>JASKOS020000004.1:5000000-10000000 GCA_030770465.2 Perdita meconis
ACATCTGTTAAATCTATTAACAGCGGTGTAATAATATTCCCATTGATCTATCGGTGCACCTGTGGCGATCTCATAATTAAATTGCCATGTAGTTTGTAGGAAATTTTAGATGTCTCCAGCATCGTGGTAATGTTCATAACGGGATACGCGAAACCATAAACGGGAACCATTAAATCGCATCGCAATCGACGTTTCAAAGAGCACAGAGAATTGAAAGTGCACAATAATATTGTCACTTCGATGACGTTTCTCATTAAAACCGCGAGAGATTAACGAACTGACGTGAAAAATTTCTAAAAATGTTCTGCTTTATCAGACTATCGGCACTTACGGTGATCGTTAAACGTCTCCGCGCGAGCTCAACGATTACAGAAGTACGTGCTGTCCGCCGGCTGTTTCCGCGCCAAAAGTCATCCCCATGAATCCCTTTTCCAACCCTCGCGTTTATGGCTGTCGGCTCTTCTAACCCCAGCAATGGGGGATCGTTAAACGTATGTTCCCCGGGAAGAAGATCTTCTCACCCTCGTTAATTATTCCCGACTGCATCCTTCCGCAACTCAGAGAGGGATAAAGGGTGGCAGAGTGCGGGGGAACAAGAGGAAGAGGAGTGCAATCCTTCTCGACAGAGGGAACACGTCGAAACGGTGGATCTCTCGAGAAGTTCTCGACGTTAGGCGTTTGATAAGGGTCCGTCGCGTCGCGTCGCGTCGTGTCGCGACGCGCCGTTTCATTTTACGATTGCGCTGGTCGCGTATTAATTGAACGTTCCGTTTCAACGCTTTCGTTTCCCTTTGTTTCGTCGACTCGACCGACAACGTCGGAACGATGGAATTAAAACCAATCCGTTTCTCCAGCGAGTCCGAAATTCCTTGAGAACACTGTGGAAAATCTTTCCGTTTGAGATTACAGCGCGTTAAAAATACAGTCGCGTTCCTGGAATGTATTCGGGGAATCCGAGATGTAAGGAGCCAGAGAGAAAAACGCAGTCCTTCGAGGATAAATTCTGACGTACATATATATACTTTATCGGAGTACCCGTCTTTTCTTTCGCCAGAAATAGCTCAGTTATCGTTTCGCGCCTTTTATATCTAGCGGAAGAGCAGCTCCGCCGGGGAAAATTAAATATCTTCTAGCTCTTACGCCAGCCTCGTGGGGTCGGATCTGTTCGTAAGTTACCCACGGACATCTTATAGTTTCGAACTCGGCTCTCGGCGTCGAGATTACGGGAACAAGGATGTTACGTGCTCGACGTGCTATCGCAGAATTTCGCCTCTATTAAAGTACAACGAGGCGAGAAATCTGCAAATAAAAGGACCGTGCCTAACCGCGGTCCGACGGAATATTCTTCTAGCGGTTTGCGCACCAGCATTTTAATTAGGCAAATATTTTTCGGCGAGAAGCGACGAAGACGTAACAGCTGCTCCTGCTAAACAAAAAACCGTAAAGCTCTGTGGGCACATAATGTACATAAGTTTGAACAAAATCTTCATCGTTTAACTGAATTCCACGAGCAGCGCAAGCAGCAATATTTGTTGTTGTTATTTATTTACTCCTGCGGCTGCCTGCACTTTCTATCGCGTGATCTTCGTTTCCTATTAATCCGAGAATCCTGCTTATCAAAATTTCTTGTGAGTTGCTGGACGCGGAAGACAGTTAAGATCGAGAAGGTTTGGAATCGGATAAAGTGTACGTAGCGATTTAACCGAAAAATGAAACGAGGAACGCGGTTAAAAAGAGGATGGAGGCACAAAGAGAAAGAACCGAACGAATTTGCCCCCGGACAAGAAACTTTTACGCGGAGGAATATTTCCTTCTTACGTTTCCCTTTACTCTGTTTCGTTCCTCGGAAGCCTCAACGTACGTGCGAGTATTTTCTAAACGACGTCGACGGGACTGTTGCGGCCTCGACACGCAACCAAGTCGCGTTTTCGTGCGGAGGGTGGCGAGAGGCAGGGCGTCTCATACTTATCCGCGCTTCTCGCGGAGGCTACGCCTTCCAACAAAATGGAAGCTTGCTTCTGTAACGGGGAACGATGATTTTCGCAGCCATTCGCGGTAATTTCTTGGGATAAAAGGTTTTCTACGCAAGTACGCGCCAGCGTCGACGTCGCGACGACGAGGGTGGAACTATAGGTGGAAATGATGGTAGACGCTCGTCTGAAGTAAATTCGATTTACAGACGACTCGGTGTACCTCTCCACTTCCATTTACCTGTGTGTAGTTCTGCTTCCGGTTTTCTTATTTCGCCCTTCCCGTGGCTTTCGTGGAATTCCCGGGCGTTGTCTGGTTTGTCAATCAATTTAGGGGCGACAGCTCGGTTTGTTTCAGTTTTATTTCGCGCGTATCGAGACAGACGTCTGACGAGCATTGACTGACGCCAGAAACGAAAATACAATGAGTCGGTACAGTGTATCTTGCGAAATTCTTCACCTTCGTAGTATCGACGAGGGAATCAAACTCTGGGGATAGATCGTTTAGGTTTAAGTATTTCTTATTCGGAGAAACAACGAGCGTAAGAATGTAATAATTCGAAATCGAGGTCTGAATATCAGTATTTTTCAAAATTGCGTTTTGAATGTAAAAGACTTTCAAATCAGTGTTACGTAAAATTTACTTATAACTCTGAGCCATGTATACAGCACAATGTTAAGTCATTTTGGAGATTTGTAAACTTTCGTCGACGCTCGAACGGGTTACCTGAGGTAATGACTGTTGTAGCTAAAGATAATAACTCTATTGTTAAGCTCATTGCATCATTCTTTGAACCTGTATATACGCCTCGAGCAGATGTTAGTCCAGTGATCGATTATGGAAACAATACTTGCATCTCGAACCTTTCCATTGATATTAGCGAAATATTTACTTTGCTTGCGTCTTTAGATACAAATAAAGGTGCAGGTATTGATGTTATACCTCTAATATTCTTCAAGTCGTGTAGTTCAATTTGTCTTTAAGTACTAGAGTATTTATCTCTTGTTGGAAAACGTCTTCAATTACCCCCATTTTCAAATCTGGTAATGCATCGGATGTACGTAACTGTAGACCTATATGTATTAATAGTGTTATACCTAAAGCTTTTGAAAATATTATTACTAAAAAATTAAGTCAATCCTTTTTCGAATATTATCTGTAACGAACAACACGGTTTCATGCGAGGACGCTCCACGGTCACTAATCTTGCGGTTCTATGTAATTATGTTACAACCAACTGGAAATCTAAATTGCAAGTCGATAATATCTTTACTGATTTTAGAAAGGTATTTGATTCTGTCGATCATACCATTTTATTATCTAAATTATCAGCTATAAGTTCTAAAGGTAACTTGTTACTATGGTTTAACAGCTATTTATCTAATAGACTTCAAATTATTCGTATCTCCGGTACCTTTTCTAATCCAATTGAAGTAGCTTCAGGCGTGCCTCAATGATCTCATCTTGAACCATTTCTTTTTAATATATTTATTAATGATATAAATAATGTTTTTTATACAGTAATTTTCTTTTATACGCTGATGACCTTAACATTTATGAAAGTATATCCACATATATAGGGTGTAACAAAAATGTTGCAGTCCTTAAAAGGGGCGATTCCTGAGGTAATTTTAAGCAACTTTTTCCTTAGCGAAAATGTTAGGTGGGGCTTTGTTAACGAGTTATTAACGAAAAACACCAACCAATCAGAGAGCGAGTACTGTAGACGAACCTTGGCGCGGACAATGGTACACCAATGCTACGCGTGGTTGCAGCCCGCGCTGATATTCGTACACTGTACTCGCTCTCCTATTGGTTGGTGTTTTTTTCTTAATAACTCGTTAAGAAAGCCTCACCTAACATTTTCGTTAAGGAAAAAGTTGTTTGAAATCACCTCAGGAATCACCCGTTTCAAGGAGGTGCAACATTTTTGTTACACCCTGTATAGACTGTCTTGAATTGCAATCAAATCTTAATAGATTCTATAATTGGTGTAACATAATTAGAATGAGCTTAAACATTGCAAAATGTCATGTCATGAAGTTCTCACGTAAAATGAACCCAACTGTTTATTCATACAAAGTTAATAACATTCCTCTGACTGTTAATGAACTAAAGGACCTTGGTGTATTATTTACATCCACATTAGATTTTTCTAAGCATTGTTCGGCTGCTACTAATACAGCATTAAAAACTCTTGCGTTCATAAAGCGTTTCTCTACGAATTTCGTTAATATACAAACGATAGACTTGCTGTACATATTATCGTTAATCAGGCCTCAACTAGAGTATGCGTCGATTATTTGGTCTCATACCTCAATAAAATATATTAATCAATTGGAAAGAGTTCACCACAGATTTTTAAGATTCGTAGAATATAAATTACACATTTCTAGACCCATTTCCGATTATGATTATAATTCAATTCTTGAAAAACTTAACATGAAAACCTTAGCTTCGCGTAGAATAGTAAATGACAAGATTTTTCCTTTTAAAGTTATTATTGCAAAAGTAGCCTGTTCGTTGCTACTCGAATTCATTGACTTATACGCACGAATGAGAAACGTCAGAAAAAGACTTTTATACCCCGAAACTACAAGTCGAAATATGGATCACTTGATCCAGTTAACAATATTGATTTTTTCTCAGGTTTTTTCTCAGGATTTTTTCTCATCTCGTCTTTTAAGAGTAAACTTCTCAATTTAGTTTAAGAATTTGTAAAATACCACGTCTTAAGTATTATTATAATTAATATTACATGTAAAGGGCTTCGCCCGTCTAGTTTAAATAGATAATTGTTATTATTAATATTTATTATTAATCGTCTTTATTCGTTGTTCCGGTGAATATTTCCAAGCAAATTATGAAAATGATGTTTTTCGTTGGATGTCATAGTACTGGTAGCGATGGACGCGTCAATCGTCGCAACTCCGATGATCATTTTATCATAGGCTAGTTGACGCAAGCCCGATAGAAATTAGAGATACCAATTAGCAGGTGGTATCAATTTAATGGTTTCCCTCTGCTCTTCTCTCTCCTGCGTTATCGTTCGTCATCGTCGCTTCTGCAGCGAGCTGCATTCGAACGCGGACATTGGCCGTTGATTATCGCTGTCGTCGTTATCGTTGTCATTACTTGAATATCCCCATCGGTCCTCGTTTCTCTCTCCCTCTTATCTTTCTGTTTGTTCGCCATCTCTGTTGTTCACCTCCTCGCTTGCCATGTCGTTCGTTACCTAGCCATCCGTGCCTGTTACATCACAGACGGCAAAACGAGGGTCTAACATTTATGACACTTGATACGCGGAGCTAATAATTTGATAGACTTAACGTAACGTTGCGTAACGAAGCGAGCGGCAACGCGTTACCGAGTTTTTGCAGAGATTTTATCGGCGAGTAGCACCAGCTAGTATTCCGAAGCATGACGATAGAATCCTGTACTATAAGTACTAATAAGTTTTTGAAGAAAGTGAATGCGAGCAAGAAGAGTGAAATGTCTGGGTTGTTTAACCTAGTCTGTTCGTAGGGAACAGAATATCCTGAAGAACGCGTCTTGAAGAATTGCGAGCTCCTAATGAAATAATAGCAACTGCAGGGACCCTGAGGAAATTGCGCTCTTCGCGCCCCCGACGAGATGAAACGAGACTAATGCCTGGTAATTGGACGAGCTTCAGGAGTGCCAACCCGAAGCGTTCTCGGGAGGACAGTTAGGCATGGCAAGAGTCCAAATTTCGTGTAGCTTCGCGCACGAAGATAGGGAAGGGGGTTCAAATAGAAAGGAAAACGAAGGGGGAAAAGAAAGGAAAAACTGAAGCGCGAAGAAGAAAAGAAGCGTCTTAGAACAGTGTTGCTCCTTTAACGAACTTGTGCAACTTTTCCGCGCGAATTCGTGTTCATCGATGTCGTATTTGAGATCGACGACGTTCCAGCGGATAAAACCTAACAGGGGAAAGTCGAAGAAAAATGAGAATGGCGGCAGCGAAAAGAAGTCAGGTGAAAAACAAAAGAAGCGGTAAACGAAGGAAGCTGGCGTCGAGGAAGGTTCGAACCGATGGACTAATTAGTATTGGAAGTCTGCAGGTTCTTCACGCCCTAACGCGCGGACTAGGTTCTCCGTACTTCTGGCTCGGCTGGAAGATACTGCCAGGGGTGTCTTGGGGATAGTTCCCGTTAATGAGCCCCTGGTAACGACGCCTTTTTCCTCTCCGCTCATATATCCAGTCAAGACCTCCTCCTAACTTGCTTCAGCGTGTTCCCTCATTCTTACGCTTCACCCTCTCCGTTGCACTGAATCAGCCACCACACCCATCGTTCTTCAACTATTTTGAGAGTCAGCCAAATATTTGTGGCTCTCTGCGTTCGACGTACGTTACCTTCAGGGAAAACGAAGCTGCGATGAAATCTGCCTGTTCTCGGAATCGGAGATTCTCTCGCGGAACGTGTTGCACGTTGGAACGATAATCGTACAACATTTAGTCACGATAAATAATCGATATTGTACGTAGCGTTAGGTCCTATTGTAGGGATTAAGCTACGGGAGTGCGGTTCGTCCCGGGATCCGCTACTGGACTCATCGGTAAGGCGTGTAGCAGATCCCTGCCTTAGGGGCCGTTTACATTTGAACATTTCTGGCGAGCCGAGCATGGTAAAGCTTTCTTCCACAGATGCGCAGACCCTTCCGGAACGTAAGCGTAGAGTCGAACCAAGGCTTGGTCGGTGTTTAGGGAGGATGACTGAGGAAGCACATGCCTCCTACGGCGAGGGCTTTCAGTAAAGGTCTGACAATGAAGACACGATGGACAAGAAAGCCGTAGCTGCAGCAGCCTATATTTATATGCACTATGCATCAAAAGAAAAGAGTAAAAGAAAGATGTAAAGAGAAAGTAAGAGAAAGTAACAGACTTTTACTGAAAGCCCTCGCCATAGGAGGCATGTTCTTCCTCAGTCATCCTCCCTAAACACCGACCAAGTCTTGGTTCAACTCTACGCTTACGTTCCGGAAGGGTCCGCGCACCTGTGAAAGAAAGCTTTACCATACTCGGCTCTCCAGAAATGTTCAAATGTAAACGGCCCCTTAGACGCGGGTAATCAACGTCTAGCGAAACGTGTATACAGGGTGTAACAGAAATGTTGTAGTTCCTTCAAAGGGGTAACTCCTTAGGTGATTTTGAACAATTTTTTCCTCAGCGAAAATGTTAGGTGGGGCTTTGTTAACGAGTTATTAACGAAAAACACCGACCAATCAGGGAGCGAGTACAGCGGAGTAATGATGATGCGAACAATGACGGACCAATACTAGTCACAGCTGGAGCACGCGCTATAATTCACCCACTGTATTCGTGCTTTTATTGGTTGGTGTTTTTCGTTGATAACTCGTTAACAAAGCCCCACCTAACATTTTCGCTAAGGAAAAAATTGTTCAAAATTGCCTCAGGAATTACCCCTTCGAAGGAACTGCAACATTTTTGTTACACCCTGTATATATGTATACTAACTGCCTGTGTATCGAGTACTTGTGAGCACTGGAGGCTCGGAGTGTCCTCCTGGTGGGCAAGGCTCGAAGTAGGACAGCGTATGCCCGTATCCCCACACTGTAGCATTTTTTTTTACAGAGATCCACGGGTTATTGTAACGTTCCACAGAGCTGCTCCATCCAAAGTTGCTCTTTCGCCAGCGAACGCTACGTGCGACTTCGTGGAGTAACGCGGCGCCGGGTGCCGAACAAGTGAAAAAGGTTTGGCTTGGCTCGTTCGTCAATATCGGAGATTAGAAATTCGGAACTCGCAGTCGTTCTCCACGTACGCGTACGTGTTCACAGTTAAATGTGTACGTAGACTACGCTCGGATGACAGAGCCGCACGAGGAGCGAACACGGGGGTGGACAGGGTGGACGCGTACTCTGGATCGTTGCTTGTGGATGCAGGCTACGAAAACACTTCGTGATCGTGCACCGATCGTCCAGGTTCTTGCTGCGCATAAATCAAACAATATCGATCACCTGTTTACTTTACCGTTTCGCAGTGGCTACCATTACTGTCTCGACATGAGGCAATATATTGAGGGGAGCGTTTCTACGTGCCTCGCAGCTTCGGGAACCCTTAAGGTGTATTTACGCCTAGCGAATGCACGCCAACGAATAACCGCAAACGTCAATGCCAGTTCAAAGCTGAGCGTAGACTGGTCGTTTTGAATGCTGCTATGCACCTTATGGACTCCTGAAGGTTTACTTGCAATGCCAATGTATTCAGCGATAAGGTATTCGGTTAATCTAATTTGTAAATAAAACGTAACAATATTCGCTCGAGGGAAATTGTAACGTCGGTCTAATCGTTTGAAGCGTCTCTGCTGAACTTTCGACGTAGCATTTGATTTTCCTTTTTCTTTCTTTCTTTCGTTTGAAGAGCAACCGGGTCAATGTCAGTTTGGTTGTGAAACGTGTACGCACGTCCGTCTGACAGGTCAACGTAATACGCATTCGTCAAACGTTCATGTGTTATTATCGTGTAAAGCTCACTTTTATGGATGCGCTTTTATCAACAGTACAGATATCTGTTCCCCCATCGATATCGCGAGCCCGCCTAAAATTAATGGTTGTTTCAAGCGGGAAACAGGCCGTCCCCATTCAAAGTATTGCGTACAGTTTAACCGACAGTCCCACGCTAAATTGAGTGATGCAGTCCAGCCCAACGTAACTATGTATACGTAAATCAAAATGTGATACTCATATTTTCCGTTATGAAATTATTAGCTTTTGCCCACGACTTCACCCGCATGGATTTCGTTTTAAAAGTTGCTTAATTTCTAAGCTGTTGGATACGACTGAGCTGAGTTTTTATATAAATACCAATTGGGGGATTTAAGGCTTTCACGGCCTGGTATTAATACCAATTTGTTAAAACAAATTTAGCCAAAATTATATTTAAAGAAACAGTATGGAAAGGAAACTTGGCGCTACAATTTATAACTAAACTAAACAAAACTAACTCAAGATTCCAAATTGTAAATCAAACATTTAACAAAGATTAAATAAAAAACAAAATCAGAAATAATAATAATAATAATAATACTAATAATAGAAATCAAGAATCAAGTACAAATCGTCAAATGGACTACTAGCTCCGTAAGTCGTGGTAACCTACAGTTTTTTTATAGGACTTGTCGGCTTGACGTCACCACTTACAGATACATTCCAATGCAAATGAAACCTTATCGCCTTGTAAAATACTCTCAACATCATCTAGTTGAGAATCACCTATGAAGAACATCACCTATGAAGCATTATACAGGGTGTATACAATATACGTTTAAATATTTTCAGGGGTGGTTGGGGAGCTCAAATGGAACACAAAATGTCCTATGACATGGTGTCAGATCTGTCTCTATTTTGCAGTAATAATGCTTTAAAGCTAGCGGTATGGCTTTGAGATGGATACTAACTCCGGCACATCGACGAGGCAAACACATGGAACCAAGCAGCCGTTTAGGCTTCCCTTCCTCTGTGTGCGTAGCCGATGCTCACTCCTACAAGCATCCCCAATTTTTAAAGCTTTATAACAATTAAACTATAAGAGATACTGTAGAAGGACACTGTGGCAGATACTCAGCAGTCGCCATTTTTAGAACAAACGGGCGCATTACCAGCTATTACATTCAGTTAAAACATCGCGCCTCTGAAGTAAGTTAACGTTAACGTTGTTACACACATACAGTATCTATCTACACCATGGTCACAGTGTATTATACAGGTGTTGGAAGTTGCCTCAGAAATGTGTGATCATTACATGGAAGATCTAGCGACCGCTAGAGTGCGTCTGAGTAGAAACATCCGTGGGGAGCGCTCCTATTGGTTCAGCGAGCTCAAGTGGTGAGGAGACCGAGCACGAGTAAAGCTCTGTGATCATCTGTGATGCACTTCATGTATACCATACGCGGAGTTCCGATTATGACGCCCCTAGCGGCGATCAGAGGATCTTCCATCTATTGATCACAAAAAATCAACCAGACAGAGGTGTTTTGTCGGGACACCTCTATAATATACCGTGCCTTAGGTCCATGATCTGTACACAATTGCTGCACAACTACATACAATAACTGTCAGACATTGACCTACAAATGGCGGAACCAATCAACGTAGAGGAACACATCTGCTACACTGTCCTTGTACCCTCTGCAGTAGCCAGAACATAGGACTCGGTTTTCCATTTTTTTGTTAATTCCCACTGGAAAAACTAATAAATTTTTCAGGATAAAAAGTATCTTATGCTCATCTCCAGATTTCAGGCTACCTCCTTGCCAAAGTTCATTGAAATCAATTCAGTAGTTTCGTCGTGAACACGTAACATACAGACAAACACATTTTTCAATTTCTAACATTAGTATGGATAGTAATACGTGAACAAATGTATGCATAATATTCTGGCAATTTTTCTTTCGAAAGTCATAAACTAATTCGGTTTCTTCTAAATGTGTGACACCTACAGGTATTTGACGCGCTTTTACCGTTTTCGTTGGAGTTGAATGAATTCGCGCGCGTTAGTCAAAGAAAATTAAATATCTGGTGGGTGCAATGACAGAAGTCAGGAGAACATTACTCTTCATCCTGAATGAGAAATCGTGTCATTTCATCTTACGATGCTAAATGCAACGGCAGGGAACTGTAATTCACGTAAGACTGAGAGTTGTAACCGCTGTTTCCTTGCGCGAGAATAGAATTCGCGTGCGGCTCAGATTTATTCTAATTTCTGAGGACGGATTTAGCATCGTTTGCAATTACCTATTTCCTTCTGAAACGATTCCCCTTCGTCGTAAAGTTTCATATCGAATCTCGTTTAAACACGGACTTCTCCTATAATGTTTTCTTTCTCGCGGATTTAGCAAGTATAATCGAGATAAAGTGGCCGAAATCTTGGGAGCTTATCTAGCACGTGCACGCTTTTCGAGCGGTACCTAGATTAAAAGAAGAAGCCACTCGGCGAGCAATTACTCTCACGAGTGGTCAATGTCTGGCTCGGAAAGGGAACGCCGGAAGTCGGTCGTGGTGGAAAAGCGTCTCGCCGCGGTCGTTTTCTCGCTGAGAGAGAACAAAGGAAGGACTCGGATGCATCGGCCGTAAGAAAGATGTTTGTCGAGGTCGTAAGTTTCTTAGGTGAAAAGATGCAACGACATTCTCGGGTTGATTGTGGGACACGAACGTAATTTGAAAGACAGTAGGGTCGACGCTTACGTAAGCTTTGGTTGTCGGATCGAAGGGGTGGCATCGAAGTTCCCCCGTCCCACGTTCTCGCCGCTTCGCGACGCGACGCGCCGCGCCGTTTTTCCTTCTTCGTCTCGGATAGCAACGTCGGCAATCCACCACCTTGTCGCCTTTCGTCGCAGTCGCTTCTTTCCGCGAAAGGAAAAGTTAGATTTGCATTCGTAACGCCGCTCGAGGAAAACCGTGCTCTTTTCCATCCTTATCTCACCACGGCTCTTCGACGCTTCGCTTCTCCTTCACCCATGATCGCGTTGTGTCCTCCGACGACGTTTCTCGGCGCATCGTCCTTGAATTCAGATTTATCCGACGATGCACGCGCGATATAAATTTATAACGTCGATGCCTGGACCGGAATAGAAATTCACCCTTGGGCGAGCATTTTCTTTCCAAGCGGAAAGCCACTCTTCCTCTTCGATGTATTGTACGATTTATATGCAGCCTTGCTAATCTATATAATCGAGATGCGAAAACACTAGCTGCAGTCGAAATCTACGATTTCAGCTTGCAGAGATTACTCGAGTGGAGGGACTCGGGTTACGGTTGTTTGCGCCTTACGTTAAACAGAGGAGAAACGGAAATGTGGGTTTAGTCGTATGAATCCGTGCAATACCGCCGCTACGAATATATTCAGACAAAACAGTGCTGTCTAGAGGATTCGCAGAAGCTCTTGTTTTTGCGACGACGCTGATTCGAACATAAAAACATACCTGTGGAAGCCTGTTGCTACCTTCCAGATTTCCCGAGTGGATCGCAAGTTTTTATTTTGCTATCGATTGCATTAGTTAATGTTTTTTAAAAATAGTAGTGTTCTTCTCTATGCAGATGACTTGAAAGTCTTTCGATGCATCGAAAACGTTAATGATGCTATTCTACTACAGAATGATCTCCTCTCTCTCGAAAAGTGGTGTAATGTGAATTGCCTACAATTTAATATATCAAAATGTCATGTAATTCGATTCAGTCACAAGAAGGAAAACATCCAGTATCAGTATAAGCTGGCTAATGCACCTTTAGCTTGCTGGATACTACGATTGATCTTGGTATAATTTTTTCTTCGAACCTTTCTTTTACTCAGCACATTCACAAAATAGTCAACAGAGCCAATAAAACTCTTGGTTTTATCGATTTTCCCCTTACTTATGTGTTAAATCTATTATACAGGGTGTAACAAAAATGTTGTAGTTCCTTGAAAGGGGTAACTCCTGAGGTGATTTTAAACAACTTTTTCCTTAGCGAAAATGGTGGAGCTTTGTTGACGAGTTATTAACGAAAAACACCGACTAATAGAAACGCGAATACAGTGGATGAATTTCAGTGCGGGCTCCAGCTGTGAGTAGTATTGGCTCGCCACCGTCCTCGCCATCATCAATCCACTGTACTGGCTTCCTGATTGGTCGGTGTTTTTCGTTAATAACTCGTTAACAAAGCCTCACCTAACATTTTCGCTAAGGAAAAGTTGTTTAAAATCACCTCAGGTATCATCCCTTTCAAGGAACTGCAACATTTTTGTTACACCCTGTATAATACTCTTGTTCGACCTATCCTCGAGTATGGGTCGACCATCTGGTCTCCATATTTTAAGGTCCACTGTAGTAGAATAGAGAGTATTCAACATAAAGTTATAAGAATTATAGCTTTTAAGTCTGGCAATAGAATCGATTCCTACTGCCATAATTATGAACCTTGGCTGGTAAGGTTCAATTTATTAACACTCGAAAACAGAAGAATCGTATCTGATTTGATTTTCTTATATAATATAATTAATAACAAAATAAATTGTGTTGTCATACTTACGATGTAATAGACTCCTTTGCGTCAAGGCTCACCGATCTCTATTCGGCAATCACAACTCTATTGATTGCTTGTGTAATTTGGCCAATGTTTTCCTTGACAATATCGATCTGTTTGGCGACTCACCCAATATGTTGCGAAATACTCTTAAATCTTTGTTAAAAGAGTAAACTATTATTGTTTTCTTTTGTTTTGTTTGTTATATAACTGTATA
Source organism: Perdita meconis (assembly GCA_030770465.2). Lineage (NCBI taxonomy): Eukaryota > Metazoa > Arthropoda > Insecta > Hymenoptera > Andrenidae > Perdita > Perdita meconis. The sequence goes on from JASKOS020000004.1 coordinate 5,013,229, forward strand.
GACTATTTTTGATATCTGTTAATCTATTGTACCAAAGGGTTGTTTAACCCGTTGAATAAAGCATTATTATTATTATTATTAGTATTTCTGTCGTTCACGGTAGCTTATCGAATGGTAAACGCACTATCGGCCGTCGACAGAAATCGATAGATTCGGACAATCTGGCAGTTGCGTAAAGATCGAAGGGTAGCTACCGACATTTCACGCGAAAACGACAGCTCGTTGAGAGTGGCGAAGTGAAACTATTCCCATAAGTGGAATGGACGTTTACACGCGTTTGTTGAACGTAATTAATGACCGCATTGTTCGCGCAGAATAAACTACGGCGAGGCGTCGAAAGCAGAACAGCAGGCGCATTCAAAGAGGTCGGTTTATTTCATTAATCGTGAATTGAACTCGGCACGGAGCAGCGAGTAGACGCACACCGATTCTGCCGTGCGCGCGGGCTAAATCGAATCGACTAAATCGAATTCGCCATCGACATTGCCTTTAATAACGTAAAACCGGGACCTTTTTTTTTTTTGCCCGTGATCGTTCCCGATTCCAGTCTCACGCGCGGACGGAAATACGCGTACACGTGACTTGATTTATTTATTTTAACGAAGATTACGCGGGGTTCGCGCGCGCACGATGTGATTGATCGCGCAACTTTATGCCAGTTTATTTTTCTCGTTTCTTTTTCCCTTTTCTTTCTATTTTTGCCGAGCTGTCCACACGTGCCTTCCGCCGTCGATCATCTCTTTGAAGCGAACGTTCCACGCGTTCCGATATCGATTTCCTATAAAACCTTCAGGGAGATGCGCCGCGTTCAAAGGAGCAACGGTACACGAACTCGTGGTTGGTGAATTTTGAACAATGTCGGATAGAACTGACGTGCAACCGTTTCATCTGGCTCGATGAAACGGACGAAAAAAATTGCGCGCCACTTTGTACAGATAAATTACGCGAAAGAAACCAAAGGAAAGAAACGAACGCCGCTCCTTGCCTATTTCCACCGTTTCAAAAGTCCGCGCGAATCGGAACTCACCAAATTTCCGAGTAATTCCTCTCCTGGTTCGTGGCGAACCGGAAATTGGAAAAGTAACACTCTCGGAAGTAACGTTAATTTTGTTTATGATTTTCGGCGTCCCGTTTTTAAGCGAGAGCTAAAGTCGAACTTGCTCGATTACGCGACTCCCAAGCACATACCCAAAAGGTGTACGATATCAATTGATTTACAAGCGGGCGACGAAAGGGTCCCGAGCGAAGAAGAAAACGTGTGTGGAAACAGCAAGGGGAAGTCACGACGACGGACCAGTCTTTTAGGATTACAATAAATCCTAATCTAGCGCGGATCGTAAAGTCAAGAAGGAGATTAAACCCCGAGGTTCTAGGTCCAAGGATTGCTCAGCAAAACAGAGGAAGATGAGAGGAAAGGGAGCAAATAAGAAAGTCTCGAACACGACAAGCGTCCAGATACGTTAACCTTTGTTCCTTGTTCTTCTCTCCCTCGAGATCTTCGCCTGAAATCGATACAGATAATAATCCGACACGTCACAAGGCAGGATCATAAGTTTGACAAGTACATTGTCACGATTAGGACAATCAGAGAAACCTCTGCAGTGGTACGAGCACAATTTCATCATATCGACGAAGTAAGTTGTTATTCGCGGTCTGCCCGGTAATATGGGTCAGGCGGTCTTTCAAAAAGGTTCCAAGAGTCGACAAGTTCGTCGAGCTGTGAGCAGACGGAGTTTTCAGAAACGTATAACAGATATGTCTGTATATGTGCATATACAACAGATTTTCGATGGTTGGTAAGCAGCTGTTATCGGTGAAGTCGATTTGGTCCATGAGAGAAGATAGAAACGCTGAGCACGTCCGTCGAGATTTCAGAAGATGGGGAAATATTCATACGAGAGGGATAATGCGCTTTGAATGTCGAATCGCTTGGCTTGGGTGCCCGCCGAACAGGCGTAACCGCAATTTTCTCTTCTATTCGGTCAATTGATATAAAAAAAACTTGCTCTTCTCTAAACTGTAGGGGAAAAATAAATGCGGATAGATTCGAAGTAACCCGAAAGTGTTTTCGTATTATCGATTCGATCGTGAAACGCCAACATTTGATCGAATGTCGGTAGGATAGAATAATCGCGACAGATTTGATCAGGGACACACTTTGAATTAGGAAAAAGAATCGTTGCTACAGAAGCGAAACAAGCTAATATTTGTAGTAAACAAGTTTGCTGTCCTGATTTCGAACTACCAGGAACCGGGATTGTAGAAAGTATTCGAAGTACAATAAATAAATACAAACAAACACTTGTCCCAGCTACGTGTTTCAGAGATGTAGGTTGATGTGTAGATGTATCTGGACTGCAGTTACGTTGGTATAGGTTACAGCTCATCCATGCGGCATCGTACATAACACAGGTTCCGGGTGTAGCGGGGTTAGTAATGGTAGAGCACTAGGCAAACAAAGTATTCCGTTGTCCGTGGGGGTTGGCTCGGAGGGTTGGCCTGGCTTCGCCGATGTTGAGTTAGCTCGAGATAGGTTAGTGTAGCCAGGCTAGGGAGGTCGAGTGTTGTACGATATGATACTCGACAAACGGCTCCCACGACCGACCGAGTACCTAGGAAAGTGCGGCCCGGTACTCGTGCCGGCAACCCCTAAAAATAAACATTCCTCGACGTGCTTGCCGTCGGTCACCGTACCAATCTTCGTGTTCTCTCTCCTGAAAGCCCCCGAATGAGGAGGCGGCGCAATTCAGAGGCAGATTTCGCAACAACGAGAATCGTTAAAACTGTAACGACTACCGTTCAAAACTGAACGACGCGCCACAGTATCAAAGGGAAATCGGCGGGTATCGTTGCGAAAACAAGGTTCGGGACTTTCCGTTCGAACGGAAGGAACTTTTCGCGCCGCTTAATTTAACGACGAAAGAACCCGGACCGCAAGCGGAGCGCTGTTTATTCGGGAAACGAGCAAACCGAAGAAAGAATTGTTTTCTTTTGTGAACGATCCTTGGGAAAGCGACCAATGTAACGATGGAAATACGACTGCTCGATTATTAAACAAATCGGTCGTTGGTAAACGGTATATTTCGACACGCCGCTTGCCTTCGTTCCGCTGATAGTTATATTTTTCTGCTTCGAGTGACAACTGTCGTTCGTTTCTTTCCCCAACTTCCAATTTCGTGGAAATTATTTCCATGGCGCTTTCGTCGCGAATTTCACTGCAAACGCGTTTACACGCCAGAGGAACTCGACGCTCGCAACCCATGCAAAATCGCAGTTATGGACATACATATACATGTACATACACGATATACATATATATATTCTATAGAACGAAATATCCCGGATATTGATCGAATGGCTGCTTGAATGGCTGCATGGGTTCATCTCCCTGAGAATTATAAAACGACTGATGACGTGCGTTTTGAGTAAAGCAAAACTGTTCCTGCCCTGATTTTTCATTAGATTTTACCATTCGAATGCATAAGCAGGGATCCTAACCCTAACCCTAGCCGGTTTGGGTTCGCAGTAACCCGCATGATTGGGTAACCCAATACGTCGGGTTACAGGTAACCCAGTTAACCCGCACGGAGCGGGTTAAATGTAACCCGAACCGTAACCCGGTAACTAAGAGAAGGTTACAGTAACCTTTTCTTAGTAACCGGGTTGCGGTTAGAATTTTTCGTTGGAATTTTAGTCATACTAATATAATTTAATCTTTCATACCGTTGCCATGTTTCCATTAGATGAAAGATAAAAATATCTTTTTAGTCTTGAGTCTTGAAATAATAGACATAATAGTCTTGAAATAATGAAATATATCCTGCATCTAAGAAAATAGAAGCTAATAACTCTTTATTTGATAAAATTTCGTGTTCTCGATTACGTATTGCTTTAAGCGATGTTATCGTAAAATTATTATTGTTAGCCTTTTCTAAACTTTATTGACAATGTAACCATACATTCTGTGGCAATTTTTACTAGTTCGAGAGTTACCAGTAATTGCTCGAGACTGACCCAATCATTTTCCGATAAAATTGTATCATTTACAGTGAATAACTTTAATATTCGGACACTATACAATTTTTACTTTGTCGCATTGTAATTTTGTTCAGGATGAAGGAAAAAAAAATTAATTCTAACCCGTTCTTTTGAGGTAAATACGGGTTACCATAACCTTCCCTTTGTAACCGGGTTATGGTTTGGGTTACGTAACCCGCTCTGTGCGGGTTAACCCGCTCCTTTTAGTAGTTGGGAACCGTTCCCTTAGGGTTACTACGGGTTACAGTAACCTTCCCTTGGTAACCCGGGTTACGGTTCGAGTTAGTCAGCGGTTAGGATCCCTGTGCATAAGTACTCGAGGCAGTTGATTTGGCATTTGATGCGTAATGCCACGCGGAGAGAACTTGTTTTCTCGAAAAAAAATAGGAGGGATCTGCGTTCCACGTTGTTCTACAAAAGCAAGCGATTCTGTGATATGTTTGTTGAGAAAAATATGCACGAAAACAATTCGTTGTTCAGTGCATCACACGTGTAGAACTGTACGAATATTTAGAATTTCTGTTTCACTTTGCTGAGGATTTCATCTTCGAATCCGTAAATTGATTGGTAACGGAAGCGGGACAGTTTGCAGGCGAGAAAATCTGTATCACGACGCCGCGTCGCGTCGGAGCGAAGCGCATCCGGACGGCGCAACACTTCAAAGGGAGGTTTGTAAGATTTCGCATCGGGATGGTCGCAAATCGATCTTGCCGAGACACCGACGCGACTCATCCACGGATGACCCCGTTTTCCCAGACACCGGCACACTCTTGGTCCTTTTTCATTTGTTATTCGCAGCTCGGTGATTTTTAAAAGAAGGCCTCCGCAATAATTATTACCGTGGGCAATCTTTGGCCCGCATTCAAAGAAATCGTCTGTCCAAAGAGCATCCCCGAACGCGACTGTTGTCGGCATGGGTCGGTCTCGACAGAGTGAATAGAGGGGCGAAATTGAGGCTCGGGAAAGAGACGGGGAGGTTGGAGGGGAGGATGTAGGAGGGCGGCCAGAGAGAATATAATGAGGGAAGCCTTACGGGTTTTACAATGTCTATATTCGACTCGTCATTACCGTCGTTCGTTTCATCGTGTACGAATTTCTTCCTTCTACTATCTTACTTCTCCTTTTTCTATTACTCCTTCCGGCTTTCCACTCAAGGCCATTCTGTTACCGGCACAATGCTCGCCAATGAGGATTGTGGGAACGATCGCTGATTCCGAGCTCGAAGTAGTACGACAATATCGAGATATCGGAACGTAAGTACCTTCTTGTCCCGTAGAGACGAGCATTCGATCGAATCGAAGGTGAAACTCTAGCGACCGAGTAATTGTTTAATGAATTTCTAATAATAGTCGATCTCGCATCGACAAAAGGAGTTCTAAGAAACAGCGACACGTTGCCTTCCCTTTGCCGTAGGGATCGAGAACAAAGAGTGCTTTTCTTGGACGGAGTTTTCCTTTGTCTTGATTAAACGGCCGAGCAGAGGTTAATTTTATAGTTAACACGCTCCCGTATTCTACAAAGAGTGCCGAAGTCAATGGACAAAGTCGAGGGGCAAATACACGATTGCTAGATACTGCGTGGACACTGAGTTCCGAAATAGCGTGAATGCATAGTGTACTTGTCCCTATTAGTGTGCCTTTATATTTAAATAAGTCGTAAAAAAGAATACCTCGAAAAACCAATGAACAAAATTTTTTTTATTTAAGCTAAATTATTCATGCATGTGTTACAAAAGATACTATTGCATCTCTAAGCGTTTAAAGTATAGTAAGAATTTTTAAGAAATGCACATCATGAATCCGAGGGTTTTACTCAATTACAAATTACAACAATGTAATTTTAACAATAGAAACGTTAAGGAACACGTATTTATCATAAGTTAATAAATTGATAAGTAATATGTTTTACACGTATACAGGGTGTAACAAAAATGTTGTAGTTCCTTGAAAGGGATGATTCCTGAGGTGATTTTAAATAACTTTTTCCTTAGCAAAAATGTTAGGTGGGGCTTTGTTAACGAGTTATTAGCGAAAAACACCGACCAATCAAGGAGCGAGTACAGTGGATGAATGTCAGCCCGGACTTTAGTATTAGACTGTGAGTAGTATTGGCCCGCCATCATTCGCGCCATCATTAATCCGCTGGACTCGATCCCCGATTGGTCGGTGTTTTTCGTTAATAACTCGATAACAAAGCCTCATCTAACATTTTCGCGAAGGAAAAAGTTGTTTAAAATCACCTCAGGAATCACGCCTTTCAAGGAACTGTAACATTTTTGTTACACCCTGTATAGGCCTTAATTGGGACAAATACACCTATTTTTATTTTAATTAAAAAATAATGAAAAATTAACATTTTCTACTTGAAAAAAATTTCTCCATATACAGGGTGTTCGGCAACGTGTGTCAGAAATTTTAAAGGATGGTTCTACACGCCAAAATAAGACGAAAATCAAGAGTAACGAATTGGCGGTAGCAGCTTTGTTTTTAGTTATTAGCATTTGAAAAAGTGGGCGAAAATCGCCTGAAACATGGCAATCCCTAAAATTTTACGGAATATTCAGAGTGTGTAGAGCTGTCCGTATAAAACGAAGATGTGTGTGTAACGTAAACCACAGCTGTTTTCGCGGATCGATATATTGATTATTTTAAAAAAGGACTGAATGAAAGTTTGAGTGAGAGAGCCCCTGTTTTGAATTAGGGATTGCCATGTTTCAGGCGCTTTTCACCCACTTTTTAAAATGCTAATAACTAAAAAACAAAGCTGCTACCGCGATTTCGTTACTCTCGATTTTCGTCTTATTTTGGCGTGTAGAACCATCCCTTAAAATTTCTGACACACGTTGCCGAACACTCTGTATAGAAATGATTGAAGAGCTAATATAAATTTTAAGCAGACGAAAATAAAGTCAGAGTATTCAATAATTAATTCATGAATCTGGAGCTCGTCTTAATGGCACATTAATAGGGACAAGTACCCTATGTATTGCACGTTCTGACGAGGATCCGCTGATAGATATTCAGAAACAGCAACGCTAATTCTAAACCGCTCTATCGGATCCATGTATATCTTTCGTCCATTACACCTATATGTCACTCCATTTATTCTGGATTTACAGGGCATTCAAATGTACCTAGGTTGTAAGCTGCTGGAAATCAATCGCCGAATGGCAAGATGTACCTACTCGCACCGATACAATGCGTATCTATGTACCTAATGGAGTGAGCAATCGTGGTCGATGCTTCTGATTCTCACCAAAATAATATCTGCGTTACCTTGATTCTTCGAAATTCTTAGAAAAGGGAATGCAAAAATACTTGCGTCAAATAAAATTCCCTTTCGCATTCAGCAACGGAAAACTTAATTCGAGGAAAATGAAAATTTAATTCCGCCTAAGCACCAATTAATATTACAGAAGTTTATCTCTTTGTCGATTTTTTCTGTCGTCTGTTCTCCCTTTGCAACACTCGCGCAACAGTCTAAGGAAATTTGCCATTTCACGTTCGCGGTAACGAGCATAATAATTAGCCAACGTCGTCGTTCAATTATTTAACGCAGAATACGACAGAGATAATAGTATCGCTTTTCAGTTCGTGCTTTCACCAAAGGTATACGTTAATTACGTTAAACAAGTATCAAGTAGGCACTTTGCAGTTCCTTCGCATTCATCCTATTCCATAAATGTTTCATTCGATTCGCCGTATAGTTTACCACGCAAACGGATTTCGTTAGGCGTCAGTCACTCGGCAGTCTGGTGGTTTTCAACTTTTTCAAACCCTTTTCCGTATCCGCGCGAGACGTCGACGTCATCATCGTGAGCGGCATTTCGCGTTTTGTAACGTCTACCGAGGCTATCTCCTCGCGTCGACGGTTCTTCTTTTGTCTGATGGCAATTACGACACGTCCATTCGAAACAAGCCAGACACGATTGTTACGTGTTTAAGTGTATGTCATTATTTTTCCTTTGCGGCGAAGAAAATATAGGTGTTCCATGTTTTGTACGAAGGCGAGTATAATCGTGAATTTATCTTGGACCGCAGAAAGGGCAGGGAATTTCGGAACAGAAGCAATCGGAAACGAAAACCTTTAATGAACGAGAAACACACTGTAAAAAGTTACGAAATGCTTTCGACTGCACTTTCGATTCGCCTTAATTAAAAAGTTCAGAGTTTTGTTTCATCCATCGATCGCTGTTTTGTTACGCGCCCGATTCTCGCTCTTGAGTTTCTTTACGGCCAACGCACTATTAAATACTTTCGTTCATTATATAGTTGCACAGGCTTAAACTCAAAGTTTCGTGTTTAGTCACGATCTTGGAATCTCCAGCAGTTCTACGGTTCTTCGCCGTTAAGACATCGTCGTGTATTTTAATTACTTTGCTATAATAATCGACGCTGAAATTCGATACTTGAGCGAAATAGAGACTCGCGATGAAAGATTAATGAGGAGATCCGGGGACTTCCAAATTAAAACAAGATCTTTGCTTAAAATGAAGGTTTAAGTTTTAACGAAGCGATAAATATTTTGAAATTGTATATTCTACGTCTATATTCTGTGACATATATCGATGCCGATATTGTTGCGTGTTAACAAATTAATATGCAATTTTGTAACGAAACGATTTTGAATTTAAAATTCTATTCCATTTTGAGAAACAAAATGACATACGTAAGTTTAGTCGGGGACAAAAATAAGTCAAAAAGTAGGGTAGTGAAAATGGTTATTAATGATTATTAATAAAATGGTAACAATGGTTATTAATAATGTTTAATAAAGATAAGTGTACTATTATGTACCTAACTATTATTGTTTATATATTTTCATCGAATACACATTATTTAGTCTATAACTGAAATTAATATTTATAGATATATTAGGTTGGGGAAAAAGAAATCCATTATTTTTACGTTTATTTCAAGCGGAAAAATAATGGATTTCTTTTTCCCCAACCTAATATATATATAAATAAATTATGTTTAGTGACTGCGTGAACCAAATACGGAGGGACAAAAGTAAGTGGACACTTTGTAGAAATGTTATTTAGAGTAAAGGATTGTAAACAAACGTCGTGTTCTAGTAATTGCTAGATAGTTAGGAATTAAACAAACATCCAGCAGTTCAAAGTTAGCCTTTGTAAGAGTTAGAGTATCTACTAATATTACTAGAATACCGAAAACCAGAGAAATTTCATTGCTGCAAAAGATTAAGTTACCGTAGAATAGCTAGGACGTTTAATGTATTAAAAAGTGCAGTTCGCAAAGTGTATAAAAAGTTTTTAACACACGGTAGTGTAAACAATTTAAGACGTTGTGGTCGGAAACGGTGCACTACTGTACACGATGACCGACGAATTACAAATGTCGCCGGAATCCAATGTCTTCATCCGGACAAATACTGGAATCATTAGAATTAAATGTATCCACGAAAACTATAAAACGGAGACTACATGATGATGAATTTGTATGTCGTAAGGCTAGATGCAAATCTCTTATTAGTGAGAAGAACAGGAAAAGGCGTTTTGCTTTTGCAAAAAAAATGCATTAACATGTCTTTTTGGAAAAATGTAATTTGGAGCGACGAAAGTAAATTTGAATTACAAGGCTTAAATAGTGAGAATCGCATCTGGAGAAGACCTAATGAAGCATTTAAGAAACAGTACACCATGCCAACAGTAAAGTTTGAAGGTAGATCACTGATGGTGTGGGAGTAATTTTTTTCAATGGGATTGGAACATCAGTACCAATAAATGGAATAATGATTGCAGACAAGTACATAGAAATAATAAATGAAAATATAGAAGAAGCAATACTAAAAATGGGTCTTGATGATGATTTCATCTTACAACAAGATAATGACCCAAAGCATACCGCGAAGAAAACTAACAAATTTTTGGATGATTCAAATATTAAATTAATCGAATGGCCAGCACAGAGTCCAGATTTAAACCCGATAGAAAATTTGTGGTACATACTAGATTCTAAAGTACCATTGAATAGGCGGAATAATCAAATCAGTCGTTTTAACTCCTTGAACTTTGAGTTTGCTCAATTTAATAAATATTACCTGCAAAAATTAATAAATAGCATACCGCGCCGTTTAAAGGCAGGGTAATAATACTAAATATTAATTATTCCTCATTTATCATAGAAACAATAGTTAATAAATATTCTATCATGTGTCCACTTACTTTGTCCCTCTACAATTGATTCACTTATTCATTAAACACGATTAATTTATTTATAACTGTAAAAAATTCAGTTCAATCACTGATGTAATAATATATGTAATACAATGAAAATATGTAATTAATAAACTGCGGACGTTTGTGCGAAATAAAATTCTTACAAGCACCAATAAACAATTGGAGCTTCAATAACAGCATTTCTAATTTCCTAAATATTCTAACTTAAATTATATTTTTAATATTTTGTATATTTTGGAATATGTAAACAATGTTCTAGTGTTTTTTCATACCTGGTAGTGTTATAAATACATAAAATCCGCAATCTAGTAATTAACATAATTCAAGTGCATAACATTACAATTTTCTTCGTTAAAAATCATTGAAAATCATTCTTACTCCCTGTCTATTTACTTTTGTTCTCGACTGTACGTATACCTTTGAACGAGTTCAGAGAAAAGAGAAGTTACTGTGATCGTGGTAAACTTGGCAATCCTTCTAGCTACGAATGTCCATATGCAGTCAAAGGACTTGAAGATTGAAAACCGCGATGCAGCTTCCGCGGATCCCCCAAGATCACAAAGAGGACGTGTGTTTCTTTATTAGTCGCTTCGCAATCTTCCATCGCTCTTAATCACGAAACTTTTCACGATCAGGAGAGGGAAAGAGCAGAACGTCTGGCGCTGAGTCGCGACGGAATCGATTAGCAAACTCGTTTTCAGTCGATGCACACGGATGATATAGACGCAAGCGAAATACACCTTGGGCAACGATGGGCTGAAGGCCGAGGCAGAAGGACTTCAGACAGACAGACACAGAGTGGAGTGGGGAAAAAAGAGCCTGGTCGTAATATCGCGCGATCGTTATTGCGAACTGCGTACCTCCGATGGAGATGATTTTCAAGCCGCAGACTGCACGCCTAACCATCATCTCCGTTAATGACTGTCGCCGTACCAAGCGAATGGCTGTGCTCGCACAAAACACCGTCGCCCGTTCGCGAATACGTATGCGTTCACGAATGGAAAATCCCCTTCAATCGACAGCTAGTGCCTGTTCTTTGAATGTGTGGGGGGGAGAGACTTGCGAACCCCGTACAGTCGCGTTTCGTTATTCGCGCTCCTTTGCCAAGCTGCCGACTGGCCGCGGCCTTTTTTCGGCACCCCAACCATTGTCTGAGATTAAACGGAAGGGCGCGAGGCCAAAATGCTTCATAGAGGCCCGGCGAACCGCGCCGAGTGTAGTCAAAAGCCCTTCGTTAGACTTTCTCCCGCCGCGACGTTTGTTTTTGTTCCATTCCTCACGGAGGTGAAACCTTTTTAGGGCAGATCCATTTCAGCCTCGAATCGATTCTCGAAAGGAGAGAGCGCGCCGCGAATCAGGCTTTAACGAAGTCGCGAAAGTGCTCGAGAAGTCGAAGATTTTGTACATCATTCCGATATAATTTTATTTAACGCGAAGATGCAATTCTTATTCATTCTCTTGTCCATCATCAGTTGAGTGCTCCAATTTTCCAAGAAATGATAAAGTACGCCTGGTTCTCTTCAAAATTTCTATCAAATAGACAATTTTAAATGTAATTTTAAATGTAAATGAAGTATGTTTTTCTACTGATGTAGGAAAAAATAAATGTACCTTGAGTTGAAAAAAAACAAACTTGGAACAAACCGGGATTCGAACTCTGGACCCTCGGCTTACGAGCCAGGTACTTTTTTCCATTGAGTTATTTTTTTTCTTTTTTTAAATAGTCTTATTAACTTCATACTTTAATTGTTTATAAAAAATGCGCATTGGCGCAAAATATTCTACAGAATGTCATCATATATCCTCTAGAATCATTCACTAAAATTTCATTAAAATCCAAGGAGTACACACTGTAGGGTCTCCTTGTTAGATACATAATGTATTTAAAAACTAAAAAGAAGTTCAAACTATTTTTATGCCATTCTAAGGCATTTCAAATTTAAAATTCTTCCTAGAACACTTAATAAAATTTCACTTTTTCACCTGCAACTGCTTATTATTGAATTTGGTAAGCGCGGTGCTGTAGATCGTATCTACAAATTAGTCATCAGTGGACTGCGGATGTTTATGCAAATTCGTATTTTTGCATCTTTGCATATGTTTGTACATTTTAGTACATTTGAAATCGCCATAAATGCATAAACTTCCGCAGTCTAGTCATCAGTGGTTATTATGAAACTGACTTCTTTCTCAACAATTCGTAGAATTCTTTCAAGAATCAAATCACCAAATCTACACAGTTCAGCCCAAACGTCTTAAATCACAGTACCTGTAATTTACACGAATTTATGCTGCACAAATTGTATATCCTTTCCTTTCTGTAATCCAAAGGGTGTTTACCCGTTTACAATAATAAATAAATAAACTTTCCGGATGAAGGTCTTTGTAACAGAGCGCCGGATAAAAAGTACGAAGACGCACGTGCGTTGTAAAATCAAATAAGTTCGTTTGAGAAATAGCCCGCGATCGTCGACCATTCTTCTTCACGTTTAAACCGGTCCAATCCCAATTCAAAGACTCGGTAAGGAGGTCTAAGCAGCCAGGCAGCACCTCGTTCTCTCAGTCTCCAAGAAACTACGGCCATTCTGATTCCATGGGAGCGCAACTTTGGAAGATTTAAGGCAGGTCGAGCTCTCATTTGGTAGCCAATTACAATGCCACTGGCAATAGCGTCGAATCCAGTGGCGGAACTACGGTTGGGGAACACTGGTTGAATTGCTACCAATAGTGGCGGAGGCGTGCGGTTTGCGACAGCTCTGTGGTTCGCCTCTCGCTCCTCGCCATTCGCCTCCCTCGCGTCCATCCAATCCATTCACCGACTCTCCATCGACGTACGTTACCCTTCGACGCGGTGCTCACTACCTTTTCACGGGCTTATGTTTGGGTCAGCAGGGGACGTCGACTCGTAACGCCAATATAATTGCATACGCAATTCGAACGTCGTAAACCACACCAAAATCCTCGGCGATCTTCATACCGACGCTATTGTAACGCGCGTTTCTACGTTACTCCTTTAGTGTCCTCGCTCGCCCACACACGATCCCGAACCTTTCAATTCGTTACTCTATTCTCCGTCCGGGCTTTTCGCTCTGTTCATTCGGCCAGTGTTCTCTGCTCTTTCCGAAGAACCAACCAGCCATTCGTACGTCGTACTCGTACGTCCTCGGAAATACCGAGAAAATTGTCTTTTCCGGGAAGTCCTTCTATTAAATTCTCGTGGTTGGGCGGTGACCTTTCCCGCCGACGCGACGGATAAACGAGGCCCGGGGAATACGAGCGATTTTCACCGATTCCGAAGTGCATTCGAAGATCTCCGAATTTCTCTTTCGTAACCTTGGTCTCTTTGCCAATCGTATTTCTTCAATTGTTTCAGAGCGTTTTAGCTTGTTTGCGAGCCAACGACTCGGGTAGTCAACGTATTGTTCGTCAACAAGTTGCTTCAGAGATAATGGGAAAATGCGGTTACGATTGTCGTAAGATTTTATGGCAGGAATATTACAAGCATAGAATCGGTTAGAGGTTCGTTAATGTTCGCTACAAGATTACGGTAAGTTATTATATGGCGAACTCTGTTAAGCCGTAACATTTTCTGACTCGTCGTAACACGTTGCCTTGCGATTACGCGCAAATGTGTTACGTTCTATCGTGCTTCGGTTATTTCGGCGTTTAACTCGTGTTGTTTCGACTTCAATGAATATTTCCTGGACTAAAGTTGTGCGTTGGACTGGTGCCCTGCGTTATTTGACACTGACGGAGTCGAGCTGCATGAATTTTACTCTGGGTACGTAATATTGTTCTGTCGTCGAACGCATTAGAGCGCAAAACATATCGAGTCGAATACATAATTATTTGAAACGGTGGGACGTGGAAAGGTGGATTTCTCGGGAGACAAACCTCATAGATCAGCGTCGTCGCGCGGCTTAAGAAAACCTGGAATGCGTGTTTCGCGGAACTGGTTGCGAAGATAAGACGTGGGAAACAAAAGCAGACCGGAGAGCTCGACAAAAGACAGAGAAATGTCCCTGTCTGGCTTAGCGAGGTCGACAGTTACGGAGCGTGAGGAGAAACGCGGAGAGAAGGTAAATGGTAAGGCTGGATGCGAGGGTGCAAATCATAACCGATTGTCTCTTGTTTCGATGCTTTGTTCTTGCGTGTTCTCGCACTTCGGGGCCATTTGTCTATCCCGGCCCTTGTTGTCCTTTACTTACGACCGAGATTGGCACTGCCTTTCTCAAATCTCAGATCCTTCCTGCGTTTCCGCGTGCCTCCTTCCATTTCCTCTTTTCGCAGACGAGCTGAATAGCCAGAAGAGCCTGGCGTCGAGGGGAGAGGGTACTAAGGAGAAAATAACGAATGGCTGAGGCCGACGAATGGTTTCGTCGAGACGGGGAAATGAAGGTCTTTGTGGACCATCGAGAAAATAGTACGGTAATACACTTTTTCCCCATTGTCGACCAATCGAAACACTCGATTTTCGTTCCTTCAATATACTGCGTTTCGATTTCTATTTTCTACGGTCAGAACTAATGGAACCATGCATTCTTTCATTTCACGCGTTCCTCCCAGTTATTTGATTCTTAAGGATGTATTGGACCTATCTTAAAAATGGTACAAGATCGATAAAAGCTTTTAGGATTGCATTTCTGGTCTTTCTGATGAACTGCACCAAATTTAAAATGAATCCTGAGTTACGACGATTTTAATTTTGTCTGCTTTTGAAAAAGGTTGAAAAAATGGTACCAATGTTTTCAATTTCTTTGTATATCTAGAATATGAATAGATGAAGGTGCCTGTTAAGTTTCAATCGTCTTTACTACGCCGGGTTAAAGAAATTATTTATAATTTGAGGAAATTACAGTACTGTCCCGATATAAGGACAATCCTACAGTGTTGACTCAAAGAACGACGTCTGAGCTTGATTCAGAAAAGGAATTTCTCTGTCCTCACCACTTCTTCGCTGGTGCGAGTTTCCTCGTTCCATCATGACCGAGATTGAACCCGACTCGAAAAAGGACTGCGCTCGGTTCTGAATCTCAGCCGTTCTTCGAGTCAACACTGTATGTTGTACTATCTCGATAATTTGTGAAAGCGCGGCAATGTAGTAATCAGCTGGACAAGTTAAATTATTCACCGATAGCTTTTCATTTCTGACATTTTTGACAGAATCTAATTGTGTACTCGCGCCAAATTTCGCATTATTTTATTATTTGTTACGTAGGTATTGCACATACACGGTTGCCAACCAATGAGACCTTAATCAAGTCATGCACTGTTATCACGGTCAGACCTTTTTAAAATAATCGGAGAACAACGTATATATAAAAAAATATTCTAAATTGCCATTTACATAATATATA
The DNA here is from genome assembly GCA_030770465.2 of Perdita meconis. Lineage (NCBI taxonomy): Eukaryota > Metazoa > Arthropoda > Insecta > Hymenoptera > Andrenidae > Perdita > Perdita meconis. The sequence continues at coordinate 5,028,826 of JASKOS020000004.1, forward strand.
CTGATCTTTTTTTTAATGTTATCGATGTAGTATTTGTTTATTAGCACTGCCGAATAATGTTTTTAGTTTTAAAAAACTTGACATTACAAGGTTGAATTAAAAATATTTTCACTGTCAAAAGTTCAAGCTCATAAATGTAAAAAGCCGAAAATAATGTAGAAAAAAACATTTTAAATGTGAAAAATATCTTTTTGGCAATATGAATGGGACTCCAACTGTTGTTCGAGTTCCTTGCATCTAGATTTACTATGTGTATAAGTATAGATATTCGAGTATTTAACGTTTCATGCATTTTTTCTTCGAGTTGTACCTCCGATACATCCTTAATACCAGCGACAAATATGAACCGACTAGGACTATTTGCAACGACATTAACGTTTCGTCAACGCGATACGAGGTGCATGTAATTTTATTTTCATCTCGATATTCCAAACTATTGATTACCTTTCGTAATTAATAGCATTCACGAATTTGCGACTGCATACTATTATTTGTAACTGGAACAAAGTGTTTGCGATCGATAGCAAACGCACACCTAACATCGTCTGATCGAATCGATTTTTTTTTACAGTAAGTATTATTTGTTCTGTTGTTCTGAAAAGGAATCCAGTTTCCGAGGAGCTTGCGAATCAACGTTCGGTTTATGTTGTCCGATCTCGAGGGTCAGGAAGCGAAGAAATGAGCGGAGTGCTGTCAGCAGACACCGGCGAGTTCCACGGCCACGACGTACGAAAAACACCGAGAGCAGGGGTGTCGTATTTTTAAGAGAACCGGTGCGCTGTTCCACTAGCGAAAAAAAAAAAAAAAAGAAAAAACACGCGAAGGAAATGCTAGGTCGGTGCAACGGGCAACGACGCAGCCAGGAGGATTGCTTTGGTCGTCCGGAAATTAAGAGTAAAAAAAATTGGCCAACCGCCAGATCGTGTTAGCGCAGCAAATCCGGACAACTAATAATGAAAGCCGGTAGGTACGGATTCGAAGCTGGTGCGGTGCGATGGCCAACCGTGGAGCTACATGGCGTGTCTATAAATTAACGACGATTTAGTATAACGATCCGTGGCCACGAGACCGCCATTGTCGGTGGAAAGGTTAAATTAAAATTTTGGCCTGACGCATCGGGGAAACAGAAAAGGAGGAGCGACGAAAATTGTCTGGGCCGTGGAAACGATCGCGTGTCGGCTTGCGATTGTTCTAAAAAATCAAGAAACGGTCACTTGATATGCTAAGCGCGCGTACAATAGTCTCGACGATTTTCGCGATCCGATTTCGACAGAAGTTAACGTTGCCGAGAAATCGCGTTGTTCCCAGTAAACGGGAAATTTTTTTCTGCTTTCATTGAAACGCTCTTTGCACAATTCATATTCCTTTCACTAAACGTTAAATACCTACCGCGCTTCACTGTTTCATTATTTTAAAGACTCGTCAAATGTAAAATAGGTCAGTTCACTCCACTTAATACATAATGTTCCAATTACCGTTGAATTTTCAGAACGGTAGAAAAGATACGAATTAAGAGCGACCTCCGTGTTTATTGATAAAGTTAAGATGAGATTAAACAGTTCATTTTGTTTCGCCAACGAGGTTTTAAAGCATCCAGGATCTGTGCGAAAAATGCACAAGTGTAAAGCGGTATAGAATTATGTATGTATGGACAACTACATCAAGCGAAATCAGCGAGATACACGAAATATCTGTTTCACGGAAGAATAAACGGTCAAATAATTCGCCCTCGAAACGCGTCGAATCAAAAGCCGCTAAATTCAGTTTCGTGTTGTAGTCGATTTCCGGGTAAAATACATTAAAATGATCGATTGAAAATCGGTCAGTGATTTTTGACACTGGCCACGATAAAAGCTTTCCGTTTCGCGTCAACCTTGTACGCCGTATCTCACGCACAAGCAATGTGATTAACGACTTATCTGATGACGTTCCGTTTACGATAATCTTGTTATTGTACATGCTGAATACTGATCAGCGCGTTACCGCCACAACTTTTTCCACTCTTCCGTTAACTCGAATTGGTCATTATACAGGGTGTTTGGGATAGCATTGCAAAGATTTGGAGGGGTGACAGATCACGTGAAAACAAACAGAAAACTTCTATACGACTTGGGTCCAAAATTCAACCATTTTTGGAAAAAAAACTGTCATAAACATTTAAGCTTCCAACCCCTATAGTTCAAAATAGGAACGTTTTTCGTAAGCAATTTCTTCGCTAAGATAAAGATTGCGATCTTGTTAATCCAATGAGAACAGTAACTGTGATATTGTTACCTTGTATCGCGAAAACGTTCCTATTTTGAATTATAGAGGTTGGAAGCTTAAATGTTTATGACAGTTTTTATCAAAAATGGTTGAGTTTTGGACACAAGTCATATAGAAATTTTTTTATACAACACCCTGTATAACCATTGTTGTTCAGTGGTACTAGATAAGAGAAGTACAGTACTGTTCCGATATAAGGACAACCTTACAGTGTTGACTCAAAAAACGACGCCTGAGTTTGATTCGAAAAAGGGATTTCCTTATCCTCACCACTTCTTCGCCGGTGCGAGTCTCCTCGTTCTGTTGTGACCGAGATCGAACTCGACTCGAAAAAGGGCTGTGCTAGGTTCTGAAACACAACCGTTCTTCGAGTCAACACTGCATTGAATATCTAATAATACAATGATATTGGAATTAGAATATTGGACCTAATTAATGTTGTTAGAAACAAAAAGTATTTAATCTTTCCTCTTTTTAAGAGGAATGAATTTTTATACAATAGTTAAACCACACGAAAAATTTTAGAAAAATTCATTCAGTAATTATTACATTATTCAACGTTCAATTCCTATGAGAAAACATAATATTGAGAAATATATTACAAAATTAAGAGTGAAGTCGCTTACAGTTTCATTTCAAGTATGTACATTCCAACAAACAAGTTTATGACAAAAGCTCAATATTTCTGACTGGTTTTCATCACAAGATGAAGCCTTATTAATATCTTGGAAATTGATTAAGTTTTGGTTAATTGTAAGATTGTTACTAAAGTTTATTCTTAAGAACATACATACGTACGATAAAATTTATAAAATTTCAACTGTGTAGCTATGTATATTGTACAAGTTTGATTGAATCTGCTGATAGAATTAAAAATTTACAATCATTGTGATGTCGATTGATATACGTTGATTGAACAATACTGTTTCTGACGGTTAATCATAATCTCGTTAATCACAACCAATTGTCCAGTCCATTAAATAATTACAAAATTTGCGGAAATCGTTTGACTAATGGTTCACTGGGCACTAGATATCAAGCGCTTTCATTGTTTCACTCGCCTCACGGAAGACGACGCTATCGCTTTTAAAATTGGATTCGTGATTTTCTGTTACGTAATTGATATTTTTCATTATCTGTAATCTAATTTGCCGTCTCGTTGGCTTGTAACATACTTGCGCTCTAATATAATGTGGTAACGATAATACACAGAATTTCGAACTGCATTACTTGTAATAGCAGAATCGCTCCGAGGCACAGGTTGCGACGTGGATGACAGAAATATCGATAATTCCGATCAATACGTTAGAGAGCTACATAAATGTGAAACAGTGTTTGTAAACAACTGGAGGGTAAACATTCGGAAACGTCGCTTATATGGGTGATCGAAAGCAAAGCGGTTACGGATCGCATATACGAGGAACCACACGCTTACACAGTAATACAAGCTGATTCGAAATAATATTCGATTTGCGTGGCCTCCAATGCATATTGCGCCGTCGACAATCATTACAGAAATTACACGAAACGTTCTTGAACGCTACGTAATGACGTAGAACACTTTTCGAAGGGGTTTCTGAATTGAAATGTCGTGAGAAACCTCGTTCTAGGAGTTTTCATCATAATCAAGTCAATTTGCCTCGTAATTCTTTCACGCGAATAAATTGGATTCGCTTATGAGTGCGGCAAGGGACGAGATGCAATAAAAATTGAAGCGGAAACGGCGGCACAGTTATCAATGGAATGCTCCAACCCCTTTGCATATTTAAGGGAAAAATATTTGCTTTTGCGTCTTTCAGGCACGCGCGCGTCTCAGCGCCGCGCTGTGCCGTTTTCTGCGCCGCTTGACGCTCCCGGCGCCCGGCGTCCCGCACCTCGGGCCGTGTTCTCGACAAGGATATACGGCGTGCGATGGCATTCGTTAGCACGGTACTCCTGTCGCGAGCGATCCATAAGGTGCGTTGCACTTCGTAACGCGTGCTGGATAAATCGGTATAATTTTTCGGAAGATAACGAAACGTTCGTTACGGTCCGAACAATAAGAAAATTAATAGTTTGACGTCCCGTGGCTAGAATTCGTTTCGCCTCCTTTGTTATTGTCTGACACGTTACATGCTACGGTTCTGCGCTGAAAATGTCAGAAGTTAGAACAGTAGAAACGGACGTTCACTATCGGACGTTATACTACTGATTCGTTCGTACGTTGACTCGCACTACTTGCACTGGCTGACTCAGTGCGCGGTCGTACTACTGGGCTCGCGTCTGACTAGAAGCGTCATAGTTCTACTACTTTCTACGCAAAATCAAAAGTATATAATATGAATGTCGTTAACGTTGAAGCATTGAATGAAAAAAGGAAAAAAGCTTATCTGCCTTTTTCCCTGAATCGTTTAAATCGATTCAGGGATGTGTTTATTATACTCCGAACCATTTCAAGAGGCCGTTCAAGGTCACCATTTTCTGTCACTTTTTTCGAAACTTTCTGTACTCCTGTGAAGTGTTATGTGTTCGGAAGTCTTCGTATTCGCAAAAATACCGTCGTAGAGGTTCCTCTATTAGAAAACTACTGGACGAAAATCTGACCTTGAACGGCCTGTTGAGTTGAACCCAAGTATAGCTAGATTAACTGCTCTGTTGCATAGCTGGCTGAATACTCATTTACTACAGTGATCTGATGAAGCACGGATGTCTAATTAGCCTAGTGACTAGTAGCCGATCACTTAAAGCTAAATTTGAATTAAATGTATGTCAATGTAAAAATAAAATATTCGAGTCGCTTCAGTACATCATACAACCTATATTGTCACATTTGTTAAATTTATCAAGCTCATAAGTAAGAATGCTGATATTTTTTAAATAGCATACAGCCTCATTTTTCAATGAAAAATGTATACAGCTGAATTACATTAGTTATTTCTTTTCAAAGTTCATTTTTGGGTGTTTCGTGTTTGAAACCAGCAATTGCACATGTAGAATCAAAACTTGTTTACAAATCATTTTAAAAGCATTTATTTTCTTTTCTTCTGAAAATCGCATTTTGTCATATTTTGAAGTTAGACATTTAAAATAAAATATAAAATTATCATTCAATGAATGTTTTATTCAAATATTTAGTTTTTTAACCTAAATAATAAAAGTGTTCGACTTCTAATGTATTGACCCTATACCTTTATATAACTTATTCGAGTTAAGTATCATCGATTACACATTCAACTTGTGTAAACATTCAACTTACTTGAGAAATTAAATTCTTTGTTTACTTTTCGATTTAGTTTTGTACTTTTAAACAATATAAAGAAAATGAATAATTGAATAAGTGATTAGAATATATGTACATAAATAAATAAAGAGAAAAATAGTTCCTGAGATAATCTTTTTTATGGAAAAAGGGCATATAATCCATCTTTTACAACTTATAAATGGAAACAAAATATCATTCTTAAATCATTACTTAGATATATTTTCAGAACTTTTTAAGGACCCCGTACTACATCGTTAAAAAAATTGAATTTTAAATCCATTTTCCAAATGGTAGTTTGCTATGTGTTCTTTTTCCATCCAATGCCTCAATTCTTCCCTCTCGATTCATTTTTTTTTCTAATACAGAAATATAAAGAATCATTATTAAGATTTTCTTCCATCATAAGCACAAGTAGTGAAAGTCTGATAATTATTATTTTTGTGAGGATGCTGTGATCGCTAGACTAAGTTTGAAGGATTTATCAGGATGACTCCGTTATATGCCTTCATGCAGTTGACGCAACGCGAAAGATATACTTCCAGGAGTTTTATGTGAAATTTGTAAAGCCCGAAACTGTTGGGATCGCAAGGCACGGCGAGGTATACATATCGTGTTGTAGCAGGGTTTCTAGTGCTTCTCTGCCAGTATCATACAACTCGTCACAAACAATTCAGCCTCTGACAGTCTGTTTGTTCAACCACATCGGTGAAACGTTTAGTCCACACGATATCACGGGAAGTAAAGATAACTTCCTGTAATTACAATGACTAACTGACCATACGTGTCTTCGATGAATGCGTTTGCGTATTTTATCGCAATCGCGTACGAGAAGATTTGTAATCGTGAATAGAATGGACCGCGATGCGAATAGAAAATTCTGCTCGAAGGAGACAACGTTAAAATATGTTTCCACGGTCGAATGCGTTCAACGGACAGATATATAGTTTCGAAAGGAATTGAATCGCCTGGAAGATATTTCGACCTTCCGAAAGGTACCGAAGTCGGACCCCAACGAAGAGTACAAGTGTCAACGCCACGGACAAGTCGCCTTTGCACGCATTATGAAGGGAATATCAAATGGAGCGGAAAACAGGGGAAGTGCTTCCCTCCGTTGCTGCTTTTTCCATAAGATACTTCGCCATGCTCAAAGTCGAAGATGTCCCTCGACTTTGGCGTAACTGCACTGAGAGAAAGAATGTTTCAAATTTGACTACGTTTTGTAGTAAAATAGCAGGATACGTGCATACATGGTGAAAATTCTAATACGGCGTAGTAAAATTTAGAACTTTATTTCTCTCAGCGTGGATTCGAAGCGTCGCCGCAAATATTGTCTGGAGTCGCATTCCCTTCGTTAAGTTGTTTGGAAACGGGAGGAAAAGTAGAGAATATGCAAAAAAATTCGTGAGCTCTCGTTCGAGAAAGGACACGCGTCCGGGCATTAGAGTAACTACTTTCAGACATCTGGGAACTCGCAAGAACCTTTCCCATGCATTCGACGCGGATGTCCTACTTCTTCGATGTGCTATCACGTGTATTCTGGAATTGATGCTTTACTCGAAATTGAAGAGAAGAACGCTTGAAAGTAAGTAGGAGCAAGAGTAGGTTGGATTGGAAACACAACGATCGCAAAGGTCTCCTACATGCGTGAAAAGCACGAAAGAGGTTGAAACGAGGGCGCGCCGCGATAAGTATCAGAAATACAGCGGAGAGCATAACGAGCGAAGGGTGAAAGGACGTTTTGCTCGTGGTGGTGAAAGCCTTGGAGTTCTGGCACGGCGAAGCACGAACACTAGTGTGTCCTGTTCCAAAATACGGTGTGCGGAGGTGGTGATTGCTATCGTTTGCCGGCAATGTGTACGCCACCGACGTCAACACGGGATTCGGCATATTGCGTGAGTAAACAGCGCATTCATAGATGGAAACGCGCGGACAAGCGGTAGACTCGGCGTGGATAGACGCGCAGTGGCGCGGGGCGGTTCGGGTGACGCGAGGTGGCGCGGGGCGGCGCGGAACGGAGCGGAGTGGCGGCGCGTTCAAACAGATATGTACGTGTGTACAAGTGGTGGAGGAGGAGGAGGGCTGGTGCTGAGCACCCCGCTGGATGCATACTTATTCGAGCATACATACGGACGTACATACGTACGTAGGATACATACGTACTATGTCTGTTCTAATCCACGTGACACGACGTCCCCGCACGAGTTGTATTAACATAAGTTAAGCGAGATAGCGGTTGGACGGGCGGTGAATGAAGAGCAGGGGAAACGCGGCGGGGTATTACGCGGAGCGTAGAACGCGAGGAAAGAATTAAGCGGGTCACGGAACGCTGTCCTCGGAAAATTATTTCCATTTAACGGTCGCCCCGCGTTCAGTCCAGCCTCGGGCCTCGAGTCCACTATCGCGATAACGAGACGTTTGTAATTATTCGGAGAAGCGATAATTACGGGGAGTTGTCCTGTCGACGCTCCGATGTAACTACCGTCGCGTTGCTCGAGTTTTCAATTCCGAAAGACGGCGGCCATCTTTCAGTCGATCGCCAAAGCTAGGCCGGATTTCCTGCTGAAAATTAATGAGATCGTTTTACTTTTGTAGGCGAGGATGTCCCGACGGTTGCCGTATATAAATGAAAAATCGTTCAACGTTAGAAGAAAATGTTCGTGCGCAGAGGTCTTTCGACGATTAACACAAAAAGTCTCTCTAGGGTAGTTCTGCCCTCCCTCGAATCAATCGATCGATATTCTCTGTCTTTCGAGAATATTAAATTGCGAGCGTTTGCGAAGTACCATCCACGGTAATGAGATTTTGAAACAATCGTGGACGTTCAAAGTTAGGTACTCTCGATCAGCGGAAATTTGTCAGAGTTTCGACGGCGAAGGTTTTTTTTTCCAGCTATACGAAACTTGACGGGAAATTTAATATCGAGATACTCGACCGTGGTTACGTATATTCGGGGGCGAAATTGAAATCATTAGACGTACGGAGACAGGGCAAGATCTGCTTAATATAACGGACGAGGGATATACGCGGTGAATATAAACCTTCTTTTTATGTACCGCGGGAACGTTTGGAATTGCGGAAATGATTAACACGTCCACAACCGTGACCCCTCGCTGAATATTTCCAAGGCAAAGGTTCTCACGAGTCGCGCGAGAGGGTTCCCCAGTGTCACGCAAACGAAGGAGCGAATAGAAACCGGCGCGGCGCACGAAAGAAGTTTCTCCGTGCAAACGACGATATTGGCTGGATTTGTCCGCGCCGTCGACTACCGATTTCTAATTAATTCGTCGACGGAAATTAATTTCGCGCGTTGCAGCTAGGACCAACTTGGCTTCGCAATACACGACCGTGCACGCTAATTTCCATCGCCATTCATTTGCAAAGTAATTAAAAAGGCGCATAATAAACGGGTGGAAATAATATGCTGGTGGATGGAAAATAATCAAACGAGTGGCCGATAGCGGCTGATAAAAGGGGGATCAGCGACTGGTCGAGGCGGATTAAAATAACCCGTTGCACCGCATCGAAAATATTGGGCGTGGGGAAATTGATATCAAGCTCGAAATGTTCGGAATTGGCTAGTATCGACCGTTACATATTCATTGGGTCACTTTCGCGGGTTCGAGAAACGTCATCGGATTTCAATAATTTATGACGATTTTAATTTCGCCTTCTCCACCTTTTCCCATGCCGATCCGACCTCGTCGCGATACGTCTCGGATCCGCGGCCACGAGGACTCCGCGAATAAGAAACGAAGAGAACTTTCGCAAAGTTACTTGGACCGTGCAAAGACGGAGGGAGGGCGGACTAATGCCAATGCCGTTCTGTAATTGAAATAATGTCCCGTCCGACGTTTCACAGTAATATCTCCGAGGCTCGTAGGAACGCAATTTATTTCTTGCATTCATTTTGAATCTTAATTTTCATTTGCCCGTCCGGCTCGTTGTAATTACGCATTGATCCGCGGTCGAGCGCGCCATGCCGCCGCGACTATCGCGCAGAAGGAAAATTAAGCAAGTATTCCGCGAAAATTCCTGACGTCCTTTCGTCTTTGATTTAAATCCCGCGTCTCTGATGATTAAACCGCCCGTCCTAAATGACCAAACTTTCCTCGCTCCGTACGACTTATCTCCAGGATTTGTCTTACTCGGTCGGGCATAAAGTATCGCGCAATTTGTTTTTTCAACGCTTCCGATGATTTTCACGAAAAGCTCTATTTCTAATTAAACGTCGAGGAAATCGGGAACCTCGAAAAATTGACCTATGAGCTGATAACAAATTACTGACAACAGGTACTCGAGGAAAATTCAGCGTGTGCTAAATAGCGACGGTAATGTAGGTTATCACGTAGAAGGTAAGGGTGTCGCGGTTGCGCCGCGCCACGCCGCGCGTTCCTACGTACGTGCTGAGCCAGAATCCGGGGCACGTACCAGTGATAAATGCAATAACATATAAACTGCGGTGAGAATTAGAGCCCCGTGGCGATTTATATCGAGGCATTTCGTTCTCGGGGCAACTGGTCACTGTGGGTTTCGATGGAACTTACTGGCCTCGGACCGTGGCTTGGCCGCGAAACTTTTGCGAATCGACCGGCGATCCGCGTCGATTTATACCAGCCGTAAATAATCAAAAAATAGGGAAAACGAAGAGAGTAAAAAGTATCGTGAAGTTTAACGAATCGCTTCTTAGGAATTTCAGGACCACGAACGGGTTCGATCGTTTCGTTCGTTGGACCCAGGGAATTGAGTTCTGGTCCCCGTCGTTGCCTTCAAAGAAAAATGTGCATTCGTGACTGGTTTATTGAATAATTTACCGTATTCTCGGCCACGAGTTCGGGCGAAATCGAGGCACGATTTCCTCGGCTTTCTTCGAGATTCGAGCTATTTTCTCACGTTCGGCTTATACTCTGCTATTACCTTCCTCTTCCCCGCTCCTATAAAAGGACGCACTACGTGCATTATTTGAAAGTTTCCGCGAGTAATTTGTAAAATTTACGACGGAGCGGCGGGAGATTGAGGTACACTCGGCAGACTTCGTTCCCGGGGTTTTACTCCCGACAAGACGATCCTAAGGAAACGTTGAGATTCGCATTCCCGTATATTTGAGGCGGACAGTGGGGGAATCAGTCAGATTAGGGTTGAAGTGCGGAAAATTAGGTGTCAGCGGGAAGGAGAAAAACAACGCATCGTGCTCATTGTTCCTGCGCATTCATCTTTCGCTAGCTGGCTCCCAATATTTTTTCATCACTTGACAGATTCGATCAGTATTCGCGATTTCCCTCTTGCTGTTCCTTCGCCATTCGCTGTCAATCTCCGTTGCTGCGCTCATTTGTCGGCATCGAGTATGCAAACAAGTGTTTAGCCAATTAAATGTTAGTTTCAGTTTCTGCTTCGCCGTTTCCCGTCAGCCTACTCTATGCACGTAAGGGGTCCCATGGAAATCACTGAAACAGATTTCACTGGCACTTTTCTTACCGACTTCAAATTTGACCGACAACAGAGTTGACAGACAACAGAATTAACTGACGACAATAATGAGCGAAATTCACATTACACATTTTTTGTGACGGCAGTAATACTCTGATTAGAAAAAGACGTCAGCATATAATATTCTATTAAAATTTTGTACAAATATTTAGACTTAGTACCTATACATATATGTACATTTTCTATTTTAAATCATGATTACAATGACTTACTTCGGATTACAAAATTACAAATACTGTCTGACCGGCGAACTATATCTGACTTAATCTTTACTTTTAAAATAGTTAACTCTAAAATAGATTGTTCTGAACTTATCTGCAAAATCAATCTTAGTGTACCTCAGAAAAATCTTCGAAATAACGATGTGTTTGTTTATAGATTGCCGTCATACAAATGTAGCTTCATTGGTCCTGTCAATAGAGCATTGAAACAAGCTGATCTATATCTTGGTAGTATAGATTTGTTCTCTAATTCGATGAATTAATTTTGTAAAGCGATTAAATCTTGTCCGTTATCAAAGAATTAATTTGTAAAGTACTATGGCTCATCTCAATGTGTCTTCTTATTATTATCTATACTAAAGGGTATATCCCGTTGATTAATAAATAAATAAATAAATAAATTTTCGAGATTATGTTTGATCCTAAGATTTTTATGTTAATAATGCTCGTGTTAATAATGTTCGTGTGTAAATGTGATGATATATATTTTGTTTGTTTCATTTTCGCTTTATTGCTAAAGAATTTTAAGATTTTTCTAGTCAGAGTACAGTGCTGACTCGAAGAATGGCTGGGATTCAAAACCGAGCGCAGCCCTTTTTCGAGTCGGGTTCGATCTCGGTCACGACAGAACGACAAGACTCGCACCGGCAAAGAAGTGGTGAGGATAGAGAACTCCTTTTTTCGAATCAAACTCAGGCGTCGTTCTTTGAGTCAACACTGTAAGATTGTCCTTATATCGAAACAGTACTGTAGGTATTACTGCCGATGCAAAAAATGTGTAATGTGAATTTCGCTCATTATTGTTGGTTAACGATACTATTGTCGGTTAATTCTGTTGTCCGTTACGTCTGTTATCGGTAAAATTTGAAGTCGGTGAAATCAGTTTCGGTAATTTCCATGGGAACCCACGTAAGAGTCGTGATTAAATTAATATAAAATATACATAAATAAATTGTATTTCTCGTAAAACGCTTTGAAACAGATTGTGCCGGTCTGCCTAGTCCAGCGTTGGTTTACGCTACCGGAAGAATATGTCTTCGAGCGGTTGTAACACGTTATCAGAAGATACAGAGAGTCGACGATAGCAAGTAAAGCGACGCGACGCGACGTTAGTTACGCGAACGCGGGTACTATTAACGCGTTCAAGTCCTTTACAAGACAAGAATAATACATTCCTGAGATGCGCGTACATTGTGGGTGGCGATAAGCTGAACTACCAGGTCAGAACGAGGAATCTCGTCGACTCTGGGGACGATGGTCGAAGGCGTAGCGAGGTTTGAAGAGGGTAGTCCAAGACAAGGAAATAGTTCTGTGAGCTTTGGAAGACACCGGGTGACTCGAACAAGCAGACAAACGTGTCAAGTTGTCTTAAGCAGAAGTAACAGAGGTATATATCGAGGCGCAGGTATATGTGCGCGAGACACGTCAAGGTGCTGAAGAGGTACAATTCTAGTTAGTGCCCTGTTTCAACTCTACCCTTTCGCTTCGTTGCTCCTCGCTGTTTCTTCGACTCTTCTCCCTTCGGTCAATGCGTTTCTTTCATTTGCTCAAGCCCTCGCCAGCTTCATATTGCAGGCGCAGCTTCCGTATCGCGAGCGCTTCGTCTTCACAATAAAGGAGGTTCGTCGAGCACCTTCGATTGATATACTTGGCTTCGTACCAACTCCTTGCGCGTCTATTGGATTTGCTGTACCTTCGCTTCTATTCGCCGCGTCGAAGTATTTGCCTTTGTTGAAAAAAGGAATTGCGGATAGTTTCGAAACGCACGCGCCTTAGGTACTCTGTCAAATAACCCATACGTTAGTCCCGCTCGTTTAGACTTCGAGTTAACGATATCTTGTCTGATGAACGGCAGATATTCGTCTTACGTAAAATGGAAGATCAAGGCGACGGGAGGCGAGGGAAGGCAAGGCGCAAAGTTTTGTAAAGAAGTGTTACGTAATCCGAGGAGAATTGAGTTACCATTAAAGCAGATGCGCCAGAACGGCACGATACTAAACAGATTGCACGTACAATGGGGCAGCCACCTTGTGACTAAGCTTACGTCAACAGCTTTATGCTATGCACACGTAGAAAATGTAGCTTGAAGGTGGATCACGGTCGATTACTGTTCAGAGCTTTTAGACACGGGAACATTAAAGGAATGCTCCCGTCACCGTTCCAGCTTGCTGACGACGAACGCCGTTTCGCGTTCGAGCGAAGAAGCGATTAAGGAAAGTAACGTGGCGTTTCGAAGCATCGAGAAAAGCTCGGAAGAAGAAAGGAGATCTAAGATCGAGCTTTGCCTGCCGTCAAAGAAATCCTTCGGAAGGAATTCAGCTTTGAAAAATGAACGACAAGAATTAATCCTTTGCGAAGCTTTACGTGTCGTTCAGGAATTTTCAATAAATTCGGAGTCAAGTTATTTTCGTTGAAAAACGCACCCCGCGCTTACGAGTCGCTAAAGTATCGAATAACAACTTCAACTTTGATCAATGTCTACCGTTTCCCCTTCACCTCTGTATTCTTCGCGGCTACGCAGTCCGACAAATTCGAGTGTTATTCGATTTCTGAAATGTCGCATTCATGAAAACCTCAAACCGAATCAGGAATATTTTACGAAGAGTAAAGTCGACGGACTATGAAAAATCGCTTTGAAGTTCCCGGTTGATTGCGGCCGGAAGCGCGGCGTAGCGAGGGGGAAAAATTTCACGGGCGTAAGCACGCGCGTTCTCGCGCTGAATCGACCGACCATTCGTTCGCTTTGAAATTGTAATGATAGTAGAGTATGCTCGCAAATATCATCGTAACCTGCTGCAGTACGGCCGAGCCAGCATCGTGGCGAAACGTTGCAATTCATTGGATGACCGTTATGCGTTACTCTGTTCGAGTGTTCGACGGGGGTCTCCAGCGGAATGCCAGAGAATCGAATAATTCGATTCTGATCGCTTTAACGTTCGCGTTCCCTATTGGCGGGCAACTGGTATTAAGCGGATTATCGAAAACGTAGGAGCTGACAGAACGATCGAGAATTGTCGTGCCGATCCGATATTGCATCTAATTGGCGCGCGATGGATCTCTTCCAAAGGAGAACCTTGCGAGACTTACTCGATTTAATTTCCACCTTAGCTACTCCTTCCGTTATTAGATGCCAACTGAGATTAGGGATGTGCGGGTACCCGAAAATACGGGTATTTTACGGGTATTCGGGTCGGGTCGGGTAATAGTCAAGACGGGTCGGGTCGGGATTCCGAAAGTTTGTCGATACATAAATATATTCGGGTATCCGTCATTTCGGGACCCGATTTTCGATTCGGGACATGATTTTTAATTCAGGACTCGGCACTTAATTCAGTACATAACTTTTCAGTTTGGTTTTCTACCTAAACTTTTAAAATGTAATTTTGCTTTGTGTATTGTCTAATGGTGGGCGGGTGCTCGGCATTTCTGGTACCCGAAGTCGAAATCGGGTCGGGTTGGGAATCTCAATATTGTAACGCGGGTTGCATGATACTTTAATCAGATTTTACTCTTTCATCATTCTTTAAACCGAAAAATTCGAGTACCTAAACATTCGGATATCCTAAACATTCGGGTACCGACACAATCCGACTCTAGACATCAAAAGCCGAACCGAGGCTCAGGTTTCCGAAATTTTCGGGTACCCACCCACCCCTAGTACTGTTGAGTTAATCATCGAGTCCCGAGTTACAAATCGGATCCCTAATCAAGAATCGGGTCCCGAAATTACGGGTACCCGAATATTATTATTATTATTATTTATTAACGGGTATTAGACCCTTTTGTGTACAGTGCAAAATAGCAAGTATGTATGAGATACAAGATAATACAAGATAAAATATAGACTACAGAATACAACATACTTAAATATTAAAATACTTATATTTGAGATATTAATAGCTGGTTAACATGCCGCTTGAAGAAGCTGTGACTGCCAAAGAGATTTAAAACTTCGCAGTACTCGTTAACTTCAATAACAATTCGGTTGGTACAATTGAACTGGCCAAATAGAGTGAATATATCTGTGTGTCAACAAACTTTCGGGATCCCGACACGACCCGAATTCCCAATTTCGGGTACCCGCACACCCCTAATAGAGATTGTTACGCACCGACACGCCGCGCCGTACAATTACCTACTGATTTGTGCATAAAATTGCGATGGATCGCCCCCTAAAAAAGCATTATCGTCTGATAAAGAATCAATTAAAGCTATAATCCGTGTATAATGAATGTTATGAATTTGTATCGTGCTTCGTTTAATCCGCCTGGCCAAAGTGCGCACAGTCTACTCGGGAGTTTCTGACCGTTGCGACAATCATAATCGGTCTACTCTACTTGAAATCGTTCGACAAGGAACCACAACTATCTGCTAATTGAAGCAGTTTATACGAGAGAAGCTTCGTGTTTATTCGACGAAACGCGTACGACGCGACGCGACGAGAGACGACTTAGCGAAAGGTAATAATTAACGAACACGAAGGAGACGAGAGCGAGTGTACCTAATCAGTGTAAAGTACTTAAAGTCAGCCGATTACGTAAACTGCATCGCGTACTCTATTCTTCGGCGATTTTATTAAAGAGATGGCGTATAACTCTTGGCAGGCATTAAACGCGGATTTAACTTTAAATCCAGACTCTCCGGCAAGATACGGAGCTTATACGAAGGCCTGAGCACAAAGTTACACACGTTTCTCGTACCAATATCCATTTTCTTGGACTTCCTTAGACGGCACCGCGACCGCATTCTAACGAGGACGGTTTACCGGCACGCGGGCTCCGTTTCTGATTTTCCGTAAATCTCGCGGCGTTTGTGAACAGTCACGAAACAGGAAACGCTTTTCTTGTCTGTAATTACGTTCTAAAGAACTCTGATAATTTTCTTCGCATTCGCCGCAACAAACGTCAATGCTATTCCAAAAAAATTGGACAATTTCTCGACGGAACTCGACCACTTTCACCTCTTCCTTAATTTTAAGAAGAATTACCCGCATTCGAATGGAAGCTCTCCTTTGTTAAATGTACTTTAGCTTCAGCTTCGCTTTCTTCTAATTTCTTTATTGTACTCACTGTGAAAAAAGGTCTAAGAGATTACATTTTTCCGAATGGAATTCGTTCAGTTCTGGCGCCATAAAACGCAAAACGAAGTGGCGCGATTATCGACAATATCTCTCAGGTGTAATCGTCGCGAATGCTTATCTGCATACAGTATTATACCTACTTCTCTCTCGTATAGGAGAACATTTTGAATCGTCGGACGTGCTTGGGAATGGCAGGCGTTATCGACGATTCTAAATGGAATTTCTAATTCGTCGATACAATTAAACCGTGGAATTAATTTGTGGTATCGACGTGAAACTTTCACAGCTTCATTCGCTTAAAACTGGGACGTAAATCTTTCGCGTCGCACCGATTTTCGTCGGAAATTCTACTGCCCGTGCTCCTGTTTTTTTTTTTTTATTTTCAGAAATGCTCGCGTCGCGTCGACGGAAATGAAAAAAAAAGACTAATTTCCATGTTGACGATGTACAAAAGGAACGCTGTGCTACTGACTGCGGCGCGGCGCTGACTGTTGGGGTGGTTGTCAGTTTACGAGTTACGAGGAACTATAGAGCGGTTGTTGTGGAACGGCCGTGTAGCAGGTGGTTGCGCGATCTTTCCTTTTTTACGGACAAGAAAGAGGACGAGACCTGCATAATGTAATTGCACCGGTCGAGACTCGTACCTGATTTTTCGTTACAGACGTGAACGTATTTAATGAGTTGCGAACTGTTCGTCGAAGGGACGTTTGACTAGCTTTTATGCAGAATGTTATCGGAAAAGTCGCGTCGTTGACAATTGCGGAATTCATTATCACGGCTTCGATGAGTTTACAATGCCGACGCGCAAACATTACTCGCGCTAATTGCCTACCGAATTGGATTTCCATTTAAATTCGAAGAAAGTCAATTACTTCTTTCATTCCACTTTTAATTTCGTAAATGGTACCTCGCGAGCTCTAGGCAAACGACACAGGAAAAAGGAAATGGAAAAAGTGTCGTTCTGAAATCTTTTAACCCTGAAATCTCTTTAACAAGCCGTCTCGTGTAACAGCGAGAAACTACACACGCGCACGTTCGCTGAGCGGACGAAACACAGATTGTAAACGATTGAAATACATGTATTAGCCGCGTGTTTTTGTGCAACTGAAAATACAAGGAGAAAAACGCGAAGATCGACCGAGCGCAGAATGAGAGCACAACGGGCACGTAGATAGAATTTGCGAAACTATGCGACATCCTGCTGGTTGACCGTGCACATCTGCACCCGTCTGTGTAGGTATATCGCTTAAATTGTCGGAGCTGGAGAACGCAGGCACAACGACACGCGCGGGAAACATTCAGCTGCGGCTGAAGAGCGTTATTCTGGGCGAATTGGAGTTGCTTGACGGGGGACGAAACTCGTTCCTTGTATCTTCACGGCTGATGAATGCGTCTCGTTAGTCGTTGCTCGGCTTCGTAATATCACCAAAATTCGGCTATTACCTCGTTGCATCGTCGTCTACGACGTCGCTCGCAATTTTCCCGGTGCTTATACGATCTCCAGTCATTTCAAATTTTAACCCTCTTTGTATTTTTCTCCGCAATCGAGTCTTTCGTGATCCATTTTCCATCCGGATGGAAATCCCGGAGAGTACCTGATACTTTGTAATCAACGCGCGTCATAGTTCTCTGTGTTTCGTACCCGAGTCGATGATGCAAAATGGTACGCGTTTTACTGCCTCTCGAAATGAGACAAAATATAAAATATATAGGAACGGAGATGCGCCGCGCCGCACAGTGGTCCGGATCGAAAAATTTAGTGACTTTTTGTCAAAAAGTCAACTTTCTCATATTGATATCTACTGTATGTGTATTATTTACTAATTGTCCATTAGTCTCGAATATAAAAATATTACTTAAATCTAATGGAAACAATAGTGGCAATGGACACTTAAAGTTAAACATTTTAGAAGCAGTATTTTTCATCTCATGAAATTGTTTTCTTTTGTTAAAGTATTCTGATACTTTAACTCAATATTCTTATTTCATGTTTTTTTAAAATAAAGAGTACTCTTTCGTAATACAAAATGATGCCTTACATTAATAGTTACTGTATCGAATATATTAAAAAAATAATGCTAAATGAAATATAAACAATTCTCAAAGTTCTGTACAAATACTAAGAGATATCTTTCAAGTCCCAAGAAGTCCCACTTTCTAACAAATTAGAAAAAAATCAGTTCCACCTTCGTCCGGTTTTTCAAATTATTATAGTTCAAAGCTGTCGATGTTACGTAGCAATCGCTTTTACTTTACGCACTACATTCGTATTCTCCGACCCAACCTCTCAAACCGATGCAGAGTTCTTCTCAAAGAACTGTTTGGATTAGAGTCACTTGATATGTTTATGCTATGGTACAGATAAGCCTTTGAATGAGTCTTCGACTTTCTGTCTGCATTCAGTTAAAAGAGAACCATTCGAACGTCCACAGTGAGACTGTCAGAGCATTTTTCGCGTGTTGAAAGTTACTGTTCATTTTTATTTCGTTTTAATCATTTCATGTTTTGTTCTAATAATAATTCGTAGTGTTTTAATTTTCTTTATGAACTAAACTTAAGTTATATTAGTGTTTTCACTGTGTGTGAATTAAATTTAAGTTATATTATTTAGTGTTGTTTGTTATACTATTTTGGTCTATTTTATTTTACATCTACATAATACTTCATTAGTTCTGTTTGGTAAGTACAAATGACTTAAAAACTTCTTACGTAAGTCATTTTTTACATTTGACATTTTCTTCTTTGTTATTTAGATATTATTTGTTCTGTGAAAATGCAAGCTTTTTGCAAAAATAACGACTTATATATAACCTTGAAAGATTCAAAGAGAGATATGGGTGATTATTTATTTTTGCACACGAGAATATCTGAAAAGATCAATATTTCTTCTAAAAACTTAGAAGTATTAAAAATATATTTAAAGTACTAATTGTAAATGTTTCAGGCAGCAACGTCTTTCAATTACACGGACTATAAATAAATAATGATAAACAAAAGAATTTGAGAGTGAATACTGATAAAGCATAAAAAAATATTATTTTTTAAATATTTTATGTTATTAATTATATCTTATTATTGTTATATTATAAAACCGTTATTGTTATCACATTTTTCTCTTAACCTAGTAATAACCCATCACCACTATAGTATTCATTTCAAATTTGGTACCAATATACATTATGGTTCAAAAGTTATACAAAAAAGTCACTAAATTTCTCGATTCGGACCACTGTGCGCCGTCGCGTCGCTTCCTAGTTAAAAAAACCAAACCAGAGTGTAAGGCGAGGAGGAGCGGAACAGAAAATGAGCTTTTTCCATTTTTCGGCACGAGTGGCGATAATGTGCATGTTACTGCGCGGGGATGGTGTTCGCATATTAACCTAATGAATAAAAGTCATTGGTTTAATTTCGTGTGGACCGCTGTTGATTGTTATGTTACGACGCAACGCGACGTGTTGTGATTATTAGCATATTCGAAAAGTGTTTTTGCATCGTTCAAAATTTCAAAAACCGACGTATAAACAGTTGGCGGAAGAAATAATGTATTCATTATTTATACAGGGTGACAGAGTAAATATAGGAGCCGTTAAGGGATGATTCCTTAGTTAATTTTAAACAACTTTTTGTTTAACGAAAATGTTAGTTACGGCTTTGTTAACGAGTTACCACGGAAAACACAGACCAATCCCGAAATGAGTATGGCGGACGATCAGCGCTGTCAGTGACAGGTTACAGCTTCGCGTAGTTGGAGTCCGTACTGAATTTCGTCCGCCGTACACATTCTCTGATTGGTTAGTTTTTCGTTAATAAGTCGTCAACGGAACCGTAACTAACATTTTCGTTAAGGAAAAGTTATTAAAGAATTACCTCTTAACGGTTCCTATACTTATTCTGGAACACCCTGTATAATGGGGTGTCGGCTTTAGTTCCACGTTTTTACACTGAGAAGAATAACGTTCTAAATTTTACTATATTTTGTACTAAAGTAGCAGGGTAGTAGGACGTGGGGTGAAAGTCCGAACACAGTGTAATAAAAATCCCAACACAGTGTAGCAAATATTTTTAGGAAAGGCTGAAATTTCAAATGTTTTTACTACACTGGGTTGCGATTTTTATTACACTGTGTTAGAATTTTTATTACACGTGCACTTTACTTTACCTGTTACTTTAGTATAAAATTTAATAAAATTTGGAACATTATTTTTCTCAGTGTAGAGTACCGAAGGAAATACGTAGTTTATACAGGATAGAGTGAACTTTCTAAAAAAAATAGCTTGGACTAATTATCCTTCGCTTCTTAAAGAACCGCAAAGAAGCGGATGGAAAATTCGATCCGAAATCTTGTGGCGGCCAGAAATTTTAGCGACAGCGACTCGGTATTTGGTTCACGCTGTACGCGGATGATAGACCCGCGACTGTTCTGATTATTCTGATTGCGAAGTCTGCATTTTAATCAACGTTACCGCTCGACTCTTTCGGAACTGCTTTTCGAAAACGCGATTACGTTGCGCGACAGAGATTCGCTATTATGTAAATGACAAGGGAGCCAGAGGAGGAATCGGAGACTCCGTAAGAAAAGCGAGCGTGCCATGAACCCTCCTTGAGGCAGGACACTTAATATTAAGCGGAAAATGAGCTTAATGAGAGCTTGTCACGAGTAAAAAACTTACGAAGGGAAAAGCTGGCTGGAGGGCGAAAATGTTCGCGAAAGAGTGGCGAATTCTTCTTTTTCTACTTTTCTGCTTTCTGCCTCCCCCTGCCCCTTTCGCCCTGCCCAACCTCTTGGGACCTCCTCGACCACTTGGCAGCCGTTCAGGAAAAAAGTTTGGTCGAAAGCTCGTTACTTAGCTTGCGGACAGAGCTTTAGACGCCGTTTAGTGAGTAGCCCGCGACACTCTTTTTCTCTCGCACACTTATTCCTCGAGGCTTCTTTTTTTTTCGTCATTCGACGAACCGGAGGGTAAATGGGGTCTGGTAACGAATAACGCTTTGTTCAAAGAAAACAGAGTGGTTTTGTATTCCAAAACAGACCCGGCCGGTGAGAAAAAGGGATTAAGCGCCACTAAATGTACCTAAAAAGCCTGGCGTGCTTGAAAAGATCATTCGAAAAGATTTAAGTAATTTATTCGGTGAACAAGAAACGCGTCCATTTCCAGGTTCCTCCTTCTGCGGAAGGGAATTCGGTCCGCGACGAAACGTGTAATAG
Source organism: Perdita meconis (assembly GCA_030770465.2). Taxonomy (NCBI): domain Eukaryota; kingdom Metazoa; phylum Arthropoda; class Insecta; order Hymenoptera; family Andrenidae; genus Perdita; species Perdita meconis. The sequence goes on from JASKOS020000004.1 coordinate 5,050,323, forward strand.
TCGAAGGAAAATTTTGCGGTGGCAGCCTTGAAGACGAAGCGACGAAAACGGAGCGAGGCAATTTTGTACCGAAAACGATAACGATATCCGCGAAGCAGAATAAAGGGGATCGGAAACAATTGGTGTCAAATTGTCGCGCGAAGCTCCTCGTCTGGCGGATGGGCTTTAAGAATCTTCGTAGAAAAATCCACCGGACGTGGTTGGGGTGTTACCTTAACGTCGCAACCGCGCCGCGCGCAGTTCCGATGCAACGATGCGCAACTCGTTATCGAAATGCCGGGTATTCCTCCTACTAAAGGGAGGGTATTACGCACCAGCACATGTGGGGAAACTTCTGTGGTGCGGGAAATGGCTGTACAGTCTGAGCACGATCTATGTCGATGTCTCTTAAGCTTCTCCCAAAACGTATGGCGCGTTTTCCGCGTTGCTTTTAAATTTCCGTGATCCCTGAAACGGTCGCTCCGCCAGCCACCGAGCAAAAACAATTAAGAAAGAGTAGAAGGCGGCAGCCCGTTTCTCTCTGGGTGCTACCCGGGGGATTATGAGAATTTTATTTATGTGACTTTATATGACGTTGCGAAGACTGTGGACAGCGGTGGCGTTTATTGTCTTACGGTCCAAGCTATATCGCGAAACCGCCTCTTTCTAGCTCCTTTGCACCCTCCTCCTCCCTCGAAGAACGCGTTAAAGGAATTCCTAGTAGTGCGATTTCACGGCCACCAAGCTCGCTGAACCGAAAGGCACACATAACTCCCTGAATATTTCGCGATGTACGGAATGCTTCAGCAAGACAATGGACGCGGAAAAATTTCGTACCACGGCAACTAACCTAGGCTATCGCATTTCCGGAATAACACGGTTTCATGTCAATGTTCCGATCGATAGTTTCGCGTATCATTATTTCAGAGAATCGACTTTTCTGTGAATATTCGATGAAATAATTACACGAATTTGACAAATGTTTTACCCAGATTCCAATACAAAATTCAAACGTTATATCTTTTATTCTCGGTGGTAGAAAAAAGGAATTCGTGGGTCATTTAATAAAAATGAGAAGGATTAAAATTGCGGTAATACAGGAAAAAGTTGGATATTCGATTAGAAACGAGTCGTAACGAATGAAAACTGGTCCGACGGAATTTAATTAGCGCCAATCAGTTAGCTCGCGAAACTCTTATTCGCTTACAAAAACGAGGTGATTGAGGAGCAAAAATGTCGAGACATCGGCGCGGCGCACGAGAGGATGTAGAAGGTTTCAAACGAAAAGTAAGGGGAGAGGAATATGACGGAGAAGTCAAACGAATAGAGTGCGTTAATTAAGCGGCACGATTTTGTTGCAGAAAACGAATCCCGACTGAATCACACTGTACTCTATACTCCTTCGGCTCCGTTTCCTCTCTATTTCTCTATCGATTCGCGGAACGAACGTTCTTCTACGCTCTGATTATTCTGTTAAATAAATCGTAGGATTTTCGCAAGTGTCGAAAGGTCTCAAAATTATTTTCATGAAACACGTCAATTTATTTTAGTCTATTTTCGGAGGAACCGTAATAAAGTTTTGGCAACAAGGGTTTTCAACGAGCTCGGCGATAGACGTATCGTAAAAGAAAAAGAGGCGAAATTCGAAACGATCCATTACGATTTCCGTGTGCAATTGCATGCGTTTAATTCATTCTGTCTCCAATTGCATGGAACGAGTAGAAACTCGGCTCGTTCCTGGCAAACTGGATGACGGCCGATCGCACAGTTTGTCGCCAGAAAATAGTCGGAACAGTTTCCAGTGACCCGGGCGCCGGCGGCCGCGGTCGCGGTCGTGAACACGCAAGTTTTACTTAGAAACTTAATCACCATTGCAAGATTATATTCGGTGCTTCAAGTTGCACGACTACCGCTGAATTAACACCATTAATTGGAATCTACATAGCAACGTGTTTGATAATTTCAACTTGTTTACGTTCCGCGTATTATTATAATATAGCGATGTTCCTTGAAATTTGTTAACCATAAAACCCACAACCTTTTATATTGCGCGTTAGTTAGACCTCATGATGAATATGCCCTTATCATATGGCCGTCTTATCTCGTGTTTCAGAAACAGCAGCTTGAAGGTGTACAACATTGCTTTTGTAGATTTGTGGCATATAAGTTAGGGCAAAAAATGACAATCACGGATCATAATTACCAACCTATTATGAACACCATGAAGCTTACAGCTCTAGAAACCCGAAGAACTAGTTTAGACTTGTTTCTTTCTAAGATTTTAAATGGATCCATCTGTTGTCCTCAACTTCTGGAGTAAGTTAATCTCTATGCTCCTACTAGGTCTCTCAGACCCTCTCTTACTTTTTATCCTCTAAGCTATACCTCGAAATTCTCCAATTTTGACTCCGTTTAATCGTACATGCGGATTGGCTAATGTTCTTGAGGTTGATTTGAATTTATTTTGTGGCTCGATTTACTCCCCCAAATTGCAAATCCACAAATCTGCGTAGTTGATCTTCCGTAAATTTTAGTATTTTGTTCTCAATTTATATTTTAGTTTTCATTCTCCATTTTATACGCTAATGGGAAATCCTTCTCGTGAAACAGAAATAAATAAATATATCGTTGATACGCGTGTAGAGTTCGTCGGAAAATTTTGCTCGCAGCATTTGCAAACCTCACCCCGGAAATTCTTCTAATTGAGCATCAATCGAGTCGCGTCCATATGTGTGCACGATAAATGAAATATTCAATTACTTTGAAACATAAACGATTGTATAAAGGTGTGTTTTCGATATGACTGCCAGCAGTCGCTATTAAAGGCGGCGTCCCATACATACAGCACACAAATATAAAAAACAAATACAGTAAATTGCATACTTATTAAAGAATGTAGGTATTAAACACCGTGTCCAGTCGTGACGACTAGCAGTTATAGCGAAAGCTCCATCTTAATGGATATGGATTTAAATCTGCCTCGCGTTTCGGGCCTAAAACCCGAGAGAATCGCGTCGTGTTGTCGCGTCGCGTGAAAAAAGAGTGGCGATCGGTCAGTTAATTCCACGGTGTATTATAAAGGTGTTCCGACAAAGCGTCTCTGCCTGGTTGATTTTTTGTGATGAATAGATGGAAGATCCGCTGGTCGTCGCTAGGGGCGTCATGATCAGAACTCCGAGTATGGTCACAGTATAGGAATAACCAATAGCGTCACTCCGTGTCGGTTCCATTGTTGTCGGCATAAGCGGTCACATGGTGCGCCGCCATTAACTTGATTGTTGGGCGGCGGTAATTTTGAATGGTGAAAAAGCAGACAACTATAAGAATTATTTTTAAGTTATGTAAAGTATCACACCTATTTTAGTAAAAGATTATAAAATTGTAAATATAATATTAAAGTCATACAGTTATACAATAATTATTGCAAAATGAAATCTCATTTGAAGGTAATATACTTATGCAAATACGGAATGTGTAAAAATAAAATATGCGGAAGATGTACACCTCTCTGTGTACACCAAACTTCACAAAGACTTTGAAAATTCATATACTACATACTTAATTATCGATGACCAATATATTTGATGTTTCCACCTCATACGAATGAACTGTTTTTATTTTTAATCGTTTTTTGAAATATCGTTTCCAGAGACCTCATACGGTGGACAATAGTATTACAATCGTCGCCATTAACCTGATTGTTTTTGCCGCCATAACACGTCTTATGCGATTTTGGCCGCGTGACGCTACTGGTTATTCCTATACTGTGGTATGGTATACATGTGTACGAATGAAGTGCGTCACAGATGATCACAGAGCTTTACTCGCGCTCGGTTTCCTCACCACTTGAGCTCGCTGAACCAATAGGAGCGCTCCGCATGGATGTTTCTACTCAGACGCACTCTAGCGGTCGCTAGAAGATCTTCTATCCAATGATCACACATTCGATCGCCTACCGACCACGATCACGCTCGTTTTTCTCTTTTCTTTCCACACTATCTCTCGTTTAGCGGTCTGGCGCTAGAGCGAGGCAAGGCTGTACCAAAGCAGAAACAAAAATTTGGGTGCCGGAGATCTTCAGAGAACAGACACGAAACTCGACGATGAAGTATACTGATTTCCATTGCAAGAAGAGGCGGCTGCGAGCCGGAAATCACGGAGGAAGTGGAGTAGGGAAAAGAGAGCGAAAGTGGGGAGACAAGCGGAAAAGAGGCAGAGGATTGGTGAGAAAGTGGCGTGGATTTCCAGGTTTTGGCATTAGCATACGTAATATCGGCAGACAGTGGCTCGAGGGGGCACCTGTGTGAAACTTGGAATTCCCATTGGTAATAAAGAGTTATCCGTTACACCGAAGTACTTTGGTGTTGGAGGAAGAGGAGAATACAGATGGAGGTTGGACGGAGCGTAGACGAACGACGTAGAATTTGGAGGAGAAAGGGAGACGGAGGGGTTGAGAAACGAGGGTGTGAGATACGGCAGTGTAAAGTTCAGGGCCCATTATTACGTTCCGCTGACGGTACGTAGTCATTCCGCGGCGGGGGAGGGACGAAGGAGGAAGGGAAAAAATAGAACGTCGTTCGTGAGGCACGTCGGCCGGTTAGATCCGTTATTATTTATTGCCTGCACGAATCGCTGTTCCTCTCTCGACGTCATGCCCTGAATGAACAGCTCGCTTCGAATCGTCTCGCGATCGAAGCGAAGTCGGTTCAGAATTATTTTCGCGCGAAAGAATATCACCGATACGATAGGACCACGGCACAGCCGACGTTTTCGAACGTACGTTCGGGAATTCGTTCTGCCATTCGAAAGGTACGCTGAAGAATATTAGAAATCCCATTGGAATCGTCGTATTCGGGGCGAAAAACAGAAACTAGTTATACGCGTAACTATCTCAAATCAATTTTACAGTACAGATATTTTTTCTGGCGCAGAATCTAGAAGCCATTATCGCGTTTTCCAGAATGGCAGACAATTATTTTGAGATAGCGAAGGTGCCGTGCGAATGGCGAGACAGAGACGAAAGAGAAAAGATCAGGTGGAAAAGAGAGAAAGGTGGATTCATATCGTTCGCGAGGCATATCGACCGGGTGGATCTCGTTATTATTTATTGCCAGCACGAAGCACTTTTCCTCTTTCATCGTTGCAGCGTGAATAAGCCGGCGATTCGGTGCCGACGGATGCGGCGAATTCGTCCGTGACGTTTCGCGCCGCTGAAACGCTCGGGTGAAATGCGGACAAAAAAAAAAAAGAACGATCGCTGACGATACCTCTGAAAAATCGCTGCTGTTCAGAAAGATTCATACGCGGTGGTGCATCGCTTCTGTTCCTCTTTGTTCCACTTGAGTCCAGAATACAAAGCGTTTCAAACGAATCGCTTCGCCCTTCAGTGAAATCTATCCACATTCAGCCTGGTTATTTTTCTTTTCGTTTCATTATGTTAATTACTTGCATTCTATTATATTTGTATAACGCTCAGAGTTCTCTTAGCGCGTGGCACAACGAATGTTCATTCGCAACAGCTTCCGGCTGCATTTCATTAGCAACGGTAAGTTTAATTGTAAAAGCGTGCAGATAATAATTAGAAAATTACGAAATTCGATTTAATCGCAATTAAATTCTGGCTTTAATCGTTGTTTCGATTAACGAATTTTCACTTAGCGGTATTTGAAACCTACAACACGTCTCGCATTCACTTTGGCCGAAAGATTTTCGATGAAAGAGGAAGCTGCAATTTTCTTCGACTCGTAGTACGCAAACATTGCAAGCAGTGCTCCAGAGTGTGTTTAGTAAAATATTGGACCGCTTCAAGGTAAAACGGTACCGACTAACCACTTAAAGCGAAACAGAAAAGCGGATTGCGCATGAAATGGCACGCTCGTAGTCTCCCTGGAGTATCGTGTAAATTGTAAAGAATATTTATCCTATCTGTTTGCGTTTCCTGCGCAATGGATATAATGAAATTCCGATTCATAGAAAAACTGATTTAAAATATTCTCGCGTGGGAATATTGCGAGCCCATTTCCCCGGGTCGCGTTATAATTCACATACCCATTATTACTCGTTTTTGCGAGTTGGCTTCTCATTAATTTCTCTTTAATCCAGCTGTCCTCCCAAACGCGAAACCCACATTGTTCGTATAATCTACCGACGCGAGATATTACGTCAGGGCTGGTCCGTACTCTCTGCGAAATCTCCATTCCCTCCCGCGAATTATGACATAATCTACGCTACTACATACATCGTGGCTTGTAACAAACTACTTCAGACTACAGTGCGTGAAATGTCAATGTTTGTTCAATTACTAGAAAGCAATTTTACGCATTCCAGATTCGAGTATGTATTCACCAGGAATGTTACGATAAGTTTATCGATAGGGTATCGGCAACAGTGCAATGTTTGAAAATCCTCGATGTCATTTCTTTCTTTCTTCTTTTCTTTCTTTCTTTTTCTTTCTTCTTTTCTTTTTTTCTTCTTTTTTCTTCTCCTTTATTATAATTATAAAATTACATTATTGCATATATAATATTATACGTGTATATATTATATAATTATCTAATTATCATTTTTTATTTTTTATTTTATACTTATTCTTATACTTATTGTATAGACCATGTCTTCACTTATGTAACAAAGGGTTCATCCCGTAGATTATATCAATAAATAATAATAATAATAATAATAATAATAATGTCGATAACGAAGGTGCTCCTCCGTATTGGAGTTTTGTGATATTCTTGGCTACTCTATTCCCTTTTAGATGCTTTGCTTTATATTGCTTCTGAAAGACGATAAATGTTACTCGTAGTAGGGAACCGCGCACAGAGCACAAGCTACGTACGTAGGTATAGCTGCGAAAGCTGGGAAACGAGCATGATAAGAAAACAAAAAGTAACGATGCTCGAATATAGGAGGACGAAGCATCGAAGAGGAAAGTTGAGTGTGCATAATTCGCCGTAGAATCTTTTGCGGTGGCTGGATTACGGTTTGGTACGGCGAAGAGCGGCCTATTCGAGCGCAGCTTTATTCACCCGCGTCGATTTCCGCTGGCCAACGACGCGACGTACGAGTTTCGAAGGTCGAACCAAGCGTACGACGGCGAGTTTGGATGAGCAATAAAAGTGCATTATTTCAATAACCGAACCGATTCTTCCGAGCCAGCGGCCTCCGACGACAGGAAACAACATCCCCTGGCATCCGGCCAAACGGTAAAGAAATGCCGAAATCCCGTCTTCCCAATAATCGGATGTGTTCCTGCAGTGTTTCTGGCACAATGCAGTTATCCACTTCAATGAATTTATCCCCCTTCGACGACTTTCCTGCCCCTCGCTTGTTTCAGCTTTCTCCCCTTCATCGGTGTCTTCTGATTCTGTATTCTTCTCGCCCTCAATGATTTCCGTTAAATCTTTCCACTGGAATTTCGTTCTTGACTCGAAGCTACTTTTTTACGCAGGCACACGCGATTCGCGCGTATCGCATTTAATTATTCAGATATCTACATATTTGTCTCGTCGTTTCTCTCTCCCCTAAACACTTGAACCTTTTTATCGTGGCCAGTGTAAAAGTGGTTTAGTATCGATCTCGTGGTTCGTGACCGGCCTACGAGGAGTTTCCACCTTCGCTATTGGATCTTTCCCCCGAAGCAAAAGTGGCAAGCTGCTTGGTATGGCTGAAGAAAATTTCACCCAACTTGGTGGCTCGAATTCAAAATCAAAACTCCACGAAACCAATCGTACAAAATTTTGGAGAATATTGGAAACGTTATTTCAGGTTTTCCGCGCGTTGGGTTGGTTCCAGGCACCCTCGAAACGTCGTCACCGCTCTGCCTTTTTGTCCAGCTTTCCGATTTCGTTCCATCTACCCTCTTCCGATAGACTCTTTCTCTCTTTTTTTCGTTCGTCCCCTCGAATAACGGACGTTTATGTGCATCAGCGAATTTGCGTTTATCCGTTCGTACGATAGATCGATTCGGTCGTCAACCTCGACCCTCTGCCATCATCGCCCGCGGCTTCTACCACCGTTAATAACTGCATAAACAAGCTCCGTCGATCGCGACAGACTTGCTAACGAGAACCAGCGTGATGTTCGCGCACGACTGACAGATTGACCCGAGCAGATCGCGTCTTTCGGTGGAGCGAAAACTACGTTTTGTTTGCAGTGGTAACGATTCGCATCGATTTGGAAGATTTTGGTAGATTTATACCGAATGCGGTATCAATTGCGCTGCTTGCAAGAGAAAAAGGGTTAAGTCCCTCGTAAATTGTTTACCCGCCAAGTAGAAGGAATACTCGGCATTCGGAAGTTCTCAAATAGTATCATATGTTTGCTTCTGACATCCAATTGTCGGAAGTTCGCGCCTCTTTAACCCTTCCTTCAAGGTGGCCTGGCACACCGCGTTTCAACAAGGTCGTTATGCTGGGAATATCGAAAGTTTCACTGAGCCGAGTTACCCCTGTCGACTGAACTTTCAAATTACTTCGTCCTTTATTAAAATCATGTGGATGGTAATGAAGCTGTCGAGAGGCTGGCCTAATATACTACCACCGGAACGCGTAGAGGTAAACCGTCTTTTTATTCGCAGTATTCGCATCTGTGTTAATTGTACTTGTTAGACCTTCCGTGAAAACGAGTTCGTTCAACGACCACAAAAACTGGTGGTCTGTTCTGCGTTCGTAAGATGATTGGAAGTCTGTAGATTATTTCCATATTTTCCGTGATAATTTACTTATTACACTGTACAACAGCCATCTGGACTTGTAACATTCAATACCCGTTTCTTGTAGATTTTTATGCGCTGAATACGAATCTACAAACCGTTTGTCGCCATCACCCTCAGTTTTCGAAAAAATCAATTTTGAAGATAAATGCAATTTTTAAACTTTGAACAATTGTTATGTTTAAACAGTAATAGTTATTCAGTTGATTTTTGCGTCAGATTATTCTATGAACATTCCCGAATAAAATGATATACATTATTATTAGATTATAAACATTTAAATATGTTTAAATAAGGATCAAAGGGAAAAGGAAACCCAAAATACATCAATTTTGGCAGATATTTTTCAATTTATTTAAAAAACTAAGGGTCTAGCAAAAAATCTGATCCCACCGCGCGATGCAACAGACATTTTTCCATTGGAAAGCATCGACGGAAGTGATAAGTCCCGTTTTGTTTTCAATACAGAAATTAAATAGTTTGATAAAACGTAGGCCTGCCTGTACACTAGGGTGGCTCTTATTTACTCTTGATGAAAATTTTTTTCAATTTTTTTTCCACGGCACCCCCTAAAATAGTTCCAATTGATAAAAAAAAAATGTATGTAAAGTTTGAGCCTGATCGGATAAGGGGAAAACGTGCCCCTGGACCCTTGAAGGTTCAAATAATCATTTTAAAGCACACAAACTGGATTTTTTTAACATATCCGCTTTGTTTTTAATTATATAAAATAATATGTTAAACGAAAGTTGTAGATTTAGATAAGAAGCATGTTTTATGTTCTATGACTTTTTTCGCGCGAGAAACGATTTTCGAAAAAAATAAAAAAATATAAAGAAAGCTAAAAAATAACTTTATTTATTTCTTTTTAATTTTGAAAATACAAATGTACCTCGAACATTTCCTAGTTATAAAGATCGAAAAATACTGTATATTTTTTGTACAACTATGAAAGCTTATTTTTTTTTTAATTTATGAAATTTCTTAAATAATCGGAAAGCTATACACATTTCTGTAATGAAAATTGATAAATGATGTGTAAAGTGAAATAAGATGTTTTTGAAAATAAATAGTTTATTCGTATGTAATTATTTACAATTGTTAGTTACGGGATAAACTCTCTTTTTTACAATCAGGAAACTTCTGCCGGTAAACATTTACAATTTTTTGAAGAACATATTGAATTAGACGGCCAATTCCTTCAAGCGGAACTATCATCTTAGTCTAAAAACAGAGGCTTTATTAAAAATTTAGAATTAGTAAATAAACTGCGGGTTGTCAATGATACTGCAGAAAGAGGTGTTCAATTAATGGAAGACAATAATGAATTATTTACAAAAAAAAGAGAAACAAAAACAATATGTTCTTCAAATTGTAAATGATTACCGTCAGAAGTTTCTTGATTGTAAAAAAGAAACTTTATTCCGTAACCAACACTTGTAAATAATTACATACGAATAAACTATTTATTTTCAAAAACATCTTATTTCACTTTACATATCATTTATCAATTTTCATTACAGAAATGTGTATAGTTTTCCGATCATTTAAGAAATTTCATAAATTAAAAAAAAATAAGCTCTTACAGTTGTACAAAAAATATACATTCTTTTTAGATCTTTATAACTAGCAAATGTTCGAGGTACATTTGTATTTTCAAAATTAAAAAGAAATAAATAAAGTTATTTTTTACTTTTTTTTTATTTTATTCGGAAATCGTTTCCCGCACGAAAAAAAAGTCATAGAACATAAAACATGCTTCTTATCTAAATCTACAACTTTCGTTTAACATATTTTTTTATATAATTAAAAACAAAGCGGATATGTTAAAAAAATCCAGTTTGTGTGCTTTAAAATGATTATTTGAACCTTCAAGGGTCCAGGGGCACGTTTTCCCCTTATCCGATTGGGTTCAAACTTTATACAAAATTTTTTTTTATTAATTGGAACTATTCTAGGGGGTGCCGCGAAAAAAATTCAAAAGTCAAAAATAAGAGCCACCCTACTGTACACTGTACTGCCCCCGACACCGCGCAGTTGAGTACCGTTGACGGCGCCGTACGTTTCATCAAACTATTTTGTTTCTATATTGAAAACAAAACGGGACTTACTACTTCTGTCGATGCTTTCCGAAGGAAAAATGCCTGCTGCATCGTGTGGTGGGGTCAGATTTTCTCCTAGACCCTTAGTTTTTTAAATAAATTGAAAAATATCTGCTAAAATTGGTGCATTTCGGGTGTCCTTTTCCTTTTGATCCTTGTTCACATATATTTAAATATTTATAATCCAATAATAATGCATATTATTTTATTCGGGAATATTCATAGAATAATCTAACGCGAAAATCAACTGAATAACTATTACTGTTTAAACACAACAATTGTTCAAAGTTTAAAAATTGCATTTATTTTCAAAATCGATTTTTTCGAAAACTGAGGGTGATGGCGACAAACGGTTTACAGATTCGTATTCAGCGCGCAAAAATCTAGAAGAAATGATTATTGAATGTTACAAGTCCAAAAAAAAAAGTTAAAATTTGTTGTACAGTGTTATCGATTCCATTGGTTGTATTTCCTTCTAACGGTCTTCTTTTTATTTTATTCGGTATCGACTTCCTCGGCGCACGTATCGTTAGTAAACTTTTCAATTCTGCGACGGATTTATGATAGCTTGGCTATCCGCGGAAAATGCGATTCAATCCACTCTGCAGCAGCATCGATTTTCTCTACGATATCGTATCCGAACGTGTCGCCTGGCCGCGAATCGTATCCCGTGGCACTCGTAACAAATGTACGCGCGGGTCAATAATGCGTTCGAAATGCGGCCGAGCAAAAATACTAGGAAGATCGAGCACAATGTCCACATTCCATTTTCAGAGATACTGATCGAGCGAATCGCACCTCTGTTGGTAGAAAATCGGCGACCAATCGGGAGATCGATGAGACGGTTGTCGGCGAGCACCGGAGCCGCCGTCCGACCGAAACATCCGAAATATCTTTTTCTCTTTCTCTCTGTGTTCGCGCGTACTCACATGTACACGGTCGACCGGTCGCTCACAATCAACGAGGTCCCCGGTTTTCCCCGGGATCTCGGGAAGAGATCTCGGAGCGCAGGTGTCCCGCGGCGAAGATTCCCGAAGGAGATTTCCACGAGTCTAACGCTAGTATCGTTTCTACAGTGTGCGAGATTGCGTCGCTCACGGACTCCTTTTTTCTCCCTTTCTCGCCCTATTTTCGATTTCACCCTCTCCGAGGAGCCTTATCTCTTTTTCTTCCGCCGCGCCGCATCGCGTCGTCCCCGATCGCTGGCCTGACGTCGTTGCAGCGCGGACAAGCGATGGGAAAAGACAACCGAGGAGGAGTCCTGGGACCAATGGCGAAACAGCCGGTCCGAGGATACGAGCGGCAACTTTATAATCGAAGAGAAGAGTAAGCCGCCCGAAACGCGGCCTCGCGACCGAACGGACACCGGGACGAGTCGAACGCGGAACCAGAGAAATTGGGCTGGAGAACGGCTAAGAGGAAATAAGAAAAACTAGTTCTTGCACTTGCGAATTCTACCGACAACTTCGGAGATACCACGACCCGTTTCTTTCGAGGATTTTTAGATTAGGAGCTAAAAAGTTTCCTTTCCGTTAACTTTGTCTTTTCGTCTGCTTTCAGCTTCACAAGATTCTTTTTTTTTTTTTCATCCTCGCATTCTTCGCTTCCAGCGTTAATTTAGCGAAAACGTTGGCAATAGGATCGAAACGCTCACAGCAACGGATCGAAAATATTAATTTCGTGCTATACCTCTGCTTTTTCCACTTTTAATCCTGCCTGCTATTTTTTTCTCTCTTCTTTTTTTTAAGTTCACTCGCCAATTAAGTAGAATCAGCAGACAAGAACTCGAAGTTATTTGTCGTTCTTCTTTTGCATTTTCCGCAGAGCCAGCGGAAGTTTTGCAGATGAAGTAACAGAGAATTACTAGCTGGGCGGAAGAGCTTGCTCCAATAACAATTGGAAACCGGGTCAATGGATTCTTCAGTTTTTGCGTGTCCTTCTTCCCATCTTCCTGCTTCGCGACGAATTTATTGCGTCCATTCGACGAAACTAATTTTTCTTCGTGCTTCTTTCTTTAATAGATCTTGCGTTTAATGTCGAACGAAAGAACGTCGCGTTTGCTCACCGCGGCGCGACGCGTCGCACAAATATTCGATACGACATCGGCGGTTCGCACTGAAAAACAATAACCGCCTACGATTCCGTATTTCTCCGCTGTCACGCGGTTGATTTATTTCAACTTACTGCCAGCGGACCGCGACTCGCAAGTTGGCCAAGACGTCTTGTCGCGCGATTCATAACCAGAAATTGATACTAAATTAGGGATTCAACGACCGGAATACGGACGGACGCTAAAAGTTGAAGAAACAGGGTGCGTCGATAAATTTCGCTTACGTAACCTCCCGCTGTTGCCGCTATCAACAAAGGGGGCGAATGCGCGAGCGAGTCCTCCCATGGAGGAAAACTACTTCTGGCGAAATAGTATTAAGTGTTTCGTTGACCATAAATAACGCGCGTCGGAGTAATAAATGAACACCGGGTATTATATCGCTAAACCGGAAAGAATACGACTGACATTAATCACGAACGAATCGGTCATGATTGAAAAACCGCGCGGCAAGGAATCGCGGTCGTCGCGGTGTAGAAGAAATCTACTTAATGTCATCAATCAACCCTATGGAAGGAAAAAAGATAATTCCTTTACTCCACTGTCCACGAGTTTTAGCGTTGCGTCTCTTCGCGGATTTGTTGTACAGGACGATCCAGGTAAATGTCTTCTTTGGATTATTTTTTCTAACGCATGCGTTTCTTCCTAGTTACTCGGCAAAGCGCGAACAAATATTTGTTCCATCGGAAACGCGCGCCAGGTCCGTCAAGATATTTACGATTACACACCGTTCTCGAATCGCCTCCAACGTGATTGAACTTTTCGATTGTTTTCTTCTCGCTTCTTCTTCTCACGATTCCCTAGCACGGTCTGCCAGAGTAGCGCCTCTCCTCCTTAGTCGCTCCTTACAAGAGCTATTCGCTGAAGCAAACACTTAGGTTGGCTCAATTAATGAATAGAACATGCTGACCCTTCAACGTTAATTACCTCCAAAAGTCTGTTCGTATAAATTAATCGTGCCGTGTTTATCTTTTTCTTATCTTCTTCCGCATGTAAACGCGGAACACCGATTTTATTGTATACACCAGTGGTGTCAAACTGATGTATGAATATGGGCAACCAAATTCAGTTTAAGAAAATCCGCAGACCGCAGACATGAAGAAAAAAAAGTCTTTTATTTATAATAGAGAATAACTCATTTAAACTTTACATTTATGTTTCTTTAATAAATTTACAAGAATTAAAAGACTTAATATTTTTCACTAGACACTTGGCATCTTTTTGCAGATACTATTTTATCGATATCGGGTGTAATTTTTTGGGATAAAGATATTTTTAACATAGATTTTAAGTGTTCATTTGTTAACCTCACCCTGTGTGAAGTTTTATCAGTCTTTACGACAAAAAATAATTGTTCACATAAATATGTACTACCAAACATTGCCAAGATTCTCGCAACAAACATACGCATTTCAATAAAATGTTCTGGCAAGTACGAATAAAAATCTGGAATGTCAATTTCATTATATTTTTCCTTCAGCATTGTGTTGCATTGTATTTTTTTGGTAATAAAATTAATTTCAAGGTTTGGGCCGCGGGCCGCGTGTTTGACACCACTGGTATACACGATTCATTGGTTCTTTTCTGAGTCGAGGAGATGTACTCCGGAAATTGTAGGACTACTTAGTAATTGATAAGGAATTAACGAGATGGTCGAAAGCTGCTGCCAAATGTACGAGTCGTGACCAACGGTCTGTCGGAGATTGTCATTTTTAGGATGCGCAGTCAGTACCACGTAAGTGTGGAACGTCTCGTAGGACCTCTTTAAGATTTGCGTCTTAAGAAGACAAGGCTGGACAGTTTATGCAAGTAATGACATTCGTCTCGGGATCCAGGATAATTCTCGATGGAAAGAAAACATTTCGTCAAGCGTAATTAATCTCGAGGGGATAAAAGCGTTTTGCCCCGGCAACTAGTCGCAGAAATAGTCACAATAGATACTTGCGCGGATCCCCGACACAGTCTCGCTAGGAAAAAGAAGAGAAGGCGGAAGCGAGCTTAAGGTTTTAATTTATAGTCGGGGAGACCCGCCTTTAATCTGGTAAATCTGTAGAGTGCCGTGTTGCCGTAAATAACCTAGATGGAAAGTATTATTTCCTATGAAAAACAAACTGAAGACAAGAAATTAATACCGGGCTCTTTATTTCACGGGAATAAACCGTATCAACTAATCCAGCCTGGACGCTATATACACCTGCGAAACAGTTACGTAAAAATGCCACTTTATTGCGTTATATTCTGTAACCGTTGCTCATTTTTCTGTTCGGAGTATTTAAACCAGCGACTGTTTAGTAAGAAAGTAAACTCAAGTATAAAATATTACCGTGCAAGTTGCTTCGAGACTCGTCGGAAAGGGACTGGTTACCTAAGCAAGGAGAGATTCAGTTCCAGTAAGTACGAGTCGAGATTCTGTTACGTTCGTTTTTAAGAACATTCTTGCTATCGCAGAGCTATCGCGTTTACGCTCGGAGAAAAATGTTTTGACCAAAAACGCGCTTTATGAATCTGCAAAACGAATGCCGCAATGGCCGCGGTCTAGAATTTCTCGTCTTGTTCTGACATCGGGTTTCCATTAAGAAAAGATTTTCCTATCTCCGCGCAACGAATTCCTTACAATGCCGCGCCATTAGACTAGCGGACCCAACAAAAGGATGCGGATAGCGCATACTATTAGTAAGGAGTGGCGTTGATATTGCCTTTTCATACCTACTCATTGTGAGTAGGTATCGCGTAATAGTTTATACAGGAACAGGCTTCTCAACAACAATGCCGAATTATTTGTTCTCGTTCTTTGCTCGGTTAATCCTCCCGGGTCTTCCTACGCGAGAATGCATTACGATTCGGGGACTGGCGATACCGAGGGGATACTATGTAATGAGAAAACTCGGTCAGAGATCAGACGTAAATTTGATTTTTCCCAGCCGGTGCACAATGTGTCTTCCGGGAAGCGAGGAACCGCAAGGAAATGGCCCGGTTGTTTCGGGTGGAGGGTGAACGCTCGTTTCGAAAGAATTTTCAAGTTTCCGCCACTGTCTACGGAAAACTTTTTCAAATACTTTACGATCGAGCTGTGAAGCCAACGATATTGCTTCGTTTACTGCACACGTGCGCATTGTCATACGGTGAAATGCGGTGCGCGTGAAAAGTCTTCCAAAGCCGGCTCGACATATTCGCTTTCCTTTTTCGATCAAAATGAATTCGTTTCATTAATCATTTTTTTTCATACATACAGAAAGATACGTAAACATGACTAATATTCCTTCGTTACGCTGACAAAATTAATCCTTCGAAATTATACCAAGTTTTCGTTACAAAGGCCTAACTATCCTTTATTAACGAATGTGCAGCACTTTTTTTCAATGCAAGAGTAATCCAATAATCATGGTGTTCAGATAATTTATTTATTTATTTATTTACGGGAAAAGAACCCATTAGCACAAAAAATAAAGATACAAAAAATACGAGCTAAAAGAAAAATACAAAAGAAATACAAGTAGAATATAAGTAGAATGAGAAATTTATGGACAGACGAGAAATTACGGTAAAATATTACGTAGTGAAGATTTGAGCGCATGCGATGATTGTAATCAAGGGACATGACTCGTTGCATTTTTCTCCGTCTGATAGTGGACACATAATGGACATATAATGGACACATAAGTTATAGTCTATAGTTACTATTTCTATGATGTAAATAGATAAAACAGAATTACTGTTTAAACAGAATCTGTGTTCGAAGAAAACATTAGATGATTGCCAATAAAATTTAATCAATTCAATCGTGCAGGTTTTAAGAGAATTATAAACTTGTTATGGTTCGAAACTCGGTTACAACCTACTTCCAAATTTTTCCTGATAGTACCTTGCATCTGAAAATGTCTCGCAGACTCTTTTTTTTTCACTCGAGGCCTCATTTTTAATAACGTCTCCCTTAAATTACGCCTGTGCCCGACCGATAAAAGCTGGAAGGCCTTTTCAGTATCGGCTGTCATCGGTGCCTCGTATTCTTCGCTTCTTTCCATTTTCTCTCACCCGCTACGAACTTTCACGTTTTTTTTTTTTTTGTTCTGTGTCGCAGCTTTTCTCCGATATTGACTAAAATGCCCTTCATTTTACTTCGTTTAATAGATTACATTTCGATAGATCGACTCTTTCAATTAGACTCGATACACACGAGCGACAAAAAGCCGCTGGGATTCTGCGTAGGTACTACTATGCTTTTCATAAATACAAATAAATCGGATAAAGTCACTGATATGAAATCGCAATAATCGCAGCGACTTTTTATTGTTGGAGTGCACCGGAGATTAAAATAACAACAATATCCGACGCAATAATTCATAAACTCTTTGAGTCTCGAGTCTTCAATCAATACAGTTCAGTTATTAGTTTAAACATCGTTTAAATTGATTTATTATTCAGTCAGTTGTTAAAATCTTCTTTTAAGAGAAAGAAAATTGTGAAAAGGTTTGCAGAATTGTCGATCAATTTCCATCGCTGTAGAGTGTCTCGAAATTACAGGAATCTGGAAGTGTTTTTAACGATACGTCGGTAATAAAAGGCGGAAAGAAATGATTTCGTTCGGACCGTTCTCGCGAGTGAAAATGAGTCCTTTCGCTTTAACGATCAGCTTTAAAAAGATTTAATAACTTTAAAAGTCTCGGTTCAAGATTACTCCAGTTAACGAAGTGCATTGTCGTTTGCTAACTATTTAAAGAAGTTTCGCATTTAAAGTCAATCTTCCAGCTATTTGTTACAACGGCGAAAATACTCTTGCCGGCCTCTTTTTTCCTCCATCTTAATGAGCTGTCTGCAAACGACAATTTTCTTACAGCGAAACTCCCAGAATAGGAATATTGAAGTCGCGTCGCGCCCTTTATGAAACCAGGTACCTTAAAAAAACCTCGAAGCTGGCAATTGTGAAGTATTAAATCGTGTGCGATGGAAAACGTGCCTATAATGGTTTTTTAAGAATTAAGATGGAATCGGTCGACACTACGCTTTCGTACCTTTTCGTAAAAGGCTGATCTCGACTTTGAAAAATTACCGTGGAAGTAGGCATATCTATCGACGTAGCAATTTGCAATTTGTTACACATCAGCTTTGGACGGAGCAACGATTTCTTATCGTTCAGACCCAATCTCGAACCATGAAGCAACCTCCTGTACCGCTTCGAGTTCTATCGGCTGGCTCGTTCGTCTGCTGCTCTCCTGGTTCGTAACCGCAGTAGCCACGTCGAATTTAGGCGCTTCGTAGAGCGGCTACAAACGGCAATAAAGCCAATTCGGACGGCGCGGCGCGACGCGGCGACGCGGCGGACGACGTGGAATTCAGCTGATCGCGTCGTTCACCTGACACTCTGACAATTTCTGTTGTATGTCGCTCTACGGAGCCACTCTTGCAGAGTCATTAGGATTACTTTCCGCCTGTCCCACCCCGAAAACCCCTTGTCCGACGGCGTAAACAAAGCTAATTGAAGAGAACAATTTTCCCGACGAAATCCACAGGTTAGGATTACGCGGCGTTTTCTCTTACGCTTCATAATCACGGATATTGGTTCGCTTCGTATCGTACGCCTGGATAGATCGCCTACCGTAGCACAACGAATTTTCAGACCGAGAAGAAGGAAGTTAAGAAAATTCGACACGGCGAAAGTTTGCTTAATCTTAGAACTCGTAAACCAGTCTTCGTCTAAGAATGGAAACGAAATGGCTGTAGAAAGATTGCCCTCGGAACTTGACTTGGAATTGGAATCTTCGAACAATTTGAAAAGAAAAAAGAAAAAATTTAACTTTCTACTTTGGAATTTTTAATTTTATATGAACTAAAGGGCAGATAGTATGTCACCCGCAATTTCACAATGCTTCACAACGGTTGGTCCGCGGTTGATTCAAACTGTATTTTCGAGTAAATTTAACTGAAAAAAAAAGACAATGTTTGAGATTGATTAAGTTTACAACTTTGTTTATTAAAAAATACCAAAAAATCGATATTTTCGACCAAGAAAAAATAAATTTTCCCCTTAATTGTCGCTTTTCGAGTTTTGGAAATAGTTTCTTCTATATCCCACGTATTTATATATATTATCGTATGCATTTAATATATGTAAGTATCGTTCATTTTTATCTATCGTATATTTTGATTTGTGTATATTATTGTTAGACTGCAGATTTTTATGCAGAATAAAATATTTAGAAGCGCATATAATGGATAGAAACTGGATTAACATATGTCATATTTTATAAATATTGTAACTTGTACTATATTTTTTGATATTTTCTAGATTTTTAGAATCCTTAGAATTGTCATAAATGCATAAAATCTGCAGTCAAATTATTGTATATAAGCATGTAATTTCTATATTGTCGAACTATACCAGTATTACAGATGTGATCGACCACTTTCTCAACATAAAGTAAAATAAAAACGAATACAGTACTGTCCCCATATAAGGACAATCTTACAGTGTTGACTCAAAGAACGACGCCTGAGTTTGATTCGAAAAAGGGACTTATCTAACCCCACCACTTCTTCGCCGGTACGAGTCTCCTCGTTCGGTCGTGATCGAGATCGAACTCGACTCGAAAAAGGGCTGCACTCGGTTCTGAAACCCAACCGTTCTTCGAGTCAACAGTGTACATACGCATTATCTATGCATTACTGTATCCCCTAATATCAAAATAGTGTACATAAATTCACCTGTTTTTCAAATATTAGCACTGTAAGTAGATAAAAAACTTTTCGATCTGTATCAATTTTTAAGCGTAATTTATAATTTAGATACTGCTTTGCGATAATTGTCACTGCGAGAATAACAACAAGTTGATTAATTTGTTTTGTGTCTACGAGGCACAGACTTCTATCTTGCCCTGATCTTAAAATATCGGCACTGGCCAGTCTCTCCCGGTGGTCGATTTCTTCCGAACTTACCCTATAATAATGTACCTAATACGTAGGAGTATAGTGGAACGCTGATAAGGGTAGAAAACGATCTCCTTGTTCGTTCGTGGAAGAATCAATCGTCTACCAGCCTTCGTATTCGTCACATTTTCCCTCCGCAGTAAATACAGATAAAGCTAATTGAGAGCAATCGTTCCCTGGACAGACGGTGCTTCTTTAATCCTTCGGATAAAGGATAAAAGCTTCTTCTCGATTGCGCCTCGTCATCCCCTGTCGTTCCACTGTTATTGTTTGCTTCGTTCGCTCTTTGTCCACGTATTAAACGCACGAGGAAGCAGAGACGATAGCCACAGGCGGTGGACACCGAGAACGCTGGGCAGATGCGTCTGTCCGCGAATCCGCAAATATAAGGTATTGGAAATCAACGGGGTGCAAGCGGGTATGGCTCTTCTCAGTAATGGACAGAACCCTTCGGACGCTGTGCAAACTCCAGGACAGAGGTTCGTAATCGAAAGACGGCTCGGTCCCGGCCAGAAATCCTCGAGAATGCTCTCGTTCACAAACACTCGTCCTGGGCGAGGATTAGGACGGAAGCATCCCGTGTCTCCGACGGCTCGCTGACGATTGCATTTCTCCGTTTTTCCTCCAGAAATTGTTTCAATTCGACTTCTCAGTCCGCCATCGCGGCGATTACGAGATTAAATCGGACTCAGCCTCCGCGCTCCCAGCCCGTTTCTCCGCCAGCTTATTTTCACCGTGGAAAACAATTTTTGAAATTCCTAACGTTTAAAAGTAGGTTCGTAAAGCTACTCGAGAAAAACCAACCTCACCAGGGTCAAGATTAGCGACGATCGATCGTTCTCAATTATTCATTTTTGATTAATGATACTCGAGTGGCGACACCGTCCGTCGTGGATGATTAAGAAAGAGGAACGACAAGGCTGTTCCTTCTACATCGGTTCACAAGAATACCACAAAGCGTTACATGTCAAAAGGTAGCGCCTGCTCGGTCGAAGTTTGCAGACTCTCGCCTCTTTGCTTAGTTTCCCACCCTCCGTAAAGCTGACTTGCATTTTCTCTGTTCATTAGCGATGACTTTTCTTCTTGGTTCAATTGCGTCGGGGTTACCTACGGACCAAGCACACGCCCGACCTTTTTATCTCCCCGTTTATCTTCGTTGACAAATTTTGTTCGTACATGTAGATGCATGCACGATGATAGATTTTTGGAATGACACGCGAGAGGAAACGTTCCCTTATGATCGTCTAAATAGTTCACTTCGATAACTAGAATTTCAATAGAAACGATTAAATTCGTCTCTCCGACGGACAATGCACGATTAATAATTCGTCGAGCTTTAATGAACGCAATCATCGTACCAGTAACCTCCGGTTCACAATACGGCGAACGAGAACAGGAACAGTGCTTAAGAATGTTCTTAAAGATATTTACTTTAACATGAATACTACGAACAAAGCTGGTGAACAAACACACTTTCCTGCAATGTTCGCACAAAATCGTAAAACTGATATTATTTTCTCAAACTTGGTAATCCACATCCCGTGTATTGCCGTGTATGATTGAAAGTAAGTACCTCCTAACGATCACCCGCTAGGTCAAAATTGTCTAGTAGTAGATCCTACTAATCTACTAATGAATTTCATGTTTATCGTTAGCATTCAGGTCGACACGACAAGAGAATATTAGAAGACATCAAGCGAAGACGACGGCACCCACCGCAGGATTTACTCTAAGATTAATTTATGTCCTAGCGAAGCTGGTTTCGCGTCGCAGAAAATTCTCCTTTTTTGCACATTTTCAACCCAAATGTGCGTTGAACAGAAAACTGCGTAGCGCGGGCCCTCCTGAGCATGCTTTGGACAGTTCGAAGGTCGCATGAGGCTTTCTAAGAGTAGTAGACTTGGACAGAGACCATCGTTCGCCTTGCGATTTTGCGTCCACTGCCTGCTGGGTTTTTCCCCGGCGTTGTCGGCCTGTCGTCCGTCTACGTCTCACGCTAGTATTCCTTTCTCGCAACAAGGGTTCGGCTTGTGGGCCTTGTGCAGAAATGGGGAGCGACTCCACCGAAGGGTTTCTAAAGAGCCCCATACATTGGCGAACTACTCGACTGAGCGGCTCGCCAAGCCGTCATACAGACGCGTCTACACATTAGTACGCATGAACAGTGAAGATGTGTAGACGCGTGTATGTGATAGCTCAGCCAGCCACTCGGCCGAGCCGCTCGCTAGTGTATGGGGCTCTTAGGATTGTAAGAAGGCCCTTCAGGCAGGTTTGGCTTTTCGCTCATTGACTGAACAGGGCTGTCCTTTGAGGCCGCTTTGTTTGAAAAACACAGGTCTTTAATAAACAAGCACGTTTGTCAATACAGTCCACTAGTTTGGATTGAAATCCTTTTACACCGTTGTTCACTTTCCGCGCAAAATTACATATTCTACCTCGCTTAGCACGAGTGCGAACACTTGAAGTTTAGTCTAAGACACTTAGAGTTAAGAATTTAGTGTAATACTCAATGTTAAAATTTCCAGGCAATCATTTTCTTGATTTCCTTTGCTTGCAAATTCACTCCTCATCTCTGATGAGGAAATCACCTCTGCTTCCATTGATGGAAGCATGTGATTAGCTGTGGATCGGTACCGATGGGTCAGTCCATCCCTTGGGAGTCCAGTCGAGGGAAAAGTGTCTCGGACGTAGGGGTTGCGTGGTAACACGCATCTGCCTGCGGAAATCCCCCGGGAGCAGGTGCCCCTCTTCGCCAGCCGGCCGGAACCAAGTCCACGCTTGCGTGGCTCCTGGGAGGACACAGGGAGTGGGTCTGTTCTCGCGAGGTGCCGATCACTTTCCCCTTTACTGTGTTCCCGAGGTGGTAGGATCTGCACCATCGAATGCCGATTCTCAGTACCGTTGAGGTAGAGTCCCCATTTCCTCTTTCTTATAATGATACTTTGGCAGTTGTTTAGATTAAGACTTGAACCGAGAAGATGGATGGAACTTTGATTATGTCCATCTCTGAGGTTCGCTAGTTTAAAGTTTCGACTTTAAGTTTTTTTGTAAAAGGAGATCGATGGAATCAAAGTTCGATCGATCTCCTTCTGGGTCTCCACTCGCAGCAACCTCCATGTGGTGAGACCTGGGAAATCGATAATAGTCGAGCTGATTGGCTGCGAATTATAGACTTAAGAATATCGAGAGATATGAGATCGTAGTTATTTATAAAATAGATTAAAGACTAATTGTAAATATTATCTGCTGTAGTTTAATTATCTATTGTATTTTATAATCCCTTCGGAGTATGTCTGATAGCGGCTGGTCATAAACCATCGCCGTTCACGACGAATTGAAAAGAATAGCAAGGGTCAAGTCTGAATGTTCACATTAAAATATTTGCCGGATCGATTGCTTGATGGATCACTGCAGAGACACTTTTATAACTTCGCACCAATTCGAAAGATCATTTTTCGACGAACAGTGTTGTTTCGCGTCCACGCTAAGGCGAACAACTCTGAATAATAGCATTCGCTAACATGTTTGCGTTCATTCATTAACAATGTTCGCTACAGTCTGATACCAGGGTAAGATATCTGCCGTAAACGTTTCGTCTCCAAAACGACATACCTGTGCTCTTCCGAGGTAATTGGAATTGTTGCAGTCGATCTAACTATATTTGTTGCTTGGTATAACTAGTTGTCAGTAATTGGATGTGCCTTCTCGCTAAACTTTGCCGAGTTAAGGAAATACTAATACGTGGTCAGAACCGCGTCTTTAAATTCCCCTGGACTCGATAGAAACGCGCAACAGATCGAAAGCGCAACAGAATATTTAAATACCTTCGTTTGGACAAGATGGATCCATGTACGCGTTCAACGATCGAAGATAAAGGGAAGAATCGCTACAGCACTCGAGGCAAACGGCTGACACAAAACAAGCGGTCGTTGCGCTTCAACCCAATTCCCCGGCAACTCCTTCGTCTCAATTAACTGCGCCCTCGTCTACGCCAATTTACCATTTTCAGCAAACTAGCAAGACCTGTCTGTCCTTCATTAAACTACGATTCACTTGACTGAATATGCATCCCGACTAATTCCTCGACATTTTCCCCCGTGTCTGTTCGTTTCACCCTTATTATCCGGCCGACTCGGCCCGCGATTCTTCGTGGACCTTCGCTTCTTAGATCACCGCCACCACCACCGCCGCCGCCGCCGCCATTATCCCAATTGATGCTCGACCATATCTCTTCCGAGGCCATTTCGAACATTCTACCCCCCTTTCGTGGATCGCGTATACGCTCGCACACCCGCGAGGTTTGTCGAATACCTGTATCACACACGGCTCTAGGCACATGTTACGGCACTGTTCGATGCCGTAACTATCCCTTCTAGACCCCGCCACGGAACAAGTACACCGACGCAACCTCTTGTCGCAAGGTAGTGTGCAGTTCCTGTGTCTTCATGTGTACGTATCAAGCGGCGCCCAATAAATCCACGGTTTAATTAAACTAAGTTTAAACGGACCCTTCTCCGCACAAAGCACTTATATACATTACGTCCCTGATCCGCTACTAAATCAATTATCGGAGTTAAGAGAGGTGGACGCAGAAGAGCATTCTGTTCAGCTATTTTCGAAAACTATTCCCACGGATCTACCTATTCTTGTAATCGCCCATCTTGTTTTCTTCCTTGAATAAAAAATCCGATAATAACTGCAACGATATGTCAGATTTCATAACAGCTATCGCTGAATCTCGCCCTTTGCGAAATAGTTAGCTAAGAATCAATAGATATGTACACCTTGTTTTCGCAATAAAGACGTTATTATTACTATTATTACAATCCGTACAATTCAATTTTATTTGCACTGGCTGTACAATACTATTCCATAGGAGCAGGTCAAACTCGAAGTGAGATTGATTGGAAGCTTTTCTGTGACGCGCCGAAGAAGCAATCAATTGAAATTGTACGTTGATAGTTGTTGCTAGAGATATACGAAATTCCTCTTGCAGCAGCATACGCGTGAGCAGATATAGGATAAAGCCTAAGCCATTCCAACTGTTGGAATATGTACCGCCGATGGTACACACAGCGAGACGAGCTTGATTAAACAGATCAGCTCCGAAACCAGAATCGTAATCGCGTT
Organism: Perdita meconis; assembly: GCA_030770465.2. Classification (NCBI taxonomy): domain Eukaryota; kingdom Metazoa; phylum Arthropoda; class Insecta; order Hymenoptera; family Andrenidae; genus Perdita; species Perdita meconis. The sequence continues at coordinate 5,075,275 of JASKOS020000004.1, forward strand.
GCAGTGGGTGGCACGCCGACAAACGAAATGCACCACCGTCTATTTTTCTCGAAGGAAACAGTGATCTAGTGCGGCGCAACAGTTTCCAGTGGAATTTTAAGAAGGCTATACATCACCGTATCAAACCTACTGCATTATTCAGGCTAATACATCTCCGTAATAAGAGACGAATGAATTCCTCTCGACTATTCGTGGTGTTGCTAGCGCCTTCTGAACACAGAAAATTGGTACTCGAGCGAATGCTCGTTAACCAGCAAGAGAGTGAGTTTCAATAAAAGAAAAGAAGATGAGAGCTGTTCTCAAAGACAGGACGATATCTAAATTCGTTTGATTCACCGTCCTTTGCTTGACGCTTATCCTTTGATCTGTGTCAGGTGTCCACCCACATGCATATTCTCCAACACGTTTGCGTCGAACGCGCTTGTTCCTTTGTATCGTGTACCTACACAGAAGGGAGCGGTGGTGGGAAAAGGGATGATACCCTCTGTAACCACTTGATGGTATATGCTTGATTGATTCATTTACCGGCAGTAAGGGTACACTCACTTCGGCTACTCTTGCTCTAGCTGCTACTCGAAACCCCTTATCTAGCAATTGAAGTCTGCGTCCGTGTGATCGAGACCAACGACAGACTATACGCATTACCCACACATAGTATTCAAACCGTTTTAGGGGGAAACGGGATCGCAGTAAAGATTTAAACACTGTGGCTCTTGCTGTTGAACCGACGGATATTTCGTAACGAGTTGAACTTTGATCCAACGCGCGACGTCAACGAGACGTCGTCGTCGATTTACGGCATAATGTGCAAAAAGCTATCTAAACAAGACAGAATAAGTACAGAGTTTCATTGCCGTTCGGCGCGTATAAGTAGTACTTTCACTGAATAGATAACACATTACACGCGGTCGATAGCGGCTTACCTGTCCTTTTCATCCCCGGTAATACGCGTTCCATTAATATTTCACGCGTATCTGCAGTTCAAAATCCACGAAGCGGATAGGTGTTGCGCGGTAAAGCGTCCCAACAATATGCGGATACGTGCAGCGATAAGTAAACATTACACGGCTACTGCACGCTCGAATTCGGCGAAAACTAGCCATTATGCATATTGATAAGGTTTATACGCGGTATGCTAATGCCCAAGTGCACATAATTATGAGATTATTTCGTTGTTCGCGCTGATTTTAACGCTTCAGCGTTCAGTAAACAGCATTGTACTGAAAATCATTTATCTGAGCTCGTTCAACCGTTCCCGTCTCTTGCAGATACTTTTTATCGTGTCGAATTGCTATTACGTACAAGCAGTCGCATTAAGGTAATTGTACACGTTTTCGAAGCCGATTTTGAATTTCGTAGAAACTACACATAGGTAGTTCAGCATAAGTTTTTGATATTTGCTGCTAGAGTCCTTGGTAATCCTATGTATATCATGATTACGATGAAATTCTCAAGGCATTGAAGTTGCAGACGCTCTCTGATCGTAGGATTATTCCTGATTTGGTCTTTCTCTTCGCGATAATTAATGATTTTATCAACTCCCCAAAACTTGTTAAACTCATAAATCTTTATGCACTTCAAAGGCTCTTCAGACATAGTAAATTATTCTATTGTTACCAACCTATAGATAAGTCCACCTGTATCGATCTAATAAACAAAGCTATGAACGAAACCATTCCCCATATAAATCATATCGATCTGTTTAATATCTCACTCAATGCTTTGTATAACATGTTCAAATCACACAGATTTACTGTGCTCGTCTCCGTTATACAAGGCTGGACTATACCGCTTATTATATTAAATTATCTAATAACTATATGCACTAAGAGAAATAAAGTTTTCAATTTTACTACATTATAGGACTAAAGCAGCAGGACAAGTGCACTTGTGATGAAAATTCCAACACAGTGTAATAAAAATCCCAACCAGTGTAGTAAATATTCTTTCAAAACGCTACAACTCCAGATGCTCGGGATGGGATTCGAATTCACGACCCTCGTGCATCAATAAGCTGCGTTCTAATTTTGGCTGGAATGTTTTTATTCAATTATTGTACAATGTTCGACATAACACATTACAAACGCGTGGTGAATAATCCACAAAAATATAGTAGATTTTTGGATTACAGGAATGTATGACCTCATACCGACTCATTATTAATTAGCTTAGAATTTAATTGCCCTCACTAAGGACTAATTGGTAATAACTCATAAAACATATATTTCCGCAGAAAAAATACACAGGTAATGATAAAAAAGCGGGCCACCAAGAAAAAATACACAAGTAATGATAAAAAGCGGGCCACCATGAAATTTTACCTCTATTACAAACGGGGCGGTAAGATTAATGTACACATTCATACTGATACACTCCGCTATACACACACTCACACTCACCCTTATAAACTATAATATAATAAACTGCGTCCTAATCAAATTCAAAGTGCGCTTCTGCTATTCCTTCCTCTAATTTGCTTCTCGTTTGGATTATATATTCATGTATTTACTTAGCACACGAGGGACAGAAAGTCGCTGCGATCATCTACGGCCACTCCGATGTCGTGTCAGTGCGATTAATTTGTATTTGTGAAAATCATAGTACAGTACTGTCCCGGTATAAGAACAACCAGTGTTGACTCAAAGAACGACGCTTGAATTTGATTCGAAAAAGGGATTTCTGTATCCTCACCACTTCTTCGCCGGTGCGAGTCTCCTCGTTCCGTCGTGATCTAGATCGAACCTGACTCGAAAAAGGACTGCACTCGGTTGTGAAACCCAGCCGTTCTTCGAGTCAACACTGTAGTATGCAGAATTGCAGCGACTTTTTGTCGCTTGTGTGCTTCGGGGCTTACAATTAGATTCATTTGTTGTCCATTTTACTATCCTACATAATAGAATGATAAAATTCATGAAAAACAAATGAATAAAAATGTTATAAATGTTATAAATTGATATGAATATACAGATATTCCGAGTGAGAAGCAAATTAGAGAAAGGAATAGTAGAAGCACACTTGGGCGGAGTTGGTTAGGACGCAGTTTATTTACAGAAATCTTTACGACTCGGCAGATAGAGTTGGGCAAAGTGTAATCATTAATATGATTACTGACTAACAACTAATGATTAAGTATATATTTGAGTATGACTAATGACTAGACTGCGGATGTTTATGCATTTATGGCGATTTTAAATGTGTTAAAATGTACAAAAATGTGTATAGATGCAAAAATACATGAAATATCGCAAATAATATATATTTTATGATATTCAAAAGGTAAAAAACACTTTTATTTAAGTCTGATTTCTTTTTCTATGCCCTTGAAAATCTGAATTTGCATAAACATCCGCAGTCTACTAATGACTAATGACTAAATTTGTATTAAACATGAGTAATAAATACTGTAGTAACTCTAACTGAGTAACTCTAATCGTAATTAATGGCTAAATGAGTAATCATAATTGAAATGTGACTAATAACTAAAAATGATAAACTTAAAACTCCGATTTTAATGACCTTGAAATATGTTGTGATACTTCTAACATGTAGAAAAACACACTACAATAGTAATTAATGACTAATCAAATGCAATTACTAATGATTAATCATAACTAATTACGTATGATTAATGATTAAATAGAGGTGTAAGTAATTAATGTCATATAGCCTGACCAATCAAACATTTTTAACTAATGATTATTAATTATGATTAATGATGTTCCCTACTCTGGCAGCAGATATACCAAGGATTGATAATTTTATTATAAGAATGATTACTTTACCAATATTTCGCAAATTAGAAAAAATAATTTAATATATTCGTCAATATACCCACATAATGAATATTATAGTAAGATGATGAGCATAGCTAATATTCCACCTTAAGAAATTTCTTTTTTCAGATAAGATTGGTAGAATCACTGACTCAGGAAATAGACCTGTTTTGTATGAGTTGATACCAATTAGTCTTCAGTGCGGGCAATTAAATTTTAATCTAATTAATAAGCCTAGAAGACAGAAAAGCTATAGATATTATGCGCGAATGTGAGTGTCGGTATGAGGTCATACATTCCTGTAATCCAAAAATCTACTATATTTTTGTGGATTATTCACCACGCGTTTGCAATGTGTTATGTCCAACATTGTACAATAATTGAATAAAAACATTCCAGCCAAAATTAGAACGCAGCTTACTGATGCGCGAGGGTCGTGAATTCGAATCCCATCCCGAGCATTTGGAGTTGTAGCGTTTTGTAAGAATATTTACTACACTGGTTGGGACTTTTACTACACTGTGTTGGAATGTTCACTACAAGTGCACCTATCTTGCTACTGTAGTCCTACAATGTAGTAAAATTTAGAGCTTTATTTCTCTCAAGGTACACTAAATGGTTTTCCCGTCAATAAATAAATAATAATAATCGAATATCAATTTTTAAAGGTAATTTAAAGTTCCTTCCCTAAAGGAACGCATATAAAGGCATAAAGATGGCACTCACCACTCTATCGCCAGGATGCTTGACGAAACAATTCAATTCCGTCGTTTGTCCAACGATGGCGGTGACATTTCGCGGACCGATATCGTCGAAGTCGGGTTTGTTCAAAGGCTTCGTGGGGTTGCTTCCACTGACTACGCTTGCCAGACTGGATCCACCTGAAACAAACCAACAAATAACAGTCATAACAATTATCTTCTGAAACGGTATCGCAGTGTTTTTTAATTTTCTCAACCTTTCCAAGGCTGGCCGTTCTCGTAACATTAATTATGGTACTAATAGTGTTGCAGTGTAGAGTGGGATAGAAATAGCAAAATTTATCCCGATTTCACCAAATATTACAGCAACCGAACAGTCAGAATTTCTGAGAGTCAAAGTAAGCTGGATGAATATGGAAGCTCTTGAAGCTTTACGCTTAAATAAGATTAGGCGGTGCGCTACATTTGCAACATCAAAAGTTTTACATCGAGTGGACTACAAGTTATCGCTGACGAGTAACGTGGATGCGAGTAGCGAGTACATCGCTGAAGGCGAACTTTTAGCAATAGTAATACGTCACGCTATTATGTATGGTTGTCGTGCACAATCACGGTTAACGTTGGTGAAATACCATGTTCGGCATGCCGAGGAACCGCCGTTTTCTTTGATCTACCGTTAATGCAAATAGTTTGCAAACTAATAATTTGGAGAACTCTAAGCTCCTCTGAATAGCGCACACTGTTGTTTCTTCCCCAGTTCCACTACCCTTCGATTTAAAACAATACCTGCTCGAGTAATTTTCTCCAAATTAGTTTTCGCTATCGACACTCGTTATTCAAAAACACCTCCGTGTAGATTACATTTTTTCTAAATGTTCCCGAACCAATCTCCCTCCGAGTCAATAACTGATTTATGTGAATCATTCGATTCGCCATTAACCAGGATTTCGCCTGTTGGTAGAGATGAAAGAATCACCATTAACATAATCCCAACCGAGTGGGTGGGAATGGTGGAAAAACGAAAGAGCATCGAGGGGTTGGTGGGAAATCTTCCGAAGGGTGAAACAGAGCGACGTTCGATAAAATTTCCCATTGTGTGCCGAGGAAAATGGAATTTCGGCGGACAGGAATTGAAATTGTTACGAGATAGACGCAAAATTGTGGAAATTGTCGGGCGACAGCCACACTATGCGAATATGTACTCTAAAAGAACGTATCAAAAAGATTGGCAGTCGATAACGAAGCGACGACGAGTTGTGCGAAATTAATTTCACATCCTGTAGAATATTATAACAGTAACTTTACTTTCCTGCGTTTCCGTTCGATCAATGCATTCAAACTAAAATAAAATAACGGAATGAGAGCGATTCGGGATGGAATGTGCGTTGGAGCATTCCAACGAGTCAAGTTGTAAACGTAGAAACCGGTCGATGGGACGTCCATCGATCGAATTTCTCTGATAAGAAATACTTGGAAAGATTGTCAATATGTCAAAGTTTGACATATGAGGCAGCGTGGCACAGACGTATTTCATAAATTTGAGAAAGAAGAGTTTTCTCGTATCCTCCTTTCCAATCGTTTTTAGCTTTGGTCCTCGAGCGAGTAAACAAGTTTCGTTCTGTGGATTTCCTACAAATATTGTCAGCCTACCACGTCGGGCGTGAAAATTCTGGTCTGTTCAAAGAAGCTAGAAGCGTTGGAAAGGGAACAAAAAAGTATTCTGTACGCGTCTCCCTCGATGTATACGTATAATGCAAACTATTCGCATTGAAATTTACGTGGAGGACATCGGCTACCCCGTACAGACGCGCGAGTGTTGCCGACTTAAATACGACCTAGCGGTCAAGGGAACCCGACGAATATTCAGAAATCCTTGCAGAGCTTTCTTCGACAAACAAAATACTTTATAGAAAGGTTTCCAAGGGAACAGACTACCATAATCTCTTCGCATTCGGTGGTCTTCTAAATTTTGTACCTCCGAGTCGCGGCACGTACGTTCAGTTATTTGATCTGCCCCTTAGATTCCAGATTGGCCGAAAGCACGGCCAGCGATACCTCTCGAGCGGCTTCTATCGTTTACCTCGTCCGTGAATTTAGAGTCGATCCAGAAATGAAAAAATAAAGGAGGTTTCGCGTAATCAAGGGAACAGCGGAAAAAGCGCCGCGCCGCGCCGCGCTGTGCCGTGCCGTGCGGCGACGCGATCCAAAACGAGAAAAAGGGGAGTAAAATTATGGCGCAATACCGACCGGAGTACGTATTCCGCGCTGACACGCGAGGCGAACCCTTAGATCCATCGGTTTCCTGATTTACACGCGGGATATAATTTCAGTGGAATGCATCACGGAGATAAGGAATCGTAATTGAACCTTTGAGCAGCGCACCGAGATTATAACATCGAAAATTATTTGCGCTACTATTTAACGGTACCTTACTGCGTTTCGAAATTTTTCCCCGCATCAATCAGCCAAAAACCGATACTTCGGCGAGCTGTTTCAATGCCTTTCGTGGTTGTGCATATTGCCGAAGGAGCTTAGAAATATCGGACGCGACTCCGACCAATAAAGAAACGCTTTCCTTCGCTTAAGTATCCCTTTACGGAGAATGCTTGTAAGCGCGATCGACCGAACACGCTTACAAAATGTCCCATTGTTACCCTTTTCTTGTTTCATGACGGAGTTTTCCAACCAGTTTCTGTAGTTTCCATTCGAAGCCGTAGTTGGCTCGAAACTACGATGTCGATTCTTTCGAAGTGGATCGTATCGTCGATTTCGGTATTGAATTCAGTTCGAGTACCGCCGAAGGGTCCGCTCCTTTCAACCGTTTCATTCCCTGGCGTGGCGCGGCGTGGCGCGATTCACCACGGTAGGTATACGTATACGCTCGAACCTCGGCTATTTATGCGATTGCCGGCCACGGCTTCCTTTTCCTCCTCACACCGAATCTCAACATTTCCGATGCACAATCATCTATGGCTTTTACGCGCATTCACCAATCGATCGAATTAATTTTTCCCGATCGAAAAGTTCCGTGCGTAATTGCAATTTTCGTTGGTCATTTGCATCGATTCCAATATGATTAAACGAAAAGCAGGAAAATACGCAGGGTATGCGAGCGAAATTATTGACTCGGACTGACTCGCGGAACGAAATTTTGCGCTGATATTCGTTCATTGCCGCGACGCTGCTCGCTAATTAATTGTATTAACATCAACAGTTAAAGTAAATGGAATCGGGACAATCAAATATCGGCCATGTTTTACAAATTCGCGGGGAAAACCCTTTGCAGGAATATCGGTTGTGGGATTATTTTCCTCTTTTAATAATCTCGGCCATTCGTTTCTACGGCAACACGTAGCATTAAAAGCAAAAAATTCACTTTGCTCTACACCATGACGCCGCGCTGCACCGCGCCGCACCGCGTCCAGGGGAGAGGGGCAACAGGGGATTCTAATTACTCAATTAAAATATTCAACAGCACCGTGTCGCGAGCGTCTCGATTGCACCGCGTGTATTTTACTATCAAATTCGATTCTAATTAAACCTATTCCTGCTTTCCGTGATTCGCATATCTCTTCCTTTTTCAACGTAGAGGATGGTTCAGAATCTCTGCATGAGAGAATCGAAAAACAATTTTTGGTCGAAAATTTGAAATGTTTACGAAGTAGGAGGTACATAGTTATAACTATTCTTTTGATAGCGAAACGGTTCGTGAAATGTCTTTTGTGTCAAGCTCTACACTCATAATTGTCGAGAGCCTAGAGAGAGGCTAAATAACCGAATAACTTTAGCTAGAAGGGTAGAAATTACAGAACGTTAAGCAAGCTCGTATGGAAAATTGTACTTGTAGGTGCAAGGAAGGGGAAATCATGATAACGGGAAACCGAGGGTACTCGTTACGGGTTTAAGCTCTTATGCTTCCTACGACGCCGGAATATGGGCATATTCTATTAGCAGGATGGTTTACATGGTCGGCCAAATCCGTAAATAGAGTCGGTAAACAGATTCACGCGGCAACACCATGGGGGACCATCGGATCTCGCAACCGTTTCCTCCGCCAATTTCATCAACTCCATTCCACGCATAACGGCGCATAAAGCGTTGAATAAAGATGGCGAAAATCCGTTGATGCTTCGGAGAAGAATGTTGGAGAAAGTGAAAACTTGTAATTTTAACTTTAAAAACGTTTTCGAAAGTAGTTCAAGAAACGGTTCTCGATGCGCTGAGGTTTATAATTCTGTTGGTGCGAAAGTTTGCTAAAGGATAAGTTCTTTGCTAGCAATAAATCAAGATTCAAAAGGGTCCAGAAAACTAGAAAGCGCATTAATCACGTTGACGCTCTTTACTGCAGTGAATTACTTAGAGTTAGTGTTAATACAATTGGTGACTAATGATTGCGCAGTGACACGAAATATACGAATTCGAATTTGTCTCGAAAACTCGACAGAAAACAATTGTATCGCTTGGGTAATCTTCGTAATTTTCCGAGTAGATACCGCCGTTGCTCCCTTTCGGTCAACCAAAAACTATTTATCACGCTGGCAATAATGCTCTGCACGCGTTCAATCAATATCCTTGATCCAAGTTGCCGCGTAAGAGTAACAAAGTTTATAATACAAGCACGTCGCTAATGTATAGGATATCCTAGGTACAGATTAAACTTTTCCGAGCCCATTAGCGTGCATCGGGGAACATCGTACCTCGGGCGTAGTCAGCGGTTAAATTCACGGATGTCCGGGTCTCGTGAGGATATTCAAAACGTCAGTGTATAAGTACCTCCTTAAAGGGTCAAATGCGAAGCGAGCGCACGTCTATCGCGACACCAGGATTAAGAGGAACGAGTCGATTGGAGAATTTCAAAGGATTCGCGGAGAACTTTGATCCAAATAGATACTTTGCTTTTGATCGCTTACCACCAAACCACCGCTTTAATACCACGTTCAAGTTAAGAACGCGATATTCACTTCTACTTTAATCAGATTTATAGGTATTCATCCTTTCCATCAATTAAACTAAAGATTTTATTATTTTAAGAAGTTCGATTGATTTACGATTTCAGGATTTGTCGTTACCATTATGTTGTTAAGGAGTCGTATGAAATATTGGGGTTTGACGAGATTTGCAGCAAACTTCAACAGCACGAGTGCCTTCAAACCACGGAGTATTATACAGGTGTTGCAAGTTCCCTCAGAAATGTGTGATCATTAGATGGAAAATCTTCTAGCGACCGCTAGAGTGCGTCGGAGTAGAAACATCTGTGGGGAGCGCTCCTATTGGTTCAGCGAGCTCAAGTGGTGAGGAGACCCAGCGCGAGTAAACCTCTGTGATCATCTGTGACGCACTTCATTCGCACACATACATACTATACGCGGAGTTCTGACTATGACGCCCCTAGCGGTGATCAGAGGAACTTCCATCTATTGATCACAAAAAATCAACCAGAGGTGCTTTGTCGGACCACCTCTATAATACACTCAATTCAATTCGAACTACTTTTTTGTTCACTCATAAGACTGCGTTTAGAATGTGCCTTCATCATATGGTCCTCTAATAAGATAAAGGGTGCGTTCCAATTCACGTATGATGCGTATGGAGCGCATAAAGGACCGTTCCGTTTCACTTCATGCAGAATATTGCATATTACCTTCGTTCCCTCCACTTTTAACGCATCAATTTCATATGTGCATGGTAGTGCGGAGGAAATTTCCCTAGAATATTTCCACTTGTAGCAGATGAAGCATGCATAAATTAACCACAACTCGGAGTAGGTATGTACATAGAAGTAATTAATGCGCGTATTTATTCTTCTCCGCACGCTTATCAGACGCCATCATTGAATTTTCAAATTTAAAAAGCGTATTATTTTTCCAATATTTGTATTAATAATATAAGCAATACAATAAAAATAAAATGACCTTATTCGTAGAAAAAGAGGTCACAGTGCATTGGCTGTGATCTGTGGACTCAATGCAACTCAATGCGTGAATTGGAACGCACCCAAAATATAACCTGGACTTCTAGACCTAACCCAAGCCGATTTATACCTTTAGGAGCCATATTTTAACATTAATTATAAATTAATTATAATCTATTCGATCGCTGCCTCATGCTAGCATTGTATACTAATGGGGTATCCAGTTTATATTCAATAAATTGAATAAAGAAAGATTTGTTCTGACTCGAAATACGAAATACGAAAAACTAGGAAAATGCTTCTGTTTGTCCAATTACAATGGCGAAAAAGTTGAATTTCTCGACGGAAGAAGGAAAAATTGAAGTCATAGAACAAGCTTATTACCGATTTATCATCGAGCGAATTAGAACAGAAGGTTTGGTCGAAATCAGTGGCTGAAGTTTTCCTTGGTACTACTTGAATGAGAATAAGAGAACGTCGAACGCCTTCGTTGGCCCGCTTACAAAAGTTCCAACGTCTCGAGCTATTACTCCGATGAAGGATGAGGACTCGTTCTCCCAGCCAGACACAGTCATTTGTTATTTACTGACCATTATGTTTCGACGCGATCAAAATGTTTGTTCGGTGATTCGGTGCTAGAAAAGATCCTACGAGTGTCTTTTTTACTTATTTACGACACAATTGTTTTCAATTATGAACCGAATCGTATAGATATTTTCAACGGATTTCGGTTTATTGATAATTTCAGCGGACTGGAAACAAGCCCAATTAAAATGCCAATCAAATATGAATTTGCCTACGCAGAGAGATCTTCACATATTCAAGTGCAATTCGCATTAATCCGAATGAATTATTAAATACGTTCATACTACCGAGTGGCTTATTGCAGCCTCAATAAACATGCATAGGTAGAAGTTGACCGTGCTAAACAAAGTTTATTTGGAAGAGCACAGTGAACGAATCAACATTTATGAATCAAACGCAGGTGCATTTTGGCTATTCGAATTTTGTTCGAGTTCTCTCGAAAGCTTAATCTCTATGATTGCGATGTTAAATAGAAGGATAGTGGAAGTTGTGGGTGGGTAGGTAGGCACTTGGGGCCGTCGAAAATGAACTTTCAACGCAGCAGGGAACGTGGAGGTCAGTATATCTCAAGCCAAACTTACTTCCCTGGCATTCTTCTCGTACCCATCGTTTCCTTTTTTTTTCACTTCTTCTTCCGCTTTCCCCACACGACTTCCTACAGGGGAAGAGTTGCGCCAGGCGCGAAGCCCCGTTAAAGCCTTCGCTTTAAAGCTTCGCAACTTTGGCAGAAAGTTCTCGTTCGAACTATCGGGAAAACCTCGCCGCAATATAAGCTCGACCCTTCCGATATTATTATTGCCTTGGGCGAGCCTTGTACTATCGGCGTCCTCGTTTTTCTTTTTTGCTTTTCTCGTTTTACTTTTCACTTACTTTCGGCCCGCAGGACACGTACTGCCCTCGGCTCGGAACACACCTACATCAACGAAATTTCCACGGTTTATTCTACGTCGGAAATAAGTTCCGCCTTACGGGATGACTTTTGAATTAGTCGACGATTTGTGTTAACGCCGTGTAGCGTTGCCGCGTCAATATAATAGGCGATTGAACTCTGACATCAAAGCATTCAGAGTAAAATCAATTGATTCCGACTCTATCAGTTTTAGTCGAACGCCCGTTACAGAAGAGTAGCGGACCAAACAAGTGGATATTCGATTGACAACAAAAAACTGACCAATTAAAAAAATATTGTTTTCAGTCCGAAGACCACCAAGTGCCACTGAAAATGAACGCATCCTCTCGGGTATCGTACACTATACACTGGTATACGCGTATGCATTCAGTTCCACGGATAATGGCCTAGAGGTACATAGCGCGAGTGGCTCCAGAAATAAAAGAACAAATACCACGGGACACGTAAACGATACAAATTACGTTTCTACGTGACTGAGCTACGTCCCCCAGAAACTGCTGCAGACGGAGACGCTTATGGGATCGGGCAGTACATATCAGCTTATATGGGAATCGGTACAAGTACGGGGAATCATTTATTTCCATTTCCACTGTCCCTCTCTCTCTCTCTCTCTCTCTCTCTCTCTCTCTTTTTCTCTCTCTTAGATAGATTTGCCTTAAGGTATCTATACATGTAGTTGAATATATATGTACATTTCGTGTCAAGCTTTTTCGGTTTCAATTGTCAATCCGGTTAAGAGATGACCGATGACACTGAGGAATATCGGGTATTACTTTATAGTATATGTATAATCGATAAAATTTTACTCGCTTTTACTTATATTCTCGCCTAAAGTAGCAGTATTGGTGAAAGTGGTTTGGTTACTACTACATCAGTGTAGCAATTTTTGGTCTTGAAGAATTGGTAAAGGCTACAAATCTCATGTGCTGAATTTTAGTACACGAGTGTAGCAAAGTTTGAATTTCGTTCAAACTAAAAAGATGGGAGGACGGGGATTAGTATACAAAGTCATATTGCACTGGTGCCAGAGGACTCGGCGTAGAAGAAGAAAGAAAGGGAGGCACGGCGATTTTGTCTTGGGTCCCGTCAATCAAAGCAGAATAACTCATCATCAGTAGGCCTATGCTGCCTTTGAGTTGTAAAGGATTATTTCGGAACTCGTATTATATGCATACGAACAGGGCTAGGGTTAGGCACTAGCGAGAAAGATGATTGTTGCGAGACCACTTTAGCGGAAGCCCTATTGGGCCTCTGCCCTCTGCCCAGTATCTGCTAACGGCTGAGGCCGTAACAAATATGTCTGGAAACATGTTTTTCCAATATTATATTCCATTTGGTCGTCTATGCGATGGATATCAAAAGGCATTGAAAAGATAGCTCCTAGAACACAGTTGTGACGACACGACAACGCTAAGCGTCAAGCAAGTTGAGGTTATGTCACGAGACGCTACTTCTTTCCGAACCGTATAGGAAATACTTACGCTATTATATGCACAGATGTCGCTGTGTCTCATAACCTTCTGTAAATTTTACTACGCTGGTCCATTAAATTCAGAAACACAACCTATTAAAAGTTACTACGCATGTGTTATTTTTTCCTTTTAGTGTGGTAGAAAGAGACGCATTTCACATCAGAGTGCTTCTTTACTACGCAATGTAGTCATTTTTCCTCCACGATTTTTCTCAGTGTAGCTACAAACCACGGTGTACTATATAGGGTGTCTCAAACTAAGTGCGGGAGCCGGTAAAGGGAGATTCCTGGGGTGATTCTAAACAACTTTTTCCTTTGTAAACATGTCCTTGGAAGCTTTGTTAACGAGTTATTAACGAAAAACACCGACCAATTGGGGAGCGAGTACAGCAGATTAATGATGGCGCGGACGATGGCTGGCCAATGCTACTCACAGTTGAAGCCCGCACTGAAATTCATACACTGTATCCGTGCTTCTATTGGTCGGTGTTTTTCGACAATAATTCGTTAACAAAGCCGCAACGAAAATTTTCGCTAAGGGGTTGTTGACGCAAATACACGTTTTACATAAATAAATACACGTATTCATGTCATAATTCTTACGCGGTAAATTAATATCACGTAAGATTCACTAAATCGGTTATGTTGGTTTTCTACAGCGATCTTTGGACGATATTGTTGATCACTTACGATATTTCTAACTGGCTTCTCTCGTAGTTGACCCTTCGGGGTCTGCTGCTATCTCAGTACTGACTGAAAATATGTTGGTTGCGATTATTGTATCGTAGACCGAGAGTGGTGGCATACCTCCTATTTTAATTATTGTGCGAGATCAGGTATAGTTTGGACAAAGTGAAACTCTATACCTGACAACGTTTAGTTGTTCTAAACCTTTCCTTTTTTACTACCTGGGATCAATTCGTGAACCTTTGACCTACTCTTAGTTATTTATGATGGTCACCAATAAAAGGAAAAACTTATTTAGCAACAAAAACGCTCTATAGCTAATCAGTATACATATAACGCTCAACATCCCGCCCCCTCTTGCACGGTCACGTGCAATGCAACAGATTCAATATCAAATAACTAATTGAATGGAGGCCTTGTACAACGTACGGTTAACATAATTTTTACACTTTGTGATTACACACTAGAACTGAACTAAATGTTATCAATTTGTGATTACAAAGTACAACTGAAATAAATGTTATCGATGGGGTTACAATGGTAATGGCGCTACTGACTTTACGCTGCGTTTGTACTCTCCATGTATCGTCTTGATAGTGACTACTCGAATGATTCCATCGTCGCCAGGGTGAACAGCTATTACTCTTCCCATGGGCCAATAGAGAGGGGGTGTATTATCTTCCTTCAGAAGAATTAACATGCCTTCCGAAAGAGTAGTGGTTGAATTGTCGTGCCATTTTTTTTTTTCGAACTGGTAATTCGTTCAAATATTCTTTATGCCATCTTTGCCAAAAATGTTGCCGAATCTGTTGTGCCTGTTGCCAGGATGATAATCGTCCCGTCTTGCTGTTGCTTCCAAAGATTTTGCATTATTATTTTTGCCTGTACAATCATGGGACCCACAAGACCTAAAGGATCAAATAGTTGGGCTATTTTGGATAAAATGGTTCTTTTTGTGACCTTCGAATGGGATTCTATATTTCGAATTGTACACCCCAAGGTGTCTTGACTAGCCTTCCAATATAACCCTAAGGTTTTTTTTTTGATTGCTCATGCTTAGTGTGATATGCTCGTTTGTTGTGGTTTCCTTTAAAGGTTCTATTAGTTTCGGTTCGTTAGATATCCATTGCCGTAATTGAAAACCTCCCTTCGCATGCTTGTTCTTCAGGTGAGATTATAGCCTTTGAGGAACATTCCTCCAACGTCCAAAATTTACTGATACTTTCATTCAATGTGTCTAAGTTTAGGTTACAAGTTGTTTCTCCTCTTTGTGCTTTACTTAGTATTTCACCAGTAACTATCCAGCCTAACTTGGTTTTTTGTAAACTTGTAGTTTTGTTGGCTAATATGATTCTACCGACATACAGCAAGTCCCAAAACAGTTGCGCTCCGATCAGTCCATCGATCTCTGCTGGTTGATGAAATGTGGGATCGGCTAAATAAATACCGGCAGGAATATTTAACGCTTTACGATTAATGAACTCCGAAGGTAATTGTTGTGAGATTTGGTTTACTATTAAAAACGATAAGGAGTCCGCGTAATCATTCCATCGCGATTTAATTTGAGCATGGGTTTTTTTTCTTATGGCTGAACTCATCTGGTTCATTCCACAAAGGGAGGTGAATATGGGTTCCGTGGGTAGTCCTATCTTCTTGCAAAATCTTTCAGTCAAAAAATGAGACTGTGAGCATGAGTCTAGTAATACTCTACATTTATGTGCTTTACCGCTAATGTCCATAATATTGATAATTGCTGTCGAAAGAACCACCTGTCATGATGGATTATTAGTCATTGAAGTAGCATTTGCCTGAACCGTAGCAGGCTGTTCCTTTGCAGCTTCTGAGTGCAATAAAGTATGGTGCCTTTTGTGACACTTCTTACAGTTACTTGATCGACATTGCGCCGTAGAATGATTTGTTCGTAGACAGTTAAAGCATAACCTTTTGTCCTTGACCAATTTCAATCTACTGTCAACGGAGCGCTTTATGAAGTTCTCGCAAGTTTGTGTGTAGTGTGATCCCCTACAGAAATTGCACTTCAGAGATGTTTGTGTGACAAGCGCATGTTTCACGTTTAATCTTGGACCGATCGCAGAAGTTTCATTGAGAGCTCGCGTGAAGGAACGTTTGCGATTCGGGGTACAAGGAGTAAGTGATTGGTGAGATGAACTAGCTTTTGGTGGTTTCAGTGGTTCAAGTATTTTGCATCTATCATGTAGGAACGAGAAGAAAGCCTCAACTGTGGGAAATGCTGTATCGTGTGTGTACTCTTTCCATTTCACGGTTGTATCGTTATCTATCTTTGACATGAACAAATATATTAAGAGTGTGTCCACTGTTGGTTGATTCTGAGCTTGTAATGCGCGGTAAGGCGCTTCTATCTTGCTCAGGAAGGTCTGCAACTCTCGATATATTGGTCTCTGTACTGATGGTATCTCGAATAAAGCCTTAAGATGATTAGACACGATAATAGCTGGATGGTTATATCGTTTTTCTAATATCTCCCAAGCAATTGTATAATTACTGGCTGAATTCCCTAATGACTCTATGGCTTTGGCTGGATCTCCCTCTAGACATGATCGGAGGTACATTAATTTCTTGCATTGGTCTATACGTCAATTGTCATTGATTGTGGACCGAAACTGATCCGAAAATCCTGGCCAATCCTCGTATGCACCAGTGAAAACGGGTAACCTTATTTTCGGGAGTGCAATTTCACTGTCGTGTGATTCGGAGTGTAATTGTGGCAAGTTCGATGTGTATTGATCTGACGCGTTTGTTGATGACGACGGGTTCGCTGCTGCTAGGATATCTAATACTCTTGCCTTGTAATTGGCGAAGGTCGCTTTAAGAGCTATCCGTTCACGCATCAAATCCCCTGATTCATCCGCACCGTCCAAATCTAACTGATTTTTACAAAATATTGAAAACTCCGATGCTAATTCGTCGTACTGTACATTAATCTGACTTGCAGATGTACCCGGTTCATATTTGTCTACCAGCGACTTGAGGTTCTCTAATTCTAATTTGAATGCGGCGCGTCTCAATTTTAATGTTCGAATGCGGTCTTCCTGACTGGGAGGCATTTTTTTTAACGGTTGGGAGTGGGCTGTTCAAAGGCGACTCAAATAATCACCGGAGTAATGACTTACCCAGACCGAGGATCGGCTGCAAGTTGTACGGGAGTTCACTCTTTCTGGCTTCGGTTGATTCCTCGTTGAGGATTGTAGTATTCTTGGCGATAACAGCGATAAAGTATCACTGACTAATACAATGTATCAGAAACCTATACTTCAAAGTGCCATTGGCTTTGTTATACGAAATTAGAAGATGATACTCACGGTGTCACTGACCCCTACTCATCGCATGTATTCGAAGGTGGCACTCATGATGCCACTGACTTCGATGCAACAAGAAGAGGGTGACACTCTCGGAATCACTGACTTCTAATAAATGTTTTTTTTTTTCCTCGAAGGTGACACTATCAATGCCACTGACTTCGACATGAAAAATTAGAAGGTGATACTCACGGTGTCACTGACCCCTACTCATCGCATGTATTCGAAGGTGGCACTCATGATGCCACTGACTTCGATGCAACAAGAAGAGGATGACACTCTCGGAATCACTGACTTCTAATAAATGTTGTTTTTTTTCCTCGAAGGCGACACTGTCAATGCCACTGACTTCGACATGAAAAATTAGAAGGTGATACTCACGGTGTCACTGACCCCTACTCATCGCATGTATTCGAAGGTGGCACTCATGATGCCACTGACTTCGATGCAACAAGAAGAGGATGACACTCTCGGAATCACTGACTTCTAATAAATGTTTTTTTTTTTCCTCGAAGGTGACACTATCAATGCCACTGACTTCGACATGAAAAATTAGAAGGTGATACTCACGGTGTCACTGACCCCTACTCATCGCATGTATTCGAAGGTGGCACTCATGATGCCACTGACTTCGATGCAACAAGAAGAGGATGACACTCTCGGAATCACTGACTTCTAATAAATGTTGTTTTTTTTCCTCGAAGGCGACACTGTCAATGCCACTGACTTCGACATGAAAAATTAGAAGGTGATACTCACGGTGTCACTGACCCCTACTCATCGCATGTATTCGAAGGTGGCACTCATGATGCCACTGACTTCGATGCAACAAGAAGAGGATGACACTCTCGGAATCACCGACTTCTAATAAATGTTGTTTTTTTTCCTCGAAGGCGACACTGTCAATGCCACTGACTTCGACATGAAAAATTAGAAGGTGATACTCACGGTGTCACTGACCCCTACTCATCGCATGTATTCGAAGGTGGCACTCATGATGCCACTGACTTCGATGCAACAAGAAGAGGATGACACTCTCGGAATCACTGACTTCTAATAAATGTTTTTTTTTTTTTTTTCTCGAAGGTGACACTGTCAATGCCACTGACTTCGACATGAAAAATTAGAAGGTGATACTCACGGTGTCACTGACCCCTGCTCACTGCGTTTATTCGAAGGTGGCACTCATGATACCACTGACTTCGATGCAATAATAAGAGGGTGACACTCTCGGAATCACTGACTTCTAATAAATGTTTTTTGGTGGACTGATGTTGTCCACATACTGCCGGCCCGCAATCCGGCTCGAAGGACCAATAAATGTTGACGCAAATACACGTTTTACATAAATAAATACACGTATTCATGTCATAATTCTTACGCGGTAAATTAATATCACGTAAGATTCACTAAATCGGTTATGTTGGTTTTCTACAGCGATCTTTGGACGATATTGTTGATCACTTACGATATTTCTAACTGGCTTCTCTCGTAGTTGACCCTTCGGGGTCTGCTGCTATCTCAGTACTGACTGAAAATATGTTGGTTGCGATTATTGTATCGTAGACCGAGAGTGGTGGCATACCTCCTATTTTAATTATTGTGCGAGATCAGGTATAGTTTGGACAAAGTGAAACTCTATACCTGACAACGTTTAGTTGTTCTAAACCTTTCCTTTTTTACTACCTGGGATCAATTCGTGAACCTTTGACCTACTCTTAGTTATTTATGATGGTCACCAATAAAAGGAAAAACTTATTTAGCAACAAAAACGCTCTATAGCTAATCAGTATACATATAACGCTCAACAGGGGTCGCTTGTTTAAAATCACCTCAGGGATCTTCCCTTAACAGCTCCCGCACTTAGTTTGGGACACCCTGTATAGGTGTTTCAAGTCCCTTGGAAATCTCGTTGGTTTTCCGTGATAATTTTGTCAAAGTGCTCCTGGCGAGCGGTAGAGGCGTCGTTGTTATAGCCACTGTATGTGCGTGTGCTTAGTGATCGTCGTGGTAGTGTGCATTAGCTGCATAGACATAGTAACTATAGACAGCGCGTCAACCTGAAGTTGCGTCCCAATATTAGGAAGAGTTAGATGCTTTGGAAGGACTTGCTGTCTTTTTTTAATGTAGCTGAAGCACGTATATTCCTAAGTCCGTGAGCTGAAGTAAACACTGGTAAATGTTAATATGTATACTTACATACCTATGTATGTGTTTGTGACAGCAACTTCTACGAAGACGCACTCTATCGGTCGCCAGGAGCACTTGGACAAAATTATCACAGATTTCCAAGGGGACTTAAAACATCTATACAGGGTGTAACAAAAATGTTGCAGTTCCTTGAAAGAGATGATTCCTGGGGTGATTTTAAACAACTTTTTCCTTAGCGAAAATGTTAGGTGGGGCTTTATTAACGAGTTATTAACGAAAAACACCGACCAATCGGGGAGCGAGTACAGTGGATTAATGATGACGCGGACGATGACGGACCAATACTACTTACAGCTGGAGCTCGCGCTGAAATTCATCCACAGTATTCGCGCTGCTATTGGTCAGTGTTTTTCGTGAATAACTCGTTAACAAAGCCGTACTTAACATTTTCGCTAAGGAAAAAGTTGTTCAAAATCACTTCAGGAATCCCTTTCAAGGAACTGCAACATTTTTGTTACACCCTGTATAATACACCGTGCTACAAACTAAAACTACAGCAGCGAAAGGGAAATCTTGTACCACGTAATCGGTTCAACCAATAATCACAAACAGTTTGACTACGGGGTGTTACTGGCCAAAATCGGATAATACGATTTTAACTTGCCAGTAGTCGGTCAACATCTCATCTGCGAACAGTACATTTCAATGAAATATAATTCTTAATTTGCATTTGGTAGAAGAACGTTTGTACGCGCAAAACGATATATCGTGGGCAAAACAACTCGAGCATGACATAGATGTTTTAGTCGATTGGAACAGGTTTCTATTCCCTGAGGAGAGGTCTTTCAACAGCGGTGAAATATTTTCCTAACAATGCGAATCCTGCGTGCCCGGCATACGATAGTCGAAGGTCGTTTGAGCTCGGTTTTTCTCATTCGAAACTCGTTCGAAAAGCTCATACTTTATACCTTCGGGATCCGAAGCGTGGATTCGTGATTCGTAGGAATGCGGGGGCAACCAAAGAGTATCCTCGGCTGGGAAACGGAGGCCGGAGATGTTTAATGCAAACTCATCGATTCTCCAAACCCTCGGACATTTTTCTCCCTCGTGGAAGCCTCTCTAAGGGGCTCTCGCGAAAGATTGCGGCGAAGATTCTATGAGTGATGGTAGCTCATAAAGTCGGATGTGTGCTGCGGCCTGCCCTCCACGCTCCAGCCATCCTCTTTTGCCTTCTAAAACCACCCCTTGACCCGAGTCGAGCGACCCCGTCCATTTCTTGCGGCGGATTCTCGGTGATACATCGACCGTGGAACGACACTCGCGATTCTTGATTAGCCGCATAATTTTTTCCTATCCTTGGCATAATATCGCTCCGCTCCTTCGCGGAGGGTACTTCGTTTAGAATGAGAAACGATGTCGCGAAAATGAGGTGTTCCCCTTCCTCTTATTTTTGAAGCTCGTTTGCCTCTTCAGTAGGAGAATTCGTTCCGCGTATACGGTGCCGTTTAGCGTCGAAACTTGAGATTACACGAGAACGCAGCGCCGACGTCGGACCGTTTCCTTTTTCCAGAGCGCCGTTGGAATCGTATTACGATAATACAATCGTCGCTCGTCATTCGCGCCGCGTTTTCTTTGGATCGAGATCTTCCCCGGGATCAACTCGGTTTGATATCGAAATTTATCGGCTCGCGGCTTCCATATTCGTATTCTGCGAAGAAGCAATACTCTCCTCGTTCAATTTCGACGAACGAAGAAGCCAGTTCCTCCGGCGCAGTGAACGCGTGTTTGTGAAAAACGTGCGACAGCAAACAGTTTACGGCTTGACCTCTCTTCCTGGCACGCGCATACGCCAAGCATTTTACCAATAACGAAATCAAACCGTGAATCAGGGGGGTGTGTTCATCCCGCGTAGCCAAGTGCATGCATCGTTTTGCCCAAGCAATCTTCCAGATCTCCGGGGGAAAAGTTTACAAGGAATATCACGGAATATTTTCTTTATAGAGGTACGAATCTCATAAACTGCGTCCTTCGCGGCGCGCGATGCGGCGATAGAAATATATCGCCTCGGCCACTCTCTAACTCCGCGCCGAATTCGAAATACGATTGGACCGCGTTTACCGCGTACCACCCGAAGTAGATATTCGTGGTTGTGCCGCGAAACGAAAATCGATGTCGAAGATTCCCTGTCGTAAACGGAAAGTTTTCGCGCAGCTGCCAGCGCGACAAACGCGATAGACCGCGACGAAATGCGGCAACTCCGAAGACGCGACTCGCGGACAGCTAAGGTTTTAAAGAGGGCGTGTAAAAAGACTTCTCGAGATTCCCCGCGTATCGCCTCGCGTATTTCATACGTTTCCTTCTGTTTTCCCCTTTTTCACTTTACTTTTTCGATCGTTGCCAGCTTTCGCGCGGTCTCCAAATGGCTATTCGCGCAAAAACCGTGCTTCGAGCAAACTTTCTGGGCCATTTTTTCACGTTGCGTCTGATTTACAAATCTGAATCGGGCAATCTTTGAAGAAAACTCTCCGTCTGCTGGTGTGTTTCAGTCAGCTCGATCAATTTGATCGTCAGCCCGATCCTGGGTCCTGTTACGATCGCGCGATTGATCGGAAGCCGAATAGTCAGCTGGGAAGAAGGAGATAAACTAGTGGCTAAAATCAGATTCTCAACAAAATCCTGCCAAATATTAAATCAGCCTGTCCGTTCTCCGAAAATCGATACGGAAGATTTTTACGAGCAGATGCGAGCCTCTAGGATAGTTAAAGTTCAGCCGAGGCGAGCGTGCCAAAGAAGGCAGCAGACCATGAAGAAATCCCCTAAGTTTGGCTATTTTCGTGGAAGTATGGCACGACGAGCACCGGTCCGCTTTTTTCCTCTTTCATTTTGCAACAACCTCGGCTCGTTCGTTTTGACTTTCAGCCGCGTCGCGTAGATACGAATAGACCTTCTTGCTAAACAAGCAAGCGTCGCATATTCCTCCTGATCCGGGATCCAGGAAAATTGCGATTTCTCTGTGAAATTTCAACAATCCGGTTGCCGAGCAATTCTCCGTCGCTGCGAAATCTCATCGACAAAATCAGCGGAGGTGCTGGAAGAAAATGCGCGAAGCTAGGTCTTGGGCGTTTCAGCGAAATTTCCTGGGTACGCGAGCCAAGGGAAACCGTCTGCCAAACGAGATGCACTCGGGCGGGGCGCGGATTACCGCATGCGAGGTTAAGCCTTTAGGCAAGACGGAATAGCTGTGCATTTTTACGCCGAGCGACGACTAAGGCGACGCTCCCTTTGAGAAACGCCCAAAAGAAAATGAGTAAATATAGGCGGCAGCCTGGTTTCCTCTCGCCACGGCATCGCGGCTGGCTGAAGCGTAAGCGTCTTTAGAAAATACAACCCTACTCCTCTCGGTCCCTTGCAACTTCTCCTTATCCGTGCCATGACGATTCCTCGACCCTCTTCGCCTCGCCTTTTTCACCGATTCGCCTCCTTACATTCCACGTCCGACCGGTGAAAAGAGTGCCTCGCGATGCGCGTCCTTCGCTTCTCTGGCTGAAAATCTCGTTGGCACGAGAACCGGAAGCGAGCCGACGGGGTCATTCGATGCCGAAGATAAATAGCTCCGTTTTAAAGGCCGGATGACGCCGCGCGGTCGAATCCTGGTCATTCGATGAAAAGGAGAAACGTCGGACGAGACGTCGCGACGCGTATCTCTCCGGCCTGGATAAATAACGAATTATCTAAGCTCGCCGACAATTTTTTTGCCTCGTAAATAAGACCAAAGCCAAAACCGATGCGGCGCGGCGCGATGAGTCTTTCGCGGGGAAATATCAGATGGTTGTAAATCGTAGCCGTTGTCGCGCTAGATCAGCTCGAAACATAAAGAAACGCTGCTCGCGTTCGCCGATAAAACAATGTTCGTGCGAGCTGCTTCTTTTTCGGTGGGAGGATGGTTGTAAAAGGTGACACAGTTCGCCACGTTCGATACGGCTTCGCGGTCCTTTTGTTGCTCGATCAGTAGAGTAGGTCAAACAACAGAACGGGAAGTAGAGTCGTCTTCTTTTGATAACATTCTGCGATGAGTTTACGCGACACTTTCGCGCATTGAAGTTTCATTGGAGAGGCTAAACGAAGTACACGGCGTTACAACGACTTTCCTCTCAATCTCCGTATTCTCTTGTTCTCTCGCGCTGTTCCGATTAATAATAATTTCGCGTCTACAAAGTGGAAGGTGAAGTGGGTCACGGATGTTCTTTCCAGTTCTGATTAGCAGATACCAGCGCGTAAATGTAACGGCACTTATTCGTCATGAATATTGATCCAGTTAATTGTTTAGAAATTAAACTTACTGAAGCGGGTGAATACGGTTAATGGCCTACTTGGAAGAGCCATTATCCTTTACACACGTCTATTTACATAAAACCTCAGCCTATGCGGTTCGAGGCAGCACGGACTGAAAGGGTTTTCACGTCTCTTTGACTCCCCTTCAGCTTTGAATTAATCAAGCTAATTATGCGACTCGCAAGTCACGCTCGAGTTCATAGCTCGCTCGCGGCTCCTTTGAGATTTAAAGAACTAGTCGACGAGGTTCCGTGCGTGTGCGCTGCACACTGTGGAGATTCCGCGTCGCGTCGCGCCGCGCCGCGCGTATTCACGGTTATTACGAGGGGATTGCTGAGAGGCTCGTGTTACACGCCGCGTTCTCTCGATTTCTCCAAATCGAGCCAATTAATATTCTAAACACGCGTCCGCCCAGGACCCTTCCTTCCGTAATCGTTCGAGTCGCGAAAATCCGGCGGTTGGGAAGTTGCGAGACACGAAACAGATTAGAGGCAGTTAAGCCGTTCGGGGACACCGGAAGATCAGCGCGAGCGACGAAACAACAACGTCCCGCCAAACTTTAATCCTATCGCGTGTCAGCCGCCTTAATTGCCCGACAAAATTTCAGCGGAAGGGTGGACCGTTCGGACGGGTTCGAAAAAGCAACGTCGACGGTAGCAGAACTATACCGCGACGTCGCGTTCGGTGCCAAAGTGATTTTAGCCTAGCAGCTTTATCGTCCGTGGAAACGTTCCACCGTCTATTCGATGATTACCATTTAACGTTATCCCTTCAGCAGGGTTAACGTACAATCGAGCGTTCATCGTTCGAACAAGGTATGCAAATGCCCAGAGGTGCTACTGTCGGATGCGAGGAGCGAATAAACTGCGTAATTCCGTCTGGATGTTTTAGCGACAAATTAAGCAAACACGCGTATCTTCGACACAGTCGAGCGCAGCTCCGCGCCGACGAGGATGATTTTAATTTCGCGGCAACGGAGCAGCGCGGACCTTTCGCGCGATTGCGACGGGGCGAGGCGAACGAGTACGACGGACCGTCGACGAAATGGCAACCGAGTTGCTCGCGAACCGACTTGTCTCGCCTGGTTAAATATTTACTCAGCATCGTCGGAAACGGTTGAATAGGAACTGTAATGTCACGAGATCATTATTTGCCGCGGACATTAGAGGACTCGGTTAGACGGCGCATTGTTCCTCGGCGCTCGGATTAATCACAACGAAACTCGTGAGTCAGGCGTAAATTAATGTCCACGATCGCGCGGTTGTACGGGGGCTGCAGGGTTTTCCATGGCGCGACGCCGTCGCTAGAATCGATAACAAGGCCAAACGAAACCGGATGCTAGCCTCAGGCCGAGTATTAATCATGGATATCTTGGATAATCTCACGAATTTCGGGGATGGACTTGCTCGTAGAAACGGGGATGGGGTGGGATATATTCCGGCATCATCTTCAGCTCGACTTGGCCTGATTATATCCTATCCCACTCGCTGAACTGTGAGTTAATGCACCAGCACTGGCTGTGGATTTATGATATTCCCTGTTAACTGCAGAACTCATTTAACGTTGCCCAGAGCTCGAGCTGACGCGCAAAACCGAACGCGGTTCGTCGCTTCCCGGGGGAACTTTTCTTGCCGGCAACGGAAACTGCTTGCTAATGCTACGAATAAATTAAGAATTACAGAATCCGTGGTCTCTGTCCCTTCAAAAGTACTTTTTATCCCACTGACGAAATAACTTTTTCTTACAATTTTTCTTCGACAATTCGATTCAATATCAAGTTTCAGGAAAAATTCGCTTTGTTTGAAGCAAATAAAAGAAATTTCGATTGAAATAGCTATCAGTATAATGCAATTTACATCGAATCCCAATCGAGATGGCAGTAATTATTTATTTATTTATTTCAATTAAACGGGAAATATTTCTCATTAGTGTACAATGATACAAACAGTGTTGTTCTGAGAACGTATACGCTAGTGACAAGTGGAAATTAATATAAAATATTGCTGAAAATACAAAAAAGACATGTCAACGGAAATAACACTACAGACTAACAATAATATATTAAACGGAGAAGTTATAGGTGAATCTCCTTTTTAAAAGAACACATAGAGATATCAAATAATTCCAAGTGCCTCTTAGAAGCATTCACGTCTTCGCATATACGATTAACAGGATCAGTATTAGAGAATTTAGTAATATATCCATGTGTGCGGAAGGACATTGAAGGTCTTACAAGGAAACACCTCAAATTCGGAATAACCAATTTTAATGAAACTTTGTAGGTTTATAGTGTGATCGAATACAAGAATAACGGTACCCATCATTCGTGCCCAATCGACCTTTAAGGGTATGAAAACTACCCCCAAAGTCAAAAGAGCGCTTTCATTTTTTCGAGTATAATTCTTAAAATATAAGAGATAGAAAAAAAATGTTTTAAGAGTTGAATAGTTTTCTAAATTCAATAGTATGTATTTATCTTACAATCCAATATCGGCTTATGCAATTATACGACCGAAACTACATAGTGCGTACGATTGCGCTCTGCGTGCTAGAACACACGGCAATGAATTATATGATCCGATCTGTTATTTTCGTTGCAAATTATAGTCCACGGTAACAAGAAATTGGATAACATAAGAATATCAAAATATGAAATATTATACATATGTCAATAATTATATTTTTAATTTATTATACATATGTCAATAATTATAATTATATTGACAAAAATTAACAATTCATCGCGTATTTATTAGACATTTAAGAAATTCAATATTTTGTTCTATCCTAATAATATAATCTCCAAGATTGTCTTTATTCTGTATAATTGCTTTAAGCTCAATTTCTGTATAATTGCTTTCATCCAATTTCTTATTGTCGTGGATTATGATTTGCAACGAAATGAACAGATCAGATCATGTAAATTTTTTATGTGTGTTTTAGTACGCTGCGCACAACCGTACGCACCGTGTACTTTCAATTGTATAATTTCATAAGCCAATATTGGATTGCAAGATTAATACATACTATTGAATTTAGAATAAAACATGCAATATTTTTAGTTATTATGAAAAAATAAAAATCGTTAAAAATAACATAAAAAAATTTTTTGTTGTATAAACAAAACTTTTTTTTTAACTTTATTGACAAAGATTTGTAGAGCTTGTTAAACCATTCAACTTTTACTTAAAACATTTTTCTCTATCTCTTGTATTTTAAGAATTATACTCAAGGAAATGAAAGCGCCTCTCTGACTTTGTGGGTAGTTTTCACACCCTTAAAGGTCGATTGGGCACGAATGAAGGGTACCGTTATTCTTATATTCGACCACACTATAAACCCACAAAGTTTCATTGAAATCGGTTATTCCGGATTGGAGGTATTCCCTTGTTAGTGGATGAAACGGATGAAACCATTGATGATCTTAAATAAAAACAACAAATCCGTAATAGTTCTACGAGTTTCTAAAGGTTTGATATTTAAAAGGTTCATAATAGGTTCATAATTATGATCAATGGTTGACATCCGCATGACTAATCTGAATGCAGCAAATCCATAGAAGGAGTGTTGGACACTCTCGAGTAGCCGTTTATATTTGACTTGATAAGGTGACCAGATCATAGCAGCGTATTCTAAATGAGGTCTGATAAGTGCGCAACATAGCATCCTGAAGGTGTTCGGATTAGTAAATTTCACTGTGCAACGCCCGACAAAGCCTAATATTTTATATGCCTTGGTTGCAATTCCACGAATGTGAGAGAGAAGTCAAGGAGAGGCATAAACAAAATATGGTTTCTGCACTTGCTACCGACTTTAAGCGCTAAACGTTCATCAAATTGTCTTTCCTAGCGAGTTAATATCATCAACAGATTATTTTCTCCTTGGATCTCTACGTTCCAATCTTTTCAAAGATAACGTTTTTGTATCTATTTTCTCTAAGAAAAGTTAAACGGGTTTGTTGGTTACAGTCGATAGAAAGCTGATACGGTTAAAGAAGGGAGGCCCTGGAGAGAGTTTAATTACACTACCTTTCGTCGTTACGAGACTTCGAAACTCCTCGTCTTTTCAGAAAAGCCGTTCGAACAGCTTAACGAATCTAGACGCACTATCGCTGTAATTGGCCGAAGATGAAGAAACTTTTCGCTTGAAACGCACGTTTCGACGCATTCGGAAATCCGCTAAATCAACATCTTTCCGTATTTTTGCTTTTCGACTGCCGAGTAGATTTAATAAATCGCTGACGCTCGTCGACGACTTTTAATTAAGTTTCTGTTGACGTTACAACCACGATTCAAAACGTGGCTATTGCGGTTTCGATTAGTATTCAGTGTTACGACGATCGGGACGTCTCGAGGGATCGAAAGCTATGATCCTGTTCAAATATCGAACAGCCGAAGTTTGAAGCTGCGACGCTATTATCCTTCGACAACATTAAGAATTAGAGACAGTCGACGTACAAAGCAGAAGGCTCTTTGCTTCGGTATCGAACCCCATTCAGGGACAATGGCATTTCCAGAATCGGGAATTGGGATTTCGTAGCCGGGGGGGTTCTGCGCGTGCTTCGACTTCCCAAGTTGATAGCGATGGCACGTTTATTTAGATTTCTGCTAATAAATTTGGTCGTACACAAAGTGATCTTGCGAATCCCGGACACGCGCGTCTCCCCCGACGCAACATCATTTCGTTGTACGTCGATTAAATTAAATTTTAACTAAACACGAGCCGGAATACCAAGATATTAATGGGAAAAACGTGACGGATATCTGAACAAATGTTTATAACTCGATCAACTATACCGCGTCTTCTGGGTTATTGTTCTGTCGATATATAATAATTATCGAGTCCAAGCCGTGTTGAATACGGATTGTGTTCTCGTATAATGACTAATGACTCCGTTCAATTACGTTCTACGAATTTGAATAGAGTAAACAAGCAAATGAGATTACCAACGTGATCATAAATGAACAATCGGACGCAAAAATTTCGTTTCGAATCTCGTTCGTGTCGATAAGTGTAATTGTTATCGGTAGAGCGAACGAGTTACGGAGTATTTTATGTGACAAAAAGCGATTCCTCGGCTTAATGATTTCGAACGCGCGCGTCGCTCCTATTGAACGAGTTGTAAATACGAACGCGATAATACCGTTATCGTTACCGTTGCTATGGGTAGTCTTAGAAGTAGCCAAGAGATCTCAAGCAAAAAAAGTAATGAGAATTTTCCTTCGTGTATCGCCGACGGGACGGAGATATCGATGGCGTTTAACTGACGCGATTATCTCGATTTCAACGATCATTCCTAGGGAAGAAGGATAAAAATTGTTCTGGTCGATATGAGCGCTCCTTATATCATAGTAGAGATTCATTGATAACAATTGGATGAGCGTAGCTACTCTCCCAACCGCGCCACCCCTCATCGACCTTGAACCACTTCACTCGTTTAGGAATCATCGCAAACACAAGTTCGCCAAGTTCTCAACGACATCGAGTATTCGTCGAGCTGATGTAAAAGCTCTCGCCGATCAGAATTTCCTCGTTGCTTTCAGTCATGATTGGCCGATAAACCTTTTGACTCTGTCTTGAAATCGCTGCAAATTTTCATATCTAATCACTGATTGCTGTTTCTCTCTATTTCGCATGTATGAAACAGCAGCAACATTTTTTCCCGAAATTTCGATCAAGTTCGAACGTGAGTTCTGGTTTTTCTCTCCGGATGTTGAATAACACGCGACACGCAATTTAGTCGAAGACGTAACCTTGTCGAGTGAACGATAGCGCGACTACATAAATTAGCTCTATCATAGCAATTTATAACAATCAAGCTCGCGTTACCAGAGGCGCGTGTGATCTCCCTATCTCTCTTTCCTAACTCGTCTAACAAACATATTACCGGCTGCAATTATTCGGGGAAAGATACATTTTCCGATAAGGAAGATAAAGGAAATTGCGAGCTTCAACCTGAAATTGAGTAGCTCCGAAAACGAGTCAGCCCATCCCATCCTTCCACGCTCCATTCTTTTACTGCTACCGGGTGGAAATTTTGCAGAGCCGGCAGGGTTGATTGGATTAACTTCCTGAAGGAGGGCGTAGCAACGATAACGACAGGAGGCGGGTTCTTTAAATAAAGTACCGTAAGAGGAAGAGTAGTATCGGCGGCGCGCGTAGCGGCAACCATTTAGAAAATTTTCAAAGCATCAACAGTACAACTCCCGACACCGACAGTTTATTTAATAACATAAAAGCTTTTGCCCTCGTACATTCCACGAGTTGCACGGAGGAAATTCGATAGCCTGTGAATTCTGTCTTCGACCTTCGATCCTAAGTCGCTGCTTGCCACGTTCTAACAGTGAATCGCAACCCGTTTCTAACGAACCCTCTCGAAAACAATAGACTCGGGATCCTGCGCCAAAAATCGTTTACGACCCTTAACTCGGTCAGCTCCTCGAATACCCGAAGCTTCGGAGACAGGAAACGTTCGACAGTCGATGAAAAAACTCTGAAGAGACTGGTATACGTTCGAACTCCGATCGAAAATCTGTCGTTTGTTCGTTGCGGTTGTCTCCCGTTCGAGACTCTTCTCGCCGCGGCTTCGTTGCGAAGCAGAAAGAAACGGGCACATGATCTGGTTGGCGGGGACGCGACAATGGACAGAAGAGCGTGGCAGGGTGGCCGGAGGAAGGGACCAAGAGGATCAACTCGGATGCGAAGAGCAGAAATGTAACGACTGTATTCAGTCGGAATGCTTGCAATCGTTCACATTTTGCAGGGACTTGGCGGAAACATCTATTGATATTTGAATGTCGAAACGTGCTGGACGAAGACTCGTCGCTCCATCCGATGCCCGCGATAATAATAAAAGTTTATTTGAGCGCAGTTACAATGGTGAAAATTGAGAAGTGCAAGTATTCCGAAGCCACGTGGCGTTATACAGTCCGATGCAACGAAAATTGATACCACTTCCATAATGGGATGAAAACACGAGACTCGAACGACGCTGGTATTACGGACACTCGTGATACGTGGTCGCTCGATGTTCCTTGGGAACGATTCTTCCGAGAAACGTTCCATTTTATTCTCGTTAATGGATTCGTCCATTGTCTTCGTGTTTGACTATACAAGGGAGAGTCAACCGTAGCAACGTTTCTTGCGAATGTGCCTACTTCAATATCGATTGTGCTACTGAATTCTTTGCCAAGGTCTTTCCAAGATATAGCACGAAATGAAAAAGAAGTCTGGAGTGACTCAACAATTTCGTTGTTCTTGGTAACTGATTAGATTTCAGCCATTTGAATGCTTATACCGATGTCTGTGATAATTTTGAACGGAAATTAAATTTACCTAACACGGGGAAATATCACTTCTGTTTATGCAATAACTTGTTTTTTTTTATATGATAGGTATTGAAACGTCAACTTGTGTATCGTGACGTTCCAGTCATATGCGCTGATACAACAATTTAGCGTAAACTTGCGTAATGAAATGTCAAATGGTAGATTAGACGAATGAAATTCGAGGTTGTACCTGTAATTAATCATATTACGTAAACACGAAACTTGAAATCCATTTCTGAAAAACACGTCAAAGCTATACACTAGCAAACAGGCCGCGAGTACTGTTCGCATAGAATGTTTGCATACAGTTTGCAAACTTGCTACAAACACTACTCAAACTATTTAGAAACCGTAGGCGAACAGTTACGCAAATAGATGATTTATAGGAAATTCAACTGTCATACGGTTTGTGAACAGTTCGTGAACGCTAGTAGAGACGCATATCGTGTGCTTTGTACAATCAGTATCGTTGATTCTTGCCCCTAGGGAAAAATATGTTGAGCAAAAGCGCCCATTCCCACTAATATATGTATGTATAAAAAATACAGGGTGTCCGAAACTCGACGCGGGAGCCGGAACTGGGAGATTCCTTGGGCGATTCTAAACAACTTTTTCCTTTGGAAAAATGTTATCCGAAGCTTTGTTAATGAGTTATTAACAAAAAACGCCAACCAATAGAAGCATGAATACAGTGGATGAATTTCAGCGCGCGCCCCAGCTTTGAGTAGTATTGGCCCGCCATCGTCCGCCCCATCATTAATCCGCTGTACTCGCTCTGTGATTGGCCGATGTTTTTCGTTAATAACTCGTTAACAAAGCTTTGGGTAACATTTTTGCAAAGGAAAAAGTTGTTCAGAATCACCTCAGGAATCTCCCATTTCCGGCTCTCGCGTCTGACTACTAAATAATACTACTGTATACAGGATGGACCACGATGCGTGATCAGCTTAGATTATTGTGCTGTTAGCGGATCGAAAGTTTTGTTAACTAAAGTAACATAGTTCAAGGAGAGCTTTAAGATGATTGTGCAAAATTTTTTGTTAACCCTTGTTTTCCAGAGTTATCAAGGTCATCTTCAGTTTTTATAGTGCTTTTTATGGTGCTTGCCGAATTCGTCTCAATATCTCCTAAAAGATGGATATAAAAAAAATGTAGGTTTACCTATAAAAAGCTAAAGGTGACCTTGATAACTCTTGGAAAAAAGGATTGACAAAAAATTGGATACAGTCATCTTAAAGCTCTCTTTGAACCATGTTACTTTAGCTAAAAAAACTTTTAATCGAACCGCTAACAGCAAATCACGCTTCGTGGTTCACCCTGTATATTGTATTTTATATATTTCAGTGGGCAATAGATATTTTTCCTCGTCACATTTTTTCCTAGGGGCACGAATCAACGGCATTGAGCGTGCATTTATCAAACATAAACACGTTACGCAGATATATTATTAGCTAATCAATTGTTATTACGTCTGAATAGAATGTCTGAATGATAGTATAAGCATTATGTACCCTTTCATATAGTCAGCAGCCACTTTAAAGAGTTCAACCTACTTTCCAGTGAAAATTGCTTCAATTTCAGTTTCATCTTTTAATAGATCATTGGCATTGACCAGATGAAAAGGTTTACGTGAGTGTAACCGGCACAAGCTCAAGGATGAACAGTTTGAATAATGTTTCATAATGAATCAATTCCGTATTACATAATAGCGATGATAGTGATTGACGGCGTTACACTGCGGAATTGCTAGAATGTCGTAACAAAGTCGCGAGGTTCGCACCGCACGTGCATTGCGAACTGGCTTTTACAAATTGTAAGAATGGCAAATTGGGTTACAAAACGACGAGAATCTATTCCACTGTTAGCTGCGTCTGATAGTGTCGATCGACACGTGTTCGTGGTTATCAGTCACTTTAACAGTCACGGTGATCTCCACCGCTACTTCTATAAAACGTAAATGCGTATAAAAAATTCGTAATCTACCATACAGGATCACTTTGAGTAAAAATACGATAAGAAATTCATACGATTTCTCACAATTTCATTCGGAGTGTAAATATCACACAGTTTTGACAAACGAGCTGTCATTCGTACGTACATGTATGTAATATATTCTAGTAGCACAAAATTAAACAATTCTGGTTTAAAAATAATGGATTGGCCACCCCAAAGTCCCGATTTAAATCCCATAGAGAAACTATGGGATCACTTGGATAAAGAAGTCAGAAAACATTGTCCAAAATCAGAAAAAAATTTGTGGGAAATTTTACAATCCGAATGGAACCGTATTGACAACGAAATAATGAAAAAATTAATAACCAGGATGCCACGACTGGTAAACGCAATTATAAAAGCACGCGGTGGATATGTGGATGAGAAGAAAATATAACGCAGCATTAGGCTTTCCGGGCGAATTTTTTTTCTTTAAGAAAATTAAATAAGTAAATTATTTAATTTTGTGCTACTAGAATACGTTGCATACATGTACGTAAACGAATTTAACAATAAATGCCGTCTAACAACAACAGTAAACATATCACAAATTCCATAAAAATGGTTAGTGTCCACATACTTTTGAGCGGGGTGTACATAGGTATGTCGTTCTTCCCTCCGAAGTCAAACTCTTTTTTCTAATTAAACGAACGTATATTCGAGTTGTGAAATCAGTTTCCATACCTGTGTATTCTGCGTACTCTGTCGCATTATCAAGAGAAAAATATAATCGAGGCTAGTTCTGGAGATCAACGACTCTATCAAATAAAGATCAGATAAACTTCACGAAATGTCCTTGAAACTAGACGTTGCGCAACGTAGGCGCACCTTGTTCTATAATTATAACAGTAAGTGATGACTTGCACGCAAGTAAAACAGCTTATTGCAATTAGTAAAAGATTTCATAACACCTTCAATTCATTTCTTACAATCTAAATGTTGGATGTGTGGCTGGATTACGTAAATGCTTCATGTTCACATAAGCGTGTTTATTAAGACTCTTAACCAAGAGTACCGATATCGTCGCACGTGTGATATCCAACGATCATTTTCGACGCATCGACAATGAACATTCGCCAAGAAACGCGCAATTGTTCGAAGCCATGGTGTTCATTAGCCGCACGATTACTTAAAGTCTCGAGTGAACGCTCAACGCGACCAATAAGAGAAATAAATAATGGAAGGTGACGGAAATAGGAGATAGCAGATAAAAATTTTCTGAACGGTATCTGCATTAGAAATCATTCTGCATTGGAATTATACGCATTCCGTACATATCGTAACGCGCACCAGCTTTGCTTGCAGTTAATACATTGAAATTCAGAGCACTGAAATTCACTGGCGTTTCGTAACAATCGTTTCGTAATAAATTGCATACAAGTTACAGATGAATCAACAAGAGTTCATTAATGAGATGCGTCGCGATAAATTAAAACGCAGATTACTTAGGCCGATCGATCAAAATATAGAAAATTGTTACTTCTGTTACGGTGCATTTTTTTGGGGATAAACGTTTCAACGAGTCATAGCACGTGGTGTCAAAATCGTCATTGATCGTCGGTTTATCGCTTAGGTATTTATCTGCGCCTCTTATCACCAGACTCATTCACGATACACGTGTAGATAGTTTCAGTCAATTCTTTATGTACTCACTCTCGGTCCTCGGTACTATGTGAGGATTCTATTAATTTTATCTTTGTGGTGGATTAATTCTTCTTATCTGTCAACAGCGTGCATTTAAGTCGAGTTTTATAAGAAAATAAGACGTGTAATTAGTTAGAAACTGAAATTTGCCACTTAACATGATGTTGAAGGAATAGAAAAAGAAACTGAAGGACGCGTGTAACTATAATAAAAGAGGAAATCGTTGAAGATTGTATATCTTTCTTGATTGCCATCCACGACTGTAAACGATAAATGACGTCAGCAGTCTGGGAGCTCCTTCTTGGAGGATAAATAATGTGCGAACGCTCGTATAAAACGCGACACTTCGATTCTGTGTAGTTCACTCCATACTAGACGTTCGCGGAGCTAGAGTGAAGTGACGCACTAAGTGAAATACATCAAAGTTGCAGGTCAGTGAAGACGATGATATCATTTTGTGTGCTCTGTATCGACTTAACTATCTGCAACGGTTGTGTTTACGTGAGTCACACGTTAAGGTGTACATATTTGGTTCCGCCTAAAGACGAATCGTTATAAAAATCTCGTGAAACATTTGGGTACGTTCCACCGAATAAAAATAAATATTTATCATTTTAATGGTGTTTTATCGCAATACATTTCCAACAAGCGTGGAATCCATGCATCACCGACTGTCACATATCTAACCGAGGCCAAATAAACAGAATCATTAATCTCGCTTGTTCTAATTCGCGATATCATTAAAACTATACATACTTCTAAGCGATTGCTACTATATTTAGATTGCCGTTGGAATAATAGATATTAATTGTTTTATTTATATATTAGCCAGAGATATTCCCAATTTTACAATAATATATAAGAAAACGAACAGTAGTAAAACAAAAAGTTATAGGATACAAAACAAAAAGTAATAATGAATTGATAAGTAAAGTAGTAATAAAGATAAAGAAAAGATAAAAGAGTGAGATAGTAAATATAGTAGTGATTTGATAAGTGTCAACTCCAATTTCTACGTTATATGCTGAATTCTATCCTAACCAACCAGTGGGTGCACTCTTTCCAAATTCTTCAAAGTGCGAATACTAATCAAGGTAAATAAATCTAATTCCTTTTACGATAAACGTCGAATTCTGGACCCGAGTATTTTACTCTTATCGAGTCACTACTGTACTGCTAAGTATTACTAATCTTATTACTAATAACTAGACTGCGCATTTTATGCATTTATGACGATAAGAGGCATGCAAAAAATCTACAAACTGTTGACATATGTCAAAATATACAAAATATCAAAAATATAATCGAAGTTAGAATGTTTAGAAAGTTAAACGTACTGTTATTAAAGTTGCAATTATTTATTTGTGCTTGTGAAGATTTTATTTTGCATAAAAGACCGCAGTCTACTAATAACAGTTCTGAACGCAGTTAATGAAGTACCGAGTAAGTTCACATTCATAGCGATTGAACAAATTCTGGCTGTCGGGTTGTGATGAATGAGGTTAGTTCTATATGATTTAACGTAAAAAACCAGAGAGTGTCTTAAGGGTTAGCAAGGCGCATTGAAGCTTATAAGCTGTAAAATCAGTGCACTGTTGATTAGATTCAGGATTAAGATTTTTTGAGGCCCAGGGCTATCAAACCTTCGGGGACCCATGTGATTGAAAAGCTGGGAGGGGGGGGATTGTTTGTAACAACGCATATAATAAAGTACAAAAATCTTTGAGTATTAAACTTTATTCTAAGTTGAAATGTTTTTTTTTGGAGGTTTGCTTAGAACGGGGCCCCCTTGGAAAGTGGGGCCCGGGGCTGCAGCCCAATCTAGCCCCCCCCCCCCCTTGATTCGGCACTGATTAGATTATTAAGGATCCTGAATAGAAATAACAAATCTGCCATGATGAATCTCTCATAACTTGATATGATTCCAAGTTCACGCATTAACGGAAGATAATTATGATTATTACTGTCCATAGGACGCTCCAACCTATAGGCTAGTGTTCTAATAAATTTATGTTGAATCCTCTTAGTGCCGATATTAGGTATTCTGGGTGAGGAGCCCATATTACACTAGCATAATCTAAAACGGACCGAACTAAAGAGTTGTATAGATAGCATTTATGATCTTTAAAATTACGAGTGTGACTCCAGATGAAACCAAGTTGCTTAGACGCTTTATTAATTACACTAAGTGTGTGTCGTTTGAAAGAGAGATTCGAGTAAAAAATAACACCCATATCGCGAACGTAATTAATGGCAGAAATCGGTATTCGGTTCAGAGTATATGGATAATTAATTGAATTATGACTTCTGGAGAATCTCATAACGTGGCATTTGGGAATATTCAAGTGAAGTTTATTTTCTAAGCACCAATCAGTAAGAGAGTCAATGCATGTCTCTCAGAAATAATACACATGAATAACTTTGAATCATCGGTATATAACAGTGGTGTGGCAAGTTTAAAAAAATCTACGAGATCTTTAATGAAAATACAAAATAACAGTGGTCCCAAATGGGAGCCCTGAGGTACTCCAGACGATGCGTCAATAGGGTCAGAAATACGAAAGCGAATTATCCAGGTCTTTGAAAGTTTTTGCGTCGATTTGAAAAGACAAAAAAAATTTAGCGATTAAGCTGTTCTCTTTTTAAACATCCAATTATCTAAATGTATCCTTTATGCCTCGTTCGAAATGCTTACTCACGGAATAAGAATACAAGAACCGTGGTCGACGACCTCTACGAAACTGAATTTGTGATACGACTAGTCGAGTGCACCGCGTTGGTATTATCCACGGCATCCTACGTAGCGGAGCATCTTTTCTAACTCTTATTTTCTGTCAGTCAAACACGAAGGTTACAGGACCGTTGGGCGTTCTTTTTTGCAAAGCGTACGAAGCAATTGCGGCGAAGGAAGATTTCTCAATGTTTCAGGAGGATAATCGAAATCTTTCTAACATGCAAAAAGTTGTAGTCGGAGAAGTTTTCGCCTTTCGAGATTTCCTCGCGATAAAATATGTTCTTTCTTCTCACTGCGTGACCGTGCTCCATTCCACCGAGGCTCGCTGTAAATTTTCTTAAAATACCGTTGGCTCGATCGCACGTTCGATGGAATCTCGACGGTGAAACGTGCGGCATGCCCATCGCGCAGAAACACCCGTGAAAAAGAGGTCGGAATGAAAGAGGGACTCAGCGTTCCATTACGTTTCTAATTGAAACAGCGAGATCTCAGAACGCGAGAAACGCTTCTCGTGAATATCGAGAGCCGATGAGGGAGGTAAGTGGAAAGGAGGTGGAGAAGTAGAGCGAGGATAAGGGTCGAACGCGTCGAAGGAAAGAGGGAAGGACGAAAGAAAGAAAGGGAGAAAGAGAGAAAGGAAGCATGATAAATCTCACCGCGAACAATAAGTTACCGTAAAGAATCGTTTCCGCGTTTCCTGACGCGTCGAGAAGAACAATGATTTGTCGAGGAAATTCTCCAATTCCAATTCCAATTTCAGAAATGGCTCCAGAGACACCGGCATGGCTGAATCTAGACTACGCTCAGAGGATACTGCGACTGGCAGAGGATGACATCACGATCCAAGTGATCGATGTATTTATGAAACCGGCCACCAGCAAGGGTGACAACTATACCAGTGATATGATGAGAGTGACAGTGGAATTCACTCGCGATCGAGGAGACGAGAAGGTCAACGAGAAGAAATCGCTCATCTTCAAATTCGAGCCGATGAAAGACAGTCTGCGAAAAGATATGGTAATTGGGTTTTACTTTACAAGCGTTTTCCATCTTCCTCTCGCGAAATTCAAAATTCATTTGACTCGTTAAACCCGAAAAATAACCGTCCATAATTTTCTTCTCAAGTTTTCAACACTTTTTTAGCCTGACTAGGTTAAAGTAACTTACAAATTAATGAAAAATCATACGTATAATCTGAGAACGTTTTGCAAGATCGAGAAGTCGAATCTCTTTGACACGGAGATCACCATGATGACGGATACCCTAAAGAAGATGAACGATATACTGGGTTATGAATCTCGTCTGGGTGGACGAGTTTTTCACGTACGAATGGAACGGCCGCTGTGTTTGATCATGGAGGACTTAGCGCCCCTCGGGTTCCGCATGGCCGATCGACAAGCCGGTCTTGACCTAGCCCACAGCATACTGGCTATCCAAGGGTTGGCCAAGTTTCACGCCAGTTCGGTAGCTCTGTGCGAGAAGGTAAATATTCTGAAGCATTATTTTGCCAACAATTACTTACGCTTACTACGTTGCTTTTTTTCGGTTCGAGTCTAACGATTTTAACGATAGATTCAGTGCTCGTTACGTGGGTCCCATTGAAATCGCCGAAACAGATTTCACCGACCAGAATTCACCGACTTCAAATTTGATCGACAACAGGGTTGACCGACAACAGAATTAATCGACAACAATAATGAACGAGATTCACATTACACATTTTTTGCGTCGACAGTAACACAGTACTGTTTCGATATAAGGACAATCTTACAGTGTTGACTCAAAGAACGACGCTTGAATTTGATTCGAAAAAGGGACTTATCTAACCCCACCACTTCTTCGCCGGTACGAGTCTCCTCGTTCGGGCGTGATCGAGATCGAACCCGACTCAAAAAAGGGCTGTACTTTGATTAGAAAAATCTTTAAGTTGAACGATTTTCACAATACTACAAAAATGAGATTTGTATGTTAATAATTTATTTATTTATTTATTTACGGGAGATATTCCCAATTATACACTAGAAAAAGTAGATATATATACAGGGCGTAATAGAAATGTTGCAGTTCCTTGAAAAGGGTAATTCCTGAGGTGATTTTAAACAACTTTTTCCTTAGCAAAAACAATAGGTGGGACTTTGTTAGCGAATTATCAACGAAAGACACCGACCAATAGAAGCACGAACACAGCGGATGAATTTCAGCGCGGGCTCTAGCTGTAAGTAGTATTGGTTCGTCATGGTCCGCGTCATCATTAATCCACTGTACTCGCTTCCCAATTGGTCGGTGTTTTTCATTAATAACTCCTTAACAAAGCCTCACATAACATTTTCGCTAAGGAAAGAGTTGTTTAAAATCACCTCAGGAATCGCCCCTTTCAAGGAACTGCAACATTTTTGTTACACTCTGTATATATATATATGTAAAACATTAACATGTACAGAAGAAAAGAAAAAAGAAGTATATAAACCAAATGAAAATTATAACAACGTGACGGACAGTAGTGAGACGCAGTTGTTGGATGAAAGCGCTAAAAAGAGAATAGAAAGGAAAAGTAATGAAGTATGAGAATATGGTATAAGAATTAAAATATAGAATGAAAATAAAGAAAGGATGAAACAATGAAATAACGAGTTACAGTGTAAGCCGCTAATTAATAATACAATTTCTTGCTGATGCAGGTACTAAACGCAGTAAGTGAGGTATCGAATAAATTTACGTTTAAAGCGATGGAGTTACCCCTGGAACACAATCTAGCCATCGGGTCATGATGAGCGAGGTTCGATCTGTATGGTTGAATATTAAAAGGCAGAGAAAGTCTTAAGGGTCTGCTCGGCGCGATGAATATAATCAATTGAAGTAACAGTGCACTGTTTATAAGATTATTAAGATTCTTAAAAAGAAATAACAGATCGGCCCTCAAGAATCTCTCCTCAATAGTGACAATCCTAAATTCACGCATGAATATAGAGTAATCATGATCATTTCTGTCCATGGCACGCCCCAGTCTATAGGCTAAGGTTCTAATAAATCTGTGCTGCACGCCGTCCAGTGCCGATTTTAGATAATCTTGGTGTGGAGCCCATATTAGTCTCAGAAATAGGAGTTCTGTTCAGAGTATATATGTATTTAATTACATTATGACTTCTGGAGAACCTCATAACATGGCATTTGGGGATATTCAGGTAAAGTTTGTTTTTTGAGCACCAATCAGTGAGAGAGTCAAGATCGGCATGTAAATGCAATGCGTGCCTCTCAGACGTAATGCACATGAACAACTTTAAGTCGTCTGCGTATAAGAGTGGAGTGGCAAATTCAAAAGAATCGATAAGGTCATTAATGAATATACAAAATTACAGCGGTCCCAAATGAGAGCCCTGAGGCACCAATAATGCATAGGTACCTGTGTAAATGTGACAGTTACATTTTGTTCGTTTCATTTTCGCTTTATTGCTAAAGAATTTTCTATTAAAGAACTTATCATGTCTCATACATTTGTCTTACATATTGCCATTTTCCTTTAACTCTTTAATTTTTGTAGTATTGGGAAAATTGTTCAAGGGAAAGATTTTTCTAACCAGAGTACAGTCTTGACTCGAAAAATGGCTGGGTTTCAGAACCGAGCGCAGTCCTTTTTCGAGTCGGGTTCGATCGCGGTCACGACGGAACGAGGAGACTCGCACCGGCGAAAAAGTGGTGAGGATAGAGAAATCCCTGTTTCGAATCAAACTCAGGCGTCGTTCTTTGAGTCAATACTGTAAGATTGTCCTTATATCGAAACAGTACTGTATTACTGCCGACGCAAGAAATGTGTAATGTGAATTTCGCTCATTATTGTTATCTGTTAATACTGCTGTCGGTTAGAGATACTATTGTCGGTTAATTCTATTGTCGGCCAGCTCTATTGTCGGTCAAATTTGAAGTCGGTGAATTCTGGTCGATGAAAACAATGTCGGTAAAATCTGTTTCGGTGATTTCAATGGGATCCCATTACGTATACTATAACCGATATTTTCTTCGTCTTTGCAGGAACCAAAACATAAGGCATTGTACAAAAAGGGAATATTTAGTAACGACCATCCAGAAGAAATAGCTGGCTTTTTCAATAGCAATTGTGCACTTTTAGCAAAGGAAATAGAGACTTGGACAGAATTAGACAAAGAGTAAGTAAAACTAACAAGTGTATAAATTCCATTTCAAATAAGAGTAACTGTTTTGCATCGGATCGTCATTTTACTGCCTTTTCCGGTCCGCCTACTATCAATTATTTCCTCCGATTTGTAGATTTCGAGCATTGGTAATGCCTTGCGTTGTGAGATACTTAGGAGACGCCTAAATCAATAGCAATCGAAAATTGACAGAATGTTAGTGGAGATCTGAGCAAATCGGCCGAAAATGAGTTACACCGCAGTTGCACTGTTATTTGGAATGGAGTTTAGTTATTTAAAGATTGAAATTGCTCTTAAGCGAGCTGGGACTTTCGTTAACGAGTTTTTAAATTTTCAGTTATGGAAAAAAGCTTGCAGCTATTGCTTCGAAGGTATTCGAGAGAGGTGCAAACACGATCACAAGACGCGACGACGAGTTCAACGTGATCAATCATGGTGATTGTTGGGTAAACAACATGTTATTCCGATACGATGAGAAATCAAAGCCCGTCCAACACATTTTTGTAAGTATCAACGTTTCGAATCGTAGGGATTCTCCTCGACTATTTTTTCGACAATTCAAGAGACGTATATTCACGCAACTTTTCTGAAATTGACTAGGTGGATTTTCAATTATGCATGTACACTTCGCCAGCGATTGATCTACAGTACTTCTTAAACACCAGTCCGTCAGAAGAAGTTTTTGATACGCACACGGACATGTTGCTCGAGGAATACTTGAAAACATTAACGAACATGATGAAGAAATTGGGTTGCAAAACATTAGCGCCAAGCATGAAGGAATTAAAAAAGTGCATGCAAGATCGCGCATTCTATGCATTCATAGCTTCGATATCGATTTTGCCGATAATTTTAACTGACAAAAGCCAGGTGAAAGATTTGGATGAAATGATGCCTGATAAAGACAACCTAGATGTTCCCGGTCACAGAAATCCAATCTATCGGAAAATAATGGGTAAGAGGCTACCTAAGTTCGATGAAATGGGCTTGTTCGATCTCTGAATCAGAAATTCGACGCTGCTGTCTAAAAACAGACCTCTCGTAAAAGAAAGTTGGACAGACTCGAGAGAAACTGTGCTCCGTGCGTCACCTACCTCGCAGATGGCAAAATCGCAGTTATCTACTTGCAAAACGAGTAATGAT
Source organism: Perdita meconis (assembly GCA_030770465.2). Lineage (NCBI taxonomy): Eukaryota > Metazoa > Arthropoda > Insecta > Hymenoptera > Andrenidae > Perdita > Perdita meconis. Next base: position 5,118,141 of record JASKOS020000004.1, read on the forward strand.
ACCGGCACCAATTGCGACAACTCGGCCGTGCACTACCAGCGATATTACAGCGAACAATTTGCATTATTTCAGTGCAGATTTAATCGTTAAGTGAGAATAAGAAAACATAAAAATGCGAAACCAAAGTTCAAAGTTTATTGTGGAATTAGATCGGTTAATGTCGAATTCTACGTGAACAAATATAATAGTTTAGGATTATTTGTACAAAAATAAGAATAAAAAATATTTATTGCTCTAAATGTGAATAATCACACTTACTTGAGTGTTATTTTTGTATTCAGTATCTACGCAAAGAGAAATGAATACAAGAAACTAATAATTTATCTGACGATAACACCTATCGCTAATACTAAATTTAAATTAACTTTATAGCTGCGACAAGTCTTTCATTGACTTTGACCCTTTTCTCTGACATTATTCATGATTTTATTGAAACGGTTATTGGAACGTGCGCGTAAATCTTCGTCCGCAAACGAGAAGATTTAAAGGCGAATTGCACTTTCGCAACGTGCAAACGAAACGTACCCCGGCGTTTTGAATAAATGCCCGTGTCACGTTTCCTCGTGCACACCGCATGACTGTTTCGGGAAAACAAAGAGAACCTGCACGATGAAATTGCTGTTGAACATGCGTTGCACAGCGCATACCTATTTTATGGATTAATTGCACCCCTATAGCTCCGCGCGAGTCCGTCGGACAAACTAGTGGACGAGTACACCGCAACAAAAACAAAAAACTCTACTGTACCGCGGCGTTTGCTATGCATCTCCAAAAACGCGCGTGCCTATCTCGAACGCTGCTCCATTTGTAGGAAAATTAACAGTAATCAAATCACTGACAATCCAAGCAATACTCTTTATTTGTTTTTTCTTTCAAACTCTCCAAGAGCCCTTGAAACGATCAGTTTTTCGTTGCCTTATGTAATTCGTTCAAATTGAAGCTTTCAAATATGAAATTTCGTCGAGCATACAACATTCAAAAGAATTACAGTGTAATCGTAGAATTTCAATACAAGAATCGGAATCTATTACGCGAAAATTGCTCCCGATTCGATAAATGCCGTTTCAAATTAACTGGCAATTAAATTCGATGAAGTGTATCCGAATGATACGACTGTGTTTGAACAGTTATTTGAATCAAACATCGGGGAATTTCACGTATTGATTTTATTCAGAGGCATCTATACGCGACACTTATCGCACTGGTTGGTAACGAGCTTGATTGAAAGGGTGATTCGAACAAATCACGGTCAATTGTAGAGCACGAGAATATCATTATTATTTCGAATCAACTTTTAGAGGAATCAGAACTCGTAGAATTATTCAGCGAGTCGCATATACATGTAGGTACGTCTCGGTAATTTTAAATCAACGCTACGAAACGATATCGATCGCGAATACCGATTGCCAGCAATACTAATCAGCGACTGTTCCACCGACTTTGAGACATCTTTTAAATTCATTACTGTGTAAGCTTAACGAAGAAATTCTATCGCACGACATAATCTCCTCGAATATCACAAACGTCACACAGATGCGATTCCCTCGGAAAATGAATTAATATCTTTGAACGCGATACGAAAGTTTCGTCTTTCAATTAAAGCGAAACTGGTGTTTCTCTTCGTACGTATTTATGCATGCGATTGATACGCGTTTGTGTGGAAATGCGCACATGTATCCTACGCGACTGACGGTTTGACAGACGGTAGGAATGCGGACACGATTCTCTCGAAGAAACATGCGAACTCATGGTGCAAACGATACGATAGATAAGATATGTAGGTGAAACGAATTAACTCTTTTCTGGTTATTTTTGTTTTTGTTACTCATCGTCAGATATTTGTATTTTGCAAAACAGTTCATGCACGCGATTACAATTAAGTCTAAATGTCATCAACCATAATATTTGCATGTTTTTGTCACTGATAAATGATAAGTTCTTTCTTCCTCGTTTGACGCTGACTAAGCAATTAAAAGTGCATCGGTGCGAGGCTGTTTCGTTGGACAGAAAGAAAATCCCAAGGAAGCCCTACGCGTAGTGTTTAATTTCGGCTTGATTGCCTATAACGGAGCTAAATCGCTCCCGCGGGGACAAACATCGGCGGCAATAATCGATAGAAAGCCTTAGGAAAAGTTGCTACTTCCGTAGGTAGCAGCGATAGCGGTAGAGCGGCAGACATATTGTCCAATACAGTAAGTAATAGGCAATTTCGATAACAAATAAGTCGTTGCGGCAATATCATTAGTCAAAGTCTTCGAGCGTGCTATGCAAAGATAAAATGACACCCTCAGCCACGATCAGTCATGTCTCTCGTCGCAGCTATGCTTCGTAAAACGTGAAACCTCTCCCCAAGGAAATTTTATTAGCTGTCTTAGCGTGAATTAATTTCGCGCACGAATCATTGTTTTCGCGGCGACGCGGTGGTACGGAATAAAAGCAAGTTGGACGTTTCTGCTTGTTCCGCTTTTTTCGCAATCGTTACAACTTTTGTGAAAATTTACGCTTCAAAGTAGGAGCCTCATTTAGATTACTAAAATAATAGTACATTTTTGAGAATTTTTTCGCAGTAAAGTTAAACCGAATCTTTGCAAAACTGTAGGGGTGTTTTATTTTATAATGATACTGAGCTACCAAATAGATATCTACTTCTTTGATGATTTGGAACTCAAAAAATCTTATTCTCTTATCATTCGGCATCGAAATCTTAAGGGGTCATGTCTAGTCAGGAGGCCGAAAAAAACGTCTTCTTTAGGTATTTTTTTTCTAAAAGTATAACATTTACAGAAAAAACAATTCGTGTATTTGAAGGCGCATGTCTTTACGAACTTTTTGTAATTTTTGTAACAGAAAATATGTAAAAATAACAATAGTATAGTAATTTTACTAGAGGATTCTTAATGCGCGGTGACCACTCTTGCTCAGACTGGGTCATCTAAAATCAAAAAACGAAAAAGATTTATTTTGTGTATGAAATTATCTAGTTCTTGAACGAAGGATTTCTTTTTGCGATACGTAGTTTTTTTTTTTAATAAAAAATAAGTGACATTTTCATCGAAAATCGTAACAGTCACTTCAAACGCCCGACATTTTGTTCCAAATGAATATTTCGAAAAACCCTTCGCTCAAGAACTAGATAATTTCATACACATAATAAATCTTTTTCGTTTTTTGATTTTAGATGATCCCAGTCTGAGCAAGAGTGGTCACCCCGCATTAAGGGGATCTCTAGTAAAATTACTATACTGTTGTTATTTTTATATATTCTTTGTTACAAAGTTACAAAAAGTTCGTAAAGACATGCGCCTTCAAATACACGAGTTGTTTTTTCTGTAAATGTTATACTTTTAGAAAAAAAGTTCCTAAAAAACACGTTTTTTCGGCCTCCTGACTAGACATGTGATCCCTTAATGCAGGATAGTGACTGGAGAGATGAATGACAACAAAAAAAAAAAGGGTGAAAATGATATGAAAGACTAACAAAGGAGAGTGTAAGAAGGGGGAGGAGAAAAATGACATGTATTCCAATGGAAGATCGGTGCAGGTCGCTGCTCGTCTAACAGCTGCAGCGATCTGTCGTTCCGACGTGGTGCGGCGTCATATATTCCTTGCCTTTGTCTCGAAGAACTGATGCGGTATCACGTGTATAAAAGTAATATCTGGTATCCTAGTACTAGTCAAAGGGGTCTCTCCGCATTTCAGTTATAACACCGGACGGTGAATGTGCAAGAGTATCTCGAGTGCACGAGAACCGCATCTGTATATTCGGCCGCGGCACGGCGCATCGCGACGCGGCGTCTGTATGCGCTTGTCAGGGACAGAGGGTTGATAAACGCCTACCGGTCCCTCCCCTCCGTTTTCAACGGCATCTCGACGACCCCAGTCATCCTCCACGGCCACAATCATCCCAGTCTGGCGTTATTCATAAACTACTCAGACAACGTCTAAAACTTTCCGCCATAGACCAGCGATGCTCTGATATGGAATAATGCCGACGGCATAGTAATGAAGATCGTACATGTTCACGCTCACAGTCCTGGATATTTCGTGACACAAACTGTCCAACGTGCACTTATTTCTATGCATGTCCGACACATGCTCTTCTGACGCGCCCCGCTGCGTCCTTCAAACTAAGCTCCGAAAATTTGTTAATCGGGAAAGCATAGAAGATAACTGCAATTCTCAATTTTTCCATTTTCGCCAAAAAAGTGCACGTAGTATAATTTTTTTACGGACCAATAACTTTTTTGTTAAAATTCGTGAGAACAAAAGCGGATTTATACACTGAGAGAAAAAATGTTTTAATTTATAGTATACATTGTGCGAAATTTTACTACATGTTCTACTAAAAGGGCAGGATTGGTGAAAGTGGTTATGTTTTTATTATATCAGTGTAGTAATATTTAATTCTGAAGACTTGGTAAAAGCTACAACCTCGTATGCTGATGTTTACTACACAAATGTAGCAAAGTTGGAAATTCGCTTAAACTAAAAAGAGTTTTTCTTTATGGAAATACTATGGTATGCTCGGCGACGGGGAAAGCGAGGTATAGGATAGATAAGAAAATTATTATTGCGGTTATACAAAGTGTTGACGACTGGAAGAGGAAAATTTCGGGGTGGAAGAAGAATGGGAGGGGGGGCACAAGGGGGTTTTGGACCATCGGATCAACCAAGACTTGCTTCATTATCAGTAGACCTATGCTGACGGACCCGCGCTTGAGTTGTGGAAGATTATTTCGGAACTCGTCTTATATAGGAACAAGGATAGGATCAGGCACTAGCGAGAAAGACGATTATTACGAGAACACTCTAGCGGAAGCCCTATGAAACTAGGCCTATGCTCAGTAACTGCTAATCTACTAACGGCTAGGCCCGTAACAAATACCTATGTCAGGAAATAAGTTTTTCCAATATTAACTATACCATTTTTTGGACGCCTGTGCGATATTCATTTAAAGGCATTGAAAAGACAACGCTAAAATTCAAGTAAATTGAGGTTATGTCACGAGACGCCACTTCTTTCCGAAACGTAGATGTCGCTGTGTATCACAGCCTTCCGTAAATTTTACTACACTAGTCTATTTAATTTATAAACACATGTGCTACTTTTTCCGTTTAATGTGATAGAAAGGAACGCATTTGACTCTATCCTGCTTCTTTATTACGCAATGTAGTAATTTTCCTCCAAGATTTTTCTCAGTGTAGCACTATAAAATCAATCATACCCGCGCTCTTCTCCGTACCAGCACGAATCTCTTTCGTTTCGAATCTTCGATGCGATAGGAAGCAACGCCCATTGGGATTAATAGCTCGAAGAGTCGATGGCGCGTTACCGGCAACTTAAAAATAATCATTTATTTCTATCGTTTTCAATCTGTGCCGCAACGCTGGCACGCAAAACGATCCTCCGATGACCGATCCGATTATAATCAAGGGAAATCGGCATCGTTACACAGTCGGGCCATCGTTCGCGAAGCACTGATTTCGGGGGCGTAGTAGGATGGATGGCTGTGAACAGGGTGGCCAACGGGGGATGGCACGAGGGACAGGGCAGAATAAATAAACGCCATAATTCACGTTCAACAGTTACGAACGGTTCAATTCGCAATTGGAACTGGTCCAACGGCAGGATGTGATATAGACGAAGGCCTGGAAACAGAGGGTGGAGGTGGAGGTGGCGGTGGGGGAGGAAGAGAAACGTGGGAGAGGGAGGGTGGGTGGTGAGAAGGGAGTTGAAAGCATTACACGACGAAGGGACAAACAGCTCGTCGCTTCTGTGTACGACGACGAACGTTGCCTGAAATTAATTTAAAAGGCAGTATTTCCCGCCGCGGGCTTTACACCTGCATAATCTCGTCCCGCGCTCGCAATTCCACGACCGTTCTTCATCCTGCACCCTCCGGCCCACCTCGTTCCCGCTTCAAAATAAATAGATTACGTTAACTTGATAAAGCGAGGATCACGTTTTATCGTGTTAAAGAAAACCTCTTTCCGCCACTTTTTTCCTCTCTTTTTAATTCCTCCTTCACTGTTTACCGCTCCTGCCGCAGCCGATTCTTCTTCCTCCCGTGCGTATCAATCCTTTTTTTCCAATCACCGCGAACGTAAGAATTAAACGACGATCCTTAACGTTCTCGTCCGACATTCGCGGCGAAAGCACTTTCGCGCGCAGCGATTCCGGGCTCGTGAATCGTCCCGGGCTCGACAAAGCGATAATCACCTGTTTCACGTAACTCGGGCCTTTTTGTTTCGAGAGGCGGGTCCGACGTAACCGCAAGCCGTACTGATGGAGTGCGCATTACGTGCATTGGATACACGGCACAGTTAGTCCGAAAATGCTAACGGCGAGCGTGGCGAACGAGATAGCGAGGCGCAGAATGAAATTAAGCGTGCACAGTTTTTGTTCTGCTCGTATTCGCTTGGCGCGGCGCGGCGCAGCGCGGCGCGAAGCGGCGGGCAAATTGAAATTGTTTTGCGAAACGAGAGGAACCAAGCTCGTAGACGCGACGCGCGGCGCTTCGAGGGAGCTTGCGCTGTGGATTTAACACGATTCCACGGTTACCGAAGCAACCGTTAAAACGTGCTAAATTTTTCCAAATTACGTCGCACCGTAATTTTCGAAGGCATTACGGTGAACCGCGGAATATGTTAATAGAGAAGAAATGAAGGAGCGAAATTGGACTTCCGAAAATTTAAAGGACACCGCGCGAACCGTTTTAATTATCCGCGTTTCTCATTGCACCACGACTTATCCTCGTAATTCTCCGCTTTACGCAATTAAACCGTTCGAGCTTCAGCTGGTCACGCGATTCAACCCAGGTAATGAATTCTATAAAACTTCGTAAATATCGTTCGTTCCGCACATTTCGAACAGTTAAGGAATCTCCTTGAAGAAATCTATCGAGTTTACTCTTGCCGGTAAATCGTTTCTTCGTAAAAAATTGTTTTGTTTAAACTGCGTAGGCAATAATAAGGAAATAGTCCAGGCATTCTTGCGCAAAAAAGAAGGAAAGATAGAAATCCTTACTTTTTTTTACTCGATGCAAGATTGCAGTTTTTATAGTTGTGAATATCTACAATGTGTTCCGTTTAAGTAAAAACGGTGGGATATCTGCTATTGATATTATGGAAAAAATGTTTTGATAAAACTTGTTCGATATGAAGAGGTATGTTACATAGTACTAATGGTATTTTCGCAGACTTTATAACATCAGTATTTTATTTTATTTTATTTTATTTTATTTATTTATTTTATTTTATTTATTTATTTGTACCAGATACTTTACATGTATAATTTACATGTAAAACCTATAAGAGGTAAACTCGAGTTACGTGTGCATAGGCTGGCGATCATTAGAATCTTAGAACTAAGACTTACAGACTAAACTTAATAACTAAAAGACTAAAAATGAAAATAAAGGAAAAATTCCCTTACCATAGAATATGTAACAAAATAACAACAAAACAAAAAATAACAAGTAAGCAAAAAAAATATATATAAAAAAGAAAATATATAAAATATATAAAAACAGTAGTGTATTTTTATTTAACAACTTCTTAAATACTGTTTAAGCTTATTTTTTATAGTACCCATACTATTAAACAAGTTTTTTAGTTCCTTCGGCAGCATATTGAACGTTTTAATAGCCGTTATAAAGTTATTCTTATCACTTATTGTTCTATTACTTTTTGGCAGCTGTATGCTCTTATGTCTAGTATTACGGTCACTTGTTGTATATATAAATCCCTTATTGTTTTATAATGATAAACCAATTATTCTAAATGTAAATAGCTGTTTAACATTCAGAGGTGCGCAAATTGCGTTAAATCTGGTTTTATTAATTATTCTTAATATTCTTTTTTGAAGGCTATGAATAAGATTCATGCTATTATTATATGCGTTTCCCCATGCAATTATCTTGCGAGATATTTATTTATTTACACGGTAAAAGGTAACTTTTAATATAACATGAAAATGGTACAGAAATCTAAAGGACGGATGTGAAAAACAAAACAGTCAACAATATGCAATACTAAGATGCATACCGCTTAAAAGCGTGAAAAGAACTGCAGAAAAAATCGATGTCATTACAAAATGAGTTGGCATTAGAATATAATCGGTTAAAACTATTATTTTTACCATAAAGTGTGCGATGTAACTCGAGAGCAAAGAGAATATGCTTACGGAAACGAAATGCAGGCATTTGAAATTTTAATTTTGCAATACATCAGGACAGGTAATCAGCTGATTAATAAGTTTCTTTACAAATAGTAGATCAGCGGAGACACGACGTTCTTATTTGAACGGAACACACTGCACATGTTTGATCGCGTCTAAAGCATTACGAGCGTGAGTCTACATTGGAATCTGAACAACATAGCGACGATCGATAAAAGATGAATATTCTTCGACTTAATCGTCGTAAATTTTCGATATTTCTGTGCGCCCTCGTATGGTTTGATGCGACTCGTCGATATACATAGTGTTTCCTAGGGTAAATGGTATCGGTTCGTATAGTCCGTATACATATGTAGACGCGGAAAGTCTTGAAAGCAATAATATTCACACCCTCTGGGGTCATCGGATACGAGAGTACTTTTTCGTCGATAATCCTCCCACCACAGTGGCTGTGCTCCGCACCAGACCCGGGCTATCTATCCGCGTGTCTGCAGGGTAGTTTATTATTCATTGGGATTGCATCCCCAACGTGGATAAACGGCGCATTGTTTATGCATTAGCCTACACTCTGCCTCTGGCCGTCTCTCGATCTGGCCACTGAGTCGATTTCGCCTTTTCTCACATTCTCGCCCATCAAACTTTCCTTAGCTAATTGCATCTGCGTTTACGCTGTTACCGAGATACAACGTGTTTAATCGATATGCGTTCAACACCCATCGAAATATTACCTTCGATTCTGGTTTTCGCGTACATCTACGAGACCGAAATGTACGCGAGTACGTAAGTACGTGCAATTCGTTACAATGCGTCAGATAACGTTATTTATAATGCTCTTTGCGAGAAAACGGCGAACGAGTACGTAGCGAAAATTGAACGAAAAGAATTACGCAGGTTTTTCCGTCGTCGCTTGAATCAGACTTTGCCAGAAGATAAGAACCGAAGCGATTAATCACAAATTTCTGTCGTGGACAATCGCAGCGCAAAATACAGGCGGAACAAAAGGAAGCAGACCGCTTCGTATGAATAAAATAACCATTAATTCGATCCGGTGCGCGGTACGGAGTGATAAAATTTATAACAGACGAGATGCGGTATAATTTCGAACGGAATTCCTGTCCGGCGCATTCACGAGTCCGAAAACGGAATATAAAGTTAACGAGTCCCGCAACTCGAGCTCTCCGTGCGCTCTTCAATTTTCGCTTACAAGTGTCGCGACACCCTCTACAGCGACATATTTTCCTACTGCTCCGCGATCTCGGTCACGAAAACATTTTCGAACGCGCACTTCAAGCTTATTACTTGCACTTGACGCTTATTAGACCGAATGCCGATGCCAGTAGATCATTTTCAAGCAAACGCCTTAGAACATTCTATACACGAATCCTGACGAACAAATGTTACTGTACATATTTACTTTATGCGAGAGATATTAGCGGGTTTTGCGTGGCGTTGAAAAATATATTTGGCGAATACGTAAATGTTTGATGGAGTTAAAAGGTAGCGGCGCAGTGTAAAAGCGTCGGAGATACACAATCGAAACGCGGGTAATGACTTTCAGCGAGCGAACAAATTTTCTTTAAACTCGACGACTCTCTTCGAAATGCTGTTGCGCGTAACTTTTTACCGGAGGGCGGGGTGAGCAATCTCGCCGCCAACAAAACAATAGTTTCGACCGGTAATCCCGGACTGTGTTTTAATCTGAAAGAAGCCTGGTACGCCGCTGATTGCATTGCATAGTAATCTTAGTTTTTACCGCATCTGGAGATTGGTGAAGGGGCAACGTTCTCGACTGCACATCCCGCGCTGGATGATATTGGGGTCAGGCCGGCCGCGACCCGCATTATACACGCCATCGCGTATAATCCCGACGAAAATGAGGATCCGAAACGAATTCGATGGAAGGGGAACGGGTATTCGAGTAATATCTGGCGACAGCGGTCTTCGACGCGTTTGAGAAATCGACCATTTGATCGTAATTTATACACCGTGCCCACTCGTCTCGCCGTCTGAGGAAATTCCTTCCGAGTTCGAAATAAGAACAGTGCGTTTGCAATTTGTTTGTAACGCTGGTTAAAGGTAAGGTCAAAAATACTTTAGTGTATTCACGTATACACAGCACGATCTCGGCTTTTAAATACGGCTACATATACATATATGTATCGTTTTGTTTTCCTGCCCTTCGTTTTCGTATTATGCATTTCGAACGCAATAAATTACGGCTATTTGGTAAAATAATATTTTTTTTTCATAGCAAAACCGATAACTCGTTTTCCAATCGCGTTATTTTCAGCTATCGATCTTCTGAGTAGAATTATTTACGATAGGTTGAAATAATGTGGAGAACCGATAGGGTTTATTAAACGAAAAGGATTATAAGGAAGAAAATCGGTGGTGCGGAAAGCGCAGGAAATAAAAATCGCTGATCTCCTCGGCGTAAAGCTGCGATGAAATATGGGTTGCCGTCGAAATCGACGCCTGGATAGAGCACAGGCTGTTGTACCAAAATAAAATTCCAAGACGCGAAGATTCGCTCGATTACGCACGACTTGAGCGCCAAATTGCGGGAATTAAAGCATAATTTAATGGAAATAGAAAGGCGCAAACCTGCAGTGCATCGATCGTGTTCGTTGTATTGATCGAGACTCGAAAGCGTTAGCTCGAACGCGACCAGAATACATTGCTAACTAAGAAATGAAAAACCGTATTGTCTTACATTTCTGAATGCGAATACGTATAAGTAGGAAAAAGTACTTGCATCAATCAGAAAGTGTGCACGATTCTTCGTAAAGTTGTTATTTCGAAGAGAAACTTCTTTCGAATCCAAACAAAGAGATAATTTTTTCACCTTCTTAACAGCAAAAAAAAAAAAACCTATTTAAACTATGTATATCAACCGTAATCGCACAATTACGTTATTGTAATGCGTGCACGTTATTTATCCGTCTTCTTAACGAACCTATTCGCACACCGTGCACTGTCTCGTTCTATTCGAGCTGCTTGCACAGATTTCATTACCGCTTTACCTCTAGGCTTCATAATTACGGAGAGGATGGATAGTCGTTAATTACATGGAAAGCCAACGCCGACGCGCCGCGCCACCCCGCGCCGTCCGGCTTCATCGGTATCTAACTCTAGGTGTTGGAACGATATGAGTCTCGTGTTCCTCGCGAGTGTCGTGTCTTGACTAATTCATGATAAAATACCAAGATACGAACTTGTAGGTGTAGCTATTACAATTTCAGTGCTACATTCAAGGCTACATTCTGTACGCTATTCTGTCTTGACCACGGTGTATCATAGAAGCATTCCGACAAAGCACCTCTGTCTGCTTGATTTTTTGTGATCGATAGATGGAAGATCCTCTGGTCGCCGCTAGGGGCGTCATAGTCAAAACTCCGCGTATGGTATGCATGTGTACGAATAAAGTGCATCACAGATGATCACAGAGCTTTACTCGCGCTCGGTCTCCTCACCACTTGAGCTCGCTGAACCAATAGGAGCGCTCCCCATGGATGTTTCTACTCAGACGCACTCTAGCGGTCGCAAGAAGATCTTCCGTCTAAAGATCACACATTTCTGAGGGAACTTGCAACACCTGTATAATACACCGCAGTCTTGACCTTTATAACATCGCTACACCGAGGGGCAATAAAAATAGGAAGTGAAGTTGAAATTGTACTCACCAGCACTTTTCACCGTGGGAGAAGCAGAAGGTTGCGCGCACAGGACGTGAGTGCCCCCCAGGAGCGCCAGGATCAGTCGAAGAAACTTCATTCTGATCATCGTTGCGTCGTTATTCCATGGAACTCCTGAAACAGGCGACGCAATCGTTTTCAAAAATCAAATGCGACTACTTCGTTCGATAATTCCCCCCACCCCCAAAGGTAAAACGCGCAATTGGACATCTCGTGCTAGAAGATACTGGGTCTCCTGTCGCGATAACCATGCTGTCTTAATCTCCCTCCAGGAGTTCGTCGAAAGTCATAAGTCAAGATCATTCCAGCTAACCCTTGTTCATTTCCCGAATTCGTTCGGGGATGTGGTGGTTCTTGGAGCAAGCGAGACTCTATCTCCGCAACTCAGAAGCTCTTCCGTCCCTCGAGTCCAAGAGGGTAGTTCCTTCGGCAAGCATCGTTCGTGTACCTCGATTCTCGAGAAGCATTAATATGCTTCAGACATCCCCCTCCATGGTTCGTTACGTAGCTTCGTAGGCCTGATAAGCCTCGAAGGAGCGACGGGGATGCTTTCCTAGCTCTAGCAAATCTATTTTAAATTCTCTTGCCGCCTCTTCCCACCACCGTCGCCACTCGTCTTGCCGACAAACGTGGCCAAGTATTTTCACCACCGTCGGTCCTGTAGCATATTAATTTCCGATAAATCAAGCCCCCCCTGGCATCGCCGCTACCTTCCACCCAGTCTCCGTTATCAGAGCTCTGCAACGCCAAGCCGCAACGATCCGATCGTAGCAAGCCGTATCAGAATCTCATTTAGCGGAGAAATGCTCGCTATGGCCGCTTTATTTTCCTTACGTTCCTCCTTTTCCGGAAAGGAGGTAGGAACGTCTAAGAGGACGATCGGCTTTTAGGCAACCGCCGCTTTGACGATCGCGTTTGAATTCAGCTGCGCAAGCATTTAGCCTCCCTTGGGAAATCTTCTTTTTTTTTCGCTATTCCTTTTCTCATCAACACGGTACTTTAATTTAATGAAAGTCTTCTGCAGCAAATCAGACAACCGCAAACAATGTCATGCTCGTTTCCCGTTTGACAGGCGAGCGTGTATATTACCTGATGCTAAGCGTGAAATAAATACGGTGGTAGGAAAGAAAGGAGATTTAATAAACGTCGCAAGGAAGAAAGGGAAAAGGCAGTCGCGCGAGACCAATAAAATTTTTGCAAATGAGTTTCCTACGAGTTGGACGCTCGTTGTAGAAGCTCGTTACGTTCTTCCTTTTTACCTCCACTTCGCACCAACACCTTACTTTTAACATAGTTCGCGGCTACGTCGTCTTCGCGTGCTTGGATGCACCCTCTGTGCGAACTTTGCACCAAAATCCACCGGATCTTATTCTCGACGATTCGGTCGAAAGAGGGGGTGGGTAATGGCAGCAGAAAGGCGTCGTTAAGGTGCCATCGCGATGAAAAGAATTGATGGAACCGATTCATGATCATAAATCGCAACCATAAGGAATGGAGAAAATAAATGTCCCGTCTGACTAGTGTTGAATGACTTCACTGGCAGGAATACTTTACGATTAAGCTGCTTGATGTGGCCAGGAAACGCGCGAATATAAATCTCTTATCATTTATAAGCTCGGTCTCGTAAAGCATCCAACTGACCTTCCACGATCGTTGACTTCACGACTTTTCTCGGCTTATTAGAAAAATACCTCGGGTGCCTCGGGACCGTCGTTGAACGGGATACTCGAATTACGAAAGAATTACCCATTGAAGGTTATTCGATACTTAACATTTTCCTGGAGCTCCTACGTAGCTATGCAAATAAAAATCTGTTTCATTGAATGCAACGCGATCTTTGTTTGAATAAGAAACGACAGAGGTATCGGACAAAGCATGAGCGAGCGAACGCACTGTACTAAGGAGCACAATGCGCTCTGAAACAAGCGGGGGGACGCGATTGTACGTGTACACGCGCGGTGTACCGCCGCAAATTCGAGCAACCGTGAATAGGGGATGACTGGGTTCTTTGAAGCATGTATTTTTGTAAAATATTCATGCACGTTCCTGGCACTGTCGAGTCAGAAACCGTAACCACTCTTGTACTACGGCTTTCGGAGTAACGAGCACAAGTCAGGACTGGTTCTCTCGCGCAACCCTCCGACGGTAACAGCTTCTAAACTAACGCAACGTTAAGTCCCAGCCCCTTATTCAACAGACACCCATCGACCAGTGCATTGCCTATGACGTTAAACCGAGCCGGTAAAGAGTAGAGGATGCCAGGCTGGATCGAGTGAAAGAAACGGGAACTGAAATTCGAGAGGGCGGAGTTTTTGCGAACCGCAATGCTCGACCATGCTTGCCTGGAAAAGTGCGCAAGACGAGTTGAAAACGTTTTTCCTGGTAATTTCACGGTGGCCTTGCGTTAAAGAGACACGATTCGTAGCTCGAAACACTCGCGCGCTTCCGTCTCCCACCAACTTAATGCAAATTACTGCTTTAACGAGGAATAATCGACGCTATTATCGAGATGGATTTATGCTGAATGCGCAACGGGCAATTTACGGAAGTGAAATTTGTCCTGCGTGAGCGCGTTGCGTCCGTTATTGAGATGGTATGGCATTAACGGTAAGTGCTAACGCAAAGGACTTGCATTTTTACAGCCAGTTCACACGATACGGGTTTTCGACCGATTCGGTAAAAATACCGATTCGATCGAAACGTTGTTTTTATTGTATTTTATAAAGGATTGCGTAGAAATTTCTCTGTTCGTTACAACGAATGCATCAATTTGTCCGTGAAATCAAAGGGCGCTTGCCCATTTAAATAAATAAATAAATAAATCGGGAAGAATGTCGAAAATAGATACCGACTTTTTAATTTCATTAGTAGAACAAGGGTCCCAAATATTCCAATACAGGGTGTAACAAAAATGTTGCAATTCCCTGAAAGCGGTGATTCCTGAGTTAATTTTAAACAACTTTTTCCTTAGCGAAAATGTTATATGGAGCTTTATTGGCGAGATATTAACAAAAACCCCCGACCAATCAGAGCACGAATACAGTGGACGAATTTCAGCGCGTGCTCTAGCTGAGAGCAGTATTGGTCCGTCATTGTCCGCCCAATCATTAATCCGCTGTACTCGCTCTCCTATTGGTCAATGTTTTTCGTTGATTACTCGTTAACAAAGCCACATCTAACATTTTCGCTAAGGAAAAAGTTGCTTAAAATCAACTCAGGAATCACCCTTTTGAAGGAACCGCAGCATTTTTGTTACACCCTGCATATGAGATAAAACGATAGAAGCCTACAAAAATAAAAATTTAAAAGGAACATGAATAGAAATATGTATTGCCGTGTCTTCAGAAATGCTTATAGGGCGCAGAATTCTCCATTCATTAGCTAAGATACCGAAAGCACATTCAACGTATCTTCTAGCTCGCTTCAAACGATGGTTAAATATTTGTTTTTTTTTCTGGCCAGATGTGTTTCCCCCTAAAGTCTCAATTTTTAATGTAACCCAAAACCTTCGTCTCCGATGAAGACGAAAGGAAAATTTGCTTTCATTTAACTTTTTCCACAATTTAGTTGTTTATATATTATGAGTATTAATTATTTAATACTAACTAGAGGTGGGCGGGTATCCGACATTTCGGGTTCGTGTCAGGTCGGGTATTTTCGGCGGGTTCGGGTCGGGACCCGAAAATTGGTGATACTCGGGTACCCGAAGTAGAAATCGGGTCGGGTTGGGAACCTTAATATTATGACGTGGGTTAGATGATTCTTTAATCAGATTTTACTCTTTTTTTATATTTTGCAGTTCCTTGAAAGGGGAAGAAGTCACCTCATTCCTGGGGTGATTTTAAACAACTTTTTCCTTAGCAAAAATATTAGGTGGAACTTTGTTAACGAGTTATTAACGAAAAACATCGACCAATCGGGGAGCGAGTACAGTGGACGAATATCAGCGCGGGCTCCAGTTATGAGTAGTATTGGTTCACCATCGTCCGCGTCATCATCAATCCGCTGTACTCGCTCCTCGATTGGTCGGTGTTTTTCGTTACTAACTCGTTAACAAAGCATCACATAACATTTTCGCTAAGGAAAAAGTTGTTTAGAATCACCTCAGGTATCACCCCTTGCAAGGAACTGCAACATTTTTGTTACACCCTATATAAGGAAACTGTGAGAACGCGGTGATGTTATAAAAAATATGTCTCGCTGTCGCCATACGTTCCGAATGATCAAAAATTTAACGAAAATGTGTGTACATAACATATTTTTGCATAGAGTTTCGTCAAATGAACGACTCGTTATGGCGTGAATGAACTGTTACAATAAAAGTTGTTATACACTATGCCGAATCCATGAATTTTAATGTCTGGGAG
The DNA here is from genome assembly GCA_030770465.2 of Perdita meconis. Taxonomy (NCBI): domain Eukaryota; kingdom Metazoa; phylum Arthropoda; class Insecta; order Hymenoptera; family Andrenidae; genus Perdita; species Perdita meconis. Next base: position 5,134,382 of record JASKOS020000004.1, read on the forward strand.
CTGAACGTAACAGTGAAAATACAGTGAATGCCACTTTCGGCTGTAACCGAAAACCGTATCGTATGAACGAGCTGTGATCGGTTAATAAAACCGAATCGGCTTAAACGTTTTTATTGTATTTCACAAAAGAATTCGTACGAATCGGGCAAAATGTCGAGAATAGATACTGAATTTTTAATTTCACTAGTAAAGGCCCGCTATGTGGAATAAAAGGAGCAGTATGGGGAGAAATATGCATTGCATGGAAAGAGATTTTCCGATATGGATGCGTTCTGTTTTATTAAATCTATTTCCACTCGTTTTAACAAATCATCATAAATAGACATTGACATCCGAAAATAATTAAAAAACTACTTCGTCTCTTCCTAATTGGGACATGAGAATGTAATAAGAACCTAACTGACATCTATCTTTCACAATCGGATGTTCTCAATATTTTCTGTTAATAATTTTTTTGTGACGACGGTAGTACCAGTACATAGTAAAAAACGTATTCGTGCATGACCGTCTCTAGTACAATCAGTGACGTTGATTCTTGCCCCTAGGGAAAAAATGGAATGAGGAAAAGTGCCTATTCCCACTAATATATACATATACTACAGTATATTCTGTATATATTGTATTTTATATATTTCAGTGGGAAATGAGCATTTTTCCTCATCACAGTTTTCCCTAGGGGCAAGAATCAATGGCACTGATTTTACTAGAGATGGTCGTGATTCGCCTCCGTTTTGGTATACTACAAATAGAAAAATAAACAACTCGTCATAGTGTGAGTGAGCTGTTACAATAAAAATTATTACACACCATGCCAAATCCATGAATTCATGTGTCTGGGAGCCGAACGTAGCGGTGAAAATACAGAACTTAGTGAATTTCGCTTACGGCTGAAACCGATTCGGTATTTTTACTTGCTAAATTCGCGGTTCGCCTGGAGTAACGGACCGGCAGAAATTTCCCGAAATTGAATGCAACGTTTCCAGAGAAATTTAGCAAATAAGTCGATATATTTTTTCCGCGTGTCAAAGGATTATATTAGGCGAGAGCGAGTCGCCTGGTGTCGCGCGATTTCTTACTTGATATACGTGCACGTTACGCTCACGCAGTGGAGGGCAATGTAACACGTTTTCCATGCTTTCCTTGGGCGCTCGTAACTCTGTCAAATATATCTGGTTTATTACACTTTCGCCTCGTATATCACACCTTGATAACCATTAGAGTCATTCTCATACCGTACCATCAAGTATCGCATGTTAATGAATGTTTTCAACTGCGTTCAACAAAACTGACAGACTGTTTGTTATTAAAATAGACCGCATTACATTTAAATGCGATTTAAATCAGTCGGTTTGCGCCCGCGGCGTGGCGAGCTCGAGCGTTTCAAGGGTCGACGGTTTCAAGTTGTTACCGGTAGACGTTTAAACGAATATTCGAGTAATCGTGTTTTTAAAGTTGTCCATAAATCCAAGTAACTCCCTACGTTAATAGTACACGGTGTAACATATCTCTTGTCGCGAGTGCAGTAACATCAGTCCCGCGTGTCGCGCATTAATCCATCTCAAAGTGGAAAGGACGCGACGTCACGCACAGAGTTTCACGGGATGACGTACTGTTTCCCCGAAATATAGGATTCCCATTGATCAACCGGCGTTCACTTACTAGGATTCGAAGATGCCGTCTTTGCATACGGGTATTGTCTGACCGAGGCCCGTACGTCACTAATGAGGTATTCGCGAGGCCAGACGCTGCCGGTTGCATGACAAATTTGCTAATCGGCCTTCGCTGGGAAACGTGCGGAATCGTTGTGCTCGCGCGAAACCCCCTGAGTGATTAGTTTGACCCGGTGCCGCGCATCGGCTTCCTGAATATTGAACGGAAACAGGATTACATATTCCGGTGACAGTTCCGCTCGGTTTTGCACCCTGATATATCTACGCTTTTTGCGGTGTTAACCAGCATTTAGATTCGAGCCACGGTAGGCGCCCGATTGTTCTTACGATAAACGCTCGATCCACTTTTCCTAACGGCCGAATCTTCTTCCCACGGCTTCGATGTTCATTTGCGATTTCGACCCGCGAAATCAGTCTACGGTCACGCGAGCTCTTTTTAAGATTGAATCGAGAAACTCGGCCTGGGCGCGCCGAAGACGCGGGCGTTATTCAAATCAACCGTAAGATGTCTTATCAGCGGAATCACGATCGTACAACGGAGCATCGCGATCCACGGTGATACATTATGATGCATGGTTATTGATACAAATAGCCCAGATACCGGCACAATTTATTACGTGGGAAAATTATTCTACGTTGATATCGTTCGCTGCTAGATCAACAGGGAAGATAAGTTTATCTGATGCAGCCACGCTCTCGAAATAGAATAATTGCAAAGTCAGGCGGTTGGGTGGAAACGGCGCGGTTCAAATTTAACGCGGGAATATATCAATATCTTTGAGTGGACTTTTGAAAACTTTTAAGACCCGTTTTCGAGAACGAACGAAACTTCCGATAGCGCACCAAACTTTCGAGAACACGTCCGAGGACTTTTGAGCATCCACCATGACCTGGACCTTTGCCATACAGCTATGAGCTATTCGGACCGTGTAAATTCGTATTCGATTCTTCCCTGTCGCACCAAAGTCACCGATGCGCAAATTCTGACCGCTCTATTATGATTCTATACGGTGAAAGGGTGAATCGTTGAAAATTTTTCCTTTCTATTATTTTCCAAGAGATGGAAATGACAATTACGCAGATATATATACAATGAAACGCGGAGAACGAGGAACGGTAAGTACATTGTTAATCGGAGAATTAAAAATGAGGTCGGTATTCGCATGAAAGCAAAGAATCGTTCTTTGAAGAAATTCTATTGATTATGTATTAAGTTCGTTATTCAAGTTCAACTCGCTGTTTATTGTACTCTAGCGCATCCATTCCGGCGCATCGTTATTTCTCGTTCAGTTATTTATCGACAACATCTTCCAAGCATTCCCCCCCTCCCCCCGTGTCTCGCGGAACGAGGGTCGTGGTAGAAATTGCTTCGTCCAGGTCGAACGATGACAAATGTCTGTCAGCAGGAAAGGCTGGAAAACTCATTAACCGGAGCAGTCGGTTGATGACTCCCCGTACTATCACTATTATCGGAAGCATTCGAGTTAACTGCGTTCGAGTGTCCTAGGTGTCGACCCACTCTCGGTACACAAGCATAACTACTTCCTCTCGTCCTTTTGTTCCTCGAGCTCTTTTCTACGACCCTTTTCGCTTTATTCACCCTCTTCGCTTCCTTCTGCCATCAATCATTTCAGTTTCGCGCAAGATTCGTCTATTATTCGCTCGAGTTTCTGTCCTCGGCTGTCGTCTAGCATAGTTGTTTCCGGTCGGATTGCAACTTCGATACTTGTAACGCGAGCAATTTCACCGAGCATGCATTCGTCCAATAAATTCTGTTCGCGGAAAAGTAGGGAAAAAGGGACTAAGAATCATGCCGGCTATCGTAACGTATAAACCGAGCAACAATTCCGGTAACGGTATTATTAAACGCGCAATCTGCGAAACGCTCGGTGCATTCGTCTCTAATCGTTTCAAAGGAGAGCGGAATAAGTTCACCGAAACGCGGCGCAGTTAGGGTCAAACGAACTCTAATAAAGATAATTCTATGCGGAAGAGTTTATTTGCAGGTATTTCATAGAAATTTCCGACGACGCGAACGTGATTGCAATTCCGCTTTGAAAATCGTGTCCGCGTATTAAGCGAATGAATGTTTTAAATTGTGAGCAACGCAATATTCACGAAGTCGCTGTTATTTAAAAAATTAAGAAAAAAAGAGAGAAAAAAGTGAATTGTATTACCGGGAAGCATCGTCGGGAGGAACGAATGGATTTCAAATGGTTTTCAAAAGTTGTTGAACTTCAAGGGATGATATTGAGTTTGCCCTCCCGCTTAATTGAGCAAGCGCATTTGTTTCATTGGACTTTCAGGGTCGTTCGAGGACAGTGGGAGGGGGGGTAAAGACAGATTAAGAGGCTTCAGACGCTTTCAATTCTAAAAGCAACATTCTTTTGTGACGAGTTCACCGGCGATTTCAACGAGATTAAGTTCGTTCTCCAGAATTCATTATGATTTTCATGAATAAAATGAGGCGTAAGCGGTTCTGAAAGCCTGAAGCCATTACTTTGGAAATAAAAACAAGAAACGACGGCGGATATATTGTTCGTTTCTATGCGGAATAAAGTTAATGTCTGGTCGAACTTTGGGCAAGTGCATATCAAACGCCATGAATCGAGCGTAAATATTTAAAAATCGACTTCGCAGGAAATTACGAATTATTCAACTGGCTTATTCGAATTGGCCGTCTGTGTTTATAAAATATCATATGCGTTTTATGGCAGGAACGGTCAATAGTCTCTCTCATGCATTTGCATTCGGAAAGTGGTACCCGAGCTACCGTTTCGATATAGCCATTTATGGACGATGCTCGAACAACATGCAAACGCATAATAAATATTTGTTCAACATATCATCGACCGTCCGTACAGCTTGTTTCGTTCGATAATATATAGCATCGGCTTTAAAATGGGCAATTTTTCCAGCTTCAACTTATTACCGTATTCAAAATATCAAATTGCAGTGTTTCAATGGAACACAATGATGTGCGTGAAAGTAAACGATCACATCGACTGAGCGTGGCGGGAGAATCTGCATCGTCGCGCGAAAGAAAACATTTAGCTGGTTCGACGATAGGTCGAATCGAGAGAGGGAAAAAAAAGCCGCAAAGCGGTTTCAAACTTACCTCCAAGAAGATCGTATTTCCTTTGTCCTGTGACCGTGCACGCGGGTCGAGAGAATCGCCTTTGACGCGAAACACACTGGACCACGACAAAGAAGGAAGACAATGACGCGAAATCAAGCGGCTCGTCTGCGGATAGAAATGGAGAACTTGGCTAGTTTCAGTATCTCCCGGCACACTTTTTTTATTTATTTATCACTGGTTTCGAGAACTCTCGTGGCCATCTCTCGACGCCGAACGATCTGGTCGATGCCAACGTAATCTGTACGCACTTTCACAGCCCGTTTTATTCGTATCCCGGACGAACGTTTTGTCGCGCGACCGAGTGGAACCGAACCGGGCGAAAATATATTTCACGAGGGCAGAAGGGCGGTGCGCGCCGAGAGAGGGAAAAGGAACGAGAACGGCACACGCACACGCACCGCGGCAATTTTCAGCGATCCCGAAAGGGTCGGTGGTACGCGTAACTTTTCGCCGGCGACACTCGGTACAATTACGTCAGCGAGCACCAAGGAGCCCCTTGTTCCTGCGGAGTTCGCTCGAACGAGGAAACAGGGAAGGAGGAGGAGAGGCGGCCACAGGTTATCGGCTGCGAAAAACTGTCGATTCTGGATCGATTCCGTTCCTCTCCGGATCATCCGTTGAAACAGTCCCTCCGGCAGCTGGCAACCGCAACTTTCGAAATATCCGACCTACAATTCATTCGCGCCCCAATAACCAGCTCGCGCACTTTAATTTCGTTCCACTTGTTTTTTTCCCTCGCTCCTTCTTCGTTTCCCTTTGTACGCGTGTACGCGCAACACAAATATGTACCTATATATCGACCGTTTCTCGAACGTCACGCACAAGCGATCGCGTATCTATCGTAGATCGGCAGATCGATGCGGCGAAACTCCAACTTGAACAGACATTTTCAAGCATCCGAGAGCACGATGCGCGACCTGCATTCCTGACGCGATTACGCGGCGGTGCGCGTCGAAAACTTTCCACTCGTGGATCGTCGAGCCCCGCGCGGATACAACGACCAATGAATTTCGATGAAAATGTAGAGACTCGACGGTTGTCGAGCGTTCGATCGAAATATTACCCTGAGTACTTAAAAAGCACAGCACTGAAACGTAGTCTTTCGATTCTATCCGCTACTGTCCCACCGAACGCTCGTCCTTCGCGACGCGTCGATTACAAAGACGGTCGGAATACGAATGCTAAGTCGTGGCGGGGTGTCGCGAAAACGTTTCTAAGCCTAGTGTTTACAGGGTCGAGGCGAGAACAGGTAGCTGCGTTATATCGTCGAGGGCGGTCGGTCGCATCGTTGCCTCGGCACGCTTCAAGGTTTCCGTGGTGAAAGCGTGCCAGTCTGCCCGCGGTCGCAGCGGCGATAGTGCGCTCTTCGGTGATTCACCGTGACGTTCAGGCGACGCCGAATTTTCCATTTTTACATGCTCCGCCGATCGCGTTCTACACCTCTGTTTCCGCACGCGTTCGTCGAACGCGTCCGTTCGCTTCGCGATCGCGTCGGAATCGCGTCGCCGCGCCGCGCTCCGAAGCGACGCGCGCGTTTTCGAGAGGATTCCGAGGCGTTGGACGATCTTCGCGGGATCGCCAGGACGAATTCTCTCGGTTTCCTCGGAAAGCAGTGGCACCTTGGCGGGGGATGCGCGCGCGAAACCACCACGAGTGATGCTGGACTCGAACTGGAGCCTCCGGCGCGGCGCTAGCGTCGCGACGACTCGAGCCAAAGCGAAATCGTCACCCCGCACCGCGCCGCTTCCTACCCACCACCCACAGGGTGGAAACAGTGGCGGAGACTAGGGGTAGGTCACCCAACGCCACGCGTTTTTCGCTTTATTTCTTCTGTTAAATGCTCTCTGTTGCGTCTAAAATACAATTTACATCGAAACAAAGACCCGACATAATTACCTCGATCGAAAAGGCTCGAAATTGTAGTTTAAATGGGGCAACTACAGAATATTTACGTAGTTTCTGAAATCTACATTTCATTGTACACGCGTACTTTTCAATTCAATTTGACGCGAGTTACCTCCATACTATCTATATTCGCCGCAATTACGATAGAAATTCATTTCAACGCAAATACAGAAGTTACGAAATCCAATGCACAATACATACATATGTATGGGGTCCCAGTCCCGTGATATAAACCATTCGGAGTTTATTGTAAAACCTCGGAGGTTCGTAAGATTTCAGGACTTGACCGCAGAGGTATAAGTAAGCTAAAACTAAACTAACTTTTCACCAGAGAGTTCAACTTAAAATTAAAGTTTAAAGACTTATAACTTCCTAACGTGCCACTGCTTGATCCCGAGGGTGAGGATAGTTAACCCAATAGCTTCTATCTCTGAAATATAGGAAAATGTTGTCACTTGCAGCAACGCGCGCCAGACAATATTGTATGCCCACCACATAATTTTATGCACATATATTCCAAAACTTTGAATAATTACTCGAAGGATTAACACGGCTACCCGATAACGCTGAAAACATCCATCTTGCGGTCATAATGCTAAAGGTGGTAAAAGTGTGCTGCAAAGTTGCGAATTTTTTCTTGGAGATAAATGATACATTGTTCCGAAAGGATAGTAAAGTAGTTACTGTGAGATCAATACGTTATGACGATCTGTGTCTTACGAGGTGATTCGCGGAGGACTTTACGACGCGAGGAAACGTCGTACGGGGACGCGGAGAAATTATTTTCTGGGAAGCAAAGAGCGCGCACAATGCTGGCCGAATCTCGGGAATAGAGAAAGGAATTGTCGCAAACGGAAGTGCCGAGGCGTCGATTAATTCTTATTGTCAGGGTCAGGCAGACTTCGGAGAAAAATATAAGATGACCGGACGGCCGTCTGGCCCGTACTCGCCGGAGCGGAGACTGGCTATCAGCAGTTCCACTCCAGAGGGACAATTGGCTGACTAGTCGTCCGTTCGAACCGTTTCGATCCAATCGGATTTGTACAAGGTGGTCGTTCAGAAACGTATCTTATTAAGGAGTATAATCTCCCACTCGGTCCCTGCTATTTCTTAGTCGTTTCATTTGCAAATTAGTTTCAATCTCCCAAGAAATTCAGACACGGACAAAGTGAACGCATCGTATGCGGAAAACTATGAACTCTGCGGAGACTGAACGGAAATAATTTTTGCGGAAACGGGACGGGTACCCGAAAATTTCGAGATTCTCGAATTTATCGGGATTCCCGAAAAAGTCGGGATTTTCGAATTTATCGGGATTCTCGAACGAATCGGGATTTCCAAAAATTCCGAGAATTCACTAACCATTTATATTCGTTTTAATGAAAACATTGAATACATTCATGGTTTCGGAATTTTTATTCTAGGTGTTTTCGGCAAATTATGTTATTTTACACCTTAACTACTTCATTTATTATTATGAAATTATACAATTCGGAATACGTGGAATAGGAATAGCGCACAAATAAGTAATAAGTATAATTATTGATTTTGCATCGCCCATTTGGTCTCCACGCTGCCAATACCATTAACAACGACTAGAAACTGTTCAACACAAATTTCGCCGTTTCGTAAAATATAAATTATGAAATCCGAGGCCGGCCACAAATCACGACTATAAGTCTATTTATTTATTTATTTATTTATTTATTTATTTATTTATTTATGTATTTGTCAGAAAACAACATCGTTACGTCACATATACACGTAATATACTAGACCCAACTGACATCCTACAGAAATGCATAGAGGCATCTGTTCGTAGGTCTGGTCGCAACATAAGGCATACATACTAATTTATACTCTACTATATAATCTTTTCACTTTAAAATAACAACTTTATATTTAAAACAAGCAGTGAATATTATTATACATACGATTTTATCCATAATTTCAACTTCTTTTTTGTATTAATTTTGTCTTTGGTAATTAATTTTAACTTATTCGGTAAGCTATTAAAAAGTCTGATAGCTACCAATAAACTGTTCTTATTACTGATAGTTTTATTAAATTTGGGTATCCAAATCACTTTTTTTCTTGTTTTACTGTTAGATTTTTCGTACTCATTTTTGAGATCTAAGTAGTGATACGTTAAACACTCTAAGCTAAATAATTGAGTCAAATTAAAAGGGTAACTTTGAAAGATAAAAGTATTTTTATTGACTATTTTTAATAATCTTCTTTGTAGTTTTTGCAACAGACTTAAATTGTTTTGATATGCATCACCCCATGCAATTATACTACAGCTTATTACGCTGTGGAAGAACGCATAATATATTAACCTTAAAGTTTCACATTGCATCATTTTGCCTAACTTATAACATATAAAAACTAGATTTTTTTTTTTTATTAATTATGCATTGAATCTCATTTAAGATTATAATCAAAAAGAACACCCAAGTACTTACAATGTTCCACCCTTGTTAGGCTTTCATCACTTACTTTGATTTCTAAGTCTCTTGGTACACTGTTACAGTAGCTTCTAAATGCAACAAAGTCTATTATGACTTCATTAAATATTATCACTAGACAGCGGATCTCTATGCAAAATAAAATTTTTACAAGCACAAATAAAGGATTGGAATTTGAGAAACACTATGTTTAATATTCTAAACATTCTCACTTGAATAATATTGTTGATATTTCGTATATTTTTGGATATATTAACAGTCTTATAGATTTTTTGCAAGCTCAACATAAATGCATAAAATCCGCTGTCTAATTATCACTCTTGAAAGTCGGAGGATGGTTACTGCCTTTGTCAATTTCTATAAAATACTCAACGGACATATTTACTGCCCAAATATTCTTGAGAGTATTAACGTTCATGCTCCCATAAGAAGGGTCAACATCCCTTACCATTGGCACCATTACTCATTTCATTTTGCTTATAAGGACATTTCGGACTATTTCATATAGCCAACAAGTATTCAAACCAAATTAATCTCTATCGTTATCTTTGGTGGCTCTGTTTTAGATTTCAAATTAATATTATTTCAATTGTACGTATTCTCATAAATATATACTGTGCGTCTAAACACTTATTATTGTACCATAAGAAAAAACGAGGCCCTCCGTTTATCAAATTAAATAAATAAATAAATGATTTGATGACTATTATTATTTTACAACTATTCCATTTATTCCGAATTGTATAATTTTATAATAATAAATTAAATAGGTAAGAAGTAAAATAGCATAATTTGCTGAAAACACCTAGAATAAAAAATCCGAAACCATGAATTGTATTCAGTGTATTCATTAAACCGAATATAAATGGTTAGTGGGTTCTCGGAATTTTTGGAAATCCCGATTCTTTCGAGAATCCCGACTTTTTCGGGAATTCCGATAAATTCGAGAGCCTCGACCCCTTCCTGACTCGTCCCGACCATCGGGTTTTCGATATTTTCGGTTTCTCGCACATGCCTAGCAATAATATTGCTCGAAACAAAATGGTAGAAAAGTTGATAAAACCCTGATTAGAGTGCAAAGCCTTGACCAAGCAATCGGGCAAACGTGAGAAGCAACTGTACACTGTACCGTGCAAAGATCTTTCGACGACAGGAATCTGGATTGAGGAGAAATTAATTAAGATAGTACTGTCCGGGATCAAGCCGCCCCTTTTCGCACCCCCAATCTAGCAACTAGTGCAGGAACATTCCATGCATAGCTTGCGGCTACATCTCAGCCTGCTACATCACCAAATCCGTCCCTTCCATCGCCTTGTGCCCTTTACCCGACCCTTATACAACCATTCCCCCCGGCACCGGATGTTATAGACGATATATTCGTAGTGTGCTTCGCAGCCTCTTCGGCCAGGTGTACGCGCGTATAAATGTAGTACTGCACCAGTACTATCGAAACCGTCTATTTCATATTTCAGTAACAATAACAAGGAACTTACTCTTCGGCCGAAACCCTGTGGCTTCCTACGGAGATTCCACTTTACGAAATTAGTTTAGGATATTGGACCTTGTCAATAACGCGGGAAAAGTTTCAATCGGAGCTGTCAAGAAACTAGAACCGTTCGGGATTCGAAAATCAATATCGTACAATTATTTTTCTCTGGCCAAACGAAACGCTGCATCGCCAATAATAAAAAGGTCGTTCAATATAATTGCAAATATTCGGGTGGAAGTTATAGCGGAGAAGTTGGAGTCGAACCGACCGAGTCGAAGAAAGCGGCAAGTTGAAATTCCCCGTGGGTCGAAGCCATCGCAGAAAATTTTAATTGGCATCATTAGACTGGGGCGAATAATTAGCACTTGAACGATCGAGGGTTTAATGGCGAGCGGGGAATACGGCCTTTAGGGTCTTTTCACGGTTGGACTCTGTATTACGGAGCGCTTCTGTGGATACGTTTACCGTGAACGGGGTGACGAACTTTCATCGCTGCTTATTAATATCTGGCGTAGTGAAACTTTCCAACCGAATCCTCTAATTTTAACGTTCTCTCGTAAAATTCCAGTCTGTCTCAGCTACCAAAATATTAAACGCAGAACGATGCGAATTTTTATGTGAAATTTTCCAAGTCCGAATATAATTGAACTACAAACTAAGAACGTTGTTTGCTTCGCGACGACCCTTTCCCTTCCAAACTATCCAGAACACGATTCCGTTCGGGGTTTGTTTAACAACAGTGGGTTCTTGTCGGACGCTGCGCCGCGCCGGACAGTCTGCTTTCAAATTTCATTGTTTCCAACGTACGTATGTAATGGGATTCCTTGGAGTTCCAAGATCGAAGAGGCACACCGGGTGTACGAAAAGGTCCCCGATCCAATCGACGAGGCTATCAGAAGTAGTGATTAAAATGGAGGGGTGAGTGCTTGGTCGGCAAAAGGGGTTGAAGGTGGCCTGAATGGTGGTCGGCGGGGAGTCTCGTTTCGGGCTTGGGGAAACGTAGATAACACTTCTTACCCGAGGGACTTCCCGCGACCCCAATCTCAAGTCAGATATTGTTCCGAGCTTTGAAAGCTCAAAAGAACTTGTGAAAAGGCATTTCGTCCCGATCCGATGTATTATACTCTGGCCTCGTACGTATTGTACTCGCCGATCTTTCTCCTTCGAGATCGAACGACGAAAGGAGAAATATCGAGAAATCGTTTCTGCTTCTCTAACGCCTGGATAAGCGTCGATTGTAATTTATAATCGTTACTGTCCACCTCAATAAAGCCCACGTGATCTTTATTAAAGAACGCCTCGAACGCCTCTGCGATGTCGCCGAATCCGTTCCAGCGGGTCTCGATTCTGGAAATTCTGTCACGAAAGAAAGAAAAACTATAGTATCCGCGTTAGGGTCAATTCATATGTAAGCGGGACGTGTGCGATCCCGTACAGGCCGTAATATAGAAAATTTGGCAACGCTGTCATCAGTCCTACCAATGTAAAATTATGACAGGTTCACCGCATCTCGTAGTGACGTTCCATGTCACTTCCATATTTATTCTTTCTTTTAACAGTGTTATTATTTATATTATTCACTTTTGTATTAATCAATTTTTATATCAAGATATTACATTTTTCTGAAAATAATGTTTACGCTAGTACAATTAGTTCAAATGATACGTGACGGTTACTAGAAAATTACCAACCGGAAAAATGTCCATTCCCACTATTATATGTATATAAAACATATTTAAAAGTATATATATGTACATGCGTAGATATGTATGTAGTATACATTTTTGGCATTTTTCTGCCTAGTGATTTTCTAGTAACCGTCATGAATCATTTGGACTAATTTTACATATTAAGATAATAAAGCAACATAACCTTCGGAAAATATAGACCGATCAGGAATCAGGACTGACGACTGACCAGAACCACGTAATCAGGACTGATGAATTGTCTCTAAGCGCTGTTACCATATCGTATATTACGGCTTGTACTAGAGAGGGCCGTAGTTGTACTGCTTTTATATCACTGACCTAAAGGATTGAGCGTAAAGAAAATCTGTAGGCAAGAGAGGTGAAGCTTTGAGCGGGGGGGGATTTGACTTGCAGCCATCTTGAGTGGTTAAACCAGTGCTGCCATCTATATAACGTAGGGGCAATATTTAAAACTGTACAATTGAATTACGTACATTCTGAGTCAATTGTGACTTGTGTAATAATTTTTTTTCTACGTATTTGTTATCATAAAGGATGTATTTTGTAAAGTTCTCAATGTTTGTATAAGAAATGTATAAAGTTTCGATGTGTAGAATCCATAACAACGTAAATCTACTTTACGCTCAGTCCTTTAGGTTAGGTCCGTGTATCCTACAGATGCTACACTAGTAATTAAAGTTGCCTATAGAGCGCACCACAGTTTTAACCACACAAGACGGCTGACAGTTGATACCCTTTCCGTCTCTTACTTCAACCCCTCAGAATCATGCACAGTCCTTTAGATCCGTGTTTTATATGCAGTTATTTACATATAAACGAAACAAATTACGAAAAGAACACCGTTACGGTTTGAATCGGACACGGCTCGCTCATAATATAAATCGCGCTTTGAGCGGCTATCGCCGTTGCGTCGTAATAGAGTTTTGAGTTGAAACAGTTGACGATGGTATTGCGGCGTCGCGTCGTCGACTCGAGGAAGTCGAGGAAACCGAGGAAATAAGTACTTGGGGGTCCATACGGAATAGTCGAAGAGGACAAGGGTCCAAGCAGCGCGATAAATAAATCTCGAAAGCTGTACCGAGAGCTCGGTCCCAGGCTAGAGGTAGATAGATACTGTTTTCGCCCCCTTTAACAGGCACGTTGGACGAACGGTAAGGGAGAGAAGTTGGTTCTGTATGTTCTTCACGGTGGCACCGCTCACTCGGAAGGATTTAGGGGCAGGGTTGTAACTGTACTATACGAGTTTGGTTCCGCAGGCCGTAGACGGAAAGGGGAAAGAAGATTCTCGAGGAAAGAAGGAGGGCAGGTGATGTATCGCAACAAACTACTTCAGGACATAGTTACGCAATAAGTGACAAGTTTGTGTACTTGTTTGATCGTTGGATCATTTATGCATGATACCGCGGGTCCAAATCGCTTTGTGGCTACGTCGCCACGAAATCGGAAGTTATAGCTCCATCCAACGTATTCGGGTATACGACGGAGATTACGTAATCGTAAGTAAGCCTCGCAACCCCTGCTCACCTCGTTCCGTCGAGGATTTTGGCTACCTCTAAGAATTTCATCCAAGAAACGAACAAGTTTACGTGGCTCTTCGTGGCTGAGGCGTTCGACGACGTGCTCGTTTAATAAACGATCGAGATACGGTGGGCATTTAGTTAGGCACTAGTTAGCTTGCCTTCGAGATGGACTCTCCGCGAACGCGATCACTTTCCAAGTCATTACTTTTGGCGCGGTCAAAAGTTCGTTTCCCTCCTGCGAGAGAGGACGATATTTATCCCTGGTGAAAGGCTCAAAAGGCGTGGTTCTGGTAAGTTTTATACGACCCGAAGGAACCGAACGAAACTTTCTTCTATACATTTTCACCGCGAACTCGCACCTTTCTCTGGGAAAAAGTTATCTTCCGCGCTGCATCTCAATAGCAGGGGGGCGCGCGCCATATTTTGAGAAATATTACAAGCAAGTTTTTAGTATTTCGTGCACGGGCATTAATCGCGCAACTACTCGGTTAATAAATCACAATTTCGGCTGAGAGAACGTGCATTTTTTTTAACAAAGAATGCAAATGTTCTTTGCTAATTATCTGTAATGTATTCGCTGGAACTGAAGCAAAAAATAATATTCCTAGATGGAAGTTTACAGACTGTGTTAATGTGTTTTTTTTGCGACAGGTTTTTAAGGACTAAATGTTGGAATTTACTCGAAGCTTTGACCACTCGAATGTCTATAAACAGCGGATTCTCTTACTCTCCACAGTAGAGAAGTATGTAAATCAATAGGAAATTCCAAACCGGTTTCAGTTTGTCTTGCTCTTCGGGTCGCTCTTACAGAATTGGACAGCGCTTTACTTGAAATAAGGGAGCGCAAAGTTGACCGAAGGGTTTACTTGTGTCAGAACATTACGTTCGACGAAAGGGAAGTCCTCTTTCCTTGCGATTCCGTTTCCCTCTCTGGCTGTGTCGTTAGTTACGTGACACCGTGACACGTGACGAACCGACCGAGTCATTAATCCTTCAGCTCCTAGATTCTAGACCGAGGATCTTTTGTTTCACAGGTGGCCCTGTGAAAATGCTGATTTCCGCGTCCCTTGCGAATCGATTCGATGTTCGCTTCACCGTGTCGAAAAAGAATGTTCACGAAGATGGACAAATTTTTATTTAAACGTTGCAGAAAAGCGATGAAATCTTCTGAAACGTGTTATTTCTCAACGCGACGCACCGTTCTCATTGAGAAATTGAACGGTCAATAGTTTTGCTGGGCTGAAGGTAAAAAAGCGAGGGTATTTTCGAGATGGAATGCCGGAGACAAGAAGTCGGTAATAAATCATAGACTTAGGCTTGTATTCATAGGAATTTCTTCGGGCATTCTCAACTTTATCTCCCTCACCTTCGTCTCGAGGTTGATAACGTTCGAGCAGCACCTTGGCAGGAACGTAGTGTAATTTTCTGCGGTAAAAACGTGGCGATTTTTCCGACGCGTCTCGCGTCAAACATTTCTTTCATGACACAGGGCACCGTGAATGCACGAGAGCTTTCGAACAGCCACTCTTGCAAATAATAAATCATTGACCGATGTATATGGCGCTGCGATACACGTATTCACGTAAGACGCTTACCTCGAAGAAATCGATAAAAGATGTCAACGACAGTGATTACTAGGGCAGCGAAAATCGCTACAAATGGAAAGTTTACGACATTAAGGAAAGGAGGAGGAGACGGAGGAGAAGGAGGAAGCGTCGGTTGATCAAATTCAATTAAAGAAACCGGAAGTTATTAGGAGTAGCGCAGACACGGTAAAGTCGTTTCGAGATCTGGCTGGTGATATAACGAAAGGTAGCTGGTTCCGTTGGAAGAAAAAGCTGAGAAGAGAGCCAGCACGATACTGCCGAAAAGTTTGTTTCCCGATTGGCTTATCTGATGCCGACCAACGGGAAAGTCTGAAATGGGTCTGCAGCGGAGTGACGTAAACTGCTTTTCCGAAAATCCTCGATCCTTCGACACCTGATTTCTTTCAGGCAATACCGTTGCCTTCCGTATCGCGTTTCCGATCACGCATACCTTAAGTCTTCGTATTTCCGGCCGAACATCTCTCCCTCGATATCGAGTCCGTGGCGTCGCGCCGTGAAAAGGCCAATCCTTCTCGATCCTTCCCCTGCTAACATTTTCTACGTTAATTTTGACTTGCCGGTTCTTTATCCGTGTCGCTCAAGTAAATTGAGAAACTAATAATAACGTCGAAGTTTGAGATTTCTCGGGTGTTAACAAACGAACTCAGCCGTGTTTGCACGATCCGGGAAATCCGGAGAACGCAATCGTCTGTAGGCTGATCGACTTCGCGAAGACGATGCCCCGAGGGCGCAATTTCCTGGGGTTTACGCCGTTCCTGAACTATGCAGCTGCACAAGCGCACGGCTCCGCATGGCGCGGCGTAACGTCTCTGCCGCTCGTTTCTCGACGCGATATTCTTTGCACGCATCACCTAATCAAAATATTATTTAAAGGGATCAATTTCAATTTCAAAACAGTCACTTATTTCGCGATCGGACGTGAAGGAATGGCAAATTATGCACGCAGTATCAACAAGTATTTTGTAAATCCCTATAAGACGGTGTCTATTGTGTTGTGAATCGCACAGATAGGTGGATCCAATATTTGAGAACGATAGAATATCGGACGCACGTTTAGGTTACGACTGCAAGCAAAGTACTTGGAATATAATTGAGGATCGAGCAGTCTGTTCACCAAAGTGTTAAATTGATGCTTGTTCAAATTTCCTCGCGCCAATCCACTAATTCTACAATCCGTCTGTGAAGGTGCTACACTGTCACCGCGTTGTTATTAAAAATTCAGCACAAATTTCTAAGATATATAGTGGCTAAGATGGGACACCCAATGTCAAAACTTGATCACAATTATGTACCTATGCCACAAATGCTGCTTATGATGCCTTTAAACTCTCGTAGAGTTCCTGACGGTCTTTTATTTTTATACAAAATACTTAACGGTGTCATAAAGTGTCCTCCAATTTTAGAATTGATTAGAATATATGCTCATATCCGATTAATAGAATATCCAGTGAAGCGAACACATTTGCCAACAGATTAGATTTTTTTCACGATTCCCTACAGGGTGTAACAAAAATGTTGCAGTTCCTTGCAAGAGGTGATTCCTGAGGTGATTTTGAACAACTTTTTCTTTAACGAAAATGTTAGATGGGACTTTGTTAACAAGTTATTAACGAAAAACTCCGACCAATCGGGGAGCGTATACAGCGGATTAATGATGACGCGGACGATGGTGGACCAATACTACTCATAGCTGGAGCCCGCGCTGATATTCGTCCACTGTACTCGCTCCCCGATTGGTCGGTGTATTTCGTTAATAACTCGTTAACAAAGTCCCACCTAACATTTTCTCTAAGGAAAAAGTTGTTTAAAATCACCTCAGGAATCGCCCCTTTTAAGGAACTGCAACATTTTTGTTACACCCTATATACTCCTTAAAGCGTGTTTTGTACTCTTACCTATGATATGATATCTTCAGCTAATATGTAAACTACTAAACTTCTTGAAGTTACAACGTCCATCACCTATTGAAATACTGTATTTATGTAACAATTTGTTAAATAGCTATACTGTTAATTTAAAAGGATTCTTCTGTTCTTGCGTTGATTTACCTAGTTGTTGCGTTGTTTCTTTTAGCGCTGTATACACTAAAGGGTGCATACCCGTAAATAAAGAGATTATTACTATTATTATTAAAAATTGAATCCTTGAAAAAACTGCGTGTTTGGCCGATCGAAGAGCGCAAATTGCTCAAAATTGAACTCCACCTGCTACAACGGTCCAAGTGACTGAGAAATTCTGTTCCTCCCGTGAAGTGTTAAATGATACGGCAAGAATGGGTAACGTTTCCCGCGCTAGAAGGCGTTACCAGTTTAGCGGCCTCTTACGAAACGACTGTTTCAATTGGTTTGCATCCCGTGGGAATAGTTGTTACGGTGGTGAAATGGTTGAACGGTGCTACCACCGACGTCACGATCGGTGACCGTTCCCCTGGACCCTCCTCCCTGTCTTTCCTCCCATGGTACCGTCCCTTCGTATGGTAACTACGGATAGCAACCGGACCGCAATCTGCATTCCGTTACCTAATTGTCGTAACACGACGATGTATGTAGATGCATACACATTGTACATACGTCGAGGATGCGCACTCTATCCTATATACGAGCATGTGCGGACCTAGATGCATGGAGAATGAAATAAGTGGAAGCCGATAGGAGGTACCGACGATACCGCGTGGAAGGGGACAGCGCGAAAGGTGATATCAGTGTTCCTTATTCGGCCGTCGATAGAATTTATGATGCAACGCGAAGGCCAGAGAGACACGTGGGTATGTGTGACGCGAAACTTTTCTTCTGCTCCAGGTTCAGAAGCTTGTCAGCGGCATTATGAAATATTGCGAATTTGGATTTATGAACTTGTATGGGACAACGCCGCGGCGTAAGATGCATAACGCCTGTCGAAAGGGAGAGAACTCCTCCTCTTGCCTAGCCCGTGAGAGACTCGAGAAGATGGAAGTTTAAATATTTCCTCGTTTAACCTAACTATTCAAACGAGTAACTGTGGTAGATAGCGTTGGAAAACTGAAAGCACGCGTACCACCTACGGAAAAATAGCTGGAGCAGGAATGTGCCAATTTTGGAGTGTAGCGTTTCGCGAAATCGATCACCTCACTTCCCTTGGCATAATGGACGATGGTAAATTGATAGTTGGCTCTGTACAAATATCAATGTAACCGTGAATTCCTATACAACGACAGTGGTCATGGGTTGAAGTGTCAGGGTAGACAGAGCGAGGACTAAAGGGGTTAAATGGGCTGACTGGTGGAAGGGGGACGAGACGCGAGGCGGCACAGCCGAATCCAGAGTGGTGATGTTCCACAATATGTACCGAACGCCATACCCTCGTGGCGTGATTGTTGTTTGAGCACTCTGCAATCCCTCGCCGCGACCCGGAGCGCGTCGCGTGTAATGAAGAGGGTACCGTATCCTGGATCCCGTGCAACTTTAGCCTTTTGAAAACGCGTCGCTCGCTTCGCGCGATCGACGGTGGATCTCGTTGGAGGACGACGACCAAGTATATTTTACGGCAGCCAAGCGATGAACGTTAGCCTGCAGCGCGAACGCATCGGTGAAAAAGGTCGCGAGTCTAGGAGCAATTTCACGGAATAATTTAACGATTCTAATTGTTTTAAGTTGAAAGGAACGACTACAATTAATTGGATATTTGCGCCCCCCGAGCGTCGCTTGACGGAGCTTACGTTTCGTAAGCGGCACGACTTTCGACTAATTACGCTTTAAGTGCTTGAGCCAGCTAATTGGTTGCTTTCCTGGTCTCTGCGCGAACGTCAAGTAATCACAGTCATCCGAGCGACTTCGTTAATTTTCCTCCGAGGGAACGATTATCGGGAGACCGGCAAACTAAACTGATTGCATTTGTACAGCATATTTCCTTTTCGCATTCCGTTCCTTCATCGTACAGTTCGCTAACCGTTTCGATAACCGGAGCAAGCTCCATTTACGTGTTACGGTTCGAAGGAATCGGAAGCCACGAAACGAATGGATCCCTTTACAACCGTGCCAGGGAGCTTCATTCGTCTCATTGCACCCTATTAAATCGCTTCATTTCCAAGCGGAAAATCAAGGAAGATAAAAGAATTCAACCGCAGCTCCCGCGGGACCGAACGACCTTTTCCCCGGTTCGATAAGAACCGGCGAAGGCGCCAGATTACAAATAGCTTCTCGCCAGTGAAACTCCGAGCTCCGAGCGGGAGCGCATCGACGGACGAACGCGTGCCGAAGTACGATCGGCCGTTGTCCGTTCGATCACTCTGTAACTCCGTTTCTTGGCGAAACTTGGAACCGACCGCGAGTCAGGATAATGAAGCGGTTCTTCGAGATCTTTGCGGCATCCGACTACGTCGTAACGGAGGAAGACGGACAACCTGTCGTGAGAACGGAGAGAGCGATACGTGAAAACTGGGGACAGCGGATACGAGTCGAAGGGGTGGCGCTACATTGGCTTTTACGAGCGAAACCCCCATCATCGTAAAGCGCCTGTGCTTCGCTATTCCTTTCTCCCTCCCTCATTCGCTCCCACCTACGCCGCACCCCACCCTGGCCTCGGACTCGGCGGGCGTCCTGTCTCCGTCGACGATGCTGACGGACTCCCTCGGACCGTTTCAACCCGGTATCCCCCTTCAAAGTGAATTCCAATACATTCGGATGCGACCAAAATGGTGAAACACGGATGTGGCTTCCGCGTGTAGGGGGCGAGATTTGAATGTCTTGCTCCGGAATCGGCGATGGTTGAGCGCAGGAATGGAAGGGAGAAATTGCTGGAAGCCTGGCAACCTCCTGCGCCTCGGCTACTCTTCCCATTTCCCTACTACTCCCCTTCGCCATTCGGTCCTGTTTCGCGCTGTCTCTTCGTTTCGTGTTTCTTCGACATCCCAACGTAAATACCTGCGCCGCTGCTTCACAGGCGTAACCGGGGTCTATCCTTTTTCGCGTTTCGACGCCCCTCGAAACCTCCCCTTATTCTAGCCTGCGCCCAACACCCGTCCAAACGCTGCGGATAGCGCGGATACCTCTTTCTCTTTAACGCGGATTACGGAAAGTCTCGTTCCTCGGATTCCGTCGGGTGATAAATTCGTTCGGCTCTCTCAGCAGCGACGCATCCCATCCGACCTGCTACTTCCGCCCGCCTTCTCCGCTCCTTTAGCAAGGAGAACAAGTCTCATGATAAATTCCGAAAATCCTGATGCTATATACGTTCGCCGGGGTAATCTTCTGTTCCGAGTCGCGGACTGGAAACGAGTTTGCGGCGCGCCGAGAGGATAGCTGCCTCGCCAACCTCGAGTGGATGACTTTTTGTCGCTCTATCGG
The DNA here is from genome assembly GCA_030770465.2 of Perdita meconis. Taxonomy (NCBI): domain Eukaryota; kingdom Metazoa; phylum Arthropoda; class Insecta; order Hymenoptera; family Andrenidae; genus Perdita; species Perdita meconis. The sequence goes on from JASKOS020000004.1 coordinate 5,155,210, forward strand.
ACGTAAAAACGGGCGCCTCGTTATCAGACGCATTATATTCTCAACTTCTTGATTGGACGCTGTTTGCGGATGGCGCACCTACGGCGATCTATAGCAGCGACGATTTAATGGGCCTCTCGAGAGAAGGGGCGGCTTCCTTGCAGAGGATTTCGCCAGAAATTTCAAGTGGCGAATAGACTCGGATACAATCGCTATTGAAATGGCGAAAAAATTGCGAGATCGTAAGGGCTATTGAAACGAATTACCCGTTGGTATAAAACTGGAGGATGGACGTGGTTTCAAAAAGTTACCAAGAAAAAAAAACTTTGTCGAGAAGTAACTTGGAAGAAATCTTAATTAAATAAGTCAACGGTTATCTGGAGGCATGACTTAATTACTGGGATATAATTCGGAGACGATAAATCAACCGCCTGAGTGCGGTGCTTCCAGCAATTGTATTCCAGTTCGTAAAATTTTTAAGAAAAGTTTATTTATTTATTTACGGAAAGGACTTCCCATTAGAATACAAGGAATGAGTAGCAATACATTAGCGGACATATTAACCAATAACAGAGTAATAGAAATGATAGGAAAGAAAACAAAAGAAAAATTTACAAAAGTATTTATAACAAAAAGCAAAAAGAAGAAAGAAAAATGATAAAATAGCACAAATTTGATTTTTAAAAGACATAATAGAACCGCAGAACATATCCAGATCGCAATCAATTGCATTTGCTGTCAATCACATACGGTTAATAGTGTCTGATCTAAAGAAATTCGAGGTATAGTTTGCTGGGGGAAAGGTTTGTGATTTTTTAAAGAATGTGTTGGCGCATAGAAATTAAGAGCTCAAGGAGTTAGGGACATTTAATGAAAGAAATCGCGGACGATTTTGAACAGAAGCATCAATTCAGAAACTGTTTTTTCTACTCTCTAAAGACAATAACTGGAAGATATTTATTATCCGTGACTAGCATCTTTTCTTCTATCTTAAATGTGAAATATCTAAGAAAATTGTGCAGTACTCTTTCAATCTATAGCTTATATTTTGTGAACTTAAGAGACTGAGGCATGTTTTATTTATTTATTTATTTATTTATTTATACGGGAAAGAATTCCCATTCGTGTACATGTAAGATGTATAAAGCATACATAGAGGACTTTTACCTGCGTTTTGACTAATTTTATTTTATCTGTGTTACAAATTTCGCCATACACCGTTTTAGAATGCCAAGGGTTTCATGCGCTTTCGACACAACTATCTGTATATGAGCGGAGAAATTAAGACGCGGGATAAAACGAACCCCTAAGTCACGCATCTCTGAGAGTTAAGCGGTGAAAGCAATAGGCAACGTTACGAATGTGTCGACAGGTAAAACAAGATTTAAACAAGTGCTCGTTTTGATATTGACATCAATTCCATGGTGAAGTTAATATCGTTTAGCTTCTGCAACGTTTATTTGACAAGAGCTCCGACGTGCAAGCCGGTTTCGTATAAAAGTGGCTTTCTAAGAAGGGAGAGGAGGATGTAAAGAAAATATGTGGCGCCATTGAAGCGTGCGGAGCGTGAAAAGCACGTTGATATATTGCGTAAATGTGACAGATATTCTGCGCCCGCCTCCGCCACACCTACACCACTTTCATTCCCATGCTCTTTCCACATAAATACGTTCATGATACAGCGCGAATGAAACCGAAGCCACCGTTAAAAGCCTCGTCGCGTCTCGTCGCGGCGGCTGTTTGCAACGGGTGTACCTGTTAGGCGCATCCAAACCCTCCGCTAGTGCTTTTCTTCGTTTTTCCCTTCGATAAAAAAATATTTTTTCGCGATATCAGAATGCTCCGTCGCTTTCGTGCGACTATGAACAACCGTTGTTCGCAGCTTAGGATTCTTCGTATTGTGAACGAGCGGTTGCCGAAATGACGCGTCTGGCCCGCGCGGTTCAATTCTACTTGGAAGCGGGAACGGTAGGAGCGACGTAACTGCCAGTGATATTAGATCGCGCGAGCCAGGCGGAGTTCCAAATTTCCGTCTGCTGATTGTAACTTCACCAAGTGCTGTGTAAATTACGCTAACAGCTACTCTTCCGAGGTTCCCGTGTAACGAATTATAAACAAAACAATTTATCCAAGTTTACAGAGATGAAGAAAGTTTGGAAGCGTAAATATTTAGCAAATTGTATTCTGGTTCACGATTAAACGCCATTCACGGTCGATAATAGAATTTTAATCTTGGAATATTCTATTAATCGACTAATGGTGAAAGCCGTGGGATAATGCTCGTGAACAGTGATTGGCGCTCGCGTAACTTTCATCTTTTATGCAAAGGACTAACTAAGGCCGGCTTAAGCAATATTTAGGTAGGGATTACGGAGAAATTTGAATGTGTACGGAATACAGCGGCAACCAATGATAATCTGGATTGTTATTACATTAAGAAGGAGCGCGTGCCTCGCGTTTACCTTTGCCATTGATCGAAAGAGATCTCAACGCGTATATCGAAAACGCGAATCAAAACTCTGAGAACGTCGGATTTAGTCGAAACCGTATAGAACCCTTCGGTAAAGCCAGCTTCTTATAGAGAGGCGGTCGTTGTTGCTCCCCGCTGATTTCCCGACAAGATCATTCGATAAGCCTCGAAGTAATGAAGTTCCCACTGGCAGCTGCCCACGACGCCGCACCGCTGTGCCTGCGATCGTAATCCGTGGGACGGCCATATTGAAACGGAAACGCAGAGGCCGCTGACAGCAGAGATTAGAGAATTACTGCGAGCCAATAACCGTTAAAGAGAACGACCGACAGTGCCAATGTTCCTCTACCGCAAGCTGGCTTGGAACTGCCCAATATTAAACACCGTATTGCGCGGATAGCAGGATGCAGTGCAGACGCACTCGAACGTCCGCAGAAACCTTTCGGAAGGTGCAAAGGTTGATTTGCGTCAAGACGTTGCTTTGCAGCCACTGTGTCTAGAAATCATTACCTATCTTATATACCTGCTACTAAATTACTCGTACTACTCTCTCAATTGTTTACGACAACAAATGCTCAAAATTAGTCGGTCTTTGTTTCCACAGTACTTTGTGCTCGGAACTTATTGATTGTTCCTCCATGACTGGCACGGCACTTCGCAACCTGCAACTTTGATCACTTTCGAACAAGAACATCGACCGGTTATCCTGGCTCCGCAGCTGATCATCGACGCTAATTAACTCGAGAACTGCGTTTTGGATCGTGCATAAAGTACAAAGAGAAACGAATTAGCCAGCTACCATTGTACAGAGCGTAACAGAAAGATAGATACACCTAGATTTTTGGTCACGGTTCTGGAGCTGATGAAGAAATTCGGTTAAAATTCATTTTAGCATTTAACTTGCTAGCTATTTATATAAAATTTCAGTTTTAGATAGTGTTTCATTCTTATGAAGTAATCGTTTATTTGATTTATTGTCCATTTTTTTAATGTAACAAAATAATAGATCATAGATACATCATAATTAGAACAAGAAATAAATTATTTCAGTTATTTATAAATGTTTCACCACTTTTTATTCATAAATTTATCCTCGTCGTCAGCTAAAATTTGCAGCTGTTCCAAAGTACCGCGATTCCAGGTCTTTTATACTTTTATACTGCGATTTCCAATTCCATGATGATATTAAATGATCGACTATTATCACGTACGTCGCGTATAAGTGGACCCCAAGGATTCTGGTTGGAGTTAATATCAATAGATTTCATGGGCTAGGTAAGCGTGCCGACAGTTTTTTCTTGCATTGCTTAGCATTTGCATAAAACTGTCGTATTATCACAGATAAATTTTAATTTATTCGAAATATCGCAACTGAAACCGCAATTGAAATTTCGTTAAGCAAAACGGACAAAACTTCTTTAAGACAAAGCTCTTAAATTTCTTGTCGCCAAAATTTCTTGAGAAAAAAAAACTCTTAATATTCTTTTTATCCCAGACACAAATTTCAATTGCATTCCAATTTACTTGTTCCACAATTATGACCAGACAGTTAAAAATTACTACAAGACAGTATACAAATTTTATAAGTACAAATAAAAATTTAAAACTTCCAATACAGTATCTTTAATGCTCTAACCATTCTAACTTGAATAATATCGTATGGTATATTTTAATAATCTTGTAGATTCCTTGCATACTTAGCATTGCCATAAATGCATAAAACCCGTTGTCTAGTTATGACCAAAAGTCCAAGTGGATCTATCTTTTTATTACACTGAATTCTTCGTATAAATTGCACTTAAAGTACAGCTTAAATTATGCTCCAAACTCGTGGCTATAAAAGAGCGAGACTTGTTTGTGTGATCGATATATTAGGACTTTCTAGGAAAGTAACTCAAGGAGAGCGTTATCGGAAGACAGTCGTAATTTAAACTAATTGTCTATAGTTCACGTTCTATCGAATAGTTGCTCCTGGGATAGTGAATAATTACGCTCGGTCCCCCGAGTGTTACCCTAGGCTCCGGCATTTATGCATTAATACGCGATAATAGTTACAAATGGCCAACGGCAATGACGAAACGGATCCGCGTTATATCTCTTAACAGAGCAAACCGCGGATACGCGTTATATAATTACAAGATGAATCTTCCCTACTCCCGACCGCAATTTCGAGCGTCGACGCGGAAGAAAAATTCGATGCTCCTGGCACGGTGAAGTGACCGAAAGAAATTTTAATTAAAGTCGCTTGTACGGCTGTAAATTGTAATTACAGAAGAGCCGCTCGGACCGGCTTCGCGACAATTTCATCCAGAGTGTAGCTTTTTCTTCGTCGACGCACGCGTTCGACGACGTCGCTCGACTTCTTCCTCCCCTGTCCTTTGAGACCAATTCAATGAACACTAATTACACCGCACTCGTGTTTTCGTCAATGCGATGTAATTTTGCGGAAACATCTTGAGAGTCGTACGATTCGCGCGCGAGTGAAAACCGAGTGGGTGAGTGATAACCGAGTAAATTCGAATAGGTAACAACGACGAAGAGGAGAAAACGTTCCGTGCTTTAAGCTCGAAGCGTCGAACGCAGACGCGCCACGAACGAAAATAATGTACGAAGGTATGTAGCATAAAGATTACGGTCCGCGTTTTCAACTATTGACGCGCAAAACTGCTCGGCAGCATTGCGATTAAATAAAACTGAAAAAAAATACTTTATAATAGTACGGACCATGTGCCGTATATTGACAGAGAATAAAGAAATTGTAACGCGACTGAATGAAAACAAAGACGGGAACGAACTAAATAATCCCAACTGCTCGGAGCTATGTAAATCGAAGAACAATATCTGACACGGGAAACAGTATTGCAAGTTCCTTTCTATCGCGTAGCGAACATAATAAACAACACTTTCATCTCTTCTGTGCACTACTTTGAGTGCAGCATAAAAATATGTGTGTTTCTCGTTAAAATTCTGTTGGGAGGGAAACTAGCAAATTGTGGAAAGGACAAAGAACGTAATTTTAATGTCGTACGCCACGAGTGTGCCGCGTTCAAAATGTGGAATGGTTATGTTGGAGTTCCGCCGTCGAAACGTCGAGGTAGCTAATAAAAAGACAAATTCGCCGTGACGATTGTCGTCGAAACGTTCGACTGGACATCGGCGTAAAGTAACGGTGCATTAGAAACGATGGCACGATTATCTATCCTCGTATCCCAGGAGAGGCAGGGTTTGCGAAGTGACGGTAAGGGGTAGGACGGTGGTAAATGGCTAGGGTCATTGGGGAATATCGTAGTTACGCATTAGAGCGACGCAGGCACAACTGCTCTCTGATAGGTTAACGATATCACCTGCTTAACGATGAAACTCTACGTTACCAGCCAGCCAGCTCAAGCTGGCTTCCTTGCCAAAAGGCACAAGATTAGGGTGATTCCCTGAAGTGAATCGCTGTTGAACATCTCGCGTCTAACCCCTATCTAAACGTCGCGTTCAAACGACGATCTCGCCCGATTTCGTTCCCATTTTTTCCAACATTTAATTTCAATTCGTTCGAAAACTATTCAGATGGCCCGATTGAATCGTCGGAGTCGTCAATTATCGCGATAGCAACGCTTAGGGAGCAATGAATAATTCCGAAACGCGATAAAGCAGTTTTCTCGTTCGCGACCCCTTGTGCCGGCTATAAATACGCGAATTTACATTTAGCGAAACGAATCGTAACACGCCCCGGAGCGGTCGCTCTTCTCCCAGCGCGAGACTCGCTTATCGGACTGTAGCTGGACGAATTTCTGCAGCAATTTTACGAGAAAAACGCTTTGACACCGCGCGCAGTGCAAGAGCAATTCGTTTAGCTTCCACTTTGCCGCGATGCATCGTAACATCACTTCGAATGAGATATCCGATCCTCGCGTCAACACTGTTTGTTTTTCGACGCATTGCGACAGTTAACGCCGCGACGCGAGGCGACGCGACGTCCTTCGCGCGAGATCGCCGTCGCCCTGCGGGTCGCGTCGCGCCGCGTCATTGGGACATCGAGGTGAAAAAAGAAAAGACGCGAACAACGGTTTTTTTCGTTCCCTCGTTTCGCACATTCTTCTTCGCTCCGATTCCGCGCGAATTCATTATAAAATTACCTATAACCGATAAATCTGACTGCTTATTAATGCAGAATGATTTAAGAAATTAATGGCATGTCGCTGAATCTTGAAAAATGCTACATTATGAGGTCTTCGAGGAAGCGAAATGCCATCGAATTTGTTTACACTCTTGGTCATAAAATACTACCTCAGGTAGAAGCGATGCGTGATTTGGGAGTCCTTTTTACTCCTCTCCTTGACTTCTCTGCGCATATACAGGGAATAGTTTCTAAAGCGCTTAAAAATCTAGGCTTCCTTAAAAGATGTACAGCGAATTTTACCAATCCGAATGCTCTCAGACTATTGTACTGCGCGCTGGTGAGATCACAGTTAGCATATGCCTCGGTCATATGGTCCCCACACTACACGAAATTTAAGCTGCAGATCGAAAGAGTGCAACATAAGTTTCTTAGGTATGTAGCGTTTAAGATTGGAGAAAAAATGCACTTCTCTGATCATAATTATCTTCCTGCTATGGAAAGGCTGAAACTTATGTCCTTAGAGAGTAGAAGAACAATTTCAGAGTTGATGTTTCTTTTCAAAGTTCTATGCGGATGCATCAATTGTTCTCAACTCCTAGAGCTCATTAATTTATATGCGCCTACACGATCTCTCAGAAAATCGCAAACGTTTCTGCCAGCAAACTATACCTCCAATTACGCCAAAACTGATACTATTAACCGTCTGTGCATCACGGCGAATGCATTTGACCATAACTTGGACATGTTTTGTGGCTCAGTTTCGGTATTCAGAAAACAAATTTTTGGCTTCTTTTGATTTTTCTCTCTCTACTTAATCTCGCCATATATTATTTGCAATTTATAGTTTAAAATTATTATTTTCTTTATATTTGTTGTTCGTCATCTATGGAACTGTAGTTAACTACTTGTATATTAATGGGAATTGCTTCCCGTATATAAATAAATAAATAAATAAATAAATAAAAAATTGGCAGCAAGGCAAAGATCCAATTAACCGTCGGCTATTGAATCTTCGCGCAAACTGCGTATCATATCAGCCGGACGGAGATCGATATAATCCTTAATTATCGATGAAATTACCGCGCGTGAGATTAGCAGCTGAACCACGAGGTGACGACACCTCGTCGTCGAACTCGGGATTTCATTGAATCCGCGAGATCTAGCCGGGTCAGATCGTTGATTAGCCATTAGCGTAAAACTGGTACGCGTGTGTGCGTCCGCGACGAACTGGTTACAGTGTTACGTCGTCATAACGATTAGCAGGTCGTTGAAATAGAAGGGCGCGTTACATCGACGTGTACCTTCGGTCCCCGGGATTGTTAATCAACGCAAATATTTAACGGCGCCGAATACAACGAGGGCAGACAAACGGTGGCTCGTCATTGGAGATAAAGCGATTCGCATTTCCTGGGATTCAGAGGGGCGGAAATCAGGTATAGAAAGGGGGTCGCGCGCGACTGACAACGCCGGTTCGAATACGCCGGGTGGTGAACGCGGCTGTTTAGATATTATTTAGCAGTAAATCGCCAGCGAAGTTGGCAGGGGTGTAACGCTGACGCGGCAACACGCTAAAGGCGGAACCTAGCCTCGCCGAACCAACTGCCGCCCTCCCTTTTACTCTCTCCCATCGCCCCATTCTGTCTTTCATTATTTTCCTCCCTCTTCGCGCACGAGCCTCCGCTTCCGTTTTCCACCTTTCTTTTTGGCTCCGACTCGATCTTTCCTGCATAACCTGCGTTCACGCGTCGCTTCCGCCAGCAAACGCGAGACCGTCGCATCGCCTCGTGCCGTCGAATAAATTATGATCGATAGAGCGACGCTGCCTTTGCGATGGCGTACCGTTGTTCTTCAATATAGTCTAATCGAGCCTGATTCGAAGCAGTAAGAGTTTTCGCGTCGTTATCTTCTGTTAGTTTTCCTTGTTCGCGTTGATTACGCGCAAGAATTTAACCAGAAACCTGGTTCTGGGATCTGTTTCACGAGTTTTCACCGATGCGTCAGCGAAACTTGCTTGATTGTACAACAACGGTCGGATGCAGTCAGAGAAGACCGATGCTGGTGCCTGTATGTGTCTAGCGGAGTAACAATTCCCCGTGGCGCAGCTGCAGTTAGTTCCTCCACTGACTGCTCTCGCTAATTAGGATGACCGAGACATTCGACGGGGAATTTTTCTTCCCAGTCTCCTGTCACAAATTCGTGTCACGCACTTCTCTCCCTACTCCTCTCTTCGATTCTCTTCTTGTCGACTCCGATGCCTTGCAAATTAACATTACGACGCGTAAAGTAAACAGATAGAAATGAATTGGCAAATTGGAATATCAATATTTCTACACTAAGAAAAATTACTACGTTGCGTAGTAAAGAAGCAGAATAGAGTGAAATGCGTTCCTTTCTATCGCGCTAAAAGGAAAAAGTAACACATGTGTTTCTAAATTTAATAAACCAGTGTAGTAAAATTTACGGAAGGCTATGATACACAGCGACATCTATATGTATATATTGTACAATAGCGTGTATCCTACACTTCGGTAAGAAGTGACGTCTCGTGACATAACCTCAATTTGCTTGGCTTTTAACGTTGTCGTGACGTCCCATGTCCACCAAAATAAAGACTTTCAAGTATTTAAAGTAAGTTTCAAATATTTAAGTTAACTAAAAATATCTGCAGGTATCTGAAAGATATCTGAAGAAAATACATATAAGATAATTGAAAAAAGTAACCTAAATAATATTATTCCGATAACTGTGTTCCAGGAGCTATCTTTTCAATGGCTTTCAATGAATATCGCATAAACGTCCAAAAAATGGTATAGTTAATATTGGAAAAACTTATTTCCTTACATAGGTATTTGTTACGGGCCTAGCCATTAGCAGTTACTGAACATAGTTTCATAGGGCTTCCGCTAGAGTGTTCTCGTAATAATCGTCTTTCTCGCTAATGCCTGATCGTAGCCCCGTTCCTTTATAAGACGAGTTCCGAAATAATCTTCCACAACTCAAGCACAGGTTCGTCAGCATAGGTCTACTGATAATGAAGCTAGGCTTGGTTGACCCGATGGTCCAAAACGAAAATCGCCGTGGCCCCCTTCCCTTCTTCCACCCCGAAGTTTTTCCTCCTCCAGTCGTCAACACTCTGTATAACCACTCTCTATAACCACTAATAATTCTCTTATCTATCCTATGCCCTACCTTCCCCGTCGCCGAGCACACCTCAGTATTTCCATAAAGAAAAACTCTTTTCAATTTGAGCAAAGTTCCAACTTTGCTACATTCGTATAGTAAAAATCAGCACACGAGTCTGTAGCATTTACCAAGTCTTCAGAACCAAATATTACTACACTGGTGTAGTAAAAACATAACCACTTTCACCAATCCTGCCGTTTTAGTAGAAAATATAGTAAAATTTCGCACAATGTATACTATAAATTAAAACATTTTTTCTCTCAGTGTAATTACTATCTGCCACTATTTTGGCTAAATGTGAATTCCTTTTTGCGCAGCTTCTTATAGTGGTACCGTATGCACAGCTAGTCTGTCATTACGTATACGCATGCACGCAGCCTGTGACAATTCCTAGAGACGCAGTTGTTAATTTAGATGAGCCAGGCGCTGAATCATACGTCGAAGCAGCAACAGCAATCAAGATTCCACTCGACGATGTAATCACAACATTGTTACGCGAATCGCCGTACTTCCTTTTCTTGCTTCTGCCGCGTTCTTCGCTTTCGTTTCGTCCATCGAGACACAGTTCCGTTCCTCGTAGAATTGTAGATCTTGGTTGCTCGAGGGCGTGGAACGGGTCGATTCAATAATCGATACCCGTGGAATTTCTTCGCTCGAGTGACAGGAATTCCCTTATGGGAAACTGGTGAATATGCAGGCATGTAGTATACATGGTAACTATTCCTGGAAGCGCACCTTCGGCTGTCTCGTGTCCTGGTTCGTTGGTTGATGCGTCGGCTTGGAATGCGGCCACAATCGAACTGTCTTCCGGTTTATTTTTGCCCGTCGGATGAACAGCGTTTCGTCGATTCCTCTTCCAATTTCAATCTCGCGTTTCGGAAAAATTCCTTCAAAGTCTTCGCGATCAAATTGCCTGCGGACGTTCTCGGAAATGACACTCGATCGCGCCCTCTTGCAGAGCGCCGGATTTTTATTCGTGTTATTAATCGAGTACGTTATTGTGTCGCGTTCGATCGATTCGCCTCCTGCTTGTACGTACTCGTAAAGTGTCAATCACCGACTGGACGTGAACAGAATCGGCTCGTCTCGCTCGAAACCGTTCGACAGATTTTGCTCGAGCGACCAACCGAGGTTTCCTGGGATCGTATAACGGAGAAATTTCACCACGGGAGGCCGGTGGAAGTGTTAGGATCTGTTTCGTGCAGTAGCAATCCCCGCAGGTGCTTCTGCGTCCCTTGCATTTGCCCCCGGCTGCAATTGCTAATTAGAATGGCGCGAACGGTTGACCGTGCGCTGATTCGGAGTTGCAATCAGAATCGGCACGATAACATCGCAGACTTCTCCTTCCGTAACAAGATACTCTGCCGTGAACCGTACGCTAAGCTCCGCTTCAATTTTGTTTTGGCAAAGGCACCTCGAAATGTCGTGCGCGCGCACCCGAATCTCTCCTCTGACGCATTTATACTCGTTTGTCGGGTTTTGGTGTTAGTACTTGAAACGACTAGTAATATTCGCCGGAACACGTTGTGACAAACTACACACATCGATAGCCTTCAACGAACGTTACGCTGGTTACACTCAGCGTCAATTGCGTCGTCGCTCCAGGCGATAGTCGATATTTCAACCGTGGCTTTGGCTCGTTCCGAATCAGTAGTTATAATGTACGCAATAGTAGCAATAATGCGCGCAGTTCGTTGCGCTACGAAAACCGAAGACAAGTAAAATTTCTTCCTTGATTCTACTTCACGACTCGATCGATGGCCTCTTGTCAAATACTGCTTTATAAATAGTATCGCGACGCGACGCGTTCCGTTAATTACGACGACCACGAATCTCCAAGGTGCATGCAGGTGGAAATGTAATCTAGATCGAGATGATGGCGCAGCTACTTTCGCTCTTTATGATTGCTCCAGCAATCCCTTCTGACGTCGCTGGGCGTTCGTTCACGTCCTTCTTCGCGAATCTGACTGACGCGTCCTACATTTGCAGTCTGTCAGAACGCAAATTGGAACAAGAAGATAATCATTCGAAGAAACAAGAGACGGACGCTCAAAAAGAGGTCGAATTATTAACTGCAAAGAGAAATTCAAGCAGCGATTCCTTCTTCGTATTTTACTAGAAAAGATTTTGCGGATCGTTCCACCATTCTTTCCAAGGTCTTTCCGCGTCTTCGGGACGATCTATCAAAACCTTCTTACGTTTTCGAAGGCGTTAACACCTGTTACCAGGTTCGGGTTTGCTTTATCGCGGAAATTCCGCAAGCCCCTGCCGAACAACCGCCTTCAGCTTAAAGGTATCCCCTGGAATCTCATAAATCGTACACATCGTTCGCATGTGTCTAACCGCAAAACGTGCGATTCAATTACAATACCAATCTTTCATAAGAACCAACCTGCAGCCGCTTCTAACGTAATCGTATTCGTCGATTTTGACGCGCCGTTTCAAGTAGGCAACGAGATTCAAACTCAGACACATTTTTACATGACTATAAAGCTTGCGAGTGGAACAGATATTTCACAAGGCGAGCGATAAAATTGTTTCCCTACGATTGATCGTTTAACTGGATTACTTTCTTCTGACGAGTTAAATCAAAATCGTCTTTCTTAAATTTAAGACTCGAACCAAATGCTGAAAAAGGGACAACAGTAGAGTCGCATAAACGGAACCCAGAAATTAGGAGTTCCCGTTCTCACCGACTCGTTATCAGCGACGCTACGCAACTTTTCGATAACTAGCGATCGTTGATTGCGAACCTCCGAAAGATCGCGTAATTCGCCGCTCCTTATACTGTCTCTTACACAGAGGGGAGCGGTCAGGATCGGTGAGCAATGATTGCGGTAGTCCGAACGCGGTGCTCCCAAAGTTTCAACAACGCTCGCGAAGTCGAAGTCGCGAGCAAAGTTTCGTGCTTTCGTCGTTCTCGCCGCGACGGAATGTAGAGAAAGAGAGGCGGGAGGAGAGTAGAAAGGTCGAAGGGTGGCTCGAGAGAAGAATGAGGCGATGCAAGTTTCTGGATGAATCGAGTTTCTAAGGGAGAAACCGAGGAAAGAGGTGGATGATGCTGGGACTGGAAAGGGGTGGAAGAGCGGCAGTAAGGACGATGACGGTGCCGAGTTTCGCTACAAAATCACCACATCCACCTTTCAACTACCTTCTCTCGTCCAACCGACTACCCACCAAAGTTTTGTCCGAGTATTACTCGTTACATTTCCATTGAGCCAATGGTTATCGATTAGTTTACTGCTCTGCGTGTCGACCAGTCGACCATTTCGCAATTTATCAATCGCTAGACATGTCCTGACGCGACACAACCATTACAAACTGTGTTGGAGGCGCCTTAGCCTCGATGCAAACGAACGACAAAAAGTCGCTGCGATTCGATATGCTATTATGTTTTTCACAAACACAAACAAATCGGACAACGTTATTGACATGAAATCACAATAATTAGCGATACACGAGAGGAGATTTCTCTACAGTTTTCATCCATCGCAGACAAACCTGCGATTGAAATCTAGAACGGTTCAAAACTGCGAATGTTCACTAACGTACGACAAAACCCCACAGACAAATCTATCGCAGATAAAACTGCGCGTTAATAGACCAAAGTCGCTGGTTTATCCGCGGTTTTGGTCAAAACCGTGGACTTTCAATTTGATAAAAATTTTGTCAGTTGTTCTGCATACTTAAATGGAATTTATTTATTTACTTTATAGGATAAAATTTCCATTAGTGCACATGTATCAAGCATACATAGAGGATTTAAAATTTAAAGCAGAACTAATTTGATTGATGACGCAGGAAAAATTGTTTGATTTTATAACCTTCGACCTAACGGAGTTTATAGAGCCACAAAACATCTCTAAATCATCAACGGTATTAACTTTAACACATATACGGTTGATTGGATCAAAGTGCGAATAATTAGAGGTGTAGCAAAGAGAAAGAAAGGTCTGAAGGTGTCTAAAAGATCTGATAGGTGTATAGAAATTAATATGATCTAGTATTTACTCTAACCATTGGGGATTGCAAAAAAGGAATTACACAAAAGGAACAATGTTTAAAAGGAGCACTAAGAAATGCAGTTTCCGTTGTGCTATGATAGGAATGCACATAATTGCTCAAAATAATGTATCGAAAAGCAGTTCGAAGTTAATAAAAAACTATTTACTTAAAAAGGAAAGAATTACAATTAGTCATATTTGATTATTGAGAGAATTTATTTATTTATTTATTTATTTATTTATTTATTTACGGGGAAAAAACCCATTAGCACAAAGAAAATAAAGATAAAAAAAGTACGAGCTAAAAGAAAAATACAAAAAGAAAAAATATATATAAGTAGAATGAGAAATGTATGGACAGACGATAAATTACGGTAAACTATTACGTAGTGAAGACTTAAGCACATGCGATGATTGTAGGAAAAGATCTGAATGTACATGTGACCTGTTGGAGTGAATAAACATACGATTGTAACAATCAAAATAATTAAGAATTAAGAGATAATTAAGACATAATGTTCCTCCTCCTGACACAGGAGCTCTGTATTACAACTACACAAATTTTTATATTATATTTCTGTTAGTTTTAGTAAATCAGTTGATTTTTATCAGCAGACAAAACCTGCACGTTAATATTCTAGAACTGTTTTGTCACGCCACTGAAGTTTGTTAAAAAAGTTGTGACGGTTTAAATCAATCATCGACATGCGCCATGCGCCACTAACATGCAGTTTTGTCTGCAAACTTGAAATGCGACGGATGAAAACCGCGGAGAAACTTCCTCGTGTACGATCAGCTAATGATCGCAGATGATCGCAGCGATTTGGTGTCGCTCGTGTGCATCGGCTCCACGGTGTATTATACAGGTGTTGCAAGTTCCCTCAGAAACGTGTGATCATTAGATGAAAGATCTTCTAGCGACCGCTAGAGTGTGTCTGAGTAGAAACATCCGTGAGGAGCGCTCCTATTGGTTCAGCGAGCTCAAGTAGTGAGGAGACCAAGCGTAAGTAAAGCTCTGTGATCATCTGTGACGCACTTCATTCGCACACATATACAGGCGTCCAGAGGATCTTCCATCTGTTCATCACAAAAAATCAACCAGACAGGAGTGCTTTGTCGGAATACCTCTATAATACACCGTGATCACCTCTTAATGCCAGACTTCGCGCCGATTATAAATGCTGTGTTCGAGCATCAGTCGATATTGGCTCGTGTGAAATCCTAAGAGATTAGGAAATTCGATTCTCAGCGATACATCGAGAACAACTGAAATGCATGCTAGACGACGTCTCGATAGGAACATCGGAATTTCAATATGCACGTAATAAATCGACGAACTCGCCTGCTTGTTTAAATACTTGGATCTTGTACTCTTACTTGTTCCGTATAACAGAAATTCCGGTAGAAATTCGGTGGAAAGGCCTGAGCCTAGAACCTCCTTCTCTCAGAAAGTATCGAACAGAGCCTCGAACAATAGTCACGAGCCATCAATTGCACTCGCTCGGTGACAGTGGTCACGTGAACGCGCGTGAAGTATGGACAGGATCCTCGAGAGGACATTACGACAGACACCACAATAGCGGCGGACCCGTTTACGGAGTGTAAATTACGAGGAGAATCGATGATGGGGATCGAGACGTTAATAAGGAGTTATACTTGTTCGTCTGACCAAGTCGACCCCTCGCTTCTGTCACTGTACTGTAATGTTCGCCTTAAGTGGTGATAGTGGGGCGAGCGTAGCGTACGCTATAAAATAATTGAATTTCAACTTCAAAGGGCCGTCAACTAATAGCGTTACCTTACACTCGCCCGTGCAATTACGATGTATAAGGCGCTTCGTCTCCACCGCTGTCTCTGCATTCCACGTCGAAGAAAGTTTTCGGAGCACGTAGGCATTTTTACGATTTTCCTCGCGAACCCGATAAGCGCTTCGAGATCAACTGGGCGCATCGCCGGACAATTTGGCTCGTTTTTAAAGAACGTCGCTCTTTTCGCTTAGCTTATGGAAGATCTGCGCTAAAGTATGACGCTCTACCACGAACACGCCCGTACATTCGTTAAAAGGAAGTAAAAGAAGGCGAAGTGCGCAACGTCGGTGGTCCTTCTACGAAGAACGGATATTTCTAGTATCGCTATGAGAAGCGTGAACAGTAACGATTGGAGCGTGTTCAATTAACGGCGAGGCGACTGAGCTCAATTAAAGGATACCATTCAAGTGTGAAAATCAACGTGCAGATCGGTCTCGCTTCTTCGATCGACTTCGCGAAGTCGAAGGTCCTTCGGAAACGGTTTCGCAGTTAAGAGAACTAATCAACGCGTATCGGTTGAGTGGACGGGGAGAAAAAAGAGAGAGCCGTGGCAATCATTTTTCTTTCGCCTTTTGCCTGTGATCTTTGAAGAAAGAAAGGAGAAACGAACGCGCGATTTTGACGCGAAGAAGGTAAAAGTTCGAGGACGAAGCAAATAAACTCGAAAGACGATCTTAGGGACCCTTAATTATTTGAACGAGAGTTTCGCAGACATTTTGATGCCCGAATAAGAAGGTTGGCTACTGACTCGAGAACGAGCGGAAAAACAGAAGTTTTACGACTTGTATTCCGCGAAAACTTGGAGTACTCGTATTATTTTCCCGACTCGTTATGCTGGTTACGGGAGTCGCCGCAAGTATCGACTTCCTCCCGGATCGATTTAAGGGAATCAGAGCAGATAACTGAGTTTCCGCGATTGAGAGGACCAATAGACAGGGAATCGAGCCAAGAAAAAGGATGAGGTGAAAGCTGGGAATACATTTTCCACTTTTTTCGTTCCGTCTCTCTTTCTCTCTCTCATTCTCTCTCCCACCCGTTCTATCCAGCGTATATTTGTGTTCCTTATCGGCAAGGGAGGAGATAATCGCGACGTCAAAACGGGAAAACGAATCGGGAGATCGATAAAACGAGAGATTACCCGGGAAACCACGAGAGGTTTAATCAGTCGCTACTATAATTCAGACGTCATGGCTGAGCTGGCGTATAGGAAAGAATCTCGTCCCCCACCCCTTAATCGAATACATACGCGCCAAGTTTATCGATTCGATTTTCAAAAACGTCAAAGTTTCCTGAAAATGTATTAATCGTAATCAGAAGGAAGACGCTAGATGAACGAAGTCGAAGGAGAAGAAAGACAGATTTCTGTGTCGTGTAATCGATTTCGCGAACTACACGGTAGCCGAAGCAACGACAAAGAACGAGCGACGCAAAGAAGGATTAATAGGCTACAAACACAGGGGCTGGTTTTACGAGGGAACGCGAAAGGTCGCAAAAGGATCAGGGGCGAGTTTAATCAAACCGCAGGATGATGATCCCCGGGCCGAGGGACGTACGCGAGTTTACGTGGAAGCGTGCGCAACGTTCCGTCGACTTGGAAAATGTATTTCTTCGTACGTACGCGTCTCGACGAGTACACGTATTCTTTTACAGTCTCGTTACGGACAAGCCAAGACGGGTAATGACCACGGACCATCTGGATGTTCCAAGGAGGCCAGTTGAAAGTTACAGGGAGAATCGTTAAGACGCGAGGAGATACAGAAAGACAGACGAGATAGTAGAGAATGGGGAAAGGAAGAAAAACGGTAACAATGGAGTCCCCTTTTCTCTTCTCGTGCTCAACGAGGCTTGCGTCGGCAGCTTTCGGCAAGCGATCGGCCGTGAATCTATGTTCAGCAATAATGATGTACTCTATTTGTGTTTCGCGGAGACGTCCCGTCTCCTCTGTTCTTCTTCTTCTTGCTCCACTGCGACGAGAAGAGTAGGTCGCGAGTCGTCGAGGGAGAATATCCGGAGGATACACGCGCGTCTTGAGTGCTTCGAGTGCCGCCTTTCGTTACAACCTGCAACGCTCGCGCTGCTATTGGCTCCCTTTTCCTCTGGTTTCCGCGCTGTTCCCGATTTTAGGATAATTATAGGAAATCTAGAGTGAAACACGACGACGCGACGCAGCCCGATATAAATTAGTATACTCCTGTTCCGCCGCCTGCGGCAAATAACTGGGTCGTTGTATAATAATGCGTCGAACTTAAATAGAAGCTTCTCTCTCGGCGCGATGTACGAAGTGAAATGGTGCGTGCGTCGGTCCGTACCAAGGGCTACGATAATCGTACCGAGGACCGCGATCGTAATCCAAATTTAGGAAACGCGTTCCTCTCTTTTCCTCGTCTGCGCGGACCAACTTTTTTGTCTCGATTTCGTTTTGATTCGTCGCAACGCATTGACCCGGTGCGGCGCGGCGCGGCGCGAGGCGTGAGGGCGTGGGGCAGGGTGGCGCGAACTGTGCTCTAAGTGAATTATAAAATTACCGCTGCAACGTTACTTGGAAGTAATACAAGTCTCCTCGAGAGCGATACACCGGCATCGTTATCGTCGGTACGCCCTAATCGCGTCTGCGCCGGTGTTTCTCGCGTGGCTGTGTGGGTGAGAGTAGAACGCTCGGTATTACGGAAGTTCCCTTTGGATACCGGTGCACAACCCTGTTGCACAAAGATCCGGAGAATGCATAGAGGCACGCGAATGTTCGGCGTGGCTCTTGGGTGCAGTTCGTTACCCCCGTGTCCGGAGTGTACTTCAGGGAGAAAATCGTAATTATAATCAAGTTTCGCCACGGCCGCTCGGCGTTACGCGTCGCTTGCTCGAGGAGACTTTCCTCTCGTGTCTATCTTTGTCGTGGAATGTTGCAGGCCACGGTGAATCGTTCGCGGAGCTCTTTCCGCGACCAGAGAATAGCTATAATCGTTGCCTCGGCAGTAATCATCCTTTGAGGGACACGAGTGGTTCGTTATAAATTCCCGTGATGCTCGAGAACACGTGAAAAGTTTTCGCGACACGGATTTCGATGAGAGGATTCTTTGTAAGGGCGGTGCCCGAGGCTAGAACACGCGTTGCGAGCGCTTAAAACCAAGTAAATTTCTGACAAACATGGGCAAAACCTACGCCAGGTTATCTATCTCTTTCCCTGTTTTTTGCGTCCCTTCGGTCTGTTTGTAAAAGTGTTACTCCGCCTGCGGTTAAAAACCTATTTGCCATTTTCTATCTGTGCAATTTGCCGTTGCGCGAGAAAACTAAATTGCGCGTCGTTAAGTCCCTATGACGCGCGTACTCTCCTCTTTTTTCTTCCAACTTTCATAAACCTTTGACGAGGCTTAGCGCTCTGTATTATCTCGAAAATATTTCTTTCTGACGTTCGGTAATACCTTTCACTACGAGAGTGTAAAGGGCAAAACAGTTTCGACTGTGTACGGAGTCTAAAGTGAAGTGGACCATTATTATTGTAGCGACGACGGAAGGAAAACAGGCAATACTTGATGAAAAATTCGAGTTCTCCTTCTCCTTTTCCGACCTTATCGAGCTATGAGTTTTCCCGCGACCGAAAAATATTACGCAACCGTGTGAAAGCGAGAATGAAAATAATAGATCGAAGAATAAGATGAAAAGAACGAGGTGGCAGCGAAGGGATAACAGGCAACGGAACTCGAGTCTTAGTCTCGACAGCCTGTTAGGGGACGCCTATTAGCGTGACGTAATGACGTCATTAGCCAGTACGAGATCACGTGATCGGAGGGACAATTATATTAGTGTCCTACGGCACCTTGAAGGTTGGCCCCTTAACTACCTAGTCGCTACCTTTCCTCCTGCCTCCCTAGAACACTCGTCTGGTTGCAGTTGCCGTGTGACGTTCTGCTTTTAATGAGATTCATCCGCTAGTCTAATACTTTGCATAATCTTTTCTCTGCAACATAAGCTCACTTACCACCCCCGCTTCTTGCCTCCGATAAGAATGCACTTCCTTTCTGAATCTCATTATACCGATAATGTTACCCCACAAAAACTCTATACGCGGTGCATGAGAAACGCGGCGCCACTCCGCGCCGCGACGACCGCACGCCAACGTATCGATTTAAATTTATTCAAAGCGTACTTTATATGATACATGTTCTTACTCGTTATGAAAGTAAAATCTCTGATAAAATCCAACCGCTTGAACAACCACTTGTGGACGGAAAAACGCGCATCCAGGCGCAGACGGTTCAAAATAGAGACATTACTTATGAGATACCCGGGTATTCGGGTTACCCGTGAGATACCCGGGTAAACGAAAATTACCCGGGCACCCGGGTAAATAATAATTACCCGTTACCCGATTTCCCGGGTAAACGACAATTACCCGGGTGGGTACCAGGGTAAATGAAAATTACCCGTTATCCAACTACCCGGGCAAATGAAAATTATCCGAGTAATCGAATATTTTATGAGATACTCGGATACATTTTTTACAACATTGAAACAACGATATGTATTAGGTGCAAAATTTTTATTGCAAAAAATGCAACTCACCTTATTTACATTTATTCTAGATATTTAGTATTAAAGATAAAGTTATACCTACTACCGTTCAAATATTATAATTATCTTAAGAGAGATCTCTGGATAGCCGGGTACCCGGGTACCCAACGGATCCAGTAGATCTCGGGTACCCGAGTACCCAACGGATCGGGTAGGATTCGGGTAATTTTCCTTATCTTGAGACAGATCCGGGTATCCGGGTACTCGAATAACCGGAATACCTGGGTAATTGGTCATTGTTCTAGTTCAAAACAAATAAAAGTCGAACGTTGATACGGGAATATTTAAGCGACAAGTGGAAATTACGGGAGAAATTTAAGGAACGAACTGTGGAAATTATCGACACTTCCATTCTTCGCTGGGCGTAACCGTACGTGGTGGTCCAACCAGCAGCTTAAAGGTCATAAATACACTGAAAGTCCGTAGAACCAACCCTTTTAACGATATCTCCGTAATTTGCCTTAAACGCCTCGGTCCTCCATTCGACGCTAATACTAGTAAATCTCGCGAGAGCGAGAGCTTCGTTGTCGGGAGGAGGAGCAACGAAGAGGCAGGAAACGAAAGTAAGATAGATGTTGCGGAGGATACGGAAGAAATTTCTTGAAGGCCAACGATAAATAGCCCCTAATTACGGCACTTTCCGCAGGGGCGAAGCAGTTCTTCTCTAGCCGGTCCGTTGTCGTCGTCGACGTCGTTGTCTCTGCTCCACCGGAGAAAGAGTATCAATTAGTTTTAAAAAAGGGAACCGCTCGAGGGTGGCGAACAACAAAGCCAGGGTTACCGTGCCGGTATAACCACAATTCCTTCGCTGTTCCACCCTCGCGTCGCTTCCTTTCTTCTTTTCTTCGGTCAATTTCGTACGGTTCGTGTCGTCTCTCGTTGCTCGGCTCGCCGAGGAAGTCGGTTGAATAACGAAAGGAACAATAATAGCGGGTTCGCGGGGGAGAGGACGGGGCACGTGCAAATAAATTTGTACGTCGAACGGTTGCGGTAGCGTTCGAGGTTGGCCAAGCTCGAAGATGGATGCGGATACGCGGAACCGTCTACTCAACGAGAAACAATAACGCGAATGGAAAGGAAATAACGGTAACTGTGACTTATCGTTTCGGTTAGCACGCCGACGACGCTTGCTCCTTCGTAATTTTCGTTAGCGAGGGCAATCACTTAACGTTTAGTCGGACGACGAACGCGTTTCCGCTTCTGCCTTCCTCCGTTCTTCTCCCCAACTCTGCTTCCCGTACTCGATCTCCTCCCCCCCCCGGTATTCTTGTTGCCGCGTCCCTTCTGCCCCATTTTCTCCCGCGTCCTGATTTTGAGAGCCACTAAAACGAGTCGGATTGTTCCCGAAATAGCTATGCCTCGATGATAAACGGCGGCGCTACCGAGCTTCCTTTCTGAACTGCTCCCGCTTATCTCGGCTTAAAGAGATACACCGACATCGAATCTTAAAGATTCTTTCCTTGCCAGCTTGCTGCTCTCGCTACTA
This sequence comes from Perdita meconis, assembly GCA_030770465.2. NCBI lineage: Eukaryota > Metazoa > Arthropoda > Insecta > Hymenoptera > Andrenidae > Perdita > Perdita meconis. The sequence continues at coordinate 5,176,817 of JASKOS020000004.1, forward strand.
ATTATTTCTGCAGAATTGCTTTAATTGTTTCGACGCTTCGCCGATCCGGCCAAATATTTTTCTTCTTTCGTTTCTGCCCCGTACAATTAATCGACGTTCTTTAATTGCTATGGCAAATGCTGCTTTCCCTGCAACAGAAGCTCGCGAGATTACGCGAAAAGAGTGCGTAGAGAATTGAGAAGAAAAATCAGGGTGTCGTGTACGTTTACAAGCTCGTACGGGTGGATCGCCATCGGCAAGGTCATACGATCGACCTTAGAAACTGGAAAGGTACTCCTTGACGATCACGAGGGTCGTACACGCGAACATCGAACGAAGACTAGCCAGCCGAGTCACAGACACGGGTACTTTACAAGGTCTAGGAACCGAAAGAAGAGATTTCGATCCGTACTACCCTCGTCGGTAGTAGGTGAGTGGCCGTCGGTCGTCGGTGAAGGTTCATAACCCCGGCAGCAGCGGAACGCGAGGCGGTGAGGAGTGGCGCGGCGCACGGGAGAAGCAAAGACGGAAGGTTTATTTTCTGGATCGCTGGAGGTCGTCATTCGAACCGACGGACGCCACTGGAATCCCTTAATGGCGGCTATGCTCGTTCCCGAGGAGCAGCTCCGACCACGTCAGCTTGAGCAGTCTCGTAACCATCGTGACCACGTCGCGTCGCTTTCACCGCCACCGTCCCCGTTCAAATCAACCGATCCAACCTCATAGCCGGGTTTCTCTTTTTCACCCCGGACCTGGACGCGTCCATCTTCGCCTTCGACTCGTCGCGTTTCCGTCAAGGGGATGAAATCTTTCCGAAGCGGAAGAAGGCAAAAAACGAAGACGAAGAGAAAGAGGCTGCGGTCAGAAGAGTGCTCTACGAAAGAGCACGACGGTACCGACGTCGCGACGCCACAGGTGGCCGGTTTGAAACGCTTGATTTACGGTCGGCCTCGCCTACGAAGTTTAAAGTTCAAGCAACGGCTGCCGGGTAAACAGGCCTACCAGATTCTTTGTTCCGCCTATTTTCGAACGTCGAAAACATTTCCGAACTGCCAAAAACGCTCCGACAATTTGCCTGCGATTGCCCCTTTTTTTACGTTCCTGCCCGGTACGAACCACCACGGAAAATTCGCAAAGCGTACGAATCGAGCTGGTCGAATTTACAAAACAGAGATTTCCATTTGCGGCTCTGGCGGACGCGTTTCAAAGCTCTGAACGAGACAACTTGTTCAAAGGTTCCGGGAGCGACTCTGTAATTGATACACGAGTGTTTAAGTTAGCACGCGGCGATAAGAAAGGAGAGTCTGTTTAAACGCGCAGATCTCGCGGCTGTTTTCCCTTCTTTGTGCCTAGCGTCCCGATATCTGGTTATAGCCTAGGGGAACGAGACCTGGATTTCTCACGAAGCCGCTCGCGATGTTCGCCAAATGGGATGCTCTCGATGCGCTGTCATATCGTACGCGAGGTTGTCCCCGTTTGCACGCGCTGTTTGCACTTTTTCACTGCTACGAATCCGCTTCACGCCGTGTCCCATCTTGTCTATCCGCAAGCGACTGTTCCTTCGTTTTCGCCTAGCCTTTCTTCGTTTGATCTGTCACGAAAACAGAAGCAGTCATCTCCTTCGCCTACCGTTACAGGTTGTCTTAAAAAAATCTTTGCTCTCGGGTTTTCTGCGAATCTCGCACCAATGTAGCTTCACGCGAAGATATTCGGTCCTCCTTCTGAGAAGCGGACGAGTTTTCGAAATCCTTGGAAAGGGTGATGTCCCGAAAGTCGTCGAGAAGCTGGCGCGGAGTGATCGAGGCTTTCAAGAAAGATGTAAAAGTATTTGCAGCTACTGGAAAAGATACCAGACGCAGCTCGCGCCGTCGAAGCAGCTAGTATATCGATGGGAACAGATACATGGCCTTGCGAGTGGGGGACGACGTTTGGAAGTCGGGTCGTTATGGTCACGCCACACTGACCACAATTCAAAGTCAATACAACGTGACGAAGAGTATTAGGTAATTTGAGTACACCGCTAAGCAGTTAATTGCAGTAGGATGTATCAGTATCTGTTAACCGAATGTGGTCGATCGGTTCTCTAGCTAATCGATTGCAGGCATAATCCAGTCGAGGGTCACGCACGGTAAACAGACTAATCGATTATCCCTATATATACAAATCGCTCACCTATGGAATAGACACGTAATCGATATCTAACCGGCCTCTTAGCCTCCAATACTTCGTCAAAATTTCACGCCATTGTACACAAATGAAATATGCGGTTCGACTTTCTTAAAAGACTTTGAACACAATTTCTTCTTTTTTGTTACACGTAAACGTATTCGTATTTATTTATTTCAATTAAACAGGAAATAATTCCCATTAGTGTACAATGATACAAACAGTGTTGTTCTGAGAATGTATACGCTAGTGATAAGTGGAATTAATATAATATATTGCTGAAAATACAAAAAAGACATGTTAACGAAAATAACACTACAGACTAACAACAATATATTAAACGGAGAGAAGTTATAGGTGAATCTTCTTTTTAAAAGAACATATTCGAATACTTAGAACTTTCAAAATTCGAATTTAATATTTGAACAAATCGCACACTCAAATGTTATTCCAATAATTAGGATTATTGAAGCCAGAGCTATGAATGAAGCCAACTCCCACATAAATGATGTTGATTTATTTAATATCTCACTCGATGCTTTACACAAACGGCTTAAATCGCACAGACTTAATGCAGCCCCCTCCGCTGTTCATGGTTAGAATATTCATTTTCTATTAAAATTTCCTGTATACACTAAAGGGTTATTCCTGTCAATAGATAGATAAATAAATGAATTAATTAATTATTCGAATATTCGGAGTACAGTGTTGACTCGAAGAACAGTTGGGTTTCAAAACAGAGCACAGTCCTTTTTCGAGTCAGGTTCGATCTCGGTCACGACGGAACGAGGAGACTCGCACCGGCAAAGAAGTGGTGAGGATACAAAAATCCCTTTTTCGAATCAAACTCAGGCGTCGTTCTTTGAGTCAACACTGTAAGGTTGTCCTTATATCAGGACAGTACTGTACATATTCCAATTCCGCACTATTGTATCGACCTCGAATCTGAACAGCAAGAAGCTTGCAGCACTGCAACACGTGGTGAAATTTAAATTACAAAAGAATAATCTTAGAATTTTCGAATATTTCTAACTATGGGAATAATTCGAATAAATTATTCGTATTCGAAATTATTTACCTCTATTACAGAACATCTTGCGAATTATTTAAAGTAATTTTTCCAGCTCCCTGCGTTGGTCGCATTTTACAACTGTATCGCGTAATGTACCTTAAATTGTACCGTTTATTCGATAATTAATTTGGCCCAAAATTAGAGAAATCGCGCGCGCGGTTAATAAATTCGGGGCAACCCGCGCCATTATTAATGAGATGGAATAATGGCGAACAATAATGACCGATTGGAGCAAAATTTCTGGAAAATTCTCCGATGGCATTCAAAGTTAAGCCCGCGTAAACAATGATAACTGCTATAAATTGTTCGCGCGCGGCGGAATAATTAATATCGACTTCGTGGACAGTCTGAGCAATGCGCGTTAACCCCGGGGCAGGCATGGATTCGTCTGCAACCCCCATTACCGCGGTCATATGTAGTAAATAGTTCTCGAGGATGTACGTACATATGTGTCTCGCAAATTGTTTTCAGATTGTTCTGTTGCGAACAAACCACGGTCGCGTACGAGGCAAACGCTAAAGCCATTAAACCCATTTGCGATTGCGACCCGTGTGTCCCATGATGCGTATAATTTCCTTTCTTTCTGTCCACGACATTGCTGGCGTGCCGCCAAGACGATTGGGTACGAATTAAGTAATTAGCATAAATAGTGCGTTCCGAACGCCACGCCGATGATGGATGGAAGGTAAGAGAATTCTTACCTACAAGAGAATTCTGGCTATTCGAAAATGGGGAATTTATCGAAATTTCGCAGTTTGTGAGGCATTCTATTAGGGGCAATTTTTTTTCTGCCACGTTTCATTCTTCAGATTTTTTCATTTTCCATTCAAGTTCCCTACACGCCCGAAATTGCGAGGGAAAAATCGAAATTCTTTGCTACCCACGCGTTTAAACCAATAATTTGAATGCCGAGCAACCAATTTTTAATTCGTGGCTTAAATGTTTCTAACAGTTCAATGTGAATAATTTCATCCATCACTCGGAACCTTTGGAACACCGCGAGCGAAATTATGCTACGCGACAAGTACATTAAAATACCAGATTCGCGCAATTGTTTTCGCAGAGCTGTAATTTTCGAGGCAAACCACATATTACCCTATTATTCTCGAAAATGATCTCGCTTCGTCTCTTTCTTACTCCGCTCTCTGCACCGTCGCCGTTAATACGCTGTTTACAGCGGTATTCGCGCTCCATGCACGAACCGCTGCTAAATAAATGAGGTGACACCGGTGAATGAATGCAGGTAATGCGACAACGCCATATCTGGAGCGCTCTGCGGCGCGTGGATAACGTTTCGGACAAGTCCAAGATTAACGCGGACTGCCGTACGAGCATCGCGCGATAAGCTCTTTTCCAATTTATTCCTCGTTCGAATGCGAAGCCAAAGACTAATGTCGATGCTGGCGTTAATCCAAATCGAACGTACCTCGACCCGGTGTCGCTGCTCATTACGGATGACTCCGTACAAATTTGTTTTCTCCCCCTCCGACAAAGGAACTCGACCGAATTAAAAGAATTCTGATAACGCGTCCGATCTTCTTCGATTCGCTTTTCGCGATATTTCGTCGATCCGAGCCAAAGTTCTTCGACGGTCGTTACGCTCGGATATTTATTTCGTTTCCTGCTTTCCAAGGATCAATTATGTAATTAGCTGGGTGACAATTAGTCATTACCGTGTATGATAAACGATATTTCGTTGAAGTGTACACGTTAACCATCGTGGAGATTTTTAAAGCTGCCGTTCCATAAACATTTTTGGCGCACCCTTTAATGAAACACGAGGAATAATATATCTTCTCAGTGAACAGGAACGTGCTGCTGAAAATTACGTCTGTATGTAAATTTTAAGCTTTAAACTATAGCTCGTATTTGCATAGCGTCATAAATCTACCGTTCAAACGGAAACCAACTGATTCTCCTCGAAATTTTCGTTAAGTTTTAACGTAAACAGTCGCGGGCCGATATCGAGCACTCGCGCAGACTAAAAAAATCCACGAATATCAACGAATGTTATTCAGATTCGCTTGTTGCTGACGAAGCAAAAATATGACCACTGGATCGAACAGAAATAAAACCATTAATATTATTGCTTTCCTCGAGATTTTATATACTGATACTTCGTTCGCTGCAAATTCAACAGAGAAAATTGTACATTTCACAAATGTTCGAACCAGTTCTTTTATATAAACGACAAAACCATTAACTAGTTCCTATGACAAGACTTATTCGATAATGATATTGAATAATAACGAAACCGAAGCTGGTAGTTGAATTTCCCCGCTCCCTATAAATACGCATATCGCGAGTAGAGAAAAGCATAATATAATACACAAGGAACCTTCGCTCTGTTTCCGTTTCGGAGCGAGACGTCGAGTCGGCGGTTCCTTTTGAAAATATAAAGAACGGCAATATCCAACGGTGTACGTATAAGCGAGCGGAGTAACGGGTTCCGGGAGGGAGGGGTTCGGGTGCGCCCGGAAGGTAAGGGCAAATGGAGTGTCGCGCGAGGCATAAACATCTATCACGTCGACGATGTACATCAGATAGTCATGAAAGGCGGAACGACCAAACGGCGTAGTGAGCGTTTTTATGCGTGCCGTCTCTCTCCTTCTCTCTCTTTCCTCTCTCTCTTCTTCTGAGATCTTCCCACCTCCGTTCTTACCCTTCTCACGCCATCAGTCTAGCATTCTCATACTGCGTGGCTTACACAGATAGATTGGTCGTTCATTACGTCGTCGTGGCGTTAAATCTCGCGAGGGTTAACGGAAGTGTATGACAAGGTGATTAACGATCTAATTAGACGGCATAGAGGTAGGAAACGAAAGATTACGGATGATAAATCCGAACAAGTTAAGAGAAACCGGAATCGAGTAGCGGTTACGAAGGAATCCTCCGACCGAGGCAGATTTTGCTTTCAGCTATCGATTTCGTATAAACAGACCCATGCCCATTTTGTGCCCTCAATGAACACGAATTCCGCTCATATCATATGCCGAGGTGCTCGGAGTAAAGCACTGATCGTACATTTTTACCATCCTAATGGAAAATTGAGATTTTTAGTTGGAGCAATATACATATTTCACATAAAGGATGTAATCCAACGTAAGTAATAGTTCAAGAGGTAAATGCTATAAATTACAATATTATTATTCAATATTATAAGTAGACAGCGGATCTTTATGCAAATGCATAGTTTGATATAAAGTAAATAATGTAATCCGACTTCGACAGAAATTTATTTTGTGATTAGGGGATTCTAAAATATATGTTCTATTTTACATTCTTTGCATAATGCATATGCTTTGCATATACATCCTTAACAAGAAGAACATATTGCATATGTAATTATTGTGCGTATATGGAATATTTCTTTTTCAATTTAATTTTATTTATCAGTAAATTTTTATATTATAACTTTATGAGTCATAAAGAAGAAATCATACTTTTGTAATTGAGCGTTAGTTGTGGCAGTCTGTGACTGAAAAGTGTCTAACACTAAATGTATTTTCAATAATATACATATAATAATACACAATACTATGTATATGGGGCATCCCACGCCAAATCAGACAGTTTTGAAACTTTGATTTTTTGATTTGTCTAAAATTTTTTTATCTCATTCTACCCATTAAATGAAATTTTTATGCGTTCTTTTTAAATTTTTTTATCGAACCGTTTTCGAGATATCGATTCTCTCGGTTTTTTCTTCTAATAGATGTAACTTGGCCAAAAATAGACGAATTCGAGTGCTTTTTTTTCATTCTGATGGATTTTTCGCGCACTTTCTGAAGAAAAATATAAAAAAAATTTTACTCGTTTTTTTCGGTATGATTTTTCAATTTTTAGGTTAAATTATTTTTTTCAAAAATGTTTATCCGTTTTGATTTTTTTGAAAAATTTATTTACTTTTAATTTTTTTTTTAAACAAGTTCAATTTTCAAAAATGTACTTATATGATCAAATCCGCTGCTAAAAAACACACAAGTTTGCTATTTGAATTTTTAATCTACGTCCAATAATTTCCGAGATATTCGACAAACCATGTTTTTCACCCCTAACTTTGAGGATGATTTTCACCACCTTCAACATGGATGATTACCGATAAAAAAAATGCATCAAAATCGCATCAAAATCGGCGCGTATCAATTAGTTAATGTCCCTTGTATGTATTTGTTTATTTTTCTCTCAACTTCCATCCAAGAATCTTCTGTAGATACAATGGCTGTATCATCAGCATACGATATATATAATAGTTCCTACTGGCATCTCTATTAGTATATTATTAATGTACAGGGTGTCCCAAACTCAACGCGGGAGCCGGAAATGGGAGATAGCTAGGGTGATTCTAAACAACTTTTTCCTTTACAAAAATATCCTCCGACGCTTTGTTAATGAGTTATTAACTAAAAACACCGACCAATAGAAGCACGAATACAGTGGATGAATTTCAGCGCGCGCCCCAGCTTTGAGTAGTATTGGCCCGCCATCGTCCGCGCCATCATTAATCCACTGTACTCGCTCTCTGATTGGCCGATGTTTTTCGTTAATAACTCGTTAACAAAGCTTCGGGTAACATTTTTGCAAAGGAAAAAGTTGTTTAGAATCACCTCAGGAATCTCTCATTTCCGGCTCCCGCGTCGAGTTTGGAATACCCTGTATAATATAAATAATAGCAATCCTAGTACAGTGCCTTAAGGAACCCCAAAATGTTTTTTAATTTTTACGAAATGCTATTCTTAGAAGACTTTTGTTTTGTTTGTATGTTTCTTTTCCTCTTTTTCCCATGATGTTACAATGAGTTCAATTAAACTCTAGGGCGCTATATAGATTGTTGCATAAGGGCGCCAAGAATACTAGCGCCGGTCCTGCTCACGAGGGACATTTCTTTTTTACTGTATAAAACGGGCATAGTTCTTTATTAATGGGAGGAATATCGAGTTCACGTTGAAAACAAACGCAGAACGATTTCATCGTCTCGGTCCACAGTTATCCCTTCGTTTTTCGCGCTCCGCTTTTCCCCAAAATTTACAGACATTAAATCGCTCGAAAGACCAATGGAATAAAAGTTGGAGTTTCGGGGAGCATCCCCGGTTCACGGCCCTTCCTCGATTTCAGTTCCGCTGCTAAGCGGCGCAGATATCGTCTTGAAAACGGTTTCTCTACCTGGTTAACGAGCGATTCCGAAGCTGTCGATTTTCGACCAGGATTCCGGCTTTAACGCGAAAGTTCGATCGACTGTAAATGCGAGTGTGCTTCGCCACTGGCAGGAGAAGCATCATCGTTTTTACCGTGCCTTTTGTAAAACGGTAAAATCGTTAGAGAAAGGTCACGTAGCCTCTCCGGTATCGGTGTCCCCTTTTTCCGCTTTGATTGCTTTCGTGTCTCGATAAGATTAAAAAAACCGTCCGAGTCAAAATTCGACGGATCGCTAGCTGGAAACACCTGTCACACAGGAGCATCGAAGGTTCGAACTTTATCATTCGATGAAAACGACTCGCCAACTTCCGCTCGATTTGAAAGTGCCCGACGAATGAAACATTGAATTACAGCGTGCACGGCGGAACGCGTGCGTTTCCGAATAAAAGGTGCAATGGTTGGCGCGATTCGCTATACGGTTGCGGCAGTCTACTGACCTGGGTTTGATATTTCACTGAACCAAAATGGAAACGATCAAAATTTGATACGCTTCTTCTTTCTTCTTTTTCTCATTCTTCTTTTCTGCTTGAATTCAACTATTATTGTACGGACTGCGGTTTCCACGAGACGCGGAACGGAGCCTGTCGTTGCACCTTGCGAATTTTCCAGGAACCAAGTAGAAGATTTGATAGAGCCGCTGCCCTCTATTGCGACGTTGCGTTAAACACGACAATATTATTTTTAACAATATTCTCGGGTCGCTGGAGAAACAGCACTCGTAAAAAGGCGCTGCTTTTGTGCGAGTCGCAAAACAGAGTAATTGCTTTGAATAATTACCGCTGCACGCGGCACTGTTCCCAAGATTTTCCAGCTAAAATGAGTAAAATATTAGGGACGAGAGACATCACGGAACTTGTATAATTTCACGTGCTTTTACTCAAAAGATATTTCGAGCTGATGAATTAAAATAAGCGATAGACCGTGACGCTCTGCGCATAATTAGCTGTAATTAATAAATGTATTTACAATTGCAAAGGTACGCGCAGCGTCGCGGGCTTCCACTCGCAATTTGCTAAAGTCGCGTTTCAAAATTTCAAATCGAAACAGAAAAGTTGTTTCAGAAGCGACTCTGAACAAAACAAGTTCGTCTGGAATCTTTAGGCTGGAATACACTTGAGCACAAACACGAACGAAGCAGCATAAAATTGCGAGTGGGGACATCATTTCGTGGCATGCACTCGATGTCTTTGCTTCTGAAAAATGAACTTATTTGCAACGCAGCTTCCAACTGGGTTACATTCACGCAAGTGTGACAAACATACCTACCTGTTCGTCGCGAGGTATCGACCAGCTCCGAACGAGGACACAATTAATCGCAGCTTCTTCAATAGGACTCTTATCGGATCTCATCTACTCGACTACGACGCAGCACAAAACTTTCTTCTCGTGATATTGGCGTAAACGATTACAGCACGTTGACGTCACCTTCGTTAAGATCCAACGAGTCGTTGCACACGTTCGTTCGGTCGTAATTGCTGAGTGGATAATTTCGGAGAAAAGTTCGTCGTTTCTCCCGCCTGTTAGGAAAATAACCTACATATTCCAAGCAATTGTACGCGTCGTCTAAGATACCTTAGTTTACGATATAAAAATACGGTGCAAATGCTTCGTTTGTAAAGAGGTTAAGCTGTGCGAATCGGTAGAAACGGTCCGTCACTGAGCAGACAACGAAGAAAAAAAAGGAACTCCCACGAATTAAACACCAATCATTTTCTGCTTCGCGGTCGAGCTACTGTTAAATAACGACCGTCGGACGTAACAGTGCCAAATATTAACGAAACAATACCGTTAGCAAGTTTAACTGTGCTCCTTATGGAAAAAACGATGCCCGTAACAATGAATTCGTCGGTGTATCGGAGAATCGTCGATGTAGGAAGAGAATAGCGAAGGAGTCGTTGGGGTGATTTGCATATTGATTAACATATTAACGAGAAAGGGCGCTGCCGAATAAAATCGAGAAAACGTTCACGCGCTGGCAAAGAATTCGAACACTCGCTAAGTCCAGTAATGGTTAGACACGAGTCGTTGCGAATATTTGATTGAACCCCGCCTTTGCGTCCTAGCATTTTATTTTTTCTCTTATCATTGCTGTATTTTCCGTTCTTCCTTCTCCGCATTTGTATTTTCTTACAGACTTAAAGGACTGTGCAAGATTCTGAGAGGTTGACGCAAAAGACGGAAGGGGTATCAACTCTCAGCCATCTTGTGTGGTTAATACTGTGGTGCGCTCTATAGGCAACTTTAATTACTATTGTAGCGTCTGTAGGATACACGGACCTAACCTGAAGGACTGAGCGTAAAGTAGATCTATGTTGTTATTAATTCTACACATCGAAACTTTATACATTTCTTATAAAAACATTGATAACTTTACAAAACACATCCTTCATGATAACAAATACGTAGAAAGAAAATTATTACACAAGTCACAATTGACTCAGAATGTATGCAATTCAATTGTACGCTCAGTCTAAATGATTCATGACGGTTACTAGAAAATCACTAAGTCAAAAAATGCCATTTCCCACCATTGTATATAAAAAATATATAAAAAGTATATAGGTATGTAAATATACTACATACATATCTACGTATGTACATATATATTTTTTATATGGTTTTTATATACAGAGTGCGCCAAAAGTATGGAAACGGTCAAATATTTCGAAAACGGAATATTTTTGAGAAAAATTTCTTAGAGCAATATTTTAAGGTTTTCAAAATTCTATTGAACGGTCATATCCGTTTGACCTTCAGAGGAACGGTCAAGGTCATATCAAGGTCAACATGATTTTTTTAAATAGAACACTCCATTTTTATCATTCAGTGTTAAAGCTGACGATGAGACCTTTTCAAAACATTAGCTGACGACCTACTTCTCTTTATAATTGCCTGAGTGCTGAGCTTTAAATGCTTCGATGCTGTCAGCCTTATTGTTAGTATTATTTAGAGTGCACCGGGAGGAAGTTTCTTGATTGGACTTCGCACAATCATGGTCCTCACGTATGGGCTTACGAAGGGCGATTTTAGCATAAATACGCATTGGGCATTTGAGATTTAGCATTAATGTGCATTAACTCGTTAAATGTTCGAATTATCTTCTGCCTGATTCTTGACAATTCTTGGCAATTTTCAACAGAAATAGATCACCAGCTACTGCTTTGAAAAGGTCTCATCGTCAGCTTTAACACTGCCTGTTAAAAGATGGCATATTCCATTTTAAAAAATTATGTTGACCTTGACGTGACCTTGACCGCTCCATTAAAAGTTAAACGGATACGACCATTCAATAGAATTTCTAAAATCGTAGAACATTGCTCTGAAAGATTTTTTTCAAAAATGGTCCGTTTTCAAAATATTTGATCGTTTCCAGACTATTTGATATAGTAGACTTTCTTCATTCTCAACGGTCAGAACTCAGGCAATTCTCAAGAGAATTAGGTCATCAACTAGTTTTTTGAAAAGGTCTCGTCGTCAGCTTTAACACTGCATGCTAAAAAAATGGCATGTTCTATTTAAAAAAATCATGTTGACCTTGATATGACCTTGAACGTTCCTCTGAAGATCAAACGGATATCACCATTCAATAGAATTTTTAAAACCCTAAAACATTGCTCTAAAACATTTTTCTCAAAAATGTTTCGTTTTCGAAATATTTGACCGTTTCCATACTTTTGGCGCACCCTGTATAATAGTGGGAAATGGCAGTTTCCCGCCTGGTGATTTCCTAGGAACCGTCACGAATCATTTGGACTGAGCGTACAGTTTTAAATATTGCCGCGACGTTATACAGATGGCAGCACTAGTTTAACCACTCAAGAAATCCCCCCTTCCCGCTCATAGCTTCACCCCTCTTACCAATAGATATACTTAGCGCTCAGTCCTTTAGGTCCGTGTTTTTTCTGAAATAAAACGCACAGCTACCTTCGCATTGTCCGACTGGTTCCATTTTGAACCTTGTTAGCGCATCGATGATCAGCGGTAGCCATCGATATTCGAGTCTTCGGCTGGAAACTTTGTTCAGGCATAGGCACTTGAAACAAATTAACGCTGTTAATGCCCGATTGCTATTGGTGTCGTCGCTGTGAGGATCGACGAAAGTTGTGCAGCGCCGAGGGGAAGGAGGAGGGAGACGAACGGTAAAGCAAAAGAAGGCGAATTTATATTCGCGCTGATAGCGACTGAGCTGAGAAACTGCCCGACTAGCAAGATAGCGCCGGCTCAAGCCAATTACATTCACTTGCTCGATCTTCTTCTTCCTCTCGCTTTCGATCCTCTTTGCTCGAAACTGTCCTTTTTACTCGAATCTCTCCCGCAGCCTCCGCTGTAGCGCCAGCTTCTAATTCCCCGCAACCTCTTTCTTATCCTTGCTTTCGCTTCTTTGTTCATCCTCAAGGTCCACCTCTTTGACGTCGGCTTCGCGTTTTTGCCAAACGCTCGGACGGACTCGCGCAGATGAAAGCTCCGTCTTGGTCGCAAGCTCGCTACACGCCTCGTTGATTTTCACCAAAGTACATTAATTGCGACCAATTAAACGGGTTTACGAGAAAGATTCAGCCACCATGTGCAACTTACTCGTCGATACAAAAGATGATAATGCTGTCCGTCGTATCCATTTGAAACGGAGGAATTTGCGAGCGTTGCGATTTTTCGCTCGTGCGGCCGCTTGTGCAACGCATTGTCACGACTCCACGTGCGCGAACAACGAGAGACGAGCTCGTCTCTGACAGAGCACTGCGTTTGCATGCTGCGTTTGTCAGGAGGTTATCCGCCGTGCTTGCAAGCACGTGCGCGCTGAGAATCGCGATCTCAAAGACCCCATCGACAGTTGCATCGTCGTTCGTGCATCCAAGACTCACGAACTGCGCGGTTGTTGCGAGGCAAACGCGAAAATCGTTGCCCGCACGGAAAATATGAGAACGAGACGAGTTTCCGTTGTTTCGAGCGAATCGCAGGCTTCGAGTAGCTCAAAATCCTCTATTCCGCGAGTGTGATTTGTCACGCCACGAGAATTCATCCAGCGCGCCGCACCACGCCATGTCGATTCCGATTCGATCTGCCGTGCAAATCGGATCACGCTGGAAATTACGTTTAGTAGAGAGCAAATATTGGAGAAGGCCGAGGCGCGAGGGTGGATATTATAGGGAATGTGACAGTGGAAAGATAAATGAAGATCTAAGCTGAAAATTGAACCGCGAAAAGAAGGGAGAAGAGAAGGTATTTGTTTTAGGGAGGAAATAATGGAAAGCTGTGTACTCACGAGGGAAAGAATTTAATATAAAATACTCAGATAGCGAATCATCCGTCTGTAAACACCCCCGCCCCTCCTTGCGCACGAAACGTTTCAATCTTCCCGTGGTAAACAGTTCAAAATGAATCGTATTTATTCGAAGCTTCCTATTATTGAGCAAAGTAACGGATAAAGAATAAGTCGTATAACGAGCTTCGCTCTGATCGAGTTTATTTCTCGTGCGGCGGCGATCCGTTCATTGCTTATTGTTCGCTAAGCACAATGTCGAGTCGATGACAAATTTCCAGGTCAAATAGAAAGAGGATATTTTAATAAAATAGGAAGATATATAGAACGTAAGATATTTCAGAATAATGTTCAAACAGGAAGAAGGACTTGATCCCCCATAATTGGTAAATAAAAGCTTGTGTGTCTCGTAGATGTTCCAGATAAATTTGTAACGGTAATGTAATGCATTGAAAAGCGAAAGAAAGATAACCTTTGAACTCCGGGCTTGAGTCTTCGAACAAGTTGGCGGTAACTTCTAACTACCAATAACTACATGGCGATATTTCTTGTAAACTTAATTAGAACCTCTCCGTACACCGTCCAACGATTCTGATTAACGATAATTGACTTCATGCTGGCTTCTTGCTCTCAGCTTATTCGCAGCTAGAATGAAATTTTCTATCTGCTGCAAACACACTGTAATATAAGAAACACCTTATTGGAATTCATATAGTTAATGAAAGTTCCGCATAATTAAATTTCGACGAGGGCAACGTTTATTATACACTTCCTTGAAAAGGGATAGGATCGTTTGGAAAACCGTGTTTCACGGGGATGGATTAGGCGGACTTTTATCTTGTTGGGATAATCAGGTTTCTACCGCGTTTGCGCGTCAACTTACAGCAAGAAGTTCCATTCGCTTTAGCGCCGACATAACCACCCACCTCGTCACCGTTGTCCCCGGAATCGCGGTAATTTGGCACGGAGAATTCGCATCAACGAAGTTGTTATAGTTTCAGCTATTACAGCCGAGACGGGGAGTCACGCCCGACGCAGCCAACGGTAGCATGTAAACGGTGAAAATAGAAACAAGTCAAGATTAGACAGGCGTGTTTCTTGGATCGCATCGGTTCGCTGTTACGCGATCGAGTAAACAAGTCGACGGTGCACCAATTGCAGTTCCAAAGAGAAGTGGGTAAATAAAGTTCGAGCGACGAGCCAGCCTGCAAATCATCTCACACGAGGATCGCGAGATTTTTTAGCCGACCGACGCATCTGCGCGCTAATATGGACTTTTTCGACACTATTGCCAACGCGATGCGACGCGTCAGCTCCTCCGAAAATCGGAAATTTCGCGTTTGGCTAGATCGTGCGACAAAACGAGCGCAAGCTGTTCGATCGCTAGGTCGGATTCCCATTGAGCGTAATGTCTTAAGTTCACGGTGTATACATACATGTGTTGGTAAGTTCCTTCAGAAATGTGTGATCATTAGAAACACCTGTATCTGCTTGATTTT
Organism: Perdita meconis; assembly: GCA_030770465.2. Classification (NCBI taxonomy): domain Eukaryota; kingdom Metazoa; phylum Arthropoda; class Insecta; order Hymenoptera; family Andrenidae; genus Perdita; species Perdita meconis. Next base: position 5,191,986 of record JASKOS020000004.1, read on the forward strand.
TTGTGATCATTAGATGGAAGATCTTCTAGCGACCACTAGAGTGCGTCTAAGTAGAAACATCCGTGGGAAGCGCTCCTATTGGTTCAGCGAGCTCAAGTGTTGAGGAGACTGAGCGCGAGTAAGGCCGAGAGCACACGAGCGCACAAAATACATCCGTCGCAACGCACGTCATTTTCGACGGACGTACGGCCTCCGCTGGGCGCACACGAGGGTTAGGCGATGTGCGTTGGGTTCGAACGTTGCAGCCGATGCGACGCGCGTTTTTGAAATACACTGGAGTATATAAGAGTCCGCACACAGCAACGTTGATATTAACGAAATAAATGTGTACACAATATCTATGTATCCTAGCGACAATTTTAGATATGCATAGTAATGGATAGTACATATTCCTTACAGCAAAAGAATTTTGTCCGTGGCATATTTGGCGACCAGATGTTTTATTACTCGCAAGGAAACGTCTTTTGCGATATTTAACAGTTAAGTTGTCGAGCTTCACGTTTTTCGTTGTCGGAAAGGCAAAAGCTTCTCCCATTGTAAAGCCATCGACGGTCATAATTATCTTTTCGCAGTCGGCACACTGTGCACGATGTCGGCCTCGATTCGCGCGCGAAGGTCGCTTGCCCAATTGCGGGACAATATGACCCTAAAAACGGCCACCTCAGTGAGATCACCAAATTCGAACTGTACTGAAGACCCTAGCCCTAGACTCGAGCATCTCCTCTGCCGAATGCTAACCAAGTCTTGGTTTGACTCTACGGGGTTACAACCCAAAGTATCCGCGCAGCAGGTAAAGAATAACATTATGTGCTCAGGGCTCAGCTCGGGGCTCCGGTGAAGACGGCTCCTAACGCACGTCACAATGTACTATTGTCTGGACACTTGATGGCACTCGGCCTACAAGCTAAAATTGCAGCGGGGAAAGAAGAATCGGCCAGTCACAACGCCCGATTCTGTGCAGTGACGTTACAATGTGAATCGGGCGCTGTGATTGGTCGATTCCCCTTTCCCAATCGGCCAATCACAGCGCCCAGTTCACATTGTAACGTCACTGCACAGAATCGGGCGCTGTGACTGACCGATTCCCCTTCCCCCGCTGCAATTTTAGCTTGGTGGCCGAGTCCCATCAAGTGTCCGGGCAATAGTACCTAGTGTGCGGACCCCGGTATTCCTACTGACGTGCGTTGCAACGCACGTATTTTGTGCGCTAGTGTGCGTCCGGCCTAAAGCTCTGTGATCATCTGTGACGTGAAGGGTTGCATCACACATGTATACCATACGCGGAGTTCTGACCATGACGCCCCTGGCGACAACCAGAGGATCTTCCATCTATTGATCACAAAAAATTAACCAGACACAGGTGCTTTGTCGGAACATATATACTCGGAACCTCTATACTACACCGTGCTCAAGCCCGAGCCCATGTGAGCATTTTCCACCGCCATTTTCGAAGCGCGGCTCGGGCTCAGGCTTGGTATATCACAATCAATGGGAATCCGGTCTTATACGTTCTGAATTAAGTCAATTTCGGTGGTAGCGGTTAATCAACGTCCACGATGTCCCTCCAGATCGGTAAGACGTCGCGAGCGCGCAATTCCCGTGCGATGCAACCCTCCGGATCGCATCGGATTCGGAATCCCTGCTGGAAATACGAAGTACGAGGAAGAGATTGACGCGAAAGCTGAAGCAAACCGGTAGATTCTAGCTCGATGTTCCGCCACGACGCGAGGATCAGCGCGGAAAAGAGAAAGGATTTCTGGATCGTCGTGTTGCATACAGAGCGACCTATTGTGTTTAGTCAATTTGAAATGTGGGTCGCGAAAGGTTATATCTGGGGTTGGTTGTTTCTTCGTACCGAATCCGCGTGGATTCTAGGCACTGTAGTTCCCTGGCAAATATTTCGAATTGCACGGTGACTCACTTGCAATATTTTAATCATTATTTCTTGGACAGATCACCAACTATAGGCGCAAGGCGGTACGCTCGCGAAACGTTTGCGGTTTGATACTGCGATTCACCGTCGATCATTGGAGATAGAAAAATTCGGTGCGATCGAGTCCCAGAAGAGGCGCGTCCCTGAGGAAACTAGTTTATCCCGACGCTTGAGAGAAGTCCCGCAGCCGCAAAAGCCGAAGACAAAGCGCGAAACGTCTAGGAGCTGCGAAGGATCTCGATGGGACGGAATTGAGTTTGCATGACATTTAAAATAGAGATGGTCGCGTTGCATGACTCTTTGACTTCGGGTCTGATTTCGTAAGAGCCGGTTAGCCGCAGGCCTCTTTCTCTGACCATAGCAGTCTCTCGTGAAGGAAGAAAACGACAGAGAGAAAAGAAGAAAAGGCAAAAGGTGAAAGGAGGGCAAAGGATACGAGGGGAGAGAAGGAGAAATGGAAGGAGGAACGAGCTAACCCATTTTCTGGTTGCTGCCGCGTATCTATGCTCGAAGAGAGAACAAAGTTGTTCGACTGCATTAGAATTTTAAATTGACACGATCGTCTGGCCGTATCTCCGATAGAAGCGATTCACGAACGAGGGACTAGTCACCGACAGTGGAATAGCTACGTATCTAGTCGGACGACGATCCAAGGAACCGCGTCGAACTCGATCAACCGTACTCCTGACCGTCTTCCCATTGTGTTCGCGTAATAACACGCGAATAGAACGCGCGATTCGTAACGACGACGGGAATAACGCTGACGTTATTACTCGTGATCATAATAGCCGCGCGGTAACGTTGATAACGGCGACAGTGAATGATGGTGCAGTACATCATACCAGTTGCACCGTTAACATTAGCTGCGGCTATTCGAAAATAAGCCGAGAATCCTTTGAGTTCCGAAACTAAAACGCGGATCAAAGTATCGAACGAAGAAGAATAAATGCGTTAACGGCAGCATTAATGCGTGAAAAAGCAAGAGCATCGATAACCTTTTGCTGCTTTGCGCAAACAGACGCAGCAGTTGTCGATTCGAAGATCGCGTGATCGGTTAGCGTCGTTTTAACTCGAAACGTTCGACATTCCACCAAGTCTCCACGAGTTTTCTCTCTTTCTCCATTCATTGCCTCGCTGGCTCGCGATTCCCAACTCTATCGACGCGATGCATGATTTCCGTTGCCGCGCCGATACCGTTCAATCCTATATCCTTGGCTGACATGCCGACGGATTCCCTCGGTTATCTCGCCTCCCTTTTTCGATCAAATCACGCGTCGTCTCTGTGTCGAGGGATTGTTCGCGAAGAAAGTCGATCGAGTTGCATCGGAATTTGCGAACACAAATCCGTAGCTATACCAACGCGCGGCGCTCGTTCCACGAGTTCGGGTCAATGCGGAGTGGTTTCATCGAAAACGTCTCCGCAACAATCGTTAATATTATACTACATCGAATCAGAAATATTTTGAACGCGCAATTAGAAAACTCGACGGGATCCATTTTCGTCGGCCGTTCCTACGATTTTGACGGCTGACGGGGAAATCTGCGTGACACGTTATTTCTCCGCTTTTCTGAAACGAGGGGCGAGGTTATCTTCTTCCGTTAAATCGAGGGAACCCAGTCGGCGATTCACGGATTCCTTGGGTACCCCTCTTAATACGCTCTGCCGCTCGATATCTTCTTGCGGCAAGCCGCGATTATGGGTCGACGGGTTCGAAAACGAGCGAAACAAATATCTCAATTTTTTATTCGAAGAAGGATGGGAGTATTAGCGTCGAGGGTAAGGAGCAGCGGTGTGCTGTGAAAATATCTCCCAGTGGAACGAGGAAATGGCGGCAAAACGCAGAGGCAAAAAAAAGAATCCGCGGGAACGTTTACATTGGTATTCAATGGCGACGATTGAACTGTAGGTTTTCGGGAGGGTCAGAATAGAGGAGCAGGCGAAATGGGAAAACTCATCAAAGCCAAATCCAGGATTTTGGTCGACCGTAGAACCCGTGAATCCCTTGAAAAAATACGGATATATTTTATATCACTTTTCGGTCGTACTCGACCTCTCTGTCCCTTCGTATACATGTACCAGTTCTCTTATCTTTTCCCCTCGCGTACACCTTTCGTCGTTGTGGTATAGAAGCAAAGTCGTACAAACATGTATAAGCCAAAGGAACGAAGAAAACGCATAATAAAGCTAATGAGACGAGAAGGTAATTAAAATTATTGCAACCTTTAGAGAAATATTTCTCTCGTTTCCCCAGGAAAATCAACTACAAACCCTTTTGCATTACCGGTTAAATGCTTCTTATGCGTCAGCAACAAACGTAAAAAGTTTGAAAGAAAAAAGAAAGAAAAAGAGACTTAAGGAAGGTAATGAAGTTTTTTCGATCAACGTCTTCGGGAACGAATCTCGTTCATTTACAAATTCATCTTATCAGTTATTGATAATCGATCGCGGCGCTGAAAGATGCATTCAGTTTGAGAGAGGATCCGATTTACGGTGGTAGACTGATCAACAAAACTGTTTTTAATATCCAGCACGAGCAATATCGCGACTGGAACAGCGGTTATGATGCGAATATCGGAATTCGGAGGCAGCCCTTGTGGCCGCGATGCAACAAATTTGCGTTTGTCCTCTGACGTGACCGTAACATTCGAGAATTTTGTCGAGGAATTTCAATTAGCCGTGGACTGGCATTTACTCGAATCGATTTTATCCGTTGCCTGGACTTCAAATCGATTTTTGGACGAGCCTTCATCGGGAACTCGCAGTCGCGCTAATTTCAGCCGATCGAGCGGCCGCCGCGATCCACCTAAATGGATTCCAAGATGTCACTAACGACCGGCCACCGACACCTTTATTTACAATCTTCCCATTATTTTCTATCCCCTGAAACTCGGCTGCGGCGCAGGTTCCAGGTCCAACTTAGTTTTCCTCGGCACTTCGTTACGTATTCATAAATGGAACGCAGGCGGAATATAGGCGACGGATAGAACACGCGGAATTCGTAATGTCGACGCCACCGCCTCCTCTCCTCTCCTGCTGTCACTATCTGCCACGACCTTCCCTTCTCTTTCGCGTTCTCTGTCGCCTTCTCTGTCGAACATCCGGCGTGCATGCACGCGATTTTGCGGCGTTTATGCTCGCGTTCCTTTATCCACCGTCGCCTCGTTCGAAAGGAGAGCGCTGATGACAGTGGTTTACAGCGACGATTCGCTCGATCCGATCCTCTACTCGAGAATTTCTATCTTCCGCAGAATTTCTCCGTGGTAACTTTAAACATTCGAAGAGAAAGCATCGACCGACGGAGGAACAACCAGTTAGAAAATTTGCGCTTTTCCTTTGAAACGGTAAAATTAATCTAGTTATTATTCTAGAACTGGATACCCTTCTTGGTTCTCAAGTGAGCTCATTTCTCTCATCAAACTTAAGAAGCCGTTGCATAAACAATTTAAGATCTCAAAATCCTATGAAGAGTACTTATCTTCTGCTGCTGTGATATCAAAGTGCGATATACTATCAAAAAGATGCTGGACAAATCACGTTGTTAAAGCCGAAAAGTCCATTCCTACTAATATCAAAGCTTTCTGGAGTTTTATTAACTCTATGAATAAAAGTAAATTGTCTTCTTCATACTACTTCATACTATTGCTAATGCTTTTGCTGAATCTTTCGAATCTATGTACACTGCTTCCTCTGAAGCCATCAATATTCAAGACTTTCCTTGTAATACTGGCATATTTAAGATGTCTATTGGTATAAGCGATGTCTTCAATAGCATCGAAAATCTTAGAAATAATTGTGATCCAGATTATGATGGTATTTCGCCAATATTTTTCAAATCTTGCATCTTCATCATGTCAAGAATTTTATGGCTTGTATTTAATAAATCTTTAACATCTGATATATTTCCCAAGAAGTGGAAATTATGCCTAATCAAACCTATCCCACAGAGTGGGGATAACTCTTTGATCTCAAATTATAAACCTATCAGCATTCAAAATGTAATTCCGAAAATTCTTGAAGAATTAGTATGTCAGCAATTATCATTTACTTTCAGAAATTATATTATTGATGAACAGCATGGCTTTGTGACAGGTAGATCTGCAATTACTAATCTATTAGAATATCATCATTTTGCATTGAAAAAGGTCTTCAAATTGATGTAGTGGATACTGATTTTCGTAAAGCCTTTGATTCCATTAGTCATCCTATTCTAATTGCCGAATTGAAATTTTTGGGTATCAATGGCAGCTTTTTTTTATCCGATAGAACGCAAATTGTAAATTATAATAATTCCTTCTCCAAAATAATTAAAGCTACTTCTGGAGTTCCTCAAGGTTCTCATTTGAATCATCTTCTCTTCATACTCTTCATTAATGATATGTCTGATGTCTTCCACGTTTGTAAACTTTTATTATATGCCGATGATCTCAAAATCTATCATTATTAATAATCGTGAATGATCTCAATAGATTCAGGATGACCTTAACAGATTTTTTGAATGGTGCGCTGTTAATCAATTATCTCTTAACATCTAAATGTCATATTGTTAGATTTAGTCATAAGATTAATAATGTAATTTTTAATTATGCCATTAATGGTACACCGTTGTCGACTCTAAGCAGTGTTAGGGATTTAGATATTACGTTTTCTTTTAACTTATTTTTTCCGGTCATTATAATGATATTATTTCTAGAAGCTGTAAAATTCTTGGACTTATTCACGGAGTATTGAGTTTCTTTAAAGACATGAACTCTCAAAACTCTTTCTTCCAGCTGACCAGACCCATTCTTGAATATGGAAGTGTAATCTGGTCTCCATATTTCAAATCTCACGTTTATAATATTGAGAAAGTACAGCATAAATTTTTAAGGCTTGCTGCAAAACACATGGGGTGTCCCATGTCATTTGATAACCATAATTATAACGTGGTGCCTAATGCTTTAAATGTTCAAATGTTGAGCAGTAGAAGAATTATTTCAGATATTACATTTGTGTATAAAGTACTCAGAGACAACATACGCTGTCCTTCTATTATCAACCATTTTTACTTATATGCAAATACTAAAAATCTAAGGAATTTATTATAACTCACCAACCCTGTTCATAATAATGTTGACTTATTCAGTCAGTCACTTAACTCCTTAAGAAGCCACCTACGACGTGTTATTTAATTAAGTATACAGGGTGTCCCAAACAAAGTGTAAAAGCCGAAAAGGGGAGATTGCTAAAGTGATTCTAAACAACTTTTACCTTAGCGAAAATGTTCGTTGCGACTTCGTTAATGAATTATTAACGAAAAACACTGACCAATCGGAGAGCGAATACAGGGGATTAATGATGGCGCGGGCGATGGCGGGCCAATACTACTCACCGCTGGAGCCCGCACTGAAATTCATACACTGTATTCGTGCGTCTATTGGTCGGTGTTTTTCGTTAATAACTCATTAACAAAGCCGTAACGTACATTTTCGCTAAGGAAAAAGTTGTCTAGAATCACCCCAGGAATCGCCCCTTTTCGGCTCTTACACTTTGTTTGGGACACCCTGTATACTTGTATTATGCATTTCTTTTTTTCTTTTTTGTTTCGTATTTTGCACCAAAAAGTTTTTACCCGAGAATAAATAAATAAATAAATATTGTATATGGCGTACCGAAATTGTTGGCAACGTATCCTGCAGCGTATTTGTTTCTCGCTAGATGTCTCGATGATGCTTCACGCATGCTTGCAGATTAGCTAGAGTAATCTTTGTTCAAGAGTACAACGTATATCTATTTGACAAACATATACTGCAGCGCTTGTCGAGAATCTTGTTCAACGTAAACCCGAACCATTAGAGAAGCTTAACCTTCGAGAAACTAAATGCGCCTCTCGAACCTAAATTGTCCAGAAAATTTGGGAAAAACCTCTAGCCGGTGACGTTGAGAATCGTAAGGAGAACGGGCAGGAGCATCGATGGTTGATATGAAAGATCGATTATGCATGCGTGCGCGCAGTCAGTAAATCTTTGAACGGTATTTGCGGGCGTGCTCGCGCGTGTAACCAAGTAAGAACACGTGTGAACCGCGCAACCAACAGGCATCGATCGACAAGCGTGACGTATAACCGAGAGGTTAATCAAATCGTTTTCATCAATTTATCAGAGGGCGCGTTGCGCGATACGACGGGATTCTAGCGTTCATCGGAACACGGCGCGGCACGGCGCGACGCGGCTGCGGCGGGCGGATCGCGTGCGATCTAATTCGGTCGATACAATGGCCCGAGAATATGGGGATCGTTTCGCGAATAATTACTTTTCGCCGATTGAACAGCGCCTCGATTGATCCCGCGGCTGGAAATTCGAAGCGCGCGTTCCATTGTGCTGTGTTGACGCGTAAATCGAAACAAGGGGTTCGTTCGCTCCTCATTTACGGGTCCTCCTCGATTCCGAGAACCCGCGAGCGCGAACCGTGATTCGTCCACGTCGATTAAACCAACATCTACGATGTTCTTCGAGATTCGCATTCCCGTCAGACGAAGCTGTTTTTTCAAATTGAAAATAATATTATTCCAGGGAGCTTCCGTCGACGAGGGCGGGATGTAAATGGTCGTCGCGCGATTTCGCAGCAATTCCGCGAGAAAGAACTGTCGGTTGATCCGATGCAAATTATGGGCAGCCCCCGAATATTATTCTTTAATATCGAATAGAATATTGAATTCGGAGGCAGGGTGGGTCGGTTGATGAAAAATTAGCCGACGCGGCCTGGATGGTCCAAGCGGAAGCAACGTCCATTGGCTCCGTTCTATCCAACCCGCACAGTGGTTGAGATTAAACCGCGAGTGGGCTTTATATCGCTGCTAATTCAGTTAATACGCCGTCGTTATCATGCCCTGGAGACGCTATACGACCGGTCATGTGCGTAGATTGGAGCGCACGATGCGCCGAGTGCATCCGTTATGCAGCCCGTGAGCGTCGATAAGAACGCGAAAAGTTCGCACCTTTTCACGGCCACTTTCGTGCATACGAATGAGATCCCGCTTTAATACCCGCGATTTTTTACCGCGCTCGCTACACCCATAGAGAACGCGTTTCGGCATGCGCTCGACACAAGATAAGGGTGGAATGCTTTAAAGAGGATGAAGTGTGCTAATTAAACGAGAGAGTAAAAATACGAAGGTTTCGTCCTAATGGATTTTATACGCGGTCACTCCGGGTCAGGTTTAAGGAATCTTTTAAAGCCTTAAAGCTCACACTTTCAAAATGAATGGTGAAACAAGATACGATTTAACGGTGCTTTCTAATTCAGTTGTTCTTCGTGCAAATTTCCTTAAAAAATAATTATAATGAATTGTACAATGATTACTATATAATTGCATAATGACTGAATTGTATAATTTATTTATTTATTTATTTATTTAATAATCAACGGGATATACCCTTTAGTTTACATAATAATAAGAATCCAAATTGAGATGAGCCATAGTGCTTTACAAATTAATTGTTTGAAAACGGACAAGATTTAATCGCTGTACAAAATGAATTCATCGAATTAGAGAACAAATCTACACTACCTAAATATAGATCAGCTTGTTTCAATGCTCTATTAACAGGATCAATAGAGCTACATTTGTATGCCGGCAATCTATAAACAAACATAGTGTTATTTCGAAGTTATTTCTTGCATTTCGTTCGAGCGTTATTTATAATGAATATCCGCAAATAGCATGAGTGATAATGTTGACTTTTTTAATAGATCATTTAAAACTTCAATAGCGAAAACACTCAGAAATCAAACGCTTCATAAATGAGATTATGTTGATTATTAGGTTAACAAGGAAACAATCCGAGTACGAGGTCGCGATATCAAATAGATATTAGTAGCGTTAGAATCCTTAAACACTTTCAAAATGATATGCAAAATATTAGCTGATAATGGCTTGTGCAACACAAGAGAATAGGCTAAAAGGATTCCAACTACTGGGCTAGATTAAAATCTTTATTACCTATTTAGGCCAAAAAGTAGGAAATTCAAAGATTTCAAAGTACAGGTTTAAAGATTTTAAGAAATGAAATTGACGGTTTTAAATTTCATGTTGTAAATTTCAAAATATCAAGTTACAGTCTCATAGAGATTTTTAAAGTTAAAATTGACGATTTAAAAGGTTTTAAGTTGGAAATACGAAAAGCTCCAATTGAAAAGGATTTAAAGTATAGTTAGTTTTTAAATTTGTTCTTCCAAATTTTGTATGCTTTTTCAATTGATCAAATTTGCTCAGATTGACTTCAAATTCCAGATTTAGAGATTTTGTAAGGGTATCATAGTATTTAAAATAGAATATTTTTAGGCTATTGTCAGTGTCAGGGCCGGCGGAACGCATTATGCAGGTAATGCAAGGCATGAGAAGCACCAATTGCCAAAAACAGGAACACTTTGATTGCGAAAAAATGTTTTTAATTTTTACTGAGTGCTATTCTGAGAAGACTTGTGTTTTGTTTGTATGTTTCTTTTTCTCTTTTTCCCATGATGTTATAGTAGGTCTAGTTAAATTGTATGTTAGCGTTGTATGAGCCATTATTAGCAGCTAATATTTAACACTAACATTGGCATCTTTTACAGATCCATCGTTTCATTTAAAACTCTGCTGTTCAGACTGCTACAGAATTAGCAGTCTTTATATTATACTATATTGCTGTTCATATTATTTTGTATTGTCTGTTTCATTGTGATGAATGCATTGTCATTGTCTGTGAAATCAAAGGGCACTTGCCCGTTTAAATAAATAAATAAATAAATATTCTACAGATTATTTTGACAGTGCTTAAGGTCTCTAATAATAATATTCTCTATCTACTTGATATCGCGACCAGAATGTCTCGGAATGTTTCCTTGTAAGACTGATACTGTACGTAATTCTTGATACTTGAAGTGTACAAATATAATTTTATTACGAATAATTATAATCTTCTAAATATTTCTTGGATATTCTCAAATACTTGCGCCTCTTTCATGCTCCGTTACGAGTTAATATCGAAAGCGTTCGTATCTTATCAATCTCTAAGCCTTTTATGCAATTGGTTTCCTCGTTGTAACGCGCGTGAAAAAAATTCCAAACCTTCTCAACCACCTTTACTTTTACTTCGCGTCGCGTCGCGTCGAGAGAAAGTTCTTGAAAGAAACATCTTTTGCTCCCGACGGAACACGTTTCGGATATTATGTTCTAGCTACGATCGTAATGAAGTATCGACGGAACGTACGAGGCCGGAAGAATTCCGGGTAGTAAAAGGGAAGACCGTGGCCGAGGGAAAGCTCGGACGTGAACCGAATCATATTTCTTCGACAAAGTTTTTTGAGAGAATTTACCGGACAAGTGCCGGCCGGACTGGACTTTCGAACAGAAGAAGTGACTGGAATCACGGCGAAACGGGAAACCACCATCGCGCCAGATGTTAGCAGTCGAATTGCTCTCCAAATCAACGTTTCTCAAACTTTCTGACATCGCGAGCGACAAATGGGCTAACCGTTGAATCCAACCCACAGATCGAGGAGCGCTGTTTCGCTTATGAAGACGTTCGAGCGCGTTGCGACGGCCAAAATTTGTGTACCTAGACGCCGATGTACTCGCGAATACACGTCGTAAAAGGAAAGCTGAACGGTCAGGAGATTTTCTATCCGCTCGGTCGCGACGCTACATTGCCGAAAATTGGATCGTACAAAAATACCATCGTAGCCGCGTGTTCGAAATCGCAACACGTTAAACGCGGGCATGGATCGCTTCGTTGAAACGAGCTGCAATTTCGGAAGGACGTAAGGATCGGAAGTAATGGCTCCGAGGGGAATGCAAATAGATCCCGACATCGATTCAACTCCCCACTCCTTCACGGTAACCGAATGTTTCTACGATTTGCCTGCTTAGGAGGCATTTGTATACATTTGTGTCGTAGCCAGGGAATCGATTACATCGCCGTTTACAAAAATGATAGAAACGAGTGAAAATAGAAACGGTAATCGAACTAATGAAAATAATATCGTACGACGCGATTGCCCTAAATCACGTAAATTCGATGCGCATCGATGCGGTTTATCAATGGTCGCGGAGTACTATCCAGATTCTTTTATTCCATAGACTACCGATATAATAGCTGTCAAGACCAGATTATAGACCATTGTAGTAGCGACCGTTCGAAATCCATTGAGAGAACGACACAGCCGGCCGGCGCGGCGCGGCCGCCCCGCGACTCAAGTAATCAACTTTAGCTGGAAACTGGAAACTTATCAGCAGCCACTTGACTGTTCTGTCGAGTTAATGGCGAGTGAACCGCGGGAATTACTTCGCTAACAACAACGTGGAAATGAACGCGTGTCACGTAAATCGTCACGAATTCGACCACTCGAGTCTTCGACCACCCGAATCTCAATTCATCCACGACATTGCAATTTCATCGAGACGCTTTGATTGCGCGCGAACCCGTAACACCCACGAGATATTAAATAGATTTTGTCTTATGGGGTTTTTCGATGAATAAACTATTTATTTAATACGGGGAGAACCCAATGATGGTTACATTACATTGACACAATAAGGTACATGAAATAGAAGTAAAAGTAAAACGATATAAGGATCAAAAGCAGTTAATATTAGAAATAATACTCAAAAGAAAATTAACTAAATAGTAGATTCATGGAGTAATACTGTGTGATAATAGCTAATCAGCAGTTCCTACTAGCATAGAAGCACATATGGAATTCAGATCTAAATATGCTAAAGCTGCTTGAGAAGATATTAAACTCATGACAGTGTTTGTTAGCTAAGGTGCAAATTCTGCAGAATGGGTCTGTAATGTCTGTAAGATTGAACCGCGAAGAAAAGGATATTGATTTGAATGGCATAGGTGATCTAACATAGCGTCAAGGAGCATTAAAATTGACAAGAGGAATAATGAGGGGTTTTAGTATATCCATGTATGACCATATAGGGGGATTTCCCCTAGTGTCGGACGTTTACGGTTTTTCTTAAATAAATAGAAAAATATAATATTTCATTCTTTTTATTCTGCATTATTTATAAGTTAATGATATTATTAATCAAAGTAAAACAACAGAATAGTCAACATTATTAGAATAGATTGCTTTAATTAAGGTTCAACTTTGGTCTATAATGTTGAGAAATCATTGAGTGGCACATAATACCGGACACAGAAAAAGTTACTAACGTAATTTAGAAAAGCTTTAATATCATTTGCAGCGATCACAAATATAATCGGCGGAACATCTGGAATATCAGCACACACCTTGCGTGTCCATTTTTGATAACTTATAGACTCAGGTGTTCTGAGTGAAAAGTCGGTGTGTCTGACCATAAAATTATAATAAACATTTTTACCAGACATTTTTTATTCTGTGTTGAAACGGTGTGCAAGCTTTAGTTATTCCGTTAAATCATAGGCCAGTTTTAAAAATTCCTTTTTCATTCATGATAAACGATTAGCCTGATCCTTCATATGATTTATTAATTGTTGTTCATATTTTGGCGGGAAGATTTTGGTAAGTCTACCTAAGTTTAGAATGCAAAGTAATTTCTTAACCAGATTTTGTGGATTTCATTTTATCAAACAAAGTGTTTCTTGAAGATGTCTCTCTTAGGCTATTTTTATTTGCTACAATTTTCTGAAATGCATTTTTCAAATTATGTTTATTCCACGAACCTTTTTTCTTACTATTCATGTTGCTTAATGTATCTTTTAACCTCTGAAATAAAAATAATAAACAGCAATACAAACAGGAACATCCAAGATTAAAATTTGTAGTGTCCGGCAATAGGGGAAAACGTTCCGTCCAGAACCAAGGGACAGCGAACCTATGATGAAAATTTTTTTTTGTAAAAACCAAGCACTGAATCCACAAAATCCAAAGGTAATTTAAGAAATATTTATGAAAAGATGTAATAACACAACTTTTACGACTGTTGCGGCTGTATGCCACACGCATTACTTCTCGCTCTCACGATTTTTCGAGCTCGTATCTGGCAAGAAAAAACCCTCTTCATCTCCCCTACTCCCTTATCTCTCGTAGCAGCTGCACCCTAACCGAAATTCCAAAGAATATGACGCAACTTTCAAACCGTCGAGAACTTTCCTTATTTGGAAAATTCGAGGCACCCTCACTCATTTTTATCGGTCTGTGAAATGCGAATTTTGATAAAAAAACAAATCATATACGTTTGTCCACGATTTATTTAAACTTGTCCAACAAAAATTTTCGTTTGTCCACGCTCCAAAAAAAAGTTATCACGAAATCAAAAACTCCAGACATCACCACCCCCATGAATGTTTTTTATTATTTTTCAAATGGGATATGATTGTCCATGATTTATCCACATTTGTCCACTCAAAATTTTCCTTTTTCCACTCCTCAAAAAAAAGTTATGACGAAATAAAAAAATTTTACATTAACAATCGTGAACATTTTCCAAGGATTTTTCAGTGCGATACGATTGTTTATGAATCATCAACGTTTGTCCGCCCAAAATTATCGTTTATCCACTCAAAATTTTCGTTTGTCCACCCTTAAAAAAAAAAGTTCTGACGAAATCAAAAATTCGAGACATCAGCCCCACGAATAACTTTTATCGCCGTCAATAATCCTGGCAGCTCCCTGACTTCGCGTCAGGTTTGTCTGCGTACTGACTCCGCATTCCTGTGGAAAATATCCACACACACTCGCCGGCCTCAAGCATTGCACTCGGCCCCGACTCATAACATGTCTTTCAGCCACAAAAATTCTATAAAAAGTCTATAATCAACAAGCAAACGATCTGCTTAGCTGTGCACTGTGTACACGCGACTGGAACGTGCCGATGCGACGCCTGATCGTTATTTGTTTTGTCCCCTCTCTCATTTACACGGAATAACGGCTCGGTAACATTTCGTATGTTACAGATATACAATAGCTAATGTCCGGTATTAGGTGCCACATAGAAAACTAAGATCAGTTTCAAACCTTCTAGTTTCCAATTTCCAGGGTGTGAATATTAAGGATCCGCATTAATATGCTACAATCATGGTCAAGACAGGACAACGGCTGTCCCATCTTATAAGCAGCGAATCTAAGCCATCCATGCCCAATTCTCTCTAATTAATCAACAACCAAAAATTGTTATCAACCAATAATTGTTATCAACCAATAATTTCGGAACTGACTTTATTTTCTAATTTTAAGTAAAAATAACAAAGTGAAAAAAACATTGCAAAATATCGGTTCCACAAAAATTGTCTCTTATTCCGGAAATTAGGTTCATTCCAGTGATCCTTGTCATCGTATCTATCAAATGCAGATCGTCAGTGATCTGGGTTAACGATAATACCGCATTTATTCCATCTGTCATGAAATAAGCGCGGCGAGCTTCGATAGATCGTCGATGGCTGTCACCGCAGAGAAAAGGCATAGAGAATTAGTTTCTGAAGTAATTCACAACGAACAATTCACATCGAAAAACAGCGGTTGAACCGCGCCTTTTCCCTGGACGCAACAACCGCTAGGAAACGAGTTCTTTGTCGCGAATCGCGAATCTCCTCGCCGCAACGAAAACAATCAGCTTTTGCAAAGACTTATCAACGGCACTTGACTGCGACAGGAGGCGAACGTTGGCCACATTATCGCAAACAACTTCATTACCGATAGATTCTGCTTTGCTACGTGCATGCATGCGGCGCGCTCGCGGCGGCTGCGGTCGCGGCAGCACGAAAAAACTGTAATTCGTGGTAGCCAGGATATCCAGCCCGGCCAGCTATTATTTTTCATGGGCAGTTCTTTGTACGCCTCAGTGGTCGACCGCGTCTCCACCCACCTTCGTCCAATCTCCCTACCTGCCTCCCTCGCTCAACCGCTCAACTACCCTGCGACTCTGTGCTCGCAGCATCACTTGACCGCGTGCGCACTTGGCATTTGTCATCCGAGATTCCTTTGTTCTGCCGCCCACCAAACAGAAACTCCATGCTATTTCATCCTTTTCCTATCGTCTGCTTTCTCCTCGCATTCGTCTTCTTCCTTCGCGTTTTATTCGAATCCGCGACATGCCGCGTCACACTAAGAAAAGCTGAATATTTCTCGCGTAGGTGATAATTTATCATCGCTGATAACGCAGTTCTTTAATAATCTAAAGGTTCGAGAAGAAAGTCTAATCGGACGAAATCTAAGAACCAATTTGTACCGCTAATTGCTGGTGTTTCCAGGAATCGATCCGGAATTACGACAGCTCAAGTTCCGTCGCACTAATTAGACGTGTAGATATAAACGCTCGTACGTTCCAAAGTGCCAATAATTTGTGCGCGTTCGCACGATAGAGACGTCAGCGTCTAAAACGGTTCCATGTTCTCATCTCGTTCGAGAGAGGCGCCCCTGGCTGATATAGACGGGATTCCCTTCCATCGTGAGAAGATTCGATCTTCGTCACGTAGCAGACAGCGCGATAGCATCGTGACGAACGGACCGGGCGGCGTTCGACCTGCGAGAACGACAACTGGGCCGACCAACACTTGACCTAACCCATTCGAGTTAGCTTAGGCCCTTGGCTTCCTTGAGACTCGCGCCTGTTCGTCTGAGACGTGTTTCAGTTACCTCGGTTTACCGATCGATATTCGATCGACCTTAATGGAGTATGCTGATTGGTGGGCATACGGCCGGAACGTGGTTAAACGTTAGCTTACTCTGTGATTGTATCTAGAGTTGGACGGACACGATTATCCTACCGCCAACGTCTGCTTCAACGATCTAATCGAAACAGAAACTGGCAACAGTCTTCCACGCGGACACTTCCGAACGTTCGTGTCCGACTGTTGATCCAACTTTCATTCAATTGCGATCAGACGAGTTCAACTGGTAGGAGCGAAGAGAGTAACGCGCTCTCGACGCAACGTTTGCCTCGTTGTCGAGTTTCGCGCACATCGGAAGCTCTAAGGAAATTCAAAAGTATTAATTAAATATCCTAGTTTCCTCGTTACTGGAAGTTTGATTAGCCGACGGGAATGTCGCGGAAGTAGAAACTTACTTCATCACGCGCGTCCTACCAACATAATAATTTCTGGCGAAATGAAGAGGAAATCTGTAGAAAGCGGAAGATGGTAAGTAATCGTCGCGCCGCGTCGGTGGGCGGCTGTCTTAATTTCTTCCACCATCTTCATTCTGCTCGGCGTCCAACGATATCAGGACTGTACCGGTTTTAACCGACCACCTTCATCTTGCCTTTCGTCTTATATGAACTTCATTACATTTTTATGAGTCTCCGTTTCTCTTTTACAACGATTTCTCCTAGCAAACTCTCGTTGCCTTCAATTTGTCCGGCTTCTTCCTTTTTTTTCCACTTCTCTTGCGCTCGCCGTATTTTAATCAGCCCAATCAATTTTTCGGATCTCGCTCCTTTCCTGTATCTTTCTCCGCTTCTCTGCCATGAAATCGACAGAAAAGCATGAACGAGCCGAACTAGGAAATGGGAAGAGTAAATGAGAATGATTTTACTGTTCCCGTCTTGAAATGTGTGCCTCGCTATCGGATGGCAAGACGGCGCGACGAAGTTCAGGAAGGAGTATCGCTACGACTTTTTGTTTCCTTCCTCTGACAATGAACTTTCATTGGATATTCGGAAACATGTTATGCGTTCGAAGCGCTGTACAAAAGAACTTTATATTCATATGAGATTGTCTCTACGGTGTACTTCTGTGTAACAACGTTGTAAGAAAATAACGTAAACGTTAAAGCGTTACTTGACATGCACGCTGGCAACGGTTCGCCATTATCGACCGCTGTACTTGTGGCTTTCATGGTAAATTAATATCCCGACTAAAACATGTGGCGCAGAAATGATGTTCAAACTGATGTTTTACTGACAAGTTCCATTTACTTCTTGCATAGAAACGTTTACAAGTAGCATGTTTCGCGATCTGTCAAACTGTTTTCCGCGAACCGTTTTGTTTTGTTTACCGTGCAAATATTATTTCCACGTGGAGTTTAAATACCCGCTCCGCGATATTGAAGCGTGTTCTTTTTCACTTCCGAATATTTACATGTAGGTAAATACATATGCCGTTTCGCTGAAAATATAATATATTTCGAGAATAATATTGGTTCGTGTCAGAAAAGCTATTGTACAATTACTACCTACTTTATGGAAAGCATCAGTTTTCTATAAACTTTTGACTTTTGATGACTCGATTTTGCGATTTCAAATGACAGTCAATTTGCTTGTGAGTGCGACAGAGGCTGACGGTCGACACTCTTTTAATTCGAATCGAAAAACATGCGATTTCACACGGATATCATAAACGGGACATAAACACTAATCTGATACGTTTTCGGCTGTCGTCATCTCTTGCACTGCCACTCCACGTTACAATAGCTCGAAAAAATAGATGACAAGCGTTTTTTACGCAACACCTTCAGAACGAAATATTTAAAAATAAAAAGTATGAGATAAAAACAAATTTTATAAAATGCGGGGTGGAAAATATTCGTCGAATTAAAGATGAATATATGAAAAAACAAAATACATTGTGGATGAAGAAATGTACAATTTAATTACGCAATTTAATGAACTGGATATGGGACATACAAATTCAGAAAGGGAAATAGAACATAGCAGCAATGAGAAAAATTCAGATGAAAATTTATTATTATTATTAAATTAAACGGGTTTGTAAACCCTTTAATTTTCTCTTTGGTACAATAATATGATATATATAGATAGCAGAGACAAGACGTGTTTGAAGGATAACATAGAGTACATAATATTATAACAAATTAGTAAAAAAGAAAAACAAAAAAAAAGTTGTGGGCGAAGGAAAGAAAGAAAAATTTTATAGAAAAAGAAGAATAAATAGATATAGTGAGCAGATCACTCACTTAACTATAGCCAAAGTGCTTTTCGGATTTTACTTAAAGCATAGCAGGAAATATCAAATTTATCATCATATAAGTTCAATAAGGTATAAATACAATCAATACAATTATGTTGACCATATGGGGTTCGGTGAACCTTAACATTAATGAGGTTATGATCTCTGAGATTCCTCGATGGAACATTGATATGTATTTCCTTCAAAATAGCAGGACAATTTAACAAACTATTCAGAATATTATATACAAAACAAACAAAAAACTTCTACATGACTTGGGTCAAAAACTCTACCATTTTTGAAAAAACTGTCATAAAAATTTTTAAGCTTCCAACCCCTATAATTCAAAATAGGAACGTTTTTCTTAAGCAATTTCTTCGCTAAGATAAAGATTCCGATCTTGTTAATCCAATGAGTACAGTAACTGTGATATTGTTACCTTGTATCGCGAAAAAATAGTATTTTTCTAACCCTTGAAATTACCGTTTAAGAAAATAAAATAAGTAGAAGAGGACCAACGTGGGACCCCTGGGGTACACTTGAATCGACGAGAAAAGCATTAGAAAGAGCACCATTACATTTTACGATTTGGGATCGCCCAGTGATGAAACTGGGTATCCATTTATGTAGTTTTCCATATATCCCAACAGAGTATGTATAATTTAGCTCGCCTTCCTGAATCGGTGTAAATAGCATCAACTTGAAAACCTTTCTCCATTACGTCAACGATAAAGCTATGATACGTGGCCAAATTTGTTATTGTTGAGCGTCTCGAAACCAATCCATGTTGTTCATCTATTATTAAATTTTTAACAGCATGTGATGACTTATGGGTAACTATATTTTCAAATACTTTGGGCATAACATTTTGAATACTTATAGGCCTATACAGGATTTCCCAAACAAAGTCTAAGAGCCGAAAAGGGGTAATTCCTGGGGTGCTTCTAAACAACTCTTTTGATGGCCCGCCATCGTCCGCGCCATCATTAATCCGTTGTACTCATTCCCCGATTGGTCGATGTTTTTCGTTAATAACTCATTAACAAAGCCACAACGAACATTTTCGCTAAGAAAAAAGTTATTCAGAATCACTCCAGCAATCTCACCTTTTCAGTTCTTAGACTTTGTTTGGGACACCCTGTAGTTAGAAACCTGTGTCTTGTCATCACCTTTAAAAAGATGATTGAAAGAAGCAATTCTGAAAGGAAAGAGTAGGTAAAGGAAAATTCGATAAAGAAAAAGTTGTTTAAAATCACTGCAGGAATTTTCAAGGACCTGCAACACTTTTGTTACGCCCTGTATAATACGCGACCTGTATACTAGTTACGCCCAGTTCTCTCGAAAAAGTTACAAACACACCCCGGGGGTTGCCAATTTCTAGGTAACCTTGTCCGTCGGAGACAAGGGTTGCCGAACCCTACTCCTTAATCGCTTCCCTTCTCTCTCCTCGCCCTTCTCCTCGGTCTCTTCGACTAATCTTCAGTCTGCATCTAGTTGTTAATTTGCATCGCAGTACATCGTCAAGTTATATCTTACATCAATACGACAAGATTGGACAGGGGCGAGTTGGGCGTTTCCCTTGCGAGTAGCAGAAATCGTAGCAATACGACAGTACAAAGACACACTAACGTCTTCGAAATGCATTCAAATGCATTTCGTGATTGGACTCGTTGACAAAAGATTATCATTATTCCGTTGGTAGGGCTTTCATCTTAAATGGAAGGAGGTGGGACGATACAAACGGCCTTGAATTACTTTAAGGAAATTCCGAGAAATCGTATAAATCTCGCAGGAACGGCGCTCGACTAACGAGTAACCTGATATCCGTTCGGAGATCTAGTCTCTGGTCTCGTCGTTGGATCCATGATTCAATAAGGAGCGCCCTCTGTCCACCGTCCCTCGATCCAAACCACTGCGTCTGGAACCAACTTTGTTTAAGTCCCACAGGGTCATCCACGATAACCTCCCGGATAAGATACTTCCATCGAATAAGTATTTCACCCACGACCGGACGATAAGAACCGTCCGTTCTCTCTTACCTCTTGCCTAAGCCCTTCGAATAAATCTCATTAACCGCACCGGTACCCGAAGCCACCCCGATTCGATCATTATGCCGCTAATTCGAGGACACGCTGGCCTCGCGGTTGCGGAACGCTGTCAAAAAGTTGGCACGACGAACTCCGGGAGGCGAGGAGGAAATTCTTGGAAGTTGTTATGAGTCGGTGAGATGCAACTTGTTTGACAAACGCCTCTGACTCTCAAATTAATGCGGGAGGGGGACGGGGCGCGAAACGAGCAACGCGGCGCGAGGAAGAGGGAACGGAGGGAGGAGAGACGCAACGAAATGGGACGGAATACAAGGAGCAAGGAAAGTAGGAGAATTAGACGCAGGAATGTGGAGGGTCGGGGGAATAGAGACAGAGTGGTTGTAGGAAAGGAAAAAATGCTTAGCAAACGCGAGCGTAAAATAAGGAAGGAGAATGAAAATAGACGGGGGTTTTGTTAGGATTTTGTTAGAGGGGAGGAGAACGCGCAAGAGAAAGAGAGAAAGTAGAACACTGGTGATACAATGGAGGCACACGGTGGAAGGGAAGAAGAGTGGAGGAAGAAAAAAAAATACAGTGGAGGGAGGGGGGAGGAGAAAAGGAAAGGGCACCGGTAGACGTACGTTTCCCGAGTGTCATCGGGGCGGCGGAGATTTAAATTGTGCCGGCAACAAAATGGAAATGAGGGTTGTAGAATGGAAAATG
This sequence comes from Perdita meconis, assembly GCA_030770465.2. Lineage (NCBI taxonomy): Eukaryota > Metazoa > Arthropoda > Insecta > Hymenoptera > Andrenidae > Perdita > Perdita meconis. The sequence goes on from JASKOS020000004.1 coordinate 5,213,529, forward strand.
GAAGGCGGTATAAAATAGAGGGAGGGTCGGTGGTGGGTCCTAGAACGGTCGGCGTGCCCGCAGGACTCACCTCTGCGGCGAATAATAGCCGGCGGATGCGGCTGTTGTTCCATTTTTGACTTCGCAGCCATTCGTGCGCCCTTGTTTACGCGGCCACTCGCCTTCCTCCGGGCCGAAAGCGTCGCCGGAAAGGGAGACAACGCTACACCAGAACCTTCTGCGAGACGTTGCAACGCGGCTGCGTTCGGATATATGCGCTGCACGTACACACACGCGCAAGCCGATTCGGGGGAATATGTTTCAACCTGGCTGATGAATATTCACGTAAATAAGGCGATGCTCTAACGGGACTCAGGTTAATGTACGAATCCAGTGCAGGTGCGTCCACGAATATGTATAGACTTAGGAGAATATTTCAAACCGTTGCGCTTCCAACGATTTTATTCAACGCTCCGTAGCAGCTATTTCATTAACCGGAAGTAAGAAGTTTCTTTTATAATAACTTATTTACGTCGAAACGACGGCACTTCTCATTTTTTTCATGCTTTCTTGTTTTCCTCTCTGTCGCTCTGAACGCGTTTCGACGTACCGCTGGAAATAACGACGTTGGAGCAAACGGAGGAAGATCGACGCGACAGTGTTAACTCAGTTTCAGAATTCAATTAAGTCCCTTTCCTGTCTCGGCGAGGCCGCCATTATATTTCTTTTCCGACACGTTTCTGGCAGCTGCTGGAACACGAATCGGCTCGATAAAACGCAAACGGCTTAGCAGCTCGGAACCGAGCTGAGCCGTCAGTCCCTGCGAACCGGGACGGAGTTCTGGAATGGATTTAAAAAATAATACTCGGAAACGGCTGGGCCTCGGCCCGGGTATATCGTTTGTTTTCCACGCTGGAGTATCCACGGACGCTGCAGCCGACGCTTGAAGGAGATATAAAGATCTCTGCAGCATAGAATTCGCGATTTTCTTCCGCGCAGATGGTACGAAATGATCCTTTTCACTCCGCATTATATACTGCAGCCACTTCACACTTCTCTCTTGCGCCTCGGAGAACGTAGACAGGGCATATTTCGTTGTCGAACTACGAGTTCCAACGTTTAGATCTTTTCGCTACCATTCTTTCCAGCGATGCTGTGTGTAAATATATCGTCCGTCGCATAAAAACGGCGGTAAATTGTTGTTGTAACAGAATTTCAAAGAGCTTCGTTCCACGCAACACTCGCCGACTCCATGACTTCACGATCGCATCAATGTTTGATACTTTGATACCGATGCGCCTAGTTGTCTCGTTTCAACAACAAATAGCATCCGATAGTCCGATGGGGAAACTCGAACAAGATGTTTCCCTGTTGCTCTTCGACAACCTGTAACTTTTATTGCTATACGATCAAGCAGGAACCTACGTTAGCTAGAGAACCTCCTATTTTACCTTCTCGAAGCTCAAAGGGTTACCACCAGAGGACACATAAAATCAAAAGGGGGAACAAATAGACGAAAGACTGAACAGTCTTCCGACGTTGTATTGAAAATCAATGAAATCGACGCGACGAAATTTTCAAACAAATCGACTGACGAAAAATCTGCCGCGTGGAAGGAAATCCGTGAAACGGAAGCATTTGGAGCTGGAAAATAATGCATATTTTCCATCGCGAAGACAAATATCGATTTCAGGGAGGTTGAGGGATTTTCCACAAGTACGGTGACCCGATAATCTGGGTTTCCATAGTGGTACATTTACGTGGCGGCCTCCCAGTACGAGCAATCTGGTTCCATTTCCTTCTTGGACATCTCCAACACCCTGGAGATTCGTGTTCGAAAGCGAATGCCCTCTTCGCTCTGCCTCTGATCGCTTAGTTAGCTCGAGAGCAGCAGAGGGTGCTCGCAATTCCGTCGTTTTGGCCACGAAAGCCTGCCACTCGCTTCCGGTCGGTCCAATGGTCGGACTCTCGTCCAACCACTGCACTAATGCACGGGGATTTTGAAATGCGATACGAGGAAATCGGCATACCGCTAATACCTTATGCTTCTCGCTTACAAAGGTCGGAATTCGTTGGGAAATTCGGAGATACGACCAAATGAATGAATACTTGCCTCCCCTCGTTCCCATCCAATTCTATGCATTCCTTTCCTGGAATGGTCTCTTGAAGACGAATAAACTTTGAGGATAATCGTTAGCATTAGACCTCTTTCACACGACGACACGCGTGTGCAGGATACCGATGGTACACGTAATGTTATGGAAGCGTTCAGACGGCGATTCTCGCGAGATACAGTATCGCAGTACTGATTTTCGGTATCTGCTGTCGGCCGCCGGATACTTTTTCTGCGTCGAGGCGACTGACGAAACATTGAAACAAATGTGAGCGTTCACAGACGAATTCGCATATTTGTTTCACTTTTTATAATAGAACTCTGTATAATCCCTAGAAGTTCCTCGTATGACGTGGCCACGGACCTAAAGGACTGAGCGTAAAGTACATCTATAGGCAAGAGGGGTGAAGCTGTGAACGGGGGGTGGGGGATTTGACTTGCAGCCATCTTTTTTTTCCAGGCCCATTGACTTGATACATTTAAGTATTTTAAGTACAATACAAATTTGATCTTACATTCTAATTACATATTAATATTATATTATAAAATTAAACGATATGCACTGTCTAATAGTTTTTTAAACTTTGATCAAAAATATATATAAGATAATGTATATACTTAATTACAATATGCTTCAGTCTTTGTTTCAATTTCTTATGCACTAATATTATAATACTCAAAGAATTCGTTAAATATTGCAGCCATCTTGAGTGGTTAAACTAGTGCTGCCATCTATACAACGTAGCGGCAATATTTAAAACTGTACAATTGAATTACGAACATTCTGAGTCAATCGTGACTTGTGTGATAATTTTGTTTCTACGTATTTGTTATCATGAAGGATGTGTTTTGTAAAGTTATCAATGTTTTTATAAGAAATGTATAATGTTTCGATGTGTAGAATCAATAACAACATAGATCTACTTTACGCTCAGTCCTTTAGGTTAGGTCCGTGTATCCTACAGATGCTACACTAGTAATTAAAGTTGCCTATAGAGCGCACCACAGTTTTAACCACACAAGATGGCTGACAGTTGATATCCCTTCCATCTTTCGCTTCAACCTCTCAGAATCATGCACGTGGCAGACGTCCGATAATAATTGAAGAATTTACTTGGATCGTTACGAAGTTCTTCAAATAAAATATAAAAAAAACTTCCTTTTCTTCTCTTATGTTATTAATTGGATGAACCCAATATTTTCTCTTCACATTTCTGCTCTTAGTTGCTTTTTTTATGTAAAAACCAAATGTATAAAGCTTCAATCTCATCCATTATTTGAAGACATGATTAACCAAACGAGAAGGTATGATTAACTGAAAAACAAATCATCAACACCGAGCTACGAAATTAGTTGGATACAGTATCACATAAGTACTTTGACCGGGACAGTCGAGTTAAACGGTTCCGAAAGTATCGCGGTTGCGACGAATATTTCAAAGGGTCTATTACTTTTTAGATGCTGATTATAATTTTCGGCATGATGAGTCAACATTTTATCTGCGCGAAGACGTACAGTTACACACAGAACAATGACCCGCGCGATAAATTAACAAATGGAGTAAAAGCACCAGGACAGACGGCGAACAATTGCGGTTCTGGTCGCATTCACCGGTCACGTAAGCTGCAATTGGTTAACTGTATTTCATCTTTTACCAATTGTTTCCGAACTAGTTGAAATCGTTAGAAGAGAAATAGCGAGAAACGCGGGGAAAAGAGAAAGAAGAAACGAACTAGGAAACCTGTATATATTTATATATATATAAGTTTTTAAGGGTATTGTTCCCTTATATTTCTATGCTCGTGTCGCATGTAGTTTACTCCGGACGATTAAAAAGTCGTTGCTTTTTCCAGGAATGTTTTAGCGGATTAATGAAATTCTCTCGCCCTTTGGCCCCCTCCTGGTACGCGGATCGATCTGAAAATTCAAAACGGCGCGAGAGGCGCGCAAAACAACGCGAACGTAATTGCCGTTACGATTCGACGGACACGAGAGCTCGAAGCGAATTAGCAAATTAATTAAAAGCACTTGGCCAGGAATACAAACAATCGTTGCCCGAGCGGCGCTGGTTTTTCGGCCACGTAGCCCGGCTCCCTTCCACCTTCCCCCGTCCTCCGCGCCATCGGTCGGTTCCTCCGCGATTTCACCGCTCACAACCCCTTTTCTCCGTACCAAGGTGGAGGCAGATGCGCTAAATAGCCCGCAGGGAAACCGAAACGCTCGCCTTCGTCGCCATGAATGTAGCTCGAGGGTGCATTTTATGGGGCAACGTTCACCCACCCGCCGACCTTTTCCTTGCTGAAGCTGACCTGGAATCCGCTCTCCTCGGATCAATCATTCCGCTACTCGTTTAGAAGCAGGAGACTCAACTCAGCGATCGATCAGCGTTTTTGAAGCACCGGTTGCCCCTTGGATCTTTTGACGTAGCCGTTCGAATCGAACCTTTACCCTGACCATTAATACAAGGTTTGCATCGTACGATGTCCATCGTTTATTAGAAATGCGCGTTGCTTAAACGACGCGCGAAGCAATGAACTGTGTGTTGACTCCGAAAAATCCCTCAAAAGAGGCAGAGCGTAGGCAGAGGAAAGACAGATTAACAATGAGACAGAATATTCTGATTCGGTTATTGTTCAATAATACGGTTCGACGATTCGACGGACGAATGGAAAACTGATTAGGGAAAAGTAGGGCCATATGAGGTCGCGGGACAAGACGGGATTTTTGTTGGTTTTTTATTTTTTTATTTATTTATTTATTTATTTACGGGATGAACCTTTTGTAACAAAAATGAAAACGTAGTTATATACATAAGAAAAAGGTTAAAAAAAGAAAATATCGATAAAATAAAAGAAAAAAAAGGAAGAAAAAAGAACAGGAAGAATAGTAAAAACGTCAATACAAATAACAATAAAGAGAAAACGCAATATAACATAAGATAGTAGATGGATAAGTAAATACATTATTTTACGAATTACGTACCGCTACAAAGGCAGAAGTCTAGCGAGTGAGAGAGTTATTGTGAAAGTCAACCACATACAGAACGTATTTGCAGTGAGACAAAGGTAGTTTATGCAATTATAATAGCCATACAGAGGAAACATGATTAACAATAACGTTAACATACAAACAATATTTCGTATACTTCCATATTGAAAATCCATATGGAAAATAGAACAATCAGTTAAATTCTGCATAACACCAATAGTTACAGTTAATTCGTAATGTCTATATGCGTTTAGCGACCACTTTTCTATTTTACATTACGAACAATACATACGTACAGTTAGTCTAAATGATTCGTGACGGTTACTAGAAAATCACCATGGAGAAAAGTGCCCATTCCCAGTAATTATACATAAAAAAAATATATGTGTACATATTCTATAACACGTACATACTATACACATAGCTATGTAACAATTCCTAATTATATTAGATTTTGAATATTATCAGTTAGTAGGCGATTTTTTAAAGTATTTATTTATGTATTCATCAACATCATTCATAAATAAATAAAGATATTTTCATTCAATTAACCTCGATGTAACATTGGGGGCAAGATGGAGGTTGAACTAATTTGATCACGTAAACGGATAAATACATTGCTTCTTGTATGCTTAACCTCAGAAAGCGGAAAAAGAAACAAAAAAAGCTACTAGACATTCCTCAGAAACGAAACGAAAATTGTTTAAAAGTAGACAACAGCGATCCTAAATGTACCATTTGTAACCATTTGTTCTGCATGTTTATAGGGGGTGGGTTAAGTACTTTGGACATGAAGACTGAACTCACTGTGAACTCATGGTGAAGAAAATGAAGCTAAAGCTAAAGACATTATCTGTATACAGGGTGTAACAAAAATGTTGCAGTTCCTTGAAAGGCGTAATTCCTGAGGTGATTTTAAACAACTTTTTTCTTAGCGAAAATATTATGTGGGGCTTTGTTAACGAGTTATTAACGAAAAACACCAACCAATCGGAAAGCGAGTACAGCGGATTAATGATGGCGCGAACGATGGCGGACCAATGCTACTCGCAACTGGAGCCCACGCTGCAATTCATCCACTGCATTCGTGTTTCTATTGGTCGGTGTTTTTGGTTAATAACTCGTTAACAAAGTCCCACCTAACATTTTCGCTAAGAAAAAATTGTTTAAAATCACCTCAGGAATTCAAGGAACTGCAACATTTTTGTTACACCCTGTATTTTAATATACAGATGTTGGTGATTCCTGCGATGATTTCAAACAAATTCTTCCTTAGCGAAAATGATAGAGCTTTGTTGGCGAAATATTAACAAAAACCCTCGACCAATCAGAGCATGAGTATAGTGGACGAATTTCAGCGCGCGCTCTAACTGAGAATAGCATTGGTCCGTCATCGTCCGCGTCAATGTTTATCGTTAATTACTCTTTAACAAAGCTACATCTAAAATTTGCGTTAACGAAAAAGTTGTTTAAAATCAACTCCAGAATCATCCCTTTGAAGGAACTGCAACAGTTTTGTTACACCCTGTATGTATACAGTAGAACTTCGATTATCCGAATCAGAATTGTCCTTAATTTTTACTTTTCTGGGATTTCAATTATTTAATACACTTGGTTTAAGAATGGAGTATGATTTCGTCTAAAACTTGAATAATGATTTCATAATAATGTAGTAACTATTATCACTTTTATGTTACAAATATTGGGTCGTATAATTGAGGTTCTACTGTATAATATTTTTTACAGATACAATATCAGTAAGTGTAATATTCTTGAGCACTTTTTACTTAGCTTCCCCATCTTGTTCCACCTTCCCCTACCTACTTGTCGTTGGCTTTTATTCCTCCTCACTCACTTCTGAGTTCCTCTTTATCGTCGTCAGCAAACTAACAACGAGCAATTTATGAATGAATGGGTCTCAGAAACGAAACCCACGTGTGATGAAATATCATGGTCGATTCCGATCCTGAGTCCCGAGTTACACTTACGGTTAAAAAGCAGCTCGCGCTCGTGCTTACAGCCACTCTCGCGAGCGAGCTTTTCCCTCGATTCACGTACGAACTCGAGCGGATTGTACATGCATACGCTAAAAGGAACTTCTCGACACATGCGATCGCGTTGACCGCGTGTGGTTTATGGTCGCTTAATCTACTGGCAGACCGAGTAAATATTCCATTCGTGGAAGATAAGAATCGACGAAATTCTCCGACAATCGAGTTTATTAAACGAAAGCGAAAAGAGAATTTCCTGAAAGAAACGGCTTCTCGGGCAATTAAACAATTCTTAATTATTCGATGAAGATAACGCGGTAACCGGTTGTTTTCTGTGCTCAACTGTGAGACCGAGTAATACACGACGGTCATTTTTAACGGTTAACGAGATCTTCTTTGCCCGCGTCTTGGAAGTGGAAGAAGGGAAAAAGGAGGAAAGAAAAGGCGACGGAAGAGGCGAGATATTGTTTTGCGGACAGCCCCCTGTTGTCTCGCGTTCGCGATGCTAAAAAACACGATAAGCCAGGGAACTCTCTTATCTCGTTTAATAGTGGCTGCCACCAGTGGCTGGAACGGCTCGCGTTCGCGACGTTCAAACAAACCTAGTCGTGAACGTTTGTCCCCGCTGCGCCGGCCGGAATGCGTAGAACGGCCGGTAATAAAAAATAAATTAAAGCGCGTGTCTGCGCGAGTACCTGGAAAACGGAGAAACTTGAGGCGGATAGCGAAGCGTCGCGCCGGCGTTGAAGTTTTCGGTGGCGTTAAATCGAGAGAGCGCCGAAATCGCGCGAACAGAGGGATGGCCGACAAGCGCGGGGGCGCGGCGTATAATTTATGCGATCATAGATGTAATCGCATTTGAATATTCACAACTATGCGCGTCGCCGGAGCCGGTAACTTTATAATTACCAAGTAAATTACCTTTCCTCCCAACCTTCCACCCCTTCTTCTTCCTTCCACCGCTCCACCGGCTCCTTCCATCCCTTTCGACCCAGCCACCGGTACGTACGGGCGCGATCGGCCACCCACCAACAGGGGTTAGGGGGAATTTATTGAAAATTAAGTCCGATTTTATCGCGCGGAAACTTTCCAATTTTCTACGGTTACTTTCGCGTTCTATTTCGACCGACCGACGAAGAATTTGCGACGGCACCCTGTTAGACCCGACTGCTTAATAAACGTCACCCCTTGATCGCGCCCCCTCTTTCTCGTAGAAGAAGCGAATTAAATGGCTAATGGAGATCCTTCGAGGCGTATGAAGCGCGCGAGTGTCTAAATCCAGGCGAAAGGGGAGACCGGCGCTGGTAGGCTAATTTTTCAGTATTTGATGTTTAATAAATTATGTCAATTAAATACCATTATAACGCTTATGGTGTATAGTAAAACGTATGTTTGCCTATCTGATTAAGTGATTCAAGTTGATCTAATGCGATAGCATTTAAAGTATTCTAATATTTTTGTAAATCCTTCCATGCTAGTCAATCAGCCCCATGATCGGGGTTGGTAGACTAATGAGAACAAAAATTTAAAGAACCTTATCTGTAGTAATAAAAGAACACAGTGCTAAGAGAGCTGTTTTATTATAAATTATTAACTCAACGCAATTATTAGACGAATGTATTCTTCTATGGTTCGTAGACAAACCGAACCGCAGTTTAATTTTATACCTATTATTGTAAGTGTTCAAGGAATTTAAATAAGATATAGTACACAAAACAATCGTTTGTAGTGTCATAGAATCAACACAAAATTTGTAGAATTTTCAAAATTTCGTTACATGCTATGAACGACCCAAATTGCTGAGTTCTACTTATAGTTATAATTATAGCTATAAACTAAACATAAATTATAATGTATTCATAAGAGAAGCGAATTGAAGCAGAATATAAAAATTGTATTCTTACAATTAGTAGCAAAAAAAAAAAATGTAAGCCTACGTACTAGCAACGAAAACTTATAATTTGACTGCGGATTTTATGCATTTATGACAATAGTAAGTATGCGAAAAATCTATGAAACTATTAATACATGCCAAAATATACGAAATATAAAAAATATGATTCAAATTGGAATATTTGGAGAATTAAACATACTGTTATTGAAGTCCTAGTTCTTTATTTGTGCTTGTAAAAATTTTATTTTGCATGAAAATCTGCAGTCTACTTATAATATACCTAATTATTTAGTGTTACAATCGTAGGAGAACAAGAATTGGTTGCGCAGATAACCCTGTATATTATTAGTAGACAGCGGATCTTTATTTAAAATACAATTTTTTCAAGCACAAATAAAGAATTGGAACTTGAAAAACAGTACGTTTAATGTTCTAAACGTTATAACTTCAATAATAGTGTTAATATTTGATATATTTTAGCATATGATAACAGACTCGTAGATTTTTATACACTTAGCATTGCCATAACTGCATACAATTCGCAGTGTAGTTATTAATCAACCAGATCCGAACAATCCCTTTGACGTCAATACTTTACAATATCTTCAATTATTTACATATGAAACAAAGTACTACTTCAAACAGTACTACTTAAATAATTTATTTAACAAACATTTAAAATATTTCTTTACTTTTACACTAACTACATGAACTATGAAAACAGTAAATCGTTAGGAAAACATACTTACTAACATAGTTAACTTTTCGACGAACATAGGTAGCTCTCAAACAATGTGTAATGGCGGTGTCAGAAACAAAACGTTTGATGTGTTAAACGTTTCTTGTTTCTATAATAAATTTTTCCGCGGTAACAAATGCGTCGATAAAAAGTTATTAACTCTTAGTCAACTTAACCCTATAAGCAATCAGAGTTGGGCCAATTGTAATCATTAATATGATTACTAACTAACGACTAATGATTAAGTAAACATTTGAGTATGACTAATGACTAATGACTAAATTTTTATTAAACATGAATAATAAATACTGACTAGTGAGTAACCTAATCGTAACTAATGGCTTTATGAGTAATCAAAATTTAAATGTGACTAATAACTAAAAATGGTAAACTAAAAAAGCCACGGAATGATAACAAAAAATATACTTCAATATTTTATAAACTTTTAATATAAAATGGTAAATATTTAGACTCCGATTCTGATAACCTTGAAATATATTATAATATTTCTAATATGAGAAAAACACACTGGTAATTAATGACCAATCAAATGCAATAAATAATGATTAATCATAACTAATAACGAATGACTAATGATTAAAAAGAGTTGTAAGTAATTAGTGCCAAATAGTCATGACTAACCAATCAAAAATTTTTAACTAATGATTATTAATTAGGATTAACGATTAATCAGCTGATTAGTTAATTTCAATTATCAGTTGATTTGTGCCCTACTCTATAACCAATCAACCCCAGTCTCCCCTCCATAATCTCGAAAATCTAGAAGGAATAACATTTTTTCATTTATAATATTATTTCAATCATCAGTCTTAGACGCAGAATAATTTATTTTTTTCTCGAGTTAAAAATGAATGAGGCGAAATTTGATTTTATCTGCCATTGGTAAAAGTTTCAACTGTATCGAATATACGGGGGGATGGTGCGAACCGAACCTGATGTATGCCATAGGAGGAAGGGTGGAAGTACACAAAATGCCATGGTCCCTTAATGGAATACAAACTTCCTCTAACTATTTGTAACGAAATTATCTGAAAATCGTGCTAGGGGGGACGAGAACACGTTAACAGGAAAGTAATGCACGTTTGGGTGCATTACGCGTTTTAGCGAGTGCCATATATGATTGCTTCGAGGCGAAATGGTTGAAACTCGTTGCACGCGATGGAAAAGCCTCGAATCAAAGTGGATGCGGTCATTGGAGGAACGTTTCTCATTAATTTGCACTCTGACCATTCGATCATTTTATCTGTCGAGTTACCGCAAATTTGTTGGAAATTCGACACGGATAGAAGCGAGCTCGATTGATTTTATCGGCAAACATTCTCCCGTCTTTTTTCTGAGTAAACTTTACGACGTATGGCGCCTTTTTGTTTCTGCCTTTATCGGCCACACTCGACGCGTCTCCTCGCCTATACCTAGGCGGAGACGGCCAGTAAAGGAGGCTGAATTTATTTATAAGTACTACCCCCAAGGGCCGACAAAGTGAAGCCGTTCGAATCGGACGGCTGCAAAATGCCTTTACTACATCTTGATTTTTATATCGTCGTGCAGAACGAAAAAACTGGTCCTTCTAAAAGAACGATTTGATCGATTAACGTCTCTCGAATTCCTCGAAAACGGTAGCATTCGTTGTAAAGATCGCGCGAGCTTTTAATCGCGCTTCAAAAAACAATTGCGAGAGCCATCGAATAGAATCAATACAGCTAACGAATTCCACGTGCGCGTTGTTAAACGAATTATCCCGTTGGATTCGATTGAGTTTCTGCATATTGTGGGAGCAGGATCCGTCGTTGCAAGCATCTCTGGGACAAAACAGAAACGTCCAATTTCGTATTAACGTTAAATCCGCACGGAGGTGTACACGCGCGGGCGAGAACGAGAATACACGAAGGCCGCACCGCTCCGTGTCCAAGGTAGTTATATAAGCGGTAATACTCGGTAATTGCTGACTTGCCGTCCCGCGAGAACAGAAGGAAACGGAACGAAACGTGGATGTTAATTAGCCGACGAGTGCTGAGGGCAAACGAATCGCGTGTTGGAGTGTACGCGAAGCTCAAAAGTGTCGCGACATTTTCAAGGTATTTAGCGCTTCTGGTTGCGAACAGTGAACCAGCGGCGAACGAAAGGATCGCCGGTGCATCAATCTTTCCATTTATCGCGACTCGTGACCGATCCTCCCCCAGCGACGACCAGCAAGCACGGTGGGGAGAAAGTGAGCCCCTCTACGGGTGAGAAGGAGTATCGGAACTAATTGTCACACACGTTGTCCGATCACTTGTCACTCGGGATCCAATAGTCTCCCGGTGAACTCCACCCCGTGAATTGGCCTTCCAGTCGCGTAGGTGGCACAAGTCGAATTGAAGAAAATTCTCTCAGTTTTTTATACGGGAGCGAACGATATGGCCAGGCACGTGATATTACCGAATGTGCTTCGAAACACCCGATCGAGACGAAACGCTACGAAAGGCGTCTTCGACACGTCGGTAATGAGTGGACTTTTCTTTGCAGTGGTCAGTTTTGGCTCGTCGCGTGCTGGTTGCTCGTAAACGAATTCTCAACGATTATCGCGGAACGTCGTGGTGACCGTCGAGTAGAGTGGGTCGTTAGAGTCGAGGGTGGACCTCAAGTTGCCTCTCTGTTGGCATTACAATCTGGGTACAAGTACCTTGGACCGGTAAGTACTCGTTTGCTTCAACTTAAGCAAATTGAATTTAAAAGCTCGTTGCGCACGAACCTAAGCAACGCTTCGTGGATCGGTTCAACGATCTTTTTCAACAGTATTCGAAATGACGCGGGCTGATTAAAACTTCGAGGCGATGCGCTACGTAACGCGTGCACGAATGTTTCAATTTTAAAGAGAACGCGACGGAACCACGCGAAGGATTATCATTTGTACTCGTGGGGTGTGAAACGCGTCGAGGAAAAACCGGAGTTATCGTTCCGCGGAATGTTTGTCGGTAATCCGGAGAATAAGTTTGTCAACGTTACACGCAGGATCCCGCGAACACGAGGGCTGCGGAGATGCAATTAAAACTTGAACAACTGCTTAATAACTTATTGTTAGCCACTTGTACTACGCCCAATTCTAGTTTAACTTCGGCCAGAGCATCCTGGGCATTGTGACTTAACTTTTGTGTTTATCTCGCAGACAGAAGTAGAGACGAACGAACCAAGTTCTCTTCGGCGGCCGAGGGTGGAGGGAAAGGAAAATTTATTGAAGCAAAATTATTTGTCCGCGGGACGGAAACTATTGACGGAAACAATGCTACTGAGAGCGATGATTTTCCTGAAACTTTGCAAAGTACGCGACGCAAATATCGCGTGAACTTTTTATTGTCCGACGATCGATATAGAACGTATTGGCCAATACCGAGTGGAACTAATTAAAGCGTTTGTTAAGCGAGCAGACGCCATATGCGACGAATGAGTCGCTTCCGTCGCCGATAATCCGCGACGCCACTCCACGCCGCATCGCGGCTCGCTCTAATCTCAAGTGTTGATCAAACAGGACCGGTGAAACGGCCGGGTCGATTTCACGCGTGACGCAAACGCAACTCGCTAAACGAGTCGCAAGTCGCAAGTCCCTTCGTAGTCTTGTTATCATAGAAAACTGCGAACCCTTGTCCTTACAACGATGCGAATAGGGATTCGCGCCGGTTTCATGGAAAAAAAAATCGCGCGGATTACAACAAGAGCACGAATAAAAGTTTGCGTAAGGACGAGACTGCGCGTTTTCCACCGTAAAATAAGAGTTGACGTTTTCAGCACGGACAAACAGAAAAAAATAATCTCGCACAGTATATAATCCTTCGTGCCTTCCACTCGCGTAGAATACGTATTCGCATCCTATAATAGTTATTGAAAAATTGCAGAAGCAACTGGAATACTTTCAATAAATATTTCATGAAAATATTTCGACGCCGAACGATCGATCGGCTATTGCACGCTCGGGGGGCGCGGAATTTCGTTTATGCAGCCTCTCGAATCTCTTATCGATAAATAATATTTACACTTAATATTAGCTTGACAAAATCCCGTCTTCGTCGAGGAAAATCAACTTCCCATAGCTGTCTAATGCCTTTAACGCACGAACCGTTGGAAGACGAAGAAACGGAGGTTTGATTCGATAACTAAAAATCCTCTCTACGCAGGATTCGATGGTTAGAATTTGGTTGATTGCGATTGGTTCTCTTCTTTCCGCTTCTAATGAGATAACGAGTACGGAGGCGAGCGGTTATCGCGATCGATCGCGCGATGGGAATCGGACAACACGGAAAAGGGGAGAATAGAAAACAAAAGCGATTGCCTAAAACGACGCGAGGCGACGCGACGCGCGATGGCGCGACGAGAGGGAGAAAGAAGGCAGAAGATATCTTTGGTCTCGGGCGAACGTGTTCTCTCGCGCGACTTGATCTGAAGGCGGAACTCGTTTTGCAAAGTGCACGAGCCAAAAGAGATATCTGGTCGACGTCTGAGGCGAATCTCGAGGTGGAAGCGGAGGAATAGAATGGCTGAAACGAGCGATCAAATGGTTCGTGAGGCTTGCTTACCGAGATAATCTCTTTGCAACGATCCGTGCGGCCGAAGGAAACGATATCGCTACGGTTTTTTCCGAGCTTCCCACTACATTCGCGTCCCGTTAGAACCCGAGACCTTGAAATATATTCACGCTCTCGCGTAGATTTACCGACAACAGGCTCGTATAAAAGGGAGTTGACGGTGGAAAAATGTACGGAACTGGCATTCAAAGGCTCGAGGAGCACGAAAAATTCCTCCGGTCGATGGGGATCCCCTTTTTCCGCGCGCGTTCGACCGGAGCCACAAAACGGAAACTCCTCTTGGGAAAATTGAGATGCGTTCGTGATCATCGAAGGACGACGAATTCTTGCTCTCGGTTCCCTCGCGCGTTGTTTCCCGAAGAGAAGTGTGCGTCGAAGCGCACCGTAAAGGGGAGAGAACACGCGCTGCTCTGCGAACGCTTTTCCATTACTCCGATTAGTGGCCGTTGCGAAGGCAAAACTCAAGATCCGGGCGACGTTACAAGATCGGCATTTTTGAAATCTAATAAAGTAAAGACACGCACGACGATTAACGCAAACGCTTTGATGGATGTAGAAGCGGGGCGCGTTTTCTGAACGCGAGCCAGCGTAACGCGAGTGGGTAGCACGGAGCGGTGCGGAGCGGCATAATTACGTTAACAGAGTGGCCCTCCTTTTTCAACCGCTTTACCTGCCTCCCCCAATGTCGAGGAGCACACTTGTGCGCCCGCGAAACTGCGTTTCCCTGCAGCTGCAGCCACGAAACCCGACTGACGCAGTTGCAGCTGCACAGGCAGCCTCGCGGACGACCGCAATCCGCACCGAGAGCGATTCACCCGCCGTCGCTCGCTCGCTGGCACGCTCGTTTATTTCTCGGTCGCGTCGTGCAATTATTTCGTATAATTAAGCTCGCGTGGACGGTCTCGAAGGGCAAAACGACGCGCCCCGGTGCGACGCGGCGCCTCGTCCCGCCTTCGTACGAAACCAGTTTTCAGGTGACAAAGAATCTAATCGATTCGCTCGTTTCGCCCTCCGACTGCGCCGAAATTGAAGAACATTGCGAGTCGAGGATCGCAAATTCATCAACTTTCGGAGCGTTTTGAGTACGATGGTTGCTCGAAGGAACGGAAAGTTGCAGGCAAAGTTTGAATCGGTTCTGAACCGACAACAGTTCGGGTCAAGGAAGCATTGAAATCGTTCGGATGCATTTCACGGATTGCTTTGCTACGGTCGGAGTCTTGCAAGCGATTAACAGAGGTATCTAGGTAGCGTCGATTTGGCAACGGAACGTAAAATCTAGTGGCCGTTATTCTTTTCCGACTGTGAGTCGTAAATTGTGGCTAATACGTTCCACAAATTGAAACGGGGACACGTTGGAGGGATAACCCGAACCGGAAACATTTTCTGAATGGTCTCCTTAGTTAGCCTGCCAAGTCGTGTATCGCAATTATACGCTTTCTGGTTTGAAAAAACGGTGGAAAAAGAAAGGCAAAAGTTTCCCCGAACTGAAAACGTTGCAAACTGAAACGTCGTAGCCGTAAGTTGGTTCCTCTGATCAGCATTCATGACTTTTTGATGAATTCGCACGTTTTGTCTCGATTCGTAGTTTATTTAAATGCGCAGGGAGGCGCGCGGAAAATCCGATGAGCAAGCTGATTATACGAAGCGAAACTTTTGAACGTCCGGGTTGCTTCGGCTTATCATATCTCTCGAGCGTAGCCCTATATTATAAAGGCACGAGATTGCTCAATCAAGCTCACCCTCCGGGCAAATTGAAATCCAGTTATCGAGAACGTGTTACGAAACTGTTGGAATGAATTTTCTTACATTAATTTTCTCGATGCTAGAAGACATTGTTTTTTACTTGATTATCCTTGTATAATCGACTGAAACTGAATGAAAAGAAAAAGGAATAGCGCTATTGAAATGGAATCACCCCGAGGCTTTTGCATTTAGTAATCCGCTCGGGGTAATACGCACAAACGCCCCATGTTTTCATGAGAGTTTAACGTGTCGAGTTATTAAAACAAAATAATACAACAAATACAAAGCATTAAGAGGTAATGCCACTCTAGAGCCTGGAAAATGTTTAATTATGAGAATTCTTTTAGTGAATATAGTGAATGGAATACAAAATCTGTTTCATGATCTTTACTATACGTACTTTGAAGTACGATTAACATGTTTTTTAAGTGTTTGTTAATACGAAATTGCGGCGCTACAGCTCTGCAAATGATGAAGAAGAAATTTCCACGGTCAGAAGAATTTCTCCTCTAATTTTTGACCTAGAAGAAAAAGCCAAAAATGTTTTAATTCTACATGAGAATAGCTCGGGAAGTAAGTACGGATTTTGCATTTCGGTGTAAACATTTTTGTTATAAGCAATTTTTTCTAACTATTCTCACAGAAAACGGTATTTTTCAATTTCCGTACGTACTTCCCGAGTTAATCTCATGTAGAATCGAAACACTTTTTCGCTTTTTTTCTCTAGGTCAAAAATTGGTGAAGAAATCTTTTCAGCCGTGGAAATTTCTTCCGCGTCATTTACAGAATTGCAGTGGCGAAATTGTGTACTAACAAGCATTTTCCAAAAATTGTAATGATTAGACTGCGGATTTTTATGCAAAATAAAATTTTTACAAGCATAAATAAAGAATTGGAACTTGAATAATAGTATTTTTAATTTTTTTAAATATTTTAACTTGAATTATATTTTTGATATTTTATATATTTTGGCATATATTTACAGTCTATTCGATTTTTTGTATGCTTAGTATTGCCATAAACGCATAAAATCCGCTGTCTAGTAATCATACTTCAAAGTGTGTGTTATAAAAGCCATGAAACTAAAAAAGTTCTAAAAATTGGGCTGATTTTTTTAGACGCTAGAGAGGCATTATCCTTCATTCTTATTTATACATTAATACAATAAACTTCGAAAATGACAATAATATAAAACTAAATAACAATTAATATGTAGAAAGAAATACCATTATCAAAAATGTTAAATTCATGACAACAATAAAAGATAGTGAATAAGAATAATTAGTATCTAAATTTATAAGCGTATATTATTATTACGTTAGGGACCGTTTGATACAAAGTTTAAATGTGGAATGCGGAGAGAATGAGTCAAGTTTGGCGTAGAAATCATTAACGTGCATAATGATGCAGTTAATACAATTATATTGACCATAGAGAGTGCAATGTGTCGAGTGTAGGTCGAGGTACATGTAAGTTAAAACAAGATAAAATATCTGGACAGTTACTAGTACTATGGGCGCCGGCAGGATTATTTTCAGTGGGTGCATCTGGGTATACATTATATTCATAAACTTAATTTAACGTACTTACTCTAAAAAGTATAATAATTTATGTATAATAACGTCAAAATGAAACCGATTACGATTCCCATTGATTTACATTTACGCAATAAGAATAAAAAATTAATTTAAAAAAATACTTAGTACTTTTTTTACATATTCTTTCTTCCAAACCAGAGGGGTACAAGTGCACCCCCTTGCACCTCCCCTCCCAGCACCCATGAATAGTACCGGTAATTACTTTATGCGCAAACAGTAAATGTAGCATAAAACGACGACACTTGAGCAAAGACTGACCTTAAGCATAATAGAAGTGTAATTATGGTCATCGTAAGACATGGAACAACCCGAGAAACGAGCAACCAAGCGCAAAAATTTGTGTTGAATTCCTTCAACTTTAACCCAAAGATGACGGTGATATGGTGACCATACTACGGAACAATACGCCAATTGGGGACGAACAAGAGAACAATAGTGTCCGTAATGTATCAACCCTCTTGAAGTACCTAAACGCTCTATGTATGAAACCCAGTAATTTAAGGGGGGAGCCCGGTTTGGAACGCTAAAAGTAAGCCAATTTTCGGGAATTTTTTTTTACGAAATTATTGAGCGAATTTTTTCGAGACATTCAGGGTATATTCTTCTATGTTTCAACAATAAAAATTAATTTTTTCGTTACAAAATAATTCGTAGAAATAGTTTTATATAAACAAGTTTGTAAGACTTCACCGCCGGAGTCTTCGATTTGCGGGAATTCTGGAGGCTATAATTTTTCACTAAAACAAACAACACAAAGATTTTCTTGTTTTTCATGTAATTACATTGTCGATGAACCTAAAAGTCTAAAGAAAAGTACATAATTAGTCAATTAATAGGACTTCAAAGGAAAACTTATGATTTTGGCTAAAAATTTTCATATTGTTTATGTTAAGAAAATTGTTTAAATTAATTTTTTTATAAAAGTTTTAGGTTCATCGACGATGGTTGATCATTGTTTAGTTGTATGTACAAGGACAAGTCGATTGAATTAATAGTTTTTTTTCTATTTGTCCCGCAAGTTTTAAAGAAGTGGTTTCGAGAAAAACGCGGATACATATTCGTGTTGGGAAATGTCTTTACAGGCCGAAATTCGGAGTTTGACTGACCGTTGACAGTAACTGCCTAAAAAAACGCAGTACTGGCGGAAAGTCATAAATGTGGACTCACAAAATTCAGGTAAACAGTTACCAAGCTCGGAAACTTTATGCGACGGACCCAGAACCGCGGTTCGCTGCGCGCCTGCAGGTATACCTGCTTGACGCGCTGCAGTTTCATGATCCATATCTACATAGTTCCATCGAATTTCGGTCTGTAACTTTGGGAACATAATTTTAACATGTATTACTATTGATTAAAGCAAAAAAAAAAAATCGATTTTTTGAAGTTGACAAACCGGGCTCCCCCCTTAAACGCTGTGCGATCAGTGACATTGATTCTTACATCTAGGGAAAAATGTGATCAGGAAAAATGTTCATTTCCCACTAAAATACATATAAAATGCAATATACAGAGTATACATATACTGTAGTGTATACATATAGTATATGTACATATACAGGGTACGCCAAAGGTATGGAAACAGTCAAATGTATCGAAAACGGAACATTTTTGAGAAAAATATTTTACAGCAATGTTTTAGGGTTGTAAAAATTATATTGAACTGTCGTATCCGTTTGACCTTCAGAGGAACGGTCAAGGTCACATCAAGATCAACAGGATTTTTTTCAATGGAACACCCCATTTTTCATCATGCAGTATTGAAGCTCACGATGAGACCTTTTCAAAACACTAGCTGATGACCTACTTCTGTTAAGAATTGCGTGAGTTCTGAGCGTTGAGAATGAAGAAAGTCTACTGTACCAAATAGTCTGGAAACGTCAAATAGTTTGAAAAAGGACCATTTTTGAAAAAAATGTTTTACAGCAATGTTTTAGAGTTTCAATAATTCGATTGGACGGTCGTATCCATTTGACCTTCGGAGGAGCGGTCAAGGTCATGTCAAGGTCAACTTGATTTTTAAAATGGAAAACTCCACTTTTGATCATGTAATGTTAAAGCTGACGATGAGACCTTTTCAAAACACTAGCTGATGACCTATTTTCGTTCAAAATTGCTGTCGCCAAATTGTTAGAGGTACAACGACGCGAATCAAAACAATTCAAAATTTCGGAATTAATGTCGTTGGGTAGTAGTACTGAAATCGGCGTCATGATTTCGATAGTATTTCTAGCGCATGTGCAGTAATATCTGTGAGATGCGATTTCGGCCGAGTGATGTGGCAAACATTGGAATGATCATTGTACACAAGCGAGTGTCTATTTCTTAATTCTCAACGCTCAAAACTTAAGCAATTCTCAACAGAAATAGGTCATTAGCTAGTGTTTTGAAAAGGTCTTATCGTCAGCTTTAAGACTGCATGATCAAAAATTGGGTGTTCCATTTAAAAAAATCATGTTGACCTTGATGTGACCTTGACCGCTCTTCAGAAGGTCAAACGGATACAACCGTTCAATAGAATTTTTAAAACCCTAAAACATTGCTCTAAAAGATTTTTCTCAAAAATGTTCCGTTTTCGAAATATTTGACCGTTTCCATACTTTTAGCGCACCCTGTATATTTTTTATATATATTAGTGGGAATGGGCACTTTTCCTTATCCCATTTTTTCTCTATATGCAAGAATCAATGGCACTGATTTTAATAATATGATCAGAAAGCGAAAGATTTGATGTAAAAATTACTCCAAGGTACCGAACATTACTAACAGAACGTAAGGTTGTACCATTAAGGTGATAATCATGTTAGAAGTATACCTTAAGTGAGAAAAACGGATAACTGAGCATTTAGACAGGTTTAGCTTGAGCTGATTATGTGTACACCATAAATCTAAGTTAAGCAGATCACGCTGGATGATTAAGTGACTTAAATTACTATCTACAGAATGAAATAGTTTTAAATCACTCGCGAATAAGAGGAGACGACAACAGTGAAAGCAGCTTGAAATGTCATTAATAAATAATAAAAATAGTAATGGTCCAAGGTCCTTGTATTCATTAATGCTAGCTTTGGTCTAGTCTAGGTTGAATCCACCACGCAACCAGCACTGAAAAGGTACGACTAAAAATTGTTTAAGGTGACATTCTCGTTAGTTCCCGCGGGTGTCGTAGCTATGATACTTTTAAAATGTCCTGTTCAAACGGTAGCCATTAATGACGTGGTTCGTAAATGATCGAGACCGAGAACTGCCGATTCAGCTTTAGCGTTTGGCAGTAATTGAAATAAATGACGCGGCGCCCTGCTGAACGCCATAATGAACTTGCCCGTTACGACGGTTGACAGATGTCACAGCGACCTGCTGCTTGGCGCTGGCCTTCGTTAGCTGCCCTCACCTTTCGAAACCTTTAATCTTGGCTCGCATATATAGACCAGAACCCGATATACGATCTCTGATTATGGAGATTAAAAATGCTCCACCGAAAATAGCACTGCCATTCAAACGGTATGCGATAATTGTCCGAAAATGGGCTCTTTAGGATAACGAACGCGGATAGTGGAGAACGTTTTCAGATATACAAATATTATTAGCAAAATACGTTCCGAATATCGGTTTCCTATTTAATCGTTAACTTGGGAAGATCGATGCGTGGCGACGTAATTACTAGCTTACGGCTGGCATGAATTTCCCAAATGCTATTACCGTGAAATTAAATATCAGTTTACGCGTACAGGTAGTAGTAGTAGCGGCGCGTGTCAGCCACATTATTTCGATGGCACAACATAATCGATATGGTACTAATAAGTTCAAGAGTTAAGTGAGATCGAGTGCATGGAACTGGTCGACCCTCTCTTTGACCAGATTTACGTGACGCTGGTTACGGTGTTGATTTCAATTAAAACTTTCACTTTGACGTCGGACTTGACGTGGCACAGTTCCAAAGATTGCCTTCGCTAATTCGGTTTTCGTTACAATATACATCTGCTCCGCGAGCTGTCTCAACAAAACAAACGAAGCGCAATCACGCAACAAATTTGTTCGCAACAACTGTGAACTTTTGAGTAAAGTGGCGTTAGCAACGGCTCGACAACGAAACGTCGAGACCGTATAAATTTTTGATTTTCAAAAAGCGGACAAAAACTTTTGTTTCGTCGAGTTTCACAGAGAACTTCTCGAATTTCACAAATACTGTCCGGAAACCCGGAACGATAATCGTCGGCGTATTCGCTTAACGTCGTTGCGGTTCCATCGTGAAAACGCTTTTCGGAGAGAACCAGATCCCGTAGCGCACAAGATTACGCAATCTCGAGATTACGCGTTGTCTGCCACTTGTGGCCCGCGAATTCAATTATGTACATTGAATTCGGCGCGGAACGGAAGTTTCGGCCCGCAAAAGGGCAACGGAGTTTGCGAACAGATCCAAAATCGACCGGGCAGCCATACGTAAACGCAAACGTCTGAAGCGATGATGATACCATAAACTTTGCGCCAGCAGGCCGCTCGCGTAGATTCGCAAGAGAAACGATCTTTCGAATGGAAATGGACTCGCAAATATCACTGAGCAAATAACGCCGGAATGTTTCACGAATTTCGCGAGCGGAATCTCGTAAAAATTGAAATTGAATACAGAACGCTGTTGAGGATAGAATGAAACCGAATTCGGAGTTACGATAAAAAATACTATCAAAATTCTATCTACCTTGTAATTTCTCGCTGGCGGATCAATTTCGAATGGATGGTGGACATTATTGCGTGGTAGGTAAATTACGAACGCTCGAAGCATGAAGCGAGAAGGAAAAGGTTGATAGACGTAAATAGGACAGGTGGAAATCGGTAGAGAAGGTGTGGCTCTGGCATGAACGCGATGGAAGGTGTCTGTTCCGAAGGGGCTGGAGACGTTAGGGTTTTCATTGGAATCTGACGACGCCTGCGGGAGCTTACTACCATGGGATTACCAGAGACAGTTGGAAATCCGATCAAAACAAATGGACTGCGAAAATAGTCTCTCTCTCTTGCCCGCGCACATACACACCCACACACTCTCCCTCCCCTTCTCACTCCCCTTCTCTCTCTCTCTCCCTCTCTCTCTCTCTCTTCTTGTTTCTTTCCTCCTCCAACGTAGTTAGAATCAGCCGTTTACCCAAAGGCTGTTACAAACCGATCAAACTGGTCCCGGTCTGTGAGATTTTTTCGTAAGAGAGACGACCGGGTGCAATTCTGCGGGGCTGATAAGACGAGTCGCTGATGACAAAGTAATGAGCGGCTCCGATTTCTCGCAGCCACTCTATCCAAAGCTCCGCTTTCGTAGGTACCTCCGTTTTTGAGAGGGGTTAACAAACAGTGGAGAAGCACGAGTGCTCGAGGTAATTTTGGATAGCGTGGAACGTCGATTACTAAAGGGATAAAGGGAACGAAGCCATTATCACGTATCAGACGGATTCATGTTTGAAGTGTTCCCGCGTGAAATTTAAGTCGAGTCTCGTTGTACGTGTTTCTTTTGAGAGCACCTTCGCATGTCAAAAGGATTCATCTTGGTACGAAATTAGACGTAGGACCATGTCACTCGTCAAAAATGAACTTCCAGCACGCGAATTAAACTTTTATTAAGGAAACACTGTGTCTCGAATCCCGGGAGACTTCTGATCAAATTGATAGTTGGAAATATATGTGTATTGTTCGCGATGCTAAAAAGTTAAAAAAAAAAAAAGAACACCTGTCTCGACGGCGAAAATTTGACATCGCAACGGTCAGGCTAGCCGTAACAACGTCAAAGCCATAAATCTTGTTACGTGCTGGCGAAATTATTTGTCGCGCCGAGTGTCGTGGATGTAAATTGCGCTTTCGACTTCCTGCGCGCCGGAAACCGTGATAACATCGATAGCACCGGCTGCGGCCTATAAAAATCGGCGGCTGCTTACGCGATCGCGTGCGATCGTTCGCGCGCGTACCTATCGATCGCTTATCCGTGCATCGAATCTGAAAAAAGGATAACGGGACAAACAAACAAGAAAAATGGGAGGAAAAAAAAAAATGGTGTCGCGGGTCCCGCGAAGAGAGGATATTCAGCCGTTTATCGTTCGGTTCGGCGATGCGCCGATCGAATTCATTCCCTCTGGCTGCATACATTGCAAATATAATGGATACCGGATTATAGGGTTTTTGTTTCGCGAGCAAACGGGGTTGGAGAAGGGAGAGTGGAACCGTGGGGAAGGAGGGCAAATGCGGGATTATTGTTTCATAACGGGTATCGCGGATTTCTCCAGCCTTTGTTTTCCGTGTCGATGTGATTCGATGAAAATTGGGGTCACTCTTGAAACCTATCGCACGGCCACGTGATATCCTGTAATATCGTGCGACATTCTGATCATCCTGCTCAATCCGCACGCTTCTCGACAATTAATTCGACCGCGACATTACGTTATATTCTAGTCTTTCCCTAAAAACGAACTGCATTCACGTGTTTTTCGCGTAGGTAAATTTGTTCGTACAACGCGCTTGTATGGAGATCGGTGAATTGTGGAAAATCAGCGATCAGTAAATCTCGGTTTCGTGAACGGGAATCAGAATAAGGGGAACAAAGAGATCGTTACGTAAATATTACGGTAGCTTCTTCCATGGGTGACTTCCACCAGGTGGTCCCCTTTCCCATGGAAGAGGAACAACACATGTGGATGCCATACAAAAACGTCGCCGCCACGTGGCGCCGGATAATAATAACGTTACGATACCCCATTTTAGACGTTCAATGGTTCCCCAAAAGCCTCTGGCTGTGACTCTCTCGCTCTCTCGCTTCTCCTCTCTTTCTCTCCCTATCTCTCTACGTTGAAAGACCAACTGTCTCCTCGTGCTCTCCTGGTCGAAGCGTCCCTTTCGGTCGTTCGAAGGGCTGAAACGTCGCGACGTGCACCTTCACCCTCGACGCCCCGACTAAAAGGGTGCTCAATTTAAAGGGACAAAATAGCTGTTCGATCAGAATAAAAATTTTTTTACTTTATTTACGTTCGGTAAAAATACTGTTCGTTCTGAAATTTAATATTTTTTAGGCTCTTTGTTAAATTAAATTCAATATTTATTTACAAGTAAACGTAATTAAGTACCTTTACTATGGAAATCTCGATTGCGTGCTTCAAAAACAATCAGCCAACAACACAGCGTTGCATTGCGTAATGGACAAATTGACGACGTGAAGAATTGTAAAACCGGATATTACATTCGTAAAAATAGAGGTATTGCATTCGTTTAAATTTTTTCGGTACAGTATCTGCGTTACGCGATCGTATTTGTTGCCATTGGTGTATACTCGCATTGCGTTTATTAAATTGAAGGAGATAACGAGAGTATTTGCTCCACAATATTGAAACCACACACTTGAGAAATGTTCAACAGCAATACGTTTTTTACCTTCAGGTTTTGGGATTCAAGGATACATACGTGTGGCTAAAGGACGACAGTTTCAGCCAAAAAAAGAGAGGCGGCACTCGCACACCAAAAGCGTTAAACTCAACTGCTAGGGTAAACATTCTTGCACGCCTAAAATTAAACAAAATCGTGGTTCAACCTTAATTTGCGCGCTTTCTTTTTTGCCAAGATTATTTGGGCGGATCAGCAAAGGACCATCGAACGACACAAACGCGATTACATACCTTTGAAGAACTTGGAATCCGAAAAACCCCTAATAAGAGAGAAAAGATTGGAGTTAGATCCATATAGCATGAACAGTATAGACGACAACAAAGATTCGCAGGATTATTGGTTTGACGATCTTAAAGATTCGAGACTAATGTTCAACGACGAGCTTTGGGGTCAGGAATGGTATTTGGTAATCAAAAACTGTTTATTTAAAATAATATTGCATCTATGCATGAAAACGTTGCAATGAAATTTTATCTTATAAAAAGAGAGAAAATACCAGAAGAATCAATACAAAGAGAAATCAATATTTGGGGGTGTAGTTGATGGTAAAACAGTTGACGCTCGATTCGTTATCTCGCGATAAGATAAAGCTTCCTTATCAACTGTTGCAGCAAGACACAAGGTCGAGCAAAGCTCTTTCGAAGCTCGATTTAAACGTTTTACCCGTCTATCGACTGGGGGTAACTGGCCGGGGCATAAGAATCGCCGTTTTAGACGACGGACTGGAATACACTCACGACGATCTACGAAACAACTACGTGAGTTGCGGAAAATTTAGCTTCGAACTACCCTGCGTTGATCATAGATGACGAAAAGGTCGCTTGTACTGTTCAAATCTATAGAAGCACTTGAACCATAATTGAACCGAATAAGAAATGCTTACCTCACCCGCTAGCACGGTGGTATAGAGGTGTTTCGACAAAGCACCTCTGTCTGGTTGATTTTTTGTGATCAATAGATGGAAGATCCTCTGGTCGCCGCTAGGAGCGTCATAGTCAGAACTCCGCGTATAGTATGCATGTGTGCGAATGAAGTGCACTCGGTCTCCTCACCACTTGAGCTCGCTGAACCAATAAAAGCGCTCCCCATGCATGTTTCTACTCAGTGCCAGATTGCTGTTTTCGTAAACCGGGATAAAGACTGATGAAGTCCTGAAAAACCGGGATTTTAATAGAAAAATCGGGACATGCGAAAAAATACAAATAAATACAAAATATATTTTTATTTTCAAACTTTATAATAATAAACATATTAAAAATACATAGCTAAATATTATTAACGATTATTATAATTTTTACTTATATTTATTAGATAATTTTAACTGAGAAAAGATATCTTTCTTTTCCTTTATACAGGGTGGTCCACGTAACTTGTGCACTTCTATAACTTCCAAAATATGCGTTGCACGAAAAAATTTTGTATACAAAAGTTACATTGTTTAAAGGGGTACATTATGTAGTGATTTATTTTTTTATAGGTGGAGGCGTTTCGGAGATTTGAAGGTCAACTTTGTTTTTTTAAAAATAATACTATATTTTTTACATCAAAACATGGAAGAATATCGAATTCTGAGTAAAAAAGTATTGACCTTTATTAGCCCTAAACCTAATAGCTAACGAGTAATTTCACTTTATCTCTTGAAAATTTTCTTCACGCAATATCAAGTTGGATAAGGTTGAATTAAAAAAAAAAAATGGGATTTTCAACGTCCCGCGAGGGACATTGATTCTTACCTGCAAAATCGGGACGTCCCGCGAAAATCGGGACGTCTGGCAACGCTGACTCAGACGCACTCTAGCGGTCGCTAGAAGATCTTTCATCCAATGATCACACATTTCTGAGGGAATTTGCAACACCTGTATAATACACCGTTCCCGCTAATAATTATGCTAAACGAATTCTTTTTTTTTTTAATTTATTGCTTTAGGATCCGGAAATCAGCTACGACGTAAACGAAGGCGATGATGATCCTCTGCCACGTTATGAATTATCAGGTGTATATCGCACGATTTCATGATAATTTTAAACAAGTATCCGTTAAATAAAGTAATTTTTTTTTCTCGTTGTGACAAATTGGATCTCTTAGGAATAAACGGTCACGGAACAAGATGCGCAGGGGAAATAGCAATGGAGGCAAACAACGGGAAATGCGGCGTGGGCGTTGCTTTCGAAGCTTCCATAGGCGGAATCAAACTTCTTGACGGACTGGTAAACGATCGCGTCGAAGGAGAGGCATTCGGATACAAATCAGAACTGGTTGACATTTACACTGCGTCTTGGGGGCCCGCGGATGATGGGAAAAGTTTGGAAGCACCTGGGAGGCTGGCTACAGAGGCCCTCGAACGCGGTATTACGATGGTCAGTATTGAAAAATGTACTACTGAATTTTTCACCTTTTTCCTCGAGTAACGCGTATCACACTGAACATTGGATTATTGGATGCAAAAATTTGGTCGAGATTATCGATCAACGTTGCATCTTTTAGAATTTCATATGAGAGCAAACAGCAGAACAGAACGCTTCATGAGCTTTCAAGATGTTCAGTGCTTTTATGGAAGATTACATATGCATGAAAAATAAATGACGCAAAAAGTCGGCGAACAACAGGCTCAATACATATTTATACCGCGGATGCATATTGTATATCGAGCCTTGCCGCGTCCCTGTTCTCTCAAATGCGCAACGACAATATTTTGTGGAAACTAATATTTACAGTCTCCTTCGCGAGAACGTTATCAATCTGTCACTCGCTTGCTCAGGGAAGACGTGGCAAAGGCAGCATTTATGTGTGGGCTTCCGGGAACGGAGGTTCGAAATCGGATGATTGCGGGTGCGACGGATACGTGGGCAGTATTTACACGATCGCTATTGGTTCGGCTAGTCAAACCGGTAGATTCCCCTGGTACGGCGAAAGCTGCCCGGCGAATTTGGCGACGACGTACAGCAGCGGCGCTTACCACGATCAAATGATCGTAAGTATGTTGCGTAAGAAACCACGGAATAAAGAAAACGTAACTGACGGTTTTCATGGATTGCGTTTGTAACTTTTCAGGCAACGACGGACTTGAGAAACACTTGCACTACCAGGCATACTGGCACTTCCGCGTCTGCTCCATTAGCCGCGGGAATATTGGCCTTAGCCTTGCAAGCCAAGTATGAGCTCGCTTCAACAATTACCTCTTTCTAAATCTGTATCTCGAAACTTTCTCTCGCTAACTCAGTCTTATCCAACTTTTATCCAAGTCGGGAAAACGACTACCGAGCTTATTTCTACGCCCCACGACCAATGCTTCTGACACGAAGTCTGCGGTAAAATCCGTGAAATAGCAAACCGCGATACGCGAAAATTCTAGATTTTAAAAAGACGATGCAATTTAACTTTCCGCGATTGATGATTACTAGACTGCGGATGTTTATGCAAATGCATATTGTTATAGAATGCAGAGAGAGAAATAAAAATCTAGATAAAAGTTTGTTATATGATTGGAAGATTATAAAAATGTGTTTTTTCATTTTGCATACTTCGTATATTTCATATCTTTTGCAGATATTTTCTTAAGTGCATATGCGAAAGTATATTGCATGTGGTATTTATGTTTGTTACATGTATTTTTAATATTACTTATTGTTTACAAAATTTTCAAACTAATTTACTGAAAATGAAATCAAAATCTCGATAAATTCAATGCAGAGTTGGGCAAACTGTAATCGTTAATATGATTACTGACTAACAACTAATGATTAAGTAAATATTTGAGCATGGCTAATGACTAAATTGTTATTAAACATGAATAATAAATACTGACTAGTGAGGAACTCTAATCGTAACATTCGTAACTAATGGCTAAATGAGTAATGAAAATTTAAATGTGACTATTAACTAAAAAAACCACGGAATGATAACAAAAAATATTTCAATCCTTTATAAACTTTTAATATAAAATGGTAAATATTTGGACTCCGATTTTGAGCACCATGTTGTCATATTTCTAATACATGTTGAAAAACACACTAGTAAGTAATGACTAGTCAAATGCAATAACTAGTGATTAATCATAACTAACAACGAATGACTAATGATTAAATAGAGTTGTAAGTAATTAGTGTCATATAGTCGTGATCAACCAATCAAAAATTTTGAACTAATGACTATTAATTATGATTAACGATTAATCAGATGATTAGTCAATTTTAATTATCAGTTGATTTGTGCCCTACTCTGATTCAATGTGTACAGCGTATAATTCTTCAAAAAACTTCAATAAACACTGTTCTGAAAACGACACAATTACGATAATCTTTTCATGTAGATTCACTACAATTTGAAGTAGCGAATTCGTAACAGAAATGTGATAAATACACATATATTACATAGTACTTCAAACAAGTAATTTAAACAAGAAATAAGATGTCCAAATTAAGAAAAAGTCACCACACATTAGTTTAAAATTTGATTGAGGCAATCAGAGATAGTAGTTCCTTGAATGATGAAAGATTGTAACACTGTAAGATATAGATGAAAAAGAAATTCACTGTGATAGAAAATCAATATTAGTATCACATTTAAATGCTCGCAATCACAGAAACAAAATTGGGAAACAAATGATACTATAATTTAAATTATAACCATATTCAATAACAAATAAAGTTGCTATTATTGTTACATATTTGTAAAATATCTACTTTTTACTAGACTACGGATGTTGATGCATTGATGACAGTTTTAAAAGTTAATCAACTTATAAGGATGCTAAAAGATATAAAAATATAATATAATATCAAAAATGTAATATATTTTGTAATATTTAGAAAATAAAACACACATTTATTTAAAATTCAATTGCTGTTGCATCTCTAAAAAAATATAAATTTGTATAAAGTATAAACATTCGCAGTTTACTTATTACATACTTAACATATGTCTTACATATGCTGTTATATTCCTGTGTATGTTCATATACTATATATTATAATATTTCACATATGTTATTTGCACATTTCAACATATTTTAACAGCATAAATATTCACAGTCTTATGATTACTTTACTTCATTCGTCCAACTACAATAACGTGGCTCTTAAAATTTGTTTAAAGTAAAGATTTGACATGGAGAGACGTGCAGCATCTGATCGTTTGGACATCGGAATACAGCCCTCTTAGGTGAGATTATTCAGTTTAATCTTTAGGGAAAAGTAGTTACATTTACGAAAGGGAAAGAAAGTCGAATTATAGCCTGCTACAGAAAGATACAGTTTTCTACTTGTACGTAAATAAGGATTAATGGACACTCCGGACGAGACCGTTGCATTTTACGTTGGTCGTTCTTCAGTTTGCGCCGGCAAGTCCCATAATTGCTTCAACTTTCAGGGAAAACCCAGGCTGGTTCAGAAACTCGGCTGGATTTTGGTTCAACTCACGTTTCGGCTTCGGACTTATGAACGCGTACGCGCTGGTCGCGGCCAGTTTCAATTGGACAACAGTACCGGATAAAGTCATCTGCGAAGTGGTTGCCGATAAAAAGTGAGCGACTCGTTAAAAAATTCCACCCCTACCGGGCTATTAGCTCGTTATCGAAATAAATCGATAGAATTGGTTAGGCGAGAATATCGGCGTAGTCGGTCCTATGCGAAGACACTCGAATGCAGATTCTACGCACGTAATATTTGCAAGTCATGGCCCATTCAGATTATCACAACCGAACGTGATTTTCCGTAGAGCTTTAAATATCGAATATTCAATGTCCGCAATCTTGAGGCATCCCGAATTCACTTCGTTCCAAGTCCACTTCTTTTCGAATTCTTCTAGTTCAAAGTCTTTGCCCATTTAAAAATCAGAGTAAAATCCAGTGTCTTTAGGTCGTTAATGTCAACGTGTCGAGGACAGTGCTTGACTCGTTCGTTACTGCATCGCGATGCGAAGGCAAGTCGGAAAAGTGGAACGTCTCAAGGATTTCCCGTACGTTTGTCGCATGTCAGTGCGCTGTTCCCTAAAGAAAAGAGTAGCTTTTCATGACGTGACGCTTTCTGTGTCAAGCTAAACAACTCCAGTTGCGCGTCGAAAAAGCATTCGCGCTGTCAGAGGGGAAATTCGAACGAAATTTCTCAAATAACTTACGTTACGCCCAACTTACGTTAACGTTTACGTTGGAAATGTTGCATTAAACATTTCTGTGCACAATTAGATTTGCGAACGAGATATTTTCACGTTGGAAAACAGCGTCGTGCAATATTTAAAGCGATAGAACTGTCAGTCGATATTCCAGGAAGTTTGGACCAGTTCTATCGATAAGACGCGCGTGACTACGAATATAGCTTTCGGTTTCTACATACATATGTGTACGTGAAACGGAGGTGTTTGATTTAGAATCGACAAGAGGTTGGTTTATGGAAATACGAGAAAGGTACGATTCGAGGCTGGAAACGAGTGTCAATCGACGGGGAAGGAGATAACATTTTTGGAACACGCGGAGATCGAGGTCAGCCTCGAGTACAACCTTCGCGGAGCTCTTCAGATGCATCTCACTGCACCCTCAGGTATGTACTTCTCGTTTACACCGAATCCTCGTCCTTTGAATTCGTTCATTGCCTGTAAACGAAAGATGTTTTCAAGGTGACAGACAAAGAGAAACGCGATACAGAAAACATCGTTTCGGTCAACTATTACTTCTGCGTTACCTTTCAATCTCTGCAACGTATTGCATCACAGTGGTTCCAAATGTCTCAATTACGGACAAAATGCAGTATTTTTATTATTAATATTTTTTTCTGATATAGTTCGATACGAGTTTTCGTAGAAAAATCCTAGGAATTTAGAATGTTAAAAAGATTTTCTAATCTAGCTAGGGACATTACCCAATCTAAACACACCGATTTTAATGTGCTTTTACTATAATATAGAACTCGGAAAAATATTTGACACATATTTTTTTTAATCGGCAATCATGCATGTTGAAGGGATGAAAATCGCCCCCTAAGTTAAAGATGAAACACATATTTTGTCGAGTATCTCAGGAACTATTAGAGCTAGACTAATGAATCAAATCATAATTTGCGCATTTTTTATATGTGATTTATATTATATAAACAGACTTACTAAAATTGTATTTGTGTAAAAAAAAAAATTAAGTATTTTCATATTTTTGGCAAATTTCGTCCGTTGTAAGTCACATATTATGTGTAATATCTTAACTGAAACTTGGCATTAATGGAAAACTGAACATTCGAATTTTCGACACATATACAGGGTGTAACAAAAATGTTGCAGTTCCTTCAAAAGAGTGATTCCTGAGGTGATTTTAAGCAACTTTTTCCTTATAAAAAATGTTAGATGGGGCTTTGTTAACGAGTTATTAACGAAAAACACCGACTAATCGGGGAACGAGTACAGCGGATTAGTAATGGCGCGGACGATGGCGGGCCAATACTACTCACCGCTGGAGCCCGCGCTACAATTCATCCACTGTATTCGTGCTTCTATTGGTCGGTGTTTTTCGTTAATAACTCGTTATCAAAGCTTCACCTAACATTTTCGCTAAGGAAAAAGTTGTTTAAAATCACCTCAGGAATTACCTCTCCGAAGGAACTGCAACATTTTTGTTACACCGTGTATAGAAGTATTTACTAAGTAACCTCATAGTGCTTGACAATTTAGAATTTTTAGCATGTTTACCACAAATAGAAACGTTAAAAGTATCAATTTAATATACTATTATTATTCATTTAATAACAATTAGAAGAATTAAAGGAAGGTTCAAATCGTAACCTACGTTTTACACTTTTATTTCTTTTTATTATTCAATACAACATTTCTGAATCTTTCCGAACCATTTCTTTTTTATTCAAAGTGTTGGTAGAAATGTTATAAACAAGTTTTTAAAGTAATTGCGTGCGACCTTGCGCGCTTTTGACAGCATTTCGATTTTGAACTGTAAGTGGTAGCGCGATTCGGAATAACTTTTTCGTCTAGAAGTTATAGCATAGTGTAGTCGACCATTTGGTATTGTTAAATCTGGCTATGCTGTATTGTACAGCATTTACTTCAAATTTTATGGAAGAAGGTTAGTACTTTCTTGTTTGAATTTGAATTTCTTAATCTACAGTTATTTCTTATTTCATTTATCTTTGATTTTTTACGAAATTTTTTTCTGAACTCTTTGTATATAAAATGAATTCAATTATGATAACTCAAGAGTAAATTCTATAATTTAAAGTGAAAGATTAAAGTTTAGAGTCTTTTCATTTTTAGCTTATTGTACTTATTTTAGCAAATGCATACACATTATATTTCATATTAGTAAAATAAGAATGATACAAATATTGATAAAGTGACAGTATAATATTTTAGTAAATTTCATTTTGAATGAAATAAGCCAAAAATGTCGAAAATCTGTTGAAAATTCACTGAAATATAAAATTTCGTCCTCTAGAAAGTTACTTGGAACCACTATACACATCATTATACTCATTTGTTAAAACATTTCGACATTTATGTGGTATATAAAATACTGAAAGTTCACTCTTACCTTTTCACTGAAACATTATGTTTCAGGTAGTCGTGCATTTATCGTCGTTTCGGATGGATTTTACGTCAAACGCGATATCGAGAGAAAAATGCTTGGAAATAACATTTTTACCTCGCGCCACCTTTTAAAATCGATTTCGGGCCGGCGTGACCGTTTCGCAGAATAGAACAGTCAACATTTGAGATTTACGACCATACAGAGCAGCATGGTTTTTCAAGTGCAATTTAATTCAGGAAAAAGAAAATAAAGAATGAATCTCAACGCGTATATTTTCTTTTCCTCTGGAAAGATCGACGATAGAGTTTCCATCTCGCAGAAATGTGTAAAAGGTTTCTGTAAAGACGCGCGTTTCAAAGAAATTTAACTCGTCTTTCGCGACGTAAATCGAAGAAGCATACTTTCAACTGTACTCTTGGTTCCCGCTCATCTATCGATTACGCAGTTTCTCTTCGGTCCCTGCTCGCTCCTGAGAAAGATAGAATTAGATAGAGACCAGACGCTATACAAAAACGGGAACGATTTTGTCGTTACGACCTAAATCGGGCTAATTCGGAGCCGTGGAGGAGAGATTGGCTCAACCATTATGTTGCGACGTTTAATTCTGCACACGTCCACGAGTTTCTCTTGTATTAATCGTCGAATTTGTGTGCATGCTCTCATTGGGGAATATTCGCGAAATTCAATGAATCATAATTTGGTATCATGAATACAGGAATGCAGTATTTTTAGATCTTCCTTCGTGTTCTCTGTTTTACTGAAATCGACTTGTATGCTTTAAAGGAACGAGAGTTCAAATATTGAAAAACAGAAAATTGGATGACTCAACTGCCGGCTTCGAAAAATGGAAATTTATGTCTGTGGCTTGTTGGGGAGAAGATCCACGCGGCACTTGGACTCTAGACATTGTGGACGAGGTAAGTAATTTTTGAACGTTTTACCGTTCACATTAATATTTATTCTACTTGACACTGAATCTAGGGTAAATGTCCCAATTATTGTCACTTTTGTTATTTTACTTAATAAAAACGTAACGTATAAAAAAAATGTATTGTTAAATTGAGATTCTGATCTACATGAAAACAAAGATATAAATGTATTTGTGTGTACCTAGTATTTCACAATTATGGTTGAAGAATCACAGTTCCATTTGAACGTCAAAAACATGATTACGTAGGTAGAAAGTAATTCCAAAAGTCGCAATTTAATCTCAAAAACGTCTCAATCTCTAGTTATTAGGACTGATAGCTACAGTATTTTCTCGATATATACTCGAAAGAGCCATACGATATATACTCACAGTTTATCCCCACTATTCCTCCACCACAGCGGCATCTTCTTGGAACCAGCGAAGTAGATGGTATCGAATTACACGATAGCTGGCGCGGCGCTCAGTTGCCGCGATGGATCGAATATCCATATGAAGCAATACTTATACTACGGCAGAACAAACGCAATTTTCGTCGAATCCTGACGAAAAATTTGATTTACGCAAAAAAATACTAATTTCATTAAGAATAGACCGATTTACATGAGGTTTGGTGTCATTTTAATTGGAAGAATACCAGGAATTCAGTGGTGTCACTTTTAGACCGCTACGGTAAAAAATTAGAGTCGCCAACGGTCAATGGGAAAGCAATGACTCACCGGTCGAGTGACCTTCGACGAGGGTCAGCCTCGAGTACCAGTATCTCTTTCTCTTTCGCACGCTGTCTCTTTCTACGTTCGGAACACTACAAAGAATGTGCGAACCGACGGATACATACTCGCCTCCATTCCCGAGGAGCGAGTATATACAGGGTGTAACAAAAATGTTGCAGTTCCTTGAAAGGGATGATTCCTGGGGTAATTTTAAACAACTTTTTCCTTATCGGAAATGTTAGGTGAGGCTTTGTTAACGAGTTATTAACCAAAAACACCGACTAATCGAGGAGCGCGTACAGCGGATTCATGCTGGCGTGGACGATGGCGGGCCAATACTACTTACAGCTAGAAACCGCGCTGAAGTTCATCCGCTGTACTCGCGCTCTGATTGGTCGGTGTTTTTTGTCAATAACTCGTTAACAAAGCCTCACCTAACATTTTCGCTAAGGAAAAAGTTGTTTAAAATCTCCCCAGGAATTATCCCTTTCAAGGAATTGCAACATTTTTGGTACACCCTGTATCGAGAAAATACTGTATTGGGTGGCAGTCATACATATATAAGACTTTCGATGGTGACAGTTATAGGGACATCAGGATTGTACGCAGATTTTAATTACTTATTAACTAATTTTTTATATTTAATGTATGGAACTATTTTTTTTAATGAATGAGGTGTTAAATAGTATTATGTGACAATTGTTAGGTTATACAACACGTAAAATAATTAAAAGAAGTCACGCTATAATCTGAAGGTGACTGTAATTGGGACATTTACCCTATACTATTTCTCGTATCCACCTCCCTCTGATTTAATTGATTTTACGTATTTATATCCTAACAGACAGGTCCACAGGGGAATAATGGTACAATAAGAACGGTAGCATTAATTTTGCATGGAACGAAAGAAACGCCAGAGTACCGCAAAAATGGACCTAGAATATACAATCAAGATTATAATCGAATTAGGAAAACCGTAAGCGAAAGATTTCTATAAAGAAAACAGTTGTACAAGAAGAAAAATTCAAGTATCTTTGCTTTCGCTCACTGTATTCGATCGTATTTTATTCCAGAACGAACTGTCTGGTGCAAACAAACCAGCAAGCTCTGTAAACCAGGAGAAATATGAAAATTTGTACTGGAGGCTCTTGGGAATATACGCACGAAAACTCAGGCAACTTTCAGGTTTTTAAATAAAAAAAAAATGTGTGCTTCGCTTAAATAATTAATCGATCGAAACATATCTTAATGAAAATTTTGTAGGCCGCTGATAGCTCAATTTGTCTTTTGATCCCAGTTGCTGCCTAATAAATTTCAAATAACTGCTATGAAACTAATCTGGTGTACAAGTCATAAAGAAATAATCATGATATGAAATGAAAAGCGTTTCGGAAGAAACAATATTAAATTCCGTAGCGAAGAGAGAAGAGAATGTTAATGACGACATGTTCCTCCGTGTAATTTTGCGTGAAACACCTGGCCAATGTTTGCGTCAAATGTAACATGGTAAAATCCCATTTTCCAGCCAGACCTTCCACTATCACGTGTTACGGCTTAAACAACACTCTACAGCACAAGTTCCCCTGTTCTCTTTGGCCCAGCCGAGTGTTCGCTGCCTTTGTCCCAGCTTACGATATTGCAACGTACAACAAACAAAAGTGAAACTCGAAGAGACGACTGGCTATCTACGTTTTGTGGTAAACCGAGAGACTTAAACAAATATTCCAGTATTTGTAAACAGAGGTTTGCGTTCGTTCCAGCCGCTTACGAAGACCGATTGCAGTCAATTTGTTCTTTGAATGTTACGAGCGTCCGCTAATGAAAGGAGTTCCCAAATGGTCTAAAATAGTTTTCCCCGATTCTTCGCTAATGGAATATTATTATTTCCTCTAGAATATACGGAAACGTAAATGGCAGTAATATTTAAAGTGAACATCGTGAAACACGATGGAATGCGACCGAATCCAGATATTTATCCACATCTGAGGAATGCAATTAAGGTGCCTTAAAATTCTTCTACCACCTGAATAGAAAGCGCTTTCTTCCGACGGTTTCGCGAGAGGGACGCGAACATCGAAAGCAATTTACAACTCGTTAATTACTGAGTTTATTCGGAATTGACGAGTGCACGATCTGTGAATGGAAATAATCTCACAATCAGGGCGGAATGTCAGGAATTCTTGCTCGGTAATCGGATCGATAGACACGTGACCGTCAAAGTGTTCATCCGGACTTGAGATTCGACGACAAATCATTCGCATCACAGCCCAAAAATTCAACCTCCCCGAGATCGCACGAATAATCCGAACGATCCGCGGTAATACGTAATCGACAAACATTCATTCTGAAACATAGCAAAAGCAGGGGACCCCGTACTAAGCCTTCATTTAAGGCAAATTATTATCATTATTAAATAAAATTGTTCTTTCTGTTTCTCTTTTTATATAATTACAAATTTTATTTACGTTTTATTCAGGTGATGTGATTTGTCGTAATAATCGTAAATGACTGCACATGACAAATAGAATCTTATGAGAGATGCTAGATTTCATTATATCGATACCTTCATTCTAATAACCAGCATTTTTAAAGAAATTTGGATTTTGCTTCAAAAATACAAAAAAACTTCTTTTGCGATTTTTTATACAATTAACTGATACCATTTACAATGCAAAGCCAGGCTAAAGAACATAATAAGTTTCTTCGCTCTCCTGTACAATTTAATTTTTGTCTAATACATGATATTAAAATGAAGGTATCGATATGCTTGATTATAAAAAAATCCCCCTCCCCTAGTTTTTCAATCAAAGGGGCCCGGACGCCTTTAATAGCCCCGAGCCTAAAAAATCCTAATCCATCCCTGAGCAAAAGATATTAGTAGAGATCGGAAGTTCATGCAAATACATATGTTGATAAAATGCAAATAAGGATATGAAACCAAGACAGAAATTTGTTTTATGATTAGGAGATTCTAAAAATCTATTTATCATAAATTGCATAATACATATGCTTTACATATTAACATTTAAGAGCATATGTATGAGCATATTGCATATTTTGTGCATATGTAACATATTTATCATATAATATTGGATTCGTGTGCCATTAACGATCATTCATAAATATCGATAGCGCATTACCGATGATATACACTGGTGCACAAATTTAGGGTACACTAAAATTATTCGAAAAATTTGGCCATTTTCAAGTGGCTGTATCTCCGCGAAAAATAGGTATAAAAAATATTGAAAGCAGCCATTTTGTAGCTTGAAGTTTCTAGTTTTTAAATCATGTATCCAATTAATCTTTTGTGCAGTATAGTGACATTTTTTTCAAGATAAAGCGCAACAAAAAAATGTAGCTGCAAGAACAGCTTGCTCAAGATATAACTTTTATCAAAGCACATTTGCAAATTCTTCCCACTACAATAGAAAAATTGGAATCAGTCGGCTTACTATTATTAGATTCGACAAGCATCTTTATGAATTGTGTAAATCATTTAAAGAATGTGCCTGGGGATTGTGACGAAAAAAAATTCGTAAAAAAGTAGACGCTATTCTAAAGAAAAATTCCGGTTTTCAGGACGTTTCACAAATTGCAAGCATTTTAAGTGGCGAACATGTGAAGCGTCCGACAACTAGATACATTAGAACACCATTGATGTAAATTTAAGTATGCGCCTGTTACCAAGTCATTATTAACGTATAAACATCAGCAATTGACTAATGAAAATACAGAAAAACTACTTATTGTTTATTGTAATGCAAATTATAATGCTTCAGTGTAGATTATAATATAGTATGTGTCTAACATTCTTTACATGTTTGCATATGTTCATGCATATATGCATATTTAATGAGCATAAATGGCATACCTATGCTTTTTACATATTTTACGTGCATGAACATCCGATCTCTAGATATTAGTATGTGCCGAGTATCAGTTTTACAAAATTGACTTTCGGTCAAAGAGCCAACGTTCATTCGTATGCAGAAGTGACTGCATGCAAAAGGTAACGTCGAATAAGAATAATTTAATTACGGTGTGAATTGCCGTGGCTACCGTGCAAAATGCGTTCCTTGGCTATTAAAATCCGTTTGACTTATCGATTGACACATTTTGACAAAATTAGCATGGGGTACATTTCACAGGTATTAAAATAATCGAGAAACATGTAACGATTTCAGTAGCCGACTAAGAATCAATTACAGCTAATTCTAGAAAGCGTTCCGTCGAAAATATTCTAAATTTCCTTTTCGAAAAATTCCAATCGCGTCAAGTTACTCGTATCTGTGTTCGCATCAAAAGCTAACATTACGGAAGCTTTAACGATGAAACTTCCGTGATTGTTAAAATTTCCAGGACCCGGAAAAAGACAGATGCGATCGATACATAAATAATTACTACGCTTAAACTGCGTGAAAATATCATATCGAAGTTTCATTCCAAAAATAGTGTACATACTTTAAAGTAGCCTCTCTATATTCAGAGATCCTAAGTGGATTATAAATGAAGCATCTGCTATTCTTTAGACTAAATCCAGCTCGCTTAAAAGGAATAGATTTGTAGAGTGAAAAACTGAATTCTGCTAAAACATTTCTGTCTCTTATTCCTTTCTATTACGCGTTTTGCTTTTTTAAAGTATTCCAACACAACGTGTCCTCGTGAATATAACTATTGTGATTAAGTATAAATATGTTCCGGGTTTTCAGCCTTCAATATTGAAGAGTACTCTATCAAACGAATTCAATGCTTTTTAGTTACCTCGGCTCAAAAAAAAAAGTACGTGACCTTTACTTTGACCTGTTTTATCGAAACCAGGGAATAACATTTTAGAAATGTTCCTTACAAGGAGCAGAGGTCAGGCACGGTCACGAATTTCGACTACATAGTCGTTGAATCCACCACGTAGCTGCGCTGCCGTCGCCCTAATAATGGGGTGAGTCGGGGGCGAAACAGGGATGATTCGGGTAGTAGCATGCCGCTCTTCGTGCCGTGAACGTCGTGAAGCGTGCTCGAAACAACAGACAGTATTTTTCCTTCGACTTACCCCTGTTTAGCCTCTGCGAACGGAAGGGAGCAGCCAAATAACATAGTTACGAACGAAGAAACCGGTGAGTGATTTTTCTACTTCTGCTTTTCATTCGAATGCGCGAGTTCAATGAAAACATTCACGCGAAAATGTTGCGGGAGCGATGGAGGTGTTGTTAATTAGACTGGAGTTTCTTTAATGCATAATTAGATAAGTATAGAGATTGGAACAATGCAGCTCGCACTGGTTACAGTTTCATTCGAGCCACGGTTGCGTCGAGAGGCTCACACTCGGCACGAACCTCGTTAATTAACTAACAGTACTCCTTAAGCTTGCAGGAGACTCGTTGATCCTCGGTAGTGGGCGGAAATTTCTTTTCCCAGGTTCGAATTTACACGCAACTCGACCACGCGTTTCACTTTCCACTTTGCGTGCGGAAAACGACTGCGTAATTTTTTGGGTCAAGCGACGCTTAACTCGTTGAATCTCAACGCTTTTTAAGCAGTTACTTTGCGACTTTATAAGTTATTGTTTTTTCTGCTTTCACACAATTAATATAAAACTATTCGCAATTGAAGCGGCAGAACTTTCTACGCGAAGGGAAAAAGTTTCTTCTTCAGAGGTCGATTATATTCGAGGAAAAAATCGTTAAATCTCGCGAAGATCGTCGCGTGACCGATTGCGATATCAAAGAACTTTACTTTTTCTTATGCTTCGGGGCTGCTCATTATTACGTACGAACCGCACTGTTGCTACAGCTCGTTGGTATAGCTTTCTACATTTTCCATGGAGTTTCAAATGGAGACTCCTTAATTATGCGTTCCATAATCCAGAAGTTACATAAATACAGGCTCTTAATTTGAATAATCTTATGAATTTCGACGGACGAGACTGTGGAAGTCAAAAAGCAGTAAAAGGATACAGAGCGCAATTAAGTTTCAAAGAGTTATGGCACAAAGACGATTTTTAAGGAGGAATTCAATTCGTAACTTCTGCGCTTTGAATGCGAACTTGTAATGACGTCAACGTGTAATGTTTTTCATCGCAAACGGTAACAGGGACATTATCCTGTGGCTCGAAAAATAAAAAGAAATTGATGGTTCCAGGGGGAAGCAGAGGTCGAAGTTTATTTTTAGCGGAAAAGGTGATTCCATACAAAGACAAGTTACTTCACTTTATGATCTTAAATTAACTATAAACTATTTGCTTGAAGAAATAACGTTACACATTGAAACTTTATACGGTAGAAATCTAATGAAAAAGGGAAACAAATTAGGCGACCACGAAGGTGCAACATGAAAAAAGCCTGTGCACCTCGTTATTTCGAATTTCAAAGCACCTTGGTTGCGTGTGTAGCACCGGGAAATCGATTTTAGCATAACGGCTAATTAGATCCGTGAATTATAAAAGACGCCGATAAGTGAAAACACAAATCGTGTTAAAACCAAGGAAAATCGAAGAATAGATTTGTTCCCTTGAAGGATAACAAAAACTACTGCAAACGCAAAACGTTAACAGAATATGCGGAAAAGCGACGAAAAGTTAATAGAAAGAGTAAGCAGCACCGCTCGACGTAATTGTATTACGGTTATTCTTAGCTGATTGCGAAAAGTTTGGAGTGTGAGTTCGCGAATCGAATCCGTGCTGAAATAGCGCTAAAGCCTACGTGGAATATAGGTCTTTCGCGTTCGTAAGTTGTGAAAACGATTTTGCTCGACCTGCAAGAAAATTAGCTCGTCGATGACATTTGCCGCGCTCGTATCACCGCTGACCGACACGACGGCGACGGTGATGGCAACAGCGACGTGAGGGAAAAATGCTCGTTGATGAGAGAATAGAAGAGAATTATCATTGACGCGGCACAACGTTCCGATGGCTTTATTTTTAACACAAAAGCGAAGCGAGAATGTGTGCGTGCCGCTTTTAACGAAGCCGCCACCGCTACGCGGTCATACTTCATCCTCTATCCCCCGTGTTTTGCATTTTCCTCCAAGGGAATGCATTCCTCCGCTCACGGTAGGATAGAAAGGAAAGCAAATAGGGGACAGTTACCGCTAATTACTTGACTTCTCGTTGCTGAAACGCGCGTTAAACGGTCGACCCTCTATTTGCAAGCGGCTCTATTCAATTCGCTTCGGAAAAAATATATCTTTCGAACCACGTGCTCAAACACTTTGCCAACATTTGCTTAGCTCCTTCTCTCTGTTTGAAATAAAACAGGTGACGAAACAAATTCGAAGAACAATAGCAGCAGAGTTTATCAAACATCATTGTATCTAAATCATGGACGGTTTCCCTTCATAGGTTTGGCG
Organism: Perdita meconis; assembly: GCA_030770465.2. NCBI lineage: Eukaryota > Metazoa > Arthropoda > Insecta > Hymenoptera > Andrenidae > Perdita > Perdita meconis. The sequence goes on from JASKOS020000004.1 coordinate 5,256,062, forward strand.
GTTTATTGTAATAGCATGAGGCAAATTATTTACTACACTTCGGTTTAACGATCACAAAATGCGGCGTACGTAGAATCATATTAATTACAGATTATTGACAATCCGGTGATTTCTGTACAAGCGAAATTTATCTTCACGGAGCTCCGTCCTCGAGTCAATTAAATCTGCCACTTGACGCGCGAAAAACGCTGCGCCACAGCAAAAATTAATATCGGGTAATTAAAAATCGTCAGCGATGTGCAAAAACTTCATCAATTTTTTGTGACAGCGCCGTAATCGCTAAGTGAAAACAGACACGTTGGGTCGGATATCGCTCGAAAAAACTGTTCAAAATTTTAGATAAAACTCAGATAAAACTGTCTGGTTCACAAAATAGATGGATAATACACACCGTTTTAATTTCAAATTAATTCTTAAAATAAGTGGTACGTTTTTCGTTTCCCCTCTGCATCCATTTATTCGGATGGAGTAACAATCTTACCATTTCACAATGAAACACGGACCAACGTGAACCATATTAATGAAGGGGATCAACAACGGAAGTACAAAAATGCGTCAGTTCCGCGTATCGGCCTGTCGATGCAGGATGGTTTCGACGTTCCATTTCAGTTATTTGTAGGTCAATCGAAGCTACCGTGAATTCTTTTCTTTCTTTTTTGACGTGTAAAAATAATCACGCGTCCGATCGAATCGATATCGCAATTATTGTTTAATTGCACATGTTACGCGATATCTCGTACAAGTATTGCCACGTTTTTTTCTACTACGTTACAGTTTCGTCAATTTTCCTCGAAGAAGCAAGATCGCTCTTGTAAAATGCTATGCCAAACATCGACAGAATTTCAACAATGCACTTATAGATGCAACGAAAACAATGCTACAACGTATACTACAATCCAATTAACGGCACACTCATAGGTTCACTAACGATTTGATTCGTGCAAAAACAATTTAGTTGTGTTAACGAACGCACTTGATAAAGTAATAAATGTCAATTTGTCGAAACATTTTATTTGCAATTACTTTTGGAAGCAGTTTCTATTTCGCCGGTTTCGGTGAAAGTTGATCTTTGCGGCGATTTCTTACAAAACAAACGCTGTTACTCAATTTGTGAATAAATGTTTAGAATTGTAATGATACTGGGAAATTTCAAGGAAAAGCATAACCGAGTCCTTATTAAAACCTCTTCGTGTGAATAAATTCGGTCAATGTCCAACAAAAGAAACTTATTTTCTCTTTTGCAACATACGTATATACAGTATTCTCTCGCTATATGCTCGCCGTTTTCGTCGCTTCATCGCGCCACTCTTCAATTTCACTGTGATCATTGACGACGTACAAAAAGCTATCGATTCCATTATTCCATTACCTTCACGAACATGTGCCTTACACATACTATTGCTCCATGAAGCGACGAAAACGGCGAGCATATAGCGAGAGAATACTGTATTTTGTATTTAGGGTGAGAAATCCTACAAGTATCACCCAGTGGATATTACAGATCAAAATTCGTGTTGAACAGTGTAATTAGCAGAATTTGTTGCTACCTATACTTGTTAAATATTTCCTCTGTTTATTTAGAGATAGCTTTGATAATTTTCCGACTGCAAATTTTATCCTACCACTAATGTTGTCCGTATCTAATTTTACCTTATAAAATAACAGAAAGTTTAACGTGGAACAAAAAAAAATTATCTGTGAAAAAGTTACAAACGTTGCAACTGCGTTGACCTTTTGCATCCCAAGTTTCTCTTTATGCTTGTCTGTCTGAAAATAATCCGATATCTTTCTTTGGAAATACAGAACGAACAAAACCTATGTACGTTCCGCTGCGAGAAATGTTTCATATTTATACGTTTTCAAAGAGACTCTACCTTTACAACCATCTCGGTGTTTGCGTTGTGAAAACCAAGCGTGGATTACGTTTCACGATCTCCGCGGAAAAGATTTTAAGACGAATATTACAGTATCTGGTAGACAGCACCGAAAGAATGTGATTTAGGTGATATTCGTAAAGCGTGGATGAACCACCGCAATAACGTTGTTAATTCACGCACAATTGCAGATCAAAGATATTTATGCTAATCGACGAACGTAAGCTTTGCATTTTCAGTAACGTACAAACTTATAACCACTCGTATACACGCATAATTATTTCATTTGTTCGCTACTGCAGTGCCTCGCGGGCACATCCTGGTTTGGGGTAAGCCTAGTTTCGGGTTTGAACGAAAATTCTCAGGGGATGATCGTTCCGCGAGCCAAGCACATTTGGTGCGCATTGCATAACTATTGAATTGTTAAGCGATACCAGGAAGGAAGAGAGCTATTAACTAGCAAGTAAATATGAATTTACGATCGGTAAGCAATAAATAGTACTACCGATAATCCAGTTCGGCAATAATTAATGTAAACTCGTTACTTTGTTTCCATTATTGCGTATGAAGATGTAATATGAATATTTGCGTACTGATTTTCTCTTTCGAAGTGGAACTAACCGGATTTAAAAGATAACAATGGAATTCTCATTAAACGTGCACAAATTGAAAGCAATGCAATAAAAATACACCAATTGAATGTTTCTTGTTTCCAAACATTTCTCCCAATTGGTTTTATGAAAATTCATGCTCGAATCGAAACAAAAGTCGAAACTCTATGCATAAGATGCAGATTCGGGAAAACACGAACTGCAGTGCGCGTTATCCGATTTTCAGGTCTAAAGTTACAGGGACTAACTAAAACATGTGGAAGAAGAACGTATAAGCTAAAAAAAGATGGTCGACAAAGAGGAAATCGCGAAGACACCTTCACCCGTAAATATCAAAGAGGCGATCGAGGAGGAGGTGTTGAGTCAAAAGACTGCTAGAAGTAAGTACCAAAGCGATAAAAACTGTTGTTAGGGCACAACTTCCTAAATTCTTTCGAACAACATTAGATGAAAAAATAATTGTAAAAAATGTTATAACTTCTTCCCATTTTTAATTAGTTATCGTACCGTTTTACGAAGTAGAGAAAATATTTCGTATAAGTTTTCTCAAAACGTCGAGTAGAATACGCTAAGAAAAAAAATGCTAAGATCGGATTGCAGCCGATCGTTTATCAAAGTCTTCCTGTTTACCAGTACTTAAAAACGATCTTCTGCTACACGAGGCTGTGATAAAAAACGAGGCGGATGCTGTTCGCAAGGTACTCAAAGAGACCGTTGACGTCGACTCCAGGAACAATGTAAGTCACTGAAAGCTGTTCAAAGTAATCTTGTAGATTGAAAGATGAATACCAGTTAAAGCCTTTGCGTGTTCACAATCTAACGATTTAATAGAAAAATCTTTACGAAATTTGTGTGATTGACCAATTTGTCGCAATGCAAATAAAAAATAACACAATTGGAAATGGAATTATTCATTTTGCTAAACTTAATCTCTTAAAATTTTATTATAAAGTAACGCGATTAAGACAGTGGTGAATTACGAAAATAAGCGGTCTTTGTCTGATTGCCAACTAGTTGATTCTACTTGGGTTTCGAAACTAGTGAAATATTGTTACGCGTCGCGCGCGTCTGACCTATAACAACTCATTCTACTTGGAACTACATGACAACGTTCCTCGAGCAAATCGACTGATTTCGTGAGCATAAGTTATCGAGAAAACTATTGAGATTCGATTTTCGTCAATTTGCCTAATTGAAAGAAACTGCATTAACAACTTAGTCCACATAGAACCTGCGATATAACAAATGTACGTAGTAACTGAACTTAATTGCTAGTATGGTCGAGCGCCACTTCATTGGGCTGCGTCCAGAGGAAACACGGAAATCATTAAAATGCTAATTCAAGCGAAATGCGACATCGAGGTGAGAGACAAGGTAATGTATCTTATCCATAAATTTGTTAGAAAATTAGAGAAATAATTTTTCTTACGCCTTCGACCGAGGAGATTTTAATTGAGTTCTGAAAACATAAATGAGACGCGATGAAACTTTTATAAACTTTACACGAATTTGGTGAAACGTAATTAAACTCTGCTTGGAATGTTAAAGTTCGGGATGCGCCCGCTGCACATGGCTGCTTGGCACGGGCACAGGGACGCTGTGAAAATGTTAATCAACAGTGGAGCAAGCGTGTCTGCTGTCAACAAGGTATTCTCATAACTACAGCAATAAAATATTCATGACGTTCCTTAGATCTAAGAGCAAAATTATTTCCCCTATGAGTTACGTTTTAGGAATGCGAAAAGAAATTAATTTCACCGTTTAAAAAAATTAATATCAACCACGATTTTATACAAACGTATCCTTGCGTTAGCGAAAACCCGATACTCGATTTTAAAAACGGTATGTAAAACGAGGGCGTAATGAAAGGAAGGAAATATTTATGCTGCAGTAGAAAAAAAAACCAGAGGTTTTTGTAACGGTCTTCCGTCGAGGGATAACAATGAAAGTAATATTTGTTTGAAACACAACATTCGGGACACGATTCTGTTTGTCGTAGAAACAATACACCCTTTTAATGTGCGCCGCCCGAGGCAACAACGTCGGAGTCGTCGAATACCTTGCGGAGGCTGTGGAATCGTTGAACGGCGACGCGACCGATTGCACCGGTGCAACTGCGCTTCATCATGCAGCCAGCGCCGGCCACCCTTCTGTGATAACTGCCCTCTGCAACATACCTAAGATCGAGCTCAATGCCACAGACAAAGTAAGAGCTTAAACGCGATCATTATTTCTTATTATTTTCGCCAAGCCCACTCGCTTTTATCTCGGTCACGTTTTCAAAGATTTATTATCGTTTCCAAACAAAAGACCTTTCTCGTATAAATTTCTGAGGATCACATTGCCCGCTACTCCCGCTATCCCTTTTATTTTTATTTTCTCTTCCCCCACGGAAATCAGGCAACTTTCCTTTATTCATGAAGACGCTGCTACGGGAGACTAAGCATTTATCCGCAACAGAGGATCGACTTGCCCGTGACGCAGACACTCCTCTCTAACCCCCTGAAACTACTACCCAAGGCGCGAGCTGAAACATGCACGTACTTGCACATATACCCACGTCAACTCATAATATATGTACGCGAGAAGTAAACGTATAACGCGGTGATTAAAGACGTAACTGTTGAATAGGAATTCTCGACGCGAAGTCGTGATGTAATGGATATCGTCAATCTTGCGACGCAACGAATACTGGAATTAATATCGATCACAGTTCTTCTTACGTATTAATTCGTTCGATATTGGAACGAGAATGCAGATATCCGCTTCGACGAATGCCCGCGAAAGCAGGAAATTTCAATTTACTCGGAAACTGGTCCACGTTGCTTCTTTCTGATTCGAGTTCCGTAAAACTAGGTCTCTAACATTAGCTATATTGCCGTCTTATCGCGAAGACAAGTGATATTCCCGAAGGAGAGAGCTGCAGCTGCATGAATCTAACTGCGATCCTTTGAGGTAGTTTTATGGAACTCGAGTCAGCACCGTTTTCCCACTGTTCCGCGTTCCCCTTCGAGACACTGTATATTCAAGTCGGTCTTGTTGATTCGTTATAATTCTTCCGACCTACATCTACGTCTTTCCGTTGGTGCGAAGCTATCGGTTATATTAAGAGATCTCTCTTCGTTCCGAAAATTTACTTGTACAGGGTCTCCCAGACAAGGCGTAAGATGTTGCTAGTTCCCTCAGAAATGTGATGGAAGATCTTCTAGCGACCGCTAGAGTGCGTCTGAGTAGAAACATCCGTGGGGAGCGCTTCTATTGGTTCAGCGAGCTCAAGTGATGAGGAGACCGAGCGCGAGTAAAGCTCTGTGACCATCTATGACGCACTTCGTTCGCACACATGTATACCATACGCAAAGTTCTGACCATGACGCCCCTAGCGGCGACCAGAGGATCTTCCATCTATTGATCACAAAAAATCAACCAGACAGAGGTGCTTTTTCGGAACACCTCTATAATACACCGCCGTTAAGGGGTTATACCCAATCAGGAGGCCGAAATAAAACGAATACTTGAGAATTTTTTTTTGAAGAAATAAGCATACATTGATACGGTCAGTCCAAATGATTCGTGACGGTTACTAGAAAATCACCAGGCGGAAAAATGCCAATTCCCAGTACGTAGATAGGTATGTAGTATATGTACATGTATACTTTTTATATATTTTTTATATATGTATAATAGTGGAAATGTGATTTTCTAGGAACCGTCACGAATCATTTGGGCTGTGTGTACATTAAAAGAGTAATCTTTCGAAGAATATTTATTAATTTTTTTGTATGAACATATTAATTTATATGGAAGTTAATATCGTTAACAAAGTCACAGCGAACAGTTTCGCTGAGGAAAAAGTTGTTTAGAATCACCTCAGAAATAACTTAACGGCTCTTACTCTTTGTCTGGAACACCCTGTATATTCTGTTCAGAAAGGACAAACGGCTGTACATTATGCTTGCACGGAGGAACACTTGGAAGCAGTGGAGGTTTTGGTAGGACTAGGGTCAAACGTCGACGCGCAGGATAACGAAGGAAATTCAGCTCTACATTTAGCCACCAGAACGAGGAACACGGCCATAGCTCAATTACTGTTAAGGGTTGGTGCCAACACCGAAATTACCGATCAAGTAAATATTTTGCTTTCGGAACGAACGAATCTCCTGACGAGAAATAGTTAAAAACATTCCTTTCGTCAGATGGGTTTCACTCCACTTCACGTAGCTGCTAGTCAAGGTTGCAAAGGAATATTAGATTCCATGATTCAGCACGGCGCAGCGCTGAATAAACAGTGCAAGGTACGCAGTCCTTTGACATGCATACCATCGAAACTTAATAACCATGCATCTTGAATCGATTCGCAGTATGGGAACACACCGTTGCACTTAGCCTGCCAGAACAACGAAGTAGAGACTGTCGAAATATTAATCAACAAAGGCGTCGATCTGAACTGCTTGAATACGGTACGTAGCGTGTTCCACGATTGCAAATCGGATCGATTTCTTACCAATTTCCATCTGTTTTAGAGATTACAGTCGCCGATTCACATCGCCGCTGAGATGGGACACTCGGATATTTGTGAACTGTTGCTTGCAGCAGGTGCGAATATCGAGCAAAGAGAACAGGTGAACACTAATCGTACACACCTTCTCTTTCCTATAAAAGCATTTTGATACGGTCTTTTCGAAATTTCACGAAACGATTAAATAAACTTTTAAGGCAAGTCGGACATTAAATCCCCACCCATGCAAATTTCTCAATATCCAATGTTCTTTTCTCTTTACTCTACACTTTGACGAGAGGGTTATCAAAAATTTTTTTAATTACGTTTGTGACAAATTTTCAAAGTGTAGTCCTCGCAGAATTTTAAAAAGCTGCACTTACAGCTTACAATAATTTTTCGAAAAAGTAATATTTCGCAAAAAGAAATATGTCAAAAAACATAGAATAAAATGAAGAATCTAACAAAAAAAAATTGTTAAAGATACAGCAGTGATTCGATAAGTGTCTAGTAGTCTCAGAACCGGTCTTCGACATTTAACGTAGAAGGCACTATATTTTTTTGCCTCGGTTAAAGTTTACACTCCCAAGAGTTCGGGAGGAGACCATCCGCTGGTTGGTGGGGATATAATTCAACCCTATAACGTAGAAATCTAAGTCGACACTTATCGAGTTACTACTGTATCTCTTATAATTCCTGATAAAAAGTATATTTTATGTAGAAAAATGCAATTTTCAAATAACTGGATTTAAAATTAAGGAAGGGCAACGTAAGTTTTAAACCAAAATTAGAAATTTTTGTTCAGAATCAATGTCCGACTCCCCTTAACTTTAGGGTGCGTCCAGACGATCGAACCGAACGCCGAATCGAACGCAAACCGAACAGAATTCGCGCGTGTGGACGTGAGGCGCGTACGTTCGACGAACGGTTCGCGACGATCCATCGGTTGTCGGTTTTCGCTGCGTTCGGCATTCGCCTGTGGACGCGTTTGCTGCAATTTGTACCGTCCGAACGTTCGAATAAACGTACGAAGTGAAAATGATTTAAGTACTGCGATTAGCACGCGATTTATCTACGTTTATTCTAATTTCTCAGTTTTGAAAGTATATATTATTGAAACATTAACGTTGCGTAGTTTAATGATAATTATTTACCCGTATTGGATTACTTCATATTAAATTTATTACATCATTCATTCAACGATAAAGTATTCGATAAAAATAAAATATTATGTAGTGCATAGGAAGTTATTTATTTTATTGTTATGAAATTTGTTTGGAAAATAAAGATGTTTCAATTAGCCTTATCTTTTTAAAGTTATGAATTCTTATTCAGGAAGAAAGCTAATCTTGCAAAAGATGTTTAGTGAATTTAGTCGTATATTTTTATATTTTAATTATTATAAGTATTGTAAATTGGAAACGCCAAGCACAAGTAACCACGATTACTCTGTTTAACATTTTGGTTATGACAACAAATGTGTAGGCCGACGTACGACTGATTCGTTGTGAAGTTCGTGAAACGTTTCCAACTTCGTTCCGATTCGCTACGAGATTCGTGAAGCATTCGCGGTACGTCCAAGTGCGTTCGCATTCGTCTGGACGCACCCTTATAATTCGTTCGGTTTTTACTGCCAGTAAATTATACGAATAAACTATAAAAATCGATAAAACAATGCAATACATTCAAATACAGAAATACTTTAGAATACGTTTGAGGAAAATTAATCAGTATTGAATCCGAATTAACTCATTCTAATGCGATCGGTAAAGTTTCGAACAAAGTTAATGCCGTTCAAATTGAATTGCTTTGAATGAAGCTCGCGAGAAAGTGGACCAGGCGGTAGAGTCGACGCGTAAAATAGATAATAAAATGAAAGCTGTGTAAATGTTCGCAGAGCGGCAGGACACCGCTGTATATCGCAGCAAGGGGTAGTTTCACAGCCATCGTCGACATGATAATTAAGACTGCAAGATTGGATTATCCCATACCGGTAGGTGATTCGTTTCGTAAGCAATACGACACCGATGCGGTATAAAAAAACTTGTTTCGTAGTATAAAACGACAGGATTCGTTCCAATTAGGAAGCTGCCACGTCCGAAAAGGAAAACCGAGAACTAACACCGGCAAGAAGAAGGTGGCGGGAGGGATCGAGAGGAGGAAGCATCTCCAGCAACAATAGCGGACTTCCCGAGCACATTCGATCGGTTCTCTACAAGTTGGCTTATAAACATCTAGATCCAGAGGACTGGAAGAAACTGGCGCTGCATTGGGCTTTCACCCACGATCAAATTCGAGCGATCGAACACCAATACACTGGTAAACAACTAAGATTCTAAACCTTTTCGAGCGTAAATCTTCCAGGAGATATAGGAGAGTACATGAAAGAAGGATAAAACTGAGAGGTGAAATACTAGAAATCATCGAGGTACAAAAACTGTTGCATTTTAAAACTTGAACGATTCCAAAAATTTAATGAAACAAAATGTAAAAGCTGAAAAAAAATAAACGGTATGTACAAAAGTGAAAATGCTTTCCGAGATATTTTGCACCTCGATGTTCGCTTGGTAAACAGAGGGCAGCCTTATCAAAAGGACGATAAAGCTCCAATCATAGGTCCTTCGAGCTACAAGGAGCATGGATTCCGCATGTTGATGATCTGGGCGTCAGGATTAAGTCCCGAAGTTCCGATAACAAAAGAACTCTGCGACGCTTTATCCGCGGTAGATAAAAAAGCTGTTGCCGGTACGTAATCTCTCGCAACTTATTAACCGTTAAACAATTGAGATATTACCCGTAGACGAATGATTGCAGAAAATGTTCGCAAGCAGTTGGATCAAGAGAAAGAAGGCAAAGCAAAGACAAATAAACGACGTTGTCACAAGTGTTCCATCGCTTAAACGCGTTGCGCTCTTATTCTTCTGGTGAAGTGTAAAAAAAACTGAAGGAAGTTAAACGTTTGTTCGCAGAGATATTGAAAAGTTTTAACAACACTTGCGTTGTGACATATCCGTTTACATGCCAAGCTCGCCTTTTTTTACCAACGAACTGCGTATATACAAATCAACGAAAGCTTTCGATATGTCTCGCGGCAATTCAATTCAAACTTTTAAATCGAGGAATTACTGAGAAACGTATGTACAAATTTTACGACTTCAAGTTTTGCGTAAGTTGAATAGATATTTGTAGAAACCATCATCGTTCAGACTCGTTCTAAAACATTTCTTTCGTTTCTTTTCTTGTTGCAAAAGTTATCCATGTTTACGAAAAAAAAAATAAACCGTCCTACGTCATTTTATTTCTCGTTGATGAATCGAACATAATCCTTGAACATGTAAAATATAGTACGTACCTTAAAGTAAACGAAGTAACCGGACGAAGCGAAATTCTGCAGGGCTTTCGATGTGATGAAAAAAAATGTAGAATTAGTTCGTACCGAAGAGAGGAAATAGTCTCATAGTTGTCAGTATCTGTACAATTTCGGAAAGACAATCTACATATGCTAGAATCGTGTACAATATCAATAAATATCTACATTACGAAGTGCAACTACTTTTACATAAACGTTTCCCTCAATACGAATTCTAAGAAAAGGATGTAATTACTATAATTATAAGCATAATATAAAAAAATGGAAATTCAAAACCACGAATTAATGACATTACACATACTTGTCGCTCGTTCCCAACGCACTTTGATATTTAAATGAATAGAATAGTCCAGGGATATGCGTAGAGGTGAGGAGTGGAACTGGAGGCCAGCGCAACTCTAAACGGTGATTTCTATTAAAATGTGAATGTTTATTAATTCATACGGAATATTAATTAGCTCTATACTATAAAAGAATGCAGCTTCTGCTTCCACCCTCGCAATATGTATATATATATATTTATATATATATATGTATATATGTAACAAAATATTATGAACGATATCATCATCATCATTGTATCATACTAATCGATGATATTGGTTTATCAACGGCGACGGCTGAAACGGGGCCCGAGTGCCGTCAACGGCAAATTCATCGAATAATCGTAAATTGTACAAACCGTACATTAAACAGGGGATAAATTCACGGCGAACTCTTAATCCTTAACATTACATTTAATTACTATCGACAATTACTCTTTATCATCATTATTATCGTTATCGTTACAACGAGTATCACTGATTCACGCTTTCGTAATGTGTTACTCTTAATACATTTCCTTTCTTTCCCCTTTCTTTCTTTTTGGTCGCTCTCGAACGCTCGACATAGTAAACATATTTCGAATTCTATCGCGAGCAAAGGTACGTGCATCGTTTGAAAACGTTGACGCATACAACGCAGAGACGGTGGCGCGTGCACTGAAAAATGCGAAGGGACCCGGCACACGAAACTCGTTTACTCGACGCTTGGCAATTTATCAAAAGAATATATCGTGCACGTTCGAATAGAGTTTCGTAAATGTGAAACTATCTGCATGCGTGAATTTTTAATATAAATACAATTATTTAGTACGAATGCGCTAACAATAATAGCAGGATTCGTTGATATTAGGTATTGAAAATGGCTCGTGTACCGAGTCCCGATTGAGCGATACTGTTCAACCGCAACGCATGAAACTGGTTTTGAAACGTCGATACCGTGTCTCTGAAAAGCTGTTTAGAGCCAAAAGCCACGGAGAACGGTCGTGTCGGTGTCGGGCGGTGAACGATTGATTTTTCACGCGTGTTCTATAAATATAACGCCTGATAAGAAGTTTGAACGTGAAAGAAAAGGGTCTGAGTAAAACGCGAACGAACGTATACAATAGCAACAGGCACGACATTAAATACAGATGTACAACGCAAGAGAAAAAAAGTAACATAAATGGGGAAGGACAAAAGATTGATTTAGGATGATCGATTGATTATTCGTTTTGTTTTTCTTGAACTGACTGAGAATATCCGTTATAATCGCGCGGCTCGTTAAGCGGCGACCGCGGGCTAAACTCGCGTTCCCTGTTTTTACCTCAAGTCCACAAGCCTCGCGTCATCCAGTCAGAAAAATGAACGGGACGTCTAGGAAATATACTTCCTGCGGCAGAAATCGAAAAAAACAAAGGATTAGGTTTTTTCTTCGCTTTAAGCGTTGTTCGTCGCTCGCGACTACTAAATTAATGAAAAACTTAAAAGGGGAAATAACTTCGTGTCATCGGATGATTGAATCGTCGCGAGAGTGAAAAAAAAAAAAAAGAAAAGAAACAGCGAGTGAACTTAGTCGCGATCCGTGTCAATATCGATTAAAAATATATTATTTATTATCCTATTCCTTTAATGTTTGTATGCTACGTAGTAAAAAATAGGGAGAAACAGAACTAATTGAACGGGTCGTAGTGACGCTTGCGCAATGAAGTTACTTAATCGTTCTATATTACTGATCAAAGAAACGTCATTGTAGAACTCTTAAATCTAAGTTTACAGCGTCCACGCTTTCCGTTTCGGACGAGCGGGTTTGAACTTCGTAACGTACGGTATGGAAATGAAGTTTTTGATCGGTTCTCGATCAAAGAAACATTCACGCGCATACGAGAGTGCTGAGAACAGTTCGACTGGGCACAGCCTCGCCGAGGAAACGTACGTATGCGTTCAATCGATTCTCGACTAGCGATGCGCGATCTGCTGCGGACAGATTTGGTAGCCTTTTATGAGCGGCATCGATCGTAGATAGTCGAAAAATCCGCGAAATCGACGGGACGTTCTCGAAGATGATCTTCCTGAAGTCGAGCTCGAAGTTGCGGTTCGCTACTCGTTCAGAGAAATCGTTCCGACGCTTGGCATACGGCTAAGGCCAAGCAGTTTTCTGCCTCTTCTTCGTAAACGACGTCACAATATCCTAGAACAACCCTTAAACGCCTCGTCCACAAACTCGAATCGCAGAAAAAAAAAGAAGAACAACCGTGTATTCGCTAAAATATGTAATCGTTCACGCTACTTCTCGAACTATTCGCGCATCGTCCTAAGAAATAAGAATGGACGAGAAAGATTCGTACAAAAAATCGTGTCTACGTCGCGCGCAGTGATTCGACTTTCGACGTAAAAGCGTACTCGGTACGTATAGCCACGCGTATCGACGATAAAGAAGAAGAGGAGAAGCGAAACCTTTCTCTAACACCAGGGACTCGATTTGTCTTAATCCATTCTAGCGACGGTAAGGATGGTAATTGTTGGAGCTGGATGAGGGTCCTGTATAACCCCTTTGGGGTCCACCGCCACTGTAGTTGTCGTTGGTTCCTGGAGCAGCAGGAACGCTCTCTAGTCTCGAGGATCCATACACGGTGCCTGTTAGAATCGCATAAAAGAACGTAGTACTGTGTGCAAGGATGCGGCCCAAGGATGCTGTCGGGAAGAAGAGAAGGGTAACGGAGAGCAGCTGCACGTGGAATCGCGAACCAGCGATCCGTTCGATTCGACGGTCAAAGAGGTTTCAAGATGCGCTTCGCGTTCCCGCGACGGATGGCTTTGCTCTCCCGGGTAAATCTAAATCCCTGCTACGAGATGTCACGCGTATATTCACTTCTACGTTCGTTTCCAGAGAAATTAAGTATAACTACGATCGCTAGTCAATTTGTGAATTAGTCAAGATTTGTACAGGTCGCCGATCGAATCAAGCATAGAAAAGTGTCGTCGAAAGATAACGTTGCGATAAAAAGATTTGAAAAAGTCGCGCAGACGAAATGATGGATTAAAGAGAAGAGGCTTGGTCGTTAATGAAAGGTCAAATTAAATCCAATCTAATCGTGACAAATGATATTCAAACGGATTTTCTACTACAATATAATGCGGGAGGGAAACGCAGGATAAAAAGAAAGTGGCGTGGACGGGATTGTTACATAGCTTCGAGATACATAAGTAAAACATCTAAAAAGTAATATTATATTAAGCTCGCCGATGCAATAGAATCAATCTAAAATTGTTGTATGCTATTTTAAGTATAGTAAAATGGGTAAATATGCCTAGAATTTTGCGTAATGTGAAAGTTAAAAAAACTTATATATTACGTCGTTACTCCTCTTAATGGTACAGGCTTTCCCAATAAACACCGATTACGCGAGTACACAAAGAAAAAAGAACAATTAATCAATCTATTTCAATATTTCTTTGTCTCGCTACCTCTTACGAGCTTACAATTTTTCGTACAAAATTCGTTTTTTTTTTTCTTCTATATCACGACCTTAACAGTTACTACAAAAAGTCTTAATACTACATCACGAATACCCGGTCAAGATCGAATAAAAACTCTAAGAAGCACCAGCTGTTTTTTTTTACGAGCACGAATTTTAATACGCATTTAACGGAATTTATTCCATGTCAGCTATGAAACCGACCAAAACGTTTACCAAATAATTCTTCATCTCGTAAATCATAAACCTAAAGAATTATAAGTAATTTGCAAGTATACTCTTAATTTTACTAATTATTTAATAGATCTACATGCATTCAGTACCATGATTCCACTTTCGTAATACGTCTACAAGTAGTGTAAATTAAAAAAAAATTGAGAAAGAATTGCTTAGACGCTAGGAAGCTAACGTTTAAAAAAATCGATTAATAAAATTTAATACTATAGATTAATGATGGATCCGTACAGCTAAATCGACGACCTTAATCGATCTTAATTTTTAAAAGGACGCTGGCTGCGATACGCGGCGTCACTTGCACGTAACTTATACAATTCTTAAAGGATAATTACACGGTCGTTCGGCTGAACGAATTCAAAAGTGACTTCTATAAAATCAATTTTAGTAATAATATATTGTCAAAATTAGATGCGCAAGAATGAAAGGCAGAGGGAGGGAGGAGGTTGGTTGCGTTTTTCAAGACAAATCGATTTGTTTTTCGTAAAATTTGGCTACACTTCGATCGAAGCGACGCCAACCTTTTCCTTCCCTTTTCCCGTGATTTATAGGAACCTAGAATGTTGATCTGCGTTTTTGGTAACCTATGCAGCAGGTGATTCTTAGCGCCTGTAGGGGTGGTAATTGGTGTGTTGGGTCAAGGAGAATCGTTGGGGACCTGGAGCTGCGTCTCCGTTAGGAATGAAGGTCGGGCTTCCAGTTTCGATATTTTTGAACTTTGGGATTGGGACCGCGTCTGTGGGAAATAGAGAAGGGAATTATGATAGAAGGGTTAAACAGAAATTTAGGATATAACGTACACCGTCCCGAGCAAGGTGCAGATGGAAGAGAAGAAGAGGTGAACTCGAGTGCTCTGGTACGTTGTAATAGCGAGCGCTTATCTTCTAAGTACAGCCGCGTCTTTCTAAACTTTAAATGCTATTAAATCTAAGGAAAGGTTAATATCAACTACAAACATACTTGAGGGGCAAATCGCTACACGTTTAAACTTTTCGCGTTTTATCTTGTAAAGAACGACAAGTTGGTGTGAAATTAATGGTCGATTGAAATACTCAGCCCCTGAAGTACTAAAAAGTACCAAATCGCCTCGAACCTGAGAGGCATCGACTTCGATATTTTGAAATCTGTATAGAACAGATGCGACATTTCATTCTTTTTCTCTCAGTTTCGAGGAGAAATGGCGAACGTTGGAACGCGTATAAAACACTGCACCAATGAAAAAGAAGTGTAAACGGCTCAAAAAGAATTCAAGAAATTGTTGTTCGAAATAATAGACCATCTGTCGCGATTACCTCGTGTGTACTATTTACGGGGAAACTATTTGCAGAGAAAAACAGATAATAAACCGAAGAGAAGCGATATTTTTCCGAAACAGGAAGAGTCACGGATTCAAAGTGTAAACGAAATTCTGAAATAATTGGAAAACAGAAGCGACAAAAATTAAGTAGTAGGCTGTCTGGAGCGATCGACCGAAAGATTCGACCGGTGACAGGAAAACTCGAAAAAGGGTCATTTCACGCGCACTCGCATGCTTGCTTTCGTTCGCACGTTCGCTCGGACACACACTGCTCTATTTCTCCTTGCGCAGTCGTTTCATGATCGTCGAGCGAAATGGTCACTAAAATATTAGGGAGTAATAGCATCAACTGTGCAGTGTTTTAAGTTTCACATGGGTATAACAGTTACGAGTAACTACTTAAAATGAGAACTAATTAAGTGAAGGGAGAAGATAGTTTGGATTCGATTGACAAGATTTTGTTTTCATTAATATCATTTTCTATTTAATCATTCTCATAATCTATTCCATTATGTACTTTACGAATAATGATCCACTCTGTTTCTATATTATCATTATATCATCGTAATTACCAGCATATCACCTTATCATCATATTTTTATATATATTTATATATATATATATATTGTATATATATGTCATCATCATCATCGTCGTCATCATCATCACCATATAATCATTATTATTAGTATTAATATAATATCTTAAGTATCAATTACTCAATTAATTCACTAGAAACACCGTTAAGTATAGTAATATATATATTTATATGTGTGTATGTATCTGTGTAAATGTATAATTGATGAATAATAATAGTCGTAATAATAATAATGAGAATAATAATTAGTAATAATCATAATTAATAATAGTAGTAGTAATATTATAGTAATAGTAGTAGTAGTAGCAGTAGTAATAGTAATAATAGTACAATAGCAATAATAGTAGTACTGTTTGTTTTGCTTGTTATTGGGAGTGAGGGGAGCGGGTAGGAGTAAAATTTTTACACTGTAAAAGGGTTCACTAAGTGAAACGTTAAATAAAAATTAGCAATCGACTAATGAGTTCTGTTCTCATCGAACGAACCTTTTCCGACATTAACAAATTTTCTCTCGTATTTCTTTTTTCTTCAATCTCTCTTTCTTTTTTTCTTTTAATCATCAAACGAAGAACGTAATATTTAATATCAGAATTGGGGGTACGCTTTTCTTTCCCATTTAAATACTTATTAATACACGCATACTCCTTTTCCCGGATGTGTATTCGCTCGATTTTAATACCCGCCCGTCAACAATCTGCTTACATATGCTTTTTTTTTCCCTATCCTACGGTGTTTTCTTTGCTTCTCGTTTCATTTCCACGTAACCATGTTTTAAATTTCTCTCGAGTGTGATTCGTCAACAATTGATAGCTATTACGACTATAAATCCCATTCTCTTGTAAGTTAAAAGCCCACATAGAAACGGCATATCCATGCGTTCCATTTTTACCAATCGATCCTTTCTTTGCCAATCACTCCCCCACTCTCGTCGGATAAACTAATATCGCTAAAATTAGATAACGATCGTTAGTCCACTATTAAAGCTACATCTCGAACTTTCCGTTGGTCTCTGTCCCTTTCTCCCTTTTCTCCTCGACTTTTACTATACAGTTTGCATTCTCAATAAAACCTACGCGTGAGCCAGTCGTAGGAATGATTGACAAATAGCTATGTACCGTTAAGAAAAAAAATCATACGTTGGAGAGAGAAAGAAAAAACAGAATCGTTGAGCGTCGCTTCAACTAATGCTTGTTGTCAAGTTGGTCCAATACCTCGAACGTTTCGCGATATTTGATCAGCTAGCACGAGAGATTGTCGAACGAAACCTCGAGGTGATTGGGGATTGGTCGATTTGAAAATATTGCGCTGGCACTTTCTTAGTTTATCTATGATTCTTCTAACGCAAGTACTTCTTACATGTACTATACGCATAATGCGGCTTAATGTTTTACATAGTCTTTCGTGTTTTTACCTATCGAAGATTTGGCAAACCGTACATCTGGTTCGGCGCCAAACGCACCACTTGTACATCTCGTATTACTAAAATCTTGTCAGCGTCTCACTGTATGCTTCTCTGTCGTTTTACGTCGAAAGTGTACTTTCTCTACCCGTCTCCTTCATCCTGGTTCTCTTCACTTTCCCCTCTCATTCATTCTAGCGGCATTCTTCCCTGCACGCGTCGCATTCACCGTATCCAGACACTCCATTCGACAACCGCACAATCGTCCACGCATTCTATTCTGTTCATCGATTGATCGGTAATTCAACTCTCTCGATCGCCCGCTCCTTTCCGTTCGCCCTACCGATATATCTTGCATTTTTAACGAAAGAATTAAAATTACGGTGACTAATCAACGACTTAGATACGCGTTTCCGTTTCACTTAAAAATTACGGAACAATGATGATTTTCACGAGAACACAATGTTGGGCATTTATTTCGTTAAAAAGATTTTCGTACCTCTATTTTAATACTTTCCTAAGTAACACGGTCTTACGTCGAGTTATACGCGCTTTAATTAATTAGATAATTAATCGATACCTTAATTATTGATACTATGCGTGCCCCCGCGTATCACGGTCCGGAAACCACGAGCTTACATCGATAGATTACGGGGAGAAAATTTTTAAGTAATATTGAGGTGTTTTTGTTTTCTCTGTATTAAGGTACTCTGAGGATACTTGTTAATTTATAATACATTTGTACACAACTTAGCCCTTAATCAATAATTACGTCGATTTACCTACACCGTGTCGTTCCAGGTTTTCCCTCTCATTCATTCTTCTCCCTCGCGCGCATTCGCTCTCATATATCTCGCATACCTCGTCTCTTTCTCCCTGTTTCGCTTTACGATTACTACACGTTGCACCGACCGTCGACAGTCATGTGGTTTTAGGTTTTAAGACACGTTCAAAGAGCCCAGCCGTTTCGTTGAAACGCTATACGTTTATATAATATTCGAGAAAGCAGTGTCGAGGACGAGAAACGAAAATATACAAAAATAACTAGAAAAACACGAGAATCGAATATTCGTTGTGAAGACTAAAAGGAACGGAGCTCGATCGATTGATTTCCCACAGACGAAACGAAAAACGAAATTCGTTCTCGATCAATACTAAGATGCGTTTATTTACTTCCCCGGTAGCACTTTCGGTGTACTTTCGAGTATCTATTTCATTAACCACTCTGTCTCGATCTATTTCACAGTACTTAGCTTATTTTCCGAGTCGCTCTTAACCAGCTATGATGTTACGATTCGTACAATCTATCCTTAGGCGGAAGTAACGAGTTTCCTTTTAATCCTTTTTTTTTATCGAGTAAACTAGACCGTTTAAACATTAGATACCCTTTAACTATTTATTTAATAATAAACATGATAGTCAATAATAACTTTTAAAATGGCGTCTTTTTCTTCTCTAATCGGTACTCTGAGAAGTTTTCTGTTCTGCGAGGCTCAACTTTAACCTCGGCGCGCAATTAAGGTAATAGTTCTCTATTTAAATTGTTTACTACGCTTATGTATCTATCTACCCGTCCGTCTGTCTTATTTATTACACCTGCTGCAGTCCACTTTGTTTTTATACCCGCATTTACCCACGCGTCCTCAATCGTGCTTTCATTTATCTTTTTCGCAAACCATCAATTAAATTGCCTCTTATTCGCTCCTTCGTTTATTCAACTGCATACATACACACACGCGCACAAACATTCTCTCAGTCTCTTTCTATCTTTATCGTCCCTTTCTTTTTCCCAGCAATCGCTGCCGCACGATTCAATTAAACGCGACGCGTCCCCCTTATAAACTTAAGCTACGTAGACACAGGCTCGCTACTTCGTACCCTCGACATGCTGTATATAGATATTTTATCCGAGAAAATAGTGAAGCCATTGCTCGTAATTCGTAATTAATTACAATAGAAAATAATAACAACAACAGTATTCTCGTTTAAGTGGTACTAGCCGTAAATAGTAAATACTTTGTTTAATCGTAGCTGTTATTTTGACACTTGTTTTTATCCTTAATAGAGTTTTTCTCTTTTTTCCGCGTTTGTTTTCCTCGCATTTATAACCCTAAGCTTCAAGTGACACGGCAATATTTCCAAATCGATGTCTTCCCACAGGAGAAAAAGCAGAGGCGCTTCAGACGCGATTAAGGTACACTGATTCATCTTTTCTCCGCACTTTTATTTTCTTATTTTTACCCAACCCTCGCGGCGCCTTTTCTCGTCGATTATATGTTCGCGAGAACTTTGATAGAGTAATCGTTATCCTACGCGGTAAGCGTATCCTTTTGCTTAACTGTGTTTTCCTTTTTATAGGGCAGTGGTCGTTGGACGTATTTTACCCGGCGAAAATTACTGTGTAACAAGGAAACAATCTACGAGTATCGTTTACGTAGGAAATTAGAACTTGCTGTAAATTCAGTTTATAAATATAGTAACTCTAGAACTTATTTCTTGTTTCTTTCCTTGCTTTTTCTAAGCGATTTTATCGAAAGGCGCCAGTCTCGTTAAGACCGTTTTAATAAAATAAATTCTTCTGAACCTTCTCAGACGAAATTAAAATTGAAAATTCGTTCCAACCACCAGCCAACCCTGATTCAATCTGTACGCGATCGACCTACCGGACGCGTTTTGCGTAACGCGCGTCGAAATACCAACTGTTACACGTTAAGGTACAAACAGTTGTCTACGATAAGAATTAGGTGCGTGCATATACAGAATTTATAGATACAAATATACCGTACAACGCGTGACGCTCGAATCTCGTATTTCCTTTGTCGTGTATGCCGTCGATTTAGTCAAACGGTGTGTACTTATGTATACACTTCTAATAAGAATAAACGTGATTTCTAATCGACTTAGATAAGCAAATATTTGTATAGAAATCTCCACTGTACGCCTACGCTATTATAAACGTTCGTAATCGTCACATTTGCGGTTCGCATTCGAAACGCGAAGCACGCGATCGTCGTGGCAACGTTTGTCCTCGCGTTAAATGCAACGGGGTGAACTTATTCCGACGAATTCGCGTGTTTAATTCGGTAATCAATCGTTACTTCTAATTCCTTAATCAATAAATATCCGGGTAATTATTTACAAAGCAGACGTTATCACCGATGTCAATGATCTTAAATTATTGTATAGAATTCGAAATTGTGAACAACTTTTTCTCACAGATGTTACCCCGCGGCTCAGCTTTCGTTTTCGAGATACTCGCGAAAAACCGCTGCTACCACACACTGAATTTCGCCTTCGCGTTCACGTGCGTGACTACTTCTGTATGTCAGCGCAGCTCGAAAGCTTGGCTAAAGAAGCAGCCGATAGAGTTACATATAAAGACGTACCTTAGAAAGACGATTTTGCGCGCATAATTTGTATCATATTCCCCAGATGGTAGAACACCGAGTGTTCATATTTCAAAATCATTGAAATCGGAGATAACGTCTGCTTTGTAAACAATTACCAATATCTAATAAGTTTTGTATCTCTCCGATCTGGACGTACTGTCTAAACGTTAATCAGTAGATTCTATACAAAGAGTAAAAGTATCGATTTAATTAAGGCTCGTTTATGGTTCCTTCTTACTCAAACCTCCCCCCTACTACCCCCTGTATTTCTTTGCATCCGCAACTTTTGAAACCTCTTCGTCTCACTTCATCCGTCGCACTTCTTCTACCCGTCCCCGATATCTCTAGAAATTACGATTACAATTAACTAGTTACTTCATTGAAAACGCGTCTTTCGGGTCCCGAATTGCTTAGCTGACTGACTTACTTAGGGAAACGGTCTAAGCGACAACTACTGTGTAAGATTTCTCGAGTCGCCGTGTTAAATAATTTTTACCGTTCGAACAGTGTAAATCATGTTCCAAAATAGGGTGTAGATAGAGGCGAGAGGAATATTCTTAATCGTTTAAAATTTCAGTCTGAAACCGTCGTGACTCGAAACTCGTAACGTCGATCTCTCGGACGAGGCGCGCGAGCTTGGATCGCCGGGATCCGAGGAACGGACGTTGAGAGTTTTCAACGACTGACCGACAAAAGCGTTCGATCGTACAAAATAGATAGGCTATGAATATTTTTTGATTCGTCGAGTAAATAATGTTCGCAGAAGTAGAAAGGGGCGTCGACTGGATGCCAGTACTTAACTATACGTATTGCGTGAAAACTCGTAACGTTATCCCTTACCGGTATATCTTTATCTTTACAGGAATAATATCGTAACGTTAGGTAACACCGTAAATATAACGTAACGCGTCCCGTATGTCGCCAACACCCGGGAAAAGTATAATCATCGTCGTACGGACAATCGATATCAGCTAACGAGCGAATGACTTATCACGAAAGGACCGACGTTTAGGAACTCCAGGAACGAAGAAGAAGCAGCTCTCCGCCTCGTCGAAAAATCACCGGTTCGTTTATTATAATGAGGTATATATTCAAGAAATGCTTACGAACGATTAAAAATCACCTGCCGTTTCCTTCTCGATTGTGGTTTTATTTCTTTTTCCATTTTATTCTAAGAATATCCTAAGAGATGCCTGCGAGTTAATTCGTATCCAAAAGTAGTAGATCGAGGAAATTGCTAGCAGCCTTTCAATTGTATCGGAAATTTCATTTTCGTTCGACCCTCCTTTCATTTTTGTCGTAACGTGTCGTTCGCGTGTTTTTCCAAGAACAAAGAAATTCATGAAGGAACTTCTCCTCCACTGTCTGCTAACAATTCGACTTATTAACATGATTTACGACTATTCTTATCCCTCGAAACTTATCGCATTGTTCATACGGGAAAAGTAAATGGTACGCCTCGGACAAACGTAACGATCGATCGTGTTTCACGTAACGTGCCAGCAAATGTGACATCTACCATGGAATATGTATACGTGTGATGTGTACGTGTTTAATATTTCGTCATTTTTACCTGAAAATTAAACGTTTTCGCGACGCGAGAATAAATGAATCGATTGTTCCGATAAAAATGAGAAAAAGTATGTGTAACGGCAGCAACAGCAATACTGTAATGCAAATAGCGACAGCAGTAACAATAGAGATATTAGAGGTTGAAGACAGCGACCCCCAATAAATCCAGATACGTGTGAATGGAGCATGTGCTAAATGTTGTTACCGAACTACTTCAAATCGCCTGAAAAAACAAACGATTTTTTCATCTCCAAGGAGAATTTTGCGCACGTATGTGTACACTTATAAGTTTCGAGTTGTGTTCGACTTGTTACCATAGACGTATAATGTATAGACCCCACATTCTGAATGTTGGCCATAGTCAAAAATTAGGAAGAGAAAGCTGCTAGCTAAGCGGTCATCAACCTGTCTTTCTCTAACGATGACGTCAAACGAAGATAGAATGGTGACCCGAAGTAGGGATGTTCGATTCACTTTAAAGAATCGATTCTATTAAAAAGTCGAAATGAAAAAATTGATTTTATAGGAATCAATTAAAATATCGTGAATACATTGTACTATTCGGAATGTTTGTAGCGCTTTTAATAACGACTAAAAACTGAAGTAAGAAGAATCGATTTCCAAATCTCTAAAGCTCGAAGTTTAAGGCTTGAAAAGTTGAAAGCTTATAACTTAAAAATTAGAAAACAGATTTGATGCTTTGAAATTCTGAAGGTTTGAAAATCTGTAAATTTGAAGCTGGAAAACTTGAAAGCTCAGAGCTTAAAGCTTGAAGAGTTGAAAGTTTGAAACTCGAGAAGCTAGAAACTGAAAAACTTGGTTTGAAATACTGAAAGTTTGGAAAGTTGCAAACTTGAATAGAAATTTGGAAACTGGATGCTTTAATACTCTGAAAGTTTGGAAACTTGCAAATCTGAAGCTAAAAAACTTTAAAGCTTGAAAAATTGAAGCTTAAAAACTTTAAACGTGTAAATTCTATACTTCGAAATTCTGAGAGTTAAAAAACATGAAAATTTGAATTTTGTAAGCTCGAACATCAGAAACTTGAAGCAAGAAAGATCGATTCCCGATTTTTATGGTAAAAAATCGATTCAAAAGGTCGATCTTTTAATCGAAAGAATCTATTTTCTGAAGAATCGAATCGGAATCGAACATCCCTGACCTATCTTTTCTAATATTTGACGACCTTTCGGCCGATTACGCAGTCTACATATAATACGTCTAAGCAATTGAACAAGTACGACACTGAATAAATATCGTTTAGGGAGATTAGACTACCTTCAGTCTCCAAAAAACAGTGTATCAAATTAAACAAGGACTAAACTATAATTAAAAGTCGATCCGCGATCTGTCAAATGTATGTGTATAAAAGTAATGGATTCGGTATTGAAATTGTAGCGCAAGCACAGCGAAGGCGCGCATTTCGATGGATTTACTCCGATCCCTACAACGCGATTGCGCTACTATCGTTCTCCTAATCGGTAACGGTAATCAATTATCCTCCCTCATTCGTGCACTTTTGCTCTCACCCTACTACACTCGTTCTCCCCACCGTTTCTTTCCCTCCGTCGACTTTTCTCCCCCTTTATCTCACAATTTCGTGTTTCGCGATCGCCGTTATCTTGCCCTCCGTGCACGTGCCCGGATTCTTTTTGCCGCGCATCGTCGGTTCCCATAGAAATATCGACCGACAACTTTGTCATCAATACACCGTATTCAACCATTCTTAATTTCATCGAACGATTCCTACGCGTTTTCATCGCCCACACCCTCTGCTATGCTATTTTCTCGTCGTCTCACGCAAGGGAAAACCAAATCAAAGGCGTGACGTGTTATATCTGTGTGTGTATGTGTAAGTGTGTGTGGCATATACGTACATGTGCCAAATACGCGTGCACGAAGAACAACCGTGCATGCGAAAGTATACAATATAGCCCTTTAAAAAAAAAAAAAAGATACGTACGCCCCTATATCGATATATTTTGTTCTTCTGCTTTTTAAAGATATACATTTACACGAGCAGACATACGAGTGCGTGTACATACATATACGTTGCAATGAATAGTATAGATACATGATAGAATAGCATGTAACCATGTTTTGTCTCTCTCAACATCTCCTTTCTCTGCGTATAATAATAGTAATTAATATAATAATAATAATAATAATAATATAATCATAATCATAATAATAATAATCATAATAATAATTAATAATAATAATAATCGTTCATGAAATCGTTACTATCAATTAACGCGCATAATATTATAATGTTAATCGCGACAAAAAATCTTCCCTCTCTCTCTCTCTCTCTCGCTCTCTCTCTTTCTCTCTCTCTCTCTCTCTCTTCCTCTCTCTCATATCTCTCTGTAAATATTTCTGTTTCACTTTGAATTTCTCTCATGATTATACCTCCTATTATCCTTTCCCTTCCTCCCTTTTCTCTCGTTATCTCGGTATCTCGTCTTCTCAATGTTTTGTTTTTCGTTCTTATTTTGACTTGGACTGTTCTATCAAAGAACTTCAAAATAGTAGAGACAATGCGCTTCGGCCTGGTAATTCGATTCTACTGCTACTGTGCTTACAGCGGGGTGTTCGACTTTTATCCATTCGCGCGAGTCCGAACAAATTCTTTTAGAAAATCGACTGCCTCGAATTCCATGCGCGCGTTCGCCGTCTCTCCTTTCGATAACTTTATAGTTCGTTCGCGTTCAGTGTCGATGGCAAGTCGGACACCCCTCTCGGTACAGAGAGTTTTGTTTTGTTGGTATTTGCGGGCACTGGGATTAAGATGGATGGAAAGCGTGCGAGCGTAAAGATCCTTACACATGTACCCTTATGTCTGAGGTAAAACACGATAAACACGGATACGTTTTTTTTTGCCGTTTCGAAGTCGCATCGGCCATGACCGGCTGCCCGCCGTCGTTGCGACCGACGCGACCGAATCTTACTAAAGCATATCGTATCGTTTTCATTGTTTCCTATTTTCTTCTTGTTCCTTGTTATCTATCATTCGACTATAATATTCTAATCTTTCGGCTCGTAGGGGGCCACGATCTTACCAATATAATGCTAAACATTACAAGTATACAGGTCATGTTATTAAAGTTAACAATTTCATTTTATTATCGTTACAATCGTCGAGTTTTCTTTTCTCATTACGTTTATTTACCTTATACTTCACACTAAAATATGATAAAAGTAGATTGATCGATTTCTCGTTCGTTCCGATACGAGACAAAGCATTCCAAACTGTAGGAATTCCATTCACTAAAGCGATAAATCGTTTTCGTTTACTTCTAGTTTCTCTTTCTTTCTATTTTCATTCTCTTCAATCGTTCTCGAGCGAAATTAATTTTACGGTTTCACAGGGCAAATATCTGCTATTACGTCTCGTCCCGATTCGCTAATTGCACGCATAGTTTCATCGAGAACTCCTAATCAATATTCCTACCCCCTTTTTTCCATACCACCCCCTAAATCTCTGAATGTGAAGCATTTAATGTGGTGTGAAGTGGTGTGTGAACGTGTGTGTCGATAGGTATGTGTACACGTGTCGATTTCTTTTTCGCGCACACAACTTGTTAAACGGTTTGGCTACGAAGAATCCTCCGCGTCGATACAACTTTTTTTTCCTCTCGCATTTATAAGCAGGGCACTTAACAACATAAACGTACATTTAGAATTTTTTCATTTCTATGTAAAACCCGTGTGTATATTATTACACCTCTATATATCCATTCGCTACTATGAATAATGTGCTATTTCATCTTCTTTTTCCGTTACGCGCTGTCCCAGTATCAGACTTACAGAAAAATCACTCCCGTAATTAGAATTTAATGCTTCTTAATTGTCTCTACGTAAACGTAATTTAGAATATTCACGGTGCGTGTATCTGTATATGCGTGTGTCTCTAGCGTGTACGTCTGTATATGTACATACATATATATATGACACACGTTCCGTTCTTATCGTTAAATCTGTTTCTGTGTTTCAAATCACGTTGTCTTTCGACGATACCGGCCATAAAAACCCATCGTCACTACCTGAGTAATCCTACCGATGACAACACTCTCTGCTCCCTGTTTCTCTTCTTCTCCCATGAAAATGGACTTTACTGTGATCAAACGGCCGCTAAACAAGTTGAACTTCAATCGACGTTTGTTAGTTTTTTTTTTGTGCCTAATGATATTCGAAGGTACTTGACTACTATTTGAAAGGTTGAAAATACCGGGGCCTTTAACCGAACGCAAGACAAAACAGACGACGGACAAAAAGCGGCGTAGGCAGTGGTATTTACGTATCACCAATGACATTTGTGCTTCGAAATCGGATAAACGTACGTTAAACCTATCCACCTGATAGCAGATTTTTTTTTCAACGTTATTCTTTATACCTTGGAAAAAAATGCCCAATTCTATCGAAATACCAACCTTGTTCTCCATCTCTAACCATATAAATACGAGGGAAAATACGAACGTCGAAAAATGAATTGCAGAGTAATACAAGCGCGTAAAAAATGCAATGGCCAATAGATCGTTGCGGTACCAACTAATTATATTAATGTCGATTAAAAATACGACAAACTCATAGACAAAAATTGTTTCTCATTTATAGATTACAATATAAATAGTATGTAATATTTAAGTATAATATTTAATTATATGACCAGTCTTTTATTGAGCGGGACGTTAAATATGCGTTAACGTTAAAAACAGACATGCAACGCCCCCGGAATTATAATATATTTATCATTATTCTTTTTCCTGTTAATATTGAATGCTTAACTCTCCCTTGGCAACCTAACGTACTTGTACTCGTAAAAATAAAAAAAATTGAACTCGTGCACTACCTAATTAATGATAATAGCAAGTATACTAAAATAGATTAGAATCTTCGAGAAACACACGGTTCGTGTAAAAAAATAAAAGAGAAGAAACCCAAAGGAAGATAACAAATAAACGAACCGTTATAAAATGCATAAAGAAATGGCGAAAAATCGGAAATGGTTGAAGAGTAAATTTAAACCTACGACTGTACAAAACTAAGAACGTTAAAATACGTTAAACGCCTGACAAATATTACATTTCATTTTGTGAAGTCGAATTGTTTACTCTCCCCGTTGTAATGTCTTAGAGTAATAATAACAAAGAATAAATCTAAAAGCTGTCTGCGATTTTCAATACTTAAATCTTAATGTACAATTAATACACTCAGTCCTATGAATCAACAATAAATATTAAAAACGTGAAATGTTTACTCGAATACTGAGCCTAAGTATTTTGTCGCGCGCGATACTCGATCGAAAAATAAAAAGATGAAAAAAGGAGAAACAGAGACACCGACTTAAAAGTATAAATGTAATTGTCAAAAATTGTAAAGATAATTGAGCCTACACAGGGAGAACTTACGACGAAAAAAAAAAAGATAGAAACAAAAAAGAAAAACAGACAGTAACAACCCTGAGAGCAAGCCGTACGTATTGTACGGCAGGTAGTAACAACGGCTAGAATCAAAGTATCGTTTCCTATTTGCTACGTATTACGTTAATTAGATGCATTATCTCTGTATTGAAAAATACTAATAATATTGCGTTAAATATAAATATATTATCTGTTATAATTATGAACCGTCAATTATTTGAAATAGTCCCGCTAGTTCTCGTTTTTTCGTGTCGTCGTTTTGTGTTTTCAAATCCATTGCTACCACTTTCGCTCGTAATCATCTTCGATACCATAACGTCCACCGTACCCTAAAATATATGTATTTACAGTGTGGCAAGGCAGCCATTTAACTTTGTATCATTTTTTTTTTTCTGTTCACCTCTTTCCATTCTCCACCCTATAATAATTTAATCGTTTCTTTGAAATTCATTAATTATAATACAAATTAATTTATCTCGCTTACCGATTTCAACAAACACATTAATAATTATCCGTTAACGCCTCTATAAATCAAATGTTATAATCATTTTCTCTCCACGCTTTGCATACACTTAAAAATCGTTAAATTTATGACGCTTTAACTTTATTTAAAAATTGATAATAGTAAGGAATACAATTAGTTAGTAGTAATAATTATAATCATAAATCGATATACTAGTGGTTCTTGTTTACGTTCCATTCATATTATATTACTTTATAAAATAAGTTCTGAAAAAACAGCCGTAGAGATAACTCTTTTTTTTTTCTTCTCTATTAAATTTGCCGCTTTCGCGCGCGATCTCTTTCTCTCACCTTTCTCTCCCTCATCTCTCGAGTAGATATTTAATAACATTATTTAGAACAACCACAAAGTCACCGTTTCTTTTTTCTCGTCTACCTATTTAGTTTCTTATTTATTTACTATTTTATTCGGATGTTCACGGGCTTGTGGCCTGTTTCTTTTTTTCCGTTTTTAATTAATTTTATCTTGTTTATGCGCGTAGAAGTGTGTTCGTGTGAAATGTGTATCTGTGAGAGTGCGTATGTTACGTGTTCCGTGTAATATTACCATTAACAATATTAGTGTAAAAAACTGGTTACGTTTGATTGAGCTCCCTACTCGTCTTTTCTTGTCTTTAATCGGTAAATGTGTTATTGCGTTGATCCCAGAAGTTTCCACGAGTCGCGTTTGTTATGCTGTCTCTGCGTTTCCAGTCAATGTTACGAATTCCTGGGCCCTACACAGCACCCTACTCGAGAAGATACCAATAACAAGAACTTGAACAATAAAATGCGTCGAATGAGAAAAACGCGAGATAGTTCGACGTTCGATGATGCGATGCCGAATAACTAAGTACAGTAAAATTGATCGGAAAGGTCGATCGATAAGGAAACTCGATCGTAATGCGATGAAAACAAACAAGAAAAGAGAAAAATAGAAAGAACGTTAGGAATATCTTTTACAGAGAGTGTAAAAATGTTTACGTGACCACGAGTGGGCACTGCAATTTCATTAGAAAAAGAATAAATAGTTGACTATGAACAAATACTTATCGTATTGAGATCATAACTTGAGGAAACTTACTCAAATTGCTGGATTTCTTTACTGTAGCCTACTAATTACCTTGTGATCTTGTAAAAAATTTTAAATTACATTAGCATAATACTTGCGACTTCTTATTGACAAAGTGTAAGACACAACGCGACCCGCTCAGTAATAAACATGAGCATTTGAGAGCATTCTTCCGAAATATTCATTTTTTTTCCCTTTTGTTTAGAACTATGGTAAATCCTACAGAGTAAATACAATTAAGTCATATATTTAATCAGGTAGACTTTTCAGATCGATGCCCCCCGCCGAGCCACACCGCACAACTTTATAAATACCCCTCCCTCCAGCCGTTAGGTATACCGTGATCTCATCTCTAACCGTCTAAAATTTAAACACTTATAAGCATCATCGTACAATATTTTTTAATTATTATAAACAGTAATAGTAATGTGTAAATAGTAGTGCAATCGTAGTGGTTGCCATCGTAGGAGCAGTCGCAACAGTAAATAGTGGTAAATAGCTGTTAAATAGTGTTATCATGATAATAGTAGTGTATAATAGTAATAATTATCATAGAAGTAATAATAATAGTAACAATAATTGTAGTCTTAAACGTGTCTAATAATTAACTATTTTAAATCCGAGATAAAAAATAAACTAGTTTTCACGTATTTGATGCGACAAGACCGTACAGAAACCAGTCTGACGGTCGAGAAGTTCTTATGATACAATTTCTTCGTTTTTCCTTTTAAAAAATGCATCATTGATCTGTCGTTCTATCGCCTCGTCCTTTTCCTTTCGAACGCTTCAAAGCTCTTTCGCGTCGTCGGAAACGAAAAAGGACCAGGCAAACCCGAACGGTGAAAGTCAGAAGCGAAAGAGAGTAGAAGAAAAAGAAATTATTAGACAATTTGTCTAGGATAGTATTATTAATAGTGATATGACGTGAAACTAAAAAAAAAAAAACGAAAGATGCTTAAGAAAACTGCACCCTGCTGTCAAAGTGTCATACGTTC
Organism: Perdita meconis; assembly: GCA_030770465.2. Lineage (NCBI taxonomy): Eukaryota > Metazoa > Arthropoda > Insecta > Hymenoptera > Andrenidae > Perdita > Perdita meconis. The sequence continues at coordinate 5,286,670 of JASKOS020000004.1, forward strand.
ATACACGTACGTCGTATTAAAATGATTCTAGTTTTATTTTACACTATCTCTGTAGTTTAGGTATAAGTCAGCCTGTGTTTGTGTGTATATGCGAACACCTTACTTAATTACTTCATTAATTACTTGTTATTCTTTTTTGTTTTATTCCTTTCGATTACTCAGCGTATCAACTATTTAATAAATATGAGATCGTGGAGGGACGGGTGTCTCGAACGTGCAAGTCAATCGCTCAACTTCCACTAGAGACTGTTAATAATAATAGTTTTCTTTTTTATTATTTATTTATTCTTAGTTTCGAATTACCGAAGTGTTTACTAAAAATATAAGAGAGAGAGAGGTGAACGAGTATCGAAATTTGTGCAATCCATCGAGAAAAATTTTCTCCGACGAGATCTCATTCACCCCCATGTAAATGCTATTAAGTAATTAATCATCAGCATTCCTTGCTCTTTACACTCGCTTTTACCTGTTTTTATCTCACTTATTCCACTCGATCTAGATTATTCTTATAATACTTCTATGTTTCGCTTCCCACCATCTGTCGTCCCAGTGCCATGTACAAAATTCGCTTGCACCATGGGTGTTTTTAATCGTAAACTCTTCATCTACTTTTACTTATATTTACCTTTCTTTCTTTTAATGAATAGTTCCCGTTTACTTTTATTTTGTAACCCCGATACGACATCACGGGCCGTTCTCGCGAGCGATCAAACAACGAAAATCAATTCTTTTCTCTCTTTTCCCCCCCTTTTCGAACAACCCGTCACTCTCTTTTCCTTGACGCTTCTGTTTTACAAATTTGGGCACATGCATCCCGTTCTTCTTTTTTTTTTTGTTTTTTTCTTTTTTTCTCCTTCCTTTTAAATGCCAGAAAAGATATGTCAAGAAAATATAGAATTGAATCAACTGTAAATGCGACCGCTCGCGAACGACATGTTGGCTCCGTCCGGGACATCCTTTGGTACGAACTATCCTTGAGGTTTCGCCACGAGAACTGGGAAGCAGTAACAAATCATAGTTCCGCTTGTAGTATTTTGATTCTAACGTATAATAGGCAGCAAGTTCTATAAGAAGAGTGTAAGAGTTTCGTAAAACGTCTGAGTGAAAGCTTTATTTTTGATTCGAGAATACGGATGACAAAGGATGTCCCAAACTCGAGCGCAAACGAATATACATGTTGCGTTTGTTTTTTTTTTCCAAATGTGTAATATAAGAGATAACCCACGAGCAAGGCCAAGCCATTCAGCGCATCTCTCCATCACGGGTCAATTAAAATGGTCATGAGGTTTGCCACTCTTTGAAATCAAAGCCTTGCTGGGGTTTAGGAGCGCTGGCGGCATACCCACCTTGGTTGCTTTCTCCTCCCTGATATGAACGCTGAGGATAACTGGTGTCAGCGTAATTACCATATGCGGAGTACCCAGTATAATCCGGAGTCTTAGCCGAACTGCTACTGGACCCAGGTGCACCTGAACCGGTGGTCTGTCGTGAATACATGTCACCTGGAACATCGATTTGCAACGTAACATTATCTAACATCCTCCACTTACCTCGTTTCAGTTATTCATAAGCTGGAACTACTCTTCCAACAAAGATACATTTTCGATACTTTCCGTCAAAATGCGATGTTTCAATTACGAATCAAATCGGTCTCTCAAGTATCGAATATCTAATTAACATTAATGCTCGAAGCAAACTTTTTTAAGCATACTCGAGGCACGAACGAACAAAAATGATGATAGCTCACGGTCAAAGTATCTTAAATATATCTCGAATTATTTCTATATGTTTACGAAAATATAACGAGAGACTGGATTCATGTGGAGATATAAAAAAAAGACTAATACACATTTGGATTTGGATACTTTGAAAGAACATAATTGGAGTTCGAAGGAGTTAAAGCAGGATTATAATATTACACGATATTGTAAACAAATAATTTTCTAACGAAGTTTTAAATTATAAGAAAATATGGATATGCTTGAAAAACTTAATTCCAAATATCTATTCTATTTTACTAGTAATGTGTATTGATCTTAGTCATAATGACTAAGTATTTAAGTACTAAAATGACTTGCAAAAAGGATACACACTGGCCGAGCATTATTTGTCTAGGAGGTACTAATAAAAGAAACAACCAACGTAAGCAGAAAGTAAATACTTGTATTGGTTCACATAGAACAACAGTCATCGAAGTTTTAAATAAAAAATACAAAATCGGAAATGAAACAATGGATGAGTAAGTGCGACATTCGAGCGATTACGTTATTATTATTATTATTACTATATAACAATTATAAGCATAAAAAGTATTCTAAGCATAGCTCTACTCTAATGTCATATCGACTACGCCTAAATATTGTAACTGTATTATTCTACATGTACGTGATTCCAAGTGTCAAGTACACATTAGTAATTTGTATCATACAATCAAAGATATACATGCTTCTGAATATACGAAGGAATTTGGAATTGTACAGGATTTTACAAGGGGACAAGTTTTATTCAATAAAAAAATAAATTTCGCCTCATTTACAATGTAATTGAATCATTGCTTGCATTCTTTCTACCCCTATGCATAGAAGCTCGTCTTTTCCGCAAACCCCGAAAGCCAATTACATTAGCATTGGTTAACAGGCAGAGGAATTAATAACACTGTTACATTCTCGGATTATCTAAAACTTAGCAGTACAATGTTCTCGCAATAAACTATCGCTAACGCCTTTAAACAGTACAACGCCCTGTGTTAAAGAACGAAACATGATCGATTTCATAGCACTGATTAAAATCATGCCTGATTACAATATTTCATAGTTGCCACAAATGATCAGTCGCAAACGATCGAATGAATGTATCGATATTAAAAGTAAACACGATCGCGATAAAAATATTATTCATGTGATAAAAACATCCAAATATGACTTGACGGTGAAACTCTCGAGAATCGAGAGCTTAGTGTACATATATGTAAAAAAAAAAAAAAAAAAGAAAACAAAAGACAAGAATAGGAAACAAACAGTGTAAGATCACTATAGCTAAGGCTAGACTATGTGAAAATGGAGCTGTATGATGCGAAAGGGTTGTAAGAGGAAAGAGTTTGTTTGACTGTGCTTGACTCACCCTGCGGGCCAGAGGGGTTCGAGTTGGAGTTGGGCTGCGAGGAGTTGGGCTGAGGGGGCTGTGGTGGTGGCTGGGTCCCAGGAGGGGGCCCATTTTGTGGCATGTTCCAGGAGTTCCATGAACCCCCGGGCCCGCCCCCCGCAGCCCCGCCAGTACCCGCCGTAGGCCCGTAGCCCCCTGAAGCGGCCGCCGCAGGCCCACCTGCGATCAACCACACAAAACACGTGTCACCGACCACCTTCTGTTACGATGCTTTTCTCCAGAATACGTTAACGCTATTATCATTTTCTAGTGCGATTCATGCTTCGAAACACGCTTCAAAAATACTTCAACACGTGGTGTTATTAATACTATCCTGTCGTAACAACGTGAACGTACTCGAATTTTTTTATCAACCATTTCAGTGCCAAGCATGCACCGACGACCAACGAAATTTAACAAGATCGTAACATTGCAAGAAAAACGTGAACTTGAAGCGGTAACTTCACTACTAACACTAAACTTACCTTCAGATTTTCTCTTCTGAAAACGTAAAAGTACTGGAATGTTTAATAATACTACGTTTTCACGCGATCATAGCAATCTTGGCACTTAAATGGATTCATTTGAAATGATCAGAATGTCTTTAACTTCTATCGAATTACATATCCATGCTTAGATCTCTCAACAAATAACACACGTGACTCTGATAAAAAAAAATAAATAAAAAGACATTTACGATGCATGAAATACACTGCAAGTGGTTCGTATGCCGCAGTCATTGTTAGTAAGGTAGTGTACTATTTAATAATAAAGTGTCACACATTTCATAGAAAATCGAAAGTTCAAGCATAAGCATACTATGAGAGCTAATTCTTTGAAAATTCCTATTCGGATTTGAAATAAAACAAAAGTTGTGAAATTGGAAGGTGATCATTATGGCAAATTGAAATTGAAACGACGTTCAAATACACTTACAGTGATCGCCAATAATCGCGAGCAGCCGTTAGCGTAATTTCACGGTTTACAGTAGGGCTCTTACTATTACTCGGATTTACGGATATCCGAGTCTTGAGTATCCAAGTACTCGGATACCCACAAAATTTATATTCGAGTACTCGAATTACTTACTTTCAAAATTGAAAGAACAACAGCCTTCTATTGGAGTCATCCTGATAAAAGATCCAAAACCGGTCACTCGAATACTCGGATCGAAGCCTGGATACTCGGATCCGGATCCAAGTCCGGATATTCGGATCCGGATCCAAGTCCGGATACTCGGATTTCTATCCGGATTTCAAGTTACAATGAGTAATTCGGGTACTCGAATATCCGGATAGTAAGAGCACTAGTTTACAGAAACGTTTAAGGCGTTGTACCAAGCGGCGAGGCTCGATCCGCCACGCGGCGTCCGCGCGCCCCGATGTACATTTCACTTCATTCAATATATTTCTCTTTCACCTAATACAAGTCGCATCGTAATTCATACGCGCCGTGGGGAATCACGAAACCGTCCGCTTCCTTCTCCCTCATCGGGAGACCTAATCCCTCCTCTCCGTCGGCCACTGCACGATTGCTCGGCCTCTGCTCGCCTTTTCGAAATTCTGATCTCGATTTCGAGCGCCAGGTATCTCGCGGTACCGGCGAGGAGAGGCTTCGCACGCGAAACGATCGTGATAACCGCGGAGAGGGGCTGGGTCTCGATGAGAGAGAAGGAAGCAGACGGTTTCGTGATTCTTCGTGGCATGAATGAATTATGATGCAGCTTGTATTAGGTAAAAAAGACATGCATTGAATGAAGTGAAATGTACAGCAGGGCGCGCGGACGCCGCGTGGCGGGTCGAGCCTCGCCGTTTGGTACAACGCCTCGAACGCCTCTACGTGAAGTAAGTGAATTACTATTAATATAAACGAGATATCAAAGCTACAAAATATTGGAATGCTTGCAATTGAAGAACGATGAGGATTAGAAATAATATGACTATATAAAGTCTAAGAAGCTCACCGTAACTTCCATAACCCTGAGTAGCTGCTGCAGGCTGGACATTGTAACTGCTACCCCATTGATGGTGAGGTGGCGGTGGAATTTGTTGCTGTTGCGGAGGTCCAGGAGGTGCACCCCAACCTTGAGAATTGTATTGAGTAGTATACCCAGCGTATCCTCCAGTTTGAGGACTGGTACCCCAACTCTGATACTGCTGCATCATGTTTCCTGGTGGCCCCATCGGACCTCCCATCATAGGTCCACCCATTTGACCATTCGGACCACCCATAGGTCCCATATTTCCAGCCATTCCCATCGGAGGTCCACCGGGTTGCGGCGGACCCCACTGACCCTGATGGCTATCGTTCATTTTGCTAGAAGAATCTCGTGGTTCTGCACGCTTAATTTCAACCTGAAATCAAAAAAGTAAAAAAGGTTATACGACGCACCATTTTTTTTACGTACGTCTCGCATTTATAACAGAATTATTTGATAAGACTCAAATTTCGATAAACCTAAAATAATTGAATGATGCCTTAATAAATTTCTATCTTTTTCGTAAGTATACAATTACTTAAATTTTTAAAACTCGCCAAGTCTTACGTAGATTCTAAATATAATCTAATCCTTTATTGTTTTATATAACGCATAAAATATAATATTCGAATTCTGGTTTTCCTTTTTTAAATTGGCACTTATACAATAATCGTTAATAATACGGACATTAAGCATAATACAATATCAACAAATTCTGTAAAATAAAATAAGTACTGTAAACAACGATAATATAAAGGCTATGTAGTACACATTAAATTGTACTTATTATTATTTTACATTACAGTAATCTAATTGTTATAGGTATATAACTGTATACATATATACTAGTGGGTAGGTATGCTATACCTGTTTTCCATTCAAGTTGACGAAATGCTCTCCTACACACCGGTCCACAGCATCTTCGTCCTCGAAGCTGAGAAAGCCAAATCCTGCCGTCCAAACGTGATAGTATATCAAAAATTGCTCCATACATTTACACAACAAATACATTCCTTCACATAACCCCAACTTCTGACTTCTTTGGTAATTATACATCCAATACCGCAATTTGTCTGTATGTATGCGTCTCTGTGTGCGTATGTGTGTGCACGCGCGCGCACGTTACTTTTATTTGTATAAAAACCAACATGTTACATCTAACAATAACTTTTGCATCAATACTTTATAAAATACTTAAATTAAAAAATTGATGGCTGATTTAAAGAAGCTTTTTAATTATGCTCAATATGAATTCTAAATTTGAAATTTACAACTTTTGCGAAGTCCTCGTTCAAAAATCATTTGCTACTATTTGTTGAACTTAACACAGTATTAAGCATTTTCTAAATAAAATATTTAACTAAGTATTCTGTCTGAGAGATCTTCGTATTTAACAATATCTTTAACGACCTTCAAAGATCTTTAAACACGAATAAACAAATGAATACACTTCACAGAGTGTTATTTAAATATTAATTGTACAATTATTACACACTGTTAAAAAAGTAAAGTATACATAAATCGATTACACACACTAACTTCTTGAATGCAGCCACCAAAATTGAATAAATATGTAGAGAAGAAAAAAGCCACATATTATATGCCTATTATTGTAAATACAAATATTTACGAAATATTTAATTATAAAAATACGAGTGTTAAAATAGAATGTTAAAAATTTTCATATACTAAACAGCTACTGAAATTAATAATATCCTAATTTATGTGATGCTATAATAATTATTAACTGTCGACTAATACTTAATAATAATTTTTTATAACAACGTATGTGCCAGTTAAAGATAAGTATAATTAAATGTTTATTATTCAATGGGTAAGATAATAGATGGATAATATCTAATAAAAATTTACAACGTATCTTACCAGTAGCTTAACTTTGACTTAAGCTATGTACATTTAACTTATGTACTTAATAGCCTATTCTTAATAAAACTTAGCCAAAATGACAATACGTATAAGTATATTTAATGTAATTTAATATAACATAAAGCGTCTTAACGTGTTTTAAGGTAAGACAAGGCGAATTATTAAGAGTAGCAAAGTAGGATAACAACGCTACATAAATAACAATGCATAATGCACAAAAAGTTTCAACGTAGAGGAAAAATATTTTGATACCTTGTAAATATACATCCAAAATAAATAACATTAATTAAGAAGACTGTAAATCAGGATGTATTAAGTATAATTATTGAAGGAAATCAGAACAGGGTCTTTGAGAAAAAAACAAGGGTAATTAAGCAGGGGCAGTTCAATGACTCTTTAATAGAGGCTGGCTTATGCAAAAAAAATGTCTTTAAAATTTAACTAATTAATTGCTAGTTTTAATATTTATATTTAATCATTTTATACACATAACTGAACAGATGTAAATATTGTACTTTAAATAATAGGTGTGCTGCATTCAAGTCAGAATTTTTGATTCTGTACATGCAAAAATATTATTACAATTATTATGCTCATCTTACCCGTTACTCGTGTTATATTAATATATCTACCATTGCAAACTACTTTACTCTCTCTACATATTAAAACTATCAGGAAACTGATTTCAAGAATTCTGACTACAACTTTGTTCACGCAATAGACAAAATGTTAAGAATAAATTACCATAAATATATATATATACAGAAGGCATTATTTCTGTAGCTTCCATAATATGTAAAAACCAAAAATTTCAATATCATTGTGAGTTTAATCATTTCTAAATCAATTTAAAATGTAATTTACAAACGTGTACAAATTACATTTGAGGAAACTACTTCAAACGATGCCCACAAGTAAAATAAAGGAAAATGTTATGTACTCACCCCTTGATTTTTTCTTTTCTTGATCATACATTATAACAACTTCCATAACCTTGCCAAAGCGAGAGAAGAAGGACCTTAAATCAGTCTCTGTCACGTTACTTGGTAAACCACCAAGGAATACTTTTGGAAAGCCGCCGCTGCGTTTTGGCTTTTGTTGAGTACGTGGGTTGCAAGGTTTCGGATCAATCTATCGTTGACGAAACATTAAATACTTTTTGTAATCTGCTAAATATTCAACGAACAGTTTCTTCGGGTTCTAGAAACAACACTTACAGTGCGCCCATCGAGCTGATGCGGCCCGTTTTGAAGAACCAGGGGAACGTTAGACGGATCACTAAACGTCACAAATCCGAATCCACGGCTTCTACCAGACTCACTGTTTTTCATAACGACACAGTCGATTACTTCCCCGTAACGACCGAAGTAACGTTGAAGATTTTCTTGCGTCGTCTCCCATGACAAACCACCGACAAACAACTTTCTATAAAGTCAAATAAAGAATTACGATTAATGCGAATGCGTGGAATACAATTACATAATGGTTAGTAATTGAAAAAAAGAGATCAATAAAAAAAAATCATGATGAAGCAGTAAGTGCTTATATCCATGAAATATATAAAAATCAATAGAAATTCAACTTAATTAATATGAGGTTGAATAAAAAATACAAATTTTCCGCGTAAATTCCGATCGAGAAACAAACAAAGAACAAAATTTTTCCATTGAAATAAAATAAATACTGTGCATCCTATAATAATCAGTTTTGCTACTTCATTTCTAGAGAAAAAATTGATAAAAATTAAAAGAAAAATCAATAAATAAATAATATATTTACAGGAAAGCCTATCAACCAATACACTAAGTTAGTAAACTATAGAAAAAGAGCATCCCGTTACGAACGAGTTCCGAAACGCTTCTGATCTTTCACGATATAGAGCATAAAAATAGAGAATCTGAAGCTAAAGGATGTAATGAGCGACGATGCGGTATGGTACTTTCACAGTGAAATAATACGACCGAAACTCTTTCATTCTCTTTATTTATTGCATCTGTTTTTAATTTTTCATTGGGAAATTTGACTAAAGGAAGAGCATTTGATCGACGATAACAATCCGGTACATCAAAATATCACGGAGCAAAGAACCGGCATCGATGTATTACTTCCCCCCTCGCAAGAAAAACCACATATTCGAGCGCTGCTCTCGCCAGGAAGAAAGGTTGGCCTCTATGCGTATCAAAGAAATCGTACGCGACGAACGCGAAACCCAAGGACGCTTTACGATACGGTGATGAGCGATTCGAGTTACGATGAATCGTATAACGATAGGGAAACTAAAGATAACGAGAAGCGACTGCAATACGCAAATGGAGATCCCACGCAATAAACTCGACGGTCCGTGAACGCGTCCGATCGAAATTTCTCGTGTAAAAAAAGCAACCACGGCTGTTCGCCGACACACAATTCTTACTCACCCCTTTTCGTCGTCGTCCATTTCGGTCTTCACTCTCATAATATTTCACTTAAAACTACGAGAATGTTGTTAGTATTAGGGCGCGATTGAGAATATGGCACGATGCTTAGCGCGGACGAGGGTAATGGCTCCCCACAATGAACGCGACGTCGAGAACAGAATGTAAACGTAACGAAGCGACTCGCGTCACTTCCGCCGACGGACTAGTCAAATCAGCAACAGTCGACAGTCGCGTTTCAGGTACGGATGTAGAGACACCAGCGCCCTTCACCAAATCAACCACTCGCTTCTTTTCTCAACAAACGATACTCGCGCAACACAAATATCTTTAGCTATCTACGAACATCGCTCGCTTAAAAAATTAAAAATATTCTTTCTAATATTCGTAAAGTACATTTATTATTAATAGTTCCAAGTTACACACTTCGACTGACTCGTTATTAAAGATTTTTACATTGACACGGTCCTGAAGAAAATATTCCATACCGTCAATCTGTCTAGCCTTCAAGCGAGCGTACGATAAAACAGTGGTGAGAACTTTTTGCTCGTAAAATTATAGAATAATTAGTAAACACTAACGAGTCAATATATTTGTTGAATACAGTAGTGCATGTGGGTTCAACGATCTGTCGTCACATAGCTGATCCACGCCATTTTGTTTCCAGATTGGCGGTAAAATGGAAATTGCTTTCAATTTACCTTCAGCGCCGGGGTTTCAAAGATTGCAATAATCGGCGTAAAAAAAATTTAATTGCTCTCATATTGCCATAAATTACCTTAAGTATATTATATTATAGTATATTAAGAGAATATTATAGTATAGTATATTAAGAGAATATTCATTTATATACTTTCTTAAAATTTATCGTTATTTTAAGATAGTGCAAGTATAAATTGATGCAGAATCGTAACGAAAATATTCCAAACTAAAATTATTAACTGCGTAGAATCAGAGGAATCGAAAGCTTCATCTCCTCGGCTTTTTCGATTAAAGGATTTTCGTGAGCAGCTGAATAAAATTATTTAAGTTGCCTCAGCATGAAAATCGATTTATTTCTTCTTTATTTTCAATTCGTAATTAACATAGTCCTTTCCTTAGCGTCGAAGTGTTAACAAAAAAATGTGAGAATTCAACGTGTTACAGCCATAGTCCTTTTAAAAGACATTTAAGTTTGTTCTTTGCGGCTCAATCCGATCGTTCCGGTCGAACAAGGATCGAGTGTTGCGCACGGGAGATAATATGAAATTCACGAAGCGTAAAGGTAGTTCAATTCGCTTCTATTTCGACGGAAGTTCCTGCTTTACGGACACGAGGCCGTAAGCCTCGCCTGGAGTCAGGACTGTATAGCTTCGAACTTCGAACACCCTAATTCACGGCCATACACAGACTAAATCCCAATCACAAAATTCTCGAAAAGAGGACAGCACGAGGACGGTCAAAAACCAAACACATACCAATTATGTGTTATATTCCTGAGCTTGCTCGACTAGGTAGACACGCGTGTGATGCTATCGGCGATATCTACGAAAATTCTTCAAAGACATTCTTTCAAGGAGACACGCTTTCCCCGACACATGTCTAGCTCAGCTTTTCTACAGATAAGAATATTTCCAGAAGACCAAGGAATCTAAATTTGGAACTCCTACGCGCCGAGCCGTGCCAGCGGAAATTATTCGTTTGAAAATTTCTGTAATCGACCGCGCGCTGATAATCCGTCTGCGATTAAAGATAGAAGCGCGTCGATTTCGAGCTGAGCAAACAATCGAAGATAATTGAGTTAGTCGAGGTTTGCGATAGGTCTGAAGCGAAGATTTGACGGTGCGTTTGCGCGAGCGCCTACAGATGTTACCCGCTCGCGAGTATGGAGATTCCAGACGCGCTAAAAAAGCAGCGAGAAACGGCGTAGGGGATACCGGAGGTTCTTACATAATTTGTCTTCCCTCCGTGTTAATACGCGCACGTGCAACTGTAAATCTCGAGGAATTCAGGCGACGCGGCCGAGCGGCGCGGCGCGCTGTGCTGTGGTGCGAAAGGGCCAAAAAAAGGGTCGACTGTCGAAGGTTGCCGAGGTCAGGAGCGCGGCGTATCGGCTCATTTCCTCCGTATCTCGAAGAAAAGTTTGAGTACTGGAGACTCTCGGGTACGGCGAGGTGATGGTGCTGCCTGGCTCCGGTTAACTGACTGGCCGACTGCTAGCCCGGCTCTCTCGCTCCCGTCTCGTTCAGTCGCTGTCTCGACATCCTGCTCGCAACACGTCCGCGACCGGTGCCACAACCTTTCCACGTTTCTCTCGTCGGCTCCGAGTTTTCGTGTCGGGCGTTCTGTCATGCGGTGGCGAACATGGTGGGGCCGTAGCGCAGCCTTTTTTCATGCCAGTTAGACCCACGTGGACGCCCAACTTTGGACTCATGCGCCAAGTAAGTCTCTCGTTGCTCGGTATTAGAGCGGTCTCGACCAAGAGGATACGCGTACCCGGCCGCGGCCGTCCCTTCCAGCGGGCTGGATCGCTGGCAATGGCAATTAACTAAGTGAATCGGAAGATGCTACGCGCGCGAAACAATTGGAGTTTTCGTGTAACAGTGGTCGTGAGAAAGTCTCGTGGGTGGGTAAGAAGCTAGCAGTCTGCTAACGATGGTTTTGCGATCGGCTACGGCAAGTGTTAACGATCTGAGAGGAGTTTTGTTTGTTTGAAAATCGAGGTACCGTTAATTAGACGGTTCAACCGTGAAAGGGAATCGTGGATCCTTCTATTATTATCTTTGATGGAGCGGAGAAGTCGACGACTCTCGCCGGTTAACTCCAATTCGTGTTTCGGTCGCGACGGATTTCCTCACCGACGTGTCCTCGCTGCGAGGAATTCGGCTTAGCCGTGTTTCGACGTGTGTGAGAACGATTGGCGGAGATCTCGTTCGTCGTAGCAGCTTCTGTCGTCTGGATGCGCCGCCAAGATCGGCACTTCAAAACGACGATCGTCCAGAAGCTAATGCAAATCGACAACTACGAAGAATCTGACCGCAATGCGTTTCTATCCAGCCTAACAGACTGCGCTGACTCGTCTCGAGGCGTATGCAAATCCATTACGAGAGCAGATGTAATTCAAATTGATACAAGACGTTCTTCGTACCCGAAACGACTTCATAATGTTCGCGACGTTACCGTGTGTCGAAAAAATGATACCAAAGACTCGCTAAGGCTAAGGAAAACTCACGCTCTTCCCGCGAACTTTTGTTTTATCTCGTATTCCCTGTTGCATCACCGCGATAACATCGAGGGACGTAAAAAAGGTCAGTGAACGAACGCCTTTAGGCTCGACGAAGCGGAGACTACATTTCTCACCCGAACCAACTCATTGCCACGAGTTCATCGTCATCTTCTTTACCGTAATCAGCTAGCCACTAGCCGCTGTATCCTATGCAACAACTGGCGGAGATCTGGAGCTGACTTTCGGCTTAAACCGGTTCTCTTCCCTTTTCTACGTCCCGTTTGTGCACGTCACATCGAATGGTATCCTTTAACGGGACGTACATCAGCGTTTCGTGGATCGAGGATTGAACCGTGTGATCGTGATTATCAACGCCTCTGTCAACACGCTCGATATTGATTCTCGAATACGCGTGTAACGGTATCGGCAGGAATACGTCGGACGATCGTAGACGTCTCGATTTTTACTCTTATTTGAATGCGAAGGCTAAAAGGGTTGCGAGTTCGTGGTACGAAACGATCCACCGATAAAATTATCTTTCGCATGAATAACTACGTGAAGTAACCGCTTTTTTCTCAATTGATAAGATTAAGAATGCGGACGACCATTAAATTCACGTATTACGTTCCAGCGAACGTTTCTTTACGACGAAAATAATTCGTATTAATATTAGAAGATTTTAACGGGAATCGTAATTTTTTTCTACGCGGCTATTGCAGGAAGATCGTGAGAACGGAAATGAATGCAAGAGTAATTAGAAACAATCGACGATCTGAAAATCCATTAGTTAACGTTACTCACTGTGAAGAGGAATTTTCTCTTTTGTTAGCGTTTTACGCAGAAAACGCTGTCATCGTTGCGAAATTCAATAACCACCCGCATTTCGATACGTGTGTACGATATCAGCGTGCCTGGAACCGGTTTCACCGAGGGACAATTCTTTGTCTACGTCGATTTCGGGTATAAATTTCGATGAACCGCGTAGAAACTGATCACAGCGGAACCATTCGTTTCTCGTATTACAGTATTCTCTCACTATAAGCTCGCCGTTTTCGTCGCTTCATCGAGCAATAGTATGTGTTAAGGTACATGTTCGTGAAGGTAATGGAATAATGGAATCAATGATTACAGTGAAATTGAAGAGTGGCTCGATGAAGCGACGAAAACGGCGAGCTTATAGCGAGAGAATACTGTATCCTTACTTCCTTACTAATATTATAGATCCGAAAATGTGTTTGTCTGTTTGTTACGTCTTCACGACTAAACTATTGAACTGATTTCGATAAAATTTGGCAGGAATATAGCCTGAAATATGGAAAAGGACATTGGATAGTTTCTATCCCGAAAAATTGATTAGTTTTTCCAGGGGGAGCCACTAAATAAAAAATGGAAAACCGAGTATTTTATGTGTTCAGGTTACGTCTGTGCCAAATTTAATTGTAATCGCTCCAGTAGTTAAGTTACGAAGTTATGTTTGTTACACACATTTTGAGATTTGTGTTCTATTTATTGATTCATTGCTCAAAATAATAATTGACTTTAATATAAAGTAGCATCTACAATCTACAAGATATAAAAGTCATGAGAATAAAAAACCAAAAAATATAAGTATCAAACATTAATAATTCTATAAAATTAATTAAACAATCGATACATAAATTAATATATTTGAAAAAATTGAAAGGACGATAAAAATAACGGTTATATAATTGTTCATAGGGTAAGAGAATTTAATAAAGTTTATTTATTTATTTATTTCAATTAAACAGGAAATAGTTCCGATTAGTGTACAAATCGTCGCTGGATGACGCTGATAGTATTTTACAACGCGATATGTTTGCATTACAATACGATTTTGCTTTTTGATTTGGTATTTGTTGAATGTTTGATTTATGATTTGTATGTTGATATCTATATCCTTTTTTTAATATAATTTTTTGCAAAATTTGTTTTAAAGAATTGAACAATTTGTTTTAACAGCTCAGTTCAATCAGCTTAAACAGCTTAAAAATTACGCAACTTTTAAGATAAAATCAGAGAATTCTAAGAAATTCTCTTAGAATTTCTTGGAGAGCGTAGAAACGTTAAATTTATTTAACGACACGTGAAATTGTATTTCGTCATGCGGCTTATGAACGTAACCGCAAGGAGAATTTAGCGAGAATATCCTGTAACGGCGTTTGGTTCTCATTTCTAGGCACAGTATTATTCTCCTTATAGATCTTGACTTTCAAGCCTGTACAAAGCGTCGCTTTGTTTGTGATGTTATCACTATGCACACGATGTTAGTTATAAGAAGAAGAACTCTGGATTTGGAAATTGAATAATTTGAGAAACTTGTACGCGATGACGTCATAATTAAATTTGTTGAAATAAATGTTATTACCTGAATTAACGAACCTTTCAATCGACCACTGAGATCGGTAATTGACTCTTCGAATAACGCGCGACCGGCAACATTAAAATAAAAAATGAATATGAATTATATCAATTTATTGACATCGCATTAGAATGACCATGAAATACGTTGATGAAAAAAATCGCTGTGTAGGTCACTGACGTATGTACATTCGATCGTGTAGCTTAGCACGTGTGCGACCTCGATCCTTCGAGAAGCCACTTATTGATTGTATCAATTTTTGTCAGCGACTCGTCTATCACAGATTACCTTAGTTATCGAAGAGCCTTGTATGCTCCTTTCAGATGAAGACGGACGCACCATACGTAAAATTCACGGAAATTTCTGCCGTTACCACGGAATGCAACGAAATGCAGCCATCAGAATTAACGAATAGATTCGATGTAAGTATAACGCGAAAAATAAAAATTCAAAATCGCGATATAATCGGATTTGCGCGATTAGCGTTCGTCGGATTCTCTCAATTCGAACGAAAAAACTAAATCACTGATCAAACAACGAGTACTTTTGTTGTCTCGCGAGAGCGACGAAGGGTACACAGAGTCAAAGTTTATTCTTTAATAGCAAACAACTGAAGTCAAAGTCTACCGAATACGAGAAAAATGCTTCGAAAATATGAAACGTTCTGGTTGTCGCTTCGATTTCTACGGCATTGAGAATTTCGGAACGTAAACATTCGTAAATAATGAAATTGAAATGAATATCATAAAATTTTGCCCAGCAGGTCTAAGCAGAATCTACCGTCGGTGCAGATAGGAGGAGCGATGGCATCGCCCGTAGAATTCCCAGCGATTCTACCAATTAACCAATTGAAATTTCTGAAGAAGACGACAGCAAGCGCTGGAAAGATGACGATGAACCCGATCGGAGGTCCGAGGACCCCGGAAGAGTATCAATGGAAGAGGTGACGTATCACCCAGTGATGCGTAAACGACGTGGATTGACCAGCGCCGTTCTGGGCCTGATAGCAGGCCTTCTCCTAGGTTTCCTGATCCAAAGCTATCGGATACTCTCGTCCAGTCATCACCAACAATTGCATATTTATGCTTCCTCGATGCCCGGACAACGCGTGCCGATCAAACCGACCGCTCGAAACGTTCACGAATTGACCGACGACGAGCAGATAAACAGTTCCTCGACGAGTTTGGTCTTCGTGGGTGTGATGACGGCCGGTAAATACCTCGACACGCGAGCGAAGGCCGTGTACGAGACTTGGGGCAAAGAGCTTCCAGGTAAAATCGCGTTCTTCTCATCCGAGAACTCCACGGTGCCGGATAATTGTCCGGAGCTGCCGTTGGTGCCGTTGCCGCGAGTGGATGATACGTATCCGCCCCAGAAGAAGTCGTTCATGATGCTGCAGTACATGTGGAACAATTACGGCGATCGTTTCGAGTGGTTTCTCAGGGCCGACGACGACGTCTACGTGAGGACCGACCGGTTGGAGAAGCTGCTGCGTTCCGTCGATTCCAGGAGAGCTATGTACATTGGCCAAGCAGGTAGAGGGAACTCGGAGGAATTCGGCTTGTTATCCTTGGAGTATGACGAGAACTTTTGTATGGGCGGGCCGGGTGTCGTACTATCCAGGGAGACCTTGAAAAGAATCGTGCCGCACATCAAGTATTGCCTGAGACATTTGTACACCACGCACGAGGACGTCGAATTAGGAAGATGCGTGCAGAAGTACGCCGGCATACCTTGCACCTGGAGTTACGAGGTAACAGCTATTTTCAAACTCGGTTCCTTTCGCGTCGGTGTTCTTCGGTTCTCCAGCGGCTTCGTGTGTCTCGCTGCGTCCGTTCACATAACATTAAATCTATTTTCAGTCGTCCTCTTTCCCCTCTCTCTCTTTCTCTCTCTTTCTCCCTCGATGCATATAGTGTCATAGCGATGAACATGCGTAGCGCGCATAATTTGTTGATCAACACAGGCTTATGGTTCATTAGAACATCGAGTTATCCCATAGGACGCGGCGTACATGCCTTGATACTTTCTACGTGTAGTTCGTTCGATGCGACGTTAAACGAGTTTACTTTTAAAATGATAGCAAAGTCTTCGGTCAGAAAATGAAGAAGTTCAACAACATTAAAATTTACGAGATGATCGCTCAGTATTGACAAGGTTCAACGAACCTCGGCGAACGCCGAGTCCGCTGACCGATTTCGAAATTGTCGAATAGATTCAGCGATTTTGTTCGAAATAGTATAATAAAGTTACGACTTGAACGCAGTATACATTACAGGTTTAAGTACGTCAGCTACGCACCTGCATCATATACAGGGTAGGCTATCATTGGTTAAACTCGGAAGGTACAATGCACAGATGAGGATGTTAGTCGTTAAGTACAAGCGAATAGTGCCCTGCTAACCCAGTGGCCAGATTGAGTCATTCTCCTCCATCTTGACACTCGACATTAGAGTGCTTAAGTAACAATTTGTGGTACGAAGTCCTCGAAGATTCGCTTCACACTACTTTACTCCTTGCAATAATTTGATCGAACTGCAACGACCGTGCTGAGCGTTACGCGACGTAATGCGCATTATTATGTCGCACGCTGTTAACGACAACGTTCGCCGAAATACGATCCAATGAAACGTTTTTATTCCGTTTGCCCTCTACGTCCAGAAAAACCACTGTTCTGGATTGAGGAAATCCTAATAAAGAAGAAAAAAATTCGAACCGTGCCATTGAAAGACAAACGTTTGCCCCTCGTTTAGAAATATGTATTGCTATTACACGAATTGATATTAGAGAGTCGCCAAGAGCTGCGCTTTGTGTAGATTTCATTGAAACAACTCTGTTGAGAGGTAAAATGCACGGATGAGGATGTTATTTAGTCGTTAGATTCGAACAAATCGTACCTTGCTAACTTACTGCCGCTCCGCGCGTTCTTGTCTTGACGGAAGGTTGAAACACTTAATAGCCATTCGTACGACGTGTAACAACCGTCGTCTGTTTATCATGAATTTTAACACATTTCTTGAGACAAACGAGTAGTTGATGTCTAGGAGAGCTCAAAGTAGAAAAAAAATACAATTGCAGAATTTACACTGAGAAAAATAATGGAGGAAAAATTACTATATTGCGTAGTAAAGAAACAGGATATAGTAAAATGCATTCCTTTCTACCCCATTAAAAGGAAAAATTAGCACATGTGTTTCAAAATTTAATAGACCAGTGTAGTAGAATTTACGGAAGGCTGTGATACACCTGTGATCACACCTGTGATACAGCGACATCTACGCTTCGGAAAGAAGTGGCGTTTCGTGACATAGCCTCAATTTGCTTGGATTTTGGCATTGTCTTTTCAATGCCTTTCAATGAATATCGCATAAATATCCAAAAAATGGTATAGTTAATATTGGAAAACCTTATTTTCTGACATAGGTATTTCTTACGGGCCGTTAGCAGTTACTGAGCATAGGCCTAGTTTCATAGGGCTTCCGCTAGAGTGTTCTCGCAATAATCGTCTTTCTCGCTAGTGCTTGATCCTAGCCCTGTTCATATATAAGACGAGTTCCGAAATAATCTTCCGAGATAATGAAGCAAGTCGTCGTTGATTCGATGGTCGAAAACGCCCCCTTCTCTTCTTTGATCCCAAAGTTTTCCTCCTCCAGTCGTCAACATTTGTATGACCAATAATAATTCTATTATGTATCATATACCTCGCCTTCCCCATCGCCAAGCACACCCCTCTCAGTATATTACCATAAAAAAAAACTCTTTTTACTTTGAGCGAAAGTTCTAATTTTGCTACATTCGTGTAGTAAAAATCAGCACACGAGGTTGTAGTTTTTACCAAGTCTTCAGAACTAAATATTACTACACTGGTGTAGTAAAAACCTAACCACTTTCACCAATCCTGCCGTTTTAGTAGAAAATGTAGTAAAATTTCTCTCATTTTTTCTCTCAGTGTAGGATTACAAAAAATTACAATTCTCTGACATTTCTAACTTCGAAGTGTGTAAATTGCAAAAAGGAAGCATTAAAGCCAATGGTCTTACAACATGATCATCAAGTTAACCTGAGAGGTGTAACACTAGAATAATTCTCTGTAATTGGAGACCACCACGCCCAGTTCGATTAATACTTGTTCTGCGGTACAATGTTTAAGTACGACGCAGCTTCGCGTTCACAATACTAATTATCAATCGTACATGCATCGACAGGAAGTTCATACTTTAACCTTCACACTCGGATTCTGTTTATCATAATTGCCATTTGCCAATGGGTATCCTAATACATACCCATTGAACCCATTCGAGACATGCTAATGCGGTCGCTTGAAATGTGCTTATGGAAACATAGAAGTAGAGCACATCAAAGTTACACGGAATTTCTTGCCTTTCGCATTGTCACTAACTAGATAAAATCCTGTATCTTGACGCCAATCATCGATTTCTCTCCTTTCGATCGTAATTTGGATGACGAGGCTGGACATTCTCACTGTTACAGATGCAGTCGATTCTGTACCACAACAGCAGCGGAGCCCAAGCGTTCACCGGAAATCTGAAGAAAAAAGAAGTTCATCGTGCTATTACGTTGCATCCTGTTAAAAGTCCGCCACACATGTACAGGCTGCACAATTACATGAGAGTTCGTATTGACACGCCCAATATTGCCCGTAATCGTTTTCCTTCGGTTCTTCGAGACACGTTTGTCGTTTGTTACGCAGGGACTCCAAATACAAGACTTGCAACAGGAGAGGCTAAACCTTCACAGAGATATTTATACTATGGCTAAGCAGTTAGGAATAAGCGTCGAAAATTTGAAGAATTTCGAAATAGCGGACGGAGTTTCTCTGTTTCCTGTCAACTTCTATTCGAGCAAATATCCCGGCGACACGGAGATATTAGGTAATTTGCACTCTAAAAAGTTGCGAAGCGGTCACGAAACGTTTTTGCAACAACTCTTAACAGACGTCTGCGATCCGTTCAAATCTCCAATTTCAAGAACACTCGCGTTTCTCTGGATGCGCGTTATTAATAGAACCACTTAGGATGATTAGCTCGTGCGAATTGATCACCGGACAGACCCGGCGAAGCTGAAACGAGGTACGACACGATTCGTTTCAACCCATCCGATAGAACGATCAGGATTTCGATCATGATTCCATTCAGTTCCGCTGTCTGCACTTTGAGAATATTCGCGGCCGTGTATAATGATGCAACGCGTATCGAGCGGTCTGATTTTATATCCGCGACAGCGTGACACTTTTATCTCGATGCATAATACTTTTATATAAATCAGGGTAGATGTCCCAATTACTGTCATCTTAAGGCTATAGTGTGACTTCGTTTAATTATTTTAATACACAATACAGTATTTAATACATAATACAGTATTTTCTCCATATAGGCTCGAAAAAACCGTACGATACACGCTTGCATTTTATCCCCAGCTGTAGCGGTATCCGTCTTTGAACCAGCGTCTTTTTCGCGCGCTTTCTCTTTGTATGTCGGCACATTACAAAGAAAGTAGTACCCTACGATATAGGCTCGTCTCCGGTCTCGAGGAGAGAGCCTATATCGAGAAAATACTGTATTGTTTAACATCTCATTCATTAGAAAAATAGTTCTATACATTAAATATGAAGAGTTAATTAGTAAGTAATTAAAATCTGCGAGCAATCCTCATGTCCCTATTAAAGGCGCGTTTTCAGGTGACATTAAAAGTTATGACACTGCGATACTGAAAATTCATGGTATTGAATTTTATATACAGGATGTCCCAAACAAAATGTAGGAGCGGGAAAGGGGTGATTCCTGAGGTAATTCTAAACAACATTTTCCTTAGCAAAAATGTTCGTTATGGCTTTCTTAACGAGTTATTAACGAAAAACTCCGACCAATCACAGCGCACGCATAGCGAACGATCAGCCGTGAACGCTACGTCTAGCTTGGGCCAGCCACTGAACGGCCGTTCGTCCGCTATACGCGCTCTCTGATTGCTCGGTGTTTTTCGTTAATAACTCGTTACTTAAGCCATAACGAAAATTTTTGCTAAGGAAAAAGTTGTTTAAAATCACCTCAGGAATCACCCCTTTCCGGCTCCTACACTTTGTTTGGGACACCCTGTATGTATATCAGAATTTTTTTATGAAGAATTCATAAAAGTTATTGCTATCTAGTTTTTTGTACATATTTGTCAATATTTGTAGAGTGTAAACAAATTTTTTTCGTATAAAAAAATAAAAATTATTCGGAAAAACCCGCCTTGAAGTCATCCATGTTTTTGGAATATGATTTCCATATCTCAAGATCGGCTTAACCAATTGGGTCCAACTTGTGTGTACATTTTCAGCACATTTGTGGCTGTTGCTCCTATTACAATCATGTCAAAATATATTTTTTTTTCAAAATATTGACAATCTTTTAAAAATGTGAAAATTTGGAAAAAATCGAAACTTTTTCAATTTTTAACATTTTTCTTTTATTATAGTACCGGCTATAGCCACAAGTATCTTATTTAAGATTCGATTTCGGTTTTTTGTTTCGGATGAATAGAACTATCGAATACATGGACACCGTAAGAGAATGTTTTTTTTATTTACATCGATGACTTCAAAGCGGACCATTTCGAATAATTTTCATTTTTTTTATATCAATCAAATTTTTTAATGTTCTCTAAATGTTAATAAATATCTATGAAGAAATCAGATGGCAATAACTTTTATGGTTTTCTCATAAAAAAATTCCGAAAAATACTTTAAAAAAACTCTCTGTGCTAAAATACCCCCTTAATAATATAATTTTTTTGTACGTTATTTTTTATGTGTTACGTTTTTATTAAGTAAAACAACAAAAGTGGCAATAATTGGGACACTGGCAGTAATTGGGACATCTACCTTATGCAGGGTGTTTCTGAATTCGTGGGAAAACTTGGAGATGTAGGTAGAAGACACGAAAATAAACCGAAAAGTTCGTATGTAATATTCTCAGGAACGCTTAGTTTCTTAATTATACGCGGTTTTATATTTTGTAAAATACCGACGTACAAGTGGCCCATCTCCTTTGAGGTCAGTGACCGGGCCTCGATGGGGCCTCAAGCTTTTAAAGACCTAGGCATTTCTGGGCCTAAGTAAGCCTCCGACGACTCGCAACGCATGTCGACAGATATTTCATCGAATGGAAATGCACATTTTCTAATTGAAAATTGAAAATATGAAGAATGTAATACAATTGATATTTTTCTACGATTAAAGGGTTGCACTGTGCTTTAGCATTTTTAAAAAGGGGATGGGCCACTGTTGTGTCGGTATTTTACGAAATATAAAACCGCGTATAACTAATAAACTAAGCGTTAGCAACACTTTGCATAGGAACTTGTCGGTTTATTTTCGCGTCTTCTACCTACATCTCCAAGTTTTCCCACGAATTCAGAAACACTCTGTATATTATGACTAACGTCTTATTGCACAAACATAAACAATAGACGGACAAGGAGATGAGAAGAACTGCGAAATCTCGAATCACTTAGCTGTATTTAATACTTTAAGTTGATGAGAAAAGAGCCCCAAAAGGATTTGAGTGCATGGCCTTTTGTCGTCGAGGAATTAATAAAAAAAGTGTTATAAAAATAATGGATTACCGTGTAATTTCTTCTTTTCTTAATTATAGATTGTTTTCTACATCTCTTCTTTGCAGTTCCACACACATGTGTAAAGTAGTAAGACAGATAGTCCATTGTTTACGCATGGAAAAAAACATTCCATTGAATTGTAATTATGGTTATATTTACTATATTAATTTCTCGAAAATAAAATCCATGCACGCAAATCTTTTTGGGATTCTTATCCATCAACTTAAAGTATTATATGCACGAGCAGCCAAGTCATTCGAGATTTTGCAGTTCTTGCCATCCTCTTCTGAGAGAAAGAGTTGTAGTGTAAGGCGAGGCTTTACAACCTAACCCTATAGAATAAACTTAAAACTAAATATAAAAAGGTCAACCTGATATGCTACGCCCTCACCGATTTTGATGACCTTCAAATATGTTATAAAGTACAACATTCTGAACAACTTTTTCCTATGCATATACTAGGCGGTTGGCTTTAGTTTTCGAGTTATACACAAAAACAATTTTGTTAATTATTCGGAATAGAAGCGACCTCACCGATTTTGATGACCTTGAAATGTGTTGTCAAGGTCATCATTCTGAACAACTTTTCCCTATACAGGGTGTCCCAAATTAAGTGCGGGAGCCGTTAAGGGGAGATTCCTGGGGTGATTTTGAATAACTTTTCCCTTGGCGAAAATTTTCGTTGCGGCTTTGTTAACGAGTTATTATCGAGAAACATCGACCAATGGAAGCACGAATACAGTGTATGAATTTCAGCGCGGGCTTCAGCTGTGAGTAGTATTGGACAGCCATCTTCCGCGCCATCATTAATCTGCTGTACTCGCTCCCCGATTGGTCGGTGTTTTTCGTTAATAACTCGTTAACAAAGCTTCCGAGGACATTTTTGCAAAGGAAAAAGTTGCTTAGAATCACCCCAGGAATCTCCCCTTAACGGTTCCCACACTTAGTTTGGGACACCCTGTATATCCTACCGCTGCACGGCATTAGTTTCCAAGATATTCGCAAAAAAGTGATCGGGACTAGGTCTGGGTTAGATTCCTTTTTTTGCGAATATCTCGGAAACTAAAGGCGACCGTCTAGTATATGCGTAGGAAAAAGTTGTTCAGAATGTTGTCCTTTATAACATATTTGAAGGTCATCAAAATCGGTGAGGGCGTAGCACATCGACAGGTTCACCTATAAAAATAAACCTAGATCAGGAAAGAATTAGTATAGAATAGAGCACACGAGAGTAAGTGTGTAAGATAAACTATGAAGTAAATCACTAAACGAAGCACTGGTCTAAAAGAAACTAAAATGCCGGAAAGTAGAAATTAGACAATATATAATTTAATTGTCCCTTTTGAGCGCATCTCTCTCACACAATTGATGATTTTTAACTAATTTTAAATGTATGAATTTTGTAGGTGTTCCAGCAGGACTTCGGTCGTTCAAACCAATGACTAGCGACGAAGTAATTTCTTGGGACTTCCTGTCCAGGTCAGAGTACAGTTTAATGGATTCCAATCCCAGGAGAAGAATTCATAGCGACATTAAAGAAGGTCTGGAGGACATCACGAGGGAAGTGATGGCCTCCATAAACGCGTGCTCGCGTCAGCGCGGTAGAATCGTCGAGGAAAGGTCAACCTTGTACGGGTATAGAAGAGTGGATTCCTACGGTGCCGACACGATACTGGATCTTCTTTTAGTTTACCGGAAATACAGAGGCAGAAAGGTTACGCTACCCGTTAGGAGACACGTCTATCTTCACCAACACTTCACCGGTACGTTTCAATAGAACTTCTCAGTCGTGTTTCTTCAACGTCGCGGCAAGTTAAAATTAGAACAATTGTTTGTACCGGCAGGGTTGGAGATACGGGAAACTGTGAACGGAGAAGAAGTTGACGAGACGCGAAGGGATGGACAGGAGGAGAAGTCGTTGCAAAATATATTCAGCGGTGGTTTTCTAAACCTGAATTTCAACCTCGAACAGGAAGATCCGGTTAGAGGCAAGACTATTCACTTCGTGCTTCCTTTGTCGGGGAGGTACGAAGTTTTCCAAAGGTTCCTACAAAACTACGAAGAGATCTGTTTGACGAGCGGAGAGAAAACAACGCTGCTCATTGTCCTTTACCAGCACAAAATTGAGAATTCTTTCAACCAAACAATAGATCTGATCGAGCAACTAAAGTACAAGTATCGCAGTGCCGGTATCGATATTCTACCAGCCTCGGGAACTTTCTCCAGAGCCAAGGCCCTCAATTTGGGCGTCTCCAGACTGAAGAGCAACGATTTGATGTTCTTCGTGGACGTCGACATCGTGTTCACCAATTCCGCGCTCTACAGAATACGGGCGAACACCGTTTTAGGTAAACAGATATATTTCCCAGTAGTATTTAGTCAGTACGATCCGAAGGTGTTTCGCGAGAGCTTAAGACGGAAGGACGCGTTCTCCATAGACGAGACGACCGGATTCTGGAGACAATTCGGATTCGGTATCGTTTCCTTGTATAAACAGGATTACGAGATAGTGGGTGGTTTCGATCTCTCGATTCAAGGATGGGGCAAGGAGGACGTAGATTTCTTCGAGAAAGTGGTCAAGTCGCGCATCAAGATCTTCAGGGCAGCCGATAGAGACTTAGTACACGTTTATCACGACGTGGAGTGCAGCAAAGATCTCTCGGACGTTCAATTGTTCATGTGCATAGGGACCAAGGCTGACACTTACGCAGGGATGGAGACTTTAGCGAACATGATTTACGAGAATCCGACTATTTTGCATTTTGCCAAAGCCAGAAGAGCGAACCTCACTAACGCCGCGGGTTGAGGAAACGATTCTCAGGAACTTGAAGAGAACTACGATTCCAGTAACGACGATAAATGATGCATTTTTGAATCTGTGGTGCCAGAAGAATATTATAGCTAGAACATTTTGTAAATATACGATGACACTGTTTAAGCTCAAGTGCCGTACAAGTACTGAATATTTCAAATTGATTCGTATTCACCAAAGTCAATGCCTTATAAGACTAATGACGTACGCTCGTTATTTAAATTACTTCTCTCGCTGAAACGAAAGGCAACCATGAGATTTAATTTAACGATTAAGTCGAACGCATTTAGTGAAATTAAGTTCTCGATCGTATACGCAACGATTATATAGTTATTTGAAACGTAAGATTTTCGGCATTATTTACGCTATGAATGTGATCTATTTGCTTTTTCATTACCACTGAATAGTGTAACACCAACGCCAAATACTTTCTATTTCCATGACGGATGTACATTAGTATTTTTTTACAAATTAATTTTTTTTTATTACAAGATCTCTGTTTTAGAGAAATCTGCATAAAAGTTACTAATCTATTTACGCGAAAGGTAAAATGCATGAACGAATAATTTCAAGCAATTTACAATATGATGCCAATACTCTTAAGAACGTAGCGTTAACGTTAAGTTAAATCATCTGTGTAAGTACATGTGATATTATTGTGCCTTGTATAGATTTTTATTTGTGAATTTTACGTACTGCCTACTTTATTGTATTTCTATCTAGATGCGAGACCGAAGGTGAAATTGTTAGCATGCAAGTGTCACGACTTGCATAATCATTTATGCAATTCGCGTTCCTCGCATTCGACCAAGATGCTTCGACATTTCGCCGGATTCCAAATAAAATTTCTCTATTAAATCATCGCGTCGCATCAATTCATACACCTTTGAACGAATGATTTCTCTCCGACAGCTCGGTAACATAGTCTGTTGAAATAGAATTTTTTCTTCGTACCTACATGCAATTCGATCCCAACTCGACCCTTGTACCATACATGCTGTCCACATTTTTCACAGCTAGAAAGTATTTGCGACTTACAAGGTTTTGCTCAAGGATCTTTTAAGGATCGTGTCGAAACTTGCCAATTAGCTGAAAATTGCAATTAACCGATGATATTATTGCGATCTTTTCCTAACAGAGTTCGTTTCTCATCGCGATCTGGATAGCTATGTTAGGTAAAATTCTTGACCATCCATCGGTTATTTATTGTTAAAGGGTATCGCCACGACGATAGGCCAAACATGATAACATAACTTTGGAGGTGCTTTTAAAAAAATGTATGAAGTTTATTAAAAATGTAACATAAAGTCTTTCGCCTAAAACAGGCCACCTAAAATTGTATAAAAAGATACGGTTGATCTTGAAAAAAAAAGAAACATTAAACATAGCATAACGAAAACGTTTTTCTCTGATTCATCTTTTGAACCATTTAATTAATGTTGCAAACATTTTTTGGATTTTCAGAAACAAAAAAACTATCTAGGTGGCCTGTTTTAAGCGAAATATAACGAAGAACAAGAGAAAACATTTCAGACAAATTTTTGAATAAAAAATGTTTGTTAAAACTATTAATTACAAAAAAAGTTTACAATATCTTGTAAAAGTCGTGTGTACTTCTGTAGATAATTTATCAAAGAGTATTCTGTAAAAATTTTACGTGAATCGGATCAGAACTATAAAAATGAGGTTTTTGAAATCGGTGGAACGTCTCATTTCTTTAATTTTGATCCAATACACGTAAAATTTTTACAGAATACTCCTTGATAGTTTATCACTTAGAAGACTTTTACAAAATATTGAAAACCCTTTTTGTAGTTAATATTT
This sequence comes from Perdita meconis, assembly GCA_030770465.2. Lineage (NCBI taxonomy): Eukaryota > Metazoa > Arthropoda > Insecta > Hymenoptera > Andrenidae > Perdita > Perdita meconis. The sequence goes on from JASKOS020000004.1 coordinate 5,313,928, forward strand.
TTAACTAAAACTTTTTAGCAAGAAAAGAAAAGAGTATCGTTTTCAAATGCTCGCTGTTCAATAAAAAATCAATATTGTTTTTTAATCTTGAGTACTTCTCTAGTATTTAGTGTAGACGACTAAACTTTTCGTTTATTATTCTAGGTATAACGGTGCGGACGTGAAAAATTCCACCAACTTCATAAATTTCCTTAAAAACACCTCCAATATTATCTTATTATTTTTATCTTATTATCGTGGCGTTATCCCATAGTGCGCCAAAAGATTCTAGGAACAAATAGTTGTCACTTTGGCGCCTATAAATCGCGTGCTACTTATAGTGCTGTACCACTCCATAAAAACGTTATCGTTTTCCTGCTGTTCAAGTTGTTTGCTTCGGCAGAATTTCTATCTTCCCTTTTCTTATCGACTCTCTCGTTCCAGACAAAAATCAATATCGACTGCAACTCGTATCTGGAAAACTGTCGATCGAAAACGAAAAAATTCCACGATACGATTACGATACCAGCGGAAAGACGAGACACGCGAAATGCCGGTACAATAATTTGCGAGCACGCGATGCGTCGCGACGCTTAGGATATTATAATTTATCGCTCAAGCTCAAGGTCGTCGCATATCGTTTTGCCACGAACGATACAACTGGTACAGCTGGTCGCGTCACATTACGGCGTGAATCTTCGTCGCGGCTGCGCTGAGTCGAATAATTTCGACGCGGAACCTCATTTAATTTTCGATTCGATCGACAGTGAGAACTCGGAAGATCAAAACGGAGTAAAAATGAGGCTGTGCCTGATCGTGTCGGCGCTTGTAGTGTGGTCGATGAACAACCAAGTCGACGCAAAGATTCTGTCGGAGTGCGAAGCTGTACGCGAGCTCCAACAGGCCCAAATTTCGAGAAGTCTGATTAGCAATTGGATTTGTCTGATGCAGAGTGAGAGCGGATTTAATACGCAGCTGGTGACCGGCCCGAAAACAGCTTCCAGCTACAGTTTTGGCATATTTCAAATCAACAGCGCGAAATGGTGTTCCCGAGGGCATACCGGCGGCGTATGTAACAAACGCTGCGAAGACTTTGCGAACGATGACATTAAAGACGACATCGCTTGCGCTAAAATCATCCAGAATACAGAGGGATTCAAAGCATGGGACGGCTGGCTGAAGAAATGCAAGAATAAACCATTGCCAAACATTGGAAAATGCAAACGACGATAACAACTATTTTTGCTTCAGGCCATGCAGTGTGGTAATAAAAAGATTATGTCTGTGCGTCATCAAGGTTGTTGAACTCCTAGACAGCAGTACTGTAACCATCATTTTGTTTGTTAATACGATCTCGTGGTTGGTTTAGTTAATGCGATATATTCCTACATCGTTTCAAGGAAATCGACGCAAAACAATGGAGCTTCATAATGATTGAAAGTCATAGTTCAATGGTGACAAGTGTGAATGAGTTCAAAGTTCCTGTCAATGTAACGCAGGCAGCCTGTTACTGATTTTTGTATTTAAATACGTATTACAATACACGAACTTATCTACTTTGATGTATTTTTATATTTCTACCGAAATATACGTGGATTTCATTTTTTATTACGTTTCGAAGATAAACTTTTACTCGGTGAAAAATCTTTTAAGTAATGTTACAGTTTTTAACTCTTGAAGCGGGAACGGTAACAAGTACAAATAGAAATATTATCTCTATCAGACGTTTCTGAGAATGCAATGCAATCAGATAAAACTGCAGCCAACACAACTGATATAAATTTCCATTTGCTCATTAGGAATTTCCACGAGCCTTGGAAAATTCACAATTCAAAGAAGTTGTGAAGTTGTTATGATATACATTCTTCTCATATTTACATTTCACGTTTGCACTTCGTCAGCTACATCGTTTGTTTGTGTTTTAAAAGGAAAAATGCATCACAAACAAGAAAATAGGTTTATTAATAAGTCTTGTGTTGATAAGAACTATCAGCGTCTTGCAACTGCGTACATAGTAACATTTTATAATTATAATGCATAATCTACGACTTATTTTTATGTTACATTGAAAGTACCGAGCACCAAGGCTATCATTGTTTTCATCCATATCCTGAATAACATTTTAATGAAACAACGATAACAATGATAACAATTTACAATACACAGAGAGATGTCGGAAATTGAACGAAGCGATTCTTATGTCAACAAGAAGAACGGTTCCGGTTACTTTATTTTAAGTGAATTGTTGCTGAAGCTAATATTCTTAAAAAAAACTTATCGTTGCGTAACTTCCACGTCGAAATGTCAAGTACGCGTCGCCCGTTTAGATACGAATTGACAAGTGTGTCCAGTCAACGTGTTCTCACACGATAAAAGTTCCGAAACAATACTTTCTTGGACGATCGATTCGCTCGTCCTTCCGCGTTTCTCTTTTTCTCCTTAAATCGACCGTTACCCCGTGTTCAATCGTTTACGCGATTCGCCTAGCAAAGACAGCGCAGCGCCTGACTATACAAACAGTTACGCAACGAACCTCTAGGTTTTTGGTAAACAGAAAGTCTTAATTAATTGAATACAATTTGCTCGACAATTTGACACCTTAGGCAATTTATAATGTGGACAAATGTTCGAGCCTGCAAGTTAAATCATAAAATAGTCAAACATGAATTTGTGGAATAAGGTCGTGAAAGAGTACTGCGTCACTGTGTGACGAGTGAAACGAAATCGGTTCCGTGGGAGAACCGTTAATAGAGAAATCCGAGCGTTTCTCGCGGGACACCCGTTAGAATTTCAATCAAAGCGATGCGTCGATCTAAACCCGTCTTTCCAGGCAAGCTTACGGAGGAGGCGTGCTTGGCCAGGCTGATGCGCACGTGGGGATGCACGTAGATACACGTAAGCGCATTTACCGTAGTCTCCGAGGTGAGTGTGCATGCACCTTTCACTAGCGGAAGTGAACAACTGAGACAAACGCGTGAGAGCGACCCGGGTCATCGTTGCTTCTTTTATAGGCGGTTACATGGCTAATCCGCGCTGCCGCGTGATACGCCGATCGACCACGGACGATCAAGCCACATAATTGCAGCTAATTATTATATTATTAACGTCTTTATTGCCAAAGTTGCAAGTTACATACGAAGAAGAACATATACAAAAAAAAAATAGCAAAGGCGAGGTTCAGTCATGGACTGTTTTGCAACCTAACATAACCTTATATATACCTTTCGATTATATTACTCGATCGTACCGTTTTTATTGATTTCCAACGGTACAGAAAATGTTACGTTATTAAAGACTCGAACGAAATGGAACAATTCTTCGACGAAAAGTTTAAATAATTTAACCTTTAAATTCATAATTGCTTAGTATTCATTAAAATATATTGAAACTATCAACTTATGTATTCCAAAACTGTAGAAAAATAATATAAAAAATACATCTTATTGTTTTTTATTTTTTTTTATTTAAAAAAAAAGGTTTGTTGCTAAATGGCTACTGCGTGTGTTTAACTATAAACGTATTAACGTATAACGTGAAACTTTTTAAAACAGTTCTTACTTTTATTCCAGCACAGTGCAACTCCACATTTTGCACATTTTGTACCTGTGAAGCCTTTGCATTCTGGTAATTTACATCGCATTTTTGAATTTTCAATTATAGGCCAATGTCCAATTTGGTCCAATCTTACTTCTATCTGTGGTACACATAGACATAGTAACTATAGACTGCGCGTGAGCATGCAGCCGTGGCCCGATGTTGAAGAGAGTTGAATGCTACTTGGGAAGAATGAGACAGATAGAAGATAACAAGAGAATAGGAAGAGATAGCAAGTCCTCCCAAAGCATCCTAACTCTTTCTAAAGTTGGAGTATATTCAATTTTATTTTTCTGTTAAAACAAAAAATATCGGTATGTTGCCAGATGGCAACACGATGCATTTAAGGGTTAATATTTTGCGACGCAAACACGAGGAAATTGTGTTACCTTGTGTAATTGTCTCTGGCGCATAAAGACGCACCGATAATTCTATACAGGAATGACGATAATCGTTGACGACTCGACGTATCGCCCGCTAAACCGGTAAAAGTAAAGAAAAATCGCGCTCGGAATTCATGCTGGGTAACCGTGAGAATCTGTGGGTCTAATCGCGAAACGGTAAATCATGCGAACCATTTATACGAGTCTGGTCCAACACATGCAATAAACTTTCTGCGCGTGTCACATTCCTCGTTTGATCAGCGTTGAATAACGGTACGCATTTGGTGAATATTAACGAGCTCTTTGTCGACACGTAACGGACAACTCATTCGTTTACAAAATGAAGCGGTTGTAAGGATTGTAACGACGACGAGCTCTAGTACCACAAAGAGAACATCGTTTTCCTCTGTATTCGAGGTATGTACTCCAATTGTCTGGGTAAACTTGAATCGATTAGTCGGCAGGTCTTGGGGTTTTCGTGCGGCAAGCGATCTTCGACAGTTCGCAAGGGGACTTAAGGTCGAGCGTGGGTTCCCAGAGTGCACTGCGCCGGTTCTCCACAGGAAGACGGAAGTGCAGGGATCGATCTTAGAATAAACGAGCGTGGTAACGGTGAACCCGCGAGCAAGCTGTACACGCTGGTGAAACTCGAGCGTGGTCTAAGCGACCTCTGCAAAGGTCGGACCTCGATGCTTCTTCGAAGAAAGTGATTCCGAAAGAAGCGGCCGGCTAATTGCCCAACAATCTTCTTCGCGATCGTCTCTTTCTTCTCGAAAGTCGTGTTTATTCTACTATTCGTCCACGACGCCACTCACCTTTCGAAGAAAACTTGGTGTTTGTTCAATTTTGTAGTCCAGCCGTTCCTATTATTATGCTCGCTTCCTTCTGTCGTTAAGCTCGCTAATTACTAATTAATTACCGAGGATTTTGATCGTAATTGTGGTTGCGCAATCAGTTTACGTAAAACTATGAACAATCTTGATGTAAATTGCGCGAAGAGGGGGAAAAGTGAAGCGACGAGGGAAGATGTCGAAGAAAGCATTCTAATGGACGTTACGCGGTGCCAAATAAGCGTTTTGAGCCGGAAAGGAAAGCGGCGACATTAAAACGGTGCCAAGAAAGAAGCGAAAGGAGTGAAATAATGAACCCCTGCAACAGTTTGTACATACCGTATGTACCTACTTTGACGTCTCGCTTTCGGGAAACATTGTTCGTAAATGTCTGTTTTCGTAAATCGGGATAAAGACTGATGTAGTCCTGAAAAAGCGGGATTTTAATAGAAAAATCGGGACATGCGAAAAAATACAAATACATACAAATACATAGCTAATTATTATTAATGATTATTATAATTTGTACATAGAACTTTATGAATTAATTCATCCATTCGATCGGAACAAGTGCAGATATTTTCACAAAAATGCAAATAATAAAATACAAATGAACACAAAAACAAAATATAAATAAAAATACAAGAAAAAAATAAATAAAAAGAAAAAGAGATAACAGTAAATATAAAAGTATAAAAGAAATCGGCATAAATTATTTAATTAGAAAAAATATCTATTACATATGCCCAACAGCACTGTTGAACTATTCGAAAACTTGGGAGAATCCCCGCTCGATTTCGTGTCAAAGATTATTGTAAAATGCAAATGACCATCAATCATTGTCGATCGAGCAACTAAGTGTTAAGTACATAAAACCCGTGGTCTTTCTGACATGCCTCAATGGTCTCTTGAATATTCAATCGATAGACGATGGTAATGACCGAAGGATATTTTCGCAAAAATACAAATGTCTGTATTTTTTATTGTTTTATTTATTTAGAGAAAGTACGGGCATATGCTTGCCCAATTTAAAAAAAAAGGAAATAACAAGAAAAGAAATAGTAACTAGAATCGACACAAAACATAAAAATAGAAAAATAGAGTTGATAAAATAGAAAAATAAAGTAAGGTGTGCTAACACACGCGGAACTTATAAATCTAAGGATTTGATAGATCTTTTGAATGTGTTAACGGAACCAGAATAAAAATCTACCATATTAATAATATCATTGGCATAGGAGCAGGGTCTCGTAATAGGGTCGAAAAAATCTATGTCGAAGACAGTCGGGTTGTGCATGGGACGCGGACACGCGTGGAAATTAATTAATTGAAGTAGAGGAGGGTTGTCGATCATGTATTGACGTTTACTAAAATACAACAAAAAAAAAAAAAAATTAAGAAAAAGAACAAGTCAGTAATTACGTCACAGTGTAGTTTTTAAATCAAAACCGCTTGGCAACAGAACGAGGAAGATACGCGAAAAAAGCGAAGTTGTGGTTGTGAAGCGGTATTTCCATTACATCCTATGGCCAGTCGGAGAATAAGGGCAGGAAGTTCTTGTAAAACTCGTCTGAAACAATATCTGTACATAGTAAAAATGTAGAGGGACGTTCAAAAATGAATTGGGTTCATATTTGAATAAGCCACGACTCGTCTGGTGTATAAACCAACCGGAAACGTTTCTCCAGTTTTCACATACCACAGTGATAATTACGTACATACATGGGAAGATGTTTGTAGCGATCTTCTAAGCCGTTTATTAGTTAGCCACGTTGCTTCTTCTTGACAGCGAATACATGCGTTGTACCACTGCTGACATATACATTGTACGATCCCTGTCGAACGAAAAAAACAATACCTATATTGTTCGGAAACTTATTAACGATTTAATCGCTGAAATCGATTTCTAACGATACACTTGTATGCTAGACGATTATGCCGCGCAAATGTAGCTTTATTCTTTACCGTATAGAGAATAACTTGCATCGGGTTTATCCTCGCGTTAGGAAATTTTAACGAGACTGACGTACAACGCGCAGAAACGTACGGCTTTGTTTGAAATGTATGCCGTACATTGGCCTTCCGTAGTGCGCTTCTGCAACAGGGACAAGGAACGTTTCGTCCTTATTATTTAGATAAATATCTCACGATGTAATAGCTGAGATACGTCAACAAGACCTCTCATTAACGTTGTTGCGAGTTCACCGGAGCTCTGCTCTCACAGCGATACAACCTGCTTGTACCAATTTCTCAGCGATGAGATCATTTTATACCCTGATGCGCTGAACCGGTCCTGATCACTGTACCTTTGGATCGAATTTGTCGGTTTCTCAATGTTGTTGTTCAAAGAAACGACGCATTTCTGTTTCCGATTCTTCACGTTCATCATCGTGTCGTCTTCGTAGACGCAAACACGACGTAGATGAAACAACTCGCGTACACACAAGTAGTGCAGCATCTAATGTAGTCGAGAAGGGAAGCATCCTCTCTTGTGCAACAGTTCCACTAAACGCAGACTTGCTCCGTTTCCCGTAAGCAATTTTGCGTAATCGTACTACCTGCTTCAGTTACCTGCGCATCGCTAACGAGTAATCCACGCGCTGTTGCCGCGGATCTTTCTTTCACAGTTCCTTTGCGAAGCGCGCTCGTCGTAGTCTTTCAAATCTAAGTGAATCTAAATCCAATTCCATCCAAGTTGTTCGTAAATCGTAGAAACGAGTTCGTACAGAAGCACGCGCTTATTTGTGCTGGGTATGCAGATGTTACGGCAAACTTCGTGACGAGAATTTGTACAAATCTTTTGACATGACATTGACTAAAAATACATTCATAAATTTGATACGCTGTCGCTATAAATTTTCGTGCTGTTTCTGACAAAAAAAAAAACGTGGACGGTAGTCCGCAACTTACAAAAGAGGTATTATCCAACGGCGGTGTCAAATATTTACGTCGTTCAAACATTCTCATTAGCATAGTAATGCGTCGCGTCCCACCGATGTTCCTGATATTGTTTACATAGTTTATGGCCCCTTACTATGTTCCCGAATGAACCGGTTAATAGCTACATGTGTTACTGACGATTCCGTAACGAGCCACCGTCGCGCCGCCGAATCGATTCGGACCGAAGACGATCCTTCCGCCTACGACAAAATAGGATCGAATTTTCTGAATCATCCAACGAAAATATTTTTCCTTTCACCTTTCACTTTGAATTCACAGCCTTTCACCTCGCACGGGATTACACGCGATTTCGTTACATGTTGAACTTTTTTTTTATAGGATTCCCAGCACATCCTGCGCGACGCTGCGAACCTTTCTTGTACCGCGTCGTAATAACGAGAAAACGTTGACCTAAAAATATTGCGAAAATATTCAGCTACTAGTGGATCCTTCGCTGGCAATAACAAATCTCCGCCTTCTCAATTCTACACGGACAAATGCCTTTATAGCAGGAAAATAATTTCGCATCGTTGCGTACGTTTATAGACTTTGCAATTTTTTAGAACTGATCCTTTCTCTTAGAGGCGCGCGGAATTCGCGATGCTAATTTCTTTCAAAAAAAGGCTGTGAAAGTTTGCAATGCCCGCAACATCAACCTCGAATTTACGCCAGCGCGCTTCTTAATTACACAGGCAAACAAATCACGACGCCACGTAAAATTGCTAATTACTTTAGTGTCGCATTTATCTTGTATCTGCGAAGAAAGTTAGGATGAGCATTGCGATATTCGACAAAGTAGAGATCTATGTCCAAGAATTACAGAACGAACATTGCTTGGTACTTGGTATCACTGAAGGAAAGGTTCAAACTTCGAAAATTGTTGATAATTGACCCGTTGAGACGCGATGTAACAGAAACGACGACAAAGCGAAGTAAATGATATCGAAAAGGAGGAAGACGGTCCGAGAAGAGCTCTAACGGTCGAGCGAAAGTCAAGCCCCAGGCTCACGAAACCCCCTTCTTTTCTGCGACCCTGCAACATTAATATCCGAGAAACTCGGATGCAGTACACGACGAAGACGTGACCCGAGAATATTTCAAGTCATCAGAATCAATCAAGGAAATCAAAATTTTTGTAAGCTTGCTCACGTTTGCCGCTAATCGATGATATCTTCGATTCAATGTATCGCGTTGCAAAATTCGAGAGATTCTAGGTACATATATCGTAAACTCCGTCTTATCTTTCTTCGTAATGTAGGTGAAGATTGATTTTTTTGTTCATTCATGGACGGAGATAATACGTTGTTTTCGCCAAAAGGCGTAACCTGTGTTATTCGCTATTCGCTGCGAATAAGCGCTCGCAATTTTTCCTCAATGGACATTGCGTACGGTTGTTACAAAACCTTGACATGACATGCAGCTACCAATATACGTACGTACTGTTTCAACATGAAACGTAATTTTACGTCGAAGGTCGGGCGCTCGTTTCGGTTGGCCTCCATAGTTTTTTGCTTTCTCCTGAGCGTTTAAAATTTACGGGGACAAATTGTTGGTCCCTGTACGCGCAATATATTATGGAGCCCATACGTGATCGTTAATCGCTCCAGTAATTTCACGCATATACATAGAACAAACACCGGTGCTTCAGGTCGCTTCATTTCATATTCGAACAAACACATTGATTTCGTGATAAGTTTCAAAACAGAATGCTAAACATTTTAGTATGCAGTTTGAAATATATGCGAATGGAAGAAGTCACTTTTGATCGATGCAGAAACATTCAAATGTACAATGCGCAAGATGACTGAGCAACTGCCACTATAGTGGTGAGATCTGAAACACTTCGAATCATTTTAAATCAGTATATATAGAGAAAAATTCGAATCCCATTGTATATGATTTGAATCTCATAGAAATCTTAAAAGTCTTGAGAATTTATTACATTTATTTGAAAACTTTATGAGAATTCAATATCTCACAAGCTTTTTTATTATTTTTGTTCAAGCAGGCTCAATGACATAAACTATTGAAGGTGGTTTTGGATTAAAAATTTCAAGAAAGTGTCCTTTTTTTCATTTTTCGAACCTCCTATCTTTTAAAAGGAGTTTATATTATATAAATGATTTGAAATTCGAAAAATTTCCAAAGTTCTCTCTCAACTTTCTCCCATTCCATGTGATCAATATTTGTAGTATACAGGTACAGTAAGCTATAAAAACAAATAACGTAAATATATGTAAGCATTTATAATATTTGGAACTTTCCAGATTTTTTAAATATTTTGTGTGTCAATCAGCCTGGTTAAATGTAAGATATTGAATTTTCATGAAGCTTTCAGAAAGCTATTTCTGCTATTTAAAGCAGAAAGCGATTATGCTATTAACGGCATCACATTAACATCTGTTAATGAAATCAGGGACCTCGGAGTTGCCTTTACTTCCAAATTATCATTTACCGAACATATTGTTAAGATCACAGGTACTGCTTTCAAAGTACTCGGACTGCTTCACAGAGCATCTAGGTATTTTAAAAGAATTGAAACTTTACGTTTCTTATATTGTTCCCTTGTCCGTCCTCATTTGGAGTACTGCTCCATTGTTTGGGCACCATATCATAGATATCTTTACATTAAATTAGAAGGCATTCAACATAAATTTTTGTGTCTGGCTGCCCGGGCCATAGGTAATCCTATGTCTATCGACAACCATAATTATACCCCAATGCAGAATCAACTGAAATTGATATCGCTGGAAGACCGTTGCCTCATGCTAGACTTGCTATTTGCGCATTAAATCATTAATGGCACCGCAAATTGTTCAGAAATACTTGCTGCCTTCAAACTTAAGATGTCGTCCGCTTCTCTGGCAAGAAACACACCGCACTCTATTTGGCCAGTTCAATTGTATCAACCGGATTATTATTAATGTTAATGAGTACTGTGAAGTTTTAAATCTGTTTGGCTGTCACAGCTTGTTCAAGCGGCATGTTAACCAACTTTTAATGTCTAAATATTAATATTTTAATATTTAAGTATGTTGTATCTGTAGTCTATATTTGTATTATCTTATATTCTTGTATCTCATACATATTTGCTATATTCGTACTGTACACTGAATAAACTTAAATAAATGAATAATAATAATAATAAAAATAAAGAAAGTATCCAAATTCTCAAGACTTTCAAGAGATTTAAATTATATTTGAATTATTATTCGAAATGTGTCTCAGATACCACCACTAGATAGCACTATCTTCTTAAATGACATGTAGTAAATAATAGTGTCGTAGCTGTAAGCACATTTTATTTATTTATTTATTTATTTATTTATTTACGGGTTGAACTCAATTATTACAATAACAAACGAAAACATCTTACCTCGCTAACAAACAGACCACAACAAATTAGAAAAACAGAATGAAGACGACACAGAAATAGTAGGCAAGTGTTGTAAAGACGATGTGTGAAATAATATAATATCTAGGCTCTAAATACCTATAGTCAGAGTTAGCGTAACACTGAAATCTTGACATGGTTTAATAATCGTTTCGAGTAATCACAAAAGGCAGCGTCTAAACACACAACAATGTATAATTTCCTACTTTCTTTATCGATAATTAGAGCATACTAATTTCAACTAACATAAATTACACGCTACTTTCCACTGTTTTGACAACAAACGAACGATCTACACTGATATTCATATCAGTTGCAACACAGAAATACGTTTGCCGGCGACTGGCAAGATGCGGCAGTCGGTCGGCGAACTGGCGAATCCACCCGGAAACAGAGCGAATCGATCGAAGAGAATGAAAGGAAGGTGCGAAGGGCGATAGACACGTGTCGAGAAGTCGATCGAGAGTTCGCGAATCGAATGATCAAAGTCTACGTCGAAGAATAGCTTTTCCTTTTCGTTTCGAGGTGCCATCGCTGCGTGGCCCAGAACCGGACAGCGTCCGGCATCCTCTGATATTTCTCTTGTTGTGTGAGTTCACACGAACACTCGGCTGCAACCTGCCTGAGCATGCTCTCTCTAGACAGACGCTGATTACGTTCGAAGAGCGAGAAAACTTTACCGCGAGGAAGATACGACGTACGACCGCTTACCTATCTTCCGGTTTCTTTCGCCTTAAAGATGACGTACCAACGATACACGGGGTGACTTCGAAATAAAGCGTGTCCCAATTTATGCTCCTGCAATCTGCGATGCTTTGTTTTTCGTTACACGCTCCGTTAAGTAGCTCCGTTACATAAACCAATACAAAGAAGCGCACGAAGCTTGTCATTTCTGACAATGAATCACGCAAATGAATATAAAACGTTTTCCTTCATTTAAAAAATTATAATAGAGATATTCCGAGTAAATGTTTTTGACGTTAGTGGAAGAAATATAAGCATAACGATTGATATGATTAAGATGGTTCTTTTACGTTCGAGTCGCAGAATCAGTAACAGATTCAAGGTGAAAATTAGATACTTTGATTGTATACAAGCAATCTAAGAATTGCGCTTGGATCAAAATGGGCAATAGAAAGAGAGTGAAACAAAATGCTTAGGAATTTTATTATTCCTTTTAAATAATAGGATTTTCATATTCCTTTTAAATAAAATATTTTAAGAGCAGCAATTTAGTTTTGATAATTCTATCCATTATTTTTGATAAGCCAGTTTCGATAATCTATTTTTACATATTCATCGTTCCACTACTTCAAAAATAAACTAGAATAAGGAAAAACTTTTCGCGATAAAATTGACAATGATATTGTTCAAGGTCGAAGGAAATCGTTTTTTTTTTTTACCTCGTCCTTCGCATACTCCGCCACGCCACCAAATGTAAGAAAGTAGGTTAAGCCCTTGAAGGCGACTGAAAAAAATATAGTATTCGCAGTGTACAAGGGAAATCTAAATGATAAACATTTTTAATAAATTTTCAAAGCGAGAAGTAACATTCTACGTTCCGAACAAATCGACATAATTATTTTTTCACAAACGGACACTCGAAATACGCTGTCATCAAAAACGAAAAACGACAGCCGACGCAAATGGTTGTGCGTAATTCGAAGAAAGTGTGGGTCAAGACGTTGGGCTCCCTTCGAGCCAAAAACGATTATCGAAATCGTGGGATGGCACGTGCACGATGGTACGGCACAAAAAGGAGTCTAGGTCTAGGACGCAACTGGAGGATTGTCTATCGAGAGAGGATCGTTTCGCAACTGCGATTGACTAAATTCGGGTATTTACCAGAGCAGAGGGTTTGAGGATCGTTAAGAAGGAGGTGGAAAAGGAGGAGCAGAAGGACGAATAAGTGTAATAGCCGTCGGAGGAAGAGAGAAGCAGGCACAATTGAAAGGAGTGAGAAGGGGTGAGGAGAGAATCGTCTCACAACTGAATTACTCTCACTCGAGAGGCCCCCGTCTCTTGTTCGTGGGGGCTTCATGTATCCCCCTGCTTCTCGTGGTGGTATAAAGGACCCTGGTCTACCTTCGACGGAGTCACAGAACCGAGCGGCATCGCAGAAGCCGACATGAACCCTCTGATCGTGGTAAGCACGCTGAAATCTCTAAGACCATATCCTGATTCGAAATCAGATAGAGAGAAAGATTGAGAGCGAGAGAGAGAGAGAGAGAGAGAGAGAGAGAGAGAAAGAAAGAGAGAAAGAGAGAACGTGGGTGCACGAGTGTAGGAAAGGGAAGCCGACCGGTGGACAAGTGTAGAAATTTTTCAAGTGAAATTCGCCGGATGTTTCTTAGTGTCGCCTTAGTGTTTCTATACGATTCTCTAGCCGGAAGCGTTGCTATTCGGATTACGTCTTACTCGCGAGACGAATTCTCATTTTATTTGCCGGTAATAATTCGAGTTTTCCCATTAACGGCAACCTGAACCACCGCTTTCGCTTTCGACCACGGCTTCTCTTTAACTTCGACTACGCTTCGATGATCGTGTCGATTTCAGTTTCTTCTTTCTGGCACGAGAGTATCGAACCTCACCGAATCGCTCCCTTCGGGCAAAACTTTCCACCGGGGACCGGAATCTCGTTCACGAACGATCGCCAGTCGGTCGTACTTTGATTCTAGGAGAAAGACGACGCTAACGGATGTTGAAATTTGTTGATTGCAGTGCATGATAGTCGGCATGGCAGGGTTCGCCCTGGCCGAAGCACCTTCCTCTGGGTACAGCTATAGCAGACCGAGCGGCGGCGGCGGTGGCGGCGGCTACTCTGGCGGTGGAGGCGGTGGCGGCGGCGGTGGATACACTTCCGTATCGACCGGTTACCAGACGAACGAAGGCGCGTCCGTGGACAGCGCCCTGCTCGAACAAATCCGTCAAATTCTGCTGAAGGAAGAACTGCAAGCTCAACAGTCGGGCGGACTCGGCGGCGGTGGCGGTGGATACGCTCCCAGCTCCAGCTACGGCGCTCCGAGCTCGTCGTATGGCGCGCCGAGTTCGTCCTACGGAGCACCGAGCTCGTCCTACGGAGCACCGAGCTACCAAACCCGCGTGGTAGGCATCGATCTCGAAGGAATCAGGCAGGCCATCCAGGTGGCGCAATTCAATCAAATCTCTCAGGGTTCTGGCGGCTACCCGAGCGGACCGTCCGGATCTTACGGAGCACCAAGCAGGCCATCCGGCAGCTACGGTGCACCGTTCTAAGCGGTCGCCAAACTTGAAACAGCTTGGAAGTGCGAGAGAAGGAGCGAGTGGAGACACCGAGTTGACCGTAGCGACTATCTTTCGAGCTTATTAGCGAACGAAACAGGACAGACCGCGCTTCGAACTTGCCGCGAGTTCTTTCAAAGTGAGACCGCTTCTCCTGTTGCGTTGCTCGGAAGATCGTCGCGCAGAGGACAGATCGTTAAGAGGAAATCCATCCCCGAAGCCCGTGTCTTTAGATCGAATTTTCAGAAGTAGATTAATCGGTAGAATCGATTCGAAGTTAGAGAAAAGCCGAGCTCGAGCGAGAGTCGTCGTTTCGACGAGTCACAATTCTGCGTAGAGGACGAAAACGAAGTAGTCTGGAGGTGCGTACAGGGTAACATCGAGCGAGGATTCCCAGGCTCCTGTTTCGTTGAAATCAAATCGTCGTCGCTTCAACGAGCCACGATCCATAACGGAATCGCGGGCGTACGCGCCAAAGGTAACGGGCTCCGAGCTTTGATCCGTCGGAGATTAATAAGTCGTCGCTTCGACGGGTCAGAGCTCAGGAGTGAACTTGAACGTCCGAACGACCGACGTGATGCTTAACGATCTGAACGTCGACGCCGGTGTCGCGTGTTATCCTACCAAAATCATTCGTCGTCGCGGTCCTGTCCGCGAGGGATCGAACCAGTGATAAACAAACTGAACTAAAACGCGCACAAACGAATCTCAACGAGGTTCCAAGTATCGAATAAGACTCGAAGAAGAAGGGAGCCGGAGCCGAAGTCGAAGCCGTGATCGGCGCGAAGACGCGCCTTGTACATACAATTACACACGCTTTCCACAGCGTCCGCCGCGTGATTCGGCCGCCCGAGAAGGAACCTACGCCAAATCTGCCGAAAATCGTTCGGAACGAAAACGAGAAGCGTCTCGAAGAACGAGGCGGTCGCTGACGCGACAAACGTACACATAGATACACCCTATTTTTTATATGTTCAAACGCTACCCCTTAACCACGCATTTTTATACTTGTATAAAGGCTTTTTTGTAGAAAAAAATAAAAAAAAAACGTCGCCACCGTTGAAACAACTGCCTCCTGTTCAATTTCGTCGATTTCGAACGACGCTCGACGATTCTCCTATTTGCTACTCCTTTCTTGTCGTTAGTTTCTCTTTCTCCTTCCTGAATTACGCGCGTCACGATCGACGATCTGCCCGAGGTACCGATCACATGACCCCTGTGTCCGCTCCAAGCAACGTCATCGTTCGTCCCCGTGCGTTTTTTCTTCGCTCGCCGCTTCGAAGAGACTTAACATTTTTTTTTTTTTTAACGAACTGCCGCCTTTCTCCTTTCACTGCACCGATCAGAGACAACCGCGGAGGCTACGAGCTACTCTTCGCTGGCTATCGCGTGGGTTCTCACGAATCACGGATGCTTGCAAAAGGAGAAGTCTGGCCACCGGTCAAACATTCGAAAGTGACTCTGACGTGCCACTCTGCTCTCTTGAACCTCCGTCGATTCTTTCTTTTGCGATACGCCTAAACGCATTTCGTCTTCACTCATCGTACGATATGTTTTTAGGTCAATACGTTTCTTGGATAAAAACTTGAAACGCTTTTGACAAAACGTGTGTGACGCTCCGATTACATAATAAAGATAAAGATCGCGCTTTCTTAGTTATCGGACATTTTTGAAGGCGACAAATAATATCTTTCGGATTTTGAATAATGGTTCACAATACTTTGCATATTTATACTTTATTGTTCGTAGAATTTTCTGTGCGTACGTGACATAAATATGAAAATAATTATCGAGGACAGGAAAACTTTACTCGCTCGGATTATCATTATCCAAGGTAAAATATGCAAAGCGGGTTAAATATCGCAAGTGGTGATATTTATCAGAGGTAATCGTTCTGCGGTAAATACTTAATTTAGTGTATAAAGTCCAGTTGTTGTTACAACTGTTTTAATCGAGCGTTGCCGACATCTCGAGAAGTAATTAGAAATTGTCTAACGAACTGCAAAATTAAGTATTCGAGCAGTACGATGCGAGATTGTCGCAATTAAGGTGCACTACCATGGCAAATAAATCGCACCGACACTAAACCTGAATTAAATCGTTAAAGCAATCGTTTTTTTATATTCCAGGATTTGAATTACGTAATCCAGAATGCATAATATTGCGAGCGAACACGTTCGACGCGTAATACTAAGGGATACATAAAAACGATGAACATTGCGCGCATCGAATAATAGAAGGAGCGTTTACAGCCGATAATTTTTTCTCTTTCCTCCTTAGAAAGTGCTGTTCCATCGGAGTTCGAGGAAATCAGACCATCAACGATTCACCCATTCCAAAAACCTTACTTATGGACGACCAGCAGGGAAAGTGCCGCGCGTCTTCTCCATCAGGAACGGCGAGGTCGAGGAAGGGGAAAGCAGAGAGGAAAAGGAACTGTAAGACTCTCCGTGGAATTTTGTAAGAGCTGTGCATAATCCATAAACGTGCCTTGCCAGCCAGAAGCCGTGCGAAAGAAGAAAAACGTGAGCGCAATAGAATCCGCGGTCCACTTTGAAAGATCAAGATACGGCGACCTGGAATCCCGCATTCTTTTTTCTTCTTTTATATTTTCAAAAATGCTGCACCCTCTATTAGGTTGACGACATTCTGTATTCGTGTCCATCGAAAGCTTTTTATTCGGTGTATGATTTATGAACGTTCAACTCTCTCTGTTCCTTCGGGCCAAGCGACTGCGCCGAGTATATTCTTCCCTCTCCAAAATTTATAACCGACTTTTTCCATGGGGGGCACGCAATCGGTAGAGCCATCAGCGTTGGAGAAGTGGCGTGTGAAAGGAGAGAAAAACGCCGGCATGGTAACGCACAATCTGATCTACACGACCAATTATGGGAAGAAGATTTGTCGAGCAGCTGGCGGCTCGTAAAATGTGCTACTTCACAATGGTCCTGCCGCTACGTTCCGTACTTTCGCTACTCCCGTTTCCGCGCCGCGTCGCCAGCTTTTTGGCTCGAGCTGAAACGCGTTGCTTCACTCTCCGTTCGCTTCTTTAACACCGACGGATGTGTTTTTGACGCGCTACTTACCGCACGTTCTACGCTTTTTTTCATATTTATGAAACCAATTAGGTTGCCGTCTTCCGCGGATATTATTCACGCGATAGTCCAAACGGAGTAACTAGCACGTTTCGTTTATCGTTTCTTCGCATATATGTATATTACAAACGCCATAATCTCGTGCAAACCAGTCGAGTTATCTCGCCAGTCCGCGTTGATTGCACTAAAATCGCGAGTCGAAATGAGAAAAAGAGAAAGAACGGATTCTGGCGAAGACCAATTACGTATGAAATTCAATAGGCATTACGCGAAACAGCGTAGAGAATGCAGATCCCACTTAGAAAACAGAAGAGAAAAAAAGCTATGCAGTTTTAAGAGGTCTCGGTATATGCTTGCCTCAGAATTGTGTAAATCAGACGAGTTGATTGCACAATACGGTCGACAACAAATGCTGAAGATCAACCTGGAATTATAATCGTAATATGGTTTCGCGTTTCCGTTCGGATTGATATACAGTAGTACCTCGATTATCCGAATCACAATTGTCCCCATTTTTAATTATTTAAGGTTCTAATTAATTAATGCATCTAAATGTAAGCCCAGATAGCACCATACGTTCCAAGGACGTTCGTTTCATGTTCAGTTTATGTCCGAATGTCCTACGTCCATTTTGGACATTCCTAGGACATTCCTAAAACTTAAATTTCGGATGTTTCAGAAACGTCCGTTTTAAAAGTTCCGTGGATATTCGGAAGACTTAAATTTCGGATGTTTCAAGAGCGTCTGTCTTAAAAGTTCTATGGATGTTCGGAAGGTTTAAATTTCGGATGTTTTAGAAACATTCCTCTAAAGAGTGTTATGGATATGCATAAGAAATACACAATATAACCTCAACGTTGCAATGAAATTTTGCTGTCTTATTTATTTCTCGTATAGGGTGAAGGCATTAAAGGTCGACAATCCTTTAGTAGTCGGCTACTCTTATATTGTTCAGCTTGAAAAAATGAACATTTAAATAGAAAGTTTGTTAAACAATAATTTTATATTGAATTTTAAATCTCTGAACTTTAAAATATGTACATACAACAAAACGAGGTTTTCAAAACTAAAGGAAAAGAAATGCTACTGAATTCTGAAATGATTCGTAAATAATTGTAAACAATTACTTTATTCAAAACGACGCGTATATTATAAAAACTTGCTTTGATATATCATACAAAGGTAGCCAAATAAAAATTTTCTTTATCTAATCATTTGAGTTTGCAGTTTGAGGTTATAGATAGGATCATCGAAGTTAATAAGTAAAGATGCTCGATCGAGACTCCAAAGAAGAATGGGTGACCGCGAATATTCCGACAACAACATAACCTGCAAGGTTTAGAGTAAAATATTCCTTGCTGTCCGGTCGTTGTGAAAGATAATAAGATCTATATTTATATTTTGTAATATCCAAGAATGCGAATTTAAGAAAATGATTCGTTTAGTAATTTTAAGCGTTCAAAAAATTATTTTTGAATGTTCGGAACATGTCTTGATAATGTCGACACAGTACATTCTGAGGACGTCCCACTTTGTAAATGGGACCTTAATGCGACGTTTGGAAAACTTAATGAGGACGTATAGAGAACATATGGACCTTTACGGGACGTCCGGAACGTCCAGAACGAATATTCTGTGGACATACATACAACGTGTTTGTGCTATCTGGGAGTGTATAGTGGGACTCCGAGTAGCGTTCGAATAATGATTTAATAACATTTTACTAATCATTAGCATTCTATTTTATAAATAGCAAGTCGGTTAATCGAGGTTCTCTCAAAGAGTAGATATAATAAGAGGCGACATTCCGTCGAAAAAACCCCTTTTAAAAAGAGACGAAATGATACCACCAACGCAAATGTCCGCTCGGTTTTAATTTTCAGATTTCAGTAATGATCGTTAAATTGTGATAAAATGCAAATGTATTTAGTGTAATTTTATGTTCTAACGTGTATGCGTGTGTGTTTATGTGAGCGTGTATGTAATCAAATAAAAATGTTGAAAAAAAGTTGATTCAAAGTCTTCGCTTGTCTCCACAGCCAATTTAAAGGGACGCTTGTAGTGTCGCCTCTTATTATACCTATACCTGTACTCTTTGGTTCTACGGTAACTTTGTTTTGAATGTATCAAAGATTAATAGATGCAAATAGGACAGGAAAATAGGTTGTTAATAGTATTTTTATCAATTATGTTGACCCTCAAGTAATATATTGGGATCACGATGCTATACAGGTTGTTAAGGATAGTATTGCAAAGATTTGGAGGGGTGGTAGATCACGTAAAAACAAACAAAAAACTTTTGACTAGGGTCTAAAACTCGACCATTTTTAAAAAAAAACTGTCATAAACGTCTAAGCTTCCAACCGCTATAATTCAAGATAGGAATGTTTTTCGTAAGCAAATTCTTAATGTAAGATTAAGGTAAAGATTGCGATCTTGTTAATCCAAAGAGCAAATCCAAGTAACCCAAAAATGTCTGAACTAAACTACCTTAACTGATAAAGTGACCAATAAATAGAGGCACGCTCGTTCACTCTTAAGTCACATTTAAACGTAACAAGCAGGTGATACGTCCTGGAAGAAAGAAATGCCAAAACGAACATGAAAAGTTTTCTGTGCATCTCTGTAATCGCAGTTTTCTTGGTTGTACCAAGTACAGCTATTGACTGCACCCGCAACCAATATAACTGCACATGTCAACCACCGAGTAATCCGGGGATGCACATTGCGTGTAAATATCCGGTTGGTACATGAAAATCATTTGATTGCAATTATTTTAAAAAATAAAAAAGCTTTATTAATTAGTTTGTCTTATAATTTTCAACGCATTCATTTTCTAAGGAAAGTATGTACGTAGCACATTTCCTAAACGAACTTTAAGACATTTTCTGCATTATATCTGTTGCGTCGCTAAATTGCCAATACAGGTGTTTCATGTTGTATTTAGAATTCGGGACCAGCAGCTGCGTGTGGTAAAGTTATACGTGTAGGGTTGACTCAAGCAGAGAAGGATGAAATCGTCAACACGCACAATAGGCTCCGACAATTCGTGGCCGCTGGCAGAGAAACGAGGGGAAACCCTGGACCGCAACCTGCGGCGACGAACATGAAATTCATGGTACGGTTATCAGTCAATTAGTTTCTCTGCTATTTTCGTGTCTCATAAATTTAGCTGCAGGGAATATAAAATTTAAAACGCAAAAATAACCATTTGTTTTTACCGTGTACGAAACCTTCTCAAATAGCTGGCATTAGGTGATCTGTACGAATACAACATACCTAATTTCAGTAATACAATGTATTCGTTCTAGAGATGGGACGATGAGATCGCTGAATTAGCTCAGAGGTGGGCCAATCAGTGTTACTATGGTCACGATGACTGCAGAAGCGTCAGTAAGAGACAAACGATATAAGACTTTCAATTGATTTAACGAATAGTTGTGCCAAGATCAAATAATTCGTGTAAGAAAGCAAAAGTCGTTCTATCGTTAATTTACGAATTTCATTGCAGGTCGATTTTATGTCGGCCAGAATGTTGCTTTTGGGTCCTCGACTTCTAAGCCGTCCGACCTAATAAATATGTGGTACAACGAAGTAAAATATATGGACCGAAATAATGTGCATAAATACAAGTAAGTCTTTTATGTCGGTAAAAGAATATTCGGATTGCATAAGAATTTGTTATTCACAAAATTTGTCTAATGTCTGTGACCAGATTCAGTACTACGTATGGTCATTACACTCAAATAGTTTGGGCAAACACGAAGACAATCGGTTGTGGAAAAATTATTTACCCTGACCGAGGATCGAATAGATATTACATGGTGTGCAACTATGGTCCAGGCGGTAACTTTCCAAATTTACCAATCTACAAAACAAACTAGTAATGCAAGACAGGTTAGATGCTAAAACCGTAAAAGCATCATAACTACAAGTTTTACTTTAAAACTTCTACAACCAAAGCACAAATGAATGGTAAATTCAAGTGGTGACAAGTCAATCGGTACAAGAAATTAAATGTAGTAAAAAAGTACAATAATTTATGGATTATAGAAATTGTACGTCAAACTTCAGAGTTCAAAATAAACTGTATGTTTTTACTACCAAATATATTTCTGATAAAAAGTGAAATATAATCAATTGATGCAGGAAAAAAAATGTGTTTTAGTTTTTTGTTAAGGTAAAAATGAAAGAATTTAATTGTTTCACTTGTGTACAATACTGTTTTGGTTTCTCACAGCACAATGTCTTTTTCTTTACCATATCCATGTGACCCAAACACTAGTTTCACAATAATAAAGATTGCGATGTTGTTAATCCGATGAGTGCAGTAACTGTGATATTGTTAGGTATTCTAGGGGATTCCTTTGACTATTAACAAGGCTCGAAAAAGGTTTTACTCTACCACTGTTAAGTAATAAGTTTTCGGTATTACGAATGTATGTTGAATAGCAGTGATATGCAAGCTTTTTACATTCCGCTTGAATAGCAGAAAATGTTAAATAATCATCATATTTATTTGCGAGCTTATGTATACTCGGTGGGCTTTTTTCTTTTGATAAATGAGTTTAATAAGTTTCGACAAAAATCATCGAGGGAATGATGAATTTCTAACTCTATACTGAGGTATAAATAACTCGATGGCATGATACAAATGGTTATATAAAAAGGAAACTGTTTCATTTGGATCAAGATACAAAATATTATCATCCCACCATATAGAGCCTAAATATTCGCACATGCCTACAAAGTCGTTACCACGATTAAAGTCATATTTGTAAATAGGAGAACACGATAATGACTGAGACGCTTTATTCAATTGACAATTAAGTGTTAAGTTAGGATGAAACTTATAGCAAGGAAGAAGGGGGTTATCAGCAGTAGTGATGTGAACATTACTGTGATTGGAGATGACTAAATCAAGAAACAAGCCTAAAGAGTTAGGTATAAAGCCATGTACTGCCTCGCGAGGCTCTGGCCGCTATCTTATTGTAGAGTACGAAAAAGAAGCGAGGCAACGTTCACAATCATCTATTTGGCGTTGTCTCACTTTTTTTTCGTACACCGAAACACGGTAGCGACGCGAGCCTCGCGAGGCAGCCTCGCAGTGTCCGTACTCCGTACACGGCTTCAGATTATTTTGAGCGAGACCACAAAGATCAAAATTATTGATTAAATATTTGTAAGACTCAGCTTCCCGACGACCACAGCAAGTTCCAGGAGAATGATATTGTAAGTGCCAGGAGACATGTGGTAAGTTGAAATCGCCAAGTATAAATGCAGTGTCGCTAGGATATTTCCGCAAAACATCTGACATGCAGCATGCAAGGGGATTCAAAGAATACCCTTACAAATAAATGCTCAATGTGGTCACAATCGGTACGAATAATAGTACAACGGACAGACTTCTTGATAGCGATTAACACTCCTCCTCCTCGTTGGAAAATACTAAAATGGGCAGATCCATCACAACGGTATATGTCGTAGTCCATAGATCCAAGTTCGGTTGATGATATTTCAGGATACAGACAAGTTTTAACGAGGATAAGTTCTCTGAAGTTCTTGAAGTTAATCCAAACAGCAAATCCAAATAACCCAAAAATGTCTGAACTAAACTACCTTAACACGTTCCGTGCGAGCGAAGCCCAGAAACCGCGGTGAACTCGATAGATGTATCGAGTCCAGTACGGAACGTGTATTAACTGATAAAGCGACTAATAAATAGAGACACGCTCGTTCATTGTTTAGTCACATTTAAACGTAACTAGCAGGGTACGTACTGAAAAAAAGAACAGCGAAAACGAACATGAAAAGTTTTCTGTGCATCTCTGCAATCGCAGTTTTTTTGGTTGCACCAAGTACAGCCATTAACTGCTCCCGCAACAAATGTTCATCTCCGGGGATGCACACTCTGTGTCGATATCCCGTTAGTATATGAAAATCATTGGACTGCAATTATTTTTAAAAATAAAATAGCTTTATTAATTCGTTTGTCTTATAATTTGCAACGCATTCACATTCTAAGGAAAGTATGTACGTAGCACAGTTGCTAAAGGAGCTTTGGGACATTTTTTGCATTATATCTGTTGCGTCGCTGAATTGTCAATACAAGTGTTTCATGTTCTAATTAGAATCGGCAACCAGCAGCGTGTCGCAAAGTTATGAGTACAGGGTTCACTCAAGCAGAGAAGGCTGAAATCGTTAACACGCACAATACCCTCCGAAAATACGTGGCCGCTGGCAAAGAAACAAGGGGAAAACCTGGACCGCAACCTGCGGCGACGAACATGAACACATTGGTACGGTTATCAGTCACTTAGTTTCTCTGCTATTTTCGTGTATCGTAAATATAGCTGCAGGGAACAGAAAATTAAAAACGCGAAAGAAACGATCTTTTTTTTATCGTGTACAAAACCTTCTCAAATAGCTGGCATTAGGTGATCTGTACGAATACAACATACCTATTTTCAGTAATAAAATATATTCATTCTAGAGATGGGACGATGAGATCGCCGAAATAGCTCAGAGGTGGGCCAATCAGTGTCAGTTTGGTCACGATGAGTGCAAAAGCGTCGGTAAGAGACGAACGATACTCATTGATATAAGATTTTCAGTTGATTTAAGGAATAGTTGTGACGAGATCAAATAATTTGTGTAAAAAAGCAAAATTCGTTCCATCGTTACTCTTTGAATTTCATTGCAGACCGGTTCTCTGTTAGCCAGAATGTTTATTCATTAACAATGAGTTCTGGAACCCTGACTACTAAGCCATCCGACATAATAAGAAAGTGGTACGACGAAGTAAAATATATGGACCGAAATAATGTATATAAGAACAAGTAAGACTTTTACGTGCGTAAAAGAATATTCGGATTGCATAAGAATTTGTTATTCACAAAATTTGTCTAATGTCTGTGACCAGATTCAGTACTAAGAATGGTCATTACACTCAAATCGTTTGGGCAAACACGAAGAGAATTAGTTGTGGAAAAATTACTTACCAAGAGGGTAAATGGTACAAATACTGTTTGGTGTGCAACTACGGTCCAACCGGGAACTTTCCAAATCAACCAATCTATCCAACAAAATAGTACCACAAGACAGATTCGTTTGTAAAATCAAAAAAGTATAATAACTGCAAGTTCTACTTTAAAACTTCTACAACCAAAGCACAAATAAATCGTAAATTCCAGTGGTGACAAACTGTATGTTTTTACTTCCAAATATATTACTGGTAAAAAATGAAATATGTATAATCAATTGATGCGGGAAAGGTAAAAATGAAGGAATTTAAGTATTTCGCTTCTGTACAACACTGATTTGATTTCTCACAACCCAATGTTTTTTCCTTTGTCATATCCATGTCACCCAAGCACTAGCTTTACAGTAATAAAAATTGCGATCTTGTTAATCTAATGTGTACAGTAACTGTGATACTGTTACCTAGTAGTTAAGTAAAGTAGTTAAATAAATATTTAAAAATAAGTATTTCTCGCGATACAGGGTAACAATGGGCGGTATTCACAGTTGCAACTTATGCTTAAGCATTTGCCAAGGCTGAAGCAAATACTTAAGAATAAGAACCGTCTATGAATACCGCCCAATACATATCACAGTTACTGTACTCGGTGGATAAACCATGAGAGTTTTAGAGTATTATGCTATCAGAACGTAGCGACAAGTTTTCGCATGAATTCGTGTGGTATGCATATTTCTTATAACGCAGAACGTATCTTCCACGTTATGCTGGAATCACTGTACTAAAAATTACTTTTCCATAATTCATATCGAATTTTGTAGCCAGAGGCGGATTTACATATCTACAGGCTAAGTAGGCTGCAGCCTAGAGCGGCGAATATTGAGGGGCGGCAAATCTTGACCGAACGAAATTGAAAAAGATAGTGAAATGGTTTTGCCTGTAATTGTTTACTTTTTCGTCGGTAATAATAACGTAGATATCAGTTTTAAAATACGATGTTTCGTATGAATACTGTCTTAACGTGTGATATGCAACTGGCATACATATTTGCATATGAGAATAAAATAGGAAAGGGCGACAAACACTTGTTACCCTAGAGGCGCCAACTTTCAAAATCTACACCTGTTTGTACTTACTGTATGAACTGTTTTAATTTAGATATTATATTTTTAAATCCTCTTTTTGTTTTTGTTGCACTATTATTATTTATTTTTAGACACTACTTCTGCCCCTGTATCCCGTTAATAAATAAATAGATCTGTATAAAAGATGATTATACATAAAAATATCATGCACACAGTAACACGGAAAAAAATGGTTTAGCTGCTCCAGCAAATCTATAATTCGCTGGAAAAATTTTGATGTCATAGCTAAGTAACTTTGCTACTGCAGCAAAGAAATTGTATGTTAAAGCAATCTTGAACTTATTGGTAAAGCAAATCTAGTTTTGCTAGCTGAAATGATCTGTCACGGCAACAACTCAGTTTCTTTATAATTAATTCATGGAATCGTTTTCTTCAATAAATTCCACTGTACAACACGGGTCTGATTTTGTAAACTTGAATAAACATGTCTTATAGATTTCGACGTGCTGAATACGAATCTACAAACCGTTTTTTTTCAGAACGTACAGTTTTTGAAAAATCAATTTTGAAAAAAATGATAAATTCTCAACTTTGGAGTTTTTTTGTGCTTTTACCGTAATAGTTATTTAGTTGCTCTTGGCACAAAATGATTCTGTGGACTCTCTCGAAAAAAATGATATAAATAGTTATTAGATTCTAAGCATCGAAATAAGTTTAAATAACAATTAAAGTAAAAAGGACACCCAAAACGCACCCATTTTTGCTGATATTCTTCACTTTATTTCAAAAAGTAAGGGTCTAGGAGAAAATTTGACCATACCACGCGATAGAGCAAACCTTTCTACTAAGGAAAGCATCAGGCGAATTTCCAAAATTATTTTTGTTTTCAATATAGAAATAAAATAGTTTGGCGAAACTATTAATAACTATTAATAACTATTTATATCATTTTATTCGAGAGAGTCCACAGAATCATTTTGTGCCAAGAGCAATTAAATAACTATTACGGTAAAAGCACAAAAAAACTCCAAAGTTGAGAATTTATCATTTTTTTCAAAATAGATTTTTCAAAAACTGTACGTTCTGAAAAAAAACGGTTTGTAGATTCGTATTCAGCACGTCGAAATCTATAAGATATGTTTATTCAAGTTTACAAAATCGAAGAAAAGTCAAAATTTGTCGAACAGTGTTCTCTAGAAACGTCCTTTGATTGTCACAATTAGTTAACATTGTAAGCCACCATGCAGCATGAAAAAGAGAATGCAAAAGCCTCAAACGTCCAAAAATTCCAAAAAATGGTAGAGTTAATATTGGAAAAACTTATTTTCTGACATAAGTATTTGTTACGGGCCGTTAGCAGGTACTGAGTATAGACCTAGTTTCATAAGGCTTCCGCTAGAGTGTTCTCGTAATAATCGTCTTTCTCGCTAGTGTTTGATCGCCCTGTTCCTATATAAGACGAGTTCCGAAATAATATTTCACAGCTCAATCGCGGGTTGATCAGTATAGGTGTACTGAGATAAATGAAGTAAGTTTTCGTTGATCCAATGGTATAAAACGAATATAGGAATCGCCCTAACCCCCGCCTTCTCTCTGCGTTTATAAGATCTCGCAAGAAGCATTCCATACATACAAGCATTATTGGATGTGTATCTAATTTATATTGTTGGAGCAACTAATAAATTAGCTGTAATTGGGTCTGTTCGTATACTACATTTTCTTTAATGTAATAGCAAAATAATTAGCTACATATACTACGCTCTATTTTCTATTGGTTGCAGTATTGAATCATTTTTGCTGTACTAACAAATCGCACTTCTTGTAATATCAAACTTCATTTGCTACAACAATCAGCTCTGTAACTTAGTTTCTGTAACATAGCATATTCGCTGTCCGTATATTACGGCTAGAGATTTGCTAGGCTAGCAGGATTTTTGGATGTCACAGCAAATCTTTTTTTTCCGTGAACATACAGTCAGCGCTACATATAAATTTATTGGTTTGCAATTGTTTTTAAAAAATAAAAATAAACTGAACACACGTTGTAAAACAGTTCGTAAATGAATTGAAGAAAATCGATTAGTGGAGACCTCCTTATTCCTCGGTCGAACATCAAACTTCTTATCACATTAATCACATATGTATCGATATGGCGGACTAATTACTAATAAACCACGACAAAGGAAGAAGGAAATTAAAAAGACATGCAAACGGAAAAGAGTAGCTCATATTATATAAAATTATCTGTGTAGCTGACTCAACTGTCGTAACTGATAAAGCGACCAATAAATAGAGGTACGCTCGTTCACCATTTAGTCACATTTGAACGCAACAAGCAGGTGATACGTCCTGAAAGAAAGAAAAGCGAAAACGAACATGAACAGTTTTCTGTGCATCTCTGTAATCGCAGTTTTCTTGGTTGCACCAAGTACAGCCATTGACTGCAAACGCAACAGATGTTCATCTCCGGGGATGCACACTCTGTGTCGATATCGGGTTAGTAGTTAGTATATGTATATGAAAATCACTTGACTGCAATTATTTTTTTAAAACAAAATAGTTTTATTAATTAGTTTGTCTTGTAACACTGTATAACAGCCATCTGGACTTCTAACATTCAAAAATCACTTGTTATGGATTTTTGTACGCTGAATACGAATCTGCAAACCGTTTGTAGTTTGTAGCCATCACCTTCAGTTTTCGAGAAATTTGATTTTAAAAATAAATGCAATTTTTAAAATTTGTACAATTGTTGTGCAAAAACTGTAATAGTTATTCGGTTGCTGGTTGCGTCAAATTACTCTGTGAACTCTCCCGAATAAAATGATATAAATTATAATTGGATTATCAGCATTTAAATATGTTGCAACAACGCCCAAAGTGAAAAGGACACCCGACATGCACCAATTTTGGCAGGTATTTTTCAATATATTTCACAAACTAAGGGTCTAGGACGTCTAGGAGAAAATCTGAGCCGACCATGCAATGCAACAGACATCTGTCTCTCGGAAAGCATTAACAAAAGTGGTAAGTCACGTTTGGTTTTCAATACAGAAACGAAATAGTTTAGTACAGGCCTGGGGAAATCGTGGCCCGCGGGCCACACGGTCTCCGTTCTCCTCCTGCCGAGCTCTCCCCACTACATCCACTTGATTCTGCCGCTGTGTGACACTCCTCACAGTGAGAGCATTGTCAGGTAAGTCTGTGTGCGGAGCAGCGGGAATGGTGAGGGAAATCGTAGCCTACTGGAGGGGGAACGCCACACTAATGGAAGGAGTAGCACAGCGACGTCGGGGAAGAATTTCCCCAGGCCTGGTTTAGTAAAACGTATGCCGCTGACAGCGGTACTCAATGGTACGGTGCGGTGGGTCAGCGTGTTCACTGCACTGTTGATCCGCGTAACACAGGGAGGGCCAAAATTTTGCCCGCACGGGCAGCGCGGATCGGCGCGTTGCTCGGAGAGCGAAAGGCTGAGGTCCCACGGAGCGTGCTGTCACGAGCCGCGCCGCGCCGCGCCACAGCAATAGCGGCGAAAAAGCAGCTCGGCGCGAGTCACGGCATGATCCGTGCTACACAAAGCGCTTCCCGTTCTACGGACCGCGGTTGGAACGGCTCTCGCGCTTCTGTAGCACGCATCCGGCCTTGACTCGCGCCGAGCTGCTTTTTCGCCACCATCGGTGTGGCGCGGCACGGCGCGTGATAGCACGCTCCTTAGGACCTCAGCCTTAGCACGCTCCGTCCCGACGTAATACCCCTTTAGCTTCAATTAGGTAGGGATGGCCGTCCCCTATGATGCACACCCCCCGGGAGTACGAGGGCCTTGACCGGACCGGGGGGCAAGGTTCTCCGAAGACCCGGGGAAGAACGCGACACGTTTCACACGAAACCGGCTAATGCGTGCACCTCCCCTTTCTGGGGAGGGTATGAAACTCCTCGCTTCACAGAGGAGTAGACGCCTCCACTGAGCACCGGCGAGGTGGGCCGGTAATACTTAACATAGAACATAGAACATAGCACGCTCCGTGGGACCTCAGCCAAACGCAACCCAGAAGCAAGTGTTGGGGGAGTCGATAGTTCCCACTCGTAGACCGCCGCGTCGCACAGTGGTGCATTTTTCCGAAAAGCTGGCCAAAATTCAATTTTGTAATGTATAGAGTAGCCTTTTACCAATGTGATATCTTTAATATAGATATATCAGTGTAATAAATGCTGTTTGAAATTTTAAAATATATTAATCGGTTACTGAGATATAAGCCATTAAAGTTGACGAAATTTTGAGTTCTTAAATGACTTGAAAACGCGACCACATTAGAAGTATGGTGTACTGTTTAGCTTCATGAAATTGATATATCAATAATTTTACCATTAAAGTACATATTATAAGCAATAATTTGTCATAAAAACAATGTGAAAATATCTTTGAATATAATTTTGTTCTTCCCTCTTCAAGATGTGAAAAATTTTAGTGATGCTTTAGCATGATGGAAGAGAAATAGTTGTGTTAGTCATCGAAAGTCATGCCCAGACAAATATCTTGACTTAGTATGGAATGTCAACTATGATATCCAATTGAAAAATCTTGCTATTATTTGCTATCCTGTAAAATATTTACATTTGAAGTCTCAATTAGTATTTAATTACGTTTTTCGTGAACGAACTTTTTCAATTCCGCAGTTCTATTTTATGGCAACATTTTTTTTCCAATCAACTAATAATAATAGAAGCCCAAATAAGTTCTCTGTTAAATTTGATGACTCTAGGTCACCTGGTTTAGCCGCAATTAAAAATTAAAGTTGCATATACCCAACGTCGATTGTCAAATAATATTCGCCTTTACGCAAAGTGTAAATGGAATACCAATAATAAATATATTATATCTTTGCTTTAAACATTTTAAAATGTGTTACTTGTATTAGAAATGCGTTTTAACCTTTCACTCCTAACTTCTTATCTGCATCGTATAAACAGTCGTGTGGGGTTCGTTCGCCTCAATCACTTGTTACTCGCGATCCATATCAGATAATCTTTTCTAAACAATCTCTTGCCTAAAAATACAAATAAATCACTCTGCTTAAGTGAGAGAAAAAATTAAATTGAAAAGGAAAGATGTGCAGTATATATGGAACGGCTGTAACGAAAGCGAGTCATTTGAAGCCAGCAAGTTACAGAGAGCATCGCGAACGAGAGCATCGAGAAACAGATCATTGTTATTTTCACTGTTATTTTCATTGTTATTTTTATTGTTATTTTCATTGTTATTTTCATTGTTATTAACTTCCCGATTTATAGGGAAGTTATTGTATTTGCCCCTAAAATGGAAAATCGATTTTTTAGCAGATCTCCATGTTTCAAGGTCATTGGAGTAATTTTAGGCTATTTTTAACAAATTGTTCGTGTGTGTGTGTGTGTGTGTGTGCGTATGTACGTACGTACGTACGTACGTATGTGATCAAATTTTTCGTTAACGTTTTCTAAAAAACTAATAGTCAGATCAAAATGGTCGATGATGCAATCGATGTGTATCAATGTAACTTAGAGCTGAATAGATTTTGTTCTAATTCGATCCAGTAGTTTTTTAGTTTTTTTAAGAAAACCTAACAGAATAACGCAATCTAAATGGGAGAATATAAATTTCTGAGAGAATAACTAAACTGAAATAATATATATACATACATTATTACTATTATTATATTTATATAACACACACACACACACACGCACACACACACACACACACATATATATGCATATACATATACAGGGTGTCCCATTTTAATCCGCCACCACGGCTAACTTAAGAAATATGCATCGGATCAAAAAACATCCCGAACAAAAGTTTGATGGTTTGGAGGGGGACACCTGATCCTGTCAAAAAAATTTCACCCCTACCCCCCTGGGGGGGGGGTTACTTTAAAATTTTAAATAGGACCACCTACTTTTTATTGCAGATTCGGATTCCACGCCACAAAATATGTAGGTTTTATTTCAAACATTTTTTTTCATTCGCGATAGGTGGTGCTGTAATCGCGAAATTTCAATTTTTCGCCTATTTCGATTTTTCGCCTATATATATTACAATATATAACTATAATGATATAATTGTGATAAATACATATATATGAGTATATTTATACACGTATAAATATATATATACTCAATAACTACATATTGAAAACAAATGAATATACATAATATCCATATACACAGCACACACATACATACATATATACCCCAGGGGGGTAGGGATGAAATTTTTTAACAGGGTCAGATGTCCCCCTCCAAACCATCAAACTTGTATTCAGGATGTTTTTTGATCCAATGCATATTTCTTAAGTTGTCCGTAGTGGCGGAGTAAAATGGGACACTCTCCCTATATATATAAATGTTTGTTTAATGCGACGTCATATAGCAACAATGTTGATAAGTAGAAAACTATTAAATTTCTCCGAATACGAATAATTTTCTAATTAGTGACAATTAATAATGGTAATAATAAATTACAACTCGCAAATCGGGAAGTTCTTTGCGTGGCCCGTAAAGGGTCACACACAAAATAAACATGAATAGCTACAGGCATCACTACTCGCAAGCGAGTGTAGCGAGCGAGCAACACGGACTCCACTCGCGAGCTCGCGAAGCGAGCGAGCAACACGGACTAGCTAGTTTTCATTGTGTTTTTCATTGTTATTTTCATTGTTTCTATTAATTAAAATTAAAAAATAAAATTTTTTAATTTTTTAAACAAAATTTTCAATTTTGCATTTTTGATAAAATATTCAAATTCAACAACCTTAAAAACATAAGAATACCAATTTTCATGAAAATCGGATCAAGTTATGAATTTTGGCCAACTTTTTGGGAAAATGCACCACTGTGCGTCGCACTGTCAGTTCCCACTCTGTCGCAGCCGCGACGTTTCGCGAGCAGTGCGAGCACTCACATGAGGCACGGGATCGCTCTTTGGTCCTGAGCAACTTTTGGTTGTCCCTAGCGTAACAGAATGGCTAGCTACCTGCTCCAATTTTGTATTTGTTATTTACAAACAATTTAATAAATAATTATTAACTATTAACAATAAACTATCTAATAAATTTTGTGCAATATAGAACTTCGTTTTTTTTTTTTTTTTTAATAAGCATGGAGTCAGTGTTATCTATTTATAAGATGCATTATTATTATTAACTTCCCGATTTATAGGGAAGTTATTGTATTTGCCCCTAAAATGGAAAATCGATTTTTTAGCAGATCTCCATGTTTCAAGGTCATTGGAGTAATTTTAGGCTATTTTTAACAAATTGTTCGTGTGTGTGTGTGTGTGTGTGTGCGTATGTACGTACCCACGTACATACGTACGTACGTACGTACGTATGTGATCAAATTTTTCGTTAACGTTTTCTAAAAAACTAATGGTCAGATCAAAATGGTCGATGATGCAATCGATGTGTATCAATGTAACTTAGAGCTGAATAGATTTTGTTCTAATTCGGTCTAGTAGTTTTTTAGTTTTTTTAAGAAAACTTAACAGAATAACGCAATCTAAATGGGAGAATATAAATTTATGAGAGAATAACTAAACTGAAATAATATATATACATATATTATTACTATTATTATATTTATATAACACACACACACACACACATATATATATGTATATATACAGGGTGTCCCATTTTAATCCGCCACCACGGCTAACTTAAGAAATATGCATCGGATCAAAAAACATCCCGAACAAAACTTTGATGGTTTGGAGGGGGACATCTGATCCTGCGAAAAAAATTTCACCCCTACACCCCTGGAGGGGGGGTTACTTTAAAATTTTAAATAGGACCACCTACTTTTTATTGCAGATTCGGATTCCACGCCACAAAATATGTAGGTTTTATTTCAAACATTTTTTTTCATTCGCGATAGGTGGCGCTGTAATCGCGAAATTTCGATTTTTCGCCTATATATATATATTACAATATATAATTATAATGATATAATTGTGATAAATACATATATATGAGTATATTTATACACGTATAAATATATATATACTCAATAACTACATATTGAAAACAAATGAATATACATAATATCCATATACACAGCACACACATACATACATATATACCCCTGGGGGGTAGGGATGAAATTTTTTAACAGGGTCAGATGTCCCCCTCCAAACCATCAAACTTTTATTCGGGATGTTTTTTGATCCAATGCATATTTCTTAAGTTGTCCGTAGTGGCGGATTAAAATGGGACACTCTCCCTATATATATAGATGTTCGTTTAATGCGACGTCATATAGCAACAATGTTGATAAGTAGAAAACTATTAAATTTCTCCGAATACGAATAATTTTCTAATTAGTGACAATTAATAATGGTAATAATAAATTACAACTCGCAAATCGGGAAGTTCTTTGCGTGGCCCGTAAAGGGTCACACACAAAATAAACATGAATAGCTACAGGCATCACTACTCGTGAGCGAGTGTAGCGAGCGAGCTACAGTAATTCCACTCGCGAGCTCGCGAAGCGAGCGAGCAACACGGACTCCACTCGCGAGCTCGCGAAGCGAGCGAGCAACACGGACTCCACTCGCGAGCTCGCGAAGCGAGCGAGCAACACGGACTAGCTAGTTTATTATAAAATTTATTAGATCGCTTATAATTAATAGTTAATAATTGTTTAAGGAATAGTTTATAAATAAGAAATACAAATTTGGAGCAGGTTGAGATTGATTCTGTTATTCTGAGCCATACCAACACGTGAACCTACCGCACCGTACCGTTAAGTACCGCTGTCAGCGGCATACGTTTTACCGAACTATTTCGTGTCTGTAATGAAAGCCAAACATGACTTACCTCTTTTATTGAAACTGTCCGAGGGAAAGACGTCTGCTGCATCATATGGTGGGCTTAGATTTTTTTCTAGACTCTAGACCTCTAGCCTTTGAAATACAGTGAAAAATATCTGCCAAAATTGGTGCATTTCGGGTGTCCTAATCACATTGAGGATGGTTTAAACATATTTAAATGTTGATAATCCATATATAGTTTATACCATTTTATCCGGGAAGGTTCACAGAGTAATTTGACACGACAAGCAACCGAATAATTATTACAGTTTTTGCACAACAATTGTCCAATGTTTAAAAATTGTAATTATATTCAAAATCAAATTTCTCGTAAACTGAGGGTGATGACAACAAACGGTTTACAGATTCGTATTCAGCGCACAAAAATCTATAATATATAATTATTCAATGTTACAAGTCCGAAAAAAGTTAAAATTTGTTTTACAGTGTAATTTGCAACGCACTAATTATCTAAGGAAAGTATGTACGTAGCACCTTTCCTAAAGAAACCTTAAGATATTTTCAGCCTTATATCTGTTGCGTCGCTAAATTGCCAATACAAGTGTTTCATGTTGTATTTAGAATTGGGCACCAGCAGCTGCGTGTCGTAAAATTATAAGTACAGGATTGAGTCGAGCAGAGAAGGATGAAATCGTCAACACGCACAATAGGCACCGACAATTCGTGGCCGCTGGCAAAGAAACAAGGGGAAAACCTGGACCGCAACCTGCGGCGAGGAACATGAAAACATTGGTACGGTTATCAGTCAATTACTTTCTCTGCTATTTTCCTGTATCGTAAATATTGCTGCACAGAATATGAAATTGAAAACGCAAAAATAACCATTTTGTTGTATCGTGTACGAAACCTTATCAAATAACTCGCATTAGGTGATCTGCACAAATGCAACATACCTAGTTCCAATAATAAAACATATTCGTTCTAGACATGGGACAATGAGATCGCCGATATAGCTCAAAGGTGGGCCAATCAGTGTCAGTTTGGTCACGATTCGTGCAGAAGCGTCGGTAAGAGACGAACGATACTTATTGATATAAGATTTTCAATTGATTGTGACGAGATCAAATAGTTTGTGTAAGAAAGCAAAAGCCGTTCTATCATTAATTTAAGACTTTCATTGCAGATCGATTCTATGTCGGCCAAAATGTTGCTGTAACAATGACTACTGGAACTCTGACTTCTAAGCCGTCCGACCTAGTAAATATGTGGTACAACGAAGTAAAAGATATGGACCGAAATAATGTGAATAAGTACAAGTAAGTCTTTTACGTCGATAAAAGAATATTCAGATTACATAAGAATTTGTTACTCACAAAATTTGTCTAATGTCTGTGACCAGAGTCGTATCTAATACTGGTCATTACACTCAACTTGTTTGGGGAAACACGCGAAAAGTCGGTTGTGGAAGAATTATTTACCAACAGGGTAAATGGAACAAATACTATTTGGTGTGCAACTATGGTCCTGGTGGTAACATTATAGGTCAACCAATCTACCAAACAAACTAGTAATGCAAGACAGATTCGATGGAAAAACCGAAAAAGCATAATAGCTACAAGTTTTACTTTAAAACTGCTACAACCGGAGCACAAATAAGTGGTAACTTCAAGTGGTGTTTGGTCAATCGGAAGAATTAGTGGCATTGATTCTTGCCCCTAGGGAAAAATGTGATGAGGAAAAATGCTCATTTCCAATTGAAATATATAAAATAGAATACATACAGTATATACTGTAGTGTATGTAGTATGCGTATTGTATATTAGTGGGAATAGGCTCTTTTCCTCATCCCATTTTTTCCCTAGGGGCAAGAATCAATGGCACTGATTGTACACCTAGTCCAAATAATTCGTGACTGTTGCTAGAAAATCACCAGGCGGAAAAATATATTTCCCACTATTATATATAAAAAATACAATAAAAGTATATATGTATGTGCATGGAAATGGCATTTCTCTGGCTGGTGATTTTCTAGTAACCGTCACGAATCATTTGGACTGTGGTACAAGAAATCAACTATAATAAAAAATGATATAATTTATGAATTATAGAACAACAAAACAAACTGTATGTTTTTACTTCCAAATGGATTACTGATAAAGAGTGAAATATAATTAATTGATGCAGGAAAAAAGTGTTTCATTTTTTTGTAAAGGTAAAAAAGAAGGAATTTAAATGCTTTGCCATATCCATGTGACCCAAGTACTAGTTTCACAATAATAAAGATTGCGACGTCGTTAATCCAATGAGTACAATAACTATGATATTGTTATGCTGCAGTTAAAAAAGTAATAGTAAGTAGTTAGATAAAGTACTTAAATAAGAATTTAAAAATAAGTGTTTTTCGCAATACAAAGTAACAATATTAAAGTTACTGTATTCATTGGATAAACCATAACAGTTATAGTCTGATATGCATATTTATTATAACGCGGATCATGTCCTCCACGTTATGCTGGAATTCACTGTACTCATTGGCGCCGCACAGTGGGACAAAATGGCATTTTTTTTTCAAATCAGTCTACAGGTCATAATTTGTGATCAAATTTGATGCTTTTTTTTTAAATTCTTGGCAATTAAATTCTCTATTGATCTGTCCAGCCTGATTTTTAAATTTCATTCCCGTTTTTTAATATTATGCGAAAAAGACAGCATTTTTAGGAAATTTATGCGTTTGAGCTAATTTGGTCGTTGGTTTCGAATCCAAAATTAGTTTTTCGGAATGGAAAATAGTATATACAATATTCCAATACAAAATGAAAAAAAAATTGCCAGTATTAAGGTAGCTTAGCCTGTACAAATGGTCAAAAACGCTACCTAGGAACATCTTGTTTAAGTACTAGATTCTGTGCTTCTGGTAGTAAATCTTTGATCTTATGTTCATGTACGTGTCTTAGACTTAAAATGTATGGGTCTGAAGTTGTTAAAAGAAAATGCATTATGTCCTCATTCGTATGTATCGGTGTCGATTTGCGCGTATTATTTTCCCTGCACCTTCTAAACTCTTTATTTCGTGATTCTTGCGCCTCTTCCGATAACTTACCTATAGGAATTAAGAAATTGTTAATTATATCTGACCCATGAATTAAAATCATGTGGCACGATAAAGGCATTGGCTACCACGCATAATTGTTAATATAAATTTATTAGGTTTAGTTGTGGATGGTACGATGTTACAAAAATGATGTTGTTACAAATGGATGTTACAAAATTACGAACAGATCGCTGAAATCACTGGCATTGACCAAAATTTTATAAAAAGAATATACATAATTACGCAAGTACTAGCATCCGGAAAACAAATCAATATAAAGGAATTTAAAACATATTGTATGAATACCGCGAAAATTTATATTAACAATTATGCGTGGTACCCAATGCCTTCATCTTGCCACATGATTTTAATTCATGGGTCAGATATAATTAACAATTTCTTAATTCCTATAGGTAAGTTATCAGAAGAGGCGCAAGAATCACGAAATAAAGAGTTTAAAAGGTGCAGGGAAAATAATACGCGCAAATCGACACCGATACATACGAATGAGGACATAATGCATTTTCTTTTAACAACTTCAGACCCATACATTTCAAGTCTAAGACACGTACATGAACATAAGATCAGAGATTTACTACCAGAAGCACAGAATCTAGTACTTAAACAAGATGTTCCTAGGTAGCGTTTTTGACCATTTGTACACGCTAAGCTACCTTAACACTGGCAATTTTTTTTTCATTTTGTATTGGAATATTGTATATACTATTTTCCATTCCGAAAAACTAATTTTGGATTCGAAACCAACGACCAAATTAGCTCAAACGCATAAATTTCCTAAAAATGCTGTCTTTTTCGCATAATATTAAAAAAACGGGAATGAAATTCAAAAATCAGGCTGGACAGATCGATAGAGAATTTAATTGCGAAGAATTTAAAAAAAAAGCATCAAATTTGATCACAAATTACAACCTGTAGACTGATTTGAAAAAAAAATGCCATTTTGTCCCACTGTGCGCCGGAACGGGGGTTGAAGGGGATGCACTTGCACCCCCTGGTTTGGAAGAAAGAATACACAAAAAAACATATATTTGCGTGTGTATACACGTCGTTTTGCTTGTTTGTAATGATCACAGGCCAGGTGCCTTATTGCGTAAATCAATGGGAATCGTAATCGGTTCTATTTTGACGTTATTATACATAAATTATTATACCTAGATACACCCCTCTGAAAATAATCCTGCCGGCGCCCATGACTGTACTAAAAATTACTTCTTTTCCATAATTCATATTGAATTCTATGGTTATTGTATGAACTGTGTTGATTTGGGTATTACATCTTTACTCCCTCTTTTTGTTTTTGCTGCTTTATTTTTAACTTCCCGATTTATAGGGAAGTTATTGTATTTGCCCCGAAAATGGAAAGTCGACTTTTTAGCAGATCTCCATGTTTCAAGGTCATTGGAGTAATTTTAGGCTATTTTGAACACATTGTTCGTGTGTGTGTGTGTGTGTGTGTGCGTATGTACGTACGTACGTACGTACGTATGTGATCAAATTTTTCGTTAACGTTTTCCAAAAAACTAATAGTCAGATCAAAATGGTCGATGATGCAATCGATGTGTATCAATGTAACTTAGAGCTGAATAGATTTTGTTCTAATTCGGTCCAGTAGTTTTTTAGTTTTTTTAAGAAAACCTAACAGAATAACGCAATCTAAATGGGAGAATATACATTTATGAGAGAATAACTAAACTGAAATAATATATATATATACATATATTATTATTATTATTATATTTATATAACAAACACACACACACACACACACACATATATATATATGTATATATACAGGGTGTCCCATTTTAATCCGCCACCACGGCTAACTTAAGAAATATGCATCGGATCAAAAAACATCCCGAACAAAAGTTTGATGGTTTGGAGGAGGACATCTGATCCAGTCAAAAAATTTCACCCCTACCCCCCTGGGGAGGGGTCACTTTAAAATTTTAACTAGGACCACCTACTTTTTATTGCAGATTCGGATTCCACGCCACAAAATATGTAGGTTTTATTTCAAACATTTTTTTTCATTCGCCATAGGTGGCGCTGTAATCGCGAAATTTCGATTTTTCGCCTATCTCGTTATTATTATATTTATATGTATATAACACACACATATATATATTTATTTATTACAATATATAATTATAATAATATAATTGTGATAAATACATATGTATGAGTATATTTATAGATGTATAAATATATATATACTCAATAACTACATTTTGAAAACAAATGAATATACATAATATCCATATACACAGCACACACGTACATACATATATACCCCAGGGGGGTAGGGATGAAATTTTTTAACAGGGTCAGATGTCCCCCTTCAAACCATCAAACTTTTATTCGGGATGTTTTTTGATCCAATGCATATTTCTTAAGTTGTCCGTAGTAGCAGATTAAAATGGGACACTCTCCCTATATATATAGATGTTCGTTTAATGCGACGTCATATACCAACAATGTTGATAAGTAGAAAACTATTAAATTTCCCCGAATACGAATAATTTTCTAATTAATGACAATTAATAATGATAATAATAAATTACAACTCGCAAATCGGGAAGTTCCTTGCGTGGCCCGTAAAGGGTCACACACAAAATAAACATGAATAGCTATAGGCATCACTACTCGCGAGCGAGCGTAGCGAGCGAGCAACAATAACTCCACTCGCGAGCGAGCGAAGCGAGCGAGCAACAATTACTCTCCTCGTGAGCGAGCGAGCGAGTGAGCAACAATAACCAGCTAGTTTTTTTTTTGGTTTAAGATACTACTTCTGCCCCTGCATCCCGTTAATAAATAAATGGGTATTGTTTGCAGAAGTCTTAGTGTCAGATTTTATTGTGATTATGCATAAAAATATCATGTACACAGTAACACACAGTCAGTACTACATATAAATTGATTGGTTTACAATTGTTGTTAAAGAATAAAAATAAACTGAACACACATTCTAAAACAGTTCGTAAATGAATTGAAGAAAATCGATTGGTGGAGACTGGAGACCTCCTCATTCCTCGGTCGAACATCAAACTTCTTATCACATTAATTATATGCGTATCGATATGGCGGACTAATTTCAGATTACTACTTGCAACACTTGGTTGCGTAGATGTTTGACAGAAAATTTAATTGTTATATTGCGGTGACCGTGACAAAGGTAGGAAGAAGATAAAAAGGCATGCAAAAGATAAGAGAGAATTTAATATTTTATGACATTATCTAAATGCCTGACTCAAATCACTTAACTGATAAGGCGACCAATAAATAGTCGCACGCTCATTCACTATTTAGTCACACTTGAATACAACAAGCAGGTGATACGTCCTGAAGGAAAGAATAGCAAATACAAACATGAACAGCTTTCTGTGCATCTCTGTAATCGCAGTTTTCTTGGTTGCACCAAGTACAGCCATTGACTGCACCCGCAACCGATGTACATTTCCGGATTTACGCTCTCTGTGTCTTCACTCGGTTAATATATATGAAAATCACTTGTCTGCAATTATTTTTTAAAATAAAATAGCTTTATTAATCAGTTTGTCTTGAAGCATTGTGCAACAGCCATCTGGACTTCTAACATTAAAAATTCACTTCTTACGGATTTTTGTACGCTGAATACGAATCTGCAAACCATTGTAGCCATCACCCTCAGCTTTCGAGAAATTTGATTTTGAAAATAAATGCAATTTTTAAAATTTGTACAATTGTTGTGCAAAAACTGTAATATTTATTCTGTTACTTGTTGCGTCAAATTATTCTGTGAACTCTCCTGAATAAAATAATATAAATTATAATTGGATTATCAACATTAAAATATGTTTAAACAACGCTCAAAGTGAAAAGAACACCCGACATACACCAATATTGGCAGATACTCTTCAATATATTTCAAAAACTAAGTGTCTAGGAGAGAATCTGAGCCCACCATGTGACGAAGCAAACATCTGTCCCTGGGAAAGTATTAACAAAAGTGGTAAGTCACGTTTGCTGTTGAATACAGAAACGAAATAGTTTGGTAAAAAACGTACGCCGCTGACAGCGGTACTCAACGGTACGGTGCGGTGGGTCCGCGTAAAAGAATTGTTCTCTCCGAGCTCCAATTTTGTATTTGTTATTTATAAACCATTTCATAAGAAATTATTAACTATTAACAATAGTTAATAATTATAAATTTGTTGTGTCTCTAATAAATTTTGTGCAATTTAGAACTTCGTTTTTTTTTTTTATACGCATGGTGTCAGTGCTCTGAGTTTATAAGATGCATTATTTAAATGTTGATAGTCCAATAATAATATACATCATTTTATTCGGGAGAGTTCACAGAGTAATTTGACTCAACAAGCAACCGAATAATTATTACAGTTCTTTCACAACAATTGTCCAAAGATTAAAAATTACATTTATTCTCAAAATAAAATTTCTCGAAAACTTAGGGTGATGACAACAAACGGTTTACAGATTCGTATTCAGCGCACAAGAATCTATAAGAAATGATTATTGAATGTTACAGGTCTGAAAAAAAGTTAAAATTTGTTGTACAATGTAATTTGCAACGCACTAATTATCTAAGGAAAGTATGTACGTAGCACATTTCCTAAAGAAACCTTAAGATATTTTCAGCCTTATATCTGTTGCGTCGCTAAATTGCTAATACAGGTGTTTCATGTTGTATTTAGAATTCGGGACCAGCAGCTGCGTGTGGTGAAGTTATACGTCTAGGGTTGACTCAAGCAGAGAAGGATGAAATCGTCAACACACACAATATGCTCCGACAATTCGTGGCCGCTGGCAAAGAAGGAAGAGGAAACCCTGGACCGCAACCTGCGGCGAGGAACATGAAATTAATGGTACGGTTATCAGTCAATTAGTTTCTCTGCTATTTTCGTGTCTCATAAATTTAGCTGGAGGGAATATAAAATTGAAAACGCAGAAATAACCATTTGTTTTTACCGTGTACGAAACCTTCTCAAGTAACTCGCATTAGGTGATCTGTACGAATACAACGTACCTAATTCGTTCTAGACATGGGACAATGAATTGGCCAAATATGCTCAAATGCGGGTCAATCAGTGTCAGTATGGTGTGGATATGTGCTTGAAGGATGGTAAGAGACGAATGATATAAAATTTTTAATTGATTTAAGGAATAGTTGTGACGAGATCCAATAATTTGTGTAAGAAAGCAAAAGCCGTTCTATCATTAATTTACGAATTTCATTGCAGATCGATTTCAGACCGCTTATTTTATTCAAGATACGGCTGTTATTGGAAACATGTATCCTAACCTACCCAATCTGATAAATTCTATCTACGACTATGTAAAAGAGATGGACCGAGCAAAGGTGCCTCAATACAAGTAAGTTTTTTACGTCGGAAAAAGAATATTCAGATTGCATAAGAACTTGTTATTCACAAAATTTATCTAATGTCTGTGACCAGGAGAACACGTTACGAAGTCTTTTACGCTAGCATGGTTTGTGCAATCACGAATAAAGTCGGTTGTGGAAGAATTATTTACCTAAAGGATAGATTACCCACTCAACAATTCATGTGCGTCTATGGTCCAGGCCTAGAAATAGGTCAACCAGTCTACCAGACAACTTTCAGGTTCGAAGAGCTGTGTGTAAATCTGGGGAGACACACTTTGTACCTATATCCGGTTAGTATAGATATATAAAAATAAACTTGACTGAAATTATTTTTTAAAATAAAATAGCTTGTAGCAAAATTATTCGTGATATAAGGATTTTCTGAACAGACAAAGGATTTATTAAAGACATTTATAATACATGGATTTCATGGGAATTGAGATACGAAATTTCGTTTCTAAACATTTTCAGACTTTCGCTCTTTACAATTCAGTCCATATAATATAAATCTTTCGAATTGCAACTACTTTCGGGTGTCCAGGTATTATCGCCGAACTCTCCTATTGGAGGACTATCGTGCCGTCCGAGAGCGGCCGATGGTCTTACCGCGTCCTCTCTCTTGGAGCAGCGGAAAAGAGGCTCATGCCTCCGAAAACGCTCTATTAAATAGAGTCTATTTATACCCGTTCGTTGCTATCTGCGGACGGCGCACAGTGGGACAAAATGGCATTTTTTTTCAAATCAGTCTACAGGTCGTAATTCGTGATCAAATTTGATGCTTTTTTTTTTTAATTCTTCGCAATTAAATTCTCTATCGATCTGTCTAGCCTGATTTTTGAATTTCATTCCCGTTTTTTTAATATTATGTGAAAAAAGACAGCATTTTTAGGAAATTTATGCGTTTGAGCTAATTTGGTCGTTGGTTTCGAATCCAAAATTAGTTTTTCGGAATGGAAAATAGTATATACAATATTCCAATACAAAATGAAAAAAAAATTGCCAGTATTAAGGTAGCTTAGCCTGTACAAATGGTCAAAAACGCTACCTAGGAACATCTTGTTTAAGTACTAGATTCTGTGCTTCTGGTAGTAAATCTTTGATCTTATGTTCATGTACGTGTCTTAGACTTAAAATGTATGGGTCTGAAGTTGTTAAAAGAAAATGCATTATGTCCTCATTCGTATGTATCGGTGTCGATTTGCGCGTATTATTTTCCCTGCACCTTCTAAACTCTTTATTTCGTGATTCTTGCGCCTCTTCCGATAACTTACCTATAGGAATTAAGAAATTGTTAATTATATCTGACCCATGAATTAAAATCATGTGGTACGATGAAGGTATTGGGTACCACGCATAATTGTTAATATAAATTTTCGCGGTATTCATACAATATGTTTTAAATTTCTTTATATTGATTTGTTTTCCGGATGCTAGTACTTGCGTAATTATGTATATTCTTTTTATAAAATTTTGGTCAATGCCAGTGATTTCAGCGATCTGTTCGTAATTTTGAAAAAATTTTCTCGCTGTGTTCCTATCATTTGTACTACCCGCACCTTGCTTTATTACATCCACAACTAAACCCAGTAAATTTATATTAACAATTATGCGTGGTACCCAATGCCTTCATCGTGCCACATGATTTTAATTCATAGGTCAGATGTAATTAACAATTTTTTAATTCCTATAGGTAAGTTATCGGAAGAGGCGCAAGAATCACGAAATAAAGAGTTTAAAAGGTGCAGGGAAAATAATACGCGCAAATCG
The DNA here is from genome assembly GCA_030770465.2 of Perdita meconis. Classification (NCBI taxonomy): domain Eukaryota; kingdom Metazoa; phylum Arthropoda; class Insecta; order Hymenoptera; family Andrenidae; genus Perdita; species Perdita meconis. The sequence goes on from JASKOS020000004.1 coordinate 5,358,542, forward strand.
ACACCGATACATACGAATGAGGACATAATGCATTTTCTTTTAACAACTTAAGACCCATACATTTCAAGTCTAAGACACGTACATGAACATAAGATCAAAGATTTACTACCAGAAGCACAGAATCTAGTACTTAAACAAGATGTTCCTAGGTAGCGTTTTTGACCATTTGTACACGCTAAGCTACCTTAACACTGGCAATTTTTTTTTAACTTCCCGATTTATAGGGAAGTTATTGTATTTGCCCCTAAAATGGAAAATCGATTTTTTAGCAGATCTCCGTGTTTCAAGGTCATTGGAGTAATTTTAGGCTATTTTTAACAAATTGTTCGTGTGTGTGTGTATGTGTGTGTGCGTATGTACGTACGTACGTATGTGATCAAATTTTTCGTTAACGTTTTCTAAAAAACTAATAGTCAAATCAAAATGGTCGATGATGCAATCGATGTGTATCAATGTAACTTAGAGCTGAATAGATTTTGTTCTAATTCGGTCCAGTAGTTTTTTAGTTTTTTAAAGAAAACCTAACAGAATAACGCAATCTAAATGGGAGAATATAAATTTATGAGAGAATAACTAAACTGAAATAATATATATACATACATTATTACTATTATTATATTTATATAACACACACACACGCACACATATATATATGCATATATACAGGGTGTCCCATTTTAATCCGCCACCACGGCTAACTTAAGAAATATGCATCGGATCAAAAAACATCCCGAACAAAAATTTGATGGTTTGGAGGGGGACACCTGATCCTGTCAAAAAAATTTCACCCCTACCCCCCTGGGGGGGGGTTACTTTAAAATTTTAAATAGGACCACCTACTTTTTATTGCAGATTCGGATTCCACGCCACAAAATATGTAGGTTTTATTTCAAACATTTTTTTTCATTCGCGATAGGTGGCGCTGTAATCGCGAAATTTCTATTTTTCGCCTATATATATTACAATATATAACTATAATGATATAATTGTGATAAATACATATATATGAGTATATTTATACACGTATAAATATATATATACTCAATAACTACATATTGAAAACAAATGAATATACATAATATCCATATACACAGCACACACATACATACATATATACCCCAGGGGGGTAGGGATGAAATTTTTTAACAGGGTCAGTTGTCCCCCTCCAAACCATCAAACTTTTATTCAGGATGTTTTTTGATCCAATGCATATTTCTTAAGTTGTCCGTAGTGGCGGATTAAAATGGGACACTCTCCCTATATATATAAATGTTCGTTTAATGCGACGTCATATAGCAACAATGTTGATAAGTAGAAAACTATTAAATTTCTCCGAATACGAATAATTTTCTAATTAGTGACAATTAATAATGGTAATAATAAATTACAACTCGCAAATCGGGAAGTTCTTTGCGTGGCCCGTAAAGGGTCACACACAAAATAAACATGAATAGCTACAGGCATCACTACTCGCAAGCGAGTTTAGCGAGCGAGCAACAGTAACTCCACTCGCGAGCTCGCGAAGCGAGCGAGCAACACGGACTAGCTAGTTTCATTTTGTATTGGAATATTGTATATACTATTTTCCATTCCGAAAAACTAATTTTGGATTCGAAACCAACGACCAAATTAGCTCGAACACATAAATTTCCTAAAAATGCTGTCTTTTTCGCATAATATTAAAAAAACGGGAACGAATTCAAAAATCAGGCTGGACAGATCGATAGAGAATTTAATTGCGAAGAATTTAAAGAAAAAGCATCAAATTTGATCACAAATTACGACCTGTAGACTGATTTGAAAAAAAATGCCATTTTGTCCCACTGTGCGGCGAAATCAACAATTTCGTCGTTAGATGCCGTAGACATAGTAACTATAGACTGCGCGGCTGCGCGTTAGCCTACAACCGTGGTCCAATGTTAGAAAAAGTTGAATGCTTTAGGAATGAGATAGACAGATGATAACACGAGAATAGAAAGAGATAGCAAGTCCTTCCAAAGCATCCTAACTCTTTCTAAAGTTAGACCGTCCGCTTTCCCCGTGATGCGCAGTCTATTCTTTCTTATACACAAAGAGTAGATATAATAAGACGCGATACTCCATCGGAAAAACCGCTTTTAGAAAGAGACGAAATTATACCACCAATTTAAATGTCCGCTCGGTTTGAATCGCGAAATTTCGGTAACGATCGTTAAATTGTGGTAAAATGCAAGTGCATTTAGTGTAATTTTGTGTTGTTAACGTGTACGTGTGTGTACGTATGTGTAAACAAATAAAAATATTGAAATCAAAGTTTTCGCTTGCCTACACAGCCAATTTAAAAGGACGCTTGGAGAGTCACCTCTTATTATACCTACTCTTTGTTATACATATGTCTATGTTAGGCGCGAGCTCGTGGTCTACCAATTTCTGGAAATTTCGCGAACTTAGCAGCTTCTAGAACAGGCCTGGGGAAATCGTGGCCCGCGGGCCACGCGGTCTCCGTTCTCCTCCTGCCGAGCTCTCCCCACTACATCCACTTGATTCTGCCGCTGTGTGACACTCCTCACAGTGAGAGCATTGTCAGGTAAGTCTGTGTGCGGAGCAGCGGGAATGGTGAGGGAAATCGTAGCCTACTGGAGGGGGAACGCCACACTAATGGAAGGAGTAGCACAGCGACGTCGGGGAAGAATTTCCCCAGGCCTGTTCTAGAATATTCTTTCGATCGATGCAGCTTTCCCGATATTACGCGAAGTTAACCGTTTCCAGAAATTATGCTCTCACGCTACAGGCTTTATTAATTAAGGTTGTACTTCCGAAAACCTGACAAACCGGATTTAGCTGAAACTTTGTAAATAGCTTCATTTTGCATAAAAACAATGTTTGCGAGAAGCATTTTCCGCGACTAGAACGTTAAGATCCAAAAAATGCGAAAAATAATCGTTACCATCTTAATGTCTCTGAAATTTTGAAAGTTTCCATGCTTCGATTTGTCCAAAATCCTGGAAATAGATTCCTTTTAGATAAAGATAGTATTTGCAAGAAGGATTTTTGGCGACTCGAAAGTTAAGACCAAAACTCCCCTCCTTGAAGACGCGATCGTCCCGATCGCAGGAAGTGCAGAGCGTCGAGGAATCCGCACCAATTCAGTGGTTTATACCTGCGTGGCCTTTCCCAGGGTTCACTCTGGCATTCACCCGGCGTCCCGGGGGAAACCGCGCGAAAACCCCGGGAAGAGTGAACCTGCTATTCCGTCCTCTTGTCCCATCGTCCTGTCTTCAGTCTGTCTTTCTTGTCACCCGAATTCTCGCCCTCCACTTGCATCTTCGTTCTAGATAACTTTCTTCTTGCCGTCTTCTCGGGTTGATTCCTACGGTCTCCTGCGGAGGACCGTCGTCTTCCCGAACGCACCTGCTGGGACAACTCCTCGCTGTGCCCTCACAGGAGCTATACCGAGTAGGTTTGATTCCGGACGTCTGATCGAAAGGAGCTATCCCAGCCCTGGAGGCAGACCCTTCCCGGGTAGAGCCTGACTTCTCCAGTATGAGGGCACACGCCTGGACCTAATCGGCGGCGTTATGCTTCCTTACCTGGGCTAAGCCCAGCACCCTTAGGATAGCTGGTGACATCCGCAGATGGGAAGAACTCATCTCCTCACCGAAGAAGGAATCTCCCCTTATTTTCAGTTCTTCGGAGAAACGTCCTCTTCTTGGGTGATGACTGTTAGGCAGTCCATCTCTTCGACAGTTCATCGTTGTTCTACAAACTCCTTGCTTCTCAAATTAACAACAAGAATTAATATTTCGCCAGGCACACCAGACAACAAACCCCCCTGGCTTTCTTTCTTCTCCTCCATGAGCCACCAGCCCTCTTTGCTCGGCCTCCACGCCCCCGCTTCCAAACATGGACAGTTTGGACTTGGCCCTTCAACCTTCCAACCCTTCAACCCGGGTTACCTCGCCCTCCGCGCCCACGATACTGTCTTAACAAACAGACAATCGGGAATCGGCCGACATCTCTCATTCCTTGGCCTTTTCAGCATCTTTCATGCTCTCTCCCAACAGTTTCATCTTCCTTCCTCCCTCTAGCTAGCTAGCATTGTCGGTTCCTGTCTCGGAGACAACATGTACTAGGTCAGGGTTAGGCATACTTCCAGACAGAAGGAATCGGCAGCTTCATATCCCGTAAACGAGCAAACACGTCAATCCTGCCAGCACGTTCTCCATCCGCCGCTCAAAAGTTGCAGGAGTGTTGCACGACCTTAAGTATCTTCCTGTCTCTGTCGTCCATCATATTTCGCCGACTATTGAATATGGACGACCTTCTCCTGGTCTTCGCTCAAACCAACCGAGCAGCATGCAAATAGTTTCGTCACGTTCCAGTGGTGGCATCCCCGACAGCACACCACGTTGCGCGTCAAAGCGTGCAAAGGTGTTTCCTCAGAAACTCAGTTCCCAAAATGCAGCCTCCGGACCCTTCACTCCAACACAGACTTCCACAGTTGTCCGGTCGAAGACTTTCATTTCTCACCACCACTGGAGCGAATGCGTTGCGAACGCTCCTTCTTCATGTTTTCTTGCCGTTTCCCACGATGGGCTGCTGTGCCTGCTTCGCAGCCTGACAGTCCCTTTGCCAATGTCCGGGTTTCCCGCAATTCTAGCATTTGGCGACGTCCTCTTGGCTCTTTCCTGTGCTCCAGCAATCCTCCAGACGGTGTCCTGGTGCTCGCTACATTATATTGAAATTAATACTTAACTGCAGATTGAGGATACATGAATATTCTAAGTTTGGATTTTACTGATTTGGGAGGATGTCGAGGAGCTTTCGCTCATGTCGACTAATTAATCGAAAACGGAGTACGAGACTGACTCTTTCAATAAGTCGCGATGTCGTCCAAGTCCCTTTGGTGAACCCTTCCGCTAGCGTGTCGCGTGATGTGTCGCGTCACGGGGGCGTCTGTTGAGTGGGAACAATGACGCATCGCTAGTGCCCAGCGCTGAGGCAGTCACGTCATCCGAACGTCGCCCTATGCGCTGCGCCCTTACATGATGATGATTTATGCTACTTGGGTATGTGATGTGGTATAGTGGTCAAAGGGCCTTCTACGCAGTACGGGGACGTGATAGTTGCCAGGTCTATTATCATACTCTTCGTTGTGTCGGTACCGTAGATAGTGATATTGTAATAATGAAGTGTTTTTCGCAAAATTTCGGGTTTTGACTTCCGAATCGCCAAAAATCCTTCTCGAAAATACTAATACTATTTAAAAGGAATAACCTATTTCCAGGATTTCAGACAAATTGAAGCGTGGAAACTGTTAGAATTACAGGGAGTGACAGTACAATAGTAACCAATGTTTATTGCAAAATAAAGTTTTAACATTTCAATCGCAAAAAATCCTTCTCGCAAAAATTGTTTTTATAAAAAATGAAGCTATTCGCAACATTTCAGCTAAATTCGGTTTGTCAGACTTTCGGAAGTTTAGCAACTTTAGGACAGTTTCTGCATTACATCTGTTGCGTCGCCAAATTGCCAAGACATGTGTTTTATGATCTATTTAGAATCCGCAACCAGCAGCTGCGTGTCAAAAAATTAAGAGTATAGGGTTGACTCAAGCAGAGAAGGATGAAATCATCAACACGCACAATAGACTCCGACAATTCGTGGCCGCTGGCAGAGAAACGAGGGGAAACCCTGGACCGCAACCTGCGGCGACGAACATGAAATTCATGGTACGGTTATCAGTCAATTAGTTTCTCTGCTATTTTCGTGTCTCATAAATTTAGCTGCAGGGAATATAAAATTTAAAACGCAAAAATAACCATTTGTTTTTACCGTGTACGAAACCTTCTCAAATAGCTGGCATTAGGTGATCTGTACGAATACAACATACCTATTTTCAGTAATAAAATATATTCGTTCTAGAGATGGGACGATGAGATCGCCGAAATAGCTCAGAGGTGGGCCAATCAGTGTCGATTTCAATACGATGAGTGCAGAAACGTCGGTAAGAGACGAATAATACCTATTGATATAAGATTTTCAATTGATTTAAGGAGTAATTGTGACGAGATCGAATAATTTGTGTAAGAACGTAAAAGCCGTTCTATCGTTAATTTACGAATTTCATTGCAGATCGATTTTATACCGGCCAGAATTTTGGTAGAATACTGAGTATTGCACCCCTGACTACGAATCTGTCCGACATAATAGTAAATGTGTGGTACGACCAAGTAAAAAATATGGATCAAAATAATGTGTATAAATACAAGTAAGTCTTTCACGTTGATAAAAGAATAATAGATTGTATAAAAATTTATTATTCACAAAATTTGTCTAATGTCTGTGACCAGAGCCGCAGCTAATATTGATGCTTACACTCAAATTGTTTGGGCAAATACCTATAAAGTCGGTTGTGGAAAAATTTTTTACCAAGACGGTGCATATAACATTTACTACTTGGTGTGCAACTATAATCCAGGCCCAGTGAAAGGTGACCCAATCTATCGAGCAAGTCACAGCACCGACAAGGTGTGTGCTTCTCTGGGAATACACACTCTCCACCTCTATACGGTTAGTATATGTATATGAAAATAACTTGACTAAAATTACTTTTTAAAATAAAATAGCTTTATTAAATAGGGTTGTACTTCCGAAAACCTGACAAATCGGATGCAGTTGAATCTTTGTAAACAGCTTCATTTTCCACAAAAACAATGTTTTTGAGAAGGATTTTCCGCGACTAGAACATTAAGACCCAAAATTTTGCGAAAAATGTTTTACTGCTGTAATGTCATACTCTACGTTACCTAGGCGGCGGATTTTGAGAATCATTGTTTCTCCGTGATGCATCTCTGTCGCTCGGCTTTACTTTTCATGATATTTATCAAAACAGGTTCTATATTTTCGAGTTCGGTTTGCATTTGTTACGTCGTCGAGGCTCTGCTCGATAAATGTCTGGGTCACCTTTACCGGCCCACCTTTAAGTAACGATAAATCTAAATTTTGCCCAAACCGCTCATACGTCCGAATTTGACAACGTCTTCACCCTTCCATCAGTCTTTTCGCGTTTCGCGGAATCTGTGGCTCATAATTACCGTGTTAAAAGAGTTCACCTACCCAAATAGGATTCTTCGAATACCCGCTGTCTGCGAGAGGCTTAGTTTTGGTAACTCGGATCCTCGACAGGGATGTCCTCGATCTTATGGAGCCTCCACGCGATGCTCCCTGAGTCAGAGGCCCTGACGCGGACTCACCCTTGACATCGCTGTTTCGTTCGCTGGCTCTGACACATACACGATCCCCAGAGGGTAACGGTTTGTCACTGCCGGTTGCCGATACTCGCGTGCGTGCTGTCGAAGGTGGTCCCGCACAACGTGTTCTATGCATTAGAATAGTTCCTTTAGTTTAAGAACGTAGTTCGCGAGATTCAAAGTTTTTTTGTGAGTGTAATAAGCCGGGGCCGAGTGCAACGCTTGAGGCCGGCGAGTGTGTATGTGTGGAGTCTTCCACCGGAATACGGAGCCAGTTTGTTAACAAGGTGCGCAGACGAACCTGACGTGAAGTCAAGGAGCTGTCATGTGCATCATCGGTGAGCGGACGTGCAAGGACACGCATAGCGAATATCCCGTGTAGAAAAAAGCAATCGCTACCTACAAGCACTCAAAAAGGGTCTGTTTTTACAACCAGACGCTACATCACAATCGCGCAAATATTCGAGAATGTCGGGTTCGGTCCCGGTCCGAACATCTGCGTGGCTGTGATGGTGCGTCTGGTCGTAAAAACAGACCCTTTTGAGTGCCTGCAAGTAGCGATTGCTGTTTTCTACACGGGATATTCACTATGAGCGTCGTTGCGCGTCCGGGCACCGATGTTGCACGTGTTTACCCGCGCCTTAATGCGAAATTAGGGAGCCGCAGGATTATTAGTGCAGCCTGGTATCTTTTTTTGATAATAAAATTAGAAATATAACTTGAGCGGTAAAGTTATATTCCGTGTGAGTACGTTTGATTACTATTAAGGATTGTGGGGTTATATTATAGGTGCAAACTTATACTCAAAATTTAAAAGGTTAACTCTAATGATATTGAAAATCCGTCTTTAAATATAGGTGTATCGTGTAATGTTTGATACGAATGTGTTTATTGAGAAAGTTTAGAAGTTACCAAACAATTGTCGATGCACGGTTTGCGGGGGTAGAGTGATTTTAAAGTATTGCCAAATAAAATTTATGCCCACTCGCAGATCCTATAAGGTTGCTCAGATTCGAAAGGGAACTTTAGCCCGATCTCACAATAATCGACTTTAGAGAATGTGACTTATACAGGCCGGGTTATAGGCATCGCTAGGGCCCAGCGCTGTGGCAGTCGCGGGATCCGAGCGTCATTCTATGCGCTGCGCCCTTTACATGATGATGACTTATGCTACTTAGGTATGTGACATGGTATAGTGGTTAAAGGGCCTCGTACGCCGTGTGGGGACGTGATGGTTGTCAAGTCTATTATCCTGCTCTTCGTTGTGTTGGTACCGTAGACAGTGATATTGCAACAATAAAATCTTTTTCGCAAAATTAACTTCCCAATCACCAAAAATCCTTCTCGCAAATACTATTATTATATAAATGAACCTATTTCCAGGATTTCAGACAAATTGAAGCATGGAAACATTCAGAATTACAGGGAGTGACAGTACAATAGTAACCAATATTTATTGCAAAATAAAGTCTTAAGATTCTAATCGCGGAAAATCCGTCTCGCAAACATTGTTTTTATACAAAATGAAGCTATTTGCAACATTTCCGCTAAATCCAATTTCTCAGGTTTTTGGAAATTTTAGCCATTTTAGTACATTTTCTGCATTATATCTGTTGCGTCGCCAAATTGCCAATACAGGTGTTTCATGTTCTATTTAGAATCCGCAACCAGCTGCTGCATGTGGTGAAGTTATGAGTACAGGGTTGACTCAAGCAGAGAAAGATGAAGTCGTCAACACGCACAATAGGCTCCGACAATTCGTGGCTGCTGGCAAAGAAACGAGGGGAAACCCTGGGCCACAACCTGCGGCGACGAACATGAAAACATTGGTACGGTTATCAGTTGACTGCGGATGTTTATGCACTTATCACGATTTTAAATTTGCCAAAATGTATAAAGATATGCATAGATGATAAAATACACTAAATATCGAAAATAAACTATATTTTATAATATTTAGGAGCTAAAAGATGCTTCTATTTAAATTCCATTCCGTTTTTCATACCCATTAAAATATGAAATTGCATAAACATCCGCAGTCTATTTAGTTATCAGTCAACTAATTTACTACTACTTTCGTGTTTCATAAATGTAGTTGCAGGGCAGAGAAGGGCAAAATCTTTATTTAAATAAAAATGTCGAAAAACGAAGAAAAGGTAAAAAAAAATTTATTCGTCATTCGAAAGTTCGAATAATCCGATTTATTTTTATTTGAAGACACCAAATAATTTTTTTATTCGAGGAAAATTTATTCGAGGATTTAAGATAATTTCTTTATTCGATGAGAGTTTATTCGAAGACATAAGATAATTTTTTTACTCAAAGAGCGCTTTATCTGTTACGTCGAATAAAATTTTCATCTTTATCTTTATCTTTATTCGAAGTTTCGAATAAGGTTTGTATTTTTACCTTTATCTTTATTGAAAGCTAGCTTATTCCCGAGTGATGCCGAATGAGGCCGGGAGGGCTGACCGAGTATTGTAGCGAATGGCAAACGCCAGGCCATTGTAGAAGAGAGAGAAAAAAAAAATGTCGTCCCCAAGGTACTCTCTCCTACACCATCTACGTATAACGTAACCTACATATCTTTACCTATCTACGACTAAACATGCGAAAGCACCTGTTATAAATTATGTTCTCCATGACAACTCTCGGTAACGATGTGCCCTTAAGAAATGAGAACTGCATGACCGACTGTATAATTTTCATTTTCTATGATTGCAAGCGCGAGCCTGCGCGAGACGTACAGTAACGCACAGTGTTTTTCACATGTTTATTCGTAGATAGGTAAAGGTATGTAGGTTATGTTATACGTAGATGAGATCGAGATGGCATGGCGTTTAATATTCGCCACAATACTCGGTCAGCCCATTTGGCCTCGTTTAGCCTCACTCGGTAAGAATAGGAAATTATTCGAAGCTTTCAATAAAGATAAAGGTAGAAATACAAACTTTATTTCAAGCTTCGAATAAAGATAAAGATAAAGATAAAGATAAAAATGAAAATTTTATTCGACACTACAGATAAAGCGCTCTTCAAATAAAAAAATTATCTTAAATCGTCGAATAAGTTTTTATTCGTTGCTTCAAATAACGAATAAATATGAGTATTTTTTATTCGAATTATTATTTAAATAATGCCCATCTCTGCTGCAGGGAATATACAGCTGAGAACGCAAAAATAACCTTTTTTTTTTATCGTGTACGAAACCTTCTCAAATAACTCGCATTAGGTGATCTGTACGAATACAACATACCTAGCTCCAATAATAATCAAATACATTCGTTCTAGACATGGGACGATGAGATCGCCGAAATAGCTCAGAGGTGGGCCAATCAGTGTCAGTTGGGTCACGATGAGTGCAGAAACGTCGGTAAGAGACGAACGATACAACAGTTGTGACGAGATCCAACAATTCGTGTAAAAAAGCAACAGCCGTTTTACCGTTACTCTATAAATTTCATTGCAGATCGATTCTCTGTTGGCCAGAATACTGCTGGAATAGGGAGCACTGAAACCCTGACTACTAAGGTGTCCGACATAATAGCAGATGTGTGGTACATCCAAGTAAAAAATATGGACCGAAATGATGTGCAGAAATACAAGTAAGTCTTTTATGTCGGTAAAAGAATATTTAGATTGCATAAGAATTTGTTATTCACAAAATTTATCTATTGTCTGTGACTAGTTTCGTAGCCAATACCAGTTACTACACTCAAATCGTTTGGGCAAACACGGAGAAAGTCGGCTGTGGAAAAATTCTTTACCAAAAGGATGGATGGAACAATTACTACTTGGTGTGCAACTATGGTCCAGCCAAACATGCAGGTCAACCAATCTACCAAATAAGTGACAGCACCGACAAGGTGTTTGCATCTCAGGGGAAACACACTTTGCAACTATATCCGGTTAGTATATGTATATGAAACTATCTTGACAGCAATTATTTTTTAAAATAAAATAGCTTTATTAATTAGGGTTGTACTACCGAAAACCTAACAAATCGGATTCAGATGAAACTTTGTAAATAGCTTCATTTTGCAGAAGAACACTGTTCGCAAGAATGATTTACCGCAAAGGGGCTATCTAAGGCACGGATTCGGGCATGGTAGGGAGGAGATTATACCGGCAAAATTAGGCCAAATAACGATTTACGGGGACTCACTTTTCGTCCTTATATGAGAAGATTTTGAGCTGGGAATCGGTTCATTCGAAAGAACAAGGTTCAATCCAGCGCGCTCTGGTAGTCATTCAATATGATTTTCCGGATATTCGGAAATATGAGTGTTGTAAAGTGGGAAAAAATTCACAAATCACGCTCCTGGAATTAATGCAGTTTTAGGTGTTTGAACGACTGTTTTCAGCAAAATCAGTAGAAGAGCGCGCTGGAACGTTTCTTTAGCTACAGCTTTAGGTACGTTTTGTCCTACTTGTGTCATAAAAGAGTCGTAAAGTGAGTCCCCGTAAAAGCATCGTCAGGCATAAATTTGTGGGGTTAGGGATAAAGCAGAGCAAAAAACGTAGCAAGTTTAGTTGGGCCGATGACCACCAGATGGCGCTTATTAGAACGTTCAATGAATTACACAGTTATATTTCCGAATATCCGCAAAATCATATTGAATGACGACCAGAACGCGTTGCATTGAACTTTCTTCTTTCGAATGAACCCCTTCCCAGCCCAAAGTCTTCTTACATAAGGACGTAAAGCCAGTCCCCGTAAATCACTAATTCAGCCCAAGTTTGCCGGTATAGTCACATTCCTACCATACCCGCTCCGTGCCTTAGATAGCCCATTTTCAACAGTAATAAAAAGAAGCATTCTGATGATTATCCGCGAATATATTCATTTGAATAGATACAATGTCTTACAGTTACTTTTTTCTTTATACACTGTCGCTTTGTATACGGTGGCAACCCGTTTATAAATAAATAAATAAACAAATAAATAAAAAGGTTCGAAAAAAATTTTATAGTTAGAGCAGTGATTTTAGTATTATCGTACCAAGTTTCGAGTAAAAATATTCATTAGTATCGCCCGCCATTGATAATTATGTACAAATGAATTTTCTCAGCTTCTATTGGCCATATCGTAATGCTCTTTTTTGTAATTTCATGATTTTTTATGTACATTTTAATGTACATGGTCCCGATACTTATAATTGAAAAATGACGGAGATAGACCACATAACGACGCACTTGTTTTTTTAAAAAAAGTACCTAATCTTTAAACAAGAATCTTTTCCTTTTGTGGGTAGATAGTACACATTACGAGCTTTCGATTCCAAAAAGTTTCATCTATATATTTGTCCTGGGTTGGAATTGACAAAGATAAATCGAAGCATGGAAACTTTCAGAATTACAGAGAGTGACACTACAATGGTAACCAATATTTATTGCAAAATTTTGTGTCCTAACAATCTAGTCGCGGAAAATCCTTCTCGCAAACACTGTTTTTATGCTAAATGAAACTATTTGCAAAATTTTAGCTAAATCCGGTTTGTCAGGTTTTCGAAAGCTTATCCACTTTAGGACATTTTCTGCATTATATCTGTTGCGTCGCCAAATTTCCAATACAGGGGTTTCATGTTCTATTTAGAATCCGGAACCAGCTGCTGCATGTGGTGAAGTTATGAGTACAGGGTTGACTGAAGCAGAGAAGAATGAAATCGTCAACACGCACAATAGACTCAGACAATTCGTGGCCAGTGGCAAAGAAACAAGAGGAAACCCAGGACCACAACCAGCGGCGACGAACATGAAAACATTGGTACGGTTATCAGTTAATTAATTTCTCTGCTATTTTGGTGTCTCATAAATATAGCTGCAGGGAATAAAAATTGAGAACGCAAAAATAACCTTTTTATTTTTATCGTGTGCGAAACCTTCTCAAATAACTCGCATGAGGTGATCTGTACGAATGCAACATACCTAGCTCCAATAATAATCAAATACATTCGTTCCAGACATGGGACGATGAGATCGCCGAAATAGCTCAGAGGTGGGCCAATCAGTGTCAGTTGGGTCACGATGAGAGCAGAAACGTCGGTAAGAGACGAACCATACAAGACTTTCAATTGATTTAAGGAACAGTTGTGACGAGATCCAATAATTCGTGTAAGAAAGCAAAGGCCGTTCTATCGTTACTCTACAAATTTCATTGCAGATCGATTCTCTGTTGGCCAGAATACTGCTGGGGTAGGGAGCACTGAAACCCTGACTACTAAGGTGTCCGACATAATAGCAGATGTGTGGTACATCCAAGTAAAAAATATGGACCGAAATGATGTGCAGAAATACAAGTAAGTCTTTTATGTCGATAAAAGAATATTTAGATTGCATAAGAATTTGTTATTCACAAAATTTATCTGTTGTCTGTGACTAGTTTCGTAGCCAATACCAGTTACTACACTCAAATCGTTTGGGCAAGCACGGAGAAAGTCGGTTGTGGAAAAATTCTTTACCAAAAGGATGGATGGAACAATTACTACTTGGTGTGCAACTATGGTCCAGCCATACATGCAGGTCAACCAATCTACCAAATAAGTGATAGCACCGACATGGTGTTTGCATCTCAGGGGAAACACACTTTGCAACTATATCCGGTTAGTATATGTATATGAAACTATCTGGACTGCAATTATTTTTTAAAATAAAATAGCTTTATTAATTAGGGATGTACTACCGAAAACCTGACAAATCGGATTCAGATGAAACTTTGTAAACAGCTTCATTTTGCAGAAGAACACTGTTCGCAAGAATGATTTTCCACAAAGGGGCAATCTAAGGCACGGATTCGGGCATGGTAGGGACGTGAGTCACGTCACGTGACTATACCAGCAATATTGGGCTGAATAACGATTTACGGGGACTCACTTTTCGTCCTTATATGAGAAGATTTTGAGCTGGGAAATGGGTTCATTCGAAAGAAGAAGGTTCAATCCATCGCGCAAGTCTCAATTCGTATGATCTCAATTATACATGCACCGGGGATACATGTTATTAGAGTAGAAATATGAAAGTGCATTATAAAACGTAAAAGAAAACAGATATTTCTACAAATGCCGCGTACACAAACATAATAACGTGTTGTCCAACTTTTTTTTCATCTTTCAGCTGATTGCAAGTAGTTAAAATCGTCGATAACACTGGCGTTCCAAGCCACGCTACTGTTAATACTGACAGTCAAATATAGAGTGCACCACCAGTGGTTACAAACATAGAGCCAATCCCCCTTCCGTCTTTAGTCACAACCCCACTGGACTAGGTGCCGTCATTTAGGTCCATGGTCTTCTGGTCAGGGAGTCAGAGACACTTGACATACCATTTTTTGATGTTGGTTCCATAAAGCTGGAAATTACTGAAAACATAAGTAAACATGCGTCTGAATGTAACCCTAAAATGTCGAACATGGATCAGGTCCAGAAGTCCATTTTTATTGCAAAATAAAGAAAAGATTAGCTCTTTTTTTAGTTTTTCCTAAATAACTCGTTTACTACTGATTTTGTCAAAAAGAGTTTCAAACAAAAGCTATTCGCAATTAAATTTAGTATATATTGATTGCTTTCAAACAAAAAAGTTACTTTCTATTTTGCAAAATTACAAGAAGAAACTTTGAAGAGTGCGAAAAACTTTTAATATCGAAAACAGATAAAAAAATAGCTTAATTTTAACATAATTGCATATAATGATGTCCCTTGATGTAATGTGTTTAAGCCCAACCAAAAATTTCAAAATGGCGGCCTATTGCAAAATTATAAGTGGGAATACTTTAACCAGCTGTCAATTCCAGCCCAGGAGAAATATATAGATGAAACTTTTTGGACTCGAAAGCTCTTGATGTGTACTATCTGCTTTCAAAAGGAAAAAATTTTAGTTTAAAGATTAGGTACTTTTTTAAAATAAAAGTGCGTTATTAGGGGGTCTATCTCCGTCATGTTTCAATTTTAAGTATCGGTACCAGGTATATTAAAATGTACATAAAGAATCATGAAATTACAAAAAGAGCATTACGATATGGCCAATAGAAGCCGAGAAAGTTCATTTGTACATATTTATCAATGGCGGGCAAACTAATAAATATTTTTACTTGAAATTTGGTATGATAATACTAAAATCACTGCTGTAACTATAGAATTTTTTTCGAAACATTTTGATAAATGGGTTCGGTAAAAAACAAGTTTGGAAAGGAACGGTTTAGACGCAGTACGCGTGACGCCGCGCGCCGCACTCGCAATTGACAACTACCGCACGCCCCATTCTCCGCGGCGCAACCATGAATCGAAACGCGGGTGGTTGTTAGTTGTAAAATGCAATATTTCGGTATCAAAAATACGTATGACAACCATTTTTTTTCTTTCTACATAATTTTTTCTCTTCTTTCTAATTATATAATTTAAAAAATGGTGCCTTTAACAATAACGTTAGCAATTACTACTTTTTATCGTAATTATAGTTCAATAACATTTCTTTTTAACCGTACACATGTTAAAAAGAAGCACATGTTCATCGTTAAGAGCGTATTCGTACCAACGCATGTTTATTTACATCCTTACAATATACATGTACTATTGACAAATTTTTGGTTTTTCGCTGATGGCGGATTTCAATTATCATCTTCCTCTGTGATTATAGCGTACAAAATATCTTCTTCATCAAGTGTTTGATTACATCTTTCACTTTCCAGAATAATATTTTCCAAAATGTTAACGGCATCTCCCACCACATCTTCCTCATCATCAGAAACTGACGTATTATAATGTTCAACATTATAATCCGTTCTGGAGTTTTGTAAACAGTCAGCGTAAGGCGGGTAATCTTCCAAGTGAATTGCATTTTGACAATATGTGTGCGAATAATTCCCAGTCAGTAGCAAATTTTTTCTCTTCTTATTTTGGGTCGGTCTATACTGCACAGTCTATATCATGTCCCACTTTTAAGTATAGTCGTAACACTCACTGTGCCTCTATAAAACTGAGTATTTCCGAAATTTATATAAAACTTAATAGACTTCAGACTTCTAAAGGCGCGGGTATCGATGGTATTCCTCCAATTTTCTTTAAATCCTGTAGCTTTATACTATCGTATGCGTTATGGATTATCTTTAATGCTTCACTATCAAGTGGCTTTTTCCCAAATACTTGGAAAACTACTTTAATTTCGCCCATTTTTAAATCCGGGGATCTGACTAATATAAGGTATTATACAGGGTGTAACAAAAATGTTGCAGTTCCTCAAAAGGGGTGATTCCTGAGGTGATTTCAAACAACTTCTTCCTTAGCGAAAATGTTAGGTGGGGCTTTGTTAACGAGTTATTAACGAAAAACACTGACCGATCAGGGAGCGAGTACAGTGGATGAATATCAGCGCGGCTCCAGCTGTGAGTAGTATTGGCCCGCCATCGTCCGCGTCATCATTAATCCGCTGTACTCGCTCCCCGATTTGTCGGTGTTTTTCGTTAATAACTCGTTAACAAAGTCCCACCTAATATTTTCGCTAAGGAAAAAGTTGTTCAAAATCACCACAGGAATCCACCCTTCCAAGGAACGGCAACATTCTCGTTACACCCTGTAGACCGATCTGTATTATTGGTGTCATACCTAAATTATTCGAGAGCCTAATAGTGGATAATCTTGAATCTATCATCAATAACTTGATATGTAGCGAGCAACACGGATTTATGCCTAAGTTATCCACTGTTACAAACCTCGCTTCTTACTGCCACTTTGTTTCCTCTTGCCTAGACTGCAATAGTCAAGTCGATACCGTATATACAGACTTTAAGAAAGCCTTTGACACGGTTCCACACAATATTCTTATATCAAAGCTATCAGCTCTCGGTTTTTGTGATCCACTACTGTCTTGGTTGGTGAGTTTCTTGCGACATCGTAGTCAGATTGTTCGTGCTTAAGGCATGTTCTCATCTCCTATTGAGGTTTCCTCGGGTGTCCGTCAAGGATCTCACCTAGGTCCATTATTGCTCATTTTGTATATCAACGACATTGCTACGTCCTTACAGCTTAGCAATTTCCTTTTATACGCTGATGATCTAAAGATCTTCAAAGAGATTGCGTGTGCTAATGATTACATACTGCTTCAATCCGATCTTGATAACCTCGATTATTGGTGCTGGACGAATGGCATGTCACTAAACTATAACAAATGCTATTTTACGAGGGCTTCTCGGAAACTCTCAGTTACTGTTTGTGAGTACAAGCTTGGAGATTCACCCTGTCTCAAACGTCTGAGATACGCGATCTTGGTGTTATCTATACGCCGCTCTTGAACTTCTCCAACCATATTCGATGCATATTAAATGATGCGAATTAGATACTAGGTTTTGTTAAACGTTGTGCGTCGAAATTCACAGAACCTCGCACTATTAGGTTGTTATATGTAACACTTGTAGGACCGCGTCTGTAATCTGGTCGCCAAATCGTGTTACATGTAAACAATTGATTGAGAGAGTTCAACACAACTTTCTAAGATTTGCTGCCTTCATGTTATGTCAAAAAATGTCCTATACTGATCATAACTAAGGTCCGATTATGATCAAGTTAAATTTGAAAAGCCTTGAATCTCGAAGGACTGCAGCTGACTTGAACTTTTATATAAGTTGATTGGCAATCACATTAGTTGTCCATATCTATAGATAAACTTGCATACTCCTTCGAGATCGCTTAGAGCCTCTATAGTTTTTCGTCCCTATGGCTATTCATCTAATTTTCTCTTCTCTGACCCTGTAAACCGAATATGCTCTGTAGCGAATTCGTTTTGTATGTCTTTGGACTTTTTTGTATGTAAACTCAGCGTTTTTAAAAACTTGGTCTCGCTACTTTTGTAATTTCGCTGTTTAATTTTCTCTTCATACTCACACTTTGTCAACGACTTCGTACGCCTATTATATAAGAAAGTCTGGGCACCATTACTCAGTGTGCCGGACCTGAGCATCGTAACACACCGGGCAATAAGGATTTGCTACGATCCTGAAATGGTGCCGAGAGTCTTTTTGCGCGGGGCAAATTCAAGTCGGCTATGTTCGTTTTGCTTTTTCATGGCGTGATGTTAATGTATTTTCAACAGTAATAAAAAGAAGCATTCTGATGATTATCCGCGAATATATTCATTTGAATAGATACAGTGACTTACAGTTACTTTTTTCTTTGTACACTGTCGCTTTGTATACGGTGACAACCCGTTTATAAATAAATAAATAAACAAATAAATAAAAATGTTTCGAAAAAAATTCTATAGTTAGAGCAGTGATTTTAGTATTATCGTACCAAGTTTCGAGTAAAAATATTCATTAGTTTCGCCCGCCATTGATAATTATGTACAAATGAATTTTCTCAGCTTCTATTAGCCATATCGTAATGCTCTTTTTTGTAATTTCATGATTTTTTATGTACATTTTAATGTACCTGGTCCCGATACTTAAAATTGAAAAATGACGGAGATAGACCCCCTAACAACGCATTTTATTTAAAAAAAAATACCTAATCTTTCAACTAAAATTCTTTCCTACTGTGGGTAGATACACGGAAAAAAATGGTTTACTTGCTCCAGCAAATCTATAATTCGCTGGAAAAATTTTGATGTCATAGCTAAGTAGCTTTGCTACAGCAGCAAAGAAATTGTATGTAAGAGCAATCTTGAACTTATTGATAAAGCAAATCTAGTTTTGCTAGCTGAAATGATCTGTTACGGCAACAACTCAGTTTCTCTATAATTGATTCATGGAATCGTTTTCTTCAATAAATTCCACTGTACAACACGGGTTTGATTTTGTAAACTTGAATAAACATTTCTTATAGATTTCGACGTGTTGAATACGAATCTGTAAACCGTTTTTTCCAGAACGTACAGTGTTTGAAAAAATCAATTTTGAAGAAAATGACAAATTTTCAACTTTGGAATTTTTTTGTGCTTTTACCGTAATAGTTATTTAGTTGCTCTTGACACGAAATGATTCTGTGGACTCTCTCGAATAAAATGATATAAATAGTTATTAGATTCTAAGCATCGAAATAAGTTTAAATAACAATTAAAGTAAAAAGGACACCCAAAACGCACCCATTTTTGCTGATATTCTTCACTTTATTTCAAAAAGTAAGGGTCTAGGAGAAAATTTGACCATACCCCGCGATAGAGCAAACCTTTCTACTAAGGAAAGTATCAGGCGAATTTCCAAAATTATTTTTGTTTTCAATATAGAAATAAAATAGTTTGGCGAAACGCACGGCGGCGACAGTGATACTCACTGACGGCGGCGCGCGCGGAGGACGCCTCGCTTGCCGCCTCGCCGCGCCGTCATTGAGTACCACTGTCGCCGCTCGTTTCGCCGAACTATTTTATTTCTATATTGAAAACAAAAATAATTTTGGAAATTCGCTTGATGCTTTCCTTAATAGAAATGTTTGCTCTATCGCGTGGTATGGTCAAATTTTCTCCTAGACCCTTACTTTTTGAAATAAAGTGAAGAATATCAACAAAAATGGGTGCGTTTTGGGTGTCCTTTTCACTTTAATTGTTTTTTAACCTATTTCCATGCTTAGAATCTAATAACTATTTATATCATTTTATTCGAGAGAGTCCACAGAATCATTTTATGCCAAGAGCAACTAAATAACTATTACGGTAAAAGCACAAAAAAACTCCAAAGTTGAGAATTTATCATTTTTTTCAAAATCGATTTTTCAAAAACTGTACGTTCTGGAAAAAAACGGTTTGTAGATTCGTATTCAGCACGTCGAAATCTATAAGACATGTTTATTCAAGTTTACAAAATCGAAGAAAAGTGAAAATTTGTCGAACAGTGTTCTCTAGAAATGTCCTTTGATTGTCACAATTAGTTAAAATTGTAAGCCACCATGCAGCATGAAAAAGAGAATGCAAAAGCCTCAAACGTCCAAAAATTCCAAAAACTGGTATAGTTAATATTGGAAAAACTTATTTTCTGACATAAGTATTTGTTACGGGCCGTTAGCAGGTACTGAGTATAAGCCTAGTTTCATAAGGCTTCCGCTAGAGTGTTCTCGTAATAATCGTCTTTCTCGCTAGTGCTTGATCGCCCTGTTCCTATATAAGACGAGTTCCGAAATAATCTTTCACAGCTCAATCGCGGGTTGGGCAGTACAGGTGTACTGAGATAAATGAAGTAAGTTTTCGTTGATCCAATCGTCCGAAACAAATGTGAAAATCGTCCTAATCCCCCCCCCCTTCTCTAAGCGGTTATAAGATCTCGCAAGAAGTATTCCATACATACAAGCATTGTTGGATGTATCTAATTTGTATTGTTGGATCAACTAATAAATTAGCTGTAATTGGGTCTGTTCGGATACTACATTTTCTTTAATGGAATAGCAAAATAATTAGCTACATATACTACGCTCTATTTTCTATTGGTTGCTGCAGTATTGAATCATTTTTGCTGTACTAACAAATCGCACTTCTTGTAATCTCAAACTTCATTTGCTACAACAATCAGCTCTGTAACTTAATTTCTGTAACATAGCATATTAGCTGTCCGTATATTACGGCTAGAGATTTGCTAGGCTAGCAGGATTTTTGGATGTCACAGCAAATCTTTTTTTTCCGTGTATTACACATCATGAGCTGTCGATTCCAAAAAGTTTCATCTATATATTTGTCCTGGGTTGGAATTGACAAAGATAAATCGAAGCATGGAAACTATCAGAATTACAGAGAGTGACACTACAATGGTAACCAATATTTATTGCAAAATTTTGTGTCCTAACAATCTAGTCGCGGAAAATCCTTCTCGTAAACACTGTTTTTATGCTAAATGAAACTATTTGCAAAATTTTAGCTAAATCCGGTTTGTCAGGTTTTCGAAAGCTTATCCACTTTAGGACATTTTCTGCATTATATCTGTTGCGTCGCCAAATTTCCAATACAGGGGTTTCATGTTCTATTTAGAATCCGGAACCAGCTGCTGCATGTGGTGAAGTTATGAGTACAGGGTTGACTGAAGCAGAGAAGAATGAAATCGTCAACACGCACAATAGACTCAGACAATTCGTGGCCAGTGGCAAAGAAACAAGGGGAAACCCAGGACCACAACCAGCGGCGACGAACATGAAAACATTGGTACGGTTATCAGTTAATTAATTTCTCTGCTATTTTGGTGTCTCATAAATATAGCTGCAGGGAATAAAAATTGAGAACGCAAAAATAACCTTTTTATTTTTATCGTGTGCGAAACCTTCTCAAATAACTCGCATGAGGTGATCTGTACGAATACAACATACCTAGCTCCAATGATAATCAAATACATTCGTTCCAGACATGGGACGATGAGATCGCCGAAATAGCTCAGAGGTGGGCCAATCAGTGTCAGTTGGGTCACGATGAGTGCAGAAACGTCGGTAAGAGACGAACCATACAAGACTTTCAATTGATTTAAGGAACAGTTGTGACGAGATCCAATAATTCGTGTAAGAAAGCAAAGGCCGTTCTATCGTCACTCTACAAATTTCATTGCAGATCGATTCTCTGTTGGCCAAAATACTGCTGGGATAGGGAGCACTGAAACCCTGTCTACTAAGGTGTCCGACATAATAGCAGATGTGTGGTACATCCAAGTAAAAAATATGGACCGAAATGATGTGCAGAAATACAAGTAAGTCTTTTATGTCGATAAAAGAATATTTAGATTGCATAAGAATTTGTTATTCACAAAATTTATCTATTGTCTGTGACTAGTTTCGTAGCCAATACCAGTTACTACACTCAAATCGTTTGGGCAAACACGGAGAAAGTCGGCTGTGGAAAAATTCTTTGCCAAAAGGATGGATGGAACAATTACTACTTGGTGTGCAACTATGGTCCAGCCAAACATGCAGGTCAACCAATCTACCAAATAAGTGACAGCACCAACAAGGTGTTTGCATCTCAGGGGAAACACACTTTGCAACTATATCCGGTTAGTAAATGTATATGAAACTATCTTGACTGCAATTATTTTTTAAAATAAAATAGCTTTATTAATTAGGGTTGTACTACCGAAAACCTGACAAATCGGATTCAGATGAAACTTTGTAAATAGTCTCATTTTACAGAAGAACACTGTTCGCAAGAATGATTTTCCGCAAAGGGGCTATCTAAGGCACGGATTCGGGCATGGTAGGGACGTGACTATACCGGCAAAATTGGGCCAAATAACGATTTACGGGGACTCACATTTCGTCCTTATATGAGAAGATTTTGAGCTGGGAATCGGTTCATTCGAAAGAACAAGGTTCAATCCAGCGCGCTCTGGTAATCATTCAATATGATTTTCCGGATATTCGGAAATATGAGTGTTGTAAAGTGGGAAAAAATTCACAAATCACGCTCCTGGAATTAATGCAGTTTTAGGTGTTTGAACGACTGTTTTCAGCAAAATCAGTACAAGAGCGCGCTGGAACGTTCCTTTAGCTACAGCTTTAGGTACGTTTTGTCCTACTTGTGTCATAAAAGAGTCGTAAAGTGAGTCCCCGTAAAAGCATCGTCAGGTACAAATTTGTGGGGTTAGGGATAAAGCAGAGCAAAAAACGTAGCAAGTTTAGTTGGGCCGATGACGACCAGATGGCGCTTATTAGAACGTTCAATGCATTACACAGTTATATTTCCGAATATCCGCAAAATCATATTGAATGACGACCAGAACGCGTTGCATTGAACTTTCTTCTTTCGAATGAACCCCTTCCCAGCCCAAAGTCTTCTTACATAAGGACGTAAAGCCAGTCCCCGTAAATCACTAATTCAGCCCAAGTTTGCCGGTATAGTCACATTCCTACCATACCCGCTCCGAGCCTTAGCCCATTTTCAACAGTAATAAAAAGAAGCCTTGTGACGATTATCCGCGAGTATATTCATTTGAATAGATACAATGTCTTACAGTTACTTTTTTCTTTGTACACTGTCACTTTGTACACGGTGACAACCCGGTTATAAATAAATAAATAAATAAATAGATAAATAAATAAATAAATAAATGAATAAATAAGAATGTTTCGAAAAAGATTCTATAGTTAGAGCATTGATTTTAGTATTACCGTACCAAGCTTCGAGTAAAAA
This sequence comes from Perdita meconis, assembly GCA_030770465.2. Lineage (NCBI taxonomy): Eukaryota > Metazoa > Arthropoda > Insecta > Hymenoptera > Andrenidae > Perdita > Perdita meconis. Next base: position 5,381,851 of record JASKOS020000004.1, read on the forward strand.
TATTCATTAGTTTCGTCCGCCATTGATAATTATGTACAAAGGAATTTTCTCAGCTTCTATTGGCCATATCGTAATGCTGTTTTTTGTGATTTCATGATTTTTTATGTATATTTTAATGCACCTGGTCCCGATACTTAAAATTAAAAAATGACGGAGATAGACCACATAACGACGCACTTGTTTTTTTAAAAAAAAGTACCTAATCTTTAAACTAAAATCTTTTCCTTTTGTGGGTAAATAGTACACATTACGAGCTTTCGATTCCAAAAAGTTTCATCTATATATTTGTCCTGGGTTGGAATTGACAAAGATAAATCGAAGCATGGAAACTTTCAGAATTACAGAGAGTGACACTACAATGGTAACCAATATTTATTGCAAAATTTTGTGTCCTAACAATCTAGTCGCGGAAAATCCTTCTCGTAAACACTGTTTTTATGCTAAATGAAACTATTTGCAAAATTTTAGCTAAATCCGGTTTGTCAGGTTCTCGAAAGCTTATCCACTTTAGGACATTTTCTGCATTATATCTGTTGCGTCGCCAAATTTCCAATACAGGGGTTTCATGTTCTATTTAGAATCCGGAACCAGCTGCTGCATGTGGTGAAGTTATGAGTACAGGGTTGACTGAAGCAGAGAAGAATGAAATCGTCAACACGCACAATAGACTCAGACAATTCGTGGCCAGTGGCAAAGAAACAAGGGGAAACCCAGGACCACAACCAGCGGCGACGAACATGAAAACATTGGTACGGTTATCAGTTAATTAATTTCTCTGCTATTTTGGTGTCTCATAAATATAGCTGCAGGGAATAAAAATTGAGAACGCAAAAATAACCTTTTTATTTTTATCGTGTGCGAAACCTTCTCAAATAACTCGCATGAGGTGATCTGTACGAATACAACATACCTTGCTCCAATGATAATCAAATACATTCGTTCCAGACATGGGACGATGAGATCGCCGAAATAGCTCAGAGGTGGGCCAATCAGTGTCAGTTTGGTCACGATGAGTGCAGAAACATCGGTAAGAGACGAACCATACAAGACTTTCAATTGATTTAAGGAACAGTTGTGACGAGATCCAATAATTCGTGTAAGAAAGCAAAAGCCGTTCTATCGTTACTCTACAAATTTCATTGCAGATCGATTCTCTGTTGGCCAGAATATTGGTAGGGAAGGGAGCACTGGAACCCTGACTACTAAGGTGTCCGACATAATAGCAGATGTGTGGTACATCCAAGTAAAAAATATGGACCGAAATGATGTGCAGAAATACAAGTAAGTCTTTTATGTCGGTAAAAGAATATTCAGATTGCACAAGAATTTGTTATTCACAAAATTTTGTCTATTGTCTGTGACCAGTTTCGTAGCCAATACCAGTTACTACACTCAAATCGTTTGGTCAAACACGGAGAAAGTCGGTTGTGGAAAAATTCTTTACCAAAAGGATGGATGGAGCAATTACTACTTGGTGTGCAACTATGGTCCAGCCATACATGCAGGTCAACCAATCTACCAAATAAGTGATAGCACCGACAAGGTGTTTGCATCTCAGGGGAAACACACTTTGCAACTATATCCGGTTAGTATATGTATATGAAACTATCTTGACTGCAATTATTTTTTAAAATAAAATAGCTTTATTAATTAGGGATGTACTACCGAAAATCTGACAAATCGGATTCAGATGAAACTTTGTAAACAGCTTCATTTTGCAGAAGAACACTGTTCGCAAGAATGATTTTCCACAAAGGGGCAATCTAAGGCACGGATTCGGGCATGGTAGGGACGTGAGTCACGTCACGTGACTATACCAGCAATATTGGGCTAAATAACGATTTACGGGGACTCACTTTTCGTCCTTATATGAGAAGATTTTGAGCTGGGAAATGGGTTCATTCGAAAGAAGAAGGTTCAATCCAGCGCGCTCTGGTAGTCATTCAATATGATTTTGAGGATATTCGGAAGTATGAGTTTTGTAAAGTGTTAAAAAATATACAAATCACATTTCTGGAATTTATGCAGTTTTAGGTGTTTGAACGACTGTTTTCAGCAAAATCAGTACCAGAGCGCGCTGGAACGTTCCTTTAGCTAGAGCTTTAGGTACGTTTTGTCCTACTTGTGTCATAAAAGAATCGTAAAGTGAGTCCCCGTAAAAGCATCGTCAGGCATAAATTTGTGGGGTTAGGGATAAAGCAGAGCAAAAAACGTAGCAAGTTTAGTTGGGCCGATGACGACCAGATGGCGCTTATTAGAACGTTCAATGCATTACACAGTTATATTTCCGAATATCCGCAAAATCATATTGAATGACGACCAGAACGCGTTGCATTGAACTTTCTTCTTTCGAATGAACCCCTTCCCAGCCCAAAGTCTTCTTACATAAGGACGTAAAGCCAGTCCCCGTAAATCACTAATTCAGCCCAAGTTTGCCGGTATAGTCACATTCCTACCATACCCGCTCCGAGCCTTAGCCCATTTTCAACAGTAATAAAAAGAAGCCTTGTGACGATTATCCGCGAGTATATTCATTTGAATAGATACAATGTCTTACAGTTACTTTTTTCTTTGTACACTGTCACTTTGTACACGGTGACAACCCGGTTATAAATAAATAAATAAATAAATAGATAAATAAATAAATAAATAAATGAATAAATAAGAATGTTTCGAAAAAGATTCTATAGTTAGAGCATTGATTTTAGTATTACCGTACCAAGCTTCGAGTAAAAATATTCATTAGTTTCGTCCGCCATTGATAATTATGTACAAAGGAATTTTCTCAGCTTCTATTGGCCATATCGTAATGCTGTTTTTTGTGATTTCATGATTTTTTATGTATATTTTAATGCACCTGGTCCCGATACTTAAAATTAAAAAATGACGGAGATAGACCACATAACGACGCACTTGTTTTTTAAAAAAAAGTACCTAATCTTTAAACTAAAATCTTTTCCTTTTGTGGGTAAATAGTACACATTACGAGCTTTCGATTCCAAAAAGTTTCATCTATATATTTGTCCTGGGTTGGAATTGACAAAGATAAATCGAAGCATGGAAACTTTCAGAATTACAGAGAGTGACACTACAATGGTAACCAATATTTATTGCAAAATTTTGTGTCCTAACAATCTAGTCGCGGAAAATCCTTCTCGTAAACACTGTTTTTATGCTAAATGAAACTATTTGCAAAATTTTAGCTAAATCCGGTTTGTCAGGTTTTCGAAAGCTTATCCACTTTAGGACATTTTCTGCATTATATCTGTTGCGTCGCCAAATTTCCAATACAGGGGTTTCATGTTCTATTTAGAATCCGGAACCAGCTGCTGCATGTGGTGAAGTTATGAGTACAGGGTTGACTGAAGCAGAGAAGAATGAAATCGTCAACACGCACAATAGACTCAGACAATTCGTGGCCAGTGGCAAAGAAACAAGGGGAAACCCAGGACCACAACCAGCGGCGACGAACATGAAAACATTGGTACGGTTATCAGTTAATTAATTTCTCTGCTATTTTGGTGTCTCATAAATATAGCTGCAGGGAATAAAAATTGAGAACGCAAAAATAACCTTTTTATTTTTATCGTGTGCGAAACCTTCTCAAATAACTCGCATGAGGTGATCTGTACGATTACAACATACCTAGCTCCAATAATAATCAAATACATTCGTTCCAGACATGGGACGATGAGATCGCCGAAATAGCTCAGAGGTGGGCCAATCAGTGTCAGTTGGGTCACGATGAGTGCAGAAACGTCGGTAAGAGACGAACCATACAAGACTTTCAATTGATTTAAGGAACAGTTGTGACGAGATCCAATAATTCGTGTAAGAAAGCAAAGGCCGTTCTATCGTCACTCTACAAATTTCATTGCAGATCGATTCTCTGTTGGCCAAAATACTGCTGGGATAGGGAGCACTGAAACCCTGTCTACTAAGGTGTCCGACATAATAGCAGATGTGTGGTACATCCAAGTAAAAAATATGGACCGAAATGATGTGCAGAAATACAAGTAAGTCTTTTATGTCGATAAAAGAATATTTAGATTGCATAAGAATTTGTTATTCACAAAATTTATCTATTGTCTGTGACTAGTTTCGTAGCCAATACCAGTTACTACACTCAAATCGTTTGGGCAAACACGGAGAAAGTCGGCTGTGGAAAAATTCTTTGCCAAAAGGATGGATGGAACAATTACTACTTGGTGTGCAACTATGGTCCAGCCAAACATGCAGGTCAACCAATCTACCAAATAAGTGACAGCACCAACAAGGTGTTTGCATCTCAGGGGAAACACACTTTGCAACTATATCCGGTTAGTAAATGTATATGAAACTATCTTGACTGCAATTATTTTTTAAAATAAAATAGCTTTATTAATTAGGGTTGTACTACCGAAAACCTGACAAATCGGATTCAGATGAAACTTTGTAAATAGTCTCATTTTACAGAAGAACACTGTTCGCAAGAATGATTTTCCGCAAAGGGGCTATCTAAGGCACGGATTCGGGCATGGTAGGGACGTGACTATACCGGCAAAATTGGGCCAAATAACGATTTACGGGGACTCACATTTCGTCCTTATATGAGAAGATTTTGAGCTGGGAATCGGTTCATTCGAAAGAACAAGGTTCAATCCAGCGCGCTCTGGTAATCATTCAATATGATTTTCCGGATATTCGGAAATATGAGTGTTGTAAAGTGGGAAAAAATTCACAAATCACGCTCCTGGAATTAATGCAGTTTTAGGTGTTTGAACGACTGTTTTCAGCAAAATCAGTACAAGAGCGCGCTGGAACGTTCCTTTAGCTACAGCTTTAGGTACGTTTTGTCCTACTTGTGTCATAAAAGAGTCGTAAAGTGAGTCCCCGTAAAAGCATCGTCAGGTACAAATTTGTGGGGTTAGGGATAAAGCAGAGCAAAAAACGTAGCAAGTTTAGTTGGGCCGATGACGACCAGATGGCGCTTATTAGAACGTTCAATGCATTACACAGTTATATTTCCGAATATCCGCAAAATCATATTGAATGACGACCAGAACGCGTTGCATTGAACTTTCTTCTTTCGAATGAACCCCTTCCCAGCCCAAAGTCTTCTTACATAAGGACGTAAAGCCAGTCCCCGTAAATCACTAATTCAGCCCAAGTTTGCCGGTATAGTCACATTCCTACCATACCCGCTCCGAGCCTTAGCCCATTTTCAACAGTAATAAAAAGAAGCCTTGTGACGATTATCCGCGAGTATATTCATTTGAATAGATACAATGTCTTACAGTTACTTTTTTCTTTGTACACTGTCACTTTGTACACGGTGACAACCCGGTTATAAATAAATAAATAAATAAATAGATAAATAAATAAATAAATAAATGAATAAATAAGAATGTTTCGAAAAAGATTCTATAGTTAGAGCATTGATTTTAGTATTACCGTACCAAGCTTCGAGTAAAAATATTCATTAGTTTCGTCCGCCATTGATAATTATGTACAAAGGAATTTTCTCAGCTTCTATTGGCCATATCGTAATGCTGTTTTTTGTGATTTCATGATTTTTTATGTATATTTTAATGCACCTGGTCCCGATACTTAAAATTAAAAAATGACGGAGATAGACCACATAACGACGCACTTGTTTTTTTAAAAAAAAGTACCTAATCTTTAAACTAAAATCTTTTCCTTTTGTGGGTAAATAGTACACATTACGAGCTTTCGATTCCAAAAAGTTTCATCTATATATTTGTCCTGGGTTGGAATTGACAAAGATAAATCGAAGCATGGAAACTTTCAGAATTACAGAGAGTGACACTACAATGGTAACCAATATTTATTGCAAAATTTTGTGTCCTAACAATCTAGTCGCGGAAAATCCTTCTCGTAAACACTGTTTTTATGCTAAATGAAACTATTTGCAAAATTTTAGCTAAATCCGGTTTGTCAGGTTCTCGAAAGCTTATCCACTTTAGGACATTTTCTGCATTATATCTGTTGCGTCGCCAAATTTCCAATACAGGGGTTTCATGTTCTATTTAGAATCCGGAACCAGCTGCTGCATGTGGTGAAGTTATGAGTACAGGGTTGACTGAAGCAGAGAAGAATGAAATCGTCAACACGCACAATAGACTCAGACAATTCGTGGCCAGTGGCAAAGAAACAAGGGGAAACCCAGGACCACAACCAGCGGCGACGAACATGAAAACATTGGTACGGTTATCAGTTAATTAATTTCTCTGCTATTTTGGTGTCTCATAAATATAGCTGCAGGGAATAAAAATTGAGAACGCAAAAATAACCTTTTTATTTTTATCGTGTGCGAAACCTTCTCAAATAACTCGCATGAGGTGATCTGTACGAATACAACATACCTTGCTCCAATGATAATCAAATACATTCGTTCCAGACATGGGACGATGAGATCGCCGAAATAGCTCAGAGGTGGGCCAATCAGTGTCAGTTTGGTCACGATGAGTGCAGAAACATCGGTAAGAGACGAACCATACAAGACTTTCAATTGATTTAAGGAACAGTTGTGACGAGATCCAATAATTCGTGTAAGAAAGCAAAAGCCGTTCTATCGTTACTCTACAAATTTCATTGCAGATCGATTCTCTGTTGGCCAGAATATTGGTAGGGAAGGGAGCACTGGAACCCTGACTACTAAGGTGTCCGACATAATAGCAGATGTGTGGTACATCCAAGTAAAAAATATGGACCGAAATGATGTGCAGAAATACAAGTAAGTCTTTTATGTCGGTAAAAGAATATTCAGATTGCACAAGAATTTGTTATTCACAAAATTTTGTCTATTGTCTGTGACCAGTTTCGTAGCCAATACCAGTTACTACACTCAAATCGTTTGGTCAAACACGGAGAAAGTCGGTTGTGGAAAAATTCTTTACCAAAAGGATGGATGGAGCAATTACTACTTGGTGTGCAACTATGGTCCAGCCATACATGCAGGTCAACCAATCTACCAAATAAGTGATAGCACCGACAAGGTGTTTGCATCTCAGGGGAAACACACTTTGCAACTATATCCGGTTAGTATATGTATATGAAACTATCTTGACTGCAATTATTTTTTAAAATAAAATAGCTTTATTAATTAGGGATGTACTACCGAAAATCTGACAAATCGGATTCAGATGAAACTTTGTAAACAGCTTCATTTTGCAGAAGAACACTGTTCGCAAGAATGATTTTCCACAAAGGGGCAATCTAAGGCACGGATTCGGGCATGGTAGGGACGTGAGTCACGTCACGTGACTATACCAGCAATATTGGGCTAAATAACGATTTACGGGGACTCACTTTTCGTCCTTATATGAGAAGATTTTGAGCTGGGAAATGGGTTCATTCGAAAGAAGAAGGTTCAATCCAGCGCGCTCTGGTAGTCATTCAATATGATTTTGAGGATATTCGGAAGTATGAGTTTTGTAAAGTGTTAAAAAATATACAAATCACATTTCTGGAATTTATGCAGTTTTAGGTGTTTGAACGACTGTTTTCAGCAAAATCAGTACCAGAGCGCGCTGGAACGTTCCTTTAGCTAGAGCTTTAGGTACGTTTTGTCCTACTTGTGTCATAAAAGAATCGTAAAGTGAGTCCCCGTAAAAGCATCGTCAGGCATAAATTTGTGGGGTTAGGGATAAAGCAGAGCAAAAAACGTAGCAAGTTTAGTTGGGCCGATGACGACCAGATGGCGCTTATTAGAACGTTCAATGCATTACACAGTTATATTTCCGAATATCCGCAAAATCATATTGAATGACGACCAGAACGCGTTGCATTGAACTTTCTTCTTTCGAATGAACCCCTTCCCAGCCCAAAGTCTTCTTACATAAGGACGTAAAGCCAGTCCCCGTAAATCACTAATTCAGCCCAAGTTTGCCGGTATAGTCACATTCCTACCATACCCGCTCCGAGCCTTAGCCCATTTTCAACAGTAATAAAAAGAAGCCTTGTGACGATTATCCGCGAGTATATTCATTTGAATAGATACAATGTCTTACAGTTACTTTTTTCTTTGTACACTGTCACTTTGTACACGGTGACAACCCGGTTATAAATAAATAAATAAATAAATAGATAAATAAATAAATAAATAAATGAATAAATAAGAATGTTTCGAAAAAGATTCTATAGTTAGAGCATTGATTTTAGTATTACCGTACCAAGCTTCGAGTAAAAATATTCATTAGTTTCGTCCGCCATTGATAATTATGTACAAAGGAATTTTCTCAGCTTCTATTGGCCATATCGTAATGCTGTTTTTTGTGATTTCATGATTTTTTATGTATATTTTAATGCACCTGGTCCCGATACTTAAAATTAAAAAATGACGGAGATAGACCACATAACGACGCACTTGTTTTTTAAAAAAAAGTACCTAATCTTTAAACTAAAATCTTTTCCTTTTGTGGGTAAATAGTACACATTACGAGCTTTCGATTCCAAAAAGTTTCATCTATATATTTGTCCTGGGTTGGAATTGACAAAGATAAATCGAAGCATGGAAACTTTCAGAATTACAGAGAGTGACACTACAATGGTAACCAATATTTATTGCAAAATTTTGTGTCCTAACAATCTAGTCGCGGAAAATCCTTCTCGTAAACACTGTTTTTATGCTAAATGAAACTATTTGCAAAATTTTAGCTAAATCCGGTTTGTCAGGTTTTCGAAAGCTTATCCACTTTAGGACATTTTCTGCATTATATCTGTTGCGTCGCCAAATTTCCAATACAGGGGTTTCATGTTCTATTTAGAATCCGGAACCAGCTGCTGCATGTGGTGAAGTTATGAGTACAGGGTTGACTGAAGCAGAGAAGAATGAAATCGTCAACACGCACAATAGACTCAGACAATTCGTGGCCAGTGGCAAAGAAACAAGGGGAAACCCAGGACCACAACCAGCGGCGACGAACATGAAAACATTGGTACGGTTATCAGTTAATTAATTTCTCTGCTATTTTGGTGTCTCATAAATATAGCTGCAGGGAATAAAAATTGAGAACGCAAAAATAACCTTTTTATTTTTATCGTGTGCGAAACCTTCTCAAATAACTCGCATGAGGTGATCTGTACGAATACAACATACCTAGCTCCAATGATAATCAAATACATTCGTTCCAGACATGGGACGATGAGATCGCCGAAATAGCTCAGAGGTGGGCCAATCAGTGTCAGTTGGGTCACGATGAGTGCAGAAACGTCGGTAAGAGACGAACCATACAAGACTTTCAATTGATTTAAGGAACAGTTGTGACGAGATCCAATAATTCGTGTAAGAAAGCAAAGGCCGTTCTATCGTCACTCTACAAATTTCATTGCAGATCGATTCTCTGTTGGCCAAAATACTGCTGGGATAGGGAGCACTGAAACCCTGTCTACTAAGGTGTCCGACATAATAGCAGATGTGTGGTACATCCAAGTAAAAAATATGGACCGAAATGATGTGCAGAAATACAAGTAAGTCTTTTATGTCGATAAAAGAATATTTAGATTGCATAAGAATTTGTTATTCACAAAATTTATCTATTGTCTGTGACTAGTTTCGTAGCCAATACCAGTTACTACACTCAAATCGTTTGGGCAAACACGGAGAAAGTCGGCTGTGGAAAAATTCTTTGCCAAAAGGATGGATGGAACAATTACTACTTGGTGTGCAACTATGGTCCAGCCAAACATGCAGGTCAACCAATCTACCAAATAAGTGACAGCACCAACAAGGTGTTTGCATCTCAGGGGAAACACACTTTGCAACTATATCCGGTTAGTAAATGTATATGAAACTATCTTGACTGCAATTATTTTTTAAAATAAAATAGCTTTATTAATTAGGGTTGTACTACCGAAAACCTGACAAATCGGATTCAGATGAAACTTTGTAAATAGTCTCATTTTACAGAAGAACACTGTTCGCAAGAATGATTTTCCGCAAAGGGGCTATCTAAGGCACGGATTCGGGCATGGTAGGGACGTGACTATACCGGCAAAATTGGGCCAAATAACGATTTACGGGGACTCACATTTCGTCCTTATATGAGAAGATTTTGAGCTGGGAATCGGTTCATTCGAAAGAACAAGGTTCAATCCAGCGCGCTCTGGTAATCATTCAATATGATTTTCCGGATATTCGGAAATATGAGTGTTGTAAAGTGGGAAAAAATTCACAAATCACGCTCCTGGAATTAATGCAGTTTTAGGTGTTTGAACGACTGTTTTCAGCAAAATCAGTACAAGAGCGCGCTGGAACGTTCCTTTAGCTACAGCTTTAGGTACGTTTTGTCCTACTTGTGTCATAAAAGAGTCGTAAAGTGAGTCCCCGTAAAAGCATCGTCAGGTACAAATTTGTGGGGTTAGGGATAAAGCAGAGCAAAAAACGTAGCAAGTTTAGTTGGGCCGATGACGACCAGATGGCGCTTATTAGAACGTTCAATGCATTACACAGTTATATTTCCGAATATCCGCAAAATCATATTGAATGACGACCAGAACGCGTTGCATTGAACTTTCTTCTTTCGAATGAACCCCTTCCCAGCCCAAAGTCTTCTTACATAAGGACGTAAAGCCAGTCCCCGTAAATCACTAATTCAGCCCAAGTTTGCCGGTATAGTCACATTCCTACCATACCCGCTCCGAGCCTTAGCCCATTTTCAACAGTAATAAAAAGAAGCCTTGTGACGATTATCCGCGAGTATATTCATTTGAATAGATACAATGTCTTACAGTTACTTTTTTCTTTGTACACTGTCACTTTGTACACGGTGACAACCCGGTTATAAATAAATAAATAAATAAATAGATAAATAAATAAATAAATAAATGAATAAATAAGAATGTTTCGAAAAAGATTCTATAGTTAGAGCATTGATTTTAGTATTACCGTACCAAGCTTCGAGTAAAAATATTCATTAGTTTCGTCCGCCATTGATAATTATGTACAAAGGAATTTTCTCAGCTTCTATTGGCCATATCGTAATGCTGTTTTTTGTGATTTCATGATTTTTTATGTATATTTTAATGCACCTGGTCCCGATACTTAAAATTAAAAAATGACGGAGATAGACCACATAACGACGCACTTGTTTTTTTAAAAAAAAGTACCTAATCTTTAAACTAAAATCTTTTCCTTTTGTGGGTAAATAGTACACATTACGAGCTTTCGATTCCAAAAAGTTTCATCTATATATTTGTCCTGGGTTGGAATTGACAAAGATAAATCGAAGCATGGAAACTTTCAGAATTACAGAGAGTGACACTACAATGGTAACCAATATTTATTGCAAAATTTTGTGTCCTAACAATCTAGTCGCGGAAAATCCTTCTCGTAAACACTGTTTTTATGCTAAATGAAACTATTTGCAAAATTTTAGCTAAATCCGGTTTGTCAGGTTCTCGAAAGCTTATCCACTTTAGGACATTTTCTGCATTATATCTGTTGCGTCGCCAAATTTCCAATACAGGGGTTTCATGTTCTATTTAGAATCCGGAACCAGCTGCTGCATGTGGTGAAGTTATGAGTACAGGGTTGACTGAAGCAGAGAAGAATGAAATCGTCAACACGCACAATAGACTCAGACAATTCGTGGCCAGTGGCAAAGAAACAAGGGGAAACCCAGGACCACAACCAGCGGCGACGAACATGAAAACATTGGTACGGTTATCAGTTAATTAATTTCTCTGCTATTTTGGTGTCTCATAAATATAGCTGCAGGGAATAAAAATTGAGAACGCAAAAATAACCTTTTTATTTTTATCGTGTGCGAAACCTTCTCAAATAACTCGCATGAGGTGATCTGTACGAATACAACATACCTTGCTCCAATGATAATCAAATACATTCGTTCCAGACATGGGACGATGAGATCGCCGAAATAGCTCAGAGGTGGGCCAATCAGTGTCAGTTTGGTCACGATGAGTGCAGAAACATCGGTAAGAGACGAACCATACAAGACTTTCAATTGATTTAAGGAACAGTTGTGACGAGATCCAATAATTCGTGTAAGAAAGCAAAAGCCGTTCTATCGTTACTCTACAAATTTCATTGCAGATCGATTCTCTGTTGGCCAGAATATTGGTAGGGAAGGGAGCACTGGAACCCTGACTACTAAGGTGTCCGACATAATAGCAGATGTGTGGTACATCCAAGTAAAAAATATGGACCGAAATGATGTGCAGAAATACAAGTAAGTCTTTTATGTCGGTAAAAGAATATTCAGATTGCACAAGAATTTGTTATTCACAAAATTTTGTCTATTGTCTGTGACCAGTTTCGTAGCCAATACCAGTTACTACACTCAAATCGTTTGGTCAAACACGGAGAAAGTCGGTTGTGGAAAAATTCTTTACCAAAAGGATGGATGGAGCAATTACTACTTGGTGTGCAACTATGGTCCAGCCATACATGCAGGTCAACCAATCTACCAAATAAGTGATAGCACCGACAAGGTGTTTGCATCTCAGGGGAAACACACTTTGCAACTATATCCGGTTAGTATATGTATATGAAACTATCTTGACTGCAATTATTTTTTAAAATAAAATAGCTTTATTAATTAGGGATGTACTACCGAAAATCTGACAAATCGGATTCAGATGAAACTTTGTAAACAGCTTCATTTTGCAGAAGAACACTGTTCGCAAGAATGATTTTCCACAAAGGGGCAATCTAAGGCACGGATTCGGGCATGGTAGGGACGTGAGTCACGTCACGTGACTATACCAGCAATATTGGGCTAAATAACGATTTACGGGGACTCACTTTTCGTCCTTATATGAGAAGATTTTGAGCTGGGAAATGGGTTCATTCGAAAGAAGAAGGTTCAATCCAGCGCGCTCTGGTAGTCATTCAATATGATTTTGAGGATATTCGGAAGTATGAGTTTTGTAAAGTGTTAAAAAATATACAAATCACATTTCTGGAATTTATGCAGTTTTAGGTGTTTGAACGACTGTTTTCAGCAAAATCAGTACCAGAGCGCGCTGGAACGTTCCTTTAGCTAGAGCTTTAGGTACGTTTTGTCCTACTTGTGTCATAAAAGAATCGTAAAGTGAGTCCCCGTAAAAGCATCGTCAGGCATAAATTTGTGGGGTTAGGGATAAAGCAGAGCAAAAAACGTAGCAAGTTTAGTTGGGCCGATGACGACCAGATGGCGCTTATTAGAACGTTCAATGCATTACACAGTTATATTTCCGAATATCCGCAAAATCATATTGAATGACGACCAGAACGCGTTGCATTGAACTTTCTTCTTTCGAATGAACCCCTTCCCAGCCCAAAGTCTTCTTACATAAGGACGTAAAGCCAGTCCCCGTAAATCACTAATTCAGCCCAAGTTTGCCGGTATAGTCACATTCCTACCATACCCGCTCCGAGCCTTAGCCCATTTTCAACAGTAATAAAAAGAAGCCTTGTGACGATTATCCGCGAGTATATTCATTTGAATAGATACAATGTCTTACAGTTACTTTTTTCTTTGTACACTGTCACTTTGTACACGGTGACAACCCGGTTATAAATAAATAAATAAATAAATAGATAAATAAATAAATAAATAAATGAATAAATAAGAATGTTTCGAAAAAGATTCTATAGTTAGAGCATTGATTTTAGTATTACCGTACCAAGCTTCGAGTAAAAATATTCATTAGTTTCGTCCGCCATTGATAATTATGTACAAAGGAATTTTCTCAGCTTCTATTGGCCATATCGTAATGCTGTTTTTTGTGATTTCATGATTTTTTATGTATATTTTAATGCACCTGGTCCCGATACTTAAAATTAAAAAATGACGGAGATAGACCACATAACGACGCACTTGTTTTTTAAAAAAAAGTACCTAATCTTTAAACTAAAATCTTTTCCTTTTGTGGGTAAATAGTACACATTACGAGCTTTCGATTCCAAAAAGTTTCATCTATATATTTGTCCTGGGTTGGAATTGACAAAGATAAATCGAAGCATGGAAACTTTCAGAATTACAGAGAGTGACACTACAATGGTAACCAATATTTATTGCAAAATTTTGTGTCCTAACAATCTAGTCGCGGAAAATCCTTCTCGTAAACACTGTTTTTATGCTAAATGAAACTATTTGCAAAATTTTAGCTAAATCCGGTTTGTCAGGTTTTCGAAAGCTTATCCACTTTAGGACATTTTCTGCATTATATCTGTTGCGTCGCCAAATTTCCAATACAGGGGTTTCATGTTCTATTTAGAATCCGGAACCAGCTGCTGCATGTGGTGAAGTTATGAGTACAGGGTTGACTGAAGCAGAGAAGAATGAAATCGTCAACACGCACAATAGACTCAGACAATTCGTGGCCAGTGGCAAAGAAACAAGGGGAAACCCAGGACCACAACCAGCGGCGACGAACATGAAAACATTGGTACGGTTATCAGTTAATTAATTTCTCTGCTATTTTGGTGTCTCATAAATATAGCTGCAGGGAATAAAAATTGAGAACGCAAAAATAACCTTTTTATTTTTATCGTGTGCGAAACCTTCTCAAATAACTCGCATGAGGTGATCTGTACGAATACAACATACCTAGCTCCAATGATAATCAAATACATTCGTTCCAGACATGGGACGATGAGATCGCCGAAATAGCTCAGAGGTGGGCCAATCAGTGTCAGTTGGGTCACGATGAGTGCAGAAACGTCGGTAAGAGACGAACCATACAAGACTTTCAATTGATTTAAGGAACAGTTGTGACGAGATCCAATAATTCGTGTAAGAAAGCAAAGGCCGTTCTATCGTCACTCTACAAATTTCATTGCAGATCGATTCTCTGTTGGCCAAAATACTGCTGGGATAGGGAGCACTGAAACCCTGTCTACTAAGGTGTCCGACATAATAGCAGATGTGTGGTACATCCAAGTAAAAAATATGGACCGAAATGATGTGCAGAAATACAAGTAAGTCTTTTATGTCGATAAAAGAATATTTAGATTGCATAAGAATTTGTTATTCACAAAATTTATCTATTGTCTGTGACTAGTTTCGTAGCCAATACCAGTTACTACACTCAAATCGTTTGGGCAAACACGGAGAAAGTCGGCTGTGGAAAAATTCTTTGCCAAAAGGATGGATGGAACAATTACTACTTGGTGTGCAACTATGGTCCAGCCAAACATGCAGGTCAACCAATCTACCAAATAAGTGACAGCACCAACAAGGTGTTTGCATCTCAGGGGAAACACACTTTGCAACTATATCCGGTTAGTAAATGTATATGAAACTATCTTGACTGCAATTATTTTTTAAAATAAAATAGCTTTATTAATTAGGGTTGTACTACCGAAAACCTGACAAATCGGATTCAGATGAAACTTTGTAAATAGTCTCATTTTACAGAAGAACACTGTTCGCAAGAATGATTTTCCGCAAAGGGGCTATCTAAGGCACGGATTCGGGCATGGTAGGGACGTGACTATACCGGCAAAATTGGGCCAAATAACGATTTACGGGGACTCACATTTCGTCCTTATATGAGAAGATTTTGAGCTGGGAATCGGTTCATTCGAAAGAACAAGGTTCAATCCAGCGCGCTCTGGTAATCATTCAATATGATTTTCCGGATATTCGGAAATATGAGTGTTGTAAAGTGGGAAAAAATTCACAAATCACGCTCCTGGAATTAATGCAGTTTTAGGTGTTTGAACGACTGTTTTCAGCAAAATCAGTACAAGAGCGCGCTGGAACGTTCCTTTAGCTACAGCTTTAGGTACGTTTTGTCCTACTTGTGTCATAAAAGAGTCGTAAAGTGAGTCCCCGTAAAAGCATCGTCAGGTACAAATTTGTGGGGTTAGGGATAAAGCAGAGCAAAAAACGTAGCAAGTTTAGTTGGGCCGATGACGACCAGATGGCGCTTATTAGAACGTTCAATGCATTACACAGTTATATTTCCGAATATCCGCAAAATCATATTGAAAGACGACCAGAACGCGTTGCATTGAACTTTCTTCTTTCGAATGAACCCCTTCCCAGCCCAAAGTCTTCTTACATAAGGACGTAAAGCCAGTCCCCGTAAATCACTAATTCAGCCCAAGTTTGCCGGTATAGTCACATTCCTACCATACCCGCTCCGTGCCTTAGATAGCCCATTTTCAACAGTAATAAAAAGAAGCATTCTGATGATTATCCGCGAATATATTCATTTGAATAGATACAATGTCTTACAGTTACTTTTTTCTTTGTACACTGTCACTTTGTACACGGTGACAACCCGTTTATAAATAAATAAATAAATAAATAGATAAATAAATAAATAAATACATGAATAAATAAGAATGTTTCGAAAAAGATTCTATAGTTAGAGCATTGATTTTAGTATTATCGTACCAAGCTTCGAGTAAAAATATTCATTAGTTTCGTCCGCCATTGATAATTATGTACAAAGGAATTTTCTCAGCTTCTATTGGCCATATCGTAATGCTGTTTTTTGTGATTTCATGATTTTTTATGTATATTTTAATGCACCTGGTCCCGATACTTAAAATTAAAAAATGACGGAGATAGACCACATAACGACGCACTTGTTTTTTTAAAAAAAAGTACCTAATCTTTAAACTAAAATCTTTTCCTTTTGTGGGTAAATAGTACACATTACGAGCTTTCGATTCCAAAAAGTTTCATCTATATATTTGTCCTGGGTTGGAATTGACAAGGATAAATCGAAGCATGGAAACTTTCAGAATTACAGAGAGTGACACTACAATGGTAACCAATATTTATTGCAAAATTTTGTGTCCTAACAATCTAGTCGCGGAAAATCCTTCTCGTAAACACTGTTTTTATGCTAAATGAAACTATTTGCAAAATTTTAGCTAAATCCGGTTTGTCAGGTTTTCGAAAGCTTATCCACTTTAGGACATTTTCTGCATTATATCTGTTGCGTCGCCAAATTTCCAATACAGGGGTTTCATGTTCTATTTAGAATCCGGAACCAGCTGCTGCATGTGGTGAAGTTATGAGTACAGGGTTGACTGAAGCAGAGAAGAATGAAATCGTCAACACGCACAATAGACTCAGACAATTCGTGGCCAGTGGCAAAGAAACAAGGGGAAACCCAGGACCACAACCAGCGGCGACGAACATGAAAACATTGGTACGGTTATCAGTTAATTAATTTCTCTGCTATTTTGGTGTCTCATAAATATAGCTGCAGGGAATAAAAATTGAGAACGCAAAAATAACCTTTTTATTTTTATCGTGTGCGAAACCTTCTCAAATAACTCGCATGAGGTGATCTGTACGAATACAACATACCTAGCTCCAATGATAATCAAATACATTCGTTCCAGACATGGGACGATGAGATCGCCGAAATAGCTCAGAGGTGGGCCAATCAGTGTCAGTTTGGTCACGATGAGTGCAGAAACATCGGTAAGAGACGAACCATACAAGACTTTCAATTGATTTAAGGAACAGTTGTGACGAGATCCAATAATTCGTGTAAGAAAGCAAAAGCCGTTCTATCGTTACTCTACAAATTTCATTGCAGATCGATTCTCTGTTGGCCAGAATATTGGTAGGGAAGGGAGCACTGGAACCCTGACTACTAAGGTGTCCGACATAATAGCAGATGTGTGGTACATCCAAGTAAAAAATATGGACCGAAATGATGTGCAGAAATACAAGTAAGTCTTTTATGTCGGTAAAAGAATATTCAGATTGCACAAGAATTTGTTATTCACAAAATTTTGTCTATTGTCTGTGACCAGTTTCGTAGCCAATACCAGTTACTACACTCAAATCGTTTGGTCAAACACGGAGAAAGTCGGTTGTGGAAAAATTCTTTACCAAAAGGATGGATGGAGCAATTACTACTTGGTGTGCAACTATGGTCCAGCCATACATGCAGGTCAACCAATCTACCAAATAAGTGATAGCACCGACAAGGTGTTTGCATCTCAGGGGAAACACACTTTGCAACTATATCCGGTTAGTATATGTATATGAAACTATCTTGACTGCAATTATTTTTTAAAATAAAATAGCTTTATTAATTAGGGATGTACTACTGAAAATCTGACAAATCGGATTCAGATGAAACTTTGTAAACAGCTTCATTTTGCAGAAGAACACTGTTCGCAAGAATGATTTTCCACAATGGGGCAATCTAAGGCACGGATTCGGGCATGGTAGGGACGTGAGTCACGTCACGTGACTATACCAGCAATATTGGGCTAAATAACGATTTACGGGGACTCACTTTTCGTCCTTATATGAGAAGATTTTGAGCTGGGAAATGGGTTCATTCGAAAGAAGAAGGTTCAATCCAGCGCGCTCTGGTAGTCATTCAATATGATTTTGAGGATATTCGGAAGTATGAGTTTTGTAAAGTGTTAAAAAATATACAAATCACATTTCTGGAATTTATGCAGTTTTAGGTGTTTGAACGACTGTTTTCAGCAAAATCAGTACCAGAGCGCGCTGGAACGTTCCTTTAGCTACAGCTTTAGGTACGTTTTGTCCTACTTGTGTCATAAAAGAATCGTAAAGTGAGTCCCCGTAAAAGCATCGTCAGGCATAAATTTGTGGGGTTAGGGATAAAGCAGAGCAAAAAACGTAGCAAGTTTAGTTGGGCCGATGACGACCAGATGGCGCTTATTAGAACGTTCAATGCATTACACAGTTATATTTCCGAATATCCGCAAAATCATATTGAAAGACGACCAGAACGCGTTGCATTGAACTTTCTTCTTTCGAATGAACCCCTTCCCAGCCCAAAGTCTTCTTACATAAGGACGTAAAGCCAGTCCCCGTAAATCACTAATTCAGCCCAAGTTTGCCGGTATAGTCACATTCCTACCATACCCGCTCCGAGCCTTAGCCCATTTTCAACAGTAATAAAAAGAAGCCTTGTGACGATTATCCGCGAGTATATTCATTTGAATAGATACAATGTCTTACAGTTACTTTTTTCTTTGTACACTGTCACTTTGTACACGGTGACAACCCGGTTATAAATAAATAAATAAATAAATAGATAAATAAATAAATAAATAAATGAATAAATAAGAATGTTTCGAAAAAGATTCTATAGTTAGAGCATTGATTTTAGTATTACCGTACCAAGCTTCGAGTAAAAATATTCATTAGTTTCGTCCGCCATTGATAATTATGTACAAAGGAATTTTCTCAGCTTCTATTGGCCATATCGTAATGCTGTTTTTTGTGATTTCATGATTTTTTATGTATATTTTAATGCACCTGGTCCCGATACTTAAAATTAAAAAATGACGGAGATAGACCACATAACGACGCACTTGTTTTTTAAAAAAAAGTACCTAATCTTTAAACTAAAATCTTTTCCTTTTGTGGGTAAATAGTACACATTACGAGCTTTCGATTCCAAAAAGTTTCATCTATATATTTGTCCTGGGTTGGAATTGACAAAGATAAATCGAAGCATGGAAACTTTCAGAATTACAGAGAGTGACACTACAATGGTAACCAATATTTATTGCAAAATTTTGTGTCCTAACAATCTAGTCGCGGAAAATCCTTCTCGTAAACACTGTTTTTATGCTAAATGAAACTATTTGCAAAATTTTAGCTAAATCCGGTTTGTCAGGTTTTCGAAAGCTTATCCACTTTAGGACATTTTCTGCATTATATCTGTTGCGTCGCCAAATTTCCAATACAGGGGTTTCATGTTCTATTTAGAATCCGGAACCAGCTGCTGCATGTGGTGAAGTTATGAGTACAGGGTTGACTGAAGCAGAGAAGAATGAAATCGTCAACACGCACAATAGACTCAGACAATTCGTGGCCAGTGGCAAAGAAACAAGGGGAAACCCAGGACCACAACCAGCGGCGACGAACATGAAAACATTGGTATGGTTATCAGTTAATTAATTTCTCTGCTATTTTGGTGTCTCATAAATATAGCTGCAGGGAATAAAAATTGAGAACGCAAAAATAACCTTTTTATTTTTATCGTGTGCGAAACCTTCTCAAATAACTCGCATGAGGTGATCTGTACGATTACAACATACCTAGCTCCAATAATAATCAAATACATTCGTTCCAGACATGGGACGATGAGATCGCCGAAATAGCTCAGAGGTGGGCCAATCAGTGTCAGTTGGGTCACGATGAGTGCAGAAACGTCGGTAAGAGACGAACCATACAAGACTTTCAATTGATTTAAGGAACAGTTGTGACGAGATCCAATAATTCGTGTAAGAAAGCAAAGGCCGTTCTATCGTCACTCTACAAATTTCATTGCAGATCGATTCTCTGTTGGCCAGAATACTGCTAGGATAGGGAGCACTGAAACCCTGACTACTAATGTGTCCGACATAATAGCAGATGTGTGGTACATCCAAGTAAAAAATATGGACCGAAATGATGTGCAGAAATACAAGTAAGTCTTTTATGTCGATAAAAGAATATTTAGATTGCATAAGAATTTGTTATTCACAAAATTTATCTATTGTCTGTGACTAGTTTCGTAGCCAATACCAGTTACTACACTCAAATCGTTTGGGCAAACACGGAGAAAGTCGGCTGTGGACAAATTCTTTACCAAAAGGATGGATGGAACAATTACTACTTGGTGTGCAACTATGGTCCAGCCAAACATGCAGGTCAACCAATCTACCAAATAAGTGACGGCACCGACAAGGTGTTTGCATCTCAGGGGAAACACACTTTGCAACTATATCCGGTTAGTATATGTATATGAAACTATCTTGACTGCAATTATTTTTTAAAATAAAATAGCTTTATTAATTAGGGTTGTACTACCGAAAACCTGACAAATCGGATTCAGATGAAACTTTGTAAATAGCTTCATTTTACAGAAGAACACTGTACGCAAGAATGATTTTCCGCAAAGGGGCTATCTAAGGCACGGATTCGGACATGGTAGGGACGTGACTATACCGGCAAAATTGGGCCAAATAACGATTTACGGGGACTCACATTTCGTCCTTATAAGAGAAGATTTTGAGCTGGGAATCGGTTCATTCGAAAGAACAAGGTTCAATCCAGCGCGCTCTGGTAATCATTCAATATGATTTTCCGGATATTCGGAAATATGAGTGTTGTAAAGTGGGAAAAAATTCACAAATCACGCTCCTGGAATTAATGCAGTTTTAGGTGTTTGAACGACTGTTTTCAGCAAAATCAGTACAAGAGCGCGCTGGAACGTTCCTTTAGCTACAGCTTTAGGTACGTTTTGTCCTACTTGTGTCATAAAAGAGTCGTAAAGTGAGTCCCCGTAAAAGCATCGTCAGGTACAAATTTGTGGGGTTAGGGATAAAGCAGAGCAAAAAACGTAGCAAGTTTAGTTGGGCCGATGACGACCAGATGGCGCTTATTAGAACGTTCAATGCATTACACAGTTATATTTCCGAATATCCGCAAAATCATATTGAATGACGACCAGAACGCGTTGCATTGAACTTTCTTCTTTCGAATGAACCCCTTCCCAGCCCAAAGTCTTCTTACATAAGGACGTAAAGCCAGTCCCCGTAAATCACTAATTCAGCCCAAGTTTGCCGGTATAGTCACATTCCTACCATACCCGCTCCGTGCCTTAGATAGCCCATTTTCAACAGTAATAAAAAGAAGCATTCTGATGATTATCCGCGAATATATTCATTTGAATAGATACAATGTCTTACAGTTACTTTTTTCTTTGTACACTGTCACTTTGTACACGGTGACAACCCGTTTATAAATAAATAAATAAATAAATAGATAAATAAATAAATAAATACATGAATAAATAAGAATGTTTCGAAAAAGATTCTATAGTTAGAGCATTGATTTTAGTATTATCGTACCAAGCTTCGAGTAAAAATATTCATTAGTTTCGTCCGCCATTGATAATTATGTACAAAGGAATTTTCTCAGCTTCTATTGGCCATATCGTAATGCTGTTTTTTGTGATTTCATGATTTTTTATGTATATTTTAATGCACCTGGTCCCGATACTTAAAATTAAAAAATGACGGAGATAGACCACATAACGACGCACTTGTTTTTTAAAAAAAGTACCTAATCTTTAAACTAAAATCTTTTCCTTTTGTGGGTAGATAGTACACATTACGAGCTTTCGATTCCAAAAAGTTTCATCTATATATTTGTCCTGGGTTGGAATTGACAAAGATAAATCGAAGCATGGAAACTTTCAGAATTACAGAGAGTGACACTACAATGGTAACCAATATTTATTGCAAAATTTTGTGTCCTAACAATCTAGTCGCGGAAAATCCTTCTCGTAAACACTGTTTTTATGCTAAATGAAACTATTTGCAAAATTTTAGCTAAATCCGGTTTGTCAGGTTTTCGAAAGCTTATCCACTTTAGGACATTTTCTGCATTATATCTGTTGCGTCGCCAAATTTCCAATACAGGGGTTTCATGTTCTATTTAGAATCCGGAACCAGCTGCTGCATGTGGTGAAGTTATGAGTACAGGGTTGACTGAAGCAGAGAAGAATGAAATCGTCAACACGCACAATAGACTCAGACAATTCGTGGCCAGTGGCAAAGAAACAAGGGGAAACCCAGGACCACAACCAGCGGCGACGAACATGAAAACATTGGTACGGTTATCAGTTAATTAATTTCTCTGCTATTTTGGTGTCTCATAAATATAGCTGCAGGGAATAAAAATTGAGAACGCAAAAATAACCTTTTTATTTTTATCGTGTGCGAAACCTTCTCAAATAACTCGCATGAGGTGATCTGTACGAATACAACATACCTAGCTCCAATGATAATCAAATACATTCGTTCCAGACATGGGACGATGAGATCGCCGAAATAGCTCAGAGGTGGGCCAATCAGTGTCAGTTTGGTCACGATGAGTGCAGAAACATCGGTAAGAGACGAACCATACAAGACTTTCAATTGATTTAAGGAACAGTTGTGACGAGATCCAATAATTCGTGTAAGAAAGCAAAAGCCGTTCTATCGTTACTCTACAAATTTCATTGCAGATCGATTCTCTGTTGGCCAGAATATTGGTAGGGAAGGGAGCACTGGAACCCTGACTACTAAGGTGTCCGACATAATAGCAGATGTGTGGTACATCCAAGTAAAAAATATGGACCGAAATGATGTGCAGAAATACAAGTAAGTCTTTTATGTCGGTAAAAGAATATTCAGATTGCACAAGAATTTGTTATTCACAAAATTTTGTCTATTGTCTGTGACCAGTTTCGTAGCCAATACCAGTTACTACACTCAAATCGTTTGGTCAAACACGGAGAAAGTCGGTTGTGGAAAAATTCTTTACCAAAAGGATGGATGGAGCAATTACTACTTGGTGTGCAACTATGGTCCAGCCATACATGCAGGTCAACCAATCTACCAAATAAGTGATAGCACCGACAAGGTGTTTGCATCTCAGGGGAAACACACTTTGCAACTATATCCGGTTAGTATATGTATATGAAACTATCTTGACTGCAATTATTTTTTAAAATAAAATAGCTTTATTAATTAGGGATGTACTACCGAAAATCTGACAAATCGGATTCAGATGAAACTTTGTAAACAGCTTCATTTTGCAGAAGAACACTGTTCGCAAGAATGATTTTCCACAAAGGGGCAATCTAAGGCACGGATTCGGGCATGGTAGGGACGTGAGTCACGTCACGTGACTATACCAGCAATATTGGGCTAAATAACGATTTACGGGGACTCACTTTTCGTCCTTATATGAGAAGATTTTGAGCTGGGAAATGGGTTCATTCGAAAGAAGAAGGTTCAATCCAGCGCGCTCTGGTAGTCATTCAATATGATTTTGAGGATATTCGGAAGTATGAGTTTTGTAAAGTGTTAAAAAATATACAAATCACATTTCTGGAATTTATGCAGTTTTAGGTGTTTGAACGACTGTTTTCAGCAAAATCAGTACCAGAGCGCGCTGGAACGTTCCTTTAGCTAGAGCTTTAGGTACGTTTTGTCCTACTTGTGTCATAAAAGAATCGTAAAGTGAGTCCCCGTAAAAGCATCGTCAGGCATAAATTTGTGGGGTTAGGGATAAAGCAGAGCAAAAAACGTAGCAAGTTTAGTTGGGCCGATGACGACCAGATGGCGCTTATTAGAACGTTCAATGCATTACACAGTTATATTTCCGAATATCCGCAAAATCATATTGAATGACGACCAGAACGCGTTGCATTGAACTTTCTTCTTTCGAATGAACCCCTTCCCAGCCCAAAGTCTTCTTACATAAGGACGTAAAGCCAGTCCCCGTAAATCACTAATTCAGCCCAAGTTTGCCGGTATAGTCACATTCCTACCATACCCGCTCCGAGCCTTAGCCCATTTTCAACAGTAATAAAAAGAAGCCTTGTGACGATTATCCGCGAGTATATTCATTTGAATAGATACAATGTCTTACAGTTACTTTTTTCTTTGTACACTGTCACTTTGTACACGGTGACAACCCGGTTATAAATAAATAAATAAATAAATAGATAAATAAATAAATAAATAAATGAATAAATAAGAATGTTTCGAAAAAGATTCTATAGTTAGAGCATTGATTTTAGTATTACCGTACCAAGCTTCGAGTAAAAATATTCATTAGTTTCGTCCGCCATTGATAATTATGTACAAAGGAATTTTCTCAGCTTCTATTGGCCATATCGTAATGCTGTTTTTTGTGATTTCATGATTTTTTATGTATATTTTAATGCACCTGGTCCCGATACTTAAAATTAAAAAATGACGGAGATAGACCACATAACGACGCACTTGTTTTTTAAAAAAAAGTACCTAATCTTTAAACTAAAATCTTTTCCTTTTGTGGGTAAATAGTACACATTACGAGCTTTCGATTCCAAAAAGTTTCATCTATATATTTGTCCTGGGTTGGAATTGACAAAGATAAATCGAAGCATGGAAACTTTCAGAATTACAGAGAGTGACACTACAATGGTAACCAATATTTATTGCAAAATTTTGTGTCCTAACAATCTAGTCGCGGAAAATCCTTCTCGTAAACACTGTTTTTATGCTAAATGAAACTATTTGCAAAATTTTAGCTAAATCCGGTTTGTCAGGTTTTCGAAAGCTTATCCACTTTAGGACATTTTCTGCATTATATCTGTTGCGTCGCCAAATTTCCAATACAGGGGTTTCATGTTCTATTTAGAATCCGGAACCAGCTGCTGCATGTGGTGAAGTTATGAGTACAGGGTTGACTGAAGCAGAGAAGAATGAAATCGTCAACACGCACAATAGACTCAGACAATTCGTGGCCAGTGGCAAAGAAACAAGGGGAAACCCAGGACCACAACCAGCGGCGACGAACATGAAAACATTGGTATGGTTATCAGTTAATTAATTTCTCTGCTATTTTGGTGTCTCATAAATATAGCTGCAGGGAATAAAAATTGAGAACGCAAAAATAACCTTTTTATTTTTATCGTGTGCGAAACCTTCTCAAATAACTCGCATGAGGTGATCTGTACGATTACAACATACCTAGCTCCAATAATAATCAAATACATTCGTTCCAGACATGGGACGATGAGATCGCCGAAATAGCTCAGAGGTGGGCCAATCAGTGTCAGTTGGGTCACGATGAGTGCAGAAACGTCGGTAAGAGACGAACCATACAAGACTTTCAATTGATTTAAGGAACAGTTGTGACGAGATCCAATAATTCGTGTAAGAAAGCAAAGGCCGTTCTATCGTCACTCTACAAATTTCATTGCAGATCGATTCTCTGTTGGCCAGAATACTGCTAGGATAGGGAGCACTGAAACCCTGACTACTAATGTGTCCGACATAATAGCAGATGTGTGGTACATCCAAGTAAAAAATATGGACCGAAATGATGTGCAGAAATACAAGTAAGTCTTTTATGTCGATAAAAGAATATTTAGATTGCATAAGAATTTGTTATTCACAAAATTTATCTATTGTCTGTGACTAGTTTCGTAGCCAATACCAGTTACTACACTCAAATCGTTTGGGCAAACACGGAGAAAGTCGGCTGTGGACAAATTCTTTACCAAAAGGATGGATGGAACAATTACTACTTGGTGTGCAACTATGGTCCAGCCAAACATGCAGGTCAACCAATCTACCAAATAAGTGACGGCACCGACAAGGTGTTTGCATCTCAGGGGAAACACACTTTGCAACTATATCCGGTTAGTATATGTATATGAAACTATCTTGACTGCAATTATTTTTTAAAATAAAATAGCTTTATTAATTAGGGTTGTACTACCGAAAACCTGACAAATCGGATTCAGATGAAACTTTGTAAATAGCTTCATTTTACAGAAGAACACTGTACGCAAGAATGATTTTCCGCAAAGGGGCTATCTAAGGCACGGATTCGGACATGGTAGGGACGTGACTATACCGGCAAAATTGGGCCAAATAACGATTTACGGGGACTCACATTTCGTCCTTATAAGAGAAGATTTTGAGCTGGGAATCGGTTCATTCGAAAGAACAAGGTTCAATCCAGCGCGCTCTGGTAATCATTCAATATGATTTTCCGGATATTCGGAAATATGAGTGTTGTAAAGTGGGAAAAAATTCACAAATCACGCTCCTGGAATTAATGCAGTTTTAGGTGTTTGAACGACTGTTTTCAGCAAAATCAGTACAAGAGCGCGCTGGAACGTTCCTTTAGCTACAGCTTTAGGTACGTTTTGTCCTACTTGTGTCATAAAAGAGTCGTAAAGTGAGTCCCCGTAAAAGCATCGTCAGGTACAAATTTGTGGGGTTAGGGATAAAGCAGAGCAAAAAACGTAGCAAGTTTAGTTGGGCCGATGACGACCAGATGGCGCTTATTAGAACGTTCAATGCATTACACAGTTATATTTCCGAATATCCGCAAAATCATATTGAATGACGACCAGAACGCGTTGCATTGAACTTTCTTCTTTCGAATGAACCCCTTCCCAGCCCAAAGTCTTCTTACATAAGGACGTAAAGCCAGTCCCCGTAAATCACTAATTCAGCCCAAGTTTGCCGGTATAGTCACATTCCTACCATACCCGCTCCGTGCCTTAGATAGCCCATTTTCAACAGTAATAAAAAGAAGCATTCTGATGATTATCCGCGAATATATTCATTTGAATAGATACAATGTCTTACAGTTACTTTTTTCTTTGTACACTGTCACTTTGTACACGGTGACAACCCGTTTATAAATAAATAAATAAATAAATAGATAAATAAATAAATAAATACATGAATAAATAAGAATGTTTCGAAAAAGATTCTATAGTTAGAGCATTGATTTTAGTATTATCGTACCAAGCTTCGAGTAAAAATATTCATTAGTTTCGTCCGCCATTGATAATTATGTACAAAGGAATTTTCTCAGCTTCTATTGGCCATATCGTAATGCTGTTTTTTGTGATTTCATGATTTTTTATGTATATTTTAATGCACCTGGTCCCGATACTTAAAATTAAAAAATGACGGAGATAGACCACATAACGACGCACTTGTTTTTTAAAAAAAGTACCTAATCTTTAAACTAAAATCTTTTCCTTTTGTGGGTAGATAGTACACATTACGAGCTTTCGATTCCAAAAAGTTTCATCTATATATTTGTCCTGGGTTGGAATTGACAAAGATAAATCGAAGCATGGAAACTTTCAGAATTACAGAGAGTGACACTACAATGGTAACCAATATTTATTGCAAAATTTTGTGTCCTAACAATCTAGTCGCGGAAAATCCTTCTCGTAAACACTGTTTTTATGCTAAATGAAACTATTTGCAAAATTTTAGCTAAATCCGGTTTGTCAGGTTTTCGAAAGCTTATCCACTTTAGGACATTTTCTGCATTATATCTGTTGCGTCGCCAAATTTCCAATACAGGGGTTTCATGTTCTATTTAGAATCCGGAACCAGCTGCTGCATGTGGTGAAGTTATGAGTACAGGGTTGACTGAAGCAGAGAAGAATGAAATCGTCAACACGCACAATAGACTCAGACAATTCGTGGCCAGTGGCAAAGAAACAAGGGGAAACCCAGGACCACAACCAGCGGCGACGAACATGAAAACATTGGTACGGTTATCAGTTAATTAATTTCTCTGCTATTTTGGTGTCTCATAAATATAGCTGCAGGGAATAAAAATTGAGAACGCAAAAATAACCTTTTTATTTTTATCGTGTGCGAAACCTTCTCAAATAACTCGCATGAGGTGATCTGTACGAATACAACATACCTAGCTCCAATGATAATCAAATACATTCGTTCCAGACATGGGACGATGAGATCGCCGAAATAGCTCAGAGGTGGGCCAATCAGTGTCAGTTTGGTCACGATGAGTGCAGAAACATCGGTAAGAGACGAACCATACAAGACTTTCAATTGATTTAAGGAACAGTTGTGACGAGATCCAATAATTCGTGTAAGAAAGCAAAAGCCGTTCTATCGTTACTCTACAAATTTCATTGCAGATCGATTCTCTGTTGGCCAGAATATTGGTAGGGAAGGGAGCACTGGAACCCTGACTACTAAGGTGTCCGACATAATAGCAGATGTGTGGTACATCCAAGTAAAAAATATGGACCGAAATGATGTGCAGAAATACAAGTAAGTCTTTTATGTCGGTAAAAGAATATTCAGATTGCACAAGAATTTGTTATTCACAAAATTTTGTCTATTGTCTGTGACCAGTTTCGTAGCCAATACCAGTTACTACACTCAAATCGTTTGGTCAAACACGGAGAAAGTCGGTTGTGGAAAAATTCTTTACCAAAAGGATGGATGGAGCAATTACTACTTGGTGTGCAACTATGGTCCAGCCATACATGCAGGTCAACCAATCTACCAAATAAGTGATAGCACCGACAAGGTGTTTGCATCTCAGGGGAAACACACTTTGCAACTATATCCGGTTAGTATATGTATATGAAACTATCTTGACTGCAATTATTTTTTAAAATAAAATAGCTTTATTAATTAGGGATGTACTACCGAAAATCTGACAAATCGGATTCAGATGAAACTTTGTAAACAGCTTCATTTTGCAGAAGAACACTGTTCGCAAGAATGATTTTCCACAAAGGGGCAATCTAAGGCACGGATTCGGGCATGGTAGGGACGTGAGTCACGTCACGTGACTATACCAGCAATATTGGGCTAAATAACGATTTACGGGGACTCACTTTTCGTCCTTATATGAGAAGATTTTGAGCTGGGAAATGGGTTCATTCGAAAGAAGAAGGTTCAATCCAGCGCGCTCTGGTAGTCATTCAATATGATTTTGAGGATATTCGGAAGTATGAGTTTTGTAAAGTGTTAAAAAATATACAAATCACATTTCTGGAATTTATGCAGTTTTAGGTGTTTGAACGACTGTTTTCAGCAAAATCAGTACCAGAGCGCGCTGGAACGTTCCTTTAGCTAGAGCTTTAGGTACGTTTTGTCCTACTTGTGTCATAAAAGAATCGTAAAGTGAGTCCCCGTAAAAGCATCGTCAGGCATAAATTTGTGGGGTTAGGGATAAAGCAGAGCAAAAAACGTAGCAAGTTTAGTTGGGCCGATGACGACCAGATGGCGCTTATTAGAACGTTCAATGCATTACACAGTTATATTTCCGAATATCCGCAAAATCATATTGAATGACGACCAGAACGCGTTGCATTGAACTTTCTTCTTTCGAATGAACCCCTTCCCAGCCCAAAGTCTTCTTACATAAGGACGTAAAGCCAGTCCCCGTAAATCACTAATTCAGCCCAAGTTTGCCGGTATAGTCACATTCCTACCATACCCGCTCCGAGCCTTAGCCCATTTTCAACAGTAATAAAAAGAAGCCTTGTGACGATTATCCGCGAGTATATTCATTTGAATAGATACAATGTCTTACAGTTACTTTTTTCTTTGTACACTGTCACTTTGTACACGGTGACAACCCGGTTATAAATAAATAAATAAATAAATAGATAAATAAATAAATAAATAAATGAATAAATAAGAATGTTTCGAAAAAGATTCTATAGTTAGAGCATTGATTTTAGTATTACCGTACCAAGCTTCGAGTAAAAATATTCATTAGTTTCGTCCGCCATTGATAATTATGTACAAAGGAATTTTCTCAGCTTCTATTGGCCATATCGTAATGCTGTTTTTTGTGATTTCATGATTTTTTATGTATATTTTAATGCACCTGGTCCCGATACTTAAAATTAAAAAATGACGGAGATAGACCACATAACGACGCACTTGTTTTTTAAAAAAAAGTACCTAATCTTTAAACTAAAATCTTTTCCTTTTGTGGGTAAATAGTACACATTACGAGCTTTCGATTCCAAAAAGTTTCATCTATATATTTGTCCTGGG
The DNA here is from genome assembly GCA_030770465.2 of Perdita meconis. Lineage (NCBI taxonomy): Eukaryota > Metazoa > Arthropoda > Insecta > Hymenoptera > Andrenidae > Perdita > Perdita meconis. Next base: position 5,412,164 of record JASKOS020000004.1, read on the forward strand.
TTGGAATTGACAAAGATAAATCGAAGCATGGAAACTTTCAGAATTACAGAGAGTGACACTACAATGGTAACCAATATTTATTGCAAAATTTTGTGTCCTAACAATCTAGTCGCGGAAAATCCTTCTCGTAAACACTGTTTTTATGCTAAATGAAACTATTTGCAAAATTTTAGCTAAATCCGGTTTGTCAGGTTTTCGAAAGCTTATCCACTTTAGGACATTTTCTGCATTATATCTGTTGCGTCGCCAAATTTCCAATACAGGGGTTTCATGTTCTATTTAGAATCCGGAACCAGCTGCTGCATGTGGTGAAGTTATGAGTACAGGGTTGACTGAAGCAGAGAAGAATGAAATCGTCAACACGCACAATAGACTCAGACAATTCGTGGCCAGTGGCAAAGAAACAAGGGGAAACCCAGGACCACAACCAGCGGCGACGAACATGAAAACATTGGTACGGTTATCAGTTAATTAATTTCTCTGCTATTTTGGTGTCTCATAAATATAGCTGCAGGGAATAAAAATTGAGAACGCAAAAATAACCTTTTTATTTTTATCGTGTGCGAAACCTTCTCAAATAACTCGCATGAGGTGATCTGTACGATTACAACATACCTAGCTCCAATAATAATCAAATACATTCGTTCCAGACATGGGACGATGAGATCGCCGAAATAGCTCAGAGGTGGGCCAATCAGTGTCAGTTGGGTCACGATGAGTGCAGAAACGTCGGTAAGAGACGAACCATACAAGACTTTCAATTGATTTAAGGAACAGTTGTGACGAGATCCAATAATTCGTGTAAGAAAGCAAAGGCCGTTCTATCGTCACTCTACAAATTTCATTGCAGATCGATTCTCTGTTGGCCAGAATACTGCTAGGATAGGGAGCACTGAAACCCTGACTACTAATGTGTCCGACATAATAGCAGATGTGTGGTACATCCAAGTAAAAAATATGGACCGAAATGATGTGCAGAAATACAAGTAAGTCTTTTATGTCGATAAAAGAATATTTAGATTGCATAAGAATTTGTTATTCACAAAATTTATCTATTGTCTGTGACTAGTTTCGTAGCCAATACCAGTTACTACACTCAAATCGTTTGGGCAAACACGGAGAAAGTCGGCTGTGGACAAATTCTTTACCAAAAGGATGGATGGAACAATTACTACTTGGTGTGCAACTATGGTCCAGCCAAACATGCAGGTCAACCAATCTACCAAATAAGTGACGGCACCGACAAGGTGTTTGCATCTCAGGGGAAACACACTTTGCAACTATATCCGGTTAGTATATGTATATGAAACTATCTTGACTGCAATTATTTTTTAAAATAAAATAGCTTTATTAATTAGGGATGTACTACCGAAAATCTGACAAATCGGATTCAGATGAAACTTTGTAAACAGCTTCATTTTGCAGAAGAACACTGTTCGCAAGAATGATTTTCCACAAAGGGGCAATCTAAGGCACGGATTCGGGCATGGTAGGGACGTGAGTCACGTCACGTGACTATACCAGCAATATTGGGCTAAATAACGATTTACGGGGACTCACTTTTCGTCCTTATATGAGAAGATTTTGAGCTGGGAAATGGGTTCATTCGAAAGAAGAAGGTTCAATCCAGCGCGCTCTGGTAGTCATTCAATATGATTTTGAGGATATTCGGAAGTATGAGTTTTGTAAAGTGTTAAAAAATATACAAATCACATTTCTGGAATTTATGCAGTTTTAGGTGTTTGAACGACTGTTTTCAGCAAAATCAGTACCAGAGCGCGCTGGAACGTTCCTTTAGCTACAGCTTTAGGTACGTTTTGTCCTACTTGTGTCATAAAAGAATCGTAAAGTGAGTCCCCGTAAAAGCATCGTCAGGCATAAATTTGTGGGGTTAGGGATAAAGCAGAGCAACAAACGTAGCAAGTTTAGTTGGGCCGATGACGACCAGATGGCGCTTATTAGAACGTTCAATGCATTACACAGTTATATTTCCGAATATCCGCAAAATCATATTGAATGACGACCAGAACGCGTTGCATTGAACTTTCTTCTTTCGAATGAACCCCTTCCCAGCCCAAAGTCTTCTTACATAAGGACGTAAAGCCAGTCCCCGTAAATCACTAATTCAGCCCAAGTTTGCCGGTATAGTCACATTCCTACCATACCCGCTCCGAGCCTTAGCCCATTTTCAACAGTAATAAAAAGAAGCCTTGTGACGATTATCCGCGAGTATATTCATTTGAATAGATACAATGTCTTACAGTTACTTTTTTCTTTGTACACTGTCACTTTGTACACGGTGACAACCCGTTTATAAATGAATAAATAAATAAATAGATAAATAAATAAATAAATAAATGAATAAATAAGAATGTTTCGAAAAAGATTCTATAGTTAGAGCATTGATTTTAGTATTACCGTACCAAGCTTCGAGTAAAAATATTCATTAGTTTCGTCCGCCATTGATAATTATGTACAAAGGAATTTTCTCAGCTTCTGTTGGCCATATCGTAATGCTGTTTTTTGTGATTTCATGATTTTTATGTATATTTTAATGCACCTGGTCCCGATACTTAAAATTAAAAAATGACGGAGATAGACCACATAACGACGCACTTGTTTTTTAAAAAAAAGTACCTAATCTTTAAACTAAAATCTTTTCCTTTTGTGGGTAAATAGTACACATTACGAGCTTTCGATTCCAAAAAGTTTCATCTATATATTTGTCCTGGGTTGGAATTGACAAAGATAAATCGAAGCATGGAAACTTTCAGAATTACAGAGAGTGACACTACAATGGTAACCAATATTTATTGCAAAATTTTGTGTCCTAACAATCTAGTCGCGGAAAATCCTTCTCGTAAACACTGTTTTTATGCTAAATGAAACTATTTGCAAAATTTTAGCTAAATCCGGTTTGTCAGGTTTTCGAAAGCTTATCCACTTTAGGACATTTTCTGCATTATATCTGTTGCGTCGCCAAATTTCCAATACAGGGGTTTCATGTTCTATTTAGAATCCGGAACCAGCTGCTGCATGTGGTGAAGTTATGAGTACAGGGTTGACTGAAGCAGAGAAGAATGAAATCGTCAACACGCACAATAGACTCAGACAATTCGTGGCCAGTGGCAAAGAAACAAGGGGAAACCCAGGACCACAACCAGCGGCGACGAACATGAAAACATTGGTACGGTTATCAGTTAATTAATTTCTCTGCTATTTTGGTGTCTCATAAATATAGCTGCAGGGAATAAAAATTGAGAACGCAAAAATAACCTTTTTATTTTTATCGTGTGCGAAACCTTCTCAAATAACTCGCATGAGGTGATCTGTACGATTACAACATACCTAGCTCCAATAATAATCAAATACATTCGTTCCAGACATGGGACGATGAGATCGCCGAAATAGCTCAGAGGTGGGCCAATCAGTGTCAGTTGGGTCACGATGAGTGCAGAAACGTCGGTAAGAGACGAACCATACAAGACTTTCAATTGATTTAAGGAACAGTTGTGACGAGATCCAATAATTCGTGTAAGAAAGCAAAGGCCGTTCTATCGTCACTCTACAAATTTCATTGCAGATCGATTCTCTGTTGGCCAGAATACTGCTAGGATAGGGAGCACTGAAACCCTGACTACTAATGTGTCCGACATAATAGCAGATGTGTGGTACATCCAAGTAAAAAATATGGACCGAAATGATGTGCAGAAATACAAGTAAGTCTTTTATGTCGATAAAAGAATATTTAGATTGCATAAGAATTTGTTATTCACAAAATTTATCTATTGTCTGTGACTAGTTTCGTAGCCAATACCAGTTACTACACTCAAATCGTTTGGGCAAACACGGAGAAAGTCGGCTGTGGACAAATTCTTTACCAAAAGGATGGATGGAACAATTACTACTTGGTGTGCAACTATGGTCCAGCCAAACATGCAGGTCAACCAATCTACCAAATAAGTGACGGCACCGACAAGGTGTTTGCATCTCAGGGGAAACACACTTTGCAACTATATCCGGTTAGTATATGTATATGAAACTATCTTGACTGCAATTATTTTTTAAAATAAAATAGCTTTATTAATTAGGGTTGTACTACCGAAAACCTGACAAATCGGATTCAGATGAAACTTTGTAAATAGCTTCATTTTACAGAAGAACACTGTTCGCAAGAATGATTTTCCGCAAAGGGGCTATCTCAGGCACGGATTCGGACATGGTAGGGACGTGACTATACCGGCAAAATTGGGCCAAATAACGATTTACGGGGACTCACATTTCGTCCTTATAAGAGAAGATTTTGAGCTGGGAATCGGTTCATTCGAAAGAACAAGGTTCAATCCAGCGCGCTCTGGTAATCATTCAATATGATTTTCCGGATATTCGGAAATATGAGTGTTGTAAAGTGGGAAAAAATTCACAAATCACGCTCCTGGAATTAATGCAGTTTTAGGTGTTTGAACGACTGTTTTCAGCAAAATCAGTACAAGAGCGCGCTGGAACGTTCTTTTAGCTACAGCTTTAGGTACGTTTTGTCCTACTTGTGTCATAAAAGAGTTGTAAAGTGAGTCCCCGTAAAAGCATCGTCAGGCATAAATTTGTGAGGTTAGGGATAAAGCAGAGCAAAAAACGTAGCAAGTTTAGTTGGGCCGATGACCACCAGATGGCGCTTATTAGAACGTTCAATGCATTACACAGTTATATTTCCGAATATCCGCAAAATCATATTGAATGACGACCAGAACGCATTGCATTGAACTTTCTTCTTTCGAATGAACCCCTTCCCAGCCCAAAGTCTTCTTACATAAGGACGTAAAGCCAGTCCCCGTAAATCACTAATTCAGCCCAAGTTTGCCGGTATAGTCACATTCCTACCCTACCCGCTCCGTGCCTTAGATAGCCCATTTTCAACAGTAATAAAAAGAAGCATTCTGATGATTATCCGCGAATATATTCATTTGAATAGATACAATGTCTTACAGTTACTTTTTTCTTTGTACACTGTCGCTTTGTATACGGTGGCAACCCGTTTATAAATAAATAAATAAACAAATAAATAAAAATGTTTCGAAAAAAATTTTATAGGTAGAGCAGTGATTTTAGTATTATCGTACCAAGTTTCGAGTAAAAATATTCATTAGTATCGCCCGCCATTGATAATTATGTACAAATGAATTTTCTCAGCTTCTATTGGCCATATCGTAATGCTCTTTTTTGTAATTTCATGATTTTTTATGTACATTTTAATGTACATGGTCCCGATACTTAAAATTGAAAAATGACGGAGATAGACCCCATAACGACGCACTTGTTTTTTAAAAAAAGTACCTAATCTTTAAACTAAAATCTTTTCCTTTTGTGGGTAGATAGTACACATCATGAGTTTTCGATTCCAAAAAGTTTCATCTATATATTTGTCCTGGGTTGGAATTGACAAAGATAAATCGAAGCATGGAAACTATCAGAATTACAGAGAGTGACACTACAATGGTAACCAATATTTATTGCAAAATTTTGTGTCCTAACAATCTAGTCGCGGAAAATCCTTCTCGTAAACACTGTTTTTATGCTAAATGAAACTATTTGCAAAATTTTAGCTAAATCCGGTTTGTCAGGTTTTCGAAAGCTTATCCACTTTAGGACATTTTCTGCATTATATCTGTTGCGTCGCCAAATTTCCAATACAGGGGTTTCATGTTCTATTTAGAATCCGGAACCAGCTGCTGCATGTGGTGAAGTTATGAGTACAGGGTTGACTGAAGCAGAGAAGAATGAAATCGTCAACACGCACAATAGACTCAGACAATTCGTGGCCAGTGGCAAAGAAACAAGGGGAAACCCAGGACCACAACCAGCGGCGACGAACATGAAAACATTGGTACGGTTATCAGTTAATTAATTTCTCTGCTATTTTGGTGTCTCATAAATATAGCTGCAGGGAATAAAAATTGAGAACGCAAAAATAACCTTTTTATTTTTATCGTGTGCGAAACCTTCTCAAATAACTCGCATGAGGTGATCTGTACGATTACAACATACCTAGCTCCAATAATAATCAAATACATTCGTTCCAGACATGGGACGATGAGATCGCCGAAATAGCTCAGAGGTGGGCCAATCAGTGTCAGTTGGGTCACGATGAGTGCAGAAACGTCGGTAAGAGACGAACCATACAAGACTTTCAATTGATTTAAGGAACAGTTGTGACGAGATCCAATAATTCGTGTAAGAAAGCAAAGGCCGTTCTATCGTCACTCTACAAATTTCATTGCAGATCGATTCTCTGTTGGCCAGAATACTGCTAGGATAGGGAGCACTGAAACCCTGACTACTAATGTGTCCGACATAATAGCAGATGTGTGGTACATCCAAGTAAAAAATATGGACCGAAATGATGTGCAGAAATACAAGTAAGTCTTTTATGTCGATAAAAGAATATTTAGATTGCATAAGAATTTGTTATTCACAAAATTTATCTATTGTCTGTGACTAGTTTCGTAGCCAATACCAGTTACTACACTCAAATCGTTTGGGCAAACACGGAGAAAGTCGGCTGTGGACAAATTCTTTACCAAAAGGATGGATGGAACAATTACTACTTGGTGTGCAACTATGGTCCAGCCAAACATGCAGGTCAACCAATCTACCAAATAAGTGACGGCACCGACAAGGTGTTTGCATCTCAGGGGAAACACACTTTGCAACTATATCCGGTTAGTATATGTATATGAAACTATCTTGACTGCAATTATTTTTTAAAATAAAATAGCTTTATTAATTAGGGTTGTACTACCGAAAACCTGACAAATCGGATTCAGATGAAACTTTGTAAATAGCTTCATTTTACAGAAGAACACTGTTCGCAAGAATGATTTTCCGCAAAGGGGCTATCTCAGGCACGGATTCGGACATGGTAGGGACGTGACTATACCGGCAAAATTGGGCCAAATAACGATTTACGGGGACTCACATTTCGTCCTTATAAGAGAAGATTTTGAGCTGGGAATCGGTTCATTCGAAAGAACAAGGTTCAATCCAGCGCGCTCTGGTAATCATTCAATATGATTTTCCGGATATTCGGAAATATGAGTGTTGTAAAGTGGGAAAAAATTCACAAATCACGCTCCTGGAATTAATGCAGTTTTAGGTGTTTGAACGACTGTTTTCAGCAAAATCAGTACAAGAGCGCGCTGGAACGTTCTTTTAGCTACAGCTTTAGGTACGTTTTGTCCTACTTGTGTCATAAAAGAGTTGTAAAGTGAGTCCCCGTAAAAGCATCGTCAGGCATAAATTTGTGAGGTTAGGGATAAAGCAGAGCAAAAAACGTAGCAAGTTTAGTTGGGCCGATGACCACCAGATGGCGCTTATTAGAACGTTCAATGCATTACACAGTTATATTTCCGAATATCCGCAAAATCATATTGAATGACGACCAGAACGCATTGCATTGAACTTTCTTCTTTCGAATGAACCCCTTCCCAGCCCAAAGTCTTCTTACATAAGGACGTAAAGCCAGTCCCCGTAAATCACTAATTCAGCCCAAGTTTGCCGGTATAGTCACATTCCTACCCTACCCGCTCCGTGCCTTAGATAGCCCATTTTCAACAGTAATAAAAAGAAGCATTCTGATGATTATCCGCGAATATATTCATTTGAATAGATACAATGTCTTACAGTTACTTTTTTCTTTGTACACTGTCGCTTTGTATACGGTGGCAACCCGTTTATAAATAAATAAATAAACAAATAAATAAAAATGTTTCGAAAAAAATTTTATAGGTAGAGCAGTGATTTTAGTATTATCGTACCAAGTTTCGAGTAAAAATATTCATTAGTATCGCCCGCCATTGATAATTATGTACAAATGAATTTTCTCAGCTTCTATTGGCCATATCGTAATGCTCTTTTTTGTAATTTCATGATTTTTTATGTACATTTTAATGTACATGGTCCCGATACTTAAAATTGAAAAATGACGGAGATAGACCCCATAACGACGCACTTGTTTTTTAAAAAAAGTACCTAATCTTTAAACTAAAATCTTTTCCTTTTGTGGGTAGATAGTACACATCATGAGTTTTCGATTCCAAAAAGTTTCATCTATATATTTGTCCTGGGTTGGAATTGACAAAGATAAATCGAAGCATGGAAACTATCAGAATTACAGAGAGTGACACTACAATGGTAACCAATATTTATTGCAAAATTTTGTGTCCTAACAATCTAGTCGCGGAAAATCCTTCTCGTAAACACTGTTTTTATGCTAAATGAAACTATTTGCAAAATTTTAGCTAAATCCGGTTTGTCAGGTTTTCGAAAGCTTATCCACTTTAGGACATTTTCTGCATTATATCTGTTGCGTCGCCAAATTTCCAATACAGGGGTTTCATGTTCTATTTAGAATCCGGAACCAGCTGCTGCATGTGGTGAAGTTATGAGTACAGGGTTGACTGAAGCAGAGAAGAATGAAATCGTCAACACGCACAATAGACTCAGACAATTCGTGGCCAGTGGCAAAGAAACAAGGGGAAACCCAGGACCACAACCAGCGGCGACGAACATGAAAACATTGGTACGGTTATCAGTTAATTAATTTCTCTGCTATTTTGGTGTCTCATAAATATAGCTGCAGGGAATAAAAATTGAGAACGCAAAAATAACCTTTTTATTTTTATCGTGTGCGAAACCTTCTCAAATAACTCGCATGAGGTGATCTGTACGATTACAACATACCTAGCTCCAATAATAATCAAATACATTCGTTCCAGACATGGGACGATGAGATCGCCGAAATAGCTCAGAGGTGGGCCAATCAGTGTCAGTTGGGTCACGATGAGTGCAGAAACGTCGGTAAGAGACGAACCATACAAGACTTTCAATTGATTTAAGGAACAGTTGTGACGAGATCCAATAATTCGTGTAAGAAAGCAAAGGCCGTTCTATCGTCACTCTACAAATTTCATTGCAGATCGATTCTCTGTTGGCCAGAATACTGCTAGGATAGGGAGCACTGAAACCCTGACTACTAATGTGTCCGACATAATAGCAGATGTGTGGTACATCCAAGTAAAAAATATGGACCGAAATGATGTGCAGAAATACAAGTAAGTCTTTTATGTCGATAAAAGAATATTTAGATTGCATAAGAATTTGTTATTCACAAAATTTATCTATTGTCTGTGACTAGTTTCGTAGCCAATACCAGTTACTACACTCAAATCGTTTGGTCAAACACGGAGAAAGTCGGCTGTGGACAAATTCTTTACCAAAAGGATGGATGGAACAATTACTACTTGGTGTGCAACTATGGTCCAGCCAAACATGCAGGTCAACCAATCTACCAAATAAGTGACGGCACCGACAAGGTGTTTGCATCTCAGGGGAAACACACTTTGCAACTATATCCGGTTAGTATATGTATATGAAACTATCTTGACTGCAATTATTTTTTAAAATAAAATAGCTTTATTAATTAGGGTTGTACTACCGAAAACCTGACAAATCGGATTCAGATGAAACTTTGTAAATAGCTTCATTTTACAGAAGAACACTGTTCGCAAGAATGATTTTCCGCAAAGGGGCTATCTAAGGCACGGATTCGGACATGGTAGGGACGTGACTATACCGGCAAAATTGGGCCAAATAACGATTTACGGGGACTCACATTTCGTCCTTATAAGAGAAGATTTTGAGCTGGGAATCGGTTCATTCGAAAGAACAAGGTTCAATCCAGCGCGCTCTGGTAATCATTCAATATGATTTTCCGGATATTCGGAAATATGAGTGTTGTAAAGTGGGAAAAAATTCACAAATCACGCTCCTGGAATTAATGCAGTTTTAGGTGTTTGAACGACTGTTTTCAGCAAAATCAGTACAAGAGCGCGCTGGAACGTTCCTTTAGCTACAGCTTTAGGTACGTTTTGTCCTACTTGTGTCATAAAAGAGTTGTAAAGTGAGTCCCCGTAAAAGCATCGTCAGGCATAAATTTGTGGGGTTAGGGATAAAGCAGAGCAAAAAACGTAGCAAGTTTAGTTGGGCCGATGACCTCCAGATGGCGCTTATTAGAACGTTCAATGCATTACACAGTTATATTTCCGAATATCCGCAAAATCATATTGAATGACGACCAGAACGCATTGCATTGAACTTTCTTCTTTCGAATGAACCCCTTCCCAGCCCAAAGTCTTCTTACATAAGGACGTAAAGCCAGTCCCCGTAAATCACTAATTCAGCCCAAGTTTGCCGGTATAGTCACATTCCTACCATACCCGCTCCGTGCCTTAGATAGCCCATTTTCAACAGTAATAAAAAGAAGCATTCTGATGATTATCCGCGAATATATTCATTTGAATAGATACAATGTCTTACAGTTACTTTTTTCTTTGTACACTGTCGCTTTGTATACGGTGGCAACCCGTTTATAAATAAATAAATAAATGAATAAATAAGAATGTTTCGAAAAAGATTCTATAGTTAGAGCAGTGATTTTAGTATTATCGTACCAAGTTTCGAGTAAAAATATTCATTAGTATCGCCCGCCATTGATAATTATGTACAAATGAATTTTCTCAGCTTCTATTGGCCATATCGTAATGCTGTTTTTTGTGATTTCATGATTTTTTATGTATATTTTAATGCACCTGGTCCCGATACTTAAAATTGAAAAATGACGGAGATAAACCACATAACGACGCACTTGTTTTTTAAAAAAAGTACCTAATCTTTAAACTAAAATCTTTTCCTTTTGTGGGTAGATAGTACACATTACGAGCTTTCGATTCCAAAAAGTTTCATCTATATATTTGTCCTGGGTTGGAATTGACAAAGATAAATCGAAGCATGGAAACTTTCAGAATTACAGAGAGTGACACTACAATGGTAACCAATATTTATTGCAAAATTTTGTGTCCTAACAATCTAGTCGCGGAAAATCCTTCTCGTAAACACTGTTTTTATGCTAAATGAAACTATTTGCAAAATTTTAGCTAAATCCGGTTTGTCAGGTTTTCGAAAGCTTATCCACTTTAGGACATTTTCTGCATTATATCTGTTGCGTCGCCAACTTTCCAATACAGGGGTTTCATGTTTCATTTAGAATCCGGAACCAGCTGCTGCATGTGGTGAAGTTATGAGTACAGGGTTGACTGAAGCAGAGAAGAATGAAATCGTCAACACGCACAATAGACTCAGACAATTCGTGGCCAGTGGCAAAGAAACAAGGGGAAACCCAGGACCACAACCAGCGGCGACGAACATGAAAACATTGGTACGGTTATCAGTTAATTAATTTCTCTGCTATTTTGGTGTCTCATAAATATAGCTGCAGGGAATAAAAATTGAGAACGCAAAAATAACCTTTTTATTTTTATCGTGTGCGAAACCTTCTCAAATAACTCGCATGAGGTGATCTGTACGAATACAACATACCTAGCTCCAATAATAATCAAATACATTCGTTCCAGACATGGGACGATGAGATCGCCGAAATAGCTCAGAGGTGGGCCAATCAGTGTCAGTTTGGTCACGATGAGTGCAGAAACGTCGGTAAGAGACGAACCATACAAGACTTTCAATTGATTTAAGGAACAGTTGTGACGAGATCCAATAATTCGTGTAAGAAAGCAAAAGCCGTTCTATCGTTACTCTACAAATTTCATTGCAGATCGATTCTCTGTTGGCCAGAATACTGGTAGGGAAGGGAGCACTGGAACCCTGACTACTAAGGTGTCCGACATAATAGCAGATGTGTGGTACATCCAAGTAAAAAATATGGACCGAAATGATGTGCATAAATACAAGTAAGTCTTTTATGTCGGTAAAAGAATATTCAGATTGCACAAGAATTAGTTATTCACAAAATTTTGTCTATTGTCTGTGACCAGTTTCGTAGCCAATACCAGTTACTACACTCAAATCGTTTGGTCAAACACGGAGAAAGTCGGTTGTGGAAAAATTCTTTACCAAAAGGATGGATGGAACAATTACTACTTGGTGTGCAACTATGGTCCAGCCATACATGCAGGTCAACCAATCTACCAAATAAGTGATAGCACCGACAAGGTGTTTGCATCTCAGGGGAAACACACTTTGCAACTATATCCGGTTAGTATATGTAGATGAAACTATCTTGACTGCAATTATTTTTTAAAATAAAATAGCTTTATTAATTAGGGATGTACTACCGAAAACCTGACAAATCGGATTCAGATGAAACTTTGTAAACAGCTTCATTTTGCAGAAGAACACTGTTCGCAAGAATGATTTTCCACAAAGGGGCAATCTAAGGCACGGATTCGGGCATGGTAGGGACGTGAGTCACGTCACGTGAATATACCGGCAATATTGGGCCAAATAACGATTTACGGGGACTCACTTTTCGTCCTTATATGAGAAGATTTTGAGCTGGGAAATGGGTTCATTCGAAAGAAGAAGGTTCAATCCAGCGCGCTCTGGTAGTCATTCAATATGATTTTGAGGATATTCGGAAGTATGAGTTTTGTAAAGTGGTAAAAAATATACAAATCACATTTCTGGAATTTATGCAGTTTTAGGTGTTTGAACGACTGTTTTCAGCAAAATCAGTACCAGAGCGCGCTGGAACGTTCCTTTAGCTACAGCTTTAGGTACGTTTTGTCCTACTTGTGTCATAAAAGAGTCGTAAAGTGAGTCCCCGTAAAAGCATCGTCAGGCATAAATTTGTGGGGTTAGGGATAAAGCAGAGCAAAAAACGTAGCAAGTTTAGTTGGGCCGATGACCTCCAGATGGCGCTTATTAGAACGTTCAATGCATTACACAGTTATATTTCCGAATATCCGCAAAATCATATTGAATGACGACCAGAACGCATTGCATTGAACTTTCTTCTTTCGAATGAACCCCTTCCCAGCCCAAAGTCTTCTTACATAAGGACGTAAAGCCAGTCCCCGTAAATCACTAATTCAGCCCAAGTTTGCCGGTATAGTCACATTCCTACCATACCCGCTCCGTGCCTTAGATAGCCCATTTTCAACAGTAATAAAAAGAAGCATTCTGATGATTATCCGCGAATATATTCATTTGAATAGATACAATGTCTTACAGTTACTTTTTTCTTTGTACACTGTCGCTTTGTATACGGTGGCAACCCGTTTATAAATAAATAAATAAATGAATAAATAAGAATGTTTCGAAAAAGATTCTATAGTTAGAGCAGTGATTTTAGTATTATCGTACCAAGTTTCGAGTAAAAATATTCATTAGTATCGCCCGCCATTGATAATTATGTACAAATGAATTTTCTCAGCTTCTATTGGCCATATCGTAATGCTGTTTTTTGTGATTTCATGATTTTTTATGTATATTTTAATGCACCTGGTCCCGATACTTAAAATTGAAAAATGACGGAGATAAACCACATAACGACGCACTTGTTTTTTAAAAAAAGTACCTAATCTTTAAACTAAAATCTTTTCCTTTTGTGGGTAGATAGTACACATTACGAGCTTTCGATTCCAAAAAGTTTCATCTATATATTTGTCCTGGGTTGGAATTGACAAAGATAAATCGAAGCATGGAAACTTTCAGAATTACAGAGAGTGACACTACAATGGTAACCAATATTTATTGCAAAATTTTGTGTCCTAACAATCTAGTCGCGGAAAATCCTTCTCGTAAACACTGTTTTTATGCTAAATGAAACTATTTGCAAAATTTTAGCTAAATCCGGTTTGTCAGGTTTTCGAAAGCTTATCCACTTTAGGACATTTTCTGCATTATATCTGTTGCGTCGCCAACTTTCCAATACAGGGGTTTCATGTTTCATTTAGAATCCGGAACCAGCTGCTGCATGTGGTGAAGTTATGAGTACAGGGTTGACTGAAGCAGAGAAGAATGAAATCGTCAACACGCACAATAGACTCAGACAATTCGTGGCCAGTGGCAAAGAAACAAGGGGAAACCCAGGACCACAACCAGCGGCGACGAACATGAAAACATTGGTACGGTTATCAGTTAATTAATTTCTCTGCTATTTTGGTGTCTCATAAATATAGCTGCAGGGAATAAAAATTGAGAACGCAAAAATAACCTTTTTATTTTTATCGTGTGCGAAACCTTCTCAAATAACTCGCATGAGGTGATCTGTACGAATACAACATACCTAGCTCCAATAATAATCAAATACATTCGTTCCAGACATGGGACGATGAGATCGCCGAAATAGCTCAGAGGTGGGCCAATCAGTGTCAGTTTGGTCACGATGAGTGCAGAAACGTCGGTAAGAGACGAACCATACAAGACTTTCAATTGATTTAAGGAACAGTTGTGACGAGATCCAATAATTCGTGTAAGAAAGCAAAAGCCGTTCTATCGTTACTCTACAAATTTCATTGCAGATCGATTCTCTGTTGGCCAGAATACTGGTAGGGAAGGGAGCACTGGAACCCTGACTACTAAGGTGTCCGACATAATAGCAGATGTGTGGTACATCCAAGTAAAAAATATGGACCGAAATGATGTGCATAAATACAAGTAAGTCTTTTATGTCGGTAAAAGAATATTCAGATTGCACAAGAATTAGTTATTCACAAAATTTTGTCTATTGTCTGTGACCAGTTTCGTAGCCAATACCAGTTACTACACTCAAATCGTTTGGTCAAACACGGAGAAAGTCGGTTGTGGAAAAATTCTTTACCAAAAGGATGGATGGAACAATTACTACTTGGTGTGCAACTATGGTCCAGCCATACATGCAGGTCAACCAATCTACCAAATAAGTGATAGCACCGACAAGGTGTTTGCATCTCAGGGGAAACACACTTTGCAACTATATCCGGTTAGTATATGTAGATGAAACTATCTTGACTGCAATTATTTTTTAAAATAAAATAGCTTTATTAATTAGGGATGTACTACCGAAAACCTGACAAATCGGATTCAGATGAAACTTTGTAAACAGCTTCATTTTGCAGAAGAACACTGTTCGCAAGAATGATTTTCCACAAAGGGGCAATCTAAGGCACGGATTCGGGCATGGTAGGGACGTGAGTCACGTCACGTGAATATACCGGCAATATTGGGCCAAATAACGATTTACGGGGACTCACTTTTCGTCCTTATATGAGAAGATTTTGAGCTGGGAAATGGGTTCATTCGAAAGAAGAAGGTTCAATCCAGCGCGCTCTGGTAGTCATTCAATATGATTTTGAGGATATTCGGAAGTATGAGTTTTGTAAAGTGGTAAAAAATATACAAATCACATTTCTGGAATTTATGCAGTTTTAGGTGTTTGAACGACTGTTTTCAGCAAAATCAGTACCAGAGCGCGCTGGAACGTTCCTTTAGCTACAGCTTTAGGTACGTTTTGTCCTACTTGTGTCATAAAAGAGTCGTAAAGTGAGTCCCCGTAAAAGCATCGTCAGGCATAAATTTGTGGGGTTAGGGATAAAGCAGAGCAAAAAACGTAGCAAGTTTAGTTGGGCCGATGACCACCAGATGGCGCTTATTAGAACGTTCAATGCATTACACAGTTATATTTCCGAATATTCGCAAAATCATATTGAATGACGACCAGAACGCGTTGCATTGAACTTTCTTCTTTCGAATGAACCCCTTCCCAGCCCAAAGTCTTCTTACATAAGGACGTAAAGCCAGTCCCCGTAAATCACTAATTCAGCCCAAGTTTGCCGGTATAGTCACATTCCTACCATACCCGCTCCGAGCCTTAGCCCATTCTCAACAGTAATAAAAAGAAGCATTCTGACGATTATCCGCGAGTATATTCATTTGAATAGATACAATGTCTTACAGTTACTTTTTTCTTTGTACACTGTCACTTTGTACACGGTGACAACCCGTTTATAAATAAATAAATAAATAAATAGATAAATAAATAAATAAATAAATGAATAAATAAGAATGTTTCGAAAAAGATTCTATAGTTAGAGCATTGATTTTAGTATTATCGTACCAAGCTTCGAGTAAAAATATTCATTAGTTTCGTCCGCCATTGATAATTATGTACAAATGAATTTTCTCAGCTTCTATTGGCCATATCATAACGCTGTTTTTTGTGATTTCATGATTTTTTATGTATATTTTAATGCACCTGGTCCCGATACTTAAAATTGAAAAATGACGGAGATAAACCACATAACGACGCACTTGTTTTTTAAAAAAAGTACCTAATCTTTAAACTAAAATCTTTTCCTTTTGTGGGTAGATAGTACACATTACGAGCTTTCGATTCCAAAAAGTTTCATCTATATATTTGTCCTGGGTTGGAATTGACAAAGATAAATCGAAGCATGGAAACTTTCAGAATTACAGAGAGTGACACTACAATGGTAACCAATATTTATTGCAAAATTTTGTGTCCTAACAATCTAGTCGCGGAAAATCCTTCTCGTAAACACTGTTTTTATGCTAAATGAAACTATTTGCAAAATTTTAGCTAAATCCGGTTTGTCAGGTTTTCGAAAGCTTATCCACTTTAGGACATTTTCTGCATTATATCTGTTGCGTCGCCAAATTTCCAATACAGGGGTTTCATGTTCCATTTAGAATCCGGAACCAGCTGCTGCATGTGGTGAAGTTATGAGTACAGGGTTGACTGAAGCAGAGAAGAATGAAATCGTCAACACGCACAATAGACTCAGACAATTCGTGGCCAGTGGCAAAGAAACAAGGGGAAACCCAGGACCACAACCAGCGGCGACGAACATGAAAACATTGGTACGGTGATCAGTTAATTAATTTCTCTGCTATTTTGGTGTCTCATAAATATAGCTGCAGGGAATAAAAATTGAGAACGCAAAAATAACCTTTTTATTTTTATCGTGTGCGAAACCTTCTCAAATAACTCGCATGAGGTGATCTGTACGAATACAACATACCTAGCTCCAATAATAATCAAATACATTCGTTCCAGACATGGGACGATGAGATCGCCGAAATAGCTCAGAGGTGGGCCAATCAGTGTCAGTTTGGTCACGATGAGTGCAGAAACGTCGGTAAGAGACGAACCATACAAGACTTTCAATTGATTTAAGGAACAGTTGTGACGAGATCCAATAATTCGTGTAAGAAAGCAAAAGCCGTTCTATCGTTACTCTACAAATTTCATTGCAGATCGATTCTCTGTTGGCCAGAATACTGGTAGGGAAGGGAGCACTGGAACCCTGACTACTAAGGTGTCCGACATAATAGCAGATGTGTGGTACATCCAAGTAAAAAATATGGACCGAAATGATGTGCATAAATACAAGTAAGTCTTTTATGTCGGTAAAAGAATATTCAGATTGCACAAGAATTTGTTATTCACAAAATTTTGTCTATTGTCTGTAACCAGTTTCGTAGCCAATACCAGTTACTACACTCAAATCGTTTGGTCAAACACGGAGAAAGTCGGTTGTGGAAAAATTCTTTACCAAAAGGATGGATGGAACAATTACTACTTGGTGTGCAACTATGGTCCAGCCATACATGCAGGTCAACCAATCTACCAAATAAGTGATAGCACCGACAAGGTGTTTGCATCTCAGGGGAAACACACTTTGCAACTATATCCGGTTAGTATATGTAGATGAAACTATCTTGACTGCAATTATTTTTTAAAATAAAATAGCTTTATTAATTAGGGATGTACTACCGAAAACCTGACAAATCGGATTCAGATGAAACTTTGTAAACAGCTTCATTTTGCAGAAGAACACTGTTCGCAAGAATGATTTTCCACAAAGGGGCAATCTAAGGCACGGATTCGGGCATGGTAGGGACGTGAGTCACGTCACGTGAATATACCGGCAATATTGGGCCAAATAACGATTTACGGGGACTCACTTTTCGTCCTTATATGAGAAGATTTTGAGCTGGGAAATGGGTTCATTCGAAAGAAGAAGGTTCAATCCAGCGCGCTCTGGTAGTCATTCAATATGATTTTGAGGATATTCGGAAGTATGAGTTTTGTAAAGTGTTAAAAAATATACAAATCACATTTCTGGAATTTATGCAGTTTTAGGTGTTTGAACGACTGTTTTCAGCAAAATCAGTACCAGAGCGCGCTGGAACGTTCCTTTAGCTACAGCTTTAGGTACGTTTTGTCCTACTTGTGTCATAAAAGGGTCGTAAAGTGCGTCCCCGTAAAAGGATCGTCAGGCATAAATTTGTGGGGTTAGGGATAAAGCAGAGCAAAAAACGTAGCAAGTTTAGTTGGGCCGATGACCACCAGATGGCGCTTATTAGAACGTTCAATGCATTACACAGTTATATTTCCGAATATCCGCAAAATCATATTGAATGACGACCAGAACGCGTTGCATTGAACTTTCTTCTTTCGAATGAACCACTTCCCAGCCCAAAGTCTTCTTACATAAGGACGTAAAGCCAGTCCCCGTAAATCACTAATTCAGCCCAAGTTTGCCGGTATAGTCACATTCCTACCATACCCGCTCCGAGCCTTAGCCCATTTTCAACAGTAATAAAAAGAAGCATTCTGACGATTATCCGCGAGTATATTCATTTGAATAGATACAATGTCTTACAGTTACTTTTTTCTTTGTACACTGTCACTTTGTACACGGTGACAATCCGTTTATAAATAAATAAATAAATAAATAGATAAATAAATAAATGAATAAATAAGAATGTTTCGAAAAAGATTCTATAGTTAGAGCATTGATTTTAGTATTATCGTACCAAGCTTCGAGTAAAAATATTCATTAGTTTCGTCCGCCATTGATAATTATGTACAAATGAATTTTCTCAGCTTCTGTTGGCCATATCGTAATGCTGTTTTTTGTGATTTCATGATTTTTTATGTATATTTTAATGCACCTGGTCCCGATACTTAAAATTGAAAAATGACGGAGATAAACCACATAACGACGCACTTGTTTTTTAAAAAAAGTACCTAATCTTTAAACTAAAATCTTTTCCTTTTGTGGGTAGATAGTACACATTACGAGCTTTCGATTCCAAAAAGTTTCATCTATATATTTGTCCTGGGTTGGAATTGACAAAGATAAATCGAAGCATGGAAACTTTCAGAATTACAGAGAGTGACACTACAATGGTAACCAATATTTATTGCAAAATTTTGTGTCCTAACAATCTAGTCGCGGAAAATCCTTCTCGTAAACACTGTTTTTATGCTAAATGAAACTATTTGCAAAATTTTAGCTAAATCCGGTTTGTCAGGTTTTCGAAAGCTTATCCACTTTAGGACATTTTCTGCATTATATCTGTTGCGTCGCCAAATTGCCAATACAGGGGTTTCATGTTCTATTTAGAATCCGGAACCAGCTGCTGCATGTGGTGAAGTTATGAGTACAGGGTTGACTGAAGCAGAGAAGAATGAAATCGTCAACACGCACAATAGACTCAGACAATTCGTGGCCAGTGGCAAAGAAACAAGGGGAAACCCAGGACCACAACCAGCGGCGACGAACATGAAAACATTGGTACGGTGATCAGTTAATTAATTTCTCTGCTATTTTGGTGTCTCATAAATATAGTTGCAGGGAATAAAAATTGAGAACGCAAAAATAACCTTTTTATTTTTATCGTGTGCGAAACCTTCTCAAATAACTCGCATGAGGTGATCTGTACGAATACAACATACCTAGCTCCAATAATAATCAAATACATTCGTTCCAGACATGGGACGATGAGATCGCCGAAATAGCTCAGAGGTGGGCCAATCAGTGTCAGTTTGGTCACGATGAGTGCAGAAACGTCGGTAAGAGACGAACCATACAAGACTTTCAATTGATTTAAGGAACAGTTGTGACGAGATCCAATAATTCGTGTAAGAAAGCAAAAGCCGTTCTATCGTTACTCTACAAATTTCATTGCAGATCGATTCTCTGTTGGCCAGAATATTGGTAGGGAAGGGAGCACTGGAACCCTGACTACTAAGGTGTCCGACATAATAGCAGATGTGTGGTACATCCAAGTAAAAAATATGGACCGAAATGATGTGCAGAAATACAAGTAAGTCTTTTATGTCGGTAAAAGAATATTCAGATTGCACAAGAATTTGTTATTCACAAAATTTTGTCTATTGTCTGTGACCAGTTTCGTAGCCAATACCAGTTACTACACTCAAATCGTTTGGTCAAACACGGAGAAAGTCGGTTGTGGAAAAATTCTTTACCAAAAGGATGGATGGAGCAATTACTACTTGGTGTGCAACTATGGTCCAGCCATACATGCAGGTCAACCAATCTACCAAATAAGTGATAGCACCGACAAGGTGTTTGCATCTCAGGGGAAACACACTTTGCAACTATATCCGGTTAGTATATGTAGATGAAACTATCTTGACTGCAATTATTTTTAACTTCCCGATTTATAGGGAAGTTATTGTATTTGCCCCTAAAATGAAAAATCGATTTTTTAACAGATCTCCATGTTTCAAGGTCATTGGAGTAATTGTAGACTATTTTTAACAAATTGTTCGTGTGTGTGTGTGTGTGTGTGTGCGTACGTACGTACGTATGTCATCAAATTTTTCGTTAACGTTTTCTAAAAAACTAATAGTCAGATCAAAATGGTTGATGATGCAATCGATGTGTATCAATGTAACTTAGAGCTGAATAGATTTTTTTCTAATTCGGTCCAGTAGTTTTTTAGTTTTTTTAAGAAAACTTAACAGAATAACGCAATCTAAATGGGAGAATATAAATTTATGAGAGAATAACTAAACTGAAATAATATATATACATATATTATTACTATTATTATATTTATATAACACACACACACAAACACATATATATATATATGTATATATACAGGGTGTCCCATTTTAATCCGCCACCACGGCTAACTTAAGAAATATGCATCGGATCAAAAAACATCCCGAACAAAAGTTTGATGGTTTCGAGGGGGACATCTGATCCTGTCAAAAAAATTTCACCCCTACCCCCCTGGGGGGAGGGGGGATACTTTAAAATTTTAAATAGGACCACCTACTTTTTATTGCAGATTCGGATTCCAGGCCACAAAATATGTAGGTTTTATTTCAAACATTTTTTTTCATTCGCGATAGGTGGCGCTGTAATCGCGAAATTTCGATTTTTCGCCTATATATATATTACAATATATAATTATAATGATATAATTGTGATAAATACATATATATGAGTATATTTATACACGTATAAATATATATATACTTAATAACTACATATTGAAAACAAATGAATATACATAATATCCATATACACAGCACACACATACATACATATATACCCCAGGGGGTAGGGATGAAATTTTTTAACAGGGTCAGATGTCCCCCTCCAAACCATCAAACTTTTATTCAGGATGTTTTTTGATCCAATGCATATTTCTTAAGTTGTCCGTAGTGGTGGATTAAAATGGGACACTCTCCCTATATATATAGATGTTCGTTTAATGCGACGTCATATAGCAACAATGTTGATAAGTAGAAAACTATTAAATTTCTCCGAATACGAATAATTTTCTAATTAGTGACAATTAATAATGGTAATAATAAATTACAACTCGCAAATCGGGAAGTTCTTTGCGTGGCCCGTAAAGGGTCACACACAAAATAAACATGAATAGCTACAGGCATCACTACTCGTGAGCGAGTGTAGCGAGCGAGCTACAATAACTCCACTCGCGAGCTCGCGAAGCGAGCGAGCAACACGGACTCCACCCGCGAGCTCGCGAAGCGAGCGAGCAACACGGACTAGCTAGTTTAAAATAAAATAGCTTTATTAATTAGGGATGTACTACCGAAAACCTGACAAATCGGATTCAGATGAAACTTTGTAAACAGCTTCATTTTGCAGAAGAACACTGTTCGCAAGAATGATTTTCCACAAAGGGGCAATCTAAGGCACGGATTCGGGCATGGTAGGGACGTGAGTCACGTCACGTGAATATACCGGCAATATTGGGCTAAATAACGATTTACGGGGACTCACTTTACGTCCTTATATGAGAAGATTTTGAGCTGGGAAATGGGTTCATTCGAAAGAAGAAGGTTCAATCCAGCGCGCTCTGGTAGTCATTCAATATGATTTTGAGGATATTCGGAAGTATGAGTTTTGTAAAGTGGTAAAAAATATACAAATCACATTTCTGGAATTTATGCAGTTTTAGGTGTTTGAACGACTGTTTTCAGCAAAATCAGTACCAGAGCGCGCTGGAACGTTCCTTTAGCTACAGATTTAGGTATGTTTTGTCGTACTTTTGTGTCATAAAAGAATCGTAAAGTGCGTCCCCGTAAAAGCAGCGTCAGGTATACATTTGCGGGGTTAGGGATAAAGCAGAGGAAAAAACGTAGGAAGTTTAGTTGTTACGATGCCGACCAGATGGCGCTAGTGAGAACGTACAATGCATTATAACCCTCATCTTTCCGAATATCCGCAAAATCATATTGAATGACGACCAGAGCGCGTTGCATTGAACCTTCTTCTTTCGAATGAACCCCTTCCCAGCCCAAAGTCTTCTTACATAAGGACGTAAAGCCAGTCCCCGTAAATCACTAATTCAGCCCAAGTTTGCCGGTATAGTCACATTCCTACCATACCCGCTCCGAGCCTTAGCCCATTTTCAACAGTAATAAAAAGAAGCCTTGTGACGATTATCCGCGAGTATATTCATTTGAATAGATACAATGTCTTACAGTTACTTTTTTCTTTGTACACTGTCACTTTGTACACGGTGACAACCCGTTTATAAATAAATAAATAAATAAATAGATAAATAAATAAATAAATAAATGAATAAATAAGAATGTTTCGAAAAAGATTCTATAGTTAGAGCATTGATTTTAGTATTATCGTACCAAGCTTCGAGTAAAAATATTCATTAGTTTCGTCCGCCATTGATAATTATGTACAAATGAATTTTCTCAGCTTCTATTGGCCATATCGTAATGCTGTTTTTTGTGATTTCATGATTTTTTATGTATATTTTAATGCACCTGGTCCCGATACTTAAAATTGAAAAATGACGGAGATAAACCACATAACGACGCACTTGTTTTTTAAAAAAAGTACCTAATCTTTAAACTAAAATCTTTTCCTTTTGTGGGTAGATAGTACACATTACGAGCTTTCGATTCCAAAAAGTTTCATCTATATATTTGTCCTGGGTTGGAATTGACAAAGATAAATCGAAGCATGGAAACTTTCAGAATTACAGAGAGTGACACTACAATGGTAACCAATATTTATTGCAAAATTTTGTGTCCTAACAATCTAGTCGCGGAAAATCCTTCTCGTAAACACTGTTTTTATGCTAAATGAAACTATTTGCAAAATTTTAGCTAAATCCGGTTTGTCAGGTTTTCGAAAGCTTATCCACTTTAGGACATTTTCTGCATTATATCTGTTGCGTCGCCAAATTGCCAATACAGGGGTTTCATGTTCTATTTAGAATCCGGAACCAGCTGCTGCATGTGGTGAAGTTATGAGTACAGGGTTGACTGAAGCAGAGAAGAATGAAATCGTCAACACGCACAATAGACTCAGACAATTCGTGGCCAGTGGCAAAGAAACAAGGGGAAACCCAGGACCACAACCAGCGGCGACGAACATGAAAACATTGGTACGGTGATCAGTTAATTAATTTCTCTGCTATTTTGGTGTCTCATAAATATAGCTGCAGGGAATAAAAATTGAGAACGCAAAAATAACCTTTTTATTTTTATCGTGTGCGAAACCTTCTCAAATAACTCGCATGAGGTGATCTGTACGAATACAACATACCTAGCTCCAATAATAATCAAATACATTCGTTCCAGACATGGGACGATGAGATCGCCGAAATAGCTCAGAGGTGGGCCAATCAGTGTCAGTTTGGTCACGATGAGTGCAGAAACGTCGGTAAGAGACGAACCATACAAGACTTTCAATTGATTTAAGGAACAGTTGTGACGAGATCCAATAATTCGTGTAAGAAAGCAAAAGCCGTTCTATCGTTACTCTACAAATTTCATTGCAGATCGATTCTCTGTTGGCCAGAATATTGGTAGGGAAGGGAGCACTGGAACCCTGACTACTAAGGTGTCCGACATAATAGCAGATGTGTGGTACATCCAAGTAAAAAATATGGACCGAAATGATGTGCATAAATACAAGTAAGTCTTTTATGTCGGTAAAAGAATATTCAGATTGCACAAGAATTTGTTATTCACAAAATTTTGTCTATTGTCTGTGACCAGTTTCGTAGCCAATACCAGTTACTACACTCAAATCGTTTGGTCAAGCACGGAGAAAGTCGGTTGTGGAAAAATTCTTTACCAAAAGGATGGATGGAACAATTACTACTTGGTGTGCAACTATGGTCCAGCCATACATGCAGGTCAACCAATCTACCAAATAAGTGATAGCACCGACAAGGTGTTTGCATCTCAGGGGAAACACACTTTGCAACTATATCCGGTTAGTATATGTAGATGAAACTATCTTGACTGCAATTATTTTTTAAAATAAAATAGCTTTATTAATTAGGGATGTACTACCGAAAACCTGACAAATCGGATTCAGATGAAACTTTGTAAACAGCTTCATTTTGCAGAAGAACACTGTTCGCAAGAATGATTTTCCACAAAGGGGCAATCTAAGGCACGGATTCGGGCATGGTAGGGACGTGAGTCACGTCACGTGAATATACCGGCAATATTGGGCTAAATAACGATTTACGGGGACTCACTTTTCGTCCTTATATGAGAAGATTTTGAGCTGGGAAATGGGTTCATTCGAAAGAAGAGGGTTCAATCCAGCGCGCTCTGGTAGTCATTCAATATGATTTTGAGGATATTCGGAAGTATGAGTTTTGTAAAGTGGTAAAAAATATACAAATCACATTTCTGGAATTTATGCAGTTTTAGGTGTTTGAACGACTGTTTTCAGCAAAATCAGTACCAGAGCGCGCTGGAACGTTCCTTTAGCTACAGATTTAGGTATGTTTTGTCGTACTTATGTGTCATAAAAGGGTCGTAAAGTGCGTCCCCGTAAAAGCAGCGTCAGGTATAGATTTGCGGGGTTAGGGATAAAGCAGAGGAAAAAACGTAGGAAGTTTAGTTGTTACGATGCCGACCAGATGGCGCTAGTGAGAACGTACAATGCATTATAACCCTCATCTTTCCGAATATCCGCAAAATCATATTGAATGACGACCAGAGCGCGTTGCATTGAACCTTCTTCTTTCGAATGAACCCTTTCCCAGCACAAAATCTGCTTATATAAGGACGTAAAGCCAGTCCCTGTAAATCACTAATTCATCCCAATTTTGCCGGTATAGTCACCTCCCTACCATACCCGAATCCGTGCCTTAGCCCATTTTCAACAGTAATAAAAAAAAGCATTGTGATGTTTATCCGCGAGTATATTCATTTGAATAGATACAGTGTCTTACAGTTAGTTTTTTCTTGTCACTTTGTACACGGTGACAAACCGTTTATAAATAAATAAATAAATAAATAAATAAATAAAAAAAAATGTTTTGAAAAAAATTCTATAGTTAGAGCAGTGATTTTAGTATTATCGTACCAATTTTCAAGTAAAAATATTCATTAGTTTCGCCCACCATTGATAATTATGTACAAAAGAATTTTCTCGGCTTCTATTGACCATATCGTAATGCTCTTTTTTGTAATTTCATTATTTTTTATGTACATTTCAATGCAGCTGGTCCCGATACTTAAAATTCAAAAATGATGGAGATAGACCCCCTAACAACGCACTTTTATTTTAAAAAAAGTACCTAATCTTCGAACTAGAATTTTTTCCTTTTGTGGGTAGATAGTACACACCATGAGCTTTCGATTCCAAATAGTTTCATCTATACATTTGTTCTGGGCTGGAATTGACAGCTGGTAAAAGTATTCGCACTAATAATTTTGCAATAGGCCGCCATTTTGAAATTTTGGGTTGGACTTAGACACATTACATCAAGGGACATCGTTATATGCAATTATGTTAAAATTAAGTTTTTTTTTATATCTTTTTTCGATATTCAAAGTTTTTCGCACTCTTCAACGTTTCTTCTTGTAATTTTGCAAAATCAAAAATAATATTTTTGTTTGAAAGCAATCAATATATGCTAAATTTAATTGCGAACAACTTTTGTTTGAAATTTTTTTTGACAAAATCAATAGTAAACGAGTTATTTAGGGAAAACTGAAAAAAGAGCCTATTTCTTACGTGCGTGAAGTTAGCCCCCCCTATTGCGAAAAATTAAGAAATCATTGTTGAACTAGTTTGTACTAGTTTTGTACCGCGTTGTACCGTTGAGGGTTTTTAAAAATTCGAAACCGTTTTCGAGAAAATCTCAAGTTCGACGACGCAATCGCCACGTCTCCCCGGTGACACGCGGTTCACGGCAGAACCGGCCATCGTGGCCCGATCATTCCAAATAGGGGCTACCTTTAAAATCGGGTTATTGAGTTTATCTCGAAAACCGTTTCGAATTTTTGAAAACTCTCGACGGTACGACGCAGTACAAGTGTAAACTACGTTCCACGAGAGGACGGACCTGTTTCGCGCAGGCCGTCACGATTGCCCCGACTGACTTCTCCACGGGAGTTCGTGAAAAGCCCCAATGGTAGAAAAGTCACCGCCTTACCCCTGCCCTACTCTCAATATATGGTGTTAAAAGGTTACTGATTTCTACGTTTTTAAGTAAGCCATGCGTTGCTTTAAAAATTGTATGTATAAAGGAAAAATTAGAAAAACGCGGTATACGGTGGAATTTTTTTCCCAGTATAGTATCTATTCGATGCGACCAGTAGTTAGAGGACTAAGTTATTTGACAAATTTGGTGATCCATCCATTTCGATTGTCAAGAGGTATTTAATTAAAACGAAAAATAAAATAAAACGATAAAACACACTAATACTCAAAATACTAATAAAAAAACACACAAATTCTAAAAAATCTAACACTAAAATAATACAAAACGCGAATATATACAATACTAATACTATAAAATACTGATAATAATATAATATAAAACACAAACACAAACACTTATCTAAGAAAAAAATACAAAAAATAGAAAGAGCTAAAAAAATATCGCCTGTCAATCCGAAACTTCTTTCACACCCTATCGGTCACTAACGCTCAAGGAACTGACTTTCCTTAAAAATGGTGGGACCCTCGAGGGCCCAGCAGGGGGTGCGTGGGTAGGGATGCGCTCTGGGGACATAACGCCAATAACTAAGGAGGGTAGGCGTTAACTGCGCGAAGAGTGCGAAAACTGGTCGACAGGCGAGTACGTTCTCTCGTGGAACGCAGTTTAGTACAAACTAGTAGAACAATAATTTTTTAATTTTTCGTAAAAGGGGGGCTAACTTCACGCACGTCTATTTTTTACTTCATTTTGCAATGAAAATGGACTCCCGGACCTGATCCATGTTCAACATTTTAGGGTCACATTCAGACGCATGTTTACTTATGTTTTCAGCAATTTCTAGCTTTATGGAACCAACATCATAAGTTGGATCTCTGACGCACTGATTATTCCCCAGTGAGGCCGAATGAGGCCGAGTGGGCTGGCCATGGACCTAAAGAATGGTGCATAGAGTAGATTTATGGGTGGCAAGGGGGGGTTGCTAAGGCGCCATGTCTTGGGCCTCTGGTGGCGCCATGTTTTGGGCCTCTGGTGGCGCCATTCCTGTACTTCCTTTCCAATGCTTTCACAATAATGGCGTCCCAAGCCAACCCAAGCCATGCTAAGTACTTCCAATGCTCAGCTGTAGAGTGCACCACCAGAGGCCCAAAACATGGCGACTGGAGCCGATCTCCCTTCCGCTTTTCGGCACAACCCCGCATAACAAGGCACCGTCCTTTAGATTCGTGGGGCTGACCGAGTACTGTGGCGAATGCCAAACGCCATGTCATCTCGTTCTCATCTACGTATAACATAACCTACATATCCT
The DNA here is from genome assembly GCA_030770465.2 of Perdita meconis. NCBI lineage: Eukaryota > Metazoa > Arthropoda > Insecta > Hymenoptera > Andrenidae > Perdita > Perdita meconis. The sequence continues at coordinate 5,440,065 of JASKOS020000004.1, forward strand.
TACCTATCTACGAATAAACATGCGAAGAGCACCGTGCGTTACGGTATGCAATAATAGAAAAAGAAAATTATACAGTCGGTCATGCACTTTTCATTTTTTAAGGGCACGTCGTTATCGAGAGTTGTCATGGAGAATATAATTTAAGAACCGGTGTTTATACGTATATAGGTAAAGATATGTAGGTTATGTTATATGTAGATGAGATGGTGTAGAAGAGAGTCCCCTGGGGACGACATTTCTCTTTCTCTCTCTCCTACAATAGCATGGCGTTTAACATTCGCTACAATACTCGGTCATCCTATTCGGCCGCATTTGGTCTCACTCGGGAAGACTCGGCAATCATTCGAAGCTTCGAATAAAGGTAAAGATAAAGATGAAAATTTTATTCGACGCTACAGATGAAGCGCTCTTCGAATAAAAAAATTATCTTACGTCTTCGAATAAATTCTCATCGAATAAAAAAGTTATCTTAAGGGTTTTGAAAGCCAAATTGCAAAAAAGGGCTCTGTAGCGACCTCCGGAATTGAACAAAAAAATTCTAAAAAAAAAATCATAAACAAATAGTGTTCCTTCGCTGCAAAAAGTTGCATCGGCTGAATGTATTGAAATCCGAGCTGTTTGTTTACAAACATGGCTGACCTTGCTCGCGCCCTTGCCATATATAGGTTGAATCAGGGCCGACGTAAATTACGTGGACCCTGGGTATATTCCTATATTTATATTAAACGTTATTATTAAGTTCTAAATGTTTACAAAGCATTGATTGTTATTGCAGCTATCATAGACAACACTCTGATAAGTTAATTGCTTGTTTATCAATAAAAGTTGTATGTATATATTTTATTATCTGGACACGGGCCTCTAGGTAAACTTGCTACGGTACTATCCTCTAACCACGTGACCAGAGGTCACTGCCATGAAGTATCTATATATCACATCGTAGTCCATTTTTTTTTTGGACCTTTTTCTTTTTGCCCCCAGAGGTCGGTAACCCAGTATCCGACACCCTTAAATCTTCGAATAAAAATAAATAATATTATTCAAACTTTCGAATAACGAATAAAATTTTTTTATCTTTTATTCGTTATTCAACATTTTTATTTAGATAAAGATTTTGCCCATTTCTGCTTGTCAGACCTATTATCTTACTGTTCGTTGTGTAGGTAACGTAGCAGTGAGGTTGCAACAATAAAAATTTTTTTCGCAAAATTTCGGGTCTTAACTTCCGAATCGCCAAAAATCCTTCTCGCAAATACTATTATTATCTAAAAGGAACCTATTTCAAGGATTTCAGACAAATCGAAGCATGGAAACTTTCAGAATTACAGGGAGTGACACTACAATGGTAACCAATATTTATTGCAAAATTTTGTGTCCTAACATTCTAGTCGCGGAAAATCCTTCTCGCAAACATTGTTTTTATGCTAAATGAAACTATTTGCAAAATTTCAGCTAAATCCGGTTTGTCAGGTTTTCGAAAGCTTATCCACTTCAGGACATTTTCTGCATTATATCTGTTGCGTCGCCAAATTTCCAATACAGGTGTTTCATGTTCTATTTAGAATCCGGAACCAGCTGCTGCATGTGATAAAGTTATAAGTACAGGGTTGACTCAAGCAGAGAAAAATGAAATCGTCAACACGCACAATAGACTCAGACAATTCGTGGCCAGTGGCAAAGAAACAAGGGGAAACCCAGGACCACAACCAGCGGCGACGAACATGAAAACATTGGTACGGTTATCAGTTAATTAATTTCTCTGCTATTTTGGTGTTTCATAAATATAGCTGCAGGGAATATAAAATTGAGAACGGAAAAATAACCTTTTTTTTATCGTGTACGAAACCTTCTCCAATAACTCGCATAAGGTGATCTGTACGAATATAACATACCTAGTTCCAATAATAATAAAATATATTCGTTCTAGAAATGGGACGATGAGATCGCCGTAATAGCTCAAAGGTGGGCCAATCAGTGTCAGTTTAGTCATGATGAGTACAGAAGCATCGGTAAGAGACGAACGATATAAGATTTTCAATTGATTTAAGGGATAGTCGTGACGAAATCCTATAATTTGTGTAAGATAGCAAAAGCCGTTCTATAGTAACTCTACGAATTTCACTGCAGATCGATTCTATGTTGGCCAGAATATTGGTATTGTGAGGAGTACTGGAACCCTGACTACTAAGCCGTCCGACCTCGTAAATATGTGGTACAACAATGTAAAAAATATGGACCGAAAGAATGTGTATGAGTACAAGTAAGTCTTTTACGTCGGTAAAAGAATATTCAGATTGCATATGAATTAGTTATTCACAAAATTTGTCTAATGTCTGTGATCAGATCCGCAGGTCATATTGATTATTACACTCAAATTGTTTGGGCAAACACGGAGAAAGTCGGTTGTGGAAAAATTCTTTACCGGAAGAGGGAATGGAACATGTACTACATGGTGTGCAACTATGGTCCAGGCGGTAACGTTATAGGTGCAGAAATCTACCAAACAGAAACGGTGAAAGACAATCTTTATGTTGAAATCTAAAAAGCATCATAATTGCATGTTTTATTTTAAAATTTCAACAACCAAAGCACACATAAATGGTAAATTCGTGTGGTAACTGGTCAGTCGGTACAGGATCAAGTATAGTAAAAAAATCGAATAATTTATAAACTGTATAAGTTTTACGTCAAACTTCAGAGTTCATAACAAACTGTATGTTTTTGCTTTCAAATATATTACTGGTAAAAAGTAAAAGATAATCAATTGATACAGAAAAAAAAATGTGTTTTACTTATTTGTGAAGGTAAAAAAGAAAGAATTTAATTGTTTCACTTGTGTACAACACTTTTAGTGTCTTACAGCACAATGTCCCCACACAGCGCAAGATATCCGACGGATATCGCAGGGACGTCATTTTGGGATATCGCGATATTCCAGGGATATCCTGATATCCAGGGGATGTGAAAGTGTCCACCTTTTGGACATTCTACGGATATATAAAAAAATAATTTTAGCTTGGTTCCAAATTTACTTGCTCGTGGCGTTTATTATCTCTCTGTATCGTATATTTGTCATCGTTGTAAATTGTACACATCTCAAATCGTAGGAGAAGGTGGTGAAAAACGAAAACTCACAGGCCGGGAGTGGAACAGATGAACCTTGAAAAACTGACGATAAATTGACAAAGCTGCATCTTTACCAGCTCAGTTAAACTGTTCCGTTATTTCGTGTTATATTATTTGCTCATATAAGTTGACCTGAAAGTTCCAATACCTAAGTAAAAATACATTTACCTGATAGTATACAGTGATGGATCCAGGTTAGCTATTAAGTTAACCTTCGAGGTTAGATTATACATCGATTCGCAAAAATTCGTAAACGTAGAACAGAATTTGAAAATTTTATACCAATTAACATAATCCATAAACTGCAGCAGTGGTCGAAATTACTTGTTCGTTTTAGCAAGTATTTGAAGGCTACGTCATCTACTTTCTTCTTGTTCTTTCGCCGAACTCTGCCCTATGACATTTTGCAACGTTCTAAGAAATATCCTGATGAGATATCTTAGGACATCCGTACGCGATATCTCAGAGATATCCTCCGATATCCGAGGATGTCCCTAGGTGGGGATATAAGGGCTGGAAGGGTCTTGTCCGGGCTCGATTGCCCGGGCGAGAACCCCGATGGAACTGATGTTCTGCCAACAACCGGGCGAGCTTGCTCGCCTGGTGAGGGGAACTTCGGTGAAGTTAGGGGCCCAACCGGTTCAAGTCCACTCATCGCACCTCCTCGTGCGGTCCCTGGATCTCTGTTTCGGTAGTCGGAGCTCGCTTGCGAGAATCGATTTGCTGGAGACGGAGGGCGAACGCGGTGAGCTGGCAACGGGATGGATTCCTTATTGACTACACGGCATGTGAGACGGGAGTTTTGGGAGGGGGCTACCCACAATAGGGTATCCGGCTATGGGGATGGAGACTAACGGAACTAACGTGTACGGTGCAGAGGGTTTCGGACCCCTCAGTACCGGCGCGGAAAGGAGTGGCCGACCGGGCTCCGCCGCGTCGTTATCCAACGACCGGGAGAGGTCTCCAGTAGCCCACCAGGCTGGAGATCTCAGCATAGTCAAGGAAAAATAGACATAAAAATCGCGAATTAAGTAAATAATTTGTAACAGGCTAAATTTTTGTATGCACATTGGTATTGGGGTTCTAAATAATATGTGAGAGTTCCTCATCGATCCTCTGTCCACTAGATAAATTACGCGGGTCACAGGTCGCGAAAACCGGTTTTTTGCAAATATCTCGAAAACGGTGAACTTTTCGACAAAAGACATTCAATACTTATTTATAGCTGAGATAATTTGCTACAAAACTATCTTAAACAGTGTTTTTCGTAGGTGTAACCGTTCACGTGATACACCCCGCAAAAAAATTAAGGGATCACATGTACAAAAACCAAAAAATAGCCTCTAGTTCAAAAGTTCATAACTTCTACAAAAATAGTCGTATTTACATGATCCGAAAAGCGTTTGAAAGCCTGAACTCTCTACTTTCACGCATTTCTTTCAGATTTTGATTGTGTTGTTTTTGGCAATGTTATAGCGATATAAATGGCGCGTTGAAAATTTTTAAAAATTTGGTCAAATTTCTAATGCTCCATGGAACGCAAACCTTTTTTTATTATTATTATTATATTATTAGAAAATCACTAGACGGAAAAATGCCTATTCCTACTATTTTATATAAAAAATATATAAAAAGTATGTATGCACTTACATATACTACACACATATATACGTATGTACATATGTTGCGTGGTCGTTTAGTAATTTGAAACTATTAATTTAAAACTGAATAAAACTTATTAAATCAGGAAATAGAATTTGTTATTTAATTAAACGTCTTATCGGTTCGGAGAACAATTGTGTAATGAATGATCTTCTTTATCGTTGCTAACAACTAACATTCTTTTTGTTTAAATACTGGGTGGAATTTAAAACCCAAAATTACAATCGTTTAAACATTACAATTACAGCTTATAAATTTATTTAAACATTAAAATTTCCCTTCAAATCATCCACGTGGTGGCGCACCTTGAGACTTCTACCATAGAGTAAGTACTTGTATTGCCTAAGTTCACATAACTGAATGATATAAGAACATAACACATATACATATATATTTTTTTATATTTTTTTTATACATAATAATAGGAACAGACATTTTTCCGTCTAATGATTTTCTAATAACCCTTGCGAATCATTTGGACTGTGTGTACTATGTACCAAAACGAATCTGGCCGTAGCAGTGCCCGGCCAGATACATACTATAGAGCAGGCATGGCCAACTCGCGGCTCAGGGAGCGCAGCTCGAACCGCTCCCGCTCCGAGAGCCGACCCCTCGCTCTGGGCGGCAAGGGGGAAGCGTGTGGCGTTGTGTTGGGTATAATTCGTGAGTCGGGAGAGCGCAGGACCGTGTACGACACTAGGGGGCCCCGAGAAAAGGAAATTCAATTCAAATGTACCCGAAAATTCGTATAACACACAGAAAGAATTTATACGTATAAATTTACATGAAAATTTCTTATCATAATAAAAATAAAGTGTTAATTTTTTACGTACTGTTTAAATAAATTATTTTTTAAAACACTGTACAAATGGTTCGATTCGTCTTTAAGAAACATACATTTAAAAGGGAAAGGATTTCTATTTTGCTCTTAATAATTCTCCAGACATTCTTCAAAATATGTTTTCATAATATGTATTTCATTTTACTTTATTCCATTTTTTTTCTTGGATTTGACACCAATATAAGCAGCTATTTCCAAAGTTTCTATATTTTGATACGAATGGCAAGCTTCTATTCGGTATTGCAAACATTATTCGTACTATATAAAAATTTTTCCATTCTATATTATGGCTTAATGGCCCCTCTTTCTGGCACTAAGCATTGGGGCCCCCAGGCATTAGGACATGGCACTGTAGCTCTCCCCACCCTACACACTCCAGCGATACGCGGCTCTCTGCGTTAGCTCTGACCTACATTTCAGAGCCGGTCAGAGCGCTCCCGCTCTCAAATCGCCAGTTGGGCATGCCTGCTATAGAGTGTGGCGGTCATGCAAGAAGATCGGGACGCCATCTTATATTCCCTAGGGCTAGTCCACACTAGGGCTATTGATTATGAGATACCCGGGTACCCGGGTACCCGCGTGAGATACCCGGGTATACCAAAATTACCCGTACTACCCGGGTATCTCACGGGTACCCGAACACATGATATAGACAAGAATCTCATGCCGAATTAAGCCGAATTGAACCGATAGTTTTTCGCTATGTGTTTCTGGATTTTAAAGTAGAGCGCGCACGAGAGAGAGAGAGAGAGAGAGAGAGAGAGAGAGAGAGAGAACTCATTTTCAACATAACCACGGTGCATTACATTCAATTTTCATCATGTATACAGAATTCATTTCATTCTGAAATTTTTTTTTATTTTTAAAGCCACAAATACGTACCGAAAAACTATCGGCTCAATTCGGTTCAATTCGGCTTAATTCGAGATGAGATTCTTGTCTATCTCATGCGTTCGGGTACCCGTGAGATACCTGGGTAGTACGGGTAATTTTAGTATACCCGGGTATCTCACGAGTACCCGGGTACTCGGGTATCTCACTCGGTTCACTTGAAAACTCGAGCCCTAGTCCACACAATGTATGAAAACACGAGACAATCACGACTGTTAGGGACAGTCACTTTGAGTCTCAATTGTTTAAAGGATTTTCAGATTTAATGGGGACTCGACGGATTCGGACGACGGCCTATTATCCTGCATCGAACGGACTTGTGAAGAGGTGGCAGAGGTCTCTCAAGACGGCCGTCAGATGCAGGGCGACCGAGGAATGGACTGAGGCACTGCCGGTGGTCTTACTTAGTTTGAGAATACGGCCTTCAAACAAGATTTAGGAGCTTCAACAGCAGAGATGCTGTATGGCAATATATTGAGGTTGCCAGGCGAATTATTCGTAGAAGAAGAAGTGCCAGTAAACCAGCGAATTTTGCTCCAGAAGCTCCGAGAGAAAATGAAAATTATGAGGTCAATAGATACAGCTTTCCACGGAAAGAAGAAGGTATTTAAACACCCCGCATTGACAATATGTTCACACGTATTTTTCAGGGTGGATATGACGAAAGCGCCGTTAGCAGCACCTTTCGAAGGACCGTTTCAAGTTTTGGAGAGAACATCGGATAAGGTCTATATAATCAAAGTTCGTGGACAAGCGATGAGTGTGTCTACGGAGAGGTTGAAGCCAGCTCATCTGGAAATAGACGCAGAAGTAGAGGACAAATCCAATGGAGAGGCGACCACGGCCTCGGAGAACGCACCGCTGAAAACATACGCGCCGCGCAAGAAGACTTTATCAGTATTATTCGCAGTTTGAAATTCGAACCAAACTGCTGAGAGGGGAGTATGTGGCGGTCACGCAAGAAGATCGGGACGCCATCTTATATTCCCTAGGACTAGTCCACACAATGTATGAAAACACGCCCAAAAGCGATGAGAACTAACTCGTGATTTTTAGATTTGAGAGAGAACTCTTGTAAGAAACTTTTGAGACTGAATATATTTTATTACGTTGTTTATTTAAAAAGTACACGTGTTGTTTTCTTTTCCGACCTATTGAATTGCCGTTGCCGAATTATTTTAGCAAGGCTACGAATGGCACTTCGTCCCCACAATTCTTTTCCACGCCTTCTATGCATTCATGCATTTACAAAAGGTAGGAGTCACAGTTTCGACCAGCTAAACGCTAGAGAATGGAGGAAAAAGAAGATGGTGTATCTAAATATACGTGTATCCGTGAAATTATTATATCCGTGTTTCAATCCGTATGGGTTTTAATACATGGGTACACGTGTATGGAAATTTTGAAAATGGCGATCTACTGCAAAATTATTAGTGCGAATTCTTTAACCAGCTGTCAATTCCTGCCAAAGACAAATATATTGGTAAAACCTTTGGAATTGAAAGCTCATGATGCGTACTACATACCCACAGAAGAAATAAATTTTAGTTAAAAGATTAGGCACTTTTTTTTAAACAAATGTGCGTTGTTAGCCATTTTCAAATTTGGGGTTGGACTTAAACACATATCTTTTACATATCAAGGGACATTATTATGTGCAATCTGTTAAAATTGAATTATTTTTTATTTGCTTTTCCGATGTTCAAAGCTCTTCCTGTAATGTTGCAAAATAAAGATCAACTTTTTTCTTTGAAAGCAGCCAATATTTACTAAATGTAATTGTGAATAACTTTTGTATGGAACTTTTTGGGATAAAATCAATAGTAAACGAATTATTTTGAAAAAACCGAAACTACAATTTCTCCGTTTTTTACAGCGGCGAAACAATCGTTTGCGTTGATGTATGAGGAACTTTAATTTCGTTGTCAAGCGTCAAGCAATTAATCCGTATTTATCCTCAATCTCGAATAATTATTTGTGATGTTCGCAATAATTAATACTATTATTATTATTATTATTATTATTATTATTATTCGTGTTCGTATTCGATGCACCATTCCTTCGAATAGCGAATACATTTTTATTCCAGCGAAATTACCAGTAACTTCGCGTCGAATGAAAACATTATTCGTTAGTTACGAAGAAATCTTGCAGATTTCTTGGTCATTTTTCAGTCGTTATTCAGAATGAAACTTGCCTAACTCTGACAATAACCATTGATGATTCACTTTTGTTCTGAAAACAAGTTAAGTACATGCGTTTATTCATTTACATATTTTCGTCACCCAAAGCTGACCGAAGGGTCATTCAGCATTGATTTCAGGTCTGCACCAGGGGGGGCCTACCTGGGTCTATTGCCCAGGGGCTGGTGACATAAACCAGATGGACTGTTCGCGACCTTGTCGTTCAGGGAATTTCAATGCTACAAACAGGACGAACTGCACGAATCCCCTCCATTCGGGAAATGTACCCTCTCAATAAAAGTTGTATGTATACAGGGTGTTTGGGATAGTATAGGCAAGCTTTGGAGGGGTGATAGATCACGTAAAAACAAACAAAAAACTTCTATATGACTTGGGTCCAAAACTCAACCATTTTTGAAAAAAACTGTCATAAACATTTAAGCTATAAACCGCTATAATTCAAAATAGGAACGTTTTTCGTAAGCAATTTCTTCGCTAAAATAAAGATTACGATCTTGTTAATCCAATAAGTACAGTAACTGAGATATTGTTACCTCGTATCGCAAAAAAATAGTATTTTTCTAACCCCCTAAATTACCCTTTAAAATCGCGATAATTTAAGGGGTTAGAAAAATATTATTTTTTCGCGGTACAAGATAACAATATCACAGTTACTGTACTTATTGGATTAACAAGATCGTAATCTTTATTTTAGCGAAGAAATTGCTTACGAAAAACGTTCCTATTTTGAATTATAGCGGTTTATAGCTTAAATGTTTATGGCAGTTTTTTTCAAAAATGGTTGAGTTTTGGACCCAAGTCATATAGAAGTTTTTTGTTTATTTTTACGTGATCTATCACCCCTCCAAAGCTTGCCTATACTATCCCAAACACCCTGTATATTTTATTATGTGGACACGGGCCTCTAGGTAAACTTGCTGCTACGGTACTATCCTCTAACCACGTGACCATAGGTTATTGCCATAAAGTATCTATACAGGGTGTAACAAAAATGTTGCAGTTCCTTGAAAAGGGTAATTCTTGAGGCGATTTTAAACAACTTTTTCCTTAGCGAAAATATTAGGTGGGGCTTGGATAACGAGTTATTAACGAAAAACACCGACCAATAGAAGCACGAATACAGCGGATGAATTTCAGCGCGGGCTCCAGCTGTAAGTAGTATTGGTCCGTCATGGTCCGCGTCATCATTAATCCACTGTACTCGCTTCTCGATTGGTCGGTGTTTTTCGTTAATAACTCGTTAACAAAGCCTCACTTAACATTTTCACTAAGGAAAAAGTTGTTTAAAATCACCTCAGGAATCACCCCTTTCAAGGAACTGCAACATTTTTGTTACACCCTGTATATCACATCGTAGTCCATTTTTTTTGGACCTTTTTCTTTTTGCCCCCAGAGGTCGGTAATCCAGTATCCGACACCCTTAATACTAGAATTCGGACAGAATAGGACACAAAACGCATAATAATTGTGATATTGTTGTTCCGGGGCACAAAGCCCACAGCGCTATAGAGCCCTTTTTTGGAAAGAAGGTGCAGAAAAAAATATCTTCTATAAAAACATTGACATTTATTTTTTACGAAGTTTTGAAAGCCAAATTGCAAAAAAAAGCTCTATAGCGGTGTTCGTGATTGAACAAATAAAATTGTAAAAAAAAAATGAGAAACAAATATTGTTTCATAAATTACCTGGACCTTGGGTATATTCCTATATTTATATTAAACGTATTTATTAAGTTCTAAATGTTTACAAAGCATTGATTGTTATTGCAATTATCATAGAAAACACTTTCCTAAGTTAATTGCTTGTTTAGCAATAAAAGTTGTATGTATATATTTTATTATACGTACACGGACCCCTAGGTAACCTTGCTATGGTACTATCTTTAACCACGTGACTGCCATAAAGTATTTATATATCATATCATAGTCCATTTTTTTCGGAACTTTCTCTTTCTGCCCCCAGGCACCGCTAATCCAGGATCATTTAAATTATTTAAATTTAAATATTTCATAAACTACTAACTTTTCGACATACATAGGATAGTACGTACTTTGTTAGAACGAATGTTCAGCTGTATCGATTGATGTATTAAAAAAGCCTCATCCCGTTTATAAAAACAAAGTTGACCTTCATATGACCTTTACGGGTCCACTCGCAAAAAAATCAATAGCACCAAAATATGCCCCACTCGATACTATTAAAATTTCCTCTGAAACATTTTTCGCTACCAATAATAATAGCGAGATAATCAAGATGTCAAAATAATTTAAGACACTCTGTATATGTAACCGTCTACGTTTCTGGAAAAATGTAATCTGGTGGTTTGAAAATGTAACTTATCAACGTAAATTGCTTACATCAATGTAAAATGCGTTGCAGAATAACAGTAACGTAACAGTTGAGCTGATACCTTGTCTGTGATCTTACTCTTGGTTGTGTCGGTAACGTAGGCAGTAATAAAATGTTTTTCACCAAATTTTAAACGTTTTAGTCGCGAAAAATTCTTCTCACAAACATTATTCTTTAGAATCCGCAACCAGTTGCTGCATGTGGTGAAGTTATGAGTACAGGGTTGACTCAAGCAGAGAAGGATGAAATCGTCAACACGCACAATAGGCTCCGACAATTCGTGGCCAGTGGTAGAGCTGCGGAATACTCGAAAAAAGCGAGCCGAGTTTTCGAATAACCGATCCGATCCGAGTACCCGAAAGAACCGAGCTGCTCGAAAAAACCGAGCGGCTCGGTACAACCGAGCTACTCGGATTGAAACCGAGCGGCCCGAAGAAAACCGAGCGGCTCGGATTAGAAGCGAATAAGTTCGAATTCTTTCGAGCATCTTGAAAGGTTGGAAGTTGGATCGGCTTAAACCGGACGATTGGTGTAACGGAGAAAGTTGCACATCTATCTTAATATTCTTTAAACACAATATTGTTGTAATCGTATGTACGAAAAAACTCATGTTGATTTCTATATTGTAATAAATAGTGATAACTATCAATATTGAAAATAAATGGAAAATATGAAAATACTTGCAAATATTTTATAAATTTCTTGCATAATTGATTGAAAAGAAAATGTTCTCACTTAGGAGAATATTATAGTATAGAAATTTGGAGAAATCGATTTGTTGCCTATTACAGGATTTGTTTCAATTCGCAAAATTTACAGAGTTTCACCTATTTGTATAGCACAACTCATAGTTAGATAACATAGAGTGCTAACTGGAACGCATTTTTCTTGAAATTTGATTTTTGGACTAGTATGACCGATACCTCAAATTGTAATTTAACGACTGATTCCAAGTTTGGATGGAATGATGTGCACCAGGTGCGTTATCTTATGAAATACAGTGTTTAAAAACAATTAATTTGTTTATAAATTTTAAATACACTGAAACTTCGATTTTACTTACTTTCTGCATTAATTTTGTTTAGAATCCGAATTTGAAATAAAACTTGTATTGTGATTTAATAATGGTATGTTGAGAAGAAGGAAAAAAAAATGTGTATACAGAAGGGAATGATGTTGCGATATTGATTTCGACCTGAGGATGATTGCGTTTTTCGCAATTATTTATGAACGAGCAATAAAAGTTATTGCTATCAAGCTCTTTTGTACATACTTACTAACATTTGGACTAATTTCCTTGTTTTTCATACGAAAAAAATGGTTTGACACTATCTAAATGTTAATAAATATGTACGACAAAAGTAGATAGACAATATTGTGTTTAAAGAATATTAAGACAGATGTGCAACTTTCTTCGTTACACGAATCGTCTGGTTTAAGCCGATCCAACTTCCAACCTTTCAAGATGCTCGAAAGAATTCGAACTTACTCGCTTCTAATCCGAGCCGCTCGGTTTTCTTCGGGCCGCTCGGTTTCAATCCGAGTAGCTCGATTGTACCGAGACGCTCGGTTTCAAACCGAGTAGCTCGGTTTTTCCGAGCCCCTCGCTTCCAAACCAAGCCGCTCGGTTCTTTCGGGTACTCGGATCGGATCGGAAACCGAGTCCCGGCTCGGTTCGGATTTCGAACGGCTCGAATATTCGAGCCGATCCGCAGGCCTAGGCCAGTGGCAAAGAAACAAGGGGAAACCCAGGACCACAACCAGCGGCGACGAACATGAAAACATTAGTACGGTTATCAGGTAATTAGTTTCTCTGCTATTTTGGTGTCTCATAAATATAGCTGCAGGGAATATAAAATTGAGAGCGCAAAAATAACCTTTTTTTTTTTTATCGTGTACGAAACCTTCTCAAATAACTCGCATAAGGTGATCTGTATGAATACAACATACCTAGTTCCAATAATAATAAAATATATTCGTTCTAGAAATAGGACGATGAGATCGCCGAAATAGCTCAGAGGTGGGCCAATCAGTGTCAGTTTGGTCATAATGAGTACAGAAGCATCGGTAAGAGACGAATGATATAAGATTTTCAATTGATTTAAGGAATAGTTGTGACGAGATCCAATAATTTGTGTAAGATAGCAAAAGCCGTTCTATCGTTACTCTACGAATTTCATTGCAGATCGATTCTATGTTGGCCAGAATGGTGGTGCAATAGGGAGTACTGAAACTCTGACTACCAAGCCGTTCGACATAATAGTAAATATGTGGTACAACAATGTAAAAGATATGGACCGAAATAATGTGTATAAGTACAAGTCTTTTACACAAGTAAAAGACTATTCAGATTGCATAAGAATTTGTTACTCACAAAATTTGTCTAATGTCTGTGACCAGATCCGGAGCTAATAGTGGTCATTACACTCAAATCGTTTGGGCAAAGATGGAGAAAGTCAGTTGTGGAAAAATTCTTTACCAAGAGGGTGGATGGAACAAATACTGGTTGGTGTGCAATTATGGTCCTGGTGGTAACGTTATAGGTGCACAAATTTACCAAACAAACTAGTAATGCAAGACAGATTTGTTTATAAAACCAAATTGTAAGTTTTACTTTAAAACTTCTACAACCGAAGTACAAATAAATGGTAAATGTTAAATTCAAGTGGTAACTGGCCAATTGGTACAAGAAATCAAATATAGTAAAAAAAATCGAATAATTTATAAATTATAGAAGTTTTACATCAAACTTCAAAGTTTAAAAAAAACTATGTTTTTGCTTTCAAATATATTACTGGTAATCGTGAAATATAATCATTGATGCAGGAAAAAAAATGTTTCATTTTGTGTAAAGGTAAAAATGAAGGAATTTAATTGTTTCACTTATCTACAACACTGTTTTGGTTTCTCACAGCACAATGTCTTTTTCTTTGCCCTATCCGTGTCACCCAAGCACTAGTTTTACAATAATAATTAATGTATTTAGAAATATCAATGGAACTGTAACAAATAAAAAGACCATATGTAGTTTAAATATTCAGAAACAGGCAAAAATTTTTTAGTTATGTTGCAACTCGTTCAGCCTTTACCTCGAGCGACGGTTCTTATAGATCTGACTAGGTTCAGGATTTGCGATTTCATTGTAGGAGGTTCACCAAACCCTTGAACATTTTGCCATGTTGCCCATCCAACTGCAACAAGTTAATCATTTGTAACCATTTTTTTTTAAATCATTACATCAAATTATCAAATTACTTTCATTAAATTTTAACACTTTAGGTCTATTTTTTATTCCTGCACTGGCTGAACTAGTGAACCTCTGGTTATGTCCTTCCGTTTTGTGAAATAAAAGAAGCTAGCGATTGGCTCATTCTGCACTAGTGCAGCCAATACAGGAATAAAAGACAGATCTTTTGCATACAAGAGAGAACATAACCTAAAACTTCTGTCATTCAGAATTTTACTGCCAAGAAATTCTGAATGAAAATGAAACACAAAAGAAATATACCTTTAGCGAGAAATCTTTCCTCGTTCAACACACAAACGGCGTTTAGACACAACAACGACGCCTCGAAAAGTGTCCACAAAGTGAATGCCATGTTGCGGATAGCACTTGATAGCACTGCTATGAATGTCATCTACACATTACAGTTCCACATGTGTTATTTAGTATTCCAACACACATTTCAAAATAGTTCTTGAGGCGCTCACTGTTTGTGAGCAGGTGTCGTTCAATTCAGCTCTTACTCTTAATGTCACGAGGCGGTAACACAGTTGCTTAGAGTACGAAAATCTAAGGTTTGTTTTTTATTCCTGCACTTTCTGAACTACTGCAGAACCAACCACTTGCTATCTCCTTCCGTTTTGTGAAATAGAAAAAGATAGCGATAGATAAGTTCTGAATTAGTGCAGTCAGTGCAGGAACAGAAAACTTTACTACTGCAATGTCACTCTCTACGTTACCGATGCAGCGGATATGGAGAAAAATTGTTTCTCTGTCGCTCGGCTTTACTTTTCAAGATGTTTATAAAAAGAGGTTCTATATTTTCGAGCTCGATTTGCATTTAAGTATGGACACGTGTTTTATTTTTAATATTGAAAAGAGTGATCGGAGTGGGTCTGAGTTAGATTCCTCAACGACGAGGGGGCGCCCCAAAACAATGGACGAATTTCTACTTGTATTACTGAGCACTGTGACGTACATACATTACAGTGGTAAAATGTTTTTCGTAAAATTATGTTTTAACTTTCGAATCGCCAAAAGTCTTTCTCGCAAGTGCAATTATTATCTAAAGGGAACCTATTTCCAGAATTTCGGACAAATCGAAGCATGGAAATTTTCAAAACTACAGAGAGTGACACTAAAATGGTAACGAACATTTTTCGCAAAATTTAACTTTCGAGTTGTCAAAAATCCTTCTCGCAGATATCGTTTTTATGCAAAATGAAGCTATGTACAAAATTAAGTTAAATCCGGCTTAACCGGTTTTCGGAAGTTAGCCTTATATTTTTCATTTCTTTCAAATTTCCCTCACATTTCCGGTTTTATCAAAAGTTAGGAATACGAACAGTACCCGTTTTCTATACCCTCGTTTATGGAACATAGGGTACGCTCCAAAACCAATGGTACTTTTGACAAATGGGTATTTCAGTAAAATTAAACTCGTTCCGTCTACTTAGTTTATTTTCATGGATTTTTTAAATATATTAACACAATAAATAATTAATTAACAAGTTGGTATGCCGTTTACGCCAAACCGTGTTAACACTGACAATTAAATTCGTGAATAGAGTGTACCACAATTTAATCCATTGAAAATGGCTGAAATCACTATTATGAACATATGTAGAACTTAACTAAGGTAAATGTCCCAGTGGTTGGACATGTCCTAGTAATTGGACACTGTCATGAATTTTTATTAATATCAAAGTAAAAACAATGTTGACGAAATTGAGGAAATAAAATTATTATCCTAGCAATCATGAATTTAATGCATTATGAAGAGCCTACTAACCGTTCGACTAAGACTCAGAGCGTCTTTGTTAAGTTCACAATTAATACTTTGGTTATGCTTCTACATCAAGTAAAGGTTTTTTAGACTTATTAATTGTTTCTAGATACTTTATTCGTCAATTATTATCCTCAATTCGTTGACTTTATTTGTCAATTTTAGATTTTTTAAAAGAAATCTATATTTGTTGATAATATAACCTATATTCATAATAAAAAATTTGATTTTTAATAAATCATGCCAAAGGAAAGCAGAAACAGAAAGTTTTATACACCAAAAGACGTGGAGAGTGCTGTTGAAGCTGTTAAAAAAGGCATGTCGTTAAGAACTGCCAGTAAACAGAAAATTTTTAAATATATCAACATCGAAGGACAAAAAGAATAAAATAATTGAAGAAACTTCTAATACATTGTAATTTTCATTTATTATAAATATATATTTTAATATCTATTCAATGAAATAATTAATGAGCTCAAATTAAACAAAAATTGCCCTTTTTACTGTTACAATTGCGAATGTGTGCGTGCATACGTAAGCGCGCTTAAATATTTTAGGTTATTCGGTTATCTACTAAGTTTCTATTTAAAAATTGTATTATTTTTGTATATATTGTCAAACTTTTTAAAGTTGTACAACATAAGAATTGTTAATTATTTTTATATCAATGATTTTTCTGAAATTTAATCTTCTGTCTAAGCACTGGGACAGTTAAATTTAATCACTGGGACATACCGTGAATTCTGTCCAATAACTGGGACGAATGAACGCTTTTATAAACATAAATTTTTACATTTTTCTTTTATATAAACGATATTCTATAACCAAGTTACTGAAAGAAGAAAACTCAATCTAGCGATTGAACAAACATTCATATTAATTTACATTGTTTTAAACTGTAGAAAATTTTAATAACAGGAACATTGTCTTAAAAGTCTAACCACTGGGACATTTACCTTAAATCATGGTTTTATAAACTAAATGTTACAAGAGACTTTCTTGTAAGATTTAGTACAATTAGATCTAATCACCTAAATAGTGGAGAATCTTTTGCCAGACAATTGATAGCACAGTCTACCAGTGTCAGTATCTATCTTGTAGTGTGGATCACATTCTATGGCACTGCCCTTTGCTGAATAAGGAAAGAAAAATCATGGTAGATAAATTTATTAAAAGTAATTATAGACCTCCTTTCGATATTAAAACATTTATTGAATGTTTGAATATTAGAACCCTATCTGTAGTCAATGATTTTTGCGATAACAATAATATTACATTATAAAATTCACTCTATTCTCAGTATTAGAATTCTTTCATACTTCTATCATGCGTGATATATTGATATATTACTCTCATTTATGGATAAGTGTTATCTTAGAAATAAGTAAAGATATATAATATATATATATAGAATTAGAAAATCTTATTTTATAGATCCTTTATAATTAATTTATTAATTAATTTTATCTTATCTTATAGAAGGCCTACATTATTCCTTAACCATTGTTATTTTTATTATTATTCCTTATATAATGAATATTTAATACTTTATATATTTATATTTTTATACATTTGTATGCAACGTGCTAAATCTGAGATAGGCTATGTAATTATATTACTTATATTTTATATGGGCCGGATAGCCAAATCTGTCGAGTAGATTTTTAGAGAACTACAGCATTTGTTGTTAGATTGGCAGCAGAAACCCTGTTGACAGAACCTGTTGGCAGAGCTGCTGCCGGCCTGGCGGCAGATTGGCAGCAGAATTCAAACAGATACTGCTGATAATTTTGCAACAGGTTCCGTTAGCGAGATTTGCTCGGTTTCTGACGCCAATTTGCTTCCCGATCTGATAATACAGACCCTGTTTACAAAATGACAGCCTAATGCGGAAACAGATGGCTACGGTTTTGATGACAAGGACTGTTAAATTTGTTGCCAATTTGCCGCCATTTTGGCGGCAAGTGGCTATGGATTCAAAGTTTTAATAAAGGAAAAAATAAATGGCTGAAATCAAATGGAGGTGCCACTTCCTGTCTGTCTTGTGCTTCAGTCCCTCGCGATTTAATAGATTGTCTTCTAAATTCGTGTAATGAGGTTCAAGGGTCAAGCGACACCAAGTAGCATCTGTTGTCAGTTTTATTCTAAGCTCGTCCATGGTTCAATGCAATTATCGACTCTTCAACTTATATCGATCCATGAAGAGGCTGCTTCGAACAAAATTCTATACCATTTTGTATGATTATATGTATAAATATTTTGCACTCAAAGAAAAATACTGTATGGGAACTTAAACGTAACATTTTACAAATACATTTTATCGTAATTTTTTTCTAGAAAGTAGAAGAGGCGACAGCATCTCAACGATTTTGTAAAAAATTATATAGATATCTTTACAAATATGTCGTTCCATAATACTTATATATAAGTACTGTGTATCGTTTGCTGTATTAATCTATTTATGGAGATTAAGTAGTAACTTTCATCAACGTGGCAGTAATGTTTTAGGAGCGAGGACCCCTTAATCCTCGAATCGGTGCTTCTAGACTTTAGACGATTCGACGCTCTCCTCTCAATTGAGTTACTTTAACGGTTCATGAGCGTTGACTTGGTAACAAATCGCAGAGTTCATTTTACTTTACCCTCCGTCGTTCATGACCTCTATCATCGTTTCATCACGCGTCGGAGAAGCACACGTTTATCACGTGCCAGGAAATTCGTTGCTTCTTCCCTTATCTGTTGGCTGTATCCGAGAATTTCAGTATCTTCCGCGTAGGTAATCAAACAGAGAGTTTCGCTGATTTGAGAAAAGTGTCTGGGTGGAAAGCTTTCTCTGAGTAGGAAAATTTTGCAACGATTTTCATCCAGAGAAATGTGCAGATTGCGTTGAGAAATACAATCGCGATTTAAGAGATTGATTGTTTACGCCTTAGGGTGTTATCGTAATGAACTTGCCACGCTTGCAAGCTTGCTTCATTGAAAAAGAATACTTGCGCGTCATACGCTGAAAAGGTCACGTTTCTGTAGATTGAGAACATTGCAGCGGATATTATTGGCAATGTATACGAGTATAATAATTGTTGCACAAAACTAAATGCTTACCGCGAATTTCCTGCTTAAGTAACATTCATTGTTGTTGTTGGTATTTGTGTGTTGTAGCAAGGCCAGTGTTTTCTCACTGACAATTTTGCGCTCATGATTCATAGTTCTATGAACAACAACATTTTCCTGTTGTAGCTATCACTTATATTAACGTTACAATTATCCTTAACACGTGAATCCGGGCAAACCGCTAGAAGGGCTTCGCTTTTTGACAGCAATGCATTACGCAACTTGTTGCATAATTACGATACGATTCTGTCATTGTAAAAGTTACATTATTCAATTGACCGAGTTCATTGGGAACTGCATTTGCAGATACGTCTATGTACACGTGTATAGAGGCATCGAAGAGAACCGTTGGTTTGATTGACCCTACGTCAATGCACGGTCTGTATATATAACGTGCCCGTATGAAATTATGATGTAATTTGACAGGTCAAAACGTTAATGATCTTCAATTCGCTGACCGATATTAATAATATCAACTGTACACGCGTCTGGGCACTTGTTTGTTAAATGGCTTTGAAGAAATAGGAGAAACAACCGCGGACTTTGATCAGCGAGGAAGACAAGGGAAGGAGGCGGTTAGTTTACGCGAAATCGCGATCAGGGCAAACGGTCGCACAATTATAACGAGATAGACAAAACTCTGTTTTTTCTTGATTCTGGTAAACAATCGTCATCTCCGTGCGATTTGTCTTCGATACGAACTACCGACGTCTCTTCCGCGCGCAATAAAACGCGTCTGGATCACGTCGAATTAACGTCTGCGACAGGAAAGTAAACGCATAATGATAGGACTGCACGTGTAATTTGGTTATGTGTTTAATTTATGGAGCGTCGCGTTGATGCATCAGATAAAATTGAAGCAATGTTTCAACAAGAGCGAATGTTGCTTGCCGCTGGGCCCAATTGAGCCATTAAGAATAATATCCCCTATCCCCCCTAGCTGCCTCTCGAAGAATCAACGCTTCATTGGCGCGAAGTCGAGAGCTCTATTAATACAAAGCGGACGAAGAAAATGAGTACGGATGAAAAACGCTATAGCATAACGATTTAAATTTAATTACGTCCATTGCTACTATAGCCAATATACCATAGCGATATAAGACAGTGTTGCGAATCTGGGGCAACGGCGCTCTTTGGTGTCTCGACATTCCTCGTTTGCAACTTGGAGCAAGTCGTAGCACTGCACAAAAGTTCTAGGTGAAATGATTTTCGGCCAGAGTTTCGCTGACTCAACAAATACGAATGTTTTGTCGGCAACAGCGAGTCCGCTCGGCGTGTTCCTAACGCGATTGCTATAGCCAAGTAGAGGGGTCAGCGTATCGTTGACTGGCTGGTTCCACCAGAGGGCGCTTGCCAGGTCCGGGTCGATGTTGCTAAAAGCTGGTGCAGATGAAGGAGCACCAGTCGCTGGAATCTCCTTGAGCAGTGTGCATACAGCCGAGTCGTTTCAGTGTTATTTCACGCTATCTGTTTCGAATATCCGAGGAATTTCGTGCGTCCTTCTGCGCGGACTGTGAATACATCCTAAGCGCATCAAAAGCATCGATCGTTGGTGGAACCAAGGTACGCGACGATCCGGACTCGAGGCCAAGCGGAAAAATTCAATATTGTACCTACAACCTTGGCAGGTCTTGCTGGGTTAAGCGGATCCCGTAAACCGGTTTTCCGACAACCGACTCTTTGTTGGTAAATCGGAGAAATTGACCGAACGAAACGTACGTTGGACGAGCACGTTGCTCCTGTTGGGCGAGAAAGAAAAAAAAAAAAAAGGGTGAGGCTACCACGTACGCGTATAAATATCCGTGGCACGGTGGCAGCGGAGACGAAAAGGGAACACCGGCGCGTGAGACGACGGTGGGGCAGCACCGTGGCTATGTAAACTACCAGTAAATAGTGATAGCGCGTGCGCACGGCCGAGAAACTCGGAGCAACAACATTCGGAGGAGCAACTGGGACGATAAGGGCATCAATAGCTGTTAAAACGGGAGAGAAAGCGAGGGAGGTAGTTGAGGGGGCGCCGAAGAGAAGGAAAAAAATCGGAGAACTGGGCTTTTTTTCGAGCAAAGACAAAGAAGCCCGCAAACTGGCTCCGGAAGTGAGGATCAAGCAAATTGGAATGAGGGAGGACCTGCTGTCTATCATACGGCACACGAGCAGCGATCATTTTTCGGAAGAACTTTAGCCCAAGAGCAAAGGGCGGAAGGAACTGGAGGAGGAGGAGTAGCGATAGAAGACAGTCGTAGCGAGTATATCGTACAGATAGAGGGCTCTTGCTCGCTGGATCTTGAAAGAAAAACTATTGCCAGGCTCCCTTTCGCGTCCTTCTTGTCATTGATCCCGCTTTCGTCTACCTGCTGACCTGAACCGGCGCGTCGCGACGCGGGTCGTATCTCCTGGAAAAGGGGGCACCGTTTGGTCAGCTGTGCTTGTTATGCCCTGGGTGGCCGCCTGCTTCGACTTGCTGGCGGCTCCGATTTTCGGTTACTGTCTTACCTTGAGGAAACTCGCCCTGCAAACCGGCATCCTCCAAGGAGGAGCTAACAAACCGTCGATAATCGTGGGAGGCAATTCGTCCAGTACGTCCTACGTGCCGAAGGACAACTCGTTGAGCACAAACACCATGGCTCCAAGTGCCGAGGAACAGCGCCAAGGTAAATACGAATGTCGAGAGAATACGCGATCAGGCCATGTTCTTTATTTATTGAGTCTGGATTATCGCGAGTTACGAAATTCACAGGGTTACTGTCGCTTTATCTTTGAAATTGAAGACGCGACGATAACACGTTACGCAACGCAACGTGTCGTCATCGAACGGATAGAAATGCAATAAACAACGAGCGTCGCTTAAATAAATATGAAATTCGCCGGGACTGTATTGCCGTTTTGTTTGTCTCCTCGCCCCATCGAACGATTCGCTTATTTTTGCTGCCATTCGCGGAAGATAAAGGGGGAGGCGTTAGATCGAACCCTCGCTTCGTCGGAAACGGATCATGGTTTCGCGAACTAGAACCTTGCAGAAAATCCGAGTGTCGATATAAATATGCTACGGTATAAATAGATCGTTGTCGTAGACATTAAGTCTCTCGAAATTCGCGACATAAATAAAGATTTGAAGTGTTCGCGTCGAGCGTCAATTATCCTGACAGATAAGTGGTTCGTTTTAATTGGAACGGACAGACGTTTAAAGCGTAATCCGACAACGAAACGAAAAGGAACATATGTAGTTACGTTACGCTCGTCACGGTCTTATCCGAGCGATAAATTTATGGCCAAAGAGAGAGAAATAATAAAATAAGCGCGAAGAATCAGGGAGTCATGGCAATGTGCAACGATACAGGGTATCGTGCGTTGTTAAATTATTATTATCGCCCTATCGAACGAATCGTTCAGCGATTTTCAAAGGGGCGTTTCGTTTTCATACAGTCGTTTTCTCGACATCCGTTCCAGTATCGATACCGATAATTCTATATCAATGAAAAACGCGGTGGTCGCGAGTCGCTGGAAAAGACACGAGATTGCGAAGGCCAGGCCGATATGTAGAAGGAAAGGCGAGAATCGTGTGCACGAAGATAAATCGTTCCGATAAGTTTGGCCCGTCGAAGAATCGATTCGCAAAACGTAACGTTAATATCCTATTTCAAAATTTTAACTTTTTTACGAATCTGTCCTTGAAAATACTAATTGTTCAGACACGGTTTCAGTTTATTCAGGACTGAACGGTTACGTGTTCGAAGGCTAGCGAGTGGCGACCGAGCGATAGAAACATATGTAAATGAACGATAACTGGAAATATGTTGCTATCGTATTATCTTCTATAGATTCGGAATTTTGAGTGGCAACACGCGTACGATACACTCCAGCTGGTAATTACAGTTGCGTCACATAGTCTGTTGGATTCGTTATAAATCATATGATTAATTTTTTAATCTAATCGGACAGAAGCTCGAAATCAATCACGATAACGATTTAGCCAGTATTCCACGCGTTCCAAGTATACGTAAGCGCTAATGTTTACCATGCGGTAAAATGTGAAAGGAACGAGATTAACAAGAGTAACGGGGAAATGAGAGAAACGAATATTCGAAGAACTTTATTATTAGAATCGGAACATGATATACCTGACTGCAACGTATACGGTGCGCGTTGCGCATATCATCGAATCTAAAAACACTTTTGTACATACTTGAGGGCTTGCAAATACTTATGTCGTCAAATTGATACCTTTGAGCTTTAATGTGTGGTGTTGTTGCACGTGCATCGTCTTCGGTACACGCCAATTATTTATGTTCCTTGCAACTGCGTAGGTGTATAACTTCCGTGACAAAATAGTACATGTTGTCAAGTGTAATGCTGTCTCGTGTAACGTCTTGTCAATCCGATAATAAGAATATTTTTTTTTATCTATAACTTACTAAGGTTGCTCCACTTCTTTATCGCGCAACTTTATCTCGACTAAGTACTTAAATACGGGATTTTACACACATCGCCATATCACATTATCTCCATATTTTCAAAGTTCAACTTTATATTAATAGATAAACCATATTCGGCCTACGCAGATCAATCTATCTTTAGACCGTTGTCAAAATTTCCATAAAAATGTCGGACCTGTAACGCGCGGGCGTCAGGGCGGCGGAATACCTCCGTGATGTAACTGAAAGGGAGTTTCGCGTCAAGACCGATTATCGATTTTCAGGCGCTGACCTTGTTTTCACCCTTCGCGCGGAGGATAAGAGATGTGTTGCGGCGAATGGAATTTAAAATTCGCGATCGGATGACCGGCGACCGGTAGTAAATGTATTTCTCGTTATTTTGCATATGTAAAAACGAAACGATATTTGGTTTTAAAGTATCACTGCATACGAAGAATTTATAATTGCTACTCATGCATGCGGTTGCAAAAGCAGCGTGACGACTTAATCAAGCACACACGACCGTCGCCATTTCATGGTTGAGTAATGCATCGAGCTCCGACACGTCTTAGGTCAACGTACAAACTATTAAACTACATTTAACGTGGTTTCGTGGGGAACTCGCGTTACGCGACACAACATGATACGCCTAGATCAATTGATATCGAAGCAATATCCGACGAAACGTTGAATCGACAGCACTCTACCTTGTGAAAGGAAACGAGAGCTGAATCATACGATCGACGTTTGCATGGTAATATTTCCGTTTCCGGAGCACTGCTTTGTAAAGAGTTACAGCGTGTACGGAGTCTTCGTTGTGGAAACTTCTACACCAAATGCGGACTCGATCGCGACTCTTTGATCTCTGAGATCAGGGATCTAATTCGTAATTAATCCCGTCGATGAAATTATGTGCCCGCGGGTCAAAGTAGAGATAGGAGAATAAAAATGAAGACAGATATCGCGGATGTCGAAATCACTGAGAGCGTGTGAAAGGTGTTCTTGTCTCGTAAATTCGTTGAATTCGAATGGATCTTCTCATTTTTTTTCAGAAAAGCGATAATCTTACGCTTTATTAGCCTGTTAGTAAAATTATCAATTGTCGGATTTAACAAAATTTTGGCAACAATGCAAGAAGGTTGCATGTGACATTTAAGTAAAGAGAAAATTAGAACGGTGAAAGACGGGTAATATTTGTGAGGGTAATACCGCGAAAGAAGTAACCATCGAGAAAGCGCAGCCAAAAGCTCTTGCACGAGGCACGAAGCGGAGAATTCTAAATATAAACTACGCTGATGCAGCTTGCAGTGTAAGACTCAAGAAGGTCTCAGTGTTCGTTAGAAATTCGCACGAACAAATCGCACGCACGCTCACGAGCTAAACTCGCCGGTGGCAACATTGAAACACGTTCAGCATTATCGATCCAACATTGACACAGCAAGGGTTGAACAACGTAACACGTTGTATGCACAATGTGTGTGATTGGTAAGGAAAATTCTTGCCCGTTCTTTTCGATCGATCGTCGCTTTCGCAAACCTTAATCTTCGGTTCGATCGCGATTGCGATCTGAATAATTCATTGCAACGATTCACACGATTCGAAGCTATCTAAAATTATGATATCGTGTCGCGGCTGAATATTTCAACGGAGGTACATATATTAAAGAACAGAAACACGTGCGAATGGAAAATAAAAATCAAATATTGTCCGGTCGAAAATATCGATAATTTATTTATTTATTGATTTTCTTTTTTCGTCTAACATATTTTGCGACGCGATCGACGCCTTCGTCTTTGTGTCAAGCAACGTCATACGATTTCACGTTGCAACTTTATGATCATTCAAACGATGCTGGTGTACAGTCAAAATGCGGCACGTTGCCAAAACCACCGTCACCCACTAAAATGGAACGGTGCATATAAGAACAAAGAGTCCGATCGTGGAAGAAAAGTCCTTACGCGTACTTGAAGTTGTTGATCAGTATTTTCTTTTCTTGCAATGCATACTGGCTGGACAACCATCGTGTTATTTTATAGCGAACCTTTTGTTTCGCCATCGCGTGTTTAAACGTGAGTCACCGATTGCATAAGTAATTACACTCTCATTGATGTTTGTCTTTCTTTTCTCAGAACCCGGTAAGGACAAAATCGCGGTAAGGACGCTGGGAATAACGAAATCCCCGCGCAAATTCGCGGGGGTTGTCATCGCCATGTGCGGCTTGCCAGGTCGTGGAAAAAGTCAAGTCGCTCAGTGCCTTTCGCGCAGGCTTAATTGGAACGGCGATTCCACCAAAGGTGAGAAATATTTTCCCATTTGTTATCCTTGCGACGCGCGACTTAAGAATATCTAGTCGTTGTTTTCTACGTTCTCGTAGAAAAACCGCGCTCTTAGATATTCGCAACGACGCGACGCGACGGTCTGACCAATGTTCATTAGTACACAGTAATTTTTTCCCCCGGCGTGTTTGCATTCAACATGGCTACAAAATGCATTCTTTCAATAGACGCCGCAAACATATTACGTAGCCTGTCATTTATGACTTACAATTTACCTTGAACGGATTAATTTTTTCTCGAGGGTATCGCTGTGGAAACGCGTTGTTAGACGTCGCGAGGAGAATTAATATTTTTCTGCGCCGAGTTTTCCCCTACTCCGTCCCCGAGACTTTCTACTTGCATCAGCGTAAACTATCTGTTATAAAAACAATTTGATAATGGTATTTACCAGCGGTATTACACGCGCCTCGGGAATTGCGAAACAGCTTCGCACGAACTTAGAACTTAGAATCGAAATAAAGAGCAACTGAACCGAAAGAATATCATAGGCATAGACTTATTATGTACATGGTGTTTCGGAACGGGTAGTACAACCGATATGGGTAAATTCGTTATGAAAAAATAACAAAGAAAAGATTAAGTTGAACACCTCATTAGGTATTTGTTTTTGTATTTGTGATCATGTAAACATTAGCAATCATGCTTGGTTTTATACTGAGGCTACGGTTACAGTGGACACGATTTCGTGCGAAAAGAGCATCGCATGAAAAATCGCGATGTCAGACGATTGTTGCGATTTTTCGCGTGTTGCTCGGTTCGTGCGAAATCGCGTCTATTGTAACTGTAGTCTGACTTGTATAAATCAGGTACGGCCATTACAGTTGGATCAACAGATTAATCCATAATGTTAATATGTTCTGCGATGACATAAATTATTTCTGTTCTCCCTGCATCTTCAGAAGAAATGTACTCTCTCTCTGCTAGCTAACTAGGGTACTGGTCCCTATTAGTGAGCCTGAACCTATTAGTGTGCCCTTACATATAAATAAGTTATAAAAAAGGAATCCCTTTAGAAATGAAAGAAAAACATTTTTTTTTCATTAATAAGGGGACGGCACGGGTCATGAAATCGCTTTTGGAACAACACTATATGGAAGTTGTGGTACACATGTAATATAACAAAACCCTAATAGGTTTCTTCAGAATGGGCCTTGGTTTTTGGGATATTGTGATTTAAAGTTTGATACGCATCGAGTAATTAAATTTCGTGAGAATTTTCAAAGATTGATCGGTGGCTGTAGCGGTAGAGTATAGGATTGTCACGCCGCTGGCCAGAGTTCGAATCTCATACTTCGTGATAACATTTTTTTTTCCTCTTCTATTTTTTACTAATTTTTAATCAATCAAGTGCACCTGCATTAAAAAATATGTTGCTTTATGCCTGGTATGCTGCGGGATTAGTGACCACTGAAGAAAAAAGAGAATTTAAAAATGTGAACGAGGTTTGTTTTTCTCGTGATTTATTAAAATGTGCATGGTGTGAGAATGCTTTATGTTTCGTATGTTTTTACGATGCGTACCATCCGAAACATTGTGCATAATATTTAAGATACTTACAAAATTTAAAATGTACATATCGTAAAAAGTAAATATAGCATAACATATCTATATAATATAGTATATACATATGTATACAATATATATTAATTAGTATAGTATATTAATAAAAAGAAAAATTATTTCGCAGTACAAAAATGTAAAAACAATCGTTGATTTGAAGGGTAGAATATATTATGTTATAAATACACGTTTTATAATAATGCGCGCAAAATAATATGTAACATATATACGTAAAGTAACAAATATGTTATTCCACGATTAAAAATTAGTGAAAAATGGAAGAAGAGGAAAAAAAATTTATCACGAGGTACGAGGGGATTTGTGAATTCTGGCCGGCGCGGCGTGACAATCCTATAACTCTACCGCTACAGCCACCGATTACTCTTGGGATATTGTCTCACGAAATTGAATTACTAGATGCGTATCAAATTTTAAATCAAAATATCTCAAAACCAAGGCCCATTCTGAAGAAACCTATTAGGGTTTTGTTATACTAGATGTGTACTACAACTTCCATATAGTGTTGTTCCAAAAGTGATTTCATGACCTGTGCCGTCCCCTAGTAAGTTTAATACTTTTACTTTATTTAAAAAAATGTCTTTCTTTTATTTCTTAGAGATATTCTTTTTTACAAATTATTTAAGTGTAGAGGCACACTAATAGGTACAGGCTCATTAATTGGGACCATTACTCTAGTTGTCTCTGGTTTTTATATCATAAATTTTGTATACTAAAGGGTGTGTAGCCCGTATATTATAATAAATAAATAAATAAATAAAAAACCATAAAAAATTGCGAAAAGTTATTGATTCAAAATTCATTGACAGTAGTTTCTGGACGACAGTTTCAGCACTTTCTTCATTAATGTCAGTTCTAACTGCGCTAAAATATGGTGTTAATTATTATACTCCATAATATTGTCAAAATGCTAATGTATAGTGCGATCAGTGAAGTCGAAAGTGTGGTAAGTACATGCATAAGAATTATACGTAAATACGTAAAGCATTTTTAATAGTAATGTTCTCGAACACGAAAATGTAAACAAAAAATCGTTGTGCTATGTCTTCATTTATTTTTTCATAAGGAATTCATCCATACCTGGTTGTACCATGGTGGAACAAGACAAGGTTAACCATTGCGCATAATGGCGGCTGGATGGTTTGGGCAACCAATAAGCGTCTGACCCAAAACTTGTCCGCGCATTTCAAAGCATTTCAAAAGTAACAAACAATTTAATAGTTTTATGACTTTTAAAGAGTGTCCTGAGCAATATGAGGACCAGCCTGCGTTGGATGGCATCTTTAACTACAAAATGAGCTGTATTTTGTCTTGATTCCATGAGAAAGGAAAGCGTAAAGTGAGATTCCGTAAAGGCATCGTTTTAGTAGGGTTATAGAATCCTGAAAAGTCACGTGATGCCTCTACCCCCTTTATCACTCGTAGGTATCATTACGCATGCGTATAAAAGCAGCCAACCTGGATTTCCAGGTTTCGGGTCAGAGTCTAATTGGTTGATAGTTCCCCTACTACTTTTGAACCACTGCGCATCTCAGGAATGTTTCATCTTGTCTTATTCCACCATGTGTTGTACTACCCGTTCTGCAACACTCTGTACAGACAGCGCATTCTGACTGTTTGCCATAGTCAGACTGTGTCAAAACTGAGAAAGAGAAAGCTGCTGTACGGTCCATCAAAGTGTTTTTTTTTCTAACAATGGATGTCACCTGAAGTATGCTATCTTTTTGCAATATTTTACGACCTTCCGGCTAAATGTGCCGTCTATACCTACAAGGTGTAACAAAAATGTTGCAGATCCATGGAAGGGACGATTCCTGAGGTGATTTTAAATAACTTTCCCTTAGAAAAAATTTCCTCGGAGGCTTTGTTAACGAGATAGTGACAAAAACTCTTGACCAATCAGAGTGCGAGTACAGTGGACGAATTTTAGTGCGGGCTTCGACTCTAAGTAATATTGGCCTGCCGAAATTAGTCCGCTGTACTCGCTCTCTGATTGGTTGGTGTTTTTCGTTAATAACTTGTTAATAACCCTACTTAACATTTTCGCTGGCGAAAAAGTTGTTTAAAATCACCTCAGGGATCACAGTTTTCAAGGAACTGCAATAGTTTTGTTACACTCTGTATACAGGATCATCCACGTATTAAATTAAATTAATTATTATGAATCTGATTATCATCAATTAAACAATTTCTTTGTTTCCAGTGATGAGCGTGAGCGAATATCGGAGGAAAAGATTGGAACCGTACGGCGAGGCGGTGTCGCACGAGCTGTTTCGTCCGGATCACACGGCGAACGCGGCGTTGAGGGCTCTGTCCCAGAGAGACGCGATGCACGATTCCGCCGCGTGGCTCGCAGCCGGGAATTCCGTAGCTGTAAGCATCACGAGCAAACTAGAGGCATGCCGAGTTATTGGCAAACGCGTCGAATCACACCGTACTTCGGTCTGGAGATGAAACCAACCGGAAACGAAACGAGAACGCGCGTTATCGTCTTTCGTTCAAGTTGGGAGAACGTGTTAAAGATAGAGGCCCGGACGAAAGTATTTCTCGAGTAATGCGACACGATGCGACACGGAGAAAAGTAACGGCAGAGGCACGTTTCATGGGCTTGTCGAGCCGGTCTCGCGGCTCGCGCCTTTCTCTGCAGTTCAATCGAATCCTGTCTTACGAGTTTCGGTTCGTTTTTTTTCTTTTTCTTTTTTTTTTTTTTGTCGTTTTATGAATATGCGTGCGTCGCACGCAACGTTCTGCATTGCAAACCATACGAGTCTATGAGCGTCGTAAATGCGATTCGCAATCGATTTGTTGTCTCAAGATACACGTATATCGTTTTGACGATCGACGACGCGACGGCTGATAAATGCTCGAAAGTAGTACTTTGGATTCGTACGAACGTTCTCGATCCCACGGAACAAATGTAAGGGAACGGGAACATGTAAATCGAGAGAGAGAGAAAGAGAGTGAATAATTATCAACGAAGCACTAGGTAGACGAATCGTACCTGATTTTTTGAGTCCGCGAGAAAAGGAGACGCCGCGCCGCGTGAGAAGTAGCGAATCCGCGCAATTAGTTTTAAGAGTTTTCCTGTTTGAAGATCCTGGACGCCACGCTGGTGACACGAGCGCAGCGCGCCGAGGTCTTCGACTATTTTTCCGGGCAGCTCGGTTATCGCGTCCTTTTCATCGAGTGCGTCTGCGACGATCCGGTCGTACTGGAGCAAAATTACAAGGAGATATTGCAATACAGCGCCGACTACCTTGGTATGGACTCAACGCGTGCCAAGGAGGATCTAGGTCTCAAAATAGCTCATTATATGCGCTCGTACGAGCCCATGGACGAGAAGGTTTATCCTAGAATTCGCATCAACACCGCCACCATGGACATCGAGACCTTCAAAGTGTCCGGCCACGTCGAGTCCAGCGTTATTGGCTATCTTGGAAGCGTCACAATCACGCCTCATACTCTTTACTTCTCTCGGGTTCGTAATCGATTTAAGTACACTCTCCCCACGATACGTATTTAACAGTTTAAGTATTCTTATCAGTCGCTTAAAATAGTGTGGCAGTTCTTCTTTTCGCCGGTTATCTGTTGTCCGAATATCGGGTCCACTCAATCTAGGGTTCACGTCGATTTATCTCTGTCTTTTGGTCAATAATTGATATATAACTACTGAATCGTAACAAACGGTGAAATCAGAGTCTGTTTGACGTTTCTAGCACGGAGAAAGCGAGTACAACGTTCTTGGTAAGGTTGGCGGTGACGCCGTGTTGAGTGCTCGAGGCGAGAGGTACGCGCAAGCGTTGTCAACCAAATTCAACGCGATGCGAATCCCCGATCTTCGAGTGCTAACGAGTCGTCTTCGAAGAACCATCGCGACCGCGCGAGGAGTCGAAGCGCCGCAGGAACACGTCGCGGCGCTCAACGAGCTTCACGCTGGTATTTGCGAGGGTCTGTCTTACGAGGAGATGCAGGAGCATTATCCCCAGGTAATTTATCGCAGTTTCCTCCGAAGAGTATAAGTTTATATAAGTATATACAGTAGAGTCTGCTTAAGCCTAGCCCATTTTCTTTCCCCAAGGCTAGCCCAATCTCTCCAACCATTATTTCTTGTCGACTTGGGCCGTGGGAACTTTCTTGCCCGGGAGCTCGACTCCCGGAACAATAGGCTGTAAAAGACAAGGATAGCACTAGCCATTTAAAAGTGCTCGTGACTGATTTTCACCTTTCTCCATCGGATTTTCACGAGAGTTACGCTAATCGATTCCTTATACTCGCCAGATTAAAAAAATATCAAACACGACATAATTCGGTCCATAATTAACAAAATAACGAAACAAATTGATTTTCACGATACAATTCTAACTTCGCTAAATATAGTCCGATTTACATGAAATTTGGTGTTATTTTAATCAGGAGAACGTTTAGAATCCAATGGTGAAACTTTTGTATCGATATGACAACGGATAAGATCGCGGAAACTGAGAAAAATTGACGACTCAACGCCCGAGCGACACACGCGTAACTCGAAGGTCGCTCGGTCTTGAGCGTCCAAACTCATAAAAACCAGTCAAACAAGAAATTGGAGGTGCAAGATTCACTTCCCAGTTTACTTAGGCCTTGGCATACGGATCCGACGGGCAAAGCCTTACGCGGGGACTATTGTATAAGTTTAGTCAACTCAACGGTGATCAGTTCATCGTTCCACTAAACGACAAGGGCTGCGCCACGTTGATTTCCAACGTATTGAGTATAAATAGCGTAGATTCTTTACACTACAAAGCATGGTGACCGCTCATTAAAAATGTTGAGAAGTTGGTAAGCGTTCAGCGTTAAATCACTCAAGAGTTGGGTAATAATTGAGTCCGCTGAACGCACCCAATATCAGACGTTCGCATCTACATACATATAGAAACTTAGAAATTTCTACATTTCTCTTGTGCCATTAGGAATTCGCCTGGCGCGATCAGGACAAGCTACGCTATCGTTATCCTTGGGGCGAGAGTTACATCGACGCGATGCAGCGCGTGGAGCCGGTGATCGCGGAGTTGCAGAGGTCGAACAACGTTCTCGTGGTGTCGCACCAGGCTGTGCTGCGCTGCATCATCGGCTTCTTCCTGGATAAGAAACCGGAAGAGCTGCCCTACATGGAGGTCCCCTTGCACACTATTATTCGCGTCAGCAGCCAGGGCTACAACTACAAATTGGAATTCTACAAGCTTCCCATCGAGTGCGTGAACACGACCCGCGTGAAGCCGAAGAATTGCAGCGCTGACAGAACCGCGGACGACGCTCTGCTGACGGTTCCCGCGCATTTCGATATTCCGGACCCGTGGAGAAATCCTGGTAACGGACCCACTCTTGTGCAGCAGCACTGAGAAATCGCTCGACGATCCACGATCGCGTCGAAAATTCGATCATTGTTGGGATGTAGCTTTTGGAGGTTTCACCGGTAACACGTTTCGCTCGGGTTTGATCAAATCGGAAGGTGAAGGTGATGGCTGGAAAATCGACATCGCAGCGAAGAATTCACTTGAGTTATTTTTTAATATGTAGCTGGCTAAGGTAGCTTTAAGAGTAAGAGCGGATCAACAACACGGTTAAGAGACACACGCGTTAAAAGATAATATTTGAGTCAATTACAGTTGTATTAGTTTTCTTGTAGACATTTTAGCGGTAATGAAAGGTTGCGAGTATGGAGAGATTATAACTTTCGAGTGGAAGGAATAAAACAGGTTGAAAGATTCCCTGTAGAAAGTTGAAACGTAATTGGAAAACGTTGGCTCTTTAAATTTGATTGGTTATTGATTCGTTATCGTCGAGGTTCTAATAGCCAGTTTTTTCGGTCGTTGATTTTTTTATCGACAGTAATTTTCGATCCTGCTGCTGGAGCCCTTTATACGTTACGATTAATTGTTTAGTTGTAATATTATGCGATACACGATTAAATCGATGTTGTATTAATTATGTACGTATTCATAGAAACGCGTCGTAGAACAAACATCAATCGTATCTTAAATCTGACAAACAGATGATTCGAATCGCAGGAGCGTGACGCAGGTTCATCGTATCGACATTTTAATAACGGGACATTTGAACAACGAAAGTGATAAAGAGTGTTTCTGAATATTTCTTTAGGCTAGGTTTTAATTTTGTTTGATTCTTTCGTAGTTCCTAAAGTAACGATCTATGTAGTTGTATTTAATTCGACAGTTGAAATACCTTAGGCCTTAGGTTAACGTTCGACGATAAGGAAAGAACTGGTCGTTAATTAAATTGACGATGTCAGTGTTAACATGGAAATAATGACTAATACATTATATTTTATAATAGATTAATGAAACGACTTAAAATGCCTGATTGATAACGTGAGCATTTTTGCCCGTAAATTCGACGGTACTTCTGGAATTGCAAGTTTAAAAAACATCGAAATAGCTTTCGATTAAGAGTATTCTCGATACGACAGGCGTGTTCTTCCGTCGATGTCTTGTTACGTTTCGGTTAGATTAGGTATCACGTAGACCGCATAAATGTGCATAATATCTTATTAGGCTATACGTAGAAATCCTCACGGACCTAAAGCGGAAATTTTTCGAGGATTCACGTGTGCAGGGTGATAAATATAAAAAGAAATATATGCGAGAAGACGGAATGTATTTGTTAAAAACAGAAAGTGGAAAGTTTATTTTTTTTTATAAAATGTATATCTGCACGAATATTGATTCTATTTGATATTCGCGAATGAATGACAAAACCATCTAGTCGAGTGTCGATCCATTGGCGAATTCTCCGAGACTTTTTTACCACTCGAAAGACAAAACGGAAATTTAAAGAGCGTTTTAGACGTTTAGGTCGTATAGTAGAAATCTTTGAAGTTCTTTGTTTTTTTAATTGTACATTATGAATAAAACGTTTTTTACAAAATATTACAACTTCTTCGATCAACGCCAATCTCCGTTTATTATGTCTTTCAAGAAGGAGAAGAAGGTGTGCAATTTCAAAATAATTGACCTCGTGACGAAGTCGTTCATTATGCAAAATACAACCGTATACATCTAGATCTAGATTGTAGAAAAATAATCTTCAGCGAGCTACCGCTGTCACAGTTTTCATAATTAATATTCAATGACTCGTGCGCATGACTAGATAAATAGTTAAAGCAGGTACTGTTATCGATCGGCCTGACTAGATCAAACATTGTTAATAAGTACTTCGAATCTCCACGACAATTTACAGAATAGCCTCGTTAATTACAAACACTGTAACAATTTTTGGACAATTAGTAAGCGTTCCAAAATTTTTTCCTGGTTTCAATTAAATCGAACGAGATTCAAGAAAATCTGGCAATTTCTTAAATTATATTCCCGACCTCATCAGCTTGGCGGTGTAATCTCTTTGCTTGTTAGCCAGATGAAGATCCAAGCTTCGCAGCATTCTATCGCGAATTTCTTGATCGTAGGAAGAACTGTCCCCGTTGCTGCGAGAACCTTTCAGCAAGCCAGTCCTGCGATGCGCGGTCTGCGGCACGTTCCTCGAATACGTGCCCAAACGAAAGCCAGGATAATTCGATATCACGTCTCTCCTAGTTTCGCGAGCCGCGCTCTTCATGAACTCGATCGCGGATCTTCGACAGGTGTCGTAACCCAGAAGCTGAATCCTTTTACCATGAATCGCGTCCACCTGAGAATTATTCGGCTTCGATATTTTATCGATGATGGTTCCGACCGAATTTGGCGTGCCAGGCAAATTCTCAAACACTTTCCGAACCACCTCCTTCGTCAAGTCCTCCTCGCTACTGGATTCGCCTGCGGAGAGTTACGCAAAATAACTTTTCCAACTTTTTACTTAATTACAAAGCGAGTAGATATTTCAAATTAAAGCGAAATTAACTTTCAGACACTTGGCAAACTTGGTTCACACTTTCTTGTGTACAATACGTAAAGCAGTTTCTTGAAGTTACCGAAGGAGTTTGAGAAAATCATAATTCAGCGCGTTCCGGAGTTCCAGAGGAAATTTACGAAATAAATTAGTATTACCGAGGTCGCTTGTGGAGTGCGATGTGTACGTTCCTTCTTTGATCTCGCGTTGAAGCTCCAACACTCTGGCCAGTGCCAATTGCAAATATTCTCTTGCGTTTGGCTCCTGTACAAACAGCGCGTGCAACCGCACGCTGTCGGATGTTAAAGCAGACTACTTTTCGAACGCTTGGGAATCGGGTAGCGCATTGCTCATTATGGAAAGTTACTGTAATAAAATTGGGTTTACCTCAATCGACTTAATCTTCTTGCTGTTACAATTCTCATCCACTAAACAAGGTGCCTATCGCAAGAAGAAAGACAAAAGGTAGCATATTAAAATCCAAAAGAAATGAATACGCTGTAACGCGAAATGTCTTACCGACGAATATCTTTTCATCTTGAACGAAACTTTATTGAAACTTTCGGCTGCAAAAACTGATGAAAAGTTATCAGGACACTGTGGAAGTTTCAGAGTTTGGACGCAACGCTGGCAGAATAATAGTTTTGGTTCTCGGTATGTACTCACTCCGGAGCATATGCTTCTTTCTTTTCTGCTGCGTCTTCGTCGGATCCGAAGCCCTCGGCTTCCCCAGCTAATGGCTCCTTCGTCGTCGCACACTTTCTTTGTTCACCCGAGAATTCTTTCCCTTTTCAACAGACACCGAATTCCACAAACGCGTTTACAAAGCGACCGTTGACTGGCGTCGATCGGCATCGACTGCCCAAATCGTGGCGACCCTACTTTCGAGAGACTGGTGCGAGGGTGACGGTTTGCCATGGCTTCTCCCCCTCCAGTCCCCTCGAGAACCGCTGAAACAGTACCCCTCGTGCTGGCCACCCCTGCAGATGCAAGCGAACACTGTGCTGGAAACCCCTGTTTGTCCGCGTACCTCGTGCCCCGTGCCCGATAAAAACGGCTGCCACACGCCCCTTACTCCAAACATCAATGGAATACGTTACTAGGCAGTAGCGTAACTGTATTTATTGGCCGCTATATGAGATAGGGTCGATGAATCTGTAGAGAAACACGGTTTACTGCACGTCGAAAGTAAGGAGCAGTTGGCTTGACATTATCGAGGATTAAGGTAATAATCTTTCCACAGTTCTTGTAAGTTAAAATTAAGGATCGATTAAATAAGTTTGCACCGCGCCTAAGTTATTTGGTCAAGTACGAAGTGCTCCTCTAATGGACTCTAATCCGCCGACGCGACGGTTTGCTGGTTTTTAAAATAGACCGCGAATTGGGAAAGACTCATGAAACTCTACGAGATTAACGAGAAATCGAATTTACTTAACAAGAGTTTGCCAGTAACTTTGAACTCCACCTTTGACAGGTAAATTCTTCTGGACTTTTTTTTTTATACTTAACCGAGACTTTACTGCTCGTTGATTCTTTCATTTCCTCTAGTTTTCATGGCCAATTGGCTTTCACACTACGCGCATCACGATCCTTTTCATAGACATTGTAACCAAAGACTGCTGATTTCCCCTTTGCTGATTCTCTCAGTAATGCACTTCACAACCCTTTCTATTTCGATTTAAAAAAGGATAGCAAATCATCCCAAGACGTCTGCTTTGCACCTAATTCGCAGTCTATTCTTATACATATGCCTATGGCAGAGTTTGGGCAAACTGTAATCATTAATATGATTACTGACTAATAACTAATGATTATGTAAATATTTGAGCATGACTAATGACTAATGACTAAATTCTTGTTAAACAAGTGAGTAACTCTAATCGTAACTAATAGCTAAATGAGTAATCAAAATTTAAATCTTACCTATAACTAAAAATGATATGTTAAAAAAGCTACGGAATGATAACAAAGAATATATTTCAATACTTTATAAACTTTTAATATAAAATATAATATTTAGATTAGGGGAGCCACCTTCGACTTTGTTGACCTTGAAATATGTTGTTATATTACTAATATGTAGAAAAACACACTAATAACTAATGGCTAATTAAATGTTAAAACTGATGACTAGACTGCGGATGTTTATGCAAATTTCTATTTTCAAGAACATAGAAACAGAAAACCAACTTAGATAAAATTATCATTTGCCTACTAAATATAATAAAATGTATTTTATTTTCGATATTTCATGCACTTTTGCATCAATGCACATTTTGATGCATTTTAACTCATTTAAAGTCGCCATAAATGCATAAACATCCGCAGTCTACTAATGACTAATCATAATTAATAACGAATGGTAAATGATTAAATAGAGTTGTAAGTAATTAGTGTCATATGGTCATGACTAACCAATCAAACATTTTTAACTAATAAGTAGGAGGTTAATTGTGATTAACGATTAATCAGATGATTAGTTAATTTTAATTATCATTATAGTCCTTGCATGATATTTTTCGCATCGAATTCCTTTGTTACTCGTTAAACTTCAGTAACATTAAAACTAAGTAAAAATCTTGGAGAATTGGAGGAATTGAATCTTTATGCAACAGTAAAACTCCACACAAAGTTTTAGAAAAATTCATTCGGTAATTTTTAAATTACTTACTTTTCAATATTTATGAGAAAACGCAATACATGTTGAGAAATATATTACAAAAGTAAGAGTGAAGTTGCTGACATTTTAAGTACGTTTCAACAAACAAGTTTATGACAAAATATCAAAAATATAAATTAGTACCTTGGAAATTGATTCACTTTTGACTAAGATTGTTACTGAAGTTCATCATTAATAGGAGTCTTCGTAGAATATTTATCGAGTTTCATTTTCGTACAGGGAAGTTTCGGTTGAGTCCTTGAATCGAGAATAAGAGACGTCTGCATTTGGTGAAATAGATTTTATTCGATCCACATAGAGCAGAAGCTGCTTGGGGATTAATACATATTCTAACCTCGTATCGATTCGTTTCCCTATTGCGTGGCCTAATTACAGTTATAATAGGGACATCGAGAAGACGTTCAGACGTTATCTGAACGCGAACGTCTGTAACGTACGGAAACGCGATAGCCAATGGACGTGCGATACTGAATCCTGTTACCAAGGGTGCACGTCAAACAGGAATTTCCGATTACAGACGAAAGGGGCAAGGTCGTCTGACAGAACACAATTAATACACGGCCCCTTCTATTCGCCTCAGTAATTAAATTGCGCGATGCGATTCAATAACGTCGGAATCCTCTTCTCTGCACGATTCACTGTGATACATCAATCCGGCGATTCGTTTGCCTTTTAAGAAGGAGAGAGGAAACGGGGAACGCAACTTGTCTACAGGAACGATGGGTCAGGAAGAGCCGAATCGATTCGGTTCCGTTCGTAACTTGACGATGGATAATTGCGGGTCGATGAGGCATCCTGACCCATTAAGGTAGTCAGATCGTATCCTACGTTGGACCGCTACGATTGTATGCATATGTTACGGGCTGTAAAATGGCCTCCGTTGGACTTGCTAGAAAATCCCGTACGATTTGTCGATTTCGCGTAATCGTAATTTTATTGAAGTAGGTACTTCGGTCAGCCGTTAACCACGAACGAGCCATTCCATTATCCGCGTTACATGTTCGAGTTATTTGTTCGATGCGACAGGGAGCAATGGAACATTAGCCTGAAATCTCAGTGGTTCCGTTTCGAGATAAATTGTTCGTCGCTTCGATGTTCGTATCGATTTTTAGGTGCAATTTTTAAACGATTACTCAAGCTGTAGGTACAGAGAATCTTTTTGTGCCTCGCAGATCAAATAAAAAAAAATCACACAGTTCGACCGTGCAGATTGCGAGAAGATTACTTTAAACAGTTAAACTTGGACCCGTTGTTTCAGATGTCTCTTCGCAACTTATTCACATGTCCGTACAAACGATTTGTGCAATTTTAACATCTACCGCGATTTATCGTCCTTTATGTTAAGAGTGGTCCTCGATCCTCTGTAACGTCTGCGCTCGCACCGATCGCGTCGGCACAGCGCGCGATCACACTTTCAAATTAATTACACGTCAAGTTTCAAGTCGGTCTGGTGGTCTCCTCGCTTCCGAGCTCGTAAAGAGCGGTCGAATTAAATTCCTGTGTGTGCCTTCGTAAAGTCGATCCGAAGCTAGTTTCGTAGAGCCCGCCTCTGGCACCAATGCGTCTCCTTTGTGACAAACTCTGCCTACGATTACCGTTTCTTTCCCAACTATCTGTGGTTTCCGTTCGACAAACGCTCACGGTCCTTCTTGACAGGCGACAACATAAATACTCGTTGAATCTGCAACAGAGCACCTCGTCCTACTTTACCATTGATATTTCATTTTTTAATTACATTGTCGAATAAAAACTTTGTTGAGAAATTTGTACTAGCCAAAATCTTTTGGGATACCGAGTTGTAATTGGCATTGTCTAAAATACCATGTCAAAAAAAAAAGAAAAGTAATATAATTAGTAATATAATAATTGAATGGAATTGCATTATTTTTTACTAAATATTACCGCGATGGAAATTGTCAAAACGGTTCTCTTGAAATTATATTTTAGCCTATGAGCCCTTTCCATCAAACGCCTCAATTTAATCTGACAACTGTTACACCTAATAACTAATAACTCATTCTTATTATTAAATTTCACAAAATTGATTTCTATCTATTTGCGAAGTTCTATTTTTACTACAAATTCTTATTTTTTATTAACTTAACCCAAGATATAACAAAAAATCTTAGAGCGATTGGTATTCTATTCCTCCCTATATCTAATCGTTGGATCGAATACTCGCCTTTTTCGAAATGTCCCGCTGACAAAGTAGAGTGCTATTGGATTGACGCAGCTGTTGACGAAGCTGAGACAAAAGCCGATAATTCTGAAGGCGTTCCAGAAGTCATTGTAGTCTTGTTTGGATGACGGACAAAAGTGGAACCACAACATGAACGTGTGATAGGGCAAGAAGCAAATGACGAAGATAATCACAAAAGCGATTACCATCTTCCCAACCTGTCAATCACAGGCAACGATTTAATCGATTGCGTCACTTCAAGTGGTCGTTTCGTTTGAAGCGATTATCCTTTACCGAGATACTGAGCCGCGAGGCACACGAGCGACAGGAAGTCACTGCGATCATTGCGATTTCATGTCAGTGACGTTGACCGATTTGTCTGTATTTGCGAAAAGCATAGTTAGTATGCAGACTTTTTTCCGCTCGTGTGCATCGGGGCAAAATCTGCCAAAGATCGCATCGATCAAGGATAAAACTCTCGCGCGTCAACTTCAACTCAATAAGTATTTATTTGACAATCCTATTCACCTAATTTGAGAATATCGCGCTGTTTTTCCTTAAAGGGACTCAAGGATTTATTATACCGAAAGAAGTTATTCCGATAACGATTTTATCAGAGGTAAGCGATCAGGAAGAGATAAGGGAAACTTATCGAAGAGAATGGATCGTTACGGTTCGCGTGCAATTTGTCTTTACGAAGATTAACTATAGATAACGGTTGAAATCGAATCTCGCTCGGATGCGAATTCCCTGTTACCCAGAAACTATTTGTCATGTACGCATTTATAGAGTAATCGACTATATTAATTGTTTGAACCGCGCTGCCATGCCGCTGTGCCGAGTTGAAATCGCAACGATCGTCGGCAAAACGTTTTCATTGTTCTGCAGGAGCGCGAGTCAGCTAACGAACAATGCGCCCTTATCCACGTACAAACGAATTAGAGGACGGTAGAGTGGTCTTTGTGAACAGGAATCAAAATGGAAGAAGCAAGCCGGTAAGAACCAGGAGGGAGATGCTCGATCACCATGTTCGTTGTATTTTCGTCGTATCGCTATTGTTACGCTTCAATAGTAATCTGAATTGGTTAATTCGACGGAGTTGGGTATCGAATTATTGGCAAAGTTGCTTTTGCGATACGCAGGTAGGGAACGCCGATCTCTACCGCAAACTACTCGAATAATTAATTTGCATCTGACGGCCGAAACATCTGAAAAGAAATCCCTTAGAAGGAATCCTTCTGAGTAGGGGTTCGCGATATCAAGTAAATATTGGTACCGTTAGAATCCTTAAACACTGTCAAAATAATTTGTAGAATACTAGCTGTTAATGGCTTGTGCAATACAAGAGAATTGGCTAAAAGGTTTCTAGTTACTGGGCAAGATTAGAATATTTATTACCTTTTTTAAACTAAAAAGTAGGAGATTCAAAGATTTCAAGGCGCAGATTTAGAGATTTTAAAGTTGAAATTGACGATTTTAAGATCTTATGATGTAAATTTCAAGATATCAAGTTATAGTTTTAGAGATTTTCAGAGATAAAATTGAAGATTTGAAGGTTTAAAATTTTCAAATTTCATACTTTAAACCTTTAAATCGTCAATTTTAACTTTGAAAATCTTAAAATTCAAATCTTCAATTTTAACACTGAAAAATCTTGAAATCTTTTAATTTACCAGCTACAAATCTTCAAGATTCTAACATTAAATCCTTAGACTTATAATTTTATCTTTGGAAAGTCCCTAAAACTTAAAATTTTCAAACCTCAAACTTTAAACCTTCAAATCTTCAATTTTAATTTTGAAAATTTCTAAACTTGTAACTTGATATCTTGATATTTACAACATAAAATTTAAAAATCGTCAATTTCAACTCTGAAAATCTCTAAATCTGCACCTTGAAATCTTTGAATCTCCTACTTTTTAGCCTAAAAAGGATAGTAAATATTCTAATCTTGCTCAGTAACTAGAATCCTTTTAGCCTGTTCTCTTGTATTGCAGAAGCTATTAGCACACTTATTACAGATCATTTTGACAGTGTTTAAGGATTCTAATGGTATCAATATCTGCTTGACATCGCGTCCCCCTACTCAGAATTATTCTTCGTTAGGGTAGAAATCAGAGTACAAATTATAAATAGAAATTCCATGACCTTGACCGTTATTGATACATTAGAAGCAATAGTTGATTATTTGATGAAAATGGAACGCATCAAAGCAAAGGAGAATTCCCTTACATTTCGCGGAAAGTTTCTACGTAGGACGAGGTAAATGCAATAACTTCTGAAAGTTCGCTCAACGTCAGTTACTTCGTGGCCAGCGTATCGATGTAATAAGAAATGATCGAACGCCGCTTTTCATTAGAACGCGTTACGAAATGTGGGATAGTTTCTCCAACGTAATATTTATTTTCGCGAGGTGGGACCATTTCTAATTAGCGTATTTCTGAAAATTACTTTGTTCTCGTTCACTCCGTCCACTCTTGAACAACTGTCGACACAATGTTATTGCGCAACCTGTTACCAACTTTGCAGATATTGCGCAGACGGTGGGTATTTCTCGCGTTAAACTATTCCCAATTATCTGTTGGTTAAACGGTTAGACTTTAGACGACTATCTCAGGCGGTTAGCTTACAAACGAATCTAAATGATTCAAGAAAGTTCGTTTTTATAGAAGTACAGCTATTCTATCACCTACCTTCTTACGTGCTTGAATTTGTTCTATACGATGTCCGCTGCTAGCCAATTCTCCAGGCATGTTTCTAGTAGAGAGTTCGAGATGTCGTGCCATTCCTATATAAAATCCGGCTATCACGCAGAGCGGTATCGCGTAATAAGCTAGAAACTTGAACATCACCATGCCTCTCTGATAGCCCTCCCCTTTGATCCGGAAGCAGAAACAAGAGAATACGTGGTATCAGACTTCATGCCGATGCGATGATGTGTGACTAAAGCTAAGACGAAGCTTGTGCAGCAACGATAACAAACGGTATCAATTGTAACTATCTGAGTGTACAAATTTATAGCAGTATCGCGTGGTTTCGCAGATTCAGCAACGGATCGATATCCGAATGCGAAAGTTTCGATCGGCAAATACTCACCGAATTCTTCGGGAAAAGGACTGCAGATCAGAATGCTGTGGTTACCGTCCAACGGTATAGTTGGCACGTGAGAGAAGAGAGCAGCTGGCATCGCGAGAACAATTGCCAATACCCAAATAAGGGAGGCTGTTAGTATTGTTAATGGTTTTGCGCTCAGGCCGGCTACGTGACGGCGAATGGGATTCACGATTGCACAATATCTGCACAGACAACACGCAATCTAAATGTTAAAGCTTTTAGGCGTCTACATGAAACATCGAATGCACGTCTATTCGTCGAACGGAACTTTGTAATTCCGAACACTCTGTTATCGAGTGAAAATGTATTTTAATTTAACGCTGCGAGCGAATTTCTTCTTCGGGACAGTTAAATTGAGATTTATCTGCTCTTAAATTCTATTTGGATTACTGATTAGACGATCGAACAACCAGCTGATTGGTCCATTAATGGGGTGAAACTTCGTTCAAGTTACGTCATGGTTACCCTAGCCCTGAAACAACAATTTCCTCGGGTTATAACTGGGTTTGACAACTTACCTCTCGGCTGATAACGCGGTCAGAGTGAAAACTGAGACTCCGATCGAAATATCCTTGGCGCACTCCGATAATTTGCAAACTGCCAGGCCCCACGGCCACGACTCGATCGTGTACAGAATTGATGTGAACGGCACACATGTTACGATTACCTACAGCATGGGAGAAGGTTTGAAAAATATTTGCTGCTTTCGCTTCCATGAGATATTACGTTCAGAACATTTTGTCGCATTGTCGCGAAATCGTCTGTTCACGGATGGTTTCTTAAATTCGCTGGATTCAACGTTGACGACAATAACAACCACACTGGCAACAACCAAACTGTACAGTATTTCCTACCGTATTTGAGATAGAAAAACATGATTTACATTAGAGCTCTTATTATCCGGATGTATCCGGGTATCCGAGTACTCGAAATACTCAGAATAACCCAAACTCGGATTTGAAAACCAGTTATGAGTAATGATCTTGCTACTCGAGTACCCGAGTACCCAAAATACTTGTCAGAACTCGAACTCGGTCTTTAAAACTGACTGTGCGTAAAGTACTCAAATTCGGATACCCATAGATCCGAGTAATAGTAAGAGCCCTAATTAACATATAATTGCATGTTTCGAAGGAGCAGATTTATTAGAGAATATAAATTTTTCACTACATTATTATTTTATAAAATATGATGGTCAAGTTTGGTTTTTTAAACGGAACTATATACAGGGTGTTAGAAAATTTGTGGGGAATCTTTGACATATATGTAAGTAGTAGACACGAAAATAATAAGAAAAATTAGTATTACGCTTAGTTTATTATTTACACGCTGTTTTATATTTCGTAAAATGTCGACATAAGCCAGTGACCACGATTTGTACCTACTACGTATATGTCGAAGATTTCCCACAAATTTGGTAACGCCCTGTATTTTTTTACAGATCACTTGTTATTATGTTTCAAACCAAATTCAATAAGCTGTAATGTATACACCAGTTTTCAATTGGTTTTCGAGAAATTGT
This sequence comes from Perdita meconis, assembly GCA_030770465.2. NCBI lineage: Eukaryota > Metazoa > Arthropoda > Insecta > Hymenoptera > Andrenidae > Perdita > Perdita meconis. Next base: position 5,484,954 of record JASKOS020000004.1, read on the forward strand.
GCTTAAATGTATACTCATTTTCCATCGAAGAAAATCTGCTTGAATAGGAGGCACCGAAGGTACATATATGTATACAGTCGAGGACAGGTAGCGGGTCTAAGTATCGGTGAAGTTTATTCGAACTAATATTATTGTACATACATCAATTTTATTTATTATATACTTTACAGTACATACATTATTTAGCAAATAATTGAAATTAATGTTTACATTTTTAAAGAATCCCTATTTAATGAAATAGTCAGCTATTTTTCGAGAAACAAAAATAAGTGGACACTTAGTGAAATAGCCAGGAAGTACAGTGTATCGAAAAGTGCCGTAGAAAAATTTATAAAAAAGAGGCCGTGGACGCAAACGTTGTACTACGGTAAAAGAGGACCGCTGAATTCTTCGAAAATATAGACAGGACCCAACAATCGCCTCGAGAAGTATTGCAGAAACATTGCCATTAAGTATTTCAACGAAAACAATTAAAAGAAGGCTGCACGAAGCTGGTTTAAAATGTTGCAAGGCTAAGCGTAAACCACATATTAATCAGAGAAATATGAAAAAACGTTTAGCTTTTGCTAAAAAATATGTAAATATGCCAATATCATTTTGGAAAAATATAGTATGGACTGATGAAAGTAAATTTTAATTGCAAAAATTAAAAAAGAAGTATCAAGTTCGAAGGAAAAGAAATGAAGCGTATAAGAAGCCGTTTATACACCAACGCAACGGTTAAATTTTGCGGAAGATCATTGATGGTATGGGAGTGCTTTTCCTGGAATGGAATCGGTACATTAGTACAGATTGACGGAATGACGACAGATAAGTATATTGATATACTAAATGAAAATTTGGAAGAGGTAGTATTAAAAATGGGTCTCGATGGAGGATTTGTCTTCCAACAGGTCAATAACCCAAAATCAAAACACACTGCCAAGAAAAGTGTACAATTTTTTAAGGATTCGATTATCAACTTCCTTGAATGACCGGCACAGAGCCCAAAATGAATCCAATAAAGAACTTAATTTAGTAGACGGAAAAGTTCCTTTGGATAAGCGAACGAACAAAGTTGAATGTTTTAAAAATTTACAGTCTACATCTGTAAATATTAGTAAAGATTATATTGAAAATCATATAAACAATATTCCTCGACGTTTGGCAATAGTAGTACAAGCAAAAGGCGGCAATACCAAATATTAAATTTATTATGCATTTTATTTACCATTATTATGTGTCCGCTTATTTTTGTCTCGCAACAAATAATTGACTATTTCGTTGAATACGGATTCTGTATACAAAAATCTAAATATTATTTTCAATTGTGCACTAAATAATGTATGTACTATAAAGTATATAATAAATAAAATTGATGTATTTAACAATAATCTAGAGGCACGGCAGTGCCTCGCGCCAAGTTGAGGCGCAGCGCGAGGCAGCCATGCATATAATAACGCGAAACATCGCTTCGAAAATATTAGTTACATTAAACTTCACCTAGACTCACTATCTGTCCACTTATTTTTGTCTTCGGCTGTATGTATAGTTTTCTTTGCCCCTCAAGTGGCACGCGCTAAGCATTGTCCCTTAAAACAGATCATAAACGGATACAAAGGATCTACGATAGGAGAGGTAGACCCGTAGGCCCAAAACTCAGGACTACCTGCGGTGCTTCTTAATGTAGCAGGTTTTCATCCACTAAAAATCATTAAATTTTTAAGCGCAGTATTCCAAAAATCCCTTTAAAAACTCATGTATATTGCAGGTTATTGAATTTGTCTTGAAACGCACTAACAAGTGATCTATAAAAAAAATATTGGTTGACCACTATATTTCATAAAATAATAATGAAACCAAAAATTCATCTTCGCTAATAAATCTGCCCTTTTCAACCATGCGATTCTATACAAACAATTATTTTGTATCTCAAATACGTTAGGAAATAATGCACTGTTCATTGTTCGCTGGGACACTCTGTATGCAGATTGTGTGAAATGTACAATTTTAGACGTGCAAAAACGAATGTTTTGATCGAATACAAAATTTTTCGACTCAATTGAAGCTCGCAATATACATTGATAAGTAGTAATTTTAATAGCGGAGGGGGAGATTGATTGTTCCTTACCAGGAGATCTCCTAGAGCCAGAGAGAGAACGTAAGTGTTCGGAACATTTCTCATATTGGCATGACGCAGCAGAGTGAGTACGAGAATTCCGTTTCCAGTTACACCCACAACCAGGATTAATAAGAATACGACCGGTACGATATACGTTTCCAGTCGCTCGTCGTACGGAACGTAGCTATTGTCCTCGTCGTTGTTACTTTCCTCCATGTTGGGAAATGATGTAGTATTCAGTAGCATCGTTGCGATCTAGAAACAGCAAGTTTTCCTTTCCTTTAAATATTTCTCAGCAATCGCGGTCCGACCCGCTTGAAACAGGTTTGTTACAAATCATTGGTATCGAATTTATTAATTCTTTAAAGTTCGATAAGTGGATGAGGAAGTTGCGAGCCAGTGGGTGCAGTGTTGCAAATATAAATTCTGGTATTTAGAGTCTACTTTCACAATGTTGGATAAAACTGGGAACAATGTTCGAGAGATTTAACTGCTAAGCCATGCGAAAGTTTCTGTACTTAAAATTGTCAGTTTTTCTCTTTCGTTCGCGAACCATAAAAATCTTTGGCAAATATTCCTTGTATTTGCATCGACGTAGTTTGAATTCAATTAAGACATTTTATTGCTGATTTATATTTTGCAACGTTGAACCCGTTGCAATCGAAACAATGATTTTGGTAATAATTCGTGGTGACCTGAAAATTAAGATAATATCAGTGAAGTGTTTTCCGCTTATGAAAAGGCAATGACCGAACAAATCTGCGGTGTACCTAGTAGCATTGTTGCCAATGGTAATTTTCAAACAAAGAGGGTTCGTATCCGTGCTTGTTTCCGAGAAAGTTGGCGCACCGACACTGTGCCGTCGCGAATGCAAGATCAGAGAATGGAACCAAATAAATCGACCTTATTTTCCCTGTAAATTTGCAAACTGCACCGACGAAATTATACGCGTACAAAACAATTTTAGCTGGTGAAACACGTGATCCGTGATGACAGTTACTTCGCGAGTGGAAACATGGCGTTACAAGCGGCGAATATGGAAAATATGAGCGGTGAAATACAGCAGTTGGAACGGTAAATTTTTCTCTTCATAAAACGTGGGCACCGCTCCGACGCGCAGGACAGAAACGATTCCCCCGGTCATTGACGCTTGCCGAGAAATTACATCTTGTAAACCTTTTCTTGCGTTTTAATATCATTCGCGACAATGCCGCGCGAATCCAATTTACACTCTTTAAAATTGAGAGACCGTAGGGCGAGACAGAGGGAAAAGGAGAGAAAAATGGATCGCGTATACGCGCCGGGATGATATTTCGAAGAAATATCACTCACCGTGAAAGAGGCTATATCCCTTAAATACTGTATCGGGTAGGAAACTCAATTACGCGTGCGGTTTGCAGTGTTTGCACCTTGTTCCAAATACATATTTCGTTTTTCGAAACCGTGTTACGGTGCAACTCCCTTCGAAATTTCCCTTGCAAATCGTGAATTTTATTTTTCACGTTATCCGGATGATTTTAAGCTTCGCTGATTTTCTGACATGTTTCGAGGGACAGGAACGTCACTCGTTCGCATGTCTCTTCAATTCCTTCAACTAGTCTGACTCCACCTTGGTCGAATGTTGTTTCTGTTTCATATGTTACATTCCCTTCGTGTATTTATTTTTTAGCAGATTCTGAGCGAACGGTCGTCCAATCTGAGATGGACCTTTTCACATTCGTCATGCGTATTTTTTTCATGATTGTTGCAATTTTTGCGTGACAATTTTTTTATTACTAATCAAATATTTATGCATCACTTTTCTTAATCATTTATTTTGAAGAACCGAGTTATAATTAAGTCTACTTCAAAAGATAAGATACGGAAATTTGCGTTAACCCTAGATAGAATCGTTTCATCTTGATATTTGTTTGATGTTGATTAACTTTCTTTGCGCTACCGTTAAGGAACTAATTTTTTATCATTTGAGAAACCTTTACGATGTAATATTTTTTTCTAATCTGATAAAATAATTGTTATTCTTTTTTTAATTTTTGATTACATTCGAGGTAATAAAAGCTTTCGTCACCCCAATTTGCTTTAATAACATTTAAGGTTTTCTTATTGTTGGCATTTCTAAAAAATATAATAAAATACATACATCGTACTGATATAAACTGTGCTACTTTGTTGTATTATGTACTATACTATTATACCATACTATACTATTGCGCTATATTATATTACACTCTTATATAGTATTATGTATTATTATATGTATACAATGTATACTATTGAAAAATACATTTAGTGTTAGTCACTTTTCAATCACAAACTGCAATAGCTAACGCTCAATTACAAGATTACTCAATTACAAAACTATAATTTTGAAGACAATCTTACAGTGATGATTCAAAGAACGACGTCTGACTTTGATTCAAAAAAGGAATTTTTCTATCCTCACTACTCTTTCGCCATTGCGAGTTTCCTCGTTCCGTCGTGACCGAGATCGAACCCGACTCGAAAAAGGACTACGCTCGGTTCTGAAACCCAGCCGTTCTTCAGGTCAACAATGTAAAAAGAGCAGTCAGCAAAATATGAATGTTAATTTTGTACAGAAATATACTGATACTGAATGTGTGTCATCTCTCAAATTTGATTACAATATCTTGAAAATACATATACATAGATTGCTGCGACAATTCCGCGATTCGTCAGACGACGTGCGATCATTGCGGTGTCGTTTGTGACAGCTGCGATATCGCAGCCTTGTATGCATTGCACAATTACAAACAAATCACATAAGCGTCGCCAACATGAATCGCAACTGGTCGCAGTTGCGATATTGCGTCGCTCGTATGAATTGGTTAATTAATAAAGACATATATCTGCCGAATCGCAAGCGCTACCGCTGCGGTGTCGCTCGTGTACAATCGGCCTTAAACAGATGGACTGTATTATTGACAGTACTCTCAATACTCTCTTATGCTGATCGGCAAGACATGGCGTTCAATAAGGACTTTAGGCAAGTGTGCTACCTTTCACACTTATTTTCACGAAAATGCACAATGCTACCTGCTTTGACATATCACACTTATATTTTTGAATAGTCAATGTTTACTTCAGAAATTATTTTAAATGATTACTCGTTGATATAAACTTAAAAGAACGATTTATTTCACGAAGCTATCAAAAACTAGTTCCTTAACGGTATTTCTACGGAGGAACATTTTCTCTACGTATGCGAAAATATTTTATTCGAAAGCTGTCCACGCTTCAAGCCGTATAACGTTATATTTCATTCTGTGTCACACTATGGATAGCTTCTTTTGTCCAGTGAAATCTGGGTATCGATATCAAGCTCCTCGATAGTGAATCGCAGTGCAATAAAAATTAATCATATCGATCGCGAAGCTTACGACCCTCCCCTCTACTCCGAATCGGAACGGCCATCAGAAATGGACAACTTGAAACAATATCGAGAATTATATGTCCCGAGAATATTCATGGGCAGAGTTGGGGATTTGTTTTCTATCTTGCATTTTAAATACCTACTTTTTCCAAACTGTCAAAACAAGCTTCAGTACAACGTGTTTTATTGCGTTCGAATATGATTACAAAAGCTGTTTGGTTGTACGCGCATTTTTTACTGCATGCCGTGAGAGGAGAAGAGGATTTCGTTTGTTGCTTTAACAAGTTACGTTCTGAAGGAACTTCTTCAGGAATAGTATTTCATGCGTTGTAACAACATCATTGATAGACACGCGCGCAATTGTCATGACTGTTGTCGAGTATCGCTGCTCCTTCGTGTCCCTTCTAACTTTATAGACCATCGTAACGATTCTTTCGACTATAAACTTACTGTTCCAGTTCGATATCGTCAAGTTGGTTGCGAGATCTTCGTTCGAAGCTGTGAAACATGGCCGAAAGTACAAAAACAGAATCATTTTCGTTCGTAAGCTGTGTTCCCTACACTGAGAGAAAACATGTTTTAATTTATAGTATACATTGTGTGAAATTTAACTACATTATCTACTAAAACGGCAGGATTGGTGAAAGCGGTTATATTTTTACTACACGAATGTAGCAAAGTTGGAACTTCGCTCAAACTAAAAAGAGTTTTTCTGAGGTATACTCGGCGACGGGGAAGGCGGGGTATAGGATAGATAAGAGAATTATTATTGGTTATACAAAGTGTTGACGTTTGGAGGAGGAAACACTTCGGGGTGGAAGAAGAGAAGGGGCCGCGGCGATTTTCGTTTTGGACCATCGGATCAGTCAAGACTTGCTTCATTATCAATACACCTATACTGACGGAGTCGTGCTTGAGTTGTGGAAGATTATTTCGGAACTCGTCTTATATAGGAACAGGGCTAGGATCAGGTACTAGCGAGAAAGACGATTATTAGGAGAACACTCTAGCGGAAGCCCTTTGAAACTAGGTATATGTTGAGTAATTGCTTACGGCTAGGCCCGTAACAAATACCTATGTCAGGAAATAAGTTTTTTCCAATATTAATTATATCATTTTTTGGACGTTTATGCGATATCCATTGAAAGGCATTGAAAAGACAACGCTAAAAGTCAAGCAAATTGAGGTTATGTCACGAGACGCCACTTCTTTCCGAAGCGTAGATGTGTCTGTGTATCACAGCCTTCCGTAAATTTTACTACACTGGTCTATTAAATTTAGAAATACATGTGCTATTTTTTCCTTTTAATTTGGTAGAAAGGAACGCATTTCACTCTATCCTGCTTCTTTACTACGCGATGTAGTCATTTTTCCTCCATGATTTTTCTCAGTGTACGATCTCTATCTATTTTTTTCATTGTGTACCTATTGAGACTTGGTCGACCTTATGCATTCCAATGAAACCAAGAATTGTGAACGGGATTCGTAGTCGCAGAAGATTCTTTCTTTCTTCTCTTAAGAATTATCTTATCATATTTCTTGGAGGTTTACAGGATTTTAGTACGATATTTCTTGTATCACAAATTACATAGGATTTGGGTATTCTTGAAGACCGGTTATGTTAAAGTGAATATATCGTGTAGCGAATATTGGATGACTATACATGTAATATTTCAAGAAGCATAGTTTATTTTCATCCTTCTGAAAAGAGATTGAAATGAATCTTACTGTTAAAAAAGGTTTAAAACAAAGGAAATAAGATCCAGAACTTCCTTCTCTTTTTTTTTGATCCCTAACAGGCACTGAAGGGAGAAAGGAATACACAGGTATCAGGGCTCAAATAGGACTACGGTTTAGGGACTACCCTTTTCCATTGCATTCTTGTTCTTAGCTCTTTGTTTTACCTTCATTTGAGAATTAAGGAAACAAGGTAAAAGGTGAGAAAAATGGTTTCCGTATTCTTGACCTACTATCCTTGTTCCATCGTGCAAGCGTTGGAAGTAAAAGATTCTTGGGACGCGGGTCAGAGGTGAATTGACAGTCCGCGAGACGTATTTATACTTTGTTGAAGATAACAGCATCCTGAATCGACTGCAAGTAAAAGAGAAAGTGCACTTTAACTCTATAACTTTTTCCTTTTTCATCGCTCCCAACGGCATCATCGCCCCGACCGAAATTCGATAGGATGAAGATTGTCAACATTCGAAGTACTTTCTTCTATAAACTCAGTTCTAAGCACGATGAAATTGAATCGTGGTCATGAACTTTTCCAAGGGAGTAGAGAATAGAGGAACCAGTATACGAGATGCGAGGGATACGCAGCGTTCGCTACTGGTGAGATAATTACAATGAGTTCATTTGGATCAATGAAACATGTTTCCATACCACACGTACGTTCACGCAAGCATATGAATCGCGATTATTTTATAATAACGTTAATACAAACATTCTCCGTGATGGCATGCGGCGCATAATGCAATTATTCGACCCTTGTTCCAAATCTGTCCGACTGTCTCGTTGAAATGCGAAAACATTCGAAGGGAGGGTAACAGGTGTCATATCGTAAATACGGCGTTAGCGAGACGTAATTAAACGTAACTTTTAACGATGATAATTCCACGATATCGTGGAGATGGAAATTACAATTGCAACAGGACTACGCGACGCGGTGTGACGTTGTAAAAATACGTCTGTCAATTACATATTCCGTAGAACCACGACACGGAGAATGGATTGAAACTAATTTCGATGAACGGTGTCCCAAAAATGGACTTCCCTATGTGTCATTACATATCCATGCGGGCTAAAATTGGACGATTCGTTTCGAGAACGTAATTCGTTTGTGAAACTTTGCTAAGGATACTTATCAGCGAAACGCGTTTAATGTCTGGAGGAATGAGAAATTGAATAAATCCTGAATATACAGGGTGTAACAAAAATGTTGCAGTTCCTTGAAAGGGGCGATGCCTGAGGTGATTCTAAACAACTTTTTCCTTAGCGAAAATGTTATGTGGGGCTTTGTTAACGAGTTATTAACGGAAAACACCGACCAATCAGGGAGCGAGTACACCGGATTAATGATGGCGCGGACGATGGCGGGCCAATACTACTCACAGCTGGAGCCCGCGCTGAAATTCATCCACTGTATTCGCGCTTCTATTGGTCGGTGTTTTTCGTTAATAATTCGTTAACAAAGCCCCACCTAACATTTTCGCCAAGGAAAAAGTTGTTTAAAATCATCACAGGAATTATTCCTTTCAAGGAACTGCAACATTTTTGTTACACCCTGTATTGTGCAGAAACCCGTTGCACGGATTACGCTCCATAACTACACGGCACACGTTCTTAATTTCAGGAAAACTGGCTTGCAATTCCAGTCTAATTCTATCTAGGTACGACACTCTCGAGACATTTGCAACCCACTGCCTTTAAGATAATGCGAGGGGATTATTGATTGTATACGATTAACCCAAGCATTTCAATTGGCGAAACGTTGTATGTTTAAAAATAAGTACAGGAACTCCTCGATGAAGCGTTTCGTATGGTTATGAAGAAAGTAGGTATTTTTCTAGAAGGTTAAAATTGTCTGCTCTCAACCTCCGTCTAAAAGGAAAAACCATGCTTTTATCTTCGACAAACTTGATAAACATGAACGCCGAGGACAACGCTCTGGTTAGAAAATTAATTAAATTTCTTTCAAATCGAATTGAAAACATCATTTATTATGGCACGGCACAGGTGACAGCTTGTGAATAAAATTTGCGACTTTCAACAGCAAATCCGATTACCTTGCAAAACACTACCTGATGTTTATAACGAGATAAAGCAGGTGCAATAAATCTCGAGTAAAGCATTCGTGAAAGAAAAGCTTTTACGATTTGTTAAGAAGATTTGTTGAAAGAATTAACTTTTACGATTGAAAGAAGATAATTTGAGTTTTCTAAGAAAACGAATGATAAGCGTCGAGAAAAGAAAATTTTGTCTTGGGTTGCACCAAGGTTGAAGGCCGAAATTCTCATGGTGTTCTTGTTGGAAAGCTACGGTCTCACTCTAATCCCTTTACGACTTTTTGGATCGTTTAACTTTTCCCTAATGATCTCCTTGAAGATAAAAAAAATGTTACCAAGTGGAATTCTTTCCGCTGCATAAACGGACCGGTAAAAATTTCTTTTCAGGAAAAGCTCCTGCCATGGAAAAATGAAATCCCAGAGAGACTAATTTTTGCTTTAGAAGAAATATCGATTACTGAGTAGCAAATGGCGTTTCGTAGTTGCTTGAGACGAAACCACCGTTTTATGTCTCTTTAGAGACCAAATTTCATGGTTGCTTCGCAAAACAGCGGGATTTTAGGTATCTCAGTCGGCGCTTTTGGTCGAAACGTATTCAGCCTTTGCCTTTCAGGCAATGTTCTACTTTGTATCTTGCTCGTGGCTATGCAAGAACTTAAAGCAAGGGATCTTCGCTCGGTCGGTAGATAACTGATTCTTGAGTTAATGAGAAACTTCGTCGAATCGTCGACGGCGGAAATGCAACTTTTCCAATCGGCGATGAAATTCCAAGTTTCGGTACGAAGGGTAGTGTTTTTGCAGCTGGTGGACAAATAAAAGATATTAAACGTAGTATCGACAGGTGAACGAGGACGAACCTGTCTATTAAGGGTCGCAGGAAGGACTGACATTGTGAGTTTATAAGACGCACTGGATTTCTTTAGCAGCTTATTTTCTTCTTTTAAACGTTCGGTTAACTTTGTAGTGAGTAATTTGTAATTTATAATGTGCTGTAATTCATAGCAATTTATTTTATTTTATTTTCTTGCTTCTCTGTTACTTCATACCTACATATGTAACAAAGGGTCTTAACCCGTTGATATTTAATAAATATTATTATTATTATTATTGTTATTATAAGACTGTTTTTGATAACTCTGTTGTATGATCCACTTAGCTATCTAGACTAAAATTACGATCAGGCTGTTCTGTTCAAAACATCCTTGTTTTCATTTACAACCTCATAAGGAACATCACATTACCCAAGTTTCACACGGTGATTCGTGTATCTCGATAGCGTTTGACTATGAATGTTTGTCGAGCTTACTTTGGGTCTTATAAGCAGCCCTGCCGTACCCAAGCTTCATAAAGGCTTATACCGGCGATGTTAAGTAATACTCCCTAACGTCCCCACTGCCTCAGTTCCGCACTCTTACTCCATTGATGTAGGGCACTGTAGGGTAATCAACAGACACCTGACGCTTGGTCCAGCAGCTGAATTGGTTGAAAAATGAGTAACACGTACTCCGTGTGTGCGGCCAACCCACCCCAACGCTACTAGCAGGCTTGTAAGGACTGTTAATGTGGGGACATTGGTTAACGACTCGGTCCACGGCTCTCTCTAGTACAGGCTGTAATACAGAAAATTTGGCAACGCTGTCATCAGTCCTATCAATGTAAAATTATTAGTGATGCACCGACTAGGGTTTTGGCCGACTAGCTGACTAGTCGACTAATCGACCTCCAAGAAGCCGACTAGTCAGCCGATTAGTCGGCTATGCCGATCATTTTCGTACACCCCGCCACTATAAAATGAGACAAATCACTTCGTTCATTTTCATTATCTTTCGTCTGTTTTCGGACTCTCCTTCATGCGGAGAGTTCAAAAAATTTAATTATACTTTACTCACCTTTATTACAAAAAAGATTCAAAATTTATTATTGTTTAATATTATTCAAAAAGGAAATTGTTACATTTATTTTATTATTTTATTGCATTTTGTTTCTTGTTTTAAAGCGTTTTTTATTTCGATAAAATAAAAAAATAATAACCAAAGTTCGTAATAGTTAACTGGTATATTTTTAGTTGGTTTAAATAAATAATAATTACTATTTTTAATGTTTTATATAATAATTATAATTATGTTACATACAGATAAGTATGATAAATAAGTAAATATAAGTACAATAGACTAAAAACATTTTTTTCTTTCTGTGATATCACGATATTATTGCTACTAAAATTCAAAGCCGATCAATCGGTCTTTATTGCCGACTAGTCGCCGACTAGTCGGCCACTAGTCGGTACATCTCTAAAAATTATGACTGGTTGACCGCATACTCGTAGTGACGTTCCATATCACTTTCATATTTATTCTCTCTTTTAACAGTGTTATTATTTATATTATTATCGGTCCTTGCATGGTGACTTCCAAGTAAAGTCAAAGGTCAAAAGGAGGTTTGAATCGAGCCCTTTCAGAGTTGCTTACGTAACTCGTCCGCACTCGTAACAGATGTATCATACCAGAAGCGCATACAAATCTACGTGTTAAGGCACGTTTACATACAATTAGTCACCCTGTAACTGAGGGTTAGGATCATCCTTTCCCCATCATAAAGCTTAGATATACAGGGTGTAATGTTACAGATCCTTGAAAGGCATGATTACTGAGGTGATTTTAAACTACTTTTTCCTTAGCGAAAATGTTAGGTGAGGTTTGTTAAAGAGTTATTAATAAAAAAACACTGACCAATTAGAGAGCCAGTATAGTAGATGAATTTCTGTGCGGGCTATAAGTAAACACAGCATTAGCTTGCCATCGCCTGCGCCAAGAATTCGTCCACTGTACTTGCTCTCTGATTGGTCGGTGTTTTCCGTTTCACCCTGTATGAAGTGGGCGAGTAACTGTAAGGGCCGTTTTAGACGGGCGGTTTCACTGCAACGACAATCTGCCGCCGTGTTTCCGTTTGTGTATTTCATATACACATCGCACTTTTCATGTGTATTGCAATGACTGTACGTATTGATGCTGAAACAAATGAACGCAGAAGGGTAGAGGCATGGTAGAATAAGACTATAAGACAAGGTGAGCCATTCCCGAAATGCGCAGTGGTTCAGAAATAGTGGGAGAACCGTCAACCAATTGGCTCCGACCCAAAACGGAGAAATCCAATATGGCTAGTTTTGCACGTACGCGTAATGATGCCTCCAAGTGTAATGGCATCACGTGACTTTTCAGTGTTCGAAGGTTATTATAGAGGTTTTTTCAAGACAATACACTAACATGATAACTATTAATTCCACGTTTTAGCTAATACATTGATTTGGAATTTGCAAGAATCATGATAAAAAAAGCGCTTATGCGACCTATTTAAACTTGATAACATGAATCAAATCGTATTCCTTCTGAATAGTCGAAATTAAATTGTTTGCTACGTTTCAAATACGCGGGATAAGTTTTGGGTCGGCCACTATTGGTAGGCCAAATCATCCAGCCGCCATTATGCGCAATGGTTCACCTTGTCTTATTACACCACACAGGTGTTGCAAGTTTCCTCAGAAATGTGTGATCATTAGATGGAAGATCTTCTAGCCACCGCTAGAGTGCGTCCAAGTAGAAACATCCGCGGGGAGCGCTCCTATTGGTTCAGTGAGCTCAAGTGGTGAGGAGACCGAGCGCGAGTAAAGCTTTGTGATCATCTGTGACGCACTTATTCATTCGCACACATGCGTATTATACGCGGAGTTCTGATTGTGACGCCCCTAGCGGCAACTAGAGAATCTTCTATCTATCGATCACAAGAAATTAACCACACAGAGGTGCTTTGTCGGAACACCTCTATAATACACCGTGACCATGGGTAGAGGTATGCACGACCGCGGCGAAGCAGGGCCAGCGTTTCTTTGCGTTTCGCGTGAATTGCATCACACAAACACATGTGCTCGTATGTATAATTATGTATGTATAAACGAATTTATCGCGGCGGCAAGTTGTCACTAGCCGCTCGTCTGCAACGGCCGTAAAGTGGGTTCATTACTGGTTCAGTCACTTTAACGCTTAGTGCTCCGTTACGAATAATCCTTTTGTTAAGTTTTGAAGAAGTGTTGCTATTATTCCATCTACCCGGAATATAACAAATCGTCAATGACAGTTGAAGCTACTTGAATTTTATTTAAAATCAGCGATAAATTGTTAAAATTTGGTAAACAAGATATTGCTTGTTATTCAGTTGCTTATTTTCGTGGCACCGGACGCAATTTGTTGATTCTACTAGATCCCGAATATTGGAGAACCGATGGAATTGAAATCGATCTAGAATTCCATCTTCATAACTATTGCAATGCGATGAAATTCTTCGGTTGGGCGACCGGAGAATTTGTCGATCATCCGGCAGCCGCGAAGAATAACTCGATTCGCAACACCGACGAGATATCCTAGCTACAACTTTTGTAAACTTCGATTTCCATATCAATTTCAACCTGAATATCCTTATCGGTTCTCTCACGGTTATGAGTTTTCCCATTTATCAGTTGTTATGAGAAATGGAACGACACGTATCACAGTTTCATTAACGGCTTATACTTCAGAGCATAATAGATAGATTTTAGAAAGAATGAAACTATGTTGTCAATCTAACGCGATTTTTAAAGAAAAAATATTGACTTGTCCTGAAAACCGATCGCATAGTTTCAGCTGCTTTTTCTAATAGTGGCAACATTGATATTCAGTGTCATTCTATGATAATAAATTCTGTTTGCCCTCTGATTGTGAAAGATCGACCACGGTGGAAGTAGGAAAAGATGTAAAGCAGTGGTGTCAAACTCATATATGAATATGGGCAACTAAATTCAGTTTAAGAAAATCCGCGGGCCACAGACACAAAGAAAAAAAAGTCTTTTATTTATAATAGAGAATAACTCATTTAAACTTTACATTTATTTTTCTTTAATAAATTTACAAGAATTAAAAAAAATACATTAAAAGATACATTAATTTTAGAAATTAAAAGACTTAATATTTTTCACTAGACACTTGGCATCTTTTCGCAGATACTATTTTATCGATATTGGGTGTCATTTTTTGGGATAAAGATATTTTTAACATAGATTTTAAGTGTTCATTTGTTAACCTCATCCTGTGTGAAGTTTTATTAGTCTTTAAGACAGAAAATAATTGTTTACATAGATATGTACTACCAAACATTCCCAAGATTCTCGCAACAAACATACGTATTTCAATAAAATGTTCCGGCAAGTACGAATAAAAATTTGGAATGTCAATTTCATTATATTTTTCCTTCAGCATTGTGTTGCATTGTATTTTTTTGGTAATAAAATTAATTTCAAGTTTTGGGCCGCGGGCCGCGTGTTTGACACCACTGATGTAAAGAAAAGAGAACCGAATCATCGACTCGTGTTTCTATAAACTGGGAAAGCAACTATGCGCGCCGTCGTCGAAAAGAACTCTGTTGTTTAAATAGAAAGCCGGAGGTCTGAAATTTGTTCCAATTTGTCGTACAGTAAGCGACATCGGCCGAATAGCGGTTACTTTATCGTTGGAATTACATTATTCACGTTATTAGCGAAGAACAAAAAGGCTTTAATCCATCGACACGACACGATAGATAACTGGATTCAGAAACACGAGCAGTAGTAATTAAAAAGGGTCATGTCGGTCGATAACGCATTTAAAATACAGTAAAAAATTGATTTAGCACCAAATGCGCTCGAAAGGACAATAAAACAGTAGCTTCGAATTGTTGACTCGATTTACAATTAATTCAGCTTAACATTAGTTTTGTTTCCGAAGTTCGGCCCACTTATCGAAACGTTTTGATCCTGCGCAATTTCCCGAATGACGCTTTGCAATGTAGTTATCACGATGAGCGCGTTGACGTTGATTAGGCAGGAAATCTTTAACTGTTTCCGGAGGGAATATTAAACGGAATTCAGACAGCTCGGAAAGAAGTGAGTCGAATTTAATTAAAACAGATCGTTCTCAACGGATCCAAGTTGAATCTGCAATCGACGTAGCATTTAATCCGGTCGAGTTACCTTTAGTCGACAATTTTATAGCGTTTAATATGAAATTGAGAAACTTTGAGAAACCTTCGTAAAGTAAAGCTCTATTTCTATTTACTTGCTGATTCATCCTTTGCTTTGCAAAATTTTTCGTTTGCCAAAAGAATATTGCAATCTTATTAGACTTTTTATTTCAATAGAATTCAATGTATTTTATATGATTCGAGAGTAATACCTGTTGATACGTTCAGAAATATAGCGCATAGGGAAGCGTAATGATCGAACATCTTCTTTAGACCTCTGACGCTTAATCCCTATAAATTAGTGTTCTTTGAGAGGTGTGTGTCGGTAGAGTGAATCTGCAAAGCTCGAAGACAATTCACGCGACCGATTCGCATCTTCTGCACGACCGCAGCTTGTCGATCAAAGCGATTCGACACAGACGCACGTGATTCTGCGCGAACCCCGAGAGAAACTCAATTTACTCGGCTTTCTTGCTTCGTTTCGCCGGAAGCTGCACCGTTATGCTCCCACGATCAGACCTCCAAGGAATTGGACGCTGAACGCTGATAAATACCGACTACTCGTTAACCGATAAAAATAACCAGAAGCGGCGTTACTCGATCGAAAAGTTACACGATGCGTTCACATTCCTAACGCTCTCTCGCCCGTCATCCGCTGAGAGCCGACTTGCGTTAGTAAATAACTTGCAAAATCTCTGTCTTGTATTTTTAAATATTAACGACAGTAGAGAAGCAAGATCTGTGACGGTGGATAGCAACTTGTCCTTCCTGCTTTCTTGTAATTGTTCTTTCCGCTGGCTACAAAACATCTTTCGCTCTTCTATCTTGTTCAATTTTTATTTGATCGGTGTCGCAGTGGCCAAGTCACCGTATCGTCAAGGAACTAGTTTTTGATCATTTTAGGAGCTTTTTTAACCTGATAAAATCCTAAACTATAGACTTTTTTATTATTAAAAAATAAATTTATGTTTATTTTCAAGATAAGATAAAAAAAAATTGGAAATAAGTATAATTTAGTTATTTACAAGCTATGGAATAATAAGGTAATAATCATTTAAAATACGTGGGAACTAATTTTTGATCGGGTGAGGAACTAATTTTTGATCATCTAAAAATGCTTTGGAACTAATTTCTCATCCTGTACTGAACTAATATTTGATCAGATATTGTTTGCATAAATGTTAAATAAAAAATCACAAAATATACTCAAACTTTTAAAGCATTTAAATTAGTAAATCCTCTTCAAGATTTAAAATTGTCTGTAAACCAAATCATTTAACGAGTCTTTTCTTTGTATTTTTGTACTAAAATCGAGAAAGATATACACATATTGTTCACTGTAGTTTTTATAACAACTCTTTTTTCTATTTGCTACTTTCGCCTAACTCCAACACTTGTAAATTAAAACAAAAACTTATTTTTAGTATAATAATGTAAATTTAATATTTTTTTAGTGATTTTGAATCTTAATCTATTTGTTATTTAGGTGATCAAAAAATTAGTTACATGAGAAATAATTTGAACTAAATAATGGATCACTGATTTTTAAACAAGAATTACACATATTGTTAAAATTCTTGCGCTACATTGTACATAAACTATTTAATAAACAAAATATGTGATAATAATCTTTAATAGGTTCTATAATTATCGTAAAATTCTACTCTATTATTAATGGTACTTTTTCAATCTAATTAGCAAGAAATAACGTTTAATACAGTTTTTCTGCGACTGAGTTACATTACTCATTCATTTTCACGAAAATCTGCAATGTCATTGGCTTCGACATGCTATACTTACATTGTTTAATTGTCACTTTTTACCTCAAAAATGATTTCAAACTAGTATTTGTTGACACAAACTTGAAAGAACGATTTATTTCATGAATTGATAGAAAAACTAGGTCTGATCAAAAACTAGTTCCCTCACGGTAATTATTTGTCGTGGTTCGTTGTTTGTTCAGTTTTGTGTTCCGAGACGCGTGCCACTCTTTATTGGTTGCTCAGCGTGATCGATTCGCGCAGGATATTTGTCGAAATCGCGAGTACTTCCGCTGACACATCCACTACGTCGCCTTTCAGTCCCATAATCGTCCAAGTGTTTCTCTTTCTCCTAGATGTAGCGTCGCGCTGTTAGCAATCCGACGTTGAATCGATACTTATCGTTCGGAGATCCCATCGTGTTTTCTTACCCCTTTTCATACAATCGGTACTTGCGGGCAATTCGATGCGAAATGGTTGTCTTTATTCTGAAACTGTGTACACTATTAAATGAAAATGGCACACCTTCGGATGCGGTGGCAATTTACGCGGTAAATTGAGTACAGAACTGATCAATTTTCATTCAAGGAGAATAAATGGCCGGTGGACGAAAATTGCGGTATTGTTAGGGTCTTTGGAAAGAGATTATTCCCGCTGCGGCTTTTTAAGAACAGAATCACCTACCGTATTCTGTGATCCGCCACCTGGGAAATACTCATCTTTCGCCGAGGAGGAGAAAAAGAAAATTACTAATACACGTACGTGCACGTAGATTTTCCCACGGTAGAGAAGAAAGAAAATTAATTATCCTTATTAACTAATTCGAGACATTTGTTTTTATAGAGTCAAGTTTCCATTGATCTTGGCAATTAGCGAAGACATTATAGTCAAACGATCGAAGCAATTAAACTAAATCAAGCGATCTTTGCGAAGTTATACTTCGTTATCTTTCAGATGTCGCTTATCTACTGATTTTCTTCGTGTCTAGCATCAATTCCCTCTCTTCCGTCGATTTATTGTTCCGAGTTTCCGCCGGGGCTCACTAATTTACGTCGATGGTCTGGCTGGCGATCCTATTGCTTGACATCCTATTAATCAAATTGCCGACGATAAACGCGGATAGCACTTTCATAGCTTCCAAATTTTCGAGGAGGAAAACAAATATTAAGTTTGAATATGGATGGTTCGTCGCTGACTTGTATGCAAGACGTATGATCTTGCAAACAAATATGCGCATACATTTGTTCAAAGTTGACGAAATTGAAGGTTAAAGAGGTAAAGAGTTTCGGATTGATTCTGTTTCGTTCGCATAATATTTGGGAAAGTAGAAAAGACTGATGTTTCTTCAGAGTTTACGATACAGACAAGGTACCCGCAAACAGGTTGCAACTTTTCTCTCGCGAATAACAAAAGTTCAGTTCTTCTTCTTTTTCGGAAAAATTGAGAACATTTTAAAACGCCGGACACTCTTAAGCTCTGCGGGTTTCCCCGAGTTTCAAAGGCTAACCGCGATAGCTTCTCGATTTAACGCCGGCTTCATATTTCCATATATATTCGCGTCGTGTTTTGGAGAGAGTTAGAGCAAAGTTTCGTCAATTACTGTCGATACCTACGTTCGTTCGAGTTTATTACGAACTTCCTTGACATGTTCCGCGCTCTTGATGCATTATGTTACGAAATATCGAAAGTGCATCTCCTCGAGACGGTGGAATTTCAAGGACAGAGCGTCTTCGTTTGACGCGGTGGAGCCTCGCCTCTAACTGTTTCATTACGGACTGACACCCCCGTTTCGGTTCCTAGACAAATTAAAGTGCACTATGCACTTTGGAAATTTGAAATGGCCCCGCAATTTCGTTCGCGTTACGGTTCCGCTTCAGCGATTCTATTTGGTACCCTTTAAATACGCTCCTCATTAAAAACTTACCTCATAAAAGGTGACGGGTTGTCAAGCGACTTACATTCAATGGAATACGACCGACATTGGGCTTTAGATTAAGATTACCACGCAAATCTGATGGAAGTTTGTCAGTAAGTCATTCTCGCTCCTGCGTGTAACGAGGTAATAGCCAGGAAATCATCAAGTTGCTCGACGTCCAATTAGGAACTTTACTCCTCTTGACATGATGTGAACGCAGTGACAAGGGAAAGTACAAAAGCGCGAACTATAACGATCCGTAGATTTTTATTTCGCTCTTAATAGCTTTGCGGTTCGGCTATGGCTCGAGAACCATTTATCGTGTTACAGCTTTTCTCCCGATGCAAATGACAAGCGATAAGTGTTGGGCGATACTAGTTGGATCAAAGTTGAAGCGTTATCGGAAACTTGGTCGACATGCTGGGCAACCAAACTCTGTTCAACTGACGGTCCCAGAACATACTACTTCTCGTTACAATGCTTTACTTTATTATTATTATTTATTAACAGGTATTCAGACCCTTTAGTGTACAATATAGCAAGTAGATATGAAACACAAGATACAAGATAAAATAATACAATATGGACAAACAAGATACAATAAACTTAAACATTAAGATATTAAAATTTTTGACAATAAGAACTGATTAATATGCCGCTTGAACAGGCTGTGACAGCCAAACAGGTCTAAAACTTTGTAGTACTCATTAACGTTAATAATAATGCGGTTAATACAATTGAAATGACCAAACAAAGTGCGGTGTGTTTCTTGCCAGAGAAGCGGACGACATCTTAAGCCAGGACGGCAGACATACAGTTAATAACAAGTCTAGCATAAGACGACGGTCCTCCAGCGATATCAATTTCAGTTGACTCTGAATTGAGGTATAATCATGATTGTCAACAGACATAGGATTACCTATGGCACGGGCAGCCAGACGCAAAAATTTATGTTGAATACCTTCTAACTTAAGGGAAAGGTATCTGTGATATGGTGCCCAAATAATGGAACAGTACTCTAAATGAGGACGAACGAGTGAACAATATAACAGACGTAAAGTTTCAATTCTTTTAAAATAATTAGATGCTCTGTGAATCAGTCCGAGTACTTTGAAAGCAGTACCTGCGATCCTAACAATATGTTCGGTAAATAATAATTTGGAAGTAAAGGTAACTCCGAACTTTCGCTTTGAGTCTCGATTTACCAAATCTTCATTTCTTTCTTTCAAGTATTCGTTGATGTAATTAACAAACCGCGAATTTTGACGTTCGACGAACTGAATGTTACACCTGAAAAGGTCGGGGATTCGCTTTTATTTAAGTCGAATTCATTCACCGACAGATTTAATTATCGCTATTTATTTATTTATTTATTTACGGGAAAAGAACCCATTAGCACAAAGAAAGTAAAGATACAAAAAATACGAGCTAAAAGAAAAATACAAAAAGAAAAAACAATACAAGTAAAATATAAGTAGAATGAGAAATGTACGGACAGACGATAAATTACGGTAAAATATTACGTAGTGAAGATTTAAACGTATGCGATGATTGTAGGAAAAGATATGAATGTACACGTGACCTGTTGGAGTGAATAAACGTACGATTGTAACAATTAAAATAAATCTGGGTGTCGCAAGTTCCTAGATGGTACATTGAGTAAAAACTTTTCAATGATGTCAGGGCAGGTTATTAGACCGTTATTTTCCGCTTTCAATTCATATTATTCAGTTATTGTTGCAGAATAAGTGTACACCCCTCCGTCGAATATAGAGCAAAGGTTTCAGTTCGTGTAAATAAGTATAGGGCAGAACATCAAAGGAAGTATCTGAAAAACTAATTGAAAGTTCCGCGACTTTTCATCCCGAATCGTTGTACCTTCGAAGTCGTGGAATGCTTCCATTAGCAGGAAGCGCAGCTGCGAGGGGCGAATTAAAATCAACCCAGTGTACTTTACTTCGCAGATTTCTGTATATTTACCACGTAAACTGGAAATTCTTCTTTCAACGCGCGTCCGCGCAGACAAGAGGGAACTCCTTCCTTAATCTAATTTTTTCACGGCTGCCCTTTTGTCTTGCATTCAAAAATATCCTTTCCCTTTCGCGATCGTGGACACCTCGACAGGTGAAAAATGAAAACACTCTCTCTATTGTTCGCGCACTCCCGTTTTAAATTAGCCGGGATGTAACCAAACAAAAATATTAACGCGATATCTATTTTTATCATAAAGGAATAGCGTTTCTTTACAACCGCGACGACGCCGTTGCAATTTCGTTGTATACGTTCTGCGAAAGAATATTCCGGTGAAAAAGTCACGCGAGCAGAATCCTTCATCCACAAGCGCAGTAATTTGCATATTCGTCTACGCTCTACAACAATCTCCGAAGTATCGTGAACGGGACTGCAAGTTGTGATAAATTATTTGACAATATTTCGTAGTTCCTCCGTGAAAGCGTTGTTGGTGCGACATAGCCATGCAAATTCTTGGTGCTTCGTCGAAATGAACCGTATTCGTCTACCACGAACCTTCTGTGAAGCCACGTTGGTTCAGAAGGTAACGCATACGAATAACAATAATGTCCCGCGAATAAATCGACATCGCGCGGTGTTTCGTCACGGGCGTATTGTCCGACATTTATGTATGGAAACCAGTGCGAATTACATGCAAAAATAGACGCGTTTAGCGGATGTACACGCAGCTAATTTACGACGGCATTAAAAATATAGTAGTCACGTGTAGGCGTATCGAAGGTATCGAAGCTTAAAAATAGAAAACCACTCGTAGTTGGACAGTGTATCATATATTTATCGCATATTTCCCATGCAGGATGCCCCGCTTTTCAAATATGTCGATTCTCACTGCATTTATCTTCTACTTCAAAACCATGTTATTTTTTCTAGCTTCTTAAGGTCTTGTTCCTTACTAATTCAATTTAATAGATTCTATAAATAATTTACCTCTCTGATTTCTTCTTTTTCCTTGTTTCCTCGGGCACCAATTTCCCTTTTCGTTGGGCACACCTGGTTCTTCGTGCTCACGCACTCTTCAATTTCGTTTCAGCCAATATTCATACTGCATACTATTCGTGCACTCGCGTCCCGTTCACTGGTGATTTTTCTTTGAGCTTTAGGTAGCTTTCCCCGGTAGAAAAACCACTGTGTTTCTCCGGGAAATCGATGTCGGCGGAGAATTGAATTTGCTGTTAACAATGGTACGAAGCGTGCGAAATACTAAAAAACGTCGCGTCGGTCCAGATCTCGTGGAAAAATCTAATAACCGAACGCGAGTAATTGCGGTTGCGATTCCTGTTTGTCGCCGTATCGATTCCGGTATTTTTTGCTTTAACAATGGTTTGTCAGCCATCTACTTTGCGAAAAGGTGACGCGGCGTTTGTTGTCATAAAGGTGAAATGCGCCCGATAGATGTACGTCACGAGGCATCAATTCGGCGAAATCGAGAGCGCGCCGTAAACTGAAGCGAAGCTTGGATCCGCGGAGGATCCACGCTCTCTCGACGCAGACGCAAAACACGGTGCAACATTTTGTGTCTTCTCTTTCCCTTCTCGACCTCTAACACCCCGTGACGAGGACCTTCCTTCTCAAATGTTCTTTTTCCGGTAAGAAAACGCCTTTTAACCCCCTCGAACATTCTCGTATTATCTCGCTTATCACAATCCCGTCTCTTTTCGCTTCTTAAAGGAAGCTTCTCCGGATTGAAGGTGACGTTATGTCGTTTCTCATTTTTATAGTACAGAATAGGTTGTTACAAACGATTCTTACGACTACGCTGAGTAAGGATGCACTTGCTTTTAATCTAAAATAGCTGTTTTGTGTTGCGAGAATTTCCTGAACATGGAGAGTCGTACGTGCAATCGACTGTAAAACAAAAGTTTTCGTTGTATTCGTTTTTTTTTTTTGTCCCACTCGCATTAAATCGATACAGGATTCTACTGGCAAACGGGAATTATTTATTTTGCACTAGACAGCGAGTGCACCTTTGAACAATTTGTACCGATGGCTGTCGTGCGGGCGGATCGGCTGCACAAGAAATTTCTAGAATCGTCCAGCAACACGAAACTCATGGATCGCTGTCGCATACGTTGTTGCGTTTGCGAATCCACTTGGAATTCAATTAGAATTCCCGCGGTAAGTAACACAGAACGGACCGTAACGCGGGATACAAGCACAGAATTTCGACCTTCTCAGTCTTCGCGTCAAGTTAACGGTGAACACACTCGGGAAAATAGCGCGTACATTTTTTACATCTTTCGTTAATTCGTCCTTTCATTTTTGGCGACGAGGTAGAATGAATAAAATCCCAATTAATAGTTGTTAAGAATATCCTCGGGATTTTTTGCAACTTCCAACGCTAGTATAAATTTATATCGTACATGTCAGTTGAAATTTCGCGATTGAGTCGTCGTACCGTGGACAAAGTGAATATCAACGGTTTACGAGTACAGTTTGCTCGTTTTCGCAAGGATTGATCACGATAAAATGTGACTCTTTTAATTACAGGACCAGGACAGGTGCAAGAAACAAAGCGTATCCTAGGAAAAAGCTTCGCAGGTAAGAAGATACCTCTGAAAAATAATTAAATCATTGGAAGGCTACTTATCCAATTACCGTTTGTTTCTTTCCTGCACGTCAATCGTTCCATCTTCCTCTGTCTGTTTACTTACATTACAACGCTTTTTCTTCGCCAGCAGCGCAACAATAATCGCTTTCGTAATTGTCGCGCCTACCAAATCGCAGTGACAAGTTTATCCAGATTTCCGATCTATTTGCTGATCCTTATGCGAATGTTGTTGGGGCGATCGAGTAGACAGCAAACAAGGACAACCTAATTCAATTGGGGAAATTTTCTTGTAATTCCGATGAATGGAAACGTTCTATTGTTTGCATTCCTCGCGGGATTGCGAAAGTATAGAGTAGTATAAATTTTGATAAAACTTTAATCAGTTGGATCTGTTTAAATAAGATACTTCATTTATTTAGACGCAAGTGTATACTCGACTGTATTCAAGGAATGCTTTGGTGCAGTCATTTGAACATTGCCCGCGTGATTAATTTGCACAACACTGAGTCAACCGAACTTCTGTCGTAGTTTCAAATGCATAACTTGTCGACGGCTGCGTTGTCTAGCTTTATCACTTTCAACGCGAGAACAGCTCGGCTATATCAAATCCAACGAAACACGCTCGAAGGGAGTTTAGCGATTCAAAATGCCTAATCGCAGGAATTACGAAATGGAGTTTCATTTGTCGAATTAGAACGCTTTGACGTAATGTATTTAGACGCAGGACATCAAAATGGAAATTATCGAAAATGAAACAGGGCAACGTGGTATTTAATATCAGAAAATGAGAAAGAATTATTTTTATTTTTCTACTAGTCAGCCAATATATGCTATGGTGAAAGGATTAATGTTTCCAAAAAAAAAAAACAGAATTATAACACAGTCGGTAGTACAGTTTCCTGTGGAATTCCACAATCTGTGAAGTTTTATTTGGGTTCGCAAGCCCAGTGCAATGCGAGTTAAGCGTTACAATCGATGCAATCAAGTACGCATGTATAAGTTGCTTATAGATCGCGGGTGCATCGCTGGAATACCAAACAATTTTATCACCTTCGTCGAGGACACGCACTTGACATGCGTAGTTAATTCCTGAAATTTAATTGACAAAATGAAGTTTGAATAACTTTTGTCAACTATAGGTAGTATTTTATTTCATTCTGTTAATATCTGTTAAAAAAATACGACGTCTCTTCTTTATTTATTTTGCTGTTACTACGCATTCTGTAAAATTAATTTTATCTGATACAATATAAATGTAAATGACATTGCAGGGCGCGGCTACTCGCTACTTCAATAAATTAACGCGTTAAATATAATGAAAAAACGTACCGTAATAAAATTATATTAATTATGAAGATTAATAGTAAGCTTTAAACATGTTACACATTGTACAATATTTCCTTACACAACAACTGGCGAAATAATTATTTGTTGCAAATGCCTATTCATACTTGTAGGAGTGTTAGAATCTCAAAACCTCGGTGAGCGTTCTACACCTCGTAATAATACTAATGATATATATTATACAGGGTGGTCCACGCAACTTGTGCACATCTATAACTTCCAAAATATGCGTACATACATTATGTAGTGCATTTATTTTTTTTTATAGATGGAGGCGTTTCGGAGATTTGAAGGTTAACTTTGTTGTTTTAAATAGAATACTATATTTTTTGTATCAAAATATGGAAGAATATCGAATTCCGAGTAAAAAAGTATTGACCTTTATTAACCCTAAACCTAATAGCTAACGAGTAATTTCACTTTATTTCTTGAAAATTTTCTTCACGTAATATCAAGTTGGAGATTCAACCTGATCACAGATTTCCGCAGGACAGCGATTTTTGCGTGACAAATAAAGTGAAATTACTCGTTAGCTATTAGGTTTAGGGTTAATAAAGGTCAATACTTTTTTACTCAGAATTCGATATTCTTCCATATTTTGATATAAAAAATGTAGTATTTTGTTTAAAAAACAAAGTTTACCTTCAAATCTCCGAAACGCCTCCACCTATAAAAAAAGTAAATATACTGCATAATGTACCCCTTCAAACTATGCAACTTTTGTATACAACATTTTTTCGTGCAACGCATATTTTAGAAGTTATAGAGGTGCATATATTGCGTGGACCACCCTTGTTAAACAGTGTGGAGACAAAAGTAATAATGTGTGACTATATACATAACTATGCAAAATAACATTTTTCACAATGTTTTAATTCGTAACACATAGTATATGAGCTAAATCGTGGGTCGGCCAAAGCTCCTTTTCTTCATTGAGTGAACCGTCAAATTTGACACACGTACGTAAGCACACACACACACTATTCAATGTTTCACACAGTTTAGAGTATTTCTCCAACTGAACGTTATTCGTGAGTAGAGGTCGCCTAATTCAGTCCGCAAACTACGGATCGGTAAGGCAGTTTGACCGGAGACACAAAACCCCATTGAATGTTAGGTCTATTACTATCTAGTCGGTGATAGAACTGACAGCCCATGCTATTTTCTATTAAATAGTTTAGGGGCTGATCTTCATTACCATTTCCAAGTCACGTCCAACATTAGCGGCTAAGCATGAAATAAGAGTGCAGCACTACTAGCGGTTGGAATTTCAGCTTTAATAGTAATGAAAATTCAAGTAAAACCACCGATAAGATACTAAATAGACTTTATATTTTATGGATCTTTCTGTATCAGGTCCAACTGTCTTATCGATCAAGAAGTTGAGAATTGCATTTACCATCATCTATTTCTGAACACCGTTCTTTAACTTATAATTATTTAGAACTTACGTGGTAATAGGGCAAAACACCGCATGTCACATGTTTTAATTTTCGAGATATTCGAAACTTTTAAACATCAATACTGTCTTATGCACTCGTATTTTCTTATATTCTTATTTTTAAAGGAAAATATTTTTTGAAATTGTGACATACGTCAAATTTTTTGAAAATGTGACACGTCGTTTTGCCTTACAGCTACAGAAATATGTTGAGTAATTTTTAATCTCCTGTTATGTCGAACTTATGACTAATCTGTCTTATATTTATAGCAGCTCATTAGTTTTGCTATTACCGATTGTGCTGCAAGTTAAGAATTGCAAATAGATAAATGGAATGTTCTTCAAAAATAAAAAAATTTATTTTAAAAGTTCCATAAAGATGGGTGAATTCAATGTTCCATTTAGAATATTTTAATAAGATATTGAAACTTAACATATTGCAATAACATGTTAAATCAGATAGATGGTTTGAAAATTTCTACTTACTCCTAGATCTCAGTAAAATATTTTAAGTTCCATCCATCTTCTTATCTGAGTCTTATATTTTATATTACTAAGAGTAGGAAATGAAAATTCTTTTATAGTTTTGTGTAAATATCTTTATTTTGCACAAGGAGAAGCATAAAAATAATACTCAAGAGTATATTTACACAGAAATGTTCAATTTTCATTCTTTAGATTAAACCATTCAGTGTACAGGGTGTTAAGAAATGTTTGGTCTTGGCAGTTATAGGCGTATTCCACATCTTCGGATCGATGAAGATATGTAAAAAAAAGTGCCGCAAAATTGTCCTTGACCTTGAATTTCAACGTTAAAATTCTTTTTCATATGGGTAAATTTGGGAATTTCCCCATGGGAAAAGTAAAAAATGGGAATTTCAAAGTTAAATTTTTTTGCCCATGGTTCCTTTAAGACTTTTATTCCTCTTGGTGAGTATTATGCAATACAATGAACAAAATGTTGACCTTGATTTTCCAGGTCAAGGTCAATTTTGCGGCACTTTTTTTACAGACCTTCATCGATCCGAAGATATAGAATACGCCTATAACTGCCAAGACCAAACATTTCTCAACACCCTGTACATTATATGTATTTAGCCTTATATCTAATTTACTACGCATTCATCTTATATCTAATTAATGACTATTACATATTCGCAGCCAATTCGCTCGGCTATTACCGATTGCCTAGATCTCACCGCGTGGAGCTTGTTGCGAGTAGAGACAGTAGAGACCCGCAGAGAAATAAATGGAACCCAAGTTCCATCGATCTCCCTTTACAGAAATCTTAAACTCAAAAACTTAAACTAGTGATCTTCGGAGATGAACGGAATCAATGTTCCATCCATCTCTTCCGTTCGAATCTTAAGTTACAGAACCTCAGAGTTAAATGAAACCAATGTTCCATTTCTTCAGTTTTTACCTTAAATTAAAAAACTATCAAGTAATCATTATGAGGAAATAAGAAAACGGACTCTACCGCGACGCAACTGCAAAATCGATATTCGGTGATGCAGATCCTACCATCTCGAAAGCTCAGTAAAGAGGAAAGTCATCAGCACCTCCCGAGAACTGCCCCTCTCCCTGCGGCCTCCCAGGAGCACACGCGAGCCGTGGACCTAGTTCCGGACGTCTGACGAAAAGGGGCCACCTGTTCCCGAGAGATTTCCGCAGGCAGATACGTGTCACCACGCACCCCCCTACGACCGAGACACTTTTCCCTCGACTGCACTCCCGAGGGATGGCCTGACCCATCGGTGCCGATTTGAGCAAATAAAAGTAAGGCCGTGTTCGCATTGAGTGTGATATCACAAGCCCGAGCCGGAGCCAAGCTTGGAAAATGACGGCGGAGAGTAGCTCGGGAAACTTCGAGATTGAGCTCGCGCCAAGCGTCGCGATACGATCCGTTTCACGAGATCTACCACAATCCCAAGGTTTCCCGAGCTACTCTCCGCCGTCATTTTCCAAGCTTGGCTCGGGCTAGCTTGGGATCGTGCTTGGGATATGACACTCAATGGGAACGCAGCCTAAGAAATGATCGCTTGGCAGTTGTATATCGAGTATTACAATCTTAAATCTATATTAAATTAAACTTAAGGTGAACTTAAATTAATTCACAATAAATCCCATGGTAGTCCTGGTGTCTTTGTTTGATTCTTCTTGTAGCTGGAGGTTAGAGGGAAAAGATTAACCTACCTAATTATGGGTTTAATATACGACATGGCAACAGTGCTTAGAGACATCCATCAGTCCTGATCACTGTGTATTATAGAGGTGTTCCGACAAAGCACCTCTGTCTGGTTGATTTTTTGTGATCAATAGATGGAAGATCCTCTGGTCGCCGCTAGGGGCCTCCTAGTCAGAACTCCGCGTATGGTATGCATGTGTGCGAATGAAGTGTATCATAGATGATCACAGAGCTTTAATCGCACTCGGTCTCTTCACTACTTGAGCTCGCTGAACCAATAGGAACCAATAGAATCCGCTCGTGGCGGCGGGGCGAATCGCCGCAAACTGAAGTGTCGCTCGATCGGCAAGGGTAATTATACAGGGTGTGACAAAAATGTTACAGTTCCTTCAAAGGGGTGATTCTTGAGGTGATTTTAAACAACTTTTTCCTTAGCGAAAATGTTATGTGGGGCTTTGTTAACGAGTTATTAACTAAAAACACCGACCAATCGGGGAGCGAGTACAGCGGATTAATGATGGCGCGGACGATGACGGGCCAATACTGCTCACAGCTGGAGCCCGCGCTGACATTCATCCACTGTACGCGCTCCCTGATTGGTCGGTGTTTTTAGTTAATAACTCATTAATAAAGCCCCACCTAACATTTTCGCCAAGGAAAAAGTTGTTCAAAATCACCTCAGGAATTACCATGTTCAAGCAACTGCAACATTTTTGTTACACCCTGTAGTCGTGGTGATGGAGGGAAGATAAAGTATTAGAAGTTGATAAAATGCTTAAATTTGAACATTATTAAGAAGATAACGATCGTATCCACAATTTCAATTATAAATATTATTAATAACAATTTTACGCGTCGTCTACAACAAATTGTTAACAATTATTATTGTTACTTAATTAGATATAGCGCTAGTAATAGATTTTATACTTGACCTGAATAATTTCATATTTTAGAATCATTGTAGTACTTTCATAATTTTTATCTTTTAATCGTTTGCTAAATACTAATAAATAGTTGATGACCACAGTTATAACGTATAAATATAAATAATTCTAATTTTTTTATATTTCCCGTTTGTTGCATGTTTCATACGTGTACCTTGAAAAGTAATTATGTTAATTCGATCTATCAAATTTCGTACACAGTATGTTAAATTTCTTACCGCTTACCGCCACTATAACTTTAATTCCTACCGCGATTAGAGCTACACTCTGATTTCATGCTTAGCCGCTAACATTGGACATGACACGAAATGGTAACTGGGCTCTGAGAGCCCTAAAACTGATGGATACCGAAAAGCGTTGGTCAATTCGATGTTTCGTCGGTGACAGATCCACCATGAACGCCCTGTTATCGCAGACTGATAAAAACAGTCACCTCTTTCTCGACTTGAAGAACACAGAGGCAGCGACTGAATGCGACTTCTCAGTTTTTATAATAGCTGGACACAGCAACAAGTTCTGGCTGCCATCCAGACCAGGGAAACAACAAAATGTTTCGCTTCTTGCTACCGACATCTGTGAAGCGATATGTTTTCTGATTTTCTGTGAAGCCTATGTATGCACATGTATCAAACTACGGAAAACAATTCGTATAACTTTGCATCGAATGCATAATGCACCTTAACTTGAGTATTTGTCGCTTACAGATTTCCATTGTTAAATAAATGTTCGGCAATCATGAAATGTTACTATCACGTCGCTATCGCATTGTAGAAGCGCGCCAGATTAAGTAGACAGATCTATAATCGGATTATGTTTGCATCCAGATAAGACGGCTTATTTGCCATCGTACGAATAATTAGTTACTCAAACGAACGAGGGGGACCATACAGCTTTTCCTTTTACCGCGATCGTAAGACGCTGCAGGGACTGCGAGAATAAAATCGATCGCGAGGAAAGAAAATCGAGCTCCTAATAGATCTTTTAGTCTAATTTATTACCTGTGCTATATAGCCACCGATTAGTGTGAGACAACGCTTGTCTCCTTCCGACACAATGGAAATTATGTGATTCGTATTCCCGTGGATTGGATGCAGACGCGGTGTAGCCGCCTCTTTGGAGATCGAGTTATAAAAATATAGGGAATTGCTCGGCAAGCTCAAAATTGATTCGCGAAGGGATTACAGATTCCTCTCTTTGAGAGAGGAAAGCCACTCGGTTAGAATTATAAAATCAGTGCAAAGTGTTTGCAGCAAATATTTGGTCGGGAACGAAGTGGCGAGAGGAAGCGGTAGACCTCGAGGCCACACGAAAGAGATTTTCAGATCCGCGCTTCAGACGACTTCTGCATGTTCGAATACGCTTAGGGGGGTCGCGAAGCTCTTTGCTTACGTAATCATTCATATTGCATTCTTTGCATCTGGTATTGGATTCTCGCAGATTCAATATTTTACATTTCTAGCCAACCAATCCTTTCGAATATTTTCTATCTTGCGTCATATTACTTACGTACATATATGGATGTATCCACTAATATCCAATCGTTTCGAGCATCTGGAAATGAAGACAGGAGATTATTCGTTAGCTACACGCTCTGTAAATGACAGATTTTAGAAAAAGGGTCTCGTAGGAGGAGAAATAAGAAGTTGGAAGATGCACTCATTGACGTAAGACAACAAACCAACGCACAGTGGATTATTTTTCCTAGACGGCTAAAATTCGACTTGAAAAATTTATTTGAAACTGTAAAATTCTTGTCGCAGAGGATAGTTAAAGTTGCGAGGAACAATGTACTGCTATTCCTTTTATCATTTTTGTATTCGTGTAATTATGAGCTTCGTCAAAAGCCAAGAATTTTTTTTTTTATTTATTTATTTGTTTGAGGTCACATCCACCTCTCGGTTATTAGTGACCACCTTAAAATACAGTTTTATTGCTTAGATCTACATTTGTACCTTCATGCTTATAAACATACGTCATACATGTGGTTAAATGCCGGTGTACTACGCTCCCGAAGCACTAAATAACCAAAAGCAATGTGAAAATATCTTACGTTTTCTCAAGAATTCTTATACTACATATTTCTCAGTTAAATGCTCTTCGAAACGCATCGGTTGCTTATCAGTTAATTTTATGTTAGAAACAAGATATGCAAATTTTTTAGGTAGTCGAACTTGTTAGGTAAGTATGTATTATGTGTTCAAGAAGTTTGTATTTTTCTACTATCCATCTTTTCATTATTATCGATATTTGAAAATGATCTACACATTAACGAAGTTCTTTTACAATTGTAGCAATTCATTAACGATTTTGTTGTACTTCAGGGTGAGTCCCTGTAGTATTTTTGTTGTCAAAATACTGGATAAATGTTTATGTTTGCAATACAACAAAAATTGGTTCCGTCACTGTCCGGCTGTTGTTTGTATAGCGTTTTTTATTGCAATACTACACAAAGTATCAACAAAGAATCAGAATTGGCTGATAATTCTTACGTTCTAAATTACTGAATTACTTATATCCTAATTCCTGATATCTATATTTTTTATAGTTTAATATTATGTAAAAAAGTTGGTCAGCATGTACCGAGTACAATGCTTCGAAAGTCATATGTATTGAAGGGCATCCGATACGGAATTTGTCAACAGTATATCATGTATAACACAATATGCAATCCGGGTTTTGTGCATATTCAGAGTGACAAAAATAATTTAAAAAATGATTTTTTACAATACCACAAACAAGCAAAACAGCATGTTTAAGAACAAAAAACAACATAAATAATTCTAGCCGGCTACATCCGTCAAATAACCCACTGTGCAACGCTAGAATCGGTCGAACAACAGCGGTGAGATGCGTTCGTGTTTGCTTCGTGCGATTAAGAAATTTTAATTAAAGCCAATTATTCCCGAACGTATGTGTTTGAATATCCAAACAGCGTCAACTCTATCCTAAACCGTTTAATTACGGTGGTTTGAGAAGTACGTTCTAGGAAGTCGATATGCATATGCTAGTGGCGTTGACGCGCATCCTGAATACCTGGTTGCTGGTCCTTCAATCCATTTAAGCGTCGCTGTAAGTTCGCTAAGACCGTAACGATAACTTGAAAGAAGAGTAAATCATGATTATGTCCGTAAAATTAAAGCATAATATTTGTGCCTTAATTTTAATGTTTCCTTTTTCCCTGGCTTCTAGACAATTATTATTAACGAGGCATAAATTATAATAGGAATATTGCGGATTTACTTTAAATTTCAAACAAAATTTTTTAAAAAATTGGCAGGATTCATATTTCACTTTCCGTGTGTACAATCTGCGCGGAGCAGATTCATAAAGCTTTTAATCCTAATCGTTACTACCTTATGGACAATTATGGCACACTTTCCTTTGTAGGGAATTCTATTAAAACAGCGATATCTGTTGTTAATGTTTATCATACTCCTCTTTCATGTATTTTCCAATTTTCGTTTCAATAAAATTCGTACGCGTTCTTTGGATTTCTATATTCGGCATCGAATATATCGATACAATTATTCGTACGCGTTTTACATAAAATGTGAAAATCTACTGATTGCAATTTTAAAATCACGTTAATTGCAATTTATTATTCTAGAATATAAAAATGTATAAACTCTTTATAAAATAAGTTTACATGTTCAAAGTAGACTGTTATTAACAATTATAAAGTAATGTACGAAGGCTATTGGCAGCGAAAATTGCCGGATTATCATCGATGCGACTCCTTATCGGGGTATCATTAATTTTCATGCAGTTAATTATTCAGAAATTGTTTTGAAAGGAATTCGATAATCTCGATGTTAAACACGCACTGTCTCAAGATTGTAAGGGAGCCGAAGCGATCTAAAATGAAGGGACTACCGATTTACGGAGGCTTCCGGCAGCTCACTATATTCTAGTGGGATCGGGGGTGAGTGGGGGTTGGTTCGCAGGTCGCTGATTCTCGCGTGGGTAGAGCAACCTTCGCCAGTAGTATCGCGGTGACGAGCAGACGCGGTCGTCTCCTTCTACCCGCGGCGATCTTCGCTATCTTTCGACGCTTCGCATCGCTTCGTTTCCCTTACCAGTCGACACTCGAATCGCTTCGATTAATCGTGAGTAAACTGTCCTTGTTTTTACACACTTATTCTTCTCGATTCTTTCCTTTTACCGTTTTTATATCGCGCTTTGCCAGTTTCCGTCCATCGAGTTGCGCGTTTCGAGTGGTGAACATTCAATGAACGTGGAATTGTTGGAATTTTCCGAGAAACTGCAGTACAACATTTAAGTGTAAAATTGCACTATACATTTTTAACGAAATAGGAATCGATTTTGATTAATCGAGTAAAGAAAATTCCACATTCGATCAACGCGGTTGACAGCTTGATTTACAGTATGTCGTAAAAAGATCTTCAATCGTTCTAGTGTTATTTTATATGAAAATGAAAATTCATCCAATAAAAAAATAATGATTTCATTTTAAATTCAGTGATGTACGTGCATTACAGTAATAACTAGATGCGAATAATTTCTTCCGTTTATCCGATTTCCGATATTCGATACTATATAGCTGCCCGATCGTTCGTTGCGCTCGTGGACGCGCTAATATTTATAGCGTTATCAATGAAATCTTCTGTCTCGCGTAATAGTGTACCCACAGTCGGAAATATCGCGCGAAAATTAATGTTAGTCCGCGTTGTATACTATCGTTACTGTCGTATTACACGAGTTTTCGCTGCTTAGCGTCCTTTCTAGGTATCGCATTAAACGCATCAGCCAAATTATCGGAATCGACGACCAGCCTAATATGATTACTCCTAATTGCAAGCGCGAAATTGTGTCGTTGATTTCACGGCCCTTGCCCACGGTCCCTTCGAGCTGCAATCCCTTTGTTTGGTTCTGGTTGCTTCGTTCGTTATATTCAAATCGTATGCAAATGCATTGTGGCGTGCAAGCACACGACAAGATCTTACCGTTACGATGTTAGCCAAAGTCGAAGTTCCAACGATTGACTGAAACGTGAAAATTTGGTCGAAGAGTGTGCGCGTTCGATGGGCAGATCGCGCGAAAGAATCTCTGACCACTGTATGGGGAATCGCGTACCGAAACAGAGAAACGAAATTGACAAAGTTCAAAGAAAAGCTCGAAGCAGTGTTTGCACATGCCGTGCAATGAAAGAATAAATTTTCGTTAGAGCAATTAACCGTGGTTGCTTGTTTGCCTCGTTAAGGGGACGAGGTGAATTATTTTCGCAGGAATACGGGGCGATGTTAAAACGCTACACCGCGTTGCAGCTTTTTTAAAATTCATCTAGCACGGATTCATTACGAAAGAATTCAATTATTTTCTTCCCGAACGTTCACGTTTTCCGAATTGGTTCCATCGTTCGATTTCTAACGAATGTTTTCTCTCTGAACTATCACCATCCGTTTCCAAACGTTGTCTGCGGCGCATTAAAGTATTTCTGTCATTCTGTAACGATCAATATTTGAGACATTGCGATGTTGAAAGCTAGATTAACTCCTATTTTTATGCGTCTCGGTTTCGTGTTATCGGGCTGCACACTTTTCACGCGCAATTTCGTGCTTCGCTACAACTAGCAACTGCTGCCGTAACGACAAGTCGATGAAAACCCGTTAAAAAAATTACAAACGACTTTCGTGTTACGATGAATTTTCGTCCTCTGCCTCGGCGGCATTAATTCACGCTCTTAAGGACCTGTCTCGTCGGCTATTGTGCTCGATTAATTTTACGTCGAAGGACCATGAAAGACTTCCAGAATTCGCATTATTTCGGAAACAAGTTGAAGCATTTAGAGGCGTTCTTAGATTAAACGAGGCGGAAGCTTTCAGTTTATCCTGTAATTAGATTTTCATCCAAAAAACTCTGGTCTACCTCTATTTTTAGCAACAGCTGTTTCCGCTGACGCAAATCCGATCGATTCCAATCGCACAGCAGAAAAATTACGACAATATTCGTGAAATGCGATTCTGGAAACTTCTTGTATAGCAATACGAATTTCCTTATAAATAGCCACAATTATAAAATAACGTTCTCCTTCCGTAAGCTATTCGAATTTGTGCGAACGATGTCTGCGTTTGCGGTACCGTTGCTAATTCAAAAATTTATCTAAAATATAACTCTATCGAGTTCGCGGAGCTCGCAAACGGGAAATACATTATTCGATAACATGTGCATAAGCCAACGATGCGACGGTGGAGTATTGCTCTAACTCTAACTTGTAAAGCGTACGATTTCATCTCATAAATAGATTCTGACTTCCTCGCCGCGTAATTCACCCTCGCTGAAATCGTTCTGTAACCACATGTCCATGCTTGCAAGACAAAACGCCGTGAATTGTAATTTCAAGACTGACGAGTTTACGTTTTAATCAAGATCTAGAAAGCGGAACTTTTATCCTTAGCAAAGGGACAGCGCGGTAAAAACAAAAGTTGAACGAAAGTCGACTGAGGTTGTTTAAAAGATGTATCGTTCATTGAATCTTTTCTGAAGCTTAAGCTCGGTACATATTTAATAACGCAGCGACAAGCAAACACGACCGACAGAAAATTTTTATTCTTCTTGGGTAAAACTTCTGTTCGTCAAAACTACTCTAATGACCTAATAATATACAGATCGATTTAAGCGTTATTTTTTATGTCGCGTTACTTTTTCGTTTAATAGTGTCGCGTTCCACTAAACTACTCCGTTGACAACTATATCGTCGCTGATCTCTCTCTAGGATATGACTCGCGTGTTCGTTCCCGTAGATAATAAAAAATGTCCAGTTTCAAATAAGAAATAAACTATACAATAGCGATGGTTTTTATCTGCAATCTCGCGAGGGACTTTACGTTTATTATCCGTCCTTAGACAGTATACAGCTGCCGGTGTTCCCCGAAGTATTTCGAAGTAATACGTCAGAAATGTGCCATCAAGATCTTAACAGTCGCGAGAAATATGTTCCGTCGTTAATAGAAAAAGATTAAAGGCTCTGCTATATTTGCCAATTTCATTTCTCATCTTTTAAAACCAAAGAGAAGTAAAAAGGAGCATATTCATTTCCTGGAAATTTTAAACGCGGAAGCAAAGTTCTGTCCCGAAGATTAAGCAGTTTTTTAGTGCATAGAGCGCACGATTTAATAACTTTTTGTTTTCGTAAAAAAGTTTGTCTATTTTTATGAGAGTACTTCATCTACTACTCCTAAGGAACAGAGAACATAGTCGGAGGTTAACTCGGTAAGCAGAAACAGGTATGAGAAATTTTCAGATAAATAGGCCGAGCTGCTATTTATGAGTCAGCCTGGATTCTTCCGCGTTGTATGTACTATGTTACTTTCGACTTAACTACCGTTTGCTGTTTAAACGTTAAAACTCGATGCCCGTTGGGGTCGTAGGTGGTTGCCCCGGTGATCGCACACAGACTCGATGAAATTAATTTTTTCCCTCGATTTACAGACTCCTTGCTCGCGCGCAGGGGCTTTATGGCTTCGAAAAGGCAAACTGCTGCGGCTTGTAACGAGCGTTCAGTGGCGTTCGTTCTCCCCTTACTCTCTTTGGCAGGTGTACGCATAAAGGCGTCGCTTTATGTGTAAAGATTTCAAGGCAACCCTTGAATTACGCTAACAGTTGTAAAAGAAGTCTGCCAGAGAGTGCGACTGTTCCCACAGAATGCTCTCTCGTAAACACGAAACTTCCTGTCTTTCGTACAGATTGTTTTCTCTTCGGGTTTTTGAAATGCTTTCGTGAATTCAAAATTCGTCGAATAAGGCTATTTTTTTTCTTTGACCTAATTTTTCTTTTTCGCTGTCGAGCGAAACTCGCGATCACAAATCCGTAAACGAAATTTTGTACCTATTTCAGCGTCTTTTGTAGCGCGTTAATTACGGAGATTTAATTGAACAATTTAGTAATTTTACTGGTCGAACTTGTCAGAATACGTAAAGTTGTTTTTTCAAACAAACCTGTCGCGAGTGACAGATAATTGGTCACGTTGGGATACAACTCGTCCGAGGTAATTCTCGAAACTAATTCGGTAACTGGATTCGAGTGAAATTTCGAGAGACAAGGATTTATGGGCGTTTACAACCAAACTCGTTCATTGTGAAGTACGAAGAGACCTTCTCGCATCAACGTCCCTCGTTTGCTCATTCCGTTTTCAAAACGGAGTGTCGCCTGTCGAATATTTACGACGCACTTTGTATCAAGTTTTTCTCTAGCGCTTTTATTATTTACACGTAATACGTAAGGCAAAGCAGAATGCACACAACAAATCTTTGTGAAAGCTCGAGATATCACGAGGTTTTTTAGTCTGCGCTATCTTACGTAGCAAACCATGTAATTTACCGGTACACTGGCCGTCTAAATAAGATGTCACTGGATTTCGTCCAATATTCTTTACTTCGTTTCACCTTAATAGACATTTCGTTGCAAGAATTTTTCTCCATGCATTTTTCTGTTGATTCACTGGTCATCGTTGTTGGTAGAAAGGGAGACTATACAGGGTGTAACAAAAACGTTGAAGTTCCTTGAAAGGGGTAATTTCTGAGGCGATTTGGAACAGTTTTTTCCTTAGTGAAAATGTTAGGTGGGGATTTGTTAACGAATTATTAACGAAAAACGCCGACCAATAGGTGCACGAATACAGTGGATGAATTTCAGCGCGGGGTCTAGCTACGAGTGGCATTGGTCCGCCATCGTCCGCGCCATCATTAATCCGCTGGACTCGCTCCCCGATTGGTCGGTGTTTTTCGTTAATAACTCGACAAAGCCCCACCTAACATTTTCGCTAAGGGAAAAGTGTGTTTAAAAAGTAACATGCAATATGTTTGTTACACCCTGTATATTGCGTTCGAACTATTATTACCTGTTAATATTTGGAGAGGCGGATTTGTAGAGTGAAAGTTTGGAAACCAGCAACGAATGATGTTTCGAAGCTCTTCTCAAATTCAAACCGCATTGAGCGAGGAGTTATATGACCACAGGAGGAAAATGTTCCTCGTGGAACACGGTTAATAAACACTTTCAGGGATTCGCGAAGAGAGTAAGGGTATGTAAATACGTTTGAATAAAGGGAAAGCGTTTGTCGGAGGAAAATAGACGGTTCGTTCTCTTTCAAACGTGATCGAAAAGTTGCAAACGCTTTGCATCAGACTGAATTCTCTATCCGCTGGACGACGTTGATAAAAATGTTGCAGTATGGTTTGCATGGATTCAGTTTGTAATACGACTCTGATTACGATGGAAATTGCATCCGATTGAAAATTTAGAAGATGATTTCTTCGCGTCTTGCCTTTTTCTTCGACGCATTAAATCACGTTTTCATAAAGGAGGAACTTTTAAATCAACCAAGTTTCATAAGATAAGCGATTTACGCTTGACTGAATGATAACGTGGTATTTTAGGCAGGGTCGAAGGGCCTTAAAAGCACCATTTAGTTACTTTTGAATAATTCTTTTTCGTATTTGCACAGGAAGGTATTTGTTGAGAGAGAAAAACTCTAAACGAAAGCGAAGGAAATATTCATAGTCAAGTATAACTTGGATTTTTGTTTTTTGTTACTGTCTGCCAGGCCGCCTATTTGCTACGGGAGAGAAAAATCACGTACACATTGTGAATTGTACGATTAGTCAAATACAGCAAATGAAAAACGCTGCTAAACCTTTATGATTTATCGCATAGTTCAGCAAGTTAAATGTTCAAAGTATGTAAAGCACTGCGATAAATACTTCTTTCTATGAGTATTTTCATCTCTTTTAAAGCCGAAGAATTGGCCAATAACCACTAAAACGCGAACACGTAGAAAATTATTTCGGAAAGAAACTTGTTTCATATTGTCAACATATTTTTAACATTCTATACAAGGTGTAACAAAAATGTTACAGGCCTTGAAATGGGTCATTTTAAACAACTTCTTCCTTAGCAAAAATGTTGAGGTCCGGGTCTACCAAATCTTGGAAGGTCTCCGAGCTTGAAATAATTTTTTGAATATTAAAATTCTAACATCGGTCAAAATGTTTTTTCTATGTTTAAATTTTGCAAAATTTTGCACCACATCTTCAAAATCGGTAGACTTTATTAGCTCAGATTCAATTGTTAACATCGTCGCTCTAAACATGTCCTTTATTCTCTTTAAAAAAGAAAATAGCCTTTCTGCCTCACAATTCGCAATAGACGTAGTTGCTAATAATCTATGTGCAAAATATATATATTGGAGAAAACATTAATTGTTTGTCGATCGACTATCAAATTTAACAGTTTCAAAAGAGACATTTAGAATTTTCGTGAGATTAGGAAAAGAACTTTTAAGTTGTAATTTGTATAACGAAGCAAACTGCTCTAATTCACAAACTAATCTAGGTTGCAAATATTTTGCCTAGTGTGTCGTTTCTCATAAAATTATGTTTGTTACGTGAAGTCACAGCAACTACGACTATTATAGCGACAGTTGAAATGCATGAACGAAATGCAAATACAAGAAACAAAGTGTAAGAGCCGAAAAGCGGTGATTCCTAGGGAGATTCTAAAAAACTTTTTCCTTAGCGAAAATGTTAGATGGAGCTTTGTTAGCGAGTTATTAACAAAAAAACACCGACCAATCAGAGAGAGAGAGAGAGTACAGTGAAAGTACAGTGTACGAATTTCGGCGTGGGATACAACTATGCGTAGCATTGGTCAGTCCTCGCCCGCGCCAAGGTTCTCGCTCTCTGATTGGTTGGTCTTTTTTGTTAATAACTTGTTAACAAAACCCCACCTAGGATTTTCACTAAGGAAAAAGTTGTTTAAAATTACTTCAGGAATTACTCCTTTCAAGGACGTGCAACATTTTTGTTACACCCTGTATAACGTCGCGGCAACATTTAAAATTGCACAATTGAATTACGTATATTCTAAGTCAATTGTAATATTGTGGAATTCCCATTTTACGTATTTTTATATTAATATTAATGTTATATTAATGAGACATGCAATAAAAGTCTTTGAAGTTTCACTGTATGTTACTGTTACTTACGCGTGGAAAGTAATTTTCATTTTATTCTCTAATTCTTTTTGTTCAGAATTCTTCATCGCTTATTTATTTGTGCATCCTTTCACAATACACATTGGCATTTTTATAAATTAATTTGTAGTAACACGCGGAAAGAACAACAAAACAACGCCACGAAATTTAACAAAACACTACCGCACGTATCGTACAGACCACGAACCTAAAAGACTGGGCGTAAAGTACATCTATAGGCAAGAGGGGTGAAGCTGTGAGCTGGGAGGGAGTTTACTTGCAGCCATCTTGAGTGGTTAAACTAGTGCTTCCATTTATATAACGTCGCGGAAATATTTAAAACTGTACAATTGAATTACGTACATTCTGAGTCAATTGTGACTTGTATAATAATCCTGTTTCTACGTATTTATTATCATGAAGGATGTGTTTTGTAAAGTTATCAATGTTTTTATAAGAAATGTATAAAGTTTCGATGTGTAGAATCAATAATAACATAGATCTACTTTACGTTCAGTCCTTTAGGTTAGGTCCATGTATCCTACAGATGCTACACTAGTAATTAAAGTTGCCTATAGAGCGCACCACAGTTTAACCACACAAGATGGCTGACAGTTGATACCCATTCCGTCTTTTGTTTCATACC
Source organism: Perdita meconis (assembly GCA_030770465.2). Taxonomy (NCBI): domain Eukaryota; kingdom Metazoa; phylum Arthropoda; class Insecta; order Hymenoptera; family Andrenidae; genus Perdita; species Perdita meconis. Next base: position 5,526,065 of record JASKOS020000004.1, read on the forward strand.
CTCAAAATTATGCATAGTCCTTTAGGTCCGTGATAGAACATCAAGTAGAACTACATCATGGTTGGTATCCTCTGTCTTCGCATCCGTATTTATAGTAATTCTTATTACATGATTCGTTTTTGCTTCATTTTTGCAACATTTTTGTTACACTTTGTATACTGTCGTCGTCTTTATCATTCGAATTGTAATTAAAAGCATCAAGTAGTCGTTAGCGTACGACATTTCTTACTATGGCCAACGATAATTGGAGGCAGGAGTCTAGAAATCCACTGTAGTTTGCCTCCTTCGGTTCATTTTTCATTTTGTCACCGAGCTTCCGACGGCTGGTGACATAACCTGTCCTCGCTTTGCACAGGAAATATCTAAAAGGACACAAATATTGGCAAAGATTAATGATGACGATAACGAGGATTGTATCGACTCTAAGTTCAAAAGGCGACGGCAATTAGTAGTCGATTTTCCTTTTGAATTCGTGGGTGAAAAAGGAAAAGAAAGAACAGCGTGCTGGGGGCGATTACAAATCAGATCCTGTGACAGTTTGATCGCAATAGGTGGAGGAAATTCGTCTGAACGCGGCAGTGGGCAGCGGCAGACCGGACGTCTCGTTTCGATCAGCCGTTTTGTGTTTCCCGGTCCGATCAGTCAGACGCGTAGAAGGAAATTATCTGGCCTTCCTATTCGCCCCGATAACCAACCATTGCACCTGTCAATTAATGCCACTTCAAATCGAACTGTTCCTCTCCTACGTGGAGATCTTTCGACTGCCTGATTCCCGTCCGAAAAGCTCGATTCGAGCGAAGCTTTTATCTCAAAAAACCACTTCGTTGAGATAAAAGTAGGAAAATCAAAAATTTATTGTACCTGGTGAAAGATGAAATTCAACACATGACTTTTCGTTGAAAATGAAGTTCGGAAAATTAAACTTCTCGTCGATGGCAATTAGTTATTTTTTCGGACATTTTGAACGATGAGTTACTTAATTTTCTTACTAAAAGTTTCATTTCTTATAATCGTAACAGTTTATCGTCTTATGCTTCGTGATTTTGCGATTGGAACAGCAATTCGTGACGCTTGAAACTGACTGGCGAACACATATGTTACCCTTTGTAATTTTGAATTCGAGAATATTCGCCACAGGAGGATGTCATGTTTGTTCAGACGCGCGTCGCGTCGTACAGAACTTCTGCACGGCATAACGCGTTTGTTTGCTTTGGTTTCATTGTCTATTGTTCTGGCGTCTTTGTGTAACAAAACGTTTCCAACAAATAGGAGACACTATACTTGGCGCTTTAATTTCGATTAATTTAATTGTTGAAATCAATTACATTTTCTATGACAATTAATAGAGTGATTCGTGATTCTCCGCGAACAAAAGTCACGGCCCAGAGAATTCCGGTGGGAGCATCACATCTGATTTTCCGGCTGACAAAACGTTATCCTATTGCTTCCTTGGATGCGCCACGCCGCTTTACAAAGATGAAACATCTATGACAAGAAGAGGGGAGAATCGAAGCATCGAGTGAAACGCGTTTCCACGAGAATAGTGACAGCTACGGCACTTCAATCGAGTTATGTAATTGTCCTCGAAGTGTTTCCCCTCTGATCGAATAACTTTCTTCGGCAGATATTGGAAAATTCAATTTCTAGGGAACAGTGACGTATGCTATGGCCGGTTTTCCATGTTGGTCCCGTGAAAAAGGAAAACACGTACTTCACGTAGAATACGATAAAATGATAACGCGTGAATTGGATGCATCCTGGTAGCTCTGAAATGTAAATACGTTCACTAACGTCGTCGCGACGGTTCTACTAAATAAAATACCAAGCCGTTTGGTATTTAAATTTGAAAAGTTGTTCGCAGCAACGCGCGATATGAATTTCATTTGTCGCCTCGAAACGAGCCCCTTGTTGCTTCCTTCTTTAACCATAGAGTCGAACGTCTTAGTCATTCTTCGCGTTCTCAGTTCTACGATGCTCTAAACGATGGTACATAGAGTTTGATCTGCGTGCCAAAAACATGCCGAAATTTATTATACATATATAGATAAGTACACATAATGAAATTAACCAAATATAAATACTATGTATAATATCTAAGACAAATTGTAATGGGTTTTGCACATGTCCGCGTGCCACAAAAAAATTTCCCGTGCCACTTATTTGCCATTCCTGCTTTAAACTGTTGCTAACGTTATTATTATTATTATTATTATTAGACAGGATACAGTTCCATTAATATACATAGAGTTAAACAGGACTTATACATATATAGTTACATATATGCAGTATTGAAAAATTGAATATGCAAGTAAGAAATGACAATGTTGAAATATGTCAGATAGATCGTTGATAAACAAATTAGAAAGTAAAAGAATCAAAATGAATCAACAACTCTAACAACTTGACTTCGGTTCCTTCGATAACTTGCAAGCCATGATAAAATAGGATTGCGAAAACCTAGCGCATCTAACTTAGCAATGAGAATGTCGTGGGAAACAGTATCGAACGATTTCTAAAAATCTGTAAATATAGTATGTACTATAGTATCTTCTAAGGATAATGACACAAAGTTACTATAACATGATAGATTCGAGATAGTAGATAGCAAAGGTACAAAGCCATGATGTTCCTTATAAATGATTATTATTATTATTATTATTAAACGGAATAGAGTCTCATTATTAGTGCACAAAGGCTTAAATAGAACTCACACATAATCACATGTAGCATAGAAAAATTAAATACAGGTTGTCCCAAACTCGACGCGGGAGCCGGAAATGAGAGATTCCTGGGGTGATTCTAAACAACTTTTTCCTTTGCAAAAGTGTCCTCCGAAGCTTTGTTAATGAGTTATTAACAAAAAAACACCGACCAATAGAAGCACGAATACAGTGGCTGAATTTCAGCGCGCGCCCCAGCTTGAGTAGTATTGGCACGCCTTCGTCCGCGTCATCATTAATCCGCTGTACTCGCTCTCTGATTGGCTAATGTTTTCCGTTAATAGTTCGTTAACAAAGCTTCGGAGGACATTTTTGCAAAGGAAAAAATTGTGTAGAACCACCCCAGGAATCTCTCATTTCCAGCTTCCGGAAATGTACCAGACTGTACACCCTGTAAACAGTCAGTGGATATAGTAGTGTTACAACATGATACCTAGTGAATCATACAATATTATTAAGTAATTTGTAAAAAGAATTTATAGATCCAGTAAAAAGATCAAAACTCTCATTATGATCATTCACCATATTACATATACGATTGATCGGGTTCAAAAAACCAAGTGTAGTTTTATACAATGTTGAAAGTCTTCACCGTCCTAGAAGACCGTATTGGAGCATGAAAATGTATTGCTTCTAAGAGTTAAGGATTACTAGTCAAGCCATTAATTAATTTAAATATAAAAATAAAGTCGATAAATTATGTTGATAATATGCTGCTAAGTTAACAATCAGACTGTCAAACAATTTAGGAATGACACTTAATATACAAATCTACAGTTTCTAATATTAGAAGGATCACCTGATTTAAAAATAGAAACAATAGCGCTTGTTTTCCAGATATTAGGAAAAATGCCCGCCATCTCGCAATCAACCATGCAAATTCCATAAATGTCAAAGATCAGAGGTATTAATTAACGCGTTCTACTCACGTTACGGCAGCGTTTAATTATTCTGGTTACCGTGACCATCTTCGTTTACATTAACACTCCCTCGGAATATTAGCCTCCATAAATATCGAAATTTTGCAACAGAGCATCACAAATGCCTGGTGGAATAGTACCCTGGATCGGAACACTAGGTGTACACACATAACGACGCAGAGAACTCTCTATTGCCGGTCGTAAGGGGCGGTTCGACAGCGTCGACGGTCAAGAGCAGGCACTTTCTCAACTTTACGAGCCTGCTATTCAACGTTTACGCTCGCACCCTCGTGGAAATGGCTACGAGGCTGCCAAAGGTTTGCGTTTGATATTTTTATGGGAATGATTCGCGACACGGCTACGTACTCAGGATTACTCAACGTCAGAAAGTAAGCTTGCGGGAGAATGTCGCGTCGTTTCAAAAGGAACTCCGATGACCGATTTTCACGCTACAAACTTTTCTATCGACAGTCATCTGTTTCTTTTTTTGCTTTTTTTCCCTTTCCAGGTTTTAATTAAATGCATAAACTACATTTCCACCGAGGCTGCTTATTAAACTTGCCAGGGAATAATTAAGTTAAATACGTGCACAGGAATGTAGAATGTTCTGGATACTAGGATCCTGAATCGTGTGATCACTCGACTGCGAATGTTTATGCATTCATGGTGAGCGCAAAGGGTCTGCAAGAGTGCAAAAATTTATGAAATATTAAAAGTAGAATATGTTACTGGAGTTTACGAGTATCTGCAAACATGTGAATTCGTATTAATGATACATTTTTTCATATCATTTCCAGCTGCGACGTAGCGATAGTTCGTAATTTTCTTGAGAAATTTTTTCGTATCGAAGAACGAAAGAGAAATCAAATTTGAAACATGTTCGACCATCTTTCTTCTCGGAAGAAGGATAGTAATTCAATTTTAGTTTGATTTAGAAAGTTAACAAAATCCAGGGTACAAAGTTCTGTCAGTAACCAGAAAAGAAATGAGAAAAGAAACGAACCCTTTAACTTGACAAAGTATGACGAAGCAAGTCGACGGTTCATATTGACGCAACATTGATTTTATTTTATGTAAATCATTGCATTCCAGTTCTCAATTTCTTTTCTATTTCGAAGAGAAAACAGAAAATAGTCCTTAGGTAATGGTGTCTAATTAATTCCATTTTACCGAATGATTCCAGTTTTTCTTCGCTTCGGGACACGATGTATCTGATCTTTTAAAAAGTAGGATACGAATACGATATTCCGTCGTCGTTTTCTCGTTTCTCGCGTTAACTCTGTAAAAGTTATCGATATCGGGTCGATCGAGCAGCAATTTCAGCGTTGACTTCAGCCTAAGGCGTTGCAAACATTTAGCGAATTACATTACTGGAAAAAATACGAAGGTTAATTAAGAGCGTAGTTGTTAAAAAAAAACTTCCTAACAAATAAGCAGCATCATATTTTTCGACCTAATTTCTTCTGAGATATAAAAAAATTTTTTCCGCAGAATTACGCGAGAAAAGCGAGAAATTACGAATTTTCAAACGGTAATTGAAATAAATCTTCTACCTGTTCTTCAGTTTCTTTTGTTAATGCTTGCCCACAATGGCTGAAAGGTCCACGGTGACAGTTCCAATTACTTCAGTTAACAGTAGACTATTTTTTATTAATATTACGACGTGAATAGTACTTAATAAGCATCGAAACCCATACAAATTCTCGGAACGTGCATTATGCGTACTCAGAGCTTGTTTGCAAGTAGTAAAAACCGATATTGGTCAGACCATTGATTGAACCGTTTACAAAGACTTCGAGCAAAGAATTCAACGAGCTTCTGCGGTATGAAAGTGTCGTATAAATGTTTGTAAAACTAATTGCACTTCGTTTTTCACATATTACGATTCCTAAATGGCTGACTTCGATAACATTTCTGCTCTCTGACGCGACATTTTTCTCATCTTGTCTGACCACGGAGAGAACGTTTCCACTTCGTAATAACGTAAAAAGCCTGATATAGAAGTTTCATGTTTTGGTGGCCGCAATATGCGACATGTCTAATATTACGTTCCATATGTACAGCGTTCGGTAATCGATCTACAGTTTCTGCGCGAGGGCAATTGGAACACGGAACTATTTACGAATTCATCGAGTGCAAACGATGCTAACTGGCAGTAAAACTACTTGGTGATGCAGCCGGAGGGCCATGTGCCTAAAGTCTGATTATTTTTCTGGTGTTCCAATTAGCAATGCCCGGGCGATTCCACGATTCTTTTCGAGAGGAAAAATATCGAAAGTCGTAAAAACGTTTACGTCGTTCGTTGAAAACTTGAATGTCGAGGAAGCGACAGCATTCGTGTTCGTTGTAAGGGTGATGGGATTCAAAATTTCCCTTCGCTTCAATATTTATTTCCTCCTCTGTAATTAGAATTTGTGAAAGGAAAAAGGAATTATAATTATACTTTGAATTTTTCTACATTCTATTTATATCGGAGACATCAGTTGTCTAGATACTCACGATGCAAAGCTCTTTTTGCTCCTGGAAATTTAATCTACGCTAGTAGAATCCACCGAGAGGTAATTGAAGCGCAAAATCTAAAAAAAAATTAAGTTCACCGGAATGGTTACAGTTTTCAAGCGCAGCAACGTGTACTAGGTGCTTAAGCAGAACTTGTTCGCTCCGGGAGAACCGCGCCACGTGATCGATTAGCCCGCGACTGATAGTCGAAGCTTAATGACGCTAATGACGTTCCGTGTGGCGTGGCGCGGTGGCGCGGCATGTGTAGCCAACCGTGCTAAGCTTTTCATCCGCGTATCGATGACGAAAAAAGATCCGTGCAATTTGAATCCACCGCGCGAGATTAATAATCTTCGTTCAATTCTGGAATTCGCGTTAGATTTAATCCAATTGTACGGTTATCACATTTCCTTTCGCTTAATGCTGCTAAATGTGTTTGACTTGGATTTACGAGGTATGAGTTTTGCTTTGTCACTGTCGAGATAAACTAGTAAAACGCCATCAAGCCTAAATATGGTAATCTTCCTGTAAATAAAGGAAATATTAAATAATATGTTGCGATGAAATATTGGCTGCATAGAACTCGGTATTGATTGTCTTCGCGTCAAGCGAAATCTGTAGCAACTCCTTTTGTGTTTGATAGCGCGAATTCCATGAAACTCCTTTAGAGTTGCACCGGTTGTACCTGTCGTGTAAATACGAGATTCCATTGTCTTCTGTAGAGGGTCAGAATTACGACGAAGCACACAAAAGAAAGCTCTGCGGAAGAGGCGTAGAGAACGTCTAAGAATATTTCGCTTTCTGTTACTTTTCCTCTGACTGGTATCTCTTTTTCTCAACCCAATTAACAAAACGTTTGCTGTCGAATTGATTTGTTTTTCATTGATCGAACAATCAGATATTGTAAAATCCTGTAGAAATTTTTTAACGACTGTATCCGACAAAAGCGAACGAAACCTTAAGAGCGGGGAAACCCAGCAACTTGAATTATGCGAAAATAGTGAACGTGTCATTACGTTGTTCAAAGCCGGCGAGACCGAGCCACGCACGCATTTCATGTGAAAATGCTTGTGTCGTTTGAGGCGAGATGAAGATATTGTGACAGAAACAGCTTAACCAGCTCGAAGGGGAAAAACTCGACGTGTAAACTCGACGCATCTCCTCCGGACCCTCGGCTTCCACGAGATTGCGAGTGTTTAAGTGAGCGCTTCACGGCTGGAGGGAGTCACGATTGAAAAAGAAACGCGATAAAAATTTTCAAGCTGTCTAACGAGGTCACGTAGTTACACTGCGTTTCGCCATATTTTTGCCACAAAATGCGGCAGCTCCGACTGTCGCAAATTTACTGATGACGCTTCGTACAATGCGAGCCACCAACCGCGGAACTCTCATTAAGTCAGTCCTTCTTGCGGCGAGTCCAACCGATGAATATCGTTTCTCCCTGTTAAATTCTCGAGGAAGTTCCTGCCCTCTTCGACCCTTTCGAAGTTTCTCCCGTTTCAAACGAACGCTTAGCTGTTGAAAGATATGCGATACCCTTATCGGTATTCGGGTCTCGAGAGTGAAATAATTTTTTCGCAGTCCGTCTAAACGTTTTTCGTTACACGATGCCCAGGCGAACGAATCCGGCTGACCCCGTTTCGTTCCATGTCTCGCAAATCCTTTTTAACACCGACTCTCTTTCAATGCGACAGTGTCGACTCGTTCTTCACGGTTATGGGACATCCGTCAACTTCTCGAGCGGCCAGTTCGCCGACGACGCTACGAGTCGACAGGATGTGAAACACGAGGATTATTGGCCCGAAGAAAACGCGGGAGAGGCAAGCATGTTCAAGGTCCACACCACCGTCTCCCCGTTCTCGGTTTCATGGGCGACGCGGTCCTCAACGTCAAACCTGACATCGGGAATTGCGTCGACGGCAAGCATCGGCAGTGTCTACGGCGTGATCAATCAAACGATGTCGAACGACACCAATGATCAGGAAGAGGAGTATACGCCGTACGGCGATCGACTGGAAACGTACATAGTGCCGGTCCTGTTTCTGCTGATACTACTGATTGGTCTGACCGGTAACGGCGTCCTAGCGCTCACCATTCTGCGGCACAGCAACATGAGGAACGTCCCCAACATTTATGTCTTTTCGCTGGCGCTCGGCGATCTTCTGGCACGTGATCACAGTCATTACATCGATCCGACAATGAGATACGTGCATCTAATATCGTCTACCGACACACGAATTGTTCGATCGAAGAGTAATTGATACTTTTACATCCAATTGCCTTCGAATGAAAAAAATTATTTGTATTTTATGTACGACAGGTAGTGATGGGCATTTCAGTCTAAATTTCGAAAGGATATGAAATTTTTTAAGACTGGAAATTCGAATCGTTTCAAATACATTCGAAGCTTGGAGCTCTTGAAAGTCTTAAAAGTGTTGAATGGTTTTGATAGTCTTAAATGTCTTGGAAGTGTTGAATCTATTGAAAGACTTGAGTCTTGAAACTCCAGATAGATTAGAAAGTCGTGACTCGAAAGAGTTTCGATAGATATTGAAAGCTTAATGAGTATTTGATATCTTATTCACTCTATTTTTATCATATTACGTTATGTATAATATTCGATGAATGAAATTTAAATACGATTATGTCGTTCGTAATGTAATATAAACAAGTAATACAATTATTTTTTCATAGTCAATGGCATAATCAATGGAAAATCTTTTTCATTCAATTTCATATTTTTTATATCATTCGTAATATTTATGTATTCCAAGTTTTACAAACGAATAATATCTATAAATAAATGTTTTTACGATGAATTCAACTTACCGGAAATCCTCAAGTATTTTATGTTTACGATACTGTTTGAACAAAGTAATCAAAAAGTGTACAAGATATCAAATACTCAATAATAGACTGCGAATTTTTACGCACTTATGGAAATTCGAAATATACTACTGATAGATGCTAAAATATACAAAAGGACAAAAATATACTTCAAATTACAGTGTTTAAAAAATTAATCATACTCTTTATTCAGGTTACAAATCTTTGTGCTCGTAAAAATTTCGTTTTGCACAAAAATCCGCAGTCTACTCGCAGTCTTTTCGTCATACGTTTGGATTCGAAGTGATTAAAATTCCATCACCATTTAGAATTGTTGGACCAAAAGTTTTTTTTTATTACCAATTGGTAAAGAGTAAAATATGCAAATATTTCGGTCTTGAAAAGTGCATAAAATTAAATTTTCCTTAAAACGCTGTTAATTAAAGCCAAAGCTGAAGAGTGAGTGTCATTGAGTGCTGGTCGACCAAACTACAGAAAAACTGTTTTAACACTTCTGAAACCGATAAAATTATTTAAGCACGTGCCTCATTAAACATTTCCAATGTATGTTACCAGATGGTAATACCTTCATAAAATTTTTAAAAACACCTTGTGTTAATGTAATGTAAATTTGTTATAATTTAATAAATTCTTACACGGTATTTGCACGATTTTGGCGATATTAGATGCACTTACTTTATCGTGTCGCAACCACTTATGTTCGAATCAAACGTTTTAGCTATAATTCCACAGCTGTCCAGAGTTCGAGGTCACTTCTCACTATTTTAACAAGATTATAGAAGTTAAATGTGATCTTATATTATAACATGATTTCAGAAATTCTGAGGGATTGTAGTTTCCTTTTAAGTGAAAACAGCAAAGGAAACTTCTCGAAATGTAATCATAGAAGTTTAAAATGGTTTTCGTCTTGCAGATATTTCACCTGCAACACAACTACATTGTGTCTCAATTTCTGGAATCGTTCTATACGAAATTTCTAATTAATTCGTGATTGTCTGCAACTCTGAGATCTTCTGTGGTTCGGAAGACTTCGTGATTTTATCATTTCCGTAGAGAACACCCTCAAGAAAGTATCGCTGTCACTCTCGCTCCCTCTGTCTAAAATTAAACATCACCAACACTGTCTGTTCAATCTTATATTGCAGGTGATAGTGACTTGTATGCCGTTTACCTTCACCGTGTATATCGTGGACTCGTGGCCTTTCGGGCTCATAATGTGCAAAGTTTCCGAATGCGTCAAGGATATCTCTGTCGGTGTCTCTGTCTTCACTCTGACAGCCCTCTCGGCGGACAGATTCTTCGCTATTGTGGATCCAATGAGGAAGATTCACGCTACCGGTATCTATTTCGATTTTCTATTTTCACGCTATCGTTTTCTGTCATATCTCGACGAATAAAAATATTATAGAGATTTGAAAACACTTTTTTTGTAAAAAAAACTAAACAAATTGTAATATACCTTCGTGAATTTGGATGTATTATTTTGGATGATTTTATTGTTGAAGGCACAGGAAGAAGAGCAACGCGATGTACGATAATTGTTGCCGCGTTGATTTGGCTATTGGCTATCATGTGTGCCATCCCTGCTTCTTTTTCTTATATCAGAGATTTCAGGGTGAACAAGAACGTGAGTTTTCACGTGAGTTTCAACACCGTTTATGCTCTTCGAACAAATTTTTAGGGGTGGGCGGGTACCCGAAAATTTCGGAAACCCGAGCCTCGGTTCGGCTTGTAATGATTCGGGTCAAGTTGGTTTGGGGCTCGAATGCTTATGATACCCGGGTACCCGAAATTTTCGGGTACCTGAAGTCAAAGTCGGTTCGGGTGGTTCCTCAATCTGATTTTTTATGTCTATTTATACCTGATTTTTTGTCACCAACAATAACATCAATATTGTAAATGCATCTGATTAAAGAATCATGCAACCCGCGTCATAATATTCAGGTTCCCGATCCGACCCGAACACTACCTGAAGGATTTCGACTTCGGGTACCCGAAATTTCCAGGTACCCGAGTATCACCAATTTTCGGGTCCCAACCAGAATCCACGAAAAATACCCGAACCCGAAATGTCGGGGACTCGCCCACCCTTACAAATTTTCCAAATTCATCTTTGTGTTGAAGGTCTAAAATTTGAATTTCTTTTTTGAAGGTTTGTTACCCATTCCCAGAAAACTTCGGTCCAAATTACCCCAAGACCATCTTGATCTGTCGTTTCTTCATATACTACGCCGTTCCACTGAGCATCATCGCCGTTTTCTACATCCTCATGGCCAGGCATTTGATGAATAGCACCAGAAACATACCGGGAGAAATGCAAGGTCAGGTGAGTCAAAGGAACAGTAGAATCAAAGTACCTATCTCTTCATTTTGATTAGTCTCGAGTAACTTTGCATATTCCTTCCAACGTTTTTGGGCGACGGCGGTAGGTATACGACGTGAATTTTAACGAAGAGTCTATCGAGTCGCTGCAAACGAGGAGCAAACTTACTGATTCAACGCGACACTTTTAGGTTCGTGAGATATCGAGTCTGTGTCTTTATTAACAAAGAATACGTCGATTCAATGTAGCCGTTCGTCGATAGTTCCAAAGATACATATGCCGTGGAAGCAAAGTTTCTTTCCATGTAGTTTAAAATATCGTAATTTATGGAAATTTTTATAAAAAAGAGGCCAAGTTAACCGTACCCTTGGAAAAGCTCTTGCCTTTATGTAATCCCCCAATGTGTTTGATTTCAGATGAAGCAAGTAAAGGCGCGCAAAAAGGTGGCCAAAATGGTAATGGCGTTCGTGATAGTGTTCGCGGTCTGCTTCTTCCCTCAGCACGTATTTATGCTATGGTTTCACATTCATCCCACCGCGCCGAAGGATTATAACGATTTTTGGCACTACTTTCGAATTCTCAGTTTCTGTCTGGCATTCACCAACAGCTGCATCAATCCCATCGCTTTATACTGCGTCAGCGGAACGTTCAGAAAATACTTTGACAGGTGATACGGTGAAAAATCCCATTTTTTATCATATCGCTGCGATCGTTCATCGATAGTCACGCCGGGAACAAGATCACTGCCATTTTAAAGTGAAAAATCGAATATCAGGGAAACTTGTTACCAATTTGACACCTGCCACATAATTGCGGTTCAACCGCTGCTCGACCTATTTCCATAAATTCGGCTAAGAGCGATAAAAATTTGTCGTTTAATGGATATCTGCTGTATCGGATTTCACAGCGTGACGCGGTTCAAATTTATGTACTACATTTTCCGCGCATTCTAACCAACGATTGAACTCATTCGAAACATAAAAGAGTGTAGCTAATAATCAATCATTTCTAATTGACGCACATTAAGATAAACTTGACGCAGGTACCTGCTTTGCTGCATACCGAGGAAGATCCGCAAGCGAAATCGCCGCTCCTCGGACTTCAGCTCTCGAGGACGAGGACAAAGCTTCTCGTTGATCAGTTCTAGGAGGTGCGACTCTCGCCGAGGACAACGGAGCATCATGCGCCTGTCCTTTTTCGGCAAGGATACTAGATCCAGCCTTCCGGCGAAGGAACAAGAAACGACCATCAGTTTGACCGCGTGTCCTAACGGCGTGGAAGAAGCTCTGAAAAGTCATCGAAATTCGACGACGGAGCAATACATCGGCCACGATTGCTCCTCGCAAATCAAAGACTGAACGATTCAGCAATTTGCCACCTGTCAGTGAGCGCAACGCGCAATATTTCTTTCTGCAAAATGACTCGATGCCCGCATTGAAAACTGACGTTTCAGTTCGTCGTTGCCGTTTCGTTGAAAATCGCAGCCGGTGACCGAGTTCGATTTAAATTTTCGCTCGGGGTAAGGAAAGAGGTAATGACTGCGGGACGCGAGAAATGGCATTGTTAAAGATTCGTTAGCGCGACGGTCGAACGACCACAAACGAGTTAACGCGCCTCCCGTTGCGAATATTCGACCGTTTCATTCCTCGACGTAAGAACATACCTGATTATTTAAAATAGAAGCAATTGCGCAAATTGCGTCAATGCGGTTCGTGGGCACAAAGACTGCTGCGGTGATCTGTATTTAGAGCACAGTGGTTTTATGAATAAAATTTAGACACCGAACTGTTCCCTTTGTCGAGTTCTGTCTACCATCTCTTCCGATTTCCGATTCCTTATTTGATTGCTGCTCCCTTTAACAACACGACGTGAAGAAAAATCGACGACAAAGTTGAACCGCAGTAATGTGATTCCGATTCGCTAGCACGCTGCTCTTGCACTTTCGTTTATCTTACACGACGGGATTGTTTCTTTTTCTCTTATCGTTTCCCTTTTGTTCGTTTCGTTCCGTTCCGTTTAATCGAGAAATTTAATATTCGAGGGTTCGTTTCGGCGACTGTAAGGGTGCATATACACTTGAGCACGAACACGAACGAGGCAGCGCCGGGGCAGCATAAAATAGGAGTGGGGGCATCGTTTCGAGGCATGCGGAGTGTGCTCGGACTTGGCTCGGCCTGTCTCGGACCGTTCGCTGCCATGTTCACTGATCAGATTTCAACAGATACAGAACGTTATCGATTAAAAAAAAGGACTCGCGGTGCATGTAAACGTCGTTTGAAGACATTTGGCTTGTTCACCTCCCCGCCTCGGACCGAGCCAACTATTGTGGATCGGGGCGAGCTCAGCCTCGATTCTAGAAGCAGCTAACTTCGCGAAACATTGACAAAATTGTTTCGAGTAAAAGAATATTCTAGATTCTAGAATAGTTTCGTTTTCTATTACAGAACTAGCTGAACTGGTGCAGACAGTGCAGAGTAGTGCAGAGGAAAGCGTTTTCTATTACAGAACTAGTGCAGAGAACGCTGTTCTTTATTCCAGTGCAGTGCAGCAGTTCACTGAACTGGCTGCACTAGTTCTGGAGTCAGTGCAAGGAGTGCAAGAACTGAAAAATCTAGAAACCCGCGAAAATTTAAAATGATCGCATAATAATTAAATTAACAAGAAAAATAAAAAGTTTCTTGGATTGAAAATACTTTATTAACATTAATACTATTAATACAATTACAATAATGTAATGCATAATATAAAAGTAATATATCCAAGTCAAAATCGTCGCTATTAATTATTTAATTCCGAATGGATAGCCTAAAATCAGGCAAATAGGTTAAGAACAGATAGAAATGATTTGTTAAGACAATTATTAAGTAAGAAATAAAAATAGGTATAGAGTATAGTATACAGGGTGTAACAAAAATGTTGCAGTTCCTTAAAAGGGGTGATTCCTGAGGTGATTTTGAACAACTTTTTCCTTAGCGAAAATGTTAGCTGGGGCTTTGTTAACGAGTTATTAACGAAAAACACCGGCCAATCGGGGAGCGTGTACAGCAGATTAATGATGGCGCGGATGATGGTGGGCCAATACTATTCACAGCTGGAGCCTGCGCTGATATTCGTCCACTGTACTCGCTCCCTGATTGATCGGTGTTTTTCGTTAATAATTCGTTAACAAAGCCCTATCTAATATTTTCGCTAAGGAAAAAGTTTAAAATCACCTCAGGAATCACCCCTTTCAAGGAACCGCAACATTTTTGTTACACCCTGTATAGTGTGCAATGGATATAGGAAACAGCCAAAGATATTAAATCAAAGAGATATTTTTTTTTTTTTTGTTGTTTTAAAGCATTCATAATTTATTTTTTTTCAAACTAATTTTAATTTAAAAGGGTTGTAGTGCAATAAGTATTTATTGTAAAAAGTAAATATTTACTCATCTGACTCATCTGCACTTTAGCGTTCTTTATTATTGTACTGCACTGCTGCACTCGTCAGAACTCCCTAGCACTTTTTCAGAACTGGTGCTGCACTAGTTCTGTAATAGAAAACGAACCTAATAGTTGGCTCGGTCCGAGGCTGAGCGGCGAACGAGCCAAATGTTTTCAAACGACGTTTACATGCACCGCGGGTCCTTTTTTTTAATCGATAACGTTCTGTATCAGTTGAAATCTGATCAGTGAACATGGCAGCGAACGGTCCGAGACAGGCCGAGCCAAGTCCGAGCACAGTCCGCATGCCTCGAAACGATGCCCCCACTCCTATTTTATGCTGCCTCGGCGCTGCCTCGTTCGTGTTCGTGCTCAAGTGTATACGCACCCTTAGATTGCTCGATAACGAGTTCGATTGGAATGAAGTGTCCTTTAAAATGCAATATCCGTCCAACTTCAGGATCGACGGGAGTTCCGAGCGAAACGTCTACGCATTCTTCGGACAGCAGAGAATCGTTTCGTCAAGGGATTCGCGGACTCCGTACGCTCATGTCGGGAATTCAGTTTAACAGTCCGCTCGACTTTTGACCTTCTATACCGCAGACGTTGTCCGGTTTCTACGAGTGCCTGGGGACTGATGGACGATATGTCTCGCAGGCATGTACTCAAACGACTACGACGACGGATCGCTTATGAATTCCTATATTAGATGGAGCCGAAGGTAGACGCCAGTTTCGCTTCGTTTCTTTCAGTTTCTTTTGTTCTACCCTCCCCCTTTGTCTCTCGGTTCCTCCTAGTATTTTATGCTGATAGCAGAGAGTAAACGTTTCATTTTACGGATCATTTGCGCAGATTGGCCAAAGTTCATCAGCGTACCCTGCGAATCTATCAGGAGAACGAGCAGATGCATCGCGAGGAAGAAGGTCGGTGGCTAAGCTCGACTGATTTCAGTCATATATCGTCGAGCAATTAGGTTAAATTCGATTTCGTGTCTGAAGCTCGTTGATATCGCTGAGAATTATTTTTTCAATCCCTTTGAATCCCTTTGAAGGACATTCCCTTCGTGTTCTAAACCGCAAGAGTTGCCGTCTATTTATTTCTATTAATCGTAGACTATGTTGTAAATGTTTAATGTTCGAGCAGACAAACGATCTCGACAGAGAGCGAGGAAGTGACCACAATCGAGGAGTTCTGTTCAAAATGCAGAGGCGAAACCGCAGAAACCGGGGCAAACGGATCGACGGCATATCCACACATTCAAGATCTCTGTCCTGCCGACAGGAAAAGGATAGCTCAACTGATTAAACAGTTGATTAAGTAAATTTCCTCTTTACGCGTTTCGTATCACGACGCGGAAGATTATATCTACTCTTTACTGCAGAGAATGATCTTAACGAACGCACGGAATTATTTCAGATTATTTTTCGACAAGTATGGGCGTTAATATTCGTAGATCCCATTTAAAAAAGGAATTGAAACGTTACGAAATACTCTCGTATCTTGTGACATCGCCTCGAATAGGAAATTTGACCAAGTAGCTTTTGCTTTCAGAACGCGAAGAAAATAAATCGTTTTAATTTTAGTTGGAAATTACTCCGCTGTAATTCTCTTTAAAGGCGCACCTCTGACGCAGATGCACCAAGGAAATGCACGACGTGAAATCCGAGGTGGCGGTATGCGAGTCCGAGAAAGAAGCTATGAAGAATCAATACCAAAAATCATTAGACCGTCGAGAAATTGAGAAAAAGCAATTAGAGTTTCAAGTAATTAACAATTACTTTATTTCAACTTATTTTTCAATATAAAAAAATTACACGAAACGTATACTCCGTGGAAATTGAAAGACAAGTTTTTTTTTTAAGAGGATTAAAGAAATGAGAAAAATAGATATAGATACGTGTAGTTATTCCTCCATTTAATAACGCGTTTCTTATTGCTGATAGTTAAGTGAAGCACGAGCGGAGACAAGAGAATTGAAGACTCGAATTTCAGGAATCCTGGAGTCGGTAACTCAACAAATCGCCGCGCAGGAAAAACAGTTTTTCGAGTTGGCACAAACAGTTCAGGGACTGATGCGAGAAAAATCGTCGCTACACAGCATCCTAGCCGACAAGAGAACGGAAGCGGAAGTTCTCAAAAATAAATTTCACAGGACAAAGGAACTGCTTCAAGCGGAACAATTGAAACGCTACAAAAATTCTGAGAGAAACGTTAATCGAGCTTGTCAGACCGATGAGTCTGAAATATTAAAGTAATAAAACATTATGAATAATATGTGAATGTCCGATTTTATATCACAATTGCTACTAATTATATTATAACTGTGTCGATTTTTAGCATCGCAAGCTCGTCTCAAGAGGAATTCGACAAAGACTCCCCCTCGTGTCGTCCACAACATGTTCGAGTCAAAAGCAAAATTGATCTGGAAGAGCTTTCCACCGACGGTACGTTGCTAAGGGAGCTGTTCTTTAGAAAACCGAGCGTCGATGAAAATGGAACTTTGGATATCATTCCAATACTGTCAGAGCCCGACTTACAAACTAAGCGTTCTAATTCTGTTATATTTATTTAATGTGCAACGACATACGATTGCTTTATTTAGATTAAATAAATTCAATCAATCACAAAGACAAATGAAATCTCATTCTCTCTGGTTTTTCTTCGAACAGCATAGAACACTTAAAACTATCATACGAAGATACCATACGAAGGTGAAGCGGAATTCTAGTTAGCGACGTTAGCAACCAAGCATGAAACAAGCTTGCAGCACCACAGCTATTAAGAATTTAAGTCGTGACCGACGAGAGATCAAATACACCTTTCATTTTACAGGCTTCCTAACGCTAGAAATTAAATTAAATTAAATTAAATATTTATCGATTCTTTTCATGCTGGGGTGATTAAAAATAATGCGACTGTTATCGCTTACCTGCCGTATTTACCAGAGCTGGAAGCTGCTGACTTCTTCTTATTCCTCGAGATAGCATTGCTAATGAAAGGGACTTCTTGCGGAAACGTGAGAGCGAGTTAACGTGCCGCGCCGCACAGTGACAGAGCCATAAAGCCGGGAATCCACTAGAAAACTAAGCTAAGCTAAGCTATGCTATGCTAAGTTTAAAAAAATTAGCTTCAACACATTTTTATGGATCCATTTCCACCAAGAGCTAAGCCAAGTTAATAAGAATGTGTTGTCTAAACTTAGCATAGCATAGCTTAGCTTAGCTTAGTTTTCTGGTGGATTCCCGGCTTTAGATCCGATGCTCACGAACGACAATTAGTCGCTGCGATTCTGCATACTACTATGTTTTTCATAAATACAAATAAATTGGACAATGCCACTGACATGAAATTGTAATGATCGCAGATGATCGCAACAACTTTGTGTCACTCGTGTGCATCGCGTTGCTTGGCTAAAAACAACAACAACGAAAGTGCAAGACAAGGCTCACCGATGTAGTTGAAACTCTAGACTCTAGACACTGGTCGCTTTCATTATCCTGTTCATGAATATTTACCATTATATGTAGGTTAAACTTCGGATTTTTATGCAAAATAATATGTTTAGAAATGCATGTAATAAATTTAAACTTAAATAATAATATGTCTTATATCTTAAATATCGTAACTTGAACTATACTTTGTGTAATTGAACATTTGTCAATGACCTTGAAGATTTTAAGAATATTTAGAATTGTCATAAATGCATAAAATCCGTAGTCTATTCGTAATTAAAGTTTTATTCCTGCATTGCAGTCCAATTGTATTAAATACTACACCAAGTAGTATTGTAGCTCGGTGGTAAACCAAAGTTTAAATCGTAACAGTTATACTATAATTATTTTTTATTCACCTGTAAGAATTAATTAGACCTTGTATTGCTAATGTTTAATAAATTTTATTACTATTTAATTTTCATAAAAAATACCTTTTTTGCTATTAGAGTTTTAAATTTATGTGCTGTATAGAAAACACTAAATGATACTTGTCATTGTGTATAATAATTCTTATTTTATACAGTTGTGGTATATTTTCCGTACTAAAAATTTTTTGCATCATGCTTTCCTATTTTCTGCGAAGACCAGAATTGTATATTATAAGAATTTTTCTGCGCAGCAGATCAATTTCAAACTCTAATAGCAAAAGAAGATATTTTCATGAAAATTAAGTAGTAATAAAATTGATTAAACATTGGCAATAAGTTTTCGCATGCAAGGTAATTAATTCTAACAGGTAAATGAAAAAAATTGTAGTAACCCTGCTGCGATTTAAACTCTGGTCCTACAATCGAGCTACAATGATTCTTGGTTTAGTACTTATTACAACTGGACTGCAATGCAGGAATAAAACTGGTAATCATAAATATTTCGAAAAATATTGAGTATCTAATCCTATAATGGTATATGTATAATTTATGAAGCTTATTCTTGTAAGTACAAAAGAGTATTTGATGGTTCAACGCACAACGTACCAATGAGCATTAAAAAAAGAGACAATTCATGGGAAACAAACCAGAAAATGTCAAGTTAACGTCAGCCGAGCGACTCAGCCAGCCGTTTTGAAACTGTTGCATTTTATTTACATCAGTGATTGCAAAGAAATATACATACGAAGCATCGTTGTAAACGTACATTTTTTGTTTTAGAACGTTACCAGTGTCTCGGCCGGAAGCTGTCGTCGTAGCTCAAAGCAAGCGCCCTGTTCCTACCTTTTGATTCGCTTCGGCTCATTCTCTTCCGCTTCCGCTTCTCTCTTTTCTTTTCGTTTAACGTTGCGTCTTTGAAGAGGGCGTAACCTTAAACTATGCAAGTCGCTGTGACAACTGTATGGTAGTACTACTATCGCTTATTACATTGTTTTCTTGTTTGCTCCAGTTTTCCATGTCTTAGCGGAGGTTACTCGAACTTTGATACAGGGTCGTGACGCGTGCGTTTCGCGTTTCCTTTCCCTGCCTATTCGACAATGTAATATGTTACTCGGTATATAGTAAGGCGTTATGGGACGATCGTAGACACGATCATCTGATAATTTACAAATGTGTGGGTGAAGGCGGCTACTTGACGGGAACCCGACCACTTGGTGACTTTTCGTTTCATCGAACAAGGAAGCGCTATCAAGCGGGAAGCCATTCTCGTTAACTGAGGAAAAGAATCCTTTCATCGATTCGAGTCATAGACGGATAAAGGTAGACTAAAAGAGAAAAGAAGATTCGATCTTTGTAGTCGGCCGAAAAAATTCTTCTGGCAAAAGTGCATCGTTGGACGCTGAGAAAGTAATCGACTTTCCACGTTTTACAGATTTTAGGTCTTTCCTTGTCGTAATAGCAGTATGAAAACATTTAGGGATTTTTTTTGCGAAACTGGACGTTAAGCAGGTTCGGTTTCTTCTTACGGGGGTTGAAAATACTCTCTACGTAAGTATCGTAATAGACATGGCAGAACAAATTCCTTGATCGCAGAGGACGAAACGTCGCCAAGACTCGCGCGAAAACTACATTTCACGAGGAGAAATCGACGCTATCGTCGTTAACGACTATATCTATTATTAATTGTTATCGTCAAATGAAAATCTTAGCGATTTGGTAAGTAGCAACGAAAAATCGAACGCTTACATGTCTGTACACGATAGTTCCGCGTATACGTATTTATATCGGGAATGTTTCGAGCGGATGGAATAGCCTTGAAACCGAGAACTACTTAGACGATGATTTCGGTTTGCGTGGTACGCGTAACTCGCACTTAGTAATGGATTTTCCGTCGTTTCACGGAGACAGCGATCTGCTAAAAACTTTCGTTAAATATGAGAATGACGCTCTTCCTTGATCCTTCCGCCCGTAACACTTAGCGCTCCTCCTCGCGGATCGTAAATAGAGGCGGTGAGTATCATAGACGAATCGTCCGAGATTGCAGTTGTCTCGAAGAGAACTTTCGCGAAGTAACTCTATTTTAGAAATAGTCGCGTTAGAGCGACGCCGAGCCTCCCTCTGCGCGGCGTCCGTTC
The DNA here is from genome assembly GCA_030770465.2 of Perdita meconis. Taxonomy (NCBI): domain Eukaryota; kingdom Metazoa; phylum Arthropoda; class Insecta; order Hymenoptera; family Andrenidae; genus Perdita; species Perdita meconis. Next base: position 5,546,793 of record JASKOS020000004.1, read on the forward strand.
GAAAGTCTGTTTCTTCGGAATTCGAAGAGCGACGCAGCTTGCGAGGGAACTTAAACGGAGGACCGTCCATTGTTCGGTGACTTTTGATTCGCGCGAACGCGACCAGCGTCGAGGGTTTATCGTGGACCTCGTCGTTTCAGCGGAAACTTTCAAGGAAAAACGGCTACGAACTCTCTAAGGTTTGCCTAAGTACACGATACGGTATCTGAATGCTACGTAAGAGAAAGGGAAGAGTTGAACTGTATATACACAAGACTCACGCACGCTCTTATTTTCTCTCTCTCGCACACGCGCACATATTCCGGAATGATCGCGTTTAAATCCATTGTCAGCGAATGATTCTCGAACCACCGCAAAGCATCCTCTTGAAGGCCTGTCTGAACTCTGGTGAGAACACTGTGTAGATGAGGGGATTGAGGGTACTGTTGAAGTAGCCCAGCCACAGGAAGACGCTGGCTATGAGTTCCGGCGGCTCGCAAACCTCGCAGGTTGCACGGAGCAACGCGACCAAAAAAAAAGGCAGCCAACAGGCGACGAACGCCCCGGTTATTATGGCCAACGTCTTCGCGGCTTTCCTCTCGCGTTTCGATTCGATCGTCTCGCGCGTTCTTTTGCTGGAGGAGGTGGTCGAGTGGCTGCTCGATGGGTTCGTTACGGTGGTCGTGGTGGTGGTTGTGGTCGTCGTGGACACCGTCGATGGCGTCACGGTCGTCGATTGGGTCGTGTTCGCGCCGTTGTACGACGATGATTTTTCTGGCGAAATCGACGAGTGATCCGGCGTCGATCTCGTTATGGTGAACGCTGTCGATTCTTCTCTGGGCCTGCAACGCGCAAACCATTAGTGACGATGACAGAAAGAGAAAGAGAGAAATAACTATTCTGTAGGTAGGTAGCAGGGATGGAAAACGTAATCCGATTTAGATTTAGTTTTTAATAACCCTCTGTAACCGATGTAGCTTTGGTAACCGGTTGCCAAAAGTTAAACCGTTATAAGCGGGTTATATCTAGGGAATCTAACCGGCCTTATAATCCGAATCGTAACCCGGTTAACCAAGGAAGGTTCCCTGTCAGCCAAATCTGATCGAGCAGATTTTGAGAGAATTTGCCGTCAGCAATTGCTGTCAGACTGGCTGTAGATTTGATGCAAGATATGTGTTTGATGCAAGATGCAAGTCTATTAATAGACTGGCGACAGAAACTGTACAGGTCCTGCTGACATAACCTGTTGGCAGATTTGTTGCCGGCCTGACGACAAATTGGCAGTAGAAGTAGATCAGATACTGCTGACAGACCTGACGGCAGGTTCTGCTGACATTATCTACTCGGAACCTGCTATCAGGATACCTGATTTCCTGTTAGCTGTAATTAATACGTCACTTAATCGCACCAGGTTAACTTGCTTAGATCAGTAACCATCGGTAACCCGGGTCATTTAGGTTGCATGTAACCCGTTTCGAACAGGTTGAGGTCTGTTCTCACTATCGGGCTAGCCTGCTTTCAGCTAGTATCCATTCAATTTGACAGCCGTCTTCCAACAATTGAGACAATTGAGGGTCTGCATTCTCAGACAGAATCTTTGACGATCGGTTGATGGTCCTAGATCTTCGGCTCCGTCATAGACATATAAGAATAGACTGCACATCACGGGGAAAGCAGACGATCCAACTTTAGAAAGAGTTAGGATGGAGGGGGTTGAGGAGTTCAGTACGGAGCACGATGTATTATAGAGGTGTTCCGACAGAGGAGGTCTGTCTGGTTGATTTTTTGTGATCAATAGATGGAAGATCCTCTGGTCGCCGCTAGGGGCGTCATGATCAGAACTTCGCGTATGGTATACATGTATGCGAATGAAGTGCGTGACAAATGATCACAGAGCTTTACTCGCGCTGGGTCTCCTCACCACTTGTGCTCGCTGAACCAATAGGAGCGCTCCCCACAGATGCTTCTACTCTATATCTAATATCAATATCTAATGATCACACATTTCTGAGGGAACTTGCAACATCTGTATAAAATACACCATGATACGGGGAGAATCAGCAGAGGGGAACATATGAAACACGTCCCCCACTTCATATTAGGAAGAGGTAGCAAGTCCTCCCAAGCATCCAACTCTTTTTAAAATTGGGACACTTCAGGCTGACGCGCAGTCTATAGTTACTATGTCTATGGCCTCCGTACCAATCAATTGAATGGGACTTTTTTTATGTTATGGGTCGTCGGGTTGAATCTCTCGGAGCCCAGGTCCCCGCGGGGGTTCTACAACAAAAACAACGTGGGTACGCTACCTATTAATGAAAAGTGATTATAGTATAATTTCATATTTGATATTCATAGATGTGTTACCAGTGAAAATGGAAATGACGCTAAACTCGATATAATTACGATTATTTTTAACTGAGGGTCGTAGCGGTGGTGTCTATTCTGCTGTTGGCTAGACTGATAGTGTGAATTACCGAAGAGGTTGACGGTCGGTTGACATAGGTGGTAGAATTGACGGATAGTGAGAATAGACCCTTAACCGGCTCGCTGTCAGTAGTTGAGAACGGTTCTCTTGAGTTTATTATGGGTTACTGTAACTTATGGTAACCTTTCATGATTAAGTTTCCTTGATTAATGGTTACGATTCGGGTTATAAGGCGTGTTAGATTCCCTGGTAGGTAAACCGAGCATCTAAGGCTCGGTTCAGACGACCGGATTGCGGCGATTAACCGTTGCGACGATTTGCCGCTGTGTTTTAGTAGAACACGGATTTGTATAAGACAGTTCACACGAGCCGCAAATTCTACCGACAACTAGGCGGCGTGTTTGCGATCGTTTGGCGGTAAACCGCTCGTCTGAACCAAGCCTAAACGGTGAACACCGCGGAACAATGTAAGAAGGGGTTGACGTCGGGCAACGGAGTGCCGCAGAGTGAATCGCGTTTGACAATTTAGCAACGTAATTAGTTCGTAACGCGCAAAAGTCACCGTCGTAGAAATTATGAATGAAAGAGGGTGACTTAAGGCATGCCGCTAACGAGTCTTGCAACGCGTATCTATTCAAAACGTTGAAGTGGTGCAACCTTCTTGTGACGAGTCTAAGGATGCCTCTTCTTTCGCGGGGCGGCTGCACGATAGTCCCCGGTCTTTTTCTGATTCGTTTTCGTGCTGCTTGAAATATCCTCCAGTACAGAACCAGAATAATGAGCAGAGGAACGTAGAAAGTGGCGCAAGTAGCGAAGATCTGAAAGGCGTATTTTAAGAGATTCTTTTTAAAAACGTACTGTCTTCTTAAATGTATTTTTAAGTAATTCCATTTCAAAATAATTTAACGGCAATTTTGATAGATTGCTCACCTGGTACGCAGGGTCCTGCGACACTAAACACTTTCCCTCGGCTATGCGGTCCAAATAATCAGGATCCTTCCAGCCGAGTTGAGGGGCCACCGAGATTCCCAAAGATACCACCCAGACAGCGACGATCATGATACCGATCCTTCTTGGATTCCTTGCCTAGAAGTAAAAATATTCTTTCAGCGGCTACCGTGCTTGGGAATCGTGGGATTTCATTCTTCGAGGGGACACATCATTCCTCTCAAAATATTTTTATACTCTCAGGCGATATTCGGCTTTAGATTGAGATACCAGCGTATCCAAAAACTTTCGATTTTCGAAATTCCATGAACGGTTCGAGCTCTGGAACTGAAACGCTTCGAAACAGGGCGAATCCCTTATGCAAAATCCAATTCTACCGAACATCGGGAAAACGGTGGGATCGTTCCTCGTGTAATCGATCAGAGTGAATCGCGATTTATACGATCAGCAACGTGCTCTGCTCCATCGGTAGAACTATTCCAATTTATGCGGCCGTCGTTCGCTCGAGACGGACAGCCCTCCGAACTACAAGGATATCATTGTAATCCTAAGTCCTGAATCCCGAAGCAGTAACTATCTCGAACATGCGGGTACCAGTACCAAGATATCGTGGGTTTTAGCTTCGATTTGCTATTGACTCGCCTTGATACGATACCTGTTAAGATGCTGGACGCAAACGATACAAGGAAGATTGACCAAAAATTCACTCAGTTTTGGTTCTTCGATGTCGGAACTGAATTTTGTGCCAAATGATATCTTCTGCTGAGACTTCAGTCGCAACAAATTTTTAAGTTGAGATGACATTTGGTTTTTAAGATGTGGAAGGTCAAGAAAGTCTCAAGTTGTTAACGCATCAGCTCATGCGCTTGTACATGTACAATATGGACTTTTATGACAATCCTATAACTTAAAAAATTGGTCCGAATGGTTTAGTTGTTTGCTAATAACGACTTTGAACTTATATTTTTACCGCGTGTTAAAAAATATTCTATTTTTGATCAAACTTTGGTCTAATCTTTGTAACGATGAAAGTTGTAGAACAAATTTTTTATACTAAAATCATTTTTATGGTTTAATAATAATCATTTTTAGTTTTGTGAAAGCTGTGTATTCCGATTGATAGAATTATATATTTAGTTATGTGCGTTGCCGCTACTTGACGTTATTTAGCGAGATTCTCGCAAGAGAGGTTGCAATTCTGCGTCGTTATATGTACATAAGTATCTATTATAAATTGTAACCATTTGCTTTGAGAAGAAAAAAAAATTTTAGACAATTTTTTAAGTTATCAGAATGATATAAAAGTTTATACATCGCAGTAGGGATGTTCGATTCACTTTAAGGAATTGATTCTCGTTTCAGTTATAGAAAAGTCAATTCAAGTATCCTGAATATATTGTGCTATTCGGAAAGTTTGTAGTGCTTTTAATAACGTCAACAAATTTAAGTAAGGAAAATCGATTCGCAAAGCTCAAAAACTCAAAGTTTAAAGCTTGAGAAGTTGAAAGTTGAAGCTTAAAAACTATAAATTTGAAAATTTGAAACTGAGGTAAGAAAAATCGAAGAACAGAAAATCGGTACAAAAGATAGATCTTTTAAAGAATCGATTTTCTGAGGAATCGAATCGGAATGCGTAAACGAAATGTGACTTATCTAACCTTCCATATCTCAGAAACTAATTGTCCTGTCAACTTAAAATTTTTTGGCAATTAATATCTACATCATTATAAGGTATCATTTATCACAAAATTCAGTTCCAAAATCATGGGACTAAAAATGGTCGAAAAAAGCCTTATTTTTGGATCACTGTTTCGCTGAGTCGTTGTGTAATGATAAACGAAGAAAACGAAACTAAAATTTCTGGAAGTGTTCGGTAGAGAAGGAACAAGGGAACCGGTTGCACAAAACGTTTCGTTTCGATTCAATGGAGTTCTATCTCGAAGAAAAAGTAAAAAACGATTGCACGAGTCGTGCACGCAATAACTTCGCTAATTGCACCTCCCGCTTTAATAATCCCGGTTGCGGAAAGGAGACAGGACACGCCAGGAGCACGATTATCGAATTGCATTCTAGGATCAATATACAACCATTTCGTCGGCGTCTCCTAATCTCCTTCCCGATACTGTCGTCCCTGCGGAGCCTCCTCAGCACGCGATCGTGACGCAAGTCTGTCACTCGTTACGTTCTCCTGCCGGCTATCGCTCACTACCGACCGCGACAGTGTTAATTAACCTGTATATAATTGAGATCGGTGACTGCCCAATATCTGTCGACCGCGATAGCCACCAGATGTAATATCGAGGCAGTGCAGCAGAGAACGTCGCTGCTGGTCCACATGTCGCAAAGCTGAGGTCCGAGTTCCCATCCAGACTTTATCTGCAATAAACGGAATTATCTGTTAGAGGGGTTGCGTGGTGTGGTCCTGCCGTCGCGTCGGCCGACGCGTCGGTGGATCGATGCGCCGCTGGATCCAGAGGGTGTCCTTAACGACCTCGTCGCTCCCTAGGATCCGAAGCGCATCGAGTTCCTACGTAAGTCGCTTCTCTTTTCGAGTTTACTTTCGCAGAAAGAATCGTCTCTGCCTTTTAGTCCTCGCCCTGTACTCTGTACACGTTATAATTTCGCTTAGCTAAAATCGCTAAAATATCGTTTGAGTCGCAGACGGTGCACCAAGCACGGTTTGACATCGAGAGCAAAGTGCAATTAGAGTGCGTTGCTATACGAGAAAATATTCTGATGAAAGCATACGAATGAAAGGTCTCGCGGCAAAACCGTAACATCGAATTCTACGACGGGCAGTATATGTAGTAATAACAAACGGCATGATGAAAATTGCTATAGTGGTGAACTCGGTGGAAATTTCTGTAGGTAATATTACAGTCCGAAACAGTATCTGTCGGCGCAAGCGAGATTCTGTTGACATCAAAATCCATGCTTCGTGTTAGGAAAACCGTGAAAACGTGTCACGTTCGCCTTCGATGAATCACCATTGCAAGCGACGAAATTACAGAAAATAAGAAATCTCGTTACGTACATACATACACTTTCTATTAAATCTGTTGCTTTTCATTCATAAAGCTTTTCACTCGTATCCTTAATGCGGGCAAAATGAAGTTCGTTCATTTAGTGCATTTATTATTACATATTCGTATTACAAGGTTAAACGTTCGGAAAGCTTTTATTAAGTAAATTAGTTCATTTAACGGAAACTCTTTTTGCTCGTTAACATTATAATAGAAAGAACCCCATTTCCTTAATGCATTCTACAAATAAAACCGCAAGGATTAAATACCACTGTATTTTCCCAAGTTCATTACACGTGTTATCAGATACAACTTATAGAAATCTGAATAACGTTAATTTTAAATAGGAAATAGTCCGAGAAGCAGCGAAGACAAGTACACGAAAATATGATGTAGGTATAGAAAGATAAAGGCTTCCATCTGATAACACACTTTGCTTGAGATTGATATCTGAATCGTTTCTCCAGATATAAGACTTTAAAGCGTGTTGTGTAAAGGTGCGTTTCCACTAGCGTTCGCGAACTGTTCACGAATAGCATGACAGTTGAATTTCGTAGAAATCATCAGTTCGCGTAAATGCGTGTACACGGTAAAATAACCTTAGACCATATATGTATACCTATAGACACGACCTGAGTCATCTAGATTGAAGCAAAGATAAAATCATCTACATGACGTTCATGTGGGCATGCATCATGTGGAGAAAGAATATCTACTTCCAAAAAGTATCTATACAGTCTAATGGCGTCCAATCGTCTGATTGGTCTGATGCACTATTCGCCATCTTGAATTATCTTTTCTGACGTCACTGTGAGCAAACTTGCTCGTTATCTTTGCATCAGGCTCTCCCATGGGCTCCTATAATACCCCAGGCCGTGTCTATAGGTATATATGGTCTAAGAAAATAACCGAATCGATCAATTTTGACATTCGGTTTTGTCTAACGCAGGTTAATAAAACCGAATCGGTCAAAATGTCAATAGATACGGAACACGGACCTAAAGCACTGAGCGTAAAGTACATCTATAGGCAAGAGGGATGAAGCTGTGAGAGGGGGGAGGGGGATTTGACTTGCAGCCATCTTGAGTGGTTAAACTAGTGCTGCTATCAACATAACGTCGCGGCAATATTTAAAACTGTACAATTGAATTACGTACATTCTGAGTCAATTGTGACTTGTGTAATAATTTTGTTTCTACGTATTTGTTATCATGAAGGATGTGTTTTGTAAAATTATCAATGTTTTTATAAGAAATGTATAAAGTTTCGATGTGTAGAATCAATAACAACATAGATCTGCTTTACGCTCAGTCCTTTAGGTTAGGTCCGTGTATCCTGCAGTCGTTACACTAGTAATTAAAGTTGCCTATAGAGCGCACCACAGTTTTAACCACAGAAGATGGCTGACAGTTGTTACCCCTTCCGTCTTTTGCTTCAACCATTCAGAATCATACACAATCCTTTAAGTCCGTGGTACGGAATTTTTAATTTCCTTGGTAGAAACAGGCCCGGTATATAGGATAAAACTTTAAATACGTATAAGAGTAAACATTTTAAAGAAAAAGCGTGAAGAGAAATATATAAAAAATTAAACGGAGATTTTAAAAATTTCGAAAAATAGGAATGGCAAGATTTTGGTAAGTGTTCAACTAATCTAGCTTCAGAAATGAAATAATTAGCCAGTAATATTCTTGTAGTATTAGCAGTTAATCCTCTTCGCGCTATTGTACACGTTGTATATCATTAAAGCCAATGATTATATATGCCATATTTCTTTTTATTTTATTGGAAAATTAATCTATTGAATCTATTGTCCGATAAAATATATGTATGAAGACAGACAGTTGAGATTCGACAAATAAACGATTCGTAGTAGTCTGAATGACCTGTTACAATAAAAGTTCTCACATACTATACAGAATCCCTAAATTCATATATTTGGAAGCTGAATGTGGGGGCGAAAATGCAAGACTTTGTGGGTGCTGCTTTGGGCTGTAACTGTTCGCTTACGGTTTTTAAATAGTTTGTGTAACATATGCGAAGGGTTAGAGTAGTGTTTATAGAAAGTTTACGAACTGCTTGCAAATATTGTATGCAAACAGTGCTTGCAAACTGTTTGCTAGTGTATACGCAGCTTAAGACGTGCAGAATGGTAGCCAATATCGACCCAGTGACCCACATTCTTTCAGGAAGTGCGTACGTTACTATTAGTAAATAGAAAAAGAAACGCGGAGTCAGCGACCGCAGCGTGGTTGGGATAGGTTAACGCAAGCTGCGAGTGCAACGTACCAAAGTACCGACGCAGAAGCGAGACGACATATTCCAATATTCAAAATTGCACTTCTCTTTAAAAGATGATATCTCGGAAGCGGTAAGTTCTATCGAAATGAGACAAAGACCGTTTTAAAGAGGAAAGTCTTACGCTCCTTACGACGTGGTTCATGGTGAAACTATTTCAATAAATACAAAAATTTGAGGGTGTAAACTTCAGTACCGTTTCTACTTAGCAATGATACGATGGTAAACGCTCTCTTTTTGAAAACTGGGAATCGGCCTCGGTAGCAATTCCAGCTGCATTGCACTTCGTTCCTTCTACTCGTACACTGTGTGAAGAGGTTCGGCGAATAATTTTAGAAGATTTTGGGCTTTCAATGAACACATATTCTACGATTTTATCATAGTAATTGGCCTAGTTGTCAGGCGACCAAGGCTCGTTTCTTCATCGACTCGTGTAAGTTCGATCGTAACATGCGGTCGGGAATTCTGAAGCTTATCTGCAGGACACGGATCTACACATCCGAAGACACGGATGTAGAAACGCAGTTCTGAATGATGCGTCCCGTAGAGGCGGGAAACAAACACCGGAGAGATCAATGAATGGTGGAGTCTAGAGCGAATTGAGAAGCTCAATAGTGTCTAACTTAATGCGGCGGGCTCTTCGCGTCGAAACGGTAAAAGGGGCGGCTTTCCGTCTCGTTGACGTACGAAAACCTCGGGAGGTATTCTATTTTTTTTTCTCCCTACAACGAGCAACACACATATGGCGTTAACTAACGACGACGAAGTAGGTTATCGATTTCTTCAAAAGTTTAACGACAAGGATTTGCGACGTTGAACTTTTATCTTTTCCAAGCGAAGCGATGTGTGAAATTTTGTTTATTCAACGACGAAAAGTAGGACGCCACTCTCGCTAAAGATTTCTTTTTCATTGCGAAGGAAGTTCGAGTGAAAGTAAATAAACGTGGCCGCCGTTGCAGTTTACGCCTATTCGAGTCTAACGGTTCCTGTGGATGGGGGCGAGCGGATCCAGAGCAGCTTAAACTGTCTACGATAAATTATTTATTTGTAATAAATAACGGATGTGGCAGGTGCGTCCAGCCGAAACCAAACGCCGAATAATCTGAAGGGGTGGTCCCCATTCAAAGCTATTCGCGTACAAATTTTAAATCACGAGTGGTACCAAGTGGTACACGAGCGGCAACGATTGATTTAAAAGGCTGTCCCATTTTTCAAGTCCCTGAAGTGCGCTCGGCGACGCTTGCCGAGCGTGTTCTTAAATATAGCTTCCTTTGCTTTTGTCAAAGTTGCAAAAAACAGTTTCTTCGTTTCGTTCAAGTCGGCAGTTTTCCTGCTACTTCGTCTCACGTGTCGAAACAAGGCCACGATATCCTAATTTCCGTTCAATCTCTCCCTATCCACCCTAAATTATTCCTCGATGTATCTTGCGCCTTTCACCTAAGCGTATCGTAGCATCGACGTGATCGACCCAAGTTTCGAGACAATTTCTATAAATTGGACAGACTTGCTCGAAATTTCGAGAGGAACGGATGATTGTATCGGGAGTCTGCCTTCACGTTTCGATTCTCCTGCGAACACGGCGACAGACTCCTCATTTTTCTTCCATTATTTGACAATCAGGATATCTTAGTCTAATATTTGACCTCATACTCTCACCCATGAAGCGTTAGGTTTTTTAGTGTTTTCGCTACACTGAGAAAAATAATGGAGGAAAAATGACTACATTGCGTAGTAAAGAAACAGGATTTGCTAAAATGCGTTCGTTTCTACCACATTAAGGGATCTTCCCACTGTGAACCTCTGAAAAATTGCCATGTTTTGGGAATTTTTTTGTACTGAACGAAATGTCCAATGTAAATAAAGTTTTTTCTACTGATTAATACACTTATTGAGAGTACAAACAATTTTTTTATGCAATTTATAATAGTTTATTTAAATATATATATCGCACTGAATTGAGCACCTCAAGAAAACGATGTAGTGCTGGCGTAGATGATTCCAGAAGAACGACGCATCTGAATAAAAAAATTCAAAATGGTTTTTAGTCGTCACGGATGTCGTTATCGTTGGAATCAAAATTATTTTAATTGATAAAAAATTAACCAAATGACGGAAGTTTGAATGTTTAAGTTCCAAAATTCGATGAATTTTTAGTCATTTGTCATTGTAAAAAGTATGAAATTGTTAATAAAACAAAGTTTCCGTGGTCCCTGCGATAGCCACTGATGTGTTGAATAATGTGTAAAAATTTGAGACTGATTAATCAAATAATTTTTTTGCAATCATCTACGCCAGCACTACATCGTTTTCTTGAGGCGCTCAATTCAATGCAATATATATGGTTAAATAAACTATTATAAATTGCAAAAAAAATTTGTTTGTACTCTCAATAAGTGTATTAATCAGTAGGAAAAACTTTATTTAGATTGGATATTTCGTTTAGTACAAAAAAATTCCCAAAGAATGGCAATTTTTCAAAGGTTCACAGTAGGAAGACCCCTTAAAAAGAAAAATTAGCACATGTGTTTCAAAATTTAATAGACCAGTGTAGTAAAATTTACGGAAGGCTGTGATACACAGCGACATCTACGCTTCGGAAAGAAGTGGCGTCTCGTGACATAACCTCAATTTGCTTGGATGTTAGCATTATCTTTTAAATGCCTTTCAATGAATATCGCATAAACGTCCAAAAAATGGTATAGTTAATATTAGAAAAACTTATTTTCTGACATAGGTATTTGTTACGGGCCGTTAGCAGTTACTGAGCATAGGCCTACTTTCATAGGGCTTCCGCTAGAGTATTCTCGTAATAATCATCTTCCTCGCTAGTGCTTGATCCTAGCCCTGTTCATATATAAGACGAGTTCCGAAATAATCTTCCCCAGCTCAAGCGCGGGTCCGTCAGTATAGGTCTACTGAGATAATGAAGCAAGTCTTGGTTGATCTGATGGTCCAAAATGAAAATCGTCGTGGCCCCCTTCTCTTTTTCCGTCCCAAAGTTTTCCTCCTCCAGCCGTCAACAATTTGTGTAACCAATAATAATTCTCTTATCTATCCTACAGGGTGATTCTGTCGCCAGTGAACTCAAAGGCAGTGCCGCCGCCTAAACATAGCGACCAAAAACCCGGTTTTTATACACTCGTCTGTTGATTAAGAGGCGATTTATTGTGTTTTCTTAGGCGTTCCAATTGCGAGACTCTCGTTTTCAGTACACACACGTACGCATACAGCCGTCTTTGCTAAGGAGTCATCCTCGCCGAGGCCTCAAGATCGATATCGATCTTTTGAAATCAGGGTTTTCGTGTTTATGTTAAGGCGGCAGCATCGCCTTTGAGTCCACTGGCGACAGAATCACCCTGTATACCTCGCCTTCCCCGTCGCCAAGCATACCCCTCAGTATTTCCATAAAGAAAAACTGTTTTTAGCTTGAGCGAAAGTTCCAATTTTGCTACATTCGTGTAGTAAAAATCAGCACACGAGGTTGTAGTTTTTACCAAGTCTTCAGAACCAAATATTACTACACTGGTGTAGTAAAAACCTAACCACTTTCACCAATCCTGCAGTTTTAGTAGAAAATGTAGTAAAATTTCTTTCATTTTTTCTCTTAGTGTACAGACGGCCAAAAAATATGTCACGCTCTAATACTGACGCAGCTGTGCGCGCGGACAACTTCACCCTAGAAAAAGAAAACGCGCGCACGGGTGCGTCAGTATTAGAGCGTCATATATTTTTTGGCCGTCTGTAGAGACGTACACAATAAAGTATCCTTAAGGGACTTGAGATGAGACTTCAATAGGGAATAAATACATGCCACCTACACGAATCACGTTGTACGAGAAATCGTTTATACTTTTCTAATCGCAGGATTTCGTTTCTGCTTCGTAGCAGATGAAATACGTGCAGCGAGAAAGTTATCGGTGGTCGTTGCTACAGTTTACAACAAAACGAGGATAGTAGAAGCGATGGTAGGCGGGTAGGAATTCTGCCTGGTTTTCCCCGTTCGCGGGGAACGCGATTCCAATTCCCAGGCCTGGAGATCTCTTTTCCTCGAGATCCATTACACGATGACGCAAGATGATCGGGGATCCGTGAACGTAATCGCAACGCCGCCGTGGCCGTGCATCAACGTGTTGAACACAAGCGATCTGAATACGCGGTATCAAGAGAGTGGGCATCGAGCGGCAGACGGCTTGGAAAGCGTTTGTTCGCTTACAATAGAATCTCTGCTCGGCTCGGCTAGCACAGCAGGCCAGCCCTCGTAAATCATCTGCTCGTGTCAGTGTGCAACTTACTCGTAAGGAGATTAAAATCGATACCGGTATCAGAATTCCAGCAGACCGGTCACGTCACGAAACTTCATGATTTTCGCAAGGTCGATGTTTGTGCGACTGACAGAGAAATTCTAGGCCGTCGCCGCCTCCTCGGGGAATTCCGTCAAACTCGAAAGAGCAAATTTAGAGGCTATGCAATTTCTACCGGTCATGCATCGGGGGCTTCTTAGAATGATCAGTTGTTGTGCTGTAACCATTTCTCGATATTTTACGTGAAACGCGTAATTCAAACAATTTTCTTTTTGTTCGTTTCTTCATTAGCTGTGAAATTAGGCGGTTCGGGTATAATTGAAAGGTTTCAGGAAACGAATGTTCCAAATCCGAGCAACAAGTGTTAAAACTATTATGAGGTTTGGTTAAAAAGGATGAGTTTTAGTAACATTAAAAATATACGAAAATCTTTGCAAAAGTTGCAGAAATGAATCTTTGAATCTTTCATAATTCTTAAATTATTTAGCTTTCAATTCTTACGAGAAAACGCAATATTAAACAAAATAAAAATTGCTAACAGTTGCATTTTAAATACATTGGAACAAACAGGTTTATGACAAAAAAAAAACAACATTTCTGACTGGTGTTATTAATATCTTTGAAATTGATTAACTTTTGGCTAAGATTGTTACTGAAGTTCATCTTTAAAAACAGTTGCAGTCTTTACACATAGGCGACTTTGTATTTGTGAAAAATATAGTAGTATGAAGAATCGATTGTGTGTCGCCCCTGTGTAACGGCTCTTATAAATGGAATATCGAATCGTAGAAACATCCATCTTATCATCTGAAATGAAGTGTACGAAGAGGTGTTGCCTCGTAATTATTGTCAATTGAAGTAATTAGATGATTAAACCGATTAAGCAACGCGAGTCTCGACATTCCGCGCAATAACAACGTTTGAAGAGAAAGAAAACTTGGAATTTGATAGACAGGATATAGCATTTACTGTGCAATATCAGTTTTCTGTAAATAGTGGAATAGCCTTCCACTCATAAGCTTAAGCGTCCGCTTACTCGTTATCGATGGATATTGAATTTTCATTAATTAGAGTTTCGGAAATTTCATTATAAGTTCGCCTTAATTCGAGTAATATGTAGTTCGATAGGTTCGAGCACACCGAAATCGAGGTTGTCCAGTTAATTAATATCGGCTAGGAAAATTGTCGAACTATAATTGACGCAACGCCGCCGAAAAGAGATCTTAAATATTACGTCACGTGGCTTAAGTGAACCCAATTTCCACTTACATTCGGGTCTCGGTTATCTCGGATAAACGGAATCAGGCCAGGCTCGTTGAATCGAGAGCTGCCGGTTAAATGAGACGACCAGAGGGCCGGTATAGAACCGTAAAGTTGCTGAGGGAACAGACCAGAGTGGGAAATTAATGGCACTTCACAAAGGATACAGTTCATGCGAGAGCATTTTTCCTCGCGTCGGCCCTAAGCACACCCTTTCTTCGACTTCTTCTAAAATTCATTTGCACGCTCTAAAGGAACAAGTTTTCACGTCGAACTCTGTCGCTTTACATCTTTAATAACTATTCGCTCTAGACGTCTGCTTAGCTCTTCGGATCGCAGTCAAAGGTTTCGTCTTTAATTACGCGGAAGAATTATTTACTGAACAATTTTCAAAATTAAGAAAACCTTTGTTTCGAAGGAAAAAGAACCGAGTGAACTTTCTACATACGGCAATATTCGAGCAACAGAGAAATTAACATTTCAGTATTGCTCAAACTATAACATTGCAGTTCATTGAAGAACACTGCACGCCTATTCGCAAACATTTGTTGGGATATTGTGTCGAAATTTTGTGAAAAAAATTATAGCGTGTTTGTAGTCTATTCATTCGAGGTAATAGAGGTACAGTTGGGTAACAAAAGTAAGTAAACGGTCAATTTTCAAATGAACTAATGTTTATGAAGTAAAAGTTTAATGTTATAGAACTTAATGTGGAACTTAATATGGAACTTAATATGGAAATTAATATGGTTAATAAATGAGTTATGGAACAGAATATGCTTAAGTAGAAACAATGAGAGAATTTTTGTTAACAATATATTGATGTAACAGTATGAAAATTATTATTAGTAGAGAAACATATATTACAAAAGTAAGTAAACAACTTCGATTTAGTTATGTAATAGCCGCAATGGTGGCCATTCTGCCATTCAGTGACATTTTTGGTAAATGGTCAGGTAGAGAGTGTGTGCAAGTACTTCTTACATTATTCCACCGAAAATAATTGCCACTTTCCTTTGATTACTTTGTGCTATCTTTAACTTAAGAATTAACCACATATTCTCAATTAGCAATACATCGCCGCATTGTTGTTTGCATTGACGGAGGGTTCCGGTCTTTATTTTGAAGTTGCACACGAAGTTTAGTTACTGACTTGAATGGATCTGCTACTGAGATATTGATTATTTCTGATCTATTCGCTTATCAGTAATTCGAGGCCGTCCTCGTTTCGATGCAGTAGCTACCCTTCCACCTTCCTGGAAAGCCTTAACTATTTTAAAGGTGACTGCTACTGATTTTTAAACAAATTTTGCGATTTGTCTACACGACTTGCCCTCGTCATTCAATAACATTCCTTCTTTCTTCATTCGTCAAATATTTGACTTCGACCATTTTTAACAATTATCTTGTACAAAATAGAAAATGGTAAAACATTCATTTTTAATTTAAATTTATTAAATAAAATGGACATACGCTCTTGAAAAAATGATAAAGAAATATTGAAAGATTATATTTAAGTGAAACATTTTACAAACTAGTGTTGCAATTTCAAAATATAATAAAAAATTGAAGGTGTTTGCTTACTTTTGTAACTTCTATACAATATTATATTATAACAAGTGCAACCATGTTGTAAACTCTTGAAAATAGTCAATGCTAAATATTCTATTTTTCTCATACATGGCGTTGAATGCTCAGTTGAATAAAATGAATCTTGTTACAATTTATTTATATTTGTTAGAAATATTTGAGAGGGTGAATTTACCATTTAGTGTAGTTGCAATTGTAGTCACAATTTACAGTTCCATCTTTATATAGTTGTGTTTATATGATTTTTTTCATATTTGTTTAAGTTTCACAGCAACCAATTAATTAGGAGTGTACCACTTCCATCTTGATGACAAATCACAAAATCATTTTATTCTAAAACAATTTTGTCTAAGGTTTTCTAAGAACTTCACAAATTTCGTAACACTTATCTGCTTTAAACACGTATTTAAGCGATTGGGGGCAGTTCACTCTCGAATAAGGGTGGTTGATGACAAGAATATCATCCATATAGCATTTTATAACGCAAATTTAATTTATATTGCATTTTATTCGACGTAGTATTATACTATTGTTGAAATAATAGAAATTTCTATAGCTCTATTAACAAAGTTTAAATGGTAATTTCAAATCCTAAATATGAAAACGGGCCAAAATACAAAAAACACGTATTTCTTATTTTTCGGTTCTCTATACATATACAAAAATCAAAACAATCGGAGCCGAAGATCTAAAAACCATTCCTTGTTAGACGTTTCTTCCGTCAAACTATACCTCCAAATTTTCTCATTTAGATACAATTGTTCGTGCATGCGTGGCAACCAATTCATTTGGTGGTGAATTGGATATATTCGGTGGCTCTATTAACTCTTTCAAAAGGCAAATTTAATTATAAATTTTATTAAATATAATTATTAATTTGTTTTGTTTGCTTCCTGCATATATATATTTTCTTTTTTTCTTTTTAATTTATGTACTTCGTCTTCGGTTATTACGTCCTCCATGCATTCACTGCGAATTGCTTTCATTGTACTCTAATGGAAATTCCTTCCAGTAAATAAATAAATAAAATAAAAAAAATGATTCTCCTGAACACTTTTATTACTTTTCAAGCATTCTCCTATTAATCAATGCGTGCGCGCGGCTCGCGAATTTTTTCGCGAGAAAGCAGACCGATATCGGACAAGGGGTCTCATGATAAGAGGCGAAAGGTGTACAGAAGGGGAGAAACACCGATAAGAGGAAGACGAAAGAAGGGATTTAACAAGGGAATGACGCATGCCTGTTTAAAAGTCCATTCATGGTATTGGAATCCGGCTTCGAAAGCCAATCGACTTTTGTCTTCGCTGCTCCCTCTTTCGAATCTATCTGGTTCAGGGGTTTCCCATCCCTCTCCACGTGAAAGTGGAATCAATTTGAGGAAATATTCGTTTCAATAGTTTTCGCGGTTTCTTAATGAACGCAATTTTTTTTTCTGCTCGATGGATTCATTCGACCAACTATTCGATATAACCTGGCGGCCAATAAAGCTTGCGGCGCTCGGCGTTCAGTTCGCGGTTGAAAGTGGAATTTTTCACGGGAAACAAAACGCATCGTTCAGTATGATTGTTAAGTACCGTATAACAGTTAAAACAATCGCATCACGAGTTTCCGCTTCCTACGCGTTTTATACGACTGGCAACTGCGATCGCTTAGACTGTACGCTATGAACGACTCTCTACGTGCAACGGTTGTCTTGCGTCAGAACCACGAAATAACAACGCTGTGCAAACAACTAAATTATTCCTTATTCTCTCGTTTATTCGCCGCGTTTCTGTTTACGAGTGCATACCACCGTAGAGATGATTGTAATTTCTTGATGGTTCGTCTCTCGTTCGTTTCACGATATTGTTTTGAATGCTGCATAAGCATTCGAGAATCTAGAGCAAAGTGGCAGAGAAGAGGTTGACCCACTGCATAAAATGGAATTGGAGTATATCCAGCGCTAGAATCAGGAAAAGTAGAAAGTGGAACGAGCGAACACTAACGAATGAAGAACATAAACGCATCACAAAATACGGTGATACTTAGAAAGAAACGGCAGCTATTTACAACGCCCTGCGAACTACCATTTTTTGAGGGAGGAAAGTAGAAGCAGCAGAGAATGCGTCCGCATTTAGGACGCGTTTAACGAAACCGTCAACGTTGCACTTGCGTATAGCGAAATTGTTATCTGCGCGAATAGCGGTGAAAAGTCACGCGGAACGTGAAACTTTTTTTTTTACTTTTACGTACTAAAAAGTTACGGTACCAGACTGTTTCTAAATTTTTATTTGCGGGTATTATCCAAAGTTGTTGATAAGTCCGCCCCACCATTCCGAAATATTCGCTAACGCGTGCTGAGCGGAGAAGCAGAAGGATCGAGCTTCGTTTAATCCACGATTCGCTCTTTTCAGTTTTCTCTCTTGCCCCTTGTTTGTGCTTAGAATGCATCCAGGCTACGGCGTTCTTCCGAAACGCGGCTAAATAGTCGGCCATTCGACGAGGAAATAATTTTCTTCCGATACCGTAAACGTTTAGGATCTCGTTCCTCGCATCGCTGTTACAGCTCGAAGTATCCGACGCTCGATAAACGTCGACAGTAAACACTGCTTTCGTTTTATTACATGGAAAGCCTCGTTAGCCCTTTTCAGATTTTTCCTAGGCACGGTAGAAGCTCGGATCAATAATCTGATACTTCAGCCTACATCGAAATCACATTAGACGCGTCTGTATGCACCGTGAGATCGAAACACCGACGAACACCGAATTGTCAGGTAAGTTACGTTTCTTGGCACGAGGGAACGACGTTTAAGCCGACGAATTGACTCATCGATAAAAGCGCGCGTTCTTCTCGCTGCGCTTGTTCGAAAGATCAGCAAACGTCTCCGTCGAATTCTGCGCGCGTTCTGATTGAATTTTCCGCGGCAAGGAGAATTTCTTAGACACGCGACCACGGTCGGGTGCGTCCATCAATTTGAATGATCGAGGGGAAATACATCTGAATTTTAGTCCCGTCCGAGACCAATGTCTGTGTCGGGGATTTTTATTCGGGGTTCAGAGATTTGATTCATCGAGGCAAATATTTCTAGGACCGTACGTCGAACGTGAGCAATTTTCCGCGAGATGCATGCACGGGAAACGAAGGTGCGCGACGATGTAGAAGCGTGTCGGGCAATCGGAGGAACCCTTCGATAACCTTGTTCGGTGGAGCTGAAGGTGCATCGCAAATAGAAATGTCAGGAGGGTAGATAAAGCATCGCTGGCTGAAAAATAAGTGAGAAAGGCCACCGGCCGTATCTCTCCTTTGGCCGTCGCGGGAAAAATGAATCGAGATTCAGAGACGATTCGTAAGACCCGCGCGATATTCCGAATAGCTTTTGCTTACTCCGCGCGAAAGCCTAGAGAACGCGGTGAGCGATAAGTCACGTGTTCGCTTCTCCGTCGAACACCGGCAAAATAAATCTTAGATTTATAGCACGACGCGTCGGTATTATTAATACGGGATTGAAGATTCCTTTCGAACGGTCCTGTTTCGCGGCTATTCGCGCTTCATAAACTCCAGAACAAACGAAATAAACGCGGTCTGGATTATCGTCGTATTTACGAGGATTTTAAAAGGACCTTTCCTCTCGCCTCACCGCGCCGCGCCGCGCCGCGCAGTACCAATGCAAACCCTCTGGAAGGCGCAGTGAAACCTGCAAGATCTTCCCGCCATAAAATCGTCAAACGAGTGCTCTTAGCGGTCACTGGCTCCGAGATCGTAACACCGGAAAATCGATAGCGTGTCAGAGTTTCTCTGTCGCTGCACTGCGTATAAATGTCAAGAGAAAATCTCGACAAAGAGTAGATACTGTAAAAGGAACAGCGCGTGAACTTCCGAACGAGGATCGCTCAACTTCCAAACTCATAAATCACGAGTTGCCAAGATCGAATGGAATCATTGGTAACGTTTACGAGATTTCCCAAGCGCATGAGAATCATCCTCCAGATTTTCTATCGAGTTTCACGGGAAGCTTTCAACGACTCCTTCCGGTGCACGGAAACGCGACGAAAGGAGTTCTAGAGATGCCGGAAAAATGGTAGGTGTAGTGTTTGGAAATAATTTGTTATCCGTCAAACGTGCTTCTTTTTTTACTGCGTCTTCTGTGAAATGGTACACTGAACGATCGACAGTGGGAACGGGAGAGTAGATCAACAGAATGAAAGCAGATACGATTGGCGAGACGCAACAGGGAATATATGAGTGGAGAGTAAATATAAACGCAGAAAGAAGCAGAGGGGTTGCATCCGCGAGAAGTCTTCAACATCCAATCGGCGTTGGTATCGAGTCGTGGCGCCTCAACGTCTATTGTAAAAAAAGGGGATAGGTGAAAGAAGATATCGTTTTCTATAGGAATCCCCTGATTGTGTGCCGAAGGACGCGTCATGCCAGTGAGTATTTGTCGAGGGTTTTTCAAAGAACGGAAAACTTATCCCCAGGAAACGATGGAATGCCTTTGAAAGGTACGGCTGAAGTTGAAAGTTCTCGACACCTCTCTGGTCTCGCGGGTTGCTCGGCGAACCGTAGACGAGATTTATCCTGCTTCAGAATCCGTTTTGTTTGAGAGTTCGCAACAAGACCTTTCAAGATCGACGATTACGCAAACCGAACGGTGTTAATGCACCAGAAACCGAGCTTTCGAATACCCGACGCGCTTTTTATTTGAGAAATTTATCCGAGGTAACCGCATACTTTGCCCAGCGAGACAGATCGTGTGCAACCGTCGAAACTAAGTTTATCGCGAGTTGCCAAGTTTATCCGGGGTTTCCGCAAACTGTTGCAACGCGTCTAATTTCGCTTCCGCTTTGGCACAAAAGCGCAAGAAATAGAATCGAGGTGACGAGATCCGTCGTAAACTCGTCACTGAACAAGGAAAGGGAATGACGCACCCTTTTTGCCGGACCCGTTGCGAGAAAAGTAAACGTTTCGCGCGAGAGGGTGTGCAAAGAGCTTTCAAAGGCTCCCAAGGATTATCCGTGAAACCCGTTGGAAGCCTTTGCAGTTGAAATTGAAAGGTCCTGTCGCCTGGAAGGGCTCGCGCGATCAGCTCAATACCGACGATCTGCGTTTTCCCAGCAACCTGTGAAACTTCAGATTTAGAAGAGAAGTTAAGCACCGTCGCGCCTCATCATCGTCCGCGTTTCACGCAACATATGACCAGCATTTTATGCTGGTCAACTTCCAAATATAGGAAAGTTTACCGTGCAGAACGTGGCACGAAGTTATTTGGTGTCGAATGAACCAAATAGTAAATTACAAACTGAGACGAAATTCGGGAATCCACGTTTCGGTGTAACGATTACATTTTCGCTACGATGGATGAATCCAGTTTCCCCGTCTTTAGTTGCAGAAAAATTGTTGACGAGAGATAGCGATCCGGCGCGCTCAATTATTAAAGATCTAGCCACGACCGGTTTCGCCGGTTCACGGTACCAGGACGAATCTTCGTGAAAAATCCAACGAATGGCAGATCGCCGAGGCCGATGCCTTTTGCGAGTTAATAATCCTTCCGCCGAGTCGATTGCCGGTGAAATATTTACTGGGGAAACGGTGCGCGGCAGTTTGATTAAATATGAATCCCTTCTGCCCGAATAGATTGTGAGATACACCAATAGACCATTCATGAGATGAACTCAATACTGCTCCGTTACGCTATTGAATTGAACGTTCGCAATAATTGATACGCGTAGGCTTGGCGGGTGTCTTTGATTCGTGTCGCAACGTCTTCTACTTTTTCCTCAAACTTTTCGCCAGTCGGTAGATAAAGCTTGTTGCGAATTTCCAAAGAGCGAAACGGCGCGACGCAGCATTCGCAGCGTCAGTCACGTATCGATAATTTACGTGAGTCTTGTCTGCCTCGTAATGACGGCACGACGCGCGTCGCGACGCGATCGTTACGAGGATTCGGTCGATGCCGAGCAACAGACGGAATTCCCAGACAGATCCTCGATCCTTGAATCTCCGAATCTCTTTGGAATCCTTCGAACAATGATAATCCCCTGAGCCGTGGCGTGGAAAATTGAGACAATAAAAGCGAGCGTACCGCGAAATTCCGCGAGTATTGAGCTTTAAAAAACATGTCGTGCGAGCTTTGCGCGCAGAAGCATTCTTCAACGGGAGCGCCGCGCCGGCACAATGTGTGCACTGGCACGCCCACCTGGCTGAACTAAATCCCTCAGTAAACGAACAGAAGAAGTTCGTGCAGAAAGGTGAAGATGCTGCGAGTAAATGTTTGCCAGTATCACGGAACGTGGTCTTTGACTTTGCACTCAATTTAATGTCGCGTGGAGAAATGCGCCGCGTACGTGAGGATTTACGCGATAATCAGAGTTTCTTCTGAAATATATAGTTTTAAGACGCGCTTGTCGTCGCGCTACGTACTCAGAATCTCTGAAACTTCTTGGCTCCGAACTTTCGTCGTTAATTAAAACAGTGTTGGATACATGAAAAACGTATTAAAAATAATCGAATGTTTAAACGCATCAAGCCATTGGAGTGCTGGTTTGATTGCGAAGGATGTTGCAGCGAACGCGAGACTCTTCCGCGTCATATTTCCTCGGTTTACAGATAGGGAAAAGTCGTTTCAAGTATTCAGTCGGGCTCTCGGAACCACGGCCGCCGAAGACTCTCAGATAAAGCTAATCCAAGTTTCCATCTTCTCTCCTTTCCTTCTCAGGCTGGAGGAGAAAAAGAAGCCCGGCAATGCCAATCAGTGTATTAATATCTCCGAGATAGATAGGGCTTCGAAGAAATCATCCGATGCACGGAGCGAGGAGCGCGGCAAAATAGGGACGGGAAATAGTATACGAAAGCGAAGGAAAATTGTAGACGAATAGAGTCGCGATAAATAAGCTTGCTCGACTTCGCTGGAATACAGAAACGACCGGGCTTCTTGGTTAACATCGTCGTCTCGTATTTTCCTGGTCCTGGCGGAAGGGCTGTGAACGCTATATCCTCGAGACACGCTAAAAACCAGTCTTAATATCGCGAGCAACGGTCCCTCAAATAAATGCATTTACCTACGAGGAAACTGTTCTTGTGTTCTTCTCCTCCTTCTTCTTCTTCTTCTATATTTACTTGTACACTCGGTTTTTCGTTTACCTTCACTCCCTTTGGTGGGCAACCCATCCTCTCGAGAAAGGTTAACGCCTCGAGTCGAACGGTGGCCATATTTCCCGGCAACGCGTTGGGAACGGAGCGTTTATCGCGCTGGAATTTTTCAAAGGCGCGCGTTACCGCTGTAGGGCTCGATGCCTTAAAGCTGCGCCGAAAAGAAATCGCGCGTTTCGTTGGAAACACAATAGCATAATTGGTCCCCGGCAATAATACGTTCGTTATGCGAGCGAAGCGTACGAGCGTCGATTTATCGTACGATTAAATTTCCAGTAACGCGAGCGGGTTGTAAATGTTATACAATGGTTCGTTTAGCATTGCATACTCGCGATCGGCGCAGCGTTGGGTTGCATTCTTCCTTTCATGAATTAATTCTATTTAGTTCTACATCGTTTCGCTTCCCGAAGAACTCCAAAGGAAATTCTTTGCGCGTTTTCAATCGTTTACACTAAATATTCTTTAAAATGAAATGTAATTCCCTTTAATCCAGCGTATTCTGTTAGCGATTAATGCCTCTCGATTTTCCACAGATCGATAGGTTATGACTTCCAATTGGGTCCATCCTATAAAATCAATCATCACCATTGACAGGAACGTTGTTTAAAATGAACGATTAACCGAAGAAATCTATCAATTCCGGCTCACTGACCATGACACACTGTCTCTGAATGTCGTCAAATTCTTATCTCGCTGATCTTCCATTGAATTCGTCGCAAAGATCGGTCAACACATTTTTCTTCCTTTCAGGAGATGATCAGATTCTGCCTTTATGAAGCCAGAGGGACTGACAAGCGATCCCAAATAAAAAGGCCTCGATCGTTTATCGCAATATGGTGGAACGTGGAAGAAAGTCGAAATGGGAATTATTCTATCGAGAAAAATCGTGGAGGAAAAATTACTACATTGCGTAGTAAAGAAGCACCCTGGTGTGAAATGCGTCTCTTTCTACCACACTAAAAGGAAAAAATAGCACATGCGTAGTAACCACGGACCTAAACGACTGTGCATGATTCTGAGGGGTTGAAGCAAAAGACGGTAGGGGTATCAACTGTCAGCCATCTTGTGTGGTTAAAACTGTGGTGCAATCTATAGACAACTTTAATTACTTGTATAGCGTCTGTAGGATACACGGACCTAACCTAAAGGACTGAGCGTAAAGTAGATCTATGTTGTTATTGATTCTACACACCAAAACTTTATACATTTCATATAAAAACATCCATAACTTTACAAAACACATCCTTTATGATAACAAATACGTAGAAACAAAATTATTACACAAGTCACAATTGACTCAGAATGTACGTAATTCAATTGTACAGTTTTAAATGTTGCCGCAACGTTATATAGATGGCGGCACTAGTTTAACCACTGAAGATGGCTGCAAGTCAAATCGCCCCCGTCATAGACTTAAAGGACGGTGTGTAAGTTTGAGGGGTTGTGGTGACAGACGGAAGGGGTATTGACCTCTATTAGACTTTCAGCCATCTTGAGTGGCCCAGACTGCATTGTAAAGGACTGCACTTTTAAATTTTGCCGCAAGTGTGTCATAGATGGCAACACTATCTGGGCCACACAAGATGGCTGACAGTCCCCTCTTTTCACAGCGACACCCGCATCCCCCATACATATACCTACTTTACGTTCCGTCGTTTAGGTTCATGCCTCCTGCTCACAGCAGCATCCCTGTTTCCCATGGATCTACTTTACGCTCGGTCCTTTAGGTCCGTGGTAGTAACCTTTAATAGGTTGTGTTTCTGAATTTAATGGACCAGTGTAGTAAAATTTGTGGAAGGTTGTGAGGCACAGCGACATCTGATTCGGAAAGAAGTTGTGTCTCGTGACATAACCTTAATTTGCTTGACTTTTAGCATTGTCGTGTCGTCACAACTGTGTTCTAGGAGCTATCTTTTCAATGTCTTTAGATATTCATCGCATAAACGTCCAAATAGAATATAATATTGGAGAAACATGCTTTCAGACATATTTGTTACGGCCTCAGCCGTTAGCATATACTGGGCAGAGGAAAGAGGTCTAATGAAAGTTTCATAGAGCTTCCGCTAGAGCGTTCTCGTAACAATCGTCTTTCTCGCTAATGCCTGATCCTAGCCCTGTTCGTATATAATACGAGTTCCGAAATAATCCACTACAATTCAAGCATGCATGCAGCGCAGTAATAGTAACTTAACCACTTTCTCCAATGGTGCTACTTTAGTCGAGAATGTAGTAAAATTTCGTCGATTATATCTATACTATAAAGTAAGATCCGACTTTTCTTACGGTATTACCCGAAAATTCAGTCGCCAGCGTATTTCTCTGTGCTAAGAGTTAGTAAATTCGTGCGGAGTGGCGTGTAGCTGATTGGAATAATAATAAAATAGCTTGAAGGTATGCAAGGCAACTGGCGAGGAATTCACAGAGGGGTGAATTCCTGGTGTAACCAATGCGAGTCGCATTGTTGCATGGAAAAACGAGCGGGCAACCGCTGGTTGGCAGACATCCGCACAGTCAACAGAAGCTTTCCAATTACATTACCACACGGCAGAACTCAAACGACGCGCGACGATCTGACAGAATGCGAGTGAAAGGGGATTGGGTAGAGAGGAGGAGAGGGGGAGCAGAAAGTAGAAGAAAGGGAAGGGTGCTTTTCCACGCCATGTGTTTTAAAGGAAAGTACGTGAGCACGGATCGGTGAATTGAAATCGGCTTGTGGCGCGTCGCCGTTTAAAAGAAAAGCGTCGAAACGAAACGGTGGAAGGGACGGATATTGTCCGTTGCAAAGGCGTACAAATGGTGAATGACGTTACAAAGGTGCGAATCGCGACCGTTGAAAAGGTAACTTGGCGAACAGGTGCTTCAAAAAGCTAGCGGAGACGAAGCCGGAACGTAAATGCTCGAAGACAGGAAGCAAATGAACTTGTCTCCACCGTTGCAATTAGGAAATTTGAGGCTTCGCCGTCGTATATAGTGGAACGAGAAATTGCCTAAGATTGTTCCCAGCTCTCGAATACGAGTTCCGCATCCTTGGACAGTTTACCTTTGACTAAGTTTCCGAGTTCCTAATGAGTCGCGTTGTTAAAGCTCCCTAAAAACATCTCGAATTTGCGTCTGTTCTATGCTTGGCAAGTTACCATCGAAGGAACAGCATATGCAAACCGTTCCTAGGGAGAAGAACTTGGAAGTTCTCCGTTTAATTTGCGGAGCTTTTTACCTATTCTGTATTGCGCAACAATTCAATTTCCCCGCGGCTAAAAAGACTCATGTCAGCGAGGTTTGAGTGAAAATCTCAGGGTTCAAGGCTCCGGATTCAATATTCGACCGGTAAGTATCCCCACGGACAAGTTTACAACTTCTACGATCGGTTCGTTCACCAATTCAGTCAAAGTTATTCCGCGAGAATGACAGGAAGAACGCGCAACGATATTGCGGAATCGCGAATACACGACAGAAGGATGCTTCGCGCAAGAAGATCGTCGTTGCGTTCAGGTTACCTTTACCTCGGAACGGCAGGAACAATCAAGGAGTTGTATGTAAATTATCCCGAGACGTTTCGCGGTGACTACAATTTCAAGACAATAACGTAAGGAGCTTCTTTGCCTAATGAGAAGCCGTTCGCTGCTTTGTCTAAGTAAACGGTTGAACATCAGTCACGAGTATTACGGAACGAGAAATTGCTCGAAGATCGAGATCGAGTGGCTTCGCTTCAGAGGATTACACGGCTTGGAATTCCTCCAATATGTCTTCTCCGTGAAGGATATATAGAGATGCGCAAGCTACAGGCACTTTCACTCGTCGAACTTTGCATCTCCGTCGAAATAAGCCTTGAACTTTACAAGCGCATTCGTGACCGTATATTTTCCGAGCGAGAAAGTGAAACGTCCTTTTTTTCTTGCGAAACGAATGGTCTCACTTTCCTTCGCGGAGACTTCAAATTTCAGTCACCTCCAGCCGGAGGAATGGAAAAGTACGAGCTTAAGATAAAAATACCTTGTCTAGCGATATTGCGACTGTAACCAGGGACTTATACCAGGGATGCGAACCGCAGCCCTAACCCGTACCCGTACCCGGTTAACCGAGGACGATTCCTGTGACCCACACGTACCGAGAGGGAGCGGGTTTTAGAGTTCAGAGAGAGCGGGTTAACCCGCTCGGAGCGGGTTACTGGTAGGATAAGATAGATACTCGAGACAGCTTACTTCAAAGATATACGAATGTACATGTATTATGAAAAAAATGGGAACAACTTTTAATGCATACAAGGTGCATACATACAAAGTAAAAAAATATGAACATATTTATATTTTATATTAATTTGAAAGACCTATATAATTGTACTCACACACACATCGCAATATTACATACACACGCACACACGCATACACGCACACACCACACGCACGCGAACGCACACTCACACATACAAGCGCGCGTATAAACATGCATCTAAAAAATTGCGTTGGTTGGATTACCATAATATCGTCTAAAATATCATTATTTAATCTTGATCTTTAATGATTTAATATAACTTTCAACCTTGAAAATAATCTTAATTAATTAATTTGTTACCCCTGGTTTATGGCACTACAGGTAGTACCCGGACCTTAACACGTTCCGTGTGGGACTCGATAGAAATATCGATAAAAATATTGAGTCCCGAACAAGCACCTCTCTGGATTTAAAATGACCCCTATATTTGTCGTATTAGAATTAAAAAATACAAAAATTATTAATTTCTATCTATTCCAAAAATATTTAATAATTTATGAAAAATCAATTCATAGTACTTGATACTGAACCAAAAATGACTATTATTTAGAGACATAATAACAACTATGGTTTTCATAATTCTACTATACCCTGCATATAACCGGGTTAACCGGGTTAACCGGGTTACACAAGATTTCTATAACCCGAGTAACCCGATTAGGCGGGTTATTCTACGGTTCCAGGAACCGTACCGGGTACGGGTTAGGGTTTGCATCCCTGACTTATACCGAAACCGAAATAACCGGTATAATACCGGTATTTTTCGGTTATTTTGGAGATATTTAGGAGATATATCCAAAATAACCGAAAAATACCGGTATTATATCGGTTATTTCGGTTTCGGTATAAGTCCCTGACTGTAACCACGAATATTCGACGAAACCGACCAAGACGGTTATTTATCCTGTGAAATTCTTGGCGAATTCCTGCGCGTGAGCTCCTCTTCGTCGCTACCGCTCCGCGGTTGTTTTTAGTTAGGCTAATGAAACCACAATGTAAAGTTTCCAGCATTGACCGCGCCCCCGCAGACACCCACGCGGTTAGAACGGCGCAGCGAGGCACATTCACCTACATACTAGAAGAGGCTGAAGCCCTCGAATACGGATGCCCTCGAGCCTCGGAGAGCTTTCAGAAAGAAAACAAAACAGAGCCCCTTCCCTTGTGTGCCGTGAATTCATTGGAATCAGAGCACGGCATTATTCTATTTTCGTGAAAATATACTGGCAACAGCGTCGCTACCAAATTATAATCCTCGATTTACGTCAGAGGTTTTTCAAGATGGAGCATTTTGCCGTCGCTGTACCCGTAATGAGCGGTAACATACGATCCGCGAAGCAGTTCTATTCATTTTGTCGACGCTTAGTAAATTCTCTCGAAGCTTTCCACTGAATAATTAAAACCGCACTGACACGTAAAAATCTCATTTTCTCCTATTGACGATAAAAATTCGATATTTACGTTGCAGAAAGATGAAGGTAGCGAAATATCGAAGTTAGCCTCGTGAAGATTACTCGAACGAATTCGATCAAGCCCTTCGGTCTGCGTGACGACGTACAACTTGCACGTCGCGTCGTGAGGACTTTGAGCAACTTTGCTCCGCAACTACCGGCTCGGTGGTACCACGCGAGCGTTCTAACAACAGGAAACACAGGAAAAGAGGACGTCCAGCAAAATATTCGGGGCTGGTGTTAGCGATCGTTTAAGCTGCCTGGTAATCGCCTTACGAACTTCGAAACGGTAATTAATTCTCAAAGAACGACGTCGTAACGAGCTTCTTACGTAAGGAGAGTCCGTTTAATTATACATCATCGCTCAAGACCTCGAGCTATTCGGCCCTCCGAAGATTTCGCGGATCCACTCGAATACATTAAAGCGAAACAATAAACTACGTTTTCCAGAAGTTAATGGAATTGAATCTCATTTGTGTTTTAGGATTCTACGACCGTCGTTGCCAGCTTTTACTTATTTTGTGCTTTTCCCGTTTATCGATTTAGAACACGGAAAACGAATATGCTCTTTTATTTTTATGCAGTGCGTAACGAAAAGATAGATCCACTTGGACTTATAGTTATAACTGTGGAGCAAGTAAATCGGAATTCAGTCGGAATTTGTTCCTTGGATGAAAAGAAGATTAAAAGCTTTTTTCTAAAGAAATTTGCATGGAAAGAGAGAGAACATTTTTCTTAAAGAAGATTTGTTCGTTTTACTAAACCAAATTTTAATCGTGATTTTCGAAATATCGACACTTGGAAGCTGGACTTCAGCATTCTTTACTGCTTGTACGGATTCATGGTCGTATCAAAAAGTAGTTGAGACACATCTTCTACCACACATTTATGCAAATATTAGCAAAGAGGTTGCAAGAAAGAACAATCGGCCCTCTCACCTATGTAGTCAACGAAATCTCCTGAAATTAACTTTATTTTGTACCTCTAAGTGGCCTCAATATCTATAATCTCTCCTTAGATATAAGTGAAGTTTTTAATGCAATAAACAGGCTTAATACTAATAGTTTTTCAAATCTTGTAGCTTTATTCTTTTAAGAATTCTTTGGATAATATTTAATAAATCCCTAAATGACGGTATTTTTTCCTCGAGATGGAAAACATGCTTAATTTCTCCCATTCCAAAAGCTGAAGACGCATCTAATGTTATTAATTACAGACCAATCAGTATTCAAAATGTCATGCCTAAGAACATGGTTTTATGGCCGGTAGATCTATTTCAACTAATCTGGTGAATTACTATCAATAATAATCGGTTATTTAATATAATCCTCGATCCTAGAATCGCGTTACTCTGAAATAGCTGCGAATTATATCTGATTCAAGGACGAAGAGTATGAATTTATGTATAAAAAGTAATGGGAAAACCCATAAACGTCTGAAAATATTATAACGCTTGAGTTTCTCAAAGTTTTTGTTTCTCTGTAAGTGGATCTATTGTTTTGTAACGGTAAAAAATTAACAGAAAACAAATTTTACTGTAGAACAATGAAACACTATAAAAAAATGAAATTTTATTTAAATACTTTTTAGTGCTTGAATGCTAAAATAAATTTCAACCAAACTAATTTATTAGCCCCAAAAGTATTACCAAAAATCTAAATGGTTCTATCTTTTTGTCACACATTGTATTATATACCCACCATCGATTTCTCGAATCCTTTAAAGTCGAAAACCTTGTATATCCGAAATTAATTACGTGTCGTCTCCTGGGCTTTATTGTACTCACAAGGGAAGTTAGGGAATTCAAAAATCCAGAAAATTGTGAAACTCTGTGTGAAGTAGAGTAGTTCGTCCCTATCACAAAATGATTTTTTGCTTATGTTGTAATGCAATTTTAAGGATTGAAATCACACAAAAAAAAAAATGCGAATTTCTCATTTTTGTACAATAATTTTGGAACTGTCAGAGATAGAGGAAAAAAAATTCAACAAAAGTAGCTATTGTATTTTTAGAAACGTCTATATTTGTTTATGAAGTGAATAAAACATTTTCCAAAAATTTTGTTTTCAATTTTGTAGATATAGAATATAGCTACCACTTTTGTTTAAATTTTTTTCTCTATCTCTTACAGTTCTCGAATCATGCTACGAAAACGAAATATATTTGCTTTTCTTATAGAGCCAATTTCAACCCTTAAAATCGCATTATAACATGGTTTTTAAATAAGAATGAACTCTAATTGCACACAAAGTTTCGCAAAAATCTACGCGTAGAACTTCCATTTTGTGGCAAATAATAACGAAAGTTTCATCCTTTAACATCCTTTGTTCCTAACAAGAAATTCTCATTAAAGTAATTGAATAATCTGCCAGTTTTGCCACACATTGTCTTGGCTAAAACATTATATCCCTATCCTATACCATTTTTTCATCGAAGCAGTTTCTTTACCAGAGACGAGATTTAAATGAAATTGCAGGGTCATAACGGATAGCGTTTAATGAACCCGTCAAGCGACGTACCTCGTAAAGAGCCCCAAAAGGCATGACAAGGCAGGCGACCAGAAGATCGGCTACGGCCAAGCTGACGATTAAATAATTCGCCACTGATTGCAGATTCCGCTCCAGCATGATCGCCGCTATCACGAACAGGTTCCCTGAAACAAAGTTTAGCCCACTAATTAACAGCAATTCGTTTCGTCAACGATTATTATCGGGTGTTACACGGAATAATTAACTCGACGCGCCCCGCTTTCACGCTTATCTTGGCAGGACAAAACGCTATGTTACGATTTCTATCCTTTTTTATGATTTTAGATTTACACGCAACGTTGCCAGCTTCGCGCGAGGCTGCCTTAATCAGAAATCTATTTCTATAGCGCAGTCGCTCCGAGCAGCGTAAATAATGCATAAGCTGATTAAGAAAGATCCCAAAGAGAATGACGCCGAACGATTCCGTTCTACTTTCGCGAGATTCCGGGTAATAGTAGTTGTTCAAATTAATAAGTCCTGGCCTTGACGAAAGACGCGTCGCGTCACACTTTCTTACGTCAGAGACGAGAACCTTTTCGACGAATTTCGGTCCGTAGAACGTTTAAACGAGGAACTTCGTTCTTGGTCAAGTTCGCGAAGTTTACCTTCTGCTCCTTTCCTTCGTCTCTTTGTTTGCAGACTCTGCGGTCACGTTCGAAGTCGCTGCTGCGATTCGTACCAAAGGTGTGCTATAGATTCATTTGCTCGTAAATGAGAGACGCCCGGCCAGGTAATAGTTCACTTTACGCTGCCACCGTCCGTAATTAGTGCTTCGAAACCGACAACGCTTTGAAGCCTTTGCAAACGATTTGACAATAGCGTAATTAGCTTATTTGTACGCAAAGCAAGTTGTCCTGAAGATTAGACACGGAAGGAAATCTAATTCGCTCACTTTGTTAGTTATGCCATTTGCAATATTTGTCTGCCTCTTTAACGCTTCCAGCCGTTAAGTTGTGTTCAGAAAAAT
The DNA here is from genome assembly GCA_030770465.2 of Perdita meconis. Classification (NCBI taxonomy): domain Eukaryota; kingdom Metazoa; phylum Arthropoda; class Insecta; order Hymenoptera; family Andrenidae; genus Perdita; species Perdita meconis. The sequence goes on from JASKOS020000004.1 coordinate 5,578,961, forward strand.
TAACGAGCCGAAGCGTGGACCAATATTTCTGTCGACTATTTTAATTCATTCGAACTGGAACTGTAGATAAGTTTGCGTGAATTATTCCAAGCCTATACCAAATGGTGAAACTCCATCGCGCGGATTAAAAAATTCATCTGTATTTTTAATTTATCATGCGGCGCAGTCCTCGTTGCTGACCACTGCGATACCGGATGCATCGAGTTGCATAGGCGGACGCAAGTTAAATTGCTTTCTGCGGGGCTTAAATCAATGTTGAAATTAACGGTCTGGCGTTACAAGCGTCACGGATACGTTAAACCGTTTTCTACTCCATTTAAAGCGACGGTGAAGCTAATAACGGCACGCTGCAAGCTTTACGTAACTCTGAATAAAATCATTTTTATATGCTCACACTCGCGCCTTTTCTTCTACTTACGGAATCAACGGTGGCTCAGAACGAAATAAGTAACTGTTTCCTATTTTCCGACTTCTTCGTTTATCGAATCGTTTAATTGCAGTAATGGTGCCCGTGGGTTTTGGGCGTATTTTACAACCGCGCACATGCACGGTTCAGCTTGAAATATTTAATATACGAATTAATTCCAAAGAGAGGAACGCCGCTCCGGGGAAACACGCATTAGGAATTTGAATATTTATAATAATAACATTTAGGAATTTTTAACGCTAGGGATTTTCGCTACGGGGCCCACTCCTGTTTTTTCAATGTTAGCCGTAGAACACTTTCTTTCAAGGGTGTTGAAAATATTTGCTATACACAACTACTATTCGTGAGATATAAACGACGGTAAAAACGAACGTAAAATGACGAAAACGATAAAAAGATCGTTGTAAAGTTGAAAGCTCTGTACGAACGTTTGTCGGTAAGAAACTTCGATCTCGTAACAATGATTCTCATGGACTCTTTTAGAAGATGTTCGTTGTTTTTCCTCCATTTTATTGCAATTTCTTCGACGGAGGCTGTATGCATAAAAATAAAATTCAGTATGGATCAGCACGGAGGGAAGATTTCTCTTCCTAGGGGATCGTAAAGAAGCAGAACGAATTGAGAAGTCGCGCGGTCAGTGAGATTATTGAGGAGCCACCAAGAGTAGGAAGAGAAGGGAAGTAGAAAGGAACGTAATTGGGGAGACGGCGTGAATGGCGTGCGATTGACCTAGAAGAATCGTTATACTTAAACCTTTCTACTTAATTAGATCCGCGTAAAATTGAGTAGATTAGGGATGTTCGATTTCGATTCGATTCTTCGGAAAATCGATTCATTTAATTAAAAAATCGATTTTCTGTTCTTCGATTGTTCTGTGAATCGATTACCATAAAAATCGAAAATTGATTTTTCTTACTTCAGTTTTTTAACGTTATTACTTAGATTTTCAAATATAAATAATATAATATCTAGATAACATGATAATGTATTATTGTCTAGAGCTGGTAATATTTTAACGTCAATATCTTATGGTGAAAGCTGATTATCATCCATTCATTCGGAGTAAATAATATTTTTTAATAGGTTCAAAGTGTAACTATATTTTTTTTGCCTTCACTACGGTTCAGGAATGTCTTAACTACACTGATTACACATATATATAATTTCCGATTACTAGATACTGATTACACATATATATAATTTCCGAATAACACAATTATATTCACGATATTTGAATCGTTTCTTGCAAAATCGATTTTTTCATTTCGATTTTTTAAAAGAATCGATCCTCATGATTAGACTGCAGATTTCATGCATTTATGGTAATACAAAGGATGCGAAACATCTACGAGACTATCAACATTTTCCAAAATATGCAAAATATCAAAAATATAAATCAAGTTAGAATATTTAGAATATTAAACGCACTGTTTTTTTAAGTTCCAGTTCTTTATTTGTGCTTGTAAAGATCTGGTTTTGCATAAAGATATGTGTATTCAGATCTTTTCCTACAATCATCACATGCGCTCAAATCTTCACTACGTAATATTTTACCGTAATTTCTCGTCTGGCCATACATTTCTCATATTACTTATATTTTACTTGTATTCTTTTTTGGTTCGCACTTTTTGTATCTTTATTTTTCTTTGTGCTAATGGGTTCTCTTCCCGTAAATAAATAAATGAATAAATAATAAATAAGTAAAGATCCGCAGTCTACTTATGATTCATAACTGAAACGAGAATCGATTTTTAAGTGAATCGAACATCCGTAGAGTAGATACATTTGTCTCTGTCGCCACAACATCAAACTTTCCGCGTACCTTCCCGATAACGGATAATTAGCACGCTGTATACTCCTAATTAGCAATAATGACCGCGCTTGTGCGAAAGATTAACGGTTACAGTTAAAAGCGACAACAGCTACCGTATCGTTTGGATCTCGTTCGCTCACCCGCTGACGACCCGATCGATCGATAATTCAAATTTTTTTGTTAATTACAGGTCGTTGAAACGAATTATAGACTGCGCTTACCGTATCAACCGTTAACGATGTACTCTTATCAGTGTAGCAAAACAAATTGGCTAACAGGAAAATTAATACGGAATGGGAATAATTACGTCGCACGGGAGTGTTGCTCGCGTTTACACGAAAATTGCGATCTGTCGTTTATGCATTTTGCTCGCTGTCAGGCATCCATGAAATTACTCTAATTTCGACAAGGGTACGGCTACCAGAGCAATATTCAACGGGCCGTTAGTTAGCCAGTGAACTGCGCTAATAACAGAATTTACAGTCAGACAACTCTGAGAAAGGGGGCAAATTCCTCTGCATATGAATATGTATGCCGAGGAACTCTGACAGAATCCCTTTTAGTTACAGTGGCCAGTAATCGGGCCACTTTTCTCGCAAACTTTAATTATATTTGACATTTGGGACCGTTCCTATGGACACGCTGGATAAACTGCAAATTAGCTCGGCGCGCAAACTTCTTGCAACTTCATTTGCAGTTCGGTTTGATTGGAATGCACCCACGGCCGCACTATCGCGGTTGCATCGATTACGAATGATGAGACAGAGAGAAAGCAAGTTCTCGAACGTAACTGACAGTTTCCGATGTTCGACCAACGACCAAACTCCAATTTTTCGCAACTTTCTTTCCTCTCTAACCGAGGCCGTTAAACCAGATTGTAAGATCAAAATGTCCCAAATAAACTATGGAACTCTTCTCATCTCCTCCGTTCCAATGGCGAAATTCCACCGACGATATTTCTCAGAAAATGCGTTGTCCGCGGTAAAAAATTTATGTACAAGCGAGCTCGCGAGCCATGAATAGACGATACATTCGTCGAAATGAATTTCCCGAATGCAAAGGGATTGTTTGTACGTGTGCGTCCGAGCGTGTACCGAAACTGCAAGCTGGAAGCGTACTGTCATATTTATTTTCAACAGAGCAGCACGTTCGCGGACGGGCTGTTTTAACTTTCTTTCGAGCGGATAGTTAAATCAGAATAGCTGAATTCTCGCTATTCTTCCACAACGATTGTGTAACCTCTCTGTCTGAAATAAACGTGAGCAGAACTGTTTGCGTCAGACAACGCAGCTCGCTTCCAATTTTAATGCCATCTAACAATGAGTAATTGTTAACTAGTCGGTTAACAGCGCAGGGATTACAACTGCTTCCCTTATAAAATTCGGACGAACTCGAAATTAAATTGCGATACGATTTAAACGACTACGATCCGTTTACATTCGAGTCAATATTATCTTTTAATCGTGTCTTTGAGTTCTACAAACATCAGCGAAAGCAGGATCGTGCTTTTCTGCGAGCCAAATTCGGGTAACGTCGTTACAGTTAACGCTGACATTATCCTTGGGTTAAAATGAACATTATAAAAATCGTGGCTGGTCGAATCTACTTAAAAAGACCTCCGCCGAGTCGAATTATCGCGATACCGCCTCAGAGTTGAGTCCTCCTACGTCGAATAATCATACGCCGCATACGCCGAGGGATAGGCCAGCATATAGCGCGTCGTGAAGGTTTACGATCCCTTTCTATACAGCTTAAATAGGCCATTCAGCGTCCAGGACGACTAAACTACCTTCTTTTTACTCGCGCGTCGCAGACACGGTCGATATAGAACTCGACGCCTATTCTGGCTCTTCTCGAGAAGAGGCGTCCTGCATTCAAGAAGGGACACGCGCATTAAAGGAGGGCTGTGACGTTGCCCGTATCGGTTCTCCGCGTGCCAAGATCAAACCCCAGAAAATCGTACGAGCGAAAAAAAATTCTTGTGACCACAGGAATTCTCGAGTCGAATCCTGAACAGTAAACCAAGTCTTCTGTGCGGGGGAAGGTGGGGTAAGGTGGAGAAACTAATAACAAAGTGTGCTTTAGAATATTGCACTTATTGATATTGCATCTGTAAAAAATATTACATATTGTGTCAACACCTGTATATTGAAATATATTATTTTATTTCCAACGGGATGGACTCTATGTTACACAAGTGACAAGAAAAGAAAAAATACAAATAAATGCAAGAACAAAATATATGAATTCCAGAAATAATACTAGAAGTACAAATATTACGTTACCAAAAACAACAAAAAATAATAATCTTTAAAAGTAGTAAGGTAGTAGCATTGAAGACTTATAATGAATTGCCTAACGATTTAAAAAATCTTCAATTAAGTCTAAAAAATATAAAAACTAAATTAAAAAATTGGAGTTTAGATAAAATCGTTAAAATAATTTATTATTATTGTTATGATAATGTATAACCATGTTGACACTTCAGATTTGTGTTTATGTATGTTTCTATTTAAAGGGGCCAAAATTGTAAGTGCCAAATTAGCTTTAAGGTAGTTTTTAAGTTAGTTTATATGCTAAACCTGTGCACAGGTACATTTGGGTACCTCTATAGCAAGTATGTCTGTATTGAATATATGTGCTGTATATTCAATGACAGCGACATGTACAATGTACTCTGGTTCAATAAAATAAAATAAAAATAAATAAATATACAGTAGAAAAGAAAAAGAGGTAATTAGTAACAATAATTTTATCGCTTTAAGTACGGAGTTTTTAAAAACAGTAAGAGAATTATAAAAACAAAAGTCCAAATTGTTACAATAAGTATTTGCGGTGATACAAAGGCGGTGTATGCAGTTATAAAAACCATACTGAGTATGATGACATTCAACTGTAAAAAGGGATCGAGGTCTAAGAAGACGCGTGGGAGCATAGGATTCGAACATTTGAAGTAGCTCGGGAGAGATGATCCCCTGGTTGACGATCTTGTATACAAATACAAGCCGAGGTAATATGCGACGCTGTTCGAGGTACATTAAATACAGATGCGAAAGCATGTCATCATTAGACTGCGGAAGTTTATGCAGTAACGATATGGAGTGAATATGCAGAGTATATGCAAGATATATGCAAAGTGTATGCAGGATAAATTTGATGTATACATTGCATGTATAAAGATTAGAAAATTCATATAATTGTGTTTTATCAATGTATTTAATATGAGAAACACAATAAATGTTTTTAGTTATTATACAGAGTGATTCGTTGAAATAAGAGTGCCTAAATACAGGGTGTCCCAAACTCGACGCGGGAGCCGGAAATGGGAGATTCCTGGAGTGACTCGTTAACAAAGCTTCGGAGGACATTTTTGTACAAGAAAAAGTTGTTTAGAATCACTCCAGGAATCTCCCATTTCCGGCTCCCGCGTCGAGTTTGGGACACCCTATATATTTTCGAATTATGATAACCTGTATACATGTGTATACGGCCGATAACATGTGTATGTACAGCAAGAATTTTTTATTAAATCATGTACTTGATAAAAAAAAATGCGTTTAGATATGTATAATAACATGACTTTGAGGTGACCTTGACCTCGCAGATTAAAGTATTGCATAAAATTTGTCTATTGGTAACAGGTCACTTCAAAATCATGGTGTGGTACATAGTTGGATGCGTATTGACCTCAACTTTTGAATAATAAAAAACACTTGGTCATTCCATGTAAAACGAAAAATATTACTGGTCGCAAAATCTCGGGGTGACCTCAAGCCATACAGACTCATGTGCGCCTAAAATACAACTTTCTCTTCAGACATTTTTTGTATCTGTACAAATAATAAAGGATCTAGAGATGATAGAGGTAGGCGATACACTTTGTATGTGCAGGATATGTAACTTATATGCAGAATATGCAAGAAATATTGCAATATGCAAACATGCAAAATAAAAAAAATATATTTTCCAAATCCTCTAATAATGAAACATATTTCTGCCAAAGTCCCATTCCTTTAACCCATTTCTCTAAGTCTAAATCAAATGTTACATCAAAATTAAGTGAATGACAATATCTTGGTTTACTATTGATGGACACATAAATAAATACTTTAGGAAATTGCCTAACTGATAATATTCAAGATAAATGAAAATTGTTACAAACCTACTAATGTTCAGAAGATGGTAGAAAATAAGACTATAATCGTTAAAAATAGAAAAATGGTCTCTAAACGCATAAAGAGGAAGGAGAAACTGACTGTGACTATTGATATTATAGAGAATTTACCTGCGAAATAAACGAAAACCACACCTTTCCCCACTTTCTCCTACAAACAAATATCCTGCATACGATTTCTTCGCTCGATTTAAATACGTTGTATATTCGGTCGCATAACAATCCGCTAATAACGAGACGTACGCGACAGTGAAACAAATTAATTAACCACCATTCCGAGGGCCGTTGATGCGAACACGTGCGGTTCTGCACGCATAAATAAATATTGCGGAGGATAACAGTCGTTGGCTGTGATTATGTTGTATGAAATGACGACGTACCACGCAAGACCGACCGTCACCTTTTATTTTCATATTTCGCGGGGCACGAAGTTTCACGACGATGCCGGAAACTGCGAAGTGGCTGCGAGTGCTACCAATGTCGGTCCGGTAATTGGGTTTTCAAAGTATTGACCGCAACGTCCAAGTTTGAAGGTCTCCGTAGGTCGGTTTACCGTGCAAATTGAGAAAAACTCGTTAAAATCGAAGGCCAGTCGAATTTGCACGGAAAAAGGCTTCATAAGCAGTTCGGCAGGACAAGGGAATGAAAAGCGAACGGAGCGGAAGTGTACGTCAAGACTGCCTACATTTGCAAATTGAATTCGCGTGGGCTGAATTTCGATCAGTTTCGAGGAATTATTCCTTTTTAATTTTTGTACCTTTTCTACGTTCCGTTACGCCTCGCACCACTTCGTTTAATGAAAATTATTTTGAGAACTCGTCGCTGATAATCGAACCTGCAGATTGGCCATCCTTCGTTTCCAACGTCTCTTTTTTTTCAGAATCATTTTAAGCTCTACAAAGGCTCCGATCCCGCAATAGAAAATAGTAGAAAATATGAATAAAAAATAGTAATTAATCGGTCTTAACATCTGAACGCGATCACGTTACGGAATTTTTTAATCCGTAAAATCCTTCACCTTTAACGCGAGCAAAGTTAAAAATTCATGTTTTTAAAGTGATAGATTTTCCACGATTAACATTTTATGGATAATAGCAGAAAGTATACTAGCATGTTCTAAACCACATTAAGATCGAAGAAAGAGAAGTTGAGAGTTCCCCGTGTTTAGGTTTTCTCGTCTATTTTTACGAAGAATCCTATCGAGACGGTCGCCTTCAGCGTTGCATAATTAATGTAATTAACACAGATATCTGCCGAGAAAGTCCGGAAAGTTCGTTTAGCGTCTATCTCATTACAACCGCATCGGTTTCGCATAAATTTAAAGGCGAGCCATATCCGAAGGTAATCTTTTACGCGACGATCGTTTACAAAGTTTCAGAACTTTTCAAGTCTCATTTTTCTCTCTAAGCTATCTCGCGACGAGAAGAACTACGGTCGGATTTCGTGCCTTTCTTTCGGCTGTAACGAAGAAGAAAAAAAAAAGGGAAACACGCGTAAAGAAATTCGGAAGGAATTTGGTGAAATTGAAATCGAGCGATTAACGGAAATGTCGATAATACCGACGACTCGTCGCCGAATTGCACTTTGCAAAGCCTTCGCGATCTTGTCCGTGTAAGCGCATATGTGCAAGTGTCACGCGGCTACCCTCGTCATTCCTGATAATATATTACTCGCCGCGGAAACGTGTCAGGTTTAAATTAATCTCCCATTGTACTCGCGTACAGGTACGCCGGTGGCGGGCCCACGAAACTACTCGGTGACAACGACAACGACACCATTACATCAACCAGGACTGTGCGCACTGCTTCGCCATATAATAACCCCGTAGGAAAGCAATTAATTGATTGAACAGCGGCATCGGAAGCAATTCCGCATCGCCACTGAATCGCCTTTGACATTAAGACACTGATTCTCATGGTAATGCTCTCAATAACTCTAATGGAATATCCGGAGCATCGCCGTCTAGCTGCTCGAAATTAATAGGAATACCAAATGTTGTATACTCTACTCTTGGCGCGATCGAGGCAAGACGTATCTTCCTAGGGAACAAATTCTTTTCACGGATGGAAAAATATTTTCGACAAAGTGATGTTGCAACAAGCGAAGAGACGACGAAATTGCCAATAAGTGTCGTCGTACATCTCACTCTGGATGCCTTATAATGTTTCACGATACGCCTCTTTAGACCCCCGCTTCGCCAGCTACGGTATCTTTTTTCATAAAAGTTCCGCCCTCTACTAGGGCAGTGAGGAACGAAACAAATAAAAGTTTCCCGAACTGTTCTAACACCCTATCGAATGTCTCCTCGAATCTCGTGGGCAGAGTGGCGACAAAGAGAAGAAAAACGTGGAAAAGGGGAGCGAGGAAAGAGAAACTCACCGAGAACAGTGATGAGTATCAGGAGAGCGAGCACCAGTGCCCTGAGGATGATCGAGGCGTCGGTGAACACCAGACCATCCGTGGACGAGTTCCCAGCCTGGTTCACGTGTTCCTCCATGACGTTCGGAATATATAGTCCTAGCGGTCTCTTCAATGTCCGTTGGTTATCATCTCCTTAAATAATGTACCATGGTTCGCCGTCAGCAGCAGATTCGCAGATATGAATCTTCTATTCTCAGCGACCTTGGCTACCCGACTCCTCCAGACGGAGTTAATGTCTGCCCGTTGAAACTTTAACATGCACATCATCGGACGACATTCTTGCTTCCCTTCGAGAACTTCTGCCGACTTCCATCTCAAGGAGACAGCGGGACCCTCGCCCTTGAACACCGCAGAACGTCCTTTCGAACTCGAACGCTGGCCATCGGCTTTCTCTGTAACAGTGCCAACGAATAGGATTTTCATTCTGCATCGATTATAATAATAATAATACGTCTTTATCACATAATTACTGTTAAGGAACTAGTTTTTGATCCGGCACTAGTTACTAGTCAATGCAGGAGTGCTATGATCGTACTCTCACTATAAGCTCGCCGTTTTCGTTGCTTCATCGAGCAATAGTATGTGTAAGGCACATGTTCGTGAGGGTAATGGAATAATGGAATCGATAGCTTTTTCTACGTCATAAATGATTACAGTGAAATTGAAGAGTGGCTGGATGAAACGACTAAAACGGCGAACTTATACACGTTGAAACAAAAATGTTGCACGCCCTTGAAGTGGGTGATTCCTGATGTGATTTTGAATAACTTTTTCCTTAGCGAAAATGTTAGATGAGGCTTTGTTAACGAGTTATTAACGAAAGACACTGACCAATCAAGTAGCGAATATAGCGGATTAATGATGGCGCGGACGATGGCGGACCAATAGTACTCACAGCTAAAGCCCGCGCTGAGGTTCATCCGCTGTACTCATGCTGTGATTGGTCAACGTTTTTCGTTAATAACTCCTTAACAAAGCCCCACCTAACATTTTCGCTAAGGAAAAAGTTGTTTAAAATCACCTCAGGAATCACCCATTTCAAGGACGTGCTACATTATTGTTACACCCTGTAGCGAGAGAATACTGTTGTACTGTTTATTGACAAAATTGAATCTTAAACTATTTTGAATCCTCTGAATTCTGTCGTTAAGCGGATGTTTAAACAAAAGTTATGAACTATATCAGCGTAATCGAAATGTGATATTATTAGTGATAACGATAAAGAAAGTTTCTGGTTTAGTAAAAGCAAATGACTGGGCTGGATAAAGATTTTTTGCCTAATATAGGCCGAACGACACTTTGACAATACATGTTCTTCAAACTTTCGTTGTGAATCCATAATTGACCCAAGATTCTTAATACACTGAGAAAAATCGTGGAGGAAAAATTACTACATTGCGTAGTAAAGAAGCAGGATAGAGTGAAATGCGTTGCTTTCTACCACATTAGAAGGAAAAAATAGCACACGTGTTTCTAAATTTAATAGACCAGTGTAGTAAAATTTACGGAAGGCTGTGATACACAGCGACATCTACGCTTCGGAAAGAAGTGGCGTCTCGTGACATAACCTCAATTTGCTTGGCTTTTAGCGTTGTCTTTTCAATGTCTTTCAATGAATATCGCATAAACGTCCAACAAATGGTATAGTTAATATTGGAAAACCTTATTTCCTGACATAGGTATTTGTTACGGGCCTAGCCGTTGGTAGTTACTAAGCATAGGCCTACTTTCATAGGGCTCCTGCTAGAGTGTTCCCGAAGTAATCGTCTTTCTCACTAGTGCCTGATCCTAGCCCTGTTCATATATAAGACGAGTTCCGAAATAATCCTCCACAACTCAAGCGCGGGTCCGTCAGTATAGGTCTACTGATAATAAAGCAAGTCTTGGTTGATCCGATACTCCAAAACGAAAATCGCCATGCTCCCCTCTTCTCTTCTTTTATCACGAAGTTTTCCTCCTCCAGTCGTCAACACTTTGTATAACCAATAATATTGTATAACCAATTCTCTTATCTATCCTATACCTCGCCTTCCCCGTCGTCAAGCACATACCCCTCAGTATTTCCATAAAGAAAAACTCTAGTTTGAGCGAAGTTCCAACTTTACTATATTTGTGTAGCAAAAATCAGCACACGAGATTGTCGTTTTTACCAAGTCTTCAGAACCAAATATTACTACACCGGTGTAGTAATCACTTTCACCAATCCTGCCGTTTTAGTAGAAAACGTAGTAAAATTTCGCCCAATGTTATACTATAAATTAAAACAGTTTTTTCTCTCAGTGTAGGGTGTCGGGAATTCAATGTACAGGAATTAAGATGTAGTTTGAAGTCTGAGATTTTATTTATTATCAATTACACGCGAGCCTCATTACCGCAGCATTGACTGCAAAGTAACGAGAGCGCGGTTACAATCGATCGGCAATTATTGAAACTAAAACTTTGCTCGTTCAATTCAGTCCGATTGTACGTGCATATAAAAGGCGAGGGAAAATCGAGTGGCGCGGCGAGTCCGCGATAGACGAACGAGACAAAAATCCTTCCCGAGGTCATGCGCGTTATATTTAATTTTTCGATAGACACGTTTCATTAATTCGAATTCGCTCACACCGCTCGATGTCTCGATTCAATTATTCCGCGAATAGAATTGACGTTCCGTAAATTACTGTTTGTCTAAATCACCCGAGGATTTATTGATATTACCGCGGCAATGACACTTTGAACCGTTCATACCCTTTCATTGTTCATTTGGTCGTATCGCGTATGCGAAAAAAGTGCAAAGCGGTTTTCTCGAACGCGGAAACCCAGCAGCGACGATGACGCTATAAACGACGAAAAAAAGAAGCAACGTTCGTGCAAAGAAATTTGCTTTTGTTCAAAACCATTAAAAGTTAAGAGGACACGGAAGGAGACTCGTAAAGATGGGCTAGATAGAGCAGACACTTTGGCACGTTATTAAATAAACTTTACGACGGTTCATTTCGCGATGCGTTGTACGCGTCGTTACAAGATATTTTCGTTGATAACGACCGTTAGAGCGCGTAAGATTAGAGTCCTCTTTCGCTCGACTTCTATTGATCGTTATTCGCCAATTACCGTCCGGTAGGTAATTCCGCGTGAAGTACGCACAGAGGAAATTTGTGCGTCGCGTCGCCTCGCGTCGACTCGACGAAGAACTAAGCAGGAGGTAAGCAACGCTTTTCTCAGCTTTTCACCTCAACGTCGTCCATTATCGCTTCGTTTCCTTAACGAAGAAGAATGTTTCGACGATTCTGACAGTCCCTGGGATCATTTATACGGCACTTTCCTAAGCGAGAAACTCTTTCTGTCTTTCCAAGAGAAGGGTTTCTTCGTTCCGCGGCAAATTATTCTTCGTCCACGGCAGCATCGGCGACGTTGTCGTAAATACGTCTCGCGAGCATTATTTCCTGTCGTACGCGCTTCCCGCGACGTCGACGTCGCAAAGTTTCCCCAGGACGGCCAAAGATCTCCGTGTTTGTTTCCGGGATCGAGTGCCGCACCACAGAGTTGCCGTAGAGGGCAAGGCTTTAATTGCGCGCTATTGTCTTGACGATGTCGTTAATCGAATGAAACGGCAACTCGGACTGAGAATCCAAGTATTAATTAGTTTATTTCAGGAAGCATCGGCAGACTCTCGGGCGCTAATAGGCCGAATCGTCTAATGGAAATCAACTTTGCCGCGTGAACGACAGATACTTTCGCAATTAAATCAAGCACCGGCGATTCTTAAGCGCGATATCTCGATACGTTTCTGGAACATCGACGCGGATGCCCTTCGATTCAAGGATTCGGAATGAAGGACACGAACGAAGCAAGTTGAAGCAGCAATTAGAACTAAACGAGAATCGATCGAGAGACGATTATGACGACTCGAAAATTGGCAACCGCCTATGCCGCTCGAATTGGAATCGTTACGGGTTCGTGCTGTTCCTAATCGGCTTCTCGAGTGTCCTTGATGGGCCTCGGCCATTCGAGGGCTCAGCCGCCGATAATCCGGGGATCTCGTAAGCTGTTGAAAGCGGAAAGTCCAGCCGAGGAGGAGGGAAGTTAGTTACACGAAGGCTAATGGAAGCTAACGGAGGCACAGCTAAACAGTATGGGCAGCGACACGCTAACAAACTTGGCTAGCCCAAGAAACGTAATTAAGGGCTGCAGAAGTTAAGTTAATTTGGAAATACCGAGTTACTCCGTTCGGAGGACGGAAAAGGAACATCGAAACGATGCGAAGGCCTGAACCCAAGAGTCCTTAAATCAGTTCGGTATTACTGTAACAGCGAACGCAAACTGCTTCACCCTGCATGATGCAGGGTTTATGCTGCGCTATAAACGCGGAACGGAATCGAGCGACAACTAGCGCCGAGAAACAACACAACTTTCGAAATGGGAATACAATGGCAAAATGAGGAACGCTAAGAAATAAGGAGAGTACGGTGCGTCTTAACGAGCGGTATCCTTAGTCTGCGTAATCTCATTAGAGCATCTCTCTCGCCTTCTCTTTTCACTTTTCCCTGGTCTTTTCTTCTCGGCAAACGAACCTGCACTAACTGGCGCGAGTTTAGCTTCTACGTTAGGCCGAACAGACTTCTACTTCGGCCGACGAGCTTCTAATTAAGCAAAACGTCGGCCGCCGCGACGCCTGCGATAACGCAGATTAATGTAAGAACGCTCTGCGCGCATCGGGCCAATGAAAGTAATTGCGTTAATAGCGGCGAGAGTCTGAACGCTCGTTATTCCAGGAACCGGTCATAAACGATAATAACGGTGAAACTTTATTTTCCACACTTTTTGACGTAGAATAACAGATTCTCCGTTGGCAGAAGTTTTAATTAAACAACCGGAGAGAGGCAAAACCATGAAATCGGGAGTGTACGTTGCGCTTCAATGTGGTCCACGCGTTACCGCGGACTTTTTCGCCGATTTAATTCGCGCAAGCGCGTGGAACGTGCGCAATAATTTCGAGTAATTGTTAACTTGCGCCGTACGTACAGACATCCGTAAGCCGGAATTTCCGGGAACGTAACGGGCCGAGTAACGTTTTAGAAAACTTCTCCGTGTTTCTGCAAATCGGGGAAACGTGGCGAGGGTGGATCTCCGGAAGTAGCGTGATGCTTACAGTGGTTCTTTCCTCGAAGGAAGCGAAATTAGTCTTACGGGCAGTTGTACTTTACTTTTTACGCGTTAGCAAAAGCATCTTTTTAGTTTCCCTTAGACCCTGAGGAGAGCTTAACCACTGGAGCCTCGCAGCGAAGTAGTTTGAAAAGACATCCCATTACATTCGAACATTTTGCTAACAAGACAGATACTCTCTTCGTCTACTCAAATGTCTACGACAGCGTTAAATTTGTAAGTTCAAAGTTTGGACGAACTTTGTCGTAACAATTCTTCCGAGAATATCATTATTTTATTATTATTAGACGGATACAGTCCCATTAGTATACAAAAAGTTAAACAGAACTTATACGAGGGTGGTTTGAAAAGTCGGAGAAATGGCACTATTGGTGCATATCGAGATTATGTTCCACTAGCAGCTTCTTTTTGAGGATCACACACCAAGTTTCAGCCAGATCGATCTATTACTCTATGTATAGTGTTCGCTTAAATCAAACAAGCCGAGAGATTTCCAAAAAATGGATGAAAGAGAATTTCGTGCGTTGATCAATCATTATTTTATGAAAGGAAAATCACCTGGGGGACTAAAGTTAAGCTTGATAAACAGTTCAAACAATGGATTGCCTGCAGGGAACCTGCACTAAAGAAGGCAAAGACCGTTCTTTAAGCCGGATAGGTTATGGCGACACTCTTTTGGGATTCGCAAGGCATAATTTTTATCGATTATTTGGAAGAGGGTAAAACTATTACAGGTGTATATCATGCACTGCTGTTGGATCTTGTGAAAACCGAGCTGTAAGAAAAACGTTCATGATTGGCAAACAAAACAGTCCTTTTCTATCACGACGATGCACCAGCTCATTCCTCTAGAGTTATGGCCACAGAACTGATCTTTATTCTCCAGATTTGGCTCCCTTGGACTACCATCTGTTCTCCAAAATGAAGAATTGGCTGGCGGGAAGATTTCATTCAAACGAGAAAGTGATTGCGGAAACGAATGCCTATTCTGCAGAGTTGGACCAATCCTAATATTCGGTGGGGATCAAAAAACTGGAGCAGCGTTGGACGAAGTGTGTAAGCCTAAGAGGAGACTACGTTGACAAATAAGAAAGGCTTATCCCGAGAGAGCAAGTAGTTTTCATTGTTGCACGGACTTTTCAAACCACCTTCGTAGATATTTCCATACAGCATTGGAAAGATAAACATGCAGTCGAAGCATATAGTAGTGATGGCATCGTACATAGTGTATTATGCAAGATTATCTAGTTTTTTTGTAAAATGAATCTGTAGATACAGTAAACAAATCTAAACTTTCATTAATAATTGATACTGCTAGGAAGATTAAATACTGTCAAAATGATTTGTAGAATATTAGCTGCTAATACGTCATACAACACTAAAGATAGCCTAAAAATGTTCTATGTTAAATACTATGATACTTTTAACAAATCTCTAAATCTGGAATTTGAAGGGTTTAGAAATTGTTGAAAAATTGAAATACAATGCAATCTGAGCAAATTTGATCCATTGAAGAAGCATAGTAAATCTGGAGGAAAAAATTTAAAAACTAACAACACTTTAAATCCTTAATCTGAAATTTTCAACTTGAAATATCGTAATCTTATCACTAGACTGCGGATTTTATGAATTTATGGCAATCTTAAATATTCTAAAAATCTTCGAGATAGATGACAGATGCCAAAAAATTAAAAATATTAAAAATCTAATTCAAGTTATAATATTTAGAAAAGATGATATGCAGTTATTCAGGTTTCAATCACATTTTATTTTGCATAAAAATCCGCAGTCTACTTATCACAAATACAGAATTATCTAACTTTTAGGTTTCAGAACGCTATAATGGACTCTTGACTGCACGCCGCGAGACGACTATCAGTACTGAGGCCGCCTAGAAAGATTCGCGCCATATGGAAAAAATATTGTTTTACTTCTTTGAGCATGTAATATTATATCCTTGAAGTTTGAAAAAGATTGCATGTATAGTCTCCTCAGAAAAAATTCTGAAAGATGGACTTGGATTCCAGCCGATTATACGAGGTTTCTTCCCTTAAGAAACAGTTTAGTCCCTTTAGGCAGTCAAAAATCGATTTTTTTTACATTTTCTGAAAGTGTTATCCTTCCCGAATAAAAAAATTAAGCATTTGACAGCCGAAAAGGTCGAGTGCGCCATAAAATGTCCCTGCGCGCACGCGGGTAAATGAGAGCCGAATAAACAGAAGAATTGCCGAACAGCAACAGGCTGACGTCGAGAAAGCTTTAGAGACATCTTATTACTCAGCTGGAAATTTTTAAGCGAGGCATACAGTAATAATACCAGTCTTTAAAAACTTGAAACGCATTTTTCTCGAAATTATACTTTCTCTTCGTTTTGTAGTGATTAGGAAAAAACAGAGGTTCAAATTGATTTAAAAAAAATTGAGCGAACGTAAAACATGTGTAGGTTAGGCCTGAACCTAAAAACAACTTCGTGAAAACTCTTATCTTGACAAAAAAAGTAGCTCAGTTTTTTAATGAAAAATCACGCTTCTGCAGTTTTATAGCCGCTATTTTTATAATTTTTATTTTTTTTCTTTTTCAATAGGTTCAGTGCAGAATGGGGACTCAGACGGTGAGAATCCCACATGAATCACCTGAAAATTAAATTGTTTGCAGCTAGGATCACTGCAAACCGACAGCGGCGTCGAGAAAATTGCTTATACGTCGGACTACAATGACACTCCTATATTTATGTATACATTACTAACAAAAATTTTATCTTACACTTTAAAGTACCCTTCAATGCTATGCAAAAGTATAAGTCCCAATTTGAATTCATATTCCTTTAATAAATTTTCAAAAAATGCAAAATTTTAACCCAATTTGACTGTCTAGTCCCCTTAATGTACAAATAGATCGATAGCTTCGAATTATAGAAGGATCACCCGATTTAAATATATATTATATAACGAAAGAAACGAATTTCGAAATTCAGCTACAGCGACGGGATAATGCAGCAATATCTATACCGGAGCGAAGAGTCATCGCGGGTGCATTGATCGCAAGCGGCGATATCAATAAAACGAGGTCCCCGGCGTAACCCAGAATATATCAGGCTGCGATCTCTGGTGCGCGACCCGACGAGAGATCTCTTATTGGATACTGTCTCTCGCGGATTTGAATTACGAAGCGTCGCTAAATCCCGGCCTCCTAAAGCCAACCGAACGCCTACGTTGCCATTGTCCTCAGACTTTACAGCTGACCGCAATATTTCGCCTCCTCTCCCTCGGGAGTGATCTCGAAGTGGAGCACCTCGACTCGCAGGAAATCGGAACCGTACACGGTACACCGATCGTTCCTCCGACCGCGTCCCATGAATAAAATATCAATCGACCGGCTGTGCGCTTCGTTTTTAGCGAATGAAACGCACGGTCGAGGATCGTGGGAGGAGAGGGCGCGTTTCATTTCGTTCGGGAAACGGCTGTTTGCGAGAGCAACACTCGACGAGCGAAACGAAGTGCGGGTATTTTTCATCGCGACGAGGAAACGAACGCAATAAAGGCTCGCGCGTGGCCGGCTCTTACATCGAGTAATCATTTTCGAACGAGAGCGAGGTTTGGTAAAAGGACCGGACGAACGTCGGCTGGTTACTGTTTCGTTAACGCAGCGTTTGGTCGCGGCCAAGTCGATCTGAATATTCATGACCCGAACGCGAAAGAAGGAAATTAAAGGAAGGAAGATTTCTCGGCGAAGTCTGAAGCTCTGTTATTGTATACCAATGCACGGGGAAAAAGCTTTTTCTTCGAGCGAACGAGGACGATGTCATCTTGGAAATGGATTTTCGGTGCTCCTTTCTTGAGGAACCGCTTTTATGCTTCTGCAAAGAGGAGAGTCCCGTGTTTTTTGCGTTTCTATATTCAAAGGTCTGAGACCGCGGAATGCCGTGGATATCTGGGAAGAGTCTGCCTGCGAAATTAGATCTCTCCTGTCGCGAACGAGTATAAATACTGTTTGTCGTTGCTGCTGATAGACAACCCTATAAAACCGTCGGCGTAAGGTTAAGTACTCGCGCGCAATACGTATATTCAGCTAATTTAGTCGCGTTTACACGCAAGACCGCAAAGTTTACCGTTAAATCATACGGCAGTCGGTGGTAAGGCAGCGCGGAGACAAGGCTGGCGGTTGTTAAGCGCATTCACCGGGAACTTAGTTAAGCGAGTAACTTCGGTATCAGTAGAATCAGAGACGCATACACGGACGCGAAGGAGAAGAGACACTTGGCGTGGCGTACTGTACTACCCGGGTCTTCGCTCAGCAAACCGGCTGGATATTTGGATTAGGATATTGGGATAGTTTGGTTACTCCATGCGTCTCTGATACCAGAACCAAAGCAAAGATTTACCGGCTAGGGAATATTAATATTCACTTTGAACGCGCTGCGCCAAACTGTGCAGCTTAAAATTTAATAACGTCAAGACTCGCCACCGCCTGTTCGACGAGCCTGCGTTGAGATTTTACTTCGTTCGTTTAGCGACGACTCGAGATCGATCGGAAGTTGGTTCCGGCGCGATTTCGTTCGATCCGCTTTCC
This sequence comes from Perdita meconis, assembly GCA_030770465.2. NCBI lineage: Eukaryota > Metazoa > Arthropoda > Insecta > Hymenoptera > Andrenidae > Perdita > Perdita meconis. Next base: position 5,597,510 of record JASKOS020000004.1, read on the forward strand.
TCGCTGCGAGGCGTAAAGTGCGCTCGAAAATTTGGCGACACCGCCTTTTGATTCCCCCGGCGCTTTCTACGATCCGACCGCGAGAAACTTTAATCACCGCTTGCCTAAATCCCTCGTCTTTCAACAGCCAGGGACTGTAACTTTGGCCAGCTTACCGAACATCGAGGAAGGATCGAAGCGATTAACCCCTAACAAAGGAAAAATCGACCGACGTCACGAAGCTCGGGTAATCCTTCACGTTGATCCATGAGAATAGCAGTTCTTCCACATTCTGGTAGAGCGGAAGCGCGAGAAGAACACGATTTATCGTTTCGCAACCCTTTATTGCAAGCACTTCTGCTACTGTTCTTTTTCTTTTCGTCGTAATTCACCTCCGATTGGCCGAAATTGCCACACCGTTCGCAATTGTTCACGCTCGCCCGTAAATGTCTCGTTATTTTGCGCAACTTTCTACGAAACTTGTGCGCGACCGACTTGAACGCGACCCCGCTAAGGCATTCTATTTTTTTCAGCAGAGAGATCGCGTGTCAGTTAGACAGGATCGAATCATTCCATTAGAGATTCACGAGAGACGATTGATCGATTACCGAATCCATGAAAAATCGTCGCGCGATGTATCGCCTCTGTATCGAAGGATTAAGGCAAGATAAATCACCGGCGGGTGATTTGTTTCGCTATCTGGTTCCCGGATTTGGATTTTTTTTTTTCAACGATCCGATCGGCTGGGGACAAGAAAACACAGAAAAAACGGGCTTCCGTGCGACCGTTGGAATAAATCATTCCGGCTCGCGGAAAGTGAACGCGACGAGTATTAGCCCGTAAAAAGAAAGCGATAGCAAATTTTTCGGAATTTTCTTGTAGCTGATCCACGACTCTGATCGCGGCATTACTTATTTCGTCAATCAATAAATCCGCTCAGTACTTTTTTTTCAAGGGAAAATCGCGTAATGGTTGACCTGGAGGCAAAGTTCGGTGTGCGGCTATCTATGATCCCCGACGGGACCGAAAGTCACTTCGAGAAAGATAAGAAAGAAGAGAAGGAGATACGAAGGAAAACCGGGGAAATTATATCCGTGGATAATGTATCCGATATGCAGGAGGAAATTGCACTTCGAGCATCACCGTTATGATAGAATATCCGTACCATAAATTCCTTTTTACTCCGTTCGGGTATCAGCCTTATCCCCCACCCGCGCGTGCTCCGCCCTTGATTACGTTAATATAATGTATGGGCTTGTACTTGCACCACGATTCACGTGATCGTGCACCGAAAGGCTTTCCCGCTTATCTCGATTTCTGGCCAACCAGCGCAGCGAGGCGAGACTGTAACTTTTGACCCTCTTCGTTGATTCGATCGCTCCAAAGATAAACAATTTTTTAAAGTAAGCAGCACGGAAAATCAGCAAGGCGTTCGCGTGTTAGTCTGTCGATCTTTTATCAACGTGAATATTAGGAATCTCACCGTCCCATATAATTACTGTTTGGATTATCTATACAATTTGTTACAGAATATTCATGTGGGAAACATGCCTCTCCTCGAAGACCTTTTCGCAATTGAGAAAGAGAGTGAACTCTGCGCAAGATTGCACTCTGTTTACTTAACGATCGAGATTATGCGCATAAATTAAACGACATACGCTACCACTACCCTTCGCCATCACGTCGATGCAATAAGAGCGTTAACGCCGGTAATAGAGCATCCTAAGTACACCGTGCTGCACCGTAGCAAGTGCAACGAAAATTGCCTTCGTAGAACCTCGCCAGCCGGTTTACACAATCCGCGGAAACTCAAAATGAGACCCGAACCTTCGAAACGGCTCGTTGATACGTATCGCTACGTGACATAATCTTAACCGTGATTCTACCCTAACGAGCTCAAAGCCCGAACCCGCTTACATCGTCGCTATGCGTCCCGTTCGTGGTAAATCAGAGATGATTTACCATCCCTCCTGTTTTCGCGTAACTCTCGCGCGGTAACAAGCGACGCGCACTAAGGATTAATTTCGACCGAGAAAACTTTCGAGCTGTCTAATTGAAAAATACGCACGAACGTTGCTCCTTGAGACGGTCGAGATCGTTTAAAAGGTGGAACTGGTAACGAAGTGAAACCTTTAAATAGCGCGATGAACGAACGGCACACTACCGGAGTCTTTATTCCTTTCAGCGTAATTTTATCACGAAACGACGTTGCGTTTCCATACCCGCTAACTTGAATCGAAACGGCAGACGACGCCGACGTGGAATAAAGGGAGTAGCTGAATGGTGAGAGATAATGAAATGATGCCGGATTACACGCAGGTTCTCAGGGATATCGTCTCCTTTGTCAGACGAGCGGCATTGCCCTTTCTTGCCGGCTCGGAAGTTAACTTCGTAAAGCCGCTATGACTTCGTGTCGCTGCAACCGTGAATGCACGGATGCGTTTGTGCTCGCCGCCCCGTAGAAGTCGGAGCACTTTACGAATATACGAGGCGGGGTGACCTATGTTTACACGATTAAACAGTCTGCAACCGTAAGAAAAACGTTCGCGCTGATACGCCAGACAATCTCTAATCGCGTGTCTAACGGTTTTTCCACTATCAACGAGTTCTATTCTGCTGCCCCGGTGGCAGCCACTTTCGTGATAAACTCGTTCAGGGGAACTTGGCCTAAGTTACGGTTAGGTTTTTGCATAAACGACGGCAACTACGGGAAGAAAACGTAGCAACGGCGAGGCGGTGATTTATCTGCCGCGCGCCTTCTGATAATTACCATCTCGAGCTCGGCTCGTAGACGCCACGCTATCAAAAAGTCTAATTCCGCGTCCGCGTATACAGGAGGGATGCACGCAGGACAAACTTTGAACGTAATAATTAAGGCTGCCCGTGATTTATAAGGGCCACGACTTTCTTCCTAACTTTCCTTACGAGGACTCGCACCGACGGCAAACACTATTCTGCAATTTTGTGCGGTGAAATACAGCGCGATAGCAACTTTTTCTTTCCTCTAATCTCATCGGCGCGCAACGTCGTGTCTCTCTCGTCTCGCCGTTGCATTTCCTCTTGGACAGAGCGCCCGGCCGCTCCCGTGATCCTGCAATTTTTAATGCCTTCTCGAGATCTTTAATCGCGAGAGCAGCTTGGCTTCCTATAACCGCCTCGGTGCCGCGCCGAAACGGCTAAGGCCGAAAGAAAACGACGGAATCTTGTCTAATGAAACCAACCGCCTCTGCTACGTAACACCGTGTCGGTTGGGAAACACGGAAAACATGAAAAACATTTGTTTTTATTTTTCAGTCGAGTCTGTGGTGTAACCCAGAATAGCTCGAGGGAAAACCTGTCTTTGCATTAGCCGCGACCACGATGCACCAGACCGTCGCACACACGCATACGTCGCGTCGCACCGCGCCGCCGCGCCGGAGCAGGTCTGGACTGACCTTACATTATGTAATTAAAAAGCAGGAGCTGGCTGATACCCGGCACCGCGCCGCGCCCGGAAAGCAAACTTTTCCCGCGTTTCTCGAAGTCGGTGTTAGACGCGGCCTCGTCTAGCAATTTTTCCTTCTTGTCCCAGGCAAATTTAATGCACGAACCGTGATAATCTCGTTCGAGCCAACAAGAAAGGATTATTTCTTCGGCGAAGCGTACGACTTTTTTCCTTTTAACCATCTCGGAATGAGAGGTGAACAAAGTACAAGCAGTCAATTTGTAGGACGAAAGTTCTGGGAGGAAAGTTTCAGGTATCTGGAAAATTTCTTTGGGTTTTCTGCTCCGTCCGGAGCGTCGATGATTCAAGATTCAGGAGGAAAGCGATGCAGATCTGTCCTCGACGATAGGAAGACCGAAGAAAATCGAACGACGATTAAGGCCGGTGTTACATTTGCGTTTTGCAAGGCTTAAACTCATATTTGTAGAGAGTAGAAGCACAATTTCCGAATTGATGCTTCTGCTCAAAATCGTACATAGTTTCATCAAATGTCCTCAACTTCTTGAGCTCATTAATTTATATGCGCCAACACGTTCTTTAAGAAAGTCGCAAACGTTTCTCCCAGCAAACTATACCTCGAATTTCCCAAGATCTGACACTACTAACCGTCTGTGCATGACAGCAAATGCAATTGACCACAACCTGGACATGTTCTGCAGCTCCATTTCGTCATTTAGGAAACTTTATGATTTCTTATAATTTTTCTGTTTCTTTTGTTATGAATACTTTTGTAAGTTTGTCTTCTGTTTCCCTTTCTATAATTTCATCCACTTCGTTATGTATAATTATAATTTAATATAATTAATCTCTTTATATTGATTAATTCGTCCTCTAATGTACTGCTACTCATTCCTTGTACACTAATGGGAATTCCTTCCCGTATATAAATAAATCCAAAATAAAAATAAAAATAGTAATGAAGTCTGAGTGCATCATATACAAGATGAAACTGTCCTATACTTAAATGTCTCATATTTAAAGGATGTACAGTACTGTTTCGATATAAGCACAATCTTACAGTGTTGATTCAAAGAACGACGCCTGAGTTTGATTCGAAAAAGGGATTTCTCTATGCTCACCACTTCTTCGCCGGTGCGAGTCTCCTCGTTCCGCCGTGACCGAGATCAAACCCGACTCGAAAAAGGGCTGCACTCGGTTTTGAAACCCAGCCGTTCTTCGAGTCAACACTCTTTCTTCTTCATTATTTCAATACACATTAATTAAATTGTATTTCTTGAACTAGACATTTTTTTATACTTCACACTCTAGTCCACTGACCGAAGACTTCTGTTTCAAATAAATCCGACCGTTGAATCGCGTTGGAAAGCGGTTGGTTGGCACGGACGAAACGCAAATGTGGCGTCGACAGCGGTGAAACCGCGGCGTGGCGGTCGAACCGCGCAGGCAAAACGCAAATGTGGCGCGAGCCTAAAGGACGGTTGTATCAGCGGAAGGTGACGCGTAAAAGCATAACGCGAGACAGCTCTCAATCTAATAAAGAATTCCGCTTCTTATCTCCGTACCTCTTACTGGCCAAATATCTCACGTGACGGGACCATCCCCAGTGATTCCAACCAAATATCTGGCGACAGTGGAGCACGTAGCGTCTATGGACTTTTTGCCCAGCTACGTGCTCAAATTATAAAGTATTTTGTGCAAGAAGCTTCGCAGTGTGCAAAACCAAATGTTTTATTTGCGTGTCGACGTTACCAACGTCTTCGAAAGGAGCGTGTTCCATAAATAATTCGCGCCATGCGCCGAGACCATAACTCCGTGCTCTCGAAATCTTTCTTCGGGAAAACACAAAAAGGGAAGGCTTGGAGCGAAGGTTCGTTCGCTCGTGGAAATTTTACGAGCCGATAAATCGAGGTTGAACGCGTGTCAATTAGTCGTTCGTCGGTGAAAACGGCCAGGGAAATCCTCTTTCTCTCTCTCTCCCTCTCGAATTTTCCTGCCGTACGTAGCTGCAAATTCGCGCCGTGTAAAACCGCGTCAGTTGTAAAGGAGCGTCGCTCGTAAACCGCAACCTGCAACGTCCTCGATAATGCCGAGCTGCCGACGTTCGTGACAATTTTGTCCAAGTGCGAACAACGCCGCGATGTATTTCGTCCGAACGAAAATCCAATTTTCTATTTGCGATCGTGGTAAACATCAAACTATCGTAGCGAAAATGCACTCTGGCTGAAACAACGACCGGTTATTGGGTCGCTATTGCTGTTCACGTGTTAGCCAGACGACGATACTGCATCCTGTAATTCCATTTTGAGGCTCGCTTTCGAATTTCAACCCAGCTTCCATAGGAAACGTATTCGCTTCGGTCTTCCATTCGCTCCGTTATTTCTTTGCGTTTTTAAGCAAATTGTCTAAAGTCCGTAGCAACTGAAAACGGTGTTATTTCAATCAATTTATTCGTTCCTGACTCGAGACCCGAGCAAAGCGTTGCACGCCGCTGGAATTCATCCTGTCCTGTTGATCTTCTGTGTCAGCGGCCTGAAATATCCCGCTCGAACGCAATAAATTTCATTTTGCAGAGGTCGGACGATTCAGCACGTCCAGCCGCGCGCGGGCTGCCTTTGATTTATTTTCCTCGAGTCCACGAGGCGCGATCCGCCCCCGCGCGCCGATTATCTCAGGAATAATCCCCTGAAATCCGTTTCTTTCGTAGTAATCGGCTTCGCCTCCCTCGCGTCCAAGGGTCGTTCCTTCGCCAATGCTTCTACCGAAAATTGACGTGCTGCGCCGACGCGCATTCGAAACGTGGCACGAATAAAACAGTTCCTATGCAGATAACTGACGTCGAGTCCAAAGAAGACGAAGTTGATTTACAGCGAGACCCGTTTTTCTCCGTCGAGTGGTTCACCTTCTCGGCGCGTGGACCCACGGGATAGAAAAAATTGTGGTTTCATTAGGAACTCCGGCAAAAGGGAACGTTCGACAATTGAAACGGATTTACGCTGGCGGGCAACGACAGGATGAAAGGGAACCGGAGGTGAGCGGAGGAAACAGGATTCGCGCACTGCATTCTGGCTGCGCTGTTATGGATTAATCCTCGAGCGTTTCATTGTCAGCGTCTCCAGTCAAAGAAGGATCAGGATTTTAGCTATTATCGCGCCGTTTCACCTCGATCTTCTAATAGAGTCGCGATTCAGAAGCGCTTTGGAGGAAATTACCGAATTGCAGCGTGCTTCGTTTGCTTCGTCGTGGAAGCTGGTGGCACGGCGTCGCGGCGCTTGTATTCTTTCGGCTCCGCGCTAAAGGGGGTGGTCTACCCTCGGGGATTATTATTCAACTCTACGAAGTGGAACGTGGTCGACGTGTCAAGTGGGAACAACAGTTTTTCTCCGCTTTTTCCTTTTTCCCCGCGGTTCAGTTCCATCGGATTTCTGAACACGTAGAAACGAGAAAGGCTGGTTACCGTTAAAATTAGTGAGTAGAACTTTAACGACACACCATTTTATGATAATCTCGACTTGATGTAAAGAAGCGAACGAATTATCTGCCGACGGTAAAAAAAAACTTTTTCGTTGAACAAGGAAGAACACGCGCTCGTATTTATGCCGTTGCATTCCCGCCGACGCTGTTTCCGCGCTTCTAAACGTAGCAATAACTGCGGACACATCGTCCGCGTCCCCAGAGTTCTATCCCTTAGAAACAGCGACCTGCAGTCTGCTACGTGGAAGAATACGAGAGAAATTAAGTTGTCGTTTCAGCAGGAAATGCGGTTCTGCGACGAAAATGAAATATTCATGACCGTCGATAGGATAATGCTTTACATACGAAATATTTCTGGTTGCTGCACAATATTTTTGTTTCCGAAAGTTGCGCATTTCTGGGGTAAAAATATTCCAGATTTCAATTTTTCTTCACGTTTGCCAACTTTGTAGATGATAATCCACTTTGGCTTCCTCGGCCCTTTGACTCCTCGTCAGTCTTTTAATTTTATCGATAATTTCGCCAGAAAATGTATAAAGAATATCACAATGATAAAGAATGCGCAATACGCGATGTCAAGCGGGAAGAAATATTCGCCGCGGTGCAATCAAGAGAATAAAATTCAGATGAAGATAAAGTTCGTAAAGTATCTCAAACTGGGAAGTGATTTGTTCGGCTGACTCTGTGCCGCGGGAAGCAATCTGCTTCATAATTTAATTCCCTGTCGATAGAAACAGAGAAATACTGGTTCTAAAGCTAACAACCACGGATAATAGAAGAGAAATATGTAGAGAACGCGTTCCGATTTCCTAATCTACCGAAGGCTAGTGTCCCGATGGTGTGGCGATTCATAGGGTAACACAACCTGTCGATGGAACGATGTATACAGGGGCGGATTGAGGCGTGGTCTTTGTGGACAACATTTCAGGGCTCCGTTTAATCACAAGGCCCTCTTCAAAGAAAAAGAAAAAGAAAAAAAAAAAAAAACGAAGTATGTATATATTTCATGGATGTAAAAATGGATAGAAGCGACCTCAAACTTGAATTCCACACAGAAATTATAGGGCGGTTCAAACAGAAAAGTATAGAAAGAGAACTCAAAGTCAAAAAAATATTTATAACAATTTTCACAATCTATATGTGGAAATATTAACTGTAAAATAATTAAAAAATTAATAGGCTAGCTATACCAATAGCGTTTATTCCAAGGTTATATTAGAACCTGGAACGCATTACCATCTTCTTTGACTGAGATTGATCATATGTCTGAATTTAAGTCTTCCTTACTTAGGTATCTTTCTACGCTACATGCATCTCATGTTTTCTAGTGCTGCGTTAAATTATAATTATACTTACTCACTGTTACCTGTCTGTTATTATTTGCGCCTATTTAATATTTAATATTTTGGATTTGAAATTTCAAATGATTATGTTTTCATTCTATTCTATTACTTAGTTTTCTAATATTTTTTACATCACATCTTATGTATTGTTTAAAAATTTGTTACATCTTATTGTTTTATGTAAAGAGCTATTGCTCGTTTGATTAAATAAATAAAATGAATAAATAAATAGGCAGGATGTTAATACTACTAAAATCAGTTGTGGTGGATATTTGAATATAAACAAGATTTCTATATTTTTTACTATTATTTTATTATTTGTGTAACATATTCTTTAATACACTAAAAAGTAAATACCCAAAATATAATAAAATTTATGGACAATTCTATAAGCGCATGAAATAAAAAAACAAAAGTTCTTCAATGTCTCTTGCCTATAATTTTTCCTATTTAAAAAAGGGTAAGAAACAGTTTTTCGACAAATGACGAATAAGTCGCCACAGCTAACTCAAACTTACGTGAATTTGGGTTAATTGAATAGAACCCAGAACAGTGTTAGTCCAGGGCCCTCAAAGTTAACGGTCCGCCTCTGAATCTATACTCGGCAAGTTTCTATCGATGAAACCATCTGTCGATAGAAAATACCTGTCGGCGGAACAATCTATCCGACGGAAGTGCCTGTCGACGGGAAAAACTTGCCAGCAAAAAATATTCAGTCTTCGATGACAGGAACAATGACGACGGAGTCGACTTGCCACGGGGTTGATCACCGTGCAAAACGATACGCCCGAAAAACGCTCTTTTATTTCTGCTGTCGACCCTGCACGTGGCAAGATTAAAAAGTTGTAAAAGAACTTCCATATAAAAGTACTTACAGTTATGGAAAGAAAAAAAAAGAGAAGGCGAACGGGTTGAAAGATAACTGCGAGGGAAGGAGAAATCTTGAATCTAAAGCTGTCTTGCTTTCGAACTTTCTTCGTCGGGAAGAGAAACCCGAGTTCCACTTTTCCTCTACTTTTTTTACGGCTTCCTTTACCGTGGAACCTTCATTAAATTTACGTCTCTCCCCAAAAACTACTCGGTTCAATTAATTCAATCGACGTCCTCTCGTAATTCTTTGTACAAGCTCGTCGCTTGGAGGCGCTCGATGAATAGACGCTAGCTGGCTATAATCCGTAACATTCGACGGATAATGGTTCGTCTTCTTAACCTAATCATCCTAACTAATGACACAATGCATTTTCAGAAATCCATGCAATCGCGAAAAGTTTCATCTTTCTTATCCTTTTTTCTTTCGTTTGCAAGTGGTAGATAAATGCGTATTCAAGACCGTTTGAGCAAGAAACTTCGTTCCAACTATTTATCTGAAAATCGAACTCTTTGTTGCGAATCCGATCAGAACAATGCTTTGCTTTTAGCAATTACTTCCGTTGTCTACGCTCGCGAATAGAAGCGATAATCAAGTTTCGGCTTCCAATACGAAACGTCGGGAAAACATAGCCGAATTCTACTGCTTTATTTGTGACCACGGAAGTATCGGTCGATCAAAGAGCACCGCGGCTAAAGGAAAGCCTGGGCAACCAATAAGCGGCGGGAAATAGCACGTCCGAAGCGTATTATGGCAGCAATACGGTAACGCGTGCTCGTTGACGTTTCGCGCGATATAATTTCCTGTAAGGACACCCTTGCGCGTCGATAAGCGACGTCGTCCAGGGGGTCAACGCGGTCACTGATCGACAAAATTATGTCTGGATACCATTTCCGAGTTAATCGACCCTTTTAGATCGAATCTATCGCGCAGGGGCCTATCTAAATCGACTGACAGTATTTCAAAGCAGTATCGGAGGACGTGTATCGTGGATCGATCAGTGGATTTGCGATGGTAATCAAAATCTTGTCAGGCATTATGATTAGTAAGATTTAACGTTGTCACGTAGTATACTGAATACTGTATCACGCAGTGCTTGTTAATTTGACAGTCGTATCTCGAATCTAGACCTTGAACAAAGCCTAACACGGATCTACGAAACTCTAATTCTTTTTTAACTTTTGACACTTTAGTGAAGCTTTTGACACGGTCAATTATGACCAGATTGTGGATTTTTATGCGAAATAAAATTTTTGCAAGTACAAATAACGAATTTCAAATTGATAATAGTATATTTAATTTTCTAAACATTCTAACTTAAATTATATGATTGATATTTTTTAGTAACAGTCTCGCAGATTTTTTGCATATTTCAAATTGTCATAAATGCATAAAATCAATTAGCGTCTTCTAGGGTACAACAAGGTTCTCACCTTGGTCCACTATTATTCAACCTCGATTATTATCGAAGACGGTCGATTTTTACTCTATGCGGAAGATTTAACAATTTTTTTTTAAGATTGGATCTTCTCATGATATGTTGTTCTTGCAACATGATTTGACTAATAATATAACTAACTGGTGTAGATCCAATCTTATGTACCTGAATACATCTAAATGCAATGTTATCCAATTCCATCGAAAGTATAAACCTCTTTAGTATCACTATACTACAAAGGTAGTACTACTATACTGTGATCCTCGCGACTGGTGATACATGGTTTGAAGCACAGAACAAAATGAATAAGTACTTACATACTGTAGCTACATGGCTAACTGTGAATAAAATATGAAATATAAACAAGACTGTATATATAACTTTTGGTAACTATTGTGATAGTGTACCTAACACTCTAAATATTAATATAAACAATGAACAAATAAAAAAAGAGTCTAGTAATAAGTAAAAGAAAATGTTGAACTCGCTATGTATCCACTATTTGCAATATTTCATTGTGCATAACATCATATTTTGAGGTTTACCAAAACAATATTATCATAAGTAATAGTTTGTAAAATAAAAAATAATAGAAAAATGAAAATAACTCTAAAATAGTTAGAAGCAAAAATGAGATAAACAAACAAAGAACAGACATAAAAATTGAATACACAAATAAAAAAAGAGATTCAAAAACTTTCTACGTCTACATTGACAGCTTTATGACAACGCTAGAGTAATTCCGTACAGTATTCTCTCGCTATAAGCTTGCCGTTTTCGTCGCTTAATCGAGTCACTCTTCAATTTCACTGTAATCATTAATGACGTACAAAAAGCTATCGATTCCATTATTCCATTACCTTCACGAACAAGTGCCTTACACATACTATTGCTCGATGCAGCGACGAAAACGGCGAGCTTATAGCGAGAGAATACTGTATATGCTCATAAGTATTTGCCTAAAAGTCCGTAATTATGGTTCAATCGTTGGAAATTTTCAGAATCTGACTTCATAATTGCAATCAGTATCTTCAAAAATAATGACGAACACTATAATTTGAAAATTTTCAATTTTTATCTTTTCAGGACCGCAAAACCACTATAGTGACTAGGAATAAATGTGGGAACTCTGCGGAACATGTAGGTTGCATATATGTACAAGTTTTTCGAAAAAAAGGTTCAAAATTTTAATGCAAAAATGCCGGCGCTCTAAAGGTTAATGCAGTCTATCGCAAAGAATAAGATTATTGGTGAAATGAAAGAGCGCGAGATAGTTTGACAAAGCGAACGCGAGATTAAAATGCTGTACAGAAGCTCCCAAAAGTTTTACTTTATCTTGCGTTGTCGGCTTTGAGTGCACGGGCTGGCTTTTAGGATGATGAAACATGACCGCGCAGCGTTCGATGAATGATCATCGGACGCGTTGGGAACGTCTTTGAAGAAAAGGAAGCTCGGGTATACGATAAAGAATTCGGCAGCAGGTAGAAAGTATTGAACTAAAGAAAAGAGCGGAACTGTGTTCGAGGCGAACGAAAGAAGCCGTTCGTCGCCACCGATGCAAGGGGTACAGTACTCTCTTTCATTCGGCAATTCCGTTCCCTAAATTCGATTTCATTCTTTCAATATTACACTCTAACGAATTTTGCGCCTTTCACATCGAAATACAGCTTCGGCATTTTCGATTTGTAAGCGACCAGACGACCACTATCCTCTGCAAAGAATTCTATTCCGCTATTTGTACCCGACGCGAAACGTCGACGGACCTTCGCGTCCTAGTCGCAATCGACGGGATCGATTTCCACGAACAATAGCCAGTCGCAACGGCGCGGCGACACAAAGGGCCATTGTGGTACCTGAACGTCTCGACCTTAGTTTTGTCATTAGATGACCAGTAATCGACGAAATGCGGTTACTGCATTCCGTGCACAGTCGATCGAGCAGCTACGAGGATATGGATGTCTCCCTGCGGCTCATTCCTTAGACTAGGTCACTGGAAACACTTGTTGGATGTGGCGATACTCCTTATAACTTATCACCTTACGGGATACAAACAAACGGCCGCAGGTATTTCTGTTCAATTACACGCGGCAACAAATATTTAACGTGCACGCGATGAAAACTTCTGTGCGATTAAAAAAATATATATGCGCACGTTTGTTAAACGGGAACGTTCATGCGGATTAACGTGAATTTTCGTTCAAAGGTATTTGAATTGTATCAGCAGTACACGTTCAATTGTGAGGAAATTTCGCGTCGTTAATATTCGAAATTTATATCATCCGATATTGCAACTGCGAGATTAAACAGAATTCGCCGTATTTTTAACGCGAATCTGTTGAAAAATGAACAAATGCGCGATTAAGCTTCTGTATTTATCTACTTCTCATTCACAGAAATTTGAGCCTCTGAAAAACGCGAATCCCCTGCAATAAATTGCAATAAGGTGTAATGCTCTTCTGGGATTGGGAAATGTGATTCTCGAATGCGAAGCTCTAGAATCGGCAAATCTAATTAACATGGATAATCTCGTTTACGATATAATGAACACGATTTTCCACGCCTGGAATCTATTCGTTTTAGTTGTAACATCAAGTGCACACTGAGAATTTTCTCAAAGATGTTTGCTTTGACACGAACACAGCTGACGAACAGACACACTTTCCTTCAGTGTTCGCAGATAAGTGTAACTCAAAATTGTCCAAATTGCGTCTTATTTGTTGTCCTTTTTTATATTTTAATTAATGAACCACAAAAATATTTAGAAAATTACATTGCGAAAGAAATTAATAATAATATCTGTCAAATTAATTAATTAGAAGAACGTAACAACTATGGCATCGAGCGAAAAAACCTTCCAAAGATTAATAATTTCAAACATCCTTATAATTTATAATTTAATAATAATAGTTATTAACGATTTGCACAAGACGACTATGTGAAATTGTTGTTAACGATATCTGTGGTTTAAATTGTCCTTACAGACAACAATTTGGTAGAAATTTCAAGTTTTCGCGATCTTATTGATTCCGTGACTTTGAATTAACCGTCTAACCGTCAATCTGTTGATATAAACATAGCATCAAAAGATTGCTCAGTCTGCGGTGAGCCGCCGCCAGGAGCAGGTTGTCTTCGGGGACCTTCCACGATATCCGAGGTGGCCAACGAACTTAGGGTGGACACACAAGCCACTGTGGGGACGTCCAGTAGACATCCCGGACACCGCTGACCAGGAGTGACCACTGGACATCGTGGAATCCAACGAATCAGGAGGTGCCAACGATCATCTGGGACCTTCCAATGGTTATTCTGACCATCTTGGACGTAGTTGATTAGGAGTAATCACTCTCATTGAAGGGGTTAAATCGCCCGTGCGATTCTCTCTAGATTATTTGTCTTCGAAGGAGTTAAATTGTTATTATCTTCGAAGGGGTAAAGTCACTCGTGTGATCTTTTTTACGTTGACGTCTTCGAAGGGGCAGGATCACTCGTGTGATTCCTTCTACGTTATTCTCTTCGAAGGAGTTAAATTGCTCGTGTAATTCCATTCATGTTATTGTCTTCGAAGGGGTAGGATCACTCATGTGATTCTTCCTACGTTGTTGTTTTCGAAGGGATGTTGCATCTCTCGCCCTGTTGCAATCTATACCCATAGCCACTAATTAGCCCTAGTTAAATAAGTCCTACTAATCTACTAACGAATTTTATTTTTATCCTTACCATTCAGGTCGACATGAGAAGAGAATATTAGAAGACATCAAACGAAGACGTTGCACCCACCGCAATTAGAAAGATTATTTGTCGGCGAACAGTCATGTTTCGCGTCCGCACAAAGGCGAACAACTTTGAATAACAGCATTCGTTAGCATGTTCGCGTGTAATATTCGCTAATAATGTTCGCCACAGTCTTGCACCTGGGGTAAGCTTACAAACACTGCTTCGATAACGCAATACCGCGCACGGTCCAAGTGAATCCGTTTTTCTAACGTCACGAGAAACGAAATTCTGTAAGAGACTAAAGTGCGAGTATTATACAGCGAGGGTAAACGGAACCCTTACATTATCCGCAGAAGCTTTCGAGGGATGACAATGTAGGCGGATGTAAACGCAATAACTTGCGCGGGTTAGCAGCGTTTGGCTTGCTGAAACTCGAGGCTTGGAACGCTCGCGTCTTCCTGTTTATTTTATGTTGCTTAACTTCCTGTAGTGTACCGAAGCGTTCGCCGTTTTAAATAAATCAGCATACGGAACTTCTTAACTGTCGTAAATGCATTAGGCGGAGATCCTCGATCGGACGGAACTTTCGCGAGCGAACTTCAGGCTATGTAGGCAACATCTGCGATTCCGATCCATTGCACGCCGCGCGCCGCGCCGCACCGCACCGCGTCGCCCGGTGCTGTGCAGTGTCGAGCTGCGCCCTTCGCTGCAACAGCGAATTCCCGAAGGCTACAAAAAACTCTCCAACCCAGACGGTTACGTGTTTTTCGCGCAGCTTCGAACAACTCCGCCTCAATTTTTCCCTATTCCGGGCTATTTCACCCTGAAAAATATACCAACTTTTATCGACGTAATGGATCAACGCTCCCGAACGAGAATCCCTGCTTCTGACAAATAATCAAACTCCCATGGCGCTTATAGCGTCGTGCAAAACGACGCGCAACACTTTAACGGCTCTATTTCAAAGTTGATATTTCGCCAGCAGATGACGCGAGTTACGTCGTTACCGAAACATACATTCGAAAACTTCTCGGCGGTGTTTCCATATTGATACCTTCTGTTCCCAAAGCGGACGGCAACACGTGCGTTCGTATTAGAAATTCGATACAACGATGGACTTGTGTTTTGAAGCGAGTAGAATCTGTTCCCTTCCCAAACACCGTTCGAGGTAGAAGCTTTGCTCTCCCGAATATCCACACGACCCTCCAGCAACCCCGCAATCTAGAATCGCTTCGTTATTCGATTGGTACTGAGCCAACTTCCTCTTCGCAACGGCCAGCGTGTCATTTCGTAGTCACGTCCAATTGACTTTCCCCCATTGTTTTAATGTAAATCACAGCGACACGCGCACGCTTCGGCAAACTCGAAACATCGTTTCCATAAATGGTAATCCCCCTGAATGCGCGCGGACTTTGGTCATCGGTCCTTTCGCATCAATGACAACGCTAATTGAGAGTTCAACGCAAAAATCCCGAAATCCTAGGAAACGATCGCGTTCGCAGATCCAACAACCGTTGCACATATCAACCAGTCGGGACGAGTTCATATTTAAAACATAAAACAGAAAAAAACTTTCTATCGTGACCAATCAAGAGCGGCTCGCGTTACACGATGCAAATCGACCTATTAACCACTCAACCAGCTCGTCGTGACGTTTAACCATTTTCTGCCATCCTAAACGGAGCACGCGATCTGGCAGAAAGAGAAGTCGCGGCTGATGGACAGCTGCAATAAAAATAAATCAATCGGCGGAGAGGTCAGAGCGCCACAAAGGATTCAAGTGTTGTGGCTTTCTCCCTCTCGCGCCGCTCGAAAAGGAGGAAGTCCGCGAGACGAAGGAATAGCTCGACAACTGGTCCTTTTGTCAGTTTATTTCTACTTCTCTTCCGCGGAACAGTTTCCATTCGGACAACTTCTGTGAATTTGTTATTTGCAATTTCGAGGAGTCACCTATACCCACCGTAGTCGGCTGTCCTTATGAAAAACGGCCTTTGATGTAAATCAAAAGGAACCGACAGAGGCCAGAAATTTTGATCTTGATGAACTCATCCGAAAGCGTTCTGTACAAACGCTCGCGAGTTTTTGTAAGACCGAGAGTAGCTACCGCGGCTGAATTTACCGTTTATTTGATATCATTCGTTGCAAGAGAACAAATTTGACTGTCGCTGAAACGCGGAGTAGAATTGTTTGTGGGACTATGAATATTTAGACTGATTGCATAACGCTATTCTCCTGAATTGCATTTCAAAGGAACGGCAACGCTTTTAAACCTTCCGTATACGAAAAAGGAATAGTTTTCTTCGTTTCTCTGATGGCTTTGTCGCTGCAATTTGGAGAAAGTCAAACATTCTGGAAACTGAAAAACCTCTTTCCCAATATTTAATAACTTCTCTCGCTCTCGCCATTATTTCTCTTTTGTAGCGTAGATTCGTTTCCGATTCTTTCCGCTTCGAGCCAGACCCTGTTTACAGATGGAACTGTAATTTCGAGGGAAATCAGGATTTTCGAGAAAGGAAGACACTTAGAGTTTTATGGAACACCGATGTCAGAAATTGTCCTATTATCTAACGGCGATATTGAAAGTTTCACACGTTTACTATCGCGAGGAAACGCCACATGGCGCGGTCCTGATGCTTGTTCGAATTTCTCGATGCCAACTCGCGCCGCGCCGATCCGCGCGGCGCCGTTCGGGAAAACTCGAATTAATTTAACGCCGGACCATTTCGTTCGTCAGAATAATCGGCCTTAATTAAAAGGTTTATCGTAATTACCAATGCGTGTTATACGGGAAACGCGTATTAATGATTTCCGGATACCCGCACAGCGTGGACTATGAATATCTCTCTGTGGTCGCTGTTTAAATCAATTTTTTCATCTTAATTAATGCTCATTACTGCGCACTTTGTTAAATCGTGGGCATTACAAATACATTAGCTATGAATAAAGTGCTGATGTAACGTTAAATGATACGTGTACAATGGGATTGGTATAAACTCGGGCGCTATTCGACAGGAATGAAATCGGAATGCCACGGTAAAACGCAGTATCTCTTTGCTGTCACGACTTCAATAAGACGTTGTAACAATTGCTTACGCTGTAAGTATCAGTGTTTCAACGTACTTTCCCTTAAAAACCTATTATAGATTGTAAGTAGTTTTTAGTACAATTTAGTAGCAAGTTTCTTTAGAACATCCCGGGAGCATTTGCACGATCTAATCGTCTTGTGTATAGAGGAAAAGTGTCACCGGCCATTCAAATAAAATAATAAATAGACTGCGGATTTTTATGCAAAATAAAATTTTTATAAGCATAAAGCATAAATCTGTGGTTACTTGGCAAAACGCTGCATGTCACATGTTTTCATTTTCCGAAGGAAAAATTCATTTTATAGACTATTTCTTTCTGTGATAATAATGTAAATTCTGCTTTCTAGATTTGAATTTCTTTCTAGAAATTCTTTCTAAAACTTCAATTTTTTTTTGATAATGTTTTTTTGCATCGTTTTTCCTTGCAGCTACGGAAATAAAGAATTAGAACTTGAATAAGAGTGTGTTTAATTTTTTAAGCATTCTAACTTGAGTTATATTTTTAATATTTTGTATATTTTGACATATGTATATTGACAATATCGTAGATTTTTTGCATTCTTAGGATTTTAATAAACGCATAAAGTTTAGTAATAAATATATAAATAGAAGATGTTAGTTAAACTACACTTTCAAAAAATAAGCTATAGACCTTCTTTTGCTGGAGTTCTAAAACCTGAGGATATTTCTTAAATAACTTTAAGAAAGAAGTCAATAAATATTAGGCTTCAGTTTTTTAAATTTAGAAAATAGCCTGTAGGCCCAGATGGTAATTTTGTTACTGAATTTGTTCAAGTTTTTGTTACATGCTGTTATATATTTTGCAAGTAGTATTATATTGTACAGTATTATGTTATTCGAGGTGTAAATTTTCCTCGAAAAATTAATTTCTTGAGGTCTGTCTTACAATTAGTGAATAGGATCTTGAACTGTTTGTTTTCTCTAGTTTTCTTTCAGTATCTTGGTCTTACAATTAGTAACAAGGGTCTTCTTATATGCAAGAAATGTTATAATTTCACTATCTTGAGTAATTCACGATCGAGTTCTGAAACGCTTCTTAGAAGCATTAGGTCATGGTGATAACTCATTCAGTAGATTTCCAAGATTTATCGAAGTTCCGAATTCACTAGAAGACAATACAGAAATATGATTTCTAGAAAGTTGATTTATAAATTGCAACTCCGTAATTGGTACATCTGTCATAGAGGCTGATAAAGACTCGTATCACTGAACCATGGTGTATTATAGAGGTGTTCCGACAAAGCACCTCTGTCTGGTTGATTTTTTGTAATCGATAGATGGAAGATCCTCTGGTCGCCGCTAGGGGCGCCATAATCAGAACTCCGCGTATGGTATGCATGTGTGCGAATGAAGTGCGTCACAGATGATCACAGAGCTTTACTCACGCTCGGTCTCCTCACCACTTGAGCTCTCTGAACCAATAGGAGCGCTCCCCATTGATGTTTCTACTCAGACGCACTCTATCGGTCGCTGGAAGATCTTCCATCTAATGATCACACATTTCTGAGGGAACTTGCAACACCGGTAATACATCGTGCACTGTACACTGTACATGTCACACTTGAAGCGATGGATTCCAATGCACTGAAATCTCTTCTAATCTAGCTGCTTTACGAAAAATGTTCAATTTTCAAAATTTGTAAGAGTGACCGGGGCTATCCGACATTTTTATAATATCAAAAAAAAAAAAAAAGTAAAAATGATTTTAAGAATCTAAAAGTACATTTAATAATGGTTAATACTGAAATAAATAAAACATACAACGAAACTGACAATAGCTGACAATAACTCTTGGTAAAACTTGATAGGAATCATATCGCTTCTAAGCGTAACAAAATTAAATATAGTATCAGTATTACTTAGTACGTAGATTGCAAGTAACAAACAAATGTTTTCAACACTGAAAAGGCATGCAACAGTACAGTATTATTCGTATCTCATTCAACAATTGAAATATTCAACTACCCATTCTTCCCCTACTACATTAAATGTGAAATATATTATATGCATCAGAATTATTTTTGTTCTGTGGTTTACTAAACGGAAAAAATGGTCAGAGAATTTTTCCCTTCAAGGAACGTGAAATTCACTTTCAACGACAAATTACCTTCATCCGTTACCTGTTGCTACTGAAAACCTCGCGTTAAAAGTCTTGACACGTCAATCCGTGCTAAAGAAAGACCATGACTGGCAGTAAAGTGCTCTTTCCACTTATACGTATTTGACGCGAGGAATTCCAAACTGCAATCGTATCTCTCGAGAGTAGAATCGATTAGTCGTCGAATTCACGAACGCGTCGCAAATAGGATCTGCCGCAGCTGCAATTAGGATCGAAGGAGAATTCACGATCGCGATCCGATTCCTTTACCGTCGCGAATATACGACGTAAATAATAAAAGCTTTGAATTGTTTGGCGTTTGCTAAGGTATTTCGCAGATACTTTGCTCCTTTTATTCGGACGGAACTTAAATTTAAATTTAACCACTCCGGTGTGTTCTTGATCCGTAGCCGAATTCCACTTAAATTTCAAATGGAAACTGTCCGACGGAAGCTCTGCGAAGCAGAAATAGCCAGACTTCGGTGACAACGTATCTGGACCCAACCGAATATCGGCTTTCATCCGCACACATTTTCGATACAATACGATCCACGGCCACAGCCCGATACATTTACAATTCTTATTTCGGATTACGGCCGACCGTCAGCCCCTGCCGATTTGACCGCAGATAAACCGCAGATATTGAATGTCTTTCGAACTCTTCAGAAGTTGCGTGAAATTTTATGGGCACTTCTAGCACATAATTTTTCTCCGACCTGACTGTTGGAATTGCCTCGGTCTCACGGATTTATCTACCCGCAAAGCGACCCCTACCCCTACGCGAGAAAACAGAAATAAGACGACCCATTTCGTCGAATTATTTCCAAGAGATTCCTCCGGATCCCCAAACTGTATCAGCAGAATAGACAATTTATCTCCTAAGATAAGCTCAATCTTTCTTAATTTTCCTCATTTTTTCCTATGCTACAATTCAGTGAGTTTTTACGTTACCCAACCCTACAGACTCTGGGTGCCATTGAAATTACTGATACAGATTTCACCAACACTGTTTTTACAGACAAGAATTCACAGACTTCAAATTTTACCGATAACAGAATTACGCGACAACAGTATTAGAACCGATGCACACGAGCGACAAAACATCGCTACGATTCTGCATCAGGGTTGGGCAAAATGTAATCTGATTAGAAATTACAAACCGTCGTTCACGTGTAATTACTAATTCAATAGCACATTGTTTTCTGTAATTATTAAATATTGCCATTTTTCTTTAACTCTTCAATTTTTGTACTATTGCCAGAGGTGTGCGAGATCCCAATCGGGACGGGAATTCTTCTCGGGATCGGGACGGAATCCCGAAAATATCCGGGATTCCCGCGAATTTTCGAGATCCCGAAACCATTCGGGATTCCCGAGAATTTCGAAATCCCGAAAATGTTCGGGATTCCCCAAATTGTTCGGGATTCCCGAAAATATCTGTGATTCCCGACATTTTGAAATTTCTCCATACTTCCAATAATTACGAGAATTCAAAAGCCATTGTGTTCTCGTAGATTACATATCTTATTAATCGGGAAAATTTTCAAGAATAACGACACTTTCGGGAATCCCAGATATTCTATATCCTGTACATTGTCGGGAATTCCGAACATTTTTAGAATCCCGTATATGTATTCTCGGGAATTCCGAATCTTCGCGGGATCCCGTATATTCTCGGAAATCCCGAATCATCTCGGGATCCCGCAAATACTCGAGAATCCCGAATATTCTCGGGAAACCCGGATATTCTCGGGAATCCCGGATATTTGACGGGAATCCCGAACATTTTCGGGAATCCCGCACACCCCTGACAATTGCAGAAATCAATAAGAGAAACTCAAGGACATTTCTTTTGCCTTGGTCGGAAATATCGCTTTTTTGGAATGTTTTAATAAACTAAACTGTAAACTTAATCTCAAGCATTGTCCATATTTTTAATATTAACCTTTAGAGGGCCTGAAAACCATTTTAATTGCTTTAGCTAATACTAACTTTTCTATTTTTTAAATATATATAAACTTGTACGTCTGTGTATTTGAATATCCATGTACAATGATTATCGACTGACAGGACGTCATTTTCCTAAACTTTGTCATTGAAATTCATCGTGAGCTCTATAATGCCAATGCGTAATGTGTGTAATGACTAGACTGCGGATGTTTATGCAAATTCGTATTTTCAAAAACATAAAAATCGATAATCAACAGAAATAAAAGTGTCTTTTACCTTCTAAATATCATAAAATGTATTTTGTTTTTCGATATTTTACACATATTTTACACATATGACAAATACACATGCAACCACAGGCGTAAGTGCGTTGTTATTAATATTTATTATTTATTATTAATATTAAGTAATTAACAAGGGTGTGCGGGATTCCCGAAAATATTCGGGATTCCCGTAAAATATACGGGATCCCGCGAAGATTCGGGATTCTCGAGAATATACGGGATCCCAAAAATGTTCGGGATTCCCGACAATCTACGGAATATAGAATAATATCTGCGATTCCCGAAAGTGTCGTTATTCTTGAAAATTTTCCCGACTAATAAGATATGTAATCTTCGAGAACACAATGGCTTTCGGATTCTCGTAATTATTGGAAGTATGGAGAAACTTCAAAATGTCGAGAATCACAGATATTTTCGGGAATCCCGAACAATTTGGGGAATCCCGAACATTTTCGGGATTTCGAAATTCTCGGGAATCCCGAATGGTTTCGGGATCCCGAAAATTCGCGGGAATCCCGGATATTTTCGGGATTCCGTCCCGATCCTGAGAAAAATTCCCGTCCCGATCGGGATCTCGCACACCCCTGTTAATTAACACATTTTTGTCGTACTTTTTTCGAGAAAGGCGAAAAATCGAATTTTCGCGATTACAGCGCCATCTATCGCGAATAAAAAAAAATGTTTGAAATAAAACCTACATATTTTGTGGCGTAGAATCCGAATCTGCAATAAAAAGTAGGTGTTCCTATTTTAAATTTTAAAGTAACCCCCGACCCCCCCCCCCAGGAGGGTAGGGATGACATTTTTTGACAGGATCTGGTGTCCCTCTCCAAACCATCAAACTTTTATTCGGGATATTTTTTGATCTAATGCATATTTCTTAAGTTGTCCGTGGTGGCGGATTAAAATGGGACACCCTGTATACATATACATGTGCTTTATACATATAAATATAATAATAATAATATATGTATATATATTATTTCCGTTTAGTTATTCGCTCATAAATTTATATTCTCCCATTTAGATTGCGTGATTGAGTTAGGTTTTCTTTAAAAAACTAAAAAACTACTGGACCGAATTAGAGCAAAATCTAATCAGCTCTAAGTTACAGTGATACACATCGATTGCATCATCGATCATTTTGATCTCGTTATTAGTTTTTTAGAAAACGTTAACGAAAAATTTGATCACACACACGAACAATTTGTTCAAAATAGGCTAAAATGACCCCAATGACCTTGAAATATGAAGATCTGCAAAAAAAACTCGATTTTCGATTTTCAGGGTCATTACAATAACTTCCCTATAAATCGGGAAGTTAATAACTCTAAAATAGTTAGAAGCTAAAATGAGATAAACAAACAAAGAACAGAGATAAAAATTGAATACAAAAATAAAAAAGAGATACAAAAACTTTCTACGTCTACATTGGCAGCTTTATGATAACGCTAGCAGAGTAAATCCGTATTGCCTAAAAGTCCGTAATATTAGTTCAATCGTTGGAAATTTTCAGGATCTGACTTCATAATTGCAATCAGTATCCTCAAAAATAATTATAAGCCCTATAATTTCCAAATTAGAACATTTTCAATTTTTATCCTTTCAGGACCGCAAAGCCACTATAGTGGCTAAGAATAAATGTGGGGACTCTGCGGAACATGTAGGTTGCATATATGTACAAATGTTTCGGAAAAAGAGTAACAAAATTTTAATGGGAAAATGCCAGCCTTCTAAAAGTTAACAAGTATATAAAATAAAACCACATTGGAGTTTTTAATTTTATATGAAATAATAAACAGATATCATGTCGCAATCCCGCGAGGCGTTTAATTCGCGGTTGATTCAAACTCTATTTTCGAGTGAATTCAACCGAAAAAATTGTATTACTTAATAAAAGTATATTAAAAATATATAAAGTTTCAGATTGGTTAGGTTTACAGTTTTGTTTATTACAAAAATACCAAAAAATCGATATTTTCTACCAAGAAAAAATAAATTCCCCTTTCAAGATTTTTCTTATCACTACCTTCACAGAGAATATATAATGTGTATCTTCTTCATTACTAGACTGTGGATTTTCATGCAAAATAAAATTTTTGCAAGCACAAATAACAAATTGGAACTTGAATAATAATATGTTTAATTTACTAAACATTACAACTTGAATTATATTTCCGGTTTCTTGTATATTTAAGCACATGTTAACAGTCTTGTAAATGTTTTGCATATTTAGTATTGCCATAAATGCATAAAATCCCCGCTGTCTACTCATTACTGTTAATACTGCGGTCGCTTAATTCTATTGTCAATTAACTCGTTGTCGGTAAAATTTGAAGTCGGTGATTTCTTGTCGCTAAAAACCGTGTCGGTGAAACTTATGTCGGTAATTGCAATGGGATCCACATACTATAGCTATGGTTCCGAAATATTTCTATTTGAAGAAAAATATCGCGAGCAGATGTTGCGATCTATGAACACTCGACAGCACCGTCCTAAATTGAATTTGATATTTCAATTCACGGCGGGTGATCCGTATGACGGTCGAATAAGTGGGCGATAACTCTGAATGTATGGAAATTACGCCATTACGTAGGATGGCGAGAGAAAATCATGGCGAAGCGTCGCCGGTGGTCGTGGCCGTGGAAATTTACCGGTGATTCCAACAAAGTTTTTCCATAAAGTCGCGTGAGAACGCGTAAGAAGAACGAGGGGCTGTGTAGTTAGCGCCATTCAAAGTTTCGAGAGTGGCCACCCCCGAGTCGAATCACGTTACTAGGCTGGCCGGACCGTAAATATTTTCGGACAACACGATTAATCTGCTAATGCACGGGCGCGTACTTGGCCGCAACTTTCTAAAGCGGTCGAATCAGAGTGACTGGAAGAGAATAAATTACTCTGCTTGCCAGCCTCTTTTTTTTTGTTCTCCTTCCGCAAAGAATCACACGCGACTCTCCCGAGTTTCGCAATCTCTACGAAATAATGCTCGATCGAGCTCGCATCGAGCATTCTACAAGCTTCGCGACAGCTTCGAATCAAAGCGCAGCTTTTTATTATTTGCGATCCACCTAGGAGACGTTGCATTCACTTCTACGACTCAATACGTTCAAAATATTCTTTTAATTTTACCCTCAATTATTCTCATTTATATAGAGTCTTTCAAGAAAAGCTCATGGAAGATTTTTGTAAATAAAACATGCTTAGATTAGTCGAATTCGCAAAATGATTATTGTGTGTTACAGTGTGATATTTTACAATTATCTATGAAATACAACATCATGCAAAGGACCGCCAAAAAATACATTTCACACTATTATTTTTACTTTTCCATTGCTTGTGTTTCTATAATACTTATTCTTTGGCGTGGAATTCTTTCTTGCAGAAAGTGGTATTGTCAATTGGTCTTACAAGATTTTTTCCTTGAAGACTTTTTCCTTTCTTTTCGTCAAAGAATTAGTTTATAGGAATAATCTACAAAGAACAGAGGAACTCAAAGAAAATATTCAACAGATCATTAATGAGATTAAGCAATTGTGTGTGCATGTAATAAAAAATTTTGGGAGAAGAATATCTTGTAAAATGAGTTTCACGTATTGCATACGTAATTGCAAACGGTATAAGCTATCCAATAAACTATAATATACAATGAATTTTTTGAAAATTCTCCAAGCCTAAATACGTTTCATTTACAAAAAATTTTGAAAAATTCTTGTTGACAGACCCTTTATAATTTTTCTAGAGGAGCAGATGGTATAAATATTGCGAACGTTTAATCGCTTCGTCAACTTTGCAGTCTCCGCAAAAATCACATAATTGCAACTAAATGTTAGTCAAGGAGCGAGGAAACGCGCCCCAGTTAACAGTTTAATGGGAGCGCACAGTGATTTGTAAAGAGCTGATTTGGCAGGGCGTCGCGCAGCTAGAAACTGTAGCCATTGAATTCGAAACTTTTGCTTCTCCACAAAACGACTTGAATCGTGGTGGTGTTAAGCCCTGTGTTCGTTTCGAATTACTCGGCTTCGCGCTCCCTTGCGAGAACGCCATCAGCGTATTTCCATTTTTTTACTTTCGAGTTAAATTACGGCGTCGGCCACGAAAATCAAATTTCTGGTTCCGACTTACCCGCTAGAGAAATGGCGGAGCTCGACGGAGAAACTTATTTTTAAAATTCTCAAAGTAGAGAGAATATTTCAGATGACAAAATTGGCCCAGACTCTCCGGTACACGCATATATTTTTTTCTTTAATTAAGGGAAGTTCTGCGCTGGAAAATATTCCGACTGAATTATTGCGTAATCTCGTGGAAATATTTCCAAGGTAATAAGGTAAAAACAGACGTTCCATTTGTACCACTTTTAACGCGTGGCGCGGGTGAAACTTGGAGGAATAAGTAGTATGAGGCTCGCATTTGTCAGACATCGCTTCCCTCGGCACAGTCCCGGGGCCACGGGCCATCCTGCTTAATGCGACGGTATTGTCTGCCGGTGACACGCCTATTATCGCGTTCGTCGACTTCCTCGTTTCACCCTGCTACACCGTGTAGCCAGTTTTTGGAGAGTACTTGACAAACAGCGAGCCGAACGCACGTCGCTGTGTGCGTCTTCCATCAGCGTCTCCTTCGTGTACAACTCGTTTCCTGTATTAGAGGACAGAGACGGCGCAGCGTATCACGGCGATGCAGTTACCCTTCGATCAATCTCGAAGTCGGAAAACTTTCGAGCGGTTCGAAATTTCCCGCGGTTTTCCGTTACGGAATGCAAAGACCCGCCGAGGGAAACGATCTTCGGTACCATCTATTTCCTCAGCTTAGTCCGTTTATTACGCGAGAAACTTAAATTAGGTTCACCCGGTTTAACTTTTCACTTTTGACCAACGCGAGGCTGCGAAGCGTAATTCGAAAGTTCAGGATAGGCGGAGACTCGACTCGATGGAAATTATGCGGTCTCTCGGATTGATTTATCGCAACCCATTCTCTTCAACCGTTGGAACAGAGACATTTCGCAAAATAGTTTCCATCGGTTGCTGCCTTTCGCCGAACGATTTCCACTTTAACGTACGTGAAAATGCACCCTGTAATTCCCAGGCGCGACGCGACGTATTCGAGAGAGCTGAAAATCACGCTAGTCACGGTTAGAATTTTCCCGCGAAATTGCTCCTCTCAGAGACGTGGCGTGGCGTTGATAACAGCGCGCACACAAGGTTCGTGCACAGAGTGTCTCTAAAGAACGCGGAAAACAGCAAGAAAATATGGCCGCGTGCATTTCGTGCACGCTACCCATTGCATTTCATGAATTTTACACTGCCGCGTTCCGCGTTATAACTTCTCCTGCTGGATTTAAATACGAAAGACAAGCCTCGCAAACGCGTCCCGTCGCGTTGCGGGCAAGAAACCTACGAGTTTAATGCCTCGCGAGATCGTGGTGGACAAAATTTGCTGCTAAACGAGAAAGAGGTTTTCTGTGTAAAGGAAGCCACTAAGTTGTTCAATCGGTTTATATGAAACTGTTGGCTCGCGTTTATAAAGGATCGGTAGTCAGAGTGAAATACTCGAGTAATTTCCAGTGTAAAAGCGTTAATGCGGACATAAAGCTTTCCTCTGGTCGTACACACGTAAAGGCGGCGTAAAACCGTTGATTTATATTTTCGATAGGGAACGCGAGCGTAATGAGCTGGCCGACTGGAGATAAAGCTTAATTCGATATTTATTTAAACAGCCATAAAGCTCTGATAATAGTAACGACTGGAGCCGCCGAACGAACCAAGGAACGAGCAACATTTATCGTGCTCGTAAATTCGTCTGTTATTAAATCGAATAACTTTGCCGCCGTGATTACCGACTTCTGCTGAATATCAATGAACAGACTTGCTCTCTCCGTGGTTCGCCAAGCCGCTGTGCCGCCGCCGCCGCCGCGCCGCCGTGCCGACTCGAACTGCTTTGTTTTCCATTTGACACAGAAACACCGGCTGCCGCGCCGAGCCGCGTCGAGCCGCGCCACCCAGGTTGTCTTGACGGCGCAAGAAATTGCTTTGACATCGACCCGGCACCGCGTCGCATCGTTATCAATTCGACGGAACAAGAAGCCGCGTACCTTCGCTCGCAGACACAGACCACCACGCTCGTTTCTCTTCCCGCGCGATTTTAAGGAACCGCGAGTCACGTTTGTCCGAACGTATCAACGTAAATACCGTCGAAGTAGGACTCGAATAATTTGACGGGAATATTAGGTCGGTCGGAATTCAACGGGACGGATTTCGTTCGTCGAGAATTTCAGTTCGCCCGCAGTTCCCGCCGTTGAATTTAATTCAATGGTAGTTTCGGCTACCAACCGAGATCTGCCGAGTTTCGTCTCCATTTCACGGAAACAGAAACAAGGCGTTTGATATTCGAGTGGGAATAACGAAATTGGAAAAGTTGCTTTCCAAACTTTTATTATCATTGATAACAACAGGAATACAGGATACATCGATTCTATTTGCTGTTATCTCACGGTTGCTTTTACAATAAATCGAAAAATAGTTGGAAAAAATTATTTATCGCTGCTATTCCATTTCAGCATCTTTGGGAACTTTTTCCTGCGAAGGAGTTAAATAAATAGAAATTGCATGTATTTTACTTCCATTTTTTGTGATTGCAGTAATCTATAATAATCTCTGTTACCAAAAACGGAGGCTCCTAATCCCAATTCTGAAAAACTGTGAGACAGTTTTGCAATGAAATTATATTTTCTTTATTTTACACACAGAATACAGCACACCGCGCTTACACCTTCGCAATCTCACATTCTCTGCGAAACGACGTTTTTTTTTTTTTTTTTTTTTTTTTTTTTTTGATATTACATTGCGATCGATTGTTTCAACTGTGCATCGCCAATCTGACACAGCACTATAATACACCAGGTTTCCAAAGTAGAATATCTTAGAATATTTTCCTGAGAAAATACTCAATAATAAAAATTTTACGACGAACTTGTAAAATAGTGTTGAAACAATGGTCCATTCGACCAACATTTTTTATTTGTGGAAGTTTAAACAATTATGCCATTTTAAAGAAAGCAATCGATTTTTTATTTAAAATTTCAACTTTTAAACAGTAAGAAAATATATTGAAAATTTAAAATTTTGTTAAATAGATACTTATTAAATACATAAAAAGATACGTGCTGATTTTGATGCGCTTTTATTATAATATAGATCTCGAAAAAATATTTGACACGTATTTTTTTTACCGACAATCATCCATGTTGAAGGGGTGAAAATCACCCTCAAAGTTGGGGCTGAAAAACATGTTTTTTCGAATATCTCAGAAACTATTTGACGTAGATTATAAATTCAAATAGCAAACTTGTGTGTCTTTTAGCAGCGGATTTGACCATATAAGTAGATTTTAAAAAAATGGATATGTTTACAAAAAATTTTAAATATTCACATTTTTGCGTAATTGTTTTTTTTATAAAACGTTAATCTATTTTCAACAATATTTATAAACATAAAGTATATATCGAGATAAACAATACGGATAAAATGGAATTTGTAGTTTCGTTGCTGCAATGTTCTTTTTTTTTAAGGCTAAAGTCGTGATAAAATTCATCTATAAAAGTAATTGAAACTTGAAACTAGTCGTTCATACGTGTAAATTAATCGGGCCTTAACGTACCATTCCTGCAGCATACTGCAGACCCTTCCGTTTTTTCAAATAGTTTTACACACTATAAACATTTGATTGCAGTGAGTATGACATCGACTTTCTGTAAGTTGAGACGTATGTAACTCCTTAAGTAACTATATTGTACTTTACGACTGACAATGAGTCACAAATACAACTGAATTCCAGCGACATAACGTTTCGAATAAAATGTTAACGATTCGTACAGAGAAAGGTTCGTACAAATAGAGATTCGCATATTTTTGTGCGGTTTTCAGACACACACTTTAAATTCATTACAACGTAAGGCCGCTTAGCAATGCACGAAACAGATGGGGAGCATTACCGTGGCCTGGGTAAACCGCGTAAAATGTAAATACGGGAAAATCTCGTGCAAACGTTAGTTTTTGTATTTTACCTACGATCATCAATCACCCCGGTCTCTTTATTGCCTTCTTCCATAATTCCGCTACGAGTCCTCTGTTCGTGATTTCCTCCGCTCCCTCGGTGACACCGCATCGTTATCTTCTTACTCGAGCTTCCGCATCTTCAATATGAAATCTCATCGTGAAAAATAAACCCATCAGAGATTGTCGAAGAGACTGCGAATCTTGGGAAGACATTACTCATGAAAATTTCATACGGACGTTCTTACCGAGACACTTGATAACAATTACGCTTCTAACTAAACGATTCGAGTATCCTTGGAGTTTAACGTTACTGCTTTTTAAACCTTTCTATTGAAAACCTCTAAAGAAATACGGTAGAAGATAATCTCTCGAAAAATGTGGATTGGACAATTATGGTATAAGTTCATCAGATTTATGAGGCGAAAATGGGATGTTACTTATTACTAAGAGCGTCGCGGTTGTCGCCTGCAGAAAATTGCATTCATTTCTAATCAATTGTTAAACCGCGCGGAATTTGTGTCCCGAAAGCCCTGTAATAGCGTTTCCACGATCATTACAAACGACGCTTTTAGCTTGTACAAAGAAGAGCAAAAAGCAACACATCACAATACCGATGTCCTTTCCCAAGCAAACTGTGGAAATTCGCAGAGTATCGCGGCAACAACTCTCGATCCTCTTCAACAGACAGTGCTTGGTTTTATTTCTAATCGATATTCGAATCTTTTCAGTGGTATCTACGAGTAAAAATACTCTTGTCGGTTATAGAGATCGATTTATTCGATGCACGCATACGCACCCTGCTCGTTAATGGACATCATTTTCGCGGACAATCAATCATTAAATGCTATAAAATTGAGAGGAATTATATCGCCGTTCATTGACGATGATTGGTGGTGCACGTACACCTACGCGAACAGAAAGGGAGACACTAGCTGTTAATTTACCAATCATTCTACGAACACAACCCCTGGAAAATAGGATAATTGTATCAAATTTGGCGAAGATAATTTCACGCAGTTCAAACCGGTTTCTTCAAGAAACAAGAAACAATTTCTGCTCATGTCCCGATTTCTAATCACTCCGTATTTTTCTTATTATTATAAATGTTACGTGTGTACTGTAATTGTAAAAACATAATTATAAGTTCTTTGATCATTCACGCGAGTGATGCACAGGTTTGTTAGAAAAAAAGTGCTACGTAAGCAACGAAAAAAATTTTAGAACAAGGAACTTACTCGTTCTGATCGTATTCTTACTGCTTAGACTAAGGAACAGCAATTTCATTGTGATTTGATAATCGGACCGAATGTAGTGTGTGTAGAAATAAATCGTATTTAATACTAAAAACGTTTACTGTATTTCACTCTGGATTTTTACTGGATTTTTTGTGTTATTTGTCGTGAGCAAAAATACGGGCATTTAGAGTACTACATTGAATTAGCCATTATTAATAATTAAGCGGCATATAACATCTTTTTAAAATATTTTTGAATTAATTGATTCATTATCGAGGTATTGATCAATTACTTTGCAAATTTTTACTGCAAACAAATTTTTTATACCCTTTTCATAACGAGTGAACGCTTAAATGAGCAGAAATTGGGACATTCACTACGCAATACGTCGATTCCAAAAGGATTCGTGTTCGAGCGAAGAGCATCGCGAATTGATCGCGATCGACGATTAACGACGAAAGACTACAAGAAACGAACAGTCACGTACACTTTTCAGCCCTGAAGTTCCCGCAGGGCAGAAAATTCTCGCGGTTGGACCGGCATATTTGCCGCGCTAATGGCGGTCGTCGTTAACAGCAGACGCGGCAGCGTAAAGCAGAATTTAATTAATTTGTCGCCGCGGCGAATCGGGATACGAATCGGTCGGCACTACTACCGATTAACTCGACCCAAATGTGCAATTGACCCAGAAGCCAAAGTCGGTTCGTGACATCTGTAATAGATAAGAGGGCAGCTGCTATTGACTTAACGAATGTCGTGGTTGTCGACGCGAGTGCCGGACGAGGTTCGTGCACAATGACCGTCTGTGGATTTCGCGGTACCGCCGGGAATTTAATCTTTAATGGGCTGCCTGAACGCTACGCCGCGCCACGGCGTTCATTCACGCGTTCCGCATCGTCTAGGATTATTGTTCCGGTTTCCGGAGGTTGGATTATCATCTCGAGATTCTCAAAGTCGTCCAGCCGGACCGATTAAATCCACTCGAACCAAGAGCATTTCGGTCCTGACGTGACGCGACGCGACGCGACGCGACGACTCTAACCGGTTGGAGAAAGAAACGCTCGAATTTTCTAGACCAGCTTTATTTATCGAAGCTGCTGTTAGCTTCTTTCGGTAGCCTCTTGGTTCGCTTTTGTACGGACAAGTGCTTCGTTAGCTTGTTGTTTGTTCGCGGTAAATGCTTCGTAAGCTTTCCGTGTTTGCGGAGAACGAAATTCCGTTAGCAGATGTCGGGGTAACCGCTCGGAAGTTTGAGTTAGCAGAAATCGTTGACCTGTATCACTTGAACTTGCAGTCGCAGAATTATAAGGAACTATAATTATTCGATTTCGGATGTCGGAAAGAGCAAACTCCCGCTTCCGTGTTCGCAGACTCGAAGTTGGTGTTAGATTTGAATGAAAATTTCCGTCGGATGAAATATTATCGAGTCGTCGCTACTGAAAGCGGCGCGTACAGCGAAGACAGGGACGATATCGCGCACCGCGCCGCGCCTCGCCTCGCCGGGTTTCCGAGCAACGGAGAACAATGAATCTTTGATCCCTGGCACAGTTCGCAGTATTTCGAATAAAACAAGTTCCCGTTCGTTTCCCGCAATCAAGGTATGTATTTTTCCGTTTGCGTGCGCATCGTTGGCTCGTCTTCGCGTCTGTTACGAGGTCGAAAAATTCGACGGGTGTTTTCGTCGGAGTCATTTTCCGCGTTTCGTCGCATGCAAACGGCGTAACCGACGCGGACACGACGCACAGTGTTTAAAAACGACTGTCTGACTGGGAAAAAGTCATAATTTCGATCATTTTGTTTTACTTATTTCTCAATTGTTTTAGATTCCTAAAATCCTAGGGAGCTTTGATTGTACAATTATTTACTTCTAAAGATTGTTTAAATAACATAATATGTACATAGAATTTTCAAACCTGTACTGTGATTAGAAATGTCATTTAGCACTCGAGATTTTTCCTTCTCGTAAAAGACGAAACGTGCAATAAATTATTTTACGCAACACAGATTTTGTAGACGAAGGTGTATACTTATATTTTGTAATAGGAAGATTAAAAAAAAGTTTGATGGGACATCTGAACAAACGCACACAATAATAGCTAATTTTGCTACGCATGTGCTTTGATTTTTTAAGTACAACCTTTTTGATTGGTAAGGATTAGTCAAAATTTCAATTCTATCTTATAGTACAGGGTCAGCACTATAATTGCTGTAAAAATCAAGTGCTACTTTTTGCAACTTTTTGCAGAATTTGATTTTGAATTTCGCGAATCCTTCACAGACGGTTTACAAACAGCAGTGCTCAGCAGAAACACCAATTAATCAATCAAGAAAAGACTGTATGGAGGATTTATTCCATATGCTCCTGATGCCTTCAGATCCACTAATAAGTAGTTTAAGGGTTAAAACTAAGAAAAGTACTGGACATCTTCCGTTGGAAGTATTAGAACTACTAAAAAATATGGATCAATAGTTAAGTTGTTAAATTAACTATTATATTTTTATATATGTATATTGTTTTTACCGTATTCTGTATTGGAATAAATAAAAGTAAAATATTTTTTCCAACCGTAAAGAAATTAACCTTCAAATTTTTTAAAAATAATTTAGTTTTTGTTTTAAATATTTCGAATTTAGACAGAACATAAGGTTAAGAAGTCGAAATTATCAATAATCTAACTTATTTTCGATGATTTATACACTTTCATTTCAAAACATAATTTTTCCCGGTCAGACAGTCGTTTTTGAACACTGTGCAACGCTGTTTATGAATCTCAAAAAGCCGCGCGCGTCTCTTGTTATCGAACTGATTCTCTAGGACGAGAGGCAGACAATAATTTTGTCAAACAATGGAACGAAACGAAGAAACTCGAATTTGTCCAATTCCAACGTCAATCTCGCCCATTACGGAGTTATATAACTCGGAATTCAGATTGTAACTTCGCGGAACGGAGATCCTCGGATCCTTATCTAACAGTCGGAGATGGAGAACTGCAATTGTTCTGTTTAGAATTTCCGAAGTTACGGAGCAGAAGGTTTAGCGATACGTAGACGTTACGTGAACGGGATAAAAATTTCGATGGGATTTCAGTTGACTTTTCGCTATGCCGCAGTTACACCTAATACATTTAACTCCGCTTTAAATGCAAACGATCCGTTCTAGCTTCAACGAGCTACCGAATATTGGTTAAACCGACAAAACCCGTTTGAAACATCATATCCCAGCAGTGATTTTACATTCGGTGTAATTCGCCGCCGTGCGATACCATCCGTGAGACCTAAATTGCGTGAAAAAATACGTTTGCCATCGCGGAACGGCGTTTCACGGCCTGCGGCTTTTTTAATCCATTTTTACGTTGCCTCGACGGTCTGTTACGCGTCGACGTACAGTGCGAACAAACACATCGCGAAATAGGTCTCCCGATTTATAAATCCGATTAAATTGAAACTTGGGGCCGCTTCGAGGTTCGCGCTTCGCGTCTCGCCGAAGAGACGGAGCCGTCCGTCGCTCGATGAACCTAATGAAATAGAATGAATCGAGCATAATTGAATTATTACGGCGGAAAGTATTCATCGTGTAACTTTTATCGAGGATTTCCATGAAGTTAGTTGCCAGCTGCACCATGGTCCGATTGAAATCGATAGTGCAATGAAGTGTGTGCGTTCGGAAGCCGCGGTGTGATGTTTTTAAGGCCAGCGCACACGATTTGCATGCTGCATGAACATACACGCGTCGTTTATATTGGCCAGAGATTTTTCTGATAATAAAATCCTCTTGCGGCTAGAAAAATTCGAGGGGAATAAGCTAGAAAGCGATCCGACAAAATATAATCCAAGGGAGTCAAAGCGGATGAAATGTATTTAAATAAAAAATTGCATATTGGGAACAGAATCGAGTTAATTTTGTTAAATATCGATATCCTAGATATCGAGGGACTGAATTTTGGTTTAAGAAATAATATCTCGGGAGTGAGGATACGTTCCAGTTAGGAGGACGCTCTCTAGAGAAATCATCGTGCGCTGTATTAACAGGGACGAAGAGAATATCGGGAATGTAAATATCGAAGAAAACCGAAAGCTAATACAAGTCGGAGTGCAAATGTAATAGTATCTACCGCGGATAGAACAGACGTCTGCGAGCTTTGTAATTTTGCGCTTGCGTTCAATTTTACTACAATTATCCATTCCGCGAGCGTTTCTCACAACCAAACAGTGATGTTGCTCGCTGTCGCAATTATTAAAACACGAAGGCACTGCGCGATAAAATGCTTAACGTTTTAACCAAATGACTGAGGAGGAAATGAGAAAAACTCGAAACACACGATGCTTTGTTGGCAAACCGCGTTAGTCGCGTCTCCTTTTGTCGGAGCCTCGTCGTTTCGCGCGAAAACTCGAGAGATCGCGATCCAAGAAATTGCAACTTGCCAACTTTCCACTTAAAAGTCATTCTTCGGATGACACGACCCAGAATCGAACCCCTTCCACCGGACGACCAACGAAACAAGGGGAAGGCCGTCAAAATGACCCGTAAATTTTTGCTCCGATTTGCATGCGACCACGGACTGCTCGCTGGATCCATTTCGCAAGAAACTCGCGCAGTTTCGAGGGCGACTTCATTCAAGAACGTGGTTAATCAGAATTTATTGCCGACGAAACTCTCGCCAAGGTATATCGGTCGCGTAATTTATACGACTGACAACTATCCTGTGCTTGAAATTAGTTAACGAACGAGCGATTAGTCGGACGTCGACGACGCTTGGGGGATTATGGATGCGTTTTCAATTTTCGCATCGAGAAACTTTCAAGGGATTTTCGTTTCGCGCAACGTCCTAAGAGCGAGGAGCTACCAATTCAACCGGAGCAATTTTCTGCTTCCGTCGCTCAGAAGCAATTTTTTCCCCGCAAAACGTTCCCCTTTGTTCAGTAGGCTCGCGTTCGTCGTGTTTGCAAGAGCGTTTTCACCGAAATGCCGCGTCGACGCCGCCAAGCAGACTGGGAGTTATAGTTAATTAACAAAAAGAGCCGGCGCGTTTAAATTTTTCGAAACAGCCAACCGGCTGAAATAAGCCAGGGTAATACGAAATTATTCCACGAAATGGAAGCAGTTAATGCACGGACTCGCGCGTGGAATTTATGCCACGCAACTTCGATATTTATGTCGCCCTTCCATCCCGAAATGCACCGGTGCAGTCGCGTTTAACAGTCACGCCGCGTAACTTTCCATTCGCATTCCCTTTGCCTCCTGCTTTCGCTCTTTTTTCCACGGTGCTTCGTGTATAGTCCACTTAGACTCCATCAGCGGCGGATGACGTTTCATTGTTGAAAACGACCTTTACTTTCTGCCCACTGCAATTTCGCAATTTCGAATAATCAATCGAGGACGAAAGGACAAAAATCAGAAGCGTCTAAACGGCGCTAATCTGACGCGGCTGCACGATAAGGTTTCGTTCTGCTTCTCGCTTTTTATTTCTCAGATCATTTCGTACGGTCTCAGGCGTTCTTTCGACGAAATTTATTGCGCGCGTTACCTCGAGGCACAATGCGTGAAGAGATCGATAGCCGTGCTTACATAATTGAGCAACTTTCACAAAGTCAACACGGGTAGCCCCTGTGCAAACTCCGTGATTGATTGATGGCTCGTGGATTATGGTCCGAGTCTTTCAGATTCACGCCGCACGTAAGCTCTAAAGTACTTTCGGTAAACGCTTCCCGTTAATACGAGAGCCTGTCTCTTCCAACGACTCGCTCCAAGACCGACGAGTAATTTAGTTAGCCAGATCTGGAATGGAAATTTTCCACGAAATTGCAGCGCTACATTCGAACATCTATTCGTTCCAAGGATTCGAGTAACCGAGCGTTTTAGGAGGAGAACGTTTCTCGTTTGATGCCGTCGCGTCGCAAGAATTCGACGAAACAGGAAGTTCCGAGCGATCAAACGTATCAGAACGGTAGACCACTTTTCTCTGAGAGCCCTCCAGCGAGCTCCTTCGTTTCCCAGTCGTCTGTCCCGTTTTCCGTCATCTTTTTTCCGGAAAATCGATATTCCTGTTGCGTGGCTGGAAACTCCAAGAGCGAACCAAAGACTCGTACCGTTTCGTCGAATCTGCTTCGGAGTTTCTTCGATTTCGACAAAGGTTCGAGTGTACGAATTCGTAACGTTACTATCCGTTGTTAAATTATTACTTTCGTACAGGTTGTTGTTCCATACGCGAGACAGAGAGACGACCGAAGTGCCAGGAAACTTTCTCCATTGAAAAGTTTCACGAATCCGTCATTAGGTTTAATTGAAGCCACCAAGAGGAGACTTAAGAGACTAGGAATTCGTTTTCGTTTTTTGCGGTGGCGCTCTGCGCTTCCCTGATTCTCCTCTCGCAATTCACAATCTCACGAAAATCCCGACGAAAGTCTGTCCCGTTTCGAGCATTATTCGCCAAGCGATTAGCAGCCGATGATTGTTGCACGCCATAAAGATGCGTCTCTACCAGCGTTCGCAAACTGTTCACGAACAGTATAACAATTGAATTTCGTAGAAATCATCGTTCGCATACGGGTTTTCAATAGTTTATTTAAGAGTAAACTCACACAGACCACTTTCAGGCGACATGACAACCACAAAAATGTCAGCGATGTTGTCTGATCTATTTTTTTAGTGGGTCCTTACACACTTTTGAAAGACAATTACGTAGGATTATTGGATAATGCGTTACCTTTTGTACCACGAGTTTTTATGCATGTCCCTTCTTTGTTATGTTACATAAAGTCTTCTTTTTCTTAACATTTATGTAATTTATTTTAAATTTTATTTATTTATTTAAACGGGTTGTACACCCTTTAGTATACAAAATAGTTTTCAAATTATCAAGAAGGATTAGCATGAAGTACAGAAAATAAATTACGCCTGAAGGTGTGGGTACTATCAAAGAAGTTAACATCGCAGTAAAGATTAACATTATAAATTAACGTATTAATACAATTCTGTTGACCATATAGCGTTGTGTGAGTTTCCTGTCTTAGAAGAAGACGGTGTCTTAAAGATGGTCAAGATGTTAATAAGTTTGAGTGAATAAATTTCCGGGCTGTTTACCTCGTCATTCAACATCTTACGTGCAAATAACAGGCCAAGCATCAGACGGCGACGTTCGAGTGTCATAAGGTTTAAGCGGAGCAGAATCGATGAATAATCATGGTTGTCAAAAGATAAGGGGCACCCGAGAGCCCGAGCAGCCAATCGCAGAAATCTATGTTGCAAGCTTTCAATGTTTCTTATAAGATATCGATGGTACCAAATGACTGAGCAGTACTCTAGATGAGGCCTAACTAGAAAACAGTAAAGCAGTCTGAGAGTGTTTCTATTTTAAAAAAATTTAGAAGCTCTAAAAATAAAACCAAGAGTTCTAAAAGCAGTACTAGTAACCTTGTTAATGTGAGCTGTGAAAGTGAGATCAGACGAAAAAATTACGCCAAGGTCACGAATATTAGTTACAGTTAACAACAATCTGTGGCCGTAAATGGTATAAGTGAACACATTGGTGGTCTTAGCGCGAGAGAAATGAACGACTAAGCATTTCTTAATATTAAGCTCCAGTCTATTGAGGGTACACTAAGACTCAAGATTGTAAATGTCATGCTGAATAAGTCCGTGGCTAGCAGGGCTATCGATAGAATGAAACATTTTCATATCATCCGCGAAAAATAAGAATAAGCAGTAAGAGAAGCATGTATGAATATAATTAATAAATAAATTAAATAGTAATGGCCCAAGGTGCGAACCTTGTGAAATACTGTGTGAGAGTGAGTCATTAAACTTAACAATTTGCGTTCTACTAGATATAAAACTATGTAACCATTCTAAGATACTGCCCTCAAAACCATAAGCTTGTAATTTGGGTAGTAGAATAGAATGGCACGCGTAATAGGGCTTCGGTCCGTTTATAAATAAATAAATTAATTTTTGTTTGTGAAAAACATAGTCTAGCCGGAAAGGGGTTGGAAAGTGGTCCGTCTGAGTTTACCCTAACATGCGTGAAACGATTGCGCAGTATTTATAAAAAGCTTACACTTAGGAACTGCTTGCAAACATTGTATGCGAACAGTGCTCGCGAACTGTTGACTGGTGCGTACGCAGCTTTAGACCGTTGCAATTAGTAGAGATCCGAAGTTGCACGTCGAAGGTCGCGCAGTCTTTCTTGTCGCGGCGAGCCAGGCATCGCAATAATCCAAATTCGATAGCTTAACGGTGTATCTGGCAAAATGGAGAGCCTATTGAACGAGCCGTATCAAATTCCATAGTCGGCTACCTGTTGCTCAGGAGAAATTTTCAGTAAAGTATGCGTCCGCGCCCCTAATTAACCTATTTTCCAACGCCGGAACGAGACAATGAAGAGCAGACGCGAGTCCAGGAACGACGGGGAAAGAATACGCGGCGCGACCGCCGCGCCGCTTCGCGCCGCGACGCGTCCTCTTGATGAATTGCGTCGTTTCGTGTAGCACAAAAGCCACGGTAATCTGTCGTCGGTGCGCGATAACGCGATACGAGGCGTCATAACATTATCAGGTTTAGACGACGAAGAAAAACGAAAAAATAAATTTTTCACCGTCCAGACCATTGCACCTGAATTCTTGAATGGAGCGTAATTTCGTTTCGCGCACAGCCGCACAAACTCTTTCCGCTTTTGTTTCTCCCATTCCTGTGTGCATCGAGGACCGCCGAGATTTTATGAGACAAGCCGGAGAAATTACAGCTCGGCCCTCGTGCTGGGGAAATTTTCAACGATCAAGCATCCAGCTCGAAATCACTTGCGAAACGTTCACCGTGATTTCTGTGGTTGTTATACGTTTCGAAGAAATTAACGTGGCGAATGATGGAGATTTTTATGAGCGCGCGTGGTCAACCATCATTTTTTTCATCTCCTTCGCAGTGACCAAAATAATAGAAGTAGCGATGACAACTGGTTCGATTTTTAAATGTGTTATACACCATGTTAGAAAACGTTTTGAATCCGTTCTGAATCGACAAATTGCACACTGGGACCGAACGACATTCTGACAATTCAAAAGATTAATTTCGAAAATAAGACTTTGATTTGAACTAAAACCATTTCCAATGCTTAGACAATGTTTATTTACATAAAAGAAACAAAATCAATTCTCATTGTCTGCATAATCATTAGATATCAGCCGTTTAAAATAATGAAAAAAATATTGATAAGTTATATGAAGATTTAAAAAAATATATTTAATATTTGTGGGGCTAGAAAAGTATAAAAAAAGCGAAATGTACTTTAAAAAACTAAAGTAACTAAAATTCTTACAGTTTTTCAGATTCTATACGGTGAAGGATTAAATTATCATGAACATTGCATTATTATCACCGTTTTGATATTTTAACCAATATTAAAAATTCGGATTTCAGTGTCTTTCATATTATTTCTTCGCGTATTTCAATCGAATTCATATTATTACTTCAAATTTAATAAAGTAAACTAAACTAAATAAAATTGTATTTTCAAATAAAATCTATATAAATTGATTTTTTATAGGTAATTCATGAAGATAAGTCTGACTATAATAGAAGTATATTATTATGATTGTGCTAAAAGCTATGATACTGCAAAACGTTAACGTTTTTAATAAAAATAACTAATTAATTTGCCTCAATTTAATCCTAGTATTTGATTTTTTTTCTTTAAACCCGGATTCCGAATATTGCAAATTTACTCCAAAAACCGGTTTTCAAACTCGGTTTATTAATTCCGACAACCGCTAGTTCGGTTCCATTGTGCGTCGTTGCGAGTAACTCTAAAAACTGACTCGCATTTGATCGACGCTGACGCGGAAAGGATGAAGCGGTGAAAGCGCAGAAACATTTGAAACGCAGATATTCTTTCAAACGCTTCGTAGGTTTGTCGACACGAGAGAAGTACCGCTTTAAAGCTTAAGAAAGAAAATGAAAGCTCTTGACTCGTCGTTCACTCGTTTCCCGTTAAGAATCGTTAAAACGCAGTCGCGCGTTCGCGCTTCGTCTTCAAAAACGCGAACTACCACCTGTTGTGTTATAATTATGCCAGCACCTTTGAAAATCGCGTCGTTAAATAACTTACGTACCGTGATAGGTAACGTCGTTAACTGCGGCTCTCCTAAAATCAGTTCAACTTGTTGCGTGCGAGAACCTGTAACCGAAAAGGCATCCTCTCGCTTAAAAACCACTGCTCTCCCGCATTGAGGATTGCGTTAAAGCGTTACCGCGTATACGACCTCGCGTTTCATTGATAAAACGAACAAGAAACTTTAGAAGCTCCGCGGAGCAACTCGAAACGGACACATTTTCGCACAGTTTACGCGAATATCAACTGCGTCACGAAGACAACCGCGCAGTTTCTTGCTTTTCCTCTTTCTCTCGGTGCGTACGATATTCTATTTAAAAGTTGCTACGCTAGTTACTATGAAATTCGAACGAAAAATTCCACACGGGGCCAATGTTACAGACGCCAAGCAAATGAAAGATCACGCGAATTTTTTCCGGGCATTTCCTTTCCCGTAGACGAACGAAAATTTTCTTGGAGCGAGGGCGTTTCGACGATGGAACGCGAAAAGGCAAGTCGACTTTAATAAAGCATTGTACGCTCGACCCCTCCCATAATTTCAGTTCCCCCTTTGTCGCGGCGAAATGAAAAATTTCGTGGATCCACCACCAAATCTGTTGGCGTTCGCCAGCGTTTCAGGACGATACGCTTCAGTCGAGATCTTATCTGAAATTAGATGTTACGTTAATTGCGGTTCCATTTGTTTCTAGCCCACAGGATTCCCGAGACGCAAGGCGACTTTAGTTCACGGGCTATCGCGCGTCTCCTTGTAATCCGATTTTAATCCGAATGAATGCTAATTCGACTGTCGGCCAGCGCGCCGAGCTCGAGCTCGAAATTACCGTAACCTGCGCCACGTTTCGCCTAAATTAAATTAGGGGGACACGCGTTAGGTCTACCCGTTTCGCTTTTCTCGGCTAAACGCGACGATTTAACTGTAAACTCGACGCGATATTCTCCCGTAAGGAGGAAAAAAAAGGGAACGGGGAACGCGTTTGCCATGAAATGCTCGCCGGGGGTCGAATTTGCTCATTCTCCTGGAACTCGATCTCGCGAGAGCACGGATTTATACGACCTTTTCCCGATCTAAGGACTTCAAATATTTTCGTGGCATACGTAATAGAGACAGTTCCATAAACCTGCCGCTTTTCCCTCCGATTCCCCGTAGATTTCACGGTCTCCCTATTTCCCGCACGGTTTCCCTTCGACCCATGTCTAAGAGTCGAAAACATCGGCTATCAATATCAGTTGAATGTTTCTTTGCTGCGAGATCAATATCCCGACCGGAGCCGCTATACTAACTTCCCTCCTTGGTGACAAAAACTTCGCCATTCTGGACACGGAAGGTCTGGCTTCAACTTTTACCGAGTGAATCGTTCTTCGTGTGTCAAACATTCAATTGAATTAAGTTCTCCTGAACTGGGGTAGTGGTTATACATCAAAACCTACATACTTTGTGCGAAAATAGCGTTATAAAATTAAA
The DNA here is from genome assembly GCA_030770465.2 of Perdita meconis. NCBI lineage: Eukaryota > Metazoa > Arthropoda > Insecta > Hymenoptera > Andrenidae > Perdita > Perdita meconis. The sequence goes on from JASKOS020000004.1 coordinate 5,640,055, forward strand.
AAAAAAAATTATTAACTCTTAAAGTTAGAATGTTAGAACATTAAACATACCGTTTTTCCAGTTCCCATTCATTATTTGTCCTTGTAAAAATTTTATTTTGCTCAAAGATCCGCTGTCTAGTTATTACAATTACCTCAAACCGTAAACCGGGGTCAGTGCTTTGCGATACGTTTTTTGAACGAATAAAAACCTTTGAAAAAATCCGAAAAAATTTAAATTTAGATCAGAATAAAATATTTAGGCCATAATTCATTTATCTATATTATTATTGCCAATAAACAAAGTAAGGAAATACACTTTATAAGTTTACTATAGAGCGGAACGACTCAATTATTACGCTCATTTATTAATGAAGCTTCGCCATCTGAACTCATATTAATAATTGAAGTTACTTTTCACGCTTTAGAGTAAAAAGGAAAAACAGGTATTCGAAAGTAAAAGCTGTCTACAAAATAAAAATGAGTATTGAAACATTTGCAAGGAGTGTAACACTCAGATAGTTCTTCTCGTAAATCATGAAAGACACTGATTTTTTATTTAAGGATTAGTAAATACTTGCATGTACTATAAAAAGATTAGACACAAATTACTACGTTATGAAATAAAAAAGTTCAGTGTAGAAATATTTATCGTAATTAGGTAAATACTTTCTTTTCTCAGTTGTCAATCGAAAACTTTTTCCGCGAAAGCGAGAAAAATGTAGAAAGAATATCAGCCGGTCTATATTCTTCGAAGCACAGTGAAGTAGGTTTTTTCTCTGCAAACGAACGGTTTTGAATCCAAAAGACCAAGGTACCTCTTCCTCGCCAATACCGCACGACGTGGTTTCGAAAGTACTTTCGATGGAAATAGCGTGGAATCGAGCGAGAAAAAATAAAGAAGTGTGTAGCACAGATTCCTTGATGACACAGTGGGCGACGCGCTTTATCCGCGACCGAATAGATTCGAATTCTGAAGCAAGGATCCGTTGAATGTCTTTTGCTCCCTAAGTAGGTAACCCGAAGAAACCCGCAGCGTCGAGAGTGGATCCAGATAGGGCAGAAATCACGAGAGGAACGAAGGAGAATAAAAGCGAAGGTTTGAGTTTGAACAAAAAAGGGGGGAAATGTCTAAACACGTTTCGGTCTCCGGAAAATGAGACGCCTTCGCATAGAAATCGTGGATTATGGAGATCCTAAACTCTCGGAATTTCGACTGAGAAACGTTTCTGTAAAGCCGAGGCGGTGAAATTTCGCGTCCCCTCGAGCGGAAGGAATCCGCGCGCGAAGAGATTATGAAGGTAATAAAGACAAAAGGGACGATGAGTGGGTCGGTTAGGACTGCGAGCCGGTGACAGGAGAAAAGAAGAGACAAGAAGCGGTACCGCGAGTCTGTCACATCCATTATCCTCGGACGTATGACCGAAGAGCAGAACCTCGTAATCCAGGAAGTACTTTCACCGTTTATCACTGACTTTCACGACACAGCTTTCCGTCAGAGACACGTACCTTTGCTTCCGATACGAGCTGGATAAGTGACCGAGAGGAAGACGGAAAGAACGGAAATGGAAAAAAAAATTGGGCGTCGTCGCCGCGCGTATTTCGTCATCGTAATACGCAAATATTTTCTCATCCCGGCTTGACGATGATGAATAATCTCAAATCCTAATATTCACAGATCTCTCACGCGCGTCGACACTTCCTGCTATCTTCGTCTCGCTTAATTATCCGAGCTCAGACTCGTTCGCTAACGAATAATGAATCCACGTTTCTGCTATCGGTTAATCTCACCCGGATCCAAGGTTTCTCCCGCACGAACGTGGGTTTATATTCTTAATATTCTACGAACGAAAACGATTAATGAAATAAATTTGTTGGAACTGCTTTGGGACAAACTAAATACACTCCATATCACCTTTATAACCCATCAGCAAATTAGTATTTCTTTCCAATAGTAGTAAAGATATTTGTACTAGCTTAATTTAACAAACTTAATTCATAATTAGAAAACCAATAGAAAAGGTTCATTTAATACACTGATATTTGCAACTATTTTATTAACGAATTAAAACAACCGATTCTTTAGAATTATTTTGATCCAATTAGAAAATATCTTAGCAAATGTAATCTAATCATAAGATTGTGATTGTCGCTTTTATACTGTATGTAATTTTTTTATGGATTATTACCAGATACTGTTATTTTTTACATTTCTTACAAATTAATGATTTTGTTACTAAACTATAGGGGTGTGCGGATACCCGAAAATACGGGTACTCGAGCCTCGGGTCGGGTCGAGATCCCGAAAGTTTGTCGACACATAAATATATTCAGGTACCCGTCATTTTGGGACTCGATTTCCGATTCGGGACCCGTTTTTCGGTTCGGGATCCGATTTTTAATTTGGGACTCTAAACTTAATTCAGTACTTTTTAGTCTGGTTTTCTACTTAAGTTATATATATACTGAATTAAGCGTCGAGTTCCGAATTAAAAATCGGGTCCCAAATCGAAAATCAGATCCCGAATCGAAAATCGCGTCCCGAAACGAAACCGGGTCCCGCAATGACGAGTACCCGAATATATTTATGTGTTGACAAAATTTTGGGATCCCGACCCGACCCGAACTCGTAATTTCGGGAACCCGAACATCCTTACTAAACTATGGGCCAACCGGTTCTTCAGAATTTAACCTACTTAAAAACACGTGGAAAACACTAGTTAAGCGTATTGATGTAGAAATTTATAAAAGATTTAAACTGTAATTCTCTAGGAATGGCAAAAGCTTGGCAATGGACGGAATCACATGAATTATTTAATTTTATATTAACAAAGTTAAATTAATATCTATTGCCTTCCATTACGTGCGTTATAAATATTAAACGATCTGTGGGGATCGATTTCTCAAATTTATTAACAAAATTGCAAACCAGAATGTCTTTAATAAATCTTTATTATTATTGCAAGCAAATACTAATTTACAGATGAGTTATAAATATGAAACGGAGTGTACCTACTATGTATTTCAAGTTGAACGAGACTTTTCAACTCGACTAACTAAAGTAGGTAACGTTTTATCCCATTTATCATTAAAGTGACAAAGAACGTATTTCCAGTTTGCAAAGTACATTTCAAAAAAGATAATGCAACTTCAAGAGAACGCATTCGAATTTTAGCAACGAATTTTTCCAGTGGAAAAATTCAGGAGACAGACGAACAGAATCACGGGACTTCATTGAGTATTCTGTTTGTTGGCTTTCGAAGCGTTCAGCCACAGTGTTCAGGAAATCACTATTTCGGTCACGTCGGTAATTCGGTCGAAATTACCGTAGCGAGTTAATCCTGCGATTATTAATTAGATCAGGCTGTTTTTTTAGCTAGCCGAGGACCGAGAGAACACGTGAAACGATGAACGAAACGATGCCGCCGATGGAGTCGAACGTCGCATCGCGACGCAGCGTTGGCGTGGCGTTTGGCACGCGTGCCGGGCATAAACAAACGAAACGATGTCGATTTAAATAGGAACAGCGTGATTATCCCAAAAGGCATCACACAGCCGAGTTGCACAATTCGTATCGGTTCATTTTGCATGCCAATGAACCCCCTTTTCCTCTGTGCGCGACTCGACGTTAGCGCGATTCGCAATCAAATTGTGCCTTTCATTCGCCTCATTGGTTAGCCATCTCCGTACGCGAATATACCCTTGGTTGCTTGTTTTTTTCGATCAACGGCTAACAATAGTTGCTAAATTACTTAAATTTCGTCGGAACGCTCAGAAAATAGTAATCGAGGCGAAAATTCAGTTTGTGTATTCTTTTAATTAAACTCGTTCGAGCGAAATTGAAATAACAATGGCTCGAATTGCAGCAAGGAGAATGTGGAGTTCTGGAATCACTGATTTTACATCGCAACGAGGAAGATTGCGAGAAACTAGTTTAACCAGCCATCAATGTTTCAGCGAAGTATGAAGAAACTTGCCAGGAATGTTTCAAATGCTGGCAATGATTAAATGTCGATTTACCAATTATGCCACGGATGCAAAAGGGTCGGCGAAGCCTCGTCGTCGTGTCGTCCGCCGTGTCAATAAATTCATTTCCTTTCGCTCTTCGAGCGCGCGGACATTCTTCGCGATTCTCGCTCGAAACAAATTCTACCGGTCGAGTTTATGAAATATTTCCACGAAATTTCAAATTTCAATCGATGATGTTTCATCGGTCGCGGAGCAGAGAACAGGCTCGCGAACGAGAAGAAAAATGATGTCGAACCGCAAACATTCCCGCGTAACAACGGAAACAGCTACACAGAAGCAGAAGAGGCGAAGTTCCTGCCGTTCGAAAATGCAATTACGGCCGCGCGGAGTTTTCGCGAGGCACGGATGTAGATATTTCGCGATTACGGCTGAAAGCTCTTAAGGAACTGCAATTCCACGTGCAATAACGTATTACTCGGGATTGTCTAACTCGTTTGCATCGTCGATAAATGTAGCGTCTCGCAAGAAATGAAATTAGCGCACTTTACAGACTGAACACAACTTGACGGAAAGAGATGGAACGCCTCGCTCTCTCCGTCAAGCCAACTTCGGTGCATTTCATTAAATCTGTGCCGATCTCAATGGGGAAAACGCCTCGAGTTATCGTCGATTAAGGCCTCTTCCGAGCGATCGCACGATGAAATTGTAACGAACGATTGTCGTTGTAATTCAGTTCCGAGTTGTACGAATATCCGTCAAAACGATTTACTGTAATTTTGAGGAAACTAATTCGACGAACGCGTCATTGTTCCAATTGGAAGGAAAATTTTGTCAATATAATTATAGGAAATGCGGATAGCGAGTAGGATCGATGCGCCGCGGCAACTAAAAATTTTCAATTAAAAATTTTAGAGGTTTCGTGTAACGTCAGCTTGAATGGTTCAATCCTCGAAATTACGGTTTAAACGTAGGAAGATGAGAGGTTCCATGGAATACTACAATCAAATTTCCGCACGAAAGATCCACGATTCGTGCTAAGCGAATCCTCTCATCAACGGTACCGGACGTTTCAGCGTCGCCAGCGTAACACGGGAAGCATTATAACAATCCCATAACGAGGAAGTGGACAATATCGCTGGATTATGTCTGCAGCGCGACGCGTCGCGATCGTATAATTTGCACGCGTGGGGAAAGCGCAACGCTGCAACTTCTTGCTGACGGTCGACACTTGAATCCGGTGGCGGCTTTAATCGAAACCCAAATCAATCTCTGAAACGTGGCTGTGCGCGGCACGATGACGGTGTTTCTCCGTCACGCGAAACGTTCCGTGTTAGGACGATCGACGTTGAAACTTATGATATACAAGTACAACCGGCTTTCAGTTAATTCGACTCCCATTCCCCTTGTGGCACGCGTGAGTTATGGCGTACAACAATTTAATAAATGTCACTGGCGTAGGTGTATGCCGACGCGTGCTACCAGATTGTCGTAGCTTCTCAGTTTACCGTTGACAGTCGCGTATGACATCTTGAAACACGAGGGTCCGCTGTTTCTGTTTCGACTCGATGATCGAGCGAACCCCGGTGCAACGCACAGTGTGACGGATCGCTAATCTAGGTGGGCAAAAATTATTTTGCTCACCATCACAGAATTTCTTCGTTTTTATTGCAAGTTATTGGAAAAGGTCTATAAATTGATTTTATAAGCAGACTGCAGATGTTTATAGAAATTCACATTCTCAAACGCATAGAAAAAAGAAAATGAATTTAAATAAAAGTGTTATTTACCTTCTAAATATTATAAAATGTATTTAATTTTTTATATTTCATGTATTTTTGCACCTATATATACCGTTAAGAAACTAGTTTTTGATCAGTTCGTGAAATAAATCGTTCTTTTAAGTTTATACCGACAAATTAAGTTTATGCGCAGGCGGCCTGCACAGGACCGGCAACCGGCAGCCCAAGTCCAGGCGGCATGGCATATCGCACACCGAACCAACGGCGACCTGGCAGACCGTCTGTGTCGACTTCCCGTGCCTTGCCGAATGCCGTTGCGCTGCCATTTTTTAGGCGTATCACGACCCTGGCATGTCATACCACAGGCCATGGGATTCCCTCTTTAGTTGTTAGGTCTACCCCCCTATAAATATAAGAAATATATATTAATATTCCATTATCTTATTGTTAATATGTTTTTAACATCTTACTCTTAAAAAAAATTTACTTTGAACAAAATTTGCGAACAACATGGAAGAAATTCAACTTTGCATAAAATTAAAAAATTATTTTTTCACTCACCTAATATACAGGGTGTAAACCAAATACGTTTAAATATTTCAAGTGGTGATAGGAGAGCTCAAATGGAACAAATACTGTCCTATAATGCAGGGTCAGACCTGTCTCCATTTTAAAGTAAAGTTCGAAACAAATTATCTGTTCGCTCCCGATCCGATCACGGTCCGGTCACGGGCCGGTTACGGGCCGGTTACGGTCCGGTTACGGTCCGGTTACGGTCCGGTCACAGTCCGGTCACAGTCCGGTCACAGTAGTTGAAGAAAGAGACAAAGTTTTTTTCGTTTCTCTGTTCCTTCAATTACTACGACCTGACTGTGACTGGACCGGGAGCGAACCAATAGTGTGTATAGCGGTATGGTATAAGCTAGCGGTATGATTTTGAGATGGATACTAACTCCGGCACACCGACGAGGTAAACACAGGGAACCATGCAGCCCTTTAGACTTCTCTTTCTCTGTCTTATAAAAGTTAAACTATAACTATAAGAGATACAACAAAATGCATTAAGACTCTTTTACTCTATTGTTGCTTGTCAATGTGTTGGAAAAGTTTTAAAATCTTTCGAGTAATACTTTAACATATAAACTTTAGTATTAAAGTTTAATAAACTTTAAAGTATTATTATTGTAAAACGAAGGCAAATCGTACAGAATGGCATAGGACATTTTGTGCTCCATTTCAGCTCCACAACCACTCCTGAAAATATTTAAACGTATGCAATTTATACTCTGTATAGTTCCACTTCATATTTACTTATAAATCATAAAAAATATACTATTCTATTAAAAAAAAACAGATCAATTTTTACGTAAAATGCTATTAATGATCATATTTGGTACGAACCTAAGCATATCAATCAGTAAATGTAATATAATACTTTATATCGATTTTAGTCCGCCTAGATTGGTGATCCGTCATATTGTGCGACGGGGACGAAACCGAGCATCAGTTAAATAAGCAGAAATTACGCTCGTAGCTGTTTTTCCTCGAGAAAGTATTTCTGTTGAAGATCCCGGGACTCAAAGCGTAACATATTCGTTTATCTGCTACGAGATAAACTCCGTATTTAATTAAAGCTTTAGGATAAGATCTTCCTCCATTACAGCTTGTAAAGTGTATCTTGCGTAGAATGTCTATGAAAATTTCTCTTTGCATTCGAATCCCCTTAGCTATCCACCGACGGAAGAAACAAGATTTCATCAAGAAGCGGTAATTCAACAAAGAAATCAGATGAACGAGGGAGATGAACATTTTCTTGCCCCTGATGGCAGATTTCTTTCCTCTACGAAAATTATTCACCCTCCTCCGTCGACGTCTCCTCTTCTCTGTTCCTTCGTTCGCGAGTTATCGTAGCGAAAGAAATAAAAAAATTTTTCATTTAATTAAATTTTCCGAATCGCCCCCTCGCGAAATAAATAGAATTAAAATATTCGTCCGTCGGGCGTGACGTCGAGTTGCGGAACTTGGAACATTCATACGTCATACCGAATTAAATTTCAGAATCCATTCGCTGCGTGAGGCAATGACGTAAACGAGGCGACGCGGTGTATTAGTTTCAAAGCAAAACCAGAGTAACCTGATTCGTCCCTGCCTTAATGAAACTTGACCACAGCCTTAAGGTAGTCCATAAACGCGAATCTATCGTCAAACTTCGAGCTTATTAACAGCAATTAAAGTTGCCCGCCACCGATGTTTCCCATTGCAACATCCCACGAGCGATTTCACGCATCGAATATTATTGTGTATGCAAACTGGCAATTCAACTTGATACTTGTCGATTATAAAATCGACAAACTTCGGCATGCGTTTAATTTGCGAACCGAACGTCCAGACCATTTCCCGAAGCGAATTAAGTAGAGGAGAAGCGGAAGGATGCCTTGGCACCGACGATTAGGGCACCGCACGGTGCGCCGCGTCGCGTCGGGGCTTTCTTTTTCCTCGGCACAGTAATAACACAACAAAAGAGACAATCTGTAATTAGGAAGAAAGGCGTATCCGTTTTACGAGGGAACCTGCGTAACTCGAAGTAATTGTTTTCTCCCTAAAGGAGATATTCCACAGAAGCGCGCTGAATTATCTCGGCCGTTGTTAATTAGTTGAAAAGCAAGATTAAGATACGCAAAAAAACAGGGACAGCACCCCTTTGACAAAGGAGAGGTTTATATGAATTTTTAACGGACGAGGTAAGTCTGAGATAATTGTTCTTTTCATCGAAAAAGCACCGTTTCTCCGAGAAAATTTATATAACTTTCAGAGCTTGAAACTGCCTCGAGATATATTTCGTAATAATTGTCCCGGTGGCTGTTTTTAGATTAAAGGCAGGATTTTATTAAAGCTAAAATTATTAAGCTTTTCTTTCTCCCCATTGTTTTCCTTTCAATCCAAAAATGTCGAAATTTAAATACGCATTCAGAGCAACGATTTAAGGTTGCTTTGTTCGGCCGTTCTCGGCTGTCGTTAACAACGTATTGTAATTCACTTTATACCCTGACACCGACGTATCTGCTTTTAGTACTTCTTGTTTCAATGAAACTCGAATCGCTCGATTAACGTCCCGTTCCTTTGATTCGTCGCAATCAATCATGCGTACAATTGGTCGGAATATGCTCCCTATAAAAACCAGAGCCTAATAAGTACTTGATGCTGCTGTTTCCTCCCTATTATGATATGGTGTTCTTCTTCGTCCCTTCACAAATTCCATCTGTGAGCCTCATTCTCTCTAAATTTTTATTCACTTCCATGCCTGGGGGAAAGTCTTTTCCCTTTCATACGCCTTCTTCGCCGCAATCTTAATATTTGAATAAGCAAATCATTTATCAAACACATATGCGTTATTGAAGTTATCCATTACCGAAATGGCCCATAGTCCGCGCGGCGAACGCACGGTGAAATGTGACTGTATGCGAATCTTTGCCGACGACCTAGCCATCCCCTAATACGCTGCTTCCCGGGGGAATTCCGAGTCGCTATTCTTCCCTCAATTTCCAAGCATATAATATTTAAAACAGACTGACAGTGGCTCGGGGATACTGACGTATGGGAAACTCTCTTTCCGTCTCAGTAAAATAACTTGTGCGGATCCGCGGTCTATCTTAATTCAATTTGGTCCTATTAGGGACGCGAGCGCAAAGATCGGCTTGCGAAAAATTGAAACCGACCGGCGCAGCGTAGTACACTAGGCTATTTCAAGAAGCTATCGAGACAAAAATCGCAGATGGCTTTCAGATTATTTGCAAATGTTGATTATTTGTTTAAAAAAAACTCGATTGATATTGTTTTATCATCTTTAGAATTTTTACTTCTCAACGGTCAAGGATGTGTATCACTAAACTTAAACTAAACATAAAGTTATCATTAATTATTATTATTATTATTCGTCTTTATTACTTCTTTACGTTATACAGATATTATATATGTACCTACATTGACAAATTACAAGTACGAAAAGGACGAGGCCGCAACACAAGCGCTGTTAACAAGCCTAACCCTTGGTACTACTATTTCTATTTCTCATTCCTATTCCTAATTCTAATTCTAATTCTAATTCAAAATCACAATGATATCCACAATTCACATGAAGTTTTCGCTGATCAAATCCAAATTTTTTGCGTTCAAGGTTATCACGTGGTCATAGTACGGCAGTACTGGACCAAATAGTATATGATATAGAAAATAGTAAATAGTCTATTTCATTTCTAAAGCTATAATTATGGAAATAAAATATTTTATTTCTGAGAAAATGTTTTTGAAATACTATTTTTAAATGGTATTTTATTTGAAGAATATCGAAAATAGTGAGATGTATTTTGTAGAATTGTGTAAAATAGTATTTCAAATAGTAAACAGAAACTTATACTTTTCCGATCTCTTGTTACGTGTAATGTTTTTACGACGTTGTCGTCTGTTTATCAACATTTAGGGAGAGGTGCAAACCGTATCGGATAGCAAAGACTCAGTTTGATGCAACACCTAGTTGACGTATTTATCGTAATATAATATAATATAATATTTTGAAAGATGAACTTTGTTACATGCAAATATTCGTACTTAAGCTACAAATAAAACTTTGTTAACTATTATAACTATTATAGTTTCTTATGTTAAAAATTATAACTTATAATATTAACTCCTTCTTCAACTTATTTTCATTGTAAGGAAATATTTGAAATACAACATTAAAATATTTTATTTTATGTATCTGGTTATCAAAATAAAAATATTTTATTTGCCGAAATTTTTCATTCTGTTTAAAATAGTATTTTATTTGAACCATATTAAAGTATACTATTTAAAATAGTGTTTGAAATATTTTTTCTCGAAATTTTGCTCAGCTCTGTAGTACGGTAAGTCATTTGATTTATCTTAACGTCAGCTATAACTTTATGAAATTAAAAAGATATGATGCTATTTAAAGGAATCAAAATGACCTTGACATTTTATTAAAAAAAAATAAACCTTTTTTAATTTTTAATATTAAAATATGTAGCGGATCGAAAACCAATTACTTTATGTTAAAACATTATTTTCGGAAGATTATTGAAAATATCTGAAAAATGATGGTCAATCTTAAAAGACACACTCTGTATAGAGTTACAGATATTTGCAATCACAACTTCTCAATATATTTTCTACAAAACAAATTGAACCAATCGGCATAAAAATGTTTAGGTTCCACGAGGTTCTTAGATATTTGCAGCTTTTTCATCCCAAGTTATTGAGAAATTCTGTCATTTTTATGAATATATTTTATTCCTCTTCGATGGAAATTGAAATATTCATGGCTCAAGCTTAATTTACTATTTACTTGTACATCTGCGATCCATTATTCAAAGCATTAACAACTTAACACCATACACTTCTGATATAATTTGATACTGACACGTTTTAACAATCGGTTGTAAGTAACCAGTTCGCATTCGATCGGCTGATCGTTATTTTTATGAAATACATATAAAGATGCATACCTTCCATATCTCTGACGCAGTAGCTTATGGTACGACATCAATTCCTTCATTTTGGATGGGTTACGATTTTGGACTTTTGTCCTGCAATCGTCAAGAATTCCCCAATTCCTGATCACTTATTAAGACTAATCTCAAAGTTTGTGTGATATTTGAGTAAATCCATGTTTTACCTTTAATTTGACATATATAAAAGTGCAAAAATAACAATAATTAAATTATAATCCAAGTCCTAAAGTCAAAAAAACAAAGGGAGTAATTTCTGATCACTCAATTATCTCGAACATTACCTTCCAAATTCTAATTTCGAAATAAAAAAAACAGTCAATAGCTATTTAGTAAGTGTCTGGGATCAACTTTTGGCATGATAAATAATTGTACGATAGTTATATATTCAGCTGGTCAGGAATTGGATTCCGATCAGAAATTGGGTTCTCGACGGTAGATTACTAATAGACAGCCCGCTGTAGCGGCGCGGCGCAGTGGCCACACGGCCGTGGCCATTTACATGATGCATCGGATATCGAGCAAGATGGATTTATCGTCCCTGTGTAAGTTTCGTTGCGTCGCTATACAACTTTTCTAATTACTAGGGTCCCTGAGACGTGACGGCATGCAATTATTAGGCGACGGAGCGCGTCGATGGCAAGCCATTGCGCTCTCGATCGTGCGACGCGTATACACGTGTATTTACCGGCCGACGTACCGCCATTAAGGACGTCAATCTTATGGGAAACTCTTGGAAAATCGAGCGATGTCTTGCGCTTCAGATTTTAATTACACGCTCCTCCTTCTTCCTCCCGCTTCAATCACGAAAATAATGATAACAGTCGCCGAGTCAAGTTGGTCGAAGCAGGATTCCACCGGAGGGAAATGCAATTTCGTCGAGCGGGTAAATAGATTTCACGTCCTAAATGTCAGAACGCGTGTGACGCGCTGCAGCTCTTCATATTATGCAACTTCGTGGAAGAAAATCTATGGAAGTTGTTTCCTCTGCAAAGCGGAAAAGAAACAGAACTCGATCTTATCGAAAAGTAAAACGTTCACAATTTAATTCGCAAATTCCTTCCACCAAAAGTTACCCGAACCAGTTTCGTCGTTCGCGTTCGAAAATCTTTTCTCCGCGCTGCTCGTCGACCGATACCGGATTCGTCTTAATAGGAAAAGAAACGACTCTCGTTTCTCATATAAACCGCACGAAAAAAAAGCTTCAGTCGTTATTCACTAAGTAAGAGAAAAACTCCGATGAAACTCGAAAACTTCTGGTTACGTCCAACGGCGCGGCGGAATGTAACTCACCACGGAACTCGACATAGTCGATTTCTTGTCTGAAGAAGGGAAAGACGAATCGCGAAAACAATTATGGACCAATAAATTGCTTTCGAGCGTGGAACGCCAGGAGACCGTCGCCGTTTAAGTTCCTCGGGTTGATTTTTGGTAAAGAGAGCAAAACGATCGGAGAGGAAGGAGCAGTAGTTAAAGTTTCCTGCGAAATGGACTCCAACGAGGATACAGAAGCTCGACTACGAGTCGCAGTTTAAGCGACCTTTTCTTCGACCCTTCCGCAGAAGTTACTCCACTCTGTCTTCGCCGAACGCTCGGTAAAAAGCTTGAAAGATTCTGCGCGTCAACGCCGAGAAAACGCGGTTTCGCGAACCGGCGATTCGATTTCGTTCAAGGAAAAGGAAACTTAAGTTACCGGTCGATCTAGGAATCGATGAATTAAAAGCTCGTCGGTATGATCGGTAAAATGCGCGATGAGAAGATGAGGCAAAAGAGAGCAATGGAAGCGAGGTTGAATGAAGATGGGTCAAATCGCGATTCAGTACTCGGTTTTCAACGGCAGTCACGAGCCATAGTTCATTCGATAATCGTTGTCCATAAAACAAAAAATAAGTGAGCCATAGGCAATCGATAAAAAGAGAGGAGATGGACAAGTTGGTTTTCGCGTTCGAGGATCGTTGTCCGCGTGGAGCATATTTCATTCGAGGATGGCTCAGAATTCCAACGCGTTTGTTTCCCTCGCTATTTTTAGGATCTCATCGATGAGCATAAATCTGATACGATCAGTAAGTAGTTCGCGCCAAACGTGAATGAAAGTAGAACCTGATTTCGGTTGAAAAATTCACAGAATCGGAGACAATCTTTCTACGCTCGCATATATATCACGAGTTCGAATACGTTTTTTAGATTGCTGGATAAGAAAAACGTCACCGTCTCTCTGTATCAGACATTTTTCTGAAATAACGTCAGAGCTTCGTTTGTTTGTTCAATTTTTGTATGTACCGTGTGGAACTTGTTTTTGCTTGTAGACGCGAGCGAATGCGATCCTCAAATGTCAATGAATTCCGAATCAAAATGCCATCAGGCTTTTTTCACACGCATGCGAATAAAAGAAATCTCCGTTGCGCGGGTTGCTAAAAGTCACGTATCCCTTCAAGATATCGCGTCGTAATATCGAACACGCGTATTCTTCGGGACACGAAACGAGGGTAAGAAAATGAGCAGGAAAGTCAGGGTAGAACGCAATTTCCCGAGAGGGAATTCTGCTCTCCTTGAAAAAGACGCGTGGCAGCGTCACACCCTGTACTTTTTTCCTCGACACCCTCATCGCGGTTGTAACCACGGATGATAACGTCAGGGGAAGTGATCCTACGTCGTTACCATCCTCTCACGAATCGTATAAATGAAGAGAAAGCCGCGGAAATGGACAGAAAGATGGGCACAGGAGTAAGACAAGTAGGCCACGAGTCCTATAAAGGGTCGACACCCTTTTTCGGTTGTCCTAAATCCAATCAAAATCCCTTCTCCCCTCGCGCCAGAGACCACTTCACACCCTGGAACATTCTCTCGACCCAGTTTCACCATTCAACGAGGAAACAACGATTTAATTTGCAAGTTTGCACGTTAAAGGAGCCCGGTTAGTCCTGAACGTCCGATGAAAAATTATGCTCTCACGGAAAAAGTGTTTTCGCGAGTTTCTTTACACGAACCGCTTGGCCGACGCGCGTCCACTCTGTTATCGATCATACTACTTGAAACATTCACGCGGAAAGGCGAGGATCTCAAACGTCGCACCGGAAGCTTTTATTAGTCACCGAGGAAGATCAAAGTCAAGATTACGGATGCTGCTAACCCTCTTCACCTTGCCCTAGCCGCTCGTGTCGCAGAATAAAAATGAACTTTGACGACGGTGACCTTTCTTTGCATTAAGCCCGTATTACGTCCTGGCAATACAAGAAGTCATGCATGCGTTGACATTTAAAGATTAAAGGAAAAAGCCGAGTTTTCACGCGTGATGACCGATACAGAGTTCTGAAAACTGCGAAGACAATAACAACGATCTAAGGTCGTATACGGCGAACGCGTGGAAGGAACACTTTGGCATTTTACGTTTTCTCTAACGCGATTGATAATCGCGTTATGCGTCATTAAAGAGCGCCCACAGATATGGATTATTCAGAAGATCAAAGCGAAGGAGATAGAGCCGATCATAATCCTCCGAGGAAGATAATAAAATTCAATAGATAATTGGCGCGTGACGTAACGCGATAGGGCGTCCGATATTTATTAGACTAGGATTAGAACGACGCGTCACACAGTGGAACGATGCCTTCAAAGAATGCGGCATACGTGAAAATTTAATTTATGGATTTTCATGTTTGTAACGAACTCAATTCTATTCTGGGATACTAAGGAATAAGAAGTTCAGAAGAAAATTTTTTTTAATCTTTCTAGAATCTCATCTTTTACCTGCTTTTAAGTTTACTTTCAGAGTACGTCATTCTATTAATGTAGATATTTGCTAAAGATACGAAATATCGAAATTAAAGTAAATTTTATAATTTTTAGAAGGCAAAAGACATTTCTATTTAAGTTGGTTTTCTTTTTCTATGCCTTTCAAAATATAAATTTGCATAAACATCCGCAATCTACTAATATTATAAATCCGAAAGTGTGTTTGTCTGTTTGTTACGTCTTCACGACTAAACTACTGAACTAATTTCAATGAAATTTTGCAGTGAGGTAACCTGAAATTTGGAGAAGGACATAGGATATTTTTTATTCTAAAAAATTGATTAGTCTTTCCAGGGGGAGCCACTAATTAAAAAATGGAAAACTGAGTGTCCTATATTGAGGCTACCTCTGTGCCAAATTTAATTAAAATCGTTTTAGTAATCAAGTCATGAAGACTTTATGTTTGTTACACATATTTTCAGATTTATATCATAATGTATTGATTCATTGTTCACAAGAACAATTATAATTGTGTTTGACTTCTATATAAATTAACAACTAAAATACATAAGATATAAAAATCATAGGAATAAAATACAGAAAACATAAGTATCAAACATTAATGATTTTATAAAGGCATTAAACAGTCGATTTCTAATATATTAAAAAAGTTTGACTAGACGACAAAAATAATAGTGATATAATTCTTCATAAGGTAAGACATTTTAATAAAGTGTCAGCAGATAATATTTTACAACGCAATATGGGTTCGTTTGCAATGGAATTTATAAGTGGCGATGATAAACCGGCGAGAGCTATAAAAACTGTACGTTTCTTGCGACATTTTACTTATGCAACTATGCAGATACTATTCTATTCGACGATTTGTGCTGGATTCTTGATTTCGGACTTTGCTTCTTGATTTGGTATTTTGCTAAATGTTTGATTTATGATTTGGGTTAATTTTTGTTTAGTTTAGTTATAAGTTGTAGTGTTAGGTTTTCTTTCTATACCCTTTTTTAAATATAGTTTTTGCTAAATTTGTTTCAACAAACTGGTATTAATATAAAAACTTCGTTCTGTTGGCTTCAACAGCTTAAATATTAATCAAATTTTAAAACAAATCCACACGGGCGAAATCATGAGCAAAAATCTAGTATCTTTAATAATACTGATAAAAAGAATATTTGGCAATACTAATTACATTAGTAACGTAAATATAGTTACAACTAGACCAATTAAACAATAACAAAATAATGATGCAAGTATAATATACACGCTGAATGAAAAAGTTATAACTAAAACATAAAATAAATTATAGTTTCAGTAAAATTAATGAAAAATTCTTCGTTTTATCAAACCGATCTTGGATCCCATTTCAGATCATATACATATAAAAATGATATTATATTTTCTGAAACGATTTTATTACTCAAGAAGGGGTACAAAATTTTTATTTACTTTCTTAAAATTATCATCATGCAAAAATATACGTTTCCCATTTGGAATTATATCTTGTTTTAAGATAATAAAATATAATATTTGCAATTTTCAATTTCTTAAATTATATTTTGTAATGCAGATAAAAAAGTTAATCTTACTGAAACAAAAATGTTGGTTCGTTATAACTTTTTCCTTCAATATGTACAACATACATCATTACTTGATTATTGTTCAATTTGCTTGATTGTAACAATATTCATTTCGATAATACTTCATTATGTACTTATTGTTTCTACCAAGTTTAACAAAGATATGGTAAGTCATATGTGAGGTAATTGCACGTTCAAAGTCTGTGCATTTTATGCCCCTGTGCGTCGTCCTTGCTGTCGAATTGGAGGAATTGAAAAAAGAAAGTATAATTTACCCAGGCGCATAATTAACTCGCCGAAGCGTGGCTGGATTTCAAGTCAAGTTTCAATAACTGTCGCAAACTCTGATCCACAAAGAGATGTGTGCGCGGTAATTTACGAAATTTGCGTTCTACAACATTCGCGACGGGCTCGCGAAACATGGAAACGTGTAAACGTTCGTAACGCTTCGAAAATGTTGTCCGATTTTGTTTCCAGCTTTAATGGCTCGCTTGTTTGTGGAAATAAGTGCTGAAGTTGTCGCGGCGGAAATATGTCAAATTTATCCGACAAACTTTATGAAATGTTATTCCGAGAATATTGAAACGAACAAACGGTTTTATTTTATCGCACCGATTTATACATATATGCATATGTATATGCGGTATCCGTTTATTTATTGCGCGTGGCTCCTCTCCTCCCGGTTCATAAAATTTGTCGCGCGACGCTTGATTTAGACGTTTACCTTCTTGTCGATCGAATTTTCGCCAGAACGCTGTCCACGGATCCGTGTGTTTGATTAACAAGGGGGCAGATCCCCCATTCATCAGTGAACGCTATATTCTACAACAGCAAGTAATGCGCGTGTATCTAAGCCTCAATCAGCACGCAGGTTACACTTGCTCTATTTACAGTGTCGTCCGACGTTAGTTAGCTGTTTAATACGATCAAGTACAACACCTAAGAGGTGCTCAATAGCGGCCGCAACATGGTAAACGTGACGTAACGAACACCTATAACAATTTGCTAACGATACTCCGGTAATCTAGATATAGGAACTATTAATTACGGGCTGGTCGTTGTATCGCCCCTTAATTAGTCGACGCTTCAACCGTTGCCTCAAGGAGGAGAATCTTTCTATCGGAAGACCATTAGGCCTCTTTACTTTTCTTTCCTTTACGGTTTCGTCTGGCGTAAACTGTTTACATTTTAAGTTTATCCAAAGCGCTTCAGTGCCATTAGAACTGTAGGGAAAAATGCAAACAAACAAATTTATTGTCGAGGAAATTATTTTCACATAAATTACTGTGGAATTACTAAAATTGCTATCTATGAATGTGTTTATCGTTAATCCCATCAAATTGAAAATTAAAGATTGAAGATAGAAATTCAAACATTTGAAATTGAATATTCGGATTGGAGATTTTTAAAGTTGAAATTGGAGATATGAAGATTTGAAGGTTTAAAACAGAAAATCTGTAGAGGTAAAATTGAAGATTTGAAAATTTCGAGTTGGAGATTTGAAGATTTCAAATCAGAAATTTAAAGGTTGAAAATTAGAGATTCAGAGACTTCAAATTGGAAATTTGAATAGCTGAAGACGGAGATTCGAAGAGTTGAAATTGAAGAAGTGAACTGAGAAGTGAAGTTTCTGTACGGCCAACAGTTACACAGCGACAAACTAAATACCCGCGTTTCTCTATTTGTTCTTATCAGCTCTCCAAATGTTGCTACGAAATAGTATCTCGCTGTCTCGTCATGCTCCCCCTTCCCTACTGGGATTCTCCTGTCGCCACAGAAGATCGTCAAAAGCACACATCGTTTCAACTCGAGCGTTGTAAAAATGAGCGCGGATGACAATGTCGCTTTGTCTATCGTCGCACAGCCTCGATCCACGATATCGAAGCGACGCAAAACGACGATTGCTCTAGCGATTATTGCGCGCCTTCTAACCACCGCACCGTTTCCGATGACACGTTTTTCGTTCCCCCAGGAAACCTACTTTCCGATCATCGCGCGTTTCCACGACCTTCCGCCGCATCCCTTGATCACCGCTGTCAACCGCGTTGCAAAATATTCGTTTGATCGACCAGCGGATATCGGCGAAATTAAAAGCGTTCGTTTAAATAGTCGCGATCGAGGACAGTTATCTCGTAAACATTTTTCGGCAGGGATTAAGAAATATAGGTTGGCGCGGAGAAGGCAGACGCGTCGCGAGACGAAGCTTTCGCGGAGAGACGCGCAATCATAAATCTTGTATCGCATAAAGTCGGAAAAAGATCGTACCGTTCCGGTGGCGTTCTCCTCGCGCATTTATCAGTCGATCGATCCGCGTGATCTATCGCATTCTTTTCGCGCCATCCGATAAAGCTCCGAACGTGTTCGGTGTTAAAGACACGACACCCTGTCTCATAATAAAAGTGCCGTAAAGCATTTCTCCATTCTTCTTAAAACAACGCGGAGGTCCCTTGCGAAAAGGAAACATCGCGTTTCAACCGACGAGGCGCAAAAATGTGAAATTTCTTTCTACTTTTGATACAAGTAAACGTCAAAAACCGATGGCGTTCGGACTCAGAAAATCGCTTGACAAGATTTCAGTTCGATTTCTTGCGATAGCAGTTCTGGAACGAAGGTGTCGAACGAAAGAAAGCAACTGGAATTGTCCTCTGTCATCTGGTCGTTAACGAGCCTCGGCGAAGCGTTCGATCGGAAGATTCGCGCCATTAATTCGTCCATCTATCAGGAAAAGCGGCTAATTGGACGATTCGCTGACTAAAACTCGAATCTCCACAGCAACAAAGTCCTCTTTTTGAGCAGTTTCACTCGCGAGGTGCAAAACTACTTCGCGACGGAAACTCGCGACAAACTTTCCCGATACTTTATTAATTAACCCCATCAATTCAGTGAATCGCACGCAGAATCAAACCGTTAACGTGTTCGTTAATTAGGTGTTAACTCTATCCTGACACCAACGGTGTTTTCAGGTGGGAAAGCTACTGCGGATTCACATTATCAGCGGTTCTTGTTTCAAAAGAATGGGCATTGCGGAGTCGAATGACTATCGACGCCACAGTGGGCCAAACGGCCAATCTAGCTGGAACAAATTCAAAATTTTATCATCTCTGATTACTCAATGATTAATTTTTTTAACCGGTTCTAACTAACGGTTCATGTTTCCGCTTCTAATTAACGGTGATATTGTCTGCGGATTATTTTGCCTTTCATGGATCTTGCACAGAAAAGTACATACATTCATTCTGTATTAACGAAAATTGAATAAATTTAATAATATTTAAGATAGACGTGTCCAAACATAGCTAATTTTTACTTCCCGAATTTCAGTTTTTAGTGTAAACGTGAACGTATCCACTCGGATCCGCCAAAATTTTTGATGCATTTTGTAACTCAGGCTTTGTTCTTTGAGTCTTGAAAAAATTAGCTGCGAATATTTGCGAATTATTATTTTATATAACTTTAAAGTTCGTGAATGATTTTTGGTCTTAATTCAAATAATCAGGAATTTGAAGATTAAAGTCTTTTCTTTACGATGATGCCATACAAGTTGACATTACAAGCTGATTTTGACGAGTATGATTTTTTATCAGTTAGATTCGACGCACTGTATACTTAGTGAAAAGATTATCAATGTTTAAAATGCAACAACGACAAGAAGTACAGTAATGGTTTGGGCTTATTTTAAATGGTTAACTCTCTGCTTTCATATCCATAAGTCAAATTTTATATTGTGTTAATTATTTATAACATAACTGATTGTAAAAATATTGAAAACTGGTTTTCGCGATCAAAACTATCATGCATTTGAAAAGTGAAATCTCCCCTTTACAATGGTATCATGGAAATTAAAATCGGACCTTGTATTAGATAGCTGTGATTTTTTTTCCAGCTAGATTGGCCGTTTTGCCCACTGTGCGGCGCAGAGCACTGTCAGATACACGAGTCCATGTTGAAACACCGGTTGACGAGTTAAGCGCGCAACAAATTCTCTGATACGATTCGACGGCGATCATCTCGAGGTTGGTAGAATCGACTAAGCGGTTCGTATATGCGGAACGAAGGAGACGGCGATCGTATTTATGTTATTCTCGGGCCAGAAAACGGACGAAAGTAATTTCGCTCTCTCACGGGCGAATTGCACCGCGTTGATGGCCGCTGTTAATTAAAAACGACGGCTCCCGATGGACGGAACTGGGGAAATGCGGCGTGTCGAATAAATGGTTCGTAAAGACGAGTCGCGAGCGTAGCACGTGGAAAAATTACCGGCGAGAAACTGTTTCGAATTTTGTAATTATCGCTTTATTTTCTAGATAGGAGTGTTTGAGACAACCAGGAAATTGGATGGATACGAGTTGAAATGGCGTTGGCAAAGGAATTTTTATAAAAATGCATCCCGTTTCGACGGATGATACATTTTTATTCTCGTCAAAGACAAACTATCCGCTCCTCTTTCTCTCTCTAGAGCTCTTTACCAACGATCGATGCGTACGAATTTAACATTAATCTGAAAATTTTTACTCGCGACACGAGCAAAATGTACGGCACTCGTACACGTAATTTATTCGAAAAAATTTCTCTCGCGTTTTCCAATCGCAAGCACGAAGCTCGTCCGTTCGCGTCATTCTGACGAACTCGCCGCAAACTCTGCGAAGCGAGTATCACGCGAACTGTGAAGATCCAATTGCATAAATAATTTCCAAAAAATTGTCGCAATTACTCCTTCATTATCGGGATAACTCGGCGCGTCGTTATTCACGGCCCGATTGAAAATTACACAATATTTGCGATGCATAGTACATCAAAGTTTGCACGATGCTGCACCATCAATTATTGTTATTAATCCCATTAACTGCTCATAACAATGGACAAAGGGTTATCGCGCTTATCGGGGCCAGTATTAATTACACCTATCTTCGCGACGTATCTGTAAGCAATCCCCAGATTATACTGTTACCAGCTGTTACTAACCGCTAACCGGTCAACTATTCCAACTATGCTCGCCCAGGGAATAGATCGGCCAACGTTGACCGTACGACTTCCGCATGAATCGCAAAGAGTTTAACATTCTCTCGGTAATGTTCGCAGTTCCCAGTGTTATAAGTTGTAACGAACAACGTTTTTCAAGCGTTCTTCGCCGGAGCGGAGTAGATACCGAAAAACATCAAATGGACGCAAGATGACGAATTGTCCGTCGCGATAACATGCGAGACTACTATCGCGAGCGTTCAATCCCGTTTAATTCGATAAAAATTACACTCTGCATTTTTAATTGGACTCCAACGATTCAATCAGGATTCCGTCGAGATTGCCTGTATCGCAAATTACGTGTCGGTGCTGTTGCCCTATAAATTGCATTCGCAATGTCCACTGGAAAAAAACGATAAACCCCCTACCCTTCTACTCACGCCCTTGCGTTTTCTATTTAGTTTCATTTAACATCTACTAAATTCGCCGAAATGAATTTACATTACGAAGCAAGTAATTGCTCGTTCTGCCCTAAACGTATAATGCGCGGACTACTTGGTCCGCGCATCGAATCGATCAATCGACATTAAAGTTCAAGGGATCGCGGGACGAGTTCGAATCGAATACTGCTTCAAGCGATGCGCATTTACTGAACCAACACGCCGGGGTAAACCTCTTCGAATTTCTACGAGCCTCTGGTACTTTCATTTCAATGTAAAGACGCTAACCGCGATTCTCGTTGTTCCATTCGATGGGCAAAACCGATTCGCACCGCTTTAATATGCAAATTTGGAGGGCGCGGATCGATCGCCAGACCCTGTTTCTACCGTCAACGTTCTTACGCTTTTTCGCGCGAAAAAAAAAATAAACGAAATTGATGCGACTCGTGAAGCAACGATCGTTTTCCCCTCGCAATTAATTTTAATTCGGCAAACGAATAGGAGATCCGATCGAAGCGATTCTATGGGCGAAATCGTCATGCCGCGACAGTTTTCCGCGTGCAATTGTTCGCTGATTATTTCGATTGGCGACTTTTGACAGCGTAACGATGATAACCGGCTGGACCGATAATTTCGTCGCGCGGTTCGATTAAACAGTAAGCCCGGGTCTCGCGTCCGACGCGGCGCTCGGCGCTCAACGTGCGGATTATTCGCACACCAGCCTCGAGTTCCCGTAATCGATACGCCTAATAATTCAAGTTTTATTCCTCCTAGCTATTGGCGAACTATTTGACGGGATCGCGCTGCGGAAAATAATCTGCGTACTTTGTGGAATGTCTTCATCGTGATACGCGTGCCACGATTCATCGGCAAATTAATCCGTCTCCCGCGGCGATTCAGAGGAAATTAGCAGTTGACATTACTACCTGGTCGATTGCATCTGTCGCGTCGCGTCTCGTCGCATGGCGATGCGTCGATGAAAATAGGCACCGAATTAAACGCGGCCAATCAGCGTTAATTGCAAAACTGCCGCGACGAGAGATTTGAAGGCGTCATTCAGCCATCACTTATTAAATTACTCTTTACGCAATCGTCCTTTGTGAGTCGCGGCAAACACGAAAGTCGGATGAAACGAGAACGAGTGCGGATAACTCTCTGTGAGACAATATAAAACGATGTAACGGGGATGCTAATTATTCCCTTCTCGATAAGGTTCTACCAAATTGTACGATCTCTGTGAGGTAATGAAACCCATTGAAAATGAACAAAGAAATCCCGATGAACCGACGCGCGACGGTCGCGATACGTTTCAAACGGCGTCGTTCGCTTTTTTCGATATGCTCTTTTTCATAGCATACGCTATAAAGAAGTGCTTTTGACTTTATTCGACGAGACAATTTTAGAAACAGTTTAAAGCTTTTGAAAACACTACGATAATGGGACCATAAACTCCCACGCGCACCTGGCTACACCCTGCTCCGGCTCCTCAATCAAGCTTTCGACTCTCTCTTTCCCCTCTCTTCTTTCTTAAAGCAGCTACTTCATCGACATCCTGTCGCTATTGATAATATTCCTCTTGGTCCGTTAAATGCACGGAGAAGAATCGGCCGATTGGATTACTGGACCGGAATTTCAACGAGGATCTCCGGTTTACTTGACAGACCTCATCAATTCAACCACCTGAACTACGGATAAACTCATTTGTAAACCTAATATTTCAAAATAGATGTTGCTTGCGGTTGGGTCATCGAAAGCACGCAAAATAGAAAATATGAGTCGCAAGTTTGCGTTTCTAACGACGCGTTTCCGTAAGAGTTGCCCATATTGGACCACTTTTTTCATTTTCCTCTTTTATACAAGCATGGAACGTTATAGAAAGCAAAGAAAAACGGGAAAATGTTAGGAATTATATACAAATTTTATCATGTATTTGTTGCGTTGAAAAAATATATAATAAAAATACTAATGACTTCGGTTCGGATTTCCTACATTAAACCACTCCTAAAAACCAAAATACTTAAAAATAAAGTTAAACAAACTGGTCAATACATTTAAAAAAGGTGGAAACAGGAAGCAATAAGCATCTTATCATGTACGTGGTACAATAACACATTTCTTTTAGTGGGTTTTACACTTACACAAACTGTGTAAACCCAGGTACAATATTTAAGACATCCTATTATATTTTATTCACTGTTTGTGCTACATAGGAAGAAATACCAGCTTTTATCTCCAAAATTCATCTC
This sequence comes from Perdita meconis, assembly GCA_030770465.2. Taxonomy (NCBI): domain Eukaryota; kingdom Metazoa; phylum Arthropoda; class Insecta; order Hymenoptera; family Andrenidae; genus Perdita; species Perdita meconis. Next base: position 5,664,235 of record JASKOS020000004.1, read on the forward strand.
TTAATGTTTAAAATGGGACAATTGCGAACATTTCCTTATTCGCTTTTCTTTAGATTTTTGAAGAGTTAGTCTGGAGGAATTAATAGTTAATAGAACTCCCATTTACATTTCCCTATAGTTTTTTTTTTTAAGAAATCGTCGTTTATGGATCGGGTTTTTGTTTTGGTAACGGGAAAATAGTTTATAGAATTTTTTTGAAACACTTAGCAGTAGGTTAAAATTTTAATCCTTACTGTCTTCTTGTTGTCTTTTTTTATTTAAATGAAAGAAAAAAGTTTAAAGAAGAAACTTTTTTAATATGCTTTGAGTTACGCGTTTCTATGCTGTAAATTATACCCTAAGATAGACTGGTCCAATCCAAACAACTAATTATGATAAAGTTATTATTAGTAGGGATGGGCGGGTACCCGAAAATTTCGGGAACCCGAGTCTTGGTTGGGCTTGTGACGTCTTGGGTCGGGTTGGGTCGGGACCCGAATGCTTATGATACCCGGGTACCCGAAATTTTCGGGTACTTGAAGTCAAAGTCGGGTCGGATGGTTCCTCAATCTGATTTTATACGCCTATTTATACCTGATTTTTTGTCACCGACAATAACATCAATATAGTAAATACAATTCAATACAATGAAGAATGAAGAAACAGTAATATTTGGTTAAAGAATCATCCAACCTGCGTCATAATATTCAGGTTCCCGATCCGAACCGAGCACCACCTGACTCGATTTCGACTTCGGGTACCCGAAATTTCCGGGTACCCGACTATCATCAATTTTCGGGTCCCGACTCGAACCCACGGAAAATACCTGAACCCGACCCGAACCCGAAATGTCGGGTACCCGCCCACCCCTAATAAGTTATTAGGCAACTTGTAGGTCACATTAAGAAGATTTCATTTTTATATTTATACGAAAATGGGAAAGTAAAGTCACGAAATTGTAGTTAGAACAGTGTATTTTATACTACTATCGTTTAAAATCATGATACTCACAATACGTAGAAAGAAATTCACTTGAAATAGAATGAAAAACAATAATGAAGCACCGCGTGTTTCTATAGTTCGATCACAACAAACAAATAAGTGATCGCCTCATTGTTATCACATGTTTCACCTTCACTCCGTAAAATAGTACAGCGAATAAAAAAAACTATAAAAATATTTTTTAATTGAGATACACAAAAGGTCCAATATAGGCAACTCTCCCCTAAATTTCGTAAACTAAACTGGACACGCGCAACAACCGACCAAATAAAATCTTGGACTCCGATATTGCGCGATAACAATAATTGAACACGATGCGTATGTAAAAAAACGTCACTGGCGTTAAAAATAAATCTATTTTCCTGCGGAATGGAACCGTGGTTGCGCGACCGTTAAAATATGTAAAGCATCACTGACCACCGACCAGTTTACGAGGGACAAAAGAGTGCAACGCGAGGGGCTTAGTCTTGTCTCGTTTTGGGGTTGTGAAACGCGCGAATGCGACAAGAGTGTCGTGGGAGCGTGATGCGAGATCACGTTAGACAAGTCGAGTAATCGTACACAGAATGCAGGTAAGAATTTCACGAACGCGACGTTTTGTTCGTCGGACTGGAACAAACGGCGAGATTAAACCTGGGAATCGGGGATTCGGTTTAATAAAGGGCATGTTGCGTGGCTTCCGATTACGACGTTTCCCACAGGCTCTCGCGGGTTCGCTAACAGCCGGAAGGAGGTTCCACTTTTTTTTTTTTAAAACAACAATTCAGGTATTTTACCCATCCGAAAGTCGTTTCACGCGATCGTTACCTACATTTATCTGTACTCGCAGGGAGATAAAACAGCGAAACGAGTACGCGGAGCGTAAATTCGCGTAATGCGCATACACGGAGCGCGTAAAAAGATTACTGGAGCCCAGCCAGTGTCTCGTGACAAATTGGCCCGGCCAACTGGCACCTTACGAAACGCCATAAATTAGCAAGAGTACGCGTAAGTGCGAAAGCGCTAGCCCGAATTACGGGGACCACAATAATTAGACGCGAATGTCGCGCTGCTTTTGCCTTTTCTCTTCGCGCTGACAGAATTAGGGCGGAAAATCGTCTAAAAGGACGACCAATCCTCTTTTCCAGTCTGACAAGAACATTTTAGAGAGCCGTAATGGGGAAATTGTTACTCGTTGCTGTGGGAAATTTCGTTTCGTAGACCCCACCGAAAGAAGGATCGCGTTCAGCCGCTAATTTCGAGAACGAGGTAGTAAAACGTTCGTTTCGCGAAAAGAAACGCTGCAAATTCAAAGCAGAAATACCCTGAAACCAGGGACCATTTTATCCAATGAATTTTAAATAGCACCGACGGATGAGAAGCTGGAAATGGAATCGATCGGCTTGAGTAGAAATTAGAAACGGAATTGAAATATTAGACTAAAAGGCAGACGCGAAAGAACTGAACGCATTTTGCGGATCCGTATCACATCTGTACGGACCTTATTATAACAAAATTTACTTTTTTCATTAAGCTGGCGCGAGTAAACGACATTGCTTACCCAGTATATTTTACCGTGCGATTCGACGAAACAACTTTTCGCCAGTTTACTTTCTGAATTATGTTCATGCCAGTGCCTCCTATTTTAATGACTAACCGAATTTCCTCTCAAACTTTTCATCGAAAATATGGCGTCTGAACGTAATTTGCGTAATTGACATGACCGCCGCGCCGTTGAAGGTGACTTAAAAAGTGAACGATCGCTGCCTCGAATGAAAGACCCATTCGAGAAAAAGAGGCCTTTGAGCTTCTTAGCGTTTCGATGTCGGAAAATGTTTACCTTTGAAAAGAACGAATTTGCTTCTCTTTTGGAGTAACTCGCGTGGAAATGCCTCAACTCCGGCAAGCAAATTAGCTACACCTACGTCGTGTACCTCGAATCGTTCCAACGTCAACAAAACTCTATTTCTATGATAATATCCGTCTATCCATACGCATAGTTTTCTTTTTCCCCGAAGCATTCTTTCAATGCATTCCATATGATCTCCCATAAATTGACACATCCCAGGGCGTCTCTTCGAAAGCCAGCTTACGCCAAATGTAGGAATGGTTCTGCTTCGATCCGAATCCGATACGTCATCCTACAGTCCATGAAATTTCGTTTTCCGTTCATCGACGCGTCTAATCTCAAAGAAGCTTTTGGCGACTCGTAAATTAACTAGTTTAATTTTCCTCGTTACAAAGCTTCAAAAAAACGTTTCGATAGATATTTAACTTTCCAATTTCGCAACTTTTACTGCCTTTGACCATCGAAGCGTGAATTTGGAACTCTGAGATACCTATGAAAATTAAATGATCTAGGGACGATAGCAATGGTCGAATCTGCGCTAGATAATTTAAAACGCATCGAACACTATATGGCCACTAATTGTCTTAATCGTCTTTGCCTAAATACTAGGGGCGGGTACCCGACAGTTCGGGTTCGGGTCGGGTCGGGTATTTTCGGCGGGTTCGGGTCGGGACCAGAAAATTGATGATACTCGGGTACCCGAAGTCGAAATCGGGTCGGGTAGTGCTCGGTTCGGGTCGAGTAGAGAACCTCAATATTATATATTATGACGCGGGTTGGATGATTCTTTAATCAGATTTACTCTTTCTTCATTCTATATTGGATTGAATTGTATTTACAATATTGCTGTTATTGTCGGTGACAAAATATCAGGCATAAATAGGCGTATAAGATCAGATTGAGAAACCATCCGACCTGAGCACTACCCGACCCGATTTTGGCTTCAGGTACCCGGAAAATTCGGGTACTCGGGTACCCCGAACATTCGGGTCCCGACTCGAGCACTACCCGAGTTATCAAAAGCCGAACCGAGGCTCGGGTTCCCGAAATTTCAGATACCCGCCCACCCCTATTAAATGGGAACCGTTTCTGCAATACACTTGATTTCTTTAGCAACTCATTTTCATCTTTTAAACGATCGGTTAATTTTATGGTACGTACTATGTAAATTATAATATACTGTAATTCATAAAAAATCTATGTACTTTCTTACTTCTTTGTCACCACTTTTTCTTTCGCTTCATACTTATGTAACAAAGAGTCTCGAGCTGTTGATATTTAATAAATATTATTATTATTATAATTTCTAAAACACGAAAATTCACAGTGACTCCTGAATGCTTAATTTCACATGGCAAAATGTTTCTTTCACTTAGGATTCTCGTCGCAAACTCTTCGGATTCTCGTCGGAGAAAACTCAACGGCGAGTCACGTCAGGCCACTTTAAGAATCGACTATTTAGCTGCAGATTCAAGCATCCATTATTCTGGACGTCGCGTCGCGAGGCTCGTTTAATCGAACGTGAAAAGCGTGTCTCGACTTCTGACAATGGAAAACGGAAAGCGACAGAATCGACGCAGTTTACGTTCGGAGTAGAGAAACGAAGGAACCGGATTTTGGCGCACGGAGCCGGAAGAAGGTCCCGTCCGAAAGTCTACGGACGACAAATTTCTAACGACAGGTGACACGGTCTCTCGAGCCGAATCCCAGGTGATATCGACCTGTCCCGCTACCTGGAATCGATTTCTCGGAAAGCTGTGTGCAGTGTCAAATTGCATGGCGTCGGGCGCACACGTCGGTGCATTTAACTCTCGAATGATCGATGAACGTTCCGCCGCGTTCATACGAGCAGAAAATGATGCCCTTGAAATTTGTCGCGCGCGCCTCTGACTTCAGATATACGCTGCTTCCTCCTCGTTCACCGTCCAAACGATAGATGATGAATATGTTGGAAATCTGAGGGCGAGCTTGGTCAACGAAATGTCAAGTACGCGACAGAATTTCGAGGGAAAATGTTCGCATTGCCAAAAAGTTTTGCTCGAATACAATGTACCGTCGATATTATGAGTTAGTCGCCAGATTCGGCACGACTTGGAAGCATTTAGAAATGAGTTACATCCCGGATAAAGCAAATAATGGGATACAATAGAAGACATTGAGGCGCGATCGAGGAAACGTAGCGGTAATAACGCGCGCAGGAAACAATGGCAAAGATTGCGGCGCATCGGAAGAAGTAAAAGAACCTTTGAACTCGACCGAAAAATCTTCAGACATTTTAACGGGAACGACGCGTATCCGCGAGACTTTATTTTACGATATCGCACATTTATCCTCGGCGAATTGCACCGCGTCAAAGTGCTCCTACATAACCGTGATGATCGATGAATGCTTTCGACCGCGCGCGTGTAATTCGGGAGAAACCAGCGGAGCTGTTTGGTGCTCGATGCACTTTCCGCGATCGATACGTCGATAATTACTGCGACCAACACGAAAACGACGAGCGTAACGCGAAACCGTGAGCGCTAATGGAAAAACAGACGAATGTAACGAGAGCCAAGTGCGACGAAGGAGAATAGCGAAACGAGAGAGATTAGACGGCGATTAGCGACAGTCCGTTTGAAGTTAACAGGTCGGAGGGTGCAACCAGTTACGAGGTGTATCCGCAAGAAAACAATTAAAACCAAGGATGCTGAGCTTCGCAACTTCAAAGCGGTCTTTGTTGAAGTATCGGTAAACTTCATCCGCTTTTATCCGCAAATTGAAGCATCGTTTCCTGAATGCGAAACGATTCGAATTTTGAGACTAGTTTTAGCGTTCGATTCAACTTTGCTTTGTCGATTACATAGCCGCATTTTGCGGAAAATCCAACGATTCGTCAAAGCGTCTCTTTGCGGATAACCTTGTTATGTTATATTTATTTATTTATTTAGTAAATGAGTTGAATCTCATTAATGTACAAGCGCCAATAGTCGAGGTTGCAGAGATCATTATGAACAATCGTTTAGACAATCGTCGAAACTTGAAATCTCTTTAGAGATCTTATGATCATCTGCATATAAAAGAAAATTACTGTGCTGAAAAGACATGGTAATGTCATTTATAAATCAAATAAAAAGTAAAAGACCCAGATGCGATTCTTGAAGGACCCTAATTATACGCGATCAATTACGCCACCGTCGCTGTTATACAGAGACTAGATAAATAAACAAGCTAGTTTAGCTACATTTTATTATCGAGATTTGGTCGTCAACGGCACGTAGAATTCTACATCTGAATTTCAAAGCTACATATGCAGTATGCAGCGCGTTCGAGGACGCAATTTTTTTTACCATTACTATAATTCAAGAACGTTGAGTGATGAATACAGAAGAAAAGGATAAAGAAAAGGAACTCTCCTCAACTTTCAAGGGTTCCTAAGACTCAAGCCATTAAACAGAAAATCCGACATTATCAGTCTCTCGAGTAGGCAACTAGGGAGAATAGTCGAGAGAAACGACGCGAACCTCTTTAAATATTACGGGCTAATTGACTAGTCCCTGAGAGACGAGGGGAAAAAAGTCTTTGCCTTGGTCAAAGCGAGGCGTCTTCAGCGTGAATTCAACAAGTTAGCCGTTTCTCTTTGGAAGACAAGCCGTTAAAAGCGGCTGCGGCGTTAGGAGATTCGCGAGAAATCTAGATTAAAGGAACAAGGGCTCCGCTGACGAGGTAGCTCGCCGATACCGGGTCGCATGCCCGTTTCCCAACAAAACTGCCAGCCAAAGAAAACTCTCTTGATCTTCCTTTTGGTTTCGACCGAACGGATAAGGCAAGCTTTGACCGGCGAAATGTTTCGGCGCGAACATTTAAGGAAGGAAAAACTGCGCGCACCATTGACGCCAACTTCCAACGAGTTTTGGTATCGACGATCTCTCGGTGTAACGGGATCGGAAATTAAACGGGAAAATTCCGACTCTGTTTATCCAGATTTTCTGGAACGGGTCAAGCGGTATCTTTGCAAATCGGTTCGTGTTTTTCTTTGGCTCTGTCGTTGGCAAAAGTCAAGCGAAGAGGTGCGCGACTCCGTTCGATACCTCTTCATCCTCGATGAAATATTTGTCTTAGAGCGGACTTTAATCTCGCGATCCGCGAAACTTTGGAAATGTTTATCCGGCGACCAAGTTCGACGTATCTAGCCGCGATTAATTTCATTCCTCTCGAGATTTACGCAAGTTATATAGGTCCAAGTGCTCGCAGGCTTCCTGGAGCTCGCTTGATTTACTAGATCAAGTGGATAGAAGGATTCAGTTTTGAAAAATTCCCCATCGAGATGATTTACGTTAAAGCGAAAACGATATCTCGCCTATAATCGAACCGTGTACATTTTATGTTTAAATTTCATTGAATTGAACGTTGAATAACGATGATCATTGACAATTTATTATAAACGAATCAATTGAACAAACAGTTTAAAGATTTATAAAAATTGATTTCAGTAGAACGAAAGTTGATTGCAAAACGACAATATTGAAAAGGTGTCAAGAGATGTTTACTTACGTGTGCAAGAAGGCCGAAGTCGACGTCCACCGTCTCAATTTCGATTGACTCGTACCACTGATCACTGTTCGCGTTTCATCACACTCTTTATTACAGATACGTTACAATTCTCGACAAACTGATCCCGCGTACAAAGGTATCTCGATTAAACGGAACGGTGCATGCTTCGATGCGAAACGAGAAAGTCGGTCTGAGGATGTCGCGTACCGATCACTTTGACGGTTAAATGAAAACAGAGCCGTTATTTCGTCCCGACGCAGACGACCTTTGCTGTTGCCCCGAATTCTAGGAACACTGAATTGTTCACGGTCGAATAAACTTTCGCCGAAACAACCAACGATAACGTGGAGCACGTAAGAAAAAAAAAGCCGTGTCCCTGTGTTTGACAGCAATGATACGATATCGCAGCTCGGCGAACTCGACCCTTTGCTCTGTGAGAACATCCAGATGTTCGAGTTTTCTGGGAAACGGTTCGCATCGACAATTTAAGCTGCAGGTAATTCGCGCAGGTGTTTTTGTTCGTTGAAAAAGAATTTATCGAGATCCATGAAAGGAAAACGTTCGACCATTCAAAACGATGGATTCTCTTTCGCCAAATACGGAGCGCTAAGTCCTGCGTTCTAAAAAAATTTAGAGGACTCGTCGCGGAATCGGCGCTTCCTAACTTTTAACGTAGAATGCTCTAGCACCGACCGTTTAGATGTCGATGGAAAGTATCGAAATTATTCCGTTCTAAAGTTATTAAACTATCAAAGCGTGTGCTTTCGCGGCAACGTGGATATTCTATAGGGCAAGAAAGCAGTCCGAAAGTAACTCGCACTCCGCCTAACCGTCGAACGTTCCTCTCTGTACCGCCTGTTCCCTATTCAAACAGCCAATCGACATCCAATTCATCGCAGCAGAAGTCGGCGAGTGGCACTACGTGACTGTGTTGAAAGCGTGCTCGTAACTGGAATTTGGACGCGTGGCTAGTTTCAGGGGACGTCGCGACGACGACGACGTCGACGACGGCGACGCGGCGAACAACGTGACGCGCGGATGTCCTTTGCAGGCGGCGCGACGCTGCTTCAGAATGGCGTCGTACGTGACTTGCGGAGGAGGATGGGATCTCGGTGGACGCGCGTCGCGGACAGTTCGACGCGCCCCCGCCCAGGAGGATACGACCGATTAGATCGTCCGATCATTATCAGAACACGAGCGAGCGGCGAGCGGAACACGGTTTTCATCGTTTTAGCGGTGGCTCGAGCGGCGGCGCGCATTATCGGCCCAGACACCTGCCGGAAATACCATTATCGGCCATTTATTTCTAACGAATACCCAATCGCGACGGCCGATAATCTGGTGTCGAGCGCGTTTTAGCCGAGCTGAAAGTAGCGGCAGCTTGTGCAGCCTCGTTTTTCGTCGAGACAAGAGCCTCGGACAAGGATTTAGTTCGCGGGAGTGGAAAGGATCATCCGAGACCGTCAAGCCTCTGGAACGCGCGACAACGAAAAAGAACGAGGAAACCGCGATAGTGTATGCGTTACAGTCTCGTGTGTCGTCCTATCATCACCTCGCGCACTCGCGTTCGCAGCTTCCTCCCTCCGACTCTCTCCGCTATGGCCAGTTTATCACAAAACGAAGAGGCGAATTTTGAGACTACAGAACCGCAGCGCCCGAGCTACTCGTCGGCCTTGCATGCTTAATTTGCGCAGCAACAAGTATCGTTCCTCAGACCCGGTGCGAACGAGTCGAGTGCTTGTCCGGAATTCACCTCCGTCGACGTCTAAAATCTGTCTATTTTGTTTTATCCACCCGTGCGACGCGATATCGAACAATTCGCTTGAATCCCGAAACCCGAAATCTAAATGACGCCTTGAAGAAAATGCGAACCCGGTCCTCCGTCCTTAATCCTCTCATCGAATTTCAATTAATACACGTCGCCGGTCGACGTTCAACATTCAGAGGACGGTTTAATTGATTCGCGGTGCTTTAAAATCCTCGGCCACGATGGACTCCTAAGTGAAGAAAACTCGGTTACGTTTCTTTTATTTTCGTTTCTCCTTGGATCCGCTATGGATTAACGAAATCATTTTCTGGGAACGAAGTATTTGCACGGAGACCGGGGTTAGAGGTGCGGAATTTTTGTAGGCCGATAAGACCGAATTGGATCCGATAAGAGGATAAAGGAAAATTTGTGACCGAGGTTAATGGAGAAGGAAAGCGGGGGAGAAATTGAAAGTAAATTTCAATCGGAACAGTGAAGCGCGTTATACCGTGTAACGTCGCAAATACCGCGTGAGAAACAAAGATCCTGCGAACGACCTTTCTTTAATCCGAGTACTTCACGCTTCATCGGCCAAAGGTTATCATGCTCGATAAGCCAATAAATTATAATAGTCGTCGAACAAGAGAAGAACAAGGGCTCTGCGACCGTGCGGAAGGCTGTTTCACCGATTCCGTCGATAATGCGAGCAAAGTAACGAAGGCGTAGTGGAATTTGAAAGGAAAACGAAGCTTCCCTTGGAAAAGAGCGCCTGTGTCTTACGGAACGATCCTTGCGTCGCGTCATTTCAGTAGAAAAGGAAACGAAAACTATCCCGCGTTAAGGATCTCTCTGGATGCTCGTCGAAGCGCGATACAAACATCGGGTAAAATTTTCAAAGCGATCGCTTTAACGAAACAAAATAATGGTTTGACGAGAAAGCTAGGCTCGCTGTGCTTCTCGTTAGGCTGTTCTCTCTAGCGATCAGTCAAAACGCAAATGCGCAAATTCCCGACGCCTTTCGGCGACTGATAAAGGATCGGCGTAACAGTCAGTTGGTTCGTTAGGCGTGTGCAGTGGGCATCTTTTCGTCCCGGATTGAACATTTGCATCGCACGAAAGAGAGGTTAAGAGGAAAGGGTGCCGAGACTAAAAGTGGGTGATGGAGGCCATCTGGAGAAGTTTAAGGAAGCAGGCCACATCGAAGTCGAGATCGAAACTTTTCCACTCTCCGGCGAATGGCTTTAACTACGTCGAGCAGTAAGGTGGCGAGAAGCAAAGATGAGCGGATTTAATCGTCGCGTTGGAAACTCCGTTGATCGCGCTCCGGGCTCGAAACAAACGGAGAGCCTGCCTTCGGGAGGCAACAACCCTTGACTTGGTCAAACGGAACGATGCACTCGACCGTCTGCCGACTGGAAAACGCAAATAGCAATTACGCGGCAACGTATTGTCGCTTGTAACTTGGAAAGTTGTCGTCGGTGATCAATGAAAAGCCGCGAGGACCACGCAAACAGTAACGCTGTTTCCTTAATGGGAAAACTCTGGACGACGTCGTTGCGGCGACTGTCGTTCAGTGAACTTTACGAGTCGTCCGGAAAAAGAGGGAAGAGGGTGGATCGAGGTCGGGTTAATGTCGGTCGAAAGAAGCAGTAATTGCTTAATTTTCGTGGCCGGGACGATCTGAAACGAGCCATGGAACCGCAGAGTCCCGGTACGCCTGTTTTCTCGGTCGATTTATCTTCTCCGGAACGACAAGACCGGCGGCTTCCGGAGAGGCTTTTTAATAAATAAACCTCCGCGCGCGGTGAACGCGTCCCTCTCGAACCGAGGACAGCCGTGAAAAATTCAATTTGTTGACTAGCTAGGTCTACGAATCGGCCGGGCACAAGGGAAAAGAGAACCGGAGAACGCCGAGACGCGGCGGTGGCTCGTGGAATTTAGATTCGGTCGTGACAGGGTGTGATCAAAAGCGCGACGGGGAACGATTTCACGGGAGGGAGCGAGATTTCGCTAAAGCGATTTCCACGGCGGCCGTGAACACGCGACGTCCAATATTTTTTCTAGAATACGATCGAACGGATAACATTTTTTTCAAGATTTCACAGCTTCGCGCGACGCAATCTACCGATCCTGTATCGTTTTTACGATCGATGGAACGTTTAATTTCTTTGACGTTGAATACTTGGATGAAATTCTACGAAGAACAAGAGCGAACTAAAACGAAAAACTACGATATAAGTTGGATGAGGAAGAGTTCGTGTCGAAAGTAGTTCCACGAAGATCCTTGTCTACTCTTTCTTCTAGATGACATCGAGGAGACGACGCGTGTTCCAGCTAGGAACACGATCGAAAAGATTTCCAGAAAACAGTTGGGTATTGCCGGAGACGAGAAAAGAAACGTATCGGTCGTTTCGGTCGAAGTAAAATTTTCAAGACGCGGTAAAATCACTGTGCAGCTTTCCAAAGAGGGAAACGATAAAACGTTCTTTGTTCTAAGAACATCGAGCGCTTTCCCTCGATATTCCTCGGTTCGCCGAAATCTTCCCCACCGGGTAGGAAAAATCTAAGAACGAAAGATTCTATCTGTCGCTCGGTTCGAGGTAGGAAATCGACCTTCCTCTGAATGGAACACGCGAGTTGCAGTACAAAATTTCGACGCGTGAAATTGAAACGCTGACAGTCTCACCTCGAAGCGACGATCAGCCCCTGCCGCCCTCGGAAGCCCATTTTATTCTCCGAGACACGTCGACGACCGTGGGAGTGAATAACCTTCCCACGGGGCGAGGAGCATCGAAATTATCTGAATCAGAGGAAACTTCATCTCCGAAGAGTAATCTGAATCCTTGACACGAGCTATCTATCGTTCCTTCGACTCTCGTGGAACACACGACAAAGAGAAAGGAAGTGAAAAGGAGGGGGAGAAGAAACGAGCATCAGGATGATCGTAAAGACGCCACCGCTCGTCCCCAAGACTTTCCAATTTCCTTGTATCGTCGCGTTTCCCGAACTGTGCCCCGATCGATCGAGAAAAAGAAAATCGTTGAATCGTGCCCCCCTTCACGATGCATCTCCTCAAACGGCAAGAGCACCGCGTTTCGTTTCAGGCCTCCTAAACTGCGAGCAACGAGGGAGTCGATCCGGTGAGACGTAAAATTTCTTCGCTTTTCCACGCGGTACCTCTTCCTCCCTCGGAGTCATGTGTCCTCGACGACGTGTTTCCAACGCGAACGCTTGGAGAGATCGTCGAGAGGAAGCGAAGAAAGACTCTCGCGGTGAGCAGTCGTTCCGACACTCGACTCACGATTTAAAATCGTACCAAAGATCCCGGCCACTGTGCGAGCCCGAGCAACAAGTTATACACCATAGTAAGCGTATCAACCAACAGGCCTGCCGTTCACTCGCGTCGATCGCGAAGAAATCCACGGTGGGAGAAACGCGGCTAGAACCGATGGTCGTCTATCGATCTACGCGATTATTCGACTGGAAGCTGAGCGCGAGCCGCCGTTCGAAAATCGTCGATTTCGCGGCCGCGCGGTTCGCCACGGCGCGGAATGTGTTCTGAAAACGTGAACAAGGAGAATTTGTCGCGGATGAAACTGTTGAATCGCGTACCAGTCAAGGAACGACGATCCAATCTGAATCCCGATGAGATTGCGATCGAGAGCGGCGCGAACTGGACGCGTCGAAAGCCGTCGCTTGTCGTCGAGCGATCGGCTCGGTCCCGGTCGGCGGTGTTGGCGTAAACACGGTTACCGATATCCGATCGAGACGGTCGTCGAGGGAAGAAAGTTGCCGCGACGTTGGCGCGATCCGGTGGTCCGGAGTACCGTGCCAGTACTGGTACTGTGGAGTTTGTTATCGAGTAGCGGCAAGAGGAAAAGCGGGAGGGCAGGGTGGTGGCAGCTCCGCTTGGCTGACAAGTAGACAGAGATGGTATTACGCAGGCGCCGATCCTCGGCTGCCTCGACCACCTTCCACCCCCGACAACCCTCTAAACTCGAGTGCTCGGCCGCCCTACACGGCCACCGATGCCACCTACACCCTTGCGCCCACAACCGTATCTATTCTTTTGAGATGTCCTCGTCGCCTGCCTGCAGACAATTCCGGATAAGTGACCGGAGCCAACTGAATATTTACAATGTCCTTTGTTCGCGTCGCTCGAAATCGGTCCTGAACAATTCAACAGTATCAAATGAATGTCAACGATCCTATGCCTAATCAGCAAACGATTACAAAGCTTCTAAAGATCACCGGGAAACTTCATTCTCTCAGGGTTAGGACAACTGTAACGATACCGGCTCGTCTTTTAAAAGTTCACGACGCGAAATGGATTCGATTCGCCCCGATAGAGACGTCGGATCGTTGACGATTTTTGCCGATTTTTAGACGAAATTCGTCGACCTAATGAGCGGGCGCGCTCTATCTAGGCGCGAATCCTTGAGAATCTGCTAGCAAATAATTACGCCACTGACCGACTTACGTATCCCTCGAGTACGTATTCGTAATCAGAAAGTTTCCGCCGGCTGGTCGCGTTTTTGACACGAATAAATTCCGGCGATTGCGATCACCGCGAAGCGGCGTTAAAACGCTCTCGCTACGGAACAGAATTTCCGTCGATGAGAACGTTGCCCTGGATAGAGAATATCGTCTCGGTTAACCCAGACCCCATTATCCAAATTTTCCATTATCGAATCTCGATTATGACGTACCCCGTCGGCGTGCAACGTGACGATCGACAAACGAACGTGTCGCGCAAAATCCCCCGCAACTTTTCGAAACCGAACCCACGAAATCGAAAGAGCAGCAGTTGCTACAGACGCGGGGTTTCTCGATGAATCGCAAAACATCGCGATTGCCTCTTTGATTAACGTTTCTACATTGACAAACAGCGACCGGCGTTGTTATTCAACGTAGATGGAATTATCTCTCGATTCTCGGTTCACGATCGTCCTCGTGGCCGTTATTCTATTTTCAATATTCCCCTCGACGATGTATATTGATAGGGAGGCTGTATTACGTCGGGGCCGCCGCGCCGGGAAAACCCTTGATACCTTTCAATTACCTAACAGAAAGCCTAGAGAACGCGCGTAGGACTTGTTAACTATGATAGCTACGTTAACACTCTCGAGCGAGAAAATTACATGCGAGAAGAAATTCTGTGAATCGAGTTCGTTTTTGTCCATCTAATAAGAAACCTTCCTTTATGCAACATTTTTTCTACGCACCAAGAACCCATTACCTCTAATACGGATTTCTATCGGGCGAGAGGTAATATTCGTTTGAACGTATCGCCAACATTCGCGTCGGCTCTATCTATTTCTACGCCTTGAATTTTGTTCTGTTGATTTTTTATTACCCTCTTCCTCAGTTTGTTATCGATCGAGGGGGTCTCCCTTACAACCACGTCAGGAAAGTGTTCCCGTTTATTATTACTCGAAAATTGAGCGACGATATTTGACCAATATTTGCGCGATATTGGCTTCGGTATTTCCCAATACGAGCTGCCCGTGTATTCGTTGTGTCGCACCAGCAAGAATCGCAAACGTATAGTGGAATTCTTGGCGCTGAAATCCCCGAGTGCGATGCGAGTTTTAAAGTGCATATAGACTGGAGACGAAAGGGAAAGAAAATAGGATGTTGAAAGAAAGTAATTTTAAGATGTATGACTGCCTTCAATGAATGACGTCACTTCGAAATCAAGGTTGGGATACGGAACTTCTTCGTAGTATTCTTCGTTAAGTTATCGATCGAGGTAGAGAGTCAAATCAAGAAATTCTTTCTTTAAATCCTCATCTGACTTCGTCAACCCGTCTACCTCCATCCTGTTTTAAAACTCCCGCATTTGAGTTATTGCTTACTCTTATGGAACCCCCTACAATAGACTCACATCCTCTGATTAGGAAGAATTCAGCATAAATTTTTACGTTTCATTGCCTATAAATTATAAATTAAATAAACCCATCCTAGAACATGCTATACATACGAATCGTACTTAATAGCATACCCAGATAGCACAAACACGTTTTATGTACGTCCACAGAATATCCGTTCCGGACGTTCCGTACATTCGAAGAACGTCCCGTTAAGATCCATCTGGCCCCTATACGTCCACATGAAGTTCTTTAAACGTTCTAGTGAAATCCTAATTACAAAGTGGAACATCCTCAGGATTTACTGTGTCGAACATTAAAAAATAACATCCTTTGTACATTTTTTGAACGTTTAAAATTACTAAATGAATCATTTTCTTTAGACAGCACGATCGGACGGCAAGCTAGATATTTGATCCATACTAAATTCACATTCTTGGATATTAAAAAATAAAATATAGATCTTATTTATTATCTTTCACATCCCGGGCAGCAAGGAATATTTTTATTATTGCTCTACAATACTGAACCTTGTAGGTTATGTTACCCGCAATATTCGACGGTCATCCATCTTTCCTTGTTAACTTCGATGATCCCATCTATAACCTAAAACTGCAAACTCAAGTGATTAAATAAAGAAAATTTTTATTTAGCTACTTTCGTGTGATATATCAAAGCAAGTTTTTATAATATGCGCCTCGTTTCGAATAAAGTAATTGTTTACAACTACTTTAACATTTTTCTTTAGTTTAGAAAACCTCGTTTTGTTGTATGTACTTACATACATATCTAAAGTTCAGTGTTTAACAAACTTTCTACTTAAATGTTCGTTTTTCTAAGCTGAACAAAATAAGGGTAGCCGGCTACTAAAGGATTTTCGACCTTTAATGCCTTCAGTCTATACGAGAAATAAATAATACACCAAAATTTCATTGCAACGTTGAGGTTATATGTATTGCGTATTTCTGACGTATATTCATAGCACTCTTTAGAGGAACGTTTCTAAAACATCCGAAACGAAAATCTTACAAACATCCAGAAAAATAAATAATACACCAACATTTCATTGCAACGTTGAGGTTATATTGTGTATTTCTTACACATATCCATAGCACTCTTTAGAGGAACGTTTCTAAAACATCCAAAATTTACGTTTTCCGAACATCCACAGAACTTTTAAAACGGACATTTCTGAAACATTAAGTCTTTAAATCATTTTCACTTCACATAAGTCTTCATTTAAGTTTTAGGAATGTCCTAGAAATGTTAAAAATGGATGTAGGACGTTCGGACGTAAACTGGACATAAAACGGACGTCCTTGGGACGTATGGTGCTATCTGGGTTATGTCTCGATACTCGGGAGCTTCGTTGATGTGTTACTGACCTTTCATTTTTATTCGAGATACTAAACGATCTTATTGATTGTTCTGATATTCTAATGCATATAAAACTCGAAGTTCCTTTTAGAACACTCAAAAAACTTCCACTCTTTCACCTACAAATGCATACTATTGAATTCGGTAAGCGCGGTGCTGTAGATCGTATCTGCAAATTAGCTAACACTGTTTATCATGAATCTGACTTCTTTCCCGGCAGCTCGCACACTTATTTCAAGAACCAGATCACTAAATTGCTACGCAGTTCAGTTCAGTCCAAACGTCTTAAATCACATTACCTATAATTCACACGAATTTACTAGTATGAGACAGCGCTCGGATAGAATATAATTAATTTATAATTAGTTGTAAAACGTGGCTAATAATAATAAATAAATAAATAAATATTCGAGTCTTGTTGAAAACCTCGAAAAGGAAAGAGCACAGGGAAAGGTAAATGCGCAGGGTGTAGATACTCCGCGTGTAGGAAAAGGGCAGTGTTCGAGTAGTGCGCTTGTAGTCGTGTTGCTATTTCAATCGTTTCGAAACTTGTATCTACAACCCGTTCAAATATTTACTTTACGTATATGTTACCCATTTCTCTTATCGTTAACTCGAAAGGGCTCCAAACTTTGCCTATCGATACCGCCATCGCTGTGTTTGAACAAGCGTCTATCCTCTAGAACGTTCGAGAGCAAATGGTCGATTAATAGCGATTGTTCGGCGCGACTATTTAAATCTTTGGTTAACCCCGTAAAAAGTTATCTGCGTAAATCGCGAACAAAGAGGGCTCAAAAACAAGTAGACAGTTCAATGGTCTGGAAGCGGGGGGTGTAAACGGCAAGAGGCACGAATCTCTAAAACTCGAACCTCCCTGTCGATGTTCTCCCCTATCGAGGTTCTATCGATATCCCCGATGCGCTGCTCGCACGATCACCCTTCGCCGACGCGTGAGCAGCGAAACCGTCAAGGGAGCCATTTCGAACGGTGGTTATATTTAATGTACAGGGTGGCACACTTAACTGAGCCATGTCAAAGAATTATGGTCGCGAAAATTCCAACGTTCGGCTGACTCGACCGTTCTGACACCAATTTATTTCGCGAATTTCGAAACTAGCGAATTCCTCGCCGGAAATAATGCGTTTAGAGTGGAAGTCTCGATAACGCAGCTTCGGGGCTCGTTAGGGACGGTCGTTGAAGAGACCAATGAAAACGCACAAGTTCAGAGAATGAATCTGCAACTAGAGAACAATTGTCTCGCGCGAATGCGAAAGAGCACTGCTTTCGGAGAAAGAATAGAAAAATAGTTAAATCTGTGTTGAATAGAATTCTTTAAAACTAACTGGAGCTGAAATACTCGAAAGATGAAGTTCCCATAGCAAAGGGAATCGTAAAGTAGTATAAAAGAAGAACTGTTATCTTTGAATTTACTTCCCATAACGAAAAATCCTTTTTGCCAGCACGTTGTAATCGACGATATAGCTTTTAATGAAACGTAAATATTTTGAACCGCCAAGTCGAAGCGATTGCACAGTTCTGCAGACTCAAGATCCACCCGAGAGTGATTCGTTCGCGAAGTCAAAGCCTTCCGTGTCTACTGAGAACTGGTCAGGATGGAAAGCAAACACGTTGAAGCAAGGAGCGCCGCTTAGCGTCGAATTATTTTTGTGAAATATTGTTCGGTCCGCGGAAATTGAACCGACTGCGAGGAACGATTTACGAGCAACCTGCGAGTAAACTTTCGAATCGGACGGACGGTTGTAAGTGCACAGGTTCAAACTCGGACAATGCGATCACCGAGCCGAAGGTGGCCAAAGTAGGACGATGAGAACTGTAAAGCCGATTTAATTATCGAAATTGTAGTGCACGCGGGTTGCTAATCGAAACGGGCTTGATTCGAGTTCGATGCATGTTTGTCGGTTAAATACATATTCATTGATCCGCGATCCGTTCGCCTTGTATCTGAAGAGAGTGCGCGCTAGTAATATCCCTTGCCGAAAACTCATCCCGCCCAACAATCGACCTTCGATCCGACAAAATCTCCTCTCGTCGTCGTCCAGTAAAGCCGACGGCGTTTTAGCAGTTTGCTTGAAGGATTGAAGGACTTTTTCGACACTGTGCGCGTTTCAGTCTCTATTCCGATTTCGACACCCTGTTTCCATTAAGAGACAAGAGCGCGCGGCGCGAAAGGCGGAAGGCGACTGCTTTCCGCTGCGACAACTTTAATTCTGGAACTTTAGAGAATAGACCCTTGTGCCTGGATCCCGCCTATTGAAAGAGTTGACATTTGTTCGGCAATTCTAGACAAGCGAACAAATTACGACGCGCCAGCGCCGCGCCGCGCAGCGCCGGTATAAGTAATCATACGTCGAGTGTCCATTTTCAGGCGACGAATTGTGCACCTGATCCAACCCTCCTCTTTTTCCCTTCCCTAGTTTTCTCTAACCAATATAGTCCTCTGTGAAAGCTTCCAGCCTTTTATTCATCGGCGAAGGAATAAATCAATAGCGTTATTTGACCCGCTACGATCAGGGTTTAACCGTGGAAACCGTATTGAGGCAGCTCGAATAGCTAAATATTAATAAATTAACAGAGTTTTTGATCCGCGGGTCACGAAATTGTTGCGAGAGCAACGACATAAATATTCTTAATTTATTCACCGTCTTCGCTGGGAGACGAGTTGTACGAAATAAAGTACATTTATTCAAATAAGTACTGGGAATTGTTCAATAAAACACAAAATATTGGTTTCATCATCCAAATGTATTTTATCCAGGGACTTAATACCAGGGACTTAATACCGGTTTGATTTCGATACCGGTATGACGTCAACAAAGCTATACCGAAACCGATATACTACCGAAATAGATGAATACCGAAACCGTTATCGTACCGAAATAAGTGAATACCGAAATCATTAAACTACCAAAACCGAAATAAATACCGGTATTTTTTCGGTTTTTCTTTCAATAATAACATGGAAGGGTAGACAGGAATTTATTTTATACCGATACCGAAAATATCGGTATAAGTTTAGTCACTAAAGATAGGGTAATAACTTTTATTGATTGAAACTATAAAAATATAGACACAACATTTTATCTTTGTATGTATAAAAATGCGGATATTAGTAATTAATATACATTACCGGTAATTTTTTCAATTCCGTATTTCATTATTTAAAACTTTTAAGATATTGGTGGTTATATTTTTACGATATTTCTAAGATATTTTTATTTATGCATATCAAACCAAAGTTTAGATAATAATAAAAAAATATAGAGTACATGAAAATAAACAACAATTTGCAATGAATGTTTGTCTTTATTATAATTTACACATTTATATTTTTGTCGTTAGTTCTAAGAACTAAAATATCATCAAGAATAGTGTCAGATAAATTATAACGTAGATAAGACAATATATATTTTAAAATAAGAAAACCGAAAAAATTACCGGTAAATATAGGTAAATATACCGATATTTTCATATATCGGTATGATGTCATACCGGTATTTGCGTATTTCGGTTTCTATAAGGGTTTTAGAGATATAACCGAAAAATACCGGTATTATACCGGTATTATAGGTACCGGTTTAAGTCCCTGATTTTATCGCCTTCAGAATAGGCCCCATTTGATGCAGTATATTTATGCCAACGAATAATCTAGTCATCCAAACACTTATTATAGGCACTTTTCGGTATGGCTTTCAGCACCTTCTGCAATTTTGTTTTTATGGCCGCAATAGACTCAAAACATCTTCCACGACGTGGCAATTTGAGCTTGAGGAAGACAAAAAGTCACACAAGGCCATATTTAGAAAATACGATGCTTGACTAGTGTTGTTAAAATAAACCTTGAGTCTTAGACTTTTATTCAATATTTATTCAATATAAACGATACCCCATTAGTACACAATATAGCATGATACATCGCACGGATAGTATAACGATTAAAATAATAATAATAATATTTATTAACGGGAATTTCCTTTAGTTTACAGATAGAAGTAGATGATGTAAATACATATAAAATACGTATAAGACGCCACAGATTAGTTTACGCATTAAAGCTCTGAGTTCTCAGTATCTTACGAAGTTCATTTAGGGAGATAGAAAATACATCTATATCTTTTATGTGGGTATTAACATTATTCATGGCTCTGTTTATGGGTCAACACAAGTTGAACTGAAAGTCGGTAATCTTGGATAAAACAACTCACACTGGCGAAATCGTCTTGGAGGCGCATAGAATTAAATTCTTTCAAGATGTTCTGGACAGTTTATATGACCATTAATCAATTCGTGAAAAAAAATTAGATCAACAATTATTCTTCGATCAGCTAATGTTTCTGGTTTTAACGATTTAAGATGTCCGTCATAGTCATGATCCGTGATACTCATAGGATTATCAAGTATGAGTGCCACAAGTCCTATAAACTTGTGCTGAACTCCTTCATGAGACTGATGTATTTTTTGTGACAACATACTCAATTAGTTTACAATTTGTTTAAAATGTGCCTCCTAAGTACATAAACAGGCGTATTACAGAAAAAATCGAAATTAGAAGTATGCAAATTACCTGTAGTGCAGATTCGATTTATGGGATCGAAGGATATGAATCTGGACACATAATTATGGGGCAAAAATGTAGGTTTAACCCTAAACGATTTAGCTGGAGAATAAAAATTGATTAATTCAAGGAGTTGCGAGCAGCTTATGAAACCATTTATTAATTTAAATAAGAAAAGTAGATCCACTACAAATTTCCTAAATTCTAGCGTTTCGATGTTAAGTACGCACATAGTTGGTTCATAATTATGGTCCTTTATGTCCATCTTCAAACCTAATTTGTAAGCAACAAATCCTAGGTATCTATGTTGTAACCTTTCAAGAAATAGCTTATACATATTTAATCTGATCAGGCGACCATATGATGGAGGCATATTTTAAATGCGGTCTAATAAGAGAGCAAAAAAGTAGCTTGAAGACACAGATTTTAGAACTCAAGCCGCAGTTCAAGCCGTGAAAACTACAACCCTTAGAATTCAAGCCTATACAGGGTGTAACAAAAATGTTGCAGTTCCTTGAAAGAGGTGATTCCTGAGGCGATTTTAAACAACTTTTTCCTTAGCAAAAATGTTAGGTGGAGCTTTGTTAACGAGTTATTAACGAAAATCACCAACCAATAGAAGCTCGAATACACTGGATGAATTTCAGCGCGGGCTCCAGCTGTAAGTAGTATTGGCCAGCCATGGTCCGCGCCATCATTAATCCGCTGTACTGGCTCCCCAATTGGTAGATGTTTTTCGTTAATAACTCGTTAACAAAGTCTCACCTAACATTTTCGCTAAGGAAAAAGTTGTTTAAAATCACCTCAGGAATTATCCCTTTCAAGGAACTACAACATTTTTGTTTCACCCTGTATAGAGCCGTAAGAGCTAGAATCTTCAACGCTTGAGCCTCTAAGCTCGAAGACTCGACCTTCAAATACTCTGTATATGTATAGATGTTATAGGTATTAGTCTCTAAAGACTAGACCAAGAGTCTTGAATGCAGTGCTAGTGATCTTTGTAATATGAGCGGTGAAAGAAAGATCAAAAGAGAAGAACACACTTAAGTCACAAATATTAGTCACAGATGAGATATAGGAACCGTAAATGGTGTAATTAAATGATGTGATGATGTTCGCTTATGAGAAATGAATGATGAAGCATTTTTTAGTTTGTTGATTTTTTTAGGTTGTTGACACCAAGGTTAAGTAAGTCCTGCTGAATATTACAGTTGCTGACGCAGTAGCAGAAAATACATCCGACGAAATGGTCCCAGTGAAGGGTCCCGAAAGATGTCCGCCCCGGCAGATAAGAATAATTTTCGCGGCTTTGAATTAGGGATATCGCCGTGAACCACGAAGGTATAATTTTACATTCTGTCGCTTAAGCGGTCACGAAACCCTTTTCGAGATTCGTTTTCGTCTCCCCGAAGAACTTTCGTAATCGTGCGAACGCATTTCCCACTCGGTGCCATTATAGTTGGCAAAACGGCAGAGATTGTGAAACTTCCGACCGAGCATCATGCATTTGCAAGCAGCGAAAATCCCTCCGATGGTGGGCAAGTTCCTTCCACGACGGAAGTTCTCGATGCTTTTTAAGTTGTGACGCGGTTGCTACGTACGATGCAACTCTAACACGTTGCCCCCGAACGCAAGAAAAGAGGAAAGGAGCGACACTAAAACGTGAACTTCCGCTCCTATACGTGTCTTCGTCGACTTTTACACGACACCTCGGTGAATTTTTTCTTAACCTGAAATTTGTATAAAACTGTCGCCCACGCGACGTCCGGGAACGATTACTGCGTGCGACTGTGCCGGGAAGCTACGCGGTGAACCCGCAAACGTCTTACGTTAGTAAACTCTCGAGGAAGTGTTCTATGTAATACTATCTGCAGGACGCAGTTCAATCTTCCTCGATAATATCTATCGGCCAGACGCAAACCGCTCGTAGAAAGAAAAAAATAGAAGATTCAATGCTATCGACTAAAAATGTCGCCGACCCAAGCGGAGCACCTTTCGAGACATTTATCGACAACTGCACATTTTCGATATTTCTTCTTTGCAGCAGCACAAATGCAAACAACTGGGGTATGCAACAGATACCCTGAATCAAAGACAACCTCAAACTTTTCTCCACGAAAAAATGAACATTGAATGAAATTTATACCTCGTCTATTCTTTTTTTTTTTCATTAAAATTCATTTAATTTAGATAAAAATATGTTAGTATCATCCGAGACAAGCTGTAAGACGGTAGAAAGACTTTCAGGGAAGAATTAGAATTGATCAAAGTCATCTGGTTACCTTTCTTCCTTCGGAACGTTCTTAACCTGGGTTCAGTCTGCAAAGAACATTGTCAGTGAATACTGCAGGCGAATAATCCAGTGAACGCTGTTATTTCCAGTTGTTCGCCTTGGTATGTATGCAAAAGAAGATAGTTCGCCGATAAATCTGTGGCTGTAAAGCAAAACTACTCAAGTCACATTTTCAAAAAATTTGAATTTATACCTTAATTCTGGTCTGGAAAGCAGAATTTATATTATTATCAGAGAGAAAATGTATCAAACGAATATTTTCCTTTAGAAACGAGGATTTAATCAAAACGAAGATCATAATATAGTATGCGAATATATCGAAAATAAAAACATGTGACATGCGTTTTGCCTTGTAGCCACAAAAATGATCTTCCTAATCAGCATGAAATCATAAAAGTAATTAGCGACAAAGTCTTCGAAGGTTTTGGATCATTCTTGTGATTCTCTCTACGTTGTGGATTCAAAGGGTAGAATTGTTCTTGTGATTCTTTCTACGTTAATGTTCTCGAAGGCACAGGATCACTCGTGCTATTCTTCGTATAATCTCTTGTCATGTTCCACCCTTTCCCACTAATTAGCTCTAAATAAGTAGGCCCTACTAACCTACTAATGAATTTCATTTTTATCCTTAGCATTCAGGTCAACACGACAAGAGAATATTACAATTACAAGACATCAAGCGAAGACGACGCACTAATCGCAGGATTTACGATAAAGTTAGTTTAAGTTTACTCTATGACACTTATTAGACTTAATGTTAAAACTGCCAGGAAATCATTTTTCAACTTCCTTTGCTCTCAAATTCGCCCCTCGTCTCCGATGAGGAGATCACCTCTGCTTCCATTAATGGAAGTATATGATCGGCTGTTGATCGGTACCAATAGATCAGTCCATCCCTTAGGAGTCCAGTCGAGGAAAAAGTGTCTTGGACGTAGGGCGTGATAACACTCATCTGCCTGCGGAAATCTCCCAAGGGCAGGTACCCCTCTTCGCCAGCCGTCCGGAACCAGGTACACGCTTGCGTGGCTCCTGGGAGTGTGCAGGGAGTGGGTCTTTTTCTCGTGAGGTGCCGATCACTTTCCTCTTTACTGAGCTCTTTAGGTGGTAGGATCTGCACCATCGAATACCAATTCTCAGTTAAGTCGAGGTAGAGTCCCGATTGCCTGTTTCTCATAATGATAGCTTGGCAGTTGTTTAGATCATGACTTGAATCGAAGAGATGGATGGAACTTTGATTCCATCCTCCTCTGACGATGAGATTCGCTACTTTAAGGTTTAGACTTTATGATTTTTGTAAGAAGGTCTCCACGCGCAGCAACATCCACGTGGTGAGACCTGGGCAATCGATAATAGTCAAGCTAATTGGCTGCGAACTTAAAATCAAATAGGTATAAGATTGTAGTTTTAACGTAGACTTAAGAATATTGAGAAATATGAGATCGTAGTTATTGATAAAATAGATTAAAGACTAATTGTAAGTATTGTCTAGTATAGTTACCTTCGAAGTATACCTGCTAACAGCTGACCATACAGTCGCCAATTCACGACGAGCTAAAAAAAATAGCAATGAGAACGTAGGACTAGAGGGTTGTTCTTGCTCGCTCGCTTCGCTCGCTCGCCGAAAACTTCCCGATCACATTTGTAGTTTCCATATATCGTAGTGCCTATGATTAGTGATGCATATAGCTACTCATGTTCATTTTGTGTGTGACCCTTTTCGGGCCACACAAGGAACTTCCCGATTTGCGAGTTGTAATTTATTATTACCATTATTAATCGTTGCTAATTAGAAAATTATTCGTATTTGGGGAAATTTAATAGTTTTCTACTTATCAACATTTGCTAAATATAATTATATTATTATTATTTATATATAATATATAATATATACATATACACACATGTGTTATATACATATAAATATAATAATAATAATATGTGTATATATATTATTTCCGTTTAGTTATTCGCTCATAAATGTATATTCTCCAATTTAGATTACGTTATTGAGTTAGGTTTTCTTTAAAAAACTAAAAAACTACTGGACCGAATTAGAACAAAATCTCATCAGCTCTAAGTTACAGTGATACACATCGATTGCATCATCGATCATTTTGATCTCGTTATTAATTTTTTAGAAAACGTTAACGAAAAATTTGATCAGATACGTACGTACGTACATACATACATACGCACGCACACACACACACACACACACACACACACACACGAACAATTTATTCAAAATAGGCTAAAATTACCCCAATGACCTTGAAATATGAAGATCTGCCAAAAAATCGATTTTCGATTTTCGAGGTCATTACAATAACTTCCCTATAAATCGGGAAGTTAAAAATTCAGTTTTCACGTCAAAATGTTCGCCGGATTGACTGTTTAGTGGATTCCCGAGTTTCGTTCGTGAACACGCGTCTCCCTAAACCAAGCAGCGCTACATTTATGACTTCACGCCAGTTAGAAAGATCATTTGTCGGCGAACAGTGTTCTTTCGCGTCCACGTCAAGGTGAACAACTGTATATAACAGCGTTCGCTAGCATATTCGCGTGCAATATTCACTACTATTCGCTGCAGTCTAGACCTGGGTTAGGAACTATTCCATCTAATGAGGGAAAATAAAGCATATCAATTTTCTGAATGAGCGCCTGTCCGACTTAATGCCCCGTTTTATAAGGCGCAGATTATCGCTGCTGACCATCGAGAGGAGCGGTTCGAAATCTTCCTAGAGAAATCGATTAATTTGCGCAAATATTGAATGTCACGATGAATCTTGGTAAGCTGAGGGAGATCGAAACTTCGTCATAGATCCACTTCGATAAGTTTCCTCGTACAAAATGTAGAGAGACGTGGACGATGAACCGGATACTGGCCGCGATCTCGACTTGAAACGATTTAATAATGCCTCGACGAGAGAAGTAAATTCAATTATCGATGACCCACGATAATATAAGACTTTAAATGATCAAGTACTTTTAACTCTCGCCTGGATCAGGAAGCAATTATCTTGATTAGACATTGAACCTTGGTGAAACAAGGTAGACTTGCGTTATTGATAAAATGGATTACACTATCGCGTGAACACTAAAGAAAAGAAAAATCGTCGAAATAAAATATTATTCGCTCTGTCGTGATTCTAAAATGATCAGGGAAAATAATATTTTATTAGTTGAAGTCGCTCTATTTTCCAGGAAAAAGCCACCGTACGAGATATTCCAATAAAAGGCGAAGAAAAGATCTCCCTATAGTATGAAAGTTCAAGCACATTTCAATTCGAGTAGGCATAATAGTCGATGTCTGCCACCGGCTCCGTGGACAAAACTTTTTCCCATTTTGAGGGCAGAAAATGGTGTCGCGACGAAACTTCTTACTTCCGAAAATTGCTAGCCTTTTTGTAGTCAACCGAAGAACCTCACGAATTTTTCCATCAGCCACGATACATTTATAACAAAAATTGATCCATACGAGTTAATATGGTGCTATTTGTTGAAAGCGCTCCCAGGCACCATTACGTAATGACGTTCGATAAAATTATACTTTCAATTTAATTAAACAATCATTTTTCTGTTGTTCGCAGTTACGTGTTACAGTTTCATAACCAGTTTTATATTTCCAAAGGCATTTCTTTTTCAACTGCGAAATATAAAATATTTATTCGATATATTAACATATTGAATAAACAAATTTACTTAATTATTAGCCCAAATACACCATAAACCGTAAAGCAGAAAATTCGGTGCATGCTATCCTCGGAGACCACAGCATATTGATAAATTGCATTTATTTATTCCTGCCTCGGTAATTAGTTAACGAGCATATCGTTTTAAGTTCGTGGAATTTGAGAATTTCAGTTCATAGAATATCGCGGGAATTTGACGCTCTCAGAAATTTCATCGCATCGCTCATCCACGTTGATTCACGATTTCCTAAAAACTCTATTAATGAATTCATTCGGGATCCCTTATTCGATGGATTCTATGAACATTTTATAGCCGACATTTGTCGGTCAGGAAACGCTCGTTTCTCGGTTTAACGCCAGCCTGAAATTTCCAGCGTTTAGAGATTGGTGGTTTTATCGAAATATTATTGTCCCCGTCCCCCCCATTTGCATCCACAAAATCTACGAGTTTGACGTATTGACTTGACAAACGTTTGCGTTCCATCGATCGCGAGCATTCAACGGGAACAGCTTACCGATTTAAACGTCAATTTTGGACATATCAGTAAAATACTTGCATTATTATTCAGTGTATACGAGAGACAGGAACGTTAAAAAATATTTAAAACGTTATGGATACAAATGCTTTCGTATTTTCTTTCCTCTCGTTACACCGTGTTTTAAAACAAGCTTTCGCGTTGCGGGTTACAATCATTTGAACATCGTCGCATTATTATTGATATAATAACCTACTGATAACGTATCCTGAAATTCTACGTGAAGTGTACTTTATTGCACCTACTTTATCCTTAAGAAAACACTTTCTGTTCTTTATAAAAGTGCATCGAACGCTTTATGCTAAATACAATTGTCTTGATCGATCTGTCGATCTTCTTAAATGTAGGGGAGACCGAAGGCTAGTTAACTGATGAGGTTTGTTGACTAATGCCTTGTAATTATTATATTATGGCAATATTGGAACATGTAAATTACGAACTCAATATGTAATGCGTTTCCATGACAAACATTCGCGTCCTATATTAGTAAAAACGAAAAATCTACTAACATGCATGTTAAGTAAATATTTCTGCATCGACTATATATGAATTTCTGTCCACTTTATTGCTGGATATTTTTTTATGAATATTTTTTAAAAGTGCGTTGACTATAATCCTACTATACAGGGTGTCCCAAACTCGACGCGGGAGCCGAAAATGGGAGATTCCTGAGGTGATTCTAAACAACTTTTTCCTTTGCAAAAATGTCCTCCGAAGCTTTGTTAATGAGTTATTAACAAAAAACATCGGCCAATCAGAGAGGGAGTACAGCGGATTAATGATGGCGCGGATGATGCGGGCCAATACTACTCAAAGCTGGGGCGCGCGCTGAAATTCATCCACTATATTCGTGCTTCTATTGGTCGGTGTTTTTTGGTAATAACTCATTAACAAAGCTTCGGAGGACATTTTTGCAAAGGAAAAAGTTGTTTAGAATCACCCCAGGAATCTCCCATTTCCAGCTCCCGCGTCGAGTTTGGGACACCCTGTATAATATCCAACGCGTGCAGGTTTCTTTGTACAACCCTTAAGATATAAAAAATGTTGTACGAGGTTATCTGACTAGTATGGAATAATTTTTGGATCTCCGGTTTTGATCATTTTGGATTTTGAATATGTTTTAGAGGACCGAAAAATAAAAAATACGCATTTTTCTTTTTTGACTTGTTTTCATGTTTAGGGTATGAAACCACCTCTCAAACTGCGTCAGGTCTAAAGAACGGTGACTTGGATTTCTATAGACTTAACTTCAATTAATTTTGCCTACAACCATAATATGGGTAGTTGTAGTAAACATCCATAAGCAAATAAATACTTAATCTTCATTAATATCCTTATTTGTTTTCTTGAGCACTAATGATAAATGTCAACTAACCCCACAGTCAAGGCTTATTGACTTAATGTTTTCAGTAGTATAAATATGATAAAAACTACAACGTAGGTACAATTAAAACGATTTTCAAAATTAAATCTACGTACCTAAGGAAATGTGTAAAAAATACAAGACAACAAAATATCAATGATTCATCTAAAAAAAATTAGTAATGTTAAAAGTTAATTAACTAGTCCCCGTATCTCCTACTGTATTATCCGCTGTATGCATTTCGTACTACTTTCACTCTTTTTGCGTATCATTTATTTGTACTTTTATATTTGTGTCATTGCCATTTGGACTTTCCTTTTCTTTTCAAAGGGTTTATCCCGCGTAAATAAATAAATAAAACACTCAGTTTATAAAATTGTTTTTCTGAATTCCGTTGAACAGACTGCTCCTAATATATTCTTTAATATCCCCTTTCAAACGTCACTGACATGAGAAGACGTTGAATTCGATTCAAAGAGAAGGAAAATGGAGACGTAGCTTCGCGTTTCCTAGGAGAAGCAGCCGTTCTCATAAATTTCTCACGATAAATCGATAGGAATCGAATTCTACTGCAAAGAAAATTATCCATTTGAATTGTGAGTCGGGAGGAACGAAAATTTCAGTGCATAGACGAAAAGATTGGCAACACGAAACTATTGAAAGTCGTTCATTATTTTAACCCGGCTAATCTAGATTCAAAATTGCTTTTCCATATTTCAGTTTGCAATTGAAAGGATAAATCGCGAGCGAGTTTCTCGTTATGCGTTTCCCGAAACTATTTTCCTAATTAATGCCAGCATCGTGCAAAGCTCTGTCACTCTCACAATAGAAAACGCGACAGTGCGTTTTGTATGCTAAACTTCTCGCCTCGCTCCATTCTACCGTTTTGATAAATCCTCGATACAGTCTTCAACGTGTATATTTCCATTTCCTTTAAAGTTTAATGGCAGATCTGTCATCGTGACTTGGCCGAAGATTCTAAATGATTTCTCGAGGCAGCAATGCAGCCTGCAGTCCGAAACTATAAATCACGAGGAACGAGAGAACTCGGAAAATACTGATAGTCCTGGTCCCCTACGTAAACTACTGCGGACCAACTGTAAATCACAGTTCGTACCGACACTGTTTAATACAGAGTAGCTGTTTCGGAATGACCGATACGATTGCGTTTTCCATTCTCGTTAGCAGGTAGTCGATCGACGCGTTCAGATTCGAAATTATTTTGTAGATTGAACGACGGAACATTGACATAATGAATTTTTAATGCACGGCGTAAAGGAATTTGTCGCCCCACGGCGACTTCGAGTTTGGGGATTTAGCGAATACAACTTTAAAGGTAGAGTCCCCTCGCACCCTCGTCAAAAATTCGTGGAGAATTCTAGCTTTACGTAGCTGTTCCTAGCAATCAACGGTACTTTGTTACACTCTTCCTTAAGGCGCGATTCAAGCGACTGCTAAAGAAGGGAGATTGAGCTTTGTCAGCGAATATTCGCACAATAAACTCTGTTCTTTGGCGTTCAGCTTCTGTATAAAACCGACGAGGAAAATCAGGATTCTAAGCTCGAAAACTTTGGAGTAGAAAGATGTAGTCATGGTCACACCGTAATATTTAATTTCCCTCTGAAAATGAATTACACCCGACACCAGCTCAAAGACAACGCGTTAAAAGTTCCACGGAATTCCATCGTATCGGTGTGTCCGTGTCCTCGATAAGCACATCTTGTGTTTTTCTTAATTAGCCTGGAAACGTTTGCAACGAACGACAAACAATGTTGCGCTATAGAAGTCGCAGCGATCGATGTTCAATGTCCACTGTAACGTCCACAGCTGAAGCTGGGAAGCACGAACCGCGATTAAATTTCGGAAATGAGAAAATTATATATCTCGTACACGAGCTGCTTTCTGATAGATTAGGTTTTCGATTTGACCGACGTAACACATTTTTATACGGACGGAAGCGCGCGAGTATATTGAAATTTACGAGTTGGCAAGTGAAATTCGCCGGGGAACGTATAAAATTTTTTGCCGTACTCTTTTTTATTACTCGGCTTGTGGTACTCTCCGCGAGTACAGGCAACAACAGTATCATAAAACTGAACAGATCCCCTTAAAACTAATGAAAGTTAAAGAAACTTCACGCTAAGAAAACTCCGAACTCATTTTTATACCGAACCTCGAGTCCTTCTTCCGTACTGTTCCCTAAGTCAGGTTCCGCTAAACTCTGTAAACGGAAAAGCGAGGGTTCGTTGATCCGAATGAAAGGAAGACGGCGAAAATTTTTGGACGCGAGGGAAAATTGCATCTCAGGCTGCTAGATATTGTCAAATATCGAGGCGAGCTTTGATGTTACGTAATAAGCTGTTGATCGTACAGCAAATACGACGTCGGTTCTGTCAGATGACTCTGACAGGGAGCAGCGTCTTTGATGTCGAATCCAGATATTACGCGAAATCTAAATGCGAGCGGGGAATTTGTCGCAGGGAAAGATACCTGTCGCCTGATGGCGAATCTGTCGGCGCAGGAGGCGAAAAGGCGGTGGCGCGAAAAACGCGAGACCCTATTTCGGGCTTTACGTTTCCATATTCTGCGTGATGAATTTTATTGCGACGTCTCTCCAACCACCTTACGGAATTCCGACCGAAATTCTGATCGAAGATTGTCTGTCTTGCGGCAGAAGAGACTGAATTTCCGTTATCGAATTCCATGTTATCGAATCACCAATATGGAGAACAGTCGAATGCTCACGCACAACCCTTTACGTACTATGGAAATTCAGTAAAAGGATGTCCAAATTAATGCTGTGACTTGGCTTGTAGATTCATTGGCGTTCAATCTCGTCGCAAAATAGCTTTGTAACTCGCAAATCTACAATTACTAATCTAATAGAATATCATCATTACTTGAGAAACTGTATTGAAAAAGGTGTTCAGGTGGATGCTGGGACTTGTACCAAAAAGTAAAATACCGCTATTCTATTGGTATTATTTGGTTATATTTTTATAACTGTTATAGAAATTGAAATATCGGTATGACATGATCCATACCAATATTATAAATCCAAACGTGTGTTTGTCTGTTTGTTACGTCTTCATTACTAAACTACTGAAGTGATTGCAATGAAATTTGGCAGGGAGGTAGCCTGAAATCTGGAGACGGACATAGAACACTTTTTTTCCAGGAGGAGCCAGTTAATAAAAAATGGAAAACCGAGTGTTCTATATTCAGGCTACCTCTGTGCCAAATTCAATTGAAATCATTTCAGTAATTAAGTCATGAGGTCCTTATGTTTGTTACACACTTTCAGATTTGTATTGCATTGATTTATTGGTCACAAGAACAATCAGATATGATTGTGTCAACTTTGATATAAATTAGCAACTAAAATACAAGATATAAAAATCATAAGACTATAAAATTGATTAAACAGTCGATTAATAAAATAATATATTCAAAAATATTGAAAAGACGACAAAAATAACGGCAATATAATGCAATGCTTCATAGGGTAAGACAGTTTAATAAAATTGTCCCTAGATGATGCTAACATGAGAGTATTGTACAAGACGATATGGTTTCATTTGCATTGGAATATAGAGGGTGTATGCGATAGTAGTGCTAAGCCTTGAAGGGTGATAGATGACTTGAAAACAAACAAAGAACTTCTATATGACTGGGGTTCAAAACTCAACCATTTTTTTTTTTTTTTTAAATAATCCTTCCAACCCCTATAATTCAAGATAGGAACTTTTTTCGTAAACAATTTCTTCGCTAAAATAAAGATTGCGATCTTGTTAATTCAATGAGTACAGTAACTGTGATATTGTTACCTTGTATTGCGAAAAAATAGATCGATATCTGTATCGAGAAAAATACTATTTTTTGGATATCTGTATCGAGAAAAATACTATTTTTTCGATATCTGTATCGAGAAAAATACTATTTTTTCGATATCTGTATCGAGAAAAATACTATTTTTTCGATATCTGTATCGAGAAAAATACTATTTTTTCGATATCTGTATCGAAAAAAATACTATTTTTTCGATATCTGTATCGAGAAAAATACTTTTTATTTACGGAGCTACTTTTCTATTTGACGATTTGTGCTTGATTCTTGATTTCCGATTTTGTTTCTTAATTTGATCTTTGTTAAATGTTTGGTTTATAATTTGGAGTCTTGGGTTAGTTTTTGTTTAGTTTAGTTATAAGTTATAGTGCCAGGTTTCCTTCCCCTACCCATACTCTTTCTTTAAATATAATTTTCGCTAAATTGGTTTTAACAAATTGGTTTTAAAAGCCTCGAATCCCCAAATTAGTATTAATATGAAAGCTCAGTTCAATCGTATTCAACAGATTAGAAATTAGGCAACTTTTAAAACGAAATTCACGCGGGGGAACTCGCAGGCAAAAGCTAGTATGACATAAAAGTGACAACAACGTTTACAAAGACGTACTCTACCAGGAGTGAATTTAGGCATGATTTTTATGGCCCAGGGCCCCGTTCAATTAAAGGACTCCCTTCGCGGACAAAAAAATAAAACTAAAAACAATTTAAATTAAAAATTTAAGAAACAATTAATTTTACAGAATTCTTTTGTGCCTAAATTAAGTTTAGAGCGTTGGTTTTCAACACTATTGAATTTGAATAAAATATTAAATAAAATAAACCAGTTTTTCAATGTCTGTTGCCTATAATTTTTCCTATTTAAGAAATGGTAAAAAACAGTTTTTGACCCAATGGCGAATAAGTCGCCACAACCAACCCAAACTTGGATTAATTGGATAAGTCCCCAAACAGTGTTAGTCCAGGGCCCCCAAAGTTAACGGTCCGCCGCTGCACTCTACTGGTCGCCAGTTGTAAGTATAATACAACGTGCACTAACCCGAATCATCGAAATGTGGACATGTTTAAATTGTTTAATAAACCTTTAGAATCTTAAGGCGTTGTTTATAACGGATTATATAGTTATTTATACTCATTTGATAAATGAAAACATAATTTTGATAAACAGTTATATCACTTAATTTCGTTCCTTTTGTATTTACGCAGGTATAGTTCATTGATCACG
This sequence comes from Perdita meconis, assembly GCA_030770465.2. Classification (NCBI taxonomy): domain Eukaryota; kingdom Metazoa; phylum Arthropoda; class Insecta; order Hymenoptera; family Andrenidae; genus Perdita; species Perdita meconis. The sequence continues at coordinate 5,698,096 of JASKOS020000004.1, forward strand.
TTTATTTTCAATATATATTCTTGTTTCTCTTTGTACCAAAGGGTTCATCCCGCAAAAAGGTAAATAAATAAATGAAATGTGTACGTAGTTGCATCGTAAACAATCGGTGATTAAACAGAAAACGACTAATTACACTGTAAAGGAGCACTCGGCGTTCTTCATAACCAGGGCTTTCCTCCCTTGCAAGGTTTGTCATGCAAATTAAAGAAGAGTCTCCGGTAATTGCCAAGAACATTTTCACGATTGGGATCAGCCGGTATGACTTCTTCGTCGTCGTGTTCGATGGCAATGTCGATGTCCGGTTCTGCGTTCAAGTAGAAGAAGTAAGGTATAGGCTCGGCCGCGCGTGCACAGTCTTTAACCAAGTCGCTAACGGTGTCCAGCGATTCTTTGCTCGGATCCTGAAAAAAAAAATGAAGTAAGCAGTACTTAAATCAAATACTGATGCGCAAATAACTCGGAGCGAATTGCTGAGTATGAATTCAATGAATTTTCCTTCTTTTCTGAGGTTCCGTTTTTGGCTGTTATCGTTCATTAATCTTCGATTTCAATATCAGTCGTACAATTAGGGCGATCTTTGGTGCAACTGACTTGTCGATATCGAGCGAAGACATATAACTGAGAGTTAAATCGCTCTTAATGACGACGATGATGATAAATTGATTACAGTGGCAGACTTTCGGAACGGGGGATCGAAATCATTCGAAAATAGACGGGCGGGCGGGTCGTTTATCGGGAGAGTAACTTTTTGCTCGATAATGGCCACCATTATTAACGGAGACGATCAGCGAATCGAGAGGAAGAATTTTAGAAAATATGGAACGCTGATCCGATATTTATCAAGCGCAGTTAACCGTATCATCAGCAGGGGGAAAGTCTCCCTCGGATTTAATAAATACTTCTTGTCCTCGATAAAATGTTTAATCACATGAATTAGTTTACAGCCTGCTGATTAAACGAGTTTCTTTTTCATGATATTCCAGCGCACAAAGCAAATTACTTTATTTAATGAGCTACAAACCGGAGATTATCGGTCGTAAATAAAGGAAACTGAGAAGAATTAAACGTTCCCTTTGACTTTCCTATCGTCGTGTGTAAACGTTCAAATCGCAGTATAATATTTAGAAAGCGTGAGACAGAAAGAAGTGCGAAGACGTGTAACGAATTGAATGCGTTCTGCATTGTTGAATCTCGCGATCATAAAACGCAATTTCTGTTCCCTAACACAACCACTTCCTGTGTACTTCGTGCAAAAAGGATCTTACGATGTTGTCTCTGCTTTCTCCTTCCCTCTCCGTCGCTTCCGCCTTAATGGAGGCTAGTAACGCGGAGGAAACTTGCCGAAAATCAAAAGCCAAAAACTCGACGAGGTTCCTGTGTCGCTAAACGTGCGATACAAGTGCTGCAGCTAAAAAGAGACGAACACGAGCGCAGCACACGACGCGACGGACACAAGGATTTTATACGTATCTACTCTAGGAAATAAAAGGGGGAAAAGAAAACAAAACAGATAAAATAATCTCCCGTATTGTTTTTTTGCAGTTCAATTATCGCCCGCTTTTTTCTCCTTACCGTCGAAGCTGTCGGTTGACTTGTTTCTCTTTATAGACGGAAAGCTGGCTACGAAAATTCCAACGTCATTTCATTAGTCAAATTGCTTATTTTAAACGATACAGACAATGTTACCAATCACAAAACCGGCAGTCTGGCTGGTCGGAACTCTTGCGTTTAGCGGGAGCGTGCGCCCTAAGGTGTTCAATTTCAAGGGGTAAAAACGTCATTTCATTAGGGCTGAAAATTTGTTTATTTGTACTACATGATGCTACGAAACACAAGATACCATTGCCAGACTATTTGGTCCTTGCTAAAGTACTGTCAGAGTGAGTTAAAAGTGCATATGAAGTGCATAAAAGTGTTTTCAATGGGTTATATCTTTAGGAAGGCATTTTAGAAAAAAATGTTTTAGACAAAAGTTGTAGGAGTAAGAGGAGGACATCCTAAAGTGTTTCTGACTTTGATCTCGGTGTAAAATTTAGAGGTCATTCCAGGTCAACTTATTTTTTTTTAATGAAACTATATATTTCTTAATTGATTGATCGATGCAGTTCGCTATTCCCTGTATAAAATTGTTAACCTACTTATGACCAAAAACCGTTAGTTTAGGAGATATTTTAACTTTTACTATAAGTTTCCACGGGTTATCTCTTAAAACCTGAGTTAAAGTGTTTGTCTTGTAGTAAAAGTTAAAATATCTCCTAAACTAACGGGTTTTGGTCATAACTAGGTTAAAAATTTTTTACAGGGAATAGCGAACTGCATCGATCAATGAATTAAAAAATATGTGGTTTCATTAAAAAAAAATAAGTTGACCTTGAACGGCCTCTAAATTTGTCACCGAGGTCAAAGTCAGAAACACTTTCGGATGTCCTCCTCTTACTCCTACAACTGTTGTCTAAAACATTTTTTTCTAAAATGCCTTCCTAAAGATATAACCGATTGAAAACACTTTTATGCACTTCATATGCACTTTTAACTTACTCTGGCAGTACTTTAGCAACGACCAAATAGTCTGGCAATGGTATCTTGTGTTTCGTAGCATCATGTAGTATCATGACTTCCGACCAGCCAAGCCAGACTGCCGCTTTTGTGATTGGTAACATTGTCTGTATCGTTTAAAATAAGAAATTTGACTGATGAAATGACGTTGGAATTTTCGTAGCCAGCTCTTAGACTATTAGACGTACACCTTCGCCGGGAGCCTTCCTCTCGTTTACGTACTTAAGACAAATATACTAATTTAAGCGCGAAGCGGAAGGAAATAAAATTCTGCGCCTCGGTAGCGCTCCACTTTAGCGAGAAATCAACGTTCTCTCGACAGATCATAAAAGAAAAGTAACGGAAAATTTGCCAACATTGCAAATGCAGCCCCATGAATAGTAATACAAGGAACATTACCGCTTTCGACGACTTCTTGGACAGCCGACTTGAGGCGGCACGAGGAACGTTCTCGATGACCGTCGGTCTTTCCGAAGATGGAGCCATGGGGATGTCGTCATCACCGTCATCATCGTCATCATTGTTCTCCGTCGCTTCGGCCAATTGAGCATCGGACTCCGATTGAACTGCGGACGTCTGGCTTTTGGTTTCAGGGCCTGGCTGGCTCATCATACTTTCCGCGCTATAGTACTTCGAAGAACGTGACCTCTCTAACGGCTGCTCCTCCTGTGTGCTCCTCCTGAGGCTCCTCTTCCTCGGTCTTTTGCCTCTCCCTCGCGTTACGTACGTAGCCAACACAAGTCTGCCGCCAATTTCGTTTATCGCCTACAGCGCGAGGAATATTTCAGGCCTTCCTTAGTGAACGAGGACTCGACAAATTTGTCACACAATCGTTACCTGGTCCGCAGTGCCCGACCAGTGCTTGTAATAAGACCGAAAGATAGTAGCCTCCTGCATGAACTTCTGCGCGAGCTCCCGCATCTCCTCCTCGTCCCTCGGCAGAGGCAGCTTCTACGAGAACGTGCTTGTTTTATAGCGACTTCGGTGCGTGTAAACCAAAGTTCAGAAGCTACCCCGCGATAGAAGACTTTGTCAAAGGGAACAATGCTTTGCAATTCCGAAGCTCGGAAGCTTGCACGAGATAAACACTTTCAAATAAATTACTTCTCCCGCATTAAACTCTTCGACAGGCGTGTGCATACATATACACAGCGCAGTTCAATTTACACCGGAAAACATCATTTTACCGAGATCAAACACCTTTGGAGTTCTCGCAAATTTTGTCGAATCAACAAGTTTATTCGGGTTAGAAACATCTTTTAATGAGTTTCATGAGTTAATTTAGATCTTATCGAATCCTCAATTCACGGCCATATTTCAACTTTTTGGAGAACCTGAGCTCAGCATTCTGAGACTTTAAAAAGAAGTCTATTTCAGTTTTTGAAATTTTAATATATTTTATCTTTATTGAAGGTAAAAAGTATACGCAATATCAATAATTTGATAAAAATTACTGAATAATTACTAAAATTACTATACTGTACAATGTTTATCGTTGAAATTGAAAGTTCCAAACTGTAAATTGGACCATGAGAAAAGTTGAAAATGGAAATTTGAAGAATTTTAAGGATTTCAATTTAGAGATTTAAAGAGTCAAAGCTGCAGATTAAAAAATTTTTAATTAAAATTGAAAATTTGAGAGTTTAAAGTTGGAAATTTAAAAAATTTGAAGTTGGAAATTGAAAGATTTCAGGTTAGAAACTTGAAAATTTAAAGTTTGAAATTTACATATTTTTAAAGTAAAAATTAAAAATTTGGAGATTTCAAGTTGAAGATATAAAATTTGCAGATTTAAGTATTTATAATTTGCGAATTTCCATATTTTAGAGATTTGAAGAAATTGAGTATTTAAAGATTTTAAGATTTTAAGAGTTGAAGTTAAAGATTTAAAAGTTTGAAGACGAAATGTGAAATGTTCAAATAAAAAATTGGAAGATTTCATTATGTATATTAAAAAATGTCAAGTTGCAGATTTAAACATTTTTGAAACTAAAATTCGAAATTTAAAGATTTAAGAATTTAATGATTTCAAGTTGGAGGTTTTAAGCATTGAAATTAAAAATTGTTATATTTTAAATTTAAGATTTAATGGTTATTAGAATTTCAGTTTAGACATTCTGAAAATTCGTATATTTATAGAATTACAATTGAAGATTTGAAAACATTTAAGTTACAGATTTAAATATTTTTAGAATTAAAATATCTTTATTTGAAATTGAATATGAAACAACAAAATTGAAAATTTGATGAGTTAAGGTTGAAAATTAAAAAATGTAAAGTTTAAAATTAGAAGATTTCAGGTTGGAGATTTAAAAAATTGAAATTGTAGATTTAAAGACTTTTAAGTTATGATCCTGATTTTGATTTTATGAAATTGAAAAATTGAAGCGGGTGTTTTCAAAAATTGAAGATGGAGGAGCAATTTTCAACAGTTTCTAATGTTTATATTACGAACCTACGCTGCGTTCAACGAGACGAGTCACAATTGTTACCAATTTCATCAGCGAAAAGCATGAATACATGGATAACATGTCGTATTCGTGCATGACATATTATCCATGCATTCATGCTTTTCGCTGATGAAATTAGTAACAGTTGTGACTCGTCTCGTTGAACACAGTGTAGTAATACATCTTTTACCTTATTTTGTTCATGTGTCGCCATTTTGCGTCTAATGCGTCTTATGGTAAATGCCACCCTGCCTCAACTCATAGAAGAAAGAAAACTTGTAACGAGTTAAAAAACTACAGAGCCTTACTTCGAACTCGTCCTCTTCGATTGTATCGACTAAACCTGTCTCCTCCCACGGTCGTCCTATCGGCCAAAGCATCTCTTCCATTTCTTAACAATAAATCATGTCATTTGTATTTATATTTGTAATTGTAATTGTAATTTGTAATTTATATGTAACGTTCTGTAACTCATAACAATCTATTTTATTCTATTCTCTTGCTTCTCTTTCACTATTTTCTCTTTTGCTTCGCATATATGTAATAAAGGATCTCGACGCGATGATATTTAATAAATATCATTATTGTTATTATCATTGTTGAGGAAAGAATTCAGGTTAACGAACGTGAAATTAAAGGCCGTCGCACACCAAACAGCACAGCACAAGAACGGTATAGAACGAACGTCGGCATATTCACATTACTATATGCAGTTTAAATGGAAGTGCGCACACTTATCGAGGAGGAGTGTCGATGCAGTGCTGTTACCGATAAATGTGCGCACATCCATTTAAACTACACATAATAATGTGAAGCAAAACTCATACTGTCTTCATTAATTCGGCAGTAAAGTTCAATTAACTTTGCCAAATTGGACGAGAAAAGTTCCACATACCTGGTGTTGGCTTGGCTTCGGATTCTGACCTTGTCTTCTCATCGGGATCTTCGGGTTCATCTTCAGCCTCTGCTTGGTCGTCCGATCAAGTTCAATTAACTTTGCCAAATTGGACGAGAAAAGTTCCACATACCTGGTGTTGGCTTGGCTTCGGATTCTGACCTTGTCTTCTCGTCGGGATCTTCGGGTTCATCTTCAGCCTCTGCTTGGTCGTCCGATCAAGTTCAATTAACTTTGCCAAATTGGACGAGAAAAGTTCCACATACCTGGTGTTGGCTTGGCTTCGGATTCTGACCTTGTCTCCTCGTCGGGATCTTCGGGTTCATCTTCAGCCTCTGCTTGGTCGTCCGAGGTCTCTTGGTCTACAAAAAAGAGTATAATATTCATTCGCTGTTTCGAATAAGTCGCAATAAGAAGTCTACCACGCTATGGGAGTGTCACACTCTCTCCATATCCGAAAAAGAGAGAAAACTTTGTTCGTCCTGTTTGAGTCGGTTGAAATATCTTGACTCGGAAAGGTCTTGGAAATTATCGCGTGCGTAATAATGCGTATAAAGACTTATTAAATACGGGGAATTTTGAGATAACCTTTGTTGCGAACTATCTCCGTGGCGAATACGGTCTGATCTCGGTATCCTTGGTGGCATCGTAAAATCTGTTTAGGGCTACGCGATACCGAGACCGCGCGAGGACAATACCCATACTTTTAGATTTATGTCGTGATAAATGCTATAGCGATCTCTGTAGCGCGGCTTCTACCAAAATTACTGTTTGTTATTGCCAGTTGCTCTTTCAGGTTTATGTCGCGCCGTCTAGCGAAAACACGCGTCCAAAGATTCTAGGAAAGGTTTGAAACGAGTCTTCGATTAAATTATTCTTCTCTCACCTTCAGTCGTGTCGACGAACGCGTCCACAGTTTTTGTCTCGTCCTCTTCCTCGTCCTGCAACTTCGACTTGCTTTCCTCCATAGGGAGAAAGATCGGGGAACGTTGTCGCACGGTACAACGTCGGATACGCTGGGGCTGAATACATTGCAAAAGCTTCGAGAATCGCTGGCTTGTTACGAAGTTACGCGCATCTCGTGTAAACAAAGAAATATTGATTTCCCGGAGCCTTGGACCCGCGCGACGGGGCAATAAACGCGAAAACGCAGTCGCGGAAACTGCGGGGATAAATTTTAAGAGCACGGGGGATGAAATTTCTTCGCCGGTGCCTCGGAAGGAAAGCGAACTTGAGAAATTACTTGCGGGTGGAACGCTTTCGCTCTCTCCTCCGCGCAGCGCTGCGTCGCGATTCTTTTTTAATCCCGCGCCACTCTGAATTCAATCCGCGCGCTACGAGGATACCGCGGAACTATTTACGCTCGGAGTTCGCGGCGCGTGGCATCCGGAGGTTAACAAAATTTGCGGAGGCGTATGGAAGTTTAGTCGGCGCAAACAGAACGGCAGCCCATTAATGCATATTAAAATTGAAATTAAATTTGTTCCGCTTATCTTTCGCGCTGGCTGACGGAAGACGCGGGGAACGTGAGACTGCAGTCGTTGCTGAAAGCGCATAAATCGGCTCGTTGACAGTTTAAAGTTTCACGGTAAATACGTTCCTTCGATCGCGCTACTCTACCTTCTACGATCGCTATCTAGCTAGACAATGTTGCAAATTGATTGCGCGATTTCATTAAATCACCGTCGCTCGTCCGGATATTTCTGCGAGTTGCGACAAAGTTCCGTCCGCAAAATCTGTCAAAAATTAATACGTGTATCGATACGGTCTGCCAAGATTTTCTTTTATTAAACCTAAAAGAGGCCGAACTCGGAGCCGATCGCGCACGACCAAATATATTGAAGTCGATCGATTAATCTTCCGCTTCAAGGTCGACCGCCCCCGCGAAATGACGAAGCAACGTGTGTGGGTGACACTTTCTCACCGAGCCACTATTTTTCCTCCCTTCTCACCCTCTTGCTCTGTTTTTATTTTTCGTCTGGTGGGTCACTCATACGGTAGGCGAAGAGATTTAAACCGTTCCCTCGTCACCGAACTATGCACCGTCTCGTATAAATCTTGGAGGCCGACTGAAAAATACGCGGCGCGCAAGCAACACCTGAGCTTCACGCTTTGAGACATGGTTCGCGGTGTTCAAGGTTAACCAACCGGACGCTACGAAACACGGCTACTCCAAGCGATTCGCGTAAATCATGTTCTCTGCGGCTTGAACGTTTCGAGAACTCGGTTACCGGGGAACCCCTCCGCAAGAATGAAGTTCCTCGGTGTTAGGAAAAGAGAGGGGGACTTTGATGCCGGAGAGATTAAGTTCCTCGGACGGCGAAGGAAATTGGAAAACTGAGAAAGTCGAAGACAAAAGTGGAAGCTTTGAATAATCGAGGAGCTAAATTCTCTCGGCGAAACTACGTTCCCTTCGACGGCTCCGATATTAAAGATGTTGGCGAGTTTCGCGATGAAGGAGACACGACAACTCGGGTCGTGCGCGGAAAGATAATGATTTTCTTTCGCCCGACGCGAAAAGGTCCATCGAATTCACAAGTTTTCGCCGGAGGACGAGCACGAAGTTGCTCGCACCGCGCTTTATGCCAATATCTGCGGTGAACAGCGACGTCCTCCGCGCATTCCCGATTGTCGCTTGCACGGCGTCGCACGGCGTCGCGGCGGCGTCTCGTCAACCAGTCGCTTCAGCGTGGAAACAGCGACAGATGAACTTGTAATTTGCGTTGAAATTTCAGGTTTCGCGACGGTGCAAGACCGTTGGAATTCCATTCGGTCGGGCATGCTTTTACGAGCGTAAGATATTTACGGCGACTTGTAACGCGTATCGCGCGTGCATTGTTAGGAAGCCTTTGTTAACGATGCGCATTGTAACGTCTGCCGTGCGAAAGCGGCCCTTACTTGCTCGGAAGGCTGCCGATGCACGTGTGAAACGAGCCAACCAGTTATCTCGAGCCATACGAAGTTATTGGAAAGCGATAGTCGCGGAGGCGTCGCCGATCGAGAGTCCTCTTCGATTCCGCGAATAACGATGAATCGACGATACGCGGCGATATTTCATTCTACCGCGAAAAGACTCTCTTTCATTATCCGAGGGGAACCGTGTCCGAAATTTCCGCGCTTCGATCCAGCCAAGTTTAAGGACCCCGACACCCTGTGTAATATCATATTACACGGTGCCGAGGTATACGAGATTGTTCGATGTACCGCAATTTAACGCCACGAAATACAATTTGCGCTAACTTAATTTCGTCTCACGCACGTACCTATCCCCGTAACTGCGCGCTATGATCTTATTAATTACCCACTGAAAGTTCCGGCTCCCCTAATCGCGATCATTTTCCATTCTCGTTAATCAAGCCGAACGCAAACGTAGTCGAAAGAAGAGGAACCAGTTAGTGGTCGTTACGCCAAGTAGAACTCACCTCTTTGCTCTTCTTTATGCTTTCCTCGGCCTCCCTCAAGAAGTCCGAGAGCCTCATTGTGAGATCAATGTACGAACGTAACCATCTCTGCCATTCGTCGGAAAATTCCCCGACCTTCGAGAGCCAGACCGACCATACGCGCAGCTTTTCCGATGGCACGGCGTACAGACGTTCCATCGAGTCGACCACGTTCCTGGCACGTCGATATCCTCGGTTATTTCGACTTTTTGCAGGGGCGAAGCGCGCCAAGGCAGAAGCCTGTGCTATTTGTTTCGCGCGCCTTCGAGGCGTTAACCGTATTCTCGAAAATAACTATGTTCCGCCGAACGGAACGCTAAAACGAAACGGTAGAACGGAACCCCGCCGAAGTATTCTACCCCTCCAGGCGAATTTCGAGCGAATAGCTTCCGTTTTCCGGCGTCGAGAGAAGAACGGTTGTAGATTTGTACGCGCGCAATTAAAAAGAAAAAGACTCGGATCTGCTGTTCCGCGAACGCACTTATTCACCTAGCTTTTAATTTCGCCCCGTTACGAGTAGCGTTGCGTCAGAGATGCTCGGTATTTCTCCGCGTACCTGTCCGTTCCGCGCAAAAACATTCGTACGAGTTTGCGCGAGTCTTCCGTTCGAACAGGCTTTCGCAGGACCGCGACGATTTAGCAGCGGTAAGTCGACGAACCAAGTTGCCAATGGACATTACCGCGAACTCGTCGAATGATTGTACAAACTTCCTGTTTTTGTGTCGGCCTCAGTCTACGTCATTCAACCTACACCTTGGACTAAAATTACGGAACGGCGATCATCATACTATTTCGAGATAGAATCCGCGGGTACGCAGCACGTACGCGATCCACTTTTCTCTCGGGTTCGTTTTTCTAGCCGACCAGTTTCGAAATTCATGAATACGAAACTAAACGATTGCAATTGAAGCGCGACGTTGTTTGCTTATGTTTCCTGATATAACTATGTTGCGTAAATAAATAATAACGTTGTTTCCCTGTGCGTTGTTTAGAATGATCTTTCACCGTCCACAATCTGCTTACATTCGAGCCTTGACGGTGAGAATCTCCGCTTCGCCTTCCTGCGAATCCTTTTTCTCCTGTGAATCGTCTTCCTCCTGCAAAAGAACAAGAACGATACACTGTCTGTGACTTATGGTAAAAGTTAACGCGACAACCGGGCGACTTGTCTGAACGACACAAAAGCCCGGAGCCGCAAAGCGTCTGTAGCGATTGCGCAATTATTTTCGGTCGAACGCGGCAAATTTATGGGCTCGTTGGATCTACGACATTGGGGGTCACGCGGTACCGTACGCGACCGAACTTGCTATCGCGTATCGCTAGATTGATGATTATTGGTCTGCCAATTCGAGATGGGTGGATAATTAAGCCCCGATGTTACTAACGATTAGGAGGTTCGTAAGTCGTGAGATGAACGAGCACGGATATAGTAACCTAATGAAGTCTCCGGTGGTTACGATCGAGCGTTAACAAGAACAAATGTCGTCGCGTATAGATTATAATCGAGGCAAGCGTATCACAGTAAATAATAAGAGAGCGAAGCTGAATCTTCGTTCGCGTCCGAAGGAAACTATTAGCCCTCGCCGTCGTAAATAATCTGTCGACCACTGCTCAAGCGAAAATGTAAATTTGCGTGAGCCAGGCCCAGTTTGTAAAACAGGTTGGTAACCGTAACAAATGGCATCGACCGTCTTGCTAATGTTCCAAGCGGTTCCCGACGACCGACCGAATATTTATTTAACTTGCTAGTTCGCGGTTACCACAGTTCAAAGTTATAGAAGTGCGGACGAACGTCCGCGAAAAGTTATCTAAGGCAAGGAAAGTTCGATTGATCGTGGAAAAACCTGGAGGAAGTCGCGGACAGTCGTACAATCTGTAGAAAAGTTGCGTCAACAAAAAAACGAATACCAAGACCCGAGATGTTTTATCAAAGCGTAGGCGGGGATGACGGGAAAGTACGGAATACGCGACGTCAGGATGTTGTTAAAGAAGATCACAATGCGGAATGTCATGCTCGGTTTTCAAGCTAAATTGTGTTACACGCTTGCTTTCCAGCTTCGCGCGTCGCGCCCGCCGTCGTCCACATTTTTATGGACTAAACTGTAAATAATATGCCCGGAAACTTGGCAAAATGAGAAACGAAGGTTAAAAAAAAAAAATGTTAATAAAAACGGAAAAAGGAAGCGACGCTCGTCGAAACGACGTAAGCTTGTTTCCACTTAAATCCGAACAAATGCGACAATTGGGTGGGAGAAAAGCTCCGCAGATGGTAAAAGCTTGGCGCGATATACAACGTGACAGATTTATTTCGCGTCGACTGGGACCGGTTGCTTGTTTCAGTGCGAAGCTATTCACCCTCGCGAAATTAATGAACCGCGCAACAAAACTTCCCGATTACGCGAAACGTTCATTCGTAAATATCCACGTTAATGAATTTCCGTCGAATCCGTAGGGAAGACTGAACAATGAAATACGAGATTTATAGAGGCACGAGCCGCGCATTATCCTTTCCACGCATATGCGAGTTAATCGCAGACCGGCGAGCGAACGGGTCAAAAAGTACGTCGAAAATCGCGCGGCGAATGTAATTCACCGGCACGGCGAACACGTAAGATGAACGACGCTCGATTCTATGTACGAACAGGAGTTCGATACGTTCACTGATTGTTAATTTATCGGTGCCATCGAGTATTCCCTGTCCCGGATCCCGTTCGATCGCGGAATGGATACATAAATCTGCGGGGCGACGTTAAGAAGCGAAGTCGAAACTGAAATAATGGAAACTGCTTCGATTCACGATGTATCTTGGGAATAAGGAAAAAACGCTCGCTCCCACGTAATAACGCAAATAAAGAAACGCGTGTACAGGTATTAATTAAAGTCGGAGCCACCGTAGCTGAGAAAAATGTTTGAAAGCCAAGGGTAATTGAAGAAACCGTTCAAGCACAAATCTGTGCGACAAATTCAAACCCTTTCCTTCGGTCCGACGCGACGCTCTTACAGTAATTAATGGTACTAGGCAGTCGAAAAATCGATTTTCTTTTTATTGTATTTTTTTTTTTTTTTTTTAACTATTATGCTTCCTGAGTAAAATACCGTTTGGCTTGTGTCAAAATTCGTAAAATATTGACCAGAATATATATTTATATATATTTATTTATTTATATACGGGAAGCAATTCCCATTAGTATACAAGTAGTTAATTACAGTTCAATAGATGACGAACAACAAATATAAAGAAAATAATAACTTTAAATTAAAAATTGAAAATTATATATAGCGAGATTAAGTAGAAAGAGAAAAATCGAAAATCAAAAATATAAACTCGTTTTTCCCCGAAAGCAAGTTGATAGTCCAGCGGCGAAAGTAAGGTTTCTGGTACTTAAAAAGGGATTAATAACTGCCTTACGTTCACTTTTGTTTAAGTGAGGACCTTACTTTTTTATCTTTTTAAAACAGTTATAGACATGTAGTGACAATAATATTATCCAATCCCTTAAAATTTAAAATGCCTTTTTCTCTGACTTCTATTTTTACTTACTTATGTAATGATATTTCAAAAACGAAGGTTCTAATCGCTTCGAATCATATTCGAGCATGATCACAAAGTGTGTAGTTTCGGCCTGAACCTAGGTTGAAGGTAATAATTACTCTTATTTCTTATTTAAAACAAATAAAAGCGTAGTCTTTTTTAACAAAAAGTACATGTACAGACGTGTACAGATACTCACAGAGTTATTCGCATGTATTGCAAACGTTAATTGACTGTGAATTCCACAGTATTATATTTTTCTATTCATTTATATCGTTCCAGCTTCCATATTTATTTGTTTCTCGAATTCCACAACTTTTATTGTGCAAAAATAAATATCGATTTTAAAATTTAAATAAATTTAACATATTCTCTGTAAACAAATTTGTGAGTCACTGTATAATCAAGTCTTTTTTATGAATTTTACATAAATTGTTTTCTCGTATAAAAAATTTCCCAAAATATCACCGACTTTTCGGTCAGTTACTGTAGTGTTTTCTCGTAAATGGTAAAGAAATTCTTCCTTTTCGCTTACGGCGCACAGCGCGGCATACAATGGACAAACATCAAAATAATCATTATTTGCTTTTGATTTTGCTGCATGCTTTTATTATCAGTCAACAAGTAAGTAATATAAATGTGAATATTAAGTTGCAAAAAAATCAATACGGAGTTAATAATTGTCGTATGTATATCAGAACGTAATTATTAAAAAATTAGTTTATTCGTTCATTGTATATTTTTGTCTGTTATCATTTGTAAAACAGTGTTTGTTACGCCTTAAAAATGCAGAATTGTAACAGAAAATTTTCTTTTTTTAAATAAATAATATTTAAAAAACGGTTCAAAACATCCTGTAATGTTGATTGTTTTGTGTTAAGAAGTTATTGTATTACATTTCTATACAATTTTTATCTGCTATTAACTGCTACAATGACTGTTGACGCATATTCAACGTAAAGTACATCAGTTATGATTTATGAACAATAATCCTTGTTCCGTTATAATTAATATTGTAGTTATAATTAATTGGACAAAAGAATATTTTCAATAAAAGTTACTCAATATTCTGTTGAAAATAAGTTGCAATAGTAAATAGTAATTGATAAATATTTTTTATTTAATAAAAAATTAAAATCGTTTCAATTTTTTTTAACGTAACATCATACTTTTTATACACCAAATGATGCACTTTTATATTCACTTAAAAAAGTATTAAGATACCAAGGTGGAAAAGTCATGATCTTTGTCCGAAGCGCCGCACAGTGGTTCGAAGGTGGAAAAAACCCCAAATTCTGAAAGTGTGATTTTTATGTATAAACTTGTATATTCTGATAACTAATGAACCAATATATCTTGCTATGAAATTGAATATAGCTAATTCATGTCAATAAAGAAGAAAAATTTATCTAAAGTGGGCCTATCATACTCTCACTGGAATCTTACCTTTTCCTAGCCAGAACTCTAATTCTTTTTTTTACTTTCTGCGAATATATATCATAATTTGTTTCATATATTTTTAATATTTATAGTCTTAGCTTATAGAATACATAAATACTTTTCGAAATCACTCAAGCAATATTGCATAACAGAGCCTAAAATAAAGGTAATAAAAATAGGAAGTACTGTTTAATTCCCTTAGGCATATAAAAAAAGCTCCATCTTCCTCCGCGTTCTTAATGGTATTGATTTATAGTAAATACTATCAAGTAACTGTCCTGTAAAAATTAGCTGCATCTTTTTGCACATTTGACTGTTATCGTCAAATTACTGCTCCTTCTCGCTGCGCCTAGCTTTACGGAGGGCTGCACTGAGAGTACCATATGAAATATTACTAGCTGCTACTCATAGCTTTTATTCTTCCAACATTTCTATTCTATTACATTTCCTCTTCCGAATGTTTTGATGGTTTATTCTGAGCTCGATTACTTTGTGCACGCATCTGGAGACCAGACACAGGCAAGTTTCAGGTGGTCGCATCCTCTGATATTTTCTCTATAAAATTCTTGGACTTTCCACGTGTTTATTCTTCATGTCACTTCTTTATACTTTGTTTCATTTTATAACTTCTTTACGAAGGTTTCGAGTAGGCTTGATTATTCTTGCTGCACATTTAGGAACCAAACCCGCCCAAGTTTTAGCCGGTCGCATCCTCAGATACTTTCATCATAAAATTCTCGGACTTTCCACGTGTTTATTCTTCCTGTTCCTTCTTTATACTGCTTTACAGTTTCAGTTCATTACTTACAAGTAGTTAAAAATTAGTTTAGGACTTATAAATACGGATTGTGTAAATATTGTCAATTAAATACAATATGTCATATGTATACATAATGAAATCCACAATAGGTATTTTAAAATATTAATTTTTTACAGAAAAAAATGTGATATGACAATGTAACTTATATTGTAACCCTCTTCTTTTTTATATAAAAATGTTCTTACGAAAAGCATATTAGGTAACAACAACAGTAGTTGTTTTATGCAAAACTGCAAAACATAGTATATATACAACCTACCGTAATATTAGAAATTGTTATGAACTTTGTTTTATGTAAAAAATATTATTATGCGAAAAATATTATGTTAAAATAATAATAGTACTATAAAAATCGTTATTCAACAAATAATCTAAAAAAATTATTCAAAAATATTAAAAAGTAAAGAAGTTACGAAGTTTTTTCCGCGATTCTTATATACGGCGAACCACTGTGCGCCGCACTGTGCGGCGCGTCGAAACAAACGCAATTTTTCAATCGTTTTTCCCAAAGTAAACATCAAATACAAAAACATAAGCGTGACTTGTATTAAAACGCCCTTCTCCTTCCACTCAAAGCTCGTTCCCCTGGCGAGGAAAAGCAAAGATCGTGAAAGTGGTTTGGAGGCTGCGTGTTTCCGGCATGAATCCGAAGATCAGAAGCTCCACGACCGATAGAAGTCGTGTCGACGGTGAAATAAGTCTGTTGTTATAAATAACGCGCGGACGATAGTAAAAATAGCAACCAGGGCCGTGACCATTAGCGCGGCAGCTCGCGATCTCGCGTCAGCGTCGAGTAAAATATGAAAATTCTGGCATCGGGAGAAGACGACTCTTTCGTGGGTAAAATATGGCGCGAGGCTGCCAGGTGGAAAGAAACAAAAGTTGTATGAATCTTTCTTTCGTCGGGCGGTCGTTAAAAGTTGTTCTAATAGAAATCGCCAAGTTGAAAGAAAAGCGAACTCGTGCAGGAACACGAACGCGAATAATTAGCTTTTCCGCTGCGTTTCCCTCCTTGGCTCCCGCAACTCGATATTCCTCGGAAAGTTTTGTTTCGACATTAATTTTGTCGCTTCCGCGAGGCCGCCCGTGGATTTCCCGAATTCTCAAAATACAGGCTGCACTAATCCACGAATAGGACCGAACTAGAGTCGTGCTTTCAACTCTGAAGAAAGTAAGGAACGCTCGGCTGCTTCTTGACCGCTCCACATAGATAACGAAACCCTTTTTGCTGTTCGAACATCGCTGAAATGCCGTGGAAAGGAAACGCGATTCGCGGAACAATACTGAACGTCGAAGAAATCGTTTTTCAGCCGTCCGATCGTAACGATCGGACGATACAAGTCATCTCGGTAATAGATTTGTGCGTGTAAACACGGCTTGTTCATTGGAAAGCCCTTTGTCTTGGATCCGTAAGCCCATTTGCGCGAAACAAACAGCGAGGAATTCCGTACAATGTCCATTGTCAGACGACATCGATGTCCTGCTTCGAAATTACCGCGATAAGTCACCCGACGAATTTCTTGTTTCGGACAATGACGGATCTGTTCGAGGGCTCTCGGCTTTTCCAAAACGAATCGCGTCGAAAAGCCATCGCGAATGAAAACTGATGATAATCCTTCGGAAAATAACTTGGAGCATTTTTCGTTATTTGCGAAAATGTACATACAAAACACCAATATTTTACGAGTTCGCGCACGCATTCGATCGATTCGCGTGCAAGCGAGTCAACAAATGATTAAAAAGCGGAGAGTAAAATGGAGTGACGTCACTGCAGGAACGACATCTTTGCCTAATTAACAAGCTAACGAATAAAGTCTCAAAGGGCAAGTTTCTGAGTGAAGTCGCACGAAAAATAATATCCAAGAGCGGGGCAGGAAGAAATGCGAAAAGTTGAGATTCTAATTAGCATGAAATATTCTTGGAATAATATACAAAGTAAACGTAAGCACACGGAACAACGCGATCCTAAGATTTACATTTACTTTGGAATTTCTAATTTCATATTCTCCCACGGATTCTCGCCCCAATTCTTCCGTTTCCCTCGTTCTTTTCTTTTTTTAGACGAAGCCCGTCCGTCGTCTTCCTCCGCGAATCGAACGAATCCTCTAAACGCATCGCCTCCCAATTCGGCGAGAGAAAGAAAGGGAAATCACGAGTAAATTCGTGGGAGGAATGAGGCCGCGCGATTGAAAATTCCTGAGAAAGAAGTTGCGATTTATCAACGCAATTCGCAACGTTCGGCCTTTCGCGCGCGACCAACGACGCGAAATTAGTTTGAGCGTTTAAAACGGAATTAAAACGCTTCGCGAATCGGTCGTCCGTTCGTTACTCGCGAACCATCGCGTTCGTTCGTTGCATTAGATTGCATGAAATAGTTAAATTCGTAGCCCGTGGCGGGGCATCGGTAAAATTAATCGAGGGTAGTGAAAAACAACGCTCGCGAATTTGTTCGCGAAATGGGCGGATCGCTGCGACTATCGTCCGCGGAAATTTCGCGACACTCGAGTTCCGAGGGTAAATAAATTCCCTTGTCGATGATAAATTGAGTGTCACTCCTGCGCGAATTTTTATTCCGACGAGCCAGTGCCGTATAAATTATCCTCTGGCCCAATTTCTAACGCGAATTCGTTTGATTTACAGATCCGATTGGACGTTAAACGAAAGAAAGGTACATTTGTTTTCAAAGAGAATCGAGTCCGCGCGATCTATTTGCTCGCGACGGTAGCCGAGCGCACGATTTCGCAACGAGCAACAGCGTTTAAGCAGCGTCCGTTCGTTTGATCGAAACGCGCAAAACGATTAACGAGCTACGCGGCGGAAACTTCATTCGAAAATTGCAAAGCTAATTCCGTTAAGTGACTACGAAATTATTTTGAGGCTGCCGAAAGTTTCCTTGACGAGTCGAATATCTCGCGAAGGGACTAAACGTTGGCTGTATACCGGCGTGTAAACATTAATTCATCAACACCGAGCCAGTGAATTATTATCGCGGCTGGAAAGTTTCAAGACAGATTTTCTTGCCCAGCGTTCTCGCTCCTAGGCGACGTGAAACCGACATTATCTCCAATTAAGCCGTTCGCGAAACGACCGGCTGCAATCTCTCAAAGAAACTCAAGATTCCGAAACTACGCGAAACACTGGCGAGAAGTTAATGCCAAGATCAATGTTGCACCGACCGCGGTGCGACATCCGAAACCTCTGTCACGGTGGCTTAGCTCTGCCAGGAGTCGACGACGCCGACGCCGACGTCGCAGAATACACCGATCGGTTTACTCCGTAGATCGCGTGTCGTGTAATTTCATCAATCGCGACGAAATTTTCCAGCTAAAATTAGAAGGAACGTTCAAAGATCGTGGCACAGGCCCCTTAGTCATTTAGCGACGTTTAGCCTATTTTTAGGGAACCGCGCGCCGAGACTTGTCCGAGTCAGAATTCCAAAAACGACCTACGAAACTTTTCGTTCGACTCGGTACACGATCGTAGACGCAATTATGAGCCTCGACGTACTTTCGATGGAGCGGCGTTTTCAAATTTTCAACCACTAGGAGATTCGATTCAGGCGAACGCTATGGAAATTCCGAACGAATAACGCGTTTCATGACGCGGCGACGACGACGCTGGCGTCAGCTTCCACTCTCGATCTCGCTCGTATTTCGTTCCTAGTGAATAGAAGCGGAATTCTAATTCCCGGCTGACTGTTATTTAACCCGACATTACTCAATCGAACGCAAAACAGAATTCCGTGACAATTCGGTCTAATGGTGGCGCGGCGACAGAACCAATAATAATTCAACATTTAATTATGAATTTGCCGTTTGGGGCAGACGTCCGCGTTTAGCGAGAGACCGCAAACTATACAGGGCCAGGACATTGTGGACGTCGCGTGTGTACGGGGATATATCGTATCGAATCAGAAGATAGATCACCGTTTCAACCGGGAAACAAAGTCAAGAGCAGCCCGTCGATATTTCATCGCGGTGCAGTCGCGCTCGTGCACGCGGCATCGCGTCGTGCGAAAATAAAAATACGAACCTTTTATGTTTCGTCGCCCAGGAGAATGATGAAGTTACGAAATTAGCGCAAATAATAGGAAAAGTTTAGTTTTTTTCAGAGAAACGACGCGCGTCTTAGGAATTAATTCTCTTCCGTCTCCTTGAGCGATCGCTTGTCCTCGTACCGCGTTGCGCAAAAAAGAGCACCGTCGAAGAGACATTGTGCTACTCTATCATTTGTTAGCGGAGAATTTTGAAAGGATAGGAGGCCGCAGACTCCGGGATATAGGGTCGTTAGTATTACCTATAAGTTGCAACTACCAAGTACCCACTTTGTCATCTTTAAGCCCTTTCTTCCCTGATGGCAATAGATTACACGCATTAGCCATACTCTCTCTGTCTCCCGTCTCACTTCTCGGGGAATAAGAAAATCCCTTTCATTGAGTTCGAGCGGACCGCGAGGAAGAAACAACGAGTACGAAACGAGGAGGTGCTGTTAATTCAAAAAGTTTTTTCCCTTAAACGGTCCGGGGATGCCTGACGTCGAGAGTATTAAAAGATGAACGGGCTTATCTCGGAAGCCGCGATGAATCTAAGCGAAACTTTCTCGCGTCCCTCGTTATTACTTGAGCGAGTCTGGCGAAAAATTTTGCGCGGTTTAGGGTGATTTATAGCGACAGGAACAATCCTATAATCGCTGCAATTATCTCTCGATTGATAAATTGTACCAATTTATCTAATAACTAGACTTCGACGAGTGAAATAGAGCTTCCGACGTTTTCCACTGGATCGAACCGAGTCCACAGGTTGCAAGGATTGGAGCGAAACAAAAGAACTTTCGCCGAGGAGAAGCCGTTACTCCGAAATTCTCCAACGGCCACGTTGGGAGAAAGAACGACGCGTCACAGGAGATCACCTGTCGATTCTCAACATTCTCTTCTGTCCGCCACCAGACAGAATACTCGGTGATGTCCCACAGGAGTTTCTTCGGCTCGGATTCGAGGCAACGACGACGTGCGAATCGATCGTCCCGGAACTGAAAGAGATAGCCGACGAAGCGTCTCTCGAAATCACGTCGCGATTTCTTCGGATCGGATTCTACAGAATTTCGAAGCATGCCGAATGCCGACGCGACGGGAGAACAATCTCATGGCGTAGATCGGAGGACGGCGAGATCCTCGAAAGTAAGTAACACGCAAGAGGGCAGAGCTGACTGAAGAGGACTCGCGGCGTTGACGTTGGCGAGGATCGTCGTCGTCGACGCGACGGGTCGACGGAATCGTCGAGGAAGCAACGGGAGCAGGTGGAGAGGGGAGTGGGGCGGAGGCCGGGGCAGAGGGTCAAGAAAAGACGAAGTAGGAGGCAGAGGAGCGACGAAGTAGCTGGCCAGAAATAACTAATAAGACATTCACTCTGAGACGGGCGGCCAGCCGGCCCGGACGAACGCGGTGCGTCTCGTAACCTCGTAATCGGCACCTCATCACACCTTTATACGATAACACGACACCACCGTTCGTATCGATAAGCCACGGTGACGGGAGGCTCGTGGCGACGAAACCGAGAATCGCTAAACAACACATACATAAACACACAGTGTCGTGCAAAATATCGCTCGCGCATCGTCGGCCTCCGCCTCTGGTGTCCCAGTTTCCGCCAAGTGCCTACCGCGTTTCCTTCCCTGGGCCGTCTTCCGTTGTTCCACGAAAGAAAACGACCCGCGAGTCGGGAAGATAGATAAGGAGGAAAGAAAGAAACGCTGGAAAGTTAACGTGTCTCGTCTGGCAGTGCAAGTGATATCCAGTTGGTTCGTGAACGTCGCGACACGTTTCAGCCACCTTCCGGGGACCCTGTACCGCGAGAGAGAGAGAGAGAGAGAACGATTCCATGGGACGAGAGGTTCGCGAGCGAGAGTGTGGATCTCTTTTCGCCGTCGCCATCGTCCGTCTAATTTTAAGTGTTAGATAATGCACACCGGTGCGCACCGGTACGCTCGGTTACTAAAACGGTAGCAGCGCCGGCGATGCACACGTTCGCAAGCTCGCGCAAGCTCTTTCACGCTCTGCCATTGGCGTGGAAACTCGCCTCGCCTCGCCTCGTCGCACCTCCGCCGACACGAAAGAAGCGAGGTGGTGACTGTGTTGCGGTGTTGTATGTTCAACATGTTACGTCCCTGGTTTCTTTAACGAATCCCGTGGGAAACCGCGACCGAAAAGCCCGGGAATCTCGAGGAGTTCGAACGTCTACGAGAGTCGAGGTCTCCTTGGAACCCGTAAACTTTCGGCGTCTCGTGCTTATTACTTTTTAAAATATCTCCAAAATCCCGCAGAAACGTTTTCTCTCTATTTTTTTCTCTTCTCCCGTATACGTTACACAAAGTCCCTGCGGATGACGTTCGCGCGGCGTGTCCGAAGCCAAAAAGTTTCGAACGCAGCCCAGGGACCTTGCCAGCCTTTCGGAATCGCAAAAAAGAATCGTTTCCATTCTTTTTACCGCGGGGTTTCTGACACTCGAGCAGTTTTTCCAACGCACGCGAGATCTCAGAGTGCCCGTTCATCCTGCGTCTCTCTAGTCGCCATCGAGTCCTTTTCGTTCGCTTCCATCGACGAGCTTATTTTCGCCGATCAGCAGCTTTCTCTGTAGATTTTTCAAATTACAGATTCTTTCTGCTCCCTTCCATCGTTAACAAACGCTACGATCGACTTGGAAGTTTTCATCCCCATTTGCCGTCTTAATTGCGATCCATCTTTATTCGCGACCACCTTTCAAGCACAATGCCGACCGTTTGTTTCTTTCTTTGCTCGTCTCTCTTCTCTTACTTCGCGAGCCTCATCGGTCTTCTCCATTTCTTTCCCCAATGCATCGTCCTTTCTTCTTTTCCGCTTTTGCCTTCCACCACTCCCACTCCCCTCCCCTCTCCCTTTTCTCTCGTTCGCTCTCTCCCCCAGCCGTTTACCATCTATTTCTCTCTCGTTTGCACCAGTTCCACTCCTTCTCCACATTTCTCGCGGCCCGTCTTTCGATCCCACTATCTCCGTCTATCTCTTCGTGCTCTAATATGGCCAGCCGGTGTCCAATTACTCGCTTCGTTCTCGCAACAGTTTTTCCACGCTCTCCACCGACCGCCGTGGCGACGGCGAGAAGATCCTCATCAACCGTCGCGACATCCACTTCCATTTTACTGCTTTTTCCTCCACGATGAACCTGCCTATTCATTCCCCCGCTCGTGGAAATCTCTCCGCCCCTCAGCTCCCCCGATCCGACGTCCGCTACGCCTTTGCCCGAACGTCTGTGTCGAAGATCTCGCGGAACGGAATCGATACGGCGCGGCGTGCGATTTAAATTGGGAAACCGTGCCGATAGCGCGAACGCGGGCGCCTCGAAAACGCGACGAAAAGCACAGCTTTTAAAAATGTATGCACACCGAGGAAAGGGGGGAAAAGGCAGTCGGCGATAGGAACGGCGATTAAAGCGCGAACTTGTTGGGAGAGAAAGAGAGATGGGATTTTCCCCACGTGGCGATCGTTCTTCCTCCTCCATCTCGAAGGAAATTGATGATTCGAGGATTACTGGTAATCCCCCGGCAAAGTGATTCTCGTAGCTCCCCAGTGAAAATTTTCACCCATGAAAGTAAATTTAACGTCTTTTTTCGCACGCGGCAGTCTGTAATCGTGATTTTGCCATGCTCTTTCGGCGCTGACAATTCTGTTAAAAGTTTGTACCGTTTTATTTTTCGACGCTCGTTCGCGTCTGACCGTGCACGATGTTCGACTACTGGTGTTCCTTGCCTGGCGCGAACAGCCTTTACCTCCTTCGACCGTTTGAATATTCCGCCGGATCGGTTTCGGAAGAGAAAAGTAGACGTATCAACGATCGACGTCGGTCTTGATTGGAGGAAACGAGTCCGAGCCGTTACACGACCACAATAAAACCACAGTTTCCCAATTTTCTCGCGTGCACAGATCGCGGTTACGTGATCGTCGTTATCCCGTGTACACGCGATAAATCGTTTAACGGTGGTGATTTAATTTCTAGCTGTCACAGCGCCGGGTTTTGGTGAACAAAAAGTGCAATCACTTGGGGCCCCCATAGAGAGGGCCCCCCACCGGAAGAGACCGCCGCAAGGCGGTCAAATCTTCAGGTAAGACGCCTCTCTTCTCCAGCTCTCGAAATTTCAACCTTTGCTATTCCTTTCCTCTTTTTTTTTCTCTAACGTCATGTGTTTGCCTGAATAATTGTGAATTAAAATTCCATGAGAAGAGATTTCTACTGACAAAACATTTACCTAACCAAAGTGGAATTTTAACGAACCTTTATTTGACCGTAACGATGAATTTTTTAATTCCCGATGCTGTTTACTTTGAAAATTTCTCGTGTACTCACATCGAAGACAAGAAATTTTGAAAGGCTCATTTTTTCTATTCCTTTCCCGCAAAAATTTGTTCCGTGTTTGTAGATAACGATAAAGCGAGATTTGTCTAAAATAAAGATTATGGCTGACAGAATGAAAAATAAACGGTGTAAACTGGTCAACATCCAAGAGGTGATAAAACAGTTTCGGGTGCTTGCAAATGCGATTGCAAAACCGTGTTGGGAAGGTGTTGTTTTTCAAGCGAATTTAATTATCCCTGTTATTGAAATATTTGATCAACCGATGGAAACAACGAACAAAATGTATGTTCTTTCAAATACACGCGGCGATAAGTTGCTTTCGCGGGCAAATAACTTGCAACGTTTGCCGTCAAATTGAACGTATCATTTTGACTTTATTCACTGGCGTTCGAGTCGACTACGCAACGAATGCCGCTCTATTAATTAACATGTTCTACAACTATTCGTGCAGTTTGCAAAATCATCAACCCATTGCCGTTGACGGGTATCGATTGACATTCGCTCGAAATGTCGCTTACTTTTTCGTCACTCATTTCGAGTGTCAATTTAACGCAGAAAACGAGACAGCCACTTGACGTTTCTCTGCCTGAAGGACTTTAACTCGCTTTATTTTTTTTTTCTTTTTGCTTCAATGAAAACGAGAGGGGAGAAAGGTATTTAATTTATCTATAAAACAGAGCGTTCGTACTTTCGTACTCTTATTTACCGCAACGCTCCGCTGGAAATGAGCAGCCAATTAATCTTCTCTCACGCTTTAAGCGTCTTCTTTTCCTTTGATCCATTGAAACGAAATAACTTTAATTACTTCTTTCCATTGGTAACCATTCAAATCCCATTGTGTGAAATTGTAATTTTCGCAATATCGGTTGCCAACGGTTCTTCTAAAAAGTTCGCACTAACCTGACGCGAAAATCAGTTTAAGCAGTCGTTGCAGAGAATTATTTAGCCGTCAGGTATAAAGGAACAAAAAAAGCAGAAAAAGTGAGACAATTTTAAAACGATGGATTATTATTATTATTATTAAACGATGGACGTTGAGTAAAAAAAAATATAGGAAAGAGAATGAAATGAATGCCGAGCGATCGTCCAATTTGAAAGCTATGCAAATTAACGAACTATTTGACGAGAACTATGCACGAAAAGCATTTTCTGCCGAACGATGCACGAGATAGCACGACCAGAGCCAGCCGCGTCTCATAATTTTAGCCGACATCCTTTTTCATTCAGACGTCCTCGTTGCATCTGACTCGGCTCGGAATGCTGAATTATAACAACAGGTAATTTTGAGTTATTCAGGTTTTTTTTCGCGCAGGATGAAAAAAATAACTGTCACTGTTTCTCGTCGTTTGTTTCATTGGACTTTATATCGGAGGTTAATGCATTCGCGCTAGAGACCGCACTAGATAACAGTCGCTACAATATAAATTCACGGATACGAAAAGACAAACGTCATCCGCCCCGACGCGAATCTACAATTCGAATTTAAACAATGACGTACATTCGTTATCCGTAACGGATCGCAGAGCAGTATATGTATATGTATCGAAGCCATTCATCTTCTAATAAGAATAAATTCTGAATCAGATCTCGAATTCCTCGTCCGATCGATGCGTCAAAAACCACATACAGGCCGATAAATCATTCTCCATGGCTGTGGTTGATGCGTTTCAATTACGAAATAAATTAAACGCCAGAAAATTTTCCGAATCTCTTAAATAATTGTTCGGCGTCTGTTCTGCATCGCTCTTGATTCTACACTCATTTGTTTCGATCTGTAGCTCCCTTTGTATTTCTCTGCTCGTTATTTCCATCGTAGAGTCGCGGTTGCTTCCGTTCCCATTCTGTCCCTCGAATTACTTTCAGGAGTTTTGTCAGTTTGAATTATCCTTCGAATTCGATTCTACATCGTGATCCGAGCGGCTGCAATATTTTTTCGTGTTCATTTCAAGCCTCGACTATTTTCATTACAGCCGCCACATTTGTTCTGATCTTCGGTTTCCTTCGTACCCTTGCCGGTGCTTCGTGGTCCGTTGTTTCCAACAGAACCCAGAGATACAGAGGCAACCTCTTTTCGCTTCAATGCCTGCTGCTTACTCACCGCCGCAATTTTTAGAAGGTTTGTAATTAGAATTGGAACGAAGCATCGCTGGGTATTAAACGGGAAACGATCGGTGAAATAACGACACGCTCGAGAGACGCGAACAAAAACCCTCCTAAAAACCTATAGCACTCGAAATATGTAAAACCAGGTAATCCTACTCGTGATCCCGTCACGGACTAGCACCGGGAGAACTGTTCTCGTGACGATGGCCGTTCAATCTAACGATCCCCTGACGCAAAATCGAACAAAAGTCACACCCGCCTGATACGTAATTTATGGATTTTATTTAAAATATAAGACGACATGAAATGCCACAAGGATCTCGTCTCGGATCGATTCTATTTATTATGTTTATTCACGACCTTTCAAGACTTTTAATCATGGTAAATACCAGGGTTAGACACATTTTCATAAAAAATAATCATTTGAAATAATGAGTTATTTCAAATATTTTATTATTTTCAATTTAGAAATAACATTAAGAAATCATTATTTTGTGTTCAATTCAAATAACTTATTTTCAAATGATTTTTTATTTGAATAATTTATTATTTTAGTTACTTTAGGGGCCTTCCTAGTGTGTTGGGTTAAAAACAGCGCAATTTTTGGAACACGAAAAAAAATAGAAATATTGAGGATATCTTTTTGCAAATTTGTAACATTATTTTTTGACAACAGAATTTTGTTTTTCTTGATGACAAATATCGATTTGTATACGAATTACCGCCATGTGAATAGAGCGTCTCCACAAAATTTCCGTCCTCACGGTTGACACAATTTCTCCAGTTAAGAGTTGTCTGAAATACACGATTCAAAAAGATTCTTAATCTAAAGGCTTGTAGCTATTGTCCGTACTAGAAGTTTGCAAATATCTTTAAAATTTAATTTTTGCAATAAAAAAAGTATCACTTTTTTTGCGAAAATCGAAAAAATTCCGTTAAAACCTTGTATTTTTTTCATTTTTGAATTTTTTTCTCATTCTAGTTCGGACGATAATTATAAGTCTCTAGATTAAGAATCTTTTTGAGTCGTGTGTTTCAGAAAACTCTAACTGGAGAAATCGTGTCAACCGTGAAGACGGAAATTTTGTCGAGGCGCTCTATTCACATGGCTGTAAATTCTTATACAAATCGATATTTATCATCAACAAAAACAAAATTCTGTTATCAAAAGATGATTAAATAATGCTACAAATTTGCAAAAAGATATCCGTAATATTTCTATTTTTTTTCGTGTCCCAAAAATTGCGCTGTTCTTAACCCAACACACTAGGAAGGCCCCTTTAATGAAATGAAGTAACAAATAATTTGTCATAAGAGGTTATTGCATTACATTAACTAATTGAAAATAGAAACGTAAATGGAAAGGTAACATGAAATTTGGTGTTTGTCAAGTTTAAATCGGACTGATAACTGAAGTGTTCTAAGGTTGAAGCTGACTTTTAAATTTTAGTTTTGGGGACTGCCGATCCTATTCATAGAATATGCAGTAAATCAAACACTTTTTCCAACAAGTTACAGTTTTTTATGACTCTCTATACTCTTTAAAGCATGTTTTGTGTGTATGATAAGATTTCTTCAGCTAATATGCAAGTACTTGAGGTTACAACATTCATCATTTACTGAAATATTTGTATAACCTTGGTTGTTAAATACTTAATGTATAAGTTTACAACGATTTATTTTTCATGCATACCCATAAATAAATAAATAAGTGAAATAAATAACACAGAAAGGACACGATAACAAACTTTCAAAGAGAGAACTAAACGGTTTCTTTCGCGTTCTTTATACCTTTGTTCAATACTTAGTCTCGGATAAAAAAAAAAGGTCCGTTCCTGCGCAAGAAAAATTAGATTGATCCGCGACACGACGAAACCGAAGTCAGAGCCGAGAGAAAAATGGATTTCTTGTACTCGATGTTCGCATTGGACACGTGACGCACTCCTACAAATGGAAATCCATTTTTTATCGGGAAAAATAGCCGGCTTTTTCCGTCGATGGACCAGTATTTCGACCGACGAACAACAATCTTTAGTCGCATTTATATCGAAACATTAAACCATATCAGTGCGGACGTTGGAAGACACAGTCCCCTTTAATTTCATTGCTCGCGAAGAAACCTTCGCCCCTTACGCAACTCGTTGCTCTAACGAAGCCGACGATTACGTTAAAATAATTACTCTCTAACGAGGTTACATTTAATAAGAGCGCGGCTTCGTAAGGCAAGCTCCCTTTTCATTTCTAAGGACGACCAACGTTCAGTTGAAGAAACTCTGCTGGGCTTTGAATCTAAATCCTCGTCCAAGAAGCATCTACGAACTCTGTCTATGAGTCTGTTTTTTATTCCTGCACTGGCTGCACTAGTGCAGAACGAATCAATCGCTATCTTCTTTTATCTCACAAAACGGAAGGAGATAGCAAGTTCACTCTGCGCTAGTTCAACCAGTGCAGAAACGAAAAACAGACCTTATATTGATAAACGCGACTCTTATTTTCCGTTCCTTCGCTAGTTAGCAACGTCGACGGAGGAATTTGTTCGCGCTTCGAATTAGATCTTTTTTTCGGAGACACTTTTCTCTTTTCGTTCCTTCGATGAGTCCGAGCCATCGATCTCTTCCGACCTCTTTAGCAATTCGCGAGATTCCTGCCGATCGAAAGATCCGATGCGAAGAATAGGAAAAACTATCAGGAGAAAAAGAAACGCGATCGCCGTCATAAATCTACACGGAATTGAATACTATAGCGATCGAAAAGCTGTGCTCGCTAACAAAACTCGAGCACGGAATTGACTTTCGAACTTGCTCGTTTCCCACCGTCTCTCTCTCCTCTCTCTCTCTCTCTCTCTCTCTCTCTCTCTCTCTCTCTCTCTCTCTCTCTTTCTGACTGAAAAACGCGTTAGTCATAATGAAAAAGCAATTACTCGCGACTCTAAGAAGATTAAATCATTAAGAAGGATCTCGCGTAACGGGATCATAAGCAATGCGTCGCGATAAAAACAGGAGCGAGGATGCAAATGCAGCAAGTAAATGCACTTGAATTTCCGCTTCCAATACGCTTATCCAGAGTTTTTTTCAGCGTCGCCGGAGACTCGTGTGAAAAGTTACCCTTCTTCCGCGCATGACATTTATTACGTGCCTAGCTGCACTTTGTACCTCGTTAGTTGACGATGCACCCTTTCATTCGCGCCGGTCGCAACGCTCTCGCGCGTACAGTGCCACTGGAAAACAGAGGAAAAAACGAAGACGAAGGAGGGCGAGCAGCGAAACGGTGAAAGAACGCAGAGATACTAAACGCCGCAAGAACTTATCCACTCATCCCCTTCGCGCTCAACAGATCCAATTTTGGCAAGAGCAGATCGATTCAAGTTGAATTTAGCCGTCAGGACGGGTTACGCCAATTGATCGCAGTTTCAAATCGTTTCAACTTCTTTTTAGATTTAAAGTAGAACGCCGCGAAATAAAAAATCAAGGAGGTCGCGTTAAAAAACCTAAAATAGAGGTGCACAAGTTTCTGAAACTGCTCGACGAGTTTCCGCGCGTCTATAAGCTCATTCTTCGAATCGGATCAAATTGTTAATAATCTAAAAAAAAGGTACAAGGGTAGATCCACTTGGATTTTTAATCACAGTTCTGAAGTTAATAAATCAATTCGGCTAAAATTTATTTCAGCATTTAACCCAAGCACTAGCAAGTATTTCTATAAAATTTCATTTTTGTATATTGTTTCATTTTTCTACAGTAGTCATTTGTTTGATTTTTGTCAATTTTTTATCGTAAAAAAATAATAGATCCACCTTCAGAGAAATAAAAGCTTTAAGAATCTCGAACATTATGACTTCAAGAAATAAATGTTTTTAGTCATTTATAGGTTTTCCACCACTTTCTATTCATAAATTCATCTTCTTCGTCATTGAATTAGCTAGAATTTGTAGCTGTTTCACAGTAACGCGACTTCAGGACTTCTATATTGCGATTTCCAATTCAATAATGATATTAAATGATCGACTACTTTCATGTATGTCACGTATAAGTTGATCTTGAGGATTCTGGAAATTTCGTTCAGCAAAACGAACAAAACTTGTTTGACAAAAAGCTCTCAAATTTCGTGTTAGGAAGATCTCCTTAGAAAAAGACTCCTAATATTCTTTTCATCCAAGAAACAAATTGCAACCGAATTCCAACTTGCTTGTTTTTTTATTTTATTTTATTTATTTATTTACGGGTGAAAGCCCTTTAGTTTACAATAGTAATACAAGTTAATGGATTAGTGATCGTCAGATAGTAAGATTTTACTATCGTAGTTTACTATCGATTTTATTATCGTATAAGATTTTACGCTGTTACTTAAAAGTGGTGCATGATGCGAAAAATTCTAGTTTTTGACAGAAACTATTCACTTGGTTAATTATACGGTGGATGCAACTATGATGAACATAAGAAGAGAATGCTATCGTAGGCCGTGGCGAGAGACAAAAAACTTAAAGTGGGTCAAGATTTTAGAACACGGAGCAAAACTATGTAGTATTTTGTGTGTACACATGACCTCAAGCAAAAGTCTACGCTTATCGAGAGGCATTAGGTTTAATCACCTCATTACATGTATAGGAATTCGAGATAAACATAAAGTGAATTATGTCTATGGAACGAATGTAAAGTAGATATTAATTTAATAGTAACAATAACTAAGGCTTTCACTCGCACAAAATGATTTTCTGCTTCTCTTCTTGCTTTTTCTACACGCTTGTTCTTTTTTTTAAATCAATATTCTCTTTGCATACTTCATTCATATTCATCTTCTCTCACACACTTAATTCAGGTTTGTCGATCCTAAATATGTGTATGTATAATTGTCGTCATTTAGCATCATAGAGTTGCCTTTGAAACGAACAGCAATACAGAAAAAGTTATGCTGAATAAAGTGTTGACTCGAAGAACGGCTGTGTTCAGAACCGAGCGCAGCTCTTTTTCGAGTCGGGTTCGATCTTGGTCACGACGAAACGAGGAGACTCGTACCGGCGAAGAAGTGGTGATGATAGAGACTCCCTTTTTCGAATCAAACTCATGCGTCGTTCTTCGGGTCAACGTTGTAAGATTGTCCTTATATCGGGACAATACTGTACTTTCCAATCTTGAACATAAGTAACGTTGATGAGAACCAGATTATGGAAAAATATAGAAGAGACGGAGCAGGAAAGAATCCCTATAGTATTTACATTTTTTAAATGTTTAAAGGTCCTGTAAATAAAGCCAAGCATTTTGAATGCTTCCACGGTTATGACCAAAAGTTCAAGTGGATATATCTTTTTGTTACGCACTGTATATTTTTCATCCGATACGAAATAAGTTGCCGCTGCCAATCACCTGGACAAAATATACAAAACCATCCGTACAAATCCCATTAGCAGGCTCGGTGGAACGCAAATGGCTGTGGCATTCGTAAATTCAACGATTATCCGCTATTACAATTCTGCCGTTCTGGGGATTCGATCGCGGACAAGCGACATGCCTGCTCTATAACGAATAGCTCCGGGCTAAGTTCGCGTTACAACGCGATACAACTAATGATCGCGATGCGATCGTTAACGAAACTTCCACGCCCATGTCCGATCCGACTTCTCGACCCCATTATCTATCTGCGTACCCTCTCGAATCATTTTTTCGATCCCATTCCAAATGGAATGAAACTTTCCTCAGATTCGCTGCGCGTTCGTTTCTCGTAATCCCAGTTAAAGATACGTCTCAATGCCCTTCCCCTGTTCGAGCAAATTATAGAGAGAATATTCAAAAGGCGAGACTGGCTCCTACACGCGTTTCATTCAGCCCATTATTCTCCTGAAACAACGGTGCGTCTCCAATTAGTTCGGGGGTTAATTGGTCAATTGGGACAGCGGATTAACTGATTGTCCGAGTAGCGTAGGATTCGGTGCGTATTAAGCTTTTCCCAGTTCTCCGTTAATTTTAACTCCTTGGCGCTTTCTTCTTTTTTTTTTTTAGCGCTCTACTGAAATTTGAAAGCGATACGCAGCTAGTAAATCGGGAAGACAGAAAAACGCAACGCAATCGTGCTTTTAGAGTAAAGCGACCCGACGTCTCTATCTGTTCTCGCGTGAACTGATTACACGAGTTTGTTCCGCCAACCATCCCTTATTTTCCACAAGTATGATAAAAGGAGAGTATCCAGGCTAGACGAAGGCAAGCCTCGCCTCGGTGCAGCCTGTTTTATTCATCCCATTATTCTTCGAAACTCGCGCCACATCCTTGGTTGCCGTGAGAGAGTTTTCATAAAAATGCTTGGAAATAATAGACTGTCGCTTCGTACAAAGCGTAGCCTCACTTAACGCGATTCTTCCAAGAATTGGGCTGCCTCCCGCTACTTCTTCCCCCAATTTATCCTTCACGGTGTTTTACTTTATATGAAATCCACATTCTCCTTCTACCAGAGATTCCGATATTAATATACTGAAACGTTTACCTTCCATTCGATTTGTTGGTCTCGGGGTTTTTCGGGATTAGTTCTTATTATCAAGAAATTCGAAATCGTGCGGCAACATTTCACGGAGGGGTTTATCGACGATAAACGCGTTCAATTTTCGGAAATTTCGAGATGTTCCGTAGCGTTGAACATATCCCTCGAGGTGGGTAGCGTAGTACACGTTCCCCGGGTAATTTATCGCGTGACTACGAATGTATATTAATGCACCGGCAGCGTCTGCACAGAAGAACGGGTGAAGAACGTCGGAGAAATAAATTAAAATAAATAGTGCGTGTTCCCGCGGCGACGTAGGAATACTAAAGAGTTCGATTCGCATCGTATGACGAGACAACGTGAATTTTTCAGAACGATAAAAGCGAGTAGATTTCTCCCCGGAGAATTTCAGACGCTCCGCGCGATGGCTAGATGTAAAGATTACTTAATTGGAGCGATGCAATAAGCGGTAGCCAGAGAAACTTCCCAACAGAACAGTTTCATGCGACGATCTCGAATAGGACGATCCTTTCGTGTACCTGGCTTATGTATTATGCAAATCTGTCTACAATAGCTTCAACGCTGGTCGAGTTCTTGCATTAGCAATAATGAAAACCACGCAGCTATGCAATTTTCTCACGGGGATGCTGAACGAACGAACGATCGCTTCAAAGGTATTCGAACAGAGGAACCTCCCTTCAATTCCGTCCTGAAAATCTGCCTCGTTTCTCACACCTCTCAACGCGGCAAAATATATTATAGAAACGAAGGACTGTTGGTAGTCGCGAGAGAGAATATACCGTTGCTACGTTAACTTTAATGCGCAGCCATCAAATGGACTCGTAAATAATATCGATAAGTTTTGAAAAAATAGTTCGAGCTTACAAATTCGTGACAATGCGTAGAGTAGACCGGAACGAATCGGATCACTTTCTGTTTAATGATTAATAAATGATATTCAGACAATAAAAATCTAACTTTCTATTATAAATTCGTAATTAGTTCCTATTTGGCTTTAATAATAATAAGAATCCATAAACAAAAACTTCAAACTCGGCAACAAAACCGCAGGCAGAACCGCTTATGAAGCTACCAACCTGTGAAAAACATACCTACACGATCCAAAATGTTTGTGCGGTTGGGAAAGACAGGATATTGATCACGTATTATGGCAGTGTCCTCTATTTGATGAGCAAAGAACTATATTCATATATGGACTACGTAAAATAGGTTTATTTCTCCCATCATCGTGTAATGTGATACTTCATATACCTACAATAACTAGATGTAACCTTATATCTACGTTTCTGAAAAAAAGTAACCAGTCGGTTTGATATTGTAACCTATCAATGTAAATTGCTTACATCAGTATAAAATGCATTGCAGAATGATCTCCCTTTCGAGATTAAAACTACGTAAATAAAAAAAAAAACATACCTGTGAAGAAACTAGGAACAACATTCAAGACGCAAAAAACACTATCAACGAAACCGTAAAAAACTTTGGGACAATAAATGGCTTACCAGCAAGCAAACAAAACTCCAGAAAATAAGATCGAGCGCGTATGAAAAACTCAATGACCCAAAGTTGAACACGAGAGAATAAGCACCTCTCATCCGCATTCGCATTGGCCACTCAAAAGCAATGCACTGCGTATTTTATGCATTTATGACAATTTTAAATGTGCCACAATCTATAAGGATGTGCATAGACATAAAAATATACGAAATATCGAAAATAAGATACGTTTTATAATATTTATAAAGTAAAAGGTACTTTTATTTAATTTGCTTTCCTTTTTCTATACTCTTTAAAATATGAATTTGCATAAACATCCGCAGTTTAATCATCGCGACGCAATCGCCCTCAAAATGCGAATCCTGCGAAATGAAATGTATTTTACTAGACTGTTCAAAATTTTCACACCAAAGAAATTAATAAAACATCAAAGCCAATCTGAAATCAAATTTGAACGAAGCTAAAAACGTCCAATCTAATGTACAACAAATATTGCAAAAACCATGTAACGAAATCTCAAAATATGTAAATTCAAGTCAATAGTCATATATGACTCCATTGTTAATGCGATCACTCTAAAATGAACCTATATTTAAAAAACTTAAAACTCTTTGTTTTGCAAATTAAACAACCAAACAGTTAGAAACATATAAAACCCAAATATATGTATAATACCCAGATATTTATATTATACAAATATATTATACCCAGATATCTTCAGAACGAAATCTGTGTAAATTACTTGAGAAAGTATAATTCAGTGATAATGAGGACAACTAATACTACTTTTCACATTATTCAGAAGTGTATTTGTCCTTCTTTACTACCTCTATCAGTAGAAGTTAAAAACGTTCAATTTTCCACAATTTTCATTTTTTTACGATTGATTGACTTTTTCATGTCCATCTGAACCACATCTATTTAAATAGTTATCATATTTATTACAATAAAAATATTTAAATGAAGCAGAAGAGTGATTTGATTCGCTTGAAACGATGCGATCCGATTAGATTATTTAAACATATTGTAATATATTAGTCTAAAACATACTAAAACTAACTTTAAACATCATGAAAACTAACAAATACATTTAAACATTCAAGCTTTCCCTTTTATTTTAGATACCAAATTATATATTACATACTTTGCATACGCACAACAATTGTAATGTCCGTCTGTGCGTCGATACTAAACAACGGTGTTAAACAATTAAGGGACCATTGCAATAAGTTCAGGGAAGATGGTTGAGGTAATGTGAACAATCAGAATGTCTGTTTCTATCCCGATGTAAACAATAAGTACTGAATTATTATCTTGATCCGATTCGCCCCGGTCTACCCTCCACGTCACCGACTAACTATTTTTTCCAAAGTTATTCTCGAACGTTGAAATCGCAGAAAGCAACTTCCCTCTGTTCGTAATTTCGATCGAATTCGATGAACAATAGGAAAGTGTTCTCGATCAAGCGCTAGGATAGATTGTATCGTTAATTGAGAGATTTATTTGTCCCGCGGCAAAGAAAAGCGGCCGATGGAAATAAAAAGAGGTCAGCGTCGGCGAATGGAAAACCGTGAGAACCGTTGGCTTTTCATCGGTTATTGTCCCGCGGTGGAAAATAAAGAGATTTCGTTTCATTTAAGAATCGCATTCCGGGTATGAAGACAGGAGGAGCATGGCTTCTCGTCCAATTAAATTCAGTCCTGTCCCGTAATTTCGTTCGAACGAAACGCGGGAACTTCTTACGATATTGTGTTCCTGATCCACGCCGGCGCGTTAATTAAGATTAACAATGCGAAGCACGATGATTATCTCTTTGTTGACCCGGCATAGTTCTGATTCTGGCAGTCCTGTATTGTTGAGCACCAACCTACGACCCACTTCGCTTCTGAATAAAGACCTCCTACATAATGCCGTCGAATTAATTGAAAAACTCCTGGGATAGTATAGTCCTGAATTAAATATAAATAAAACGAGGAGATTACCGCGTATCTTGCCTAGAAACTTTCATCGCTCTTTTGAAAATATTAATAAGCAAGTCGAAAAGACACAAATTAAAATCATCGTTCGGTCAGGAAAGTCAATATATTCGCTCGTTTCGTGCTCCATTTACATTTTGTTAGCGAAAATATTTATCCAGGTATAATTAAAAAGAAAAGCGACGGAATGATTATTCCATTACAGGAAACGCGGGGCAGCTTCATAGAAATCCCCATCGAATTTTCGTTCTCCACGACTAATTAAAAATCTTCAATTAATCGTCTGGACTCACGACCGTGTTCCATGTCGCGTTCACCAAATTAATTAACTAACGGTCATACAGCGCAATTAAAAATCCATGCGAAAGTTTTTAAGGCAGATTTGCGATTGCGAATTTCGTGAAAATTTTAATAGACTTCTGGGTTTATCGGTAACGTTAATTAAATTCCACGTACTTAGGTACGATGAGAAGCTATCGACGTTTTCGGCGGATTTCTTTCGTAAACGCTAATCAACGTAGGGAGACAGAATTTTTAGAGAACTTAGTTTTACAGAGCTTTGCCGGTAAGCCGGTTAACGTCGCTTCCTGCTTCCGCGCGCTTTTAAGTGACTAATACCGGTGGGACGAGCTGATGGATTATATCGTTAGGAAACGGAACCATCAACAAAGTCACCGCGGCATATAACTTCGGAACGTCCTTTCGTACCGTTCCTTTCTTATCGTTCGTAAATTGCAAACTCTACCGATTATCATGGAAATCGTACGCGGAGTTTCCACGATCTTTAGCAGACAACGTCAACATTCGGACGATTTCTAACGATCAGAATGTTGCAGCGAAGTGAGAAGGAAAATCGTTGGGCGTGAAAGATTCGAGTAATTGGCAACGTCGACTTCGTCAGCGTTTCATTGTGATCGTGAAGCAGAGCTGAAATAGGCTACGCTATAAATTAGCAGATATTTCTGTCAATAACGAAGCCCGATATCGAAGTGGAACGTTTCACGGGTTCGGAAGATCTTTCCTTAAAAATGAAAGGAAAAAAACGCGTTTCCCCGGCGCATAAATTTTTCCCATGGTCGGTGTTTCTTCTGGAAATTACGATCACGATAAATCAGCCTTCTCGAATCAGAAACACTCGTTCGCTGGGAAGTATCGCGGAAAGCCTGACGTGAATTCTAATTAGGCATTACGAAGGGTCGTTAACGAACTTCAGTCCTGTTCCCCGGTGTCTTGGCCGGTGGAAACGAAATTACCTTTGCTCGAGACGCGAACGACCGAACCGCAAAGCGAGGAATGTAATTTTTGCCCTGTTTACTCCGAGTCTCGTGGCAAAACCGTCGAGGTAAACAAACGTCGCTGAACCGTCGCCAACAGACGACGAAAGTATATTTTAACGTGACCGACAATGACGGCCGTAGAAGCCTCGATACCTTTCTGCTAGTCATTAAAACCGTGAATCCTCGTTTCCCCTGTGTACGCGTTTTCATCGCAGCAACATTTTGCGACACAGTTTTTACCACGAACTCGCATTCTCCAACGTGCACGAGCACGCGCGCGCGCGCGACACACACAAAAGGGCGCAACGTCAGAGGAAACGCAATGCAAAGAAAGGAACGGAATTTTTGAACGAACGCCGTGAATTTGGACCACTGACGCGAAAAATTGTATGACGCGTCCTGAAATATCGCGCAACTACCGCTACCGACAAAAAGACAAAAGAAGAGTGAAAGAAACTCTCATTGTAGCAACATCGAGGCTCTATTTCACAGAAGGAACCGACAAAATTTTTCTCCCGCACATAAATCAACCCTTCGCAATTCTCTCGCCGCGGCCGTTTTGTCAAATTTGGGTTACCTTGAAATTGCCGACAATTATTTCACCGGCGATCTTTTTATCGACGAGACTTTGCTGAAACTTAATTCGTCGACAATGTTTGTATGCCGACAGATTCAAGACATCGACACAATTTCGTAGACAATATTCATTTACCGACATAATAATAATTTATTTCGTGTGTACGGGTGAGAACCCTTTGGTTACAAAAACAAAATAAGAAAAAAAAATAATATAATATAATGAAATACAGTAAAAATAAAAATATATGTAACAATACAAAAAGAAAGAAAGAAATAATAAAATTGTAAACATGTAGAAATAATAAAATTGTGACATGTAGAAATCACCGTCATAAAATTTATAATCAGTAATGAATTTATGTCCAGACATGTATGTACGTACATAAATTAAATAATACGGCAGATAAATGATAAAAATTATGTAACTGTAATACTATTACTATCATTCCGAATGATATCGAATTCCATATTTCATGCAGTTTTATGCATTTCATTTGGAGTAATAGAAAAGTATAATTATGTTCGTCAATAGAAAATTTACTCATGTACAAGAAATTCACCGAAATCATCTTCATAGAATATTTGTTTATTTTTTTACATTTCAATTTTACATACATGCCTGAATTATAGACTGAAAAGTTTCCGAACGATTTCATTATATTTGGTTACAAGCTTATTGACATACTTGTAATTAGTCTTTGCAACTAGGGTTTAAATAAGGAATTTTAATTTCAACTTATTTCTGCAAATAAATCGTCATATTTCGAAAATTGTCTGCCTTTCACCAATCTTTCTGCATTACTCTCTAGATTTTGTGACGTCAACCTCCATTTAAAGGTTCTCCACACGCTTTAAAATTTCTAAAACTGTTGATTTCGATATTATACGAAGTTTGATAACTGACGATTCAATTTTTTCTAAAAATTGTAAAAATATTGTTTGCTTGAAGTCAACTTCACTATTAACGATATAATTGCGAAGTAGAAGTAGATTCCTGAAAAACTGAGAAGAATACAGTAGCAATAGAATACTAAATACTAATAAATCGCTCGGGAACTTTTATCGTACTATATTTAAGGTAAATATATCAAATTTTAATATAAAAAGGTAAACATATTCTTTATAAATATGATTTCGGTGAATTCTTGTAGATTATTCAATTCTCTATGAATGTACACAAATAAATTCTTCTATTACTTCAAATGAAATATGTACATGAAACTTTTGTTTGCAACTGTATAGACACTCAGCGAAATTTCCATAGTTCCATGTACTATTCCTTCGATATACCGAACAATTTGTAAAAACTAAATAGGTTCTGAGTACAATCGTAATATTACTTTAATCGTAATTTTTTTAATATTACAACAGAAAGCTTTAAGATTCCTTATTTGAATTTTCCTTCTTTATTAGAGTAATTATTCGAGAAATATGAAATTCTATTTAAAAAAATTTGCGAAATTTCCATAGTACCACTCAATTCCATAGTTCCACTCCACTTGATTTACAGTTATTCGCACAATTTTAACAAAACACTTAATATATTAATAATACGTATTACCACCATTTCTGCGAATCACTTCAAAGATCCGATCATTCATAGTTAAAACTGGATTTTGTACTAGCCCAAACTTGTTTTATACTCCTTTTAGTTCTTTAATCGTCGAATATTGTTTCCCGTTTTCATATACCTTGCGAGCCAGTATTCCCCAAAGATTTTCGATGGGATTAAGTTCCGGTGAACGAGCAGGCCAATGCCAATAATTGGATATCTTTTTCTTGGAACCATTGTTTTGTTAAATTAGAATTGTGAATAGCTGCGTTGTCTTGTTGAAAAATCACAGAAAACAATCTTCTGAGTCTCGTTCCTCTATAAACGGAATCAAAACATCTTTCAGGAGCTCTACGTTCATCCTAGTTGATATCCAGCATATTGTTGCTTTTGCGGTATAACAAAACGCAGACCAAATCATAACTGTTCAGTTACCAAAATTGCTGCTCATAATTACATGTCTTGTTTTATATAAATCATGCCAATAAAACTTAGAACCATCTGGGCCGAAAATATGAAATGTTTTCCATTCTTGGTTCCTCGGCATGTAACTATATGAGCCGCAATTTTGATGGCGGTACTAACTTTATGGTAGAAACTTTATGGGGATGAGCGTAGTAATTGTCAGCGAAAATTGATATCGGTAAAATGATTGTCGGCGATTTCAAGGTAACCCGTTAAATTTCATTACGCTTCGCTTAACGAGTTAGTAAATACGCGATCAAACGTACATTTAAACTATTTATACGCTTGGCTAGCGGAGCAGCGGATCGCGTATCGGCCGAACGCTAGACACAGGTGAGAAGTTACTCCCCGTACGTATTTTCAAGTTATCGTCTCGTAAGGCTGAATTAAGCCGCGCCCACAGTCCCTGTTTCTCTTCCCTGTTACATTTTTCTTTGCCCGTATCGTTTCCTCGCCACCCTCCGAATTCTTTCATTAGAAAACACGCTGCGCTTGCAGCCACTAAATCACTTTCCTGGGCCACGACAGAAGCGAGGGGGAAATCACGTGGGGGAAAAAGCGCCTTTCGCGAATTGCTCGGAAGGCATTCTTCAGCGATTCTTGTTAGCGTGAGCCGAGCGACAGCGTAGGCTTCTCTGGCAGACTTTCCCGGTCCCCCGATATCTCGATAAATACTCGGCCAAGCGAAAAAGGGTCCAACGTAACCTCGCCTCGGTCGGTATAATGCGGCCGACGTTTTTCCGTGAGTAACGGAATTTTTTCCCGAATTCAGAGATTTTTCCTTGTAACGGGGCTCGGGAAAACGGCGAGAGCCCAGCTCTTAGATATATGCGGCATAAATCGTTTTCCTCTCGCACGACTGTTGCGCGATGATAATGCGCTGCGCTCCAAACGATTCGTTCAGTCAAGGTCCACTTCGTCTCAAGGTGAAAAGACTTTCTAGTCTCGAGTGCCGCGGAGAGCTCTCTTATCCTCCCCGATGCTCGATGGATCCGGAAATTCGAAAAAAAACAAACGAGACACTTCCTTCTGTTTGTCTTGCCTCCGTTTGTCCATTTCCCGGACTCGACTTTCCATCAACAATCGCACAGGTAATGAAATGAAAAGTTTCAAGCGCTATTAAATATCCAAGTCTGACAGAACCGCTCGCGCGAATATCGAGTTGTCGACGATTCCGGTATGCTCTCGAGCATAGTTATTCGCAATTTCGAACGCCTGACGACATAGTTCGCCCTTTGTGCTTCCCCGCTAATCATCGGAGGAATTGTAATTCCCCGTTCGACGCGTTATTCTCGCGCGGCGCGTCGAGCGGCGCGGCGTTCTGCCCGAAGTAGAATTCCGACGGGATCGGCGGAAACGTTTTCAAAGTTGCTGGATAATCGAACGATCGTTTTCCCGACGCAACACACGTATCGGGCGCGGAGCGGAAAAGGTTCCGCGCGAATCGGGCAAGTTCGAAAAAGTACGAGACAACACGGTAACAGCTCGTAGGACGTATGTTGGTCGTGGGAAGGGGGTAGAAATACGAGGAAACGAAAGAAACCAAAGGAATTCGCTGGGGAACAGGTCGAGAGAGTGGTCGAATAGGTCTAGGGGAAAGGTGGCGGCGAAAGAACTTTCAGTAGTCGACTGACAGCGGAAAAATTCATATAGATTTTTCCTGGTAGGCTACATCCGTCGGGACATTTGTCAATTAGAGGGCTCGAAAGGGCTACAAAATACGAGCCGTGTAGAGAATTTTTTTCCTCGACGTCCGTAATCGGTAGAGTGGTTGTTGGAACGGACGGGAACGAACAATGGTTGGTCAGCGGCGATAAATATACAACATAGTTTTGCAACGTCAAATAAAATGGGAAACGACAGCATTGAATATTGTTTCGATACCTTCTTCCTTTCAACGGTGTTTCAACGCTCGCGTCCGTTGCCGAGAAATATTTAACGACTCATAATGGGCAGATATCGGCGCGACTGTCAGTCGTCGCGTTTCGCGATTGTTCGAAAGCTGATAATTGTATCTTGATAGGAAAGCGGGGCAACAATGGTCGGACGCGAAACGAGAAAGAAATTCGGCTGTCGCGCCAATTTAACGATGCACGCGCGGGCAAACCTGATTCCGAGAGTCGTCGTGATTTTAATTCGAAACGAAATACGTTTTCCGCGTGTCGCGCCAATCAAATTCATAAACGCGTTGTTCCGCGATTAAATACGACCGCGGCGACGATAAAAGGTCGGGGATGCAATGAATTTAATGTCACAGTAACCCTTTTACACCCGATAATACATCTATTATTACGATGTCGCGCGATAAACGCTGTCAGAACCGCCGTAAATTTTTGAACCCTCCGTAAATGAAATTCCCATCGCGTTATGAGCAATTTTGATTTAACGATCGTGTTCATTTGTGTATGGCCTCGGATGTTTCCCCGCAACAATGAAACTCGATACACCGGAACGATTCTCTTCGCAAAAACTTCCCCTTTTTAGGAACGAATCGGAACGCGATGGCTTTTTACCAACTTTTCCTAAAGGTACGCGTCCATTTCAGAGTAAAACTATCGAGACTTGCTCTCGAGAGAATTTCTCGCCAGTGGACACTGTGTCTGAGAGCAATTGTCTGTGAACGTTTTTTAATTATTTGGTAGCGATGCTATTTGCAATTACTCTCCAATCGATACGCAGTGATATAACTATCTGTATAGCTGCCTTCCCAATAGCAAGTTGTTTCGTATTGTCACAGAAGTTTATTCACGCAAAGTTGATAACATTGCTCTTATTGAAGTTAATGAAATAAAGGACCTTGATGTATTGTTCGCATCCATATTAGATACTTTTCTAAGCATATTTCAACTGTTACTAATAGAGCATTAAAAATTCTTGGAAGCATAAAGCGTTTCTCTGTGGATTTTTTTAGTATACAACAATAAAATTGC
Organism: Perdita meconis; assembly: GCA_030770465.2. Classification (NCBI taxonomy): domain Eukaryota; kingdom Metazoa; phylum Arthropoda; class Insecta; order Hymenoptera; family Andrenidae; genus Perdita; species Perdita meconis. The sequence goes on from JASKOS020000004.1 coordinate 5,740,475, forward strand.
TGTACATATCGTTAGTCAGGCTTCATCTACAGTATGTGTTGAATTGCGTTGGTTATTTGGTCTCCTACCTCGACAAAATATGTATATTAATCAATTAGAAAAAGTTTAACACAGATTTTTAAGATCTGTGGAAAATAAATTACGTATTTCTAGACTCATTTCAAATCATGATTTTAATTCAACACTTGAAAAACTTAATATGAAAACCTTAACTGCGCGTAGAATAATAACTGATACATTTCTTTTTTTTTTATATTAATGCAAAAGCAGACTGTTATGCAGTATTCGAACTTCTTGATTTATATGCATCAGTGAGTAACATCAAATATTTCGTGCAGCAGAATAAGAATGTCCCATAAGGAGTGGTCGAAAGATTATTCGAATTAATTGCGATGTACAAAAAACATAAAATATTATGGGATGGTAAACACTCACACTGTAGAAATTGGGGGAAAAAATAAAATTTTTAAATGAGATTGGTACAAAATTTGAGTGTTCCACGAAAGAAATTCAGTGGAAAATGAATCACCTACGAAAAATGTATAGTATTCGCTTAAATAAGTAAATACTTTTACATATAGGATAGAGAGTAGAACTAAAATTATAAACCGAATGCTAACAACAGTAACGTCACCATTACCGACGCGTTTGTGAATAGAATAGAAATAGATTTTCTTGATCTATTTCTTCAATTATATATATTGAACTCCCACTGCATTCATTCTTACGAAGTTACGAAATTACTGAGCATCTTCAATTTAAAGGTTCTTTATTAGGGACGAATATGCCTCATATGTTTGCTTACACTCTTTCTTTTTTAAAAATGGTGTGCGCAATAATTCAGCCCCTTACTTAACAAGTGCATTAAGTCCCTTTTCTTAGTATTGAAAAAATTAGACTTTTGTGTAATGCTTTACAAAAATTAAGATCAAAATATAATTTTATTATAAGAAAATAAAGCGAAAGAATAGTAATTATAATAACATAACTTGAAAGTAAAAATACATTTTTTTTCAATAACAAGCTAATTTACATTATTAATAACAAAATTGAGTCACTATCCCAGCTTTTCCGTAACCATTTTACTTATTATGTAAATTTGAGTCGTGTTTTCTGTTAGTACACAACTAAATATATAAAACTCGTATTGATAATGACTCAAATATCCTTAATTCTATTTATTTGTATAATAAAGTCATATTTCAACACGGCATTCAGGGGCTCAATTAAAGCACCAAGTTTTTTTGATATCCATGTTCGCGATTTCACTTCGCTTGTAGTTTGAAAGAAACAGCAGGGAATAAACAGAGACCAATCTTGAATGGAAACAATTCTGAGAGTTCTATCGGACAGTAAACTGTCGGAGAATATTTATAGAGTAGAAATTTTCCAAATTGCTATTGGGTGTAAAGTACTCTCGAGAGCAGTTCTCTAGAGAACCTCTCAAAGGGTCACGTACCTTAAAACGTCTCACAATGATAAGAGCATAACAATAAAGTTACACGAAATTACAATAGATTTAATTAAGTCTACTCGTCTCGTTTCTCCAAAAGAAGAGTGCTATCGCTAGATAAGGAAATTCTCAGTTATCGACTCTGCATGGTCTGCTTCGATTGAGTTTCGCGAGCCTAATGCAGCCGCTTGGTAAATTCCGGCGCAGAAAGCTGTCTTGCCGACTAGAGAAAAGCTCAGGTCGATAAGAAAAGCAGCATTCTGCCGGGCTATTCTGAGAAGCAGAGCTCTCCCAGAGAAGACGCAGCGCTGGAGAAGCGAAACGCGTCGGCTAACTTTAGCTCGGACTTTCGTGCCGTCGCTAGACGTTAATAGGAGCGTAGAACACCGATCGACAAACCCTTTTTCACGGGTGTCGCTATTTCGGGACGGAAATGTTTTCTGCTCTAGTCGAAACCTCGAAACGTCTGCCTAGGAATGCCTCCACTTCCCTGCGCGCTCCCGTCTTCTATCGCCGCCCGTCCCGCAGTCGAGAGATATTACAATGTCACATTTCTAAGTTAACGAGGAGAAAGAGGAATGTACGGCGAACGAAAAATCCGTAGGAAATGAAAGCTCTCGGTCCAATATCATCGTACGCGGAGCGCTATTTCGATATCGGCATCATAATGGTTTTTTCCAGTTGGTCGTACAGACGGATGGAAAACGAGTCGTCTGAAAGGCAATTCTCTAAAATTTTCCTGGCGCAACTGTATCCGATCATCTGGATTAGCCTTTAATATTGGCCTCGGTGCTTGGCGTGCAGCCAGATTGAATATAATTGATATCGATCCGCGTTGACGCAGTACACGCCACCGCATCGTTTTAACTTTAATTACGATAAACGAGTTAAGTTATAATTCTTAATCCACGTTCAGTTAATCGAAAACCTCGCATACGGGATTCGCTCGTTATCGATTCTCAATACTCGTTATCGATTCAATCTTATACGCTCGAAAACAAGAATATCTGACAATTATACGATGAGAATGGACCGACCAGTCAGAGATCACGATGCAACGGAGATGGATTCGGATAACTTGTAATAGCCCAGGAAAATTAGACTAAAAAGTGGGCAATCTGCGAAAAAAACTAAAAATACGTGGATCCTTTCACGAATCGCTTATTTCTGTGATGGGTATGAACTTCTGAAAAATCACCGTCAAAAGAAAGTAGTTTTTCGCAAATAGTCACCGTAAAAAAAAAGTAGTTTTTCGCAAGTAACTCAAGAATAGTTAGTCTAATTAAAAAATGTTTTAAATAAAAGTTTGAGAGCGTGGAATTCTGCGTAAAAAGGGTTGTATAATATTTTTTGAGAAACGCAACCGTTTTCGCAATAATACGTCCTTAATGTTTTCACGGTGGCATGTGCAACATTATAATAGGAGCACGTCTATTGAACATTATCGCAAAAAGGATTGAATTTATGAAAAAATATTATAGAACTTTTTAACGCAGAATTCTACGATCTTAAATTTTTATTTAAAACATTTTTCAAGTAGACTAACCATTTTTGAGTTATTTGCGAAAAACTACTTTTTTTTCAATTTGATCCAAAAAAAAGGGGGAGAAGCCGGCAGCCGATCGACGGTGATCTTTCAAAAGTTCATACCCATGACAAAAGTAAGCGATTCGTGAAAGGATCCACCTATTTTTAGTTTTTTCGTAGAAATTTCTAATTTTCCTCGGCTATAAATCTTGAACGGCAATTAAAGACGAGGAGAAAAATAGCAACGATCGATGATCTACTTTGACTGTCCGGTGTTCATCGTTCACGCGCACCGTGTTATATATGTAGTAAGCAGTAGGAATTTCGATAAATACGCGTTAACACGAACGTTAAATGAGCGTGATATTAAATCCAGCTCGTTACACCGATCCTATCAATCAACAGCTACGGAACGGACAATTGAAAATTAGAAATAAAATCCGGCATTGTCAGAAACTATTTAGCATGGCATTCGACGTGGAAATTGCAAACCGACGCCAACAATAATAACTCGGTTCGTTTCGATCTGCGAGTTGAAGCTCTGTAGCCCGAAGACACTGGCAAACGATTAAATTTCCTTGAGACGCGAAATTTATTCGAAAATTCGTGGCGTATACAAATTAAAGAAGACAGAACCAAGAGGTTCGCGATCTCGCGACACGTACGCGACTCCAAAGACGTTAAATTTACACCAAGGTCTCTTTTGTCTGTTCTCGTTCGCGCGTACGCGAGATAAATCTTTCTGTCCTGCAATCGAAAATGAAGTTTCGAGTCGGTGACCGGTAAATCCAGCGAGATCGTCGGGTACAGAGGCGCGCACATGCACGCACGCTACACACTATTCGCGGAGACGCGAATCCTAAAGGCCGTGGTGTGTTTCGTGCGTTCTCCCGTGGATCTTTCGTCGAAAACGAACCGCCGGAAATCGAAGGTCTCCGTCTAAGTTTAGCCCCCGACTCGCTAGCGTAAGTCTACCCACTGACGTCGAAAAGTGTCAGTATACTCTGGACCGACCGATTCCAGAAGCACGCTGATCCGCCTCAGTATCGCGCGAACCGATCGTGCAACAAAGTCTGTCGTTCCGTCGTGATTTTTTTACGAATTTTTTCGAACAGGATTCGCGTTCACGCATGGATCGATAACCAGGCGCGAGTGTTTTGCGCGTGGATATACGTTTATAAGCTACGAGAAAACTTCTTTTCTTCAATCGCCGAGTTTTCTTCGTAACAGAGACACTTTTACCCTCCTTTTTTGTTCGTGTGACAGAAAGAAGATTTATTTTGTGCTGATGCTTTAAAGCTTCTGGAAGCAGAGTTGACGGAGTTTAATATACAATTCCCTGGGTATGTATATTATCGCATTATCAACAAAATAGAACTTTTACGTTGTCCATCATTGTCAAATCCATGTGTCACACTAACTGTATAAGTATAGATTTATTCTTTTAGCTCATTGCACACGATCAAAAGTTTATCCTCGAAGACGACACTCTAGGAAACCTCTGAAAAGAGGTTGCCAAACGCAAAATTCGTGGAATCATGAGAGTAAAGCTATTTTGCATTATTTATCTTTTATACCGAATGAAAATACACGGTATAGACGCGAATTTGGACCGCGCGACTCGTTGACACGCGCCCACAATTTCCAATGGATTTCGGACAGAAACAAAGGAAAAAGCTGAATCATTCGCGACGCCATTCGATTAGTTGGCGCGAAAATAACGGACCACGTGCATTCGTGTCTGCCAACGCGTCATCCGGAAAAATTCAAAGAATATCAATCACGAAGGAAACAATTAAAACAAAAGACGCTATCGTGAGAAAAGCGTCATGAAAATTCATGATATTTATACACCAATTCTTTGTGTTGCAAACTTGGAAGCTTGGAACGATCCCACTTGTCACCGAATTTCCCCATTACTAAGAAAAGCTGAGCTCTGACACGCGCGAGGGAACCGAAGCGAAAATAAAGTTGTTGTTTCTCGAACGTCTCAAAGTCACTTCCCGATTTTTACGTCGCTGCTGCGACCCAATTGTCAGTCGAGCTTTCATTCTTTTAATTTTCGATCCGGTCGATTCTACTGGAAACGCGAATTCGTATACATTCGTCACGCAGCGCAGTGTCAACGTGGCAGTCCGTTATGTCCCAGTTGTGGTATTCAGAAAGTTGTTAATACAATAGCGCCTAGCCGCCTGTTGCACCCCCAGAATTCGCTTTAAGATCAACAAGTGGTTCGTCTAAGAGTAACAATGGTTTCTAATGTACCGGTCGTTTCCCGTGAACCATATCCCGTGAGTTCTGATTGGACCTTGGCACGAGCTTCCGCATCCTCCGCCTATATCCAAATTGCGAAAGCTAAATTCGATTTGGCTCAAGCACGCTTCCAACAAAATCTTCTTCGGCCGACGATACTTGAACGCAGATCCGTGTGTCGTGCAAAAGGAGCCGGATCTTGATTTTAAATTTAACCCGCCCGCGTTCGTCGATGTCTTTCGCATGGGTCGATTAGAAGGCGAAAGCGACAGAGTCGACCGAGGGTTATTGCAAATCGCTTCCTGCCGCTGCTACTTTACGATAGCTCGCTGAATCGGATCTACGCAACGTCGAGATTCGATGGATCTTTAATGGCCGACGGGAGAACGTTTCGCCGAATTTCGGAATAAACGGGAATAAAAAAAGAATCGCGTTCCAGAAATTCTGGGAGCCAATGCGACTTCGTGGCCGTGGAAGCGCAATATTATTAGAATGTCAATGGAGAAACGTGACAGCGTAGAGGCGATGGATAGAAATAGCCGAATATTAATAGGTTCATGTTGTTGAAAAATCTGTATCCCAGACAAAACTGTGTCTCCATAGCATTGGGCCAGGGATTTAGTGAGATATTTTGCTTGGCTCGCCTCGCGTCCCTCGAGGAATCGCATTTTCTACGGGCGAATGCTTCGGAAAATTTCGTGCATAGTCCGTTCGGAAAAGTAACGAAATCTCGATTACGCGTCGACTAGGGAGCTTTCAAACATTTCGATAAAAGAGCATGCGAAGGTTTCGTCCAATTGGAAGACGCAGTCATCGTTCGATTCAATTTCCGATGCACCGAGTGTAGAGACACCCTCTCACCCATCATTGTAACACCGACTTTGCGACGATGATGCACCGTCTCTCGAAATAGAAGAGCCAATGACTCCACCGAGATCTTGACATTATCTTACCCGTCGCTGTATGTATAACATTGTTCTCGGCAAGAAAAAAAATAATAGCGATCGAAATAATACGTTTATCGGCAAACGATTGGAAAATCGAACGAGGCGAACGATTGTTTCTCTCGACGAAGCGTTCGACTCGAAAAGGAAACATCGTGCGAAGAATATGACGCCTTGTACCAAACGTATGACGCGACGAATGTGAAACTATCTGGCGCAATAGAAATCTCGAATTGCAACAGAGCACAAATTATACCTTAAAACTATTTATTAACTGTGACGACAATCGCCTGGCGTTTCACGAAATGACGTAACACTCGAAAATATTTTATATGAAATCGCTTAGCGTTTGTACTATGAAAGCTTTCATATTAGGTACATATTTCTGTGGTTGCAAGGAAAAACGTGCTAGGATGTCCCTTATCCTTTGACTATTCTCATGACTATCATAATCATGATTATTCTCAAATTTTGCTCCAATTGAACCTTATGACTAGACTGCGGATTTTATGCATTTATGACAATTTGAAGTATGCAAAAAATCTGCGAGACTGTTACTACATGATAAAATATACAAAATATCAATCATATAATTTAAGTTAGAATGTCTAGAAAAATAAATATACTGTTATTCAATTTGCAATTCGTTATTTGTACTTGCAGAAATTTTATTTCGCATAAAAATCCGCAGTCTACTTATGACACTTGAACGTCGTCCTGTAATGCTTGACCTAATTGTTGCTCATAAGATATTGAATGGTATGGTTAAAAGTATCGAAATTTTATTGCATTTCAATGTATTGAAATCTCCGGCCTCCATGAGACACCGTCTTCTTCTTATGGCCAACAGAATTCTATTAATAGGATAATCATTAACGTTAATCTATATTGTAATAGTAATCTTTTACTTTCTATATTAAAAGCTTAGTACCTAGTTTATATGTACCTATTGCTGTATACTAAAGGGCGTCTAGCTCATTAAAATAAATAAATGAATAAATAAAAACGACGCTAGTCACAATTCCGAAAAGAATTGAGCTTACGCCTTGACTCAAGCCTGGAAAGCAGAATGATATTATTATCAGAGAGAAAGTATATTAAACGAAAGTCTTCCTTAAAAAAACAAAGATTTAACAAAATTAAAATCATGTTGCAGTATTGGTAAATAGAATTTTCAACGTGAATATCTCGAAAATGAAAATATGTAACGTGCGGCGTTTTGTCTTATTCTTATAACAACGGATTTAAGAAAGCAACGATGCAGAAAATATAACAAGCATTTCTTATGTTTTACAGGCATGGAGCAGTTCGAGCAACTGCTGACGTGCGCTATATGCCTGGACCGGTACAGGAATCCAAAGCTTTTGCCATGCCAACACAGCTTTTGCATGGAACCCTGCATGGATGGCCTCGTTGACTACGTGCGTCGACAAGTCAAGTGTCCAGAATGTCGTGCGGAACATCGTATACCTTATCAGGTGAGCGACCTCTTTCGACACCGTTACCGTTTTAATGGTTAATTTGCCTCCCTCGAAACGTTCTCTTTGAAATGCCGAATTCTGAAAGCTGAACTCAGCGGACCAGAGGATTCAAACTCCCTTCTGTACGTCAAAGCAAAGACCCAGAGAGAAACACGGACAAAGTTGTAGCGAAAGATGAAAATATGCGGGTAAACGTAGGCGCGTTGTTGGAATGAAGCATACAGAAACGAGGTTTTATTTAACCAGATATAATGTGTGACCTCATCTTTATTCAACGACGAATTTACAACGGCAACGGATCCCTCATGAAATTGGATGAAGCTTCACGTTTCATAGTGACAACCCCTACAAACCATTTGTCTTACTTTCCACACTCCGAAGCGTAAACCGTTCAATATCAAACGCAGCTCTATCGTCGTTAATTAAAGGTCGCGAACGCGTAAAATAGCTGACGAGTAAAACGCGGAATCGACGATTGGGTACGAAATGAAATTTTAGTTGAAAGGCTAAGATAACGCGTTTCGTCGTCAAAGTTATCTCCCCCATTCGGAATTCCTTCCCATTTTATTCATCGAGCGACGGAATCATGGTTATTCAATTGGCGATTCGCGAGCGATTCAATCTTTTAACCGGCGTGTTATTATCGACAGGGTGTGCAAGCGTTCCCGACCAACGTGACCCTGCAACGATTCCTGGAATTGCACATCGAGATCACGGGGGAGCTGCCGGACCCGACTAGCGGCCAGACAATGGAACGGTGCGGCGTTTGTTCAGAGAAAAGCTACTGCTTCCTCTGTGTCCACTGTGAGAAAAAGTGCTGCCCTGAATGCAAGGATGCTCACATGGACATCCTCAGGCGTGAAATTACGCGCATCAATTCCCAGGTAGGACAATCCCCGTGCGATCGTGCCCATGGAAATACCGATCGAATACCTTCCACCTCGCGTTTACGACCATGAAAACGAAAAACTATTGTTCTCTGGACGCGAAACCTCCTTTCTTATAGATTAACGCGAAATCGCTACAATAGCTCTATGCCGTTGACCTAAAAATGACTGTTCCTTAATGCAACAAGATTTAGATCATTTTGAGCAATGGTGTCGACTGAACTGCATGTCATTAAACTTGGATAAATGTCATCTTATGAGGTCTTCAAGGAGACGCTTTCTGATTGAGTACGATTATAAATTAAGAAATAAAATACTTTCACATGTATCCGAGATGAGTGACTTGGAAGTTCTTTTTACCCCTAATTTTAATTTCTCCGCTCATATACAAACAGTAGTGTCAAAAGCATACAAAACCCTTGGTTTTCTTAAGCGACGTACAGTAAAATTCTCAAATCCAGACTCACTGAGACTATTATACTGTTCTTTAGTAAGACCTATATTAGAATACGCCTCAGTTATATGGTCTCCTTATTTTGCCAACCAGAAACACAAGCTTGAAGGGGTACAACACAGATTTCTTAGATTTGTGACATTTAAGTTAGGGCGGAAGATGTCAATCACTGACCACACTATGATGTAGTCATGAAAGAGCTTAAACTTGATACTTTAGAAAGAAGAAGAATATTTTCTGAACTTATGCTCATTTTCAAAATCGTCAATGGTTACATCAATTGTCCTCAACTTCTTCAACTTATTAACATATATGCGCCAATAAGATCTCTAAGGCACTCGCAGACTTTTCTTCCGTTAAATTATACTTCAATGTGTTCGCATCTAGACACTATTAACCGGTCGTGCGTCACTGCCAATGCTTTTGCTGGCCACCTTGATATATTTGGTAGCTCGTTGTGGTCTTTCAAGAGGCAATTGTACAACTTATTCTAATCTGTTATATACATCTTTTATATCTTTATATATTTTATTTCATATTTTATTTATATGCTTTCTTTTGTCATTTTTATATTACTCTTGTACTCTTTTATTGTTTCCAACTATTGTGATATGTATGCAACTGTATGAAAATTTTTTCTTGTACACTAATGGAAATTCCTTCCCGTGAATAAAATTAAAATTAAAATTAAAATTAAAATAGGGGAACGTCGATCGTGAAGCGAAGTGAAAATAATTTCACGATAGAAAAGCATTGATATCGCGTTTCATGAGTATCGAGAATCGATACTAAAATAATTTCGAAACGAATTGGCAGCTGTTAAAAAAAAAAGAAAAAACAAAAAATTTGACTACGAAATTGCTTGCCTTGCAGAAGCTCTACTCGACGCGAAGTAAATCTGCGCTAGGCCAACAGCGAATGACCTCTATTTACGGATCGAAGCGAACGATCGTCTTCGAAACAGAACAGAGTCTGCGATCACGCATCGACAGTTGTGGATATTGCGCATCGAGGACAGACCGTGGCTGAAATTCCAGATCGTTTTCGAGCGATCAAAGTTTCCTGGCTCCGTTCTCGATTCGATTTACCCTGGACGCTCGAAAACGTGCCGGATCGTACGTTTTTCGCGTGTGACTTCCATTCGCTTTTCTATCAGCCTCTATCGCGGACTGATTTCTCCGACGGCTTTCAATTTCCACCTGTTCTCGTCGCGTTTCCACCGGTTCGATAGGAGTTAACCTACTCGATAAATTGGTGACGAAAAGAGGCAGAACGCGCCATAGAATTAACAGGAGTTTTGTACGAACGCGCGAAAGTTAGAATCGAGTCGGAGGATGACAATTTAAAGATTACCTCCAATATTGGCAACACGTTCTCCGCGAATTCGCCGTCAGTGTTGCCGGGTGGATCGTAGTTGCAAACCAAATAAATTTTTCCGTCGGACCCAGTCGCCAACCCCACGCCTATCGATTTCGACTCGTTCCATAGCATTTGCGTGAAGTGACGTACATCCTCTAGATTTTCCACATCAGCATCTCCATACTTAAAATACCTTCCTTCTCGGTACCTGCAAAACCAATTAGACGCGATGAATCACGGCTGAGTTATTTTGAAATTCAAATTTAATCGATAAATACAACGGAGCGGGGTAACGGATCTATCATGGTAATAGGTTTCCAGTGTTTCGCTAAGACTAACCAATGTTCCAGTGGATCTTTCGGTTTTATATCGGGAGGCACGTCCCTCCAAAAGCTTACGAAGACATTCTCGCCGTATTCCGTCTCCGGTCTGTGCTCGAGAACGCCCCTTTTCGCCAAATTGTCCGCCCATTCTTGCGCGTAGTCGCTCAGCTTGAAAGCAAACGTTTTACCGTTAACAACGAATTTCTTTTGATACTTAAAAAAATTTCGATATCAGAGAGATGCCTTCGTTTTATATTTTCTGTAGCCGGAGCGACAAAAAGAACTCCGTGTAGATATACCTCATCATCGATTTCTAACGGAGGAGATTTATGAATGGCTCGATACTGATTGTGCAATTTCAGGAAATCAGCGGCAAAATCTGACGAGGAATCTCTACAACAAAGGAGGAAACTCTTATTTTATTTTGACGAGGAGCGACGTAAGGAACACATCGATCAATTTTGTGCTTACTCCATTTTTAATTTAAGTACTTGGAACGATGTGCAGCATGTCGATTAGTGTTTGAACTGTTTTGGGAACTGTAAACTGGATGGAACCATGTTTCGTCTGAAATTGAAATGGAAAATTGATGAATGGTGCTACATGTTTGAGATTGAAGGTTTTAGGTTAGACACAACGCGTTGATATAGACTGCGCGTCAGGCTACAGCCGTGGTTCAATTTTAGAAAAAGTTGAATGCTTTGGGAAGAAAGAGAAAGTTAGAAGATAACAGGAGAATAGAAAGAGATAGCAAGTCCTTCCAAAGCATTCTAACTCTTTCTAAAGTTGGACCGTCCGCTTTTCCCGTGATGCGCAGTCTGTTCATATCGTGGTGATATCGAAGCAAACAGTGGCGAAACAGATTTTCTCTCGTATCGAAATGGCGCGAATTACTTACATACAGGGTGTCCCAAACTAAGTGCGGGATCCGTTAAGGGGAAATTCCCGAGGTGATTGTAAACAACTTTTCCCTTATCGAAAATTTTCGTTGCGGCTTTGTTAACGAGTTATTATCGAAAAACAGCGACCAATAGAAGCACGAATACAGTGTATGAATTTCAGCGCGGGCTTCAGCTGCGAGTAGTATTGGCTCGCCATAGTCCGCACCATCATTAATCCGCTGTACTCGCTCCCCGATTGGTCGGTGTTTTTCGTTAATAACTCGTTAAAAAAGCTTCCAATGATATTTTTGCAAAGGAAAAAGTTGTTTAGAATCACCCCAGGAATCTCCCTTTAACGGCTTCCGCACTTACAAGGGGAGGGGCCAGACATTCGGGTCACCGATTCAAACGACACTTGATGAGCTAACTGTGTTTGTCACTCGATGCGCTTCTCAAGCGTTTTTGAGAAATAAATAATTGAATTTCGACACGTGGTCGTTAGTTCGATCCCCAGTGGGTGTAATTTTCTTTTCTTTTCTTTTTTTCTGACATTCATTATTTTTAAATAGCAATTAAGTTTCAATACTTTTTTTAAATTCCATTATATTCAAATTTCATTATTTATAAATACATGAAATTGTATTACTATACATAAAATAAATGTAACAATAATTGGAAATACAATTTTATATATTTATACATAACGGAATTTGAATATAATGGAATTTTAAAAAAAGTAGTGAAACTTAATTGCTGTTTAAAAATAATGAATGTCAAAAAAAAGAAAAGAAAAAAAATTACACCCACTGGGAATCGAACTAACAACCGCGTGTCAAAATTCAATTATTTATTTCTCGAAAACGCTTGATTATACACATCAAAGACTACATGCTCATTAAGTGTCGTTCGAATCGGTGACCCGAATGTCTGGCCCTCCACTTGTTAGTTTGTATATGTCTGTATATGCGTACGTAAGGAATTTTTAAACCCAATTTTCTCGAAAGCGAAAGGGCAAACAAAAAATCATTATTCTATATCTTTTATTTCTTTTTCCATAAGGAATTCATCTGTACCAGGTTGTACTACTCGTTCCGAGACACCTTGTATTTGCTGACTTTTTGCACTACTTGACTCGCGCACGTTGAACCGAACGATCCTCATCCCATATCCTACAAATTAAAATTCAGGGTTAGCATAACCGCAGTGCAAGTAGACGCTGCGTATGCGTGATCCCGAAATAACTGTCGGTATATTTGTTCTTTCGTAATGTATGGAAAATAAACCTTCTCCTATGATAATGTGAACTCCCTCCTTCCGTGGGAGCAGACGCGATTTCGCCAGTTTCCGCGAAAATCCCCGAGGCTCCCAGCTAAAGTAGCCCGTATCGTCAGTAATCGAAAAAAGGAAATCGTCCGATTTTCACGAGCGATTTTGACCGATCCAATCATAATCCTCCTTTCAGATTCGCAGAGGGTTGCACAGGTTGCAGGACGCACTGGCTTTGGTGGAGAAAAACACATTGGGTCTGCAAACAAACTGTGCCTCGGTCATGGAAGAGGTGGACGAGATTTATCGGAGACTGAGCAAGGCTTTGAAAGACCGTACGGAACATCTGCGTAACGAGGTCGATCGATACCTGAGCACCGAGCTCAGAGGCCTGATTCAGCTCAAAGAGAATCTCGAATTGGAGATCGCGAACATCCAGAGCAACTGCGATCTAGCGGAGGCTCACATCAATGAGAATGTGCCATGGGACGATTCGGAACTTCTCGACACGAAAGAGCTCTTCCTACGTACGGTGGAATTCATCAGGTTGGTCGTCCATAGTCCTTCCCTTTTTTACATTTTCAAAGACTCCGCACGGCTGCAGTCGTAGGAATCGGCTCGTTCGATCGCCGGACATTCCGATCGCCATATTTCACCGTCGCGTCGATAACGCGACTCTTCGAACACGACTGAATTCAACTATTTAATCTCTCATTTTCTAATATCGTGCAGTGCGCGGATAAGACGGCGCTTTCACGACACGAATACGAAAACGAGTTTCTTGGGAAAGATATGAACCGTTTCGTGGAGATCTTTTAAGGAGGTCTTTTAAATTGAACGCGAACAAATTTATAGAAATGATCTACTTTGACAAAGTTCCTTAATTTAATGCAAACTTCGATATCGTAACGATGCGAACGGAAAGATCTGAAAAGTCCGGATCCTTTCAAAATTCATTACAAACTCTTTGGAAAGTAACGGTCCCTTTGAATATAAAACGCGACAACTTCTATCCATAGAAAAGCTATTTCCCAGGCGTCTATTTCGTTTTTCGTGTTTTATCGTGCATCAAGTGCAGCGTCGAGCCATTTGTCGTTATCTTTTTCTTTTTCCTAAAAGTACACTCTACAGTTCTCTCAGAATTCAATTAAGTGTCAACGAATTTTTATGGTGTCCCGTACGTTTCGTAGATAACCAAAATATTCAACGTTTTGACGTTTTCATACATATCCACTCTCTATAAATTTTCATGGTACGAAGGTATCCATGTTTTATGGAGCGTGAAACATAATTCAGACAACCAACAATAAATCACCGTTTTCGTATGCCAGCAAAAATACCTTTACCTTCGTCGTTTAATTTTTCTTCATTTACCGATCAATTCATTTTACTTTCCACTCGCACGTTACCCATACGATCAATTACCATTACAGAAACTTGCCGAGTACCTGTTTAGGCAATAAAACAAAATAAGGTAATTCATTATTTGGCATCTTGCCTCGAATTACCTTAATTATTATTTTCTTGCGAGGGTAGAGAAGACCGCGAGGAAAATTGCTCGAAAGATGATAAAAGTAGTTTTTCATTATCATGAAAAAATGGAAATTGAAAATAATTGGTGAACGTGAAAGCCATTTTTCTTGAAACTTGGAGCGTCCTCCCGTTCATTTAAAGCTCGGCAATTTATGGATTACTACATACTAATAAAACTTGCCTTAAGACGTCTGCGTAACGTCATAAATCTTCCAATTTAGAGGTCCCTTTCCCTCGGAAAAGCTAAAACTTGCCTTTTAATTCTCAAAGGAGAGCTTCCAGCGACGAACGGTCCGCGCAGTTGGAAAATAATGAAACTTTCTTTCTAATTTTATAACAATTCCACGCCGTTTGTACGCGTAACGGTTCCCCTTTACCAAATTACTTCTCCGATATTCCGTGAAAGTTTCCACCTCGGGAAGACGCGCCTTTTCTACAGGAAGACGCGACGGGACTCGAGTCAACTTTTGCATTCAATCCTCTTTCGCGCATAACGCGAACGGAGCCTTTCATCCCCGTTCTGCCGAAATTCCGCTTACATTTCCAACTCGCGAGCGACGACACGTCGGCATACTAACCGTTCCTCGCTTTTAAACAATCCCTTGTTCCTACCTGCCCGTTATTATTCTCATAGGGGAAAGATTACGGAAACTGCGAAGCGGAGAGATCAACGGAAACTCTAACGAAATATTTAGAGACTCGTTTTCTCAGTCTTGCAAAAATACGACGAAAAAACAATGGTACAACGGGGAAATAGCCTGTGAACTGATATAGACTGCAAAGGCTGTATCCGTACTGGATGCAGCAACTGTTTAACGGACGAGACTGTGAATTTTCATGCGGGACAGGACTTTCTTCTTTAATTAATTATCCTCGTCCTCTGTAGTCGCTGCCTCTCTCTCTCTCTCTCTCTCTCTCTCTCTCTCTCTCTCTCTCTCTCTCTCTCAACTTTTAATTTTCCAAATAGAGCCAAGATATTGCTGCAATTCTTCAGTCGTTTCTCTTTGAAAGTAGCATAACGAATCACCTTTGAGATCTACGGTCAAAGGTGATTGGACGGAACGTCCTCCGCGGCAGTTTCGCGTAACGGTGTTAGGTAAAAGTTGCGAGAGTTGCGTCTAGATATAAGCGATGCGCGCCGAGAGGGGAAAATTCAGATGGAGAGGCATTAATTTCGTAATCACTTGCAGGAACTTCGAGTACGAAGCCGGGGATTACAGTAGGCGAGTGCGTTTCGTGATGGCTCACGATCCGAACCAGCTGGTACTCCACGTAGCGGGTTACGGCGAGCTGAATATTAAGCCTGAAACCGGAAGCGGAGGATTGTTGGGCAGCTCGAGCAGTCTGGCACCTCCCGGAGGGTCACCTGGCCTCATGAGAAGCAAAAGCGACCACCGTTTGGCTTCGCAATACCGGCAGCAAGAGGAAGAACGGCTCGCGAGAAATCGATACGTCCCCGACTACGAGTAATTATCCCTTTCCCCTCGCTTTTGTTTGCCTTTCTTCCCTTATTCTCCTCCAAAACGCGAAATTCTCTTCTATCGAGGCTATCCGGCCCGGCTTAAAGCGTACCCTTCCACCTTTACGTAACGGGCTTCCGTTTCTAAATAGAAGCTATAAACGGAAGAGTGCTCTTCGGAGAGCATTCTTGCTCAACTTTTTTCTATAACACCCGAGCCAAGGATAACGCAGCATTAATCGAATATTCTTGAGGATTAAGGGTGAATATATTGTTAATGTTACGAGCGCAGTTCGTGAACTGAAAGCGAGCCTATCGTTTATGCAGAATTTTCTAATACGATAAGAGTTCTTCAAGTAGGAATAACGTGACGCGCGTTAAAAGGGACGAATTGACCAGTTTCCAATGGAACATTTTTCTCGTGCGAAGGCGGCGAAACGAAATTCAGCCTAACTAGCTGACCGGTAAAAATTTGTTTGACCGTGGACGAGAGATCACTTTGGAATATTGCCAAGCGGCGTCCGTGGTGGGCATACATTTTTCAGGATGTCCCACATATCTATTCTAGCAAATGTTATAAATACACGTGGCTCTACTGGCTGTATCTTTTTCCCGGCCCACGCGGGGAACAACTTCCTCGAGGCCGAAATAGGCGCGCTCAACTTTAATTACTGGCCGTTTCGTGTAATACTCGTGACCGAGCTGTTTTATTAAGCCACCTCGTCAAAATGTAAATGAAATGAAAAGCTTCTGATATAATGCACCGCGTAGTAGACGGTAATTAACGCGTCAAACGCGAACCTTCTATCTCTTCGATACTGCATAGAAGCCGCGAAACCTTCTCTTTATTTATTTTATTTTTTTATTAGTTTTTAACAATTAAACGAAAAAGTTTGAAAATTTTCGTATTCAATGGCAAGAAGACAGTAACTGAAAATTTTTTTATTCACTGTCGGCGTTACTTTCGCAACAAAAGTTTTATTAAGGAGACTAGGCAGTCAGATTTGATAAAAGGAGTAACGTTCTTTGAGAATTTATTACAAGGACAAGAATGGGAATTACGATTTGTGTTTTCCGATAATATTAATTAGGATTCTAAAACGTCAACAATTTTTTTTTTAATAATATAAAATATTGCAATGTCATATCTACAGGGTGTAACAAAAATGTTGCACGTTTTTGATAGGGGTGATTCCTGAGGTAATTTTAAACAACTTTTGCCTTAGCGAAAATGTGAGGTGAGGCTTTGTTGACGAGTTATTAGCGAAAAACACTTTTGTTACACCCTGTATTGTCATCTAAAGTATAAGCCTTTTCTTTGAAACCGATGTGGTGTTGCAGTGATCCTGGCTGTCAGAAACGAAATTATTAAATGGTCTTTGTGAAATTCTCTCCGTTTAGGTCGCCATTCTGAACTAAACCTACGGTGATTTTTAATTTGAAAAACGGAGCTATTCTATTTTTTATATACAGTCAAGCGTGTTTATGATCTCGTAAATAGATTCAGTCCTAAACTGAATATGTTTTGCATGTAGTTAATTTTTTTCACCTGGATTGGAACCTCCAATCGCTGCAAAATGAAGAAAAAGTATGATTTAAAAAAAATGAGTTTAGACTTTGAATAAATTGAGTACAATAATTTGTACTCAAAATTTGTTACGCTTTATAATCCTCACTAATATTATCCAAAAGCACAAGTCACAATTTTCATTCTTATGCTTGTAATAAATTCTCAAAGAACGTTACACTTTTTAACAAATCTGACTGTCTCCCAAAACGCTTGCATAGGATGATTTCCGCTTCAGTAACAATTCGAATAACATTTATACAAAGAAGATATTTTTAAACCAATCGTTTCAGCTGATTCCAAATAATTTTCTATCATTGTTTGGCAACGTCTTTGCGATGAAGACGTCGATGTCGATTTAAGATTCAAAAGAAATCCCTGTAGGTAGATAGCGTACATATTTTAAAACATCATTTTCCGGAAAGTCGGATCGTAGAGCAAATATCCTTTTCCCGAAGTTAATTTTCTAGCCGAACGTCTTCGAATAATTTAGGAGATTGCGAGCGAAACTGGCGTTTCCCATTTCTCTGAAACAAGTGGCTGCACCTGTACAGATTTGAAGGAGATCAGTTACCATCAATGTGCACCGTTGTTCTCCTTCCTGACCTTCTCTCATTATATAAGCCCATCTTCGTGTCTATAAAGCGATAATCAAGCAACACTCGGATAAACCCGATGACTCTATCGCTGTGCACTGCCTTGAAAGGCCGATAACCCAGTTTCGGGACCGTGCGGAACGAAAGGTACCGTATTCAATCGAGCCAGGAATTCCGTTCGAAGAAATTAATTTCTCTAATAAATCGGAGACCGTTATTCCTTCGATTTCAAGCTAAACGAGCTGCATATGAATATAAAGCGTTCGATCGATCTTATTCGATTCGCGACAGATTATCGGAGCGGCGGAGTTTCGACGTCAGGACCATGTTACTTGTACGTTACACCGCTGATACGCGTCGCTCGAAATTAGCAGAGCGACCAGGAGTATTACTTTACAGATGGGCTCGCTTCGTAGTCAGATTACCTTAGTTCGAATCGAGTGGACGCTCCGGGAGAATTGTCAGTGACAGGAGAGAACGGTATTCGAGGAATCCTATATCTTATCTGTCATTTAGAGGAAACTGAATTCTCGACGCTTGGAATAATATCTTCGGTGATAGACGGTGATTGGAGCCACAGATATTACGCTAGAAATTTGTTCCTGTAATTTAGGAAACGCCTGTTCTAACGAATTTAACCCCCGAACGATACTTACTGGTTTGAGACGGAGTTGGGCAAAATGTAATCACAAATTCTGATTAAAGTATAACTGTTCATTCAATTGCAACTTATTTTCTGTAATTGTTAGTTCTTACAGACTACAATCTGACTCTGTAGTCGATAAAAATAAACGATTACATAAAATAATGTGTAATTACATATTAATCACGATTTGTGATACGCAATCATACGCGATATTATCCTTATTATAGTTCACAATTCTATTATTTCTTTCTTCTCTCTTTCTTTCTTTCTTTCTTTTTGCATTGTTGCATATATTTTTATTTTTACTATATCATATTATACTACGTTATCTTCTTTTTCTTATTTTGTTTTTGTAACCAAAAGGTTCTCACCCGTACACAAGAAATAAATTATTATTATTATTATTATAGATTACATTTTGCCCAACTCTGACTTGAGAGTTATTTTCCCAGACGTTGAAATAAATGAAAATGTTTTTCCTAGGTACGACGCGCCGGAGTACGACGCGCCGAGGAACAAATCGAGATACAGGAGTCGATTCATGCGGCACAGAGACGGCGACGACTCTGACGGGGACTCGAGGTCGACCGTCAGATTTACGTCGACGACTCAGGACCCCTCGGGGCTGCGCGAACGCGTCCTCGACACGGAGGACGCGGCCCGCGGACCGCTTTCTGGGATCTTTCGTCTCACCGACTCGCCGCGTGTCATGAAGAAGCTTCAAGAGTACGAGAGAGCGGGAAAGAGAAAAAAGGAAGAACCGGCGCCTCATCCTGTTCAACAACCCCAACCGCCAAAGCCTCAGGTCAGTTGAATTTCTCGCGCTGCATTTTCCTCGTAACATACTTTCTTTTTCTTTTTTTATTTCTTCCACGTATGTCATGCTTGAGCGTCACAGTTTTCGGCAGAGAAAACTTTCTTGAATCCAAAAAGGCATTATTTACAATCGTGTCTAATCGTGAATTCAGTGCAACTCGATCGAGTTCTAACGCTGGTTCTCGGTTGTTCGACCGCTTCCTTCGTTGCCAAAAACGATTCGCCCGCTTTCGTACGTTTCACGTGCAGAGAAAATTATTCGGTAGATGAATTGAAAGTTTGATGCCGTTCACGGATATTTTTAAAGCGTCGCGTACATTAGAAATGTAGTGAGAGATATTCGTGAATTTCACACGGTCGTATTTGTTTTTGACAGTGATACCGGCACAGAATTTTCGCACGGATTCCCCTTATTATGGCAGGCGAAACGCGGGGATGGATGGCGAGCGGCGATTTGATGGGGAAGCACAAGAAAGTAACTTCGAAATCTCGCGTTATATCGCTTGGATGTGTTACACGCCGAGCGCGTTAAATTGCTCGAACGATAACAGCCAAGACAAAACTACGTTTTCTAAATACACAACCGAAATATGAAATGATAATTTACCATAAAATGTGTTAATTATTTTAAATTATAGGGATAGGTGGTGCTCAGTCCCATACGGGTCCTTGATCAGAATGGATTTGAATTTATGTAGGTTGAGAACGAAGGAAATTAAGAAAAGTATATATAAGTTGAATTGATTAATATATTGAATTAAGAATCAATAATAGTATATATTAAATATATATAAAAATAGAAAAGATAATATACAGATATATAATGATATAAGATATGAATATATGAAAATATATAAAAGTATATAATGAAAAGATATTACAAGAATATATAAAGAAATATAATAATATATAAAATATAAGAATATATAAGAATATTTAAAAATATATAATGAAATAAAATTTTAAAATTCCAATTGAAATCGTTCATTCAAACATACGAACAATAGTAACGGTATTATTTACAAGAAACATTCATTCACCAATTCTATTTGAACGAGTGACATAATTCAGACTAGGGAAATTCCCACAGTCTCTTAGACTATCTAAATTATTGCCACCAAACTAAGTTGTTTACCTCGGAAGGAAAGAACATAAATTTAAAAGACTCACCAATAAAATTTTAATTCTATTGAAACTCAAAAGCCAGTTAGGTAATTTGAACTTTGTGAAGTCACAGAACTTTTAATGTTTGCACGCTGTGATCAATGGTTGCTCTCGAATCGCTCGCCAGATTTTCATAACCAAATTCCCGTTTAAAGAAAAGAATTAGACACTTTCACACACTTTTGTTTAACTAATAAACTGTTAAACACCGAATAGAAGTAAATAATATAAAAGTAAGAAGAAATTTTAAATAATATAAGAAGTAATGATGGTTTCGCGCAATTTCTAAGTCCTTTTCTCCTTACTCAAAAATATCAAGCAATAGAAGAAAACTATGTCTCACCTCGCGATTCTACGTCGAAAAGTGTCACAGCTTCTGAAGGGTTAAGCTGCCGCATTAGCTAATGAGAGCGTAGTTTTAATATTAACGAGTCCGTGATTGGTCAAGTAGTTTGAATGACAAGTGTGTGTGAACTGTCTAAATCCCCTCTTTTACATGACGAATTTTCTCACGCAACGTACCATTCGATTCGCGGTAATCTCTTATTTACATCCGGTGCGTCGGATCTGTTGCTTTACAATGCCTGATTAGCCGAAAGAATTTTGAAACATGCTCGCAGAGATTCGAGGAAGAGTGACACCTTCAGTATGCTAATAGGTGTTCTTTGAATTAAGAATTGAAATATGCACTTGGCAAGGTCTCCCACAACGCTTATGCATTGCCAAGTTTCAATTAACAAGGAATTATCAAGAACCGTTAACCTAACTAAGAGTGTCACAATTTCGAATTTAATTCATACTCATCCGAATAAGTCATAATGCTCATAAAATAAATTCACAATGGTCACCGCGTACATAATATAATTTTGATCGTGTACGACGCAGATGCGAGGTCACACGCTGGTGAGACTAAATGTTGCGCTATAGAACCACGTTGATTTCAAGAAAGGAATGTGTTATATTAACAAGTTGATCGCGTCGCCGAAAGAAAGAGATATCAATTTTAGGAACTCAAAAGTTAAGATTGCGCTCGACAAGGGAAGTTCCCACAATGCTTATGCACTATCGAAACACAATTCAACCGAGATATATTAAAATTTAAAAATTTATGTTCGGAACGTAACATCCCTCCCTCCTTAGAATCATCGTCGTCCTCCTCGATGTCTAACTCACTATCGCTCTCTGAAGCGGCAATGGTGGAGTTGCAGTGGATGTTGTAGCCAATGGTATTTTGCTGCGGATGATGTCCGGTGGTCCTAGTCAGTTTTTCGTTGTGAAAAATTCCTATTTCTTCTAAGTAGTCGTATGCAAGGCATAAAATTTAGAGTATCCCGGAAATAATAGATTATTAATCCAAAAATAACTATTGTTTGAATCCCTATAATTCCAAAAGTTAGTATAAAATGAGACTTCTTTTCACGATGATGAGTTCCAATTTCTTCGAGTTTCCTTTCGACATCATGCAAGGATTCCGGAGTTCAATAATGATTCAATGACCAATGTTCCAACCGATTATTATCAATAGGTTTCATGCTGTGATATTCCATTATGATCGGTGAAAGTTCATTTATGTTCAGCAGAAGATTAGGATTATAATAAAATTGTTCTGTACTGTCATAAATTTTAATGCCGGTGATAGTTGTGGATCATGTTTTTCCTATGCAGGCAGGGTTTAGTCCTATCATTCGTGTTCCATGAAGTGTTATTGAGGTCATTCCTGCTTTTCCACAGAGAAATACAATCCTGGGTTTGCATCAAATCGCGTTAATTTGTAGAGTCCATGTCGTGGTATGACGTATGAAGTAGCGACGAAATGAAGAACATAAAGTGACATCAACAGGTGAACGTGCCTCAATCTTCTTTCCTGAGATTAAGTGAACTATTTTAATTTAACTGCAATTTATCCATATATTTAGTGAATACTTTTCCATGTTCGTCTTCCAATATAACATTATTTCCTTCCAAAATTCTAACAATTCTGTACGGTCCATGATAACGCCTACCAAACTTGCTTTTCCTAGGTTCAACTAGTACATGTGCCATGTCTCCTAGTTTACCTTTAAATGGACGAGCATTTTCATCATACTAAGATTTTGATTTTTCTTTTGCTCGATTCAAATTTTGTCCAGCTATGATTTGCATTTCCGAAAGTCGAGTGATTAAATCATGTAAATATGAATTATATGTCGGTAAATTTTCTTCTATTGGAAAAGAAGTGAGACATCGCGCGAGTTTACCAAAAACCAATTCATGGGGTGTGAAATTTGTACCTTCGTCTACAGATGTATTATAAGAAAATATTGCAAAAGGTACTAATCTATATATAAAAATAAATCATGACCATTGACTTCTTGACTAAGTACAGCACCGATAGCGAAATCAGAAGCATCTGTGGTTAATGTAAATGTTTTCTTAAAATTTGGATATTGTAAAATTGGTCGTTTGCAAAGAGTCTTTCGTAGTTCGAGAAAACTTTTCTTCTGTTCTGTACCCCAAATAAATTTCGCATTTTTCTTTAATAATTCTGACAACGGTTTAGCTTTTTGCGCAAAATCTTTGATCAAACGTCTATAATAACCAGTTAAGCCTAAAAATTGTCGAATATTTTTTTGAGTTTTAGGACGAGGAAAATTTTTCACAGCATTGATCTTTTTAGGATCCGGTTTTAACCCTTTTCTGCTAATAATATGTCCTAAATATGAGACTTCTGTTTTTAAAAATTCACATTTATCTGGTTGTAAGGTTAATTTTGTATCAGCTAAGCGTGTAAATAATCGACGAATTTTCTTTTCATGTTCTTCTAAATTTTTGGCGTAAACTACGATATCATCTAAATAAACTAAAACCTCAACACCACGTAATACTTGAACGATTTTCATATTTATCATTAATCGCATATTGTTGATAATTAGAGTATCTTGGCTTTTGATAATTTTGAAAATTTGAATAACGTTAATAATTCGAAGACATTGATCTAGAATAAGTATCACCGTTTTGTGAAAAGCTGACACGTCGTGTATCACCGGATGGCGTTATTCCCGATTTCATTCGCAATTCTACCCGAACTGCAAATTTAATGGCATCTTCTAAAGTTTCAGGATCACGAGCATCTACAGATCGTGATATTTCGTCCGGAAGTCCACGGAGAAAAGCTTCTAATGTACATTCTTTTAATGGTTTTAACATTTGTTCTGAATCTTTACCGTGACTATCTTCTAAAGCAACTTGTGCTCCGCTAATTAAAATATTTAACCTATCATAAAAATCTTGAACTGATTCTCCTCTTTTCATTCGTATATTTTCTATTTCATGATGATAAAACTGATAATTTTTCCCAAGTGCAAATCTACCCTTTAAATGTTTAATTAATTCATTAACAGCTTTAAATGTTTTACCATATGTACTATCACGAGCAGGACCTTTTAATTTTCCAATTACTGCTTTAAGAAACGAGCCCTCTAATGACGGAGGTACTAAAGCTGAACTAGTTTCAATATCTTGGGCAAAATTTTTTATCGGTATATTTCTACCATCAAAGAAAGGTATATTTAATGTACTATTTTGTATAGCCAAGCATTCTGCCATAGAAGTCATCATTGCGTTAGTTGTATTTGAATCAACATTAGAATTGTTAACAAAAGACGCGTTCGCGCTTGGAGCGGCGTTCTGATTCGGAGTAGCCATTTCAATTTTCAATCAGAATAATTCACAAAGCAGAACAATAAACTAAAGTACAGAATACAGTAAAACGTTTCACAAAATAAATGACAGGAAATAATAATAAACTATAGACATATATGCAACAATCTAAAAATATGTAAAACATGTGACAAAATTACAAATGATATAAAACAAAAATTGCAAATGTTCGAGATTGTAAGTGGCAATAACAAATTATAATAAACGTCATCATGGATGCACAAAATCTCTTACAATACTAATATAAAATTTAAATTGAATGTTTTCTTGCATAGAATAATACAGATACAGTTTGAAAAATAATTTACTAAAATTCAAATATACTTCTGATCACTAGGAGCACCTCGAAAATCTCTGTACAAAGATTTATTACAATGTACAACGATTTCCGGTATCCCACCGCAGCCACCAAATTTTTCTTTACTGTTACGCGCCGAGCGCGTTAAATTGCTCGAACGATAACAGCCAAGACAAAACTACGTTTTCTAAATACACAACCGAAATATGAAATGATAATTTACCATAAAATTTATTAATTATTTTAAATTATAAGGATCGGTGGTGCTCAGTCCCATACGGGTCCTTGGTCAGAATGGATTTGAATTTATGTAGGTTGAGAACGAAGGAAATTAAGAAAAGTATATATAAGTTGAATTGATTAATATACTGAATTAAGAATCAATAATAATATATATTAAATATATATAAAAATAGAAAAGATAATATACAGATATATAATGATATAAGATATGAATATATGAAAATATATAAAAGTATATAATGAAAAGATATTACAAGAATATATAAAGAAATATAATGATATATAAAATATAAGAATATATAAGAATATTTAAAAATATATAATGAAATAAAATTTTAAAATTCCAATTGAAATCGTTCATTCAAACATATGAACAATAGTAACGGTATTATTTACAAGAAACATTCATTCACCAATTCTATTTGAACGAGTGACATAATTCAGACCAGGGAAATTCCCACAGTCTCTTAGACTATCTAAATTAGAAGAAAACTGTCTTTAAAAGAACGCGGACCTTACGATACGCACCTCGCGATTGTACGTCGAAAAGTGTCACAGCTTCACGCCTTCGAAAGGATCCAGAGTCAATCCGTTCCGATTATGGAAGAGTTAAGCTGCCGCCTCATTAGCTAATGAGAACGTGGTTTTAATATTATGTAGCGAGTCCGTGATTGGTCAAGTAGTTTGAATGACAAGTGTGAGTGAACTGTCTAAATCCCCTCTTTTACATGACGAATTTTCTCACGCTACGTACTATTCAATTCGCGGTAATCTCTTATTTACATCCGGTGCGTCGGATCTGTTGCTTTACAATGCCTGATTAGCCGAAAGAATTTTGAAACATCGCTCGCAGAGATTCGAGGAAGAGTGACACCTTCAGTATGCTAACGGGTGTTCTTTGAATTAAGAATTTAAATATGCACTTGGCAAGGTCTCCCACAACGCTTATGCATTGCCAAGTTTCAATTAACAAGGAATTATCAAGAACCGTTAGCCTAACTAAGAGTGTCACAATTTCGAATTTAATTCATACTCATCCGAATAAGTCATAATGCTCATAAAATACATTCACAATGGTCACCGCGTACATAATATAATTTTGATCGTGTACGACGCAAATGCGAGGTCACACGCTGGTGAGACTAAACGTTGCGCTATAGGACTACGTTGATTTCAAAAAAGGAATGTGTTATATTAACAAGTTGATCGCGTCGCCGAAAGAAAGAGATATCAATTTTATGAACTCAAAGGTTAAGATTGTGCTCGACAAGGGAAGTTCCCACAATGCTTATGCACTATCGAAACACAATTCAACCGAGATATATTAAAATTTAAAAATTTATGTTCGGAACGTAACAGATGCGATTCGATGGGAACTAAATTTTTGATCGGTGAACGTATACACTGTTGCGAAGAAAACATATCGCTCCCTCTATGGACACGTAAAAGGCATAAATCTCGGCGGATTTCAAATAATTCAATATTTCACGAGGATCGAAGCGTAATGCAATGTGATACGTGTACTTGATCTCATTTGAAGACACGAATGGATAATTAATGTATAGTTAGTCGCTATGTTTTATACCGAAAAAAAAAGAAACACACACGATTCTATTATAATACAAATGAAAGATACGAATACACAAACATACTTTTTTGCCATTGCACGTATTCATCTTTCCTTCCCGAGTATTTTCGCAACAAACCCTCTTCATCCAACGAACGCAAGCCCATTCATCATTAAATGAGTTTTAACGTAAATAGAAAATCAGCAGAGCATACTAATTCAGTGTACGCGCGTGTTACCGCATAAACGCGGAAGTGCACGCTCAGCATGAAAAAAATCGCATATTTGCAAGCGCCTAATCAGCCAGGAATAATTTAACGTGGACGAGCGAACCGTCGAGGAAAGAGCTCGAAGATTAATCGAAATTAATCGCAGCCTCGTTGATCGCGCTGTCGCAGCATCCACGTTAAACGATTCTGTTTATCGCGTAGGTGCAGGTGAGAAAGGTACCGACAGCGGTGGCGAGGCAAACCAGCGACGACGACGAAATTTCCAGGATCAAAAAGCAGAATAAAAGCGCGGCCGCACCTGCGACCGAAACGGTGGAAGAGCGGCAACCGGCTCAAACGCCTACACCTGCACATCCGCCTGCTAGGGAAACGGCACCGGAACGGGAATCCGAGGAACCTGCGCGCAGACCGCTGCCCGCGAGGTACGCTTTCTTGTCTTCGACCGTCGCGTCGCTTTCTATTATCTTACCTGTCGCGACCTTATTTCGTTAGTACGAACTTCCCGCGATAAATTAGACCCTTGCTGACTTTGATAATGTAGTACAGCTTGATCGTATTCGATTGTAGCGACATTAACATTAAGTCACAGGTGCCTCGTTTCCTATGCGTCCTCAGTAGCGGCGGAGCACGCCTAGTCAGACAGCCTGATTTATGCTCGTTCAATAGAAACGGATCGTTTCGATCGAACGTTCGGTTTAGCGATGCGGCGTGTTCGACGCGAACGCATTGACGTAATATGTATCGCGCTTTAATCGACGAATCGATACGTTCCCTAAAAATAAAAACGATAGAACGTCCCCTTTCTCTCCTTCGATAAAATAATGGTCGTTAGAGAAACGTTTCGCGGCGTCGGACGCCGCGCCGGCAAAATATTTAAACGAGGCTTCATTTTTTTCCATCTTTTTTTTTTAAATTCCAAAGGCGCACAATAAAACGCTTGTTCTTCTGCTGGTCGCGAGGAATGTTCGGTGCTGCCGGTTTCCTGTTCACGCAAATTTTTTCGTACCACTCGCGGAAATTTAAACGGGTCAGCTTTTTGTCTTACCCTCCGCCCGTAAACTCTGACCCACGAATCGGCATTGTTTTTTTTCAATCGCCCTACATTTTTTCACGGAGAATTTTTATAGGTTTGTAGCGCTATGTCGAGCATTTGAACGAGCAAGAATTCAAATAGGCGAAATAAGGCGAAGGGAGAAGGGGGCAAAGTGGAGATCCCTTTTTAATTTCGAAATTCCACTCTGTCCAACCGTACCGCTCGCGCAGCCCCCCCCCCCCCCCCTCTATTTTTCTCGACGAATCGCCACCTTCCATATTAGTAACAAATTGTAGAATCTGTTAATATTTTCCTCGGCTGTCCTTTTAGGAAATTCCTGCCAGAATAGTACTGAAGTGGTTAGCATCGATAACTCGTTGGTCAAAAGCACTTTTCACCTAGAGTAAACACGCCAAAAAATGGACGGTACTCAGTAGATGGACAGATTTTAGATTACATCAATAATTATGAAAAAAACTAAATTTTTAATTTATCTTATAATTTCTTCATTTTATAGAGAAATCGTTTATTGTGTTAGAAATCTAACATTTTCAATAAAAGTGTTTCTTGTATGCGTAAAAATATTTCACAATGTTGTCCATTTTCTGGTGATACAGGCTATGAACAGAATATTTATCCTTTTATGATTGAATAAATTAATTCTACTACAGAGTACAACCTCGATTAACCGAGTTGATATTGAATAAATAAAATAAAGAATCTCACCTTGGACCATTTCTTTTTAATATATTTATCAATGATATAAATCATATTTTTTTATACAGTAAATTTATTTTATATGCCGATGATGACCTTAAAATTTATAAAAGTAAATCCACGTATAAAGACTGTCTTGAATAGCAATCTGTAATTGGAGTAACATAAATAGAATGAGCTTATGCATTGCAAAATGTCACGTTATGAGGTTCTCACGTAAAATGAATCCAACTGTTTATTTGAACAAAGTTAATAATATTACTCCAACTGAAGTTAATGAAATAAAGGACTTTGGTATATTGTTCAGATCCACATTAGATTTTTATAAACATTATTTGACTGTTTCTAATACAGCATTAAAAACTCTTGGGTTCATAAAGCGTTTCTCTGTGGATTTCGTTAATATACAAACAATGAAATTGCTGTACATAGTATTGTTACCTCAACAAAATATATTAATCAATTAGAAAGAGTTCAACACAGATTTTTAAGATTCGTAAAAAATAAATTACACATTTCTAGACCAATTTCAAATCATGATTTTAATTCAGTACTTGAAAAACTTAATATGAAATCCTTAACTGCGCGTAGAATAGCAACTGATGTTTTTTCTTTTTTAAAACATTAATGCAAAAGTGGAATATTCTGCATTACTCGAACTTATTGATTCATATGCACCAGTGAGAAACATCAGAAAAAGACAACTTTTCATACCTCGTAACTATAAGTCGAAATATAAATCACTAAATGATATTTTCTCAGGTAACATTTCGCTGTTGAAGAGTAAACTTTTCAATTTAGTTTAATAATACGTAAATACCACGCCTGAAATATTGTTATAATTATTACTACATGTAAAGGACTTCGCCCGTCTAGTTTGAATAAATAATAAAATGCCCGTAATTAGTTAAACCATTGTTAAATCATAGTTCAAATATGAGTCACAGTAACATTGTAATTTTATATCTGGTGCATGAATTATTTAAACTCTACATAATTATAAATAGACATTACTGAATTTCGTTTGTAAAACAAATATTTTCAAGTAAAACCTTAATAAAAATGTTGGAATCAGCTAAGCCGTCCATCAACTGGCTTCCTTACCCTATAAAAACTACGTTAATCGAGGTTTGAAAAATGAGATTCGTATTTTGAGTAAAACGAAGCGCATTAAATTTAATCCTTCAAAGAGAAGTTTCTGTGTCGAGTCTTGCAGCTTCAAATACATGTATGTACATATCTGGCAGAAGACAAAAGCAAAAGTACGACGTTCCACTGTATTACAGACGCGAATTGCAGCGTGTGGATGCGCGCAGTCTTGCGGTGTTAACGGGTCGAAGGAAGTCGTTAATTGAAATATCGTTGCTCGCAGGAGAACTTCGACAGATACCCACACCCCTGCGACGAGAAGCGCCTCATCAGACTCGAGCACGGGCTCTGAGAGCTCGGGAGGATCAGGAATCCGTAGCACGGGTGCACCATTCACCACCGAAGAAATGAAGCAGAAATATTTGGCGAGGGCGCCGGCCTCGAACACTTCGTCCACGGCTTCCTCAGGACCAACCGGTGCACCGACGCCTCCCAAAGACTCCGCCAACACCTCGCCAGCGTCGCGATCCTTTCAAAGCCGTTTTTTAGGGACAGGTGATGCTTCTTTTACGGTTCTTTTACGTTTAACTAATTTTATAAAAATAGTAGCAGCTCTGTTTTATCTTTTGCCTTTGCACAGATTCGCGGATTCGTTCGAAAAAGATGCCAATAGCTATCCGTAACGATTTTCGTGGTTTTTCCATCAATAGCACTCCTGCGAATAATGTTGGCATTGTAAAGGCAGCAGGAAAACGCGAGCAAATTCCGCCGGCGAATCTGCTTCGCGTCGAAAAACAATTCACCGGAGTCGTAGTCTTGTCGAGATATAAAAATGGAGAGAAAAAAAACGGCAGATATTTATTTGGACGTGCACCGAATTCTCTGGTATTTTTGTAGGTAACCGTGCAGCTCCGCCACTGCCCACGCAAACCCCCGCGCCTGCAGCGGCGGCGGCGGCGAGGGAGGATGGCACGATGAAAAAGAAAGAGGACGAGGAGGACGAGGACGAGGAGACTAGCAGCTCCTCGGAGGAGACGGAATCCGAGACTGAAGAGGAATCGGAAACCGATGCTCATCCCTCGGCCACGACAACCTCGACGACACCCTCGACCGCACAAGATCGTCAGAGGAACGAGTCCGCGATGGCGCGGACTGACATCGGACCCCTGCTCGCTCGAAGCGCGGAAGCGAGACGCGGAAGCAAAGAGGACTCGCCTTCGACCAGGCAAGTATATTTTTCTTCGGGTCTTGTAACTGGACGACATCCATTAACAAGTAACATTCGTGACGATTAGTGATCGGTCGTGTATACAAATCGAGCGACAGACGACTCATCGGCACGATCTTCCTCTTCGACGCGAGTCGAATCCCGAAGAGGATCACGTTATCTCGCGTTCAACCTTCGAAATCCTCGTCTATTGCTGTTAATAAATAACGAGCGTGATGCAACAACACCGAGAAAATGAAAATCAATACCGTCCCCTACGGACGGCAGAGCCCCGTTCTATCGTGGCGAACGTGCGTCGATAGGAAAAATTTCGATCGTAATTTCGAGCATTAGTCGGAATCTGTCGCGCGATATCGTCCGAATTTCGGGACTGGAAGCGCGCGCACCGCCTCGACGCCGGATTCGGTCGAGAGCGAAACAGGACGGAAGCGGAAGTTAGGGTAGGTCCGCGCGTCGGAAGGAAACGGCGAGGACTCGCGCTCGCGGAAAGCCGGTTCGTCTGAAAAACGAAAGGAGATTGAACTAGAATATCGAGCGATCACTCGTGTCTCAGGTATTCGTCGCCGAGAGGAAGTCCCGCGCAATCGGTGACGAGCCCGACAGCGACGACGACGACGACGACTACAACGAGCAGCGCCGCGACGTTGACGACGCCCGGCGGCTACACCAGCAGGTTCGTAGCACACGTAGACCACGATCAGACTCATCAGGCCAGTTCTAATTCCAGTAACCCCCACGACCGTAATCGTTTTAGGACGTTTAGTGACGAACACGATGAGTCGTCAACCGATCGTGTCGAGGATTACGAAATCGCGGCTAAGAACGCGGCTTACGACATTGACGGATCGATGGTTAAACCGCAGTCGAGTAAACGAACCCACGGAACGGACGATAGTACGGACACCGACGAAACGATCACCTCATCCTCCTCCTCCTCCGCGACTAGACCCAAAAGTCTCGAAGGTAGCGGTTACGATAATCGAATAGAGAACCGCAGCGAGGTCCACGAGAACGCGTTAATGGAAGGTCGTTCGGGGAACGACGTGAGCTCTTCGTTGACCGATCGGTCCGATCGCGAGTCGGTCGCTGCCGCTCGCGTTTCACGCGAGGAAACCCCCTCGATCGAGTCGCCGGGAAATTCGCCGGCGCGACGCCGGTCCGTCGAGGACCAAGCCAGCGGCGATTCGGAGACCGAGTCGGAAAACGGCACCGAAAGTGCTTCTGAAACTGACGAGGAAGAGGACCAATCCAGAGACGAGAATAGCAACGTAAAAATTAAGAAGACTGAGAATCCGGACAAAAGGGAGTCGGACGACGGCCGAACTTTGAAGGGAGGCGAATCCGTGTCCGACGACGACGACGAAGACGACGACGACGAGGCGACTTCCGAGAGCGACGACGATCAGACCACTGTTCTCAGCGTTCAATCGAACCATTCTGCTGAAAATAATTGCATCGTCGTCGAACGATACGACGACAGCGTGAAACGTCGAAGCTCTTCGATAATCGGCGAAAAGAGTATCGAGGAATTGTTCGACGATAATGGATGGGTGATCACTGATCAGGATTTACTGCCGGAGAGCTCTGAAAGAATCCCTAGAAGTTTAAAAGCTATCGATCAACACGCGTCCGACGTTTCTACTAACGAGAGGAGGAAGTCGTCGTTGAACGACCATAAACAGGAAGTTTCGAAGAAGTTGGAGGGAACAAGGGACAAGAACAATGACGAGGACGAGGAGGACAACGAAACAGGGAGCGGCACGACGCTGAGTTTGTCAGAGTCGTCCGAGAGTTTGCCGAAGCGACGAGAGTACAGGCAAAGTAGTATCGGCAATAACGGTTGGCTGATATCGGACGAATCCGACGGCGAGTCAGACAGAACCGCGTCGCCGTCGGAGAAGTCGGAGAGTAGGAAATCGTTCGAGACGAAATCCGCGAAGAAAACGAACGACGACGAACCGTCCACGGTGTCGTCCGTGACGAACAAAAGCAAAGACTCGATGATGGTCGCCAACGACGCATGGAGGATCGACGAGAACGGCTGGGTGATACTGAACAAGGTCAACGACGCGCCCGTCAGCAAAGTCGTCGAGGGCGAAAGCACAGACGAGACGAGCACGATTCGTTCCCAAACGACCGACCTCGCAGTGAAAACTCACGTTGAGAACGGTGCATTAGTCGCGAACGCTACCCAATCCAAAGAGACCGACAGTTCCAACGAGCACGGAGACACGCCTGGTGTTGATATCTCTATACCGATGCAAATGGTAACCACCGTTTTCTGTGTGTCCGTACTGTGTTACAGCGTTCTAATCAATCTGTTCCTGTAACCCGTATATACACGTATACGTGCCCTCCGATCCTCTCTCACGTGTTTCCACGTTCGACTCGCGTTCGTTTTCTTCCGTTTTCTGTTCGTCGGTGCTAAAAGACTGTGCAGGACTGCTCTCACGAAAACAGACGAGACTGCCTTCGATACCAACATCCGTCGCAGCAGTTTCCTCCTCGCCCCTTCGTCCGTCTTCCTCTCCTTCGCCTCATCATTTTGTTCGTCGCGTCGTCTTCGAATTTACCGAATGTCGAGAGAGAATGTTGGCTCGCGCACGGTGTTTGTTTAAAAAAGAATCAACGACGCGACGGCGAGAAGTCGATCG
Source organism: Perdita meconis (assembly GCA_030770465.2). Classification (NCBI taxonomy): domain Eukaryota; kingdom Metazoa; phylum Arthropoda; class Insecta; order Hymenoptera; family Andrenidae; genus Perdita; species Perdita meconis. The sequence continues at coordinate 5,773,842 of JASKOS020000004.1, forward strand.
GAATTTCTTGGTCCTCTCCCCCGGGAATTTTCATTCACCAACGGTTTTGACCGAACTCGCGCGCGTTATTCACTTTCAATCCCGTGAAACTGCTGCCCCGGAATCTTTCATTTTCTAACTGTCTTCCAATCGATATACAGAATGTTTTGGAACTATTGATCGTCCAGACTAGAACGGGCCGAGACGCAAAAGGCGCGTACGACGCGACGCGTAATGCAACGTTCGCGTTGCACACGTCGAACAGCTGTGAGCTCCGACCGATAGAAGTCAAGTTTCTACGCGCCAACCGAGTCCCGATCACTGGTTCTAAAGCAACGGTGTACAAGTATCATTCGCGCACACCGAGCGACAATACTAAAACACGAAGAGTGACCGTAGAAGATTTGATAATACGCGTTAACAATATCGAATGGTGAAAGTTGCATTTTATACATTGTGATAATTCGTGCATACGAACGTAAGCGTAATTGTTGTTCCTAATCGTTGTTGATACCCGCGATAGACGTACCCACCCAACCCTCCCCCGCATTGCTCAAGTACGTACACGCGTAGCTTCGTACAGACGGGAGAAGTCGCGCGCGTTTTGCATAAACAAAGAACCGTAGCGTGAAAACCGTCCTCCCGAAACACAGCTTTTCAATTGGCGCTGAAGCGGAGCTTCTTCGATCGTTCCCACGAAAGCCTCCGGTGGTGCGAATCGCGGCGTCGTGCGATACGATTCTCGTTGGTCACGAGACGAAAGCGTGACGCGTAACGCACGACGGAGGCGTTCCCGCCATCGGCCACGTTTCGTACCATTAAGTTTTTGTACACTTTTTTTTTTCCTAGCGAATAGGCTTTTGCGTCAGTTTGTCGGTGTGGTAAATAAACTGCATTTCTTTGTGATAACTCGTATTATTTATTTCCCTCTCAACATGTCCTCAGTTCATACAAGCATAACAAAAGGAGGAAAAAGATAAACGAAGTAAAGAAATGTCGTAACCTGCCTGCAAGTATCTTCTCTCTGTTCTCTTCTGTTCGTAATCGTCATTTGTCTCTCTTAAGTGTATCACGAGTCGAACGTCTTTTTACATACTTCTGTTCCCAGTGGTCTAAATTTCTCTGTCACTATCTCGTTTGTTTGTACGTTGTCCTAATTTTATCGTTGATTACGGAGAAGTAAAAGCATTTACACGTAAGAAGAAATAGACGGAAAAAAAAATAAACAAGAGAAAATGCATCTTTATTTATTACACTAACAGATTGAACGTTCGTGAATATCATGACGCGAGATCCGATCCTTTCGCTGCTCGTTTGTACGCGCCCTCGTAAGATGCTCGGCGAGGGCGTGGCTCGGTTTTCTTTTCAATTTAAGACCCTCTGACCTCTGTTGCACCACCTCAAGATGCACGCACGCTCACACTACGAATTTACAGCGTACTTGGCGAAAATGTAGATCCGAGGAGAAGGTAAAAATCGAGCCATATTTAGGACCAGAATCGACCATCGCACAGGTATCATTGTTTTCGAATGTTGGAAGAACCGGCAGCTTGAACGGGTTCGAAGCTTGCAAACGACACAACGTTCGCTTGCAAATCGCTCACGCATTAATCAAAGTCTCATAGGAATAACACTTCGTCTCTAAAACGAAACCATTCAATTCGCTCGAGTAACTACGGTCGAACTGTGATCGCTGTCCGTCAGTTTGAGCTTGTCTAATTTTATTAACGACGCCGTTTGTCATTAATTAAACGTCGACGTACGAAAACGATGGGTGAAAAGAACGGGTGGGAAATATTAAAACCGAAGTTAATACGACCGCATTGTGCATTATACGGAAAGCCTCGCGGCATCCAGTAAAAGGTTTAAATATAACCCGTTTGTTGCTTTAAATACCCGCTGCAGCTCAGATAGTCAGTCGGGCTATATTTGCCCGCGTAGTCCACTTGACTGGAAACACGGATGTTATTCCGTAAACGTTTTACCGTTCAAGATGAATTAAACTCGCTTCGCTTTGATACGCAACGCGAAGCCCTCGAAAAGAAACCGATATCCTTCGGACGCGATCGATTCGGTCGTTGCGCGTAATACAGATTCTTTGCTCCTAAAAGACGCGAACTTTAATCATTTCGATGCAGTTCAGATCATCGACGTTGCTGAAATTTTACGAGAAAACTCAAAAGATATACAAACTACAAGCTGCCTTCGAATTTTACGACCACCGAACGCAGTAACTCGCGTCTCGTGTACATGTTTACCGCATATATTAAAAAACGAACATTTATCGCTTTCCAAAAGTTGCTCGAATAAGAGCTACGCGAAATAACGAGCACCAAAAAATATTTCAGCGCAAAGCGTTCGAACCAATTTTCGAAATATTTCACCGCAGTGACGCGAACACTGCAATACTCATCTGCTACTTGTCAATTAAACATGTAATTAAAAACAGCAATATATATGCCAAAGAACTCCTCGTCACTATCGATGAACGTTGTCTGACTTTCCGTTGCGTTTTGTTAGGGTGGATAGTATACGACGCTCGTTCTATTCGACGTCGGCGTGACGACGACAAACCTTTGCAAGGGCTTAGATTATCGATAAACGAAAACAAGTCAATAATTAAAATCGCTAAATGCTCGTTTGAAGTGAAATTGCTCTCAGCGATACCGACCTCGTTTCTCTCGACTTTATACGATGCATGGGGGCAACGATAGCCGGCATATCAAGCACCCACTACAGATTGATACACAACATTCTAGATACGCATTCGTTTTCACTACTCGTATAACACGGATGCGCGGCTGATACACAGATCAAATTTACACGATGATATGGGCAAACATCATGGAACACATTCACGGAACAAAGATCAACAACACGGAATCAATATATTAACGAAAAACATATCCGCGGATGTATTAGAATGTGCGCGTGGTTGTCGGTTAAGGCAATGTTTAACTAGGAAATCGAGCCGTACAATAAAATGACAAAGCCCAATTTGGAATTATTTACATGATTCGATCGCGTTACGGTTACCTATTGCTAAACGTTGTAATCTGGTTAACAGAGCTCTAAAAGGACGCAAGCTTCAGTCGCTGCTGACGAAAAATAACACGAGTAACCAAGACTTAAAACATTCCCGTGAATCGTACGCTTATCGCTAGAAATCTGTTGCGTCCACTCATCATACAGAATCATTCGCCGAACGATCAGTAATCTCTCACCAAACGAGTTCTTCCTAATAATCGGCTTATCGATTAACAAAGAAACGTCTGAACGAGCAAAAATTCGTTGCCGAATGTTGCAGGTTCCTGAACAAGAGCCGGAGCCAGGCAGCAATGATGGCAAGCCGGGAACGAGAGCGAGAGCGGGAAAGGGAACGGGAGCGGGAACGGGAGAGAGAGAGAGAACGGGAGCGGGAACGGGAGCGCGAACGGGAGCGGGAACGGGAACGGGAAAGAGAACGAGAGCGAGAACGAGAACGCGAAAGAGAAAGGGAACGCGAACGAGAGGCGGACACCGAGATCGAGTCGCCTCTGTCGACGAGATCGCGCTACGCCGCGCTGAAGGAAAGAAGACAGCGGCTGGCCCGATCCAGAAGCTCGCACAACTTTGGCGGCGATGACCTCGACCTCGACGAAGAACCACCCTCTCCGACGACCCAGTCGCCGAACGCTTATCTGGCAGCCAAGTACGGAGCCGGCTCTGAACTGGCCAGGAGTCGGAGTACCCACGCTCTCAAGTCCCGAGAGCCGAGCCCCGAGCGCGACAGAGCCGGAGCAGAGAAGGACGGAGCTGCTCTCAGCTCCTGGGCGAGGTACTTGAAGAACAAGTATGGAAATCGTACCATCAAGGACAAGGAGCCTACCTCCTCCGCCTCTACGATCCCATCGGCGAGGTAAGACCGAGGAATCCATCCACTGTGGATAATGTTCTCTCGATATAAGCTCGTTGCCATGATTGATGATGAGATCTCAAACACATTTCGGATCGCTTCGAATCTGGCTCCAATGTAGCGACGAATTCGAATCGCTTCGAACATGATTCGAATCTCTTAGGAGTCTTGGAAATCTTGAAAGTCTTGACAATTTTGATACCTTTTGAAAGCTTCGTAAGAATTCCATATCTTACAACTCGGGGAATTTTTTGAATTTTTGAATTAAAAAGTAAAAAGGTTTGAAAAATGAAAAAAATCGATTTCTTGAAATTTCTAGTCCGAAACCACCTTTAAATTTTATGTCAATAAGCCTGCTTGAACAAAAATAATCAAAAAGCTTGTAAGATATTTAATTCTTACGAAATTTTCAAAAAGTATCGTAATTCTTATAACTTTCACGACTTTCAAGGGTTCCAAGGCTTTCAAAACTTCCAAGACGATCAAGACTTTCCAGATTTTCAAGATAGTCAAGACTTTCAAGATTTCTACGAGATTCGAAACACGTTCGAAGTAATTGGAATTTTTCTTTATTTTCATATACTAGTTCGAAGTGATTCGAAATGCTTCAGACCCCATCACTCATGATCACGATGGCTGCGATGAAATCGGCTATCTCGAATGAAATGGCACCAGAATAGATGACGAATTTTCATCGTGATATGGAAAGCGACGCTATTTCGAGAGAATACCGTATTCAGGGTGTTCGATTACAGGTGGAAGAAAATAAAAAGGTTGATTCTAGATGCTAAAATAGGACGAAAATAAAGAATACTAAGGTAGCAGTAAGGTCTTCGTTTGTTGGTTATAAGCGCTTAGAATTCGATCACTCAAATGGTAGTGGTCATACCCAGAGAAGTCAAAAGTCTCTCATCTCGCTCAGCTGTTTAAATAATGATTAAAGTATATTAATCAATTAGAAAGAGTTCAACACAGATTTTTAAGATTCATAGAATATAAATTACACATTTCTAGACCCATTTCCAATCATGACTATAATTCAATTCTTGAAAAACTTAACATGAAAACCTTAGCGGCGTGTAGAATAGTGAATGGTATGATTTTTCTTTTTAAAATTATGAATGCAAAAGTAGACTGTCCGTCACTACTGGAACTCATCAATTTTTACGTACCAATGAGAAACGTCAGAAAGAGACAACCTTTTATACCCCGAAACTGCAAGTCAAAATATGGATCACTTAATCGTGATACCAGTTAATCGTATACTCAAAGAAACAAGTACACATGTTAACAATATCGATTTTTTCTCAGGTAACATAGTTTAAGAATTTGTAAGATACCACGTCTTAAGTATTATTATAATTAATATTACGCATGTAAAGGGCTTCGCCCGTCTAGTTCTTAAATAAATAGAATTTAAAATGAAAAAAAGAGCCAAAGCGCACCCATTTTTACTGATATTTTTCACTTTATTTAAAAAAATAAAGGTCAAGGAGAAAATCTGACCATTTTATTCTAAACACCCTGTATAGAAATTGATAGAACTTGAAAGTTCAATGCAATTTATATGACCATTAAGGATTTTCCAAAGGGACATTAAGGAACATCAAATTATACCAAAATTTGATTGAAGACCTAACACTGACCTAGTCACTGTATGACGTTCAATCAAATTTCAAGGCTAAAACTGTTAACGCTTATAACTAACAAATGGCTTCACCGCATTATTCTTCATTTTCGTCTTATTTTAACATCTAGAATCGTCAGTTTCATTTTCTCCCACGTGTAGCCGAACATTCTATATATTCCGAAAGAGAAGAGACAGGCACCGAAAGATTAATGTGATTGTAGTAGCAGCACAACCTCGAGAAGGTTGTCGCTCGGTCTACCCTTGAGGCACGGTGGCCAAACGTCCTTCGAATCTTCTGACGACGACCAAAAAAACCCGTCAGGCTCCCCCACGTCCCCTACAGCAGCTCCCGGTATACCCGCGGCAGCAGGTTCCTCCACTAGGTGAGTACACTCACGCGCACGATGGAAATTCCAAAGGGCTTTCATGATAGATTGGTGTTGTAAATGCGACAGTAACGGCCGGAGGAGTCACTACTTGCTGAAGCGGCGGCAGCTGTACAAGTTCGGGATGCGGGGGAGCGAAGCCGGATGCTTTACTTGGCCGAGAGGCCTCGCGGTTGGCCCGGACAACTCCATCGTCGTGGCCGACAGCTCCAATCATCGCGTTCAAGTAACTATCTCGCATTAGCTAAGCCGACCGAACGAAAACGAGCTTTTGTCGTTAACGATGTTTCGGGGACCGATAGGTATTCGATTGTAACGGGAACTTCATGAAGGAGTTCGGATCGTACGGAAGCGGCGAGGGTGAATTCGATTGCCTCGCCGGGGTGGCCGTCAACAGGATTGGCCAATACATCATCGCGGATCGTTACAACCACAGAATCCAGGTGCTCGACCCGTCCGGTCGTTTCCTGAGAGCTTTCGGCTCTCAAGGAACCGCCGACGGTCGGTTCAACTATCCTTGGGGCATTACCACGGACGCCCTTGGGTTTATCTACGTATGCGACAAGGAAAATCATCGCGTACAGGTACGCGATCTCGCGGAGCGATTGATCAACTGTGCAAACGCTAAACGAATATTGTTCTTCGAAGGTATTTCAATCGGACGGCACGTTCGTGGGCAAATTCGGTTCTTGCGGAAGCGGACGTGGCCAACTGGAACACCCCCACTACATCGCGGTGAGCAACACGAACCGCGTGATCGTCAGCGACGGCAACAACCATCGTATCCAGATATTCGACGTCAACGGTCGTGTGCTGACCTCCTTCGGATCCGAGGGCTCCGACGAAGGTCAGTTCAAGTTTCCCAGAGGCGTCGCTGTCGACGACCAGGGCTACATCGTCGTCGCCGACTCCGGCAACAACAGGATACAGATATTCAGCCCAGAGGGCGCGTTCCTAAAATCTTTTGGCGGCTGGGGCAGCGGTGACGGCGAATTCAAGGGCCTAGAGGGTGTTGCCGTCACGTCGACCGGTAACATAGTCGTTTGCGATCGCGAGAATCACCGCGTCCAAGTGTTTTAACCCTCACTCTCTTTCCTCCCTCTCCTTCCCACCCTTCGCTCGTCGAATTTCGGGCGACTCTGAAATCGATACGACTATCGACGATTTTTTTCTTTCTTCTTTCGCGATAAGAATTGAGCGACGCTGTGGTCCGATCAGAGGGATTTCTACTTGTCTACCGACAAGTTGCATAAACACGCGAACCAGGCGAACACACTTGAATCACGTTTCCACGGTTTCGTTTCGGGAGGGGGGAGTGAAACGTCGCGTTAACCGCTTGCTTCTTTAGGAATTAACATAGTTATTTACGTTGAGCTAATATTCTCGCAAAGGAACCCTTTGGTCGTAGGCCATGGTAACTTTTTTCGAGGGCAAAAATTATTCTATCCGTCGTACGAGTTTTCAACTTTACTAATAACATCCGGCTTGATCGTCTGCCGATTTCGTATTTCAATCTTCGCGGCCTATTTCGATGCTAACGCGTTCGACAGAGTTACCCGGTGAATCGATAATGGAATCGAAAAACTCTAGGACGTCGGTTCGCTCGATCGTTGAAATTCTAAATTGTAAAGAGCAATACCATTTATCTTTTCTTCCTTCCCTATCTTACTTTCTCTATTCTATCACCTTTCTTCTACGCACATGATAACCGCGTAACTTAATTTAATTTATACTCAAAGTGACAACAATACAGTTTGTACCGTTTGTATGCTTTAAATAAATTGTTGCGGAAGTATGACAAATCAAAGGAACCTATCTTTTTAAACGGGTCTCATTGAAATCACCGAAACAGATTTCACCAACAAGAATTCATCGACAATGGCTCTAACTGACAGCAGTATTAACAGACAACGATAATGAACGAGATACACATTACTAGACTGCGGTGGTTCATGCAAATTCATATTTTCAGGGGCATAGAAAAAGAAAACGAATTTAAGTAAAAGTGTCTTGTACCTTCTAAATATCATAAAATGTATTTTATTAGCGATATTTCACGTGTTTTTGCATCTATGCAGATCTTACAATTAGTCCATTTTAAAACATTTAAAATCACTATAAATGCATAAACATCTGCAGTCTACACATTACACATTCTTTGCGTAGGCAGTAATATTTTGATCAGAAAAACCTTTAAGTTGAACGATTTCCGCAATACTACAAAAACTGAAAAGTTAAAGGAAAATGGCAACATGTAATACCTTATTTATTCGAAAATTCTTTAATAATAACGATATCGATTAAAAAGCAAAAATGAAACAAAAAAATATATATATTGTCACATTTATAGACGTACTATGTATTATTAACCTAAAAATATTAGGATCAAACATAACCTCAAAAACAAGAAATAAGTCGACATTTTTACTAAATTATAATAGAATATTATATGCTAACGCCTTTAGGTAATTCACTGTGTTGTATTCAGAACCTTTATTATCAATTCTTTGAATTCCTCTCTTGTTCTATCTTTTCTTTCGTGGAGCCTAAATTTAAGGTGTGATTTTAGACACTGGAATAAAACTAAGTCAAGAATAACGAAACGACGACCGCCACTTGTTTGGTAGTTAATAACGTTTAAAAATTCGGGGAAAAACGACCTGAAACACTGCAGTTCACACGGCATCATTATCATCAAATGTATAAATGTGTGCTGAGATGTAATGTTCAAAGTGTTCTAGACAACAGTGCCGTGTCTGAATTTTTTAATAACAATAACTATAAAAATTTCTTCTTAAACTATTTTTAAATATTAATAACTATACTGTATATTTTTTGGCGTAATAAATACGATATAATATAATAATAATAATAATAATAATAATAATAATAATAATATAAAACAAAGTTGCGGACGCCATTTCGTTATCCTTGATATTCGTATTATTTCAGCGTCTAGAATTGCCCCTTGAATATAGTCCCACCCACGGTGTATTATAAAGGTGTTCCGACAAAGCACCTCTGCCTGGTTGATTTTTTGTGATCAATATATGGAAGATCCTCTGGTCGCCGCTACAGGCGTCATAGCCAGAACTCCGCGTATGGTATGCATGTGTGCAAATGAAGTGCATCACAGATGATCACAGAGCTTTACTCGCGCTCGGTCTCCGCACCACTTAAGCTCGCTGAACCAATAGGAGCGCTCTCCACGGATGTTTCTACTCAGACGCACTCTAGCGGTCGCTAGAAGATCTAACTAATGATAACACATTTCTGAAGGAACTTGCAACACCTGTATAATACACCGTGGTCTCACCTCGTGTCGAATACGCTATATATTGTTTGTTTCATTTTCGCTTCATAATCGATATCCTTATTGTTAAAGAACTTTCGAATAAATAAAGTATCATGTCCCAAACTTTTGTATTACATATTGCAATTTTCCTTTAACTCTTCAATTTTTGGAGATAGTTAGACCTATTGTCGGTGAAATTTGAAGCCTGTGAACTCTTGTCGGTGAAAACAGTTTCTATAATTTCAATGGGACCCTTTTAAACTCACCTTGTACTTCATTATCCGACGTCCAAGTTCGGGCGCGACTTCCCGGTAGCAAGAGTCGAACGACTGCCTAGAGCTAGAATAGACAGAGAACAAGCGGGGGTAAGTTAAAAGGTAAGTGAGTCAATAAATATATAATTTATTAAATGCAATGATGAAATGGTGTAACAATAGGGGGGGTGGGCGAACGACGATCTCGTGCGATCGGCACAAAGGGCGGACAAGAGGTAATACGCTGCCCCGCCCAACACCCCCGGATCGGAAATATAGATAAAATATTTTCGTTATTATTTACAATATTAGTTGAACGTTAGTCAATAATAAATAATAAACAGTGGCGTAATCCTTTATTTAATATAATTTAATAATGTAGTATTACGTTTGCGATAATAAAAATATTACAAGAGATGGAGCCTTTATCATTATTCGTTTTCACTAAAAGTAGCACGAACCTGTTAATTATTGCCGCCATCGTTCCAAAATTCACACCACAGAAACAAATTCCCCCGAACTGTCCGATCGAGCACGCGCTCCATCGCGACGAATAACACTATTCCTTTTTGTCGTTTGATATCCTCGAAATGAATCAGTTCGACGACAGAGGGTAGGAGAGCCCAAGAGAATCAGCTTCGTGAATTTTCGAACGCGAATACATCGGCTGGATAGTAGATGTCGAAACAGCTGTCGAAACCATCAACCTTCCGGGATAGTCGCTCTTCGCGAAATCGAATGGGATTCAACAAATAATTAATCGGCGTTACGCTTCCTCGATATCGTGTAGAAAAACCGCATTGAACGGACGTGGGGCGTCTGGACGCCACGTCGCCGGACATTATATCACAACAAAAGTACGCGACATGCTTGGACGTTATTATCGAGTAAAATACAAGAGCGTTGATACCTCGATAAGACTAGAAACATTATGTTTATGTAACGCACGGGCCAGGCAGGCAGCAAGCAGGTACAAAGTGACCATCTTAATCAAGGAACAGTGAGTAGAAGATGAGCTAGGCACCGATATCCGATCGTTTCGACCTTTTCGACATCGTGATACAAACGTCCTACAGGATGTCTCGTTATACACCAACACTATCTCGCGAAGAACAATGGTTTTTTTCCTTCGTCGTCACTCGAAAGATTCGTGCCTCGTAAAAAAAAGACTGCGCAAAGAACAATCTAGTTAGACTTTTTCGATTATCGAACCGTCGATGTTTTTGCGTCTCTCTGTTTGTGGATTTTTTTTTTTTATGCAAATGAATGTCTACTATTCGAACTTTCTTACGCCGCTTAATACCAATTTCGAATGGATGGCTGTGCTGATTTATAACGAGACATCTTACACGCGTATATATCTCGTGCGATTTGTTGTTGTTATTACTGTTGAAGACTGGACAATTGGAAATATTCGAATCTATAGCGCGAATCAATCATTCCCAGTTAGAAGAGAAGTTTTTAATAGTCCACTATACCTACTGATTCGTCTCTGCATCTAGAAAGTTAGTTTGAAAAGTGGCATGACATATTTTTTTCTCATCTGTATCGAGTTTAATTAAGTAGTAATAAAGTTATAATTAATTATTTAATTAATTAAAGTGGCAGCAGTTAGGCCATGCGGCTCCTATCATCTAGTCGTCTTTGACTCTTGGCTTTCTTACGTAGATTTAAAAATTTGTTTACTTATTAAACTTTTATATTTTGAGAATAATTTGTATTAAGTGACTTTTAAAGTTTATGTATCCTCGAAGCGCCTATCCTAGCAATGTCTTTTAATTAATATTATTTTTTAGCATTTTTTCTCAGTTTTTCTTCCCAGTCGTCTCCGTTCCTCAATAATTTCGCTTCTGTACGTGATAAGTAATGCGATTCTAGAGTTAATAATGGGGGGAACTCTGAAATATTTTATCCGCGGCGTCGACTTTTCCACCTGGAAACTTTCGTGATCGCGATTGAAAAATACTGCGTTCGCATCTCTTCTTTTGTATCTTCGCTTTTTTTTTTCTCTCATCGTTTTCGAATGCAGGGAAAAGCGACGATGCCGCTATTCAGCGATCGAGCCGCTGCCTCGGAAATTCTTCAAATAAACCCGTTTAGTTCGGCGTGTACGATACTATAGTTCCTGTCTTTTTTTCACTCTTTCCCTTTTCTCCAAAGATTCATCATTATTTTTATCATAAAATTCGAAAGTTTGATTGCCACGCACGAAGTTGTACAAGCCCGACAGACTAAAAATATTCTTAAGATGAGATTTTCCTTTCGTCATCGGCCTCGCTCCCCTTTCCTCTCTATCTCATTTTTTTTTTTTTAATCATTTTCAATATACTATACTCGCTAGCCCTCGTTTAATAGTTTCTTAAATATATAATAAGCAAAAATATGAATATAATAATAGTTTTGTGTATATAATAATAATTATTATTTTACTCGTCTCATTTTAAGTATCGATAGGATCGTGATTAATTAATTAATTAATTAATTAACAATGATTAAAAGAGTGTAAGAATTTGTTATCTCTTTCATTCCTCTTCCTCTTTTCCTATTCTCAACCTTTCCCTTCACGTTCTCGTTATTTTCTCTTTATTAACTAATAATTCTTTAAGCTTAGTGGCATGAAAATGCTCGTTGGAATTGACTCGTGTGTACAGTATCTTATAATTTTTTTCTTTTCCACTCGCGCTCCGCACAATTACCTTTCTCTCGGCTACAAAAACCTCGTGTAGCTTCCTTCTAAATATCGGAGGATCAACGCAGGATTCATTTTGTTTTTTTTTACTATTACTTTTTTTGTTTTACTTTTATTTATCGAAGACAAGGATCGAACGGTCCTTCCATCGACAGATTCTCCCGACAGATTCAGCGGCGTGATCTTGGACATACCCACGCCACGTCTGCCATCCGTCTGTCTGTCTGTTTGTCTGTCCATCTCAGCAACTCGCGTCCAACACTGGACGTCGGGAAGCTGGATTTTGCGCAATTTTTATATTCGTTTTTGGTATTTTCTGCGGAAATACTTTCTTCGATCACCATTAATTTATCACAATAGATTCATTTTTTTTTTGTCTTCTTAATCAATTCGAACGCGGGTCACCACGGCTGTGCCCCCGTGTACATATAATATTCCGCTCCACTACGCCTTAATTTTTACGTCTATCCTTTACCTAAAGAACCTTTAAAAAAATCCCCTACTGGAGAGAGAAACGGTAGGTAGTTTGTAACAATGTAATCGACTATGTTATCCTAATGTAATGCTACGAAGTTGATTATACTGTGACTTTAAGCACAGCCCGTGGATGAAGTGCCCCCTCGCTTAAATGGGGAGGGGGCTCTTAATTTTTTTCTTACATTTTTTTCTCACTTTTCTTTTTCTTTCTTTTACTTTGCTTAAATTCTCTCTAGTTCTTTTTGTTTTCTCTAGCAGCCTTCTTTTGCTCACACGCTCACTCGTCCATGCTCTCTTTCTCTCTTCTTCCTAGATCATCAGATACACCAGATTTCTCCGAAAATAAGATGCTTCTTATTCGTCGCCCTGAATCGTATTGCCCTTTCTTGTGTTTACGCGACAAATAAAACTTTCGTGCAAGGAAGAGATCATTGCTGCCGCCTAATCGAATTATGCGGTAGAACGGACGTTGGACCACAGTTGCTATATGCTCTGCGAAAGAAAAAAGAAAAAGAAGAAAACCGCGATACTCGATAAGAATCGCTTCGATTCACAAATCACACGTACGACAGTACAGTGAAAATAAATAAGGCTACAAGCGAAACTGACGTGTCGAGACTCGATCGCTTTCCGTTTCAAACCTTAAATAGTTTAGATTTGAAAACGTAAACAAGTTGAACGATACGAATACCTCATACGTGTTCTCACTCTGAGAATAATAAATTAAACTTCGATAATAATAATAAAAAAAAAAAAAAAAAAAGGAAGACAGAAAGAACAATAATGTCATTCTCTTCGCGACTTTTTAAGTCTTATCAATACTGTTGTTACTTCGTTTCTGTCTTCTCCAAGTCTTATACTGATTACGTAATTGTACGTAAACGAACAAAAAGATAGAAAAAAGAACGCGTCCGCGCGTTTCAATAAAAACAGACTGCAAAGAACGGCTTATCGTCGTTTCAATAGCAGATTTGCCAGAATCGAAAGAAAACAGTGGCACGAAATAGAAAATTCATCTGGCGCGAGAAATGAATGCGAATAGTCGAAAACATAGTGTCTTTTGTACTCTGAGTCGTAAAGTATAATCGACAATCGATGCTGCATTTTCATGAATACGCTGCGATCACCTCGATCCCTCAACAACGCGATTTCAATACTTATGCGTAATAATACGATATCATGTATGTGTGTTTGTGTGAGCCGCCGTGTGCGCGGCGAGCCCGCGAAAAAACCACCTACCTCTGGTGCACCGTTTAGCGTCGTCGCTTGTCGTCGACGACAGTAGAGGAAAGAAATGCAGAAAAGTGTAAATTACGGCAGCGTTGATGTACCGAAACGAAACGAAAGATAGCGGTGGGTGCAGGTCAGGACGAGGCACGATCCTTGAGCTCAACTGTGGGACAAAGATACGAAAGATGGAAACGTTTAGATCAAAGGCAGGTACATGTTCGATCGGGGATTGTAGAGAGCAAAGCGTGTCCGTGAGTTCGATCGCCAACCCATCCTCCCCGCGGCGTCGTGTCCGGGACCAACTCTCGCCACGAAGCGTGCGCACACACCGCCGACGCGACGACCGTATTGCGGATGTCTAAGGCTCAATTATTTTGCCTCCGAGGTATCGTCGACATTCTGGCCGCTGTTCGATCGTCGGTCAATTAAGTGACCTCTGGCTTGACGGCTACTAGGCTGACCCCTGGGCTAGATGAGGGCGAGCTTTGGGGGGCAGCAACCGCCCGTAAAATGCCCGCTGGCGGCCTCCCGTTCCCGCTTGCGGCGGCCCTGGCGTTCTGCAGCCTAGTTCGAAAAATGCATTCGAGAAATGTACATCGTGTTCAACCTCGCCGCGATATTGCGAATGTTGCATACATGACACTGAATGATCAAGCACTCTGAGGAACACGTCAACTACAAAACAAACGAGCGCATCTAACTGAACGCGTCCGCGATTAACAGTTTGCTCGACAAGTGGAGCGCTAACCGTTCTTAGAGAAACCGCCGTCTTACCGCGAGTCAAGTTTCTAATCGTGGCGTAGACAGTTGCATTAGTTCCTGTATAGAAACTCGTCGAGCAAAGTGATAATCGAAGAATTTATTCTCGTCTCTATGACAAGCTCCGTATATGAACACTGTTGCATGGACTGATACTTTGTAACACGATCGAAACATCGAAAAACAAGAAACACAAAGCACCGATTACATTCCGTTCAAAACACAAAAACTAATAAACGATGGTTTTCATTTTCTTTATCTTTTTCTTTTGTTTTCTTTTTTTTTTTTCTTTTGGTCGAAAAGAAGATCGTTATTTGATGTCGTTAAACAGGGTGCACTGATCGTCCTGGTGAAAGCGAAAGAGCGAGTATTCTTCAAGATAGTAGGTACGAGGGGAGCGATAAACGAGCAGTGTTTGCCGCGCGACAATCGCCCTACTTGTCTTCGTTACTTACCGGTCGTGAATCGTCCCACGACAAGCTGCATTAGTACACACAGAAGAGGGAGACTTTAGAACTTTAGATGTCTTTCGTACGATAAGCCTTTCGTGTGCTAACAAGAAGTCTACATAACTAATAATGCGTGCACATCGTTGCAACAGGAAATGCAATTATGTGCAACGCTCAGATACTAACTTGATTTTCGACTGTCGCATGAACTGTTGGATCTTCCTGGCGGCCTGATGAGCAGCCTGCTGATGAACTGCCTGCTGCCTCGAGCTGGCCGAGCCTGGCCGAGACCGATAATTCCGGTAGTTACTTTGTATCACCAGGGCGGCCTTCGTGGCTTGCCTGCGAACGGAGCAAAAGTGGAGCGTCGTCAAACGAAACGTCTACCGACGGGGGGTACGACTTGCCAAACGCGCATTTGTACGCCGCGTAACGGAGCGAGCAAAACGAAACGGGAGAAGGTAAGCTTTCATCTCAAACAGAAGTCGTATTAATTTAATGCCAGGTTAATTTTGTATTCGGAACGACGCTCCGTGCCGCTCCGCGCTGGAACTAAGGAAGTTTCCAAAGTTTTCGAATTATTTACGATGCCAATTAAAAGTTGGTCCCATCCCGAGAGGCAGACCGAACGAACTTTCAGTAAAATCCATCCGATTCAACTGAATCGTTAAATTGGCCTGGCTACGCTGCTCCCGTCCTGTCCGCCCCGCCGCCCTTTATTAATTGCCGCTTATTAAAACTAACGGTTTCAACTCGCGAAACGCTGACAAGAATTTCAAGCTCTGACCCGAGGACGCAGCGAACGCGCGCCATGTTTTCTCGGATCTGGTTCCGTGGTTTCGTGTGCACGAGCGAAAAGAAAAACGGCCGCATCGCGTCGCACAGTGGTGGATTCGGCCGAAATCGTGAACAAAAAGTCCAAAAACAGTTCTCTGTATTTTAAAAATTTATATAGCGTACTTTGTTTATAAATTATCAAAACATACGTTTCTGTTGAAATCAGTTATTAATACGCAATCTTTTTAGAAATATTCGAGTTCAAAGTTGGTGACTTTAAAACACCGTCTGTTTCAGTCATGATTGAAAGTGTGTTTTTTATTTATTATCGAACTAGTTTGCTGATTTATCGATGTTGATATCATCAAACATGTTTTAACTTAATATTTGTTCCGGTTTATTACATTATTTTATTTAATAATGTTGTGTTGCATAAAACTACGAGACCCATCTTTCTTCTTTTCTTAATGAAATAGTAGTCAGTAAATCGTGATCAAGCCGTCGTTTTGGTTTTAATCGAAAGCCTATTGAACAAGTATCTGTTTCATTTACCTGCGACCTTTTGCTACCTTAAAGTGCAGATAGACTAGGAAGTAACTTACGACATGTAACTTAAGAAATGTCGCAAGTTAGTTGCTAGTTTATCTGCACCTTTATAACTTAATGTCATCTTTTTACTGGCCATACCGTTTGTGGCGCGAGATGTTCATATCATAGTTATACTCTTAATTCTATGGTTAAGTAACAATTATTGTAATGAGTTTTTAATCATTTTGCACTAAAATGTAATGGGTAAAGTATGACAAATACCTAAGTATACAAACCTGATTACATAAATTCCCTTCTTTACTATGTGTCCTCGACTTCTAGGATTACAGACTTCACTTTCTCCAATAATCTTCTATTTTAAGAAATATATACTAAATGACATTAGTGCGCCAAAAAATCGTTTATGTATTCTGTTCTGTTTACTATAAACTATTCAGAGGGTTTGTTTTTATGAAAGTATTAAATTAAACTGTGTGGGAATACAGAAATGTCGAGACATCCAATAAGAATGTTTGCACAAAGATAACTTAGCTGTTCTGTGGAGTTCAGCTTTCATTCTGATACGAATTTATAGCTCCTAATGTCCTTAATATGCTATTAAGAAAATTAGCTGCTACTACCTGTTACTTGATTTTCTATGAATTTTTAAATCGTAGAAGTTCTAAATTGACTTGGCCCATCATATACAGCAAATCACCTACCTATCATACTAAATTACAAAGGTTTATATCAAAGGTTTATAATGTAATAACTACGTGTTTGCTATATTATTGTTTTATCGAGATATACGAAGGTTAACCTTGCAATTCTGAAAATGTGTTTACCATTTTGTTTTTGGACTTTTTATCTTCAGATCTGTAATCAGTAACCCTAAAAGCATTGAGATACAAGCTTCTGATCCAATTTAGGTACGCTTTGAAGTTTGGGTCAAATTTTAGCAATTTCCAACCACTGTGCGTCGTGTTAAGCTAGAAACAGATTACCTATAATAAGCGTACTGTTTATGTCGACGATAATATTGCTGAATGAGCACGGCGGCGTGTCGTTCGGCCTCTTCCTGCCTCTGACGTCCCTTGTAATTTCTGTAAGCTTTCTGGATCATTCTAGCGGCGTGATAGAGCTCTCTTTGCTCCCGGTCGGACAAAGTGAGCCGGCTCAGGTCCGCTTCGCTTCCGTCGCCGGTCCCGTTACCCCCACCTGTCACAGTCCCGCAAATCCCGGAGCCGATCACGTTACCGAACTTGCGATCTCCGCCGGTCGAATAGTACTGGCCGTTGTGACCGTTGTTGCCGTCCAGTTGCAACTGCAGCTGCAAGAACTCGCAGAAATCGGCGGTGGTGGGCGGTGGAGACGGCGAGTCCGGCGTGAGGCAGCTGCTAGACGGGCTCGAGGGACTGGCGTCCGCGTCGACGTCCGAGACCGACGCCGCTCCTCCGCTGCAGTCGCGGTACGAGTCGAACAATTCTCCGGAATCGAGCGGCTGGAAGAATCGCGATCGCCGCGCGACGTCGGTTTCATTAGTACGCAACGCTTTGGGAAGAAGGGTCGATCGAACACTCACCATTTGTTCCATCAGAGCGTCCTCCAGTGGCGACAAGGGCGCAGTGGGGGGAGGTGGCGAGGAAGAAGACGGAGAATCCTCGCCTCGCTTGATCCTTTCCGGTAGCGCTGCTATAATTTGCTCAGCCAATGTCAGCACCCTCGCGTCTTCCTCCCCTATAAAAAGGAATCACCACCCTAGCCAAACTCGAAAAAGGTGTGACGGGACCGTCGAAATCACATCGATTACAACACCGAACTTTTAAAAGCCGTGAACGTGTTTTTTTTTTGTTTTTTTTTTCTTTTTTCTTTTTGTTTGTATGATGAGCCAAATTGGACGTTAAGAGAACGTGTAACGCCAAAATTTGCGGATTAGTTTCGGTAACGCTGCGGAGATTTCTACACGAATGACGGGATCGGACGGTGAGCGTAGACGTGTGTTTTTCTCTGCTTGTCGGGAGAGTTCTGCTGCACCAGCCCCGTGACTTATCGACAGCGTTATCCGTATTCGCTCACAGCTGTATTCGGACCACGTCTTTCTCGTGTAATCGTCTCTTAGCTTCCAATTTTCACGGATATCCGCTTAGAGACTCGTCGGCATAGGCCGGAGGCGAGAGGCACGGTCGATCCTCGAAGGATCGGCCGTCGCACCGGCTAAGAAAGTTTAGACGTTACACAGCAATCATCCAACACCAGCAGTTACGAAGGCCAAGCAACACCAATACTGCTTTTAAGCTGCAAGAGTTCAGAGGAGTTAGAGGACAGCGAGCCTGAACCGTTCGTCCGGTCGTCTCGTACGTACAGAGACAGAGAGACAGAGGAGAACAAAAAGAACGTTTCTTGTGTGTACGTGTAACTGTCAGTGTCGGTGTGTGCGTGTGTCCGTGTGTGGTATGTGATGCGAGTGAGAAAGATAGATATATATTTATATATAGAGACAGAGAGAAAGAGAGCGAGAGAGAGAGAGAGAGACAGAGAGTTAAGGGACGCAGTTTTAGCTAGGAGTAACTACGGATCACAGCCCGCGCAATACTGTTTATCTAGGCCGATGAATCTATTAAAGTGTATATAACATCAGAAAACAGACAGAGTTACGAATAGTTACAGATAGACAGGCAGACAGACAGACAAATAGAAGGGGAAACGAGGAAGGTACGGACCTACAGTCTCCTGAGGGGTCGGAGCGCTTTCCATTCCCTGCTCGCTGAGGGCTAATGACGAGTCATCCTCTTGCAACAATTCCATGTTGTCCAGCAGCGGCGAGCCACCTGTGTTTTTCGATAAACCCCTTAATGCTACGTTTCCTGATAAGTTTGCGCTCGCATGATTTACGACCTTGTACTCTAAATTTCTTTGCACGGGGGGAGGGGGCGGGTTCGTGGCGCGGGGTGTCGGTGAGCAGAAGGGGAACTGAGAGTGATTTACGTGTGGGCGTGAATGTTATGTGCGTGTATATAAACTGGTACATATAGATATATATATACGGAAGAAGGCAGTAGAATAGCAAACGAGACTAACACAACGCCAGATCGAGACCGCTGTCTTGCGATGGCCTCCTAGGACTAGGGCTGGCGGGTCGCAAGAAAAGCCTCTCGTCTTGCCTTCTGGCTTCGAGCTGATTCAATTCTTCCGCGATTGCTGTATGACCGTTCTCTGCTGCTAACTCGGTCGCGGTTCTGTTCTGGCAATCTCGCACGCGAAGCGCCATCGCGTTCCATCTGCGCACACAAATTCGTATAGCCACGTTAATCGTCAGAATGTAGATTCAATATTTATATGGTAAATACAACTAGAGGTGGGTAAACTAGTAACTGAAATAAAAAATAGAAATATTTTCAGAGAGTATTTTCCTAAACTGTCTTATATTGGTTATTTTCAAGTAATTATATACTTTTGGATTAGTGGAAATATTACTTGAAATGTGTATTTGAGTTCACAGTAAATGCAATTATTTTTTTATTACGATAAATACTGTGTGCATTCTACATGTATATGAAATATGTATTACAATGATATATTTTTCAGTCAAAACTTGAATCAGTTACAAATTTTCAAGGTTTAAGTCTTAAAGTTTCAAGATTTCAAATTTGCAAGCTTTAATCTTCCAACTGTCGAGTTTTGAAGTTTTAAATTTCCAAGTTTGAAGCTTTCAGATATTCAATATCAAATTTTTACGCTTTATTTTTAGTCATTCGGGGTAAAAGTACGCAGCGGGTAAAAGTACGCACTTTTGCTGTTTTTGCTTCACTGAGCCGAAAGTACTATGATATTAGGAACACTTTTTTGCGCTATCGGTAGCATATTTAATAGACTCATAAAATGCAACGAATATTTGACGATAGGCCAAACAGTTTTTTTTAAACAGCAAAAGTGCGTACTTTTACCCCGAATGACTAAGTTCCCCAGTTTTTAGATTCAACTTTTTAACCTCTAAATTTTACGTTTTCAAGTTTCAGGCTTTCAAGTCTTAACTTTTTAATTTTTAAGCTTGATAATTATTTGAATCCAAAAAAATATTATTTCAACTAATAATTCTAATCTATATGTAATAAATACGTACTTTTAAATATTCTAATAACAAAATTTTGAAATATTATTTTATTTAAATGAAACTATGTCTATTAAAATTTTCTATTGCATTTGAAATTTACTCAGCACTGAGTACAACATATCATACGAAGCAAAAAACCTTAGTAAATACAAGTTGGAATCTCAACCGTTTCTAAAGTACAAACATTTTTTATATTAACATCACGATTGATTTTCAGTTGTGCCTCGATGTTTCTAGAAGACGTTCCACGTGTCTACTTTCTATTTTGAATGAGAATTTAAATTGAATGAGAAGATTTCGAACGCGATTTATGAGCATTGAAGTACACATCGTGTAGAATCAATCATAATACTAACATAAAAGAAGTTTATATTTTAAAAGCATTCAAGCTTCCAGCGGCGTATGTTTATTATAGTTTTTTTCTCACATACATAGTATACATAGTAACGAGAAATAATTTACCGGATACAATGCGTGAGATTGATTTACAATTAGATCAGTGCAATACAAACCTATAAAGAATCCTGGCAGTATCCGCGTGTCCCGCTGCACACGCCCAAGCAAGCGGCGTGAGACCGGCGCTATCCTGCCTCAGGGCGTCGACTTCGGCATCTAATACGCTACTAGGATTTTCGGCTCTCCAGTGAAGGAGCGCACAGGCTAACCTGGAGTAGCCCAAACCAGCGGCCAAATGCAACAGCGTAGGACCACCGGATTGTAAAGGTTCCGCTCCGGCTCGCCAAGGACGGACAACAGCATCCTGCGGCGAATCGAACGATCAACGACGACATCTAACGAGGCAACGGTGTTCAGCAAGAAGCAAAATCATCGTAATACTGACTTGACAGTACGCCACTAGTCGCTCCTCGAGATGAGCCGCGGGAGACGGCGGACCGGGTCCTTGCAAACGGGACTCGACGTCTGCCAAGCGATCCAGAAGAGCTCTCTCGGGGCTTGGTTCGGTTGTCGGTGCTCTTCGATATTCGAAAGCGACGCTATCGGAAACGACGAAGCCGTCGCACGCGACCTGAAGAGACGCTATCCCCGGGGCGTGAGCAGGACAACGACATCTCAACACGCCCGGCTGAACCAAGCACGCTTCGACCGGTTCGGCGTCGAACAACACCGAGTACGATTGAGAGTTACTGCCCGCAGTCCAAGGACCGGCGACCAGCACCTGCGACAAGGATGTCTGTGTCGTTCTCTCTCCTCCAAAATGGATCCTCCTTGGACTTTGTTTTGAATTAACGTGTAGGAGAAAAAGAGTCGACCGATCGGGAATTGCCTGGACCGGGATTCGAACCCGGATCTTCCGCTTGCCAGGCGACTTTTTTAACCAATTAAGCTACCTAGGGCCGGCCGACAACTCTCCTTCTCCTAATTGTAATAACTAATAACCCAAACAGAAACCCAGGCGCCTATCGCCTTCAAACGAAAGAGAAGAAGACGTACCTTCACGCCACCCTCTGTATAACTCCATTCCGGACTGTACTCAGCAATATGGACGGTTGTTCCAGGATGACATCCCACGTCGTTCTCGGACCCACCTCGTTCCTCGGCTTTGGTCTGCTCCGTCTCGAAATCCTGAAGCCCCGGCAGATCGCCGAACACGTCGAACGCGTCCAGATTGACCAGCACGTCGTCCGAGGAGTCGATGAAATCCATCGGATTGATCATGCTGTTGTCCGCCGGGGAAGGAGACGGAGACGGGGGCCCCATGTTCGCGGACAACGTTCGCTGAATGTCTTCTTGACTCAGATCCAACGTCTCGGCGAAATCGGTGACTTCGGTGACGGTGCCGCCAATCGGCAACGACTGTACCGCGGAGCGATCCATGCTCTCCTGCGCGTCGATCTCCTGCTGGGTCTGTTGTTCCCTGTCGACGCTCGTCTGCTGCACGATTTGTTGCTCCGTGACCTGTTGCATTTCCACTTGTTGACTTTGTTGCTGCTGCTGTTGTTGTTGCTGCTGCTGCTGTTGCTGCTGCTGTTGTTGTTGTTGTTGCTGCTGTTGCTGCTGCTGTTGTTGCTGCTGCTGTTGTTGTTGATGATGGTACGGTTGACTATTCAATATCAGAAGACCGCCGCCGCCTTGGATTTGTTGCAAACTTAACACTAAAGGAGCCGGCTGTTGGCTTTGAGTCGTGTGGGAATGTCTCGAGTATACGCGAGGAGCTGGTGAGGCTGTCGTCGACGATTGTTGACCTCCGGTAGTCGAAGTAACCTAACCGTCGGCAAAATAGAAACTCGTTGAGTAGACGTTGTTTAATTTTCAAACACTTTCAGATCGTAGGATTATAGCCGATTTAATCTTCCTTCTTAAGCTAATCAATAATATAATTGACTGTCCTGATCTTGTCGAAAGGATTAAACTATAGCTGTCTCAAAGATTCTTTAGACATAACATAATATTTTCAACCAAATTACCGAGATTTAGATCATCCGCTGTTGATTCCATAAATAGATCTATGAATGAAGTCAATATTCATATAAATCATTTCACTCTGCGCTTTTTACAAGTTACTCCAATCTTTTAACTTTGATATACACCCTCCTTAGATTGATTGTTAGACCGTACTCAATAATTGTCGCTGATTATTCAATTCAAGTATTCAATGTAAGGCAAAGACTTTCCCGTTAATTATAAATACTAAATACTAAATATAGAAGCTTTGAATAGCTAATTGTTCGATCTGGCTCACTGACCGTCAGTACCTGATTGTCCGGTGTTAGTCTCCTGGGTGCGAGTTGAGTGTTGGTGGTGGAGGAAGTGGAAGATGCTCGCTGCCTGTCCAACAGCTGAGAAACTATCATGTCGACGGGATGATTCGAGTGTTGTGTGAGATGAGGATTGTTCGGATCGTCATCTCCACCGAGGAACATGGGTCGAAGTTGAGAAGCCAGCTCGTCTCGCGTCCACTCCTTTTTGTCTGGCGGCAGTGCGAGACACGGTGGCAGCGCCGCTAGCTTTGCATCACCGTCCGGGTAAGGAACGTTTAAATAGTGAACAAGGACGACGTCGGGATTCTGAAGTAGCCAATAACATCGCCGATGAAACGTCGGAAGGATCGCCGAGTGCACGTAACAGCCGTAGATGCACTCGACTCCCTGGACCTGCGATTCCATCCAGAGAAAAATCTCGCTTTAACCTTATTCGAAACATCGCCCCCGATCGTTCTCTCACGCTTCGACTAAACACTACACGCTACCTTCAGTTTCATGTGATCCTCCCGTGTGGTTTTGCCATCTTTCCTTTTCTTCCAGCAATAACCGTCCCGCCGGTAACGAACTTTCTTTCTCGAGTACAGTAACATCGAACCGCTCCGTGGTCGTACCTTCACCTCCCGACTCTGCCATTCCACGTGTCTTTGGAAACTGATTAGGATGGCGGCAATTTCCTAGAAACCACAGTCGTTTCGATTAAAGCCCGCGGGCTTCGATCTTATCCTGCTTATATATTACATCGCAGTGCGCAACGGAATCGAAGAGCGCGATTCGAAACTCCTCGAGATGAGGATAAGGCAACCTCGAGAGAAGTAGGATACGCGGAATCGAGGGAACGTGTAGACACTTTTCAGACAGCACCGCTGACATCTGCCTTTTCCGTGGATTTCGCTTACTTTTGCAAATCGCGCCGATACATCTCCAATCTCCCACCGATTCACGTGTTCGCGCGAGAACCCGCGCCGAGAACTCGCGCAAAATATTCGCATACATTTCGCCAGTCGACGCCAAGGGATTCCGAGCGTCGGAATACCTAATGTCAGGAAGCATACAAAAGTATGTGGAAAAATATAAATCACAAGCTCGTCCGTTCCAACGAAATCATCGTCGGATATCATTTATTATCTCTTATTCTGACAATGAGCGACGCGTCGCCTAGCATAAAAATTTACCTAATCAAGGAATACGGAAAAATACATATTTTACAAACTACAAACATTTGATTTCAGTGAGATAAGACTTTGATTTTTTAACGTATGTAATCCCTTAAAGTCATCCGCTAAGAGAAGAGAGTTAAATTGAGAAATGTTTAACAGATGATTAATAAAGGTGATAAAAAGTAGAGAGCCAACGTTTCGAAGGGATGCGAGATTTTTCAGGCTAGGCTCGAATAATGTGGGTGTTCGTTCCTTCCTATTTACGTAACACTAATAATAGCAAGCGAGTTATTATACGGCCTTTTATTGATTTTCTGCACGAAGAACCAGCCCCCGGTACGATTCCAAATGGAACGCATGATAATATAGGAAGCAAATAGAAGAAAGTAAGGAACAGTCTCGCGAAAAAATGTAATTACCAGCGAACAGATTTCGCGTGGTTAATCATGACACGTCGTTCTCCGCGGCAAATGCACCTGCAGCTCGTCATGCAATTGCAACGGAGGGACGTTGCACGAGAGAGGGAGGAGAGAGACGGGGGAGAATAAGAGAAATAATTTGATCGTATAAATATTCTGCGAACAGTCGAGATAGTTATCCGTAATTTCCACCTGACTGACGACAGAATGGAAGAAAGCAGCCTCCCGTGCAAAAAATTGAACACTCGGAGGTGAAGTAAGTACGTGGCCAGAACTCGACGGCACGCGATCTGACGTGGGGAAATGCAAATCGAACGCCAAACTGCGGCTGATTCGTCTAACCATAGAAAGGTGGCTGGCAATAAGATTCCTCGGTGTTGATACCGAATCCAACGAGCACCGCTTCGCGTGTAACTTTTCGTTGGAAATCGCTGCGTCGTGGTCGGACGCGACGATTATTCGCATTGCGAATCTCCGCGCAGGATTCTGCAATGGTCCTCGACGCAATACCGAAAGTAGCCGGGATGCCGCTGGATAATTGAAGATACATGGCCGCAACACGCTCGAAGGATTTCACATACGCTTTCCTCTGACAGACAATCCCCGATTCGAATTACTCGGCTTGGCAAGCGAAACCTACAAATCGTAGATTTCGCGACAAACCGCGGTAAGATTGCGTTCGCTGCGGATCGATCCAGTTGCGACAAATCGCGTTCGAACGTTTAGGAATGAATTCACTCGCTTATTTTACTCCGCGTAGAAGGAGCATAAAATTAGTGCCACAAATACGAATAATCCATGAAAATAAATGGGAGTAACGATCGAAAATCATTGGCCGAGCGTAAGAAAGCATGATTCAAGGTACTTAATACCTCTGCGACGTCCCTAGAGGCGGAGGGCGTTTGAGTTGTTAAAGGTTCTTCAGGGAACGTGACCTGGATATAAATATTCTTAATGAGGGATGGATGAGAATGAGCAGGATGGGTAAGTGGAACGGCTACAAAGGGTAAAATGAAATAAGAAGCCGACTCAGGTTCCAGAGTTAGACCAACCGGAGCTGATATAGCCTGGCTCTAATGTTGCATCCATTAGCAATTGGTTAATTGATCATTTGTATTCTACCGGGACTGCGCGACGCAGTCGTCGACGGGGAAACGAAAAGTTTCGCGGTGAATTCATCGACACTCTTCCGCTGTTTAACCGCAGGTAATCGCAAGCTGGCTGATCGATAGTAGAAAAGGTCAAGAAAGATATACTTCGACGTATTGCGCGATCGCCCGCTTGCTCCTCGTCCGAATCGAAACCGTTTCAAGCGGATCGCGATAACGCTTGGGCAATAACTGCGAAACGAACGGAATTATTATGTTTGCCTATCGTACGTATTAATAGCATCGTCGATTATCTTAATTCGATCGGGCCAGAGGTTGTGGTTCGCGCCCGAAATTTCCACCACGCGAAATATCCACGCAAACTGATTTCCTATGCGTTCGCGTATCTTGCAATGTGCCAGGCATGAAATGGGTCAGGCAACGGCGAGGAATAGTTTAAGCTGAAAGATGGCGTCTGCCAGCGCATATCGTAACGTTGCGTGCAAGGTCGGCTTCCGTGCAACGCCAGTCAGACCCTCAAAAATTTTGCCGTGATCGCGACTCGTAATTGCGTACGTAATATTCAAGTTCGTGCTGCTCCGATTTTCCTGTCCGTACGAGACCGTTTCGCACGGATCGTAACGTGTCTGCGCGAAAGAAGGTCAACCCGCGTGCCCTCTTCGGACAAGAGACCGTATAGATCGTTCGAAATACGATGGAGGAGCTCATAGATTTCTGTGTTCGGTTTAACGGATACGTAAACGAGACGCCTGTTCTGTCCTGTGTGTTGCCGGAAAGGATGTATTCCCGTTGATTTACTAATGCAAAAGGACCGATAAATCGACCCTCCTTCCGACGCCCATACAGAAGATGGTGCGCCCTTTCGCCGCTTCCTGTTTACGACAGACGTCCAAACAATTTTATTGAATAGTTGCGATCGCAATAAGCGTGTAACACGCTACTTCTTACGACGCACAGTGGGACAAATGGCTTGTCTGGGTAGACGAAACTCTAGAACTCGATCAATTCATAGCTTCGTCGTCTTTTGGAAAACTAGAGACTATATGATAGTTAATAAATAAATTACAATAAAAAATCTATTCTTAGATCTTAACCTTCAAACTTGTATTATTAATAACTCGGTGTGATCCAATTTTCGTACGACATTCTTTCATACTAACATTATACAGAGTGTTCCAGATTTTAACGGCCAAACTTTGTCAGTGTATTCTACGACACTAAACAATAGAAAAATATTATTTAAACACATAGGTTGTTTAATGATTTGTTAAAAAGTTATAAACAAAAATATGCAATTCAAAAAGAAAAGTTGTGCGATATTTACAAGTAGTTTCAGGCGAGCTGTATTTATTATCTGAAGTCATCAAATTAATACCAATTTTCGATCGTTAACATTTTCAATTTGAGTTTACGAGCAGCAGAAATAGCGAAATATCATTTCATATTTGATGCGAAGATAATGTAATCGGTAAAACAGAATGTATAGCTGCGAAAGCGATGTCAGGAATAAAGAAGAGATAAGCAGTTTGCGAGCGCTTTATGAGCGTGGAATCTCTAGTAGTATAAGATTGTATTCGGTCAGACGCGACGACGCGACAAGAACACGCGACGCAGGAATGTTAACATCGCATACCAAAAATTCTTTTCACTGACGACGAAACGCTCTTCCAAGCTTTCTCGGTGACTGACAACGCCAGAAACGAGGACATCTTCTGTTCTAGATGACTAAAACGCTCTATAGAGATACTCGCAACCACTCATTGTCAATCCGCGTTAACGAATCGCCGAGCGCTTACGGCACGGACGCGGACGCTCGTGGTCTTCCGACTTTGATAAATATGAAAAAGTGGTAATATAATACGCCGGCACTACCTGGAATTACCTTCGTTCGAGAAATAGCATATCGACGCGACCCACATGAGCGTTCCAGCGCGTCTCCAAAAGGTTGGACAGTTTTCGAAACCTTCGATGCACGCCGCGCAACGGCAGATGGATATTATTTTGTCGGCGACGTACAGTGCATTGAATACATGAGTATTTAGGACAAAATTCGTAACTTCTGAACTAATCTATTTTCGACCAAAGATTCTTAACAGTTTTTAAAGAGGACACAAAGATGTAAAAAAAGAATTAAAATTTCATATAACGAATTTTGGTGGTCCTAATTTTTTACTAAACAAAAAGTTTTATATCAATTTATTCAACTGAAAACTCTTTTTATAAGTTTATAATGGCAAACTGTGTGCATTTTTCCATTAAAACTTCATCAAATCCTTTCGGACACGATTATATTTCAAAGTACAAAAATGTAATCATGAATTCCATTAATCTTTATGCTTTAATCTAACGACTTTACATATTCAGTTCTTCCTAAAGAATGTTATCTTTCAAATAATTGCAGAAGATTGCAAAAACTAATGTTATTTTCGTAAACTACGAAGTTCAGACAACTAAATAATATAAAAAAACTTGCATACATTCTTTTATGTATTTTTTATAAATTCGATGATAATAAAATTTTAATTCTCTAAACAAGTAAATATAAACTGTATCAGGTATGAATAGCGATCAAAGCGCGAAACAATGATAACCTAGGTTGAAGAAAAAATAGGACTGTAAAGAAATACGGTTACATAAAGCTATAAACAGATTCCAATCTTGAATGTAAATATTAAATTTTTGTATATGTCAACGCACTGTGCTACGTCTGCCGATATTTCACCGCGCTCCTCGCTCAAATTTTCAACGAGTACCAGGGAATTATTTACTCTAATCGAACGGCCAATCGCTTTTCTCCAATTCATTTGGAGCGCCCTGAAATTAGCGCAGGCAGGAATTAACAAATATTGACTGTATAATAATAATGGTCGTATTTGCCGAAATCAATTTCGGTGTTACCTCCAAATACAATTTACCGAAAAACGATCGAGCTGGAAATTGCATTACTGACAGTGCAAACTAACGTTTAATTGCGCCGACTGTCATTGTGTGCCAAAGGTAAACTGTAGCTATTCAATGCATTTATGCTCTTCAGCGATCGGAAATCAATAAGCAAACAGAAACATTGTTTTCGGATCGATTTCCGCTTACAGATAGGCCACGCGGCTTTGTGTGCTCATCAATTAAACAAAATGTTATCGGAGAAAACTGACGGAAACCTCTGTCTGCGCAAAATCAAAGATCCAACTGTAATTCGGAATGTCATGGAGGGAAATAAAACGCGTCGTGCTATCGGTTCGCGGAAAGCGCACGAAATCGATTTAAAATTACTGATCTCGCGGTACGCAATTCTGCAAATCGTATGCAAATGGAACGGTTGATATTTTTTTTTACTCGAATCAACATTTACGAACGAACAATCGTTCGTTCCAAATTCCATCGCGATCGAATACCAGTTAATAAATCAACGTCCTTAGATCTCATCGCCGCTAAGAGCGCAAAACAAACGACGTACTTTCCTCAGGTGCTCAGGTATGTGTTACAAATTATTACTATAATTTCCCGGTAGAAATGCATTTCCATGTTACAAATGGGGTTTCATCAGGCAACGATAATGGGAGCGAACGCAGCACAACAGAAGCCCGGTCGGTTCTCAGGTTCGGATACGAACGAAAAATGAGAGTACGAAAAACGTGCTGTAGCTCTCGGAGGAGAAAAAAAAAATCAATAGCGCAGCCTGAAACAGCGTACGCTGTTCTTTTTCTGGGCAATAAATTCTTGTACCGTATAATCGGGGCTATTAAAAAAAGAAGTTAATAGGAAAAGTTTCCGCGGAAGAATTCTGCCGTCAGTGGCGAAATTGATTTGCTTCGGTGAACCGAACGTCGAGG
Organism: Perdita meconis; assembly: GCA_030770465.2. NCBI lineage: Eukaryota > Metazoa > Arthropoda > Insecta > Hymenoptera > Andrenidae > Perdita > Perdita meconis. The sequence goes on from JASKOS020000004.1 coordinate 5,803,539, forward strand.
AACTTTGCGAACGTTTGAAGTTTAGACTCGATTACGACCTGTCTCCGATAACGACTTAGAATTTGGCATCGAATCAATAAAAATTCAGTCCGATCAGTTCCAAACAATAGACGTTAAAGCGAACCGAAACTCAATTCCCGATTAATCTCTCGGTTATTCGAATCTTCTACGAAAATGCCGAACGAGGAAAGTCAGTCGGAATCCAGCGTGGCGCACGAGGGTTTCTCAAGTTCCATTCGTTTCATTGCGACGCGCTTGTTTCAGAAATTACCATGGATAACAGTGAAAGACGAGTGGATCCAAAGTCCGTCGACGAGATGCTCGCGTACGCTGTCAGAGGGCTTGAGAAAAATAGCGTTGAAGAAGGAGAGCAAGCGGCGAGAGTGTGGCTGAGAGTGAAAGAGGGCAAGAGAATGCGAGCGAAGCGAGAAAGCAAGATCACGGCAAAAGTGTCACGGAGTGCGAACGTTTTCGACTGCATACACCTGGGTTTAAACTTCCCCATACCGGATAAGCAGCTCCGCCAACTTTCGACGAACTTCGTCCTATGAATAGTTTCGCAGACATGAATCGTTAATGCGAAGGGTTCTCGTTGGTTCTGCTCGAGTCTTCGAGGCGAACGCGAAAGAAGGGATTCAAGTAATATCAATGGTGTTACTTCGCGCCGCTTTCAATTCCCGTGGCCACGAAGTAACGACTGATTCATTCATATTTATGATCTTGCTAATTCTACATTAAAGTTGCGTCAACAGGAAAACTTAGACGACGTGGAAGATGAAAAGGCGATGCTCGAGCGTTCGAGCTCCCGGTTGACCTCATTAGCGATACATATTACAACACAATAGATCAGCGAGACTAGTGTAGTGTTCCTACTTCAACGTCACCCCTTGACGACCAATTAAGAGCAAACCGCGGACCCCTGGATGGGATACATCCGATTTGACCGATAACGCGAGAACCGGCAAATCGATCTTCGAAAGATAATACTTCCCCAGGAACGGGATAAGTAAGAGGGAAGAAGTCAACGTCGGTTTCACGAACGATCGTCGAAAAGAAACTATTTTTTTTCCTCCCCCGAGTGAGGGTTCTTTTAATTTCCGGTTAGCGCTCGGAGGGTGACTCGAAGAAAGAGGAACTTGAGGGACGCACGAGGGATCGAAGGTCGAAAAAGGGAAGCAACCGGAGGGGAAGGAATTTATCGCGATAGTCGGGTCAGGCATAGGCTCGCAATTGGGTTCGACTCGATGGAACTGAAAACTCAACTCGGCTCGGCTGAGCTCTCTAGCTGGCTCCAGCTATTGATCGGAGGCCGACCGGGGTCAGAGTAGCAGTGGACTACATCGGTACACCTACGAGTGCACGGTGCTCCACGTGTTGGTATGTGCACCCCTGCACACCGACGCGAGCTTGCACACGAACGGACAGCATCTATCCTCTCTCTAACCACCGACGCCGCGACGCCCCGTTGCAGCGTCGCTATTTACTTTACAGCTGTGCCTACTGGAATCCCGTGCAAACCTATACACTGCGTTTCGCTAACTCCGCCACAGATCAGTTTATCGCCAACGTATTAACGAAATTGCCGAGTGTCTTTGTTCGTTTCGACAAAAGACTTAACGGGACTTAAGGGGTTACATACGTTCTCGGTGCCAAAAAATGGATCATCTTAGGAATTTTCTTCTTTAAGGAGAGTGAGACAAGTTGAAAATTTAATAATTGCTGCATATTCTTGAGACCCGTATTTATATAAAAAATTTGTTTAGCTCGAGTTTGTCCTATTTTTCTCCATTTCAGTAATTTTAGAAACCACTGCGCCAAAAAGGAGGCTTAATTGTCAGCACGATATTTGTTTGAGAAAATATAGGTATCATTACAAAAATGGAACAACGATCTTGTAAGGCAATGTAACATTGTGGGAAAATAAGAAAATTATGTCATTTTGAAAAAAGAAAATGAATTTTTGTCTAAAATTTCGATATTTAAGAAAAGTTCCCAATATTCAATGTTTTTTTTCTCCAAAAATATTTTTTTGTTTGATTACTCTTGTTTCTCTGCATACTTTAACGAGAGGGTTTTTCAAAATTTTTTAAATTATATTTGCGACACATTTTCAAAGTATTGTCCTCAAAAAATTTTTAAAAATTGCACTTACAGCTAAACAATTTTTCACAGAAGTGATATTTCGGAACACTCCTTCGTTAAAAGACGTAGAATAAAAAAAGGAATCGAACAAAAAAAGTTTTTAAAGACATCTCTTATAGTTCCTAAGAAAAGGTAAATTTATGTGGAAAAATACAATTTTCGAATACTTGGATTCAAAGTTAAGAAAACACCACATAAGTTATAAACCAAAATTCAAAATTTTTCATTAAAATCAATGTCCGACTCCCCTTAAACGGTAAAAATAAATATTAAGAATTAAAAATTTTATAAAGTGACTCTATATCTCTTAGGGAATATTATTCTGCGTAGAATAACGCAAAATTCATGAAAAACTGTTAAAAATTGTAGGAGTTATCATGCTGACCATTTCGAAAATGTAATATAGAGGAATAGTGCATATTTTACGCACTATAAACATTTGATTTCAGTGAGATATGAATTCGATGTTTCTTAAGTTGAGAACGTATATAATCCCTTAACCTGCGATTAAAAAGTAAAGCTTCCGCGAAAGGTTTACGTTTATTTTTTAAGCACGCATCTGCAATTTTTGCCCTTTAGGTTTCTTTAACTGAACAGTAACCATGTAAGTTTTAAAGAAATCGAATGTGTCCCAATTTCGTCGTTAGAATTACAATTCAGGATTATCGTGTATTAAATTAATTTTTGTCATTAAAGGGGAACACGGCTTTGGACCGACTACAAATAATTCGTTAACTCACCTCGTTGGTGTTCCATCGATGCCTCTGAGTAGGAAAATGCTCGGCTCGTGGCAGAGTCTCCAAATTTTCCGGAAGTTTTATCGGATCTCCATCTAAACAGACCAATAAAAATGCAATGAATATGTGATACCCGAATACTACACGCTACTATAAGCCATTCCCAGTGTTCGTAGAAATTCTGTATCCCGCATAACATCGTGATACAGTTACAGCAGCTTTTCTTAACTTCACCACTCGAGTAATGGCCAGTAATCTGATTATTCGCGTATCACGCGAGTTATCGTAATTCGTGCCTACACATTTATTTCGACGAAAGCTTAGACGTTTGCATAACACATCATTAGTCGTGTTTATATACAACGGATCGAAGTTGATATCGATCGCGACGCAACCCACTGTACGAGCGTAAGAAAACGGCGCTTCTGAAAGTAATACGCTTTTCACGTGTGCGGTAGAACGATTTCGAAAACCGAAACATTTACTTTGATAAGGTTCCTCGGTTTTAAACGCATTTAAAAATACGCTTGAAATAATGTGATTTTACGTCACTGGCGCAATTTGTTAAAAATAAATGGTAGAACAAATATTTCGCGAGACTCTTTGCTGAAATCCGAATCGCCAGGTGTTCAAAATTATCCAAATAAATCACGTGTATTGACGTTTCGAGACATTAAGGAAACGGCTGTTGGATGAAATATTCCAGCTTGCCACCCCAGATTTGCCAGGTCGTTATTGATATCGCCGAAAGTGCAGCTGCACTTTCTCGATTCCCTGATAATTTACTAGCTAATGTGTTCCGCCTATTACGAATTTTCGACGTTCGTACAGGAAACACGCCATCGGCTACAAGATTCCACGAAGGGAACGAAGGAACGGTTTCGAATCAATTTCCTCTGTAAAGTAAGCAAACAAAGCAAAGAAAGTTGTCTGAAAAGCGGAGGCGAACGCGGCGTTTGAACGACTGGTCGAGCCGATAAGCCAGGCGGAGAAATTCTAGAACGGTTGTTGTCAGAGATTAAGAGGAGAACTCACTTGGTGCGAGCGGCGTCGGGTAGGTCGCGTGATAGACGACACGCTGTGGGTTCGAATGATTGTAGCCCGCCATTTCCGTGGCACTCATGCGAGCGACCGCTTCTTGGATCTTACCGATCGTGGCCGATCGTCATCGTCCCTGAGCGTACGCGAAGCGCGAACGTTGCTGTGCTCTCGCGGGCATCCCCGAGCTGCTCCTCGTGCACCTCGGCGGTCGTGCGACTGGCACGGCGACTCGACGGTGGTCGGTGCTCGCGATCCTCGACCGCGACGACAGGCTGCGAGGGCACTGTTTTTGTCAGGAGAGCTTGCTGCCAGGTTCTACGACAGAGACACGAGTTTCTTCGCGTTGTCCTCCGTGTGAGGCTGATGCACGTGGGTGGTGGCGGTTCCCCTTGGAACGGCAGGGCATATCCCCCGAAGGATCGTGTGCGCGGGCCAGCTTGTCCTTTATTCAATCCGATTCGCGGCGATCGTTTGCCCGCAGCTGCTTAGGAAAGAGTCGACAGTCACGGAGAAAAAGTGACGCGTCACGGATGTTTCTCAAAGCGACGTACGGACAACACACGTGGAAGCAAACGCACGGCAACGATACCGTGATAAGATCGAGCCTCCGTCTTTTCTCCCTCCCTCCCTCTCCTTCACCTCGTTTTATTCGTTTTCTAGTATAAAAAATTGGAGCTCCGTTATATTTCTCCTTCTCTCTTCCTACTTTCGCCTTTTCTCTCGTTTATCTCCCTATTCCCTCTTTGCCTCCGCGACCTTGTTACGTTCCAGTCCTTGTTCTTTCGCAGGACGCACGCACTCTATCTCTCCTCTCGCTCGCTCGTCCTTCCTCTATCTCTCTTCCTCGTTTAATATTGTGCGTTCCGGAGCTCTTATTCTTCTTATATCCTAAGTTACAACACTGAACCCGTCCCTATCGGAGGGACAAAATAATGTAAGGTCACACAGAGTACAGAGAGAACTTAAAAACGAGATTCGCCTGTGGCTCACGCGTCGAATACGATCGCCCTTCACGCGTTCTTATTCTCACTTCCTTCTCGCTGTGCCTTTCCGCTCGTCCCTTCCTTATCTCTCGCCTTCTCCTCCTTTTCACTCCTGGTCGCACTCCTTTCCCCTTTCTCTCTTTCTCTCTCGCACGCGCGCCTTCCTCTTCGTAAATCGCGATAACTCCCGAGAAAACTAACGATGCTCTCCCTTTTCCTTCGTTGCTTCTCGCTTATCCTCGTGTCCTCTTCCGTGTCGCGTTTACGGGCTTCGTAGCGATCGCGCTTACAGGGACTGGAAATAGTTACTTTGTCGAATGCGTTCCGTGTTCGTATTCGTTTTTTTTTTTTACAGAGGTCTAAGAGTTGTTTGTCTTTAAAGTAGGTAAGAGAGACTTTAGGAGACGTTTCGTGTAATTCGTGTTATTTAGTGTTATTTACAAATATGTATGTTTTTGTTTTGTTAATAAAATAGGTTCAAATTAGTCTTTGGCCCCGCGTGTCTGCTCCCGAGCGGCGGGAGCCGCAGAGTGAGCCAACCCGCGACTCTCGACCTCCGTCCATCGCCCCTCTTTTCGTCCTTCCACCACACCGCCGCTGAACCCCCTACCCCTTTCCTATTCCGCCATTTCATAGCCCCCATCCCCCACCAACGAGGCCAGTCCAACTATCCAGCCCCAGCCACAGCCCCTGACTGCCGAATCCCTTTTCCTTCACCCCTTTCCCTCTTATCCACCCCAACCGCTGCACCTTCCTCAACATCCAACCTCCCCACTTTCCTCTCTGCCTCCACCCCCGGCTCGGCCTCGCCGCGCCGTTCCACCCTCTCTACGTGCTAGCTTGTGTGCGCGCGCTCGAACCCCCGCTCGCGCGTCTCGTGTCCGTGTACGTATACACGAGCCAGTGCACACCGAACCAATTCCGCGGAGAACTCGCCGATGCTACCCTCTGGAAAACTCCGACGGAGTTGTAAATTAAGGATTACCGAGGATGCAAATTAATGCCTAAGCGTGCATTTCCACCTAGACTACGTTTCTCCCCGACGCTAACCAGGATCATCCTGCACGCTGGTAACGGAGTGTTGCTCCGGCCGTAGAGTCGCGATAATCGATTGTTATCCGACCTTCTGCGGCACTCCGGAGACAGAACCGCGCGAGAGATAATTCCTGTACGAGCGTTTAACGAATCCCCTTTCGTCCGAGCCTTTCCAGCCGGTGGTTTCTCGTTTCCGGATTTACAAAGCTTTGGGAACGCTCGAGTGTCGCGGACGCAAAGTATCCAGGACAGGGGAAGAAGAAAAAGAGGACGGGTCCGCGGCGGCGGTGGCGAGAACCGAGTTCCTCTATTTTTTTAATTAGCGAGGTAGTTTAACTGGGACGAGCGTGAAAGCGCTCCCTCGATTCGACGATAAATCGGCTTTGCGTCCGCGGAAATCGAGGAAAAAAAACCCACCATCCTTCCCGTGATAAACTTTAAGCGTTTCAACGAGAAGTAGGCTAGGACGGACGAGAGGGCAAGACTTTAAAAATGCAAAATTGCAGTGATTCAGCATTTATCGAACACCTGACATCCTTCCTGCCGCCAAAGGGGAGAAGCTTTCCTTTGACCCGTTATCGACATCGCATCGTTTGACGTAGATATTTTCGAAAAATACCTCCTGAGAATCGAACGTTCCTAACGCCCGGTTAACAAATCGGAATCGCATGAAATAAAAGAAAAAAGGAATTCGAAGAGAGAAAGAGAGAGAGAGAGAGAGAGAGAGATGAAACGAGGGACGAAGCCTCTCTCGAGAGAGAAGGAAAAAACGTCGAGGAGAAAAATGTCGAGCAGATTCAACCGTTCGGGGACACAGGGGCACGGTCCTGACTGCTCACCCCCATCCCCCAAACCCCTAAACCATATTCCACTCACAACCTACCGAGTCGTAGGTTATAACCGGCTGCCTTCGCGCCTACACACGTATTTTCCACACGTACAATGACAGCCCCCGTGCCTTCGCAGACTTGCAAGGTAGGCTATACAGAGCTATAAGCAGGGCATGACACAGCATACATCGGATTCTCGCAGAAGGTTCGCGTCGAATTTTAATGGAGGTGCTGCCATCTCCCAGTGACCTCAGCAAGCGAGCCTCTATACGTATCGGCGAAGGGAGAGAAAGAGAGATAGAGAGATAGAGAGATAGAGAGATAGAGAGAGAGAGAGAGAGAGAGAGAGAGAGAGAGAGAGAGAGAGAAAGAGAGAATAAAATAGAAGAGCAAGAAAAAGAACGGTCGAGGGGATGGGGATTGAAATCACTCGGGCGCCGGGCCCGAGATCCCCACCCCGTCTATCGCGAATCTGATTAATGGATGGATTCGTGGGTACGTATTTATATGGATTTAAGCGATGCTTTCACGCCCACACGCAACCCGCTGGCCCCGTACGTGTGAATCCGCGTGCATAACCCGTTAGGTCTGAATTAGGCTTTCGGGAACGTGTGCGGTCTGTTTACACAGATACTCGCGCGCGTCGAGCATGTGCAGTCGAGCGAATAGAAGGGGGTGTGGACTCCCCCGGCACGGTGGGGTTGTAGATTTTCTCGCATAAGCTCGTAATTTATCCAGGAACTCGTAATTGAGCGGATCTCGTAACGAGGAGCCTGCTGACGAAATGAAATAAGCTCCGGATATCTGGACAACCTCTTTTCCTGCCCTCGCGTCCCATCCCGTCGATTTATCGACAGCTCTGTTTATTATTTAGGATCCACGAGGGCTTACGCCGAACTTTGTACCTTGTCCACGGTGACGACATCACCGCTAATGGCTTGAAAATGTCCTCTGCTCGTCACGTTTCTTTTTCAATTTATTATCTCCGTTTCGCTATGCTTTTTTTCCACCCGCGAATTCGCGATTCGCTATCGATCATCGAAACAATTGCATTCGAAACGGACTCGTTGTCTCGAGTATGGAAGAACGCGGAACGCGGCTGCTTTGAGAGCGTCGTTGCGCGAACGTTCAACAAGAGTCTGTAACAAGAGCTGCCAGTGTAAATCGGAGAATCAACAGCCATAAATCCCAGGGAACGATTAGTCCTTCGAGAGACTTTAATCGTATTTGTAACGAGCAATTTATGCGCGGCGATAATTCGATGGAGTTACACCAAACACCGACTGTCTGAAAAACGGCGTTAATCGGCAAGAATTAATGTCGAAGAACACTTTGAAGATCAATGCGTTGCACGGATTTAAAGTCGAACGTTATTTAGGTCAACACGCAAAGCTGGAAGGGCTAATAACCCAAAGGTCTCCTCGTGTGTTGAACGCGACACAAATAGACCTGTCGTTCCCGCTCATCCCTCCGTCGCTTTGTCTACAGACCTTCAACAACGGAAAAGTAATTCGAATTAACACGATTTTCCTTGCTAATTGTGTAATTGCGTAAACAGGCAGCCGTACTCTATTTAACCACTCGAATAAATGGAAGCAGATTTCGCTGGAGTGCGGGCTTTCGCGAAGTTCACGCGGAACAAGGCGAAGGAAATAAAGAAACGAACGGGGTCAAAGGAAGGAGCAGACGCGATCGCGATAATGACGGGAAAATGGAGAGAGAAAAAGAAGAGAACGGCAAGAGGGGAAAAAAATGAGACACGGAGAAAGAAAGAGGAAAGAAAGTTTCGGCGAGGTAGACTTCGCGGTGCAAACGAGGCAGGCGCGAGACGATCAATTACGTAACTCGATAAAACTGGGTCACGTGTCAAAGTGCGGAGCCATCCCCAAGGTGTCCAACTTTTTGGTATAAGCTCGTAAATTACCAGTCAGCTAGCTGCAGCTACCCCCACGGCTTTAAATAGAACATTGGCAGAGGCCCCTGTCCAACTATCTCTCCTTTTTCCCTCCCTCTTTCTCTGCCCATCTCCCACCCTCTCCTTGTCAATCGTCCTTCCCTCGATCATTTGCCCCTTTATCCTTCGTCCGGACCGCCCTTGTTCCTTTATCACGTAGATCGGTCCTCGTTCGTTCGGGCAGAGGGTAAAGTTAGCCGGACACGTAAGTCGCCGGTCGTTAATCGCCGACGACGATAGCTCGCGAAGCCGGCGGAAGAGGAAGAAAAAGACCGAGGACGGGAGCGTTGGAGGACGGAGACGAGGAAGAAGCGGCGCGAGGATCGGAGGGAAGAGAGGGAAAGCGAATTTCTGTGTACCTATTCGAACGTAAGCCAAAAAAGGACAGAGAGAGAGGGAGAGAAAAGAAGCGTCTCTCTGTGTGTAAGTGTTCCGTCGTAAGCTAGATGAAGAGGGACGGAAAAAGAGTACGGAACAGGGGAAGAGAAAGAGGGAGAGGGAGAGGAGAGCGTGACGGCAGGAAAGCTAAGACAATCAATAAGATTGCCGGGTCTGAAGGAGCTCGTGCTCGGATTCGTCGAGTTGCTTCGGTACTTCCTGCCAGGGACCACGAGACTCGCTTTTAACAGCTAAGTCGTAGTCTATCGTCGTTAAACGCAACGGGTCCCGAATTAGGATCCCCTCGAGACAATGAACGAGAGTGGAATGAAAGCGGACAGAGGAGCGACGTAAAAGTGAAACACGTAGAGACCGGGGAATACCTGCCGAAGGACGGGAGAGGAATTAAGAAAGGCGCCGGCGGGATTTCGTGCAAAAGGAAAAGAGACCGAACGTGTGCCTCCTCGAAGGGTCGATAGCTGGTCGGATAGGTCAGGATAGACGGAGATAGGCTGGAATAGTCGTAAGTAGAAGGCGTACGTGCGGTACGTGGCAGCCAACCAACGACGCCCCGCGATCAAGGATGCATTCTTACGCTCGCACAGGATAGTAATTCCTACCTACCAGCCACTAAATTTTAACGATCGGTTGTCGTCTAGCGGCGACACCGGCCAAGTTACGATCTAAGATCCACGCGATTCCACCGCTGCTCTGTCCTTCGTCGCGAGAGCCACGGATCCGTGGAGAAATCGATAAAGGCGAAGCGATAGCGAACAAGCATTCAGGCATTTCGCTCGGCGCTTTGGCGTCGGAAGAAAAATCGTTGGGCCACTCTCCTGGCCACGTACGCGAGCCAGAAGCGAGGAGGAGTGACGGAATCGCCGCTCTGGCGGATATTACCGGAACTACGAATTATCCCCTATCGGGGCTTACCCGCCAGGTCGGCACTTCTTTCGAGGGTGTTTCAGCGAAGGGTTGCGAGCTCAACTCCTGTAACGCGCGCGCCGGCCAGCGGCACCAGTCGATAAGGAAGACAACCTGTTTAACAATGATTTCCGGTCAGGAAATATAACTCGCCGCGGCGGTGGACGTTGTTACTTCAAGAGAACCGCCGCGCCGTGACTAACGTGCATGTGTATAGCGAGACTACTGATCCTGTTTTCGTCGCGAAAACCGTTTTGTCGGGGCGAAACTCGTTGATCGATGAAAATACACCTAACGTTTACCTGCTTCGCTCTGACCTGAATTTTTATTTATAAAAGCGCGTTCCAGCAACGAACGTATTCGAAAACATTTCATTCCATTCGGCGATATAACTTGTCGGCAGTTTAAAGTTTGTTTTCAAGGGAACGCTTCTCCCCCTTAATACGCTGTGGAAACTACAATAAAGTCTCCGTTAACTAGGAATTCGTGCTGGTATCGACTTCTGCGAAACCGTTTCTGTTTGTTCCTTGCTTGTCCAACTCCCTTTTTCTGTTAAGACTTTGAGACACTTAAGGAACTTTCATCTCTTATTAGTTGATTCGCTAAGAAACAGAGGGTAAAGGCGATGCACAGTGGGCCATTTCGACAATGCTGGCGTAAAAAATGGGAAAATTTTCATATCATGATATAACTTAGAATGAGGCCTACTTGTAAATTTTTCCCTGTCTGACAAGGAAACATTCCGAGTAGGGATCGCGATATAAAATAGATATTGATACTGTTAGGAACCCTAAACACTGTCAAAATGATCTTTATAATATTATAAAATAGCCGAAAAATATTTTATGTTAAATACTATGATACTTTTAACAAATCTCTAAATCTGGAATTTGAAGTCTTTAGAAATTGTTGAAAAATTGAAATACAAAGCAATCTGAGCAAATTTAATCATTTGAAGAAGCATAAAAAAATCTGGAAGAAAAAGTTTTATAACTAACAATACTTTAAACCCTTAATCTTAACTTATCAACTGTTGAAATTTTCGTATCTCCAACTCAAAACCTTCAAATTTTCAATTTTAACTCTGAAAAATTTAAAAATCTCAAAATTTGAAATCTCAACATTTTTCAACTTTAACCTTCAAATTTCCAACTTGAAATCCTTAAACTTCTAATTTCAACTTTGAAAAGAAAGTAAAAATCAAAATTTTCAAGTCTTAAACATTAAACCTTCAAATCTTCTCTGGCACAGGTTTTAGGTTTTAGACAACTATATTTTTCATTTTATGTATCTCATCTCACAGTCGGCGATATTTTTAATTTAATTCTTTTTTTCTTTTTTATATATATTATTTCTGTTATTTTACTTTATTACTATTATTATATTCTCTCTATCTTTTTTCTTTTATCTATTTTCTTTGTTAGATTTTTGCTGATAGAGTGAGCTACTGTTATTTTCTTTGATTGCGTAATTTTGAATTTAAATATAACCGTTTAGATTTCTATTTGTATATGTTATAATCTATTGTACCAAAGGGTTGTCAACCCGTTTAATAAAGTATTATTATTATTATTATTATTATTATCTTCAATTTCAACTCTGAAAATCTCTAAATCTGTAGCTTAAAATCTATGGATCTTTTACTTTTTACCCCAAAAAGGTAGTAGAGGTTCTAATCTTGCAAAGTAGCTAAAATCCTTTTAACTTTAACCTATTTTCTTGTATTGCACAAGCCATTAGTAGCTAATATTCCACAGATCATTTTGACAGTGTTTAAGGATTCTAGCAATATCAATATCTACTAATCTACTTGATATCGCGATCCCCTACTGGAAATGTTTCCTTGTGAGACCTAATCAAGGTGTTGTTTTGTTCTGAACGAATTTCTTTACCGAATCAGTAATGGATTCTTATGGTACAAGTATTTAATTGCTTTTTCCTAAATTCTTAGATTTATTTATCTCTCATTAAAGGTGTAATATGCTATTGTATTGTCACGTGAAAAAATGAGATTTTTTTTATGTAGTGCCTGAGATGAAAATGTCATAACCTTTTTGCTATGCATAGCTATACAAAAATTTTTGAAATCCTGAGTTCAATAAACACTACGGTTGAGATTAAGTTATAATTAAGCTGCAGCAGTTTGCAGCTGTGAAATAGGAGAGAACTGTATATCGCATTTAAGGAAATTGAATAATAGTGAATAAAATATGTAAACATGAATAAAACGTCTAATTTATACAATTTCTGTTTGAAAAATGTTCAAAACCAGTCTTTCTAATTAATTCCACCTAGAATCCTGTGTAATGTACCAGCGTCTGATAATCCATAGTTACTCATAATCACAAATGTTTTCACTTTCTACGAATACCTAATTAGACTTGTTTTCAAAGTACTTTACCTATCCCTATCACTATTCTATTCACCAACCTTAAATAGTCTAAGCATTTTCCGACTTGAGCTCGATTCTGCTAGTAAGTTGTACTTGTTACACAGTTAGTCAGTACGTTGTTAGTAAACCTCTCTTTAAAACCCAAAATTAATATTCATTCTCTTTTGTGTCCATTAGACCTGAAATGACTCACAGCGCGCTTGGCCGAAAATTAATGAACTTTTAAAATGCAACAAGAACAAGATGTATAGTAATATTTTGAGATTCTATGAAATTACATTATACAATTATGTATAATTATTTATGATTCAACTGCCTGCAAAAAGATTAAACAACTTTCTTTGTGATTTCAATTCTCGTGAACTTGAAGAAAGAAGTCTCCCCTTTACAACGACCTCGCAAGTTGTGATAGGAGCTATCTTTGATGAGTTGCGAATTATTTTCACCTAGAATTGCTGTCTAGCCCACTGCGCGATGGTTTTAAAAACACGTAAGATCATAAATTTCGAGCAAGTCACGGAGAAAGCGGCTTCAAGATCGAAACGGCTGTCCTAGTTTCAGTAAAAGCATTATACGCGGATCTGTATACGTAAATTTGAAGCAAAACATTTTTTCCAGTCTTTTTCCACCGCGGCGCGGCGGAGCGTTATTATAAAACGAAAATAACTGCCGGCTTTTCGCAAGAGTACCCTCGCGCTGTTTAGACCGAAAAAAACGTTTCAATTGTTTGGCGGGCAAGATTGGAACGTCGTGTGTTTTCCGATAGTTCGCCCGCGTCTAGTCGTCGACGTTCCTCGCCAATCAACTTTCCGCGACGGTGGAAAATGTTTCGCAAAGAGCTGAACTTTTTGTCGCGCTTGTACTAACCGTACGCGTAAGTAGGACTGCATACGCATACCGCGTGCATACATTTAATTCCAGGAACGGAGGAAAACAAGTCGCGTCGAAGAGCGAGAAAAGAGGAGGTCCTTTGGCGGCGAGAGAATGAAACGCGTGACGCCGAAGTTCAACGTCGAAAAAAAAAAAAAAAAGAACGAAAAAAGAGAGGAACCACAGAGGAAAATTGTACGGTCGCGATGACGCTCTCAAACGACGAATAAAAAAAAGTTTGAAGGAGATCCCGGTAATGGATCTTTTTTACTTGAAAGTTTAACCAGATTTCTAGTTCGAGCGACTCAATCTTGACGTAATAAAACAGCGAGACGAACATTTTACTCGAAACTCCATTTTTAATACGGCCGCGGCGAAAAAGTAATTACCACGTAATTGTGTCGCGCTTTTAACGCGTCTTTGCAATGTACGATACGCTTGACGCGCGCCCTCCAACTCCTTCGGTCCGTTGTTGCACCGTTAGCAATTCATTAATGCGAAGTTCGAGTGGGTAATTGTTTCCTCTGTTGCAGAAGTTAATATAAAACAAACTATGTATAATTCATGCGGGTTTAAATAGTTTTGATTCCGAACGAAATTCGATCGACGAGCCTCATTTAAAATTGAAATATGAGTCTTAAAGGGGAAGAATTAAGGGGCGCGCTCGTGGCACGGTTTCCGACGACGCTGCGTACAGAATTCGAAACGCTCCGTCCTGCGGCGTTTCCTCCGCTGAAACGAAAACGCGGGTGCAGCTGAATCTCGACGGTCTAGCTCGTTAAACAAGTTCTACGTATTAAACAACCTTTCTTTTCTCACTATAGTTTCCGCAATCGCATAGCATTTTGTGTCGTGTCTTGGGATGTAGCAAACTTTTCCTATGTTTTATCGTCTTAATTAATCTGAGAATAAAGCACACCGTGTCACGAAATACCCAACTACTAAAAACTTGTATTAAAGTACTTTACTGTATTGCAACAAGCAGTTCCCCGTGGTAAAAATGGTTGCGTTTCCGATATCAGTGAACACTGAAAGAAAGATTGCAAATTGCTCGCAGAGGAATGCTCAAACCGCAAGCTTGTTGCAGTTTAAAAATTAAATGAAAAATTCCGGGACAAAATCACCGTCAATTATTCCCATTTTCGTAGAATCACCCACTTATAGCTCTTCTCATGATACATATTATATTATGCATGCACTTCGAGCACACTTTTATGTCATTCTGTATGTACCAAAGGATTTCATAGCCGTAAATAATAAATAATAATAATAATAATAATAAACCGAAGGATCGCCCGAACGCCGCGAGGTCGTTTTCCCCGAGTGCATAAACAGCGAAGGAGAACGATTGGCTCGTAAGAAGCGACTTCCGACGAAGGAATAAATAACTTACGGCAGAATCGGTCGGTCTGTCAAAGGTAAAAGCAAGTAATGGCGGAAGTACTTACCGGAGATGGGATCCGCGCCATCGAGCTTCCTGTCTAAGGAGACGTTCTCGTGAGCGGGCTCCTTGCTCGTCCTTGGACGACATCCAGGGTTCGATTCACCCGCGCCGATCCCCTCTTGGCTCTTGTGATCGTTTCTGAGGTGATCGTTCCTCTCGTTCGACTTGGACCCTCCGCCGACAACCCCGACCTTCGTGGACGCTTTGCTAGCGACACCGCCGGAATTTCCGTTCAGGTTGGTGTTAATGTTCACGTTGCCGTTTCCATTAACGGACGAATGATTGTCGGCCTGGTGAAACAGACAGGACGTCTTCCGTAAGAAAAATGTTGGCCCGGCGACGACGGCGATTGGAGAGGGAAAGGGGTCCGCTTGAATTCGCTGCGCGAGCGAATCAATCGACTCACCGTTGTGGTCATGCAGGTCGAAGAGGACGAGCGGACGACGACGATGCGATTCTGATTGTGATCGTTGGAGGCAATCGTGGATACGGCCGCGTGATTGGCGAGCCCATGGGTCTCGTGGGCGTTATTGGATCCAGCATTGGAATTGGTGTTGCCGGTAGTGACGTTGCCGCCGAGGGAAGTCTGCCTGATCACCAGAACGCTGCCAGCCGGCTCCAGCACGACCACCTGCCTCATCCTAGCCCGTTCCCTTTCAGCCTTTTACCCCCGCTGCTGACGAAGAACGAGAACGTGCACCGGTTGCACGACTCGCCACCCTCGGAAACGATCCTCCTTCTTCGGGCTGATCCAAGTATCCGACGGGAAATGCGTTCTCCAGCCTCCGACCCTCGCTCTTAAAGCTCCAGCGCGATTGCTGCCACCTGCTCTTCCTGTGCACACGTACACCAACATACCGATATTAAAGCTGTCGTCTTAAAGGATGATCCTACTGCCATCCTATTGCGCGGCGCGGCCTTCTCTCTCTCTTTAGAACGTGTCACCCGAACGTGTACCGGCGTGGCTTCTTTCGGAAGGCAAATCGATGAGATTATTTTTGCCGGCCGTCTGCGACTGCCTTCAACGATCGCCTTTTCACGGTCCGTTTTACGTCTATTCCCGACGACCGATGCTCAATTTTAAGTCCCCCGTTTCTGACGAGCTGTAAACATTCCGCGTAACGAGCACCACCGACCAACTGTTTTTTCGCCAACGAACCAGTCGAGACCGTTTGCTTTCGAGATTTTTACCCGCGAAAAGAGGCTGCTTGTGCATCTTTGATTTTGTACACAAGTCTCTTAGACGTTTATTGGCCTTTCTATCACGCGAACTCGTTTACGACGAACCGAAAGAACGCGGGAATTTCGAGGCGCGCCTTTGTTTCGGTTTCTTCTCGAATCCGACGACAAAACGATTCAACGAGCAAAAAGGAGTAGGGTAATACCGGGAAAGATGGACCAGTTAAAAATTTTCTAAACTATCAGGCATTAAGTATCAATTTTAAATTTTAATTTTACGAAAGAATGCAAAAAATTTATTCTGTTCTTTCCACAAATGTTTATCTCATTCTTAAAAGTTAAACATTACTAACATTTAGCTATAATTTGATCTTAGAACAGCGATATTTTGGGCAATCGTAAGAGCTCTTTCACTTCACACGACGTGTATCGCGATACGCGTATGTAGGATA
Organism: Perdita meconis; assembly: GCA_030770465.2. Taxonomy (NCBI): domain Eukaryota; kingdom Metazoa; phylum Arthropoda; class Insecta; order Hymenoptera; family Andrenidae; genus Perdita; species Perdita meconis. The sequence goes on from JASKOS020000004.1 coordinate 5,819,900, forward strand.
CCGATGGTACACATAATGTTATGGAAGCGTTCAGACGGTGATTCTCGCGAGATACAGTATCGCGATACTGATTTTCGGTATTCGCGGTCGGTCGGCCGCCGGCAACTTTTTCTGCGTCTTTTTCTGCGTCGAGGCGACCGACGCGAGCTACGAAATTAGTTGGATACAGTATCGCATAAGTATCTTGTTGGCAGATATGTATCGCATACGCGTATCGTCGTGTGAAAGAGCTCTAATGGTTTAGTCGGATCGTCCATGTATCTCATACAAATAGGGTTGGATGGACCACTCATATTTGATAATTCATTCCGATATTACGTGATACGTTCGGTCAGTTTAATCGGTCAACTGAGCCGACAATTCGAAACACTGTGAACAAATTCAAGACTACCGGGTCGATGTTGGACCAAAGACCATCTCATTCTGGCCGGTCGGCCGAAAACGTCGTTGCTGTCAGCCGGAGTGTGGCAGAAGGGACCCGGAACTCTCAGTTCCACGTCGTTCGCAGCAGTTGAGCCTTTCACAAACGACAACATGTGCATTTTGACGCAGGGTTTGGCTCTCCATGCCTACAAACTTCAGCTGACACAGGAGCTGAAGCCCCGAGATCATGATCAGCGTCGTGCGTTTGCTGAATGGGTGTTGACGCAAGTGGAGACAGATCCGGCCGTTTTATCTCTCAAAACGGCGATGTCAATTGGCCGCCACTCGTGTGATTTGACGCCCCTGAATTTTTTTTTTATGGGAATACGTGAAGGCGAAATTCCGGCAGAAATGTGCAAGAATATTAAGAGAATTTCATCTCGCGGATTAAAGCCTGCCACAAGAGTCGCGACGCCCATTTGACCGATGTTGTGTTTCACACATAATTGAGATGTTTCATATTTTCATAGCTAATAAACATTTCCGAATTTCCCCGAATATTTTTAGTTTTATTCCAATAAAACTTTAGGTAACCCTTATTGGTAAACCCTTTATTTAATAGAAAACTCACCTGGATCCCCCACATGAAGCACCTAAAAACAACATGCACACAAAGAATAAATGTTCTCAAAGTGCTTGCCAACAAAAACTGGGGCGCTGACCGAGAGATTATCCTAAACACATACAAGACCTTGATCAGATCAAAAATAGACTATGGCTCAATAGTCTATAATTCAGCGAAACCTAGTACACTGAAAATAATTGAACCTCTACAAACCACATCACTCACATCAGATTAGCCACCGGATGCTATCGGACCTGCCCTAAAAGTGGTATACTGTTCGAAGCCAAAGAAGAAACACTACAACAAAGAAAAAATCTTCTAAGTCTAAAATACACAGCCAAAAACGTCTCAAATCCAAAAAATTCTACCTACAAAAACATATTTACAGAAAAATATATACAGTTCCATAAAAATAAACCTAAATTACCAACCCCTTTTTATACCAGAATTAACAACCTCCCAAACGTAATCAATCTTAAAACAATCTTATATCGACATTATACAAATTATCGCACAAAAACACAGAAAGATAGAACCCTGGACCAGTAAACCCCTCAAACAAACACAGATCTTGCAATCACACTAAAAAACCAAACAAACAGAATAGAACATAAGGCCAAAGTTATGCCACAATAAAATATACACGAATGCTTCCAAAACTACACAAAGAGTAAGGTACGCCATTATCACAAACAACTCAACAATCAAACAATACAAGCCCAAACCCACAACCATTTTAACAGCAGAAGCAAACGCCATCTTAGAAACCCTTGAACATATAAACACAAATAGTCACCAACAAAATATAGTATTTACAGACTCTCTAAGCGTAATAAACGCAATTAAAAGCTCACACAAGAAAAACATGCACAAAATTGTAGGCTCTATACAAGAAACATACACCGAACTAACAAACAACGGAAAACACGAAACAAACAAACTGACATCGCCGAAAAAGAAGCAGCATCAAACCACCCCAACGACACACAAAACTGATTCCATGGCAAGACCTCTTAACTAAACTCAAAACTAACCTTAGAGAAGAATGGAACAGAATTTGGTTCACCACCAAGATGACAAAAATGCACGAAGTAACTCAAGATTTCTTCAAACCAATCCCTAACTCAAAAACAACCAAATCCATTGCGTTAAGACTCAGAACAGGACACTCTAAAATTCCGCATGAACACCTAATGAAGTAAATAGAAACCCCCACCTGCACCTCATGCAACACAAAAATTACAGTAAATCATCTATTATACGAATGCAGAAGATTCAGAGGTCCGCACAGAGGACCAAATACAAACTCAAGCCAGAAACAGCCCTGATGTCACCGGACCACATCCGAGACACCTTAAATTATCTAAAAGAGACCAACCTACTGAACCTAATATAGAAGAAATAACGTCGCTAATGACCCAGCAGTAGATGCGATGATAAACCCACAAAGAAAAAAAAAATATTCTCCTTCAAGGATACAATAGTTATAAATCAATTTAATAAAAAAAATATAGATGTTATGAAAGTGGTCGATCTTACTCACAGTAGTAAGTGAAAGATGGACCATAGCCACAAATTTTCTTTTCTTTTTACCACAGTTATTTATAAACATATCATGCTATAATAATTATACAAAGTGTAACAAAAATGTTGCAGTTCCTTGAAAGGGATGATTCTTGAGGTGATTTTAAACAACTTTGTCATTAACAAAAATGTTAAGTGGGGCTTTGTTAACGAGTTATTAACGAAAAACATCGACCAATCAGGGAGCGAGTACAACGGATTAATGATGGCGCGGACAATGGCGAACCAATGCTATCATAGATCTAAAGGACGGAACATAAAGTCGAACTATGGTCACGGGGATTGATGCCAAATGGTGGGGGCTTGCGAGGTACTCATGAACTTAAAGGACGGAACATAAAGTAGGTATATGGGGGATGCGGGTGTCACTGTGAAAAAGGGGGGGGACTGTCAGCCATCTTGTGTGGCCCAGATAGTGTTGCCATCTATGACACGCTTGCGGCAAACTTTGAAAGTACAATCCTTTATAATACAGTCTAGACCACTCAAGATCACTGAAAGTCTAATAGAGTTCGATACCCCTTCCGTCTGTCGCCGCAACCTCTCAAACTTACGCACCGTCCTTTAGATCCATGGGGGTACTCTTCATCATCTTGATCGGATCACTCAAGTGCTGCCATCTAATCAGATAGTGTGCTAACCCGTTAACCAACGCTTACTAATGCCTGCCAATGCCCAAAGTAAACAGTAAACTCGCGTGTAGAGAGTAGCACAAAACGATCCGAGCAAGATGGCTAAATATCAAATAAAGGTCGATACCCTTTCCGTCTTCAACCCCGGAGAACTAGGCTCCGTCCTTTAGGTACATGAATGCTACTCACAGCTGGAGGCCGTGCTGAAATTCATCCACTGTATTCGTGCTTCTATTGGTCGGTGTTTTTCGTTAATAACTCGTTAACAAAGCCCCACCTAACATTTTCGTTAAGGAAAAAATTGTTCGAAATCACCTCAGGAATTACTGCTTTCAAGGAACTGCAACATTTTTGCTACACCTTGTATATTGTATCATTATTATTGTATATTGTATCATATAATCATATTATCATTGATCATTATTTACACAAACAGTTAAGTAATTTATTTAATACTTTCAAAATATTCGATTTCCAAACGTTATTAAAAATGTGGTCCATCTCTCCCGGAGTTACCCTAACCGCTAAAAAATGTACGGACATGAAATAAATTAATGGGCAGTTGTCACAGCAAATTTCGTGGAATCATGATGGATTGCTTACAGAAATAAGAAACGAACGTACCGAGGGGCTCGAACGTTTGAAACCGCTCCAAATAACGTTGCGATATTAACTTCTTGGATCGGAAGCACGCGAGGGTGTTGCGAACATCCAAAACCGCGTCTGGAGAACGTATATCTTTAGAAATTAATCTTCGCATGTACGAAATCACGTTTCACCTCCCGACGCATGTACAACGCCGCGGTTAATCGAAAAACGATGGGTCGCGTTCGTACGAACCGTCCCGAATGCCAAAATAATCGCGCAATTAAATACACCGATCCGCGTAAGTAACCGCAATTCTATTTTTCATGACCGTCATAGCTAGCCGGCTTTCCAAAAACTGATTCTAGTTGGCAGCCATTATCATACATGCGACTCTTGGCAGCCATTATCATAGATTTAGCCAGTAAAACTGAGTCAAAGTCTTCCCGAGCATAGTTCTATCGTGAACAAACAAGAGACTCGAAATGATTCGAATAAGAATTGGGGAAGTAGCGATGCCAGTTTTTTGATGAAATCGGAAACGCAGCGAACAACATTTTCTAACCGATTAGGCGGAAATTCCGTTCTTCGTTCTCTTCGAGTAAAACGATCGACCTTTTTCTCCAATATTACGGATCAACATTTCGTTCGAACTCAAAAAAAAAAAAAAAACCTTTATCGTTTCTCCTTTGTGTCTGCCTATCGATAGAACGCTAACACGTCAAGTCGATTAAATAGAACAGAAATGCGATACACGTTCAATCATCGTACACAGTGTGACACGTTCGAAGAACTATAAGCCTAGGTGCAACTGCTATCTTTAACCAACTAATTCAATAATACGCGATTGTTTCAGCGAATGACAACGTTGCGAACGCTTTAAGGGGCAACAACACTGTAACGACATGAAAAGTAAATGTATCTTCAGTAAATTACTAAATGCATCATTTTGAAACTTTCAGGATATTTTACTAGATATTTAAATTACAGGATAAATTAAAAAAAAAATTTTTTAAACAGATTTATGAAGTTGGACAATATCAGTAACTTAGCGTTGCGGAAAATCTAGTTGACAGATTTCCGATCAAACAATTTATCTGAAATAAAAACACCAAAAAGTTTTAGAAACTATCGCATAACGTAAGATTTTTTTATTAGTCGCTTCCTCCCTTTTTTTCTTCTTTTCAATTATAGAGATTAATTTTTCAACGAAATTTCAAATTTTTTTGTTTAAAAACCCGGTGCTTTTCTTTTTCGAAATTTTCAAACTTCCCTACGTCAAGAGATAACCATATGTATATAGTTTCTAAAATTTTTTATTTTTTAATTTCTGATGAGTCGTTCGATGGAAAATCTGTCAACCAGTTAGCGGCGATTTTTTTGCAACGCTGAGCTACTGATCTTGTCCAGCTTCATAAAAGTGCTTCAAATGAATTAAAAAAAAATTCTTTCTCTAGTTTGCATGTCTAGTAAAATATCCTGAAAGTTTCAAAGAGATTCGTTAAGTAGTTTTCTTCTAATAAATTCCCAAAGATGCCCTTACATTCAGACTATCCGTTGTCCCCTCTTAAGCCGATTCAAATAATTACGCGTAATCCCACGTAGCTACCTAATTGTTAGTAATTTGATTTCTTTAACCGCGCACAATTTCTCAATTGTGACATGTTCAAGCGTCCTACATTTGCGGATTCACCGATCGATATCGAGCTTCGCATTCTCGTGCTCTAATACAAACGTTCCTTAATAGCATCGATTAGCTTTAACACACTTTCAATTGTTTTAACGATGAATCTCTAACGACTTTCGAAATTGCATTCAACTTCCTCCTCCTCCCTCACCGGCGTACGGCGTAGAACAACGTAGAACAATTTCTTCTTGAGGGACCGGGAGGAAGTCGATAATTCACAAAGGAGTACTGTCTACTTACACGGAATTTCGTCATTCCTCCACGCCCTTTCAACCCCGCGCCCTCGACCCTCTGTGTATGTACTTTGACTTCAGCTAAGAGACAGTTACTCTCCCTTTGAGGGAAACAAATCTAATTTCCGTCGCGCAGTTACATTCGCTACAATCAATTTCATGGAGAAAATGTAAACGGAAACTTCTGATCGTTCCACGGTTGATCCGCGGGCCAAAAATGCAACCGTCAATTGAATGAAAATTAGTTGTACGCGTTTGATTGTTTCCACGAGAATTAAACTATAAACGACACAACGCTCACTCGGATTACGCTTTCTGCGACATTTCCCTTCCTCCTCGAAAGTCCATAACGACTAAGTACTCCTGAGAAGAGACTCGTCTACTTGGAATTTCGTCATTCTCCACGCCCTTCCTGCCGCTGTCTACGTCTATCTCTCTCCATCCTTCCTGCACTTCAAACTTTGGGGTTCACCTTGGAGACAGTTACCCTCTTGCCCTCCACTTTCAAAGCAGAGACCTAATTTAACCTCACACGTTTGAACCCTCGTAAAATAATCGCGCACGGAGGAACGTTGCTGCGACCCCTTGCAAGAGTCTCGATACTCTGGGACCGGCGTGTCTTAATTAAAAGTGAAACGCACTAGAGAACAGGTTTTACGAAAGCGATCGCTTATAGATATTTAAACGTGAAACAGAGGAAAGAGTATTAGCGTGTTCGCGTGAAAATGTGAAATTACAGCGGAAGCGTTTCCCGACGAATATGTTAAATACGTAGAACATTTAGAATCCATTTGTCAGAACATTAATTCGTGAGGAAACGCCTCCATTGTAACCGTAGCTTAATACGGCCGACACGCGACGGAGTTATAACAGACGTTGCGCCACGAACACGTTCAGTTATCTATCTCTTTGTTTGACCGCAAATTAACCAATTTAATGGCTGATCAACCTCCAATGTTTGACTAACAAAAGATGCTCCAATCGTCCGCGGCAGGCACGTGTGCTTCACAAAGGAGCGCAATCTACGTGGAATTTCGTCACGGTTTCTCGATAGTTCAACCATCCTCCACTCTCTTCCGGTCTGCTACGCCCCACCGATCCACCCGATTCACCCTTCTAACATCTCGCTCGCTTTAACTTTGCGATTCACCTTGGGGCCGAGCGTCCTCCCTTTGAGACGCACCGACCCAGTTTTCTCCTCACCATGAATCGAGAAATTCGGGACATGAATTTTGGAAATGGATCGCCGCGACAACTTGTAACCAATTTACGATCGCTTCTTCGGACCTAACACCAACCTCTGAACGTCACGTCGCACGCGATCGAAAACGATACGTTCCTTTGGAATCGAAACGATTCGGAAAAGAGAAAGCAGAAGGCGTTAAAAACGTTAAAAGCGACGTTTTTAAGTGCGTTTTATTAAGGAATGGTTCTGGCTTAGAACCTTTAAAAAAAAAAAACTTTATTTGTATTTTTTTTAAGTACAGTAGGATCCGACTCAATATTTGCGACATAAAAATGCTAATAGTTACCACATCATTATTAAATCATAGTTCAAGTTTTAGTCGAAGTCCTACTTTTTTCTTAAATCTAGTGCATTCAATAATTGCATTTAATAATTAAATAATTCTGATTCGAATAATTTAGGGTCTACTGTATAAATCTCTGTATGGTCCTGAATTAGCTGAATAAGTCCAAAATTACGAAAAATGAGTCTACTACAAAAATAAATAGTACTAAGAATACTTAAACCATCTATCGGTTTGATATCGGTTTGAAAAGTCAGATTTGCATCATAAATAAAATTGTTACAGAAAAATGTGAAATAATGACTCCAATTTAATATTAATAATGTGAATTAGTTTACGATTCACAGAAATGTATTTCTTCTTTTAAATTATGTTACCGTAATTATTATTCTTTCACTTAATTTTCTCACAGCAAAGTTACAATCCGTTCTTCATTTTTATAAATAATTACGCAAAAGTCCAGATTACTCAATACTAAGAAAAGGGACTTGCTTCGCTTGTAATTAAGGAACCCAATTATAAATTGTAAGTAAAACAAAACTTTAAACGCAATTTTCTCAAAACGTCATTTTCTGAAATGGCTTACGCGATATCTCAAGTTCTATTTGACCGATCGCTTTCAAATTTGGAAGAAATCTTCAGCAGATGCTCCGCTATTGCATGAACAACAGTTTTACAAACATATTATCTTCATTCTTAATTTTTTAGCATGATAAAAACGAAAAAAAGAGCAAAAAATCAATATTCGAACTTTAAAGTGCCGCCATTTTTTAACTTGTCAACATTTTTGTTTTCTCGTGGCTCACACCATGACCACATCTCTACTAATTAAGATGCTTTTTTCATTTGTTATTTCAGATTAGCAGAATGGTCGAAATCGCGTCAGCCAATAAGACACGTTCTTTTTACATGATTCTGTATAATATAATTTTGATTATTTTTACTTAAAAAAAATTATACTTCTACTTGAAACATCCATGAATCTGTTCCCAAGTACGAAATACCGCAAAAATGTTATACTTTCGTTGAAAAAAAATCAGAAAATTAGTATAAAAAATGGCCTTCTAAACCAGAATACCCCCTTAATTTCAAAGAAATCATTGCACGGTGTTTACATTATATTTCGATGACGTATATACCTTAAACGAACCCGATTTCGAAGTAGCCATTCGAAGGCTGTAATTAGCTAGGTTGCGCAACACTGTTCACAATTCTGCCAAACAAGATATACTTTCGCACGCAAATACCGCGTTACATACACCTGAAACACGGGTGTAGTGTGAGTGTGGAATGCCGATCAATTCCACGTGTCGCGTGTCAGTTGATGTAACAGCTGACGAGTCGCCCGTGAATCGAGAGTACGTTCAACAATTTGAAGGAACGAACTTTCGTCACATTTCGGCGCGTGTACATCGCAAACGCGACGCGATACTTTACGAACGGCTTCGAAGCGAGTCCAATTTCATTGGTAAAATACTACCTTCAAACTCGTTTTAACCGTGAAACAGAGTGTTCGCTAAACCACCAAACATACGAAATCGGAGGTAAGGTTATCCTTCTGCATGGAAAACAAGGGTGCACACGTAGACCGAAATCGCCAGCAAAGTGCGTTTCTTTGCTTTCACCCGGAATGTTACGTTCGGCTTTATATTCCTACCATTATTTGTTTATTTTACCTTCGAGAGACGCCGACCTAGTTTCCTTCAACGCGAACCTACAACGCAAACAGCCGAGTAGTGGACTTGAATTTGGAAAAGGATTTCCCAACACATGCATTTTCGAAAAGAGCCTCGCTCTTGTTTGCGTCGAATACGGATCCATCTATTTTTCGGCAACAGTAGAAACGGAAGTTTCCCCAACGACGAGCCACTAAGATCGTACAATTTCAATTTATAAATAGAGACCCTCCGAAATTTTTCCATTTCTAGAACCGTTCAATTTTGTTTCCGCTTGTTTTCATGTTTGTACTCGTTAAACTCAAGAAATTTATGCGCTTCGTGACATTAATCGATGCTCAGAGAACGAGAGAACGCGCAATTAAAAATCCGCGCGATGAAATTAGTACTTTGGAGCGTGCGTTGCTTCAACTTGTTCAGTGTAACGCAATTTAGTAACGTTGGCAGCGCAAAAACGTTCGCTCCCCTGTTTTTGCGGTATTCTCCCAAACAAGCATCATCTCCAGACAAAGTTCCGTGCGAAAGAGTGAAGCATTTTAGCCGTGGCAAACTTGTTTACTTTAAGTTTGCAACGATGCCCTGGCGCTTTCCACGCGGTTTAGTTTGCCCAGCATTAATATCCTGCAGAGATGCACACGTCTCGGCGTCTTCCCAAACATTTCCTGACCGAAAAGGCTCTTATCGAAAAAGGTAATAACTTCGTCGAAATACGATATCCTGTGAAACCGCGTTTCCTCTTGACTAAAATGCCCTAACAAATATTTTGTAAAAATTATGAGGACACCCGCCTTCAGCTGAAATTCTTTCCTTTTTACGTTCATTAATAAAAAAAATACAGAGAAGAGGTGCTATGAAAGGGACAGGTTAAAAATTGACTAAATTCTAAACAATTTACACGTGCAAGTTACGTACTTTCCACTGTATGTGCAATAAACCCGGGAATCCACCAGAAAGCTAAGCTAAGCTAAACTATGCTATGCTAAGTTTAAACAATACATTTTTATTAACTTGGTTTAGCTCTTGGTGGAAACAGAGCCATAAAAATGTATTGAAGCTCATTTTTTTAAACTTAGTCTCACTTTTAATGCAGTAGTAATCACCGCGCCGATTGAAATTCTTCGAATATAAAAGTAAAATTTTCTTCGATTTTCTGTTAAAGTGTTATTACCATTAAAAGAGCCTATATTCGACTGTAACGAAAGTATTTCACAGGTATATTTGATTGATTATTTTCTCTGTTTTGAAATTGTTATATTATACTCACTTATGGTCATGAATGGGACGACATCTAATAAGTCTTGAGTGGGAGATACATTTCATGACTTTAACAGTGATATTTCAATTGCTGACACAAGTTTTATACAAATTTTTACTTTCTAATCATGAAAATCATGAAAAAAATGGAAAAATTTTTACCGTGGAAAATCATAACGAAAAGTGATTTTAAATAAACAATACTAAGTCAGTCGATTTTATAAGGATAAACTCACACGGACCACTTTCCAGCCATTTTCAGGCGACATGACAGCCACAAAACTGTCAGTGATGTTGTCCGATTTATTTGTGTTTGTGAGAAACATAGTACAGTTTTGACTCGAAAAACGGCTGAGTCTCAGAACCGAGCGCTGCCCTTCTTCGAGTCGAGTTTGATCCCGGCCGCGTAACCCGGAGTGACCACGGGAATGAGGAGATTCGCAGCAGCAAATGAGTAGTGACGATAGAGAAATACCTTCTTCGGATCAAACCCAGTCGTCGTTCTTCGAGTCAACACTGTAGGTCGGCCGAAAGTGGCTGGAAAGTGGTTCGTCCGAGTTTGAAAACGCTACAAACTGTCCAAATGCTACAATATATTCACGATATTTTCTGCAAAAGCGATTCTCATGATAAGATTCCTAATCGAAACGAATGAATAAATCGAAAATCCTTATTTTGTGGCATTAAGGTTTAAGGTTATAACTAGATTGCGGATTTTTATGCAAAATAAAATTTTGACAGGCACAAATAAAGAACTGGAACTTGAATAACAGTATGTTCAATTTTCTAAGTATTCTAACTTGAGTTATATTTTTGATATTTTGTATATTTTGACGTATATTAATAATATCGCAGATTTTTTACATCCTTAGGATTGCCATAAATGCATAAAATCCGCAGTCTAGTTACAACTTTATAACTACATACTTATGAGTTTATTTTCATTAACGTGTCTCATGATGTATAATATCCCATTCAAAACCACCTAGTCGTGAAAGGGACATATTCGGCTTATTTAAAAATCGAAAATTTTGTTAGTTTCTTACAGACTAATAAACATACTTCTTATTAATAGACTTACGTTATAAATACCTATAGTGATATCAGAAATGGACACTAAAGAAAATTGTCCCTTTCATAGCAGCTCTCCCCTACAACTCTGTGCGTTAATCGCGTCTCCAAAGGTGGTGAGAAGGGAATCCCTCTTTTCCAAAGTCAACTATAACTTTCGCAAACAATACTTTCGAGAGCAAGGTGAATCTTCCACCAGTGACCTTAACTTCATTAAGTGGGAGACAACGAGACAGCCGTTCGAGAAACCCAAGAAATTGCCAGAGCTCGTCAACAAGTTCACACGCCTGAAATTATGTCGCTAAAATTGCCAGTTGGGAAATTGATCGAGTTGGCCGAACACTATTCGCTCCTCGAGCTGATGCATCGTGAACGATGGTGGACAAAAATCCAGAGGAAACCCATCAATTCTGCGATTTGCCAAATGCATCGAGTCAACGCGGAAGAGCAAATACGTTTGCCATGCGAAGGAACATTCTTCATCGTGGCTCGAATAAATCTGACTCCAGAACAAATATTGTACATCGATTCAAATAGACAACTTTCAATGACCTGGAACATTCTTGATACACCCTGTAGAAGGAGTAAACAAACTCCGTATCGTATGGAAAGAAGAAACGCGGAGTCGTCGCAAGTGTGCCCTGCAACGATCAGCTGTGTAATTAATTCGCGTCTTCGTGTTGCATAGTTCGTATACCTTTCGTAAAGTCAATCCCCGTCCCTTAATTATCTTTGTTTCAACACCACGTGATTAGCAACGCACCCTTCCCTGCTACCATTGATCTAACATACATGCACCGAAGTCATAGATTTCAGCCTGTAACATCTGGTAACTTGGCTACCTTGGCGTAAAGAGGTACCTGACCGAGAAAAAAATTGTTATTGGTGACATAGGCGCCCAGCGGTCGATATACACGACTGTGTCGGTAGTCGGGCAATAAAGATCATTCGAGATAAAACTAGTGGAGCGTGTAGCAGATCTGCTCTAATCTTTAAACTGCTTTATGTAGTGACTTAATTGTTGTATTATTTACATTAACCCTTTAATGTCCAGACGTTTAAATCATAATTTCAAAATTGTATAACTAATACATATGTTGTATTTTGTTATTTTAAAGTCAATAGTATCGTATTGAGTTAATCTATAAGTTATTCTTCGTCTACTGTTGCATACTTGCAATCTTCAGTAAAAATCTTAGGCAAAAGTTAATCAATTTACAAAATATTAAGGGGACTTTATAAGGGTAAGTATCTGCAGTTTCATACGTAAAATTGCCCATTTTCACCCACAAAAATCGTAATTTTAGTTTTGTTGCCACGAATGTAGACAAGGCGATAACCATTGATATAAATTTTAAGGAACCTTTTCGATTTTTAATTTCAAACTATTCTGTTTTCCAAATTTTATGGCTACCGTTTTTGGCAGCGTTGCACTAAGCATCACCTACCAAATGCATCAACAGCGCAAAATTGACACAAACAATTTTTTAATTATCCTAAACAATGTATTAATGAAAGCAGACAAAATTTTTTACGACATATTATATACTCTTTTCTTTTTTAATTCTTAAAAATCTCCTATTTTTTAAACGTTTTGACTGGAGCTCCTTCTTCTTCTGATGAAAACCAGTCGGAAATGTTGAACTTTTTTCATAAACTTTTTTATTGGAATGTACTTGAAATGCAACTGTTAGCAACTTCACTCTAAATTTTGTAATATATTTCTCAATATTGCGTTTTCTCATAAGAGTATACGTGTTAAATAATTTAAAAACTACCGAATCAATTTTTTTTTATTTTTTATGAAGTTTTACTGTTGTATAGGGATTCATTCCTCCTATTTTCAAAGATTTTCACTCATTTTAGTATGTAACCGAAGATCATCCTTAAGAAATATGAAAAAAGAAAAAGAAAATAAATGTTGCACTAATACAACATTTAAAGGTAGTTAAAGGATTAATCCCTTCATAAAACGTTTTTATAATTACGAATTCGTGGATTTCTGACAGAATGAAGGAGTAACATTTTTGACTCATAACTGAGTTTAAAAATAGAAAGGAGTAAAGTAGAATTTTTGTCTCGACAACTTAATGCAATGAATGTAAGGATTAATACACCGAACGAAGGGATTCTTGAAAAGTAAACCTGGTAATAAATAAATCTCGCGGCTCGTTCCGAGTTATCGATTCTAACCGTTTCTAATCCCGACGTGTTTGAGCATAAAACTTTGTACCTTTAACATACTACACAACAGGTATCCCCAGTATGTGAATGCACCGACAGTTCTATTATTATCGGTACACGTGCCACTCTATCGGCAGATAACCGCTCTACACGTTCGATAGTCACCCCATACATAATGGACTATCATATTTATTTGCTTTTTAACGCCACGAATACGCGGGCAACGTATACTGTAATTTATACCGCACAAGCACGGTCGCGGATATTAGAGACGCGCCGTGTAATCCAGATATTGTGTACAATTTCTAAGCGTTGCACACGGAGCCAAATACGATGTCGGTTCTATGCTAAACGCGGACTCAACAAGTCCAAAGAATTCTGCGTTGGGCACTTTTACCTTAACTGCGCCGCGATGATGCCAACAAGTCTTGCATAAATACACGACTATTTGTTCAACATTTTCTTCAATGGTTAAACGTTCAAAACATTTATTATAAAACGTACCAATATCGCTAAGATATAGATTCTTAAATTTCAAAGCTTTTACGGGGAAATTTTTTTTTCTTGGTCGAAAATATCGATTCTTTGGTATTTTTCAAGTAAATAATAATATTGACAATATAAAAACATTGTCAATGTTTTTGAAAACTTTGATTAAATAACACAATTTTTTTCGGTTGAATTCACTCGAAAATACAGTTGAAATTGTGGTTGACGTGATACCTGCCCTTTAGTTCATATAAAATAAAAAATTCCAATGTGGTTTTATTTTATGCACATAATTCATGTTATTTTGACCTACAATGAAACCAAAAGAATTATTTTTCGAAGAATATAAAATAACTGTTCAAATTTGAATGTTTGATTCTACTCTCTAAATTGTTCAAACTTTTGCTAAATAAAAGAAAATATACAACCTATCGCCATGCTTGTAGTTCAAACAATAACTACTAGTGTATAAAATAAAACCATATTAGAATTCTGATTTCATATGAACTGAAGGGCAGATATCATCTCAACCGCAATTTCACGATGCGTTGATTCCAACTATATTTTCGAGTGAATTCAGCCGAAAAAAAGTATGTTGAAAATTGATACAAAGTTTATAGTTTTTTTAATTAAAAAATACCAAAAAAAATTATATTTTCGACCAAGAAAAAAGAAGTTTCTCCCGCGAGTTCGATGCAATTTCTAACCCGACTAACTTCAAAATTCGTTAAAATTTCAAAATAGAACTTTTGAATTTCCATTTCGCTATAACCTACAATTTTCTAAATAGCTGAATTGCCGCTACGTGGAACTTGAAATAGCGTTTCTGTTAGTACCTTTGCAGACATTTAACAGCCTCCGAGTGGAATTTAAATTTGCAATCGCATCACCGCCGAATATCGATTATCGTTTCCGATATGAACACGAGATAAGAATGAACGATAAAACAACCGTGGAGAGAAAGAAGGGGGTGGCGAGGAGGAGGGAGAGTATAGGTGAAAGAAGAGAGGGGCGGTGATTTTAACAATGGCAATTCGATGCAGCACGATGAAGCCATAAAGGTAGCTCGCGTCGAATGCAACGGTGGAACCACAAGTGGCAGGAAATGCGTACCATCGAGCCGTTCTTGATAACAGCTGATTACGATGAGCTCGCCCAAACGCAATGGTCGCCGTTTAAATGAATCACGTCGCACACTGACATTTCGCTCGCACGAGTGCATTACTAT
This sequence comes from Perdita meconis, assembly GCA_030770465.2. Lineage (NCBI taxonomy): Eukaryota > Metazoa > Arthropoda > Insecta > Hymenoptera > Andrenidae > Perdita > Perdita meconis. The sequence goes on from JASKOS020000004.1 coordinate 5,835,040, forward strand.
CGGCGCTTCCCGCCAAAAACGACTTATTCGACGAGGCGGACAAGATCGTTATCGTTCGATCGTTATCGAGACGAAGCCAACCTGAATCGTCCCGAGGGTTTCCTACCTTCTCCGAACCACGTTTCCTTAACGATCTAACGCGACCGCTCCGAACGCGTATCGCAATCCTCGCGACCGAGGAAACGCTTTCGCGCGGAGCTGGGGACACTTTTCGCGGAGTGTGCACGTGTTGACTAAATAACGAAAGCTGCAAAATCCTCGGTATGTTGGTTCGCGGCGAGAACCGCGGGTTTACGATACGCACTAAAAATAGCGGTACCCATAAAACTGCTCGGCGAGAGAATCGCCACGAGAGCCCGAGGACGTGGCGTATACGATCTCACGATCATTCGCTCGTTTTGTAACCTAAACAATGCGAACGCTGCGAGAATCGCGGAAATTAACGAGGCGAAGTGATCGAGCGAGAAGCAAATAGGTCAGAAAAACTATCGCCGTTCGTTTGGAAATGTTTCCGCCGCCGATCGACGGGTCTACCGCGAGAACGACACGGACGAGGGATACGAACCGTGCGAAATTCTCGTGGATCGTGTCGGTGGTCGCTCGTACGCGGATAAGAAATTCTCGTGGAACGGAAACTTCGGTTACATCCGAATACTCACGATATCCGTGATCCGAGTGACAGAAGGCTGGTAACCCGTGTCGAGGTGTCTCATCTTGAAACGGTTGTTTACAAGGCTGCGACACTTGGCCGAACGAGAAATCACCACTTTACCACCGGCCTGTGATCCTGCATCACTCTCGTGCACAAATCCCTCGATGTAATCGTCGATTTTCACGCGTAAAACCGTACGATCACGCGTGCCTGCGCTCGCGGTCGATCCTTGGAATCCATGACAGGTACGAGCACGGGTCTGGCCGTGGGCCGCATGCGCCGAAGCAGAAGTTATCACGCTCTGCCACCGAGCAGACAGGCGGTTAATATGTAGATGAGAAACTCCGCGTACAATTTTCAATTTTCCTCCGCCTCTCTCAAATTACACTACACGCGAGATCTTTTCTATTTTATACCAGGGTTGGGCACATTTTATTTGAAATAATCATTTCAAATAATGAGTTAGTTGAAATATTTTATTATTTTCATTTTAGAAATAATTTAAGAAAATCATCAATCTTATTTTGTGTTATTTTCAATAAATGATTTTTTATTTTAATCATTTATTACTTCAGTTACTTTAGTGAAATAAAGTAATAAATAATTTGTCATAAGAGGTTATTGAATGAAATTAAAAATATGGGAATTGTTTTTAGTCTGGCGGCAGATTGGCAACAGAATTTAAATAAGAGATACTGTGGCCAATTCTTCAACAGATTCTGTTAGCAGAATTTTCTCGGTTTCTGACGCCAATCTACTTGCAAAATACAGAAATAGATGACTACATTGTGACTAAATGGCAAATTAAAAAATGGTAAATCTACCATTGCAAAAAAGGAAAACTATCTTTACACAATTTTCGTATATAAAGCTTTCAATAATATGTGTCCAGAGTTTTTTATGCGTGAAACATTATACAGATATTCATATTTCTAATGCAGTTATTAAAATCAGATAGTATTTGCGGTTATATATAGATAGTATTTGAATAAATATTTTATGAAATAAAAAATAAAATGCAACATTATTTTATTTTAAATCCGAATAACGATGAAATAATCCCAGGAAAAATTATTCTTCTGTTCAAATAAACTATAATACATGATTATTTCAAATAACATCTATAGTCAGATAAAATAATATGATCATTTTTCAAATAATTTAATTATACATATTTAATGCCCAAGCCTGTTTTATGTCACATTAACTTTATCCTTTCTTCTTTCGCTCGCGGTAATAATAATTAACAATTATTATTTGAGTACAATTTTCAAATTACCTGTAAATTATTTCAATCAAAATTCTGATTCGCGAATATTCGTCTGACCACCAGAGTCATATAGTACTTTAAACATCGACGTAACATAAACTATATTTGTATAATCTATAATTATTACTAATATAATTTTTACTTGAAACTCAAAGTAATGTTCAATGAAACCTGCAACTACAATTTTAACATATTCTATTACTAACAATAAGTAATAAACTTGACCGATCTCGTTCAGGTACACACATTTGATTGGAGCAATTTGATTTACGCGCGCTATTCCAGTTACCGTGCGCCGTTTAGTCCGCTGTGCCGCGAAATTGAGTGCTCGTTATTACGTGATCTTTTTTACAGAAAATCAAAAGGATATTCGAAGGTAGTAGCAAAATTGTACGCGTCGTTGGTGCGGGGAACGTCGGCAAACGGTGAGCATATAAAATTTTTAGAAAATATTTCAAATATCTTGAATTATAATTCAAAGAAAGTCGATCATGATACCGGACTATGTAAGATTCTCTCTATCGTTCTACTGATTTCGAATATTTCTCATAATTGTCGTACATAGCGCGTTTAATGTCCAAATTCAATGCTCAAGATACTATTTAAATAACGTCAAACGGTCTACACTCTACTTGAAGAAAAAAAAACGTATTCATATATACAATTCGAACATTTAATCTTTCTAGAATAACCGTTACAATTTCTCGAGCGACCATTTTCTACTTCTTCGATCTCATAGGTCCGAAGAAAATTTCACACACTTTCGCTACACGCAATTCGAAAAAATGTTGAAACCAATCGTTTCATAACATTGATGAAAAATATCAACAGTTTAAATTACATATATACTTTATTATGCATATGAATTTAACATAGAGAGACAGAATTCTTTCCTTACAATGAATCAAGACATTCTCTATATTCATTTTACAGATGACAACAAATATTTTTGAATACCCTAAAGTTCTTTGAGCGCACTCTTACAATCGTTTATGTTTAGCAACATTTATAATTTCTTCATTTTCTTGATACCAAAGAGTTTGAAATATTTTTTGTATATTATGAAAATAAATGATAGTAATATTAATATAATGTACATATTATTAAAATACTGTTATTCGTAAAGACTAAATATAATTCTATAATAAATGTTTGCATAAAAAATTAAAATCTAAATCAATGAATTTATAAGAACAAGAATTTCCTTAATATTTGGACCGAATAAAATATTCCGAAAAAATATTCTTACATACACTACAAGCGGATTGTAATAAAATATTTACTTGAAATTCTTTTCCTCTTGGTATCATCGTTTCGTTTCTGTTCAACATTTATGTTAATCTGAGTATTTCAGAAAACTGCTCAAAATATGCGCCGCAAAGTAAATAATTTCTTTAAAAAAAAGCCATATTTATGTATTGAGATTACTCATTTACAATTTACGTATTGAGATGTTATTAACATCGTGTTTCGTAGAGACCGCTTCGACCTATATATCTGACCCATTTTATAACGTCGTGATCAGAATAGTTCAGTTTAGATTCAAATACTTTCAAATATCGTACTTTAAATCCGGATGGCGCGAACGGAACTTCGAACGTCATCGATATCGGAGGCCGCGTCCATTTTTTCTTCGTATCGGTTTCAAGCAAATCGATCTCCGCCGATAACTGCGTTTCTTTCATGCCAGGCATGCGTTTAATTTTCCATACAATCGCATTCTCAGAGGCTTTGTACTTCGCCTTCCCTTTCAAGCAAATCAACTGCACTCCCGCAGTATTTAAAGGTGTTGGTACTCGTACCTCGATCTTCTGTCCCAATAGAGACGGCTTGAAATTTGATTTTAAAACTGCTTTTACTTCCATCTTTGTGCGACCCACTTCACGCACCAATGGAATAACACGGAATGGCAATGATATATCCTTAGTTGTACGGTATCTGTAAAAAAAATTAACGGACCGCGTTAGAAACATTCAACGTCTTTTATTCGAAATATCTTCTATCGACGCGTTTTTACCTCATTAACTCAAATTCACCGTCAGGCGGTATGAAACTAATGGCATGTTCTGTTTCAAATTTACTAAGCTTCACGCATTGATGAAATTGGCAGTCATCGATAACAACAACAGGCTTCCCAGATCTAGCACCGGTAGGATCGTCTCCTCCGCCGCCTAAGCTACCGCCACCCTTCATACCTTTCGCTTCCATAACAATTTTATCGTTGATTCCAAACTTGCATTCGGGCATACCAGACAAATAAGATTTCATCACAACCTGCAGCGAACATACCAATTACAATTAACTTCTTGAGTAATCAATGCTTCGCATAATTATATTTTCAACAATCACCTTTCCAGCAACGTGCGCGCTAAGCACTTGACCCTGGGGACTCATTAAGAGATTCACAGATTCGAGAACATCCAAGAATAGTTCGTTGCGTCTGTACTTAATACCCTCTCGTCTCCATCCAATTTGACCAGTTACTTGGGAAGTTATTTGAGCCTGTTCCTCTTTCGTTGCCGACTTTACTCCTTGCTGAGTGATGAATGTTTTCAACACTCCAGTGTCGCAATTCTGTGGATATCCAAAATCCAAAATTTCTGTGCAGAAAGTTTAATTAATTAAATTAAATATTCTGTTTGCATAGACACGCAAAGAATGTTGATACTAACCATCCAGTAATTCATAAATTAATACAAAGTTGTTCTTAATGTTTTCTTCGGAAATCTTACCAAAGTACGATTGCATAACATCAATAATTTTTAATAAAAACTCAAATACCATTGCCGCATTGACATTTTGCTTGGTGACAGCAGCCAACCAGATATTGGCACGTTTTATGTGAAAAAATGATGTTCTTGCAATATTGGTAACAGGGGAGCGTACTTGCTGCCTGGCATGGATAACATTGACACGAAACGCGTCCACCGCGTTTCGTCCAATGTCATCTCTGTATACTCTAGAAATGAGTACTTCGCCCTTATGGTTATAAACGAATAAACCCCCTATCATCTTAACAGAGGGTAGTTTTTGTTGTCTCGACTACAGCCAACCTGTAAGCAAATATTAATTACTTGAAATGTTTAATCAACTTGAAAATTTAAAAATAATACTTCTGTATTATAAGTGTCTGATGAAATTAAGGACGAAGATATAGCAGGCATGATATCGAGTTTTATGCATTCGAAAGAGCTAAAAAAACTCAACAATCACAGACAATCAAGTAGTTCATTTAACGACAATCAAAGTTCATTTCAGGACTAAACTATACTGTATCAACTTATGTACATCGTCTGTAAAGAAAGGAAAATGTGAATATGTTCGTCGCGTACTCATCAAACCAATTAAATATAAGTATAATCGTGAAAGATAACGCCCCTTTTTCTAAATGACATTTGAGGTTTTTGGATATGTCTTGTAAACGGTTAGTATTATTGATCGAAAATGGAACTACCTATATCGTAGATATTGCAAGTTCTAAGAGCTCTTGAAGAATATCGAGATGTTAGAATATCTAAATATGAATTTCAGTGGTCATGAAAAATCACTTACGCATGACTTTTATTGCAGATAATAAAAAAAATAAGCGATACTAATTTGTATCGGCCTCCGAAACGCACAGTAACAGTACCAACCTATTGGTACAAGTACAAACTATCAAATGACGAAAGCAACACCCACTTTTCTGTACTACGTGTCTCAAATACACACAACGCAGTAATAATTTACCTTCAAACTGGTAATTAAATTCCACAATGAACTTTAATCTATTGCTTCTCAGTTTAGAATCGATTGTTAATTACTTTGGTTGTAATTACGTCGACTGTACATTTATAGGGCAAACAGAGTTCTTGTATTGATTTAAAAACCGGTAGTTGTACATTTATCTGTATATAATCGATATTTCATAAAAACATCAGGAAATGTTTAAAAAGCGATTTATTAGGATACTTTTTTTACTTTTCATAATAATTATCCGCATACATTAAAAACAATTTTTTATGGTTCCATGAAAAATACATTGAATTGATCTAACATCACGATCACGTATATTTTAGTCAGAAAATTGATGCTCTACTCCGTCTTAATTCTTATGCATGACGCATTCAATTTGTATAAAATACAAAGTCTAATATTATAATCAGCTCGTTTCCGCGATTAAAAAGTTCTGTAATATCCAAAAGATAGTGTATCAAACATTCGTATCGACGCTTGCGCATTTTAATACATACCAATACATACTTTTGGATACTTGTATATTCAGTATTGTAAAATGTGATTGTACACTACATGTTAAAATACTGAGCATCGCGTCGTTATGAATTTTCAATTAGTGTGGTGAAGTTTGTAATTATGATCATGACTGACCAGGATAAGAATAATAATAACCTTCCTTTAAGGGAAAATTTAGTAAGTTTTTTTCACTCTTAGGTTACATACGTATTTTTAAAGATTTCCAGTTTACATTTTCACGTGTAAAAAAATGTTGACACAAAAATACTTTATGATAAAGATTAAGCTTTACGATGTGCAATTATGTAACCGATAATGAGTCGAAAATTTAACAGGAGTTTTTTCTTCAGGTAAAAACTGCAGTGGAATTTTTACAAAATCCTAAAGTAGCAACTAGTCCTGTAGGACGCAAACATGAGTTCCTTAGAAAAAAGGGTTTGACAGAGGAGGAAATTAAGACTGCTTTCAAATTAGTTTCTGTTGATGTAACAGTCGATCAAAATGTCACTCATAATCCGAACGATTATACTGTGGTTCCTATTCCACCTGGTCAACCGTACCCGTACTATGGAACGCAAGTCTATCGAATGACTCTATTCTATAAAATCAGAGAATTCTTCAATACCACTGCTTTAATTGGAACCACGATCTATTGCATTTATTGGTTCTATAAGGTACCATGATACATAAGTAATATGCACTAGCCCTAAAGCAGATTCTCTAAATTATTTTCTGTTCATTACAGAAATTTATTGAACCACTTTTATTTGGTCGTAAGAATAAGAATAAGAAAAGCATAAACGATTCAGTTTCTGAATTGGACAAAACCATTCAAAATTCAATGAAGGAAGTAAAGGAATCAATTTCAAAAGTTGAAGACGATGTACAAAAGTTGACACAAAATCAATCAATCGATCCGGTGATACCTCAGTTGGTGCAAGAACTAAAACAAGATTTAGCTAGTCTTAAATCGTTACTTTTATCAAGGTACATCTTATTGCATTTGAATAACTAATGCAACATATCAGTTTGGATAATAACATTTATTGCTATACAAGTTAACTATTTTGTTTACACGTAACTTACTATTTTACTTTTTAAATTTATACATTCACAATGATGTACACACTTTTTTTACAAGATTTATCTTCCTTCTTTATGCACATCTATATTTACACATACAGATGTACATTTAAAACAGCTAAAAGTACAAAAGATCTTTTGCAAAAACACTAATTATAAAATATGACTTTATAACTTTGATTCAGTGCAAAAAATGAGACCTAGATACAGTATATAAGAAAATAGTCACAGTTTTACAACCTCTGAAAAATAATCTTGGATCACATAATTGACCGATACTTTAAATTTTAAACAGAAAACAATTTCCAAGTGCTCCAGCATCTATACCGTCGTGGCAATTAGATGCTGCAGGTGCAAGTCAAGAGAAACCAAGCGAACGAGAAGATGATGCTGGAAGTGGAAGTAGTACTAATAATTCGGATAGCTCTCTGGAAATGATTCGAGAAGATCCACCTAAAGAGTAAAACTAAAAATGTTTTATAAACGTCCACTTCCATTATAACAGTCTTCAATATGCAAGATGTTCTGTGATGTATATCTCATAAGGAAAATAGATGATTCCAATCATATGTAATATATATCGAAAATCGATGTTTTTACAACTACCGTCGTTAATGATCTTACATTTAATTTTCTCAATTAAGTATCATTATAAAAAATTTACTGTAAAATTGAATTAGAATTTTTATTATTTTTATCAGGAGTTTTTAAGGTTACTTACGAAACAAAGGGATGCATGTAATACATCGCTTTTTTTTTAAATAATAATAATAATTCCTCGGAAAGGTGGTTATTACTCAATCTTTCTCCTCTTTACGAATTCTTAGAAAAATGATCTTCTCTCATTCGGGTTTTAATATCGGCATCTTATCCCTATTTTAAAAGTCCCTTATGCAATTTGAATAAAAAAAATAATTAGCGATCTATTAGGAAAGGTGATAAACCCAAAATAAACTACTATTTATACAAACTAAATATATACATTTTAATTCATAGTTAAATTTAAAGAAACATTCGCAATACAAAGAATCGCGTGAAGCCACTGACCATATTTATACAAAAAGTCATATTTTGCACTGTATATTCGAAAATAAAAAAGTAATGTTTCTTCGACATATATATAAATATATAATTGTATGTATGCGACAATAAGACATACATACATGTACATACAGGCATACTATGTACAAAAAGAGAATTTGTCGAGTGTGGTTTAATCCTGCTTCATCCTATATCTAAATACCCATGGCTAATCATACTTTGGGATGATTCGTAATTAGTAATATAAATTGATGTGAGCAACTTGTTCGATATACATCAATAAATAAACAAATGTTCTCGAGTACGTGTTATTTTCCTGAGAACAAATTATTACTATTTTCGTCTTGTGCACATGGGTATAGTATTCTATTTTCAATAAAAATTTCATGATTAAGTAAAACTAACATTTTTATATATATGTATATACATACACACACATATATATATATATACATTGTTTAATGTTCATGTTTAATGGCTTACTCGCACTCATTCGCACAGATCGATCATTCCGCAGCAAATACATTCTTCATCATATGTACAACCCATATAATATTCAATAGTACTTTTTTTGATGATTAAATATTCGAACAAAGTATACAGTTACACTTGTGATTACATCCTTCAGTACTGTTACTTTATTCGTCTATTTTTTTTTCTTGACATATTAACATCATGTAATGCGATTTTAAATAATTCATTAACTAAATCTTTTGAAAAATTTGGTGAAATCAAATATCGCCTCTTCATAGTTCTGTAATACTTTTCCTTTTTTTTATGAATAGGTAATTAGGATAGCTGCCTCACTGATACAGTGAGTAGCAGCAAAGTCCATCTGAAGTGTGACTTAGTAATTTTTTTTTTACATTACACCCTAGATTTAATAATGTTATATATAACAGAAATAATTTGTTCAAAAATATAACATATTTTTTTAAATCATGTGTGGCAAAAACTACTTAAAACGTTCAGTATATCTTTGCTTAAAGTAAAAATCATTACCTCGAAAACTCGATCTTTGGCAAATACATCTTTTCAAGAAAACTATATTATTGCGCACACATAAACGTAACAAAAATATTCCAGGATGTTTTTGTGCAGACGTAAATCGTCCAACCTAAGGTCCCACTTCCCTTTTTTTTTTTAAGTCTTACTCGCTATGATTCCGTTTTTTAAACGAGCGTAGAAAATGAGGACAGGGTAAAAGGATCGTTTCATCATTCAGGTAGAATCCTAATGTCTATTATCAGTAACAATAGTAATCCTAGGTTAAACACGCTAAACTGTTTCGCAGCTCAATTTCTAATAGATCTAATGCATCGATTAATCCAGGCTATGCTACCAAGTATGATGTAAATGTAAATTCCTCGAAAGAACGGACCGCACGTCTTGCGTGAAACGAAGTGCATCCAAAACTGGAAGTAAGCTCAAGAGAGCAGTATCTCCTGCATCGCTAAACCATGACTTGATTGGTATTGCGTTATCTGTGTCAACAGAAAAAGTGAACAACCTGATGAACAAAAATGAGATAAAAAATTGTGCAAAATTATGACTGCTCAATCAGGTCTAACAAAAAAAAAATTAATATTTTCTACAAGGAAAGCGCGCAATCAAACTATATTGGGACATTACATAAAACTCACCATACACTAAATACTAAACTATAATCGTGTCGTACGCTACTGATAAACAATTTTTTAATGCAAAAATAAAAATCAAATGTTTAAACTAGTACCTGACACTCAGGAACTATTTTAAAAAATTACTAAAACAGTCGAAATTATTTTACTGCCAATTCGACGCAGTGTCCAGTGCTTATTCAAGTGGAGGACCATTGGCAATTGATCGTATTTTACATTTATCCACAGGCCTGTATTCAGTGCTTGCTTACATCAACGCTGATAGCTGCAAATAGATATGGTTTTCAATCAGATTTATCTGAACTTTGAATCTTACTATTTATTTAACCAGCCAAACTATCCAAAAGATTTCTTTCTAAAATCTAAACTCGAAACAAAATTATACAAGTAAAATATCTTGATAGTTTCTATCGTCGATGCAGTGCCGCTCGAAATCATAATATTAAAATTGTATGTATAATGAAGGCTGACACTGAAAGTAAATTTCGTGAATACAAACGAATGCTTTGAAGGAGTCATACTATAATCACTGAATTAAATGATAGCAGTCGTACAGACGAGTGCAAGTACGATTTATAAAACAAAATATTGCATAAACATTACTATGTTGCATATGTAAGACTTTAAATTCGTTGCATCAATATACAAAACATTGTGTAGCTTCTGTTTTAATGTAAAAGTATAAACATCACACTGGAAACGATACAATATTGTTTGTGAACTTTCATTTGGTGTTTACAAATCAGATTGACACTTAATTGTTTTACTACTTATAGTTGTGCACATGTAAGCAAGTTCTGACTACAGGTCGTGGCATATCGTACATGGTACAATAATAGAATCAGGATGTTACCAACATGCATGCTAAGTTCGAGCGTACAGAATTACCAATGACATTTATATTTTCCTAAATTTACACATAATTCTTATTGTGTCATGTACATACAATAAAATTAAACAATTTGAGAATTCACCAAAAATTTAACAGACAGTAAAAGGAAAAGAGAAATTATTAGATTAAATCAGACAACTATGTTGTAATGATCTATAAAATGAACATTTTTATATAGAAAGAGGTAAAAAGATAATCCACTTACTTGGATAAGATCTGTAGGCTCCAGGACTATTATCAAGTATAAAGACTGACGCTAAATCTGGACAAATTGCCGACAGATCCTTCGTATAGGAACCCATTTCTGGTGTACAATGTTGTCTGTAATATCTACGCCTTAGAATACCTCTGTTGTTATCTAACTTATCTGCAACAGCTGCACCATAAATTTCCATGGAAGCAGTGAAGACCACTAATTCGTACCTAGAAAGAAGAAACTACTATTAAACGTTATTTATGTCGACCAATGATTACGTGCTAGGTTGAATACTGTCAAGTTCCAATAATAAGAAAGTTATTGCTCTATGTGCAAGTGATATAATCTTATCTAAAGATTTATTTTGAAAAGCCCGCAGATAAAGTATTTTATGTTATTAGAACTTACCATTGACTAACAATGTCTAAAAAGAAATCTACGTGTGGTCTTTTATGAACAAAAAATCTGACTGGATGTCTGTCTATCGTCACTTTAAGAATAAAATCTGGAGGTATACCGGGCCTGACTATTGGCCTTGCCACTCCATCGTGATGAGAATGAATTAATGTTTCATCTAAATCCAATACTAATACTTTTCTTTTAACTATACCTGTAAAGTACTTTGATTACATATAAACAATAATATATTTTATCGTCATATATAATAGACTAATTAAACATTGGACAATACTTACTAAGTCTATGCCTTGACAATGGAGATAGTGGGAAGATTTCATATTTAACAGGTTGCATTTGCGATATCTACGAAAATTTGATTAATTAGTCATATAAAACAGTTAATTTTTTCATTAAATTTGCTTATTTCAAAATCAACATATAAGGTGCAATTGATACAATGGTACAAACAGAAAGAAAATGACTGTTGAAAAAAATTCTCTTCTATATTTTTGCTTGAGATATCATTTCCTTCCCATTTGCACTATTATTTTGAATACATCATATGAAAGATCGGACATAATGAAAATAAACAAAATTGCTTACAGGACGAGTAATACTTTATGATATAAGTTCTAATGCCTACAATGCAATAGGATATAATATCTAACAATAAGAAAATCTTTTTAATAAACTACAACAATAAAACATTCAGATAAATGTGATAGCAGCAACAGTATAATAATGACATGAAATTTCGAAATAAATTCATTGGAGAAGATTCGAACTTATTGTATTGAAAGTACAGGGAAATGCATATCGAGTGATACATAATACTATCGCAATACAATCACCAGAAATACTCTGAGTAGCAAGAAGTGTTACAAAATTTAAAAAAGAACGAACCGACGCGGCAAGTGTCTGACAAGCGATTTAACAGAAAGTTGAAGCAATGTTACGTTAAAAAAAATGTAAACGCACGGAAGACGAGGAATAGAGGCGCGAAGCACCTACTTACGGCTCTAACCTGCTTCTTGAGGAGAAAGCAGACACAAGTCCACACACGGGAAGCCATCAAGAGGAAAGCTCTCATCCCCATCTGCAATTGCTTCAGCATCTCTACTGGTTTTCTCACCGGGCCGAAGTCCGGCTGCGCTTTATCTCCAGTCTCGTCTACGTTACAGTTTCTTTTTTCCTTTAAAACACTCCACTTCAGGTTCAATTTATATCACACGAAGCTTTTTTTCCCCGTAAACAAACGTTTCTCACGCGGACACCGGACATAGAATCTGAATGATTAGAAACATATTACGAATTTTCCGCGTATGATAGCGCTCCGCACGCGTCAACAGGCTTTTCCATATTTTGTCATGTTATTTGACGAAATCCACGGCTTACGAATCTCTTTTCTTACACACACCACGCAGTGGCCGCCATCTTTCGCACATCGACCCAATTTTTCCATGCGCTACGCTAGAGCGCATCAAGTTCTGAAAATTCTTCTATTTTACGTGCAACGTATGTTACATACTTACGAGCATGCTACACGTGCTTTTCATTTTTCTCAAACTCACCATTACGTCACGGGAATATAGCAAAGTTTGAAAAATTGGCAAACCGATCGCTGACGCTTCTCAGCGATATTGTTATCGCAAGTTTCTTTCAATCTTTTTGGAATATTTGCAAACCAATTTAAAACCTTAGAGAATGACTGTTTGAATTTTCAGGTACGTATGTATGTACACGCAACAAGCTAAAACTCGAAGCGTACTACATATAAACGTATTTTTAATTTCTTACAAAAAATGCCGGCATGCAATATGTTATATATCCTACACCATGCATTATTTACAGAATGAACGTAACGATGGTAATTATCCGAGATAAGATTTTCATTTCTTCTTCTTTCTATAAGGAAACAGGACCAACAATTATGCATATGTCAGTGAAGCTTTAGGTTTTATTTTTTTTTTCAGCTATAACTAACAAAAGAACCAAATCACGCGGTCAATTTTTTTCAGCGAAGATGGCGTAATGCCAGATCTTTTTGTTAGGTTGTTTCTAATTAAACTACACGTATGTATGTAAGTACAATAATCACTAAAATTCACTAGAACTTTTATAAATCTATCTTACTGTTTGTTACAATATTACATAAACGATAGAAGAATCGCATTAAAAAAACCACGTAAGAATAAGGAAATGTTAATGAAATATTGTTGGTCGTTAGGCGAAACTTACCGTAAAGAAGAAAATTTAAAAATAACTTTCTCCGGGACCTGTAAAACACATTTATATGCGTCGAAAGATATATCCACTGCACCGTAAATGTATTATTGTCGGTATTGTTGACTTGCATTTTGAAAATTTCTGTCGATTCGATTGGACGAACCGTTTCCCGATCCTCCTTTTACAGTTTGAGCGTCCGTTTCGGCTCACCTGATTGCTCGTTCCCTCGCCAATCGGCGGCAAACGTTGAAGCAAACGGGAAGGAAGCGTCGGCATTCTGTGATGTTACTAACTCGCAGATGTAACAAACGGTATCAACCTTAAAATCTAGTATGACGTTTATTATTCAAGCAGCTGCTTGTGTTGTATCAAAATACGGAACTGTTGGTGATCATCTCAAGTGACTAAGCTGAATTTAGATCGACTCGTTGCAATAGCCACCGTTGCATTCTACCTTTTGAGCTGTACCAATATCAACCTGTAAAGAAGCACAATGACGGATCTAACCGAGCTACGAATGAACGTGGCCGCTCTTAAACGAGTAGATCCTTATGTTAAAGATATTCTGGAGACTGCAACATACGTAGCACTGTACACATTTAACGCGGAAAATAATGAGTGGGAAAAGACCGACATCGAGGGGGCTTTATTCGTTTACTCGCGAAATGGCGAACCCTACAACAGTGTTCTTATTATGAATAGGTAATATATCATCGTTATATACAAAGTACTCGTATATACTTTTCGGTAATTCAAAAATAGCTATGCCATCGATTAAATGCGTTCATTATTTATTGGCTAGCACATAAATGTGAAGGAAGTTATGTTACCAAAAGTATGGTTTGGTTAACTACAATCAACCTTTGATATTTGCATTGATTTTATTAGAAAGAAAAAAGACTTCTTTTAACTTATATTATAAAATAAATGACTGATAAATCGATAAACAAGTATCTAACAATAAAATGCAATAATATACATTGTTTGAATTCACTCCAAGTATTATATCATATACCATGTGGCAATCAATAATTTTAGTGGAGGTTAAAACTTCACTCTTTTAAGTTAAATTCATTTTTTTGAATGTTGATTAAAATACATGGTGCAATGTGTTATTTTAGTCCTTAAACATGTTGGTTGTTTCCTACTCTAATGAAAATTTACAGATTAAACACTAATAACCTCGTGGAACCAGTTACGCAAGGGTTAGACTTACAACTTCAAGAACCCTTTTTACTATATAGAAACTCTGGTTGTAATATTCATGGCATTTGGTTTTACGATAAAGAGGAGTGTGTGCGCATCTGTGCAATGTTGAATAAACTTGTTAAAGAGTCGGAAGAGAGCCGCAAGGCATGCAGTAAGCCTGCGATTAGCATCAAGAAGAATTCTGGGCCTAACGCGAACAATGTTGACATATTCAGTATGCTCAGTAAAGCTCAAAAAGATTTTAATATTAATAGAAACAGCAGCAGCAGCAGAGGAGGTACAGGAGAAGCGATTGGCTCTAAATCTCCTTTAGTCACTCCTACAACGGACACAGTGTCCGGACCGCTCGGAGTTCCTTTAGGTCCAGACGTGACCTCGCAAAGTGTGATGGACTTTTTTGCAAAAGCAAAAGTTAGTATTAAGAGGCTGTTTACTACGTTTACAGTTTTAGTTGGGCGGGTAGTACGTTTGTTAACAATTTTCAGGTAAATACTGGTCACTTTAAGACTGGAGATCAGCCAGCGCAAGGAGGGACTGTCGCGAGCGAAAGCAAACCGTTGCTTGCCCGCTTAATGTCGCATCCAGCTGCTCATACAGTAGAACACATTGAAAAGCAACACAGATCTGTAACTCCACAACCAGTCGCTCAGCAACAATTTCAGGCAACCCCAACCGCTATACTAACAGCGAATAATGTGGGCTGTGCCTCCTTCAGGGTAGATTCAATTAAGTCTAAACGACGGAGCAAAACAGCTCAACAGGATTCAATGATTTCTACTCCTGCTTCCGTTAATCAGGAAGCAACACCGTCGGTTCAAAACACTACAGATACGAACGGTACAACAGGATTTCTTAGGATACAGTCTCCGACGAACGTATCGTCTTCTAATTCAACGAATCATCAGGCATCCGATATTATTGGCTCTAGTAATACAAATCCTCTTGCGTCTTTGTTCGCTCATGCGTCCGCAACAACGGTGAGTCGAGCTGTTTGTATCGATTACACAGGGTGTAACAAAAATGTTGCAGATTTTTAAAAGAAATGGTTCCTCTTTGAACAACATTTTTTCTTAGCGAAACTATCATCTGGCATTCTGTTAACGAGTTATTAACGATAAACATGGCTCAATCAGAGCGTGAATACGAGAACGAATTTCGACGCGGGCTTCGCTAGAATCGTTCGCTGTACTCGCTCTCTGGTTGGTCGGTATTTTTCGTTAAGAGAAGTCTGTCATTGTATCCTTACCCGTTTAAATTTCCCAATATTTAATGTTTTTTTTCTCGGTAACTAAGAAATATTTTAAAACAATTTTTTTTTTTTTTTTTTTTTCCCCTCTTATTTTTCTGCATACTTTAACGAGAGGGGTTTCAAACATTTTTTAAACTATATTTGTGACAAATTTTCAAAGTTTGGTCGTCAGAAAATTTTTAAAAAATTGCACCTACAGCTGAATAATTTTTCAAAGAAGTAATATTTCGAAAAACTACCGTATTAAATGACGTAGAATAAAACGAGGAACTGGAACTATTAAGGACTCCCCTTAATAACTCGTTAAGCTCCACCAAACATTTTCATGTTTGCTGTTACACCCTGTATCGTAGAATTAAGTAAAAGTAAGACGTGAAAGTTTTTTTTACGTATTTTCGATCTAATCAGGCAACCGACGACATAATTACGGCACCTACCTTATCGGGAAGAGGTTCGGCACCAGCTTTAATACCTCCTGTGATGTTCGCTGCCCCTAGCCCGCCCGAGTCTTTAACCAGACCGCTAGAACCATTGACGAGAAATCAACTTCTCCAGGCTTTTAATTATCTACTGAGGAGCGATCCAGATTTTATCAACAAACTTCACGAAGCTTATGTAAAATCGTTTGGTGAAATTCTGTCCTAAAATTATTAACTGTTAATTGGTATAACTGGAAAACCCGTCATGCGGGTTGTGACGGTCGACTGAACAAAAATGATCGAGCATACGAACATGCAATACGAAACGATGTCGAGCAACACGAACGCGCTCGGTTTTCAATTGAACATGACTGGTAGCCCAATTTTTTGGGAGAAAACAAAACCTAGACATAAATGAAGGTTCATACCTTGAGCAGTATTTTTATAAATTAATACATTTTCTCCTACGAAAAGAGGCGAAACGAATCGCGAGAACATGGAAAAAAAGAAGGTATGCGCTGAATAAAAAATTATAAAAGAAAAAAAGGGACAAGGAATGTGAAAATTGTACGATTTTAAACTGTGATGCCAAAACATTTATATTACGCTAACATTTTATGGTTACTATTTCGAAGCAGACCGAGACAAATTTTCTGAGCTGATCAAATAGAATATCTATTTTACAAAGTAATGACATACCCCTCCTATATATCGGGTATCGATACGGTATGTGTATGTAATTGATAAAAAGGAGTAAATAAATAGAGGCAGATTACTGAAAAATTGTTTCAATGTATTTCATGTTGATCATCGTATCGATTTATCCCTCACGAGTAACATGTATTCTAAAACAAGATCTTGGTACATGTTTCATAATATAACTATCGCACAGTTATACTATATTATCACAATATAATTATGTTTATATGGAATACGATTTCTGCGTGAAAAGTGGACATACCAGGATAATGGGGTTTCGAAAGGCGTCTTACACGTTGTTAAGAGAGCCTTCGAGTATGACATGCGATTTTTTAAAACTTTTTTCAGGAATTTGTTTCAAGAACTTAGTGAAAGATTTTTAGATTGAACTTTAATAATAGTTGCCACGATATTTCAAATTCTACTTGTCCAATGGGGCTCATTTTTTGCTCACATCTTCAGCAGATGTGTCACTATCGTCCCAAATACAATTATGTACTCAAGAATATGCTGTCTTTTTATTTCTACAACTCGAAAAAGATGAAAAAAATCGCTAATATCAACAATTAATTTTCAAACGGCAGCCATTTTGCTAATTTTTGATATTCAAAACAAATCAAGTACATGCGATAGCCACATCCGTATAATTTAAGAATTTTTTGCCTTCATTGTTTCAGACGAACATAACACCTAGAATTATGGCAACCAGTCGACGAAGTTTTTTTGTGGTAGTCAACTTTCGTCGGCTACATCATTTATGCAAACAAAAATTCTTATCTATTGTTTAGAATGTATTAAATATATAGTAAACAGTCCAGTTCAAAAATCTTTAAGTAAGTCTTTGAAAAAGTTTAGAAAATTGCATATCACGCTAGAGGACCCCCTTAAGAAACAAAAACAAATATCAGACTTGTATCTTCGTTCACATTTACCTCCTTCCTTGCATTTCGGAAGAGAAACTCTTTACTCTTATTGCTGAATTATATATGTTCAACGTTTTTGAAACTGAATCATAATCTTAATTACCATTTCGTAGCTAGATTCGTCTTTAAATGTCGAGGATCGACGAAATCGTTGAACGCGATTATTTATATGCCGCCTAAATAAGTGGTATAATCTAATACAATACAAAATACATAATCTATTTACAATGTTACGATAGAGGCGATATCGTCATCATTTTTGCAACCATCGCGTTCGAAGGTCCCTTTTGATCAGTCCTTTCTCACTCTTCAATCTTCGGACAATTGTTCGGTAATCGCAGTTCGAGGAGAATCGCGGCAATCGATGCACAATAACGAGGCATTATAATTTACAGTAGTCACTTTTTTCACAAAATTCACAGCCAAGTGGAGCCATTATAAGCCCGCTAGCTTTCTAGATAGTCCTATTAATGTCTATCTGCTAGAACACTTTACATATATATATATCGAACGTCTTTGGATTAGGTGGTCTTTTCTTGATTAGACGAGAGGCACCTTCGGCGGTCCCAATAACGGGGGTCCGTTGTCGGGTATCCTGTGCGGTCCCAGTTTGTCGCCTTGCGTCGGCACGGGCTGGAGCAATCGAATGGCGAGGCTGGCTAGTATTAGAAGAACGATTAAACCGCAAATCGGTACGGCGATCGTCGCAGTCTTGAACCAACCGTCCGTCGACTGGCCCCCATGATTAATTGGCTGCACTGGACCGAGGAACGGTCGCTGGTAACTTGCTAACACTGTAACAGTAAACAATCCTTTATCACATCATGAACCGGCGGCGCATAAATTATGTAAAAATGCTTCGTTATTCATAAAATCGCTCAACCTTCGACTTTAACTATTGTTTTAAACGGACGAGACTGCGAGTAAAGCCGGCTACAGACGTTCCGATAAACCTGCACAGTCCTACTTGTACAGATGTAGCTGTGCAGGCCTACCGAATACATACTTGCAGCGCAACCACACGTTCCGGTAAATCTGTCAGTTTTCTCAATTCATTTAACCATGACATCAAGTGATGACGATATAGCATTAGTATAAGCTTATTATTAATTAGAGAAAAATCTGTTTATTTTATTTACGATGGCCTGAGAGCTGATGCGCGTTGCTACACACGCACAGGTTTGCCTGTACCACGGTGTATTATAGTGTTCCGACAAAGCACCTTTGTTTGGTTGATTTTTGTGATCAATAGATGGAAAATCCTCTGGTCGCCGCTAGGGGCGTCATAGTCAGAACTCCGCGTATGGTATGCATGTGTGCGAATGAAGTGCGTCACAGATGATCACAGAGCTTTACTCGCGCTCGGTCTCCTCACCACTTGAGCTCGCTGAACCAATACGAGCGCTCCCCACAGATGTTTCTACTCAGACGCGCTCTAGCGGTTGCTAGAAGATCTTCCATCTAATGATTACACATTTCTGAGGGAACTTACTACACCTGTATAATACACCATGGCCTGTATGTACGTATAGGCCATTTTGGCTCAGGCATATTGAATCACTTTTCATATTTGCTCGGTCCGCCTGCACAGGCCAAAATAAGTGCACAGTTCTATCATACTGAACGTCTCTAGCCGGCTTAATGTTGAGATGATTTTAAGGCCTACCGCCGTACAATGGCCCAAACAGCGATTCTAGCTAATAAAAAAATCACAATTCTCGTAATTTTTTATTACTTTATATTTAGTTTCTTTAAGGGTTCCTTCCAATGTGACGCCCGAAACATTACCGTTTCTTTGTGATTTTTTTGCAATAAAACGAACGTTGTTACTAAACTAAAGTTTTTCCTACTAGTACTTGTTAATATGTACATCTTTCGAGAACAGAAAAAAAAATTGGTGTGTTTTGCTGAAATATGTGGGTGTAATATGGCGGCAATAGAACCGTTGACTATAATTATCGGACGAGAGTATTGAAAAAGCGGCATCGTTTTCCCGGAATAATGGCGAAGCGTGTTGAGAAATATGAAAATGCGATTCGCAACGTTGCATCGAGTCGATTCCCGTACAATTTGAATGATGTCGCAAAGAGAACGTTCGTTTAACCTTGAAGAGTCTTGTTGAGCCTGTTTCTCATGGCTGGGCTATCTACGTGGTTGCAGAGATCTTGTTCGCAGCAGAAATACACCGTAGAACATTGTCGATTTTTGAAGGTTTCGTCGATGCAACCGCTGTACACGCCGTGCTCCGCTCTCAGCAGCGACGGATTCGTGTTGGACGGCAACTCGGTGAAACACCCCCTGCCTCGACACATGTACCCTTGACGCACGCAGTCCGGTTGATTGCAGTAACACCTCACTTCTTGCACATTCGACAAATCTATAAAACAACAAAAAATATACACATAAGTTAATTTATTATCGTACCGTGCGAATGATATTAGCGAGTTAAAAACTGAACGAGGTCGAAATTTCTTTGCGTAAGGGTCGACTTTTGCGTCTGAGAGGAATTCGGGAGAAGAAACACATCCGATACGCTAGCACCGCGCTTGACGCAGCGTAAATATACAATACATTGCACGGAGAGAGTGGAGTTCTCTCCGTGGTGTGTTAATGAGGGCTGCACGAAATAAACAAAGAGAGACGGAGCAGTTCGCAGTGACTAACCATCGCGCCGCTTGTTTATTATGATAATGCGAAGCCATCTTTATCCGTGACTTTACTCTTTCCCCTCTTCGCCGTCTTGGAGCGCGGACTCTTCCCCCATGCTGCTGCCCTCGGTCAACGGAATAATTTATTTTTCTGCACAGGCTACCGTACATTCTACTGCGAGTAACATAGCTGAACCTAACGAAATATGTATACATAATCGGTCGTTTCGATCTCATCTCGTGGTTCGTGCTAGCTTTTATTATTACATTTGCAAATATTTATTTATTTATTTATTTTATGGAAAAGAATTCCCATTAGTGTACAAAATGAAAAGAGGTATAAAGCATACATAATGGACTTAAAAATTAAAACAACGCAAGAAAATTTAGGAAAATTAAGAGTGTTTAGCTTTTTCGCATATACGGTTGATTGGGTCAAAATGCGAGTATTTAGAGGTGAAACATGGAAGAAGAAAGGTCTGAGGGTGTCTAAGAGATCTAATAAGTTGAGGACATTTAATGTAGCCATTCATAATCTTAAAAAGAAACAGCAAATCAGAAACAGTGCTCTTTTAAGAGGTAACAACACCACAGTAACCGACTAAAAAGTATCTGGTTTTCTGGGAATTTTTTAAGCTAGAGAAAAAATTATGTAAAATTTATTAAAAATTCTAATTTTTTTCAACGAAAATATAACTAGGAGGACCTTGGAACACCTCTGCTAGCAGTAGAAAGGTTGCAATTTTTGACCTAGACAAAAAAACCAAATGTTTTCTTGTTACTAGAGAGTTGATATACTGAATTGCGTAGGAATTTTTGGATTTTTAAAATATTTTTTGAGTTACAGGTAATTTTCTACCATTTTTTCCCCTAAAAAAATGAATTTTAGCTTTAAACTTGCAGTAAGTATTCAGAAATCAATATTTTCGAAAATCCCTACGTAACTCACTATATCTGCTCTTTACTAACAAGAACAAATTTAGTTTTTTGTTCTAGTTCAAAAATTGTGATCCTTTTACTGCTAGCTACGGATCAGCTCGTGTTCGAAGCTACTCCTTTCAACGAACTGTGATGTCATCATTGTGTGTTATAGTTTTGCTAAATAAATTTTTGTGTATACTTTAAATTAAGACTTGTATAACAGAGTTTCTTTCGTGAATTTTACTTCTTTTCCCTCGCTTAGAAAAATTCCCAAAAAATTGTCTACTTTTCGGTCGGTTCCGAATCGTTAGAACACATAGAGTCATTCGGGGTAAAGGCGTGCAGCGGGTAAAAGTACGAAGTGCCGTTTTCTCTGAGGGGGGGGGGGGGGTGAGAAGACGGGGATGCCGGCTCGTCGGGATTGGGTGTACGTGGGCCGCCATGTTGTGTCAACACCTGTTGAGCGGTGCGAGTCGCGCTTTGTGAATTACAAGTAAAAACTTAAAATTGACATGTAATTTCGATTTTTTTCGTACCAGGGGAAAGTTTGTGAAAGTATTATTTATGTATTTTTATTGAACGATTTTTTCCAGAATAACGTTTTAACCTAACTTTATTGGAATTCGAACTAGTACAAATTGTTTTGTGTTAATGTAATAGTACGCACTGGTATTTAGGTTACTGTCTACTTGTTTTTGAATTCTTAATAATATTTGGAGTAAAAACATCTGCTCTAATAAAGGCTTGAGCATAATTTCGTTTTGTTGAATCTATGAAAAATTATAATTTTATGATAGTTTCCTAAATTTGAAGTTCCTAATTTCTATCGTTTTTGTCATCTTTAGCTTCATTTATTAAAAATAATATAAAAATATGTTCCATCTGTGTATTATTTGTTCATTTTCTTTTACTACACCTGAATACATACTTTTATTCTACATGCGAACTTTTACCCACACGACTGCATATTTTTACCCCGCATGTCGGGGTAAAGGTACGCAGTCTGACCAAGTCACTTTTTTGCTTAATTTAAAAAAACCATTTGGCCTATCGTCAAATACTCGTTACATTTTATGAGTCTATTAAATATGCTACCGATAGCGCGAAAAAGTATTCCTAATATCATGGTAGTTTCGGCTCAGTCAAGCAAAAACAGTTAAAGTGCGTCCTTTTACCCCGAATGACCCTATACAATGCAGAGATCGTATGTTACTGAATAAATTAAATTAATTGGATTTGCTCGAATTGTTCATCCGAATTATTATTTAAGTCGATCACATCAGCTTCCTTGAGCGCTAGATTTGTGAATGTAATCGATTTAGTTAACAATAACGATTCGTGTGACAGAAGCTGATTCAACTATTTGATTTTACCCGGCAACTTACGATCTCTGCATAGTATAAATCCCAAAACATCTTTGCCCGTGATTTTGATCCGTTCATCTTGCGACGTTTCGCTTCTCCTTTCCCCTATTAAACGACCCTTTCTTCTTCTTGCGTTCTCCTCTTTCTCTTCTGGCTTCTTGCTAATAAGCTTGCATCGTCGCCCTCCTCCCCTCCCACCGACTCTCAGTTCCCTGCAACTCTCGATCGCGCTTTCTCTCTCTTCCCTCCCTTTCGCATCCTTTTCTTTCGTCGACGAGGCCCAGCTCATCGAGGAATAAAAAACGCTAAAACAGCCGAGTCACAAAAGAAAGATTAAAGTGGAGAGAATATATGGAGAGAGGCATGCGGCTCTTGTGTGTATCGCTGCTGTGCTACAGCCGCTCTGGTCAGCTCTCACGAGTCTTCCGAGAGAAAGACAGGCTAGAAGGATCGCGAGTGAAAGGGTTTACAAGAAAATTTCTTTCCTGATTACATCAATTTCTTTGAGATGCTTCCGCGCAAGGTCCTTCCGTTCAAACGTTTTGATTATTTATAGAACGACGTATTCTGCGAACGTTTCTTCGCGCTTTATGTGTCACGCGTAGTTCCTGGCGCTTTACTGTATCGCGCAGCGATAAGATTTGAAATTTCCCTAAAAGGAATTCGGGGTGGTTGAAAAGGACGACGCTGTGCGTCGGAGAGGAAGAACAGAGGGAGGGAGAGACAAAAAAGAGCTCCAAGAGAAGGGCCTCGTGTGCGTTTAAAATAAAAAGGGAAAAGGGGAAGCGGCGGGAGGTCGAGAAGGCCTGGGCAAGAGAGATACGGCCGACATGCCTGGAGCCGAAGAAGACCCGTCCGAAAACAAACAGACTGCTTCGCGGGGTCGTTCGTTATGCGTCCGTGGCATATTAATTATTTCCCCGACGACCACCCTTGCCCCCCTTCCTCGACCTCCGTTGCTCGTATTTCATCCTTATGCATTTTTTTTCTTCGGTCGCCAAACGATTACGGGCTCGAGAAGCACGCGGATCGACGTCCGCGTTCATCGATCCGTCGCGCTGATCCATTTTCGTCGGATCAGAGATCTCGATGCTCGGTCAAAGAATCGCAAAAGTTCCGCGTTCAACAAATTTATACTTTCGTGTACAATGTGCTATCTGTGTACATACCAAACGCGAGGGCGAGCGAGTACGCGTGCGGTCAACGAATCGAATAAAGATCACCAGAGTAGGAGAAAAAACTGAAGCGGCTACGCCGCGCCGCGGGCAAAAATATAGACAGGTCTGAAACGCTTGACGAACGTTCTCTTCTCTGCGGTGTTTTGCGCTCGTAAAACTGTCGGATTTCTTCGGACACAATCGGCGAATTCTCAGTACCCGTATCGCTCGATAAAAGGTTTAGTGACGCGGCACAGTATGTGAACATGCTTTCAATGCAGCTTTACCTCTAACTTACTGACGTTAGATATATGTGCCCTGCCCGGACATCGGATATATCTAACGAGATACACGTGCTGTTGCTTGTACATGGATCTCAGATAAGCTTGTTTATTTGTTAAGTTACAACACAACAGACCAAGGGCTCATTTGACTTGTCGCTTATCTGTGATTAACTATTCGAATACGTAGACGGAGTATAAGCACTCTTTTCTTATCGGCACCTCCCCTTGTAATTAACTAATCGATCCTCCGTTTATTGCAAATCGATTTTTATCCCGAATCCACTCTGCCGGATCACTGGATGCTGCATACAGATTATTTGTTTGGTCTACGCAGTGAATTGTTGCGTACTTTTACGTCTTACATTGGACATCTACACGAAAGAGTGCTCGAACCAAAAGCAACCATATGATGCTAAATTACCACAATTATACTCACATAATGAGACGGTTAAACCTAATGCCACTCAATAAGGATAGACTTACACTTGAGATCGTATTTGATCTCAAAGTTTTAAATAGTTTTGTTGCCTGTCTCAAAATCTTGATCTAGTTTAAGTTTTATGTCTCTCGTCACGATCTAAATACAGTAGCATTTTCTCCTTATGCCAGAATCTCACCGTACAGTTTCCAGTAATTATAGTCGCATCAATCGTATAATTAACCAAGTCAATGATTTCTGTCAAAAACTAGACTTTTCTTCATCATCCGTCACTTTTAGGCATTAGTCAAATATCTTACTACCTGACGATCACTAATCCATTAACCTGTTGTATTACAATAATTGCAGATTTAATCTTTCTTTCCAAGCTAATCAATAATATAATCGACTGCCCCGATCTTGTGGAAAGGATTAAACTGTATATGCCCCAAAGATTCTTTAAGCACAACAAACTCCAGTAGAACCACGATTAACCGAGTCATAATTATCCTCATTCTTAATTATCTAGTGTTTCAGTTAATTACTGTACTAGGTATAAGAGTACAGTAGAACTTTAAGAGTCATTTCACACGGGCGAATCTCTTAACGTTGATGTACGGTGCTTAGATACTTGGTACCTTGTTTAAATACATGGTTTGACTGTATTAAAAAAAAAGATGGCGTGAATACGTCTACAATGTTCACTAAGAGATCGTTTTATTGTCATTTAGGAAATAATAAAAAATGGTAGCGTGCCCCACTCCGTCCCGCGCGTGACACGTGATCACAAGCCCCACTAGGTGAAATAAATTCTTTGATTCTTTAACTATCACATGGTATATGTTGATTTTGAATATAAACAATAGTTTTTTAGCTGCAATACGAAACTGTATTCTCTGATTTCGTTATCATCGGATTTTCTGTTATGCTTCCAGTCCAAGAGCTAATTTATAGACGTATTCACGCCAAAACTGTCACTAATTATTCAATTTGAACCAAAGGGATCTTCCCGTTAATAAATAAATAAATAAATTACCATTATAAACTAAAGGGCTTTGACCCGTAAATAAATAAATAAACAAATAAAAATAAAAGAGTGCTACACCTCCTACGGATACGATCCCGAGTCTCAAGTATTTCCGTCGTCGACGACTTTCCCTTCATCTTCGGAACGTACGTACCCCTGCGCCGTCCTCGCATTCGCTTGCGTACACGATGCCCGAGGATAGAAAGCCGTGCTCGACGGAAACTTGATTTGAACGAGGTCCGTTGTATATGCAATTAGAAGAGCGACGACCCGTGTACATACATGCATGGGATACGTTGTGGCTGAACCTATACGACCGCCGTCATCAAGAATGATGAAACTAATGAGTTTCTCTCGACTCCCTTCGAGTGTATCCGTAATGCACGTTATGTACGTTGCGTAACAACGCCGCTTATATTCCTGCATTTATTTCAATTGCGTGAATTCGACTTTTTGTCGAAGGGGGACGCACTCCGTGCGCCAGCGGGAGCGAAGCGACGAACTAATGACAACGGCGCTACGACATTACAGGCCGTCCAATTATGCGATCCGTGCTAAACGCTGATAGCGCAGAATATCGGATTTTTTAATTAATGGGGTGGACATTAATGCGTTATGTAATGGCAATTAACGGTCGAGCACGAGCAATCTATTTGTTTGCTCGAATCGTTACGGAATGTATTTCGCTTCGATGCCACCTTCGCGGAGACGAGCAGTGCGCCGCGTGATTTCTCTGCGCTCGAGGGGAAAGGGCACGCGATTAAATTTCGCAATTCTGTTGTTCGTTTATGCCCGGGATCTGTATTATCCTTTATAAATTGGCGGCGAACGGGAGAGGCCGTTGGGCGGAGAAAGTTTTCGACGATACTGCGGCTTAATTGTTCATTCCGTTAACCGTGTTACGGAGTAATTGTAAAACACCAGACCGGCTACTTGGCTATCGTAATTTCTAATTAGTAACGTCTACCGTTTTAAATTGCCGCAATTAGTATTCCTCTGCGACGTAAAAGTGCATTGGTGGTCGGCAGCGTTAAATTTCATGGGAGCGTGCTCGCGAGGATCCTTAGTGCTCATGTCTCGTTTTTGCTAGGCTGCGGTAACGAAGATTTGTCCTCATCACCGTAAAAGAATCACCAATTCTCGATCACTTCAATTACAAATATTTCAAAAGTTGAACTAATTTTATTTAATCGATTACGATAATTGGTGCGATGTCGCAAATATAGGTCGTATTTGAGAACGAGAAGAGAGCAATAAAGTCTCACAGTGGCAGCGAGTTAAATCACTCGAATCGACGCGACGCCGCAACAATACTCGTTTACTACCTAGGCGCAGGGTCGAAAGACACGCGATTGAAATCAGAAAGGAGCGGAACGAACGAGCGAGAATATTAAGGTAGCGGTGAGAATTATAAACGGTTTGTCGTGAAATAGAAAAAAAAAATGATCCTGAAGCGAGTCACGTTTTATGATCCACCGCGGGACACCTGTTCGTACCATGACCGCCACTGGGCCTATGAACCTGCGGAGTTATGCGAAAAGAAAAAAGCTTTGCTCATCGACGCTGAAGCCGAAAGGAGTGGCCGCCGCTGCGCCGGGAGGAGAAGGAGAAGAGACGACAACGAAGATGAAGTAAGGAGGAACGAAGAAGGAAGAAGGGAACACAGGGACCGGTCCTCGGGGAGTTCTTCGAAAGATTCGTGAGAAACTTTGCCCGCGCCGCACGCTCTTCGTGGTATTCGAAGACGCGGCTCGTTGGATCGATGCGCACCAAGAAAGTTAACCAGTGATCCGCGATCAATAGGACCGGATACTGATCAAATTTGCTGCCTTCTATCGGGGAGGATTTTTGATAGTAACAGCTGGGATCCGTTGAGAATGGATTTTATCAAGCGGACGCGCGTTTCGAGGAAATCTCGTTGCAAGTCCATGAGACTCTGGAACGAACGAGAGGCAGAAGTTTCGACAACTCCGTCGAGGTCGACGGAGAAGCTAATTGGCTCGTTAAATTTAAAATGAATATGCGTTTTTTCGACAGAGATATTTTATTGTATCGTCCTGATCGACGCAATGGCCTGGCGTACCCGATAAAAGTTGTAACTAATGGTGGCCATTAAACGGGACCGAATAACGACCGAATTTAGTCGATTCTTCATCGACTCGCTACGAAAGACAGCCCCGTGTCTCTCTCCAGGAGGTCCGAGGTAGGTTTTATTGCAGCCGTGGATATTTTGACCCTCGCGGTCTGTCCTGTATTATCAAGGTACACATTCGACTGTGGCGTCGTTATATATAATCGTGAAAGACAACAGCGCATCCGTTTAATGGACCGGGCTTCCTCGCTTTCTCCTTTTTAAGGAGGATGACGGGTCAAGAACAAGGCACCGATTAAACTTTTTCTCCTGTCACAAAGGAATTTCACGTGGTGAAAAAAGAGCGAAGCCATCCACGATAGTTCTTTTTTTTCCTGTAGGGTAAAGAGAACGAAATTAATTTTCTTACTAAGCGTTTTTCGTATCATCGACGTAATTTTCCGGTGCGGCGGTACCGAACGATACGCTTCGCGACGCATCTCGTCATTCGATCAAAAGCATAATTGCTCGTTATACCGTCAATCGTTCGAGTTTTCAGCGTATTATGGGGAACATATTTTGCCGAGCATGAAACGTACGCGCACACGTAGCGCCATAAAATACGAGGCAACAGGGCACTGGGTTCTGGGTTGGAGCAATTTCCATGGTGGACGCAACGATGCGGAGCATTTCGCCGAACGGACGACAAGTGCACTCGCATAATAGGCTGCTTTACCCTTCCTTCCTCGTTTCTCAGCCGGATAGCTGGTTAGGAAGCCGAGCTCAATAAAACTTTTGCTTCTCGTGCCGCTACAAACAGTCCTCCTCCCTCTATTTCCCCTACCGAAGGGGAAGAGCAGGAGGTCTGACCGGATTCCTCGCGGATCGAAGAAAGGCCCACTTAAGTTCTTTATCGACAGTGACACGAGCCAAATCAATTTCACAAGAGTCCGATCTCTCCTTCTCAGGTGATGCAATCTTATTCGGATAAACATTGGTTTAACGTGCCTTGAAAACTTGGAACGCGCACGGTGTTCCTGCAAAGGTATACGGTACTTCTCATTGGGTCACAATTACGGTTTGCCGGTTTTTAAATATCGAATTTGAAAACTGATTTTTCGGGGTAAATTTGCAATATTGAATTGGAAAACGTTAATTAATCTATAAACCATCTGCATGCAGATTGGCAGCACATGGACAGCAAAACCTGTTTACAAGTCCACAAGCCTTCTGTTTTCGCATTAGGCTGCCATTTTGCAAACAGGTGTCTGTATGAGCAAATCGGGAAGCAGATTGGCGTCATAAACCGAGCAAGTTAATGCAACAGAACCTGCCGTCAGGTCTGTTAACAGTATCTTGGCAAATGGTATATTCCGTACGGAGCAATGGTTTCAGCATTCAGGGAAACAACAATACGTAGGTTTCAGTTTCTCTGTTTAAGATACACGAGGAAGCCATAAACCCTGGAGTAAAGCGTTTCAAGGCTAGAAGCAACGGCAGCTTTTGTAAGAGATACCCTTGGTCGAGAAATTGTCCTCGTCCAAGGATACCGTCGGCTTTCAGCTAATTCTCGTTCCACAAAGGGTACGTACGAAGCTGGTATTTGCGTTGGGCCCTGTAACTATCATCCCCGAGTACCTGGCCATTAAAGAATAAGGCCGGGCGGAGGCCGGGTGGTTGCGCGGGGTGGCAATTAGCAAGAACAATAGGGGCTCGGAGGCCCTTATTTCTGGGAAGTAGGAGGGTCCCCCGGGCCCCGGGTCCTGCCATTCCGCAACGCGGACCCAGGTATACGTATTTCGGGCCTTGTTCAAGTGTCCCGGCTGCGCGTTCGTGTGCGTCAGCGTTCGCAGGCTTGGCATTTCGGCGCTAGAAGGCAGGTTCTTGATGTTTTCCAGAGAGGCGAACCAGTGATTAGCCCTACTTAACTCTCGACTGGAGCGAAGGACGCGGCTCTGCTCGGTTCGGCTCGGCGCGCGGGTATAGTCGAGTAAAAGGCATCTTCATCAATTATATGCAATTGCCAAATTGCTCCAAATTACATGCGTGGACCGCGGATCTTTTATGATAATGCTTGACCGGGTATAAGAGGCCACCTTTGATTATCGTTGGCCCCGGCGCGGCGCGACGCTCTGATTACGAATAATGCAAATATAGTTAGGTAAAATGAATCGAGTCGTTTCGCCTCGAAGCCTCGTTAACTTCTCCTTCGCGGTAATTTCACAAAAACGATCCGATCAAAAGAATTGGAAAAATGAGTGAGTCTGAAGACAAAGGTGAACCTTGATGCGTCCGAAGCAAAGATGTTCGCACTTTTCAACAGAATTCAATAACGGTATCCAAGAATTTCGGTCAGAAGTTTATAAGGCACCGTTAAAATCCGAATAAAGTGGAGTTTCTCAGGGGTTGTGACGTCCGGCTGAGAATAATGTTCTCTTGAGTCTTTGTTCTTAACTCGTTCGTATGTACGAGTGAAGTACAATTGAACGACACGACGCATGGACGATTCTATAATCGCGTTGGCTGAGTAAATAGCACGGATCGTTTACGCAAACTGGTCTATGCATCAATATGTCGGTCGTTGATTAATCTTGCCACGTGCTTAAAAATCTAGTTTAAATAATTATCGAATTTTGTAAATTTTTCTCACGCAAATTGTAAAGTACATATTTCCTTCGACTGAAATCGCTTAAATGTCTGTTAAATGAATACAGAAACAAAGAATATCCGCGTCGAAGGAAGTGCAGCTCAATCGCTCGGAAAAGGTCTTCCTCTTTGTAAGCCGAAGGAAGTGAAACCTTTCTCTCTCGGATTTCAATCTTCCTGCTAGCCCCGACTGGCGAGCGAGCATCTACGGTTACGCTAATGTAATCTGCAGGTGAGCGGGTTTTCTTTTAAAGTAGACGGTGCCGTATAAAAATCTGTATAAATAAGTTACTTTAACAATCGCGTTTGCTTCTGTATAGCTTAAGCTAATTACACCAAGGCACCTATATACATGTTCGAATCAGTCCTCATGGACACTTATGCCATAATAAACGCCGTGCTCTCTTTTGCAATCGTGAACGGTATTTATGGAACCGTAGGTATCGCAAGGCCTCGAGCAAATGGCGATCAATCTAAGGAATCGGAAAACGTTGCAAGAACGTGGTTAATAAGTGAGTTAAAAAGGAGTTTTGGTTTGGAAAGTCGAAAAATTGAAAGTTAGTTGCTCCGGATGTTGCAGCTGCATTCCCCGATACGTTTTTCCCAGCGGTTCGTCCTTTTGCATAGCAACGTGTTCGATGCGATGGCCGCGTTAGGTATTCGC
Source organism: Perdita meconis (assembly GCA_030770465.2). Lineage (NCBI taxonomy): Eukaryota > Metazoa > Arthropoda > Insecta > Hymenoptera > Andrenidae > Perdita > Perdita meconis. Next base: position 5,866,371 of record JASKOS020000004.1, read on the forward strand.
GTGCGCGTACGCACTTGGTGGAGAGCAGATGTAGATTTTTCAAAGCCTTTCTTTCTCTTTTTCGCTTGGTTCGCTAAACGCAGAGTCCACGTAATAGAATTCTACATACGCGACGAATCGTGTCTGTGTGAAACGGCTGGTATCTCGGGGTATCGCGCACAGCAAGTCGGAAACTTCAGCTGAGAAGAAGGCAATACAATCATTAAAGCCGTGAAACAAGGTGTTCTTAATGAATAATTGCGATCAAGATGCGTATCAAGCGTAACAGATTTCCCTTTTCACTCGACGGTATTTGTTCAGCAAAGTCAGTTTCTAATTACCATCCCGAAAGGAAATATCTCTTCGAACGTTTCAACTTCCCTTTCCCATTCGTGACTCGTGCGATTTGCGTGCAGCAAGGAAGTGCTTCTCTTCCCTTCCTCGTAAAAGCTGTTTTCAAGGATCACGCGATCCTCTTTCTTTTTTATATTTACAAGCCGATGAAATGAGAATTGGCGATGACGAATATTGGGTACTTAAGGGGCATTTTAAAATACAAAATAAAATAATACACTGAATTTTAGGAACCTAACAACAATATTAATTAAAGGATAAAGCATTACTATTATAACATGTTACCTAATTCGATACGATCGATACGATGGAATCATATACTCAGTTCAAACAGGCGCCAGAACTTATATATTTAATCAAATAAAATAATTGTATTACTATCTTTCTATAATAATTCTCTATCTTTACTATAATAATTGTGTTACTAGGGCCAGATTTTAAAACAACCATCGCTGAATCTCGCCCTTTGCGAATGTAATTCGCAATAAAGACGTTATTATTAACTTCGGTTATAGGGATTTCGATTTATAGGGAAGTTATTGTAATGACCCCGAAAATCGAAAATCGATTTTTTGGCAGACCTTCATATTTCAAGGTCATTGGGGTCATTTTAGCCTATTTTGAACAAATTCGTGTGTGTGTGTGCGTACGTGCGTGATCAAATTTTTCGTTAACGTTTTCTAAAAAACTAATAATGAGATCAAAATGATCGATGATGCAATCGATGTGTATCACTTAGAGCTCATGAGATTTTGTTCTAATTCGGTCTAGTATGCAGTTTTCTAGTTTTTTAAAGAAAACCTAATTCAATAACGTAATCTAAATGGGAGAATATAAATTTATGAGTGAATAACTAAACGGAAATAATATATATACATATATTATTATTATTACATTTATATGTATATAAATATATATATAATTATATTTAACAAATGTTGATAAGTAGAAAACTATCAAATTTCCCCGAATATGAATAATTTTCTAATTAGTAACAATTAATAATGGTAATAATGAATTACAACTCGCAAATCGGGAAGTTCCTTGTGTTGCCCGTAAAGGATCACACACAAAATAAACATGAATAGCTATAGGCATCACTAATCATAGGCACTACGACATATGGAAAAATGAAAACTATAAATGTGATTGGGAAGTTTTCGGCGAGCGAGCAAGAACAATCCTACTCGCGAGCGAGCGTACTGAGCGAGCAAGAATAACCTCACTCGCGAGCGAGCAAAGCGAGCGAGCAATAACCCTCTAGTTATTATTACAGTGTTGATTCGAAGAACGGCTGGGTTCCAGAACCGAGCGCAGCCCTTTTTCGAGTCAGGTTGGATCCCGGCCGCGTAACCTGAGGCGGCTGCGGTGGAATGAGAAATTTCGCACCAGCAAAGGACTAGTGAGGGTAGAGAAGTCCCTTCTTCGGATCAAACCTAAGCGTCGTTCTTCGAGTTAACACTGTAATAGATTTACAAAAGCGAGGTTTCATCAAAGTTATCAAACACTCAATATATGAATAACATAAATAATAAAATGAATATGTAGTCGGCTAAATAGTCGATAGTACGTCACGACTAAACAGTAATTAGTCGATAATATAATTTAGTCGATAATTCCCATCACTACAAAAATCACGATTACGGTCACGTGAAAACGTAACTTTAAACGTTTCACGTTATTCGAAATGACGGATTCACAACGCTTAGTAATTTAATCGAGTGGCAAGTATTTTAATAATTTACTATGTATGGACTCTAAAATTTAGTCGAGTAAATTACTAAGCCTTTAAAGAGAGAACGTTGAGTTGCGGATACATATTCGTTCGAGCGACACAAAGCATTAACGATTCCTTCGATCGATAGAGTATTTTACGATGAAGCGCGGTTGCATTATTACGTGGAAGTAGATCGTTTTGCATATTCACCTGCATGCGTAAGTAGATTCGAAGAGAGAGGTATTTATAGAGGCAACTCCTTGGAATCGTTGACATTGATTCCGCAAATCTGTCACGGCGTTCGCTATATATAGAACCTCATTGCAATTACAACGGAGTAGGAATGTGCTAGTAAGCATAGCTAATGCAAGAAGCTCGTTTGCGCCTCTGCAGAAACGATTTCTATCGATGTATCTAAGTATCTAATAGTCGTGAGCGGAGATAATTGCTCAATCTTCCTGGATATTATGTGCTCGGTTGTGCAAACGAAACGCGATACCAAATTTAAATGAAATCGCATGGATTGAGAAAACGAACCTGTAGTTTTTATTTTGAATCTTGGTATTGAAACTGTTCGCCGAACGACGATCGTTCTGTGTAATTCCTGTAATCGCAAAAACCGGGCTGCTTGGTTAATTTGAATAATTACTGGCGGCGAAGACGCTACGTGTTCCGATCGTATCTGAAAGCGTACGTTTCAGAGGGCCACCGCCGCTTTTTTGCTATTATCCTCGGATTACTATCGGCGTTCGAGCAAATGCGTTAATTAAGAAATAAAGAAGAACCCCTTAATAATAGCCTTCCGATGCGACTGGTTTAATTGGACCGCTTCCCGAAACGAAGGCTTTTCGCCATAAATTTTTCATTAGCATCTCTTGCTCGCTGTTACTCATTAAGCAACCGACTCGCAAATAAATTAAAACTCGTTTCAACCGAGAGCTCGTAATGATTATGTCTGTCGTCGATTATTATCGCTATCTTAACAAGTCTCGATTGAAAATCCTAAAAGAGTTCGGAATATTCAAAATCGGTTGTCAATTGAATTTGCATCGTACCGGAATTCGCTCGAACGAAAATAAATAGCAATGGCAGGAGATTACAACGCGATGCGATCGTTTGGAGGAACACAGGAAAGAAAGACGGACACCGAGGGATTAAGACGAAAATGGGATACCGCGTATCGCGTGCGATTTCGTCTTCAATTACATATATGCAACCGAGAATTTCGATAAAACTCGCGGAAGTTTTCGAATGCTTCCCAGTGGCAATTTCGACCTAATTAGCGTGATCTATAACGTTGTTTTACGACGAGCCTCGAGGTATCCCGTTCGCGATGCCACGCGGACTTTCATTCGCCTCAAACGCGATCACGAACCTCCAAGCAGCGGGCAAAAAGTTCTTCGTACCGAAGGAGGAAGCTTGAACTCAACCTAATTGACCAGGAATGAGCGTGCCATTCACGGCGATCATCTCGAGTGTCAATACCGCGTGATTTCGACGCTCGTGGGGATCCGAGGCAATCGAGTGGTTTCTATCCGGTAGCACGTGTTATCCGCGAATGGTAATAACCGGCTCGAAGTCCATTCGAATTTTTTTCAAGAACAAGCGAAGCCACGCGTTCTCTTTTATATTTTGTTTTTATTATTAAGCTGAATGTCCCAATTTCTGCTCATTTAAGCGTTCACTCGTTATGAAAAGGATATAAAAAATTTGTTTGCAGTAAAAATTTGCAAAGTAATTGATTAATACCTCGATAATGAATCAATTAATTCAAAAATATTTTAAAAAGATGTTATATGACGTGTAATTTTTAATACTGGCTAATTCAATGTAGTACTTTAAATGTCCGTATTTCTGCTCACGACAAATAAGTCACAAAAAATCCAGTAAAAATCCAGAGTAAAACACAATAAACGTTTTTAGTATTAAATACGATTTTTTTCTGCATACATTATATACGGTCCGATTATCGAATCACAATGAAATTGCTGTTCTTTAGTCCAAGCAGTAAGAATACGATCAGAACGAGTAAGTTGCTTGTTCTAAAATTTGTTTCGTTGCTTACGTAACACTTTCTTTCTAACAAACTTGTGCATCACTCGCATGAATGATCAAAGAACTTATGATTATTTTTTTACAATTATAGTACAAACGTAACATTTATAATAATAAGAAAACTACGAAGTGATTAGACATCGGGATATGAGCAGAAATTGGGACATTTACTTTAATAGAAGTTTATTCAACCCATGTAGATATAATAAATAGACAGCGCGGTTTCTATGTTTCCCGTATTCAGTATTCAATTCATGTCAAAACTTAGGAAGAAATAGCTTCTTTTACGGTCATTAACCTGTTCTTTCTAATGATGGGTGATAGGATAAAGGCTTCGTTGTTTGGGAAACAGAGAAGCAGAGGGATGAAGACAAAATAAAATTAGATGAATGTTATGTTTTTTTAATATTTGACGACCTTTTGGCTCAATTCGAAACAAATCGAGTAAGTGCAGGAACAGATTGACATTATTGCAGATGCAATTAATACAACTATTAGAACCATAATTAGTTCTGTGTACATATGATTAGGTAGGGCATTCAACTTAAAAGAGTGGAAGAATCTCTGGGCTGTCTATGTAGTTGTGTATAACTTCAAAGGCAAAAATAACGTCGGCTACAAATCTGCGTTGTTTTAATGTGAAAACACCTAAAGATGTTACGAGTGGATGGTAATTATGACAAGTTATTATTAATTAGGCTTACCGATTTTGTAAGAAATATGTCTATGGTGTGGTTCAACTTGTAAAGCAAAGATACAACATACGAATGCGCGCAAGGTAAATGTATCGCACAAGCATTTGAGCCCCTCAATTGATTAATTGCGTCAGTCTAAAATTCTGAAAATGAGTTTATTAGACAAATAAATAGGATTAAGAATACTTGAGAATACTATTTCAATAAAAAAACACTACTCAAAATCACATCATAAGTAAAATGGTTCATCATAAGAAAAATCTGGAATATATAGTGACTCAAGTTTTAATTAATAAAGTAAATTAGCTTAATATTGAAAGAAATGTATGTTATTATTAGACAGCAGATTTTATGCATTTAAGGCAATGCTACGTATGCAAAAAATCTACAAGACTGTTAACATATGCCAAAATACACAACATATCAACAATATTATTCAAGATAGAATATTTAAAACATTAATCACAATGTTTTTTGAATTCCTATTCCTTATTTGTGCTTGTAAAAATTTTATTTTGTATAAAGATCCGCTGTCTAGTTATTATAATTACTGTTTTTTCATTTTATTTTCTCATAACAGAGGTACATTCTGTTATTAATTTTTGTAAAGTATTACAGAAAAGTTCAATTTTTTCAATACTAAGAAAAGGGACTTAGTTCACTAGTCAACTAGGGAACTCATTTGTTGTACTGTATTACGAAGGGAACGGTCACCGTTACTCCGTACATACAAATATCAAAGCGAAACATGTATAACAGCATGTTATTTGTCGTGAGTTAGTCGTTTGAATAACTCACGTTATCTCGAGGGAACGATGTTGTACAGTGTAAACATAAAAGATATTCGTTATACTTTGTAAATAATTATGAGACACGATGTAAAGTAGCTTCGATTACTATTGCACCGGATATCCGTGATAAAGACGATTTTCCAACGAGGGGTGATCGCCGCGAAAATAGTCGATTTCGCGCGCTATTCTGACGCTATTTGCCTTCAACGGTATGTACATCGAAATCAAAATGCCAGACAGTGGCGTTTGAAAGGAATAAGTGACGAACAATTAATACTTTCTATTGCTCGGATGTCAATTCGGTAAGCTGGATCACAACTATGATCATATTCTGCTCAACCTCAAAATGTTCACGTTGGAAAAAAGGAGGAAGATTGCAGAATTGATCTTCCTTTATAAAGTTTTAAACAATCATATTGACAATATCGTTTTTCTCTACATGGTCAATTTCAATGCGTGCTCACGTCCTTTGCGTAATCCTATGATTTTTCGAGTAGACTTCTTCAGAATCGATCTCGAATACTGTGATCCAATTAACAAGATTTGCGATTATGTCAACCTTTTTACCAGTATTGTAGATTTTTTTCTGGCTAAATCTATACATTTAAAAAACTTGTAAAAGCCATAATTTGGTAACAATTTGACTCAGTAAATATTTCACTGACTGACAGCTTTCTTATTTCAGTTCTTTCTTCGAAGTAAACTTTTGGTTTAGTTTAGTCCATACTTGTTTTTATTTTTAGTACAATTTCAGTTTATACATGCTTGATTTTATAACATAATTGTAAACTGATAGAATTTATACCCGTCATATATCTAAATAAATAAATAAGCAATGAAGGACGAAGTCAAATCAACCTTGCGAATGATTAGACGCGCAAAAATGAGGGGAAGCCAATGAACGGAGTCGCGGTAGAAGCGGCTTAGCTCGTTCATTTGAATTCGACGCATCTTCGGTTGCAGTGGACGCATGCATGCCGCATGCGTGCGTGCCTGCACGCGGCATCATGGCGCATACGAAGCGTGAAATTAACATAACCCGCGCCTAGACCGACCCGAGCCTCGCGAGTCCGCGCGATACCAAACGAATATACCCATTCCGGATCGATGGTCGATGGCAAACAGCAACGGCGAAACGAAACGGACGGTTATATGCGACGCGACGCCTCGTCGACCGACATTATCCGACGACCGAGCGTCGTCTTGCATTTTCGATGACTCGATTTGAAGATTATGACTCGTCAGGCGCCACCGGCCGACGAATCGTTTTCGCGCGACACATTGACGCGCCGCGAACAAATGAAATCTCGAAATACTCGCACGGAATCAACAACTATAGAACACGATCGAGTCTGCTGGTGATCCTCAAGGGAGTGATTGGAAAATGCGCAGCTATGTTGATCTAAAGCGGAAGTCACAAATTGGCGGGCACATTCAAAAAGAGTGTAGAGATATTAATCATACCCGCATTTCCCTGTCTACACATGCAAACCACAGACAAGCTGCTATGTCTATGGTGTAAACCGTATCTTCCTCCTTTTTTTTACTTCTTATCTACTTGCTCTCTCTGCTTCCGGTTTAGATCAACGTGGCGTCGACCAACAGGAAGGAATTAACACATTTTCCGATCACTCCCTTCAGGATCACTAGACTCCGCCGAGGCGTCGCGTCGTCGATCGGCAACGCGCGATATTTCGATCCCGCGGAAAAAGAGAGAAAGGATAATTGTCGCGCAACGGGGTCGACGCGGTTTCCATAAGATTGAAGGCTTCCGGCCTGTGCCTATTCCTGTTGAAATTGAATCGGAATTACATCACCGTCCGCGTCGTTATTAATGCACGCGCATTCTGGGATTAAGCTAGGAAAACAGGAAGGATTAATTGAACGTAAGCGTTGCCTAAGGCTGAACGGCTTATCTGTATCGCGAGGGATCGAAACGTAGACGGTAGACGGCGATACGATATGCTTTGCATTTATGTATGACAAGACAAACCGAGAATTATGACCGTTTGGCGCCGTTGCTGGAAAAGGAAGGAAAAAAAAAACAGTGTTCGTTACGTGATCGTCCAGCGACATCGACATCTGCGAAGTTTAACCGCGTCCAATGGATACGTTACTATAAAATTTCATTCCCGAAGGACACTACGATCGTAACGCGACGATCGTGATTTTCTTTTCCTTCTTGCATACGCGATTACGCGCCGCGCCGCGATCGATCGCCGTAATAATGTACGTTTATCAAAGTAATACTCGTAGGTTTCGCCGCACGATAATGCGCGTTGCGTATCTCTTGGACGCAGACTCGTAGCGTGCATGTGGATAAGACATCGCGTTGTCGGAGATGCACCGGCAGCGTTGTTGAATCGCGACAACTTCGATCGGACGGATCGCGCGTTTCAAACACCTGGGCTATATTTGTCCTCGGAGCGACTATTTTTTTCTACGTCGCGAGAGACACGTACACGATAAGAATAAGGAAATCTTGGCGAACGATTCAACGTTCCTGCGAGGAAGGATCGTAACCGATACGGCGATATTCGTAGTCGGGACGAATGCAACGCGACCTATTTTTTCCGTTCGAAGCCTCGATTTCGAGTCGCGTTGATTAATCGCCTTCTATATTTAATTAATAATGGAAGAGCCGACTTGACCGAGAATAATCACCGGACGCATGAATTATTGCGCACGCTCGCTCGTAAATAATTCTTTAGCGAGTAAAAACTTTCTCTCTTACTCGTTGGCGGTTCGCAGATTTACGAGCGCGGGGACGTCGGCTCCAATTAATCGAGCGCTATTTTTAAGGTAAATCGACGTTAATTGCGTTCGCTGTTCGTACTTTCATTGAGCTTCGTTTTTTTTTTTTTTCGTGGTCGCTCGAAATCGCGGCTCGACCGGTTTACGTCGCGAGACTAAACTCCGGCGAATTTAATTTAAGGATTCGACAACGAACGATAGCGAAGCGGCCGTAAATAACGCTCGAAAGCCCGATTCGGGAGCAGATAGCGAAGAGACGTGGGTGGCTTGTATGGAGCGCGAAGGCGCCAAGGAAAATGTCTCGACTTTTATCCACGAACGCCAGATGCTACAGACGTCATTTCCGTGTGCTCGCGGTGCTCGTGATAGGCCGAAGTCCGAGGAAAGAATTTCCTCTGAAACGGTAATTACGCATTGTTTTTCGAGAGAATGTACGATTTCTTATTATCTAGTAATCTTAGTCGTTCGCACGCTCTTTGTCGAAACGAAAACAGGACCATCAGCGTTGCGCACCTACACACGCGCGCGTCTACCTTGCTAAACGATGGAACTCGTTGCACGCGCTCGTATATGTATATACATACAAAGCGTGTGCCGCGGTTCCGCGTGCGAAAGCGCGCAAGACAAAGAGGCATAAACTCGTCACGCACGCATGCACATTTGTGTGGCCGACAGGCGCCACCGTGTCGGTTCTGTGTTCACCCACCCGCGCGTCTCTGTCTCTGTGCATATGTGCACGTAACACCAGCTGCAACTCGGCCGAGTGTGACACGTGAAACACCGGCTGCGTCGCGTATGCGTGTGCGTGCCTACGCCGCGTCGCGACGCACAGTGGGGTATCCGCCCGCCGAAAGCGGTAAAGTCATTTTTGATAACTATCCTCAAAATCGAAAAACTTCCATAGAGATAGGTAACTGAATATTTGCTTCATCGTGTAGTTTGCTCTTTTTTCATATTTATTAATTATTAATGCAATTATACGGCTTTAAAGAAGACAACCTCAAAATAACTTAAAACTATATTTGTTATTTAAAGCTTTGTTACGTTATTAATATGACTAATGCCTATTAGGATTAAGTATACTGTGTGTGTATCTCAATTGTACCAAATTTCATGTTGATATTATTGACATTTTTTAAACTATGCGCTATTCAATATTTTCCATATTCATCCTTAATTTTAAAAGTTGTTCAATAGAGTTCAGTATTCCTACTAGTCTTATTATAAAGGGCAAAGTATTACCTTTAAGATAAAAAAAAAATTGGTTGCTACTAGCTGCTACTTCAGAAATTATAGCGATTTTTATTATTGTTGATACCAATGCAAGCGGCGAATTTGACTTCCATACGCGGTAAAAAGCATTTTCTGAAGGAAATAATATATTTATATCGTATTGTTTTTTATTTTTTGCTATGAGGATACATATTTGTGATCCTGTATATACATAAAAATTAATAAAAAGTCTTTGTTAGTAACGTTTATAAAAACAAATAGTAATAACTTGTGGTAAAATGTTGTAACCGCAAAATTAATATAATTATAGAATATAGAATAATTATAGAATATAATTATATAATACAAATATTTACATGTTATTACAATTTCTTTATTGCTTTTAACAAATATTACTTTCTCTCAACTTATTATATGAGCTTATCGTAGGAACTTAAAAATCCATGTTTTTTAATGTTATTTAATTTTAATTTATGAACTTATTATTACAAAATTATAACTTTTAGTATTATACATGTATTTATACTAACTTATGAATAGCAAACGATACAAACGAATGTTTGTTCTGTTTTATCGTGCTTCTACCGCTTCCTTTGACAATTGTTCTATGGGTAGCGGTGCATTTTGTATAATAGTTTATGTCTGTTAAGGGTTATTGTATACTGTAAATATAACTTAATATGCAACATATTCAATTTTTTGAAATTGAAAAGTTGTTAAACGATTCGGAAAAAATGGTTGAGAAAGTTCTAAAGTGTCACGTTTTAGTTTATATAAACCTTTTTTTATCTTTATTCTTTTTGTAATCCAAAAGGAAAATATTATATTATTTTTCCTAATTCTGATAATCATAACGTTATGAATATTTTTAGAGCTTGTAATGGAGCTAAAAGGCAGCAAATTAAGAAATGGAAAAACAATGACTAAGAATGTATTCAGCGAAGGAATTATACAAATTCAGAAAAATTGATGTAGATATAGACAAAAGATAAGTTAGCATAAATATTGGTACATGTAAAATACTTTAAGTTGCAATTTATAAGTAGTAAGGTTATAAATTACAATGAAGGAACACAACAGAAACATAAAATTTGAAATTCTTAAAATGAACTCGAATTGTTAAAAGAAAGTTAAGAGAAAGTGATATTTGTTAAAAGCAAGCAAAATAAATTAAAATAGTTTTGAAACATTTGTATGTTGCTTAATTATATTTTACAAGTATACTAATTTCACAGTTGTAACATTTTACGACATATCGTGAATTGTTTTTTTTATAAATGCAGCTGCAAAAAATAAATTTGATTGAATATTTTGTACACAAAAGACCACAAACATGTGCCCTAATAGTAAACAATAAAAAAGTGTGATGTAAAAATATGATTTCAATCAGAAAATAGTTTTTTCGGCGTTTGGTAGGCAAATACCCCACTGTGCGACGCCTGCGTAGCGCCTATGTAGCGCCGCGACACTCGGTCGGATCGGCTCGTATTTTTCGACGCGAGGAACTACGATTTTCGACTTTACGATGAGAACGATAGTTCGATGCTTTTACGACGACCCATTTTTTCTAATGCCAATATCAGCGAGACCAAGTTGAGCTTCGTACGGAAACATTTCATTTTATATCTTGAATTTTATTAGCTCCGCCGCAACTTGTACCAAGATACTGGATCGCCGTGTTATTTGCGATCAAGGACATTTTGTTTAGAATAGCCGACTATGTAAGGATTTGAAATTCCGATCAAGTAGCAAGCAGACAATTGCACGTCTGGAGTTCGAAAGTAATGATTCGTATCGTAAAATCGACCTTGCCGATCTGGGGATGCGGGAGAAAAGAAGTTACCGTTCCATAAAAAATATAGGACTCGCGCCATGTATTACGCAATTTTTAGCAAACCTTCGAAGGCGTGCGTTCCATTGATCGAACAACGAGTGTTTAATGATTCGCGCTAACAATTCCGCGAACCGCGAGCAACTTTCTAATCTGTACGAACTATAAATATAAAATTGCACAAAGCCGGTCTTCCTCGAAAGAGAGAATTGACGTCTTCGTAGATAAATAGTTCGGCTCATAAACGTTCGATTGCCGACCTTCTTGAAATCTTGGAACATCGGGGAGTCGATGAAACAGAGGGAATCTTTCTGTGACGGAGAATGCAATGCGCCACGCATCCGAGAAACTATAACGCCAGCGAAATGGTTCCGTGAATTGAATTCCATCCGTATACACATGTATACATAGAATTCACGCGTGGCGCATAAACGTTGCTATGCACGACAGTAGAAAATTCTGGGAGAATGGAGCGTGCGAACAATCGTCCAGTAGAAAGATTCTATGAAGACTAATTAAGTTCAGAGGTTTACTCAGGTTGGGAAAATTTTGAAACGTTCAATGAGAGTCCAGAAATACGGGATATACTTACCTAATTGGAAGAAACACGATGAAATTATTCAGTTGTTAACAAAAGAATAATTTTACTGTAAGGCCTTTATAAAAAAACAATTGTATTATACAGTAATATTTTCGGAAAATTGCATGCGAAATCGAACACTTTCGGTAAGTGAAAAATAAATGGAAAATAATTTTCTTTCATCGTCTATGGTATGCTAAACACTTTTCCAATGTTTACACTCTTCTAACACTAAATTAAATAGACTATGGTTCGATTATTTGATCGCCTTACTAAAATGATCATAAAGCCTTAATCGAGAGAACGCAAACAAATTATTAAAATTTGTTTCCTGTTATGCAGATGTATCTTTACCTACCTACTGTCATAATAAGACAGCGGATCTTCATGCAAAATAAAAATTTTGGCAAACACAAATAAAGAATTGGAACTTGAAAAACAGTATGTTTAATGTTCCATAGATTCTAATTCGAATAATATTATTGATATTTTGTTTATTTTGGCGTGTGATAACAGTCTCGTAGATTTTTTGCATACTTAACATTACCATAAATGCATAAAATCCGCTGTCTAGTCATAATTATGTTATACAGTTGCGTTTCGGGTTACAATCTCCTGAACAGCGTTGCATTGTTACTGATGTACTATTTGTTTATAAACTTATCAACCAACTGATAATCCGTCCCGAAATTTTATGTGAACTGTACTTCATTACACCTACTTTATCTTTCAGAAAACACTCTGTTCTTTATAAAAGTTCATCGAACGTTGTATGGTAAATACAATTGCCTTGACCGTATCTTCTTAAATGTCAATTCATAACACTGCGTTGACTTTTTCTGTAACTCTGTCCACCTTACTAAACGTACTTACTGTACTATCCGCTGTACGCATTTCGTAATCTTTTCTTTTTTTTTTGCGTATTATTTGTTTATATTTCTCTTCCTTTTATTTTTCTTCTGAATCAAATGATCCCGTATAAATAAATAATTGATAGAAATAATAAAAAATGAGAATAGTTCCACGAAACGTATTAAGAAAATGAAAAAATCCGCGTGGTATTGGGCGCGTTGCGCGCGATGCGCTTGCGGAGGAGACTTGCGCTACACTTGCGTAAACGAGGACCTCACAGACAAGCGTGTCGGAGGTAGCTATCGTGCACATAGGCATTATAATGTACTCCGGTATCCGCGCGCCTAGCCGGCGCCCGACGCATACTTTATCGTCTTTCTAAACTTGGTATCGTGCGAACGGGAAAATTTAAATATTTATTATTTCGCAAGCGCGGCCCGCGTTCGACCGGAATACGTGGCCTGGACTGACCGTGTCCCGGTCGATCCCGCGGGACTCGTGCTCCAGGTGGCGCCAGCCAACCGCGTAAATCTATCGATCGATCGTGAATCATTCGGACCCGGGTCGGCGATCCTAAACGGAGTGGCTTCTCCTCGCCAACGATTTTATCGTTTCCCCGCAACCGACGTCGCGCCGCAACCGACTCAATTTCTGTCGCGACTTCCTCGACTCTTCCCTTCCATTCCATTCCTCTCCTCTCCTCTCCTCTCCTCTCCTCTCCTCTCCTCTCCTCTCCCTCTCACCATTTGCAAGAAAACAAGACCGTCCAAACGGCTTATGCCACAGCCGATCGTTCTTACTTTTCCTTCTGCCTTTCGACGAATACTCACGCGCATCGATAAAACGTTCAAATTGCACCGCGTTCGTTTGCCACTGACAAAAAAATTGCAAACGATGCCGCGCAACTTTCTTCCTTTTTTTCGTGCTTCCTTTCGTTCCAGAGGAACGTGTACAATTTTGCATATACCGCGACCGTGACGTAGCTGCGTGACCGCTTGCATCTGTCCTCTTCGCGTTTCTCTTTATTCGTCGTTGGGACACTTGTAGCGCTCGAGCGATTTCGAACTTTTATAGTTCCTGTTATTTTCTTGGTAAACTGGGTCGACCGGCGAATCGAGATAAACTTAGAATCGAACGCGAACGTTGTCCGCTAATTCCAAAGATCGACGTCGATCATTTTCCGATTCGCGTCGATCGATGCACTTCGTTGACTTTAGTAGTCTTAATTTAGAGCGCTCAGTTTCCTGACTTTATTGCCTCGCCGTTAAAATTACGCAACGTTTAAAGCGTTGGAAAAACCGCGGGTCGCATATTTTTTTTCGAAGCCTAGAAACGTTATTTCCATTTGAATTGATTCGCAACGATTGATGGAAACGAGCCGACTTCGCCCTCTTAGAAATCGCACGCGCGTCCGTCGATGTAATTAACGTGCCGGTACTGATACGAATAACCCGCATTAATTACGGGTAAAATATGCTGCCGCCCGAAGGAAGAAAGTGTAGCCTAATGAACGACTCGAACGTAGGTCTCTTCAAGCAGCGCGCAGTACTGAAATTTTTGACGTAGGGTACGAAGTCGACGAAGCGCGAAATCGAAGTTTTCCCCGTTAATTTCGTTCGGATACTACTGCCACCCACGTGGACTCGCTGGCGCGTTACTTCGAACCACGTCAGAGACTCCGTTCCCTGACTTTCCCATGAAATCACGAGCTTAAAATGTAACGTTACCGTTGTCATCGGATTTCCCTTCGTTGTCGTAGTCGCCGGAATCCAGATCCACGGAAGCACCAACGACCACGGTCAGACTCGACACCATCGTCGCGAAAGTCAATAAATCCCGCGACAACATTTTTTTTATCAGGCGGCGGCAAACGTCAGCGGATGCACGGCACTCTCTCGATCTCGATGATAAGGGAGCCTCGATCGCGATGGCGCGGCGTATTGGTCGCGGAAGCGTGATCAACGGGACGAACGATAAAACTCCATCGGTCGTCGGTCCGGAAGAATTCCTCGTGGTCAGGATCGACGGGCACTGGTCGCGACGGTTGAAAAATTCATAACGGAGGAAGGAACACGGCTGGGAAATCGAGCAGCGAACGAAGCGACCGATCCCGGCGATGGTCGACGCTTGACTGACTGACTCACTTCGGTCTCGAAAAGCAAACGGCATGCAACCGGACGACTCCGCTGCGGCTGGCGCGCACCAGGGGCACCCGCCAGATACTTTTTAAACGAGTCCCGCCTCCGATTGCGATAGTGTGCGCCCCTCGTCGGTGAACCACGCACCGTGAACGCGTACAATAACCACGTTCAACGAATTCCGTTAATCTCTCATCTAGTCTACGCTAGTTTAGGGCTGATTTCGCGCGGCCATCGCGATCGGTCTTATGAGCTCTGAGTCTGAGTGGTGGGTTGAGAAAAAATTAGAATTTTTTTCTTTTTACTGCTTTTTAATGTTTCAGGTCTTGAAAATATCCCTTTGAAATATTGAAATGAAATTCGAATAAGTAACGAAGTTACAAAGGCTTTTTTTGCACAAAACGTAACGCTCTAAAATATTTAATTCTAAACTTTATATGTAGACTACGGATTTTGTGCATTTATGACAATTCCAAGTATTCTATAAATTTTCGAGATTGTTGACAAATGCCAAAATATACAAAATATCAAAAATATAGTTCAAGTTACAATATTTAAAAAATAAAATATACTGTTATTCAAGTTTCAATTTATTATATACCTTTCTAGACATTTTATTTTGCAGTCTATTTATATGTATTTACATCTTGAAACGATGTTTTTCTACGTTTGATTGGATAATTAAATAGTTTTTTTATTGCATTAAGAAAAATATATTTAACTACATTTTGCAAGTTATTCTTTAAAATTTAAAAGCTTGCTGTTTTTTTTACAAATCTATACTTTTTTAAATTCGTACATAGAAGTGAAGTTACAGTAAAACCTCGATTATTCGATTTAATATTTATAATATGAAATGCCTATAATAGGTAATTAGTTTAAAATCATTACAGGCACAGTTCGAATTTATTACTTGAAGTTTTATTGTATTCTTATGTTTAATACATTTAATAATTGCTACTTAGAGTATTTAAGTATTAAAAATTTAGGATAATTGTATTTATAAAAATAATCTTCTTTCTTAGGTGACACACTGGCTTCCTTAACAAAATTCCAGGCAGTAAATAGAAACCTATTGCCTGCTATCATTAGACTGCGAATTTTTATGACTTTGTAGAAATTTTAAATATGTGAAAATGTACAAAAATGTGCATATCTTCTAAACGTTTTGTAAGATAGTAAGAACGTTTTGTAGATACATAAAAACCACAGTCTAGTTATCATTAAACAGTGAATCTTTATGCAAAATAAAATTTTTACAAGCACAAATAAAGAGTTGGAACTTGGAAAACAGTATATTCAATGTTCTAAACATTCTAACCTGAATAATATTGTTGATCTTTTGTATATTTTTACATATGAAACACTCTCGTAGATTTTTTCATACTTAGCATTACCATAAATGTATAAAATCCGCTGTCTAGATATCACCAATCCCTGTGGATTTTGTACGTTACGATATTACGATGGATCTTCAAAAACTTCAAAAACTTCACAGGATCAAATTCTGGTCAGACTGAAACACTAAATAATTATGTATTAACTGTTTTATATTTTAAAACTAAAATTTGATAGTTAATATTAGAAGTTACATGGGTGATTAGAAATTGCTCCCTTTGATTTTGTGACTTTAGACTTTAGAACGTAGATTATAATTTAACTACTGATATTTTTGTACTTTGATAGACGTCAAATTGAAGATCAAACATGGATTCACTTAAATATCACATAGATTTTGAGATGAAGTTAATTTTTACACATGTTTAACATGTCCTTGATAGTTCTATAAAAATTGGAATTAGCGCACACGGAATAGTAAAACATTCGATATAAGATTGTACCGAAGCATTTAACGTGCTCTTCTACGATGGTTGACAATTCTACGAGCGGTCGTTCGGTGTATCATCGATCTTCATAGATCCTCATCGAACCAATTCGATCGGTCCGGTTCGGGAGAATGAAGAGCCGCGCACATGGCCTGTGCCACTTACGTTAATGGCAGCCACTGTACCAGAACGTAGTATGCGAGTACGTATGTATGCGGGCAGAGCGGCGGACTCGTGTGTTGGTAAAAGGTTGAGTGGTGCGGATCGACGCCGGGAAATGGGTGGTCGGTGAGGGAAACGAGGGACAGGGAGGAGGGAGACAGTGGCGCCTGAGCCCCGAGGCTGAGACGCCACGCATCGCTTGTGTGGGTAAGCGTCTATGTGTGCATATGCGCGCACACCGTATTGCTCGACGTATGCGTGTGCGTGTCCGCTCGCGCCCGCGCTCTTGGTGCGTCCTGAACGTCGTTGGAGCGGGACGACGCGACGTAAAGAGCGGCAGCCTGCTTCTGCCGTAGACCGTTGGCTCTCCTCCTGACGGTCGGTCTCCTTTTTCATTTTGTCGTGCGCTGCGACTTCGCCGGCTACTTCTTTTCCGGTCTCGGGAACAAAAGTACGCGCTTATGCACGCTTTTAATTGCGTCGATGGCGGACGCGCTGAGACTGAACTCGCTCCAACTTGCGAGGATATCGAAATGACAATCGTTCGAAGTTCGAAGCAATTTTATTTAATCGATAGAATTTACAACGATTCCTCTTAAACTCTAACGCGTATTATGCACACACGCGTCACTCCATAACTCTTTCCGCTTCGTGCGGAGCATTTGCTTCCACGCAGGATCGACGATCGGAGATCACCACCTGGATCGACCGGTTGCGGCGATGCGAACATAACGGACGAGGGGGACGCGCATTAAGCTTGCGCGGTTAATTCGATGCTTTAAGTGGATTCCGCGAAAAGGGAGTCCGCGTGTCTCGCGAACGAGCAGTTATCATTTTTTTTTTCGTCGATCTCGACTTTTTTTGTTTCGACGACTGTGCCCATGTACTTCACTTTCGGGTGACAACGGTCTACTACCTGGAAAATTGTAGCCCTTCCTCGAATCGCACATTTCGACCGTGGCGAGTGCGCGGACACGAAAACACGATTCTAGGCACTCGCTGTTTTCCTTTCGAGAAACTAAGTAAGCGCGGCCGGTCGGTTCGATACTTTGAGCACCGAGTACATATTGCAAAGTCGGCAGTACGCCGCTTATTTTTAGCCGGGCATTAGCCAATTAGCTATTAACTCGTTGGCGCCACGGCGCTGCTCCTATTTTTTCTTATTTCTTATCCGAGGTAATGCATCGTTCCCCCATTTTCCTCTTTCGAGTGTTCGCCGATTTATCTCGGGGGTAATGCGATTTGCTGCGACGCTCGCAGACGTTTCGCGAAATGAAATTTTGAGCGCGCCGATTTCGAACGCTTCGCCTCGCGAATATCGAAGAAGGAAATTGAGTTTGTAGTCGCGAGTTCGAAGCTCTTTGTATTTAAGGGAAAAATACAAGGAAAGGGGGAAAGACGTATGTAATGAGAAAATCGCACACGGTTCGTTAATATTCGCCGCGATACACGCGCAATCTCTCGATTGTCGTTCCACGCAGACGAAATATCCATTAATTTCCGGACGGTTTCTTGTCTTTTTGCCTGCGGTGATTACGTTCGTGATACGAGCAAAACATAAATTAAAGGGTATTGAACTCGCTCGATGGAACAACGACAAAAAGAAAAAGAATGCGAACGAAAGAAAGAAACGTCTTGTTAGTGGCTCGTGGATGAACCAGTTAGACAAGGCGAAGATACTTATCTAAGATATTTGGTCGTTGGTCGATCGAACGAAGGACGAACGGGTATCCACCTCCGAATTCAGCCCATACGTTTAGACGAATGATTGATTTTTGCTGAATGCTGCAAATGAGCCATTCCACGTTAAATCGCACAAGATTTGCCACACAGTCTCAGATTCATTTCAAGTGCAAACCACTTATCCTCACACTCGAAAAAACAATCTGTGTCAAATTTTAATCTTGCACGTCAAATAGTTTGTAGGATATTAAATGTTAAATTTTCAGAGTTACATCAGAGTAATTCCCTTGTATTTATATTCATTCTAAAGCTGAGAGAATAATCTTTGCAACTGTATGCAACAGTTATTAATTACAGTTATTGTAAATAATATATAAAAAAGAAATTTTTAACTTCGAATTCAACGCTGTTCCCATCTTCAAATTAATTTAAAAAAAAGCACTCAAATCTCTGAAATTTCTTCCATAAAACACAAGCTTCAAAAAGATGGAACGATTTCGATAATAGAGAAATGAAAGGATTTATATTTTATTTGAGTCAAATATTAGAACTTTTGGGGATACGATAGAGTTGAGGATATTCGTTTTATAAACGAAATTCAAACGTTTTGCACAAAAAATGTATAAATTTTAAGACAAAATTAATTATATGTACTAGAATTAATTGATTGAATCATAAAATGATAAAAATTCTGCTCATAGCCTGCATCACCAATAGATTATAATAGACCAAAAAACACTTTTATTAAAAATGTTAAGCGATTTCTTTATAAAGTGAAGAAGAAATTGTATAAATTAAAAATCTAGTCTTTTCATTAAAAGTTTGTCCATCTACTGGGTACCGTCCATCTATTGGCGTGTTTACCCTACAAACATTTCTTTCGTGGCAAATCTTGTGCGATTTTACGTGGAATGGCTCGAATGCGGTGGGCAATCGGTCGAGTCAGATTTAAAATTATTACTGGATGGTCGATCTTCTCGGGTTAGATTCGATAGGATTATTGTACGATCGAGAGGGTAAAAAAACGCGTGGAAACAATGGAAAAACAACCTAGTGATGCAAACAGCTTGTATTATACTCCTATGTACATGTTCGTTCTAATTAACAAATCGTTATTTACAATATTTACATTTTTTATACAAATTGCGTTCATTACGCATAATCCTAATGAAACGCGAAGTGTCGAAACGGGAATGCAGTTTGCTGCAAGCAGTAATTATCTTATCACCTTCGATTTTACGCACACTAACTTAGCTCGGTTATCGTGAAGTTGACTTTTCAACGATCGTCGCGCACATGAATTGAAATTTTGAAAGATAAATAATTACGTGGGAATAGCCGAGACACCTGGTTCCGCCTGTGCCGAGCAGATGCAACTCACCGCTGTTAGTCATAGCGTTCGAAACAAAAGATTTGGAGGGCTCGTTTGCTCGAAACTGTCCCTCGGCGAGTCTCGTCATGCGTTGGATGACTCTCGAAACCTCTGGCCGCCCCACGTTTTCTGGAACTGGTCGGTTTGCCATTCGTCGCCTTGAATAAATAGCTGCGTTCGATCAAAGGAAAGACGGTAGAGTCATCGTGTGGACAGCTTTGCATTCTCACGCTAAAATTTACTGTGGGGGAAGAAGGGACGGTCTTTATTGTTTCGTTATTGCCGATAGACTGTATTATAGATAGACGGTATTATTGGTGTCTGGTGTTGTCAATAATCTGCCAACACTACCGGCTGGAAGAACGTGAAAGCTATACGATATTATCGGCGACAAGAATCTCTCCAATACAAACTAGTTTAGGCTGTCGGCGGCACTTATCCGCTGCACGGTCAGCTTCTATTTATATTTTACGTTCGTTGGTCGATCAGGGGCATACGATTATGGCGGAAAGTATCTGTGTGCACAAATGTACGCGCTCCGAAGCCGATTAAAAATTCAACTTGAATGTAAATGTACTTTATCTTACACGCGCACCTCGGTTTCTCGTTTTATACCGAGTCAATGGTACGCGACTGATAAGGATTCTGGTTTCAATCAACCATTTCGATAAAACACGCTCGATGAATGAATTTGAAAACTGCGCTCGTAAAATACGCGCTTACCTGGCTCCAGTCGAATCAAAAGCGAACGTTGTCCTCGTCGAACGCGAACGAACGTTATCCTATACTACCGTTCGTGTACGGATTCGTCTTCAAGAACCTGAAAATTATTTCAACGTCTTAACACTGAAGGACAGCGGATTCATGAATCCATAAAAACGTTCGGGCGTTCGAAGCTCGGTCGACGCGTTCCAAAAATACTTATCCCGCGATAAACAGCAGGCGAGGCAGGAACGCGTTTACCAAAATGTACACTCACGCTTATCATCGAGCTGTCCCTTATCCTAATTCACCTCTATTTCCCCTGCGCTCCGAAAGAGCGCTTCCCCGCGATAAAGGAAAGACCCCGACCGATTCACACACTCGGCCGTAGCGCCGCGCCGTTTCCGATGACAGGGCACCGTCATTAAACGCGCCCACATTAAGCTCGGCTCGTGTGAAACACGAAGAAATCGGGAAAAGAACGCGACAGAGGGGGGACGCGCGCTCGTGGAGCAGATAAAGAAGGACGGAAAGAAAGCAACACGTTCGAAAAAAGGTGTACCGAGCCGTAGGCCTGGACATTCCCGAACTCGAAAACCCACTTAACTGTTCGGAGGCCGAAGATTAGAGGGTAGACCCCACCGTGGGCCTTCGGGCCTTGCTATCTGTCTCGAGTCTCGAGGGATTCTTCAGAAGAGCTCGCTTGATAAGGGGGTAGCTGTGTGCGGCTTTTAGCGCAGCGCGACAAACTGGCCAGACGGAACCGCTTCAGAAATCGGCCACCCCACAAAACAAACCAACCGACGCAGACTCCAGATAATAAAAACTTTCAGCGGAGAACGTTTTGTCATTTTGCTTCGAATATACTGCTTGGACAAATCAAAATTTAAGAAAAGTAAAAAATAATAATACAATCCTTTTCTTATATAATAAAATATTCGTTATATTCGGAACGAGAATATTTGAATTGTTGAAATATATATTTTATTATGTATTTATTTATTCAGTTTGTACGGACAAAGCCCATAGTAAACAATAGTACAAAGTAAACGGAAGTTGTTAGCAAAGTCGTAATTAGTGTATAAAAAAATGAATACAATACAAGCCGACTGGGAGGCATTTACCTAATTAGAACGATATATGACAATAGGCGATAGGTAGTCACCAAGAAGTTTCGTCTAGTATGATAGGAAAAGTCCAACTTCAAGTGGTGCTCGTTCGCAAGCGGACAGATTCTGTGTGATGGGTCAGTTCTACCGAATCTGGATTTATAAGTACAGTATTGTTTCGATATAAGGACAATATTACAGTATTGATTCGAAGAACGATGCCTGCGTTTGATTCGAAAAAGGGATTTCTCTATGCTCACCACTTCGCCGGTGCGAGTCTCCTCGTTCCGTCGTGACCGAGATCAAACCCGACTCGAAAAAGGGCTGCGCTCGGTTCTGAAACCCAACCGTTCTTCGAGTTAACACTGTATTTGGTCTGAAAAGCGAAGAGGGCCTCATAGGGCGACAGGGTAAGTTAAATTGTACATGGTGAATGC
Source organism: Perdita meconis (assembly GCA_030770465.2). Classification (NCBI taxonomy): domain Eukaryota; kingdom Metazoa; phylum Arthropoda; class Insecta; order Hymenoptera; family Andrenidae; genus Perdita; species Perdita meconis. Next base: position 5,888,641 of record JASKOS020000004.1, read on the forward strand.
AGTTGACTGTTTTGTATAGAAATAGTAGAAAGAAAAGGATTATATTATAAAAAGTAAGAAAAAGATTATATTATATTTTTTACTTTTCTCGAAATGGTCAATCATTGTATATGAAAGTCAACAAGCTGTATGCGTTACCCTATTTCTACTTTGTAAAAAGAAGTAAAATATCGTTTGTAGAACAAAGTAGTAGATATTATTGGTAAAATAATTATTAATTGACTGCAGTACTTAACCCTTAAGTGGTATACTTGGATTGGAACAGAAATTCGTAGCGTTTTCTAAATTCTATGACAATGTTGAAATACTTGAACATAGATTTATTCAACTACCTACATATATATCATTTTGTTCATAATTTACTATGTATGAACACCAAAATTTAATTGAGTAATTTAGTAAAACAATGTACACATAGCTACTTGTCATTCGATTGAGAAGAGAGCCTGGTTTAGGGTAGTAAAAGTAAATTAATCTTTGGGATTTCATTTTTACAGAACTATTAACCGAAGCATTTCGAAATTCGCAGACTGTGTTATTTCATATTTAGATAACACAAATTCATTTTTTCTTTAAGAAATTGCCTTTAGAAACACAGCTATATCAATAAGTTTGTAGGGCCTTGTCGTCGGAATGTTTTGCGGGAATTCTGAAGCCATGAATTCTTCTCTAAAACGAAACAACCAAGAATGTTTTTATTTCTCATACAATTACATTATTGATGAACCTTAAAGTCTATAAAAAAATACAAAATTGCTAAATTGGTAGAACTTCCAAAGAAAAGTAATGATTTTAATCAAAAATTTTCGTACGATTTCTGCACAAGAAATTGTCTAATTTCATTTTTTTTTTTTTATAAAAGTTTAAGATTCATCGACAGAATTCCCGCAAATTTGAGACGCCGATGATATCAACTGATTTATGTGCATCCATTTCTGCAGACAGTTTTTTAACCAAAAATTAACTTTTATTGTTTAAATATGAAATAACACAACCTGCGAATTTTTAAATGATTCGTTTTATAGTTTCGTAAAAAGAAAATCACAAAGGATTAACTCATTTTGAGAAACCCTAAACCAGGCCCCCCCTTAAATTACTGGACATATCTAAACCATCCTTAAGCTTCGTCTTTCAGAGAGAACTTCTAAACCACGTCGCGTCGCAATGAACCTCACGAGAAACCAAATCTTTGAATTGAGTTAACCTTGTTTCGAACATACTTTTATTCGGTAGGGACAACCTGGCACGCGTCCTTTCGTTTTACCAGGGAACGAGGCGGAACTTTTGCTTTGATCGTGAATTTAAAACGCCATGTCATGCGAATCGATTTACTGGAGAACTTTGGCATGCTGGCTTTGCCAACGAACAATGCCAACCAAGTACAATTGCGAACTTACGTATCGATGTTGTTTCCATAACGAAAAATTCAACAAAATTTTAGGCAATTTGCCAAACCACGTGGCGTAAAAGCAAAGAATATTGTTTATCGGTGACACGGTGAAATAACAGAAAACGTTGCAAATCGAGCAATTAAACAATGGTTTGTTTATGAGCATTCTAAGTGAAAATTGAAAAACATTTCTGGCAACACGTCCAGAACTTGTTCGCGAAGTTCTGTAGATAAGCGCGTTTGGCATCGTAAAGTGCATGTTTTATTGAAACGGCGCGGCGCGGCGCGACGCTGTGTGGCGCCGTGCAGGTCTAAAAACGCGTTGTTTTCATTCGCGGCGCGCAAAACCGATACGATAAAAAATCGTTACGTGGGATCCAACACCTTTCTTGCTGTGCACGTGATTCCCCGGTAAGAAACTTTACGGTAGGTGTGATAATAAAAATGTGCAGACCTTGTAATAACGTAGCAAGCTGCTAAAACCGATATCAGAGCAGCGATCGCTAACAACAGAGCAGCGACGTGGAGCGGCTTGATGCGATTCTGAAGAAGTTGGTTCGGTGATTCCTGACCTCCGGCAATCGGCCCTGAATCGGCTTGAATCGGCCCCATTATATCCCGATGCGTTGATATTTCACTGACGGAGCCTTCATTTAAAACATAACACAGTGTATCAATTAACTCTTCTTAAATTCGGGATGACGCGTCTTGTCGGTGGAATACTACTATAGCCTGTGGAATACTACTATAATCTGTGGTATCTATGAACATTTCCTCTAAGGTAACTGAACTAATTATGGACAGATTAGGGATTCTGCGGGCTTATTGCTACTAAATAATCATAACAAACTATTGATGATTTCTAAAAATTAGGGTTTATACAAAAACCGACTTTTGAGAAAACCGGTTTTTGAATTGGAACAATAAACAAAATATTTATAGTTATTTTAAGTTTTTTAGTTCATTTAATATTTTTGGAACTATAAAATATAATAAAATGAAATATACTTTAAAATACTAAAATAGCTAAAATTCTTACAATTTTGCAACTTATGTACAATGGATAATTAAATTATTATGAACACTGCGAAAGTATGACCTTTTTGAAGTTTTAACAAAAATTAAATTAAGAATACAATAATTTTTAGTATTGGTTCGAAATACACATAAAATTGAATTTTTTTTTATTTAAAACTTCTATCAATCACTTAAAATTTGTTTCAAAAGTATAGTTGCTTGTATATGTATTGTCTTCTAATACTTTCAATACTTTTTCTACAGGGTTTTCAATAGTTTTAATGAAAAACCAATAATGTTTACTTGTCATCCAAAGGTTTTAAGTGTTCTTAATTTTAAAACAAACACACAAATATTCACTCCATTGTAAATGAAGCTGTTTTCATTAATATTATTATGAAATACAATTCGTAAATAAAATAAAGTATTCATATTATTTCTTCAGTGCTAAATATAATCATATCTTCAAATAAAAGTTAGAAATTGATTTTTCGATTATTGGTTTTTCGAAAATTAGTTTTACTATAATATAATTATGTCTACTATTCCACGTAAAAAAATGTTGACTAATTAATTTTTCAATATCGTTACTATGTAGTATTTAAAACCGGTTTTCGAATTTTACAAATTTACCCGAAAACCCAGTTTTCAAGCTCGGTTTTTAAAAATCGACAAACCCTGAAACGAAATTCTAGAATCCGCTAATAATGATTTTTTTTTACGGAAACTTTAAAAATTAATGAAATGTCGAAGAAAGAAAAGAAAAGTGTTATTGCACCTATTACTTCAAAACAGAAGTACTTATGTTACAGAATACTACAATTTACTTTACTTTTTTGTTTTAAATATAGGTACCTAATTTTATAAAAGTACACTATTTATTTTTATTTATATGCGACTTCAGGTTCAGAACTAGAATATGAAATTTAATAAGTAACAGAATTGGAAGTAAAAAAGTTAATTCCTCCGAATAAAATAGAAATCGAGTATATTTGTATAAAAAATATTTCATGTATTGTGCAAATACAGTGTCTTTAATACATGAATATGTAGATAATCTTCCATAATAGGGACACCATTCGTAATTGGGACAGTTACCCTGCATAAAAAAAATAAAGAAGAAGGGAAATATGGCGCTAACCAAAACAAAAATAACTAAATAGATCATACTAAGGCAAGCTACGAATGAATTACGATAATTTGTGAGAAAAAAATTCTATTTAATTAAGATTACAAAGATTAGTGTTACAAAAAGAAAGTATTAAAGATAAGGCATGCCTAAAATTGCGTCATAATGACGCTTCAACAAATTTGTCGCAATCTTGAATGCACTTTAAAAAATTGTATAAAAGATAGCCAAGTACTCGATAGAAATGTGTACTAGAATGAAAGTGATTCGACCGCGTCTAGAGAAACAGCCGAGCATTTCGAGTAGCGAGGTATTTCTAATGTAAAACCGTAGATTATGGGATTTCGAAAGGAGAGAGAGCAACGGATTATTTACCGGCATGGTCTATAGCGGGTTCTACGGGATCTGGCCTGTCGTTATTGCGGATCCACGTGGACACGTTTACGTAGTGACCGGCGTTACAGTAGTCGTGGCTGTCGCAACACTTCAATCTGGGCCAGGGCATACGGATCCAAGCGGCTGACGGTCGGTCCACGTTGTCGGTCGACTTCGACCTCGTGACCCAGGACTTTGTCTCGCACAACAATGGCGTGGCACCCCTGAAGAATGGCAACGCGCAACGCACCGATAAAACGGTCCCTGCACGATAAAGTTCCGTGACCCCGACGATAGTCGAGGAGTGGACACACATTCAGCCTACATCCGAATACTTAAATAACCATTTCGCGCGACTTACGACGAGGGATTTCAATATTCCTCTCGTATCGGACTCGTCGCTCCTCCGACAGAATCGATCTCCCCGACGCGATACAATATCGGAGGCAATTTCGATCGGAAGAGGGGTCGGTTCAACTTCGCTCTGAACTCTAACGTTTTTATCTCTTCTAAAAATTAATTTCTTCTTCCACGTTAATCTGCTAATTGATATTACGCTATCGTTCGATAGTGCTTTAAGAGTTTAATAAAAACAAATGGAAAAAAAAAAAGAATGAAGAAACTATTACAGCGTATCGCGCAAAAACTGCCGTTGCGACATCTTTTCGCTTCAGCGTGGCTAGGAAGAATTCGTGAAAACGTTTCCAGTTGACTATCTCGTCAAGGTTATCTGCATGCCATAGAGCGCTCGTGAATTTATAGCGAGACGTCAATCGCGGGGTTCAGCAAATTATATGGTTTTGAAGTCGAATCGATTTGTACCGTTGGAATTTGTTGTCGAATATCAAGAAAAGGTCAGCGAGCTACTTTTTACCTAAAACTTTTTGTGTTCGCGAATGAACATCGAGAATCCTCGATATCGGAAAGAAAGAGAATTACAATTAATTTGGTGTATACGAACTCTGTGCATCCTCTCGTCGTAGTGTTCTCTCCGAATCCCTGATCTCTGTTCAGGATTAACTCGGTGTAACAAAAAAATTTCGTCCTGCACATATCCACTCCGGCTTCTTTGCAGGCTTTGCTTGTGCACACGCATTTCCTTCCTACAAATGACGACGAATTACTTGAGTTTTAGTGTGAACCGGTTCGCGTGTCGCGCACGATTGCCATAATCGATTCGTCTTGTTTATTTCACGGTGCATCATTCTTTTCATGCTTATTTCGCGGTAGCATCATACGCGTCGACTATACATACAGAGTGTTTCGTTTAGCTGGAAACGATGGAATATCAAACGAGGCATTAACATTATCACAAAGAATGTTCTTACAAAAGTTATATTCGAGATAAAGGGGAACATTCTGTGGTATGAATAAATTTTCTGTTAATACATTAGAACTTTGATTGTCCGACTTAATATTTGCAATATAAAATGTTAATAATTAGTAGATCATTATTAAATCATGGTTCAAATTTTACTGGAGGTTCTATTTATTAAATAATTGAAGTTTTAGATCATAAAAATCGGTGATAATTGAGTCGGATAATCGAAGTTCTACTGTACAATAGAGGAGATATTGAAGTAAAGTTAGTTTTTTTAAAATGGAACTCTGTATCTTTTCATTTATAATTTGATACCGATTGTTAAGGCGAATACAATGGTGTGCTGTATCATATTATTTCGTGGAGTAGAATATCACAAAATTATATCCGAAGGAGTCAGATAAACACGAAGCCAGTATTGCTGATTATCTGAACTTTATGTCATTATTAGACTGCGGATGTTCATGCAGTTATTATGGCAATTTTAAAATTGTGAAAACCCATGAGAATGCTCAGAGATATAATAATACACAAAATATAAAAAATAAAATACATTTTATAATATTTATAAAACAAAACACACATTTATTTATTATTCTGTTGCGGTTGTATGCCTATAAAAATATGAATTTGCATAAATATCCGCAGTCTACGTATCCTGTCCACTTGTATCCAATTGATTTTTCCTTGATCAAATGTTTCTGATATGAAAGCAATGCCAATATTACAGCAAATATGAAAGCTGAGCGGGAAAAACGCCGCATGTCTTTATGATCTTCAATTTTATGAAATCCTCGTGTTCAAAGCAAAAATTTGTTTAATACACTTTCTCTCTGATAGTAATATAAATTTTTCTGCCTAGATTTGAGTCAAGACATGAACTCAATTTGTTTTTAAATGTGAATTTTGTCATTTTTCCTTACAGTCACAGAAATAATGGATCCCAGTTTTTACTTACCACTGATCAGTAATTTCTTTTATGTTTATCCATCAATGTCTTCCATCGTTTAATTCTCTTTCGACACGTTCTAGGTTTTTGTTCGTCATTTGTCCAGATAACACTGTAATTCTTCTTCATAAATCATTGACATTTTCTAATCTAATTTTATGAGACTACCGTATGAAATTATGTCATGTGGTATGAGGCATATCATTGTATTTGCCTTAACAATCCTTATAAAATTATGAATAAAAAACAGCAGGTTTCCACTTTACTTTAATATCTCCCCCACCACTGTATTTACAGAAAATTTATTGATATCGCATAATGCCTCCTTGTGCGTCAAACAACTTTTGTAAGGCCATTTATTTTGATAATGTTAAGCCCTGGTGAGATACTCTACCGTTTCCACTTAAACGAAACACCTTGTATACATATGCATGTGTATTGTTCGGTGACTATTGCGCGCGGAAAATCAATAAATTGTTCGTGATGCGCATAAAAAACCATTAAGCTTACCTTCCGTCTCTTCGATGATCGTTGATAGAGAAGCTAGGAACACTAGTAAAAGGAGACGTGACTCGATAATTGATCGTTTGAAATACATGCCGAAAATTGGAACAGAAGAATCGTAAAGAAATAGCTTAATACGACGCTGGCGACAATTCAAAAATTTCGTTGATAAAAAAGCGAATATCATTTGCTATCTGCAGGAGAGGCATACGCATTGTCATCTTGAATCATATATAAATTTTGATTTATATAGCGTGATCAAGGTCGAAAATTATGGACATCCAACTTTTCATTCGCGATTCATAAAATTAATGTATGGTTATTTCATATAAAAGAAAGAGACTGTTGATCAATATTTTCAAAACCATCTTTCGTTACTTTATAGAATTGAAATAAATATTATTCCCGATAACGAAGAAACGATTATTTTGGAGATATTGCCGGCCGGATTGGAATATCTCGAGTAGCTCGAACGTTGAATGGGTTCCAAGGAGGCGAGCGCGTTTCTTGAGAAAGTCACTCGTAAGGCAATGGAATCGAACACAGAATCACGGCGCCGAGTCGCGACTGACAGCGAGACGTCGCGAAAACACAGGCGACAGGCGTGTTATCGGCGTAAAGGACTATTTGAAAATGTCCGAAGGAAGCTTCAAGAAGAAACTGTTACCCGCGTGGGCTCCTCTAATTTTAGTACCTCCCACTGGAAGAAGACCGCGTCCTTCTCTTTCACTTGCTCCTCACCTCGGTCGCTACTCTCTCCTTCTGTTTCTTCATTTCGCTAACACATCACAAATTTTACTTGTAGGTATATCTATTTTCATACCGTCATCGGTGACATTCGCTCTGCCGCATAGTTTCGACGTTCGACAAGTCTTTCCATGGTATTTCTTTTTTTCGAAACGATGAAACTATAGTCAAATCTTGTATGCCGAAGCAACGAAAAACAAGTAAATAAGTGAATAACTAGACAATATTTATGCAGAATTTTTTTTAAATATCTAAGGCTATTGAAAATTTTTTTTTCAATTAGGTTTCATACATTATATTTCATATTCATAGGGGTGATAATCATTTCAACAAATTTGGTATATTTATGAAATTCAGATATTAAAAGCATTGGTATTCTAGTCAGACATTTGGTCGATAGGAGTTGGTATTTGGTACCGCGTTGGCTTGATGACCCATTGCTATGAAACTTTATTACCGTAGGCTCGCATCTGAAAACCATAAGGTGCCGGCATCTTAGCATACTTATGTGCACTGTACACAAGCATGTATCTGTAAGGAGACTTACTACACTAGATTTATTTTATTTATTTTTATTCGCTGAAGAAATATCTCCTTAAAATTAGTTGACTAGCAAACGTTATTAATAATTAGCGCAAATATTATTAATTTAATAATTTAGTAACAGCTGTATACTAACGAAATACAGTAAAACCTCGATTATCCTATTCTCAATTATCTCAAATTTTTATTAGTCGTGGTTTCTATTTATTTATTTTAACGGGCTGCACACCCTTTAGTATACAATAATAGATACATACGTATACAATCGGTACTAAGCTTTTAGTTTAGAAAGTAAATTACGCTTAAAGGTGTGGGTACAATAAAAAATATTGATATTGCAGTATAGATTCACATTAATGATTAGCTTACTAATAGAATTCTGTTGGCCATAAATGATTAAGTGAGTTTCCTAGATAAGAAGAAAACGGTGTCTTGTAATGGAATACGTTCTATGTTACTAAGACCAAATAATTGAGCAATACTGTAAATGAGGCCTGACTACAGAGCAATATAACAGTGACGTTGTCTGGCTTATTTGCATTTGAGAAAAACATAGTAGCATGTAAAAACGCTACTAAGAGTGTTAAAATTGTTAAAACACTTGGACGCTTTATAAATGAAACCAAAAGTCTTGAATGTACATAGTACGTAGCAATCTTGTTAATATGAGCTGTGAAGGAAGTTTTAATTATTAAATGCATTAGGTGTGAAAGTAAAGAAGCACTTTGTATACAACTTGAGCCATGCTTTAATAATTTTCATCTAATTACTAGTATTTAAGGGGTTATACCTAGTCAGGAGGCCGAAATAAAACGAATATTTGAGAATTTTTTTCTAAAAACATAAGCATATATTGGTACAATACTTTTTGTATTTAAAGAGTAATCTTTCGAAGAATATTTATTAATTTTTTTGTGTAGAAATATTAATTTATGTGGAAGTTATTAGCAGTATTCGTCAAGCACTTGGCAAAAAATGATTATGCGGGTGAGCATTGTCGTTCGGAATCAGCTTATGTAAAATTAAAATACTCAAAAGGTTTTATTAATTTATTAGTTTATCTTCTGATTAATCGAAGGAATTTTCGAAATATTATGTTAAACAAAATGATGACTCTTTAAAGTAAAAGCTTTGATTTTCGGGATAAAATCGGGATTTGTTCATAAAATTTGCCCACTAAATTTGAAAAAAGATGGTGCAGTAGTTTTTTAGGTATCTTACTCACCGTCCTTGAAAACGTTGATTCGAGAAAAACGCGTTTCAAGTTCCGAAAGCTAATTACACATAATAAAGAAATTAATTGTAAGTCTCTATATCTCTATACAGTTCAGACAGACAAATTTGAAACATTCAGGGAATATTTCTAAGGTGAAATATCTTCAGATTAGAAATATTGAGTCGTATGATCGAGGTGCTCTGTACTTTTGTCTTAGCCTTGGTTGATTTCGTCAACCGCTTTGGATTTTCTCTCTGCGAGTCGGCATAATTCTTGTCAGCCTCCCCCCTTGTTTACAATTTATTCACACTTTCGCCTGGATTTTGCTCCATTTTTTTTTGTGTCTCTGCGAACTCTTTTAAAGTCGACCAATTTATTGGTACAACACCACGGATTCGTGAACGCTCTTACGCCGTTCGTGGGATGCGTTCTACAGACGACTTCCAGATGGGACAACGAGAACCTTTAAATGCGATCAACCGAGGAAACTTTCATCTCATAATAAGGAACCGCTGCGTTTATCGACGTTGCTTTTCATTAACATTTGCGTATGCGCGACGAATGCTTCCCGTATCATATTTTATTTATTAATACGCACCCGTTTTCTTCTTCGTTTTTCACGCTTTCATAAACTTTACATTTTTCGTACCCTCGATGCGCGATTCCCAAAGAATTCTTGCGATCTTTTTTAGAAAGTCCCCTCGTTGTCGCCGAAAATCCTCTCGATTCGCTCGATTTATTGGAATAATAACGTCCAGTCTCTACACGCGCCTATATATTTCCCTGATATATCTCTAACCAGCCAGATGTAACCAATCTTTGACAACGGCAGGGTTACAGTGTAACAAGCAGCGAGACGAGAAACTGACTTTAGTATAGTGAAACGGATACATTCTGAGAGACGCGCGAAAATAAAAGTTCCCTCTTTTAAGTTGATCTCATTTTCGAGATATTAGCGTTTAAAGCTTTAAGCATCAATTCAGTCTTATTTTATATTCTTATTTTTAATGGAAAAAATTCTTTTAATGCATTTTTTCTCTGATAAAAGTATGAACCCTACTTTCTAGATCTCAGTTATTGCATAAAATCAACTTTTTTGCAAATGTGTCATACGCCGTTTTGCCTTACAGCAACAGATATTACCTAGGGTATTTACTTTTTTTGTAACAACTCCTAAAATTGGTTTTGGTTCGCTATTTGCATATTTCGAATACACTTGTCTAAATGATCACAAGGGAATTCAACTTGATAGCAGTCAAGACTCTGAAGTAGCCAAACTATGTTCTTCAGTACATGTTTTCAAGGATTTTTGTTTAAATAATGTATACATAGGATGGATACGAATACCGAAAGTGCTTCTAAGATCATGTGTACTTACTTCTGTGTAAAAAGCACGTGTAACATTTATCTTTTACATAGAATTCAATAAATCTAGGGGTGTATTGAAATTACTGAACGGTAATACTAGCCGCGCTCGCGCCGACTCGGATGACTCAGGATCCTCGGCGAACGGTAACGCGAAAAACGTTTTCCTCTTGCTCTTGAACGATAGCTTGCGATAGGCCGACACCGAACGTCTCAATCGCAGACATTGGCATCTAGAAGCGAGGCAGACGAGAAGAGTTCAATTCCCTGGTTGGCTTCTTGTCCATGCAACATTAAGCAGAGCCCTGCTGGTTGCACATTTCTTTATCGTCGTTCGTCGAGTGACAGTAAAAGCTGGCCTGGGTTATCGGAATGACACTTCGTTACAGTCGAACGAGGTCGCCGCGCCGGCAGTCTGCTCCCTCGCCGCTTCTTATTGCGCGAACAGATCAAGTGTTCGCTGTAAAAAGATTTACAGGGAGCACAAGGATTTCTTTCACGCGATTCATTTATTGAAACGTAGCTTCGACTTCGAATCAATGGCTTTTTTAGCCGCTTATCGCTTTCAAATTTTCATGTTCCAGATTTTTATTCAATCGCCGCGCCGATTCGATCGTGAGAACCGTGTGTTTATAAGAGTATTACAGCGTGGGATTGAAGGGAAATAAAAAGGGATCATGAATATTATTAAATATGCGACACAACTGAATCTTTTATTTGCAATTATTTTCCGTGGTTATTATCTACCGCTACTTAAGCGAATCTTACGATAGGGTCATTCCACGCGAATTCGGACACTTTTTGGAGTAACATCACGGAATTTGCTGAATTTTGGATATGTTGTAGTTTCTAGAGATATATAAACGTGTGCGAAAGGATTTATGAAAATTTTGAAAATTGTTAATTTTAGAGCTCTTTGAAGTTTACTGTTCACTTTTTTTCTATTAATTTTAGCTCTTAAACTAGCGAACTGATAAAAATGTGCTTTTGGGTGCTTATAGAGTAGACATAGCAATACCTAATAAAAATTGTTTCAGTTGGAAGAAAAACTTTTTTAACCATTTATTTTGCAATTGTTGTTGACAAATGCAGGTTTTTCATAGCGGGGAATTATTTAAAAAATCGAAAAAAGTTTAGAATGTAGCCCTATTTGTCCCCTTTACGGACCACTTTTCAAAAATACAGACATTTTAAAATTGGCCATAGGAAAATTAATTGAATTGTACGCCGCGCGTCGAAATCCACTGATTCGACCAGTCGAACGTGGCGGGGTCCGTAGTCTCTAGTGCGGTCCTTGCAGTCAAACCGAGTCGCGCAGCGCTTGGCTGTACGAATCAGTGGATTTCGACGCGCGGCGTACAATTCAATTAATTTTCCTATAGCCAATTTTAAAGTGTCCGTATTTTTGAAAAGTGGTCTGTAAAGGGGACAAATAGGACTACATTCTCAATTTTTTCGATTTTTTAAATAATTCCCCGCTATAAAAAACCTGCATATGTTAACAACAATTGCAAAATAAATGGTTAAAAAAGTTTTTCTTCCAACTGGAATAATTTTTATTAGGTACTGCTATGTCTGCTCTATAAGCACCCAAAAGCACATTTTTATCAGTTTGCTAGTAATCAATAGAAAAAAAGTGAACAGTAAACTTCTAAGAGCTCTGAAATTAACAATTTTCAAAATTTTCAAAAATCCTTTCGCACACGTTTATATATCCCTAAAAACTACAGCATATCAAAAATTGAGCAAAATCCTAGATGTTACTCCAAAAAGTGTCCGAGTTCGCGTGGAATGACCCGATAACGCAACAGTATTTTCCTCTTGCATCCTACGCAAGTTATTACCTATTATACATACATGTGTATGAAATTTCAAACGTGTATTTACTGTTTCCTTTCGACGCATATTAATTTAGTATCTGTGCGTTGAGTATCACGGCTGTTTTAACCCTTTCACAGCAGAATAAGATACCGAAAAATGTTAAAAAGAATGAGTTTCTTTTCTGCTTAATATACTACTTTTTTCTCTTTCGGTACGCGATGACCGAGTCTCTCATGCAACGCACACTGTGAGAGGGTTAAACACATAGTATGTTTATTATAAACTACTACTTCGTTCTGGATTGACATAATCACAGCCAATAGTTACACGGAGAGGATATCGAATAGTTTTACTTGTTGCAATAGCAAGTCGGACGAGACTCCGACTCGAAGCATGTAGGAATTTCATCTCGAATCGTTTTGAAAATTTCATCGAAGCCGGATCACAAGCATCGCGAGAGATGCGCGCATCTCCAAGTTCGCTCGCGGTTCGGTTCGACAAACGCCCAAGTTCCTCTAGATTCCTCTTTTTCCGCAAAGATCACCGCGATTAATGGCTATCGCGGAATCGATCTCGAGATGGGGGACCGGCAAGCGCGAGTCGCACGAGGAGGGAAGACAAGCGGTTTCAAAGATAACGCGAAGGATGAAAAGAGAGAGGAATGATTCAAGAAGATACGCGAGGAGATAGAGAGAGAGTGCATGTCGCCCCGGGTTCCATTCGCTTGATTGTCCTTTTTAATTAGCTCCCGATCTCTTGGTACCCGGTCAGGTACGTCGAGCGTGTCTTCTTAATTGTTAATGGGCGTTACGCCCATTCGAGTCCTCGAGAACGAGTTTTGGTCGGCTTCGGCGCGGCGCGCGTGTTCGGCCAAATAGAAACAGAAAGCCCCGAGAATTCCGAATGTTCAGACAATGTTCGAAAGCGCCAAAACAATTTATATCTAATCCATTCTGACGTACAATTTGTATCCTAATGATTTTACGCGAATCTTCGTTTCTTAATCCTTCGTATACATTATATTGTAATCACTTGTTTTCGGTCATCTATATCTCCCTGTACGACCAGCTTATTACTGTCGACCGGTTTATCTGACACATTGTTAATTACAACTATGCATCATTATAGTTAGATAAATAAATTCGCGGTAACAGCGAACGATATTTTTCAGCTGTTTCTACAGCGTCGACGCTAAGCACGTCCGAGTATTATAAAAGAACAAACTAAATACTCTATATTGTATCATCCGATCGTATAAGATTCATCAAGAGTATACACACGTATTCCAGCCGCGTGATAAGCTACGAACTAAATAAGGAATCGGGTTGTTATCCATAAGTGAGGTTCGTGTCAAACGTGGTCGTCCTGGTTGGTAGGGAGGGCAGTGCTCGATGATCTCGGCTAAGATCGTTCCCCGTATGTTCGGAAAATGCTGAGGGTGATCACGCTGCTCGGGCTGCTAGCGGTTATTATGTTCGAAGACCTAAGTATAATAAAAAAGCACGCATTTATCGTAAATGTTCTGTGGAACATAATGACGCGACTACGATACACCAGCCGATCAAAGCCCTTGAAGCGACACGGCGTCTCTTAAGGGACATTACCGTGCAAAATACCAAACGATGATCTTCTGGCTTATTCCGTCGATTTCCTCTCGCCGACATAATCGCTTCGCTAAAACGGAACGACTTCACGCAACGATGGGGGCTGCAATATAAATCAATGCGTACGCAGCGTTATTATTGCCCGAGATTGCGCGAATTATTCTTGCTCGTCGCTCTCGGGCTTTTAATCGAATCACGATGGAATTCAAATTACTGTCCCTCGTTTTCGTCTTGCGTTCAAATTTGTTTTTATTTATTTATTTGACGGGCTTCGCCCTTTGATACGGAACATAATGCAAAAGATAAATGGTGTTGAAGCATATACAAATAAAAATAAATTAGGCATGCTGATGCGAGGTCGATGATTAATTAGTAAATAAATGTCTGATGACACAAGAAAAAGAGGTAGAAAGATCAATTCGGTTCGAGAAGTCGTTAATGTAATTACAAATTCTGGTAACTGGATCGCTAAATTTAAGATTAGTTCTGAAGAAGTTTATCGGAGCATTTCGAAGAGTACGCGAGCTCACATTGAAATTTATGAGTTGGAGTAATGAAGGACAGTCAATCTATTTATTACTTTATATAGAAAAAGAATATCAGCAATCTTTCTCTGGTCTTCCAGTGTCGAAATTTGTCTTTCCTTTTTATTTATTAGGCATATGAAATTGTACTCACTGAGATGATTGACAGCCGGTTGAGAAGCAATTATAAACATTTTCCTATGCGATGGAAAAATTTCCGACGTGGGGATTATACTTATCGATATTTCATTCCGATTGCTTCCCGGACGGCTGTCGCGATCGTTTTGTCTGTTGTCGCCTGTGTTGTGTGTTAGTGGTACACCTTGAACGTTATGTCTGCAATTACTGACTATGTAGTTGCTCACCTAGTTATAAAAAGGAACCAAGAGTGTCTTTAAAAAAAGCTGATGATCGTGACGAAATGATAAAAACGCGTGCAACAATCGTCGAAAAGACGAACGAACTGTTCGCAACGCGCGTAAACTAAGTACGCAGTTTTCGAGACGCAAGAATGAAACAAAATAGGTAGATTCGATGCGAATGACTTGGAACGTCGTCGATGATCGCTTACCGAACATACGACGAATACAGCGAGTAAAGCAACGCCTAGCCAAAAGTACCAGGCTTCCCAAAAATGTCGTGGCGGCCGTTTTTGTAACAAAATACAACACTGCAAGTTGCAACAACAGTACAAACAATATTTTTCCGGTGTACACGCGTAAGGTTTTATCGCTTCGCCGTCTTTCGTGCTATTTCTTATTAGATCGGCACTGCATTCGTAGTACAGACGCGCCATGTCGCGATTCGAACATGATCTCGTTCCATCGATCGCTAAAAAATCTATTTCGAAGTGTACACCGATTCGATTCGGCGCGATAAAATTTCATTAGAATACGGCGAACCAACCAAGTGACGCGCGGGTCGATAAAGCCACATTGAGTCACGGGCAATCTAAAAAAATGTTGTTATTTTCAGAATGCACAGCTCCGCCGGCGCCGCTTAATTTACCGCTTCGGACACCTGTTCCCCTTACTTATTAGGCTTGTGATACACGGCCAACGCTCGCTACGCGACTCTCGTTCGCTCGTTTTTCTATTTTGTCCACAGTTTCGTTCGCGAAACGACGCGAAACCTTTCAACGCGTCGGTGTACTCGAAGACAACTGCTTTGCCGCTCATTTGTCCGTTCGGTGTTATCACTGACTGGACAGGACAGGCTTGAAATAATCGATAAAACGAGCACGGCATGTCCTTATTTACACGCGACCACCAATCGATAAATGTGCCTATTAAAGGACTGCGTTCGCAACACTTAAACTATTAGATCACCATTGCACCGTATATTTTCTGGTCTCAATTAGGGCTTTTATGAGTATTCAAATACTTAAATACTCAGAATACATAGAATATTCAAATAATCGAATACCAGTAAAATTCGAATTTGTTGTTCGGACGTTCAAATGTTATTCGAATTATTTAGGACTATTTGAATATTCGAAGTGTACAAATTTCGCACTTTTGTATCGACTACGAATCTAAACAGCCAGAAATTTGCGGTATTATAACACGTGGCGAAATTTCAATTATTCGAATAATCTTAGAATTTTCAAATATTCCCTGTAAACTATCAGCGTGAAGATAATAATAATAACGTCTTTATTGCGAAATCAAGGTGTACATATCTATTAATTCTTAGCTAACAACTTCGTAAAGGGCAAGAATCAGCGATAGCTGTTATGAAATCTGACCTCGTAATATATAATTATTGATAATATATTTGTTTGGTTAAAGATGTAAGTTCTGGCCACCTGTTTGAACTGATTGTGAGTATGTGATGTTATCGGCAGCAGATGTAACGGAACCTGTCTGTAAATCCACAGTCATCTATTTCATCATTAAGCTGCTATTTTGCAAACAGGGCCTGTGTTAACAGATCGGGAAGCAGATTGGCGCCAGAAACCAAGCAGATTATGTCAGCAAAAGCTGCCACCAGGTCTGTCAGCAGTATCTGCTCTAATTCTGCTGCCAATCTGCTGTCAGGTCGGCAACAGATCTGCCAACAGTCCTCTACATTACAGATCCTGCAACAAATCTGCTGCCAAACTAAGAACAAATGATGTAATGGCAGATTCCGTAAAAGTCTCCTTGATCAGCTTTGGCTATTTGGAATCCTATATATCCGACTAAATTATTCGAATAATCGAATACTTATAGTCCTAGTCTCAATATTATAAATCTCACTCCAAGAAAATTGAAGGTGTGCAACGTAAATTCCTACGGCTTGCTACTAGACCACGGTGTATTATAGAGGTATTCTGGCAAAGTACCTCTGGTTGATTTTTTGTGATTAATGGATGGAAGATCCTCTGGTCGCCGCTAGGGGCGTCATAGTCAAAACTCCGCGTATGGTATGCATGTGTGCTTAAGCTCGTTGAACCAATAGGAGCGCTCTTCACGGATGCTTCTATTCAAACGCACTTTAGCGGTCGCTAAAAGATCTTCTAATGATCACACATTTCTGAGGGAACTTGCAATACCTGTATAATACACCGCGTACTAAACACAGCGAATGTCCCATTCCTTCTGATTTACATAGTTGAGAAGTAAATCTTAATAATTTGGGTATGACGTCAGCTAACAGAAGAATGTTAAATATTACGTTTATAAGTAAAATTGCCAAAAATCTGATAGTATGTTCAAGGATTATCGAATTATTTTTACTGCATGTACCATATCTAGAATATAGACGTCTAAGAACTCACCTGATATATATAGAACATCATCGTACAAATTATGGATTCTCTGATTATATAAATCGAATGTCTTTGAGTACCAACATTGTCCATCTTATAATAGATATGTGTATTCGGCCAATCCATACTATCTTTAAAGCAATTTTTGCAACATATTTTACAGTGTACTGGTTTGTTTGTTTTAATTGCTGTACTATCTTTCATGTGATAATTGTTTCGTTTAGTTTAGTTTTCTACATTCAAGCTTCTTCATATACCAAAGCGTTTATCCCGTAAGATAAACATAAATAAATATTCTCGTAAAAGCGATCTCATCTTTTCAACCTTGGCGAGAAACGTTTGTATAAAGGAAACACATGATTTCCAAGTCAGACTTTTCCTAGGAATTTTATTTCTTTCCGAATGAAACGTTTGTACAGTCGGTAATACTTGAACGACAATATGAATAATACGAACACGATAAATATTCTTATGTTACAATTTGGAATAGTTGAAAAGTAGTTTCCGGCTGGAATAGAAAACAATATTAATATTGATTGGCATCGTGCGGTGGAGGTGGTGGCGGTGGACCTCTTGGCGGAAAGGGTGGTCGAAATTGTGGGGGTGGAGGTGGTGGTGGACCTCCTTGGGACACGGGAGGAGGTGGCGGATGCCTCCAACCAGGCGGGGGACGCGGCGGTGGAGGTTGAAATTGACCGAACTGCGGAGGCGGCGGCGCTCCGGCGGATGAGGGCGGCGGAGGCGGTGGGAATTGTCCTTGAGGTGGCCCGCTGACACCCCAGTGAGGAGGCGGCGGCGCCATCATTCTGGGAGTCGATTGCTGCGACTGAGACGTTGGCACGGGCATCGGTGGTAACGGGGGTGGCATCCCAGGTGGCAAAGGGGGATGCGCTGCCATTGACATTGGAGGCAAGGGTGGTGGGGGGATGCTTGCCGGAGGGAAACCGCTCGACGGTGGAGGAGGAACTGGAGGAGGCGGAGGGTGACCCATCGGAGGTCCTGGAGTCGACGGCGGTGGCGGTGGTGGAACAACCATTCCGTGGTGCATCACGTGGTGCTGCGGATGGTGGGAAGCTTGGTGAGACGCTGCGTTCGAGTTCGGCATCGGAGGTGGAGCCAACGGAGGCGCATCCGCGAAGAGCTGATGGGGTCTGTCCGCTTGACTCAGTGGATTCTGAGCAGCCAGCAGTCGTTCAGCTGCACTGCCGTGTCTTTCTCCTTTCGCGTCGCGTTTGAAGGCGTACGACACGGAGATGGGCCTGTTGCACAAATACTGCCCGTTCATTGCCTCTATACTTGCGTCCGATGCGTCGAACGAGGCAAAGTTTATGAACGCAAAACCTTTGGAATTTCCTGTCTCAGGATCTCTCATTATCTGAAACACAGATAGATATTTACTTCATAATAGACTGGCAGATATAAATTGTCAAAATGCATTATTACCTTTGGTGTTTGGAGAATCACACCGAACGCACTGAACGTATCGTACAGTAGCTTCTCGTCTACCTCCGGATCAAGATTTCCAATGAAGATGTTAGCTCCAACATCTAAATTCTTTTGATGAGCACTTGCTTTATTCACTCTTATTGGTTTTCCATACAATTTGATCATATTCATTATTTTAATAGCATAGTCCGCATCTTCTTCTCCCATAAATTCAACGAATCCATAGCCTTGGTGCATTTGGGTTACTCTATCTTTAGGCATGTGAACGTTCACTGCAAACAAAAGGAAATTAAATAAATATACTTCACCTTAACAAGGAAAAAAAGAAGTATGTCAATATATTGTATTAGACACGTACCTACTGGTCCTGACTGAACAAACAGTTCCCACATAAGGGATTCTGTAACTTTGTCGTCCAAACCACCCACGTATATTGTGGCATCTAAAACATACATTTTACTTAAAGTATCGAAAAGTTTTTCTCTTTCATAGAAAATTCTATAATTATAAACATACAAATACTGTTTATATACACATAACCTCTTAATATAACCTAACATTTTCAATTTCTATTTTAAAAAATAATAATAACAAATAAGTGTACAATATTGTACACAATACAAATTAGGAAAATAATTAGGACTTTACAACACGTATTACATCGTGTAAAAATACCTTGATTGCGCTCAGCAATAGGACCGGCTGCCATTATTGTTTGATTATTCTCACATCAGCCACAGAGTAGTTACAAGTTACACAGAGGCGAAACTCCACACTCCACCCCTTTTCCGTTGTTTTCAGATACCCAATTATTGGAGCGCACGCGTCAGCTAAGATGTGTTGCATGAACATAGCTACAGACCGCAGTGCGCATAAGCTGACAAAAGTGTGTTGCGCGCAAATGTTCGAGAATGTCGGGTTCGGCCTCGGTCTCTAAGCGCTGTTGCCATATCGTACATATGTATATTACGAAAGGCAATGGAGGTATACGTTCATGAAGTGGCAACGTCGCTTTTAAGTGGTACCTGCTAGAGTGGGTACCCACTCTAGTTCCTGCAAATCGGGAATACCGAGCACAAAGAAGTTTAGCCTCTGTAAGAGTACTTACTCTGTGCATCAGCCCAACGTGTGCAACTGTGCATCAATTGATCATGTTGGTAACAATGCTTCAAAAATATTCCAGTGTCACGTAATGTAAATATTTGCCGACACATGTATGTATTGTTTTAGGAATGAAGCATTATTTCTGTAAAAATATAGGTAGCAGTTACAAAATACATGAATGAATACTGTGTACAAGATAACATTAGACTTATATTTATTTGAATACATATCAATATAAATACAAAACAAGGTCATATTTTGCAACAATTTTGAATAATTCTTACGCTTATAATCTTTTAAACAGAATGATTGCAAATCAGTTATAGCTTTAGATTAACCAAAAGGTTTAGGTAATAGTAGAAGCAGCAGTAGCTGCGACAGCAGCTCCTTGATTTTCTTGAGTTGCTGCAATAAATGCATCAATGAATACGATAATACTTATATTACAGTTAATATAAACTGTGGTACCTTTGTAAGAATATTCCAAAGCAGTTGCTATAGTCCTCATATCACCTTCGATACTACGTGCCCAATTTTCTGCATCACCAATTTCTTTCAGTGCACTCGAGAACGATTCCACTAAATTCAGCCAAGACTGAGTTTGTTTTGCAAAATTTGTTGCACTGTGTTGCAACTGTTTAGCTTCTGCATCTAATTTTTTCTGATTTAAATATGCTTGAGCCACCCTACATTACAAATTATTCATTCGATAAAATATTGTATCATGTTATGAGTCTTGCTGATACTTACCCTACATTTAAATGATCAACCAAAGCTTGGGTTAAGTTGCTTGCAGCTTGCACTGCTTCTTTCCGCTTTTGTTCTGTCAAAACAGGACAATTTAATAATGAAATCTTCTTGAATGTTCAAAAACTAATTAATAAAGAAGACAAATTTTTGAGCTATTTACCTTGTCTTTCTTTTCTCACTGTTTGTTTACTTTGATGTTCTTTCACAATTGCAGATAACATTTTCGTTGATATAAGTAATTGTGTTGTAACAGTGTTGTAATTACAACTGTCAGATCACATTTATAGTAAATATTAATTCTCTCAGCAGAGCTGATATTTACCAGCGATAAATGTATTCACGATTGTTTACTTTTCGTGTTAGTTCGTTTATTGATCTTAGGAAAATTGCATTTCGATCTAAAAGCATAGCATACCCACAGAGTAACATACAGAGGCGAAACGCCCCGTCGATTCCTTTGTTCTTTGAGGTACCAAGTTTCGTGGCCTTGAGTTACAAAGACGGCGCGACGTTGCCGGCTTTATTACGATATACTGTACAATAAGAATTGACAACATTGAGATATGATGGCGGGATTCTTAAACAGGTCGATGAAAATAACGCGTGAAGCCATCATTTTAACGTGATTTATTTTACAGTCTTTGTGAGTAACAGTAAAAACAATGATATTATTATTTATTTCTTTCATATTTCAAGGGGGTAGACCCTTTGTAGAAAAGAATGAATTAGACTAAACAGCAGCGTTGGGTGTGTGTACCCACGCATGCGCATTGAAATTGATTTTGAAGATAAAATTACTATGTATTAAAGAACCCGATTCTCATGATTCGATTCAATATCGATTCAAAAAATCGATTTTTTTCACGCATGCGTAATGAGAACAAGAATATCACAATTATTATGCGTTTTGTTTCCTATGCTGTACGAAATCTTAGAAGTACGGTCCCATAAGAAATACATGGGACTCATGGGACCCGTTTAGTTCACTTTTCTGCCACTATCCAACACCAAAAGAGATGTTGTATTTGATGCGGCTACGTTCAGTTCTCTTCTGTTCTCTTCCAATTGTGTTCGTTTGAAATTCGTAAATGTAACAGGTGTAACGTCAGTAACTAAACAGTTAGTAAACTAAAATTTTAATCCGTAGATACGTATGTATATGATAAAAGTGTATATATTCGGTAATTTGCGTACCTGGAAATAAGAGCATTGTTTATGGCATTGTTTATACATTACTCTCCTAATTACTCAAAATGATGCATGGACTAAATACAAATATTTCACAAATTATATATTTAAGTTTATAACAACCTTTACTTCATTTTATTTTCAGGAAATTATGGAGGAAGTGATTAGATTGAATAATTTAAAAAACAAATTGCATCAACAGGCAACAAATTTAATTACAAAATTAAAAGAGCACGAAAGAAATAAGCAGCAGCAGCTTGCTTCAAAGTTGTTAAGGTCGTAATTATTTCTCATGTATTAGATTTATTGTCAATATTGTCAATAATGTTGTTTTTATTATAGTATACCTAATAATACAGACAATGTTGACAATGAGGAAGACGCAGAGAAAATTAAACATCTATGCGAAAAAGCTCGCGAGACTACTGGTATTGCGTTTGAAAATATAGATAGAAAATGGTTGAAGGATAATGTTTATCGTTACACAGCTAACATGGTGACAAAAACATTAACACTTACCATTGAATTGACAGTACAGTTAGAGGTATATATCATAGCGATAATGATATTATAGACAATAAAGGAAGAGTTCCTGCATTGCTATTTAATTCAACTGATTTTAGGGAGAAAAGGAGTTCGAAATTCTTGACATAATGTGTCACTTTATCAACATTCGTAAATGTCACATGTTAGAGATCGATTCGTGGGTGCAAGACATCACTAAGATGAAAAATTTTTCACTTCTTGCATCTGGTATCTTGTAATTTTGATAATACATTTGTATGATGGAAGGCAATACTTTATTACACATATTTATTTTGTAGCAATTTCACAGTATAATAGTCACAATGAATTAAGAAATAAAGTATTATATAAGTTAAAAAAGCATAATTATGGAACTGTAAAAAAATTTAATGAGGATTCTGGTGGATATATACTACACATACATTCAACTAGCAACAAGGAAAAAAAGTACTTAATATTTCAATGGTCATTGTTATTCGTAGAACGAATCTGGCGAATCACACATTTCTTTAATATCACTTCTGTAGAAACTGGTAATAATCTTAACAAATATGATGAATTATTTCTAACAATTTGTCATAGTTGTTTATTATTTGTAGAAGCTGAATTTGCAATCGAAAACAAGGAATTATTGGAACGCTTCTGTCAAGTGGGTCTCCAGAAAAATGAACTCCTAGATTTGTGGCTTGAATTATGTAGTGCTGTTGATGCATATGAAGATAAAAGTTCGATTGTAAGCGAGCAATAATACTTTGTGAAATCATGACACAATTCAAAACTTGTATTATTGTTAGTAACGAACTTATATTGTTTATCCCTGAAAAAAAATGCCAATAAAAGTCTTGTATCTCCTCTTTGCTTTTGATTTTTGCGCACGAATTAGTTTGGTCACCAGCTGTATTGGTGCGCTGGTGTCGCTCCACACACACATGCATAGCGTATCACTGACACAGTGAACTATAAACTACCTGGAATGAGCAGTTCAGTGGATCGGGATAGGAGAAACCGTGCCGACAGAGAGGGCTATACGGGGTATCTTTGTCCTTTTCTAATACACTGTTGCAAATATAACAAATGACTAACTGCGCGTAATTAAATGACCCGCGCGACGTGTATAAGAAAGAGACAGAGATACCCCGTATAGCCCTCTCTGTCGGCACGGCTGCTTATACACGTACTGCTCATTCCAGGTAGTTTATAGTTCAGTGCACTGACATTTTACCGCAAGGAAAGTGAAAAAAAAAAAAACCATGAATATCGCCCTTTGTGCTCCGTCCTTATATTCTGTTATATTCCTAGGTCCATGCTTCAAGCTGACATTCTTGTGAATTCTGCTTAAAATGTTGCGTTTATTAATGATCAATGATCCAGCCTTAATCAATATCTCTTAATCAATATCTAAACAACGTTTAACGATGTTACAATTTCGCTTTCCAATAATAAATATTACATCATTTGTATTTGCAACTAAAAACTGGACAAAACAGTATAAAATAAGTGCGTATTTTTATTAGCACAATTTCGCTGAAAAACATCTATTGCCGATAGGTGGCAGTCGTATACCAACTTTTTTACTTTCTAATATGCGGAATAACGAGTATGGCGACCAGTTCTCGTTGGTGTAAAGTTTACCTGTTGATAATCGGATTGAAGTTATCGTGAAGGAAATTACAGAATTATTCTGGTTCTAACGAGGCGAATTGCCTCTGGCAAAGGTCTTACGCAGAACAACATTTCATTCTAATGAGGTGGTCAACACTTTCATACAAAACAAGTGTAACCAAACGATGGTCCAGAATCTCGAGAGTACGAAAATTAGGGAAGAAGTGCTGTCATTACTTGTATATCTAGCATAAGTTACTGGACGATGATATTCGCTGTCACAAACGTTCTGTGATGGACTTAATAGTTAGGAATTCGCTGACGTTTCCATTCACGTCTAACGAGATAAATAAAAATGTAATATAAATCTCTGTGTTTATCCGTGGTATATTAGCCCTCTATTTTCTTTGGAAAAGAACATTTGAAAAATTTCGTATGAGAGAATGGCAATTCGCATTACATTAGAATGCGGGCATTCAGCTATGTTACGTATGCGCACCACCCCTGAGGGTTATACTCACGATTGGGAGTTATTCGTACGGGGTATCGATAATGCAGATATACATCACTATATTGAAAAAGGTAAATATATTTGTAAGCGTTTAATATGTCTATATGCAGCGCAAGACTGAAATAATATTACACGCGGGATGATTCTTTATTTCTTATGCAACAATAAATTCAAATTATAGAATAAAATTTTTTCATTCGAGGTTTAGTTTTACATGAAAACAATTTTAAAATTCATTGTGTCTTACCTAACTAAGACACAATTCATTCATAGATAAAGCTTATAGAATCATTTAATGGATTTGACAAAATCTAAAAAAATATTTAAGTTTTCAACATTTACACTGTAAATAATAGTTTCTAACGTAGCATAAATCTTCAAGATGAACTTTGTCAAACATTCGAATTTGCTTATTAATTTTTTTAAAAGAATCGTCTCATTCTTTTCATATTGTAGCTTTAGTTAGATTGTGTATAATACAAAACTCCTAATTGATTTTATCTGAAATTCTAGTGGTTTTTCAATTACACCAAACATTCTCAAAGCCAAAGAGGGTATTAAAAGAACCACCATTTGAGATCAAAGAATCTGGTTATGCTGGTTTTGAAATTCCCATTGACATTTATTTAAAAAATAAGAATGAGGGAACGAAAAAGATTGAAATTTTGTACGACCTTATTTTACCAGCCAGCGGTCCTGCCATTACAAACGTCATACGACATACCGAAATAATTAATAATCCTTCAGATGAATTTAGAAGGAAATTATTAAAGGGTGGCGGTGTAAGTATATTCTATTCTGCTTTGAGTTCTTTATACTTTAGACGATTATAAAAAGTAATATTTATACGAATAGGTCGCTGTGACCGGTTCTGACAATTTGGGTGAAAAGAGTGAAAGCAAGGCTTCAGCTATGGTCGGTAAACCGAAGTTAAGCGGTAGCGAAACGAAGAAGCACAAATCTGTGGAGTCAAAAACTTCAAATTCCTTTGCCGAGTTATTTGGAACTCCGCTGAAACCTACAAAGGTTTCTCAGGACATCAAAAAACCTACGCAACCGGAAAAATCATTGGCTCTAAAGCCGTTAGTTAATACGGAAAAATCGGATAAAGTAGATAAAATATCGAAACTGAAGGACAGCCCTCATAAGGATAGTAAAAAAGAAAAAGTAGACGAGAAAAAAGACAGAAAGGTTAAAGATCAATCTAAAGATAAAAGTCGGAGCAAGGAAAAATCAAAACGGCCTTCTAGTCCAAGTAACAAAAGTCATTCGAGTCCTTCCAGTAAACGACCACCGTCTCCGGTATCAATGAAAAGACCTGCTAGTCCTTCGTCTCTTCCTCCTGCAAAGAGATCGACTTCTCCGAAATCCAAAGAGAAGGAGTTGAAAAAATTAGTTCCAGAAAAGGAGAAGGAGAAAAGTAAAGAGAAGGACAAGACAAAAGATAGCTCGAAGAGCATCGTGAATTCTTCGAAGAGCGAGAAGAAAAAAGATAAGAAGAAGCATAAAGAGGAGAGAGACAAAGAACGAAAGGACAAGTATAAAGAAGGCGAGCGGTCTGCTTCCAAAGAGGCTTTAAAACTGACCGAAAAGAAAACTGATAAGCCAGAGAAATCGGAGAAAGGTGAGAAAGAGAAGAGTCAAGAGTACAAGGCGACGAAGGACGGTAGAAAATCGCCTAAACCAGTGAAGGAGATCGAGAAACCAAAGGATGAAAAGATACTGAAGGTAGAGAAACCGGAGAAAGTTGAGAAATCTGAAAAGGTGAAAGATGGAAAGAACGATAAAGACAGGCAAAAGCACAAGCACAAAAAGAGAGATAGAAAGGACAAGCGGGACAGTAGCAAAGAGAGGGAGAAGAAAGAGAAACGCGACAGAATGAAATCGTCGACGGAGAAGCAGAATAACGTGCCTAACGCGCCAGTGCCGGCTAATCCGCTCTCAACTTTGTTAGCGGAGATGCCGGAAAGGGACAGCAGCGATTCGGCGCCTTCGGTTGACGACGATTCCTTCTCGGAACCAAAGTTAGTGGCAACGGTGAAGAAGGAGGTGGAGAATCTGACTGCGTCCACGCCGCCTACCGAATTGGCGAAACCGCTATCGCCAGGGATGCCGATCGACGCGAAGAAGGAAAAGGTGGATCGAAACAAAAAGGAGAAGCCTAAAGGCAGTAAGGGGGAGGAGATTCGTAAGAGGAAACGGAGGAGCGAGAGCAAAGGGGACGACGAGCACCTGGTTAAACGCGAAAAGGACAGAGGTCACTCTACGTCTCCCCCGTTGGAGCCCGTTTCTTCGAGTCAGTCGCCTGTTGTGGTGGCCCAGGAAGCGGTTCACGTCGCGAAGGACAAGGATGATCGCGGCGGAATGGAGCAGATCCCCGAGAAGAACATTGAAGCCGAGGCGGAACAAGTGGCGCCTGATTCTACGAACAGTACTTTGGTCGATTCGGACATGGGAGAGCCGCCAGTGTTTTCGGAAGATTACGTGTCTCAGCTGAAAGATTTGCAGCAAAAGATAATGACGTTGCAGGATAACCAAGAACTGCAGAGAGTCGTTCAGGTAATCGCGGAGACAGGACAATACGAAATCACGAAAAAGACGTTTGACTTTGATCTGTGCGCTCTGGATCGTAGAACTGTGCAACGTCTGCAACAGTTCTTTGCGTCGTGACCGTCTGTATTATGAAGCATGACAGCCTTCTTTTTACATATTATTATACTATGTATAAGTCATTAAGTTATTTCAACTTAAAAAGAGATTCTTTTACTTGGACTAAATTAATATACACATGATACCCCAGGGAAATATATCCGGACACACTTTCTCAGAGGAGAAGAGACCTGTTTTTTTTTTTTTTTTTTTTTTTGTGCATACTCGAATTTCGTGTATATTCATTTTATTTTATATCCACTGGGTATATTCGATCATACTGCAGAAATGTGCATGAATTAACGGTTGAAACACTATTATTTGTAATCATAGGTCCTTTAATATCACCAGATCCGCTTATTTTCTTGTACATTTTTACGTTTCCAGCACTGTTGTTTTTATGTCATTTTGTACATAAGTAATATAGAATGTGTATAAAGCTTGGACTCGAAAATTGTACATTGCATCGTCCTGTAACATAGAATTCCGATCGTATCTCTGGGGTACATTGGAATGGTCTACAGTGCATTTATTCACGTTATGTAGACACAAATATATTTGATTTCCTGTATATTATAAATATAAAAAGAAGTTATCTTGATTTTTATGATAATCATTAGGATCATTTAAAAATTTTGTGCAGTCATATTGACTTGTAATATAGATATATTCTTGATATCCTGCAAAGAATTTAACGTAGGTTTATTCTCTCGAATCAAGAACATGTTATATTTATTGATATTTTCATACGCGTCGTATTAACAAAATGATTTGTTTTAACGTCGTATGTCTAATACAGTACTTTCAACTATTTGTAATGGACATTCTATAGATTAGAATATTTAGTTACAAGACAAAAAGATGCAAACAGCACCAACACGTTACGAGAAAAAATTGCTACTATACTCAATAGTATTGATCTTTCGGTTACGTTCGCACTTCTCAATCGAAATTCTCACTCAAGTATTTATTTAACGCTTGTCAATGTTCTTTTTTTTTACGACGCATTGGCATTGCATTTGTTTAACAAGGAAAAAAACTATTTTTCCTCGGATTGCTTGAAATTCGCATCGCGCAAATTACAAAGACATTCAGTTTACTCTCCGAGTCATTCAAATGGCTTCCTTTTTTCTCATGCATTTCTTTCTTTTGTAATCGCGATCAAACGCCACCAAATGGCTATACTGCTGGGTGCAATTGATACACCAAATAGTCTGTATGTTTTTTTATATAACGTATTTAAATAATGAAAATTGTACAATTAGGTAGGAATCGCGGTAGTTTTTAGAGTTTTACATTGCGTTATTTATTGCACCACGAAAAAACGATGCTATTCGCGAGCGATAATTAAGCATGAAAATCATTTTAATGATGGTACTAATGATTTTCTGATGCGACAAGCAAGAAATCGGAATAAGAAGAACCGATCAAGTACTATTTGTGAACTGAAATTACAAGCGTGAACGAAAACGAAGATATTGTTTTCCATGAATTTGTATTATTGTACTCGCACGATTCGTCTCTTTAAAATAATTGTAACGAAATAATTTTCTCTTGGAATGCGATATGCTCGGAAATCCTTTTAGAACAAGGGCATTAGTAGAAATTGTTGAGCAAGTGTGTTGCTATTGTTAGATGATTGTCATCGTATGCAGTGTCATTAATCATTCGAACTTAAAAGTTAATCGAATCAAAAAGTTTTGCATAGAACGTACGAAGACAACCGTATTTTTTATTAGTCAGGTAAACCAAACATTTGATACATTGGTTAATAATGGCTATGACGTGTTTAACTTAGAAAAAAGTATCAGGTGGCCTACACGTGAAATAAGTCCCGCAAAGTACGTACTATGGAGGTTCTTTCATTTGACAGTGATAGAATCGATACAGAATCTGTCTGAAAGCGATAATTAAGAAGCTTTTTTTCTAGGAGAATGTTTGGATCGTCGTGTTCGTTGTTTGTTTTATCATTGTTACACTTTTATATACACATATACATTTATACCTCTATACACATGTGATGTCTGTGTTTTAAATGTGTACGCGCGTCGTGACGCGCGCACGCGTGTATGTATGTGCTACTGTTTCTTTTCCTTCTCTTTGTAGATACCATTTACACGTTTCACAAAAAAAAAAAAAAAAAAAAAAAAAAAAAAGATTTGTATATTTTAATTTGTTGCATGCTTAAGTTTTAACGAAGTGTTTGGTCCCCGTGAGGTGTCGTGCGTGTTGACATATGTGCACCTTCGTCGACGTACATGTAATTGTTACGAAATCTCGAGCACGCTCGAGGCAGAAAGTAAGGTTGTATAAAGATATGCACAATTACGCGAATTGAGATTTCCCGACGATTATATCAATTGTAAATAGTAGATAAGGAATCGCGACGGTTAATCTGTATAAATAAAATCCGCGACTTTCGAAGATATAGTACAAGACAACACTCCTGAATTTATATGCCATTCGGTGTACATTTATACGTTCAGTGTACATTTAATAAGTACCTTGGTGACTAATAAATATCTTATATAACTGTGCCTCTACAAATATGTCATAGAAATGAATCCGTAGCGAAGAACCAACGGTAGAACGGAATCTCGTCTGTAGATTTTTTACATTCGACTCGCTTGCGATTATAAGGATGGTACCGAGATCTGTTTGATATCAATACATTTGTGTTTCACATTGATATTTCTATATCAATCTTCAATTTAGTCAGTTTGGAAGCAGCCTAAATAGCCGAATCTGATCGAGCAAATTTTACAGAATTTGCTATTACAGCATTTGTTGTTAGATTGGTAGCAGATTTGATGCAGGATTCTGTAACGCACAGGACTGTTGACAAATTGGCGACAGAAATCGAGCAGGTCTTGTTGACATAAACTGTTTCTGCTCGATTTCTGACATCAATCTACTTCCTGATCTAACACATGCACTGTTTGCAAAGCGAAAACAGATGGCTATAGATTTGCAAACAGGTTTTGCTGCCAATTTGCTACCAATCTGCATGTAAATGGTTTATAAGGAGTTTGAGACCTATTAAAACAAAAAAGTATCGATACGTATCAATTGTAGTATGTTTGATGTTGCAACTCACAAAAAGCCAATGCACACGACGCAAAGTCGTTGCGATCATTTCATTTTCGTTACTACCGATGTTACCGATCAAAATATGTAATGTAACATTACAATAGGCTGACGACTCGCAGCTTGTCACTAATATACGGAGATTGCCCTTTGTCTGGATATTTCCATGTAATTGTATTGCATCAATATTACACGAGACAATATCAAACAAATTTGACTAATACCAATTACGTGTTATTTAGATATCTATTTGATATCATAGCATGATGATGTTCGGTAATTGATACATATTGGTATTAATGAGTAAGTCATTGAGTTGATCCCACCACTACTTGCGATACTTACCTTCGTTCGCAAAGAAATTTTCAGAGTTTCGGTCGAAGCATTCGCCTCTAAATAAACGAAACTCGTTCAAAAGTGGAACTATAGTTTCTCAACAACATTTACTGAGAGCGCGTACAATTAGTAACGCATACCACATTGCAGCAGTTTATTGGGTTTCGTGTAATGTTTTGGTACAACGGTGTAACAGAGTAAAGATTTCTTACGATCTCCAGCGCCGATCATCTTCGTCGCCGTAACGTTGCATAATTTAGAGAAACGAAGTCGAAATCTCGGCTTGTCCTTTTGCCGTGTCTCTTTTGGTGTTCTTGCAACAACGCGACGCATCAAGTTTCGAGAATCCGTCATGCAAAATATTGAAGCTCCATCCCCACGTAGGATATTACAATCGTTATACGAAGCATACAAGGATGAATTAATTTAGTATCCTGCCAATTCAGCAAACGTGGAGTCCATCTCGTCGGCGAGCGATTTGTATCTGTCCTTGTTGATACCCAACTCATCTGAAAAAGTTCAGTCGATGTTTAGTATTTGACGTTTTTCGTCAACTAATTTCTATCACTTTAAATCTAAACAGTAAAAATATCCTACAAATTTTCTACTTGATCTTTCTGCGCCTGGCCGGTCAACGGTTCCGATTCGTTTTCAGAGAAAACACATTTCAAGGTTTTGACGGGCAAGCGCAGATCAATACACTACTCGTTTTAAAGTCAACGTGAACGTGTCGAATTCGCTGTTCTTTTGTTTTTCGGTTCGCTACAAAAAGGATGTTAACCCTATGCAAAAAAAAGTTCACGCGGTCGGTGTTTGTGCAATAACATTCGTCCTAGAAAAATTGGGCACTACCTAGCTTCTTAAAAATTTAGGGATACAAATGTCGTACAACGTGGTGTATGTCGGTGTGTTTGTACGATACAAAATGATACACAAAAAAACATCGTGTTGCAAATTTGCACGCGTGTGAAAGCAAACGTAAAGTAAAAAGCGTTAATAGTTCATCGTCTACGGAAGAGAACTACGCTTTCAGTCTATATGCACTTCTGTAGCTCGATTGGTTAATCACTGGACTGCGGATGTTTATGCAAATTTTATATGTCAGAATACGCAAAGTATATGTAAAATATAAGCAACATTTGTACAATATAGTATACTATTTATAATACAATACAACGTAACATCATATTGCATCTGTATCATTGATATAGAATAATTGCATAATATTTATCATTGGTAACAATAATTTTTGATAAGTGACGCCTCTTATCACATAAAATTAATTTGAATTAATTTGAATCAAGAAATTCTGGTACATTTGTACCTTTTTCTAGCATCGTGCTTTTATTTTGTTCGTATTTTTGATATTTTGATCATTGTTTTAAGTCTTATTAAATTCATATTATATTATTTTGAAGCATAGATTTTTTTGGAAAACATATCTTACTTTTTCTCCACAGTCGTAGATACTTTATGCAGATTTTGAGCAGAATCTTTATAACTAATTTAATTGAATATTGTAATGCTAATGTATTTGTTTATATTGCATTATATAACTTTCCGTTTCAATTTCTTTTGCCAAATTTTCAAACGAACAGTTAAATAGTTTGAATCATACCTTTTTACGATTCACAATATTATAACACAATAATGATTAAGAGTTTCTTAACGAGATGAATATTTATGAGAAATGATTTTACTTTATATTAATACATGAGAAAACTGTACAAAATATGTACAATATGTAAAAAACATGCATTATGCAAAACATATATAGTATGCAAATTAAGAAATTATTTTTGGAATCTTCTAACCATAAAATAAATTTTTGGTAATATTAAAATCTGGTATTTTCTATAAACATGCGTTTGCATAAACATCCGCAGTCTATTAGTTACTTTGCTCGAAGCATGCGAGAATCGTGAGGTGTGGTATACCTTTGCACTTGAGTGTAAGGCAAACAGTTCGCGAGGGAGTTGGCAAATGTACCTGACGTACGACGGCCCACATAAACGTGCGAAGCAAATTTGTGTTTGTTTTTTTTTTTTTGTTCTATTAAGCGCCTTGTGTACTTGTGTGTTCTTGGACGCGTATATTAATATATGTACAATGTAATACAACGTAAATGATAGTACGTAGACTAAGCAAAGCACTCCCAAATCAAAAAGTTCGGGCAACGATGTTCAAACGGTGTAAAAAATCGTAGAAGAATCGGAAAAATTCTTATATTGAGATTGTATGAAAAGTGATATTGAGTGTTGCAACTTTTATACGAGCGTGAGGAAACGAAAAAAAAGCGAAAGTACGTACTATAAAAACACGTTTGTTAAAATATTAAATAAAAATACGCCGAAAGTTGAAGTTATCGCAACGAAAAAAAAAAGGAGAAACATAGCTAAAGCGGAAAAGTTTGTTCGGAAACGGAAAAGACAACGAAAACGGATCGATCTTGAGTGGGAAGAATAAACGAAAAAGTTTTGGAGCGAGTATGAGTGATATTCGTTTGCTTTAGTAGCCAGAAAGCTCAGCGAATGTCTGGTCCAACTCTTCGCAAATCGTTTTGCGTTTCTCCTTCTGCTGGTGCAATATGTCTGCAAAGAAAATTAGTTGTGTTGCACGATGAAGTGTTGTTTATTATCACGACAATTTTTATAACGAACACTACCTTGGTAATCTCTGTAACTATGAAACAATCGTTACAAGTAAAAATCAATAATTTCTGTTTTTAATCGATCTCTCGTACCCTGTCTCCGTTGGAGGAACCAATTCCACGATGCGCGTACCGTTTGGTAGAACGTTTCTGACATTGCTCAAGGTTGGCAAATTGACCAGAAATCTTTCATTTTATTCTAGCGTGACGAAGTCCACCCTTGTCACTTTGCCAAATTATGTCAGAGCCGTTTAAGTTTAGCACAAAAATAGTCTAAAAATATGTTCAACTGCAAAAAGTGCAGCGCCGAATTCTCGAAAAACCAGATTCACTCTTTATACGTTGCGCTTTAATAAAAGAGTAAAGAATCGTGAACTGACCTTCCAGCCTGTCGACCTCCTTCTGGAGTTTCTTGACGGTTTTCTCAGCGAATTCGGCGCGGGCCTCGGCTTCCTTCAACTTCACCGTCAAGGTCTTCAGTTGACGCTTGAACTCTTCGACTCTTTGGTTAGCCTAAAACGACTCAATTAACGAGCGCCAAATTTCGCTTATCAGTAACGAGGAGAGCAACAAACAACTCACTTTCTCTTCGGAAACTTCCAGAGACTTCAAGCTGTTACCGACGACTTTAAGTTCCTCTTCCAGCTCCATGATCTTGCTACAGAATTAGAACGAATGAATCTCACGCAACGAGACACGCGACTCTTCCGAAAAAGAAGAAGACACTCACGCTTCACCAGATTTGACTCGGTCCTCGGCGACTTCCAGCTCGTCTTCAACGAAGGCCAGCTTCCGCGACACTTCGTCGGATTTTCCGTCGGCGTCCTCGGCGAGGAGACGCGCTTCCTTCAGTTGGTTTGTCAGCTGATCCATTCTCTCTTCATCCTGCTGTGCACGATTCTCCAATACTTTGCACATACTGAAAATTATTATTATTAATCAAATAAACGGGTTGGTAATTCTTTGATGCATTAGTAGAAATACAAAAGTGTATAACATGTATATAAAAAATAATGTAGAATACAAAAACGTAACAAATTGATAAAGAATATAGAGATAGATACAGGATAATTGTAATGCATAGAAAAGGAAAACGAAACTAGAATGTAGAGAAAATAGAAGAGAATAAATAGATTCAGTGCACAGATCACTCGCTTAACAATCGTAACAGTATCATACGGATTTGACTTAAATCGTATTTTATCGACCGAAAACGTGTCAAAGTTTGAGAATTTTTTTTTAAAAACTAGGGATTCGATTCATTTGAAATTTCTACCACAAGTTTCTTCATTTTTAAAGACGTTGCAGTTTTTTTAAAAATAACTTTTTAATAATAAACATTACGCGTTTTCGCAAAGCGTCACGCTACGTTTGCCATCCACTGATGTGCAGAATACTTCTGTAACCAGTACAGTGATTGTCTTCAAATTTGGTCTTTATATTCAGCAAAAACTGCTTTATCGTTCGATGAATCAGATTTTTGACAAGTTATGTAGTTTTCGTTTTACATAGAAAAACTGATGAATTTTGCTAACAAAAATGAAATTTTTACTATAAAACCTCATAAGTTTCTTAAAAAAAATTTTTTTTTCAATTTTGATTCATCAAACGAAAACTACAAGTGTATAGAGCAAAACGCCGTTTAATTTTTTTAATTCTGTTTACCTGGAAGGTAAATATCCTGCACATCAGTGAACGGTGAACTTCGAACGGCGCTTTGCGCGATGATGCATAACTTACAAAAAAGTGTAAGTTCTTTAAAGACAAGACATTCTATCATTCCGTCATTCGGTATTAATATAAATATATCTGATTTCTGTAGACACAAGATTCTTTTATATGGCTGATTGAATGTATTAAATGTATCACAGATAGAAATTATTTTATTTTGTACCGGGAATCGTGTAAAGTAGTTGAGTAAATTTGGCGAACCATGTATATTAGAGAAAAAGCTACTTCAAACTTTGAAGCCGTTTATCTCGAAACAACATTTTTCAACACTGCGAACCTCATAACCAGACAGCGGATATTTATGCAAAATAAAATTTTTACCAGCATAAATAAAGAATTGGAACTTGAAAAACAGTATGTTTAATATTCTAAAAATTCTAACTTGAATAATATTGTTGATATCTTGTATACTTTGGCACATGTTAACAAATTCGTAGATTTTTTGCATACTTAGCATTGCCATAAATGCATAAAATCCCCTGTCTACTCATAACTTTTGAACGAATCAATATTTTCACTTGAAATTTTAACTGAAAGTGTAGAATTCCTTGCCTACAATGTGCAACTTCCGCATCAACATTGCATGATTGTGAAATTTTTTAAAAATCATGAAGGACAATTTTTTCCCTAAAAATGTGAATAAAAGATTGATTCGTGTGCAATTTTTTCAATTTTTTAAAATTCGTCATCAAAATTGCACATTGTAGGTTTTAGTATAGAAATTATTCTCCGTAAAGTATTTTGTATGCACGTGATTGGTTCACCTAAAACTACGTATGCAAGCTGTAGTTGCGAGCAGTTTTTAACATTTTAACGATTTTTTGTTTGTAATTATTCACAAATGTGTTCATAATGAGTTGTAAAAAGTACCAGCACAATTGAGCATAATGAATATTTAGTATTTGAGAATTTCAAAACAAAATAAACCGCTGATTTTACATTGCCAATAGTGCTGTATCCCTTTAAAGGATCAGAAAAAATGTCGCAAATGGACACGATGCATAAGACAACGAAATGTTATCAAGATAAAGTGTCCTAAAAACGATCTGAATGATTACCGGCTGGATTCATCGGCAGCCTGGGAAGCTTCAGCCAGTTTGGCGGTGGCGGTGTTGAGTCGCTCTTCCGATCGCTCCAAGTCCTCTTCAAGCAATTGCACTTTTCGGTTCAAAGCGGCGACCTCGGATTCGGCCTGAAATTGAAACGAAATGAAAAATGCTCGAATAGTGACTCATTGACTCTTCTCCCTCGCGAAAAAAAGAAGAAAGAAGAGTGACAGAGAAACAGATGATTTCTCGGGTTACGAGCGGTATCGTTAGTGGCTGTAAAACTGCGTCACACTGAGTCATCGACCTTAAAAGAAGAGACTGCGCATTCAATGACAGGGTTAAAATAAAACGATCCGGTGAAAAACTCCGTTGGACGGAGTCCAAGACAAACTGGAGCAGTCGCAGCGATGGCTCAATTTTTGATCGAACGGAAGAAATTTGAAGGGCACTCACGTTGGTCAAAGCTTTTTCTTTCTGTTCGAGGTCCTTGTTGGCCTGTTCCAGATTCTGTTTGTTGGCTTCCAAGTCACCCTCCACCTGCGCTAGTTTCTTCGTCAAGTCGCCAACCTCTTCGTTCACCTTGTCCGCGCGCAAATTCGCCTCCTTCGCCTGCCCTTCGCAGGCATCGGCTTTGTCCATCGCATTGTCCTTCTCAAGCTTCATCGCTTGCATCTTCTTCTTGATCGCGTCCATGGTGGCGACTTTTTTCTTTGGCCGGCTTCCTTCAAGAAACTATCGAATTCGCTGAAATTCGTCAGTTCCCCTTTTTTTAGCGATCTACCGAACATTTTTCCACGCGAAACGATTCTTTATTTCCCTTCTAAACGTTTTGGTGTTAACGATGTTACTCCGTTCTTGTTTTTAGGACGAATCTAATGTTTCCCCAACGAACGATTCCAAAAAGAAAAGTGACATGAACTTCTACGGTTCGACAGTCTGTTATTTTTAAAGTGCACGATAACGAAAGATGATACGTTTGGCATTCAAAGCTCGCGAAGCCTATTCAGTTTCGTACGCCTTTGTGGAAGGTTGAGTCGCGAAGGCAGAGGAATGCGCGGCAGAGGCGCGAGGGTGAGAAGGCGGTTGCATATTTCGAGGATCCTCGTGAGTTCTGCGAGTCATAATCCGACGGATGATAGGGTTCGGCCTCCGAACCGCGAAGAGAGGAGCATGTCGGTGCGTCTACGGAAATAGCATCCATAGGCAGGCTCTATAAATATGCGCGGAACGACGAGGAGAGGACGGCGCGGCGCGGCGCGGCGCGACGCGGCGGCCGGTGTTTCTGTGGCCGCGCGACGCGAGGAGGCCAAAAAGCACGAGCGTAACCCAGAAGAACGAGCTTTACTTGGCCGCCACCGACGACCGACATTCGATCTAACTGCCGCGTATTAATAGCATTTACGAAATCATCGCAGACACCTCGCGATCCCGCGGCTAGATCCTTCGGATTTGCTTGTCTCGAGGATCGTCGAACGTCGTCCATGTTTCATTTTTTAACGCTATATATCGGACACAAGTTTCGTTGAGCTGTAGAAATTTAAATATCATCAATCCGCGTTTCGATAAATAACAGATACTTTCGGGCATCGCATTTTTAGACGGTGAAATTCGCAAAGAATTGGTAAAAGAATGCAAACACATTTCGATTCGTTTAATCTACAGTTTGCTGGTTTAATGGCCACGTTCGACCCTCTTTCCGGATATTTATAGCATCTGGAAGGTTTTAGCATCTGGTTACCGAGTGCCAAACTGACATAAGAAAGTAGATTCGCAAAAGTCAACAATACCCTAAGAACTCGAAGAAATATGTTTTTAGGTTCTTATTGCGTGAAATTTGAAGCGTTAAGGCGGCGCGGCGTTCGCAGAAAGCAACGATGTAAAGGGAGTGTTATATAAAATTGCGAATGCTACTTACGACATTGCGTTAAGTTAACTCCAGCAGTGAAGTTCCTGAAGCATTAGTTGAGCTATTGTTATTGGGCATCGTTTAGGAAATCTCATGAAAGCGTTCCAACCCCCATTTTGCTAAGCACCCTGCAAGTATTTATGTAACGATTATATTCTCAGTGCATGCATGTTATTTTAAAAAAATTCATAACGTTCGTACAACTTAAAAACTCTACGATGCGCGATTAGTATACATGTTGCATACGTAAATCTTCTTATCTTTTTGTACTAGATCCCGAAATTAGGTATTAGTTTTCTTTCCTGGGGCAAGCAGTTCCATCGAATCGCTCCGTATACGACAGCGGTTGAAAATAGCATGCATAAACGGAACGATTCGATGGCGGCAACCGATTTATTTTTGCCACAAAGTGGATTACGATCTCCGATCTTTTACGGTTTCTCACGCGTCAGCCCGTTACACGGTTCTGATTATTTTTACTGTACTTTTTTTTCTTGACTAAAGTGGCTGATGTTAAGCAGCGGTGAAACGCAAAGCGGTGTTATAGGATTAATGCTACTTACAAGCATCGCCAAAGCGGAACATTGTTTAAAAGGTTCGAGTTGAAAAACCCTCGATGCCAAAGCTGATTAAGCGGCTGCTGGATTCTGCGCAGGCGGACCAACAGATTTTCGGACAAACGCCTTTCAAAGCTGAAGCTCGTTAGTCGACGAAGCGGCTCCATTAGTAGGCATCGATATCTCCGACGAGCTCTAGTCCGAATTAGGATTCCGAATCCTTCGCCAGGGTGTTTTTTTTTTTCACCCTGAACGTGATTCGTTCACGAATGATTCACGAGCAGACCGAGGCACACGTTCGTTCACATTCTCGCTTCCGTTGTTCTGCACTCGCGGTCACCGATTCCGCTTGAGAACGTCGACCGTCGAAACGCAAGGTCGAACGGAAACGGCAGCGAATAGAGAAACCGATCAGTCCCACTGGGAAGAACTTTGCGACAGGTTCACTTACCTAACCCGAGCGAGCAGAGTGCCGCGAGTCGAGTGTCTGAGGGTGATTCGAAAAGCTTTTTCCTCGACGAGAAGCGAAGTTGCGGCAACCGAACTGAGAAGCTGATGGTGGGGAGCCCAAAAATGGACCGCCAGTCGGAAAGTTCTTAGGGGGTGGGGACCTGCTCGTTTATTTTCTGCTCTCGCCTCCTCGAAAATTTCTCTCACCTTCCAGTGGAGAAATACCGCTGGATCCAGCAACCTCCAGGCTTACGGATCGATTTGGAATCGCGGGTTAATATCGAATCGACGCGAGCGCATGCCTCTTGGTTAATGTTACGCACGTTTTGAGGACGTTCGTGCTCGTTGATCGCGAATCGGATCAAGTTCTCTATTTCGACGAAACCGTTCACGTTGCTACGAATCGATGCACCGATCATTTCAGAAAGCGTAAAACTGAAACCCATCAGGCAATCGACGCGTATTTTACTATTTTTGTATTTTCCATTTGCTTTGTTGCGGTTCGCTAAATTTTCCATCTTATAATTAGGTCTCAACATAAGTTCTTGGGATTCTTATCGCGTGCACTTGGTTGTCCCGTGTGATTGTACTTAGTAAAATGAGTCGGAGGATGGTTGCCGATATTCTTTTTTTATTTTAAATAACTAACGACTTCATCGACCGTCCTCCGTTACTGCAACTTATTAATTTTAATGCTTGTCGCGTTCCCTTCGTAATTTTCCTGTCTGTCGTGTTAACTTCTTCAGAAGTAATCTTAAATATAGTGATTCCGTCACTAGGATTTGAAACTACGCGAACAATCTATCTTTTTGCTCTTCCTCTAATATAATTAGACAGTCAGCATTGTAATTATTTACTACTTAACCAATAATCATACCTCATGACTAGACAGCGGATTTTATGCATTTATGGCAATGTTAAATATGAAAAAAATCTGGAAGACTATTAATATATTTCAAAATATACAAAATATTAACAATATTATTCATGTTAAAAGATTTAGAATATTAAACATCCTGTTTTTCAAGTTCCAATTCTTTATTTCTGCTTGTAAAAATTCTATTTTGCATAAAGATCTGCTGTCTACTCATGACTCTTTCATTACTCTCTGTATATCCTAATCCTTTGTACCATAAAGCTATATGCTCATCAATTTCCTAAAGAAAATAAATAATTAGATGCTACGTTGACGTGGAAAAGATTTAAGATAGTATAGTAATAATTTTTTTCTCTACATACGCATTCTGCTTGAATTCTCAAATAGTTATGTGAGTAATGCAACTTTATTTCTGTATGGTAATTGCTATTGTGTTACATTAGATCAAATGGTGTGCGGACATATTTACGATATACGCACATACAAAAAGTGCAACGTAAAATAGATTTTACAAATACCTTGATCGTCACTGACAAAATCCTTTAATTATTTGACGAGTCTTTCAAAATATTGTACGACGAATACGTAATCTTCATAATCTGAAAAATATCATCGTTATTGGAAAAATATAATTTCTCCATCACACGAAGCTAGATTTTATTGTTCCACTTACGGACATAAAAGAATCTGTAGACAAGGTGATTATATGAATACTCGTCATTTTAACGGGCCTCGTGGATCTTGCCATAATTATCAGTAAATCCTTCATCATATCGACAGGGAGCACCGTCCAATCCATTTCATAAATAGCCTCGCTCACTTTTTCGCTCTGCAGACGCAGTTCGTACGTTAATAATAAACAAAACATTGAAATATATACTTTACCGAATAAGGTGATTAGATACACTAACAAGATACTTCAACGAGTACCTGAACCATTTCTATAATTTTCTAATCACCTTATAATTTATATTTTTATGCTACTTTGTTTATGTGATGATTAAACTGCGGATATTTATGCAAATCTAAATTTTTAAGAACCAACGAAAAGAATTATGAAATGTATTTTATTTTCGATACTTCATGTATTTTTGTATCCATGCAGATTCATAGGTATTTTCGTACATTTGAAATCGCCAAAAATTCATAAAGATTCGCAGTCTAGTGATCATACAATGCCTTCAGAAAATTAAATTTGATGCGAACCTTTAACGTTACCTCGTTTCCATACCAACAGTATAAATATACTTGCATAAGCATGCTGCACAAATAGCACAAATTCGAAACAATCTCGATACTGAATGAGTCCACTGCTGATATTTTGTAAATTATTAAGCACAAAATTGTCGAACTTATAGTGAACTGAATGAAAATCATATGTTGGAAAATTAGGTTGACGGTGTTCGCGAAACTGTAAACAAATGCAGGCGAAATCGTCCAGTAACAAAATTTAAGTTTGACTTAAATCGTAACAATAACCCTCCGTGATCCCCTTGGATTTTTTAAGGCACGAGCGAATGTAGACTTTTCCTATTTTTCGTTTACAATTTCATTGTTATTAAAGAAATCTTCTAACATTCAACTTTGAATACTATTGGATCATACATACAGGGTGTAACAAAAATGTTGCAGTTCCTTGAAAGAGGTGATTCCTGGGGTGATTTTAAACAACTTTTTCCTTAGCGAAAATGTTAGGCGGGGCTTTGTTAACGAGTTATTAACGAAAAACACCGACCAATCGGGGAGCGAGTACGGTGGATTAATGATGACGCGGACGATGACGGACCAATACTACTCACAGCTGGAGTCCGCGCTGAAATTCATCCGCAGTATTCGCGCTCCTATTGGTCAGTGTTTTTCATTAATATCTCGTTGACAAAGCCCTAGTTAACATTTTTGCTAAGGAAAAAGTTGTTCAAAATCGCTTCAGGAATTACCCCTTTCAAGGAACTGCAATATTTTTGTTACATCCTGTGTAGTAGAGATCCTAAATGTCCCTGAATTTTTTCAAATTTTTTGGAAACTTATAAGTAGACAACGGATTTCATGCATTTATGGCAATGCTAAGTACATAAAAAATCTACGAAATTGTTATTATATGCCAAAATATGCTAAATATCAACATTATTATTCAAGTTAGAATGTTGAAAGCATTAAACATACTGTGCTTCAAATTCCAGTTCCTTATTGCTGTTTGTAAAAATGTTATTTCGCATAAAGATCCGCTGTCTACTTATAAGATATACAAAAATGGGTCTGCTTTTTTATGTTGCTTATTTTCTTTTATAATCCAGGGGGATCACGGAGTGATTCAATATGCATCGCGAGAATCAATTTTTATTTACTTATAAATTTCAAGATGATGTTGAACCAAATCCTTCAAAATTCGTCTTTTTCTATTTCTAAACTCCTCTATCGTCGTACTATTCCTTTTCGCTTGCATCAGAGAGACATGCAAATTTCGCGCTCGGTAACAGAGTATTTCAAACTGGGCACTGGCTTGAATCATCAGTCCGGCGATCAGAGTTTCGTTGGCTACGCTGGCGTTCGCGCACATCAGTAAGGCGATCGTTTGATGCAACAAAGTCATACTATATAGTATCATCGACGACAATCCATACGGCACCCAATCCGATACGGGCAATGTTCTGGTTCTTATGTAGTAATGTAACTGTGCCACTGTTATAATCGATGCAGACGATTCGTTCAGGATCTCGCAAAATATCGTTAGCTTTCTGCAAAAATCTTCCGGATAATAATCTACCGATTATAGCAGAAGAGACGAACGAAACCAGGATTAGGTTGAATTAAAAAAAAAAAAAATGAATAGTTTGTTCGCGTCACACGAAAGAAATACTAGATAGCAACCTCGCATAACTATCGAACTTTTGCTGTATAATCGCCTCTTGTTCGTCCTTCGGTGCACAATGCCCGTTCAGTAAACTGTCGAGCACCGCGATAATTTTGTCGCGCCGGAGAAACAGATTGGCCACTTTAAGACACACTCCAAATATTGAGATGAACAAAGAGAACTTCTCCGTCATTGTTGCCAGGTTCTTACTGATCAAAGAGTCGACTAAGGCGCAAAATGTAAACGAGTACAATAACAAAA
Source organism: Perdita meconis (assembly GCA_030770465.2). Lineage (NCBI taxonomy): Eukaryota > Metazoa > Arthropoda > Insecta > Hymenoptera > Andrenidae > Perdita > Perdita meconis. Next base: position 5,931,428 of record JASKOS020000004.1, read on the forward strand.
TCATGAACGCCGAGTAAATATTGTACAGCCAGTATTTGAGCGAACGAGCCGGCCATTTGATCGGTCTCCAGTAACCGGAGTAAGTCAGCAGAGCAAAAGTCAGAGGAAGCTTGTTCATCTTATTTTCTACGCGATAATTTTGTGAAAGAAGTGTGAATACCAAGCTGCAGCGCAAACGTTGAAGTACGAAAGTATCAATTAAAAATGTTCCATGCTATTAAAAAAATGACTGTTTCAATATGTTTTTCAGAATCTATTTCTATTACGTATCTTCGATCACAGACAGTAACGTTATGACACATTTGTTGCAACTACATGAAGGCTTTTCTCTTTACCCGACTGCAAACTTTTTCGCTCTCAACAATTCCTCCCTTCAATGTGTATAGCTTATGCGATTACCCTCTGACATCCCCTTTCGAACATCACGATATGAAGAGGAGGATAATTGTTTCGCGGTGATGTAAAGAAAATTATGTCTGAATTAAGTTCTTCCAATTCTCTGTAAACTCGCTGCGACATATCTATGTACATGTGCTTCCCTTCATTTTTCTTCCGGTTGCTGCAATGTAATGACTATGATACTATATTGCTTATGCTTGAAATGTCGCAGGCAAAAAGTGAACGGAAAGGGTCGAATTTTCATTAGAAACTAGTAATGACTCATCGACGTTCGCTGATGTCTGTCCCCTCGGGGACAATTAATAAAGAATGAACCACTGGACAATCGAAGTCGTTTCAGTCGGTCGTTGTCACTCGTAAGAGACGCACGGAAACACGACACAAGCGATTTGGTGAATACGTATTTGAAGTTTTACTGTGTCGAATTCGTAAGTACTGCTACTTGACTTTTATTTCTTTGACAATCAAATAAGCAACATTCACGGATTACAATATTCTATTACGTCTATCTTGTCGCTATGTATGTAGTTGGAACAAGTCCAGAAAATGTATTCAAAGGTATTTAGTTTCAAAAGCTAACCAAGCAACTTTTGTAAGGTGAACCTGTCGATATGGTTGACACATCACATTCTAATCCTGAATAAGTAGTTGGTAGAACAAAATAAATAATATTTTTAAATCTGTGATATTTGATAGTCGAATACTATCGTAAAATCTTTAAGTAGTTTTTTGCTGGATAGAATATAAAACTTACTGTAAGTGCTTGAATTCTACTTGTTATTTATTTATTTATTTATTTATTTACGGAAAAAGATCCCTTTATAAAAAGGTTAATGTAAAATGTAAATGTAATTAATGTTAATGCAAATCAAATTAATTACATAATTGGAAATAAGTGATATTGTACGTTTCATAATCATCAAAAGATCCGCTTTGGCGCTGTAGTCCCGACTCGTTCAATTAGATTGACTCATTAAATTAAGAATTTTGAATTTAAGAATATGGTACTTAAAATGCTACACCGGCACACACTGTTACTTTTTCAGGAGGAAGGAAATAAATAAAGTCAATTACTTGATTAACGGCGCAAACAAATCTTAATGAACTAAAGGAAATAAGTAAAATAGGAAAGCACTGGCTTTCGATCGTAATTTTTCAGACTTTTGATTGTTTTAAGTATTTATTTACTAGCGTTGATAGTATGCGTGGATCATAAGAAAAACATCAAAAATATGTAAAATACTTATATGTATAATTATCGATGCTATACAGGGTGTACCAGAAGTTTGGGAACGGTCAAATATTTTGGAAACGAAACATTTTTGAGAAAACTGGTTTAGAGCAATGTTTTAAGGTTTTAAAAATTCTATTGAATAGTCGTATCCGTTTAACTTTCAGTGGAGAAGTCAAGGTCACGTCAAGGTCGACATGATTTTTTTTAAATGGAATATCTCGCTTTTTATCATGCAGTGTTAAAGCTGACGGTGAAATATTTTCAAAACACTAACTGATGACCTAATATTTCTGTTGAAAATTGCCAAGAATTGTCAAGAAACAGGTAGAAGACAATTCGAACATTTAATGAGTTAAAGCATATTGATGCTAAATCTCAAATGCTCAATGCGTATTAATGCTAAAATCGCACTTCCTAAGCCCACGTGAGGACCATGATTGTGCGAAGTCCAATCAAGAAACTTCCTCACGATGCACCTGGATAATATGTACTAACAATAAGGCTGACGGCATCGAAGCATTTAAAGCTCAGCACTCAAGCAATTCTCAACAGAAATAGGTCACCAGCTAGTGTTCTGGAACGGTCTCACCGCCAACTTTAACACTGCATGATAAAAAATGGGGTATTCCGTTTAAAAAAATCATGTTGACCTTGACGTGACCTTGACCGCTCCATTAAAAGTTATCAGATACGACCATTCAATAGAATTTTTAAAACCTTAAAACATTACTCTAAAACATTTTTCTCAAAAGTGTTCCATTTTTTAAATATTTGACAGTTTCCAGACTTTTGGTACACCCTGTATGTATACATATTCTTCGTCATACGTTTTAGGTAAGATTTACCAGTGAATTTTTCTTCTTGGTTTTGAGAAAAAACTGTTGGAAGAGGATATTAACATTGACCGTGTTTTAGTATGGTACAGGGTTATCCACATATCTCGGAACCATTTGCATGCGTATATAAAAATAAGCTCGGGTTCTGAGATAAGTGGACAACACTTCTTTAAAGTCTTTTTTCGAGATACAGGGTGTAACAAAAATGTTGCAGTTCCTTGAAAGGGGTGATTCCTGAAATGATTTTAAACAACTTTTTGCTTAGCGAATATGTTAGGTGGGGCTTTATTAACAAGTTATTAACGAAAAACACCGACCTATTAGAGAGCGAGTACAGTGGACTGATTCAGGCGCGAACGATGACGGACCAATACTACTTATAGTTGAGGCCCGCGCTGAAATTCGACCACTGTACTCGTGCTCTGATTAGTCGGAGGTTTTTGTCATTATCTTGTTAATAAAGCCTCGGAGCACATTTTCGCTAAGAAGAAAAATAGTTGTTCAAAATTACCCCAGGAATTGCAATATGTTTGTTACATGCTGTATTAAGGGGAACACTATACCTGTGATTCCCAAACTTTTTTTACTCACGGCGCACTTTAGAAAAAGTAAAAATATTTTGGCACACTTTGTACATACGTTGCTTCATTCCTGTTTGAGTAGTTAACTATTTCCACTGTTATAGGTTATATGAACTTTCTTACAAATTTCACTTTGCATTTTTCACATTCTTAAATCTGTTTCGCGGCGTACCTAATTACCCTATGTTATGTGTCTGAAATTTATTCGTATTTACATCTATTATGAGTAACACAATAATGACATTTTAATAGGTCGCAATTAATTCTAGATAGACCACTTTATCTGTTCTAGAAAATCAAGGTTTTATACATTTTGTAAATAGTAGATACCTGTTTTCTTCTTCACAATCATTCCCATTGTCAGTCTTTGGGTGGTGCTGAATTTCGTGCAAAAAGTTAGCGATGAAACCGGCAGCATATTGAAATACTGAGTCGCTGCCAACTAATCAAATGCTACACACGCAGAAAACAAGTATAAAAGGGCATAAATATTTGAGTTAACGGTTGTTATCAGATATTTTTGTTAGCAAACGAGAAAGCAATCACAAAAGGAAATTGTTTTAAAATTAAGCAATCTGCTAATGAATTCTAGTAGAAAAGATTAAGACTAAAATAGAATAATAACAATAATAATATTTCTATTCCGCATACGCATTCTGTTTGAATTTTCAAACTTCGTAACTTTATTCCTGTACGATAATTGTCATTAAGTTACATCAAATCAGATGGTATGCGGACATATTTACGATATACGCACATATATAAAAGTACAATGTAAAATATTTTTTCAATTGTAAAGTTTACAACATCTTGATCGTCAGTGACCATATCTGTTATTTACTTGAAGAGTCTTTTAAAATATTGTACGACGAATACGTAATCTTCATAATCTGTAAAGCATCATCGTCATTGTAAGGAAACAATTTATTTATTTTACGAAGCTAGACTTGTCTAAAAAAAAAAAGGGCAAAGTCTTCGTAACAAGTAAAATTTATACTTTTCACTTACGGACATAAAAGAATCTGTAGACAAGGTGACTACATGATTACTCGTCATTTTAACGGGCCTCTTGGATCTTGCCATAATTATCAGTAAATCCCTCATTATATCGACGGGTAGCATCGTCCAATCCATTTCATAAATTGCTTCGCCCACTTTTTCGCTCTAGAGGCACAGTTCGCACATTAATCATACACAATAAATTGAAACATATACTTTGCAGCGTAAGTTGATTAGAAACATTCTCCTAGAATCTTAAAAACTCAAAAGATACACCAACATTAAGGCACGGGATGCATAGACTTATTAAGACCAAAGGTCGCACAGATTCACTGTGATTTATCGGAGGGCCGCAAAAGAAAAACATGAATGTTGTCTATCACATAATTATCATATATTGTTATAAAAAAAGTAGTATGAGCGGGCCGTCAGTGAATCAACGAAGCGCCGCTGTCTGTGCATCCCTGATGTAAGATGTATGTAAGAACCTGAACCATTCCAGTAATTTTCTAATCGCCTTATACTTTGTATTTTTATGCCAATATGTTTATGCAAAGATACAATAACTCAAGAAAATAAAATTCGATGCTAACCTTTAACGTTACCTCGTTTCCAAACCAACAGTATAAATACACTTGCATCAGCATGCAGCACAGATAGGAAAGATCCCAAAGAACATCGATGCTGAATGACTCCACCGTTGATATTTTGTAAATTGTTAAGCACAAAACTGTCGAACTTATAGTGAACTGAAGGAAAATCATATGTTGGAAAACTATGTTGACGGTCTTCGCGAAACTGCAATCAAATGCAAGCGAAATCGTCGACAAAATTTAGGTTTGGCTTAAATCGTAGAAACATTGAATGTAATTCAATATGCATCGTGAAAATGAATTTCTATTTACTTATAAACATCAAGGTGATATTCAACGAGTTCTTTAAAAATTCGTCTTTTTTTATTTTTGAATTCTTCTATCGTCGTACTACTCCTTTCCGCTTTCATCAGCGCGACATGTAAATTCCGCGCTCGGTGACAAAATATCTCAAACTGGGCGCCGGCTTGAATCATCAATCCGGCGATTAGAGTTTCGTTGGCTACGCTGGCGTTCGCGCAGATCATTAAGCCGAACGTTTGATGCAACAAAGTCATAATAAACACTTTTTCCGACGACAATTTGTACGGCACCCAATCCGATATGGGCAACGTTCTGGTGCTTATGAATTTGTCGAATTGCGCCACCGTTGCGAATGATGCGGCCGATTCGTTCAGGATCTCGCAATATATCGTTAGTTTTCTGCGAAAATGTTTCGTTTTAGGAGAGCCGAACCAAACCAAGATTACGTTGAGTTAGAAAGGAAAGAATATTTCGTCGCGTCACACGAAACGAATACAAGATAGCAACCTCGCATAACCATCGAACTTTCGCTGTATAATCGCCTCCTGTTCGTCCTTCGGTGTACAATGTTCGTTCAATAAACTGTCGAGCACCGCGATAATTTCTTCGCGGCGGAGAAACAGATTGGCCACCTTAAGACACACGCCAAATACCGAGATGAACAAAGAGAACTTGTCCGTCATTGTTGTCAGGGTCGTACTGATCACAGAGTCGACTAAAGCGCAAAATGTAAACGAGTACAATAACAAAATCATGAACGCCGAGTAAATATTGTACAGCCAGTATTTGAGCGAACGAGTCGGCCATTCGATCGGTCTCCAGTAACCGGTGTAAGTCAACAGAGCAAAACTCAGAGGAAGCTTCATCTTATTTTCTACGAGATAATTTTGTGAAAGAAGTGTAAATATCAGTTTAAGTACAGAAGTATCAGCTAAAAATCTTATATGCTATTAAAAATGACCGTTGTCCAAATATGTTCCACACAATCGGTTGCTTCCATGTATCTCCGATCACAGTCAGCAACGTTATGAAACATTTGTTGCAACCACATCAAGACTTGACTCTCTTTTAACTGGACTTTTCTCTTCTAACGATTTTTCCCTTCGACGAAGGTAGCTTATTCGTATTACCCTCTGACATCCCCTCTTAAACGCCACGATATTAGGGGGAGGATAATTGTTTCGCGGTGACTTCCACCTAAGGAAAATTATGTCTGAATTAAGTTCTTCGAATTCTCTGTAAACTCATCGCAACATACCTATGTATGGTTTTCTTCATTTTTCTTCCGGTTGCTGCTATCTAACGACTATTCCACTGTATTGCGCTTAAAATGTCGCAGGCAAAAAGTGAACGGAAAGGGTCGAATTTTCATAAGAAACTAGGAATGATTCATCGACGTTTACTGACGTTTGTCCCCTCTGGTATAATTAATAAAGAATAAACCACTGGACATTCGAAGTCGTTTCAGTCGTTCGTTGTCACTCGCAAGAGACGCACGGAAACATAACACTATCGATTCGATTAACACTTATTTGAATTTCCACAGTGACGAATCCGTAAGTACTGCCACTTGGTTTTCATTTATTTGATAAACAAATAAGCTATATTCACGGATTATAATATTCATCACATGCATCTTGTCGCCCAACAGTTGGAACAAGTCCAGAAAATTTATTTGTAGGTATTTAGTTTCAAGAGCCAACCAAATAATGATTTTTAATTCTGAATAAATAGTTAGTGAAATAAAATAAATACAATTTCAGAAGGCTATAAATTCTGACCTACTGTAAAATTTTTTCGTGTAAAGACACGAAATCACAGGTTTTTGTCTTTGTAATTTGATGTAGGCGATATTATGTAATTGCGATATTATAATAATTATATACGTATATTTGAAGCGTGATACAATAGTTAATCGCATTTAATTAATACAAATATTGTTATTCGTATTTTAAGATTAATTATGTTAACGATAGAAAAAAAATTTTTTCCCATTTGAAAAAGAAAGAAATATTTAATTATTCGAATTTGACTTTTGAACAATTTGGACGTTCAAATGTTATTCGAATATTTAGGACTATTCGAATATTTAAAGTGTTCTAATTTCGTATTATTGAAATTTCGAATACTTCGAATAGTCGAATATTTTCAGCGCTACTTTGTAGCTAGTGAAATATATACAATTTTAAAAAAAGTCGCCGTTTTCTCAGTTTTCCATTTATTCTATGATCCAAACGAAGAACAAAATGAGAAATTCACTAGTATAGTTATATATTTCTTCCGCGTAAATTTTACTGATGTCTTTGGTAAATTCATTCTTAAAATAAACATAAAAATTTTTGCATTTGTAGAAAATTAAGAAACAAATAAACCAATTGATTTTTCTTTAAAGAAGATAACAATTTTTTGCGGCCAGTGTATAATTCATCTATTTTTATTATTCTTTAGCTAAAAAATATTTACAATTTCAGTACACTTTACCTATATTCTCGACTTTGGCGCACCTCAATTTTCAGTCAAATCAAAGATATTCAGTAGCTGTAACAAATACACATTTTTCAATTCTCAAATAAGTACTCGTTTCATAATTTTGAAAGAAGTTCACTAGAACAGAAATTTCGTCAATCTGTTTTTTGAATTGTTTGTCATCTTTTATCATTGGGTATAAAAATTAATTTCATTTTTTTAAATATTTTGCAGATTGGATCCAAGTTTTTCAATTACTCGCATGCTCAATTCGTTGAAAGAAGTAGTTCTACTAAGAAAGTAAGTAAACATTGACAAATACCGAATAAGAAAAAGTACGCTTTATGTAAATATCTGTACCTTCTTCATTTCTCTTTTACTTCTTCTTTATTGTTCTTCGTAGTTTCGTTGTAGTTTTTTCCACATTTTATTAGATAAATAAATGAGTATACAAAACACAAAATTAATGTACTGTACCAAGTATGTCGAGTAAAATTGATTGCTATTCTTACAAACGCTATACACAGAAACTTTTCATCGTATATTTTAAGCATGGTTAACGAGTGTGTTTGGAGTAATCGAAGCACGATATTAACTGTAACTTTGTTGGAGTAGATTAAACGCCGAATACGAAGTTTTCAATACCTGTAATAAACATGCGTTCGACAGGTTAATAATTAATAATTGGTATTTGTCAATAAGAAATTCTAAAAAATAGATCTCCGTTTAGATGAATTCTAATTGTGAGCACAAGGAAAATACTACTTTAAGGTATCGGTTATTGTTTGACTCGTCATAATTCGATTGGTTCGTGATTTGTGAGAAGAATGTATTTGTTAAATACTAACAGTTTTGAAGGACTCGAGATTCATAGATACGATACGGGCAGTGGTGAATGTGATGGGCCTCGTTGCGCGTCTCATAATCATTAAAAGAACTCCTCTGGCGCTCTTATTCCACGATATCCAGTTACTTTCAAATATCACGATAGGTACTCCAAGACTCTACAGGAAAAGTTATAACATAAGATTTGGGTGCATTTGATCGAAAATGTTTTATCGCTAGTATAAACCTTCGTTTCCACTTCGTTACAGTACCAACAGTAATAAAATATTTGCGAGAGCGTACAAGCCGCGAAAACGGCTATTTCCATGAACTCTGAGTCCAGTTGCGTAATTCGGTAAAGACTTAAGCACAGTAAGACCGTACTCGAACAGAATTGAATTAACATAAGTATTTCGAACGTATTGTTCACCGATGTGGCAAATCTGTAATAATTTCGCACCAAGTACTTTTCATTCTTTTTCTGCTTTTCTTTTTATAAATCAAAATTCACTTTGCTCGATTAATGCTTCCCAACTGCCTAGATTATGTCTTTAACCCTGCTACGATCTCCGGGTCAATTTTGGCCCTATGTATTCTGTGGCAATCAACAACTGTTTCAATTTTAAACAAAATATAAAACAGTTAGTGTTGCTATAAACGTTGGTTGTTGTTCTGTTGGATTACTAGTTTTCAGGCATTATACACAAAGAATCAACATGCTAACGCCAATGTTTTCCAAAACAAGTTAGCGTTGTCTTGCCAAATAAGCCAACAGTCAAGGAACCGTGTTAGTCACTCTCTAACGTAAGTAAGGGATCATCGCCTTCCTGCCTTTTACCGAACATATACTGGATGTTCCGCGTAACTATCGCTATGATTTTTAAGCATTTCCGATAATCTGACAGAAAATGTTTTGATTATAGGTTAAAAAAATAAAAAAACTGCTTTTTTTAGTAAGAAGTCAAGATCACCTTGACTTTTTAAAATGACATTAGATATTTTTGACTTCGTATTATAGTAGCTGATGTTAAGGCGATTTATTCTACGATCTACTATCCTTTGACCTTGAGATGACCTTGAATCGTACAATACTCACATTTTTCTTCCTGACTTGATCGAGATAAAGCCATTTAAAGATATAGCATTACCTATTAATTACGCCAATATTGACCAAGATGAGTTAATTTTTTATTGAAAAAACAATTTTTAAAAATTTTTTATATTGCCATTTTAAACTCCTGAAAAATCATGGCAACATTTACGCAGAACACCCTGCGTATAGGTTTTATAAGGAGGACAACACCTTCCTCCCTTCAAAAGACATAATAAATAAATTTATAAATTTTAAATACATAATGTATATAAGTGAGAAGATGCGATTCTCAAGCGTTTTTGCGAAAATCGATAAAAACATTTAATGAGAACGAAAAGAACGAAAATAAAAATTTTGTAGAATCCATATGAATCAAAGGATTCTACTCTCGATATCCTTGGTATAAATCTGGGACGTTGCTGCGGGACCATGAAAGCGTCAAGTTTAGCCAAGCTTACAGTATACATATGAAGTTTACCAAACCTTTTTTTATCAATTTTCGCAAAAACACTCGAGAACCGCATTTCCTCGCATACATACATAATGCTTATCCTCCCCTTGTTAGAAACTTAAAACTCTCTTCAGATTTTCGACAGAAATGCATTGACTGATAAGCGATAAGTTAACTCGTTTACGTTCGTTAACCGCAATTTCCAACAATTCAACATTCTGTAAAAATTTGGCTCAATTAATGTTTTTTATAAATTCGGATTTGTAAGAACAACGTAGCAGGATTAACATTTCAATATCAAAACTTTGCTGTATAATTTGCAGCACTAACCTGTATATAAGTTCGTGGTGACGAGCACAATGTTTAACCAAAATATTCTCATCTTTCATAATGTTCTTCAAACGGTATTCAAGCAACTCGAGCTGGCAATAAGTGTGGATTAACAAGCCACTGAATAAAGAGTCCCAAGCAATGTTCGAGAACGCGCACAACGTCAGACTTACGACTTGATGTGCGTAAGTCACCGTATACAGAAGTAAAGAAGAAAAGTCGTAGGGGATCCAGATGCGTATCTTCAACGTTCTGTCTTTGAAATTTGACAAAGCCGTCGTACCGAATATGCATATTACACAGAATTCGAGCAAAATCCCGTAGATGATTGCGTTCCACCTATGAAAATACTTGTTAATGTTTCAGTGGAAGTATGTAGTTACCTAGAGCAGTGCTCCGTAACACAACTGTGTCATGAGACTAGATAGAAAAGAATTAGAAAATAGACTTGCTAGAAAAGGATATGAAAAAACGATAAGCGTTCATGCATGGAGGACCTTAATCAAGAACTCCAAATTGCACTGTGAAATACAGAGCTGAATATAAAACTGTAGCTACGGTTAATAGCTTAGTTATAGTTATAAGGTCATATAACCTGTGTCTTTGGTTGTGGTATAATATGGAATTCCAGAAAAAGTTTAGGTGAGCCGAGGGTAGGAAAAGGTTGCGGAGCACTAACATAATAGTTGAGCATTGCACTTACTCCGCGAAATTGTTGAACCTCGTTCGAATTTTGAGTTCACTCGTGTCCACTGGTAGGAACGGTTCCTCCCGAAGGGTGTCCATTATAGCGACAAAGTTATCTCTTTTAAACAGTAAAGTCCACATTTTGCAGCACGTCAGAAAGATCCCCACTGTTAGATGCACGTTATCCTTGAAATCGTCCTGACCATCAACGTTAAGAACTAGATCTAGAATTTGACCTAGCAGAAGAGAGTGAAGCAGAAAGAACGAGAAAACTGTGTACATGTTGTAAAAGAAAATTTTGCCCGGAGTTATCCAAGTATGTGGTCGTAAACAGCCACTGGAGGTGAAAAACACAAATGCCCATCGCAGTATGTGCATGCTTTTCTCAGTGAAAAAAGAGTACGCGATCACGAATTAGAGAACCGATCGTTCCAACCTTAAATTCTGGCACTTCGTTGCGTTTATGTGGCTCCTGGTTAAGTCACTCCTTAAATGCTAACACAACTAACATTGGGACATACTTATGCATTATACGTGAACTACTATGTATTATCACTGGGATCACGATTGCTTTAGGTATTACTGTTGTCTACAGAAAAGCGATGTTTTGTCTGCTTTTCTTTCCGATTCACGGTCTATATTATTATCAATCGTACATTCATATTTTTTTTCTGTAATACTGTGTTCCTTATTCTCAATTTTACTATATTATTCTCTACAATGTTCCCCGTCTGTAATCCTTTACACGAGGCGGGAAGAAAGATGAAAAAGCTGACGACATATTTCTTGAAATATAAACGACTAAATAGCAAGGAGTCGAATGCTACAAACGTGTTTAATGCACGAGGTGGAATGAATATTTGAACGGTGTGGCGTTTACCATCGCCCTCCGCTTTTTCGCTGACTTCAAGGGTGCGTTTATTGTGGTTGTCGACGACTTTTCTTCGCAACGAAGATGACAATGGAGAACGGTATATGCGAACATATTTATATTCCAACACACTTTCGAGTTACTTTATTGCTTCATTTGTCTTTTCATTTCCATTTTTCTTAAATACGTATATTTTCTCGCACTAGTTAAATAACCATCATTCTGTCTATAATTGTAATCGAAAAATATGTGTAATCCGCGTTATTAGTTTTTTGCATTCAGAAGTATGTTGTACGCCAAATAAGAGAACTTGAGCAGCTAAAATAATAAAAAATTGCATTGTCTCAATTGATTTTGATATAATTCCGTGTACGTATGTTATGTAGGTATCAAAGATATACACTTAGTTCGTACTGACAGTCGTGGAAGATGATCCATGGATACAATGAACAAGCTACTGTAATCAATTGGAGTGGCTGCGCGTCGCATGATCATCAGAAGAACCTTTTTCGTGCTAATGTTCAACGACGTCCAGTTACTCGCAAATATCATATCAGAAACTTCGAGGCTCTACAAAAGGAAACGATACACGTAAAAGGACCCCGCCGAGTTTATATGGGGATTTTGGAGACCGGTGAATTTGGCTGATTTTCACATATATTGTAGATTATGATGTCCCCTACAAGAAAAGTATAAACGCTTAGGTTCGCTGATAAAGACTTAGTGAGATACATCCTTCCAAAGTACCGTATATCGCTGGTAAGTTAGCAGTTGGAAGGTATGCGTCATGCGTGTCTGACCAGCCGAAGTGAAATAACCCAGTCTACACTGAACTCGATCAAGCAGACGGATCACACGCATTTTCGGTAGTGGTTGCGCCGTTCTGACTGCGTAGAATATTTCAGCGTAGAATATCTATGCATAGAATATTTTCTTTTCGTTGTTTATATTATCCGTCGGAGAGCGAAAGCTCGCGAAGTCCGAATGTTTGGATACATTGACCTGTAAGTCAGGTACAAGGACAGCTAATAAGCTGGCTTATTTCACTTCGACTGGTCAGACCCGCATACCTTCCCACTGTTAACTTAACAGCGATATACTGTACTTTGGAAGGCTGTATCTCACTAACCCTTTATCAGCGACCCTAAGTGTTTATACTTTTCTTGTAGGGGATATCATAATCTACAATATATGTGAAAATCAGCCAAATTCACCAGTCTCTAAAATCCCTATTATAAACTCTGTGGGGTCCTTTGAAAAAGCATTATACTACACACCGTGAGTAATACAAAAACTGTATAAATGTTATAAACAAATTTTTTCGTAGAGGAAGACCAAGAAGGCGGTTGCATATAACCGCATAGGGTAAATAGCTTCCGTATCCATCGTAGCGTATGCATTGCCGATTATTCACGAAGAGATATTTTCTTTCGCGACACAAAGCTGACCGAACGTTTCGCGGACTTCAGGAATGCGACGGTCTTATGCAACGCTGTACTACTTGATGAGGAGACGGTTCTCTCTCCTTTAAATATTTACGAACGTTCACGACAAAAGCATTAAAAAGAGTTATATTTATTTCGTACGATTGTACGATATTGCGAATGGCTAAGACATAAGTGAAAAGCAAACATAGCGTTGCTTCGATATTCTCAAACAGTTGAAGAACTATCCTATTTAATTTTAAATATCTATGCACTGCACTTCAGCTTTTACGCTTTTTATTACCTGGGTTTCCAGAGTTTCGAATCACAAGAAAGGGCAAAGTTTCGAACTCTCGAAATCCAAACATTTTTTTGGTTTGAAATGAATTCGAGGTTTCGACATTTCAAAGAATCCATCCTTAATTTATTCTTATTCACGTCGAAAATTTTCGTTTTATTTTTCTTTTCAATAAAAGTTCTATTCTTCCACGAAGTTTAATCAGGGTTACGTTTAAAATTGGAAATAATTTGTTACATTTATACTATTCATTTTTAGTATTTGTAAGCATGTTATATGCCGAGTAAGAGGTCTTGATCAGCTACAATAAGAAAGAATTCCATTGATATAATACACATTAATCAGTATAGAATATACTTACAATGGACACTACCCAATCCATACACTTCAATTTTGATGCACTTTGTATAATGTAGAACTCGAAAAAATACGTGACATTTTTTATCGGCAAGCATTCATATTGAAGGGATGAAACTCATTCTCAAATATGGGGATGAAAAACATATTTTATTTAGCATCTTAGGAAATATTAGAGGTAGACTAAGGATTTAAATTACAATTTTTGTGTTTTTTACTGGCAATTTTTATTATATAAACAGATTTGCAAAAACTGTATTTGTCTGAAAAAATTAAAAATTTTCATACTTTTGGCAAATTTTTTTTATTAAACGTTGAGTTACTTCCATCATCATTTACAGACGAAAACTATATCTAGACAAAAAATAGGGGAAAATTGAATCTTTTGGTTTCAATTGAAACATTCAGTTTTAATATACCTGCATTTTTGTCTCGATATGTGTAATTTGTGTGTACAAAAAACGATGAAAATAGTTCAACGTTTATTGAAAAAAATTTACCAGAAATATGAAAATTTTTAATTTTTTTATACAAATACAATTTTTGGAAATCTGTTTATATAACAAAAATCACCATTGATAAACACACAAATTGCAATTTGAATCATTAGTGTAGCTCCAATACTTCCTGAGATATTTGATAAAATATGTTTTTCATCCACAACTTTGAGGATGATTTTCACCCCTTCAAAATTAATGAACGCAGATAATAAAAATACGTGTCACATGTTTTTTTGAGTTCTATACTATACCAAAAGTGTATTAAAATCGGAGCGTATGGATTGGATATTGTACATTCAACATACGCATCATTCATACTTACAACCATGAATGATTCAAGATCCATGGTCACAACGTGGATGCTATTGTACTCGATAGGTACCGTTGATCTTTGCATAATCATCAAGAGAATTCTTTGAGTATTGATGTTCAATGATATCCAATCGCTTGCGAATATTACGTCAGAAATTTCAAGACTCTAAGGAGAGAAGTAATTTGTAGTGGATTAATGTCCACTGTATATTGTATCAAGTTTAAAGGGGGTCTCTGCGCGTTTGAGAAGTACCTTTAATTTAACTTCGTTTCCGTACCAGCAGTAATAAAGTATTTCCATAGCATAACAAAACAACACAAATAACGCTTCGATATAGTTCATGCCTACATTATTCTGTGTTAATCGATAAAGGCTGGAACAGAGGGTCAATAAACTTGCCAGAAATTGATATCCCATGATTGACTTGAAACTTGTATTTACCATAGAGGCAAATCTATAACAATTTTGGAAAACAGGGATCATTGTCTTTATTTTTTGATTCGCACGTATACGACAGAGGAAGAAAACCAACTTATAAATGCATTCGTGATGATGGGCACACTGTTTCGGCGATTGATAGCCACTTTTTGCAATATTGTTCAGGCGACACCCAAGGATTTCAAGTTGACAGGACGTATGTATTAATAAACTACTAAATAGAGTATCAAAAGCAACGTTCACAAGAGCTGCAAGCAACATTGCTATGAATTGATGGTAAAAAGTAACAAGGTACAGAGGCAAGGAAGAGTAGTTGTAAGGTATCCAAGCTCGAAACGTTAACTTCCTATTTGTAAAATCTCCGATAAATGTTGCCGAGCATAATAGTAATACTAAGGATTCAATTAAAATCGTGTATACGATCGCGTTGAATCTGCAAATAAAATTTTGTTAAATCTTGGCTAGCTTTCATTTCATGTTAAAGTAGAACTTCGATTATCTTTATTTTTAATTATCTAGGATTTCAATTAATTCATATATTTACGTGCAGTTAGACCTCCAGTAAATCCAAGACTATGACGTAATAACGTTATACTAATTACTACAGGGAGGATGTTTATGCATTTATGGCAATTTTAATAAGGATATAATGAAATGCTTAAAATATAATACATTTTATAATATTTAGAAAATTAAACACACATTTATTTAAGATTCAGTTGCTGCTCTAGTTTTACGAAAATATGAATTTGCATAAACTTCCGCAGTCTATTAATTATGTACTAACTTTTGCCCACGGCTTCGCCCGCGTGTATTTTCTTTTAACAATTGCTTAATTTTTGAGCTGTTAAATTCGAATAAATTGAGCTATTATATTAATATAAATAAGTTAAAATAAATTCAGCAAGAATTGCATAAAAAAAGTTTGTAAAAAGGAAATCTAACACTACAATTTATGACTAAACTAAACGAAACCCAAATCATAAATCAAACATTCAACAGATACCAAACCAAAAAAACAAAATCGGAAATCAAGAATCAAGCACAATAAAAGTACAGTTTTTATAGATTTGGCTGATTTAATATCGCCACTTATATATGCCAATGTAAATGAAACCATATCGCTTTGTTTAGGACACTCAGTTTCCCATCTTTTCCCGTTTCGCCCTAGAAAAACTAATTAATTTTTGGGGATAAAAAGTATACTATGTCCTTCTCCAGATTTAAGGCAACCTCCCTGTCAAGTTTCATTCCAGTCAGTTCAGCAGTTTAGTTGTGAAAACGTAAAAAACTAACACACTTTCGTATTTATAATATTAGTATAGATTATCATTTTATTTAATAAACATTAGTTCGGTTAATCGAGGTTCTACTGTATTTACATCCATGTATTTGAATTGGATAACGTTACATTGCAACTTACTCAGATAATTCTTCGAATTTACTTTGAATTCCATTTTCCTCTTCGTTTATTGGCAGAAAGGGTTCCTTATTGAGAGTATCGATTACAGATTTAAACATTTCTCGATTCGCGAGGAAGTATAACATTTTATAGCAAGCAACTACGACCGCCACGGTCACAAAAGTGTTGTCGATAAGATCGTTGGTATTATTAATGACAAAAATAACATCCAAGATTTGGGAAAACAGAAAGGAACACACCATAATCAATACAAAAACCGTATAAACGTTGTAGAGGAATTTCCTTGTTGGAGAAGACCAAGAAGATGGTCGCACGCAACCACACGCCGCGAGAAGCATCCATGTCCATCGTAGTATTTGCATTACCAATTATATGAAAAATTAGTGCGCATTCAACGATAACAATAATTCAACGATAACAATAATTCAACGATAAATAGTCGAATTTCTCGTGATACGAAATTGCTCGTGTTTATAGTCGCGGTAAATTACAAATCGTTTAAAAGAGCAAAGAAAAAGAAAGCATTATATTGGTGGAACGGTAACCGGTTTCCTCGATAGACCTTTATGTACTACCAATGGCTATAGATTGTCGATATTTGCAGAGCATTTTCAAGAGAGTCACTATTTTCGCGGAGCTTCCCCTCGTGAACGTTGTACGAGACGTATTATTATTATAATTACGGACTAGACAGTTTAGTGTATTATGCAATTTGTTTTCTAGGGAATAACCTTGAAACTACACATGTCTGCTCGCAATTTCCCTCCGAATTTCATGAGAGAAAATGTGGAAAAGCAACGGTATTTTTTTAATGAGAGAATGCGTTCGTACTAGCGAAGCAGTAATAATATCTTTTCACGAGAAATGCAAGGGACGATGGTCGCTGTTCTGTCATTAAAACGGTAAACTGGTTTTTCTAATGTTTATTGCTATCTGCACTCTGCATTGCAGTCTACATACTTAATTGCAGTTTTACCATGTGATCGGTTTGTGCTTCAGTCGTTCGACGCTGCAGTCATCTAACAGTCACGAAAAAGGATTCCCTTCCTATGTTTGCCAACTGCTAAATTATTACAACATTTATTTTCTTTGCCGCAACTTCACTATCAATGAGGTAAAAATTCCCGCCAAGCTACTGATTTAGGGTCAACTCAGGCGGACCATTGTAGAACCAAATGACAATCACAAAACGTGGGTCGGTTGTGATCGGTTTATCGCTCGAGTGAACCACTTATGCACTACTTTTCAGTTCCCACACGTCAACGCGAATTTTCCGCAAAAAGTGGTCCATGAGTAGTCGACGTACCGTCGCATTCAGCCACCTTTGCCTACAGCCGACCACCGTTTTGTAGCTGTCGCGTGGTTCGAAGGTAGTCCGAAAGTGATTCGTCCGAATTGATCCTTATGCAGGGTGTAACAAAAATGTTGCAGCTCCTTAAAAAGGGTGATTCCTAAAGTGATTTTAAACAACTTTTTCCTTAGCGAAAATGTTAGGTAGGGCTTTGTTAATGAGTTATTAACGAAAAACACCGACCAATCAGGGAGCGAGTACAGTGGATGAATATCAGCGCGGGCTCCAGCGGTGAGTAGTATTGACTAGGGTTCGAGATTTCAAGTGAACCGAGTCAGATACCCGAGTACCCGGGTACTCGTGAGATACCCGGGTATACCAAAATTACCCGTACTACCCGGGTATCTCACGGGTACCCGAACGCATGAGATAAATAAGAATCCCATCCCGAATTAAGCCGAATTGAACCGAATTGAGCCGATAGTTTTTCGGTACGTATCTGTGGCTTTAAAAATAAAAAAAAAATTTCAGAATGAAATGAATTCTGTATACATAATGAAAATTGAATTTAATGGACCGTGGTTATGTTGAAAATGAGTTCGCTCTCTCTCTCTCTCTCTCTCTCTCTCGCGCGCGCGCGCGCGCGCTCTACTTTAAAATCCAGAAACACATACCGAAAAACTGTCGGCCCAATTTGGTTCAATTCGGCTTAATTCGGCATGAGATTCTTGTCTATCTCATGTGTTCGGGTACCCGTGAGATACCTGGGTATTGCGGGTAATTTTGGTATAACCGGGTGTCTCATAATCAATAGCCCTAGTATTGACCTGCCATCGTCCGTGTCATCATTAATCCGCTGTACACGCTTCCCGATTGGTCGGTGTTTTTCTTTAATAACTCGCTAACAAAGCCCCACCTAACATTTTCGCTAAGGAAAGAGTTGTTTAAAATCACCTCAGGAATCACCCCTTTCAAGGAACTGCAACATTTTTCTTACACCCTGTATTAACATAGCAGCGATTATAATCCATACGAGTATTTATCAGTTTTTTTACAAACGTTTGAAATTTTATTATTGAAAGCAATTTCTGACATTGAAAAATCAATTTTAACTTTTCAAATGAAGAATCATACTAAAAAAATTAATTAGGAATCCGACTTCGGTATTTTTTCTCTATCTAATGCAGTTTGTTGTTAAGCTGCGCTTACTCTATAAATCAAAATTCATTTTTTTCTTTGTATTATAGTAACAAATCTGGAAAATATTATTCTGAATGATTGCCATCTTTCAGAAAATTTTGAATCAGATTATAGGTTTCGTTTTCGACTTATTGGTTGGTAGAGCAGCGTTTCTCAATTTATGGGTTGCATTAAGTTTTGAATGGGCCGTGAAATAATAGCGAAGTAACTAGTCAGATTTCAGGAAAAATACAAAATACAAAATTAATGTATTATACCAAGAATGTTGAGTAAAATTTATTGCTATTCTTATAAAGGCTATACACAGAAACTTTTCGTCGGAAATTTTAAGTATGGTTCACGAGTGTATTTGGAGTGATCGAAGCACGATATTAACTGTAACTTTTACTGAACATATACATGATGTTCCGCGTAACTGTCGCTATGATTTTTCAAGCATCTCCGATAATCTGATAAAAAATGTTTTGATTATAGGTTAATATAAATGTAAGTGAGAAGAAGCAATTCCCAATCATTTTTGCGAAAATTGTTTAAAAAAATTTAGTGAGAACGAAAAGGACGAAAATAAAAATTTTGTAGAATCCATATGAATCAAAGGATTCGATTCTCGATATCCTTGATATAAATCTGGGACGTTACAACCTGACCATGAAAGCGTCATGACGCAACAAAGCCTACAGTATACATATGAAGTTTACTAAACCTTTTTTATCAATTTTCGTGTAGTAAGCTAATTCATTTCCAAACTATCTATAAGAGTATAATCGCGGAGCTCTGTTCTTGTCGACGGTCACACAGTGAGTGAGTGCCCTATACCGGACTTTCCTCCAGTCAAGACACAGGTATCAAAGCCTGATTTATGGCACCCTTCATTATTTGTCTCGAATATTTTATGTTTCCCACATTCGGCCATACTGACCATAAGTCTGTCCTCAGACTGATTATCTTCTTCTCTTGTTAAAATGTACATCAATCGACAATCTTTCGAAAATATAGATGTCCTTCGTCTTTTCTCGTCTGTAAGGGTCGAGTCACACATATCCGGGCGATCCGAACCGGCCCGGGCTGTGTGAGTAAAGAAGAGGGAAGGTCTGACCTTAACTGGTTGCCAGCCTTGCCAGGGGCCCTACTCAACTGAGGGTGTAACCAGCGTTCACTCAGTCCAAATGTCCTTGACTCCGACTGCTCTTAGTCTCGGCCTTCCTGACCCAGAATGGCTCCTCAATTTTCACGATGACCATTACACTTATTTGTTGAAGCTAGGTTACTACCATTCACCTCTTTTGGTTAAAATATTGGGGTCCCAGCCTCCGCTTGGAACACTCAGCGACCGTATAATTGCCTGTGCGAATCAGAACAGATATGAGCCATCATTGGTAATACTGATTAATATTGTTTATCAACTTAAATGCGACTACTATCATTCATCGAAAACTAGGCTACTATCATTCACCTCTTCTGGCTACTCTCATTCACCAGGGCCGACTACTATCATTCGTCGAAAACTAGGCTACTATCATTCACCTCTTCTGGTTACTCTCATTCACCAGGGCCGACTACTATCATTCGTCGAAAACTAGGCTACTATCATTCACCTCTTCTGGTTACTCTCATTCACCAGGGCCGACTACTATCATTCGTCGAAAACTAGGCTACTATCATTCACCTCTTCTGGTTACTCTCATTCACCAGGGCCGACTACTATCATTCGTCGAAAACTAGGCTACTATCATTCACCTCTTCTGGCTACTCTCATTCACCAGGGCCGACTACTATCATTCGTCGAAAACTAGGCTACTATCATTCACCTCTTCTGGTTACTCTCATTCACCAGGGCCGACTACTATCATTCGTCGAAAACTAGGCTACTATCATTCACCTCTTCTGGTTACTCTCATTCACCAGGGCCGACTACTATCATTCGTCGAAAACTAGGCTACTATCATTCACCTCTTCTGGCTACTCTCATTCACCAGGGCCGACTACTATCATTCGTCGAAAACTAGGCTTACGAAATATTCGTAACTTTTCCCAGTCCGTGGTCGTCTCATCTAACTATATAATGCCATCCTCTTGAATACAGACATAAACAGCGCTTTACTTGGTTCTTGGCGTTAGACGTTACCCTCCTGCACCTAATAGAAAAGTTTTTACACAGGCATTATTTCATGCCACCATAATCATGTGCACCGCACTTTACAGTATCTATGGCTATCCTATGCCATCTCTCCGATGCATCCTGTTCTATGGAGTCCATAGGCATCTCACCATCAAAAATCACCTGTCCTACGACATAGCGCTTTACGGAATTCGTGAACATCTTTCTGATCACTCTCTGACGTCACAACGCTTTAGGGAGTCCGTGATAATTCAAACACCTAGTTAAAGACACAATAACAGTCGTACACAAGTCTAAACGACACTTCATCCTACCCAACAAGGGTTCAGCATTGCACGCACACCAAGTGTCACGTAATAATTCAGAAATAATATTACGAACCTTTTCTCGGTTCATAATAGACAAACGATATGGATGGTAACTCACCGCTTGATCTTTCGTAAGAGTAATTTTCATCTCTGCCGTACTTACACGCCGAAGTTTATTTTCTACTGCAACCATATTCTTATACCGATTCAGTAGTCATCTTAAACTGCTGCGCGCTTCCTCGTCTACCTCCCCTAAAAGGCAGCACACAGGATCCGATGTCTCTCCAGGATGTTGACTCTCCTGTGGAACACTTTTAAGCTTTGTTGTCCCATCCGAAACAGTGACCATCCTCAACCCTCTGGAATCTAATATATTCTTTTCCAAGATAAGGTCGTATGGTACTAGTCCATTTGTGACTCATCCATACATTGTTGCCAAACTTTACTGTACATGTTAATCTGTTCGGCCATTCTATTAAATGTAATGTTACAATCATAAATAAACAATAATTGCTTCTTATTATCAAGCATCCCTGTATTAGGATCTTTACTCAAGTAAAATTTCTGTGGCCTTTGTTCTTAGCTCTGTTATGTCGCCACAACTAACAGTAATTAATAAGATTTCCAGGAAAGTGTTCGTGCAATTGATACCTCGTCATCCTATACTTTTTTTTATAATGAACTTTTTCACTCACCGATTTCGATGCCTCATATTCTGTTACCAGTAGCAAACAAAGTTTTACCATCTCAGGAAGCACCTCTCAAAGAATGAGTAGCCAAACATAGTCGTTGTTGTCTTGAAACGTCTTTAGTGATTTATTCAACTAAATCACACCATGTCGTCGCATTTTTACCAAAATCTCTTCCGTTAAATTCAGGAATAGCTTCCATATTTACGGCATTCACTCGAATCAACGATACAGGTTACTACATCGTCCAGCTTCTGCACTAATGCACTTAGTCGAACACACCGGACACAGCACTCTACTATTCGCAAATTAAATTTTAATTTCACAGACACGTGTGTCTATCCCACTTCTGATCTGTAGTAAGCTAATTCATTTCCAAACTATCTATAAGAGTATAATCGCGGAGCTCTGTTCTTGTCGACGGTCACACAGTGAGTGAGTGCCCTATACCGGACTTTCCTCCAGTCAAGACACAGGTATCAAAGCCTGATTTATGGCACCCTTCATTATTTGTCTCGAATATTTTATGTTTCCCACATTCGCAAAAACACTTGAGAACCGCGTCTCCTCGCATACATACATAATGCTTATCCTCCCTTTGTTAGAAACTTAAAACTCTCTTCAGATTTTCGACAGAAAGGCATTAACTGATAAGCGATAAGTTAACTCGTTTACGTTCCTTAATCACAGTTTCCAACAGTTCAATATTCTGTAAAAAGTTTGCTGAATTAATGTTTTTGATAAATTCAGACTTATAAGAAAACCGTGGCAGGATTAACATTTCAATATTAAAACCTTACTGTATAATTTGCAGCACTAACCTGTATATAAGTTCGTGGTGACGAGCACAATGTTTAACCAAAATATTCTCGTCTTTCATAATGTTCTTCAAACGATATTCAAGCAACTCGAGCTGGTAATAAGTGTGGATTAACAAGCCACTGAATAAAAAGTCCCAGGCAATGTTCGAGAACGCGCAGAACGTCAGACTTACGATTTGATGTGCGTAAGTCACTGTATACAGAAGTAAAGAAGAAAAGTCGTAGGGGATCCAGATGCGTATCTTCAACGTTCTGTCTTCGAAATTTGACAAAGCCGTCATGCCGAATACGCATATTATAAAGAATTCGAGCAAAATTCCGTAGATGATTGCGTTCCACCTGCGAAAATATTTGTTAACGTTACAATGGAAGTATGTAGTTACCTAGAGCAGTGCTCCGCAACACCAGTACCAGTGCTATGAGACTAGATAGAAAAGAATTAGAAAACAGACTTGCTAGAAAAGGATATGAAAAACTAAACTACGCACTAAAACTACGGTTGATAGCTGATGTTAGTTATAATTATAAGGTCATGCAATAATATTAGTATAAGTAAAAAATATTAGTAGCGAAGTTAAATTTATCACATACAAAACGGCAAATAAATAAATGCGATTTTCGTGTACGTATGTTATACTTCGTAAATCTTATATCTTTTGTATACAGGGTCCAACAAGAATGTTGCACGTCCTTGAAAGGAGTGATTCCTGAGGTGATTTCAAACAACTTTCTCCTTAATGAAAATGTTAGTTGGGACTTTGTTAACGAGTTACTGACAAAAAACACCGACCAATCCGGGAGTGAGTATAGTGTACGAATTTCAGCGCGAGCTACAACTATGCGTAGCACTGGTCTGCCATCGCCCCCGCCAAGGTTCGTCTATTGTTCTCGCTCTCTGACTGGTTGGTGTTTTTCTTTTCGTTAACGACTCGTTAACAAAGCCTCACCTTGACATTTTCGCTAAGGAAAAAGTTATTCAAAATCACCTCAGGAATCGCCCCTTTCAAGGGCGTGCAAAATTTATGTTACACCCGTATCTTTGGTTGTGGTATAATGTGGAATTTTAGAAAAGGTTTAGGTGTGCCGAGGGTAGGAAAAGGTTGCGCAGTACAGACATAACAGTTAAACATTGCATTCACTCTGTAAAATTGTTGAACCTCGCTCGAATTTTGAGTTCGCTCGTGTCCACTGGTACGAACGGTTCCTCCCATCATAGCGGCAATGTTATCTTCTTTAAACAGCAAAGTCCACATTTTGCAGCGCGTCAGAGCGGTCCCCACTGTCAGATACACGTTGTCATTGAAATCGTCAAGACGATTTGAAAACTAGATCTAGAATTTGACCTAGCAGAAGAGAGTGAAAGCAAAAGGAACGAAAAAACTGTGTAAATGTTGGAAAAAAAGATTTTGCCCGGAGATATCCAAGTATGTATATGGTCGTAAACAGCCCCTCGAAGTGAGAAACACAAATCCATCGCAGTATGTGCTTGCTTCTCTCAGTGGAAAAAGAGTACGCGCTCACGAATTAGAGAACCGATCGTTCCAACCTTAAATTCTGGCACTTCGTTGCGTTTATGTGCCTCCTGGTTAGGTCACTCCTTAAATGAAAACACAACTAACATTGGGACATACTTATGCATTATACGTGGACTACTATGTATTATCACTGGGATCACGATTGCTTTAGGTATTACTGTTGTCTACAGAAAAGCGATGTTTTGTCTGCTCTTCTTTCCGATTCACGGTCTATATTATTATCAATCGTACATTCATATTTTTTTCTGTAATACTGTATTCCTTATTCTCAATTTTACTATATTATTCTTTACAATGTTCCCCGTCTGTAATCCTTTACACGAGGCGGGAAGAAGGATGAAAAAGCTGACGACATATTTCTTGAAATATAAACGACTAAATAGCAAGGAATCGAATGCTACAAACGTGTTTAATGCACGAGGTGGAATGAATATTTGAACGGTGTGGCGTTTACCATCGCCCTCCGCTTTTTCGCTGACTTCAAGGGTGCGTTTATTCTGGTTGTCGACGATTTTTCTTCGCAACGAAGGTGACAATGGAGAACGGTATATGCGAACATATTTATACACCAACACACTTTCGAGTTACTTTATTGCTTCATTTGTCTTTTCATTTGCATTTTTCTTAAATACGTATATTTTCTCGCACGAGTTAAATAACCATCATTCTGTCTATAATTGTAATCGAAAAATATGTGTAATCCGCGTTATTAGTTTTTTGCATTCAGAAGTATGTTGTACGCCAAATAAGAGAACTTGAGCAGCTAAAATAATAAAAAATTGCATTGTCTCAATTGATTTTGATATAATTCCGTGTATGTATGTTATGTAGGTATCAAAGATATACACTTAGTTCGTACTGACAGTCGTGGAAGATGATCCATGGGTACAATGAACAAGCTACTGTAATCAATTGGAGTGGCTGCGCGTCGCATGATCATCAGAAGAACCTTTTTCGTGCTAATGTTCAACGACGTCCAGTTACTCGCAAATATCATGTCAGAAACTTCGAGGCTCTACAGAAGGAAACGATACACGTCAAAGGACCCCGCCGAGTTTATATGGGGATTTTGGAGACCGGTGAATTTGGCTGATTTTCACATATACTATTGTAGATTATGATGTCCCCTACAAGAAAAGTATAAACGCTTAGGTTCGCTGATAAAGACTTAGTGAGATACATCCTTCCAAAGTACCGTATATCGCTGGTAAGTTAGCAGTTGGAAGGTATGCGTCATGCGTGTCTGACCAGCCGACGTGAAATAAGCCAGTCTACACGGAACTCGATCAAGCAGACGGATCACACGCATTTTCGGTAGTGGTTGCGCCGTTCTGACTGCGTAGAATATTTCAGCGTAGAATATCTATGCATAGAATATTTTCTTTTCGTTGTTTATATTATCCGTCGGAAAGCGAAAGCTCGCGAAGTCCGAATGTTTGGGTACATTGACCTGTAAGTCAGGTACAAGGCCAGCTAATAAGCTGGCTTATTTCACTTCGACTGGTCAGACACGCATACCTTCCCACTGTTAACTTAACAGCGATATACAGTACTTTGGAAGGCTGTATCTCACTAACCCTTTATCAGCGACCCTAAGTGTTTATACTTTTCTTGTAGGGGATATCATAATCTACAATATATGTGAAAATCAGCCAAATTCACCGGTCTCTAAAATCCCTATTACAAACTCTGTGGGGTCCTTTGGAAAAGCATTATACTATACACCGTGAGTAATACAGAAACTGTATAAATGTTATAAACAAATTTTTTCGTAGAGGAAGACCAAGAAGGCGGTTGCATATAACCGCATAGGGTAAATAGCTTCCGTATCCATCATAGCGTATGCATTGCCGATTATTCACGAAGAAATATTTTCTTTCGCGACACAAAGCTGCCCGAACGTTTCGCGGACTTTAGGAATGCGACGGTCTTATGCAACGCTGTACTACTTGATGAGGAGACGGTTCTCTCTCCTTTAAATATTTACGAACGTTCACGACAAAAGCATTAAAAAGAGTTATATTTATTTCGTACGATTGTACGATATTGCGAATGGCTAAGACATAAGTGAAAAGCAAACATAGCGTTGCTTCGATATTCTCAAACAGTTGAAGAACTATCCTATTTAATTTTAAATATCTATGCACTGCACTTCAGCTTTTACGCTTTTTATTACCTGGGTTTCCAGAGTTTCGAATCACAAGAAAGGGCAAAGTTTCGAACTCTCGAAATCCAAACATTTTTTTGGTTTGAAATGAATTCGAGGTTTCGACATTTCAAAGAATCCATCCTTAATTTATTCTTATTCACGTCGAAAATTTTCGTTTTATTTATTATTTTTTCAATAAAAGTTCTATTCTTCCACGAAGTTTAATCAGGGCTAATACGTTTAAAATTGGAAATAATTTGTTACATTTGTACTATGCATTTTTAGTATTTGTAAGCATGTTATATGCCGAGTAAGAGGTCTTGATCAGCTACAATAAGAAAGAATTCCATTGATATGATACACATTAATCAGTATAAAATATACTTACAATGGACACTACCCAATCCATATACTTCAATTTTTATGCACTTTGTATAATGTAGTATAACTCATTCTCAAATATGGGGATGAAAAACATATTTTTTTAGCATCTTAGGAAATATTAGAGGTAGCCTAAGGATTTAAATTACAATTTGTGTGTTCTTTACTGGCAATTTTTATTATATAAACAGATTTGCAAAAACTGTATTTGTTTGAAAAAATTAAGAATTTTCATGCTTTTAGCAATTTTTTTTTATTGAACGTTTAGTTACTTTCATCATCATTTACAGACGAAAACTATATCTAGACAAAAAATAGGGGAAAATTGAATCTTTTGGTTTCAATTGAAACATTCAGTTTCAATATACCTGCATTTTTGTCTCGATATGTGTAATTTGTGTGTACAAATAACGATGAAAATAGCTCAACGTTTATTCAAAAAAATTTACCATAAATATGACAATTTTTAATTTTTTTACACAAATACAATTTTTGGAAATCTGTTTATATAACAAAAATCACCATTGATAAACACACAAATTGCAATTTGAATCATTAGTGTAGCTCCAACACTTCCTGAGATATTTGATAAAATATGTTTTTCATCCACAACTTTGAGGATGATTTTCACCCCTTCAACATTAATGAACGCAGATAATAAAAATACGTGTCACATGTTTTTTTGAGTTCTATACTATATCAAAAGTGCATTAAAATCGGAGTGTATGGATTGGATACTGTACATTCGACATACGCATCATTCATACTTACAACCATGAATGATTCAAGATCCATGGTCACAACGTGGATGCTATTGTACTCGATAGGTACCGTTGATCTTCGCATAATTATCAAGAGAATTCTTTGAGTATTGATGTTCAATGATGTCCAATCACTTGCGAATATTGCGTCAGAAATTTCAACACTCTAAGGAGAGAAGTAATTTGTAGTAGATTAATGTCCACTGTATATTGTATCCAGTTTAAAGGGGGTCTCTGCGTGTTTGAGAAGTACCTTTAATTTAACTTCGTTTCCGTACCAGCAGTAATAAAGTATTTCCGTAGCAAAACCAAACAACACAAATAACACTTCGATATACTGCATGCCTGCATTATTTTGTGTTAATCGATAAAGGCTGAAACAGAGGTTCAATAAACTTGCCAAAAATTGATATCCCATGATTGACTTGAAACTTGTATTTACCATAGAGGCAAATCTATAACAATTTTAGAAAACAGGGATCATTGTCTTTATTTTTTGATTCGCACGTATACGACAGAGGAAGAAAACCAACTTATAAATGCATTCGTGATGACGGACACACTGTTTCGGCGATTGATAGCCACTTTTCGCAATATTGTTCAGGCGATACCCAAGGATTTCGAGTTGACAGGACGTATGTATTAATAAACTACTAAATAGAGTATCAAAAGCAACGTTCACAAGAGCTGTAAACAACATTCCCATGAATTGATGGTAAAAAGTAACGACGTACAGAGGCAAGGAAGAGTAGTTGTAAGGTATCCAAGCTCGAAACGTTAACTTCCTATTCGTAAAATCTCCGATAAATGTTGCCGAGCATAATAGTAATACTAAGGATTCAATTAAAATTGTGTATGCGATCGCGTTGAATCTGCAAATAAAATTTTGTTAAATCTTGGCTAGCTTTCATTTCATGTTAAAGTAGAACTTCGATTATCTTTATTTTTAATTATCTAGGATTTCAATTAATTCATATATTTACTATTTATAAACGTGCAGTTAGACCTCCAGTAAATCCAAGACTATGACGTAATAACGTTATACTAATTACTACAGGGAGGATGTTTATGCATTTATGGTAATTTTAATAAGAGCATAATGAAATGCTTAAAATATAATACATTTTATAATATTTAGAAAATTAAACACACATTTATTTAAGATTCAGTTGCTGCTCTAGTTTTACGAAAATATGAATTTGAATAAACTTCCGCAGTCTATTAATTATGTACTAACTTTTGCCCACGGCTTCGCCCGCGTGTATTTTCTTTTAACGATTGCTTAATTTTTGAGCTGTTAAATTCGATTAAACTGAGCTATTATATTAATATAAATAAGTTAAAATAAAGTGTGAAAAGGAAATCTAACACTACAATTTATGACTAAACTAAACGAAACCCAAATCATAAATCAAACATTCAACAGATACCAAACCAAAAAACAAAATCGGAAATCAAGAATCAAGCACAGTGAAAGTACAGTTTTTATAGATTTGGCTGATTTAATATCGCCACTTATATATGCCAATGTAAATGAAACCATATCGCTTTGTTTAGGACACTCAGTTTCCCATCTTTTCCCGTTTCGCCCTAGAAAAACTAATTAATTTTTGGAGATAAAAAGTATACTATGTCCTTCTCCAGATTTAACGCAACCTCCCTGTCAAGTTTCATTCCAGTCAGTTCAGCAGTTTAGTTGTGAAAACGTAAAAAACTAACACACTTTCGTATTTATAATATTAGTATAGATTATCATTTTATTTAATAAATATTAGTTCGGTTAATCGAGGTTCTACTGTATTTACATCCATGTATTTGAATTGGATAACGTTACTTTGCAACTTACTCAGATAATTCGTCGAATTTACTTTGAATTCCATTTTCCTCTTCGTTTATTGGCAGAAAGGGTTCCTTATTGAGAGTATCGATTACAGATTGAAACATTTCTCGATTCGCGAGGAAGTATAATATTTTATAGCAAGCAACCATGGTCGGCACGGACACAAAATTGTTGTCGATAAGATCGTTGGTATTATTAATGACAAAAATAACATCCAAGATTTGGGAAAACAGAAAGGAACACACCATAATCAATACAAAAACCGTATAAACGTTGTAGAGGAATTTCCTTGTTGGAGAAGACCAAGAAGATGGTCGCACGCAACCACACGCCGCGAGAAGCATCCATGTCCATCGTAGTATTTGCATTACCAATTATATGAAAAATTAGTGCGCATTCAACGATAACAATAATTCAACGATAACAATAATTCAACGATAAATAGTCGAATTTCTCGTGATACGAAATTGCTCGTGTTTATAGTCGCGGTAAATTACAAATCGTTTAAAAGAGCAAAGAAAAAGAAAGCATTATATTGGTGGAACGGTAACCGGTTTCCTCGATAGACCTTTATGTACTACCAATGGCTATAGATTGTCGATATTTGCAGAGCATTTTCAAGAGGGTCACTACTTTCTCGGAGCTTCCCCTCGTGAACGTTGTACGAGACGTATTATTATTATAATTACAGACTAGACAGTTTAGTGTATTATGCAATTTGTTTTCTAAGGAATAACCTTGAAACTACACATGTCTGCTCGCAATTTCCCTCCGAATTTCATGAGAGAAAATGTGGAAAAGCAACGGTATTTTTTTAATGAGAGAATGCGTTCGTACTAGCGAAGCAGTAATAATATCTTTTCACGAGAAATGCAAGGGACGATGGTCGCTGTTCTGTCATTAAAACGGTAAACTGGTTTTTCTAATGTTTATTGCTATCTGCACTCTGCATTGCAGTCTACATACTTAATTGCAGTTTTACCATGTGATCGGTTTGTTCTTCAGTCGTTCCACGCTGCAGTCATCCAACAGTCACGAAAAAGGATTTCCTTCCTATGTTTGCCAACTGCTAAATTATTACAACTTTTATTTTCTTTGCCGTAACTTCACTATCAATGAGGTAAGAATTCCCGTCATACTACTGATTTAGGGTCAACTCAGGCGGACCATTTTAGAACCAAATGACAATCACAAAACGTGGGTCGGTTGTGATCGGTTTCTCGCTGGAGTGAACCACTTATGCACTACTTTTAAGTTCCCATACGTCAACGCAAATTTTCCGCAAAAAGTGGTCCATGAGTAGTCGACGTACCGTCGCATTCAGCCACCTTTGCCTACAGCCGACCACCGTTTTGTAGCTGTCGCGTGGTTCGAAGGTAGTCCGAAAGTGATTCGTCCGAATTGATCCTTATGCAGGGTGTAACAAAAATGTTGCAGTTCCTTAAAAAGGGTGATTCCTAAGGTGATTTTAAACAACTTTTTCCTTAGCGAAAATGTTAGATGGGGCTTTGTTAATAAGTTATTAACGAAAAACACCGACCAATCAGGGAGCGAGTACAGTGGATGAATATCAGCGCGGGCTCCAGCGGTGAGTAGTATTGACCTGCCATTGTCCGTGTCATCATTAATCCGCTGTACACGCTTCCCGATTGGTCGGTGTTTTTCGTTAATAACTCGCTAACAAAGCCCCATCTAACATTTTCGCTAAGGAAGGAGTTGTTTAAAATCACCTCAGGAATCACCCCTTTCAAGGAACTGCAACATTTTTCTTACACCCTGTATTAACATAGCAGCGATCATAATCCATACGAGTATTTATCAGTTTTTTTTTACAAACGTTTGAAATTTGATTATTCAAAGCAATTTCTAACATTGAACAATCAATTTTAACTTTTCAAATGAAGAATCATACTAAAAAAATTAATTAGGGATCCGACTTCGGTATTTTTTCTCTATCTAATGCAGTTTGTTGTTAAGCTGCGCTTACTCTATAAATCAAAATTAATTTTCTTCTTTGTATTATAGTAACAAATCTTGAAAATATTATTCTGAATGATTGCCATCTTTCAGAAAATTTTGAATCAGATTATAGGTTTCGTTTTCGACTTATTGGTTGGTAGAGCAGCGTTTCTCAATTTATGGGTCGCATTAAATTTTTAATGGGCCGTGAAATAATAGCGAAGTAACTAGTCAGATTTCAGTAAAAATACAAAATACAAAATTAATGTATTATACCAAGAATGTTGAGTAAAATTTATTGCTATTCTTATAAACGCTATACACAGAAACTTTTCGTCGGAAATTTTAAGTATGGTTAACGAGTGTATTTGGAGTGATCGAAGCACGATATTAACTGTAACTTTTACTGAACATATACATGATGTTCCGCGTAACTGTCGCTATGATTTTTCAAGCATCTCCGATAATCTGATAAAAAATGTTTTGATTATAGGTTAATATAAATGTAAGTGAGAAGAAGCAATTCTCAATCATTTTTGCGAAAATTGTTAAAAAAAATTTAGTGAGAACGAAAAGGACGAAAATAAAAATTTTGTAGAATCCATATGAATCAAAGGATTCGATTCTCGATATCCTTGATATAAATCTGGGACGTTACTACCTGACCATGAAAGCGTCATGACGCAACAAAGCCTACAGTATACATATGAAGTTTACTAAACCTTTTTTATCAATTTTCGCAAAAACACTTGAGAACCGCGTCTCCTCGCATACATACATAATGCTTTTCCTCCCTTTGTTAGAAACTTAAAACTCTTCAGATTTTCGACAGAAAGGCATTAACTGATAAGCGATAAGTTAACTCGTTTACGTTCCTTAATCACAGTTTCCAACAGTTCAATATTCTGTAAAAAGTTTGCTGAATTAATGTTTTAGATAAATTCAGGCTTATAAGAAAACCGTGGCAGGATTAACATTTCAATATTAAAACCTTACTGTATAATTTGCAGCACTAACCTGTATATAAGTTCGTGGTGACGAGCACAATGTTTAACCAAAATATTCTCGTCTTTCATAATGTTCTTCAAACGATATTCAAGCAACTCGAGCTGGTAATAAGTGTGGATTAACAAGCCACTGAATAAAAAGTCCCAGGCAATGTTCGAGAACGCGCAGAACGTCAGACTTACGATTTGATGTGCGTAAGTCACTGTATACAGAAGTACAGAAGAAAAGTCGTAGGGGATCCAGATGCGTATCTTCAACGTTCTGTCTTCGAAATTTGACAAAGCCGTCATGCCGAATACGCATATTATACAGAATTCGAGCAAAATTCCGTAGATGATTGCGTTCCACCTGCGAAAATACTTGTTAACGTTACAATGGAAGTATGTAGTTACCTAGAGCAGTGCTCCGCAACACCAGTACCAGTGCTATGAGACTAGATAGAAAAGAATTAGAAAACAGACTTGCTAGAAAAGGATATGAAAAACTAAACTACGCACTAAAACTACGGTTGATGGCTGATGTTAGTTATAATTATAAGGTCATGCAATAATATTAGTATAAGTAAAAAATATTAGTAGCGAAGTTAAATTTATCACATACAAAACGGCAAATAAATAAATGCGATTTTCGTGTACGTATGTTATACTTCGTAAATCTTATATCTTTTGTATACAGGGTCCAACAAGAATGTTGCACGTCCTTGAAAGGAGTGATTCCTGAGGTGATTTCAAACAACTTTCTCCTTAATGAAAATGTTAGTTGGGATTTTGTTAACGAGTTACTGACAAAAAACACCGACCAATCCGGGAGTGAGTATAGTGTACGAATTTCAGCGCGAGCTACAACTATGCGTAGCACTGGTCTGCCATCGCCCCCGCCAAGGTTCGTCTATTGTTCTCGCTCTCTGACTGGTTGGTGTTTTTCTTTTCGTTAACGACTCGTTAACAAAGCCTCACCTTGACATTTTCGCTAAGGAAAAAGTTATTCAAAATCACCTCAGGAATCGCCCCTTTCAAGGACGTGCAAAATTTATGTTACACCCGTATCTTTGGTTGTGGTATACTGTGGAATTTTAGAAAAGGTTTAGGTGTGCCGAGGGTAGGAAAAGGTTGCGCAGTACAGACATAACAGTTAAACATTGCATTCACTCTGTAAAATTGTTGAACCTCGCTCGAATTTTGAGTTCGCTCGTGTCCACTGGTACGAACGGTTCCTCCCATCATAGCGGCAATGTTATCTTCTTTAAACAGTAAAGTCCACATTTTGCAGCACGTCAGAAAGATCCCCACTGTTAGATGCACGTTATCCTTGAAATCGTCCTGACCATCAACGTTAAGAACTAGATCTAGAATTTGACCTAGCAGAAGAGAGTGAAGCAGAAAGAACGAGAAAACTGTGTACATGTTGTAAAAGAAAATTTTGCCCGGAGTTATCCAAGTATGTGGTCGTAAACAGCCACTGGAGGTGAAAAACACAAATGCCCATCGCAGTATGTGCATGCTTTTCTCAGTGAAAAAAGAGTACGCGATCACGAATTAGAGAACCGATCGTTCCAACCTTAAATTCTGGCACTTCGTTGCGTTTATGTGGCTCCTGGTTAAGTCACTCCTTAAATGCTAACACAACTAACATTGGGACATACTTATGCATTATACGTGAACTACTATGTATTATCACTGGGATCACGATTGCTTTAGGTATTACTGTTGTCGACAGAAAAGCGATGTTTTGTCTGCTCTTCTTTCCGATTCACGGTCTATATTATTATCAATCGTACATTCATATTTTTTTTCTGTAATACTGTATTCCTTATTCTCAATTTTACTATATTATTCTCTACAATGTTCCCCGTCTGTAATCCTTTACACGAGGCGGGAAGAAGGATGAAAAAGCTGATGACATATGTCTTGAAATATAAACGACTAAATAGCAAGGAGTCGAATGCTACAAACGTGTTTAATGCACGAGGTGGAATGAATATTTGAACTGTGTGGCGTTTACCATCGCCCTCTGCTTTTTCGCTGACTTCAAGGGTGCGTTTATTCTGGTTGTCGACGACTTTTCTTCACAACGAAGATGACAATGGAGAACGGTATTATGCGAACATATTTATACTCCAACACACTTCCGAGTTACTTTATTGCTTCATTTATATTTTCAATTCCTTTTTTCATCGTAACTACGTATATTTTATCGCACGAGTTAAATAATCATTATTCTGTCTATAATTATAATAGAAAAATATCTGTAATCCGCGTTATGAATTTTTTGCATTCAGAAGCATGTTGTACGCCGAGTAAGAGATCTGGAGCAGCTAAAATAGTAAAAAATGTCACTATCTAAATTGATTTTTTAATAGTTCCGTAAATGTATGTATACGTAGGTATCAAAGATATACACTTAGTTCGTACTGACAGTCGTGAAAGATGCTAGATCCATGGATACAATGAACAAGCTATTGTAATCAATTGGCGTGGCTGCGCGTCGCATGATCATCAGAAGAACCTTTTTCGTGCTAATGTCCAACGACGTCCAGTTACTCGCAAATATCATGTCAGAAACTTCGAGGCTCTACAGAAGGAAATGATACACGTGAAATTTCATTGCTTCAATAAACGAAATCTTCTCATCACTGGATGGACCTTCAGTTTGACTTCGTTCCCGTACCAGCAATAATAAAGTATTTCCACAGTAATGCACAACAAAAAAAACACGGTTTCTATAAATTGTATACCGAATTCGTTCTGTGTCAATCGATAAAGATTGAAACATATGAGTAATAGACTTGCCAAAAGTTGAGTGCCTAAGATTGATTTGAATCCTTTGTTTACCATTGTGGAAAATCTGTAACAGTTTTAAGAAAAATCACTCACTCACTTGACATTTGCACTATTTGTGTGTAAATCAATTGCATCTGTAAATCTGTATTATTTAAGTTTATGCCGACTATCATTTGTGTATCATACATCAACTTATGGATTTTATGAAACTAATAACAGTTTTAGTTTATCTTCGCATTAACAATATCAGCAAGGAATTTAGTAAAAATTTTAGCGTATGCTGAGCCCTACTGTATACACTGTATACAGGGTGGTTCACACAACTTGTGCACCTCTATAACTTTCAAAATATTTAATCTGTGATAAGGTTGAATCTCCAACTTGATATTACGTGAAGAAAATTTTCAAGAAATAAAGTGAAGTTACTCGTTAGCTATTAGGTTTAGGGCTAATAAAGGTCAATACTTTTTTACTCAAAATTCGATATTCTTCCATATTTTGATATAAAAAATATAGTATTCTATTTAAAAAAAAACAAAGTTAACCTTCCAATCTCTGAAACGCCTCCACCTATAAAAAAATAAATGCACTATATAATGTACCCCTTTAAACTATGCAACTTTTGTATACAAAATTTTTTCGTGCAACGCATATTTTGAAAGTTATAGAGGTGCATAAGTTGCGTGGACCACCCTGTATAGTTCTCATTGCTTCGCAAGGTTCTAAATTCAATGATCAAAGAAGGGAACCAACTTGTAAATACTTTCATGATGACGAACGCATTGCTTTGCTGACTTATATCCATCCTTCGTAATATTATTCAAGCGATACCTAAGAATTTCGAACTGACCAGAAGTGTGAATTAATAGACCGCTGAACAACGTATCGAAGATGACGTTGAAAAGGGAACAAAACGCGACACCTAATACTTGATGACAGAAAGTAGCAAGGAATAGGAACAAGGAAGAATAATTGTAGGGTATCCAGGCTCGATACGTTAATTTCCTGCTACTAAAATTGTTGATAATCGGCGTCATCCACAACAAATTCGCACAGACTTCGATTAAAACCGTGTAGATAATCGCGTTCCATCTGTAAACAAAATTGTCTCTTCAACGTATTCATTACCAGAGATTTTTAAAGCACAAAACGTGCTGTAATAATTTATAGGATACCCTTATTATTATCAACAAACTGTGGATGTTTATGCAAATTTAGGATGTTAAAATACGCAAAATACAAGCAATATTTATACAAAATAATATACTATTTATAATACAATACAACGAATATAGTAACAATAATTTTTTCTATCTTTTCAACTGTTAAGTGACTATTATTACATAAAATTAAATTGTATGCTGAAAATGTCCTCTAACATCACAAGAAGTTCTGGCATATTTGTACCTTTTTCTAGTACCCTACATTTATTTTGTTTGTATTTTCGATATTTGAATCATTCCAAGTTTTATTAAATTTATATATAATAGTTTATAATTTATTTGTTTATATTGCATTATATAATTTTCCGTTCGAATTTCTATTGTGAACTTATCTGTTGTTAACGTATTTCAAAATGTTCAAACGAACAGTTAAATCATATCTTCTTTTGGTTCATGATATTATAACATGACAGTAACGATTAACCGTGTTTTTAGCAAGATAAATATTTATGAGAAATTATTTTACTTTATATTATTAATACATGGGAAAACTGTACAAAATGTGCACAATATTCAAAGAGCATGCATTATGCAAAACATGTGTAGTGTGCAAAATAAGAAATATACATTTGTAATTTCCTGATTAAGATATAAATGTCTGTTAAGGTCCCATTGTTGTATTTTCTATAAAAGTATGCGTTCGCATAAACATCCGTAGTCTATTTTGTAAAATTATCGTCCAACTTACTCGGATAGTTCATTAAATTTGTCTCGAATTTCAGTTTCCTTTTCATTCGCCGGTAGAAAGGGTTCTCTGCTAAGAGTGTTAATCAACGCTTTAAACGATTCTCGATTTATAAGAAAGTACAATACTTTGTAAGAAGAAACTGTAGTTGCTACTGTTATAAAACAATTGTCGATGAAATCGTCCGCATTGTCAACAGTAAGGATTGCGTCCAAGATTTGGAAAATCATTGTACTATATACCGTGAGTAATATAGAAACTGTATAAATTTTATAAACAAATGTTTTCGTAGGAGAAGACCAAGAAGGCGGTTGCATACAACCGCATAGGGTAAGTAGCTTCCGTATCCATCGTAGCGTATGCATTGCCGATTATTCACAAAGAAATATTTTCTTTCGCCACACAAAACTGACCGAACGTATCGTGGACTTCAAGAATGCGACGGTCTTATGCAACGCTGTACTACTTGATGAGGAGACGGTTTCCTCCCCTTTAAATATTTACGAACGTTCACGACAAAAGCATTAAAAAGAGTTTTATTTATTTCGTACGACTGTACGATATTGCGAATTGCTAAAACATAAGCAAAAAGCAAACGTAGCGTTGCTTCAACAGAAAAATGTTTTCTTAATAAAGCTTCGTGTACTGCTAATGGCTATAGAGTATCTATAATTCTCGTGTATTTTCAACAGAGTTACATTTTTCCCGGAACTTCCCCTCACGAACATGCTACAAGACGTATTATTATTGTAATTGCCAATGTTGCGACTTACTCTTTATGCAACTAGTCTTTTCAAGAGAACTCTTGAATTTTTACCATTGGAACGGAGTTTCTGCCTCCTGTTAGACGATCACCCTTCAATCAGTAAAGGGTCAACTTTCCTGCAGTTTTTATTATGTTGTCTATACCCTGTCGTCATATTGAATTGCATTTTTCTATCAACTCATTGGAACAGAAATTTTGATAGTAATCAATCTCTATTCGACATGAAATGATAATATTGTATTGCTATTCACGGTGATTCAGGTAGTAACAAATATCGTATTAGAAACACTGAGATTCCGTATATAAAACAATGTTTTGCATAAGCTATCAATTCTTCTATTTCCAATGAATATGCTTTTCATCGGTTTAAGCCGCGGTTACAGTGGACACGATTTCGTGCGAAAAATTGTCATGTGTATACGTGTGCATGTATATATTTTGTTTTACATGTGACTTCGTGATTTATCGCGCGAAATCGCGTCCACTATAACCGCAGCCTTACAATTAGTTATTCTGTATCAAACAGTTTCGGTTGCAATAAAAATTACTTGCAGAAACGCGAAACTAATTTCAAAATGTACGTGTATGGTTTTTGTATACACTGCGATCTTTTTTTGTTGGTTTTAGACTGTGCACAAGTTTCCTGAATTGACAGTAAACATGAAGCAGAGGCAGTAAAGAGGAAGGATCAGTACGTTGTGCCGATGATCAGATAAATGTAAGTAATTCATTAATCCGCTACGTATCATTATGCCACGTTTCACTTGCATAGATGTTTTATCGCATTCAGTTTGAACTCCACTGTTAATTAAAATTATATTATTTTTTTGTTATATCAGGAAATTGCACATTTTAAAGTAAATATGGAACTCTGCGATTGTAACATAACAATTTCACTAAAGTCCTTCTGATTTCCACTCTGAAAATCAGACCGCAGATTAATTTTCAAATAAATAATGATTTCAGTGAAAAGTGTTCCAAATAAAAGTTAAATGGCTTCGAAGAAACGCAATTTGACATAACTGCTTTTTTTTGTAACACAAAATGATGAACTAAATAAAATAACGCAAAGAAAAATACTTAGTTCCATTTAAAAAAAAAAAATACAGCTGACCCTCGGTTGACCTCTACCCTTTTGCTTACAAAATAAAAAGAAACAATCATGTCAAAAAATGTCCCCCTCGAAACAATTTCACTTTTGTTTGAAACACTTTCCACTGAAATCATTATTTATGCACAAATATAAGTGGTCCAGTTGGATTACGTGTCCCACCCTGAATATGTATATCATCAACCACAAAGCAGTCACATAAGCAGAGGGACGTATAAAAATCGCATAAACTAAACATATTGCGTACGCATCGGCATAGTATTGTTGATCTTACAATGAATTGATACATTCACTACATTGGATAGCGTTATACTTTACAATTACGATGCTATCGATCGCAGACGCATCCGTTTATAATCCCTCATTTTCCTCGCTCTGTTAGCTGAAGATCCCTCGGAAATTATCGACAGAATAATTGATGGTCTGCTATATTACTGT
Organism: Perdita meconis; assembly: GCA_030770465.2. NCBI lineage: Eukaryota > Metazoa > Arthropoda > Insecta > Hymenoptera > Andrenidae > Perdita > Perdita meconis. Next base: position 5,970,913 of record JASKOS020000004.1, read on the forward strand.
TTAGCTTGTTGGAGCAAGTTAAAGGCTGAATAAGAGGTTTTAAGTAACTGTAACAAACGTTAATTGCAAGAATTTCTAAGAGTTTCTAAGAGTTTCTAAGTAGAGTTTCTCATAGACTAAGGCTAAGCGCGCACTTGCGATTTTCTGTCGCGCAAATATTTCATATCGATGATGTTGATCGATTTAGTTTAGATTTAGGGCTCAGGGCCACAGGAGCGGCAAAATGAACGTCGATCAATCGTCCGTCGTTACGTCTGTCTCATATTCTACTACGACGAACGTTGCGGCGGATGATCGACGAACGTTATTTTGTCGCTCGTGTGACCCTAGACTTATTTGTATTGTGAAAAATATAGTAGCATGCAGATTCGCAGCGACAAAAAATTACAAGTGCGCGCTCAAGGTAGGATTTCCTATATGCGTATGACACTGTGTCTGGTCGCAGCGTCAAACGCCTATAGAAAATCCCACCTTTAGCCTACAAGCACTGGCGAGATATTCTACTAACAGCTTTAAAAGATTCCAGGTCTATGGATACGACATAACCGCTAGTAAATTCAATGGGTTCCATCGCTCGCCTCATCATTATTAACAGGATTTTCACAGAAGTACTGTTGAACAATCTCCAATTACATACGAATACTTGATCAACTACTTCGAGGCTCTATAGAGACAAAAAAATTTGATATGTAATGTTATTGCTCGAATTATGAGTGATATATATAATTTGCATTACGGATGAACCTTTAGTTTGACTTCGTTTCCATACCAACAGTAGTAGAATATCTGAAGAAGGGTACAGGATGCGTATAATACTACGTCGATTACATTTGAAGTGTCATTTGTTTTCATTAATCGATAGAGATCGAAGCATATTGTCGAGGTACTCATCAGAAACTGCATGAACATGATTACTTTGAATTCTTTGTTCACCGTTGCAGCGAGTCTGTAAAGGTTGCAATGAAAAGTTTATTTTCAAAGTATTATACAGGGTGTCCCAAACAAAGCGTACGAGCCGAACAGGGGTGACTCCTGAGGTGATTCTAAACAACTTTTTCTTTAGCGAAAATGTTCGTTGCGGCTTTGTTGCGCTAGGGTTACACGAGCGACAAATTGACGTCTGTTTCTATGTCTGTCGCAACGTCCGTCGTAGTATAACACGAGACGTAGAAACGGACGTCAATTTGTTGCTCGTGTGACCCTAGCCTTAACGAGTTATTAACAAAAAACACCGACCAATAGACGCACGGATACAGTGGATGAATTTCAGCGCGGGCTCCAGCCATAAGTAGTATTGGCCAGCCATGGTCCGCGCCATCATTAATCCGCAGTATTCGCTCCCCGATTGGTCGGTGTTTTTCGATAATAACTCACTAACAAAGTCGTAACGAACATTTTCGTTAAGGAAAAAATTGTTTAGAATCACCACAGCAATCCCTCCTTTTCGGCCCTTACACTTTGTTTGGGACATCTACATCCTGTAGATCCCTAAAGGTGCGTCTTCACTGGTGTTCGCAAACTGTTCACGAACAGTATAACAGTTGAATTTTGTTTAAATCATCTGTTCACGTACATGTTCGCATACGGGTTTTCAATAGTTCGTGTAACATCTATGAAGGGATGACGTAGGTTTACAGAAAGTTTACGAACTGCTTGCAAACATTGTATGCGAACAGTGCTCGCGAACTGTTCACCAGTGAGTACCCACCTTAAAATGCTGTAAATCCTGTTTGTTAAAAAATTTTGTATGTATTGGACCTTGCGTACAATCGTAAAGCCTCCCATACACGACCGAGCCCCCACACAGGCGCATCTACACATCGGAAATGAAAATGTGTAGACGCGCGTATGTGACGGCTTGGCGAGCCACTCAGCCGAGCACACAATGCAGTGGTCCGGAGCGGCAATTTAGCAGCTCAACTGACTAAAAAAAAATGTTTGTTAATGACAGCAAAAGTGATATTGTCTAGTAATTGTGTCCCAAAGGGATCAAATTGAGTATTTTTGAAGAGATAAACAGTCGTTTGTTCGTAAAAGCGTTTGAAAGACCATGTTTCTGGAGCTTGATAACATGTACTTAATATTTATACTCAATATGATTTTATTGTACTTTTACATACAGTGCACTGAAATGATGACTTTTTTTAGTTCACAATTTTTTAAATATACAAAATAGTTTAACACACGCGGTTGAAAAAAATGTATTAAAAAGGAGACACAAATGAAAACAGCCAACGAAAACCCACTTTTTGCTCCGATGCACACGAGCGACACGAAGTAGCTGCGATCATTGCGATTTCATGTCAGTGATGTTGCACAAAAACACAGTAATATGCAGAATCGTAGCGATTTTTTGTCGCTCGTGTGCATCGGGGCTTAAACGACAATAGCGACGCGATAGCAGGAAAACAGAACAGAAAACATCAAGAGTATGAAATCGAGTAACCAACTTGCATATTTGGCTGTGATGACGAGCACATTGTTTCACCGAATCTATCCCGTTATCCTTGATGTTCTGCAGACGATGACCTAGTATCTCGATCTGGCAATAAATGTGAATCAAAAGACCACTGAACAAACTGTCGCAAGCAACCGTGGTGAGAGTGCAAGCTGCTGTACCGGACAGTTGATAGATGTAAGTCATACTGAACACGAGCATAGAAGTATAATCATAGGGCAACCAAGCGCGGAATGTTAATTTTCTGATTCGAAAGTTTGTAAAAAGAGCCTGTACGAACGTGGACACCACGCTGAACCCAATGAAAGCTGTATAAGCAAATGTATTCCATCTGTAAAGAAGCTACAGATCAGATTCTACTTATTCGCAACTTATAATCGTCGAGCGTTCCATGTAAAATCGGTTTCATGAACAAAATTCAAACGCTTTGCGCAAATTCCATAATTATCAATTAATCTAAAGCCTGTCCATCTATTGAGTACCGTCCATTTACTGGCGTATTTAGCCTAGTAAATAATCGGGTAGGACAAGTTGATTTTAAGTGAAACGTTCTGTATATTTTCACTCACTCCGTTATTTCATGAAATCTCCTTTGTATTTCCATTTCTTCGACATCCTGTGGAACGAAAGGTTCCACCTTCAAAGTATTGATCATGAGCGCGATATTTTCTTGAGCAAACAACAATTTGCACAATTTGATGCACGTGATAACCATTGCCACCGATAGATAGAAATTATCACTAAAATCATCCTGATTATCAACGAGGAGAACTAAATCCAAAATTTCGGTGATGGCCATCGTATGTAACACCACTAATACCAAAATCGAATAAGCATTATACAAAGCTTTCTTGGGTGGGGATGTCCAAGACAACGGTGGTAAACAACCGCATATTCTCAGACACGTACAGAGTCTTTGTAACAGTTGCATAACTGGAATCGTCAGAATGCTTCAATTATCCTTTAATAATCTTTACAATCACTTTATCTTGATTCGCAATTGTGCCTTCACTAGCAATTTTAACAGCGCTTGTGTCAAACTAATATTAGATTTTCCATGAAATTAAAGGATTTTGCCAACAACGTACGATTGAAAAGGAATGCGAAAGAAATAGGTGCCACGTCGCGACTTTACTCCTTTGCTTCGCACAGTTTGAATCATCACTGACGTCTGTAGAATATCGATGTTTTCTTCCTCCCTCCAACAAGTCTGCTGTTTCTCCTGGGGAACATTGCTTTGCTATGCACCACCCATACTATTACCGTAATTATCTGTAATTAAAACCTTGCGTACATAATTACTGCTCGCATTTCACAGTTACGTCGTTGCCTTCTCTACATTTCCCAGGGGGGAAATAAACGGAAAAAAGTTGCAAACAGTTCTTAGCAAATCAAAGGGAATAACTAAGACAGGAAAGCATTAGCTTTCTTCGTTATTTTTCAGGCTCCCAATCGTTCCAAGCATTTGCTTACTACCGTTGTTAGTATTTGCAGTTCATAAGAGAAACGTTAGATACATACAGGGTGATTCTTTCGCTGGTACACACAAAGCAATCTAAACATATCTCTCCATTTAAACATCGCAGCGATAACCTTGTTATTAAAAAAGACTAAACCTTTTTTGTCGTCCACTTCGTAATGGCCCACTCTTTTGAGTATTTTCAGTGACGCCGTTACTGCTGTGATCCTTCAGGAAGCGGGACTTTCTTTGTGTCTACTAGTGAGAGAATGATCCTGTATGTAAAAAAAAAAAAAAAACGAGCAACGTTTTAGTGCCAGGATGTTAAGGATGTTTAGTCAAATTTCTTACTACCTTTATCGACACTATACATTCTTCGTCACACGTTTTAGACCGGATTATCCAGTGCTTTTTCCTCTTAGTTTTGAAAGGAACAGGTTGAAAGAGGATGTTATTGTTGACTGTGTTGGAGTTGAGTACGCAATTTTATGTACCTGCAAAATAGTTGTGTAAGAAATTTATATATTGTAAGTACCAGAATAATGATATTTTATTAGGTTGCAAAATCAATATTTTTTGCGTTTTGTAAAAAGTAGATACCTATTTTTTTCTCCACAGTGTTTCCTATTATTATTCTTCGAGTGGTCATGCAAAAAGTTAACGATGAAATCGTCGACATATTTCTTGAAATGTGAGTGACTTGTAAAAAATCAAATGCTATAGACGTAAGAACAAAAGTATGAAATAGTGTAAATATTTGAGTTTGCTGTTGTTGTTCGCATTTTTGGTTAGGAAACGAGAGAGTAAACACGAAAGTGCATTGTGCTAAAGGCAAGCAATTCCTCAATAGCATTCGGTAATATTTATTGTACGGGTGGGTTTGAACATTGAACCTAATTTTTGAATAATCGAAACACGAATCTGGAACTTTGTATGGTATTGAAATTCTCGAAACATTCGTAAATACTTTTCATGTATCCACTTATTCTCTTTTTTATCAATACTAACATTTAATAGTTTAGCAGTCCCTACTTTTTACTACCACTAAATAATACTGTAATACGTATTGAAACATAAAATTGAAAGAAGCTGCATCAAGTTTTCAGATCTGCAATCTGCACTTCTGTGTTGCAATCGATCGTCAGTCGACTTATATCCTTAAAAATAAAAACCCACAAGGTACCCACGATTCGATCATTCCTATAGCACAATGCCAGTGTTCGGGAAAAGTTGAGATAGATTAGAATCTACATATTCAAATTTAAAATAGTATATTCCATTTTAAAATAGTATTAGTGTATATGTATTACAACTGAAGTATGCACCTGAAATGCTATTTAGTTGAGCAGTTACCGCCAAATTGAATATTTTATTTACGATATTCTCAAATAGTTGAAGAAATATTCTATTCTGTATTCTGTTATTCTATTTCAAATATCTATTTTGCCCAGCACTGCATAATGCAAACAATTTTTTATTAATTGATTTTATACTTTTCATTATCTGGGTTTCCAGAGTTTCGAATCAGAAGAAAGTGAAAAGTTTCGAACTCTCGAAACCCCAAAAATTTTTTTGGCTTGGAAAGGTTTCGAGGTTTCGATACTTCGAGAAATCCATTCTGAATTTATTGTTATCCACGTCAAAAATTCACGTTATTGAATACATTTTTGAAGTGTTTTAAGTAACTTATTGCTTTTATTTTTCTTTTCAATTAAAATTCTATTCTTCCACGAAGTTTAATCAGGGTTAATATGTTTAAAATTAGAAATAATTTGTTACGTTTGTACTATTCGTTTTTAGTATTTGTAAGCATGTTATATGCCGAGTAACAAGTCCTGAGCAGCTACAATAAAAAAGAATTTCATTGATACGATATACATTAATTATTATAAAGTATACTTACAAGGGACATTATCCAATCTATACACGTCAATTTGGATGCACTTTTAGTATAATGTAGAACTTAAAAAAATACGTGACATAAATTTTTTCTTTTCAGCAAGCATTCATATTGAAGGGGTGAAAATTATCCTCAAAGTTGGGGATCGAAAACATATTTTATTTAATAGCTCAGGAACTATCAGAATTAGACTGAGGATTCAAATTACAATTTGTATATCTTTTTATGGCAATTTTTATTATATAAACAGATTTGCAAAAATTGTATTTGTTTGAAAAAATTAAGAATCTTCATATTTTTGGCAAATCATTTTTAGTAAACATTGCTCACGCAAACTATTTATCTGGACAAAAAATACGGGTAAATTGGAAATTTTGGTTTCAATTGGAATTTTTAGTTTCCATTTATCCGCATTTTTGTCTCGATATACATATATAGTTTGTATGTACAAATAACGATGAAAATAACTCAACGTTTATTGAAAAAAGTTTGCAAGGAATATGAAAATTCTTAATTATTTTTTTTTATAGAAATACAATTTTTGTAAATCTGTTTATATGATAAAAATCACCATTAAAAAACGCACAAATTGCAATTTGAATCATTAGTGTAGCTCTAATACTTCCTGAGATATTGGATAAAATATGTTTTTCTTCCATAACATTGAAGACGATTTTGACCCCTTCAACATTAATGAGCGCAGATAATAAAAATACGTGTCAAATGTTTTTTTGAGTTCTATACTATACCAAAAGTGCATTAAAATCGAAGTGTATGGATTGGATACTGTACATTCGACATACGCGTCATTCATACTTACAACCATGAAAGATTCAAGATCCATGGTCACAACGTGGATGCTATTGTACTCGATAGGTACCGTTGATCTTTGCATAATCATCAAGAGAATTCTTTGAGTATTGATGTTCAATGATGTCCAATCGCTTGCGAATATTGCGTTAGAAACTTCAAGACTCTAAGGAGAGAAGTAATTTGTAGTGAATTAATGACCACTGTATATTGAAGCACTAAGTTTAAAGAGGGTCTCTGCGCGTTTGAGAAGTACCTTTAATTTAACTTCGTTTCCGTACCAACAGTAATAAAGTATTTCCATAGTAAAACCAAACAACACAAATAACGCTTCGATATACTTCATGCCTGCATTATTCTGTGTCAATCGATAAAGACTGAAACAGAGGGTGAATCCACTTTCCAGAAATTGAGACCCCATGATTGATTTGAAACTTGTGTTTACCATAGAGGCAAATCTGTAACAATTTTGGAAACAGGGATCATTATCTTTATGTTTCGGTTGGCACGTATACGACAGAGGAAGAAAACCAACTTATAAATGCATTCGTGATGACGGACACACTGTTTCGGCGATTGATAGCCACTTTTCGCAATATTGTTCAGGCGACACCCAAGGATTTCGAGTTGACAGGACGTATGTATTAATAAACTACTAAATAGAGTATCAAAAGCAACGTTTACAAGAGCTGTAAGCAACACTGCTATGAATTGATGGTAAAAAGTAACGACGTACAGAGGCAAGGAAGAGTAGTTATAAGGTATCCAAGCTCGAAACGTTAACTTCCTATTCGTAAAATCTCTGATAAATGTTGCCGAGCATAATAGTAATATTAAGGATTCAATTAAAATCGAGTATACGATCGCGTTCAATCTGCAAATAAAATTTTGTTAAATCTTGGCTAAATTCCATTTCGTGTTAAAGTAGAGCCTCAATCATCTTTATTTATAATTATCTAGCATTTCAATTGATTAATATACCTACTAGGTATAAAAGTGCAGTGAGACTCCCAGTAAATTGTTAGATTATGACTTAAGAACGTTATACTACTTACAAGATTGCTGATGTTTATGCATTTATGGCAACTTTAATAACAGTATAATAAAATATTTAAAATATAATACATTTTATAATATTTAAAAAACTAAATACATTTATTTAAGATTCAGTTGCTGCTCTATTTTTATAAAAATATGAATTTGCATAAACTTCTGCAGTCTAATAATTACTAACTTTTGTCCGCGGCATCATCCGCGTAGATTTCCTTTTAACGAGTACTTAATTTTTGATTTATAATATTAGTATGGATTATCATTTTATTTTATAAATATTAGTTCGGCTAATCGAGGTTCCACTGTATTATTTCCATATATTTAAAGGTCGTTAAAAACATTAGATAACATTATTTTGCAACTTACTCAGATAATTCTTCGAATCTACTTTGAATTCCATTTTCCTCTTCGTTTATTGGCAGAAAAGGTTCCTTACTGAGAGTACTGATTACAGATTTAAATGTTTCTCGATTTATGAGAAAGTAAAACAATTTATAGCAAGCAACTATGGTCGCCGCGGTCACAAAAATGTTGTCGATAAGATCGTCCATATTCTCAACGATGAGAACCACGTCCAAGATTTGGGAAAACAGAAGGGAACACACCATAATCAATACAAAAACCGTATAAGCGTTATAGAGGAATCTCCTTGTCGGAGAAGACCAAGAAGATGGTCGCACGCACCCACACACCGCGAGAAGCATCCATGTCCATCGTAGTATTTGCATTACAGATTATATGAAAATTTAGTGCGCATTCAACGATAACAATAATTCAACGATAAATAGTCGAATTTATCGTGATACGAAATTGCTTGTGTTTATAGTCGCGGTAAATTACAAATCGTTTGAAAAGGCAAAGGAAAAGAAAGCATTATATCGATGGAACGGTAACCGTTTTCCTCGATAGACCTTTATGTAGTACTAATGACTATAGACTGTCGATATTTGCAGAGCATTTTCAAGAGAGTCACTTCTTTCTCGGAGCTTCCCCTCGTGAACGTTGTACGAGACGTATTATTATTATAATTACGGACTAGACAGTTTAGTGCACTATGCAATTTGTTCGTTCGGGAATAACCCTGAAACTACGCTGTTCGCAATTTCCCTCTGAACTTCATGAGAGAAAATGTGGAAAAGCAACGGTATTTTTTTAATGAAAGAATGCGTTCGTACTAGCGAAGCAGTAATAATTTATCTTTTCACGAGAAATACAAGGGACGACGGTCGCTGTTCTGTCATTAAGACGGTAAACTTGTTTTTCTAATGTTTATTGCTATCTGCACCCTGCATTGCAGTCTACATACTTGATTGCAGTTTTTCCGTGTGATCAGTTTGTTCTTCTGTCGTTCGACGCTGCAGTCATCCAACAGTCATGAAAGAGGATTCCCTTCCTACGTTTGACAACTGTCCACAATTTTTTCCTTTACTCCCGACCTTGTTGGAGCAAATTGTACACGGAGTAAGAAGTCTTAATTATCTGTTTGAAATTAGATTTTGTATAATATCAGAAAGTGAGTGAAACATGCGTTTAAAAATCTGATCTTGGGTCCAGAAGAGGATAGACTTGTTCTTGAAAAGAAGTTAATGACAACGTTGAATAACGGATGAGAAATAAAAATCAAACAGTTTGTGAAACAATTTGAAATAATAGAGAAAACGTGCTGAAATCGGATTCTCGACTTACTTTGTGAATCAAACTACGTTCATGATGGCTTTAAGTTTCTGCTATCTGTTAATTTATCGAAACTTTTCTTTTCTTTGGCGTAATTCACGTTCAATAAGGTAAGAGTTCACATCATACTATTCATTTAAGATCAACTCAATTTTGTGTCAACCACAAAACGTTGGTCGGCTATGGTCGGCTTTTCGCTCGAGCGAACCACTGATGCACCACTTTTAAGTTCCCCACACGTCAACGCAAATTTTCCGCAAAAAGTGGTCCGTGAGTAGTCGACGTACCGTCGCATTCAGCCACCTTTGACTGCAGCCGATCACCGTTTTGTGAGCTGTCGCGTGGTTCAAAAGTAGTCCGAAAGTGGTTCGTCCGAATTGACCCTTATATTAACATAGCAGCGATCATAATCCATGCGAGTATTTAACAGTTTTTTTTGTAGGTCTGAAATTTTATTATTGAAAGCAATTTCTGACATTGAAAAATCAATTTTAACTTTTCAAATGAAGAATCATATTAAATAAAGCAATTGGGAATCCGACTTCGATATTTTTCCTCTATCTAATACAGTTTGTTGCTAAGCTGCGCCTACTCTATAAATCAAAATTAATATTTTTTTTTATATCATAGTAATAAATCTTGAAAATATTATATCGAATGATTGCGATCTTTCAGCAAATTTTGAATGAGATTATAGGTTTCGTTGCTGAATTATTGATTGGTAGAGCAGCGTTTCTCAATTTATGGATCGCATTAAATTTATAAACTAGTCAGATTTCAGTAAAATCAGTTAGATTTCGGTAATGCGACCGAAAAATCGAACAATCTTCATCAATTATTAATTAAACGAATGAAAATATAATCACCCAAAACTTTGTATGCTATATTCGTTTATTTTAAACAATTTTTTATTGAATTTCTAGTTGTCTTTTTTTTTTATTCAAAACCTGTGATCCAATGCAATAGTTCGAAAAATGATGGCGTAGACAAGTTGCGACTTTTAGATTTATCGGAAGCAAAGATCGTAAAAAGATTCTTAATTTGCATGAGTACTGTTATTACAGGAACCATAATTAGCCACGTTGAAATGGTGGACAGTCCAAGTTTGAGTGTGTGGAATCGACATTTCTTTATTACTTTATGTTGTCACACAAAAATTCAAAACATTTAATGAGAAAATTTAATTTTGTTTCCTGCGATAATTAATTAATTGGTATAATTGTATAATGACATCATTACATTAGGATCTATGAATTGTATGTTACGAAAACATTTGGGCCCCAGTATCAGTACAAACACACGTGTTGGACCGCATATTGAAAAGATTGAGAAACGCTGTGATAGAGATCGCAAAAAACGGTCTGGTATGGAGATGGAGAAGTTTCTACTACTACTATATGTTTCAGTCTGATCGGAGACGCTCACGCGCCACTCGTCAGTAGAATAAGTCAGCGGTCATTCCCAGTAGAATAATGTCCGAAATACACTATCAGTTGGCTCACGGTCCGCTCACGGTAATTAAAGAAAGAAAAAAGGTCCTCCTTTTTTCTTCAATTACTGTAGCGAGACTGTGAACAAAAGACCACGAGCGGTACCGATAGTATGTATCGGACATAAATCTCTCGCGTCAGACCGTTTTTGTCACAATGAATAGTACGAAAACTTGCAACTTAGAAAGACATTTAATTCATACTGACCGTCGTGAAGGTATTAAGATTCATCGAAATGATGTAAATACTGGAGAATTCAATGGGTACCGTCGCGCGTTTCATTATCATTAATAGAATTTTGACGGTATTGTTATCCAAAGTTGTCCAGTTAGTAGCAAATATCGTGTCAGGAACTTCGAGACTCTGTAAAGAGAAATATATTGCGTAAGATTTCAACGACTCAGTTGTATGTAAAATGTTTTCTTTTTACTGAAGAACAGACCTTTATCTTGACTTCGTTGCCATAATGGCAGTAATAGAATATTTGCATGAGCGTGTTGAACGAGTAAAGCGCTACCTCAAAGGATTTCGAACCCATTTCTCTTTGTGTGAGTTGATAGAGATTGAAACACAGTGTAGACAAACTTATCAGAGACTGGCTAAACAAAATGAATGTAAACGTTCTATTCACAGCCGTTGCAAATCTGTAACAATTTTGGAGAAAAAGATTCGCTCGCTCCAATCGCTTAAAAAATACGAAAATTTTTTTAATATTGAGTTGAGTGGAAAGTTCGCGCCGTTGCGAAAAATTTGTACAATTTTTGGTCCTGCATCTCAAGAAGTTCTACAACGATAGGATAATTTCGTTATACGAAAAGTGCCTAAAAGCCAGAACGAAATGAAGAATAATTCAATAAACAAACCTGCATTGAAATAAAAAAAAGAGTCTTTTAATTTAACCGAAGGAACGGTATGAACTTTCTGTTGAACCTAATATTTTCGTCGTTCTTACTTGTATATGTGGTCGTGAAGAAGAGCACACCGTTTCACTGATTTAGTCTGATCCATTTTGATTGATTGCAGTCGATGCCTGAGTATCTCGAACTGACAATAAATGTGAATCATAAAACCGCTGAAGAGGCTGTCGCACGCAACGGTAACAAAGGAACAGTATACTATAGCGATGATCTGGTAAACGTAAGTAATCGTGAACGACAACGACGAAGTATAGTCGTACGGTAACCATGCGCGATATAATAATTTTTTGTGTCTAAAATCCGTGAAAAACGACATAACACACATTGACGCTATGTAGAATTTGATTATCATCGTGTAGGCAATAGACGTCCATCTGTGAACATGTTTCACATAATTAATAATAATATAATAATATTTATTAAATATCAACGTTGAAACCCTTCATTACGTAGATATAAAGTAAAAAAGAAAGTGATGACTGAGAAGTAATTACGAAAAACAGATTGCTATGAGATACAAAACGTTATAATTTACATATTACGCAGCACAAAGTTAACCGATCGTTGAAAAAAAAACAAAGAGCTGTTGAAGAAATCAAGTATATCTTAGAGGCGGTTCGTATTTAGGCAAATTATTAATTAGGCGATTAAGACAATGAAAGTGTCCATATACATGGAGTTCCATGCATTTTAATTGTTAAATACTATACACGCAATCACTTTTTCCTTAAGGCTAGAATACTTACTCGGATATTTTATCGTATTTCGTTCGTATCTGAAGCTCTTCCATATTCACTGGATAAAACGGCTCCTGCTGTAAAGTGTCGATCAAAATTTGATTCCTCTTTTGACTCATTAGCAAATTACACATTTTGAAGCAGATGCCGAACACTGCGATCGTAACGTAAAAGTTGTCACTGAAATCGTCCTGGTTGGCGACGTTGAAAATCAGATCGAGAATTTGTGAAAATGCCAGAGCATGTATCGTCAACCATATGATCGCCGCGTAAACGTAATATAAAATTCTTTTGCGGGGGGATGTATAAGAAGTCGGGCGTAAGCAGCCGCATACACCAAGAATTTTGCAAACGTATTGCATTATATCCATTGTCAATATGGTTACGTTTAATAGATAAGACAATTTTAGAAATCTTGCGAATGCAACGTGCTTTAAGTGGCGGTCTATGCATCGTTGGACAACGAATTCGATCAAATTCTACATATTTCGATGCTATTATATTGGCGCGGTACAAAGAAAAGTTTAAAGATATAACTATTTCGCGAATACACAGAAGATGCACGGAATAGAAAAAGGGTAGAAAACTGTGGTTGTTTACTCGATGGAGTTTTAGGTATCACTGGACAGCAAGGAATATCGATGTCTTCCCGGTGTACCCTCAGAAAAGTCGCGTTTCTCCTGGAACTCGACGCGCGGAGTATGTTATTACCGTAATTGCTAACGACTTATGGAACCATGTTTTTAATAACAGCCTTGCTGCTTTTTTGTGATGTGGAAGGAAGAAGCGAACGAAGTCGACGACTTCGTTTCTAAAATATGTACGATCAGATAGACTAGACGTTGAACAGAGGAGGTGAAATGAATGTTTGGAATAGACGTCGAATTAACATTGCGTGGGAAACAAAGTAAGATTCAACGGTTGAATGCTAACAATCGACTGCAAAATTTATTGCTACTTTTTCTGGAGTTCATCTTTTCCTTCTTTCTCTTCGTTGCAGCGACTCTAATTCTGCATCATGCGAACTCGCTTCTCTCAATTGAAACTACGTCGACGCTACTCTCGTCCTTGTTGAAGCAAATTGTATGCCGAATATGCGGTTTTCAGTAACTGTGATAAGGAACACTTGTATAGGTATAGATTAAATTGTTGTATACTTAGCAAATAATAACGCAACGTTTTCATCGAGAAAGAAATCTTTTTTTCTTCAATGTATATGCTGTACAGGGTGTACCTCGTAATTGTTTTCACGAATTTTCAGGTGTTTTCAGTGAAAGTTAATCTATTCTTAATCGGTTACATATCACTATACATATAAGAAATATTACAAAGGTTTTGTTTTCAATAAAAAGTCAAGGTCACAACACTTTTTTTTTCAATTACAGTAAATGCTTGAATTGTGGCCAATAGCTTTGTAAATATAATTCCGAACCATACAGTAAATTAATGTTGTTATACACACAGAAAGGTACTGCAACACTACATAAGGTGTATTTCTTTCTGTGTGTCATTCATACTGTCCTTATAATGCACGTATAATTTACAGTTTTCTTGTTAAAACTTACCATAACGTCTCCTTGGATTAGGTCAATATTTTATAGTAGGTATATAGTATAGTAGGTATATAGACCCTATGCACAGGAGTGACAAAAAATCGCTGCGATCATCTGCGATCGGTGCTATTTCATATTAATGACGTTATCCGATTTATTTGTATTTGTGAAAAATACATATAGTAGTATGCAGAATCGCAGCGATTTTTTGTCACTCGTGTGCATTGGCTCTTAACATCAGCTGTAATATAAAGTCAAAAATAAGTATTATCATTTACAAAAGTCAAGGTGACCTTAACGAAAAAATCAGTTAAAAAAAAAACAATTTTTTTCCATTTCTTTACATTACTTTAGTAGCCGATTAAAAATAGATGAACCTTTACCGCAAAGACTTTTTTCCGATTATTGGAAATGCCTGAAAAGTCGTGGAGGCCGTTACGTGGCACATCCTGTATACATTGGAAAAAAAAGAGAAACTATACTCTAATCGAAAATACTTTCCTTCTTTCTCGACGAAGACGATTTAAATATTACAGCATATAATTCGTAATTCGTAGTCCACATCCAGTACACAGTTTACAAGCTCTGCACCGGTTGCGGTTATAGTGGATGCGTATTCGGACGAATTGCTTTTTGGTAATTATTTACATTAGGGGCTTCCTCACCGATTTTAATGATCTTGAAATATGTTGTCAAGGTCATCATTCTGAACAACTTTTTCCTATACATGTTACCGCCGCTCGGCCTTCGTTTCCGAGATATTCGCAAAAAAAGTTTCAATATTTAAAAGACTGATCGGAATAGGTCTGGGTTAGATTTGAAAAACCGGCACACCGGGGGCCGGGGACGGAGCCCCCCACTACTTGGAAAGTAAGGGTTCAACTTTGAAAATACTGTCTACGCTCGGTGGTCTGCCATAGAAAAGGGGGATGTTATATTTTTTGTGCGCGAAGCGCGCTACGGAAAAACGACTGATTTAAGTATATTGAAAGTATACCACGTCACTCGCTTCTTATTATTAATCTTATATAACAGGAAATATTCGGCCATTATTTCAAAAAATGCTGTTATTCTATTGTCAAAAATATGGCATCGACGAAATAAAAATTCTGCAATATATCCAACATAATGTTGTTTCCGTGTTCCGTAACGGGAAATATTAGCCCTTGTTTCTTGCCAAATACGCTCTATATTTTGCGTATGGGCATCGCTGTCAGGATCAACAAAGTTCATTTTGTGATTTACTGCTAAATGCGTTCGCGTTCAACACGATCCATTTCACGTTTCAATTTGTAAACATAAACAGACAAGACAGGGGATCCCAACTGATTGAAGTCGTTTTAAGTTGTGACCGTGGCCGCCGTATCGGCGGCCACAATTTCAAATCTGACCTCGACCTACTCCCATCAGTCTTTTAAATGTTGAAACTTTTTTTGCGAATATCTCGGAAACTAAAGCCGAGCGGCGGTAACATGTATAGGAAAAAGTTGTTTAGAATGATGACCTTGACAACATATTTCAAGGTCATCAAAATTGGTGACGAAGCCCTTAATGTAAATAATTACCTGCTTTTTTTTTAAACGATGAATCAGTCCGGACATATTCGTCCGAATACGCATCCAGTATAACCGCAGCCTTAAACGACACAATGTTAAGGCTGAGACAGACACGTTTAGTTATTTAGTTTAGTGACAAGTATTTTAATAATTTTACTACGTGTGGACTCCGAAATGTAGTCAAGTAATTTAGTAAAGTCATAATCCCCGTTCATTAATAATAGTAGTAATAAAACAATGCAGCTATTTACTACTAGACTAAATTACTAAACGTGTCTGTTTCATCATTTAGGTAGATTAATTAAGCTGATACTAACGCTTACGAAGGATTCGAGATTCATCGATACAATATGAATGCTGGTGAACTCTATGGGTACTGTTGATCGCTTCATAATCATGTAAAGAATTCTCCTAACATTGTTGTCGAGCGATGTCCAGTCGATTTCAAAGATCACAGTCGATATCTCGAGACTCTAATGAAAAAAAAGGAAAAGTGGAATCATGATTCGATCGGGCTGCGACGATTAATTTTGTCGCAGTGACAAACCTTCAGTTTAACTTCATTCCCGTACCAGCAATAAAAGAATATTTGCGTGAGTATACAGGAAGTGTACATTATTACAACAAACATCTTGAAGCCTTTCGTTTCTGTCAGCATATAAAGGTTGAAACACACTACTAGCGTACTCACCAAAAACTGTACAAAAATAACCATTCTGAACTCCTTGTTTATCATACTGGCAAATCTGCAATTGTACATACTACTCGTTTCCTTCTCAGTTTCATTATAATATTCGTAGAATAGAAACGATGCATCCTTCGAATTCGCTCACCCGTCAATTGCACTGTCTATTGATTGTAGGAAAATTCCCAACGATTCTTTCCCAATTCGTTCCTATCTTTAGAAATTTTATCGCGAAAAGTGTGCAGTTAATCGAGGGGTGGAACGATCGGTTTTTGCACGCAAGTACAACAACGAAACGAAATACACGAACCGGTAAACGTGGTTGTGGTAACGGACGCAGCACTTGACCGAGTGGTTCTCGGCAAGCGAAGAGCTGAGAGCGCTGATCGCTCTCAAGCGACAGCCGAGAATCTCAAACTGACTGTAAGTGTAGATCAAGAGGCCGCAGAGTAAACTGTCGCAGGCAACATGCATCAATCCTCCAGCCATCAAAGCCAGAGCGTTCTGAGCATAAGTGACACTGTAAGTCAAAGGCGAAGAATAATTATAAGGCAGCCACGATCTCATTGGTAACTTTCTGCTTCCGACTTTGAGCAAAGTCAAGGACGATATCGCGGTCGTTGTTGACTGGATCATAACCGCGTACAAAAGTGTAATAAGTCTGTAAATAATTTCTTTTTATTCAATCGCCACAGAAACTGATTAATAAACAGCGGATCTTTATGCGCAATAAATAACCGAAAGGCATGTCATTTATGCACTAAAAATATGGGAATTTTTACATGAAATAAGTTAATATGCATGAAAAATATGTAAATATGCGCATATACATATAATATATAGGCTGTAACAAAAATGTTGCAGTTCCTCGACAAGGGTAATTCTATTCCTGTTGTGATTTTAAACTACTTTTTCCTTAGCGAAAATGTTATGTAGGGTTTTGTTATTAACGAAAAACACCGACCAATCGGGGAGCGAGTATGACGGGATGCAATTTTTATTTAAATAACAAATTTACTTGTTATTTACAATTAAAATCGTACTTTCATTTATTATGCATTATACAAAAAATGTAAAATAAAAAATATATTTCTAGAAATCTTTAATCATAAAAGAAATTTCAGTCGAATTATTTTCTATCAAAACATGCATTAGCATAAAGATCCGCTGTCTACTGATTAATCAGGGTTTTCAATCATTTGCTTTCTTTAACAGTGACGCTTTGGTAAAAGAAGTCATACTTACTCGGCCCTCTCGTTGAATTTCGTTCGAATTTCAATTTCCTCTTGATTCTCTGGTAGAAAGGGTTCTTCTCCAAGGATGTCAAGAAAATTGACGATCTTTCCACGGATCGTCAACAAACTATAGAGTTTATGACAAGAGACGAGCATCGCCAGCAGTATATAAAAGTTGTCGCTGAATTCATCTCGATTTTGCACGTTCACGATTATATCCATTAATTGATAGAAGGTGACATTAAAGATCAATAGCAGTACGATTATCGTGTAAAGGCGGTACAAGAATTTCTTTTGCGGCGAAGACCACGAGCGCGGACGCCAACAGCCGCATACCACGAGTATTCGGAATATCCGTTCCAGAGTTTGCATTTTTCTCCTCCTTCCATTCAATTTGATTTCTTTAGTCTGTTAGTTGCGATTGCGCGGTATCACGATCAATTACCCGTTAATGGATCCTCGGTTCTTCATAAGTGAAGTTTCGCATTTCTAGCGCACGTGTCAAATTGTCTTCGCTTCTAGACTAACTAAACGAAGATTCGAATAAATGAAAGAACGAAATATAGGATGTCCATAGAATGTCTGCACTGTTTGAACCCCCTTGAAATATTCCAGAGTCTACCCCTAGGAAAGGGAATAAGCAAGCGTCTACAGAATTTCCCCTTCCGATATTGTAGTACGAGGTATGTTATTATCGTAATTGCCGGCAACGCGACGTAAAGAATTTTTCATGGATTGTGTTGACTCTCTTGTAATTCCGTAATTTTTACCTCGCTCTGTTCTCTACATTGTCACGCAGAAACATTCTCCCTTGTCACGAATGTACGCGGAAAGTGTTATTTGATAGTAAAAATAGCAAACAACGCCAAATA
Source organism: Perdita meconis (assembly GCA_030770465.2). Taxonomy (NCBI): domain Eukaryota; kingdom Metazoa; phylum Arthropoda; class Insecta; order Hymenoptera; family Andrenidae; genus Perdita; species Perdita meconis. The sequence continues at coordinate 5,989,312 of JASKOS020000004.1, forward strand.
ATTTTATTATTGCTTCTTTCGAACACAAGAATTTATTTGCAACAAGTGCTTTCACCGATCAACAAGAAATGCGCAAGAAAATAGAAGCAACAACTACGTAAAAGTTAAGCGAGTCATCACTAGACTGCGGATATTTATGCAAAATAAGATTTTTGCAAGCGCAAGTAGAGAATCGGAACTTGAAAAACAGTGTGTTTAATGCTCTAAACATTCTAACTTGATTTATATTTTTGACATTTCATACATTTTGGAATATGCTAATAGTCTGTTAGATGTTTTGCACACTTAACATTGCCATAAATGCATAAAATTCGCAGTCTAGTCATCACCCACATAACTACAATGATTTTCTGGTTGAATTTATTGCTGCATGGCTGTAAGATTTTCCTTTCTGTACACTACCTAAATCTTTATTTCAAAATATTATTTTTTAAATGGACAATTCTTTTATTTCACTTTTTCGTAATCAGCATATGCACTACCTACAATATTGTAGTTGTTTATTTATTTTCCTGTCTTACAGAAATTAATGTTGCTATTTTTTTCTGTTCTACAAAAGAAGAATACAATTGTTTTTGTTACTATTCCTTCGTTCTTTGTAGCAAATTGTATACAGAATAGGACATCTTTAGGATCTGTAAGAAATATGTGTTCGATAGTAAACTCGACTTGTTAAGTATTCATCCTACTTTTCTTAACATTATATCACAATCTATAGTGTCAATTGTAATGTTACTAACGTTCACAAAGGTGTTCAAGTCCATCGTGAACACGTACGCGCTAGTTAATTCAATCGGATTATTCCCTCTTTTTATAGTCATCATTAAGCTTTTCCTTATACTGTTATCGAGTTGAGTCCAATTCATCTCGAATACTTTATCCGCGATTTCGACGCTCTACTTTCGCGAACAAGAAGAAAACAAACGTTCGTTTGATAAAATCATTACCATAATAGTTGTGCACGGTGCGCGGTATAATGGACATACAGTGACTCACATTTTGTTCAGATGTCTTCTAGATGTTAATTACCAGTGAAATTCGTAATATCATAGGTTTTCTATCAATTTGTATCGTTCCAGCTTACAAATTTAATTGTATCTCAGTTTCCATAACTTTTATTGTGCAAAGACAAATACTTTGTTTAGAATTTAAACAATTTTAACATATTCTCTGTGAACAAATCTGAGTCACTGTATCGTTCGATATATTAAAAAAATTTATCATACGATAAATCGTTAGATTTGTTGACCCTCTAATTGATATCTAATATCTATTAAAATAAATCTTCTTTTAGTGTTACAAGTACCTTTAGTTTCAATTGATTTCTATAGAAGCAGTAAAAGTATGTTTGCATCATCATGCATGCCATGTACAATACAAATTGTAGATACCTGGAACTACACTAGTGAACAAAATTAAGGGAACACTAAAACTTTTCGAAAAATTTTGTAATTTTCAAGTAGATGTATCTCCGCGAAAAATATGTACATATAAGAAATATTCAAAACAGCCATTTTGTATCTTGAAGTTTCTAATTTTTAAATCACGTATCCAATTAATTTTTTGTGCAGCATAGTGCCATTTTTTTCAAGATGAAGTGCAACAAACGAGTTTTTAAAAAAATTTTCGTCAACTTTGAAGTGATTCATGGGATGAAAGAAATTTTTCTTCGTGAATCCATTTAAATACTCTTAAAGAGCAAACTTTTCCCTTTAATTTCGTTTTTTAGATTCGTTCTACCATTTTTTTTACCACGTTAATTACTGTTGCATAAAAAATGGTACTTTTAACTTTGAGCGCCTATAATTTACAATTGGGTGATCGTAGAAAAATTGCAATGGGTGTTTTGGAAAACTGAAAAGTTTTTCTTTATAGACTTTTCCTCGTAAATTTGGTGAGAATTTTTTTTTCATCGTATACACGTCATTTCAAAATGACCTAAAAAATTAGGTTGCGACTTACTCTTTATGCAATTAGTCTTTTCAAGAGGACTCTTGAATTTTTACCATTGTATGGTTTCTGTATACACTGCGATATTTTTTTATTGGTTTTAGACTGTGTACAAGTTTTCTGAATTAGCAGTAAACGTGAAGCAGAGGCAGTAAAAAGGAAGGATCAGTACGTTGCACCGATGATCTGCTAACGACCTATGGAACCATATATGTTTTTAATAACAGCCTTGCTGCTTTTTTGTGATGGTTTCCACAATACGCTGCACAGATCGAACTACATGGAAGGAAGGAACGAACGAAGTTGACGACTTCGTTTTTAAAATACAGGGTGTAACAAAAATGTTGCAGTTTCTTAAAAGGGGTGATTCCTGAGGTGAGTTTAAACAACTTTTTCCTTAGCGAAAATGTTAAGTGAGGCTTTGTTAACGAGTTATTAACGAAAAATACCGACCAATTAGGGAGCGAGTACAGTGGATGAATATCAGCGCGGGCTCCAGCTGTGAGTAGTATTGGCCCGCCATCCGATTGGTCGGATTTTTCGTTAATAACTCGTTAACAAAGCTCCACCTAACATTTTCGCTAAGGAAAAAGTTGTTCAAAATCACCTCAGGAATCACCCGTTTCAAGGTACTGCCACATTTTTGTTACACCCTGTATGTACGATCAGATAGGATAGATGTTGAACAGGGGAGGTAAAATGAATGTTTGGAGTAGGCGTCTAACTAATATTGCGCGGGAAACAAAATAAAATTCACCAGTTGAATGCTAACAGTTGTCTGCAACATTTATTGCTACTTTATCAGGAGTTCATCTTTCTCTTCTTCCTCTCCGTTGTAGGGACTCTGATTCTGCATGATGCGCATTCGCTTCTCTCAGTTGAATAAATTCTGTTAAACTACGTCGACGCTACTCTCGTTCTTGGTGAAGCAAATTGTATGCCGAGTATGCAGTTTTCAGTAACTGTGATATGGAACACTTGTATAGGTATAGATTAAATTGTTGGCAAATAAAAACGCAACGTTTTCGTCGAGAAAGAATTCTTTTTTCTCAATGTATATGTACAGGGTGTACCAAGTAAGTGTCTTTATGATTTTTCAGGCGTTCTCGGTAAAGGTTAATCTGTTCTTAATCGGCTATAAATCGCAATACATATAAGAAATATCACAACAATTTTATTTTTAATAAAAAGTTAAGGTCACTACACTTTTTTTTCAATTACAGTAAATGCTCAAATTTTGGTCAATAGCTTTGTAAACGTAACTCCGAATCCTACAGTAAATTAATGTTGGTTGGTGCTACACACACACACAAAAGTACTGCAATACTACCTAAGGTGTATTTATTTCTGTACGTTGTTCATGCTGCCTTCATAATGCAGGTATAATTCACATTTTTCTTGCTGAAGCTCACCATTTTGATGGGTGTAATTTACTCGAGATAAGGAAATTTAGAACGAAAACGTCTCCCTTGATTAGGTCAATATTTTAAGGTTCAAGGACATCTCAGGGTCAAAGTACAGTAAGTCGTTGAACTCGTTTTAGACCCGATACACACGAGCAATAAAAAGGTCGCTGCGATTGGTGCTATTTCATGTCAGTGACGTTATTCGATTTATTTGTATTTGTGTAAAATATAATAGTATGCAGAATTGCAGCGATTTATTGTCGTTCGTGTGCATTGGCTCTTAACATCAGCTGTAATATAAAGTCAAAAATATGTAGCGTCATTTACAAAAGTTCTAGACGAATAAAACGATTAGAAAACAATTTTTTTTTTAAATTTTTTAGATTGTGATTTATAGCCGATTAAGAACACATTAACTCAAACAATTTTTTTCAGATTATTGGAAATGCCTGAAAAGTTGCGTGATATATCCTTTATACATTGGAAAAAAGAGAAACTATACTCTAATCGAAAATACTTTCCTTCCTTCTCGATTAAGACGATTTAAATATTACAGCGTATAATTCGTAATTCGTAGCCCACGTCTAGCGCACAGTTTACAATTTACAGTTGCGTCAAGTTATCGGTATACGTATACACATACATGTACAGGGTGTATAAAAAATCATGGACACCCGTGATAGGGGTGAAACTAGACCTCGTGGTTGATGGAGATTTGTAAAAGAAACGCGCCGCAAAATTGTTTATAACAATGAAAATTGTTGTTAAACTTTTTTATTGCATGAATCTATTCTACTCGACGAGTTGAGAAAAAGCCTCAAAGGAGCCATATGCCCGAAAATGCACCGTTTAGACGCTATAAAGCGTTAAAGTTTACGCAAAATTGTGATTGTGTAGAGTTACACACGCAAAGCGAAGCGCGTTCGAATACGAGGACAACGGCAGTTCTGACCTACCTCACAGAACTAGAAAATCGATATCGACGGAGGATTCTTCCTCTCTCTCTTGCTTAGTGGTTCCTGTCCTTCTCGATCTTACGCACACGCGTGACTGTTGACCTCCGGACGGACGAAACAGGGAGTGCGAGCGAGAGAAAAAGGGCCCACTAAGAAAGAGATGGAAGACCGCTTATTGGTTGAAGAGGAATAAGTCAATCTACTCGGACGCGATTATGTAGTCAGACCAGCATTACCAGATTATTTTTTTTTGTAACCCAAGCAAAGCGGGTTTTAAATAGAAAAATCGAGGCATGCAACAGGATAGAAATAAATAAAAGAATTTTTTTTAATTTTCGAATTTTCTAATAATAATCTCGTTGAAAAGATATAGTTAATTATTATTAACAATTATAACTTTTAGTTATATTTATCAGATAATTTTAACTGATTAAGAACATACTTCTTTTCTTTTATATATTTGCAAAACTTCCTGACAAAACGGGTCAAGATTGAATTATACGAGTAATTCCAAATTTATAAGTCGAACAGAACACTTGTTTCTTACGTTACACCATTTCAGTTTCATTTGATATCCAATTTATGTGTATGTGTATATGTATACCGATATGTTGACGCGGTTGCAAAATGACGCGTGTCGCTCGTCTGCACCAACTGCGGTTATAGTGGATGCGTATTCGGACGAATACGTCAGAACTGTTTTTTTTTTTTTAAACAATGAAGCAGTCCAGACATAAGTATTCGTCCGAAAACGCATCCAGTATAACCGCAGCCTTAAACGACACACCGTTAAGGCTGAGACAGACACGTTTAGTAATTTAATCTAGTGACATGTATTTTAATAATTTTACTATGTGTGGACTCCAAAATGTAGTCAAGTAATTTAGTAAAGTCATAATCCTCGTTTATTAATAATATTAATAATAAAACAATGCAGTTACTTGCTACTAGACTAAATTACTAAACGTGTCTGTTTCAACATTTAGGTAGATTAATTAAGCTGATACTAACGCTTACGAAGGATTCGAGATTCATCGATACAATATGCATGCTGGTGAACTCTATGGGTTCTGTTGATCGCTTCATAATCATGTAAAGAATTCTCTTAGCATTGTTGTCGAGCGACGGCCAGTCGATTCCAAAGATCACAGTGGAAATCTCGAGACTCTAATGAAAAAAAAAAGGAAGAGTGGAATCATGATTCGATCGGGCTGCGGTAATTCATTCTGTTGCAGTGACAAACCTTCAGTTTAACTTCATTCCCGTACCAGCAATAAAAGAATATTTGCGTGAGCATGCAGCAAGTGTACATTATTACAAGAAACATCTTGAAGCCTTTCGTTTCTGTCAGCATGTAAAGGCTGAAACACACTACTAGCGTACTCACCAAAAACTGCACCAGAATAACCATTCTGAACTCCTTGTTTATCATACTGGCAAATCTGCAAGTGTACACTGCTCGTTTCCTTCTCAGTTTCATTACAATTCGAATTCGCTCACCCGTCAATTGCACTGTCTATTGATTGTAGGAAAATTCCCAACGATTCTTTTCCAATTTGTTCCTATCTTTAGAAATTTTATCGCGAGAATGTTTGATAACATTGAGCGTGCAGCCAATTGAGGGGTTGAACGATCGGTTTTTATACGCAAGTACAACAGCGGGACGGAATACACGAACCGGTAAACGTGGTTGTGGAACCGGACGCAGGACTTGACCAAGTGGTTCTCGCCCGCCCTGATCGCTCTCAAGCGACAGCCGAGAATCTCAAACTCACTGTAGGTGTAGATCAAGAGGCCGCAGAGCAAACAGTCGCAGGCAATGTGCATTAGTGCTCCAGCCATCAAAGCGAGAGCGTTCTGAACATAAGTGACACTGTAAGTGAAAGGCGAAGAGTAATTATAAGGCAGCCACGCTCTCATAGGTAACTTCCTGTTTCCGACTTTGAGCAAAGTCAAGGACGATGTCAGGGTCACTGATGACTGGACCATAACCGCGTACAAAAGTGTAATAAATCTGTAAATCATTTCTTTTTATTCAATCGCCACAGAAACTGATTAATAAACAGCGGATCTTTATGCGCAATAAATAAGCGAAAGGCATATGTCATTTATGCACTGAATATATGCAAACTTTTACATGAAATAAGTAAATATGCACTAAAAATATGTAAATTTGCACATATACATATAATATACAGGGTGTAACAAAAATGTTGCAGTTTCTTGAAAGGGGTAAGTGTGTAAATGAAATCACCTGAGGTAATTTTAAACTACTTTTTCCTTAGCGAAAATGTTAGATGGAGCTTTCTTAACGAATTATTAACGAAAAACACCGACCAATCGGGGAGCGAGTATAACGGTGGACCAATATGTACTACTAACAGTTGGAACCCGCGCTGAAATTCATCCACTGTATTCGTGGATGAAGTTGTTTAGAATCACCTGAGGAATCATCCCTTTCAAGGAACTGCAACATTTTTGTTATACCCTGTATAGGGTGTCTCTCCTAACTCTGTCATTCCTAATAATTTTATTATTTGTGCAGATATAAAAAAATGTTTAACGAGAAACTTACTGTACTTCAGGAGGCACATTCTGTGAACAATCATGTTTTTTTAAATAGAATGATCCCACTCTTTTTTTTATCATTAAAAAGGTGAGGACAAAACGCATCCAACCATGTGCCTTACCATGATTTTGAAATGACCTTTAGCCGAAAATTTGGCAAATGATTGAAAAGATTACGAAGCTTAAGAAAAATAAAGTGCGGAAACAAAGTAAACGCATTAGTCGCATAATTTATTAATTTAATGTGTGCTCATAGTGTTGTCTTCCAGACTCAATACACTTTGTTTACACATAAAATAAATTCCTGTTTAGCTTTTTGTATTACATCCGAAGATAGACTTGCACAGTTCTGAAATTAATGTTATGCTCTTCAGTATTTACTATTTACGCTCTTACTACAGACTTAAATCTATTGGATAAATTGAGGAATAAGAATTTTCCTCTTCCTATGATAAGCGTTTGATTACTAACAGTTTCTTATTGTATAGTCAAACATATTCAGAAATGGATATCTGTGGTCATGATAAGAAATATTATAATACAGTTGTACATAAATTTTCGATTCAAGGACATATGAAGGTCATGTTGTAGCACATAGTCGGATGCGTTTTGAGGTCACCGTTTTAATAGTAAACAAACAAATGGGTCATTCCATTTAAAAAAATATTATTATTTAAATCACAAATTGATTTGTTATTTACAATTAAAATCATACTTTCATTTATTGTGCATTATACGAAAAATGTAAAATAAAAAATATATTTCTAGAAACCTTTAATCACAAAATAAATTTCTATCGAGGTCCAATTACATTATTTATTTTCTATCAAAACATGCATTAGCATAAAGATCCGCTGTCTACTGATTAATCAGGGTTTTCAATCATTTGCTTTCTTTAACAGTGACACTTTGGTAAAAGAAGTCATACTTACTCGGCCCTCTCGTTGAATTTTGTTCGAATTTCAATTTCCTCTTGATTCTCTGGCAGAAAGGGTTCTTTTCCAAGGATGTCAAGAAAATCGACGATCTTTCCACGGATCGTCAACAAGCTATAGAGTTTATGACACGAGACGAGCATCGTCAGCAGCAGATAAAAGTTTTCGCTGAATTCATCTCGATTTCGCACGTTCACAATTATATCCATTAATTGATAGAAGGTGACATTAAAGACCAATAGCAGTACGATTATCGTGTAAAGGCGGTACAAGAATTTCTTGTGCGGCGAAGACCACGAACGCGGACGCCAACAGCCGCATACCACGAGTATTCGGAATATCCGTTCCAGAGTTTGCATTTTCCTCCTCCTTCCATTCAATTTGATTTCTTTAGTCTGTTAGTCGCGATTGCGCGGTTTCACGATCAATTACCCGTTAATGGATCCTCGGTTCTTCATAAGTGAAGTTTCGCATTTCTATCGCACGTGTCAAATTGTCTTCGCTTCTAGACTAACTAAACGAAGATTCGAATAAATGAAAGAACGAAATATAGGATGTCCATAGAATGTCTGTACTGTTTGAACCCCCTTGAAATATTTCAGTGTCCACCCTTATGAAAGGGAATAAGCAAGCGTCTAGACAATTTCCCCTTCCGATATTGTAGTACGAGGTATGTTATTATCGTAATTACCGGCAACGCGACATAAAGAATTTTTCATGGATAGTGTTGACTCTCTTGTGATTCCGTAATTTTTACTTCGCTCTGTTCTCTACATTGTCACGCAGAAACATTTTCCCTTGTCACGAATGTACGCGGAAACTGTTATTTGATAGCAAAAATAGCAAACAACGCCAAATAATTTTATTATTGCTTCTTTCGAATACAAGAATTTATTTGTAACAAGTGCTTTCACGGATCAACAAGAAATGCGCCAGAAAATAAAAGCAGCAACTACGCAAAAGATAAGCGAGTCATCACCCACATAACTACAATGATTTTCTGGTTGAATTTATTGCTGCATGGCTGTAAGATTTTCCTTTCTCTACACTAAATCTTTATTTTAAAATATTATTTTCTAAATGGACAATTCTTTTATTTCACTTTTTCGTAATCAGCATATGCACTACCTAGAATATTGTAGGTGTTTATTTATTTTCCTGTCTTACAGAAATTAATGTTGCTATTTTTTTCTGTTCTACAAAAGAAGAATACAATTGTTTTTGTTACTATTCCTTCGTTCTCTGTAGCAAATTGTACACAGAATAGGACATCTTTAGGATCTGTAAGAAATATGTGCTCGATAGTATACTCGACTTGTTAAGTATTCATCCTACTTTTCTTAACATTATATTACAAACTATAGTGTCAATTGTAATGTTACTAACGTTCACAAAGGTGTTCAAGTCCATTGCGAACACGTACGCGCTAGTTAATTCAATCGGATTATTCCCTCTTTTAATAGTCATTATTAAGCTTTTCCTTGTACTGTTATCGAGTTGGGTCCAATTCATCTCGAATACTTTATCCACGATTTCGACGCTCTACTTTCGCGAACAAGAGAGAAAACAAACGTTCGTTTGATAAAATCATTACCAAAATAGTTGTGCACGGTGCGCGGTATAATGGACATACAGTGACTCACATTTTGTTCAGATGTTTTCTAGATGTTAATTACCAGTGAAATTCGTAATATCATAGTTTTTCTATCAATTTATGTCGTTCCAGCTTACAAATTTAATTGTGTCTCAGTTTCCATGACTTTTATTGTGCAAATACTTTGTTTAGAATTTAAACAATTTTTCTGTGAACAAATCTGTGAGCCACTATATCGTACGACATATTAAATAACTCTGATAATTATATCAGATTTGACGATAAATCGTTAGATTTGTTGACCCTCTAATTGATATCTAATATCTATTAAAATAAATCTTCTTTTAGTTTTACAAGTACCTTTAGTTTTAATTGATTTCCATAGAAGCAGTAAAAATATATTTGCGTCATCATGCATGCCATGTATAATACGAATTGTAGATACCTGGAACTATTTGGCGGCGTGTTGGCCAATTCGTACAGAATAAAACACACAACCAGAGTGCTCGAGAGAAGTTGGATACCAATCATTAAGTGAAATTTTTCTTGTATTATGGATGCGTATCTATATTTGAAAATAAATAATATTTTGTTATACATACGTAATTTCTTCAGAATATGATACATTAACCAAAAGGCTTTTCTAATTTATCGTTCCGAAATAATTTGTTCACCAAACAGTTAGATTTATAAAACTTTGATATAATAATAGATTGGAAATGGTAGAAGGCAGGGGAGAGTTGCCGAAATATATTTCCTATTTATATATATAATTGAAATGAATATTGTAATTTCATGCGCTTGTAAGCGTTTTTTCAAACGTATACAAAAGGTACTGATTAAAAATATACTATTAGATTATAATCAACTGACGTCAGAAACCGAGCAGTTCATTTCAGCAGAATCTGCCGTCAGGTCTGTCTATTAACAGACTTGCATATAACAAATCCTGCATCAAATCTGCAATCAGTCTGACAGCAAATGTTGACGGGAAATTCTGTAAAAATCTGCTCGATCATATTTGGCCGACAGGGATAAAACTTAAACGAGAAATATTTTGTTTTCACTTCGTCAAATACCGTTTATATTTCTCACTCGTCGAAAAATTGACGAGGTACGATTTAGGTGACCTGTACGATATCGACAAGTCTCCCCTACGCACAGTGTTTCGCTGAATGGACAAAACCCAAAAATCTTAAGATGTTACGAACGGAACGTAGATTTTAATACTACCCAAGACGTTTTATGAATTTACTAATTTGTTGCCAAAATTGATATTAAAAATTTATTCTACATTTTGTTGTATTTCTTCAAACACATGTCATTGGCTGAATGTATGTGTTTTTCGTTTGATTTTTCTACATCGTATTTGGTACTATAATACTTTTAAAACTGCGTACAGTTTTTACAATAATAATAATTTATTCGAATTTTTAATGTTAAATGTTTATTACCTTTCAGAAAACTTTTAGAAAAAAACACCAAAAAATACCTCCGTAACTTTTTTTCTATTAATTCAGGAAACATTAAATTTTATATTAGCGTTAACTTTAACTGCCCGAATTTGTCCGAAACGAAAAAAATAATTAAAATCATTATCAAGGCGCTCACCGTTCAGGCCTATAACGTAGTCTCTACATTCCCACGTTCAGCTTTTCTTTTCTTTTTCTTTTTATTGTATTTTGAAATATTAATAAAAGAATGTAGGTCTTGAAATTTTAACGTTTGTAATGATTTGTAAATAAATATAATGTGCTGTATAAACCATATCTCGTTTAAGGCAATTAAATAAATAAATAAATAAATAAATAAAAAAATAAATATAATGTTCTACGTGATACGGTACCATATAATCGTCCCCACAATGTTTCATGCATTTCCGTCAATTTTATGAAAAAATATTTTAAACAAAAGTTACATAGTTCTTAATTGATAATACATTTCAATAATAAACATTATCGAAAAAGTTTTTATTTAATTAAAACTCAACATCTCAGCAGATTTTTATATAATTGTATATTTGTCATGCATTAATCGATGTATTCTTGCACTTTCTTTAAAAAAGTATTAAGGTACATGGGTCAAAAATGAAATAGTTTAGAAGTTACAGTATTCTCTCGCTATATGCTTGCCGCTTTCGTCGCTTCATCGAGCAATAGTATGTGTAAGACACATGTTCGCGAAGGTAATGGAATAATGGAATCGATAGCTTTTTGTACGTCGTCAATGATTACAGTGAAATTGAAGAGTGGCTCGATGAAGCAATGAAAACGGCGAGCCTATAGCGAGAGAATACTGTATGAGTTTTGTTTCGAATGCCCATATACGCGACACACTGTGCGTCGTAGTGAAATTTCATATTCTGATCGCGCATCATTTGCTCAAGTACACCAATCCAATGATTGTTTGCCGAGAGGAAGGAGCGATTAAAAGGAACTAACTGGTACAAGTAGTTGTGGAAACGGACAAACTTGCCAAGTTCCGATCTCGGTGCCCGCACGATTCCTTTCAATCTGTTCGCCAGAATTTCTTGCTGGCTGCACGCGTGAACGCAGAGTCCGCAAACGATCACGTCGCAGGCTACGTTCAGAAGCGACGTGCCGATCAAAGCCACGATCTGATGAACGTATGCGACGTAATACAGACTCGGTATCGAGTAATTGAAGGGCAGCCAAGCCCTGTACGCCAGTTGCCTGTTTTTGAAGTCGGTCAGCAGCGACGATAATATCATACACAAAACCGTCATCTCCACCATAATCGTATAACAGATCGTGATAAACCTGGAAGTTGTTTGAAAGTTGTATACCTCGGTAGACGAAAAAACTAAAAATAACTGAAGTGAAGGAATCATATTTAATGATTCGATAAAAATGTTCAGATAAGTCAATTAGAGTTATTTCAAGAGAAATGGACCACATTTTTAATAAGTTTAAAAAACTAAAACCCGACTACGGAAAAAAGTTATATATACTCTACTCTATAGATTTTCCAAAATTTTTATAGCCTATGTTACTCACGTTGATAAGACAAATCAAACGACATCTCAATTGTTAAAATCGGTTAAAATAGTTTAGGAGCTATGGTGGAACATACGGAAATTGTCTACATACAAACACACGTACATACTAAACTCATTACCCTTCCTTCGCCGCGCCATAGTCGGGTAATAAAGGCAATAACGCGACGAGAATGTATTTACCCGATGTTCTTGTCGAATTTGTTTTGAATAACAGCTTCTTTATCGTTTGTAGGTTTGCAGGGCTCCTCCACGAGTTTTCTAGTGAGGATTCGAATGGTTTCGTGGTTCAGTAGAAGAGTAATGATCTTGCAACAAGAGAGAATGTTCGCGATGAGCATGTACAAGCTGTCGCTGAGATCGTCCGCGGACCTCACGTTCAGTATCACATTGAGGAATTGCGATATACAAAAAGTGTGCAATAGGAAGAAAACGAAGATCGTGTAAAACAGATACGCTATCCGTTTCCACGTCGTAGAACACGCGGACGGTTTCCAACATCCGCAGATGGTTAATATGGTGAACGCTGGTCGCAAGATAGCCATCTTCGTTTGAAGAAATGTTCAACTCTTATTTCACATGGCACTCAGAACAATACCCGGATTCCAGTTTACAACTTCATCAAATGTCTGAGACGACACCGAGAAAGTGTTCTTCGCAGTTATTAATTCCTAATAGTAATAGTAATAACCCAGGAGCATTAGACTAAAAAGTGGGCAATCTGTAAAAAAACTAGAAATAGGTGGATCTTTTCACGAATCGCTTATTTTTGTGATGGGTATGAACTTCTGAAAAATCACCGTCGATCGGCTGCCGGCTTCCCCCCTTTTTTGGGTCAAATGTTTAAAAAAGTAGTTTTTCGCAAATAACTCTAAAATGGTTAGTCTAATTGAAAAATGTGTTAGATGAAAGTTTGAGAACGTGGAATTCTGCGTAAAAAAGATTCTATAATATTTTTTGAGAAACGCAACCGTTTTTGCAATAATACGTCCTTAATGTTTTCAAGGTGGTATGTACAACATTATAATAGGAGCATGTTTATTGAACGTTATCGCAAGAAGGATTGAATTCATAAAAAAATATTATAGAATCGTTTTTACGCAGAATTCCATGCTCTTAAATTTTTATCTAAAACATTTTCAATTAGACTAACCATTTTTGAGTTATTTGAGAAAAACTACTTTTTTTAACATTTGACCCAAAAAGAGGGATGAAGCTGACAGTCGATCGACGGTGATTTTTCAGAAGTTCATACCCATCACAAAAATAAGCGATTCGTGAAAAGATCCACCTATTTTTAGTTTTTTTTTGCACAAATTTCTAAAAACACTGACTTATTAACAAGCACAAATATTAACAATCGAGCTCTTTATTTTCCGGTGAAAACGTGACGATTTTATACCGTGTACTTTTATACGAATAAAGGAAACAACAAAGCACTGGTTATTATTCGTTTGGGAACTGAACTGCATTCATGTTTTCGAACAGGTTTTCTCTTTCGCGATGGAACTCGATAACCGGAGATCGAAAGAAAATTTTATAAAATACTGGTCTATTTCTTTGAAGTGCAGCATTCGTTTCCCTTTCGAAGAAGGAAACTGTCTACTACTGGTCTACGTACCAGCGTATGCACACACCGTATCATTATCGTAATGCCTGCTACGTCGTAACGCAACCAATAGTTACATTTTTATGAATCTTCTTGCAACGTCCCTTATTTCAAGGTTTGTGCGTTTATTATTTCAGTATGTTACTGCTATGTCTCCTGTCGCAGCGTTTCATTTATTTAAAGAAGAACTAAAGTATTAAAAAATGGGTAAAACTGTGACGGAATACAACAGACGATTGGAAAAGGGGGTGGCACGTAGAACTAAGTTGTCGATTCTACGCAAGTTTGATCGTGCCAAAGTAAGTAAAACAGTGCGCGTAAAACGAAAATGTGCAAGTTGATTATTTAAGTTTTATTATAAATTATGCTTCGTAAATTTAAGAAATCACAGGATTAGATAGAATTTATGCTTTGCAAGTAAATTAACAATTTTCTTTCAAGTTCTTCTTATTAAAATAAAATGTATTTACAAGAAACTACGCCTGGCTGTCAATACGTTTCCAAGCTACAAATACGTGTACTTTACAATATTCTTATTATTATGAAGTTCAAAATAAAGTACAAACATTTTATTTCATTATAATTAACGCATTACTATAATATAGAGGAAATCTTTTTTGTAAAAATAGTTTAAAAATCACAGCAAGATTGCTAACTTTTGTACAGAGTATGTTTCAATACAAATTATATATTGTAAGACCACTTACACGATTTTAGTAATCGTACAATTACTAATTTAATTAGTTCCGTCTGGACGCGATCTTCCTGCAACTTTTGGCATCTTTTTATTCGTAGAATCCTCCAATTCTTTTGGTTTGTAATAATGCGGAGCTACTTCCAGAAGCCATTTACTTTCAATCTCAGTTACCTGCAAAGGTGTACAAGATAAAACGAAATAGAATACAGAAGTGAAATTTCAAACTGATTCGAAGGATCATTCCATGCGAAAACGGATACTTTTCGGAGTAACATGTTGGATTTTGTTCAAATTCGGATATGTATATCCAAATATGGATATTTTGTTCAAATTTGGATATGCATATCGACGTATCTCGAAGGATTTTTCAAAATGTCAAAAAATGTCGATTTTACAGCTCTTTAAAGTTTGATTTTTCTTCAAAAAATTGAATGCGTGATCTTTCTTCGAAAAATTATAACAGTTGAACTAATAAACCGATTAAACTGAGCTTTGTGGTGCTTATAATAGAGACTTTGGAGTATCTATTAAAAATTATTTCAGTTGAGACCATTTTTTTAACCATTCATTTTGCAATTATTTTAAACAATTGCCATTTGTAACCGCAGGGGAATATTTAAAAATTTGAAAAAATGAGGGTATATAACAGTTAAATAGTAATGAAAATAAATAAATTGTTGAAAAATATTGAAAAACATCAAAGTTATGAGGTTTTTTCCGCGATTCTTATGTGAAGCGCCCTACAGTGCGCCGTAGTGCCGTATGGCTTGGCCAGTCGAGCGGTATGTTTCGACGTTCCGCGTTACATTCAAATAATTTTCCTGCAGCTAATATTAAAATGACCATATTTTTAAAAAGTTGACCATGAAGGCGACGAATCAGGCTATACTCTCATTTTTTTCAAATTTTTAAATTCTCCCCTGCGGTTACAAATGGCAATTGTTTAAAATAATTGCAAAATGAATGGTCAAAAAAATTATTGTCTCAATTGAAATAATTTTTAATAGACACTCCAAAGTCTCTACTATAAGCACCACAAAGCTCATTTTAATCGGTTTGTAAGTTCAACTGTTATAATTTTTCAAATAAAGATCACGCGTGCAATTTTTTGAAGAAAAATCAAACTTTAAAGAGCTGTAAAATCGGTATTTTTTGACATTTTGAAAAATCCTTCGAGATACGTCTATATGCCCCTAAAGATTACAACATATCCAAATTTGAATAAAATCCAACATGTTACTCCGAAAAGTGTCCGTTTTCGCATGGAATGACCCCGGAAGCAAAAACGGAAGTTACAAAATAGTACCTGCCGCATAAATTCCTTTGTAGTAAAAACTAGTTCATGATAAAGAAGCCAGCGCGGTAATTCTTGAAATAATGAACTGTTCGGATGAATTGACACCGCCTGATTATGCTTTGCGGTTTTGTAATGTCCCCCTTTTGATAATCGAGCTACATGGTAAAAGTAACCCGCAGTAATAGCCTAAAATTGAATAAAAAAAAAAAATCATTATCGTCGAAAAGAAAGAAGGGGTTAATCAAAATTTAAAAATGCTATGAAATAACTAACCTTCCTGATATTTACAGTTTCCGAGATTCCCGAAACAAGTTCCATCTCGACTCGCTGCATCAATCCGACCAGTTGCTCTCTAACGTCTCTCGCTCGTTTCATCGAGCGATGCTGAATAAAATTCTCGTAACACCAATGCGTGCTGAAGTCGCTTTGCTGCCACTGATTGTATACATTCAGCAAAGTGAGATGATCGCCACCGGGAACGTGAAAATTTTTGCGCGCTGTGTCCGCGTGTATAATCTTGTCCTTCGGCCTGTAGAAAATCGCACCATTTACAGATAACATCGCGGCAATGGTGGCTACTTCTTCGGAGCAGCGGTATTGCTCGCTAGCCAACAACATCTTTGCCATCATTGGATCCAAAGGAAATTCGGCCATTCTGCGGCCGAGCTTCGTCAGTTCACCGCGATGATTCAAAGCTCCTAACGCGTACAACTGTTCCAAGGCTAGAACGAGCGTCTCGTGCGGCGGCGGATCGAGAAAATCGAAGTGAACCAGATCGTTTATCCCCAATGCTTTCAACGTGAGTACAGCGTTGCCTGAAATGTGCGTCAACGAATTGGATGAACACGATAAGCTAGACAACTGCGATTTCGATAATATTACCAAGATTGATCCTTTGAATCTCAGGAACAGTATTATCTTCCAATTCGTGCTGATAGGCCCAAGCCGTGTACAAACGGAAACACTTTCCCGGTGCAACTCTTCCGGCTCTACCAGCTCGTTGGTTAGCAGATGCTTTACTAATAGGAACCACCATTAAACTTTCCATTCCTGTTCGCGAATTGAAATTATTCTGTTTCGCGAATCCAGGATCTATAACGTACACTATATTGTCTATGGTTAGCGATGTTTCTGCTATATTCGTCGCAAGAACTATCTGTTGGTGTGAAAGACACTTGTCAGAATAACATTGACTAGAAAGCTCGAAGAATAATTAAGGAGATAAACGAATATTGAGCGTGTACCTTTCTGGCACCAGGTGGAGTCGGTTGAAATATCTTTGCCTGCATGTCACTCGGAAGGTTCGCATAAACTGGCAGAATTAGGAGCTCCGCTAATTTCGATCCTAATCGTCTGACTCGCTCTTGTAACATTTCCTGGCAAGTTTCTATTTCGTCTTGACCTAAATGACATAGGACAATTTTATGCTTAAAACAGGATAGTTTAACAGTCTGCTACGGCCTGCTACGGTCTTCGGCTCTTTTTTGACTCGATCAAGCGTTTTATTTCTTGAAATAATTGTTTTAATTAAAAAAATATATACAGGGTGGTCCACGCAATTGTTTCGGGTCATAACTCCGTTAATGCGTTTACGAAAAAATGTCAAAGGAAGAAGATAAATTGCTCGAAGAACACTACATTTGTAGGCCCTTAGATTTTTTTTTTTAAGTACAACAGTGCATGTGCAATTAACAATTGCATCGTTTCTTTAAATAGAAATGCATATTTTTTGTTGCACAGAACGATTCGTCTGTTTATTCTGCGTAAAAAATTATTAGGGTACCATGGCAAAAAAATGATTAGTTCTGGAGATATTTTCAAAAAACGTCTTTATTGAAGAAGATGCTCAAACGCTTTTGACTACGTTGTAAATGTAAATACCCTTTCGACTTTGTTGTCATAACAGAAACTGATTTGTACGAGTAAGCATTTCATTATTCCGTAGCAATTTACGTATCGTAACTCGAGTAAAAAACCAGGAATTTGAAAAATTGTGATTGTATTTCACTAAATAAAAGAAAATGTATCTTACTAACAGTGAGAAAAAGGATATGTACGACACTTTTGTGTTGTGTGACAGGAATGGGAGTGCCGCCACAAGAATGTACCGAGAAAAATATCCAAACCGTCGACAACCATCGCGACAATTGTTTTACAAATTGAACCACAATTTGCAACACTATGGTGCATTTACCAACCCAAAAAAAAAACGTTTCAAAACTAGTAGTAGGAAATGAAAACAAGTTATGATACGTAAATTGCTACGGAATGATGAAATGCTTACTCTTACAAATCAGTTTTTTTTATGACAACAATGTCGAAACGGTATTTGCGTTTACAACATAGTCAGAAGCATTTGAGCATCTTCTTCAATAAAGACGTTTTTTGAAAATATCTCGAGAACTAATCATTTTTTTGCCATGGTATCCTAACAATTTTTTACGTAGAAGGAACAGTGAAATCGTTCTGTGCCACAAAAAATATGCATTTCCATTTAAAGAAACGATGCAATTGTTAATTGCATATGCACTGTTGCACTTAAAAAAAATCTAAGGACCTACAGATGTAGTACTCTTCGAACCATTTATCTTTCTTCTTTGGCATTTTTTCGTAAATGCATTAATAACGGAGTTATGACCTGAAACAATTGCGTGGACCACCCTGTATATACAGGGTGGGGCAATAACTATTAGCACCTCAGATATCTCGGAAACTATAAGTTTCACAGAAATATTTGCTGAAATAAAATTGCACAGTACGAACGGGGCCATCCGGTGGCGATAATAGTTTTTTTGCAGGTGGAGGTACTTCGGACATTTGAAGGTCACCTCCATTTTTTTAAATGGATCGGTATGTTTTTGCTTCCGTATCATGATAGAGGATTTTAAAACGAGTTCAACGACCTATTACATAAGGTCACTGAAGGTCATAGGAAGTAGAGAAAGGCGATAATACTTACGGTTTTGGTAGTAAATGAATCGCCTTTCTCTACTTTCTATGACCTTCAGTGACCTTATGTAATAGGTCGTTGAACTCGTTTTAAGATCCTCTATCATGATACGGAAGCAAAAACATACCGATCCATTTAAAAAAATGGAGGTGACCTTCAAATGTCCGAAGTACCTCCACCTGCAAAAAAACTATTATCGCCACCGTATGGCCCCCTGCGTAATGTGCAATTTTATTTCAGCAAATATTTCTGTGAAACTTATAGTTTCCGAGATATCTAAGGTGCTAATAGTTATTGCCCCACCCTGTATATTTGTTATTCCTTGACATTCTATATAACAATTTCATTGTCCACATTTATAATGCTATGCTAAAAATTAAGGTTCTAACAAATCAGATTTTTAAGAGAGACGTAGTAGAATTAAAGCAGAAGCATTTACCTGTTAGAAACACCAGAATGTCGCCAGGTGGTTGAGTGGCGTGTATCTGAAGAATGGACACAACACAGGCGTCAATGTAGTCAGCTTCGGGAGCTTTTGTGTAATAAATATCTACAGGGAACCGACGTCCAGGTATTCGAAAAATCGGTGCGTCGTCGAAGAATTCGCTGAATTTAGTCGCGTCCAACGTGGCCGACGAAATCAAAAGCTTCAAATCCGGTCGAAATCGCGTTATATCTTTCACTAAACCGAATAATATGTCCGTGTGTAAGGTACGCTCGTGAGCTTCGTCTATTATCATAACGCTAGAACAAATGTACACAATTTTATGAACGATGCTTAATATTTGATTAATACTAATTTGGTACCTGTAAGAAGCTAAATCCGGCTCGCTAAGAAATTCACGGTGCAGTGTACCGTCCGTCATATATTTAATCCGAGTACGATGCGAAGTGCAATCTTCGAAACGAATCGCGTAGCCAACCTCGTTCCCTAATTTCACAGCCATTTCGTGAGCGACTCTCGCCGCTACGGACATGGCAGCGACTCTCCTCGGCTGAGTACAGCCGATAATTTTATTGTCTTCCGCGAATCCAGCCTCGTATAAATATTGTGGTATCTGTGTCGTTTTACCGGATCCTGTTTCTCCTTCTATTATCAACACCTATTAACGCAATGGTATAAATCAAACGGAATTATTCTGCGCTATACAAATCTATCCGAAATACCTGATGATTTCTGATAGCCTGAATCAAGTCGTTCTTAAAAGGGTAAATTGGTAAGCTTTTCTTCGTCTCTTGTATCGTCTGCAAAGCTTTCACTTGTGGAGGTGGACTTTCCTCGCGTTTTCTATCTTTCTCGCTGCCGGGCATACGCAGCGCTTGGACGAATTCTACCTCGTCTTCCAATAGGAGGTCATAGTCTTGTTGCACTGTACAAAATTGAAATTTTTATAAGTAAAACCTGAAATTTATCAATGCGCTATTTTTACGGTATCAAATCGAGTCGTATACCTTTTCTATCCTTTGCACCAAAACAAAAGACAGCAGATGACATTTGATCAGATTCCCATTTACTCTGCTCAGACTGCGGAGGTTCGTTATCGTGTACATCGGATTCTGGTTCTACTTTGCCCTTTTCTAAAGGCATTCGATACCTTTGAACCCTTTCCAGCTCTCTAGCTTTCTCATGTTCTTTGGCTAACTGCAATAACTGTTTTTTGTGTGCTCTTTCCTTTCTTTCTTGATCCGTCAACCTAATTTAAAGGAAACATTTGTTCAGCGATGATTTTGGTACAATTTAGCACGGTACTGAATTGCTTTAAGGACAATTACATTTCCTCCTGGAATAAATATTCATCGTCGATGATGTCAGCTTCTAGTTCAGCAACCTTGTCTTCTTTACGTTTCTCCAAGTATTTCCTACGAGATTCGACTCTAAGTTTAGGCACCAACTTCTCCCGCATATCTGTTTCCATAATTTTAAGCCTTTTCGCTGCCTCGGCTATGCAACAAATAGCATTTATAATAGTAAGTTGTAGCAGAATTGAATACAAATGCTGATTTGTACGTAATACAGTGTTTAGCTCACCTGCTCCCGAACCAGCTGGCATAGCAACCTTTCGTATCTTGCTTTCATCTTTTGCTTTAAGCCGAGTAACAAACTCATCCCTTTCTTTTATATCCTTCTTTCGTCTTTCCTCTTCGCTATCGCTATCCTCACTCGAGGATTCTTTTCTCCTGTATTTACTCATCGTGTGAATGTTGCTAAAATATAGGTTATATTTACTTTTTGTTGAACAGTGACAGAAAAAGATATAAAACGCACGATGCTACGCCTTCTGTTCAAATTTCTAATCACGAATCAGTTTGGGTAAGTAAGGAAAATAATAAAATTCTATTCATTGTTTCAATAGTAAATACAAAAACATGAGGCTCGATAAAATTAAGTAAGGTTAAGTTTTCGTATAATTTTTTCGATTCGCTAATAAATGATGTTTGTATTTTGGACTATCGATTAAAAAATCCAAGTAACTATCATAGAAAAACAATGTAAATACTCATTTAATTGAAAGAATGCGTGGATCACTCGCGAACGAAATCCTGAATCAGTCGTCACACTGTAATCACAATCACAAGTGGGGTGCGTTCGGGTGCGTTGCTAGGTAACGCGTGTAAGTTCATTCAGTAAAAATTACGCGCTTGCATGTAAGTAATTATGTAGTACCATGGACCTAGGTCCATGTGTAGTAAGTATACTTCAATTCTTTAATTTCTTTTTTTTGCGATAATACATACGTATGTACGTGAATTTTTTATAAGAATCAGAAAATTATGCTCATTACTTCTATAAGTAAAAGTTTATGAATTATAATTTGAAGTTCTTTTTACAATACCTATTCTCCTTCCTAGCTGTTCCAAATTCCGGTACTGTTCGTTGATGAGATATTGACCGGCTTCCTTTAAACTAAAAGTGGAGCGGGGAAAGAGGAATCATATCCACTCATATTACTCGATTTTGAGTAGTGACGCCCCCTAGTCAGACAGAACGTTATTATTGGCTGAGCCGATCACGTGGTACATGATTCCTCTTTCCCCGCTGCAGTTGTAGCTTGTAAGAAGCCGGCCAACATTTCAGGAACGAATAGTAAGGAAAATGTGTACAAAACCTCGAGGTAAAATGATCCCTTGTTGTTCTGTAGCTATTAGTGACGCTATCTTTTCATACCGATCTGTAACAGTTCTCTTCGCATGCCAGGTGTTGTTTGAAATGCTGTGCGAGTTTCAGCACTGTGTACGTATTTAAAAAACAGGTTTAAAACTGCTACGTTACATCTAAGGTAAGATTTTTTTCAATGCTGTGTAACTTTTGTCCTAGATTCTTTAATGTGACAGCTGTTTTCTTGCCAGATTTGAGTATAATTTAACAATAATTTAATTAATATTTCATTACTGTTTTTACGAGTTTGAATTATATTCAATCAATGAATGTGAATTGGATGTTCGGGGACATATGATCCCCCTCTAGTTTTTTATTTTAATTACAACAATCCAAAGGAAAAGGAATAAAGAAAATATAGACATTGCCTACATTTGCTGGAATTATCTTCAGACGAAAATGACAAAATGTTTATAGAAAAATGTAAATAAAAAAGTATAATTGATGGGGCAGATAATTTTTATCTAAGCGAGTGATAAAATAGATGTACTAACTTGGAAAAACTACTTTACTTTTAGTTAAATAATGTGCATTTGTATTTACATAAATTTAACCTTAGAGGGATCATTTTAGACATATTTCCCTTACTTGATAGCAACGTAGTGATTCCAATTCAGCATAGCAGAGATACATTAAATTTTCAAAGGAAATAAAATATCATGAAAGGTATTAAAAGTCTTCGATGACTATCTCTTGTATCTTTTATACGTAAAATGACATGAGAAATTGATTTATAGGAAAAAAAGAATATAGTGCATTTAAAAAAAATGTATAGCTGTATTTTGCAACTACACTGATGCATCCATGACAAAACTAATCCTAAATAGGCCCCACCATACTCCACGTAAGATAGAACGTGTTAAACGTGTTAAATTTTTCTCTAATCGCACTTGAAACAGAGTTATAATCTGTCTCAGTTACTATATAGAAACACCCTGTATAAGTTAAAAATTACAGAGTATTTAGGGGTGTGCGGGTACCCGAAATTACGGGCTCGGGTCGGATCGGGAATTTTTTGGGATCCCGAAAGTTTGACAACACATAAATATATTCGGGTACCCGTCATTTCGGGACCCGATTGTCAATTCGGGACCCCATTTTCGATTCGGAATCTGATTTTCAATTCGGGACCCGACGCTTAATTCAGCATTTAACAGTACAGAAAGCAAAATTACAATTTAAAAGTTTAAGTACAAAACCAAACTGAAAATCTATGTACTGAATTAAAAATCGCGTTCCGCAATGACGAGTACTCGAATATATTTATGTGTTGATAAACTTTCGGGATCCCGACCCGACCTATCCCGATTGTTAGCCGGGTCGGGTCGACCCGAGGTTCGGGTACCCGCACACCGCTACAGAGTATCAAAATTTCACAAAAATTCGAGATGGTACTGGAAAAAGTGTCCGATTTCGCATGAAATGACCCATAGTAAAATAGTTTTAGTAGAGTAAAGTTTGAAGCAGGGCGAACGTCTTAAAAATCATTGAAAATTTATTGACATCAACACAGAACCTTTCAGTGCGAAAGGTAATAATATATATGTATATGCGGTTAGGTGCCGTTTACACAATACAAAGAATTTCACGGAGATTTCTTCGTTTAAAATTTATTATGTCTAAGAGAAATATACGTCGTTGCGATAATATCTATATTTATTCAGAAGCCAAAAATATTTTCCCGGAACACGAGTGTTCGATCGATCTTGAGGCGTCTGCTCCTTCGGTACCGTTTCACTTCGAATGACAGAGCGTGTACTAAACAGAGCCGGTCGTTGTCTCGAATATACTTTTTATTATACATACAATAATGAAAATATGTACATGGTAGACTGCAGCTCGTCGAAGCAGCGAAATGTCAATGTAGTCGATCGGCTATAGTATTCGTACACGAGCCTGTGTAAATAAATTTTTTTTTTTAAATCCTTCTCGCAACGCTTTTTCGCTTATCGGAGACTGTCGAGATTTCAGGAGGTGCGTGTAGGCCGATATACGCAGATCATTGCCATTTGTTTTCCATGCTTATCGACTAACGTTTCCTGCGATTCTTTTCAGCTCCTTTTTTCTTTTTTTCGCTTTTCAACGGAAAAACCAGATATTTTTCGAAATGAAAACAAGAATGTTACGATCGATGATTCATATGGAACGAACGTGCACGCGTGTGAGTGTCTGTTGTATGCAGGCGTTGTGTGTGATATCTGTACTTTCGCTGGCTTCGATCAACATCTGAATCTTTTTCTCTTTCATACCCTCTCTCTTTCATTCTTTCTCTCTGACTTACGTTCTCTCTTTATCGCTTGTTTTCATTGTTTTCTTTCCTATTCTACTGCACAGCCAAACACTTGCTCGATCACTCAACTTCAAAGTCTCAGTTTCATTTTCTTCGCTTTGTCTCCTCCTTTCGCACTTGCTCTTCGGTTTACTTCCTCCAACGTGGTACAACCGTGCAATCGTTTCTATTAGCGCGGTCCTTCCGTTTCTTTCGCGAAAGTCTTAACATGTAAGTACGTACGTCGCTTTCGAAAATCAGTCGCGGTCCCTCTGCATCCAGTCGACAGTATTTACACACCTGTGTCTCCCGAAATGCTCATCACGACAGGATCAAACGATACCTTTCATCGCACTCGACGTAGAATTCGTAACGTCGATAATTATACATATTCATTGATCTCGTGGATAATCGTTTCCCAAATAATAATACCGATTGAATAACGTTAACTTTGATAACCGATTGTCAGCGAACTTTCGAGTATAAAGCCTCGAGTCCACGGTCCGAAATCTCGAAGACAGTTTAGGTAAATAACTGTGTATCCTGTCACAACTGCCCGGACAGCAAGGAATATTGTAGGAACATTGCATGAATATTTAAGGTTGCGTAATGTTCTCAATGTTACAGGAATATTCCTGCAATATTCCTATGTCCGCTTTTTTGTAAGGAATATTTCTGCAATATTAATAAAAGTTGGCAGCTGTTATGGGAAAATAGGACGCATAGCATTTTCCGTAACATATTTCCATCCGAATTGCTTGTTTTCACGGTCCAATTTTTAGGTACTTCCTGTCGGAACTAGAACTCGGACCCAGTTCTCGGTTTGTGGGAGCATTACCAGACGTCCCGATTTTAGAAATTCTAGATCTGAGAGATCAGTATCCCATGTAAGATGTAAAATATCCCGGTATTATACCAAATAATTTATTTAACGCTAACAAAAATTGATACGACTTCATTGATAAATCAATTTGGAATAAAATATATTTTCTATTTACAATATTTACTCCATATATGCAAGAAAGTCCTCTACGATGAATGCACACATTTTATCCCCACCACTAGCGGCATCCGTCTTGGAACCAGCGAAGCGGTTAATGGGATTACACGGCAGTGGGAACCCTCGACGCTCGAGATCACAAGAAGACAAGGACAGAACTAGCCATGCTGGGTGCTCAGTGCAGAACGAACGCAATTTTCATCGGATCTTTACGAACGTGACAACAATCGTCGTAAATCGAGTTATAGGTAACGAAATTACGGAAAAATTTGATTTCCGCATAAAAATGATAATTTCGTTAAAAATAGGCCGATCTACATGAAGTTTGGTGTCATTTTAATCAGAAAAATGTCAGGAATCCAGTGGTATCACTTTTAGACCCCTACGGTGAAAAATTAGAGTCAACGGCCAGTGGGTGAGCGGTACAGTGACCTACTTTGATCCTCACCGCGCGTCAACGCCGAGGGTCAGCCTTGAGTCTCTCTTTCTTTTTTATGCGCTGTCTCTTTCTACGTTCGACATATTGCAAAAAAAGTATTTAGGACCTCGACCACAGATGCAACATGTACATGCTCGATGTTTCAAGCAGAACACAAGAAATGTAGCACCTCGACGATATATGCAACTCTTCACTCCCGGCGATTGTACGGTCGCTGAACTACGATTTCCAGCGGCGGGTTTGTATAATACGATCCGGCGACTGACGCTGACTTTTATCTTCGCCGCGTACCCTCGAGCATCAGTCTCTCTGTCTTTTTTGCGCGCAGTCTCTTTCTACGTTCGGCACGTTACAAATAAAATTGGGCCTCGACGATATATGCAACTCTCCGGTCCCGAGGAATTTGCGTATATGGAGAAAGTACTGTACTTGTATTTTTCTTTACCCATCCCGATTTTTCGATTGAAAATAATCTGGCAACGCTGGTTCGTGGACACAAGGCTTAACTCAAATTCGGCGAAAATTTTTCTTTCAATTATGGAAAGTAAAATATGTACATGTTTCCAACATGGATGAGTACTCAATAAACTTCTCGCTAAATGTTGCAAATCGCACAACAGCGATGGACAACCAAATGCTTTGATCTGTGTAACTTGGTTTGAATATCGCCGTCGTTTCAACCTTAAAAAAAACAGGACATTTTTATCTAAAACATACGAGCAATTAACGTAACACATGTCGAACTTCTTAAAAATGATCGTCTGTCTACTACAATTGCTATCTAACCAAGTCTACTGGAACACCCAGCAGTTTCAGCGCTGTTCAAATCGCAGGGAGGGAAGGAAGTAAGACGGGTTGAAATCGCTGAAGGAACGCTGGTTTTAAAATTTCAGTGTCCATTGATGCCATTCCACGTCAAATCGTACAAGGCTTGCCACACAATCTCAGATTCATTTTAAATGGAGACCACTTATTCTTAAAATCTGTGTAAAATTTTTATCTTGTACGCCAAATAGTTTCTAAGATATTAACCGATAAGATATAAATCTTTTGATTTCTATGTTATCAAAATCGCTCCATCTCTTTGAAACTTGTGTTTTATAGAGAAAACTTCAGAGAATTGAGTACTATTTTATTTAATCAATCTGAGGGTGGAAGCAACGTCAAATTTGAAGTTAAAAATGTTTCTTTAAATATTATTATTTATAATAGCTGTAATTGATAATTGTTGCATAAATTCAAGATTCGTAGAGCACCGAATGATGGTGTTTCGGCCCGTTTAGCTCGGTTTTACGAAAATTTAAAAGTTAACAAACATTTCACAAACATTTTGACGTACCAGATTAAAATTTTACACAGATTGTTTTCTCGAGCGTAAGAATAAGTGGTCTGCATATGAAATGAATCGGAGACTGTCTGGCAAATGTTGCGCGATTCGATGTGGAATGGCTCATTGTTGAACGTGGATGCACGGCTGTCGTTGCTCGTTCGACGTGGTAAAGCTCCGTTTCGATGAAAAATATTCAAGATTCGGTAACGGTTGGTCATATATTTCTCAAAATCCTATATATCCTCTGAAACTTATCACATTCGTGAAGTCTCAACTAACTATATATTGAAATTTTTGCGGCGTATCAGGCACTGCGATTGACTTCGTATTTACGGGCGAACTCATTGTCAGTCGAGAGCGAAACGCGCGACAGCCGTGCAGCAACGAAACTCCGAAGAGAACGAAAGCGTGCTAAATATGGCCTACAAGTATTGAGCGATGCGTAGATTGGCGTACTATCGTTGAAAACGTTGTATCCCAACGGTCAAACAGCTCGGCAGGTATTTTGAAGTCGATCCACTATTAAAAAGTCGAATCAAATCGGCCGACCGATCGGCTACGAAGTTTGATGTCTATACTACATAGTTATTCAACCCATTGGATGCCATAATGTATATGGTGATATAACGCACGAAACATTAAGCGACGAACACATTTTGTTTAGTATTTTACTGACTAAGGATAAACTCAGACGGACCACTTTCCGGCCACTTGTGGGCGACATAACAGTCACAGAACTGTGGCCGGCTGTGGTCGGTTTATCGCCGAAATTAACTACACGTCGACTGCTAACGGACCACTCGCTGACCACTTCGCACTTATACAATGTGTTTTGTTTGTGTCATTCAATGTATTATTGCATGACTCTTTATCGAAAGAGTAGATATCATTGAGCTCTATTACTACTGGAGAGAGAATGCGGCGATCGTGACCGGTCAGATAGAGATCCAAACGCATGTGTTGCTGTCGCAGTCTCACTTTAAACCTATAAATTTATACCAACTTCACGTTCCTTCTCCTTCACTTCTTCCCTATTACGTTCAATTTGAACTTCGCGCTCCTGGAGTTAGTCTCTTCTTTATCTCCTCTACATATGAATTTGCTACGGGATCGTACAGTAAGAGAGGAGATAATAGGAAAAACAAGGATGAACACATGCGTTCGGAAATCTCTGTCTGACCTCCCTCCCACCTTTTCTTTCCTTTGGCCGTTCTCTCTTCAGTAGTAATATAGCTCAATGGTAGATAGAACAAGAGACGACACTCGAAAAGAAAACCACTTTTAGAGAAAGACAAAATGACACAGCCAATTTAAATGTCCGTAGGGTGTTTTGATCGGTAATTTCATTTTTAGAAAGAGACGAAATGACACAGCCAATTTAAAGGAACACCTGGAGTGTCGCCTCTTATTATACCTACTCTTTGCTTTATCGTCGATACGAACTTCAAGCTTCAAGCGACTACAAAAAGTCGCCGGCGAGTAGTTCATTTCGGTGATAAACCGACCACAACCGGTCACAGTTTTGTGGCTGTCGTGTTGCCGGAATGTGGTTCGTACGAGTTTACCCCACGGTGTATTATAGAGTTGTTCCGACAAAGCACCTCAGTCTGGTTGATTTTTTGTGATCAATGGATGGAAGATCCTCTGGTCGCCGCTAGGGGCGTCGTAGTCAGAACTCCGCGTATGGTATGCATGTGTGCGAATGAAGTGCGTCACAGACACTGAACTATAAACTACCTGGAATGAGCAGTACGTGTATAAGCAGCCGTGCCGACAGAGAGGGCTATACGGGGTATCTCTGTCTCTTTCTTATACAAGTCGCGCGGTCATTTAATTACGCGCAGTTAGTCATTTGTTATATTTGCAACAGTGTATTAGAAAAGGACAAAGATACCCCGTATAGCCCTCTCTGTCGGCACGGTTTCTCCTATCCCGATCCACTGGACTGCTCATTCCAGGTAGTTTATAGTTCAGTGGTCACAGATGATCACAGAGCTTTACTCGCGCTCTGTCTCCTCTCCACTGGAGCTCGCTGAACCAATAAGAGCGCTCCCCACGGATGTTTCTACTCAGACGCACTCTAGTGGTCACTAGAAGATCTTCCATCTAATGATCACACATTTCTGAGGGAACTTGCCACACCTGTATATTACACCGTGGTTTACCCTAACAATCGACCAGTTAAACGTAGTCGGGTGTCAATGAAGTGCTATACTTTGGGCCAATGCAACCGGCCGTTCAAGACCATCATTTTCTGTCACTTTTTTCGGAAGGAAATAACCCTACAAAGTTTTCTGTACCTCTGTGAAGTATTATGTATTTAGAAGTCCTCGTGTTCACAGAAGATACCGTCGTGGAGGTTTCGCTATTAGAAAAATCTGACCTTGAACCTTTTCAGTTAAACTGAAGTATAGACGACATTATCTAACTATCGGAACACAACTGGACGACAGCCGGTCGACTGTTGGAATACAGAGCTTTCAGTCTGTACACCACTTTACGATTTTTTATACAATCTGTCGTATGATTAGGCCGCGTATTCGCGACTAACGATAATCGTATGGTTGTACAGCGCCTTTATAAAACCTCCTAAGGTAAATATCCCAGTGGCTGGACTTTCAAGATGAAGGTTGCAGTTATTAAAACTCTTTACAATCTAAAGCAATATAAATTAATCTGAATGTTTGTTCAATCGACAGATCAAGGTTTTTTCTTTCAGAAAATTGATTACGAAATATCATTTATATAAAAAAAATGATAAAAGTTTATATTTATAAAAGCGATCATTTGACTCAGTTATTGAACAGAATTACTAGGCATGTCCAACTACTAGGACTTTTACCTTACTGTGCGATCTGCTTCGTATTCTGTCTGCCCGTGTTCACCTTCCAGATTCTTTTTTTCCCCTTTCAATATAATTGTAGCGGTGCATGTAACGGGCGTTGCTCAATCACTGGATCAAATCCCGGTTTTGTACAATACGTCACGATCATATTACTTCTCTACATATAACATGCAACGTATAAAACATATCTTATCGGTATCTTTGCTTTTTTACTGGTTTTTCCTTTTTCTTGTTAATATATATATGTGTATATATACATATCTATACAGGGTGTAACAAAAATGTTGCAGTTCTTTCAAAGAGGTGATTCCTTAGGTGATTTTAAACAACTTTTTCCTTAGCGAAAATGTTAGGTGGGGTTTTGTTAACGAGTTATTAACGAAAAACACCGACCAATCGGGGAGCGAGTACAGCGGATTAATGATGGCGCGAACGATGGCGGACCAATACTACTCACCACTGGAGCCCGCGCTGAAATTGATCCATTGTATTCGTGCGTCTATTGGTCGGTGTTTTTCGTTAATAACTCGTTAACAAAGCCTCACCTAACATTTTCGCTAAGGAAAACGTTGTTTAAAATCACCTCAGGAATTACTCCTTTGAAGGAACTGCAACCTTTTTGTTACATCCTGTATAGTTGCTTCATCCGATATTTCGTATATACGCTGTGTACATTAAAAGCAACGTACACGACGTATATACGTTGTTACGCACCAGCAACAATTTATCGACGACTTTTGAACGCTACACGACACTGACGTCGTTCGCTATACGTGCATGCTGGTCCTCAAATCGTCGATCAATGGGAAAGATAGAAATGGAGTGCGTCACGCGCTTGTGCAATTGTTGCACTTCGGAATGGACAGTTTAAAAAATTTCAATCTAGTTTCGATCGGCCACACATCTTTTAAAAGTTCAACATTTCGCAGCGAACGCGAAAAATGCACTTCCTAGACGAGAAAATGATGTTTCTAAACAGTCGACATCGCAGTTCACGAGGGAAAATAAACCATAAACCGATCATGAATCGAAACGAGAGTTTTGACACGAAAACATTCTCCCGTTCAAATATATTTTTTCTTTGTTTTCACCGTCTGGTTGCACGCTTTTTCGTCTGTGTAAGCTAGGAAATCGTGCGATATTCAAGTTATCTACGTGATTTCAAATTCACTTTAAAGGCGCGTAGACACGATACGTTTTTGCACGACTTTTCGTACGATAAATTTGTATAACAGATTCGTCGTTTAGATACTCGTGTACGACCTAATCGTACGAAAAATCTTAACATCAAGAAATTGTTAAAGGCCGGCGCGCACTATCACGAAGCACAGCGAAGCGAATTGCTGAAATTTATTCGCATTGGTAACTGCACTTCAGTCTAGCTTGCGCGGCTCTATAAGATCCAATTGTTTATCAAATTTTCTTTTTGCTTCGCCGCGCTTCGCCATAGTGCGCGCCGACCTTTATACTTGGCGGAACGTCGAACCAGTGGCGTAGCTAGAGGGAGGGATATTTATGTTGTCATGTTTTGTTAGATACTATGGAAAAACCATAGGCGAACAAATAATTTCTACCAAATTCAACTGTCATATTGTTCGTCAACAGTTTGCGAAAGCTGGTGGAAACGCACCTTTACATATTAAAATGTAAATATAACAAAACATGACAACATAAATATAACAAAAGCGTTACACTTAACATTTCCCTATTACAATACAGGTTTAGAAGAATAACATAACGTAACACACGACATTATTTATTTATTGCTTATACTTATACCGCAGTGCTGCGTCTCGCTAGAAGCAGCACACAGTTAGCGGATTCTATTTTTACCTTCCCAAAATGTTAAAATGCTTGATTCATCATTAGGTTTTGAGGTTTATTACACAGGTATATTCCTTTAACTGTTATCGCAACCATTGGAAATTATTTGCGCCGATGATTAATAAAACTGTAAGTGATGTATAAAATATGTTTTAATTTTATTTCCGTATACGCACTGACAAGGCGGAAAAAAGTCTAGCTACGCCACTGCGTCGAACACTAAATTGTTCGCCAAGAGGACCAGTTTCTGGCAACAATTTAAAAACAATTTTTCCCTTAAATAAAAAGAAGATATTGCACGATTCCCTTTTATTATGCACGAGCCAGAAGATATTAATTGTTCACGACTATTATGATATGCAACCACGCATTTACAGTGTGTGAGAAAAACTATCCACATAGCCGAATCTGATCCAGCAGATCTGCCATTGTAGTATTTGTTGTTTGATTGACAACAGATTTAATAAGGATCTGTAATGTACAAGACTGTTGGCAGGTTCTGCTGACATGGTCCGCTCGGTTTTTGACGCCAATCCGCTTCCCGATTTGCTAATACAGGCTTTGTTTGCACAATTTGTGAACAAGTTCTCTGCCAATTTGCTGTCAGTCTGCATGCAAATGGTTTATAGAATATTTAGGTACGTGACTCAATCGTAACAGATAGTGAATGGTCAATATTTTCTGGCACGCGTACGATTGCCTTCAAATTTAGAATTCATAGTTTTGTTGTGCATTGCATACACTTGTAATCGAGAGATGGAAAAAAAAAAATGAATTATCGCACGCTCGATTGTACCACGAGCATCCAAATTCCGCGCTCCTTGTACCGTCACCATGCTGTAAATCTAAGCTTAAAAAGTAAAAGAGAGGCCAGCGAGTCGGTTCGTCGGTCGGTCGGTCACTGGGCCGAAGTGAATCAGTTCAACGCGTTAACGCTTTGATTCGGTTTTGTCAGTCTGTGCTCTCCTAGTCCATGACGAGTTTAAAAAAATGACAAAATAGCAGGGAACGGGAGGGGGAAAACGGAAAGAAAAGAAAACAGAAGAATCAGAAAGCAGAACAGTATAGACGTTGGAGTCGTCGAAGAGGAGAATACGCAATGCGTTTAAGTTTTCGTTAAACGCGATCCACGAATGAAATGTTTGTCCGCGAATCGCGATGAAATGCATTTTGAACGCGTCACAGCGTGTCGGTAACGATTAAACGCGAGTTTCGAAGGTGACGAACATAGCCATGTCCCGGTTTCCATTTTTTGTTCAGACAAAGAGAGAGAGAGAGAGAGAGAGATTAGTCAACAACCGCACCGACTTTGTCACCAGTCTCGCTTTTATTTGCGATCGAACGATTGTGCGCGTTGCTCGAGATGCGCGTATTTCGCGACAGGAAAGAAACTCGTAGGTGTCGCATATCAGTCGCACATTTGCTCGCGAATCTCGCGAAATTGTCGAGTCGTATTACTATCTAGCGAACGATAGCAATCTTTCATGGTTTCGCGAGGATATTAAAAAATCCTGCAACATTTTTGCGACGCTTTTTCCGCTCGTTTTCTTTTTATTTTCTTGCAATATTTTTGTATCGTTTAATCGATAATATTATAATAGGCAGTGTTCGTTGAGAAACTGCTACAGGAACACACGCACACACGCGATTTTTCGATAGGAATTGAGTGACTACGTAACTCGTAACACATTCAACGCGATTATCGTTTTATTTTATCCTTATTCTCAGGATCGCAGGTAATATTCGAAAGATTTGACGTAACGGACGTATGTGTGTCGCGTCGTCGTTCAGAACAGATCGCGCGATTCTCTTCTATGGTAGCATCTATAGCAGAGAGGTTGCGTCGTACTAAAAAAATATATATGTATATATATATTATATATGTATATGTATATACACGTACGTTGAATCGTTCTTGTTTTTGCTATTCACGTGGAACATCGAACCGCGAGAAATTCGTCCGTTCGAGTAAGTACGGTGGAGGACGTGCACGCAATGCTCGGAAAGTACCGCGGTATCGTCGTCGATGCGTCCATGTAACTAACAACGAATAAAAAAAGCGATCACCAACAAGAAACTGGGGGAATTTCTTTCCTTCGCGAAGCGTTTGACGCGCGACGAAACAGCGTCGATGGTTAACGACGATCCGACGTTAAACGACGAAATGATCGCGAAATCGTGCTCGAAACAGCGACAACGCGGAACAATGGATGACGGTGATGCATTAGTGACGAAGTAGCAGTTAATTGCAATCAGTAGCTGTGGCTGTTGACGCGTGTGTATGTTTATGTAATGGCATTGTACGCGTTGCGCGTGTAGTCGAGTAAATGAACTTGAAAGGATTCGCGCGATTTACGATGAGGCTTATACTATATCTCTCTCTTTCTCTTTCATTGTCCCTCTCCCATCTCCCTCTCTCTCTCTCTCTCTCTCTCTCTCTCTCTCTCTCTCTCTCGCTCCTTCTCTCTTTCTCTCTTCCAGAGTGTCGGTAAGACGGGCGACCAGTCTCTCGGTCTGGTAGATAAAGAGCAGACGAAGGTCCAACCATCGCCGCAATCAGCGATCACCGAAACAAAGTCCACTTGTAGCGTGGTACGTCGGACGATTTTACAACAGAGTCAGTCGAATGTGGAATCACAGAATGACACAGCACCGGCAGTATCGTTGCCGGGACGCTCCTGCGCTCGGCGGAGGTGTGACGGGCGCAAAATACGCGTGGACTTTGATATTGGGCAAATGCGTCTGAAACGAATCGTTCGAGATTAATGTTATCCAATGCCGTTTCGAATGAATCCTCGAGAACGTTCGATAAGGACGTATATGTACCAAAGCGAAAGAGAAAGAATCGATGCGCAAGTTTCTAGTATTTGTCGACGACCGCAAAGAGGGCCGACGATAAGGATTGAATAAAGAAGCTGGTGATACTTTACTCGTAATCTACGTATGCCACCTCTGGTGATCAATTGACAGTCGTAAAGCTCGATGCGCTCGAGATTATGGCAGGCATGTAAAAGGTAATCGAGGCTGGCGTCTGTGATGAGGGGGCAATTGTCGAGCTCCAGCACCGCTAGATGTTCCGCCGCGCACGGTGACAGGGCCAATTGTCGTATACCCTCGTCCGTGATCAACTCACAGTGCGACAGGCTCTGTTTCCACGAAGTACAAAATTTGTAAGTGTCTCGGATGTACACGGCGATTCTCTCGCCAGTGGACTCAAAGACAGAGCAGCTGCCTAGACATGGCGACGATAACCTCGGTTTGTATGCATTCTTGTGTCGATCAAGAGGCAATTTATTGTGTTTCCTTGGGCATTTCAATTGTGGGACTTTCGTTTTCAGTACACACACACGTACAGGGCTACAGCAAAGCAACGGGAGATTATAAAAGCTCAATAATTCGTTGATAGTCTTAACCCTACTGTTCTCCTCGGATCTATTTGACTCAATCTTGCATTTTATAAATTAAACAACTGTTTCAATTATAAGAAAAATATGAGGAAGTCAGTGTTGTCGTGAATATCGTGTCCACAAATGGGGATATTTCTTGGACAGCATGCGATTTTTATTTGCGGGGCTATTTAAAAAGTAAGGTCTACATTGACCCCCCATACAATATTGCCGAGCTTAAACTCTGAATTCAAGACGAAACGAACAAAATCCCAGTGGAAATGCTGCGTCGTGTAATGAGTAATATACGCTCAAGATTGGAGGAGTGTCTGCGTAGAGACAGAGGTCACCTTTACGATGTTGTTTTCAAAAAATAAAATGCTTTTTTTTATATACTTTAAGGCAATATATTTGTAATTTCTTAAATAAAGAATGTCAACGAATCATAGAACATTTATAATCGCCCGTTTCATTACCGCAACCTGTATTATAGCTCGATGAGATATTGGCGCACTACCCATTAGCTAAAACTGTAGCGGGGAAAGGAGAGTTGTCCACTCGCATTACCCAATTCTGGGTAGTAACGCCTTCTAGTCCAGACTGATTGTCATTATTGGCTAAGTCGATCATATGGTACAGAATTCTCCTTTCCTCGCTGCGGTTTTAGCTTGTAGGTAGTGCGACAACATCTCGTCGAGTTATAGTACGCACACAGTCATTTCTGCTATAGTAGCCATCTTCGCCAAGACCTCAAGAGCGATATCGGTCTCTTAAGCGACAGATTAGTGATTAGTGCATACAAACCAGGTTTTTCATTGCAAGTCCACTGGCGGGAAAATCACTTTGTGTAACGTAGTATTAGGAGTCGCAGTGGCGACCATCAACTCACCAATTTCTCCAATCTGGGACAGCCCATGGCGAGATGGATAAGGGTGGCGTCTGTGATTAAAAGGCACTCTTCCAGGTCCATTTTTTCGAGCAGTCTGCAATTCTAAAAGTTGAAGGTGAACAACTGATCGAGCCAGCGGCTGCTTAAAGGCAGGATTTTCTATGCGTGTTCGTAATGATGGGATATCAATCACTTTGAATCTCTTTAAATCAATGACGAAAAATTCGAATCGTTTGCAACACGATTGGAAGCTTAGAACTCTTGAAAGTCTTGAACGGTCTTTTTACAGTTCTGAAAGTCTTAGAAGTCTTGAACGGTCTTGAAAGTCTTAAAACTCTAGATGTATTAGAAAGTCGTGAGATACTAAAAACTTGATTATACAGGGTGTAACAAAAATGTTGCAGTTCCTTGAAAGAGGTGATTCCTGAGATGATTTTGAACAACTTTTTCCTTAGGGAAAATGTTAGGTGGGGCTTTGTTAGCAAGTTATTAACGAAAAACACCGACCAATCGGGGAGCGAGTACAGCAGATTAATGATGGCGGGGACAATGGCGGACCAATACTACTCGCAGCTGAAGCCCGCGCTGAAATTCATACACTGTATTTGTGCTTCCATTGGTCGGTGTTTTTCGTTAATAACTCGTTAACAAAGCCCCACCTAACATTTTCGCTAAGGAAAAAGTTGTTTAAAATCACCTCAGGAATTACCCATTTCAAGGAACTGCAACATTTTTGTTGCACCCTGTATAGTATTTGATATCTTACGTACTTTTTCATTGCTTCTTTTATTTACAAAACTGTTAAAGACTTCTAAGACCTTCAATCATGTTCCAAACGATTCGAATTTTTAGTCTTGAAAAATTTCGCATCGTTTCGAAGTTTAGATTCAATTGCCCATCACTAAGCGTTTGGCGCTGCAGCTTGACGCAGCAAACAAATGCAACGGATCTCATGTATATTAAAAAGTGTTGTGCGCGTTTGGACGTTGCGTCCAGCCGCAGCGTTAAGCGCGTACAAGAAATCCCACCTTAAGGTGTAGTCTCCTAAGTGCGTCCAGACGCTGCGTCTAATCGCCGCATTTAGGATACCACGCGTTTAGCGATCGGTCAATGATCAACTCACTCTCGCGAGAGCTTGAAAACCTGCGTCTGTGAAGTGAGTGCAAGCTACGCATTCCAGGACGCTGAGGAGTGGACAGTGTTGCGCCAGAGTGACCAACGACGCGTCTGTCAGATTAGGACAATTCGAGAGGCACACGTAATGCAACTGCGAACACCATTCGCTGAGCTCTCTCACCGCGTCGTCCGTTATATTCTGCAATAAATCTGTTTTGGTAATCCTTGCATTCTACTAAAGGCTTCAACAGATTCAGCGCCGAGACTACTAACTTACTATGCGTATCTGCGAAAGATTTGCCAGACTTTGCTTCTATCTTTTTTTTTTATTTTTTTTTTTTTAATTACACAAATATTTATTCTCGACGAACAAGATACTTATCGCCTTCGAATAACAATCAGATTTTCCTTTAAAAATTAGACGTCTATGGAACGGGTTGATTGGACTCGCAAAACGTTGGAGCCAATAGTAATCGAGCCGATGTTCCCCGCGTCAAAGTTTGAGGTTGTTTGCGGTACAGAAATTGAATAACGTAGTAAGGCTCTGTCGTGTATCGCGGCGCTCAACCTGTTAACTCTTTGCACTCGCGGGTTGCATCGAGTCGTCGAGTTAGGCATCGATATCGTTTTGTCGTTGGAATTATAGCGCGCGTTGCATATGGCTACGCGGAAGCGAAAACGGCGTAAGTCGCGGGACTGATCCGAAGCGAGCCAGGTGAGAAGGAGAGCGTAGAACGCGAGTCGTACGAGTGCAAAGACTTAAGCCGGGGCACAATTGTGTCCGTAAGTACCCTGCATTCGTGTAGATTGATCGTCTCTAACTTGGGGCAGTAATGAGCCAGACATTTGACGGCTCTATCCGTCAATTGACGACAACCTTTGCACAGAAAGCTACGGAGCTCCGGACAACCTCTGGCCAATGCTTCCACACCGTTGTCGGTAAGTAACTCGCACCAGGACAGGTTGATGTGAGTGAGAAGCGGACAGCCATCGGAGAGATTCTTCAGGGACATGTCCGTTATCTCGGAGCACGAGTCCAAGTTCAACCGCTGAAGTTTCGTACAGTGGCTGCTTAGCGACGCGCAGGTCGCGTCTGAGATCTTTTTGCATTGACTCAGGTTCAGTTCCTCGATGTTGGGACACGATTGAGCCAACGTGCGCATCGAATTGTTCCCGATGCTTTTGCAGCCTCTGAGAGACAATTGCCTCAGGAAGCCTCCGCATCGTCTCGATATATTTTCTATCACTGATCCCTGCGATCGAAAACGTTCGGTTAGACGCGGATCGGACGACCATTCGTCGACAGCGAACGTCTTTTCGCGATCAACGCATCGCTTACCGCGCTAAATGTTCAAAAAGTACCGTCGCCTATCGCCTGTTCCCAAATTTCCAAATGATCTAAGGTGATCAAACATCTGTAGACTTAGACCACTTTCACACGACGATTCGTGTATCTCGATACGCGTTTGACTGTGTGAATGCTCGCATTTCATTCAATGTTTCGTCGGTCGCCTGGATGCAGAACAACAAGTTGCTGGCGGCTGAATCTTTTATTTATTTATTTATTCACGGACAAAAACCCTTTGGTACAAAATACAGAGAAAAAAAGAAAGAAACGTATAATACAGGTGTATACGTAATTATATGCATAATACGTCGTAGGAGTCAAGAGATTGACTTAATAAGTCGACATTATGATGAACACTATAGTGACCATAAGATGCGCGACGAGGTAATGTGTGTAATAAAGGGTGATTCCTTGGACTTCTAGTATTTGCATATGCATGAGTAAAAACGGTTGATAATAGAAGGACAATGTATGTCACCTCTCAGTATTTCTACTGCTCAAAGTTTAAATATTTAAAGCATTAAGCACCACGTCATCAAATTACATGGGACACCCCATATGTTTTGCAGCAAGCCTTAAAAATTTATGTTGCACTTTCTCAATATTATAATCGTGAGATTTGAAATAGGGAGACCGGATTACATTTCCATATTCGAGAATGAGTCCGATAAACTGGAAGTAAAGAATTTTAAGTGAGTTCGTGTCGTCAAAGAAACTCGATATGTACTCTGCGAATAAGTCCAAGAGTTTTGCAGCTTCTAGCAATAATATCATAATAATGAGCAGTGAAAGACAAGTTAGAAGAAAACGTAATACCTAAATCCCTAACACTGCTTAGAGTGCACAACGGCATACCATTAATGTTATAATTAAAAATCTTACGAGAATTCTTGTATCCTGCATACGCGTATCGCGATGCACGAATCGTCGTGTAAAAGAGGTCTTAAAATTGCAACGGACTGCACGCTTTCGTCGACTGGTAAGCGATGCGTCAATGATTCGATTTACCTCCACGTCGCGTTGAAAATCGAAAAGATCGATCCTCTGCCAGTTGGACCCGTCGAGCGCCAATACGTTCCATGCTTTACTGACTTGTGCGCACCGGCATAACGACACCACGTCCAGATACGAGAGAATTCTATCAATTGGACAATCTGTGTTACTCGCTTTTATTCGACGACTATTCGTGGACAAATCTACACGTAATACTTGAATGAAAAAAAAAAGAAGAAAAAAAAAGAAGAAAAAAAAAAGAAGAACAAAAGGAAAGAGTATATTGCGTATGAGAGCGTAGTGTCGCGTAAAGAAATTCAATGGATCGTCGAGATCAAGGAAATCAAGGCAACGTGTGTACATCTCTTACGATACCTAAGCAGCAATTCTTTTGGCAGTTTTTTATTAATCTGCGCCTCGTCGTCATGAAACACCCATGTTAGCTGCAACCAAAAAAAGAAACAGACTCGAATGAATTTGCATCGGGAGGAGCGAGACGGTGATTCCGTGATGAACGAAAGAGTGCACGGTAGAGACGCGATATCGCGTCGAATGTTCGAGTCGATGATAATGCGAAGCGAGCAAAGTGGCATGCAAGACAGTACAAGTCGACCAACCTGCATGTAAGACTGCTTCATGGCAGTGACAGGATTGTTGTGAGTATGCGATTGCGACGTGTAATAACCAGCCTGATGATGATAATGGTGATGGTGCTGATAATGATGATGATGATGATACAATGGGTGATGTTGCCTCCACCATTGACCGCTCGCACCGGACTCCTCGGCCGGTTGTACCCCTTGTCCAACCTGGCCTCCTCCTCCTCCTCCGCCGCCTCCACCACCTCCTCCTACGCCAACGCGACTTACTTTTTTCTAAAACAACGTATTACCATCAATCACCAGATCGATTATCACGAGCATTTCGATGTCGAAAACAACACCGGCCGTTCGAAAGCTACGATTCTGGAGTTGGTATTTGAGACTACGTTTTTGCTTTTGCTTCATCGGTTCTAATAATTTCTATTACAGATATGTAGATCTACGATAGTATAAATTTACGAGATGCAGCGTTGTCTCAAAACTATTTTAGCGTTGAAATGTCAGACAGCGCTAAAACTTTTACGCTTAAAATTATATACTTCTTCGATTCGCTGTTCATTGTCCAAATTATCCGCTTTTCGGTGCGGTTTCGCGCGACGTAGGAGGATAAGTAAAGGGTAATTCCATGCGAAATCGAACACTTTTTGGAGTACCATTTCAGATTTTTATCAAATTTGGATATGTTTTAGTTGTTAGGAATGTACAGGGTGTTCCAGGTTTTAATGACCTAACTTTGTTAGTATTCTATGGGATTGAATAATAAAAAAAATGTCATATAAACATAGGTTGTTTGACGCTGTAATAAAAAGTTATAAACAAAATTGCGGAATTTGAAAGGAAAAATTAAACGATATTTACATGTAGTTTTATGTGAACTTTACGCTATCCGTAGACACAAAATTAATACAAATTTTTCTTTAATACTAAATTCATAGGTGCAGATTGTCAGCGATTCAAAGTGGAATTTATTACTGTACGAAGTTCATTTGTATTTTGTTTCATCTCAGTGAATGAATTAGTAATTTTTTGTCTCACTTCATTACGCATATTTATTCTTGCTCTATAAACATGTAAATATTGATATTGTTTAACTTTTCCTTCTGTATTCCGTATTTTTGTTTAAACTTTTCAATATAGCGTTAAAAAACCTATGTTTATGTAACCATTCTTTCTTGCTTAGATCCGTAGAATATACTGATAATGTTTGGCTATTAAACCTCAAACATCCTCTATAAACGTATGCCAAAGGATTTTAGCAAATTTTAAAAAGAATTGATTTAACAGCTGTTTGAAGTTTAGTGTTGACCTTTTTTTTCTATAAATTCTAACTCTTTAACTAGTAAACTGATAAAAATCTAATAAAACCCAATCATACTTATTTAAAAAAAGCATTTATTTTGCAATTGTTGTTAACAAATGCAGGTTTTTCATAGCTGGCAACTATTTAAGGATTCGAAAAAAATTGAGAATATAGACTCATTCGTCCTCTTTATAGAACACTTATGAACTTAAAAAATATAGACACTTTAAAACACTTTTAAGACACTTTTTGGTCGTATAAAAAGTAATATTGAACGCTGCGCGTCGAAATCCACTAGTTTGACAAAGAGGAACGAAAATGTTGGACGAACCTTTGTTAATGACTTATTGCCAAAAAACCACTGATAAATTGGACAGTGAGTACCAGTGGACGAATTTCGGCGCTAGCTTCAACTATGCGTAACATTGATCTCGCATCGCTCGCACGAAGATTCGTTCTCTTTCTGATTTGGTCGGTGTTTTACGTTAATAACTAATTAATAAAGCCCTATCTAACATTTTCACTAAGAAAAAAGTTCTTTACAATCACGCAAATAAAAAATTGTAATTTGAAAAACAGTATGTTTAATGTTCTAAACATTCTAACGTGAATAATACTGTTGACATTTGGTATATTCTGGCGTATGTTAATTAACATTGCTATAAATGCATAAAATCTGTTGTCTAATTATTATAAAGCTATCAATATAAAATATACGTAAAAAGTTCTTGCAGCTCCTTTTATTTTTTTATTCATTTTTTATTTTTGTTTTCTGATCGTTCTTTTTTCAATTTTCTGCTACTGTTTTAGAGTTATTTTGATTTTTTATGTTGTTTTGTATTGTACAAACTATTAGTTATGCTAATGTTGTTTTGGTAGGTATGCTACTCCTTAAAACAAGGTATAATGAAATATTGCAAATGGTGCACATATAACGAGTTCAACGTCTTCTATTAAGTCATTGCAGACAATACGCCTTACCGTGACGGAGTTTACGATGAATTTCCGTGACAAAGATTAGAAAAATGACGTCTTGTCAATCGACAGACATAGATGTTTGTTTCAAATACTAATCTATATTTAGAGACATTTAAAAAATAGAAAAGTCAGAAAAAAATGGCTTTCCGGCCCCCTAAAGGTTAAGGGGGAATTTCTTGTTTCTCGGTCGAAAACACCGATATTTAGTATTTTTTAAATAAACAAAACTTTAAGCTTAATCAATTTCAAACACTGTAGGTTTTAATATATTTTTCTTGAGTAACATAATTTTTTTCGGTTGGGTTCACTCGAAAATATAATTTGAATCAATCGCGAACTAAATATTACGAAATTGCGGTTGACATATATCTGCTCTTTAGTTCATATAAAATAAAAAATTCTAATGTGATTTTATGTTATGTACATATTGTTATCGTTTGACATATAATGAAACCAAAAGAATTATTTTTCGAAGAATGGTAACTGTTCAAATCCAGATGATTCTACTCATGAAATTGCCCAAACTTTTACTAATTAAAAAAAATATGTACAAGCTATCGCCTTGATTGTAGGACGAATGACAACTATATGTGTATAAAATAAAATAAAATTGCAATTTTTTATTTCACATGAACTAAAGGGCAAATATCATGTCAACCACAATTTCGCAATGCGTTTAGTCCGCGGTTGATTCCAACTGTATTTTCTAGTGAATTCAACCGGAAAAAATTGTGTTACTTAATAAAAGTATATTAAAAATGTGTACGAAGTTTCAAAATGTTGTACAAAGTTTATAGTTTTATTTAATTGAAAAAATTTAAAAAAATCGATTTTTTCAACCTGTCGGATCTTTGAAGCT
Organism: Perdita meconis; assembly: GCA_030770465.2. NCBI lineage: Eukaryota > Metazoa > Arthropoda > Insecta > Hymenoptera > Andrenidae > Perdita > Perdita meconis. The sequence goes on from JASKOS020000004.1 coordinate 6,032,625, forward strand.
GCGAGCACGCGACGAAGCATCAATTACATGTCGATGTCCTCTTGCTTGCAATCTTTTTAGAACTGTTTTGTTATGGTCTTGTGACCTTGAATAACCTTGCGCGGTAGGTTGTTGAACTCGCATTAAGATCTGAATGACTTCACCACCTCTGGATCGATCGGCTGGCTTTCTTTTAAACCGTAAGTTCGTTGAATGCGAACGTCTCATGGATTATTATCGTCGTGCTGATAAAACGCATCGACGAGTACGTATTTCGTGCCGTTTTAGTGCTAATACTTGTTCTGCCGACAATATAAACAATAATAACGCGTGGTAGAAGCGCAATAAATTTAATGCTATCTTCAATTTTCGAACGAAAGCGGTAATATCGAGTAACAGATTTTTAGTAACTTATCCGCGTTACGTACGATATGAATGTGATTGGCGCGATTCGCGGAACCGCTTCTTAGTATTTTCCTTTGCACAGCTATTTAGTACCGCGAGTAAAACACTATTACTGGATCCTGTTACATTTCTTTTTATCGTCGAGTGGTCGTTGTCGAATTAAAAAGAAACGTTAAACCAGCGTCAAGGATCTTTCTTTTTTTTATTTTTATTTCAAGGATTGTTCGTTCCTCTAATTGCATGCGATGCTTTTACAGATTCCGTTTTTAATCTCCGTAATATATGGACAAAACGATTGATAACAACTACTCATTGTAGTTTACAATATTCTTTTAGAACTTTTATTGGCGATCACTTCTTTTATTACTAGAAACTCTGATTCCTTTCTTTGAAAGTCTTTTTCAAAACTTTACGCAAAGAAAGACTCGAATACCTATTCTTCAATAGAATCTATGGAAATCTAGGTTGAAATATTCCAAAGGAACCGAGCGAAATCTTTAACCTTTGGTGCGCTGTAAACTTCTCAAATTCAAATCCTCAGACTCTTGATTACTATGAATTGTTACCAACATTTTTATTTTTTTATTTTTTACTAGCCACTAAACCCACGTCAATGCAACTGGTATCTGTTAATTCGTTCTTTCATAAAACTACATTAATACTTTGCCTAACCTTGCCGCTTTGTGCAGTTGCGTTCCTTATCTGGCAACGAAGGCCAAGAGTAGACGGTCATTAAACAGTATTTTTCCATTTAACGTAGTTTTGTACTTCCTCCTTTAGACCTTCGAAATTCTAACGAAACGTCGCGCGAACGTAAACACTAGGGTGGCTCTTATTTATTCTCGATGAAAATTATTTTCAAGATTTTTTCCACGGCACACAGTGGTGCCTTTTCCGAAAAAGCTGGCCAAAACTCATGACTTCATTCGATTTTCATGAAAATGGGTATCTTTATATTTTTAGGGTTGCTGAATTTAAATATTTTATCAAAACTGTAACATCCAAAATGGCAAACTTAATGTTATTTTTAAATCGATTTTTGTAAAAATTGCTGAATTCTCTGTTTGTTTAAAATTGTATAATTAAGATGTCTAATTTGATCTAATGGACTCAATTTTAAAACGTGTCGTTTCGCATTCAAACAATAAAAAAATATTTATAGCTTATTTGAAGGTTTGATTTTTTTTTTAGTTCATTTAATATTTGTGGGATTATAAAAGTATAACAAAGAGAAATGTACTTTCAAAAAACAAAAGTAATTAAAATGCTTACAATTTTTCAGATTCTATACGGTAGATGATCAAGTTATTATAAACACTGCAAAATTATCACTTTTTTAAAGATTTAACAAATATTGAAAATTCGCATCTGATTTCAATATCTTTCGCGATTTCTTCATATCTTTCAATGGATTTCATATTATTTTTCTCAGGCTCTAAAAATGTATCCAAATAAAATCTATGAATTGATTTTTTCATGGCTAATTTATGAAGACTAATTTGACTATAATACAATGATATTAGTATAATTGTGCTCAAAGCTATTATACAGCAAAATGTTAACGTTTTGAACTAAATAACTAATTCATTTCTACCAACTTTCTTTTAGTAATTGAAATCGATTTTTAAAAAATAAAACCGTTTTTTGAATATTGCAAATTTACTCCAAAAATCGTTTTTTAAACCCTATTTTCCAGCATAACAAAAGCATTTTTCAAGAGATTTAAATTAGACGATCAATTCCTTCAAACAGAAGCATCAACTTGACCATAACACTTTATTGAAGGCTTTATTGAAGAACTACAATTAACTATGCATTGCCAATGATATTGCAGAAAGAGGAATTTAATTCATAGAAAATTATAATAAATTGTTCACGAAAAATTGTTTTTCAAATTGTAAAGGATTATCGCCGAATGTTTTCACATTGTAGAAAAGAAACTTTATCTGAAGCTAACAGTTGTAAATAGCGAAAGATGAATAAAGATGAATAAGATATTTATTTATTTTTAAATAAATTTTCTCTGTCTCATTACACATTATTTATTAACCTTCATTAGCATAACTTATGCAGTTTTCCTAATTATTTTAAAAATATGATAAATAGCTAAAAAAAATGTTATTTAGGATTCTTAAAAAAATACACATTTAATTTAGTCTTTGTAAGTAATAAATGTTCAAGACATTGAAATTCCTAAAGTTAAAAAGAAAAAAAATTTGTTCAACTTTGTCGCAATCTTTAAAGGGAGTCGGACATTACATATTAATGTTCCCATTTTCAGGAATTATAAGAGAAATCTTAAAAAATTTTTTTATTTCATTCCTCTTGTTTCCTCCCATACTTTAACAAGGGTTTAAAAAATTTTTTAAATTACGTTTGTGACAAATTTTCACCGTTTGGTCCTCAGAAAATTTAAAAAAATTGCACTTATAGCTGGATAATTAAAAAAAAAAGTAATATTTCGTAAAAAAACATGTCAAAAGACATACAATAAAGTGAGAAATCGAACCTTTCGAGAAAAGGTATATTTTATTTGGAAAAATACAATTTCCGATAACTGGATTCAAGGTTAAGGAAAGACAATGTAAGTTTTAAACCAAAATTCGAAATTTTTCATTCAAATCAATGTCCGACTCCCCAACAGGACTCAAAAGTACATTTTCCTCTTATCCAATTGGACCCAATCCTTACAAACTTTTGTTTTTCATTAATTCGACCTACTCCAGAAGGTGCCACGTAAAAAATTCTAAAGTCGAAAATAAGATCCATCCTAGTAAATACGAATGAAATTCTATGAAAGGATATTTTAGATTTGAAAAGCCGATCATCCGTTATCGCTGCGAACACTCCGTATCAATAGCCGAGAAATCGCTGTTAGCAGTGACGAAGCCTCGAAACGATGTTAAAAGAAAATTCCTTCGGAATGCAACGTCGCGATAGCCTTGAAAGGTTAACAATAAGAGTTCGTCACATTAGTTGATTCGGAAGTAGGTCAAAAGCGATATCGAACGCGTTAATTCGAAAGAAAACATCTCTCACAACGGATCTGCTTGAGTTTCGTCAGGGTCAGGATCGTGTTCGATTGCTAAGTCCGCGGCGGGTTATCAAAGCGTTCCGATCAAATCGGAAAAGTCGTGGAAAGAAGTTTGGAGCACGGAGGCGGCGATCGGTTCGCGGACTTCGCGGAGCGCCGCGCCATTTCAGCCTGCACGTGGCTCGGCAACTGGAGTTTTCCCTCCAAATCGATCGCGACGCGTTTCGCACGATGCCCTGCTGAGACGAAAGCGCGGCAGACGTTTCGTCGGACCGCGAGATAACGACTTCGACGCGAAACAAGAATTCCGTGCACCCACAACACTCGTAGCTTGCGGAGCTAGGCAGAAGAAAAGTGGGGATAAGGCTGGAGGAAGGGGATCGGAAGAGAGAGGAAATAAAAGTGTGTGTGTGAAAGAGAGAGAGCTGAGGGCAGGAGGAGCACAATACGATTTTGCGAAGAGTCGATTTTTGAGTGACGCTCGACTGTCAACAGACGGCGACAACGCTAATTGACGTTTTAATAACGGGGGAACGTAAAGGATAGAGAGTTGGGATAGCGAAGAAAAGAACAAAAAGAGAGAGAGAGAGAGAGAGAGAGAGAGAGAGAGAGAGAGAGAGAGAGAGAGAGAGAGAGAGAGAGGAAGGCGCGTTCGACAACTAAATCGGGAAAGACGGAAAAGGAAGAGTGTTAGAGGGACGCGAATCCCGTTGACAACAAGCTCAGCTGAATTCGAATGGGAGAGTTTCGTTTTGGAACGACACCGAAAGTTTTCGCGGTTCGCAGCGAAAACGAGAAATCGAAGAGAGGAAAAAAAGCGGTACAACGTTCCGATCGGGAAAATGCGACGCTCGAGCACAAGGTAACGATGACAACGACAACCGCGATGACGATAAAGATTGACGACGTTGACGACGTCGGCAACGACGATGACGATGACACTAGCATTGTATCGGATACGCAGAACTGGAGAAGCAAGGAAGACGGAAAGAAAGAAAGAACAAAGGATGGAGGTGGCTGGTTGGTTGGTCGATCAGAGCAATAGAGATACAGACAGGGAGAAGGAGAAAGAGAAGGAGAACGAGCGGCGATAGAGAGAACGAGAGTGAGAGAGGTTCGCTCGCTCGCTCGTTCGCGAGAGAAGCAGCAGGAATGGTAACGACGAAAATGTAAGAAAGCTTTGGAAGACCGATCGAAGGGTCTCGAGAGAAACGAAAGAGTGTTTACCGTGGTGGTCGGCGGGCGATCGTCGCGGAGCGAGGCTTCGATACTCGCGAGAAAACGTTGCCAGGCGTAACGGAGGCCAGGGGGAGCGGATCAGCTGTTCGCCTCGGCAATGACAACATTGGACACACGCATGACCCCCCCAAACTGTGTAGTGACTTTGACGCGCGTTTCCACAGAGTCGGCCAGCCCGTATTTCTCTCCGTTCGTCGAACGACGCGTCGACTTACCTCGAGCCTGGTGCGCCCGGAGTGTATCATCCTTTTGCGTAGCGTTATTTTGTCAAATTTCCGGGAACACCCGCACGGATCCTTGGAGGAAAAAAGATGTCGCGGCCGAACAAATCGCTACGCTTCGCGAGAGAAATGGCCGAGTCTACTGAACATGAGCCGTGCCGCTGTCAGTCGCGGTGGGGGCAACGCGCGTTCCCTTCGAGCCGACGACACCGCATCGCGATTGGTTCTTCCTAGCCGACTTGGCGACAGCCCGGCCAATCCGACAACCTTCGACCATTGTTTACACGCTTTCTTATTGGACCGTTATTTTTGAGGGAGCACGACCGACATCGCGACGCTGGCGACGTTGGTGTCGCGTCCGCGAAACGCGTTGCTCGACGTCGCTGCACGATCTGCCGTTGTTACAGAACGGACGCGACACCACGTGTAATTTCGTATCTCGCGTTTTAAAATACGGAGACGAGAAACGCGACGTGTTTCCATCTGCTGTGCGTAGATGGCATGCGAGAAAACCACCTGACCACCGGGTAGATCTGTAGCAGGAGTCGATAACATGGAGCTCGCGGGTATCAAAGTGCCTGTGAAGCATTTTTGACGTGATCTGCGATTGTGCCGGGCATTTAGAACCAAATGATGTTGAAGAATGGTTAAAATTGTTGTTACATACATAGGTTGCATATTACACCCTAAGACTCTGTTCATCCGAGACATTTTATCAAAGAGTAGATATAACAAGAGGCGACATTCGACAAAGAAAACTTTTAGAGAAAGACAAAATGACACAGCCAATTTAAATGTCCATAGGGTGTTTTGATTGGTAATTTCATTGTTAGAAAGAGACGAAATGACACAGTCAATTTGAAGGGACACTTGGAGTGTCGCCTCTTCTTATACCTGCTCTTTAATTTTATTTTAGAACGAAAATCTATGTTACACTCACAGACTTCTATATGAAGTCTGTGGTTACACTCCATTTCATATTTATAACTGGACTACGGAAATTTATGTAGTAACGATATGCAGTGAAGATGCAGAGTATACAGAGTGTCCAAAACTCGACGCGGGAACCGGAAATTCCTGGGGTGATTCTAAACAACTTTTTCCTTTGCAAAAATGTCTTCCGAAGCTTTGTTAATGAGTTATTAACAAAATACACCGACCAATAGAAGCACGAATACAGCGCACGCCCCAGCTTTGAGTAGTATTGGCCCGCCATCGTCCGCGCCATCATTAATTCGCTGTACTCGCTCTCTGATTGGCCGATGTTTTTCGTTAATAACTTGTTAACAAAGCTTCGGATAACATTATTGCAAAGGAAAAAGTTTTTTAGAATCACCCCAGGAATCTCCCATTTCCAGCTCCCGCGTCGAGTTTGGGACACCCTGTATACAAGATATGTGCAAAGTATACGCAGGATAAATTTGATGTATACGTTACGTGCATAAAGACTAGAAAATTCATATAATTGTGTTTAATATGAGAACATTTTTTTAATTATTATACAGGGTGATCCGTTTAAATAAGGGCACCTAAATGTATTTTCAAATTGTGATAACGCAAAACACATTTTTTACATAATATGATCGTAGTACCATATACGGCACGAATTTTTTATTAAATCATGTAGTTGATAAAAAAATACGTTTAGATATGTATAATAACATGACTTTGAAGCAACCTTGATCTCTACAAATTAAAATTTTGCATAAAATGTATATCTATCGAGAGCGTAAGTTCAGTTATTTGCAAAAAACGTCGATACCAGGTCATTTCAAAGTCATGGTATGCAAAATAGTTGGATGCGTTTTGACCTCAACTTTTGAATAGTAGAACACAATTGATCATTTCGTGTAAAACCAAAAACATTCCTGTTCGCAAAATCTCGGAAAGTATTTATTACCTCAAGATGAACTCAATCCCCACAGACTCATGTGTGCCTAAAATACAACGTTGTCCTCAGTCATAGATATATGCAAAATAAAAAAATATATTTTTAATATCCCCTAATAATGAAACATGTTTCTGTCAAAGTCCCATTCCTTTAACTTATTTCCCTAAAATATGCATTTGCATACACTTCTGCAGTCTATTTATAACACATCAGGTAATTAGTATTTGTTTCCAATTACAATAAAGATATTTGTACAAGCTTAATTCAACAAGCTTAATTCATAATGAGAAAATCAATAAAAAAACGTTTTAATACATTTATATTTAGAACTATTTTATTAAGAAATTAATAAGCCGATTACTTTGAGATGTTTTATATTTTAACATACATAATAATTTGGGATCATTTCGATTCAATAAGAAAATAAAAGGTTACAGGCAAAAACATTTCACTATCATTTTCAATTTCTTTCGCCAAAATTGGCCGCCCTCTAAAGAAAAGTGCAAAAATAACAATAATTTGAATTATAATCTAAATTCTAAAGTCAAAAAGCAAAGGAAGCAATTTCTGATCACTATAATTATGTCTAATATTAGCCATCAAATTTTACTTTTAAAATTCAGAACAGTTAATAACTATTTAGTAAGAGTTTGGAATCCATTTTTAGCATAATAATTTATTGTATGATCACAAATTGAGTCCTTGACGACAGCTGCTAATGACTTATACAACACTAAAATTAGCCTAAAAATATTCCACGTTATAATACTACGATACCTTTAAAAAAAATCTCTGAATCTGAAATTTGAAGTCTTTAGAAATTGTGGAAAATGAAATAGAATGTAACTTTAACAAAATCACAAGAAATTTAAAAATTAACTATAGTTTAAATCATTAACTTTAACTTTTCAACTGTTCAACTTGAAACCTAACTTTGAAAAGTCCTTAAAACTTACACTTTTAAAATCTTCAATTTTGAATTTGAAAATCTATGAAAATCTTGTAATCTTCAAATTTTCCGACTTCAAACCTTCGAATTTCCAACTTTAAATCTTTTCGCGATACGTTAGTAGATTGATCTTTTTGTAGTCAGACGATCAGACATGGTGCTTCCACTCGCAACGCGGAACCGACAGTCACAGGGCGATCTATGAAATAACAAACGGCTTTGAATCTGCGATTGAAGAAAAGTAGTTATACATATTCTGCAATATAGTACGTTTAATGATTGCCACGATCGACATTCGCATATTCATGCGAAATAAAGAAATCTAAGCTGACTTTAATCTGTCGAAAATTAACCATGTTAATCAGAATGAAATAAAAGGTTGTTTTAACAAAATGGTACTTATAGAAAGTAAGAATTAAATGTGTCATTCTTCCGAGCAGTAAAAAAAATATTGCTAACATTCGATTCAAAAGAAAATTCAGGACAAAAATCTGTGATGTCTGTCATTTACATTAAAATCGTACGTATTACTAATTATTATAATATTACTAATTGGAAGATCAGTATGTTCTATATTAAAAGAAGTATTTTAAGTAGAATTTTTCCATTCACGTATTCTTTCTGGTTTCGTATGTTCTTCACAAACAAGGCCGAATTTCCATAAATGTGGTCTTGTGAAGTCTATCGATGAATTGAGAACAATCTCTGATCGAAGAACACGTTTGGACAGTTGTAAGTACAATTAAGTTTATAAGAATATTCTGTGACTGTATTGCGTTGCTATCTTATTTGTAAACGTCACGCACCATTGAGCACGTCTGTTCATTGTTTATCTATCGATATACCGCCAAAATCGATCCAGAAGTCAGAAAACTATGTATGATATATTGAATAAGGTATTTCATTATTTTTCGCTTTCTATTTTTGTGAAACAAGCGCATGATTCTAACGCTTCATTACCGAACGCTGTTAGACGGAAACAATTTTGACACGCAAATGTTCCTTTTAAAGCGTCAACTGTTAATTATGACGCCCGAAATTATGTAAAGGATGATCATACATATGTATACTAATACCATCGATTCATGCGAGCTGCCACAGAAATCAGATTACGCGATTCGCACGAACAAAGTTATACATAACAGTCAAAAATTCACTCAATTTTTTGCTACGTTTGTTCGTCAACTGATTTCTAAAATACAGACGATGGGACGCAAAACTGATAGTTGAGTAATGTATTTTCACGTGAGTACAGTGAAAGTAAAATATACAGAGTGTTCCAGATTTTAATGGCCAAACTTTGACAGTATATTCTATAGGTCTAACTAAAAACTGAAATACAACATTAGAAATACAAGTGATAGCAACTTCACTTTTAATTTTATAATATTTGTGGCTGCACGGAAAAACATTTTAAATTGCACCTTTACTGAAATTCAGAGAATTTAATTTATATTTTTAGTAAAAAAAAAAAGAACAAGAGGAGAATGTCTTTTTTAGGAAAAAAGGCTATAATTAAATCCAAATCTGTAATATCTCTGTAATCTCGTTTCTCTCTAAACGTGGTTTCTTCGTCGGAGCGTCGCCTTTTAATACATCTACTTGTTGTTAATACTATGTATAAATCGTAATCTAAATGACTATTCACAGTCGGTGTGATTAAATATTCGTAAATATTGCTAAATGCGCTCTTTCGCTTCAACCTCAGCTTTGCTTGCGCGAGTTAAAATTATACACAAATGTATACAAATAGCGTTACAAGTATACAGTATTTGTGAATGTAAAGAATGGCATGGATGGGAGAATATAATACTATGTTACGAAGAGAAATGAGCGATATGATAAAACCAGAACATTTGGCGATAAGGTTTCTTCCGCATATAAAAGTCGCTTTGTATACTCGAAATCTGTCAGTGTCTGTTAAATAATCAAGGATAACGCGTTGGCGAATTTCGTAATCGACTCTTTTAAGATGAAGAGTGAGTATTCATATAATTGTTTCCTTTAACTTGCACCAGGATAGACTGATTTTATAACACAAATGGATGCAAGAGTCTCAAAGACTCCTAGAATATAGTAGCAGAAATAATAATTCAAAATTGTTTCACTTTCTATAATGTGGTTAATCGATTCGGAAAAATGCGTAGTAACATTTATTATACATATAATGGTGCGTTATTTATTACTCCATTTATTACATATCATTTTTTTCAAACTATTTCGAACGAAATCTTATTGCGGTTATTACAATGTTGTTTTGACATGCGGTTGATTTTTTTTTTTATTTAGAAGTTTAACGTCGCATTGACATCTGGCTCATTAACGACGTGAGTTGTTAACGTTATTTAGATAGAGTCGCAGAGGAGTTTGTTGCTCTGTATGTATTTTAGGACGGTTTTGACATTTTCCATATCGCGGAAGAATTCTTTTAATACTTTGGGAAGTTGGATCACGTTTCGAGCTGCTTCAGTTTCTTGGCAGAACTTTAAAATATGTTCGAGGGTTAAGGGACATTGGCAGGCATTACGTTGAGGTGGAGTAATTTTTTTAGGAAGAATTCGTTTGTCATTCTTGTGTGGCCAGTGAGGATCTGCTTTTTCATTAGTATCGTCAAAACTTTCATTCATAATTACTGCATTTTGTTGCACATTTCTTATTCTTACCTCTACAACTTCAATTGAAGTATAACATATATTTCTAAATATACTGTACTGGTCTTTTAAAATGTGCAAAAAAGCAATTCGAAGAAAAATACTGCTAGGTGATTAAAATATTTAAAGAGTCTCAGAGGCTCTTCTATCCTGGTGAAGGTTCATAAGAAACTCTCACTGTGCATAATTTTAATTGCAATAATACTCAGGGATAGAATGAAACTGTTTAAATTTGTAATTAGTTGATAAATACCAGTAATTTTTTTACTATTATCTTTCCTGTGTCAAGAGAACAATGATAAAATAGAGTGTATTTACTGAAGCTTTTACTCTATACATTTTTGCAATAAATAGGGAACTTTTATTTTCTTAGGAGCAAAAAAAAGTTCCAAATTAAACAAGAACATTTATTTTACTTTGAAAAAGTTAAAGCTATAGGAAGCAGATTTCATATTTAGAGATAAATGTAACTATAGATACACACTAAACAGAATGTTAGATTGATAAAAGACTGAAAAGACTGTTCCTAAGTCTGCTAACACTTCGTACTCGTTATACAAGTTAGTGTGTTACGGGCAGTTAGTGCTTGAAATTCATTCCTAATCATTTGTGGATAAACTCTAATGCAAGTAATTTGGAAAATATATTCCGTCTAGAATTAAATTAAGTTTCAACTTTGGACGTATATGTATAATAATTGCATTTTGCTTTCTTCAATTTTTCTTGAATTGTTAATAAAACAAAACAATTATATAATAATCACAACCGGCTTTCTCTCCTATATTTATTCTTCTTTCAAGTACTTAAACAATGCTAATTAAAGAAAGTGATTCTACAAAGTAACAATTAAAACTGAACTTTTATAACAGAGTAAAAGTGTTAATGTACAATGTTAACTTAAAATAAAAAAGAAATGATTTAAAAGTTAAGAGTTTGATAAATAACTTTTATTTATAAAAATGAGCAGTTTCATTCGATCGCTGATAATAGTGAATTAGCCGTGGAATCGTTTTGTTTTTTAAAGCCGAAGTAAGGTCCTATACAATTACAGTTTTCGTTAGAAATGGAAATATCGGTTACCTAAATTTCTGAAGATCGTTAATCGATACGTACATAAAGAATCGAGCTGAAAAGATAGAAAATAAGCAGACTAACACGATAGGAGACGATAACCTATTTTATTTGATTTCAGACTTTTATCTGACAACGATCGCCACCGTGGCAATGGCGATTTGCGCGTTTTCCGCCGAAATACCACGGAAATGTCCCTTGCAAGACTTCGCGAATAAAACGGTTCATATCGCTCACGAGTCTGACTGTACCAAGTTTTACAAGTGTCAGAAGGGCGCTAAACACGAGATGCGTTGTCCAACATACAGCGAAGGGGAGGCATTGTGCTTCAACCCGAGCAAAGAAATATGTGATTGGCCACGGAATGTACCGTGCTGTAAAGATACGAAAACGCCAATAGATCCGCACTGTCCTCCGCCAGGTAACGATACAAACGTGGTATGGGCTCATCCTAGCATGTGCAACGTATACTTTACATGCAAAAATGGTGCAAAGAGTTTAAGATCCTGCGACAAAGGCGACATATTCGATACCGAATCGTTGGAATGCAGACCCTCGGGCAAAGGGAAATGTAACAAGGATATTGTGTGTCCTCCGGCAGGATCGAAGGAGTCTGTAATCTTGCCGCACGAATGCGACTGCACGAAATATTACGAATGCGTGAACGGAGAAGCGACTCGAAAACAATGTCCCGCCAACATGAAGTTCGACTATATTCGAAAAGAATGCATCGCGACTAACGAAGCGGTGTGCAACACCGAACCCGGCATGATAATATCGAAACCGAAACTAACTCCGGCGCCGATAAAATGCCCAGCGAGCGGGATCACGGATGTTTCAAACGAAGCGGATTGCAGCTCTTATTATAGGTGTGAAAATGGTGTTGCACGCTTGGAACAGTGTATAGGCGGATTTTATTTCGACGAAATAATGGGCATGTGCACCTGGTGGGAGAATGTCGATTGTGGTGTGAGAGCACCCATCGAGTACGTGATGAATATTGTTTCTTCAATGGAATGCTCGTCCGACAAATCTTCCGAAAACATGACATTACAGCACGAATGTTCTTGCGAGAAATATTATGTTTGTAAAGATGCCGAAGCGGTTCTTCAACGCTGCGAGGAAGGCAGTGCGTACGATCACGTGAGACAAGTTTGCGACAATCCGGAAGTGGTTCAGTGCGAGAGACCTGAACTGACAACTACGCTAACGAACACTCCGACAGATCCATTGATCACTGTCTCGCTGCTGACTACCTTACAAAACACTTGTCCAGCCACGGGTTACATCAAACTCCCTTATCCGGGCGACTGTACCAAGTATATTGAATGCAGGAATGGAAGAGGAACACCTGGACAATGTCTTGAGAACCATTATTTCAATCCCGCAATATCTGAATGTGATTTAATTCCAGCAGGTAAAGATTGTCGCAATCCAACTACAACTACAACTACAACTACAACTCCAACTCCAATTCCAACTCTATCTCCGGAATGTCCTGCAGCAGATTGTAAAGGTATACTTCGTATGCCCTATCGCGGTGACTGTTCTTCGTATTGGGAATGCGTAGATGGCAGGAAAGTAAAGAAAACGTGCCGCAAAGGTCTTAAATTTGATAAAGTCACACTAATGTGCGATCTTGAGAGTTACGTGAAATGCGATGACAATCCGTACATATGCACCCCTGATACACCCAACAACCAGAAGGTACCACACGATTGTGATTGTAGTTTGTATTATATATGCGAAAACGGTGAATCCGTCCGTCAGGAATGCCCGGAAGGAACAAGTTATGATTACATAATACAACAGTGTGTTTTATCATATCTCGCTCGTTGTTACATAAAACCTTAAAGTGAGACACTTGAATCAATATTCATCGATACGTACTACGACTAAAGTATTGAAATCAGCATACAAACATCACACTGATTGTGCCAATGTGCTAAATATGGTTTACGCCTTAATATAATTTCGTACGTCTACGAATGCTCCGAGGGCTTCTACAGGATAGAAGAAAAATATGTTAATGAGCTTCTCCGTTTTAAAAATCCTGCATTTATTGACGAATGATTATAATTAAATTTCAAAACTCGTATGTTTTCTCGTGTTTCGCAATTCATTTATGGATGTATTATTACAATATTTATTTCTTCCATATTCTGTTTCATTCGATAGCAATAATTTTTACTAATGAACGATATAAAATAAAGGCATTTGAGATATAATTTATTTATTTATTAACTAGAATGCCCCTTTAATATACATAGGTTAGATAATTCCAAAAGGAGTTAGCGTTTGTCTACTTTAATCAGAGTGGTGCACATTAAATGTATGTGTTTTGAGTAACTTATAGAGCGAAGTATGTAAGTGATACTGCAGAAAGATCCACAAAGTTAATATGAATATTGGCTTCACTTATGGCTCTCGTTATGGAAGGTAGGGATTGGCATAGCTACTAATTACCTATTAGAGATACACAAAAGCGAATTATGCTATAAGAAAGTATGCTCCTTGACTTATCATTTGAACGCAGGTTGAATCTTGTGTTACAAGTCCTCAAACTTTGAGGCTCAAAGATTTATGGCAGTTTTCCACAGACAGTCATTATTATATTATTTCCGTCCTAGAGGATAGGGGAGAGTGGGGTAATTACGAACACCTAAGCATGAATTCAAATAAAACAATAGCTGAGTATGAAAAAAGTGTTTTTGTTGATTATAATTGTAGTTTAACTATTCATTTATAACTTATAGTAAACAATATCGATAAAATTTGAAAAGAAAATATACTTTTTATAAAAAAACGAAACCCTTAGTGTTCGCAATTACCCGACTACTGGTGGGGTAATTACAAACACGGTATGGAGTGATCACGAACAAGTTAATAAACGTATCTATTCAGTACAAAACACGCACACAAAGCCTCTGGATGTACTTGCACCACCGTTACAGTTTTCATGTGCCCACAAATCACATTTGCAGCATATGATCCAATCAACACTAGGTGGATCTTCATACTTTTCATTACAATAAATACAATGATATTCACAGTCTTCTTCTTCCCCCATCTTCTTTGGTATTTTGTTTGTTTTTTATATATTACTATTTTTATGTTTAAGATTCATCACTTGATACGTATATTGATACGCGTTTCGGGGTAATAGCGAACGTTCGCAATTGCCCCATCCAATCCGTTCGCAATTACCCCACGACGTAATAGAAATAAAACATGCTTTATTTTTGAGGTTAGAAACTTACAATAAAAAATTTGTTACTGCTAAAGTCTCGTTTGAATCGTGTTTATAACTACTTCTATAAATCTGAAATGTATCACTCTCACTATAGTGGCTACATGACAAAGTAACATCACAAAAAATTAGATGAAAAGTAACGAAAAGTTTATGTATTTACCTTAAACAGTACGTGCTTATTGCCTAACACTAAATGCGTTCGGACCTGTCGATTGGCGGTTGGACTTGATCTATTTTCCTTGTTTAATAGACTGAAATAGCTGTGTTCGCGATTACCCCGCGTTCGTAATTACCCCACTTTCCCCTAAGGATGAAAGTAACACTCATTATTTTGAGGATAATTAACTTAAAACTCTAGGTATTTGCAACGTAAAATGAAAGTTTTTTTTAGTAAAAGAATTAAACTAATATAATTAATTTTTTTCAACTCGTTTTTTTGTCTTTGATCATATAACCTCTCATTTAACAAGCTGGTATCTAAAGTTTGTTCTAATATCTTTATATAAGATGGATGGGGTAAACTTAATATACAATTTTTTCTATTTCTTAGAAATATTCAGTTTAACATAATCATTTGTTTAGTTTGGAATATAATAATGTCACTTAGGGCTGATTCACATAAGTTTAGTAATTTAGTCAAGTGGCAAGTATTTTAGTAATTTACTATGTATGAACACTAAAATTTAGTCGAGTAATTTAGTAAAACAATGTAACTACTCGCCACTCGATTAAATTAATGGACATATGTGTACCAGTCTTTAGGGTAAACTCAGGCGGACCACTTTCGGGCGACACTACTATGTTTTTCACAAACACAAATAAATCGAAGAACATCACTGACAGTGGGGGGCTTCGCCCCCCCCCCCCCACTACTTGGAAAGAGGAGGAAGAGGAAGGAAGATAGAGGAAGCCCTTAATGTAAATAATTACCTGATCTTTACCTTTTATTAACTTGTTGATCTATATTAAAAAAAACATACCACGATGCAAATTTTTCTAACGTTTCATGTAACACGTGTATCGCATTATACGCGACACAAAACCTCTGATAATAGTAATAAATAAAGTAAATACGATGAGTATTAACAGGTGGCGAATTTTACGCATACCTAACTTCTATTTTATATTCGGTGGTTAGTACTGATTAGCCACATTAGATATTTTACATGCGTATTCTCGTCGTATAATGACGTAAATTACATACTATACTCGGTGCCCCGCAGTTTATGTACAATTAGTCCAAATGATTCTGGACGGTTACTAGAAAATCACCATGAGGAAAAGTGTCACTAATTATACATAAAAAATATATATGTACATATACTACAATACACTACAGACTGTATTTTATAGATATATTTCAGTGGGAAAGGGCCATTTTTCCCTAGGGGTAAGCATCAACTGGACTGGACGTGTATGAAAATTTTGTCAGTGTGTTCTATAACTCACTGTAAAAAAGAGACTGTGTTGTGTAGCAAATAATTTATTCAATTTACGTTTTAAAATATGAAAAGTGAAGTTGTAGATACTTAGGCAGGACCGGCTTTTAGCTAAGGCATAAGAGGCACCGGCCTAGGGGCGCAACAGCCTTGGCTTTAGGGCACCAACATCGTCAAGGAAAAAAAAATACCTGTGATAATATTAATCAGGACCAGAAATTTGAAGCGTTGGTCATATAGGCAGTACTCCCTAAACACTACATTGCAAGGGGTGTCGTTTTTAGCATTTTATGCTTTCAGTTCGCCTATTTGATTTTTCGCACCAAGCGAAATAAAAATAGAAGTTTCTCAATTAAATTTTATGTAATATTTTTAACCCTTTCGTATCCTTGGACGAGATATCTTGCGACCCAATACGTTCTAGGAATTTTAAGAAATTTTAAGGCAAATTCAAGGAATTGCAGGAAAATTTTAATAAAATTCTAGGAATTTATGAAAATGCATGAAATTTCATGGAAATGAAAGTAAACTTTAAAGAATTTCAAGAGAATCTAAGGAAAATTAAGAAAATTTAAGGACTTTCAAGGAATTTCATAAAAATTTAAGGAACATTAAGAAAATTCGAGGAAGTCCTAGAGAATTTGAAGAAAGTGAATATATTTCAAAGAAATCCAAAGAATATCTAGGAAATTGAAGAAATTTCAAGAAAAACCAAGGGGATTTCAAGAATTTCAAAAAAATTTAATGAAACGTAATAATATGGAAAAAAATCAGTCATCCAAATGCACAAGAAATCTAAAAACTGTAAAATTCTAAGAAAAGTGTCAGGAAAACCAAGAATGTTTATGGAATTTTAAGAAAATTTAATGAAAATCAAGAATATTCAAGCAATTTTAAAAAATTTTTAAAGTATTTAAGAAAAATTAAGAAAATTTAAGGACCTTCAACGAGAATTCAAGGAATTTCAGGAAAATTAAGGAAATTCCAGGAATTTTTAGAAAATGTTAGGAAATTCTAGGAAATTCAAGAAATTTCAAAGGAATTTAAGGAGAATCAAGAAAATTCAAGGAAAAACAAATAAATTTTAAGGAAATGCAAGGAATACCTAAGAAATTGAACAAATTTCACGGATATTTAAGGGAAGTCAAGAAAATTTCAGGAATATCAAGGAAATTGAAGGAAAATTCGGAAAATCACTCACTTAAATCTATCAAAAATTTCTGATGTCGTAAAAAGCGTTCATCGGTCAATACCAGGACGCAAAATATGTATGCTGTGGTTCTATTAATTAGGATTTAGGACAAAAATGTTTAAAATAACATAAATTTTCCTGCGTAGCTACATGTTACATCTACAGCTACTTGTTACATCTTCCACGTATGCTTTATGCCTCTTTTATTTTTTACACTAATGGAAATTTTTTCCCGTAAAAATATAAATTAAGTTTATAAGAATATTCAGTTGGGCGCCGTGGCTTAGTTGGGTAAAGCGCCTGTCTAGTAAACAGGAGATCAAGGGTTTGAATCCCTTCGGGGCCTTTTACGATTTACGATATATAAGAATATTCTGTGACTGAATTGCGCTCCTATCTTATTTGTAAACGTCACGCACCATTGAGCACGTCTGTTCATTCTTTATCTATCGATATACCGCCAAAATCGATCAAGAAGTCAGATAACTATGTATGATATATTGAATTAGGTATTTCATTATCTTTCGCTTTCGGATAGAAATATCGTCGTTTGATTTTTGTGAAATACGCACAAGGTTCTAACGCTTCATTACCGAATGCTGTTAAACGGAAACAATTTTGATATGCAAATGTTCCTTCTAAAGCGTGCACTGTTAACCAAAGATAACAACAATATAATACTATCGCCTGAAATTATGTAAAGGATGATCATACACATGTGTACTAATACCATCGATTCAAGCAAGCTGGCACAGAAATCACATTACGCGATTCGCACGAACACAGTTATATTTAACAGTCAAAAATTCACTCAACTTTTTGTTACGTTTCTCCGCCAACTGATTTCCAAAATACAGACGATGGGACGCAAAACTGATAGTTGAGAAACGTATTTTCACGTGAGTACAGTGAATGTAAAATATACAGAGTGTTCCAGATTTTAATGGCCAAATTTTGACAGTATATTCTATAGGTCTAATTAAAAACTGAAATACAACATTAGAAATACAAGTGATAGCAGCTTCACTTTTAATTTTATAATATTTGTAAAAAATTTTAATTTGCACCTTGACTGAAATTCAGAGAATTTAATTTATATTTTGAGTAGAAAAAACGAACAAGAGGAGAATGTCTTTTTTTAGGAAAAAAGAGTATAATAAAATCCAAATCTGTAATATAATATTCATGTGCAGAACTTTGACTGTCAATATCTCGAAAATGAAAACATGAGTGTATTCTCATAGGAATACATGTTAAATTAAAAATTAAATAATTTAAAAACCATCGAATCAATTTTTTTTTTAATTTTAGGGTCTTACTATTGCATACAGATTATACAGATTCATTTTTCCAATTTTCAATGATTTTCGTGTGAAGTTCATCCTTAAAACTAAATGACTACAGTATTCAGACAGAATAGATAAATATAATAAAATAAAATACTAAAAAAATAAAACAGAAGACTATATCAATCATTTCGGTGAAACTGTCCGGTGACTTATCGACGGGAGTGTATATTTGCCAATATATTTCGATACTTATTTCGTATATTTCGATGCTTACAGAAAAACATCAATCCACGTGTTTTCTAAACCTCGTGTTTCGATACACGTGTACCTGTGTATGAAAGATTACGCCGATTTCAAACACACATCTTATAATTTCATATACACACATGTACACGTGTATTTTCAATACACGTTACAAACCGGTATCTCTAACTAAAGTACTTCGATAGGTACTAATGATTGGTACTAATGATAAAAAGTGGAACTATTCGCTCTTGCATGTCAACGGTTTATAAGTATAATAGCTTTTGCCCGAGACTTCGCCCGCGTGGATTTCGTTTCAAAAGTTGCCTAATTTCTAAGCTGTTGAATAAGATTGAACTGAGCTTTTATATTAATACCAATTTGGGGATTCAATGCTTTTACGACCCGGTATTAATACCAGTTTGTTAAAACAAAAGCCAAAATTACATTTAAAGAAAGAATATGGAAAGGGAACCTGACACTTAACTTCCAAATTATAAATCAAACATTTAAAAAAGATTAAATCAAAAAGCAAAATCAGAAATCAAGAATCAGGCACAAATCGTCAAACAGAATAGTAGCTCCATAAGTAAAAAGGCGTGGTAACATCGTCACTTATACATACATATGTTTTATTAAGGGGATTAGGCAGTCAGAAAATCGATTTTTTTTGTATTTTCTGAAAGTGCTATCCTTCCCGAATAAAATGCCGTTTAGTTTTCGTGGAAATTCCCAAAATTAAGCATTTGGCAGCCAAAAAGGTCTAGCGCGCCATAAAACGTCCCTGCACGCACGCAGGTAAATGTGAAGATAGAACACTCGGTTTTCCACTTTTTATTAATTGGCTCCTCCTGACAAAAAAAAAATGTTTCCTATGTCCTTCTCCAAATTTGAGGCTACCTTCCTGCCAAATTTCATTGCAATCAGTTTAATAGTTTAGTCGTGAAGAAATTACAAACAGACAAACACACTTTTGGATTTATAATATTAGTATTAGTGATGCACCGACTAGAGTTTTGGACGACTAGCCGACTAGCCGATTAATCGACCTCCAAGAAGCCGACTAGTCGGCCGATTAGTCGGCTATGCCGATCATTTTCGTACACCGCGTCACTATAAAATGAGGCAAATCGTTCATTTTCATTATCTTTCGTCCGTTTTCGGACTCTCCTTCATGCGGAGAGTTCAAAAAATTTAATTATCATACTTTACTCACCTTTATTACAAAAAAGATTCAAAATTTATTATTGTTTAATATTATTCAAAAAGGAAATTGTTACATTTATTTTATTATTTTATTGCATTCTGTTTTTTGTTTTAAAGCGTTTTTTATTTCGATAAAATAAAAAAATAATAACCAAAGTTCGTAATAGTTAACTGGTATATTTTTAGTTGGTTTAAATAAATAATAATTACTATTTTTAATGTTTTATATAATAATTATAATTATGTTACATACAGATATGTATAAGTATGATAAATAAGTAAATATAAGTACAATAGACAAAAAACATTTTTTTCTTTCTGTGATATCACGATATTATTGCTACTAAAATTCAAGGCCGATCAATCGGCCTTTTTTGCCGACTAGTCGGCGACTACAAAACTGGCCGAATAGTCGGCTTAACCGACTAGTCGGCCACTAGTGGGTACATCTCTAATTAGTATGGATAAATCTTCAAAATAGAATAGTACCTCTGTAAGTAAAATGTCGCAGGTAACGTCCAGCTTTATAGGTCTCGCATCAGAATGATCCAACCAACTGCTGACCTGCCGCTATGGGTCACAGTTTGGCACGCGCGAGAGAGAGCGTCCAACATGGCACCAGTGATAGACTTTTGTTTAGCTGTGTAAGGGTAGATTTGTTGGAGCAACGATAAACGATAAGAGCGGCAATGTGAATAGGATAGTGAAAGAGAGAGATGTTTTCTCTTTTGTTCTCCTACTGTTTCGTCGCTCTTGTCGCTTATCGTTGTTTCAATATAAACTTACCCTAACGGTAAGAGACAGAGACTCTCCCTCTCGCATGCCAATCGAAGTCCATTTTTCATTAATTCGCTCTCCTAGAAAAAACTAATACATTTTTTCGGGATAAAAAGTATCCTATGTCCTTCCCCAGATTTCAGGCTACATTTCTGCTAAATTTTATTGAAATCAGTTTAATAGTTTAGTCGTCAAGAGGTAACAAACAGACAAACACACTTTCGGATTTATAATATTAGTAAGGATTAGTTAATTTTAATTTCCATAGTCAATGTGAAACTATGCAAGAGGAAATGATACAATATGCTAACTACAAAATACAGATTGATACATAATAAGAGGCGACGTTTCTCTCTAAACGTGGTTTCTTCGTTGGAGTGTCGCTTTTTGTTACATCTACTGGTTAATACTATGTATAAATCGTAATCTAAATGACCATTCACAGTCGGTGTGATTAAATATTCGTAAATATTGCTAAATGAGTATTCCGCCTGAATGCGCTCTTTCGTCTCAATCTCAGTTTTGCTTGCGCGAGTTAAAATATACACAAATATGCACAAATAGCGTTACAGGTATACAATATATGTGAAAGTAAAGAACGGCATTGACGGGGGAATATAATACTATGTTACGAGAAGAAATGACCGATATGATAAAACAAGAACGTCATTTGGCGATAAGGTTTGTCCCTCATATAAAAGTCGCTTTGTACACTTGAAATCTGTCAGTGTCTGTTAAATAATCAAGAATAACGCGTTGACCAATTTCGTAATCGACTCTTTTAAGATGAAGAGTGAGTATTCATATAATTGTTTCCTTTAACTTGCACCAGGATAGACTGATTTTATAACACAAACGGATGGAAGAGTCTCAAAGATTCCCAGTACATAGTAGCTGAAATAATAATTCTAAATTGTTTCACTTTCTATAATGTGGTTAATCGATTCGGAAAAATGCGTAGTAACATTTATTATACATATAACGGTGCGTCATTATTTACTGCATTTATTACATATTATTTTTTTCAAACTGCTTCGAACAAAATCTTATTGCGGTTATTACAAAGTTCTTTTGACATGCGGCTGATTTTTTTTTTATTTAGAAGTTTAACGTCGCATTGACATCTGGCTCATTAACGACGTGAGTTGTTGACGTTATTTAGATAGAGTCATAGAGAAGTTTGTTGCTCTGCATGTATTTTAAGACGGTTTTGACATTTTCTATATCGCGGAAGAATTCTTTTAATGCTTTGGGAAATTGGATCACGTTTCGAGCTGATTCAGTTTCTTGACAGAACATTAAAATATGTTCGAGGGTTAAGGGACATTGGTAGGCATTACGTTGAGGTGGAGTAATTTTTTAGGAAGAATTCGTGCGTCATTCTTGTGTGGCCAGTTAGGATCTATTTTTTCATTTGTATCGTCAAAACTTTCATCCATAATTACTGCATTTTGTTGTACATTTCTTTTTCTTACCTCTACAACTTGAATTGAAGCATAACATATATTTCTAAATATACTGTACTGGTCTTTTAAAATGTGCAAAAAAGCAATTCGAAGAAAAACACTGCTAGATGATTAAAATATTTAACGAGTCTCAGAGGCTCTTCCATCCTGGTGAAGGTTAATATGAAACTCTCACTGCGTGCATAATTTTATTTGTGATAAAAATCAGGGATCGAATGAATCTATTAATATTTGTAATTAGTTGATAAATACCAGTAATTTTTTTACTATTATCTTTCCTGTGCCAAGAGAACAATGATAAAATAGAGTGTATTTACTGAAACTTTTATTCTATACATTTTTGCAATAAATAGGGAACTTTTATTTTCTTACAAGAAAAAAAAAAGGTTTCAAATTAAACAAGAACATTTATTTTATTTTGAAAAAGTTAAAGCTATAGGAAGCAGATTTCATATTTAGAGATAAATGTAATTATAGATACATATTAAACAGAATGTTAGATTGATAAAAGACTGAAAAGACTGTTTCTAAGTCTGCTAACACTTCGTACTCGTTATACAAGTTAGTGTGTTACGGGCAGTTAGTGCTTAAAATTTATTCCTAATGATCAGTGGATAAACACTAATGCAAATAATTTGGAAAATATATTACGCCTAGAATTAAATAAAGTTTCAACTCTGGATGTATATGTATAATAATTACATTTTGTTTTCTTCAATTTTTCTCGTATTATCAATAAAAGAAAACAATTATATAAAAATCACAACCTTCTTTCTCTCCTATATTTATTCTTCTTTCAATTACGTAAACAATGCTAATTAAAAAAAGTAATTCTATCTTTTATATTTAACACTAAAATATTTGTTAAACAATATCTGATTCTTCAGAACTTTCATTAATCGAATACAAAGTAACAATTAAAATTGAACTTTTATAACAGTGTAATTAAAACAGAAAAGAAATGATTAAAAGTTAAAAGTTCGATAAATAACTTTTATTTATAAAAATGAGCAGTTTCATTAGATCCCTGATAATAGTGAATTAGCCATGGAATCGTTTTGTTTTTTAAAGTCGAAGCAAGGTCCTATACAATTACAGTTTTCGTACGTAATGGAAATATCGGTTACCTAATTTTCTGAAGATCGTTAATCGATATGTACATAAAGAATCGAGCTGAAAAGATAGAAAATAACCAAACTAACACTATAGGCGACGATAATCTATTTTCTTTGATTTCAGACTTTTATCTGACAACGATCGCCACCGTGGCAATGGCGATTTGCGCGTTTTCCGCCGAAATACCACGGAAATGTCCCTTGCAAGACTCCACGAATAAAACGGTTCACATCGCCCACGAGTCTGACTGTACCAAATTTTACAAGTGTCAGAAGGGCGCTAAACACGAGATGCGTTGTCCAACATATAGCGAAGGAGAGGCACTGTGCTTCAACCCGAGCAAAGAAATATGTGATTGGCCACGGAATGTACCGTGCTGTAAAGATACGAAAACGCCAATAGATCCGCACTGTCCTCCGCCAGGTAACGATACAAACGTGGTATGGGCTCATCCTAGCATGTGCAACGTATACTTTACTTGCAAAAATGGTGCAAAGAGTTTAAGATCCTGCGACAAAGGCGACATATTCGATACCGAATCGTTGGAATGCAGACCCTCGGGCAAAGTGAAATGTAACAAGGATATTGTGTGTCCTCCGGCAGGATCGAAGGAGTTTGTAATCTTGCCGCACGAATGCGACTGCACGAAATATTACGAATGCGTGAACGGAGAACCGACTCGAAAACAATGTCCCGCCAACATGAAGTTCGACTATATTCGAAAAGAATGCATCGCGGCTAATGAAGCGGTGTGCAACACCGAACCCGGCATAATAATACCGAAACCGAAACCAACACCGGCGCCGATAAAATGTCCAGCGAGCGGCATCACGGATGTTTCAAATGAAGCGGATTGCACCTCTTATTATAGGTGTGAAAATGGTGTTGCACACTTGGAACAGTGTATAGGCGGATTTTATTTCGACGAAATAATGGGCATGTGCACCTGGTGGGAGAATGTCGATTGTGGTGTGAGAGCACCCATCGAGTACGTGGTGAATATTGTTTCTTCAATGGAATGCTCGACCGACAAATCTTCCGAAAACATGACATTACAGCACGAATGTTCTTGCGAGAAATATTATGTTTGTAAAGATGGCGAAGCGGTTCTTCAACGCTGCGCGGAAGGCAGTGCGTACGATCACGTGAGACAAGTTTGCGACAGTCCCGAAGTGGTTCAGTGCGAGAGACCTGAACTGAAAACTACGCTAACAAACACTCCGACAGATCCATTGACCACTGTCTCGCTGCTGACTACCTTAGAAAACACTTGTCCAGCCACGGGTTACATCAAACTCCCTTATCCGGGCGACTGTACCAAGTATATTGAATGCAACGATGGAAGAGGAACACCTGGAACATGTCTTGAGAACCATTATTTCAATCCCATAATATTTGAATGTGATTTAATTCCAGAAGGTAATGATTGTCGCATTTCAATTCCAACTACAACTCCAACTACAACTCCAACTACAACTCCAACTACAACTCCAACTGCAACTCCAACTGCAACTCCAACTGCAACTCCAACTACAACTCCAACTACAACTCCGACTACAACTCCAACTACAACTCCAACTACAACTCCAACTACAACTCCAACTACAATTCCAACTCCAACTCTATCTCCGGAATGTCCTGCAGCAGATTGTAAAGGTATACTTCGTCTGCCCTATCGCGGTGACTGTTCTTCGTATTGGGAATGCGTAGATGGCAGGAAAGTAAGAAAAACGTGTCGCGAAGGTCTTAAATTTGATAAAGTCACACTAATGTGCGATCTTGAGAGTTACGTGAAATGCGATGACAATCCGTACATATGTACTCCTGATACACCCAACAACCAGAAGGTACCACACGATTGTGAGTGTAATTTGTATTATATATGCGAAAACGGTGCATCCGTCCGTCGGGAATGCCCGGAAGGAACAAGTTATGATTACATAATACAACAGTGTGTTTTAACAAATCTCGCTCGTTGTTACAAGAAACCTCAAAGTGAGGCACTTGAATCAACATTCATCGATACGTACTACGATTAAAGTATTGAAATCAGCACACAAACATCACACTGATTGTGCCAAAGTGCCAAATATGGTTTACGCCTTAATATAATTTCGTACGTCTACGAATGCTCCGAGGGCTTCTACAAGATAGAAGAAAAATATGTTAATAAGCTTCACCGTTTTAAAGATCCTGCATTTATTGACGAATGATTATAATTGAATTTCAAAATCGTATGGGTGGCAGAAATTGGCATAATTGTGTTTCGCAATTCATTTATGGATGTATTATTACAATATTTATTGCTTCCATATTCTGTTTCATTCGATAGCAATAATTTCTACTAATAAATTATATAAAATAAAGGCATTTAAGATATAATTTATTTATTTGTTAACTGGAATACCCCTTTAATATACATAGGTTAGGAAATTTCTAAACGAGTTAGCGTTTATCTACTTTTAACGGAATGGTGCATATTAAATGTATGTGTTTTGATAAACTTATAGAGCAAAGTATGTAAGTGACACTGCAGAAAGATCCATAAAGTTAATATGAATATTGGCTTCTTTTATGGCTCTCGTTATGGAAGCTAGGGATTGGTATAACTACCAATCACTTATTAGAGATACAAAAAAGTGAATTATGCTATAAGAAAGTACGCTCATTTCATTGACCTATCATTTGAACGCAGGTTGAACCTTTTATTATAAGTCCTCAAAGATTTGCAGTTTTCCGCAGACAGTTATTGTTACTTCCGTCCTGTAGGGTAAGAACGAAAATAACATACTATGTAGACGAAAGTAACACTCATCATTGCGAGATGATAAACTGAAAACTCCAGGGTAAATGACTCAATTACGGACAGATTAGTGGTTCTACGGGCATATTGTTGTTCTTTTACGGAATCATTAGCAATAAACGAAATACCAAAGAAAGAAATGAAAAGAGCTATTGCACCTATTACTGAGTCTTCAAAACAGAAGCGGTTATGTTACAGAATACTATAATTTACTTTACTTTTTTTTTAAATATATGTAGTTTATTCCATAAAAGCACACTATTCATTTTTACTTACGTAGAAATGCAACTTTTTAGCCCTTTTATTTAGACTGTTCGAAAAATTGTGCCTAATATACCCGGTTCAGCATTAAAATATGAAATTCAATATTTAAAAGTGTCTTAAACAGAAAACTTTTAACCCCTCCGAATAAAGTAGGAATTGAAGTATATTATAAAAGTAGTATTTCAGGTATTGTGCAAATAGAGTGTCTTTGATACGCGAATATGTAGTAACTCTCCATAATAGGGATACCATCCGTAATTGTTTAACTCAGTATCTAAATTGTAAGTACGAATATTAACAAAAACACTAAGAGGGTAGAAACTTAGTTGAATGATCAAAATAGAACCATAGCTCGATTGCAAATATTCGATTTTTGTTATCATTTAGAGTCAATAAACGAAACAAAAGGAACGTTATAAACATATAACTGTATATAGGAAATATTCTGAAAACGTTTGTGGAAGGAGTAGAGAGGGGGCGTGTTACTTTCATCTCGTCGTTAGGAGCCGTTTACACCTGAACTTTCTGGCGAGCTGAGCGCTGAACCGAGTCTGTAATGCTGGCTTCCACAGATGCGCGGACTGCGGACCCTTCGGGGATGGAACCGTAGAGTCGAACCAAGACTTGATCGGTGTTTGGGAGGAACGGCTGAGGGAGCACAAGCCTCCTAGGGCTGGGGCTTTCACTAAAAGTCTGACAGTGAAGACAAGATGGACAAGAAAGCCGTAGCTGCAGCAGCCTATATTTATATGCACTATGCACCAAAAGAAAAGAGTAGGAGAAAGGTGTGGCAACGCATACTTATTGCAAATCGAGAGATTTATAATGCTAATGCTCTGTTTGCTAGATATCTGTTAACCTCGACGGTTCTGGGGTAAGTGCCGTGGGGTTCATCACAGTCCTTTTGCCAAAAGGCAAAGCCTTCCCCACTCCGTGGTCAGATCCTTCAGAACAATATCTTTAATTTATAGCAATACTATCATATACCAAACTATATAACTTTAAACCAAACCAAACACAAACAAAACCAAATTTTATACCAAATTATCTTTCTCTCTCTCCAAACGCAGACAATCAATCCATCGAAACTCACCAGTCGGGAGACTCAAATAAAAAATTTATCATATGACGTATACCGTTGTTTAAATATTAAGAAACGTCGAAAGGAAGTGAATGAATATCCGTGTCAAAAAATATTCGGAAAATTTATAAGTTTAAGTTAGAAGAATTGAATTAACAATTTAGTAATCGGTTTAATACTTGTAGTGTTCTATTATCTTAATCGTCGGTGAGAGCTACGATTTTCCATAAAACCAGAAAACGAAAGCGCGAGTAAAAGAAAATACGTATGTGTAATAGGTAAGTTAACCCAAGAAATAGTTACTCGATACTCAAACAAAAACAATGTTATTCCGTTTTTTCCTTTTTTCTTTCAGACGTAGAATCATCACCTTTTCGGTTTTATCGCCTGGTTCGGCCCGCTTCGTATACGTATAGAGAACATTGTGCGCTTCCCTTCATTCGAACAGCTAAATCGAAAACTAGGCCGATCGTGCATGAAACTATATAGTGAGAACGCAAAACACGACACTAATATTCACGGAAACTAAATTCAAAGTTGAATTACGTTTCGCATCGTGGTCGTTTAGTATACGAGTACTTTGCCGATAACGAAAGCTTTCTGCGGGGGATACTCGGTAGGGGAAAGTTTCGTATCAAATTGGAGCTAATTGACAAATCGAAACTATGTTATTTTATCCGAAACGTTCTATAACCCAGGATACGTATATATAGCCCATTCGTTAATTAGGAGTACCGTTGTACGTGTCATGAAATTAATAATCTTCCGCTTTACTTTTTATTAACTTGTCGATCTATATTAAAAAAAAAAAATACCACGGTGCAAATTTTTCTAACGTTTCATGTAACACGTGTATCGCATTATACCGGACACAAAACCTCTGATAATAGTAATAAATAAAGTAAATACGATGAGTATTAACAGGTGGCGAATTTTACGCATACCTGACTTCTATTTTATATTCGGTGATTAGTAGTGATTAGCCACATTAGATATTTTACATGCGTATTCTCGTCGTATAATGACGTAAATTACATACTATACTCGGTACCCCGCAGTTTATGTACAGTTAGTCCAAATGATTCTGGACAGTTACTAGAAAATCACCATGAGGAAAAGTGCCCATTTCCACTAATTATACATAAGAAATATATATGTACATATACTACATACACTATAGACTGTATTTTATATATTTTAGTGGGAAAGGGCCACTTTTCCTCATCCCATTTTTCCCAAGGGATAAGAATCAACTGGACTGGACGTGTATGCAAATTTTGTCAGTGTGTTCTATAACTCACTGTAAAAAAGAGACTAACGTGTCGTGTAGCAAGTAACTTATTCAATTTACGTTTTAAAATATGAAAAGTGAAGTTGTAGATACTTAGGCAGGACAGGCTTTAGGCTAAGGCACAAGAGGCACCGGCCTAGGGGCGCAACAGCTTTGGCTTTGGGGCGTCAACATTAATATTAAGCGTCAATATTAATCAGGACCAGAAATTTGAAGCGTTGGTCATATAGGCAGTGCTCCCTGAAAACTGTATTGCAAGGCGTTTTTAGCATTTTATGTGTTCAGTTTGCCTATTTGATTTTTCGCACCAAGCGAAATAAAAATAAAAGCTTCTAAATTAAATTTCATGTAATATTTTTAACCCTTTCGTATCCTTGGACGAGATATCTTGCAACCCGATACGTTCTAGGAATATTAAGACATTTTAAGGCAAATTCAAGGAATTTCAGGAAAATTATAAGAAAATTCTAGGTATTTCAAGAAAAAAAATTCCTGAAATTTCACGGAAATGAAAGGAAACTTTAAAGAATTTCAAGAGAATCTAAGGAAAATTAAGAAAATTTAAGGACTTTCAAAAAGAATTTTAGGAAGATTCAAGGAATTTCAGAAAAATTTAAGGAACATTAAGATAATTCGAGGAAGTTCTAGAGAATTTAAAGAAAATTAATATATTTTAAAGAAATGCAAAGAATATCTAGGAAATTGAAGAAATTTCAAGAAAAACCAAGAGGATTCCAAGAATTTCAAGAAAATTTAAGGAAACATAATAATATGGAAAAAATCAGTCATCCAAATGCATAAAAAATTTTAAAATTGTAAAATTCTAAGGAAACCAAGAATGTTTATGGAATTTCAAGAAAATTTAAGGAAAATCAAGAATATTCAAGCAATTTTAAGAAATTTTAAAAGTATTTAAGAAAAATTAAGAAAATTTAAGGACCTTCAACGAGAATTCAAGGAATTTCAGGAAAATTAAGGAAATTCGAGGAATTTTTAGAAAATTTTAGGAAAATGAAGGAAATTCTAGGAATTTCTAAGAAATTCAAGAAATTTCAAGGGAATTGAAGGAGAATTAAAAAAATTCAAGGAAAAACAAATAAATTTTAAGGAAATTGAAGGAATTCCTATGAAATTCCACAAATTTCAGGGACATTTAAGGAAAATCAAGAAAATTTCAGGAATATCAAGGAAATTGAAGGAAAGTTTGGAAAATCACTTACTTAAATGTATCAAAAATGTCTGATGTAAAAAGCGTTCATCGGTCAATACCACGACGCGAAATATGTATTCTATGGTTCTCTTAATTAGGATTTAGGACAAAAATGTTTAACATAACATAAATTTTCCTGCGTAGCTTTAATTGTTAAGTCTTTCATGTATGCTTTATGCCTCTTTCATTTTTCACACTAATGGAAATTCTTTCCTGTAAAAACAAACAAATAAATGATTTACTAACAGTACCTAGTTTTGGAATTGTGTTTAATTATAAATAGATTCTGGATGTTTATGCAATTGCATATGTTTATAGAAAACAGATAAAGCAATGGGTCAGAGACGCAATTCTTTTTATATATAAGAAGAAACATTTTGAAAGCTTTGCGTTGTTCATTGAACATTAGATGTGGCAGTTTAGAGGCTTTCGAATTCAGAGAATTTAGTATGATTTTCTCAGTAATATCGGGAACTATTTAAAACTATCTTAGTGTTTATGAATATATTTAAAAAAATGCCGAAAATGCATTATGAATTTCTTTTTAACCACGCTACGTTCCTCTTGAATATTCAGAATTGAACAAGTTTTATAAAGGATACAACTTTAGATCTATGGGCACGTGTTACTATGAGTTAGTTTAAAATTGACAAAGACCATGATATCAATGTATAAGAATAGGAATCGATCGATTAAAGATTAAACCATACCCAAAATCTAGATTAGGACACTAGACTTTTCGTGCCAAGGTTGTATCATTGATCTTGCGACACTTTAAGCGTGGGTACATCATCCGTTATTTATTAAGTCCGCGTTTGATATCGGTTTAGAGTTTAGAGTCTATAAACACATCATTCTTTTAAATTGCATACAATATGTCTTCAGAGAACATACTTTGAACCATCTTTAGTTACTCCTACACATCATTTATTGAGCTCTTGAAACAGCAAATGTCAGAATACGCGCATAACTCTCGCCTAAAGAAGCGCCGTTAGAATTATTCAAAGAAAATACAATAGGAATCTAGGTTAATCTCTTTTAGATAAAAGGCACGAAGGGCCAACACTAAACAAACAATACGAGAGTGACTCAATTTTCAATAAACAGTGAGATAATTCACACATTAGTTGAGATAATCCTACGATTAGGCAGCGATAAGATATTAAAATCTATAAAAGCTGTTTCATGTACGTAAAATGTACGGATAAATACGAAACAAGTCACGCGTGTGAATTTAGAAATACCATATTAAATTCGAATTCACTATGAGGTGTAAGTACCTAAAAAAATTTGATAATATCTTTGACCAAAAAAATTTCATAAACAAACGAAAAATCGAAGATATAACTTTTGCTTAATTGTTTGCTATTTTTAGCAATTTGTATTTACGGAAGATTATGCAAATTCATATTTTTACAAAGAGTTGTACACTATTGTACAGAGAACTGAAACTTAACTACATAAAAGTGTGTCATATATTAAACGTTGTAATATGCACTCACTTTTGATATTTTATATATTTTTTTATTTTATACTTGCGCATTTTTTAAATATTTATACAGGGTGTTTCCGAAATTGAGGTACAGCCTGTAAAGGAGTATAAAATTAAGTCGAAAATATAGAATACAGTTTTTTCACATGAAGCTTTATTTCCGAAAAACTTGAGCATAAAAATTTGTTACGTATGCCTGCATTTATTATTATACAAAGTAAATGCCACTGTTACAATTGTATTCAATATCAGTTATTAAGTTTAAATGGTAAATTGTAACTTTACTTTATTAAAAATTTATTTTATTAATTTATAAACGTTTAAAAGATCGTTCGAAACGATAAAACGTTGCAACTAAAAACTTGGAAGCCTTTGTAACTTTAAAATTTGAAACAGTTTTAGAATTATCTTGGGGTTTAATTTGGATGAATTTTCGAATGTATCTTTCGCTGATAGAAATCTACAAATAACTTCTTTGAGATCTTCTTTCAGTTCAGACGCACATCTTGCTTTAATATTACTTATTTCTTGTATTACTTTACAATAAACGAAATATTGGATTTGCTAATTTGAAAATTGGTTAAAACTCGAAATTATTTTAAAAAATATTTCAGAGAAAGAATTGGAAAAAAGCTAAAAAGCCAAATGAATTTTCCAACACTAAGTTTTAAAAAATTCAGATTTTCGAAATTTAGCACTAAAAAAGCTACATTGGCAACCCTGAACAGAGCTTTTAGAGTTGCGGTGGCGCTCGCATAGTATTTCCAATTTTAGGTTATTTTTTTGTTCCATTTGAATTCCTGTACCACCCTCTAAAATATTTAAACGTATATTGTCTACACCCTCTATACATGACGTTAGAATGCGACATTGTAATAATATTTAATCTAAATTATTATTCGTAAGAGTGAAATATGTAACAATGACGCTATCTTTCTTATGAATTTCAGCTGTTTATTTATTAGCAATTATCGTCGCAACGGCTCCGTCGCATATTCTATCTGACCCAATACGAGCTGGATGCCCTGAATGGGACCCTGCGGGATCACTAGCAGTCCATTTTCCGCATCCAACAGATTGTGCCAAGTTTTACAAGTGTTCTAATGGAAAACCGTACGAAATACCTTGCCCAGAATACGCATTAGGAAGGAGACTGTATTTCAATCCGCAAGAAGAGATCTGCGACTGGCCATGGAACGTATACTGCCCAAGTGCACCTGTTACTCCACCTACACCACCCCCAACACTTCCACCAACACCTCCACCAACATATCCACCAACAGCTCCGCCAACATATCCACCAACAGCTCCGCCAACATATCCACCAACAGCTCCGCCAACACTTCCACCAACACTTCCGCCAGCTCCGACCGACTGTAACCCTTGGGCAACAGTGTGTCCATCACGTGGTGTCTGCAATTTGCGTCACGAATCGGGCGACTGTATTGCTTATTACGAATGCCGAAATGGCAATAAAAGTCCCCGGTGTTGTGGCGAAGGACATCGTTTCAATCCTGTAATAGGTTACTGTGACCTGTATGATTGCAACGGGCCATCTACCCTTTGCCCCGCAGTATTCAATGCAACTACATTAGTGTAACATTCCTATTTAAGACTACATCAAGTAAGATATTATGTATATTGCAACGATCTCATCATTTCATCGATGTTTTGTATTAACCTGTAATGTCATAATAAAGCAATCTCTTATAAAAATTTCATTGTCGCATTCATTCGTAGCGTAATGAAATACAAACATGCGGATTAAGAGTTTTTAGCAGTATGTGTAAGCTATAATTAGCGTTCATGTTCAATGTTGAAAACATATCTCGATACGTGAAACAAGTGTACGAGGTTCTTAAATAAATACCAGCAGTATAACTGAAAGGATATTCAGCTGAGTAATCGATAAAGACGAAATATCAAACACACACGCGTTTCAGCGAAACTAGATAGTGTTCAAGCTTTGCTAACTATAAAAGTGGTCGCGTCTGGTTCAAAAGTACACTTGTTCGAAGCGTAAGTAATATTAACGAGCACGTTAAAGCGTTGATCGCTTTGACACAGTCTTGTCTTTCACTATGAAACGTAAGTGTTATACAAATTGGATACAACTTTTTTCACGTTACCATTTATTCAAAAATTAATAACTGTAGATAAAGAATCGTAAACGGAAACCTGAATTAGTATAAGGCTGTCACATTTTTTCACACAGCGCCGTATACAGGGTGTAACAAAAATGGTGCAGTACCTTGAAAGGGGTGATTCCTGAGGTGATTTTAAATAACTTTTTCCTTAGCGAAAATGTCAGGTGTGGTTTTGTTAACGAGTTATGAACGGAAAACATCGACCAATAGACGCACGAATACAGTGGATGAATTTTAGCGCGGGCTCCAGCTGCGAGTAGCATTGGCCCGCCATCGTCCGCGTCATCATTAATCCGCTGTACTCGCTCCGTGATTGGTCGGCATTTTTCGTTAATAACTCGTTAGCAAAGCCCGACCTAACATTTTCGCTAAGGAAAAAGTTATTTAAAATTACTTAAGGAATCACCCCTTTCAAGGAACTACAATATTTTTGTTATGCCCTGTATAATTTTGCATGTAATTAGAAGTAGAAACGCGATCGTTCAGTCACTGAAATATCTTTCGAAATAAATACCATTATCAAAATTATCATTCAAATCAATGTTTCTCATACGTTTCGCGCTTTTTATGCAGGAGTCATAGTTCGAACGCACTCGAGTTTCCTAATTCAATTAATTCGTTCGGGTAGTAGTATTCTATATAGTAATGCGTCGTTATTACTCGATATTGTTAAATAGAAAATTACCTAGATACATAAATACGTCTATAATCAGTCGACGGAAATAATGTCTTGCAATAAGATTCCTTTTTTTAAACAATTTCAGTTATATGTTTGCTGTTCTTCGTCGTTACGGTGGTAGTGAAAAATAGTACAGAGGATCAAACTCCTAAAATAGAATGTCCAGCGTGGAATCTTCCCGGTACAAGACGTCGGATAGCGCATCCAGAAAATTGCGAGTTGTATTATAAATGTCTTTTTGGATTACCGTGTCTGAGATCCTGTCCATTCGTTCGCGGGCAGAGATTATATTTCAATTCCGATCTGCAAACCTGTGATTGGCCATGGAACGCAAACTGCACCTCCACTACTTCAAGTTCAACTACTCCGGAATCAAGTACATGCGATCCTACTTCATCGACGTGTCCAAGTGACAACAGCGCATGCAATTTGGAGGACAAGACTAACTGTAAAAGTTATTACCAATGCGTAAATGGTGTTCCACAACACCGATGTTGTCTGGAAGGACATGGTTTTAATCCGAATATACAACAGTGCGACATTCTCCCCGTTCCTTGCACTTCTAACTGCACAGTGTAATTTTCTCTCACTGAAAACATCTTTGAATTTGTAACAAAATAAACTTATGTCTGTCATAATTTTTCTTATAAGAAAACCCGTCCTATATTCCCTAACAACTTATTGAAACGTAAATACATGGTATAAAAGTTAGTGGTATAAACATATTCACTCCGTTTAGACTTGGTAGAGTAGTAGGGAGAGAAGTATGCGCATCCGCAGTTTTAGGTCCATTGGAGAGAAAAAGCAATACAAAGAGCCCGCGCTGATGCGCGGATGCCCATACTCACCTCTACAGGGTGTCCCAAATAAAGTGTAGGAGCTGGAAAGGTATAATTCCTGAGGCGATTCTAAACAACTGTTTCCTTACCGAGCAATCAGAGAGCGCGTATAGTGGACGAACGGCCGTTCAGTGGCTGGCCCAAGCTGCACGTAGCGTTCACGGCTAATCTTTCGCTATGCGTGCGCTGTGATTGGTCGATGTTTTTCGTTAATAACTCGTTAACAAAGTCATGGCGAACATTTTTGCTAAGGAAAAAGTTGTTTAGAATTACATCAGGAATCACCCCTTTCTGGCTCCTACACTTTGTTTGGGACACCCTGTATAGCGCCTTACCCTTGTCCTAATAAAATGTCGTACGATAAAGTCATTGTCGCTCATGCGACCGAAATCGGTCGTTAGTATAGCAATGCGACAGTAACCCCATACCCCATGTCGTACAGCGACAAGATCGTTCTCCTTCAACCGACCAATTTCTGTCGGTCGTACAATAAAGCGACTGTGTCCATATACAGAGTGAGACACGTAAAAGAGAACACGTAAATATCTCTGTTAATGTTGAAGATAGGAAAAAAGTTACAGAGGTTAACTATACTGTTCCAGGGGGCAAATGTGGTGGTACTAAAATATCTCCTAGATGATGTTTTTTTCAAGGTTTTATGAAGGTCATCAATGTTTTTTTTAAATGGAACTATGTATTTATTATTTCATTGTATAAGAGCTCATGCCAAGATGAGTTAAACGATATAGGATACTATGACCTTGAAATGACCTTGAGCTCAGAAATCTGGGTTCGATCAACGAAAATATATAACGTGTATTTAGATCCCTTGACCTTGATGGTTTCATACATGTCAATAACGCCTGTACAGTTGGTGACAGGTGATCTCTAAATGTATACAAACTTGATTATCAATTATAAAGGTGAGATCTGTTATTATCATCGAATTATTGCGGTAGTGTATCAGTTTATCGATGTACGTTTAACAATGCGTTACTCTTAGTTTATCATGAGTGTCTTAGAAAAGCTGCCCGTCTATACTAAGAGCGGTTTCCCGATCGCAGTTGTCATCGCAACTACGATAAAAATCTTATAACACGTTTAAATGCTTGTTACATTGCCGAAAGACATCGTTTTGAATATTTAATTTCATTCAAATAAAAGAATCCCACCCTTTAAACTTCGTATTGCTTTATTATAACTTCTGTAGTTCAAGGTCATAATATCCTATGTCGTTGAACTCAACTTGGCATGAGCTATTATACAATGAAATAAAAAATATGTAGTTCCATTTACAAAAACATCGGTGACTTTCAAAAAGCCTTGAAAAGAACATCATTTAGGAGACTTTTTAGTATCACTACAGTCGGCCTTTCTTCAGTATTAACAAAGATATTTAAGTGTTCTGTTTTACGTGACTTATCCTGTATAGTATTATGCGAATTAATGTGAACACAGTGTTATTTCAGATATTTGCACACAGATGGCCATTAAAATATTGCAGTTGACCAAAGGAAGATACATTTTTTATTGAACAGCCTATATGAAAATTACAGTTTCAGGGTAAAACTGCTTTTATGATTAATGAAGTATATTTCGAATAAAATAACCTGTGTTCACATTAATTCGCACAATATGTATGGCCGACTGTCAGTTAGTCTTCAAGATGTCTTTGTCGAAGTCGGACTTGCTATTTTGTAGTGAAAATAGTTAGCTAAAAAATATACAGGGTGTAACAAAATATGTAGGTCACCTTTGGAATATAGATTCTTGACACCAAAAAAATGAAAAAAGTTCCGATGGGAAACGCTTAGTTCCTTAGTTATACGCAATTTTATGTTTCGTAAATTGCTGATGTATCACTGGTTCATCCCCTTTAAGGTCAGTGACCGCGCGTCGCACTTAAAGGCCCACTGGCCCAGGCATACCCGAGCCAAGTGGGTCTCTAACAACTCACAACACTTACAACTACAACACGTGAAAAATATTGTTTTCAGTTCGATGAAATATTTATTCCCAAAAAGTATTGTGAGTCGTCAGAGGCCCACTATGCATATAGCACCTAGTGATCCCCTGAGGGTCACTAATAGCGCCTATCCTGATACTTTAGTACGAAATGTAGTATTTAGAACTTTATTTCTGTCAGATGGGAACTGCAAAGGATACTAGCTAGAAGGCACAAGTGCAAAATGGGTTCACGATTTTGTTGAGCTGACCTTTGTTGTTGTAGATGTAACAGCTTTGGTCAATAATATATCACAGTTGAAAGCGTGCGCACGAGTGAAAGAGGACCTACATTATCTATATTTCTTCTGCACATTAACTTCCCCGCTACGAATAGTAGTCAGTTAGATGGCAATGAAATGATGAAAGGGCCATAACTCGAACAGTATTATACAACAAAAGTCAGCTGAGTAATTAAACATTATTAAATATACACGGCATTCAGCAAGATTGAACAGTGATAAGGTT
This sequence comes from Perdita meconis, assembly GCA_030770465.2. Classification (NCBI taxonomy): domain Eukaryota; kingdom Metazoa; phylum Arthropoda; class Insecta; order Hymenoptera; family Andrenidae; genus Perdita; species Perdita meconis. Next base: position 6,070,324 of record JASKOS020000004.1, read on the forward strand.
TCGTAGACTATAAAAGCTGTTTGATCTACGTTAAATGTACATTCTTCCGTGACGCGAGTGTAAGAAAAATTTGCACGTGTCGCTTTAAGTTTCTTGGTTTTCACTATGAAGTGTAAGTATTACCAAAACTTTGCGCGACCGTTCACTCACAGATTCGGTTTCTTTCTTGAAATGTATAAGTAAATTCAGCTTTAGTAAATTGTCGTTAAAAATAATATTTTTACACAAAGATTGTAACTCAAACCAGATTGAAATCAGTATTGTGGAATAGTTCTAGAGTAGGTTATAGCAATGGATTGAAAGCAACGTACAGGGTGTAACAAAAATGTTACAGTTCCGTGAAAGGGGTGATTTCTGAGTTGATTTTAAATAATTTTTTCCTTAACGAAAATGTTAGATAGGGCTTTTTTAAGGAGTTATTAACGAAAAACACCGACCAATCAGAAAGCGCGTATAGGGGACGAATGACCGTTCAACAGCTGGCCCAGACTACACGTAGCGTTCGCGACTGTTCTTCCGCTATGCGTGCGCTGTGATTGGTTGGTGTTTTTCATTAATAACTCGTTAACAAAGCCATAACGAACATTTTTGCTAAGGAAAAAGTTGTTTAGAACCACCCCGGGAATCACCCGTTTTCGGCTTCTACATTTTATTTGGAACACTGTGTATTCGTGCTTCTATTGGTCGCTATTTTTCGTTAATAACTCGTTAGCAAATCCCCACCTAACATTTTCGCTAAGGAAAAAGTTGTTTAAAATCACCTCAGGAATTACCCCTTTCAAGCAACTGCAACATTTTTGTTACACCCTGTATAAAAGAACAGTAATGTAATACCCATATTAATACTCGATAAATTGTCACAAACATCCTTAACCGATCATTCGTTAATGATTTGTTCTACAGTAGAATCTCGATTATCCGCTTTAATATTAGTAATAAAAAATGCTAATAATGAGGTAAAAATTATTAAAGCATGGTTCATGTTCTACTCGAAGTCTTACTGTACTTTAATATTTAATGCATTTAATAATTGAAACTATGATTAGCAAAAATTGGGTATACTTGAAAGTCGGATGATCGAGATTTTAGGTAGATGTTGCATTCTGTTCGGTCGTAATGTATAATATTGTACAATTTGATAGAAACGTCAAGTGATTGGTTATTGTTAAAGATGGGATCAAGTACCTTGTAAGCAGGTTGGCATTGGACCACATAGTTCCGAATTCTTCATGAATACTTTGAAATACAAAACCAATATTTTCAACTATGTTCGAAACGAAATAGGTTCGAACCCTTTATAAGTACTTTGACAATTGCAAGCTGTACTTTCAAGTATAATCAAATCTTGACCAAGGAAAGTAGAGGCACCAGTTTTTGACCAGTTAAGAACAATTTTCTATATAAATAGTAGTACATAGGTGCTTGCTCGTTTGTTAAATAGTGAATCTCAATACGTGAAAAAAAATTGTTTGAACTTCCCGGATTATGAAACAAAGTTAATTTTTTTTTAAATAGTTATATTATCCGAATTTTATAAAAATTTTTGAAAATTCAACTCTTCGACTCTCAAAATTGAAAACATATATACTCAAAATAATTAAAGGTTGTAATAAAACTAAATAAATAGTTAAAATATATTAAAGTCTAAGAATATAATGAACAGATAACTCACATGTAACAAAACACGACAGTTACTTTCTTAATTTCAGGAAATAGTTAGAAAATACATACCAATTTGAAGAAACACTCTTTTCATTCTTTTCAAGTGTAGCTGTAAATTTTTAATACTAACGGGAAAGTTTCCATTTTTGAAAATGAATATAATCTCTAATATTTCGTAGAGACACATATGTTGCTTTTAGGACTGTCTTTTATCTTTTCGACACTGAATGAATCAATTCTCGAATATTAGCAATTTATTTATGCATATATATAGATTTATTAACGATTTATTATAAACAAAACAGTCAGAGTTGAAGTCGGAGTCGATATATTTTTTTCTTAAATCCAACTCCGACTCCAGGAGTTGATATACTTTTTTCTAACTCCGTTTACGACTTCGGTGATCAGAAACTACTCGCAAATTCCAGGTTCGACTCCGCAGCTCTGCCTACAAGTACTCATTTGCAAGGTTCAAAACCTGCTTGTATAGATTAAATACATTCAAAGTGGACTTCATGAAACATCATTTCTTATGAATACTATTCGAGTACCGTGAAGCAAAAGTTCGGTATTGAAATTTGGTTCGAATTAATTACTGAACTTGTTCCCATTTCTAGTTGTCGTATGACGAACTCGTACAGGGTGAAATCGAATTGTTTCTTTGCCGGGTCTCAATCGTTGCACGTGCGATATCGAACGGCCATACTAATTGTAAGATGTAGAATGACAAGATTTTTCGTTTATAATTTTCAGTGACGTGTTTGCTGGTCCTCGTCGTAGCGACGATAATGCAAAGTAGTGCATTGAATCAAAGTACTCCAATAGAATGTCCGGCGTGGAATCTTCCGGGTATAAGAATTAAGATAGCCCACCCAGACAACTGTGAATTGTATTATAAATGTCTCTATGGTTTACCACACCTGAGAATCTGTCCATTTGAGGGCGAGCAAAGGCTACATTTCAATCGTAAACTGCAAATATGCGATTTGCCATCGAATGCAGGGTGCAGCAACTCTGCGGATTCTTCTTCAACTACTACTACTACTACTGTTGCACCACCGATTTGTCCGCCAACAGGAACACACAAGATTCCGAACATTAATATTTGTAATGGTTATTATCTTTGTATGAATGGAAAGGAGAGGTCGATGTGTTGCCCAAATGGACCCTTCGATGCAGCGACTAAAACGTGCACCGACATTGGTGTTGAATCTTGTAAACCATGGACTGTTTGTTAAGCATTCTCAATATAGACTCCGCATCTCGGGAAAAGCGGACGTCCCAACTTTAGAAAGAGTAAGATAGCTTTGGTAGGACTTGCCATCTTTTTCTTTAGATTTATACCTTAGAAAGAGCTAATAAGTCCTACAAAAGCAACCCTTTTCTTTCTAAAGTTGGGACACCGCGACGGCCGAAGGCCGACGTGCAGTTTATAGTTAGGGCAAATGTACAAGTAGCGGACAGTTTGAACGTGAAATGCAGAAAGTAAAAATCAAAGGCGTCGGTTTTGAACCAATTACAACGTCTTTGATTCTTATTTTTAACACTTCACGTTCGAAGTGTCTACTACTGGAGCATTGTCCACTAATGAGGCATTTATCTTACCATCTATCTCATAATTTCATTGTCATTGTTGGTACCTTCTATAATTACAAACAATGGTAAATTATGATACAATTTATTCTGTCATAGGAGAGCATTTTCGTAGAAGGAAAGGAAATATTTTAATTCTTAGATTAAATGTTTACTTGTAACTCATAATACATATGCATTATATCTCGAAAAAAAGTGAAAACGTTGATCCTACAAAGAGTGTTTTTTATTTTCTACAACATTGTTTAAAGTTTCGTAATATTTGTCTGTAATACATGTACTTTGTTATGATGTATATGCCAAGAGAAGGTCAAAGCCGTAATAAAGCATGTAAAACCACGTCACATGATGTATTACTTTAAATATACATTTCACTTCACAGGAACGTCGCACTTATAACATAATTATTTAATTAAAATAAACCTGCAATCAGTTATTTTACTTGCATATTCTACTTTCATAATACGAACCAATTTGTAGTTTATTTTCATTTTATAATTATTCGAGAAATATTTTTGTTGACATTCTTGTTAACAAGAATAAACAATATATATGAGGATAACAAAATATGTGCAAAACAAGTGATTAAAAAATGTATACGCTGTAAGTAGAGAGGAAAGTACAGACCATTTTATTGCGTATCGTCGTAATATTTGTCAACTACGTCTCTCAAACGACAAAGTCGAGCATCGATCCTTGGTGCGTGCTTATTATCGTCGGAACTGTCCAATTCACGGAAAAATCGACTTCGATCTTGCGTCTGTTTCTCGAAGTTCTGTTGCTGCGAGCGTTGAGGAGCGCCTAGAATCGATTTCATCGTATCCCAAGCACGATTAGCGCCCAACGAGGAAGAAGGAACGTCTCCTCTTTTGCCGTACCTGATTATTCCCCGCATACGTTAAGATTACGTTAGAACACAATTGCCGCGTTCGCTTCTAAATTTGCGATCCTTAAAACTACTTTTGAACGAGTTGCAACGCATTGCTGCGGCTCTAGAATTTCGCCTAATGCATTACCTGGCTTTCCCGCTTAGCGAATAATGATCTCTGACGTGATCCAAGTATCTCCAAAACTCTTCCGGGCTAGCTATCGCCTCTGGTCGAGTCAGTCTAGCCATAGGTTCAGGATCGCCGTGGACAAACGTTGTTCCAAGGATGGAAATGATAAGAAATAGATAAATAGCGTTTTGATACGATTGCATTCTTCGCGCCGAATGTCGAATTTCTTTCGCTGGAAAAGAATATTTTCGGTCAAAATTGTACACTGACTTTTCTCGAACGTGTTTTTGTTTCATAAGCTTCAATCGATTGCTCAAACACAATTTTTACGACGCGACGGAACAAAGAGTCGCGCGAAACATTATCTGGAAAAGGAGACCGAGGGTAACTCGCGATAACGTGATGCAGAAATCTATTGTCGACGGAGAGTGAAGCCGAAGTTCAGTTACCTGTTGCACTGTGTGTGTTTAGCATGTTCGGTCGATACTGAAACTTTTCTGCAGGGTACGCTCAATGCTTTCAAATATGTACAATAGAATATCGATATGCGACCGACAAACGAAAAAGAAATCACGCGCGTACATTACGATTGTTGAAGCTTAATTGTATGTACTCGTACTCGTATAATTATTCGTAAAAAAAATTCTGTGAAAAACTGTGTAAAACTATGTGTTTTATATTTTAAATTAATATACAATGAATAAAGAAGTCTATCAACGTTGTATTGCATTGTGCGACAGTTTTTAATTAATAAAAATTCAAGAAACTTGTTGAGATTAATCAGTTGTATGTTTTTTTTGCATGGTTATATGCATTGTAAAATTGAGAGAAACTTTAAACGTGATTAATGTCTGTGAGTAATTGGAAAACAAACAATAAAGAGGATTTACATAATTCTGTTTGTATAAGAAAAATACATGTTCATACAGTAAAAATCTGAAAGAAATTACAAAAACGATTAGAACTATGACGGTTATATTTAGTTGCGCAGAAGGATGTTGTCTCAAACGATACGCATGATAACTGAATGAAAATCACGACCCTTTCTGTCAAAATTGTTGCTATTATTACAATTTTGGCTGTTTCTTACTTTTTGATTAAATAATTTATTCATTTTTCCTAATTTCATCCTGGTATTTGAATCTGATTTTTAAAATTTAGTCCGGTTTTCGAATATTGCAAATTTACCCCAAAAAACCGGTTTTCAAACTTGGTTTTCAAAACCGACAAACTCTAATATGTACAGTGAATTTTCGATATAAGCGACCATTTGTTATAAGCGACTTTTGATGTAAGCAACTTCTGTTCCAATGATTTGTTATAAGCGACTGTTGCGTTATAGAACCTCTCACACTCTCACACTCTCAATACTCTCACACTCTCAGCCTTACATCGATTCTATATCTTCATATATTTTTATATTTTGATGATGACCTGTTATAGTCGCTTAATTTCTATGCTCCTACGCGTATTCGTAAGAATCGGCAAGAAAGAGTACCGAACTCTGTATGATTATTACAACAGTTTAAATTACCTTTGTTTAACTACAAACAAGTTTTGTAATGAAATTGACTTTTTCTGTAATTCTTTATCCGTCTTCAAAAATTCTGCTTGTAAAGCGATCCGAGACATGTAACGGTATTTATTTAATTTAGATTCATTCTACACTAATTTACGTCGTTTTTGTTTTCTCCTTCATTATGCTCAATATTTGTATTTTTGTTGTTATTTGAGATTTTCTTTCTTATTATTCATATTTTTATTATATCCAGATTTTATTTTCTCTTATATAGTTTTATGTTACCTTTACTTCCAAGTAAATTTCCTTGTTACCTATTTATTTTTGTAACAAATGGTTTATCCCGTAGATAAAATAAATAAACATAATAATATAACATATTTTAAATATTGTGGTCGAGACTCCGAGGTATGATTCGGTATTCGGTCGATGAATCGAATCGATAACCGATCGAATCTCATGATATAACCAACCAAATTCTCCAACAACAATTGAGTTCCATTTCTCGGTATAAGTGACTTTGTTCTTTCTACGAGTGAGTTTTGGACAAAAATCGATTCAGCTTGGGTCGTTTATAACAAGAATTCACTGTATATGCTATTGTTGACCGCATATTAAGTTAAAACACAGAAGTGAAAAGGTCGAAGTTGTATGTATGCATACACGCGTATTTGTGTAGTTAGTATGCTACACTTACTTTAAAAAACAATTGTATCCTGCTTTCGATTCTACGATTAGTCCAAATGATTCGTGACGGTTACTAGAAAATCATCATGAGGAAAAGTGCCCATTCCCAGTAATTATACCAGGGACTTAAACCGGTACTTATAATACCGGTATAATACCGGTATTTTTCGGTTATATCTCCAAAACCCTTATAGAAACCGAAATACGCAAATACCGGTATGACATCATACCGATATATGAAAATACCGGTATATTTACCTATATTTACTGGTAATTTTTTCGGTTTTCTTATTTTAAAATATATATTGTCATATTTACGTTATAATTTATCTGACACTATTCTTGATGATATTTTAGTTCTTAGAACTAACGACAAAAATATAAATGTGTAAATTATAATAAAGACAAACATTCATTGCAAATTGTTGTTTATTTTCATGTACTCTATATTTTTTTATTATTATCTAAACTTTGGTTTGATATGCATAAATAAAAATATCTTAGAAATATCGTGAAAATATAACTACCAATATCTTAAAAGCTTTAAATAATGAAATACGGAATTGAAAAAATTACCGGTAATGTATACTAAACTAATATCCGCATTTTTATACATACAAAGATAAAATGTTGTGTCAATATTTTTATAGTTTCAATCAATACAAGTTATTACCTTATCTTTAGTGACTAAACTTATACCGATATTTTCGGTATCGGTATAAAATAAATTCCTGTCTACCCTTCCATGTTATTATTGAAAGAAAAACCGAAAAAATACCGGTATTTATTTCGGTTTCGGTAGTTTAATGATTTCGGTATTCACTTATTTCGGTACGATAACGGTTTCGGTATTCATCTATTTCGGTAGTATATCGGTTTCGGTATAGCTTTGTTGACGTCATACCGGTATTGAAATCATACCGGTATTGAGTCAGGAAAATAGTACAGGGTGTAACAAAAATGTTGCAGTTCCTTGAAAGGGGTGATTCCTGAAGTGATTTTGAACAACTTTTGCCTTAGCGAAAATGTTAGGCGGGGCTTTGTTAAAGAGTTATTAACGAAAAACGCCGACCAATCGGGGAGCGAGTACAGTGGATTAATGATGACGCGCACGATGGCGGGCCAATACTACTCACAGCTGGAGCTCGGACTGGAATTTATCCACTATATTCGTGCTTCTATTGGTCGGTGTTTTTCATTAGTAACTCATTAACAAAGCTCCACCTAACATTTTTATAAAGGAAAAAGTTGTTTAAAATCACCTCAGGAATTACCCCTTTCAAGAAACTGAAATATTTTTGTTACACCCTGTATATGTACACATTCTACAGCACATAGAATGTTTTTTACGCATATTTTTTATATATAATAGTCGGAATGGGCACTTTTCCTCCTGGTCATTTTCTAGTAACCGTCACGAATTATTTGGACTGAGCGTAAAATAAATTCGATAAACCTCCTAACAGCCTTTTTATCCTAGTCAGCGAAAAGGCATTTGGTTTTAATAGCACGCCAACTATATTCATTGTTAATCTAACACTAACCAACCAGCTAAACAATCTCGAGTTTACAATTACATACAACAATTATACACTCTAATATTTGCGAGTAGCAGCGAGTGGTAGGATTATGCGAAGACATTTTGGGAGAAGAAATGAATCGAGTGACTTTTATGGATCATTCCGATGACAATATCGCTATTTTACCGATGGTATAGGTTGTGCTACGACCAGTTTTCATAAAGCTGAGAAACATACTGAATCGACCATTTTCTCTTTTTATGGCGGTACGTGGACTAAAAGAATACACATAGTTAGATGAAAAGTATGGCATAAAAAAGTACTCTCGCTAGATCGATAATTCAGCAGCAAAAGCTGCTTCGAGCAGCCGACGAATATTCCTGGAGGATTCTTTTTGTCGTGGGTTTCTAATTGCGCATTTTCAGAAGCGAGCTTCGATAGTAACACTGATTGAGTACACGTTATGAATTCGAAAGAATGTCAACGAATTTAAGAAAGGAAATTCGAGAGACTCATTGTGTTCTGTGCTACTCGAAGATTGTCGATTCAAGATCAACGAATCCTATACATGCCCCTACTCTATCAAACATGATTTACTTCACAATCAACCTATGATTAGAAAAAAAATTCTTTGGACAAGTTTGTTTAAAAAACGAAGTTCGCATCAGTCTAGAGCAGTGCTTCGCCCAGTGTGTCTTGATACATTGCTAAGAAGGAAACGTTCCGAGTAAGTCGCGATAAGCAGATATTGATACCATTCGGATCCTTAAACATTGGCAAAATGATCTGTAGAATGTTAGCTGCTAATTTATTGTGCAATACAAGAAAATTGACTAAAAGGATTGTAGATACTTGGCTAGATCAATATCTACTTCTACTACGTTTTCAGGCTAAAAACTAACAATAAGAGATGCAAATATTTCGGGGCGCAGAGTTATAAATTGAAGATTTTGAGAGTTCATGTTGTAAATTTCAAGGTACCAAGTTACAATTTTAAAAATGTTGAGAGTTGAAATTGAAGATTTGAAGGTTTAAGCTTTGAGATTCAAAAATTTTTTATTTTAGGGACTTGTCAAAGATGAAAGTAGGAGTTTAACGGTTTAAAGTTGGAAATTTGAAGGTTAAAACTGAAAAATCTGGAGATTTTAAGATTTTTCGGAGTTAAAATTTAATATTTGGAGGTTTTAAGTTGAAGATGTTAAAATTTCAAGTTTAACAGTTGAAAAGTTAAGATTAAGGATTTAAAGTATTGTTAATCCTTAAGTTTTTTCTTCCAGATTTTCTATGCTTCTTCTATTCAGATTGCATTGTATTTCAGTTTATCAAGAATTTCTGAAAACAAATTCCAGATTTAGAGATTTGTTAAAGGTATCATAGTATTTAACATAGAATATTTTTAGGGTTATTTTAGTATTATATGAGCCATTAGCAGATTAGCAGCTAATATTCTATAGATCATTTTGACAGTGTTTAAGGTTTCTAACAGTATCAACATCTACACAACTCCCAACTTTGAATGTTTTCTCGTAAGTGTGTCGCGACGCAATGCCTCCTAGAGAAGAATAAGAAAGGCGATAAGCATTCATGCTTGTAGGGCCTTCGAATTTCACTGTCAAATATAGAGCTGAATATAAAGCTAGGGTGAACTGCTCAGTGAATGAACACTTAAGCTACAAAGTCGGTTAAAATCTAGTACTCACAATGTTATTTAATTCCCTAAGTATTAAAACTGTAAGGAAGAAGTTTCAGTACTAAGATCACACATCCTGGAACACAATTCTAGCAATGTTTCATAGTTATAATCTTCCTCAAAAATCTAACACTCATTTTATTAAAACATTGACCAAACGACCAGAAAATGAACACGAATTTCCAATGAATGAAGACTTATTCCAGTGAATGAACGGGATAATATTCATAAAAAAAAGCTTCTTTACTTTCTTCCATTAATTAGAGTAACGTTTGTATCAGTGAGGAGAAGAAAGTGTTTTATCAAATTTCAGATGTAATTGTAATTCTGGATTTAAAAAGTGTTAAGAAACATAAAGTAACTGTCAGTTATCACAGAAGGTCACGCAATTCTTTTGCATTACTTCGTTTCTGCATATATCTTGGATATTTAAAATCTTATATCAATAGATTCATAATTTAGTTAGCCACAAGATGAACTACATAATTTGAATTAATTAAACCTTGATCATCCATTTTCATTTTTTTATTTTAATGAAACATTGTTCATTCATTGACATTAACTGGTATTTTCCACCCAATGCATGAACATCTAATAAAATCAACAAATTCTAAGAAATCCGTTATTCTGAAAGTATTCTTTTTTTAAAGGAACATTTAAGCAATATAATTGCAGAAACAAATTTATCATAGGATCGTTAAACGCACCTCAAAATGTAAATTGTAGATGTCGAGTGAGAAAACTTGCCTTAAACTTGTGGAACGCCGTTAGAACAGCTGTCGAATAAAGAAATTTTAATGCATTATATGTCATAAGTGAGAAGGAAAATGTGTTTGTGATGCATTTGTAGGTTTCCACTGGATTTACAGCGTAAATTTTCACTGTAAAAAGAGCGTGATTGGTGTTAATTTTTTGTATTATATCAACAACAATCATTCATTGAGGGTTGTTCAATCACTGGACAGGTCACCCTACCTGTGGTTAAAAGCTGACACGGTTAAATAGTTGTAGTTATAATGTCATAAAATTAATATTACTATAAGTAAGAAAAGTGTTAGTTGCGAAATAAATCAAATAAAAAAGGGTAAATAAATAAATGTAATTTTCGTGTACATATCCCACATTTGGTAAGTCTTATATTTTTTCTTTCTGTAAACTGTTTAGTTGTGCCATGGGTAAAAAAAGGTTGCGGAGCACTGGTCTAGAGAAAAATTGAATTCAAACGCATAGCAATAAAACCGATTGTTATCACTAGACTGCGGATTTTATGCATTTATAAGAATTCCAAATATTCTAAAAATCGTCGAGGCTGTTAACAGATGACAAAATAGGGTACTGGTCCCTCTATTAGTGAGCCTAAACCTAGTAGTGTGCCCTTACATTTAAATAAGTTACAAAAAAGGAATTCCTTTAGAAATGAAAGAAAAATATTTTTTTTCATTAAGTTTAATACCTTGACTTATTAAAAAAAAATGTTTTTCTTTTATTTCTTAGAGATATTCTTTTTTACAATTTATTTAAGTGTAGAGGCACACTAATAGGTACAGGCTCATTAATTGGGACCATTACTCTATACAAAATATCAAAAAATATAATTCAAGTTACAATATCTAAGAAATAGGAAACTATTGTTCAAGTTTTTATTCATTGCAAGCGTTTCTAAACATTTTATTTTGCATGAAAATCCACAGTCAAAGTAAAATTTGTAGACAAGTGAAAGGAAAACACACCCCGTAGAGAAAAGCAGGAAAATATTTTTCTCTACACTTCTGCTGTTTACGTAGTAAACTCGAGTCACTCAAACAATTTTGAAATTCGTAATAACGTTCGAACTATCCAGAACAAGCGTGCATCTGTTCGAGTGGAAGCGAATTAATTGTAAACACCACAGTGACCGCACTAACGACGCACAATTTATTCTAAACTCGTCTCGAAACGTCTACTCACCGATCGTTTGAAGAGTCGATGTCAGACTACGTTCGCAAATGTGAAGCGAATCGACTTGGACAAAAGTCTTCCTGTATCCTGACGAGCGATTCGGAAGTTCGGATCGGCCGCTCGAGCCATCGACGGGAGTATATATACTTGAGAACGCACCCTCCGACGCATCCCCTCGGCTGCAGCCCGCGTATCGCGCAGCCAATCCACGAGATTCAACCCCACCAATCGCTCTTCCCTCTGTCCTTTCACGGATCCTCTTCCTTCGACCGTTCTCGTTGTTATCAACGATCCCTTCACCACCTACTCAACGAATTCGTTTCAGATTTAATTAATGATCGATCCGTTTTTCAATGCGAAAACATTTTTTTTCTACGATCGCGACTCCCTACTTTTAATGTCCTTCGACGCGTCAATTTCGAAGCACGCCGCTTGCTCTTATTATTTTATACAAATGTTCGGAATTCAAGCTTCGAGGAATCGATCGGTGTCTATTTCGATAAAATACGTACGAGATGCAACGAAGACGCGTCTCTGTCGCGCGAGGAAGGTTCAACGAAATGCGATTCACCTGAAACGAAGGCACAAACGAAGCGTGCGTGTCTCGTATTGCGGCGAACGTGTTCAGGCGTTTGGCGATGGAGGACATTTTTTAAGATAAAGTATCGACTTCGCAGCGAATTGTTTGTAAATCTTTACCATCGACGGAAAATGTGGTAAAACCGCGCCGCCCGAGAGAAGATTTGTGGAAAATGTTCTTGCTTTTCCCTTGGCGAGCAGTAAGATTCTATAAAAGTATAATCTCATCAGTTTCAGACGCGGGACTTTACTAAGCGTTCCTATAAGGCATTTCCACTCTTAAAGACGCAGATTGCTTTCGCGAAGGGCTGAATAAACTTTTCCGCGCATATCGAGAGAACCTTTTATAAAGGAAAATTATGTGACGAATCAGTGAAGACAGTCGGCTTTTTCTTAGACGAGGCGCGTTGTTTGGGAAACTTTAAAAGAACGTATCCGGGATAAGGTTGACGAAGTTCCATCAACGCAGCGCGTCGTCATATATACAAAAATTGAAAAATCAAATATTTTCCAGAATGACGTTTAGCATTTAATATTTACATTTAAATGTTCAGGATGGATTCAAGTTTGTTTATGGTTTTTATGCAACCGTGCTTGTTTATAATCCTATTTGTCCTTTTATCCTAGGTTGCAATTACTTCGCGCTTCGATTACAATTCATATGTTCATCAATCCAAAAATTGCTCGTCAGTTAATCCCTGATCATTTCCTTACTAAACTATTACTCAGCTGCCTACGGTTCATGTCTTTCCTCGCGTCTAGAATTCTGTGTGCAACGCATTCAGAACTCTTGTCTTCGCTACTCTTACTGTTCTCGTAAATTTGAACACATCTCTCCTCTTTTCATAAAATCTTGTTGGATATATGTAAGGCAACGGTAGATTCTTTAATTATGCTGTCTTACATACAAGATTCTGACGTCTCATTCGCCTCCCTAACTATTTAAACTGGTTCATACTAACTCCTCTCTTCATTCCAGCAATTCACCTTCAACTGTTAGTTCCACTTTATTTTAGAACAAAAAATAGATCTAAAATATTCAATCTCTTTGCAATGACAAAATTTGCGTAGAAGCAATTGATGAGGTTTTAATGGAAAAATGCACACAGTTTGACTTAAATGTCAATTTTTTTTAGGCATTCCTGATAAACTTATAAAAAAGTTCCTTGTACAAAACTTAATTACTAATCATGTGATAAAAAATTGCAGTTGAATAAATTGGTATAATGCTTTTTATTTAATAAAAAATTAAGACCACTATAATTTTATAAATGAAACAATTTAATTTTTCCCGCTCGATACACCTTATCCTTTTTAAAAAATATCAGGGATCTTTGGTTATGTAAATACAAATTTTCACGACTGTGGAAAAAGATGATCAACACAAATAAAAATGTCTTGTACCTTCTAAATATTATAACATGTGTTTTGTTTTCTATATTTTATATCTCTTTACATCTATGCAGATCGTTATAGTACATTCAAAATCGCTATAATTGCATAAAATTCCGCAGTCTAGTTATGAATTTTGTCCCGAATACTCATGCATTGGAAGTACTGTGCAATCGTTCGCTTCGATCAACAATCCGCATCAATGTCTGGGTAATCGATTTAATATTTATCCCCGAACGCAGCCCGCGCATCCAGCCCAAAGAATTTCTACGAAATCACCCTTATTCCTTCATCCACTTTATATTTAAAATAAACCACGATCCACCCCCATCGTTCTTCCCTGTTGCATCAGCGCTGCATCTGGGTCGAACGGATTTCGCCGCTCCTTAAAACTTTAGAACACGAGATATCCACGCGTTGCGTCCGTCTATCTTAACATCGTTAAATCCGACGGCGAGTTACCGAATGTTAGGAACGGTGGATACTGACGCGAAACCTGCACGCGCCGAAATCAAAATCGATGCCGGTGTAATCCTGGGGGGGCATGTGGGCACGATAGGTTCGTGACGGACATTTTGATCGAAGTGTTAAATCAGATTGCGGACAGAACGACCGACCGCGATCAATGCGAAGTAAGAACAATATTAATAAAAGGACACCCTACTGATTCCGTGGATTCACCGTCGTTGATTGCTAGCATTATGAACTGTTTCGGGAAACTCTAATCCTTCAATCCCGTTGCTGTGGGATAAATGCGGGAGAGATGCTACACGTTTACAGAAATTGACACTTGTACCTAAATTAATAAAACATGTTTTGCAACTATTTTCATTGAAATAAACGAAAGTAGCAATACGTAGCATCTTTAAAAAATTAGAACTAAGAACTTTTTCTTTCGAGCCGAGACGCTTCAATTCCGGAAAAGAGATATCGCGCATAGGAAAATGTTTCATTTTCAACCTGAACTTGTTGAATTAAACGTTTTATTTAAAATATAAGTAAAAATAATGTACAGTGAAATATTTTCGTTTCTTGAAATTGTCAAGTACACTAACAAGAGAAAGACACAGATTGTCTAACTTTGATTGTTATATGCTTTTTGCGAAATGATAGGAAACGAAATTAATAGACTGCGGTTGTTTATGCATCTTTGGAAATTTTCATTATGCACAACCATGTAGATAGATTTGTATAGATGCAAAAATACATGCAATATCGAGAGTAAAATATGTATAAAATATATTGTATAATGTTTAGAAGATATGACGTGTTTGTATTCAAGTTTTAGTTCCTTCTTTGTGTCTGTGAAAATTTGAATTTGCATAAACTTCCACAGTCTATTTATTAACAAATAATATTAGGCGTAGATATTTCATAATTTTTAAGATACAAGTAATGAAAGTTTTCTACTTCGTAGATGTAGTGTTAAAAATAAAAAAGGAATACCTCTAACAATAAAAGGAAAACATGTTTTTTGAAAATGTTTTTCTTTTATTTCTTTGAGGTGTTCTTCTTTACAACTTATTTAAATATAAAGACACACTAATAGGTACAGGATCATTAATGGGGACCATTATTCTACTTACGCTACTGTCTTTTGCTTTTTTCGTACAGTTAAATGTTTTAACAATTCTATTCTTACATATGTATATATATAGATGAAAAATTGATTGTATATAATATTGTGTTGTGTCGGAGCGTACAATTAAAACCATTTTCCTATAGATGAACAATCCGTGTTGCGATAGAACTCGACAGTGACATCAAGTTTTATTATGCATTTTATCGATTGACAATAAACACTTCGATATGATTAAAATCCTCGGCAAATAAACGTAACCAAAAATGAAATGTCAGTCAGATAACCGTCCCCTCGATTCGACGAAGGTGAACATATGCTCGTATTTATTGGTATTAACTAGACCTAGATATTTGACTCTTCCACGGAATGGATTGGTTGTGTTACTAAAAAAAAAAAATATCTTCTCCAATATCGATTCATAAATCAATTTTTTTTCGATAGATGGGTATTATTTCATTTATAGAAAGCATAAATACAATTTTCGATTTTTACGATATCTACTACATGCATTTATCTCTACTACGTTCTTCTTAAAAATCTGGTTTATTAGAACTTTACAATTAGTTATTAGCACCTTACTAATTATTTTAAGAACTTTATTTAAAACATAGACAATGAAATTTTGATAAAATGTCAAGGAGCAACAGGTTTAGATATTACGATTAATTTACCTACATGTTTCTTAAAATTGGAGCAGATATTTAAGAAAATAAAATGAATGATTGGATCATAAAAAACTCGAAGATCGTATCAAGATTGTTTATATGTCAAACAATAATTGGAGAACTCAGCCAATCGGTATAAATCATAAAATATGTTAACAGGACAATTAAATAAGAGATTATTTACATTATTCTATTTAGTTAATATAAGTACCATTTTCTTTTAGTGAAATTTTAATATTACAATTAAATTGCTTTGTCGACTGAAAATCGTTACAAGGAATTAATATTTATGCGGTGCAAGTCATTTATAGCTAAAAGTGACTGATTTGCTTTTGAACCCTCCAATCATTTTCTTCCAGGCTACAAAGCAATTTCGTGACGTTGTTTTTTAAAAGATTCAAGATAAAGTATAAAAAATTGAATGGTTCTATTTATGTACATATTAGGTGCAAAAATGAATTCTTTCCGATATTTGAGTAAAATAAAAATTCTATTAAGGAAAAAATAGAATTGTTCAAGCATTGAAATACTTGTAATTATTATCAATGACCTGACGACATTTTTCTGGCAAACCATTTTTTTCTTTTATCTAGGATCAAATTACCATTCTGATTGTGTGGTGAAATTCGTCAGAAAGAACTTATTTCTACAGCTACTGTGTTCCTTGACAGAAAAATGTGTATAGGATCAATTTAGAACTATAATTACAGTAAAATCTCGATTATCCGACTGAATATTTGTAATATAAAAATACTAATAAATAGTAAAAACTACATTATTATTAAATCATAAATCAAGTTTTAGGCGAAGTCTCATTTTTTTTAAACCCAGTGCATTAAATAATTAAAGCCTTTGATTTTAATAGTCATCCTATTTCAATTGCCAAATTGAAATCTTTGGGCAGCTTACTCTTGTGGTTAACTACTTTTTTATCCGACAGAACACAAATTGCAAATTATAATAATTCCTTCTCTAAAATAATTGAAGCTACTTCTGGAGTTCCTCAAGGTTCTCATTTGGGTCCTCTTCTCTTCATATTCTTCATTAATGATATATCTGATACCTTATACCATTATAAATTTTTATTATATGCCGATGATCTCAAGATCTGTCATTGTATTAATAACTGTGAATGTTTTCAATAGATTCAGGCTGATCTTAACAGATTTTTTGAATGAAGTGCTGTTAATCAATTATCTCTTAACCTATCTAAATGTTATATTGTTAGATTTAGTCAGAAGATTAATAATGTAATTTTTAATGATACCATTAATGGTATGCCGTTGTCCACTCTAAGCAGTATTAGGGATTTAGGTATTACGTTTTCTTCTAACTTATCTTTTACTGCTCATTATAACCATAATATTGCTAGAAGCTGCAAAACTCTTAGAATTATTCACCGAGTATCGAGTTTCTTTACAGACACGAACTCTCTCAAAATTCTTTACTTCCAGCTGACCAGACTCATTCTTGAATATGGAAGTGTAATCTGGTCTCCATACTTCAAATCTCACGATGATAATATTGAGAAAGTACAGCATAAATTTTTAAGGCTTGCTGTAAAACACATGGGGTGTCCCATGTCATTTGATAACCATAACTATGACGTGGTGCTTAATGCTTTAAATATTCAAATGTTGAGCAGTAGAAGAATTATTTCAGATATTATATTTGTGTATAAAGTACTCAGAGGTGACATACGCTGTCCTTCTATTATCAACCCTTTTTACTTATATGCAAATACTAGAAGTCTAAGGAATCACCCTCTATTATACACTCTACCTCATCGCACATCTTATGGTCATTATAGCTGTATAAATCGAATATGTAACCTCACCAACTCTGTTCATATTGACCTATTCAGTCAGTCTCTTGACTCCTTAGGAAGCTGCCTACGACGTATTATTATATACTTGTTTTAAGTATATAATTAATTAATTATATACTTGTATTATGCGTTTCTATTTTCCTTTTGTATTTTGTACCAAAGGGTTTTTGCCTGTAAACAAATAAATAAATAAAATCCTGAAAAAGTGATTCTGATTCGAATAATCGAGGTTCCGCTGTATAATTGAATGTTCTTTAAAAGTGAGAAGCACGAGAGGGCGCTGCGATTGCCAGGCTTTGATAGACCTAACGGTGTAATAGTTGAACCTTACCATCCAAAGATAACTAATAAAAATGGAAAGTAGCAACGCGTAATGGAGTTTTCTCGCGCTTCGTTCAATAATGAAACGCCGAACGTTCGTTACACGAATAACAGTATCCGAAATCCAAACGATCGTTCAAAGCTGCCAACAGCTGACCGCTCGTTGCCAAAGGAAGAGCAGAAAAGGGCAACGAAAGGCAGAGAAGGACAATGATATCCGATGAAGGGATCGAGGGCAGAACGAGGGAAGGGAAAAAGGAGCAAGGACAACGTCGAAGAAGAAGCAACGTCTTTTCCTTCGGCCATCCGGCGACCTGCGACGTCAACCAGGTCGAAGTGGGGACACGGTGGTGAGGCCAGAAGAGCGGCGACTGACAGACCCTCGCGAAGAAGAAGAGGAAGCACAAACGTGACGGTGCGTGGCGAAAGGGAGACGGTGCTTGGTTTAGAATGAGAGGAGCAGCGGAGGAGAACGGTCATTGCCACCACCTCACCTCGAGCCAGTGCTAAAGTCCCGAACACGGGGCGTATCCTCGACCCTGGCAACGATCTACCCGCGGAATCGTCCTGTAGTTTAGCCACGGCTCGTTCTATTCGTCCGTGGTGGGGCCTTCACGAACGACGATGCGCCGTGCCAGGATTCGTGCACGCGGAGCGCACTCGAGAGCACCTGGATCGGTGATCCAGAAGTCGTGAACCACGCTAGGATCACCGACAAACCAGTTCGATCGGTGCCGAGCCGTGGCGAGCAGGTCGAGTTCGTTCGTCCGTTCCCGAAGAGACCTTCGCGTAGTCTTCACGGTCCTCCATTGCCCCGCGGACACGTTTCGCTTCGGAGTTCAGATCACCGTCGGAGTCCGCCGAAAGATTTCGGGCCGCCGGCTGACCTCGAATTGCGAGGTCGATCGATGAGACCCAGAGGCGTCGCGCGCCAATTTGAAATTTGAGAGCGTCGCGAATCATCGCGAAGGATCCGCGGATCCACGGTTCTGGTTCGAGCGCCGCAGGGAATTCAGTTGCCAGAGGTGAAATTTCGGTCTCGACGAGGGGGACGATGACTTTTGAAGCTTAACGACGGACAAGTCTTCACGGTTACAGTCGCTCTCGCCGGTATCAGTCAAGGTAAGGTTATGACTACCTACGTTTCACGATTCTTCACTCGGAAAATCTCGCGTCGGGTTCGAACAAATCGTTAGCGCACCGGCGATCCGGTTTGTCGTCGATTGCGTGTCGGGTTCAAAATGCTCTTTCGAGTCTCGTTTCCCGTTTTGTCTTATAAATGCCTTTTGTAATAAGTCGTTATTATGAGATTGCATTTCATTTATTGCAATAAACAGGAAGAACTCTTTTACAACAAATTTAAGAATACAGAAAATATGTAATGTGTAGTAAGTTTCTTGGTGATATTAAATTTGGTTACATTATAGTGTCGATTAAGATAGTATATGTAACCAAACGTTGTAACGTATATGCGAGATATAATAAATAAAGTGCATTGAATTTAAGTACTCAGCATGTTGAGGTTCTAAATCTGTGTATATTGGATGTCCAAAAATACCTGATTATGAATTATATTCTCTTCTTCAGTTATTCTATTGATGGTGTTGTTGTGATTGAATCTGGAGTTGATAGTTTTAACATAAAACAGATTTGATGACTTGGTACAAACTGGAGATATAATAAGAATTAATAGAACTTAAGGAGTAATTCCGATTTGTACGACGCGTAAATTAAGCGTTTTTCGGGAATTTGTGAAGAAAAGAGATAAGTACAATAAAGGTGTAAAACTTTTGTATATCAATCAAGCTACATTTTTGCAGTAATTAAAAATGGTTTTTAAAATGATTTTCAAATAGATCTTTAAAAATACTCATGCTTCGCTGGAGCAGATACTATCTTAAAATTTATCGAATCGATTGCTTTGAAACTTTTACTGCTTATTCTATACACTTGTAGCTCTCGCCGGAACTAGAATCAAGTTTTTGTATTGAGTTTAACCTACTTTTAGCATTGAAAAATGACAAGAAAAAAAGGCCAAGAACCATTCCTCTTTACATTTTTGTCCGTCATTTTGTTAATTTTCAATGTAAACTATTAACTCTAGTTCGGGCAATGGCTACAGTCATCCTGATCAAGAATCTATTTCAATTTTGTGTTTTTGATAAGTTGAACAAAGTGCGGTTTTTTATACACATTCTAAAGATCGCTCTGAAAATCATTTAAAAAACTTTAATTTTAATACTCTTATATTTTTTTATTTCTGCAGAAATGTAACTCGATTGATAGAAAAAAGTTGTACACCTTTACTATATCTTTTTTCCTCACAATAAATTCCCGAAAAACGCTTAATTTCTTGTTGCACAAACTGGAATAAATCCTTAAAAGTTCAATGCAATTTATGTGGTCATCCAAGATTTTTCAAAGGAACATTAAGTCTACAATTGTTCTTCTATCAGCAAGTGTCTTAATGTTAAATTTATACATGATTGATTCGTAGTCGTGATCTCTCGTGTTGAGAGGTTGACCCATTTTATATGAGAAGTACCGCAGGAACTGGTGTTGGATTCTTTACAGTAGGTTGCAGAGTTTAAGTAAACAAGTTTTCCAGATTACCGATGCTAATTGGAGAAGTACAAGTGATTTGTAAAATAATATTAACGAAATAATACACTATCATTCATAAGCATGTGTACACTTGCCCCGTTTAATGAATAACCAACATGCGATGATGTTTGTTGTTAAATCTTATTACGAGGTATAAATTTAACGAAAGTAGCAATGGATGGAATATCAACCTCAATTTCTCAACTTGAATTCCATAAAGAAATTATGGGACGGTCCAAACAGAAAGGGCCGAAACGTGAATCCAAAACAAGAAAAATATTTATTAAAAATATTTATATTAATGAAAATAAGATTTAATTATTTTTTATTATCATTGATGAGATATTGAACGTATTATTGGTATAAATATATTCACCAGTATCGTAAAAAGTAGATACATAAAATTTTATAAAATTGATTAACGATTGTGTAACTTCTTTTATAATAACTGTTACATTTAACGAGGTGTCCATCTATTTTATTAACCGAAGTGTACATCCAAATTGCGGAAAGTCAAGAACCTGCGAATGTTAATTTCTCGATTCGCAATAAATTTCACGCGAGGTACGAAAGGTATTCTCCTCTGTACGTGTTTGTTGCGTAATTAATTCGTGAACGGTAGAAGAGCTCGTTAGCAGAGGTACACCTATCATCTGACATGGTTAAAAGAAATTTCTGAACTGGTTGCCAGTGATTTGCCAAAGTGAACCGTATGTCGTTCACGAATAGCGGTACCACTCGTTCCTTTAAGCTTAAGCAGAATTCAAACTTTCACGAACGTCGTGGTCTTGGTGCGAGTATCGTTCTCTCGATGACATCGCCTCGTTTCGTATGTGATTCACGCTAACGGACTGGAAAAAAAATCGATGAAAGAGATACCAGAAAACTTCTCTATTCCATTCAACGTTAAATAACGCGCGAAGGTTAAAACCGTTCGAGCGTCAAGTTGTACGACAAATAATATCAAACACACGTGTCGAGCGTTTAATATTGATAACAATTTTTTAACGAACGATAAGTGAATTCGATCCGAATCGCTTCGTCGGCCAGTTGTATACACGGCTAGTGGCTTCCCCGATTAATTTCTGCTCTGAAATTCTTGGATTCAGTCAGTGAAATCGAAGTACTCGTAAGCGTGTTGTTAATAAATGCTGCTCGATATAGGAGTACCCTGATTTCTAAATGACCATTTTACTTCACTGTACCGTAGTCCAACGTCAACCCACATGTGCGCCTCGCATTAGATACGTGCGCACAAATGAAAGTGGCTAGTACCGTTACGACTTACGCACCGGGTTACAACAAAAGGTTTTATATATAGGAACACGCGTACACCCGCGCGGGTGTTGCTCATTTGCGTCTTGATAGGAGAGACCGGGGCAGGTAGAAACACGGGGTAAATTATAACGCAATTAAAATTTTCTGAATACTAAATCTAGTAAGCTAATATCAATGTAAGAGTGGCTTCAGGATATTGACAACGCCGATTTATTTCATGATTATATCTCAGAATTGTATCATTCGGAGCGCATAACTAAATTTTATCTTAGCACTCTTATTTCAATTAATTGGAAATTGTTAAAAAGGTTTAGTTCTTTGTCACAAACGAATTTTCAGTAATTTAATATTTAATTTTTCATTTGTTGACGAGAAATGCAACTATTCAAGCTCGGGGTAAATTGTAACAAACTCCTTGGGGCAAAATGTAACATCTTACGACTTGCTCTACTTTAAATGATGATAAAGCGAACATGTTATTTTCTCAAATATTAGTTACTTTTAGTATGAGAATGGCAAAAGCTTTGAATATATGTCACATTCTTTAAGTATGTGAAAAAAATAGATATTTCCCAGTTTTGTATCAAATTGGACAAAATAGGCTAAAGCAGAAATCCAGGAGGAAGTTTTCATTTATATTTTTGAGAAATGTTTATTTTTCTATTTAAATGCATAAAATACACATTGTAACAAAAGTTCGAATTAATTTAAGATGAAGTTAGGTGAATAATTGTTAAAATTTTTGTCATGTACGTGTACCGAATGTGTTAACTAAACATGTAAGTAGTAAATCACACAAATTGTTTCATCATTGGGGAAAACATTTTCGAGATATAACTATAAAAACTGCAATAATTTCTTGTGCATAAATGGTACATAATGGTACATTTTCGGTTAAAATTATTAATTTTCTTTTGTCAATTTTGTATTTTTTTTAAATACTTTTCAAGGTTCATCGACAATACAATTTTATAGAAAATAAGCAATTGATTATTTTATTTTAGAGAAGAATTAAAGACTCCAGAATTCCCGCAAATTTGAGATAATTTTTTACTGAAAAAATTAACTTGTATTGTCTAAATATGAAATGACACACCTTGCAAATTTCGAAATGAATCGCTTAATAGTTTCGTAAAAAGAAAATTCCAAAGATCAATTTATTTGTACCGTTATAAACTAGGCTTCCCCATAATCATCTGCTTATAGATGCCACGGTTAATGCTATAATTTGTTCAAACGAATTTTAAATTCGATCGAATTAATATACAGAGTGTACCACTTAATTTTATCACTTCAAATATTTTCGTTGTACTACATAATTTGAAACAATGTTACCTACAAAAGTTGCGATGGAATGAAATTGTTTTTACTATAACCCTCATGAAACTATGTAACATTTTACTTTTATGTACGAAACCTTTTTTTAGAAATTTGTAGTACAATAGAAATATTTCAGATGATAAAGTTATGTGGTCCACTCTGTATAGATATAAGAAAGAAAAAGAAACGATCTTCGGTAATCGCGTTTACGTGTGCGATTGTAGAAGCATTTTGAGGCAGTACTCTGAAACAGGGCAACGAAAAACACGAATGACTAAGAGAGCGGGAGTTTCCGTGAAAAAGGAAAAAATAGGCACTTTCAAATTGAGACGAGGAAGATAACTGTTGCCTAACTAATCAGAAACAGGAAACCAGTAACCTGACCATCGACAAGCCAGCTAGACTCGCGTCGACATTCGTTGCTTCATCCACCCGAATTCCTGTCTCTGAGTAACTGTAACGGTTTTTATCGCTTCCTCAAAGCAGAAGAGCGACTGCACGGTGGACGAGATCATTGTATTTTGTCGGATGAGCTTCGGCACGGAACTGGAATTGGGATATGCGATTACACTTTATTGGATATAGAACCGCAACTATACCTATATATTTTATATATTTTTTCTTTTCACATTATTTCATTTGGAACTTTCTGGGACTATTAACGACTCAAATGCATCACAAGTCATTTTTAGCACTGATCGACTAGATTCGAACTCTCTATAAGTATTTGGAAAAAACGAAGTAATACTGTGAAGTAGACTCGAATCTAAAGAGTATAGATTCGAATCCTCCACGAATACTTCGAGAAAGAAAGAAAGTAATTCTAAGTAGAATTGAATACTGGTCGAACAGGTTCGAAACTTTATGAGGTTTGTACCAAAAATTCTTCGTTCTCTTGAAATCATTTTCATTATCTATCAATGAAACTCAGTGTTCTAATATTCATGCAGTGGCTCTGTATGTTCTTCTGAAAAGAATATTTACCAAATTATTTGTTAAGATAGTAAATGAAGAATTCATTTTTAATAGTTTAAACTTTAGACTAAACTAGATGTAAGTTTATAAACATGTGTAACTTTGATCACATGTTGCTTACGTACGGTTATATTTTAAAAACTAAATTTAATACCAACTTAAAACAAACTCAAAATCACAATTCTAACATTATCAAAATTCTTTTAATTAGGAAATCTTTTCTATGAGTTCTTCTATTATATTACCGATATTTTATCGTTGTTATGTCATTTGTTATTTATTTATACTCACTCTGAATGATACTTTTATTATCAATGTATACGTATGGGAATTAATTCCCGTATAATCAAAAATAAATAAATAATCTAATTGTAATACATATTTGTCAGTAATACATATTTGTCAGTGTTAAACTTACATATCTGAGACTACAAGGAAAAACGAGGAAGTGATATTTAAAAAAAAAAATGAGTTTGTTTTTTAACTTAAGTATAGAAAGCATAATTTATATTATTATTACAGAAAAAGTCTATGAAATGAATTTTTCCTTTGAAAACGAGGTTTTAATAAAATTCAAGACCATAGTATATAGTATTGGTGATCAAAACTTTAAACGCTAATATCTCGAAAATGAAAACATGTCACATGCGGAATGCGGACGCTACAGATATATGCATTTGTTTAGATCGTCGTTGTGACATTACAGAAACAAATACAGATCAAATGTAAATCATATATCTAGCTCGTCTGCTGCTGCGATTAAAATAGGAAATTATTTAAGGGATCAAGCACGGTTTTTTAAACATTGCTTTGAAAATAATCTTGAAAACATTAATTTTAATAATTTTACATTTTTTAATTACTGTAGAAATGTAACTCTATTGATAGAAAAAAGTTTTATACTTTTACTACATCTCTTTTCTACACAATAAATTCCCGAGAAAGGTATAATTTCTTGGCGTAAGGGTGCAACAAAAATTTCTAGGGTGTAACAAAAATGTTGCACGTCCTTGATAGGGGTAATTCCTGAGGTGATTTTAAACAACTCTTTCCTTAGCGAAAATGTTAGGTGAGTCATTGTTAACGAGTTATTAATGAAAAACACCGACCAATCACAGAGCGAGAACAATAGACGAACCTTGGCGCGGGGGATGGCGGACCAATGCTACGCATAGCTGTAGCCTGCGCCGAAATTCATACACTGTTCTCACTCTTTGATTGGTCGGTGTTTTTCGCTAATAACTCGTCAACAAAGCCTTAGCTAACATTTTCGCTAAAGAAAAAGTTGTTTAAAATCACCTCAGGAATCATCCCTTTCAACATTGTGCAGTCACCCCTTTCGACGTGCAACATTTTTGTTACACCCTGTATAATAACAACATCTATATCCTTGGAAAAGATATTTTCTAAAGCAGAGAGTATCATAAACAAAAAAAAGAAGCAGATTAAAATTAAATATTGCAAATGAAATATAGTTCTTAAACAGTAAGTGCTAAACTTAAAATGAAATTGAACCCTGCTGTTCTCTTCGAGTCTATTTGACCCAATCCTGCATTTTATTTCGTTAAGCAACTATTCGAATTGTAAAAAAATATGAGGGAGTTATCTGTAATATTTACGTTTATTGTCCCTTGATCTTTTGTAAAAATCTCATTGACTACATTTACAATAATGTGCTAATAGTTCATATTGCAATAAATCAGATTTTTAAGAGGAGAACAGCAGGGTGAAAGAAATTCTAATTATTTGCAGTTCTATATAAGTTTTCTAAACTGGTTGTAATACTTATAAGTAGATCTCCTAAATTCCGAAGGTAGAATTCTTCGCAAGTACAATAAACGAATAATAGATTTCATGATTAGTATCCGATTCCTACAAAATTAATCTTGATTACTGGATTAGATTTTTTATAGGTACAACTTGATCCCATCTCTAGCGATTACGCATTTCCAAAAAAAAGAAAGAAAATACAAAAACATTCTACAGACTGGAAAAAAGATGCGAATACAATTTGCCAGCAGTTTGCGTCGATACGTGACACAACCGAGCAGGATATAACGTTACGTCCGAATTCTTGCTCCTGAATAACTGTAAATTAGTTCTTACGCGATAAGTATCAGGTGACCATGACACGATATCGCGGCAGCATCGTCCGGCATCGGCGTTGCGAAGGAAAAGGGTGTGACGAAAGTGTTTCGTCTGTTTCACGAAAATCGAATAGGTAATTGGCGTTCCTAGAAACAAACGCAAACGTTTTTACGAATTTGTTTCCGCCTCTCGTTACTTTCACGTAATACTTTCAATAACACTCAGAATCGATGGAAAACGAATCTCTGTTCTCATAAGGTCGTTCACTCAACATTTCATTCTCATCATGAAATCGTGCTTGTTAACGTTCTACCATCTTCCCATTGTTTCCGTTAATCTAAAATCTTTCTCGCTCAATATTTTTATTTAAAACAACGCACAGTTATAATAAGAATGTCTTAAAGTCTGTAGATTAAATTGTATATTATCTCGAGCGATTATTATTTAATCAGTAGGTATGAATTTGTAGTAAACATTGTGATCGATGAAGGACTTAATTTAACGGAAACGCGATATATTATACTCCAACGAATTCTTCACTTTCACGGAAGTCTAAAATTGCCGACGACAGCGTGGAGACGTAGAAAATTTGACAGAAGAATGATTGGACTCTATTCTAAGGGAATCGATTCTAAATTCGTTTAATTGACAACGCAAACCGCGGCTTTTATTTATCCCGCGCCATGAGAATTTTCTCAAACCTGTTTCTATAAATAATTACAATACATGCATATATTTTCACGAATACTCGAACCATGTCATCGCACCGATCTAAAACTCGCCTCTTTTCTTCTTCGTTTGCAGATGTGGGATCGACAAAGACAAGCTTGGATCGTCATGCTGGTAGGCAACGCGCTGATAAACGTTGTGACCGCTTCTCCGATATACGTTCCCCAATTCGTTCCAGGAAGTAAGTCCGTTGATTCTTTTTATTTCCAGATACTGGGAACAATTTGGAAGTAATACCTCCACGCGTTCCTCTAATACCCTTCGAAATCTCTTTTCCTGAGAAAATTGATTCCACCTCGACCCAATCGTCTCAACGATTTAAGCAGCTCCTTCATAAACGTGGATGATCGAACCTCATCGAAACATGGAGTATCGATTTCACATGAAAAACTACGAATCGCTTGCATACGAAACTTGTCAGATTTCAGGGGAAGCGTAATCAATTGTTAAGACAATAACCACGCGGAGGAAGTTTAGCTGGGAGTCTTATTCCTTCTATTTTTCTTTTCTCGCGCGGACGTTTTTTCCTCCGGGAGTTCTTCCATTTCTCCGGCGTGTCAGCTGAGTAACGGATCGGTACGCAAATTCTCGAGATGGGCAGGGCAAAACCTGTACGTACCCTCTCGCGTAAGCGTGTGCGCGCTCCTGCAGACACGTGTACGTACCTTCACCTGTGTGCATCGCAGGACGACATTGAACCTACCTTGGATTCGAGTCCAAACGGAACGTGGGCGGACTGGTCAGTTTTCTATACAAGTAGGTCAACCCCGGTCATCGGCGCACGCACACACACGCGCGCGCACGAGGCTACGCAGACTGTTGCGATCTCGTCATCTTTCTCGTCGGTGTACTCTTATCGTTTTAGCCAAACAATGCTGAGCAAAATCAGCACAAAATCAGATACAAAATTCGTGACTTCTGAGCTAATCTATTTTCGACCAAAGATATCTAATATTTTTTTATAGAGGTGGTCTTAAGTTTTGATTAAACACGATTACTAATTATTTTTTGTTGGTAGAACTTCTTTATAAGCTTATCAGAAATGCCTGAAAAAATCGTCATTTAAGTCAAACTAGGTGCATTTCTCATTAAATCTTCATCAATTCCATTCGGACACTCCATTATATTTAAAAGTACCAAAATATAACATAAATTTCATTAATCGTCATGCTTTTGTCTAAAGAAATCTACTTTTCAATTATTTTAGAATTCTTGATAAGTTCAGTTTCCTTTGAAAAGTTTCATTTTTCAAATAATTGCAGGTAGTTGCAGAAACGAATATTATTTTCATAAACTACAAAGCTCAATCAACTATATAAAATAAAAAACTTGCATACATTTTTTTATATATTTTATAATATTTACAATTTTTGTTTTTTGGAGTAAGAAGCTTTTCAATGATCAGTAAGAGTAGAGTCCGTGACCAACAAAATGAGCCCAAATACGTAAATGTTCTTAAAATTGAATAAGAAAAAAATGATATCAACTGTATCACGTGTGAATTGCGATCAAAGCACGAAATAATTGAGGCATTGGATGGAAAAAGGGCACGTAAGCTAAAGTGGCAATTTTAGTAAAATTTGAAAGTTAATATTAGATATAATTTGGGTGATCAGAAACTGTTCCCATTACTTTTTTGATTTTAAAACTTACAATTAGATTACAATTTAATTATTGTCATTTTTGCACTTTGTTAAATATTAAATTAAAGATACATGGATTTATTCAAATATCACACAAATTTTGAGAATATGTTAATTTTTACATTTAGATGGTAGAAAAACCATTATGGAGGAATTCCATACAGAATACTGAAAAAAGCCGATTTTTGCGAATTTTTTTCCAAAAAATCTGATGAAGGAATCATTTTGAAATTTTCAGGACTGTATTGCTTAATGTTACAAAAAAAATTTGTACAATATAAATGTTGGTTTCATACGGCGCTATTGAAGAAAATTCAAGATCTCCCTTGTTATTTATGCAATTATATCGTCGGTAAACCAAAAATACTAGAAAAAGTATAAATTTTAAAAGATCGCAGGGCTTGTAAACCAAAACCAAAAGTGTCTTTTCGGAATAATTTTTGGATGTATTTATGCAAAATAAAGTTGTTTAAATTAATTTTTTCATTGAACGTGTTTATCGACCATATTTTACTATAATGTAGTAGTATAGTATATTGGGACAGATAGATTGATTGAGTGGTTTTTGTTCAACAGTGCCAGCCAATTGAAAGAAATTAGTTTCGAGAAAAGCGCATGTAAAGTTTCAGTGGCGGAAAACTATAGTTTTGTGAAGCTTACAGTTGTTCATTGTTAATCTGCTGTTCCAGGTGAATAAAATAACCCTTCAGCTTTCTCAAAAAATTCAAATCTCTATCTCCAGTAGAATTACCGCATTTACCATAACTTTTGTTATTTTATAATACAGAGCGCATTCAACACGCTGCTGCACGTTCATCAAATGTATTATTAAGGATTAAGCAAAAAAAAGTCGATTCTTTTGACCCGCTACATGGAATTCCCCGCTTAAGCGATCAGAAATTGGGTTCTTGATCATACCGCTCCGAAAGTTATGCGTCCGATGGGCAAACCTTGACATTAGTTACTCGATTTCGACGATGTGTTTTCATGTAACCCGCTCGACCGGAAAAGCTGAGCGCGTCGATTCACGATCGTCCGTTTTCGATCTCTTTTTCGATGTCACTGCGAAATACTTTCTTACCTCCGCGCCGCGCCAGTGAAATCCTTTCGTGCGGATTCGCGTGGGCGTGCGCACAGACGCGTGGCATGCTTCATATGGTTACAACTGAAATTCCGACAAGTGCGTAATGGAATCGGCAACTTTCTTTCACGACTGTGACGCATGCGACACGCTTCCGCTAGCACACATTCTTTGTCCGGAAGAATAACAAACGCACAGGACATTTTGGGCAGGGGGAACTGACCGACTGACCCGGAAGAAAGGGCGGCCGATTTCTGGGGAATTTTCACCCGCTGCTTCGCGATCGCCAACCTATCGTTGCTCAACGATCAAGCGAATAACTACAGTACAAACATGATGTGCTCCCTCAGAGGAGTCACTTTGGTTTCCTACTGTGTCTTCCTACTTTCCGTCGTGGTAACCCTAGAATGCCAACATCGGTTTTACATAGGTTGGACAATCGACGGTTATAATTTTTAAATATGAGTGCTGAGCGTTTAAACGTCAACGCTGTCTAAGCAGGATGCTCAATAAATTCATCTTCCAATCGGAATGATAACACAAAATACAAAATATAAAGTATTTTCGATTTTCAAATGACAGAAACTGTGAAGGAATGGATAAAGGCTTGGTCTACCTTTGCGCGCAATACTTTATACAGTTGCGGACTTTATTTAGAGTAATAGAAAAATCCAGTTATGTAATCAATAGAAAATGATCTACAAGAATTCACTGAAATCATCTGTATAGAAAATATTTTTATTTTCATATTTTAATTTTACATATTTGACTGAAATAGGGTAACGTATACAGTTGTTGACCCCCCTATACAATGATTGACCCTTTCAAGAAAAGTAAAAAAATGTAGTATAATCCTTTTCTGATATAGTAAAATATCAATTGTATTTGAAACAAGAATATTTGGATCATTGAAATATATATATATTTCATTATGTAAGAAAAGGATTATACTATATTTTTTACTTTTCTTGAAAGGGTCAATCATTGTATAGGGGGTCAATAACTGTATACTTTACCCTATTGATTGATAGAAATCTCCAAACGATTTATTATTTGGTTGCACGTCCTTTAGTTGCTATGACAGATAGAATTCAAATATTTCAAATAAGGAATTGCAATTTCTCATTATTTCTACAAATAAATCATCACCTTTCTGAAACCTTCACTAAATTTTGTGACATCGACGTTCTTCATTTAATAGTTGGCGGTTCTTCACACGTTTTAAAATTTCGAAAACTGTTGATTTCGATATTTGCAAACGTTTTGAAATTGCTCCAATTTATAGTTTATCCTTCTTACAAAGCTTTGCAACTGAAGATTCAATTTTTGTTAATACGTTTATGAGTCATCTTGCAAAACTATAAATGTGGTTACAAAATTAATATTGTTAGTTCTTAGTCGGCTTCAGTATTAACGGAATAATTTGTTAAACGGATTCCTGAAAATCTAAGAAGAATACATTAGCAGTTCCTAAAATTCAAAAAGAAGTCCGAATAGTCAAATACTAATAAATCGTTCGGAAATTTTTGTCGGGCTTAAAAACATAAACATATTTTTTATAAATATGATTTCAGTGAATTCTTGTAAATCACTAAATTCTCTATCGGTGTACATAATTAGATTTTACTATTATTCCAAATGAAATACATGAAACTGTATGAAATATGGAAATCGATATCGTTCGAAAACTTTTGTCCATAACTTATGTTAAATTTAGCGGTTTTTAATGCAACTATCTTATTGGTTAACAATCAAATATGGACAATCTTAGGAAGTGCACGTTATTAGCTAATTTGTAACTCGATCACATTTTAATCGCTTTTAGTGCCTAAATTGTTGTCATATGATTGTCTCTGGCATGCACGTAAACATTTTCGAAGAAACTACACCAATTTTTTCATCCGGTCCCTCTAACTTCTACGCGTCGTCGTAGTTTCGAGTTCTAATAAACGAGTTTCCACTGTTTTCTGATCCATAGAAAATTATCGGTGCGTTCGACATACAGGGAAATACAGGTGCATTTAATTGAAGGAAGATCGGGTCAAGTATGTCGATTGAATCGCACATTCTGTCAGAGACTTGGAATGCGCGCACGAGGATTTCGTTAGGTAGTCAACGCGAGACAGGACGAAGAGAAGGAGAAGAAGTGGTGATTGTGAGGTGTCTTAGAGGGAAACGTGCTGTTACATTAGGCTATGACTGTGACCCACTTTTGGCTCGGGCAACTAGCTCATACATTGAAACTTAACGGTACCGAGATGCTTCGCCTTGCCTGACATCAATTCGTTGTTCGATAATGACCAATGCCTAGTGTATGCATTATCTACGTTCGATTATGGAAAAGGACGCAATTAACCGAATTCCCGTGTAGCAGATAATGATCTTATCGCGGTGAATGAAATATTGAATAAAAATTCGACCGCGAAAAGTATGTGAATCACAATGGCACTAGAAACGCGATAAACGTATAGACACGATTTTGTCATTTGTGTTTTCTGTTTTCTCCTTTTTGGTTTGTGAAAAATGAACAACTCGTGAGTCACGTTTATAATAGCCACTTGTCATTCTATTATCCCATATCTGTTACTTTTCAATAAAGCGATCAAATTCTGTTAAAGGAATTTATGTAGTATTTAAGTATTTAATAGCTTTTCGATGAAGTATGATTAGAAACCAGGCGGAGTTTACGCGTCATCCCGCGGGAGATTTACCAGCTTCTTTCGTCGAAATTATTAATCGATTGCGCCACGCTCCAATATCTTCCATTATCTGTGACAAGATCGTATTGTGATGATTAAGAAGCATTAGGAACGGAACGATACTGATACCGAGCATCACGAAGGAAATGTAGAACATTGGTAGCGAAAGCACGGTTCTAGATTCTACACGAAGGTAGACGTTCGTTAAAAATTAAAGAATAAAACGCGAGCATTAATTTACTCTTTTATTGCATCTTCAAGTTTTTATTATTATTGATAACTAATATGTATGATATCAATGACAGTAGACTTTAAAAAACCAATACAAGCAATGCTGAATTTGAGATATTTCGACAACACTAATTTATGAATATTTACTAAAATCGCAAATTTTCACCAGATGTTTTTTCTGTTTCACGTAGTTAAGCTTTCGCGTCTCTGCAGATTACTTATAGTGTGCACAGAATATAATACAATATTGTGTGTTAAAACCTTAGTAATAGCCTTAATGTACGGCTCACGTTTATTCACTACAATTTGCGAGTTAAGGAAAAACTATTTCGAAAAGTAATAGTACTACAATAGGCCTTTATCAAAAAGAATTACAGTTTTTAAAGAATCACAAACCTTTATATGAAGAAAGAGTGTTCTTTTTCGGGTTTCAGTCGAATATTGTCAATAATCACAGACTTTTAATAATAACAATTTACACTATTGACAAATATGCTTATTTTCTAGAAATATAGATTTTTCTATGAGTAAGAACCACTGTTTCAAAAGTTCCGTTACGACAAAAAAATTGACTTCTTTCCTCCTAGATTGCTTAAATATGCCGGATATTTTGATCCTTTAGGCGGCTGAGTCCGCACAGTTACAACCATAATTGTTTGAACTTGTATTCTGCTATCGGTTATTCGAACTTTGTGTTTGTTCGGTTCGCAGGTACTGGAAGGAACATCAGGAATTTGCCATGCGTGTCACGAAGAACTGGCGAAACCGGGGTCTGTATGTTCGCGTTCACATGCGCGAAGGCGAACGGCACACACCTCGGCACCTGCATCGATCGCTTCTACTTCGGTAGCTGCTGTAAGATCGACGACGAGCCTGACATTTTTCCGCAGGACAACAGCATCGACGATGGGCCGCTGGCAAGGCCGTTCGTCACGACCAGCGGACCTATCGAGAGCAACGATATACCTCAGTACTACGCAAGGCCGAACCCGATCGGCGAAAAGAAACCACCTGGAGCGCTTGTCGCCGAGGCAAGTGGATCACGATTTCCGTTTACCGAGATCTAATTTTATCCTTTGCTAAAATGGCTTCGCGTCGTTTTCGCTCGCCGATTTCAGTCGACCGTAATACGTTCTTTGAAGTAATGAGTTTTCTGTGACGAAATTCTATCATTTCTTTACCTTTTGCGACCATTCAGGTGACAACCGAGGCTTACAGCACGCAGAACGTTCACACGCCGTCGATCGCGAAGGAAACGACGAAACTCGCAACGAAGAAGCCTATACTCACGACCGTCGAGCCGACCACGCAGCCAATCCGGTTGTCGACCTTTCAAACCGTGCAGAATTCCTCGAAAGAAGATTCAACCACGGAAATTCCGCTTCGAATTACCACCGATACTAATCAACCGTCCCAAGAAACATCCGTCGCGACGACAGAAAGGACGAACGCGACGGATAAGCCTTCCGCGCTGACCTCCTCGGTCACGCAGAGGCCGTCGACCTTGGAAACCGTAACGAAAATCTCATCCGCCACGCAGACGACTAAGCTAGTCACCAAAAAACCGATTCACTCGTCCACGTCTCATAAACCGACGTATCCGGCGACGAGCAAGCCGACTCATTCGACCGTCGACAAGCCCGTTCAAACAACCACGATCAAACCCAGTACCGAAAGAACAACCGAATCGACCGTTTCCAAAACTGTGTACACGACTACGCAAAGAACCGTCCCAGCGACGAGGTTCCCACCAAGAAACACCACGACCGCCAAGCCACTGACCCAATCTACTACCAGAAGACCCATATCCAGTACCAAGAAACCGGCGACTACCAATAGTACAAAGAGGCCAACAGTTACCACAAAGAGGCCAACTTCGCCTGGGAAAAGGCCCGTCACCGTCACGAAACCGATCGCAAGCAATCCGTCGCCCTCGACGACTCCGAAACCGTCTTCGACGTCCGTCAAGGATCGACCGACCGTCGCAACGACCACCGAAACCGTCGTGTCCTCGGCGGTAACAAAACCCTTCAACTCCTCGAGTCTCCCTTCGAAACCGACGACTTCCGTCACGCCGAAGCCGATCCAAAAGATCAAGCCGACAACGATTAAAACAACTCCGAAGCCGGCGACGACAACCACTTCGAAACCAAAACCGACGAAAGCGAACGCGACGATCACGCAAACGACGGTCAAGCAAACGACGGTCAAGCAAGAATCAACCACGACCACCGAGAAAACGATACCTCTGCCGTCCACCGACGTCTTTGCAACCACCACGAAACCAGGGACAACAGTAGAAGCCGTCCCTACGAAAGCGTCGAACCAAACCACCAGCAGGCCCGTCGTCGCGACGTCTTCGACGCCCTACGCTACCACCGTGACGGACGTCACTCCTGCGTCCGTGTCCACCACCAGCGCTTCGACGCTCGGGAATTGGACCAAGATGCCCGTCGTCGATCAAACCTCGGACGACGTTTCGCAAACGACGCATCCACCTGGACTCGTTACCTGGTCGTCCAGCTCGGATGACGCGGTCACCAAGACGCCTGAGATTTCTTCCACGGCGACCACTCAGTCGGGTGAGTTTTTATTTATTTATTGTTCAATGGGTAATGAAGACTCTTTACTGTAGTGGAGAAGGTACGAATGTGAGATAGAATAATAGTATGGTAGAATAGTAATTGATTCGTACACAATTCTACACATTTATTAGAGCCGATGCACTCGAACAACAAAAAGTCGCTGCGATTCTGCATACTAGGGTAAGCAAGCCGGTAGATGGACAACTTAGCTAATTACGACATTTGTATTCAGGTTTTGCTAAGAAATTTTTGTTTTATAAACAAAATTCGAACACTTGCACATGAAACAAATGTACGAACTTTATTTATTTATTTATTTATTTCTGTTTCGCTGGAAGGATTTTACATTAGCGTATAAAAA
The DNA here is from genome assembly GCA_030770465.2 of Perdita meconis. Lineage (NCBI taxonomy): Eukaryota > Metazoa > Arthropoda > Insecta > Hymenoptera > Andrenidae > Perdita > Perdita meconis. The sequence continues at coordinate 6,105,892 of JASKOS020000004.1, forward strand.
GAGGGATGAAAAATAAAATCTACATCCAAGATATAATACTAAAATTAAAGAAAATAAATTACATAGCTTTGTGGATTTGTAACTTGAAGGAGTAGATTGAGCCACAAAATAAATCCAAATCACAGGCGAAAACATTAGCCACTTCGCATATACGGTTAATAGGGTTAAAATTAGAGAATTTCGAGGTGTATGTAACTTAAGGTTAAAAAGTAAGAAAGGATCCGAAGAAAAATGAAAAAAAAAAAAAATTAGTTGTATCTAATAGAATTAATTTATTCAATCACTAAATAATGAAAATTGTACGCATAACCTGTATCACCAGTAAATTAACAGTATTATGATATACTTTTTGGCATGTAGAGAACATTTTTATTGAAAATGTTACATTTCTAACACAGCAAACGATTTCCCTACAAAATAAAAATACAATAACATATATTAAAAACTTTTTGTTCATAATTATTGATTAATCTAAAACCTGTTTATCTACTGGCAATGCGTACCGTCAATCTATTGGCATGTTTACCCTACTATGTTTTTCACAAGTACGTAACAAATAAGTCTAAATAGAGTCACGCGAGCATCGAAATGACGACCGTCGATTATCCGTTTCCACGGTGGATTATAGAGGTGTTCTGACTTTCCTCAGAAAAGTGTGATCAATAGATGGAAGATCTTCTAGCGACCACTAGAGTGCGTCTGAGTAGAAACTCCTGTCAGTGAGCGATTTTCGTCGTTTGAATTAGGTTAAATTGACAACTGCACAATATTTACCGTTGTTATTTTCTTTATTTTCATCATATTTATTAAAGAAAGCAGGGAAGCTGTGGGTGAAAATCTTCGTTTATTTAAGCTCCTCTACAAATTGAAATTATCATTAGTAAAAAAAATGATAGTATAAGGAATTTGAATTTAATAATTTTACTAACCTGAAACAATACATTTCTTGATATGTCTTTTAAAATAGATTCTCTTCTCATGCTTTCTTCTCGAAAATGCTTTTCACAAATAAAGCTATTTTTCTTTAATGTATTGCTTGAATTTTGTAAAGCTTCTTCCCACTTTTTATAGGGTTCGATATCACTTGGAGGTTTAAATAACGATACCTGCATACCATTTTCATATCGTCTTCTCCGGCAATTTGAAATACATCTATTTACCATTTTTAAGAAAAGCGAAGAAATATGTAATACCGCTTTTTCCGAAATGTTGCTTGTATCAGCTCACAATTACATGGTGTTCTGATAACGACGCCCCTAGCGGCGACCAGAGGATCTTCCATCTATTGATCACAAAAACTCAACCAGCAGAGGTGCTTAGTCGGAACACCTCTACATAATCCACCGTGTCCGTTTCTATGTCCGTTGCAACGTCCGTCGTAGTATAACATGAGACAGACGTAGTCGTAGCGACGGACGACATTTCGACGTTCGTGTGACTAATTGTAAGCTATATCGCGTAATATCACTGACATGATATCGCAACAATCGCGGATGATAGCAGCGACTTTGTGTAGCCTATGTGATTTGGTTTTAGTAACAGTAATAAATAATACAGTGACTTACACATTTGTTCACAAGAAGTATGCTAAATTTCTTAAAATTTTAAAAAGGATCACTAGTAAACAGTTTCTATACTTATTCTGGAACACCTTGTATGTACGATATGATTCTTGCACGAGAAGGGGGCATCTTAAGCCGGATCAAGAAATGCATACCTATAAGCAAGCTAGTGTTTCAGAACAATTAACTATGCCATTAATTACTGTGCGAGCAAACAACGGATCCAGCATAAGACGTAGACACTCGAGCGATATTAGATTACGTCGAAACTGTATAGATGAGTATAGTTACAACCATCATAAGACATAGGACTTTCTGAAGAATGCTCAGCTGCATGCAAAAACTGATGTTGAATGTTGAATCGTCGAGCTGAAAGACGCGTCGTCGAAAGCGACTAAACGGAGGGAAAAGTCGATTGATAACGATTTCATACATCGTTAAATCGTGTAATTCGTGACCGCGTAGCTCGCGATTAATCGGTAGTTACGCGTGATTGTTTCGAAGGCATGTAGAAACGGTTCATTTACATTTTCCATTCGCATGCTAAACGAAAACTGTTCCCGCGTTCAACCCCGGGTGAAATCGAAGAAAACGGATATCCATTGAGCAACGTGACGTTCTTGTCGTCAATAGGAAATCATCTCGGCGGCGTTTCACGTCGACCAGCACGCCTCTTGCATTAACTAGTATTAAGAGAATCGCGAAAGCTTCTTTGAATTTGATTGATTACGCGCGAGCCTTCTCTTAGTCGTGGTTTCATCCACTCTGTTCATAAATTCACTACAATTGTTTACACCGCGAGCGTCGCTTGGGAAAAAATATCGTTCTATATTATTATTAAACTCTATGTCCACGATCAAAGAACTGTGTCCAAATTTTAATCCCGACAAAAAGTATCTAGAAATTGGATCGTGAAAAAGGACAATTCAGATGAAAATCTTGGACGAAAACATGTTACGAAAAATGCCGCGCGTCCCATTTTCCCTTAACAGTTGCTAATTTCTGTAACCAATCAGTTCTAACAGGATAAACAGTTAGTTACTAGAACTTGAACACAGTTCTTGGACCGTGGACATAAGACTTTAGAGTTGCTAAATTTTTTTGGAAAAAGTATATTATTTTTGTGGAATCTTAAAAGAATATAGTATTTTCATAGAATCTTAGAGAAAAATATAGTACACATTTATTTTTTCAAGTATATTTTTATTCTTAGCTTGCTTTGTATGACAAAGAATTATTTTTTACAATATTTTTTAGTTTTTTCGGAAGCGTAGCGTCTTTATCCGATTCTATTTTTACAGTATATTTTGAATTTCAATTATACTTCATTTATTTATCAATAATTCACTTATTAAAACTAATACAGCTAAGGACAAAATAAAAAAAATTAAGCGGGAAGACAGAATTTACAATGAGATATTGACAATTAATATAAGCTCGTCATACATAGTGTCACGCGATTACGTGATGTTAATAGAGTGCGTTTTGAGCACTGAAACTCTCTATAATTACACAATTAGTTTAACAATTTTAAGTAAGAATGAAGTGAAAATATAGTATTTTTGCGTACTATATCTTGTCATATAAAATACTACAGGTGGCAATTCTAATTATTATCCACTTCCTTTCTTCTAGTAGACATCACATCGGTTCGATTCCGAATATCGTAATTAATCTAAAAGCATCCGCAATCGCACAGATAGTTAAATCTTTAAATAGAAGATTAGTATACTGATAACAAAGAGACACTTAAGAAAACGTAAATTTTGCTCATTTCCGCGTGTAATACATATCTTTGTTTTCTCTACCACATCAATTATTATCAAACGTCAACTATGGTCAAATTAACCTGTCGCTTATCCTTATACACGGTGATTGCGTTCCAGATGCACGTGTGATAAAAACATTGAGCGGAATTCTAATCCTAACGACGATAATAAAACCCAGAAACAGTTTCTTCATTAACGAACTAAAGGTCGTGCGCTTTACGTGTCGATATAGGAGATGAAATTCTGTTACGCCGGAACATTGTAACGGTTTAAACCGTCCACCGTAATCTTTCCTCTCGAATGCTTCACGAATAGCGCTCGCTCTTCCTCCGTCTCGTTTTTCCCGTTGTGATTTAAATGACTCGAATTATTTTCCAATAACTGCACTTTGCTCCAGTTTTCATAGAAACGAGCTTTCGATCCTTTGTTTTTTTTTTTCTTCCTGGTTCGTTCAATACAGAGCGTACCGATGATTGATCTTTCATTCCTTTTCTTTTTGCAAATTTTATATACAGCCGCCGGTAAAATATTCATAACGTTGCTTCAGATCAAACGGAAAACGAATGGACACCTATCACCACGCCTGATGGTTGGATTATGATTCAGTCGCCTACTACTGAAAAACCTTCGCAGAGTTCCGAGAAGACAACCGTCAAGCCCATCCCCGAATCCACGCTTCAACCGTCTTCTACTTCCGGTACGTTAATCTTCAATGAATAGTCACTTGCTTTTGTTATTGAATTTAGAGCGCAATGACAAGGAATGGAATGAAGCTGATAAAGAAAATAGCGAATTGATTATCTCTCGTGTATGACCTAATTAAACCGAATTTGATGTATAAGATTATTCTAATAACAAAATGATCCAATGACAAAATGATTGAAAATCTAACAACTTCTTTTTATTGTTTAGCTAAACCTGTAAAAGAGCCCACGACAGAGTACGTCACGAAGAGACCTACCATCCTCACGACTTTGTCGACGATCGCCAGCGTGACAATAGACACAGAACTTCCCGTGCCAATGGAAACTCTCAACATGTCAGATTATAAGCAAGGTAAACAGAAACTATGAGATCTGATTTAAAAATTCCACTTGATGATAATAAATTAGATATCGATCTATTTTCGAGGAGAGCGTGCTAATCATTAAATAAGACATAGGAATTTGTGTTATCCACATGTTTTGTTCAAATCTTTTTTATCTTCGAGTCGAAATCTAAAGCCGGGAATCCATCAAAAAGCTAAGCGAAGCTATGCTATGCTATGCTATGCTATGTTCAAAAAAAATTAGCTTCAATACATTTTTATGGATCTGTTTCCACCAAGAGCTAAGTTAAGTTAATAAAAATGTATTGTTTAAACATAGCATAGCATAGTATAGCTTAGCTTTCTGGTGGATTCCCGGCTTTATCCGCAATAAAACGAGGATTCATAGTCGATAATGCAGAGATCTAGGCACGATCGAATCCGGTTATAGGAATGCTTGTACCGTGCCGTGTAATTGCAAATAGGAAGAGAAATCAATCATTATACGTTACATAAAAGGCAGTAATTCACGTGGCGTCGATGATTTCATCGAAACGCAGACAACTCGCTATAAGATCTGTCGTTCGAAACGATTCACGTAGTTGTACAAGAATAGTAATAAAAGCTTGGAAGACTTGATAAAAAAAAGTTCGGAAGTGGCGCTCGGGATCGTGTACCGTTTGACTCGTTCGAATGACTGTAAAATGCTCGTTCTCCAACATGACCGTTCCACTGAGATACGCGAAAATGTTGAACAACTTGAATTCTACAATGCTTATTCTTGCAGTGTGTGGCAGAAGATTGTTCCCCGAGTCTCGAATCGTCGGCGGAAATCGCAGCTCGTTTGGAAAGTGGCCTTGGCAGGTAAGCGTTATCCGAAAATCACTCGGTCAAGTGCTTTCCTTGCACCAGGAACTGTTGCTACTTTCGCGTCGAGCTGAATAATAAATAATTACTCTTTCGGAAACGCAACAATATTTAACGCTTTAATTATTAATCCAATTTCCTAATTCACGATGAATATACCGTGACAGGCACAGCCAGACGTAGGTCTTCGTTAAACAAGACTAACGTTTTCTTCGCAGATCTCATTACGACAATGGAGAACGTCAACGTATCTGCACAAGTGTGGCGCGGCTTTGCTCAACGAGAATTGGGCCATAACCGCAGCGCATTGCGTAGAAAAGTGGGTACCGTGTTTATCATCCTGATCACTCTCTTGCCAGATCCTCGTTTCTGCCACGCGACAATCCCGTCCGATATTAACCTTCGGTTTCGATTCATTAACTTCGAGGATAAATTTCCTGCGGCATCTCGATGCAACGCAACATTACTTGCGATAACGAGTAACTGGTTTGAGTGGAATAACATTTCTTGCCTTCCGCAACGGAAAATTGTGTCAAAATCTTCTATAATTATTCCTCACCACTGTAAATTCCTTTTCTCGCAGTAACTATAAAAGATATCTTATTATTATTAATATTACTATCCAAATTTTTTTGTTTGATTTCACTTGTTTCCTTGCATACGAGAATTTCCTTTAACGAGAAGGTTTTTAAAAATTTTTTATATTATATTTGTGACAAATTTTCAAAGTTTGGTACTCGGAAAATTTTTAAGAATCGCATTTGCGGCTGAATAATTTTTCAAATAAGTAATATTTCGAAAAACTCCCGTGTTAAAAGAGGTAGAATAAAATAAGGAATCAAACAAAAAGATGTTTTTAAAGATATCCCTTGAAGTTCATGAGGAAAGGTATATTTTATATGGAAAAATGCAATTTTCGGATAATTGGATTCAAAGTTAAGAAAAGACAATGCAAGTTTTAAACCAAAATTCGAAATTTTTCACCAAATTAATATCCATTTCGTTATCTGAAATTTATTTCTCACTTTTCAGCGTTCCACCCAGCGACCTGTTGCTGAGAATCGGCGAGCACGATCTCGCGAACGAAGACGAGCCTTACGGCTACCAGGAGAGGAGAGTTCAAATCGTAGCTAGTCATCCACAGTTTGATCCGCGAACTTTCGAATACGATCTGGCGTTGCTGAGATTCTACGAGCCTCTGTCACCCTTCCAGCCAAACGTGCTGCCTATTTGCTTGCCGGACGACGACGAGACTTACGTCGGTCGTACCGCTTACGTTACTGGCTGGGGTCGACTGTACGACGGTAACAGTGATCTCATTATTATTTTGAATCTTTGACCAGGATCGTTTCACCGCGATTAACGCAACGTACTAATCGAACACTTTTCAGAGGGGCCATTGCCATCGACTCTGCAAGAAGTGGCTGTGCCGGTCATCAATAACACGATGTGCGAAGGAATGTACAGAAATGCTGGATACATAGAGCACATTCCGCACATTTTTATTTGCGCTGGCTGGCAAAATGGAGGCTTCGACTCTTGCGAGGTACGTTATTCGTATCTTGGAATCTACAACTTCAATTTTCTCCAAAATAATAAATCCGCAAATCGAAACACTGAAATTTCAAATTTGGAACATTCATATCTTGAATTTGAAATCTTTAAATTTTTAATTTTGACCCTTTGAATATTTTGAATCGTTAAATCTACAGTTTAGGTCTCCAAATCTTTCGGTCTAAATCCTTTAATTGCTAACTTCCATTGTTTAAATTTCTAACTTCAAGTCTTCGTATCTTTATCTTTACCAATCTTCCGCTTTAAATCTTCAATTTCGATTTTTAAAATTTCCATAAGTCTTTAAATTTCTAATTTTTTAATTTTAATCTTTTAGATTTCCTAATTGAAATTTCCAACTTTGAACCCTCAAATCTTCACTTTTAACTCTAAAACGTTCTGAATTTGCAATTCGCAATCTTCAAACCTTGAATTTCCATTTTAAAAATCTGCAAATTTCTAACTCTGAAATCTGCAAATCTTCAACTTCAAACTTTTAAATCCTCAACTTTCACTCTTTCAATTTTCCACTTCAATCCTTAAAATCTTTAATTCCGACTCTTTAAATTTTCTGTTCCAAAACTCTTTGAATCTGCGAGTGCAAGTCTTTAAATATTCAATTTTGTAACTTAAAATCTTCAACTTCGATTTTTTCAGATCTTTAATTTCCAAAATTTAACTCTAAAAATCAATAAATCTGCTTCTTCGAATTTCCAAATTTCCAACATGAAATCTTCAGTTGCAAATTTTCAAGTTTTCCGCAACAAACCTCCAAATACACTTTAGGTTTTTAAATCTTCGATTTTATATCTTCGAATGTTTAACCTCAAGCTTTCAAATGTTCGACTCTAAATTTTCAACTTTCTAATTTCAAGTCTTAAAACATCTAACTTCAACTCTTCGAGTCTCTAACTTGAAATCTTTAAATCTCTAAACTAAAAGCTAAAAAATTCCTCAAATTTCCATTTCTAACTCTTCAAATGTTGAAATCGTTTTTTTTGGCGGCGCTGGTTACAAACATTAATATTGAGGTAAAAAGGAAACTCGGTGTTCTACTTTTAGGGCGACAGCGGAGGACCAATGGTGATTCAAAGGGCACGAGACAAGCGATGGATACTTGCCGGTGTGATCAGCTGGGGAATCGGTTGCGCAGTGCCGAACCAGCCAGGCGTGTATACCCGAATCTCGGAATTCCGTGAATGGATTAACCAGATCCTGCAATTCTAAATACCAAATCGCATTGTTTTGGAATGAGGATTCGACGATAAGCCCGCGAAGGACCGCGATACGGACGCTGGTTTCGATGAAAGCGCGATACACGAAGTTCGCTCCATAGAGACGGAAACGTTGACACGAAATAGCTCTGTAAGGGTGCGTCCAGACGAGTGCAATGTAATGCCGGATCCGCACGAGTGTAACGTAAAGGCAGGTATAAACACGTGCAACATGTTTGCGCGTCAACCCATAAAAATCGACCCTTTTCGACCGTTTCAAGTGTTCTGCAACGCGTGTTGCACGCATCTGTAACACGCGACACAACGTTCAACACGGCAGGATTTGCACGCGTGGACGTGATGCGCATACGTTCGACGAACGGCTCGCGACGATCCATCGGTTGTCAACGTTTACTGTGAACACAGCCGTTCGATGATCAGGAAGTACTTGCGGTGAGCGATTCGCCATGAGATTCGCTGCAGCGATTTACGTCCACACGCTTTCACAAAGGGCGCGGCGCGGCCCTGAAAACCACCTAAGTCAATTTTGGCTAGCCGACTCATCCTGAAGTATCAAAAGCGCCTTGACAGAACAGTTTGAGTACTTCGGGACGAGTCTGCTTGTAAAAATGGACTTTTTCAGGTGGCTTTTAGCGCCGCGCGCGCTGCGCCTTTTTCTAATGGAACCCCGGGCTTTACATTCTCTCGTCTGGACGCACCCTAACAGGAAACGTCGATGCGTGCAATATCCACCAGCGAAACCTACGCGAACTTCGGTAGAACGATAAAAATAATTTATTGCGCATCGCGTACAGTTTACGCGCGCAACATGGTGCGGTGGACATTCACACTTTTCGTATCGGTGGCTTATCGCATTAGCGTGTTGCACATTTCCGAAGGAAACAGTGCACTGTGGAAGTTGACGGATCGCTAATGCCACCTTTCGCTCGTGTCCATGACTCTGGTGCAGCGGATGAGCAAGGCGTCGACAGACTAGTGTTCTGTAATGCGAACATCGCCGAACACACTGCTGGCGCTGCAACGATGCACCTGCAGCGACGCTAGTTCAATACTTTGCTCACACGATCGGTGCAACTCGCTACGATACAATCATGCAACGACGCGAAACACCGTTTAGTGAAAAATATCCTTGAACCGACCGACGGTAATCAAACACTTTGTAGCTTCCGTTCTCGGTCAAGTGAAATTATATTCAAGGAAAAAATATACAGAAGTATAATCCGTTTATCACAGAGATGAGGAATAGATAAATGCAATGTTGGCATACTCTGACATGACTTTAGAATGTTGAAAATTGATACGAAGAATCGTGTTGTAAGATAAAAAAAAACAGGAACCACGAAGGATCGATGAAGAAAGCTTATTCGATGACTTCTGACCCTCGTCGGGGCTCATTTCGCGTCTTCCACTACTCGAGCTTTTGAAAACTGATCCAGTGTGAGGCAATCTATTTTGAGCGATTGTTTCGTCTTGTATCAGAATTTTGAGTACGAAAGTTTTAACTATATAGGAGTGGAGATCTCTCCCGGGAATCTGAGATACCTGAGTACTCGGATACCCATGAGATACCCGAGAAAGAAAAATTTCCCGAACACCCGGGTATCTGGGAAAATATCCGTTCCCGTGAGATATTTCATTCCCGGATAGGCGCTTCGCGGGAAAATACCCGGATACCCGAGACATTCGAGATTCAAGTACTGTTCCATAATATCGATAGAAATGATTATGTTTCGACTATGTTTAAACGTTCGTTATTGCATTAAAATTGCACGAACGATTTGTAATAAATTAACGCGTATTAAATAAACAACGAAACTTAAATATTTGAAAAAAAAAGGTCTAAGGTCTTGATTCCAATAAGTATTTGTGTGTATTATCATATTATACAAATTGATCAATTTTTTTATAGAGTTTATTCTTATGCTACAATTTTTTTAATTTAAATGGTAACAGTTGTGACTTCTGAGTAATTGTTATTTTTGGTCTCTAGTTATTTATAAATTTTTCACATTTCTCAATTGGGAAACCGATTTTTATTATAGCCAATTTGAAATTAACAAATGATCACATTCATATTTTTACAATTTCATACCTTTATGATTATTAACATATAATTTTTTATAAATTTGAAACTAGTTGTTTATTCGAGATCGATGGTTTCTGTCGATCGGGCAGATTGAGGGTACATGGAAAAGAGTTGAGTTATATTTGGGAAACTGTGCAGAACAGTTGATTTGTGTTGAAGTGAAATATATTTTTTTTTCTGTTTCCCTTGTATGCACTTACATGTATTTTCAAAAGTTTTCGAACGATATCGATTTTCATATTTCATGTAATTTCATATATTTCATTTGGAGTCATTTAAAAATTTAATTATGTACATCGACAAAGAATAAAGGTATGAAACTGTAAAAATATGAATGTGATCATTTGTTAATTTCTAGATATGAAAAATTTATAGATATGTATCCAGAGACCAAAAAATAGCAATTACTCAGAGGTCACAACTGTTGCCACTTAAATTTAAAAAATCCTAGCATAAAAAACTATAGCACACTATAAAAAAAATTTATAAATTTGTATAACACAGTAGTACACACAAATACGTATTGGAATCAAGGTCTTCTACTTTTTCTCAAATATTAAAGTTTCGTTGTTTATTCAATACGCGTTAATTGATTACAAATCATTCGTGCAATTTCAACGCAATAAAAAACGTTTAAACATAGTCGAAACATAATAATTTCTATCGATATTATGAGACGGTACTCTTGAATCTTGAACGTCTCGGGTGTCCGGGTATTTTCCCGTGAAGCGCCTGCCCAGAAAAGAAATATCACACGGAAACGGGTATTTTCCGGAGTACCCGGGTAACCTTCTTCCATAGGTTTTAAGTAGTGACCGTCTGTCAGTCGACGGATAGTGTAGTGTGAATGGCTCCATAAGAAACCCATTGGAGAAAGTTTTGACGCCGGCAAGCTGACGGGTAGTGTGAATTGACCCTTATTGTTATTGTTTCCGTCACCCCCTGGGTCTCGTATGTCCAGACCCATTTTTTGTATCTTATAAGATCCAAAAAATCTGAAAAAATTCGGGAACACCTCCTAGGATCTCTACTATATGATCCAGTAGTATTCAAAGAGTGTCAAAAAATTTTTTTGAATAACAACGAAATTGTAAACGAAAAATACGAAAAGTCTGTATTCGTTCGTGCCTTAAAAAACTCTGGGGGTCGCGGAGAGTTAATTATGCTAATGTGACGAATCGGTGTCGAGCATACAGCATCGAGAAATACGCGGTTCCGATAGAATTCAATTACCAACAAATACAGGAACACTTAAATTTCCGAAATTATTAATGTTATCAGATACGACGATACGACGTGATATTTAATTTAATGGAAGTCTGATACTTTACCTTTCCGCTGTCGTAATTACCTATAAAAACGGTGCCTTTAATACAAAAACATATTTCGACGAAACGAAATTTAGATAAACCTATCAATTTGATAATCGGATATCACCGTGTACTTGTTGACACTGGACAAAAGATTATCGACTCGAACAAACGACAATTGACTGATAAATGAACAGCTGTAAGTACGTCTCACACTTTAATCACCAAATTGCACTATTGTTTTGATTCTCCATGCTGTTTACGACAATTTAAAATACTTGACGCAATCGGTTGAATCTTATTGTTAACGATAACCGGATCATGGACTCTCTCATTTCATTGTACATAATCGAGCGTTTCGATGCGTACAGTAATAGAAATCGTACATAACGAAGATAACAAAAGCTCACGCTAAAGAAGAGTAAATATATGTACGTCTTGTTACGTATACGAAATTGTTTAAATCTTATTTAATTTAATTTATATAAAAAGAAACTCGTGTCTACATGTATGTACGTATTTACATAATATATGTGTATGTGGTGTGTGAGCGTGTGTGTGTATGTGTATACATAAGTGATAGCCTAAGACACGTATAGATAGCGGCCGTGTATGTGGATAAATAATTTATTAATGTACGCGTTGCAGTCGTCGCTGCAAAAAAATAAGAAATCCTTAATAAGCTTGTAAATACTCGATCGAGTAGGTGGTGCGTGTTGTATACTATTACACACTTTGTTATTTTCTATTGTTTTGCTGTCCTTTATTTTTCCCCTCCAAGGATGTTCTTTTTTTTTTATTTATCGGTCGAGCATGAAAAGAAAGGAGAAAGGAAAAAACACTCTACCTCGCGAGAGAAGAGCTCAGCGATTACCTACTTGCCAATCACGGTTCTACCCTGGTCCAGAACACTACTTATCCCCGTAGCCGATAACGTGGGCGTTGATATTTGCAAAGCGCTTCCAGGCGATACGGTGGACGTCGCCCACGCGGAACACCCACGCGAACACCTATGATTAAACAGAGCGCTTGCGAAATTTCAGGGTAACGAAGCAGTTACTCCTCTTAAAAAAGAAAAAAGATGAAGTAAAAGTAAACGCGACTATGAATAACTTACCGCATTGATAAAAAAATTCGATTGATCAAAAGCGTAATCCGTTTCTAATTGGAACTCCACAATGTTCGTGCACTGTTGTAAAGGAATCGATTAAAAGGTATTCTGCTTGCGACACTTCGATTCAACTTTTAATTGTTTAACTAACTTCCATTTGCTCGATTAAAGTTCGGATCTTGGAGAAAACGATTTTTAAATTTGTTGGACATTTTACGGGTATTTATAGAAGACTTTCTTGCCAACAAATATAAATATACATTGAAGACTTTCGAGTGGTATTTTACACTTATCTCGATTGGCGATTTCATTATTGTCTGATAAGATATAATCGATGCTTTAATACAAATCGAAATATTTGGAATTGTCCATGTCTAAGTCCCTGTATTAAAATTAATCACACGTGAATTACAGCGTTTCAAAAGTAATAAAAAGGTCATTATATGAAATCTGTTTATCAACTATATAAATAATTAACAGTATTTGAACTTCAGTATGATTTTGTATTCGAAATAAATGTTGTTTCATTAAATTCAAACAAGCTTGCTGTATACAAATCTTGTAGCTTACAATTGACGGTTCACGAAGATGTATAATACTACCGAGCAGCAATAAGTAAACGCCAAGAATTTTTCTGCACCGTATTTTTTCACTCTTTGTTTCATTCACGTTCGCGTTGCGTCCAATTTAAATTTCACGCGACGTCAGATAAGTAAAAAAGAAAAAATACCATCTGGATGCTTCCCACTGCTGTGCACCTAATGACACTTTGAGCAATTCAAAGCGACTGGTAAAACAAGTGCTCTTCAAGCGTTGTTATGACTTCAAAACACTCGACGAGAGGGGGAAGAGAGAGAGGGGAACAAAAGCAGCGAAAGGAGTTTCAAAAATTTAAGTTACGAACGTTATCGATACGAACTTTTAGATTAAAAATTTTGAATACATTGCCATCGTCATCAACAAACTAAACACAGATCTGTATAGTCGCTTACCATTGTTCCACCATGTTTAGGTGCACTATTTGCGTTTATTATTATTGCGTTCGATACTACATTAACCCTTTGCTGGCATAACGAGTCGCTGAGTTTCAAGCGAAAATTTCAGTAGTCAGACATTACCTTCCATGAAAATTCCAATTTTCATTTTTATTGCATAAAGAATTCATCATTTCACTTAACTATCGCTTGTTTTTTAAACTAAAGACTTTAATAAATATTAATAGAAAGACCCGTTATGCCGATCGCGTTAGTGAAAAAACATTTTGCTGGCAGAGGATTAGAACAACTTAAGGGAGACCGAAGATGGTTGTTACATTTTTCACTTTTTATTTTTTAACTACTACAGCCAGGTTCATTCAGATATAGTGTAAAAAAAATGTTGACATCTGATTTTGTGAAAAAAATTGTTCCCATGGATATTATTAAGAAGATCAAGAATTAATTCATATTATCTGTAGAAATGAATATGTGACAATATACCCGGAACAAAGGTTTGGTTGTCATAGTATCTAAAATATATTGTGACAAATTCAAATTTATAAGTTAAATTTATTTATATCTGTAGTAATCTTTTGCAATCCTTTTTATTGTGTTATTGTCCTGTTTTACTTCATTCGCACCTAACATTAATTTTGGAGGAATCTCATCTCTGAATGTTTTCTTTTAATAATTATGCTGATTGTTTGCTTTATTATTGAAATTTGTCGTGAACATAAAAAATACGATGATATTAAAGCAGCAAGATTCGGCTAGTTGGTTTCACACATGACAGTTAAACCGGAATTTTCACATTTACAGTTAATCCAGTATAAATCATTTGCTTATTTGTCAAAAAGTTTATAAAGTGCAACAAAATCATTAAAGTAAGATAAAAAAGAGTTTAAACTACGAGACCACGTTGATATTATTAAATAAATATTCTTACTCCATAAAAAATACTTTATAAAAATTTATTTTCAGTGCACAAAAAATAAAATGATAATGTCGTGATTTAAGAATGAACTTCAGTAACATTTAAAATAAGCGAAAATCTTTGAAAATTGGAGTAATGAATCTTCATGTTAAAATTAGGTAGATAGGTCAAATTATCGCGATTTTAAAGGGTAATTTAGGGGGTTAGAAAAATACTATTTTTTCGCGATACAAGGGAATAATATCACAGTTACTGTACATAATGGATTAACATTTACGAAAAACGTTCCTATCTTGAATTATAGGGATTGGAAGCTTAAATTTTTATGACAGTTTTTTTAAAAAATGGTTGAGTTTTGGACCTAAGTCATATAGAAGTTTTTTGTTTGCTTTTACGTGATCTATCCCTTCAAAGCTTTGTACTACTATCCCAAACACTTTGTATTGGCAATTTATTTATGTATACATAGACTTATTAACGATTTATTATAAACAAAAAATTTAGAGTTGGAGTCGGAGTCGATGTATTTTCTTCTGACGCCGATTCCGACTCCAGGAGTCGATATAGCATTTTCTTGCTCCGCCTCCGACACCAACGATCAGAAATTACTCCCAAAATCCGACTCCGACTTCGCAGCTCTGCTTTACAGTCTGAATTATACCTTCGTGCAATTTAAACACACCAAAGCCTCGCATGGTCCGCGAAACGATGCATTTAGGTGGTCAGTTAACATTCCGCGAACAGTCTCATGAACGAGAACGTAATCGCGAAAGATGATCGCTGTTAACACGATAAGAAAACACTGAAAATGTCACAGCCGTGACGATTCATGGATGGATGTTACTGGACCGGGTTAAGTGGCTTTGGAGAAAGCCAGCTACCTCCGCCTTTTCCTTATGAAGTCACGAAACTGTGCGGCTAGCAGTTCCTACCTAAACCATCGACGGCCTTCACCCGTTTGTTATAAACGACGCAAATTTTGTGGCGTTTGGTTCGCCTCAAACTACAGAAATTTACGATGGTCGGAAGGTAAGTATCTGCGAGTTGAGTGGCAAAACTCAGTCGGTTAACCTCTCGCCGCGACAATGACTTTTTAATAGCAGCGGCGTTGATTTTCCAGATAATCGAACCACAAGATCAACGTCGATGAAAGAGAACTATAGATTTCGTGGAAACTATAAAGCAGTACGGTCACCAGAGTCTCCGTTATCTGATCATCGAAAACGCGTGCTTGTGATCTGTTAAGGGGTCTTCCCACTGTGAACCTCTGAAAAATTGCTTTTTTTTGTGAATTTTTTTGTACTAAACGAAATGTCCAATCTAAATAAAGTTTTTCCTACTGATTAATACACTTATTGAGAGTACAAACAAATTTTTTTTGCAATTTATAATAGTTTAATTAACTATATATATCGCACTGAATTGAGCGCCTCAAGAAAACGATGTAGTGCTTGCGTAGATGATTCCAGAAGAACGACGCATCTGAATAAAAAAATTCAAAATGGTTTATAGTCGTCACGGATGTCGTTATCGTTGGAACCAAAATTATTTTAATTGATAAAAAATTAACCAAATGACGGAAGTTTGAATGTTTAAGTTCCGAAATTCGATGAATTTTTAGTCATTTGTCATTGTAAAAAAGTATGAAATTGTTAATAAAACAAAGTTTCCGTGGTCCCTGCGATAGCCACTGATGTGTTGAATAATGTGTAAAAATTTGAGACTGATTAATCAAATAATTTTTTTGCAATCATCTACGCAAGCACTACATCGTTTTCTTGAGGCGCTCAATTCAGTGTGATATATATAGTTAAATAAACTATTATAAATTGCAAAAAAAATTTGTTTGTACTCTCAATAAGTGTATTAATCAGTAGGAAAAACTTTATTTAGATTGGACATTTCGTTTAGTACAAAAAAATTCACAAAAAAAGGCAATTTTTCAGAGGTTCACAGTGGGAAGACCCCTTAACGCGAGAGGGTAATTGAGTGCTCCGTTTGAAACTCGAATAATTCGCAGGATGAGGAGATGGATCAAATAACGTGTAGTCGAAAATAGAATAACGTACAATTTTAGTTCGTCTCCTTCATCTACTGCATTTATGCACATACTTAAACAACTTATTCGGTTGTTCGAAAAATAATTTCGTTTCTGGATGAAGATTAGAGACGATGTTTTGCAACAGAAAGAAACAAGTTTGCTCAATTACCATTGTATTTATCATTTTGTTCCAACACTTGTCGCTATCTTTCAGATAATAGAATGGTTCTGCATTCATAGAACTGTAAATAGCTGAATCAACGAAATTACTTTGCAAACAATCTAATATTTTTATTTAGTGCATTCCGTGTCGAATTTCAAACGCGGATAGTGTAAACTCGAAAATCGAAGTATACTTTCTGCAAGGGCCCTCATTTAGTGAAACGAAAATGTCAAGTTCGTTATCGCGTTGTAATTTCACGCGCAAAGCGAATACAGGAGAGTTACGCACAAAGGTGAGAAGGATCTGGTCCTGGGTAATGCGAGCATGGACGAAGTGCGTCGGCGCTGCACCGGCGTCTGCCCTGATCGATCAACAGATTTCATTCGAATCGCCATCGAATTCAGGAAGGGTCATGGTCTGGCCTTGGTAAACCGGGATGATGTGGCAAACGCTTCGGTGGTTCCGATGGCGTGACACTCGAACCTTGTAATTCATTAAGGATGAATTTCAGTAACAATCTTAGCCAAAGATAATCAATTTATTAATCGAGACGTTAGTACGGCTATTTCCTGTGATACAACCCAAGCAGAAATAACAATTATATTTTTATTACAACTTATGTTGAATTCGTTCTTACTTTATATTTTATTTTGTCAATGTATTGCATATTTGATGTTTTATTACGACCTTATTTTTTGGAATGTACCTGAAATGCGACTGCTACAAATTAAATAATCAAACTTTAATTTTTCTTTATTTTATTTCATACGCAAGATTTCTAAAATTTTGGCTTATTATTTCACTCTTAAATTTGTAGTTTAAAAATTTCGTAGCTTTAAGAGTAAAATAATTTTCAAAACTTTGTGAGAAGTTTTACTATGGCATATAAAGGTTCATTCCCCCAATTAAAAAAAAATTTCGCTTAGTTTTAATGCTACTGAAGTTCAGCCTTAAGGTTTTAATGAAGAATTATTCGATCTCCGCGCGGACAATCCGCAAAGCAGATAACGAATAGGAGAAAAGTGAAATTTGCAATGTTCATCCGCAGGAAGGTGTGCGAACGAGTTAGAGAGGAGAAAGATTATTTCATATCGTGTTGGTATGTAAGTTGGAAGAGATAGCGCAGAGTACAGGCAACGGTAAAGAAAAATGATGCGCGCAACGTGAAGAGCGCAGCTAAATTCTGACCTAGTTTTGTGAAGCGTGTCCTGGGTCATGACCATCGATTGTTTCTCCTCATTCTTTCTCGCAAACGCCTTCCCATTGATTATGGGGCCGCGACCTAAATGCTTCGAGATCTTACTCTGAAATTAGGCTTTCAATGGAATCGACGGGATACGCGATACGCTAATTTCTCGTTTCTTCTATTTTTCTCGGTAATTGATTAAGGATACTGGACACTTAGTTGTTTCCATCGAAAATAATGCATTTCTTTCGGATTTAATTACAAAGACGTAAGTTAAAAGACGTAAGCTTTAAAAAAATATGCTTGTTTATAAATGCATTACATATGCATTACAGATGGCGCTACAGGTGGCTTAGAACTCAAAAACGGAGGTTCCCATTGATTCGAATTAAATTGGAGCATATTTGCAAAATGTGTCATTTCGGTCTGAACCTAAATTAAAGTCAACAAAAACTCTTATTTTCTACGAAAAAAAATTAAAACGTCACATTTTTTAGCGAAAATGCAGCTTTTTGAAAAATCTTCATTTCGTAGCTATCATTTTCATTATTTTGCTTGTTTTGCAGGTTCAGTGTAGAATCAGAAGCATTTTAAAGAAGAATCTGCAAGGAAGTTACTGAATTTACTTTCGTTTATTCAAAATCACCACAAAACCATCTGTTGCGCCGTTTGTAATGCATGCATTCATGAACAAGCATATTTTTTTAAAGCTTGTTGTTTTTTAAACCTTTGTGTTAAAGGACAAGTCGCTACTTTAACTTACGTCTTTGTAATTAAATCCGAAAGGAATACATAATTTTTATCGATGACAACGATTACCTAGTACCGTTAATCGATTATCGAGAAAAATTGAAGGAATTAACAACAGAAGGAATAAACAATAATATTTTTTAAAGCTTATAATGTAAATAAACATTGTGTTAAAGGACAAGTCTCTATTTTAACTTATGTCTTTGTAATGAAGGAGTTATGCCTAGTTAGGCGCGCAAAAAAAGACGAAAGCTTACAAAATTTTTTTTAATGTAGTTTGATAATATTTTAGTACATACGTTTTGGTATCTGAGAATGAGTCTTTATCAAATTTGTACTATTTTTTCATTGAAAACTATCAATTCCTTTCGGAGATATAAACAATCTGCGACATGTCTTTTTAAAAAGAGTGGTTTGCGATGAGCACGATTATTCAGAACTGGATCATCGAAAATAAAAAATTCGTAAGAATTTAGTTAGTTCATTAGTTTACCCTAGTCTTTAATCGTTCCTTTTTATTTTTTTAATTGATTTTTAACAAAGTGACAGCTGTTTAAAGTTTAAGTATCGATTTTGTAAAGCAATAATCATTTTTCATCCATAAAATGCAAAATATCTACTAAAAAAAGAAATCGAACGATCCAAGACAAGATTTTTATATTTAAAATGAGCCTGTAAAATTTGAAAGAGATCGGTTAAGTGATTTTGGAGAAATTTTGTCCACCGATTTTGAAAACATGATTTTGATGTATCCTATATATATATAGTATCCTATATATATATAGTATCCTATATATACATAGTATCCTATATCGTTGAACTCATCTTGGCATAAGCTATTATACATTGAAAGAAAAAATATATAGTTCCATTAAAAAAAAACATTAGTTAGGAGATTTTTTAGTATCACCACATTTGCCCTTTGAACAGTACAATTTACGTGACTCACCCTGCAGTACCCTCAAACTAGCACGAGTTCTCACGTTCTTGCGCTCAAGGGATTCGTATTATCCTACGTAATGTCGTTCGAACAAAATCTAATTTCAAAGTACGACGAACAAAAGAGGAGTTTTGAAATTCCGTTTCCCCGATTCGCCCTAACATATTCAAATTTGTTCGATATTTGTTTTTACGTAAGAATCGTCGTTCCCGTCAATTTCGTGAGATAACCGAAGTAATATGTTTGAAGATCGTCGCACCGTAAACAGTTAACTAAGTTAATTAAGAGAAAGGCGCGAAATGTTACGAGGATTCGTAATACCGTCGGTAATAACTCTAGAGTTCGCGAAGATGTAAAATCCATGTAAAGTTCCTAACCTACTTACCGAAAGTCACGATCACGGTCAGCGTTTGTGCGTTCCTGTAAGGTGCGTCACGTTCCGAAGGAAAGAGAAAGAAAACGATGTACTCCGATCGTCTGGAAGATTAATTTCCCATACGGAAGATTCATGGTTCTTTTCAGCAATCAATGTGAGCATTACAAGGTAACTGTACAAACGGACGTCTGCACGCTCACAAACGCTCGTTCGCATCTCGCTGCAGCCTTAATAAGGCGCTAGCGTAACAATACACCGATACCGGTCGTAAATTGTTTCTTGACGAGGATTCGCGGAGAAATTCGCCGCTCTGAAATAGTAATTTTATCCGAGTATCGTTGGTGGTCAATTATATTCCGGAACGAGGCGCTTCTAAATAAATGGGATGCCACCTCGAAGATAGCGTTGAGCTCCGCTGAAAGGTACAGGTCCCGACCTACTTGAGACGAGTCACGCTTGCGATCAAGCTTTGAACTTTACCTACTCTCCGAAGGCATCTCTGCATACCGATAATCTCACCCGAACGCATAATTATTCCAAAGGATCTACTACTGCGTTTACCACATCCAAAGTTGTCGCGTGTCGCGACGACAAGACAAAGATGTCGGACGAGATCTTATCCAACGTTCTTAGCCGCGAGTCAGAAGGTGAGCCCGAGGTACCGTAAAAGATTGCTTGGCAAAGTTTGACACACTTCGCGAGCCCGTGACCTCGTAAGATTTTGAATCTTAACTTCACCAGGATGCAAATTTCGTTCGAATGGAAGCAGGTGACGACGACCACGAAAACTTCGCCGTCGTTCTTTGTCCATTCCTTTTTCCACTAAATTTTCCGTTTCTATATTTTTTCAGGTGTTGGGTTGTCGCGTCACATAGTCGGCTATTTACACAAGAAACTCCGAAAAAAATATTAAAAATTTTCGTCCATCTTGAAATTTCCATAACGTTGCTAAAATTTAACAAAAACTGATGGAACAAAACCATTTTAAACGTTTAACTTTCTACTTTTCGATGCTTTGTATCAATTTAATTTAACTGGATAGCCAGGAAATAAAATTCGCGCTTGAAAAGGAGTGTGCAATCTGCAAAAGTTTTTCAAGTGTATCAAGTGCAGTGAAATAGAAACGATATTTTTTGTAATTATTGTGCACACATTTCAGAAATATGATCATTTGTAAGATAAATTAAACTTCATTGAAAGAAAGTAATATTTAACAAAAATATAGCCATTTACAAAAGAACGTTTTCCAAATACTTTGCGCATGGTACAGGTATTCTATGTAATCTTGCTTCAATAATATAGAAGAATAGCTTGCATACTTGATAATTCTATTACGTATTACTGAAACAAATTTTCCTATACCCAAACATTGAAGTATTTGCACCGCAAGGTCGGCAAATATTATTTTACGTTTGAAATATGCTGAAATCAAGTAAATTATTGTTTTCATGCAGAATTCGTTAGTAAACTTTTTAATAAGAAAATGTATGTTTTAAGAAAACTTTCGCACTATTATCATTAGGGTAATGGTCTCTATTAATGAGCCTGTACCTATTAGTGTGCCTCTATACTTAAATAAATTGTAAAGAAGAATATCTCTAAGAAATAAAAGAAAAACATTTTTTTAAATAAAGTCAAAGTATTAAACTTAATGAAAAAAAAATGTTTTTCTTTCATTTCTAAAGGAATTCCTTTTTTATAACTTATTTAAATGGAAGGGCACACTGATACGTTCAGGCTCACTAATAGGGACCAGTACCCTAATTCTCATAAGAAATGTTTCTTTATCAAATGATGTCTTTTTTTTTTAGTATAGTCTGCTGGTTGCTTTTCGTTAGTAGGTTTAGGAAGCATAGGAACGTGATCGCAGGTGTCGTATTTGTGTGAAATGCTGCAATTATCAGGCGTCATTTTTACTTAAGTTACTTATAAAACTTCAATACGAGTGTGAAGAAAATGATTGAATTATGGATTCTCTTAAAATATTAACAACTATACAAATATAAATGATACGACAAAAAGAACTGTTCGATAATGAAGATTAGACTATCCTAAAAGGTTCTCATAATGCGAAAATGTACATAATTTTTGTGAATCATATAAAGATTACTAATAAATGTTTCAACTCTCAAGTTTCAACGAATTGCCTACCTTTACAAGTGCACAAATGAAGAAAAAAAAGTTTAGTACATTATTCTGTAGACATTTAACAATCGGAAACGATGAAAATTTTACACTTGACACAAATTTTTGCAATGAACTTTCTTCCGGGTTTTCGCTGCAAATCCTCGACTGGGTCGCCGCGAACTGAAGGCGCCGCGGACATGCATGGTGTGTAGTAGAGAGTGTAGGAAATTGCTCCTCGACTCTGGTACCACGATAAGATGCAATCAGTAATTATCGACACATTGCGTCGTGTCGACGTACTCTCTTGTCAATCATAGACGATGTCTAACAACACTCTCGGTGACAGTATCTTCGCATCGAGATTGCAGCTGTTAGTTAGCGCAACGTGGCGTTAATTGTGCCTCTGGCTCGTGCGATTCGAGCCGATCGTAAAAATAGATCGAGATGCTACTTTCGCGTCTTTCGTTTCCTAACGTTTTTAGGTTACAATTATGGATTTTTTACGGTGTTACACGCATCCACGATGGGGTACGTCATAAGTAGTTGACATAGATTGATGCTCTGACTCCGAAATGAAGTGAAATTCGATCGATTGAGATTCTTGGTCGTCTTCTTCCCCCGTTTTAGGCGGAAGTTTTCCCCTCCCGTTCCAATTACAAGAATAAAATTTGTGAATGTGGAACGCGAAATATCGAGCGAGGTTCCGCGCTTGCCAAGAAATAAGTCGCGTCTCGTGACCTCTCCAGCATTAGATAATAGCCAGTGAAAACTGCTCTCCGGTCGAGGAGTTGTCAACTTCCGCGAGAATTATTCGCGTAATGAATATCAGAAATTTCAAGTAAACCTCATTAGCGAAACTCATTAGCGTCGGTTCGAATGTGCAAGAAAAGAGGGTTGCAAACAAAAACAACGTACAGTCACGATAACGAGGAAGCATGACGTTCCTCTCCTCGGTATCTTCCATCAATATGCCAATGTATGTAAATAGAAAATTTCTGTTTACATTGAAAACTCGAGGAACATCGGTTATTTGAACTTTCGCTCCTGTAAACTCACATTCAGAATTTGTGAACCGTGTTTCCTGGAAGCGTGCGCGAAAACTTGTTGCTGATATCGGGGAAACTATTGCCCCCTTTCGTTCCCGAGATCGATCACCCTCTATAAACGCGACCGTGCTAGACCCAACCAGACTTATGACTTTCTGCATCCAAGTCAGAACCGCCTGTGTATAAATAATCGTTTGATGCGTTTAAAATAGACGTCTAAAAACGGTTCGTGCGACTGGTATTGAAAATCGACTCGTGCACCGAATGGTGACATGAAAAACGAAAAGAATTGGCTAGTCGGCGACTGCCAGAATTAGATAAGAAATCCTTGAGAAAGTTGAATGTGACTATTGGTTTTTCGAAGTGTTTTTGAAACCCTAAATTTCACTCCTATAACCCTCCTATAACGCGGTAGATATGTATGTTCCCAGAAAACGTTACGTTTTAGGAAACCGCGTTATAGGAGACATTAATTTTGTATAGAAACTACATTTGGATTTTAAATGAGAAATTATTCACTGATGTAAAACAAAAAAACTAGTTTTTGATCATTTTGGAGACCTTCTCGACGTAACATTTTTTTTTAACGCGATAAAATCTTAAACTATAGAGCTTTTTTTATTATTAAAAGATAAATTTATGTTTTGCTTTCAAGAAAAGATTTTAAAAAGTTGAAAATAAGTATAATTGAATTATTTACAAGCTATGGAATAATAAGATGATTGGGAACTAGTTTTTGATCATCTAAAATGCATAAGAACTAATTTTTGATCAGACGAGGAACTAACTTTTGATCATTTAAAACGCATTGGAACTAATTTCATATCATGTACAGTACTAATTTTTGATCAGGGATTTTTTGCATAAGTAAAATCAACCAGCAGGCTGTACAAAAAAAAAAGACATCATTTGATAAAGAAACAACATCTCAAGAAGAAACTCGGATGTATTTTCCAATGAGAATTAATGGTAATAGTGCGAAGGTTTTCTTAAATACATTTTCTTATTAAAAAGTTTCCTGACCTACGAATTCTGTATGGAAACAATAATTAACCTAATTTCAGCATAATTCAAGCGTAAAAATCATTTTTTCCGACCTTTCAGTGCAAAAACTTCAATGTTTGGGTATAGGAAAGTTTGTTTCAGTAATGCATAATCAAATTATCAAGTATGCAAGCTCTTCTTCTATATTGTTGAAGCAAGATTGCCAAGAAAATTACACAGAATATCTCTACCATGCACAAAGTATTTGGAAAACGTTCTTTTGTAAATGGCTATATTTTTGAAGTTTGATGTATCTTACAAGTAAATGATCATATTTCCTAAATGTGTGCACAAAAATTACAAAAAAATATCGTTTGTATTTCATTGCCCTTGATACATATAAAAAAACGTACAGATTACATACTCCTTTTCAATAGCAAATTTCATTTCCTGGAAATCCAGATAAATTAAGTTGGTACAAAGCATCGAAAAGTGGAAAGTTAAATGTTTAAAATGTTTTTTGTTCTATCAGTTTTTGTTAAATTTTAGCAACATTATGGAAATTTGAAGATAGACGACATTTTAAAATAATTTTTCCGTCTTTCTTATGCTTCTTCTGTGATATTTAAGAATCGTCGATCGTGAAAAATGTCGATCGCTCCGCACGGTGCGTTGCGCATGCGTATACAGGATGAGTACCGCAACATGATCACTTCGAATAACTGATAAATTGTTTGTTGTATAAAAAATGTTTCAAACATAAGGCAAAGCAACAAAAGATCAATTACAACACAGTATATTTCTCGGAAACCCAGACAACTTTTTTTGACACATTTGTTTTATAGAGCAATCAACTTACCAATTGTTCCAGATAAATTAAAAGTTGTAGAGGAACCTTCGCATTTTCTGAATCGCGTTGCAAAAAAATGTCCGCAATTTCTAAACCGCGTTACCAAATTACCAGATTATAGGTGGGTTACCCGTATATAAAATGGGAGACGGACAGATATGCCGTCGGAGAAAGACCCGAGCTCATAATTCAGCCTCTCTCGTTAAAAATGACTACCACGTCGACGCGAGGCCGTGGACGGATAAGTGAGTGGAAGCTGAACGCATTGCGATACGTTTCCTGAATGGACAGGTAGAAGCAGCAGGAGCGGCGACGATTCCGATGAGTAGGACAGTGTGTCGCTGTCGTGCGCGCTGAGCCTCGTTCTTCTCCACGTGACCTGGTCACTGGCCCACTTTGATTTCTCCTGGTCCCTCCTCTCTCTATCTCTCCTTCTCTTCCTCTCTCTCTCTTTCTCTTCCCACCTTCCCTCCTCTCTCACACTCTTTCCCTTCCGCGTCCTTTTCTTTTCCTTCCCTGATGACGATGATGACGGGGCTTCATCGTTCCTGGCTTTGACGACGTCCCCACCTCTTCTTCGACGGACCGATCGGTCTTCCTGGGTAACGCTGCCTCCACCATAAACGACCTCCACCACCGTTCGTTCCTCGACCACCACCATACCGCCGGCAATCCTCTTCGAAGGCGCCGCTTATGACTTAGCCATGCGATTCCAGCACATGCCGTGGCACGGGTACAACAGCCAGACAGGTACCATCCCGTTGACCAACCGGATGGACGAACGGTGCGCGGAAGAGATCGGTATTAGGATCGCGTGACACACGTTCGATCGAGCGCATTCGCCGAAGCTGCCGCTGTCCAATAAGCTCCGGTCTCGATCGTCGAACAGTGATCTTTCCTTTTTCCTCGGTGTACGTCGCGTTCGGCAAGTTCGGCTTCCCTTTTTTCGAGTCAACCGGGCCAGTCCGCGGTGTTCGGATCGCGAGTCGAAACAGGCGGGAAGCAAAAGTGGAGGAATTGAAGTGAAGAAGTGCGACGCGTGACGGAATCGCTAGGGTGGCAACGTGTGAACTTGGTAAAGGACGTTCGAGCGACGCGAACGGAGGTCAAGCTTTCTTCCCGAGGACGAACGGCGACGCTACTTTCGGGGATTTAAGGCAACGTTATGAGACGATTCTGAAGATTAGGTGAACGTGTCCACGGTTCAATGTATCGCACGGTAAGCGTTTTGTTACTTATTTCGTCCGCACGCGATGTCCAAACCTGTGCGTTCCACTTCCGACAGCGATGCCGCTAGGTAAATGCGCTGACATTTCCGAAGACTGCCGTCGCTCGTTCGCTGATAGAAAATGCGGCTAGTTACGCAGCTAGCGAAACAGTGACCGTAATTGTTAAAAAGGCACGGCAACCGTGAACGGTTCTCCATTCGATGCGACCGTTCCTTCTAAAATTAACGTTCATTACTATGCTCGGTATGTTACACAGACCATTCCCAACTATGTCCTCTGGTTCTTGAACATACTGTCAGGTCATTCCGTTTAAATGATCGCAACCAGCGCGAACTATGCCACGGTTATCGATTCTGCGGCCACGATTTCGCGTGGAAACGTGCCGCGAGGAAATTTCGTTCACGACCACGGCGACGGGGACGTTTCTCCGCATTCAAAGTACTTTCCGCCGCGCGTTAATAGAACACGGACAATGCAGTAAATATGAATGTAGAAAGTTCGACCGCGGCTGCGGCGGCGGCGACAAAAAGGAAATCGGTCAGTTTGAGATGTTAGGATAGTTTATCGGAACCAGGACGTGATCAGGAATCAGTGCGATCTTGCAGAAGGTAATCTGACCGTGGAAGCGGGAGAAAGCTGGGTTTCCTGACTTTGGCCCGCGGTAAACGAGGCGATATACATAGAAGATCATTTGGCATGCTCCGCTAATTCGCCGCATCCTTCTTCCTTTTCTTCTTCTCTCTTTTTTTCTCGAGAATTTCATCCACGCGTCGTCACCCACGTGTTACACATTTTTCAAGTCTCGTTTATCGCCGTTTAAACGTCACGCGTAATTACTTTGCACTCGATTTTCCTAATTATGCGTTTAAAATGAACGACCTTTGTCATGACTGGATGCGGTGTCCAATACATACAAGATTTTTCGATCACCATGTGATTATTATTATTGTTATTCGTCCTTATTACTTTTTTATGTCATACAGATACTATATTTTTTTTTTATTTTGAGCATTTCAAGCCTTGGCGAAAGCTTACATCTGCTTTACATTTGTAGGTATTTCATTCAACTTTTCTGTTCCGATGTAAGGACAATCTTACAGTGTTGACTCAAAGAACGACGCCTGCGTTTGATTCGAGAAAGGATTTGTCTGTCCTCACCACTTCTTTGCCGGTGCGAGTCTCCTCGTTCCGTTGTGCCCGAGATCGAACCCGACTCGAAAAAGGGCCGCGCTCGGTTCTAAAACCCAGCCGTTTTTCGAGTCAACACTGTATATTGTATATATATATATATATTTTTTTTTTATGCAGTGTTCAAGAAAAGCGAAAATATGTTTACAAGCTTCGGGTTACTTATTAAGTTCTACAGATATTATATACCTACATTGAGAAATTATAAGAAGTAAAAGACGAGGCTACAACGCGTAATGGTCCAAAGTCCCAAAAACGTGGCGAAAATATAAAGGCATCTTATGATTTTCGTGAAAATTAATAAAACGGGGTTTTTAAAGTCACTGATAACGAATCTAAAGTCTAAATGACAAAAATTAAAACGGTGGGCTCAAAATGGCGGACGAATATATTTTTACAAAGTCGAGAATTAGATAAATTTTGGTGAAAATTCGGTACTCTGTGATTTTTGATGTCGCTCAATAAGAAATACGTATTAATATTCAGTTGAAGTCGAAAAATAGATCATTACATTGTAAACCCCTTTAATAGAACTCCTACGTTTTTGCAAAAAATGCAACTTTTAACCAAAAATTCATGTCTAAAAACAACCGCCATTTTAAACAAAATCAATATTTTTTTAAAATCCTACGTACTTCAGTAGTGCATTTTGTGTGGACAAAGTACATCTTTGGTTTTTTATCTTGGGATGAAATGTGACTGAGAAACCTTGCACACCGAATTGTAAAAAACACGATTCCGAAAATAGTCGAGTACGTCGCCATTGTGGACCGAAAAAATGTTGAAAAAATATCTTTTTATTCTTCAATAGTTGTATAATGAAGTGCAATTTAATTTTCTTAAATAAAGTTATTTATTTATCAGACATAATTGTAGAGCTCATAAGGTGAAATTCGTGATTGTAGAGATCGAAGGGACGTGGTTGCTAAATAATTCAATATAACCGTGTTTATATGCGTGTTTACTACTGATACATTATTATTTCAATGCAAAATAAGTGAAAATTCATTATAAAACATTTGGTCTTTAGCATTTTGGCCATATTTTCGAAATTTGTTACCACAGTGCAGCGCAAGCACTGTTAACAAACCTAATCCTTATGTGTTGTATGTGTTGAACACTGCGTTCCGTCGCGACGGCTGGTAGTCATACCGAAAACACGCCTTTACAACGTTGGAATGTCCTTTTTCGCTCTGGATCGCTGTTCTCGAATTTGATCCACAAGTTCCGACAAAACTGTGCATGGATAGTAAAAATAACGATGTTCACGGCGTTCACTGTCAGAGCTCCGCCTTCGCAAGTCAGTGCGGAGATTTATAAAATACGAACGTACCTTTGCAACGCTAAACTTACGAAGTTTAAGAGCTCTCCGATAAATCGAGAATCGCGATTTCAAAGGTTCCATCGAACGGATCAAAGAGGCAAGCCGGAGAGTTAGATTACTCGCGTCGAGACCGAGTAGAGTCCTAGGTACACAGATACGTGTACAGGCGCGCAACCGCGTGTGTGCATTTAACTTAGGTATGTCATGGCAACAAGGTAGTGGTGAGTTGGTAACGGTTGTCAGTGCACAGACGACTTGTGTCACTCTTTCCAATTCTGCTCGTTGATTTGCGCGTTTAACGCTTATTCGCGGCTCTTCTTGTCGCTCCACTTTAACGCAGCCGGCACGGTGTTTCAGCGGAGCATTGAAAGAAAAAAAAAAAAAAAAAAACGGTACTCTTCTAAATAAACGGTACATTCACCAATAATAACATCCTTTCGACCTTTATGCGCAATGCGATCGCAATAAACGTGTTAGTCGCAACGAGAACGCAAAGTACGAAGAGCAAAAGTGCGAACTCGTGGCGAATCGCGTGTAAATCGCGTTTAACGCGTTCATTATATTTACCAGCAATTATCGCAACGTCGGGCAGACACGAGTTTGTAATAATCGGCTCCTGACAGCGTGACCGACGCGAATTAACCGTCTTAAACGCGTGTTCGCGTTGTTCTTGCCGCCCTACATTCAAGGTCTACTTTTCGATCTTCTTAAAATGCAGACAGCGCACTGTCCCTTTCGAAGTTGTTCAAAGTTGACCGCTTCATTTTGGCACGTAGCAACGATAGAAAGTGGTCATCGAACGTTTCCCGCGTTCCCGTTTCGCTACATCGTTCCTGTTTCGGTTTGTCACTTCCAAACTTAACCGTTTCTCTTTCGAGAACGTTTCACCGTCTTTTCGTTTGACGAACTACGATCCGTCACTTTCATCGATTCGGAAACAATCGAACTAGGCGAAGGAGAACGGTTTTGCACGACTGATTGAGTTCGAAGTATATCTTGACCGTTCAAGTGAAAGCAGGGAACGTCTGCGATGCTGCGGCACATCCCGTTTTGCATCTCTTTGGAGCTTCCGTCGTTCATCCGGTTCAGCGAGTCTTTGACTCACTTTCTACATCGTTTTATTAACGAAACATTCTTCAATGTCAATCGAGAAACTCGATTTTCGGATGTCGCGAGCTAAAAACTCTTCAATATACGCGATAGGCGAACGAATTCAACGCGCTGCGAATAATGTGTACGTCTCTTTATTACTAACGAAGGAAGCACTTGAAGTTTAACGCTGAATTTTTAAAGAGCTTTTGCCAGAGTGTAGAATTCGTCAAGCTTAATACTGCAATGCCCACTTTTGGGGCATACAGTAAATAATTTACAAGATATTAACAATTAAAGTTGCGCAGTGACTGTATGTTCTGAAGTACAAAATCACTGCGCTGAGATTTGAACTTGCACCGTACTCGAGGTTTTGAAGAGGAGCATCTAATCACTGCGTCAAAACCGATACGGTAGAAGTCTTTCATAATTCATAACTAGACTGCGGATTTTTATGCAAAATAACATTTTTACAAGCACAAATAACGAATTGCAAATTGAATAACAGTACATTTAATTTTCGAAAGATTATAACTTAAATTATATTATTGATATTTTGTATATTTTTGCATGTAGTAACAGTCTCGCAGATATTTTGCATACTTAAAATTGTCATAAATGCATAAAATCCGCAGTCTATTCATAACATACAATATCACTGCGCAACTTTAATTGTTAAAGTTGTAAATTGTTCCCATTAACGTACAGAGGAATGAAAATTAAAATCTACATCAAGGACATAATACTAAAATTAAAGAAGATAAATTACATAGCTTTGTGGATTTGTAACTTGAAAGAATAAATTAAGCCACAAAATAAATGCAAATTACTGCCAAAAACATTAGCTATTCCGCACGTAGGGTTGATAGATTCAAAATTCAAGAATTTCGAGGTATAACTTAGAGGATAAAAGCTAAGAGAAAAATATCTTGTAAACTACTCGCCATATGCTCTCAAAAGCTCATTAAAAAGTCTGCCTTATACTTGTTAACCGCGTTAACTTGTTTCCCTCGTTAGTGCAGAGTAACGTTAAAGTAGGTTGTGTTTAACAAGTAGTTTTCGTTGGTGGTACTATAATTGAGATTCGAACAAGGCACTGTCGTTGAATTCAACTTTGAGGCTGAGTACGCGCGAAGTCGTGGACACCAGGAAGTCCAGAACAGGAGCAAAGAAACAATCATAATTAATTAATAGGTATTTGTAATTGACGCTTTCTTCACCTTTACAAAGTGGCTGCAAACGCGTTGACACGATCTCGAAAGGACAAATGATAGAGCGGAAGACGATGACCAATATGATAAGACGCAAGTGTCGGTAGGTGGATGAGGCCGGAGCCAATCGGGTCACCCAGATCCAATAACGAAGAGGAGTCGAACTGAGCTTTCTCCAAGGTTCGCTTGTATGCGTGCACGCACAATCCTATGCACGCCTGTTTGTTCACACACCTGTACACGGCCCACCTCGCATACTGACGTACGGCCAATGAACGCGGAAGAATTTTCGAGGCTCTCCGAACCTACTCTTTGAC
This sequence comes from Perdita meconis, assembly GCA_030770465.2. Classification (NCBI taxonomy): domain Eukaryota; kingdom Metazoa; phylum Arthropoda; class Insecta; order Hymenoptera; family Andrenidae; genus Perdita; species Perdita meconis. Next base: position 6,137,145 of record JASKOS020000004.1, read on the forward strand.
TCTTTCCCTGCACCAGCCACGAGCCCAAGATCGTGACCGTGTCCGGACCCCTTTGCGTTCATACACGGTGTCTTGTTTCTATGTGCGACCGGTCAAGAACCGCGTTCCTCTTCCATAAACAAACTATGGAAAAATTATTTCAATATTTGTTACGCTTTTACAGTTCCATATGGGTCATTGATCATTCTATGCGAAATCGGACACTTTTTGGAGTACCAAATTTGGATATTTTGTAACTTTTAGGAATACATCAAATGATTTTTGATAATATCAAAAATTGTTGATTTTATAGCTTTTTGAACTTTAGTTCACTTTTTTCTAACAATTGTAACTCTTAGTAGAAGAATTTTTTTTAGTTCTTTAACTAGTAAAGTAATAAAAATGTGCCTTTGCGTGCTTATATTACAGACATAGGAATATGTAATAAAAATTATTTCCATTGAGAAAGAAATTGTTTTAATCATTTATTTTGCAACTGTTGTTAACAAGAGCAGGTTTTTTTATAGCAGGGCAATATTTGAAACTTCGAGAAAAATTGAGGATTTAGACTTATTTATTTCTCTATGGAATTTCAAAAATATGGACACTTTGAAAGTGACCGTATGAAAATTGATTGAATTGAACGCTACGTCTTGGAATCCACTCATTCCATCCACCGCGCTGACGGGATTCTAGCGCGGTTCCTAGCACAGTCAGACCTAATTCAATTAATTTTCATACGGTCAACTTTAAAGTGTTTATATTTTTTAAAGTCTGTCCGTAAAGAGTACAAATATAAAGCTATATTCTCTAAATATTACTCCGCTATAAGAAAAACCTTCATTTGTTAACAACAGTAGCAAAATAAATAAATAAAACAATTTTTTTCCCAATTGAAATAATTTCTATTACACACTCCTATGTCTCTAGTATAAACAGCCATAGAAACCTATTTCATCACTCTACTAGTTTAAGAGTTAAAATTGTTAGAAAGGAAATGAACATTAAATTTCAAAGAGGTGTAAAATCAACAATTTAAGAAATTTTCAAAAACTCTTTGTGTTAGATTTATATACTCCTTAAAACTACAAAATACAAAGACCCAATTCCTGACCACTTAAGAATAACTGTAATAGTTTTTCTAACGTGTAAATGTGAAAATTAACCTAATCTCAAAATTTGTGATATTTGAGGCACAAATAACAATAATTGAATTATAATTTAAGCTCTAAAGTCAAAAAAGTAAAGGGAGCAATTTCTGATTACCAAAATTATGTCTAATATTATCTATCAAGTTTTACTTTTAAAACTCAAAGCAGTTAATTATTTACTAAGTGTTTGGAATTCATTTTTAGTATAATAATTTATTGTATGATAGTTACATATCAAGCTGATCAGGAATTTAGTCCTTGACAGTAGGTATTCTAATTTCACTAAAATCTGAAATGGTACTCCGAAAATTGTTTAATTTCGCATGGAATGACTCAAATAGGTCTCGTAACAGGATATTCTTCCGTTGCTTCTGGCATTTTATTCCATGAATTCTGCACACTGCTCAAACGTGGTTCATAAACACTCGTTATCCGCGGCATTTCACCAGCAGATCGCGAATGATTTTAAAGAAAATGCGTAGAATTCTGTTGAAGTAACGGAGCGTCGAGTTCGGATGCCGATACACCTTTCCTCGCGGAACCCTGTATGCATCGAGCTTCAGTTTCAATTTATTACCACAGTGTTCCGCTTTAACCGTGCTTTCGTATACGAAACCTGTTTCGACGTTTACCTTTATCCGCGGAAACGTGGCTGCACCTTCGAGTAATTCCCAGAAAAATATGATCGAAGTAGGACGAAGTTGAAACGGTAATAAGTGACCGTCGCATCGTCTCGTTTCTTTATCTATTGTTTATCGCGGATCGCAGAGCAAGTTAATTATTACGCATTGCGTAAGAACGAGATGATCGTTGAGCGTAATTAGCTGCTGTTGATTGGTCCGAATTGGTTCGCGTCGCGATCGGAACCGCTTGAGATCGAAGAGCGAGAAACGGAACGGTTCGAAGGAAAGTGACTTCCGCGTAATCACGCATGTGTGCATCAGGATCGTATCGCGCGCGAACGACGAACGAAAGGGAACGATTGTCATGGCGTATCAACGTCGACAACGAGTATTCTGACGACGTAACGAGACAAGTTACGATTCGTTTTATCGAGATGATAGAATTCGAAAGACGCGAAATACTTTCTCCGCGATCGTTGAATGAACGCGTCGCGCTCCGTCAGTTGACACAGATGAAAATGAGAATGACGTCTCTAATTCGCGTCGAGGAATCAAATCGTATATCGTGCCGGGAAACAGAGCGGACTTTCTAGAATGCGACCCGTACGATACCGGCAACAATAGAAAACGAATTCGGGAGGGGAAATTTCATTTTTACCGCGGCAGGTTCTGTGCGTAACTTTGCGTCGCGTCTCGCGTGCATGTAATAACGTTTTTCGAGTAGAAGGAAGAGACGACACCGAATAACACGGAGATAATTGATAGTAACGGTATCTTCCTTGACTCTGAGATTCCTGTTGCTTGCCTGCTACTCTTAAAGAGGAACGAATTATCATCGGACGCGCGAAAAAAAGGACGACTGCTAAGCGTTTAGCGGAACTCGATTGCTCCACAGTGTCGCGAATAGAGATGCCAGCTCCTTTTCTTATGTTTATTATTACAAAAATTGGTCTAAAAAAATGAATATGTTTATTTTTCATCTATTCACTATTTAATAACATTATTATTTATTAGTTTCCGATAAGAAATTTTTTTTAAACAAAATATACATTTACACTGATCGGAAAATGATGCAACATAAATTAATCTTCATCGCTCTCAGAACTGAATTCTTTGTCACGGATTGAAATTGTACTTTTATCAGAAAAGTTACTTGAACGATCATCGTCTAATTTCAATAAATCTCTCGCTCTATCTAATAAATTTCTTTCTCTATAACTGAAGGGTTATCCAAATAATGTGCCACATCTCGAAACTGAAATAAAACGTAAATTATTTGAGATTTATCTGGTTTCTTTATTTTAACACAAAAGTACTTTATGACATTGATTATGAAACACAATATCATTGAAGTGTTCTTCAGCTTTTTCTCCCAAAGTCCGAATTGTTTGACCTAATTTTCCATTAAAGTTTCACATAAGTCGGACTCAGTTTCAGTAATGGCAGCTGTAATATTGTTCCTCAGCTTATCAACAGTCCGAATTATTGACGTAGTCTTTACTTTTCAAAAATCTCCGCAGAAAAGAATCTAATGGTATTAAATCACATGGTTTAGTGGCCAATTAGTACACGTTGCTATACTGTATAATGTTATGTAATAATTTATTTCTGTTTTCTAATGAAATTTTGCGAATACAGAAGCAGATATGTCAAATCATTGTCATTTGTTAGAAGATGTGGCACTTCATTTGGATGACCCTATATTTATTACAGAGTTAGATGTTATTAAAAACATTGTTAATTCCAAATGTTAAAAAATTCATGTTTCTGTCTGACTGAGAATAATAATATTACTAATTTCTGTGTATTGACGCATATTAAAATTTACATGAAATAAGTTCAAAGTCTGCTGTAATACTAATAAAAACAAACATTACAAACATAACATACGTAATGAAAACAACAAACATAAATTAATTAAAATAGTTAAATGTACTTTCGTTATGAGTAAATAGACAGCGGATTTTTTGCATTCGTGGAGATACGAGGTATGCGAAAAATCTACAAGACTGTCAACATATGTCAAAATATATAAAATATCAAAAATATAATCGAAGTTAGAATGTTTAGAAAATTGAACATACTGTTATCAAGTTGCAATTCGTCATTTGTGCTTGTAAAAATTTTATTTTGCATAAAAATCCGCAGTCTTGTTATGAGTTTCCATCATACGACCAATTTTAAGTATAAACAGGATAATAAACTACTTATTTTGACAATATTTGTTGATATTCATTGTAAAAATCCACCAAAATCAAATGCGTTGTCCAACATACTAATTCTTCTGGTTAAACAGACTTCATGAGAATATTTCTCTATCTGTATTTCTATTATCTAAGCATTCCTTTACTTTACATGATGAGCATTTACTTTTTACGAAAGTAATTGCAAGTTATGAGTTTTGTCCGGCTAATTATCCATAAACGCGACACTGTACGCTCGCGAAACACCGACGCGACGTAAGAGATTGCGGCGAAGGCTGGACGCGGATGACCGAAGATTCGGCGACGACTTGAATGAAAGGACTCCGGATTCGCCGTCGGAGGCCTCGGGATCGAAGTTCTCGATCTTAAGAAGGTCAGAGGAATGCCAAAGAATAGAACAACGAAGGGGGAATTGGTAACTGGGTTACCGGTGTCTTCTTGAAGGAACGTCGAAGCGATTGGTCTCTCTCGTCGCCCTCCTCGTCTTTCTCACGGCCCCTTTCCACTCTTTCTCTTTTCCTCTCCGACGTATCGGCGCAAAGATACGCCTCGAAACGGAGTCCGCTTTTCGTTCTCTTCGCTCTTCTTCATCGTCGCGCGCCGTTCTCGTTCCTCTGTTTAGCATTACACGATCGTAGTAATACATAGAACGGCTCGTATGCCTCTGGACGGACTCTATAACGGGATTTCGGAACGCGTAGGGACATCGTGTGTGCTCACCTTCGAGAAACGCACGTGCACGCGAACGTGTAGATCTCGACGGGTATCGCGAGATGAGGAAAGTTCAGACACGAACCCAACGAAACGTCTTTGAACTTTGGCTTCTTCGATTCGCGACGCTATCGTCATTACTAGTTTCCTAATTTTGTCCGTTAATTAAATCGCTGCGAGAGCTAATGACACCATCTCCGAACGCTGCATCTCGCAACAAGAGTTCCGATACATTCTATCCGTAAGTCGTTTCAGTTACTAAAAAATTCTTCGCTTGGTTTCCTACTTCGTTCCTAATGATCCTCCGTTCTGTACGATCACCTTGCATCATCGAAATTCATAGATTATAAATTCATTTAAGATTTTCAGCTTCTCTGGCGCGCTTGCAATGTACCGTTACCGAACACCACGTCGCTATACAATGTGGGCATATTTAAAAAGAGAATCAATCTGTCTTTCATTCGAGTCAAAGATAGCGTTAAGAGTGGTTCGATGATTTTTATTCGTACTGTAAATTGTCTAGTTGTTCTACGACCTTTCGCGCAATCTATCATAACACATTCCCTCCATAAATCAATATAATATTTTGTTGCAGATGGCTGTCAAGAAAAGTCTCCAATTATTCCTTGTCATCCTTTCTTCGACATCCGTCATTTCGCACTCTTACGTGGCCCAAGAGCAAGGTAATGATTACATTGTACAAATAGTTGTAATAAATCAAGGATAGAAAGTCGTGCCACAATGACGCCTAGATTGCGATACGAAAACATCGTAAAACGCAGACGCTCAGACTTAACTATTACATTTCTATGGAAAAAGTTGCGATCCCATTCTCTCGGAGAGATTCGACGCATTGGGGTTGGATTTAAGGGGTTATACGCAGCGAGGAGGACGCAATAAAGCAAATATTTGAGAATTTATTTTGAAGAAGCATAAGCATGCATTGGTACGATACTTTTTTTTATTTAAAAGATTAATTTTTTATGAGTATTTAGTAATTTTTTTGTATAAAAATATTAATTTCTATGGAAGTTATTAGTAGTATTCAACAAGCACTGTTCAAAAAATGGTTATGCAGTGAGCACTGTCGTTCGAAATCAGGTTATGTAAAATTAAAATACTGAAAAGATTTCGTTAATTTATTAGTTTATCCTCTGACTCTGATTAATCGAAGGAATTTTCGAAATATTATATTAAAACAAGATGCTGACTGTTTAAAGTAAAAGCTTTGATTTTCAGAATAAAAAATGGTCATTTTTTATTCATAAAATAAAAAATGTACATTGAGAAAAAATCCTTCGATCCATCACTAAATTTTTATATCTAAAATAAGCCCACTAAATTTTAAAAAGATTGGTGCAGTAGCTTTTTAGATATCTTGCTCACCGTCTTTGAAAAGATTGATTTGAGAAAAACTCATTTAAAGTTCCGGAAGCTAATTTACAAACAATTGAGAAATTAATTGTAAGTGTTTAGTCAGATAAATTTGAAATTTTCAGTGAATATTTCTACACTGAAATACATTCAAAAACATTCATTTCTGAAAATTCGATTTTTTTCGACTTCTTGACTACGTATATAACTTTTTAACAATCAAAACAGGTAAATATAACATGAAGGTGGAAAGGTAAACTAAATGTTTTTACGACGTATGAAATAGAATAACGGGTAACGGGAAATACACAAATATTTGTGTTTCTTCAACTGTTTGAGAATATCATAAATGAAATGTTTCAGTTGACAGTAAAAGCTCAACTAAATAACGTTTCAAATGCATACTTAAATAATTATAATATACACAAATATTACTTTGAAATAGTATTTCATTCAGTACCTATTTCGTGAGTAAAATAGCATTTATTATCCATACTGATGTTCGTCGAAAATAAAATAGTTCACAGTCGTGCTATTTGGTACAGCATTTGTTGTTAGATGGACAGCAAAGACTGTTGACAGACTGGCGACAGAAACCCTGTTGACAGACTCGCTGCCGACTTGGCGACATATTGGCAGCAGAATTCAAATAGATACTGCTACCAATTTTGCAACAGTTTCTGTTAGCAGAGTTTGCTCGGTTTCTGACGCCAAACTGCTTCCCGATCTAATAGTACAGGCCCTGTTTGCAAAATGACAACTTAATGTGGAATCAGATGACTACGGCTTGGCGACAAGGTCTATTAAATGTTAAATCTGTTGCCCATTTGACGACAAAAATGGCTATTAACGGACCTGTATTCACGGTCCAAGTTCTTGGACACAGTTTTGGTAACTAACTGTTTATCATGTTACAACTGGTTGGTTGTAAAAATTAGCAACTGTCATGGAAAAATGGGACGCGCAGCATTTTCCGTAACATATTTTCGTCTGAAATTTTCATCTGAATTATCCGTTTTCACGTTGCAACTTCTAGTTACTTTTTGTCGGAGCTAGATCTTGGACACAGTTCTTGGACCGTGGACACAGGGCTTTAGACCTGGACTATACGGGCATTTTACACGCCCCCATTTTAAACTTACGTATTTCAATGCAATTGACTGCAAGGGCGTGGAATATGCTTGTGTAGTCAATCAGTGGAGAAAACGCCGACATGTAACACGCGATGTATGAAATACCCGAGTAGTTCTTGTCCACGGTGTATTGTACAGGTGTTGCAAGTTCCCTCAGAAATGTGTGATCATTAGATGGAAGATCTTCTAGCGACCGCTAGAGTGCGCCCGAGTAGAAACATCCGTGGGGAGCGCTCCTATTTTTTCAGCGAGCTCAAGTCAAGAGGTGACGAAACCGAACGCGAGTAAAGCTCTGTGATCATCTGTGACGCACTTCATTCGCACACGTGCATACCATACGCGGAGTTCTGACTATGACGCCCCTAGCGGCGACCAGAGGATCTTCCATCTATTGATCACAAAAAATCAACCAGACAGAGGTGCTTTGTCGGAATACAAAGCACGGAATACTTTGTCTTTAATACATCGTGTTCTGGTCTTAGAGTTGCTATAGATACAGTAACTAACTTCTGTTTTGTCGATTATAAGTAAAAAGGTTATTTGAGTAACTGTCAAGCCGTATGTGCCAGGAATAGGAAATACTAAATAGCAAATATGAAATAAAAGATAATTATGATATTTAAAGAAATAACACAAATATAAAACATTTCATTCGCGTCAGACTTTAGTTGAAATAGTAACGACTATTTCCCAATGAAGTAGGCATTGATTGAAATAGTATTTAAAAATATTGGGTGGGAACAGAAGTTCGTAGCGTTTTTGAAATTCTAAAACAATGTTAAAATACTTATTCAACTACCTTTACGCCATTTTGTTCTATGACTTTTCGATTTTCACGTAACAGGAAATCGTGACATGAATTTTCTGATCGTGAAAACTAGAAGTCGCGTTGTAATGACACTGAATTAATGACACAAAGTTTCAGTATCATATAGTGTCATGACTAGACTGCGGATGTTTGTGCATTTATGGCGATTTTGAATGTCCTAAAATGCATCAAGATATGTATAGATGCAAAAATCCATAAAATACAAAAAATAAAGTACATTTTATAGTATTTAAAAGATCAAATGCATTTTTTAAGTTGGTTTTCTTCTTCTATACCTTTGAATATATAAATTTGCATAAACATTTAACATAAACATAGACGTCAGTCTAGTCAAAAGTGACCTCAAAACGTGACTTCTAGTGTGTTATAGTGTCGCGTGAAAATGAAACTTTAGGGTAGCTTCATAATTCCATTCTCTAAGAACTTGACATTGAAATAGGCATTGATTGAAACAGAATTTAAAAATAGTATTTTATTTGACGCGTATATTTCAATTTTCACTATTTCCATCTAACCCATTTCAAATTTTGCCCAGCACTGACACGAATGCATAAATGAAATTTTCACTTGCAAAACAGAGAATCGAAACTCCCTGTACTTCCGTGCTACTCTTCATTGTAAACAGAGGAGAATGTTAAAGGTCAATCATTTGCGTGGAAACTCATCCTCAACATTTACCTCGGCTTTATCGCGTTTCGCCCTCTCGTCGAAACCTACGAAGCAGCGGTTACACCGCGACTGCGTGAATTGTTTGCAATGTTGTAATTGCTCGCGTCAACGCGACAAACAAACGACGCGTCTTCCCACGCGCGTTTCCCGGCCGATGGTTCACAGAATCTTTTCAATGGCAGTCATTTCGCAAATTATGCACGGGGTCGTCGGAGTTTCACGTCCGAATAGCCGCGCACGGCATCATTTATGCATACGCTTATGTACACACGAAGCACGCGAGTTTTTAGAATCGCGCGAACCAACACTGACACCGAATTCCACTTACGTCTCTGTGACTTCCTTTCGAAAGTCGCGAATTCCACGGGCAGTCGGCGTTCGTAAGCGCGCGCGAGCGTCTCTCATTCCGCACGCCCGCTCGCGCGCGTTCTCCTTCTACGACAGAAATTTCAGATATTCCGTCGAAGGTGACACACATACTACCGTAATTCGCGTTCTGAATTCGAAGCAGTTCTCGCGGGTCAACGCGGAGATTTCACGCGCACGCGACTCTTATCGATATCGTACGCGAAGTCCTGAACACGGAAGCGTTTCGAATGATTTCTCTTAACGAACGCGCGTTTCTAGGTTTATCGACGAATACGGGTTTTTATCTCGCGCACGGTTTTCTCCACTTTCGCGTTTTCCTTTCGCATAGATGATATTAATAAAAGAGTTTCCATCGGAGTGTGTCTCTCTAATCAATTTTGAAAAGACCCCGATGACGCTTTTTCTCAAACAAGGAAATTTAACGACCCACTGAGTTACATTAAAACGTAATTTGCTCGCGCTTTCGATTTAATTGCGCTTCACGTCAAACGGGTGACTAAAAATACCTGAATGCTCCAAGTTGTTTATCAAATTCCGGCTTTTTAATTAAACGGCACGCGATATTCGTATTAGTAAGCTTATGGTATTATGAATTTCCCTGCTATATTCCGCGATCGATACGATAATGCCTTTAGATTTCTCGAGAAAAGTAAAACCTGCAAATATTGTTACTTAAGCTTAGGTAATTTATTACAGGGTGAAAGCACTAGTAATCAACCAGTTAAAACTAAATTTGAATTAAGTGTATTAAAAAAAACTTAAAAGCATAAACAGTCGATGATAAGTCGAATTTAATTTACTGTAAATGTATTTAATTTATCACTAATATTTTTTGTTTGCACATAAAAGTTCCGAGAAAGAAATAATTCGCGTTAAAAATAAAGTGTTAGAGTCATTTTGAGGTTGAACTTCAGTAACAATCTTAAACAAATGTTAATCAATTTATAGGATATTAATAAGGCTTCTTCTTGTGGCGAAAACCAGTCAGAAACGTTAATCTTTTATCATAAACTTATTTGTTAGAATGTTACTTGAAATGCAATTGTTAGCAACTTTATTTTTAATTTTGTAATATATTTCTCAATATTTCGTTCGCTCATAAGAATTGAAAGTTAAATAATTTAAAAACTACTGAATCAATTCTTCTTTTTATTTTGCGGGGGTTTTACTATTGCATAAAGATTCATTCCTCCAATTTTCAAAGATTTTCGTTATTTTTTATGTTACTGAAGTTCATTCTTAATAGTCGACCATATAACCTAAATTATTAAACTATCAAATTTAAATTGTTAAATTTGTTAAGTTTATCAGTAACAATGTTGATGTCTCATTTTTCAATAAAACATATATGCAGATGAACTACATTATAGCTATTTCTTCTCAAGGCTCCTTTTTGGACGTCTCATGTTTGAAATCAGCAATTGCACATGTACAATCAAAACTTGTTTCCAAATGATTTTAAAAGCATTTATTTTCTTTACTTTTGAAACCCGCTTTTTGTCGTATTTTAAAGTCAAGCATTTAAAACACAATATAAAATTATCATTTAATAAATGCTTTATTTAAATATTTATTTTTTTAACTTAAACAGTTAAAGTTATCGACTACTTAGAAAATGATCGACTTCTAGTGCCTTCACCACTTTAATGCGACTATATTAAAAAAGAGGTACAATTGTTTTCTTGGTTGATGCTGACCGTAAAACTTGATCTAATAATAAGTCTAATTAGTGACACTAATTACATTTAATTCGTCAATCAGAAATTGTAGTTATCGCATTTATACAACATTTCAATTATAATTACTAGACTGCAGATTTTTATGCAAAATAAAACGTTTACATGTGCAAATAAAGAAATGAAATTTAAATAACAGTATGTTCAATTTTCTAAACATTCTAATTTAAGTTATACTTCTAATATTCTGTATGTTTTAGCATATATTAACAGTCTCGTAGATTTTTCGTGTAGTTAATATTTCTATAAATGAATAAAATCCGCAATCTAATAATTAGTTTTAACTAGACAGCAAATTTTATGCATTTATGATAATGCTAATTGTACAAAAAATCTACGAAATTGTTAATATATGCCAATATATACAAAATATCAACAATATTATTCAAGTTAGAATGTTTAGAACATTAAACATACTGTTTTTCAAGTTCCAATTCCTTATTTCTGCTTGTAAAAATTTTATTTTATATAAATCTCCGCTGTCTAATTGTAATCATCAGTGACACGTTTTATTAAATTTGAAGCAAATAAAAGAGAAAAAATCTGGAACGGAAAGATCCTGATAAACACCACGACCAATTCACGGAGTAGGTCATTATATCGGTAGTATGCGGATATATAAGGAAGTACGCGCAAAGCCTACATGCTTGCTCGCCTATGGCTCAGTCACCTGAGCATAACCGATAACGCTAAATACTCGCCGTTGTAAATATAATAAATGCGAAGGAACAACTTCAACGGAAAAATAATTCTACTTCCGTTAATTTGATACTTCGCTACTTTTCGCGTAATCCACGATCTCTCCTGAATTTGGGTCATCTGCAACCGATTTGCATGAGTATGGAACGAGTTCACCTCACGAGCGTCCAGTTCGTTTCATTTTCAACAAGTTTATTCGATATTTTTTTCTCTGATACTTTGACTTTTCAAATTCATTATGAGAACATTATTGCCTCTTCATTTAAAACTCTTGGCTTCATTTAGCGCACTTCCAAACTGTTTTTTTACACTCTATAAGTCTTTAGTTTGCTCCATCTTGGACTATGGCTTAATTATCTGGTTTTCTTGTTATAAAAAATACATAGGGCGGTATTCGTAGTCGCTGTTTAATCTGAAGATCGCCTTAAGTATTTGCTTAAGTCTCCCCCTACACTGTAATTTATATTGCGAGGGGGGACTTAAACAAATGCTTAAGGCGATCTTAAGATTAAGCAACGACTATGAATACCGCCGATAGAATCGATTGAAAGAGTACAATATCTATTTCTTAGGTTGGCTTCTTATTATACAGATACGTTCATCTTCATTTACTGTCATAACTATTACTCATAAGGAATGGTTTTCAGGTATCTGCTTCTGATTGTTTTAATTTTTGGATACGTTATAGATAGACTGCAGATGTTTATGCATTTATGAGAAATTTAAGTATGCTAAAAAATTTAAGTATGCTATAGAAGATTGCGTATAAATGCAAAAATGTTTACAATACAAAAAGTAGAGCCTATTTTGCACCATTTGAAAAGAAAGATGCACTTTGATTCAAACTCCAATCATTTATTTATGTCTGTAAAAATTTTAATTTGCACAAACATCCGCAGTCTAGTTATGGATTATAGAGAACCAAAAAATAACAAACACGTGTTTTTTTTGTCATTTTGGCTCGTTTTTATATTTAGGGGGTGAAATCACCTCTCAAAGTTCGTTAGTAAAGCTATAGAAATTTGTATTATTTTAACAATATTATAATAGCAATTTGGTGGTGGACACCTGAAAAATTGAAAACCATTCCTTATCAGTTCAGTCGTGTTTTGAGTTAATGACAATAGAAGAACGCCGTACTTTCACCGACCTCTTGTTTAAATATAAGCTAGTAATCTAGCAAATAACTTGTTCTTAAGCCATGTACGCATACTGCGAGACTGCCTCTCCAATTATTTTGTATTCAGTGTTTGTATTTCATTGTTTGTATACGGTTTTATATTCTTTACGAACTAAATTTCCGTGTTCCCTTGCGTCGACTTAGGTGTCATTCTCTTTTCGCGACTGAACTGCGTCGTACACTTTATGGACATTTCAATTCTTTAAACCGTATATAGGGTGTTTCGCTTAAAACAGGTCACCTAAAATTGTATATACATAAAAAAATACGGTTGATCTTGAAAAAGAAACATTAAAACATTACATTTCGGAAACAGCTTTTTCCCTGATTTATCTTTTGAACCATTTCATTAATGTTGCAAACGTTTTTTGGATTTCCAGAGATAGAAAAACGATTTAGGTGGCCTGTTTTAAATGAAACATTCTGTTTTTAAACAGTTTTAAACAGTGTTTTTAAACAATGTTTTTAAACAGTCCGTCTTTAGTAGTGTGCGAAACTCGTAACCTTAATTATTGTTATTATTATTCTAATTGCTATTGTTACCATTATTATCATCTGTCATGATTATCGTTAGTTTTACGCCATGTTCTATTATTTCTATTTCTATTTCATTAATTATTATTATTATTATTATATTACTTTTTTTACATTTTTGTTTAATAACCAAAGGTTTCTCACCCGTAGACACTAAATAAATTATTTTAATTTATGGCGTTTCTCCAGAAATACCCTCCTTTTTTATCCACAGCGCTTCACCTCGAAATATGGTCACTTCGATACAATTACACGTATATGTAACTTAGGTAACGCCTTGCGCCACGAGATTAATTTGTTTTACTCGTCTACTAGTACTCTAAAACAGAAGACCTATGCTGTCTTAAGAAAATCCGAAAGAGCAATAACATAGTACTACTGCGTTCTCTTGTAAATACTGGCGAAAAATCGGAAGGTTGCGTCCTCCCTCCCTGACGACTTTATTACACGGGCAACTACTATATTTGTGTTATTATTAATGTAACTAACCTGTTTATAAAGGGATCCTTCCCGTAAACACATATATAAATAAATTAAAAATACAGTTTGTCATAATTCCATAGATTAAAACTGAAACCGCGCGTAGAAGTACGAAATAACATTGTTCCCCTTATCATGTTAAAATGCTTACGATGTTTCAGGCAGAAGACTCTTCGGGGGCTATAGGATAGTGCCGAAAGCGTGCAAGCCAACGATTTCGACCGGAGTAAAATCGAACGAGCCCGCGATATGCATGTTCAATTACGAATGCTCGCGTCGAAACGGACAAGTGGTCGGCGCTTGCATGGACGGCTTCCTTTTCGGCGCGTGCTGTCAACTGCCGTCGACGTTTGTGGCGGAGCTTGAGAAGATCCCAGGCTCGGACGACGCGTTCAACTTGCACGAGATCGACCACGTGCCGGATATTCCTATATTGTTGAATTCGGACGGGACGCCGATCGGGATGTCGATATCTCAAGGCGCGGGCGAGAACACCAAAATAGCCGGCACGTCGAATCAACCGAGCAACGGAGGGTTCACATATACCAAGATCTCGACGTTCGATGCGCCGTCGACGACCGCGATACCAACGTCGAGCGGTCCGCACTTGTACGACAGCATCGAGAACGCGGAGAAGCCGCAATTGCCTTCGCAACCGGACTTGAGCCACCTCGAGGAAAACTTCCCGGCTCTCCTCGGCCAACAGAACGTCTTGGACGAGCTGAATCTACCGGGATTGTTGAGTCACTCTGACTCCGACAATGATATTCCGAATCGCCATCAAGGCGGTTCCGCGATCAATCCGGTTACTACTTTGCTAAGCCCCGATCAGATTCTGCAGATAGCCGATCCGGTCGATCAGCTGCCGGCCTTGTTCTCGCAAGGATTGGGTCAAAACAATCACAGCTCCGCGGACACGATACTGTTGAATGAGAATGGAACGGCGTTGAACGAGACGTATAATCCTGACGATTTGTTCAAGCCTGGCGTCGACTCGAATACGGAGGAGAATCCGCCCGCCTCCCAGAGACCAAAAGTAACCGAAACCGTTGCGTTCGCGGAAACTACGAACACACTTTTGCAGGATGCTACCCATCAGAATACCTGGGTCAAGTACCCCGATCAGACATCCTTCGAGGATCAGAAGCACAGCACATACTCGATATCGAAGTTCCCGGTCGTCACTCAGATGTACGCCAACACGCAACGACTCACGACCATGTCTCCCCATTCGGAAATCGGAATCGACGACTTTGAGAAGATTGTCATGGTGGAAGAGAGAGTATCGACCAAGAACGTGCAGGCTCTACCCTCGAGCAACGAAAGGACTACCACGCCGATGACTACTATAAGCGACAAAAAGGACGATTTGGTTCGAGTTCCGACGATCACTTACGACACACCGTCGGGTAATAAAAAGAACGATGCGGTGGACAAGGAAGAATTGGCGATCAATCACATCATTTCTATTCTTAACGACACCAAACCAGGTTCGGGTACCACCATTCAAACTCCGAATTCCTCGATTAATAAGTGGGTCAGTATAGACGAAACTTCGAAACCGTCTTTGGTCAGAGTTTCCACGGCGAAACCTTTTGTTCCCGGACCAACCACCACTCAGTCCTTCCCTTACATTTTCTACAAACCTGTGCAATCGTCGAATTACTACAATTACGAGACGGTGTCTACGAAGAGCCGACCGTCCTACTGGACGCCCAACACGCATCCCCCAAGACCATCGTCCCAGTCGGCTTTCCCTAGCACCAGCAGCTTCGGTGTCTCGTTGAAAACAACCACGAATCCCCCTGCGCCAACGGTGATAGTTCTAGGACCGCTGGGAACGGAGTTTTCCGTTGAAACCACTCAGAAAACCGTTACGAAAAAGCCGACGACCGAAGCTTTCAGACCGTCTACTATAGGCGTCAGACCTACGGCTGGATCGATACGGCCGAATCCACTTACCACGAAGAAACCCAGCGTTTCTACTACTATAACGCACAATATCAGCACGATGATTTCGAACGTGGCTACGAATAACGTCGTTTCGACGAGCTTCTTCAGCGTGAACGTGAAAGACGGGACAACCTCCAGGCCGACCGTGACCGGTAGTTACGGCACGGAACCTTGCGACGTGGACACCAATTTCGGACCGAATTCGGAGAAAACGCCGAGCAAGAGACCCCCGATTTGGACCACCCTCTCACCGTGGTCCGACAAGCCAAGTTTCTTCTTGAGACCATCGACACCATCGATCCCTTTCCCGAACAAAAACTTCACCTCCACGAATACCGTAGGTTTCAAAGACCCCGGCGCGCCGACGACTCCTCTTCCACCCTGCGAGGAAGAGACTGCCGCACCAGACGACTTGATCAATTTCCCTCCAGTCCGAAATCCCAATTTGAATATTTCCATACCGATCTCGCAACAGGAGAAGCCAACGATCACCGAGGTCTATAACAACACGGGATTTCCGGATGTCGAGATCCTAAACGAAAACGATATTCCGACGCCCACGTTCATCGAGGATGACGTTCTGTCCAACAAAGTTGACACATTCGTGAACAAGATCGTACAATCTTTGCAGGGCAACTTTCAGGTATATCTTGCAACTACGTTTTAACTTAAAGATAAGGTTTAGTAATATTAAATATGAGCGAAAATCTTGTGTAATTGGAAGGATGATTATGTAATGGTAAAACCCCGCGCAATATTTTAAAGAAGGGATTCGGTAGTTTTTATATTATTTAACTTCTAATTTAGCGTGTACTCTTATGGAAAAACGCACTACTAAGAAGTAAGTAAACTACAAAAATACAGATGAAATAATAGGTAAACGTATATGAAATCTTGCGTATAGAAAGGTCAAACATTGAACAAAATTATCACAAAAACTCCGGATAATTGAGTCCATGGTTTTTTAAAGAATGAACTTCTTCAGTGAAATTAAAAATACAGTAGAATCTGGATTACCAACTTGATATCTACAAAATATAATTACATAATTAGTAGAATATTATTAAATCGTAGTTCAAGTTTTATTCATAGTCTCACTATACTTTTCTACTCAGTGTATTCATGAATAGAACCCTAGGTAATTGAAAATGGGGATAATTATTATTCGAATAATCGAGGTTCTACTGTAAGCAAAAATCTTTTAAAATTGGATTGATGAATCTTATGCAATAGTAAAATCCCACGCAAGATTTTAGAAAAATTGATTCGATAGTTTTGAAATTATTTAACTTTCAATTTAACATGTATTCTTATAAGAAAATTCAATATTGAGATATAAATTAAGTGATCCGCATACTTCTTTCTTTCTAACCTTCAATCCCAACATCAATCCTACCTGTAATATCCACTGCACGCTCTTAATAATATTGTCAATACCGATAAATATTGATAATATTATTGAGTGCGAAGTGGATATTGAAGATAGGATTGATGTTGAGATTGAAGATTAGAAAGAAAGAAAGATATTAGAAAGGTTAAATAGAAAGGTATTGAAGTAGATTGACAATAATATTCTCAAACTAGGATTGATCAATATTATTAACCATGTGCAGGATCCTTTATAAAATTAAGAGTGCAGTCGCATTTCAAGTATATTTCAACAAACAAGTTTGTGACAAAAGATCAACATTTCTGATTGATTTTCATCACAAGAAAAAACCTTATTAATATTAAAACTATAGAATTACGTTCTTTAAGGATATATTTTAATGTAAGCAGTCTTTTTTTAATAGCTCCCTTTCGGAATTTTTTATGAAGAACCCATAAAAGTTATTGCTAATCTGATTTTGTCGTACATATTTATTATCCTTCAGAGAGTATTAAACATTTTTTTTTTTGTTTAGAAAGAATGAAAATTATGCGAAATGGTCCACTTTGAAGTCATCAATGCTTTTCGAATTGGTGACCATGATATCTCAAAATTCATTTGTCCAATTGGGCCCAACTTGTGTACACACTTTCAACACATGTGTGGCTGTCGCTCCTACCACGATTGTGTCAGAATATATTGCTTTATAAAAAAATTAGAAAAAGTCGAAACTTTCCTTTCATTCTGTTACCGACTATAACCACAAGTACCTTAATTAAGATTCAATTTCAGCTTTTCCTTTTAAATAATTAGAACTAGCGGAATCATAGTTGTCGTAAGTGAACCTTTTCTTACATTGATGACTTCCAAACGCACCATTTCGGATAATTTTCATTTTTCTAAACGAAAAAAATTATTTAGTACTCCTTAAATGTTAATCAACATGTACGAAAAAACTAAATAGTAGTAACTTTAATGGGTTTTTCATAAAAAAATTCCGAAAAAACGCTTTTATAAACGACTCCTTACACTAGAATCCCCTTCAAGAGCATTAATATTGGCTAAGCGAAGAAAAATGGATTTTTTTGACCCGTTATATGTATTCCCCCCCCCCCCCCTCCTCACTTTAAATCTCATCTAGCATTTGACTATTTTCCTCAGAATCTCAAAGACGTCGTTTACAACCGTGCGAACGCGACGTCGGCCCCTCCAGTCATCGTAACAAAGAGGCCACCATCTGTCACCACGAAGAAACCGGTGCGAAAACCCGTGTCTACAACGAAGCCGACGGTCACTACGACGAGAAAACCGACGACCACGAAGAGGCCGACCAATCGTCCGACTTCGCCTAAACCAGCGTCGTCGGAGAAACCAGTTCGTCTTTCGAAACCGACTACGGTGAAACCGAAACCGACCACCGCACCCAGCACCTTCACCACCAAGAAGCCCCAGTCCACGACGAAGCGGACCAGACCGACCAAAAGGCCCACCACAACGCCGCCGACAATTGCGGAAGCGGTTGTTGTCGAAGAAGAAGAAGAAACTAGTCCCACCGCCATAGTCGAAGCTACCACGACTTCGCAGACTTCGTACTCCTCCTATCTTCGTTCGCGTAAGTGTCGAGGCGGTCCATTCGATTGGTGAGGTTTGATCATCGACGCTTCCCGTTTCGCAGGGTGCGGCGTGAGACCTTTGCTCAGGGCGGGCAAAATAGTAGGCGGCAAAGCGGCGAACTTTGGCTCGTGGCCGTGGCAGGTTCTCATTCGCGAAGCTACGTGGCTCGGTCTGTTCACGAAAAATAAATGCGGCGGAGTTCTTATCACGGACAAGTACGTCATCACTGCAGCTCACTGTCAACCAGGGTAAGAGTCGTACTCCGTTAGCCTACGCTTTCGTAAAGTCTTCGGAACTGAATCGCATTGACGCGTTTTGCAGATTTTTGGCAAACCTCGTAGCGGTTTTAGGCGAGTTCGATCTGTCGGGCGATTTGGAGGAGAAGCGCAGCGTAACGAAGAACGTTAAGCGAACCGTCACGTACAGAGGCTACGATCCAGCGACGTTCGAGAACGATTTGGCGCTACTGGAACTGGATTCGCCGGTAAAATTTGATGATCACATTGTGCCGATCTGCATGCCCGAAGACGGTATAGATTTTACCGGCAGAATGGCCACCGTGACTGGTTGGGGGCGACTAAAATATAGTCAGTATCACTCGTATTTTCTTTTTCTTGTAAAGCGTATTCAGATCTAACGATTTCGGTGCCACGTTTCACAGATGGCGGTGTGCCCTCGGTGTTACAAGAAGTCCAAGTGCCCATTATAAAAAACTCTGTTTGCCAGGAAATGTTTCAAACAGGTGGACATTCGAAACTGATTCTTGATAGTTTCTTGTGCGCTGGGTACGCTAATGGACAAAAGGATTCCTGCGAGGTAAAGAATATCATACTTCCTGTTTAACTTTTAGAGGGCCGGCGTATTTTATTTTTTTATGGGATGGATCTTTTGTTACACAAGTGAGAAAAAAGAAAAGTTCAAGACAGATACAACAATAAAACACAAAATAAACAATAAAACGATAAAAAATAACAAAACATGATAAAAAACGATAACATAAGCACAAATCAAATTGAATACTATCACAATACTAATACTCAGAGTCATTTCCACAGGCCGTTCTGTCGCTTTTTCCGTCGTGGAGGTTTCGCTATTAGAAATCTACAAGACGAAAATCTGACCTTGAACGGCCTGTTGAGTTGAACCGAAGTATAGTTAACTTTGCAGGCAGAATATCTGAATATAGTATTGTAGTAAGAGAATTACAAAAAGAGTCTATTTCGTTACAGTAAGTATTTGTAGTTTGTAGTAATACAAAGACGGTTTATGCAGATGCAACCCACATCTTACGCAAAGCTCCGCGTTTATTCCTAGCCACTAAAGTGGCTTTGCGGTTCAGAAACGATAAAAATGGAAAATTGTCTAATTGTGAAATCGTAGTGTTTGTAAAATTGTTTTGGTGTAGTAAACTTCAAAATAAGGTATTGCGTACAATGAAACATTGCAAATTAATGCATACATAGCGCGTTCGACGTCTTCTTTCAGTCATTACTAGACTGCGGATCTTTATGCAAAAGAAAATTTTCACGGACACAAATAAAAAATAGGAACTTAAAAAACACTATTTTTAATGTTCTAAATTGAAGAATATTTTTGACATTTTGTATATTTTGGGATATATTAATAGTCTCGTAGAAGTTTTGCACACTTAGCATTGCCATAAATGCATAAAATCCGCAGTCCAGTCATTATACACGATATGCATTGCCGCGATAATACTCACAATGAATTTCCGTGACAAAGTTTAGAAAAATTATGTCCTGCCAATCGACAATCATTCAGCATGTATTTTTCAAATATACAGATATACAAGTTTATACAGGATGTTTCAGAACGGGTAGTACAACCGGGTAAGGGTGAATTCTTTATAAAAAAATAAATCGAAAATATAGAATAACAATATTTTGTTTGCCACTTCGTTTTCGAGAAAGATAAATTTGAAAATTTTGACTCAACCGATCGCTATATCGCACCATACGATCACGCTATACGTTAGTATCTTAACAATACTATAAAGTATCGTGATTAATACTACATTTTAGCGATCACAATAATCATTAGACTGCGGAAATTTATGCAAATTCATATTTTTATACGCATGCAATAGCAATTGAATCTTAAAGAAGTATGTGTTTTATTTCCTAAAAATTATAAAATGTATTGTATTTTTGATATTTTATTTTATTTTTGTATCTATAAGCATGCTTATAGGTTTTTGTAATATTAAAATTGCCATAAATGCATAAACTTCCGCAGTCTAATGATCATAAACACAGGAAGGAGACAATCAATTGATCAATCGATTAGGTCAAAAGCGTGGCAAGTGCACTCCTACATAAGAATAATCGTTATTGTATATTTTGGATTTATTTTTTCATAAACAATTCGCCCATACTCAATTGTACTGCCCGTTCCGAAACACCCTGTATACATTTAAAAGATAGAACGATCAGTATTAGCTGAAGCCATTAAAATGGTTTTCCGGCCCTCTAAAGGTTAAAGACGAGCCTATTAAATTTTGAATTATCGTGCAGGGTGACAGCGGTGGACCACTGGTAATGCAACGACCAGACGGAAGATACTTTTTAGTAGGCACGGTTTCGCACGGAATAAAATGCGCCGCGCCGTATCTCCCAGGTGTCTACATGAGAACAACCTACTTCAAGCCCTGGTTGCACGGTGTTACCGGAATCTGAGGATCAGGAAGTTGCACGCTTCCTGGACAAGGCGACAGGCACCGAGGTTTCTGTGCCGCTTGTATAAATGTACAAAGGAATACTAATTTATTTCCTTCGGAATAGATTGAGGAGTATCAATTAAGAGACTTTTCAGAGACCACGAACGCGCTGGAACATTATTTTCAACTTCAGAAGCGAAAATACAGAATAGAGAGCGACGCGAAAGATATAACGGACATTGATTAGTCAAATGTCAAAACAGATATTCTATGTAGAATATTTCTAGACATTTTCGTCGGTAAATGAAACGCTGAAGTGTTTGTGTGTTGTGTGTACGTACACGCGAGTACGTACTTCACGTACCCGTGCGTGTACAACTACGAGTTGCGAACCTTATTTATTTCGTTGCTAGCTGTTATTTATTAAACTCATTTTTATACGAGATAACGACGTTTTCTTTCACCTTGATCGTTCGTTAACAAACATGTTAACCGTTCGTTACGAGGGAAACAAAGTATCGCGAGCGAAAAATGATGTCAGCGGTATTTTCGCGTTTCATGCGAACGCGGACTCGAAACCGAACAGATAAAAATCTGCGTAAGATCCTACGCATTTGTATAATAATTAGCAAGCGACGCGCGTTAATGTTATTAACCGCATAAGTTCACTTATCGCGGATAAGGTTTCTCGGAAGCCTGTAACCTGTTACGTCTGTTAGCACGCGACAACTAATTCTGGGTAATACCGTTATCCGAACAGAATAAAATATACATTATTATTACCAGCCTTATTGTTCGTAATCACGTTAGGGCAACAATTTTCTAGTCGCTCGGTTTTCTATTTTGTATTCCTCCATTGATAAACAAAGATGTCGTGAATCGCGTTATAAATAGACTTTCCACGTGAAACGTAAATCGTACGCTTTGGTATTTTCACGGACAGGTGGTTGTCTGCTCGGGTTAGGTACGTTTACGGGAAATCTGAGGGAACGCTTGCGTCAGAAGCACGTGAACCGTGATTTGCAGTACTCGACAAAGGTAAACACAATTTACGCGACACGCGAGGGCGAGGGAATCTGGCGACGCGATCGCGTTGTCTCCTTTGAAGATTCGTTGATTCCCCGGAGGGGAAGATCTTCATCTGAAACGGAGGTAGTAACTGAATGCTCGTTTGTCGAGTGTTCAAAGGTTTGAGAAATGAAAAATTAAATTCCCGAGCATTCTTGTACGCGAACAAAGAGCACTGTACGTTGTTACTGGGCAACGTAGGAAGCAAGTGTGCGGAGCAGGAGCGACCTCGCAGCCGGGGGGCATCAGGAACACCTCGGATCAATACGACCAAGAGAGACGAGAACAATGGCGGTTGAATCGGAGGAACGAAGACGGAGCTAAACACCTACGCGAAACTGCGCTCGTTGAACGGCGCTGCTATATCCTGAGGCGGGACACGATTTCCACGAGGAGCTTTCGTTACCTTCTGACCCACCGTGACCGGCAAAACTTTCCGAGCAAGGAGAATTTCAATTAGCACAAAAATATAACAAAGAATTTTGAATGATGAAAGATTGTATGTCTAAATTTTCCAGACTCTTCGCCGAAAGCTTCGGAAAAAATAGTTCCATCTGTTTGCGTTTGCAAACCGGGCTTGGGCATTGTCTAAATAAATTATTTGAAAAATAATCGAGATAATGTATTATTTTATCTGACTACAGGTTATTTGAAATAATCATGTGTTAATTTATTTGATCAGACAAGTGACTTTTCTTGGGATTCATTTTATTTAATTTCATTTTATTTTTTATTTGATCAAATATTTATTCAAATAATTTCTCTGCATTAGAAATACGAATTTCTGTCATTCTATCACGCATACAAATTCAAGACACATATTATTTAAAGCTTAATATACAAAAAACTATCTAAAGGCAGTTTTTATTTGCTGTGATGGTAGTTTTACCAGAATATGGACGTCCTGCTAACAATTGTTTAAAGCAAGAACAGTTTTGAAGGGAAATACTGTTAAACTATAAAAATTCCCATATTCTAAGTTTAATCATTTAGTTCAACAACAGCTTATTTTATTTTATTTCACATAAATTTGAGTGAAATAATAAATTATTCAAATAAAAGATCATTTGAAAATACAGTGGGTATTAAAACTATTAGAGACAGAGCAAAAAAATATGTCATATGATTTTTTTTAAATGTTCCTTATAACTTTTTTCAACGTATGGTTTCGAATTGTAGACATCAAACCTTCATAAAAATATAATAAGAATTGAATTCATTACGCCTTCATTCAATAATAAATTGTCAATGTATGTAAATTTATTTGAATTGAACACAAAATAAGACTGATTGTCTTACGTTATTTCTAAAATGAAAATAATAAAATATTTGACATAACTCATTATTTCAAATGACTATTTCTTATCTTATTTCAAATAAAATGTGCCCAACCCTGTTGCAAACTTAATTCGAATCGCATTTACGAAGCAAACAGAATTACCGAGAATATTTAAAACAAACAGCGTCGCGTCCTAATTAATTCATTCGTGACGCGTGTGCGTTCCCATCGAAACGACACGACGACAACTGAATTCGGGAAAATCGTTTCTGTTAGCGGAAAGAAAAAGATTATCCCTCGCGTGATTTACGAGGGAAGGAATCGAAAATCTGAATGGGTATAATGTCACCTAGGTCGTGTGCTCGAGAGGAGCAAGGCGCAGCGCTTGCGCAGGCGTTTGCAGTCTGTGCAAGGAAAACCGGAACGACGTAAGAGTATAGATTGCCAATGATGCCAGCAGAATCGTGGGACGTGGGACAAACGCTTACCCACCCCTTACATGACCTATCATCGTTTCTCATTTTACTTCCATCGGAGTCCATGGCGTCGCGTGTTGAACGCTTTTCCGTCAACGATCGCAAGGATCGATTCGTTTAATGTTAAAATCCGAGATATGTCCGAATCCGTCGTTACGATCCCGATCCTTCGAAGTACCGCGCGGGGGAAAACTTTCCCTCGTCGGGCTATCTGCAAAGAGATCTCCCAATTCGTTTTTCTGAATCTGAAAAACTGTACTACCTATGCAACATTTACTGTCGATCTCACTTCCTCGTTTACTTATACGAGGATAAAGGACAGCGTTGCCAGAAAAGAAATGTTAGACTTAGAAATACTTCTCCGATTAATAATTTCCAAGTTTCCACTCTACTGGGAAGTTATAGAGTGCGATTGAAAATAAAAAATTAAATCCGCACCGAAATCCAAATTAGACATCCTGATCAGGACTCGGAGCAGGTAACGCGCACGGATGGAAATACGCTTGTGTGGAGTGCGACGAGCGCAAAGTGGGAGAAGAGGGTAGGTGATGGTGGGGGTAACCTTTGCCCCGCGTCCCACGTCCCTGGTATCGCTGGTCGGACTCAGTCCTCCAACGAACTCCATTGAGGACTTGTTGATCCCGAGGTAAGGGAAGAAGCTAGGCGAACCTTGCTAGTCGTTCCGTGGAGAACTATTTGCCGAGCAGTGACGGGGTGACTGAGAAATTCGCAAGTAAGTGCTGGTGCAAGGGATGGCTAACAATCGATCTCTGCACTTAACCAGTTAGCTTGACGTTTTTAAGAATCTGCGAGCAGTCGATTTAGCATCGCTCCTACAAAAGTGTCTTCGAGATTGCCGAACGAACGTTTCTACTTGACTCGCGGCTAATTAGCGATTTCACATCGATTTCAGAGGTCCCTAACACAAGAGCGAAGATGTACACGGGTGTCACCGTGGTTATCGTCGCCCTGGCGAGCACGATGCAGCTGCAGGTCGACGCGTGGGGTGGTCTTTTCAATCGTTTCAGCCCCGAAATGCTGTCGAATCTTGGCTACGCTAGTCACAGTGACTACACGAACAAAGCAGGACTGTATCAGGTACAGAAGACTCTCTCGTTCCTGATCACCGAAGTCCGTTGCAATTTTACTGCAATGCGGCCGGTGTACGATCAATATTTTATTTTCACGTTAAGTAGTGATCTCCTAAGCGCGATCCGCCGCCGCGATTAGCCAACACATCAGCATTTTTCAATGTACATGTCATCTACTGCATTTGTTTTTCACCGTTTTTACCGTAACGTTGGCAATAGCGGCAGGCATAGTTAGTTCTAAAGAAATTCGAAGACGCCGTCGATAGATAATTCCGGGGAGGATCTCTCGATCCCCACGACGGGCGAATAAATATCGTTTATCTGGCAAACCCTCACGAATGCGAAATTCGTGAAAGCTGTCCTGAATATTTAAGACGTACGCGATTCGTCCGTAACACGTACTCGTGAAGACGTATATGATATTCATTAAGCGTTAATATATGGCAGCTAAAGGCACGACCTACTCCACTTGCGGCGGCGCTGCGCGATATTTGACTGCATGTACCAGTTTCCCGCGCTTAAACGAAGAATTCTAATGTCTCGCGTTTGAACTTAAAGCGGCCATTATCTTCTGGCTACGGAAACACTTACGGGGATTCCTTGGAAGAACTCGCGGACGTGCCGTGCTACGAGAGACTGTGCACAGCTAACGAGCACTGCTGCTCGGGCTCCACTTGCGTTAACGTTGACGGAGGTAATCCCGCAAATCATTCTCTTCCTACCGCTTCGTCGTTAATTCCCAACTTCGTCGAAGCGGCTGTAACAAAAAGTACGCAACGCGAGATTCAGTAACCGTCGTTTTTATCGCATCCTAGCGTTTGGTCACTGCGGCTTCGTCTTCGGGCAAAAACAGGGCGAGTTGTGCAGAAGGGATAACGACTGCGAGACAGGCTTGATGTGCGCCGAAGTTCCCGGCAGCGAAACACGTTCGTGTCAACCGCCGGTCACTTCCAACAAGCTGTACAGTGAGTATAAAGCACACCAGTTTGTAAAATAATCGCGCGTTGAAATAACATTAGATTATAAAGCCGTGTACGCCCACTGCGCGAGGCTCGGGCCACTACTGTATTGGAGAGTACGACAAAAAAGCGAGTCAATGTTCGCGATCATCTATTTTGCGTTGTCTACCTTTCTTTTACACCGAAACAAGGTAGCAGACACTGCCTCGCAAGAGTTGCGTCGCTACTTTATTAGTATGCGAAAAAAATATGAGACAACACAAAACAGATGATTGCAGTTCTTACTGTTGAAGCTTTCGGGTATCAGCTGTGTCCTGGAGGAAATATTTTCCCGACGTTTCGCTAGCATTGCAACTGGCTTCTTCAGGGGATCGAAAGACCTAGTGAAACAGTTTCAAGGAAGATATTTGGGGTTGGATTGGGGTAGTCACTAGTTATACTAGAGCACTAAAGAGATGAGTATACGCAACCGCCATTAGGGCTCCAGCAGAGGGATAAGTGGGGATAAGTGAGTGGTGGTGGGGAATATAATACCGCGTACTGCAGAACCCGCTGAAGTTTGAAATATTATAATAGATATTATAATACTGCCAATTATCACTCTGTTCGAGCCATAATGGCGGTTACGCGTATGTACTCATCTCTTTAGTGGTCTAGGTATACCAAAAGTCAAAGAAAATAGACCTCTCGCACGTAGAAATGTTAACATTCGTGATTCATCTCGACGCGTGGCTCGCCAAAATCTTCAGATCTAGACGGGGCTTGATGGAAGAGAATTCGTGTATGTAAAATCAATTGTTTTTTGTAATTGCAGACGAGGAGTGTAACATATCAGGCGAATGCGACATCACCCGCGGCTTGTGCTGTCAGCTTCAAAGACGCCATCGGCAAACACCACGAAAAGTATCTATTGTTTACCACCGAAAAAATTAGGAGATGATCTCCATGTACCCAAAAACGAGACCAAGTGCTTTCCCACACAACACAAGATATCCCAGGGATATCGTAGGGACGTCATTTTGGGATATCGCGATATTCCAGGATATCCCTGGTTGGTCTGGGATATCCGTGGATATCCTGGGGATGTGAAATGTCCACCTTTGTGGTATCCTACGGATATCCCAGCGACATCCTACGGATATCCCAGACGGACATCCAACGGATATATAAAAAATAATTTTAGCTTGGTTCCAAATCTGCTTTATTTTTTTCGTGGCGTTTATTATCTCTCTGTGTCGTATATTTATCATCGTTGTAAATTGTATATACATTTCAAATCGTAGAGAAGGTTGGTGAATAACGAAAATTCACTGGCCGGGATTCGAACAGATGAATCTTGGAAAAACTTGCGACAAACTGACAAAGTTGTACCTTTACCAGCTCGGCTAAAGTATTCTGTTGTTTCGTGTTATATTATTTGCTCATATAAGTTGACTTGAAAGTTTCGATACCATAGTAAAAATACATTTACTTGATAGTATGGAAAGTTTTATATTTTACTTTTGTCAGATAATAAGTGCAAAATGTTTTCCTGAAAATTGTATACCAATTAACACAATTCATAAACTACAGCAGTGGTCGAAATTACTTGCTCGTTTCAGCAAGTATTTGAAGACTACGGCATCTATTTTCCTTTTAGAACGTTCTAAGAAATATCCTGATGAGATATCTTAGGACATCCGTATGAGATATCTTAAGATATCAGAGATATCTTGATGAGATATCTTAGGATATCGTGATGGGATATCTTAGGACATCCGTATGCGGTATCTCAGAGATATCCTGATGAGATATCTTAGGTTATCGTGATGGGACATCCTACGATATGCTAGGATATTCCTAGGTTATTTTACGATATCCGTAGGATCGCCTTGGTTGGTCTGGGACATTTTGGGATATCCTCAGGATTAGGGTTAGCTTCGTTTTTTTTGGGTTCATCAAGAGGATCTCCGAATTTTTCTGCATATTTCATAAAGTTCAGTCGATTGTCTCATTGAAAAATTCTCTTCTTTCACCAGGTGTGCTCATACTTCAAGGATCCTCTGGTATGCATCGGACCAGTAGCAACGGATCAGATAAAGTCTGTCGTGCAGTATACTTCCGGTGAAAAGCGGATCACTGGTCAGGGGAACCGAATCTACAAGCGGGTTCCCTTCGCCTAAAAGTTTTACCGTTCCTCGTTAAACCGGTGAGAGTGGAACGACTGTCCACGCGAATGAAAACCATCTTTTAACCGTGCAAAAAAAACTTAGGATAAGTCTGTCAATTCGAAACTCTCTCGATCGTTCGATGTTCCTGATCCTCCTCTGGGGGAGGATTCGTAGGTGACATAAACGCGCCTTTTAATCTAGTCTCTGCAAATATTGCGACTGACGAATGAGATACATATCAGAATAGAATCGTAAGGTGAAATACATATCAATGAAAAGACTTACAGGGCGCGTTTACAACAATTAGTTACGATGGTTAATTGAGCAACGTGTACAGGATATTTCAGCGAGGGTAGAGCATCTTCTTTTTTCTTGTTATTTCGTCACTGTTTTAATTCTACACTATTGAATCTTTCTTTTTTACACGAATGGAGATTAGAATTTTAAGTAGAAATCGATCGGTGGATAGTACAAGGATCGATTGCGAATCTACTATCGTTAATCGATGAAACGTTGTTAATTGAAAAGAGAGTATACGATATTGTTGTTAAGCAGTTCTTGTTTTGTCCTGTACACGGGCAATCTCGAGAGATCCTCGAATCAGGTTTCCTGAATTTATTCGTAAGATATTTCCTCGAATTACTTAAGCGCACACAGAGTAACATATCTATATATTTTATTCCCACAATTTTCGAGACAAGATCAGACATTCTTAATATCTGCGACAAAGAAATATTTTTCATGAGAAATATTTAAAGAATGACATAACGTTGAACTATGATACGATTGTTTAATCGCAAACGACGCCTAAAAATTGTTTCGGTTTTATCGAGCACTTGATCCGAAAATTTTCGAGATAGCAACCCTTCGTCGTGCACAACTTGTGCATTCTACCGTGGTTAAGTCGTGTAACAGAGTTTCAGTGTTTTATCGAAACACGTATCTAGAAGATCTGAAAACGTACATATCAAATTTTGCTTCACGTAGCGTATATTCCAAATTATTAGACGTATACGTGTGTATTTAGACATCTAGAAGAGAAATTTATTTAAGTGTGAAATCCACTCGACGAAATATTTATCGCGGAAATCGCTCCACTGAAACATTAATCGCGGGAATCGCTCTATTGAAACCTCGGAGGTCGCTTCGTTAAGTGTTAATAAAAAAAAAAAAAGTTGTAGCGTTACAAATAATATAATGAAACTAAGAATCGTTACGTTAAATATATCTGTCTGTACCTAAAGAAAACAAAGAGAGAGGTCAGCAATTATGAGGATCACGAATTTTAACTGTAATTGTGGTTTTAAAAGAATTATATATATGTTATTTACGATCGTAGTCGCGGAGATGCAAACTATTGTAATTATGGACATCGAGCAGTGTATTTTAAACACTGTCGCGACACTTTTTCTGATGCGTCGAGTACCTGTTGCGAAATCTGGACAACCCCTCGTTTCTACGCCATTCATGCTACACAGTCATCGAGAAGTCCAAATACACAAATGAAAAAGAAAATGTCTCTAGTCACACAAAATATTATACTTCCAATGTTGATCTTTATCGTATCTATAAGGAAACTCTAATATATCATGTGAATGCCTAAGTCGTTAAGAGAGTTTTAAACGTGAAGGTAATAATACGAGATAAATCTTATTGAAATTATATTTTTATCTTTGACCGATATGTATACCTCAACATTATATATTTACACAGTATTCATATATTTTCCGGAAGCGTATATCTGTAAAAGTATCATAATTACCCTCTAATGCGTCGTGCGTGTCATTTACAGGTTACCCAAATAATTTTACGATTGAACGACAATTTTTTTAAACTTTCTTTCAACGATTGAATTCAATAACGATTACATTGTTTATCGCTATTCATTTAATGAAAAAATTGAGATTAATACTATCACGGATTGCTTAGCAAACTCTTCGCCTAATAATAGCTTTCTGAAAAAGATTATTTCGACGTGCGATTCATTGGAGGATTATGGACCGTCTCGGTCTTGAGTCAAAAGTACCTCTATCCAATAAATTAATTCCAGCATAATTATATGTCTATAACTATGTATGTGTATTGTTCAAGATTATAATGCAAAGTTGTGATAGTTTAATGTGAAATACATTGTGCTGCATACAAAATACGTCTTTTTATAAACGGTTTTCTTCCCGCTATACAGTGTTCGATGGATATAGGCGTTCGGAACAAAGCTCCTTTTTAAAGAGAATACAATACATCGATTAGTGTATGAAAAATGCAGGGTGTCCCAAACTTGACGCGGGAGCCGGAAATGAGAGATTCCTGGGGTGATTCTAAACAACTTTTTCCTTTGCAAAAATGTTATCCGAAGCTTGGTTAAAGAGTTATTAACGAAAAACATCAGCCAATGAGAGAAAGAGTACAGCGGAATAATCATGGCGCGGACGTGGAGGGCCAATACTACTCAAAGCTGGGACGCGCGCTAAAATTCATCCACTGTATTCGTGCTTCTATTGGTCGGTGTTTTTTGTTAATAACTCATTAACAAAGCTTCGGGAGAGATTTTTGCAAAAGAAACAGTTGTTTAGAATCACCTTAGGAATCTCCCATTTCCGGCTTCCGCGTCAAGTTTGGGACACCCTGTATACTATTCATTAAAAGAAATTGAGGTGATATCAATTTTCTATTCAATAAAAAGTTTTTTGGAAATATTTACTATTGCAATGTATTGTCAATTGGGAACTGACTAACTTTTGTTTAAAACATTTTTTGTAAAATTATCGTCAATGGTTGAAAAATGGTGGCTATACAGTCACATGATACTATAATAATATGATATTAACTATTTTTTCTGTTTCGTGCATAAGTGGGTAGTTAAAATTAATGTTAATATGATGTTTAATATTCTCTAAATTAATATATAAAGGTACTGTTTGGTACTATGTATTTTAGTTGGGACGATCGTATATCGATGCATGGAAAGCGAATGCGTCAATAACGATTTCGGCTATTTTTTTCATTTCGGACAAGTTTGAACACGTAAATTTGACGTTCAATGCATCTAACATTAGTACACAAAACATCATGAAGATACTTTTTGATACTTTTTTTAAAAGTCACTTTGAAGTTGATGAACATTTTATGTAGAAAATAGAGACAATTTGATAATATTATATTAAAATGACTTATCAGTACTAAAGGTACTAAAGTACTAATCTTATAAAAATCAAATTAAAAAAATACGTATTCCGCCAATGGCATGTATTTGAAAAAGTACATTGATTTTCTGTATTAGACTTCTTCAAGCTTCGATTTTAACCGTATATTGGTATATTTAGTAAAACTTATGGGTAATACTATATGTATAAACTACATTCCCTTATTAATATTTTATGATATGAGAATCTTTCAATTTTACATTTCGAACTTTTGACTTTTGTCCATTGAATCGAACACTGCGCTGCTTCAAATAAGAATATTTTTCTACTTCGAGGTTCAGAGATTTATTACACCACAATTAATTCGAAATCACAATTAACCTTTTATATATTCCTCTTAATAAGCATCGTGTCAGGAAATAAGTGATTATTCTTACCATTTTTCCTATTGAAGATCTGCAAACAATTCATTTTTTAATTAACACTGGCATCGCTGTTTAAAATTATTGCACACGGTTCCACGGTCGACGTGTTGTGCCGTTGTGCCGGTTATTATGCCTTTCCGAATATTCTAGAATAGATGGCACTGCGTATCCGTCATCCGTAGACATTGTAGACATCCGTTCAATGCATTCGCAGTGATTCGATTGGAGGTAACAAGATGGTCGTGTAACTCGGAGAACGTGCGAGCGTACTTTTCCGAAGAAAAACCTTTGATTCGAATTATTTTTGTAAAGTGTTCGCGTTGAACTGGTAAGAAAAATGAGTGTAATGCCAAGCATTGCCTTCGACGAATACGGCCGGACTTTTGTCATCGTTCGGGATCAGGAAAAACAGAAAAGACTTACCGGCAGCGACGCGATCAAGGTAAATTTATATCATTTAAGCTTTTAAGCGATTCTATTTAGTTTCTGAAATTTGAATACGTTATTAGTTTTCTTTTTTGCTGATTCACGACTTCTATTTGATCGAAAAACTCTGAACTTTAGTGTTCGTTTCGGCCAACCACGTGAAGTCCAAGCAATGGCGACGATTTTGAGCTTGGCGATTGAAAAAAACGTGATCTAAAATCCAAATGCATTAAACATTCGCAGTCACGTTATCGTTGCTTTAATTTACGCTGGAATTGCAATATATTCTTATAAAATGAATATTTAAGTAACTATTGAATTCAATAAACCAGTAAATTTATGTGGGAATTCTATATGCCCTTAAAAGGAAATTAGTGGCTCCTTCCGACTATCGCAACTGAACTCCCAAAATTTTGTTATTATAATTAAGTGATTTTGTTGCGCACGTTATAGAAGTACGATGCGTGTAAATAAATGATCTGTTAATTTTCAGTCGCATATTTTGGCAGCTCGTAATGTAGCCAATATTCTAAAGACTTCGTTGGGACCCAAGGGTCTCGATAAGTTAATGGTAAGTTCTGACGGAGACGTCACAGTAACAAATGACGGCGCAACAATCCTGAAGAACATGGATGTGGATCACGAGATCGCTAAACTGATGGTTCAACTATCGCAATCTCAAGACGATGAAATCGGAGATGGTACAACTGGAGTAGTTGTACTCGCTGGTGCTCTCTTGGAACAGGCGGAACAGCTTTTAGATAAGGGGATTCACCCGATCAGAATAGCAGATGGTTTCGAAATAGCTGCGAAATGTGCAACCGAACATTTGAAGAAGATCGTGGAAGACTTCGATGGAACTCCGGATAATCTGGAACCGTACATTAAAATAGCCATGACCAGCCTTGAATCTAAGATGTAATAAAACTAAATTTCGTATTTGTATGCGCCTACGCTTGCGTCTAATTTAACTAGAATTAGTCAATACTTTTTTTATTCTTTTGCAGCATCAACAAGTGTCATTGGCAAATGGCAGAGATAGCTGTAAAGGCTGTGTTTGCAGTTTTAGATCCTGAAACTCACGACGTGAATTTCGAGCTGATAAAAGTTGAGGGAAAAGTTGGCGGCAGGTTAGAAGATACCATTCTGGTTCGTGGTGTCGTCATAGATAAAGATTTCAGTCATCCGCAGATGCCTAAGGTAAAAATGCTACATTCGTACCAATTTTTAGTAACTTGCAAAGTTTTACTTTATCTTAATGATGACAAAGAGCAACGGAGAAGGGTAAAGGTTTTGGAAATTTGTTTAGTCTGTTTTTTTAGACTTGAGACTATTCCCATGGTTATTTTCATATCTATGAGAAAAGCCCAGTTTATATTAAAACAACTATTCAATGATCCAATCTTTACAGTGGCTTCAATGATCATATGATTATGAGAGCTGAAAGTGTAATATTTTTATTTAATAGGTGATTTTGTTAAGTTCTGGAATTAATAACGAACTGAATGTGTGTTACATTGCAGAGGCTTGAAGATGTTAAATTGGCAATTTTAACATGTCCGTTCGAACCACCCAAACCAAAAACAAAGCATAAGTTGGATGTTACCTCAGTTGATGACTACAGGGCTCTGCGCGAATATGAACGAGAAAAATTCACGGAAATGGTAAAAAGGGTGAAGGATGCTGGTACGACTCTCGCTATTTGTCAATGGGGATTCGACGACGAAGCGAATCATCTTCTTCTACAAAATGAGTTGCCTGCTGTTAGATGGGTTGGTGGACCTGAAATTGAAGTAAGTTGTGCTTTGATTGTTACTAGACAGCGGATTTTGTGCAAAGAATCAACAATACTGTTCGAATGTTTGCAATATTACGATGTGCGTTACGAAAAGTAGCACGTTTCGATTCTCTTACGAAAAACAGCACGTTTCGGTTTCCCGCGAAAAAAAGAATGTTTCATCGTTTCTGACGAATATTAACACGTTTGAGCTTCAACCGCGAAAACTGACACGTTTCACTGCTTCGCCACGAAAAATAGCAAGTTTGGGCGTCACCCGCGAAAACTAACACATTTAACTGCTTCACTTTTCATAGCTAATCACCCAAATATACTACTTTTCGCGGTGAAGCACGAAACGTGTTAAGGTAAATGTCCCAGTGGTTGGCCGTGTCCTAGTAATAATTGGACACTCATGAATTTTTATTAATATTAAAGTAAAAACAATATTGACGAAGTTGAGGAAATAAAATTATTATCCTGGGTTATTTTTTATACTAAAAATCATTGCAACAGATCATAAACACATGATATATATTTGAAAAAGAAATATTATCTAGCTATCATGAATTTAATGCATTATGAAGAAGAACCTACTAACCATTCGACTAAGACTGAGAGCGTCTTTGTTAAATTCACAATTAATACTGTGGTTATGCTTCAACATCAAGTAAAGGTTTTTTAGACTTATTAAAGTCTGTTTAATTGATAACCATATATTTTTAAGTCATTTTTGTTTTGTTTTATTTTAAAACTAACGTGTCTATACACTAGTTGGCCCAGTGCTTAATTGTTTTCAGATACTTTATTTGTCAATTAGAAGATTTTTTTTAAAGAAATCTATATTTGTAGATAATTTAATCTATATTCATAATAAAAAATTTGATTTTTAATAAATCATGGCAAAGGAAAACAGAAACAGAAAATCTTATACGCCAAAAGATGTGGAGAGTGCTGTTGAGTAAAGTGAAAATTTTAAAATATATCAACATCGAAGGATAAAACGAGTAAAATAATTAAAGAAAGTTCTAATACATTGTAATTTTCATTTATCATAAATAAATATTTTAATATCTATTCAATGAAGTAATTAATGAGCTCAAATTAAACAAAAATTGCCCGTTTTACTGTTACAATTGCGAATGTGTGCGTGCATACGTAAGCGCGCTTAAATATTTTAGGTTATTCAGTTATTTATTAATATTTTATTTAAAAATTGTATTATTTTTATATATATTGTCAAACTTTTTAAAGTTGTACAACATAAGAGTTGTTAATTATATTTATATCAATGATTTTTCTGAAATTTAATCTTCTGTGTAAGCATTGGGACAGCTAAATTTAATCACTGGGACATGTCGTAAATTCTGTCCAATAACTGGGACAAATGAACGCTTTATAAACATAAATTTTTATATTTTTCTTTTATATAAACGATATTCTATAACCAAGTTTCTGAAAGAAGAAAACTCAATATAGTGATTGAACAAACTTTCAGATTAATTTACATTGTTTTAAACTGTAGAAAATTTTAATAATAGGAACATTGTTTTAAAAGTCCTACCACTGGGACATTTACCTTACTTTTCGTAACTAACCACTGAAATTAACTACTTTTCGCGGTGAAGCACGAAACGTGTTACTTTTCGTAATAACGAAGGCAAATGTGCTGCTTTTCGTAACGCACGTCGATTAAATATACTGTTTTTCAAGTTCCAATTCCACATTTGCGCTTGTAAAAATTGTACTTTGCATAGAAATCCGTTGTCTAATCTTTACATTTCAGTGTAGTATTTATTTATTTCATGATGACAAAATACAATGGAAGAGGGTAAAAGTTTTGAAAACCAATTAACATTTTTCCAAGAGTCATAATTTTTTTTTTTTTATAATGTAATGCAAGAATAAAATTTAGGGATTTTGAAACGTGTCAATTGGTACTTCTTTTACAGTGGCTCTAATGAACACATGATTATGAGATCTGAAATTTTGTTTCACTTTTGTACTTAGTTGTGAAACATAATAAGGAACTATGACACAATAATGAATTATTTCCAGTTAATTGCTATCGCAACGGGTGGCCGCATCGTTCCACGCTTCGAGGAACTGACACCAGAGAAACTTGGCCACGCAGGCGTCGTCAGAGAGTTAACTTTCGGTACTACCAAGGATCGAATGCTCGTCATTGAAGAGTGCAAGAACTCTCGAGCAGTCACCATTTTTATTCGCGGTGGCAACAAAATGGTGAGAAGACATCCATTTTACACTTAAAAAAGTCACACGCAAGGAGAATTTCAGCGGTATACAAAATATACCTAACTGACCAGACACCATGCAAGAATAACGCATTGCAATACTCATTCTGTTGTTCAATTTGTACGAAGTCAATTGAACATCATTTTGCTAATGCTACAGCAGCTCTATTGCGCATAGTACTGTTAAATACATTCACAGCAACTCATAATTTTCCCCATTTTATATTGAACAACGTCGAATTGTTTTAGATCATTGAAGAAGCGAAGCGAGCTATTCACGACGCACTGTGCACTGTTCGCAACGTAATCAAGAATCAGAAGGTTTTGTACGGTGGCGGCGCCGCCGAAATTTCTTGCGCCCTTGCTTGCGCAGCAGAGGCTAACAACATCAGCACTTTGGAGCAATACGCTTTCAATGCTTTCGCGGAAGCTTTGGAAGCGGTGCCGATGGCACTTGCCGAAAATTCTGGTCTTTCTCCGGTCGACACGTTAGCCGAGATCAAAGCGCGACAGATAGCTGAAAATAATCCGAGGCTCGGTATCGATTGCTTAAACCGCGGCACTGCTGGTAAGTATTCAAATTGCCATTGTTTCTTTTCTCATAATAAATACTAATACATAATCCGTTGCAGATATGAAAGTTCAAAACGTCGTGGAGACATTGTCGAGTAAAACCCAACAGATCGCATTGGCTACGCAGTTAGTGAAAATGATACTCAAAATTGATGACGTACGTTCACCGAATGATGCTGGCGATGGATCTTAAAGGAACAGTATTTTTCGCTTTGATCACTAATCATATTACGAAGAAAAACAATTCTA
Source organism: Perdita meconis (assembly GCA_030770465.2). NCBI lineage: Eukaryota > Metazoa > Arthropoda > Insecta > Hymenoptera > Andrenidae > Perdita > Perdita meconis. The sequence goes on from JASKOS020000004.1 coordinate 6,174,300, forward strand.
ATTAATTATATACTTCACCTTGTTTGCTTCTTTGAGCTTCATTGAAATTTCTAATTGATATAACTACGTTCAAGCGAATTAATTATATCTCATCTCTATTATCGACTTGCGATAACAACAATAATTTATATAATAATATTGTGATACAATATGAATAAAACATTTTACTTTTATCAACACTTACGTTTCTTTTCAAAATCCTCTCACGGTCGTTGAATAATTCACGTAACTGCAAATGCTAGGGCGAATCAGGTGTATTTTCCATCAACACTTTATCTTTATTGTAGGAACAAATAAATTTGTCACATCGAGTCAAGGTATAATCGCGTAAACTGAATGTTTTTGTTGTGTATTTCAGGATAAAGGTTGGTCTCGAGAAAACTTTTATGGAATGTGTTTGTAAAGCGTAAACGTAAATACAAATCGATCAACGGGACAAAACAGAATTCAGTTACACTCTATTAATAGAATGGCACAAAATACAATCTTGTACATATTTATAAATTATAACAACAATATATGTATATATATGTATGTATGTACATATACCTCTGTCTTTCTCTCTCCTGTTCGTATTTCATGCATTTTCTGTCTTCGGTATATGGAAACCGACTTCATAATTAAACTTTCGTATCACAAAATATACAATCTATTCCAACATAACGTTAATATATATCTTTCTCTTTTTCCTTCATTCTCTCTCTCTCTCCCTGTCGCCTTTCCTTTTTTACATATTAAATACATCTCCAATGGATATCCGACATTTCGTACACAAAGTCCTTATTTGGAGTCGCGATGTTTTCCATAACAATTTTGAATAAACTAACAATATCGAAAAGCAACTTGGATTGTTTAAACCTCTTTACTCTCATAACAACATTTCTGTATATTTCAACAGAAAATTCGGCACTTTTTTCCATTTCACATCCTCTTTTTATATATATCGTTTTTGTCGAATTTAGATGCACATATGCACTGCAAATTGCAAGCTCCGACACATTGTCCGACGCATTGTATAGATACCGCCTTCAGCTTCGATACATCGCTACATGCTAAGACCAATCAAAAAGTATGTTTTCATGTTCTGTCACAGACGAAACGTATCATTAAAATCGACATTATACGTGGGCACAGATAGGAATTATACAAGTTATTTGAGTAAAAAAAAAATATATAAAATGTGATAGTATTGATGACCCGCTCGATGCGTTTTCTATATCCAGCCATAGTGATCGGCATTGCTAATTCATTCGTTTCTTCTTCTTTTTCTTTTTCCTCTCCTGTTTCCTTTAATAAATAGATTATGCGACTTTAATAATTCGTTAGACGGTTAATCAACTAAAAATTACATGCGCAGCGGGATTTCTAAGTTTCTGTTTCGCTATGATTACACCTTCTTGAGCATGGGCAAATGAAGTACTTCAGGTATTTCAATATCTTCCAATCGAATGTTCGATGGATTGAATGGGAATCTTACAGGATACGAATACATTAGATCCATCAACAGCTGAAAAGAAAACACCGCGCGTTAGTAATTATTTGCATTAATAACAGAATATAAGGACGACGCACAGTGGTTCAACGTTCGAAAAACCTGGCCAAAATTCCTAAATATAAAATGTTCTGTTATAAATTTTCAGTCATTTTATATTGAAGTTTAAAAACATGAATATGTTCTCCATCAGCCAACTCTGATCGAGCAGATTTTGACAGAATTGCCGTCAGTATTTGCTGACGGACTAGCTGCAGATTTGATACAGGGTTTGTTAACAGACTGGCGACAGAAACCAAGCAGATATTGCTATCAGACCTAACGGCAGCTTCCGCTGACATGATCTGTTCCGTTTCTGACGCCAATCTGCGCTTCCCGAGCTACTAGTACAGGTCCTGTTTGCAAACATTTGCAAACATTTTAAGAAAAATGTTTTAGAGCAATGTTTTAGGGTTTTAAAAATTCTAATTAATGGTCGCATCCGTTTAACTTTTAGTGAAGGGGTCAAGGTCACGTCAAGGTCAACATGATTATTTTAAATGGAATACCCCATTTTTTTATCAGGCAGTGTTAAAGCTGACGGTGAGACCTTTTCAAAACACGGGTAAAAAATGGAGTATTCCATTTAAAAAAATCATGTTGACCTTGACGTGACCTTGACTGCTCCTCTGAAAGTTAAACGGAAATGACCGTACAATAGAATTTTTAAAACCCTAAAACATTGCTCTAATACATTTTTCGTAAAAATGTTCCGTTTTCAAAATATTTGACCGTTTCTAAGCTTTTGGTACACCCTGTATGTATATTCGAGTAATTTAAAAATCTCCTAGCTGAGAATTCTTCTTGACGTCCCTAGAATTCTAATGAAGCCTCGACTATTCGAATTGTTTCGATTTTTCAAGTACAGTGTTGACTCGAACAACGGTTGGGTTTCAGAACCGAGTGCAGTCCTTTTTCGAGTCAGGTTCGATCTTGGTCACGGCAGAACGAGGAGATTCGCATCGGCGAAAAAGTGGTGAGGATACAGAAATCCCATTTTCGAATCAATCTCAGGCGTCGTTCTTTGAGTCAACACTGTAAGATTGTTCTTATATCGGGACAGTACTGTAGCTCGTATTTGTTTCGAATAGTTCGTCGATTTCAAGTAGCTCGAAAAACTCGACTCGAATAATCAAACCGAGTTTGGCTCAGCTGGTAAATTTCAAGTACTCGCACACCCCTAGTACATACAAGACCTGTTTGTAAAATGGCAGCCTAATGCAGTTAAATCTGCTACCAATTTGCCGCCAATTCGGTGACAAATGGCTATTAGGGGAGTTCGATTACATCTGTTGACAATCTGCTGTCGATCTGCACGTTGATGGTTTATAGGGAAGATTTTGTCCATATTTTGGCGATTTTGGACCAGCGTGCGACGCTCAACGTTTACACTTACTTGTTCGTTGTTCTCGCCACGTTCATTCAACTTGGCCTGTACCCTTTTGATGAACGAAACTGGCACCCGTGTCTCGAAGTCGTCGGCGGGCGTGTACAAATTCAAAATTTTGACTATCTGATTCGCGGTCAGCTTGCTGCACATGTCGCACACCGATTTCACGTCCACGTCCGTTTTGCGAGCTTGCAGAAGTTGCGCCGCCTGTATTATCGGCTGGAGCGCTTCCGAAGGGATTTCTAACTGGCGATCCCTTCCCCATTGCTCCAAATGGCTCAAGTTATACCTGGAGACAGTATAGTGTAAAGAAACGAATCGGGTGTTTGTGTTCGCGAATAACGCAAAAATGAAAAACCAACGGACCTTATCTGCATTCCCTTCGTCCAATGACAAAGGTCATTCCTCAGAAGTAGATTATTTAGAGCGCTGGCACACATGAAATAGAAAAGCTGTCTGAACACTTGCAGAATGATCTCGGCGTCAACGCCGTGGTATTGAAGAGCTTTGTGCACCGAAGTGAGCTCGTCCAAGAGTTTATCGAGCTTTTGCTGCGTGGACTCGGGCTCCTCTCCCATGGACGAGGACCTGACGCGACCTGGTTTGTTGGAATTCATGCCGATGGCCTCGTGCTCGAGGAGTGCAGGCACCGTCAGTGCTTGAATCCTCTCTTTAAGGTTGGTCACGATGTTATTAAAGATCCAAAGCGCCACGTTGCTCAAGACGCCTCGGTACTCGCTCAAATCGAAGTTCCTCAAACACTGTTCGTTCTGTCTCGGCGTGTTCTCGATCTGGAACGGTTTGTCTCCAGAGTACTGCTTCATGCTGTGCAAAAGCCTCAGGGTGTTGCTGAACCAAAGCACGCTGGAGTCGAGGTCTTCGCGCTTTTTCACCACGCGTTTCACGGCGTTCAGGTAGCCCGTCAACAGCAATCTGACTTTCTCGTCGTCGTTTATGCAATCTGTGTGCCTTATGCACATGAAAAGGATGTACGCCGGCAGACCAGGAAGCAATGTAACTGCGACCCTAGGATTTAAATCTAGAAAAATATAATTAATGAGCTTAAACATTGTTAAATGCCACGTTATTAGGTTTTCACGTAAAATGAACCCAACTGGTTATTCGTACAAAGTATAGATAACATTATTCTGACTGAAGTTAACGAAATAAAGGACCTTGGTGTATTATTCATATCCACATTAGATTTTTCTAAGCATATATTAACGTTAAGAGCGACGAAATACAGTAAAATCTGCTTTAGCCTAGCCCATTTTATTTCCACACGGCTAGCCTAATGTCTCCAACCACTATTTTTTGTCGACTTGGACCGTGGGAACTTTTTCGGCCGCGAGAGCTCAACTCCCGGAACAATGGGCTATAAAAGACAAGGATAGCACTAGCCATTTAAAAATGCTCGTGACTGATTTTCACTTTTTCCCATCGAATTTTCACGAGAGTGGCGCCAATCGATTCCTTATACTCGACCGATTGAAAAAATACCAAACACGACATAATTCGGTCCATAATTAACAAAATAACGAAACAAATTAATTTTCACGATTTTATATCCTTGTTTATTATGGCCCCATTGTTTGGGGAGTCAAGCTCTTGGCCTCGAACGTCCAAAAACATAAAAACCAGTCAAGCGAGAAATCGGAGGTGCGAGATTCACTTCCCACTTTGACGGATCCGATGGGCAGAGCCTTACGCGGAAAGTACTGTAGTAGGGAAACAAAAGAGAGAACATCCTTTTTCTTCTACTTGTTCACATCGTCGTTCTTATCGTTTATCGCAGCTCCAACATAAAATTATTTTTAAAAAGCCCTTTATATGTAGTCAATAATTGCAATAATCAAGTTTTGCAAGTATAGAACTAAAACCATGATTTGAAATAAGTCTATAGATGTGTAATTTATATTCTACGAGTCTTAAAAGGCTGTGTTGACCTCTTTCTAATTGATTAATATATTTTATTCAGGTAGGAGATTAAATGAACCCCTTAATTGACAAGTGAAGCGAGTTGATTTTTTTAGCATTGAGAAGATTGAAAAATGAAGAACAGAATGTAGCTTTGCTTTGAGAAAATTATCTGAAGGAGTAATAATTATGGTAAAATAATTGAATAGTAAACTAATTTACATCATCAATAATAAACTGGAGTCATTATTTCACATTTTTCTATAACGATTTTACTTATGACGCAAATCTGACTTTTATTTTTTTTTATTGAAATAAAAGAAAATATATGAAAATTGTATTGATAGATGATAATGCTATTTGTTTCTGTAGTGTACTAATTTTTCGTAATTTTGGACTTATGCCATTTGTTAATTAAGGAGCTCAAATAACAGACGCATACTCTACATGAAATTTGACTAACAGTATTTACAGCAATTTTATAGTTTCTATATTAACGAAATCCGTAGAGAAACGCTTTATGAACCTAACAGTTTCTAATTCTGTATAAGTAATAGTAGAGTAGTAATTATATTTAATTTAATCATGTTGATCATATTTACCAACTACGAGATGCCGTATTATCACATTGATGTCCTCTTTCCTAAACTCAAACATGCCCTCGTAGTCCCTTTCTTTCTTTCGAATCGCTGGCATGTTACTGCCATTATCTGCCGAGTGGCTAATGGAAGATATGATTGTGGAATCGTTTGCAGTCTCTACAGTGTCCGGCACTATAAAACAAGAAAATATTTTAGCCAGTGTTTCGTCACTAGATTGAGAGCCTTGTTATGAAATGTTTCGAGATCGGATTCGTGAGCTAGGGTGAGTTTTGGTCTGCGTAAGGTGCGATGAGAATGAACACTGGACCGTGCACTCACCGGCGCCCCTTGAAAGATAAGGGCGATCCTTATGTTCCTTAGTATCGTCTCCCTCATCTTCGGAAGCATTTAAATATTATCAAGATTTAATACTACAATGTTTTATAAAGAACAACTCCTGCTACGTCTTTACTGGTATTTTCCCTAGTAGCATTTATTTTGACATATTGTTGGGCCATTGTGGTATCGTCGGTTAGATTTTTCATACTTTTTTTCGCGATTGTAGCCAACGTAGGGTCAAGGATTGAACATTACATTGTTTAACAACGCAGTGTAGTAAAATTAAAAAAAAAAAAAAAATAGTTTAACTTAGTTCCTAAATTTATTTTATTTCTCTATATCCCTGTTTTTTAAACCGACGTTGTCCTCAAATTGTAGAGAGGGCTGATGAGAAACGAAAACTCACAAAGGCGGAAACTCAAAATGACGAAACTCAGGAAAGTTCGCGATGAAGTGACAAGGTTGCGCCTTTATCAACTCGGCTAAAATGTCCTGTTATTTCGTCTTATATTAATTTACTGCTATAAACTGACTTGGAACTCCCGATACCATAATAAAAATACATTTGATCGATAGTATGCAAAGTTTTATATTTGTGCAAAATGTTTTTCAGAAAATTTTATTTTTTTGACGTTTCTAAAACGACATTTACATGTTGGCTTACTTTAATTGGCCTAATGTAGTATCATCGTTACAAATTTCTTGTTAATTAACCAACAATAGTAATTGTAGACCCAACAGTAAATATTCGTAGGCAAACTGTTATAACTAGACTGCGAATGTTTATATTTATATTATAATATTATGCATTTATGGCGATTTTAATGTGCCAAAATGTATAATGTACATAGATGCAAAAATACATGAAATATCGAAAATAAAATACATTTTATAATACTTCAAAGATAAGAGACACATTTATTAGTTCAGTTGCTTTTATTTTTCTATGCTGCTTGCGATTTTCATAAACGTCCGCAGTCTAGCCATAACTTTTTCGCTATAGGCCCTATGTTGGGAATTTATAGCGAAAACACTAATTATATCCCAAATAAATAAATAAATAAATAAATAAATAAATAAATAAACAAATAAACAAATATCCCAACTAATTCCCAACCGTTGGCAACGATTGGCCAACCAAGAATGCTACTAGGGATAATTAAACATTTTCAGGCAAGTAGAAAACAATTACACAATTATAATTATACTCACAGCCGGCATCTCTCAGACGTTTCGCCAGTATTTTGCATTGCTTCTTTAACCTCCTGCATTCATCCGCTGATTTATCATATTTTTCCTGAAGCTCCTATGCATTAATGAATCCGACAGTTAGAATCTGCCAATTATTAAATGACGAGTTTATTGTCAAAATTGCTTACCAAATTTTCAGCCGCTAGCCTGGCGATTTCGTGCTGCATATAAGCCTCGGTCTGAGTCTGCGGCGACTTGTTCAGATTCACGGAAAGTAACTTCTGCTGCTTCTCGATTTCTTCGTGCAACCTGTCGATTTCCGCCCGCCATTCGTCTCTCTGCGATCGCCAACCTTTCTCCTTCATTTGGAGTTCGTCTTCCAATTGTCTTCGAAAAGGAAAATAAAAAGAATCATTTAATTTACCCAGGATTGAACTTTTTCATCTAATTCAGGGTTGTTCAAGCGAAAGGAGCATCATCGAAATAAATACTGTACAATGTACGTCAATTAGGAATTAAAGCGGCGAATTCGTTTCACTTCGATGAGTAAATCTATAATGTACGCTGGCTTCTCCATATTTCATAATGAACGCAAATGATCATTAAATGGTATCGCTGTCTATTCTCGCGGCAAAAAAATATCTGAACTCACTCTTTTGAAGCCTTTGGCTTTGTCTTAAGTCTATTGAATAATCGAAGTGCATGCACAAACGACAAAACCACGATTAGACACGGTGCTCTCCTTCTCTATGAAAAGAAGCGTATCGAAGGTCCGGGAAACTGTCTATATACCTGTTGATCTTTTTCTGCGTTTCAAACGCGAGCACCAGTTCACCGTCCTCGTTAATGATGTCTACGTCGCGGCCGTAATTCGAGCCTAAGCTCTTCATCCGTCGCGTATTATCAGCCAACACGCTGTGCAGCTGAATGCATTCTTCTCTTCTCCTCTCGAGCTCCTCTTGAAGTGCGTCGAATTGTTCTAAAATGGAAATTATTGATCGCACAGTTGTCTTATCGCGCCTCGCATTTCGGAGAAGAGGTCAACGATTAAAAACGTAAATAAAATTCCTGATTAATTTACACTGAAATCTCTTATTGCCCGGCACCTCGTTTACGAGAAAAAAAGCAGATGAGAAGATTCCTTGGATACCTATACATATTTATTTGAATTTCGACTAAATATTATTCCCTGCGGTTAAAACTGTTATGTTAAAACTGGATTTCACCTTCTTCACCGAAAATAAGTGCGTTTAAGGTGCAGATAGACTAACAAGTAACTTGCGACGTTTATTGCGAGTGCGGCTCACGAAGTGCGTGTAAACTCGCCTGAGATTATTAACTCGATCTCGAAAGGAATGTCGCAAGTTACTTGCTAGTGTATCTGCACCTTTAGTCGAAATTCAAGCAAGGAACAAATACGGATATGTAATCGCAATATGTTCGAAAGAAATCGGAAAGCAGTGCAACGTGAAAGGCGAAGGGTGCGAAAGCAAAAGTCTGCAAGCTCTGGATGTATGTACAGTGTATTTGTGTACATTATAAATCAGCTTCCATTTACGGAAGTACAACGAAGGAAATAAAATGGAACAGAAAAATGTCGTATATTTCTGAGAAGCGAATTAAGAAGTAAACGTAAATGAGTAGAAGCGACGAATGAGTTACAGAAATCGATGAAGCAAAAAATGAAAGCATTCCTTAATCAGGTCAGTTATTAATTTACCCATGAGCTGTTGTTGTGCACCTCCCAGACCCGCCGAGGACACGCTTTTCCTCAGCGAGTCCAAATCTTTCTTTAGCTGAGCATTTTCCATTTCGAGCTCCTGGAGCTGTAAAACATTTACATCGATCAATCATGGAGACCATCACTTTCAACCAGACAAATTCGCAACCACGTTATATTACCCTGAACGTATCCTGCGTCCTCGAAACGTCTTCCGGAGTGTCGCGCTCCAAATCTTCTACCATTCTAACTAATCTTCCCTTTTCCTTCTCAACGTCTTTCAATTTCTGTTGCAGTTTCAGAACTAAGCCAATGTCAGCAGGCGCGTGTGTTGGTCCATTCGTTTCGCAAGGCGATTTATGCGCCTGAATCTCTCCATCTGGTGGACTGTCCGATCGTTGCTGATTCCAGTCGATCGTTTCGACTCGCGAATAAGGAGTCGAGGAAGAAACCGTGGATCTCACCGATCCGTAACCCAGATCCTTTGCAAGCGAGAGACAAATTCAAGAGTATGATCGCGTGCGTCGTCTTAAATGGTACAAAAGTGAATCTTACGTTGTGTTCGTCTTGCGCAAGTTCCGTGGAAATGATCTGCCCGCTGCTACTGGAAGCGTTGCTGAGAGAACGCGAATGTGCGGGACCGTGCGACGCGAGTTTCTGCTCCAACATTTCAGAGCGGTGCTCCAACTCGAGATACTCCTTTAGCAACTTCTGATAAGCTCCGCGATCCTGATCCTGATCCAGCAGGAGGAGATCCTTCTCTTGCTCTAGTCGGTGCTTCAAGTTCTCCTCGGCACCGCGTTGGTTGGTTTTTAATTTTTCATTTGCCCCGGAAACTTCCTTTCGTAACTTTTCGATCTCGTCACGAAGCTGCTTGTTCTCCTCTTCTTTTTCTTTCGTAACCCTTTCTTTGTCCTAGCAAAATGACATTGAATAAGAAACATTTGTAGCAAAACACCTGCATACAAGTATTGAAATTGTCTGATTTTACAAGGACACATTCCGAGTCGCGATATCAAGTAAATATTGATACTGTTAGAGGATCTCAAAGGATTCTAGCTACTCGGCAAGATCAGAACCTCAGTGTCATCCAATGTAATGATCATTTTTTTCATCGTAGTATTTAATATAGAATCTGTTTAAGCTATAAAGTAGGAGATTCAAAGATTGAAAAGAGCAGATTTAGTGATTTTCAGAGTTGAAATTGAAGATTTTTAAATTTCATGTTGTAAATCTCAAGATATCAAGTTATAACTTTAGAGATTTTTTAGAAGTTTTGAGATTTGAAGAAACTTTTTAAAGTTAAAATTAGAAGTTTAGAGGATTAAAGTTGGAAATTTGAAGGTTTGAAGGTGGAAAATTTGGAGATGTCAAGATTTTTATAGATTTTCAGAGTCAAAATTTAAGGTTTTAGAAATCAATGATTTGAAGGTTTAAAAATTGCAGATTTGAAAATTGTAAGTTTTAAGAACTTTTCAAAGTTAAAATTAGAAGTGTAAAAATTTAAAATTTAAAATTTGAAGGTTTCAAGTTGAAGATACGAAAGTTTCAAGTTGAAAAGTTGAAGTTAAAGATTTAAAATATTTTTAATTTCTTCATCCAGATTTCCTATACTTCTTCAAACGATGAAATTGGCTCAGATTGCATTCTATTTCAATTTTTCAATAATTTCTAAAGACTTCGAATTCCAGATTTAGAAATTTTTTAAAGGCATCATAGTATTTAACATGGAATACTTTTAGGCTATTTTAGTATTTTATGGGCAATTAGCAGCTAATAATCTACAAATTATTTTAACAGTATTTAAGGTTTCTAATGGTATTAAAATCTACTTTGATACCACGACCCTCTACATACTCGGAATTTTTCCTTGTTAGTCTGTTAGTACCTGTAAGATGTCCATTTTTTCATCCCTCTCATTCTTCACTGTCTTCAGTATCTTTTCTAATTCCTTCTCTTTTTCTACTAATATAACGTTCAGTTTTTTGTTTTCAGCTTCTACGGATTTCAGACCTTCGAGTTTGTGTTTAAGATCCACCATATCGTTCTGAACATTCTTCAACGAATGATTTTCCTTCGTCTGAAACAAATGAAAGTTAGCTGAGTTTTTATTAAGGCGTATCTATACTTCGCAAATGAGTGCGAACAAATGCTAACAAACGCTGTGAGTGCAAACGAATGTCAAGCAACTGCGATTGCCATTTCCAACAATTTCACAAAAAATAGTTTTTTCAATAAATTGTTTACTTCATATTATACAGGATGTTACGAAATTCGTGGAAAATCTTCGAGATATAGGTAGTAGACACGAAAATAATAAGAAAAGTTCTTATGTAATATACTCGGAAATACTTGGTTTGTTAGTTACACGTTGTTTTATATTTCGTAAAATGTCGACGTAACAAATGCTCATCCCCTGTGAGGTCAGTGACCGCAATTTGGGCCCCTGTATTGTGGAAAAGTATCAGTTGTGTTACATTCGTCATAATTTCAATTTTTAATTACAAAATGTGTGCTTTTTCGTTCGAAAAAACATCTCATCCCAATACACGTTGGGAGTCACCGGGCCCACTAAGGACAAGAGATGCCTGGGCCTTTAAGCGCGGTCACTGGTTTTAAAGGGGATGAACCAGTGTTTGGGTACAAACACGTAAAACGCTTGTTGCTTGCGCTTGTTCACCAGCGTTTCTTTCTGTCTTTGTCCAACCATCGCGCTGATAAGACAAAAACAAAGACAAAAACCAGCGCTTGGTGTTTTTGTCTTTGTTTTTGTCCTTATCAGCGCGATGGTTGAACAAAGTCAAAAAAAGCGCCAGCAACAAGCGTTTTACGTGTTTGCATTTTACGAAATATAAAACAGCGCGTAACTAGTAAACTAAGCGTTTCCGAGTACAGTGTTGACTCGAAGAACGACTGGGTTTCAGAACCGAGCGCAGCCCTCTTTCAAGTCATGTTTGATCTCGGTCACGACGGAACGAGGAGACTCGCACCGGCGAAGAAGTGGTGAGCATAAAGAAATCCCTTTTTCGAATCAAACTCAGGCGTCATTTTTTGAGTCAACACTGTAAGATTGTCCTTATATCGAAACAGTACTGTATATTGTATGACAGCATTTCTTATTATTTTCGTGTCTACTATCTATATCTCGGAGGTTTCCCACGAATTTAGTAACACCCTGTACTATACTTTGACCTTGAGATGACCTAGAACTTTACCTAAAATCTTATATCACTTAAAAAAGTCAAGGTGATTTTGACATTTCATTAAAAAAAAAGAAAACAATTTTTTGGAAATGTTTTACATTGCGATTTGTAACCGATTAAGAACGGATTAACATATAGTCAAAAAATTTTTTGTCAGATTATTGGAAATGCCTGAAAAATCATGGCGACAGCTATGCGGTGCATATTTTTATGCAACGATAGAATTTGAAACGTACAAGTTCGGTGTTCTTCTGTTGCAACTCGATGATCTTCTTCTCTAATCCTTTGTTCAAGAACTTGACATGTTCGACGCTTCGCGCCTCGGCCTTCAGTTTCCTGAAGATTTTCCTCGCCAGATATTTCCTGACGCAACACTGGACGATGATGATGTTTCTCAGTTTCTGCTTGCACGCCATTCGCACGAGATACCCTCTAGCGAATCGCTGAATCACGATCGCGGCGGCGTTGTCCTTCATCGCCTCGAACCTCTGCCGCGCCAACTTTCCTCTGCCATAAGTCTGAATGGCGAGAACCGTGCGCTTGATCTGAAGGTATCGACGTCTCTTCAGCCAACCCTTCACGCAAGCTTGAATCTTAATCGCGGCCCTGTGCTCTCTCACAGCCTGCGCTTTCTGCCTGGCGATGTAGCCTCTACCGTGTCTTTGAAGACCTAACACGGCCCGTCGAATCTTCCTGTACCTGTTTCGGCATATCAAACCGCGCACCGTTTTCTGTATCATGATACAAGCGTCTCGTTGCCGTTCTCCTCGAAGCTTCTCCAAATAGGCCACTTGTCCCGACCGAAACAGAACCTTCGTTCTGCCAAATTTGAATTTGTCCTCGTCCTTAATGTACCTAAAACGTTCGTGTTTCAATTTATCATTGATTCGAGTCGAGGATCTACGTTAACGACGAGGGGGAAAAATTTACCTATCCAAAATACGGCGACAAGTCTCTTTGAGATCGTCGCGGCGAATGTCTTTGAACCTGCACAAGCACCGATACCTAAGGAAGAATTCACTGTACGTTCTCTGACTTGGGAATCCAGCCGCGGATATCCTGATCGTCTCTAGTACACCGCAAGCTCGTAATTGTTGCACTGCCCTCACCGGATTGTACTCGAAGGCTTCCTTCGTGTCGTTCGGCTTGATACACCGCACGTAGTGCGGAGTGGTTGCGTTCAACGTTGACATTAGCATGTTCAGGGAATCCCGAAACTGCGATCCCACCTGCATATATTGTTCCATGAAGAATAAATCTTAGTTTGGGAAACAAAGTTGACAATAATGAGTAGACAGACATAAATATGCAAAATGCATATGTCATTATGCATTGAAAATATGCAAATATTCACATACACAGGATAGGGAAATAACTATATCCACCTTGAATATTTCCGTTATTTGAAATAATGTAAAAAAATGTTACACAGGGTGTAACAAAAATGTTGCAGTTCCTTGAAAGAGGTGATTTCTGGGGTGATTTTGAACAACTTTTTCCTTAGCGAAAATGTTAGGTGGGGCTTTGTTAACGAGTTATTAACGAAAAACAGCGACAAATCGGAAAGCGAGTACAGCGGAATAATCATGGCGCGGACGATGGCGGGCCAATACTACTCGTAACTGAAGCCCGCGCTGAAATTTATCCACTGTATTCGTGGTTCTATTGGTCGGTGTTTTTCGTTAATAACTCGTTAACAAAGTCCCACTTAACATTTTCGCTAAGGAAAAAGTTGTTTAAAATTACCTCAGGAATCACCCCTTTCAATGAGCTGCAAGATTTATGTTACACCCTGTATACAAAACTTGCACGGTATACAGGGTGTCCCAAACAAAGTGTAAGAGCCGAAAAAGGGTGATTCTAAACAACTTTTTCCTTAGCGAAAATGTTAGTTGCGTCTTTCGTAACGAGTTATTAACGAAAAACAGCGACCAATAGACGCACGAATACAGTGGATGAATTTCAGCGCGGGCTCCAGCAGTGAGTAGTATTGGCTCAGCATCGTCCGCGCCATCATTAATCCGTTGTACTCGCTCCCTGATTGGTCGGTGTTTTCCGTTAATAACTCATTAACAGAGTCGTAACGAATATTTTCGCTAAGGAAAAAGTTGTTTAGAATCACTTCAGCAATCCCCCCCTTTCATATTATTTCATATTATTACGAATAATAAAAATATTCAAAGTGGATATAGTTATTGCCCCACCCTGTATACTACATTCTTATAGAGGATTATATATTATTATATGTGTAACGAACTATCTAAACTGTTTCCAAACACAATCTGCTACAACACTCAATTACAAGATTATCTACTCAATCACAAAAATTTGTTCTTTACGATTCATGAAGTTGTAATATAAGAATTTGCTGATAGATAAAATAAATTTGAAAGATAGATGTTCCACATAAGCACAATAAATGCGTATGCAATCTATTCTTGTATATGATGTGAAACATAAATATACAAAGCATTTACGTTATGCAAAAAATGGGAAATAAAAAATATATTCTTAGAATCTTCTAATTAAAAAATAAATTTGTCTCGAGGTCCGATTACATTATTTACTTTCAATCAAAACTTGCATTTGCATAAAGATCCGCTGTCTAATAACGAGGGTAATGAGAGGGAAGAATTACCGTTTTTTTGTTCTGTTTAGGCGTGTTTATTACTGGTTTCTGAGCGGACACTTTTATTCTGACGTTCGGTGGCACCACCAGCTTTGGATCTTCGTCGCTGAACAACTTCTTCAGCAATTTATTCTGAAACGATAGACAGTGTTATGTATTTGTTCAACCGAAGAGTATTCAGAAACGTACCTGACTGTTTCGCAGCGCATCAACCTGCTCCTCGATGACGGTGTCCCTGTTCTTCTCGAGAAACCCGATCGTCTCGTACTGGACCAAATCGGCGAAATGATGAATCAGAAAAGCGGAAGTGCCAAACCGTGGTTTCTCGAAGTGTTTCGACTTCCCACACTTGGCGTACAGTTTTCCTGCCCAGGAGCTGTCCGAACCTTTCGGCATCTGCGAAAACGACGCTCGCGTAACGATCTCGCGCGTGTTTTCACCTTTCGCAACGCGTTAAACATTTTTACTGACTCTACACTCCTCGTCCAGTAGGTCCAGAATACCCAACTTCGTCTCGATGAGATCGATACAAGGCTGGTTGTCGTAAAAGTCTATAAAGGTCCACTCGATTTCCTCCTTGAGGTACTCCTCCTGCTCCAACTTAAACACATGCTGATTGAACTGCTGCTGAAGTTTCTCGTTCGCGTAGTTTATGCAGAACTGTTCGAACGAATTGATCTCG
This sequence comes from Perdita meconis, assembly GCA_030770465.2. Taxonomy (NCBI): domain Eukaryota; kingdom Metazoa; phylum Arthropoda; class Insecta; order Hymenoptera; family Andrenidae; genus Perdita; species Perdita meconis. The sequence goes on from JASKOS020000004.1 coordinate 6,189,483, forward strand.
AACGTTTCGAAACCGTAAATATCGAGAACACCGATGAAGCACTGAGGTTTGTTCTGCGATTGCAAGGAATTATTAATACCAGCCACGATCCAATTAAACAGTTCTGCATAAATGTGCTTCGCTAGCGCGTCTCTCGCGCCGATCGCTTGCTCCACGTTCATAGGCTTCAGAAAGACTTCTCTCATCGACACGATTTTCCTGTGGCACAGCCATTTCCGCATCGCGTTTACGTCTGTGCCTAACAATTCGCAGATCGTCAGTAGGTGCTTGTCAGACGGCTAAAGTAAAAAGATCGTGTTAGGTATATTCAACGGTTTACGCGAAACGCGATTTTTTAAAGATCGACAAGCAAATTGATATTCACAGAAATGTAACTGCCTTCGGTGTCGGTCTCCTTGCCCATGTTCACCGCCTCGGAATTGCTTATCGTTACGTTCCCCAAGTGCATGATCGCCGCTAAAATACGAAGCATGTCGTCCTGCTGCTTGGACGTGAATCCGAGCATGGTGAGCGCGTTAATCGTTTCATCGAAACACGCCAAGTCGTCCACGCCATTTATTACCGGATTATTTCCTTGGTCCAGATAGAGGAACGTATTTTGGTGACCTAAATGCAAGTGGGGAAGGCGTGCTGCGGCTGCGCACATTTGGTAAAATATGTGGTAATTCCTCTCCTCGTTTGCCTACAAAATTTCTCGTTTCAACGCTCATTTTACGCGATTACGTTACATTATAAAGGTCGTCGCACGTTTCACAAACACGGTGTTAGGTCGATCGCAGCGGAAAAAACCGCTGCCGCGATTTCTAATTAAACATTTTAAGTCGACGGTATCAAACGTGCGACAGCCTTAATAACAGGCCCGCATTTATCATAAGGCGAATTAGGCGCAAGATGAGGCCTCACTTTTTATAGGGACACATTTTTAAGCTTTGCTTCCGATAAACAAAATGGAAAACTGTTTGTTTATAGTTAAAATGTTTATTGTTGAGTTTTAAATAGTCAAGTTTAATATTAGAAATCTGGAATTTTCTAATCTACAACCTGAAATGTTCAATTTTAACTTTTCAAATTTTATGATTTTGTGGGAATTTCATGTGTTAAACTTCATAAAAACTAATTGTAAGTTATAGTTGTATGCGCGGTATTCGATTCGTTCGCGACGATAATTCAAGACGGTTTCTCCGCGTTTTCTCGTCCTCCCGAGGACTAAGACCCCAAAGATTCCCAGGAAATCACCGGGTGAAAGGGAGAGAATTTTATCACTGGTTCACGCGTGTTTTCGTTCCTATCGCCCCCTTGTTTATGGGTCCTATGGGTCCGACACCACAAGCCGCCTAATTTATACTAAAGTCGACAAACAAAAGTCAAACGTCTCGACGCCGCCACAAGCTTTAACTTCAGATCTTGAAATTTGCAGCTTTAAGTCTTTAAATCTTCTATTTTGTATTTTCGGATCCGGATTAATCCGCAAATTGAAACACAATTTCCAATTGCAAATAAATTTAATTTGAAATTTGATTTTCTTTAATTTTTACTCTATGAATTTTCCGTTTTAAACCTCTAAATCTTCAATTTTAACTTCTCAAATCTTCCGTTTCAAACCTTCCAATTTTTAACTTTAATAGTTTTGAATCTCCAACTTGAAATCTTAAGCTTTACTTTTGTCTGTCTTCTGCTTTAAATTTCTAATATCAGCTCTTAAAATTTCCAAATTGAAGTAATTAAATTTCTAATTTAATCTCTTCGATTTTTTGATTATAAATTTCAAACATGAAATCTTGAAATGTCTAATTTCAAACCATTAAATTATTGATTTTAACTCTAAAAATCTTTAAAATTTGAAATTTCCAAATCTATAACTCTGAACTCTACAAATTTTCAACTTCAAACTTTTAAATCTTCAACATTTATGCTTCAAATTTTCCACTTCAATCCTTCAAGTCTTTAATTCTGGCTTTTTAAATTTTCCCTTTCAAAAATTCAAATCTTTGAATTTGCGATTTCAAGTCTTTAAATCTTCAATTTCTTTTTTTAGATCTTTAACGCAAAGCACTTAAATATTCCAAATTCTAAAAATCTTTAAATCTGCAACTTGGCATTTTTAAATTTCTAACATAAAATTTTTAAAGGAAAATTGTTACGTTTTCCGCATCAGACTTTAAAATGTTCAACTTTAACTTTTTAAATCTTGCAGTTAACATCTTCGAATATTGAACTTCAAGTTTTCAAATCATCAACTTCAAAACCTTAAATCTTTCAACTAAAAGATTAAAAATTCTTAAAATTTCCATCTTTAACTTTTCAAATGTTTAAATTATTCTTTTTTGGGAGCATATAGTAGGTGATCAAATTATTAGAAACAGAGTAAAAAACATGTGTCTTATGATTCTTTAAAAGTGTTCCTTATTCCTTTTTTCAAAATGTATTTTTTGCATTCGTAGACATCAAACCTTCATAAAAATGTACTACAAATTGAATGTATTTAGCCCTCATTCAATAATAAATTAATGGTTCAAACCATTTGATCACCTACAGTATAATCATGTTGCGCCTAGGATCGTTAAAACTATAAATGCGGTCCTCTTTAAAAATACATCCAAGAAACATACCTGAAACACGACTCTCGACTTTTCGAGTAGGTAAGTCCTCATACTAGCTCCGGTGATGTGATAGTGTTTATTGAATTGAATCTCGATGAACTTTCCGAACCTCGAGGAATTGTCGTTCCTGGTCGTTTTCGCGTTTCCGATGGCCTCCATGATCGGCAACGACGCGAGCACCTTTTTCTCGACCTGAGTCTCGGTCGTCGAACCGCCGACAGTCGCGAAATACCGCATCGTGTATTTCGCGGAGACGGTTTTGCCGGCGCCCGACTCTCCGGAAACGATGATGGACTGGTCGTGACCTTCCCTACATTCGCACCGCGACATTCAACAACAGAACGTAATCTAACAGCTTGAGACGCAACAATTACGAAACAGAGAATCGAACCTTTCCAATTTGGTGTAAGCCTCTTCGGCGACGGCGAATATGTGGGGCTCCAAGTCGCCCATCGCCTGACCCCTGTACGCCCAGATCGTGTCATTTCCGTAAATTGGCAGCTCGTTGTACGGATTGAACGCGACTAAAACGATGCCGCAGTAAGTGTAAATCGAGTGTCGTTGGAAGCGAATCTGCAGATTAAATAGGACAGCCGGTTCGTGGAGAAACGATAAAGACGTCAAATTGTTCTCGCCGATGAGGATGTCGGGGTTTCTCAGGGGCGGAAGATCCGCGTTGGTCTTTATTTCCAGAGTCTTCGTTTGGTTCGAATCATCCGTGTGGAGCTTCAGGGTCGGCTGATTCAGTTTGTAATCCTCCAGGAGCACCGCGCCTTCCCAAACCTTTTCCGGATGCGGAACCCATACTTTTCCACCCTGGACAACAAACACGATTCCTTAATCGTTACAGTTTTTATTCTGTGGGTACAGTATTGACCCGCTGTATGCCTGCAGATTGGGATTGGCGACAGACATAGAGGTAGGTATAGATCACGCGTGTTTTGGTTATTGAGTTTTACTTTCTGTTTCACTAAAAATGAGAATGAGGGAACACGAGTGAAGCTAAAGGCGAATATAGAGTAAAGGACCTACATATTTGCTGTCATGTACCCAATTACTGTGACTTGATGCTGTTTTACTTAAAACAAAAAATAAATGAAATACATATTATGAACTCAGAGTGAAAAAAAATTGAATGTGTAATTCAAACTATAATTTATACATATCATAGAAAAAGCAACATTTAATTTTCTTTTTCTTTAAAGGGGGAAACGGCGGTGATGGCTGAATATAAAGGCTATTTCCGGAATTTTTTTCAACACAATTAATTCTGACTGTTTCTTAATTAAGCCATTGAATGAATTAATGAATATAAATACTCCAGTTTTCATCTTTCACATTCACCGTGAATTCGCCTTAACAAGAACTGAGAGCGAAATAAAATGGTAGAGATACCGACAGGCATATAACACCGTTTAAAAATTAGGCATACAGCGGGCTAATATTGTACTCCAATCGCAGCTTACGACAGCACAGTGAGAAATTTGCCTATCAAACGCGGAAAAAACTATTTCATGACTGAAATCATGTATTTACATCGCACTTTTTTATTTGCTACTGTTAAGACATATATTTGTGGTCTTGTGTACAAAAAATATTCAATAATTTATTTAATATATTCAAAAATTTATTTTTTTTCAGCTGCATTCATAAAAAAAAATAATTCACGATATGTCGTAAACTGTCACAACTGTAAAATTAGTATAATTGTAAAATACAATTAAACGACATAAAAATGTTTCAAAACTATTTTAATTTGTTTTGCTTGCTTTTAACAAATATTAATTTCTTTTAATTTTTTTTCAATAATTCGAGTTCATTTTAGAAATTTCAAATTTCTATGTTTGTGTTGTGTTGCTTCATTTCAATTTATAATCTTATTATTTTTAAATTGTAACTTCTAGTATTTACATGTACTAGTATTTATGCTAACTTATCTATTGCCTATATGTTCAAGTTTTTTGAATTTGTATAATTTCTTCGCTGAACATATTCTTAGTTATTGTTTTCTCCTTCATTTGCTGCCTCTTAGCTGCACTTCAAGCTCTAAAAATATTCATAACGTTATGATTATCAGGATTGAGAAAAATATACAGGGTGGGGCAATAATTATTAGCACCTCAGATATCTCGGAAACTATAAGTTTCACAGAAATATTTGCTGAAATAAAATTGCACAGTACGAAGGGGGTCATCCGGTGGCGATAATAGTTTTTTTGAAAGTGGAGGTACTTCGGACATTTGAAGGTCACCTCCATCTTTTTAAATGGATCGGTACGTTTTCGCTTCCGTATCATGATAAAGGATCTTAAAACGAGTTCAACGACCTTTTACATAAGGTCATTGAAGGTCATAGAAAGTAGAGAAAGGCGATAATACTTACGGTTTTGGTAGTAAATGAAACATACGTTTATAGTAGGTGTTCGAAATGATGACCATCACTGTAAATGCACCATTGGATTCTTTTTACGATTGATTGACTTGTAAGTCTTACAGTGTCAGAACTTATTGACGCACAGGCTACAATAATTCGCTGTTGCATGTCGTAAGGTGTAGTTGGTAATTGTTTGTACACTTTCTCTTTCAGTGTTCCCCACAGAAAAAAATCTAGATGTGTTAAGTCTGGTGAACGAGCTGGCCACGATATTGGACCGCCGCGTCCAATCCAACGATTTCGAAATTTTTCATCGAGTTCCCTTCGCGTAATCAATGAATAATGTGCTGGACATCCATAGTGATGTCCGTAAGTATTATCGCCTTTCTCTACTTTCTATGACCTTCAATGACCTTATGTGATAGGTCGTTGAACTCGTTTTAAGATCCTCTATCATGATACGGAAGCGAAAACATACCGATCCGTTTAAAAAAATGGAGGTGACCTTCAAATGTCCGAAGTACCTCCACCTGCAAAAAAACTATTATCGCCACCGGATGGCTCCCTTCGTACTGTGTAATTTTATTTCAGCAAATATTTCTGTGAAACTTATAGTTTCCGAGATATCTGAGGTGCTAATAGTTATTGCCCCACCCTGTATATAATATTTTCCTTGGTGATTACAAAAAGAACAAAGATAACAAGAGGTACATATAAACCAAAACATGATACTTTGGAACTTTTTCAACAATTTTTTCCGAATTGTTTCACAACTTTTCTATTACAAAAAATTGTATCCTTGCCTTATATTTTTAAACATTCAAAGTTTTGAAGTCATCTTGGGGATAACATCAAGTGATCACGCAATTAATGTACGTTGCATATTAATTTATATTTAAAGTATACAATAACCCCGAACACATATAAACTATTATACAAAATGCACGGCTACCCATAGAACAATTGTCAAAGGAAGCGGTAGAAGCACGACAAAACAAAACAAACATTCGTTTGTATCGTTTGCTATTCATAAGTTAGCATAAATACATATGTATAGTACTGGACATTATAATTTTGTAATAGTATGTTCATAAATTAAAATTAAAGGACACGAAAAAACATGGATTTTTAAGTTCCTAAGATAAGCTCATATTATAAGTTGAGAGAAAGTAATATTTGTTAAAAGCAATAAAAAAAAGCAATAACTTTTAAATATTTATATTATACAATTATATTAATTTTGCGCTTACAACATTTTACCGCAACTTCTCACTGTTGTTTTTTTTTTATAAAAGTAACTAAAAAAAATTTTTATAAATTATTATATGTATATACAGGACCACAAATATGTGTCCTCATAGTAAAAAATAAAAAACATATGATTTCAATCAGAAAATGCTTTCTACCGCGTATGAAGGTCAAATTCGTCGCTTGCATTGGTATCAACAATAATAAAAATCTCTATAACTACTTGAGTAGCAGCTAGTAGCAGCCAATTTTCTTTTTCTTAAAGGTCAGATTTTGCCCTTTTTAATGAGACTAGTAGGAATACTGAACTCTACTGAACAACTTTTAAAATTAAGGATGGATATAGGGAATATTGAAAAGCGTATAAATTAAAAAATGTCAATAATATCAACATGAAATTTAGCTGCGTCCCTCTCGCGCGTAAATACTATCAGAGATTCAAAATGCCAATGCGGATACGCGAATCAGGACATAAATCACATTGTCTGGCAATGCGATTTATATAACGAACAACGTATTAAATTGATAAAGGAACTACAAAAAAGCAATTTACATCTACCATTGAGCATGGAAATATTAATTGCAAAACCAAATATCGTAGCCTGTTCAAGCTACACAGATTAGGTATATACAAGCATATACAGGTTTAGTATTAGGTATTCTATGTAATAAGAATAAATATTGTAAGTAATTATACAGCAAAATAAATCGCGTAAGAGATTTCAAATTTAATAAAAAAAAAAAAAAAAATATCAACATGAAATTTGGTACAATTGTGATGCACACATGTCACATCTTAGACCATATAAGAAATAGACACGGCCCGTATATAAAGATCCACGAGTAAAAGTGATGCAAAGATGACGAGGAAAATTTGTCCACCAGTGACGTCACAAGATAATTTAAGATGGCGTGTAACGTTAACTTCAGGGGCGCGAAGTTGAAATTGAATATAATAAATTATCTTGTTATCTTGTTGTTGTATTTCTTATATGGTCTGTGTCACATTAACAGCATAACAAAGTTGTAAATAACAAATTTAGTTTTAATTCATTCTGAGGTTGTCTTGTTTAAAGCCGTATAGCCGCGTTAATAATTAATAAATATAAAAAAAGAGCATACTACATGATGAAGTAAATATTCCGTCAACTATCTGTATATAAGGTTTTCGATTTTGAGGATAGTTATCAAAAATGACTTTTTAGGGCGTTTGGTAGGCAAATTTCCCACTGTGCGACGGTAAAAAGAATGTGTTGAACGAGGAAGCGTCGCCCGCAACCATAGGCTCTGCATTAGACGACGAAGGGCTTGGCTTTTCAACTGCGCGAACGAGCTTGCACCGGTTAATTACTTTGCGTTTGATACACCTTCTTTTCAAAAGATGACCCGCTTTTTCTTTTTGTCCGTGGTACATATGAAAATGAGGTCAACGATACACGGTATATCGATTTCAACGTCGAGCGCGGCAACAAATCGGGATTGGTTATCGCGTTCGCAGTTATTGCTTTTTAACCGCATACTGAAAAAACGCCCCTTCGCGAACGCGACTATAGCATTACACTCCAGAAAGCGGAAAGAAATCGAAATGAATTTGTTTGTAAGCAACGTTGACTGTGACCGTGCGTCAAACGAAACGAATACACCGGTGAATAACATTGAATTCTTTTCTTCTGGGAAGACGAAGAAATCTGTAACGGTATCGACTACGACGTGACGTACGATAAAACAGACAAGCCACGAAACGTCAAAATGTACTGTTATCGGGCACGTCGCGTCGTTCGGACAAAAGAAGGATTACGTGATGCGAAGGTAAAGTTCAACGTATCCTCGCGCGTTTTGCTCTTCTACGCTACGAAACAAAAACCGCGAAACGTAGAAATAAAAATTATTCCAATAAGTAGCAAATATTTCCAGCGCTATTACAACTGGAAGAGTGGATTGAATAGATCAAGCGCGCTTAGAAAGAAGCGAAATGTAACCGTGAATTCTTACAATCCACTCCCGTCAACTACTACGCAAGGTATGATTTAGAATTTAGAGGACACCGAGCAAAAATTTACAATGCACAGGAAATAAGAGAACTTCGACGAATATTTTCATAATGAATTCAATGTCAATTTTTTAAATGAAAAATATGTATATCTTTGTATAGTTTACTACATTCTGTTTAATGGAATAATTTTTGTTTCTACTATCCGTTGTTTGTCGATTGTTGATTTCAGTGGCGGATCCAGAAGCCTTTCTTGGGGGGGACGAAATGTATAAAAGTAAAAAAGAACATTTTTTTAACCGTTTTTTTAACCTTGATAAGCAATTAGAATTATTACGTGTGATAAAAATTGTGAATAAAGACTTTATTTTATAAGGAAAACAGGTATAAAAGATATTACAGTAATGAGATTACGATACTACAAAAATTTTGTTTCATAATATAAATTCTGTTCTACATTTGCGAATTTTTACGAATCGATCTATAATACTGTCTTCATTTACCTCTATATTGTAATGTACACTTCTGCCATAGTTGATCTAAATACGTAACAAGTTTTCCAGAATGTGAGGTAATATTTTTATATTTTATTACTCTTGGATCCGCCACTGGTTGATTTTGCAATATCAAATTTAGTAGTTTCATACTAGTGCAGGAACAGACACATATTTTTTCAAACGCATCCTACAATGCCGGAAAAATGATTCCAGGAAAGACGTTGATAAGATATAACAGAAGACAGATTATTTTTTTGATTTGTTGATGCATTAAAATAAGCGTCGAAGAATTAGGTTACTTTGATTACTTTCGGGATAAGTTTTGTTAGCTTGATTTCAGCAATTGCCGTGTTTTCTGTTCGATGGTTGACTCGAAAGAAATCGTTCCCATACTTTCTACGTTATACGCCAAACGATTTGCGTTCTAAATCTTGCGGCAGAAAGGCACAGAAAAAAGCAGAATTCTGCCGCGTTCCCACGCAGCTTGTTAATTTGAAAGGTGTTCAGAATGAGAGATTGAACCACCTCACGGTTGAGTTTACACGCGACAATCGGTGCGTTCAAAGATGAGAATGCCTGACTTTCCCTTTTTCTTTCGTGAGTTAATTAATACCGTCGATGCTCTCGCGGCTCTCGCAGATTACATAACTTACAACCGGGTACGCAAATTCCCAATTTCCATTCATGAACGTGTCGATCGTTCGCCGATCAACAGCTGTGTCGAACTTAATTGAACACAGTGTTTACCGTTCAATTTGTATCACGTCGGATACTGATTCTCGCGTGCAAAAGCTTCGAACGGAATCGTAATTTTTCGTAGGGAATACTCAGTCCTCGTCGAGAGCAGCAAAGGGGTGGTTTCACAGCTGAATACGTTCCGTGTATTCTTGAGATTCGATGCTGTGTGGGTGTAATGTGCTCACATGTTGTGTCTGAGCTTCGCCAGCCTACCACCGATCTACGGCTTCTGTCGCGTTCCGCCCACAACGTGTTTCAATATCCAAATTACGCAACCTTTTTACCGTATACCGTATTAATAATACCGCACCACCTACTATTTCAACGTTAGCTGAAATTTAGTGGCGCGTTGTTGCACATGTAGGATTTTATCGCCTTGTTTTTCCAACATGGAGCATCGTTTTATTCCGTACACAGTATATATTTCCAATGAACATCTATCATACGGAATTAACGCACTTGACAATGAAAACCCAACGGTGACTCAATCTCACAACGAGCCTCGAATTGGTTCTAACATTAATGTAACAATAGGAAGAGGACGAAACGTGCGATCTTATCTACAACAGCGAAACCACGCGAGTAATGAATCATTCCGCCACAGAATTTCCTCAAACACGCCAATCTTCTAACAAAGATAACCTTTTAGGATATTAAAATATTCGATTCCTACTAGAGTAACGCATATAGTTGTTCACCGCCCTATATAATGATTGACCCTTTCAAAAAAAGTAAAAAATATAGTATAATCCTTTTCTTATACAGGGTGTTTTGCAACAGGTGGGAAAAATGTAAGGTGTGATTCTAGACGTCAAAATAAGAGGAAAAACAAGAGTAACGAAATGGCGGTAGGAGCTTTGTTTTTTTAGTTGTTAGCATTTTAAAAAGTGGGTGAAATGCGCCTGAAACATGGCAATCCGTATGGCATCCCCAATTCAAAACACGGGCCCTCTCACTCAAACTTACATTCATTCGGTCCTTCTTTGAAATAATCAATATATCGATCCGCGGAAACAGCTGTAGTTTACGTTACACACACATCTTCGTTTCATACGGACAGCTCTACACACTCTGAATATTCCGAAAATTTTTACATATGCCATAGGGATTGCCATGTTTCAGGCGGTTTTCGCCCACTTTTTAAAATGCTAATAACTAAAAGCAAAGCTGCTACCGGCATTTCGTTACTCTTGATTTTCCTCTTATTTTGACGTCTAGAATCACACCTTACATTTTCTCCCACCTGTTGCAAAACACCCTGTATAGTGAAATATTAATTGTATTCAAAACAAGAATATTTGGATCATTGAAATATATATATTTTTTATTATATAAGAAAAGGATTATACTATATTTTTTACTTTTCTTGAAAGGGCTAATCATTGTATAGGACGGTCAACAACTATATACGTTACCCTATATTCCATTATTACAACAACTGCAGATGCTGCCTTTTATGTCTGTATAAAGTAATTCATATTAACTAGTAATTGATATTAGTAACTAATATATATAGTTTTTTTTTGTATAAGGCCATCCATGGGCATACAAACAATTCTCTCATTAGCTCACTTATTAATTTCAATGTCCCTTCGCAGGGCCGTTCCTGAGTTGTTGACCGCCTAGGTGCAAATAGTGTTGGGCTAAATAGTATTTGAAATAGAAAATAGTATAGTGTTGACTCGAAGAACGGCTGGGTTTCAGAACCGAGCGAAGCCCTTTTTCGAGTCGGGTTTGATTTCGGTCACGGCGGAGTGAGGAGACTCGCACCGGCGAAGAAGTGGCTAGCATAGAGAAATCCCTTTTTCGAACCAAACTCAGGCGTCGTTCTATGAGTCAACACTGTATGATTGTCCTTATATCGAAACAGTACTGTAAATAATCTATTTCATTTCTGAAGCGTACCTATAATTATGGATATAAAATATTTTATTTGTAAGAAAAAGTATTTGAAATATTATTTTTAAATGGTATTTTATTTGAAAAATATTGAAAATAGTGAGACGTATTTTGTAGAACTGTGTAAAATAGTATTTCAAATAGTAAATAGAAATTTATGCTTTTCTGATCTCTTGTTGTGTGTAATGTTTTTACAACATCGTCGTCTGTTTATCAACATTTAAGGAGAGGCCCAAATCGTATTGGATAGCAAAGACTCAGTTTGACGCAGCACCTAGTTGACGTATTTACCGTAATATAATTTTGAAAGATGTACTTTGTTACATGCAAATATTCGTACTTAAGCTACAAATAAAACTTTGTTAACTATTATTATGTTAAAAATTATAACTTATAATATTAACTCTATGCTCAACTTATTTTCATTGTAAGGAAATATTTGAAATACAACATTAAAATATTTGATTGTATGTATCTGGTTATTTTTCATTCTATTTAAAATAGTATTTTATTTGAACCATATTGAAGTATACTATTTAAAATATTTTGCCCAGCTCTGATGCAAAAACTTTGTTTCTCTTATCAGTTTACTTCTTCAATTTCAACTCCCAATTTTCCACAAATTGTGAGCTGAACATGTAGAATTGAAAGAACCGCCGATAACGATAATTGCAATTGTTAATCATATTCTTCGCTATTAAAAGGAAACATTGCTTATCGCGCAACATTCACGTAGCAGTTCCATCTATTGTCGACAAACCTCGAACACGCAACATTTATCAGTACATATTTACTCTGACTTCATTCCCACTCGAAAGTGGGTTGCTATATTTACCGAGGAAGTCAGCTCGCAGCGTTCTGCAATTTTTCCCGAGGGAAAGGTCGACGCGCGTTCGTCGGCTTGCCGCCGAGACACGCCTAAAAATTTCAGCGCATTTCGCGACGCTGAGAACACAAAGTGCATTCAGTGCATTACGGTGCACTCGGAGACCGCTTGACGTCGTGTTCGTCGTTTGCGAGATCGATCGTCGTGGCTCGACGCCGTTGCTCCTGAGAAACGCGTCGGTCTCCCCGTTATTGAAAATAACCGGGTCAAGTTTCCTACCTATGTACGGTTTTTCCGCGTACATTGAAATTGACATCGTTGACACTGCCAGCCCGGCTCGCTACGTGCCACTAGCACCCTGCACCAACGACAGTTTCCCTTTCGACGAACTAAACAACAGGCACGGCACTGTCGAAGACAGGATCCTTCCACTAGGTCAGTTGTTTCAGGGTCGCTCGTATCGATCGTCAAATTATATTTTTCCACTTTATTTTTTGATTAAACGATACTTGCGCCGGTGATTGTGAAAGTGTTGTGAGTCGTATAGTATTTGTAGCTGTAAGGAAAAATGACGCAAATCACATTTTAACAACAATTGAGATTTTGTTTTCAAATTTATAAAACAAAATTTATATTACTATCAGAAAGTGTATTAAACGAATTTTTTTTTTTTAACACGAAAGTTTTGTAAAATTCAAGATCGTAGAGCAATATTGGTGTTCGGAACTTTAAACGCGAATATCTCGAAAACGAATAAAACATGTGAAATGCGGTATTTTGCTTTAGACCACAGACATTACATGTGCCCATAATTATGAAAGTGGTCTAAGTCATATTGAAAAAAATTAAAAATTACATTGAATAAATTTAGTTTAAAATAATGTGGTGTGAAATAACTGATAAACTCATTTTTTTAAATTTTGACTTAGACCACTTTCATAATTATGGGCACACATGTCAAATCGCACAAGATTTCAAATGCAGACCACTTACTCTTACAGTCAAGAAAATAATCTTTGTAAAATTTTAATCTTGTATGTCAAATAGTTTGTGAGATATTAACCGTTAAATTATCGTAAAAAAGAGTAAAACACACACCATCATTTCACCTTGAATATCGGCACACTACGTGGGAAAAATACCCTTGTATTTATAGAATAATCTTTACAACTGTGTGCAACAGTTATTAATTAAAGCTATTGTAAATAATAGTATTTAAAGAAACATTTTTAACTTCAAATTCGACGCTGTTCCCACCCTCAAATACTGATTAAAAAAAGATAACACTCAATTCTCTGAAGTTTTCTCTATAAATACATGTTTCAAAAAGATGGAGTCGTTTTGATAACACAAAAATCAAAGAATTTATATACTTATTTATTTCCTCTGCAATCCGACATAAATACATGGAAAATGATTAAACAAATTTTGACTATTTTACAAAATTCAATGAGGAATAAGGAGCAACTCACTGGGACTGGGATATGCATAATTCTTAATCTTCAATCTCGTTTTCGAATGAAAAATTCATTTCATAGACCTTTTCTCTGATAATAATATAAATTTATAAATCCTGCTTTCTATACTTGAGTTGAGGCATAAACTTAATTGTTTTGAAAATGTGACTTGCGTTGTTTTTCTTTGCAGTTACAGAATTTATTACAATAAAACTGTAAGAGTTTCAGCATTCTATGTTCATATTACTATAAAATAACATCTAACTTTTTATTAATTTAATTGTAGCTTAACTTTTTCTTCTCGTCTTTTAATATTCACGATTAAAGAATTCTTTTGTAAAGCAGCTAATACTGAAACAAATAGAGATGCAACTTTAAAGATGTTATACAGATTGAATATGTTTTTACAAAGGATTTTTCCAATGTTCACAGATAATTTTGAATTAAAAAATGTTTGTTTTCTCTATCTGAAGATTTCGGTTCAACAATATAAATTCAGAAAATAAGTTGTTAAAAATAATTTTCAATTTATTTACTAGGTTCGAAGAATTCGAGATACTTTTAAGACAATTCAATGCAATTGAATTTAATTCAATCACAGAAAATAAAAAACAAAATAAATTGCGTGCCAAATAAATTTTTTTACGCAAAAAAAGATCCGAACAATAAGATGCAATTATAACATTTTTCAATTTATTTCACTTCTCTCCAGAAAAAAAATTCTATAAAATGATTCATTTTATGGCACCGAGAAAGAATACGATTCAACCTATTCATACCTAATACGTTCCACATTTGTACCGTTATCTTTCGGCTTCTGAAGTTATCACTGATACCGTATTGTGCGACGGACAGTGCAAAATGGAACTAGAAATGCAAATTTGAACGTTTAGCGTTCACCGAGGAAAATTGTCAAGCGTGAGAACGGGAGTTGATACTTTCAACGAGACGACTTCGTGGGAGATTGCTGCGAGGAATCTTCCTTTTTCACGGAGCCTGCACAAAAGGGCAAAAGTAACGTGGTATTTAGTCGCGTAAGAGTTCTGTTATACGGTGAAGCGTTGTATAAAGCGCGCCATCGAGTCTCGATTCGAGTTCTTAGTGTTCTGCGTTTATTCTAGAGGTCAGGATCGAATGTACCACTGCCGAGGGTGCATGCGACAAATATTCCTTTCGAATAAAATATCCATGAAGAAAATTAATTTAATGCGTTCCTTTGGAATGTTTTCGCGCTATTCCGAAAACGTCATTTTGTTGGTCGTGTCGGAAACACCGAAGAGAAATCCTGGAAGAAGCGTCGGCCTGACCTTTAAGGCAAAGTCTCATCGAGGATCAGGCAATAGGATCTGCGACGGTGTCTTCGTCTCCTCCTGCGACGCGACGGGGCACGAAGAAGCAAGGAGAACGACCTATTCCAAGACGTTTTGCTTGTCTGTTCCGAGAGAAAGGGAACCGCGGTTGCTCGTGAGCGAAGTCTAGCGATCACGTTCCTCGAACTGATCGTGCGAGCAACAGTTTCGAATGGGGTTACCTTAGCTTCAAATGTAAAGGCGCGATCGGGACTGTGGATCGTGTTTCGATGTATTACGTATGTACCAGAATCTATAACCCTTCAGAACGTCAGGGCTGTTCCTCAGCTGTTGGTCGCCCAGGTGCAGAAATTTCTCGGTTTACTTTTCGAATTTCAATTCTTCAAATCTCCATCTTCAGCTTTTCAAATTTCCAACTTCAAATCTTAAAATCTCTAAACTTGAAATTCTCTAATGTTCACCCTAAAATCTTCAGATCTTAACTTCATAGATTTTCCACTTCAACTCTTCAAATTTTCAATTTACAATCATTGAGTCTGTAACTTTTAAGCCTCAAGTTTACTATTTTAGCACCTAGAATCTCTGAAACATAAAAATTTGGAATGTTCAACCTAAAATTTCCAAATTTTCAATTTTAGCTCCACACATTTTTTGCTTCAGATCTTTAAATCTCCAACTTGAAATCTTCGTTTCTCTAATTTCGACTCTAAAAATCTCAAACTGGAATATTTAATTTAAAATGTTTAAATATCTCTAACATTAACTCTAAATCTCCAAATAAATGAGATTTACGACAGACACATTGTTGTATAGTAATTTTAGTAATTCTTCAATAATTTTGGGCGAAAAAATATTATATGAATTTTCGCCTCACAGTGTATACACAGTGTATAATTAATGTTTGCTTTATTTAATTAAATAAATATGGCTAAATATCATATGATATTTAAGATAAAAGATAGTTTATTCTTATATACGAGTAGGATTACATTTAAAATTAATTCGATTGTATTCCATTTGTATAAAAGATTAATAATTATAAAAAAAAAAGTTTGCTCCTCATTATTAAGAAAAGCCCTTACGACCGTCTTTGTAAGTTAGTTCCCCTTCGAAAAAATTCAGTTACAAAAACAGACGAAATAAACGAAACCGGGATCGAACCGAATCGATTAAATAAAGGATCGTTTGAAAAATCTCTGGATCAATACACGTGGTCGATACACAATAGTTGTCCCTGACTTTAGGCGCGCCCACAGACGCGCGTCAATCATGAATGCCATTTACTTTCTCATTATCCCCTTAATGATCGCCAACCTTAACCCAACGATTTCCTTGGTGTTGCACCGTTCAGTCGGAAAATTGTCTCCGTTATCGTGCAGAAACAAGTTGTGACCATGGAAATAAACCTATTATTTCTACGATTGTGTACATATGCAAGTAGCTGGAAGTGACTCGTGCAGCTGAACATTAGAACAACTTTATTTATTGTTTTCTATTTAAAAAACGGGCAACGTTAAGTGACTAGTGTATTGAATAACGAAAAAAAATTATAACATCACCGAGAACAATCGAAATTCGCCCGATTGAGGCAGTGGATTAACCTATTTTATCGGCCGAAAACATATCAAAGCTTCGAAATTTTTTCTTTAAGAAACTAACGATTTGATTAATTTAAAAATTTATACTATAGTTCGCTTCATTTTTAAAGCCGTTATAGTTTTTTTTTATTATTCAGCAAACACTGCTCTATGGTTTGATTAATCAGAATTTTAATAAGTTATGTAGTTTTCATTTTACATAGAAAAATCCGACGAATTTTGCTAGCAAAAATAAAATTCTTACTTTGAAACCTCATAACTTTCTTTAAAAAAAACTTACTGTTTCAATTTTTATTCATCAAACGAAAACTACAGGTGTAAAGAGTAAAACGTTATTTTATTTTTTTAGTCTTTATTTCATTTATTTTCTATTCTTATTTTTTTTTATCCATGTTTATTATTAAAAAGTAATACAAATAAAACTATCACTTCTTTAAAGCTGAAGTAAACTATGGTACAAATTTCCAACGAATCAAATCGCTAGTTTCTTAAAATGAAATTCCCAAATTTTGTTATGTTTTCGACTGATAAAATAGAAATAATACTTCATTGAAATGTCATATTTTCTCGACGAGTATACTCGACACAAACATCGAAAGGGTTAAAAACTGATTGATTTCGATCTGAATCCATTGATCTAACCGTAGCGTGGCCTAATGAAGGTGTGAACGGTGTTGGTGTTCAGGGACATCAAACAAACGTTTAGATAGGACATTTCCTTGAGAGATGGTTCGTTTGCATAGAACGAACTTCAACGTGTACGTCGACCTGCATTGCTCCACCGGCTGTAATCGTGCCACCTGGTGTTCGAGCAGAATTTAAATTATAATTATCGTTCGCAAAGTTCCTACTAAGAATTATTGATTTCGTTTTTGACAAGGCATCTTTACGATACGCATCAATCTTTGCTTTTCAATAATATATTCAACAAAAAAAGAACGTGGATGCGAAAAAATGATTTTCAAAGCTTCCTTATAACAATGAATCGAGTATTGATTAACGTCGCATCATACGAATTGTTGCGAAGCAACAACTTTCTCGTGAAAGCGAACTCTATTAAATGCACTTCATGCACTCTTCCGTTCTCTAAAATAGAATTAGATACTTAAGTATATTGCGAATTATTTACGCGTATACTGACTGAAAGAAATAGACACCTATTGTGAAAGTTGTTCCTAAGTCTAGCCTGAGAAAGACACCTTCCCTAGGACCCGATGATGCGTACTTCTCGACTAATTGGAGCAATATATCATCTAACCAGTAATTATCTCAAACAATTAACCTTGAATGTTAAGTAGGAAGAACGAAGAAGCGGCGAGAAGAAGAAAATCTCACCCAATTTCGTAAAAATCGAACGTTTCGCATCCCACAAAGACGCGTACGTGAATCGAAACATAAGCGAGGCGAAGATCGATAAGGACTCGTTAAATCTAGTTGCACCAGATACGTACTTACTCCGAAGCGACCAGCGCGTATTCGTGCAATTTTAAGCGACCCTTTAATGAGAAACGACAAGACCTTTCATCTTTCGAAAGCTTTGTAATCCTCAGAAATATTTCGCGCGTGTTTACATGAACTGTGCTTATATAAAGTTGCTGCTCGGAGACATCCTCTAAACTTCTCTGCCGAACAGCAAAGCAAACCGTTTCTCGTTGAAACGAAGCGACGACGAGAGCTTGGACAATGCCTATTATAAAGCAAAACGCTGCAAATATTAGAGAATCAGCACGGATCGATCGCGGTTCGAAAGAACTCCAATATTTCCATTGTATTCCCGAGGATACCTATTCCTTCGTCCTTCAGCGTCGAAAACTGGTTCGCGCAGCGAACAGTCGAACCGAAAGTCCGTGTTTGTGTTTGTAGCAGGACGAGCGTTCGCTCGCGGTCCTCAAGGAGGCTTTACGAAACGGCAATTACAAATGTCAACGGACAAACTCGTCAAGACGTTGCTAAACCAGTTGCTAAACTGGATCCGAGTACCTGCGATGAACAGTCGAAGGGAGAGAGAGAGAGAGAGAGATAGAGGGAATTTAGAGCGGTTCGCGGTGTACCTTTACGTATAACTCCCTCGTAGTCATCGTTGATGGTCCAGGTGCGCGCCTGGGTCAGGTCAGGTACGAACGAGGTGAGCAGCACTCACATCCACACGCGACGTCATGCACACGCGCACACACCTGATAGGCACAGATAAAAGTATCTACGATATTTGTCGCGTTAAATCGAAAAATCCATATGCGTTACGAGCACAGCGACTTCCCTTCGACCGCACAGTACATCCTGATGTCACCTGATCTACGGCCACGGCATGTTTCTGTTTTTATTTTTTTCCCTTTCTCGATCGCTCGGAACGGTCTTGCCTCCCCTTCGTGTCGATCGCGAACCGCGGGAAGATCGACAGTCCGCAGATTCAATCGCGAAAATCGTCACACCGTTCCAACCGTTTTCGCTCGTCTCGCCTCGTTTGCGTTGCTGTCGTTTTTTCAAATTTGTTTCGCACGAATCATCGACCAAGGGAACTGCCGCGAAATAAATTTTCACGAAGGTCGTACCCTCCACGTAAGCGTCGTACGACGGCACTGCCACCAGCTGGCTCGTTATCGGGTTTAGATACGGCACCCCTCCACGTCTCCTTGCTCGGCTGTTCTTCGGCTCCATAGCCGAGCCAATCTTCTCTCTCCTTCTTTCTTCCACGCGATTCGACGCAAGTTGTCCTCCTCTGATGATCGAACTACGAGTTCCACGCCATCTCACAGGAGAATCGCAAAGCGACACGAATTGTCTGACTATAACACGTACCTATCTCCTTTGGATTTGTGCTTTTTATCGAATATTATTTCTTATACGTACTACTTACAGAAGATTTTATGAAAGTTTCGTGTTACAGAAGCTAAATATTGATTTATTAAAAAATAGATTTTTTTTTTCGCGTGTTTGGTGATTTTAGAAATGGTGCGGATTCCAACCGACGAAGTCGGTAAAGTCTCAGGGTTTGAATTTTCTCATAACTAGAACTAGGCTGCGGATGTTTATGCAAAGTCAAATTTTTACACAGAAAAAGAATTGAATCTTGAATAAAAATACGTCATGTCTTCTAAACATTATAAAATGTATTTTACTCGTTACTTCGATATTTCATTTCACATTCTTATTGTTAGACGTTTTTGCATAATGAAAATTGTCCAAAATGCATAAACATTGGCAGTCTACTCATAACTATCAGAATTTAGGTGAAATAAGACAAATTGCCTTTTGGCTTACTCATTAGACCGTGTTTAAAATATGCCTCCATCATAATCAATCTAAATACACGTTTCGGAACGTGTAGTACAACCGGGCATAGATGGATTCCTTATGAAAAAATAAATCGAAAATATACAACAACGATTTTTTGTTTGCCACTTCGTTTTTGAGAAAATTAAGTTTCAAATTCTTCACGCACCTGTGCACTTGGCACGCTTTTGACTTAATCAATTGGTCAATAATATTGTTTATAATATTGTCGAAATATTAATGTACAGTGTGATTGTAAGGTGCGATGAGCGATG
This sequence comes from Perdita meconis, assembly GCA_030770465.2. Taxonomy (NCBI): domain Eukaryota; kingdom Metazoa; phylum Arthropoda; class Insecta; order Hymenoptera; family Andrenidae; genus Perdita; species Perdita meconis. The sequence continues at coordinate 6,209,564 of JASKOS020000004.1, forward strand.
TGCGATATAGCAATCAGTTAAGTCAAAAGAATTAAGAGAAGAGTTTTCACAGGGAATTTTTTCGAAAACGAAATGGCGAAGAAAATATCGTTATTTTTTATTTTTTATTTTTTATTTATATAAGTATACAAGTATTTACTTGTATTATATGCGTTTATACTTTTCTGGTTTTTTCCTTTTGTATTTTGTACTAAAGAGTGTTTTGCCAAATATATTATATGTATTATAATATTATTTTAAATAAAATAAAATAAAAATATTGATGAAAGGAAACAACAGATTCCTAAGATTTGTTGCATACAAATTGGGTATTAAGATGAACAAATGAGATCATAATTATGAACTAATTATCTGTGTACTTAACATCAAAACAGAATTTAGAAGATTTGTTGCGAATTTATTTTTTCATTACATTTCATTCAATTAATGGTTTCATAGCTGCTCGCAACATCTTGGGATAATGAATTTTTTTTGACCATTTAAATCATTTAGAGCTAAACGTACATTTTTATCTCAAAATTATGTGACGAGATATGCGTGTTCCGATCCATTAAAGCGTTTCTGCACAATAGCAAATATGCATAAATGCTAAATTAGATTTTTTTCAGTAAGAGGCTTATTGATATTTTTAGAAGCCATATTTTAAAACTTATTATAAATTAATTATAAATTTATCCGCGCGTTGTCTTTTTATAGCGTTGCATTTTGTATGTAGTGTTCCGTTTATATTGAACAAATATATAGAAACATATTCTACTTTTTAATGAAAAAATATCCGCGATAGTTACAATACAAAAATATGTAAAGACTAAAATTGTTGATACATCAAAAGGAAGAAAAAGAAAGTTGGCTGATTACATATTATATAAATTGTGATTAAACTGTAATTGACCATTCAATTACGAGTTGCTCACAATTTGACTGTACAGTCAATAAATATTAACGATTACAGAAAATAATGTGTAATTGAATTAGTAATTACACTTTAATCATAATTCGTGATTTGTAATCAGATTCCATTTAGCCCAACTCTCACCATAAATTTCTCGTCGTTTAGATTTGTAGTCGGTTCAATAATTCGAAATTGGAACAATACATATATTCGAATAGTCCTAAACGTGCACATGGACTAGCAAGTAACTTGCGACATTTCTTTTGAGAGCGGCTCTCATAGTGCGTGTAAACTCGCCCGAGATTATGGTTGGCAATCTGAACTGGCGCTATGAGAGCCGCTTTCAAAACAAATTTCGCAAATGACTTGCTAATCTATTTGCACCTTAATTATTCGAATAGCATTTGAATGTCCGAAATATTCGAATATTCGTCACAGTCCTAATTCTAGCTCTAATAATTTGGTCACCCACTATAATAATCCTCAAAACAAATTCCAACAAGACAGTTAATTGCATTTTCTTATCGTTGCAGACACGGATAACTCCCTGCTAGATCCCTGCTTTGCCAGGACGTTACGGTTGCATCGGTGGACAAATGGCAGCAATGTAACCTCGGCGTGGAACCGCCTAGAGTTACTCGCAGCTCTCGCAGCAAGAGCGTGAATTATCTGGAGGAGTTGACACACGACATTCTGAGAGGAAGCACTTCGTACTCGAAATGACCAGATCTTTTGCAATTATTAGAAACTTGGGCAGGACAGTCCAACTCGTTTTTCAGGGTAAATCAAGAAATAGACAATTCTTCCACTTTACAACAGGTTTGGTTTCTGGCAGGAGACTCAGCAGGCCTGATATTAAATATATGGCGAAATTAAATCAATGATGGGTGGATCGGATGGAAAGATGTCTCAGCTGCGGAGCGGAATTAGAGCTTCGTCAAAGGAGATTTTGCCAAGGGGTCATTCCACGCGAACTCGGACACTTTTCGGAGTAACATTTCGGATTTTGCTGAATTTTGGATATGTTTTAGTCTTTGGGGGTATATAAACGTGTACGAAAGGATTTTTGAAAATTTTCAAAATTGTAGATTTTACAGCTTTTTGAAGTTTGGTGTTCACTTTTTTTCTATCAATTTTAGCTCTTAAACTAGCAAACTGATAAAAATGTGCTTTTGGGTACTTATAGTAAAGACATAGGAATATATAATAAAATTTTTTTCAGTTCATACTTATAAAAATTTTTATACTTATAAAAATAAACACAATTTATTGAACCTCAGTTTCCATTATGAAAACTTCCGAATTAACGCCGAATGGCATTATTTTGCAACATCGCATGGCAAGAATGCATGCGATGGTATTGGTTGGTGTTTAAAACACCTTGCAGCTCGAGCAAGTTTACAAAAACCATTGCAAGACCAAATAACGACACCGCAAAAATTGTTTGATTGGGGGAGTGTTAATATTAAAAACATTAATTTTCAATTTAGTACGGTGGAGGAATATAATGAACATTCAGACGTATTATTAGAGAGACGTGGGCTTGCTAAAACAATTAATGGAACGAGAAATTTTCATGCATTTATTCCAACGGATACAGTGTCTCATTTGACTGCAAAAATTTATTCATACAGTGAAACATCAAGAAGAGTAGCAATTATGAATTAGATATTTATACCGGTCATTTATTTAATTAGACGGCTAAAGATACAAACAAAAACTCATCCATTCACCGAATTCTATTCCATCCTATCCCATCCTATCCTCTCCCGATGGAAGATACTCACCACCTTCTCGTGGTTTCCATCGAACAGTGGTAACCTTAATGTTACTAACAATGGGTGCCATTGACAAATAATGAGCTTCCCATAAGTATTAACGCTAGTGTACCTTTCAATAGTCGCATACTCTGTGTAAGAATAGCAGATGTAGCCGCTTGATTGCTGGAGGTACCGCGCGGCTCGGCCAGTCGAGGCGCCGCGCCGCGGCACGGCGCGGCGTTACATTCAATTAATTTTCCTAAGGCCAATTTTAAAATGTCCATATTTTTGAAAAATGGTCCATAAAGGGGACAAATAGGACTATATACTCATTTTTTTTCAAATTTTTAAAAGTGACCCCGCGGTGTGAAAATTGCATTTGTTTATAACAATTGCAAAATAAATGGTTAAAAAAATTATTTTCTGAACTGAAAAAAATTTTATTATATACTCCTATGTCTTTACTATAAGTACCCAAAAGCACATTTTTATCAGTTTGCTAGTTTAAGAGCTAAAATTGATAGAAAAAAAGTGAACACCAAACTTCAAAAAGCTGTAAAATCTACAATTTTGAAAATTTTCAAAAATCCTTTCGTACACGTTTATATACCCCCAAAGACTAAAACATATCCAAAATTCAGCAAAATCCGAAATGTTACTCCGAAAAGTGTCCGAGTTCGCGTGGAATGACCCCAAGCGGAAAGGAAAACGTGAGGCCTTCTACCAGCGGCGTTAAAAATATACAGATATCTTGTAGCCATCGAGAGGATTATCGGAGAGCCTTTCTTTAACTTCGAACTATGACAGGAAAAAGGAAAACTGTAGTAAGAAGACGAATCATCCAGTCTCTCAGTAGTTTCCCGCGACGAAGACGCGGTTCCATATGTTCATTGCGATGAGACAAATGTTGTGGAGGATCGGAAATCTTTTGAGAAATCGAAAATTAATTCTAGTGGACGAAGGCAGGGATGCGAGAAGGTACTTAAATAGTTGTGTTTCTTTTTAATGTGCTTGTATTTTTTGTTGCGTGACGTTTTGGACGTTTTCTAGTTGCTTCAAAGAGACGGTGTACGAAGGAATGAAACGGACAGAAAGCATCTGCCTTCATGGATCCCCCGGCTCATCAGGTGAGATTCTTTTTCTTCACAATAAATTGCCGAAAAAAGTTTAACTTGCGCGTCGCGCAAACCGGAACGACCCATTAAGAATTGGTCAAAAACCGGATCGTGTGAATTGGCTGTTGCCTTTGGCTTTATGAAAACATTGTTAAGGGTGATCTACCATTTTCGTGTTGTTTTTACAAATCTTCTAATGCCTGCGTACCTAATACGAAATCCCAACGTCGAACTCGCCGTTCTCGCCGTTCTATTTTGGTGAAATTGAAGACCATTCGCCCTAAAAAGCGATGGTGCAAGGCTGCGGATTTGAAACTAAGAAACATTCCACTGGGACAAGTGGAACGACTAGCAGGAGACTCAGCAAGCCTGATATTAAATATACTGCGACTATCGCATAAAGCCGAGCATAAATAAAAATCAGACGTCAACGTGTTGAAAATGGAAAGAGTCACATATCAAATGCAACTCGGGGCGCACAGTCTTTCAAGGGATTAACGTTTTTCACAAGAATGTACTGCTCACTGGTTCCACCAGAACCATTCGGCAATCTTGCCGTATTTGCTACGATTGTGCTTTTTGTACACCACGCTGAAGTCGCTGAGGTCGCCTGCGGAGTGTATAACGCGGTCCAGAGTTATTATTCGCATTCCATCGACATCCTCGCCCGTGAATCTGTAACGTGAGTCAAGAAAACATACTAAGAGAGGAGGAAATAAGGTGTGATAAACAGTGTGTCCCACGAAACTGAATACTGTCTGTCATTTCCTAACCAATTGCACTTTTATTAATGGAACTCTATACAGGGTGTTTGGGATAGTAATATTAAGCTTTGAAGGGGTGACAGATCACGAAAAAACAAACAAACAACTTCTATATGGACTTGGGTTCAAAACTCAACCATTTTTGAAAAAACACTGTCATAAACATTTAAGCTTCCAACCCCTATAATTCAAAATAGGAACGTTTTTCGGAAGCAATTTCTTCGCTAAAATAAACATTGCGACCTTGTTAATCCATTAAGTACAGAAACTGTGATATTATTACCTTGTATAAAAACTCTATAGGGTGTCCCAAACAAAGTGTAAGAGCCGAAAAAGGGTGATTCCTGAGATGATTCTAAACAACTTTTTCCTTAGCGAAAATGTTCGTTGCGGCTTTGTTAACGAGTTATTAACGAAAAACACCAACCAATAGACGCACGAATACAGTGGATGAATTTTAGCGCGGGCTGCAGCGGCGAGTAGTATTGGCCCGCCATCGTCCGCGCCATCATTAATCCGCTGTACTCGCTCTCTGATTGGCCGATGTTTTTCGTTAATAACTCGTTAACAAAGCTTCGGATAACATTTTTGCAAAGGAAAAAGTTGTTTAGAACCACCCCAGAAATCTCCCATTTCCGGCTCCCGCGTCGAGTTTGGGACACCCTGTATATCTGAAATCTATATTTGTTTTTTTTTCATAAATCAATTTCCCATATCATTTTACGTATAAAAAGTATAGGGGACAGTTATCGAAAACTCAATACTTTTCAAGATATTTTACTTGAAGTATTATATTTTTTGCGATACAAGATACAACATTACAATTTCTGTACGAAAAACGTTCCAATCTTGAATTATAAGTAGACAGCAGATCTTTATGCGCTATAAATATGCAAAAGGCATATGTCATTTATGCACTAAAAGTATGTAAGTATGCATATACAGTAATATAGTGTAATAATTTATAGTACACAATATATTGTATTATACCACATTTTCTATGTACATATGTCTACGTATACATATAAAATCACTCTTGTATAGTATAATTTGTGTTACAATCAATTTTGAGCATTTTTTCTAAATTTGACGTTGTCAACCGATGGCGTCTTTGTCAATAACAAAATTTTCAACTATTACTTTAATAACACTTATTTAGGTTGTCTTACTTTTGTTATTTTTTAAAAATATGATAAAGTACGTAGTTAATCGTCCTATGAAACACTATTCTACTTTGTTATACTGCACCAATGGCTATAAAGATTTACCGAATGTCCCTTCTGGACAAATTGTAAAGTACGAAGGAATTATTAAAAAAAAAAAAGCTTTCTTATACTGTGTACTATACTATTATACCATTACGTTTGATTATACTACACTGTTATATATGATTATGTATTATTACATATATATTATTCAAAAGTACATTTATCGTTTGTCACTTTTCACTATTTCACTCAAATCCTGTTGACTGTGAGGAACGAACTGTTTGAATTCTAAACACAAACTACCACAAGTAACGCTCAGTTACAAGATCACTCAATTACAAAAACATGATTTCTTCTTTATGATTCATAAAGTTATAATATAAGAATTTACTAATAGACAAAATAAATTTGACAGATAGATATTCTATATAAGCACAATAAATGCAGATATCCCATATAAGCGCAACAAATGCAGATATTCCATATAAGCACACTAAATGCAAAAATATATTTTTAGAATCCAATAATCATAAAACAAAATTTCTATCGAGGTCCGATTACATCATTTATTTTCTATCAAAATATGCATTTGCATAAAGATCCGCTGTCTAATAATAAAGGTTGGAAGCTTAAACGTTTATGACAGTTTTTTTTTAAAATGGTTGAATTTTAGACCAAAGTCGTATAGAAATTTTTTTTCTTTTTGCGTGATCTATCACTCCTCCAAATCTTTGCAATACTTTTCCTAACACCCTGTATATGTAGTTTTAATCCCCGACTAATATAAATATTTATCGTACATGTATTGAATGTAATAATGTGGGATAAGAGTAGTAAAGGGTGAACCGACCTGCTACTGACGGTGGGAGAGGCTGCGAACAGTGAATCCCTCCAGAAGAGTCATCCTGATCTCGCCGAAACGACCACAGTGTCTATCGTAAGGCCCAGAGCCAGTTCCATTACTGAAAGGGCAATTAAACAAGCGGACTTTCGGCACAAAATCTCATCCAGCAATGTTATATCGATCTGGAATCGCGTGGAATTAAATCCACTAGTGTATAGAAGTAATCTACTGATGATTTAATGAAAAGCTTACCAAATATCCACTAATGCGATAGATGAATGTAGCAGCATCCTCAGAGATAGTGACATAACGTCTACAGTGGACTAAATAATGGGCGAACAAGAAGAACGGGTCAGCGAACGTGATAATAAAATTCAGGATCAACAGGATCCTCTGTTCATAATTAATGAGGAGATCCTGGCGATCCATGCAGAGATCCCCGGCTAGATCCACCATCATCGTAGCCTACAAAAAAAGAGAAACCAATTGAAAAGGGATTTAAATTAGTTTTTTTATGGTCTTTCTATTTACCGTGAGTATCTTGTCGAAATGTTGGTGCCTCTTCAACGCGATCCAGAGACTTGCTAATGCTACTAACTGAATGTGTGCGATCTCTACGTTGATTCCGTCCATCGCTACATCGAATAGCTTCACTGCTTGAAAGACGATGAAAGACGGGTAAAGACGGCGCGTCTACAAATATTTACATAAATTCTTTTATAGTGAATCTCTTGCAATAGTTATTCTACTTATTTTAATGGGCTTTGAAAGAATAATAGGCGTTGAAAATCTAATTATAGTGATGCACACTTTTAGAAGGCACAAACGTCGATTATTTAACTTAATAATTGTAATGTAAAATGTTACAATATTTTTTAATGCGTGGAAAACTTCTCCAAAGTCAACAATACCCCGTTCATTTCGATTTAGAGAAGGATGGCAAGTCCTCCTAAAGCTATCTCTTTCTAAATTTGGACGCAGAATCGTTCCTAAATTTAGGGACGGTTAAAAACCGTTAAGTATACGTAAAATTTTGACCAATAAAAATGATAAACAAATATTTTTTTATAATTATTAACCTTTTAGACAAATAAAGTCCAGTCGAATTAATTTTCAATGTAAGCTTTGTAATACTACTCGTATACAAGAATAAACTGTCTTTATTATCATTAGACTGCGGATTATTATGCATTTATGATCACTTTAAATATGCGAAAATCCATAAGGTTGTTAACAGATCGCAAAATATAGTAAAAGTTAATTGTTTAATACAAGGTACAATATTTAGAGATGCAATATTTTGAGACAGTACTATTCAAGTTTTAGTTCCTTATTTTTGCTTGTGAACATTTTATTTTGCATAAAAATTCGCAGTCTAATTATCGCTATTTTTTGTCGTGAATATGTATATGATATTTAACCATACTTATTAAATTAAATAAAACAAACATAAATACAGCGTGGGGCGAAAATCGTGGTTCAACCAGACAAGATGTGAATTGATGTGAAAAATTAAGGAAAGAATTTCGTACATTTTTTTATTCGAAATGTTATTGTTAAATTGCTAAAATTGTTAAAATTACTATACAAGAATGTGTCTATCGTAAATCCCATTGATTTGGAAATTCAAAATTGAAAATGGAGATTCAAATATTTTAAGTTGAATATTCGAACTGTAAAAATTTCAGATTTTTAGGGTTGAAATTGAAAATATGAAGGTTAGAAGGTTTAAAATGAAAAATTTGTAGAAGTATAATAGAAGATTTGAAAATTTCAAGTTGGAGATTAGAAAATGTCAAGTTTTACAGATTTTAAAAGTTAAAGTTGGAAGATTGAAAGTTAGAAATTCAAAGACTCCAAATTGGAAATTTTAATAGTTGAAGATGGAGATTTGAACAGTTGAAATTGAAGAAGTGAACTGAGAAGTGATGTTTTTGCACCTGGGCAGCTAACAACTCAGGAACGGCCCTGGTTGGATGTCTGATTTTACTAGATATATTTATAATAGTGACTCAGGAATTTATTCAGGAAAAGCATATTAAATTTATTTAAATTCTAAAGAAAGTATTTGCCTTTGCACAATAAAAATCATGGAATCCGAGAAACAATTAAATGTGGAAGCTGGAACAACATAAATTCAAAGAAAAAATATAATACTGCGAATTTCACAGTCAATTAACTTTTCGAATGTATGTGAACAAACCTGTGAGTCACTGTATGTCTATAGAATACGAGTGTGTTATTATGAAAAAAATAAATCATTTTAATTAGTATAAAACCAAATCTGTTATTGACTCTTAACCAAAAAGGGTGGCGTCTCTCCTAAACTTACCCTATACAGGGTGTCCCAAACAAAGTGGAAGAGCCGAAAAAGGGTGATTCCTGGGATGATTCTAAACAACTTTTTCCTTAGCGAAAATGTTAGTTGCGGCTTTGTTAACGAGTTATTAACGAAAAACACCGACCAATAGACGCACGAATACAGTAGATGAATTTTAGCGCGGACTCCAGCGGCGAGTAGTATTGGCCATCATCCGCGGCATCATTAATCCGCTGTACTCGCTCCCTGATTGGTCGGTGTTTTCCGTTAGTAACTCTTTAACAAAATCGCAACGAATATTTTCGCTAAGGAAAAAGTTGTTTAGAATCACCCCAGAAATCTCCCGTTCTCGACTCTTACACTTTGTTTGGGACACCCTGTATTATTATGCAATAGCAAATTTCTTCCGTTTGGAAATATCAAAGCTCAACGCGGAAAAAACGTGGTTCCTTCGGTTGCCGAATGACGATCAGGAAGCACTTTGTATTACCGCATAGTATGCCTCGATAGTATCTTATCATAGACTCGGCGAATATATTCAATGTGCATGAATGATTAAATCGTACCCCTAAACAAATAAAAAAAAAAAAATCGTACCCCTAAACGTAGCATAAAGATGACGACCAGGTCTCCTCTGCTCGGCGTTGAAATTCTTCTTCAGGAAGTCCTTTGACAACTTAGGTGACTGAATATCTCTTTTGTACTTCGTCGTCAGCAGCTCATCGTGATAGCCCGGGTGATAGAGCAATTGCCAGGGGAAGTGGTCGTAATCCTGGCAGGAATCCTTTTGTTGTACGTTCTGGGATTCGGTTCCTGGGACGTTGGCCTTCTTCCGAATCGCCCCCTTAAATATGATAAAAACTTTTATTAGTATTGTTTAAATTATCACAAAACACTGGAAAAGAAATAAGTGGATACTTATGTAAATTTAGTTTTTTACAAAGGTAAAGAATTGAAAGGCGAATAAAAGTGTATCTCATCTCCTAACTATTGTAACGTGTATCTTCGATCTATCACCCCTTCAAAGCTTTGTACTGCTATCCCAAACACCCTGTATAAAGTTCCATTAAAAAAAGTGCAATTGGTTAGGAAATGACAGACAGTAGTCAGTTTCGTGGGACACACTGTTTATCACACCTTATTTCCTCCTCCCATAGTATGTTTTCTTGACTCACGTTACAGATTCACGGGCGAGGACATCGATGCAATGCGAATGATTCTGGACCGCGTTATATTACTCCGCAGGAGACCATGGCGACTTCAACGTAGTGTACAAGAAGTACAGTCGTAGCAAATGCAGCAGGATATCCATGGCTCTGGTGGAACGAGTGTGTAGTACATTCTTGTGAGAAACGTTAATGCTTTGAAAAACTTTGCGCCCCGAGTTGCATTTAATATGTGACTCTTTCCATTTTCAACACGTTGTCGTCTGATTTTTATTTTTTCTCGACTTTATGCGATACTCGCGGTATATTCAATATCAGGCCTGCTGAGTCTCCTGCTAGTCGTTCCAGTTGTCCCAGTTGAATGTTTCCCAGTTTCAAATCCGCAGCCTTGCACCATCGTTTTTTAGGGTGAATAGTATTCAATTTCATCGAAACAGAACGGTGAGAATGTCGCGTTCGACGTTGGGATCTCGTATTTGATACGCAGGCATTAGAAGATCTGTAAAAACAACACGAAAATGGTAGATCATCCTTAACAATGTTTTCACAAAGCCAAAGGCAACAGCCAATTCACACGATCCGGTTTTTGACCAATTCCTAATGGTCATTCCGGTTTGCGCGACGCGCAAATTAACTTTGTTCGGCAATTTATTGTGAAGAAAAAGAATCTCACCTGATGAGCCGAGGGATCCTTGAAGGCAGATGCTTCCTGTCCGTTTCATTCTATTTAAGTACCTTCTCGCATCCCTCCATTCGTCCACTAGATTTAACTCCGATTTCTCAAAAAATTCCCGATCCTCCCGATCCTCCACAACATTTGCCTCATCGGAGTGAACATATGGAACCGCGTCTTCGTCGCGGGAAACGACACAGAAACAGGATGATTCCTCTTCTTACTACAGTTTTCCTTTTTCCTCTCGTGGTTCGAACTCAAAGAAAAGCTCTTCGAAGATCCTCTCGATGGCTACAAGACATCTGTATATTTTTAACGCCGCTGGTAGAAGGCCTCACATTTTCTTCTCCGCTTGGCAAAATCTCCTTTGACGAAGCTCTAACTCAACTGCGCAACTGAGGTATCTTTCCACCCGATCCACCGATCACTGATTCAATTTCGCAGTTTTCAATGTCACAAACCGTCGAAACCGTTAAACGCGCTTCGATGGCTCGCGTCCGGACACAACGCGGCAAGTTTTTCGATTGTGTACAGTTTACAGTCGCGCGAACGATCAAGGCGCGGCGAAGTGTCGCACAGTAGGACGAAACGCTGAAATCGCGATCGAAAATCCTTACGATTATATTTCACTGTTTATCATCATAAAAATGGTCATTCTGGGGGTTTTGGGGGTCGTAGAATCTGATTCTGGCGTCAAAAATTTAATTACAGTAAAATTGAGCTCTATAAGTAGGAGGAAATGTCGATAAAATAACTTTATTGGGAAAAGTAACATAGCCTTTTAATGAAAAAAAAAGTACACTGAGCGCGCGGAAACAAAGAAGCACATTTGGGCAAACCGTAATCATTAATATGATTACTGACTAACAACTAATGATTAAATAAATATTTGAGTATGACTAATGACTAATGACTAAATTTTTATGATCATGAATAATAAACATTGACTAGTGAGTAACTCTAATCGTAACTAATGGCTAAATGAGTAATCAAAATTGAAATATGACTAATAACTAAAAATGATAAACTAAAAAAACGACCGAATGGTAACAAAAAATATATTTCAATACTTTATAAACTTTTAATATAAAATAGTAAATATTTAGACTCCGATTTTGATGATCCTGAAATATGTTGTCATATTTCTAATATGTAGAAAAACACACTAGAAACTAACGATTAATCAAACGTAATAACTAACGATTAATCATAACTAATAACGAATGGCTAATGATTAAATGGAGTTCTAAGTAATTTATGCTACATAGTCATAACGAACCAATAAAAAATGTTTAACTAATGATTATTAATTAGGATTAACGATTAATCAGATGATTAGTCAATTTTAATTATCAGTTGATTTGTGCCCTACTCTGCTAAGAAATTAATAGTTTCGAAAAATTCGTTGTTTAAATATTTAAAAAGTTTTCATTCATCTATAATAAGTAATCTATCCTTATCAAATGCAAAATGCTTTACTTAGAGAAGTATTCGAAATAAAAGCTCTGGGTGTTTCCTTTTCACCATGTTTAGATTTCAGATCTCACTATACTAACCCTGTCAATAAAGCTCTTGCGACCTTGGGAAAAATAAGGAGACACTCACTCTGCTGTACACTTCTCTCGTTAGACCTCATATTGAATATGCCTCTGTAATTTGAAATCCTATTCACAAAAGATATGCTTATTTAATGGAGAAAGTCCAACATAAGTTTCTGACATTTGCTGTCAGATGCCTTGGTAATCCTATGGACATCGCTAACCATTATTGCTGACTTAGCCTTTTTGTTCATGATATTTAATGATCGTATCAACTGCCCAGAACTTGTTGAACTTCTAAATCTTTATGAACCTCATAGGCACTTCAGACGTAGCAAACTATTCTATTGTAAATTACTTACATATAGATCTACCTCTGTCGATCCAAGTAACAGAGCCATGAACGAAGCCTCCCACATAAACGATGTTGATATATTTAATATCTCACTGGATGCTTTATATAAATTGCTTAAATCGCACAGACTTAATGTAGCTCTCTCCGTTGTTCATGGTCATTCTCTTTTGTATTCAAATTTTCTATGGACACCAAAGGGCTTTTCCCATCAATAAATAAATAAATAAATAAATAAATAAATAAATAAACATCTAATAACGCACTCAGTTGACAATTTTTAATTACATAAATATTCGTAAATAACTGAAATAAACGAAATTATATGTATGATGGCCGTAAATAATTGTATGGTATACTTTTCGGAGTCGAAACGTATCTTTGAAACATTATTACTCGATAGTCAATAGTTTAGATTTAGACTATTGAATGGATACATCAACTGTCCAGAACTTGTGGGACGAATCTACACTGTCGTCCATAAATCTGTGATTATGAGACAAAACGCCGCATGTCACATATACTCACGTTTAAGGTTTTACTAATACCGTAGCCGTAGCATGATTTCAATTCTGTTAAATCCTTGTTTTTAAAGAAATACTTTCGTTTAATGCACTTCCTCTCTCATAATAATATAAATTCTGCTTTCTAGGTTTGAGTCAAAGCATAAACTTAATGTTTTCAAAAACGTGACTGGCATCGTGTTTCCTAGCAGACCTATAAATATATGGACACTTGTTCAAATGTAACAGTTATCTAAAAGAAATTGTAAAATCACGAATGAATCCTCCCAAATTTTATGAATCTACTTTGCAATGAATTAGATAATATATTTCACCAATAATGCATTGAATGTCTCAACCACAATAATAAAAAATATTTAAATCTTCTTTTCTTCAATATTCCAATCACTGCAAATTTTTATTACTGCTTTTACTAATCCTGACGTCCTGAATACTAATATTCAAAATTTTTCAGCTAATAATTACTTTTGCATTCAATTTCTGAAAATTTCAATAAAAGTGTTTCTGGTTTTGGCTTCTATTTTTTTGAAATTGTGTGTCTAAACAATCCTATAAGTTTTCTATAGGTTTTCTATAAATCAGAAGTATTATTTTTATTATAAATAAACTTAAACAACAAAGATCATATAAAAATAATAATAATATATATTAATATATCAGTTATTCTTTGAAAAGAGCAATTGTCCACTTATTTAAGAACGGTAGTGTATATGCATTTCAGAGACTCTTCAAATATAGAATGTATTTTTATCCTAATCTAAATTACCGACTTATAGACCTACTGCTATAGGTTCCATAAACAGAGCCATAAGTGAAGCAAATATCCATATTAATCATATTAATCTTTTTGCAGTGTTAATTCCATACTTCGTTCTATAACTTTCTCAAAACACATAAATTTAATGTGCACCATTCCGCTGAAAGTAGATAAACGCTAATTTCTTTTGGAATTGTCTAACCTATGTATATTAAAAGGATATTCCAGTTAATAAATAAGTAAATTATATCTCAAATGCCTTTATTGTATATGGTTCATTAGTAAAAATTACTGCAATCGAATGAAACACAATGTGGAATAAATAAATATTGTAATAATACATCCATAAATCAATCGCGAAACAAAATTGTACCATGTTCTTAGAAATTTAATTATAATCATTCGTCAATAAATGCAAGATTTGTAAAACGGAGAAGCTCATTAACATATTTTTCTTCTATCTTGCAGAAACCTTCGGAGCATTCGTAGACGTACGAAATTCCATTGTGGCGTAAACAATATTTGGCACTTTGCACAGTGTGATGTTTTTAATATTTTAATCGTAGCACGTACTGAAGAGTGCTAAGTCAAGAGTCTTACTTTTATATTGCTTGTAACATTGAGCGAGATCTGCCAAAACACAGTCTTTCTTTATGTAATCATATTTTTTTCCTGACGGGCATTCCTGACGGACGGATTGACCGTTTTTGCATATATAATACAAACGACAGTCACAATCGTGTGGTACCTTGGCGTTGTTGGGTGTATCATTAGTGCATATGTACTCATTGTCACCGCAATCAACGTAACGCTCAAAATCGCACATTTGTGTGACTTTATCAAATTTAAGACCTTCGCGGCACGTTTTCTTTACTTTCTTCCCATTTACGCATTCCCAATACGAAGAACAGTCACCGGTATAGGGCAGACGAAGTATACCTTCACAATGTTCTGCAGGGCAATCCCTATCTGTACCGTTACCTCCTGGAATTAAATCACATTCACCTATGCCTATGTTGGGATTGAAGTAATGGCCCTCAAGACACTGTCCAGGTGTTCCGACTCCATTGTCGCACGTAATATACTTGGTACGGTCGCCCGGATAAGGGATTCTTTTGAAACCCGTGGGTGGACAAGTCCAATTTGTCGGAGTGTTCGTTAGCCTAGTTTGTTCAGGTACAGATCTCTCGTACTGAACCACTTCCGCGCAAAACACGCTAATCGCCATAACCATAGTAACGACCGTTGTCAGATAAAAGTCTGAAATTAAATAAAACAGGTTATCATCTCCTACCGTGTTGGTCTGCTTATTTTCTATCTTTTCAACTCGATTCTTTGAGTAAGTATAAACTGATGATCTTGAGAAATTGAAGTAACCGATGTTTCCATTACGTACGAAAACTGTAATCGTATAGGACGTTGCTTCAATTTTAAAAAACGAAACGATTCCGTGGTCAATTCACTATTATCAGGGATCGAATGAAATTGTTAATTTTTATAAATAAAAGATATTTATCGAACTTTTAACTTTTAAATCATTTTTTTTCTGTTTTAAGTTAACTTTGTATATTAATACTTTTATTCTGTTGTGAACGTTCAGTTTTATTGTTATTTTGTGTTCGATTAATAAAAGTTCTGAAGAATCAGATATTGCTTAACAAATATTTAAATGTGAAATATAAAAGATGGAATTACTTTTTTTAATTGGCACTGTTTAAGTAATTCAAAGAAGAATAAATATAGGAGAGAAAGCAAGTTGTGATTTTTATATAATTGTTTTCTTTTATTACCAATACGAGAAAAATTGAAAGCAACATGCAATTATTATGCATTATTAAATGCAATGTCCAAATTACTTTTATTAGTGTTTATCCACAGATCATTAAGAATAACTTTCAAAGCATTAAATGCCCGTACCACACTAACTTGTATAACGAGAACACTATGAAGTGTTAGTGCTAGCCGACATAGAAATGGTCTTTTCAATCTTTTACCAATTTAACATTCTGTGTAGTATGTATTTATATTTACATTTCACTCTGAATACGAAATCTGTTTCCTATAGCTTTAACTTTTTCAAAGTAAAATTTTCGAAGTAAAACTTCAAAGTTCTAGTTTAATTGTAACTTTTTTTCTGCTTCTAAGAAAATAAAATTTCCCTATTTATTGTAAAAATGTATAGAATAACAGTTTCAGTGAATACACTCTATTTTATAACTGTTTTCTTAGAACAGAAAAAATAATAGTAAAAAAATTACTGTTATTTGTTAACTAATTTCAAATTTTAACAGATTCATTCGATCTCTGCCTGTTCAACACGAATTTTGATCTTTACAAACCACTGGGTGATCCTGGTAGGGTTTCTCACCCTAAATACGAATCCGCAAGCAAAATTGTTCCATCATCCTCAGTTTTTGAAAAACACGCATTTTTGTAAAAAAGCGTGATTTTGATAAAAAATGAGGTACTACATGAAAATCAAAAATGATAGAAAGTTCACTTTTGTCTTAAAAGATAGAGGGGAGTGTCCTGAATAGCTTAGTATATACACATATTAAATTCTGTCATTTTAAACGGTTGTGAATAAAATCATCATCATCAAAGTTTAAAAAAGGGGCGATGCGCGTACTTTCCACGCACAACTTTTGCAATTTTACAAAAAACTCTTTATCCTACACGAATTCACTATACAGTGTCAGATTGTGTAGACATTTTTGAAGAAGAAACCGTCCAGGATAAGTGTTGGAACGATTAGGATGAGGAACCCTACCAGGATCACCCAGTGGATATCGCAGATCAGAAAAAAAGTTTCAATTTGTTGGACAGTGGCTATTATCGTAACTAAAATTATGCACGCAGCGAGAATTTTTTAACCTTCATCAGGAAAGAATAGCCTCCGCGGCTCTTTGAATATTTCATAAAGAAAAAAATAACCCAACTGTGTGTTTCTGCGAATTGCTTTTTTGCACACTTTAAAAGATCAGTACAATATATTTAAAAATATATTTTATGCTTTAATTCAAGTTGTAGAAGTAAGAAAAAGAAATTAAAATATGAAAATGTAACGCAAACAGTTGAAAGAGCTCCTCAGGCTTTGAAAACGACTGTCCAACAAAATGCAGTAATTATGAATGAAAGTTTTGACGATACAAATGCAAAAACAGATCAATTTCATCGGTATCAGCAGTAGAACGAAAACGCTGCTATTTATGTCTAAATAAAATCAATCGCACGACATAATACCTAAGTCGTATCAAACAAACATGGTACCATCATTGGAATTCGAACAAACCATTAAAAACTAAACAACGATTCTGATGACTGTTTCGAAAATGTGATGGGAACAGGCCACACAAGAATAACGCACGAATTCTTCCACAAAAAATTACTTCACCTCAACGTAATGCCTGCCAATGTCCCTTAACCCTCGAACATATTTTAACGTTCTATCAAGAAACTGAAGCAGCTCGAAACGTGATCCAACTTCCCAAAGCATTAAAAGAATTCTTCCGCGATATAGAAAATCTCAAAACCGTCCTAAAATACATACAGAGCAACAAACTCCTCTATGACTATCTAAATAACGTCAACAACTCACGTCGCTTATGAGCCAGATGTCGATGCGACGTTAAACTTCTAAATAAAAAAAAAAAATAAAAAATCAACCGCACGTCAAAACAGCATTGTAATAACCGCAATAATATTTTGTTCGAAGTAGTATGAAAAAAATAATATGTAATAAATGGAGTAATAAATAACGCACCGTTATATGTATCATAAATGTTACTACGCATTTTTCCGAATCGATTAACCACATTATAGAAAGTGAAACAATTTAGAATTATTATTTCAGCTACTATGTACTGGGAGTCTTTGAGACTCTTCCATCCGTTTGTGTTATAAAATTAGTCTATCCTGGTGCAAGTTAAAGGAAACAATTATATGAATACTCACTCTTCATCTTAAAAGAGTCAATTACGAAATTCGTCAACGCGTTATCCTTGATTATTCAACAGACACTGACAGATTTCAAGTGTACAAAACGACTTTTATATGAGGGAGAAACCTTATCGCCAAATGACGTTTTGGTTTTATCATATTACTCATTTTATTTTGTAACGTAGTATTATATTCCCCTGTTAAAGCTTTTCTTTACTTTCACATATATTGTATGCTGGAACGCTGTGTGTATTGTATTTGTGTATATATTAAAATATATACATTTAAAACTCGCTCAAGTAACTTTTGCCTGTCAAAATTGTTTCCGCCTAACAGCATTCGGTAATAAAGCGTTAAAACTCTACGCTTATTTCACAAAAAGCAAGCGACGAGATTTCTATTCGGAAGTGAAAGATAATAAAATGCCTTATTCAATACATAGTTATCCGACTTCTTAATCGATTTTGGCCGGATATCGATATATAGAGAATTAACAGACGGGCTTAATGATACGTGACGTTTACAAATAAGATAACAACGCAATTCAGTCACACCTTTCTTTTAGAAACTTAGTTGCGCGTACAACTGTCCAAACATGTTCTTCGATAAAAAATTATTCTCAATTCATCGGTACACTTAACTGGATCACATTTATGGAAATTTGGCCTTGTTTGTGTAAAACACACGAAACCAGAAGCAATACGTAAATGGAAAAATTCAAAACGTGATCAAATAATCTTGGTAAAGTAATATTATAATAACTAGTAATATGTGCGATTTTAATGTAAAACGACAGACATAACAGATTTTTGTCCTGAATTTTTTTTTTGAATCCAATGTTAACAGTAGTTTTTTTACTGTCCGAAAGAATGACACATTTAATAAATTCTTACTTTATACAAGTACCATTTTATTAAAACTACCTTTTGTTTCATTCTAGTTCACAACATGGTTACTTTTCGACAGATTAAAGTCACCTTAGATTTCTTTATTTCGCATGAATATGACAACGTCGATCGTGGCAATCATTAAAAGTACTATATTGCAGTATATATATAATAATTGAAATAATAATAAAGATAATGCTATTTTTCTTCAAAGGAAAATTGAAAACCTGTGATCTTAAACACCAACTATTTTTTTTATTTCATAAATCGCCTGTGACTGTCGGTTCCGTGTTACGAGTGGAAGTATCATGTCTGACCGTCTGACTACAAAAAGATCAACCTCCGAACGTGTCGCGAAAGGATTTAAAGTTGGAAAATCGAAGGTTTGGAGCTAGAAAATTTGGAGATTTCAAGATTTTTATAGATTTTCAGAATCAACATTGAAGATTTGAAAAGTGCAAGTTTTAAGGATTTTTCAAAATTAAAATTAGAAGTTTAAAAATTTTAAGTTGGAAATTTGAAGGCTTGAAGCTGGAAAATTGTTTATCAAAGTCAAAATTAGAAGTTTAAAAATTTAAGTTGAAAATTTGAAAGTTTCAAGTTCAAGGTACGAAAATTTCAAGTTGAACAGTTCAAAAGTTAAAGTTAAAGATTTAAAGTATAGTTAATTTTTCAATTTCTTCGTCTAGGTTTCCTATGCTTCTTCAATCGATTTTGCTAAAATTACATTCTATTTCATTTTCAACAATTTCTAAAAGATTTAGAAATTTTTTTAAAGGTATCATAATATTTAACAAAGAATATTTTTAAGCTAATTTGAGTGTTGTATAAGTATGTCATTAGCAGCTACCGTCAAGGACTCAATTTGTAATCAAAAAGAGATGAGAGTATACAGCCGGTAAACTTCGGTAAACTTGAAATATTCAAACGGCATGTATTTTGTATACTTCTAAACTTTCTAAATATATTTTCTATTTGTGGAATCTCGCTTTTAATAGAAGCTTCTTTTCATCGATCTCTCTACGGATGATTTTGATATATAATTAATAATTTAATTACATTACTATATACTGCATAATGCAATTATTAATTATATAACAAATCAATTGAGTAAATTGAGTGCGATTTGTCTTACTAACACCTATAAGACTAATATCGATTAATGTCATTAGATTTCAATGTTTTTATACTTATTAATACAATTATTTACTATATTATCCATTATTTTTATACAATAATTCATTTACTAAATACGTTCATAATTAATGGATGTAACATATTTTTGTAATTTATTTTCTAGTGTATGTATTTATCATATATTTACAACATATTTTTGTACTTAATGTGTTATAAATAGACTGTGAATTTTAAATGTGTAAAATGCATAACGATGTGCATAGATACAAAAATACATGAAATATCGAAAATAAAATACATTTTATAATATTTAGAACTCAATGGCTCAATGGATCACCGACTGTGTCGTATCGATACAATGCACAACTCGGTAGACTTCAGGAATTTGTATAATATCGGTATTTGCCCACAATTCAGTTGATTCAAATAGCCCGCCTTGCACCACAGCCAATTTATAGGAACAGTGTCAAAGAAAGACTTCAAAGGCGCCGCCCGAAGTGTCGCCTTTTAGTATATCTCCTCTTTGATTAGAGTAGATTGTGATAATTCGATTAACGAAATTTTACACATATCTAATAGCCTAGAACAGGCACGCTCAACTCGTGGCCGAATGAGCAACCTGCGTGGCTCGGGCTGGTTTGCTGATCGGGGGGGGGGGGGGGGGAGTCTACTTCATAGAGATATAAGAATAGTGTGCGTGAGCCGTATACTAGCCCATAGGTGGCAGCGATGAACGATTAGAAAGAGAACGCTGAATAGAGACCCCTGTGTCTTTGTTTATTAACGCATGCGCAAAACCAGTATACTATATCTTGGGAGCGGGATCGTTCATGAGTTCCATAATTTTTTCTATTTTTCTTTCAATTAAGAACAATTAAATTAAATATAATAAAACTGTATAAAAAATTACACAAAATTAAAAATTCATATCAAAATTAAAAATAATAGCGGTATATTTAATAATTTCTTCCGCATATTCTGAAGAACACCAATTATTCTGAGATGTAGTGTAGTTGTATTGAAAAACATGATTATTATTGTTTTGTAACAAATTTTTTATTTCCTCAGGAGAAAATTTATTAGTTAAACTTCGCATGCTGTTCTATGAGCTCTATCCCCATCAAATGTTACGCTGACAACATTAATATTTCTTTTATTTAATGTAACTAACAAGTCTGTTAATAAAATTGATTTTTCTATGCCATTTAAGGAGCTGATTAAATAATGAGCTACTGGAGCTTTAAAACTGCCGTTTATATTAACTAACATAAAAACTAATGCTTTACTAGCTACTTCTTTATCTTTATCATTATTTGTCTCACTTAATTGCCCATCCAAATCAACAAGCCCTTTCCATGAATGAGTATTTTTATCCCATTCTTTATGTTGTTTGATATGCATTTCGTCAAAAGTTACGTTAAAAAACAATTTTTTCCCTTTTTCTTCTTCTTGTTTAACAATATTGGATATGTTATTAATAATTTCTTCCGATATTCCTGGTCTGTATTCTTTCAAACTAATCCAGCTATTAAGCGTTTGTTTGCATGGTAAACAATTAAGGAAACTACGCCTAACAGCTTCATATGCAGATGGAGAATGAAAGTGATAATTGAAAAATTATCTATCACAATTTAATTGAAAATGATATAAAAAAGCAAAATACGCAATTTCGCAAAGCGATAAGCACTCGTGAAAGATTGGCAGTATGTTTAAGGTACGTTTAAAATTTTAATTGTAGTAGAAAATAATTTTCATTAATTCATATCATTAAAATATTTATTATTAGTGTTTTTTTTTATTAACACAACTTTTATTTTAATTTGAATTTTCTGTAGCAGTACTTGGAGCTGCATAATCCATTGTAAAAGCTGGTGACAATATATAACTATCTGAATTGTTTAATTCCGGATAAGATAATTGCACTTGTTCAGATTTGGAAATATTTGCTTTTTCCTGATTTCGGATATCTGCTTGCAATACTGCAGTACTTAATGTTAATTTTATCTGGCTTTGTTCATACCGGGGTAATTTTTTCGTCATCTTGCCATACTTAAAAAAAATACATCTGTTTCGTCAAAATTAGAGAAATAATCAGATTTAGGCCGCTGAAAGTTACTCTCATATTTAGCTCTTCTTAATTGTGCAGTTTCTTTCATAATATTCACCATTTCTTGAGCTGTATTATCTAATTTATATTTAGCGCGTTTATTTTTTCTTATATTCTGTAGAACTTCTCCTGTGTTATCTTCAATGCCTTCTCCTCTGATCTCATTTTCTTCTATATTTTCGGTGTTGTCTTGTTCGTCTTCTATATCATTTCTGTTTTCGTTTTTTATAACTGTATTGTTTTGTGACATTTCTGATTCCGCTTGTTCTATGTTACTATCTGTTCTGAAGCCAAATAAATATATAATTAATAAATAGCATCGAATCTACTTCAAAACTTTAATAAGAAAATAAAAATTTCGCCACGCGTACAATCTAGATTCCAAAAATGGCAACAAAAAAGCCATTTGCTGTTCATATTTCCATGGAGTAATCTTCTTGGCAGCATCGCCACTTTTTTTGCTTTTTCGTCTATGTATCGCGTTACAAAAACATCTTCGAAGTTTATTCCACTTTTCTTTCACGTTTTCAGCTGAAATAATTTTTTTGATTACAGATTTTTGGCGACTGGTAATTCTTTTCGGAGCATAGCTTTTAACTACAGGCTTGGATTTAGTACTGTCAGAGGAATAGTAAGAGATGTTTGTGATTCTATATGGAAACATTTAAGCCCAATTGTCATGCCCGAGTCAACAGAAGAGCTTTTCAAAAAAGTTGCGGAAAAATATAGAACATTATGGAATTTCCCAAATTGCATTGGTGCAATTGACGGCAAGCATATTAATATTCGATGTCCTATTCCGGATCAACGTTTTATAATTGTAAGGGGAATCATTCCATAGTACTCTTAGCTTTAGTTGATGCCAACTATAAATTTATTACTATTGATGTCGGCTCTTATGGACGAAATAGCGATGGCAGTGTTTTCGCTAAGTCATCTTTTGGTAAAAAGCTGGAAGCGAAACAGTTCAATGTGCCACAAGATTCTCCTATTGTGGAGAATGGCGAACCGCAACCATATGTCATAGTAGGAGATGAAGCATTTCCACTAAAAACATATTTGCTTCGTCCTTATAGCAGACATCACTTGGGAGGGAATGAAGCAAATAAAGTATTTAATTACAGACTGTCGCGAGCCCGACGAGTAGTAGAAAATGCTTTCGGTATTCTAGCTGCTCGTTGGAGAATTTTCCGACATTATTTAGAAGTACAACCGGAAATGGTAGACAAAATCGTATTGGCAGCGTGCTGCCTACACAATATGTTATGTGACGATGGTATGATCGAACATGAAAGTGAAAATTTACAACCACCTGCTTCAATTTTACAAAGAATACCACCCATCAGACAGAATTCTACCCAAGCAGCTTTCAGAATTCGAGAAAATTTTAAAAACTATTTTAACTCTTCTGATGGCAGTGTACCATGGCAAATAGATATGGTTCGCAGAGGAAGGCTACATACTGATGTTTAACGAGTATATAATATATAATAAAAAACATTTATCGTGTCTATTTATTTATATTTTAATATCTACTTGCGAGATATTTTTAATTGTGTACCAATTTCTTCCCAAGCCTCTTGTCGCATCTTCTGATCCATGTAATTACTTGACTTTATGTCAAATAAAACTGCATGATTCCTAACATTTTCTATCAATAGCTCTTCCATATTGCAGCTCACGTGAAACAAAATTCTGAAACGACGTGAAACCGTGGCGTCCTTTTACACGTGATAATGGCGTAATACCGTGAACAGCGTGACGTGATAGCAATTTGTTTCCGATACATTTAAATACGGAAATACAGTGGCTCACACATTAGGTATGGCACGTGAAATCATGTGATACCACGTGATTACACGTGACGTGACAATAGTGTGTCCCTACCTCAACGGACTTCGAAAGAAAACATATGAATTCAAATGGAATCATTCAATCTCTCAATTCAATGATATAGGGGAGTGCATACAGGGTGTTTTGCAACAGGTGGGAGAAAATGTAAGCTGTGATTCTAGACGTCAAAATAAGAGGAAAATCAAGAGTAACGAAATGGTGGTAGCAGCTTTGTTTTTTAGTTATTAGCATTTGAAAAAGTGGGCGAAAACCGCCTGAAACATGGCAATCCCTATGGCATATGTAAAAATTTACGGAATATTCAGAGTGTGTAGAGCTGTCTGTATGAAACGAAGATGTGTGTGTAACGTAAACCACAGCTGTTTTTGCGGATCGATATATTGATTATTTCAAAGAAGGACCGAATGAATGTAAGTTTGGGTGAGAGGGCCCGTATTTTGAATTAGGGATGCCATACGGATTGCCATGTTTCAGGCGCATTTCACCCACTTTTTAAAATGCTAATAACTAAAAAACAAAGCTGCTACCGCAATTTCGTTACTCTTGATTTTCGTCTTATTTTGGTGTGTAGAACCATCCCTTAAAATTTCTGACACACGTTGCCGAACACCCTGTATACCACCGATAGGGCTACTCACTGGCTGACTCGCGCCTCCGACCGTCCAGTTGAGCATGCCTGGCGTAGAAGAAGAGAAAATTTCCGAACGCTTGAATTTTATAATCTGTCGGTAAAACCGAATATAATCCAGAAATCTTAAAACTATCTTTGAAAATCTATATCTGAACTGTGAAACTTCTACTAACGTAGCGTCTACTGAAATTGAAATATTGTTTCTTTAAAACACGAACAAGCTATTAGATAGTTTGAGGTCGCGTCGATTATCTCACAGCGATACGGAAAAATTTCAAGATATTTTTGACTAGTTAAAAAAAGACAAAATTATTTGACCGCACAATTCACTGTATATGAGTCATATCGTTCTTGCACGAAAAGAAATGAAGAAATCCGTTTGTGCGTAGATTACCGCATTTCTTCTTCTTCGTAGAAGCTAATGGGAAAAATTCAATTGATTAGTAGCCTACCTAACTATGGGTTCTATGGGGCACCCTAACAAGGGGACAGGGCCCCACCCCACGATGAGTGGAGGGCTCGGGACTCCGGG
Organism: Perdita meconis; assembly: GCA_030770465.2. Taxonomy (NCBI): domain Eukaryota; kingdom Metazoa; phylum Arthropoda; class Insecta; order Hymenoptera; family Andrenidae; genus Perdita; species Perdita meconis. Next base: position 6,234,564 of record JASKOS020000004.1, read on the forward strand.
TGCGCCAGATCCGTACTGCGAGGGGGGAGCACCCCCGCAGCCCCCTGGGGATCAAGAAAGAAATGGAAGAAAAAATCGCAGGGGCGATTCAAACCATACAATGTCAATGTAGAAAGAATCGCAGGGGCGATTCGAACCATGCGATGTCAATGCAGAAAGAATCGCAGGGGCGATTCGAACCATTGTATATCAATGCAGAAAGAATCACAGGGGCGATTCGAACCATGCGATGCTAATGCAGAAAGAATCGCAGGAGCGATTCGAACCGTTCGAAGAAAACCTATGGAAGAATTTCGATTAGTAAGTTAAATAAATTAAAAAGCTTACAGTTTGAAGTCCACTGGATGTCCATTACGAGGCAGCTATGATCCTGGGAGGTCTCAGGGGCCAGCTGAAGCGATTCACTGCAAGCGCCATTAGAAACTCCCCCAATGACCAGTGGTCACTCGTGGTCAACGATGTCCACTCGCTGTCCATCTGTGGCCACTTGGTCAACCTTAGGTCCTCCGAATGTCACCCAGGCACTCGCGATGGCCAAGAAGGCCCGCGAAGGCGATCCGCTCCCGGTGGCGGATCGCCGCAGAGTGAGGACTTTCACGACCCCCGCTCTACTTGTACCCAGAGATTGACGGTTACTTGAAAGTGATCAGTTTAATTCCATTTTCCAGAAAACTATATTTTCGATAAAATAATTATTACAACCCTTTTTTCATTAATTTTTGCTATCTCTATTGTTACTAAGAATCGCACTCGTCGTTTTTTATAGATTGTTAATAACTATTGTTATTAATTAATGAAATATTATGTTAAGTTTCTCTAAGTTTTTCGATTTAAATGGGTCTCCTCTTACAAACTAACTCCCTTATTCCCTTAATATTCTAATACTTGAACTATCTAAATTCTATCTAAGCCCTTTTATTCTTAATTAATTAGTGATAACTAAATAATGTCGCAACTTCATCCCCTTAAAATATATTATCTTGGCAAGATATTTCGCGAGACATGTACGCATCCCCCGCAGCCCCTGAGGGGATACCGACGGATCCTTTACTGATATGATATTCGAACCATACGATGTCAATGCAGAAAGAATCGCAGGGGCGATGCGAACCATTCGAAGAAAACCTGTAGAAGAATTTCGATTAGTAAGTTGAATAAATTAAAAAACGTAAATTAAAAAATGTCCACTGGATGTCCATTATGAGGCCCCTATGGTCTTGGGAGGTCCCGGAGGCCAGCTGAAACGATTCGCTGCAAACGCCATTAGAAACTCCCCCGATGACCAGTGGTCACTCGTGGTCAACGATGTCCACTCGCTGTCCATCCATGGCCGCTTGGTCCATCCCAGGTCCTCCAGATGTCCCCCAGACACTCCCAATGGCCAAGGAGGCTCGCGAAGGCGATGTGCTCCAGGTGGCAGATCGCCGCAGACCGAAGATCCATCGATCCTCCAGCTGCTGCTATACCCCCCTGGGGACGGTTTCGACGGTTAATTTAAATTGGCAAAATTGATTCATACCGGACTGCTTTGCGAACAATGGATATTTCTAATAAAATAATGATTCTAGTGTTACGTCCGTGGAATTATGAAATCCTTTTGTTTACTTGTCCACCGATATAACGATCCAGCGGAATCGTTATAAACATTGCGTGCGCCAAAAAAGAATTTGACACACAAAAATCGCTGACGACCGATTGCGTGTCAACCTCGTTTGGCATTATAAAAGCAAGAGCCCAGCGTCTCGACGGTGTCTTATTACGCAGAGTATTGTTTACACGCGGAACGTCAACGACAGAGCAAGTCGTGTCGCGAGCCAGAACGCGACCGAAAGGAACGCCTCAGGTATCCGCGCCCTTAACAACGCGCCGTTTCGAGATTAGGGAACAAACACCACGATCGCGTTCGGTCTAGAAGTCCGGGTCCAGTGTCTATCGTAGTTAGGCGATTATCGATACGTAGTGAATCGTAGCCACACAACGCGAAGTGCTACCCCTTCGAGTCCGACCAACGACGACCAAAGAGGGTACCCGTCTCGACCGCCGTTAAACCCCAGGGAGACCGAGGATCTTTCCTGAACCGTCCTCCAACAGCAGAACTCCGCAGCATCGACAAGCCTGTACCGAAACACCGACCGAGTGAGTTGTATAAGAGATAGAGAGTGGAAGAGTGCGAGAGACGCGACCGCGACAGTTCTTGTAAATCTTCGACCAAAGAGAATACACGCAAGATTGTACAAGGACACCACGCGCCTCACTTCTCCGAACCTATACTCTCTCCCCTTTATTTCTCTATAATAAAAGCTTAGACAAGGTGTGCTTCAGCACTTTGAAGGAGCAAGGATCCAGAGCACGTCGTTCAGCCGCTCGAACGACGCGCGACGTAACACTAGCAACAATTTATACAGGGTGTAACAAAAATGTTGCAGTTCTTTGAAAAAGGTAATTCCTGGGGTGATTTTAAACAACTTTTTCCTTAGCGAAAATGTTAGGTGGGGCTTTGTTAACGAGTTATTAACGAAAAACACCGACCAATCGGGGAGCAAGTACAGTGGATTAATGATGACGCGGACGATGACGGACCAATACTACTCACAGCTGGAGCCCGCGCTGAAATTCATCCACAGTATTCGCGCTTCTATTGGTCAGTGTTTTTCATTAATAACTCGTTAATAAAGCCCTACTTAACATTTTCGCTAAGGAAAAAGTTGTTCAAAATCACTTCAAGAATTACTCCTTTCAAGGAACTGCAACATTTTTATTACACCCTGTATAGTGAAGGTTGTTAACAACAATTTTGTACACCATCTCGTATAAATTGTTAATAATTATTGTTAATATTTGTACAAATATTCTTTTTCTTCTAAGTAAATTTTTTGCTACTTTTAGTGTTTAGATGATAACTAAATATTAATATTAACTTATACTACTAGTTAATAATTATTAAATAATTCTAGCAGGCAGCGCACACGGATAGGAGCAGTTGGGTATGTGTTGGAAGTGCGGGTTGCGCGGACGCAAAGTGGATGACGGTGGGACGTAAAAGATAGACTGATAAAACGAGCACTCTTCTGTTACCGTCAAACTACGTTCAATTACTACGATGCGAAAGTGTTTCATACTTTTATATTGGTATTGATCAGATGGCGCTCGTTCTCGAGGCACAGATTCATGACCCTTGAAAACGGGCAGATGGGGAGTCTTATAGGAATAATCACTACTGCGATTCTGATCCCCCTCTCAACTTATGTTCCGTCTATAGTTGTCTATGGACCTTACACCTTACGGGCTTTCGTGGCCTAATCAAACTGTCATACCGACCTAGAAATTAAAGGCTGATTTCAGCGACCTCTGCTCATATATGGTGGCCAGTTAAAGAACTATTCACTCTACTAGGGAGTAGTAAAAAGGCTATGGTGTGTGTTAATATCCGTATGAGTTATTTTGGGAGGGGTTGAAACTTTCAACTTGAAAGAGGCGATCATCAACCACTGATTGTCATGGATTGTCATCACCGTGTTGGCAGGGTTGCCGTTATCAGGCAGTGCGCTTTTCCGATTTAAAACCGGCGCGCACTATGACGAAGCGCGGCGAAGCGAAGTGAAAATTTAATAAACACTTGGATCTTGTGGAGCCACGCGAACTAGGCTGCAGTTCAGCAACCAATGCGAATCAATTTCTTCAAGTCGCTTCGCCGCGCTTCGTCATAGTGCGCGCCGGCTATTGGCGTGAAAACAGTAATGGACACTGTGGATATTAAATTATTTATAATGTTAAATACTTCATGTATATTGTATTATAGCATGTACGTACAGCGAAATGTGTATTTCTCATCCGCTTGAATAAAAACTTCCTTCCTTCATGATTTTATAAAAGAATACGATAGAACGAAAATATACCAATACCACAGCATTCAGGCAAATTCATGCCTCACAGAGAAAATAACATTACAGTTCTTACATATCCTACTGTCAAAATGGAGCGTGACATTTTGGTTATCCTTTATGATAAAGATTTAATAGGACGTTGAACAACGATCCTTTAAGGTAGACAGGACGGAAGCTAATTTCAGTTACAGTCAGCAGTAAGATATATTAGTGACAGGCGGGGTAGTTGGATCATGGCATTTTTCCAATTAATTCTAAAAGCTAGGAAGCTGGAAAAAACGAGGCTAAACTACGAGAACGAAAAACTGAGATCAGTTGAGATCTCAAAGGGTGCCAAGCCTCGCTATACTTTCAAACAGCGGATCCGCTTGAAAAAGTTATGGTGAGATTCAAATGCCAGGTCATCGTTACACTTTATCGAATATTTTCATTTTATTTCTGCGAAAATAATATAATTTTGACAGGCTCAAGAAAAAGGTTAAGAACTGCTTCGGTAAACTTCTTTCTGTTCCAAAAAACTGTTGGTGTTACAAAAAGATCGTCGCGATCCGTACCGACGGCACTTTGGAGAATTACGTCGCGAAGAGTTTATTCGGATTCGTTGGCGGAATATTTCTCACTTACATTTTCTTTATATTCTTCGTTCTCCAAGTAAAATTCAGGCTCTCGTTGGCGACTATGCTATGCACTGTCATAGGCGTAATTCTTACCCTCGGTTTGGCATTCTCATTTCAAGTTCGGTAAAGCAAACGAAACTGTGCTGCAATCCTTAATCTACTATTACAATAGTCAACGTCACTATACATTTGTGTCCACCGTTTCAGTTGCGTCGTTTTCCTGTTGTTACCACAGTTTTTCTCTAAACGAGGGAGACAAGTCCTGGTCTCGTACGCCTTCATTTTAGCTTTAACTGGGCCGGTGAAAAACACTTTGCACAACACCGGCGTCCTTTCAGAGTCACTGACCTGCGTGCAAGTACACTGCCATTTTCTGTCATTAAACTCCACGGTTGTGGTGATCAAGAGACGCGGATATTCTTACTTATTATACTCGTGATCGACGACGCGGCATTCAAGCAGCTATTTCATTTTCTAGGAACAGTTAAAGGAGGCAGTGAAATCCGTGATAGATTTAGCGAAACAGCCGTTCTACGCTCTGAGAGAAGCAATAGGGAAAGTCATGAAGTCTGTCAAAGCGGTGGTAAAAAGAATTAAGCAGACCCTAGTCGCGATCAAGCGGATCGTTCTTAGTATACGTAAGCGTAAATTTTTCAGACAGTCCCAAGCACGACCAAAGTTGGGCAAAACGTTATCTGATTACAAATCACAAATGTTCATTCAATTATGACTTATTTTCCGTAATTGTTAGTCCTTACAGATTGCAATTTGACTCTGTAGCCAATAAAAATTAACGATTATATAAAATAATGTGCAATTGAATGAGTGATTACACGTCAATCACGATTTGTGATATGTATTCAGATTTTAAACAGCTTAATTTGGAAAACAAGGCTTGGATTTGAACTAAAACCATTTCCAATGCTTAGGCAATGTTTATTTACATGAAGAAACACAAAATAAATTCCCATTGTCTGAATTATCATTAGATATAATGATAAATATCTAGTGTTTACTAGTAACAAATCTTACCCTAGTGTACTAAATGCGAAAAGAATTTTTAAGACAATTGACAATTGATTTTGTGTTTTTTATGTAAATAAACATTGTCTAAGCATTGGAAATTATTTAATTTAAATCAAAGCCTTATTTTCCAAATGAAACTGTTGAATTGCTGGAACGCCTGCTATCTAGTTCTGTTCCACTGTGCGACTATTCGGACTGATTTTCTCTTTCCTTCAGTTAAGGTGATCACCTCAGTATTCCAGTGGCTCGGAAGCGTCATAAACATGTGTAACAAAAAACTGGGTACGCCTTTCGACAGGTGCCAGAGCGTGTTCGAGGGTGCGGTGGCCGATTGCAAAGCAAAGTTAGGACCGATCATCGGAGTTGTTTGCAATTTGACCTATATAGTCGGCGCTCTGTGTTACGCGGTGAAACCACTAGATTTCATTTGCATGCTGGTCTCTTATATCGCCGACACCGTGGTCGGTACAGTGCGAACCAGTGAGCATCTTTCGATTAAACTTTAATCCGCGATCTGATCTTATCTCGAAACTTGCAGCACGGACGTTCGTCGTTATGATTTACAGAAATAAGAAGGTTCACGCTGCACATGAAGACGATGTTTTACGTTAAGGTCAAGTTTTCCCATTCGTTTCAATTCGAGACGAATCAGAGCAAAACGATAGAAGAGGTATCGAAGGGTATCACTACAGAAATACGATCGAGGACCGACAGATTCTTCGGTTTCTTCGACAAGATGAGCTTCATTACTTCCTTCTTCGTGTTCTTCGTTGTGCTCAAGTAAAAGAAAATTATTTACCAATTCATTTTCATCTTTTTTTTTTTATTTATTCGTATAAGTCACACTTACCTTACGATTATTAACGACCGCCAGTTACAATTATTAGTTTGCGAAGGGTTAAAATTGAATACTGGACTTTCAAAAAGGTTCTTTCGTATTATTGAACGAAGTAGTGGTTTTCCAAAATTCGTCTTCCACGGTCCTAAGAATGTAGTTTGAATGTAAATTTCTCTGGAGTAAATTTGGAAATCTTTGTGGAAAATTAGTGTTTGTTTCATAACATATTCTTCCCTTCCTTTCTTTCCTTCCTTCAGGATTAGCTACATTAGCTGCATTGTCATCTGTATTCCTCGCTTCTGAAACGCTTTCAGGGTACTGAATTACCGCCACAAATGGCTGACCAGCGATCGTTACGACAATCGGTACATAACCGACGATTTACGTACGATCGACTTGATAAGAGCACGCCAGGATAAGGAAACGATATTGCCATTAAATCAAAGAGAACGGAAAAGATACGCGCCGTTGTCCTCCGTGATGTTAGTGAAATCGGAGAAAACTCGATTAGCAAGATCCGCCGTATTTCTAGCTCTGGCCACGATCAAATTGATCTCGTACATGGCCATAGATTACAGTCTTTACTGGATGATGTACACTATTCAACTGCATGGACGGTTTCAAAGTAAGGTAAACGAACATTTCAAGTCGAATTTCGCGAATGATTTAAAGACCGGCGTACACTATGCGACGAAGCGAAGAAAAAAGATAAACAATTGGATCTTATGAAACCGTGCACACTAATAATAAGCTTAAGCAAGGGTGACGAACAAGCGGCTCGCGAGCCAGTGCAGTGTGGCTCTCAGCCCCGCACTCCCCAACCCGCTAACATCACCATTTAACTGGTAGTGGGGGCACTGTGGCTCTTCGACGGTAAAGAAGTTCGTCAGCCCTGAGCTAAAGCGCACAACCAATGTGAATCAATTCCTTGAATTCGCTTCGCCGCGCTTCCACATAGTACGCGCTGGCCTTAATAGGACCTGACATTGGTAGATACGACATCTTGTGGCGAAAAATGTAAGTTGCGGAAGCCACCGCTTTGCATAGTTTGTTTTTGGAGCTTGCGGGGTTGAGTTATTGTTATATAATATAAATAGTGATTTAATAGTTCGCTTTCATAAATTTCCGAAAGTGAATGTTTTGTGTACAAAGAAAATTTATTTGATATTATTTTGAAAATACATGTACTCAAAGTATGGAAAATAGCTTTAAAAATAAACGAAGTTATTCCAAAAATAAAAGTGTGTTCAATACATTTTAAGTAGGGTGACTACATTTTACCAAATAAGTTAATATCCATAAAAAAGCTAGGTTAACTTCTTACATTATAAATATACAAATAAAATACATTGATACTTATTTGGAATGAATTTTCATACCATTTGTGTGTTATTTTATTTCATGTGGTTTATCTTTCAAGCTTGACGTTTGCAAGCACAAGGCGGTTACGACACCAAGCTTTGACACAGTATTTTTCCCGCATTTCATCATATATCCTACTCGCAAAACCCGCTCTATTTCGATAAACCTTCTTTGAACTGGGTTTGCGCCAGTCCAATCACAAATATTTTTTATAGAAATTAACATTTTTCTAAAAAAACCTAGTGTCACTCATATACACGTAATGCAAAGTGGTGGCTTCTTGACGCCATATTGATGATGTAATCTATAGGCTCCGCCCCCATGTGAGATCCCAATATTGGACTGCTATGACGAACGGAACCTTTCCAGTGTAATTTAAAAAATCACTAATAACGCAAAATATTTGCACGTTTTACGATAATATGGATATGACTCTCATACGGTGTCCCAAACAAAGTGCAAAAGTTGTTTAGAATTACCCCAGGAATCTCCAATTTCCGGCTCCCGCGTCGAGTTTGGGAGTCCCTGTATAGACTAAGTAGGTGCAGCCTAGGGCGATAAATTTTGGTGAGAAAGAAATTAAAAAAGATAGTACAATGTTTTCTAAAATAAAAAGTGTCGAATAAATAAAGCCTTAAGGTATTATATTCAACTTGTTTCCGTATTTACTTAATACGTAAGTAAGATAGAAAAAGGCGGTAGACGCTTGTTAGCCTAGGGGCAGCAATTCTCTAAATTCGTCCCTGTGTGTCCATATGCGTTTTAAAGAATCATAAAACACGCAAATAATTTGAGTTATTAGTAGCTTTTTTAATCGCACTCAAAAGAATTCATTAGTCAAAACAGTCTAATACTTATGTACCCCTTTATTAACTAGGAAAAACGTTTACGCCGCATAGGTTGATAAACCGAACGTCGTATCGGTCCACGTCTCCGGAGACGGTTACTTGGCGGATCTTTACAAAAGCATCGTCAGGGCGTTCACACCTCATGGGAACGAAGCGGAGATAGACACGTTGATGTGCCTGCCAGAACCCGTGCCCCCAGATTTGGATAAATATACGCAAATCGGTGTTCTGATCATCCTCTTCTGGTTCATTGCAATTTTCGAACCTTACGGATTGAGACTAAGAAACGTGGTCATGTGCCAATATTATCCTGACAGAGCGAAACAGCGAGCAGCATGGCTGTACAATCACATTATGCGCACGAGAGGAAACTTTTTAAAATTTGCCAGACGTCAACTTCGTCGAAAATTCGGTCTAGCCGACGGCGAGAAGATTGAGAAGATCTCTTGTAGAGAAAGACTATGGGCAACGTGTCCCCTTCTCAACGTCTGTTTTCCAATGAAGAAAAACGCGTGTCTACTGTGTGGCGCAGTTGAACATCCTAACCATCCCCACGTGAAATGTTCGACTCCTGGATGCGTGGGTTTGTTTTGTACACAATGTTTCGCGGATTTGCAGAACATTTGCACCATCTGTCGGTCACCGGTCGATTACGGTGACTTGTCTGACATAAGCGAAGAGAAGTGAGTCGGTAATTAACGGAGAACGTTCGAGTGGATAACCAAACATATAATTTCGTACTGCGTTTTTATCATTAGAGATTCTTCGGAGGATGATCTTCCGGTTGCAAAGGAAACACCAAAACAGGAGTCTGAAACGGAAGAAGAAACACCGCCGGTGGAACCTGAAGACGAAGTGGTTGAGGAAGAAGAAGAGAAATTAGAAGAAGAAGAAGAAAAACTAAAAGAAGAAAAATTAGAAGAAGAAGAAGAAGAAGAAGAAGAAGAAGAAAAAGAAGAAGAAAAAGAAGAAGAAAAGGTGGAAGAAGAAAAAGTGAAGGAGAAAGAGGTAACAGAGCAGCTCGTAGAACCAACAAAGATTGAACAGGATGTAGCTCAGCAAACGGAAGAAAAATACGTCGAAGAATCGGATCGAAGCTCCGAGCCCAGTTACAGTTACAGTGAGAATCTTACTATCATCGAGGAACTCTCTAAAACAAATTGCAATAAAAATTTAATAAGTTTGATTATATTAGCGTATCAAGACGAATCTCCGCGGGAAGTAGAGCCGCAGATACGAAGGGAACCATTCAAAGATATCGAAGCGCAGAAGATTAGAGACGACGTAACGATTCAAGTACCGTCGCGCTTGGACTTATGAATAAATTTCGTTTTATCCGTTTTATCGATTACTTTATTTCGACCGCAGATATTTAACGAACCGTTCATGAAAGACTTGCCGTGCTCGAGATGCGAATCACCGTCTGGTTTCGTGGTCAGAGCAAGCAGGAAGGTTCATGCCAGATTGAAAAGGAGACCGGAAAAAGACTACGATTCATCAACCTCGAACACCGATACAGAATCTTGGTCGACGGAGGAGGTCGACGAGGAAGAAGTGATACATATAGAAGTGGACGACGACTCGGAAGAATTGCTGTTGAAGGATAAGAAGAAACAGAGTCGGATAAGTAGAATTGTTGCCGCAGTTGCGAGAATTCCTTGGCTTGGGAAAAAAAAGGTACGAACTGAGACCTTTATAATTCTTACTGCAGAGGTGCGACGTTAATATTAAAGCACCTGCGATGGAATGATTAAACTGCGGATGTTTATGCAAATTAATATTTGTAAGGGCCTAGAAAAAGAAGCAACTGAAATAAAAATGTTTCTTACCTTTTCAATATTGTAAAATCTGTTTTATTTTCGATATTTCGTGTATTTTTGCATCTATGCACATCGTTATGAATTTTAGCAAATTTAAAATTGCCATAAATGCATAAACATCCGTAGTCTAGTTTATTATTCTACTGCATTTATGTTAATTTTGCTATCTTTATCATTAATCTCAGTATTTGTATTATTATTGTTCGAAATTTTTATTATATCTTGCTTCTTTCTTCTTTTTAATTGTCTTATGTTATTTTTTGCTTTTAAACAAAGTTGCCATATGTAGGAGACCAATACACAGTAACAAGATATTTGTGTAAGAACTATTCGTTGATGAGATGTAGGACGACTTCCTACAAGCTAAACTGCAGCGGGAAAAGAGGAATCTTGTATCACGTGATCGGCTCAACCAATAATAACATTCTGTCTAACTAGGGGGCGTCACTGCCAAAAGTCGATCTAGTAGCACAAAAATATTTATTAAATATTTTTTTCAAATATTGAAAAAATATTTTTTGGAATATTCAGGAATAAAAGGAATATTCAGAAAATCTATAATAAATATTTAAAATATGTTTCATTTATATTTATAAAATATTAATTTAATATTCGGACAATATTGAATAAGTGTTATACTTGATATCTAAAAGAATATTTTAAAAAAATTTAATTTCACATGGCTCGAGGTTACCGTTCGATTTTATCTTACAGTTCATCGTTTACGCTGTAAATATGCTACATTTAAACCGTTTTTACCTTTGAAAAATGTTTGTGGCACTGGTGGAATTCGAACTGCAAACCTATATAGATTACACGTTACTTACTTTCCAAATGAGCCATTTACTGAATTAAATGAGCACACTTACTTAGAAATTTTTTCTCAAGCTTATACACGTTTTACGACATAATGACGGACAAACGTATTTTAAATATAGTCTCTTACTTGAATAAACCTATACTTTTACAAAAGTGGTAGAATCACTCATAAGAAATATTAAACAAAATTTTATTAGAAAACAAGTTTTTAGCCAAACATGAAATTAACTTTATTGGCTACCAAAAATACAGTTTACATAGCTTGTGCTTTTATCTGGAATGAATATATCTCACATGTCCGCAAAAAAATATTTTATTTCTAATATTAAGTAAACATTTACTTCATATTTGGATAAAAATATTTATTTCTAATATTAAGTAAACATTTACTTCATATTTGGATAAAAATATTTATTTCGTAATATAAAATAAATATTTCTTGTATATTCAGGAAAAAATATTTTGTTCAAAATCTAAAATAAATATTATATTATATTTGAATATTAAAAAGAAATTGAATCTCTTTTTAATATTATATGGATATTTATTTAATATTTTGTGCTACTAGGAGTAATATGCGTGGATGATTCCTCTTTCCTAGCTGCAGTTTGAGCTTGTAGGAAGTCGGCCAACATCTCATGAACGAACAGTATATTGATGTACACATGCATGTACATTAATTACGGTTGTTGCAATTTACAGCACACTAAAAAACCGAACTAACTCATTTGCCAATACAATAGAATGCAGTATTAAAATTCGGAAATTGTCAAATAATTGTACATCATATTTTTTTAGTTGAGAAATAAATTCCTTCGGTTTTTTTATATTGGAATAAATAACAAACACTGAACGAATTTATTTGCCACTCGTACGTCACTCGTGTACCTATATCAAGTTAAGTGTATTAGTTTCCCTATGTATGGCAACTCTGCTTTTAAGTAACTTTCCTTGTTACTTGTTTTTGTAATAAAGGGTTTATCCCGTAGATGAATAACTAAATATTATATTACATATTGATTATTATAGGACGATGGAAAAGTCTGCCAGAGATTGGAATCGAAGCGACCGTCTTTAATAAATAAGATTGTCAGTATGCTTCAGAGGAAAGAATCGATGCCATTGCAAACGTATAGAAGAAGCAGAAAGTTTAAGAATTCGTCGTCGTCGTCGTCGTCGTCGTCGCCATCGTCGTCTTTGTCCTCCGAGGACGACGAAAGCAAGGGTCTACTATCGACCGATAGGAGATATCGAACAAGAAAAAGTTGTAGGAGAGTAAGGATGAAAGTCGATGAAGATGAAAATATGAAACGTCCATGTGAAAAGGCATTCGCTACGAAGCCGATACCAAGGTTCTATTTTTAATACAGGGTGTAACAAAAATACTGCAGGTCCTGGAAAGCAAATCCGCAAATGATTTTAAACAACTTTTTCGTTAGCAAAAATTTGTGGTGGGACTTTGTTAACGAGTTATTAACGAAAAATATCAACCTATTAAAGAGCAAATACAGTGGACCGATTCTGACGTGTCAATAGCACTTACAGCTGAAACCCGCGTTAAAATTCGTCCACTGTAATCGCGTTCTGATTAGTCGGAGATTTTTATCTCTATCTCGTTAACAAAACCTCCAAGGAAATTTTCGCTGAGCCAATCAGTGCCTGTGTTTGTTTCGTTTATATAGTTATTTTACTAGATTTTTACCATATAAGGTAAAATCATCTAATAAATCTAGATTTACTCAACGGTTCCGCAACTGTTGAGTACGCTGAACGCACCCATAGATTGGGAGAAAAAGTCGATCAGTCCTGGATTAATTGTTTAGTTTAAAGCAGTCGCCCGGCAAAAAGAAGATCCGGGTTGGAGCCCCGGTTCAGGGAATTCGATCGACCGACTCTTTTTCTCCTACAATAAATAACATGAAATTTCAATAATACTCAATCACATCACTGTATAATAGATACTTGGAATCTACCACAAAGGGTACTTGCTATTACGAAGTGGACGAAACCGAAGATTCGCAAAGATCTCGAAACCGTCTTCGACAAGTGAAAAATGTCAACGAAGTATCAGGCGGAAAGACGTCCTCCGATTCCAACACAAGAGATGAATGGAATGCTGACGAAGACGGATTTCTGGTAAGGCTACATATTCGTGTAGGGTATATCAGAATTATACAGTATGTCCGGTTTATTCGTACACACGCTATTATTTCCTAAGCCAGGGCTGACGAACTTCTTTATCGTCGAAGAGCCACAGTGCCCCCACTACCAGTTAAATGAGGATGTTAACGGGTTTTAGATTTAGATGGGACATTTAGATTTTTTACACTATTATTTAAAGAAATTTGGATGCTAACGTAGCATTTGTAAACAGAACCGCATATTTTTATTACTGCTAGTTTATTATGATTTTCAAAACGAATTCGGTTATGTATATGATGACTATTTTTGGATAATTCATGAATCGATTATTTTCGTAAGTACAGTACTTTCCGCGTAAGGCTCTGCCCATCGGATCCGTATGTCAAGGCTTAAGCAACGTGGGAAGTGATTCTAGCACCTTCGATTTCTCGCTTGACTGGTTTTTATGTATTTGGACGCTCGAGGCCGAGAGCTCGACTCCCGAAACAATAGGGCCATAATAGACAAGGATATAGAATCGTGAAAATTACTTTGTTTCGTTATTTCATTAATTATGGACCGAATTATGTCGTGTTTGGTATTTTTTTAATCGGTCGAGTATAAGAAATCGATTGGCGCCACACTTGTGAAAATTGGATGGAAAAGGGTGAAAATCAGTTACGAGCATTTTTAAATGGCTAGTGCTATCCTTGTCTTTTATAGCCCATTGTTTCGGGAGTCGAGCTCGCAGCCGAAAAAGTTCCCACGGTCCAAGTCGACAAAAAATAGTGGTTGGAGATATTGGGCTAGCCGTGAGGAAATAAAATGGGCTAGGCTAAAGCAGATTTTACTGTAGTAGCAAACGATAATGTCGGTAACGTGTTTTTTCTGATTGTGAGAAGCAGTCGACTAAATAGTATAATTTAAAGTATTGTGTCTAAAGTTTGCTTTATTTGCTTACTTACAGGGGAAGGTCACGACCTGGCCGAACGATTTTTAAACAAAATAGGATACAAAAATTGGGTCCAATAAGTATGAACAAATTCTAAAATATTAGGTATTTATGGTTGGCCATTTTTATAAAAAATGATCAAAATTGCGATATTGTCGGTTTGACTTCGTTCTTGTTGCAATAAAAAAGTTTTATCTTTTAGCAAGCGTTATCGCATAAAACTTTTATATTTATTTCATCAAGATCTACAGTCTAGAGAACGGATCTACAAGATCTAGAAGAACGAAGTCAAACCGACAACTTCGCACTTTTGATGTTTGAAGTCATTGTTTATAAAAATGACCAACCATAAACACCCAACATTTTTAATCTGGTTTTGTTTAAAACTCGCTCGTCCAGGTCGGGACCTTATCTTGTTAGTATCAAAGGCAAGGTTGATTTTGCAGCAGGTTTTTTTACATTCTTTACAAAAATCGCCGTGATATGTAATTTTCAAACCCCTGTGGAAAATAAATTACATTCAGTGAAATATTATCACGAATTTGATATATAATTTCATGTATATTTCCCCCGAATCGGCCAGCATTTTACTTATACTCACTTTGTATGTTTCTTAACCATCTCTACAATCTCGCTACAACATCTGTTTACCTTATACTATTGTCTACTAATGGGCTCTGCCCGTATATACCGAATAAATAAATAAATAATTAAATTTTCAGAGTCCCTCCTCCTGTACATCGAGGATCACGTTCGAATCGCCCGATGATGTTGATTCTTCGCAACGGATAAACGATGTACCGAAAGCGATCAGTGAAACGGAAACTGAAAACGCATCGAATATTTCGGAGAGTGGTGATGATTTTTTGAAACATAAGGAATCGCAAGATTTAAAGAAAACGCAAGGAGAAACAAAAGAAACGAGTAAAAGCGTACAAGAACATATTAGGATGAGAGGTGGATCCTCAAAGGAAGATCAGACACAGATTCACAGAGAAAGTAAGGAAAGTTTGTCTACAGAACAAGAAACGAAGCAATCGGAATCTCAAGAACAAATTATAGAGATTTATACGTATGATGATTCTTCTGATACTTTACCAAATGCAAACAAAGAAACTGAAAAATCGACAATACAGAAGCCTGAAGAACAGATTGTGGATCTTGACAATAAAGATAAGAAAGCAGTTACTGATGCATCAACTCAAGGAGGACCAAAAATCGATAAAGCCACCGATTTACCCGACAGAAGTAGACATACTCAAACAAAGTTTCGTAAACACAGTGTGGAGGAAAAAAGAAAAAGTGTTGAAGAAGGTACTAAAGATGTAAATGCAAAGAAAACGATTACATTTTCAAAGAAAGTAGGCGAAGAAAGTGAAGAAAAGGAAAAATTTTCCAAGAGAAAGAAACGGTGGAGAGAAAAGTATGCATAATTATTACTTAGAATTAGGGCTGTTACAAATATTTGAATATCGGAGTACTTAGAACATCCGAATATTCGAATACAAGTCAAATTTGAATTTGATATTCGAACAATTCGGACGTTCAAACATTATTTTTGAATAATTAGGACTAAATGGCGAGAAGTTTGAATACTTCAAATAGTCGAATATTTGCAGTTCTACTTAAAATGTACTTAATT
Source organism: Perdita meconis (assembly GCA_030770465.2). Classification (NCBI taxonomy): domain Eukaryota; kingdom Metazoa; phylum Arthropoda; class Insecta; order Hymenoptera; family Andrenidae; genus Perdita; species Perdita meconis. The sequence continues at coordinate 6,250,493 of JASKOS020000004.1, forward strand.
AAGTATGAAAATTATTTTTTTCATAATTTCAGATCCAAGAAAGGAGGTCGCGTTAAACATTCAAAAAAACGGAGCTGCTCCGAAGAATCAGTGTTAGGGACGGAAGAAGAATTCTATGGCACGAAGAAAAAAGAAGAAATGCGTCGACGCAAAACCAAGTAAAATCATCATTTAATACAGCATTGAGGTTTTTGTTTTTTCGTATTAAAAAATGAATTAAATTCTGCATAACACCAATAGTTATAGTCAGTTTCTAGCATTCTTATGCGCTTAATTGCCATCTTTCTATTTCTAACGATTGTAATCTTATTTTCTACCATCTTTTAAACATTAGTAGATACGTAAAAATTCTCCATTACATTATATCTTGAATATTATGGGTTAAGCAATTTCTTAAAGACGAAACATTCTCACTATGATTGAAATTATTTTTCTATACATTTCGAGTTTTCTTTTATAAGTTCATTTTAGTATATTTGAATATACATGTCTTGACACTATATGTAATATTTTTTATAGATGCAATATCAATAAGTGTAAAATTCTAGATCACCTTCTTCTTAGTTTTCCCATCTTATCCCACTTTTCTCTAGTCTACTGTAAATCTTTTTATAGGAAGGGCGACGATCAGACGTACGAAATGCCTGTGCTGAAGAAATATTTGCCTATGTATCAAAGTCCTGAATTAATCGAGGAACTGAAGAGACACGATCGATTGAAATTAATTCGAGAAAGGGAAGCAACAAGGTTCCAAACTTTGAACTGTCTCCGATCTTCCGATTCCATGCGTTCTAGGATCTCGCATCAAAGAACTGATCGTATTGCTAGGCAACATCCTTCTACATCCGTAAATATGATGTCTATTTAATAAATAAAGGTTGGTTCAGACACGTCCAGTAATTTAGTCGAGTGGCAAGTAGCTAAATGCTTTACTATATAGTTTACTAGACTAAATTTTAGTGTTCATAAATAGTAAATTACTAAAATACTTACACTTACTAATCGTGTCTGTGTCAGCCTTAACTGTGTAAGCGTACTCGTAATAATTTCTTTACGCTATTGTTTCGTTTCAAGACCAAATTAATGAGCAGAAATGATAGATTCCCTTACCAAGAGACGCAAGCTTATAGAAATGTGTTATGCGAACTTCAAAGAAGTATGCGTCAAAAAGTTGAGCGAAAACCTGAAGTCAACATTCCTTTAATATGTCTATCCAAGAAAGCAGATGAAACTAAAGTGGTGGAACTATTGTATCCGCCGCAAAATCGAACTCGTAAAAAATCTAACGAGGTGAAGAAATTTACTAATAAAATAATCACGGCGTTCAAGGTAATTTGGCCTTTTCATTAATATAATTTTACACGTATTATATAATAATTATGTAATATTACTTTCAGCCGAAATCTAAACAACATAAAAACAAAAATCGTAAACGGAATTTACTACTTAAACAAAGAGATCCAGAATTGTTTAGCGACGTGTCCTCAACTTGTAGCTGCTCCAAACGGTCATGCAAATGTGCTGATTCAAATACTGTCAGTGAAACAACAGATAATGAATCGAATCGGTGAAATATTATAACTTCACGGCTCTGATAAATTTGATCGATTTAAAAAGTATGTCGACTGTTTCAAGTTTTTATTGACATCGAAATAACCCCTAAGTTAAAGTATGAACTAAAAAATGATTAAGTGTTCAAGAAACAAAGAAATTAATACACATTTGTGCAAAATTTTAACATTCGTTTCATGATGTTGAAGTGATATTGTGGAAACTGACATGAAGAGTCAAAATTAACGGAGTACGGTTATGTAATAGCCTTGGAATGTAATGAAATTTTAATTATATATTAATCTTGAATATTTGGCGATGTCGATGCCAAGGAAAAATTATTCAAGTATTCTAGTAGACTGCATGACACCCATAAAAAAGGGAAAAAGGAAATATTTGAAAAGCAATATAAAGTTTAATAAAGACAGAAGAAAAAGAAAGAAGTAATAAGAAAAATCTTTCCAAAATCAAAATGGGTCTCGGAAGTTTGTTTCGTCGAAAGAAACCAAAACCAACGACCATCCCATCAGAAGGGAAAGAGGAAACTTCAGAAAAAGAAACCAATGCACCTCCACCAGAAAATTCAGAAGACGCGCCGAAACTTCACAGCGCAAACATAATCCCTACTCCACTAGCGATCGATGCGTCAGTCTATACCGATAACCAAAATGTGGTCGAAACTAAATTTGAAAGTAAAATTGAGCGATTCCCTAACATTGAAGACAAAGGCATAAATGGTTCAAAGGTAGATGCAACAGAAAAGGAGGATGGAATCAAGAGTAAGAGTCCGCCTGCGATCGGAGTTTGCGATTCGAAAAGCTGTACGAAAGAGAATTGTGGGCCCGAAACGTGTGAGATCGCTTTCAAGAAACAGAAGGTTTCAGGCGAAAAGATCATTTCCAATCAGCTGACAGAAATTATTAACACTACCATCAAGGAAGCAATGGAGACGATCGTGCAGCAATCTAGAATGGTATTTAAGATGCAAGTATCCAAGATACTTACTTAAACGTCATACAAGAATTCATCGAAATCATTTTTATAAAAAACATGTTTATTTTGTTATAGTTTCGTATTTAACCTTACAATTTTATGCATTTTGCGTTTACTGCTTGTAATTTGATCTATCTTTACCATTGTATTACTAATTTAACCCTTTTTAAATTTAGGAAAAAAATAAGGATACCGAACAAAACCCAAAGAAAGAGTTAAGAAAATCAGTTGGTTATGCCAATAAAGAGGAAATTTCAATGAAAGCTAAGCAATTCAATCAATCGAGATTATTGAAAAATCTTTCTAAGAAACCTCGCGACGAAAGTGAAAAAAATCACGCTAGGAAAAATGCTGTAGTCAAAAAACGCGGGGAACCAGGTAACATGAAAACCGATAATCGTAGGATGACCGGAAATGTGAACATATATATTTGTTCGGAAGCAACTGAAAACCCACAGGTAACTTTTCCATATTTTTTTTTTCATGCTACCATGAAGATTTTTACGAATCATTTTAACAATTTTACAAAGCTGGGTAAACTAGTATTTGAAATAAAAAATAGAAATATTTTCAGAGAATTTTCCTAAATCGTGTTAAACTGATTATTTTCAAAGTAGAAATATATTTCAATTATTTTTTTTTGAGTTCACACATAAATGCAATATGTATTTTAAATATTATATATATTCTACAAGTATACATATATAAAATATGTCTTCCAATAATATGTTTTTGAGCAAAATCTTGAAATAGTTTCAAATTTTAGGCTTCAAAGTTGCAAGTTTTCAAGTTTTCAAATTTAAAGCTTTTAAGTATTCAGCATTGACTTCTCACACTTCAAACTCTTTAAATTCTTTAATTTTTAAGTTTAATAATTATTTTAATCTAAAAAATATTATTTCAAATAATTATTTCTAATACATTAGGAACAAAATATAATTTCGAATAAGTATTTCTAATTTATCCTACACAAATTACTTCAATTAATCATTCCAATCCATATATAATAAATAAGTGTTTTCAAATATTCTTCCACGTAAAACTGAGAAATAAAATACTATGATTATTATCTTTTTTATAATTATATTATAATATTATCTTATTTAAATGAAAGTATTCCACTTACTATTTTCAGTACTTTGTACTTGAAATTTAACCAACACTGCAATTTTATTCAAAGGCATCAGTCAAACAGAAGAAACCCTCGCCATGTATGGAGACGAGTTCGGAAACAACAACGAACCAATCGAACGGTTCGTCGTGTAAACTGGTTAAATGCATTCGCAAGAAACGGAGGAACTGTAAAGAATGCAATTCGCTCGATTCACTTACGAAAAGGAAAGAAAGCAGCGATAACAGCAACGATTGTAGTTGCCCTTTCAAGTACACTGAATCAGATAGTACAACGAAGTTAGAAAGTAACGATTTTATCAATGTTTCCAACGCGTCCGATGATATCGTTTCCGAAGTAGATACGGAATCTACTTTGATCGAGTGTCAATGCAAGGATCTAGAAACTAGCAATAGCAATGTGACGGCTAGTAAATCAAACTCATCGATTTTAAGATCAAAATTCGTGATATGCGACAAGTTGGAGCCCTGTGCCATGATTTATCCGTCGAAAATCTTGACGAGCACCGACAGCGAGAAGTGGTCCTCAAAATCGATTTGCAACAGTATGAAACGCAGTAGTTACAGTCAGAGTTCGGAAAGCGATCAAGATGTAGCATTGCGCGACGAGAATATCAAGGATAGTTGGTCTCTGGAACCAAAGTCCGTTCCCTGTAATTACTACGCTAAGAATTATGGTCGAGATTGCAACATTTGCGAAGATAAAAATTACAAAATGCATTCGAAGAGGAACTTTGTGAAAATTTGTAAATGTCACAAGAGGGACGAAGAGTCGGTGGTTAACTGTAACGCACCGAGTAGTTATAAGAGCAACCGACTCAGAACAATAGAAAAGCCAGATTCACCGCAATCGCGGTTGATCTGCAGTTGCATCGTGGAAGAGGAGGAAGATGATGCAACGGATTGTAAAAAAGCCTTGGAAAATTTGAGGAAACAACCGATACAGTTCGTGCCGTGCAGAGGACGTATTACAAATTTGAAAGATGAAGAAAGAGAGACAGAAAAGCCTGCCACGAGTACAGTGACTTCGGAAAAGAATGAAAAAGACAAACCCGAACAGGAACCTGTAGAAAAGGAAACAGTTGAAAGTAGTGAGAAGAGCCCGGTTGACGCGGGAAAAGCAACAGATAGTAATGAACAAGAAACTGCAAAACAAGGCGTGGATTCTTCGCGGCAAACTGCAACCGTTAAACCTTTTACGTCTCGAAGGCTGATAAGACCCGAAGCAAGAATGCTTCAACGCCTGTTGGCAAAACAAGAACAGGGACAACAATTGAATATGGAAGCTATTGAACTGGAAAAGCCTACCGTAATAAATGTTGACGCGCCAAAGGTATCGACTAAGGACACGAACGAGCGGCAACCTGAAAAGAACAAAGAGCCAGCTTTCTTGAAAAAATTTAATCTGCCTAAGACTTATAAATGGCCAATGCAATCGGCTGATGAAGAAGAGAAAGAGATTGTTCCAGAAGAGACAGAACAAAAGGAATTGGAAAATGCGAATATTGAGGAAACAGAAGATGAAAGTGAAGAAACGAAAGAAACAACCTATGTAACAGTAAAGCAGTCACCTCTATTAAACGTCTTTAAAAAAATTCTACATAGAAAGGAACAATCTAAAGCAGAGCATCAAAAATTACAGGAAGATAAGACGGTTGAAAATACTTTAGCTGATAAGGATAACACCGATGCACTCTCTGAATCAAAAAATGATGCAAATTCATCACCACAAAAGACCAAAGGTAACAAAAAAGAAACGGTTAAAAAAAAGGACAATAAATCATTAAAATCAGACGCACAGAAAGCAAACAAAAAGACAGACGAAACGAAAGTAAATGCTGAAGTTTCAGATAATAAGCCTGCAAATAAAAAAAACGAAAAACTTATTAGTAATGGAGATAATGGAACTACCAACAATATTAACGAAAAAAAGAAACAAGAAAAAACGTCCGACAGTGGCAAAGAATCGCAGTCCAAGTCGAAACTTTTGGCTAGTATTATAAGCAAAAAGCTAATTCCTTCGTCGAAGCAAGGTACAAACAGTGAATCAACGAAACTAAAACAATCGCAAGGGCTTCTAAAAGAATCAGAAACTGAAGAACATAACGAACAGCCCAAAATTCAAGAGCCTGCAAAAACTGAAATAGAAGAAAAATCCCACGATCAGAAAGAAAAGGAAGCTGAATCTGCGAAAGCATCAGGGCAAGCAGAAACGATGTCGAGAAAAGCAACAGACACCAAGCGATATCCAGCCATTGACGAGAGGACGATGTGCGCTGAATGTTGCCGACGAAAATCTTTAATAAAAATGCCAAAACAACCCATGGACTTTTACACAGTGTGTACGAATCCGAAGTTTTCAAAATGCAGCAGCATTAACAATAGCTTTATCCCGAGCAACGCACGACTGGAAAAGGACAGATGCATTTGCTGTTGTTTGCCACCGTCTGAATGCAACGACGACTTCCTCAATTATCCAAAAAGCTGTTTAAAGAAAGAAAATCCATCTAATTGTGTCGATTGGCAAGAAAATAATTTGATGTCTTATCACGATAACAGAAGTTGGGAAGAATGCGGGTGCAGGAAAGTAATCGCCTGCAATGGTTGTTGCAGACCGAGGAACGAATGCAGGTAAACTATACTGTGTAACAAACAAATAGATCCACTTGCAGGGGAACATTTCGAGTAGAGGGTCGCGATTGCAAGTAGATTTTAATACTATGAGAATATCAGACACACAATAATATATCACACACAAAAAGACTGTTCTATGTTAAATACTAATACCTTTAAAAAATCGCTAAATCTGGAATTTAAAATCTTTGGAAATTGTTGACACATTTAAATAGAATTCAATTTTAGAAAATTTTAAAACTAACTGTACTTTAAACCACAAATTTTAATTTTTCAACTTTCAACTTGGAATTTTCATATCTCTAATTTGGAACCCTCAAATCTTCAAGTTTATCTCTGAAAAATCTTGAAATCTCCAAATTTTCTCCAATCTCCAACTTTAAATCTTTAAACTTCTAATTTTAACTCTGGAAAGTTCTTAAAACCTACAATTTTCAAATTTATTCTATGGTCAGATGGAAGTGCCGATTGTTCTTGCTTGCAGGCACTGCTTAGTGTTTGCATAAACGCGAACTATCGCATTATCGTACATAAATCTTAACTTGACCGATAGAAAACGACGCATGTGTGGTAAAAGATGTGTCTCAAATACTTTTTGATACAACTACGAATCCATACAAGTATTGAATAACATTGAAATTATCTTTCGAAATATTGATATTTTGACAGTTTAAATTTCATCTAGTAAAGCTGTGAAAACGTTATTAATAAAAAAGCTCTAAAATTTTTTCCCATGAAAATTTCTTTAAGTAAAACCCTTAATCCTTTTTTTATCCAAGAAACAAATTTCAACCGATTTCTGATTTACTTGCTCCACAGTTATGATTAAACGGCTGATTTTTATGCAAAATAAAATTTTTACAAGCAAAAATAAAAAATTAGAACTAAAAAACACAGTATGTTTAATGCTCTGTATACTTTGAAATATGTTAATAGTCTCGTAAATTTTTTGCACAATTATCACTGCCATAAATGCATAAAGTTCACAATCTAGTTATGATCAAAAGTCGAAATGGATTTATCTTTTTGTTAAGATATTACTAAATATACGCGCGTAGTCCGTATTTTTATACTCCAATTATGTATCCAACAGTTGCAGAGTACCGATAATTTGCTCGAACTGCTGCAAGCCTAATCTCGAGTGTAATTGTAAAAAATTTCATAAAAGAAGAGACAGTCATAGACGCATGAAATCAATGTTTTGCTTGTACTGCGACAAACCCCAAGAAAAATGCACATGCCGAGGGCCCATAGAAAAATGTTCTTGCTGCGAGTTATCGTTGGATCTGTGCGCGTGCGGAGATAGGAAAACCTTTTGCACAGGAAGACCGGTCCTAACCGAACCCAACAACGATCACACCATGTACGTTACTGCTTGGAAACCCAGGGAAGAGGTGCGACGTTACTTTTCCAGAAATCTGGAGAATCGCTGTGTCGATTCTATCCCCGATTGCTGCTGCCACAAATTGATGCCGCACAAGTCCGATGACCTCCCTTATCAACGGTTGAGGGTTTTTTCGGACGTGATGGATGAGTTACAACAAAAAATGAGCGAATCGAGCTGTTGTACGCAGTGTAGAAAGACTCCTTGTTGTTGTAACATCAAAATTGATAAAGAGAAGGGGAGAGACGAGAGGAAGAAAAAATATTGCGTTAGGTACAACGCCATTTTCAGGCCGAGTATTTTGATTGGTTCTCATTGAAATCACCGGCAAGAATTCACCGATTTCAAATTTTACCGACAACAGGATTAATTAATCGATAACGAAATTAACCGACAAAAGAATTCAGTGATAACAGTATTAACCGACAAAAGCTTTAAGGATGTATCGGAGGTACAAACCGAGACAAAAATGCATGAAATGTGGAATATTCGAATAACTATGCTCCACACATAGTAAATCTACGAATTTTCAAGTCTCCAGTCTTTAAATTTCAAGATTGCAAGCTTTAAACTTCCAGTCTTCAAGTTTCAAACTTCAAATTTTTAAGTCTTGAACGATTCAAAATTTCAAGCTTCAAAGATTAAAATTCCCTTAAAAAAGCTTCACTTTTTGGAGTGTTCAAATGTTTAGATTGCAAGTCTCAAGTTTTGAAGTTTCTAAATTCCAAGTGTCAAGCTTTCAAATATTCAGTATGAATTTTTCACGCTTCTAAGATTTTAGTTTCAACTTTTCAAGCTTCAAGTTTTAAATTTTCAAGTTTCAGGCTTTCAAGTCTTCATTATTTAATTTTTAAGTGTAATAATCAAAAAATACTATTTCAAATAATTATTTAATACAATCATTAAATACAATTTTCACAAAACTGTTTATGTAATAAACATTGACATTAAGAAACATACAAATTACAATTTGAATCGTTAGTCTAGCTCTAATAAATAATTCCCTGAGATATTCGATAAAATATATTTTTTATCCTTAACTTTGAGAGAGATTTTCACCATTTTCACCCCTTCAACATGGATGTAGTACATGGATGTAGTAATCAGCTTAGATTACGGTTCGATTAGAAGTTTTTTTAACTAAAATAATATGGTTCAAGGAGAGCTTTAAGATGATTGTACCCAATTTCTCTTTTTTTCCCCCAGAGTTATCAAGGTCACCTTCAATTTTTTATAGGCAAACTTACAATTTTTTTACACCCACTGTTATGATGTTTGCTGATCTCGTTTCAGAATCTCCTAAAAGATGGGTGTAAAAAAACTGTAGGTTTACTTATAAAAAACTGATGGTGACCTTGATAACTCTGGGAAAAAAAGGGTTGACAAAAACTTTGGTACAATCATCTTAAAGTTCTCCTGGAACCATGTTATTTTAGCTAAGAAAACTTCCGATCGAACCACTAACAGCAGAATAATCCGAGTTCCACCCTGTATATTATACTAAAAACGTTCCTTTTTAATAACTATATATATATATTTCTTATTTTCGAGATTATGTTTGATCCTAAGATTTTCATGCTAATAATACATAGATACGTGTGTTATGTTGTGTTAATAATATATCATGCCTAATGCTTTTGTATTAAATATTGGCATTTTCCCTTAACTCTTCAATTTTTATAGTATTGCAAAAATCGTTCAACTTGAGAATTTTTCTGATCCGCGTATTACTTTCTACGCAAAGAATATGTAATACGTATCTCGTTCATTACTGTTGTCAGTCAATTCTATTGTCGGTAAAATTTGAAGTCTGTGAATCTTTGATTTCAATGGGATCCATTTTGATTATAGATAAACTGTTTTTGAATAATTGTTTGCATCTCTTTGATTCGCTTCGATAGCCCCAAATCCCGGCGTAAAATCGTAGCAGTGTGCATGGAACAGGTGAAGGACAAATCACCAACTTTTCGTTGCAAATGCGATTCCAGTCAAACGAAAAACGAGAAGCCAATGAAAATAATCGTGCCCCTCTGTTGCGTATGTGGAGCATCGCCGTGCAGATGCAAAAGATCTAAATCGAGTCAGAAGAAACCGAAACCGAAAGCGAAATGCTATTATTGCAAAACCTCGCCTTGCGCGTAAGTAATTAGATAGTCTTTACCGTGTTTCAGAGAAAAGAGTTGAAAATTTCTAGCGATCGGTTAAAAAGAAGAAAACTAACAAAGGAAACATTTCGTTAACGAGAGTTACTTCCGTCTTTGATTGCTCTTTGAACGTAGATCTGGTACGTCGAGTTGTTGATTTTTTATTACATTCCTTGCTACAGCTGCATTACGTCCAGAGAGCACAGCAAGTCGAGGCCATGCAGGTGTGCTGATTCACCTTGTCGAGCGAAAGAAAAGGAAATTATACCTTGTGGGAAAATATCCACAAAACCGAAGAACAATGAGGAAAAGACCATATGTGTCCACTAGAATAACACCAGCGATTATTTTACTATCCGGTTAGTAGACAAAACCCAACTTCTCGTTCAGTATTAACGATACAAAACAACGTCTTGTTTGCTAACCATGATACTTTCTTCGTTGTTTCATGAAACGGTAAACGAATGAGAAAAATATTTGTTAAAATGTGAAAATATTGTGCGTGAAATCGTTGTAACTACGTCACTTGTATATCGCTAGTGGAGCAACTAGTTAATTTTTTTACTTAGAAAGATAAGTAGCCCTTATCATTTACTGTTTTTGAATTAAGAAATAACGGGGATTCTCAGGATTCTCATGCCATGTCACAGTAGCACAGTAAAACGAAAACAAACAAGCGTATAAGATAAGAAGTAAAGTTAGCTTGACCCTCACAAAAAAAGAAGAAATTAATGAATGTCCCACGATAAGACGATGAAATATTTGATTTATTGTACTTGGAATTAAATAATGAAAACTATGTATTTACATTCAAACTTTCAATGGTTTATCAAATAGCTAATTTTCTGTACACGTACACTCCCGTCCATAAATCACCGAACACCTAATAAAAATAGTAGATGAACGATTTTAGAGTGTAAAACGATCTACACTACAACACAAAGGGATACTTATTCATTGTTAAATTATAGAGTTAAAGATAATTTTTCATGAATATATCTAACTCCTATGACTATGGTAATTAATTTTTCTAATATTCCGGGAGTAATTTTCAAATAATCTTCAAGGAATTCTTAAACTCTTAACGAAGCGACAAAGATATTTCTCAATTAAGTTCGAATTTCCAAAGCAAATTAAAGGTATACCTACAATTTTCGTTTTCAAATATTTATAAAAATTATTAGAATATTAATCCTGCTGTTCTCCTCTTAAAATTCTCATTTATTACAACTTGAATTATTAACGCATCATTATAAATATGGTTAATGAAATTTAAAAAAAAAAGTCAAGGAACAATAAACGTAAATATTTTCACAATAACTTCCTAATATTTTTCTTACAATTAGAACAGTTATTCAACAAAATAAAATGCAAGAATGGGTCAAATAGACCCGAAGAGAAGAGTAGGGTCAAGCATAAATGACTACAATGTTTTATTATTTCTTCATGGCTTTCGGTTTACAGTTCAAAAATAGTGAAATAGTTCTTAACCCAAGTTGGACACTTCCAATTTAACTTATTTTCCATGCATAACATCTTGTTAAACTTGATTCTTATATCTACCTTTAAACACCTTTAAACAATAACTGTTAGCTCTGTAACTCAATCCTTATTTCTTCAAACTTTGAACATTGAACTTTTACATTAAAACCTTACGCTCTCCTGTTAAAACATTAACGTATTAAAACTCTGAAGCATTAAACTTTAAACCTTAGAACATTGAAACATAAAAACATTAAAACGTTGAAACATTAGAACATTGCAACAGAAAAACCGTAAAATATTGAAACTAAATGATTACAGTATTCAGAAGAATTAGCTAAATATAAAAAAATAAAACAGAAGATTGTATCAAACATTTCAGTAAAACTAAGAAAGCGTCTGGTGACTTACGGGAGTGTATATCAAAAGTACAGATACAAGCATTAAGATGTTATGCATTTTGATTGAAATCGTTATGCTATGCATTGTGTCTAACACAAAGATGCAAAAAAGAGAATAACGGTGGTTTGATCATGGTTGCAATGGACAATACAAACATGTCAGTTTCCGATCGTGAATAAAATATTTGAAACTGCTCAAGAGTCGTGAGGAGTAGGGGGTATCTTAGGCTTCGTGCAAGACGCTGTCTCCCCTGTTTTACTAGACCGGTACGAGCCGTAGACCGGCGAAGTGGTGTTCCTTCAACGACAGTGGTGTTCGCTCCTTTTCGCTTTCATATCACTCAACATTATTCTTTCTGTTTATGAAGTTGAAAAATCGACGCAATCGCATAAACCCGCATTCTTGTTTACTCTTCTTGTTGCATCACTTATCGGTTGTACAGTTTGTAGTCGTTCTAAGTGAGTGCGTCAGGATCGAGCCAGTCGGAAGATAAAGAACAGATAGAAAAGGAAAGTGAAACGTCGAAAAGAGAATGCAAGCCCGCAGAGAGGATCCCCGAACGTTCTACGTTCCTCGCGATAAACTGTTGAACGAGGAAAACTCTCGACAAGGGAAGACCCCCTTAACACTTCGCGAGCTTATAGACGCGCTGCACGAAGCCTTCAAGACCAGCCACGTGAACATTGATCATATTCAAGATCTCATGACTTCCTACAGAAGCAACCCTTCGGAGTGGAAGGAGTACGCGAAATTTGACAGATACAGGTAGCGCGACATTCTACTTTCGTTCGATTCGACAACTAGATATTACATATACTCGACAACTTTAACGGTTTTAAACCCAATTCGGACGATATAAAAGTGAACGTTCTTGGAGAGAGAGAAGCAATCGACAGGATGTTGAAATCGAAACGAATGCAGACAATTTTTTCGAATGCTCGTTCCCCTCGGTTAATTCGCGAATGATCCAATACTTGACCAGCGTGCAAATGGAACGCGTACAACTACGCCGGAATTGAGAAACAAAATTAACGTGGCAAAGTTCATGACAGGTTATCGGCTGTGCTTCCTCCAATCCCGATCGTCTCGTAAATTTTCTGTTTCCTTCGAAACGTAATCGCTCTTAAATAATGATGATTTTAGCAATCTTGTCAGTAAACAATCCAAACAAGTTAACCCGCGGGAAGAGCAAACGACCTCAAGAAAAATACTAAAGCGACGATAACATAATTTGATGCGCTCTCACGAGTAACGTAAATTGATGAAACCAATCTGCGCAGTTATTGGTACATGTCGCGAACAGCACATTGCTTCTTGTAACGTTCCGTAAAAATTCCTTTTATTTGAAATGCGAACGAAAGCCGCGCAACGTGTATACGTTAGAAGCGATACGTTTGCACGCGAACGCGAGTACGATAACAGAGGGGATTCCAGAATCGTTCGACGAGGATGCACGATAACGCTATTGTAATTCATGGTTTTACGCGAATTGGATTATTTTATTTGCGCGCATAATTGAAAGTAAAAGATAGCGCACTCGCTCGAAGGATTTTCATTCACAAAGACGGATCTTTAATTTTTATTCGGATCTCCATTAATAATGGACGTTTGAATTACGATTGAAATTTCTCATGAGAAAAGTGAAATTAACTCGATACAGAAACGATAATTAGGAAATTGCCAAGATTACAACTATATTGCATGTAATGCAAGATTACGGTATGTGATTGCTAACACGACCCATTTCCACATGACCCGCGAAAGTATGGAAACTGCAGCGCGGCGCGTATAGCCACAACTTATAGACAAAGTATGTAGAACGTAGATACTATTGCAGCAAACGCGGAAAGATCACTATGCAATTAGTCAATAGCGTTATTCGGTCGTTCGCATCTTTGCAACTTCGATTCGAACTTATAAATCACTTTGGCTCCGTCTATGATTGTTAAAGAAAAAGGAAATCCTGTTTTTTATTTCTTCTCTCGCGTTCACTTGAATAGCGTGGCTCAAGCGAAAAAGACGTAGCCGAAATAATTTGACATGATTGCAATCTGAACCTAAGTATGCGGAACACTTCAAAGTCTCTATGCGTGTTGCACGTAAATCAGTGGTGTGTGTTTGGTGAACGGCTGGTTATATACACTTTCCACGTATGTTCCCCTTCTTCTTCCTTACATTACACTTGAGCCAGAACATCGGTTCCTTGACACGCGACACTTATCCGATCGAAAGCAACCAACTACGAGAATTGTTCACACGGTCGATTCAAAAACGATTCACCGAGCGATCGTACGACGTCGAAAATAACGTTTAAGGAAGAAAACTTTCGGCCGGGCAAATAAACGAACAATCGTGTCCAGGTACACGAGGAATTTGGTCGACGAAGGAAACGGAAGGTTCAATCTCATGGTTTTATGCTGGGGAGAAGGTCATGGATCGGCTATACACGATCACGCTAACGCACACTGTGTCATGAAAATTCTCCAAGGAGAATTGTGTGAGGTATCGACAAATATTTCGTTTCTATTTTTCATTTACGACGCGGTTTTGTTTTAAGCAACGTCTTCTTTCGTCTAGACCAGATACGCGTGGCCTGCAAAATGCAAAGGTGAAGAAGAAACGGAAGAGCCGGAAGAACTGAAGGAACTAGACAGAAACACAGTCAGTCTGAACGAAATATGCTACATAAATGGTACTGTTTTTTAAATAACTCCACACTCGTCTTCCGCTTTTCATTCCATTCAGTAATATCTTCTTTACAGACTCCATGGGACTTCATCGAGTCGAAAATCCGAGTGCCGTTAATCCTGCCGTGTCTTTACATTTGTACTCGCCACCGTTCTCGTCGTGTTCAGTTTTCAACAAACGAACTGGGCAAAGAACTTGTTGTAAGATTACTTTCTGGTCAAAATACGGAGAAAAGAGAAATCGGGTAAGACTATTACTTTGTTCTTTTCTTACTGCTTTCGAGTATTCTAATTTCCATTTGAATTGACTTCAATTTGCAGGAGATCCAAGATTCCAGGTGTCCGGAGGACAACTAACTCGTTGCGAGACAATTCGCGCGTTTGCTGCACTGGCAATTTTATTCTAAGTTCGTTTCGAGATAAACAAAACAAAGTTGATCTAACGTATAGGACTTGCGCGTAACTGTGTAAAATATTTAATACTTAGAATGACTTTTATACACTAACATGTAATTTTGCTCAATGACAATGACGTTCCTGAAATTTTAATATATAGCTTGTTATATATAGTTCATAAGTTTGACATAATAAACATTTTCTTAGCGGATTTAGACGAAATACGACTACAGCTAGTTAGCTCATATTAAGTGCTATACTGTAATTAATGATTACGTCCCGCGTAAGGTTGCGTAACTAATGGTTAGATTTATGCTCCGCATAAACTGAAATAATGATTTCATCCTAGCGAAACGAAGTTCGAAGTAAGATAGAACGAAAAGGGGACTACAGAAGATTCTCAGAACTGAATGAAGTCTGATACCCTTATGTCATAAATTAACTGATCGAGTGACGTTATCTACAAATGTAAATAATTTGCTACTGTTGTTCATAGTCCCGCGAAAATTGCGCACTGTGTTTGGCTATAATTCAATATTCATATTAGCTTTCATTTTACTTCAGTTCGAATCGTCGGACATTTTAATCCTGCTACGATCTTTTTAAAAGTCTGCATGCACTTATAAGAACATTAATTGTTAATACATAATTATTGACGTACACCGTGAAATTTTGATAGAATGTTAAGCAAGAACAAACGTTTACAGTAACACTAATTGTTTTACACCTCAGATAGCCAACTTTGATTAGCAGATTTTTACAGAATGTGCCATTACAACATTTACTGTTAGACAGACAGTAGATTTGATGCAGGATCTGTAATGTACAGAACTGTTGGCAAATTGGCAGCAGGATTCGAACAGATCTAACGGCAGGTTCTGCTGCCATGATCTGCTCGGTTTCTGACGCCAATCTGCTTCTCGATTTGCTAATATAGGCTCTGTTTACAGAATGGCAGCCTAATACGGAAACAGATGGCTATGAATTTGCAAACAGGTTTTGCTGCACGCAAATTGGCGATAAATTGGCACCAATAATCTGCACGCAAATTGGCGACAAATTGGCAGCAGATTAACAATAATAAGCCTTGTCACCAAAACCGTAGCCATCTGTTTCCGCATTAGGAAACTTTTTGCGATTTTGCAAACAGGGCCTATATTATGAGATCGGGAAGCAGGTTGATGTTAGAAGCATAGCAGGTTCTGTTAACAGTACCTGTTGCGAAATTGGCAGCAGTGTCTGTTTGAATTCTACTGTCAATCTGCCGCCAGGCCGACAGCAATTCTGTCGCCAAGTTCTGTCAACAGGGTTTCTATCGTCAATCTGCCAACAGTCTTGTACATTACAGATCCTGCATCAAATCTGCTGCCAATCTAACAACAAATGCTGTAATTGCAAATTCTGTAAAAATCTGCTCGATCAGATTTGGCTATCTGGGATTGTAAAGAAATACAAAAGCAATAATGTGGCAATGCGTACCTGCCTTATGTATATATATACAAAGATAATAATTATACAATTATACGTTGAAAATGTAATATATATACGACGATATACTAAATACATGTTGATTCACACGTATCGTATATATGAGTTCATATACATATACATATGTATAAATAACTGTATGTGCATGTTTGGCGCGAGTTTCCTCCTCGATTACTTCCTTACATTATAGTCAATAATAAATTATTATATTGTACAAATTTGAAACGCAAATGAACAGTTAACATATTTATATAATATTCTTCTGTTTAAAAAAACATGACATCTTTATCTCATATGCAGCGTGTCAGAATACTGTACAAAACAATTTTAAGGTTACATCGTGGTTTACCGGCTGAAATCCAAGCTTTAGGTACCAGTTATGTGCGAGATGAATTTAGAAGGCATAAAAAATGTAACGAAGCTGAAACAGTCATCTTTTTAAACGAATGGGCAGTAAGTAATATTCCATATTGAATTTGAAAATCTCTTTAAAAAGTTAGGTTAACTTTCAATTGTTTCTCCTGTGTCATACCTATCAACAATAGTAAATTACTCATTCTTTATCTATAGTTGAAGCTCATAGTCGCCAATTCAAATAATTATGACTGTGTTCCTGTTATAGGAGTATGCAATTATGCTTGCAAAACAGCTTGGATTAAAGGGACCGCACACTGCTAAACCGATAGGTGAAAATTTGAAGGAAGGAGATTTTGAACAATTTAGAGACGAACAAGTATGCCAGTTGTATGAGTTAATGATTGCAGCAACTGGTAAAAGAGAAAAGAATGGAAAAGAAACATAATGTAGTGTTGCTTAGATATTGAAATTTTGTACGTTATACAAAAACTAAAGTATATTTCATATCGTATCAGATTTTAAGACTCATACGGTATATTACACTTTGGTTTTTCTACGTACTTTGTAAATAGAATTATTATAATTTTTATGTACATAACTTTTCTTCAGTACTTGTTTGGTAGAACTATTTAAAGACATTTAATGTACAGTACAACCTCAACAACAATTTTTATTAATTACAGTTTCAATTATTAAAATGAGATAACAGTATAGGAGGACTTTAAGTAAACCTTAAACCATGCTTGAACAATTTTTTAACTGCTTACTAGTATTTTATGTTCGAAATATTAAATCTGATATTCGAGGTTCTACTGTATATTAATCAAACTTATCAGTGTATGTTATTGTACAATAAATAGAAGATGTTTACTTTATGAGAAACTAATTTTGAAGGTGCAGTTTTTAATTCATCTAAAAAGTTTCAGTGTTTAACCAATATGTAAGTAATTTTGTAAGGTTATATTAATACGATAATCGATCATTTATTTTATGTAACATCAACAGTGTTACTCGAACCGTATGTATACATACATATGGAAGTAAGTACTTATATTTTACATAATGCATATCAGTTCCATGTATGTACTTCAATTAGGTCATAAATAATTTAAGAACTCATAACCTTAAATTTCTCGTTCTTACGTGTCTTACGCGTTTAGTATCGATTGCAAAAATTCTTAATTACTAAAAAGTGACAAAATATTTTTGTAAGTAAGAAAAAAATGAAAGGTTGGAGAGATTCAGCGAGTTTGATCTTAGCAGTTCGTCATGCTAAACAATATGTGCGTTCTCATCCATCAACAACTTCAAATGTAAGTATATAGAAGACTATTTGTTTTACACAAAGTAATTTACGATAACTACGTGTTATTAATTTTTCTCCATTCGTAACAAAATTAAATTAGGCGAATAGTGTAACCTTTGACTATTAATTAATAATATATATCAATATTGACGCTTTAATGTAGTGTAGAAAAAATGCGCGAAAATTTAAATGCTTCGATCAGCATATTTCGTATGAAGAGTAGCTATAGATATTTATTAGACACAGTAAAAATTTGAAACAATATGTACCATTTCAGTACAATTATAACTTACTGTGCCTAAAACGACATCAAAAATCGAAATTTATGCCGAGCACCTACGTATTTCCCGGAGGAACCGTAGAACCATTCGACGCCGATTTAAAATGGCATAATCTGTTCTCCACGTTTGGTTACGACACTAGTAGTTTCGAATCATTAACTCCGAGCACTACTGTACGTCCCAGTATTTTCAACTCAAGACCAAACGAATTGCCCAGAGAAATTTCGTTACGCATTACTGCGATTCGCGAAACATTCGAGGAATCTGGTATACTAATCTGCAGGAAATCGCAAGAAAACACCACGCGATCTGATTGGGCACAGTATATTGAAAGTAATTCGAATTTTAATTCTTAGTAATTTTATGGCAACAATAAAGTTAAATTTTCTAAATACACGATATAATAAAAATCTCATAGTTCCCAAAGACGAGTTGGATAGTTGGCAAAGGAGAGTGCATAACGATGCTACAGAATTTTATAGTTTGTGCGAAAATTTCAAATGCTGTCCGGATCTTTGGTCTCTTTACGAATGGAGCAACTGGTTGACGCCAACTCATTTTACTGATAGACGATTCGATACCGTCTTTTATCTAGCTTGTTTGCCGACGGTACCTAATGCTATGTACGAAGAATCGGAAATGGAGGATATGATAGTAAGATGTTAATTGATTATACAGGGTGTTCATGCTATTACCAAAACTATATTCCGGGTCAACTCAATCGGCTGTTCAAGGCCACCAGTTTCTCTCACCTTTTTCGAAGGGAAATAATTGTACGAATAAGGTTTTTAATCTTCATTTTCATGGAAAACGCAGTCGTTGAGGCTTCGCTACCAGAAAATTACAAAAGGAAATAAATGTGTCCTTGAACGGCCAGTCGAGTTAACCCGGAGTATAGCCCGTTTTTTTTTTTTTTAGAAATAATAGGTGCTCAAATAGCCAAATGTGATCAAACAGATTTCTACAGAATCATGAAGAATGACACAAACTTTTACATAACATAGATAGAACAATATACAACATCCTATTTAAAAAATTGAAGGTCACCTTAATTTCTCAAAAAATAATACAAATCGAAAAAAAACATTGGGCATTATGTTACTTGCTAAACACAGCATTACTTTCTCCCCTTTCTTTTTTTTCTAATATTTACTATTTGCCCCAAAAACTCTAACTAATAACAGCATGAACACCCTTTTTTTTTAATTTGAAGAGCTCAAATTAATAAGTTTAATATGATTCAGTGGGACGAGCCTGGAAATTTTCTATTTACTTCTTTGAATATTACATTGCCGCCCCCACAACAATACGAAATTTCAAGAATAGCGAAATTCGAGAGCATAAATAATTTGTTAAATTTTGGAGTTGAACGTAACAAAAATGGAGTGTTGCAAAATCTACCAGTACGTAAACAGTGTTTTCAAAGCTAATTTTTAAATTAAAAGAAATCTACTTTTAATTATAATCTAACATGTATGTGTTCAGATATTGGTAGAATTGCGGGACGGCACTGTGTCCGTTTTGCCAGGAGATTCGATGTACCCTAAACAAGTCAGCTTGCTCGATAAACAGGTTATTGATAGGACGGATATTACAATCAGAGAATTTCGGGACATGTCTCCCGTGAAAAACAGATTCGAATTTTTCAAAGTCGAACCAAAGGAACTGTTTGTTCAAAATTTTGATAGCGTAGGCGGCCAACTGGCATTTCCTATCCAATGACAAAATATTCGCCTAACACTGACACAAAAAAGTCAAAGCTATCCTAAATTTATTCAACAATTATATGATCCATAACCTTACCCAACTTTATTCTTGATAATGACTTTTAATTACGCAAAACTAACAACTATCTAACAATAATTTTTAATAAATAAGCAATTAAAATGATATATTATTCCTTTTTACCTTAAAACAATTCGAAATCTTGCAACGCGTGATGCGAATTGCGTACGACGCTTCGTTACTCCGTTTTCCATCGAACGATTCTTTTGAAATAGCAGCGGGAAAAAAGCGCGGGAAACACGGTGATTTAGTAATGGCTGCTCAAGTTCTTTTGCACGTGAGTATCTCTGAGATTCAAAATACATTGAGGATGATTTAATATTATAAATAAATCAATGTTTAGTAAGTATCTTTTATTATTATTATATCCTTTATTCCATATTATTTTATATTTTTAACCATACACCGTCTTCTTTCCTTCAACAAATCGCTGGTAAATGTCAGTACAAAATGTCAAAGCGAAATTTGCTTTTTCTCCAACAGTATTTAAGATAAAAATATTACGAGACATTTACCTTTTCTAAAATGGAGTACATTAAACGACGACGCTATACAGTCAACGTTGAAACGAACGATCTCCAAGATATTTACCAACATGACCTGCAAATGTATGACTTTCCTCCGGCTGGTGAAATTCCATTCACCGAGTTCCAACAGTTGGGTATGGAAAGATTAAAACGTAAGTTTTTTTTTAGTAAATCCGTTAATCATATTATATTTCACTTACTAATGCA
This sequence comes from Perdita meconis, assembly GCA_030770465.2. Classification (NCBI taxonomy): domain Eukaryota; kingdom Metazoa; phylum Arthropoda; class Insecta; order Hymenoptera; family Andrenidae; genus Perdita; species Perdita meconis. The sequence goes on from JASKOS020000004.1 coordinate 6,271,248, forward strand.
TCGATCTTTTACGAATATTGTAACATTAGTTTTACAACACGTTGAAAGCAACGCGATAAGAACAGATTTTAAAAACCCGATTGAACGTAAACAATATCTGTGTACAACGTTAACCAAAGACGGGCTCAAGCATTTTACGCATCTTCTGAGTGCAAAGGAATGCAAATCGCCTACAGAAACAGATTTACTGTTTAGGAAAAGAGATCATATATCGCATTTCATAATGAGATTATCTTACTGTCAGGATCAGACTCAACAAATGTGGTTTGTTAATCAAGAAGTTGAGTTATTTAAATTAAGATTTACCTCGTTAGATAAAGAAGGAATAGAAAAATTGCTTAGTATGCACAACATTGAATGTCAGCAGGTAAAAAATAATACTAAATGAATTAAATATTTTCTGCTACTTGTTCAATCAGTGATATTTTCTTTTTTTCAAGATTACACAAGAAGAGAAAGACGAAATTAGAGAAGACCTTCGTTCGTCCACCACAAAAGTTACAAATATTGATGTAGTCGAATTTTATAAGGTGCCTTTTCGAAAGGTTACAGACTTAATTAGATCGCGTAGAGTTTATGTTAATCAAGGAATGGCGTACATTCCGCAAGTAGACCTGGTGTCTCTATTTGTTTCTTATTTTAGACAAAACTTGTTCGACGGTATAGAGGTAAGGCTTCTTTTAATATTATACAGGGTGGTCCACGCAACTTGTGCACCTGTATAACTTCCAAAATATGCATTGCACGAACAAATTTTGTATACAAAAGTTGCATGGTTTAAAGGGGTATATTATGTAGTGCATTTATTTTTTTTTATAGGTGGAGGCGTTCCAGAGATTTGAAGATCAACTTTGTTTTTTTAAATAGAATACTATATTTTTTATATAAAAATATGGAAGAATATCGAATTCTGAGTAAAAAAGTAGTGACCTTTATTAGCCCTAAACCTAATAGCTAACGAGTAATTTCACTTTATTTCTTGAAAATTTTCTTCACGTAACATCAAGTTGGAGATTCAATCTTATCACAGATTTCCGCAGGACATAAGGTGAAATTAAAGTGAAATTACTCGTTAGCTATTAGGTTTAGGGCTAATAAAGGTCAATATTTTTTTACTCAGAATTCGATATTCTTCCATATTTTTATATAAAAAATATAGTATTCGATTGGGTTGGAATGAAAGTTCGTAGCGTTTTTCAATAGATTACTTCTAAAAAAACGCGAAGTTCTGGGAGAATGGAATCATGAAGACACCTTAAAGACGGCGAAAATGGTAGAAAAAAATGGCACACATCTAGTTGAATAAATTTAAGTACAAGCATTTAAAAATTGTCTTCGAATTTCACTCAAGAACGCTACGAACTTTCGTTCCAACCCAATATTTAAAAGAACAAAATTGAGCTTCAAATCTCCGAAACGCCTCCACCTATAAAAAAATAAATGCACTACATAATGTACCCCTTTAAACCATGCAACTTTTGTATACAAAATTTTTTCCTGCAACGCATATTTTGGAAGTTATAGAGGTGCACAAGTTGCGTGGACCACCCTGTATTTATTATTTAAAAAGTACTTAATGTTTTATTTAATCAAATGTTATTATATAGTATGCAAAACATTATATTTCAAATATATCAGACGACGAAAGATTAATATCGTTCCTAAAATCTTTACCTGGTTCCTTCTCTGGCATGACGCGCGTTGTTTGGACTACCACCACCACACCTATAGACAAACTGGACGAGGTAATTTATTTATTTCGTATCGTTCTATTTCGCTACAATATTTTATCATTTTCAGTTGTCAAAAACATCTTATCCCTTATGCATGAGAGTGTTGCACGAAGGACTCAGAGCAAATCATCATTTGAAAAACAGTGGGCGTATTCAGTATGGTTTATTCATAAAAGGTATAGGAGTAACGATGCAAGATGCATTGAACTTCTGGAAAGCAGAGTTTACGAAAAAAATAGACGCAGACAAATTTGAAAAACAGTATTCTTACTCTATAAGGCACACATTCGGTAAAGAAGGTAAACAAACTAATTATACTCCTCTTGGATGTTCGAAAATCATATCTTCCGCGGTGGGTGCTGGAGAATATCATGGTTGTCCTTATAGACACATGGATTATGAGTCGTTGAAGCAGAAACTTTGCGCTTACGGGATTCCTTCAGCAAGTAAGAATATTGTAACTTTACTGGTACAATGTTAAGATTGGTTCTTATGCTCTTGTATCGTCTTAGGTGTCATCGAAATAGCAGATTTAGCCAAAGACGGACATTACTTAATTGCTTGCACAGCATATTTCAATGTTTTGCATAATCGTCTGCCAGATAAACCTATCGTTCATCCGAATGGATATTTTATGGAAAGCCGGGCTCTATTGAGTAAAGACGAACCGACAGGTGCAATCTCGTTTTTCATTTTCCGAAAGTAAATAATTTATCGAAGTAGATAAGTTTCATCTTCTTTTGTTCCCGCAGAATCTGAAAACAATGAAAGATTTTCGCAAAGCAGTAGATTCAGTGATAGAGTAAACGGTACTCCTAGAAGAACCGATAGAAGCATTGGTACACCTTTAAGGCACATCGACAGATCAAGCGGCACTCCTTCGAGGAATATGGATCGGAATACTCCTAAATCGGATACTCCGTCAAAAAAAATAGAAAGAGCGAACATAACTCCAAGAAGAGTAGCCAGACCTACTCCAAAGAAAATAGAAAGTCATCTTGACGATGAGGAAATTGCTGAGTTAATGAGCACTGACATGTAAAATAAAGAAAATGTAAAGGTCTCTTTGAAAAAGCTTTGTCATGTTTTTATTATAAAATAAATAGTATTTTTATAACTTATGTAATATTTATTAGTGATTTCTCAATTTACACTGTATTATACGTAACTATTGACCTCCTTCAGTGATCTTTTAGATACAAAGTTTATTTTCACGTCTTGTATCATCGATTCTACAAGTTTTTCCATGTTATACTTGTGTTGCCATCCCCAATCTTTTCGCGCGTCGCTGTCATCAAAAACTTCTGGCCAGTTTTCGGCTGAAATTTAAATGGTAGATCATGTATTAAATAAAAAATATTTAAGTAAATAGGGCAATATTATTTATTGGGGCCACATGCATACTTTTAGAGGCACTAGGTGTAACATAATTATGAGACTCCAAAAAAACAATTTGAACATTTGAAGAGCTAGAAATAGAAATTTGAGGAATTTTGAAGCTTTCAGTTTAGAGATTTAAAGATTTCAAGTGTAAAATGAAGATTTAAAAATAGAAAAGTTTAATTGAAGACATATTGGAAATTTAAAAATTCCAAGTTGCAGATTTACAGATTTGTAGAGTTAAAATTAAAGATATGGAGATTTTAAGTTAGAGATACTTACGAAAATTACAAATTGAACATTTCAGTATTTGAATTTACAGATTTAAAGATTTTTTAGAGTTAAATTTTAGATATTTGCGTGTTTTCAGTGGAAGATTTGAAAAAATTGAAGTTGGAGATTTTAAGATTTAAAATTTAAAGACTTGAAATTGCAGATCTAAATAGTTGAAGTAGAATATTAAAACAATTGAAGTTAGAAATCGGAAGGTATGGAGCGGAAAATTTGAAGAATTAAAATTAAAGGTTTGGAGGATTGAAACAGAAAATTCAAAGAGTTAGAATTAAAGATTTGAATATTTCGAGTTAAAGATATGAAAGTTTTAAATTGGAAATTTCGATGTTTCTATTTACAGATTTATTGATTTTCAGAGTTGTATTTTGAAGAAAATTCTGAAAAAATTTAAGTTGAAAAATCTGAAAAAATTTAAGTTGAAGATTAGAAGATTTGAAATTGAAGATTTAAAGATTTTAAAGTTGAAGATATTAAGAGTTGAAGTTAAAGATCCAAGAATTTTAAAAGTTAAAATTAAAGATTTCAAGTTGTATATTAGAAAATTTCAAGTTGTTGATTCTCTACTTTGTTTATGTGAAACAAAGCTTAAAAATATGACCCCATAAAAATGAGGCCCTAGCTTGAACCTAATGCACCTTACGGCAAATGCGATATTTATTGTTTACTAACCAATATGTTGGCGACCATCTGGTTTATAGGTAATTTTTAAGTTAGGAATATGTTTCTTGAGTTCAAAAAATAGTTCTTCAGGCGTGAAGCTCATCGCAGTAACATTATAAACTCGTCTTCGCAACTGTTCATTTGGAGTGTTTAAAAATTGGAACAGTGCGGACAGACAATCCTCTATGTACATCATTGGTAGTCTCGTATGAGGCTCCAAATAGCATTCGTATTTTTCGTTGAGCAATCCTTCGTGAAAAACGGCGACAGCATAATCTGTAAAAAAAACACACACTTTATTTTGTTATACATAAAAATGCCAAGATTTACGCTTGAGGAGATAAGAGAACCGCAAGAAACGGCTTATGATTAAGAGACATTCTACAATTTACTAGTGCTACTGTCCTTGAAGAATAGATTGCAACGATAGATTGCACTATTATGCAGTTATCCTATTCATGAATGGAACGCGTTCTACTTTTTTGCATACGGGCTGGGAGAATCTGTACGATAAAAATTATAGTAAACAAAAACAAGCTTGTATTAAATATTAAAGAAGTACTAGAAAGAAAAAATAATTTCGATACCGATCTAAACTGACTGTCGTAGAAAAATGTCCGACTAGTCGGTATATTTCTGATATTTAATAAAAGCTTGTTTTTAAAAAATGTTTTTTTACTATATAGTTTTATTTTATGCTTTTTAATCTTCGAGAATTTTAATCTTTATTATTTAAATTATTAAAAATATTGTATATAGGCATCGGAATTACGTATGTACACAAAATTTCAAGTTGGTTAGGTATGTGGAAGCGGGTCAAAATTAGCTTACAAAGTTTCATCCTAACAAACTAATTAAAAAATGAAAAAATTCTTAATTTTGAGTTGAAGAAGAAACAATTTTTTTTTAGAATATTGTATTGTCATCGGGACTACGTATTTCTGCAAAGTTTCAAGTCGATCAGATATACAGGGTGTAACAAAAATGTTGCAGTTCCTTGAAACGGGTAATTCCTGAGGTGATTTTAAACAACTTTTTCCTTAGCGAAAATGTTAGGTGGGGTTTTGTTAACGAGTTATTAACGAAAAACACCGACCAATAGAAGCACGAATACAGTGGATGAATTTCAGCGCGGGCTCCAACTGTAAGTAGTATTGGCCCGGCATTGTCCGCGTCATCATTAATCCGCTGTACTCACTCCCCGATTGGTCGGTGTTTTTTTGTTAATAACTCGTTAACAAAGCTTCAGATAACATTTTTGCAAAGGAAAAAGTTGTTCAAAACAACCTCAAGAATCACCCCATTCAAGGAACTGCAACATTTTATAGAAGCGGGTCAAAATACTGAAAATTAGTTTACTAGATTTCACCCCTAACAAATTAACAGAAGTGAAACTTAATAAAAGCTTGTAATTAAAAAAAAAAAAAAAAAAATAGAAGTACCTGTAGTACCACCGCCAGGTGGATCGCAGCTGATGACTCCCGGAAATCGAAGACACCGGAAGTCAAGACCAAATCTGTGATGGTAATATTCGCCCAAAAGCTCGGCGTGAACTTTGCTTACTCCGTAAATTGTTCGGGGTCGTTGGATCGTAATATTTGGTGTAGGATTTCTTGGCGAATCAGGTCCAAACGCTCCGATCGTCGACGGAATGAATATTCTTAATTTATACTGTTTCGCCAATTCAATAACATTGTGCATTCCTAATACGAAATTGATATTTTAGTAAGAATTTCCTTTTAATTTATTTCGCTTATAACAAAATGCGAAATCAATTAGGTTTTCACGTTATACAATATCTTAACTGTAATTATGTTTCGAGAAATTTACTTTCTCTGACTTTCCCTCGTGCTCAAGGTAAGAATGTAGTTATTACTATACGACAAATGAACTCGTCACAACATTCAATTTCACCTAGAGTGCAGCCGCGGAAAGGAACGTGTTCTTAGAAAATTTATCAATTTTGAAAAGTCGTTTTACCTTCTATGTTGACTCTCACGGCAAGGGGAACGTTTTGTTCACCAACAGCGCTAAGCAGAGCGCTGAAGTGAATCAACCAATCGATTCTGTAATTTACCACGATTTTCTGAAGACCCTTGAAATCAAGGATATCGGCAAAGATGAATGGTCCTTTCGAAAGACTTTCTTCAGTTGGCTTGATTATATCTGATAAAATCACGTTGTCGTTTCCATAATATTTACGAAGCACTTTTGCACACTCGGTACCCAACTGTCCGAGGCCACCTTGTTAGAATGCATATGAAACAATCAGCATAATATAAACACGATGCACCCGACGTATCGTTAATGATAACAACTATAGTTAAAGTCGCATTCAAACTTTTGGAGGCACTAGCTAAGTGCATCTTTATGAGACTTCGGAAAGAAAAGCCTGTTTCAGTTAATGAAATTTATGTACAGGTTTTTATGTTTATCGAAAACAAAAGTTATACGTAATGAGAATAAGTAGATCAAAATTGCTGAATAATTATTAAAAGTACTGTACAATACAATGTTTATCGTTGAAGCTAGAGATTCGATACTCTAAAGTCGAACATTTGAATAGTTAAAAATGGAAATTCAAAGAATTTTTAAAATGAGATTTAAAGGTTTCGATATGCAGATTTAATGATTTTTAGAATCAAAATTGGAAATGTGAAGGTTTGAAGATTTAAAGATTTGAAGTTGAAAATTTTAATAGTTGAAGTTAGAAATTTAGAGATTGAAAATAAAAGAATTGAAGATTTTCAGGATTTTAGTTCAGAGGTTTTGGACATTTGGATATTTTTAGAGTCAGAATATTTTTAGGGGGAGCCTGGTTTGTAAACTACAAAAAATCGATTTTTTTTTGCTTTAATTACTAGTAATACATGTTGAAATTGTGTTCCCAAAGTTACGGACCGAAATTCGATGTAATCATGTAGATACGGCTCATGAAACTGCAGCGCGTCAAGCCAGGTACAGTAAATTCCGCTTACGGCTAGCAGTCGCCGGGTCCGAAACATTTAATGCTCCGCTCAGAACTCTCAGAAACTACCCGTTATTCCATGAATCTTATTGTAAATCTAACATTTCCGCCAACGAACGTATCAGACGTTGCTGTAGACAGGCTAATATGCTTGCGAACCAATTCTTTGGTTGTTCGATTGAATCTTTTACTAATCAATGTAAATATACAGGGTGTAACAAAAATGTTGCATTTCCTTGAAAGAGTTGATTCTTAAGGCGATTTTAAACAACTTTTTCCTTAGCGAAAATGTTAGGTGGGGCTTTGTTAACGAGTTATTAATCAAAAACACCGACCAATCGGGAAGCGAGTATAGCGGATTAATGATGACGCGGACGATGACGGGCCAATACTGCTCACAGCTGAAGCCCGCGCTGACATTCATCCACTGTACGCGCTCCCTGATTGGTCGGCGTTTTTAGTTAATAACTCATTAACAAAGCCCCACCTAACATTTTCGCTAAGGAAAAAGTTGTTTAAAATCACCTCAAGAATCACCCTGTTCAAGGAACTGCAACATTTTTGTTACACCCTGTATATCTAACAGCGAATCTTAATGATATTATTCTAAGTGTATCAAAGGGGGCCACCCCGTTAATAAATAAATAAATAAATAAACTAGTCTTAACGAGGATAGGAATTGAATCTCGCTTGTATCGAATCTTGTATCGAGTCTTGTATCTCGAGCATCGAGGGTTCGATCGAGGAGGTTCCCCCGGTAGGAACGAGGGTATGAGTTGATCAGTGCTATCGTTAACCAGTACGAAAACGCTAACCGTAAGCGGAATTTACTGTATACAGGCGCGCGGCGAGTCGCACAATATTTCCGAGCTTGGTAACTGTTTACCTGAGTTTCATGGATCCATATTTATGACTTTCCGACAGTGCTGCGTTTTTAGGCATTTATCGTTAATAGCCAATCGAGCTCCGAATTTCGACCTGTGAAGACATTTGGAAACGCGAACATGTATCCGAAAGGAAAAAGAGGAACCGTCAGTCGTTCAGTAAACCGTCGAAAAGGAAGTTTCACGGAAATCCATTTTCAAATAAAGACAAAAAATAAAGACAAAAATAAAAAAGTTAGCTAGTGCAGTTAGTGATAATATGTTCGGTGGATGTCAACAGCTGGTGCAAGTGGCGCGTCGCTGAGGTTACAGATAAAGCCCGATTTATATTATCCGGTTCAGACACGGAACTTGGAACGGTTACGGAAAATCCAAATTAAGTGTCGTGTTTTTACATGTAGTGGTTTACACATGAACGAAACAAATGACGATTTTCCGTAACCGTTCCGTGTCTGAACGGATAATATAAAACAGGCTGTAGGGTTCATTTATGATCAACGAGCCGTGCACGGGGCGAGCAAAATAAAGCACATACCACAAAATTTGACATATACTAGCGAAGAACTGAAAATATGTGAATAATAATAAAACAATATCAATGCGTTTTAAAGCCGGGCCACACATAGCCGTCCATTGGGATCCGTTGCCGTCCGTTGCCGTCGATTTCCATCACCTTCCGTCGTTCAACGACGGTCACCGTTACCCACCGGTGGTTTCGGAGTATCCGTATTCGATTTCGCGTTCATATTTTTACTGTTGTATCCCATTATAATTATAAACATATACTCTTTTCACTCTTTTTGGAATGGTAGCACCTAGGTAAATAAATTGAAAACCGATATTTCAGTATTTTTCCGTACTTATGGGAGTAGCATATTAGAATGATCAATATATTTTCATTATTAAATAAATATTATATGAAATCCCAAATATTTGGATTTCATTTATAAATGTGTAAGCCTGAAAAAATGCGAATTCTTACCTTGATTACCATGAATCTTAACTTAGATTACAATGAATTGAGAATCATGATTCTATTCCAGATAATGACTGCTCGATTTAGTCCAAATCATTACTAGTTCAAATTGGTTATGGCAGTTCGAATAACTTTTCGAAGAATTCTCTACGAACGTTTCACTCATTTTGCCGCTTTCTTTGAAATCATTTTTTCATTACGAAAATTTGTATTTCAATTGATTAGTATTTTGACTTGAACAATGAGGACGAGAAGAACACCTATCGCTCAAGACGAAACGATAGTAACAAAATATAGGCAGAAAAAAGTGGTCATCGCAAATATTTAAAACCGTGTATTTAGTATTTGTATACACTATTGTATTTCAATACACGCGTACCTGTGCATTAAAAACTACACGGAATGAAAGACAAATCTAATAATTTCATATTTACTTCTGAATTTCGGCGTATGTGAAATTAGGATTTTTATTTCATACTCGATAAACAATAGATTAATGTTCTATTTGAAAAGAGGATGACTCAGTCGGAGTGATGTGCAATTACTAGATTGCGCCAGTCTAAGGTATAGATAACTTTATACATTTCTCTATAGATCGTTTCGGAGCGGCCGCCCTATCTAATAATGCACACAACTATTTACTATTTACCCATATTGCATACTGGCTGTCTTTTATTCATATGTTAATGCTAATATTTCAAAAACTATGGAACTATGAAATTTTCAAAACTCTTCTTTTCCTTATAAAGAAATCAATATGCATATTATCCAATTACGTTCAATGTATACAAGGTGTAACAAAAATGTTGCAGTTCCTTGAAAGGGGTAATTCCTGAGGTGACCTTAAACAACTTTTTCCTTAGCGAAAATGCTAGGTGGGGCTTTGTTAATGAGTTATTAACGAGCAAACACCGACCAATAGAAGCACGAATACAGTGGATGAATTTCAGCGCGGGCTCCAGCTGCGAGTAGTATTGGCCAGCCATCATTAATCCGCTGTATTCGCTCCCCGATTGGTCGGTGTTTTTCGTTAATAACTCGTTAACAAAGCCCCACCTAACATTTTCGCTAAGGAAAAAGTTGTTTCAAATCACCTCAGGAATTACCCCTTTCAAGGAACTGCAACATTTTTGTTACACCCTGTATACAAGCGTATCATGTGTCTCGTTCCTCGATCACACCTGTTTAGAAACCATGATTTATTTTTTAATATCCATGACTGATACACTCGATCACATGTTTATCATACACATATGAATCATTAAAGTACTTTACTATTAAAACGCTTAATAATGGTCATAATTATATCGTGTTTAGAGTCATTTTCATCAAAAAAACATCACCATTTTATTGGTTCTAATTCTATGACGATCAAACGCTACTGTAAACAAAATATTTTTATTAGTGAATGGGATGCTCCTGTTTGCTTACATTTTCGAACCCCAGGTGAGAGCGGGCTTCGAAAGGTTCGACACGGCAACCCATCAGGCTCATAAGCAAAAGATCCTTTTCAAGTGGTCGTCCGTCGAAGGAGAAAAAAATCATTGCCAACGATATTCTAGCTTTGCAGGAAGGCAACGGAAGGCAAGCCTATCTTCTCCATTGACCAACGGAAAGCAACGGAAAGCAACGGAAAGCAACGGGACCCGTCGCTGAAAACGACGGTCAAGTGTGGCATGCTTCATTTAAAACCAAGGGAATGATATTCTCACTTTTCCGACGGATAGCAACTAGAGATGTACCGACTAGTGGCCGACTAGTCGGTTAAGCCGACTATTCGGCCAGTTTTGTAGGCGCCGACTAGTCGGCGACTAGTCGGCAAAAAAGGCCGATTGATCGGCCTTGAATTTTAGTAACAATAATATCATGATATCACAGAAAGAAAAAAATGTTTTTTGTCTATTGTACTTATATTTACTTATTTATCATACTTATCTGTATGTAACATAATTATAATTATTATATAAAACATTAAAAATAGTAATTATTATTTATTTAAACCAACTAAAAATATACCAGTTAACTATTACGAACTTTGGTTATTATTTTTTTATTTTATCGAAATAAAAAACGCTTTAAAACAAAAAACAGAATAATATTAATAATATTAAGAATAATTTTTGAATAATATTAAACAATAATAAATTTTGAATCTTTTTTGTAATAAAGGTGAGTAAAGTATAATTAAATTTTTTGAACTCTCCGCATGAAGGAGAGTCCGAAAACAGACGAAAGATAATGAAAATGAACGAAGTGATTTGTCTTATTTTATAGTGGCGCGGTGTACGAAAATGATCGGCATAGCCGACTAATCGGCCGACTAGTCGGCTTCTTGGAGGTCGACTAGTCGGCTAGTCGGCCAAAACCCTAGTCGGTGCATCACTAATAGCAACGGATCGGAAGGCAACGGATATGTGTGGCTCGGCCTTTACTCGGATCGTGCACGGCTCGTTGATAGTAAATGAGGCAGCGGACGATTTCGACCATTCACCTCCACTCCACCCAGAAGTCGTAAAACATTTGAAACTAATTTATGAGGACCTTTCGAGGGAAGATTTTTTAAATGGATGTTTAGGCTGATATACCCAAGACGCTAATAAAAGTTTGAATTCTACCATCTGGCGTCAAGCACCGAAACATTTGAATTATGGCATAAAAATAATTAAAATAGCTGCTTTCATTATTACCAGTATTTTCAACGAAGGCTGCTCTTCTATTTTAAACATTATGCAGTCTTCAAAAATTAAAATTGGACATCAGTCAAAATTATTTGTCGAAACCTAGGAAGCCGAGCTAGTTATAAGTAGACTGCGGAAGTTTATGTAAATTTAAATTTTCAAGACCGCAGAAACAGATAATCAACATAAATAAAAATGTACCTTATAAATATTATAACATGTGTTTTGTTTTCTATATTTCATGTATTTCTGCATCTATACGCATCGTTGTACGTTTTAGCAAATTAAAAATGGCTATAAATGCATAAACTTCCGCAGTCTAGTTACAAGACAGGAGCGACGCAATCTAAGCAGCACTAAAGCAGCTGGAACAGCTCGCAGACTTCGTCAAATCGAAGAAAATGAGTATGAGAAGGAAGCGGAGGGCTTGCTGTAAGGACCTGGAATCGCGGATTAGCTTCAAAGTGCTGTAAGTTTCCAATAACAATCATCTTTTTGTAGCAAAAACTCTAAACGCGTTTTTCTCGAAACCACTTTTTTAGAACTTGCGGGATAAATAGAAAAAAACTACTGGTTCAATTGACTTCTCCCAGTGTATAAAACTAAACCATTATAAACCATCGTCGACGAACCTAAAATTTTTATAAAGAAAATTTCATTGACATAAATAACAAAAATTTTTAGTAAAAATCATAAATTTTTCTTTAAACTTACCAATTTATCAATTTTGTACTTTTCTTTAGTTTTTTAGGTTCATCGACAATGTAATTATACCGGGTGATTCACGAGAACTAGAACACTTAAATATATCCATTAGGTTTGAAGATAGAAGAAAATGTTAGAGAGAAAAGTTGTACTATTTAAGGAGGCACATATGGTGATATGAAAAAATTGTCCGATTGTTGTCGTTTTCAAGGTCTTTTGAAGGCCATCGATGATTTTTAAATAGCACCATATATTTTTAACTTCATGGTCTTGTAGCTGATGTCAAGGCGAGTAAAACAATGTGCTACACTGTGACTTTGAACTAAGAAATTTATGCTAAAGCAATGGTAACTTCAGAATGTTCAATCATTTTATTTAAATTAAATTCAATGTTCAAAATGATGACCTTGAGCAGTAACGCAAGCATTTAAACGTCCTGCGAGGCAATCAATTGCCCCTTTAATTGTTTCTGTTGAAATTGATCTATAAGATCTAATTATTCTTTCTTGCATGTTCTCTGGTGTAGTTGGTTGATCACGATACATGTCATCTTTCAGTGTTCCCCATAAAAAAAAGCAATAAATTTTCAAATCGCTGGATAGGACGTAATGGACACATACGATGGCCAGCTCGTTCACCCGATTTAACTCCTCTTGATTTTTTCTTACGGGGAACACTGATAGATGACGTATATCGTGATCAACCAACTACATCAGAGAACATGCAAGAAAGAATAATTAGATCTTGTAGATCAATTTCAACAGAAACAATTGAAGGGGCAATTGATTGCCTCGCAGGACGTACAAATGCTTGCGTTACTGTTCAAGGTCATCATTTTGAACATTTTATTTAATTTAAATAAAATGATTGAACATTCTGAAGTTATCATTGCTTTAGCATAAATTTCTTAGTTCAAGGTCATAGTGTAGCACATTGTTGTACTCGTCTTGACATCAGCTACAAGACCATGAAGTTAAAAATATATGGTGCTATTTGAAAATCATCGATGGCCTTCAAAAGACCTTGAAAGCGACAACAATCGGACAATTTTTTCATATCACCATATGTGCCTCCTTAAACAGTACAACTTTTCTCTCTAACATTTTCTTCTATCTTCAAGCCTAACGAAGATATTTAGGTGTTCTGTTTCTCGTGAATCACCCGGTATAAGAAAGAAGAAAATACCTGATTTTTTTTTGTTTTAGAGAAGAATTAAGGGCTCCAGTATTCCCGCAAATTTCACACTCCGACGGTGAAGCTCTACGAATTTGTTTCTATGCAGCTATTTGTACGGATTATTTTGTGATGAAAAAATGAATTTATATTGTCAGAACATCAAAGAAAATACTCTGAAAATTTTGAGAAAAATCACTCAATAGTTTTATTGCAAAAAATTCCCGAAAATTAGCTAACTTTGAACGCTCTAAACCAGGCTCCCCCCTTGAAAATTCAAAAGATTGAAGAGAAAATTCGAAATGTTAAAATTGAAGATTTGAACATTTCAGGTTGTAGATTTAGAAATTCTTGGAATTAAAATTCAAAGTTTGAGAGTTTTAAGATTTAAAGGTTTAAAATTAGAGATTTAAAGATGTAAAATTGAAGAATTGATGATTTTTAGGATTTCAATTTGGATTAGATTTTGGACATTTGAATATTTTCAGACTTAAAATCGAAGATTTAAAGATTTCAAGTAGCAGATTCAGAGATTTTTAGAATTAAAATTAGAAATTTAAGGGTTTGAAATTGAAAATTAGTGTTAAAATTGAATATTTTAGAATTTAGAGTTGGAGTTTTGAATTAACGATTTGAAATTGAATATTTGAAGACTTTTGAGGCTAGCAATTTAGAGATTTTGGATGTTTAGATATTTTTAGAGTTACAATGGAAAAATTGAAGATTTCAAGTTGCAGGTTTAGAGATTTTTAGAATTGAAATTGGAAATTTGAGGGTTTGAAGTCAGAAATGAAAGAACTTGAGGTGGTAAGGTGTCATGGGTCCAAAAGTACAGTTTTATGAATTACTAAATGAGAAATGCATAACAAATTGAATGCAATATCAGTTTGTGGAATTAACGAGGGTAGCGCGACTGCTAATTAAACAGCATTGTGCTTAGAACGAACGTACCAGTAATAAGTATCCTTGGTGAACTGTTAGTAACATCCGATTTATTGCGCTTGTGTTCTTTGAAGTTTTGGAAGCAAGGACTGCTTCTAGCGTGGAAGTCCCTTAAAACGCACTTCGAAAGTCGCCGAGAATTTCGTGGAAAGTATTTATACCACATTTTTTAGGCTCAGCACGAGATTAATATAAGAGAAATAACGGAAATTATTATTCAAAAGGTCTTTCTCGTGCCAGTGTCGATAAACAACTGGCACAGGTTCTATAATTGCATGGCATTACAGCTTAGTTAATTCAGAAAACCAGTTATAACACAGATTTCCTACCTCACCTTGTGTCTGTGCGCCCTACAAGCGGTCGCGACGATCAGTTCGGAATTTTTTGATTAGGTTTTTTTCCGAAATATAAAGGAGGATGTAAAGATCTTTGCTATTTGGGACAAACGAATGCCCAAAACTAACGCTTTCTATCGATAAGTGTCGACCTTGGATACTGTTAATGAAATTGCATAGCGTAGACTCGTAGACGATGACGATGAAATTTTTGCGCGATTATTAAAACATTTGATGATTATTGAACAAGGAAGTTTTCATTAAGAAATAGATAATTTATCTTTGAGTACTACGTTAGCTATTTTAGAATCATTTTATCATATTTCAAACATCAACGTTACTTTAGTTAATTTAACGTCCACTGAAGCAATGCAGCATCTCTTTTGTAATTATACAACACATTAGAAAATATGACGTACGTGGTAATAATATACAAAGATAATCAAAGAGAAAAACAGAAGAATTATTGAGTCATTCCATGCGAAATCGGACACTTTTTGGAATACTATTTCAGATTTTAATCAAATTTTGATATTTTATAGGTTTTGGGAATATATGTCGTAAACGTGTGTCAAAGGATTTTTGCAAATTCAAAAAATTGTTGATTTTACAGCTGTTTGAAATTTAGTGTTGACTTTTCTTCTATTAATTTTAACTCTTGAACTAGTGAACTGATAAAACTGTGCTCTTGGGTGCTCATAGTGAAGACATAGGGCTATCTAATCAAAATTATTGTACTTATTATTATATTTCTCCAAAGTAAAATAAATGTTCTTGTTTAATTGGAACTTTTTTTCTTCTTGTAAGAAAATAAAATTTCCCTATTTATTGCAAAAATGTATGGAATAAAAGTTTCAGTGAATACACTCCATTTTATAATTGTTTTCTTGGAACAGAAAAGATAATAGTAAAAATGTTATATGTGTATATTTTGTGGGCTTGAAAAAAAACGGTAGAAGAAAGACGGAACTCGTGTCATCCGGACTGGAACACACTTAACTTCACGGTTCTGAGAAAATCGTGGAAATCATGCTCACTGTCGATTCGAATGAGAGAAATTATCAATGCGATTCACATAATAAAATATAGAAAAGAATTCATTTATCTGGAATTCATTTATCATTACTAGATTGCAGACATCAGACATTTATACCAGTTTATGCGTTTACAGACAACAGAATCATAAATAAATGCATCTTTTGTTTTCTAAATACTATAAAGTGTATTTTATTTTTTCTATTTTATGTATTTTTATAGCTTTGAGTGTTCTTATGTGTTTTCACAATTTTAAAATTGTCATAACCGCATAAACATCTGTATTTTTGACTTTTTATTGCTTTATTATTTTTGATCTACTTTATTACTTTTTATCTACTTAAATTTCGAACAAAGAAAAATTCCAGAAAAATTCCTCCGGTGTCCTTGAAATATAAAGGAGGCTGAAATCAAGAACGTTCAATTTGAAATTTGTCACCGACTCCAATTTATTTGAATATAAAGATTTGGTGGAAAGGGAAGAATTTCCTGGAAGCGTGCCTTCATGGTGGTTGGACACGGCACTTCGCAATTCTCTTTTCGTCTCGCTCGCCATCACCCACGCTACAGTCATCTTCTCCCCCCGACTTTGTGGATCAGCTCGCTTTGCGCAAAACTTCTTCGTGTAGTTAGTCCGTACCTGTCCGTAACGAGAGCATCGAGGTTCGCGCATTTCCGAACGATATACGAAACGCGGCGCGCCGCGTCTTTGATTGTTAATAAGTAATATTACACGATCTCGCGGTTTGGAAACAAAGCATTTGATAATCGTTGAAGGTTCGAGGAAAATAACAGACACTGACATTAAGGGACAATCTCACATTTTCGAGTGGCGCACTCCATCGAATCAGAAGGTAGGGATGACTTACTAAAATTTGAAAGACGAGACCTACCGGATTTTAATTGCGGAATGCAAGGTGTAAATTCAGATTTGATTATGCGACGCGATTAGAGTCTCGTGTCGATAGGTGTACAACCTTATTTTAATGTTGCATCATTTCGAGCGGTTCGACTTGGTGGGGTTTAGGACAGAAAGTTGAGGAGGAAAATCAAGGAAGCGTGTATCACTTTCACTGAAATCGTATACGATCGCTGTGGTTCGATCGCGGTTTATGGACGATGCCGATTACAACGGAGGTGTACCGCTGCACCTATGTCAATTTTGTTAACAACCGATTACGTTAGTTCGTAAAATCGGCTCGAATCGTGCGAAGATCCGTTCGTCGGCGAATGTCCACAAAGAGTAATTTGATATCGAATTCAATAGGGTTGATTTGAAAGTTCATCGAACGACAAAAGAGGTCTGTTAACAATCAGATAATCTAGTTCAGCACGATGCAAATACAGTCACGCGAGTGCAGCGACCTGTATTCTTCGATTCTTGACGCGCTCCCTTAAATTTCTAACAGAACACTTCGGCCGAAATGCGCAATCTCATTAAATTTATTCAATTAATGATCACAAACGATATCGACATTCTTCATGTTCGACTGACTTTCCAGGCCATCCGATTGTTCGTACTTACGGAAGAGTGTTATGAAACATACGTGGTCACCCGTGACAGATTCCCTGAAGAATACCTTTGTTTTCGGTTTGCGATGATGGAGCGAACCGACTTTTCTCTTCCGCGTGAATTCCCTTCAATTACTTTCCCTTGCAAGGGATCGTACAGTGGGACAAGTGTCCTATTTAGACGGGCAAAATTCTATATAATTCGATGAATTCGTGACTTCGTCAATTTTTGGAAACACAGGGTGTAACAAAAATGTTGCAGTTCCTTGAAAGAAGTAATTCCTGAGGTGATTTTAAACAACTTTTTCCTTAGCGAAAATGTTAAGTGGGGCTTTGTTAACGAGTTATTAACGAAAAACACCAACCAATAAAAGCACGAATACAGTGGATGAATTTTAGCGCGGGCTCCAGCTGTCAGTAGTATTGGCCCGCCGTCGTCCGCGCCATCATTAATCCGGTGTACTCGCTCCCTGATTGGTCTGGGTTTTTCGGTAATAACTCGTTAACAAAGCCCCACATAACATTTTCGCTAAGGAAAAAGTTGTTCAATATCATCTCAGGAATCACCCCTTTCAAGCAACTGCAACATTTTTGTTACACCCTGTATAGAGGCTATATGCAGGACCGGCTTTAGGCTAACTAGGAGATCCTTCAGTGTGTACTCCGTGGATTTTAGTGAATGAATCTAGAGGATATAGGTGATAACATTCTGTAGAATATTTTGTGTCAATGTGCAGTTTTTATAAACAATTAAAATGTGAAGTTACAATTACAATTAATAGGGTGATGTGCAATGTACATACTAATACAATAAATATGTTAATGATTCTAAAGTTCTCTGCGTTATTATGTAAGTAATTACATTCGTACAGTTTCAATTTTGTAAAAATTTGAAGATATGTGAAGCGAGTTTGATTTTGAGTAACTGTGATATGATTTACATGCATAATGTAAGAAATATACAGGGTGTCCCAAACTCAACACGGGAGCCGGAAATGAGAGATTCCTGGGGTGATGCTAAACAATTTTTTCCTTTGCAAAAATGTTATTTGAAGCTTTGTTAACGAGTTATTAACGTTATAAAGCGGATTAATGATAGCGCGGACGATGGAGGGCCAATACTATTCAAAGCTGGGGCGCGCGCTATTGGTTGGTGTTTTTTGTTAATAACTCATTAACAAAACTTTCAAGGAAATTTTTGCAAAGGAAAAAGTTGTTTAAAATCACTCCAATAATCTCCCCTTAACGACTCCCACGCTTTGTTTGGGACATCCTGTATAGTCTCCATATTTCCAGAAGATGAAGTTATGAATTCATCGAGTTATAAAGTTGTTCACCTAGACAGGCGATTTACCCCACTGTGGATCGGGCGTAACTCGATTTCCGTAATACGTAATAATTGAACAATTACGTCGAACGTTAACTTGAAAATTTCAAAGTGAATCCAATTAGCAAGGGTCTTCCGTCATCCTGATCGCTATCGCATGGTTCCAGGTGACAGCGATCGTTACGGGGAAAAATTGTCCTAGCGGTGTTAGCTTTGCTTACGGTACGAAGCATTAATTTTGTTGCCTATGACCGTAACGCGGAGGGTACACGTATACACGCGTGTGTTCCTCGACTTACGCGTAGAAAACACCGCGACACCAGAGAGTACTTTAACGCCTAAAGCCTACGCCTACTTTCGTCGTAGCTACCACTTGAATATGTACTGCTTTCTTATCTGGAGTCCTTACCTTCGAGCGCATGATGATTCAGAAAATTCAGTATAGGTTTCTACGCTTTGTTTTCCTCTAAATTAACAAGTCTATAATATATTTTTAGAGGCCCTAAACTCAACATAATTATGAGACTCCAAGAGCTCAATTTGAATTTTGAAGAATTTTTAAGCTCTCAGTTTAGAGATTTAAAGATTTCAGTTCAGAAACCTGAAGATTTGAAGTTAGAGAGTTTAAAACTTGAAATTAGAGATTTAAAGATTTGAATATCTGAACAAATTGAAGTTGAGGATTTGAAAATACGAAATTGAAGATTGAAATCACAGAATTTTTTAAAGAATTAGAGATTTGAAATTTTGAAACGGAAAATTTTTATATTCAAAAAATAATTATTTTTCCCTTTTTCGAAAATCTTGTCCAATAAAATTAAAGTAAAGTATCAGGTATTGCAATCAGGAGAGTTCCGCGGGTTCAAATTCCTCGGGATTTTTTTTCCGTTTTGATTTTTTTTATGAATATATTTAAATAGTTTCATATGTTGTTTCCTGTTAAAATTTTAAAAAAATTATTTTATCAATTTATCCTTTTTCAATGTTTTGTTTCATTCTTCAGTGTATTATATGTATTGTTTAAAATGTAGTGGATGGCTTATGTTATAAAAATATGAAAAGCATAAAAATCTTCAACACAAGGAGCATTTAATTAACGCGGATGCATGGCAAGAGCATTTAACTCTTCTCATATTGTCTAATTGTGAAAAACATTCTTTATTAATATTAAGGAAATCTGTATATCGAATTCTAATGACACGTATTTAGCATGCAATAAAGCCGCATTAATGTTATTATTATTAATATTAAGAAAAAAACATTGAAAAACGAAAATTAATAAAATAATTTTAAACAATTTTAACAAAAAACAAGGTATAAAACTATTTAAATATATTCATAAAAAAATGAAAACAAAAAAAAATTCAATATTTAAGTAACTCAACAGAATTGAATATAAAATTAAAAAAAAAAATATTAAATATCTTTTTAAATAATGAGTATTGACAAAAACAGCCGAACACGTGTCGGCTTATTTTTGTTCTAGATTCACCAGAAAAAGTTTCGTAAAAATCGTAGAATTCGAAAACAAAGAGAACCGTTCCTGTTTCAAATTCGATGGCAGTGATTCAGAGATAAAATAATTATTGCAGACAATGCGAGACCGGTATCTAAGGTCGTAGATCAAGGTCCGAATGCGTGATGGTTAAACCACCGGAAGGTGGAGGCCTCTTTGTAGCCGGTTGGTTTCTGGCACTATGTTGCATCGGTGCCAGTGGCCAACTGAGCTCGGAGTACGGGTGCCCTGCTCAAGAGAGGATCCTACCTTGCAGATGCTCTATACGCGAGATGGAAATTCAAATATGGCAAGTGTCGCGCCTTTCATGATCAGTAGAATCATGTTCCATAGAATCAAAAGCTTAGATTGATTCGTTACCTTCGAACAGGTGCAGCCACAGCGAGTTACCGAAAGTGTTAGAAGGTCTAAATGCAGTGAGTCATTACTTGGATCGACCGGTGGACGAACTGATTCTGGAGAACAACAATCTGCCCAGTTTGCCGGGCAAAGCGTTCGCCACTCTGCGCGTTCTCCGGTTAATGCTGCGAAACAATCGCCTGGAAAGAGTATCGTCGGCCTGGCTAGAAGGTCTTCACGATTCTTTATTAGAATTGTTCATCGTGGAACCCGATCTGCGATCTTTGCCGATAGATAGCCTGGAAAACTTGCAAGGTCTTGAGGCGGTGACCTTGCAGAGCCGAATAATGAAGAAGCTTCCTAAATTTTCCGGGCTTCCGAAGCTCAGATACCTGCAGATCAACTCGCCGGCTCTGGTCGAGCTGGCTCCAAGAAATTTTCGAGACCTGCCCAGTTTGGAGCAGTTTCACGCGTTCGGCAGCTCGCGTTTAATACGCTTAGAAGCCGGCCTGTTTCGCGATCTGCCGCGGCTCGAGCTGGTGAACATCAGCGACTGCGGAGTTCAGTGGGTTCATCCCCGATCGATGATAGATCTGCCGGAACTGAAAGAAATTTCTTTGGTCGGAAACTCGATAGCCGATGCTGGTATGATCGGTCGCGCCTGTATAGATTTGCCTTCTCTCTCGGTGATACGACTCGATCGGAATCGAATTAATCGCCTCGACGAAGGAGCTTTCATAAATCTACCGGTTCTCTCTCGTTTGTATTTATCGAGGAATCATATTACCGAGATCTTCGCCGGAGCGTTTCAAAGGATGCCAGCCTTGAAAACGGTGGATCTTAATCACAATCTAATACATCGCGTCCATCCTGAATTCTTCCCTCGCAAACTAGGCAACGTTTTGGAAGAGATGTGGTTGATAAACAACGACCTGAGCCACGTGACCGAACTGAGATCGATCATGGAAGCTTTGCCCAGGTTAAAGTTCCTCGACGTGAGTCACAATCAGATCGAGGAGATACCTTTCGGCGCGCTGAGAGGTCATCTTACTTTGGAGAGACTTCACCTTGATCACAACAGAGTGGCCTTTCTGCAAAGGGAAACCTTCACCGCGATGCCCGCTCTGAGAGAACTTCGATTGAAGAACAACTCTTTGTCAAATTTACTGGAAGCACCGTTCTGGAACTTGCCAGCGTTGAAAGTAAGTTCGTTTCAAGGCACACTTCTAATGTTTATACTTTCTTCTAGTTCCTTTACTTTATAATAATAAGGGATTATTCGATAGGGTTCAGCACAAATTTTTCCGGTTCGCTTCATATAAAGCCAGTTTCTAGACTGCGGATGTTTATGCATTTATGGCAATTTTTAAATTATAAAAATTTCTAAGGATGCCCAGAGACACAAAAATATGTAAAATATCAAGAACAAAATACATTTTATAATATTTAGAAAATGAAACATAGATTTTTTTAACAATTCAGTTGCTGTTGTATGTTTACAAAAATATGAATTTGCTTAAACATCCGCCGTATAGTTATTATCAATCGCGATTATACTCCAATAATGCGAAGAGGGTCCAGGGCCGGCTTTAGGCTAACGGACGTCAATGACTTTGGGGCGTCAGCATCGTCAAGAAAAAAAAAATACCTCTGATAATAGAACTGATTTAGGAGCAGAAATCTGAAGCGATAGTGATAATATCAGTGCCCCCCAAAAACTATAATACAAGTGGCGTCGTTTTCAGAATTTTGTGTTTTCAGTTTGCGCTTTTGATTTTTCGCACCAAGCGATGTAAAAATAAAGGTTTCTGAATTAAATTTTGTGTAAGAATTCTAACTCTTTCGTATTTTAGGAATTTTTTTAAAATTTTAAGGCAAATTCAAGGAATTTCAGGAAACTTTTAAGAAAATTCTAGGAATTTCGAGAAAATTGAAGGAAACGTAATAAAATAGAAAAAAAAATCACTCATTTAAATCCACAAAAAATTCTAAAATTGTAAAATTCCAACAAAAATTTCAGGAAAACCAAGAATGTTCACGGAATTTCATGGAAATTTAAGGAAAATCAAGAAAATTCTAGAAAAGTAAATTTTCAAGACAAAGCAATACATTTCAACGAAATTCAACAAATTTCACGGAAATTTAAGGAAAATCAAGAATATCCCAGCAATTTTAAGAGTATTTAAAGAAAATTAAGAAAATGTAGAGAACTTCAACAAGAATTTAAGGAAGATTCAAGGAATATTAGGAATATCAAGGAAATTCGATGAATTTCTAAGAAATTCAATAAATTTCAAGAAAATTTAAGCAAAATCAATAAATTTCAAGGAAAGTTAAAGAATTTCTAAGAAATTCAACAAATTTTACATAAATTTGAGGAAAATCAAGAAAATTCCAGAATTTTCAAAAATATTTAAGGAAATATAAGGAAATATCGGAAAATCATTCCTCCAAATCTATCACAAATTTCTGACATATCGGGTTACGAGATATCTCGTCAAAAGCGTCCACCGATCTGTAACGGGGCGCGAGATATTTCATCTACGAATACGAAGGAGTTACAATATGTATATTCCATTTCGACATGGCCTTTTTGCAAAATTTATAAAGCTTACAAATTTTAATTAAAAAGCAGATAGGGCGCTGAAAACCAACTTGACCTAAATTAGGAAATTAGGGTGGGGGTTAAGTCATCATTTTGCGTTTCTCGAATTTGTTTAAAAAATACAGGCGGTCAAAGTTTTCAATTTGTCTATTTTCGTGAAACTGGGATGTACTTACAAATTTTTATCTCGGGAACTACCTATTTGTCTATTTGTCGATAACTATTTGGCACGAAATTCAGTTCCAAAATCGTGGGACCAAAAGCGGGACAAAAAAGGCCTCATTTTTGGGTTACTATTTCTTGCACATAGATCAATGTACAGCTTTCTTCTGAACCTGGTTAGACCTTTATCCCTCACTGTATTTAATTAATCCTTCATACTATATACAGGGTGTCCCAAACAAAGTGTAAGAGTCGAAAAGAGAGGATTTCTGGGGTGATTCTAAACAACTTTTTCCTTAGCGAAAATGTTCGTTGCGACTTCGTTAATGAGTTTAACAAAAAACAGCGACCAATCGGGAAGCGAGTACAACGGATTAATGATGGAGGCTACTCATCGCTGGAGCCCGCACTGAAATTCATCCACTGTATTCGTGCGTCTATTGGTCGGTGTTTTTTGTTAATAACTCGTTAACAAAGCCGCAACGAACATTTTCACTAAAGAAAAAGTTGTTTAGAATCACCTCAGGAATCACCCGGGCTCTTACATTTTGTTTGGGACACCCTGTATACTAAATAGTTTTAAACTAAATAATTAAAAATTTCATTTTAGGGATTAGACCTTTCGGAAAACTACTTCCGCCGCATAGAACCTCGTTTACTATCGAACTTACCCAGTCTGAGGCGACTCGATATCAACGGAAACGCCATCGGCCTCATAGAGCCTGAGTCGTTCTTGAGCACACCAGCTCTCGAACACGTTAACGTCTCTGGCAACGCTCTGTCCGTTCTCCATCCTCTGACGTTCCGCCATTTGAACAACCTGTACGAATTGGACATTGGCTGGAATCGAATGCTGGAGATCGCTCCGGGTTTGCCGAGAAACATAGAACACCTTTCCATGCCTATGAACCGCATCGTCATTCTACCCGCCGTGTCGTCTAAAGATCTTGCCCTGCCTCTTCTGAGATCGTTGGACCTCAGCGCGAACGGAATCGAACACTTACCACCGGGTAGCCTGACGGATTTGCCAAATTTGCGAAAGCTAAACGTCGGTTACAACTCCCTTCGGGTTCTGGAGGACGGAGTTTTCGACGGATTGTCCAGATTGGAACAGCTGGATTTGAAATACAATCGGTTGATCACCTTGCACGGAAGAAGCTTCAGGCCGCTGAGATCGCTGATGGATGTGAGCTTACGAGGGAATCGATTGGAAGTTTTACGGCCGGACATCTTTCAGGAAAACATCCGATTGCAGAGGCTGGATCTCAGCAGGAATAATCTCGCTCAAATCCCGCACGCAACTTTTTCGAATACCAGGTAAAATCGTAGGACAAATTCTTGTTGAACGAAACGGTATAATATTCAGAGACGGTTTTTACATGGTAAAAAGTTAGTAGAAAAGCGGTTTCACTTCAAGTTATTTGGTTGCGTCACCGGCAAATTGGTACCTAGAAAGTTTCTTATGTTCGCATTAACTGTCTCCTTCTGTATGGCCGCGTACTCACCAGCATGCCGTGTCGCTCATTTTCTCGCACCTCGTGTTAGCTCGTCATGGAAGTTAACGCTCATCAATCTGATTAAAGAATATTCTAAAATACAGGGTGTCCCACGTAACACTTTTCACGATTTTTCAACTACTTGCGATAATCTGACAAAAAATATTTGAAACAAAAGTTGATCAGTTTTCGATTGGCTATACATTGCAATAAAAAAAAATTGGAAAAAAATTTTTTTATTATTGTTAAGGCCACCTTCATTTTTTTAAATGGTACTTTGTATTTTTGACTTAACAGTATTATAGCCCGTATCAAGACGGATTTAACGACCTAGTATACCATGACCTTCGGATGACCTTAAAGTGCCATTTAAAAAAATGAAAGTGGCCTTGACAATAATTAAAAAAAAAATTTTTTCAAACCTTTTTTTATTGCAATGTACAGCCAATCGAAAACTGATCAACTTTTGTTTCAAATATTTTTTTGTCAGATTATCGCAAGTACTTGAAAAATCGTGAAAAGTGTTACGTGGGACACCCTGTATAATACAGTAACAACAATCTGCTATTTGCACTATTTGTCCGATCGCGCAGTAAAATTATTTCCTCTTAGATAAAAGGTCCGTTTAAACAGATCGGTCTGGCTCAGTCGGAAACGACTGTCTCTGTTACTGATTCGGTGTCAAAGTGAGGAAACGACATTAATTGCAGAGACCTTCGTGAACTGTACGCATCGCACAACACTTTGACCGAGTTACCTGGATCGTTGCACGGCTTAACAGCTCTTCAGGTTCTCGACTTGAGCTTCAACAAGCTGAACATCCTGTCGCCGGAAACGTTAAGCAGCCTATCGGCCTTGCTCGAGCTGAAACTGGTCAGAAATCGTATCCGCGAGCTTCGCGAAGGCGCCTTCGACGGCTTGCCCCGGTTATCCTTGATCGATCTGGAAAACAACGATCTCAGGATCATCGAGAGGAATGCCATCAGAGATTTGCCAGAGTTGCAGGCGATAAGACTTGGCAAAAATCGATTGCAGGTGAGATGACTTTCCGTTTTCTTAATTGTTCTTCGTTTTCGATATTATGCAAAATATGGAAACTTGAAGAGTCGTAGCTGACCTTTATTTTCTACATACAAAATCATCCACGGACAGAGGCGGATTTACGTATAGACTAACAATAAGTAGGCTGCTGCAACCTGTATAGGGCAGGGAATTTTGAGGGGCGGCAAATCTAGGACAAAAGAAATTGAAAAAGATGAATCCAATGATATATGAATAGATACTTAAAGTGTGATATGCAATCTATATGCGTATTTGCATATGTGAATGGAATAGGAAAGAGCGGCAAACTCTTGTGTTAGCCTTCGGGCGCCAATTTTCAAAATTTGCCCCTGTCCAGAGACGCACAAATAATCCCCTTATTACAACACTTGTGAATTTTAATGCCCCTCTACGACATACTCGAACACCTACGCTATTCAGACCACCATCCTATTTTTTGCGTTCCATTGTAACTGATCCATTCAGTAGAATCTGTAATTTTTTCAATTTGATCAAATCTGAATTGCATAGAGTTGTTACGACTATAGTTAGTTAGCGTCTATATTCAATTCTATTTTATTATATTACATTATTTCACTCATCGTCATTTTAATCTTTTGTTTACTATTTCTATGTTTTTAAAATTTATTTTTACACTCTGCAAAAAAATTAAGGGATCACTTGTACAAACCCGAAAAATAGGCCCTAGCACAAATGTTCATAACTTATACAGAAATAGTCGTATTGACATGATCCGAAAGGCGTTCCGAAAGGCGTTCTTTTAGATTTTGATTGTGTTGTTTTTTTGGCAATGTTATAGCGATATAAATGGCACGTTGAAAATTTTTAAAAATTTTGTTCATGTTTCTATTGCTCCATGGAACGCAACAAATTTTTTAGACGTGTTGTACTTATACCATTCGAAAACGGCTACCTTCTGCTTTAAAACGAGTGCTTGGCGAATGTTGTGCGATTTTTTTTCGCGAAGTTATTCAACTTTGATGCAAAAATGGTCTCTTTAACTTTAAATGCTTGTAGAAAGTGATAGAATCATCGTAGGACATAGCTGAAAAAAGCAATAGAAAGCTTAGTCTTTCCTCTTTAAGATGCAGTTTTATATTTACAATTGGATTGGCATTTCGATAGTCTACGTCCTTTCGAAGATAGCCTTAAAAATGGCACAAATTCTATTTTTCCTTTAACTCACTGTATCTCAACGTGCCATTTATATCGCTATAACATTGCCAAAAAACAACACAATCAAAATCTAAAAGAAACGTGTGAAAGTAGAGATTTTACGCTTTGAAGTGCCGTTCGGATCATGCCAATACGACTATTTTTGTAGAAGTTATGAACATTTGAACTAGGGCTAATTTTTCGGGTTTGTACAAGTGATCCTTTAATTTTTTTGCGGAGTGTATATCTTTCTATTTGTCGTTATCTGTAGCTAGTGCGAAGTAAAATGTTTTCTTGTCTTCTTATTACAATAATTGGGTTCTACTCGTAATAAATAAAAACAAATAAATATCTTTCACCTTAGAAATACGCACGTCTGTATTTCTTCGTTGCTTGCATGTTTACAGAGTATTCCAAGCGGAGCTTTCACCGAGTTGCCACTGCTTCAAAGCGCCGAACTTCAGGAAAATCGGATCCAGGAAATTGCGAGCAACGCGTTCGTTAACGTGCCTCACCTTCTCTTCCTTAATCTAAGCCATAATCATTTGCCTGGATTGGATTACATTAGTTTGGAGAGCCTTCGATCTTTGGAGGTGTTGGATTTGAGCAACAATCGACTGTCCAGGATATCCAGTAACAGTTTAACGTCGATGGAGTGGTTGGTTGAATTAAAAGTAAGTGAAAAGCGTCTGATTAATTAGTATTAATTACTGATTGATAGAAGCAATCGCTGAAAACGTATTTGCATGGTTGACGCAATAGTTTGCATTCGAAACTGAGAACGAATAAAATCGTTAACTTTTCGCAACGATCGCATCGAGTATGATCGAAGAGTGGAAAGAAAATAGTGGGGGGAGATCGTCTTTAGTAATACGAAGAATACTTTCTCGTTGAGAGTGAAACTTTTTCACGAACCGTGCCTCGAGGCCGTATTCGTTATGCTAGCAGAGCAATTACTCGTATAGCTGCATCGCTAGTTAAGGAGATAGCGGATCGTTTTAAATGCGATCTACGTTTTTTCCCCGTAGATGGACAACAATCGAATTTGCACCATTCAAGGTTCGCCGTTTGACGAAATGCCGAGGCTTCGAGTTCTTAGCCTGAGAAGCAACCGGATGGCTTCCGTCTCTGAAGCAGCTTTTAAGCGATTGAGGTCGAATATTGCTGTCTTAGACATTGACGGTAATCGACGCGTTTTCATACGTTTAATTTTTATTCGCCACAAAACGGACAAAACCCTTTTAATAATAAGCGATTAAAAATCGATTCTGCATACTGTTGGACTGGGAACAGAAGTTCGTAGCGTTTTTGAAATTCTAAGACAATATCGAAATACTTGTACAAAGATCTATGTATTCAACTATCTACATGTCATGTTTTTCTATTACTTTTCGCCATCGTTAGCATAGGATAGCTTCATGATTCCATTCTGCAAGAATTGACATTTTTCTGAGCGATGAATTTCATCCACGTCGTCTTTACAAGTTTCCAGTGAATTAAGATTTTTTGTATTAAAGGAAATAAGTGGAAATCAATAATGGAATAATAAAAAATGAAAAAAAAAAAAAAAAAAAAATAATAAACAAATTTCTAAGAAAATGAAAACGCATGAGATGCCATGTCAACAAACATAAAATGTACAAATCTGCATACAAATCATATGTATATTTAGACAGAAACTTTGTGTATACAGGGTGTAACAAAAATGTTGCAGTTCCTTGAAGGGGCTAATTCCTGAGGTGATTTTAAACAACTTTTTCCTTAGCGAAAATTCTAAATGAGGCTTTGTTAATGAGTTATTAACGAAAAACACCAACCAATAGAAGTACGAGTACAGTGGACGAATTTCAGCGCGGGCTCCAGCTGTGAGCTGTGAGTAGTATTGGCCAGCCATCGTCCGCATCATCACTAATCCGCTGTATTCGCTCCTCGATTGGTCGGTGTTTTTCGTTAATAACTCGTTAACAAAGCCCCACCTAACATTTTCGCTAAGGAAAAAGTTGTTTAAAATCATCTCAGGAATTACCCCCTTCAAGGAACTGCAACATTTTTGTTACACCCTGTATATATAAAACGACGTGTCATATTTTCAAAAAAATTGATTTTATGTGATAACTGAGGTCTAGAAAGTAGAATTCATATTTCTATCAGAGAAAAGATGCATTACAAAAATGTCTTCCATTAAAAATAAGAATAAAAAGAAATTCGAGTACATAAGACACTTGATGTTTAGAACTTTAAACGCGAATGCAGTATTCTCTCGCTATCAGCTCGCCGTTTTCGTCGCTTCATCGAGCAATAGTATGTGTAAGGCACATGTTCGTGAAGGTAATGGAATAATGGAATCGATAGCTTTTTGTACGTCGTCAATCATTACAGTAAAATTGAAGAGTGGCTCGATGAAGCAATGAAAACGACGAGCTTATAGCGAGAGAATACTGTATTTTGAAAATAAAAACATGTAACATAAGGTGTTTCGCTTTATAACTAGTGATGGGCATTTGAATCTAAGCCTCGGAACGATTCGAAATTTTTCAAGACTGTAGAAATTCAAATCGTTTAGAACACGATTCGAAGCTTAGAATTCTTGAAAGTCTTGAAAGCCTTCAACGGTCTTAAACGGTCTTGACAGTCTTGAAAGTCTTGAAAGTAAAAGAAGCAATTATAAATCGTTTAAGATTTATCAAATGCTCATCAAGCTTTCAATATCTGTTGGAACTCTGACGATTCACAACTTTCAAGACTTTCAAGACCGTTCGAGACTTCTAAGACTTCCAAGACGTTCAAGACTGTCAAGACCTTTCAAGAGTTCTAAGCTTCAAATCGTGTTCCAAACGATTCGAATTTTTCGTCACTGATTCGAAGCGATTCCAAATGATTGAAATATTTGAAATCCTATCACTATTTATAACCACAGATATAAGTATGTCGTTTGTTTCATGCGTTCAAAAGGCGCCTTTGAAAAAAGGATGCTACGAACTTTTTTGTTCCAACTTTCTGCCCAATGCTTGTTCGTCACAAATACAAATAAATCGGACAATGTCACCGACATCGATCTTTGATTAGCTCAGCGACTTGTCGCTCGTGTGTAAAGGCTCTAATTACCATCTGTTCTAATACTATTCGCGAAAAGGTAATCCGCTTTCGTGTTCGTGCGGCATGCTGTGGTTGAGAGGCTGGTTACAGCAAGCTTCTACCGAGGGTCCAAGATGCGCGGATGGGTCTTTGTTCAGAGAAATTCGACTGTCAAGGCAGGACTGCCAGCGAGAAAGGCAGATCGATCCAATTCATCCCGGTTGCGAAGCCGAAATGATTGACACCGTATCCTATCCTGTTTCCTCCTCGAGTGAGTAACTCGATCACTTTTTATACAGGGTGTTTGGGATAGTATAGGCAAGCTTTGGAGGGGTGATAGATTACGTAAAAACAAACAAAAAACTTCTATATGACTTGGGTCCAAAACTCAACCATTTTTGAAAAAAACTGTCATAAACATTTAAGCTATAAACCGCTATAATTCAAAATAGGAACGTTTTTCGTAAGCAATTTCTTCGCTAAAATAAAGATTACGATCTTGTTAATCCAATAAGTACAGTAACTGTGATATTGTTACCTTGTACTGCGAAAAAATAATATTTTTCTAACCCCTTAAATTATCGCGATTTTAAAGGATAATTTAGGGGGTTAGAAAAATACTATTTTTTGCGATACGAGGTAACAATATCACAGTTACTGTACTTATTGGATTAACAAGATCGTAATCTTTATTTTAGCGAAGAAATTGCTTACGAAAAACGTTCTTATTTTGAATTATAGCGGTTTATAGCTTAAATGTTTATGACAGTTTTTTTCAAAAATGGTTGAGTTTTGGACCCAAATCATATAGAAGTTTTTTGTTTGTTTTTACGTGATCTATCACCCCTCCAAAGTTTGCCTATACTATCCCAAACACCCTGTATAACGCGAATATTCACTTAATACTTCTTTTCTCAGTCCTCGGAGCGACGGAAATGGTGCCGCTTCGAATGAATCTGAAGGACTCGTCGATAAAGAAACCTCCAGGTTTCCAAGATTCCGATTACATCTTGGAGTACCCAGACTATCAAGAAATTAAAAACGATACATTGAACGTGACGCAAACGTCGACTGTTGCGCCAACGGACAGTGCAAAAATTGTTCAAACAACAGAGGAAGTTCAACCGCAAACAAATAATACAGTCGTGAAGAAAAACCCTTTAATGCCACCTTCTCCAAGTAGCTCCGGTTTTACCTTTTTCGGGGTACCTTTGCCCAGTCTCAATTTTAATCTTTGGGGAAATTCGGGAAGAAAGTCCGAGAGAAAGAACTCTTCAGGGAGACCTGGAAGAGGACGTTACAGAACGTTTCCACCTACAGAGCCGGAGATTCACAGGGGCGGCTTCGTACCTCTGCCTCGTGGGCAAGGAGGATTCGTGCCTATCGTGGATCCTAGATTAACTTACGAAAAACAGACTAAGAACGAAACCGTGAACAATCAGACCTCGAATGCTACACAGACGGAGAAGAAACGGTGGAAGAGTGGCAACGCTACGGTGGTAAAGGTTGAAAGAGCTCATCCTAGAACGAGTAGACCGAAAACGGAATTCAAGGAAAGAGAAGAATTATCGATAGAGACGGCAAGCAAACTTGATTTAAAGAAGCAAACGTTCAACGTGAAGAGAAACAGGTAAAGCCGCGGTTACGGTGGACGCGATTTCGCGCGAACTGAGCATCGCGTGAAAAATCGCGATGTTTATGTGTATGCATGTATGTACATATATACATACATATTTTGTTTTGCGGGCGACTTTGCGATTTTTGTCGCGATGCTCGTTTTCGCGCGAAATCGCGTCCACTGTAACCGCGTCCTAAATGTTTAAAATGAATAGTTGAATTCAGGGTGGCATTTATACTTTCGGAAGCCTTGAGCGTATCATTGTGAGACTTCAAAACAGTCTATGACAATTAATGAAATTTAAACACTTTACACAAATTAGAGTTCTGAGATTTGAAAAGTTGAAGTTAAATATTTAAAGGTTTGAAATCGAAGATTTTTAAACTTTTGAGGCTTTCAATTTAGAAATTTTGGACATTTAGATATTTTTCGAGTTACAAATGAAGATTTGAGTATTTCAAGTTGCAGATTTAGAGATTTTTAGAGTTAAGATTGAAGATTTGTCACCTTGAAGTTGGAGATTTAAGAAGTTGGAGAAGATGGAGAATCGAATCAAAAATACCATTTCAGATGGAGAAGCAATTTTTAATGATTTCTAATGTTCATATTATGAATTCAATACTTAATAATGTCTATTTAAATTTGTTTTGTTTCAGTGTAGCAAACCTTTAAGGGGAGAGCCTCAATTAGACAGCTCGAAAATCACCGAATTTTTGGGAATTTATTCTGAGGAAAGTATTAAATCAATCTTTCTGAAATTTTCAGGGAAGTTTACTACACTCTTAGACGGAAGAAAAAATCTAGTTTTTCTAAAAACGATTTATAAATAACATTGTTACAAATGTTTAGGCCCGCGCTTCGCTGTTTCGTGCCGTGCAATATAGAGCCTGTTGTATTCATCTGAAACAGAAAACCCAACGATATTCCTTTAGTTTGTGAGTACACGCGCAACATGGACCTATTTTTAAATTAAAAAATGCAAAATTAAAGAAATGACGACATTTTTAAATAAATAATTTGAATTCTAAATGTTTTGGTGGAAATTTTCTGCTAAAAAAAGTAAATTGTTTAAACAATTAAATTATAAAAATAGGTTCATGTTGTGCGTATACTCACAAACTAAAGGAATATCGTTGGGTTTTCTGTTTCAGATAAATACAACAGGCTCTATATTGCACGGCGCGAAACAGCGAAACGCGGGATCTAAACATTTGTAACAATGTTATTTATAAACCGTTTTTAAAGAAACTAAATTTTTTCTTCCGTCCAACAGTGTAGTAAACTTTTCTGAAAATTTCAGAAACATTGATTTCATACTTTTCTCAGAATAAATTCCACAAAAATTCGGTGATTTTCGAGCTAATTGACGCTCCCCCCTTAAAATGTGACCCCATAAAAATGAAATCCCAGCAAATGTTGCCCTAATTAAATCAAAGAAAAAGATATATTTGCATAGACAAGACATATAATAAATAGACTGCGTGGTTTTAGTGTTTTCCGTATTCAGACGTGTCAAAATTTGGAAAAAAGCTGCTGAACGGTCACCAACCTGTCTTTTGCTAATTATTCATGATAAGGTACAGAAGGCTTTGTTGTCTGGGAAACAGCGAAGTAAAGGGATCAAGGCAAAATAAAATTAGACAAAGGCAGAATGGTGACACAAAGCAATCTTTTTCTAATATTTGAAGGCCATTCGGCTCTTTGCGCGGTCTATTTATTATATGTCCATATATATTATATATTCGTATATTTTCTTTTTTTTTTTACACATAGTACCATCCCTGTGAATTCGACAAGTGCATCAGATTCGAATACCGCAGCAGACGAATCACCGCAAGAAGCAAACGAAGCCACCGAACTTTATAACGATGAAACTTTGGAGATGAATCGAAAGCCAAGCAAAACTGAGGAAAAGTTTCAAGCAGAAGTTGCAAATCGAATCATTTTGACGACACCAAAGACAGTCGTGGAAGTGACGAAAGAAAGTCTGACGAAGGAAACATCGACCGACACGTTGAAAGAAGAGAAGAATACCTTCTGGAATCCTGAAGCTGCAGAATTTCAAGAAATATTCACTTCGACGAGTAAAAGTATTCGAAACGAACCAAATGGTAACATTACAACTTTATTTGCCATTGTCTTAGTAAAGCTTTAAGCGAACATTTGTAACCAATATTATAAATTCTAGACGATTCGAATGCGATTGCGACGGAACGACCAGTTTTCCATTCAACGCCAGAGAATCGGAAGAATGTTTATCGAGAAACGGAAGCGTCTGCTCTGTCGACGTTTTTGGTCCCAGGAGGTCAAGTACCTTCCGCGTTAGCACCAAATTTACGTCCTGTAGGCAGACCAACTATTACGAAAGTTCCTTCCCCACGCGTCAGACTTCTGAGCGAACCTGAGAAGCAGAAATCCGTAGCCGAAGCTGTTCAACGAAACGTGGAAGATCTAGAAGATCTAGATTTTCACAGTGACGTATCCTCCGATGATAATACCGAAGTTTTCGAGGACAGTTCTTTTAATTGGTACTTCCAACATTATAACAATACCAATGTAGAACCGTACGTTGGAATAGCGTACAGTGGAGGTGAACAGAAAAGTGCGCGTCGATGGACTTTATTGGGTCAAATATGCCTAATTTTTTACACTTTTATATAAAAACACGAAACACCAAATGTTTTCCATCATTTCATTTATAAAGTAATTTAAGTACTACTGTGTTGTCATTCTAATTATCCATTTTAAATATCGACCTCGTTGCGGAAGAAGCTGAGAAAAAAATTTTTAGACGTCTTGAAAAATAGAGTAATGCATACAGCCCTATAAAACTGTAAACCATTTACGTACAGATCGACAGCAAATTGCCAGCAGATGCTAAATGCTAACAGAACTGTCTACAGATCCATAGTTATCTGTTTCCGTATTAGACCGCCATTTTGTAAACAAGGCCTGTTTACCATTGTTCAGCAGATCGGGAAGCAGATTGGTGTCAAAAACTGAACAGATCCTGTCACCAGGATTTATTCGACTTCTACTGCCAATCTGCCGTTAGATCCGCTTGGTTCTTATGTCAGTATAACCTGCTCATTTTTTGGAGCCAGTCTATATCAACAGACTTACATACACCATCAAGTATCCAATTCCTAATCAGCTTCCCTAATAGCCATTTGTTGCCAAATTGACGTCAAATTGGCAGCAGATTTAACAGACCTTGTCACCAAAACCATAGCCATCTGTTTCCGCATTAGGCTGCCATTTTGGAAACAGGGCCTGTATTATTAGATCGGGATGCAGATTAGCATCAGAAAGCGAACAGATCCTGCTAAAAAAACTTGTAAAATTGAGAGCAGTATCTGTTTGAATTTTGCTGCCGATCTGCCACCAAAGTTGGCAGCGGGTCTGTCAACAGGTTCAAGAGGGTTTCTGTCGCCGATTTGTCAACAGTCCTATACATTACAGATCCTGTATCAACTCTGCTGCCAATCTAACAACAAATACTGTAATGGCAGATTCTGTAAAAATCTGCTCGACAGGTTTTGCTATCTGGGTTAGTATATACAGGGTGGTCCACGCAACTTGTGCACCTCTGTAACTTCCAAAATATGCGGTGTACGAAAAAATTTTGTATACAAAAGTTGCATGGTTTAAAGGGGTACATTATGTAATGCATTTATTTTTTTATAGGTGGAGGCGTTTCGGAGATTTGAAGGTCAACTTTGTTTTTTTAAACAGAATACTATATTTTTTATATCAAAATATGGAGGAATATCGAATTCTGAGTAAAAAAGTATTGACCTTTATTAACCCTAAACCTAATACCTAACGAATAATTTCAGTTCATTTCTTGAAAATTTTCTTTACGTAATATCAAGTTGGAAATAAGGTTGAATCTCTATCTATTTAAAAAAACAAAGTTGAACTTTAAATCTCCGAAACGCCTCCACCTATAAAAAAAATAAATGCACTGCATAATGTACCCCTTTAAACTATACAACTTTTGTATACAAAATTTTTTCGTGCAACGTATATTTTGGAAGTTATAGAGATGCACAAGTTGCGTGGACCACCCTGTATGTAACTATCATACAATAAATTATCATGTTAAAAAATTATCCCAAACATTTACTAAATAGTTATTAACTATTTTGAATTCTAAAAATAAAATTTGATAGATAATATTAGAAATAATTTGGGTGATCAGAAATTGCTCACTTAGCTTTTTTTTAGAACTTAGATTATAATTTAATTATTATTTTTGGACTTTGTTAAATAAAACATGAATTTACTAAATTACTACGCAAATTTTAGATTAATTTTCTCATTTACACGTTAAATGAACCACGGAAGAAATGGGATCCTTTATGATAGCAAATCCTGCATCAAATCTGCAACCAGTCTGACAGCAAATTCTGTAAAAATCTGCTCGATCAGATTTGGCTGACAGAGTACTTTTCTTGAAATAGTGAATCTTCAACAGTGAGAGCTGTATGACGCCAGGCCATGAAAGCACCGAATCTCTGATTTGAAATATCATCATATTGTATAGGGGGTCAACATCTGTATGCGTTACCCTAAATCGAGAGACGAATCTATTGAAGAAAAATGGTTGGGTATCTCGAATTAGGTATGCGTATATAAAAACGATAAAATGCTGATCCACGGCACAATTGGAAGTTGGAATATTATTAGTAAATGTGATACAAACTGTAAAGTGCACAATTTATTTGTGCAAATCATCCTTGCTAAAAGTCTTCTTGTGTACGAGTAACAAATAATTCTAGTCCTTTGTTTAAATGATCGATTTTCTTCATTACATTTTTATTAATAACGCAATGTGTTACGCGTGAAAGTTAGAATCGTCCGAAGAAAATGATGCGAGAGTCCCTTCTTCAATGAATAATTAACATAAAAAAGCACACTCGTAAATATTGATACATTGTATAAAAGTTACAGATAGTTTGAAGCAATTGGTCTCTGTTATCGAAACAGAAAAATTAAATATGCCATACAGAAATGAGATTTTTATCAGTAATGGTGCTAAAAGTTTGCTACTTTTCAATTATGAAAGTGTGTAATTGCATCCCTACTATCACATACGTTTTTATCTAATGTAAGTATTTCTTCAAGTTTATGTTATGCTGCAACGCTTCAAGAATAGGGTCATTCACATTTATTTTTGGTGTTAACTTGAAATGCTAACCATGTGAAAGCACAAAATACATTTGTACATGTATAAATAAACTTCACAGGCTTTGTGAACTTTCATAACATTAATAGTCTCAATCACGCAGGTTAAAACCAGTTGCACTTCATTCACTGACCCTTGGCTTTAGTTTTATCTTTCTCATCCTTCTTTTCTTCTTCCTTCTTCTCTTCCTTTTTCGTTTCCTTTTTATCCGTTTCTTTTTTCTCCGCATCACGATTGGTTAATTTATTGTTAATCAAATTATGTAGCGCTACGATAGATCTGACAAGAGCCGCCAGGTATACAACTAACATTTGATCGTTCGTTTTCACGTACAGCGAGTCGACGAAACTAGTTTGCGTCATATCAGGTAAGAGATTGAATATATCTTGAAGCTGGTAAACGATTTGATGATTTATAGGCAATTTACTGCTACCAACTTGAAGCAAATAGTCCCTAATTTCTTTCAATTGTTCGTGAAGACCTTTCAAACCTAATAATTGATTCGTAATTCTCTGGCTTAAAGTACCGACGGTGGTGTCCTTGATATCTCTCAGTAGATGTTCTACACCTACTTCTTCCGCCTCTTCTGCGCCAATTTCACTAGGGATGTGTTCAAAAGTTTTAGACGTCGGCGAACCATCCTATAAATAAACAAAGAACATAGTAGTTTTATGGAATACAAAGGATTATGAAAATTCGTAATTATGAAACTTACATCGTGCACTTCTTCAACGGCTTGATACGCTTCTGTCGGAAGGCCAAGATCTTTTGGCTTGGCGTCGATGATAACCAACACTGAATTGGGACAATATCTCCTGATAAGTTCATTGATTGCTACATCGTTTTGATGCAATTTAGGACCAGTGTGATACCATCCTACTACCTTTTCACGAGCTAAAATTTATTTAGCATTAAATTTAAATGTCTTTCCACAAACACCAAATTGTAACAAATGTCAGACTGTTCTTACCATTAACTTTTTTGAACATCCCATACATATTTTCGAGGTAATCATGATCGAGAAACCAGACACTTTTATCTTTATCATCCTCATCGAAAGGTACTGTAAGAAAGACAATAGGCTTCTTCAGTTTAACTGTTTTATTTACATACAGTTGGAGTTACGGTATAACCATTTACAGTAGATGGATTATAACTTATCGTGAAGTAAATACTTATAAAAATGGTTGGGAATATAGTAAATTTAAATGATTTTATCATCAAAATGTATGATAACTTGATGAAAAGTCGATAAATGTTGACGGAATCCAACTAACCTGCAAAACTGTTTGACACGTCCAAAACGCCTTTAGCTTTCCAACATCCTAAAAGAACACCGACAACTCTTTTCTGATTACCAATTTTTCCCATACGATTAAAGTGATCCACTACACTCAATAAAACCAGTGGATGAACCACTACTTTTGTAGTCACAACCTCTTGACTCGGCATTTTTGGACAGTTTCGTGAATTTCTATACTATGTTGAACCAGAGAGGAAATAAGATGCTCGTGTCCAGAGTTTCGTTGCCCCGAGTACAAGTGCTGCACCAAGCGACCAATTGTAGCAAAATATAGAAGGAATCTACCTTTTTTAGTTCAACGCAGTTGCCATTTTACCTTGTTTGGTTTTACCAGAGAGGAAATACAAAATTGCTAAATTGGTAGGACTCCAGAAGAAATGTAATGATTTTAATCCAAAATTTTCGTACCATTTCTGCACAAGAAATTGTCTAATTTCATTTTTTTATGAAAGTTGAAAGTTCATCGACTATGTATATATTAATTATACGAGGAATAAGAAAATCCTTGGTTTTTTTTTGTGTTAGAGAAGAAGAGGCTCTGGAATTCCCGCAAATTTCAACCAAAAAATTAACTTTTATTGTTTAAATATGAAATAACACAACCTGCAAATTTTGAAATGATTCGCTTCATAGTTTCGTAAAAAGAAAATCATAAAGATTAACTTATTTTGAGAAGTCCTAAACCACGTATTTCTAAATGACGCAATATTAGAAAAACAATAAGGCATCGTTTAGAAGAATATTATGTTTATTAACAATAGATAAGCAAGTAGGTAGTTTCGAAAGGTTCGTGTGTTTTCCTCGTTAATGTTTATAATACCCAAGCTTCGAAGATTTATCTATTTACATCGTAACATTGTGAAATCAGTTGTTTTTTCAAGTTTCTAGGAAGCCCGTCGTCGGTCGTCGGTCGTCGGTCGTTGTCCACTGACCGACCACGCATTCACGCATTTGCTCTGTGATAGCCGTAGACGTTGGACGTTTTATAATCAAGTAAGTTCTGCAATTGACTTGAAAACTTGAAACTATTCTAAATCAGTTCCAATATTCTCCATTGTTACTTGTAATTACTGTCAGTGTGTTTTTTTCACTGGTAATTTGAAATTTCGGGCAAATAAACGAAATGTCCAATCTAAATAAAGTTTTTCCTACTGATTAATACACTTATTGAGAGTACAAACAAATTTTTTTTGCAATTTATAATAGTTTATTTAACTATATATATCGCACTGAATTGAGCGCCTCAAGAAAACGATGTAGTGCTTGCGTAGATGATTGCAAAAAAATTATTTGATTAATCAGTCTCAAATTTTTACACATTATTCAACACATCAGTGGCTATCGCAGGGACCACGGAAACTTTGTTTTATTAACTAATTTCATACTTTTTACAATGACTAATGACTAAAAATTCATCGAATTTCGGAACTTTAACATTCAAACTTCCGTCATTTGGTTAATTTTTTATCAATTAAAATAATTTTGGTTCCAACGATAACGACATCCGTGACGACTAAAAACCATTTTGAATTTTTTTATTCAGATGCGTCGTTCTTCTGGAATCATCTACGCAAGCACTACATCGTTTTCTTGAGGCGCTCAATTCAGTGCGATATAGTTAAATAAACTATTATAAATTGCAAAAAAAATTTGTTTGTACTCTCAATAAGTGTATTAATCAGTAGGAAAAACTTTATTTAGATTGGACATTTCGTTTAGTACAAAAAAATTCACAAAAAAAGGCAATTTTTCAGAGGTTCACACTGGTAAGACCCCTTAAATTCTTTACAAGAACAAATACTTACCACTACTTCTAATTTTAATTTCCATCATAAATGCCGCTGTAATGTAAAGCCAATGCTAATTGATACATTCGAATATGTGTAATGTGAAAAGGGGAAGATGCCTGTAGTGACACTAAAAATTGTGGTTCTGATATATGCTATCGTAGAATCACCGTCGGTATAGTTGAACTACAGGTTCTTGTAAATGCTAGCGTTGAACTAAAACGGTTAGATTCCTACTATTTTGCTACAATCGGCC
This sequence comes from Perdita meconis, assembly GCA_030770465.2. Lineage (NCBI taxonomy): Eukaryota > Metazoa > Arthropoda > Insecta > Hymenoptera > Andrenidae > Perdita > Perdita meconis. Next base: position 6,311,415 of record JASKOS020000004.1, read on the forward strand.
GCTGGGGCAGCACTTCCCCGGGGACACCGAAATCCCGGGTGTGAGCACTCTCATTTCCTCTCTGGTTTTACCTTTAGCACGGAGTCGGCTGTGCAAGCAAGAACGTCTGTTTCGTCTGTTTACTGATCATTTACTGAATATAGGCGACATTTTTAAGAAAATTGATCAATTATAATTAAAAAAATAAAAGACAATATTTAATTTTTAATAAAATTGTAGTAAATAATTGTAGTAATTACAGTAATTAAAATATTAAAAGTACATATTTTGTGGGTAGAAACTTGATAGAGTCTAAATATCATCTGAATTCGTAGATAGAATGAAATTTAATTAAATTATTAATGGTTTTATGGGAAATATTTTTCTTCTTTCAGCAATTGCAATAATTTGTGATGTATTATACTTCACGGTCAGTTCATAGTTAGCAGCACTATCGAGAAGATTACAGTTTCTGCAGTGTATTCATCTTTCACCCAATTATTAAAAGGTAGTCTATTTAAATTAAATATTTCGATAGTCCCTGAATAAAAATAATATGCAATAATGTCAAGAGAGGCAAAACAAGTATCGGGGCATAATATTTAATTGTTATTCATTACAATATACACCGAGCACAAGGTATCACGTGCTGATTATACCATGAACGAAGCATGGAGTAGACTTGTAATCATGTGAGAGTTTGTGTCACGCGATCTGAAATACCATTGATGTGGAAATGCCGGTATTTTTAAAAAATCTTGAAATCATTTACACCCTCTGGGTTTAAGAAGATTGATTTCAAGAACTATATTGTGGAACTAATTATTAAATTATATAAAACTTCAATATATACCATTACTGCGTACACTTACCATTAACACTTGACAACCACTGTAAATCTCTTGGTCGACGATTTTGGAGCAAATGAATCCATTACCATTTTCGTATTATATCCAACGTCACTGACAGCACTATTATTAGTGATAAGTAGATACCGAATTCTATCAGTGGCGGATCCAGAAGCCCTTGGGGGGGGGGCGGGCGAAATGTATAAAAGTAAAAAAGTACATTTTTTAACCGTCTTTTTATGCTTCATAAGCAATTAGAATAATTACGTGTTATATAATTGTGATTAAAGACTTTATTTTATAAGGGAAACGGGTATAAAAGATATTACAACAATGAGATTGATACTACAAAAATTTTATTTCATAATACAAATTCTGTTCTATGTTTGCGAATTTTTGCGAATCGATCTATAACACTGTCTTCATTTATAACGCACGGCCGATGAGCCTATCTTCTGCCATAGTCGATCTAAATACGTAACAAGTTTTTCAGAATGTGAGGTAATATTTTTAAGCCATGTACACACATTGCGAGGCAGCCTCGCAGTGTCCGTACCAGGGTTGCCATGTGAGTGTCGTGCCATACCCTTTACCCTTCCGCCCCTCGCCTAGATGTTTCCCCACTCTTCCGCCTGTGAGACTGGTAGGGTAAGTAACGGGTGTCTTTTGTGCTACGCTACCACGTGCTACGCGACGCGACGCTACGGACTCCGTAGCGTAAGACACCCGTTATTTACCCTACCAGTCTCACAGGCGGAAGAGTGGTGGGACATCTTGGCGAGGGGCGGAAAGGTAAGGGGTATGGCACGACACTCACATGGCAACCCTGGTCCGTACACGGCTTTATATTTTATTACTCTTGGAGGGGGGGGGGGGGGCGATCGCCACTGAATTCTATGCATTTATGTCAATGCTAGGTATATAAAAAATCTACGAGATCGTTATCATGTGCCAAAATATGCAAAATATCAACAGTATTATTCAAGTTAAAGTTTTTCAAGTTTCAATTCTCTATTTGTGCTTGTAAAAATTTTATTTCGCATAAAGATCGGCTGTTTAGTGCTACGAATTAAAATGATTTAATTCATCTTTAGTATAATACTCTTACATCTACCGTAGCCAATTGGCTCTAAGATCACTCCTGGTCATCTGTGTCTAGGATGTTCACTGGATGACCAGTGGTTTTCGGTATCCATCCAAGGTCCTCGATCGCCCCGGAGGTCTTGAGGTGCCCGCGAAGGCGATCCGCTCTCGGCGCGGCGGCGGATCGCCGTAGACTAAGGGATCTATCGATCTCCAGGGGTATTTATATGTCAGAGATCAACGGTTGATCAAACCGGCAGATTTGAATGAAATCGCAGGAGATTGAAATTTTCGACAAAATAAAGATTGCAGTCATACTTTTTGCAACGTCAATTGTTAACAACAATTTCACGCACCGTTCTTTGCAATTATTAACAATCCTCATTCTTAAATAAACAAACACAAAGCATGCGACATTTGATTATTTGATCTTCGACATAATGGTTGCGTTCAGTGTTCTCAACCGTTGCGCAACTATTGAGTGATTTTACTAGGAGGGTAGATCAAATACAAACCGGAATTTCTTTTTTTTTTTTTTAATTTACTGTCACAGTAAGCAAAGTTTTGAACACATGTTATTTTTCTGTTTTATTTTCACTCTTATGTATACATTTTTTCCATCGAATTGGAAGTTTTTTAATCTCGTGATTGAAGTATGAACTTGGCCGTGTCTCTATCCAATTGCGCCAGCACAATTCTACACCTTGATCGAGTGATCCAAACATGTGGTAGTCAAACGGGGAAGGTCTGGACTATAGGGCAGATGTTCCAGTGTTTCCCAATAAACTTTTTTGAAAAGAAACTGGCTTATCAGTAAAAGAAGCGAGACATGCTTATTTGAAGTCTGATTTTGCTTCATGACAACGCTCGTTGCCACGCACCGTTGCACTGATCTTGTATTGTTGAAAAATTGTATTTCAACTTCAACTTCAACACAAACTTTCTTGTATTGTTATTAAAATTGAAACTGTTATTTGAAGAAACAAAGTGATTGAGTCAAAAAGGACTCAAAGACCATAGCCAGGTTAATATTTGTTGAAGTTTGGAACTAATTGTAGATGTTTTTTCTGACGAATGTGTTTGAACTGTTTCATTGCTTAGAAAATCAGTAGGAACGTATTTTTCAAAACGCAGTTCGTCAGAAGATGCATCCACTATAACCGTAGTCTAATACAACGTTGAAATTTTCCTCGTTTTTATAAAGTAATTTTTTATGTATAATTCTTGTTCAATCAAATAAACCCAAACACACTCGTTTCTTTTCTTCTTTCAAGTCTGACAAATATTTGTTTGCATTTTTCGTAGAATGTCGAAGCCAATAGTATTCGTAACCGGAAACGCGAAGAAGTTGGAGGAGTTCGTGGCCATTCTAGGAAAAAATTTCCCCCGCGAGATCACGAGCAGAAAGATCGATCTTCCGGAGTACCAAGGAGATATAGACGATATTTGTCGAAACAAGTGTCGAGCCGCGGCGAATCTCGTAAAGGGGCCAGTTATCATCGAAGACACGTGTCTGTGCTTCAACGCGATGAAGGGTTTGCCCGGTCCATACATTAAATGGTTTCTGGACAAGCTGGGCCCAGAGGGTCTTTATCGGATGCTTCATGGCTGGGAAGACAAAACCGCGGAAGCGGTTTGCACGTTCGCTTACTGCGCCGGGGAACCGCAAGATTCAGTTTTGCTGTTCCAGGGCCGAACGCAAGGAACAATTGTCGATCCTCGAGGATCGCGAGATTTCGGATGGGACCCGTGCTTTCAACCCCTAGGAAATGAGAAGACTTACGCAGAACTGCCGAAGGAAGTGAAAAATCAGATTTCTCATCGAAGTAAAGCGCTACAGAAATTGAAGGATCATTTTATGAAGGACTTTGAACATTAACTCGGTGGATTAATTACAACATAGACGCACGTTGACTTCCCTATAAACCATCAGCGTGCACAACGGCAGCAGATTGTCAGCAGATGTAACGCAACCTGCGTGCAGATCCATTGTCTGCATTAGGTTGCCATGTTGCAAACGAAGCCTGTATTAGCAGATAGGAGAAGAGATTGGCGTCAGAAACCGAACAGATCATGTCAGTAGAACCTGTCGTCAGGTCTGTCAGTCAGGGGCGAATTTAGAGACTTGGTGCCCCCTTTTCTAATTATGCATATCGCAGCTTTTAAGTACTCAATTCATTCAACAAATTTTATTTTAGAACAGAAATCGTTATTATTATTGACGAAGAAATAAAAAGTTATAGGCAAAAATGTTTTGTTACCATCTTTTTCAATTCTTTCGCCCACAATTTGCCGCCCCTCTAAAATTCGCCGCCCTAGGCTGCAGCCTACTTAGCCATATGGAAATCCGCCTCTGCTGTCAACAGTCAGCAATATCTGCTTGGATTCTAATGTCAATCTGCCGCCAGGCCGACAGCAGGTTTACCGATAGCTTATGTCAGCAGGACCTGCGCTTTTTCTGTCGCCACTCTATTAACAGACTTGCATATAACAAATCATGCATCAAATCTGCAACCAATCTGACAGCAAATGCTGTCAAAATCTGCTCCAGCAGATTCGGCTGATAGGGTTAATTTATTACTAATAAGTTGTCTGTAAAAGTTGCAAGAGTAAATAATAAGTGAATGATCGTTCCTCAACTAAATTTTGTTTCTTTATTAATTTCTTCGCGGAAATGTATGTATTTTCTGCTGCGAACGATTGAATATCTTCAGAAAACACACACGGCATTTTGACCCTACGAGTTAGTTCCCTCTTTTATCGAACACGATTTCACGTTGAAAGTATATTTCAAGAAACCTGATGATAACAGATGAGCTATACTTCAATTTATGTTCTATAGTATACTGATGTAAATGTGTGATATTTCTTTTACATTAAGTTATATTTGGCATGTTTATCAAACATGATAAATTTGGTGACAGTTTTTGGCGACAATTTGGTGACAGTGCTGAGCACTAAGCAGAAGAGATCTTGTGTCAAATTTGGTGCCAAACCCATAAAAGATATTGATAGCAAATTCTGTTAAGATCTGTTCAAGTAGACTTGATTATCAGGGATACATACATTTTTCCTTGTTGCGAAGAACGGTATGTAAACTGTAAACATGTAATCGTTTCAGATTGCCTGTGTTTGCGTCCATTATTGATAAAATTAATTGAAAAGAACACGGTACTGCTACTTAATAAGAAGTCTCTAAAAAGTCAAGAATCTATAATATCCAATAAAAACATTGGAATAACATATATTTCGGTCATTTATAGTATTTCTGTAATATTAAAAAAGAGATCAACCCTATTGCGTTCTCAGCATCTATTCCGACTGAATTTTTTCCCACAAGTATCTAATCGATACAAAGGTGAGAATGTTATGAATAATATTTATGCTTCTTGATGCTCATATCAAGAATTCATCTATATTCATAACGACGAGTTGATAAAACTGATTAGACACATTTTCTGCTGCTAGGTACGCGAAATGCGTAGAACGCAACAGGTCAGATGTATGATGTTTCGTTCAACGAAGAAATTTGAATACGAGGGAAATGAATGCGGAAATCTGTATTACCGCATTCAATTATCCATGATTATGACAACGAGAAAAATCAAATATCGAATTGTTTAGTTAGGGGATATTTGCATTAATTTGCAAGAATCATTCGTTGCAGCGATGCCCGAACGGGTTATCTTTTGCATAGATTACACGATGCGGCCGGTTCTTAGCACCCAGTTCCGAAGGGTTATCACAATGTATTTGCTTTTTTTATTCCACCGGGATGCGATGATTTTTCGTCTTATAAAAGGAGGATAGTTCGGAGCAGCATTACCAGTCTTTCGTCGATGGTCAGTCTAAGATGAATAATATTCTGTTAGGTGAGTGTAAGAAAGAGGGAATGGTTGTCACGTTTTCAGTAATATCCTATGTTTTCTACTTTAATATTACACAAACTATTCATTTTTTCAATGTTGCTGGCTCTTTTAGCCGTGTTGAAGACGACACCACGTATCTAGATCAAAGTTTAGGTGCAAAGTTGTCTCGATAAAAGTGCGATTATCAAAATAATTTCATTGAATGTTGCAGCTAATTTCCCCCATGGAAAAATACTGACTTACAACTACACGAATAACGTCAAGTCCGGAATCATCAAGCCTGCTCCTTACGCATTTCAATTGTTCATCAATTCTACTCTCCAAGTGCAGCATTACGACAAGGACCCAACTCTACGAAATGCTTACTATGTTCGCTTACTCGACGTAAAGCACAAACTTTTCAATGGACATGCGGTACATTCAGACACTCTGCAATTCATAGACCTGCCGCTTCCAGATTTGTTTATTTTCCAGGTGCATGGTGTCAAGTTTGTAGAAGAGAATACGAAATGGCCGGAAAACATAAAGAGGTCCATCGCATCCATACTTCAGCTGGATTTGGAAAAGATCTACAGGCATAGTCATTCCGATCCACATACTTTTATAAGTGACGAGGTAGGTAACGACTGATGGGAATACCTCAAGATTTTGGTTAATGTTCTCTTTGGTTGTTACCACTAGGACACCATCTATGGTTCCTGTCGAGCGTTTTACATTGTGAATAAACCCATCTCAACTTCTTGGTTGCCCAATTCTTTGATGATTACGAAATACCATGAACCAATGAAATGTTCTAATTTCTCTTATCACACATTTAATCACGTTGAACCTGAAAAATGTTACATTACGCCTGAGGTATTACAAAAACTTTCAAACTCATTCTTTGGAACGTTGGAAATTAAATCCTTTTCATTTTTACGAAGAACGATATGAGCACTGCGAGTCGACGAGTATTCGAGATTAGTCTCGAAAGTGAAGAGTTTTTCATCGAGAAAATAATTGGCCGTGGAGTTATCAATTATTTCCCTTGGTTGGCTAACGCAGAGGCACATTATCTTCTGATCAAGTAATTGAACAATTATCATTTTTAGCGCAACGCGAATACGTGGAAAATTTTTGGGATACGTAACTGTGTACTTTTCCAGCCAAACTATGATACTTAACAATGTAGAGCCCATGCCTTACGATTCCGAAATGTTGGTGATCGATACACCCATTCAGGACGTCACTTTCTCTAAGCCTACCACATTCTATTCCGGTACCGGCGATTTAGACGTGAGCCAAGGACGACACAGCATCAGCGTCGAAGGACTCGTCGATACGCTCATGAAGATGTTAGACGAGGCTGCTGGTTACCTAAAGAGTATCACATGGACGTGAAGCCACCGGAATGGAAACATGGACAGACGATCAACAGGATTTCGCAAGTAATGAGTTTCATGAGCGTCGAGATTCTGGAGGAAGTTTACGGTAGAATTCAAAATCTTCCGACTACGAATAAAACGATCATGTGCGTAAATCGATGCTCATTATTAGACAGCGGATCTTTATGTAAAATACAATTTCTACAAGCGCAAATGAAGATTTGGAATTTAAATGCTTAGTGTTCTAAACATTCAAACTTGAACAGTATTGTTGATATTATGAACATTTTGGCATATGATTACAGTCTCATAGATTTTTTACATACTTAGCATTGCCATAAATGCATAAAATCCGCTGTCTAGTCATTGTACAAGAAAGAGTGGTTATAAAATATTCTTTCTATTCGTGTTAGGAACATCTTCCTCGGGGTGGTACCGAACGTGCGAACCACGGCTGCGTGTCTCTTCACGCGAAACTTGGTTCGCCAAAATATTGTTCCACAGTGGACTGCCCTCGAACTGCTCAGCGTGCTCCCGATGCACGTGAAGATACCTTCGAAACAATTGCTCGAAGAAATGGTACCGCTCATCCATCTTAACGCACCTGTTCCATTCTTCGTGAGAAAGGCTGTCATACTCTGCTTTTCTACGCTCATTCACAAGACTTGCGCGAACATATCCACTGACGACGATTTGACCAAATACATCGAGGAGTTTTGGAATCGTCTCGAAGGTTAGTACCGTTCAGCAAGTTTGCTACTTTTCAAGTAAACTGCGAAGAATGACGTGATTTTCAGAAATTTTTTGCGAAGTATTTGGTTCATGGAAGTTTTTGAAACTTCTGGAGCATTTTTGTTTACATTTCGGAATATGAAATAATTTTTATTTATGTTAGTATGTTTGTTTTCTGCAGAGTTATTAAGATCGTCCTCCCTGACTTCGGAATCGATGGCGTTCATTATAGAGTACTGTTTAACTCAACAAATATTTCATAAATTGCGTAGTCCTAGCGCATACATATACATACATAATTGAATTCCCCAGCGGACGAATCGTTAAGATTAATTATATCAATGATTTAAATTATATTTATTGCATAATTAAGAAAAAATTTTTTGCGCGCAAAACCCTATATTATTACTAATTTTGCATTTCTTCTCAACCGACTTAGGTTCTTCCGATGTGTAATTTTATTAAAAAGACAAATCTATTCGGTTTTTTCTTGCGGGACAAACCCAAAATGCTCTATACTGCACATCAGTTAATGGCATCGATTCCGAGACCATGAAGATCTTAATAACTCCGCAAAAAGTGAACAATATTTTTTCATATTTTGCAATGTATTTTCAGTACTTCGTAAAAAATCTCTGAAAATCACATATAGTTCTTAGCAGGTTTACTTAAATCTCCCCCTTAAGTTTGACTATGCAACGTGCTCGTCGCATTATTTTATAAACGAACGTTATTTTATAGGTGCAGAAACTTACGAGATGCAAGTAGTGTACATGATGGCCATCGAAAACATTGGCAAGATAGATGTTTTGAGTGTCTTGTCGCCAGTTATCCAGGGCGAAGTGCGCATTTCTAATGATCTAAAGAACATCCGTATTCTAGCTATTTAGGCGATCAAGAAAGTGATCGTCGATTTTGCAGATCGCGGTCATAATTTGCTCTGGCCGATCCTCGCCAATACCGAAGCTTCCCTGCCGCTTAGGATCGCCGCTTACGACGTCTTGATAGATAAATCAGCTGCCTGATTTGGAACGCCTAATAAAGATATATTGGTTTATAGTTTACGAAAATAACGAGCACCTGTACAACTATCACGTAGAGACGATCAAGGGACTCGCTGCCTCCGTCGATCCTTGCCTCATACCCGTTCGAGAAATGGCTAGGAAAATATTGCGCTTCACGAGGATGAGAGGAGCTAACTTCTACGTCGACTCTTTCGACCAAACATACGGCCACGGTGAAGGTTTCGAGTACTCTTTGATCGTAGATCAGTGGAGTGGTTTGCCGTTCATTGGCTCCGTCAGTTACATGAGGTCTGTTGCTCGTAGATCCGCGAATCGTTGGGGAGTGAGTATCTTAATTATCCGTGACAATAATCAAGAAATTTTAATTATTATTGCTACGTTCGTCTTAGGTTTATTGGCATATGAATGGAACGGTAGAGGGTCTGAGCCATGCCGGTAGAAATATCTTGGGTGACGTTAAACAATACATCACCGATAAGAATATGAGTGATTTGTGAAACTATGGCAGTTTCGAAGTTGGCCTACATAAAGAATTTCGAAGCGTATGTATACATAACATTGAACGATAACGTCATCATGGTATTGCACTACCATAGAGATACCATGATGAAATTTCTTCAAGAATTGGAATCGTGGAAGAACATACTTTGTAAAGCTGACAAACAGTTTATTCTCTTCGACGACCATTTCGAAATGCACGTACCAACCGATTCTGGTCTGCCAGCGATTTTGACGACGACAACACCCACCGTCGACGCTTTCAATACCAACATCGACATGTGAACAGAAGGGGATCTGACGCATCTACGGTGGACCCACAAGTACCAAGAATGGAAGCACGGGGAATACGCAATGACCATATATAACCCTGTTGACGACATTTGGCATTCTATATCTAGAACAGGATCCCGTGATATCGTCGTGCTGGCCAATTTCACAATTACTTTCGAGAAAGACAAGTCGACCTTGTACATCACGTCGCCGAGATTACCCATGAACGAATATTCGATCGTTGGATTGATAACGCAAGCTAAGAACTTTGTCATCATTTTCGGTGATAAAACGGGAGCGTTGAGGAAGAGTTGTCCGTCTTGTCGTTATGTACAGAATGTCACTGGTATCATCAGCAACAAGACTCAAATGCATGATCACCACTCAAAGGACACCGCGCTCCGATTTTTTTCGGGGATACACAATTGCGAGGGTCATGTTACGCCTTTACCCATTACCGATCTCCACCAAGCACTTTCCACGTATAACAATCCCACGTGAGTATCAAGCATCATTCTTGGGTATTCTCAGATTTTAATGGAACTTGGCATATGTGTAGATCTCCTTCTACCGATGCTGAATGAATATCTGTGAATATCTTTGATTAAATCATTCTGTTCAAAGGAAAAATTCATTTAACTCTCTTTCTCTCTGATAGTAATAATATAAATTTTGCTTTCTAGATTTGTGTTAACACAAACTCCATTTTTTTTTAAATGTGACGCGTCGTTTTTACAGTCACAGATATGTTCTGCATCGGTAGAATGAGATCTACACACGGTTCCCTCGTTAGAGTAATAATAATGAATTTTATGGCGATATCAAGAACAATATGATTTCGTCGCAAGGCACAAGTTGTTCGAATCTGAATAAGATTGAGCCGAGTACTCGTTACCTCGCTTCACATGTAAGTTGAAAAAATTGACTTAAATTTTTAAGGGTGATTAATTTTTCTATTCTATAAATTTAGGTCAATTACACTCTTAAAGTTAAGAAAGAAAGTATAATCACGAAGCCGCTGTATTACTTTAGCGACATGATGTTGAATATTCATGGAATTATGGACGTTCTGTCTAGTCAGCACCTACACGATGAAAGTATAAGAAAATGGGATGCACACTTGACCATTGATCTGACAGAGACACACACCATGAACTCTAGGAAAGTCGCACTCACTCGTGTAACTCCGGGAGAGTCAAACTTGATGGTTCGTCGTTGAAAGTTTGCATGGTAAATATTGTGGGCAAGTTTATTGAGGAATAACTAATGAATTATTTGATTCCTGTAGGTATGCATCGATGGTGTGAAGGAATATCCAAAAATTGATACAAATTTAGGAAACCCAATTCATATAACAAATGAAACTAATACTAAAATAAATATCGTTATGGGAAGAGCGGAGAACATGTGCGTGAACGACGAAATGGATATTGCAATAAACATCAAAGGCGAAAAGTCAGAGGAAAAATTGCATCGCGAATATCACGACAATGAATACGCAGCTTGTCATAATAGACACGATTCGCGGCTTAAAACTGAAGGCAAAGATATGTTTAAAATTGGGGGATGGTTGCGCGAAACTATATTAGAAACGACGCTAAGAAGATATACAACGAACGTGACATTAAATAAGGTGAGTGTTGGTTATCGAGAAACCAGACAATTTTGATATTTTATTGAAGTAGTTTCAATTTGCAATATTTTTGTTTTCTAGGTGCCTTCCTACCTCTTAACTCTGCTAATATGCTAGAAGATATGTGGCTTTCTCGTTTCTATCCACACTTGACGTACGTCTCTAATAAAACAGATCCTAGAAATTTGAAATTTGTCACGGAGTTTTCAGTATGGTCGCCTCACATTGACACAACCGTCGTCCAACCAATTCGTAGTTATCAATTGCTCCAACTACCATACGGTAATACGTTGTGGAATATCTGGATGGACAACATTATCTTCGGTGTTCCTACTTTGATAGAGTACGTCACCAACGCTAGCAGTAAGTTTTCTATTACTTAACAATAATAATTAACATTACTTCTTTCACTCAAAATAATGTTTCCCCTACTTTTGCAGAACCATGTACAGTCTATCCTGAGCACGTTATAAATTACGATAATCGCAAGATTCCATTTGAGTACAATAACACTGAGAGATGGAATCGTGTAACTGAAGACGACGATAAAAAGTTCGCCGTCTATGTCGAAAAATTTAAGGACCAGAAACTAGCTACGAGAGTCTTAATCGGCGAACATGAAATGCATATCATACCCGAAAATGAGAGCGTATAGTGGACGGTAAACAAATATCCGATCCCGATAATGGTGTTTTAATACCTGCAAGCAATTTGGACCATTATAAAATGAGGTGAGTTTAATGTAGATTACTGATGATTATGAGACTTGAACCATTTTCCTGTGAAAACATGCAATAATAACGGATAATTGTAATATTTTAGGTTAACTACAATAGATCATTTGATCATTGGATCATAGATTCGACGAAGGTACCGTTGACCGTCTTTTATACAGCAAATAGTGTGACCGCATTTTTGAATACCGTTTTTCGCGGTGTAGTAAGCGGTTTGTGTGGTTCTATGAATGGTGCCCCGAATTTTTCATAAAGTTAGAAACTTATGAAAAGTTAATAAACTTAGACTTTAATATATATGTGGCTATTTATTTTACTGTAGCAATTTTATTTTTACAAAGTTTTATTGAAAACGAAAATGTTTCTATATGAATTTCCATTTATAGAAGGAAATGTTGATGAGTATTTGTAGTTCCAGTTCCTTTATGAGGTTCGTAATTTACAGGTCCCCACTTGCCTCCGTGGCGCAATCGGCTAGCGCGTTCGGCTGTTAACCGAAAGGTTGGTGGTTCGAGCCCACCCGGGGGCGTTTTTTTTTTTTACCGTTTATAATTTACAAAATTTATAGATTGAATGGATTAATTTAAAAAACGATGCGTAGCGGTTTTATTATTGAAAGTGCTATATGTAAATAGTAAATATTAGAAAAAAATTAAAGAATGAAAAATATGTGCTTATGTTGCAAGAAACAGAATGATCTATAGCTTATGCAATTTTCTTGCATTCGTACTGTTTTTTGAAAACTGGTGGTGACGTTCAATTTCTTAAACGGAACGCTGTATATTTTTGTATATTATTCGAAAGCGTATGACAAGACGAATTTATCCGTGTTCTATAAACTCAGGGTCAGATTAAGATTTTTTGGACCCAGGGTTATCAAATCTTGGATGCCTCCTTGCTTAGGAAACGAGATTTTTTGTAATAACGTATATAATAAAATACATAAATCTTCGAATATTAAAATTTTAATATCAATCGAAATGTTTTTTTTTTTTGTTAATTTTAATTTTGCAAAGTCTTGCATCACATCTTCAAAATCGTTAGACTTCAGTAGCTCAGAATTAGATTCAATTGCTAAACATCCCAATTGATCCTAATTAAAGAAGATATAAACTGATCGTCTCACATCGTACGTCGCTGTATACATATTCTTTACTCTCCTTAAAAAAGAAAATGGTACAGATATACTGACTTTATAGTGTATTTATAATTACTTTAAAATAGAAAGAACAAATGTTTTCTCATAAATGGAGGCTCAGAACATATAGTTCAGAACATGTTTATAAGTACATACAGTAAAACTTTGATTATCCGATTTTCATGTTTATAGAGTGTAAAATGCTAATAATTAGTAGAACCCCTATAATATAGCCATTTAAAACCTTAGCTCTCTGTTTCCGCATTAGGCTGCTATTTTGGAAACAGGGTCTGTATTATCAGATCGGGATGTAGATTGGCGTCAGAAAGCGAACAGATCCTGCTAACAGAACTTGTAACAAATCTGCCGTCAAGTTGGCAACAAGTCTGTCAACAGATTCTGTCAACAGGGTTTCTGTCGCCAATTTGTTAACAGTCCTATACATTACAGATCCTGCATCAAATTTGCTGCGAATCTAACAACTAATACTGTAATGGTAGAATCTGTAAAAATCTGTTCGACAGGTTTGGTTATCTGAGACCTTATTAAATCATATATAGTTCAAGTTTTACTCGAAGTCCCACTGAATTCTTATATTTATTTATTTATTAACGTCTTTATTGCATATACAGGGTGTCCCACGTAACACTTTTCACGATTTTTCAAGTACTTGCGATAATCTGACAAAAAAATATAAATTGCAATAAAAAAAGTTCGAATTTTTTTAAAATTATTGTCAAGGCCACCTTCATTTTTTTGAATGAATATGAATTTGTCTTGACACGCGCTTTCATATAACATAAAAAAATAAATATCCATTCCATTTAACATTCCATTTAAAAAATTGAAATTCAAAAAATAATATCAATATAAGAAAAATTGCATAAACCTCTGTATATGTTGCTTGCAAAAAACAGTATTATTTTTTTTATTTAATTTTTTTTCTAATATTTGCTATTTACAAAAAGATAAAACTCTGGCTAATATAATAGCATGTACACGTTGTATATCTCCTAAGATCTAAGATCTTTAGATCCAGTTAATTCTCGTCAGTGAAATCAATAATTGTTGTTATCATCTGTTGTTATTAGTGTTAGCAGAGTGTTACTACATATAGATATTGTATGTGTGTAAAAACGTTAACGCTAACTTCAGAGGCGCGAAGTTTGAACTGAATGTAATAGCAGGTGATGCACCCGCTTGTCCTCAAAATGGCGATACCGGCTAATCGGCCACACTCTCCTTATACCCACTCTACGCTCCAGCTGCTGTAAGTACCATCTGTCGTACAATTTTCTAAACTGAATTGATAACAGCGCTTCTGGTGGATTGTGATAACCACTAAATTTTGCCAACAGTTAGTCCTATATGAGTGCCCACCCCCGCAGTAAAGTTTAGACAGTCAAGTTTAGTTCATTTACTGATTTACCGCGTGGACATTGGACATTATTATTGATAACTGTTGGTAACATTGGTAAGAAGGAATGTTCGATTCCGATTCGATTCTTTCGATTAAAAGATCGACCTTTAAAATCGATTTTTCTGTTAATCGATACTTTATCATAAAAATCGGAAATCGGTTTTCCTTACTTCAGGCTTCAGGGGGTCAATTCTTGAGGTTTGTGACGTTCAAACTTCGAGAACAATCTTGTAAACTTCAAACTTTCATGTTTTTCAGAATTTCTAAGCACAAAATTTACACGTTTAAAATTTTGAAGCTTCAACTTTAAAACTTTTCAAATTCTAAACTTGAAAGCTTTCAAGTTTTCTAGTTTCAAATTTGCTAATTTCCAAACATTCAGAATTTCAAAGTATCCACAGTTTCAAAGTTTTTATTAAAGTTTGCAAATTTATAAGAGTTTTCAGTATTTGAAAGTATGTATATTGTTTTATTAAGTTTCTAGCTTCCCTAATAACACAAACCAGCAAGTGCAGGTCTGCTATAACCTGCGTTAGCATCTGGTGCCGCCTGGCGGGTAGTTTCGTGCAGGATTTTCCATGTTAGCACTACCGGCAAATTATCGAGCACCGGTGGAGAAAACCTGGTGACGGACCTGCACGAACCTATCGGCAGAAATACTAACAGACATGTACGGCAGAAGAACGTGCAGATTTATGCAGAACCTGGAATAGTGCAGTAATGTAGGCAGCTGCCGACTAGAATTGAGCAAACCATGTTAACATAACCGGAGGTTAACTGCGCATGCAGGGGTATGCAGAGAGAGACTATCTTTATTTTATTTTTGACAAAACGGAAGGAGATAGCAATAATATATAAATATATATATATTATATAACAATATATTATTTATATTCTGTTAGATACGGGTATGATTAGCGGCAAAATTGGGCAAAATATGTGTTTATACGTGAATCCATTTTTTGTCCTCATATTTATTTGAGAATTATACATAATAATAATATTTTGACGATGAGGTAGGCAGGAATAAATAAATATAATTAGGGTTCATTTGCGAATCCCGTCACGTGAAGGGAAGATTCGATCCGATGCAATAATTTTGTGGGTATTCCATAATAATAAATATAATCCCTAATAACAATCTACCTGCAGATGCACGTGCAGATGCGTGTGCTGATATGTGCTGAACCTGCATGCAGATGCTACGCTTTTACGACATCTATTGCACAGCACTGCAGTTCGAAACCCGCCGGTAGGACCTGCTGACTACTGCAGTGCAGAACGTTGACCAGACCTGTACACTTTTCTGCAGATTACCGACGGGAAAAATGGAGTAGATCCTGGTAACATAACCTGAAGGTTACCGACGGGAAAAATGGAATAGATTCTGACGACATAACCTGAAGGTTACTGACGAGAAAATTGGAGCAGATCCTGCTAACATAATCTAAGGGTTTCTGAGGGGAAAGTAGGAGCAGATATATATGCAGAATGAACCAATCGCTATCTTCTTTAATTTCACAAAATGAAAGAAGATAGCAAGTGCAATATGAATGTTTGTTGGAAGACAGCAGAAGAATCGATAAAATATGCGGTCATGGAATTTATGGATATTTGTATATAGTATTTCAAGTGAAATCAGGCAGTAACACAAGGCACATATAGTATATGTATCTTTAGCTGCGAACTAAGGTGTGTTTTGTCCCAATTTTGTTAGAAATAACAACGTGAAAAGGATTCCTGTGAAAGCATCGTGACGGCATCGTTTTAAGGGATTATTGGTAAAACAGAGCACAAAACGTAGCAATTACTGACCGGGGATCTCGAAGGATCTCGATTAAATAATTAAAGTGTAAAGAAACTTAAATATGTTTTTATATTAGATATATCCTCTAGGAGAATATAGAAAAAAGTATAGAAGTTTGTTTGAAAAATATCAATGATCTTATTTTGAAATCTCGCAAAAGAATTATCTGGGTAAAATTATTTCCGTTATTACCTTGAAATTATTCAACTTCGTCCTGATAAGTTTTTTCGTGTTATAATAAAGAAGGCAAGTATTTAGGTGACTTCATTTAGCCTGTATGCTATAATTATTCATATTGTGTAACATATACTATGTTTATTTATTATTGTTATTATACTCAAATTTTGTCACACTCATATCTATATTACTCGAAGAAATTATTACATTATTTTTGGTAAATTTGTTTTGACGAATTGGAAATTATTGTAACCACTATTAGTAATTAAAAAATGCCCCAAATGTGACTGCATCCCTCCACCTTCGCTTTCTGTAGTTGGGTGAGGCAGCTTTGCATATATAGGTACTCGGACCCAAAGGCACTAAAAATAGCCTATCTCTTGTTTATTTATTCCGGTAACACACTGCACTGGGTTTGTCTTCTTTGCGTTCGTTCTCAAGTTCGTAACAGTATCAATTTCAACCCCAAAATTATAATAATATAAGCTGTAAATTACAAACTGATATTGCTATTAGTGGTAATGTGCACGCAAAAGAATAGTCAACAATTTTACATGTTTACAGAAAATAATTAACGTTCGCGTTATTTGAGACCATTGCATTAAAATGAGACTTTCTCCTGTATGCGGATGATCTTAAAATTTTTAGGAGAGTCCAGAATATAGAAGACACACAAAAATTAAATTTAGATCTATTGAGATTCGGACAATGGTGTAAGAACAATGATATGAGGCTTAATATTTGGAAGTGTGTGGTATTTCGAGCTTCTCGCTTACAAAATCAATTAATCTATATATCCTTACGAATTGAAAAATGCTTTACTTACAGGAGTATTCGAAATAAAAGATGTAGGTGTTTCCTTTTCACCATGTTTAGATTTCAGATCTCATTATACCAATTCTGTCAATAAAGCTCTTGCAACCTTGGGATTCGTTACCAGATTTTCTAATTATTTCAAAAATAATGAGACTCACTCTGCTGTACACTTCTCTGGTGTAGTCAGGTCTGGGTTAAATATTGAAGTACTTATTGTGACGTGACGGATTCCATGTCAAAAATTGCCGCGTGTCGCAACCAATCACAGGCGTCGTAAGTACAGAGGCTAAAAAGAAACTTACATAATATCAATAATACACAACCACCTATTAGCACAGAAAGTTTTCGTGCAAATGGCGGATCCAATCATCGAGAAGGTAATTGATTTGCCACACTGTCTGTTTATCCTGTTTATCCTGTGTAGTCGTAAGGGGGGGAGAGCGACATCTCGCACGATCGACGAGCAATCGGTCTCGTCCTGTTCCGGATGGGATGTAACCGAGGTAAGTGCTTCTTTTTGTCTCCTCGTAATTTCGCTCTTTGAGACCTGATGGCGTCTTTTTCGTA
Source organism: Perdita meconis (assembly GCA_030770465.2). Classification (NCBI taxonomy): domain Eukaryota; kingdom Metazoa; phylum Arthropoda; class Insecta; order Hymenoptera; family Andrenidae; genus Perdita; species Perdita meconis. The sequence continues at coordinate 6,329,378 of JASKOS020000004.1, forward strand.
GCATGAAACTCGTTCGCGGGTTCGGGTCTCGCGAGATAAGAAGGCGGTTAATATCGAGTCTTTCGCGTGCGTCGTAATTGTTCAGGTATCGCGAGATATAAAGGTGCGGGTGAACACGTGCAACACAGATGCGTGTTTCGCGAATATTCCGTGTAAAAACGAGCAGTCTCTACCTGCAGGCACTCAAAAAGGGTCTGTTTTTACGATAAGATGCTATATCACAGCCCCGCAAATGTTCGAGAATGTCGGGTTTGGTCCCAACACGGTTTGTCTATACTATAGTGAGAGGAAATGCAAGGTACGGTAATTTTGTAGTCTTTTGCAGTGAATTTTGAAAATTGAGTAGTATTTTAATTTTAATATTTTTATGTTATTTATTTAAGAACTAGACGATTAATACATTTTGCGTGTAATTAAAATGGAAAATTTTGCACGTGGCGTTTCGCACAGTGTGACGAAACGCCGGTCTAGCGACACAAAAATCAATTTGGACATTGACGTCAAAATACAAATAATTATTCTCAATATATTGTATCTTGCTCATTGTATTTGAAAATGTAAAGATTATTGAAAAAATGAATATTGTTAATGAAAAATTTAACCTCAAACGTTACATACTTATGCGTCACGAAACAGCGTGTGCTTTCTCAGAGTGTTTTTAAGCAATGCGTATTACTTTCAAACTTTTAGTTTTATTAATATTTGCTTATTGATGTGTTACGTTAGACAACCCTTACTTTTAAATTACAATAAAGGTTTTAGTACATTATATTATCGGATATTATTTTCGGTTTGGTCGAAATTGCAAGCTAGACTCATAAGCTAGTGAAAACATGCATACAGATTTCAGACAAAAAATGACATCCCATATTTTTTATTGTATAAAGAAAACCTCACGTCATTTCTGTGAAACTACGTTATAGTGAATAATTTTTATCTGAGAATAAATTTTTGTAGGTTGCAAAATCACTTTTAATCGGTGTTTCGTCACACCGTGAGACATGTGCGTCGTGACCGGTGGCGGTCGTTCGTGTTTTGATTGGTGTGCGAGTGTTTATGCGATGTTTACGCTTCTTGCGGCGCACAGTGTGACGAGATACCGAACAGAAATGACGTGGATTTTCTTTATACAATAAAAAATATGGGATGTCATTTTTTGTCTCAAATCTGTATATATGTTTTCATTAGCTTATGAGTCTAACTTGCAATTTCGACCAAATTGAAAGTAATATACGATAATATATGATATAGATAGTTACTAGATTATAAACATCGAAATATGTTTAAGTAATGATTAAAGTGAATTTACAAAATCATCTTTTGTTCTCAATACAGAAACGGAATACATACTTTGGCAAAACGCGCGGCGGCGACAGTGGTATATTATGGTACATACTCAATGACGGCGACCTGCGCGGCACGCGCCTCGCCAGTCGTTTAGCGCATCGGGATCGGGGGACCGCCATGGAAACAAGTTGGAACGTCATAAGGATAAGTATTTTATTACACTTTTATTTTATCGATCATGTTCATAGTTGACCGTTCGGTTTTCTTAAATACTTGATCAAATGTTTCGAGAACAATCGCTACATTCGCGCATCATGGGCGCCGGGAGGGAGGTGCAAGGGGGTGCCCTGCAACCCCCTGGTTTGGAAGAAAGAATACGCAAAAAAAAATATTTGCGTGCGTATACACGTCGTTTGTTTGTTTGTAATGATCACAGGCCAGGGGCCTTATTGGCTTCGGAATGAAGTGACCTCCGCGGTCGATTTCCGAGGGCGACGCCTCCTTTCTCTCGCCTAGGGATGCCCGATACAGTATCGATACATGAAAGTATCGAAGTATCGGTTCAAAAATATCGATATTTTATATCGATACCGTGGGTATTGATATATCGGTATATCGATACTCCACGGTCCGATATTGTCCTTCGATACGAATGTATATAGAATATATGGGTCATTCCACCAAATAAAGACATGCTTCCTGGGTGACCCCCCGCGGATTTTTTTCCAATTTTGTGGAGTTATTCTCTGCATAAAAATGATGACTCACTCAAGAGTTCAGCTCTTAATATTAAGTAGTTTCGTAGTAATGATTTTTTGAATTTTGACCATTTTCTTTTTTTTGAACTTTTTCGTTAATTTTTTTGAACTAGAAACAATTTTCGTAAAAATACGAACAGTACGGTGTTTATGTAAAAAATTCTCAGCTTTTCAATGGAGATATTCATTTTTCATTATAACTAACAGAAGACCCTTAAAAATTCAATTAAAGTGAAAAAAGTGATTTTTTTGACATTGCGGCAAGTTTTATTTCAAATTTGATATTTTTTTCTGAAAGCTGAGAATTTTTTACACAAAATATGTCATTTTCGCAATGTGCTTATTTTTTGTTTAAGTACAATTAAATAATTGTCACTTTTTGATTTTATTTCAAACGGTAAAATAATTCCATGGTAATTTTCTAACAAGCGAACATACCGAACCCAGAAATTCAAAAAATTATGCAACTTCGGGTATATGTAGAGCATGTGTAGGTACGTATTACGCAATTTTTTTTTGCTGCTCAAATTCACTCTAAGGGGTTGAAACTAACCTTCGAAAAATTTGACTATTTTTCGATTTTATTTTTTATTACTTTATGAGATAGGAAAAAACTTTTGAGAAGTTGAGCAGCAAAAAAAATTGCGTAATACATACTACGTAATACTCAACTTCTCAAAAGTTTTTTCCTATCTCATAAAGTAATAAAAAATAAAATCGAAAAATAGTCAAATTTTTCGAAGGTTAGTTTCAACCCCTTAGAGTGAATTTGAACAGCAAAAAAAAATTGCGTAATACGTACATACCTACACATGCTCTACATATACCCGAAGTTGCATAATTTTTTGAATTTCTGGGTTCGGTATGTTCGCTTGTTAGAAAATTACCATGGAATTTGTTTCGGGACGACAATGATATCGAGAGAGTGGACTGTATTTTGACGATAGTCGAGTTCCAATTTCGGCCGAAATTGCGGGGGGAGTGGAAGGAGATTCACGATATGTGATTCAGACGTGGAGACAATGTAGTGATCTAAAACGAGTTCTTTATTCGCTTGATAGCGTCGTCTTTATCTCCACTGTTGTACACTCACACACTCTCACACGCACGCACAAGCGGTTAAATGGCGAGAGCCCAGTTCGCCGAATCCAGGGTTTGACGCGACGGATTAGATGCGATAATCCGGCGATAATCCGCGAGTTTCGTCTTCGACTAGTCTAGACGTATCGTCACGATTCGACAAGAATAATTCGACGATTTAAAGGCTGCGATGTACGAGAACAGTTCGATAGCAAAGCGGATTGTCATGCGAGTATGTCACGGTCTGATCGACGATTAACGAACGAAATTTTGGAATCGCAACAGTTTGATCGAGCCGGGCTTGCGTACCGATTTCGCCGGTTATAGAGTCGCCGGGAGGGGGGTCGCGAGTCGCAACCGTCACCGCGGTTCGAGATTCTTTCAAATCGGAACAGAATTATTTTACCGTTTGAAATAAAATCAAAAAGTGACAATTATTTAATTGTACTTAAACAAAAAATAAGCACATCCCGAAAATGACATATTTTGTGTAAAAAATTCTCAGCTTTCAGAAAAAAATATCAAATTTGAAATAAAACTTGCCGCAATGTCAAAAAAATCACTTTTTTCACTTTAATTGAATTTTTAAGGGTCTTCTGTTAGTTATAATGAAAAATGAATATCTCCATTGAAAAGCTGAGAATTTTTTACATAAACACCGTACTGTTCGTATTTTTACGAAAATTGTTTCTAGTTCAAAAAAATTAACGAAAAAGTTCAAAAAAAGAAAATGGTCAAAATTCAAAAAATCATTACTACGAAACTACTTAATATTAAGAGCTGAACTCTTGAGTGAGTCATCATTTTTATGCAGAGAATAACTCCACAAAATTGGAAAAAAATCCGCGGGGGGTCACCCAGGAAGCATGTCTTTATTTGGTGGAATGACCCATATAGAACTAGCATAAATATTCATCCAATCAAAATTCCGATTCCGCGTTTGATTTATGTTATTATATTGGCTGCACTAGTGCCTTGGCAACCCTGCTTATGAGATTCGTAATTCGTAATCACGGATGTAAAGGACTGTGTATGATTCTGAGGGGTTGAAGCAAAAGACGGAAGGGGTATCAACCTGTATATAGAAAATACGAAAATATAATTAGAACGCGGATACCTGAGGTTTCTTCTCGAACATTTGCCGTATCATAAAAGTATAAACTGGTGTCGGAGAAGCTCCGGCGAAAAACTTGAGCACCGACTTCTTTTGTATACAGATATTATTTAAAGGATTCGCTTTAGGTTTACAAGGAACGGGAAACGAACCGGTGCTCGACTTTTTCTCGATACCAGCAAGCTTAGTTTTATGACCCGGTAATCCTTATTACTGAAAAACAGAAGGAAACCCGAGGTATCCGCGTTCTAATTGTATTTTCGTATTTTCCATATTGTAAAAATAAAATGAAATTTCGCCTTCAATGGTGCAAAGTAGTACAGGGTTAACGTATCTCAGAACCACGGGTGCGTCAGTATTAGGGCGTCATATTTTTGACCGGCTGTACTGCAGAATGCCCGAGTCACGGTTTTACCGGTGGGCACCTTGTCCCGGGTTTATGATGCGTCAATTTCTATTGAAAAAAGCAGGAGTAAGACGCTGCGGAGTTAACTGTTGACGGAGAATTAAATGTTTTGACCTTCCGAAATACAAGTTTGTGGCGACAACAAGGTGAGCCTCCGGATCGGAGCCGGCTTTCGCTAGCCGAAATAAATTTATCCGAAAATGACGAATAATTTTTCGCGTTTATCCGAGAAAAAAAATGGAATAAACGTCGAATAAACGCGAAGTAGGTTCATGTAGCAGTGGTAGCTCATTTCAGTAACGTAGCACGATCTTTTTGTCGCTCGTGTCCGATCGGCTCTAAATCCGAGACGCGTGACGCCTGTTCGGCTTCGCTCGGCGTAGTTTTATTTAGTAATTCTTGCATATCAACTTCTGCACTGGTTTCATTAATTTTGCATGTATTCGGCAATAGAGACTGCTTGAACTTGTTAATACTGTGGTAGCTTGGCAAGGTTCCTGGGTGCAGTGAATTAATTTTTTTTGCGTAAAATATTATATCGTCTCACTGATGATTTAAAGTTTAAACTCAAAGATAAAGCTTCAATTACAGAAAATGTTTTATTTTGTGATGCTTTCACACCCTCAGACATTTCTATGGCATAATTGAGTTCGGCAATTGATATTGTTTGAATGAAGTCTTCAACTTTACGTTTTTTTACTTCATTAGAATATTCCGTAAAAGGCTTAATTGGCCTTCCTCCCTTTGAGAGTACCGTATCACTTGGTCCAGCCTAAATTCTGTTCATCTAATTTATTTCAGATTCGTCTATATTAATTTTTGTTGTAAGCCAAGTTGCATGTTACTCATAAAGCCTATTGTACATTCTATGACAACTATCGTATTTGCTTTTAATTTTAAAATGGACAAACGTTGCATTTCATCAATACTTTTATGAATGCAATTCGGTATATGAATTACATTTAAACTGTCCTTAATTAATTTTCATATTACAGAAATTTTATTTAATTCTGAATGTTTCCAAACTTCTAGGCATTGACCATAAGTAATAAAATTACACTGATCTAAAATAAAAAATTAACTAGTTCAATGAACAATTTTCTAGACAACCATCTTATTGTACAAAAAGTAATAAGATCGCAAACTTGATCAATTAACAAACAAGACACTTATTCAAAGAACTAATTTGCTTATTTAAAAAAGATTTTACGTATTAAATATCGTAACACATTTACTATAAAGTTATACTTCACCATAGCGATTATTAATATATGTATTTGCAAAAAAAAAATTACGGAGATATTTTTTGGTGTATTTTTTAAGTCTTCTCAAAGGTGATAAACATTTAATATTAAAAATTGAAATTAATTATTATTATTGTAAAAAACTTCCTCTGCAGTTTTAAAAGTATCATAATACCAAATACGTTGTATACAAATGAAACGAAAAACTCATACATTACACATCATACAGCCAATGGCATGTGTTTGAAGAAATACATCGAAATTAGGAATAACTAGGAATAAACTTTCAATATTAATTATGGCAACAAATTAGTGAATTCATAAAACGGTGATGGGTAGTATTATGTAAAATCTACATTCCTTTCATAAAATTTTAAAATAAAACAGATTTTGAATTGAATACTTGAGATTTTTGGGTTTTGTCCATTGAATGACACACTGTGCGGCGCGGTGCGACAGCTTTACTTTTCTTCTATTATTCTTTAATTTCACTTTTTAACTTTTTTGTAAATATATATATTCCACGAATAATTGCTCCCTCAAATGTTCTGTCAGGGAGCAGTTATACGTGGCTAGACACTAATTTCGTGTGCAGTCCTTTGACCTGGGCATGGGACCCTATGTTCGAGAAAATGGTCAATAGAAAAACTATCGAAAAAATCAGATGCAACTCATCGGATTTCGATGAAAGTACTATCAATCAATTCCTTGTACTTTTTCGATTAAAATGGCTCTAAGCACGATGAAATTCGGATTATTTATACCGTAGATACGTGGAGCAACGATTTACACAGTTTTAAGCTGGATTCATTAAAAATAGTATTAAAAAATTTTTATGATATTTGGTATCATTTTAATTGGAAAAACGTAAGCAATCCATTTGCGCTATTTTCGCAATGATATGTTCCAAAATAAGAGTAAGTTCATATTTTATGGCAGTCATCAACCGTGAGCGGAAAGACCCCAACCGCTCGCATGGCACAGCGCGAGGCGCATCGGACTTGCCGAGAATCTCCAAAAGTGCGAGCATTTAAGTGCAAAAAATTTACTTGTTGCCAGTTGCTCGCCAGAAAAGCCTTACTTTCTTGCCCGCGAGAAATGCCTTGCTATGACACTGTGTGAAACTGTGAAACTCGTTTCTTCACGTATCTATGGTATAAATAATCCGAATTTCATCGTGTTTGGTGCTATTTTTATCAAAAAAGTACAAGGAATCCATTGCTAGTACTTGTATCAAAATCCGATGAAAAGTGCGATCTATAATGCTTCTAAATTTTTCGGGACCGATGCTGTTGTTCTTTTTATGACCCTATTGTTATCCAAAGGTCGAGTTCTCGACCGTGCCGTCCATTAGTAGTTCTTTAACTTATTCGTGCACGCTGTCAAAGCAACTCCTGGTCTCTGCATATCTATAAAGGAAAAATAAACACAGAGTTAAAATCCTATAATCCTAATGATAAGAAAAAAATATTAATGTAACTGTGAACTTTTTTTTCCCCTAAAAATTTTCTCTAATTTAGCGTCCAAACGTTGCTATATCCTTTTCTCTTGTTCTAGAAATAGGGTGTTCCGTTTAAGTGAGAACGGTGGACTATTTCACAAGAGATGAAAGTTATAAAAACATGTTCTGTTTAAAGTTGTTTCATATATAAAGAGGGACATTTAACCGTATAAATAAGTTTTGTATGGGTAGAGTAGTAGAGAAAATATGAAGGCTAGGTTAATTTTTTTCCAATGGAACCCTATAGTTTTCTATTTACAATATAATAACAGATATTGTGACAAATTAAGAAGGAATTTCTTTTTCTTGGTCGAAAACCGAAATTTTTTTGATATTATATGTAATACTTTCGATGAAGAAAAAAGAAATTTTCCTCTTGCACATTGACAGTAAGAAAATATCTAAATGACAAGTTTTTAAATTGTGCTGGTGAAGTGGGGCCAACAGCAGGAACGATTATAAACTAGTAATAATTGTTTTATGAACAAAGTCGAAATCATATACGAATTATAAACCAATATTAATTATTTTATAAACAAGGTCCGAATCTTGTTCGACGAACTAAATTTCCTTTTTAATAAGTGGACGCATTAAAATACACAGTGGCGGAAAAAAAACTTCATTATTAAAGGAGGATGCTCTCTATTGATAGTTGCTTTCGGACCCGAGATATTTCGGATCTCATGTGGTCCTGCAACGAACACGAACCTCTTGACTTACTGAGTAGGGGGGAGGGGGACGTCGCGAAAGTCACAGCGTTTGTCGGAACGAGTGCTGGGATTAATTGTATTCAATAATAAGAGATTAACTCTTGCAATTATTTATACGCATACTGTACAGAGCGAATGACGTCCCACGGGTTTCGGCTTTATCCGAAGTACGGGAATCAGCGAACCTGGGATCCCGAGCCAAAATGTGGGTGACCAGTCCCGAGAGACGGAAGGAGGGTGCTCTCACTGGTAGTTGCAATATCGGACCCGAGACATTTCGGCTCTCAGGTGGTCCTGCAACGAACGCGAAGATAACGCATTGATACGCATACTGTACAGAGCGAATAATAGTAATAGCCTACGTGCTTTGGCTTTGTCCGAAGTACGGGTAATTGGCGAACCCGGAATCTGAAGGTAAATAAGAATAAGTTGGGCGACCAGTCCCGAGAGACGGAAGGAGGGTGCTCTCACTGGTAGTTGCATTTTCGGACCCGGGACATTTTGGATCTCAAGTGGTCCGGCAACGAACACGAACCCCTTGACTTACTCAGTAGGGGAGAGGGGCATCGCGAAAGTCACAGTGTTTGTCACAAGGAGTGCTGTGAATAATTTTATTCAGTAATAATAGAATAAATCTTCCAATTTTGTGTGTATATATATATATATATATATATATATATATATATACATATATACATATATACATATATATATACATATATATACATACATATATATATATATATATATATATATATATATATATATATATATATATATATATATATATATATATATATATATATATATATATATATATATATATATATATATATATATATATATATATATATATATATATATATATATTTATTTATTTTTTATTGTATTTTTTATTGTAAAGAAAATTGAGTTCGCCGTACAAGATTCGGACCTTGTTCATAAAATAATTAATATTGGTTTATAATTCGTATAAGATTTGGACCTTGTTCATAAAATAATTATTATTGATTTATAATCGTTCCTGCTCTTGGCCCCACTTCACCACCACGATTTAAAAACTTGTCATTGAGATATTTTCTTACTGTCACTGTATAAGAGGAAAATTTCTTATCTCCTGATCGAAAATATTCGATCACAAAATGGAATAGTAGAATCGATTCTTACGACACGGCGCGGTGGACGTCAGACAGAGCGCGGGAAGAGCTAATCCCTTCATATTATAATCTATCAAGTCATTACAATTGTTGGGAAACGGTCCCTTTCCTCAGCCGTGACTCACGAAAGAGTCACCACGATAAACGATGTTTTCGGGAGCTAGCGAAAACAAATGACTAAACTAAGATTTCTAGGTCCAAAGATTACCTTGTTCGTGTCCTAACGAAGGAGCAAGGGTTAGAGTCACCACTCCCCCACCAAACACCTAAGATACGTTATATATATATTTCTGTGCGACACTGACTCTGACAATGGTACTCCCGACTCTCTCGCTGTAACCTCGTTCACGAAACTCGTCTAAACAGTTGTTGTACCCGTTTGGTAATATAGTTTTGTTGAAATTAACAACGTGTATTCTTCCAAACACCCGTGGGTTCCCAACATAAAATTTGGTGTCAGAAGTGGGATGGTCCAATATTCACATAATCAGTCATAGGACGGAAAATTACTCCGTACTGAGTGTGGATAATCAATTTTAATTGACAAAACTGGACCAGCGAAGAAGACGACATCGTAGAAGAGGTTGACAATCCACGACTTAGCTGAACCATTGGGATCCAAGGACATCCATCAGAAGACGTGGAAGGACGTGAGAGGAAATACATTCGTATATTCGCTTTCGACAATCTTGTACTTCAATTCCTCAATCAAATCTTAAATCCTAAATCCCTAAATCTAAATCAATCCTATTCCTAAGCATATACTCATTATTTGTGATTCTTGGAATTTATAAATCGTGCAAAAATGCCAAACGAAAGTAACCCAGCAACGGTTGAACAACCACAAACTCTTTCACTCGAATTTTTAATCAAGCTAATCTCAGATAGTTTCGATGGTGATAGATATAAACTACGGACTTTTATCAAACAAGTAGACGCCGCCTTTGAATTAGCAAGACCTTCTCAACATCAACCGCTTTTATGTTATGTAAAAAGTAAAATTAGAGGCAAAGCGCGAGAACAAGTTGATATTCATTGTCATTTAACTACATGGCCGGAAATAGCTGACCTATTGTTAAACTTGTATCAGGATAGAAAGAGTTTAGATCAGTTGCTAGAAGAATTAAATAATATGAAACAAGAACGCCACGAAAATGTTACCCAATTTTATCAAAAATTAGAAGAATTATCGTCAAGAATTCTGGCGGCACTGCATTCTGATAGTTCAATAGAAGATACACTCATGGGCAGATTAGCCATGATAAATCATATTACTCCCAATAGATTTACCTTTCATACACATCCACAAATTTCACAAATGCTACGGTACCGCGAATTTAAAACTATCGGTGAGGCTTTTACAGCAGCCGTATGTGAAGAAAAGGCATTGCGCATGAATTATAATAATTCAACCCCACAACCCAAATAGCACAAAGGCGCCGAAAAGTCGCCTTAAAGGCGCCGGCGTCCAGACTTTGAAGGCGCCTTAAAGGCGCCTGGCAATGTCTTAGAAACGCTATATCTGCGCCTCCTGAACGTCTTATGTTACAAAACAGAACGCCTTTAAGGCGCCTTTTAACGGCCTTACAGCAGGCGCCCCTAAGGCGTTCAGAAGACGCCTTCAAAGTCTGGACGCAGGCGCCATTAAGGCGCCTTTCAGGCATTCCTTAGGCATGTTTAAGGCGTTTTTGAGGCAATTTACAGGCCTCTTTGAGAAATTGTTTAGGCGCATTTGAGGCATGTTTACGGCGTTTTTAAGGCGCCTTTCAGGTGATTCTAAGGCATTTTTCAGGCGATTTACAGGCATATTTTGGAAGTTCTTTAGGCATGTTTACGGTGTGTTTAAGACGCCTTTCAGGTGATTCTAAGGCGTTTTTCAGGCGATTTATAGGCATGTTTTGGAAGATCTTTAGGCATGTTTACGGCGTGTTTAAGGCGCCTTTTCGTTGATTATAAGGCGTTTTTCAGGCGATTTACAGGCTGCTTTGGGATGTTGTTTAGGCACGTTTGAATCATGTTTACGGCGTTTTTAGGGCGCCTTTCAGGTGATTCTAAGGCGTTTTTCAGGCGATTTACAGACCTATTTTGGAAGTTGATTAGGCGTGTTTCAGGCTCGTTTACGGCGTGTTTAGAGCGCGTTTCAGGTGATTTACAGGTTTCATTAGAAAATTTTGTAGGCGTGTTTCAGGCATGTTTACGGCGTATTTAATAAGCCATAAGAATAAAATAGAGAAAACATAAGTATCAATACATAAGTATTAATAATATTATAAAGGCGATAAAAAGTAGATTTTTAAAATAATATATTAAAAAAGTTTAACTAGACTATAAATATTTTACAATGGAATAGTATGGTTATTTCGTTTGCATTGGAAAACTGTTCGCGACATTTTACTTATAGAACTATTTATATATACATAAATTAATTAACTCTTGATTTTCCTCTTAAATTGACGTCTAGAATCACACCTTACATTTTCTCCCACCTGTTGCAAAACACCCTGTATATTTAATCTTTTTTCACTCACTCTCATTTGTATTTGTAGACTGTATCCTATTTATCATTGTTATTTTCTTTTATTTCCTTTGCAATCATATTGTATGATTGTGTATCAGTATTATTTATAACAAAGGATTCATTCCGTAGATATGGAAAATATATTATTATATTATTATTTATCTAATCGTGTGTTATAAATAACAATATCAGATATTTAAATGCTTTGATATCTTTAGCATTAAACTCTAAATTTTAGAGTTAAGTAATATCACTAACCCATATAAGTATACCAAATTATATACATTAAACTATGCGAAACTATTTTTATAATAAATTATATGTATTGTTACGAGTCCAGACGAGTTACGTAAAGCAACTCTGAAAGGGCTCGATTCAAAGCCCTTATCCGAGACCTTTGACTTTACTTGGAAGTCACCATGCAAGGGCCGATAGGAATTTCCGTTGCACCCAATTAATAGAATTCTATGAAAATCAATATCACCCAACTTTTCTCGGAAACTCCGCGATGCAGTCGAGTCCCCACCATTTTCTTCATAGATTTTTGGGTATAAAAGGGCCGAGAAATTCGGACTCGGGGGCTCATTCCTAATCCAGTTCGAGTTTAGTACGCGGCTTAGACTGGAAGCAAGATCGAGCAATAGTTCTCCTTCGAGCAGAGTTTTTTTTAAGAGTACAGTACGTAAATTAACTTCACTGTAACGTCGTCTTAGCGACGCGTCCCCCGCATATCTCTGTGCGTAATCTAGAGAGAGAGGACTTAGTTTCCGCGACACTTGAATTCTTAACACTTGTATTCCTTCGAGTCAAACTTAAACTCGTAATAATATATACATTTTATAAGGTTTGTTAAATTGGACTTAGTTCAATCAAAACCTTTCCTAAATCCAAGAAGAAGCGAACGCGTAACGATCCCACAATATTATACCTTTGCCGCTCGAGGTATATTATAACTTAAAAGTTACGAGGCTATACTAACAATCTTCGCAATCCTTGCGAAGGTCTCCTTTTCCTAACCTACAAGTGGCTCCCGGTGTTAGCCGTTGCGCACTGGTTCGTCGGGTCGTCCACGTCCCGTGGCTCCTGGCGAGTGCATAGTTACTCGCTGGTTCGTCCACAGTCTTTATTCCATCCTAGTGGCTCCCGACACTTGCCAAGTTGAGTGTTGGTTCGTCCACGAAACCTACCTAATCCTAAGGTGGCTCCCGGTGTTAGCCGTTGCGCACTCGGTTCGTCCACATCCGTGAGGTGGCTCCCAACGAGTGCACAGTTACTCGTTGTTTCGTCCACGAAACAATAACAAAATTCCTAAAAACCTGGCCCTCGGTCAGACTACAGTGAAGTCTGCTTACGACTGGGCAGTTTTATCTTTATACCACTAGGGTAATGCCTCCAACCACTATTTTTTGTCGACTTGGACCGTGGGAACTTTCTCGGCCGCGAGCTCGACTCCCGAAACAATGGGCTATAAAAGGCAAGGATAACACTAGGCATTTAAAAATACTCGTGACTGATTTTCATATTTTCCCATCGAATTTTTACGAGAGTGACGCTTATACTCAACCAATTAAAAAACTACCAAACACGACATAATTCGGTCCATAATTAACGAAATAACGAAACAAATTAATTTTTACGCTTCAATTCTAACTTCGCTAAAAATAGTCCGATTTATGTCGTATTTCGACTAATTTTCATCGGAAAAATGTAAGAAAGTATACGTGGTATCAGTTTTATAAACATTCGACAATAATTAGTAACCGATGAAAATTCAGGGAGGAAATATTTCACACCTGACTACGCGGTATTCTTTGATATTCGCCAAGCGACGGCATCGGATTACGCGCGTGGCTAGGGTCGTTCGAGCGCTGAGTCATCAATTTTTCTCAGTTTCCGCGATCTTATCCGTTGTCGTATCGATACAAATGTTTCACCATTGGATTCTAAGCGTTCTCCCGATTAAAATAACAAAATTTCATGTAAATCGGACTATTTTTAGCGAAGTTAGAATTGAAGCGTGAAAATTAATTTGTTTCGTTATTTCGTTAATTATGGACCGAATTATGTCGCGTTTGGTACTTTTTAATCGGTCGAGTATAAGGAATCGATTGGCGTCACTCTCGTGAAAATTCGATGGAAAGAGGTGAAAATCAGTCACGAGCATTTTTAAATGCCTAGTGCTATCCGTGTCTATTATGGCCCCATTGTTTCGGGAGTCGAGCGTTCGGGCTCGAGCGTCCAAACATAAAAACCAGTCAAGCGAGAAATCGGAGGTGCGAGATTCACTTACCACTTCGGTTAAGACTTGAAATGCGGATCTGATTGACCTAGTCTTATCCGGAATGTACTGTACCTAGCCCTCGGCTCGTAACAACCCTGTCGATACATTGTTTTAAGGATAACCACCTTGTTGTTGCTGGTGACAGTATTTTATGAATATTTATTTTGAAATAAATTTGCATATCTTCCAGTTTTTTTTGGCGGCTATAGCTACGGCTAAAATGGGAACCTATGTTCTGCAGCATGTCCTCAACTGATCGAGGCAATTTTAGGCATGGTTTAGTGTTCGGGATTGGTCGGAGGCGAGCGACGCCGCAGCGCGGGCGCCAGTGCGCATGCGACCGCTGCCGACAAATCGGCATTCGCGACAGCCGAAACCGCGACAAATAGCGTCTTGCGCAAGACGCGAGCAATCGGGATCGAGAGCGGCGCGCCTATTCATCTATTGGTTCAATTATTTTAACAAATAGAATATTTTTATTTATTTATATTATTTTAGAAAGAATAATTAAAAAACGATTAATTTTATATAAATTTTCTTTAAATGCTTTAGAATGAATTCAAAATTTTCCTCCATTAATTCATTCATATAATGAAATTCCAATTATTAATAAAATATTATTAAAAATTAAAAAATTTTAATATGGCAGAATAGTGCAATGAATTTAAATTTCATTTATAAAAATAATTTTTTTATTAAAAATTGCCACATGAAATATATTTTCTCTTCAAGATCCAAATTCACCATTTAGAGATAATTTAATTTATTTTTATAACTTAACAATAATAATAATATTTATAATTATTATAAGTACTTTATTTATTATAATTAATATTTTTATAAATAAATTTAAAAATCAATTTTTGTTAAAAAATCATAGAATTGAAATTATTTGAACAATTTTACCAATAATTATTTTAATTTTTATTGCTTTCCCATCACTAAAAACATTATATTTCATTGATGAATTATGAAATCCTCCATTTTTTACTATTAAATCTATTGGACATCAATGATACTGAAGATATGAATATCCAGATTTTAATAATATTGAATTTGATTCATTTATAAAAAATGAAATTAACTTAAATTTATTTCGATTATTAGATGTTGATAATCGAATAATTATTCCATTTAATACACCTATTCGATTACTTTGTACTTCTGTTGATGTAATCCATTCTTGAACTATTCCATCATTAGGAATAAAATTAGATGCTACTCCTGGACGAATTAATCAATCTATAATTTTTTCTTTACGTCCAGGATTATTTTTTGGTCAATGTTCAGAAATTTGTGGATCAAATCATAGATTTATACCTATTGCTCTAGACTCTAGAATCTACTTCAATAATTAATTTCAAAAAATGATTAAATTCATTGTAAATATAATTTATAAATAATTATTATCATTAGATGTCTGAAAAGCAAGAATTGGTCTCTTAAACCATATTATAGTATAAAGCGATATACTTCTAATGAAAAAATTTGTTAAATTAATAACATTAAATAGTCAATTTAAAATTAATATAAAATTATTATTTTTTAAAAATTAATTAAATTAAAATATTAAACTTTAAATTTAATAAATTTATTTTTATATTCCACAAATAAAACCATTATTATGATTATTACATTTAATTTTAACAACAAGAATAGAAATTATTATTATTATTTTATTATATTTTTTTATTTTAAAATTTAAAATAAAAAATAAAAAAATAATTTATTTAAAAAAAAAACAATGAAAATGAAAATGATAACAAATTTATTTTCTATTTTTGATCCTTCAACAGATGAATTTTTTTTTTCATTAAATTGAATTAATTTGACTTTACCTTTTTTTTAAATTCCATTAAATTTTTGATTTACCCCTTCACGATTTAATTTTATTTGAATTAAAATCATTTCATTAATTTTAAATGAATTTAAAATATTAATTAAAATTAATTATATTTCTAATATAATTATTTTTATTAGTTTAATAATAATAATTTTATTATTAAATTCAATAAGATTAATACCATATATTTTTACATCTACAAGTCACATATCAATAAACCTTTCATTATCATTACCTTTATGAATTGGATATATATATTATGGATGATATTATAATATAAATAAAATATTTATTCATATAGTTCCAATAAATACTCCATATGCCTTAATAAATTTTATAGTTATTATTGAATCAATTAGAAATATTATTCGCCCATGAACTTTATCAATTCGATTAACTGCAAATTTATTAGCTGGTCATTTATTATTATCTTTATTAGGTAATTCAATAAAATTTATTTTAATTATTCCAATTTTAATTATTATTCAAAATATATTATTTTTATTAGAAATTTCTGTTGCAATAATTCAATCTTATGTATTTTCTATTTTAAATGTATTATATTTTAATGAATCAAATTAATAATTATCTTTAATTTTATATGTCAAATCATCCATTTCATTTAGTAACTCAAAGACCATGGCCAATAATTATATCAATAAATATTATAAATTTTTTAATTATTATTATTTTATTATTTTATAATAAAAATAATTTAATTATAATTTTATCATTAATTCCATTAATTTTATCAATATTTCAATGATGACGAGATGTAATTCGAGAAAGAACATTTCAAGGTTATCATTCATTTAAAATTATAAAATTACTTAAAATTAGAATAATATTATTTATTATTTCAGAATTATTTTTATTTATTTCTTTTTTTTAAACTTATTTTCATTCATCAATTTCACCCAATATTGAAATTAGAAATCATTGACCACCAATTAATATCTATTTATTTAATCCTTATGATATTCCTTTATTAAATTCAATTATCTTAATTTCTTCAGGAATTTCAATTACTTGATGTCATTATTCAATTTTAAATAATCAATTTAATCAATAAAAAATTAGATTATTATTAACTATTATTTTAGGAATTTATTTTTCAATACTTCAAATTTTAGAATATAATGAAGCAAGATTTCGTTATAATGATAGAATTTATGGTTCAATTTTTTTTTTAACAACAGGATTTCATGGATCTCATGTAAATATTGGAATTATTTTTTTAATAATTTGTTTTATTCGTTTAATTAAAAATCATTTTTCATTAATTCATCATTTTAATTTTGAAGCAGCATCATGATATTGACATTTTGTTGACATTATTTGATTATTTGTTTATTTATTAATTTATTGATGAATATATTAATTATATATATATAGTATAAAAATTACATTTAATTTCCAATTAAAAAATTTATTTAAATAATATATATAATTATTTATATTATTTTTATATTTATTATTTCTTTTTCTATTTCAATTATTTTAATTATTTTAAATTATTTTTTAACTTTAAATAAAATTAAAAATCGAGAAAAAATTACACCTTTTGAATGTGGATTTGATCCCTTAACAAGAGCTCGATTACCATTTTCTATTCAATTTTTTACTATTGCTTTAATATTTTTAATTTTTGATATCGAAATTATACTTATTATTCCATTTATTCCCCTAATAAAATTTTATTTGACAATTTTTATAATAATTACATTCATTATATTTATTTTAATTTTATTAATTAGATTATGAATAGAATGAATATTTAATTATATTCATTGAATTAATTAAAAGGATTTTAGTTAAAATATAACATTTAAATTGCATTTAAAAATTAAATTAATATTTAAATCTTAAAATTATTTTATAAATTTATATATAAAGTAAATAGTTACATTTAATTTCGACTTAAAAATTGATTTATTTTATTATATATATATATATATATATATAAAATTAATTAAAACCAAAAAGAGGTATTTTATTGTTAATAAAATTATTGAATTTATTATTCTAATTAAAAGAATAAATAAAAAGAATTTCTAATTCTTAATTACATTTTTAAAATGTTTATTCTTAATTAATTTATTTTATATAGTTTATATTTAAAACATTATATTTTCAATATAAAAAAAATTTATTCTATTTATAAATATTTAAAATTAATAATAATACTTTAATATCTTCAATATTATGCTCTTAATTAAGCTATTTAAATTTATAATAATAATAAAATTAAAAAAAAATATAATAATATTAATAAATAATATTATTAATTTTTAAATAATTTAACTTAAAATAATTAATAATTTTTATTATATATATACCTATATATATCTCAAAATATCTTTTTTCAATAATAATTTCATAATAATATATAAATTTAAATAAATTAAAAAAAAAATTTTTTTAAAAATAAGAAAAAAAACATTGAAGAAAATAATATTATAAAATAATTTAATTTAATAAAATTTAAATTAATAATCATCTTACTTAAATAAAATCTAAATAAATAAAATTTTAAAATTATAATTTTATCAATAAAATAAATTATTATTAAATAATATTTATATAATAAATTAAATAAAAAATTTCCTCTAATTAATATAAAAAAAAATATAAAAATTAAACATAATCTTATAATTTTATCAATATTTAAATAAAAATAATTTAAATTATTATTATTATTTAAAAATAATCAATAAATTAAACGAATTGAATATCTAATAGTAAAAATTATAGATAAATAAAATATTAATATTAAAAAATAATTTAATTTTAAATTAAAAAAATATTCAATAATTAAATCTTTAGAATAAAATCCTGATATAAATGGAATTCCACATAAATTTAAAAAACAAATAATTAAAATTAATCTTCTTAGTGGATATAAATTTATTATATTTCCATAAAATCGAATATCTTGATTATTTAAATTTAAATGAATTAAATTTCCAGCACATATAAATATTGTTGATTTAAATAATGCATGAATAATTAAATGAAAAAAAGCTAATTCATAAAAAACTATTCTTAAAATTCTTATTATAAATCCTAATTGACTTAAAGTTGATAAAGCAATAATTTTTTTAAAATCAAATTCAAAATTAGCAATTAATCCAGCTATAAATATAGTAAAAATAGAAATATATAAAATAAAAAAATTTAAATCAATATAAAATAATTTATTATAACGAAATAATAAATATACTCCAGCAGTCACTAAAGTAGATAAATGTACTAAAGATGAAATAGGTGCAGGTGCTATTATAGCCGCAGGTAATCAAGAAGAAAAAGGTATTTGAGCTCTTTTAGAAAAAATAGCTATTAATATTAAAAATATATTAAATTTACCTATAAAATATAATATTAAATTTCATGATCCAAAATAAGAATTAAAACAAATTAATATTAGTAATCCAATATCTCCAATACGATTCCATAAAATTGTTAATATTCCAGAATTAAAAGAATTTATTCTTTGATAATAAATTACTAAACAATAAGAAATTAAACCTAACCCATCCCATCCCAATAAAATTCTTAAAATTCTAGGTCTAATAATTATTAAAATTATAGAAAAAATAAATATTAAAAGTAAATATTTAAAACGATTTAAAAATTTATCATTATTTATATATTCAATTCTATATATTAACACTATAGAAGAAATTAATATTACAACTCAAATAAATTGTATTCTAATATAATCAATATATATAATTATACTAAATTTTATTGAATTTAAATTATAAATATCTCATTCAATTAAAAAAATTAAAGAATTTATATATATTATTATTCTAAAAATAAAAAATAAAAATCTAATTATAAATAATATTAATCTACATACAATTATTGATTTAATAATTTAAAATTAAATTTTTTAATATCTCTGAAATCACAATTCAATATTGTTTATTAAACTACTTAAATTAAAAAAAAACTAAACTTAAAAATATTAAATTTAAAGGAATTCAATGTAATAATAAAACTAAATAATTAATAATAATTCTTGATTTAATTATTAAATAAAAATTTATTTGTCCATGTTGAACATAACTAAATAAATATAAAGAATATAAAAATCTAAAAAAACAAAATAAAATTAATAAATAAACTAAATAATCCAATCAAATAATTAATCTTATTAATAATAAAATTTCTCTAACTAAATTCAAAGAAAAGGGTGCTGATATATTTGATCTACAAAATATAAATCAAAATATTGATATAATAGATATATAAATTATTATTCCTTTATTAATAATTATTAAACGTCTATTTCTTTCATTGTAACATAAATTAACTAAATAAAATAATCCAGAAGAACATAAACCATGAGCAATTATTATTAAATAACTTCCAATAAATCCTATTTTCAATATTGTTAATAAACCTCTTAATAATAAACCTATATGAACAACTGAAGAATAAGTGTTGGTCGCGTGTAAAGTCGCGCACGTGGTCAACGGTTAACTACGCAGCGCACGGCACACACCGAACAGACAAGCAGCGCTGCGGACACATGCATACACACACACGCGCATATGGCGGGCAATACGAGTTTACCTCAACACTCCCTCTAAACTCGAATTGCATTTTGCATTTACATTAGTGTCTAAGGCTACGTTCTTCACTCATATTCATCAGACGCGCGCAAGTTTGTAATTTTACCTTTGGTAGAGATTTGGTTAAAGCATCCGCAATCATTGTACCTGAGCTTGTATATTGTACATCAATATCACCATTTTCTTGTTTTTCTCTTGTATAATGATAGCGGATGTCGATGTGCTTACTCCTCCGATGAAAAGTATTGTTCTTACATAACAGTATGGCACTCTGATTATCACAGAATATAGTAATACTTTGTCCGACTAAATCGTATAGATACATTTCCGATAATAAGTTTTTTAAATACATAGCCTCCTTCGCTGCTTCGGAAAGTCCCATATATTCCGCCTCCATTGTGGATACTGCTACAGATTTTTGTTTCTTAGACTCCCAGCTTATAGGTCCGCCGGCTAATAGTGCTACATAACCGTATCGCGATTTTCTATCCTTTTCATCTCCTGCCCAGTCTGAGTCTACATATATTTCTAGGCGCTTATTATTACACGTATAAGTTATTCCGTAATCTATAGTGCCTTTAAGATAACGTAATACATGTTTGGCCGCTTTCCAATGGTAATTGGTTGGGTTATTGTTAAATTGACTGAGAACATTTGCCGCATATGTAATGTCGGGACGCGTAGAATTTGACAAATATATTAAGGATCCAATTAGTTCCTGATACGGTACATCCGTTGTGTTCGTAACGGATACATCAATATGATTAAACGATTCGTTTGGCACAAGAGGTGTACTCGCGGGTTTACAGTCCTCCAGATCGAATTTCTTTAAAGTTTCCATGATATATTTTCGTTGCTTTAGTTTTATCGGACCTAGATCGTGTTCCCTTTCTACTTGTATACCTAGAATATTGCTTACTTTTCCCAAATCGTTCATCTTAAATCTATTTTTTAACGCTCGTTTTATTTCTATAATTGTTTGTAGATCTTTGGAAGCTATTAAAATATCATCTACGTATATAATTAGTATAATATCCGTGCTTCTAGTGCTATCTACATAAACGCATGGATTACTTTGAGATCTTTCTAGGTTAATACTAATCAGATAATTATCTAGGGTTTGATACCAATCTCTCCCTGCTTGTTTAAGACCGTATAATGGTTTATTTAATTTACATATTTTATGTTCCTCACCTTGTTTAACGAACATTTCGGGTTGTCGCATGTAAATTGTATCCGTTAGCTCTCCTTGTACATACGCCGAGACTACGTCCATATGATGTACATGCATTTTATTTTCTACGGCACTGGCCAAAAGAGTGCGTATGATTTCGTATCGAGCTACGGGCGCGAATACTTCCTCAAAATCTATACCTTTCTTTTGTTCGTTTCCTCGTGCTACCAATCTAGCCTTAAATTTGTTTATAGTCCCGTCTTGATTTTGTTTTATTTTGAATACCCACCTGTTGGTGAGCACCTTCGCATTGTTTGGTCTTTCTACTAGTTGCCATGTTTCGTTTTCCAGTAGAGAATCATATTCTTTCTTCATAGCTGCTAGTCACAATGATCTTTCTTTACTGTTCATAGCTTGTGCTAACGTTTTTGGCTCCGTATATTGTACATCACTTATATTTGCAGTATGAAATATCTTCTTCGGCCTACCTGGATTTCCGGTTCGTAATATTTTAGGGCGGCCTCTTGCCCTTTTGGTGATTGACGTCTCTTCTTCAGTATTTCCTTCGAGGTTTGAATTTTCTTCTGATTCACGTTCCAGTAATTCTTCTTCATTGCATTCTTCTTCATCTGCTTCAATTCCTGGTGCTATCTTCTCCTCGTTTTGCATTGGAAATTCGAATAAGTCATTGTTTTCGTCCGAATTATCATTCAGTTCTTCGTAAAATCGGACGTCTCTTCTTAGTACTATATGTTTTGTTCCGGGTTCCCATAGTCTGTAGGCTTTTGCTACTTGTGAATATCCTACTAAAATATATTCTTTACCTTTTGGCATGAATTTATTTAATTTTGTTCCTTTTTCTAGGGCAATAACTTTGCTCCCAAAAATCCTTAAAAATCCAATATATGGCTTTTCGCCTGTCCATTCTTCATGGGGCGTTGTATTCATTAACTTTTTCGTAGGACATCTGTTTCTGATATAAACTGCTGCATTCACCGCCTCTGGCCACAAACTCATTGGCAGTTTTGCTTGTGTTAACATAGTTCGTGCCATTTCAACTATAGTTCTGTTTGCACGTTCGGCAACTCCGTTTTGTTGAGGCGTATAAGGGGTTGATAACTGTCTTGTTATTTCTTCCTTTTCGAGATACGCTGAAAATTCCTTAGATACGTATTCTTTTGCATTATCGCTTCGCAATTTTTTAATTGATTTCCCGGTCAATTTTTCAACACGGTTTTTGTATACTTGGAATACTGAAAATATTTCAGATTTTTCCTTTAAAATTGCTACTTCTACGTATCTTGTCTTATCATCTATGAAGGTTGCAAAATATCTTGCTCCCCCTAGGGATGGTACATTCATAGGTCCGCATATATCAGTATGTATTAGACCTAATACATCCTTTTCTGTTGTTATTGAATCCTGAAAAGGTAACTGGTGTATTTTGCTTAGGTCACATACCTTGCATCTTGGTGTATCTTGCGTTTCTCGATGATCTATTTTCATTCCGATGACCATGTCATTTTTGAACAACTTCTTAGTATCATTAAAATTTAGATGGCCTAACCTTTGATGCCATCTAATTAATTTGTTGTCTTGTTCCTCTGATAACAAAGCTTGCTGTTCATCTTCAGATTTTACCAAATACAGGCCATTTTGTTTAAAAGCTGTCATTGCAATACTATTGTCCTTGCGTTTTACAACCGCTGATTTTTTATTGAAGATTACAGTGTATCCTTTTTCTGTAATACTGGACACAGACAGAAGATTGTTCCTAAAATCGGGAACGCACATTGCATCTGTTAATCGAATACTTTGCATTTTGCTTATATTCAGTTTGATTTCGCCTCTTCCCAAGGAACTTGTGCTGCTCTCGGTTGCTGTGCATACTTGGTCTTGTATTTTGTTGAGACTTTTGAACTTTTCTCTGTCCTTGCACATATGCACAGTCGCTCCGCTATCTAAGCACCACTCGTTTACATTTGGGAGACCTGTATTTAACGCTGTCGCTACCATGGCATCTTCCCGACAGCCTCTATTATTGGTAAATTTATCTTTACTTCTGCAATATTTAGCATAATGACCTACCTTTCCACATACGTAGCATTGTAAGGTAGATTTTTTGTTGTTATTTTCACCCCTCTGCTTTAGGTTAGATTCTCTTTGCGTCTTCTTATTTTGTGTAGCTGCCTGTACATGTTTTTTGTTTGATAATAGCGCTACCTCCTTTTCTGCATTCTGTCCTTCGTCCTTTTCCAATCTTCTTATTTCTTCCTCTAGGAGCTTCACTTTCAGTTCTTCCAAGGTTGGTAGTACTTCCCTTGACTCAATTGCAATACAGAAATTTTCATATTCCTCAGACAAGGATTGAAGTACTATTATAGGCAACACAGGCTCTGGCAATACTATTCCAGACTCTGCTAACTGTTCATTCTTATGAATAAATTCGTCAATGTACTGAGCCATGCTTTGATTTGGCTCTTTCTTTATTCGACTTACTTGCTTGTACAATACGCACTGCCTCATGGGTCCTTTTGACTCGTATACATTCTTGAGCGATTGCCATGCTTGTAGTGATGTTTCAGCACGTTTAATATGGTTGTACTGACTTTTATTTATGCTCAATATAATTAGATCAAGAGCTTTCTGATCTTTTGTTGTCCACACTGCCTCGTTTTCTTCCGTTTTTACATTTGATCCGTCCACATAACCCCACAACTCATTGTAGCGTAGAATACTTCGCATTTGAATTTTCCACGACTCATAGTTTGTGTTATTTAACCTTTCTGCTTGTTGTATGGTCGTGGTACTCATCATTTTGTTTGTTTCTTAGTTCAGCACGTGGCACCTGATTGCACTTAACCTCACTCTTTCTTAGCTTATTTTAGAGACCCTGGGCCCATAACCTGTTGGTCGCGTGTAAAGTCGCGCACGTGGTCAACGGTTAAGGTTAACTACGCAGCGCACGGCACACACCGAACAGACAAGCAGCGCTGCGGACACATGCATACACACACACGCGCATATGGCGGGCAATACGAGTTTACCTCAACAATAAGCAACTAAAATTTTTATATCAATTTGTTGTAAACAAATAATTCTAATTAATAAACTTCCAATTAATCTAAATATTAAAATATATAAATTTATTTTTAATAAATTTAAATATAAAATTAATCTAAAACGTAAAATACCATATGTTCCTAATTTTAATAAAATTGCAGTTAAAACTATTGAACCAATAATAATGAAATATACATATAGGAATTTTAATTAAAAATGATATTAATATATATATATATATATATATATATATATATATATATATATATATTCATTAATTCTAATAAATTTATTATACAAATATTATTCAAATAAATGATTATAAATAAATAAATTATAAAGGAAAAGAAAAAAATAAAGTATAAAATATAAAATAATATCTAGCTAATAACCGTATTTTACCCAATCCCCACTTTATAATTAAAATAAATATAATAATTAAACTAAATTCAAAAAAAAATAAAATAATACATTTAAAGATAAAAAAGTTAAAATTAAAATATTTAATAAAAATAAATTTAATTGTAAACATAATCTATAAATTTCAATAATTACTAGTCTAATAATTCATAATGATAATAAAATTAATATAAAAGAATAATAATTAAATCCTAAATTAAAACCAATAAAAAATCAATCAATATAAGATAAAAAATTTATTAAAATTTAAACCAAAAATAAATATATATATAAAAAAAAATAATATTATCATATATTTTATTAATTATTAATTATATTAAATATTTTATCATCATAAATTCAATATAACAATATTTTGATTACCATAATAATAAATTAAATTAATTATTAATGTTAAACCAATAACTCTTTCACAAACAGAAAATACTATATAATAAATAAAAAGCCAATCATTTAAAATAAAATAATAACTTCTAAAAATTAACATTAAAATTAAAACAACAACAAATTCTATACCAATTAATAATATTAAAAAATTATTTTTAAATTTAAAAATTATAATAAAAACTAATAAAATTATAATAAATAAATAATTTCTAAAAAAAATTTAACTTAATAAATATTAAGTTATATAGTTTATTTAAATTAAAACATAAATTTTGTAAATTTAAAAAAAAATTAATTTTATAACTAAATCAAAAAAATTATTATATTTTAATATCATTAATTCCCAAAATTAATATTTTATTTAAACTATTTTTTGTTAAATATTAAATTTTAATTTATACTCATTTAATATTTAAATAACTAATAATTTTAAATTTTTTAAAATTATTATACATCAATTTATGAAAATCAAATTTCTTAATATCTTTTTTATCGATTTAACTAAAAATTTATTAATTATTATATTAATAATAATAATTATAATTATTATTATTAAAAATCATTTAAATTCTATTAATTTTATATTAAATTTAATTATATTTACAATTATAATTATAAATTATATAAATTTTAATAATTCAATTTATTTATATATAGTATTTATTTCAATTATTGGAAGAGTAATAATTTTATTTTTATATTTTACAAGAATAATTAATAATGAAAAATTTAAAATAAAAAAAATTGAATTTTTTTTATTATTAATAATATTTATTTTAATTTTTTTATCAATTTTTAATCAATTTAATATAAATATTAATCAATTTGAAATTTTATCTATAAAAAATTTTTTTTATAAAAAACATATTTATATACAAAATTTATATTAAAC
Source organism: Perdita meconis (assembly GCA_030770465.2). Lineage (NCBI taxonomy): Eukaryota > Metazoa > Arthropoda > Insecta > Hymenoptera > Andrenidae > Perdita > Perdita meconis. Next base: position 6,355,796 of record JASKOS020000004.1, read on the forward strand.
CATTAAATATAACGACAATTTCACTAATTTTATATTTATTTTATATTTTAATTTTAATTATAAAAATATGTTCAAATAAATATATAACATTACGAAAAATAAAAAATTAATATAAATATAAATATATATATATATATATATATATATATATATATATATATATATATATATATATATATATATATATATATATATATATATATATATATATATATATATATTTATATATTAAATAATTTATATTTATGATAAATCAATTTAAAATAATTCTTAAAAAAAATCCCTTAACTTTTATTATATTAAATTCATTAATTAAATTACCAACTCCTTCAAATATTAATTTATGATGAAATTTTGGTTCAATATTAGGTATTTATTTATTTATTCAAATTTTGTCAGGTTTTTTTTTATCAATACATTATTGTCCTAATATTAATTTTGCATTTGAAAGAATTATTCATATTATAAAAAATTGTTGGTTATTACGTTCAGAAAATTATGTAACGCAGAGTTTATTCACAATAACTGAACTTTATTGGATTAGATGACACAAAAGAATCACGTACTCATGGTTATATAGAAGCACGTGTCGCATTGAAACAAGACCGAAGGTTATAGAAAAGTACATAGAGAGTCGCAGAAACAAAAGGGGGGGGGGGGGCAGCAGCCCCACCATAGACCACAAGGGCGCGTTTGCATATTCAACAAAAATGTTAATATAGGATGATTAATTCGATTAATTCATATAAATGGTGCATCATTATATTTTTTATTAATATATATACACATTGGACGAGGACTATATTATCATTCATTTAAATCAAAAATAGTATGAATTATAGGAGTAATTATTATAATTTTATCTATAGCCGCAGCATTTTTAGGATATGTATTACCATGAGGACAAATATCATTTTGAGGAGCAACAGTTATTACAAATTTATTATCAGCAATTCCTATAATTGGAAAAATATTAGTAGAATGAATTTGAGGAGGATTTTCAATTAATAATGCAACATTAAATCGATTTTATTCAATCCATTTTTTATTACCATTAATTATTTTATTTTTAGTAATTTTACATTTATTTTTTTTACATATAAAAGGATCTAATAATCCTTTAGGAATAAATAATGATTATTTAAAAATACCTTTTCATCCATATTTTACAATTAAAGATATTATAGGATTTTTAATAATTATATTAATTCATTTTTTAATTATTATACAATTTCCATATTTTCTTAGTGATCCAGATAATTTTATTCCTGCAAATTCAATAAATACTCCAATTCATATTAAACCTGAGTGATATTTTTTATTTGCTTATTCAATTTTACGTGCTATCCCAAATAAATTAGGAGGAGTAATTATATTATTTATATCAATTATTATTTTATTAATTCTTCCCTTTAATAATATATTTAAATTTAGATCAAATAAATTTTATCCTATAAATCAATTTATATATTGAGCATTTATTTCTTCATTTATTCTATTAACATGATTAGGAGGTAAAGAAATTGAATATCCATACATTCAATTTAGTCAAATATTAACAATTTTTTATTTTAATTATTTTTTAATTATTCCATATTTAAATAAAATTTGAGATTGAATTATATTTAAATTATAATTTTTAAATTTTAGTTAATGAGCTTGATAAAGCATATATTTTGAAAATATAAGATAAAATAAAATTTTATTAACTTTTTAATATTTAAATATAATTAATTTTAATTTATTTTTTTTTTATATAAAATTTAATTATATTCAATAAAAATATAATAATTTTTATAATAAATTTAATAAAAATTTTAAATTTATTATAAAAATTAAATATAATAAAACGATAGAAATAAAATTTTTTCAACACATAAATATTAATTGATCATAACGAATACGAGGTAATACTCCTCGAATCCAAACAATAAAAAAAAATATGATATAATCAAAACATATTAAATCATAAATAATAATCAATTAAAAAAAATATTAAAGTAATTAAATATCTTATAAAAATAATTCTTAAATATTCAGCTATAAAAATTAAAGCAAATCATCCTCTAAAATATTCAGTATTAAAACCCGAAACTAACTCAGATTCACCTTCAACTAAATCAAAAGGTGTACGATTTATTTCAATTAATAAACTAATTATAAATAATAAATAAATAGGAAATATAAAAAAAATAAAAAAAATTTTATAAAACAAAAAATAAATAAATGAATAATTTTCAATAAATAAAATTAATATAAATATAATTAAAAATAAATTTACTTCAAAAGAAATTGATTGAGCTACTGAACGTAAACAACCTAATATAGAATAATTAAAATTTGATGATCAACCTCCTAATATAATTGGATAAACTCCTATAGAAAATAATCTTAATATATATAAAATTCCAAAACTTATAGAATATCAATTAACATTATAAATAAATAAATTTCATAATATAACAATTAAAATTAAAATTAAAATAGGACTAAAATTATAAATATAAAAATTTAATTTAGGAAGATAAAAAAATTCTTTAGTTAATAATTTAATTACATCTCTAAAAGGTTGAAAAATTCCTATAAAACCTACTTTATTAGGTCCTTTACGTAATTGAATATAACCTAAAATTTTTCGTTCAAATAAAGTTAAAAATGCCACACAAACTAATATTAAAATAAAAATATTTAATATATAAATTAAATTAATTAATATATAATTTAAAATTTGAAAGAAAATTATTATTTATAAATTTTAATATTTATATATTATTAAATTCTAAATTTAATGCACTTATCTGCCAAAATAATATAAATTAATAATATTAATTAATTAAATAAAATTTTTAATAATTTTAGTCCTATCGTACAAAAAATTAAAATATTATTAAAGATAAAAACCGATCTGGCTCACACCGATCTTAACTCAAATGATGTAAGATTTTAAAAGTCGAACAGACTTAATTATTAATCACCTACAACTAAAATTTATCTTAATTCAACATCGAGGTCGCAAACATCTTTATCAATAAGATCTATCTAAAGATATAACGCTGTTATCCCTAAGGTAATTTATTATAAAATTTATATTTAAAAAATAATATTAAATTTTTATTTAAATAATTTTAAATAAATTAAATCATTAATCAATGTAAAAAATATTTAAAGTTCTTTTTATTTAATTATCCTCCCAATAAAATATCAAAATTTAATTTAATTAAATATTTAAATTTAAATAAAAATTAAAAATTAATATAAAATTCTATAGGGTCTTCTTGTCTAATAATTCAATTTAAGCATTTTTACTTAAAATTAAAATTCAATTAATATAAAAAAGACAGTTTATATTTCATCAATTCATTCATTCCAGATTTCAATTAAAAATCTATTGATTATGCTACCTTTGTACAGTCAAAATACTGCAGCTATTAAAAAATTTCATTGAGCAGAACTGACTTTTAATTATAATCAAAAAGACATGTTTTTATTAAACAGGTGAATATATATTTTGCCAAATTCCTTAATTATAAATAAATTTATTTAATTAAAATTATTTAAAATCATTTTTACTAATTAAATCATTATTACAAAAATTAAATAATTAAATTAATTTTTTTAAATTTTATATTCTTATTTTAAATAAATTTTTATTTAAAATATAAATTATTGTGGGATTTAATATGAACTAACTGGTAACAGTTTATTTAGAATCGGTACAAACAAGAATACAACACAATTAATTCGATTTAAACGACACGTATAAGAACAGTCTTGTCAGAGATGGGCAAATTTTTATTTAGATAAACTCGAATAAAAGATAACAAAAAGTTATCTTTTAACTGTACCTCTTCAAGATAAGCTTTTATTTGACATGGTTCAACCCTGTAATTTTGCTGTAGAGATGTCATTTGTCATCTATAGGTTATTTGATATTTGGTCTAACTTCGGGTCGGTGGGAAGTTTTTTGGGCGACATTATCCGTGACGGTTTAGCCAAAAGATTTCGCATCATCTTTAACTTTCATTCCATGATACAGATAGCGCCATCATTTATTTTACGCCAGTATCCCTCAGAATGTATCTATACAAATGTATCTAAGATTTTAGTTGAATGATTTTCATCCTAACCCTCCTAGGTTATTTGAAGATCGGTAGAGCGAGATAATTCACTCAAATATTTTATTTGATACGAGTTACTTGGAGGGGATAAAATCCTATATGTCTTTATTCGTTATCTTTATTCCAAAACTGTGACATTTCGACGTAGTGTTGCCATGTCTTAAAATAAATAAGTAAACCATTCCAAAGGTATTAAAATAAAAAACGTAACCATAAATTTCTGATTTTGAACGGTTTAAAGATCTGTATCGGAATGTATGTATATGACAGTATGACAGTATCACATATGATAGAATTATAATTATAGGACGAGATGCGTGAATATACAATAAAGGTTGTATTGCCAATGTTTAAAAAAGTAAATAATTTCACAAAACATTTGTATTTCAGATAAAGTGTATATAGCAGAAATAAAAATTACTTAACGAGATATTTATTAGAATGCAAAAATAAAAATGTACATGTTCACAGATTACTTATTTGCATGTCGAAAAAATATAGTGTATAATGAATGGAAAATAACTTACTTGTAGCCATATAAAGTGATACATCGTTTAAAAAATAATTTCTAAAATATTTTATTTGAATAGTACGTAATTTTGCTATCACGTTTAGATGTCGATGCAATTTTTAATACCGTATTAGTATACGTATTAGATTTATAAGAATTAGGAACGATATAAATGAACATGCGTGTTATTTTTGTATAATTTTAAATTAAACATTGCAATCCTTATAGTGTTATCATTTATTTAACGTAGTTTAAAGACAAAGGAAAGAATTAGGTAAAATAAAGGGAACACAATAATATGCGGTCATCAAATAACGTAATAAACGTATTTATTCATTCACATTTATAATACGATTCATATGCATATAGAATGTTTCGCTGTATACAGGAAATACATTAGAGATGGATACGTACAAATAACAAAAATGTGTGTAAAGATTGTACATACATAATGTGTAACATACAGGGTGGAGTACGTAGGGCGAAGGCTAACATATATAGATGTTGACCCCCTATACAATGATTACTATATTTATAATATTTAATAATACTATATTATTTACTTTTCTTGAATGGTCTATCATTGTATAGGGGGATCAACAACTATAAACGTTGCCCGCACACTTGATGGCAGTCGGCCTCCAAGCTAAAACTGCAGCGGGGCAAGGGGAATCATCCACTCACATTTCCCGACGTCACATTGTGACGTCACTGCCCAGAATCGGGGACTGTGACTGGCTGATTCCCCTTTCCTCTCGCTGCAGTTCTAGCTTGGATGTCGACTACCATCAAATGTGCGGCAATAGTACTTTAATGGTTATCACAGTAGTTTCAGCTACCCAAGTCGAACGCTTAAAGTTGAAATAACGCTTAAACTAATAGTTTTTTTTTACATGAATTGTTGGTACATTTGAGACAAACTCAAGAGCTGAATCGAATAACGTAACAAAGAATATATGCTGCTATTTAAAAAAAATAAATTTGATCTTCATTCTATTCAATACTATTCATACGTGTCGTATGCAATTCGTTCTTTGTAATGGTTATAATCAAAAAATTATCGTTACAGATGAAACATTTCAAATGATACGGTTAGTTTGTGGATCCTCTATAAAGGCTGATTCAGACACGTTTAGTAATTTAGTCGAGTAGCGAGTATTTTAGTAATTTGCTATGTGTGCACACTAAAATTTCATTAATCGTGTAATTTAGTAACACATTTACTTGCTACTCGACTAAATTATTAAACGTGTCTGAACCAGCCTTAAGGAATAGTACAGTCATACATACAGTACGCAAAGAAAATGTCGGCAACAATAAATATCGATATGATTGAAAAGACGTTGCAAAGTATGCAATCTCCAATGTCACATGTTTCTTTCAGATTTAAGTTGTATTGCTTTTCGGCAAGATTATAGCAATATAAGTGATACTTTGAAACGTGAAACAGTTTAAAATTTTTTTTTTGAATTTTTAATGTTTCTTAAAATGAAAAAATAATTAAACTGTATATACAGGGTGTTTTTCAACAGGTGGGATAAAATGTCAGGTCTGATTCTAGATGTCACAATAAGAGGAAAATCAAGAGTAACAAAATGGCGGTAGCAGCTTTGTTTTTTAGTTGTTAGCTTTTTAAAAAGTGGGCGAAAACCGCCTGAAACATGACAATCTCTATGGCGTTTGTCAAAATTTACAGAATATTCAGAGTGTGTAGAACTGTCGGTGTAAAACGAAGATGTGTGTGTAACGTAAACCACAGCTGTTTTCGCGGATCGATATATTGATTATTTCAAAGAAGGACCGAGTGAATGTAAGTTTGAGTGAGAGGGGCCCGTGTTTTGAATTAGGGATTGCCATGTTTCAGGCGGTTTTCGCCCACTTTTTCAAATGCTAATAACTAAAAAACAAAGCTGCTACCGCCTTTCGTTACTCTTCATTTTCCTCTTATTTCGACGTCTAGAATCACACCTGACATTTTATCCCACCTGTTGAAAAACACCCTGTATACAATGCGAAAGTAAAATAATTTCATAGTACTTGTTACAATTGCGGACAAAAGTTTCCGAACGACATAGATTTCAGAATTTCATGCAGTTTCATATATTCTATTTGGAGTAATAGCAAAATCTAATTATGTACACCGATAAAGTATTTAGCGATCTACAAAAATTCATCGAAATTTTATTTATAAAAAATATATTTATGTTTTTATATTTAAATTTTACATATTTGTATGAAATATAGACCGACAAAATATTCCGAACGATTTATGAATATTTGGATTATTCGGATTTCTTTGCGGAATTTAGATGCTTCTAATGTATTTTTAGATTTTCAGAAATCTACTTAAAAATTATTCTATTAATACTGAAGCTGACTTTGAATAAACAATATTAATTTTTTAACTACATTTTTTTTCAAGTGACTTATAAACGCAAAGCTTTGTAAGAAGAATAAACTTAATCAGAGCAATTTCAAAACGTTTACAAATATTGAAATCAATAGTTTTCGAAATTTTAAAGCGTGTAAAGAATCGACAATTCTTAAACGAAGAACATCAATGTCACGAAATTTGGTGAAGACCGTGGAATAGTTAAGATTTATTTGCAGAACTAAGGAGAAATTGTAGTTCCTTACTCGAATCCTATCTGTAAAGACTAAATAATTACAAGTATGCCAATGATATACTAAAATTGCTATTCAAACTAAAAGACGTGCAACCAAATAATAAATCTATTGGAAATTTGTATTAGTCTATATTTCAGAAAAATATGTAAAATTGAAATATGAAAATAAAAATATTTTCTGCACAGATGATTTCAGTAAGTTCTTATAGATCATTCAATTTTCTTTCGATGTACATAATTGGATTTTTCTATTACTCCAAATGAAATCACAAAACTGCATGAAATATGAAAATCGATATCATTCGGAAACTTTTGTCCGCAACCGTATATTTTTATGACTTTGCCGAGAAACAATATTCGAAAAGAAGCATCTGAAAGCGGAGATTGCATACCTTGTAATGTCTTTTCAATCATGGAGATTCGTAGAAGTAATCCTTTACTTTCTTAAGGGTGCGTTCAGACGAGCGAACCGAACGCGAATCAAACGTGAACCGAACGTGTAACCGAACGCGAATGCCTATACCACACACAGTAAGCGCTCGTCGCGCGCCTCGCGTCCACACGCGCGAATCCTGTTCCACCACCCTCTTCACCGTTTGCAGCATCCTCTGGCTTCATCATCCCCCTCTTGTACGTAACGGTACGTAATTCATATCTCCTTCCTGTATAAATTGCAATACGTTACACATGAATAATATAATATCATATATACTTTATATATTTGCAATTACGATTCTTACGTTTCCATGTACTGCATGTTTGCTTTCAGTACAACAACTTTTTCGAAAGCTACGTCCGACATGCGGTTTCGTTTTGGCGCATTGGTCATAGTTGCGTAGGAGAATAATCTTTCTACAGGTGCTGACGACGGTACGGGTGTGTTGTATTCTAAAAATATATTTTTTATACATGGGTACTTTTCTAATACTGTTAGCTCCGCCTGGGAGTCTTCCAAAAAGTGGGCAATCTGAAAATAAAATCATAAAAAGGAATGAGTGTTTTAAAAGAAAAAAAATGAAAACGTTCAAAATTAAAAAAGCTAAAAACCTCTAATGTAGCTTTGGACGAGTAATTTGTTATATGTTCCTGTTCAGCAGTTTCACCAAAATCGAAAAAATCATCATCAGCCGGTGTTCTGGATACTGTTGGTGTATAAACATTTTCTTTCCTCATCTCCTCTATTACTTTTGTGTGTAGAACATTTCGAATTTCGGTTTTATGAACATCTTCTATACAAGAAAACCATCTATCTTTAAATTTGGGGAAAGTCACTGCAGCAATCGCTGCGCACCGTGCCTCTTCTGTGGCAAAGGAGAAAATATTATGAAATCGGCGTTCCAGGCTATTCAATAAAGATTCAGTTATTTGGGTGGAAAATGTCCATTGGAGGCACGTTAATTCTCGTAATTTTTTTCTTAACGAAAATAAACAGGGCACAAGATGTCCATATAAAATGTTCTTATCCCCTTGCAATATATCTATTGCTCGCGCTACCGGCGCCGTACACTTTAAATGTTCTTCCACATATAACAATTCATTTTCTCGCAATAAACTTCTGATTCCTAACGCTCTGCCAATTTCGACCAGTTTTCCCTTTACTTGTATTATTTGCTTCAATGAATCGTATAGGGAGTTCCACCGAGTATCCCCTGGCCTTTTCAATGTATGTCCTGTTATATTCTTCACGATTTCTGATGATTTTGGCCGACTGCAGGCTTTCCACAAGACGTTACATTTGTCCATTACATCGCGATGTACTGAAAATAGTTCTTCCCTGTTTTTTATTTGATTCATCATGTCCGTTGTGACACATAAATGCAAAGTATGCACAGCGCATCGTATGTGCCTTGGAAGTAAATTATTTCCGATTTCGTTAATTACTTCCATTTGTTCGTCTTCTTCTTGCTCTTCATCATGATACCAGTTAATTGAAAACGAATAAAGATAACAAATAAAGATGCGTGCGATTTTATCCCCTCCGAAAGAACCGACACGAATAAAAGGGATAAGTACATCGCTTGTTTAGATACAGCTTGAAACAAGGAATAAAAGATATAGGTCAACTTTCGTGCGACATCTACTTTCAAATAACTCACAAGGGTTATGAACGAATCTATTGGTTAAAGTTTGACGGAATAATCTTAGCGATCAACTTCAGTCAGATACAAACGTCAAATAAATGGTGTCGCTGGCATCGAAGTGAAATAACAGCGAAAGATACAGGGTAAGATACTGGGATACGAATAACAAATGAACTTTCCGAATCAAGGTTTCACGGATAAAAGTTACAAATGAATTCTCACTTTGCATCGATTTTCAAATAATGACCGAAAGATAAAGTATCTTTTATCTAAGATGTATTTAAATAACTTTTTATTTAGATAATGCCCATCTCTGAGTCTTGTTTCAACGACGCAATCTTCTAGAATGAATTTCCATTTCTCAGACAAAACACGCATCACTCTAATCGAAACCACATTCATACATTTAATACTTCATTCATATCAACATTTCATTCATTCAATACTTCATTCATATCAATACTACATTAAGGGCGGAGACTGTTTCGAGGGTACCTCCGAATCGATCGTAGCGGCATTTTTTCTAAACGGCCGTTAGCAAAAATAAATAATCGATAAAATAATTCGGCGTGGAAATGTGACACCGCGACTTCTAACGATGATTTTTATAAATAAATTCTGTTTCCTTTTTACCTACCACATGGTGGTAAATGTCAATTGGTAACATGTCGTTTTCGAAGATAGTACTTTTATTTATAAATATGGTTATGATAATAAAATATGCGAGAATTTTTATAAACAATTTTATATGCTAACGAAATAGTTACAGTAAAGTATAAAGATGAATATTATCTTTACATAAATTATGTAATATACGTGCTTCGATACAAATGTAATTTGAACGTAACAATTACTTTTGTATTCAAGTACAAGACAAACGTATTTGTAATAAATAATGCAGAATTATTTATTTCTAGTAATACAATTGTATTATTTATTGTATATTTTCGTGGGATTACTGCCGAGGCTGTTCGAATCCCTCGTTCTACGTGCAAACGTCTATTAAATCGGTGCATCGATTATTTGCATAGGCACGAGGTCCAGGCATCCGATCGGCCGATTCTATCTCCTACACATGGTACAATCTGAAACAGAAACAAGACCAGAAGTATGAATAAGTAGTAATATTTTCAAAGTTGATGCATACTTACAGTTTACCTCGAACAAGACCTAAACCTCGCGTCCGCCTATTTCGGTTTCGGTATTCCGCGTAGATCAATGAGATTCGTCCATCGAACCGCACCACGGCATTTTAGTTTCGTGGGAAAACCGCCGAGGCTGTTTGAATCCTTCGTCTTACGTGCAAACGTCTATTAAACCGGCGCATCGATTATTTGCATAGGCACGAATATACGCGCGGTTTCGTGCAGCATCGTTCGGATTAAAACTTTACAGTCCAGGCAATTCGATCGGCCGATTCTTTCTCCTACACATTGTACAATCTGAAACAGAAACAAGACCGACCAGTAGTATGAATAAGTAGTAATATTTTCAAAGCTGATGTTTAGCTAAACTTACAGTTTACCTTGAACAAGACCTAAACCTCGCGTCCGCCTATTTCGGTTTCGGTATTCCGCGTAGATCAGCGAGGTTCGTCCATCGAACTGCGCCACGGCATTTTAGTTTCGTGGGATTCCCGCTGAGGTATCCCTCGGATAATATCCCTCGGACAAATCCCTCGTCCTACGTGCAAACGTCTATTAAAACAAAATATGCAACATTTCCCAAAATGTTACAAATGGCTAAATTTTCCAAACCTCTCCTCATAAATTTTTCATTCGTAGACGGTCGTTGCCCGGAAAGTGAAAGATCCGGGTTCGAATCCCGGTCCAGGCAATCCGTTTGGTTGTGGGTTCTTTGCCCCCCCCCCCCCCCCCCCCCCCCCCATCACGTCAAGGTGGCCCACGTTGGTGGGGCTAAACATTCTACAATCTGAAACAGAAACAAGACCGACCAGTAGTATGAATAAGTAGTAATATTTTCAAAGTTGATGTTTAGTTAAACTTACAGTTTACCTCGAACAAGACCTAAACCTCGCGTCCGCCTATTTCGGTTTCGGTATTAAATAAAATATAACGCACAAGCGATGCTTCAACTGCCTGGCCAAGCATCACGTCGACGCGTGCAATTCGACGAAGCGCTGCCAGCTCTGCGAAGGGAAGCACCACTCTTCGCTGCACGAGGTCTGCGGTGGCAGCGGGCGACCGACGGTCCAGCACACAGCCGTGACATCCAACCGAGGAGACACAGTCCTCTTGAGCACGGCGCGAGTCAGGGTGTCGGCGGAGAATGGCGCCTCGCAGGTGGTGCGCGCCCTCATCGACCCCGGCAGTGAGGTCACACTGATCTCCGAGCGTCTGGTGCAGCAACTCCAAGCGTCGAGGAACCGGGCTCGAATTCCGCTGCTGGGAGTAGGGGGCTCGGAAGCACGATTCACCCGAGGCGCCGTCGACGTACAGGTGAGATCGCTGCGGGACGAAGCGGAACATTTTAGCGCACGAGCACTCGTGCTTTCGGAGTTGTCGTGTTACAAACCCCGACAGCTCCCGGAGGTAACTCGGTGGCCACATCTTCGGGGACTCACCTTGGCGGACCCGAGCTACCAGGCGTCCGACCCGGTTGAGCTGCTGCTAGGAGCGGACGTCTACAACCGACTGCTGCTGGATGGAGTGCGAAGAGGGGGTGGCCACGCCCCTATCGCCCAGAACACGCGTCTCGGGTGGATCCTGACGGGTGGAGTGAAGGCTGGAGGCTCGACAGCGAGACCGCAGATCAATCACTGCTCGATTGATCACGATCTGGCGGCTTCACTGACGCGTTTCTGGGAGCAAGAGGAAGTCGAGGTCACCGTTCCACCCAAGCCGGAGGACGAACGGTGCGAACAGCAGTTCGCCGCTACTCACTCTCGGACGGAGGAAGGGCGCTTCGTCGTCAAGCTGCCTTTCAAGGAGACTCCGGATCCTGGGAATTCCCGACACATCGCCTGGAAGACGCTAGAAGGGGTACATCGGCGCTTTGAACGAGCTCCAGAGCTGGCGAGGGCTTACCGAGCGTTTATGCAGGAGTACGAGGACCTTCACCACATGGCTCCACGGCGGGCGGCGGCTGCCGCACCCGGGTATTTCCTGCCACACCACGGAGTCTTTCGGGGAGGAGACGCAGGAGGGAAGATCCGAGTGGTGTTCGACGGTGCCCGGAAGACGTCGGCCGGTAAGTCACTCAACGACTTTCTGCTCACGGGACCGAATCTCCTTCCAGACTTGTCGGCGGTCCTAGCCCGCTGGAGGCTCCACGCCGTGGTTTTCACTGCGGACGTGGAGAAGATGTATCGGCAGATCCTGGTGCATCCGGAGGATCGACGGTGGCAACGCATCCTATGGAGCAGCAGCTCCACGCAGCGACCTCGGGAGTTCGAACTGAGGACCGTCACCTATGGGCTAGCGTGCGCACCATACCTGGCCATCAGGTGTCTCCGCCAGCTCGCCGCGGACGAAGCGTCATCCTGCGCGCGGGTCAGAGCGGTCATCGAGCGTGACGTCTACATGGACGACGTCCTCACCGGAGCAGCGACACTGGAGGAGGCACGGGCGATCGCGGAGGAGCTCCGCACAGTTCTGGCGGCGGGCGGCTTCGTGTTGAAAAAGTGGGCGGCCAACACGCGCAGCATCCTGGAGGGAATGGCAGAAGAGGATCTCGCACCGTGCAAACGCTGGGACGCTCCCTCCGACGCTACTCACGCCATCCTCGGCGTCCATTGGCACCCAGAGTTGGACGTCTTCAGGGCCTCGGTCACACCCCCAGACTCCAAGGGGCTCTTCACAAAACGAGGGGTCCTAAGTTGCACCGCTAGGATCTTTGACCCTCTCGGATGGCTCACGCCGGTCACTATCACTGCGAAGGCGCTCCTGCAATCGTTATGGTTGCTGAAGACGGGATGGGACGCTACACTGCCACCCCGCGAAGCCCAGCTGTGGCAGCAGCTCGTGAGGGAGCTACCCTCACTAAACGAAATCAGCTTACCTCGCTGGATAAGCTGGAACCCAGAAGCGCCCGCAGTGGAGCTTCACGCGTTTTCCGACGCATCAGAACGAGCGTATGCGGCCGTCATCTACGCCAGGGTATTCGACGCTTCCGGGGAACCGCACGTGTCACCCTTGAAGCGAGTCTCGATCCCGCGACTGGAGCTCTGCGGAGTTCTCCTGGCCGCCAGATTGCTGCGGTGGCTGGAGAAAACGTTGGAGCTGGAGGAACCACAGCTGCACGTATGGTCCGACTCCATTGTGGCCCTGGGATGGATCCAAGGTCACCCCCATCGCTGGACGACGTTCGTGGCCAACCGCGTCACCGAAGTACAGCAGCTACTGCCGCGAGCGCAGTGGCACCATGTGCGAGGGGAGGACAACCCCGCAGACTGCGCGTCGAGAGGGCTGATGCCGGCGGAGCTGCAGCCTCACCCCCTCTGGTGGAGCGGTCCGAGCTGGTTGACGACGGCGGTTTCCTGGCCCTCCCTGGAGCAGCCGGAGGTCACACTTCCAGAAGAGCGAGCGACAGTCCACCACGTGCGTGCGAGGGCGGAGGCGGGGGTGAGTCTGCATGTAAAGGCGTTCTCGTCCCTCAATAGATTGTACAGGGTCACGGCCTGGTGTCTGCGGTGGCGAAGGACTCGCGGGGAGCCTACCGTTACGCCCACCCTCTCAGCGGAGGAAATCCACGAGGCGCAGGTCCGACTGATGGCTGCCGAGCAAGGCAGAGCATTCGAGGAGGAGTTGACCTGCCTACGACGGGGCGCACCGTTGCCAGGGACGAGCAAGCTCCTGAAGCTGAACCCCTTCATCGACGCAGAGGGACTACTGAGGGTGGGCGGCCGACTGCATCAGGCCGCTGTACCCTACGGCCAAAAACACCCCATTATAGTGGCGGACGACTCACCTCTGGCCCCCCTGTTAGCGCAAGCAGCGCACCGTAGGTGTATGCATGGTGGCGTGCAACTCACCTTAGCGACTCTACGCCAGGAGTGCTGGGTCATTCGTGGGCGCCCAATTGTGAAGCGCTGTCTTCACAGCTGCGTTACGTGCGTGCGATGGAAGGGTCAGGTAGCAGCGCAGCTGATAGGAACCCTCCCAGCGGTCAGGGTTACGCCTTGCAGGCCCTTTCTAAAAGTAGGCTTAGACTACGCAGGCCCAATCCTAGTCAGGAGCTCGCGAAGTAGAGGCAGACCTGGGAAGCAGACACTGTCAAAGGGCTATATAGCTTTATTTGTCTGCTTGACGACAAAGGCAGTGCACCTGGAGGTGGTGTCGGATGGGACGTCGGAGTGCTTCCTGGCAGCCTTGAAGAGGTTCGTAGCCAGGCGAGGGCTGTGTGCAGAGATCCGCAGCGATTGTGGGACGGCCTTCGTCGGAGCGGACAGGGAGCTGCGTACCCTGGTGCGCACAGCAGACGCCACAGACAGGAAGCTGTTCGATGCCATCGCCAACGAAGGGATCACGTGGCGGTTCAACCCTCCTTCAGCACCACATTTTGGAGGCCTGTGGGAAGCAGCGGTCAAATCCCTTAAACACCACCTCTGGAGACAGATAAGGGACAGATGCCTCACCTACGAGGAACTGTCGACGCTCCTGGCTGGGGTTGAAGCCTGCCTGAACTCGCGGCCGTTAGAACCACTGTCGGACGACCCCGAGGATCTCAATCCGTTGACACCGGGACACTTCCTGGTAGGCGGACCGTTGTTAGCCATCCCAGAGCCTTCCCTGACTGAACTCCCAACGTCGCGACTGTCGAAATGGCAACAAGTCCAGCAAATGCAGCAGCATTTCTGGAAACGCTGGTCAGGGGAATACCTCAACTCGGTCCAGACGCGCAACAAGTGGCGTAGAACGACGCCGCCGATAGAAGTCGGAACGCTCTGCCTAATAAAAAGCGAGCAGTTACCACCGACCCGCTGGCCCTTGGCGAGGGTCGTTGAGGTGCACCCCGGACCAGACGCACTTACCCGAGTCGTCACCGTAAAAACCGCGACGTCGCAATTTCGTAGGCCGATCGCGAAAATAGTGGTCCTACCGAGGACCGAAGACGCGCACAGATCAGCCGGGAGAACAGTCGGGGAAATAACAGACGACGCTAACGCGAGCGAGAACACGTAGTTTAGTATTGCGCAATAGTATGTAAGTTAGATAATAAGATAGGTTAAGACACTTTACGGCACGTAATTTCTTCCGTTCCTTTTGTTCGGCACAAACACTGACGCACTAGGATCACTTGATCACAGTATCAGTTTTAGCACACCAGCACTCGAACGCGAGGAGAAAATTGCACGGCATCATCGGCGCGTGGCAGCGGCCATTCAACGATACGCCACTCGGCTCCCCACTCCCGAACACTGGCCCATCACAGCTCACCACCGATTCACTAATGAACATTTCGTCAGCACAAAACTGACGAGGCGGGCGGGAATGTTCGGGATTGGTCGGAGGCGAGCGACGCCGCAGCGCGGGCGCCAGTGCGCATGCGACCGCTGCCGACAAATCGGCATTCGCGACAGCCGAAACCGCGACAAATAGCGTCTTGCGCAAGACGCGAGCAATCGGGATCGAGAGCGGCGGCGGCGTTATCAGCTGATTGGCCGCGAGAATCCCGCGCAATTACGAGCGCACGTAATTGGCGTAATCGCGCTGATTACGTCCGTCTGTCGCCGCCGATCCCGATTACCAACGATCAACCGATCAGACCGTTAAGAATCTTCGCCTAGCGTGGCGGTGCAAAGCGCGAGCGGCGGTATTTTCGTGGAGTGCTCTCTGAGTTACATTCTCTGCGTTTAATTACGAAATTAGAGTTAAGAATCGTGTACATATCATCCTGTAGAAATAAAGATTTATTAATTAAGTGAACGGTACAGAGATCGTGTCAAAGATACGGTTTTCGTCGCGGCGATAGACTGAACCTTTTCTTTGTCTTTTCCGTTCCTTCGACCAGCCGGTCAATTTCTAAACTGTTCGGTGCGCGAACATTTAGATTCAGCCAAATGTACCATATGACAGCTACATTTAATACAGGCAATATGTGGAATTTCTTCCTTTAGTCTTGAAAAGGCTGAATTGTGTTGGCCCACCATCGTATTTGTAGTATCAGAGGAAAAACCAACTAAGTTGGACAAAGGGATATTTTTATTCTTAATTGCACTAATCAGCACTGAAAACAAATCTTCGGCTGTACCAGAGGACATTTCTATCATGTCAAAGAATGACATTTTTATAGAATCATCTCTATTGTAAATTACTGTTATGGCACATTGTGTAATAGAGCCTTGATCAGTTGTCTCATCTAGTATAAGAGAAAAAAATTTTCCAGGTTCTTGAAGTTCCTGTATTATATTTTGACAAAAATTAGGTCCTAATATTTGATTGATTACAGTCGTAGCTTTAGTTCTGCCCATGGACATTTTATGCGCTATTTTAGAGTCTGGACAGATGTTAGCAATCAGTGGAACAAGAGTGTTACATAATAAGATCGGCAAATTATTTGTAGCGAGCAATGAGGCTATTTTTAACTCTGCTCGCTTAGCCATCTCATCAATCGAATCAGTTTGTAACATTTTCTCTATGGATTTTGTCGAATTTAAAATGGATAAAGCTGCTTTATGTTTTGCAGTTTCGGCATGTTTTTGTAAGGCTGGTTTATGATTACTTAATAATATATTGCAATATTTGCACTTTGGTACTATTAGTCCTTTTGTATCCTCCGAAGTTATCAACCACTGTTTAAATTCGGGAACCTTTAGCCATTTATCGCTGAAGGAATAACCTTTGTGTCCTTTTTTTTCAATATTTGTATCACTATAAGGGACATTACTTGTTGATGGTTGATTTTCATTATCTACTTCGGGTGTAATTTTATGTTTTAAAATAAATTTGTTCATTTTTTAAATGATTAATTTATATTGTTAGTACCATGAAATAATACCTGCGTGCAAAATAAAAACAAGCATGCGATAAATATAAAACATGCATCAAAGCACTCATCACCATAGTGAAAAATGTTTAAGTTTGATAAGAATTAACGAGTTTTACCTGATTAGGTCACCCAAATCCTCGTATAGCAGTCAAATCTAAGTGAAAAAAGGAAGATATTAGTAAGTTCGTTTTTTTTTCAATTAAATTATTCATAATACTTCAGTCCTATAAATAATTACAATTAATAATTAAAACATTCAATAATAAAAATGAAATAATTATGAATAATTCATTGAATTTGAAGTTATCTCCTGTTTGTGTATAAATTCTACAAAATATTGGAAAAATTAAATAGGCTCAAAGCGAAGCGAAATGAAAATTTGTATACACATGGTACCCACGAAAAAGTTATTGAATTCAAAGTCATTCATTGAAATAGTAAGTATAATAGTAATTATTTTTTAGTTACGAAAGCTCTCTTAAATTATTTTCACGCTTCACGTGTTTCACTGAAAGGCGCAGGCACAAGAACTTTTTCAGCGTAAAAAAGAAAAATGATATAAAAGGTCTATCTTCTTTTATTTCATAAAACGGAAGTGGTTTGTTCTGCACTACATAGTACATAGTTCAGAAACTACAGGAATAGAAAACAGACCTAAAACTATATATAGATCAGTATCGTTTCGGGATTCTCCTATCCTCGATGGGTGCATTCACAACAAATTGAAGCTTTGAAATTTGAATAAAAAAAAAATTGAAGTGATACTTTTCGACAAATTAAAAAAGTACGATATTTAGCAGGGTACGTCAATAGTACGACAGACAAGAAAAAGGTACGAGTTTCGTACTAAAAGGTACGATCTGGCAACACTGCTTACTTTGCTTGACTCTCCGTGACTTTTGCTAACAGAGGGTCCAGTTTTGGTCTTCTGCGCAGTTAGGCGCACGACTCTGGCACGTGTCTAGAAGAGTGCTGACCGAGACAGAGACAGCTAGGCGACAACAGGACAAAGCCTTCGAGGTCTTGCCCCTCATTAACCGAGCTCGCGGCTCGACTCGGGCCGTATCCATCCAAAGTCGGTATTTCGACGAAACTTCAAAGGAATGGTACACGTACAGGACCCATGCAAGTGTGGTAGTGGGGTCCACCGCATCGTTTGCACCACGGGGTATTACTACCTCCGGCCCCGGGGTAGGCAAAAAAACTACGAGCTACCCACAGAGCTTGTAAAAAAAGAATACGTCTATAGGCAACAGATTTCCCGTTCTTTTCTACATTCATGTTTCATAGTTTGCTGTTTCGGGAGTTTGTCGTTCATTCTATATCTACGTAGTCGCTTTGCTAAATCTATCAATAACGTAATCTCCCATTTTGTATATATTTATTTTGTACGATTATTTCGCAAAATGTATTGCATCTTATATTTCATTTCGAGTTAGTTTTTTAATATCTTTTCTGGTTTTATGGAAAATCGTAGCTCTCACCGGCGAATACCTGAACAATTTTGTTTATTTTTTTTATTGCCTAAAATTTATGCTGATTTGCTTGCAAACGGTCTGCGTAATTAGTGTTACAGGTTGTAACGTCGTGTACTCATCGACTGCTTCGAAAGATTCAGAAATGCGTACAATGGTCCATCGGGTTCCAAATGATACGTTTGATTATGCCGGAGACCAGATATTTGGGATTGCCGAATAAATATTAGTATTGTTGTTCAATTGAAGAGTTAGAACTCACCGTCGATCTAAATAGACTTTATTAAAACTTGAGGTTCTGACCGACACTCGGTTGTGTGTACTTGATGCATGCTTCTTTCATTTTATTTAGTACATTCACACATTTAGCAATTAGTATTTATCAAAGATTAGATGTTTATATAGAGTATAAAATCTGAACAAATTGTATAACATGTGCCCTTTTTGATTTTTTTAACAATATTTCATGCAATAGTGTACTTGACTTTCTATTTTTACCCCCACTGTCCCCCAAGGAAACAGAATCATTTGATTCATTTGTTTTACATTGGGGTCATTCCATGCGAAAACGAGTAACATGTTGGATTTTGTTCAAATTTGGATATGTTGTAGTTTTTAGGGGCATATAGACGTACCTCGAAGGATTTTTTAAAATGTCAAAAAATGTCTGTTTTACAGCTCTTTCAAGTTTGATGTTCCTTCAAAAAATTGTATCTGTGATCTTTCTTCAAAAAATTATAACAGTTGAACTAATAAACCGATTAAAATGAGCTTTTTGGTGCTTATAGTAGAGACTTTGGAGTATCTATGAAAAATTATTTCAATTGAGACAATAATTTTTTTAACCATTCATTTTGCAATTGTTTTAAACAATTGCCATTTGTAACCGCAAGAATAGCGAATAAAGATTAATCATTTTTTATTCATATTCATATCGTTATTTAAATAATTTTTTATCTAGATGATGCCCATCTCTGGGTAGGCCACCGTGGAGGTTTTAGCGAGTGCAAGCCCCGCACTACCAGGAGACACCTCCCCCCCCTATCTCCTGGTGTGGGTTAGCCATTTCCTCCACGTAGAAAAAAAAAAAAAAAAAAAATATTTTTATTCAACAAAAATAATTATTTGACCTTGATATTTGTTTAAAAAATACACAAATCATAATTTTTATGGCTTCGTGTGAACTCCAAAACCATTCAACCTGTCCTTACAACATGTAACTTAACTTTTAAAACAACAAAAATAT
This sequence comes from Perdita meconis, assembly GCA_030770465.2. Taxonomy (NCBI): domain Eukaryota; kingdom Metazoa; phylum Arthropoda; class Insecta; order Hymenoptera; family Andrenidae; genus Perdita; species Perdita meconis. Next base: position 6,375,804 of record JASKOS020000004.1, read on the forward strand.
TTGAGATTACTCTATACATGTACATAGACTAATTCCGAGGTTTGAGTTTTTTCAGTCTTTGAAATTCCATTAGACATCGAAAAGGGCAGTGCGAGCGACAACCACAGATGTATAATAACTAGACCACGTATTCAGCTGATGGAAATACGACTATGATGACTGTCAACAGCTGTTGAGCAAAATAGATAATGTATCTGAAGAGAAATACCGTTATGGGGACGACTACTAATGACAAATAACGCTAGTCTGTTCATTGTGTGGATACTGCAGAAGTGTAAGTATGGAGCAATTTTAAGCTAATTATTTATTTGAATGGATATTGTATCCATGACTTTAGTCTTCGAATCTCCTTAGCACATGCACTCATCAAAATATATAATTACCAAAATAATATTAGAATCAGATAAAGTAACATTTTCTGGACTAGTCACCATAGACTAACGAGTAAAAGTGTATGCAATGATGACTAATAATTTGAATGCTTTCTGTTACATTCAGCTCCCACACATGCCTAGACAAGTAACACTTGATTATGAGAGAAGAAGCGAAGCTACTTGTTACAGTCAACAAGAAATCAACAGAGAGGGAGAACGAGAGAATAAAGACAATAAGAGAACACAAATGTATACTGTTGAAAAAAATACAATTGTATAATTAGTAAAAATATAATTTGAAATGGTACATTAATATTGTAGTGTTCTGAATCGTTTTGAAGTCTTATTTCTAATACATAATACATAGATGAAATTACATATACAGGGTGTTTGGGATAGTATAGGCAAGCTTTGGAGGGGTGATAGTTCATGTAAAAACAAACAAAAAATGATTATATACCTTAGGTCAAATCATAGCCATTTTTGAAAAAATAGCCAAAGTTTTTCGCACTATTTGGCAACGCTGCTGAGGACTCTGACACGCAAACTTCATATTATCGCACTTGCGCAGGTAAATGGAAGGAGAACGGTAGGCCCACGAATCCCTTCCACTGTATGTTGACAGACATCCGAATAATTGGGAGGAGTTTAGATAATCTATAATCATCACTTTTTCTTTAAAAATGATTGTCAAGGGGTGGAAACGTAAAATACGATTGGTTGACTTTAGACGCCATTCCTCCCTTGCATACACATTCTCCTTTGTGGTGTATTCATTAACCGAAGTAGTCACCTCCCAAAAATAGAGATCCAACACGTGTCTCGTCTTTCGACGAAATTGACACATGCATTTTTTTCATATTATAATTATACAGAAACCTAACTCAGGTACAAAACGTTTTATAATTGGATTTTTTGTATTAGTATAACAGCAGAAATTGTTGGTAAATTTTTTTATTGCATAAATCTATTGTACTTGACGAGTAGAAAAAAAATTCTAAAAGGAACCATATGCTAGAAAAGCACTGTTTAGCCGCTATAAGACGTCAAAGTTTACGCGAAATTGTCATGTGTAGGGCGACACACGGAAATCGAAGTACAGTACATTCCGGATAAGACTAGGTCAATCAGATCCGCATTTCAAGTCTTAAACGAAGTGGGAAGTGAATCTCGCACCTCCGATTTCTCGCTTGACTGGTTTTTATGTTTGGACGCTCGAGCCCGAGCGCTCGACTCCCGAAACAATGGGGCCATAATAGACACGGATAGCACTAGGCATTTAAAAATGCTCGTGACTGATTTTCATCTTTTTCCATCGAATTTTCACGAGAGTGACGCCAATCGATTCCTTATACTCGACCGATTAAAAAGTACCAAACGCGACATAATTCGGTCCATAATTAGCGAAATAACGAAACAAATTAATTTTTACGCTTCAATTCTAACTTCGCTAAAAATAGTCCGATTTACATGAAATTTTGTTATTTTAATCGGGAGAACGCTTAGAATCCAATGGTGAAACATTTGTATCGATACGACAACGGATAAGATCGCGGAAACTGAGAAAAATTGACGACTCAGCGCTCGAACGACCCTAGCCACGCGCGTAATCCGATACCGTCGCTTGGCGAATATCAAAGAATACCGCGTAGTCAGGTGTGAAATATTTCCTCCTGAATTTTCATCGCTTACTAATTATTGTCGAACTTTTATAAAAATGATACCACGTGCTTCCTTACATTTTTCCGATGAAAATTAGTCGAAATACGACATAAATCGGACTATTTTTAACATATATATGCTGATCTTGGACGTGAATTTCATTACGCATTTATAACAATTTCTTGTGGGCTATTAGAGTAATTTTAACACACACCGGTTGTTCCAACAGCTTAATAATCCTTTTAAAAACATTAATAATTTTTTTTATCCTAAAAATATAAATCTGAGACGTCTGTATAAAGCGTTTATGTATCATATACACAAGGTGGTAAATAATATCGTTTGAAACTGTATATAATTCTTAAAATGCACTGTTTAATATACATATATGTATTACAATAATATATACAAGTATGTATGTACATAGTTTACTTTAAAAAAATAAAAATAATAAAATAGTGTAAAATATAAATGCGAAATGAATAATTAAAGTTTAATGTAGTAAATAAAATTTGTTTGATCCCAAGTTTCTATTAAAAAATTTAAATCTACTAAAAAAAAAAAATAAGGTTTCATTGAAAAGAAAGGAACAATGACTAAAGTAGAGAAATATTTGTTGAAGCAATGTAATTCTAGTTCTCTGTATCAATTGTCTTTATTCTTTCAAAGGTTGTGCTGTAACTTGTATTAATTAAAAATGCTTGTTAATTGTATTAATTAAAAAAAGTATGATACTTATCTATATGCGTGATAAGAAAAATACGTTTTTTTTAATTTGTTATTTCTTACGTTGAGTTCTGTTTGCTCATCGCCTTTGCAACTTGCAAATGCATCTTCACAAGCGGATGTTATGATTCCGCCCAGTGTAGTAAAGTTGCAAACGATTGTTCTACCTCGTCCGGGGTGATTTCATGCAGTATTTGCAACCCTTGTGGTACCCATACGTCTGCAGTACTTTCTGGTATCACTTGTATTCTCTCATTAATTTCACAAGCTAAGATCCATTCCTCTGTATGGTGTGGCTCAACCTGCTCGCCTTCAATGCTACACACAGTTTGGAGGATTTCGTTGTTGTTGTTGTTGTTATCGTTGTCGTTATTATTGCCTACAACTTCACTAGTAGGAGTTGATTTTCCAAGAATTTTGTTCCACGAATTGCGTATGTTGTCAATCGATATATCCAACCAAGCGTGGTGGACCATACCAATGCAGTCCATGATGTTCAATTCTGTGAAAAATTGATTAATACCTCTTGGAAGGTTTACAATTTTTCTCAACATTTGTTGACGATAGAGATTTTTAACTTTTGCTATAATGCTCTGGTCCATTGGTTGAATGATCGATGTACAATTTGGTGGAATATGGGAAACAAAATTATAAGCTTAAGAATTTAACATACGACTAGGAACACAAACTATGTTTAATAATCAATAGTACAAGAAAAGTATATATATATATTTCAAAAGTCAGATGTGACCACGCCAAAGTCGTTCCAACTACTGACTGACTCTCGGTCCTTAACCTCGCCAGGCCCAAACGTAGACGTTCGGTTGTTTACACGCCGCCGGATCAGAGACCGATCCGGCGTGACCGTCCCTTTAGGCCACGTGTTTAAATTTTCGTCCCACAGTCGGCCATACTGACTCGCAAATCGTCCTCGATTAAATTCTGAAATAGTATAATAGAAGTCTTCAATCCCACACAGGAGGTGAGTACAAACCTACTTAAGAACTGCGGGTAGTTCATTTTTGATAAAAGAAAATACTGGGGTCTCAGCCTCCGCCAAGGACCACATCGCATGGGCTGACCATTCCCATGCGCGAGCATCCGTTGACTCGGCCATTTCTGGGGTCTCAGCCTCCGCCTAAGGATCACATCGCATGGGCTGACCATTCCCATGCGCGAGCATCCGTTGACTTGGCCATTTCTGGGGTCCCAGCCTCCGCCTAAGGATCACATCGCATGGGCTGACCATTCCCATGCGCGAGCATCCGTCGACTCGGCTATTTCTGGAGTCTCAGACTCCGTTTCCCTGATATGTAACTGAATGTTCACTTACCAAGGCCGCTGTGTAGCGTCGAATGTAACCCATTTTCTCAGAGAATCCACGGCTACCACGCTTCTATGATTCCGTGACTTCTTCAAGTCCCGAAGGTCCTGTACTTCATAACGATCGTTTGGCAGGACCGCCACCACCCTGAATGGTCCTTTTGCTTTGGCAACCAACTTCCGACTTTCTCCGGAAGAAGGCGGGTTGAACGTCACCATAACCACGTCTCCTATTTCGTATTGAGGTGCCTTACACCTGTGAGTGTCGAACCTCCTTTTCTGTTCAGCTTGCTCAGCGTCAATGAGTACCTTAGCCTGCTGTCTGAGCTCCTTCAAGTCGACTGCATCCAAAATCTCTTGTATTCCTGATAATAATTTGGCATCGGCAGGGCTACGAGGTTTATAGCCCAAGAGTAGTTGAGTAGGACTCATTCGGGTTGTTCTGTTAGTTGTGCAATTAATTGCACTTTGAACCTTCTTTACATTTTTGTCCCATTGGTCCTCAGGTTGCCCGGCACACGTCGTAGATAAAGAATTCAATAAAATGTGATTCATCCTTTCACACTGCCCGTTAGCTCTGGGGGTGGCGACTGCGTTGAGGACGTGCTTAATTCCATACTCACAACAGAAGGCCTTGAATGCATGGGAAGTAAAGGCACTTCCCCTGTCACTTATTATACGAGATGGTGCCCCGAATATTGCGAGCAACTGATTTAGTGCTCTGACTACATATTTGGCAGATGTACTTCTCACTGGTTCGAGTATACAAAATTTTGTAAAACCATCAACTATCGTCAATATTTGAGTATTCTTGTGCTTGCTGCGTATGAACGGACCAACATGATCTAGGTGAATCGTATGGAACGGGATCGCTAACTTCTCGATAGGGTGTAAAAATCCCGGTTTTCTACCACTTGTTGATTTATAATAGAGACAGTTTAGACAAGATTTTACGTATTTTGAGACAAATTTATTCATCCCCTTGAACCAGTAATGCTCCCTGACTTTCTCTAGAGTCTTTTCCAGAGCAAAGTGGCCTTGATCATCGTGACACGATTTTACAACACTAAATCGTGCCATACGCGGTACTAGCCATTTACTCCCTGTATCGGTTCTACGGAAGATTACACCGGCTTTCAACACATATTTTTCAAAATATTGCTTCGTATCTGATTGTACTTCCCCAGATTCTAGGATTTTTCTTATGATTTCAATATCTGGATCCTGCAGTTGAGCGGCTCTTATCCATTCATTCTCGGTGATATCGATCAAAAAGCAGTCCACCGGATTTCGGCTCAAATAGTCTACATGTGCCACTCGGGCCCCCGGACGGTAAACTATCTCAAAATTAAAATCCTGAAGGTATACCCACCATCGAGCAACTCTAGGTTGGATATCCTTTTTATTCGCGGTGGCTCTGATTGCAATACAGTCGGTTACTACGGTAAATTTCATTCCTAGCACATATACCCTGAATGCTTTTAGAGCCGCTACCACTGCCAAAGTTTCCAGATCATAGGAGTGATACTTTTGCTCCTCAGCGGTAGTCTTTCGGCTATAATACGCAACAACGCGTTTATTATTTCCCTCTTTCTGGATTAATATAGCTCCTAATCCTAGTGCACTAGCGTCTGTGTGTACTTCCGTCTCTCGCGTCGGGTCATATAATGCTAATACCGGTCTACTAGATAATACTTCCTTAATTTCCTTTATTGCATTAGATTCCTTTTCACCCCAAGACCAAGGAGCATCCTTCTTTAACAAATTTGTTAAGGGGACTACCTTCTGAGCAAAGTTATGGATAAACTTCCGGAAATATCCGGCCAAGCCTAAGAACTGTCGTACTTGTTTAGTATTCTGAGGGTCTGCAGTTTTCGAAACCGCATCTACTTTATGCGCGTCAGGTCTAACTCCCTCACTTGAAATCTCCCGCCCCAAATAGTAAATCTTTTTTTGAAAAAATTTACATTTCGCTAAGTTAAGCGTTAAATTATTTGCCTGTAAAATGTTCAATACTATCTCTAGTTTCTCAAAGGCTTCCTCTATCGTCGCGGTTGCGATCAAAATGTCATCTATGTAGACTAAGGCATGTCCCTTGAATAGTCTATTCATAATTTTTTGAAAGACCGCAGGAGCATTTGCGAGGCCGAATGGCATTCGCAAAAACTCCCACTGTCCATCAGGAGTGATAAATGCGGTATATGGAATCGACTCGGGATGCATCGGAATTTGATAGAACCCCGATTTTAAATCCAGCGATATAAAGATTTTTTTATTAACTAATTGATCAATTTGATCATCTATAATTGGCAATGGATAATTTATACGTTTCGTGAGTTTATTAAGACCCCGATAGTCAATAGCCATACGCGCTTCTCCATTTTTTTTTCGCACTAATACTATGGGACTGGCGTAAGGCGACGTACTCTCTCGTATTACCCCTTTTCTCTCCAGAGCCTCTACAATTTCCTTAACCTTAACCCTATCATCTTGAGACATTCGATATGGCCTACGGAAAACTGGTTCATTACTATTTAATTCGATTTTCATTTCCCCGGCCCTTGTACATCCTAGCTCACTTATATCAAATGCGACATTTTTTCGATAAACGTTGAGCAAGGAACACAATCGTTGGCGTAGCTCCGGGTCAGATTCCTCACACGTTATGTCGGACCCTTCAATTGGTTTCAAACTAACTTCTTCAATCATATTTATTTCACCCATACTCCTATCTAACTGTGGTCGATTTATGGTAAACGTTATCCCCTCCGCGTTTGATAATGCCACACTCCCTTCTTTCAGTAGAACATCGCGCCCAATTAATATTTCCTTGGAAAGTTCATTATCTGATACAACGAAAACCTTTACCTTAAATAGTATGCCGTCTATATATACCCTAAGCTTGGAACAACCTAAAGGGACCACTATCGTACTATTGAAACCAGACAAAGTTTTATTCGTCTTTTTTAATTTCAAATCGAAGTGTCGAGCTACACTTTCTCGTATCACCGTACAATCACTTCCGAGATCGACAACGCACTCCCTATCTTCCTCCCGAACTCGGCAAATTTTAACGGGTTTGTTTACTTTGTGAAATTTAACCTCCATAACGCGCAACGGTTGTGCTCCTTTGTCGGTTAGTCAAGCCTTCCTTTCAATTCTTTCCCTATGCTTCTTCCTGAAACACTCTGAATCCGAATGTCCCAGGATTCCACAGAAGCTACATTTTGTCCTTTTCTCAGCCGAACCCATTGATTTCGTAGAAGAACTATTCTCTACGTTTTTTCCTCCTTCTCTAAGAAGATCAGGACAATCTACTCTTTTATGACCGGATTTTTTACAGTTAAAACAGTAACCCACGTAACTTTGCTTCCTATCGCGACCTGTATCTCGAACCCTGTCTTTAGGCTTAATTTCCTTCGACTCTTTCGAACCCTTAAAATATTTTGTTTCCTCTTTCGCTTGACCCGGAAACATGCTTAAACATCGATACAGCTCAGCCAGTGTTTTATTTTTCGCTACCATGATATTCATGCGTATGTTTTCATCATGAATACCATGCACGACCATTTCAACAATTTTGTTTTCAGGTATCTCTAATTTTAATTTGTTTATTCTTTTAATTTTTTCGAATGAGTATGTTTGTAAATCTTGGCCTGGTATGCTTCTAAGAGAGGCAGCTGCCTCAAATAATTTACCGAAATTTTCTTCTCCCGGAAACTGCCTCACTACGGCCGCAGCGAAAGCCTCCCAACTAATTGGTGTGTCTTTCAGGCCATCATACCACGCTTTCGCATTTCCTCGTAATTTTAAGGTTGATAAATATAATTTATTTGTATCGTCCCACTCATACATCACCCCGACCATATTAATCTTTTCCAGCCATTCCGCAGCCGACAAATCTTTTGTTGCGGGATCAAAGTCCGGCAACACCTTTTCGTTAAAATAATTGTTGGGTCTTTTTGAACCAGTTTTAACTATGCCGGACAGCACTTCAGTTAACTTTGCAAGATCGGACTCACCACTCGTGTGACTTAGTTGCTCCGATGCCCTCTGGGTGGTATTTTCAAACGCGTGCCTCCTGGTGCGCTCTCTGACTTGGCTTCTATAACGTCTGCTAGATCTTGAGGTTCTACTCCGACCTTTTTCGTGGTACGGATGTGTCCTCGACACACTCCTACTGCGATTTCGCCTTCTCTCGGATGGCATCTCACCGATACAAAACTCCAACGCACCTATTCGTAACTTAAATTTCGAATGTCGCAGGCGCGTGTGTCTATCCCACTTCTGATTTATGGGAAACAAAATTATAAGCTTAAGAATTTAACATACGACTAGGAACACAAACTATGTTTAATAATCAATAGTACAAGAAAAGTATATATATATATTTCAAAAGTCAGATGTGACCACGCCAAAGTCGTTCCAACTACTGACTGACTCTCGGTCCTTAACCTCGCCAGGCCCAAACGTAGACGTTCGGTTGTTTACACGCCGCCGGATCAGAGACCGATCCGGCGTGACCGTCCCTTTAGGCCACGTGTTTAAATTTTCGTCCCACAGGAAGAAATACAATTTCAAAACCGTCTGTCGTTTCAGACTTGTTTCGAATGATGTGTGAAGAACAATTATCGACTAGTAATAAAACTTTTCCGGGAATAGAACCTCGTTCCAGTTGGTCTTTCTTCACAGCTGGCTTAAAATTATTCTCAAACCAATCAATAAATAGATCGCGGGTCATCCAGGCATTTTTATGGCACTTGTAATCAACAGGCAATTTATTCAGACAATGTCTTAAAGCCCTGGGTTTTGCGTATTTATGTATAAAAATTAAGGGTAATTTATGAGTGCCTAATGCGTTTGCACAGAATCCTACTGTGACTCTGTCTTTTTTAATTTTCTTTCCTTCAATTTTGCCTTCTTCCTTGGTCGCAAGGGTCCGTTGTGGAAGAGATTTCCACATGAGGCCTGATTCATCCATATTGTATACGTTTTGTAGGTCTATTTCTTCGTCCTCCAATCGCTGTAGAAATTTTTCTATAAAAACTTTTGCTCCTGCCGTGTCAGCGTCTGCAACTTCACCATAAATGTACTGAAGATGAATATTATATCGGCGCTTGAACCGCAATATCCACGATTTCTTGGGGGTGCGTGTTGATGGGCCGCCAAGTTCATTATTTATTTGACTCGCTTTTTCCAATGATACAGCATCGGTAATACGATCGCCCATGAGTCGTCGCTGTAAAAACCACAAGTATAGTCTCTCGTCTATTTCCGGAAATGTACAATTCCGCTTCCTTTTACGATATAAATTTTTCGATGTTTCGAATTCTTGATGCAATTGGTTTTTATGTATTTCAATATTGTGGATAGTCTCTTGTCTAACATTATACTCTTTGGCGAGTATATTCTTGGGAATGCCGTCTTCCAGTTTTTTCAAAACATCGTGTTTTTGTTGTAGCGACAATGACACCGGTGGCTTTCTTTTCGTAGATTGTTTGTTTAGTTCATTTGCACCTGTTGTGATGCGATATACAGTATGTAAGCTAATACTGTATTCTTGACAGAGGATGTTTTTTGGAACGCCATCTTCTAGTTTTTTCAAAATGTCGAGCTTCTGTTGCAGCGATAATGTGACAGGTTTTTTCTTACGTGGTGTTACTGACATTTTTGTGTTTATCGAGTACACAGCGTATATTACTATGTATTTATTAGATTCGAAAATTTTTAAAATTCCGTTATCTTATAAGATCTGCGACACTTAAACACCTTAAAAAATCGATGCGACTCGTACGATGGTTACCATACACTGCCACGCTTTCTGAAATTATGTTTGTTTACATATTGCTTCGCATTGCTCGCATCGCGACTGGTGAAGGGTACAGCTTCACTGACCACAACAGTTTGTTTTGATTTAATTCTTAGAAAACTCCAGAACCGAATTCCGAAACTCGAGATCACAGGAGAACGGTAATGAACGGTTGCTCGGTTTTGATCATATCAGTTTATCGTCGGATTTTTCACGAACAAAATACATAATTTATGTAACACAACATAAATCACAAACTTATAAACATCAATTTCAATATTATGTACATATGTATATATTAAGAATTATATACAGTTTCAAACGATATTATTTACCACCTTGTGTATATGATACATAAACGCTTTATACAGACGTCTCAGATTTATATTTTTAGGATAAAAAAAATTATTAATGTTTTTAAAAGGATTATTAAGCTGTTGGAACAACCGGTGTGTGTTAAAATTACTCTAATAGCCCACAAGAAATTGTTATAAATGCGTAATGAAATTCACGTCCAAGATCAGCGTATATATGTTAAAAATAGTCCGATTTATGTCGTATTTCGACTAATTTTCATCGGAAAAATGTAAGGAAGCATGTGGTATCATTTTTATAAAAGTTCGACAATAATTAGTAAGCGATGAAAATTCAGGAGGAAATATTTCACACCTGACTACGCGGTATTCTTTGATATTCGCCAAGCGACGGTATCGGATTACGCGCGTGGCTAGGGTCGTTCGAGCGCTGAGTCGTCAATTTTTCTCAGTTTCCGCGATCTTATCCGTTGTCGTATCGATACAAATGTTTCACCATTGGATTCTAAGCGTTCTCCCGATTAAAATAACAAAATTTCATGTAAATCGGACTATTTTTAACGAAGTTAGAATTGAAGCGTAAAAATTAATTTGTTTCGTTATTTCGTTAATTATGGACCGAATTATGTCGTGTTTGGTAGTTTTTTAATCGGTCAAGTATAAGTAATCGATTAGCGTCACTCTCGTAAAAATTCGATGGGAAAATATGAAAATCAGTCACGAGCATTTTTAAATGCCTAGTGCTATCCTTGTCTTTTATAGCCCATTGTTTCGGGAGTCGAGCTCGCGGCCGAGAAAGTTCCCACGGTCCAAGTCGACAAAAAATAGTGGTTGGAGGCATTACCCTAGTGGTATAAAGATAAAACTGCCCAGTCGTAAGCAGACTTCACCGGATGAGAGAGACTCCTGACCTACCTCACAGCTGACGCTCGAAAATCGATAGGAACGTTCCTCTCTCTCTTTCTTATTAGCTCCAGCGTCTTCTCGCTCACACGCACAGACGTGGCTATTGACCCTTGGAGAAACATCGTTCATTCCGAGCGATTGCCTTTGCAGAATTTAACAAATTTCTCAATCTTTATACATAGCTACAAATTGTGTAACCTTAGTTATTCAACTTAACATCGTCTAACGTAATACATGAGTTAAAAGTAATTCAACTTATTTCATTTAACGTCGTTTACGATAGAATATTATTCAAAGTATGAATACAAAGTATTGTTTCATCAATATATATCTTTTATTTACCCTGACCCTAGTACATGATCTTTCACTTGTGCTATTCGTATAACAATATTTACATATAAAAGTATTTTTAAATCTTTAAAGACGATATCGATGGTCACTAGTCACTCAAAAATCACGGTAGCACGAAACCTCCATTACTCGAGGGTTTATTAACACCTCATTTAAACAATTATAAAAAAAAATGTTACATATTGACATTTCGATGTAGCATAAATATACCGACGAGATATTCTCGTCGGTAATAAATACGAGCACCACTTGACTGGTAATAAGAATGTACAAGTACCATTTGGTAGGTAAGAAGGAAAAAGAATTTGTGTACAGAAACCACCGCTCGAGGTCGCAGCGTGCAATTGTAATGTTACAGTTATCGATTATTATTATATAACAGTTATCGATTATTTATTTTCCCCAGTGACCGTTTCAAAACAATGTCGTGTCGATCGATTTGTTTATAAACAAAAATAAGTTTTCCCCCTTAAACATAATCATTGAATAATGAAAAATACTGTGTGTTATGCGAGATCAAATTCCTATTTCCTTTGACTCTTCAATTTTCACGAGAAGTTAACTTTAGCACCACCTCGAAGTAATATTATCTAACCGTATGACAGTTGATTTCGTTAGCAAATCATTAGGAGACGAGTCAACTCCCGGAGGCTGACATTATCGAATACGTTTCTCTAGCTCAGTTAATGATCGCAGTAGAAGAAACGTATCGCGTAAGAAAAATACGGTTACAACAGATTCATTAATGTACAATTAGAATTCTTTTTTTTTGTGGGTGCGTTGAAATACCTTTGTTCTATTGCGCTGCCTTCTAAGTCTATTGCGCTGCCTTTCTTTTGCAGCCTTTACGGATTCATTAATGTACATCTGGAACTCTTTTTTTGTAGGTGCGTCGAATTGCTTGTGTTGAGATACTGCATCCGTAAAAAAAGTACGCAAATTTCATTAATACTTATATTATGGACTGCATAGTTTGAATAAAAAAAATGTAAAATATATAGTAGCTGTTGGATACTATAGAAAACTTTCCCTTTTTCAAGCATCTGGTCACTGTCATCCACTCGAACCCTTAGGCCCATTCAAACGCAGTTACGTAACTTAGACGAAAACAAGCGAATTAGCTACGCTCTTGAAGAGTTTTTCCTTGACTCATAAATTTCTCCTTCCAGGATTCAAACTTTCTCTAAGTGCACCGCCTCCACCCTTTTCTACAATCAATCATGTGTCTCATTTTCACATCCTCGTAAAACACGTAACCAACAAGATTTTTCTAAGACTCGATCTCTTAGCTTGTACATCGCCGACTAGTCAGATTTTTCTGAGACGTTCGACAATAAAGACCGAAAGTAACTTGTTACCAAAAAACCTACGTATCATTGATTTACCAGTATCACGACACAAAATTTGACGCAGTCGGTAGGACCCGTCAACGGTGTAAGAATATAAAACTTTATTCAAAGTGTTCTTCATCTGTGGATTCTTATCCTTGAAGACGGAATATAACAGTGTCAGTGACGGAATATAATCCTGGAATTCTTCGCTGAACATCAGTGTTCTTCGCCTGTGGATTCTTATTCCTTACGACAGGAGGGAACGGTATCAACCTTGGCAGCCTGCAGATCCAGGTATCCACCACATCGAAGGAAGGTTATTTATTGGCCCATCCAAGGATTTCCTCGCTGGTAGACGTCAGGTACGTTTTCGGGTTTCGTTCTTTGGTAATTGCCTTCGTTGCTCAGCACTCTATTAGAATGTCTCAACCAGGATCACCGGACAATGCTGCTAATACGTCCAATCCCACAACTCCTACAGATAATTATAAAATAGTATATAAAGCAGGAAAATCTAATTCAAACGCGGATGCATTATCACGATTTCCAATCGTAAATTTGATTCAAGATAATCCCTCTTTTGAAAATTTCATAGAGTTTCATTATAAAAATTTCAACATTCCTAAGATCAAGTCTATACCTTGCGACAAATTCAAGTATTTTCCTAACGTTTTGTTTTATTCCAAAGATTTAGATGAGAATAATTTATTTTCAGAAACAATGCAAAATGAATATGATATGTCTAAAATTAAAGAACCTAATGAATTATATTCATCTATCAAACTTACTAAGGATTCTCAAATAACTTATATTTGTATTTGTAAACAATTTCACTTCGACAAGTTAGAATATAAGGAAATATTTTATTCATTGCAATCACTAAACAAGTATTTATCAGAAAATAATTACTCTGGAAATCTTTATATACATGATGTAACTATTAATAATAAAAATATAAAAAAGGATATGTTTGGCGAAATCATATATTATATTTTTAAAGAAACGAACATTACTCCAATCATTTTAGACATCAATCGAGTTACACCTACGTCAGAGGACGAAATTATAAAAATCTTGCAGGAAAATCATGACTCAAAATTAGCTGGTCATTCGGGTTTCCTTAGAACATATAAACGGATTAAAGAATTCTATACATGGGATACGATGAAGAAAGACATAAAGAAATATATTAAACAATGCCCATCTTGTCAGATCAATAAAACCAACTTTCAACCTTCAAAAGCCCCTATGGTAATTACATCTACGTCTAATAAATCTTTTGAAAGAATTGCACCTTTACCGCAAACCTTAAACCAGGCTTGCAATTTAACTGAACTTCGCGGCCGATTCTCGCAGACAACGCCTCCTTCCTCCGGCCGCGCGCCTCCGCAAACCGCGGCAAAACAAAGTGCATGACACACGTGCCAATCGCGCCTGTGGTCTACCGAGCACTATGGCTGCCGCGGGGAGTGTAGGCGTCCAAGTTCCCGTCTCGAAAATTGCATAAATAAATTTTTTGCGGGTACAGTACTCATCAGTAGATTCAGATAAAGAGCGCTCAGGGTCCCGTTTGAACAACAATAAACACCATATGTTGAAAAAATTGGAAAATACGAAAGTGAGACCTTGAGACAGATGTAATCAAAGTAAGCAAGATGGCTGCCGAAGCCACATTTTCCCAAATATCTCACGATTTAATGTTTTAATCACTCAAACCGACCCTGAGCGCGCTTCCTACCACTAATAGAATATCACTGAAATCCGATTTTTGTCAATTAAGCACTCCTGGAAGACGGGAACTTGGAAATACAATCGCCATGTGATGCCACGTCAAAAAAACTTCAACAAATTTCCGTTAACGGCGCTTGTGGTATTTGCTAATTAGTTTGATTACGTTATCATCAAAATCGATGAAAAAATAAATCTGTTGGTAACTGTAATTGTCGGTAATATATTTGACAGCATTTGACAGCGCGACGAAAAACATAGTTGCCGAAACGCCTCGAGAGTTTTGTTACGCTGTTGTCACATTTGTTTTACTATGATCTGTCCATCAAGAAAATTTGAAAGGCTCGAGCCGAGATTTCGATTACCTTCAAAAACAGGACAAAAATCATAACTTCCAAACTAACTACTTTTCGGCCTAAGTACCCTAATACTTTTTTAAAGAGAATACAAGAATACATCGATTAATGCTTGAAAAATATACAATTATATAAAAAAAAGTTGAGGTAATATCAATTTTTTATTAAATGAAAATGTTCTTTGGTAATTTTCATTACTGGAATACGTTATCAACCAAGAACTGGCTAAATTTTGTTTAAAACATTTTTTCATAAACTTAAAAGAAATAGATGAAAAATTGTGGCAAAAGTTTCCTGTTACTATAACACTATAATTGTAACTATTTTCTCTGTTTCGAACATATGCGAGCAGTTAAAATTAATGGTAATATAAAGTTTAATATTTAATAATTAATATAGCAAAGTATCAAAAAAAAAAATATACCTTGGTGGCCGAAAATACCACGAAGTTTTGGAAGATTGTAGAATGACATTCATAAGAGATTTTATAATCATAATACATTAGCTAAAGTGTAGCGTAGACTTTTGTTAAAATTCGAAAAATTACGAAAATGGCAGTATTTTGGCAAAAAAAGATGATTTTCACCTGCAAAAAAATTACATTAAAATGCTTCGAAAAATTAAAGTATCGTATGTTATTACTTGAAAAAAGTAAAGTATGATACTCTGTAACATAAACGCCTCTGGTTTGAAGACTCTGTAATAGGTGCAACTTTTCTTTTCATAAAATAAGAAAAAAAAATCTATTAACCCCTACCGAGAGATTCGATCGCTGAAATATCAGATTGCGAGACACCCACCATGCCACGTCGCTATTCTATATTACAAGAAAATGTCTACGTTATATGTAAAATGTATACATTATATTTAACAATACATACATCTGATTTATGTGTGCATGTATATGTATACTGATATATTGACGCGACTGCAAAATAACGCGTGACGCTCGTGTGTCTGGGCCCTATGTTTTTCACAAATATAAACAAATCGGGCAACGTCACTGACATGAAATTGCAATGATCGCGGCGACTTCGCGTCGCTCGTGTGCATCATTTCCATTTTGCGTAGCGGAACAAAACACAACGAAAAACGAGCGGTTTTGTGGTAGGTAAAAAGGAAACAGAATTTCTTTATAAAAATCACCGTTAGAAGTCGCGTTGTCACATTTCCACGCCGAATTATTTTATCAATTATTTATTTTTGCTAACGGCCGCTTAGAAAAAAAACCGCTGCGATCGATTCGGAGGTACCCTCGAAACAGTCTCCGCCCTTAACCATCTTTTCAACCCACTTCAGCAAGCATTTTATTTCCTTTGTTGTTGTCGCATGAAGGAGTGAAATATATCTAAGTTTTACACAGGAATATAGTGTATTTCAAGACGAAAAGAATAAGATTTATCTGAACCTTTTTTGTTAATTTTAACATTTTCTACAACTGTTTTAAGTAAGCACATGACATTTGTGAAAATTTTATGTTTAATATTCACTATCAAAAATGTTCCAAAGTGTTCTGCTTTGGCAATTATGTTTTTTGAAAGGTATGAATGTGTACTATCGAATAAAAAAAAAATTAGCTGCTAGTAAGTGCTACTTTTTGTGTTCGGTCCCGAAAATCATTGCAATGAAGTGGTAACCGCGCAGCAAACCGTTCCCATTAAATGCACGACCATTTCAAAATGCTGTGTGAAGGAAAGGGATAATTAATAATTAATTACTTGGAAGCTATAATTTATTACAACAGCGCAAAAAAATAATACAGGAGAGATTTTGGGCGGAAATGGGACTAAAAGTCGACCGTGTAAGACAATCCTACGGAAATACCAATGACGGTAATACTGCCAGGCGTATATTCGATAATCCTCAATTAGCAACAAGTATAACCGGGGTTAACGAAGAACTTATTACTCGGTTCTCAATAATACTAAAGGTTATTAATAGTTATTATCCTATTAATAAGACAGTATTCCAAAACTATTGCCGAAAAACTGCTGAACTATATGTAAAGCATTACAGTTGGTTTTACATGCCAGTAAGTGTGCATAAACTTTTAATGCATGGTGCACAAATTGTGGAGCATTTTACCCTTCCGATCGGCGAATTTTCTGAAGAGGCATTGGAATGCCGTAACAAAAATATCAGAAATTATCGAGACAACCACACACAGAAGAAATCTTTAACCCATTCAAATAGGGATCTTTTTTACCGTCTACTTACATCGTCTGATCCCTTCTTAGTAGCGAAATATGGATATCCAAAAAAACAAGTGAAAGAAATTCCAGAACAAGTGAAAGAATTATTATCTATAACAAAAGATACGGATATGAATACGGACACGGATACAGATACGGATATGGAGACGCACGCGGATACAGATACGGATATAGATGCGGAAGATTACGCATTGCTTATATAATTATTGTAAGTCTGTTATTATCATTATAATTTTTTTAGTTCTTAGATTCAGTGCATTTCGAATTCTATGCCTAAAATTCAAAGAAAATATTACCATGTACCATGCGTAATGTTTTATATGCTGGTTTCTTAAAAATTCACAATATATTGTTCCATATTACTTTTGCTTTTCAGTTTACAAGAAAAATAACAATATATTTTGCATCCCCAGATCGAAATACGTAATAATAAGGCATAAAATAATTTTTTCACACTTTTTCCCGAAACGCGCCACTGTGCGGAGGAAGGAGGCGTTGTCTGCGAGAATCGGCCGCGAAGTTCAGTTAAATTGCAAGCCTGTTTTAAACGATCAGTATGAACTACAACTTGTTTTCGATTTACTTGAATAGTAACATTCACAGGAGAATTTACTTTAACTATTTTATAAGGTCCCTTATAATTAAGAGTGAGTTTTTTAGATTTATTTTTCGATATTTGTTCTGTTTTTAAATAAACTTGATCTCCAACTTTAAATTCAACATTTCTACTTCTCCTATCATAATATTCCTTATTCTTTTCTTTTGAACTTAATATGTTACTTCTCGCAATCTCACGCGATTTTTGAAATTTTAATTGTAAATTATCAAGATAATATAGGTATTATAAAACCAATTTTATCTTGTCCTCTGGATTTGTTTTTTATGCAGGTTTCACATCTTCTGCAGATTCTTTTTATGTTCTTTGTTAGATTCTTAGCTGTATATATCGGGTTTATTTTGTTTTGTATTTGTTTTGTGCCTATATGGCAGTAGCGTTCGTGAACATCTTTGATAAGTTTCAAGCTAAAATCTTCCGACAACACAATTTTTTCTTTTTTTCTTACTCTTTTGTAGTATACATTGTGTTTTTGTATTAATTCATTTTTCTTTTTCTGTACATCTTCATTTTTTTCCTGGTCACTTATAATGCTTTTCAGGCTTATCATATTCACAACTTTTAGTTTTTCCTCTTCATTTTCATGAGGTTCCAATACAGGGTTCCTGCTAAGACAATCCGCTTCTAAGTTGTACTTTCCTGGGGCATATTTGACCTCAAAATCATACTGTGATAGGTAGTACGTTAAATCTCCCAGTTCATCAGTCCTCGCTTTTACGTTCATCTTTTCTAGCGGCTTGTGATCCGAGAAAATAGTGAATTTCCTATTTATCAGCCAGTATTGCCAATATCTTACGGCTTCTTTGATCGCTAGACATTCTAAATATATGGCTTTCTTCTTCTTTTGCACTTCATTTAACTTTTTTGAGAAGTACGCTACCGGTTTTTCCTCTTTGTTTTGTTGTGGCTGTTTTAACACTGCCCCTACTCCTTGTAAGCTTGCATCTGTGTAGATATGTATCGGTAGATCTGGGTCGAAAATTGTCAAAACAGGTTGAGAACACAATAGTTTTTTCATTTTATCAAACGCCTCTTGACATTCTTTTGTCCAGATAAATTCTCGTCCTTTCCTCTGTTACGTCCGTAACGAAGGGACATATTGCCTTCTTCCTATTGAAAAGTGAAGGAGTTGCAGAGAGAAGAACGTTTTCAAACGTGGCCACCCAGGTTCGGTGCGTACATTTAATATCCTAGAAATAGGCACTCAAGGACCCTAAAATCCTTGAAGGCTACGGAGTTGCGATGGTTCGTGTCTCCGGCGCTTTCTCTCGCCATAAAAAACACGTGCGAACCCCGAGCCTGGCTGGGCTCGATGCACCATAGTGACAGAAAACAGACACATTCGCCATCTCTTGTTTTCTTACTTTTCCCTACACTGAGGGAGTAAAATCCAAAAGGATCCCTGGCAGTCAGTAAAAGATCGGCAGTCACGGACTAGAATTCTCTGCAGCTTCTCCTCGCACATAACTATATTTCCAGCACTAAAAGTCATTCCCGGAATAAAGTTCTTAAATGAATTGATCCAAAACGACTTATTCTTTTCCCGCGATTCGTAACACCTCAATAAGTTATGTAGTGGATCCAGTGTGATTGCTATGTCTGGTACATATTTATTGTAAAAGTTTATTTTCCCTAGAAATTGTCTTACATTTTTCTGTGTCTTCGGGGTAGGAAAGTTCTTTATTGAAATTAAGTTGTCTTTCATCGGTCGGATTGAATTATTTTGTATTATGTGGCCTAAATATCTCACTGAATCGGATGCAAAATTGCATTTCGAAAATTTTAATTTGAAGCCTTCTTTCTTTATTGCTTCAAAAAGTTGTGTCAAATGTTTTATGTGTTCGGAAAAAGTCTTTGAGAATATTAAAATGTCATGTATGTAATTTACTGTGAACTCTGTGAGTTTGTGTTTCCTTATTATATTCCCCAATATTCGTTGGAAGATTGCTGGCGAGGTTTTCAGACCGAACGGTAAACAAGTCCATTGATAGTGGCCCTCTTGCGTAACAAATGCTGTTTTATGTCTGTCTGAAATGCGCAGAGGTATTGACCAAAATGCCGAATTTATGTCCAAAGTTGAGAAGTATTTACAGTTCCTTGTTTTCACCATTAGGTCCTCAATTAATGGAAAAGGTTGAGATTGAGGAACAACTATTTTGTTAAGGTCCCGAAAATCAATGCACAGTCTTGATCTCTTATTTTCATCTCTCTTATACGCCAATGTTACCGGGGCAGCAAATGGGCTGTACGATTCCTCTATTAGATTTTTCTCCAATAATCTTGAGACTTGTTTTTCAATCTCATTTTTGTCTTTAATTGTACATCGGTACGGTCTCTTGCTGCAATATTTGTCTATTAATAAATCAATATGTGCTTCGTAGTCTGTCACTGTCCCAATATCATATTTGTCTTTGGCAAAAAGTGATTTATGATCGATTATTAATTCGTCTATTTTTGACTTTTGCTCATATTGTAAGTGATTTATGCATATAATGAAATTCTTTTTTTCAACGTGTTCATTGAAATTTACCCAATATTTTCTTTCAAGTTCGTTACTATTTTTTGCAATATTGTCCGAACAATCCGACATTTCTCCGCCACCTTTAGAGTCCCTTTTTTTCCTTAGAAATCTTTTTTTTATGATTTAAATCCTCATTTTCAATGTTTACCATTGTTGAATCAGAGGTATTAATTTTTATTTCCTTAGAAATATTCTTATTCTTATCCGCTTTAGGCTCAGCAGTGTTCGCATCATTAGAACCCATCATCACTTTGTTCTTTTCCTTATTATATTCTTCTGCTAAAGGAATTTTTTGTGTGATTTTTAGATTTTCATCTTGAGCTAAACGAAATTTTTTTATACAGTCTAGTCCAATTAAGACATCATAATCAAAATTTTCTTTATCTATTACAAAAAGATCAATTGTTCTTTCTACATCGAAAATTTTTGCTTTCAATGTTATCATTCTATTTGTTTATCTCACACCATTAATCGTCCTCAAATTCGTGCTTTGTGGATTATTTAGTTTCTCATCTTTCAATCTCAACAGTCTTGAATTTATTAAAGAAACATTTGACCCTGAGTCGTAGATCCCAAATATTTCCAGCTTATTATCTAAAGTTACCTTGATTCTTATTAATGGCGGCACAATTAGTTTTTTTGATCTTCATTTTTCAGCTCATATTCCAATTCTGAATTATTAACAATCTTTCATTTCATTTTCATCGTATTTAGTTCTGAACCAGCATGAAGACTCTGGGTGGTAACGAACACCCTTTTTTTTGTTTCTCACAGATGCTACATTTTTGTTTCTTTATCATGTTCGTTTTTGTGTCATTTTTTTTCTCTATAAACTTTTTCCTGTTGACCAAGTGCTCCAGTTTTCCTATTTCATTGAATAAGTCTTTTGTTTCCAGTACTTCTTCCTTCTTGATTCTATCAGTTATGAAGTTTGGTAAACCAGCTGCAATAATGTCAATCAAAGTGCCATGATCTATCGATTTTCTCATCTCAAGTAACAATCTTTCTTTTTTTATGGCGTATTCTAATAAAGAACCTGCTTGGTATTTAAACGACAGTGCATATCTGCCAGTGAACCAACCTTTGCTTGCATAGGTTTCACAGAAATTCTGCTTCCATTCTGACCATTCTGATTGTAAAGTGAGTTTAATCATCATGGAACTGTACCAGTCCAAGCATGATTTTTCCAGAAACAGTCTAAATGTTTCAATTTTATTCTCATCTTCTGTTACATTGAATCTGTCACATTCCTTTTCAAAAAGTTCCATCCATTGGTATGCACCAACACTTTTCCCATCAAACTTTTCTATTACAAATCTTTCCGCCAATTTCTTTACATTTTTTTGCTTATTGCTGTGTTGGTTTTCGACTAGTTTTTCTAAGATTTTCACAATCGGATCATCTGGATATCTTGTGCCAACAGCAGAAGGTTGATCTCCTTGACTAACTTCTTCTAAATATTGGTTTTCAAAAACCATGTTCCCATTATCGTCAGAGTATGTTTTTAAAATTTCATCTGTCACCTTTATCCATACACTTCTGGTTTGATGCCTTTTTTTCATTGTGTTTTTGATGGTTGCATAAACCTTTGTATCGCTGACTGCTTTGTGTAGCCATGCTGCTTGTAATTCATCAGGCAACAGAAATGTTTTGTCGTCTTGATCGATGATCGAGGTTATGGCAATGTAATTCGATTTTCCGTCTTCTGTTGCTTTCACTTTGAATACGAATTTTAGTTTCTCCATTTTCCAAGAAATGTCGTTTTATGATGCGTTTTTTATGTGTTGCTGCTTGTTCAGGAGGGTTGACACCGACTAATAGAACAAATTTGAGTTCCTCTGTAATAAAGTGATTATATTTCATTATTTACATCCTACTTACTATTACAATACTATTTACAAAGTTCCTACCTGTAATAAAGAAACGACATTTAATGTCATTAATTGCGCTGTCAATTCCTGATCTCAAGCTGAGATAATGATTTAATTGGTTTAATTAATCTGTTGACCTGGCTTGCTGAATCTGCGTGAGTTTACCACGTGCACATCTTATTTGTTTTGCTCACTGTCCTCTATCACGATCTACTTTAGGAGCGCTCGAGAGAGCGCGGCAATATTCAAATACGGAATATGTTAAAGGAGTACGTTTCCTTTACATATTTTTACAGTTTTAGTGCCTTTTTATGGTTACTAACATATATTTTTTGTAGATTTTTCGAACTCGTGGAACATACTTTAAAAAATGAAAAACTGATTTTTGAGTGTATGGTATGTCCGTATTCATAGAAATAGCATACTCCTATAGTTAGGATATTTATTATATTCCGCTTGTTAATTGGGTATTATATACAATTATAAACACTTTTATACGTAATATACGAAGCAATGTATTTGATTTGTAAATATCTTTGGTAAGTACGAATTCTTAACTAGTTGCACGTATAAATGATAACCGGCGTACTACCCCGAAGCATTGTCTACTTCGATCTTTCTAAATTCTAAGCGAATCTTTGAGTGAAGGGACACGCATTATGATTTGAAATAATGACAAAATAGGAATACAATAAAATATGCTGTCGTAAAAATATGTTAATAAAATATATTAATATGAATCACTAAAGTAGTTTAAAATACAAAAAATATGGAAAAATAGGAAAAGACAGAAGAAACATGGTGGAGAGAATAGGAAAGAAATAGTGATAGAAAAGGATAGTGAGAAGGTAGAGAAACTAATATCGATTGCGCAGGCGGTCGATAAATGTCTTACAACCATTTTGATCTGAAAGAAAATGGAAAATCTTTGAATGATTTAAATTCTATAAGTAGTATTAGCCAATGAATTTTCATTATTAACTATTATTATATATGGGGCATTCCACGCCAAATCAGACAGTTTTGGAACTTTGATTTTTTGATTTGTCTAAAATTTTTTTATATCATTCTACCCATTAAATGAAATTTTTTATCGTTCTTTTTAAATTTTTTTATCGAACCGTTTTCGAGATATCGATTCTCTCGGTTTTTTCTTCTAATAGATGTAACTTGGCCAAAAATAGACGAATTTGAGTGCTTTTTTTTTCATTCTGAAGGATTTTTCGCGCAATTTCTGAAGAAAAATAAAAAAAAAATTTTACTCGTTTTTTTCGGTATGATTTTTCAATTTTTAGGTTAAATTATTTTTTTCAAAAATGTTTATCCGTTTTGATTTTTTTGAAAAATTTATATGTTAAAGATCTGCTTTTTCAACAATTTCTGTGAAAGTTTCATAATGGGACTCCGATTCTTTATATTTTTTTTATAATTTTGAAAATTCACAAAAAAAATTTTTTTCATGATTTATTGATAATTTTCGTATATTTTTATAATATTACATATAATCAAATTTTTGTAAAAGATACTTAATGTTATTAAGTAATTTCTTTCGTCATTACAAATTAAGTACATGGATATTTCTTACCAGCAATCGTGATATACATCTATATTACTATATGTATCATTTATTTTCGTTTTGTCTTGTCTTACAGTGAAAATCTGATTGAAAGTTCTTCAATTAAACTGTGATGAACAGTAAAAGTGACACATAAACTGCAATTTCGATAATTACACCGACCGCTTAAAATTTGTCAACTGCACACCGCACATGATCCATGTGCGCGCGCAGTGATATTGATCGAGAATAATCGATACCTCGTGGTGGTCAAGTTCATGGCCATTTTTCACGAGCACTTACGTTTTCGGCGCCAGTCATGTCACATGTGTGTACGCTTGCACGTGCAATATTGCTGTAAAATTATACATGTGACATAATATTTGTATTGATTTTATTGTGTAAATCGTGATTGTGAATCAAATTTACTGTGTTCATTAAATAACTTAATAATGGAAAGAAAAAGTCAGTTTAACCGGTGTTGCAATCCTTTTCATTTAAGGAATCACCGACAGTTGAAAGATTTGACACTAGTATCTCAAACCTGGCAAAATCAATTTAATTTGCAACCCACTGGCAATTTATACATAGTGCAGTTGACAAATTTTGAGCGGTCGGTGTAATTATCGAAATTGCAGTTTGTGTGTCACTTTTACTCTTCATCACAGTTTAATTGAAGAACTTTCAATCAGTTTTTCACTGTAAGACAAGACAAAACGAAAATAAATGATACATATAGTAATATAGATGTATTTCACGATTGCTGGTAAGAAATATCCATGTACTTAATTTGTAATGACGAAAGAAATTACTTAATAACATTAAATATCTTTTACAAAAATTTTATTACATGTAATATTATAAAAATATGCGCAAATTTTCAATAAATCATGAAAAAAATTTTTTTTGTGAATTTTCAAAATTATGAAAAAAATATAAAGAATCGGAATCCCACAATGAAACTTTCACAGAAATTGTTGAAAAAGCAGATCTTTAACATATAAATTTTTCAAAAAAATCAAAACGGATAAACATTTTTGAAAAAAATAATTTAACCTAAAAATTGAAAAATCATACCGAAAAAACGAGTAAAATTTTTTTTATATTTTTCTTCAGAAAGTGCGCGAAAAATCCATCAGAATGAAAAAAAAAGCACTCGAATTCGTCTATTTTTGGCCAAGTTACATCTATTAGAAGAAAAAACCGAGAGAATCGATACCTCGAAAACGGTTCGATAAAAAAATTTAAAAAGAACGATAAAAAATTTCATTTAATGGGTAGAATGATATAAAAAAATTTTAGACAAATCAAAAAATCAAAGTTCCAAAACTGTCTGATTTGGCGTGGAATGCCCCATATATATTAATTAAATCAGTGCATTTTAATCAGTGAGTTTTACCTTGGATAATAACTTAGTGCATTTAACTTAATCTTCATCACTGTCCTCATTTATGACAGGATTTATTTGTTCGGCAGTAAAAATTTTACTCAGAATCTCCGCAGGCCTTATCATTTGTGCAAGATACCGGGCATGCAATAAATAATATACTATCGCAGCTACATGTGAACAAGAGCCAATGGTACGGTTGCCATTTGCACACTCACAGAAATAGCGAATAATTCCGGAACAACCTATGGCATTTAAATCATTCAAAGATTTTCCATTTTCTTTCAGATCAAAATGGTTGTAAGACAATTATCGACCGCCTGCGCAATCGGATATTAGTTTCTCTACCTTCTCACTATCCTTTTCTATCACTATTTCTTTCCTATTCTCTCCGCCATGTTTCTTCTGTCTTTTCCTATTTTTCCATATTTTTTGTATTTTAAACTACTTTAGTGATTCATATTAATATATTTTATTAACATATTTTTACGACAGCATATTTTATTGTATTCCTATTTTGTCATTATTTCAAATCATAATGCGTGTCCCTTCACTCAAAGATTCGCTTAGAATTTAGAAAGATCGAAGTAGACAATGCTTCGGGGTAGTACGCCGGTTATCATTTGTACGTGCAACTAGTTAAGAATTCGTACTTACCAAAGATATTTACAAATCAAATACATTATTGCTTCGTATATTACGTATAAAAGTGTTTATAATTGTATATAATATCCAATTAACAAGCGGAATGTAATAAATATCCTAACTATAGGAGTATGCTATTTCTATGAATACGGACATACCATACACTGAAAAATCAGTTTTTCATTTTTTAAAGTATGTTCAACGAGTTCGAAAAATCTACAAAAAATATATGTTAGTAACCATAAAAAGGCACTAAAACTGTAAAAATATAAAAGTGGTAAGATGATAACTTCAGGTTGAAATCGGCATTTTTAAACTTTTTTGATTTTTAAAAAATCGGTTTTGCAAGTAAAAATTCTGAAAAAATTCACAAACATGCGCCTACTAGAGTACCATATTCCTGATTTTTTTCACAATTTTCTATTGCAGGGAACAGAAGCAATCAAGCATAAACTGTAAATTACGTTTTACCCCATAACTACCCCCATAGTGGGGGTATCAGGTTCATACTTGGCAGAAAGGGGTCTTTTTGAGAGACCTATTGACTGGTATATATAAAGTTCAATTTGGCTTGGGGGCACTTTTCCCCCTTCTTATCCGGCTAGACCCTTTGTATTTATTTCTACTCTTATTAAATTAAATAATGTATTTAGAGAATATATTTATATCAGGCACATAATGCCCTAATTATTTTAGCGCAGAAAGCTTACATTTTCTTTTAAATGCTGTTTGTGTATAGATATTGAACATACATCAGTTTACATTTAAATAGTATGAAGTTCATCATTTATGTATGCGTATTTGATATTGTGTTATATTTCTGCTCATTTTTATAGTAGTATATTTTTGTACATGAAACAACTAAAACTACCATATTATTATCTGAAGTTGCTTTGTGTTATTTAAATCTATAAACGCGAATTATTTGTATACTATGTACTGTATAAAAAATAGTTGAAATAAGAAGTAAATGGTTTCAAGAGAGTCACAATCTGGTGAAAGCAGTTTTTTTTCGAAGCATGTGTACAGGTCATATAAAGGAGACATATGTTCTTTTAAATGAGACTGTGTTTTTGAATATTGATACAACTAAATTGACTTGCGGACAAATAAAGCGACTATCCAGAGCACTTTGGGTAGGGAGAATGTGAGAGACTTGACTGCATTGTCTACAAAATTGTATTGGAGGGGGTGTGCTATGAGGTAGGCACAGAGAGTGGTCTTGTAATTTTTTATATAAAATCGTATCTTTATCCTACCCTGGCATCCGATATCCGCGAAAATAAAATTGTAACATTTTTTTTTTTTATCATTATTCTTTACAGAGATATGAAGGTCAAGTTCGGTTTTTTAAATGGGATTATATATTTTTTGTCTGATCAATTGATAGTGCGTTTCAAGACAAATTCAGTAACCATTAATGTATACACCTTTTCTCGAGAAAAATATATATTTTTACTATTCAGAATGTGGACATTTTATGCAGATATTATGCGTTCATTTATTTTTCACTGTAAATGTTTTCATTTAGAAAAAATGGAACAAGATATTTTCGATTCTATGGACGGCGCGCATACAAAACTGCGCGTTCGCGGTGCCAGGATTTTCGGTCTCTTCGAACGTGCATTCGGCTGTGCTGTTGTATCTGGTCGTAAAACCGACCCTTTTTGACCGTCTTAATAGTGTTCGGTAAGGGGTAGTTTACATTTGAGCTGGTAATGCTAGCACTTTTGCCTGCGAGAGGCCCGTTTTCCCTGACTTTGCTTGACTCTCCGTGATTTTCACTAGCAGAGGGACCAGTTTTCGTCTTCTGCGCAGCTAGGCACATGACTCTGGCACGTGTCTAGAGGAGTGCAGACCGAGGTAGAGAGAGCCAGACGACATCATGACAAAGACTTCGAAGGTCTTGCCCCTCATTAACCGGGCTGGAGGCTGGCTCGGAGCGTATCCATCCGAAGTCGGTTTTTCGACGCATCTTCAAAGGAATGGTACACGTACAGGACCCACGCAAGTGTGGTAGTGGGGTCCTCCGTATCGTTCGCACCACGGGGCGTTGCCACCTCAGGCCTCGGGGTAGGCAAACAAAATACGGGATACCTACAGAGGTTGTAAAAAAAGAGTACGTCTATAGGCAACAGATTTCCCGTTCTTTTCTACATTCATGTTTCATAATTTGCCGTTTCGGGAGTTTGTCGTCCATACTATCTACGTATGATTATTTCGCAAAATGTATTGTATCTTATATTTCATTTCGAGTTACTTTTTCAATATGTTTTCTGGTTTTATGGAAAATCGTAGCTCTCACCGACGATTAAGCTACCATAGAACACTACAAGTATTAAACCGATTGCTAAATTATTATAGTTAATAGTTAATTTAATTCTTATAAGTTAATCTTATAAATTTTCCAATCATTTACCTTATAAATGACCTTATGTAATAGGTCGTTGAACTCGTTTTAAGATCCTCCATCGTGATATGAAAGCAAAAACATACCGATCCATTTAAAAAAATGGAGGTGACCTTCAAATGTCCGAAGTACCTCCACATGCAAAAAAACTATTATCGCCACCGAATGGCTCCCTTCGTACTGTGCAATTTTATTTCAGCAAATATTTCTGTGAAACTTATAGTTTCCGAGATATCTGAGGTGCTAATAGTTATTGGAAGTCAGTTCCTTAAGCATTAGTCACGGATAGGGTGTGAAAGAAGTTTCGGATTGACAGGCGATATTGTTTTAGCTTTTTCTATTTTTTGTATTTTTTTTCTTAGATAAGTGTTTGCCCTTGTGTTTTATATTATATTATTATTAGTATTTTATAGTATTAGTATTGTATATATTCGCGTTTTGTATTATTTTAGTGTTAGATTTTTTATAATTTGTTTAATTAGCTATGTATTCTTACAGTTATCAAATGAGTAACGTCTTAAATTTTGCCTCCGTCAGCCGAAAACATCCCGTGCCTGTCAGAATTTTGACCGCAATTATCCCATCATAAACAACTTAGTCCTCTAACTACCTGGTCGCATCGAATAGATACCATACTGGGAAAAAATTCCACCGTATACCGCTTTTTGCTAATTTTTCCTTTATACATACAATTTTTAAAGCAGCGCATGGCTTACTTAAAAACGTAGAAATCAGTAACCTTTCGACACCATATATTGAGAGTAGGGCAGGGGTAAGGCGGAGCCTTTTCTACCACTGGGGCTTTCCACGAACTCCCGTGGAGAAGTCAGTCGGGCAATGGTGACGGCCTGCGGGAAACAGGTTTGTTCTTTCGTGGAACGCAGTTTAGGTCAATCGGGTCCGCATGTCAAACTCCGATTTCTCGCTTGACTGATTTTTATGTTTGGACGCTCGAGCCCGAGCGCTCGACTCCCGTAACAATGGGGCTATAATAGACACAGATAGCACTAGGCATTTAAAAATGCTCGTGACTGATTTTCATCTTTTTCCATCGAATTTTCACGAGAGTGACGCCAATCGATTCCTTATACTCGACCGATTAAAAAACTACCAAACACGACATAATTCGGTCCATAACACTGTCCAACAAATTAAAACTTTTTTTCTGATCTGCGATATCCACTGGGTGATCCTGATAGGGTTTCTTGCCCTAAATACGAATCCGCAAACAGAATTGCTCCATCACCCTCAGTTTTTGAAAAACACGCATTTTTGTAAAAAAGCGTGATTTTGATAAAAAATGAGGTATTACGCGAAAACCAAAAATGCTAGAAAGTTCACTTTGGTCTTAAAAGATAAAGGGGAGTGTCCTGAATAGTTTAGTATATACACATATTAAATTGTGTCATTTTAAACGGTTGTAAATAACCATCAAAGTTTAAAAAAGGGGCGATACGCGTACTTTCTACGCACAACTTTTGCAATTTTACAAAAAACTCTTTATCCTACACGAATTCGGTATACAGGATCGGATTCTGTAGACATTTTTGAAGAAGAAACCGTCCAGGAAAAGTGTCGCAACGGTTTTTAATTTGGACAGGTCAAGAAAATGTTCGTCGGGAACGTGTGCGCGGTACTTTGCCGCCATGCGGCCATCGTTCGCCTGTCTCGGCGCGTCAGTGCCGTATCTACTATATTTCATTTTTTTATGCATCCTTGAACTAACAATGAGTAAAATTTAGAATCGATTTCGGTTAACAAAAATTCTGACTTATCAGACTAAAAATATTTTATAAATTTAATATGTGAAATGAAAAATTACCTTAAGTGTCGAACACGTGACCAAAGAGCGTTACAAAGTATTCTTTCTCTGATTGTATCAAGTATCGAGGAAAGGCGTCAAGCGATGTCTATATTTTGAAAGAGAGCCTGCGTTAAGAGCCTATTATGTACTTCTCGCTCGCCACTCAAATCTCAAAACATTACAATCCTTTTCTTGCGCGAATTGTCTTCCAGGAGTATTAAACAATGAATGTTATTGAAAAGGATGCATATATAATACTTAAATAGACTTTGTATCAGTTGTGAAATATTTTGTAATCAAATTCAAATTTCAATCTTTGAAATCTTAACAATAAAAATCTTGTGAATTCATAAAAAACAGCATTTGCTTTTTAACGCTTTTAAATTTATATCCCAAATATCAACATTGTTTAAAATTGAAAGTGATCAGTAAATGTTCTTTACAATTTCATAAAAAAAATGAAATATTATACAATCTATAAAAAGTTAGTCTATCGGACGGGGTACCGACGTCGACTCGCCGTAGATACGGCACTGACGCGTCGAGACAGGCGAACGATGGCCGCATGGCGGCAAAGTACCGCGCACACGTTCCCGACGAACATTTTCTTGACCTGTCCAAATTAAAAACCGTTGCGACACTTTTCCTGGACGGTTTCTTCTTCAGAAATGTCTACAGAATCCGATCCTGTATACCGAATTCGTGTAGGATAAAGAGTTTTTTGTAAAATTGCAATAGTTGTGCGTAGAAAGTAGGCGTATCGCCCCTTTTTTAAACTTTGATGGTTATTTACAACCGTTTAAAATGACACAATTTAATATGTGTATATACTAAACTATTCAGGACACTCCCCTTTATCTTTTAAGACCAAAGTGAACTTTCTAGCATTTTTGGTTTTCGCGTAATACCTCATTTTTTATCAAAATCACGCTTTTTTACAAAAATGCGTGTTTTTCAAAAACTGAGGGTGATGGAGCAATTCTGTTTGCGGATTCGTATTTAGGGCAAGAAACCCTACCAGGAACACCCAGTGGTTTTCACAGATCAAAATTCGTGTTGAACAGTGTAATTAACGAAATAACGAAAGAAATTAATTTTCACGCTTCAATTCTAACTTCGCCAAAAATAGTCCGATTTACATGAAATTTTGTTATTTTAATCGGGAGAACGCTTAGAATCCAATGGTGAAACACTTTTATCGATACGACAACGGATAAGATCGCGGAAACTGAGAAAAATTGACGACTCAGCGCTCGAACGACCCTAGCCACGCGCGTAATCCGATGCCGTCGCTTGGCGAATATCAAAGAATACCGCGTAGTTAGGTGTGAAATATTTCCTCCTGAATTTTCATTGGTTACTAATTATTGTCGAACGTTTATAAAAATGATACCACATGCTTCCTTACATTTTTCCGATGAAAATTAGTCGAAATACGACATAAATCGGACTATTTTTAGCGAAGTTAGAATTGAAGCGTGAAGATTAATTTGTTTCGTTATTTCGTTAATTATGGACCGAATTATGTCGTGTTTGGTAGTTTTTTAATCGGTCGAGTATAAGGAATCGATTGGCGTCACTCTCGTGAAAATTCGATGGAAAAAGATGAAAATCAGTCACGAGCATTTTTAAATGCCTAGTGTTATCCTTGTCTTTTATAGCCTATTGTTTCGGGAGTCGAGCTCGCGGCCGAGAAAGTTCCCACAGTCCAAGTCGACAAAAAATAGTGGTTGGAGGCATTGGACTAAGCGCATAAAAAGAAAACTGCCCAGTTGTAAGGTAAGCAGATTTTACTGTAACTAGAATAAGTCTCTTTGACACCGGATGGTTCGAATTGCCGTGCGATTCTCTCCGAGTTGTCTTCGCTCTCTCTCTCTCACTTTCTCTCTCTCTCTTTCATTCTCCTAACCCTCTAGCCCCATAGCCCCTGACCCAAACTCTTAGAGCCCTCAGTTAGGTAGGCTAATCTACTAATAAATTTCATTTTTCTTACTAGCTTCTAGCTGGAAGAAATATCGGAAGAAAACATCGCACGAAGACACGAAGAAATATAAGATTATAGAAGATTATAAAAGATTATGGAAGATTGTAGAAGAGGATAGAAGAGCAACCGCAAAAAAGACTCTTAGACTTAATTTAATGTAACACTCTCTGTCAAAACTGCCAAGCTATCATTTGTTGGTTGTCTTTGCTCGATTACTCGCTCCTCATCCGCGATGAGGAGATCGCCTCTGCTTTTATTAATATAAGTAAGTGATCGACTGTGCATTAGGTGCCGTTGGGTCAGACCACCACTGGGACTACTTTCGAGGAAAAAGTGTTTTAACGCGATCAATTGTGATCTAAATTTCGAGACAAGCGTTGCTGAGACTAATTACGCGAGCACATCGATACAGGAGCTACTAGCGCGACCGTTATTCAAAAACGTGTACCAGGGTTTTTCGTGTCCGAAGTGAATCGTTTCACCGAAAAAATGGAAGTATACAAAAACATTTTGAAAACGTTGACGAAGATGTCGGTGATATTGCGTACGTCCGCGGACTACCGGAACTGGACCGAACTGCGCGACGAAAATTTACGTCTCATGAGCGATTATGTGAATAATCGAAGATTATCGGTGGGAACGAAACAACTAATTATCGCCGTTATCGCTCGTATCAAAACTTTACGTGCCGTCGTGCGTGCGAAATTTTCGCGAACGGGACACGGACTTGCGGGGCGATCGAGCGGACCGACCGTCGCTTGGGAAAACGTGGAAGACTCGTTTCTGCACAGGTTTCGCGACACGGGCATCAAGTATACATTTGCGACAGGTAAGTTTGAAATAATTTTTGTTTTATCGATTCGATGCGCCTGAAACGTCATATCTAAAAGTTTGTCGTTTCTTCGTTTCAGATGTTTACACTATTTTCGTTCGGAGGAAAAGCTAAACGCGCACAGCACGGACTGCACGAGAATGAACGATTGTGCCATCGAACTCCCATCCGACGAGAACAAATGGTTGCGTTTCAAAAATCACGGCCGCAAGGAACGCATACCGTTCGCCGTGTACGCCGACTTTGAGTGCTTGCTGCAGGACGTGCAGCCGGAACATCAAGATATAGAAAACAGCCGATCGTACGCGTATCAACATCACAGGGCGTTCGGCGTCGGCTATTATGTAAAGTGTGCGTACGACGAATCTCTTTGCGCGTATCGTACGTACAACAGTGACTCGGACTGCGTACAGTGGTTCGTAAGAGAGATGTATAGTTTCGCAGATTTTGCCAGTAATATATTTAAAAGAACAGTGCCTATGGAAACATTGTCCATAGCACAGATCAATAATTTTACGCATGCTACAGAATGTCATATTTGCAGAAAACCTTTCCTCGAAACGGACATAAAAGTACGCGATCATTGTCACATAACTGGAAAATACAGGGGCGCGGCGCATTCAAATTGTAATTTAAATTATCAGAATGCGTTTACAATTCCCGTAGTATTTCACAATCTATCGGGTTACGACGCGCATTTAGTAATTAAAGAATTGGCGACCGCTTTCGAAGGAAAGGTGGACCTACTTCCGCTGACCAAGGAAAAGTACATCTCTTTCACGAAACATGTTCAGGGAACGGGTATCCAAGAGAAGAAGGAAATTAAATTCCGATTTATCGACTCGTTTAAATTTTTGGCCGCGAGTTTAGATAAATTATCGTCCGATCTGGGTAAGGGAGAACTGACGATCCTTCGAAAGGAAATTAAAAAGGAATTTCCTAACCTTTCAGAGAATCAGTTCGATCTCCTCGCCAGAAAGGGCATCTTCCCGTACGATTACGTGTCGTCATACGATAAACTAAGCGAGACGAGATTACCGCCTCGCGAAGCGTTCTACAATCGCCTGAACGACAAGCACGCAACAGAATCAGATTACCAGAGCTGGGTAAAATTTGAAATAGTTTCGGTGGAAATAGTAAAAATGAAATATTTGTACAATGAAATACTATTTTAAAATAGTATTTTGAAGTGGAACTAGTGAAATACTATTTCTGATATAGTATTTTGAAGTAGAACTTGTGAAATACTATTTTGAAATAGTATTTCACTCAGTGCCTATTTCAGGGAGGAAATAGTATTTCGTATTTCGTCTAAAACATAATGGAAATGAAATATTTCACACTTGACTTATTTCCACAGGCTTGAAACTATTTTCTATTTCACATTTCGTATTTACTATTTCCTATCTTTGGGCACGCGGGCACGCGATTCGTTCCGCACGAGTCACTTATGTAACGACAGAGTGTCAAGTGTCAGCATCCAATAGTCCGCCTGCAGCGCAGGACAAAGGACAAATAAGAATAAGCACACAGTGTCTCCCACTTTTAATCCCGGTCGCAAATAAAAGGGATGTTATAAGATTCACACCCATGTGTGTGTGTGTCAATTTTTTCTGTGGCATTGTAGCTCATTAAGGAGTGATCCGATTTTGATGCGGTTTTTTGTATTTTAAAGTGTATATTTCCGAGATAGTTAATAGCTATGTTTTATCAAAAGCAGTTTAACAGTTTTTTTTTTTTTTTCAAAATTTCTTATTTTCTTCACAATTTTTGAAGGGACAGCCGTGGTTGTTATTGTTTCTCGAGTCTTTTCTAAATGTTTTGGCTTATGATGGCGCTCCAGAACCCAAAAAATAAATAAAAAAATAATAACTGGATGCCGCAATTTATACACAGATAACTTTTCAGGAGTTGTGACACGCTTCATAATATACACCAATAATAAACAATATTTTGACATTACGAATTAAAAAAATTGTATGAAACAAGGATCGTCTCAAATCAAAACTTCATCAATTGATAAATTCATAAATTAATAAATTGAATGTGAAAAAAATTTGGGATACATTAGGTATCGCGACACATAGTATGGAATTTTTTCAGATTTTTATAATTTGTACGTATTTACATTTGTACGTATTTTGCACGTATTTCTGTAGACCCAGTCGCCGGTTCTAAGGACTAAGGGGGTTCTGGTCATTGTCATCGCTGCAGGGGGTTCGAAGAGTTCCATGGTTTACAAGCATCAAGGAAAGATTTCTGGTTAGCTGCATTTCACATGTGCTAACAGCAGATTTTAGAAAGCAACCTTCTAGATGACAATGTTCAAAAATCTTGTAAATTTCATGACGAACAGAGACATTCTTCCTCATACGTTTCAAAACTACCCTCCTTTGCATGCTGTGTTAACGCCTACACTGTGTGCATCCACCAACTATATAAAAGGCGGAGAATCATTACTCATTACGAAAACAAACCAATCACAGACTGCAATAGTTTGCAAAAAACTGCAAAAAAAATTAAATTGCTATATAACATCGTATATGGATTTATGCAAGAACGATGTTGGGCTACTGTAAAAAACTATAGAAATTATCAAACTATAGTAATATCATGAAAATAGTTGTTTCATAATTTCAATAAAAAATTCCCGACAATTTCAAAATCAGTGCTTTAATAAAAAATCAGATTACACAAATTATATAACACATATGTAGATAACTAAAACATCTGTAATTTTTCCATGTAAAAGATGCAAATGAAGTATAATCAATTATTTGATTTTAAATAAAAAAAAATAAAAAATAATTATTTGATTAAAACATGCCTTATATTACAAAAATTATAAATGTTTGGAAATAGATAATGAGTGCAAAAAAACAAAAGCGGAGAATTATTTCATCTTTTTGTTCTATTATAATTTTGTTCTATTTTATATTGTATTTCATACTTTTTCTAATTCTCTTGCGAATTTACTAATAATACGTTACAAACATTGTGTATTATTAGCACAATTTTTCATTGCGTTACAAATTTACGAATAACGTACACGTATTTGCCTACTTTTCCATATTTCAGAAAATATATTTTTTATTTATAATTAATAGTTTATTTTTACAATACATTTATATATAAGTTTCTATCAGAATTGTATGCAACGTTTAAGATTATATAAAAAAATATAAAATATAATACATTTTTAGAAGTACACACCGACATTTATTTATAATAAACAATGCTGATAAAAAAAAGCACTCTGTATTCACATGATCCTTCTTTATTTTAAATTGTCTAAAATATCATTTTTAGTCTAGAATTTATTAATTGATGAAGTTTTGATTTGACTTGTTTCATACAATTTTTTTAATTCGTAATGTCAAAATATTGTTTATTATTGGTGTATATTATGAAGCGTGTCACAATTCCTGAAAAGTTATCTGTGTATAAATTGCGGCATCCAGTTATTATTTTTTTATTTATTTTTTGGGTTCTGCAGCGCCATCATAAGCCAAAACATTTAGAAAAGACTCGAGAAACAATAACAACCACGGCTGTCCCTTCAAAAATTGTGAAGAAAATAAGAAATTTTGAAAAAAAAAAAAAAACTGTTAAACTGCTTTTGATAAAACATAGCTATTAACTATCTCGGAAATATACACTTTAAAATACAAAAAACCGCATCAAAATCGGATCACTCCTTAATGAGCTACAATGCCACAGAAAAAATTGACACACACACACATGGGTGTGAATCTTATAACATCCCTTTTATTTGCGACCGGGATTAAAAGTGGGAGACACTGTGTGCTTATTCTTATTTGTCCTTTGTCCTGCGCTGCAGGCGGACTATTGGATACTGACACTTGACACTCTGTCGTCACATAAGTGCCTCGTGCGGAACGAATCGCGTGCCCGCGTGCCCAAAGATAGGAAATAGTAAATACGAAATGTGAAATAGAAAATAGTTTCAAGACCTGTGGAAATAAGTCAAGTGTGAAATATTTCATTTCCATTATGTTTAAGACGAAATACGAAATACTATTTCCTCCCTGAAATAGGCACTGAGTGAAATACTATTTCAAAATAGTATTTCGATCGGTCACAACTAAAGCATGCATATGAAATACTATTTCACTGGTGAACTACTTTCAAATTAAATATTTCATTTCCGATATTCTTTACTAATTGATGAAATTGAAATATTTATTTCCTATGTCTATTTGAAATACCTATTTTACCCAGCTCTGCAGATTACGCGCACGCGACAAACGTCTGGGAGAGCTTCGGCATCGAGACTTTGGGCAAGTACAGCGATCTGTACCTGAAAACAGATGTATTGTTGTTAGCGGACGTTTTTGAGAATTTCCGAACTCATTGTCTCGAAAGTTACAAGCTTGACCCCGCGTATTACTGCACGCTACCGGCATTTGCTTGGGACGCGATGTTAAAATACACCGATATCGTTTTTGAATTGCTTACCGACGTGGACATGGTAATGTTCATCGAACGCGGTATTCGCAGGGGTTTGAGTCAATGTTCGCACAGATACGCATCGGCCAACAACAAGTACCTGCCCACGTACGATTCCTCAAAACCGTCGACGTACCTCATGTATTTCGACGTGAACAACCTGTACGGTTGGGCAATGTCTCAATGCATGCCGTACGGAGGTCTTCGATGGATCGACGACGCTGACCGCGTGGCCAATTTCGACGTGAATTCCGTTCCGATCGACGGGTCTGAGGGATACTTCCTAGACGTAGACCTTGAGTATTCGATGGAACTTCACGATTCGCACGCGAATCTCCCATTTTGTCCGGTACGCGAACAACCAACCGGCGGAAAACAAACGAAATTACTTGCGACAGTACAGGACAAAGACAGATACGTAATACATTACCGATACTTGCAACAATGTTTACGGCACGGTTTACGTCTTAAAAAGATTCACAGAATTATTGAATTTAAACAATCACATTGGCTTCGCGACTACATCGAATTAAACACCGGTTTCAGAACTCGAGCAACTAGCGATTTCCAGAAAAATTTGTATAAACTGATGAATAACGCGGTATTCGGCAAAACGATGGAGAACGTGCGAAATCGCGTAGATGTGAAATTGGTTACGCGGTGGGACGGTCGGTACGGCACGGAAGCTCTAATCGCGAAACCAAATTTTCACAGCCGCGCCATCTTTTCGGAAAACACGATCGCGGTAGAATTACGTAAATTGAAAGTTTTATTCGACAAACCGATATACGTCGGTATGAGTGTACTGGACGTGTCGAAGGTATGTCTGTACGATTTCCATTACGAGTACATGCTTCCTAAATTTAACGAACAATGCAAAATTCTCTACACCGATACAGATAGTTTAATTTACGAACTCGCGTGCGGCGACGCGTACGAGACGATGAAGCGTGACGTCGCGTCGACAGCCGATTCGATACGAGCGATTACGAGGCGGACAACCCGTACGGTATGCCGTGCGTAAACAAGAAGGTGTCCGGCCTCATGAAGGACGAAAACAACGGAGTTCCAATGACTGAGTTCGTCGGACTGAGAGCAAAGATGTACTCTGTCCGCGTGCACAATAAAAAGGAGACGAGAAAAATTAAAGGCATAAAAAAGAGCGTAGTCGAAAACGAAATCAGTTTCTAAGATTACGTTTGTTGCTTACGTAACCACTCGGAAAAATATATTCGTCAAAATTTAATTCGTTCAAAATTACACGATGTTTACTCGATAAGCGAATCAAAACTCGCTCTCAGTTTGCACGACATACATAGCTAATCAAACAAATTCTAAAAAATCTAACACTAAAATAATACAAAACGCGAATATATACAATACTAATACTATAAAATACTAATAATAATATAATATAAAACACAAGGGCAAACACTTATCTAAGAAAAAAAATACAAAAAATAGAAAAAGCTAAAACAATATCGCCTGTCAATCCGAAACTTCTTTCACACCCTATCCGTGACTAATGCTTAAGGAACTGACTTTCCAATAACTATTAGCACCTCAGATATCTCGGAAACTATAAGTTTCACAAAAATATTTGCTGAAATAAAATTGCACAGTACGAAGGGGGCCATTCGGTGGCGATAATAGTTTTTTTGCATGTGGAGGTACTTCGGACATTTGAAGGTCACCTCCATTTTTTTAAATGGATCGGTATGTTTTTGCTTCCATATCACGATGGAGGATCTTAAAACGAGTTCAACGACCTATTACATAAGGTCATTTATAAGGTAAATGATTGGAAAATTTATAAGATTAACTTATAAGAATTAAATTAACTATTAACTATAATAATTTAGCAATCGGTTTAATACTTGTAGTGTTCTATGGTAGCTTAATCGTCGGTGAGAGCTACGATTTTCCATAAAACCAGAAAACATATTGAAAAAGTAACTCGAAATGAAATATAAGATACAATACATTTTGCGAAATAATCATACGTAGATAGAATGGACGACAAACTCCCGAAACGGCAAATTATGAAACATGAATGCAGAAAAGAACGGGAAATCTGTTGCCTATAGACGTACTCTTTTTTTACAACCTCTGTAGGTATCGCGTATTTTGTTTGCCTACCCCGAGGCCTGAGGTGGCAACGCCCCGTGGTGCGAACGATACGGAGGACCCCACTACCACACTTGCGTAGGTCCTGTACGTGTACCATTCCTTTGAAGATGCGTCGAAAAACCGACTTCGGATGGATACGCTTCGAGCCAGCCTCCAGCCCGGTTAATGAGGGGCAAGACCTTCGAAGTCTTTGTCCTGATGTCGTCTGGCTCTCTCTACCTCGGTCTGCACTCCTCTAGACACGTGCCAGAGTCATGTGCCTAGCTGCGCAGAAGACGAAAACTGGTCCCTCTGCTAGCGAAAATCACGGAGAGTCAAGCAAAGTCAGGGAAAACGGGCCTCTCGCAGGCAAAAGTGCTAGCATTACCAGGCTCGGCTCGCCAGAAATGCTCAAATGTAAACTACCCCTTACCGAACACTATTAAGACGGTCAAAAAGGGTCGGTTTTACGACCAGATACAACAGCACAGCCGAATGCACGTTCGAAGAGACCGAAAATCCTGGCACCGCGAACGCGCAGTTTTGTATGCGCGCCGTCCATAGAATCGAAAATATCTTGTTCCATTTTTTCTAAATGAAAACATTTACAGTGAAAAATAAATGAACGCATAATATCTGCATAAAATGTCCACATTCTGAATAGTAAAAATATATATTTTTCTCGAGAAAAGGTGTATACATTAATGGTTACTGAATTTGTCTTGAAACGCACTATCAATTGATCAGACAAAAAATATATAATCCCATTTAAAAAACCGAACTTGACCTTCATATCTCTGTAAAGAATAATGATAAAAAAAAAAAATGTTACAATTTTATTTTCGCGGATATCGGATGCCAGGGTAGGATAAAGATACGATTTTATATAAAAAATTACAAGACCACTCTCTGTGCCTACCTCATAGCACACCCCCTCCAATACAATTTTGTAGACAATGCAGTCAAGTCTCTCACATTCTCCCTACCCAAAGTGCTCTGGATAGTCGCTTTATTTGTCCGCAAGTCAATTTAGTTGTATCAATATTCAAAAACACAGTCTCATTTAAAAGAACATATGTCTCCTTTATATGACCTGTACACATGCTTCGAAAAAAAACTGCTTTCACCAGATTGTGACTCTCTTGAAACCATTTACTTCTTATTTCAACTATTTTTTATACAGTACATAGTATACGAATAATTCGCGTTTATAGATTTAAATAACACAAAGCAACTTCAGATAATAATATGGTAGTTTTAGTTGTTTCATGTACAAAAATATACTACTATAAAAATGAGCAGAAATATAACACAATATCAAATACGCATACATAAATGATGAACTTCATACTATTTAAATGTAAACTGATGTATGTTCAATATCTATACACAAACAGCATTTAAAAGAAAATGTAAGCTTTCTGCGCTAAAATAATTAGGGCATTATGTGCCTGATATAAATATATTCTCTAAATACATTATTTAATTTAATAAGAGTAGAAATAAATACAAAGGGTCTAGCCGGATAAGAAGGGGGAAAAGTGCCCCCAAGCCAAATTGAACTTTATATATACCAGTCAATAGGTCTCTCAAAAAGACCCCTTTCTGCCAAGTATGAACCTGATACCCCCACTATGGGGGTAGTTATGGGGTAAAACGTAATTTACAGTTTATGCTTGATTGCTTCTGTTCCCTGCAATAGAAAATTGTGAAAAAAATCAGGAATATGGTACTCTAGTAGGCGCATGTTTGTGAATTTTTTCAGAATTTTTACTTGCAAAATCGATTTTTTAAAAATCAAAAAAGTTTAAAAATGCCGATTTCAACCTGAAGTTATCATCTTACCACTTTTATATTTTTACAGTTTTAGTGCCTTTTTATGGTTACTAACATATATTTTTTGTAGATTTTTCGAACTCGTTGAACATACTTTAAAAAATGAAAAACTGATTTTTCAGTGTATGGTATGTCCGTATTCATAGAAATAGCATACTCCTATAGTTAGGATATTTATTACATTCCGCTTGTTAATTGGGTATTATATACAATTATAAACACTTTTATACGTAATATACGAAGCAATAATGTATTTGATTTGTAAATATCTTTGGTAAGTACGAATTCTTAACTAGTTGCACGTACAAATGATAACCGGCGTACTACCCCGAAGCATTGTCTACTTCGATCTTTCTAAATTCTAAGCGAATCTTTGAGTGAAGGGACACGCATTATGATTTGAAATAATGACAAAATAGGAATACAATAAAATATGCTGTCGTAAAAATATGTTAATAAAATATATTAATATGAATCACTAAAGTAGCTTAAAATACAAAAAATATGGAAAAATAGGAAAAGACAGAAGAAACATGGCATTGACTCTTGTTCACATGTATATTATTTATCGCATGCCCGGTATCTTGCACAAATTATAAGGCCTGCAGAGATTCTGAGTAAAATTTTTAATGCCGAACAAATAAATCCTGTCATAAATTATGACAGTGATGAAGATTAAGTTAAATGCACTAAGTTATTATCCAAGGTAAAAATCACTGATTAAAATGCACTGACTTAATTAATATATATAATAATAGTTAATAATGAAGATTCATTGGCTAATATTACTTATAGAATTTAAATCATTCAAAGATTTTCCATTTTCTTTCAGATCAAAATGGTTATAAGACAATTATCGACCGCCTCACAGTGGCGGATTTCGCCGAAATCCTGGCCAAAAGTCGAAAAAATTTTTTTCTTAATTTAAAAAATGTGAGTATTGCATTGCATTTATGGATAATCAAAGCATAATTTATCACTAGTGTTAATTTTAATTGTATGATCCTATTGGAGATATGAGGCCTCAAACTTGTTACTTTTATAATGTGAAGTTTTGAAGGGAGAATTTACAATGACTTTTCATTTAGTATCGAACTATAATGCTTTTCTCTCTGCATTGGTAGCTATTACACATACTCTAAATTAATAAATATTCTAGTGTAGTTGCTTTATTTCACTTTTTACAAGTGTGATAGCGAAGAATATAAGGTGTATACATTTTTTTCCTTCTCCTAAGGTAATAGTTATGATGTAAGCAAATGTAAGCGTTAATTTTTTTTTTTAAATAAACTTTGAAGGTTCCTGAACAAGGACTCGTTGAGTTTTTGTGCGATATTTTGCGATATTTTAAGTTATTATTATTTCTTTGCCGTCCGCGCCGCACCGTTTGGTCAGGTAGCGATATGACGCGGAGCAGACGGGGCGGGGCGGCAATATAAAGCGGTACATTTATGACACGGGATTTGGACCGGTCCATTCATGGTATTATAAACTGATTACTTGACTAATGTCACTAATTCTATATCCAAGTGACCCTGCTAGTTAATAAGTAGTACGTTTATAGTATAGAGTTAAAAATATGAAACAGAGAAAACGCGTTTATGACTCCTTTTAGCAGGTAGCGAGGGTCTCTTGAAGTCTCTACTGACCCCACTTTATTATGGTCAGGGTTAGGTCAGTTTATAATACCATGAATGGACCGGTCCAAATCCCGTGTCATAAATGTACCGCTTTATATTGCCGCCCCGCCCCGTCTGCTCCGCGTCATATCGCTACCTGACCAAACGGTGCGGCGCGGACGGCAAAGAAATAATAATAACTTAAAATATCGCAAAATATCGCACAAAAACTCAACGAGTCCTTGTTCAGGAACCTTC
This sequence comes from Perdita meconis, assembly GCA_030770465.2. Lineage (NCBI taxonomy): Eukaryota > Metazoa > Arthropoda > Insecta > Hymenoptera > Andrenidae > Perdita > Perdita meconis. The sequence continues at coordinate 6,418,814 of JASKOS020000004.1, forward strand.
AAAGTTTATTTAAAAAAAAAAATTAACGCTTACATTTGCTTACATCATAACTATTACCTTAGGAGAAGGAAAAAAATGTATACACCTTATATTCTTCTCTATCACACTTGTAAAAAGTGAAATAAAGCAACTACACTAGAATATTTATTAATTTAGAGTATGTGTAATAGCTACCAATGCAGAGAGAAAAGCATTATAGTTCGATACTAAATGAAAAGTCATTGTAAATTCTCCCTTCAAAACTTCACATTATAAAAGTAACAAGTTTGAGGCCTCATATCTCCAATAGGATCATACAATTAAAATTAACACTAGTGATAAATTATGCTTTGATTATCCATAAATGCAATGCAATACTCACATTTTTTAAATTAAGAAAAAAATTTTTTCGACTTTTGGCCAGGATTTCGGCGAAATCCGCCACTGTGAGGCGGTCGATAATTGTCTTATAACCATTTTGATCTGAAAGAAAATGGAAAATCTTTGAATGATTTAAATTCTATAAGTAATATTAGCCAATGAATCTTCATTATTAACTATTATTATATATATTAATTAAGTCAGTGCATTTTAATCAGTGATTTTTACCTTGGATAATAACTTAGTGCATTTAACTTAATCTTCATCACTGTCATAATTTATGACAGGATTTATTTGTTCGGCATTAAAAATTTTACTCAGAATCTCTGCAGGCCTTATAATTTGTGCAAGATACCGGGCATGCGATAAATAATATACATGTGAACAAGAGTCAATGCCATGTTTCTTCTGTCTTTTCCTATTTTTCCATATTTTTTGTATTTTAAGCTACTTTAGTGATTCATATTAATATATTTTATTAACATATTTTTACGACAGCATATTTTATTGTATTCCTATTTTGTCATTATTTCAAATCATAATGCGTGTCCCTTCACTCAAAGATTCGCTTAGAATTTAGAAAGATCGAAGTAGACAATGCTTCGGGGTAGTACGCCGGTTATCATTTGTACGTGCAACTAGTTAAGAATTCGTACTTACCAAAGATATTTACAAATCAAATACATTATTGCTTCGTATATTACGTATAAAAGTGTTTATAATTGTATATAATACCCAATTAACAAGCGGAATGTAATAAATATCCTAACTATAGGAGTATGCTATTTCTATGAATACGGACATACCATACACTGAAAAATCAGTTTTTCATTTTTTAAAGTATGTTCAACGAGTTCGAAAAATCTACAAAAAATATATGTTAGTAACCATAAAAAGGCACTAAAACTGTAAAAATATAAAAGTGGTAAGATGATAACTTCAGGTTGAAATCGGCATTTTTAAACTTTTTTGATTTTTAAAAAATCTATTTTGCAAGTAAAAATTCTGAAAAAATTCAAAAACATGCGCCTACTAGAGTAACATATTCCTGATTTTTTTCACAATTTTCTATTGCAGGGAACAGAAGCAATCAAGCATAAACTGTAAATTACGTTTTACCCCATAACTACCCCCATAGTGGGGGTATCAGGTTCATACTTGGCAGAAAGCGGTCTTTTTGAGATACCTATTGACTGGTGTATATAAAGTTTAATTTGGCTTGGGGGCACTTTTCCCCCTTCTTATCCGGCTAGACCCTTTATTTCCATTTTCAGTAATAGGTAATGGACCAAGAATGTCTAATGCAATTCTCTCAAAGGCATTACTAGACGTTGTCGTGATTTGCATGGGTTTGTGATTCTTCTTACGAACAAGTTTATTTGTTTGACAAGATGTACAGGTTTTTATGAATTCAGCTATATCCGCTTTTATTGTTGACCATTTATAATTTTGCTTAATATATTGTTTATACGTTCGATGAAAATCTGAATGTCCACCAGACGGAGAATTATGATTTTCTCTTAAGATTTCGGAGATTTGTCTGACAGTTGGTTCTAAAATACTCCCAAAATATACTTTAACAGTAATATCAGTTTTATTAAATATGTATCTGAGCATTGCTCTTACCTTTTCCCAGCGAAATTTATCAAATTCAGTACCTAATCGCGGCACACTAACAGATTTCTGATTATTTCGTTGTAAAAGATCCTTTAATATTACCAATACCTTAAATAAATCTTCATAACTGGCTTGATCCCAAAAATTTTCTTTTACAATAAGATAATATATATTTTTATCCTTATTTGGAATGGTTAAAACTTCGTGTAAATGAGGATTTTGACTTTGTAATTCATTAATATGATTAAAACGAGTCTTAAACTCTGATAATATACCTTGATTCAAGTCTAAGTCACTAGAGATACATATAGCATAATTATCTATAGAAGAAAACAAAGAATCTCTTTACTCCTCAATTTTATTATAAGTTAATACTACGTTCTGTATTTTATTTAAAAAATCGGAATAGGATAAATTTGTTACATTTATATCATGGAGAGTACAACATTGGTTAATATTTATACGACTTAAAGCGTCTGCGTTTGAATTCAATTTGCCAGGTTTATATTCAATTTTATAATCATACTCCTCCAACATAAGACGCCAACGTAACAATCGAGATCCAGGGTCTTTTAAACTAAATAGCCAAGTTAAAGGACGATGATCAGTAATTATTCTGAATTTCCTTCCAAAAATATACGAGCGAAAATGTTTCACGGCCCATACTATTGCCAATAATTCACGCTCAATTGTAGAATAATTCGATTCAGCTCTGTTTAAAGTTCTGCTAGCATAAGCTATTGGTAAGTCCTGTTTATCATATTGTTGTGACAATACTGCTCCTATGGCAAAATTGCTAGCATCCGTCGTTAAAATAGATTCTTTAGAAAAATCCGGGTACTGTAGAATAGGATGAGAAATAAGTTTTGATTTTAATAGTTCAAAAGAATTTTGTTGTTCACTTGTCCACAAATATGGTACATCTTTTTTCAATAATGATGTTAACGGCTTTGTAATTTTGCTAAAAAACAGCGAGCGCTCGACGCTACGAGACGTGCCGCGTCGAGCGCTCGCTGTTTCTGAGCACCACTGTCGGCAACTCGGCGCCTACGGACCAATTTTGCTTCCTACTTTGGAAAAAATATTTGTGTTCCCACTTTTCCAGAACGTTTCCTTGAGAAAAAAGTCCGCTCTATCGCGTGGCGTGGTTGGATTTTACGCTGGACCCTTACTTTTTAAGATATACTCAAAAAAACCTCAAAAAATTGGTGTCAAATCGGTGTCACTTTACCTTTAATGACTGTTTAGATATATATAATCATTCAGAATACAATAAAAATTGATATCAGTGTATAGAGGAAAGTCTACAGAATCATTATATATAAACAAAACTGAAATAACTTTTGTAATAACGTCACAAAATTAGTTCAAAGTTGGAAAATGTGTAATTTTTTAAAAATTAAATTTCTCAAAAACTGAGGGTGATAGAAAAAAACGGATTTCAGATTCGTGATCAGCCCACGAAATTCTATAAGAAAAGTATAATGAATATTGGAACACACATTGGCTGTTGGACAGTGTAACCTACGCCGGAAATTCTCCAAGTAGAAACTAAAAATACGACGTCAGGAAAATTTGGACAGAGAATTCGGAAAAAAACTACGACGCAATATTGCCTAAAAAGGAAAGTGAAAGTCGTCTCTCAACAGTCGTATACCTGCGATCAGCTGTGGTCTAGGCGCTGGGCTACCATAAACCATGACCAGGACCGGTACAGTGACCCAGTGACACAGATTTAAAAACTACAGGTGAATTGCCGAAAGGGTGAGTCGCATGTAATTTATTGTTGATTATTATTTTTTTACTTTAACGCGGACTTCTTTTCCCCAACAATTCTCCCACGTTCCATGTGCACACTTTTCTTCGGGAATTTTAAGCACACTTATTCATTATAAAAAACACTGTTGACCGTTGTTGAACTACAAAGTTTTATCTCAGTAACGAACTAGGATCACTTTTCATCCATTTTTTATTACTTTGCCTTTTTCTTTATACGTTATTTGAAAAAGGAATTTACGTATTCCTTATTCTTTCGCTTCAAATAATTATTATTTTCGATTCACCTTAACAAACAAACTGTGTATTTGCCTTTTTACGCTACACGTGATTTCCCCCGATTTAAAATAATTAATCACTTTCAATGATAAACAAAAAATGGTAAAGGACTTGACTTTATTTGTTAGGCCGTTTTAATTTCTTATAATAATGTTATGTTCATCGATGCGTGTCGACTTGTTTATTCGAAGCACAAGCGCAGCGCCTAGCGTTGTAGACTTCGCTACCGCGGCCGCTTCACCGGTAAACTCGCGCTCTGATTGGTCAATGTTTTTCGTTAATTGTTTTTCGTTAACATTACTCCAATCATTTTAGACATCAATCGAGTTACACCTACGTCAGAGGACGAAATTATAAAAATCTTGCAGGAAAATCATGACTCAAAATTAGCTGGTCATTCGGGTTTCCTTAGAACATATAAACGGATTAAAGAATTCTATACATGGGATACGATGAAGAAAGACATAAAGAAATATATTAAACAATGCCCATCTTGTCAGATCAATAAAACCAACTTTCGACCTTCAAAAGCCCCTATGGTAATTACATCTACGTCTAATAAATCTTTTGAAAGAATTGCACCTTTACCGCAGACCTTAAACCAGGCTTGCAATTTAACTGAACTTCGCGGTCGATTCTCGCAGACAACGCCTCCTTCCTCCGGCCGCGCGCCTCCACAAACCGCGGCAAAACAAAGTGCTTGGCACACGTGCCAATCGCGCCTGTGGCCTACCGAGCACTACGGCTGCCGCGGGGAGTGTAGGCGCGCGGCCGGAGGAAGGAAGCGTTGTCTGCGAGAATCGGCCGCGAAGTTCAGTTAAATTGCAAGCCTGTATCAGAACCACAATTTTTAGTGTCACTACAGGCATCTTCCCCTTTTCACATATTCGAATGCATCAATTAGCACTGGCTTTACATTAAAGCGGCATTTATGCTGGAAATTAAAATTAGAAGTAGTGGTAAGTATTTGTTCTTGTAAAGAATTTAAAAAAATGTCGAATATGTACAATTCGCAGCCAATTAGCTCGGTAATTACCGATTGCCCAGGTCTCACCACGTGGAGGTTGCTGCGGATGGAGACCCAGGAGAGATAGATTATACGTCCAATCAGAGTTCCATCGATCACCCTTCACAAAAATCCTAAAATCTAAGATTTTAAACTAGTGAACCTCAAAGATGGAGCTACTATAATATGAAGTCAATTATATATAGTCAAAACATTTTTCGTCAGATTATCGGAAATGCCTGAAAAATAAATGTAAGGATACCGATTTTACAAATTCTCTAAAAGTAAAAAGACTCAAATTAGACAGTGTATCAACTCAAAATTTAAATTCTCAAAGTTTTCATAAAGATACATGTAAGTGTATCAACAATTATACATATAAATATGAAAAATTAATTAATAATTAAATTGCATTTTATTTTGTTTTATACAGATCAAGGTAATACATCAAGTTTAATAAATGCAGATATTACCACTGACAGTAATTCTCATTGCCATATACTGCAGCCAATTAATGAAATACCAAGTAAAATATATAATTTATTTATGTATATTTGGAATACATAATTAATATAATAACATAATATATAATTAAGCGTCATGATTCTACATGAACTTTATTATTTTGTATATTACTAATTTTTCTAATATAAATTATATTTTCATTATTATAGACTTATTAAGAGATCCTCCAGAAACACATCAATGTGAAAGGTGTTCAAAATTAGATGACGAAAATAAACAACTTAAAGGAATAATAAATTCTTTAACAGAAGTATATGAAAAGAAATTGAAAGACCTGGCTAAAACATTTATAATATATTTGAAAGAGGAAAAAAAAATTTGGCAAAAAAAGTTTATTATATTCACAAAACAAATTCTGTTCTTAAGAGAATAATAAATGTTTTGAATTATTTGATTTCATTTGTGTATTCATATTTTACTTGTTAAATGAAAATACATATTTCTAATAATCGAACATAAACACAGTACTTTTATATAATACAAAAGAAAATGAAAAACACTCTTATACATGCTTTAACTTTAAACGTAAAGTATTAGGTTGTGGAAAAAGAAATCCATTATTTTTACGTTTATTTCAAGCGGAAAAATAATGGATTTCTTTTTCCCCAACCTAATATGATCGCATCTTCGACACACACACGCATGTCGGGAATATTGAACATTACTTAATTTTCTAAAATTATATTTAGTTTCGTTATTTTATAAAATTATGTTTCATTTTATTATTTCATAAGGCTTTTTAATGATAGTATTAAAAATATTTTTATACTTACAATTAGCAATTATACGCACACATCTTTATATACCACTTATATACTCGTTTTGTACATAAGAAGTAAGGACACCTAATACATAAAGAGTCAGCAGTCTAAACTGCGTTCCACGAGAGAACGTACTCGCCTGTCGACCAGTTTTCGCACTCTTCGCGCAGTTAACGCCTACCCTCATTAGTTATTGGCGTTATGTCCCCAGAGCGCATCTCTACCCACGCACCCCCTGCTGGGCCCTCGAGGGTCCCACCATTTTTAAGGAAAGTCAGTTCCTTGAGTGTTAGTGACAGATAGGGTGTGAAAGAAGTTTCGGATTGACAGGCGATATTGTTTTAGCTTTTTCTATTTTTTGTATTTTTTTTCTTAGATAAGTGTTTGTCTTTGTGTTTTATATTATATTATTATTAGTATTTTATAGTATTAGTATTGTATATATTCGCGTTTTGTATTATTTTAGTGTTAGATTTTTTAGAATTTGTTTGATTAGCTATGTATTCTTACAGTTATCAAATGAGTAACGTCTTAAATTTTGCCTCCGTCAGCCGAAAATATCTCGTGCCTGTCAGAATTTTGACCGCAATTATCCCATCATAAACAACTTAGTCCTCTAGCTACCTGGTCGCATCGAATAGATACCATACTGGGAAAAAATTCCACCGTATACCGCTTTTTCCTAATTTTTCCTTTATACATACAATTTTTAAAGCAGCGCATGGCTTACTTAAAAACGTAGAAATCAGTAACCTTTCGACACCATATATTGAGAGTAGGGCAGGGGTAAGGCGGAGCCTTTTCTACCACTGGGGCTCTCGTGGAACGCAGTTTAGTTATATATAGAAGTCTGAGAAGTCTGTGGTTTACAGTTTACAGTCGTTTACAATTGTTTATAGTGACAGGGAACAGATTAGAAGTGTGTGGTCGAGGCTGTTCGTCACTGACTGACGTTTAATCTGTGGTTCCTTATTTTTCTTGCTGCTGTCTTCAGCCTTCATCCTGTGGCGAGCTTCAACCACAGACTTCTATATATAACTAGACTGCTAACTCCCCAAATTTCGCTTATATAAAACGACCGCGAAACGTATGTACTGAAATACCTCATTGTGCGCATGCGCAGAAACGAAGTGATAGATATATGTATGCTATTTTGACAGTTGTAACAAATTCAAACGAATTCTAACCGGAGTTTTAGAATTCTAACCGCAGTTTCAAAGTATTATTTGATTTCATTTGTGTATTCATATTTTACTTGTTAAATGAAAATATATATTTCTAATAATCGAACATAAACACAGTACTTTTATATAATACAAAAGAAAATCAAAAACACTCTTATACATGCTTTAACTTTAAAAGTGAAGTATTAAGTTAAGGAAAAAGAAATCCATTATTTTTACGTTTATTTCAAGCGGAAAAATAATGGATTTCTTTTTCCTCATCCTAATATGATCGCGCATGTTCGACACACACGCATGTCGGGAATATTTAACATTACTTAATTTTCTAAAATTATATTTAGTTTCGTTATTTTATAAAATTATATTTCATTTTATTATTTCATAAGGCTTTTTAATGATAGTATTAAAAATATTTTTATACTTATAATTAGCAATTATATGCACACATTATATGTAAAGCATTTGCGTATACTACAAAATATCAACGCTTCAAAATATCTACGCTTCAAAGCGCATGCGCAGAAAGAGATCTTTATATACCACTTATATACTCGTGTTGTACATAAGAAGTGAGGACACCTACACATAAAGAGTCAGCAGTCTAGTTATATATAGAAGTCTGTGGCTTCAACCAGTGTACTGGGCGGTGTACCGGGTGCTCCCAGTGCGCGTAACAATATAATAAAAAAAGTAGTGACTCTAATAAGATTCCAGAAATTCAAAGAAATTTCTTTTTCGAATAATGAATATTTCTTGCAATCAGCAGTATTTCCAAAAACGAACATGCTAGTTAAAAAAAAAGCAGTCACAGCGGGCGCTAAAAAAAGCCAAAAGAGCTTCTAATTCTCCACTCGTGTCCCAAGTCAGAAGAGCTTTCAATTCTTCATTTACTTTACAATCGCGAGCAAAACGCGTCGAGTGGATTTTTTATCGCAATACTATATCAATAACAATACTTATTCATAATTCATTGAACAAAAAAGTTTCTAATCGCATCCAAAAAAGGAACGAACAATTGGTTGGCATATTTGTTCAATAAAAATGAATTCCCGGGAAGCAGTCCACGAGGGACGCCAAAGGGTCTAGCAGGATAAGGGGGTCAAAAGTGCCCTTGAGCCGATTTTTGTCGGGAATGTGGCATTCGATAGAGTATCAATAGAAAACATTCTGTGCCAATTTTCAACCCCCTATCTCAATCGGGGGGGTAGTTATAGGGAAAATTAAAAATATCGGTTTTTGCCCCATTTTCCCTATTTAACAGAATGCGAAAATTCTGCAAAAATTCTAGAACATGGCAAACGTGGTGCCACATATTACAGAATTTTTTCAGATTTTTCGAATGCATATCCTAAGTATGAAAAATCAAAAACTCAAAAAAAATCAGAAAAATGCAGATTTTGTAGTGAAGTTTTAAAGTGAACACTTTTTTATTTTTACAGTAACAACATAATAGTACGACTATTATTCACAATTTTTTCAGATTTTTTGGCAGGGTGCGCCGTAGTTCAAAAAATCAAAAACCGAATTTTTCGGGGTATTTCGGTCAAAATCGTGATAAATACATTTGATTTTTACATCATCTTTACACAATAAGTGTATTATGTGATTTTTGATATTTCTACATTGTAAAGAATAATGGACAAGTATGAGAATTTAAATTGACTCAATTAAATGAAGCATTTAGGCCCTTTATATTCAGGAACATCAGCGAATTTTTGAACGGCGGCTGTGGCTCAGTGAGTAAAGTGTTTGACTGCGAACGGTTTGTTCCCTACGTTACCTTATGACAGTGATCATGCCGCTCTTTCTTTCTGTTTCAGTTTTCCCGAGGATATTTTCCCTAATAATCCGGTCGTTTTAGCATCCATGCGTTATAATTACAGATCTGTGAAATGGGGGAAGTTCGCTGATGTATTAAGTGAAGTCTACAACACCGAAATACCTGACGACAGAAACTTATCCATTCCTGAGATTGATGAGGGTCTCGAGGAAATCGCTGGAGCTATTTCAATAGCCATTGATAATACAATTCCAAAAGTATCTCAGATTAATAGCGTAGACAAATACATTAACAAGAAAATTCGCCGGTTGCAAAAACAGAAAAATAAATTAGTCTCTCTTGTGCACGACCTGCATAAATTAGACCCGCTGTGTCGTTTGGACATTACTCGGGACGCCAAAACGCTACTGAAGTCCACCTCAGATACCATTAAACAGGAATTCAAAAAAGCAATCGAGACTTATTGGTCTAATCTAATCAAAAAAATTGATCACCGCAAGGCGGAGGCTTTCTTTCCTTCAATTAAGAAAATATTCAGGCCTAAGTCCCAGAGCGTAATAAAGAGCATACGCATTGAGAGTGATAAGTGTGAAGTCATTGCACGCAGTGGGTGTCAGTCGGTGAATGCTGGGCTAATTAACAACCACTTCCTTTTTTCGAGACAAGAAGACATTTTAAACATCTTAGGCGCTCACTTCGAATCGATTAATTCGCCCAGTAGCCTCAATGAAAACACCCGTCTGAAGGTGATAGTGGATAACACAGCCGCGAACCTCAAAGATAAGTTTGTGAACGCGAGAAATATCGACTCCACGATTACATCTTTTTCCCCCATTTGTAGAGCCTCTAACCCGCCAGCTACTGAAGGGGTCCTATTTCCGTTTTGCTATCCATCTATGGTTTGCGCTATTCTCAAAAAACTCCCTAACAAATTTTCGGCCGGTCTCGATAATATTCCTAATATTGTCCTTAAACACTTACCGTCATTCGTCATTACCAACCTAACTATTCTCTTCAATAACGCGATCAACCTCTCTTATTTTCCTACCGCTTGGAAGAAAGCCAAAGTCATACCGATTCTCAAAAAAAATAAAGATCCTAACGATCCTTCTAGTTACAGGCCAATTAGCCTTACCCCCAATATTAGTAAAGTTTATGAAGCCATAATCAACAGTAAAATTAGCTCCTTTTGTAACATTAACAATATCATTCCTGATTCGCAATTTGGTTTCCGTCGACAACTTTCTACCGTTCACGCTGTTCACAAGCTCTTATCGGACGTTATCCAGCTAGTTCAAAATAGTCAGGTAGTTGGAGCAGCTCTACTCAATCTTGAGAAGGCCTTTGATTCGGTGTGGCATAACGGCCTACTTTTTAAATTGGAAAGAAGGTCTTTCCCCTTGTGGATGATAGGCTTAATCTGGGATATGATCAGTGGCAGATCCTTTGTCACCACAAATGAAGTCCTATTATCTTCGGAAGAATTCCTAATAGCTGAGGGGCTGCAACAGGGCACTGTGAATTCTCCAATTCTTTTTAACATTTATACCAGCGATTTGCTCAATCTTTTTGACCTTAATCTAACGGATAAACGTTCAGCAATTGCCTTTGCTGACGATCTGATCGTTTATATCGCTAGCAACCGCGTCGGTTTGGTCAGAGATGGTCTGGAGGATTTGGTGGAAAAAATCAACTCTTATTATGCTCAATGGAACCTTAAACTCAACCCAAATAAATGTGAATCCATTCTATTCCGCAAACCACTACATTACCTCTCGAGTCAAACCAAAACTGGTAGCAGCCAATTCCAAATTTCCACCACCAATCTGGGCACCCCTGATAAAATAGCAATCCCTCATAAAAAAAATTGTTAAGTACTTGAGAGTCAACATTGATTACCTACTAAGAATTAATAAATGTCAAGCTCTTCTTCTTCATCTTCTTCTTCCCCTTCTCCTTCTTCTACTCCTTCTATGTTGGGTATATCCAAAAACTGCATCACACTTTTAGGATATCTTTTTTCATGTTTGGGATATCTTTTCCGCATGCTGCTAATATATGGATCAGATGAAATAAGCAAGTTATGTATAATGTCCTCCATTGTGGCTGTTCTAGAAAATTTTCTAGAATAACGCTCCCTAAAACTTTTTATATCTTTGTTGCGGCTTTCTTGTGCCTCTTCTCCCAGTTGCCCAATCGGAAGGATTGCGTATTTTATGATATCCGCGGAATGTATTAATATTTTATGTACAGTGGGTGGCATATTGTACCACGGATATATTTTAACGAATTTCTCTGCCGTTTCAAAACAATACGCTTCAAAAAGGTCTACTTTTATAGGGTGATTGCTTGAAATGGTCGTTAGAATTACGTGGAAACGTTTTATTATGTCTTCATCCACTCCCGTAATTTTTGCGGATATAGAAGAATTTCTGAAAAATCGGCGAGCGGTATTTCCGTCGTTGCTTGATCCAAATCCTGGTTTCGGTTTATCAACCAGCAAAGCTTTTCGTAAATAGCTGTATGTAAAACTGTCATCCCAAACCTAAAAATAACCGAAAAGTGTTGTTTATCAAAAAATCCCCATTTTATTAGGGTCAGTAGAGACTTCAAGAGACCCTCGCTACCTGCTAAAAGGAGTCATAAACACGTTTTCTCTGTTTCATATTTTTAACTCCATACTATAAACGTGCTACTTATTAACTAGCAGGGTCACTTGGGTATAGAATTAGGGACATTAGTCAAGTAATCAGTTTATAATACCATGAATGGACCGGTCCAAATCCCGTGTCATAAATGTACCGCTTTATATTGCCGCCCCGCCCCGTCTGCTCCGCGTCATATCGCTACCTGACCAAACGGTGCGGAGCGGACGGCAAAGAAATAATAATAACTTAAAATATCGCACAAAAACTCAACGAGTCCTTGTTCAGGAACCTTCAAAGTTTATTTAAAAAAAAAAATTAACGCTTACATTTGCTTACATCATAACTATTACCTTAGGAGAAGGAAAAAAATGTATACACCTTATATTCTTCTCTATCACACTTGTAAAAAGTGAAATAAAGCAACTACACTAGAATATTTATTAATTTAGAGTATGTGTAATAGCTACCAATGCAGAGAGAAAAGCATTATAGTTCGATACTAAATGAAAAGTCATTGTAAATTCTGCCTTCAAAACTTCACATTATAAAAGTAACAAGTTTGAGGCCTCATATCTCCAATAGGATCATACAATTAAAATTAACACTAGTGATAAATTATGCTTTGATTATCCATAAATGCAATGCAATACTCACATTTTTTAAATTACGAAAAAAAATTTTTCGACTTTTGGCCAGGATTTCGGCGAAATCCGCCACTGTGCGACGCGTCTGTTTTTTTAGGGACCACCCAAATAGGAGAATTCCATGGAGAATTTGAAGGTTTGATTATGTCGTCTCTTAACATTTTATTAATTTGTTTGGATACCTCTTCTTTGTGTATTTCTGGATAACGATACGTTTTTGTAACAATTGGAACATGAGTAGCTGTTGGAATTTTATGCACGACAGTATCCATACAACTTAAACTATCCCCTTCTAAATAAAAAAACATAATTGAATTTGCTACAAATATCTAAAATTGAGTCCTTCTCTTCCTTATTTAAATGTTCCAAACGAAGGTTCCTAAATAAATTTTGCAAACGTTCGGATCTAAAATCAATGGATGATTTTAAATTTATGTTGGTATCGCAATCTAAATTCAATACCTGCAAAAATTTGTTATCTAACCCTTTCAACTTTATTTTTGGTTTAATTATTTGTTTATCCGTATCTGAAATATTTACTACAGATGTAATAGCTTCACATTTATTAACTTTAACTATACTGTCACAAATATAAGCTCCTTCATCTAGTAGACGTTTATCAATAAACCCTTCTTTTATTCCCAGATTAGTGATATTTACGGAAATTAATATTTCACTTTGTGCAGGAATACATAAATAATTTATAGAACTAGTATTGTTTTCCTTATCGGATAATGTGTCTTCCTGATTCGAAGATTTGTTTGAATTTGATCGATTTTGCGAACATACAAATTTTTCTATGTACTTTAAAGGAATACAACCTCGAGGAAACCGTAATAAATTATTTCTACAATCGATTTGCAACTGTAAATTTACGATAATATCATTACCTAAAATTCCAGGAAAAGAAATTGGAAAATTATCTTTCACTACATGGAAAACAACAGTATATGAATGATTACCCAAAACTACATTTAAATGACAATATCCCAGAGATGCAAACTCTTCGGTTGATAAACCTTTTATTCTTAACTTTAAATTTTCATAACAGGGTATATTTCCTTTTAATTGTGATAGCTTGATTATTATAGATATGTCAGCACCAGTACGATTACAATTGAAACAATGTCTTGTGTCCTTCAAATTTAAATTTTGAAACTTAGCTATTTCTCGTAAAGATTTTTGCTCAGATTCTTCGGCAACAGCAAATTGCACGGCATCTTCAAATTTTTCTAGTCTTTGTGCTTTGACAATAATAGAAATATCTCTATGTAATCCCATTATAAATACATCTAACGCTTGTTTTTGAAGAAGTTTAATACACGCCTGTCTTTCTATAACTGACAAATTCGAGTCAAGACTATTAGTTAATCTAATCATTCTATGCAAGAGGATGGATGAAAACTATATGCAATACTGGAGGAGAGCGTTCGCTAATACAGAGCTGACAACGGAGCTTAGTCGTCAAGGAATATGTATGTTCGAATTCAGGATTCCACCTAGGAAGAAAAATCGATACATAAAAAAAATGTGCTGAAATCAGGACCCCTCCCATGGAGAAAAATTTCGGTGTCTCACTCATGGTTCCCCACCCTCACCGTAAGAGAGGGCTCTTACCCAAGGTTTCGTTCAAGACGTTTGACGGAGCTTACGATAATTATAATCATTGTCCACCACTCGCAAAGAGCGCACCTTTTAAAAGTTCCTATCAGCCAACACACTTCTTTAGACAGCCATCGCTCCGAGTCGTCGTAAGAAGAAAATGCTATTGCTAGTTGATTCTAGTAAAAAATTTTTTAAATATTCAAATTTTTAAAAAATTTCATTCTTTGTACAGATCGAGAATTGCCAACTGCCGCTGCCGCATCACACGCACACACTTCTTTAGACAGCCATCGCTCCGAGTCATCGTAAGTAGAAAATATTATCGCTAGTTGATTCTAGTAAAAAATTTTTTAAATATTCAAATTTTTTAAAAAATTTCTTCCTTTTTACAGATCAAGAATTGACACCAACCGTCGCACAACGCACCAACAGCAGTTTTTTTTTTGACAGCACACACCGAGTCATCGTAAGTAGAAAATATTATTGCTAGTTAATTTTAGAAAAATTTTTTTATATATTCAGATTTTAAAACATTTCTTTCTTTCTACAGATGTCCGTATACCATCGTCTGGCATTTCCGGATATGCGCCACAATGATCCTGATTCCTGGGATGGTGTCATCCTGGAGGAATACCCGAACGCCTATCCAGGAATTGTATTGATGGCGTGCCTGACGGGGGATGCGGACCGGACGTTTTATGACAACCGGGACCCGCCCAAGCGCCGGATTTGCGAGGCATGCTACGCAGCCGTGGACGACCGACGGCACTACGGAGTGTCAGCGACGAACCTAACAATTTGGCATTACCAGGAGCCAATCTTCCGAAGGTGTCACCGGTGCCTTAGAGAACTATTTGCGGTGCAACCAAGTGCTCGGTGTCAATTATGTGTAATGACATATATGGAGTGCAGTAGGAGTGACATCAGAAGACAGTTAAACAATGGACCTATCCAAATGTTTTAGATTTTTACGTTAGGCTTAAATTTTAGTGATAAATTTTAGTGTTAGATTTTAGTGATAAATTTTAGTGTTAGATTTTTAGTGTTAATTCTAGTGTTAGATTTTAGTAATAAATTTTAGTTTATTTTATATATCTATTTTTTTAAAAAAGTTTTTTTATTAATATATTTTTAATTTAAAAAAGAAAAATACAGTGTGTTAGCATATTCTTTTTTCCGCATTTCATTTTTCAGCAAGCGTTCTTTTCCGCGAGTGCGTTACTATGTATACTGTGCGAGGGATAGAGTATATGTTGGTTTCTTTTAAATTCTTTTATTTTTTTTTTAAATTACATTTTTTTCTGTTTTTTTTTTTCAAAAAATTATAAAGTTTAAAAACGTTCTCCATAGCGCATACACCGTCGTGCAGCATACAACGGTACGTGTTCCCACGCGTCATTAGATTTAGTTTAGGAATTCTGCGTTCGCAGCCGTCATCGTTGGTGAAGGAAATTTCCGAATCGTTGTCGTCGTTGGTGTATTCGTTGTTGTCGTCGCTGGTGTCGGAGGTGTCTCTGCAGTCATCATGTTCGAGTTCAGTACCGATGTCGATGGAGTCTACTTTCGCGAGGTCCAGCAGCCATCTCTTCTTCTCGAAACCCTTGACGAGAATTAGGTCCCCGCGTGCTAATACAGATTTCAGCAGCGGTCGCAGCTTGTCGTAGGATACGGAGCCGTCGGACCAGCGGAAGTCGCGATGATTCTTAACGAGCCAGATCGCTCGACGCTTTTCAGCTGCTGTCAACCGATGCCAAGGATGCGGTGGTTGGAAGATCCAGTGTGAAAGTTCGATTCCATTCACAACGACAGCCACCTCTTTCGCGACGAACACGTTTCTCTCCGTTTTGAATCCTTGCAGGTCGACGATAGCTACGCGTTGCGACAGCATGTTTCCGCTTTGTTAGTTCCCATGGAAATGATCAATGAGATTGCGGAGCTAGGGTTTTTTCTAGGTGATCCTGCGGACGATGTTTGTCAACGGACTGTACTCGACGACGCGATCGTGCAGGATCAAACAGTAAGCTGTGGTGTTAGCCGGTACGTTGTCTCTGCACTCGAAATCGATTCGAACGTCCACCGTCGCGCTCTTCACAGACTCGTTTTGGCGACGCCCGATCGTTTTTTTTTACAGGAATAAACGGCTCGGTACTCGGTAGCATTTCATATTTCACAGATATAGCTAGTGTCCGGTATTAGGTGCCGTCCGTCGTTAAGGGAACTCTCCCAGCTTAATTATTATTTTCAAACAATACTTTTGTGCTTATTAGAAATAAATCAACATAGTATTTTAGTTTAGCTTTAGATTAGGCAGTGTTTTAGCTTACATTAATTTAGGATTAAATATTGTTATAGTTATTACTAATTTGTTTTAAAATAATGGCACAGGTGACCGATGTTATGGACATTGAAATGATTGAATGCACCAGTGCCTCTACCTCGACTGTGAGTATAGACAGTATAGAAACCGTGGATATTATAAACAGTGTGAATAGTGAAGTGTCTGTTAGGGAGGAAAACTTATTAGATACACATAATGCACGCAAAAATATAAGTTTCGTGTGGAAATGGTTCTCGAAATTAAATCGCGATGAGAGTCAATGTAACATTTGTAAAAGAAAGTTTAAAAATAAGGCTGGATGCACATCGTCGCTCAAGAGGCATATCAATAATCAGCATGCTAATATATTATGTACGAGTACTGCAACAGAAAATGAAAATAGTCGTGCAAAAGTGACAATGACAATGCTCGATCCCAATTCTGAAAGAGCAAAGGCCATAACAGACGGCATTGCCAGAATGATGATTTTAGACTGCCAGCCTTTCTCAATGGTCAATGATATAGGTTTTAAAAACCTCATCAAAATTGTAGAACCAAGATATGTCGTGCCAGTGCGTGCAACATTTTCGAATAATATTATACCCAAAATATATGATATTGAAAAAAAGA
Organism: Perdita meconis; assembly: GCA_030770465.2. Taxonomy (NCBI): domain Eukaryota; kingdom Metazoa; phylum Arthropoda; class Insecta; order Hymenoptera; family Andrenidae; genus Perdita; species Perdita meconis. Next base: position 6,435,946 of record JASKOS020000004.1, read on the forward strand.
AGATTATGGAAATTATTACTAAAGATAGAGAAACTGTGAGTATATCCTTTACAATATTTATCAATATTTTATATCATTTAAAATCTTCCCGACTGTATAGAAAATGTACAACTATTGTTTAATTGTTTTGAATTAGACACAAACGTTCGCTTTCACAACGGACGGATGGATATCACGTGCAAATGAAAGCTATTTATCTTTATCAGTGCATTACTTAGATAAGGATTTTCAAATAAAAAATTATACGTTGAAAGTAAAATATGTATATATATTTTGTGACCGATAATGCATCAAATAGTGTCAAAGCAATCAGATTAACTGATACTATAGTTGGGAGCGTATAACGTGCTTTGCTCATTCGTTACAGGTAAGCAAGCAATAAATAAAATTAAATATCAAAATAAATAGTAAGTCGCAATCATTTGAAATGTAATATAACAACTTTTTTTCAGTTGACAATAAAAAATGCTATCAAATATTCGGAAGAGTTAATCGCTGTGTTGCAAAAATGCAGAGGGATCGTCCGATTCTTTCATCGCTCTGCATCCGCGACAGGAAAACTTAAATCGGAACAAAAAATATATTATCCGGATCGCAAACCATTGAAACTAATTCGTGACGTCGAAACGCGGTGGAATTCGCAATTCGGAATGTTGAATCGTTTATTAGAAGTTCGCCGGGCTATAAATGCAGTTCTCTGCGAACCGCGAATGCCCGATTCAATATTAAGTCGCGAATGGTCAGCAATTGAAATATATTGTGATATATTAAAATTATTTAAGGAAGCCACGGACATATTAACAGAGGAAAAAGTACCGACGTTACCTCGGTATATGTCAGCCATATATGGAATTAAAAAAACGTTAACAGATTTTATAGAAAAAGATAATAGACAAAGAGAACAGACAATCGATTTTATAAATCATTTATTAGAGGAAATAAATAAGCGATTCAATTTCACGGAATATTCAAAAACAATAATGATTGCAATGGTAATCGATCCTCGAACCAAAGACCGCTTATTATCATTACAAGAAAAAAATTCCGCTCGTACATTATTATCGACTATAGCGACTAAGTACATGGATATAAGCGATGAGATGCATGTAACAAGAAATCAAGAATCAGGTAAATATACGTAAAACTATCAGAACATTGTGTGATACAACGCTGAATGTTGCATTTTACATATTTTATTTTTCTTACATAGAACCACCATCAGGAAGTCTCTTTTTCATTTTTTCATAATATTTCCAAAGAAGAGGAAAACAATGACAGTGTTTTAGATGAAGAAATTGAAACTTATCTAATAGAAAAACTGATCCCGCAGGGAAATTGCGTTTTAAAATATTGGAAGGAAAATCAAGTTCGCTTTCCTAATTTATCGAAAGTGGCGAGAAACATTTTAGCCATTCCAGCTTCGCAGGCCTACAGTGAACGCTTGTTTTCAATGGCTGGTAATATTATATCAGAAAAAAGATGTTCATTGTTATCAGAAAAAGTTGATCAGATATGTTTTTTATCTGCTAACAATAAAAAATCAATATCTGTTACAAATTAAAATAAATCTATTTTCTTTATTTTCTTCCCTTTTTCCTTGTCCACGCTAAATTTAACTTTTATTGTAAATATTTTATCCTTTGAAAATGCATGCAATCTTACAGAAATATTTTCCAAACGTTTACTTATTTATGTTTACTTATTAAATTATTCGTATATTAATGACTAGAACCCATTGTTAATAGTAACGTAATGTGAAAAATGCAATCTTGTGAAGGAGGCAAGAAAGCAGATAAATATGCAGAAAAAAATATTATAAATACTGTTAAAAAAATTCATAAAAGTTCCATGCTGTACTAAAACATCCTATAAAAGAACTAAAAATGTATAACGTAGTATTATATAAAATAAATAATATTACAGTATTAATGACGGTCAGAGTAACTATAAAGCTTTTTGCACCATTCTTAAGGTAGACAGGTTGGGGTTAGAATATTCAACGGATTTATATTTGGTGCACCTCAGGTCGCATAAAAATTGTGATCTTTTTGAAAAATATATTATAGCCGCTCGATACATTCCAGCTACTCGGATCACGTCGGGGCGCTCGATAGTTTCGAGCTGTTCGGATGTGCCAGTCGCTCGATTCTTTCGAGCCGTCCGATTCTTTCGAGCCGCCCGATTCTTTCGAGACGCTCGATTCTTTCGGGCCGCTCGATTTTTTCGAGCCGCAGACGGCGTTCGGGTACTCGGCTCGGCTCGGAAAGCGAGTCTCGGCTCGGTTCGGACCGCGAGCTACTCGAATATTCGGGTTTTCCGACAGCACTAGTTGTTGTACATGTACGCGAAATTCCGAAAATCGTATTACGGTTACGGCGAACCACTGTTGAACGCGATGCAGTTCTTACAATTCGCGCCGATCGCCGTCATCGACTGCTCCCGCCAAAACGAGTCTGTGAAGAGCGCGACGGTGGACGTTCGAATCGATTTCGAGTGCAGAGACAACGTACCGGCTAACACCACAGCTTACTGTTTGATCCTGCACGATCGCGTCGTCGAGTACAGTCCGTTGACAAACATCGTCCGCAGGATCACCTAGAAAAAACCCTAGCTCCGCAATCTCATTGATCATTTCCATGGGAACTAACAAAGCGGAAACATGCTGTCGCAACGCGTAGCTATCGTCGACCTGCAAGGATTCAAAACGGAGAGAAACGTGTTCGTCGCGAAAGAGGTGGCTGTCGTTGTGAATGGAATCGAACTTTCACACTGGATCTTCCAACCACCGCATCCTTGGCATCGGTTGACAGCAGCTGAAAAGCGTCGAGCGATCTGGCTCGTTAAGAATCATCGCGACTTCCGCTGGTCCGACGGCTCCGTATCCTACGACAAGCTGCGACCGCTGCTGAAATCTGTATTAGCACGCGGGGACCTAATTCTCGTCAAGGGTTTCGAGAAGAAGAGATGGCTGCTGGACCTCGCGAAAGTAGACTCCATCGACATCGGTACTGAACTCGAACATGATGACTGCAGAGACACCTCCGACACCAGCGACGACAACAACGAATACACCAACGACGACAACGATTCGGAAATTTCCTTCACCAACGATGACGGCTGCGAACGCAGAATTCCTAAACTAAATCTAATGACGCGTGGGAACACGTACCGTTGTATGCTGCACGACGGTGTATGCGCTATGGAGAACGTTTTTAAACTTTATAATTTTTTGAAAAAAAAAAAAGAAAAAAATGTAATTTAAAAAAAAAATAAAAGAATTTAAAAGAAACCAACATATACTCTATCCCTCGCACAGTATACATAGTAACGCACTCGCGGAAAAGAACGCTTGCTGAAAAATGAAATGCGGAAAAAAGAATATGCTAACACACTGTATTTTTCTTTTTTAAATTAAAAATATATTAATAAAAAAACTTTTTTAAAAAAATAGATATATAAAATAAACTAAAATTTATTACTAAAATCTAACACTAGAATTAACACTAAAAATCTAACACTAAAATTTATCACTAAAATCTAACACTAAAATTTATCACTAAAATTTAAGCCTAACGTAAAAATCTAAAACATTTGGATAGGTCCATTGTTTAACTGTCTTCTGATGTCACTCCTACTGCACTCCATATATGTCATTACACATAATTGACACCGAGCACTTGGTTGCACCGCAAATAGTTCTCTAAGGCACCGGTGACACCTTCGGAAGATTGGCTCCTGGTAATGCCAAATTGTTAGGTTCGTCGCTGACACTCCGTAGTGCCGTCGGTCGTCCACGGCTGCGTAGCATGCCTCGCAAATCCGGCGCTTGGGCGGGTCCCGGTTGTCATAAAACGTCCGGTCCGCATCCCCCGTCAGGCACGCCATCAATACAATTCCTGGATAGGCGTTCGGGTATTCCTCCAGGATGACACCATCCCAGGAATCAGGATCATTGTGGCGCATATCCGGAAATGCCAGACGATGGTATACGGACATCTGTAGAAAGAAAGAAATGTTTTAAAATCTGAATATATAAAAAAATTTTTCTAAAATTAACTAGCAATAATATTTTCTACTTACGATGACTCGGTGTGTGCTGTCAAAAAAAAAACTGCTGTTGGTGCGTTGTGCGACGGTTGGTGTCAATTCTTGATCTGTAAAAAGGAAGAAATTTTTTAAAAAATTTGAATATTTAAAAAATTTTTTACTAGAATCAACTAGCGATAATATTTTCTACTTACGATGACTCGGAGCGATGGCTGTCTAAAGAAGTGTGTGCGTGTGATGCGGCAGCGGCAGTTGGCAATTCTCGATCTGTACAAAGAATGAAATTTTTTAAAAATTTGAATATTTAAAAAATTTTTTACTAGAATCAACTAGCAATAGCATTTTCTTCTTACGACGACTCGGAGCGATGGCTGTCTAAAGAAGTGTGTTGGCTGATAGGAACTTTTAAAAGGTGCGCTCTTTGCGAGTGGTGGACAATGATTATAATTATCGTAAGCTCCGTCAAACGTCTTGAACGAAACCTTGGGTAAGAGCCCTCTCTTACGGTGAGGGTGGGGAACCATGAGTGAGACACCGAAATTTTTCTCCATGGGAGGGGTCCTGATTTCAGCACATTTTTTTTATGTATCGATTTTTCTTCCTAGGTGGAATCCTGAATTCGAACATACATATTCCTTGACGACTAAGCTCCGTTGTCAGCTCTGTATTAGCGAACGCTCTCCTCCAGTATTGCATATAGTTTTCATCCATCCTCTTGCATAGAATGATTAGATTAACTAATAGTCTTGACTCGAATTTGTCAGTTATAGAAAGACAGGCGTGTATTAAACTTCTTCAAAAACAAGCGTTAGATGTATTTATAATGGGATTACATAGAGATATTTCTATTATTGTCAAAGCACAAAGACCAGAAAAATTTGAAGATGCCGTGCAATTTGCTGTTGCCGAAGAATCTGAACAAAAATCTTTACGAGAAATAGCTAAGTTTCCAAATTTAAATTTGAAGGACACAAGACATTGTTTCAATTGTAATCGTACTGGACATACTACAATGAATTGTTATTTTAAAAATAATCCATCAAATATTCCTACAGGATCACAGTTTCGCATAAAAACTGAACAAAATATAAGACATGTTGAAACAAACAATTCGTCACCATCTGCTAGCAACGGTTGGTCAGATAGACAAAGAAATATGGTTAAATCATGTGCATACTGTAAGCATATGGGTCATACGATTAATGAGTGTAGGAAGCGCGAGTATAATAATAGTAATCGGAAATTTCTTCAATATAGTAATTCGCAGAATCCTACTCTTTTACAATATCAAAGATCTAATTATCAGACAAGAAATTACTCAAGTTCAAATGCTCAACAAAATGTAAGGAATTCTAATGATCCAATTTCATCACAAGCGCAAGCTTTAAACTTCAATCGGCCCTCGGTGACTGCCGAACCGAGAGCGATTCAACAGCTTCAGGCAGAACAACAAATGTCAACTTAGGTTTCACAACTTATGTTCCCATAGAAATTTCTGAAACGCAAAATGGAATAGTTAATTTATTATTAGATACTGGTGCTGACATATCTATAATCAAGCTATCACAATTAAAAGGAAATATACCCTGTTATGAAAATTTCAAATTAAGAATAAAAGGTTTATCAACCGAAGAGTTTGCATCTCTGGGATATTGTCATTTAAATGTAGTTTTGGGTAATCATTCATATACTGTTGTTTTCCATGTAGTGAAAGATAATTTTCCAATTTCTTTTCCTGGAATTTTAGGTAATGATATTATCGTAAATTTACAGTTGCAAATCGATTGTAGAAATAATTTATTACGATTTCCTCGAGGTTGTATTCCTTTAAAGTACATAGAAAAATTTGTATGTTCGCAAAATCGATCAAATTCAAACAAATCTTCGAATCAGGAAGACACATTATCCGATAAGGAAAACAATACTAGTTCTATAAATTATTTATGTATTCCTGCACAAAGTGAAATATTAATTTCCGTAAATATCACTAATCCGGGAATAAAAGAAGGGTTTATTGATAAACGTCTACTAGATGAAGGAGCTTATATTTGTGACAGTATAGTTAAAGTTAATAAATGTGAAGCTATTACATCTGTAGTAAATATTTCAGATACGGATAAACAAATAATTAAACCAAAAATAAAGTTGAAAGGGTTAGATAACAAATTTTTGCAGGTATTGAATTTAGATTGCGATACCAACATAAATTTAAAATCATCCATTGATTTTAGATCCGAACGTTTGCAAAATTTATTTAGGAACCTTCGTTTGGAACATTTAAATAAGGAAGAGAAGGACTCAATTTTAGATATTTGTAGCAAATTCAATTATGTTTTTTTATTTAGAAGGGGATAGTTTAAGTTGTATGGATACTGTCGTGCATAAAATTCCAACAGCTACTCATGTTCCAATTGTTACAAAAACGTATCGTTATCCAGAAATACACAAAGAAGAGGTATCCAAACAAATTAATAAAATGTTAAGAGACGACATAATCAAACCTTCAAATTCTCCATGGAATTCTCCTATTTGGGTGGTCCCTAAAAAAACAGACGCGTCGCACAGTGGCGGATTTCGCCGAAATCCTGGCCAAAAGTCGAAAAATTTTTTTTCGTAATTTAAAAAATGTGAGTATTGCATTGCATTTATGGATAATCAAAGCATAATTTATCACTAGTGTTAATTTTAATTGTATGATCCTATTGGAGATATGAGGCCTCAAACTTGTTACTTTTATAATGTGAAGTTTTGAAGGCAGAATTTACAATGACTTTTCATTTAGTATCGAACTATAATGCTTTTCTCTCTGCATTGGTAGCTATTACACATACTCTAAATTAATAAATATTCTAGTGTAGTTGCTTTATTTCACTTTTTACAAGTGTGATAGAGAAGAATATAAGGTGTATACATTTTTTTCCTTCTCCTAAGGTAATAGTTATGATGTAAGCAAATGTAAGCGTTAATTTTTTTTTTTAAATAAACTTTGAAGGTTCCTGAACAAGGACTCGTTGAGTTTTTGTGCGATATTTTAAGTTATTATTATTTCTTTGCCGTCCGCGCCGCACCGTTTGGTCAGGTAGCGATATGACGCGGAGCAGACGGGGCGGGGCGGCAATATAAAGCGGTACATTTATGACACGGGATTTGGACCGGTCCATTCATGGTATTATAAACTGATTACTTGACTAATGTCCCTAATTCTATACCCAAGTGACCCTGCTAGTTAATAAGTAGCACGTTTATAGTATGGAGTTAAAAATATGAAACAGAGAAAACGTGTTTATGACTCCTTTTAGCAGGTAGCGAGGGTCTCTTGAAGTCTCTACTGACCCTAATAAAATGGGGATTTTTTGATAAACAACACTTTTCGGTTATTTTTAGGTTTGGGATGACAGTTTTACATACAGCTATTTACGAAAAGCTTTGCTGGTTGATAAACCGAAACCAGGATTTGGATCAAGCAACGACGGAAATACCGCTCGCCGATTTTTCAGAAATTCTTCTATATCCGCAAAAATTACGGGAGTGGATGAAGACATAATAAAACGTTTCCACGTAATTCTAACGACCATTTCAAGCAATCACCCTATAAAAGTAGACCTTTTTGAAGCGTATTGTTTTGAAACGGCAGAGAAATTCGTTAAAATATATCCGTGGTACAATATGCCACCCACTGTACATAAAATATTAATACATTCCGCGGATATCATAAAATACGCAATCCTTCCGATTGGGCAACTGGGAGAAGAGGCACAAGAAAGCCGCAACAAAGATATAAAAAGTTTTAGGGAGCGTTATTCTAGAAAATTTTCTAGAACAGCCACAATGGAGGACATTATACATAACTTGCTTATTTCATCTGATCCATATATTAGCAGCATGCGGGACAGATATCCCAAACATGAAAAAAGATATCCTAAAAGTGTGATGCAGTTTTTGGATATACCCAACATAGGAGTAGAAGAAGGAGAAGGGGAAGAAGAAGATGAAGAAGAAGAGGAGGAAGAAGAGGAACAAGAAAAACAAGAAGAAGAAGAAGAAGAAAAGGAGGAAGAAGGAAACCAAGAAGAAGAAGAAGAGCTTGACATATAATGTAAGTAAAATAATGAACGTACGATCAAGAAAATGCGATTTATGCGCGACAGGAGAAGAGTAAATACATTTATTACGGAAATGCTATTAGACAGAGGCGGATAATGACAATAGCGAAAGTATTAAATAAGAGCAAGAATAATTACCAAATGTAGAAAGGATAGGGTTGAAGTGAGGACAAAACGTGGCGGAGAAAGTTTCGGAGTAAGTAAAATAAGTGAATGAAACGATGAATGTGTGAGTACAATAAGTATCAGAATAATAGTACTCAAATAAATTAAAAAAAAAAAATATATATATATACTTAATGGGAAACTACTACTTATAGAGTAAAATGTGTTTTCAATTTTTGTATTGGCTACTAATTATTATCTTTTTTTATATTTAAAGAAAATTAAAACACTAAAAACTTTGAAAAAAGTACATTGCTATGATTTTAAAGTCATATACTTACAATTTATTCCAACAATTTGCCTCAGATTTAAAAATATGACTTTTGGCCAGGATTTCGGCGAAATCCGCCACTGTGCGTCGGGTAAAGTGAAGTGGAGAGTCGTGGTAGATTATAGAAAACTAAACGATGTTACCGAGGGGGCTTTCCCTCTTCCTAATATTTCAGATATATTGGATCAATTAGGAAACTCTAAATATTTCACCACACTAGATCTTGCATCGGGTTTCCACCAAATCAAAATGTTTGAAGAAGATGCAGAAAAAATAGCCTTTTCTACTCCTACAGGACATTATCAATTTAATCGTATGCCGTTCGGGTTAAAAAACGCCCCTGCAACTTTTCAAAGGTTAATGAACTCTTGTATTAACCGGTATACAAGGATTGCGTTGTCTCGTTTACTTGGATGATATAGTCATATACGCCGATTCATTAGAAACTCATTCCAAAAAACTTACAGAAATATTTCAAAGACTTTCGGAACATAATTTAAAGATTCAACCGGATTATTACCCCGGGGCCGGAGGTAGTAATACCCTGTGGTGCAAACGATGCGGTGGACCCCACTACCACACTTGCATGGGTCCTGTACGTGTACCATTCCTTTGAAGTTTCGTCGAAATACCGACTTTGGATGGATACGGCCCGAGCCGAGCCGCGAGCTCGGTTAATGAGGGGCAAGACCTCGAAGGCTTTGTCCTGTTGTCGCCTAGCTGTCTCTGTCTCGGTCAGCACTCTTCTAGACACGTGCCAGAGTCGTGCGCCTAGCTGCGCAGAAGACCAAAACTGGACCCTCTGTTAGCAAAAGTCACGGAGAGTCAAGCAAAGTAAGGGAAAACGGGCCTCTCGCAGGTAAAAGTGCCAGCATTCAGATCTGGACGAGGCCTAACAGTTCACCAATAGAGTCAAAGTACAGGGTGATTCTGTCGCCAGTGGACTCAAAGGCGATGCCCCCGCCTAAACATAAACACGAAAACCCTGATTTCAAGAGATCGATATCGATCTTGAGGCCTCGGCGAGGATGACTACTTAGCAGAGACGGCTGTATGCGTACGTGTGTGTACTGAAAACGAGAGTCTCACAATTGGAACGCCTAAGAAAACACAATAAATCGCCTCTTAATCGACAGACGAGTGTATAAAAAGCGGGTTTTTTGTCGCTATGTTTAGGCGGCGGCACTGCCTTTGAGTCCACTGGCGACAGAATTACCCTGTAGTAGAGTACAGGGATGGGAACCGCAGCCTAACCCTAACCCGTATCCGGTTAACCGAGGACTGTTCCTGTAACCCACACGTACCGAGAGGGAGCGGGTTTTTAGAGTTCAGAGAGAGCGGGTTAACCCGCTTGGAGCGGGTTCCTGGTAGAATAAGATAGATACTCGAGACAACTTACTTCAAAGATATACGAATGTACTATGGACACGAGAATTGAACTACTCACCAGTAGATACGTTTTAAACATGATGGTCAAGAATAGAAAGGAAATAGTTTCAACCATCGAATCACTTTGGGAATCATTAATTTTGTACGGAAGAACCACGAATAATGAATTGGTCAAAGCATTTTTGGAAGTAAAAACACTAAAAAAAAATATAGCTTATTACGAAGAAACGTATACAAGCGAAATAGATGAAATGCGCAACCAAAACACGTACGTTACAGACGAAGAACACTGGCTAGAAAAATTAATTGATACTGAAACGGGAAAACTAATGAGTTCAACCAACATGGACGGTCTATCGCTTATTAAAGAGATCACGATGAAAAACATGAGATGTGACGAGAACATAATCGAGATTTATACAGACGGGTCCAAAATTCCCAATAGTCGCTCCAATGGGATAGGAATCATCGTAAGACAAAACAACACCTGGGAAGAATTCGGAATAAGTATCAGCAACAAGGGGACTATCTTCACTACGGAAGCGATTGTCATATATGAAGCGATCCAAATAACTAACAGGAAATTTAGAGACGAAAAAATCGTCATTCTCACGGATTCAGAAAGTGTCCTAAAAAATCTTCAAAACCATAAGACAATGGAATCGCTGGATAATAAAAGGAAAGGAAAGAATTGGTGGATAGATCGTATATCTGAACTGCTGAGAGATACCCACAATAATATCAAGTTATGCTGGATACCTGCACATAAAGGAATCGAAGGCAACGAAAAAGCAGACCAACTAGCCAAGAGAGCTACAACCCACGCTCCAGATGATTCATGGAAAATTCCCCTGTGTGATTTGAGAGTATACCTGAGGGAAACCATGGAAAATAAATTTCGTGACAAAATGGTGATGGAAGCCTGTTACAAAGGGAAAAAATACTTTGAAGAATGTGAAATAAACTCATCCAAAAGAAAACCATGGTTCAATAAAATTGGCAGTGCAGTAATAAAGAACGCTCAAAGTCAGCTAAAGTACAGATGAGTATAATAAAACAATAGAACATATAGAATAACATGGCGCGGAACGAAAATTTATTGCTTTTAGAAGCTTTCGATTCTTCTGACGAAGAAGATTATGTAATGTATTTACCACCAACATTGATAGCACCGATTTAGCTGGCAGAAAATACGAGCGGTAAATAGTAAATTTACGAATGTTTACTATTATCTCAATGCAAAGTCTAACCTCTCAATTTACGTTTGTAGAGCACAATCAAATACACAATTTAAAATGTGTATTTGAAAGAATGAAAAAAATTACCCACTACAAAGTAGAGGATTATATTGAACATGTTGTTTGGAAATATAACAATGTTGATTTTATAATGCATTTTCGTTTATCACGAAATATTATTTACGATCTAATCAACAGATTTGCAGTTTCTAACATTTTTTTAACAATAGAAGGTAATTATTTCTAATATAGAAAAAATAGAGGTAAATAGTAAGTAATGCAATGTGAATATAGATTAGAAAACAAAACATTATATAACAAAATTTAATGTAATTTATTATACTTTTATAGATCGTGTAAAAGACTTTAAAATTACAGCAGAAAAACACATTCTGTGTTATTTGTGGTTCGTGGGACACGAAACTAGCTGTTACAGAGATGTTGCAGATAGGTTTGGCATAAGTATTAGTTCCTTGTTTACTCTTATAACAAGGGTGACAGATTTTATTTTAAATTTAGCACCAAATATAATAAAATACCCAACTAGAGAAGAAAAGGAAATAACAAGTAATTATTTCGCTACAAAAAAAGGATTTCCAGGCATTATAGGTAATATATTTAGATTTTCATTTTTGTTAATTGAAAATATTGTACTCATTACTATTACTTTTTCAGGAGCTATAGATGGTTCCCATATACGAATCGACAAGCCCATAGAGGACCCAGATTCGTATATCAATCGCAAACATTATTTTTCTATACACATGCAGGGTATAGTTAATGAAAATTTAAAATTTATAGACATTTTTATTGGTTACCCAGGCTCTGTGCATGATGCCAGAGTTTTTAAGAATTCAACAGTCTACAATGATTTAAATCAACTGTGTGGAGGTTAGAAATGTAATATAATAAAGTAGTGGTATGGTATCCAAAGAATCAAATTAAATATTATTAACATTCTTACAGATGAGTATGTGCTCTTAGGGGACAGTGCGTATCCCTGCTTAAAATATTTAATGGTGCCATACAAGGATAATGGACATTTGACAAGAATGCAGAAAAAATACAATGAAAAGTTAAGTTCCTGCCGTGTCATAATTGAAAATGCATTCGGATGCCTAAAGCAACGATTTCGGCAGTTATATCATTTTAAATTACAAAATATTCCCCGGATGGTGCGTGTAATACATGCATGTTGTGTGTTACATAACATGGCTAATTTAAAGGATTTAGAAATATTGGAAGCGCCTATAGATGCTTCACACTTTGATGTAGAAGCCTCACATATTATAAATAACGAAGCACCCAGAATTGAAGAAACGGGAATGAGAAAAAGAGACGAAATATGTAATGTTTTAAATAATTTATAAATTTATGTATTAATAATTTATGTATTTTAATACATTTTTTAAATACACAAGTATATAGAATAAATTGAACGTTCTGAACAAAGCTTAAATTATTGTATCCTGTTTATTAAAATATCTCATTGTTTTATAACATATTATATGAAGAATAAGTTTAATGGTATCTTCTGTACTTATCTATTTCGTATCACTTTAATTACATCAGATTACACCTACATAATTTAGAACGAATTGACATTTATTTTTTACGAGGTTTTGAAAGCTAAATTGCAAAAAAGGGCTCTATAGCGGTGTACCTGATTGAACAAATAAAATTGTAAAAAACAATGAGAAACAAATATTGTTTCTGCGCTGCAAATTCTGGTATTTACCAAACACATGAAATCCGAGCTCTTTGTTTATAAACATGGCCGGGTCCTTATCGCGCCCTGTCATAAATAGGTTAAAGCAGGGCCGAATAAATTACCTGGACCTTAGGTATATTCCTATATTTATATTAAACGCATTTATTAAGTTCTAAATGTTTACAAAGCATTGATTGTTATTGCAATTATCATAGAAAACACTTTCCTAAGTTAATTGCTTGTTTAGCAATAAAAGTTGTACGTATATATTTTATTATGCGTACACGGGCCCCTAGGTAACCTTGCTACGGTACTATCTTTAACCACGTGACTGCCATAAATGATCTAAATATCGTATCATATTTCATTTTTTCTCGGAACTACCTTTTTCTGCCCCCAGGCACCGCTAACCCAGTATCCAACACCCTTAAGTAAGAAATAGAAATAGGTATAGAGTATAGTATATATGTATAGTTAATAGTGTTACTAATACACAATTAGAATTAATAATCGCGGAAGAAACAGCAAAACGAATGGTAAAAAAGCTTGATGAGGTTTATTTGGTGAAAAGCACAGCAATCAAGCTAATATACAAAAAAAGATTATTAGGACTGAAAATGAGAGAAAACGAAAATCCTGCTGATTTTTTCAATGAGTTCGAAAAACGGGTAAACGAACTCAAAAATACTGGGGAAATTGTGAATCAGCTTGATAAACTAAATTATCTCCTTTTAACTCTTCCTGAAAGCATGTCGCATCTTTGTGACATAGTCGATGCTCTGCCAGATAGAGAAAACCCAGTGGAATATGTGAAGTCAAAAATAATAATAGAATTTGAGAAACGGCAGAACAAGGATGGAAATTGTGTAAATAATCCTCAAGCTTTTAATTCACAGGCACATAAAAACAACAGAGGCTTTCATCATCAATATAATAAACAAAGCCAAAGGAGTTTTACTAAAAATTCAAATGACTATGCAAGTACATCAAGAAATCGTGGAAATAAGTATCGACCAAACAATCAAACAAGATGCTACAGATGCAATAAAGTAGGACACATTGAACGTAACTGCAGAAGTAATACAAATTGGTCAGATAGATCTCCCAGGGACAACTACAATAGAAATCATACAACAAGAATGGCTGGAAATTCAATGGTTGAGGATAACATTGAAAGAAATACATTCAATGTTGAGGTAATGTCAACAAATATAGAAGCTTCAATCGAAACCGAAATATCTGAAGAAGGAAACATTAAATGGTTACTGGACAGTGGGTGCTCAGATCACATTGTAAACTCTGACAAATATTTTTCTGAGTTTGTAAATTTAAAGAGTCCTGTAAATATTAAGTTGGGTGATGGTTTCGCACTACAAGCTCACAAGATTGGTAATATTGTCAACTATTACAGTGTCATGGGAAAATTAGAAAAAACTGAAATTAAAAATGTATATTACGTACCAGGTATGAAACAAAACCTGTTAAGCGTGTCATGCATAATAAAGCAAAACAATTGCATCATATTTAATGGTGACACTACTAAAGTTTACAACAGTAAAAATAGGTTAATTGCTGTTGCTACTAAGGAAAATAAAATGTTCAAATTAAATGGGAAAAGTATAAATTGCCAAAATAAAGAAGTTACGTCATATGCTGGTTCTGCAGAAATGTCAAATAAAGAAAAATGGCATAGAATACTTGGACATACAAACTTTCAAAACCTGAAGTATTTATGTGAATCACAGCTGCTGAAAGGGTTACCAAAGAAAATTGACAATGAACCCTTAAAGTGTGAAATTTGCTTAAAAAACAAGATGACAAATCTAAAGTTTAAAAATAATCGAACAAGAGCAAATGACATTATGGAAATAATTCACACGGATGTAAATGGTCCAATTAACCAAGTAGGGCATAAAGGAGAAAAATATTTTGTATCCTTTATAGATGATTACAGCAAACTGGCTGTTGTATATTGCATAAAAAATAAAAGCGAAGTTTTTGAACGCTTTACTCAATATATAAGTTTAATGCAAAACCAAACAGGAAAGAAAATCAAAGAAATCCGCTGTGATAATGGTCGCGAATATATTAATAAAAGCTTTATGGAATTAGCAGAAAAAGAAGGCATATATTTAAAACCTGGACCTCCACACGCTCACGAATTAAATGGCGTAGCTGAGAGGTACAACAGAACAATTATGGATCGAGCAAGATGTTTGCTCTCTGAAGCAAAAATTGATAAAAGTTACTGGCCAGAGTGTGCGTATACGGCTGCATATTTAGGTAACCGTATACTTGCCAGTACTATAGAGAAGAAAACACCTTATGAAATTTTCTTCAAGAAAACACCGGATGTATCTAACCTGCATTTATATGGAAGTACGGCGTTTGTAAGAATTCCTGAGGAATGTAGAACTTCCAAGTTGCACGAAAAAGCTGCTAAAGGTATTCTAATTGGATACACAGATACTGGATACAAGGTATTAATAAATGATAAAATAATTATAAGTCGTCACGTGCAATTTATCGAAAAAGAGACAAGATATATTAGATTTGAAGACTCAAATGACGATGTGTATAAGGATCAACGTGAAGATCAACGTGAAGATCAACGTGAAGATCAACGTGAAGATCAACAGGAAGAAAAAAGTGAAGAAGCTAAAGAGGATGAAACTGAAACAAAAATAGCACGACCCAGACGAGAAAGAAAGTTACCAAAGAAATATGAAGACCATGTTGTCTATGTAAACTTATCTAGTGTTATTGTACCTGATAGTTATAAAGAGGCTATAACTTGTTCTGAAAACAAAAAATGGAAAAGTGCAATGAAGAAAGAAATTGAAAGTTTGGAAAATAATGGAACGTGGACAGTAGTTGATGCACCAATGAACAAAAATATTATTGATGTTAAATGGATTTATCGATTAAAAGCAGACGGAGAATACAAAGCTCGTGTAGTAGCCAAAGGTTTTCAGCAAATGTATGAAGACGATGAAGAAATTTATTCACCAGTAGCAAAAATGAACACTTAAAAAATTTTGCTGTCAGTTGCTTGTGTTAATAGCTGGAATATTGAGCAAATGGACGTGCAAACTGCCTTTTTGAACGGAGATATCAAATCAGAAGTATACACCTATCCTCCGGACGGTTATAAAATTGGTGAGAACAGAGTGTGTTTATTAAGAAAATCGTTATATGGCCTACGAGAAAGTCCAAGAGACTGGTATGAATGCTTCCATAAATTCATGTTAAGTATCAGATTCCAAAGATCGGATTATGATTATTGTTTGTACACGGGAAATATTAAAGGTGACAAATTGTATACAATTCTGTATGTGGATGATTTACTAATCGCAGGTAAAAATTTAAAAACCATACAAAAGCTAAAAGAAATGTTAAGTACAAAATTTCGTATGAAAGATTTGGGTGCAGTAAAACAGTATTTAGGGATAAATGTAGAATATTGTGCAAATAAAAAGTTATTAATTTTGAGTCAACAAAAATACATTGAAAGTCTAGCTGAAAAATATAATGCAGTACATTCCAAAAATTTCGAGACACCAATGGAAATAAATTTGAAATTGGAACAGTCACAAAACTTGAATTTAAAATTAAAATACAGAAATCTAATAGGAGCGTTATTGTATATTGCCAGTGGAACAAGACCAGACATATCCTTTACTGTAAACTATTTAAGTCGTTATCAAAACTGTTATGATGATACTCATTTTAAGTATGCGTTGCGTGTTCTAAAGTACTTATATTGCACTAGATTAATTAAATTAGTATACAACTCAAGTTATAATGATATTATAGATGCATTTGTAGATGCAGATTGGGCATCGGATTTAGTGGATAGAAAATCTACAACTGGTATACTTATACGTGTATTTGGAAATGTTATTCAATGGAAATCCCAAAAACAAAAAATTGTATCTAGGGCTTCAACTCATGCAGAGTATTATGCACTTGCAGATTGTGTAGAAGAAATCTTACCCATTAGAGGTATTTTAGCAGATTTTGATATAAAGATTAACTATCGCGGTTTAAACTCAGGTGAGAAATAGGTACAAAAAGAGTACCTGCAACGTGAAGGTAAGCATTAATAATATTAAGAAAACGAAAAAAAAAGTTATTAGGAAATTGAAACGGCATGTTGCTTTCTCGAATATTAATGGAAGACTATATTGTTACGGTGCGTGATGTTAAATATTTATTGCTATTAACGATGTCAGAAGACTATATTATTATATTGTAATTATTGATTGGGAGAAGGATTGAAGAAAACGAGCATCGTTGAATACGTTGGATACAATTAATGAAATACGAACAAAGTTTCCCTCGTTGACGCGCGATATTCGAATTGAGTTATTTCCAATTTCGGCCATCACTTGTTTTATGTTTGCTGTCATGTTTATTGTGCTCGTCTGCATAAATCGCATCGTGACACCGCCGAACAGGATGGCTATACGAATTTTAAACACTTCGCAACTACATACATTGTTGGTGTAATCAAGTGGTAGTACTAGCGATGTACATAGTACATCGGGTTTGCCTTCCGCAACTACCTGGCAAAGAAAAGTGTCACAATCCGGACCTAAATGAATACTATTAAATGCGATCTGATTATCGCCTCTTGAAAAATCTATTAATTTTACTAAATCCATGTGCTTCAACAGCTGCGGTTTCAAAAAATTACATAATATACTGTACAAAAGAGTTTTGGCAGTATTTTGAAGCAAATGGATTCTTGTTTGTTGCGACTGAAAGAATAAACTAAAGTTATTGAAATACTCTAAAACGTATTTCAAAAACAGAAGATACGCTTTCGCTTCTGGATTTTGCATGATGATAAGCAGATATTCCCCAGACTTTGTCTTCTCACTTACGACCAATTCTTGCAGAAAGTGCAACACACTGTCCCAATTTTCTAAAAGTGTAACTACGGATGAGTAATGCGATAACCATCGCGTAGTACACAATTTTAAAATTTTGCGGTCGGTAGATTGAAAACATTGCTGAAATTCGCGAAAAATGGCCGAACGTTTGGGACTGCTATAAATAAAAGCTGCAACTTTCCGTAATAATTCCTCGCAGACTTCGGGAATGGTAGCGCATGCTGCACGCACTACCAATGCAGAGGAATGACATGGCCACGGCATGGTGAACAATTTTTCACCACAAATTTCTGCAAGTTTGGTCTTGAATGACGAGTGACGCCCTGTCATCAGAGAAGCGTTATCACACGACAAAGCAAGAATGTTTTGGAACGGAATTTGCTTTCTCCACATGGAGTTCCTAAATGAGACAAATAATTTATCGGCAGTACATTCTCGCGCGTCAAGATTAATGAATTCTACTAATTCCGTTCGAACATCCAAAATCTCGGGTGCGACATACCGAACAATAAACGACATCCATTTCTCATTGGTAGAGTCGGATGTCTCGTCAATAAAAACTGAAAACTTCGAATTCTGCAAAACGTGACTAAGACGCTCTGTTTCCCGAGGACACAGAACGTTCGATATAATATTAGAACACTTTGTTCGACCAAGCATCATACGTTCCAAAACGTCGGGATTTTCCAATGTCTTGGAAAAATTGAAGAATCGCCTCTGCGGATTGATGCGAAATATTTTTTTCGGCAACTAAAGCAGTAAAACGAATCTCCGCGGATTTTTTTCGTTCATCAAATGTCAAAGGCGATTCCTCGGATTGCGATCTGAAATCGTTTGATTTCCTCACATCTATTGCATTTTTTCACAGTTTTTGATGTGGCACGTGGAATCCGCGTGACGTTGAATTTGCGATATCCCGCAAGCAAATGATTTTTTACAAACCGAACAGAAACACGAAAAAGGATCATCGTCGACCTTATGCAACCAGGGCTTGAAATCCTCAAGCCATTGAGGCATAAAAGGCTTTTTCGAGACCTTAGCATGCAGAGTTATTCGCGAATTTTGTTTAGATGAAAGGTATTTATGTCTTGCTGATTCCGCATGCCTTTTAACGCTTGACGTGCGGCAAGAAAAAGTTTTCTCACATGAAGAACAAGAGAAAAGGCTTTTATCATTAGGGATTTCGCGAATCCACGATCGAAACTTCTCAGCCACGATGGCTGAAAAACGCGAGTAGCCTTTTGATCTGTTTTCTCAAACGTTTCCATCGTACTATGAAAAAATTGAAATATGTAGAAGAAATATTATGTACAAAGCAACAAGCAAATGCTAGCGTGTGTAGAAAAGGGGAGGTATAGGGGGCTACTAATTACACACTACACTTCCAACACCACAGACCCGAATTCTAGTGACCCGAAAAACATGGAGACAGGGCGAGACAAATAGCATCCACCACCTAATACCACTCTAATTCTACTGAAGAAACGGTTAACTGTCGCGAAGCGCGACAGCGTGACCCCCACACGAAACGCATCGCACGTAAACAAAAACACGCGACCACCGATCGCGAGTCGCGCAGCTTCGCGTATGAGAAAAAAACCACACGTCTCAATACAATAAGATTTATTTAACAAATTTTGACAGCTCGCTTGGGTACCGCCGTGTAACCGTTGAAAGATTTCGACCGAATGTGTTTCACACGCCTTAGGCCCCGTTTACATCTGAACATTTCTGCCGAACAAACATCCGAACGAACATGGTAATGCTGCACTCTCGCCTGCGAGAGGCCCGTTTTCCCTTACTTTGCTTGATTCTCCGTGACTTTTGCTAGCAGAGGGTCCAGTTTTGGTCTTCTGCGCAGCTAGGCGCTCGACTCTGGCACGTGTCTAGAGGAGTGCAGACCGAGACAGAGACAGCTAGGCGACATCAGGACAAAGCCTTCGAGGGTCAAGACCCTCATTAACCGTGTTCGCCGCTGTGTTCGGCCGTTTCCATCCAAAGTCGGTATTTCGACGAAACTTCAAAGAAAAGGTACACGTACAGGACCCATGCCAGTGTGGTAGTGGGGTCCTCCGCATCGTTCGCACCACGGGGTGTTGCCACCCCGGGCCCCGGGAGTTTGTCGTTCATTCTATCTACATAGTCTTCCCTAAATCTATCAGTAACGTAATCTCCCATTATAATACAAGTTTAAATGTTTAAAAACAAAATATTTTAGACCATTAGTGATATTTATAAACAGATTTTTTAATTGAAAAAACTAAGTTTTTGTGTGAACTTTTTCAATAAAAAAATTTGTTTATAAATATTACTAATGGTCTAAAATAATTTGTTTTTGTAGGGGAAAAAACATTGATATAACTGCAGGATATCGAGCTAATTGAATTTTTATTTCCGATCAAATCTGATTCGTCCGCCTCCTTTGTCGCGCTTCTTCGATCTGCTCCTCTTTTCCCGAAACGGTCGTTTCGCCGACCTCTCATGACACTCATACATGCACACATATAACACACGCACACATCACGCATCCATAAATTCGCACACATTCCGTATCCACAACATTCATACACATTCGCTGCCACGACACGCGTACAGCGGACTCGTAACGTCTACATTTTTAAACATTTAAACTTGTATTCAATAAAGAAAACAAAAAAAAAGAAACAGGTAAGTTGTTAGTATTTTTTGGGCTTTCTTGTCCATCTTGTCTTCATTGTCAGACCTTTACTGAAAACCCTCGCCATGGGGGGCATGTGCTTCCTCACTCATCCTCCCAAAACACCGACCAAGTCTGGGTTCGACTCTACGCTTACGTCCCCGAAGGCCGAAGGGTCCGCGCATCTGTGGAAGAAAACTTTGCCATGTTCGTTCGGATGTTTGTTCGGCAGAAATGTTCAGATGTAAACGGGGCCTTACTCTCTAGCTTTTGGCCAAGAAAAAAAGGGATACAACTAGAAAGAAGAAGAATAGAGAGATAGCTGGAAAACGAAGAGGAAAGCAGAAAAAACAGAGAGACATGCAGAAAGTCATTGTGAAAAAGGGGAAGAAAACTGCACGTGGGTTCGCGCGGGTGTGGCCGTCAAACGTACTTGACGAAAACCAGGCCCGAGCGAACCCTCGAAACGGGAAACGAAAAGAATAGATAGGAAATCGTAAAGTCGTAAGAAAAATTCAAAGAGGAGAAAAATCGCAGAAAAGGCTAAAAGAAATAACCGCAAGGCAGTGGTGACAGTACCGAACTGCCACAGATGTATTTACCAGTTACCTTTCTTTCCTATTCTTGCAAAATTTCTTAATACCAATTTAAACATTTTAATGTACTGTATATCGCGATGTTAGCTTTGCATAACCAATAGTTTACATTTCCCTCCCGATGGAAGAGACCACCTCCTTCCCGTGGGTTCCATCGAGCGGTAGCGTGCACGTTGCGCGTAATTAATTTGTAAATAGTGCGTGATTCTTTATCGCAACTTGATATAATTATTATCGAAGAATCTAGCGAGAAATGTGATTACGTTTAGATTTTAGATTATACTCTAAAAAAATGTTTCTTATCGAAGGCTGCTACAGCGTGCACGGTACTGGCCAAGAGTGGACTCTGATTTTAATAAAGTTCGCCAATTTACAGTATCAAAATATTAATTTTTTAATAAAAAATTCATTTTAAGGTTTGAAACATAGAAATAGCTCAAATAAAAAGTACGGAACCTTAAAATGAAAACAAGAAATTATGAATGTCAATTTTTCTTTGTTAAAGTAGTTACAGAAGAACTTTAGTTAACTATTTTTGTATAGAATTTAGTTCGTATATCTGAAAAATCGAAGAACCATAACGGGTAATTATCATTGTCCGTGGCCTGATTTTACTCAAAATCTAATCGGATCTTAAGACGAGAATATAAAATCTAAATATAAAATTTTATTGAAATCCATTTTTCCGTTTAAACGTAATCGTGTTAACAAATATACGAGACATTTAAAAAAAAGCTCTTTTCTAAATAGTCAAAACGTGATCAGGAGGTCTTAAAACGTGTTTTTCCGTAACAAAATTTTTTTCGAAATTTTTTTTCATTACAAGAGTATTGTACATATGTCAGAAAGTGAAAAAGGAATCTCCAGGCAGCAAGATCGCGCACGACGCGTGCCGCTTGCACCTCACCTCGAATCGCAGCGTTTCAAGAGCGAGAGAGAAAGACACTCATTCGCTTTCTCTCTCGTCTTCCCGACGTTGTCCGAAGCGCCGAGCTCACGGCACGCAGCTCCGCCGTAGTGTGCATGCGAGGTGGGAGAAATTTTCGGTGACACCCGTCCCGAATCTGGCATCTCTGCGTGCGTGCTCCTCACTTGCGTCGCGACCGCCGCGTAATAAACTGTTCCTACTTTTGACTATCTAGTCAGAGTGAGATTTAATTGTCTAACCCAGCCGACATACTTCTCCTCTCCTATTCATAAATCCACAACAGGTTATGGGCCCAGTGTGCTCGGCTGAGGTATAGACCGTTATAGATAGTGGTAGACAGTGTTGTGCGTAGAAGGAAACACGTGCAAGTGGCCAGGATGGCGTTGGAGATACTCGGAAGAGGAATCACCAAGTTTGATGGATCGGACTTCCAAACCTGGAAATTCGAGATGAAACAGCTACTTATGGCTCATGGACTTGAGGATATCGTGGATGGAACACGAGTAAGACCGGCTGGTGGTGCCGGTGACGCAGCGATGAAAACGTGGGTCAAGGACAATGCCAAAGCGATGAGCCTGATGTCAATGGCGATTGAACGGAAACAATTACGAGGACTCATCACAAGTACCACAGCGCTAGATATGTGGACGACGTTAAGTGGCATTTACGAACGCAAGTCGGCGTCAAGCAAATTGTTACTACTGCAAAGGTTTCACGAGTATCGAATGAAGCCTGAGGATTCGGTAATCCAGCACGTGGCAAGAGTGCAAAATCTAGCGAGTCAGTTGAAGGACGCCGGACAGGAAATGGAAGAGGTCGAAGTAATGGCAAAAGTGTTGGGCTCGTTGCCGACAAAATATAGCACGCTTGTCACGGCATGGGACAGTGTTCCGTTAGCAGATCAAAAAATCGGTGTGTTGCTTGAAAGACTAATAAAAGAAGAAAGCCGGTTAACCGTTGAGGGTGAAACCATAAGCGCATTCTCAGCAGTTAGTATAAGTGACCGAAGAAACCGAAGCTACAGTGGCAACAAGGAGAAGCGGAATAATAAACAGACAGAAAATCGTGCGAAAACCAAGGTCGAGTGCTTTTATTGTAAGAGGAAAGGACACCTCGCCCGTGAGTGTTACAAGAAGCAGCGAGATAAACAAAGAGAGACGGAAAAGGTCGGCGAAAATAGCGCCTTTGTAGCTACAGTGCAGAACGCGAGATGTAATAAAGGTACAGTGAAGCCATCTACAGGAGAAATCCAGAAATTAAAGTCCAATCACTTCGAATCACTTCGAATCAGTGCCCGAAAAGTATTAATGTTAAGAAGAAATGGAATAAGTGAAATAGCATAAAAAAAAAATTTTTTTAAATAGGAAGGATCTCAAATGATTAAAACGGAATATGTGAACAAGCAAGGTTAGTATTTTATTTAATAACAAAATCACATACATACTACTTGATTATACGTTTAATAACAAAATTTTATTTAAGGTAGTATCCTTTAATCTGTTTCTTTTATTGTTTAGAATATTTCCTGCTTTCGAAAACACTCTCTCGCATGGAACTGAACTTGCAGGACAAGATAAAACCTTTTTCGCTAATTCTGAAAGATTAGGATACTTAGAGGCATTGTTTTTCCAGTATTCTAATGGATTACAATGTCTACGAATGTACGGTTCATCAATGTAACATTCTAATTCGTTTGCTGCACTAGAACTGCTAGTAGAATTAAATGAATTTTGACGATATACTTCGTGGTCAAAAGATGTCCACAGTGACAAATTATTTGATTCCGACATGGTACTACAATTTGAATCCGATGTTGTAGGCAGGATATCCGGATCCGACACCTGGGACATGCGGTCTACTATTAATCGTTTTGCTTCTTCAATATTTTCGTTTAAAGTAAATCCTAGAAGCTTGAAACGAGGATCGAGAATCGTTGCCATAGCATAGATAGGATTGCTTTCAACGCGCTGAAAATATTTGTTCATCATTTCTTGTAAGTTTTCGTGCAATATATTGTTACTGTTTGCTTGAAAACAAATATGCAATTGTTTTACAGCAATCATAACTTTTGAAATAGATACGCGAGACTCACAACTCAATTCAGTCGTTAAATGGAAAAATGGCTTTAATATAGGTAAACACTGGGATAGCAATTCCCATTCAGATGCAGTCAGACAATCAAAAGAGACATTAAAAAAAGATAATACTGTTGTTACAGCTTGCTTCTGTTCTAATAATCTGTCAAACATTTGGAATGTTGAATTCCAACGCGTGTCAACTTCGAGTATTAATTTATGATTCGGCAACTGAAATAAATTTTGCATTTCAGATAATTTATTTTTCGCTAAACAACTGGATTTGAAGTATGTAACTATGCGGCGACATTTTTGGCGAATTGTCACTATATCGTCATTTGCACATAAAGCTTTTTTCACCACCAAGTTGAGGGTGTGAGCAAAGCACGAAATACTATCTACTTTTTCTAATTTTTTGACCGCCGCAAGCATATTTGATGCATTGTCGGTTACCACTGCTGTTACTTTGTTTTGTACGTTCCATTCTTCAAAAATATTTTCAAAATGCTTCGCCAATACGACACTTGTGTGACTTTCTGTTATTTTTTCCGTTTGAAGTGTGTATGTTTTTAATTCAAAATTTTGATCAATAAAGTGACTGGTGAGAGTCAAAAAATTATCGGTGTTGATGCTTGTCCATGTGTCACTGGTTGCAAAAATATCTGAAGCATCATCGAGTTCCTTTTGCACAATTTGTTTCTTCTCATTGTACGCATTATCGACTAATTGTTTTAACCCTTAAATGCATCGCGTTGCCATTTGGCAGATTGATTGTACAGTAGGGTGGAACGAAAAAAACAAGTTTTGATTTTTAATTTGTAATAGCGCGGAAAAGTTGCTTTTTGGTGTAGACAAGATAAAAAAAAAATATGAAAAATATTGGAGCACGTCTTGAGGTGCCGCAAGAGCGGTAAAGTTTTATAAAAACACACTTTTTGCCATTTTTTCAAAGATTTGTACATGTCTTGATTATGCAATAAAAAGTTTCAAATAGGTGTTTTATATGTACGAGAAAACCATAAAAAATAATTTATCAAAGTTTATAATTTTTCAATTTAAAAAATTTTTTTACAAAGTTTAAGCTCTGCGGCACCTCAAGATTTTGTAGTATAGGAACCAAATTTTTTTTTTTCTTCTTTTTGAACCTAAAAGGCAACTTTTCCCCACTATTACAAAACTAAAAAAAAAAAATTTTCGTTCCACCCTATTGTACAGTATAATCGACTACATTCACACTGTATATTCACACTGAAAACAGAAGTAGAGTCCTGCTTAGCATGTATCACAGATAGAAGTAAGATTGGACCAAATTGGACATTGGCCTATAATTGAAAATTCAAAAATACGATGTAAATTACCAGAATGCAAAGGCTTCACACGTACAAAATGTGGAGTTGCACTGTGTTTGAATAAAAATAAGAACTTTTTTACAAAGTTTCACACTAATTAGGATCTCCGTTTATACGTTAAACACACGCAGTAGCCATTTAGCAACAAACCTCTTTTTTAAATAAAAAAAAAAAAATAGAAAAATATAAGATATATTTTTTATATTATTTTTCTACAGTTTTGGGGTACATAAGTTGATAGTTTCAATATATTTTAATGAATATTAAGCAATTATGCATTTAAGGGTTAATGCCTTCCTACTGGAAATAATATATTTCGGATCTAAGTAATTAATTAACGCTCGAAATCCTCTATCATCCACAATACTGAAGGGTTGTAGATCCGAAACAATCAAGTCTGTAAGCAACTTATCTATTTCTGTCTTTCTGTAATGATTACCTGAAAAAGTTAAACCAATAGTTAATTAATGAAAAAGATCTATACATACGCACATATACACTCATAATACGCCGAATGTTAAATAAAAATGTTTCAACACAATGACTGTAACAACTGAATGCACTAATGCGACAATAAATAAATAAATTACAATAACTTCCCTATAAATCAGGAAGTTAAAAAAAATTGCAATTATCAGTAATTGTTTAATATGCTATCGTCATCTGAAGAAGACAGTTGAACGTATAATATATTGAGAATTGCTGCTTGTGTCTGGCCGCCGCGTCCAGCGGACGCTGCGGCTGGACGCAGCGTCTGAACGCGCTTAGGGGATCAGACCTTAAGAGAGATATTATATTGTAGTAGATAAATATAAGGGAGATATTATATAGTAGATAAATAGTAGAAATGTATTTTAATTATACCACTGACCACTGTATGGAATGTTGTCACTGCACGACTCCGAAGAAGGTTCTGCTCTTTGCAGTTGATGACTGTTGCTCAAATGCTTTATTAAAATTGTCGTTGACTTGTAAGCTTTAAATCGCTTGCTGCATATATTGCAAGAAATCAACCCATGTTCGGACTCCGTACAATATTCCCAAACCCACGATCGTTTTGGCATCTAACGAATTACATACAAAAAAATAGCGTACAAGTTTAACATAAATCGAAAGATAGCGTTCAATATTATTATTATTGCTTCACTTACCTTAATATCAAATCGTAAAGATTTCTTTAAAGAAAAAGTAATTTTTTTGAAAGCGAGACACACTTTTTCACTTAATAATGCAATTTTTTAGCACTCCTTTCGCAAATACAGCCGTGTTGCGTGAGTAATCGACGGTCGATGCCAGACAAAAATGGGTACGAAAATCCGAGCCAAGAACAAAACCAGATCAACTATCGCGCCTTCAAATTAATTTGCATTGTCGATTGTTGATTGTCGTATATTGTACGCGACAAGTCGCGCATTATACACTGGTGCACAAAATTAAGGATACACTAAAATTTTGCGAAATTTAGTTATTTTCAAGTGGCTGTATCTTCGCGAACAATAGGTATAAAAAATATTGAAAGCAGCCATTTTATAGCTTGAAGTTTTTAGTTTTTAAATCATGTATCCAATTAATTTTTTTGTGCAATTCTCAATATATTATACGTTCAACTGTCTTCTTCAGATGACGATAGCATATTAAACAATTACTGATAATTGCAATTTTTTTTAACTTCCTGATTTATAGAGAAGTTATTGTAATTTATTTATTTATTGTCGCATCAGTACATTCAGTTGTTACAGTCATTGTGTTGAAACATTTTTATTTAACATTCGGCGTATTATGAGTGTATATGTGCGTATGTATAGATCTTTTTCATTAATTAACTATTGGTTTAACTTTTTCAGGTAATCATTACAGAAAGACAGAAATAGATAAGTTGCTTACAGACTTGATTGTTTCGGATCTACAACCCTTCAGTATTGTGGATGATAGAGGATTTCGAGCGTTAATTAATTACTTAGATCCGAAATATATTATTCCCAGTAGGAAGGCATTAAAACAATTAGTCGATAATGCGTACAATGAGAAGAAACAAATTGTGCAAAAGGAACTCGATGATGCTTCAGATATTTTTGCAACCAGTGACACATGGACAAGCATCAACACCGATAATTTTTTGACTCTCACCAGTCACTTTATTGATCAAAATTTTGAATTAAAAACATACACACTTCAAACGGAAAAAATAACAGAAAGTCACACAAGTGTCGTATTGGCGAAGCATTTTGAAAATATTTTTGAAGAATGGAACGTACAAAACAAAGTAACAGCAGTGGTAACCGACAATGCATCAAATATGCTTGCGGCGGTCAAAAAATTAGAAAAAGTAGATAGTATTTCGTGCTTTGCTCACACCCTCAACTTGGTGGTGAAAAAAGCTTTATGTGCAAATGACGATATAGTGACAATTCGCCAAAAATGTCGCCGCATAGTTACATACTTCAAATCCAGTTGTTTAGCGAAAAATAAATTATCTGAAATGCAAAATTTATTTCAGTTGCCGAATCATAAATTAATACTCGAAGT
The DNA here is from genome assembly GCA_030770465.2 of Perdita meconis. NCBI lineage: Eukaryota > Metazoa > Arthropoda > Insecta > Hymenoptera > Andrenidae > Perdita > Perdita meconis. Next base: position 6,463,898 of record JASKOS020000004.1, read on the forward strand.
TGACACGCGTTGGAATTCAACATTCCAAATGTTTGACAGATTATTAGAACAGAAGCAAGCTGTAACAACAGTATTATCTTTTTTTAATGTCTCTTTTGATTGTCTGACTGCATCTGAATGGGAATTGCTATCCCAGTGTTTACCTATATTAAAGCCATTTTTCCATTTAACGACTGAATTGAGTTGTGAGTCTCGCGTATCTATTTCAAAAGTTATGATTGCTGTAAAACAATTGCATATTTGTCTTCAAGCAAACAGTAACAATATATTGCACGAAAACTTACAAGAAATGATGAACAAATATTTTCAGCGCGTTGAAAGCAATCCTATCTATGCTATGGCAACGATTCAATTGATATTAATTATTATAAATTTATTTTATAAAAATATTTATATATATATATATAATTATTTAAATGAATTATTTTAATTTTATTTTAAATTAATTTATTTTAATTTAATTTTAAATAATATTTTAAAACAATTAAATTTTATTTTTAAAAATAATATACATAATAAAAAAATATTTGTTTAATTTTTTAATGATAAAAGATTAAATAAAACAATTAAATTTTATTTTTAAAAATAATATACATAATAAAAAAATATTTGTTTAATTTTTTTAATGATAAAAGATTAAATAAAACAATTAAATTTTATTTTTAAAAATAATATAAATAATAAAAAAATATTTGTTTAATTTTTTTAATGATAAAAGATTAAATAAAACAATTAAATTTTATTTTTAAAAATAATATAAATAATAAAAAAATATTTGTTTAATTTTTTTAATGATAAAAGATTAAATAAAACAATTAAATTTTATTTTTAAAAATAATATAAATAATAAAAAAATATTTATTTAATTTTTTATAAAAATGTATTGAAATTAAGTTATGAATTTAAATAATATTAATAAAATTTTTATTAAATAATTTAAATTAATTTTAATTTTATTTATTTACTATAATTTACTAATAATTATAATTGTTTTTTAGAGAAACAGGGAAACTCGTGGTAGTTCGGGAGTAGTGAACGATGAACAACCCGTCTTCGGATTCACACGAAACTTCGTTTATTCGCTCTAAGTCGCACGGGCGATTACTTTTACAAAATTGTTCGGAGCAGTGATTGATTTGCGAGGCTCACTGACGCACGGGCGCAAGCAGTCTGACCCGGACGAACTTTGGGTTCGTTACCGCTGGCGAAGTCTTTGAAACGGCGGGCGTTGATTGGCGACGCCCGGAGCGTCCTCGTCGGCGGAGCTCCTTTGAATCCTAACGGACGGAGTCGGATCCGTCCGCGCGCGTGACAACACATGTTTTTGCGTGCATTCCGCATAGGGCGTTCGTCGGACAATATACAGTTCTTACATCTAGAGGTACTAAAGCTAAAATAAATACGCGAAAACCTAACTCTAACGAAATCCTAAACTTAATCCTAAACATGCCGCCCGCCTCGGTCGCGAGTCGCGCGGCCGATTACACGCGGACCGGCCGCCCGCCGTGAACGCATCGGCGGAACGGCGACGCGAGTTACGTCGCCGACGTGGCGACGGATGTACGCCCGCTGGTGTCGAGCGGGTCGCCGATCGGCAGGAGCACTAACTTCGTGACCGGCCGCGAAATCTCACCGCGCGCCGTCCGGACTATCGCAACGCGAGCGTGCCCGTCTGGGCCGGGATGTACGCGGGTGACTCGTCCGAGTCGCCATTGACCGGGAGGCGAATTGTCTTCTCGGACGATCACCATGTCGCGGGCTTGGAAGTCGCGCGTTGGGAAGCGCCATTTGTTGCGTTGCTGGAGGGAGAGGAGGTAGTCGGCCCGCCACCGACGCCACAAGTGTTCCCGCATTCGGAGCAGGAGCTGCCATCGGGACAGCAAAGTATCGCGGGTGAGCTCAGGCGACCGCAAGGGCAGCGCCAGCAGGGGAGCTCCCGTCAAAAAGTGCCCCGGGGTCAACACCGCGTCGTCGTCCGAATCAGAGGGATTCGGAGCAAGAGGCCTCGAATTGAGACAGGCCTCGGTCATACACAGCAGCGTGGTTAGTTCCTCGAAGGTGAGCGTGTGTTCGCGTGTCACTCGGCGGAGATGGTGCCTGACGCTCTTCACTCCCGCTTCCCAAAGCCCGCCGAAGTGGGGCGCATTGGGGGGAATGAAGTGCCAGACCATCTCCTCGTCGGTTACGAATCCGGAGACGGAATCAGATCCTACGGAGGAGCGAATCGCGTCTCGGAGCTCGCGGTCGGCTCCACGGAAGGTGGTGCCGTTGTCGCTGTGTATTTCCGAGGGCCTGCCTCTGCGCGACACGAATCGCTGCAGTGCGGCGAGAAACGCCGCGGACGAGTAATCCGACACGAGCTCTAAGTGCACGGCTTTCGTGGCAAAGCAGACGAAAACGCAAACGTACGCCTTGTGGGAGCGGTGCCCGCGACCTTTATTCAAGCGCACGTTGATGGGTCCCGCGTAGTCCAGCCCGACGCGCGCGAACGATCGACTAGGAGTTACGCGGGGGGAGGGCAGGCTAGCCATTATCTGCGAACCGGTCGACGCGCGATAGAGCGAGTGCACGGGACGCACTCGTGAACCACGGCCCGCACGATAGCTCTGGCTCCGATGACCCAGTACGTTTGGCGGAGGGTGCTCAAGGTGAGCGTCGGTCCTCCGTGCATGGCTCTGAGATGTGCGTGTCGAGCAATCAGAAGCGATAACGGGTCTCGCGGCAGGATCACCGGATGTTTAGCGTCGTACGGAAGGGGCGCGTGGCGTAACCTGCCCCCCACTCGAGCGAGACCGTCGTCGTCGAGGAACGGCGAGAATTTCGCGAGTGGGCTGGATGGCGAGATCGGCTTTTTGCTTCGCAGCGCTCGGAGCTCTCCCGAGAAAGCTTTGCTTTGGAGCCAGCGGGACCAAAACACGCGAGCACGACGCGATTCGGGGACCGAGCGAACGTCTAGCTCCCCCCCCGCGGCGCGCTCGGGCGCGCGGCGTAAATGAAGCGCAGTACGTAGCGCGTGACGCGAAGGAGCTGCGGCCACGAGGATGCCGACGCCGGAAGAGGCTCGAGCGGGCTGAGATCCGTCGTGTTCGTGTGATGCACGGTGGGATCGCGCGGCATCGCGTCTACCGAGCCCCCTCGGGGGGGGGGCAATGTTTGAGGCCATGACGCGGCCGATGCGCGAAGCCATTCCGGCCCCTCCCACCACAGCCGGTGCTGCAGCAAAGCGTTCGGGAGCATGCCTCTCGACGCACAATCAGCGGGATTGTGAGCCGAAGGAACGTGACGCTACGGTGTCGCGGGAAGGAGCGTTTGAATTTCCGCCACGCGATTTGCCACGAAAACCGGCCAAGTGGAGGGGTGTTGTCGAACCCACTCCAATACCACCGCGGAATCGGTCCACGCCACGCACCGAGCGCGTGGCAGTGGAATTTCACGCTGAACTCGTGACAGAAGCCGAGCTAGAAGAGCCGCGGCACATAACTCGAGGCGAGGGACGCTGACGGTTTTGACCGGGGCGACACGAGTTCTGGCGGTGATTAACGTGACTTGAGCCGACCCCCCCCCCCTTTCGCGCGACGCGGAGATACACGACCGCTGCGTAGGCTCGAGTTGACGCGTCGGCGAACCCGTGCAACTCGCACTCGTCCTGATTCGACGAGAGGCCGAACCATCGCGGGATTCTGATGTTCTCCAGCGATGGAAGCTCATTCGCGTAGAGCTGCCACTCCTCCAGCAAATCACAGGGCAATGGCTCGTCCCAATCGGCGCCGCGAATCCAGAGGGTCTGTAGTAGGATTTTGGCTACGATGATGGTTGGCGAAACCCAGCCAAGCGGATCAAACAGACGCGACGCGGCAGACAGGACGGCGCGTTTGGTGGGGTGAGGGGTACACGGACGGTGTACTGTGTACATAAACGCGTCCTCGGCGGGGCTCCATTGAATTCCTAGGACCGACGCGGTGGGGATTTCTCCGAATGCGACGTTGTTTGTCGCTCGTTCGACGCGAACCGATTCCGGAAGGACCGCATAGTCAGTGGCGGCCCACTTGCTGAGGGCGAATCCTCCCTTCGCTAGTAACGCGGTGAGTTGTTGTCGTAATTCGGTCGCGCCCTCTGAATCAGGAGCCCCGAACAGGACGTCGTCCACGTAAAACGCGTTTTCTAACACGTGCTTCGCGTGTGGGTGATGGTGACCTTTGTCAGTCGCGAGCTGCCGCAAGACGCGTTGTGCAAGGAACGGAGCGGCCGAAGTTCCGTAGGTTACCGTCGTCAGTCGAAAAGTGATCGGGGTGCATTCGTCGCGGTTGTGCCAAAGAATACACTGATAATCCGCGTCGCGAGTGTCGACGAGGATCTGGCGGTACATCTTCGCGATATCTGCTTTAATCGCGACACGGTGGACGCGCCAACGGAGCACAACGGACGACAGATCCGCCTGCAGCTTCGGGCCTACGAGAAGGTGGTCGTTCAGGGAAGTACCGTTCGACGTTTTGCTCGACGCGTTGAAAACAACGCGGATGGAAGCTCCCGGATCCGAGCGGCATACCGGATGGTGCGGTAAGTAGATTTGTTTATCGCAAGGCGCGGCTCGCTCCATATGCCCGAGAGCTTCGTATTCGCGAAGAAATTCTGAGTACGCGACAGCTAACGACGGATTTCCTTGCAGACGACGATCGAGGGATCGCAGCAGTGCGGCAGCTCGCGGACGAGATTCCCCGACGTTCGGCGCCCCCCCCCCCCCCCCGCGAAATGGGAGTCGTACGATGTACCGACCGTCCGCCCGCCGTTGGTGAGTGGCGAGGAAGTGGTCCTCGCACGTTTGTTCCTCCTGGGTGAGGCGGGTAATGCTCGGTTCTTCCTCCAGCTTCCAGAACCGCTCGAGTTGGCCGTGCAGTCTCTCCGTTGGATCGTCAGCGACGCTTACATGGAGGCAGGAGACGGCGCGGGACGGACAGCCGGTGGGCCCGGACACCACCCACCCAAACACCGTTTGCTGCGCGATAGGGTCACGCGGCCGGCCACGGCGCAGTCCGGGAAGGAGAATATCGCCGAAATAGTCCGCACCGATCAGAAGGTCGATCGGCCGGTTACGGCACGCGTCCGGATCGGCAAGAGGGAGCTGAGTAAGGTGCTCCCACGCGTCGGGGGAGAACGCGGGCGCTCCCGAATACGCCGACAGACGAGGAAGCACTAGAGCGTGCACGAGAATATGCGAGTCGCGCCCGGGGGCCCGAAGGGACACTTGCACGCGAGCGCGGGCGACTCCGATCGCCTCCCCTCCTGCGCCGGAAATACGAGTCTCTATTTTGGACTTTCGGAGATGCAATAATTGCACCAACGCTTCGGAAGCGAAAGTCGCCTCGGATCCTTGGTCGAGGAGCACGCGAATCGGAACGTATTCTCCTTCTTCGGACCGCGCGTCGACGATAGCGGTGGCCAATACGACGGATGGCGTCGCGGTTTCTTCCGACGAGGAAGTACAGTGCAGGGAAACCGAGGTGCTCGAGCTGCTCGCGGTCGACGACGGTATCGGTTCCGTAGGCGAAGATTCGCCGCTCGGGGCGGATGTATTCGCTTCGCTTTTCGTCGCACGCTTTCCCGACGGCGGGTTCGAATGCAAGCTCGTGTGATGACGGCTACCGCATTTGAGGCACGAGATCGTGCATTGACACGAGGACACCGGGTGTCCCGCTCGCAGACAGTTGTAACAAAGATGGTTGCGCATGACGAGATCGCGTTTTTGTGTCGGCGATAATCTCTGATACCCGGCGCACCGCATGAGAAGGTGACTCTCAGAGCAGATAACGCAGCGCGAAGACCCGTTCGTCGTTATCGCGTGCGTGTTTATACTCGAGATGGAGGGGGTTGCGTACGCGAGCTCTTCGAAGTGCTCTGGCCGGGATCTAACGATCGAATGTGGCCGAGCAGGAACGCGTCGAATTCCGCGAGAGTGGGGATGTCGGTTCGCGCACCGAGACTCCGTTTCCACTCTTTGTTGGTGTCGCGATCGAGTTTTTGCGTTAGCGCATAGAGGACGAGATCGTCCCAGGATTCGACCGGTCGACCTAGGTTCCGCAACAGCGCGAGCGACCGTTTGGTAACCGTCCGAATTTGAACGAGCCCGGACGCCGATTCGGAGGTCAATCCTGGAAGCGACATGAACGCATGAATTAGGTCCATCGCGATCGCGCGCTCGTTCGCGTATTCGTCGGACAGGAGGTCCCAAGCGGCGGTGAAATTCTCCTCGGCGAGAATAAAATGGTCTATCAACGACGCGGCTTCCCCCTCCACGGCCGCGAGCAAATATTGTAGCCGCTGGACATTACTGAGGGTCTTATTACTGGTAACCAGCGAACGAAAGGCGGCCGAAAAACTAGGCCACTCAGCGTACGCGCCCGCGAATTTCGGCAACGGGATCTTCGGCAATTTTAGCGGCGGCGGCTCGGGATTCGCGGAAGACTCGCGATGCGCATCGGACATCGAATGAGACGGCGCGGTACTAGACGCGATGATTTCCGTAAAAAAGTCGCTCGCGACCCAGTACGCGTCCTCGGTTTTGGCGAAGGTGTCGTTCGCGAGATAAGGGATTGAGGACTTATCTGCGTCGCCGACGATGTCCAGCACCTCCAGGTTGACCTCCTGAAACCGGGCCCAGGACGTCTGCAGGACGGTGAGACGAGACGAGGCGGTGGCAGCGGAGAACTTCGCCTGGCCCTGCTTCCGGTAGTTGACCACCAGCCGCATGATGCTGTCCGCGATCTGTCCTTGCTCCTTGATGAGCTGGCACAGCTTCCGACTGTCCTTGGCGGTGAAGGCTTCCTGGGTCGTCATGCTGCACTCCCAAATCCGGCTCGAAGGAACAATATGTTTTTTAGAGAAACAGGGAAACTCGTGGTAGTTCGGGAGTAGTGAACGATGAACAACCCGTCTTCGGATTCACACGAAACTTCGTTTATTCGTTCTAAGTCGCACGGGCGATTACTTTTACAAAATTGCTCGTAGCAGTGATTGATTTGCGAGGCTCACTGACGCACGGGCGCAAGCAGTCTGACCCGGACGAACTTTGGGTTCGTTACCGCTGGCGAAGTCTTTGAAACGGCGGGCGTTGATTGGCGACGCCCGGAGCGTCCTCGTCGGCGGAGCTCCGTTGAATCCTAACGGACGGAGCCGGATCCGTCCGCGCGCGTGACAACACATGTTTTTGCGTGCATTCCGCATAGGGCGTTCGTCGGACAATATACAGTTCTTACATCTAGAGGTACTAAAGCTAAAATAAATACGCGAAAACCTAACTCTAACGAAATCCTAAACTTAATCCTAAACAATAATAATAGATAATTAATGTATTGATTCTTTGTTTGGTATATAGATTAGATTGTGATAGGGGTAGAACAATCTAATATATTATCGATCATAGCTTTGATTTTAATTTGATTATTACCATAATTTACTAGTAACTATAGGAATAGATAATTAATGTATTGATTCTTTGTTTGGTATGTAGATTAGATTGTGATAGGGGTAGAACAATCTAATATACTATCGATCATAGCTTTGATTTTAATTTGATTATTACCATAATTTACTAGTAGCTATAGGAATAGATAATTAATGTATTGATTCTTTGTTTGGTATGTAGATTAGATTGTGATAGGGGTAGAACAATCTAATATACTATCGATCATAGCTTTGATTTTAATTTGATTATTACCATAATTTACTAGTAGCTATAGGAATAGATAATGTATTGATTCTTTGTTTGGTATGTAGATTAGATTGTGATAGGGGTAGAACAATCTAATATATTATCGATCATAGCTTTGATTTTAATTTGATTATTACCATAATTTACTAGTAACTATAGGAATAGATAATTAATGTATTGATTCTTTGTTTGGTATGTAGATTAGATTGTGATAGGGGTAGAACAATCTAATATACTATCGATCATAGCTTTGATTTTAATTTGATTATTACCATAATTTACTAGTAACTATAGGAATAGATAATTAATGTATTGATTCTTTGTTTGGTATGTAGATTAGATTGTGATAGGGGTAGAACAATCTAATATACTATCGATCATAGCTTTGATTTTAATTTGATTATTACCATAATTTACTAGTAACTATAGGAATAGATAATTAATGTATTGATTCTTTGTTTGGTATGTAGATTAGATTGTGATAGGGGTAGAACAATCTAATATACTATCGATCATAGCTTTGATTTTAATTTGATTATTACCATAATTTACTAGTAGCTATAGGAATAGATAATTAATGTATTGATTCTTTGTTTGGTATGTAGATTAGATTGTGATAGGGGTAGAACAATCTAATATACTATCGATCATAGCTTTGATTTTAATTTGATTATTACCATAATTTACTAGTAACTATAGGAATAGATAATTAATGTATTGATTCTTTGTTTGGTATGTAGATTAGATTGTGATAGGGGTAGAACAATCTAATATACTATCGATCATAGCTTTGATTTTAATTTGATTATTACCATAATTTACTAGTAGCTATAGGAATAGATAATTAATGTATTGATTCTTTGTTTGGTATGTAGATTAGATTGTGATAGGGGTAGAACAATCTAATATACTATCGATCATAGCTTTGATTTTAATTTGATTATTACCATAATTTACTAGTAACTATAGGAATAGATAATTACTGTATTGATTCTTTGTTTGGTATGTAGATTAGATTTGATAGGGGTAGAACAATCTAATATACTATCGATCATAGCTTTGATTTTAATTTGATTATTACCATAATTTACTAGTAACTATAGGAATAGATAATTAATGTATTGATTCTTTGTTTGGTATGTAGATTAGATTGTGATAGGGGTAGAACAATCTAATATACTATCGATCATAGCTTTGATTTTAATTTGATTATTACCATAATTTACTAGTAACTATAGGAATAGATAATTACTGTATTGATTCTTTGTTTGGTATGTAGATTAGATTTGATAGGGGTAGAACAATCTAATATACTATCGATCATAGCTTTGATTTTAATTTGATTATTACCATAATTTACTAGTAACTATAGGAATAGATAATTAATGTATTGATTCTTTGTTTGGTATGTAGATTAGATTGTGATAGGGGTAGAACAATCTAATATACTATCGATCATAGCTTCGATTTTAATTTGATTATTACCATAATTTACTAGTAGCTATAGGAATAGATAATGTATTGATTCTTTGTTTGGTATGTAGATTACATTGTGATAGGGGTAGAACAATCTAATATACTATCGATCATAGCTTTGATTTTAATTTGATTATTACCATAATTTACTAGTAACTATAGGAATAGATAATTAATGTATTGATTCTTTGTTTGGTATGTAGATTAGATTGTGATAGGGGTAGAACAATCTAATATACTATCGATCATAGCTTTGATTTTAATTTGATTATTACCATAATTTACTAGTAGCTATAGGAATAGATAATTAATGTATTGATTCTTTGTTTGGTATGTAGATTAGATTGTGATAGGGGTGGAACAATCTAATATACTATCGATCATAGCTTTGATTTTAATTTGATTATTACCATAATTTACTAGTAGCTATAGGAATAGATAATTAATGTATTGATTCTTTGTTTGGTATGTAGATTAGATTGTGATAGGAGTAGAACAATCTAATATACTATCGATCATAGCTTTGATTTTAATTTGATTATTACCATAATTTACTAGTAGCTATAGGAATAGATAATGTATTGATTCTTTGTTTGGTATGTAGATTAGATAGTGATAGGGGTAGAACAATCTAATATACTATCGATCATAGCTTTGATTTTAATTTGATTATTACCATAATTTACTAGTGACTATAGGAATAGATAATTAATGTATTGATTCTTTGTTTGGTATGTAGATTAGATTGTGATAGGGGTAGAACAATCTAATATACTATCGATCATAGCTTTGATTTTAATTTGATTATTACCATAATTTACTAGTAGCTATAGGAATAGATAATGTATTGATTCTTTGTTTGGTATGTAGATTAGATTGTGATAGGGGTAGAACAATCTAATATACTATCGATCATAGCTTTGATTTTAATTTGATTATTACCATAATTTACTAGTAACTATAGGAATAGATAATTAATGTATTGATTCTTTGTTTGGTATGTAGATTAGATTGTGATAGGGGTAGAACAATCTAATATACTATCGATCATAGCTTTGATTTTAATTTGATTATTACCATAATTTACTAGTAACTATAGGAATAGATAATTAATGTATTGATTCTTTGTTTGGTATGTAGATTAGATTGTGATAGGGGTAGAACAATCTAATATACTATCGATCATAGCTTTGATTTTAATTTGATTATTACCATAATTTACTAGTAGCTATAGGAATAGATAATGTATTGATTCTTTGTTTGGTATGTAGATTAGATTGTGATAGGGGTAGAACAATCTAATATACTATCGATCATAGCTTTGATTTTAATTTGATTATTACCATAATTTACTAGTAGCTATAGGAATAGATAATTAATGTATTGATTCTTTGTTTGGTATGTAGATTAGATTGTGATAGGGGTAGAACAATCTAATATACTATCGATCATAGCTTTGATTTTAATTTGATTATTACCATAATTTACTAGTAACTATAGGAATAGATAATTAATGTATTGATTCTTTGTTTGGTATGTAGATTAGATTGTGATAGGGGTAGAACAATCTAATATACTATCGATCATAGCTTTGATTTTAATTTGATTATTACCATAATTTACTAGTAGCTATAGGAATAGATAATTAATGTATTGATTCTTTGTTTGGTATGTAGATTAGATTGTGATAGGGGTAGAACAATCTAATATACTATCGATCATAGCTTTGATTTTAATTTGATTATTACCATAATTTACTAGTAGCTATAGGAATAGATAATTAATGTATTGATTCTTTGTTTGGTATGTAGATTAGATTGTGATAGGGGTAGAACAATCTAATATACTATCGATCATAGCTTTGATTTTAATTTGATTATTACCATAATTTACTAGTAGCTATAGGAATAGATAATGTATTGATTCTTTGTTTGGTATGTAGATTACATTGTGATAGGGGTAGAACAATCTAATATACTATCGATCATAGCTTTGATTTTAATTTGATTATTACCATAATTTACTAGTAACTATAGGAATAGATAATTAATGTATTGATTCTTTGTTTGGTATGTAGATTAGATTGTGATAGGGGTAGAACAATCTAATATACTATCGATCATAGCTTTGATTTTAATTTGATTATTACCATAATTTACTAGTAGCTATAGGAATAGATAATTAATGTATTGATTCTTTGTTTGGTATGTAGATTAGATTGTGATAGGGGTGGAACAATCTAATATACTATCGATCATAGCTTTGATTTTAATTTGATTATTACCATAATTTACTAGTAGCTATAGGAATAGATAATTAATGTATTGATTCTTTGTTTGGTATGTAGATTAGATTGTGATAGGAGTAGAACAATCTAATATACTATCGATCATAGCTTTGATTTTAATTTGATTATTACCATAATTTACTAGTAGCTATAGGAATAGATAATGTATTGATTCTTTGTTTGGTATGTAGATTAGATAGTGATAGGGGTAGAACAATCTAATATACTATCGATCATAGCTTTGATTTTAATTTGATTATTACCATAATTTACTAGTGACTATAGGAATAGATAATTAATGTATTGATTCTTTGTTTGGTATGTAGATTAGATTGTGATAGGGGTAGAACAATCTAATATACTATCGAACATAGCTTTGATTTTAATTTGATTATTACCATAATTTACTAGTAGCTATAGGAATAGATAATGTATTGATTCTTTGTTTGGTATGTAGATTAGATTGTGATAGGGGTAGAACAATCTAATATACTATCGATCATAGCTTTGATTTTAATTTGATTATTACCATAATTTACTAGTAACTATAGGAATAGATAATTAATGTATTGATTCTTTGTTTGGTATGTAGATTAGATTGTGATAGGGGTAGAACAATCTAATATACTATCGATCATAGCTTTGATTTTAATTTGATTATTACCATAATTTACTAGTAACTATAGGAATAGATAATTAATGTATTGATTCTTTGTTTGGTATGTAGATTAGATTGTGATAGGGGTAGAACAATCTAATATACTATCGATCATAGCTTTGATTTTAATTTGATTATTACCATAATTTACTAGTAGCTATAGGAATAGATAATGTATTGATTCTTTGTTTGGTATGTAGATTAGATTGTGATAGGGGTAGAACAATCTAATATACTATCGATCATAGCTTTGATTTTAATTTGATTATTACCATAATTTACTAGTAGCTATAGGAATAGATAATTAATGTATTGATTCTTTGTTTGGTATGTAGATTAGATTGTGATAGGGGTAGAACAATCTAATATACTATCGATCATAGCTTTGATTTTAATTTGATTATTACCATAATTTACTAGTAACTATAGGAATAGATAATTAATGTATTGATTCTTTGTTTGGTATGTAGATTAGATTGTGATAGGGGTCGAACAATCTAATATACTATCGATCATAGCTTTGATTTTAATTTGATTATTACCATAATTTACTAGTAGCTATAGGAATAGATAATTAATGTATTGATTCTTTGTTTGGTATGTAGATTAGATTGTGATAGGGGTAGAACAATCTAATATACTATCGATCATAGCTTTGATTTTAATTTGATTATTACCATAATTTACTAGTAACTATAGGAATAGATAATTACTGTATTGATTCTTTGTTTGGTATGTAGATTAGATTTGATAGGGGTAGAACAATCTAATATACTATCGATCATAGCTTTGATTTTAATTTGATTATTACCATAATTTACTAGTAACTATAGGAATAGATAATTAATGTATTGATTCTTTGTTTGGTATGTAGATTAGATTGTGATAGGGGTAGAACAATCTAATATACTATCGATCATAGCTTTGATTTTAATTTGATTATTACCATAATTTACTAGTAACTATAGGAATAGATAATTAATGTATTGATTCTTTGTTTGGTATGTAGATTAGATTGTGATAGGGGTAGAACAATCTAATATACTATCGATCATAGCTTTGATTTTAATTTGATTATTACCATAATTTACTAGTAGCTATAGGAATAGATAATTAATGTATTGATTCTTTGTTTGGTATGTAGATTAGATTGTGATAGGGGTAGAACAATCTAATATACTATCGATCATAGCTTTGATTTTAATTTGATTATTACCATAATTTACTAGTAACTATAGGAATAGATAATTAATGTATTGATTCTTTGTTTGGTATGTAGATTAGATTGTGATAGGGGTAGAACAATCTAATATACTATCGATCATAGCTTTGATTTTAATTTGATTATTACCATAATTTACTAGTAGCTATAGGAATAGATAATTAATGTATTGATTCTTTGTTTGGTATGTAGATTAGATTGTGATAGGGGTAGAACAATCTAATATACTATCGATCATAGCTTTGATTTTAATTTGATTATTACCATAATTTACTAGTAACTATAGGAATAGATAATTACTGTATTGATTCTTTGTTTGGTATGTAGATTAGATTTGATAGGGGTAGAACAATCTAATATACTATCGATCATAGCTTTGATTTTAATTTGATTATTACCATAATTTACTAGTAACTATAGGAATAGATAATTAATGTATTGATTCTTTGTTTGGTATGTAGATTAGATTGTGATAGGGGTAGAACAATCTAATATACTATCGATCATAGCTTTGATTTTAATTTGATTATTACCATAATTTACTAGTAACTATAGGAATAGATAATTAATGTATTGATTCTTTGTTTGGTATGTAGATTAGATTTGATAGGGGTAGAACAATCTAATATACTATCGATCATAGCTTTGATTTTAATTTGATTATTACCATAATTTACTAGTAGCTATAGGAATAGATAATTAATGTATTGATTCTTTGTTTGGTATGTAGATTAGATTGTGATAGGGGTAGAACAATCTAATATACTATCGATCATAGCTTTGATTTTAATTTGATTATTACCATAATTTACTAGTAGCTATAGGAATAGATAATGTATTGATTCTTTGTTTGGTATGTAGATTACATTGTGATAGGGGTAGAACAATCTAATATACTATCGATCATAGCTTTGATTTTAATTTGATTATTACCATAATTTACTAGTAACTATAGGAATAGATAATTAATGTATTGATTCTTTGTTTGGTATGTAGATTAGATTGTGATAGGGGTAGAACAATCTAATATACTATCGATCATAGCTTTGATTTTAATTTGATTATTACCATAATTTACTAGTAACTATAGGAATAGATAATTAATGTATTGATTCTTTGTTTGGTATGTAGATTAGATTGTGATAGGGGTAGAACAATCTAATATACTATCGATCATAGCTTTGATTTTAATTTGATTATTACCATAATTTACTAGTAGCTATAGGAATAGATAATTAATGTATTGATTCTTTGTTTGGTATGTAGATTAGATTGTGATAGGGGTGGAACAATCTAATATACTATCGATCATAGCTTTGATTTTAATTTGATTATTACCATAATTTACTAGTAGCTATAGGAATAGATAATTAATGTATTGATTCTTTGTTTGGTATGTAGATTAGATTGTGATAGGAGTAGAACAATCTAATATACTATCGATCATAGCTTTGATTTTAATTTGATTATTACCATAATTTACTAGTAGCTATAGGAATAGATAATGTATTGATTCTTTGTTTGGTATGTAGATTAGATAGTGATAGGGGTAGAACAATCTAATATACTATCGATCATAGCTTTGATTTTAATTTGATTATTACCATAATTTACTAGTGACTATAGGAATAGATAATTAATGTATTGATTCTTTGTTTGGTATGTAGATTAGATTGTGATAGGGGTAGAACAATCTAATATACTATCGATCATAGCTTTGATTTTAATTTGATTATTACCATAATTTACTAGTAGCTATAGGAATAGATAATGTATTGATTCTTTGTTTGGTATGTAGATTAGATTGTGATAGGGGTAGAACAATCTAATATACTATCGATCATAGCTTTGATTTTAATTTGATTATTACCATAATTTACTAGTAACTATAGGAATAGATAATTAATGTATTGATTCTTTGTTTGGTATGTAGATTAGATTGTGATAGGGGTAGAACAATCTAATATACTATCGATCATAGCTTTGATTTTAATTTGATTATTACCATAATTTACTAGTAACTATAGGAATAGATAATTAATGTATTGATTCTTTGTTTGGTATGTAGATTAGATTGTGATAGGGGTAGAACAATCTAATATACTATCGATCATAGCTTTGATTTTAATTTGATTATTACCATAATTTACTAGTAGCTATAGGAATAGATAATGTATTGATTCTTTGTTTGGTATGTAGATTAGATTGTGATAGGGGTAGAACAATCTAATATACTATCGATCATAGCTTTGATTTTAATTTGATTATTACCATAATTTACTAGTAGCTATAGGAATAGATAATTAATGTATTGATTCTTTGTTTGGTATGTAGATTAGATTGTGATAGGGGTAGAACAATCTAATATACTATCGATCATAGCTTTGATTTTAATTTGATTATTACCATAATTTACTAGTAACTATAGGAATAGATAATTAATGTATTGATTCTTTGTTTGGTATGTAGATTAGATTGTGATAGGGGTAGAACAATCTAATATACTATCGATCATAGCTTTGATTTTAATTTGATTATTACCATAATTTACTAGTAGCTATAGGAATAGATAATTAATGTATTGATTCTTTGTTTGGTATGTAGATTAGATTGTGATAGGGGTAGAACAATCTAATATACTATCGATCATAGCTTTGATTTTAATTTGATTATTACCATAATTTACTAGTAACTATAGGAATAGATAATTAATGTATTGATTCTTTGTTTGGTATGTAGATTAGATTTGATAGGGGCAGAACAATCTAATATACTATCGATCATAGCTTTGATTTTAATTTGATTATTACCATAATTTACTAGTAGCTATAGGAATAGATAATTAATGTATTGATTCTTTGTTTGGTATGTAGATTAGATTGTGATAGGGGTAGAACAATCTAATATACTATCGATCATAGCTTTGATTTTAATTTGATTATTACCATAATTTACTAGTAGCTATAGGAATAGATAATTAATGTATTGATTCTTTGTTTGGTATGTAGATTAGATTGTGATAGGGGTAGAACAATCTAATATACTATCGATCATAGCTTTGATTTTAATTTGATTATTACCATAATTTACTAGTAGCTATAGGAATAGATAATTAATGTATTGATTCTTTGTTTGGTATGTAGATTAGATTGCGATAGGGGTAGAACAATCTAATATACTATCGATCATAGCTTTGATTTTAATTTGATTATTACCATAATTTACTAGTAGCTATAGGAATAGATAATGTATTGATTCTTTATTTGGTATGTAGATTAGATTGTGATAGGGGTAGAACAATCTAATATACTATCGATCATAGCTTTGATTTTAATTTGATTATTACCATAATTTACTAGTAGCTATAGGAATAGATAACACTGTCCAAAAAATTAAAACTTTTTTTCTGATCTGCGATATCCACTGGGTGATCCTGATAGGGTTTCTTGCCCTAAATACGAATCCGCAAACAGAGTTGCTCCATCACCCTCAGTTTTTGAAAAACACGCATTTTTGTAAAAAAGCGTGATTTTGGTAAAAAATGAGGTATTACGCGAAAACCAAAAATGCTAGAAAGTTCACTTTGGTCTTAAAAAATAAAGGGGAGTGTCCTGAATAGTTTGGTATGTACACATATTAAATTGTGTCATTTTAAACGGTTGTAAATAACCATCAAAGTTTAAAAAAGGGGCGATACGCCTACTTTCTACGCACAACTATTGCAATTTTACAAAAAACTCTTTATCCTACACGAATTCGGTATACAGGATCGGATTCTGTAGACATTTCTGAAGAAGAAACCGTCCAGGAAAAGTGTCGCAACGGTTTTTAATTTGGACAGGTCGAAAAAATGTTTGTCGGGTACGTGTGCGCGGAACTTTGCCGCTATGCGGACATCGTTCGCCTGTCTCAGCGCGTCAGTGCCGTATCTACGGCCAGTCGATGTCGGTACTCCGTCCGATAGAATAACTTTTTATAGATTGTATAATATTTCATTTTTTTTTATGAAATTGTAAAGAACATTTACTGATCACTTTCAATTTTAAACAATGTTGATATTTGGGATATAAATTTAAAAGCGTTAAAAAACAAATGCTGTTTTTTATGAATTCACAAGATTTTTGTTGTTAAGATTTCAAAGATTGAAATTTGAATTTGATTACAAAATATTTCACAACTGATACAAAGTCTATTTAAGTATTATATATGCATCCTTTTCAATAACATTCATTGTTTAATACTCCTGGAAGACAATTCAAGGACAAGGACATAACTTCAATGCTTGCAGACTATTGCTAGACACTCATAACTGACAATAAGGACGCAACGCACAAACGTCAAGCTAAACGAAATCATTTTTAAATTTGGTCACGTGTTCGACACTTAAGGTAATTTTTCATTTCACATATTAAATTTATAAAATATTTTTAGTCTGATGAGAGTCAGAATTTTTGTTAACCGAAATCGATTCTAAATTTTACTCATTGTTAGTTCAAGATGCATAAAAAAATGAAATATTATACAATCTATAAAAAGTTAGTCTATCGGACAGGGTACCGACGTCGACTCGCAGTAGATACGGCACTGACGCGCCGAGACAGGCGAAAGATGGCCGCATGGCGGCAAAGTACCGCGCACACGTTCCCGACGAACATTTTCTTGACCTGTCCAAATTAAAAACCGTTGCGACACTTTTCCTGGACGGTTTCTTCTTCAAAAATGTCTACAGAATCCGATCCTGTATACCGAATTCGTGTAGGATAAAGAGTTTTTTGTAAAATTGCAAAAGTTGTGCGTAGAAAGTACGCGTATCGCCCCTTTTTAAAACTTTGATGGTTATTTACAACCGTTTAAAATGACACAATTTAATATGTGTACATACCAAACTATTCAGGACACTCCCCTTTATTTTTTAAGACCAAAGTGAACTTTCTAGCATTTTTGGTTTTCGCGTAATACCTCATTTTTTACCAAAATCACGCTTTTTTACAAAAATGCGTGTTTTTCAAAAACTGAGGGTGATGGAGCAATTCTGTTTGCGGATTCGTATTTAGGGCAAGAAACCCTACCAGGAACACACAGTGGTTTTCACAGATCAAAATTCGTGTTGAACAGTGTAATTAATGTATTGATTCTTTGTTTGGTATGTAGATTAGATTATGATAGGGGTAGAACAATCTAATATACTATCGATCATAGCTTTGATTTTAATTTGATTATTACCATAATTTACTAATAGCTATAGGAATAGATAATTAATGTATTGATTCTTTGTTTGGTATGTAGATTAGATTGTGATAGGGGTAGAACAATCTAATATGCTATCGATCATAGCTTTGATTTTAATTTGATTATTACCATAATTTACTAGTAGCTATAAGAATAGATAATTAATGTATTGATTCTTTGTTTGGTATGTAGATTAGATTGTGATAGGGGTAGAACAATCTAATATACTATCGATCATAGCTTTGATTTTAATTTGATTTATTTATTAATTAATTTTATAATTTTTAATTATTCTAAAATATTAAAATAAATATTTTATATTTTATTAAATTTATTTAAATAAATTAAAATGATTTAAATTAATTATTTAAATTAATAAATTATAGAATTTATTAAAATAAATTAAATTAAATAATTTTAAATTATTAAAAATTTTATATTAATTATTTATTTAAAAAATTAATTAAATTATCTTATTTTATATAATTTTTTAATTAAATTATGATTTTAAAATAATTTATATTATATATTTATTAAAAAATAATTCATAAAAATTAAATTTAAATATATTAAATGAAAATTTGATTTAGAAAATAATATAATAAAAATAAAATTAGTGCCAGCAACTGCGGTTAAACTAAATTTATAAATTAATTTATTTAATTTTTTATTAAATAAAATTATTTATTAAATTTATTAAATAAAAATTATAAATTATGGTGAAATATAATTTTTAAATTTTATTTTAATATTAATTAAAATTAAATAATCAAAATTAATAAAAAACTAGGATTAGATACCCTATTATTTAATTTTAATAAAAAAATTTAATATTAAATGTAAATCATTAAATTATAAATATATGGCGGCTTTTTAATTTATTTAGAGAAATTTGTAAATTTAAATTGATAATCCACAATAGGAAATATAAAAATTAAATTTTATTTATTGTTGTTTATTTAAGAATTTTTTAAATTTAAATTTTTAAAATATTTATAAAATAGGAATTCAAATCAAGATGTAGATTATTTTTATATTTATGAATTGCATTATATTTAAATATAAATAATTGATTTAAAAATTAATTTGAAAATGAATTTAAAAGTAATTTTATTAAATTAATTATTTTGAAGATAATTTTATTTAGTGTACAAATTGCCCGTCATTTTCATTTAAATTGAAAAAAGTCGTAACATAGTAAATGTACTGGAAAGTGTATTTAATTAAAAATTTTAATTTAATTAAAATATTTCATTTACATTGAAAAAATTTAAATTTATTTTTAAAAATTTTATTTAATTATTAAATTTTTATTATTTTATTTTATTTTTTTTAAATATTTTAAAAAATATTTTAGTTATAGTATTATTTTAAAAATAATTATTTTTATTTTATTTTTATTATTGTAAAAGAAAATTTTTAAATATATATAATAATAAATATATTTAGTACCTTTTGTATCAGTGTAAATTAAAATTTTTATAATTATTTATAAATCTCGAAATTAAAAGAGCTAAAATTATATTATTTTTTATATATTAAAATAATTATAAATATAATTTTTGAAATGAAATTTTATTCAATTTTAATTATTTCTAGTTTTTTTTTAATTGAATTTAATTCATATTTAAAATTTTTAAAATAAAATTTGTTTTGTTTTATTTATCTTAAATAAAAAATTTATGGGATAAACTATAAATTTAAATTATTATTTTATAGAATTTTTATATAATTATGTTTATAAAATTTAATTATAATAAAGAAAATTTAATAATTTATATTTAAAAATAAAAATTTATTTTAAATAAAATATATAATTTAAAAAAATTAATTTAATTATTTAATTTTTATAATAATGATTTAATTAGTAAAAATGATTTAAAATAATATAAATTATATAAATTTATTTATAATTAAGGAATTTGGCAAAATATATATATTCACCTGTTTAATAAAAACATGTCTTTTTGATTATAATTAAAAGTCAGTTCTGCTCAATGAATTTTTTTAATAGCTGCAGTATTTTGACTGTACAAAGGTAGCATAATCAATAGATTTTTAATTGAAATCTGGAATGAATGAATTGATGAAATATAAACTGTCTTTTTTATATACATTGAATTTTAATTTTAAGTAAAAATGCTTAAATAAAATTATTAGACAAGAAGACCCTATAGAATTTTATATTAAAATTTAATTTTTATTTAAA
The DNA here is from genome assembly GCA_030770465.2 of Perdita meconis. Classification (NCBI taxonomy): domain Eukaryota; kingdom Metazoa; phylum Arthropoda; class Insecta; order Hymenoptera; family Andrenidae; genus Perdita; species Perdita meconis. The sequence continues at coordinate 6,484,684 of JASKOS020000004.1, forward strand.
TTTAAATATTTAGTTGAATTAAATTTTAATATTTTATTGGGAGGATAATTAAATAAAAATAACTTTAAATATTTTTTACATTGATTAATGATTTAATTTATTTAAAAATATTTAAATAATAAATTTGTATTATTTTTATAAAATAAATTTTATAATAAATTACCTTAGGGATAACAGCGTTATATTTTTAAATAGATCTTATTGATAAAGATGTTTGCGACCTCGATGTTGAATTAAGATAAATATTAATTGTAGATGATTAATAATTAAGTCTGTTCGACTTTTAAAATCTTACATGATTTGAGTTAAGATCGGTGTGAGCCAGATCGGTTTTTATCTTTAATAAAATTTTAATTTTTTGTACGAAAGGACTAAAATTATTAAAAAATTTATTTAATTTATTAATATTATTAATTTATATTATTTTGGCAGAATAAGTGCATTCAATTTAGAATTTAATAATATATAAATATTAAATTTATAAATAATAATTTTTTTTCAAATTTTAAATTATATTTTAGTTAATTTAATTTATATATTAAATATTTTTATTTTAATATTAATTTGTGTAGCATTTTTAACTTTATTTGAACGAAAAATTTTAGGTTATATTCAATTACGTAAAGGTCCTAATAAAGTAGGTTTAATAGGAATTTTTCAACCTTTTAGAGATGTAATTAAATTATTAACTAAAGAATTTTTTTATATTTCTAAATTAAATTTATATATTTATAATTTTAGTCCTATTTTAATTTTAATTTTAATTGTAATATTATGAAATTTATTTATTTATAATGTAAATTGATATTCAATAAATTTTGGTATTTTATATATATTAAGATTATTTTCTATAGGAGTTTATCCTATTATATTAGGAGGTTGATCATCAAATTCTAATTATTCAATATTAGGTTGTTTACGTTCAGTAGCTCAATCAATTTCTTTTTAAGTAAATTTATTTTTAATTATATTTATATTAATTTTATTTATTGAAAATTATTCATTTATTTATTTTTTATTTTATAAAATTTTTTTTATTTTTTTTATATATCCTATTTATTTATTATTTATAATTAGTTTATTAATTGTGTTAGAATTATGTGAGCAGAGCGTGGTTTGTAAGTAACGCATTTATTGGATACACAATAGGAAGCACACCAAAGTAAACGTGTTCGCTGGGCGCGTGCGGTCGAAGGAAGGAAGCAAGACGCAATAACGCATGGCGCGTCGCACAAAAACAAAAGAACCGCTTTACGGAAGCGCGCGGACTGTACCACATTCAAATACGGTTACAACACCTCCTCTCAAGACGCGCGCGAATTGTAAAGAAAAAAAAATAAATTACATATTTTTCTTATCCTCCTCTCAAGACGCGTGCCAGTACTACCTTACTCAATTCCCATCGCTTTTATACAAAAATAATGTTTTTCTTTGGGTAACGGCTTTGTTAATATATCTGCCGTCATATACTTAGACGCTAAATGTTTTACAGTAAACGTATCTTTAGCTAATACATCTCTTAAAAAATGGAATCTAATATCGATATGCTTTGTACGCGGGTGTACTATCGGATTCTTCGCCAGTAATTGAGCTCCGATATTGTCGCTGTATATGTCCATCTTTGATAGTTTTTCATACCCTAACTCTTTCATATATCCTGAGAGATAAATTCCCTCCTTGACTGCTTCGGCAAGGGCTACATACTCAGCCTCTGTCGACGATAAGGCCACAGTCCGCTGTTTGGTTGATTTCCACGTAATGGGCCCCTGCGATAACCTTACAACAAATCCGGTGTAGGATCGCCTATCTATTTGACTCCGGCCCCAATCAGCGTCCACATACAGGTTGGCCGAATCATCATTTTTCCTATAAATTATACTAAGATTAATAGTTCCCTTTAGGTACCGAAGTACCCTTTTTGCAGCTCCCCAATGATCTTCTCCATAACAATCATTGAATTGCGACAATACACTGACTGCATGCGAAATATCTGGCCTTGTAGCTACAGCCAGATACATGAGCGCCCCGACCAATTCTCTATACGGCTTCTTTTTATTGTCACCTTTTAATTCTACTTTAGTTAAATGCAGATCCTTGTCCATGGGAGTCGATACTGAATTGCATTTATCCATCCCAAAACGTTGTAGAAGATCAAGGATATATCTTCTTTGTGACATCTCTATGGTTTGTTCCTCTTGTTTAATCTGCATTCCTAGACAGTAATTAACCTTTCCCAGGTCCTTAATTTCAAATTCCTTGGCCAATTCTCCTTTTATTTCCGCAATCCATTTTCTGTCCCTTGAGATTATCAACATGTCGTCTACATATACGACTATAAACAAACTTGTTCCATTTCTCTTAGAATGGTACACACAAGGATCAGCTACTGTAGGTTGAAGTTTTAAATCTTTCAACTTTTTATAAAGGCACTCGTACCATTGCTTTCCAGCCTGCCGCAGTCCATAAATAGCTTTTTTCAAATGACATACCGTGTCCTTGTTCCGCTTTAATTCTTTAATTAAATTTGTCGCAATATTCCTTAACTGTTTCTCTTCTTGAGCGTCATCCGCAATCTCCCCCAATGTTTCTAACAACATTTCGGGTTTTTCCATGTATATATTCTCCGATAGAGATCCATTCAAATAGGCACTCGTTACATCCATTTGTTCCACGCTCATATCAAATTTTACGGCTAAAGCCATCAATAGACGAATGGATTCCAGCCTTGCTACAGGTGCGAACGTCTCAAAGAAATCTATTCCCGGGCGTTGAGCAAATCCTCTGCCTACAACTCTAGCCTTTCTTTGAGCCAATTTTCCTTCAAAATTGTATTTGTTAGATAGCACCGTTCGACATCCTATAACTCGTTGCTCTGATGGACGTTCTACAATTTCAAAAGTGTTATTTTTAATTAAATTTCGTACCTTATTTCTTATCGCTTTTCTCCATTCCATCTTATCCTCGCCACGAATAGCATCATTTAATGAAACCTCTGCCATATTTACAACCAATTCTCCTTGAACAATTTGTTGTACATCATCTTCTTCATTTGTGCCTTCTATTTCGTGATTCCTATCACTTTCTTCATTACCCGTAGTCATCTCTTGATTCGCATTTACATTTTCGTTGGTAGAGTGATGGTGGAATAGTTTTCTAGGACGTCCTCTTCTTCCCGTTCGCTCCACTCTTGGTCTTCCTGGTGCTCTACGTTGTTGTTCCAGTCCTCCGTCTTCAGCACCACTTTGTACATTCTCTTCCGGATTTCTTCTATCGGTATTTTCTACATTTTCGTCATTTACAGGATCAACAGGAATAATACCGCTCGTAATGTACGTATTCATTTCTTCATTTCCTTCAGATTCGCTAATACTTTCCTGATTCAACATTTTCTTAACTGTGTTATTATTTTCATCGAAGTTTTCAATTACTCGAACGTCTCTGGATTCAATCACTTTCCTTTGCTTTGGAAGCCATACTCTGTACGCTTTAGATTTCTCCGAATATCCTATTAATATTCCTGCTTTCGCTCTTGAATCGAACTTTCGTTTATTAGGATTCTTATTTAACGCATACGCTTTCATTCCAAAAATTCTTAAATGTCTTACATTTGGTATTCGTTTATTCCATAATTCATATGGAGTCTTCCCCTTCAAAATTTTTGTGGGGCACCTATTCCTCACATAATTGGCAGTTGATACTGCTTCAGCCCAAAAACATTCATTTAATCCCGCTCGTAAAAGCATACACCTGGACGTTTGAAGCAGTGTTCTATTCTTACGCTCAGCCACCCCATTCTGTTGTGGTGTGTAGGGCACTGTAAGACATCGCCTTATCCCTTCCCCCCTCAAAAATTCGTCAAACTGTCTATTACAGTATTCTTTACCATTATCCGTTTGAAGGTATTTTATCTTATATCCAGTATGCCTTTCTGAATAACTTTTAAACTCTTTGAACCTTTGGAAGACTTCACTTTTTTCTTTAAGAAAATATACTTCACCCCAGCGTGAGTAGTCATCGATAAATGTTGCGTCTGGGACGCGGTGCGTTTGACGGAGAAGCAAATTTCCTTTATTAAAGTTCTGTTTTTTGTTGTTCGTTTCGTAACATGGGTGGCAGTTTCTTATTCAAATTATTTGTTACAAGTTCTCGTTAATTTGTATGTAAATGGATGTGCGGTGCGTGAACAATGTCAAGACAACCGTCAATTCTAGATTCCCCGCTTGGCAGCATAATAAACCCGGAACGGACGAGAAGGGATTTCCTCGTTCTGCGAAATGACATTATTAGTAAACATTTCCGAAACGTGCAGTTCTTGGGTTCTCAAGGGGGGATTAGGAGCGGATCTTCGCGCTGAGGGGCATTCAGTTTCGAGCTTTCGAATCGATCAGGTCTTACGCTCCGAGTTCATCCATTATTTAAACCGGTTCAATAAACCTAAGTTTACGCGATCGTGTCATCGGTGTAAGTGCATTCAACTCATTTCGAAAATAAACATTCAAACAGTTCGTACATTCAAATCGAACTATCAATCATACATTCAAACAGTTCGTACATTCAAATCGAACTATCAACCATGCATTCAAACAGTTCGTACATTCAAATCGAACTATTAATCATACATTCAAACAGTTCATACATGCAAATCGATCTATCAATCATACATTCTAACAATTCGTCCATTCAATCGAATCAATCAATCATACATATAAAGTGCGTACATTCAAATCGAGCTATTCAAATACATATTCCACTAATTTGTACATTCGAAGTTAATTTCATTCATTCTTTAACTATCCAATTAATTCTTTCAGTAAATCAATCACCCAAAATTAATTTGGCGGGTGACATCTCGGACTTGCATTCATCTGCAAATCAAGTACAGTATCGGGTGCGAGTCGAGACAATAAATGTCAACACGTACCTGCTTCCTGCAAGAGATTTTGTTGGCATAGGCCCACAAAGGTCTGAATGTACAATTTCTAATGGCTTTGTACTCCTGTGACTCTCTGTTGGAAAGGGTTGACTAGCTAATTTTCCTTGAATGCATATCTCACACGTTGACAGTTGCGTTTCTGTTATATCTCCTATGCCAATAACCCTCTCCCTTTTAATTAGATTCAATAAATCTTGATTATTCAGGTGACCTAACCTCTCATGCCAAAGTTGTAACGATGAGACTTTCTTAACCTCTATACTAGTGACTCTAGCTTCTTCTTTTCTATCTTCTTGAACGTAATACAAATTACCACGTCGAATAGCATTAATCTTAATTTTATTATCAAGACCTTGAACGAAGGCTCTATCTTTTTCAAAAATAACACGGTTGCCTCTATCAACTATTTTAGCCACCGACATTAAATTTGAACATAGGTTGGGAACATACAGCGCTTCTTCTAGTTTAATATCCCTAGCTTTGTCGTTTACACAGGTCGTCATACATATTGTCCCCTTTGCCTCTACTATCTCAGATTTAAAGCTCGCTAAATTTAAGTTTTTCTGATTTGACGATCTCATTTCACTGAATTTATTTTGATCCTTACAAATATGCGTTGTGCATCCACTGTCCAGGCACCAGTCTTGTTTTTCTGGACTTTCAGTGAAATTGCACGTCTCAATATCTTGATAATTGACATAATAAGTATCTGGAGACTTGTTTTCTTTATACCTCGAGATTCGTTTTTTTGGAATAACAATTTATTGCTTTATGTCCTACCTTATTGCAGTTGTAACAAGTAATAGGTGGTCTCTGCTCGTACTTATTTGTCCTTTGGTATTTCTTCTCAGTCTTATCGTTCCTTTTATGACTAGTTTTTGCAACCATCGCCCCTTGTTCTTCTTCCATCTTGATGCTCCTATTTTCAAACTCCTCAAGTATTTTTACCTTCAATATTTCCATCTTGGGAATATCGTCTCTGGCTTCCATCGCACACCTGAAATTTTCATACTCTTCCGGTAACGTCTTTAATAATAACGCACTCTGTAAACTTGGGTTGATTTCAACGTCCATCTCCGCCAACTTGTCCACAACTTCTATGAACTTATTTACATGTTCTCGAATGTCAGATCCACTCGATGCATGTTGTGTTAATTTTCTAATTAATATTGACGTTTTTGCCGGTCCTTGAGAGGCATATACAGAATGCAATTTTTCCCACACTTCTTTTGAAGTTATACATACTTTAATTTGTTTTAATTCAGACAGACTAATAGCTAAAATTAAGTCAGACTTAGCCTTTTTATCTTTTACGTCCCAATCGTGCGCTCTAGCTTCCGACACCGCGTCTCCGGCCACGACTGCAGGCCGTGCGTTGCTTCCGTTCACATATTCCCATAGATCATTCTTAGTCAAAAGTGCTTCTACTTGCATACACCACGTATCATAATTGTCTTTCTTGAGAACTTCTATTTTTGCGGTACTTACAATGTTACATGCCATTTTCAATATCTCGCACGCACGTGGTTAACCTCACTTTCGGCACACGTGTATCTCCGCTGTACTATACTTTCCTTTAATTTAATAATTTCACAATGCCTGGGCCCATAACCTGTTAGAATTATGTGAGCAGAGCGTGGTTTGTAAGTAACGTATTTATTGGATACACAATAGGAAGCACACCAAACTAAACGTGCTCGCTGGGCGCGTGCGGTCGAAGGAAGGAAGCAAGACGCAATAACGCATGGCGCGTCGCACAAAAACAAAAGAACCGCTTTACGGAAGCGCGCGGACTGTACCACATTCAAATACGGTTACAACAAATTGAAATAAATCGTACACCTTTTGATTTAGTTGAAGGAGAATCTGAATTAGTTTCAGGATTTAATACTGAATATTTTAGAGGATGATTTGCTTTAATTTTTATAGCTGAATATTTAAGAATTATTTTTATAAGATATTTAATTACTTTAATATTTTTTTTTATTTGATTATTATATTTATTTTAATATATTTTGATTATTTCATATTTTTTTTATTATTTGAATTCGAGGAGTTTTACCTCGTATTCGTTATGATCAATTAATATTTATATGTTGAAAAAATTTTATTTCTATTGTTTTATTATATTTAATTTTTATAATAAATTTAAAATTTTTATTAAATTTTATAATAAATTTATTTTATAATAAATATACTTTTATAATAAATTTAAAATTTTTATTAAATTTATTATAAAGTTTATTATAATTTTTATTGAATATAATAAAATTTTATTTAAAAAAAAAATAAAATTAATAAAGTTAATAAAATTTTATTTTATCTTATATTTTCAAAATATATGCTTTTCAAGCTCATTAACTAAAATAAAAGTTATAATTTAAATATAATTCAATCTCAAATTTTATTTAAATATGGAGTAATTAAAAAATAATTAAAATATAAAATTGTTAAAATTTGTCTAAATTGAATATATGGATATTCGATTTCTTTACCTCCTAATCATGTTAATAAAATAAATGATGAAATAAATATTCAGTATATAAATTGCACGTATGTATGTATGATATTTATTGTTCCCCTTGAGGTTACAATTTTACAATCATTCTTACGTCTTTCCAAACTCTCTCTCACATACTTCCATTCTTCCATTCCGGTTTCTCCCTTTTCCTACCCTTCATCCTGTCCCAATCTTTCTCCCTTCACTCTCTCTCTCACTCTCACTCTCTCACTCTCTCTCACATTCTTTCTTTCTCCCGTTTCTTGATTCCCTCTTCACTCCTTGTCCTATTTCATCTCCCTACTTCTTTCTCTGTTCCTCTGATTCTTTCTATTTCTTTCATCCATTCCTCTCCTTCTCCCTCTTCCCCCAGAATCTCTCTCACTCTCTCTTGCCATCCTCCCTCTTCCTCGTCCCTGTTTCTGCATTCTTCCCAAATGTGCTCCCATGTCTCTTCCCCATTCCCACACACTCTGCATACTTTGTCTTCCGCTCTCTCCCAGTATCTCGCCCCTTTCACTTCGTTTCCTGTCCTAAATCTTATTATTCTTTTCCATCTGTTCTCAGTCCATCCCTTTCTTAGGTATCCTGGTACCCCTGGTCCTTTTATCATTCTATACCAAGTATTGTATCTTGATTCTTCAATTCTTTCCCATCTCTCCAACTCCTGTCTTTCCCTATCCCTCTTTTCCAATTCTTCATATTCCATCTCCCCTATTTCTTTTCTCCTTCTCTCCTCTCTCTCGCTCCGTCCTCTTTGCTCAAAGAATTCTCTTCTTTCCTCTTCCCACTTCGATCGCCCCTCTCCTTCTCTCAGCATCATCTCCTCCCAGCATTTTCTTGCCAATTCGCTTCCTCCTCCTTTCCACAACTTCTTCTCAAAATTCCATGCCCTTCTTCCAGCTCTTCCTCTTAGCTTATCCCTTCGCGTTTCTTCTCTTATTATGTGTCCTGGAGTACACCAGTCCACTCCCATCGTCCATCTTATAAACCGCTCCTGTATCGCCTCCATTTCCCTCCGTTCTCTCCAGCCCCATACTTCTGCCCCGTATGACATAACTGTCCATACCAACTTATCCCATAGCCACAATCTTCTCTCCCAATCCTTTCCAAACTTTCTTTTTCCAATTCCCCAAACTTGCCTCATCACCGCCCCCGCTTTCCTTACCCTTTCTCTCACATGCGCCTGGCTTCCTCCATTTCTCGCCAGCGTGTATCCTAAATATTTAAATTCTTTTACTTCCTCTATTTCCTCTCCTTTCCACCTCCATCTCGCTTCCTTCCATCTTCCTCCTCCTCTACGGAATCTTAGTATTTTCGTCTTCTTGACGTTCAATACCAGCTTCTTCCTCTCCAGGTACTTCTCTAGCACCTTTATCATCCCTTCCATTTCTTCCTCTCTTTCTGCCATTAGCACCACATCGTCCGCATATGCTAGTGAAAATATTTTTTCTCCCGCTACTTTTACTCCTCCTTTCCCTCCTTTCTCCAATGCCTCCTCCATGTCCGCTGTTATGACATTATACAGGTGCGGGCTTAGTGGGCATCCTTGCCTCAAACCTCTCGCCGTCCAGAATTCCAATATATAAATTGATTTATTGGATAAAATTTATTTGATCTGAATTTAAATATATTATTAAAAGGAAGAATTAATAAAATAATAATTGATATAAATCTAGAGGCACGGCAGTGCCTCGCGCCAAGTTGAGGCGCAGCGCGAGGCAGCCATGCATATATAACGCGAAACATCGCCTCGAAAAATTGTCGAATTTCAATAGCGATCGATCAGATTATCCGATTACTTTTTTAATGGTCTCAATGGAAAGTTTGGGTTCGATTTACATAATAAAAGTGCTTTTTATTTTTTCCTACGTGCCTTCTGAGCGGAGATATTTTAATTTATTTTCATTGAAAGTCCGGATTTCGAAAAATTTATTTAAGATACTCCGGGCAAGGGGAACTGTAAAAAGGGTGAGGAAAGGGTGAAGAAATGTGGCCACAGGACGTTGCTGATTGGACCGAAGTTCCGTTACTCCTGGCAAGGGGAACTGAGGAAAGGGTGAGGAAATGTGGCCACAGGACGTTGCTGATTGGACCGAAGTTCCGACCAATAGCGTGACGTTGTTACATTCGCGAAAGGAATTCGAAGTGAAGCCGGTGCATTGTAAGGTTATAAGTGACATTTTAAGGTTATTAAGTGACATTTTATTCGTGTTCATTACAGTTCTTTATAAGTGACATTTTACTCGTGTTCATTACAGTTCTTGAAATAATCTTGAAATAATTAAGAATATATCATTTCTCCACAGGTATGTTTATTACATACGTAATAAAAATAGATTCGTGTGTACAATTCTTGTTAATTTCATGAATATGTCAATATGATATTTTTATATTCAAGTTATTCATGTTTAAAATTTTACTATAGGTTTCCGTGTTGCTACAAAAACTACAATGGACTTCTGAAAGACCAACGCTGTGTTTATGGATGATTAACTTTATATCGAACGGATGAATCTTGTATGAAATCTTTTTAAAAACTGTCTATCTATAGATACAGGTTAAGAAAAATGAAAATAGAATGTATAGCATATTAATGTAAAAAAATATTAATATTGCCAATGAAAATGTAACTTACGTTAACATAATTGATAATGCGAATCAATATTATAGTATTAGAAACTACTCTAACGTAGAGCACAAAAATAATAGCACTGTAATTACAAAGAATTAATTAACATTGACTACGTACGTATTAAGCATACAAATTTAGTGTATAGTATAAATAAACTAATAGCGTTGTTGTACCATGAAACCGATTCACTTTGGCACTCTAACATAAAATACAGATTAATAATGTAGTAATATAAAGAACTTATTTACATTGTTTGTTAAGTAGTACAAAGTAATAGCAGAGTTATATGAAAGAGTAATCAATATTTACAATCGTATATTACTCGTATTCGTCTAAATACAAAGAATAATGGATATGTACAAAAATGAAAGTAATAGATGTAGTAACGAGTGTATTACATTTTAATAATGCATGCTGCATATTATCTTTTGCCACATGCTGTATCATGTTTACTGCTTTGCTTAGAAATTATCTATAGCATTAAACGTACAGTTTTATTGATACGCATTATGAATTTTGTCTTGCATTGTTCACTTAAATGTGAAATATTGAAAATAATTGCCTTAAAGTGTATCTCTTTTAAAAACATAGAAATAATAAACATTAAATGATAAGTCTTTACAGCAACGCCCGAACCCGTACAGTTAGTTCATTTTATTTCTTCATCAATAGTTTGAATATAACGATGTTATATTGACACAATCACATAAATAATTACATAAATAAAAAGAATCGTATAAATTAATATATGAAGCAGAAACAGCATGTACAAGAACGCAGGTTATCTACTTACGCCTTTATTATATAAATATTCAAATTAATTAGAAATCGCTATATAAATTGTCATAATTATTTTACAGGGCAATATCAAGAATTTAATTTCTGTTACATAAAACAAGAAAGGAAAGAATTTGGAATACATGCAAAAATTAAGTATCATAAATATTTTCATAGAGAATAAATTTATTGGAAATTGTTTGCACTGTGTCTACATTTTTTTTACAGGTTTGTGGCATCGATCTGTAATCCACAGGAGTCAACGCTATTGTAAAGAAGAGTTTTATTAAACTTTTTTACTAAATGTTACAATGTTGGATTTTGTTAAAAATGTCAGAAAATGATTGCGAAACAAGAAATAAGTACAATAAAGTGTAAAGTATATAAATAAATTTAACCGTCTACCCTTAATTCCAATAAAAGAATACGTTGATGCTAACATATGCGTGATAAGATTTTTTTACAAAAACCTTTTACCTTTTTTTACAAAAAGATACAGAAAAGTGCATTAAGTATCAGTGTGCAAAGAATAACATTAGAAAAATAGTTGTTGTGCAAACTTTAATATGTTGAATATTTTTTTGAAGTGCTTCTAAAAAAATAGGTAATTACTACATATATATAGAGTTAATTTTGAATAAAATAACGCAAAAGTAAAAAACTGTTGGAAATTAATATTTCTACAAAACTAATGATATAAAACAATTGCGCCAACGATACAAATGAGTATTTATACAAACCAAAGAATCTATTAATTATTTTTTGGCCGGTGTATTACTTAATTATTTTTTGGTCGGTATTCATAGTTGAGTTTTATTTCAGATCTAAAGAAGGTACAATTACAAGATGTTTGAAAGCAATCATACAACCATATATTAATTTTTAAGAGAGATCCTAAAATTCTTGAAAAGGAGAATAATCAAAATTTAAATCAAGCAGCAGATTCCTTGTTGGAAAAAACAAAGAAGATAATAATCTCAAGTACATGTATTTTTATAAAAATAAATTGTTCAGTACAAATAAATAGTTTATTTTTTAAAATACTAGGCAGGAGTGGGAAAAAAGGAGATAGAGGAGACAAGAGACAAAGGAAAGAGTATACAAGAACTGATAACGAAGGGGATGAAGGAAACGGAAAAGCAGGAGAGAAGAAGAAAAATAGAAGAGGCAAGATATAATAAAATATATAAGAGGATAATGGAGGAAGAGAAACCCAAATACCTATCAGGGAAAATAAAGAGAAAGGAAAGAAAGATGATAGCGAGATACAGATGTGGGAATGAACTTAAAGAGAGGGAATATTGGAAAGCAGAGGAGGAAAGATTGTGCAGAATATGCAATAGAGTGGAAGAGACGTGGGAGCATGTGTTGAGAGAATGTGAGAGGACTAGAGGAGAAGAAGACCTGAGGACAGTGTTGCGAGCAGAGGGACAGGGGAAGGAGGTGCTATGGAGGATAGAAAGGGAAAGAAGGGGTAACACAGAAGAGGAGATAGAGGACTGAAAAGATAGTAATTAATATACCAAAGAAAATCCAAAGATTATGATTAAAGATTATGTATAATAGTATAGTTAATAAGAATACAAAGAAAATATGTAACAGTATTAAGATTGTAATAATGGAAGTTCGTCCAAAGCCGTAAGGCAAGGACTACAAATAATTAATAAATAAATACATATACCAGCCGGTCTCTCTTAGTTTTCGAGATATTCGCAAAAAACTTAGAATAGCCATTTCTATAGATTTCTAATACTCGTTGGGCCTCGTTACCCATGACTTCACCGAAAGAGGACGTTGACATTAACATATACATATATATGTATGTGTGATAAGATATTTGAAACTACAAAACTGGTGATATCCCCAAAAATAACCTTTTTTTACAAAAAGGTATAAAAAAAGTGCACCAAGTCTCGGGGCACGCGAGGAACGCTCAGAAAAATAGCTGTTGTGCAAACTTCAATATGTTGAATATTTCTTTAAAGTGCTCCTAAAAAAAAGAGTAATTATTACACTGATATATATACAATGGATACGGTATTGTAATAAGCCGCCTTGAAGCCGAATTGAAAGTAGTTTTTGCATGCCAGCGCCGCTAGTGTGATACGGGTGTACTGAGACTCGTAGAAAAGAAATTGTAATATAATGAATATTGAAAACTTTCTTTGCGAATATTTCGAATGCTAAAAGTGACCGCTTGGTATATGTATAGAGAAAAATTGTTCAGAATGGTGTTGCATTTTATTTATTTCCGCTTAAAGTGTAGAAAAGTAAAGTTCTTCCGTATCACACTAGCGGCGCTGGCATGCAAAAAGCCACTTTCAATTCGGCTTCAAGGCGGCTTATGACAATACCGTATCCATTGTATATATATCAGTGAATTATTAGCTCCACAAAATTAGTGATATAAAACAATTGCGCCAATGATACAAATGAGTATTTATACAAACTAAAGAATCTATTACTTCATTATTTTTTGGCCGTATTCATTGGTAAGTTTTATTTCAGACTATACCTAAAGAAGGTACAATTACAAGATGTTTGAAAGCAATCATACAACCATATTAATTTTTAAGAGAGATCCTAAAATTCTTGAAAAGGAGAATAATCAAGATTTAAATCAAGCAGTCGATTCCTTGTTGGAGGAAACAAAGAAGATAATACTTTTAAATACATATATTTTTATAAAAATAAATTGTTCAATACAAATAAATAGTTTATTCAAAATACTTGGCGGTCCTCATGTCCACATGTGTGCGTGCATGCGTGTGCGTCTGCGGTGCGTGTGTGTGTGCGTGCGTATGCGTGTGCGTCTGTGTATGTATTAAATTATAATTCAATATGCTATAAGTATAATTACGATGTGTTTTAAGATTTTCAACGAATTTCATTACGCATTTTAAATAGATACTAAGTAGTAAGAAAGTAACTCTAAATCATTAATACCGAAGCAACTAACATAAGACTATTGTGATTCGGACCGCCAAGTATTTTGAATAAACTATTTATTTGTATTGAACAATTTATTTTTATAAAAATATATGTATTTAAAAGTATTATCTTCTTTGTTTCCTCCAACAAGGAATCGACTGCTTGATTTAAATCTTGATTATTCTCCTTTTCAAGAATTTTAGGATCTCTCTTAAAAATTAATATGGTTGTATGATTGCTTTCAAACATCTTGTAATTGTACCTTCTTTAGGTATAGTCTGAAATAAAACTTACCAATGAATACGGCCAAAAAATAATGAAGTAATAGATTCTTTAGTTTGTATAAATACTCATTTGTATCATTGGCGCAATTGTTTTATATCACTAATTTTGTGGAGCTAATAATTCACTGATATATATACAATGGATACGGTATTGTCATAAGCCGCCTTGAAGCCGAATTGAAAGTGGCTTTTTGCATGCCAGCGCCGCTAGTGTGATACGGAAGAACTTTACTTTTCTACACTTTAAGCGGAAATAAATAAAATGCAACACCATTCTGAACAATTTTTCTCTATACATATACCAAGCGGTCACTTTTAGCATTCGAAATATTCGCAAAGAAAGTTTTCAATATTCATTATATTACAATTTCTTTTCTACGAGTCTCAGTACACCCGTATCACACTAGCGGCGCTGGCATGCAAAAACTACTTTCAATTCGGCTTCAAGGCGGCTTATTACAATACCGTATCCATTGTATATATATCAGTGTAATAATTACTCTTTTTTTTAGGAGCACTTTAAAGAAATATTCAACATATTGAAGTTTGCACAACAGCTATTTTTCTGAGCGTTCCTCGCGTGCCCCGAGACTTGGTGCACTTTTTTTATACCTTTTTGTAAAAAAAGGTTATTTTTGGGGATATCACCAGTTTTGTAGTTTCAAATATCTTATCACACATACATATATATGTATATGTTAATGTCAACGTCCTCTTTCGGTGAAGTCATGGGTAACGAGGCCCAACGAGTATTAGAAATCTATAGAAATGGCTATTCTAAGTTTTTTGCGAATATCTCGAAAACTAAGAGAGACCGGCTGGTATATGTATTTATTTATTAATTATTTGTAGTCCTTGCCTTACGGCTTTGGACGAACTTCCATTATTACAATCTTAATACTGTTACATATTTTCTTTGTATTCTTATTAACTATACTATTATACATAATCTTTAATCATAATCTTTGGATTTTCTTTGGTATATTAATTACTATCTTTTCAGTCCTCTATCTCCTCTTCTGTGTTACCCCTTCTTTCCCTTTCTATCCTCCATAGCACCTCCTTCCCCTGTCCCTCTGCTCGCAACACTGTCCTCAGGTCTTCTTCTCCTCTAGTCCTCTCACATTCTCTCAACACATGCTCCCACGTCTCTTCCACTCTATTGCATATTCTGCACAATCTTTCCTCCTCTGCTTTCCAATATTCCCTCTCTTTAAGTTCATTCCCACATCTGTATCTCGCTATCATCTTTCTTTCCTTTCTCTTTATTTTCCCTGATAGGTATTTGGGTTTCTCTTCCTCCATTATCCTCTTATATATTTTATTATATCTTGCCTCTTCTATTTTTCTTCTTCTCTCCTGCTTTTCCGTTTCCTTCATCCCCTTCGTTATCAGTTCTTGTATACTCTTTCCTTTGTCTCTTGTCTCCTCTATCTCCTTTTTTCCCACTCCTGCCTAGTATTTTAAAAAATAAACTATTTATTTGTACTGAACAATTTATTTTTATAAAAATACATGTACTTGAGATTATTATCTTCTTTGTTTTTTCCAACAAGGAATCTGCTGCTTGATTTAAATTTTGATTATTCTCCTTTTCAAGAATTTTAGGATCTCTCTTAAAAATTAATATATGGTTGTATGATTGCTTTCAAACATCTTGTAATTGTACCTTCTTTAGATCTGAAATAAAACTCAACTATGAATACCGACCAAAAAATAATTAAGTAATACACCGGCCAAAAAATAATTAATAGATTCTTTGGTTTGTATAAATACTCATTTGTATCGTTGGCGCAATTGTTTTATATCATTAGTTTTGTAGAAATATTAATTTCCAACAGTTTTTTACTTTTGCGTTATTTTATTCAAAATTAACTCTATATATATGTAGTAATTACCTATTTTTTTAGAAGCACTTCAAAAAAATATTCAACATATTAAAGTTTGCACAACAACTATTTTTCTAATGTTATTCTTTGCACACTGATACTTAATGCACTTTTCTGTATCTTTTTGTAAAAAAAGGTAAAAGGTTTTTGTAAAAAAATCTTATCACGCATATGTTAGCATCAACGTATTCTTTTATTGGAATTAAGGGTAGACGGTTAAATTTATTTATATACTTTACACTTTATTGTACTTATTTCTTGTTTCGCAATCATTTTCTGACATTTTTAACAAAATCCAACATTGTAACATTTAGTAAAAAAGTTTAATAAAACTCTTCTTTACAATAGCGTTGACTCCTGTGGATTACAGATCGATGCCACAAACCTGTAAAAAAAATGTAGACACAGTGCAAACAATTTCCAATAAATTTATTCTCTATGAAAATATTTATGATACTTAATTTTTGCATGTATTCCAAATTCTTTCCTTTCTTGTTTTATGTAACAGAAATTAAATTCTTGATATTGCCCTGTAAAATAATTATGACAATTTATATAGCGATTTCTAATTAATTTGAATATTTATATAATAAAGGCGTAAGTAGATAACCTGCGTTCTTGTACATGCTGTTTCTGCTTCATATATTAATTTATACGATTCTTTTTATTTATGTAATTATTTATGTGATTGTGTCAATATAACATCGTTATATTCAAACTATTGATGAAGAAATAAAATGAACTAACTGTACGGGTTCGGGCGTTGCTGTAAAGACTTATCATTTAATGTTTATTATTTCTATGTTTTTAAAAGAGATACACTTTAAGGCAATTATTTTCAATATTTCACATTTAAGTGAACAATGCAAGACAAAATTCATAATGCGTATCAATAAAACTGTACGTTTAATGCTATAGATAATTTCTAAGCAAAGCAGTAAACATGATACAGCATGTGGCAAAAGATAATATGCAGCATGCATTATTAAAATGTAATACACTCGTTACTACATCTATTACTTTCATTTTTGTACATATCCATTATTCTTTGTATTTAGACGAATACGAGTAATATACGATTGTAAATATTGATTACTCTTTCATATAACTCTGCTATTACTTTGTACTACTTAACAAACAATGTAAATAAGTTCTTTATATTACTACATTATTAATCTGTATTTTATGTTAGAGTGCCAAAGTGAATCGGTTTCATGGTACAACAACGCTATTAGTTTATTTATACTATACACTAAATTTGTATGCTTAATACGTACGTAGTCAATGTTAATTAATTCTTTGTAATTACAGTGCTATTATTTTTGTGCTCTACGTTAGAGTAGTTTCTAATACTATAATATTGATTCGCATTATCAATTATGTTAACGTAAGTTACATTTTCATTGGCAATATTAATATTTTTTTACATTAATATGCTATACATTCTATTTTCATTTTTCTTAACCTGTATCTATAGATAGACAGTTTTTAAAAAGATTTCATACAAGATTCATCCGTTCGATATAAAGTTAATCATCCATAAACACAGCGTTGGTCTTTCAGAAGTCCATTGTAGTTTTTGTAGCAACACGGAAACCTATAGTAAAATTTTAAACATGAATAACTTGAATATAAAAATATCATATTGACATATTCATGAAATTAACAAGAATTGTACACACGAATCTATTTTTATTACGTATGTAATAAACATACCTGTGGAGAAATGATATATTCTTAATTATTTCAAGATTATTTCAAGAACTGTAATGAACACGAGTAAAATGTCACTTATAAAGAACTGTAATGAACACGAATAAAATGTCACTTAATAACCTTAAAATGTCACTTATAACCTTACAATGCACCGGCTTCACTTCGAATTCCTTTCGCGAATGTAACAACGTCACGCTATTGGTCGGAACTTCGGTCCAATCAGCAACGTCCTGTGGCCACATTTCCTCACCCTTTCCTCAGTTCCCCTTGCCAGGAGTAACGGAACTTCGGTCCAATCAGCAACGTCCTGTGGCCACATTTCTTCACCCTTTCCTCACCCTTTTTACAGTTCCCCTTGCCCGGAGTATCTTAAATAAATTTTTCGAAATCCGGACTTTCAATGAAAATAAATTAAAATATCTCCGCTCAGAAGGCACGTAGGAAAAAATAAAAAGCACTTTTATTATGTAAATCGAACCCAAACTTTCCATTGAGACCATTAAAAAAGTAATCGGATAATCTGATCGATCGCTATTGAAATTCGACAATTTTTCGAGGCGATGTTTCGCGTTATATATGCATGGCTGCCTCGCGCTGCGCCTCAACTTGGCGCGAGGCACTGCCGTGCCTCTAGATTGTGCTCGTCTGCATAAATCGCATCGCGACACCGCCGAACAGGATGGCTATACGAAGTTTAAACACTTCGCAACTACATACATTGTTGGTGTAATCAAGTGGTAGTAGATTCGATCGAGAAACTCGATGATAGTCGTATCGTTTATCGTTGAAACTTTTCGTTGCAGCATCAAGTACATTACAGCATTCATGGAACACTAGCAGACAATTAAACGTACTAGGCTATATTTGTGGTCTAACTAAGATGTAAAATTAAACATAATGTGGCATTTTTCTTTCACGAAAACTTATCCTTTGGTTTAGCTTTACAAATAGCTACGGAAAACTATTTGAAAAATACACTTGTCTACCTCAAAACATAATTTGCAACGTCGGACGATAACGAGGCGCGCGTAAAGCGTGCTCGAGTCCTGCCGGTTGCGTGTAACGTTAAAGAGTTTCGCTAAGATTTAAGGCTTGTGACCACAAGAGTATTTAGATTTAATTCGTGTTATTATTGTACACACGTGTGTTTCTCATCATATATTTATCTCGACGAGTATCGTGCAGATATTAAACTCGGGATTGTTTCCTCGAATATGTAACGTAGATTTACTATTCCTATGAAATTCTAGAATCGACTTTTCGTCGATTCGCACATTATTCGTGTATACGTGAAATGAATCAATCGTTCGCGTCGTCGATATCGAGACGAACCAACGTTAGCGTTAACGCGTCCACGTTTCGTTTCAAATGTAAATTAACATAAAGTGTGCCATTTCGATTGCAAATTCACCGTCACTCGATCAAATGGTGTCTATTTGCCTCGAACGTTCTCCTACTCTTTCCAAAAAATACCTAGTATTGCGTTGCACGCAGGATGTCACGGTTTACGCTTGTCGTTAAAACCGTTATAGTACTGTATTAACAACGGATGTACATATATAGATTCGTATATGTATAAAAACGTTTAATCAAAACTGTTATCGACTATCCAAAACGCCTGTTTAGAACAATTTACGGGCAATAGATGTTGAGAAGTACTTGAACGATATTGTAATGACTCTTCAAGAGGAAATGATAATATATATACAGGGTCATCCATGAATCTCGGAACTTGTACACATGATTATAAATGGGCTCGGGTTCCGAGATACGTGGATGGCCCTATATATATATATATATACATTATAGAAAAAAATGTTTAAAATATACGTAAAATATTCATGGAAGGCCTATAAAAATTCGAACCGAACACAGAAAAATTAGTGTTTGGTACTAATTTCCTCAAACACTTGAAGGAATTACAGCAATACATGAATATCCACACTAGATCTTCTATTTTCAAACACTAATTTTGTTAACGTCTTTAGTGCAACCGAGCCATTACTATCATGCGACAACTATCACCCTGCATTGACCTTTCAAGTTGCAGTTGGATTTCCTAACTCTGCTCGTTCTACAAAAACTTCTTATAAAATAAGAGCGAACTTTTATCGTGCAGACTACAGCGCTATCAACGAATATTTGGGTTCCATTGATTGGGACACTTCTTTACTCAACCTTGAAGTCAATGCAGCGGTAGATTTATTATACAGACATCTCAATTATGTAGTTGATACCTTTGTCCCAACACAATTAGCTCGACAATCAACTTATCCTAAATGGTTTACCAAGGAACTCATTACCATGATCAAGAATAAGAAACAGGCACATCGCTCTTTTAAGAACAGCAACGCATACAGCGATTACCTTCTCTTTGCTAAACTTCGCGCAACTTGCAAAACCTTGTCGGAAAAATGTTGGACCTCGTACATAAACTCGGTTGAAAATATGATACCACGTAACTTTAAATCTTTCTGGAGTCATATCAATACCTGTACCTCTTCTAACTCTAAACCAACTCACATGTATCTCAATAATTGTGAACTTTCAAACGCCTCTGACATAGCTAACGGTTTTGCATCTTTTTTTGAATCCGTCTACAATCAATCCGTTACTCCTTTGCACTACATTCAATATTCGAATACTGTTCATATTCCCAACCTAAGCATTAATCTTGGCGATGTTTTTCGATGTTTCAATAGCCTTGACATAAATAAGGGATCTGGTGACGATGGATTACCACCTTTATTAACTTCCCGATTTATAGGGAAGTTATTGTATTTGCCCCTAAAATGGAAAATCGATTTTTTAACAGATCTCCATGTTTCAAGGTCATTGGAGTAATTTTAGACTATTTTTAACAAATTGTTCGTGTGTGTGTGTGTGTGTGTGTGCGTACGTATGTGATCAAATTTTTCGTTAACGTTTTCTAAAAAACTAATAGTCAGATCAAAATGGTTGATGATGCAATCGATGTGTATCAATGTAACTTAGAGCTGAATAGATTTTGTTCTAATTCGGTCCAGTAGTTTTTTAGTTTTTTTAAGAAAACCTAACAGAATAACGCAATCTAAATGGGAGAATATAAATTTATGAGAGAATAACTAAACTGAAATAATATATATACATATATTATTACTATTATTATATTTATATAACACACACACACAAACACACACATATATATATATATATGTATATATACAGGGTGTCCCATTTTAATCCGCCACCACGGCTAACTTATGAAATATGCATCGGATCAAAAAACATCCCGAACAAATGTTTGATGGTTTGGAGGGGGACATCTGATCCTGTCAAAAAAATTTCACCCCTACCCCTCTGGGGGGGGGGGGGTTACTTTAAAATTTTAAATAGGACCACCTACTTTTTATTGCAGATTCGGATTCCACGCCACAAAATATGTAGGTTTTATTTCAAACATTTTTTTCATTCGCGATAGGTGGCGCTGTAATCGCGAAATTTCGATTTTTCGCCTATCTCGATTTTTCGCCTATATATATATTACAATATATAATTATAATGATATAATTGTGATAAATACATATATATGAGTATATTTATACACGTATAAATATATATATACTCAATAACTACATATTGAAAACAAATGAATATACATAATATCCATATACACAGCACACACATACATACATATATACCCCAGGGGGTAGGGATGAAATTTTTTAACAGGGTCAGATGTCCCCCTCCAAACCATCAAACTTTTATTCAGGATGTTTTTTGATCCAATGCATATTTCTTAAGTTGTCCGTAGTGGTGGATTAAAATGGGACACTCTCCCTATATATATAGATGTTCGTTTAATGCGACGTCATATAGCAACAATGTTGATAAGTAGAAAACTATTAAATTTCTCCGAATACGAATAATTTTCTAATTAGTGACAATTAATAATGGTAATAATAAATTACAACTCGCAAATCGGGAAGTTCTTTGCGTGGCCCGTAAAGGGTCACACACAAAATAAACATGAATAGCTACAGGCATCACTACTCGTGAGCGAGTGTAGCGAGCAAGCTACAATAACTCCACTCGCGAGCTCGCGAAGCGAGCGAGCAACACGGACTCCACCCGCGAGCTCGCGAAGCGAGCGAGCACCACGGACTAGCTAGTTTTTTAAATCTTGTCGCTTTATCCTGTCCAGAATCTTATGGATTATCTTTAACCTCTCTCTCTCTTCAGGGAGCTTTCCGGACAGGTGGAAATCTAGCCTGATTACGCCTATCTACAAGTCTGGGGATAAAACTTGTATTTTAAATTATCGTCCCATCTCTCTTATGAATGTTATGGCCAAGATTTTTGACAAATTGGTTGCAGAGAAGCTATCCTCACTTACGAAACACATAATTATCAATGAGCAACATGGCTTTTTTCCTCGCCGTTCCACTCTCACTAACCTAGCCTTATTCACAAACTATATTGCCAACGGACTTGATGACGGATTCCAAACTGACGTCATATTTACTGACTTCAGTAAAGCTTTTGACACTGTCAATCACGACATCTTACTGCATAAATTAGCGTCTCTGGGCATAACTGGTACTATGTTATCTTGGATTGCATGCTATCTCAGTGGTCGAACTCAGATAGTTAGATTCGCTGATGAACTCTCCAGAAAGATTAGAGTTTCCTCGGGAGTACCACAAGGTTCTCATCTTGGTCCACTTTTATTCAACCTTTTTATTAACGACATAGGTTCCGTTATCGAACATTCTCAATTTTTACTATATGCAGATGACTTGAAAATTTTTCTCAAGATTGGTTCTGCCCATGATATGTTGCTCTTGCAACAGGATCTGAATAACATTACTAACTGGTGCAAGTCCAATCTTATGAGCATGAACTCATCTAAATGTAAAGTTATGCAATTCCATAGAAAGCATAAACCTTTTCAGTATCAATATACCATTGAGAATGTTGAACTGTGTAATATCACCTCTGTACGAGATCTTGGAATAACATATACTGCAAATCTATCCTTCACTGAACACGTTGAGCGAATTGTCCTAACGGCGTCTAGAGCTCTCGGTCTTCTCATGAGGACTGCTTCTAATTTTAAAAGAGTTACCACCTTCAAAATCCTTTACTCTGCCCTAGTTCGTCCTCATCTTGAATATTGTTCACCCATTTGGAATCCCTATAATAAAAATCATATATATTCCATCGAAAAAATTCAGCACAAGTTTGTGCGCTTTGTATTCTACAAAATACATGAGCCTATACCAAAAACCTGCCATAATTATGATGCCTATCTTAATCTCCTCAAACTTCCTACCCTTGCTCAACGTAGGCTTAGATTTGACTTAGCACTAATTTTTAAAACTTTAAATCATTATATTGACTGTCCCGATCTTTTACGTCTAATACAGTTTAATGCTCCGCTTAGAACTCTCAGAAACTACCCGTTATTCCATGAATCTTATTGTAGATCCAACTTCTCTGCCAACGAATGTATCAGACGTTGCTGTAGACGGGCTAATATGTTTGCACACCAACTTGACTTCTTTGGTTGTTCGACTGAATCTTTTACTAATCAATGTAAATGCGTCTGTAACTGCGAATCTTAATGTTATTTTTTATTTTAAGTGTATTAAAGGGGGCCACCCCGTTAATAATAAATAAATAAATAAATAAATAAATAAATAAATATAAAAAACCTGTTGCCATCGAAACGGGAAAGGCGAATACGCCTTTGCACATAAATATCAAATTATTATACGCGTAATATACTTCGTGTACAGCTTTGTATCGTGGAATACTAGAATCTTCTAATGTATCATATTTATTATATTGTGTTCACTGAAACAAATATGCGAATAAAGTTGAGATGGTCCATGACCAATCACCGTCAGTAATACGAACATGCCATAATGTACAAATACACACGCGTTAATATCATATACCTGTAATGCTGCGAATAACCGATAAAATAATGAAGATATAATGTTGAAAGAATATATTATTTTTGCGATTACAGATTATATATTTTCGAATCATTGTTGACCAATGAATTTACAGTTTATCCGTGGCATGATACATAGCGTAAATTATTTTGTTCCATCGTATGGTTAAATATGTATTTTCGCTTTATCCGTACATACCTATTATCTATATGTATTTATTCATCACGTCGGTAGTTTCAAGTTACACCAGTTACCTGTGGTTTATGCACAATATTAGAGGAAAAACAGATGTATCTCTGCATACGTATGTATATATACATATAGTCGCAGATGCACTGTCTATTAGATTCTTAAGGGCCTTCTGAAACACTTAATACTTTCTCGAACAGAGTTAGTCCTCATTTAAAAATCATATTGCTAACTTTAAGACATTATTACTGCAGGTCAGATGTTGTATTACACAAAATTTTTTGTCCCTTATGAGCTCCCCTACCACTCTTTCAAATACTGAAGCGTATACTTGTTACATCCTGTATATTACAATACTTACAAATTCTCATCCTTAGGAAATCTAAAAAAATGAGTTCCTTCTTCTTTTCCATTATAGGCATTCTTATAACCCTTGTAAGAATATGATTGTCCATTCCACTTTTTGGAACTCATTGCAATTAAAAGCCCTGAAATAAAACGCTCTAAAAAAAGAAAAAATTAAAAAAAGAAAAAAGAAGCATGTATTCTCTGATGATTCTCTGCTTCTAGAATTAATATGCAGAAAATACATTTGAAATATTCCAGAGTTTCCATTTTCTTAAAAAATAAATAAATTAACATAACAATATTAAAAATGAGATTCCATAAATAGAGAATATATTTAGAAAATACATTTAGAAAGTTTAGAAGTATAGAAAATACATGGCCTTTGAATATTTCAACTTTACCGAAATTTGCCGATCATTGCCGAATGGCCCTTTAAATTGGCTGTGTACTTTCATCTCTTTCTAAATCCGGAGTGTCGCCTCTTATTATATCTACTCTTTGACCAGGGTACATTCCCGGCGCTGTGGCAAGGTTTACGTTTCGCGCTTCTGGTTAATTCAATCGCCGTTGGTATATATAGAAGTTTCCCGATTATTAGATTACCGCGTCTAAGGCAGGGATCTGCTAGTAAGCCTTACTGACGAGTCCAATAGCAGATCCCGGGACGAAACGTTAACTTCCTTTTCCTCCACAGGAGCGTAGAGTGGGTATAAGGAGAGTGTGGCCGATTAGCCGGTATCGCCATTTTGAGGACAAGCGGGTGCATCACCTGCTATTACATTCAGTTCAAACTTCGCGCCTCTGAAGTTAGCGTTAACGTTTTTACACACATACAGTATCACAGCCGACTCTAGTACTAGCCGTGCTAAACAACGTGGCAACACCGCTAATGGCGGATCGGGAGTCCTATTTTCAATAGTGGAGTCTTGTGCTCGGATTTGCAATTAAAGCATTTTTTAAATAGATAATTATACTAAAATGCACAATTGTTTATTAATTGTGTATAACAAATATATAAATATTGTAACTATAGTAAGTAGAAGTAATATAAAAGCATATTAATACTAATAAATGTGGTATATATTTTGTGGACTCTCGGATCAGTTTGATGTTGTGATGCATTATATTTGAAATATTTACAGTGATTTCAAGAAAATATAAATGTGAAGTGAGGTAAAACCATCTGTGAACCAAACTGAAGCATTCCAAAGCCGATAAGCGGATATATAAGCTAACAAAAACCTGAAATTGACAAAATTATTGGTACGACATGAAAGAGGTTAAATGAACGCTGGTGAACGTGTGGAGTTATGTAGTATAATTTGGTACCAAATAAACGAGTATTATGCAGGTAATTACAAAGCCATTTCTACTTGATTATTATTTATAATTTTAATATAATCATTTAGTAAAATCTTTAAAGAAATTGATAATAGTTTAAACAAAATAATATCGTAAATAATTTTGACCACAAATGCTTGTTTCTGCAAGCAAATAATGTATATTTGATTGGATAGTAGTATATGTTAAGTTACATAAAATATGTATGTAATTTTCAGGTTGCAAAAACTGTAATTCCAAGCAAACTTCATGGTTTCATAGAAGTCATGAACGTCATTGGCTTCCATTATCGCATACATGCGAGCGAATAAAGTTATCGCTTTTTCAATGGGAATCTCGAGGCCTCATCTTTGTAAGTGATTAAAAATTATATTATCTAATGTTTTACCATTATCCCCTGGAAGTAATATAAATTTATATATAGAAATTTAATTTTTTAGATACAGAATGGGACTCGTAACCAGACGTGTAAATTGAAGGTTTCTACAAAACGATGGAAGGATCATGAAGTTTATTATCATCACACGAATACCCATTGAAAATTGTTTAATGATAATTTATCACTTTCTTGAAAAACTTGTAATTTCTTATCACTTTCAGTGTTTAATTTGTTGTTTTGAAATTCTAATAACAGTTTCAAATTACAAGTTTTTCTTCATAATTGTTTACTTAATCCGAAAAGAAGGGCAATTGAAAAGAATGGAAGTTCTTGTTTCTTATACTCACTACGAGTCTTGAATATATTAGTGACAGAATATTTTGTGTAATTTTCACGAGGCTATCCATTTCTTCTGCAAATTGACATATAAAAATGTAATTATTATCTTGTGAAGTGCTATCACAATTTCCCTTTCAATTGGGAACACGTATGAAATGTGTAAAAAAATTGTATCCAAGAAAATTATAAATATGTAAAATAGAATTTCAAAAAAACTGAATATATGTATATATATATAATAAGTATGATTTTGTAAAAATTTATTTGTCATATTGCATTATTAATACAGGCAAAATATATGTTGAAAACACTAGATTTTATTAAATAAATGTACACTATACACTAAAATAAAGATCTGCAGAATTAATATAAATCAATAAAACTTCTCTGAATGAAAGCCGTTACTTATTTTACATTATATTACATAATAAGTATAATTGGTATAATACAAATATTTAAAGAATAGGCGAAAAATCGAGAGACCGGTAGAGGGAGACTGAATAGCCGGGAGGCCGATTGTAGCGAGAGTCTGGAAGGCTGATTGGGTAGGTTGGGTTAGGTATATCCAGGCCGGACTCTCGCGCTGTTGCCATTTTACCCTTAGCACGGCTAGTATTAGAGTCGGCTGTGACAGTATCTATATGTAGTAACCATCGGATACTGGATTACCGACCTCTGGGGGCGGAAAGAAAAAGTTCCCAAAAAAAATGGACTATGTTGTGACAGATAGATCATTTATGGCAGTCACGTGGTTAAAGATAGTACCGTGGGGTCTGTGTACGCATAATAAAATAAACATATACAACTTTTATTGATAAACACGCAATTAACTTCGGAAAGTGTTTTCTATAATAACTGCACTAACAATCAATGCTTTGTAAACATTTAGAACTTAATAAATGCGTTTAATGTAAATATAGGAATATACCCAAGGTCAGGTACGTAATTTATGTCGGCCCTGCTTTAAGCTATTTATAGCACGGCGCGATAAGGACCCGGCCATGTTTGTAAACAAAAAGCTCGAATTTCATCGATATCGTACTTCCAAGAATTAGAAGCGAAGAAACAATATTTCTTTCTGATTCTTTTTTTAGAATGTTTTTTGTTTGATTGTGGAGTGCCGTACAGAGCCCTTTTTTGCAATTTCGCTTTCAAAATTTCGTACAAGAATAAATGTTAATGCTTTTATAGAAGAAATTTATTCTTAGACCTTTTTTCCAAAAAAGGGCTCTGTACGGCACTCGGCCTTCTCCCCCTGAAAAAGAATATCACAATTATTATGCGTTGTGTTTCTTATCCTGTCAGAATTCTTGGAAGTACGGTCCCATAAGGAATACACGGAAAACGGTTAGTTCACGATTCTGCCACCAGAGGTCGGTAATCCAGTATCCGACACCCAAATTTACCTCTAAAAGTAACGCACTAGGGCGGCGCTTCTGTTCAAGTTTCTCCTCGAAGTAAGTTTGGACTCCATCTTCTTTTTACCAACGCATGTTGTACACCACGCGAGAACAAAAGTGATAATTCCAATTTTGAAGACAGAATTTATTACGTAAGGATTAATTATGTCAATGTAAAAGTCGTTAGTTACTCCTCATTTCGGTAGTATTGTAAACTATTGCATTTATGAACAATTTGTATTACTTATGAAAATCATTGACCGAAATTTTCAATAGACCGGCTGCTAAACGTTTAAAAGTTATGAAGGTCATTAAGTTGATCCGAACTATACAATAATCTTTCCTGTACTGTCTTTTATTTGTGTGTTTTGACAATAATTAAGTTTCTTTCTTTGAACTCTATTCGTAACGTAATGCTTAGGTTAGAAACGATCAGCCATAGTTTCGTAGAAGCGATTAGATTGCATCAGAATGCGCTACATATAGTCTTGTAACTACTGTTTTTTAATTTCTTTTCCAGGTATTCTACTAGAAAATGGCACAGTTTTTCAATAGATTAGGACAGTTTGGTATGGGCCTAGCTTTAACCGGGACTGTTATTAATTCTGCTCTATATAATGGTTAGTTCTCTTCGTTGTTTTCCAAAAGAAATTCCTTAGAATACAATTTAAATATATGCTCGTTTTTCAGTGGACGGAGGTCATAGAGCCGTCATCTTCGACAGATTTGCCGGTATAAAGAGTCACGTAGTAGGTGAAGGAACGCATTTCTTCATTCCCTGGGTACAGAAACCTATCATATTTGATATTCGATCTAGGCCAAGAAATGTTCCTGTCGTTACCGGAAGCAAAGATCTGCAAAATGTAAACATCACACTTCGTATCCTCTTTAGACCGATACCGGATTCCCTACCAAAGATCTACACCATTCTTGGTGTTGATTACGACGAAAGAGTATTACCGTCTATTACTACTGAAGTATTGAAAGCAGTTGTTGCTCAGTTCGACGCAGGAGAACTGATCACGCAGAGGGAGATTGTCTCTCAGAAGGTCAGCGAAGATTTGATGGACAGAGCTCAACAGTTTGGATTAATTTTAGACGATATTTCAATTGTAAGTGGGTTACAATAATTTTTCTTTGTAATCGCGATTCACGCGATATTAGTTGCAGACTTTCAGGATACGTGTTTTTTTTATTCTAGACGCACTTAACATTCGGAAAAGAGTTCACGCATGCTGTAGAATTGAAGCAGGTAGCGCAGCAGGATGCGGAGAAGGCGCGTTTCTTAGTAGAGAAGGCGGAACAACAGAAGAAAGCAGCAATTATTAGCGCGGAGGGTGACGCGCAGGCTGCCATTTTAATCGCGAAATCGCTCGGCGATGCCGGCGACGGTTTAGTTGAGCTTAGAAGAATCGAAGCTGCAGAAGATATTGCGCATAACTTGTCTAAATCTCGTCAAGTGGCTTACCTGCCATCGGGGCAAAACGTCTTGCTAAACTTACCGCAATAAAAAAATAGACTGGAACAAATATTGTATATTTAAGTTGAGCATTTATATCATAACAAATGCATTTTGATGGTAGAATGGTATATGAGATATAGCTGCTGTGGGAAACTCTCCGAAAGTGTTGCATAATAGGAATATATATATATAATTAGTTCGAAATTTCCATCTTTTATATGCCAATGCATTTTTGTACCTTTAATGTATGCAAATAATTTCAAACAGTTTATTGTGCACTATCAGGCTTATAGTTTTGCACGTTTTTCTTTCTTTCAATAACACAGTAATTGCTCGATGAACTGGTAACCTTTTCTTATTGCTAACTACATTTCGATTGCTTCACAAAACGAGGAGAGCATTTTCCTTGAGTATTTTCAATACCCCATCAATGAATACAATTGCGCAGCAAAAAAATTTACGAGTTGAAATATTTTAGCCTTTGTAGAAACGGCGGGGTTATTGATTCACTAAATTTTGGCTTTTTACCTCAACGTGAGCTTTCGTTTGGAATAAGCAATAACATAGTTTTCTCCGTTTCAGTATCTCAAAAAAAAGGTACATTTTTCGGCAACATTCTAATTTTTGTCATTTTAATTTTTTGTTATATTTTATACATGTTATTTCATTACCGTGCCAAACAGATCGATTCGTAAACCTCTCAGGTGTTGCGTACTGCAGCGTTATTAAGGAGTAACAGCACAAGTACTATTACCGATTGTAAATTGATTCTATACCACAAGCTCTGCACTCGTACGTAAACAGTTTTAGATAGACAGACGCGTACATACGTGGCATTGGAGTCGCGTATACGAGCGCACGCCGGATTTGTGAATAATACTATTTAGTAATCATTGTAAACGTTTCCTCAGATTTAAATGTTATTTTTTAGAACGAAATACTTTGCAAAATTTTTTTTAGATTGCACCTTGTGATTTCACAGATTTCTGTACATATCGATCCTTGGACGAATTATTAAGTTTCGTGGGAGCTATTCATTCATATAAGAATCGTCCGATAGATTAGAACGATCAATCAGCGACTCGAAATTGATGAAAGATTATTTCGGTGGGGGTGCTTCGGTCTGGCGTTTGTCGGTATTACCGGTTAACAGAGAAAACAATTTATCATAATTTAGTGAGCACCGCGGGGTTCCTTTCGGAGGTGGTCCGCAATGAAAATTGGAAATACGGATTTGCTGAGCTCAACTTTTTCTTCATTTATTTGAACCGCGATTTTGTCCAATATCTGCTATAAAATTTACATTTTTTTTCCGTAAAAGTTAGATTAATCAAAAAAACATTACAATAACTGAAATTTTTGTTAGCTTGTAGATCTGCTATAAAATTTACATTTTTTTTTTATAAAAGTTAGATTAATCAAAAAAACATTGCAGTAACTGAAATTTTTGTTAGCTTTTTGTAGATCACTGTTTCAGTTTTAACTCTGGAAATTCGTTCAAAATCTGCTCGATCAGGGAATCTGTTGCCGATCTGCACGCTGATGGTTTATGAGGCATGATTTGGTGAAAAAAGGCCCGAAGACCGTAGAATAATTTTCATAACAATTTATCTTCGCGCTTTGTTTCTTGTTTTAGAACTATTGTTCTGACAGTATTCGGAAGTTAAAAGATTTGCCAGACTAAACAGCATCGATACAGTTTTCACTAAATTATAAACTAGCTGCGCGAAGTTGCAGAGCGAAGGAGCAAGGGGCGAGAACGAAGGCGGTAGGAGCGCGAGGCGAAAGCAGATTAGCGTGAATAATGAAGACACGACCCCGTGAAAGCCTAAGCGGGCCTCCTTAAGTCTGTTCCTTCGAGTAGAAGCCGAAGCCGGAAAGGAAGGATGCTGGCTGAGAGGTGGAGCGGACAGAAAGGAGGTAGAAGCAGTTAATTACTCCTCCTATCCAGGGGATAACGACTTCCCCTTATTTGTCGAGAGGCGCAAACAGCCAACCCTCGCTGAAATCCCTTGGCAAGACGATTTCTCGGATATATAGCCACCTCGGAGCTTTGGATCTATTCCATAACTCGAGCGTTGCACCGTTTTAACGCCGGCTAGGTGGACCCGAAAACTGTTTTTCGCGACGTTTTTTTCAAATCGCGATCTCTTCCCTTGATCGCCTGAAAAAAGCTCCGATCGGATGGTTTCGATACGGACCATATTTCGATCGACTGGACGATTTATCTTTTAAAATCTATAAATTCGGGAATGCGCGTGAAGTTACTGCACCATACATTTCGTTCATTGTTTTCGCTAATGTGCTGCGCTTTCAGTAAATTTCCCCCAGCCGAAACGACAATAATACGTTGTGAGCGTAAGCGATTACCCTGTTCAAATACTAATGTACGAACATGTAAATCGTTTCGTTACCAATAAACCGTTGCGAACTAATTTCCATAGCTCGCGGTTTTTACGGTGTTTATAGGAACAGAAGTCCTCGGACAAGATTTTACTTGCCGAGAGATCAGCGCGTTGTCTCGAAAACTCAAACTCGCGAAAACCTTCAAACTTCCGCACGAGTCGTCAGCCGCGTCGTATCGATCCTGAAGCGGGTTACATTTTCCCTCGGACGAAATCGCGAGATATGATAGCAGATAACGGTACGAGGATAATATGCAACGACGTCTTGGACGAAAGTTCAAGGTCGCCTTTATCGTCGGTGTCTTCGAAGAGAGAAGAACGACGAACGACAAAGAACGGCACATGTTCCTCAGGCCACGGATGCGTGCGACGAAATAAATAATAGGTACAGCCGAATACGCGCACGAGGAACGTAGAAGAAAGAGAGAGGGAGACTAATTACGAAAGAAATCATAATAGGCGCACATGCACCACGGGCTGTTGGGCTAACGATCGCTTCCTCTGCATCTGCACCTGTTACTGCGACCCTACGGTTGCATTGATGCACGCGAGCCACATATGCCGATGGCCTTCATCGAAGACACGACCGCCTAAAGCGGCAGCCCCTTTTCATCGTTCCATCTTTTACCATTTTCAAGATGCACCGTGTCCGAAATCGTAGGAGCCCGTAGATCTCCCCGCTCGATCGGTCGGCTGTAACTATACAGGGTGGGGCAATAACTATTAGGTTGAGCAGAAAGTTGGTGCCGTTTCTTCGGTTAAATTCAAAGATAATTTCCTCTATACAGGGTGTAACAAAAATGTTGTAGTTCCTTAAAAGCGGTGATTCCTGAGTTAATTTCAAACAACTTTTTCCTTAGCGAAAATGTTATATGGAGCTTTATTGACGAGATATTAACAAAAACCCCTGACCAATTAGAATACGAATACAGTGGACTGTGGACGAATTTCAGCGCGGTCTAGCTGGGAGTAGTATTGGTCCGTCATCGTCCGCACCATCATTAATTCGCTGTACTCGCTCTCCTATTGGTCAATGTTTTTCGTTGATTACTCGTTAACAAGGCCGTACCTAACATTTTCTCTAAGGAAAAAGTTGTTTAAAATCAACTCAGGAATTACCCCTTTGAAGGAACTGCAACATTTTTGTTACACCCTGAAAAGGAAAAGTATTTGCACGGTATAATAGGGAAACATATTGTGATACAAACATTTGTTGTTTGGGTGCAGTCATAGAGGAGTCAGTAATGTCATCTTCATTTTTTTTTTAATGCAGTGCTATATTTTTTTTATCGCAATCTGATAGCCTGTGTTGAGAAGACTTCAGTAAGTGATTACTGAAGGTCATGCAAGACCATGGATAGTTCATATTACAGAAGATGTTGGAAGTGCTGTCCGTTTACGTAAATGCAAAGCTGCAATCTTCGTATCGCCGCATCACGTACGTACATACAGTGGCTCCAAAAAGTATTGGTACACCTAGTTTTTTTGTAGTAATTTTATTTAGACGAATGATATTTTGTTACAAAGTGTATCCGTCGTTACTAAATATGAAAGAAGTTTATTCTTTAGGAAGACTCAATAACAAGTTATAACGAAATTATATATATAAAAAAAAAAAAAAAAAAAAAAAAAATTGGATGGCCAAATAAATTATTGGCATAGTTCTAATTTCGATAAAAAGCTTTCAATTATATTATAAAATAAATGTCTAATATTTCATATGCAGTCCTTTTGCGACAATTGTAGCTTCCAGTCCTTTGGACATGAATGTTACGATCGTTTTAGTCGTTTCTTCGAAAACATTTTACTATTCTTTTAGAAGAGTTTTATTAGAAATTTTCCTTTTTCTTATTTTTCTTTTGTCTAATACGTGCCACAAATTTTATCGGTGACTGGTGGTGTTAGAAGTTGTTTTAGCATATTATATAATAACCATTCTTCTGTTCTTTCGCGGAATGCTTCAGTTTATTATTTTGTTGAAAATAAAAAGTCTCATTCAGCCTGAGTTTCTGTACACTTTGCGGTAAATTATCACGCAACACGTTGATATAAAACTCTGGATTCATTATCCCTTCGATAAAAGCAAGATTCCCTACCCCATTATACGCTATACACCCCCACTTTGCCGTGTTTGAACGTTGGTCGAAAATTTTTTGG
Source organism: Perdita meconis (assembly GCA_030770465.2). Taxonomy (NCBI): domain Eukaryota; kingdom Metazoa; phylum Arthropoda; class Insecta; order Hymenoptera; family Andrenidae; genus Perdita; species Perdita meconis. The sequence continues at coordinate 6,518,311 of JASKOS020000004.1, forward strand.
ATTAAGCTCTATATTGGCTTTTCGCCATACAAACCTTCATCCATCGGATCCACAAATATTAAATTTAGACTCACATTAAAATACGACTTGTTTCCAAAACTCTATTGGCTTTTTAATACACGTCTTTGCAAATTTTAAACGTTCAGTCTTATTATGAAAAATTGCGTGTGCTAATACTTTTTGGTGCCACTTTATCTGTTTCATCGTTTTTGAACTTATATTTGTTTTAAATAAACCCTTATGTTTATGTAAATAGATGGTCTTCTAATATTGTTTACGTTGTACACGCGTTACATTACACACATTGCAATGTAAGAATGTTTATCATACTACCACATTCGACCTTCTGTGACCTTCAATAATAGCTTGCTGAAGTCATATCAATGACATTCGATTAAGGAAAAAGATGACCTTTAACTCTTCTCTATGCCTCCACCCACACAAAACATGTTTGTATCACAATATATCCGCTTTTATACCGTGCATGTTCAATACATACTTTCTCCATACCATCACAAATAAAGGAAATATTCCAAGTGGATATCTGTGACTGTAGAATAAAACGTATGTCACATTTTTTAAAAATTTGATATTAGGCTATAACTGGGATTTAGAAAGTAGAATTTAAATTTTATCAAAGAAAAAATGTATTAAAAGAATGTTTTCCATTAAAAATAAGAATATAAGAAAATTCGAAGAACTTCGATTATTCAATCAAAATTATTCTCAATTTTCACTTTTCCGGGATTTCAATAATTTAATACACTAGGTATAAGAATACAGCAGAACTTCGAGCACAATTTGAACTATGATTGATTAATAATGTTGTAATTATAACTTTATTAATTATTATTAATTATTACTGATTTAATATTATAATAATGTAGTAATTATTATTAAAACTTTAATCGTGAATATTTCGAATTACAACCATAGATATTTATTGCCCTACCCTGTATAAAATCGTATTACTCGTATGAAAATTTTTAAACAATTTTTGCGCAGATTTTTCGGAACAAAAATCCCTGTTGTCTTCGCGAATCGAGTTAATCCAGCTGATAGCAGTTAGAAAGGAGCGTACGTATGATGTCCTCCAATGCGTAAGATAATTGGAAACATAATGAACATCCGCTTAGTAATCTGTTTGCCGGTTCTCAGAGGAATGGCCGGCTTTGAAGTGGTCAGTGCAATAAACACGGTCATCGCGTAAAGGTAAACGTGATTAATTAAGGGGGAAAGCATGGAAACGAAAATAGGCCTCCGGTGGTCCGTTTGCGATTCTGTTCCTCTTTTCAACGCGAGGAACACGGTACTCCGGGGGCATGTAACGAAACGCGTTGACCACTGTACGAATTAAAGGCCGGAAAATTGGATGGGTCGTGACGTTAAACGACCATGCTTTCCGCTTTCTTTTGTGCCGTTTCGCTGATAACTCATTTCGATGGCAGCTCGTGCGTGGAATGGACTCCGTTACTTGTCGAAACTTGAGAAATAATCTTCACCGTGTTATCGACGTTTGAGTAATCGCGTGTTATTTCGTATGGAAATTTGATTTCGCGCGCGTAGTTAAAAGCCGGCGATTAATAATTGCGCGCTCCGCAGCTACGTAGCATAACTTGCATCTGTTTTATTCCGACGCATTGAAATATACCGCTGCTCGGGCAAAAGTCGTAGAACTTGCGGAACGTCGATGCACAATTTATCACCACGAACTTCATCTCCACGATCGCCGTGATTTGCACTTCATTATTTTTCTAGCGCGGTCAGCAAAGGACTCGTTCTTTTGACAAATTTTCGGTGAACGCCTGCAGGCAGGAGCGCGAAAAGCTTTACACCGTTTCGACTCATTAAGGAAGAGCCATTCGGTTAGCATAATCTCCCCCAAGCTTAGGACGTGAATGCGGTCGAGCGGCTCGATTGCGCCTCTTCACCCTTGTCTCTCATTTTTGGCTAGCTCGCACGCGAGGAGTAATTTTCAATAAATGCACCCGACTCGATTTTGTCGCTGATCGTTGTCTAGTTGATGCGCTGCGAACGGGAGTCCCGTCATTCACGATCCCGCCCCCCCCTTTTTTTTCTCTCGTTTCCTTCTCGTTTCTATTCTAGTTTCGAAAGTGTGGTACTTGGCTGACGCGCAGGAGCAACAAAAAAAAAAAAGCCGCAGTCTCGAATGAACCGGCCGACACCTCGTACGCTCGCTATATTCACCTCTCCGTTATAGAGCTAAACGGTTTCGGGCGAAACCCTCGGGGAAGCTCGCCGGCAGATTGATTTACATCGAAGTCAGCCCCGAGCCGGCCTGTAATCTCGCGACGACGCCGGTCAGAAATGCACGCGACCAACGCGCCGCGCCGCTTCATCCCTTTCACGACCCCCGAGGGTGCATTATGGCTCGAGCCGTCCTGTCGAGAACCAATATATCACGCAGATTAGTTTGTTCTAGCAACTGTTCGGATGATTCTGCGGTTTCGTCGTTTACTCTTTCAGGATAACGTTCCGATTCTGTGCAGGTCGATTCGTCGGCGGTCGGCGCAGAGCTTTCGAACGGAAAGCGGAGCCGCGCTCCCGTTAGGAACGTTTCCTCCTCGGCAGCGTCCCCAGGAAGCGCAGAGGTCATCGCGTGCAGACCTCCACGAGACGATCGTGAATTTCTATTGTCAACGGCACACGAGAAAAGAAGGTTCACGGCTGCGGGGTTACCTGCTGCCTTCAGGGTCACCGTTATCTAGCGACCATCTTACGCACGGCTGTCGCGAAACTGGAACGGACACTCCGAGCCTCGAGTAACGTCACTATCCAACGTTGTTTGTTTAGGAAATTTGTCTGTTTGTCTCAGGTTTGTCAACTCATTTCTGTTTTCAAACAATATCGTAGAATCCCCAGTAGTAGTAGCATTCCCAGATGCCTTATGTACATCCACAGAACATCCGTTACGGACGTTCTCTACGTTCGGAGGACGTCCAGAAAGATTCATATGTACCTTGTACATCCTCATTACGTTATTTAAACGTCGTAGGAAGGTCCTAGAATACAAAATGGAACATCCTAAGGATGTACTGTGTCGACATTCTCAGGACATTTTCCGAATGTTCAAAAGTAAGATTCTCTATACGTTTCTGGAACGTTTAAAATTACTAAATGAAACGTTATCTATACGTTTTGTGATCGTTTTAACAGCTTTATACAGGCTTTTGGCCCATTATAATTTGCATTCTTGGATATTATGAAATAAAATGTAGATTTTTTTATCTTCACAATAAATTTGATTATCTGTATAATAATTGGACTGCGGATTTGCATGCAAAATAAAATTCAGACAAATACAAATAAAGAATGGAAACTTGAATTACAGTATGTTTAATTTTGTAAACATTGTAACTTGAAGTATATTTTTTACATTTTCTATATTTCAGCATCTATCATTAGCCTTGTAGATTTTTGTGCATTTAAAATTGCCATAAATGCATAAAAATCCGCACTCTAATAATAATATACATTTCATGCATGTAGAAACGGATGTTCCAAGAATATTCGAAATTTAAGCCACATAAAAACATAGGATTCTCGGAACGGACGCTTATAAGTAAACTGCGGATTTCTATGCACTTATGACAATTCTAGATAAGCAAAAATCTACCACATCGATCAGAGATACCAAAATACTAAAAATATTAAAAATATAAGACTTGTTATATCATTTAAACAATAAGATACACAGTTATTTAAGCTTTAATTTCTTTTTTGTTCGTGAAGATTTGATTTTGCATAAAAATCCGCAGTCTACTTATAAGACATATACAGGGTGTTTGGGATATTATAGGCAAACTTTGGAGGGTGATAGATCACGTAAAAACAAACAAAAAACTTCTATATGACTTGGGTTCAAAACTCAACCATTTTTGAAAAAAACTGTCATAAACATTTAAGCTATAAACAACTATAATTCCAAATAGGAACGTTTTTCGTAAGCAATTTCTTCGCTAAAATAAAGATTACGATCTTGTTAATCCAATAAGTACAGTAACTGTGATATTGTTACCTCGTATCGCAAAAAAATAGTATTTTTCTAACCCCCTAAATTACCCTTTAAAATCGCGATAAATTAAGGGGTTAGGAAAATATTATTTTTTCGCGGTACAATGTAACAATATCACAGATACTGTACTTATTGGATTAACAAGATCGTAATCTTTATTTTAGCGAAGAAATTGCTTACGAAAAACGTTCGTATTTTGAATTATAGCGGTTTATAGCTTACATGGTTATGACAGTTTTTTTCAAAAATGGTTGAGTTTTGGACCCAAGTCATATAAAAGTTTTTTGTTTGTTTTTACGTGATCTATCACCCCTCCAAAGCTTGCCTATACTATCCCAAACACCCTGTATAGATAGGACCTTTAAAACGGACGTTTCTAGAATGCCCATAGTTTGTCTCACAAACGTCCTAGGGATGTCTAAACTGGTATGTAAACTGGACATAAAATGACGTCTTTAGGACGTATGGTGCTATTTAGGTTTATTGTTGATGTGTTATCAGTTGGCCAATGGTTAGAATTATCATTCTTGTTTTCCAATGGTGCAATGATTGTACCCAACGTAAGGCCCACGTCAGCGGCGGACTGGCCAGGTTGTCAGATTGGCCGATGAATAGTGGGCCTCCTTAAGCATGGGACAATATGTTACAAATGCTACTGATCTTTGCATATTAAATGTTAATGACAGGTCTTGAGGGTTCTCGTTATCTTTTGGCAACTAATATTTTTGGCCCCAGTCCGCCATTGCCTCCATTTACTTTACTTAAAGGTTTAATTAAAGGTTTCTTTGCATAGGATCAATAGTTGAACGTCTAGAATAAACTAATAGTAAGAAGATCAATAAAATGGCTTCAATAATAGCCTTATTAATCTTTAAAAAGAACGCTCCGCGCTGGCCAGCCAGGCCGGCCATGACATCAGCCCCGACAACATCGTGGGGCTGATGCTGCGGAGCATCGAGTCGTGGGACGCGGTCGCGGCATTCGCGGAATCCGTCCTGGTCGCGAAGAGGGTCGATGGGTGTCTTCAGGGCTCCCGTCCGGGCCCTGAGGACTAGATTTGCTGACAGCACGGCGCAGAGAGCACGCCACGGGCCCAGACCGAAGTAATGCGATGAGCGGATACCGGTCTGGGTCCCATGTGGGGGAACAGAGGTGTTTTTTAGTGGGTACGCCCCCAGCAGACAACGCTGGAGGGTAAGTCCCACAGTACTCCCGCGGTCACACTGGCCGCGGGACGTCTGCGTAAGGCATTTTTCACCTTTCAAAAAAAAAAAAAAAAAAAAAAAAAAAAAAAAAAAAAAAAAAAAAAAAAAAAAAAATCTTTAAAAAGAGTAACTACAACGTGGGGGAGAGTGGAGGAAACACAAACGCGGGGTAATTACGAATATGAATTCAAGACTATGCTAGAAAAGCATGAGCAACTCCTCCTCTTGTCACGTGACAGCTTGTGTCGTAGGCATTGTATTATAGAGGTGTTCCGACAAAGCACCTGTGTCTGGTTGATTTTTTGTGATCAATAGGTGGAAGATCCTCTGGTCGCCGCTAGGGGCGTCATGGTCAGAACTCCGCGTATGGTATGCATGTGTGCGAATGAAGTGCGTCACAGGTGATCACAGAGCTTTACTCACGCTCGGTCTCCCCACTATTTGAGCTTGCTGAACCAATAGGAGCGCTCCCCACGGATGTTTCTACTCAGACGCACTCTAACGGTCGCTAGAAGATCTTTCATTTAATGATCATACATTTCTGAGGGAACTTGCAATACCTGTATAATACACCGTGGTCGCAGCATCCGTCGTAACAACTAAACTCGAAACTATCCTGAGTGTGTTCAAGAATCCGGGTGCGCCCGTTAGAAAGAGCTGCTAGTTGGAGGGAGTCTCTGTTTCACTCTTACACACACGTCTTATGGATGCAAGAATACGCTATAGTCGCATGCATAGAAATACGCGATTACACAGTGTGCATTCCAGGTAGTGCAGAGTTCAGTGGTCGTAGCATACCATGAGACGTAGTGACATACATTGTTTCGATGCTCGTGTGACCGGGCCTTTAGTTGGTCCAATGTTATAAATGTCTTTTTAATTAATCAATCATAGTATTTGTACACCCAACATTGAATATTCATAGGAAAATTGGCATACCTTTGTTATCGTAGTCCCTACTTTGGAAATTCATGAACAAAAACATTAATTTTAGGTCTGTTTTTTATTTCTGCACTGTCTGAACTGGTGCAGAGTGAACCACTTGCTATCTCTTTCCGTTTTGTGAAATAGAAAAAGCTAGCAATTGGTTCGTTCTGCATTAGGAATAAAACACAGACCTTATATCTCAACTGATTCCCAACTGTTGGATACTGTTGACAAACCAGAAATGCTACTTGAATCTGCTACTGATGTGAAAAAAATCACCTTCCCGATTAACATGAATTATTTCCATTATTTCGAATTGTATTTCCTCGAAACTCCATTCTCCGGCGCGGGCGTTTCGAACAGAAGCGTCGGTGTTATCCAACACATTCCAAGCGTCATCCACTAATCTCCTCTCGTCTTTTGTTCTAGCTCGTTACTCGGCTCATCCTCATTAACCTCTAGTGCGTTCTCCAAGTTCATCCTCTCCGTCGTATATCCCACCAACTTTGTCCAGTCGTTGTTGTTGTTCAGCAAACCCGCGTCCCCGGGTGTTCCCACAGAAGTATCTTTCGTGCTGACCGTACAGACATTAATTCGGTCAGGAAGGAACGAGCGGCAAGAAGAAGAGCGGCGAGGGGCCGCGAACGAGAAAAGGTAAGAGGGACAGAAGGGAACTTGTAACATATGTGTAACGCGAGGGGCGTTTCGTGGCTGCGGTCCCGTCCATCTGTGGCAAGGAGTCCAGACGTAATTGCCACATCCTCAGATGCTGTTGCCGTACCTGTGTACACCGTTCGCTCCGATTCACGAAAATCGTCACGAGCGACGATTCGCGTGGGACACGCATTGCCCGAGCAACGAGACTGACTTATTAAATATTTCTACCAGTGCGAAGTGTTCTTCTGCACTTCGCAAACTGGAGTTTTTCAATTCTGAGAAAATTTGAAGAATCTGATTCTAGTAACAATGTAGTTAAGGGGTTACATATACCTGTGAAGGGAAAAAGTAGGATGGTTTTAAAGAATTTTTTTGTCAGCAAAAAACTTTTCTATTAAAAAGCCCTTATACAGGGTGTAACAAAAATGTTGCAGTTCCTTAAAAGCGGTGATTCCTGAGTTAATTTCAAACAACTTTTTCCTTAGTGAAAATGTTTTGTGGAGCTTTATTGACGAGATATTAACAAAAACTCCCGACCAATCAGAGTACAAATACAGTGGACGAATTTCAGCGCGCGCTCTAGCTGAGAATAGTATTGGTCCGTCATCGTCCGCGCCATTATTAATCCGCTGTACTCGCTCTCGTATTGGTCGGTGTTTTTCGTTAATAACTCGATAACAAAGCCCCACCTAACATTTTTGCTAAGGAAAAAGTTGTTTAAAATTACATTATGAATTGCCCCTTTCAAGGAGCTGCAACATTTTTGTTACACCCTGTATACATATATTGAAAAGGGAATACATTTATGTATAAAATTTGAAATTTACCTTAAAAAGTTCAAAGAGAAAGCAGCGTGGTATCTATTTTCATACGACAGTCTTATACGAAACAAAAAAGGAAAAAAAAACACTAGCTTTTGTCGTAGCCGATGATCGTTTGTTTTTAATATTTCGCAAAATGGCAGACTGTTTAACGTAGAAATCGAATTTATGGTTAAAAATCTGAAATTCTTTCATTAATAAAAAATAAACTTTGACAGCTATAAAACATATCCTACATAAAGACTAGCTTTATATCAAGATCTAGCAATTATATCAAGAACCTCTGTGCTAAATTTGAAGTAAATCGGTCGATTAGTTTTTGAAATATTAATGGTTACCGCAGACCCTTGGAACCAATTTTTTCATTTATCAGGCTGACATAAAGGCTCAAACATTGAAGCGAATGGACTGATGCGTAAATCAATTGTGACTTCTTTAACCAATTGTCACCTCAACTTAAAAATTTGTTGCGATTAATGTCTCATCGTCAGGTATCATTTCGCACAAAATTTAGTTCCAAAATCGTGGGACCAAAAATGAGCGAAGAAAGGCTTGATTTTTGGATCTTTCTTTCCTGTTGGTATATTTTCCGATTGAATTGCTACTTTTATGTATGCTTCTGAAAATTTCCGAGTATTCGCGGTTAATACTTACACGTATGTAGGCGCAAGGTACGTAAAAGCGTGTGTATACGTGCGCTCGCGATTGCGGCCTCTTCCGTCACGCGACATGCCGCTGCTACCGTTTTCTTCTTCTTCTCTTCTTCGCTTTTTCCAATTTCTCAGTCCCCTGTCTCTCTCTGGGCCCGAGCTTTTTCGTGGACGGTCACCAGTTGCACGTGAGAAGGAATTCCCGCGGGTGCAAATTGTCGTAAAATTGACGGTTCCAGGGAACGCACGCCTGAGGTCGGTTAAAAATGAGTGATTCGAGAATTTCCTGTCTCTTCTCATTTATGCGTCCTTCCGGCGAGTTACTGTTTAATACGGGGCCTTAGTATTAAACAAATTTTTTATTGCGACTTTTGAAAAAAAAATTGGACGTTGTTCTTTCGAAGAACGAGATTTTATTTAACAGTCTGACGTTGAAAGGACTTTTTTAACGATTCAAGCTGCCCGCGATCTTTGCGACGCTTAATGACACCGACAAGATTAACCGTCGAGAAAATAAAAACGCAGGTGAAGATAACGTAATAAATCTTCATTAGGAAGAAAAATTAAGAAGAAAAAACTGAGAGTACATATACGGGTAGATAATATAAGGATAAATGGTTGCGCCATTCTCACGTTTTCTTTTATTTTTCAAGACACTCTTTCCTTATGATCTTGTCGCACTCCATTATAAGCTCGTGCAACGTATTTAAAAGTCCCCTGCTCCGCATTATTATCTAATTAAACTTATTTATCGAGTCGTACCTTCAATTTATTTGATAATTAGATTCTGTGAACCGAGTGGCGAAACTGCAGAGCAGGGATTCGTTATTTTATCGTTTACCAAGCAAACAGTTTCGCCGAGGGTGCTTCTGAATCTTCTCCAGCGCTCTCGCTATTCGAAATGAAGGGTTGCCGGTAAACGGCAGGTTAACTTGCTCTCGGTCCCGCCTCGAAAATCCTCAGGATCTTCTAATTCAATTAGGATTCCGCCGTGGAAAGACCTGGAATCAGTCGACGATTAGGGTAACCTTATCATTACGTGCCGCACCACTCGACGCAACGAGTGCTTTTTGTATTTCGAATCTTCCGAACAGAAAAACAAAAACGTTTACAGTCGCGGCTGTCTAAAATCAATCGTGATTTCTGAAAAAAAAAGAAAAATATTGAGAAGGAAATATGGATTATAGATTAAGTATAAATTTGATGCTCTCGGCTTTTGTAACGCAAGTGAACAATTTTACGAAATCACGGAAGGAAGAAGTACAGCTCAAATACAAAATTAATAATTTCACTTGTCAATCATTCTTAATTGCAGTTTGGTTCTTGAGAACAGGGGTCCGCCTTCGATCATTTCCGTTAGCGCAGGAAGTTGGACCTGTGATTTTCCACACAATTTCAGCCGAAAATTCGGCCTATCCATAACGATACTTGTTCAAGGCCGCTATATATTTTGTCTTAAAAAGATTTCTCGTTTTTGGGACAACGATTTTTTTTCACTGGGGCGGGAAAAACGAATTGAATTAGGGTAAATTATAGGTGTTGCGTATTTTCTTAATCTTACTTGAGTACCTAGAAAAATAAAAGAGTGCCCATTCGCCTATAGATGCAGTTGTCGTGTTCTTCTTATTAATTAGCACACACAGTAATTTTAACGTTATATGTTTCTAGTTTTCATTTTTACATGTGACATCTCTCCTACAAAATAAGGAGAAACGCAACACAAACAGAAAACCTTAAACACTGTCAAAACGATCTGTAGAATATTAACTGCTAATGGTTCATATAACACTAAAAAATAACCGAAAAATATTCTATGTTAAATACTATAATACTTTTAAAATTTCTCTAATTCTGGAATTTGAAGTCTTCAGAAATTGTTGAAAAATTGAAATACAATGCAATCTGAGTAAATGTTAAAAAATATTTTTTTCGTGATTTGACGTTTTGTTTTTTTTTTTTATATTTAATTGGCATAAGATCTCCGGCATCATTTTCAAATTCCTTGAAATTGTTACACATATTTTTAACAAAATTGTTTATGCTATTATATAATGATTATTGTAACGATTTGCTCACAGCATTTATTCTATTAAAAATTTTTTCCCAAATATACAGGGTGAGACATTTAAAACAGGTCATCTGAATTACTCGCTTGCTTTTGAAAATACAAAAAAAAAAATACATCAAACCAAACTTATTTGGTATTGCGGGCTCATAATTAGATGATATTAATTTTTTTATAGGTAGAGGCGTCATGGAAATATGAAGGTCAAGTTTGTGTTTTTTAATGGAACGGCATAGTTTTTTTATTTACAATCTGATAGAGTATTTTAAGACATATACAATGACCTATTCTTAAGGTTATTCGAGGTCATTCAAGGTCAACTGCAATAGGGAAACTTCAGTTGCTCACGAACAACATTATGGATAGCTCGACTTCAACCAATTAAGTTTAGAAGTCAGAAGTAATGACAAATACCGTCGTGCGGGACTCTGTTTTCAGCGGGCCTTAGGCAGGTGCCTATTTTGCCTACACTGAGACAAAGCGTGGAGGAAAAATTACTACATTGCGTAGTAAAGAAGCAGGATAGAGTGAAATGCGTTCCTTTCTTCCACATTAAAAGGAAAAAGTAGCTTATATGTTTCTAAATTTAATAGACCAGTGTAGTAAAATTTACGGAAGGCTGTGATACACAGCGACATCTACGCTTCGGAAAGAAGTGGCGTCTCGTGACATAATCTTAATTTACTTGGCTTTTAGCGTTGTCTTTTCAATGCCTTTCAATGAATATCGCATAAATGTCCAAACAATGGTATAGTTAGTATTGGAAAAACTTATTTCTTGACATAGGTATTTTTTACGGGTCTAGCCGTTAGCAGTTACTGAGCATAGGCCTAGTTTCATAGGACTTAAGCTAGAGTGTTCTCATAATAATCGTCTTTCCCGCTAGTGCCTGATCCTAGCCCTGTTCCTATATAAGACGAGTTCCGAAATAATCTTCCACAACTCAAGCGCGGGTGCGTTAGCATAGATCTACTGATAATGAAGCAAGTTTTGGTTGATCCGATTGTCCAAAACGAAAATCGCCGTGGCCCCTTCTCTTCTTCCACCCCGATGTTTTCCTCTTCCAGTCGTCAATAACTCTGTTATAACCAATAATAATTCTCGTATCTATCCTATACCCCGCCTTTCCCGTCGCCGAGTATACCTCAGTGTATGTATTTCCATAAAGAAAAACTCTTTTTAGTTTGAGCGAAAGTTCCAATTTTGCTACATTCGTGTAGTAAAAATCAGCACACGAGGTTGTAGCTTTTACCAAGTCTTCAGAACCAAATATTACTACACTGGTGTAGTAAAAACATAACCACTTTCACCAATCCTGCCGTTTTAGTAGAAAATGTAGTAAAATTTCGCACAATGTATACTATAAATTAAAACATTTTTTCTTTCTACTGAAAGAGAGGTAAGGTATAGAGGTAAGAGCGGCCCTGTGCATAGAGATGACTCAAAAATGACTCTATACGTCTTGCATAATGCAACAATCTTGCAAATCTGGAACTTTAGCCTATTTGTAAGAATATTTACTATACTGGGTTAGGATCTTTGCACTGTATTCGGATTTTCACCATACGTGCACCTATCCTCCTACTTCAGTACAAAATGTAGTAAAATTTGAAACCTTATTTTTCTCAGTGTAGTTATAAAATTTGTAGAAGAAAGTAAGGGTTAAAACGAAGTCGAAACGAGCTTAATTTCGCGTTCGACGAAGAGAAAAAGAGCGCGCAACCCTGCACGGAAAGACGTCGGTATGTCCTGGTGTGAGGTTGCCGCCCTTGCGCCTCGCTGGCAGAAGCAGACGTTGTAACGCTGAGATTTACAGTGGCGCTTGTAGGCAATAAGTCATGTCCGGTGAACATGTCGCCTACCGCAGACCTTCCACGCGTGGCCCGTCTGCATATATAAAGATGGCTGTGCCATGAAACGCGATACGCGGCATACGAGCACAGCTACTCCTTCTCGATAATATCGCCACGATGCGCTACGATTTCGGTGGATTCGATTCCCGTTCCTCCGTTTCGGGCCGCGTCCGAGTTTTCCACGCTGAAACGTTATTGTTTCATTTTTTCACCCGAGATCCGCTTTGTTATAATATAATGGGGGCACAGAACCGATAGGAGCAACGAGAATTTCGGAGTTTGAAGGATTCTTTTTTTCTGCCTACCCTTTTTCTTCCGGCGTGCCCGTACGCGGCTGACAGTATATGGAGCAGAAGATTGCTCCTCTCTCTGGACATAATGATGATTGTACGTAATGATATCGGTGGCGCGCGGTTTCTTTCCGTGTCACGCCATGCGTGAAGCCGAATCTTCGGATGTATGTAAATTTCGGCCTGGCACTTCTTTCCGTTTTCGTTGATCACAGAGTCGTCGGGCCCGTCGACAAAATTGGTAATTCGTACGTCCGATCGTGGACGGTTTCGCGTCGGTTTCACATCCGGCGGACTCGCCGCCTCGAAATGTCTAATTTCTGCCAGCGCGCCGTAATCACGGAATTGGACTCTCGAAAGAGTTGCTTCACGACGCGCAACTATCTCCCTTAACTTCGTTGTCGGTGACAGTTACATCTCAATTAACGCGCATCAAAATTATTCAACTACGAGCGAAAGATTCTTCGTCGAGTTGAAAGTGGTTCACTTGCCGACGAAGATCGGCGCATCGATCTAAAACCGTGGAAAGGAAAGAGGACACGCAGCGAACTCAAAGACAGGTGGGAGAGGGAAGCGAAGAAGGTTCGAGCGAAGACCTCGGCCAGAGTGTGACCTCCGACCTCCGTGGATCTCGAGCGCGCATAATGCCTTATTGTAATTACAATAAAGGTTATCTCACCGGGATTTCGAGGCTTCGGGCCATTCAGTCATTCGCGTTATTGAGATGGTAAGCGAGAGCCCGGGGCGTGAGGAGAAGGCGAGAGGAGCGCCCCGGATCGCAAGGAGGGAGAGAAAGAGAGAAGGAGTGACGCGAGTGCGTCGGGACAGAAGAGAGAACGGTCGTCCGTGTGTTTTTTCGACGTAGACGAACCAGAAATCGTGTGGGCGATAAGGTATCGGGATACCGAGTATCTAACCGGGCTGGAACCCGAAGAAGATAGATAGCCCGATACCGGAGGTTTCTGCGCGGAACGGAGAAAGACGGAGCGTCGGCGAAAAAGGCTGGCGAAGAGGGATCAGAGCGTCGGTGAGACGATCGTTCCCCGATTCGAATTTCATCGGGCAAGATCAGCCGTGTATCCTCGTGGGAGCAATTATGATGCATCTCGCGCTCGCTCGCTGCTCCATTTTCGATAGACGAAACGTTAATGGTAATTTCAAAGACCATTTCGCTAATTTGCACGAGCTTCGATCGCGACGAGTCGCTCGTATTCGGCGTTGCGAGCGAGTGGAGGGAAAGATAAACAGGGAGAACAGAGAAACGAAAGAGCAACAGCAGGGAAGACAGGAGGAAAAGGGTCGGAGCGCGCGGCAAAGGTAGAAGAAGATGAAAGTAGCGAGGAAGGGAGGGAGACGCAGAAAGGAAGAAAGAGTAAAGCGAGGGAGGACGGCGTCTGCTTTTCAATTAATTCGATTGCGCGTAAACGCCTCTTCCTGCCGATGATTTACGGATTTCCAATCCACGGATCTCTCCACCGACCGATCTCCGAGCGTGCTCGAGCGTGTAGTGAATCAGTCACGAAGGCACACATGCTTTGTACGCTCTGATGCGAGGGAAGGTACGAGTACGATGCGGCTGCATCCACTATTCCAACAGAGTTATGGAATTAAGACACCTTTTACTTTATCACGACGTGCGATACGACAAAAACAAACTGGTTTTGAACAATTCGGTTCTATACAGTACTGTTTTAGTTTTGTTCTTTGATCCCTGAAGAAGTTAGCTGCAATTTTTAATCATTTAATCATTTACGGGTGTTTAACCCTTTAGAGTACAATTTTTTTATAAGCAGTCATTTATAGGCGAGAATGTTTTGCATAATCCAAATCTAAAGGAGGTATGAGAACTAAAGAAATCCAGTGAATCATAAAATTTATTAATATGTACAATCATACGGTTAATACAGTTATATTGGCCATAATTCGTACGGTGGATCTCTTGCAATAATATGATATTATTTCTTCTGGATGACGTTGACGTCATTAAGTTAAAATGAGATAGTATACCAGAATACCAGAGCATATAATACAGCCATTACGTACTTTACATGCACATAGTAGGTCGAACATAATACGTCTGTTTTCCAGTGGCCATCGATTTAATTGTTGATGCATGTGAGAAGTCGTGGTTATAACTCGACATTGGACATCCTATTCGGTATGAAATCAAACGCAGAAAACCAAGGTAACGTTGATAAGGAGACCACACAGCTGAGCAGTACTCCAAGTGATGGCGAACGTATGAACAATACAAAATTCTTAGAGTGTTGATATCCTTAAAATATCTAGAAGCTCTATTAAGAAAACCTAAAGTTTTAATAATGAAAAAACCTAAAGTCATATTAATGATGTGTCTGGCAAGGGAGAAGTCTGACGAAAAAGTGACTCCCAGATCTCGAATATTATTTACAGTGGTTAAAAGGAAGTCGATTAGATAAATTAAGAATGTGAGAAACGAATAATAGACCATTTAGATAAATTAAAAGATTTATTTCTTTAAAAGTTTATTTCTTACGCACCACATTTCTAAATTGTGAGGATCCGATTGTATAAATAGTGGGCTGTGAGGATTGTCAATGGTATGAAATATCTTTACATCATCCGCATACCAAAGAGTAAGTATAATAAGAGGCGACACTCCAAGTGTCCCTTTAAATTGGCTGTGTCATTTCGTCTCTTTCTAAGAATGAAGTTACCGATCAAAACACCCTATGGGCATTTAAATTGGCTGTGTTATTTTGTCTTTCTCTAAAAGTGGTTTTCTTTTCGAGTGTCGCCTCTTGTTATATCTACTCTTTGCGCATACAGCAGTCGACAGTATAAAGGTGCGTTCCAATACATGCATTGAGTGCATAGATCACAGCCAATGCACTGCAACCTCTTCTTCTACCAATAAGATCAATACTTCGTTATTTACAATTACTGGTAATTCGATTTGGACCATTTTATTGTTATTGTCTTACTTATTTTATTAATAAACATCATAAAAATATTGGATGCTTCTACTCGAAGTAGAAGCAATTAATGCGCGATGTGTATTTATTTCTTACCGCACGCTCATCAGACGCCATAATTGAATTTTCAAATTAAAAAAGCTAATTATTTTTCCCATATTTTTATTAATAAAATAAGTAAGACAATAACAATAAAATGGTCCAAATCGAATTACCAGTAATTGTAAATATCGAAGTACTGACCTTATTGGTAGAAGAAGAGGTTGCAGTGCATTGGCTGTGATCTATGCACTCAATGCATGTATTGGAACGCACCCTAAGAAACACTCATATCATTGATAAATAAAGTAAAAAGTAATGGTCCCAGGTGAGATCTTTGGGAATTATTAAATCTAACTATCTGAGATCTGCCAGCGATGAAGCTGGACAACCACAATACGACATCTAATTAGGACAGAGCCTTCTTGGCCCTTTGTCACGGTTATTCCAAGTACATACGAGGTGCAATCCAAGAGTTCAAGGAATTTGAATGTTACGCGCGAACTATTAGTACCTGTGATAGATGATACAACTATCTAAATATTGAGAAGTGAATCGTTTCTAATTAACAGGCCGTACGTGTTTGTTTTGCTTTTCTCTGCCGCGTGGGGAGGGTGATGGGAAGCCTTTGGGGGCGGTACCGACGACCACACAGGCTGCCGACGTGAATCGCCTACACAAAAACACGGGTACACAGTATACATTCTTGTTTATTGTACATGATCGCCCTCTTTACTAAAGATCTTTAGGACAAAACCTTCGAGGCAATTAATTACGCGATAACGAGGAGACGATAGTGTGTACGTTTCGAAACAGTTTTAGCGATACGACGTGCTGCTGGACAGTTGTAATTGTCAAACTAATTAGAAATTAAGGGAAGTGGAGAACGAATGACGAAGTAACTTCAGTCGTCGACAACTGGAGTATGTTTAACTTGTTGTGTACATAGGATGTCCTGTTTCTTCCTGGGTATTTTACCATCTGTTGGAAAAACTCTTGCCGCAAAGGGTGTGATTTACTTGTCCCCTGATTTACAGTGATTACGGACTCTATCACATCGCAAGGCAAATACTGCTTTTTTCCGTTCTTTTCCCTTTTTAACACTTCATAGACCACAGTTTTTCCAAGTGACTATAGCCATTCTTCGAAGCAACGTCAATTCTCGGTGATTGATTTTGCTCTGATATCAAATTAATCTCTTAGATTTTTAGATTATCGAACCTTATTTCTTTATTTATTTTATGGGAAAGCATTCCTGTTAGTGTACAAAACGATAAGAGGTATAAAGCTACGAATTACGTAATTTTATAAATTTGCATTTTTCGCATATACAGTTGATTGAGTTGAAAGTTGTAATGCAAGAATTTCGAGGTGTAACTTGGAGAAAGAAAGGTCCGAGGGTGCCTAAAAGATCGAACAGGTGCATAAAAATTAATTATGGGTTCATTAAAAATGTAATGGAACCGTTGGTGATCTTAAGAAAAAACAGCAGATCAGAAACAGCTTCTAATTATTGAAGGTTTGAGGTTTTGTAATTGAATGTTAATCAGTTACTGCTATCCTCAGATCCAACTTACATGAAGCGAATTTTAAGGCTGGTTCAGACACTTTTAGTAATTTAGTCGAGTGGCTAAAATATTTGTCAACCGACTAAATTAATACACGTGTGTGAATCAGCCTTAAGAAATTAAATGCTGTATAAAGTCAGGAGAGTTGACCATATGATAGTGGCATATTCTATATGCGGTCTGACAGCATAACAACGCACAGTATAATAGCTCGAGGGTCTGACAATTAATTAGAAAAAATATTTTGTTGCGGAGAGTTTTCATATACTTGCAACCTGCATCACTTTCGTAAATTTCAATCGTTTTTGTCAATAAATTCGGGTGTTTCCGAATCCTAAAACAACCGGTTCTGGTCCTCTCGTAATTTCATTCAGGCAACTTATACTCGTTAAAGATGTTCGTGTTGCAAGACAGTGAATACTCGCACAAGGCAGCGTTTACACTCGCGTCCGCCTAGTGTTTATCATCTGTGGACATGCCGCCCCGTGGCAAATTGGTTCAGGAGGCGTTTAGGAGACCGTCTGTGCACGAGACCCTATCTGTCAGCCATTTCTTCTTCTCTTTCTCTACCGTTTCCTGCCTTTCGTCCTTCTTCTGATACCTTCGAATCCCGTCTTCGCCGAAGTCTCGTTGCGCAGAAAAAGTGTCTCAGTCCTTCGACGCGAAATGTCTGCAACCGTTTAACAAGCGTCGAATCGCTTCCGTAAATTTGTCTAATATTTATCGCGCGAACGCGGCGTGGCAAATTGGCTCGCGAGTCGTTTCAAGCGGCTGTTCCGTGCTCCTTGCAACCCCGTCCCAGACTTTTTCATCACCTCGACCCTTCTCTCCTTCTCTCGCTTCGCGATTCCCCTCCCTTGGTCGCTCTCCTTCTCTCTTCGACGAGACTTCTTTTTGCTCTTCCGGAGCGTCTTCGAGGAGGAGCCCTCCGGCAAACGTGACCGGACGGGTCCGAATCATAAATTCCGCCGAGTAATGTAACGTCCGCCGCGATTATTTACTGATACTTACCCGATGGCCAGAACCCACCGGAGCAACCTACCCAGTGTTCCCTCGAATTTTCTTCGGACCAACGGGACACGAGTTTGTCCTGCGTCGTCGTCCTCGCCTTCACCAATTTCTTCTAATCGCATCTGTAGGGGAAGGTGGGGCAAGATATACTTCTATGTTGAAAATCCATGTTGCAAATAAAAAAATCATTTAAATTCTGTACAACATCAATACTTACAGCCAGTTTATAGAATCCTTATGTTTAATGACCATTTTTCTATTTTTAACGATTGTATTCTTATTTTCTACCATCGTCTGAACATTAGTACGTATGTAACAATTCCCAATTATATCATGTCTTGAATATTCATCAATATCATTCGTAAATAAATCATGACATTGTTATTCAATTAATCTTGATGTACCATTTGGGGTAAGACGTGGGCCAAAGTAATTTGATCACTCAAAGGAATAAATATTTTGCCTTTTGTATGCTTAATCTCAGAAAGACGAAGAAGAAACGAAAAAAGTTACTATTTTTCAGAAACGAAACGAAAATTGTTTAAAAGTAGACAGCAACAATGTTATAAACGTACCATTTATAACCACTTGTTCTCTATATCCACAGGGGTAGGTTAAGTACTTAGGTCATGAAGGTTTAACTTGCTACATGAACTCACGGTGAAGAAAAGGAACTTGAAGACATATTGTATACAATGTGTACATCTGTAAATGGACGATCGCTGTGATTTCATATCAGTGAAATTGTCCAATTTATTTGTATTTGTGAAAAACATAGTAGTATGAAAAATCGATTGTTAGGAGTATACGGGTACCCGAAAATACGAGTACCCGAGCCTCGGGTCGGGTCGGGATCCCGAAAGTTTGCCGGCACATAAATACATATATTCGGGTACCCGTCATTTTGGGACTCAATTTTTAATTCGGAACCCGATTTTCGATTCGGGGCACGATTTTTATTTCGGGACTCGGCACTCAATTCAGTACATAACTTTTCAGTCTGGTTTTCTACTTAAACTTTTAAATTGTAATTTTGCTTGGTGTACTGTTATACATACTGAATTAAGCGTCCAGTCTCGAATTAAAAATCGGGTCCCGAATCGAAAATCGGATTCCGTATCAAAACTCGGGTTCCGAAATGACGGATACCCGAATATATTTATGTGTCGACAAACTTTCGGGATTCCGAACCGATCCGAACCCGTATAATTTCGGGTACCCGCGTGTCGCCCGCGTGTAACGGCTTTTAACGTTCTGCTGTTGTCGCGAAAAAGTTTGACGAATTTCCGTGCTCGTGGATATTAACGAAATACTCTTTTTCTTATCCGGGAATAAAGGCGGAAGTTGGGGCGTATATTATACGGTCGGCCACCCCTTCGTCGAATTATTAAAAGCTAAACTGGCTTTGATTTATAAGAGGGCAGACCCGTCCCGCGGCACCAAAATTCAGCGGTGGGTTAAAAGGAGACGGTGACTAGAGGAGGGAGTGGAAACTTGGCGAGGCGGTACCGAGATTAATTTTATTACTTCCGCTCGAGTAATTATCTCATTACTTTGGCGCGACGACGAAAGTTACTGCGAACTGTTGCCGCTGGCCTTGATAATCCTTTTATCTCGTCGAATTTTTTTCCGCCTTCTTTGATCTCCTTTGTCGAGGACTATTCTCCTAAGATCGCGGAAGCGGCGTACGTTATCAGTTTCATTCAAGGACAAAGCCGCGCGCGATCGTATGGGAGCAACAATCGCCACGCGGGAAAAGCGGATGAAAATAGTTGGAAGCAGGCCGAACGGCGAGAGTCGGTCGGTTTCACGTCTTAATTCCTCGGTAAATCGCGTGATTGTCGGAGGCGCAGGAGCCAGTGGGAAACCGCGCGGCGCGGCGCTGGATGAAAGGTGCGAAGGAAGGGGATGCGAGAGACGGGGAAGAAAGGGTTGAAGCGAGAGGGTGGTTGGCTGGTGCAAGCGACCCTCTCGTGCTGGCGCACACGCGCGAGCGTATCGTATCTGTAGGAAGATTCTCCGTTCGAGTTCCTCTCGAGGGTAACGGCGGTGGTTGGTGGTTGGGCGGTAAAACGAAGGGGGATGAAGTCGAAAAAAGTGCGGCAGGGTGGTTGGGCGGGCGAGTCTCGTCCACGGGTAAAGTTCTCACGCGATACGCGTACGGGTTTCTCGGGAAAAGTCAGGCGGATCTTCGTGCGCGCAAATATTTCAGCGGCACGGCTGGGGATGAAGTCGTCGTTGAAGCTCGCCGTTCGCCCACCCCCGGGTCGCCCTCCACGCGGACGGAGTCGCAACCCAGCCGGGCCCACTCGTGGCGCGCAAATGAGGTGGAAAAGATAAAGGCCGTGGCGGGCGATCATTAACATGCGCGCTCCGCTTTCGAGGAGCCGCTCGAGGGTGACTCGGTGGTAGGTTTAGCTCCGCGAGTTTTAGATGTGCGCGTCCTTATGTATCTCCGCGCTCTATATAAACAGAAGGAAAAAATGTATATAGTTAGGCGGCATTATGTACTGATCCGGCCGGTAGCGCGGGTGTTCGCGAACGCGTACCGAGGGAAGGGAACGCTCGCCCCGCGTCTGCGTGTATATGTATTTATTACATAACCCTGCCCCTATGTACCAGTCGCTTCGCGGTGACGCGAGGGGAGAAAGGTGGGAAGATAGAAAAAAGAAGAAGGCCAAAGAGCATAGCGAAAGACAGGGACGCAGAGAGGCGGAGGATGAGACTAGCGGGGATTCGGGGGGGGGGAGCTGGTGGTGGAAACTCGCGAGGAGATGCCAACCTAATGGCGGCAGCAATTAACAACAAACACCGCTCATTAATCGCGAGAGAGTCCTCGGTCTTTCCATCCTTCTTCGTCTTTCGCCCGTCCCTGTCTCCCGAACCCGTTACCCGCGGGATCCGTCTCTCTCGTTCGGCTCGGGGTTGCTCGGCTGTCTTGTATTTTTTATCTTTCTCCAGCCAGCCCCGTCCTCCTTTCCCCGGGAGCATCGCTTACCCCTTTCACCCTTCAGCGAGCCTTCCAACCGTCCGCGAAGTTTCCTATTAAAAGGGAAGGTATGATAATAACGCCGCGGCTCTCGACGCGGTCTTTTCACTCGAACGACCAGCAGGTTGTTGTAGGTTTCTCTGTGTATATGCGCCAGCCAGGGGAGGGCGTTACTTTTACGGAGAACGCGTCTCGTTTATCCCGGGGATGACAGGGTAAGTCTTGCTACTCGGCGTAACAATTGGGTGAAACGAAGTTAAGGGATGCCTCCGTTTCGGTTCGTCTCGAGAAAACGTCGCGGAACGTTGCCTCCTTATTCCGTGGCCGTGCAAAAGTCGGCGAAATTATTCTGCCGCTTCCTCGATCGCTCGAGGTTAACGACGCGACGCGATCGAAACGCGGCGCGAATCGCGGCAAAAAGTTCGCCCGTTGAATCGCTGACAACGAGACGAGCAAGGGCGTATAGCGAGAATTACTTTTATGCGCGGGGAATCAATATCGTGCCGCGAGACAGGATAATTTTGATTTACAACGAGCCGCGGTCCTGAACGCAGAGACAGGCCAACGATCGTGTCCGTTCTCTTTCGTGTCGGGCCGCGCTGGCGAAACGTACGTTTTGGCGAAATATTCGTGGGGGAGCCGGCGGACGTTAGCACGGGCACAACGAAAGCAAAGGGAAGGCGAGGAGAGTCAGAAGATGAGCCGAAGCTACCGGTCGAGGCGCGAAAGAGGAACAGAAGGCACGACAGCAAACTGCGACAGGACATGCGAGCACAAAGATGAATCCTGATCACGCACGCTCCCTCCGTCCTCTCCAGTTTGTACACTGCCGGCGTTGCTCTCGTTCCTTCGCATCCCCGATAATTGGAAATCAGCCTGAATATAAATAAACCTTCACGATCTCGCCCGGTCTCCTCTCTCCTTCCACACTCCGCGGCTGTCCTCCTCTCAAGCAGGCGCTTCTTCATTTGCATAATGGTTTCTCGCCGAACGGCGAGCGAAGGGGAGGGAGAATTCGACTCTCGAGGGAAGAAAGGTCGACCGGTATCTAGAAAGGTGTTATTTTGGAATTCCCTCCTTGGTTTCTTTCTTAATCGAGGGCCTAAACGACGCTAATAACGCAGCGGGAAACGATCGAGCGCGATCCAAGTCGTCCCATTGAATGTACCCTGGTAAGAAATTGATTAATTCCCGATTAAAACCGGGACGCGCACGGCCTGCTTGTCGTTGCGCGAGAATTCTAGACGTCTTCTCATCGATCCTGTCGTCAGCCACTTTCGTTACATCGCGCGGCTCGAGGAAAAAGCGAGACGACGACGACGCGGCGCGACGCGACGCTCCGTGGGACGGCAATTCCGCGCTAAATCGTGTAAATTACTGCGATTTAATTACTCGGCGACACTCGGTGCCGCGTCACCGGTCACGGGTTAATTATCGCGTTTACAAGAGGCCCCCGATATTAACGCGTTCACCCCAAACGCAGAGATCGAGTTTTTCTGCGTGCGGCACGCCGAGGTACGAGTACCGACACCGACTCTCGCCTCCTCCGCTTTCTCTTCTCCGCTTCTTTCTCGGACGACTCGTTAACGCGAAGAAACCTTTGAGGACTCGGAAAGCTGATTAAGGGACTTCCTTCTTCCGGAAACGATGTTTCGCTCGCGCGGTTCGCGGGCATTTAGGCGCGAGGAAGACGCGACTCGCGAGCGTCCTCCTCTGCATCCGAAAGTCGGCGAAGTAATGAGGAAGGCGTCGCGCCGTCTTAAAGAAGACATTCAGGAGACACGCAAACGATAAGAGATAAGCGAGGGATCGGAGGGCAGAGCCGAGGGAACTTCGAAAAGCGCGGCCCTTTTGAATTTTCCACGCTTTTTTCGAGGCCGTTCGTCGAGCGTCGGCACAGGCGCTGCACTTTTGCTGACAAATTATCTGGAAAAATGTATAAAAAGGAGACGCGACGACGACGCCATTCACCGGAACGCTTGAATGTGCAAACATGGCGACCGGGGAGATCGTTTAATGAGTTTCACGGCGTGTGAAACACGCGCACGAAACGAACACGATTTACGCAAGCGGGACCACTGTGCCGCTGGAATTTTTTTTATCGTTTTTCTTTATTTCCAGAGGCGAAGCGGTGAAGTCGAAAAATCCAAGCGAGTCGGATCTCAGCCAAGAGCTCGTTAAAATTTGATCGCCGTCCGCTTATCTATTTCGCACGAGGTGCTTCGCGCAGTAATTTGATGGGTAGTTCATTTGGTGGTCGATCTTTTGCGCGTGGCAGGACGAAAGTATCCGAGGGAAAAAGAAACCTCGAAATGACGCGGTTCGGTTCAACGCGTTCCCGTTAATTGATCTTTCGAGGGTGTTCTATTTACCTTCTTAACGCCCATCGTTCTTTTGCAATTCGTAAGCGTGTGTCCTAGCGAACGAGCGTGAACAAACACGAGCACACGAACGCCAGCCAATCGCATCGCCATTCCTCCATACGTAAAAAAAAAGGAATCAGCATCGGCAAATTGTTTGCATGCGTTCGTTCCTGCTTCTGCGTCTTTACTTTGTTGCAGAGAATTTGTGAAACCAGTGATGAGCAACCTTTGGACATATAACCAAAGATGGAAACAAAGCACTATACGCGGGTATAAAGATTTCTAATTTATGGAGGTCTCTAATATATAATCAAAGCCTTCTGATATGTATATTTAGTGCTAATAAAAAGTAAATCAAATTCAAAAAGAACATTTCATTGTGATTCATCGAAATTGTTGTAAAATTGTATATTGTATGCCACCTAAATGTAGGTACTCAGTGCCGCGAAATACGGCGGGCCGTCGCGCCAGTCGTTGACAGCCGGGCCAACTGCGGCCCGGGGGTTGCTCATCACTGTACTAAACTGTCATTTTTACAAAGAGGAGATATGTACTAAGAGGCGACACTTCGGGCACCGCCTTTGAAGTCCTTCTTTGACACTGTTCCTTTAAATTGGCTGTGACACAAGAAGGGCTATTTGAATCAACTGAATGCAATCTTTTTTTCTGCATCTAATTATGATAATTTTTAAATCTTAGCTCATTTTTAAATACGTATTTTAACTTTCCAAGCATGAAAATGTTAATAAGTTGACAAATGCATAAATAATACATTACAAACACGTTAAAAATGTATATAATACAAATATACAAGAATACACATTATGAATAAATTAAAACAACATTTTTTGGGAACAAATTGTGAAGACATTTATAACATATTAAATACAAAAATATGTTGTAAATATATAATAAATACATACACAGTGACCAACATAAAATATGAGTAACTAAGGGTCGGTACAGACGGACGGCACGCGTCTTTTTGCAGTCGCGTTAATACAGGGTGTTTGGGATAGTATAGGCAAGCTTTGGTGGGGTGATAGATCACATAAAAACAAACAAAAAACTTCTATATGACTTGGGTCCAAAACTCAACCATTTTTGAAAAAAACTGTCATAAACATTTAAGCTATAAACCGCTATAATTCAAAATAGGAACGTTTTTCGTAAGCAATTTCTTCGCTAAAATAAAGATTACGATCTTGTTAATCCAGTAAGTACAGTAACTGTGATATTATCGCAAAAAAATAGTATTTTTCTAACCCCCTAAAAAACCCTTTAAAATCGCGATAATTTAAGGGGTTAAAGAAATATTATTTTTTCGCGATACAAGGTAACAATATCACAGTTACTGTACTTATTGGATTAACAAGATCGTAATCTTTATTTTAGCGAAGAAATTGCTTACGAAAAACGTTCCTATTTTGAATTATAACGGTTTATAGCTTAAATGTTTATGACAGTTTTTCTCAAAAATGGTTGAGTTTTGGCCCCAAGTCATATAGAAGTTTTTTGTTTGTTTTTACGTGACCCCTCCAAAGCTTGCCTATACTATCCCAAACACCCTGTATATGCGCGTGTCGCGATATGTATCTGCCAACGAGATACTGTATCCATCTAGTTTCGTAGCTCGGTGTTCTTCAGTTAATCATATTTTCTCGTTTGAGAAACACGCGTTCTTTATCAGTGAAAACTGTTCTGAAATAATGGAAGAGATTAAAGCTTTACTTTTAGTAGCTTAAAAAGCTACTAAAAGAAGAAAAGTGAAGAGAAAATATTGGGTTCATCCAATTAATAATATAAGAAAAGAAAAGAGCGCTTTTTATATTTTATTCGAAGAACTTCGTAATGATCCAAGTAAATTCTTCAATTATCACTGTAGGTACAACAGCCATCTGTACTTGTAACATTCAATAATTATTTCTTATAGATTTTTGTGCGCTGAATACGAATCTGCAAACCGTTTGTCGCAATCGCCCTCAATTTTCGAGAAATTCGATATTGAATATAAAATACAAATTTTAAACTTGGGACAATTATTGTGCAAAACCTGTAACAGTTATTCGGTTGCTTGTTACGTCAAATTATTCTATGAACTCTCCCGAATAACATGATATAAGTTATTATTGGATTATCAACATTTAAATATGTTTAAACAACGCTGAAAGGGAAAAGGACTCCCGAAATGCACCAATTTTGGCAGATATTTTTCAATTGATTTAAAAAACTAAGGGTCTAAGAGCAAATCTGACCCCACCATGCGATGCAGTAGATGTCTTTCCCTCGGAAAGCATCAACAAAAGTGATAAGTCACGTTTGAATTTCAATACAGAAACGAAATAGTTGGTATCAACAACCTAAAAGATTTTTAGAATACTTAGAATTGTCATAAATGCATAAAATCCGCAGTCTAGTAATCATTGACGACGTACATAAAGCTATCGATTCCGTTATTCCATTACCTTCACGAACATGTGCCTTACATGTTCTACAATCTACAACGTAAAATTCGTTACTAACTCACGAGCCTGTAACGAGAGAACGCTGTATGCCTTGCTAGATAGAAAAGAGGGGACCTTGTCAATTTCCTTGGTGGAGCATTCAAATTGAAAAGTGCCAATAAATCTGGACAGTCAATGTTGCTATTCAGCATTTTATAGACAAATATTAAGTCCGTAAGAAGTCTACGTTGTTGCATAAGAGCAAGAGGCTGGTCATAATCGTGACAGTTCCTGGCTCACTGGCTTTCCCAACTTATTTTGCTCAATTTTCCTCGACTAAAAGTTCTCGTTGCAAAGATTAACAGAATTATCGATGTGTTTTCAACAAAAGGGAATCGTTCTCACTTGAGATGCTCCCGGACATATTTAGAAACGCGTGGCCTTTCAATCAGTGTCAAGCTCGTATCCCTGAACGGTTTCGGGAGGCCTCGCAGGTTTCCAACGACTGGTACAGAACGGGGAGGGATGTAACGTTGTAATTTTAGATAAGCGTGTCCCAGGAGACACGCATTGTGTCGGTGGCCGGCTTCTTCGACGCTAGCCGCGTGTCGCAGGATGTTCGCGTGTACCATACGCATACACAGGCGCGCGCGTTCGTTCCCCTCGTTCATTACGCGATGAATCGCGATATCTACGACACCCTTCAACTTTGAGAATTTTCGGCACTGTCGGAGGATCCATGTACTTTGCCACTCGTTGCGTATCTTTGTTATTACGATGCACCGAAGTTCGCAGTATCTTCCCCGTTTAATTAAGAACCTAATCAACTTGACAGGAGGATGTTCTGGGAACGAATATCCTTGTCTTTCGGTTCGGAAGGAAGCGCGTCAATAGAAACGACCGGAGAAAACTCGAATAAAGCTCGCGACCTAATGATATTTATAGAAGCATCCAATTCCAAGAAGACCAAACGGTTTTCATTATCGCTGGGCCGAGAATCGACGAAAAGAGTGCGTGAACTTACCTTAAACGTTGACAGAGGGAAGTTAGAAAAAGAGGGAGACAGAGAAAATGACGAACCGATGATCTTCCCTAGGGACGCCCACATGGGGACACACTAGAATGGGATTCTTAATTAATCTTTGCATTTCCATTAGGATTTACGTTATTGCTTTGGCTACCCACCAAATAGATTTTTCGTCGGCGAGGAGATAAAGCTGTGATGGCTGTTGATACGCTTTTATACGATTGCACGCTTGACAACAATTTATAACGGAGTTCGAGCGTTGAACAAACTAACAATTAGTGCTCTTCGTAAATGATTGTCAACGAATATTATTATTTCCGAGATTCTTCAGTTTCTCAAATTCTCAAGACGCTACAAAATTAATCAATCACCTTTAACCAAGTTGATCAATCCGGATCGAATTGTTTAGTGAATAACTCAATGTTATTATAACGCGTAAGCGTTACTTGAAGAAGACGCGTATCACGGTATCTCGAAAAATAGGATATAAATATCTTTTAACATTCGGTAGCGATTGACGGACCACTTAACACTCATAACGTTTGTACAATGTTTGCCTTATACATGGGGTTCAGTGGGCGACGCGTGGGCGAGCCCTATAAGTTCTTTACTTATGCATTCTGGTCGCAACGCGTCCAAGAAATTAATTCATACGCGGGTTACATTGGATTTGAAAAACGCTGCTGTTACAAGTGTTCTTCAACCTGGACCAGACGTTTATCCACGGAATTTTATTTTATCGTGGAATCTAGACGAACAAGGATCTTCGCACGATTGAAACGTCTCATTTCAATGGAGTCTTTGTAAAAAAAACGCGGCTTGATTATAAGTAGGGTAACTTCGACAGAGATAGATTACCTTGAATGTTGAATATTTTCGAAATATCAAATGAGTCACTTAACTATTTGGGCAGAAAATTATCTTTTCTGCAATTATTATAACACAATATCTTTATAAATAGACATTTATGACAATGTTAAGTATGCAATAAATCTAGGAAACTGTGAACATATGCCAAAATATACAAAATATCAAAAATATTATTGAAGTTAAATGTTTAAAGCACTAAATATAATATTTTTTTAAGTTCCAATTCCTTATTTGTGCTTGTGAAAATGTGATTTTGCATAAAGATCTGCTGTCGATTCATAAATAACTGCGGTAAGAAGAAAATACAGCGCTGCGATTATTTTTAGACAAAGGTAATGAAATATTAATGATACATAATTTGTCTTTGATTGTTGCACGTAACGGGAAATATTTATTTGCAGTTTATATTTTGTTGTAATCTTAAAGTAATAATATAAATTAATGCAACTTCAAAAATTGTGATTTTTGTCTTAGTAATATGACTGATTCTTGTTTATACAAGGTGCTTCAGGAGAAATAGTCAATGTTTTAGGAGGTATGGACTATTTCGGAGAAAAAAATTTCATATAAATGTGTGTTCAATTTTTAATGGATCGAAAGGTAAAATATTTCATCAGTATAAGAAGGATCCTCGTTCATTTCTAAGCCTAGGGCCCAAAAAAATTCTAGAGCATCCCTGAGAAAATAAAATCTTCGGCTATGGTCCATCTCTTCCTTATTATTATGAGGGAGAGGAATTGTTTTCATGAAATCTATATTTCTTTATGAAATTCATTTATAACTATCATTTTCTTGAAGGAGAATCTTTTATTTATTAGAATAACACAATTTTTAAGTAGTCAGTTATTTTTACCATATTCCTATGCACTATAATTCTACGTACTATAAAACTGGAAACATTCTTTATAAACCTATTAGTAGAAAGAACTGAATACGTATACTATCAGTTCCATCATCAATTTTGTTGTAATTGTCATTAAAACTGTCTTGCAAATCCTTTTTGAAGTAATAAATTACTTATAGTTCATCACTATCAAATACGTGTGGCTCATCTTACTCCATTTGCACGAGATAAATGGACCATCTAACTAAATTATTGCGATTATCTGAAATATGGTCTTTCTAAAATCAAATTATAGCTAATGTTCAATTAAAAACCTAAAACACTGACTTTCCTCATCATTTTGTAAAATTAAAATCTAAAGTTGAATGCTTGATCGCTGTTATTGCACTAACATAAAACTGACACGTTGCTCGTATACAAAATAATTTTGAAAATATTTATCAATTTTTCAATTACCTTATTCTTAAAACTGTTAATTACTTTCTCGCGTATCCGGCGAATCGCCGTACAAATTCGACGAACTTTCAAGTTAATCGCAGCTGAAAACTTTTGAGAAACGTCTCGCACGAATCGGCAGCGATGGCTCGTATGTACGCACGTCTCTTCGAGTATTTCGAACGGGGCGTGACCAGAGTTGGTCGTTTAACCAGGAACATAATTAAGAGGACCTCCCATCCTCTTCGTTTTTATCCTGCGGGGACGGAATGCGGGGCGTGAATTATTTTGCAATGTTGCTCGATAAATTTCACCTCGTTGATTATACGAAAACGCTTTCGGTCCCGTGGGTAGGAAAAAGTTTATCCAGCGATCTTGCCTCGCGTCAGCGAAATAAAAACAAAAGGAAGTAAAGAAGAAAACCCGAGGAAAAGTATGACGCGCCAATAATATACATTTGGTATCTGTAATTTGGACGCGAAGAGCTTTTTTTATGCCGGAAACGGGACGTTTTCATCAGAAGGTTCTCAAGCAGTAATGCGTATGCCCTTTTTATCTCGTCGCGCCTCGTCGTCTTTTCAATAGAATTCACGAATTCGTTTCGACGACTTCCGTCGCGAATACTTTTGAAAGTTGGCCAGTCTTATTAAAGTGGCATCGTTAAGATCAGAACTCGGAAGGAGAAATGGAAAAATGCAAAGTGTTCATTATTCCATTATACGGGCAAAAGTGGTCGGTTTGGTGCAATATATTACGTGTCTTAACGCACCTGCGGGAGCGCGAGAAGTCGTAGGCGATCCTGGCAAAGTGTGAGGCCACGGGGCCACCTATGAGGTTCTCTTCTCATATTTTTCTTTCGTCCGGTCTCGCACCAGGCCTCCAGGAATGCGGTCGAAAGGATTTTACTTTCTATTTTACCGCGACGTTTATCGATACTTATTTTAAGGACACCGGCGGTCGCTTCGCTCGCGACCTCTCCGCTCTCCGCCCGATATTTATAATTTTCATATTTTAGCGCGTAACACGAGTTAACTTGTCGCTGAAGTGTCGCTTTTAATTGGCGTAAAAAATTTGCGAAGCTGGCGTTCAACGATAGAAAAAGAAAAAGAGGCTGGACCCCTCGAAACATTATTTAATGCGCCGGTTAAACGTAATCGCGTGTGCGCGATATAATCTTCGAAGTTCGAAACGTTTAAACTCCTCGACCTGAAGTGTATTTTCCGTTGGCTGAAGTTGTAGACTCGAGTCGAGTCAAAGTTTAAGTTGGAGAGACTGCCACGGTTTGGACCAGATTAAAACCATCGGTATTGCCGGAGAAAGCTCCTATAAATAGGGGTGTTTTAGAATTCGAACGGTGGACAAGGGTGGGTAGCAAACAACCGTCAGACGTGCCACCCTCCTTGCAATACGACCACTTCGGTGGCTCCCCGCATTTCATCCTCGAGAGGAATTTGGCCTCAAATTAAAAGATCTCAGCCTGAGGCCCGAATGAAATCTCGTCGCACGAGGGGTAGATACGTTCCCGAACTACGACCTAGTATAATCTATACACGGGGTGTCTGAAAGTTACTAACCAAAAGTTTCCAAAGTATTCCTCAATATTCCTTTTAGTAATAAAAAATTACTGTAAAAGTGACGGAATTTTTTCTATAACTGACATCTGCGCCATTTTACTTTTTGCCACAGTGGGTTATTAAATTATTAGAGCAACATGTATATATTGACAATTTGTTATTGAATGTAGATCTAATGATAAGAAATTCTTATCATTTTTCACGAAGCTATGATGACCATGAATTGAAAATATACCGTGAAAGACAATATAAGTACTCTTTGATTCTAATAATTATCCTTTTCATTAAAACTTTGCAACCAGGGCCGCGTCTAGAGTTTGTCGGACCCAAGGCATACAAATAAATCTGGGAAAAGTTATTAGAGGGATTAATAATTTTTGTTTTACAATGTTTGTGTCTGTAAAGTTATTAATAATATCCTCAGGACAAAGAGTTTTTGGAATATTCTTTTTATGTACAATATTGTCACTGTGTCGAATTTTTTTACTGGTTTCAGTATGGAAAATAAACATTTTCCTTCGGTATTACATATTGGCAATGTTAAAAACAATCTTAAAATTATTTCCAGGCTAGGGAATGCAGATTTATTTCATGCAGTAATAACAAAATATTCCATCTTTGCAGCGGATCCTAGGTACATGCCTATTTCGCCTACTGATAAGCGCGGCCCTGTTTGCAACAAATTTTATACATACAGGGTGTTTCGTTTAAATGGAAATCTCATGATAACATTATATAAAAAAAAAAATGGTCTCACAAAAGTTATTTGAGACAAAAGGGAGCATTATGTGGTATGACTAAATTTTCTGTAAGTACACTGATGGGGGAGATATTAAAGTAAAGTGCATTTTTTAAAATGGAACTGCATGTGGTTGTTTATTTATAATTTGATAAGGGTTGTTAAGGCGAATATAATGATATGCCACATGACATTATTTCGTACAGTAGATTGTCATAAAATTGGTTTAGAAAATATCAATGACTTACGAAGAGGCATTACAGCATGTACAATTGTGGACAAATGACGGACTAGAGGTTAAAGCATGTGGAAAGAGAATTTGTAAACGAAATACATATTGAAGGATAAACAAAAAAAATTACAAAAATCTAATTGAGCAGATATTTACAGAATCTGCAATTTACATATTGACAGCAGATTTGATGCAGGATCTGTAATGCGCAGGATTGTTGGCAGATTGGCGACAGAAAACCCTGTTGAAAGAACCTGTTGACAGATTTGCTGCCGGCCTGGCAACAGATTGAGAACAGAATTCAAACAGATACGGCTGCAAATTCCCCAACAGGTTTAGTTAGCAGGATCTGCTCGGTTTCTAATGCCAATCTGGTTTCCCATCCGATAATACAGGCTTTGTTTGCGAAATGGCAGCCTAATGCAGAAACAGATGGCTACGGTTTTGGTGACAAATCTGTTTCACTCTGTTGCCAATTTGCTGCCAATTTGATGACAAGTAGCTATCAGGGAAAGTTCAGATGATCAAAAATACACGCTTCGGGTTTTATCTGACTTCTTCGGATCTAATTTTATAATATTGGATGTACTCCAAAAAATAATATATATCACATCATTGTATTCGTCTCAAAAATCGCTTTCAAATTATAAATAAACTAGCTAGTCCGTGGTGCTCGCTCGCTTCGCGAGCTCGCGGGTGGAGTCCGTGTTGCTCGCTCGCTTCGCGAGCTCGCGAGTGGAGTTATTGTAGCTCGCTCGCTACACTCGCTCACGAGTAGTGATGCCTGTAGCTATTCATGTTTATTTTGTGTGTGACCCTTTACGGGCCACGCAAAGAACTTCCCGATTTGCGAGTTGTAATTTATTATTACCATTATTAATTGTCACTAATTAGAAAATTATTCGTATTCGGAGAAATTTAATAGTTTTCTACTTATCAACATTGTTGCTATATGACGTCGCATTAAACGAACATCTATATATATAGGGAGAGTGTCCCATTTTAATCCACCACTACGGACAACTTAAGAAATATGCATTGGATCAAAAAACATCCTGAATAAAAGTTTGATGGTTTGGAGGGGGACATCTGACCCTGTTAAAAAATTTCATCCCTACCCCCTGGGGTATATATGTATGTATGTGTGTGCTGTGTATATGGATATTATGTATATTCATTTGTTTTCAATATGTAGTTATTGAGTATATATATATTTATACGTGTATAAATATACTCATATATATGTATTTATCACAATTATATCATTATAATTATATATTGTAATATATATATAGGCGAAAAATCGAGATAGGCGAAAAATCGAAATTTCGCGATTACAGCGCCACCTATCGCGAATGAAAAAAATGTTTGAAATAAAACCTACATATTTTGTGGCGTGGAATCCGAATCTGCAATAAAAAGTAGGTGGTCCTATTTAAAATTTTAAAGTAACCCCCCCCCCCCCCAGAGGGGTAGGGGTGAAATTTTTTTGACAGGATCAGATGTCCCCCTCCAAACCATCAAACATTTGTTCGGGATGTTTTTTGATCCGATGCATATTTCTTAAGTTAGCCGTGGTGGCGGATTAAAATGGGACACCCTGTATATATACATATATATATATATATATGTGTGTTTGTGTGTGTGTGTTATATAAATATAATAATAGTAATAATATATGTATATATATTATTTCAGTTTAGTTATTCTCTCATAAATTTATATTCTCCCATTTAGATTGCGTTATTCTGTTAGGTTTTCTTAAAAAAACTAAAAAACTACTGGACCGAATTAGAACAAAATCTATTCAGCTCTAAGTTACATTGATACACATCGATTGCATCATCAACCATTTTGATCTGACTATTAGTTTTTTAGAAAACGTTAACGAAAAATTTGATCACATACGTACGTACGTACGTACGTACGCACACACACACACACACACACACGAACAATTTGTTAAAAATAGTCTAAAATTACTCCAATGACCTTGAAACATGGAGATCTGTTAAAAAATCGATTTTCCATTTTAGGGGCAAATACAATAACTTCCCTATAAATCGGGAAGTTAAAAAATTTACGGTTCCGTAATAGTTGTAGTATAGAATGTAGTATGCTGTTGTGTGAAGCTTGTGAAAAAAAGAAAAATCATTTGAGTTTTGACAATTGTCGAGTTCAGCGTTTTGAATAAAGACATCAATTTTTTAAAATAGAGAACACTGATTTACATCTTAGAGTTCCATTTTAAAAAACCAACTTCACTTGAATATCTCCTCATCCTTGCATTTACCGAAAATTTATTCATAACATATAATGTCCCCCTTTATGTCGAACAAATTTTATAAGAACAGTTTTTTTTTATAATGTTAATGCCTCGTAAGATATTCCATCGTTTCCAGTTAAATGAAACACCCTTTATATTATTCGCATAAAAAATCTTGAATTACGATACAAATATGCAGCTTCGAATTAGATGTGCTTTCTGCAATAGGAGAAGCAGAAAATGGTTTTCGCCTTACATCGAGTACCACTTTCCGCAAAGTCGAGGGCTCTTTATGGAAACATATTTCGTACACACCCTGTACGTGGAAGCTTCGCGTACAAGAGGCCGCCTATCAGGCGTATTCACGAGCTTAATGCTACCAATATCCCAAAATTAAAACGCGACTGCGGCCTCGCAAATCATTCGCGCAACAACGCGTATAGCGTGGGCGGAGGTAACGACGCAATTGGGTAAAAGAAAGTAGGAGGAGGGCAAATATTGTTGCGTCGCGTCGCAGGGAATTATTTAAGTAACGTTAAGAGATTTCGCTACGGTCGAGGGAAGCGAAACTTTCTAACCGAGTTGCGTTTTTATTCTCCTTGAAATTGAATTGCTAGTCTTTATGTGTTGCTGTTTGTTGGTTGTTACAGGCGAAAAATTCAAGTACCGTTGAACGCGACTCGGGTCAAAGGCTATTAGTATCCAGTCATGGCTGGTGGATTCACGATGCTAAATAACGAAATCTCGAAGGGTAAACGAGTCCGTTCCAACCCTCGAGTCGCGGTCGCTGGAGAGCCTAAGAATTTCAATCTGCGGTCAGAAGGGTGTAACGATGAAGGGTGGATCGAGAGAGACAACTCCCTTCGCCTGTCTCTCTGGGGTGCGACGTGATTTCATTGCACCCTCCCCCTCGTCGACGGGAGATCGACTTAAAAAATGATCTGGCAGACGCTACCAAACCGATCTGTCAACGCGCGAGCTAATCGAGAGGTCGATCTCGCCACGGTCGACTAGAGCTTTTTCAATTTACTTTTCCCATTTTTGCCAGCAGATGCGCGGACATTTGCCGGGGATTCGCGATTTTTTTCGCTTTAATGGTAACAGTTTTACATTCTGTAACAACATTTTGTAAAGCGTTGCGTTGCAGTGATGATTTAATTTTTATTTAATTTAATTTATTGAAATAAACGGGAAAAATCCTTTTACAATAAGTTTCTAAATACATTGAGCTACAATCAGAAAGTTACAATATGAAAGTAATTCGTGAGGCGTATTTGAGGAGCTTAAAGTGGAAAATTAGATATTAAATTTTAGATCTTAAACCTTAGATAATTTCGAGCAGAGTTGCGATTAGAGATTACAAATTGCAATTAAAATGCAATTCTTAATTCAATTGCAAATGACCTTGTATAATCGTCAATCGTTATAGACTACCATTGTAATTGTAATTGCTTTGCACAATTACATTGTAATCGTAATTTTCCCTGCACAATTACAATGTAATTGTAATTGACTTAACAATTATATTGTAATTGTAATTGCATTCGTTTTTCACCATTACAATTACAATTGTAATTACTTGCTATCTCGGTTTATTTTGTCAGATAGAACAAAATAGTAAATGGTTCATTCTGCACTAGTGCAGCTAGCGCAGGAACAGAAACCAGACCTCAAATGTAATAGCAGCGCAATCACAATTTTAATTGCAATTGTAAAGGACGATTGCAATTTCAATTACAATTACAATCTAAGTGTGTACGACAATTACAATTGCAATGTAATTGTAGTCTATAACGGTTAACGGTTACAGAATCTAATCTGCAATTAATTTAGCAATTATATTGCAGTTAATTATTCGAATTCGCAGACAATTATTAGAATTCTAATTGCAATGAAAGTACAGTAGAACCCTGATTAACCGACTTGATATTTATGAAATGAAATTCTAATGCTTAGTGCAACGTTATTAAATCATAGTTCAAGTTTTACTTAGAATCCCACTGCACTCCTACATGTATCCAGTGCATTAATTAATTGAAACCGTAGATAATGAAAAATTAAGTTAATAATAATTCGCGTAATTGAGGTTCTACTGTAATTAATTACATAATCAATTACATTTGTAAATTGCAAATTCATGGATAGATCTCATAAACATATGTAGTTTTATTAAAATCGAAGTGTATCAGTTCCCGATGTTCCCTTGTGAGTGTATCAGAGTTAACAATAAATAAATAATTATTTAACGAATGCATTGGAACGCAACTGCGTTCCCGAAAATCCCGGGAAAATGGAGCGACGGAAGGAAAAGAATGAACCTGACTTGGCTGGTCAGGACGATACGAGCTATCAGAGGCTGCCAACTGGTCTGTTGCAGGGTGACAAGCTGTATTTGCATTTTAACTCTTCCCGCCTGCAGCGCGGCGACTTTCAAATTCGCCCGTTGAAACATTTTTGACGCAGCCAATATCATCCAAGCGTGGAGATTTCAGTTTGGCCCGTCAAAGAGATTCGCGGAACGCCGTCGAACAATTAATTTGGCCCTCCAGATGAACTCTTATCGTCGACCAGCTCGCATCCGTTTGCATTTCGAACCAGTTTTTCTGTCCCGTTCATTGAGATAATTTTCGAGTGAACCCGCGGTAGCCAAGGGCTGTAAATCGCGTGACCACGTTCACCACCGAATTCCTGTCGGTGCAAAAGCAATGACCGGAGCAGAGAAGTTCGCGTGTCACGAAAACGCTCCTGTTTAACCACGACATCCTTTCACACGTGAGTAAACAAATAGACGAATAAAGAAGCTGTGGTCGCTGCTACGATTTATACTTCGCCGTCAATTTTTGCCGAAACCAAACTTTCGAACTCGTCAAAGGATCTCTCTTTTTTTTCGGTCTGTAGTCTGTACTCGCACAGGCGAGATAATGGCGACCGAGCTTTCCTTCGATCCGTACGAATCGAGGTAATTTCTTCAAAATCAGGTGAACTGATTACTTAAACTGCGAGTCTGTTGAAACCTAGAATTCACAAATTGTTATTTAATTCCCTAAGTACTAAAAGCGTAAACAAGTTGTTTAAGTATTAAGGTTAAACACACATTCTACAACACAATACTAGAAATGCTTTATAATTACAATCTTCCTTAACCAGCGTTCCTTCCTTTGCCAGACGTCCCGATTTTACAGGTAAGAATCAATGTCCCTCACGGGACGTTGAAAATCCCGATTTTTTTTCAATTCAACCTTATCCAACTTGATATTATGTGAAGAAAATTTTCAAGAAATAAAGTGAAATTACTCGTTAGTTATTAGGTTTGGGGCTAATAAAGGTCAGTACTTTTTTACTCATAATTCAATATTCTTCCATATTTTGATATAAAAAATATAGTATTCTGTTTAAAAAAACAAAGTTGACCTTCAAATCTCCGAAATGCCTCCACCTATAAAAAAAATAAATGCATTACATAATGTACCTCTTTAAACTAAGCAACTTTTGTATACAAAATTTGTTCGTGCAATGCATATTTTGGAAGTTATACAGGTGCAGAAGTTGCGTGGACCACCCTATATAAAGGAAAAGAAAGATATCCTTACTCAGTTAAAATTATCTAATAAATATAAGTAAAAATGATAATAATCATTAATAATAGTTAGCTATGTATTTTTAATGTGTTTATTATTATAAAGTTTGAAAATAAAAATATATTTTGTATTTATTTGTATTTTTTCGCATGCCCTGATTTTTCTATTAAAATTCCGCTTTTTCAGGACCTAATAGTCTTTATCCCGATTTACGAAAACAGCAATCTGGCAACGCTGTCCTTAGCCCTTTAACACCCAGGTTCTTAAATCATAATCTCAAAAGTGTATACACTAGAATTTACAGGGCGGACCACGAAGCGTGATCAGCTTAAATTATTCTTTTGTTAGCGGGTCGATCGGAAATTTTTTTTAACTAAAATAACATGATTCAAGGAGAGCTTTAAGATGATTGTACCAAATTTTTTGTCAACCCTTTTTCTCCAGAGTTATCAAGGTCACCTTCAGTTTTTATAGGTAAACCTACAATTTTTTTACACCCAAGTAAAGATTGAAGAAAATTCCCGGCAAATTGCATCTGATTGTAGTATGTGTGAATCAAGTGTTTTACGTGTTCATCCTTGTTATGTGTCACTACATAAAGAACTTTATGGAAATGATTTTCATAATCGTGTAGTGTTTTGTCGATATGGGCGTTAGAACAAGTACAAACTGATGGTTCATGTTTTGATACAGTCCTATTTATGGACGAATCGATTTTTACGGATTATAGTCAAGTAAACACCAAAAACTTTCATTACTGATCGGTAGAAAATCTTCATTGGCTACGTCAAGTGGAAAGACAACATCATTGAAGCGTTAATGTCTTGTGCGGTATGATCGGG
Source organism: Perdita meconis (assembly GCA_030770465.2). Lineage (NCBI taxonomy): Eukaryota > Metazoa > Arthropoda > Insecta > Hymenoptera > Andrenidae > Perdita > Perdita meconis. The sequence continues at coordinate 6,556,590 of JASKOS020000004.1, forward strand.
AACTGGTTAATTGAACCTTACTTTATTGACGGTACCATCATCTTAAACCTCTTCTTGAATGTTATTTTACCTAAAAAACTTCCGATTGAACCGCTAACAGCAGAATAATCTAAGCTGATCAGGCTTCGTGGTTCACCCTGTATATTTTATTTTAAAGTCAACAGTATCATATTGATTTGATCTATAAGTTATTCGGTCTTTTATTTTCGACTGAATTGAATAGAAAAAAATTGTGTTACTAAGTAAAGGTATGTTAAAAATATATACAAAGTTTAAAATCATTACGTTTATAGTTTTGTTTATTGAAAAAAATTCCAAGAAATCGATATTTTCGGCCAAAAAAAAAGAAATTTCCGCCTTAATTAATCAAAGAAAAAATTAATAGCAATAGTATCAATACGATCAATGCCATTATGTTTATCATACTGAGTTCTATGTGTGTTAAAAAGATATTTTGATGTTTTAAGTTGCTAAAGGGGATGTTAAAATTTAGTTTTTCCAAAATATTAACAATATTCGTTCACTGAGGGGTGTTCATCCACTAGACAGATCACTATTAGTTGAATTTCGAATTCGAGCGGCAGTCTGATTTTGATCGGGTCCAGAGCCTTTTTACATGTTCCATATTCCCGTCTTCTTTCTTGCGAGCGCTGCGAGGCATTGCACCTTAATTAATGAGTTTATTGGAAACTCTCGCGATGTTGGTCCCGGGCCACGGCAGCCCGGAGGGCAGAGTAGTAAGCGGCTCGAGAAGTCGAGACTGCTTGCTCCGTCACTCCCCGCCATTTTAATTTCCCCAAGAAACTTTCTAATTACGAACTTTTCTGATTAATCACAGTAATTAATTAGTAACCTTCGCGAAAGGAGGGAAAATACGAACCGGCTGGATGCGGGGAACTGCCTTCAGTTTCATCGAATAACGCGCCTCTTCCGCCACCGCTCTCCTCTTCTTCCGAGATTTTCCTCTCTCCCCCTGATCGTTTCAGAGTCTTTTCGCCTTCCTTACCCGCCTTCACACCGTTATTATTTTTCGAAGCTTCGCGTTTTCGAAACATTGTTTATTTCAATGCGGACAATTACAATTTAACGTGGAGAAAGGCGAGTGTATTTTAACTAAAATTTTCTGCGGTTTCCTTCTTTTATTTTAGACGAAGGAGGATCGCCGATAGGAAGAGGTGTTAGTGATTAATATCTCGACGCATCAGGCTCCTGCTCAGTAATTACGTCATGAAAATGTCCAAGCACCTTATCTTCCAAAGTTCTTTGCAGCGGCCCTTTGGTACCTGAAGTTTCGTCGATTAACAAGTCTCAGCAGTTTCTGTTATCGCAGCTTTTGGAAACGTCACTGATTACCGAAACTTGCGTTTGACTAAGATTCTTCCTTTTTGATATTCGCCGTACGTAAAAATTCGACGACGAGAAAAATTCTCGTGTAAGGGAATTCAATTGTTCATCATGAAAAAAATTATTTGACGGTTACTTCTACTCTCTATTTCTAAAAAATCCTCTAAAATAACATGAACTTATATCGTAGATCTTTCTTCTCATTTCGCCTTTCTAATAAGATGTTTTGATTGGCGTACCTGCTGGGATTCGCACCTCGTGGCTGGTTCCTACCAAGTTCCAGGCAGGTAGTTGATGACTCCACAGAATCAGATGCTCAGTACCTTTTCTAAATGAAATAAAATTCCGCGAACTTTTTAGATAACTCGACGAACAGTCACTTTTCTTTAATTTTATAGTTTTAACCGTTTGATTTGTTTCGTAACAAGAGCAGGTAAATCGTGCTATGTTCCATTTAAAAGTCTGAATTTATGGGAACCTTCATTTTTACCACACAGTTATCGTTAGATTGCGGATGTTTATGCAAATTCATATTTTTGTAGACGTATAACAACAATTGAATCAATCATTTATAAAAATTACATACGTCAAATTTTTAACGAACATAATTTTTTGTTGTAAACGTATTTTTAAAATTGAAGGAATGTAATTTGTCATATATTTTAATATAACATAGTAGACATAATGTAATTTTTCATTATATATTAATAAAGATTAAAAAATGTAATCAATTTTTAATTGAATGCAGTTTGCAAAAGATGTGACATGTAATTTTTTAAATGATCGATTCAATTGTCTCTTAAATAAACCCGTGTTTTACTTTTTAAATATTATAACATGCATTTTGATATTTTATTGTATCTGTAGAGATCTTTATAGGTTTTTGTAATTAAAAAATTGCCATAAATGCATAAACAATAATAAACATCCGCAGTCTAATTATCATATATGCAGCGAAATTCTGACAGAATGATAGCGACAAAGAATATCGACAGTAAAACTAATTTCTTTACAGTTTTCTTAAATTGGAACCATTGGTTAACAAAAAAAAAAATAATTTTTGTAATTAATTTTAATTTAACAATAGTGAAGGGAAAACTTAAACTTGGATAGTATTTGAGATTCTTCATAAGTGTTGAAATGGTGAAATGGACCGAGCAGAAATCCAACGTTCTTCCTGGTCGTCTCTTGGCTATCAAATTCAGGAGATACGTTTTCTCGAATCCGCTTCAAGGCTGCCAAGGAGAAGGAACCGAACTTCGTGTATGTCATACCTATCATCTGTTTCTTCTCCCCCTTCTTAGCCGATCTCTGTCTCTCGTCTCTTCCCAGTTTCTCTTTCTCTTTCTCTCTCTCTCTCTCCCCCCCCCCTCTCTCTCTCTCTCTTTCTCTTTCTCGCTATATCTCACGATCGTCGAGTCATCGTGTAATGACGTGCTGGTTGTCAGACCGCGCGAGGCGAGGCAGCACAATTCGAACCACGAAACGATTGAGAGGACGCAGGAAACGATCGCGAAGAACAGAGAAATCGAGAGTGAGAGACGGAAACCTGGAATTGGAAGACACGTAACAATTATTTGAAAAACCTGAAAACGTTCAAGTCGACAAGGAATCGTGAGAAAGGAGAATTGGGCTCAGAATAATTGTTAAATTTCTTTCGAGGCGATTATCTACAGAAGCTGCGTTTACATTGCTTTGCATGTGTAAACTATAGACATTATAACTATTATACTGCGCGTCAGCCTGAAGCTGTGTCCCAATTTTAGAAAGAGTTAGATGCTTTAGAAGCATTTGCTACCTATTTCTAATGTAGCTGAAGTGGAGGACGTGTTTCATATGTTCTCCTCTGTTGATTCTCTCCCACAGTGTATTATAGAGGTGTTCCGACAAAGCACCTTTGCCTGGTTGATTTTTCGTGATCAATAGATGGAAGATCCTCTGGTCGCCGCTAGAGGCGTCATGGTCAGAACTCCGCGTATGGTATGCATGTGTGCGAATGAAGTGCGTCACAGATGATTACAGAGCTTTACTCGCGCTTGGTCTCCCCACTATTTGAGCTCGCTGAACCAATAGGGGCGCTCCGTATGGATGTTTCATGTTTCTACGCAGACGCACTCTAGCGGTTGCTAGAAGATCTTCCATCTAATGATCACACATTTCCGAGGGAACTTGCAACACCTGTATAATACACCGTGTCCTCTCCGTACTGGACTCCTTATTCTCCTCCATTTCGATTTAAAAAAAAGATACCAAGTCCTCTCAAAGCATCCTAACTCTTTCTAAAGTTGGACCGTCTGCTTTCCGCGCGATGCACAGTCTATTCTATTCTATGTCTATGGTGTAAGCAGGATTTCAATAAATTGGAAACGACTTTTGATCGTTCAACTCGAAGCAGGCCATTCATCTACTTTCGGTAGTTCATTGTAAATCCGTATTTTTTACTTTATATGTGTTTGGCATTGTAGCTGAACCACAGACTTCTATATATAACTAGACTGCTAACAACTTATATACAACGCGTCTCCATTTCTTATCTACTCAGGCAGCTATATACCAGATCTCTTTCTGCGCATGCGCTATGAAGCTTGCACATAGAACCTAGAGAAGCTGTATGTGACATATACATATATGTATGTATTTATGCATACATGATTAAATGTACTTCAATGGAAAGCAAAAACCCATTCAATATAAATAATATATACTATACTAATCACTTTATTAATTCAAACAAATAAATTTTTACAATGCTTATTTTATATACGTCTGTATTTTATAATTATTTATTCTATGTAACTTAACTATATATAGACTTTTCCCTCTCTTTACGTGCTGCTTTGCTTTTGCACTTCAAAACCGCACATGTGAATGACATTATCTCCGCTATTTTTACTTTCTTATGTTAGAAAAATAAAACTTGCAAGATTTGCATATGCGCAGAACGACAAACAAAGGTTATCGGCCATGCTTATAGACGCGTCCGACGCATGCGGGATGAGTATATTGTTTCTGCGCATGTGCAGAAAGAGTTGCTTCTGGTATATGCTTTTTCGGGCCGTTTGATATAAGAGAAGTTTGGGAAGTTAGCAGTCTAGTTATACATGTATAGAAGTCTGTGAGCTGAACACAGCGTCGAACGCACACATCGTGAACAAAACAACACACCCAAACGCAGTAGATCACATGCATATTGCAAAATGTATGCGTTTGGACGTTGTGCCTGAGTGTAGCGTCAGCAACATATTAAATTTGTTTTCGGTCATCCTCAAAACACTTTTATACATTTTTTATCCTCCAAAGCTAATTAACTTCCCGATTTATAGGGAAGTTATTGTATTTGCCCCTAAAATGAAAAATCGATTTTTTAACAGATCTCCATGTTTCAAGGTCATTGGAGTAATTTTAGACTATTTTTAACAAATTGTTCGTGTGTGTGTGTGTGTGTGTGTGCGTACGTACGTACGTCAAATTTTTCGTTAACGTTTTCTAAAAAACTAATAGTCAGATCAAAATGGTTGATGATGCAATCGATGTGTATCAATGTAACTTAGAGCTGAATAGATTTTTTTCTAATTCGGTCCAGTAGTTTTTTAGTTTTTTTAAGAAAACTTAACAGAATAACGCAATCTAAATGGGAGAATATAAATTTATGAGAGAATAACTAAACTGAAATAATATATATACATATATTATTACTATTATTATATTTATATAACACACACACACAAACACATATATATATATATATGTATATATACAGGGTGTCCCATTTTAATCCGCCACCACGGCTAACTTAAGAAATATGCATCGGATCAAAAAACATCCCGAACAAAAGTTTGATGGTTTGGAGGGGGACATCTGATCCTGTCAAAAAAATTTCACCCCTACCCCCCTGGGGGGAGGGGGGGATACTTTAAAATTTTAAATAGGACCACCTACTTTTTATTGCAGATTCGGATTCCAGGCCACAAAATATGTAGGTTTTATTTCAAACATTTTTTTTCATTCGCGATAGGTGGCGCTGTAATCGCGAAATTTCGATTTTTCGCCTATCTCGATTTTTCGCCTATATATATATTACAATATATAATTATAATGATATAATTGTGATAAATACATATATATGAGTATATTTATACACGTATAAATATATATATACTTAATAACTACATATTGAAAACAAATGAATATACATAATATCCATATACACAGCACACACATACATACATATATACCCCAGGGGGTAGGGATGAAATTTTTTAACAGGGTCAGATGTCCCCCTCCAAACCATCAAACTTTTATTCAGGATGTTTTTTGATCCAATGCATATTTCTTAAGTTGTCCGTAGTGGTGGATTAAAATGGGACACTCTCCCTATATATATAGATGTTCGTTTAATGCGACGTCATATAGCAACAATGTTGATAAGTAGAAAACTATTAAATTTCTCCGAATACGAATAATTTTCTAATTAGTGACAATTAATAATGGTAATAATAAATTACAACTCGCAAATCGGGAAGTTCTTTGCGTGGCCCGTAAAGGGTCACACACAAAATAAACATGAATAGCTACAGGCATCACTACTCGTGAGCGAGTGTAGCGAGCGAGCTACAATAACTCCACTCGCGAGCTCGCGAAGCGAGCGAGCAACACGGACTCCACCCGCGAGCTCGCGAAGCGAGCGAGCAACACGGACTAGCTAGTTTTTTTTTAATATAGTCACTGATGTTTTAAGATTAGGTCCTCTTTGTCCCAACTCTCTAAATTCTAACCCATTAATGCCGTTGTCTTATCTTCACTTTTCGAATAAGTATTTTTCTCAATTCGTCTATCAAAGTGATTGCAATTGCTGACGTTAAACGTAAAACTTCTGTACGCATCTTGAAAATACAACTGTCAGACGAAAAAGCTCTAGTTGATTGATAAAAATGTTGATTGACTAGTCAAAAGTTGCATAATGTAAACGCAGCTTAAAAACTTTTGTACAAAAGCGACAAGTCGTCGGGCGATCAAAAATCGATTCGGTGATCAAGAGCGTATGAAGGTCGTCGATATCGCGAAAACAAATATCAAATAAAATGTTACATCGACGAGCTTTACACCGGTCGCAGATCGCCAATTGATTTTTGGTCACCCGGCGACTTGTCGCTCGTGTGTAAAGGCTCTTAGTTTTCTTGATGATCGTCCAGTAGGGTGGTGCAACTCATAGGTGCAGACTCGCGCGATAACGAGGCATAATTAAGCGCGACTGAGAAGAAGGAGGGAAACGGGTGTGAAACGGAGAGGATCTAATTTCGTCGAGGATTCTGACACCCAGACAGGACATGAACGCGAGGCGAACGTTATAGCCGATGTCCATAATGCTGGTGACGCGTGGACAATGGTGCGTGGACATAAATACCACGATCGGATCTCGCCGGCCACGCCTCCGATTAAATTAGGAACGCTCGCGAGTGGCAAAAAGCGATTTAAGTGTTTAGACGCTCGAGTGGATCTCGGCTAAGGACGCTTCGCTGTTGCTGACGGTGCCGCGAGGCCGTCGAAATCAATGCCGATTACTTTCGAGGAACCATTCGTTCCGATGCCACCGAATGTTGTGTCGCTCCTCCACGGAGTCCTCGAGGGCGAGCAGCGAGCGACTCCACGATTTCGGAGTTCTGGTAGATTTCGTGCCTTAACGCTTTAATTGAAGCCACGAGAGGAGGTTGCGACCTACATGAACGTTTTTTTTTTTTTTTTTTTTTTTATTTTCAATAGAAACGAGTTCCCCGTAATAAGACACAAGCACGCACTAGGGCTCGAGATTTCAAGTGAACCGAGTGAGATACCCGAGTACCCGGGTACTCGTGAGATACCCTGGTATACCAAAATTACCCGTACTACCCGGGTATCTCACGGGTACCCGAACGCATGAGATAGACAAGAATCTCAGCCCGAATTAAGCCGAATTGAACCGAATTGAGCTGATATTTTTTCGGTACGTATTTGTGGTTTTAAAAATAAAAAAAAATTTCAGAATGAAATGAATTCTATATACATGATGAAAATCGAATTTAATAGACCGTGGTTATGTTGAAAATGAGTTCGTTCTCTCTCTCTCCCCCTCTCTCTCCCCCCTCTCTCACTCTCTCTCTCGCTCTCTCTCTCGCTCTCTCTCGCGCGCGCTCTACTTTAAAATCCAGAAACAGATACCGAAAAACTAACGGCTCAATTCGGTTCAATTCGGCTTAATTCGGCATGAGATTCTTGTCTATCTCATGTGATCGGGTACCCGCGAGATACCCGGGTAGTGCGGGTAATTTTGGTATACCCGGGTATCTCATAATCAATAGCCCTAGCACGCACCGAGGCAACGTCATTCGAGTTGACTGTCGATCAGTTGAAAGCAGAGGTCAAAGTGATATAACTGGAGCAGCCGGGAAGTCGGGGTGCTCGAAAGGGTGGCGCGAAATAATCAGGGTTGCTCCCCATTTTTCTGGGCGAAACAAGCCAGAAAACGAATCGGGCCACGGCGAGGACGCGTTGCGAGGCAAAGAACGGAGCCGAGGAGTCACGATAATTCGTGTGATCAAAGCAACCGACTCGTTGGTGTCTCATACTGGCATCGTCTCACCTTTAATAAAGCTATCTGGCATCTCTAATATCTCTCCTGAGCTCCCCCTCCATGAAGATCGGGAGAAGACGCTGGCGAGCGAGGGAGAGCGACGACTGCGAAGAAGAGGAAAGGGTAGAGGAAGAAGCAGAAGAAGAAGAAGGACGTCGATATCGAACACCGTGAGGAATTCTGTATAAGAGAGCGAAGAGGAGAAGGAGAGAGAGAGAGAGAGAGAGAGAGAGAGAGAGAGATATCGGGGCTCTTCGGCTCGAGACATCTTTCCACAACGAGGCCTTGTTCAGCAGGAGAAAAGATACGTCAGCCGTGTACGCACCTCGTCTCTTCGAGACCATCGATACGACGACGTGGACCCCTTCTTTATCTCCCTCTTACCTGCGAGTCTTACTTATTATAGTTACAATTCGCAGTCGATGGTTATCGCCGACCGCCGTCAATTAAGCAATTATCGGCACCTTCCATTCTGACCAGCAAGGACCCAGCGCCGCGGCGCGGTGCGGCTTGCTGGCTCATGGCCTCGAACGTCGTTCGCTTCGATCGAACCTCGCGGGATCCTCGCACTGCTGCCCTTTGTCCTTCGCGAAACGTTTTCGAATTCTTTATAATTCTACGATACTGTTTTTCAAGCTCTCCCATGTTATTTATTTATTTATTTAGAAAAAGTATGGGCATAGGCTTGCCCAATTTACATAAATATAGGCTAAGAAATGACAGAAAAGAAAAATTAATAACTAGGGTATACGCTAAACATAAAATAGAAAAATGAAAGAAAATACGCTATCACGTTATAAAAAGCACGGTAAGAATGGCAACTTATATGTACATCTAAGGATTTGATAGATCATTTAAGTGAATTTACGGAGTCTGAATAAAAATCTACAACAGGCTCTGGTAATGGGGCCACAGAATTTTAAATCGCTTTTGAAAAAGTTAATACGAAACACAATCGGGTTGCGCATGGAACGTGAACACGCGTTGAAATTAATTAATTAAAGCAATGGAGGGTTGTCGATCAAGTTGTTGAGGACCTTGAAAAGGAAAACTAAATCGGCAAACCTTCTTCTTTTCTCGAGTGTTGACATCTTCAGATCGACAACAACATGGTAATAGTCATGGTCAAATAATTTGGCATCCTAGCACGCGCGAAATAAAATGCAGGAATTGTGTTGTATTCGCTCGATCATCGCAATCTACTTTGATGGGGGTCCATATGACGCTTGCGTATTCAAGATGAGATAGTACCAAGGAGTTGTAAAAAGTCTTGAATGTGGAGGGATTTTTAGTTTCTGCAGAAATGGAATATAAATCCCAGTGTTTTAATAGCATTATTCACAGTGGTTGAAATATGAACATTAAATGACAGCTTATTGTCATATACAACCCCTAGATCACGCGTGCGATCAATCGATGAGAGAGGTGAGCTTCCAATCTTGTACATATAAGAAAAAGTCGTTTTCGAGATGCAGTTTGCTGGAAGAACACCATAGTTCAAGTTCGTCTAAATCATTTTGAAGTGCAGTTTCATCGGAGCAATCTCTTATAATTTTAAATAATTTGAGGTCATCGTCAAAAAGAAGCGAATTTGAACTAAAAACACTTGGGAGATCGGTTATGAAAATAATGAAGAGCGGACCGAGGTGGAAGCCCTGAAGCCTGAGGCACGCCTGATGACGTTTCAATTGATCTCGATAGATAGCCACGCACCTTAACACATTGGGTAACCTTAACAAGTTTATTAATTTCTTTATTTTAATCAGGGACTTATACCGAAACCGAAATAACCGGTATAATACCGGTATTTTTCGGTTATTTTGAAGATATTTGGGAGATATATACAAAATAACCGAAAAATACCGGTATTATATCGGTTATTTCGGTTTCGGTATAAGTCCCTGATTTTAATGGGCTGCACGCCAGGGCGGATTTAGAGACTTGGCAACCCTAGGCTAACAAACGTTTGCCGCCTTTTTGTATTTCTTTTTATTTTGAGCATTTCAAGCTTTGAAGAAATCTTATATCTACTTTACATTTGTAGCCATTACAGTAAACTTTTTGTACCATGTCTACATTTACATATAAGTGGAACATACAATTTATATACTTTTATTGCAGTAGTTAACAAAAACAAAAATGTGCTTATAAGCTTGTGAGTTCGGATTACTTATTAAGTTCTCTATTTGTTGGAGTAGCTGACATTTAAGTTTTCTGAGTTTGTCTATTAGGTTTTTTGACTGTCATAGAGAGAACACTGCCATATTAAGTGGTTTAAATCGTTTATTCACTATTCCTTGAGCATATTCGCATAGAGTATTTACGTTTATGCCTATCTTAGTATAAGAGACGCTGCTAAGCTGTAATGATTGGCTCTACATCTATTAAACTATTAAATGTTATGAAAAAATTGTTTTTCTTTTGTTTATAGACGTATTCTTTGTTACAACTTATTTAAATGTAAAAACACACTAATAGGCATAGGCTCACTAATAAGGACAATTACCGTATATTAGATTTTACTTGATATGAATTTTTTCATTTTGAGGCGATGAAATTTGCGCAGATTTTTTGTCGTCCGACCACTGCCAATTAAACAATTATGGTGACGCTCGAAATGCCTCGGAAATCGCAAGAAAGAGCCGCGATATCTCGGGCACGGGTGCAAAGATACGGAAACGTTTCTATGGACTTAATTGACTGTGGCGAAGCGGCGTAGTGCGAGCCATTAGCGAAGTTATCGAAGTCCACGGGGTAGTCCATCAACAAACTCGTTAAGTTGATTAACATCCGATGCATCGTGCAACTTCTCGCGCCGCTAATAAATGGGGGATGTGTAGATAAAACTGTGAAATATGTACGGTTATTAATTTTATGGTAACGATTGTCTGCGGGAGGCTGAAGTGGATTACGCTGCCCGGACTAACCTGTTTTCGCGTTTCTTTTGTTTCACGAGCCACTTCGCCTAACGAAACCGACTGTTCGTCAACGCGGAGAAGTTCCTCGATTCTCTTAACGGAGACAAACAACTTATTCTAATCGTTTCATCACAAAACGTACAACCGAAACAGGGAAATATTTGGCGATCGACGAAATGAGAACGATAGAAAAATCTGCATTCAGAAGCGACGAATGTTCGCGCGTTTCGTTTGTAAAAAAGTTAACTAATCCATCAACATTTAATAAACCGCGGAGAGAGGTGAAGAAGAGATCGAACGGATGAACGATCGCCGCGGTTCGGTTAATTGCCGCGTCGGTTTTCCTTAAATCAAAAACTGTCACGGACTCGATACTCGTATATCAGATATCGATCTCCGGCGTTATTTACGAGGCAACCCGATCGTGTCAACGTAACAGCTTCCAGGATACCGGTGTCCTGATCACGTACCGCGTGTCCCCTGCCGTGTTGTCCTTACAGGACGCGTTTACGCCGGCCATACACGCATACACGCGTGTAGCAATTTACTGGCCGAAGAGGAGGCGTCGGGCTACATAAATCAGGAAGACAACGCGTCAGCTTATTAACCACCGACGATTTATTTCCGCCTGTTGGTACACGGACTTTCCACGCGCCCATCCACTTCATTTTCAGCCGCCACCGTTACGACTAGATTGAAAAATTCCTCCGAAAGAAAGGGTGACCGATTCTGCGGCGCGTTTCGCCTTCGCCTGGAACAAACGCTTATTAAAACACCCTGAAATTTAGCGAAAGAGAGATCTATTCGACATGAAACGGTCAAATTTCAGTCTTTACCGTAGTTTCGGTTCGTGTTCTCCGGCGAGCTTCAATTTCAGGCATCTTTATCTGTTCGAAACGACCCGAACGGATGTGCGTGCATGTAAACGAATTCCTGACGTAAATTTACCGACTTCCGCACCCATTCAACGACAGAGAACTCCGAGACATCGGTACATTCGACGATATTTCCGGCAGTTCTTGAAACTCCTTCCCCAGTTTCGACGCACGATAGCGCTATCAACGTCAGGTGAAGAATAACGTTTGCTATACGCTTTAGTCACGTCGTTTCTGCGCTCGGTTTAAACTCGACGTCACCGAACAAGGGTTCGTAATGCGCGTATCTTGATTATCGTGCATAATTGCGTAATTGTGCGTGATTGTAGCATAAGAAGAAACGACAGAAGAAAACGCACGGCGGAGATAGGGCAAAGCGGTATCGAGAACAACAGGAAATATGGCGAGGGGTTAGGGATCTCTTGCAATTAATCGAGGGAGGAGCACGTCGGATTTTAAGGACTCCTCCTGGTGCGTGAGGACCCACCGCGGGTTCCGTCTTCCGTTATTTATGTTCCTGGATCCAAGGAGCTCGGGGGGTCCAGGAATGTCCACTGTTCCCCCGAAACGCAATTCGACCGCGACTATTAATTATTTCTGGGGTCGTTTGCGCCTAAGTTTGTTTCGACACCGGTGAAACTTTCAATTATCTTCTAAATAGATTTCGAAAATTCTAATACGCTCAAAACGTTAGAATATTCTTTGGTTTTGCTAAATCTTGAATAAGCATGACAAATATGGAACCTGGATCAGTCTAACCATAGTATGTTGTTTGAGAATATCCAACACAAATTTTTAAGTTTCCATTAAGTTAAATAAACTAATTTCGAAATTTTCAGATGACTGTGAGGATATTCTTCCTGATCTAAAGGTGAGCACTCGCAAGCAACGTAAAATGGTATTCTTCTTTCGGATTTTAAATGGTAGTATAGACTGTCTTGACGTACTAGAATTAGTGACGTTTTGTGTCCCGGAGAAATCCTTGAGAAACAAATATTTTTTTTATATAAATCCTTATAGATCTAATATAGCGGCGTCATACAGTTCTCACTGTTGAAGCTTTCGGGTTTAAGCTGTGTCCTGGAGTTGGCTTGTTTAGTTTAACCATAAACGTATTTATTTCCTTATACATCTTACTTTTCTTTTATTTTTTGTTTATTTTGTTTCTTACATCTTATTTATTGTATACATTTTTTTCTGTATGTTCTTGATACCACAGACTCTGCACCTGCAAATAAATAAATAAATAAGTAATCTTTAGACACGGTAACAGCCCGTTTACACGATACGTTTTTCTGCCGGATAACCGAATCGGTAACAGCCGAAAGTAGCATCCACAAAGTATTGCATTTTCACCCCCACATTCAGCTCCTAAACATATGAATGTAGTGATTCTGTATCATTCTGTATGGTGTGAACTTTTATTATATGTACCAGCTCACTCATACTACGACAAGTCGTTTATTTGTCGAATCTCAATTGTCTGTCTTGTGTACAATTAGTGCCATTGATTCTTGCATCTAGGGAAAAGATGGGATGAAGAAAAATGCCCATTCCCACTAATATATACATAAAAAGTATATATATACATATACTACATACACTACAGAATATGTATACTGTATATATATTGTATTTTATATATTTCAGTGGGAAATGAACATTTTTCCTCATCACATTTTTCCCTAGGGGCAAGAATAAATGTCACTGATAGTACTACTACACAGGTGTAACTACATACTACATTTCCCGTTTGTGTCATGTACGCGTACACGGTAAAACACGGTGTATTATAGAGGTGTTCCGACAAAGCACCTCTGTCTGGTTGATTTTGTGTGATGAATAGATGGAAGATCCTCTAGTCGCCGCTAGGGGCGTCATAGTCAGAACTCCGCGTATGGTATGCATGTGCGCGAATGGAGTGCGTCACAGATGATCACAGAGCTTTACTCGCACTCCGACTCCTCACCACTTGAGCTCGCTGTACCAATAGGAGCGCTCCCTATGGATGTTTCTACGCAGACGCACTCTAGCGGTCGCTAGAAGATCTTCCATCTAATGATCACACATTTCTGAGGGAACTTGCAACACCTGTATAATACACTGTGCGGTAAAATAACCGATTCGGTCAATATTAACATCCCGTTTTGTCTGCATGCTGAAGTCATCGGTTAATAAAACCGAATCGGTTATTTTACCGAGTACGCGCATGTGAAATGTATGTATGTATGTGTAGTATACAAGCCAGGAAGTTGAGATTCGATAAATAAACGATTCGCCGTAGTATGAGTGAGCTGTTACAATAAAAGTTTTTACACACCATACAGAATCTATAAATTCATATGTTTGGGAGCTGAATATGGTGGCGAAAATGCAAGATTTTGTGGATATTGCTTTCGGCTGTTACTTATTCGATTATCCGGCGGAAAACTTGAGAAAACCGTATCGTATGAACGGGCTGTAAAGGTTATACGTTTTTTTTCGTGCGATAATTCTTCGAAAGGTTGAACTTCTTAAAATAATTTATCTAGGAAATCGAATCGCAATTTTTTCTCCGCGATTCGGACGTCCGCGTTTTTCGAACGAGCGTCACGTTACGCCTCAGACGCCGTAGTCTATCTACGATCGCGTATATGCCAGCGGCATACGCGCACGCTTGGAATAATTAACGAGAAAAGGCCAGAAAGGGGACGAAGGCACTGAAGAGGACAGGTATCTTGTAAACGGTCAGGTGTCATCGGGCGTCTCTCGACTTTTCCTCCTTCCTCCCTGAATTTCAAATAAACTTCGATCCCATCCTTCGCCGGCTACGCGACAACCTCCTCGTCATTTCTACGTGAAAATCGGAACCGTCCACTGAGAACAGGGGAAAACGGGAAGCGAACGAGCGAAAAGGAATCCGAATGAACGATAAAACGGCGCAGTTGCCGTTTGTTCTTTCGCGCAGGCGTGATTTACAACGATGCGGTGGGACCGAGGAGACATCTTGGGATCTCTCATTTGTACGCGCTTTCTCTCATTTACGCCCGTGGAACTTGCTAAAAATCAGAGAAAGAAACGCGGAACAGTTGTCTCGCGAGTGCCGCATGAATTATTCAACTGGACAATAACTGCTCGCAGGTTTATGCCCACGTCTTTAAATATTTTCTGTGGAAATTACTCGATAACTTCTGGCCAACTTTCTACCGCGATCATCCTCAACCCTTTAAAAACCGAATGTGGATAGTAAAAACTCCATTTATGTCGACTTAACTTTTCTACTTTTAATATTAACAATTGGTGGGGGTGCTTTTGCTCTTATAGAAATGAAAAGTGCAAAATGTTCGGGAAAACGTAGCAGTGACTTCTGAAGAAGAAGCTCGACTTTATCAAAGGCAAGAAAGTTTATAAAGAGTCCACCGGAAATTACCGCGTTTCGATTTTGGTCGATATTGTTAATTGTAGCGAGAAATCTATGGATTGATGTTGTATGGCTTTGAAATGTATGGTACATATTCTGATTTTATTCGCTTTTTAGTAGGTGGGTCAAGAATTTATGATTAATAATCTTTAATTTTTTAAAAATAGAATCATTTATTTTTTAATGCACTACTCGATGCAACTTGTTATTCCTTACACAAAAATATACTAAGACATTTATGGCGAAAAATAGTTGATTATGGAGATATTTGAGTTTGAATATCAGTAAGAAATCATTAGTTTTTGGCAGAGTTGGGCAAACTGTAATCATTAATATGATTACTGACTAACGACTAATGATTAAATAAATATTTGAGTATAACTAATGACTAATGACTAAATTTTTATTAAACATGAATAATAAACATTGACTAGTGAGTAACTTTAATCGTAACTAATGACTAAATGAGTAATCAAAATTTAAATATGACTAATAACTAAAAATGATAAACTAAAAAAGCCACGGAATGATAACAAAAAATATATTTCAATACTGTATAATCTTTTGATATAAAATAGTAAATATCTAAACTCCGATTTTGATGATCCTGAAATATGTTGTCATATTTATAATATGTAGAAAAACACACTAGCAACTAATGATTAATCAAATGTAATAACTAATGATTAGTCATAACTAATAACGAATGACTAATGATTAAATAGAGTTGTAAGTAATTTATGCTATATAGTCATGACTAACCAATGAAAAATGTTTAACTAATGATTATTAATTATGATTAATGATTAATCAGATAATTAGTCAATTTTAATTATCAGTTGATTTATGCCCTACTCTGGTTTTTGGCAATAAGGTTGTAATCTTTCTAGTAAATAAAGCAAACATTAACAGAACACTAATGGTTGTTTAGCAATATTTAAATTAAAGTATCTGCACATCTAATGATTTTTTCTCATAAGTGGCTTAATACTTTTTTATAGAGAATAATATGATACATTGAGCAATTCATTCAAGATGATATCATGCCATTTGAAAAATTAAAGATGACCTTCATAAGACTTTGACGCGTCCACCTTAAAAACAACTAATGACTAGGCTGTGAACGTTTATGCAAATTCATATTTTTATGGATACGGAAGAGTAATTGGAACTTGAATGAAAGTGTGTCTTATTGTTAAAACTTTAAACGTTACAAAATTAATATCGTTTTTATCGTTGTGTCTCAGCTAGGTTTATATATATAAATTTTTAAGTGTTTAAAATTGCCATAAATGCAGAAACATCCGCAGTCTACTAATAACATTAGAATACGCATTTCTGGAAGCCATTCAACATCTATTCAAACTAGGGTTTCCATCTTTTTTGAGGAAAATATAGTATATTCGGGGAAACTTAGGAAAAATATAATATATTTTTATTTTATTTATTTTTCCAAGTATAGTTATTATTAGTTTGTGCTTTGTATAACAAAGAATTTTATTTATTTTATTTTATTTATGTATTTATTATTATTTTTACTGTAGGCCTATGACTTACAGATGGCGTTTCGGGGGTTTCCTTCCCCATTTTGCTCAATAAATATTTTATCCAGTTTTCATCTCTTTTTTCTACACCTACAGCATCGAGGCCTGGCAAAAAGAATTATTTTTCACTTCACGTATCAAAACTAACACGACTAAGGAACATATAAAACAAACTAAGCGGGAAGAAAGAACACCTTACAATCAGACATTGACAGCTAACCTAACCTAGCTGTGCGTAATATTAAGGTGCGTCTTCACTGGCGTTCGCTAACTATTCACGAACAATATAACAGTTGAATTTCGTTGAAATCATCTGTTCGCGTGCGTGTTCGCGTACGGGTTTTCAATAGTTCATGTAACATCTGTGAAGGGATGACGTAGTGTTTTTTAGTGTTTATAGAAAGTTTACGAACTGCTTGCAAACACTGTACGCGAACAGTGCTCGCGAACTGTTCACCAGTGAGTACCCACCTTTACGCGATTATGTGATATTAATAGGGTGCGTTCTGAACACTGAAACTTGTTATAGTTAGACAATTAGTTAGGTTGACAATTACATTTTTTTTTTAAATAAATATGAAATGAATATATAGTATTTTTGCGTACAATATTTTGTTTCAATAATATATAGTATGTACAATACTATACATATAATATAGTACGGAGTGGCAACCCTGAATCCAAACATTCACTGCTGTGACTGCAAATAACGACAAAAATCGAGGTGGTTTTTTCAAGTAGACCACTTCATATAGTACCTCTTGCGTTTTATCACAAAGTAGTTCCAAAATTTTAACGTGTTGTACAAATTCATAGATAGTCGCTGCTTGGAATTGTATCTTTTTATGCACTCGATCAAAAGCAATAGCATTATCAAACGTAATCGGTCAGGGCATTTCTCCTTAGAGCAACGGCGCATTCCAGTATGGGAAACGCAGGGATGGGATTCTGTGGAAGCGGAAGAGGAGCGCAGGTAGGCAGAAGTTGATCTGCACCGCGGCCACGTTGCAGCACGGAGAAGCACGTCGCTGTAGGTAAAACGTACCAACGGCATCCTGCCCCCTCCCTCCGCCTTTTTCCTGCCCCTCCCGAGGATCTGACCCACCGACGCGACGGTGGCAGTAGCGGCGCGCATAACAGGGTGGACGTTTAACATATGACCGGCTACCAGTGTTATTAATGCGCCGGTAGCGTCGTGCTCGGTTTCTCCGAGCCCACGTACGGTGCCTACGATCCGGAGGCCGGGTTGGGGCCACCCGCGGGTCCTCCCTGCCCCACGAGGAGGGCCCCTCGATCGCGGAGGGTGAGAGGGCCACGGGCCGAGGAAACGCCGCGCTGCACGGCCGAGAGACGTAACACGACACTCGGAAACTGCGCCGCGACCACGTCGGCCGAGACCCATCCCTCAACGAATTATGTCTTCCTGCCGACCGCGGGACCTAATTAATATGTGTTTAGCTAGAGAGACACGGCGTACCTGTCCGATGCTCGTCGGCTCGCCTTTCCGGGGATTCTGACGCGGCCTGAACCCGTCGCCGTTCTGGCCTCGTAGATCGCTTCGATAGAAATCGGATTCGCCGAATCGGTGGTTCAGAGAGCTGAGATTAACCCTGAGTAGCTGTCGCGCTGAGTAGCTTTAATCTAATTTAGATGACCAACCTAGCTATTTATTGACTCCAACTGAATCGCTTGAAAGTTGTTGAACGATATCGATTTTCCTATTATGTACATATATTTCATTTGGACTCATACAAAAATTTAAGGAAATTATTTACAAAGCAGACGTTGTCACCGATTTCAATGATCTTGAAATATGATATAGAATTCGAACTTGTGAACAACTTTTTCTTATAGATGTTACTGCCGTTTAAATAATAAATAAAACACATGAAAGCGCATAAAATACGAAAACCGAAGTCGTTCGTAAACTTTTGTCTGCAACTTAATTGTGATTGGGCTGTTTTGTCCAAAACAACTGTGTCATCCCTGTTTTTCGCTTACCATTTCAAACTTCAAAATCCTAGAGAAAGCTGAGTTACAATTGGTCACTATGTAACTAAGGGCTGGTCGTCATTCTTCACTCACCGTAACACTTAATAAACATACAAAGCGCTGTCTAATTGTAAAGCGGATTCATTACTGATTGAGTCTCCTTAACGTTTAGTGCTCCGTAAAGGCGTGTCTACACCTAGCGAACCGGCGCGAATAAACACAGGTGAATGTCAAAGAAACAAATCAGTTTCGGGAAATCAGGACTGCGTCATTCGTTTCTGTTGCCGCACGTTCATGTTCGTTCACGTTCGTTTGCTAGGTGGAAACACGCCTTTACGAACAAACTTGTTAAGTTTTAAAGAAGTGCTGCTATTATTTCACCTACCCAGAATCCAACGCAATCGTTTTCGGGATCAACGGTGACACCGAAGCGAAGATAACGTCGGGGCAGCGCCTAGGCGAGAAAAATCGCGAAAGGGGGTCGAAAAAATCATCGTGGGTGTGCCTATTTATCCGTCGGGGTGGGGGAGGAAGCGCGCGGTGCGATCGTGCGAGTCTATAGGCGAATATCTCCCGCTCAGCCAGGACATTAGAAGTTCTCCGGCGTCCGGAGGATTATAAATCCTTAATACAGATCGGCACGCGATGCCCGGCTCGTTAGGGTGATGCATGGCCGACTCTGGTGTCCCGGGGTGTACGGTAGCCGATACCAACACAGCTCCGGCCGGCGCGTTCGCCAGCCTCGCTCCTGCGGGAACAGCTACACCCTCACACACGGCCAGCCACCAGGTAATAATGAGAGATCAGAGATACGGCTCGATATTAATTGTGCGCATCGAGTGTGGCGGTGCTGCTGCTGCTGCTGCCTCCACTTCGGTGTTGTTGGCCAGGCGAACCGACTGCTACCGGCTTACACCGATCCTTCGATGCGATATGTGCGATATACGATACAGGACCGTGGACCTGATCCCGCTGGCTCGCTCGCAGGACTCGCGAAATAGCTACGCATGCTCAATACTTCGGTCCTACGTCCTCGCGAGTCGTCTTCCTTCACGGTTTCTTCCTCGACGCTTGCGATTGTCGAAATAAGCTCCAACTTTGCGAACAATCTTTAGAATTTCGTGAACATTCCGATCGAGGATCGGATACAACTATTTTTTTAATTTACGAATTTGATAAAATCGGAAACAGAATGAAAGCGAACAGAGCAATCAGAGAATCGAAAGAACCGCAAAGACAAGCGAAGCCTCCCGAGTTCGACTGATTCCGTTGCCCCCCCGAGATTACGAGCGATGGACAAATTCAGGAGGGGCTCCTCCCCTTCGTCCTTCCCGCGATCCTTGCGTTGGCTTCCCGATAGACTCACGCCCAGAATATCCTGTTCCACGGTCCGCGGATCCCAGGAATATTTCCTCCCCTATCGACCAGTGTGGGGCCACTTTGAAGATACGATCTCGAAACAAATTACGAGTGCTGCTCGCGCGCTGTCCCACCGTTTCCTCGTCGTTCGCAGCTGGACGGGGAAATAATCGCGGCCCGTTAGCGAACCCAAGTGAGATCGCGCCTTTTTAAATCGACGCGCGTATCGGCGCTCCCCGCGAACCTCTCGACCCTCCACGCCACGTCGAAGGGAGGACGGGATTTATGTGGCGGCGGAGTAATAAGTTCCCTCGGAATTAAAGTTCTACGCCCGGTACCAGTTCGCTCTGATAACGATCGAAGCCCCGAGATGGAGGATAGTCGCGGAGGATCTTCTTTTCTCTTTCTTGCTCCCGCTGTTATCGATGCGCACCGAATCTTGAGATGATCGTTGGACTGTGTGCACGAATATGTAGGTCAGAATGGATTGTGCAGAGACGATGTTCGTAATTCTTTTTAGGGCAAAGAATATCTGTGCTCATCAAGCAAAACGACAGATCGATAACTTTGAAAGTTTTGCCATTTTTAATGACTATACTGCGGATGTTTATGCAAATTTATATTTTCAAAGGCATAGAATAAAAAATAAGTTTAAAAAACTAAAACCCGACTACGGAATAAAAAATAAAAAGTTAAGAATAACTAAAAACTAAAAAGCCAGAAAGATAAATTCCGTAACTAAAAAGATGGACTTTTGTAGATAGTATCGAATATTAACCACAAAAGCCTGTCTACGATACTAGTACGTAGTTACCCACAATATTATCTAGTACCTACATACAATACTATCTACAGTCTTCTCTCGCTATAAGCTCGCCGTTTTCGTCGCTTCATCGAGCCACTCTTCAATTTCACTATAATCATTGACGACGTACAAAAAGCTATCGATTCTATTATTCCATTACCTTCACGAACGTGTGCCTTAGATGTTCTACAACGTAAAATTCGTTGCTAACTCACGAGCCTGTAACGAGAGAACACTGTACCACCTATGATAGTGTCTATCTATGGCACCAGCTATCTACCTACGATTCTATCCACGCGCAATGCTACCTATAAAAGCCTAACCCAAATGTACGAACCCGCGACTACGACTTTATATTCTGTTGAAATCGAAATTTGATTATAGACAGAATGAGTGCTAATCCCTGCAATATAAAAGTACTTGTTTTCCTCTTTTTAGTTACACAATTTATTTTTTAGTTATTCTTAATTTTTTATTTTTTATTTCGAAGTCGGGTTTTAGTTTTTTAAACTTACTTTTTATTTAAGGGTTTTTAGTAGATAATAATATATTAAAATATAAATAACAGTAGCCGAGTAAATGTTTTTTGTCGATTACTATATAGTGTTCCACGGCCACTATATTGCATTTTTCTAAATTTGTTATAGCCTATTTCACTCAAGTTGATAAGACAAATCGAATGACACCTCAATTGTTAAAATCGAATTAATAGTTTAGGCCGGGTAAAGAGAAAACTAAATTAGATAAAAGTGTTTGTTACCTTCTGAATATCATAGAATGTATTTCACTTGCCATATTTCATGTATTTTTGCATCTATGCACATCTTTGTGCATTTTAGAACATTTAAAATCGCCATAAATTCGCCATAAATATCCGTAGACTATTAATGACACATGAGATTAAAGGAATAAAATGTATAATTGTATAAAGAGTCTCGAAAACCATAACAGAGTTAAGCTAGGTTCCCAATACCGGTCACGGACGTCAGTACGGTCAGATCATGATCAGTCAAAATCTAAGATTTTACTACGGTAGTCACACTAGATGATAAAAAATCTTTGGTTTTGACCGCCCATTGAAAAAAGAAGTCATAGCGTTCTCTAAATATGCATTAAAAAAAATTGCGTTAATTTTGGATGAGGACGATACTGCAGTACAAACATAATAACGACGGTTCTGGATACATGAGATGCTGCTGAATCGCGAGGATGAAGGAAAATTGTTTACTTTACACTATCATTTGATTAATGATGTTCTGATATTTTATCAATTTTTCGAAAGTCTCAACATGAATTTAGACATTTATTATCATGCATAGAAAATGATTTCCGAAAAGCTATAACACCAGGTGCAAAATTAGCAATTTGTTTAAGGTAAATGAAATAATACTAATAAAATCTTAGTATTTCTTATTTTCGAGATTATGTTTGATCCTACAATTTTTATATTAATAATGCATAGGTTATTGATAAACAATTTCCCAATAAATAAGGTATCGTGTCTATATACTGTGTATCTCGCTCATTATTGTTCTCTGCTAATGTTGTTGTCGATTTGTTGAAAATTTGAAGTTACTGAATTCTTGTTGGTGAAAACAGTGTCGGTGATTTCAATGGGATCTAAAGTAATTAGTAAATAAAGTAGTAATAAATAACTAAGTAAATCAGCAATTAATAGTAAGTAATAGACGTAGCAGCAGTATCTACTAAAAGAAGTTTTAAATTATACAGTTTCTAAACTATTTGTCCTGATTCTATACAAGAGGCCTTCCTCTTTGTGGGAAGTATCACAGTATTTTTTATTACTGAAATTAATGTTCACACCACCCTCATTGGTTTTATCACAAGTACTTTGTTTCCCATTCCTCCAAAAATATTCATTACTCCGTTCCAAAATGAGTAGCCAAGCGAAGCGTATTCTCGAAACCTGTCAAAGGGGTGGCAAAAGCATCGGCAGCTCTCTTTTCTCCGGGAAAAACTAAGACGATTCCGATCCCCCCGAATAGAAAGGACCGCGAACGGCACGGCGCGGCGCGGTGCAGCGACGCGACGGGAACAAGGAGACGTATATCTCCGGGTACAAAGTGTCGCAGGTGTGTGTGCGCGTAGAGCGGTCAGCTCGTCTCAATCCGGATTATGGTAACACCTGGCCATTCGCAATTTTATCATCCTTCGTTCCGGAAGGATTCCAATTTTCTTTTCCGGTTACGCCGCCCCCGCCGCCTCCCATCCAACCTCGTTGCTCGTCGACCGCTTCTTCCGTCCACTTTTTTTTTTCCACCCGTCTCCGGGAGACTCAATCTGTGTCTCATCGTGGATTATTGGGATTTCGTCGGGAAGAGGACGGGGGCACGAGGAAGGAGCTAGCTGGCTGGTTGCCTCGACTGTTCGCAAGGACTCGCTGACCAACGCTGGTATTTAAGGCTCCTCTCTTACTTCGGCAGAATGAAACACCAGAATTTTGTTATATTTTTGCACGCATAGATAAAATCCCCAAAGTCTTCCAAAGGTTTATAATGGAAGGATTCTTCGATTCTCTGCTCCTGTGAAGCGCCGGAGCGCTCTTCCTTTCCGGCCCGAAATAAGGAGCACTGCCGATCGGTAATTTCGTTGAATTGTCCTGGCTGATAATTTGTGCCGCTCCTGCTCGCAGTAACTGGCATCAGGAATCTGGACATTAAAGTCTCCTTTTCTTCTGCGCCACCCCAGCTTCTTCCGCTTCTTTTCTGAGGATACCGGAAGCTCGAGCTGCAGGATTTTTAATTCCGTCTTGTTCCCCGGTTGGGCTCGGTTTGCTCGGTAATTGCGGGAGTTTCTTGGAAATTGTTGAGTCTGCAAGGAGACCGGTGCCTTTCCTGCGCCTTTTATTTTAAGACCGTGTAGGCTGCGGGAAGAATAAAGGAACGATACCGCCGACAGTTTCAGCTTCCGATTCCTTACGATTTCTGCGTCCCGTCTCGCAAATCGCTTCGTCAAAATCGAGATGTTCGTCGAAGAGAAAACAAACGCTCGTTCTCGCGGTTTCGCGAAAAATCCTCTTATCTTTCAGCGTGAACGGATCGCACGAAATTCCGGCGAACGGAAAGCGGGCGGGGAAATGCGACACGAAGAAAATCGCGAGCAGGAAAAATAATGATCCCTTTGGCCGTGAGATAATTGGCGTAAGAAGCTTGCCGCGCATAGGAGAAAGGGAGGAAAAAGTGGGGTCGCAGTTACATCAAAGGACTTTCGGCCCACCCTCCCCCCTCGCGAGGAAACTCCTTTTTATGGTTTCCTCGTGACGCCGGGATAGCGATGCACGAAATCGATTCGCGATGATTAATTTTCAATCGCGGCTTAATTACGCCAGCCGGCTAAGCCCGATTGAAGAGGCGTCCCCGGGTTGGTAAAAGGGCGGCCTGCGTCGGAGGAGAAAGAGGAGCGGGCGAAAGGAGAGCGGGGAAAAAAAAAGGTGGAAGCGTAAAGAGAAAGAGGAGGACGTCCCTGCGGCCCTCGGATAAAAGGGACACCCCTTCGTCGTACTCCTCGTTCTCTGCCAGGATTTCGTCCAAGATGGCGGGATTTCGGGGCTCAGCCGGGGGTGGGACGGGGTGGATGCGAGGCACGATTGCCAGGAACACGTGATTAGATGGCCCTTCTTCCACGCGATTCTCCAGATTGGACACCCCCTGGCCCGTGGAGGGACGTAAAAAATGCAATCGGCTCTTACCGTAATGAAAAAGAACCGACCCCGGGTAATTCGAACGAGTACGATGGCCCCAAACGGCGTATTCGCGTTCGTCTGCGTCGATCCGTTCTGTTTCGAGCAGGGGTGAGCCGCCCCCGTCGCGCCCCCGATGCAATTGCAGTTGTCGCCTTTGAGGACGTCGCCCGACGACTTTTGCAATCGTTTCTTTCGTTATCGTCGTCGGTTGTGCCACGATAATTCAATGACCGTGGAAAATATTCTTCTCAACGTCTTAAACAGTTCGATAAATAGTTGCATTCATTCTGAGAAATATTAAATGCATTAGTCATTTCATTCTTATAGCAGAGTTTCGCTTTTCCTGCTTCAAATTTTATAGAATGTTAATCGAATGCATGATTTAATGTTAATAATAATAATATTTCATTGAACGGATCAAACTACCTTTTAGTATAATAGATTATATAATAATACTATTTCATTTTCAACGGGATCGGATGAACCCTATGTTACACAATGTAAACAAATGATAAAATACAAATGAACACAAAAACAAAATATTAATAAAAATACAAAAAAATATAAATAAAAAGAAAAAGAGATAAACAGTAAATATAAAAGTATAAAAGAAATTGGCATAAATTATTTAATTAGAAATTAGCGCGCCGAGTTTCTAAAAGCCGTAAGGGAATCAGAGAAGAAGTTCAAATCGTTGCAAAAGGTATTTGTGGTAATGCAAAGACGATTGACGCAGTTATAATAACCATACTCAGTGCGATGACATTCGACTGTAAATAGGGATCGAGTTCTGAGAAGTATTATTACATATACAAATAGCAGTCTAGACAGTTATCACTGTACAGCAGATTTTATGCATTTGTTGCAATGTGAAGTATGCAAAAAATCTACAAGATTGTTAACATATGCCAAAATGTACGAAATATCAAAAATATTATTCATATTAGAATGTTTAAGACATTAAACATACAGTAGAATCTCGTTTATCCGATTTTATATTTGCAGTATAAAATGTTAAAAATTAGTGAATCATTATTGAATCATAGTATAAATTTTAAGTCCTACTTTATTTTTATAACTTGCAACCTACTGCATTATATAATTAGCACTTTGGATAATAAAATTTAGGGACAACTGTGATTCGGATAATCAAGGTTTTACTTTACTGTTTTTCAAGTTCCCATTCTTTATTTGTGCTTGACAAAATTTTATTTTGTATAAAGATCCGCTGTCTAGTTAACAGAACTGTAACATGCCGATTTTTATGCGCTTATGATACGATACGGTACTCGTGTTTTTTTTGTACCGGAGGTAATTCACTCTGAAGGGATTAAAACAGCCTTTGAAGATGGGGTGAAAAGCCTGATTCGTGTTATATTTCAAAAACTATTGTTTGTAATAAAAAAAGTTCAAACACATATGTAGTTTATTCATTTTTTAACTGTGAATCTTGCTGTGTAACTGGTTTTTCAAAAAATGATAGAATAGGTTTTCCACTCCAACTTTAGGGGCTGTTTTAATCCCTTCATAGTGAATTGCCGCCAATACAAAAAAATACGTGTTAAATAATTTTTCGAATACTATATCATATGAAAAGCGCATAAAAATCGGCGTATTAAAATTGCATAACGTGTCTTGTAAGTGTAATTCGCAACATATTGAGTGAGTCGCCGAATAAATTGATTTTGCAAAGGTATGAATTGGTCAGATTACATAAACGATCAATAGTATCGTGATTGCTGAACGAAGATCAAGAAGCAGAATTTATTTTGTTAAATGTTATTTATAATATTGTACAAGAGAATTAAATCAAATATGATTCTCCTGTTTTCAAGCGTTAGTAACTTACCAAGTCTTGCTAACCAAGGTTTATAATCATGGCAGTACCAATTCTTTTATCATATTTATCATATTTAATTAATTTATTGATTATTTTTTTAATATACTGTGTAAAACAAAAATCAGAAGCAAATATTATATCAAGAGTCTTGGTATCTAACACAGTTTATGGAATATTCGCCGGCTTATATTTCTAATTGTAACTTAACTAGAAATCGGGCACGAACTTTTGCATTTACCTAATATGACATTTGAATATTAAATTATAGGCCATTCACACCACACCACTTTTCGAGAGAGAGATATATAATTCTGTAGTAGAATAGCATCGTTCACGTTTTTGATATTTCTGTGTCTACAAAATGAAGACGCGAATTCGTGGATTACACGTCGGCGGAGCGAGGTTCTACGCCGCTGAGGGCAAAAAGCCCATGATTCCCGTGATTCATGGGACTTTTTACGCTGGGTGGCCGGAATAATTCACCCTAATGCTGCTGCTAACTGCCTGCGGCCGTTGCGCGCGATTGTTTATTGCCAAAAAGCATCTCTTTAATATATATGTATATCGCTGCTTGTGGCCGGTGGATCGTTGTCTTCGAGCAAAAAAGCAATAAGAGCAGGATCCCCGATTTCTCGGAAATAAAACGAGCGGATCCAGTCGTTTTCTAGCTCCGGTCGTGACACCTACCAGCAGACGTTGAACTTTGTTCTCGCGTCGTTAAAGACATTCCTGAACATTGTAATTTTTGTATATTTGTCGCGGCAAGGGTGCAAGTTTTCACGAATCCATCAGAAGGGTGAATACGGTTGCGTCCAAGATTAATGATTGTCGATATGTCGCCTCGATACGCGGCTGCGGAACGCTCGATGGAGAGAAGAGTACAACTTTTTTCATCCTTTTCTATGTCGATGCGCGACAGACGATCGAGTATCAACAGCGATTGCAAAACGACCACGTGATCCGGAGTGCCGTTAGTCTCGTACATTAATAACACTCGACATTCGCTATATTCTTCGAATACGCGGACTGGTTTCTCCATATCTCGGTCTTGCGTGATTCGATAATTGAATCCGTTCGGTTTTCGCATCCGATAAAATGATAAATCGGAAACGTAGATACTCTTCCTGAATTCCATGTCGAGACATTTTAATTACCTTTACAACGGTGAAACACGATTTTAAGGAGAAACATGCTCTTGTAATTATGAAAAAAAGAACTTTTTTAAGAAATTATTGAAAAATCTACTGAATGAATTGATTTGGTTCTTTTTCTTTTATTGCAATAGGCATGCATTAGAGATTATTTTAAAAAATTGTCGATGTTGTATATAAACATACATGTTGTATATAAAATATGAACGTAAATCATACCCATGATGTACCGGCAGTGCAGATTTGCAGACTGCATGCATGAATTTAGTTTGACGGCCTTCTTTGTTTATATACAACACCGACAATTTTTTAAAATAATCTCTAGCGTAAGCCTATTTTAATAAAAAAAAGAATCAAGTCAATTCATTCGGTAGTTTTCTATTGGATTATGGCAAGTTTAGGATATTAATTTCAAATTTACTTTTTCTTCTTTTAAAAGGATGTTTTTATTGTATGAATGATCGTTACAAAGTGAACTACATACAGCAGAACATCAATTAATACTAATTTCATAGTAAACATATAGTTATTATCCTGTATTCACACTTGAGTCGTTTAGAATCAAAACCTGCTAAGTCCAAAAAAACCGATTTTTGTTTTTTTGGCGATTTTATAAGTTTAAAAGGTGTTTTACCTATAGGCCAGATGTTTTGAATCAAAACCTAATAAATCCACTAGAATTTAGCATTTAAAAATCGGCTTTCAAATCAAAATCTACTAAGTCCATAGTTCCACGGTCAACTCTTTGCTTAAAAGACATTTCGGCGACGAGTGGGCTTTGAATCCTGTCTTGGAATATTATTCAGCAGCCCTTATTGAAAAAGACGAAAACGCGAACGAAGAAGTTCGTCGTGATTCGGATAATGAAGACCCTAACGGAAGCGCATTTATTTAGTTATATTTTTTGTCTAAGCTTAAGTGAAAAATATAAATAAAAACTTTTTTTTATGTTCAGATAGAATTATTATTATTAGTTATTGAAATAAAAATTTATTTAAAAAAAAAAATTATAGAATTAAAACCTACTAAGTCCAATTTTCAAAATGTTATTATGATACACCTGATCTATTTTCAAAAAATTTTAAAACTGCCAAAACTGAGGCTCAAATAGACATTTAATCATGCCAATTTGGTTGGGAAATATTAAACTGTTTTCTTAAATTTAAAATTTTAGTGTTTTTTTTTATCTCCTGTAAAAAAGAGTAAAATGGACTTAGCAGGTTTTTATTCTAAGCGACTCATTTATTCTCTTTACATGATGATTTATTTTTGCTGCACATCCAGAATCCAACATTTTCTTTCAATAATTTCTTGAAAAAGTTCCTTTTCTTCACAGTGACAAGGGTATGTCCTCCCTTTAAGTAGTTGCAGAATAATAGTAAATAGCGAAACACCGAAGCCGAAGGGTAGAATCTCTAAGGGCAAAGGTGCAAGGAAAAGGGTTAAAGCCGGCAACGCGGAACAGTTGGATCGCGTCGGACGGTATTAATTAGCGGCGGTGGATAAAACTGCGAGCGAAGATAGGTTGCCCGAGGGTTGAAATCGTTATCGAGGATTTGCCTCGCGATTTTGATTTAGCTGGCTCGGCCTACCTCGTCAATTCTAATTGCGTTTGACAGTAATTTGGGAAGGGAGAGAAGGCTGATTGACGGGCCGGTCTCGTTTCGAGGTGTTCTTCCCGTGTGCAACGATACTTACTGACTATGTAGTATCCGGTATCTCAAATCGGATATCTTCGGCAAGTTTCCAGTTTCACTGACGTTAATTAAGATTAACTGATACTTTATCCGTGATTTTAACGAATTTTCTTCAACTTGAATAATATTCATGTCGCCGATGTCAATGTTGCGGCTTGTTATCAGCGCTTTCTTGCGAGCATTGCACGCATAATCAGAAGATTAGTATTAGAGGATAAGTTGAAGAATTTGAGGTCTAGGAATTAGAACGTATTATTTTGAGTTTTTAATTGTTTTGATTTTTCAACATAATCTCCTTCGACTTCAATGCATTTTGTCCAGCGATGTTGCAATACTTTTATACTAGTTCGGAAGTCCGCTTTTTGAAGTTCTTTAGATGTTTGATTTGACGAAAATCGTCCATGGTGAATCCAAATTTCACCTGTGGTCAAAAATCGATGAATAAAGTCAGTAGTATTGTATTTAAAACGAGATGAATAGTCTTGAAAAATTTGTATGTGATTGCGTTTTTGATCCTGATTGTTGGTCAATAACAGCGGCATACATCTCACCGACAGCTTTTCATACCTAATTCTTTAGTTAGGATATGATATGCACTAAGTTTCTTATATATTTTTTTTAAATTGAAATAGTTAACACAAGGAAATAAAATGCATGATTGATGATTGGGTCTAAAAGATTGCAGTACAGGTTTTTTATTGTTAGACTGATATTGTCATGATTACAATCCGATATCATCGCATCTTGGGTTATTGACCTTTAAAACACACCGCGTTACAGCTGATCTCCTTCTAGTATACAAACTTATTAATCAGTTGATTACTTGTCGCGATATCTTGCAGAATTAAAAATTTCAGATTATCGCGTTTCGTCTAAGAAAAAAGCCACTACTTCAATTAAAACTACATCGTAGACTCTACGGAACAAAAATATATTTAAGAGTTTATGTTTAATTGCCAATAGATTAGGTAACAGTGTTTATCTTTTTTGTAATTTCTTTTCTGCTTTTAAGCTATCTGTGTTTTTAGCTATACGCAAATCATAAATTTCTCTGTACTTTCTAAGTCTAATTTACAAAGAGACTCTACAGTGTGTACTCCTTGGATTTTAATGAAATTTTAGTGAATGAATCTAGAGGATATATCATGACATTCTGTAGAATATTTTGCACCAATGCGCATTTTGTATAAACAATTAAAATATGAAGTTCAAAAGGCCGTAAGCTTAAGATGAGAATAACGATGTGTGATAACTCACTGGGAGAAACATCTGACTCGTAAGCCGAAGGGTTCCGAGTTCGAAGTTCGAAATCCTGTTTCGTGTTAGAGGTTCATTTTTTTTCCAACTTTTTGTTTCGAATAGTGTTAGTTCCTTCACTTTTATTCTATGCGTATTAGAGTTGTTTATAAATATGTAATTAATCATATATTTTTGAAAAGGTATATCAACGTCTAAATTTAATATCGAATCTATTTTACATTCCTTGCAATCACATTCACTTCCTTTAAATTAATTTAAATTCTTTGGGTCACTTATAGAAATATTTATTTTTGTTTTTACATATATTTCTTACATTATACATGTAGATCATATCATAGTTACTCGAAAACAAACTTGCTTCATACATATATCTTTCAATTTTTACAAAATTGGAACTATACGAATGTAATTATTTACAAAATAACGCAAATAACTTTAGAATTATTAACATATTTATTGTATTAGGATTTACATTACATATTATGCTATAAATTTTAACTGTAACTTTACATTTTAATTGTTTATAAAAAATGCGTATTGGCGCAAAATATTCTACAGTCATCATATATCCTCTAAATTCATTCACTAAAATTTCATTAAAATCTAAGGAGTACACATTGCAGGGTTTCCTTGTTAGAACTAATTATCTATTCAATTTCTAGACCTTTTATACAGGGTGTCTCACCCGATTTTGACATCTTGATTTTCTCGCTATTATTATCTAATCGTAGCGGAAAATGTTCCAGAGAAAATTTTAATGGTATCAAGTGGAGCACGTTTTAGTGCTATTAGTTTTTTCGCGAGTTGACGCGTAAAGGTCATATGAAGGTCAGCTTTGTTTTTCTAAATGGGATGATGTATTTTTTAATACATCAATCGATGCAGCTGGACATTCGTTATAAAAAAGTACTAACCTAAGTATGTCGAAAACTTAGTAGTATGTATCGCAAAGCTTCTCCTGTACACGGTGTATTATACAGGTGTTGCAAGTTCCTTCAGAAATGTGTGATCATTAGATGGAAGATCTTCTAGCAACCGCTAGAATATTATAACCGCTTCCTATTGGTTCAGCTAGCTCAAGTAGTGAGGAGACCGAGCGTGAATAAAGCTCTGTGATAATCTGTGACGCACTTCATTCGCACATATGCATACCATACGCAGAGTTCTGACTATGACGCCCCTAGCGGCGACTAGAGGATCTTCCATCTATTGATCACAAAAAATCAACCAGACAGAGGTACTTTGTCGGAATATCTCTATAATACACCGTAATCTTGTACAACTACATAAATAAATAAACAAACAAACAGACCCGAAGACCGTACCTAGATAGTGGGTATCTGGTAAGTAAATCTGATTGAGAAATTTTTACAGAATCTCTCATTATAACATTTGTTGTTAGATTGACAGCAGATTTGGTGCAGGATCTGTAACGTACATGACTTTTGGCAGATTGCTGATAGACCTGACGGCAGGTTCTGCTGATATGGTCTGTTCAAAATGGTAGCCTGATGCGGAAACAAATGGCCATGGATATGTAAACAGGTTTGCTGTCAATTTCGATTCACAAGATAGCAAGGTTAAGATGTGTTAATGGAATTACACAATAGCACGTCGCGTCGTACTGTTGAGGCCGTGAAGTTTTGAAGGTAGCCTCGTAAAATAGGTTGATACTCTAGTAACAGTTTAGAGCAGCTCGCGCATCAATATTAATTACCCGCTTCGTTTCACGGATTAGCGATTGCTTTGATACAATTATGTCCTGATATAGAGTATCGGTTTTGCTCTTCTTCAACATCTTTAAGCTCAGCAAAATTCTAAAGATCCTTTATAGAGATGCCATATCTAAAATAAACGCGCGAAGCTAGCGGCTGTGGCTACTAGAAATTCCTCGATGTCAGCTATTTGCAAGAAATGTTCCCGTGAAATTCTTTTTTCGAGCTAGCTACGGATATCGAGGCAAGCCGTTGCTCTATAAAAAGAGAAGAAGGAAGATGCGAAGGAGTCTGATCGGTAAGCGAAGAGGATAGAAAGTGATTTCGACGGGACACGAAATCGCGCGTGTAATGCCACACTCGCTCGATTCATTTCATTAGACACGCGGTGAGAACGTGACGCGAGATCGGCTCGATCCTTTTGCAATCTGACAATCGATCGTTCCGATGCCGTGGCCGAGGAAAGCGTGACGAGGATGACGACGGTCCACACCGTTTGTGGCCCCACACACGCATTACGTTAATTAAAGTTCGCGCGACGTTGATGCACGGCTCATCTTGTTTTTCTGTCGACCAACAGTCGCGGCGCGTCGCGGCGTCTCCCGAAGAATGCCAGCTAAATTATTGATTGTATCCCTAATTGATGTTGCATAAAATGTAACTGCTGAACTTCGACTCGGTGATTACTTAACCTCCTCACAATGAAACAGACTCGCGAGGAATTCCAAAAGGAAAATTTGTAATTGCTGTGTTTTACAGGATCTTTTCCCGAAAGCGACACCCTTGACTTTTATCCACGAAGAACCGAAGTGTTCTGATTAGTAGTCTGAGATCGTTCCGATGAATTATTAAAACATTTCCGATTTACAATTCCTCGTGAGTTACGCTCGTTTCCTTTCGACTTTATTGTGGCATCGAGTCGCGAGAAATGGATACCAAGACCATCGACAACGTTGACAACGGAATTTAGAAATCTCAACGCGACACCGTTTGACAACCCGGAAATAATTTTGACAAAAATATTGCGATCACGAAGACGATGCCGGCAAATAATACGATCCCCTCTTTGTCCGGGAACAATGGCTGAAATATAAGTATCAATGGAAATATTATTATCGCGGGAATGGGAGACACGTGATATCTCGGCTTAAATATGCGCCCGTACAAATCACCGCGAGCAACGACGAGTCTACTCGATGGCAAAATCGACCAGACCATGCTGGAATTAATTAATCCGCGGGCCGATATATCGTCGGTAGCTTATTAATCGACGTCGATCGCTAATTATGCTGAGCAGAGTGCAACGAGGGGGGATTGCATGTGCTGCATCATCAATCCGTTACGAGAGCCGCGCGACAAAACCGAAGGCTTTTCGTTTCTCGTTTAATCCCGAACACGTCTCAAGACACGATCGACCAAAAATATCACGACGTCGATTTTGTTACTGATAAATTAAAAGATGCTGCAAATCGACAAGATCGGAAGATAGAAGGAGGCGGTGGAAACTTCCCGAAGAACCCGCGAAGCAGGAATTCGGTGGGAGGAGGTCGAGGGGGTTAAAATGAAACATTCTTTTTGAGCACCTCCGCGGGCTAAACGGAATTACTTTCTCCTTTGTAATACGGTATCGCGCGAGTCGCGAATCTGAATGAGGAAGTCGAAGGTGGAGGGTTCAAGGAGCGACGAGGGGGAGCGAAGGAGGAGGTAAGAGACGTCGAAGAGCGAAGAAGAAGCGAGTCCTTTCGTCCAAGAAAAAAAGACGACCAGGGAAATTGGGGAAACGCGAGGGAGCAGCAGCGAAGTTCGCTGGGAAGGAGAGAGGGGACGTCTGAGGTTTAACGGCGATAAAGAGAGAATCCAGCGGGCCAAGGGAGCAGAGAGAGACGCAAAGGCGCAGTGGGTGGATCAGGAAGCTGGGGAAAAGAAGGGAGACTCGAGGAACGGCGAGGGAAAGGAGAAGAATCGGAGGTGGATGAGAAACAAGGGTGGAAAGGAAGGCTCGGTGGAAGACAGAGGAAACTGGGGGGTGGATGAAGCGAAACGGAGCCGGAGGTGGGTTTATCTCGCTCATCCTCATTAAAACCCTCCGCCGCCCACCCCCTTCTTCCTGCCGGCAGCTCGTTCCTCTTCCTCTTCGGATCCTCTTCTCTCCTTCTTCGGCTCGAATCGCAGCCCTCCCGGAGCCTTCGTGTGTTGGTAACACCAAGACAAACAGCCCCCGTTGAAAAACGACTCGACGCGCGTTGCGCGGTTGCGCTCTCCTCCGTCTGCTCGCGTGCATTCCTCTGTGTTTCTCTCCTACAGATATACCCGTACGCGCGCGCGCGTGTGTGTGTGTGTACGTGCGCCGAGATATACCCGGTAGGCATCCCCAGCTCGTTGTAGCACGCTCTATTAATTAAAAAAATGGGGACTCCGGGGAATGCTGGTCAGCGACAGGGGGTGAGAGAACGCATCGACGCCTCCGTAATTGGAGAGGGATGAAGGGAAAAATGAGGAAGATTTTGTTGCTCTAACTACGCGCTTCTAATGATTCTTTAATCATTCCTTAATGTCGCTACAGATTTCCTGTTCCTCATTTTTCTGCGGAGAATGTTTGCGCTCTTTTCTAATTGTCGGGGCGACGCGTCGGCTAAATTCTCCTTTTCGGAGTTTCCTTTATGATGCCCTTTTTTGCTTGAAATTTATTAGAACGCAAAGTCGATTGCCCCATTTTATGCAGGGTGTTTCGGAACGGGTAGTATAATTAGTCCAATTGATTCTTAACAGTTATAGTACCTACGAGGGCCAATAAAACAGAAAATTCTGGTGGTTAACCTTCATCCTTTTTGGGTAACTGGACAATGAGCGTGAGAAATGCACCAGCGGCTAAAGATTCGGAACCCTATTGACGGTTGTAAACAATATTGCACTTTTCGTCCGTAATGAGGGTCGCGCAGCCGGACGTCATACCTCTATTTGATTATATCCCTCGTAGGTACTATACTAGATAATCACCATAAGCAAAAGTGCCCATTCTTATTAACTATACTATATACACTACAGTATATAGAGTAATGGTTCCTATTAATGAAACTGTACCTATTAGTGTGTCTTTACTGCGAAATGAGTTGTAACGAAGAATACCTTTAAGAAATAAAAGAAAAACAATTTTTGTAATTAAGTTAAACTATTAACCTTGATGGAAAAAATGTTTTTCTTTTATTTCTAAAGAAATTCCTTTTTTGTTTAAATGTGAAGACACACTTATAGCACACTTATAACTTATTTAAATGTGAAGACACACTAACAGGTTCAGGCTCACTAATAGGGACCAGTACCCTACTGTATAATATTGTATTGTATATATTTCAGTGGGAAATGGGCAGTTTTCCTCATCCCATTTTTCCGTAAGGTTAAGAATCAACTGCACTGAGCGTATTACAACCAGGTATGTATAAGTGAATAGTAAATTGTTTGACAAATGAAGGTTAGTATATCTTTTGTATTTATAATTATTTGACTAATAATGTTTAAAAACACAAAGTACGAATCAATAACTTAAAACCACGGTGTATTATAGTTCCGACGAAGCACCTCTGCCTGGTTGTTTTTTTGTGATCAATTGATGGAAGATTCTGTGGTCGCCGCTAGGTGGCGTCATAGTCAGAACTCCGCGTATGGTATGCATGCGTGCGAATGATGTGCGTCACAGATGATCACAGAGCTTTACTCGCGCTCGATCTCCCCACCATTTGAGCTCATTGAACCAATGGAGTGCTCTCTATGGATGTTTTTACTCAGACGCACTCTAGCGGTCGCTAGAAGATCTTCAATCTAATGATCACACTTGTAACACTTGTATAATACACCGCGCTTAAAACTAATGCATTATGTGTTCGACGTTTGTAATCTGAAATACTCCCAGTGGTTTTTGTTTTCATTTTACAGGGCCACAGACATAGTAACTATGGACTGCGCGTCAGTCTACAGCCGTGGCCCAATTTGAGAAAAAGTTAGATGCTTTTGAGAATGCCTTTTAGAAACATTCAACTTTTTCTAACGTTGGGCCGTCCGCTTTCCCCGTGATGCGCAGTCTATTCTTATATGTCTATAGGACAATGACCCATTGTGTGGGTCAATCCATAGATATATCTGTATGGATATGTCTTCTATTTCTATGGGTCAATCTCGAACGTTCGTCATTACCTCGTGTTTCGAATTAAAGAGTAAAAGAGAGAATATTTTGAAGAGAAACAGAAAAAGAGACGGAAGAAGAAATACCAAAAGAAAAGAAAATAATAAAGAAGGAAGTTAACGTTGACAACGGCGGAGATGAATTATCACTCCATTTATTGTAATGAAAAGTACGAGAACCTTTCAATTGATGACTGAATTATGTATTACAATTACAATTGCAAATGGACACACGAAAAATGCATTGATGGACAGAGTACTTCTTGAGGATATTTTTGCGACTTTTTAAAGAAATAAGTAGTGTTCGTGTTTATCCTTCAACAGTTAGAAAATCATGCATATCAAAGCTTTTGCTTTTTTACTAAAAATGGCTTTTATTAAAGTTGATGATAAAAATATACAAACATAATATTTTGTGTAATCTAATATTTTGAGTTCTGGTTGAGATCTAATATTTTGATTGAGTAATCTAATATTTTGTATTATTCAATTTTTTCTTAGCTGTTCGTAATTCCTCTACTCTCCCCTACTCCTAATCATTGTCTAGGCCACCGTTCTCATCTTTTGCAGGAATCCCATCGTACAGACTACGGACGTCTCCGCGATTTAAATCGTTTAATATTCAGCGTTAATGATTTTAATAGCAGAATTAGACCTGATACACACGAGTGACACAACATCGCATCGATCACCTGCGATATTCTGATTTCGTGTCAGTGACATTGTCTCGTTTATTTGGATTTGTGAAAAAAATATTTAGTAGAATGCAAAATCGCAGCAACCTTTTAACTATCTTCAAACAACAAATTTCTCGATTATTACACTCTGATGTACTCTAATTAACCAACTATGCTAAAGGACCTTGAATCGTTGAATAAATAAATAAATAAACTGTATAAACCGTCTTTATATTACTGCAAATTCTTTTTGTAATGATATTTAATTTTTTGTATCGCTCTTGTATCGGTCCCAAATTCTGCCTCTAAAGCGATAGATAACTAGAAAAGTATCGATTTGATTTGTACTTATTGGAAAAGAAAATACTAATAATAAAAATCGCGTGGCTAACAAAAATGACTAACAAAAAGAATCGAATCTCTTCAGCCTTGCGCTAACGTTTAAAAATCTTCAATACTTGAAATAATAGTGTTGAAACGCTCGGTCTTTTTAGCCGTCAGCCTTGCAAGTATTTTAAAACGGTTCCTAGATAATCATCCGAGGTAAATTAAAAGAATTCTCCGTCTATCGGAAAACGCAAGTTCCCACCCCTTGGTCTTTAGCGAGGCAGCTCGATTTTCTCTAAGCGCAGCCAGGAAAGAAATCTACTCTTGAGAGCGTGCTCATCTTCCTCGGGTTCGGGTTAGGTACCTTCGATATAACGAAGGGTGGTGGCTAAAACAAAGGGCCGGTCGCGGGTTGGTCGATAGTCCACGGCCGCCAATCAGGCGAGACCTCGGCTGGCAACCCTCGTCCTTGCAACTTGCTATCCGTCGAGGGTGGGTTACACCGCGGGGAGAGTTTGCTCATCCCCGTAGGAGAGAGCAACTCGGAGAGAGAGCCGAGGATGGCCAGGGTGTCTCGTCGCCAGGGTTACGACTCGATGGCGAAGACGGCAGATTTCTCTCGGCGCTCCGCGTCCACGCTCGTCGCCTCCGTCGACGTTTCCGTCTGCTCTTCTCGTGTTTGTCTTGCCAGGGAAACGCCTCGAAAGGACATGAATTTTTATCAGCGGGCGAAACGCGAGTTCTTCCTGAAAACGCGATGGAGGAAAGGATCGCGACGACCAAGTAATTGATTGCCTTCTGTCTCAACGTATCTCGTTTATTCAACACTTACTTTTATTATACATCCTTACGCGTAAGATCTACATAAAAACTTATTAAAACGAGCTTAATCATATGTTCGTAACTGGTTCTGGGCTGGGGCAGCTTCGCGCGGCGCAGATTCGGTGCACGGTGTTCCCGTTCTGAAACAAAAAGAGACACGAGTTACGTTAGTATGGAATTGCTATTTGCGACGGCTGTGAAAAAGGTTCGGCAATCTTTGTAAAATCTTTGGAGCGCTGTTAAATATAGCTAAGTACCCGAAAAGGTCGCGCGCGCGAAACGAGACGAGGCGAGGACAATGGAGGAGCTGGGATCACAGCGAGAAGGGTGGAACGAGGGAGGAGCTAAGGGGGGGCAGGATTCCACTTTTGTGAAGCGGACAAACGAGAGGCAATCGCTCGATCGGTGATCAGCCTTCAGTGCCACCGTCGAAGTGGCGATATTAATTTATTCCTCGCAATGCCTGCCGATCCTCGGGGACTCGAGGCAAAGGAAAAAGAGACGCGTCGGTCTTGGTGATTCCGCGGAGCGACGATCATCGATTGTCGCGAAGCGTCAAGCCAGAACGATCTCAGGACCGTTATTAACTCGTCTGTCCCGTGGGACGCTCCTTCCTCTTTCGCCTCCCGTTTCTGCACGCGCAGCACGTGTATCGCGTAATTAATAATTGCGAGTAATTACCCCTATCCTGTTCCCTAAGGGTGCGCGACGATTTCGTAGCCGGCGCGGCGGTTCGACTCCGCGACTCGATTTCCCTCGACGGGAACTGAGCCTCCCGATGCTTTGCATTCCACGTCATTTTCTTTTTCCCTTATAAATTGCGATTCAATTTTCCCCTTCCCTGTCGGAGTGATTAAATTGACTTAGCAAAGCCGCTTAACAATGTGAACGAAGGTGGATCGAGGGAGGGAGAATCAATCGGTCGCAGAAGAGGCCCGCTAACCGAAGAATAAAGACCTAAGAAGACGACGACGACAACGAGAAGGAGACGCGCGCATTATTTTCAACGGCCGTGACAAATGAATTTTTATTAAGCTTCGTTCCTCCACGACTTATCAGCCGATCCGATTGGCACAATAGTGTCCCGGCGAACACGGGACCGGCAATATCCCGGCTCTCACCTCGCCCCCGTACCCTCCATAATTATTTTTACGAGGGTGAGAAGCCGGCTGCCGTTGACAGCCTCGTGGAACTGGAGAACTAGCTGACGGAGACACGACGAGGCAGACCGAACCAACGAACCGTTTCATCAACAGAGACACGAACCGTTGAACAGGTAGAAAACGGACCCACCCCTTTCCTCCGCTTTTTACGCTCCGTTCCTCCGAAGGCGGGGGTGGAAAAGGCGGACGGGAGAACCGCGGAGACAAAGATTCGTGTCACTGGCAGTGTCTCGGCTAACCGGGAACTGACAGCCGGGACACGCGGCTGGAACACCTGTCCAGAAACTGGAAAACGTGCCCAACTGCTTCGTGGACTCGTTTCTGCGGGTTTCTGGAGCGACCTTTTGGCTGTTCAAGTGCGTGGTTATCGCAATCCCGTTCGTTGGAGAACATTTTCTGACGTTATAATAAATAACGACTTTTTGTACATAAGTCTAGGGTCACACGAATGTCAAAATGACGTCCGTCGATTGTTCGTCGTGACGTCAGTCTCATGCTATACTACGACGGATGTTGCGACGAAGAAAACGACGGACGATCGACGGACGGCATTTTGACGCTTGTGTGACCCTAGGCTTACAAATGTTTCGAACGGTCGATTCTATTTCGTTTCGGTTTCTTATTTTTTGTGAATACCTGCCAATTTTAGTTTCCAATCATAGACATGTATACTAATGTATAGATGGAGCGTTACGTGGGACTTTCGACGAGGGGGACCGCGGAATTGGGGTGGAGAAGAAAATTTCAGAACACGGAAGTCGCGGAGTTAACTTTGGAAGCATTCGACATGTCGATTCATCAGCGCACAGTGGTGTATTTGACTATCAAAAATAGAAAAAACTATTTTCTGATTGAAATCATATGTTTACATCGCACTTTTTTATATTTTCTACAACTAGGACATATATTCGT
The DNA here is from genome assembly GCA_030770465.2 of Perdita meconis. NCBI lineage: Eukaryota > Metazoa > Arthropoda > Insecta > Hymenoptera > Andrenidae > Perdita > Perdita meconis. The sequence continues at coordinate 6,596,877 of JASKOS020000004.1, forward strand.
GGTTTTATGTGTACATGTTATTCAATACAATTTATATTATAAAAAAAGATGATTCACAATAAGCCGTAAAATGTTACAACTGCAATATTAATATAATTATAAAATACAATTATTGAATACAAATGTTTCAAAACTGTTGTAATTTGTTTTGGTTGCTTTTAATAAATATTAATTTCTCAGTTCATTTTAAGAATTTCAAATTTTTATGTTTCTTTTGTGCTACTTTTCATTTATAAACCTGCTATTATTTATAAATTGAAACTTCTGGTATTTTACATGTACGAGTATTTATGCTAACTTATGTATTGCCTATTTAAAATTTGTATATTTCCTTCGATGAATAGATTCTTCATTATTCTTTTTCTAATTATTAAAAAAAGTGTTGTAGGTATTGTTTTTCCTACTCTTGGTATTCATAAAGTTATAACTAGACCGCCAATGTTTATGCATTTTTGGCAATTTTCATTGTGCAAAAACCTGTAAGAATACGCATAAGTGCAAAACCATATGAAATATCAAAAGTAAAGTACATTCTTAAATGTTTAGAAGATATGAAGTATTTTTATTAAAGATTCAGTGCTTTTTCTGTGGCTGTAAAAATTTGAATTTGCATAAACATCCACAGTTTAGTTATGACTATCGGTATGATTTATTATTACATATAACCTTAACAGTTATATGTAGATAAAAGAAGAAAATGTACAGATAGACAATTCATCAGTGAGCATAAATACATGTAACATACTAAAAGTTATAATTTTCAATTTTATAATAAGTTTATAAATTATAATGAAATAACAGAGAAAACATAGATCTTCAAATTCTTAAAATAAGCTCGTATTATAAGTTGATAAAAAATAATATTTGTTGAAAGCTATAAAAAAAATTGCAATAACTTTTAAATATTTGTATTATATAACTGTATTAATTTTACAGTTATAACGTTTTGCCTCATATTCCCACTACATTTTTCATAAATGTAACTAAATGTAACTAAAAAAATTACTATTATTTTATCAATTATTCTGCATACAAAGGATTACAAATATGTGTCTGAATAGTAAAAATCTGTATATAATTTTTTCAATTTTGAAGATAGTTATCAAAAAATGACTTTTTACCGCTTTGTGCGGGCAAATACCCCACTGTGCGAGGTCAGTGTGGCGTTCTGGTTTCCTAGTACTCGTTCCCTCACTGCGAATATTTTTAATTTCTTTCTGACATATCATACGTTTTCTGTTATAGAAAGGCAAAGCATCGAATGCGTTAGAACTTATTTGAGGGACTTCGATCCTGGCAGGATGATTCGGACACGAACGAGGAGAAAAGAGAAGGACGAAGGATGACTCGGCGGGAACGAGCATGGTGCGAGAGTGGCGTGGCCGCGCTCCGGTTCAATTTCTGGCGTCAATTAAAAAGTGACGCGGACCGAGGAAAATCAGTAATTAACGAACCAGCCACCTTCGGCTCTCCGCCCTTCCCAGCCTTCTTCCGCGATTTTGCTACCACCGTTTTCGCCACTCGTCGTCTTTAATCGCTCATCGATAAATCCTTCCCATTTGCCTCGCTCTCAATCTCCTCCCCCGTCTTCAATCGAAACCGCCTTAAGGGGGGATTTTCATATAGACTGCTAAAAATAAGCCGATTTTTGCGAATTTTTTACAAAAAACCTATTAAGGGAATCATTTTTAAACCTTCGGGACTGTATATACACTGGTTAAAGTTACAAAAAAAATTTGTTTCCAGTATAAATATTGGCTGCAGAAGTCGCTATTGAAAAAAGTTGTTATAGCCTTGCCGCTGGAGGTATAAATTGGCGGACACTCTAGCTCCTTCAATTTTTTCTAGAATGAAGAAATTCAAAATGTTCCTTATTATTTATGAAATTATATCGTCGATGAACCAAAAATATTAGTGAAAAGTATACATTTTTAAAGATCGCAGGGCTTGCAAACCAAAAATGTGTTTTTTGGGGTAATTTTTGGACGCATTTGTGTGAAATAAAGTTGCTTAAATTAATTTTTTCATTAAACATGTAGGTTCATCGACTATAGTTTGCTATAATGTAGTTGTATACACCGGGATAGATAGATTGGTTGAGTAGTTTTTGTCTAATCGTGCCCGCTAATTGAAAGAAATTAGTTTTGAGAAAAACGTATCTAAAGTTTCAATAGCGCAAAACGAAAAGTGGTGAAAAGTCTTGTAAAACTTGCAGTTGTTCAATATTAATCTACTGTTCAAGGTGAATAAAGTAACCCTTCAACTTCCTCAAAAAATTAAAATCTCTATCTCCGATAGAACTAACGCATTCACCATAACTTTTGTTATTTTATAATACCACGCGCAGTCGACACGCTGCTGCTCCATTAACTGTATTTCTACAACAAATACTTGGAATTCTGGCTTAGGGCTTTAGGATTACGTCCTTGAAGTGCATTACTATTGATCAAGTAAAACAAATTTTTTGACCCGCTATATGGAAATCCCCCCCCCCCCAAATTTCCTTTACAATAACGTCAAGTAAAGAGCACCGAAGCCCTCCGAATAAACTCAAGATTTGTGGATAAGTCCGGCAAATAGTGGAATAGTTTCAGTAGTACGACTCCGCGATTGTTCAGACGTGAAGCATTTCCGGCTACAAAAGACGCAATATTAAAATCATTGCTTCTGTAGCTTTCCTCTTAGTATCTTCTCTTACTATTTTTTATTTCTTGCAGCCGCTTCGTAGCAGCGACAATCAACACGAAACACCGAGTACTTATTAGAGGATCGACCGAACCCTTCCTGCAGGCGAATAAATGTTCTCCCGACGAAAACTAATCGCGGGGATCTTGTTTCCGGCAGAAAACGGACAAACACCTAGCCGAGAATTAAAGAATCAAGGTGTAATCTTGTTCCCGGAGGATCGGAGCCCCGGTGTGGTATCGGGCGTCGTTAATGACGCCTCATCCTGTGACAGGGTGAAACGGTCAGCCAGGATTTGGCATCGCCGTCGATAAAAGGGAGAGAAGCGTGGAGCGGAGCAGCAGGAGGCGGTGCGGCGTGCCGCGTCCACGGCTCAAGTTCGTTACACGCCGTGACTCGGCAGAGCCGGACTTCTCTCCAACCTGCCAGCCAGCCTCCCGCCAGCTTCGACACCTTTTTACACCTCGCGTCGGGTCGTTCGTCATTAGCACTGGCCCGTAATTGCCAAATTCACGGGCCAGAGGCCCGCGGTCGCGCTTAATCGGCCGATTACACACTCCCCCCCTCCTCTCCACTCCCCGAATCCGGTCGGCCTGTATCTCGAGATCGCGATCGCTTCTCCCGATAAACGCTACGCCATTGTCCCTTCCGATGCCTGATCGCCGACGATATCCATCCTTCTAAACGACACATCTGTTTGCCAGTTTGTACGCGATCGCGTCGAAATAATTAATTGGCTGTCGCTCCTAGCCACGATTGTTTTCGACGTTCTATCGATTGACGATAGACGCGATGACGATTTCGCTTGAGTATGGATCGGAGAGAAAGTCGAATCATGAGACGTTTGATCGAAGATCGACGATCGCTTTACTCAGAGTGAAGGAGACAAGCGATAATTACTACGATCGAGAAACGACGTTTTTACGGAGACGAAGCGTCGAAGGGGCGAGCGTGAAGAAATCGACGTACGCAAATGAAGGCGTATTCGCGAGATCGTGAAGAACCGGGTTCCGATCGTGGGTTTTTGCCCTCGCGAAGAAACGGGGCCCCGCGGCTAATTACCTGAAATAACCCATTAGTCCTGTATACTTCAGAAATTACTGGGCAAGGAGCGCGACAGAAAGGATAGACGCGTCATCTTTGACGAGTCAATTTTGTGTTAAAGGTCCAGCACGGCCCTCTTTTCGCTTGGGACTCGTTGTTTCCATGAATCAGCGGAAATTCGCGACCGAGGAAAATTGACGTCACGATTCAGACGTTTCTTCGCTAATATAGAACTAATTGATTACGGACAAATATATCTAATATATATAATATATCTGCTGAATGACGTATTTGAGGGGTGGATGTGAAAGGGATTTTTGGAGAACGAAAGAATATGAAGAACATGAATTCAGTGACGGACTGGGCCGCAATTGCCTGTTGGGTCCGATCCGATAGAGCCGTTTGAGGTCCGTAAACCTTTAAATGTTCCAAAACCTTGAATATAAGAATGTCCCAGAATAAGTGTAAGAACCGTTAAGAGGAAATTGTTAGGATAATTTTAACCAACTTTTTCGTACAGGCGAAAATTTAAGGGATTTGTTAACGAGTTATTAACACAGATACAGATTAGGGAGCCAGTAAGTGCAGTGAAGAAATTTCAACGCGAGTTATAGCGGACCAATGCTATACATATGTAGTTGAAATCCGCGCTGGAATTCATCGGGTGTACTCGTTAAAAACTGAATTTAATGACTTCAACGCATAATTATCCACTGCGCATAATTACTCCACTTTCTGTTATTACTGTAGCAAATTACAAATATAGTCCTATCACGTCGAAAAACAATTTTCCGATCCAAAAATGAAAAAACAGCCCGAACACTACAATATTTTTGGAAGCCGGTTTACATCAGTTTGCTAGGGCCGGTGAAATTTTCCAGTCCGCCACTGAACATGTAGCGTAGAATGATGACTTACTTAACATTCTCTTTCGGATATTACATCATAGTATAGACCAACAAAGGCAAAATAAGTGACACGGGAACGATTTTTGATGGCACGCGGACATGTGTAAAACTCACCTTCACGTTCAATCAATTCAATCAATACCACGGTAGATTGTAATTTAATAAATAAATTTCGTCATATTTTGGTACATAAATAAAATCCTTTTTGCTATCCCTGGTATAAACTGTTCTGATGCACTAGAATTAGTGAAGTTTTATGTCCCGGAGCGACCCTTGAGAGGCAAATGTTTTTTTATATAGATTCTTACAGATCTAGCTCAGGCAAGCGAAATTGCGTTATAAGAATATGCGTTCAGTATCCTCATTTGAAGCCTTGCTCAGAGCATTACAACAAAACTAAGTCTAAACTAACTATCAACATACAGTATTCTCTCGCTATAAGCTCGCCGTTTTCGTCGCTTCATCGAGTCACTTTCAATTTCACTGTAATCGTTGACGACGTATAAAAAGCTATGTATCGATTCCATTATTCCATTACCTTCACGAACATATGCCTTATACATACTATTGCTCGATGAAGCGACGAAAACGGTGAGCTTATAGCGAGAGAATACTGTATTCTTTTTTTCTTCTCTGTACACGTTACTTTCTTTTATTATTCTATCTTTTTCATCTTCTTATTTATTGCAAAACTTTTTTTGCATGTACTTGATACCAAAGCGTCTGTACCCGTAAAATAAATAAATAGATAAATATGGTGCCAATTAGACAAATTAAAACTCGTTAATGGATGTTGATGGTTTAATGTCCGCAGGCATTTCAAAGATCAGGAAGATGGATTCAGGGGATGAAACGAGAGAGAACCAATCATCGTTGATTTCATAGTTGTCTCTCTCGAAGCCTCCGAAGCTGGTTTCAAGGTTCTTGCGCTATCGAACGGGGATCCATAGAATGACGAGGCGCATTCCCCTCTCACCCTTCGGGGTTTCCCTTTCGAAAAAATTCGGGATGACACCTCTCCCTTCGACCCAGCCTCTCTGCCGTTCGATTGTCTGACGTTTTGACTTTTAATTAAGTCTGGAGGGAAACTGAGATCTCGTGACTCTAATATTAGTAGCTCGATTGTTGGTAACTCCGTCTCTTTTAAACCGAGATTGTCTCAAAAGCGTTCTACATTTCTTAAGGAAAAATGTAAAAGCACGTCGAACGAACGCAGCACCACAACACGAATTTCTCGATTTTAGGCCGTCGAATCCGCCGGTCGATTATCGAAGGCGACAGATCGCCTATCTAGTTTAGCCAAGCGAAGCGAACTCGACGCGCAGATCAGGCTGTCAGTCGAAACTGGGGCAAAACACTCGATCGGCGACTTTAATCCGACCGGGGGAATCGGTCACGGCACGAGGGAGCGTGCTATCAAGCAGATCTTCGATTGCTCGTTCCTTCGAGTTCCGCGTCGCGTCGTAGACCTGTCACGGTGATCTCGATTAGAACGTTCGAATTGCTACTTCGAATCAATTAACTCCCGTGTAATTGCTTTCTCGATCCACCAACGCGTTCCCCCCGTTAACGAAAGAATGCGTAGAACAAAGTCACCGCGGGTTGTAATTTGTAATTTTGTCAGCGTTGTCGTTGGCTCGACGGCTAATCTCTTAACTGCTAGGTCACTTCTCCCCGCGGCAACTTCGTTCGCCTTTTGCCTCGTAATTAAAGTCTGTTAGCTATCGAAGTATTCGTTAACGACTACAGCGATTGCATTGACACCTTCGTCGAACGTTTAACTGTTAAAACATTGAATATGTGAAGGATAAGATCGTTCGTCCAGAGTCCAGATGGATCTTCGTACGTCGTAAAAGAACGAAGGCGATTGCATCGGCCGGCACGCGAATTGATTGTAATTGCAGAAGAAACAAGAGTGCTCGAACAAGTCTAGGGTTTATCTAATCTAGCGGAGAAGAGGGGACTCACCGTCAGGCGCGAAACATTCAAGGAGCCTGATCCTTCGGTGCTGAAGTGGTTCGAGTTCGCCGTGCTAAAGGACGCTCACGTTGGCCAGGATTCTTGTACGCGCACATTGCTCGTCGCGTTCCAGTCCCTGAAACACACACCACCACTGCTCTGAGTGATCAATTGGATCTCTTTGGATAATCGGCGCGATCGAGAGACCGCTATCTGCTGTCCCATTAACGATATTACTACTTTCGACTTATTAGGCTGCTTCGTAGTTAATTGTATGATTCCGCCAAAGCCGCACGCATCGCGCCGGCAGATCGTTTTCGACAGTTTAAATTTCGAAATTCCTCGGCCGGTAGGTCTCGGGCTCGAGACCCTTGTTATGGATCTTCGTCGAGGTGTGAAAATGACGGATGGTCGGGGCGAGAGGAAAAAGATAGACAGCCAGGCCAGAGACTCTTTTGCTCCTCGCGTTCTTTCATTTACTCGCCGCGTCCGAACGTCACGCGAGAAGAAGTAATGAGCCGGCTTCGTTACTTAACGCAGCGCGGATCATTTCACGCCCACGCGCGCAACGGCCTCGTCGCGGTCGGATTGAGTCGGAAATGACAGTTGGCCGTCGCGTCGTCGCTGATTTATCAAATCGAGATCCTTGGCGGCTCCAAAGTGAACTTCGTTTCATTTCTAGACAGTAGAAGAATTACTGTCGAAAAAATTCTGCTGAATTTACACTGTTTCTACACACGATCCGACATTTTTTCTAATGTCTTTATCGCCTATAATTTCGCGTAACTCTAATGAATTCTCATCGACAGAATTCTGGTTGAATTTCGCCGCCAGAAAAAGACGACAGTTGCGTCAGTAGCGAGGCGCGATCCTCGCTTGGCAGGGCATAACGATCCTGCATCGTTAACGTTCCTCGTACATCATTCCTCGCGACGCTTCTCGCCTTGTCTAGAGAGCGCCGCGGAATAATCGACATCTTCCTCGTCGGAAGTTTCGCGAAAACTCGAAATTTGTGGAAGAGCCAGGAACGCGATCGAGGATCGGCGAGGGAAAAAGTGGAGCAGAAGAGACGAGGCGAGGCGAGGCGAGAGGGAGCGAGCAGGGAACCGGGGGAGGCGGAAAGGGAGGAAAGGAAACGATAGGAGCGAGGGACGAGACGGCGGAGGACTCTGGGAAGACGAGAGGAAAGGAGAGCGGAAGAGAGGAGGATGCGCCTTTATCAGCCAGCCCAAAGACCAACCAGACCGGGGGCCAAGCTAACCAACCAGAGGCATCCTTCAGCCGCGGATGCTCGACTGGATCGAGCGCCGCGCACCGACGCCGTCGACGCCGACAGCTAATGAGCACAGCCTCAATCATACCCGACAAATGAAAAATCAGCTTCCCCTAATTACGAGATTCTTGGCAGCGCTGCATCTTGATGACGTCTGCCGCGCCGTGCCGTTTTCGGCGCGACTGGGATCTTATTCGTTTTTCCCCGTCTTTGATTCGCGGACGCGTTAATTAGAGTCGACCGAAGTCGCGGCACCAGACGCGCCCCGTCTCTTATCGGTGTACGCCCGTGGAAAACTCCTGCGAGGAACATCCATCCGGGTGATTATTCTTCGATTTCGATCGAACTTTGCTGACTCGTGAAATGGCTACTGCCGCGAAAATTACAAGGATAAAGTTTTCTTGATGTCGAAGGTTCACGGTTCGGGGTTTCGGAACTTTTTCTGCTAATTCTTTTTATTTATTTATTTGTCAACGGGTCATAGTCCACTCGTGTACACTAGGTTAGGCTTAAGAACAGTTTTGCTGCGCCTCGCCTATTACAATACATTGCTTCTTTTTGGTGTAATAAAGGCGACATAATAGTAATTCATACTAATATTATAAACTCGAAAGTGTGTTTGTCTGTTCGTTACGTCTTCACGAATAAACTACTGAACTGATTTCAATGAAATTTGGCTGGGAGGTAGCCTGAAATCTGGAGAAGGACATAGAATATTTTATTTCCAGGAGGAGCTTAGTTAATAAAAAATGGAAAACCGAGTGTTCTACGTTTAGGTTACCTCTGTGCCTTTAATTGAAATCATTTGAGTAGTTAAGCCAAGAAGTCGTTATGTTTGTTACACACTTTCAGATTTGTATTGTATTGGTTTATTGGTCACAAGAGCAATTGGCAACTAACGTGGCAAAAAAACGTAAGTTTCAAACATTAATAATTTAATAAAATTAATTAAGTAGTGGATTAATAAAATAATATATATAAAAATATTGAAAAGACGACAAAATAACGGCAATGTTTCATAGGATAAGACAGTTTAATATAGTTGTCCCTAGATGATGCTGACAGTATTTTACAAGGTGATATAGTTTCATTTGCATTGGAATATATGTATAAGTGGCGATGTTAAGCCTTCAAGCCTTATAAAAACTGTAGGTTATCACGACTTTTTACTTACGGAGCTACTATTCTATTTGATTACTTGTGCTTGATTTTTAATTTCTGATTTTGCTTCTTGATTCGATCTTTGTTAAATGTTTGATTTATAATTTGGAATCTCGGGTTAATTTTGTTTAGTTTAGTTGTAAGTTGTAGTGTCAAGTTTCCTTTCCATATTCTTTCTTTAAATAATTTTGGCTAAATTTGTTTGAACAAATTGGTATTAAATACCGGGCCGTAAAAGCCTCAAGTCCTGTAAGGCCTCATTTATACTATCAACGAGCCGTGCACGGGACGAGCAAAATAAAGCACATACTACAAAATTTTACACGTACTAGCGAAGAATCGGAAATATATAATAATAATAATAAAACAATATCAAAACAGCCTAATTGGTATTGGTATTAATATTAATGTGGAAGCTCAGTTCAATCGTATTCAATAGATTAGAAATTAGGCAACTTTTAAAACAAAATCACGCAGGCGAAGGGGCAAAAGCTAGTAATAGTAATACATAGAGTAAAGGACCCATTTACTGTCATGTACCCAATTACTGTCACTTGATGCTGTTTTACTTAAAATAGCAAATAAATATTATGAAGTCAAAGACAATGAAAACTTGGTGTGTAATTCAAACTGTAATTCATATGATAGTATAAGCAACATTTAATTTTCTTTCAGAAAATGATGTCGATCATAATTTAGCGATTCATTAAGGTTTTTAATTTAATATTTGGGTGACAGTGAATGGTATAAGCGTTTCAATCACTGTTTTAATTACAGTCATGGTAACGCAACCCATCTCATTCTACGAATTTCTCCACAAATAAGTATCCAAATAAGTAAACAATTATGTTGGCATATATTTTTGATAAGTATTCGTATACAATATGCTTTTATAAAAAAAGAAAAGTAATTTTTAAAAGAAGTGACAGTATATAGTTAGGTAGCATCAAATGGAATGTCAGTAATCGGTAATAGTTTTCGAAATATATTTTTGAAACTAATGAATTTCTTAACAAAATTAAAGGTTCAGAGTGTTACAAAAAATTTGTCTTTATTTAAACATGTTAAAGAATAATAAATACATACAGAAATTTATGTGTTTAATCAATTGATTAAATTTTATTAATTAATATCTAATATCTATTAAAAGTCGGCAATAATGTCAGGTTTAATTCTTAAAGTGTCAGTAATTGGGTCTTTCACCCTCGTCTGTGAAGAACGAAGTTAAAATTATTTTGAGTAAAGGGTACGGTGTTAAAAATACATAACATAATGCAGTGTATTTTAATAATACATTTGCTACGTCGAGTACTCGCGATGTCAATTCACTAACCGTTCTAAAGTATATTGTATTACGTCCACCCCACGTGACGCGGGTGCAGACTTTTCGGTGGTCAGCCATGAATCCCATTAGCCTTCGATTTATACGGTGACACGGAATTGTGTCCGGTTGAGCGGGGGCAAACGACGTAAAACACTGGGGTTGTCTACCCTCCGACGACGACCACAACAACTCTGTCCCATTGTTCGAAAAAATTAACTCTGGTCTTTTATTTACTAGCCTGGCTGGCGCTCGAGCTCCGCGCCTCTGACTGTGACGAGACAACGGCCGATCGATTCGCAAAATTTACATCTCCTCTCGTGGACGAGACGAAGGGCAACGGTATTCGTTGTTGATGGATTTGTTAATGAAATTTTGTCGACGATCGAACTGTTTGCTAGGCGGAAAGTAAATCAGATGCAAAAACGACCAGCTAAAGAATTTCAGAATTTTCCTCGAAAGTCGACGGAAATATTTTCGTCGAAATATGGTTTTCCTCGAGGAATCATTTTTTCGGAAGGTTCGATCGAAATTCTGACTAAATTAAGGAAAAATTCGCCCCTTCCGGGCTCCAAGAATTAATCCCCGGAGCTGGAAGCCGAGAATCGTCGACGACCAGAGTTTCCTCGCCTCGTCCTGCTCTTCGGTGACGCTTTTCATCGCCCCCACCCTCCGCGCTCACCCCGAGAGAGGGTTGAACCGGGACAGCTCCGAGAGAGAACGATGGTCCGCGCCGCTAGTTTTTATGAATTCCGGTGCGACGGAACTTCCGGCGAGCGACCTCATCTCCAAACCACCCCGTCGGCCACGTTTTTACTCCGCTTCCCCCCGACACGTCCTCCGTCGATTCTCGATCGTCCATGACATCGCGGGCTACATTAATAACTGACCACGTTACTCGTCGCCGCGTTTTTATCGCTATCGATCCATCATTCCTCCTCTATTTTCTGCTAATCCTGCTCCTCGTTCCCGATACTTTTTACTTCCCTCGCTCTCTGCCTTCGCGCTTGTATTCTGCTCGTTCGCGTCCATTTTCTTCGATCGTTCCCCGTCGCAAATTGTTTTAGTTGCTTTCTTAAATGCAATGTTCGACGAACTTGTTCCGCAGAGGTGTGATATCGTTAATCGCTTCGGAAGGATTTGGTCTATTTTCGTCAGATTTTCTTTCTTCGAGGATCGAACAATTTTATGATTGGAGCGAGCCGAGTGAAGGTTTAAAATTTTTTTTTCAGGATGGGAAGGATAGATGCTTCGCGTCTAGATATCGTGCTATGCTTCGACTCGCGCGCAGCCAGTCATTACGCCGCGATTCGCGAGCAATTAAAGCGAAGTGGCCGGAACAAACATCGATCAGGAAGAGTGCACGAGGGGAATCGGTGTACACACGAAGGCTCGAGCCCTTGGCTACCGCGAATAGAAGGCAAACACCGCCACTCAAATATTTGCAGGAGCGTGCAAACGGTCCCCGACATTGTTTCACGGCGCTACTATGTGTAAATTTAATCTTCCGAAGAACCCCGAAAATAAGCAGACGCGCGTGCACGCGCACGTGCTCCGAGCAGACGTCCACTGTTTTCCAAGACGATCTCGTAACCCTTCTGCCTATATTATACATTGATAAGTACAATGCTAATGCTATTGAATAACCAATCGCGTTTTGCAGATTTATTTGCCGTCAAGGACTAAATTTCTGATCAGAACATAATTGCTGATCGGTAGGCAGTGGATTTTACGCATTTAGGGCAATGCTCAGTATGTAGAAAATCTACAAAACTGTTGTTAACTGTTGTGGAGACCAATCGAGAATTTCTGTCCCATAGTTTTGTAAAAATTTTTTTCGTTTTCTTCCTTGTAGGTTTAGGATCATTGTCCTGTTGTAACATTCATCCCTCATTGAGATCCATTTTTAGGGTTGACTCTTCCACATTTTCATTTAAAATGTCAATAAAGTTATCTGCATTCATGATTCCATGGATGGGTGCTAAATTTTTAACACCATGCATAGAAAAACATCCCCATAGCATTTTTCCAAATGATAATGGCTTATTACGATATTTTTTTGCAAAAGCTAAACGCTTTTTTTATGCACCTTATTAATATGTGGCTTGCGTCTAGTTAAACAACTTTTCAGATTAATTTCTTTTAATTTTCCTCCGACAGTTCTTGAAGAAATATTTAATTGTAGAGTTTCAACAATATTTCATGATATTATTGATGGATTACGTTGAGTTTCTCTTACAATTTGTCTGCCATGAATTCGTGCTACGTTTTCGTCTTCGACCGATTAAATTTTCAACAGTATCATATTGAAAATACTTGTTATAAATTTTACGCACTGCACTTTTAGAAACTTTATATTTTTCAGCTATTTTACGATAACTTAAATCACTTTTGCACTCTGAAACAATTAAATTTCGCAGATGAACGGAAAACTCTTCTCTTTTCTTAGATATATTCAGATTATGTTTCTAATCTTGCTTAAACGAAAGTTCAATGATGTTTACTGAAGGAGAATAACACCGCACAATGCGAGAGTCCAAGAATGTCCTCTGCGTTCACTTAATTTTGTCCGCCATCTCAAATACACCCATACAAACAAGTACGTATAGATATTAACAGAAACATTATACATATTTATACTTTTACATACTAAATATATTCTTTCGTTATGTATAAATATTTTTCACATTAAAGATTTCAAAAAAATGTATAACATAATAAATCAAAGTAGTGATTATTCAGAATTTCCGTTCTGTCCACTTAATTTTGTCCACGATTGTATGTATGGAAATCTCTACATACCTCTCTTCGATAATGTAACCTACCTACACTGCACTTTGTATAATGTTGTACCAAAGGGTTGTGTTCTACACCCGTGTATGATAATAATAGTAATATAGTAGAGATTCTAAGAAGTGTCCCTGAATTTCTTCAGATTTTTTGGAAGCTTATAAAATACAAAAAAAATGAGTCTGGCCGTAAAAGATCCAGAGGGGTGAGGGAAAAAGCACAAATAAGAGGGATCAAGAGTTAATAGTAATAGGATCGAGAGTTAATAGCATTATTGACACTAGTTATAAGATGGACATTAAAGTTTAATATCGTATGTGACCCTTAAATCACGCATACACAGATTGCAGAAAAGATACGACCACTGCCCAGTCCAATACTCCGTTGGTATAATTAAACCATAATCAAATCGATCCCGTGGTCTATTTTCGACCGGACCCAGGAGTCTGTCCTCCCCCATATCGAGAACCGAAGAGATCGATAAGAACGTATCGCATTGAACGACATCACAGAAGCGCCGCTCTCGGTGTTAACTGGTCCTAAAGCATCGGCCAAACACGCCGAGCAAAGAGTGACACCGCGGAGTTAACTGACTCCGTGCTTTCTCCACGGTTCTCTCGTGCTCTCTCGAGAGCCGAGAGATCGAGGATACCCTTTCGATGACCCCGAACGGTCCGAGTGAGGAGCGAGATAACCGGGCTCGGTGTCCAGGTGTCTCGTGATCGGCCGACAAAGGGCAGGCGAGGGTCTCGTTCGAGAGCCACGCATCGAAACTGCCCGAAGACGTGTCGGCAGAGTCATCCTTCGCTGCATCTTCCTCGAAGGGCGAGCGCGAGGCACGCGGGGCGAGAGGACGCGTCCTTTTTGACTTGGTCTACGCGGCGGAGGAAGGAGGAGATGAAGATGTCACCTTGGCGAGCCACGATGGTGACCTCCGAGGCCGAGTCAGCGAATTCCTCCACGGTTCATCCACGATGACGACTTCATCCCTCTGACACTATCCATAACCCGACGGACTGGGTTCACGAATGATCGATCGCGTGCTTTTATAGAGTTTGTCTGTGCGCTGTGCTGGCTACGTGCTGCAATTAGCGACCAAGGTAATCGATTCTGGGACAACGCCGGAGGAGTCGATTCGTATCGTTTGAAAAAGTTTGTACTTCGTCGCTTCTGAGATTAAGGGGTCATATACGTTTCTCAGGGCTAAATCATAGTTCAGTGTTTAAGAGTTAGTTACTGACAAACTATTAAACCGATTGGACTAATTCTTTTTGTATTATAAAGGTACTTGTTTGTACAGTAGAAAACAGGTATGGCAGTTGTGAAATTACTATAAATATGGCGTCTGCGTGCAAAGTCGTAGAACTGTTTTTTTTTTAAACGGTGGTCATGATTCAGCTCGTACCAGTGATTTGAAACAAAAAGTGTTAATATTTTATTACTTGTTGGGATCGTAGTTATCGTGCTACGAAGGCTTTTTTGAATAAATTAAACCATTTTCAAATAACAACAAAAAATGTAGGATTTTTCAAGCGAAAATCACGACACCCTAATTTAAATAGCTGTCACTGCCGTAATTTTTTTTTTTTTTTCAAAAAACCCCCTCGTAGCACGATAACTGCAATCCCAAAAAGTAATAAAATATCAGTACTTTCTGTTTCAGATCACTGGTACGAGCTTAATCATGCCCACCGTTTAGGGCGGCAAAAAAAAAAAACAGTTTTACGCCATTGCACGCAGACGCCATATTTATAAGAATTTCACAATTGCCATACCTGTTTTCTACTCTACAAGCAAGTACCTTCATAATATGTAAAAAGAATTAGTCCAATCGGTCTAATAGTTTGTCAGTAACTAACACTTAAACATTGACTACGATTTAGCCCCGAGAAACGTATGTGATCCCTTAAGCTATCGTCGCGATAACCTCAAGTCGTGAACGCGCGAGCCAGATGCAATAAATTTATCGGTCGGCGTTAAACAAGCGAACATTGTCAATGCAGATTCCTCGAGGCAGGTACACGTGGCAGCGTGAGAGAAACCCATTCGAAGGCGGAGGCAGAAAGGATCGTGGAGCACGAAGGAATGCCATCATCGGGCACGGTCCACCTAGGAACGTAGCTAATGGGCCCACTTAACGTCTCAACCATCCCACGAAGGCGCGTACCATCTCTTGCTCCATCTCCGCCGGCTGTTCTCCGCGCGCGCCGCGTTAATAATCGCCAATATTTATTTCAGATTGGTCACGGCTCGGTCCGGAGCGCGATGAGGAGCTAGCCGGAGAACCAAACGAGCGCGGCGCATTCTAGCACCGGAGATTAATATGTACCGTTTGCTTCGAACAATCCCACAATTCTGCTCGATAGGACGGAACGACGCTCGGCCTCGAAGCTCCGACTCTGACGTCTGATTAGAGCCTAACAGATCTCTGCTCATTTTTGCACATTACGTTGCTCAAGTTCGTCAAAGTGCGTTGCATTAATTTTGTCGCGATTAGCGCAATGATAACTGTAACATATGCGTTGAATTTTACGTGCATAGGGCAACTCTGGGAGAGTTGAATGAGTGGGCAAGATGGACCAGTTACATATTTTCAAAACTACTAGACTGAAAAATCGACGTCATGATCACAATGAACTCCCACGTGAGCTCATCGTTACGACTAACTGGTATAGTGTTGTAATTTTTAGTAGATAGGGAAGAAAGCGTTTGTAACATCTGAACCCAGAAATAACCTTTGTACACATAGAAACAAGTGAATTTTTAAAAAATTTACAAGTTTAATTACTTTCGGACTTACAGGGTTAAATCATTAAAAGGGAAGAAAAAAATAAGTTGAAAAAGTTTTCGGTAGCTGCAACTCTACTACATTCTTTTTTAACTTGCGCAATAATAGTTATGTATTTTATGTTTCATCTACTATCTAACATAGTTCATCAAACTGTAGCCTAGAAAAAATGGTAGGACAAGGAATTAAGGGGTCATGTCAAGTCAGGAGGTTGAAAAAAACGTGTTTTTTAGGATTTTTTTTTCTAAAAGTATAACATTTACAGAAAAAACAATTCGTGTATTTGAAGGCGCATGTCTTTACGAACTTTTTATAATTTTCGTAACAAAAAATATATAAAAATAACAATAGTATAGTAATTTTACTAGAAATCCTCTTAAAAAACGTGGTGACTACTCTTACTCAGACTGGAGTCATCTAAAATCAAAAAACGAAAAAGATTTATTTTGTATATGAAATTATCTAGCCCTTGAACGAAGGGTTTTTCGAAATATTCATTTGGAACAAAATGGCGGGCGTTTGAAGTGAATTTTACGATTTTCGATGAAAATGCCACTCATTTTTTATTAATAAAAAAAAAACTATGTATCGCAAAAAGAAATCCTTCGTTCAAGGACTAGATAATTTCATACACAAACTAAATCTTTCTCGTTTTTTGATTTTAGATGACCCCAGTCTGAGCAAGAGTGGTCACCACGTTTTTTAAGAGGATCTCCAGTAAAATTACTATACTATTGTTATTTTTATATATTTTTTGTTACAAAAATTACAAAAAGTTTGTAAAGACATGCGCCTTAAAATACACAAATTGTTTTTTCTATAAATGTTATACTTGTAGAAAAAAAAAATCCTAAAAAACACGTTTTTCTCGGCCTCCTGACTAGACATAACTCGTTAGTAATGAAATTTAGAAAATAAATTTCATGAAAGTGATACATCTCACCCACGCCACGGTAACAAAGGAGAGATAGATCATAGCCCAAGACTATTCTATTCTTAACGCAGTTATTTATAATGATATCTTGTTATAAGAGATATTCGCTTACGACTCACATGTATTCCAATCGTTTGGATCATTTGAATGTCAATTAACTGCGAAATCTACAGAATTACACGTTTCCTATCAATTTATGTAATTTTAGCTTCTACATTTAATTGTTTCTCAGTTTCTATAACATTTATTATGCAAAGGGAAATATCGTTTAAACACTTAAACAAATTTAACATACTATCTGTGAACAAATTCGTGAGTCACTGTATGTTGTAGATTGTAGATAAGATGATTCTTTACAGAAACAGGTAAGCGGTTGATTTAATACTTCTAAGATATTCGATCTTCAAACGTAAAAAGGTGTTCCATCTTTCCTGGCGTTACCCTATTCGATCACTCGGTCAGAATTCGGAATTGATCTCGTTAAGGGTCCGGGAGAACGATGAAGTTATTAAGTGAATTAGCTTAAAGGCGATTAGCAACTGTCGACAGGATGAGCTAACGCCTAACGGGGCCTCGATCCACGGTCGAGTCTTCATGATTTGTCTCTCGAGCTAACGAGTGTCGGGGTCTTAACGCCAGATTAGTGACCTAATCCTTCTAACGAGCGATTCGCGTGTTAGCCACACGGTGCGTTTTAACGCGCGCGTATCTATGCGCGTATAATAGACACATCCACCGTGGCTATTAAAGCGACAGGTGCCGCTTCACGGTAAACAAATAGCATAATTACCGCGCTATTGAAATTGTCTCGCGTCTCTCGATTCAATCGACCGGCTGCTCCATCGACGTCCTCAATTGGACATCCGACTCAAAGAACACGCGCCGAGTTTTCTGCTCTTCGTCCTCCAGTTTCGAAATTCCTCGGACAAAAGATGGAAGCGTCGCGTCGCGTCGCTTCGACGTTCGCGCTGTCGGTGAAAAAAAAATTCAACAAACTTTCGGAGGTTACTCGCCGCGAGTATTTTCGTTGCCGCGTCGGGTGATAAATAAATCAGGCCGCGGCGTAAAAGCACGGGGGGCGTCCAGTCGGTTAATTTCTTCCGAGTTACAGTTTCCAGGATGAAAGGGCGACGGTGGAACGGGCGGAGGTGATACGGTGTGTCGCTTATATGGAACGCCATGTCCCGCGGACGCACAAAGGGTGAGGATGAATCGCCTCCGGAGAGCCACAGGACAAATGGGGACATTAAGTCGCTTTTGCGACCTGGTACCAGAGCTACCGGAGTTCTATGCGCGTTCTCCCTACACCCTCTTCCTGCCCGTCCACGTGTCCACGGTCCCTGGATACGTTCTGCATGCCTGTGTACGTAAATCGCTACCGTCTTCGTGTCTCTCGTGACGATTTCAACGCAGAGATTTCCGATCGTGGAATTTCCTCGCTGCTCTTTACAAGCTCTCTTGGATGCTCTCCGCTGACAATGAATCAGCCCGATAATTTCTATCTCGCCGCTGCTTTTGAAAACATCCTGTTACTCGTCTTTTAGTCACTAGGGACCTAAGTTTACTCTCTCAACCACTAAACTCTATTATAGAGGGTGTAAACAATATACGTTTAAATATTTTCAGGGGTGGTTGGGAAGTTCAAATGAAGCACAAACTGTCCTATGACATAGTGTCCAATCTGTCTTCGTTTTGCAGTAATATTACCATAAAGTTTATTACCCTAAGCCCTAAATGCTAAACTAATAAGTCGGAAGATTCTGAAACTTTACAAGCACGTTGACAAGCAACTATAGAGGAAAAGGGTCTCAATGCATTTTGTTGTATCTTTTACAGTTTAACTGTTTAGCTTTAAAAATTGGGGATGTTTGTAGGAATCAGCATCGGCTACGCACACAGAGGAAGGGAAGCCTAAACGGCTGCTAGTTTCTATTTGTTTGCCTCGTCGATGTGCCGGAGTTAGTATCCATCTCAAAACCATACCGCTAACTTTAAAGCATTATTACTGCAAAATAGAGACAGATCGGACACTATGTCATAGGACATTTTATGCTCCATTTGAGCTCCCCAACCACCCCTGAAAATATTTAAACGTGTATTGTTTACACCCTGTATATACAGCTCTTAAAAAATGCGCAAGCACTCAGATCTCATTGGTGAACGTAATCAGTAACTTTGTCCGTAATAATCTTAATCCTGTACTACAGTATATGTACTTACAAAGAGATACAAGGCAGGCACTGTAAAACCTCGAATAACTCGACTGCGTGTGCATGTGGTACTCTAAGTTGATGAAAAAAAGAGTCCCAAAAGGATTTGAGTGCATCTTTTGTTTCTAAAAAATTAATAATAAAGTGTCAGGTGCTAATAGATATAACCATATATACCAATTCAATGGAATATTTCATATTTACCATGCGGAAACAATGGATCATCTACCTTTTGACTTTATTTACATACAAAGCGAAAGGAGGAGATGCTGATAACATTCTGTGACTAGGAAAAGAAGAAATGGTAAGATAATCCATTATTTTTACAATGCTTTTTTATTAATTTCTCGGAAACAAAATTCGATGTACTCAAATCCTTTTGAGCTTTTTTCCTCATGAACTTAAAGTATTGAATGCAGGTACAGCCAAGTTATTCGACATTTCGCGTAATTAATTGTTTCCACCTTGCGAGTCTCAAAGTATTGTAAGTAGAGATAATGGTTATGAACGTGTTTGAAAAATTCACGTATACACGTGTTCACGTGTGTGTGCATACACGTACTTTAGTACGTGTCATTTTAAATACACGGGTACACGCATGCTATTTCACGTATATTTAAATACACGTGTATTATTTCACATATATGTATATTTAGCTACACGTAATCGATGCAACCAGATTCGAATTCTCAAATGAATATCAAAGATACGGGAACTGAAATGTCCAAAAATTGTGGAGCTTGCAATGAAATATTTTAATATACCAGCAATAGCAGTTGTTTCGGAATACAGATATGTTAATACACGTGTATTTAAATGTACGTGAAATAGTACACGTTTACCCCTGTATTTAAAATAACACGTACTAAAATACGTGTCCGTGAAATACACATATACACGTGCATTCGAACACACGTGAAATAAGGATCTCTAGTTGTAAGCTTACTGAAATACATTGCTATATAGTGTAAAATACTAGACCGTGTATTCTGCAGTCACTGAGTTTCCAGCAGCTCCTAGGATACCGCAATCCCCCAGAAGACGCTGTTAATTCTGTGTTTTTTATCGGGACGCGGTTCAACGAAAGTTACGCAAAGATTTTTCCTGCCACAGACCTGATCAAATGGCATCTCAAGGTATTTTTACTTTGAAGAGAGCTCGTAGTTGGACGAACTGCGGCGTTTCGTCAACATCGCGTCTGATTTATATGGAAATGGTAGGTGCGTGCGGCCACCGGACACAACAGCGGCCATTCGATTGCTATCGAGTTCCGGCGGAAAGGAGGAAGCGCCGCAACGAGCTGACCGCTCGCTCCCTCTGATCTATCCTTTCCTGCTGACAATTTCATCGACGACATTGTTCGTTTACATATTGAATCTGAAAGTCAGCGTCGTGGCATTGCTTGTTCGCTAAGAGATTCCACCGTTCTTAATTCGAACAACAGATATCACGAACGTTGAAGATAAAATTAGTCGAAATGATCGATTATAAAAGCAGGTTAAATGTTTCGAATTTCAGTTTACTCGAGGGAGATCAAAAATCGTGGGGAGAAAAAATTCCAGGACACCCGGTGGATAGTAGCGCAGTGCCGTAGGATGGTTTTCTCGGGGGTAGGAGCGAGGACCTGTCACATTACGGAGTGGAATTTATGTCCGATGCCCAGCGGCGTGACAAGTTGCCGCTGATGAACGGCCCCACCGCGAACTCTTGGCCCTCCTTCAGGATACAAGCAGAGAATGCGGAGAAGGACGAAACAGCCGAGTCCTTACTCCTTCGCTCATCGCTCGCCCGTCCTTGGCCTTATCGCCGAATTTCGCCGATGTTTTTCGGCTCTTTAATCGCTGCTCGAGTTACTTGTTCGAAAACTTCCTTGCGGTCTTTCGGCAAACTTTATCCTAACTTTCGGATTTCTGGACCTGTTCCTTTCTAGCTTATAGTCGCAAACAATTAAGTTTCCATACGAGAGTAATTTTCTTCAATCAGAGCGAACCAATTAGGCAATGAAACGAAACGCAGTTTAGAGGTGAAACTAAGAACCGATCCCTTCAACTTACGATATTCCTCGGGTTCGAACTCGTTTCTTTCCGGTTGCACTTGGAGATTGCGCGCAAGTTTTAATTGATTCGACGTAGCTCGTCGGGTGGAACTGCGGCGAGCGTGATTTTCTACGAATCCACGGGTAACGTGGGTGGTGGAAGGTTGAGGAGAACGACGGAAGGAAGGGCGAGAAGTGGTCGGCGGGACGGGAGGTCCCGTGGTCGCGGGCATTTAAAAAAGTCCCATATGATTTTAACGCCCCACGCAAGAAGTCGTTCCTCGCGCTAACGCCGCCGGCCGTGCACGGTCCGCCGGTGATAAACACGCCAAGTTACGATTTCTCGGAGCCCGAGGGTCTGTGTGCGACCCTCTGCGTGTTTCTCGCGACTCTCGAGAATCGCGTGTTTGCCATCGCCGCGCCGGAGAAAGCGACGAGATTCGGTGGAAACTGATCCAATTTCTGTCGCCGCCCATCCCGATCGTCTTCTTTCGCGTACCGCGTGTTTCGCAAACGCTGACACTTCGGACGCGAATTCTTTTGTCGTGATACTCGCGATGGTCTGAGTCTGTCCCCTCTGAAATACGGCCACCTCGCAAACGGCAGAGATTTTCTGGAATGCAGAGCGGCGTGCATTGCTGCGGCGCGGCGTCCAGTGACGGCGGTGCAACTCGAGCGTGGATGCAGAATGCAGTATCGCACGTGTACTCGCACGTAGGACCGAGGGATCTGCGCACGTGCAACTGTCGCGCGACACGAGTCTTCGTGTACGCTAACGCTAAGGTTTCGCGAAACGAACACTTCCGGGAACCGATTCGTAAGGGAACACTTGTCAAGAAATTTATTTGGCGCAAAGGCGTCGCTTAGCAGGCTAAATAACAATTCTACGTGGAAATAATTTGTAACTTATCAAAGATAGTTCCTATCTCAACTTGCATGGGTCGTTGTAAAGGTTAGACTTCATTCTTCAAGTTCACGATGATTAGGATCGCAAAAGCAGTTGTTTAATCTGTTTGCAGTCAGTTAAATCATAAATAATTATACATGAATTTGAGGATACATGAAATATGAAATTTAATTTGAGGATGTAAAAGTAAAGATTTAACCATTTATAATGAACCTCAAAATGTTACTATACTTCTCTTTGTTGTTGCATTTTAAAAGTTTATAATTTTTCGGCCAAGTGCGCTGTGGGTCGTTTCAGGCTTCTAGATGGAATCAATTTTAGAGGCTGGTTTTGGACGTTTTTCAAACAGAAATTGTATTAATTAGATGTTTTATTAACATTTACATATTATATAAATAATTACTCAATTTTCTTTAATTTGATATGCAGTTCTCTCCTATTTATCACAGAGTGATTTCTTAAAATAAAAGAGTTTCACGGTCACAGCTGCAAACTGTTACAGCTAAATTGTGGCTTAATCTCAACCATAGTGTTTACTGAATTCAATATTGTAAAAATTGTTATATAGCTATGCATAGCAAAGAAGTTATAGCATTTTCATCACAAGCAACAATAATAACAGTGACAATATAATAGAAAATTACACTTTTAATGAAAGATAAAAAAATCTAAGAATTTAGAAAAAGCAATTAAATATCTGTATCATAACTCATAACAATTCATTGCTAACTTGGTTAAGAAATTCGTTTAAAGCAAAACGTAGCACTCCTACACAGATGTATAGTTTCACGAGAACATTGACCGTGTCATGTGCGTTTATCAGTAGTTTGTAGAAATATGTAATGCGTTCACGGTCTGTAAAAACTTCGAATAGATTTCAAACAAGTATAAGTTTACAAGTAGGCTTCATTTTAAGTTATTTCATGACATGAAGATTTTCCAGTTTTTTCCACCTACGTTGTAGAAATGGCATATGCGTCGGCCGCTATATACCTTTTCGTTCTTTCGAGAACTCTTGAGGGTACCGTGAAGGACAGCTTTCTTGGATCATAAAGGAATTATTGCGCTATAAATCATCAGCAATTTGTTAAAAAGCATTAGGGTTAATACGTCAATATTTTTTATTACCGGTTAGGGTAGAAGGCGCCTCGGTAGGTAGCTCGCAATGGGTCAATAGAACTTTCCGCAGATGTGTTTGGCATGCGAAACAGATGCGGCAAAAATACTGACGGTAGAATGTGGTTTCGGATAGGAGAGGATTTGCAGTTTCGACTGCATATTGTGAAGGTGGGATTTCCTATAAGTATCAGGCCTGGCTATCTGGCGGTTCGCGAGTCACATGTGACTCTTTCCGCCGCTTACACTGTTTCGCTAAAAAATTCTCACTATTTAATGATGTTTATATATCGGTGTTCCTTTAAATACAAAGAAACGAGATGATATTGTTTCTACTGTAGAAGGTTAGAGTGAGATTGCCGAGTGGACTTATGTATGGATGTGTGATGACTGCGAAGTCCGCGAAACGACCGAATTCGAACAACCGAGAAGTCGATCGAAGGTGAGAAACAAAGGAGGTGTACAGATCGAAATACGCGTGTGCCGCCCTCAAGAATTTCGTTTTCTTTTCCGCTCCGAGATCCTCTGTTTACAGTTTACACCATTTTCCTAAGGTCGAAACTAGACCATCAGATCACCTCCATCTGCACTATCTATACTCTATACTATAAGAAGGCGCACGGAGCTATGGCTATATGACTATGGTGGCAATGTGTGGCTTGCAACGAAAAAAAAGTTAGCTACTCCTGTCCTATATTATGTATTCCGTCTAAATACATATAGCTGCTGCGTTTAACGTATTAGGTTGGCAAAAAGTTCGTTCAGTGTTTGTCATTTATTCCACTCTAAAATACCAAACGAAATTATTTACCAACCCAACAAATATGATGTTTGACAAACAATTATTTGACAATCTCCAAATTTTAATAATGCATTCCGTTGGATTGGGAAATAAATTTGTTCAGTTTTTTAATATGTTGTGAATTATAACAACTGAATGAATTTATTGTCAACCCAATAAGTAAACAGCGTAAAACCAAAGAAAAAACAAATGCAATGGGTCCCAGATATACGTATTAAAAAGCGTTGTGTGCGTTTGGATGTTGCGTTTGATTGCAGCGTTAGACGCGTATAGGAATTCCCACCTTAAACCATTTTTTTTGCGTATGTAAAATCCTTTCGTCGACAGTATGAATTTATGGTACAATGATGTCGCTAACGCATTTTAGTTGCGATTCCGATCACCGAACAGCTGCTCCCAGCCGCAGTCGGAGAATTGTTCTCGTGTTTCCGGAGTTTGCTTCCTGAGGTCACGAATACGGGATGTTTGCGCAAACGCTGAGGAGATCGCACATGATACAAATATTTTTCCCACGTTAGTAGCAGCATCGCGCATTCACAAAAACGCATAATTTAATTTATTCGCTTTAACGGGAAAATCTCTTTCATAAATTAATAATAAATACAGTGGAAAGGTATGTGCCGAGGTTGAACAAATGCTTTAAATCAATGTAGTGAATTAGAGTAATTACAATATATAGTTGATATGAGGTTATTACCGTTACCAACATTATTTAATAAATTGTTAAACAAATTTGACACTACTGTTTTTATACTTTTTGTTATTTTTTTTTGTTATATATTCTATGTAAAGGGGATTTTTCATTTTTAGTTTTTAAGTTTGGTCTTTAAGTCTGAGTTCTTAGATCACCAGCCTATCTACAAGTAACTCCAGTTTACCTCTTCTGGATTTACATGTAAACTTTATATGTAAAATATCTGGTACAAAATAAATAAATAACAATTGCATAGCTCATTACCTAAAGTACATATTCCGGTGATTGTGTTTGTGGAGCCGAATCTGGAGAAGAAGGACTGTGGATCAGAACAGGTTAGATGATGCGTGAAAATTGATGACATTACAGTCCCTGGCCAGTTTATTAGACGCACTATAAAATATTTGTAATTGTTTCAACTTTCTTCTTTATGCGTCGCACAGTTGCTTCAGACACCATCAACTTTCGTGATATTTCGTGGTTGGAAAACATTTTAGTATTAATGAGGGCCTTAACTGCAGCTATTTTACGTGGTGAAAGGTCGCCCTTTTTACCCATGGTTAAATTGTTCCAATCTAGTAATTCTAGCTATCAAACGTGCTGCACACACAATAAACAAACTACAGTGTAGTTTAATCCTGAAAGACAAATAAATACATTAAACAAAACCATATAAACACGTCAGTACTTGTAGCACGCGACAACGCAAATGAAACAAGTTTATACTTGTTTATGTTCCATAGCCAATATCTTAATATTATGTGGCGACATGTAAAAAATAAATATAAAATAAAACTGTATCATAAATTTTCTATATAAAAATCATTATTTGTAAGGGTAAATGTAAATAATATCGCATATAATCTAGTGCAACATATACAATTACAAATATTTTATAGTGTGTCTAATAAACTGGCCAGGGACTGTAAGGAGTTCAGGGCAGACTATAAAACCATTGGTGACCTTAAATATTAGGCGAGTGTAAAAATTCGTACATAATTTCTCATTAAAACTCAGCTAAGAATCGTACACGAACTTTTGCATTCACCTAATAAAAAAGTGGCATCAGTAACCAAATGCCTAATGACAAAATTTAGTCAAATTTAGTCATAGTAGGAGCGTAATCGTGGTCATTGGCACTCATTGAGCAGCCGGATTTGTAGGCACGGAATCTGAAGAAGTGCTGGATTCTTTCAAGTTCATTTTTACGTCTAGCTCTGCGATTGCCAGATAACAGAGGCATGGTCAGAATACTCATAGTCAAAACGCACAAGAAGACGAGTAGAGTCTGATTAAAGTGTAGAGATTGTTAAAATGGCCACAATTGCGCTTAAGCCAAACATTCTAAAGACAGACGCAATGACACGTAGTACGTGAAAACAACTCTCGAGGAAGAGCGAAGTTCTTATTTATATGAAAAACTTGGACTTCCCCCTCAAAATCGGAGCTCGCGAGACAAAAGTGGCTAGAAGTGGACGTGATCGCGAATGATCCATGCGAAGGTTGGGAACAAAGGTTGCCAGAGAAAAAAAAAAAGGATACACGGAATCGAAACAAAACTGTTTTCCCGGCGTTAGAGGCGAAACTCCGTAACGCGCTTCATTTTTACGGTGGCAATGGCGATCGAAGTTACGACCGCGGAAGAATCGAATCGGCCGGACGTGAAAACGTACTTCGATAACGAGCCATCGGAACGATAACTGGTCCGCGAGGCCTGTAAACCACCGCCGTCAGATAGGAGCGAGCGTAAACTTTCCGATGTCCATCCTGTCGGGCGATCTGGCCGATTTCACTGGCCGATAACGCGCGCTTCGTCGTCTGAGAGTGGACGATGCCGGATGGAGGAACACGGTGCACTCGGGCTTCCCAGGAGGAGTCGAGGAGCCAGACGAGGACACTCTTCGTGCTGGTGAATTGTCCACGTCGAGCGGGACCCTCTATCTGATTCGTCGCGATACAATGGACCGCGTAAAATTACGTAGACCGTCGTCCTTTCCGTCTCCCTCCTCTCTCTCTCTCTCTCTCTCTCTCTCTCTCTCTCTCTCTCTCTCTCTCTCTCTCTCTCCTCTCTCCTCCCTACGCTCCGCGAGCTTGTTCCCTCTGTCCTCGTGTGCATGCCCACTCCGAGTATCGATCGCCGGAAGTTGGCCCCGACTAGCCCTCTGGATACTTGCTGGACCGGCATTTCGGCCAACTTGACGCCGACCGGATAGGAGAGGAACTTTCAGCGGGTGGTGAAATTTTGAGGAACGAGTTTTTTTTTCTCGCGTGAACTGATTTTGAATTTCAAAGACGACTCGCTCGTGATCAGAATGTCGAGTTTACGGACGCGAAACATTCCTCGATTTTACGTGGTATTGGTTGTCGCAGATGCGATGGACGTTCGTAGCGAACAAAGATGAGTTTATGGGAGTGTCGGAACAAGATACAATCGTCGTTTACCAGCTATGGCGTTCGCTCGCTGTGATGTTGTTCTTCGTTACCGAAAAACGACACCTACATATGTGCCCATAATTATGAAAGTGGTCTAAGTCATATAAAAAAAAAAAAAAAAAAAAATTACATTGAATAAATTTAGTTTAAAATAATGTGGTGTGAAATAACTGATAAACTCATTTTTTTTTTAAATTTTGACTTAGACCACTTTCATAATTATGGGCACATATATTAACCAAGCGGGAGAAACGGATAATCGAGCATTTCGAAGGACAGTCAGTTCCACAATTTGTGCAAACGATAGCAAATGCTTCTCCTCAAGGATGTGAATGATTCCTCAAGCATTCTCAAAGGACTCCTTTAGTCGAGCAGCGACACTCGTGCAGGATCGGGAATACAAATGCGACGTCGTAAATTTTACAGTTCGATACCGGGAGGGAGTCCTACTTTCGCGCTCTCTGGTTGTATGAGAAATCGTACGGGGGAAAGCGTAAAGGAAAGTCTGAAAATTTTTATGTTTGGTTGGGCGTCCGGTCCGGGGGACTGGCCGCGAGGTGTTGAGCATCCCTGTCGTTCAAGGGCTCTCTTTGTGCCACTGCGTTCAAAACAATGTCATTCTCTCGTTAACCCTGTCCATTGTCTTTGACAGTTTTCATGGGCGGCTAAGTATCGCTGCGGTTTCACAGACAAAACGCCCATTCGAACCGCCAATCGACTTTCAGCTTGCTGAGCCAACAAAGACGTCGATGGTCCAGATTGTTTTTCCGCCCTTTCTCTTATCTTTTCGATCCGATATTCTTTCAAGCAAATTTCATCGTTCCCTTGGAGACAGTTCATTGATTTGTCTGGCAAATGCTGTGGGTCTAATTAATCGACAATTTGTTCAAGAGGTTGATTTCGAAGGACTCTAATTGCGATATAATATTGGAGAGAGAGAGAGAGAGAGAGAGAGAGAGAGAGAGAGAGAGAGAGAGAGAGAGAGAGAGAGAGAGAGAGTCTGTAGGATTGAGGATTCCTAATCTAAATAACGACCCTCTATTTTTTTTTGTCTTTCCTGGAGGAAGAAAGGTGCGAGGGAAATAGGAACAAATTAGTAACCTGTAGATCCAGAGATTTGAAGGTCTGGTGCTGAGCGGACGGGCGCAGTAAGAGGCTCGTATCGGCTGGTAAAATCGCGCGAACTACGATTCCGCAGAAAAGTGACGACACAGAAGGACAATCTATCGCACAGGATTAACGGCAATTAGTCAGGACCCTTAGGCTCGTAGGCGTGGCGTGTCCTGTCGTCACGCTCGGGTCACGGCGACGGAGGGAGGAAAAAAGCGTCGACGAGGAGACACGAGGTGGGAACCAGAAGAGGAGGAAAAAGGCAAAGGCGCAACGGGCGGAAGAAGGAAGGACGACGGGGCGAGCAGCGGAGGAACGAGGAGTCCTTGCCGATTACCTGCTCGTTCCCCCCGGGGTGTTCCTGCCACGGTGGCCATAAACCAAGCATCGAGCATCAGGGTGGACACTTTTATGGTCGGCAGCTTTGTCTAGCTACGGCCTGGCCACGTTATGGTCGTAGTATCTTCGCAATATAGCCCTTTGCAGGGGCGAGGTGCGGAAGGGGAAGGTGACACGCACCGCAGGACTGCCAGGACGTCGCCAGGATATTGTTGGATACCAGGAGGGTCGACGGAACGAAAGAAGGAACTCGTAACGTTTCCACCAACCGGCCCGATTGCCCCCAATCGATCACCCACTGGCTTTTTTTCAGACCTTCCGTGAACAGGAGACGACCGAGCAACACCCACCCCCGCTTGTAAAAGATACCGGCCGATCTGTAAGTTTACTCTCTCGGCGAAGAATGTAATAGGGAAAAGGTTGCTCCAAGCGGAAACGGAAAGGATGGGATCCGCGCAAAGATTTTATTTTCTCGACGCTCGACTCCTGGACCTCGAGAAATTCCTTCGAATCGCCCGACACCCTGGAATTAGGATTCGGAATTGGCAGTCGGATCGATCTTCCCCGGAATACCAGACCTTGTCTTATTTTCGTGGCGGGAGGTATTGACAAGTATCGATGTCATTAGCATTCCGATCGATCCGTTCCCTCGCCTTAATTTCTGACGGGCATTAAGACAGACGGGACCTGATGGGTCCCGACAGACCGAGTGGTCCCGGCTGCGGCGCGGCGCAAGGATCAGGATCAGGAGGAATCGAGGGATTCGAGCGGCTCGCTCCCCCGTTGCGAAGCACGGCGAACTTCAAAGAAGCCGGAGACTTCATCATCGATACTGGGTTCTGATCAGTGCCGACAGATTAGACGCCTCTGCCGTCCTTCCTTCGTTTTCGCCTTCTCTTTTTCTCTCGCTTCTCGTCCGCGACCTTCGTCCGTGTGATTACGGACACATCGATCTTCGACGGCTCCCTTTCGGACTACATATACGGCCGAGTTCGAGCCTCGTGAGTGTCGCAACCGACGGCGCGGCGGTGCGTGATTTTCCAGACATCCTGACGCGTGTTCGTTCAAAGTTCCAGCGACTTACGTCGACGAAGTAACTTGCAATTTAAGGTAAATGCCCCAGTAGTGGACATTGAGGACAATGCTCCAGTAGGGAGGCTCCAGTGGGATTGGTTGCCTATAGGGGCAAGTTGGCTAACTGTTAATATCTTTATACCTGAAACCTGAAACTTTACCATGAAATTCATTTCTTTCCGATATTGCCATTACACGTCTTTTGAAAATTGCACACGTTTGCCAGAAAGGTAAATATTGATTAATTAATTAACTTCCCGATTTATAGGGAAGTTATTGTATTTGTTTATTTATGTTTTACGGGTAGAACCCAATCAATCAAAAAAATGAACAATCGAAAATACAAAACAGAATATCGTACAAATTAGACGAAAAGAAGTCACCAATCTTTATTTATTCAGCAATTGAACACTAATTCATTAGATTCGTAGAGCACTCTAAACAATTTATGTTTAAACATATTAATGTTGCTTGTGAAAATATCTATCTTATTACTAACATTGTTGGCAATAGTACAAATCCTACAAAATGGGTCGGTGACAGTGAGACGCGGTGAAAAACATGTCGGTCTAAAGAGCATAGGTGTTTTAGTGTGACGCGAAGAGGCATTGAAATTAATAAGTGAAGTAATAAGAGGATTGTTTGTATACCCATGGATGGCCTGATACAAAAACCTGAGATCAGCTACTCTTTTAGATCTACTATTCTTCTACTCTCCAGAGTTTGAATGTTTAGATGCCTCATCAACATATTGTAATCGTGGTCAAGTCTAGACATAGGTTGACCCATCTTAAAAGCAATGAAGCGGAGCAGTTTGTGCTGAATTCTCTTAAACAGTTTTTATGTTTAGAAGTATGCGGAGACCATATGACGGATGCATATTCTAGAATGGGACGTGTAATAGAGTAATATAAATATAAAATCGTACGAGAATTTTTAAAATGATCGCAGTTTATAAATATGTTTCCTTAAAGATTTTGTTTCTTTAAAAATTTTATGTTTCCACACTCTATGTGTATAGTTGGAATACAGTACATGTTAAAGGATTATTTTAAAGTTTGCTTGTTACACGATTTATGGAAGCAGGAATCTTTTTTATATATACTTGTTTGAAGATTATACATATAGAGCATTGAAGTGAAATTGATCATTCGGGAGTGGTTGGCTAATAATGTCCGGAATTGGTTGATCAGTTAGTCAATATAAATTTATGCTCATTTTTCGTTACTAAAGATTAATTAACTCATTTCACAGAATAATGAAAATATACAAAAAAATCATAAAAGTTTAAAAACGATTTTTATGTTTTGTTTAAATTCGATCAGATAATATTCATAAGATATAAATACATTATGATTTATATTTAACTTTTAAAAGGAATCTTTAGTTTATTATTAAAATAGAAGAGAAAGATAATTGATATTTTATAATAAAACAATTCTCTTGACATTGCATTATTTTATTACCACAAATAAATTGCTAATGTTTTCTTCATTGAATGTATGTATAGTCAACCTCCACCTTGGTATAAGTATACTAAAGTATTTTAGTTGCTATTACATTGGATTTACTTTCATAATTTATGGTGATATAATCATGACGAAATAATCGTTATGGTGATATTTCACTTAGATAATTGATTGAAAATCAAATACTGAAAAATTAGCCAACCAGTCCCGATATCCCCTAGCAGACATTTTGAATTTGAAATGCTATAAAATAAGATTCAAAGGTGTTGGAGTTGCAAGAAAGTAACAGGGCGTGTTTTTGGATATTTTCAAGCAGTTGCAGCGCCTTTGTTGCCATATTTTAGCATTTCATATTCATAGTGTTCACTACTGGGCATTTACCTTGTCATGAATTTGCTGATCGTTCAAGTACTAACGACGGATAAACAAATGACCCAGAACTGAATTTTTTACACAACAATGAAGGAAAAAGATCGGCAAGTCGTACGGAACAGTGTCGGCGGCAGGAAAGCTGAAAGGCGCCGTTTCAAGTTCGCACGCAATCTTCTGGAGCCGCTTCCGACCGCATCGCAACGACTTCGCTCGTTTCTGCCGCGAGAGTTCCACGGACCGAAGACTTCTTAGAACGTAATTGCTCGTCGAACCGCAGTTCGCACGTGGAAATAAGGAAACCGAGCAGAAGTTAAGGGTAAGCGAAGGAAGTTTCACCGCGAGTGCTCTTCGTTCGAGTTACGAGAAGACGGCGAGGTAGAAGAAGGGGAAGAGAAGAGAAGAAGAAGAAGAAGATGGGGAAAGTTTTCATTTGTAGAAGAACGGGAGGTCGGGGCCAATGGCGGCATTAAATCGTTCGCAATTGAGAGGCGTCGTTCCTCCCTTCGGCGCGTCTCTTTCTCTCCTCACGACTCGCCGGAAGTCGGCCGGTCGTGGAACAACCTGTTGACCAGTTCTCGCGAATAAGAAATTCTGCGAACAGTCGCTAGTAAACCGCTTAATCGTTAACCTATTTGCAACCGTGTGATTATTATATTTCTGGTGAGATGTAACTACGGATGTTCGATTCCGATTCGATTCTCAGAAAATCGATTCTTTTGGTTAAAAGAATCGATTTTTTAAACCGATTCCTTGCTGTTCGATTTTTTTGAGAATCGATTCTTTACCTTAAAAATCGATTCATCGATTCTTGATTTACTGATTGAAAGTAAAGTGAAGTAACTAATTGTAAGTATAAGGATCCTTAAAGTAAGTATCTGCAATCTTTCGACGACATTTTTCTCTCTATATACCAACTCTTAGTATTTTTAAATTCATTAAAAATTAAAGATTGGAAATTATGAAAAAAAAATAAAATACAATAACGAATAAAATGTTTCTATATTTTCCTTTAAAGCAATCTCCTTCAACAAGCATTGTTTCTTTATCTGATAAGAAGTAATTTCAAAGAAAACATTTTTTTTTATTATACCCATAAAAGATATTTCATTGCATGATCATTTTATGTGCGTATGCGTAAGTGTGTATCTTTGAACTCAACCCCATAAAATTATAGTATACATGTAAGTATATAAATTTTATAATTTGTGGATCGATTCTTGCAAAATCGATTCTTTTATTTCGATTTTTTTATGAACCCGATTCTCATGATTCGATTCAATATCAATTCAAAAAATCGATTTTTTCGAAAGAATCGAACATCCCTAGATGTAACCCATAGGATTTCAGATCTTCTTGCTCCACTTCGAGTTTGACTCTTCGTCGACTATCGACTTCAGTTACAAGATCAGAATTATTTTCCAAGATTATAGTCAATTAACTTTCAGAAGATTTTCCATCGTAGGCGCTTAATTCCTAATTACCGATTATAAGTGAAACGGGGAAAATGCAACGAAGATTTCAACGGATTTCCGTGAGCGTTCGACCATAATCCAGAACTGTCGTCGACGACTTATCAGTCGATCGGCATTGAGAGACACGCTCGGAACAAGGAAGCGGTCGACGCGAAACAAGGGTTAAGTTTCGTCAACAACAAATTGTTCCCTGGCGCTGCGTCTAATCGGCTTAGGAGCCACCTGTAGCCCCAAAGGGCTTACGGGATAGGTGCTTCCGTCCTTGAAGAGGGTAACGTTCTCGGAAGAAAAGCGTTTACACGATCTTGGCACCTGCGACAGGTAGCCGTCGAGTATTTGGACTGCAATGCGACCCACTGTTTCCAAGGAAACGACCAGGAACAAATCGAGGATTTAATTTGCATTTAAGGGTGTTGGATACTGGATTAGCGGTGCCTGGGGGCAGAAAGAGAAAGTTCCGAAAAAAAATGGACTATGATATGATATATAGATACTTTATGGTAGTCACGTGGTTAAAGATAGTACCGTAGCAAGGTTACCTAGGGGTCCGTTTACACATAATAAAATATATACATACAACTTTTATTGATAAACAAGCAATTAACTTAGGAAAGTGTTTTCTATGATAATTGCAATAACAATCAATGCTTTGTAAACATTTAGAACTTAATAAATGCGTTTAATATAAATATAGGAATATACCCAAGGTCCAGGTAATTTATGTCGGCCCTGCTTTAACCTATTTATGGCAGGGCGCGATAAGGACTCGGGCAGGTTTGTAAACAAAGAGCTCGGATTTCATGTGTTCGGCGTATACCAGAATTTGCAGCGCAGAAACAATATTTGTTTCTGATTTTTTTTACAATTTTATTTGTTCAATCACTGACACCGCTATAGAGCCCTTTTTTGCAATTTGGCTTTCAAAACTTCGTAAAAAGTAAATGTAAATGCTTTTATAGAAGATATTTTTTTCTGCACCTTTTTTCCAAAAAGGGCTCTATAGCGCTGTGGGCTTTGTTCCCCGGAACAACAATATCACAATTATTATGCATTTTGTTTCCTATTCTGTCCGAATTCTGATATTTACGGTCCCATAAGAAATACACGGGGTTATTTTAGTTCACTTTTCTGCTGCGAAAGGCGGTAATCCAGTATCCAACACTCTTAAACTTCATTTCTTATTTAAAACATAAACGTTCCTCGTTTATACAAATTTTTAATAAAAATTAAATAATATTGTTGATGGACGGTACCCAGTCGATGGACAGATTTTAGATTAATTGATAATTATGGAAAAACTAGGTTTTTAGTTTATATTATCGTTTTTTATTTTGTGGAGAAATCGTTTATTGCCGTAGAAATCTAACACTTTCAATAAAAGTGTTTTTTGTATGCGAAAAAATATTTCATAATACTGTCCATTTAATGGTGATACAGGTTATGAGTATATTTTTCATTATTTATGATTGAAGAAATTAATTCTGTTAAATACAATTAACTTTTTCTTAAAATTTAGACATTTGTTTTGTGCAAAGTGTTTGAATTTAGTTTATAAAACAAATATTTTTAAGCAAAACTTCAATACAAATGTCGGAATCCGCTAAGCTGTCCATCTACTGATTTGTTCACCCTAATTCGAGATAAAGGGAAAAAGTTTAAACAAAAGTTATAGCTACATTTCATATCTACAAAATTGCATAACAAATTTTTGAAAAACATCCATGCTTTTTATTTACTTCATAAAAAAATATTCGTTTCGCAAAATTGTGTATGCAGTTTAGTTGATATAACAAATAGCTATAAGTTATGTTTAAACTTTTTTCCTCTATCTCTGACAGGTGTAAAATTATTGTACAAAAATGAGAAATTCGCAGTTTTTTCAAGGTGTGATTTCAGCCCTTAAAATATTGCATTATGGCATGAACGAAAAATAGTTTAGTAATCAGGATGAACTACATATTCTACTTCCACACAGAGTTTCACAATTTTCTGAATTTTTGAGTTCTCTAACTTTCCTTGTTAGCTGTTTTTAAAAATAACATTTCAATGTAGAAAATATTCTGATATTCTGTATACATAAACATTCCAAGTGCTTTGTTGCACCAAAAGAGAATCCCACTATAAATAATAACTTTCTTTTATTACGTAAATAGATAAATAAATAAATAAATTATAAACTTATTATAATAGTCGCGACACAGAGCTCCTAATAGCATGCAAAAAATAATATTTCACTTTATCTCATCATTTCGCTTTGCACCATTTTCTCCTATATCTTAACTTTTTGAAGCAATTATGTGTCAATTCCCGTCTAGAAGCTTCTGCAGATGGCTCTGCAAATTCCATCGCGATTAATTTTCCGTTCGGCGTAGCCAGGCCACCCGAAAACGGCCATTTCGCCCTTTTGTCCCTACGAATCCCGTCGAAAATCGAGCACCGTTTTGCCGGACTCCGCAAGTCAATTCCACACTTTGAGGAATCGCCGATTGTAACGAGCTTTTAAGGCGGCGTGCAATTCTGTGAAAAATCTTCGCACCTCTGGCGGAATGACGGTGCAGCTTCGAGGGAGGCTCGTTGCACCGGCTACATAGATTCGTTTGGGTACACAAACGAGGCGTTCCCGAAGCGAACGAGTGTAAGTGTACCTGTTTTTCTTCTCGCCGAAACAATGGAGGCCTCGGGTTCGGCCTCAGACGATTCACCGACACAAATCGATGATTTTCCGGTGCAATGTTTTTGCGCTTGGCAAATTTCGTCCCCCTCATCATAATTCGTCGGGATACATCTTCATCTTGCGCGAAATTTCCAGCGGAATTGATCGCACGGAACCTCTTATTACACACTGATGGCCGTTCTGCACAACTGATGTCTAACTTAAAGTTTCTTCACCTTTTTTTTTTTTTCATTTGTACCGATCTATATTTTTTTTATGCAAGCTTAGCTTTAATCGCCTACGTTATTCGCCGATTGCCGACCGTTGTTCCGATTTCAACGAGAGAATTCCTCTAATCGTCGCTACATTCGCCAACCTCCGAGCCTCATCATTTTCGCGTTCAGTTCTCCGGAATCACCAGAAATTGCTTCTGCCTCGAAGTTCGATATTTAATGCGCCACGTTCCCGCGGGGATGCATAGAAAAATTGTACACGCAAGATTTGATCGAGAACGCGAGCACAAGCGCGACACATCCCCGCAGGCCATTTAGAACCGAAGCAACGCAACTGGCGTGTAAAACGCGCGCTCACGTAGGATGCACTGAATCGTAGACACTTGTCGGGGGTTCGCGTAAGAGAGAGAATCGGCAATATTCACGTGCACAAGCGACCAGGTACTCGAATAACCCGTCGGCCACTCAAAACCAGCGAAACTGGCGATATTCCAACGTATGCGCATGCATGGAAGATCGAGTGCACGCTTTTTCCTTCCTTTTTTTTCCCCTCTCTTCCCTTCTTTACATTTGCATCGACCTGTCGAGAAAATATCGCCGACCGATCGTTTCTTCTGTGCCGTGAACCATCGAAGCGGAGCCGATTGATCGATGAAAACGACGAACCTGTCGCTTAAAACTTTTATAAGCGAGGAATGTGTAATTAATGGAGGAATGACGAGATTAAAATAAGTGAAGGATATTTCGAAATATAAAAGAGCTTATGGTTTGTTTCCGAAAGTTAAATCCAAATGAATTTGTACAGCGTATTCATTATTCAGGGAGCTGAATTTGTTTAGAGCAACTATTTTGTTCGTGTTCTGAACTCGTTAACGTTCTAAATTTTAGTGAAAAGATCAGAGGAGACTGGGACAGCTTACAGTATGGGGTAAGTTGAAATATAATTGAAATTTTCTGAACACCAAGTGTAGTAAGCTAATATGCGAAAGCGGTTTGAGGATATTGGCAACGACGCGACGGGCTAATTGAAACATTCAAGCACCACGCATATATTTCGTGATTATATTTTAGAATTTATCATTTAGAGCGCGTAAGTAAGGTAAATGCCTCAGTATTAGACAATGCTTCTTCAGTAGTGGACACTTTGAATGTGAAATGCTAAAATAGAATCTGGATATCAAGTCGACGCCATTTACACTGATTTTAAGAAAGCGTTTGACTCTGTCTGCCATTCAATTTTATTAAAGAAACTAAATGCGTTTGGTATCGATGGTAACCTATTATCCTGGCTTGCCAGCTTCATTTGTAATAGGAATCAAATTGTCAATTATAACTTTATCTTCTCTAGAGAAATTAAGGTAGATCTGGCGTACCGCAGGGTTCTCATCTGGGACCCCTTCCTTTTAATATGTTTATTAATGATATTAATACAGGGTGTTTGGGATAGTATACAGATAGATAGTTACATGACAATTGATACTATTTTAATCGGGAGAAGATAAGGAACTGGTTGGCGCTACTTTCGTAGTGATACGATGCTTATCAAGAGAGATTGTAGATTTTATTGATGTCCTAAACCACCCGTCAAGCGGCCGTACCGCACCCTTGACTCGACGTCGACCAGAGGCCGACCTCTCCGCGTATTAAAACGTGAAGTTTTTGTTGCTGCATCGAGTGAAACATTTTCAATGTTCAATTGAAAAGTGTTGAATTGGAAAACAAATACTAGAAATGAATTCCTTATCCTCTCCCATTTTGTTGCCGCATCGAGTTAAATATTTTCAATGTTCAATTGAAAAATGTTGAATTGGAAAACAAATACTAGAAATGAATTCCTTATCCTCTCTTAAAATAGTATCAAATATCATGTAAATCGGATTATTTTTAACGAAGTTAGATTAAAAGCAAAATCGTTTTTCCCCTATAACTATGCTATAAATAATCGGAAAGACGTCGCGTTTGGTGGCATTATCATCAGGGAAACACAAGGAAACACAGGGAAATACCTTTTTGAATATCTGATTACAAATATGGTACGAAATATTGTTTGGCACAGTACCGACCTTTTTTTATAACCCTATTGTTACCCAATTGCTTCGAGGTCTGCAAGTTTACAAGAGTGGATGGGGTAGATAGCGGGTAGTTAGCGAAAAAGCAGGTAGTTAATAGAGCACTACCGTAAATTTATTGCTATTTTCACAGAGTCGCAACGCCTTTGAATTGTTATATTATTGCATTTCAAATTCTACTTGGGCATTGTCTACTACTGGGGCAATTACCTTTGGCAATTAAATTTGGTCTTACAAAGAGACCCTGCAGTGTGTAATCCCTGAATTTTAATGAAATTTGGGTGAACGAGTCTAGATGATATACGATGTCAACAATTAAAATATTAAGTTACAGTTATGCAGGGTGATTTAAAGAGTTTATAGTGTACCTAACTATAATAGCTGTTTTGTTACAAGTTACAACCTGTTTCAGTCTCTTTTATTGTGATATTTTGGGTGGAGCTGTTCCATCGTCTTGTTGACAGTGATAGACAGAATTTCTCCAGGATTTCGTACGTGTATCTTGGAACGTGGGACACACGAAATAAACTGGGTATAGGTGAAACATCAACGTTGTTGGGACGAAGCAGCGAGTGCGATAATTATCAGGCAACCACGCAACCGTTAAGGGTAAACCTCGTTATCCGGGTGCGAAAGAGTCGAGCAAAACTCTCGAGATCTCTCGAGCCACCCGGCAGGCGTCAATTTGTTACTCCCCGTTTGCCTGGAAAACGGCAATCTCTCCTGACACGCGTCCCAGAAAATTGAAAAATTATCACCGCGACGGGACGCAGAAACTCGCATCCCTTTTCACCCATTATCTGCTTTAATTAGCCGACAAATAAAGCTCTCTGCATTAATTGCTTGAATATATTTCCGAAAAGACATTCATCAGAAAATTGTTTTAAGGATGAACTTCTGTAACAATCTTAACCAAAAGTTAATCAATTTCAAAGATATTAATACGGATATTCTTCTTGTGATGAAAAAATGAAAATAAGTCAGAAATATTGATCTCTTGTCAAAAACTTGTTCGTTGGAATGTAGAGGAAATCACATATACAAAACGATTCCTTGAGGAAAACTGATCTCTTGTTGCCTTGTAGATATTAGTAACACTATTTTTTCATACCGATGTGTAACAGTTCTTTTCGCATGCCATTAGGTGTTGTATGAAATGCTGTGCAAGTATCAACACTGTGTGTAAAAAAAAACAAATTTAAAACTGCTACGTTACATCTAAGGTAATATCTTTCCCAATACTGTGTAACTTTTGTCCTAAATTGTTTAGGACTAAATTGTTTGTGTTCTTGCCAGATTTGAGTATAATTTAACAATAATTTAATTAATATTTCATTACTGTTTTTACAAAATTGAAATTATGTTCAATCAATGAATGTGAATTGGGGGCATATGATCCCCCTCTAGCAGGGTAAAATAATCCCAGGAAACATTTTACTCATATGGCATGTTACTATTTTTTATTTTCTTTACAACAATCCACAGGAAAAGAAATAAAGAAAGTAAACACTGCCTACACTTCGGAATCATCTTCAGATGAGAATGGCACAGAATGTTTATTCTGCAATAAAAAATACTGAAGTTCATCCTTAATTAGACGCGCTAAAAGTAAAGAATTGTGAAAATTAAAACTCTGTTTTATAATTTTACTTAAATAGTTCGACTATAATTGTGCATCGCATAGATCTCATATCGTGCAAATAGGAATATCTACGTTTAAATTAGAACTGTTTTTCATGCGAGCAACCATGACGAGCGAGTCAAATATTCCGGACGATACACTGTTGAAGGCCAGCAGCGTCGATCGATTTACGACGCGACATCCTCAACAACACGCGATCGAAAATCGAAATCGCGATCTCTGGTTCGGGCGTCCAGCCTGGAAACTGATAAATTGCGACTTCCGCCTGCGTTTCGATCGTGCCGCGTAATTTCCTGCGGAGTAGCCGGTCTATGATGGAGGAAGAGAGGGACAGGCTGTGGAAGCCAACGGCGATCGGAAATTGGCCCGATGACATTGATTAAAGCGTTTAGCGGCGGCGACAATGCTGTAATTATTAATCGGTGACGACGTTGCGCCAAGATTCCCGATTACAACGCGACTTTTTTTCTTTTGATAACGCAAATCTGAATTTCACGCGCAATTTTTCTCGTCTTCGTTTCAAGCGCAATACACAGTCACACCATTTTTGCAAAAACTTCTCGTCTGCTTTGAAAGCTAATTCTTGTATCCGTAGATTCGAAGCATCATACAAATTTGGATGTATTTAAAGACGAGGTGTCATCCAATGACTTCAGCATGACTCGAACTTCGGCGCAGGTGGTTGAGCCGAAGGGAGCTCTCAGGCCGAATCCACGGACGGTTCGAGGAGGAACGACGATCGAGAAATTAATTACAGCGGCGGCTGAAGAGTAATTAATACGAGCTCTGATACCGAGTACACAGGTCCGTTTCTAATCTCTAACAGAGGTATAATCGATCCCGCGGTCAGCCTGCAGAAAATAATGGCGAGAGAGGGGTAGGAGGGTGGAGCGTTGTAAAAATAAAGGAAAACAAAAGGGAAAAGGAAGCTGCCGAGTCAGCGGGCAAACGAGCCGACATTTTCGCACCTTGCTCGACCGACTGCGGCAGGTAGGTGTCTGCGGCGAATTTCGTGCTGCCCGACGCGAACCTGTAAGCGCGAGGATTTTCAGACGGTCGCAACTCCGAGACAATCGTGCGACGCACCGACGAAAATTCTCCGAAAGATTCCCACAAAGAAGAAGGAATAACGATACCAATGGAAGTTGAGGCCGCGCGAGATAACGTTCAACAAGAAGCAGCAAATAAAGCGATTCTATACCGAAGAAGCACGAAGGACTATTAAGGAAGAATACCACGAATGGGAACAACACCGGAGTAACCACAAACCCGAAAACGAATGTTTCAAAATGTAACAGACAGGCGTAAAAAGATCACGAAAAAAATATATCGAGTCAAGTACAACGACACGGGGTTCGAAGAAAAGAGGAAGACGCGAGGGGGAAGCCTGGAGGATGCGGCGCGGCGAGAGGAGAGAAGGAAGACGGAGAAGCTTCGGCGAGGAGAGCAGCCGATTTATTGGCGAGTTTAAAAGAGCTCGGACCCTCGACATAACTCAGCATTCGTCTGATGTTGACTGAGTGGCCGACTCGCGGTCGGCAGATAGCCGCGGATGGCTCCACGTACCTGAGCGCGGTCCTCGTCGTCGGCTACCTCGTCTGCCAATCAACCAGCATTCAACGGTACTAAGTGGTTCGGCTTAATTAAGCGCGCACCGGCCAGACGTCGGCCAACAAGGAGAGGCAAGGGAATCGCGGAGCGTTCCGACCGCAGACGGCTCGTTTCGTCCTGAAAAATATGTTTTCCTCGGGGAAAGAGGTCGTGCCGCTCGGCCGCGGTGCGATCTCGCGGAAAATCGCCTAGACAGCAGCCGATTCTCCTTTCAAATTTCCCTCGACCCAAATTTCCTTCGCTCTTCCTCGTATTTCTCGGCGATTCTTCGCCGACGGCCCGCGTCAAAGGAAATCGCTCGTTGTTTCGTTTCGCTTTGTTCTCACGACGAATTTTTAACCGTTCTCGATCATTTCATCGAAACTTCGATTTCTGAGCGCGACCGCAAACAAATCGTCTCTTTATAAAACGCGTTTGATAAAAATAACGTTTACGGTTCCGTCAACGCGGAAAGACAGGAGGTTGAAAAAGCAACCGCGCGCCACCGAATGCAACACGCTAACAGGGTAAAAGCTGACAACGTCCGCGCAATTGTCCGGTTAGGTACATTCGCGAACTTTCCGAGAGGAAATATCTGCGGCGTATCATTCGATTGGCAGCCGCAATAAAATTGAATGACGAGCCAATAAAATATTTATGGAATCGTATGCAAGCCTCGAGAGCCGCACAATCGCCCCTCAAACTCCCTTTGCAGTTACCCTGATGGTTACACGATGTTTACCCCTCGGCAACCCCCTGAGGGCTGCTTCTGCGTTCTCGCATACATACGTTGTATGCGTGCACACGTGCATTATTATGTTGCAACAGGAGAAACAGCGA
Organism: Perdita meconis; assembly: GCA_030770465.2. Taxonomy (NCBI): domain Eukaryota; kingdom Metazoa; phylum Arthropoda; class Insecta; order Hymenoptera; family Andrenidae; genus Perdita; species Perdita meconis. The sequence goes on from JASKOS020000004.1 coordinate 6,638,800, forward strand.
GAAACGCTCTCCGCTCTCCAGTCCCCTGGCGTGGTGGTCCTATTAACGCCTCTCTGTCTCTCCCTCTCTTCATTTTTCTACCGTGGTTCCTTTTTTTTCCTCTCCTCTCCCTCTTCCTCATCAGCATCTTCTCTCCCGCTCCGATACTTCTCGTCCGCACGCATCCTCCCGATGATTTTGATCCTCTTGGTTACGGACAATTTTTTCTGCCGCGTCGTCTGAAGTGTCAAAGCACGCCGGGCGCGTGCTGCCCGACGCCAAGGGCGAATTAATAATCCCCGGCTGATGCAGGCGTTGAAGAATATCCTATTCAACGATCGCGATTAGGACGGGCTTCTTCGCTCTCTCTCTCTCTCTCTCTCTCTCTCTCTCTCTCTCTCTCTCTCTCTCTCTCTCTCTCTCTCTCTCTCTCTCTCTCTCTCTCTCTCTCTCTCTCTCTCTCTCTCTCTCTCTCTCTCTTCTCTCTCTCCCGCCGACAGACCAAGTCGCGTGATTGCGTCGGCCGTGAAACGAAGGTGTTGAATTACCCCTTGCGTGTGTTCGCTGCTTGCTCGACCAACGACTTTCCTCGCGAGGAGCGCAACCAACGGAACAGGTACCCCCATTTGTTTAATCGCACCCGAGGACACAACCCTTTCCGACGCGACGCGTTTCAAATTTGATATTCTTTGCTCCGAACGATCCATCGATTGAAACTGAGGCGGCAATTAACCAACCAATATTATCTACAGGGTAAGGGGGGCAAGAGGGACTGGCGAGACGAGATAGGCAAACATTGTTTGCAATAAATCGTCCAATAGGAATTCTTACCCGTTCACACGATAAATAAATAAGTATAGAATGGTATAAAACACTTTACTTTATTTTTCTATTTTATCAACTCTATTTTTCTATTTTTATGTTTTGTGTCGACTCTAGTTACTATTTCTTTTCCTGTTATTTCCTTTTTTGTTTTGTAAAATTGCATATGGCCGTACTTTCTCTAAACAAAATAAATAAAAAAAAAGGAAATAAATGTGCTTCTATGACAGTCAAAGAAAAGAGGAGGAGAACCGATGAATATTCGCGTGGAGAGTTTCAAGCTGCCCTAACGAGAGTTTGTTTAATCCAGTTAGCCAAGTAACTGGAGATCGATCCAGTTTTATATGTAGAATATCGAAACGACTTCTCCATTTCCCTTTCACCTGTTTCGCCAATCATGGATCGAGACGATCTCCGATTCGATCCGCAGTCCGAGCCGATCGAAGGTCGAGCCCGAGTCGAATCGAAGGCCCGATCGACGCGTCCGTTCGACACGCGCGATCATTTCTAGATCCCCAATGACACCGATGACCCTGTTTCGCAGCTGGGACCAGTCAGGCTCCCCCCCTTTTTTTCGCGCAGCTGTGCGCCTCGTACTCTTTGCGCAACACCATCCCTTCACCCGGAGCTAATCGAGCCGCGCAAGCCTCTCGATTTTTATCGTCCCCACTCTCATAATCCTTTCTCGATCGAATTTGCTTTGCACTTTGTCGGGGGTGTATTAAAATGTCGTTAGGATCGAGGGGTGGAACGGCGGAGAATGCGAGAGGGATAAAAGTATAGAGTTATTAAGGACTATTTCTATTTCTAGCAACAATTTAACTGTGATTGGAATCGGAATTTGAAAATTAAAACCGAGTCTGAACGATCGTGAAATTGCAACCTTTTTTGGTAATGAATTGTTTGGAAAATTGCACGTTTTGCGTATAATATTTCAAGGAACAATATCCAGACTCACGTAATATTTTCCAAGATTGAAAACACTCGTTTAGCGCAGAGCCTCTTAAATCAAGGACCATAATGAAGTTGCCACTGGGATTCCATCCTAAATTCGGTGCCATTATACGCGGGACTCCCATAAATACGTGCATCTCGAAGATGAACGTTCTCGGAAGGATAAAATCTAATGTATGCAAATCCCCGCAGCGGACCGAGTTCGAGAAAGCGGCTGAAACAGTGGTTTCGCGGAATTGATCCATAATTTAGCGCCCCAGTGGTGTGTCATCCGCGTCGACCACTTCGCACTCGAAAATCATGCACGCGAGTCGTTTACCTTTTATTTCGGTAGCTCCGAGTCCTTGTTATTTTTAGCAATGAAAATTTCTAATGTGCTACTCATCGAAATTAATTACTCGATCGACGAACGCCGTTTCTCAATGGTATTGACAATCCCGCGAAGATGACGACGAAAGAAACTCCGTTGAAATTAATCCGTCAAACGCAGAGCCTTCCCTCCGCTGAACGAGCAACCAATTAAACCCTTCTGACTCCCGTCTTCGGCTCAAAGAACTCCGAGCAAAGATACCAGGGAACAGGAGAAAAAGAGGGAAAGAACGGAAAGGAGCGATGCGATCGTTCTGTTTGTTTTGCGTATCTGAGACAAATTTGCTGTGTTGTAAGCGACACCGAAGGGTGGGTCCGACAAACTAGGGACTTTGGGGAATGGGTCGGTCGTGTAACGACACGAAAGGACGACCGTCGGCCGCGTTTACGGAAGGATCTCGGTCAAACGCGAGCCTGTACACCCGAGACGGTTCCTCCCTTTTCTGTCCGCTTGTTTTTCCGTTCAGCGCTCGTAAAACTTGACAAACTTTTTTCAATCATGAGTTCTCTATGCCGCGTCGACGTCTCTCCGCCGAAACCAGGAAAACCGAGGACCATAGGAAGCACAGTAATTTATCTGGACGTCGCCCGTGGAATTTATTGCCGATGATAGCTTCCTGCGAGAAATCTCTACGAGGCTCTCTCGATCTTCTTCACGGATAAACGTTCCACCAAGAGGGAGGCAATAATTTTCTCCAATAATGTGAAGAGTTTGCTATGGTTTTGCTCTTACTATCCGGGTATCCGAAATACTCGTCATAACCCAAACTCTGTTTTCAAAACTGGTCATAAGTAAGTTTATAATCAGTGATTTGGGAAGATATCTTGATAGAACAAGTTCAGCGAGTTACATATTTAGACACTCGGATCTAAATTGAATGAGTGAGTATCCGAGTGCTTGGATATAGTATGTCCAGTTTATCTGGAAACAGTAAAATATCTCGATAAGGATTAAAGTTGTGAAAAAAGACAATTTCTATTCTATCTAATTCCTATTATTCTAGATATTCTAGATATTTTAAGACAATTCGTATGATATAGAAGAGGACACAATGTGGTATAACAATTTCTGCTATAAATGAAAAACTTAAAAAGACTTCAAGGTCGAATTACATTTTTTAAATAAAATACTGTATTTTCATATTTACAATATTATAGCCTTTGCAACAAAACCAATGATGTGCAGCAGTAAGGATTCCCATTTTAAATTAATAATTATAAATTATTAGTTTGTGTATAAAATCGATACTTTTTGCAGAGATCAAAATTCCCAGAAACACTTTTTGTTCAACAACATCGAACCTCTTATGACAAATTCAATCAGCAAGCTTGGCAATGAAATCGATATTTATCACAATTCGGTAACTACATTAAAACAAGCCCTCAGCAGCAGTCATAAAGTAATATTGTAACTGCTGAAATAATTGTTATATAACATAATAGGCCGAGAACTGTTTGTTATGGTTATTGTTATTGTTACAATTCTTATATAGAATTTTCTTTTATACTAAAAGATGTACTCAGTTAATTAAATAAATAAAACAACAAAAAAATTGTATGGAAACTCGTAAAATTTTCAAATCAATAAAGTTATTGTGCGTTAGGTCAACACACGATCCAGGCTTTCCACTCGCGATACTTGATTATGCTCCAAAATCAGAGTTCCAAAGATTTAAACGAATTCTTCCTATGTGAAAGAATTATTCCTAGACAGCGGATTTTATGAAGTTATGACAGTTTTAACTATGTAAAAATCCAATAAATTATTGACTGATATCAAAGTATATAAAATATTAAAAATGTAATACGAGTTATTTAAAAAATAAGACAACACTGCTATTCAAGCTTCAATTTGTTATTTATGATTGTGCAAATTTTATTTTGCATAGAAACTACAGTGTAGTTACTCCCATGTAATAACCTACCATTGTCATTCTCACAATTTGCACTGGTAAATATTAAGTTACTAAGGCATCATCAAAATATTTTTCTCACCTACAGGTAAAACACACGCGCCTACTTTTTTCAGGACTAATACTTGTTTTTCATTTTCTGAAAGTGTTTACAAACTGAGTTTTCGGAAATGGTGAAAATCTCATAAACTGCTTGTTTGTGTTCTGTCAGCAGGAGTTTCACAATGTCAATGACAATTCTTTTACGAGGGGGGCATTTAGCTAAAAATATGTTCCTATTAGCGCTGCGGTCAAGTACGTTCACGGTTACTTTATAATTTGACGACCTTCCATAAAACTGGAATACCTACTGTTGCACATTGTTGGTTTTGCCGCAACTAACGTTACAATATTAAGGTTAAAAGAACATAGTATTGCATTTGAAAAATATGATTTGACCTTGAAATCTCTTTCATTTTTTCACTTGTAACAAAAAGTGTTATACCACGTAGTGTCCTCTTTCATATTATACAAATTATGTTTATACTATTTATAACTTTGATCCCTATATAGATATTCCATCATTCCCAGTTAAATCAGACACACTATATGTATTCGGGAACTCGGGTCTAAATTGAGCGGACATCAGAGTACTCAAATTCGGGTAATTTGTCTCAGTTTGCAACGAAACTTCTGCTCTACTTGCGTTATATTTTTAGCTATCCAAACTCTTATCGATTATATGAAAAAAAAAAAGGGAAAGATCAATTTTGATCCACGAAAAAGCAGAATCCTCCACAAGGAAAGCAGCATTGTGGATAATCGAGCCCTTCATTGGCACGAGTATCCGGGGTATACAGAGAACAAGAATCGTCTCGATAAATCAAGCTCCTCCCTTAAAGCAGGAAGAATTCAATCGGCCATTTATTCCCCTACCGTGGTAATTAATTATTAATTAGGATTACAGCCTCGACCCCGGCGGCCTCTCGACGACGTAACGACTTCCTTCTTCCCCTGGCGGCAAGATAAACGAGTAAGCCTGGAAGACTGTTAAGTAACTCCATGAATTTTCCGCCGGCACCCTCGTGGCTCGTGCCTACGGGGGTGTAGCTTCTAATCATCCCTATCTCCTGGCCACACCCTCGCCTCGTCTCGAAACCTGACCACGAAGAACCGTTCTCCTCTTTTTCTCCCCACTGGTCTCTTCGAGGACAGACATTCCATCCGCGTTATTCCGTCGTCGACGACTTCACCGCCCCTTCGTCGTGTTAATACCACGTCGAGGCGACGTTATGCGCTGCGAGGGTGGGTGTGACGAGGCCTAACGAATCTCGAAATGCCTTCTGACACGTATGTCCGGCCGCGTGTCGCACGCGATCTTTTGCAAATCGATTTTTTGCTGTTCTACGTTAGCGTTACCTCCCTCCCCCCCATTTTTGTTTAATTATAAAAGTAGGAGGGTTTTTTTTTTTAATTGAATACGAGAACGTTGGAAACGTTTTTAAATAGCGAATTGAACGAGGGCTCACCGCGGAAAATGAAATTACGTCACGCGAATCGGTCTGAGAAGAAAATCGCCGACAGGAAACGAAAGGCGCGAAAGGAGGGAAGCGGAAGTAAATCGCGCGACCCCCGTGACGGCGTCGCGCGATGACAAATGAGCGAGTCGACGTCATCGCGCAAGAAACGCCGACGACATCTGATAACGACCTTAATCGCATTAAGGCCCAACCCCCATAGCACCCCCCGGCCAACGATCCTTCCCCGACCGGCTGATCGTGTCCCTAATGTCCCGAGAAAAGCGCCAACGCGATTGCGGATAAATCGTCCCTGACAAACTCTTCTAATACATTTCTTTGCCTTCCTCTCGCTCCCCATGACATGACGAAACAAATGAAGACGAGGTTCGTTGAGAAATTTCCACGATTTTCTCTCGCGTCGTTTCTCTTTCGTTTGAGGAATACTACGTTAATTTGCGATGTTCCTAGTTGTAAAAACAACTTTGCTTGTATTAGGTGTGGAAATAAGTTCTAGCCGATGAATTTCTTCACACAATTAGAATAGTAAAGTAGATGTCCCCATTATTGAGACGTCATATTTTTTATTTAAATAGTACATGTTTTATGTTAGAAACGAAAGTCAGAAGCTTTGAATTTTATTCGCAAATTTAAAACGTTTTACGCTGGTGCACAGTGAGACCAAACGGCGTTTTAGCAGTTTAACAGCTTAATATGAAAAATAATGCTTTGGTTTTAATTGAAACCATTTTCAATGCTTGCATTAAAAGTCGTACTATCTTCACACTTAAAATGCACCGAACTCTATATGGTCAATTTAATGATCTTAATCGTCTATACGTCTGTTTTTTATTCCTGCACTGGCTGCACTAGTGCAGAACGAACTAATCTCTATCTTCTTCTATTTCACAAAACGGAAGCAGATAACAAGTGGTTCACTCTGCACCAGTTCAGTCAGTGTGAGAATAAAAAACAGACATTTCGTCTAATAGCTTTTGTGTAATAGCTCTTTTTCTTCTTTTGAGTGATCGGTTAACTTCATAATGCGTAACATGTAAATTATAATGTATTTTATAGCAATCTGTTTTCTGTAATCACTTTTCATTCATCCATTTCGTTTTTGCTTTATACCTATATGAAACAAAGGATTTCAACCTGTTGATATTTAATAAATATTATTATTATTAAAATGAAGGAAGAACGGACACCGTGCTATAGAATATTTTCCATTCGAGATCCCCTACAACCTCTTAAAATATTTCAGCGTATATTTGTTACACCCCTTTTTATCGCGATATTACTCGACATTAATGTGGCGGTATTAGCATAACTCAGTGGCATAGAACATGAATGTGCGTTGAACATTGCTTAACATTTACATTGAAGAACATTATTCACTTTGATAATATATTCTTCGTGAAAATTGTCCGCTTCTATTTAATATAGCCGTCTCGTATTAGCGCGAAAGAAACCGTAAAAGAAAAGAAAAAGTAACCGTTGATTCTTCTACGGTTTATCTTCTAACTGAGATCGCGTGCATTCCTAGTGCAAGTGCAACGTTAGGTCCATGCGTTGCACGCGTTGCTTCAGCGTCGATGACACTATGTCGATGTAATTGAAATTAACTGCAACCCTTTTAGTCTGTCATATGGTGCGTCTAACTGAGTCCTATCATATGGTGTTCCTCGACATAAAAGTTCCCGTAAAATAGTAGTTTGTAACGCGTGATGAATAGGTACCGATAAGATCGAGTACGTGCGTGATGTCTCGAAGACTCGTTAGAGTGCGTGTCTATGTTACATGCTTGTTACACCCAAGATAATTGTAAATGTCAATTTACTTGAAGGGATAAACGCACCCCCGTCAAGGCATGTAATTTATGTAGAAGTTTAAACTCGTTTCTCATTCCATCATTTTCACGATATGAGAATCTGATACATAGAAAATCGTTTCTTTTTTTACGTTCTTCCATCTGTTAAAAATTTTCTACACTGAGAGAAAAAATGAAAGAAATTTTACTACATTTTTTACTAAAACGACAGGATTTGTGAAAGCAGTTAGGTTTTTACTACACCAGTGTAGTAATATTTGGTTCCGAAGACTTGGTAAAAACTACAACCTCGTGTGCTGATTTTTAGAAGCGTAGATGTCGCTGTGTATCACAGCCTTCCGTAAATTTTACTACACTGGTCTATTAAATTTTATGCTAATTTTTTCTTTTAATGAGGTAGAAACGAACGCATTTTAGCAAATCCTGTTTCTTTACTACGCAATGTAGTAAATTTTCCTCCATTATTTTTCTCAGTGTACGAAAAGTGCGAAAATATTCGAAAATGCATTAGGTACTAAAATTCGTTATTTACGTTCAATCATTGCCGTGCAGCGTTCAAACACAATCGGCTTAATAGAATAATAATTTGCTCGTTTGTTCTTTCACCCAAAAAACAGGAACCGGTCGGATCAACCGTAAATATGCTGGCAAGGAAACAAACAAGGGATTCGGTCCAAATTGCGCGCATGAATTTTAACGAACGGTGTTCGGTCGATTTTGCGCGGCCCCCGCTCAACCAGCGTCGATTCGAAATATCGAACCGATTTTTCATAATTCAGCCTGTGGTCGGGCACAAAATTCAATCCCAATCCCGACCGTCGTTATTTCCGCGACGGTTTTCGGTGTTTTTGCCATTATGTTCGCAAAGGTAATTTCCCGGCTCGGTCCGACCGCTGCTGATGTATTTATAACGAAACGAATTAAACTCGCCGCCGCGCCGCGCCGCGCGAATAGGTACCAACACGCCCACCACCCTCTGGCCAGGCTGCCAGGCTGACTGGCGAATTCCCGCCGGAAATAAAATACCCAAATATTTGCGCGTTTAATTCGAACCACGCTCGCCTCGAAGCCGTCTCTCCGCGAAGGTTAATAATTAAATGTTGCATTGTCCGTAAAAGGGTTGCCATCTCGTCTCTTTTCCTGCAGTCTCTATTCTCTACGTGCTCTTTCTTTTTCCTTTTCAAGGGATTCTTTCACTGTAAAATATATGATATAGAAATAAATCCTTTCCGATATTTGAGTAAAATAAAAAAATCTATTAAGAAAAAAATAGTATCGTTCAAGCATTCAAATACTTATCATTGTTATCAATGACTTCATGCAACTTTTCTGACAAACAATTTTTGAATTCATCTAGGATCAAATTACGGTAGATGTCTCTGAACTTATACTGATCCTGTAAGAATTAAGTGCACATTCTAACATATTTACATACATATTAAAAATGTAAGTAATCCTTAGCCCCAATTTTTCGTCTTTTCAACTAGAAACCTTAAAGTTTTCAATTTTAACTCTGAAAAATCTTGTTTACAAATTTTCCATCTTCCAGCTTTCAAATTTCCAACTTTCATTTCTTAAACTTCTAATTTTAACTTTGAAAAGTTCCTAAAACTTAAAGTTTTCAAATCTCAAAATTGAAAGCTTCATATTTTCAATTCTAACTCTGAAAATGTCTAAAACTGTAACTCGATATCTTGAAATTTACAACATGAAATTTTAAAATCTTCAATTTCAGCTCTGAAAATCTCAAAATTTGCGCCGTGAAATCGTTGAATTTCAAACATCGAGGAGCAGGAAAATGAGAGAAAGTTAAGTGATCGATTATCTAAAGGCATGTCCGTAACTGAACGTGTAACACGTCGTCGTACACGAAGTGATTTGTACTTAATTAAGGTTACGCGTTGATGAGAACGTAGCCGGCACGCGAGTCAAGATATTCAAGGGAGATTAGACCTCGCTATCGCGTCGTGGTTTCAAACGTAGACGGTCTTTCGACGCGATGCAGCCTTTGTCGTGTGTACTCGCAAGTTCAATGCTAATTCCAATTGTACTTTTTGACCATTTTTTTTTGTAATTCTATTATCGTACTCACCATGCCCGAACGGACTCCGAGTAACAGCCGGTTTCTGGGTTCAACATTTTACGTTCACTCTCCGACCTGCAACAGAACGTAAAAAGTCTGTTAGACATTTGAGGAATAAAATTCTCGATGTCAACTTGATTAGAAGAATTTTTTTAATAGACGCATTCGAAGGTCAACATTTCTTTCGCCGTATTGAAACAGAGGCTCGCGAGATTCCGTGAAAAATACATTAACAAAGGTAACTAGCGTGACAACTGGTCATTATCGGGCCGACGAAGTTGAGTGGACGTTAAATGAGAGACAAAGGTGTAACGCGCGCGCTCGTCGCCTCGCGGGACGTGTGTCGATAAATTTATTTGCATCGTGGTCGTTTTATAATAAAACGTGTCGCTGCTTTCGTCGCCCATTCGCTGGTCGCGATATACATTATCCGTTCCGCGGGCGAGAAATTTATTCGACGTATTCTGTCTCTCCTCCCTTCGCGTTTCTTCCTCGCTTTCTTTCACTCTGCCCACCCCCATCGCCTTCCATTATTTTTTCTCTTTTCAACGAACGCGACATACCGTTTCGCGTTATTGTCGTTCGCGCATAGTCGATTAAACGCGTGTCTTTCTTTCACCGGGGCAGAACGTTTCCGTGTTGCAACTGGCAAGAGATAAAAACGCGACGGCCTCGAAGTCGAGCTCTCCCTGTTGCGAACTGAAAGGCTCGTCACAAAATTTCAGAGGTAACCTGCGCGGTTCCTCGTCATCGTTCATCGACCAAATATTTCTACTGAACGAGCGAAATATTTTTATTTATACGGAACGACGTTATACTCATTGAGCACCGTTGTAGAAGAAAAAATATAACAAGCGGTGGCGATTCGAAGCAGTTCACTTGTTGCCACACAATTCCTCTCGCAGGTCCCTAAACGAATTCAATTACGCGAAGAATAGGCCCCTCGCTCTTGTTTCCAAGCAACTAGCTCGTCGAATCGGTATAAATATTTTATGAAATTAAATCGAGGCAGGGGAATAGGCTTCTATTTACTCGATACTCCCTCGTTTCTCCTCTTCGTTAAACCTCCTTCTATTCGGCGCGAAACCACCCTCCCACCCCTCGGGGCCAGGACGAACAGAAGTAATCCTTTGATTTTTCAATCTGCCGCGGGCCATTGTTTGCGTGTTGTGACAGTGAGTATTATCGGGCCCGATTATGAGCGGTATTAAGGGCGACTCGTGAGAACCCCATCAGGCAGGGGAAAGAGGCGGCGGTGGTGGCCAACGAGGGTGGAAATCACTATCCGCAGGCATTACGCATTCATGCACGCAGGTTGCGTGACTCTCCGTGTCTTCGCGTACAGTCCGCCGCAGTAATAGTTCGTTCTGCTTCGTTTAAGCGGTGTGGGTGATTTTTAATTTTTCACCGGAGCTATTATTTTTCTGCCGAATACTGTTTTTTTTTTCAGCGATCCAATTTAACGCGGGGTTCTGCGGCTTCGGGGCCGCGTTTGCTTGGGACGCTGAGAAGTACCGTTTTTTAATAAAAGAGTAGAGACACCGCAATTATTGCGGTGGACTGTACGCATAGTGATTCGTGAGTATGCGCATGGGAATGTGAATTCGACGCGGTACCACGTAGTAATGTCGAGGGGTCGGTAGGAATGTGATTTTTGGCGATGAGGGTGAACCGCCCCCTTCGCTGTGGTTTGCGGGTGACGTTCGTCCTATGAACGAGACGATTTCTTGCGGTTTTTTTTTATTTCTGTGCTATCTCGCTCAAATATTTCTCCCCCACGAAATGATATTCCCGTAGAAATCACTAGCATCGATGGGGTGAAATAATGTTTCTCTTCTTATAACTGTAGTAACGGGGCAATATTAGAAAACTTGGAAAAATGACGATAGCATCATGATCTAACTACGCCTTTCCGCTTTCTGTCATGTTGAATTTATTAAAAAATCATAATAAATCAAATTTATAAAAAAATGCTTCTGTGTTTATAAAAAATCTATTAAAAAATCGTGTTCCAATTGGAATGATGACTAAACTACGGATGTTCATGCAAATTCATAATTTCACAGAAATAGAACAATTGAAACTTTAGTACAAATTTGTTTCCTGTTGTAAATACTATAAAATGTATGTTATTTTCAATATTTTATATATTTTTGTATTTATGAATATTACTACAAGTTTTCACGTATTTAAAATTGCCATAAACATCTGTAGTATATTAATAACATAAAACACAAAATATAGAGTATTTTAGATTCCCAAATGACATAGAAACTGTAAAAGAATGGATAAAGGATTAGTCTACTTTCGCGTAATACTTTATATGTTAAATTTAGCGGTTTTTTAATTCAACTATCCTGGTGGTTGACAATCCAATATGAACAATCTTTGGAAGTGCATGTTATTGGCTAATCTAGAAGGTTGCATGGAAGCGTACCTTATATCCTTACGTCATAATTAGCATAAAGAAAAGTCGAATTTATAAGACAGATATGAACTTTAGTTAGATTTAATGAACTTTGAAATTTGGTCCATTACCAACAACATGAGGCTTAATATCCAAAAGTTTATAGCAGTAAGAATTTCTCGCTTTTTTAATCCTATAATGTATTTAATTAAATTCCAGAAATCATTACATTTCTTTTGTTAATAAAGCATTAGAAATGTTAGGATGCATTGTCATATTTGCAAAACACTTTAATCCTGCTACGGTCTTTGCATTTTATTTTTTTAAATAACTATCAATTTCAATAAAAATACAAGAAAATTAGTATTAATATCTACGTTTATTATTACTTGAAATTCTATAAAAATTTGTTTGTCCACATTTATAATAATGTTTTAATAATTAAAATTCTAATAAAACAAGGAGGAACTAAGAGTAATTAAGAGGAACGTACTAAAGAATAAAGAGACACTTCCTTCACGCATGTTGAAAACATGCTTTAATAATCCCATCCATAAAAAGCATGGCAATCTCCTTGAAATAGTTCAACATAAATTCTTAAGATTTGCATCGCACATCCTAAGTAATCCCATGGAAATCACTGTTCATGTCTATGATAGTCATCTTCAATCATTAGACCCTGTCCAGACTTGAACATTTCTGGCGAGTCGAGCGCCCGGCGAGAATGGTAAAGTTTTCTTCCACAGATGCGCGGATCCTTCGCGGACGTAAGCGTAGAGTCGAACCAAGACTTGATCGGTGTTTAGGGAGGATGGCTGAGGAAGCACACGCCTCCCATGGCGAGGGCTTTCACTAAAGGTCTGACAATGAAGACAAGATGGACAAGAAAGCCGTAGCTGCAGCAGGCTATATTTATATGCACTATGCATCAAAAGAAAAGAGTAAGAGAAAGGTGTGGCAACGCAAACTTTTTGCAAATCGAGAGATTTATAGTGCTAATGCTCTATTAATCAGTGAGAGGATTATACAGAAATTTCACACGAATGAATCCCACTGACTTTCCAAAGTCGGAGATTTTCGGCAAGCAACGTTCAAATAAATTATTTTACATACGAACAATTTTAAAATATACATATTTTTTAAAGTCTGTCCATAAAGAGGATAAATAAGGCTGTATCCTCAATTTTATTCAAGTTTTCAAATATTGGCCTGCTATAAAAAAAAACCTTCACTTGTTAACAACAATTACAAAATAAATGGTTAAAAAAATTTTGTTTCCAATTGAAATAATTTTCATTAGATAATTCTGTGTCTACAGTATCAGCACCCAGAGACACATGTTTATCACTCCACTAGATAAAGAGTTAAAATTGTTAGAAAAAATGTAGACACCAGAATTCAAAGAGCTATATAATCAACAATTTTTAACATTTTCAAAAATCTTCTGACTTCTAAACTTCGTCCAAATCCGACATGCTACTTCAAAAAGATTCCGATGTCGCATGGAATGATCCAATAAAGAAAGCAATAACAATTTTTTGCAATATAATAAGATATAGGATATAGATAGCATATAGTTGTTTAAATATTAAGAAACGTCGAAAGGAAGTGAAATGAGTTTCGGTGTCAAAAAATATTCGGAAAATTTATAAGTTTAAGTTAGAAGAATTGAATTAATAACTTATCATAACACTTTAGTAATCGGTTTAATACTTGTAGTGTTTTATGGGAGCTTAATCGTCGGTGAGAGCTACGATTTTCCATAAAACCAGAAAACATATTGAAAAACTAACTCGAAATGAAATATAAGATGCAATACATTTTGCGAAATAATCGTACAAAGTAAATGTATACAAAATGGGAGATTACGTTATTGATAGATTTAGCAAAGACTACGTAGATAGAATGAACGACAAACTCCCGAAACAGCAAACTATGAAACATGAATGTAGAAAAGAACGGGAAATCTGTTGCCTATAGACGTATTCTTTTTTTACAAGCTCTGTGGGTATCTCGTATTTTGTTTGCCTACCCCGGGGCCCAGGGTAGCAACACCCCGTGGTGCGAACGATGCGGAGGACCCCACTACAACTCTTGCGTGGGTCCTGTACGTGTACCATTCCTTTGAAGATTCGTCGAAATACCGACTTTGGATGGAAACTGCCCGAGCAAGCGGCGAGTACGGTTAATGAGGAGCAAGACCCTCGAAGGCTTTGTCCTGATGTCGCCTAGCTGTCTCTGTCTCGGTCTGCACTCCTCTAGACACGTGCCAGAGTCGAGCGCCTAGCTGCGCAGAAGACCAAAACTGGACCCTCTGCTAGCAAAAAGTCACGGAGAATCAAGCAAAGTCAGGGAAAACGGGCCTCTCGCAGGCTAAAGTGTCAGCATTACCATGCTCGCCGGGCGCTCGGCTCGCCAGAAATGTTCAAGTCTGGACAGGGTCTTAGGGGTAGTTTACACTTGAGCATTTCTGGCGAGCCGAGCCTGGTAATGCTAGCACTTTCGCCTGCGAGAGGCCCGTTTTCCCTGACTTTGCTTGACTCTCCGTGATTTTCGCTAGCAGAGGGACCAGTTTTCGTCTTCTGCGCAGCTAGGCACGCGACTCTCGCACGTGTCTAGAGGAGTGCAGACCCAGGTAGAGAGAGCCAGACGACATCAGGACAAAGGCTTCGAAGGTCTTGCCCCTCATTAACCGGGCTGGAGGCTCGGCTCGGAGCGTATCCATCCGAAGTCGGTATTTCGACGAATCTTCAAAGGAATGGTACACGTACAGGACCCACGCAGGTGTGGTAGTGGGGTCCTCCGTATAGTTCGGACCACGGGGTGTTGCCACCCCAGGCCTCGGGGTAGGCAAACAAAATACGCGATACCCACAGAGGTTGTAAAAAAAGAGTACGTCTATAGGTAACAGATTTCCCGTTCTTTTCTACACCTAACCCTGACCTTTTCTGAAAGCCCTCGCCATAGGAGGCATGTGCTTCCTCAGCCATCCTGCCTAAACACTGACGAAGTCTTGGTTTGACTCTACGCTTACGTCCCCGAAGGGTCCGCGCATCTGCGGAAGAAAACTTTACCAGGCTCGGCTCGCCAGAAATGCTCAAATGTAAACTACCCCTTAAACTTGCAAACACTTGCTGATCGAAGGAAAACTTTATTTATTTATAAACGGGTAAACACCCTTTGGAGTGCAAGCAGAAAGTAATATAATTTGTGCAGCGTAATGCAGCATAAATTATAAATACTACGATGCAATACGTACAGACTGTTTCATGATAATAAAACGCTGTTAGATAATCGCTCATTTAATTTTCGTGTTCAAGTTGATTACTGGTTACATAAATTCCTCAGAACTTTTACAAGGGATCGAATTCTATGCGTCACTAAAATGTTTTCGACATGGTGTGTTGTTTCATTCCAGATTACCAACTTTCAAAATTTTCAAATCCACTGTTGTTGACCTTATAAATAAAGCTATTATATAGACAACACCTCATCTTTATAATATTGATCCATATTCTCGACCATTAAACAAATTTTGCTGGATGCTAAGAACTCAGAGATTTAATGTGCAAATTTCTGCTTGCTTACGAATAGGTATATTGTTTTATTGTATATTAAAGCGTATTCCCGTAAATAAATATTATATTATATTATATTGACGAACTCGAATATCACAACTGCAATGGAAATTTTTCTGACCACAGTGAATTCTTGTCGCCATACGAAACCACTTTTGCACCGCATTGTCGCGCGCGAAGAATTGTCGAATTTCGTCTAGGAGCTTAAAAAAAAGTCGCTGATACGATGTTCGAGGTTGTTCGCGGAAAAGCTTGTAGCGCGATCAGCGGCTCTTAATTTTCGCAACTGGAGACGAACCGCCGCTTGTCCACCAGGAACATCGCGTTTACACGAGCTCTGGATCGCGTTTCGACTCGTCAACAACTCGCGAATAATGCTCGCGGCCGAATTGCGCGCGTTCAATTATGCAATCGACCGTTCGCCGAATAAATCGAGAATCATTGTGCGCCGCAGCGCAACGAAGTTTAATCAAAAATCAATCGACGTCGCTTTCATCGGCGGAAAAGTAATTAGACGGTGTATAATTGAAAGGACCGGTTCTGATTACAAAGCGAAACAATGAAGTGCGTCGGTCATTCGATTAAAACTGCATCGCAGCCTGTGAATAATTTTCCGCGCGGTGTCCTGAGCTTTTAGCTATCCTTTGACCGGTCTTCTGCGAAATTGTCCCCGTTGCATTTAATAAACTATAACCTCCGGCCATTTGTCAGGGCTGTCGATGGTTAATGACTAATCGTCGGCATGGGGTGACGGTTTTCCTGTCTTCGAGGGCCTCGTGGGAGACGAGCAGGTGAAGCGAGAGGCGGAAGGAGCGGCGCGCTGCCAGTGGAAAGGAGAAAGGACGAAAATTTAAGGGACTGGAAGAACGTGGCGCGTTTCAGTGTTGCCTGGTACCTTTCGTTCTCCGATCATTTGTCAAGGTGACAAGGCAATCTCACCCCTCGTGACTATCATCCCCTCCCCGACCTCGGCGAACTCGTTCTCTTTGGTTACGCGAGTGTCATCGATCAAAGTTATTCGAAGATTGGATGCTCGTTGTCCATTCGTCGAAACATCGCCCTGCTTATCGTAACATTTGCAGGAGAATCGGAAAACCGCGTGCTTCCGATTGATGAGCATTTAATAGGTTTTTCCGCGAATCGTCGACATGGATCGAATTTTAATCTTTTCCGGGAGAAATGAATTTTGAATAAAAAGGGGTGAGAGGAAACGTATCGCCGCGATTTCAGGAAGATTGCAGGAAGAAGGTTCGGACCAATCTACCGGCAATCCAGCTAAAAGTCGTCGACTCCAAGTGCCGTATCCCTCGCGACGTAATCGTTACACTCAGGAAGAGTGGTTGCCTCATCCACCCAAACAGCGAAGAACGCCTCTATTTCCATTAACCCGCGAGAAAAAAAAATTAAAAAAAAGGAGAGAGAGCCTCGAACCGCGGAACTCTTGAAATATCCACGTGAAAGTTCTGTGCAATTTCATCTGCAACGGTTTGCGCGTGCACCGAACTCCGAACGCGACACACGAATTCGTTCGAACTCGTATTCGAAAAAGTGGATCGATCTCGGAGTGACCCGCGCGTACATTCGAAGACTCGGACGTGAAACGATTGCGCCGAGGAAGTATCGCGACGCGAAATTCTCCGTCTCGATGGAGGAAGAAAGTTCGCTCGGTTCCCTTGAGCAGCACGATTTCCTGCGCGAATTTCCACAAGAACTTTTTTTTCGAGAGGAAAGAGCCGGATCGATCCATGTTAATAATCGTCGAGTGCTACGCAAGTACCGTGTTCCCAGCCACGTAATCACTGTACTTAAGGGGAGTGCTCGCTCCACCCGTGACCGGGTTCCCACAACCTCGCCGTCATTAAACGACCACGCGAATCTCGTCAGTCTCCTGTCCCATGCGATCGACCGTTTTGGCAGGTGCCGAGTTCACGGATTTCCCATAAAAGCCGAAAGGCTTTAATTATGTCCGCCCCCGAAATCTACCCCCCGCGGAATTCCCATAGTTGCGCCGAGGAACTCTCACCTGTCCTCGAGAGTTAATTTCTACGCAGCACGGTTCAAGTGCTAGAATTTATTTATTATTTATTAATTAACGGGAAATACTCTTTAGTATAGATTGACGTGCGTTACGAAAGTAGCATGTTTCGGTTGCTGCGAAAAAAACACGTTTCGGTTGCTGCGAAAAAAGCACGTTTCGGTTGCTGCTAAAGAAGCACGTTTCGGTTTGCTGCGAGAAAAGCACGTTTCATCGTTTCTGACGAATATTAGGTATGGGCTTCTGCCGCGGAAGGTAATAATACATTTCACCGTTCTGCCTCGAATAGTAGCACGTCTCGGAATTTCCGGCGAAAACTAACACATTATATTTACTTCCAAAGAAAAAAAATTAAACCTCATATTATGTTGATTATTGCGATAGCTATTTATAAAGATAAACATATTTTTCTTCGTAGATAACTAATCAAATATGTTTCCTTTCATCGCTACAAATAGTACCTACGTACTAATAATTTTTAATACTTAATAAAAGCTTGTTTTTAAAAAATGTTTTTTTATTCACTAATGCAAATAAATCGGTCAACAATATACACTGATACCATGTTGCTAATTAATGGAGATCATTTTACCGTTACTATTTCTTTGAATAATTTCGGAATAACATCAATTTATGTTTTTAGATATTTGCCACCTCAAGCGTTATCATTCGGATGACTCTCTAGCTCAAAGGGTGATTCCGCACGGACGACAAGTAACTGCGACATAAGCCGTATTTCGCAGTAGCTTGTGTATCAAAAGGGGAAAAGAAGTGACATCGCGTCGTTCCGCATGGGCGAGCGAAAGGTGGGGAAACAGGACTTCCTCGATGCATATATTTGACGTCGAGTTCGTGTAACAAATCGACCTTTTAATCACGAGTACCTCGCTGCTTCCACTCATTTAATGGGACCCTCTTGTTTGGAAGCTGCATCGAGGCGCAGTAGGTCCCTGATCAATTTCACCAGTGGGCCCCATTGATTCGACGTTTCGTTCGAGTTTCGAGTTGCCTATTAGTCGATGTTGGTCACCCTTCGATCGGAGGATCACTTTCGGTGATCGAAGTGCAGCCACTCAATCAATCCGAACGAATCTAAAGGGACGAGAGCGTTTGAAATCTGAGTGGAAGTGTATTTGTTTATTGAGATGATGGACATGGAAATTGGAAAGATCTTATGGAACATTCCCTTTACTAGAAAATGTACATATTTTGAGAGTGAATGTATATTTTGAAGTACATTCACGTTTATAATTATCTTGATACGCATATCTATTAACCACTTGCTCTACAATGTTGTTTAGGCCACAAATGTATGAAATATTTTAAATAGAAGATAAAATCATTAAATATCTTATGAGTAATTAGATAAATCAAAAAATAATGTGGAGGATTTGTAGTTATCGAAAACTCTTTCAGCTTTTTTTATTCCTCACTTTTAATAAATTAACCCTCGGAGAACCGATTTTTTTTCTTCGGCCGAAAAACTAAAATCTAAAATAGAGAAACGTCAAACAATTGAAGCGTTGGATGGAAAAAGGGTACACAGACTAAAATACCATTTCAAGAGAATCGATTTTAGAGATTCACTGTGATGCAATTACATTGAATTATCATTCTAATTTTATTAAACAGCGGATTTTTATGTTAAACAAAATTTTTCCAAGCACAAATAAATAATTGAGGCTTGAAAAACTGTGTTTAATATTCTAAATATTCTAACTTGAATAGTATTGTCGATATTTTGTATATTGTGGCATATTATAAGTCTTTTAGATTTTTTACAGACATAGATAGCATTGTCATAAACGCATAAAAGTGTCTACTAATCATGTTACTTTCCTCGAAGTAAATACTGCAATGAAAACCTTGATGTGACATTTCAGCCAATGTGCCCTTTTTCCTTTCAATGCTTCAACTATTATTCAATGTTAATTTGTAATTAAATTACAGTGTATAAATATTTTTGTTTCCAACTATAAAATCACAGTAGATGGTCATATTTGAATTGTCTATATAGGATACTGGTCCCTATTAGTGAGCCTGAATCTATCAGTGTGCCCTTACATTTAAATAAGTTATAAAAAAGGAATCCCTTTAGAAATGAAAGAAAAACATCTTTTTCATTAAGTTTAATACTTTGACTTTATTTAAAAAAATGTTTCTGTTTTATTTCTTAGAGATATTCTTCTTTACAATTTATTTAAGTGTAGAGGCACACTAATAGGTACAGACTCATTAATAGGGACCATTATCCTACGTATTTGTCATTTATAACGTGTATCTTAATTTAATGCAGTAATTCATGAAATAGTTTGTATTCAGTGCAATAAATGAGTAACTCTCAAGTTACACGGCGTCATAGAGGGTTAACAATATTTATTCCAATATTTGAGACATAATTCATAATCACGAGTGTCATAAATTGTTATAGGACAAAGGGCTAATATTCTATTTTTATTATTACATATTATTGAAATAAACTGTTTATCAATTTTACCTAAGTTATATTTTTTTTATTTTCTTTGTTTCTTTACTTTTGTTCTTCACATTAATAAACTACTGTAAATTCTTGTATGTATTAAATTGGGCGTACGCCCGTCAATAAATAAATAAATAAATTTTTGAAGTTCGCGTGTCACGGCAGATAAGGAGTAACCTGTATGCGCATAAAACTGGCTAATCGTCGAAATTCTGCATCGAACAACAGGGCAGGATTATTTTTACGCGGGCTTCGCATGATTTTTACGGCTCTTGGCCAAGCAGGGGCGTCCCTAATAACGACCCTGGCCGAAGTCAACGAGCCGGTACGTTTCATCAGCGGGTAATCAGTGCGAGCCAGTACTGTCCGGCACGTCGTCGGTCACCTAGGTCCCGCACCCTTCCGGTTCCGGTGTTCCGGTAGGCTTGACCTCTCTCTCTCCACAGGGGAACCCCAGTTTCCGGTTTTCAGGTGGGATACACGCTTAGCCGAGCGCCGTCGCGTTTCGGATCCATGAATCCATGGATCCTCCTTCCTTCGCCCACCTCTATCCCCTCCGTCTTTCCTCTCTTTTGCTTTCCCTTTCCCCTCTCAATCGATCAATTCGCAGGCAGATTCGATTTCGTTCGCGGCGCGATTCGCGATCAGTCGCGCGATTTCGAACACTTAGCGCGAATTAAAATTGATAACGTATCGCGTAAAATGATTTATTCTCCGATTGAGTTAATTATTTGTCGGTGATTAGTTTAAAAAATTCGCGACGCAATTGCGCGAGTAATCTCACGCGCATCGCGGCGGTTACAGTTTCTCGGTCTCGTCGCTTTTATTGCTTCACGATTTCACGTGACAATAGGGGCGCGTGTTTTTAGGCTCGGCCAATGGGAAAAAGCGATCGCGGCCGGAAGTGGAAGTGGAAGTGGAAATTGAGGCAATGAGAGCGTTGCCCGGCGCGCGGTTCTTATCGGGATATCGCCGGTTTCTCGTTTCCGCAATTTCCTATCTGCCCTGGCCTCGCACGACCGCCAATAAAAATATATTTCGGCTCGTCCCCGTGAAATCTGCTCGCGTATCGACCGGAATTCCTATACGGCATGCGACATTACGAATCGGAATTTCGTCCAATTGATTCATTTTTTTTTTCGCGATTTCGCAATTTTTCCCCTCCCACGCCTGGAATACAATTTTCTCTAGATTTCAGGGGAGATTAAATTCTCAACGAGCAATTCGCCGAGCGGTATCGCTCGGAAACGTTGTCGAAAGAAAATTTACCATCCTGTTTTTCACGGTTACTGCGGCGCGCATCAAATTAACGATCATTAATTCGATCTGAATCATAGTGATTACGCGTACAGTTATCTGTATCAAGCCGTTCCGCGTGCAACAATGTCGGTAGGCGTGCTCGCGTTTCCGCGTTCCCTGTGATTAACAGCCACAACGAGTAGTAATTTTCTACGCGATCTATAAACCGTTTTTCCAATCTCCCAGTTGAAGAAACTCCGCGACTTCGAGTCTCTCTACAGTTTTCCTCAAATTCCGCTCTCTGCGAAATGCTTCTAGATTAATTTCGAATACGCTCGTTCTACGGAAGTACGAGGCAAAACTCGCGATCAGAAAATTTAGTGAGCTAACCGGCAGAGGATACGGTTCGACGCAAAATCGTCATTTCGATCAAGCTCTGCGCGGCGGCGAGACGCGCTCGAACGGAGAAAACAGCGACGCAGAGGGCGAGGGGGGAGAATCGGAAAGAGAGACGGAGAGAGGCGAAGGCCGGCACGCGAAAGAGAAAGAGAGAGCGAGGGAGAGAAGTTCACCCTTGCGGCAACATTGCGAGAGAGCACACCTGGCCGCAGCCGTGCAGCTGCAGCTACAGCCCCCCCGTCACCCCGACAAGGGATGAAAAGGGGAGGGAAAAACGAGCGCACCGGAGGGTCGTTGCGGGGCATCACGGGTTCCAGTGGCCCGTTCCACAGGGAGGGTAGGAGGGGGGAAGGGGAGGGTGGTCTGGATGCTGAGATTTCAGTTACGCATTTGCTCGCCAACGATTTCCAGACTCCACCGAGCCAGCAAAAATGAAACGGCGACATTGTTTTCGACTCTCCGCCGTTTTGAAGCTGCGCACGCGATCTGCCCCTGTCCTCCAGGCTGATGCGTGTACGCGAAACGACACTCTTTCGCCCCGTTTTTCGATGGTCCATCCGCGAGGAAAATTAGACAAAGTAATATTTCCAAAAATAAAAAACAACACCTAGGCGATCGGCGCTTGTGTTTCTGTTTACATTTGCGTTATTATGAGTAGGAGAAGGAGAATTATCCGTCGGCTTTGGATAGCTTAATTGTTTAAAGCAGTCGCCCAGCAAGCGGAAGATCCGGGTTCGATATTCTGGTCCAGGCAGTCCGACCGACCGGACTCTTTTTGTCCTACAAACAGAAGGATTCGCCGGACTCCAAAGAAGAAATTTCCCGTTTAGAAAAATCGGAGCGATTAGACCCTTGCAGGCGGGGGATCCCGTTGCGCCAATAGAGTCCGACCAAGCGAATCGCGGAGGCCGATCTAGTCCTACTCGATCGCAGCGTTTCCTAATCGATCCTCCTCTCGAACTTCTGTCGTCCCCCGTGACGTTCTCCTCGCGACACGGGGAACGGCGTCGCGCAGGTGAATTTATTCAAATGCCGATCAATTCAGAAGGATGGCACTCATCGACGCTTCTGCCTCTCTTTTTTTTCCCTCCTTTGTCATCCGCGTTACGATCCTTTTGTGTGGACGCCTCAGAAGGGGTGGTCCCCGGAACAATGACCATGATATACGATTCGAGAATTTGTTTATAAATACCGACGCGTCGTCTTTCGAGGATATTGGCCGCTGTGAAACCCGTCCGTCGATCGAGAGGATTTCCGTGGAGACCGTGCCTCGACCTCGACAGGTTCACTCGCATTATCTTGCTCGTGCCACGGGCAAGGGTTGTTCAGTCGTCATCGGAGTCGACGATGAATGCCACGGACACGGTCGCGGGATACATAGTTGCTGAGTTTTCTTTCCTTCGCGAGCTTTGTGTTTGTCATTTTCGCGTGTTTTTCTGTTAAGACCTGATGCACACGAGCGACACGCAATCGCCGTCAATGATGGACTGCAAAACTATCTCTAATTCGACTAACTCGATAGTAGCTGACTGCTATTTTCAGTCGACTGATTTTCTGAACTATCGACTAAATTTATGCGGGCAGATAAACCTATCAACGGAATTTTTAGTTAAGTTGTCAAATAGATTCAATCATGGGATTCACTAGGGTTTTATGATTTCACTATTTACTTCATTATCGCTATCAAACTAATTCATTCATTAACAGGAGCAATCGAATAATTCATTCATTAAGTAATGTTTATACAGTTGTGCTGTTACTATATTCCCCTAAACTATAGTAATTTTGGCAACGTTTTGACAATAATTAGTATATTAATAAAATAATAATCACTTTCGACTCTCACTAAAAAATTGTAATCAATCGATTTTTGAAAAAGCTAATCTAAACCATCGAACTGGCAAAGCATAATGAAGTTTTAGAACTTTTAACTACATTTAATTTGATTACTAATTTCTACTATAAAAAAAGTACAATACAAAATAAAATTAAACACTTTAAATTTTAGGAACCTAACAATACTAATTAAGGGATAAAGTAGTAATAGATTTACAAAAGTTAAGTTTTATCAATGTTGTCGAACACTCAATATGAATAATATAAACAAAGTCAAAATGCAGTTGACTGAAAACTATCGACTAATGGTCGATAGCACGTCGCGGCTAAATAATTAATTAGTCGATAGTTTAATTTAGTCGATAGTGCCCATCACTAATCGCTGTAATCATCTGCGATCGTTACGATTTTATGTCAGTGACGTTATCTGATTTGTTTGTATTTGTGAAAAATATAGTAGTATTACAAAGTACTATACAAAGGCGAAATTAAACGTTCTCTACCAAAACCAAGTACGTCGTTTTAGTATACTTGTCAAAAAGTAAGACAGAGTATATAGAGACAGAAGTAATCTTCCCCACCATACCTAAAATAATTGACTCCCTTGTACATCTTTGTAAATGCAAAGAAATTAATATAAAATTTTTTAAATACTGACTTCTATTACTCACAAAGGTAAAGATTAACTTTCATCACAAGTTTCAGAATTCCGTCATTCATCCATATCTATACTGCGGATGTTTATGCAAATTTATATTTTCAAGGGCATAGAAAAAGAGAACCAAGTTAAATACAAGTGTCTTTTACCTCCTAAATATTATAAAATGTATTTTATTTTTGATATTTCATGTATTTTTGCATCTATGCACATCCTTATACATTTTAGTAAATTTAAAGTCGCTATAAATGCAGCCGCAGTCTATCCATAACCCTTAACGTTTACAATTCTTTTTGCACAGTATCTTCCTTTTCTTTTATTTACTAGACCATACAAAGTGATAGAAACTGTAATAAACCGGCAATACCGCACGAGTTTATATAGCGGCGCAAGGTCACGTTCGGGACCTAAAACATGAATGAAATCGCTGGGAGTTTCGCCTCCGTAATATTACTCTGTGGCGGAATGCAGAATCGCAGTGACTTTTCGTCGTTCGTATGCATCGAGTCTAAGATTTCGAGTATTCGCTATTACCAAAAATAAAGTGACATTATATCGGTACTTAACAACGCGAAGAAAGCGTCGCGGCCTCGTTCGACCAACCGTCGGCGAAGGGAGCGTCGCGAAACGCGGGGGGATGAAAAATGTTCGCTTACCGCAGTCCCCGGGCATTAGTCGGGAGACAAAGGAGCAGCAATTACAAAAGAAGAAGCGTGTCCGCCTCCGAGGAAGAAGATCCGGAAGCCTAAGTTTATTTACATCACAGTGCCACGGCCGGCCGCTCGTTCCTTTTGTCGACCGCGCCGTCGGTAATGCATATTAATAGGAAGTAATCCCCGTAAGGGGGTTGCGGGTGGCCACGGAACGTAACGAAGGACTCGGAGAAAGCCAGGAGGAGAACGTTCTCTCGGATACAACGTCGTCTCCCGTTACCGTGCCAATTCCTGATCAGTCCCGTCGCTCGGGTAAATATTCATGGGGCACCTAGTTGAATTTTTATCGGAGAAATTTTCTCAAGGACAGACGGAAGCTCCGTCCGGGAATTTTCTCCCGAGAAAGCTCCCGTTGATTGCTCGAGGAAACCGAGTGCTCCGCTAATGCGTGAATCGCTTGTCGCGTGTAAAAAGTTTGACATAAAAAATTGGGTCGCTCGAAAGGACGAGGTACGAAGGTGGAGTTCGCGCATGAAAGGAGCTGGTAAATCCTGGAAACATGAACGGGAAAATCGCTGAGCCAGCCATGCCTGCCTCCCCGTGCCAGCCAGCCTCGGTCCCCGACACAAGAAATCTCACTTCCGAGAATTTCAGCCAGAGAAGCAACTTTCCTTTTTTTTTTTCCTCCTGCCATCGAGCCGGGATTATCTTCCCACGGGACTTCGGATCGGGAACAATTACCGGCCTCTCGAAAATCCACTGCGATAGAGTTTTCCGATTAGTCGAAGAGCTGGAGGAATTCGAAGGCGGCGACGTACTCACGCTGCAACGCGCAGTAATAAGAGGTGTATCTTTCTTCGCAAGCTTGCGGACTAAATTTATAGGAAATCGCACGAAGGGTAGTGAAATTTATCGAGAAACATAAAGGGACGACACGCGTTTGTGAATTCCCTTCTTCGCGGCTGTCACCGCGCCGCTGTCCCGTAGTTGCCATTCGTTCGTCTGAGCACGAAGCAGCTTTGTTCAAATATTAACACGGAAAACACAGGAGATTCCCAGACCTTGCTTGGTTTCGTAACACCGGTAGCTAAGTATACTCGCTCACCCCGAGGTTATCTGTACCAGTGTTTACCGACACCTCCGCGTGTGCGTATAGCTTACAGCCTACACCCACGCATTTGTAGTCAGTCGTGGGTTACATCGCCGACCGATAGTTCTTTCCAACAGACTCTAAAGGACATCGGGAGACTGCGATTTCATTTCCTTGCACAGTGCTTTGCAAATCTGGTATTAAAATACAGTCTACAGACGTAATTCAGTATTTGAAAGTTGATAAGTAACGTTATTAAGGGGACAGAATACTATACCATTTTGAAGAAAACTGCAACAATGAGAATTGTAGAGATGACGATTTATCAACTCCTAAGAAGCATTAGTGTAGTCTATGGATAACCGACAAAAGGTCATTTCGTAAAATTAATTCAGTTACTTATAAATAGACAGCGGATTTTATGCATTTATGGCAATGCTAATTGTGCAAAAAGTCTACAAGACTGTTAACATATGCCAAAATATACAAAATATCAACAATATTATTCAAGATAAAACATTTAAAACATTAATCACAATGTTTTTCAAGTTTCTATTCTTTATTTGTGTAAAAATTCTATTTTGCATAAAGATCCGCTGTCTACTTATAAAATATCCATTATTGAAACTTCAAACGCATTTTTCTCAAAATCATTTTCTAAAATCGTGTTGACAATAAAATTTAAAAAAAACTATGCATCTGATTAATGACAGTGATCTCTTTTTGTTCAGGAAACATATTTCTTCTATACGCCGTAGGATCTTTCGAATTGAATTTTTCCTTGTTTGTTTTTTCATAACAAGACAGGGTCGGTTTTTTTTGCTAACTACTACATTCTTGTTTAATAGCTTACCATTTCGTAAATTTTTTAATTATTATAGTAGAACCTCGATTATCCGAATCACAATTATTTCTATTTACTTCGGTTCAACTCAACAGACCGTTCAAGGTCAGATTTTCGTTTTGTAGTTTTTTTTAATAGGGAAATTTCCTCGACGGTATCTTTTGTGAACACGAAGACATCTAAACACATAATACTTCACAGATTGGACTATGATTTAATAGCGTTATACCAGTTATTATTAAACATTATGCATTTATGGCAATGCTAAGTATGCGAAAAATCTACGAGATTGTTAACATATGCCAAAATATACAAAACATCAATAATATTATTCACGTTAAAGTGCTTATTGAACATACTGCCTTTTTATATTCCATAAAGACCCACTGTCTAGTTATTAGAATTTTATTCTATAAATATTAGTTTAGTTAATCGAAGTTCTACTTAATAAACTGTGGATTTTTATGTAAAATTAAATTTTTATAAGCATAAATAAAGAATTTCAATTTAAATATCTAACAGTATGTTTATTAATTTTCTAAATTTAGTACTTGAAGTATGTTTCTGATATTTTGTATGTTTTAGCATTTTTCAACAGTTTTGTAGACTTTTGTACATCTACAATTGTCATAAATGCATAAAAATCCGCAGTCTAGTTATTAAATTTTCCCTACGTCTGCTAATAATCATTGTTATACAATGTATAATTTATAAATAAATTTGTTTACTTATATTAAATGAACCGCAGAATCGCTGTCAACGCGACAGTTATCATTTGTATGAAAAAGCTTCTTGCAGGTCTATTGCGAAAATATGCATTCCAAATTAACTAAAAAAAATAGTATTTACTTGTAGAACTATTAATTAAAGTATTCTGAAAGTTAAAAAAAAATTGTACAACTTCTTCGAATAAAAATCTTCAAATTACCCGCATTTTTCAGGCCGTGACAGTGTTTTATCCCCTTAAATACGTCGTTGAATTGAAAACTACGTTCTGTTTTTCTCTTTGAACTAGATCGCTCGTTTGGTTCACAGTTCACACAATTGAAAAATCGAGGGTATATTTTGAAAGGCCACCAGTCGTAACGTCGAGCGCCGCGCCGCGGCGTGCCGGCAAGAGCGGTCAGGTACCCGTTCGAATTCTGGAAAAAAATCGTCGCTCCACCGACGCGTACCGAAGAAGAATCGGCAGACAGTTGGGCGCCCAAAGCTTGTACCGGGAAGGTCCTGGCGCGAGGACCTCAGGTAGCCGCGTCCCTGCCTTCGTTCCTGGTCCCCTCCTGCGTGGTTCTTCGCAGTTAGAGCCGACGGGGGACGAGAGGGGTGCCCCTCGTCTATCCCTGAACACCCTGATCTCTTCCTCCCCTCCGTTCTCTTCGACAACGAGCGCACCTGGTCGCAGCCTGATCCTGGTCAGGGCTCCGCAGGATGCTTGGACTCGATTCTCTCTCCCGTGCCTCTGATTTTCTGCTCTCGATTCTAAATTCTCTTTACGATTCACAGCACATTCCTCAGGATTTCGTAAACTGCTCCAATTACGAATGTCAAACCGATTTCTACTCCCGTCTGAACTGCATTCCTCTTCGAAAGGTAATACTGAATTAGAGACTGGAACCCGACAGATTTTTTATAGGACTGCGAAACAATTTTCACGGTGTTTGCGATTAAGGGCCACTAAAAATGGTTCCTTTCGGTTTTGGTGAGAATTTTTAGAGAATCTACTAGGTCCAGTTCACCGATCGACGAGGCGAGGCTGACGGTACGCAACGTCGGCACGCTGCCTTGTACCAGGTAACCTGAAATCGGTAATCATACACCGGGACGAACTAAGAACCGGCAGCCTCGTTTTCGAGCGGGTGGCGCACAGAGACGCTGGGGGAGCCGAAGAGCGAGAATGAGAAGAGGGGAAGGGGCGGTGGTTTCTCGTTACAGAGCTTCCTGTATGGAAATCACAGAATGCCAACCAGCCTCCCCCCACTCCCCCTCTCGGTCCCCTCTCCTTCTGGCACGAGGTATCGTGTCTGCCACGATGATCTCAGATTTAAATCAGATCTAGCCTATATAACCGTCTCTCCCTTCCCGTTTCGACAGTCTCCTCTTCCGGACCGAGCCTCTTGCAGATCAATAAACTCGGTAATCGATTTTCGAGCCGGTTTCTCGAAGCATCGAACAATTTCAGCGACTTGTTGCGCGGCGATCGAATCGGGGCATCGATTATTTCGGTAAAACCTAGGTAAAATTCTCATAGCCATTGAAAGGGAGTAGAGAAGAGAATTAATTGATTGCCGCTAACAAAATGAAATTAATTACGGAAGAAGGAACGGCAGTGCTGGACTCCCATTGGTCATAGGATCGGCTCGGCTAGAAAAGAAACTTTGTTTCGATTCAAGAGCCACGGGGGTCCGGTTGAGCCATGGAACTCGTCTGCAGGTCGTCTACGGCGAACAATTACTTTCCACTTGTCATGCTAATCGTGTGTGCGCGTGAGCGAATTCCACTTTGTACGTAGTTGGCCTTTTTGGCGAGCGTTTCCATTCCCAAAAACACAGGGTGTTAATAAAGACATGTGACACTCTCCCATGATTGCGATTGCAAGGTTGAAAGATTGCCATTGGAAGCATCAATCAATTAACATAAGCAGCGAAGGTCATAAGCATGAGGATAGTCATGAATCTGAATGATGAACCCTGTGAAAAGCAGACCAGAAAATTTTCTGTCGAGCTTTCTCCCTTCGAGGTACTTTATTTTAAGACTTGGGTTAGACTTCTGAGGAAAAGGACCGATCATTCGTGTAACTGGCGTAGCACGGGATGAAAAACAGGCGCGTTGCGCGCACACGGCGCGGCGCGATGGTATGCGTGTCCCGTGAACGGCCCCGGTATCTTGATAGCCATGCAAATGGCCCGGTGTCAGATCCTATCGTGGAGCCGCATAATCAAAAGCGGAGGCACGCAAGCGCGCGAACCCATCTGCCCCCTCTTTGACCTGCTCTCCTTCTCTCGTCCTCTCGCTTTTTTTCGATTAGGACAGATCGGAAAGCTCCAATCTCCATGGCTGCCCTCCGCCTACTGAATTCAGCGTCGCGAGGCTCGTCCACGGACCTGGCCTCGCCCAGAATCACGCGGCCAACGCATGCGCTTCCCGTCCTACGAATTTCCCGCTATAGATTCACGGCGAACGATCTACGGGGAGTTCGACAGACAGTGCCTCCGGTGGCGTCTTCGACGCGGATAGAATATCGGGATTCTACTTTGCCCGTTGAGATTCTCTTCTATTCGGATACTTGAGAACTTGAAGCGATCGCTGATAGATTCGAGGGACAATTTCTTCCTAGAACGTGCTCGAATTTTAAGGGAAACTTCGTATAGAAGATTGAAATAAAGCCAATTTTTGGACATTTTTATTGAAGAACTTATTTCTTCAAATTTGTTGAAACTTGTAAATCATTTTAAGATAGATGCAGTAGATAGTTTAACCCGTACCAGTGAATGAAAATTATATACAAAAACCAATTAAAATTAGTTATTAAAATAAGTATATGACTTAATATTGAATTTTTTCAATTTCTTATTTCATATTTGAACCATTTTCGCGCCAGATACTGTTTTAAAACTTATTCTATTTGTTATGGAAGTATTTAAAGATGTAAGCAAACTTCTAGTATAATAACAGATATTCCATTTATGTAGCTTTATAAAAAAGGTTCTCAGAGCCTATGCTACTGAAGATACAAATCGGCGTACAGCCCATCATTTATTGTACTCACTTCACGCACAAAAACAAGCAACTTTTGCTTTTTAAATAAGATTGCGCTGTGGACGAAACTATTAGAAAAATATAACATGTTTAATTACAAAAGTGATATGACTCGAAACTAAAAGCTAACGAGTCTTGTGAAAAAATTTCATTCTCACTGTACAATAAATATTATGCATATACTATTATTGCTAATCTTGTAGATTTATCTAGAGAAGATGAAATTTACTCCAATTTTCTGTATCTAAGCATTGAGAGAAGTCAATTGGTCAAACATTTTTTGAGTTATGCTGCACGCCAATTTGAAAAAAATGTGTTCTGAGAAAAATGCCATAACTGAGATCTAGAAAGTAGAATTCATATTGTGATCCGAGAAAAAATGCATTTAGAGAAAGTTTTCCATTAAAACTAAGAGTATAAAAAAAAACTCGAGTACATAAGAGAATATTTATATTTAAAATTTCAAACGCGAATATCTCGAAAATAAAAACATGTGACATGCATTGTTTTACCTTAAAACCATAAAAGTATTTTAAGGCATTTCGAATATGAACTGTAAAATTTCGGACGACTGGGTCAATTTAACGCGGGAAGCGTTTCGCGGCGATAAAACTGCATTATTTGCGCGATTTGCGAAAGCAGTCGAGTCGGGAATCGATGGGGGTGGTCGGAGTGAGCGAGAGAAGAGAAAAAGTAGGAAAGTTGTGGAAGCTGTTGGAAAGAGAGCGCATCGACGAAGAACGAAACTTGTCTAAGCCGATAAACCGAGAAAATTGTGAGCGAAAGGGAGCTTCGACTAACAGAAACAGAAGAGGAATCTGTTTCTCTCTCTCCTCTGGTCCACCTACATTTCCCTCCTCTCGGTGCTGCATTTTTTTCTGTCGTTTCGCCGTTCGGGCCAGCATCCAGAGACGGAGATATTCCGGCTGAGTTGCGCCTCCTTCTGGCTATCGTGGGCCAGATCAAATGGCGGTCTAAGAACGGCAGAACGAGGCGGGAGGAAGAAATATCGTGGACTGGAAAGAGAGTGTGTAGCCAGGGGTGAAATCCGGTAGCCACGACCACGTCGACCCACGTTAGTGTTCGACGGGGCGCAAAACGGTCGGCCCGCCACTACGACGCGCTGATTTTGATTCTGGACCCTTCGAAAACGTCGCTCTGGGCTTTCCTCAATCCCTGCTCAATCTCTTTAATTGGCTGCTTCAGCGCTAAGGAGTTTGGGTCGCCCTATTCTTTCTTCTTGTACGAGAAGACATTGACGATAATGATTGGCCGTGCGAGTGAGCGACCAGATTGATTTGCATACATTTCGTGGCACGCAGCCGACGAGAGAATAAGGATCCAGAAGGATTCATGGATGGTTCGACATCGTTTCGATCATTTGCCTAATTCCTTTCCTCCTCGGGATTCTTAAACGCCTCAGGAACGAAAGTCGGCGTTCTACGCGAGCGGTAATAAAATGTTCAAACTCGTTAGTCAAACAACGAACTTTGTTGCGAGCAGAGCGCACGTTTGCGTATTCGTCGCGCGAGTTTCTGCGAAACGCGAGCTTTACGACGCGGGTTGGCGTCGGGCGACGAAGGGAAGTGTGCCTTACGCCAGGACACGCCAGTTACGCGCGCGATTTAAGGTTCATTACGCGGGCAGACGGGAAACAGCGAAAGGGTCAAGAGCCGTATGTCGCGTCGCGGCGTTTCAGGTTCAAAGCTCCTCGGGTGAATCCAGAAACTGATTAAGCTTTCTTCCTCGGCTAGGCGAGGCGTCAGAAGCGACGAGGCACGCGGCAGCGCGAGATCCTGGAAGAAGGAAATCCTCTTGAGTCGACGACGTTTGTTCAGAGTTCCCGGAACGATCGAATCGCGGGGAGAGCCGCCTACGTGAAATCTACGTGACGGGTCTACGAAGGGAGCCGATTTCCCTGTAATCATCGACTCCCGTTTCCTGTACGATGGCACGTGGCCGTTTTCGTGTAATTTCCCTCTGGCATGGGCCGCTCACCTACATACCCGATCACTTACGATCGTTTAATTAATGCGCCGCGCCACGTGGCACGCTTTGCCTTTCGTCTCACGCGCATCGATACCTTCCTCTCGATAATTCGAAATGAAGGGGAAAATGCCGTCCACGCGCACACTTACTCATTCCACCGTCCCGAAGGGGGAAGAGTACACGACTCCTTCACTATGCACGCTGAATAAGCGTGCGTGATTCCAGGAGGACGCGATCCAGCGCCGCTAAATAAAGCCTGACCAACGATAAGCGAACACCGACAAAGTCGCCACGTCGGCTTGCCAGAATTTCAAGCAGTTTCAAACTCTTCGACGTCGCTCGAACGGCTCCGGCCGAGTTTTCGAACCGCCTCCGATTTCGTCGCAGGTATCGCCTTCGTCGCGATATCTCGTGCGAGCGGCGCGGCGCTCAGGCAGCTGGTCCAGAAAGGGGAACGCGCTCGAGATGGGAATCAATTACCGAGAGCGGAGTCTGCGATGGAGGAGAGAAGCGGTGGCGGACTCCGACTTCCGCGGTTCCGAATTTAATGCGGCTGGGAGTCGTCGCGCGCACAACGGGAAAGACGCCCACGCCCGCGCGCTCCCCCTCGAGCCACCCTCGAGCGGGTGTGCGTCAAAACCGGCGGAGTTTCTTGCCGTAACTAACTACTCGTGAATTTATCGAGGCACCGAGTTGAGTTTCTCGCCTGCCGACCGCGGCCTCCCCTTCTGCGTGGGCGGTAAGGTAACCGTAGGAAACTTTCCAACAGTTTCTCTCCCCGCGGCGACGCCGGGGCCCGAGGGAGGCTGGCGGCGAGGGAGAAGGGCGGCTCTCGGCCGAGGGACGAACTTGTAGTTTATGAATTTATAGCGGCGGAAAGCGGCAAAGGCGAGCGAGTTACGCGCGCTCCAGTTTATTCCGTCTCACCTCCAAGATTTTCCTCCCATTGAAATTCCTGCCGCCCTCCTCCACCCCTCGTCGCCACCACGGCCCGAACCTCCCTTCCAATCCTCCGTCAAACTTCTGGCCGGATTTCTTGTCGGCCGGGAAATAGTCGCGAGCCATTAGCGAGAGCGGCGCACCGTGCTGCAATTGCGAATCCCGCGGACGAACCGCGCGTCGATAACTTTTCGCGGCTCGTCGGAGTCGTTAATGGAACTTTCGCGCGCTCCTCCCCTCGATCGGGCTGTTTTGTCCCGACCAAGGGGTGTCATCGAGCCAAACGCCGCCGATTGAAGAAGTCGAAGGAAGTGAGGAAAACCTCAGCGAAATGGCAACGGCTTATGGAAACTCGCGAGCCAATAATCTTAATGTCCTTTGAATTCCAAATATCTTTTCCATATCTCCGTTCCCGCATTTTTTATTTCCTTGGGATTCTGATACCGACCACCGGATATACACCCCCGCTCAAAAGTATGTGGACACTAACCATTTTTATGAAATTTGTGATATATTATGTATACTGCTGTTGTTAGACGGTATATATTGTTAAATTCTGTTACGTACATGTATGTAATGTATTCTAGTAATATTCTATTGTTTCCAAGTAATTGTATCCAACGTATCAATCCAAAACCAATTCCAATTTTATATTATTAGTATCATCGAAAAAAATAAAATTCTGTTGTTTCCAAGTAATTGTATCCAACGTATCAATCCAAAATCAATTCCAATTTTATATTATTAGTATCATCGAAGAAAATAAAATTCTATTGTTTCCAAGTAGCTGTATCCAACGTATCAATCCAAAATCAGTTCCAATTTTATTTATTAGTATCATCGAAAAAAATAAAATTTTATTGTTTTCAAGTAGTTGTATGTTGTATACAATGTTCTAGTAATACATTACATACATATACGTAACAGAATTTAACAATAAAAACCGTGTAACAACAACAGTATACAAATTTCATTAAAATAGTTAGTGTCCACATACTTTTGAGCGGGGGTGTACGAATATGTGCACTTAAGTTATACAGTATTTACTAAATTGCAAGTACAGAAAAGGATAATAGAGACTTTTTCATGAGAAAAACACTGCGATCTGGATAAAAACAATATTTTTCTAACGCCGGCTTCACACATTCGGCATTCGTATATGCAGTGATTCATATCGTTGACAAAGATTATGTTAAATTTGTTTAGATTGTAAAGATTGTTAGGTTGTATTTGTTTTTGCACAATACAGGTTAGGGAAACTGAGAAACAATTAAGCCCCGATGCATATGAGCGACACGAAGTCGCTGCGATCATCTTATGTCTAATTTTATGTTAGTGACGTTGGTCGATTTGTTTGTGTTTGTGAAAAACATAGTAGTATGCAGAATTGCAGCAACCTTTTATCGCTCGTGTGCATCGGAGCTTAATGGGGAATCTGGAACGATTTAATTCATGGAAAAAATATAATACTGGGGATTTCACAGTCAATTAACATTTGGAATACATTTGAACGAACTTGTAAGTCACTGTACGTTCAGTATACAGGATGTAACAAAAATGTTGCAGGTCCTTGAAAGGATCAATTTCTGAGGTGCTTTTAAACAACTTTTTTTTTTTTAACGAGAATGTTAAGTGGAATTTTGGTAACGAGTTATTAATAAACTGCGAATGTTTATACATTTATGGCGATTTTAAATGAGCCAATGTAATGTAATGTAATGTAAGAAAGTTTATTTTACTACCACATTTGACCTTGCATGACCTTCAAGATAGCTTGATAAAGTCATCTGAACACCCACTATCACATCGCAATAAAAAAATATAGCATTCAATTTAAACAAATGAAGATGACCTTGAAATCTCCTCTATGCCTCCATCCACACGAAAAATGTTTGTATCACAATGTAATCTCTGTACCGTTCAAGTTTTGTATATAATATTTTTACAAAGTTATTTTTAACAAATAACGGAGATATTCAAAGTGGACATAGTTATTGCCCCACCCTGTATGTGAAGCGAGTTTGATTTCGAGTAAGCCCCGATGCACACGAACGACAAAAAGTCGCTGCGATTCTGTATACTACTATATTTCTCACAAATACAAATCAATCGGGCAACGTCACTGATATGAAATCGCAATGATCGCAGATGCTCACAGCGAATTCACGTCGCTCGTGTGCGTCGAGGCTAACAATGATATTATCCACATGTGTAATGTAAGAAATATATCTAAAAACAAAAATAAATGTTTCTATGAGTGATTCAAGGAATTTAAATTAATTTAAAGGAAGTGAATGTGACTGCAAGGAATGTAAAATAGATTCGATATTGAATTTAGACGTTAATATATTTTTTCAAAAATATATGATTAGATATTTATTACATATTTAAAAATGAAGGAATTAATACTACTCGAAACAAAAAGTTGAAAAAATACAACTGTAACACAACACAAGATTTCGAACTCGGGACCGTTTGGCATGTCGAGTCAATTTCTTATCCCAATGAACTGCTATCAGACATCATTGTTCTCATGTTAAACTTACGGCCTTTTGAACTTTATATTTTAATTGTTTATAAAAAATGTGCATTGGCGCAAAATATTCTACAGAATGTCATCATTAGATTGCGGATTTTATGCATTTATGTCTATGTTAGGTATGCAAAAAATCTACGAGCCTGTTAACATACACCAAAATATACAAAAAAAATAAAAAAATGTAATACAAGTTAGAACGTTTAGAAAATTAAACATACTATTGTTCAAGTTCTAATTCTTCATTTGTGCTTGTAAACATTTTATTTTGCATAACAATCCGCTGTCTAGTCATCATATATCCTCTAGATTAATTCACTAAAATTTCATTAAAATCCAAGGAGTACACACTATAGGGTCTCCTTGTAAGTTCTAAAAAGTTCGGCAAAAATACCGAATCGGTAAAAAAATCGTGTTGCGTGAACGTTAGGTGCCAAGAATCTCATATTGATCGGGTACTTCGCAGTTGTTGCAATTGGACAGAGCAGGTAGTGCGAACAGTGTCTCAAAGGGTCCGAGGGAATGCAGAGTCGAAAAACGCGGAGATCGAACACGATACACGCGACCGCGAAATTCTAAACCGTGGCGAGTGGCGTCCTTCCCCCGATGCCGCTGGTAATTGCATCGTTCGAAGGCGTTCCACCGACACCTAGGCGCAGCACGGAAACCGATGTAACTACATATGCAGTGTCGTATGCTCGCGTACACCTGTTCCGTTTCCTGCGAAAACACGACGAGTTCCAGTTACACAATGGTCACACTGAGACGCACGGACGTCGCACGATTACGTCGCCCGCCGCTCGGCGCTCGCCCTGTTTACACGCGTCTCCGTGCGAAATCGACGAGCGGTGGCGCCTTATGCAGGTGCAAACAGGTGAGCCTACCCTCGCGTTCAATTTCCGACTGCGTTTCGATCTTGCTTCCGGTCGACTATGGGAATTCCCTATTCCTACGAGATTGAAAATTCGAGGGAGCATTGTTTCGACGCCCGCGATACGATCTCTCGCTTGCGGGGGGTTGATACGTTGGAACCGTCACCCGAATTTCGGGGGAAATCGCTGTCGAATGCCGCGTCTAGTGCGGCGGTAGGAAATCTGCGCGCAGTTTTGCTCCTTTTTTTTTCGGATTTCCCATCCGGCGAAGGGGAGCGCAAGGGGCGCGTCAGCAACGCATGACGCCGGTGGTGTCGGCGTTTCACAGATTCGGATTCGGTCACGGTGGCCGGACGGGCAGCTCTCGCGACACCGCGGGGCACCCACCGTGTCTCCGCTCCGACACACGCGCGGATACGTGCGAGCGTGGGTGTGTCGGCTTTCCTAGGATCGGCCGCGTCGTCACTGATACTTCTCGCTTCCTTTCGCTCCGGTTTCCGTAAAATCGCGGATGCGCCACGACCTCCCGGCAATCGATACCCCGGCGCTGCGAATTACTTGTAATTTTACCCACGCTCCGCGTTCCCACGCGACTCTCCGCTTTCTACCGTTCCCTCTACTCTTCTTTAATCAGTATCGTTGTTATTCGCTGTTATTTATTTGTCGGAGAAACTCTGTAAACGCGCGGACGCCGTCGACTTTTCAACGCGTCGAAAACCTCTGCAGCCTCGGTGAAAGGACATTTCGACAAGGACAATTAGAAGAATTACGGAGAGAGACGCTTCTCATCGGGGACAATATTTGACCAACAATGTCAATAACCTTGCGCGCGACACTCGACGCCTCGCGTCTCCTCGCGCGTGTTCGAGCCGGCGCGCGCGAGCGGCGAATAACACGCCGGGTTTTGTTGGCCAAACGTGTGCATCGTGACTGGGCAGTTAACACCTCGACGACTTGAGTCATCGATGAGCCGTGGTATCGATCCTTCCACGAACTCGAGTGCAAACCGAAATATTCTCTCGGGGTTCGATGCCGTCGACCCTGAATCCACGATACCTTTGATTCGTTCTCTTTGAATCGCTTCGACGCGTTTAAATTCGACGCCGCCTCGAAACTCTCGTGATCCGATCCGACGAATTTGCCGAACGGTTAAAGAAAACGATCGCGAAACTAGCGTCTCGGGATGCTGCGAGCGCGTAATCGAGGAACAGAAGCGAGAACCTTGCCTGGTGAAACCTGAAACTCCCGGCGACGTCTCTGATGTCGCTACTTCGCTTTCCTGGCAGCCGGACCGCTTAATTCACAGAGGACACCTGATTCTACGTAAACTCTGAGCGCACGAGCGTCGCTGTTAATTCAAATTGGAGCAAATTGGTGAACTTGTGGCCGATTTTCAAGCGATCGTAGAACAGCTGCGGGAGACGACGCTTCAGCCCGCAGAAGTAATCCAAAAATTCATCCGTCCTGCGGACTGGAAATCTTAGACGCCGGGTAATGGACGAACCATTAGCTCCCATGTACCGTTGGCCCGCACGATATCGAGTTGCAGGAACATTACGTGACTCGTCGCGTCCCATTTAATGTCAGTATCACTCCGGCCTGACAAGTGGAAGGCGCGCAACATTAATTTGTTCTGACAAGTATATTTCGAATCCATTTCCGCGGAACCGGAGAGCGGCGTGCGTCGCAGCGTTGGCGGACCGCCTACGACGCGGGATTTGCTTGCGAGAGCATCTCGATGTTTCCGGGCCGGCGACGAATCGAGAAAATGCTTCCCTCTCGCGAGCGCGACCGAAGATCCGCCTCGAAAATGAGCGTTCGTCGTTCGCGCGGGCGAAAGCTCGATTCGAACGACTCGTGAAGCGGAGGACGGGCACGAGCGATCGTTTTTTCGCGTCGCGGGCTCGTCGAACCGTTTAACCGGTGCTCCGACTGCGTCGAGAGAGCGAGGATCGCGCGCGATTTACCGCCGCGTCGGATTAATTCTCGGCCGCCATTCAAGCATTAAGCAACGTCAACTCGTTCCAGTAACTCTCCCCCGTGGCACTTCACGTCTGAATACGCCAAGATCCGAGCTGCACGCTGCAACGACGAGGCGGGTAGAGGCGCGGAGAGAGCGAGAGGGAGATAGGGTTGTGCACAGAACGATTGTAACCGCGAAGACGAGCACAGAGGATATCGCTCCCTCAAACGGGAGCAGCAGATGCGGTGGCTGCCGTTAATTAATTAGAAGCGACGGTGACACTTGTTACTCGGTGATTTCACCCGTAGGAGCGTACGCGTGTACCTGCCAGCCGTGGTTGTCTCTCGCTCGGAAAGAGAGAGAGAGAGAGAGAGAGAGAGAGAGAGAGAGAGAGAGAGAGAGAAGCCCGAAGAAGAGGGTCTCAAGAGCGACGGTCGATCTCGTCGCGAGTTTGTTTAATGCACGGGAAAAGAGTATTCATCGTCGCGTCCCGGATCGACTTTTTTGCCGATTGTGACGGAAATTACCGTGAACGTTTTCCCTGTCCCGTACTCGAGTGCAATCGAGGAATTAAGGTCGATTCCACTGGTTCTGTCGCTGCAAAACGTTTCGCATTCTCTCCCTCGCTTCGCCACGCCGCGCCGACGAGGTTCGCTGTTTTTCTCAGCGACTGTTTCAACCTTGGTTAGTGCGATTTTCGAGGAATTTTTGCGGACAGGGCTTTGCTAGTCTTACAACAAATTTCATGTTAAATGTTCATTTTCAATGTCTTGCTGTTTTGTGTTATTTGGTGTTATGTTCTGACTAGACTGCGGATCTTTATGCAAAATAAAATTTTCACGGACACAAATAATAAATAGGAACTTAAAAAACAGTATGTTTAATGTTCTAAATGTTCTATCTTGAATAATATTTTTGACATTTTGAATATTTTGGAATATATTAATAGTCTCGTAGAAGTTCTGCACACTTAGCATTGCCATAAATGCATAAAATCCGCAGTCTAGTTATTATGACTTAAAGATCTTTAAAACCATCGGCTGTATTCAGGATTGTTATGAACTCCAACTAGATATTTATAATATTGAGAACTAGTGTTTTATAAATTGTATGGAACTAAATCATAAACTAGTTCATACGTACTATTAGCTTATTCTGGATTTTTTTTTTCGTGTACAAATTAATTAATGGTTTCATAAGGTGCCCGCAACTCCTTGATGTAATAAACTTTTATTAGCCATCAAAGTAATTTAGGGTTACACGGACGTTCTTACCTCATAATTTATTTATTTATTTATTAACGGGCAAAAGCGACCTTAGGTATCAAAAATGACGTACATCATCAGTCTTACAAGGAGATGGCAAAAACTGCGAAATCTCGAATGACTTGGCTGCATGTGCAATAATCTGCATTCAATACTTCAAGTTAATGATTGATGAGAAAAAGAGCCCCAAAAAGATTTGACTGCATAGTCTTTTATTTTTGAGGAATCAGTAAAAAAGTGTCAACTATTGGTAGATATAACCATAGATATTTAGAATTCAATGGGATATTTCTTGTTTACCATGTGGAAACAATAGATTACCTATTTTTCCTCTTTACATACAAGGTGGAACTGAAAGGAAGAGACATGGCGAACATTCCGTATCTAGGAAAAAAGAAATCACAAGGTAATCTGTTATTCTTACAACGCATTTTTTATTAATTTATCGACAACAAAACGCCATGCACTGAAATTCTTTTGGGGTTCTTTTCCAGAAGTTTGAAGTATTAAACGCATAAGCAACCAAGTCATAAATCATTTTTCAGTTCTTGCCATATCTCCTTGTTAGCCTAATGTTTAGCATTCTCTCACTTAATAAGTGTTAGATTTCTAAATGTTTTCATTATTGAGGATTTAAATGACGTTGCGGATCCATTAAAAAAAGTCTGCAATATTACTCATGCCATTTGCGTATATAAATATTCTGTTAACGCAGCTCAGTTCGCCTAATTGTGTCTGGCAAGAATTAATGTTAAAATTATGTAATAATTATGTGTCCAAATATGCATTCTCCGATCCAATAAACTGAATTCGCACCGCAGCAAATATTATATAGTACTAAATTACATTTTCTTTTTGTAATAGGCCTATTTATATTTTTAGGAACCATATTTTAAAATTTATTAATTGATTATTTATACATATATTCTTGCGCCGTCTCATTGTACAAATCGGGTATCCCGTTTATATTGAATAAATAAATGAATTTTATATTCAAGCGAAAAATTATTTTTCTTCAATCTACACCTGCCGGATTAAAAAAAAACCGCGAATTGCGTTTTCTGGACACGGCAGACAAGTAACAAGACGCATCGTAACGCGTCACATGTACCTTCCTGGATGATCGATTCGTGTCTCATTGTCACGGTAGGTGCAAACGTGCACAAACCTCGCTACGAATTCGGGGCCTTATTAGCTGGGACTCTGGGACGCATTCAATTGCCACGGGTTCGACAAAGCCCCGTCGGATTACAAATTCAAATCCTGGTCGTTTGCGCGACGCGCGTGTCATGTAAGCCGGAATTCTTTTCACCGCGAGTGCCACCTGTAAAATACTCGAGACGCAGCGCCGGTCTTCGCCGCCCACGAATACAAAAAGCTGGATTCGTGGAGGAAGAAAAAGATGATCGACCGTAGGGTACAACAACCCGAATAAAACAAAATGTCGAAGAATGCGGGTTTCTGCTTTTTATTTTTGTCCGGATCGATAGCCTGGATTCTTCTTCGTTCCTCGCCGGAGGTAATTAATCGAGGCGAAACAGGATAGACGTTTGTCTAGCGTTCAATTCGTCTCTGTTGCTCGCTTGAAAGGGACAGGATATTCCCGTTGGTCGTTTTCTACGAGCGCACCGCGTAGGTACTAGGGATTCGCCAGGTTTTATGAATAATTAAAGAAACTCCCGTCCATCTTCGACGTTTGCGCGTTCCCTATGTAAATCCGCAAGCCGACTACCACGTTTCGAGCATCCTCGAGAGCTACTCGAGCGAACTCCACCCACGTACGGCCGGACGCTACGAAATTTACAACCTACACAAGCATTCAGAGACGAACCGCTCCGGAACACATAATTTAGCGCGTTAGAAATCCGCAGACCTCCTCTGCTTTCGAACCACCGGCGAACTACAATTCCTACCTACTGGTATCCTTCGCGGCGTCCTCG
Organism: Perdita meconis; assembly: GCA_030770465.2. Lineage (NCBI taxonomy): Eukaryota > Metazoa > Arthropoda > Insecta > Hymenoptera > Andrenidae > Perdita > Perdita meconis. Next base: position 6,680,725 of record JASKOS020000004.1, read on the forward strand.
AATCTCTCTCGATCAACCGCGCGGCGCGTTGCCTCGAACCAAGAGAACTATTGAACGCGCCCGTTTGCCCGTGCTTGGCGTGTACCATTTCCTCGCGGACTTCCCGCCGCGAGTCGACCTTGTCACAGTCGCGAGCGCGATCGCGAGGGAAACTCAAAAGCGATCGAATTCGGAAGGAAAGGAGGTAGAAAAACGAAGGAGAAAGCAGTGGCCGAAAGAGGCACGAACGCTTGTACCGTTTAAGCGTCCCCCTGGTCGATTCGCATCCGACTGCTGCGTTTCGAGGATCCTCGAAAGCTACTCGAGCGGCCCCCGGCCACGAGAATGCGCCACGCCGCGCCGGACGTACGGTACGCGAAACTTACGAAGCTCCGGCGAGCGTTGCGCAAACACGCGCGAACCAAAGCACACGCACGGCCACGGGCGAACCACTCGAGAATACTTAAACCGTGTACCGAGCTTAATTAGGGGTATACGCCGTGTAGGAGAGAGTGGTCGATGCACACCGAAGCGGCGGCATGGCACCGCGCCACGTGCTTTTTCTCGCGTCACGGTCGGCTCCAACGGCCAACGCTCCACCGAGTGTGTTTGCCGTTCGTTTCGTCTCCTGTACAAGCTTCTCCCTTCGATTCGCGGCTATTTGATCGTCGCCCTGCCTTCCAGGGGCCAGAGTGTTTGCTCTCCTTCCGGGGGACCGACTCCTCTGCTTCGACAGGACCTCGTTGTAGACAGTGCTTGTATTCGGAGCTTCTACGCGGACCTGATGGCTTTTTACCATTTCCTAAATTCGCATTTTGCCAATGCATAATGCCGGGGTCCCATTAGAAAAAGGCGCGGCGCGCGCGGTCCTGATAACCACCTGCAAAAATCGATTTTCACAAGCAAACTCGTCCTGATACACTCGGAATACTCTGTCAAGGCGCGCTTGGTAATTCAGGGTGAGTCTGTTCGTAAATATCGTCTTTTTCAGACGATTTCAGCACGACGCACAGTGGGGCAAAATGCTACTTTAGGAGTGCAAAAGTCAAAAAAATAAAATATAAAGTAGGTCTTTAATACTACTTCCAATGTCATCATAGATATCCATAGAAGCTAAAACTGATATTTTAGATTGTCAAACTGATTATTTTTGAGCGTGGCAAGGAATGAAAGCGTTAGAATTAAAAATATGGTTAAGATAAAGAATACTGTTGTCACCTAGTATTTAATGTTCAGAATCTTAACACTAATTGTATTTGTAATATTTCCATCCACATTGATCTGGAAGGTATAAAATTGAAAGGATACATTTTTCGGAAATTTTAAAATAATTTATTTCAAGAAAGTTTGGATAAATTAATTTTCTAATCTTTTTTTTATGAAATACTTTTGAGATTCACCTGTATTCGCTTTAATTTTTTTATAAATAGCAAGAATGGAGTGTATAGTTTTTATTTTCATCAAATATGAGTGCAGCCGAGTGCAGCTAAGCAAGTTATTTAATTTTTTCTGAAATAATTCGAAGCTGACAACATTCGCGATGAAGTACGATGCGAACTACTTCTCGACGGTTCTGAATCATTTTCAGACGGTTCCTAAGACAAATAACGATTGTCGAGAATCATTTTATATACATTGTATATTGTCGTCTCACGAGTAGCTGTAAAGATTTGAAAAGTATGCAGTACGTTACGTCTGTTGCATTAATAATCTGGTGCTATTAAATTTATATTTATATACTATATAACGTACAAGTGATAATTGTTATACGTTGACATTATCTCGTATCATTAAATGTTCTATTGTATTGTGTAAAATACATAATCCAACGCTTAAATTTTTATTTTCTTTGTGCAATTCGCAATGGCTGGATCCACAAACAGTAAGTCAAAAGTTCATAATAAGTTTTAGTAAACTTCTTAAACGAGATTGACCAATATTGTTCATATTTTTCAACAGAAATTATTAGAATTGACAATTCTAAAATTTGCTACATATGATTTAAATGTGTATAAGTATAATCGACTAGGATATATGAATTTTTTCATTTTTTAGGAACTGTTATAATCTCGCGAAGAGGTATATTTAACGTTTGGAAATCGCAAAATATTTTATTTTTTAATAAAAACATTTTATAAGAATTTCTTTACATTTTAGTTGGTAGTTGACACCAGACTTCACATTTGAAATGCGATTCTACCTCTTATTCTATCTCGATTTATCCAAACTCTATTTTTTCCAAAGAAACTTATATTGACAATTTTAATGAAATTTAGCAATTTTAGCAAAAATTAGCATTTCTTACACTTATTTAATACTTATAAAATACATATAATACAAAATTGTTCATCATTATTAGCGGCCATCATTTTGCACTCCTAGATTAACGTTTTGCCCCACTGTGCGACGCGCGCCGCGCATTTTTCTAATGGAACCCCGATTTAAGATTGTAGCAAGAAGAGTTTAAGAGTTCTTTGGAGATCGATGAAGTTCGGAGAAAGTTGCACAGGTTGAGTTTCGCTCTGGGGCCATGAGTTTGTGGATATTATTTAGAAGATTGTAAAGCTGGTGGTGTCCAAACAACTCGAATAGTTGTATTTATAAGTTGGAATTAAAATTCGAGCTTGAATAGGGGGCTGAACTAAAAACCCTTGAATGGGCGAGGATAAATCATTAGTCGCGCGAAATCAAAGTTATTCAACCTATCGAACGAGATCAGGGATCGATGATTATGTATATTTATGAAGACAAGTATCGAAAAGCTGCGGTAAAAAAACAGCTAGCGAAAAAAGAACTCGGCGCAGTGGGAGAAAAGCGCGTGAATGAGCCAAAAGCTGGTAAAAGCTAAATGAAGAGACAGCCGAAAACGCATCGATGTTCAAACGGATCGTCGCGTAAAAAAGACACATCCGATAAACCATCGGGCCGCTCGAATTACCATTGAAACCGGACAAAATGCTCTCTAACGAGCGAAATAGACAGCGGTCAACGCGGTATTCACCGCGTGGAACGCGCGCGTGTACATACAAAGGATCGATGAAAATGATCGGAAAGCTCGGTCGAAAACCTGTGGAAAAACGCGGACGAGCGCGAACGAAGTCGGAGAAATTTCGCTTTATCGGCGGATAGGCTCAGAACGGGCAGGAAAATTAAGTTGGGAAGCGACACAAAGCGGGGGACCAGTAAATCGCGAAATAAAAAACGAGTCCCAGGCAGAAGCAGCGACTGTGCTGTTCAAATAGGTCGCTGCTGGCCAAAAAGGAATTTATTAGCGGCGCTGGAGTACATTCGCAATAAACCGTATGTCATGGCGGGTTACGGTGTGAGGTTGGTTACGGCGATGCTGGCAACTGCCAGCCAGCCGGCCGAACCAGCAGCAGCAGCAGCAGCCACCGTTGCGTTGCTGCCGTTGCTGGCGCGAGCGCGCAGCCCGAACGCGAACGCGGACCCGCGCGCCGCCCGGATGATTTAATGCCGGGGTTGCCCCACCCTGGAATGCCGTCGTTTGCGCGAGATTTTCAAAAATAATATCGGTCCGGCCGCGAGAGGAACAGAGAGGGGACAAGGGAGTAGCGTTCTCCTCGCAGGAAGAACGTCCGGGAATTATGCTGGAATGTTTCCTAGTATTTCACCGCCAACCCTCCGCGTTCGTTGAAAGTTCTGATAGATTTACGCAGGCTGGACCGGGGGAATTAGCGCGGTTTAGACATTTTTTACACGATAATTCTCATCGGTGGAAGTACAATCTTCATTCGATGTAATGCATTCAACGCAAGACTCGTTACTCGCAACGAGATTATACTACTGCATGATTTATGCTCGCGTCTTTTTGATCATTATGGTTGATGGTAGAAGTAATTGCAAGAAAAAATCGTTCAGTAGGGCAGAGCGGGGACAAAAGTAACGGCGTCATGAAAGTAACAAGCTCTCTTCCCTCTTCCACAAACATTTTCAGAATAGCTTACACAATTTTATGTCTATAATGCTCTTTTTGTTTAACTGAGCGATAACACAGATCGTATATTTACTTGTAAGAAAGCTAAAATTATATTCGGGTTGCTGAAGAAAGTTTCTAAGCCTCTAAGGTTTCTAAGGTTTTTTTTTGGTAATATTCTCACTTATACTATAGAGTAGAGTATACAGTTGTTGATTCCCCTATACAATGATTGACCCTTTCAAGAAAAATAAAAAATATAGTATAATCCTTTTTCTATATAGTAAAATATTAATTGTATTCGAAACAAGAATATTTGGATCTTATTATGTAAGAAAAGGATTATAGGTACTATATTTTTCACTTTTCAAAAAAGGGTCCATCATTGTATAGGGTGGTCAACAACTGTATACTTTACCCTAGACATTGAATCAATTATTTGATAGATCATTCTTAGATAATGACTTTATAAGTTCTTGTATTTCATTTGAATAAATCTTGTATAGTTTGTAATTTATGATTTATACAGTATGTAATTTATAAATCGTACTGTCTTACGGTCATTACTTCCATTAATCTTACTGTATTATTGTACTAAAGAGCTTTGAGTCTTTAATAAAAAAAAAAAATAAATAACATCTCTATTTTTTAAACCGTGGCTGGGAATAAACGTAACACGTCATTACCTAAGTGATTTGATATTCCAGACGAAGAAAATAATGACAGTACTGTGTTCCGATATAAGGACAATCTTACAGTGTTGACTTAATGAACGACGCCTGAGTTTGATTCGAAAAAGGTATTTCTTTATCCTCACCACTTCTTCGCCGGTGCGAGTCTCCTTGTTCTGTTGTGACCGAGATCGAACTCGACTCGAAAAAGCGCTGCGCTAGGTTCTGATACGCAACCGTTCTTCGAATCAACACTGTATGTAGTGTCAAGCTTTTCCACGAAATAGAGACAATTTCATATTAAATTTATCACATCTATCTTATACACAGATCTTATTGTTAGAACAAACTTTAAATGTCAGCTTGTCAAATGAAAGGTTATAACTACAAATAAAGAAAAAAAACGAGATGAAAGAAAATGTATTATTTTAGTTTGTTATGTTTCTTTTTATCGTTCTATCTAATAAAAAATCTTATTTTAAATTGCAAAAACGATTTTTACTTAATTATACTAAAAATAATTAGTCTTACTTTCGTCCCTATAGTAGTTTAAGGCGCGGCTCCATCAGCGTTCGCAAACTACTCACGAACAGTATGAAAGTTAAATTTCGTTGAAATTATCTGTTCGCATACAGTTTTTCAATAATTCGTGTAATATGCGTGAAGGGATTGCGTAGTGTTTACAAAAATTTAGAAACTGTTTGCAACCATAGTGAGCGAATAATGCTCGCAAACTGTTGATTCGTGCATGTGCAACTTTACCGTCGTTCTGGCCCATCGAAAAGTATAAAAATGACAGTGTCTGCGGAAAACTGCCATAATTCTTTGAGTACTTATCATAAAACCTGGGGTCAAATGACGGACCAATAAACGAACTTTCTCAAGGCATAATTTTAATTTATATATCCTTAAAAAGTAATCAGCAGCTAGACCAAAACTAAAAAGCGTTATCTTTGTCCCCATTCTCCCTTAATTGTGAGAAAGAAAAATCGAAACGCATATTTACGTAAAAACGAATTTCCATTGTCAGGTTTTTCCGATTCCCTTTAAATCTGTTTTTCTTCAGCCCCGCTGACGCGAGTCGGCATCAATCGTGACGTCAGAGCGTTACAGCGCAGCTAATTACGTCAGAAGATACAGCAGCGTCAATTTGAACGTTATTCGGTGGAGCGTCGCTCGAATGCACCGTTGGAAGCGCGACGTATTTCACTGGAATAATATGAAGGGTGTACGGGACGGGAGGTAGATAAAAATCGTTAATCAATCGGGCGCAACCACGGCTAGTGAATTTTTTCGCGCGTTTCCTGGGCACGTGACGCGGGCTCGTATATCAGAACGCGTAATCGAACACCCATTCCCGGTAAACGTACCGCCATTTATTAACGATGATCACCCAGTGTACACAGCGCGAAATAATAAATAGGCGTTAAAGGGAGGATGTAATGCCTTGTACGTTTAGGGGCCACTATTTCTTCCTTCTTATTGCTCCTCACCTGTCGTTGGCCACGCGCGAATGAATTCACGCTCGCGGGGACGCGTTTTTCTCTCGATCCGACGGGGAAACAGGCTCGCGCCTATCGGCCGGGTATCGTTATCGGGATCTACGATCGCGATATCTCTCGGATCGTTTGGCTTGATCCGGCTCGACGAGCGAGATTCTTGGTTCCGGCTCGCGCCTAGACAATTTAGTAATTGCTGTGTCACGGTCGACCTAGAGGCCTCCGGGAACTCGCCTCTTCTTCGATTCCGAATTCCTTAACCTTTTCTTCCCCCACCGAAACGATCCACGGCCGTTCCTCGCGCGTCCAAAGTCCGAGCGCAAAGAAACGACTTTGCTCCGCAGCCTGTTCAACTCTGCGAGCGATGGGTCGCGAGCAATTAAGTATCGAATGGATAAAAAATCGTTGATGCAGCGCCGCGGGGAGCGAGCGAGGACACCGAGGAGGGCAGGTATAGAGGGTATTCGAAAGATTTTGGTCCCGACGGGAGGCTGTTGCTCGCGTCCGAATGTGTCATATCACGATAACCAGGACTCCGAGATTCCGATCCTTCATTTTTCATCTTCCTCGAATTTCGGCTGCAACGCAGCTGCTAGAAATTCGCGAGAAATCACCGATAAACATAAACGGATACAAATTATTCTTCGCCGTCGGTATTCAATATTTTCCCGAATGAAGAAAATTTCTTTTTGAAGGGTATAAATCGCGAAAATCGGTTGAAGTTATTGGGATACTGAGCTTCCATTTTCGAGTGAATAGCGTTCGACGTGGCTGACCGAGTTAATAGTGACAAAGGAGCCGGCTAATCGCGGTAAGCTGACCAGTAAATTACCGCGATGAGGCTGGTCGAGAAACCGGTAACCGGTAAATCGGCGGCCAACGAAGGACGTCACCGAATCTTTAATGGGCATTCGCATTTTTCAACTTCCCACGTTTCGGCCAGAGCTGGCCCTATAGGCCGGTCCTAAGCTGCGTGCGACCGTAAATTAGATTTCTTCCTGGATGATTTGTAGTACGACTCTCTTTCTCTATTTTTCTCCTTCCACCTTACCAGATTCTCGAATCGATTTAGAAACGCCTTGAATTCACAAACTTTAAGCTTCGCGTGTAATCGAATCATTTTGACGAATTCGATCTTGAAATTTCTCGATACTCTGGAGCTCCGCAGATCAGTAGCTGACCTATCTTTCTTATTCCTATGGATAGAATCCTATATATAATTTTTAATAAATCTCTTTCGTCCGGTGTATTTCCTAAAAAGTGGAAGTTATGTTTAGTCAAGCCTATTCCCAAGAATGGTGAATGTACGTCAAGTTTAAGTTACAGGCTCATCTGTATACAGAATGTTATGCCTAGAATCTTGGAAAATCTAATTAGCCAAAATTTGTCTTTCACATTTAAAAATCTAATTATCAATGAACAACATGGTTTTGTTGCTGGCCGATCTACTGTTACGAATCTGGTGGAATACCATCATTATTTATCTGATTGTATTGAAAGGAGACTACAGGTTGATACAGTTTATACAGATTTCCGTAAAGCCTTTGATTCAATATCCCATTCTATTCTAATTTCCAAATTAAATGGGTTAGGAATGGGAATGTACTTAAATGGTTATCTAGTTTTCTGAATGATAGATAATAATTTCTATTCGAGAGAAGTCAAAGCGACCTCTGGTGTTCCTCAAGGCTCTCATCTCGGGCCACTATTATTTATTTTATTTATTAATGATATTTCCAGTACCTTTCATTATTTTAAGTTTAAGCTATATGCTGATGATCTCAAGATCTATCATTGTATTAATGATGCACGTTGATAGACTTTACGAATGGTGTGTTCTCAATAAATTGTCTCTTAAGCCGGGAATCCACCAGAAAGCTATGCTATGTTATGCTATGCTATGCTATGCTAAGTTAAAAAAATTAGCTTCAATATATTTTTATGGATCAAATGAAGAAGGCGTGGATGATTGGAGGTGTGAAGAGGGAACTCTGCTGCTATATTTCCGAAAAATCGCTCGGGAAGGAATCTCGTGCTACGTCAAACTAACTTGGTTTCCGAAAAAACATAGCATAGCTTGGCTTAGCTCTTGATGAAAGCAGTTCCATAAAAATGTATTGAAGCTTGAAGCTAATTTTTTTAAACTTAGCATAGCTTAGCTTAGCTTTCTAGTGGTTTCCCGGCTTTAATTTGGATGAATGCCATGTTGTTAGGTTCAGTCTCAAAAAGAATATCTTCATCTTTACTTATAATATAAATGGGTCTTTATTATCTACATTAAACAGTATTAGGGACCTTGGTATTATTTTTTCTTCGAATTTATCTTTTTCATCACACTTCAAAAACATGATCTCTCGTAGTTACAAATCTTTGGAGCTCGTTCACAGAATATCGAAGTATTTTAATCATACCAATACACTCAGAATTCTCTACTGCACTTTAACAAGACTTTTATTGAATGTGTACAACATAAATGTCTGTGCCTTGCAAGCATAGTGGTTGTCCTATGCCATTTTATTCGCATAACTATGACACAGTTTTGACTATGTTGGGAATGTAGACATTATATAATAGAAGAGTAATGTTAAATATTGCTTTTGTAAGTAAAATATTTAAGGATATGGTTCCATGTCCACAGATTATTAAGATGTTCTCTTTACATGTTCCATTAAGAAGCTTGAGAAGCTGTTATTTGATGCATATTGAACATCACCGAACAAACTATGGCTTTTTTAATTGTATTAATCGTATGGCTATGTATATCAACCTCGTCCAACATTAAATTAATATTGATATATTTACTCAAACTATATTATCTTTCAAACATTCGTTACGACATGTACTATAGTAATAGATATTTTATTTCCTGTTATACTTTTCTTTCAAATTTTTGTCATATTTTATTGCTCCCTCTATTCGTTTTACTTATATTTGTATGTTTCTATTTTTCTACAATTTTTCTTATTTTAAGGGTTATCCCGTTGATTAATAATACATAAATAAATTAATAATATTCAAGATACTAAACAATTTTATTGATGGTCCTGACAATCTAATGCAGATCAAACTCAAAGTTCCTCCGAGAACGTTCAGAAAACTTTCACTTTTTCACCTGCAAATGCATACTACATACTGAATTCGGTAAGCGCGGTGCTGTAAATCGCATCTGCAAATTAGTCAACAGTGTTTATCATGAAACTGACTTCTTTCTCTGAAATTCGCACACCTCTTTCAAGAACCAAATCACCAAATTGTTACGTAGTTCTGTCCAAAAGTCTTAAACTTACACGAGCTTACGCTGCACAAACTGTATATTCAGTTTCCTTTGTATAGTAGAACCTCGATTAACCGAATTGATATTGAAAATGATAATAATTAGTAGAACATTACTAAATTATAGTTCAAGTTTTACTCAGAATCCCACTGTTCTCTTATATCCAGTGCATTAATTAATTGAAATCCTAGATAATCAAAAAAGGAGATAATTATGATTCGGTTAATCGAAGTTCTACTGCAATTCAAAGGGTGTTTACTCGTTTATAAATAAATAAATATTTGAGTAAATTGCTCGAGCACCGTTCGAAATTACAGGCGAAGCGGAAGTTCTTCTCGACGTTAGGCACACGGTGCACGGCAACTCGTCGTCAAGGTGTTATCAATTGCGACGCATCCTCGAGCGATTAAGCCGATAATGAGATTAATTAGCGGCGAGTCGAGGCACGAAATTTAGGGGACTGCAAAACGTCTGCGCGCTCGGTTCAGGAGAGACCGCGCGGTGTCGAGTCATCGGCATTTTTCGCATCGCGTCGCGAATTATTAACCGCGGGGAGAACGGCGGGAGGCAATTACGTTTGACGTCGCTCGACCGTGCACATTCCAGCGGCATTTTCATCATTGTCAGATCGTACGTGGATCATTACACTCTTCTAAACTCTGCATACGAACGAAAAAGAGATCACAGGGTAGCAATACGCTGTAATATCCCATTCGAGAGGTTGTAATACAGAAAATGAGACAGGTAAGCTTCACCAGTCGTAACCAATTTTAACTGTTAAACAAAAAATTGGCAGACAAGTCGAGATATCGATGAACCGACTACGCCTCGACTAATCGATCGTTTCACGGAACTTCGAAATTCTTCACGGTCCATCGTTACTCGATCGTGCGCGTGACTTCTAAAAAGCCTCCTTCGGTATCGCCGCGAGGGAGTCTTTAGTAAATCAATCGTTTCGCGTGAGAAAATTGATTGCGGTAAAAGGTGTCTTCAACGGTTCTTTTGATCGCGAGGAAAAGCGGTGCTAATCCCCAGCCAGCCGCCAATCCGACAACGATTCTTTTTCCGCGTGGCAGCCGGCGTGGCGCGCAGCGGCGCGGCGAGCACACGAGAATCGCGGAATCGCGTCTGTCGAACAGGCGAAAAGGTTTATTAGCCGCGCATAGAGCTAATATCGGGATGTACAGCCGCCGGCGATAACTTTGACTCGTCTTTGATGTCGCGTACCCCTTTGTGTCGGCACCCGCGGACAATGAGATCTCTGGAAACTCGCCTTCACGCCAGCTTGGCCCAGACGCGCGGTTTCCGATTTTCCTACCTCCTCTTTCTTCCTACCTCGGCTTTTTTTTTTTTTTGTCGTTCACCGCCACGAAAGCGAAACGACAACCGAATGGAAAGTTAATAACGTCGACATTTCCACCCCTGCCTCTACCCACTGGCCGACGCTGGTAACGAGATGTCTTTATGGGGGATGTTTACAATTACGCGTGACGCGCGTGGATCATTTGCTGGCAAAAGAGGATCCGGGCTTGAATTGTTCGGAGGGTGGGGGACGCGCCGCCGTTGCGTCAGTTTCAGTGATATCGCGGATTGGTGAATATATTTTCTCCCGGGGGGTGGCGAGTTAACGGCGGAGCACTGAAACGGGTTCTTTCTTTCTAAGATTTCGCGATACCAGGTTGTTACGCTCGAAAGTAATTGGTGTGCCACTCCGTATCTGAAATGTAGGATGTAATGAATGTTAAATGAAGGCTTGATGAGAACATTTCACCCCCCTGTCCATCCGTGAATACCTTTTTCCTGAGGAGTATCGTTAACTTCTTTTTTTTTCGAGTCTCGGAAATATGGAGGCAGCGCGGGCAACTAAATGTCTTCGAAGGGGTCTTTCTACCAGAACAGGTGTATTCTGGTGTATTCTATCGTGTCGAGCCTTTTAAAGAGCAGCCTCGAAGGGGACGGGAGATTAAACCGAGCTTTGCGAATCGAAATCAGGTTCATTTACAATGGACTTTCGATTGTGGATAAATAATTCAGTTTCGTTGCGGATTCCTTGCAACATTTCTTTCCAGAATCTAAAGATTAATGTTAGGGAAACGTTTTCTTTCTGGCTGCGAATCGGAATCGGTTCCCAGTTATGAAAACGATGCGCTCGGTAGCCGAGTGCACGCGTCCCCCGAACATTTCGCAACTGGTACGGAGCCGATAATCGCGATTCGACGAACGAAAGCCATTTTTCTTCCGTCCTCGGTTCACCAGCCGCGAATCCGGATTGGAGTGGGTCTTTCGGAGCGCATGCGTGACCACGCTGCTATCTGTGTGTTCCCGTGCACGCGGACAAGTGTGCGCAGACAATTGTTAAATGCATCGATGCAAGTGCGCAGACGCTGCGGTGCATCTGATGCATCGCACAGGCCACAGAGGAGAACGATCAACCGCGATAACGGTGCTGCTTCGCAAAGACTTCGAGCACCGATCGTATGCGAGCAGACGGGCTTTTGTCTGATCGTCGGACGCGACGAAACTGACGTAAGGTGAATGTCCCAATTCCTACTCATTTAAGCGTTCACTCGTCATGAAAAAAGTGTAAAAAATTTGTTTGTAGTAAATATTTGCAAAGTATTTGATTAAGCTCTCGACAATGAATCCAGCTAATTAAAAAACATTTTTAAAAAATGTTTTAAAAAATGTTGTATTTTTAATAATGACAAGTTTAATGAAGTGCTCGAAAAGTCCGTATTTTTGTTCACGAAAAATGATGATATACGTATTTCTACTCACCATTTGTACTAATTTCTGCTCACGTATTCTGTTGCCTTTTCAGGTAAGAATAAGTTACATCGTTTATGGATAGGGTTCAGAAAATAAGAATAAATAAAGCTATTTATAATTTCAGGACACATGTTTATTGAAATAAAAATAATTAACAAATTTCTATTAACTTTAAAATTATTCGTTTTTCTCTTTTGTGATTGTTGCTTTTTTTTCCTTTAATTTTTTAAATTTATCTTTCCTTTCATCTTTTTTCTTTTTTTTTTTTAGTGCTTTATTTATTTAGGGCTAGCTGCCCTAACGGATTGTCCTGCAGAAATAGCATTTATTGCTTTTATTAACTTTTCATGTGTGTATTTTTCATTCTTACTTTTGATACTTTTTTTTAATAAATCTTTATTATCCATTTTTAAAACTACGAAAAATGTAAATAAAGTTAATTTTAAAGTATAAAATATTGATAAATAACAAATTAAATATTTTTAAATAGAAATAGAGGCTACGTCATACATTGAATTGTGAAGTTACCTTAGTAAAATTTTAATGAGTAGAAATACGGACCCGACGGTAATTCACTTGACCCTAAACTTACTCACCTGTTTTTTACTTAAAAAAGATTAACAATGGTAAAAACAATAAATTCAGAGCAAAGTCAAGTGAATGTTTTTACTATTAAATACGAGTTGTCGATGAAGACGCTGTTTTCTGCCCGATTCTCGAAACATAATAAAGTTGCTGTTTCTGAGCCCCAGCATTAAGAGTACGATCAAAACGAGATAGGTTCCTTGTTTTGAAATTTTTTTCATTGCTTATGTTGCATTTTGTTTGTAAAAAAACTGTGCAACACTCGCATGAATATTCAAATAATTTATAATAATTTTTTTATAACTATGATATAACTGTAACATTTATAATACTAAGAAAAACACGAAATGAGTAGAAATCGAGACATGAGTAGGAATTGGGACATTCACCTTACCTTCTTCAGGAAATACAACAACGCCCAAAAAAAGCAAACATATGAAACGTTTGAGACAAAAAAATTTAAATTGAAGGATAGAAAGGAAAGGGCGATGCTATATGATATAATGACGAAATTCGCGATGAAAGGTTGCTCCGATCCAGGACTAGGAACGGCTTCCTAAAAAAATGAGAGTCTAATAGCCGGCTAGCATGAACGTTCAAAGGAAGGCTGCAGGGGACGCAGAAAGAAAGCCGGAAGAAAGGGAGGAAAGTTGGTGTGCACCTGCGAGCACGTATGAGCGAGCGTGTAAAGGCGAATGGAGGAGGAAGGGGGAAGGAAGGCGGAGAAAGAGAGACAGAGGCGGCGGTGGAAGTGCAAAAAAAAGGGGGAAGGTGCGAATCACGCTTCCGCGATTCCTTTCTCCGGCGCCGCGAGGGTGCACTTAATTGCGAGTTTAAGTAATTAGTACGCGAGTCGGGAGCGCGTCGCTCGTCCTCGCTCGCTCGCTCGGTTCCGCGAGCACGACGAGGCCCTTTATATTTTTTTCTTCCTCCTTCGCTCTTTCTTTCTTTCTTCCCTTCTTTTTCATTTTCTAGAGGATTCTTCAGCGTCCGCGAGGCTGAAGCGTCGTAACCGGGGTTGTTTCTCTCGCGCGGCCCACTGAATAATTGCGTCGACGACGACGGCGGATTGTAATTATAAAAAAAAAATGGTATTTCGGACGTCCTTGCCACTTTTTCAGGGAAGAAGGACCATCGTGGCGAGGTGACGGTGAAGAGGAACAGGAGTGCCCGTTATGTCGAGTATTGGGACGTGTAATGAGCAAGTTGCGGGAGTTAAGCGCGAGTCGCTTCTTGCCGTTGCGCGCCTCGACGCGTAGGATAGTTGCTCCCGGACCGTGACGCAACTCAAAACCGAGACCCGATAAAAAAAAGAAAACGTTATCGCGCTGCTCTGACGTTCCGAGATAACGACCGCTGTGTATCGACGATAACGCTTCCGCCACGTGACATTCGTTTCGAGAGATGACTCTCCTCGCACGAATTTTATTCTTAGATCTGACCTAATTTCGCGGAGGACGCGGAAACCTTTCTCGCCGTCTTAGTAACTTAGAACTTCGCTGTCCTCGCGAGTCTCGACAAAGCCAATAGGTGCCCCGGGTGCCAGTCAGCGACCGCAGAGATCGGTTCGCGAGAAACAATGGGCGCGCGAAGAATCGACTCGCGCGAGGGGTGCGCAACTCCTGCAATATCTCCGACGGAGGTGACAAAAGGCGACGCGAGGAATCGCGCGCTCGAACAATATATGTATGTATACGGCTGCGCGTAATTCACGCCACCTTTCTGAACGATGGAAACCCCTCGAGGCATTCTACCTTTTAATTAGCCTCATTACCATAAAATAATTACAAAAAATTACAGTGGCGTGCAGCCCTCCCGGCGAGGCACCGGGCCCCGACGCGACGCGTCGAAGCCGCGCCGCGTGCGTCGACGAGATCGCGCGTCACCGGCTCGTCGGCCACCATGAAAACTGCTGCCTTCGTTTCTTTCTATTTATCGTCGCCGCGCGCCGTCGCCTCTCGACTCAAGATAATGCGCACTTTTTGCATTTACGCGCGATGTGGGAGGGGGTTTCGCACCCACGTGCTCTAATGAGTAATTAGTAATTAGCAGCAACACCCTGTGCATCCAGCGCGAGCAGTCACGCATTTATCGCGTAATTAGGTGAGCCCGAGCGTCATTCGAGTTTATCGAATCTTTCGCGATGAGGGCCGAGCTTTTTCAGCCGCGATTGTGTCGAATGGATAAAAGGTATTTTTCTCTCGCCTCTCGTTTTGCTTCCTCTTTCTTCGCGTCCCCCGATAAATCCCATGAAAGGGGAGATAGCCGCGAAAGGGAGGAACAGGAAAACGTTGGGATAATTAACGGGAAGAATGAGTATGCATCAAGCGTCTTATCAAGAGTCTTAGATCAAGCGGAGCGAAGGGAAAACTTGTGGTCGTCGATACCGAAACGATAAAATTCGATACGACGCGACGCGACGTCTTAACCGTGTAACACATCTGTGCCAACGTTACTTTATCGTGACCAACACTGAACGATAAAAAAGTGTGTGCGGACTATGATCTACACGAGACGATGCGTTTTACTTAAGGTATGAAAAGTTGAAATAAGGTTCAGCACTCGAATAATAAAACAGCTGAAGATAAATATGTGCGCAGTAAGATCTCGATTAACCGGCTTAATATCAGACTCAAAACTGCAACATTTACTTCATGGAGAATTTTTTTATCTTTAACACACCATCACTAAATTACGAATCAAGTTTTGCTCAAAATTATACTGCTGGAATATCGAATAATTGGGACTCTGAATAATAGAAACAGAAAATAATTAAGAACCGGTTAATTGAAGTCCTATTACATAGTAGAACTTCGATTATCCGAATCACAATTATTTATTTATTTATTTATTTATTTATTTATTAACGGGGTGGCCCTCTTTGATACACTTAAAATAAAAATAACATTAAGATTCGCTGTTAGAGACGTATTTGTCGGAAGACGTATTGATCAGAAAAAGATTCAGTCGAACAACCAAAGAAGTCAAGTTGGTTTGCAAACATATTAGCTTGTCTACAGCAACGTCTGATACATTCGTTGGCAGAGATGTTGGATCTACAATAAGATTCATGGAATAACGGATAGTTTCTGAGAGTTCTAAGCGGAGCATTGAACTGTATTAGACGTAAAAGACCGGGACAGTCAATATAATGATTTAAAGTCTTAAAAATTAGTGATAAGTCAAATCTAAGCCTACGTTGAGCAAGGGTAGGAAGTTTGAGGAGAATTATCTCAAAATTTGATCATCCAGAGTATCAATCATTTAGTAGGTGTAAAGGTGAAATAAGACTTCAAGTACGACTTGAAGAATGAATTCATAATGGTTCATTAATTTTCAACATTTTATATTACAAATATGTAAGTCGGTTAATCGAAGTTCTACTGTACAAATATCTTTTTCGACCTCGCTTCTGAGTTTTAGAAAATTGATTCTTGAAGTTCGTCTCACAGCCTAATACACCTATCGCGTAGCTCGTTAGCACTTAATTTCACCAGGTAATACAATCTCCCGCGCAATTTTCCTAAAGTTGACGGCACAGAGTAATATCCGGATGTCCTTAGCGTTTGAGTAGTTATCCGGCGAGAGAAGAGTTCGTGCCACTTGGTCATTGTGAGTGGTTCAAAGGGACGGCTATTGAATGGAGGTGAAATTCTAAAATCACGGTGACGGACTATCCTCCGATCTCTCACGGCACAGAGAGTCCTGTCATCCTTTCGAAACAGCGCGGTGCGGAGCGGCACACGGAGGAGAGCGAGCGAGGCCGCGAGAGGCCGTTCAGCTCGGACAGAAGAAAAGAAATGGCATAATTTGTCACCGGCGGGACGTCGCGAGCGATACATCACGCGCGGAACGCGAGGTGACTGTAATTAATCGACGATGTTGCGATAAATAATTAAGATTCGAGCGGGCCGGTCGTCTCATTAATTACGACCGCGCGTCGCGCGACTTTCTACTAATTGTGAGCGTCGCGCGTTCCTGTTCGTGTCTCTCTTTCTCCTCTCCCTTCCCCGCGGCGATCGCACCGTTTAAATAACGATTCCGCGCGGCTCGGCTCGCCGCCGTGCGGCGCGGTGTGACACGCTCGCGTAGAGATTCCCCGGAAAGAAAAATATCCCGTTATCGGGCCAAACGTTTCTCGATTCGCAGCACGCGCCAATTAATTACGTTATCGCCTCGACCGCCGCGCCGCGCCGGTTTAACGCGCGCTCCTGTTTTCGATCCCCCTTATCGATCATCGAATTTTAATTGCCAGCCGCGAATTCGAGAGTTCGTCGCGCGTTTCCTTGTGTATCGATCGACGTTGTTTTTCGCTGCCGCGAAGGAACGAACGACTCTATATCGAAACGTTTCGAGTTGCTACGATAAATTGCGTTTACTGCACTCGTGACGCGTGCAGAGACGAAGCGCAATTAGAGTTCGCCGGAGGTCGATCGTCGATTTTCAAACGGCACGAATTCACTGGAAGCCTATCGTCGCGGTTATCGGTTCGCCGAGCATGGAAAGAAAAACATTTTTCGCGCTTCTGCGCCACGCTGAACGCGAACGCGGTGATAATTGGACGCTCGAGAAACTGGTCGTCCCGTGGCGCTGTCGCACCTGAAGGTCCTCGACACACTTCCGTCGTCCTTCTGCGCTTTCCTGCTGCTTAAGCGAGAGAACAGGCAATTTGACAATTCCTCAGCCTCGGACAACGTTCGCGTCTCGTTCGATTAACTGGCGAACCGACGAACAGAGATCCTAGTCGAAGAATCAATTATAAGTGGAAATAGCTCGCGAGATTCGACGCGTGTTTCGCGCGTCGCGGTCTCGCCGGTTTAACCTAACGGCAACGTTACCGGCCAACAGCCGATGAGAATATAATTGCCGAGTCATTCATCAGACATCGGTCGACAGATTGTACGTGAATTACGATAGAACGCATCGCGTGCTACGGTGAAACGTCGATGAACGCGCCTAGATACGCGCGCATACCACGGATTCGTGGGATGTTGCGTTCGAAATGCGACAACGAATCAATAAAATATCGGTTTATCGACTCCGTTTAGCCTGAAGAGGCGTTGAAATCAAGAAGAGGTATTTCAGAAGATCGTGTCAGAGTATCTAAACTTGTCGGCTGAAGATACCAATTACCGCGGTTCATAGAAACGCAGATACCCATAAATCTTTGGCTTCAGCGAACGACCAAAGTGTTTCACTAATTTCCAAGCGCAGATATCGTTCGCGTCGTACTCGCGGATGCAACAAAAAAACATTCGGCCGATAGTTAACAGAGGGAATTTCCACTGTTTCAATGGAAACGGTTTAATGGTTTTAATGAAAGGAGGAAAACGTTTGTTGTTAAGCGTGTCAAGTTACCGGGGCGGCGAATGCGAGACTGTTAACGCATCGCGGGAGAATGGAAAATTGCATAAGAGTCCCTCAAGCCGATCCTCGACCCGATAAATATGCGTCAGTAGGCCTAGCGATGCGTTTAAGCGCGGAATACGCGTCGACGCGTCCTATCGTATCCTTAGAAATTGAAAAACGGGATTGCGAGGAACGCTCGTACACGAGGACACTTGAATTCTCGTTGAGAGACTGCGCGGCTTTCGGATTGGTTCGAGAAATCGGTCGACGACTCGCGCAGATACTCGGAATCTATAGATTCCTGGTCGTGTACAAACAAAACCCGACCTTGCCGCGCAGAACACTGTAATCGTTTGTTTGTAACGTTCAGTCGTGGCACTAAAATAAAACTTTCGATACGTCTGGTTCGCTCCGAGTCATTCTCCGCGGCAAAATTTCGCGACGCATTCGTCGAGCGTCAGAGTTTCGGTAGAAGAAACGAAGCGACGAATCAAAGTTCGCGGAATATTGAAAAATGACGGTGTTGTATAATCGCGGGCGGAAAGTCCCCGATGATGAATGCGTGTCTCGCTAATTTCCGCTGCCTCGAGCATCGCAGGCCCGCGTCTTTTTCAACGCGCGTCTTCGTGTCGCGGTATAGGTGTCACGAGGATAGCAAATTTCATTTATTATTCTCGAACGCCGGGGACCCCGGTGGAAAGGACGGACAGAGGAGCCTGGCCACGACGATTTCTTTTACGCGACACACGCGACATTTATCACGCGCATGACATTTTAATTAAATACGATGACAGTCACGGTTCGGTCAGGTTGTAAGCAACCGCCGAATGTACGGAACGCGTTTCGCAAGCGTTAAGGAACGCGCGTCGGTGTGCGGACTCCGTGGGTGAGGCTCGTTTCGTGACCATCGGCGCTTAGACTAATCGGATTTTTCGAACCTTCAATATCTTGAAACTCGTGAGAACTTGAACGGTGATTATTTCGTTCCGCTGTCGAAAGTCCGTAAGACCGTCGATCAATGCGCGTCACGTGGAAAAATAAAAAGCAGCGACGACTAATAATTCTTGGAGCAATTTAAAAAATCGCAATTACCATCGATCGAGCAGAATCTCGATGAATGGAACGCGACGCGCGCGATTTTCGCATGAATTTCCAGGCGGCGCAGTGCTCGCCTCCGCGATGATTAGACTGCCTCGTAATTAAGACACGCTAGGAACTCGTTAAATTACATCGGCCAACTCGATGGAAATTAGTAAGCATCGGCTTAGTACCAATTCCCCGGACGTCAGATTAATCGCAATTGCGCACGCGAAAACCGTGCTAGAAAAACCTCCCAAGAAGTCGGCGATAGAAACATCGTAAATAAAAAAAAAAAAAAAAAAGAGAGATTGGCAAATTGAAATCTGGATTAAAATCTCGTATTAGAAACGCGACAGTCTCGGTGCTCGGGACAAAGGACGATCCATCGATCCGACTGGCAGGAAACAAGAATCGGAACAATGTCTACAGGATCCCCGCGGAGGCAGCTGGTCAGGAATAATTAAGACGTCGCGTCGGCGTCGGCCGAGACGGTCGTTATATCGCTTACGGGAGCTATTCAGCGGCGAAATTAGCGTCCACCGGCACCGAAATCACAATCGTCGCGGCGATCTCCCCGACGACGATGGGGAGGACCGATAGCCGGACGCGTGACGGCGTCGGCGTCGGGGGCGCAGAGCCCGATAAGGAGACGGGGAAGGATCCAGGGAGGTGCACGGTCCGTTCGCCACCGAAATTAAGACAAATCGGCGCGGCCGATTGCGATCGCGTTCAATTAAGCGGCGGACGGATCGCGGGTCGGCGCGATTCGTCGTCGGTTTCGCGCCGCTCACATGCGAATCGTGCATTAGGGGTGTAGCTGGTGGTCTGACGCTCGCCAGACCGGACCTCCTGTTTTCGTTTCGTGGACGATAACTCCCCGCAACACAACGCGCCGGGTTCGGACGACGCGACTGGAACGGGTTATCGGTCGGGACACCGGTTTATCAGTGGCTGCCCGCGGTCGTCTGAAAAATCGCCGGCCGGAAAATAATTGTTAAGTGCTTTATTAGCGCAATAACGCGCGTCTGGGGTGTGGAAACGGAGGAACCGAAGGGGAGATAGCGACCCCGGGGCTCTTGCCTCCTTTCTCGCGATTTATGGCCCCCGTGACCGGGACACGTTTTCCGATTTCTCGTTTCGGTTGTCTACTGGCTCCACGGTCCATTGTTTGCGACGACGTAGATACGATACCGTTTAGTTTGCCTTTCGGTTTTAATTCGCATTGTTTGATACGAATGCGATCGCTAATGACACACCTATAGCGTTCTGAGTGGATTGAGAAACGAAAGATATAAGACGAAAATCATCCCATTATGCGAAAGCTTAAGCTCGTAACTTTAGAAAGTAGAAAAACGTTTTCTGAGTTGATACTGCTTTTTAAAATCATCACTGGTTACATCAATTGTTCTCCAACTCTCAGACGCTTTTTCCGTCAAACTATACCTAAAAATTTTCTCATTTAGACACAATTAACCGTACATTTGTGACAGTCAAGGCATTTGCTGGTGCGTTAGATATATTCGGTGGCTCTATTAACTCTTTCAGAAACAAAATTTACAATGTGATATAATTTATTTTGTGCCTTCTATTATACAGGGTGTTTCGTCTAAAACAAGCCACAAAAAAATATATAGACATAAAAAACACGGTTGATCAGAAGAAAAACATTAAAAATGACACTTAAACGGAAACAATTTTACAGTTGAATCATCTATTGAACCACCTGGATGCCATTTTCAACAGATGCAGAGAAATAGTGATAGTATTCTATCAGATTGATAACGATCGATCGTGCTTGACTAAAACCATGCTGTTGCAATTTTCTTTTCATCTTTAAATGTTCAGTAGCCAAATTCGTTTTTTTTCTTACGATCGCATAATTCGTGCGTCAATACGCAGTCCCCCGAAACGCCAAGACTCCGGCGTCTCTACTTTTTACATCGCTTCGAGACCCAGGGCTTCCTTCCTCCTGGTCGTTTTTCGGAGCGGTTCGTGTTTATGGCACGAGCAGGACAGTTATGGCAACGAACGGCCGTCATCGGGAATCCAGTTGGACCTTCCAATTTGTTAATTGGCACGATAACATACGCGCGATCGTATTTTAGCGACTAACTTCGAGCGCTGTTGGCGAGTCTCGCGCGCATTACGACATCGTTTTTTCGTTTCGTGTCCGGGTTGCATTTATTTGCCCGCGCCGCGTCGCACTTATTAAACTCCTTAATCTGCGCCACGGTTATTCGGGGTGAGGGCAGCCCGGTTATTTCGTAATTGATGGTTTCGCGAGTGTTTCGCAGCAGAGTTCAAGAGACCTGCCAGTTACGGAGGAATCCGACTGAAAGCGAGAACAACCAAAGAATAGTGATGGGATCTGAAGCGCTTCGAATTACTTCGAATCAGTACATACAGAGAAAAATTCGAAGCATTTTGAACATGATTCGAATCTCTTAGAAATCTTCAAAGTCTTGATCGTCTTGAAAGTCTTGAGAATTACGATACTTTTTGAAAGCTTCATCATAATTCAATAACTCATAAGCTTTTCGATTACTTTTGTTCAAGTAGGCTCATTGACATAAAATATTAAAGGTTGTTTCGGTCTAGACATTTCAAGAAATTAATTTTTTTTCGAAGATTTCAAAACCTTCCATGTTCCAAGTCAAATCTTCCAAGACTTCCCAGTATTCCAAGGCGATCAAGACTTCCAAGACTTTCAAGACTTCCAAGACGACCAAATCCTTTAAGACTTCCAAGTCGATCAAGACGTTCAAGACTTCTAAGATGATCAAGACTTTCAATACATTCAAATTTTTGCGCTTGGCTGCCCGTTTTTCAGGTTGTTCCATGCCGTATGTTGATCATAGTTACATTTCTATCATGCTTAAGGTTAATCTTACGTCACTCGAGTGTCGTCGTCTTAGGTCTGATTTATTGTTTGCGCACAAAGTAATTAATGGTACTATTGACTGTCCGTATATTTTATCTCGTTTTAACTTATACATACCTCGACCAGGCCTAAGACTACGCCCACTTCTCATGCAAGAGACTCATCGCACACTCTATGGTCAATACAACGGTATCAACCGTATTATTATGCATGTTAATAATTTCTGCGCTAAGTTTGATTTCTTCTCTCCATTCTCCGTTTTTAAACTTAGTGTAACGCGTAACTTAAGTACTGTTTAAGTATACTCGTTTTATAAGTTTGTTTATAATTCTTAGTATATTATTGTACACTAGAGGGTTTTTATGCCCGTAAACATAATAATAATAAATAAAAACGTCCAAGACGATCAAGAATTCTAAGAGATTCGAATCATGTTCGAATCGATTCGAATTTGTCGCTACATCCGTGCTAGATTCGAAGCGATGTGCGATGGGTCTCAGATCCCATCCCTACCAAAGAATTTTCCTGTAAAAAGCGTTCGCGGTCTTTCCGAAACTTTCTAATTTGAATGTTTCCCGTCTGCAACCGGACCGACGGCTTGGTCGTTGTCACGTCGCGAGGCGAAATCTAATCCTCCCCCGGTGGCATCCCTCTCGTCGTGCAGGGGGTTCGAAGGCGAAAGGAAGGAGAGGCAGACGCCGCGAGAAAAAGGGTGTAACGACGTGAGAGACGATCGTTGCAGACTGGTCCGACTAGCCGGCGGGGTCAGTTTATTGCAAACAAATGGGTTACGCTTGTTCGACGCCGTATTTCACCGAAATTTATTGTTTATTATTCCGCAGGGCCAGGATGATATAGGGCCGTGTTTGCCGGGAGTAGCGTTAATGTCGTTAATAGCACCACCGGTTCGACTGCCAACCACCGGCATCGTGGCACCCGATACAGGGACAAAACCTCTCTGGGACGGGTTTCCCTCTCCTCCCTCCTTCCCGCCTTTCCACCTCCCTTTCCTTCTCCGGTTTTATTTTCGGATCGTCGCGCGTCCACCGGTGAAATTAAGCGCGATCGAAACGCAGAAGATGCGGCTGCCCCCGAAAATTATCCCGTTCCTTCGGTATTTATTGCCCCCTGTGAGAACGTTGACCTATTTCTCGAGCTCCGACGTTCGTTTTTACGTTTTTTCTCGTACCCTGTAATTTTTTCGACATTTACTTTTTGTAGTAGAAAATGATATTGAATCGGTATAAAATTGTATTCTTACTCCAAAGACTCGTAATCTCTCATGCATCATTACTCAACTAATTACAACGAAACGTCAATTCGACAAACCAATCTCCTCATTCTTCGTCGTCGTGTGTTTCCTTTCCGTCACTCTTGGACGAGCACACACGAACCGTGTCACCCCGCATTGCAGCTTGTATCACGCCAATCAGTTAACCCGGCGTGGACTTGACACTAACATGTTCTTAATGCGGGATAAACTCGTTGCGGGTAAACAATTAAATCGAAACCCCTTTTTCAGAGCTTCAAATATTTAATTAAGATTGATCTCCAAAGTGGACGACTTGTTGCGCTCCTTTCGATGTAAAATATTTCTGACAACGATTGACCGGGAACAAATGTCACCGCTTTCTTATATTTTATTATCAGACTTGAACAAAATATTATTTCAAATAGTAAATAATTTATTTTCTTTTAGACTAAAACACGTATTTTTGAAAATTTAAGTTTCGTTCAGATATTTAGTAATTAGTTGGAGCAGATATATCAATGGACTATCTAAGAACAAATTGTTCTTTCACGTAAAGGAACTAATTATCCGTTTAGAGGAAGAAGATGCTAAGAGTCGCGAGGGGATCGGTGATCAGGAATTCCTGGCGAATCCTTTTGGCCAAGGGAGGCCGGGTTATTGGCTGGTAAAGCTTACTTGAACGTTAATAACAAGGTCGTTTCACACCGGATACTCGATTGCACGGTGGCAGACTGCCAATAACCCGGCGCAGCTCCATAAGGAGTGCGTTTTAGGTAATTGGCCGTGAATATTATCTTACTCCGGGGGTTCGTCGATCCAGGAGAGTCGTGAAAGGGAGAACGAGACCGCGATACCTTGGTGAACCCGCAAGGGGATTTTTTCGTCGATCACCCACGTGCCAGCGAAGCGTTTCGAGATTGATGGCGGGCATAAAAGGGCGATACCCGACCCTATGTAGATATTTATTTAAATTAATCACATGCTCGGTGAGAGTAAACCGTCGAAAACGAGACGCGTCAACGAGAAAATTTATCAACTGAGAAAACTTGCCTATATAATTTAGGTTATTGTATCAGCAGTGGTTGAAATTTTTCTCGGGGTGGATGAAACTTTACAAAGGAAACGTGAGCGTTAGCAATAACAAGGATGCAGAAGCAAAACGGTTTTGAAAGAAGTTTGCGTCTGGCTTTGAAACGAGTCGGAAAAGGTTTCAGCATTCCAGTCGGTGGCGCCGGCTCGAAACTGTTTAAAATTCTCGAACGAAAGTTCGTATGTTTCAATTAGAGAGTTTTACGAATTCAGCTGGAAGCTGCGACCTTGGCTAACGTCGAGATTAATCATGACGCCGGAGTGTTCTTGGCCAGCAATTAATTAAATGGTCACGGGTTAGCAATAGCGGCTCTATTCAGGAGATAGCTTTATCAATGCCGTTCCCTTTGCCATCGAGGCGTTTCGTTTCGCGCGAACCGAGAAAATTCTTTGCTAATGTATGCGCAAACATCCCCCTTCGGCCACGAGTACGGGAGCGGCGTAAATCAACTGAGAAATAGAGTCAGGTGCGAGACACCGCGTGGGCGTATGGGCTTAGACGTATCGTAAGACGCATGTACGCGCGTGGACCGACACCTCGACCCGGGAAAAGTTATGCCGGTGGAAACGAATTCCACCGGGAAACATGGGATTACCGCGAAAGAGTTATACGTTCACTTACGGACAGCTGTTTTTGCCTTCTAATTCTAATAACTATCCTCCTACGACACGGAGAATCCTCATGACCGAGCAACTTCTCGTAATTCATTCCTTCAAAGCGCACCGTTTTGCGCTTTAAACGAAGAGAAATGCAAGTTTTTGGCCGAGAACAGAACGACTTCGTTCAATTGTCGATTATTCTTCTCGGAGCTTTTGTTCGAAAGTCGTACGATATCAGCGTTTACGCGAAAACTCGTATCAAGGAAACTCGGAGAAAATAAATTTCACGAAGAACCACGAAGAAAGAGTGACACAAAAATGAGGCCTTTCTCGCCCATTTTTTGGTCCCACGATTGTGGAACTGAATTTAGTGCCAGATGATGTTTTATGTTAATTGTCACGAACTTTTAAGTTAAGATAACAATTAGCCCATAATGCTTCGATGTATGAACTTTTATGTCACTCTGATAATTTAAAAAGTTGTTAAAAATTGACAAAATTTTTATTTTATCTTCTCAAAGCAAATGTTTACAATTTGAAAAGCATGAGAACTTGACAGAAAACGAAAATACATCCCGTGAACCACTTTTGTGAGAATATCGCTAAATACAATCACTCGGCAGCAAAGGGCCTAATTAAATATAGAATATATATTCTATTAATCAGAATTTACAGCTTTTATAAAATGAAAAGTAATTATTAATAAACCACAAGAATGACTTTATTTTGAAAAATTCATGTTATATTTCAACGTTATGAAGATTAGATCAAACTTTTATGAAAAATAGAATATTTCTTAACTATCTTAAAAATCTAAGTTCCAATTCGTTGTTAGCAGTTAATCAAATCATTCCGACCAACTTTTTAAATTATTGGACTGACCTAAAAGTCTACGCGTTAATGAATTCTGACTCCTTTGGCCCTCCATATCTTAGAAACCAAATGTCATCTCAACTTAAAAATTTGTTGCGATTAATGTCTTATCAGAAGATATCATTTGGCATAAAATTCAGTTCCGAAATCGAGGTACCAAAAATGGGCGAATTTTCGGGTCACTCTTTATTGCTGCAATCGACTCTGCGCGAATACAATTTTCGTACCATGCACATGGGAAATAATAATTTGTTCCGATGCTTCGTACGATTCGATTTATCAATTTACTGATCAGTCGAGAGAAGGAAACTTTCGGCGTGTATAGAAGCAGCCTTGATGTTCGCCGCGTGGTTTGAGTGCAGCTGTTTGAATGCCATTTACCATTACCGTAACAAACAAGTGCTCCTTATCGAGCGTTCATTACACGTTGCAAAGTAATAGCAGATATTGCATCGTTCGCGCGCGATAAAGCAGCGCGTGGTATGACGACGTTGCAGCCGCGGCTGATAACGATGGGTCGTGTATACAAAATACGACGAAAATTAATTATCGAACGGTAAGCGATCTGGAAGGAAACTACAGAATGCAGTTAAAGCGGACTGTTTATTTTTCTCGCGCCCACGTTTCGACTGTTCGTACGTTACGCTGCGTATGATTGTCAGATAATGGCAGCGAAATGTACGCAAACGAAGCCGGCTTAGCATTCAACTTCGAAGTGGACGAGGCTTTGAGAAAGCGGCTCCCCGTCATCGAAAGCACTCCAGACACGTAGAATCGAGTCTAATGAACGTTAATTACGTTTCTTTGGCTGTAAATTAAAAAACAAAAATGCATGCATCGTGCAAAAGCTGAGAGAAGAAAAAGACAGAGAGAAAGAAGGTGCAGAAAATGCGGAAGCAAAGAAAAAGAGCGAAAGGTTGGATAGGCTCGTTAAAGGTGGAAATGGTGTGGCGCGAAAGAATCGGGACGCAAAGAAGTAGCTGATGGCTCGGGCCGCGCAACGCGCGCGAGCCGCTCGTCGTCGTTCGCCGCGTCCTCGTGGGGCGTGAAACACTCGAAAATCCCGGTTATGCAAAACATAGGAAAACGGCCCTCCAGGCCAGGACGTTAGGTGGAACACGTAATTGAAAGCACTTTAGAGACCCTACGGCACGCACAACGAGCACTCGCATTTGCATTCAGTAGCAGAGGGAATGCCTTTTAACCGAAATGACTGCGTGTGTATGACAAACGCCAGGTTTATGTGCCGGAACGATGGGAATATTTATTGGCACGAATTAATGTCTCCACTCATCCATGCCGGCCGTTATATTTATTGGGACATTTCGCGGTGGCTACGAGCGCCGCCGTTCACGAATAAAAACCAGCTATTTCATTGCGGGAGAGAGGAGGAGCAGGATGCCGAAAAATCCAACCGTACCGTTACGTTCTCGCCGTCCTCGCACAAATCGACGCTTCCTTCGCGACTCTTTTCTCTTGATCGCTTATCGTTCTCACCTTTCAACGTCGAGACCGTTCGCGTTTCGCTTCAACCCTTTAGCTATGGACACCTTCGACAGGTGCGTCGCAAACCAAAGCGATTTAGAAAAGTGAGAGGACAGATTTACAGAAATTTGTATTTTTTTAAATGATCACACATTCGATACCTACCAAATCGAAGAGAGCAGGAAGAGTTGAGAGTAAAAAGAATACCAAAAGAAGAAATAGGAAGTAGATCACTCGTAGAGTACATGCAAGGTAACACACAAGAGTCACACGGTTCTTTTCATGGAAGAGGCAATTACCTGATTCGTTTCGTTGATTCTTCGTCGTTTTTTTTTTCGTTCTAGGGATGCCAAAAAGCAGGAGCGTGTTTGGGAGAACAAGCAAGGTATCGAGTCAAAATGAAACACATTTTTGGATTGCTCTTAAATCATATACATATGTATATATATATTCGAAAGTGCCACGACGAGTCGTTGTCGTGGCGAACATATGTACATACACAGAGTTTGCGGCTTAAAAACTCCGCGAGTTACGGATTATCGGTCATTTGTACAATGCTTTTAATATATCGTTACTCGTTCTCTTTTCTCCATTCCATTTGCGTGTTCGTATGCACGAAAAGATGAGACGAATGCGCAGAGCACGAAGGCCGAGCGAAGAATGGCAGTTCTTCTCTTTATTTTTTTTTTCTGTCATTCGCTATTTACATACGCAGTCGTTTTTCCTCCGGTCGGTTGTTGCAACGCGATGCGACGTTTCATAAAAAGTTCGCGATGCTCGATCGCGGTGGTGTCGAGCGGTTTGACGAGACGTTCGTCAACGATTCAACGAATGTCAAAGTGCAAACGGTATAACTGAGACCGTGATGCTTTGTACTCGACGCAAAAACGATACACAGTATCTACTCGTTAAAACCCCGTCATTAGCTATATGTACAATTGTTTGAAATTACCGTCTCATTTTCGACAAGATAATCACGAGTCGTCGACGCAGTAATTGATCTCAGAAACGTGTATTCCGCACTCTCTTAACTTGTTGCTGGTAATGAATTGCAAGATTATAACGAGTAAAGACTGTAATCAAAGAATAAGGTAAATCCATAGACTCGCGGATGTCGTTAGAAACCGAAACAAAAATCGCTTCGCAAAGACTGTCTAGGAAAAGCTTATAACTACCGCTCGATCAGGAATTCCGAGAACCTCTTATCACAGTTCGAGTAACAACTGTAGCAAACAGATTGCTTCGCGAATTTGGGTAGCCTTCGTGCTCCTCGAACGAGAAAACCGAATTGTTCTCGTCTCTCGTCTCGCCGCCTCAGCAGATCGGTTGCGATTAATCGATTCTGAGACGAACGTCGCACGATTCAACCCGAGGGTTGACGATGTAACACACGGGTGTTACAATTTTCAACGAAAACAACGGAGATGCGGAATGAATGAAACGGAAAGGAACGCAAGGAAGAATGATAATCGCAAATAATTATAATAAATGTAATAATAATAGCGATAAGAATAGTAATAAAACGAAGTCATATTCATGATAATAATAGTAATATTAGTATTAATAATAATTATAACTATACTTTTAGTGTCACTGCAATAATAATAAACGTAATAACGTAATAACGATCATTAATAATTTTCCTTGCGAGTCACGAAGACAAGTTTTGATTCCAATTAATAGACGTAAACTTCCGAACTTGTCTTGCGTGACCAAAAGGAAACGGAATTTCTATGTACATAAAGAAGGTGTCGGGATTGGGAAACACAGAGGACAATTAACGACCAATCTACAAGTTTCGTCCATTCTTGCATACGAACACACAGTTTCTCCGAAGGTAGAGGAAAGTTGCCGAACGTTTTCCTTTCTGATAATTTTCGTTTCGTTCGCTCAGTTGATAATTTAACAATACGGTTTCATTCTGCAGCTTTGTGTTTTTATAAAAGTAGAAATATCGTAAAACGTTTTATGCGCATATTGAGATTATTACAACGATTAAATTAACATTTTTATAAAATTTATTATGCTTGGTAAAGTATATCGTCAGAGGGTATCTTGAATCGTACTAATTATTCACTTGCATTCGATTATTCGATGCTGGTCACAAAGCTACAAGCGCATTGTTAATCTAATTAACTGCATACAAGGAAAACCCATTTTCCGTGGTTGAAATCGAACGAGCTCAATGCTGAAGGGTTTGTAGCCTTACGCTATATTAGAAGTTTTCAGCAAAGGATCGAACAAACATTGATGAGTTAATTTTCGACATTAATTCGAGTACAAAATTGACGTTGGACGCGTCCGGCAACTTTTCCCTACATCGAAAAAATATTTTCGTTCGACGTTCGTAAAGCTCGATATGCACAATAAATACTGTTCTCTTTTTTTTTTTTACATTAAGATCGACACACAACTGCGATTCGTTTGTTTATTCGTGACTGTCGGCCATCTAATTTTCCAATGCGCTCCTCTTTACAAGCACTCTCACACTCACGCTGCTCACACTCACTTTGTCTCTTGCTCTTTCTTTCTTTCGTAATATTTATTTCGTTAATCGCGTTCGTTCGCTAATTGGGACGATATCGCGCGTTTGCACGAACAAGGTCACGATTGAAAACCGAAGGACGCAGCGACGGACGTCGAACGAGACGTCGTTAAACCGGGAAAGAGAAACAAGGAATATTGCTAACGCGGAAAATATAATACACGCGTCTATTTTTCTACATTTACGTATTTATATTACATATATATATACACATATATATGCACGTGTGCGTATATAAATATGTATACATACATATACAGCCACGCGGAGCTACGAAACATTCGATCCTGTATCACTCTATACGACCTCTTTTATTTTTTCGCTTGTCCGCACTTACTGTCAGGCTTTTCCCTTTTCCCTTCACCATTCCCTTAGAGTTCGTTTACGGCTATACCCTGGATATTTCTTTCTTACGTGCGTACTACGTCCGCGTGCCACGTTTCGTTTATCACAGTAAGGTTTTATCGTTTCGCGGACTCGTTTTCTTTTTCTCTGTTCCTTCTGCCGCGCCGCTAGACGAGAGCGCGGATCGTAATACTCTTGCCGACGAGTCACAGACGTTCGCGCGATGCAGATCGATCGATCGATCCCTAGGCAACCCTCTTCGGAACGATAAGAAGCGGAGAACGCGCGTCGATTCGGGACTAGCGCGTCCTTTCTTTACGCGAGTTTCGCGAACGCGCTTCTTCGTCCGCTCGGAGCGCGAACGAGCACCGATTCTCCTCCGCACCGTCGCATCGTCGCGTCGACGGCAAAGGAACGCTCTCCTTTCCTCCTCGGCGAATCGAGGGTCGAAGAACGTGGGAGCCGCGGGAGCGTTTATTCGCAGCAAGCTTGGGGAACACGACCGGAAGTCCCGCGACGCACGCGAAGGACCATACGTTTTTGGTGATTTCGCCGATAAACGGCACGCGTTGCCGCCGCGCTGCGCGATACCGATTGTCTTTTTCTTCCTATACCTGAGTTTCTCCTCGGATCCTCGCTGCTCTACGCGAATGCGTAAACCGGCAAAATGGCGTGGAGTCCTTGAAGTTAGATCGCACACGTCTCGGCAGAGACGAAACCATTTCTTTGTCTCTCTGTGTCGGTTAATTTTTACCTCCTTCCGTCCGTGAATTTTTCTCCCAAGGTTGCGAGAAACCAATTGCGATTCCGTCTCGGCCCCCACGAACTCCTCGAGTTCGCTCGTTATTCGAAATCCAATTCGTTCGTTCTCTTTTTCTCCGTCACTCTT
This sequence comes from Perdita meconis, assembly GCA_030770465.2. NCBI lineage: Eukaryota > Metazoa > Arthropoda > Insecta > Hymenoptera > Andrenidae > Perdita > Perdita meconis. Next base: position 6,711,824 of record JASKOS020000004.1, read on the forward strand.
TCTCAAGGGAGCTGTCCATCCGAGCGAGTCACTCTAAGCTATCCTACGAGGTTATGGTTTTTACGTTAGCTATCGAAAATAATTTTACACACGTTTGTTTTACACACGTTCAATAGAATGAGTCAGAAGAAATCGCGGCCAGAATTGCGTCCTGCGATTCGATCGATTCTTCGAGGAAAATCATTGCTGAAGCAAGATTGAATACTCTTCGAATCGGCGAAGGAAAGCAAATTAAAATGCCCGGGTAATCGCGAGAGAGCAATTGCAACGACGATCGATGACGATGGTCGAGCGCGAAGGCAAAGAACTATGGCTGATTGCGTTCTCATGACTCAACCTATCGATTCGAAATTTCAATTCAACATTTATTTTCAAACGGCAAACATAAAAAAAGAAACGTCAATGCCGAAATAAATTTTGAGTCTACACCACTCGAGACTTCCCACGTTCTGGACCCTACAGCAGATATCGCGCGGAAATCAATTAGAACCCGGAAACGAAAGGAAAGAAACGAAAGGAACAGAAACGGAAGAAATAGAGAGAGAAGATTCGATCGAGCGAGAAATAAATTTTCCTCGAAGAATCTTGAGAAGAGAACGAACGAACGTCGTGGAAAAAGAAAAGGGGAGGCAAACGGAGGAGAAGCAAACAAAGCTGTCGCTTTGTGTCCATGCTTGCCACCTCGAAACGGAGTTCCTCTGTTTGCCCACGGCGTCGTCGGTCGACCATCGTCGGCAAGACTTCCGTCGTAAATCTTCCCGAATATCGTTCGCGCGCGACCCGATCGCGCTCCCTCGGCGAATTAATCTCGTCAAACGAGTTTGCTCGACCGGGAGACGCGTTTTAATATCTCTAACGAGCGTACGCGATCTCGGAGCGAACACGCTCCCGCCCTCTCGACCGATCCGAAGCGGGGAAACGCGAATAAGAACGGCCGCGTTGCTTTTCCGAAGGAAATACTCTATTTTTCCGAGTCGACTGTACCAACGAAGGCGAAAGCTAATTACTATAAGCGAAGAAGTTAGAGCTGTACGACGAAGGATCTCAGATTTTCGGTGAGTGCTGCTCGAATCGTTCTGCTGCGGCTAATTGGCTCATGCGTTTTGCACGATCGACTGCTTGTACGAGGGTGGGTTCATGGGATCTCATTACGTAACAATCTGCTCAACGTTACTCGCCACTAGTTCAAACTACAGCGGGAGGGCTAAGGGTGTCGAATGTCGGTGCTAATTGTTACGTACTCAGGAGCAATCATAGGGTCCAGAAGTGGAAATGTCATCGCGGTGTTAGTATGCAAGCATACGGTTTGCAGTTGGAAAGCGTTTCTTGGGGTGCGTGATGCGAGCGATTCCAAGGAAAATTGTGATCCCAGAAATCGCTCGCAACGAGGTATTCCACGCTCGAGTTAACAAGTTTTCATTATCGAAGAGCTCAGGTTTCAAGACCACCGATTACTTCAAAACTCGAGCGTGCAAACAAGCTACTTTATAAACGAGAAGGATAAACCAATTATCTAATTTGGAACAGCTAGGCTAACAACCAACGATTATTGTACAAAAACAAAATCACATGGGTCGAGGACGGATGTTGGTTGCAACATTCACCCATCTCAAAGGTTTATCCTACCCTCAAAAGTAAAGGGGAGGAAGGAAGTACGATCGAGTCTTGTCCGACTCTAATTTAATGATTTGACCGATCCATAGTTAGAGTACAGTGTGTTTTTAAAGTTTCTCCTCGGTCGGACAAGACGTCGAGCAAAGTTTTAACCATCAAGAGTCCCATAGACAGGCAAACTGTAGAGTATAAAGAGAAATCGGCTTACATATGAGTGAGAGGCGGAATGGCGGAGTGGTGCTGCGCGAGAGGGTCCGGCGACGGTCCGGGCGAGTAGACGCTTGCTCCGTGTTGCACGACTCCCTGCTCGACGCCTTGCGGCAGATACATCGAGATCATCTGTCTGAGGTCACCCTGGGACTGCTGTGTCTGCTGCTGGCCCATATACTCCCGCTTGATGACCTGGCCCACGGCGCCGGCTGTCGACGACGCGCCGGTCGGCGTCGGCGTGTGGATGCCGCCGCTCGCCGGACTCGTCGGCTCCGACTTTATGCTGCTACCGCTGGGACTGTGACTCGACATCTGAGAGCCAGGCTGCGCTTGGTGATAGGGCGACGGCGATCCTCCGGGCACGGTCGTGCTGCCATAACCGCCGTACCCATTCATGTAGCTGTTGATGGGGCTGGGGCTACCGCCTCCCATGTGGTGGCCCATGTCGTACCTCGGGTAGCCGGCGGCCGAGGCCGCGGCCGCCGCCGCCGCGCCGCCCATGTGGCCACCGTACGCGACATGTTGCTGATACGCGGCCGTCGGGTCATGCATCATGTATCCGTTCGGCATGTAACCGTTCGGCATCTGGTAAACATCTCGGGACAATTGTGCCTGCTGAGGTCCGCCGGTCGCGCCGACCTGTCGCTGATCGACACCCAGCATCCCGCCGACGCCTGCTACGCCGCCGCCGAGCGGAAACTTGTCCTTCTTCAGCAGAGTTTTGGTCTTGCGTCGCGGTCTGTACTTGTAATCAGGGTGTTCCTTCATGTGAACGGCGCGCAACCGCTTCGCTTCGTCGATGAACGGGCGTTTTTCGGTTTCGCTGAGCAGCTTCCACTCGGCACCCAGTCTTTTCGAGATCTCAGAGTTGTGCATCTTCGGGTTCTCCTGCGCCATCTTGCGCCGCTGCCCGCGGGACCACACCATGAACGCGTTCATTGGCCTCTTCACGCGGTCGATGTTGTTGTTCTTGCTGGTGTTATTGTTGTTATTCGGTGCCTGATGATGCTGCTGCGATTGAGCCTGTTGCTGTTGCTGATGTGGGTGGTGCGATTGCTGCTGCTGCCCAGCGCTCTGTTGCGCCAGCGAGTGCATCGACTGCTGTTGCTGTTGTTGTTGCTGCTGTTGCTGTGCGGCTTGCATCGAGGCGTAGTGATGCTGGGGCGTTTGGTGATGATGCTGGAGACTCAGACCGAGGCCGCCGGTGCTCGGCGGGCTCCCGGACAGGGCTGGGCTGTGCACTATCGAGCCGAGGCTGCCGTACGGCGATACCCCTGTGTGGTGTCCCATCGGCGATACACCCTGATGAGGGTGCGGTGGCATCTGACCGTGCAGGCTGCCGCCCTTCAGGTCCGTCTCCATCGTGAGCATGTCTTCCTCCCTGTGGCCGTACAGCTTGCCGCCCTTTCCTGGTACCTCTCGACGTCAAGAAATTCGACGAAATGCCGAGGCTACGCACGTTTCGACGGTGTCTCTGCAGCGTTCGCTCGGTGTTCCACCGTGTTCGCAATAGAACCGGCAAACACTACGCGACCACGAGTCTGTCAGCGTTTCGCCCAGCGTGTGACATGAAAGCCGGCTCGCGCGCTCCTTCCTCGATCATATACGCGATCCTTCGCTTTTACTCCAGTTTGCACCACTTGTTGGAATTTCGCGTGGCGTCACAGCACCGACACTGTCTCACTCTTATTTCTTCAGTCACTGTCTTCTCCGCGTGCGAGAGAAACGTCCTCTATATCGCTCGCGTCATTTGTAAACAAAAAAAAAAAAAAAAGAAATCACGGTACGGCAGACGTCTCCACCATCAGAGGGATTCACCGTACAACGTGCACCGAGTCGATGCGGACGTCAGTCAGTCGAGTACACGGTCGCCGCGCACCGTTTGATCATTCGATCCACGCTCAAGCATTCCTACAGTTCGTTTTTAGGAAGCGTGTCCTTCGAGCGGGCCACTTTTCTCGCGATCGCACTGTTCGATGTTTGGTAATCACGAAAAGTCACTGTGGCCCGTTTGTGGTCACCGTACACACTCGATGCTCCTCATATCAACACAGGTTTCGTCCCGCGGCAACGTCGATCGCCGTCCGTGTGAGATCCACCGCAGAGTCCGACCGAGAACTGACGCACTGTCACTTTCTGCCCCCGGTACCACGCTGTGCGTGTCCTCACTCGCTCCCTCTCTCGCTCTCTTTCTCCCTCGCCCCGTTGCTCCGTCTCCGTTCACGGGTCGACAGCTCGCTCGTGACTGGCTGCGGCCTCGCGATACGTTCGACGAATCGGATTGCGACGATGCGACGATACGATCCTCGCGGGTCTCCTCCGCGAGGCTCGAGGGAACTCCAACACACCGGAAACCGTTCGATCGCTGCTCGAAAACCCGGCCGAAGCGATCGGCAGGCCGCGTTGGCGACGATTATTCGAACGATACACAGTCACCACTACTGCTACAATTCCTCGATACAGCTGACCGTTGGTGCACACTCGCGCGCACACGTTCTTTCATACACTGTGCTACTCGTCGTGTCCAGTTGATGCGACAGCGGCGAGCGTGTAGCAAGAGAAGTAGATGAAGAAAGCGGCGAACAAGTAGCAGCGACCTCCACTCTCCACGGAAGAACGGAACCGTCTGAGCATTTGTGGATTTCGCCTTGGGGTCCCACTCTCGGGGCTCACTTCCTGCCGAGGCGGCTGTCCCCCCCTCTCTCTGTTTCGCTCGCTCCGCGCTCACCGCCCCTCCCCAACCGGCTACCCTACCATCCTTGCTACCAGCAACCATACCTAACGGGCCGACGGACCAGGCCAGAGCCTACCAACGACAATCGATTGGCACGCAAGCCTGCCATCATTTCTCTCGACCAATCGCGCGGCTCTCTGCTCCAACGAAGGCGGCGCCATCACGTCATGACGTCATCCCAACAACCCCGACGACCTCTCGCGGCGAAGCTTTCACCCCTTCCCTCTGTCCTCTGTCTCTCCTGCTCTCTCTCGCTCTCGACCACCGACGCTCTCACCCGCGTGCGCCAATCCGTCTCTCTCGCATTCTGTCTCTGTCCTTTTCTTTCTTCCTATCCTCCGAGAGAGAGACGGAGAAACAGAGGGAGAGAAACAAACTCGTCTCTCTGCCTCGTGTCCACGCGATGCTCGCCTCTCCTCCGAGTTGCCAGTGTTTCGTCCACGCGTTCCTGTATTCCGACACTCACCCCTTTCCATCCCCTCTGACCCCTGCCGCCGCTGGACTCTGATTCCTCCGCGAATCGCCTCTCTCGCAGTCGTCTCGAGTCGTTTTCCTACGCTCCACGCGCTCTCTTCGCTGGTCTTTCCCCCTTTTCACCCTCTCGTCCACCCCCGCTTCGTCTCTTCGTCTCTGTCTATCGCGAGGACGATTCGGAGCACGAATCGTGTCGCGGGACTCTGCTTTTCGCGCGGGTCCAGTAACCTTCGAATCTCACGGTCCAAAGTATTAGCGGGGGGTGATAGGGACGAGGGAGGACAGATAACGAGTTGGATCCGCCGATGCAAAGGACGAAAGTTCCTCCGGATCGCGGAGATTGTCTCCCAGCCGCGAGGTTGACGATCCTCGGCGACGAAATGCTTCGCCACCCCCTGCCGTGGGCCGGAATCGGTCAGGCGCAAAATAAAAATCATTTTAAATGGAACGCGACTAGGGGGTCGCGAATGTTGACAACAGGGAGTTTCTATCGAGCAGACAATAGCAAGTCACTCGACGCGGCACTTGACGGTGCGAATATGTTCTAACTGCGTAGGCATTCGTATCTTATCAACCTTTTTTCCATGTAGCGAGCTTTCTTTTAGGATTACGATGTTTCCAACGACGCGGGAAAGCTTGGAAACTGTGTCAAGGGCGCGCGGACGTTTCGTTAAACTATTCGGATGAATGCAAAGCTGCTCCGAAGCAGATCCTTTGATTCTTTCGCGAGTCTCTGCAATTGTCGAGCGTAGTCGCGCCAGGCGAAAAGTGGCTATCGCTCTCCGGGCGATCGAAAGTAAACTCGCGAGTTAATTTAGAGGCGGCTAAAATAGGATTAGCTCGCGTCGCGATTCGTCGTATTGAAATCCGTCCGTTACATTCGGACGATTTGACCCATTTCCGCCTTGTCTCGTCTTCGCCTCCCCCGCCGCCCTCCTCGTTCCACTCCATTCATTCTCCCGTTCCTTCGGCCCTCGCCGTTCGTGAAATCGACAAAGAGGCTCGGCAACCTTTCCTGAAAGAACCTTCATCGGCCGATGCGACTCCGTTTAAGCGGGTTCCTGCGTAGGACCTGTTGCCGCGACTCCACGGACAGACAGAGAGGGAGGGAATCGGCGCGAGCGAAAAGGGGAGAGAAAGAGCGAAACGCATAATGGAAGAATGCGTCATAGATAATCGTAGCGCAACCCCGACGTGCCTCGTGCGTCAGCGACAATGAATGTAACGGTGGCTCGGTGGAATCCCATTCGAACCTTCGCCGTCGTTCGCTTCCAACGAATAGGAGCTGCTCCTTTTTCCACCCCTTTTTTCCTTCTCGCTGATCCACCCCTCTTCGGATCGATCTTTTTTCAGCGAAACTCTTACAGAGCTTCATGAAGAATGAAAACTGAAATTGTCTCTAGAAAACATCGGAATGACAATTGCGAATGGCTGATTATTTTTTAATTAAATCACTATCGTTGTCTGCGATCGCTCTCGCAAATATCGTCGCAGAAATGTCGATGCACATATTTTCCCCGATGATGATTCAAAAAGAAGGAATTCGATTTCATAAACGACATACAATTATGCACCGGTGAGAGTGCGACCGTTCGTTCGATAAGTAGGCAAGGTTGTTGAGATAAGATTATCGCCTCGATAAACAGAAAGCGCAAGGTCCCGAGTGAATCAATCTCTCGATCGATTAATCTCCTAATTATCAAAACTGACGCGGCTGTTATCGCTCGGTCGCGGTCACGGCTTCCATTTTGCTAGCGAAAAATTTCGAGTGACGAACGGAACGGGGAGTAAATCAAAACAAGGATGAGTAGTCGGAGGAGCGTTGCGAAGGGTCGAGACAGTCGATGCAACAATGCAAGCCGCAAGAATGACGCGTCGCTTCGCCATGGTCGCAAACCACCGACGATGACTCGTTCGGAGTGACCGAATATTGACACTTGCTTAACGAACCTGCGAAAATTTATTGCTAATTGTGTCGGTGACCGCGCTACGCGGTTGCGAGTACATCCGTAACGACTGTAACCGCTGTTTTTGTTTGAAAATCGATTGCTATCGGACCTCAGGGAAGTCCCTGTTCCTACATATAAGGAGCGGTGAATAATAATACTGGTCGAAAATGCAGGCCGCTATCTATCCCCAAAGTGAAATGGGTTCAAGTCGATTGGTTATGACTAATTAGCGCGTCGACGAGTCTAGGTTTAGGGCCGATGCACACGAGTGGTTCGACGTTATTGAACTTTCCGATCGGCGACGATGCGCCAATATAATTTATTTATTTCTTTCTTTATTTATTTATATACAGGAAGCAATTCCCATTAGTATACAAGTAGTAAACTACAGTTCAATAGATGACGAACAACAAATATAAAGAAAATAATAACTTTAAACTATAAATTGCAAATAATATATGGCGAGATTAAGTAGAAAGAGAAAAATCAAAAGAAGTCAAAAATTTGTTTTCTGAATACCGAAACTGAGCCACAAAACATGTCCAAGTTATGGTCAAATGCAATATAATATTGAGCACTGGCGTGCTTAGTATCATTGCTAATTTTATTTCCTTCGTTCTCCAAACAGCGTCGAAATTTCGAAGTGAGAATCGACGACTTTATTCTCGGAGCTCCGCGCTATCGATTTAATTAACTCGACTCTTTGAGTAGGAGAATTTCGCTTAAACCTTGTCACTACTAAAGCAAATATTAATTACTTCGTTGAAACTTCACGCGTGTCCTCTGACAATCTCATTTCGCCGGAAGACAATCGACAATTAATAGCGGCAACAAAGCGCTTGGCTTCTCCGCAAATTTCACGAAAATTATCGAACCGTAACAAGAGGACATTGATCGTGGGAACAAAGCAGTCTCGTGCGCGCAAAGTGCATACTGGCGCTCGATGATCGCCCGACGAGGACGCTGAAAAGCGGAGCGCGGCGTCGCGTCGCGTCGTTTTCGGCAGGAAGTCGCATGGATCCGCGACGCGACGCGACGGCCTGTCCGCGAGTCGACACGCCACAAGTGGCACATAAACCGCGCGGAATAAGTGGATTGATGGGTCGTTCCCGAAAAAAAAAGAGAGTAGGAAAAGAAAGAGGAAGAGGATCGAGAGCGGCGCATGGAGGGTAGACAGGAGAAACTGTACAATAAGTCGGGCCTCGACAGTGGAATATACAGCGGGCGGTCTTTGTGATTCAAATCAATGTTTGTGATACTCGATGGCACGCCGCTTTTGTGCCGGTCGAGCTTTCGTTTAAGCAGATACGTACGTATGTACCTGCGCGTACATATCGAATACGCGCGACTTGAATGCTTCTTTCTCTCGGTTTCCCTTTCTTTTTGTCACTGTTGTCCCCCTTCGGCGCTCGCTCTATCCCTCCCCCCCCCTATCGCTCTCGTTCTCTCCTCCTTTTGATAGTTACGTTTGCACGAGCACCTCATTGTGCCGTTATTACGCGTGCATAATTGGATTTTGCAGGTACCATGGTCCGAATGAGACTGACGAAGCGTCTCGATTTCAATGCGCGCCTTGCTCTTTTCCCGCTCTCTCCTATTCACAATGAAATCGGGCGCGTTACAAAATTCCAGACGGATCGAGAGGTCAATAGCTGTTTGTCTTAGCAAGTGCTTATTCTGTCACAGATCTCTTTAACGTGACCTAACGCATAGGGGAGAGTCGTGCTGTACCGACTGACGCGGCGTGCAGTTTTGATTCAATTTTAGCACTTTATTTGGATCAACAAATAAATAACAAATAATAAATTTGATAACTAGACTGCGGATTTTTATGCAAAAGAAAATGTTTAGGAACGCATATAATGAATTTAAACTTGAATAACAAAATGTCTTATTTTCTAAATATTGCAACATGAATTGTATTTTTGATATTTTACATATTTTAGCAACTGTCGATAATGCCGAAGATTTTTAGAATATTGAGAATTGTCGTAAATGCATAAAATTCGCAGTCTAATGATGACAAATAATTATTTCATCATTTATGCTGTTTTAATGTATTATACATGTATGTAGATACGTTAATATTCTGAGTTTTAAAAGTTATTTTCTAGATTTACTACTTTATTTTTCGTATAAGTAAATATTGGATCATGGCAATATGGCAATTTTAAATATTAACTTTGAATGACTTTTTCTCCTTTTAGAAGGATACCTTTATGTTTTTATTGTATGCGAAAGCTCGTTACAAAGTGATGTACATACATAATACATATGGTTGTTATTCTGTATTCATATTCGTATTCACAGTTATTCTCAGTACATGATGATACATTTTTGCTTAAAATTTTTTTCAACGTAAACAAAGTAAATAAAAAATTGATTAATTTTTGAGGGAGTATGTTGGATTCTATATGCGAAGCAAAAATTAATGTAATAGTAAATTATTTTACTCTTTATGTATATTATGTATAATCTATTAGATGCAATAAGCAGTCTGTTAGTTTTGAAAGTTTCTTTGTATAATATACAAAGAAGTTTGCACATGGTTGTCCAGTACCGATTATCAAACTATTGTCCGGTATCAACCAGTCAATGTTTAGACAATACAGACAAAATATTTTTGTTAGAAAGATAATAAGGAAAATAAAAAAAGATATAACAGCGAAACGTAAGTTGCAAAGAAACATTTCAAGCACACATTGAATGCACATATAACAAATATATGAATTACAATCTGTGATACATATGGAAATATAATTTGAAACTTCATATTCTAACACCCAAATCTCATGGTTTGTTATTATTAAGCATTCATACCCAAAAATGTGCTAATTAAATGATTGGTCGGTACTGGACAAATTTTTGTTTCCTACTTCAACTTTTTTATTCTCGCAAATAAGTAATTCTTATTGTTGAATGTCACAAAATTGATTTCTATCCATTAGTGAAATTTTATTTTTACTACAAATTGTTATTTTTTATTTTGTTTTTTAACAACTCTAGCTCAAAATATAATAAAAAATCTTAGAGCCATCGGCACTGCACGACTCTCCCCTAATTGAGACACGGCTGAGAGGCGAAATCAATTAACGCGTCGATGACTCGCGGAAGAGACTGTAACAGGAAATACTAATTCAAACGAAAACAACGATCGTGTTTCCGGACGCGAGAGAAAGCACTTTTCGCGCTACGACAGAGAAACCGCGAGACGAACCCCGCAGCACAATGGCGTTGTGTACGCTATTGTCGTTCACTATTATTTTCGTCCCATTAACCGCGTTCATGCGAAGGCGGTCGACCTCCAGCGTCGACCACGGTCGAACTTCTTTATTCGTGCGGAGAAAAAAGCTAAGGGATGGGGCGGCGGGAGAAAGAAGCGCCGAGAAAGGCGGCAGAATGACGGTTAGAGGAAAAAACAACAGCGAGGAGTGACCGAAGGAATTCGTGGGCGTGCAATTGCCAACAGGTGATACCGCCGGGGCTTGCTCTTCGAACTCGAATAGTTAAAGAAAGGCGCGGACTGCGCGCAGGAGGAAGAGAAAGGGGAGAGAAATGGGGTGGAAATCGAGGGGGGTGGTAACTATGGCGAAAGGGTGGTCCACGAGGTCTTTATCGTTTCGAGGACCGATCACAAAGCTCGATTGTTACCATTCTTTGAAATCCGAATAAACTCGTTGATCCGACCAGGACCAACTTACCATCGGGGGGTTGGAATTTTTACTCAGCGTCCGCGCGAACGTCGTTCCATCGTTTACGCTGGACAATTCTCGGTATGTTTATGACACGGAAATTGCTGTTTGAGAAAGTCAGCATGCGTAGGCTTCGGATCGCGAAGCTGCGTTCCATAAACCGGGTATTTACGACGGGTATTTCAATCCGCGTTGCTAATATCGGTACCGCCGAGGATGGATTCCGTTCGTCAGCTTTTACGACCGTTTTTTCCAAGAACAGCCACGTCGTTGCGTTGAACCCACCGACTGGAACAACATCCCAGTAACGCTGTGACCATATAATCGGGTGCAAATGTAACGCAAGTGCATTGAAGGGTTGCTTTTTGCCACTTTTACCAGCGAAACGTCGTAAATTTAGGTTGGCCTTACCTAATCTACTTCGGGAAACGGGACCGCGCGCCGCTATAAAATGTGAACAGTTGTAAAAGTTCGATTGGACCCGTAAAATACGTGAGTCAGTAGGCGGTATTTTTTTCTAAGGGCAATCGCAAGCGCTTTTATTGTTCTAGCTAATCCTGCAGGTATACAACAAACAAACTAGGCGGAGTCATTTTTTCCCGTATTTAGACCCCTTCGAAAATTTGAAAGGCACAGCTGCTGTGCAATCCGGCCGTTACTTATGAACCTGACCTTTTCTTACGACGCATGATAGCCGAAGGCGCAATGATAGCACTTAGAGACCCTACAATGAGAGACTAGACACCTCGTATCCACTATTGGATACCAATAACCGCCAATAACTGGCCATTCCCGCCTATTTCTAAATTTACTGTTTTCAAAAAATAGATATTTGAAAGTTAATGAAAGAATTTTCGTTATACAATTCTCATTTTTTGTGATATCTATTTATATGAAAACGTAAAGCTTAATAGTAACCAAAATATGTATATTTACAAAATTCTATATGTAATCATACTTTTCATTTATTAATTTGTTTTTTACGTCACTATATCTTTTGTGTTATTCATTTACAATAATGGATTAAAATAATATAAATAAGGTGAAACAAATAAAGTGAAACGTAAAAGAAAAATGTTTTATTTACAATGATTCGCCATACTTCTGCTGTTAAATTTATCAGTTATGTTTGTTTGTTTTTTATTCGAAGTTTTCAATCTAAATACTAAAAATCTCTTGAAGATTTAAAAAAATAAATTGTGACAATTTAATAAATGTTCCGCTTTTATATTTTTACATTTACCCATTAAAAATACTCTTACATTATTATTATTTAAATTATTAAAAAATTTGAAGTAATGACGAAATATATACGTTCTAATTTTATAAATATTTTAAATGTTTGTACATTTACCGAGTATAATGAATTTTTAGTACATGATTTTAACTGTACAATTTTACTGAAAGTACAATTTAACAGTGTTTTTGAACCTGCAGATTTCAAAAAATTATCATATACTTTGCAAGTGTTTGTAATGGAATGCATAATGTAGCCCGCAATATTATATAATGAATTTAGATCCAGGAATATTAAGTTTACATTCACTGAATTATTGAATTCAGGTATTTTACTTGAATTTAATGTAATGGCGAACTACAGCAGGTACGGCATCAAACGACGTCACGTGCATTAACTCTGATATGGTCTTCGCGTTTTCTTTATGCAATCATGTATTTTATTTCAGTCAACAAGTGTTTGAGTTTTAAGAAAAGCGTAAAACAATGAGTGTTATTATAAACCTTTGTTGGTGTTTAACATTCTATTCAAATTTCACTATGTACCTCAATAATTAGGTATGTAATAACAATTAACGGTTCTTATCAATTCAAACTTTAAGGAGCTAGACTACTGCAACGGCACGAAAAAGTATTTAGCTTTTGAATGCACACTGTAATAAAAATAACATGCAACTCATCTGCGGTTTTGGAGTTAAGTGAAACATATTATGAATTTTGAATAACAATTGTAAAAATGTAAAAAGGACAGAGTGCCAAGGTGATGGTGATAATATGTCTAAACGCTGCACCTACCTATTATCTTCGTTTCGGATTATCTGAAATCAGAAAACAAAATTTTTTCATTAAACATAGCTCAATATCTACACATTTTTTAATATCTATGAAACTCACGAAATAACAAAATTTGGAAAAAAGGTGTCGATTTTCGCTAAAAATTTGTCAGTAAATCGCTTACAGATTCCACAAAAAAATGAATTCGCACAAAATCATTCGCTAACGCCTACGCATTAAAGTATATTTAGTGAAAAAATTTTAGTTTATAGTTTTAGATGATGCAAAATGAAGCTTTTTGAATAACATCGCTTGAACCTCTGCAATAACGAACCATCAGCACTTTCGACATCCTTAATAAGAATTTTTTAACTTTCATTGTTGTTTTTTATCGGCCATAGTATGCACAAATAAAATGTGAAATCGCAAATAAATTGAATGTTTAGTTTTGTTACAATGCGCATTCGAAAATTAGATACTTTGACATGCTCTCACAGTGTTCTAACCAGGGCTGCGGAGTCGGTAGAAACAATTCACGACTCCGACTCTGACTCCAAATCCTTGTTTTTTTTACTTCCGACTCCGACTCCGATTCCGACTCCGACTCTCGAAATTGAAAAAATATATCTTCAAAATAATTAAAAGTTGTAATAAAATTGAATAAATAGTTGAAATATTGTATTAAACTCTAAGAATATGGAACAGATAACTCTCATATAATCATCACAACACGACTGTTACTTTCTCAATTTCAGGAAATAATTAGAAAATACATATCAATTTGAGAAATACTAAAGAAAAAGTTTCCTTTTTCGAAAATTAATATAATCTCTAATATTTCGTAGAGACACTTGTTGCTTTTAGGGCTGTCTTTTATCTTTTTGGCACTAAATGAATTATTTCTTCTATAAAAACCATAGGGAGGTAATTCCAAGCTTCTTAGATAGATATAAATAAATTATCATGCTTCTCATTATTAAACTTCTGCTCATTGTACCTGTGTTTATTAATATTAGCAATATATTTATGTATTCATAGACTTATTAATGATTTATTGTAAACAAAAGAGCCAGAACCGGAGTCGGAGTCGATATTTTTTTTTCTGACTCTGACCCCGACTCCAGAAGTGGATATAGCTTTTTTTTACTCCAGTTCTGACTCCAATGATTAGTAATTACTCCCAAACTCCGACTCTGACTCCACAGCCCTGGTTCTAACACCTTAAAAAGGATCGTAACAGGGTTAAAAGTTCGCCGATGCTGAAATATCGAGGAAAACGAGATAATTGTACCAACCTTTTAACTAAATAACAAACAAAAACACAGTCGTACATATGAATTAATTATGACGATGAAAGTATTTAACAAAATCGAGATTTACTGAAATCCACCTGCGCTGAAGACTAAAATAACCGTAAAAATGAGAAGTAAAAAAAATTGGATCTTTTTTTTTCTATTACACAGAGGTATGAGAAATTGAAGAATTTACGAGGTACAACATTTAATAGAGTATTTCTGGGTTTTTAATTAGCGCGGTGATCGCTAATTATAATGGTCGGGGATTTCCTCGGCAGTTTTGTTGCGCGAAAACTCGCAACGAGAGGTAGTCCGAATGTGCAAGGGATCCTGGATCGGTCCTGCAGGATTGAAAAGGGACTCGCCAACACAGGTGTACAAATAAATTGCGCGGGAATCCGATTGGCTCGCCTCCGGTTCTGGCTGCATCATTCTCCCTGATTGCCGCACGACGCGCGTGCAACCGCTCGCTCGCGCGAGGGCAATCCGTTCTCCTACGATTATACGCGTCCGCGCAAATCAGAGTCTCATTGCGCTGTCATCGGCTCGCATGCATGCCTTGCTTCTGACGACGTAATCTCTCCTGCCACGTTGCGCTTTTTTTTTTCTTTCTCTCTTCGCTTTTTTTTCCCCTTCCTTTTTTCGGAACGTTCGAAATTTACGCCTTGGCGAGACTGAAATCACGAGGCGCTTCAACGTGTCGTCGGCCAATTTAACGATCATTCATCGAGGGAATCCGCGATGCCACGACCGGAATGCAAGCTGCGAGAAGTATAAGCTTGTCTCATTGCAGCCTCTCCGAAGGATGCAGAAGTTGTAATTAAGTCAATTACAATACCGCCTCGCGGCGAGTGGGAAGCTGTTTAGGAATTTTTGCTGATTCTAAATTACAATTCGAAATCGATTTCTTCCGTGAATGAATCGATCGAACGCGACGCTCCGTGGAAAGGAGCGCGCCCCACCGCAAATTCGACGCGGGCTAATTTTTTTTTTTTATTTCGGAACGCGCGTCAACGCGATGGGAAATCGCGACGATCCCTTTCACCGCCACATTCAATGTTACACTTAATCCGTGACCTGTCACCGGTGACACCCAGGACACGATCCCATTTTCTCGGTGCATACGATTTCGAGAGATTCGTTCTGCACCCTGAATGTTGCCTAACAGATGCTTCAGACTTGTACAAAATACTCGCGGGGAAGGTGAGCGTTGCCAAAACACAGAACACACTCGATACAATTTCGACTTTTTGTAAAGATTGTTCAATTTGCCAGAAATTATAAAACTAATTGGCGCAGAGGGAAACTTGTGCAGTTTTATTGAATAATACAAGTATTTTATAGTGATTCGTTTCGTTAAACGATTCCCACGTTGCTGTCGCGTTTCGAGCAAAAAGTTGAGAATCCCTGATCAGGGTCAGGCCCTGTTTTTCGCAAGCTTCCCCTCGGTACAACCGGGCCCCATAGTTTTGCTCCACATAGTTGAGGTGAGCCTTCGAGGTAAAACCGTGAAGACGAGGGTTCCGAGAGCGGTGGATGGAAACCGGCCAGCGGAGGGCAAAGGGGGCGGTCCCCTGGTTCGATATTTATTGCGGGGATGCGTGCCGGGCAGATATTATTATTTGTACCGCGAGCATAATTCAAGCGGGTCGTTAAAATTATTTTATTACTTGTTCTACACTCGCCGCTCCCAGATTCCACGTTGTAACCCTCCTGCAAGTGTTCTTAGCGCCCGTAAGTCTAAATCTTGACATATACGAGTGTCATTTTCGTATTTTGTTATCACGCTCTGTGAGAAATCAGTTCCTCTGCAATTAACAAAAAGGAGAAATTGAATTCATTTTGGGGAATTATGATAGAGTAGAATCTCGATTATCCGAAACATAATTCCCCTTATTTTAATAATCTAGGTTTCCCATTAACTAATGCACTCGCTATAAGAGTACAGTGGAACTCTGGAAACTTGAACTATAATTTAATAATGTTTCATTATTAGCTTTTTAATATAGAGCTTCATTAAATATTGCAGTATTCTCTAACACCAAACAAATTATTATTGTCATATTATAGATCTCTCTGATCTCTCTACACTGAACAACTTCTGTTAATAAAGTTATTTTCATGTCTTAAAAAATAATAGAGATATTTAAATGCTAATTTTTATTGGATCACCTTGTATAAATAGTTAATATCAAGTCGGTTAATCGAGACTCTACTAAATAAAAAATAAACAGTGTTCGGAATAATTATATGATTTTAAGTTTTGTACATGAAACAAATTTATTGATCTTGCAGAGTTCTAAAAGATTCCAAAATACGGTAGGGAATTTATATTGTAACATTGCTTTTAAATACAGTGTTACAGTTTTTTGAATTACGGAAATTAATTAATCGCGTTCCTTTTTTATGAAACCATAAACTTTTGGGAAGAAATAAGAATCTGTAGATAATAACGAAGCCCAACGAATAAGATGAGTGTAAAAAATCGTTACCACTTATTTTTTGGATAAAAATTGACTTACTATTGTCGAAGCGTGAGTCTTTGTATTGTAATCTAATAGGAATCACTTTCTACTTCGCTAGATTTCAGTAGTTTATTCATTAAAATTACAGTTAGCTACTAAGATGGAAATGTTACTTACTATGTATTTCGTATGTTACGAACGTAAAAAGTCGATTAGTATGTCAAAAGAAGTCATTCCAGGATTTTGTTAGACAAATTGTCTCAAAGTAGTGGTCAAGAAAATTGCATTACTTCAAAAATATCAATATTTTGTGAGATAATTCATGCATGATCGAACTGGTACAATAGATGTTGAAACAAATTATGGGAAGATATTGCAAGACCATGTAACAATACTTTGATGGAGTCAAAAAGTTTGCAGTGTATCTATTCATACATATATATAGATATTCTTCTTTCACAGGTTTCTTTGAAGCGATTCTTTCAGCATTTTTCTCGATCTACAGATTTTGAATTCACATAGAAGGGTTCAAATCGCGTCTACCACTTTTCCAGCGTCGATCTCTTTGTCTCTCTCTCTTTTAATTAATTAGTTTATTTATAAAGGATATGCACCCTTTAGTATATACAGTAAAGGAATATACAAAAAAAAAAAAAAAAAAAAAAAAAAACAAGAAAATAGTACACTATAGGATAATACAATAGCCACAAATAGTTAAGCAACAATTGAAGATATTCTATATACCATGTATAAGGTAAACAAGGCAGTAAAGATGGCTTATTTGTTTTATAAAAAAATTTGACTATTTGTTTTATAAAAAAAATTCAAAAACTTTCTACAGAAAATGCATTAATTTTAAGGAAAAATTAGTTCTATAATATAATGACGCCAATGCTACTCATAAGTTATGTCACCAGTAGATGGACGGTATTATGAAATATTTTTTTACATACAAAAAACGCATTTTATTATAAATATTAAATTCTTGAAACATCAAAGAATTTCTCTACAAAATGAAGAAACAATAATGTAAAATAAAATTGTAGTTCTTTCACAATTATCGATTAATCTACTAAGGCATTTACTAAGTACCGTTCCTCTATTGACGTGTTTACTTTAGATGTGAATATATGTAGATATTCGACAAAATGTATTGTCAAGGAGTGGGGCAATTTCATTGGTCGCTACTGCAATAAATGCTAAGTAAGTGTAAACATTAGAAGCAGTCAAAGAGTCAAAGATATTTGCAAATTGAAATATTTGAGAAGTGGTCAGGACTAGTTTACGAGGACGCAAAGTCTAGCTCGAAATTCGATTGCGAAACGATCAGGCTCTCGTTTCACCGTGATTATCCGGTAAAACATGTTCCACGGTGTCCGACAATGGAAGGTAAGTATCGCGTCGGTCAACGGCATGGGCGTACTTCGGCAAACTCTCCTGTCGCTTCTGTGTCTTCGCAAGGCGCGCAAAGTGGCGTGACGAGTGGCCCGAAGAGAGGTTCCTCGAGTTACAGTCTTTCCACCTCCCTTTTCCACTCGCGCCGTGGCAAGTAACTTAAAGTCGTATCAATCTCATTTATGCCAATTTCGCGTCTCGTCGAGCCCCCCCGCCTAACCCATCGACACGGGCCCCGTGCCCCCATCGTGTGTTCCATACCGCCGCACCACGTGATTGCCACGTCAGACACGTTTTCCAGCAGAGAATTTTCATGACAATCGGTCCGTAGCTGGCAGCGGAAAGGGGCCAACGGGTCTCCTTGGCCGACTTGACACGTTCCTCCGCGTATGCAAATCGCGGCCAGAGGAATCGGCGGAGCCGATTTATTTCGCGCGCCGCACCGACCTCGCCTCGCCACGCCGCGATTGATTATTCACCGATCAGACCCGGTTTGTCGACTCGATTAATCTTCGTGAAAAATGTGACGATTCCTTGAGCCACCGACGGCACTCGGTCGCACAGGTGGGGGGGGAGGAAATAATTTAGCGAGCGGCGTGCACGGACGCGCGCTAATGAGCACGCGGACCGAGATCGATGATAAATAATTACGAGCGAGTTTACCTTTTTCCTCTTCCGCTCTCTCGCAATCGTTTTTACTCGTCGCGTCAAGATTTTCGTGCTCGCACGTTGTCGACGCTTGTTTCGACCTCGACGATTACCTCGCAGCGTGAACGCGAACCTCGTAACGCTCTTTACACGAGTTAAATCGCAATGACGTTCGCGCGTCTCCATCGATAACGTCCGTGCCCGGCTCATAAATATGTGATGAGCAGGGTAAAAATGAAGGACTAACGTGCAAAGTAGCCATCTAAGCTAGACACCGGCCACTCGACTGCATAATTTCGAATACACAATAAATTGCTCCTCTCGAACATAATGGGAGACGCGCGCAGATCTTCGGACAAGTTTGGCACGATTTGCCCGAGGACCGAGGACCTTGAATCGCGTCAGGGAAGAAGGGTACACGTCGAAGGGTAGATACCCTCGTCAGAATCGTCATCGAGGTGACAGGTAAATACAGGGGAGCTCTATCTGGCCCACCGAAGATACATGCACGATATACACTCGTGAGCCAGAAGAGGAGCGCGGGGCAGGGGGAGGGAGGGTGGTGGAGTGCTTGCAAGTAAACGAGAATTAAATCCGAAACGACGCGACGGTCTCGTTTGTTCGAGATCAGTTTGCTGTTGTGACCTCGGAGAAATCGTGCGTGTAAGGCCAACGCCTCGAGCATTGTTCGAAAATAGTAACCGAGAGATCTGAGGGGTTTGAATGTGCAATGATTGGGTTTGCTAGTGAAGTTAAGCTTCTGGGTAATGGTGGTCATTAGAATTTTCGTGAGGGGTCTTACGAATGCGAAACCGGAGTAGAGAAGAGAAGGAATAACAGAAGATAGGAAGGAGATTACATTTGAATTCATGACTGCTTTGATATCAACTCTGGAGACGATGCAATATATGAGACGAAAATTTGATATAATTTTTTCTTTTCTACGATTATAAAAATTGATTCTTCAGACATGAGATTCACGAACGCAGTACACGTATAGACGAAACGAATCAATCGTTTATCCAGCGCGGCGCACGCAGTCGTTAATTGGCAAGCGCTGCGAGCTAGTAAAAACTGGCAGCGATCATCTCTTGGTTCGGTCGATCGTCGACGGTTAACTCTTTCTCATCGCGAAGATACTAATCCGGCTGCGGCTTGCACGCACCATTACACTCGCCGGACGCAACGCTCGCCCACGCTGGCACGCACACGAGCGTATGCGAGGGGCAAACGGCAAAGAGGAGAATGTGGTCTGGCGATTGGCTGGAAGCGTGTCCGTGTGACGTGGAAACGGGAGCCAAGGTGCAACGGAGAGAGAACGCGGAGAGAAAAGTGAAGAGCGGAGACCAGAAAGGAGCGGAGAAGAGGGATTAAAAACGGGAGAAGAAGAGAGAGAGAGAGAGGAGGGTTGCGCAAAGAGGGTGAGAGAGGGTCCGAAGAGTAAGAGAGGAAAGTGGGCAAAGAGCAAAAACGGGGAGAAGCCGAGAAGGAACAGAGGGAGGGAGAGAGCGAAAGAGACAGAGGGGGGAAGGCAAAGAGACGCGGGAAAAAGTGCGTGCACGTACGCGCAGCATCCAGCCCCTGTTTCTCTCTCGTTTCCCCGGCTCTTTCCCTCTCCGTCCTGTCGGCATCAGGGGTGGAAGCCATCTGCATCGCGATGAATGCCACTAACCACCCTACGAGCACCCCTGAAAAACCCCCTTCACCTTCGTTTCAGCCCCTCTGCGAAGCGGCCCAGCCGGACCCGCTGCCACGGGTTCTCAATTTGCGCCGCCACGGGAAACGCGGTTACTGATTTACTGCATGATCATCGAGAATCGTCCGATCGCTCGTACGATCCCCATTTGACATCGAAAAATAATATGAGTATATTAATCGTTTGTTTTTGAGGAGAGCGAAAAGCGACGCGGCAATGTCTGACAAGGAATTTTATAATTACGTTAAAATGAATCATAACTTTTAGAAGATTCTACGTTTACGAAGGAATGAAAGCAGGTTATTGAAGTTCGCGCCAGCGGCACACCTTTGTCCTCGACTTTCTCAATTCCTGCAGGGTTTATTATCGCGGGGTGATGATTTGCAAAATAAGCCCTTCTGTTCGTTTGACTTTCGCCAGCTTCTCGAAGTCAGCCAGTCGGCTCGGCATTTATCAAGTGTACGAATTAAATTGCCGTTTTATTACCCCTAGGGGAGCAGGGCAAGGGCCACCACCCCCTGTTCCCCTTTCATGCGCAGACAAGATTCGGTATTCAACGTTAAACTTTAACCCCCATGGATCTTTGAGCTGTCCAAACTGATTTCAAGGGATCTCTCGAATCCATAGAATGGAGTCTCAACTTTTTAGTACAAAGTTTAATATCCCCGCCGATGAATAATACTTGAAGCTTTCAGTTATGTCTTTGTGAAAATTCAAATCCGCAAGTGTTCAGCGTGTGTACGGAGATTACTGAGCGCAAGTATCGAAGGGAAATGGAAAGGCAAAGAGCGAAAGGAAAATTTACGACGGGAAAACTCGATGAATAGTCGGAACATGGCCTCATCAAACGAACATTTATCCTACGTAGGAAACTTCCGGAAACGCGACACGATTCCTGCATTATGCCGACGTAACGACGACTGTTACGAATCGCCGGTCGGCCGACACTCTAAAACCCCTGTCAGGTTCTAAACACACCCTTTACATACCATCGACCGATTCGTGGGTGGGTTTAAGGGGTTCAAGGGGTTGGCGATACGAGGGGATTTCGGCTGATCGATTGTACGTCGCTCAGTACATTTCTTGGACCCCGAAGTTGCACGCTCGCGGTTTCATGTTGAAGAAATTTAAAACTCGTTTTCTCCAAACCAATTCGTAACGCGAAAAAGACAAATTATTATTCGTATGGATGGATAAAATTGTTTTTCAATATACTATGATCTCGTGATACTTACAAGGGACATTAACCAATCCATATACGCACCGATTTTGATGCGCTTTTAGTATAATATAGAATTGGAAAAAATATTTGACACGTATTTTTTTATCGGTAATCGTTCGTGTTGAATGGGCGAAAATCGCCCTCAGAGTTGGGGATGAAGAACATATTTTATCGAATATCTCAAAAACGACTCAGAAATTCACTATATTGAATAATTTCACCGGATTAATAATTTCAATTATTAGAGTTAACGCTCTTTACCACACTGGTAATTAGTTCTTAGCATGGACTTTAGATTATTTTATTGAATTTATTTATTTCGACATGTATGTTAACATATTTTAAATTGCATGTATGTATTTTGGAAAAAGTGAGAAAAATGATTTTCGTCCAGAGAGAATTAGAGTTTTTATCACAGTGCGGCACAGCGTTGGTCGCGCGAATAGCTCGCGGTGACATTGATTTTGTATTCGTCTTGTTTTCAAGCCTGCGGTTTTACAAACAAACAACGCTTTCAAGCGTTTCCCTCGACCCTGTTTATCGTTGAATTATAGACAAAGCTCGTTTCACGTTTCCGTCCCAGCCGCGACATACTTAATCGCCCTATTTCGCGGAGAACGCCGCAGAAGGGTTAAAATGGAGAAGCGTTCGTGAAAGAGTACGATGGCGTCGATCATCAGAGGCCAGGGGTAAATTTGAAAAGTCCTTCCTTCCTCCACCGTTTCCAACCCCACCGCCTTCGTTCGTTTCTCTGTCTTTTACCCTCTGAACCACGGCAATCACGGCCGCTGCAATTTTTATGAAGTCCTCGTCGGGTCTTCGAGTTCTTGAATAATTCAGGGTCAAGCGTAGGAGGAAGGGGGGCAAGAGAGGAGGCTGGGAAACCGGCGCTTGCGCCTCGACGCGACGTACTGAAACGCCGAAATTTTTGGTTAAAGCATGTTGAAAAACTCAAGGCTCGTGTGCGCCCACGCCACTTGTGCGATGCTTGAACGGTCCAGCACTTTAATAATTTCGTGGTACGTCGAGTAGTTGCGAGGTGGAAATAAAATAGGGAACCGACGAAGTCGTTGCTGTACCGAAAAAATTTGTTTCCCTTCTCCTTTCCTCTCGTATCCCTTCCTCCGGAGAGAATACCGTGTTCGCTAATATTTTTCGGCGAACAGTAAGAACTTTGAGAGTCCATTACAGCACCGAGTCAAGGTAACGAGCAATTCATGAAATAGGTGTCTTTGAAATGTACTGTGAAGTATTAATGAGAACTTCTAAATATTTGCACGGTGATTCTGGATTACTGTTAGCCCGAGGAGGGGTTTACGGACAAATTGCTATTGTCTCCGCGGGAGGCAAGATAACGTTTCGGAGGTCGAAGTACAAGATACCGACTCGGTTCTTGCGGATCAAGGACACTGTTATAAACCTTTCGCCACGGCCGTAATCCTGGCTTTACGGGCTCGCGACTGGGACCGCTCGAACGGAGGATTAACGAGTAATTAGCAGAACGCGCAAGACACGCGACAAAGATGTCCACGAGACTATTGTTCGCGGTATCTTTGGCACCTTTATGTATCAGAAGATCCTGATCTTTAACACCGAGTCACAATATTTTCCAGTCGTAAGAAATAATTCGATTTGGGTAAAAACCATACTGCTTTCTTTTGCTTTGCCCATGATGCAAGCCGTAAAGAATAAGATGTGCTTCCTCAAAGAACTCACTTTGGTTTCCTACTGCGCTTTCCCACTTTCCGCCATATTAAATCTTAGAATGTCAACATAAATTTTACATGGGATGGCAATTTAGGGTTAAAATTGTAAAATATGTTTTTTTCAATTATGTGAAAATGTAAAATACAAATTTATAAAAAATGCCTGGATGCTCAGTACAATCGTATTCCAACTGAAATAATAACACAAAAAAGAAAGTATGAAGTATTTTAGATTCCCAAATGACATAAAAAAGTGAGCAAGTCTGTATGACTGAAGCTGTTATCTGCTATATCTACGTATGTAAATTTACTTTGTTTAACTGCAAACAAGTTTTGTAATGACATTGACTTTTTCTGTAATTCTCTATACGCCTTCAAAAATTCTGCATGCAATGCAAAAAGAGACACGTAACAGCATTCATATACCTACTTAATTTAGATTCATTCTACGCTAATTTATGTTGTTTTTGTTTTATTATTCACTGTGCTCATCATTTGTATTGTTGTTGTTATTTGATAATTTCTTTTTTCTTTTTTTATTATTGTTTATATTTTTATTATAACTAGATTCTATCTTCTCGTAGATAGTTTTATGTTATCCTTGCTGCTAAGTAACTGTCCTTGTTTCTTATTTATTTTTTTAATAATGGGTTTATCCCATAGATAAAATAAATAATGACCTTGACTTTTTTACGTAAAAAGAATTTTTTGAGATTTAAGAATATGCGAATATGTAGTCAATCGAGTACTGATAAAATTTTGTCTGAAACATTTTTTAATTGCACTACCGGAAATGCCTAAAAAATGGTGACAAAACTTAACGGGAAGACCCTGTATAAGGAACACTGGAAACATTCAAATTTGATTTTCTCGAGTTCTTTTGAAAAGTGCATCTTACTATTAGACTAATAATATTTTTAGAAATTGCGATATTCGAGTAAAGATCTTTTTTAGAAATTTTTTAAGAAAATTGTAAGATTATTCAAATAATTGAAATTTCGCCACACGTTATAGTGCTTCAAACTTGTTGTTGTTTAAAGTCGTAGTCGATACATACTATAGTATTACATTAAAACACTTCGAATATTCGAACAGTCCTAATTATTCGAATAACATTTGAAAGTCCGAATTTTTCAAATATGAAATTGGAATTTTACTGGTATTCTAATATTTGAATATCTGTAACAGCTCTAATAGGAACTTGCTTTGTCTACTTTCACGATCCATACTTTACATGGTCAATTTAGGGGGTCGCCCGCATCATTGGTGGGCAAATTTTACATTTTACCGTTATCTTTGCGCCACTTTTATTTGCGGATCTTTATATACGGGGCGTGTCTATAGGGTCTAAGACTTTACTGGTGTCTTGCCTTTTCTTTTGTTGAAGTTCTTCAAAAGTGTCAATTATGAGAGCTAATTAGAACTATATTATGGTAGATGCGTTTTAACTAACTGAATAGTACAAAGCATGGCTTGTAGTGGTATCCGTTTACTCGAGAACTATTTACAGAAAATATTCTATACAAACCAGGAAGCTGGCAACAAAGATTTTATGACAGTACGGTGGTAACTGTTTGTCCCCAATGGACCTTAATACTGGTAACCAGTTACCCGAAGTCATTTACTAATAGCTTAAGGGCTACCAGGTCCGAAAGGTCCGTAATAATTCCGGGAGGGGAAGGGTATCCGAATGGTCACTTCTCGAATATGAGGAAGGATAACCGGTGGTCTCGAAAAGGATGCCTGCGACTTAATAAGTCACTATAACGATCAATAAAATTATCCGCCTATTGCCGTATTCCATAGTACGTGCTCGGACAATGCTATAGCTTTTAACTATTCTCGGCAACGAAACCTGGAAGGCAATAAAACTTGCTACCGTGCTCTATGCGCCTGTGCGTGTTGTTATATTGTTATACAGTCCCTTCGACCGTTAATCGCTGGCTATGTGCGCGCTATTCAGACAATTAAAATAATTTTCAGTACAATCGCGAGGTCGGGTCCTGCAAAGCCGGAATCGGTGAAGGTGAAAAAGGGGTCAAAAGACACCCGGTTGCCGAAGCGTCACGATGACTATGCGAGCCTTCAGATAGGAAAAGATAAATGAAAATCGAGACTGTCGACAAAAACCGATTGATCCCGGAGAGAGTTCCCGAAGCGGCGCGACGGTGCGGTGGGAGGGTACGGGATCGTAGGTGAGGCTTCGAGGTTGCTTCGAGGACGATGGACATCGATCAGGGAACCGTCCTAAGGACGGAGGACCCTTCGTCCTGCGGAGGGGTTGATGGATGCGAGATTACAGCGGCGGGGACACCCGTTGACACCCCATGATGTATCACCCGCAGCCTCCACCTAGTAGCTCGGCTACTTACCGCCTGGAATGGGGTGCGGGCCTTCCAAAACGACCAAACGGAGAAGTCGTGCCTCCTCCTTCCACGCCCACGCCCCTTTTTTAACGCGTCTTCGCGTGGCAAATTAACCACGCTCCGGATCAATCTTAATATCGACCCTGCGCGACAAGATTTCGACGGTCGAAGTACAAGTATGGAAACTGCTGGCGCGGCGAAAAAGTCTCGCGACGCAACTTAATCCCTGGGTTACACCCGTTGCGATACGCGCGGCGCGGCGGCTACGCGACTGGGTGCGGAAATATTCCCGGGGAGAGGAAGAGGGTGGCCAGCAGTGGGCGGCTCGGAAGAGGAGGACGTGAAAGAAACGAGAAAAAGAAGGACAGAATAGGGAGTAGCGTAGATAAGTTGGAGTTGTCGGGGCATCTGCTTTCTTTTGTGCTTCCGGCCATCTTCTGCCACCCCTTTCGTGCTTCTTTTCGGGGTGGAAACGGCTCCGGTCCATTCTCGGCGGAGACGTTGTATCGGGCCAACACACCGAGACCCATGATCAGAGGGGGAGAAGGGACAGAGAGAGAGCGAGAGGGCGAATACGACAAGGTTGGCGGAGAGAGGGCGAAGAAGAACGTGCTGAATAGAAGATTGGAACTCTTTCTGCGGTGACGGCGCTTCTTCCGGCCGGGGTGGCTGATAGTGCCGGCTATTTCCGGTGGCCACCGTGACATTGCTATCGCAGAACCAACGTCTACTATACCCCCGAGGCCATCCACGTTAAACGTCCTCCTTCAAGGCTCACGTGTTCCACCCCTTCCGACCACCCCTATTCCGTATTTTTGCATCGCAGGACGTGGATTTTCGTCCGAGTTTCTTTCCCCGTTTTCACCCCTCGCATTTCGGACACCTTCGCCGAGCAAGGTCTCCTTCCCTCGTTGGAAACTTTTCATTATTGCCGTCTTTTGTCATTTTTCGACCGCGTCTTCAGTACGTCGCGCAAAATGTACAACGAACGCTAAATCGATCGGACCCGGTATCGGTCAGTTTGATGCTAGTTTTGGCAGATACGAATTGCAGCAGCGCGTTAATCAAATCAACGCCGATGGCAGTGCACGGATTCAAGAGTCAGATAAGGACGTTTACCAACGTTGCAATTGATCGCGAGTACAGATAGGAATATCGCGATGTCCGTGCATCCACTGACACTAGCTGCACTTCGCGGCTTATCGGTTATCGCGTATCGAACTCCCTGCAGTCCAATGAGCTCTTAGACGTATCGTAACCTAGCTGAACGTCGACCCTTCGATTGTGTCAGGTTTATCGTCGGTCCGCGGACAAAGGAGATCGTCTCGACGCGTATGCGACGAGCAACATGTTCTTGCATAACCGATCGTCTTTGTTCGCTTCGAGACAACCCTGAGAGCTGAAATTAATCTAAAACTGTCGATACTTTCTCATTTTCGGAAAAAGAAAAGTATCGAGAACGTGTTTGCAAACACGAAAACGTCGAATGCCGCTAGAACCGGAGGAGGATCGAGGGTCCAATTATTTCATGGAATCGCGTTGGGTGTGTCTCGTCCCTGTTCCTCGATTTCAGTAAATAAAGCTCAGCGAGGGCTAACGGTTTGATATTACAACATCCAACGAGCGTACGCGCAACCTGGAAAGACGACGTAAGGACACCGCGAGTTCCAGGTAGTCCTGGGTACCGGTATTCAGCTGTCAATCAGCGCGCGCCGAATCCCGGTAGTCCTGGGGAACATCTGCCCTTGGAGAACGCGATATGTTGGCAGGCGGGGGCGTTGCTAATCCCCCTGCCTCCCTTTCTCTCTCAATTTTGCTTCCTTCTTTATATTCGTCTTCTCTTCCTTTGCTCGCGTTTCACGCAGCCATCAGTTCCCGTTATTTTTTCTCTCCCCTAATTTACAACGCAAAGTGGTCGATCTTCAGAGCGCCAATATTATTCCGTCGCGAAAATCAATGCGCGAAGTAGCCAATATCGACGAGGAATTGTTCTGAAACAATCGCAACGAGGCGACGGGGTCTCAGATTCGCGCTCCGCGTTTAGCCAGAATTGAATAGCATCGAAGGATGGCTTCCGGCGCCGTGATTCACAGGAGACCGGTATACGATTAGCCGCTGTTTGGATCCATTTAGTATTCGGTTGGCCATTAAGAACCGGTCGATACACCGGAATTGGTGAACTTGCAATCGAGTCGGTCCTGTCCTTCAATAGGATCCTCTCGACGGTAATGCTTCTGCGGCCGAGGCCTTTCATTCCACACTTTCGATAATCCGGCCAGGAATTCCGCGTCGCGTCAAAAGTGAAAGACAAATTGGGAAATTGATCGTTCCCCGTTCGTCTACCCGAGTTTCAGGCGATCCGCTTAATCTAATCGAACTCGCACCTCTTTTTTCGCGCCGGGGAACAAAAGTCGTAGGAAAGATCGCGACGCGTTTCTGGATTAACAATAGAAATCACCGTCAAGACCGATTCAAAAGAAGTCTGTGTCTGTTTGCTTTCCACTTTTTTGTCGGTCTAAGGGAATTCGTGGCTGTCCTCGACACTTTTTTTATCCACGAGCTCGATCAATGGCCGCGTTAACGAGTTACAATTGAACTCGCTGACGCCCTTCCCGAGACATCCTCGGTAGCTGTCTGGTATCTTGTTTCCTTTGACCCTACGTCAGGAAAGGAGGACGTAGGAATCGTCTGCGACTCCAGGTAATTTCAGGTACGAAGGGAGAGAAAGAGTAACACGACACCGAGACAACCACCGAAAGCGGCTCGTTTCTTTTTTTTTTTTCTTTTTGCTCTCATTGGTTCTTCTTGTTCTTCTTCCTTAATTCGAGGGATTCACCCTCCTCGGGGACCGAGGAACGATCTCGGTTCGACGACCCCCGGGATCATCGAGGATCGCGCGCTCCCGATTGCCCGTTCGCTCGCTACTCCGGCAAAAAAGGAGCTCAATGAGACAAAGACGTTGGAAGCGAAGGCGATTTGATATTTTCACCGATCTCCACGCCGGAGATCCCTTTTCTCCGCCGCGTGGAAATCCATGGGAGGCCTTTCGTGGAAACTGCGAGCCTGTGGGAACCCATGCATGGAACCGCGCTGATACCTGGTCGAGAACCACGCAGAGGAATGCGTTTTCCAAGGGGTACGGGTGAAATTTGTCACGACGATTCTCCGAGATTCTTCTGAGTTTTCTAATTCTAGTATTTCTAGTTCGAAATAGCTGGACGCGCTTTTTATTTATTTAATCATAGGGTAAAAAACCTTTATGGGATTGCACCACTTTGATAGCTTATAAAAATCCACGTGCGTGGATTCGTTGGATATCGTTGAACGATAGATGAAACCGAAAGTCTTGTGAGATGAGTCAATTATGGCAAGATAATGAGCATTAAAGGATAATGAATTTGATAAAATGATACATAAGTTGCGGATACTGTTAACAGCAGATAATAAGGTATTGTTAAGTGTATAAGGTTGGATAAACGTGGTCTTTTTGCGTCTAAAGCGGATAACGTGACATTTGCAAAGACTGAAATTGAATTTTGTTTTTTATACATCAAAAGTATCTTCCACTCCCCTAACAGGATACATTTTTAGGCCGTTCGTGTGGAGTAGGAATTATGAGATCTTTAATGCTCAAATTATAACGAATTTAGTGCGAGTGAAAATTTCAGAGCTGTCATGTAATAAATAAATGAACTTTTAGAGGGCCGACATTTTTCCATTCAAATTTTGAATTTTTTTCGAAAAATTTATGCATATACAACTTATCCGGCCCAGAACGGCATGAGAAATATTGAAAATTTTCAAAACTTGAATTTTAGTGTTTCTAAGGGTTTTAATATCGCTAATCACAATTTTAGGGTCAATTTATCGAAATTTTACGTAATAACAGTGTTGCCAATCTGAACAAGGCTAAATGAGTAGCAGACATAACATTCATGTATAAATATTCCTTTTATTTGGCGTCACCGAGAGCTAACGACGTGAACGTAGAAAGTTTTGTAGCTCCATTTTTGGTTTTGTTTTTTCGTTCTATAATATTTTCCCGTTACTATTTTTGTATTTTATAATTTTTTTGTATTTTATGGGTTTGTATTTATGTTCTCTGATATGAAAAAAGGGAAATAGAAGCATAATGGAATTTTTATTCAGTAAATATTTGTTATCAAAAATATATTCTCTAGACAGAAATGAGAATGCAGACAAGATCGTATTACGTATATCTACCGTAACGAACCAGGTTCAGCGATTGTAGTCTATTTTATACCTTATAATTAACAAACTAATCATACGGCGACAAAAAGACACCATCTAGCAACTAGAAACTCAATTACTCAATCATATATGCTTCTCAAACACATAGATTCATGTATGTATATGCATGAGGACATGAAATATTCTTATAAACGCACATTAAATAGTTGTCTATTTTGGACCACTATAGTGGCTACTCCGGCCCTCTAAAGGTTAAGGCCTGACACACACTATCGATCCGCTCCCGGTTTTTTCTTCAACTACTATGACCGGACCGTGGCCGAACCGGGAGCGAACCGATAGATAGTGTGTTTCGGGACTAGAGGAGTTAACAGATCCACAGAATATATCAAAATTTTATTATTATATGTATAGATCAATGTCAAGTGCGCGTATGCGTATGTACTATAAACGAGAGTTGCACATTCATGAAATAGCGAAGAAAACACAATAAATTGCCTCTTCACAGATGAATGTATACAAACCGGGGTTTTCGTCGATATGTTTAGGCAACGGCACTGTCCTTGAGTCCGCTACAAACTACAGTAGACTCCCGTATAACGCGAGTTCTTAAAACGCAAATTCCTATAACGCGCCAAAGATATTGCGACTACTGTTTTCATACAGGGTGTAACACAAATGTTGCACGTCCTTGAAAGGGATGATTCCTGAGATGATTTTGAACAACTTTTTCCTTAGCGAAAATGTTAGGTGGGGCTTTGTTAATGAGTTACTACACCGACCAATTAGGAAGCGAGAACAGTAGACGAACCTTGTCGCGGGCGAAGGTAGACCAATAGTTGTAGCTCGCGCCGAAATTCGTACACTGTGTTCGCTTTCTAATTGGTCGGTGTTTTTCTTTAATAACTCGTTAACAAAGCCCCACCTTACATTTTCGCTAAGGAAAAAGTTGTTCAAAATCATCTCAGGAATCATCCCTTTCAAGAACATGCAATATCTTTTTTACACCCTGTGTAACGCGATTCTTCGTACAACGCGCCAAATAATAAAGCATAGAACATATTTATTTATACATATTTGATATTGAACATATTTGATAAAGCATAGAAAATAAAAGTTGGCAATAATTATTTCAAACATGTTACTTTAGATTATACACGTTATACGAGAAAAATTCCCGTACAGCACGATTTCCTATAACGTGACTTCCTATCGGAAATATGTGTAATGATAAAGACAAAACACTATCAATATTTCTAGTCTACTGTATTACAAAACTATAAGACATAACATAATTCTGGAATTTCATAAATGCTGATATTCTTTGCATTTGGGTATCGTAGATCGCAATTCAGAAGATTTTCTGGTAAAAGTTGTGAAACTGGATCGGAGAAGGAAGCGGATGGCACGAGGATAAATATACCAGCTTATCGACGATCTCATCGCAGGACGAGGTCGAAATGAATGGGCGGGTGTAGCCGAGAATTTCATTCATGATCCAGAAGCGGTCATCTTGAAAGGACATCTCTCTCGACCGTACCACCCAACACCAACCCCGAACGAGAAAATAATTGTGGAACAAGCGGCTCCTCGAATTTCGGCGGGGCCTCGTCGCTTTTCATTCGAGGGATATTCGAGCTGAAAGAAAACACCTCGTGAACGCGAAAGCGCCTACGATAAACTCCTCTATCGGGATCTGCGCGTTCGCACGATGACCAAGTGGCCCGACGAATGAATCGGTCCATTCAATTCGATTTTATCTGATGCGAAGGAGCCGCGAGGTCTGCGCGCCCCTCGTCGGTTTTCTAGCGCGTATTTTCGGAACCTGAAAATCAATCGGTCTTGAGTTTTGCCGGAAAGACAGGTCCGGGCGATCGAGAATTCGCGAGACACGCGTTTGCAGGCGTTGCAACCCCGGTGCAACGAGTTAACGATTTTTCTCCCTACCCGGTGGAACGGAAACGAGTTCGAAACGAGTTCGAGGCCCGCGTCGACAGGTTCGTTATCGTGGTGGACCCTTTGTTTGCCAAGCGGTTATTCTTATTCGCGTAACTCTCTCCTTCTCTCTCTTCTCAGTCGGGACGAGCCTCGAGCAGTTCTCTCCTTGTTCGTCCTGAATAGATGTGCCACGCTGCAGGACACCGGCAACCGGCCAGGTCACAGGTGGTACTGGCGACGCTCGGCTCGTCCACGGACAGGATCTTTTCTAATCTCAGCTCGTAAGGACGACAGGATTAGGCTCATTAACTCTTGCAGGACACCCTCTTTTCTCACGCGGGTCTCCGTAGCAACTTCTTTCTTTTTCTTTTCCCTCCTCCGACGCAGACGGGACGATCGTTAGCGCGAATTCTCCTCTACAACATTTTTTTATTATTCTCTCGGGAAACCGATCTTTCGGCTCGAATATCGAAATTTTCCGTAATTATTGTTGTTAAGCGTTCGCGCAACTCTGTCCGCGAATTTTCACTGCAATCCGATTCAAGAGAATAATGATAGCACGCGATCATTGGAATCCATCGAAGTAGCAGGCATTTGCAGAGAATTTCGATCAATGTACATACAAGCGTTTTGAGACAATAAAGCTTGCGTTGATACCCGTCAAATATGCCGGTGTAATTTTCAACGGATCGTTTGTCCCCCGTGTGTCGTCGTTTCTCGTTTTTCCCTCTCCCACCGCGCTGAACGGTGATTTATCGCGCCCACAACCATACACCTCTATATACATAGATCGTATAATAATGTACACGATGGTAGCGCGGCCGAGAGAGACGAGTTCGTCGAAAAATTTCGGTGTCATCGGGAACGCGGAATATACCGAAAATAATTTCCCATGCGACGCACTGTCAGCTGATTATTTTATTCTCTAGCAACAGGTGATCACTCTTTTGTCACTGTTTTTCTATAGTTTTCTGGATAAACGACGATGCATCGAACCGCCAACCGAAAAACCGATGCGCGAAACTATCGGATAATATGTTAATAACACGACCGTTTGCTCTTTGTGCGGATTTCCAGTGATATTTTATAAACGCCATTTTTCTAACTTTTCACATTTTTCAACTGCGACATTACCGAACCAATAATAACGAAATTACGTATCTTTGAAGGCAATTTCCGAGCGTATCACGTATTCTGAACGAAAATGTAGGACCACAATAACAATTCAGTCTGTATTTTTTACATCGCGATAGAAACAGACATTCAGAGAAAATAGGGAATTTTTCGAATTTCAACAATTTACGTCAACCATCTTTAATATTTTATGTTAATGAACCTGCTTGAATAAAAGTAATCAAGAAGCTTGTAAGATACTGAATTCCAATAAAACTTTCAAGAAATATCGAAATCTCAAAACTTTCAAGATTTCCAAGACTTTCATTTCTGAAAGATTCAAATTTATCTCCAGATTCCATCACTAATTAGCTGACGTAATTACCAAAGATTGTTTATAAATTTCTGGGTGATCGATTCGCTCGAAATTTCGAGTGTGAATGGAATATTTCTTACTTTTTGATTTTTATTTGCAGAAGAAAGAGTTTGAAGTTTCTATTGATTATGCATTACTGATATTAAAGCCAAATAGGTACTAATTACAAATTTATAATAGAAAATTAGATTTTTATCGTTTGACTGTCATTTATGTATCATTAAAAAAAAAGTGATTTGCCCCGGTCTTCACAATACATTTTTTAAAGTTACTAAATTTATTTGAAGAGAATAATATTCTAAAGCAGTCAACTTATCAAAGTAATCCTAGCATGTTTTCAGGACGAGTAAACAAACAAATGGAACAACAGAGGCAAAGCCACGAGAAGCATTTCCACGATTCAATGAGAGAATATTTTTTCAGCAACCCTCTTTACACGGAAGGATCGCGCGAACAGGATTCTCGATCCCGGATGAACCTTATTATCCTGTAGGATTGAGAGAGAAGGAAGGAAAGAGCGGAAGGGAAAAGATCCTAACCGCGAACGAAGTCCTTCTGATACACCTTCGAAGATTTTCTCGAAGGACGAACTCGGCCAAGGAAAAGCCTATTAGTCGCGAAGATCCTTCGAGGATCCTTGGTCTCTAGCCGAGAATATTGAGCCGGTCGGTTGCCCTAGCGAATCGCAAAATCCCGCCAACAAAGGTCCGCTCGCTGTGTAGTTTCGAAAAACCGTGTGGATTCGACCTCTCGTTCGCTCTCGTTGCGATCCTCCGTCGTCTCCTCCTCTCCGCTTTTCTTGCCATCTTTCCACCTGCTAAAGGCATAAATCATGCCTGCCGAGTCCTTGGAGGAGAGATCGGTTTGCAGGTGTCTCGAACGCCGAATTTCATGCCTCTGAGCTTAACCTTGGTCTCTTCTTGCGCCGTGCCGCTCCGTGGATCTCCGGAACTTGCGATTTCATAGAAACTTCGACGAAAACTCTCCTTCGATTTATGATTTTTCCTTCTCCTTTGTTCCTACGAATCGGAAACCGGATTCTTCCCAAGTTTAAAACTCGAACGAGCTTCAGTGTCGATTCGGCAATATTAGGAATTTCTTTTTGCAAATGGCAAATTAAATTTTGCTTCCGGTTCGCTTCTCTAGAGCCAGTACCGCGATTCGGGGTAAAATTTCACTCGAGATTACAGCTATTGTAGGTCGAACGAAGATCACCGACGCGTTTCGTGAATCCTTTGTCAAAGTGTTTGGGAAAATCGTTCCTTCGGTAAGCGATCGGCTGCGAGACGACGGTGCATTACCCGTTTCGATCCTGATCAATCCTAATGTTCAAATCATGCGGAAATTTGCCTGTCAGATCAATCTTCTTGAAACAGTGATTTCTGGAAAACGCATTGGTATACCTGACCGGGCAGATAAATTTACAAATTTAATTCAACGATATTAAGAGTTATGAATGTTAGCGAGACAAGAACAAGACGTTATCTTTGATCTCGATTTTAAAAGAAAAACGCTGCGCGGCTACGGAACGGCGGCATTCGAAAAAGTCGCAGGCCGTCGATATTACGATTAATTTGCTCGTAAATTTTCACCCTAGGGAGTTCCTGAAAGTCCCGAAGGATAATTTATATATTTTTCAGGTCGACCTGGTACACACCTGGCACTCTCAGCAGGAGTTTACCTGAACGAACCGTGCCAGACAGCGTCGCGCCATCTTCCACTACCGACCCCTCCTTTTTCCTCTCGGGTCTCGCCAAAATTTCACCGGAAACGAACTTTCACCTTCTGTTTCGCGATCGAATTGCATTCATCTTAAACGAAATTGCAGCATCTTCCCCTTGTCTAATATTGTATAAAAGATTTAAACAATTGTTATGAAATCGCTCGATAACTTCGAAACACGAAAAGCGTGCGCTGGAATTATGCGCCCACCTGCAAAAAGTTTGCGAGTTGCGTCGGCAGGAAACACCGATCCCCTTCGCGTTCAGAATCCGGGGCGAGCCTCGCGGAAAAACTTTTCGCTTGCCATAACTCACCGATGGGTCAGGCTGGAGGCGCGGAGTTCACGCTGTTTGCCAAATCAAGTGTAAAACGCGAGGTAATTGTCGACGCGAGAGGGTTCGGTCGCTGTTCGGCTCCGAAGGGTGAGCAGACGAGATTAGAGGGTAGAATACGCGGCACGTCGAATGTTTATAAACTCATCGTCGCCCGATTTCCACGGCTAACGACAGACTCTGGAAATTCGATTTGCGTTCATCCGGGTGGAATCGATTTGAACATTTTTCAAACGCAGCCTCGCACTCCATCGAGCTTACATTTTTTCTATATCGATATACGAAAACTCGAAAGACAAGAATTTTATTTATTTATTTAATTATTTACGGAGGAAAACCCTTTAGTATAAAATTGCATTAGGTTAATAGATAGTAGCCGTTGCACTGTGTAATATTTCAGCTATCTAGGAGGAAAAAAGTCAATTCTTTGTGATACAGTTTCTTGATTTTGTTGTGATTTGTGTTACTCGATTGTCTGAATCTCACTTATCTTTATTTTTAATTATGTAAAGATAGTTTTCGTTATTTAAAATATTTTTCCATTACTAAATAACAAACATATAATTATTATAAATTTTTTAAGTGTTTAATACTCTTTTTCTTTATATCCCGAATGTTTTTATACAAATATCACGTTTTTCTCCGTTGCTGATGGAGATTTTCTGATGGGATGATCTCCCAATTCATGAGATATGTATGATAACAAATATAATAACAATAAAAGAACCAAGATAAACAATGCTGAATTAAGAATATTACTTTTTCCCTATTAGATCGCAGGAAATATCACACTGGGCGTTGCTTGAAAATGGTGATAGATATCAAAAAATGTTTGTTTATTACAGAAATTATTAACTAATCACCGTAAATATAAACTTTACGTTAAGATTCCGACACTGACGTAGAACTCAGAAATAGCTCAAAATTTTAAGACAAATAACAGACAATCAAAATATTCTACGATACAGAAAATGTAAGTGTAAAGTGTAATTAACTGTACTATATAAATTCGGAGAAGATGATGGAGGAGTTAAATACCGTTTACCATCAATGAGATGATCGTTCGGCGACGCGACGCCCTCTAAAATGGTCCATGTTTATTTACTCTGAGTGACAATTCACCCCAAAGGCGCGATTCGAAAGAGCAGAAAGCCACACGGG
This sequence comes from Perdita meconis, assembly GCA_030770465.2. Lineage (NCBI taxonomy): Eukaryota > Metazoa > Arthropoda > Insecta > Hymenoptera > Andrenidae > Perdita > Perdita meconis. Next base: position 6,748,154 of record JASKOS020000004.1, read on the forward strand.
GGCTATTTAAACGAATTTTCAATAAAAAGATCGGGTGGCTAGGTTGACTTGGGCTGTTGTGGAATCAAGATCAAGAGGCCAAGCGAACAATCGCGCTACGTTTCTATGAAGTTCGGCTCCGGGTGAATAGAATTCGCGATGAAAAGGACGCACGCGTGCACGCGAGCAAACGAGCGGTCCTCTTTTCTGAAAAACAGGGCCGCGCGTCACGTTTTTCATACGGCCCTCGACAGACGGTCGTAAGTGCATTCACCGTGCAAATCGGGTTGCCTTGAGAGTGCAACAATACGCAACAGGTGAGGAGGAAATCGGTACGCGTTCAATGGCAGGTGAAGTTTCCTTTTCGAAAGGTATAAGTACTCCAGATTGTGCAGCACACCCGATCCGATTGCCCAAGGAATTTCGCATTTTTCGAGACCCCCCACGAGATTCTAAACTAGAGATGGGAAAAAAGTAACTAACTAGTTACTCGAAAATTAATTATCTGCTCAAAAAATTAGAACATTCAAAGGAGGCGACACACATAAAAAAAAACCGCTGATTGTAAGATTTGGGGCACAGGAATTCTATTAAAACATTAAGAGAAAGTTATTAATATACAGGGTGGGGCAATAACTATTAGCACCTCAGATATCTCGGAAACTATGAATTTCACAGAAATATTTGCTGAAGTAAAATTGCACAGTACAAAGGGGGCCATCCGGTGTCGATAATAGTTTTTTTGTAGGTGGAGGTACTTCGGACATTTGAAGGTCACCTCCATTTTTTTAAACGGATCGGTATGGTTTTGCTTCCGTATCATGATAGAGGATCTTAAAACGAGTTCAACGACCTATTACATAAGGTCATTGAAGGTCATAGAAAGTAGAGAAAGGCGATAATACTTACGGTTTTGGTAGTAAATGAATCGCCTTTCTCTACTTTCTATGTCCTTCAATAACCTTATGTAATAGGTCGTTGAACTCGTTTTAAGATCCTCTATCATAATACGGAAGCAAAAACATACCGATCCATTTAAAAAAATGGAGGTGACCTTCAAATGTCCAAAGTACCTCCACCTGCAAAAAAACTATTATCGCCACCGGATGGCCCCCTTCGTACCGTGCAATTTTATTTCAGCAAATATTTCTGTGAAACTTATAATTTCCGAGATACCTGAGGTGCTAATAGTTATTGCCCCACCCTGTATAAGAACAATTCTTAAATATAAAATATAAATATAATTTGGAAATAAAGTGGGGGAACTGAGCCACTTCGTTACAAAGCATTTCATTTTGTAGATTTTGTGTTTTGTAATAAGTAAGCTGAGGATTTTTATACATTTCTAATAATTTGGAATATGCAAAAAGCTTTTGAGGCTTTTAACTGATTCCAAAACACAAAATATAAAAAAGATATAATTCAAATTACGACGTTGAAGAAATAAGACTATTATTCAGCATTCAATTCTTTACTTGTATTTTTAAAAATTTGATTTCGCATAAAAATTCGTAGTTTAGTAATAAGAGTTTTAACACTTTTACCAGTAAGTAAAGTAAGTAAATAAGTTTCCAATTTCAGTAGTCACCTTAAATGTATCTAATAACTACGGATACTTGAAAGTAACTAAATTCTCCATCACTGCTTTAACCCCATTTTCATCCTATACAATATATTGTACGAGTATTTTTCAAACAATAACAAATTTTATACATTTTTTATTGCAGTATTTTGTTTCTACGTTAACTCTACCGCGATAATAGTAGATTCGCTACTGATGTTACTTCGTTACTAGTCTTTAATCCACGTAGTCCTTGAATATTTATACTGTACACGCAAATACCACAAAAAAATTGAATTTGGTATATTAAGTATGATAATTTATAATGGATAGTCACTGTCAAGCTTAAATGAGTGGCGGATAGAAAAAACACGAATGCATAATATTGCATAATAACTCATTTAGACCACTAAAATAATAGTAGCTTTTTAAGCAATTTTTTCGCAGCAAAGATAAATCGAATCTTTGCAAAGCTGTGGGGTTGTTTTGTTCTACATTCAGACAATAAAAAAAATTGTTTGTGTTCACAATTAATTACTTCGATGTTGTATTTATATATCCTGGTAGTACCACGCCGTCGGTTAAAACAATATTATTCTTAATGGCCATGTAATTACACTGTCAATGAACTAAAAAAAGAAACAAAAAAAAGCGTGAAATTGAAAAAATTGTCGACTTTAAAAAAAAAGTACGATTTTGACGACCTATTTATACAAAAAAACTTGTGTTAAATCTTTTATGAATGTTTTTAGTTCATCGACAATGTAATTAAATTTAAAAAGAAATATTGGTTTTTCTGTTTCAGGCATAATTGAATGTTCCATATTGTACACAAACCGGCGCGGCGGCGCGGCGCTACTAAGGTATGTTAATATAGCAAAATTGGAGTAATTGTCAACAAAAAAAATTTTTGTACAGTACGAATGTAGAATAAAGCAGTCCCAATGTTTTGTAAAGATTCAGTTTATCTTGGTTACGAAAAAAATTCCTTGAGAAGTACTATTATTTAAGCGTTCTAATCTTAAAAAATCTATAAATAATTTCGCACGCGCTTATTTATTTCTACAATATTATACGCACCCCCTTATATCATGCAGCTTTCATCCACGCCTCGAATTAACGCTCAATTTCACTCTTCCCTTTCTGTGGATCATATTCCAAAAGGTGGATCCTTATCGCGAAAAAATCAGGGCCCCTATCAGCCGCAGTATCGATGGAATTGCATGGCAGAAGCAAACGCACAAAGACCAAATTAAACAGTTCCATTGGCCGGAGAGAACTCCAGCGACCCTCTCCGCGTACACCGTGTCATTATCTATCCATCGTTGCTCCCTCTTCACCCTTTCTCGAGGATGTCCTCCCTTTGCAATCGCAATCGACCGCAAATCAAGATGGACAAACCCGAGGCGTGCACCCTCTATCGAAATATACATCGCCGCGGAGGAAGCAGCGTCGACCGGACTCGAGGACAGGAAGGGAATCCTTTGAAGGGAGAAACTGCCGTGTCCCGGAATACGCGGTCGCTTCTCACGAGTTCCTTCGAAAACGCTCTCAGGATACGCCTGTTTCCTTTGTGCATCGGGGCGCTTTATTAGAGGCTGCGAAAATCTAAAAAATCGGTAAAACGACGGTCGGGGGCGAGTTCGAAGTTAAAATCGACAGTGAGGGGCAAATATTGAGACTGGAAGGTCGGAAACATATAGATGAACGCGACGTTCGACGATTATCCTTAGCAGCGAGGAGGGGGGGGGGATCTTAAGCAGCGTGGTCCAACGAGATTCCTAGAAACCGCGAAACAAAGCTTGAATAAAAGCGCTATCGGGGAGATCGATCGACCGATCTCGGGATTCTTCGGCGCGCCTGTGCCAACAAAGAGGAATTCCTTTAGAATCCGAGAAACAAAAAAGGCAGGAGAGCTCCTCGTGGAAATCGATCGATCAGAAAGGGGTCCGGCAATGCTCGGGTGGGCCCCCTCGAGCGACAAGTAGTGGGCGACGGCGACGGATAAGTAGGTGAAAGAGAGTCCCCCGAGTAGATCGGATCTAGCCCGATTTGCTTCGATCCTCCGGGTAATAACTGCACAAAAGGGGTCCCGTGCGGAGGAATCAGAGCGAGAGGAACAACCACGCCCGACGACGCGACGCACGAAAAAAAAGGACTGCTTGGCACGGCGGCGAAAGCAGGCCGAGCGAGGGGTGAGAGGGGGTGGAGGAACAACCATTCAGTCTCTTCGCAGTAAGTAGAGATTTCCGGAGGCTGCGTGCGGCCCACCTCTCACCCCGTTGCGGGGTGTCTTCTTACCTGTCCCTCGACCCACCCCCTCTCTTGCCTTCCCACTTCTGCCCGACTCCCTTTACCTATGGGAAAAAATCTACATTGAGTCGATGGCAAATGAATGAGAGGAGGGGTGGCCGGTACGCGGCGGAATCTTTTGTGGTCCCGGATTCTTTCTGCCGGGTCCATCCGCTGGAATAGCGTCCTGCCACGGTGCCAGGAAAGACAGCTCGTTTCTGGACCGCCGCGAGCCTGCACCCACACCCCATAACCCGCCGCGGCTACCTGAAACTGGCCTCGGTGGTATGCTCGCACGTGCAGGTACCACGAGGTGAACGCGATTCGCTTTCTCACGGCAGTTTGCGGTAACCCCGCAGCGTCGCTTCCTGCGCGCCTGTTTCCCGCGAAATCGCCTCCAATTTTCTCTTACTGGATTTTCATCGCGCTTGCTTCCCTTCTTGTCATCTCACTTTAGAAACATTTCATTTTGACAGGAGTAACCTTGCTTTGTTCAGAAATTATATTCTTAATGGATTTGATAGTGGATTCAAGGAGACGTCATATTTATCGGCTTTAGTAAAGCGTTTGACACGGTTACTCATATTTTCGTAAATAAAATTGCATGCTGTGGTGTAGCTGATACCATGCTGCCTTCACTGCCATCCTATCTGATTGTGAGAAGTAGCACACAGTCACTGCCGGTTTTTACTCTATGTCGACGATATAAAAATTTTGTGAAGATGATATTTTGTTCTCAGGATATGTTGCTCTTACAACAGGATTTTAGTATACCTACTCCGGTTCAATTCAATTGGTTGTTCAAGGTTACATTTTCCTGTTGTAGTTTTCTGGTAGCGAAACTTTTACAACAGTATCTTTCTTGTTACAATTTAACCCGACTTTGAATTTTTGCATTTGATGTCAATAAACAGCAAATTGAACATTAAATTTCTGAACTATGCACATATTGTAATAAACCAATGCGTAATGACGCATTGGCGAAGCAATCATTTAAACGGTTTCTAATAGCGATTATTTGAAATAAAAGAGGTCAGATTACTTACGCACTCTAAATGATAAAATTCTGAGATATAATTATAAGGTAGGTGCATGATGCTTGAATGTTTCATTCAAATGGACAAAAATTAAAATAATCATTGTTTGCTTTTGATCTACTTGTGCATAATGTTATCAGCCGACAAGTAAGTAATAAAAATGTGAATATTAAATTGCAAAAAAATTAATACGGAGTTAATAATAGTCGTATGTATATCAGAACGCAATTATTAAAAAATCAGTTTACTCGTTCATTGTATATTTTTGTCTGTTATCATTTGTTAAACATTGTTTGTTCTTGAGAATGCAGAATTGTAACAGTGATTTGCATAATTAGTTTCTAATTTGTAAATTTTCTATATTTCTTTGGAAATATCCAATCATTTTTTATATACACGTTCTAACTTCTAACAACTGGCATAAGGACTGCTGCGCAAACTATCTGCAAATAGTTTAGAACATTTGCAGAGTGTCTGTAGATTATTTACAAACAGTCCTTGGACATCCACAGACCTTGGCTATACTAGACTTGGTGTTAAGAAAAGTTCAATTATGTTACAACTTACCCCGTATTACAACCTGCCCCGGTTTCCCTTATCTTCACATCCTTTGTATTCAACCTAATGCTTATTATACATTTACTTCATATTGTATAGATTTTATTAAAGAGCGTTACCCGTTGCATAAAACAAAATAAAATAAAAATAACTTGCTGATCCGCGAGTGATTCGAATGTAAATATCGCACAATTCTCCTCTTCGCTCTTCAATCATTTCAATGTGAAACAACGTCGTCTTAATCGTAGACCAAACAAATCCTTAAGTCTCGAAGACCGGATCGCAAGGTTCGTCGAAATAAATTAGAACCACGCCCTTGGCAAATGGGCGTGTAACCGGCCTCACCCCGGTCAAAGACTGCTTTGGACACAGACGTTCAACGCGATCGTAATTATGTATCTATCGTGGCGTAGGCTACACCTTCCACCTTCTTCTCTCGTCTTTCGCAGCCGCCTTTCGTCGTCCCCGCGACGCCTCCGTCGAGTGGATAACGCGCGAGGCTCGCTAACCTCCTCTTACAAGAGAACCGAGCGAGATTAACGCAAACGTCGTGGATACTGCATCGTCACGTACCTCTATTAGAAGACCGTGGAAAAGGACCTTTTATTCGCGTTCCTTTGCCACCGTCGGCCTCCACGTAGCCGTGTGTCTGCGCCCGCAACCCTTTTGCTCTCGCTTTTCGTTTCCCTACACCCCTTGTTGTTCCTCTGTCTGCTATTTTTCGTCGTTAGCATTGCGAACACGACGTCTCGCGAACTTTCAAAAAGTTGTGGACTCTGTGTACCGTTGCTGCTGTATTTATTTAAATTCGCGAACAGTTTCGTGGGTTGGATGTACAGTAGAATCTCGATTATCCGACTGTCAATTATCGCTCATTTTTATTAGCTAGGGTTTCAATTATTAAAAGGATTAGGTGTAGCAATACAGTAGAATTTTAAGTAAAATTTGAACTATATTTCAATGTACATATAATTCATTTGTGTTTTACTTTAATGAGTTTCTGGTCAGTTTAATAGTTACCGCGAGGAAGTGAAGGCGAAGCGTAGTCATTGCTGTTTGGAGTTCCAGGAGTTAGAAAAAATCCCAAGTATCTCCCCTTACATAACGAAATATTTTCTCCCACTCTCGAGGAACCTATTTCTCCTCGGGGTTTTCCTGGATCGCTGGGAGAAGACTGGCGCGTTTCTTGGGCGGAGAAGGGAGAGGAAATATTTTTATTGGAACGATTGCGGCTGACGTACGAGGGTCCTTCGAATTTGCGGCGTCGGGATCCATCGTAAGATCACGGTTGTCGAGTGTCCTGGTCGATTTTCCTCGACCTTATGGTCTTGAAAGAAAATCTGGAAGAAATTCTAAAGGAAAATAGGCTTCGAATTTTAGCCCTCCTATGAGAAGCCATTCATGAATGCACAACTTTTTGAGTTGACACAGAAAATACATGGAAAAAGAACATTAGAACTTCAATTTCTGTGTTAACTATGAAGATACGTTTTTCCCGTGAAAGTAAATCGCGACTTTTATGGTACGTTTTCACGTGACACTAAAAATCAGGACGTTTGATGTCATGACATTGACACTAAAACTTTATGGTATTATATTAAATGCCATACCAATGCAACTTCTGGTTTTTATCGATGACGAAAGTCATGACATCGTTGCACCGAAAGTCATGATATACTGTCACGTGAAAACGTACCTTAAGGGTACAGTTTGAATTTAGTTAAAATTTATACGTCTCTTTTTAAAATTCACATCTACGTTAAATTAACGGCAGAACGAAACTGGAAAATTCGATGGGATTGGGCGGCGGGTGCCGAGTTGAAGGATCCATAGCGCAAATCTTTGTTAGGAGAGATTTAGACACAACCTCCGCGTTATGCCACATTAGCGCTCCTCGGGATTCCGGTTTTTCAATACGACCAGTCATCCTCGAAGAATCGGCAGACAATGTGGCGGCAGCCCTCTTCCTCGTCACCATCGAAACCCTCGTAAGTAGCGCGCTCTCTTTATTTCCCCTCCACCCGCTCGGACCACCGACAAGAAAAAAAAGAGGAAAAACTTTGGACGTGCGTTTGCCCAAAGACTTAGACTCTCAGCATTGTGTCTGGCTACGCGGAGAAACTTAAGCCGAGCTTCCAAGTACTTATCGATTATCCTAGTCGGTAGTTTCTGAATTCGTGTCCGATTCTGACGGACGTTCAAATATTTTTCGAGTCTCTTGTTGCTCGCGTCGGAACTGTTTGCGAACCTCCTCGGTACACTCGTGTCTTCGCAGTCCCGATAAATCGGAGCTCTGGACAATTTTGAGCGCGGAGATGCCGGAAATTGTGTCGGTCGAATGGATCGTGGCGACGAATGCGGTTTCACGATCTCTGATTCAGCGTGTCGCAGTAAAAAATTACGGTGCGGCGGTTGAAAGAGGTCGTAAAGCGCGAGGCAACCCCCTTTGTCTTTGTCGGACAGAACCCGGAAATAATCGCGATTTTGTACAGAAAGGACGCGGAGGAACGACGTGAGAATCTTCCAATGGAACCGGCGACTTCAACATTCGAGTCGGGACACCATAAAATTTGGGGATGCAGATGTCCTTTCGAATATTTCAGAGGGGAAATCTGAGCGCCTTTAGCTTTGAACTAAATCCTTATTGCTTTTTAATATTTTTTCTAACAAGTTTTTGTACATTATTATCATATATTTGTAGTTTCATACCATTCTAACCGGCATTCGACAGATTTTTTATGTCACCACATCGAATTGAAATAAATGTAATATGTCCAAGAGATGGCGCGTGAGTACTATTCACTTATTTTGCTCAACGAAAGATGTGTCATGTTCAAGCAGATATTTATGTAGGTGGCTATCTTTTAGGCGGACCACCCTGTATTTAGGTACCGGAAAAAGTTCGTGCAGTTTCTTAGAAGAAGATTCAAATATTCTGTACTATTTTAAAAGGTTATTTTATTTAACAAGATAATCATTTTATTCTATACCCCGTTACTACAAGTCGAAATACATATGGTTCACTTGATCCGATTAAAGAAACGAGTACATATGTCAACAACTATCGATTTTTTCTCAGGTAGCATTTCGTCGTTTAAAAATAAACTTCTCAAAACTTATAAGTAAATCCAGAATACCTAAACTTAGATCCTAAACAATCCAGTATAATAATGTATATAATATCACGTCTTAATTATTGTAATTATTCACTATATGTAAAAGGCTTCGTATAGTTTAAGTAAATAATAATAATAATCACTATTAACTTCTAGAATTTTTTTCTAATATTCTATAAATAGGTACATACATTCCTTTATTGTAAAAGTCTCAAATCTAAATTTCAGTAAACTGTTAACAAAAGAGCTGCACGAACTTTTTTCAGCACCCAATACTTTTATTAAAATTTGAAAATTCTCGTTAAGATTCCTCGCAAAAAATTTGTTGTTTGCGGCGAGGAAAATTTAAATATCCATTGCGCGGTGGTTTCGATTGCGTCGAAGGATCGTAACGAAGCAAATCCATCCGGGAGGCCGTGATTTTATTCGGCGCGTAGCAAAAGATGTACGGTGGCACGGTTCGGCGCGGAGCGGCAGCGTCTGCCAAGGCGCGTGTAATTATGTGTGAGGATAGAGTAACATGTCGGACATTCCAGCAGCCACCGGAGTCAGAATCCACCCTCGCCAGTTGGCCCGTTGAACTGAATAGCCGGCTAATGAACGCGATGCCTCCAGTCTGTCAGTCCCGCACGTCCACCATGGGGAATGATCGTTGCTCGGCAGAGGATGAAACCGTCGCGACGTCGACCATGGTTTCTGCCGTCCAGTCATCTCACGACCCGTTCTTCGCGACTCTCGGCTCCGTTGCTACTCGGTAATCTTTCAATGAACTGCCTGTTCGACGTCCAGTATTCGAATAATTGTTTTCAGCAGTCTTTACATTTCATTAAGTCTCGAAACTTGCGGGCTCCTTTTAAATATCTGTAGCTGCAAGGAAAAACGACGCAAGTCACATGAAAAGAAAGGAGTTTATGTCTTAACTTATGTCTAGAAAGCAGAATTTTATATTCTTATACGTCAGGAAGTCTATTAAACGAATTATTTCTTTAGAAACTAGGTTCTAATCAAATTCGAGAACATAGTACAATATTGGTGATTAAACCTCGACCTTATCATATGGACGTAAAATACAAATATTTTGAAAATGGAAACCATGTGGCGTGCGGCGTATTGTCTTATAAAGGTACGTTTTCACGTGATACTAACAGTCGAGACTTTTTATGTCATGACGATAGTTTTAAAAAATCTTCGATCACATTGTATACTTTATGTACAGCTGTATCAAAGGGAATTTACCCGTTAATAAATAATAATAATAATATGACATTGAATATTTGTAATACGGAATTCAGTGTTATAATAATGCGATTTCTAGTTTTGACGATGACGAATGTCATGCCGATTTATGCCATGACACTAAAGTCGCAATTTAATGTCATGTGAAAACGTACCTTAACCACAGACGTTCGTCTCCCATTTCGAAACGAACTGGAGTTTGATAGTTCCCTCGGCAAGAAATTCCTGGAAAACCATCGATCTCGTCACGCGCGACAGCTTATTTTCGAAACGGATCGGAAATAGCGTCGCAATTTTCCTCGGACCGTCAAAACACGTGGATCTGAGCCTCGTTGGTACTCTGCTCCAGATCGTAGACAGAAACCATTTCGTCCGGACAGAATAGGACGTGTATATCGGGTAGGTACAATTTCAATTTCGCTATCTCCCCTTTCGGCCGGTTCCTCGATTCGGCCTGGAAGGGGAGAGAAATCGCGGCGTAGAGCGAGGGGTGGCGGAGGGGGCCGTAAGATTCGACGTTAGATAGGCGAGAGTTAGGCCCGCGTCACCCGGCTTCTCCTTCTCGGCTGTCACTCAAATCCTTCCTCCCTTTTCACCTCGAACCCTCCTGTTCTCCGGGCCGACGGTGCACGACGTCACCCCCTTCTACCACCCTCTCGCGCGCGTTCCTACGACAAGGGCCACCCCCGCGGACTCGGTAATTGAATTTCACGAGTTGGTTACCCAAACCCCCGGGATCCGAGCCCCATCTCCTGGTAGTCTCGTGCCACGGGGGCGAGGAGGGTGCGTTGACGTCGCTGGATGACGCCGATGCTGGTGTTCTGCTTCTGCGGCAGGGGTCTGCCATCCCACTTGATGCCCGCTTAACGTCGTATCACAACATTGATTACGACAACATCGATGCCCCTTGCTTTCACAGCTTTTGCCTCGAATCGCGTCGCTGGAACGCATCGTCGCCTTCCACGTTATTCCGCCGTCTCGTCCAACGTTTTTTGTTCCTATTATGCGAACGCGTCTTTCAGAAGAAATCCTTGGACACCGCGGCGAGTGCAAAGTTCGCGAATTAACCCTTTTGTATCCCTGAACGAGATATCTCGCGAGCCGGTAGATACTGACAGATTTACACTTTTGACGAGGTATCTCGCGACCCAATGCGACCTAGGAATTTTAAGATATTTAAAGAATTTAAAGAAAATTCTAAAAATTTTAAGAAAATTTAATGAAAATTCAAGAAATTTCAGGGAATTTTAAAAATATTTAAGGAAAATTCGGGGAAATTTAAAACAATTGGAGGAGTTTTACAGAATTTCACGAAAATTTAAGGAAATTTCAAGCAATTTCAAGAAAAACTAAGGAAAATTAAGAAAATTCAAACATTTTCAATAAGAGTTTTATGAAGATACAAAGAATTTCAGAAAAATTCAAGAAAATTTAAGGAAAATTCGAGAAATATGTATCTAGAAAATTAAAAGAGAATTAACAAATTTCGGGGAAATCAAAGAAATTCAAGAGGTATCAAGGAAAATCAGGAAAATTTCAGGAATTTCAAAAAAATTGAAGAGATCACTCATCCAAATTCATAAAATATTGTAAAATTATAAGAAATAAATTTACTGAAAATTAAGAAAGTGCAAAGAATTTCAAGAAAATTTATGGAAAATCAAGAATATTTAATCAAATTTTTAAAAATTTAAAGAATTTAATAAAAGTTTAAGGAAAATTAACAATATTCGAGAAATTTCAACACGAATTTAATGAAGATCTTAAGAATTTCAAGAAGATTGGAGGAATTTCTAGAAAATTAAGAAATTTGAAGGTTTAAGGAAAATCGAGAAAACTTCAGGAATCTCAAACAAATTTTAAGAAATGTGATAACGTATAAAAAATCACTCATCTAAATCCATAAAAAATTATAGCATAATTTAAGGAGAACCAAGAAAGTTCAAGGAATTTCAGAAAAATGTATGGATAATCATAAATATTTAATCAATTTTAAGATAATTTAAGAAAGTTTAACATGAATTTAAGGAATATTTAAGCAATTATATAACTAAGGAAAATTAAGAAGCTTCAAGATATTACTGGATAATTCAGAGAATTTCTAGAAAATGTAAGGAAAATCAAGAAAATTCCAAAAATTTCAAAAAAAAATTGAAGGAAATACAAGGAAATTTCAGAACACCGCTCATCCAAAGCATCAATCGGCCATATCAGTTCACGAGATATTTCGCCCCGAGATACGAAAGGGTTAAATAATCCATCGTTGGAATCCAAAAAGAATTTTTCAATAAATGGAGACGTGGAAATTCCATAAATATTTATCCCCATGTGTTATGTATCTTCGTCATTCTCTGCGGATTTAATGAACCGCACTGATTTTTCACGGAGGCGAGCCCCGTGGCCCTCCACGAGAGTTGTTTGTATTCGTCTCCCGCCGATCTTTCGTCCCTTTCCCCCCTTTGTTTCTCTTTTCGCTTGTTCCCCCGTCCTCTTTCATCGACGCTTCTTCCGCGATACGTCGAATTCGAGGTTTTTCGTTCGCTCTCCCCGACCGATAATAATTTTAAAAGGGGGACGCCCTCGAGGTGTCGACCCAGCGAAGACGAATTATCGCCGCGTGACGCGTACTCTTATTTATGATCCCTCGACCCTCTCCACCCTTTATCGTTCTTTCTCTCCTTCCCCCGTCCCCACGCTCCTCTCTCTCACCCTTTTCAGAGCGAACGAGAACGTTCGGCGATTCGCGGATTCGCGGAGATACCTATCACCAGCACACCCTTGCCGTTCACCTGAGTCGATAAATCATCGGAGCCTCACCTCGTTACGACGGTTCGCCGCAGAGGGGTCGCGAGTTTACTACGATCCCCATTACGTTACGGAATTAATCTAGCTTTACGGTCGAGACAAACGCGACTTTGAAACAAAGACGAGTTCTATTCGCCGTGGAATCGAAACGAGCAGATTTTATTATCAAAGATCAGAGATCGAGAATGGGAATGCTGCACCGTCGCGTCGCGACGCCTTGGCTCTCGTCGATAAATCGACGACAGCGAAGGAATCGGTTGGCGAAAATGCGAAAGGGGAGGAAAGATAGCGCCGCTGACAATTGGGGCAACGGTGTGATCCGATATTGCGACGGCAACCGTGCGCCACTTCAGGGCGGATCTGGTTGGTCAATCAGCGGTGCATTGTACGTAACGAACCTCCGTACTCGGCCGAGTTTAATGCCCGTACGTGGACCCGTGGTGAGCGTGTGTGCGCGTGGGTTATTAAATATGACTAGAAAGGGGGTCCGCGGGACCGAGCGCAGCCTCCTCCCGGCTTCCTGAACGTCGACGTGAAACGTCGAGATTGTCGTTTAACGTTCTCTTGCCAGACCTTCGAATTCGTACCTCTCCTCCGCTTTCTTTTTTCCCCTTTTCATCCAAGTCCTTCGATCCTCGACGAGTCAGTGCCGGCGACGTTGTTTCTCAAACGCTCGCGGAATATCCAATCGGAAGCGCGAGTTCGTTCGAACGAATATCGTTTCTTGATGGATTTCTTTTTAAACGCTTTTACTATATGCGCGCAATTTCGAAATGCCTTCATTGTTCAAGTACAAGCCGGGAATCTCGGACTTCAACGGCGGAATCCCAGAATTGAAGGATTCAAGATAAACCCTTTTACCCGTGCTCGAACCCCGTTGAACAGCCCACTCGCGAGCTATTCGTTATAGAAAGTGAGTTCACTTATCTTGCGGCGCTGCCGATGAATGCCGGTGATTATTTATTAGACAAGCAGCGTTTTTCGAGGAAGACAAAAGCAAGAAAGGGGCCCCGTACCACGATGTTTTTCAGTAGCATCGCCCGAACTTCCCGGTGGAGGAAGAGGGCGGCGGTGGGCATCGTGGCATGGAACGTGCATAAATTTGGACGGTAGCGTCTCATAGCGAGGCGGATGGTGCTCGAAAGCGGTGAAGTGGACCTCTTGGTAACGGCGAGCACTTATTCGCTCGCTCGCTCACTCGCCAATCCAAATGAATTGGATAATTTGATCAGCTCGTTGCTGGCCCTTTGTTGCCTCCTGGGAACTTTGAATGGTTCAGTCGGCCGTCGTCCTTCTTTTTCTCTCTTTCCCCGACTGACCCCGCTTGGTTTCTCTCTTGTCTTTTCGATTCTTTCCCTTTCATTTCCCTCTCCCTCGCCCGCTTCTCACTCTCTCTACCTCGCTCTCGCTTCTTCTCTTCGCCGTTTCAGGCGTGTCTCTCTTTCCAGGCGCTGATACCACCGTCAAGAGAAGATTCTGCTTGAATGAAGAAAGTACCGCTTCTGTGATCCGGCTTGAACATCAGCCTTGAATCGTAATTGGCAGTTATGGTGCATCGAGAGAAAAGGCCCGGGGAATATTTCGGGGAAGTAAAATAATGGTTGTAGCGCGCGGAGAAGGAACCAAACTTCAACGGGAGGAGTCGCTCGTTCGTTCGCGAACCCAGCGATAGTCGTTCACCCTCGTTTAATCAAGGAAACACATTCGAGTCCACGTGTCGACTGCAGGTAATGACATTGAAAAGACCGCTTCAAATCTTGGATTGTTTCTATACCACCGAAAGCGTGCGTTACGAAACCGTGCAAGCAATTCATTCATCGGCCCTGCGAAAGCTGCGGCTAATTAACTTCGTTGCACAGTGCGAATTTTTTCCCCGGATCGCAGGGGTATATGTTACGCAAGCAGAGCCCAAGAAAGTCGCGAAAAACGGCGCTCGTAACGACGGGAGCAAGAAAAGGAGACTCGCGATGGAGAGGCTTTACAGGGGTTCAGAGAAAAGCGTTATTCAACGGTGGATCGTGGTTGGTCGAAGATCAAAATTTCGGTTCGCATTAACTCGCAGCGCGGGCTGGCTGAAGAGGGCTGTACCGATGAATATGATAATGCGGTCCCGGAATCGGGAAGAAAAAATCAAGCAACGCTTTTCAGCCAATTGATCCAAAAGATCCCTCGGGCCGAGCGCTGCTTCGGGGATTTTAAATGCCGCACGAACATATCCCTCCATCTCGATCCGTACCCTGAATAGGCCGCGCTTGCATCCTGAAAGGAATCTGCAAGATGAATCCGCGAACTCAAGACAGCCGACCCATTTAGCCGGTGGAAAAAAATATCCTCGAGTCCGTGGCTATCTTGAGACCAACATTTACGCGCGCCAAACTAAGAGGAGATATTATTTTTTCCCTCGATTTTCCCGCCCTCCTCGACCCCCGCCTCCCTCACTCCGGGGAATATCTGCGCGTCGAAATATTATTCGAGCGATCGCCGTTTCTTCGTGACTGGCTGACGATTCTTCTACCCGCTCCCGCTTCCTTCCGCTTTTTGTTCTCGCTGTTTCGCTTCTTTCCTCTGCGCGAAGCGTCGCGTCGCGGCGTCGGGGGAAGCGAGTCGCTTCCTCATGGCCGGAGGCTCGTAAGATCCGCCGGTCACAGCGCCGAGTCTCTCGAGTCGAAAGCGGAGACGTCGAAAATGGAAAAGGCGAGACCGAGGAACGAGCTGGTTCGTTGACGAATTCATCAAAAACGTTTCGCTGTAATAGTGCCGTGATTACTGGCCGGGCAGAGGGAGAAGGGGAGTTACAAAAAGAACGAAGATGGAGAGAAGCAACGGTGGCAGAGAGGGGAGAGGCTCTCCTCTGTGGCCGGAAGGTGAGTCTCTAGGCGAAGGGAGAAGGTGGAGATGATTAAAATGAATTCTACGGAGACGTAGTCGGTTTCACGGCATTTTTTCCCATAGTATTCCTCGAAAGGCATTCCGTCGCTGACGTTCGATGATATTTCGGTCGTTTCCCCCCTCTGAATGGGAATCGATCGACAAGGGAAGCCGTTCCGGGGATTGAGGAAGCGTGGATTTGTCGTGCGGTGGGAACGGATCGCGGATTCATCTTGAAACTGACGAAGAATAGCACTTGATACGCGTCTCACAACGCCATTTTCTGATGAAACGTCGGAACAGAAAGAAACGCGTCGCTTCTATGGCGACGTGTATTGCGTCGGTCAGGAATTTAATCCCATCGCGTGTTTCTTTGATTCATGAATTTAATGAACGCAGCATTTATTTTGCTTTGTTATTATAAATGTATACAGGGTGTAACAAAAATATTACAGGATCTTGAAAGAACTGATTCCCAAAGTGATTTTAAATAACTTTTTCTGTAGTGAAAATGTTAGATGGGGTTTTGTTAATATCTGAGTAACAACCTCGACCAATCGGAGCACGAATATAATGGATGAATTTCTGCGCTGGCCTCAACTATAAATAATAATTTGCCCGCCATCGTTTGTGCCGGGATCAGTTCGTTGTACTCACTCTCTGATTGGTCGGTGATTCTAGTTAACAACTTGTTAACAAAGCCCTACTAATCATTTCTGCTAAGAAAAAAGTTGTTTAAATTACGCAAGGGATTAGGCCTTTCAAGAATCTGCAACATTTTTGTTACACCCTGTATGTTACATCGTAATATACAGTAGCGATGGCAATCCTGGACAAAGATCGGATCGATGCGAAGAATAGATCCTTTATAAAGGATCATTGACAGGATCGATTAATCGTTGAAAAAGAAGATCGATATTAAAAATAATACTTAAATTAACCTCACCCTCGCTCTTATTGGTCACATTGGTATTTTTTTTGCAGACGAACTAATAATTCCCCGTAAGAAACACATTCCGAAAATGTTCACGGTTTTTTTTTGCGAACATCTCATTTAAATAAAAAATTTTTCATCAAAAGTTTACATGTTTTATCTCGCGTATGACTTCTGTGTAAGATGAGTTTGGGAAAATTGTACAATTACGTTTCAACTTTTTTAAACAGTTTAAATGTTATAACAGAGCCAATAGAAACAGACTAAACACTAAACAAGAGTGACTTCTATTAATCCAAATAATCACAGCTTTTCAAATCTTTTCAAATCACTTATAAAGCATAAAATAAAACTTTCTTTTTATAATCGATTCTAAGGAAAAAGGGATCCATCATTGGTAGATCGAAATTAAAAAGGATAGGTGAAAAATTAATTTTTTTTTCTCTTAAAAAAATCGATATTAGGTAGAGTTAGGCAAAATGTAATCTGATTACAAATCACAAATTGTAATGAAACTGTAATTCTTGATTCAATTACGAGTTATTTTTTGTAATCATCAGTTGTTACAGACTACAATTTTACTGTGTGGTCAATACAGATTAACGATTACAGAAAATAAGGAGTAATTGAATTAGTAATTACACTTTAATCACGATTTGTGATTTGTAATCGGATTACATTTTACCCAACTCTGATCTTATAATTGGATCGATCCAATAAAAGATCGCCATCACTAATATGCAGTGATATGCGTAATAGACAAGGTGCAACCGATTAGCTGTTGTAAGTCTGACCTTAAATATAATATACAAGCTTTAGTCTCGTAAGAAAGCAATTATTTTATTATTACAGTCAAATGTGCAAGATATTCGTAGACCGATTTCAAGATAGAAACTTTCTTTGAATGCACAGAAAAACAACGGAGAAAAGTCTACAAAATCTCCTTGGACTTCTGTTCCTTCGCTTTTAATTTTTGCAACAACTTTCCCGTTCGATTCTCTCCACCCCCGCTTCCGTTGATCAGACTACGCGCGTTCTTTCGCCAAGTTAAGAGTATTCACTGTTCCTGAGTTCTCCCTCGTCGATGGCAAAGATCACCCTGTCCCATTTCATTTCCCTTTCCTCTTTCGTTTCGTGAGTGCGTCGAGCAAAGCGGAGCGGAGCATATTTCTGCGCGCAGCGGGACGTATTACCGAGCAGGTCGTCCGATAATGTGTTTCTGATTGCCGCCGCGGCGCGCGGCTCGTCTAGATTTCGCCCACGCAGGGTTCTCCGCGCCGCAAATCCTCCTTCGCGAAATATTATGCGCGAATCCTCTCTCGATTGTTATTCTTACTGTATCCGAGCGCTCGTCAATTTTTTAACAAAATTCTACGGCGAGGTTGTTTCTTTGAGAACGGACTACCGAACCGTACCGAATATCCAGCCGATCGTTTTAAGATTGGCTGAGATTGGAAAACAGATTGGCAACTTAATTCCTTCCTTCCGAATTCGTGTTCTCCACGCAAACTCGTCAGACAGTCTAAGTTTGACGCGCGTCTGGATCAATCATTCGATCGAGCCAGGATCTAGCGCGCGAATGACTTTGACGGATCTCCGCTTAATTACACGCCGACGCTTTCGAGGAGGAACGAGAGAGGAGAATCGTGGACCGTCAGATCGCTGTAAATAATTTTCCCCTCGCGAGGAACCGCCCGGCGGAGACGCTCTGTTTAATAATAATATTGTTTAATACGGGTCTTTGAGCGGCGACGACTTATTGACGAAAGACGGTCCCGTCACCGGGACGATTCACACCGGGGAATAGCGTCATTATTCGACGACGCGTCGAAGCGGCCGTTTTTAATGAGATCCTACAATATTTAAAGCGAGAGTCTCGAGCGATTTTCCGCTATCGCGCTGTCGTCCTCGAACCCGTGTCAGAACCATCGTCGCACGATCGATAAGAAATATGCTTTCCTCTTGGAAATTGATACTATCAGCAATTATTTCGTCGAAAATTTGTTTTCGCAACTTCTAGAAATCAAATTCTTCCCGGGAAAGACTGAATTCAGTCTGAATGGAATAAGTATGGCTGTTCCAAGGAGTACGTCATCGGAGGCAGATGCCACGGATCAGTGGCATCGTTTCGTTCGAGTTCCCGCATGATCAATACACATAGACGAGTTCGCCTACAGGTTGGATCGATCGGTATAAATATGCTTGATGCATACGCGGGTGGAGAAACAAGACCACAGAGATGGATCATTGGAAAGGTATGAAATTTCATCAATTATTAAAAATAAGTTTTCTCACGTTTTCCGTCGAATCATCGATCCAGTAAAAGATAAATCCAGAATGAATTACGAAATTCATCAGAGAACTCATTTGTCTCTCCTTGAGTAGAAAGCTCGACTTATCTTGCCGCGAAAGTTAAAGACGACCATGTAAAAATGTCGAAGGATTAAATCGGTGTGTTTTCGAGCTCGATCGACTTTCCGACACGTTCGTCTACGCGGGCAGAGCGCGTAAATTAAATAGTCGATGATTAATGACGCGGACTCCGGTGGATAATAGTCACCTACGTACGCGATTTACATCTCGTCGGTCTTCAGGTTCGCCTGCCAAGGTCAGAGAGATCCGAGCTACACTCGGCAACGAATCGATTAATAACGCCTCGTCGGCGATACCGGTCGTAACGCGTATACGTTCCTTCTCTCTATATATAGAGCTAGAAACCGATGGGGATTCGCTTTGATTTCGCCGCCGGAAGACCTACACCTTCGATCGTCCGCAGGTGTTAGACGGGCCAACTGTCCCAGACGATTTTCCACGGTTGCATGCGATCAAATTACCACGTATGATTCCAAATGAAGGCGTACTGAGTTTATTCAAAAAAATAAAATGGTACTCACCGACAGCAGTATCCGACGCGGTTGCAGCACCGTCTCGAAATCTAGAAACAACGAAAAATCAAATGTGAGAGGGAGTAGAGGAAAGGGTGATATTACGGCCCCTCGTGATTTTCATATTATAGTCAGGGAGTCAGAGATCCAACTTATGATGTTGGTTCCATAAAGCTGGAAATTGTTGAAAACATAAATAAATATGCGTCTGAATGTGACCTTAAAATGTCGAACATGGATCAGGTCCGGAAGTCATTTTTTATTGCAAAATAAAGTAAAAAGCAGGCTCTTTTTTCAGTTTTCCCTAAATAACTTGTTTACTATTGAGTTTGTCAAACAAAGTTTCAAACAAAAGTTGTTTGAAATGCTTCAATACTGGACATTTTGTATGTGAAATACTCCTCTACCTCTCTTTTGATTACCATGTACGTTACATAAAAGCAAGATGCCTTAAAGGTCTGGGCCTTATCATTAGATACTCTAAATTTTTCCTTAATATAAATACGCTGCGTGTTCTCTACTGTTCTTTGGTTCGATCTCATTTAGAATTCGGTTCTGTAATATGGTCTCCGTATCAGAGGACACACATAATCATGCTAGAAAGAGTTGAAGATAAGTTTCTCCGTCTAGCCGCCTATCATATGGGACAACCCATGTCAATAATGCATCACGATTACGAATCAATACAATCAAAGCTTAATCTTATGTCTCTGGAAAAGAGGCGTGCTATGTTTGATGTCTTGTTTGTCTATAGGGTACCCAATAATTTTATTGATTGTCCGGAATTACTCATGCAATTAAGGTTCTATATAGCATCTAGACATCTCAGACGTCGCACTCTTTTTTTCATAGAACATCACAGAACACGTTATGGTCAAAATAGTTGTATCAACCGCCTGTGTTTAGCATCTAATACGCTCTGTCAACTTAACTCTGTTGTTAACTTTTTTAACAACTCTTTTCATAGTTTTAAGAGATCTGTCACACATGCTCTGCACTCACTTTAATGTTTTTCCACAATTGTTACTATGTACATTGCTTGTTACTTTGTATACCAAAGGGTTCTTTTACCCGTTAATAAATTTATATATTATATATATATTATAATACTAAAATACAGGGCGTTTCGTTTAAAATAGGTCTATTACATATTTTTTTATCATGTCAAGTCCAAAAAATGTTTGCTATGTAAATCAAGTGGTTCAATAGATAATTCAGCCGTAAAATTGTTTCTTTATAAGTGCCATTTTTTAATCTTTTTCTTCAGATCAACTGTGTTTTTATGTTTATATATTTTTAAGTGGTTTGTTTTATACAAAATACCTTGTATAATAAGATCCACTGTTTGCTAACAAATTATTTTCCTTTTGGAAATACATACGTACAACTAAAGCTATTGTCTTATAATTTAGAGATATTGTCTTATAATTTGTCTTATAATTTAGGTGGTCCATAAGATTTTGGGACACCTTTCACGCAGCTTATTACTACGACTACAATAATGAATATTTTTATATCAAATTTGTAGAGAAAGTTGTTCAAGAAATGTAATTTTCGAAACCATTAAATATTTAGAACAAACAGAATTAATTTTGTCAAAAAAATCCTCAGAAATAGCCTTCATATTCAGCCGTCGCCGTGGTTTCCCCTCTTAAAATAGTTATATGAATCAGATAATGGAAAGAAATATAAAACTGGGGTTCCATATTACCACCCCTTCCCCTAGTTGCGAAATGTTTTCTTTTTTAAGGATTCCAACGAAGACACGCAAGGTTACGGTGTCCTCTCGCAAAACGCGATCTGTTAAATATCGTGTCAGGGTCCCCTGAAACATTGATGGACGGGTGGCCAGCCGAGATCCACTTTCCTCGGTGTACCCTATTCGCGGAGGCAAACCACTCGAGTTCCCTCATCCTACCGGGTGCCCTTCTTACGTAATCCGTCTGTTAAAATATCAATCTCAACGTTTCACTCTTTGCACAGCATTCCGTGCAGGGGTGGCCCCGATCCTCACCCTCTTCTCTGTCTGGACGAGGTCATCAAAGATGCAGCAGCAATCAGCGAAGCTAGTCGAGCGGACGGCCGAGCAGAGAACCGACTACCAGCCTGGACCCCTGGGATGCACGCGGGATTTTCTTTGAGCGTCTAAATCGATCCCTCCCACGTTGAAATACACGTTCGACGCGGAGAGCAACCCTTTCCGTTATTGACTCGATATCTCCGCGAAAAAAAAAAACTTTCCATTTCTGGGAATCTATTCCGCGACGCCAACTGCCGAAAAAACCGTGGAAATTCCCGCGAATCTATCGCGTCGACGAGGGTCTTTACAAGAGAGGGGTTGCATTACGTAATCGGCAATTTAATTTTCCAAATATTGCCACCCCCAAAGAACTCGCGGAACCGTTCGATCGGAGGTTGAGGTCCGCTTCGCCTGAAAGCCCCCTTCGAGACGATTTACGCCGTCCTTAATAAATCCTTCAGGGGATCGTTCGCGAGGAAAGACATCAAAGTCCTCGCGTTGATCCTTAACAGGCAACGATCCGTGCACAGAGGTCGTCGTTGAAATCACTACCTCTTCCCCCAGTTCTCGCGCTCGGTTATCTCCCACTCCAGAAGGCGGTTCGCCGCGGGGGGGTGAACTCTATTAAAAATGCAATATTCTCGTTAATCCGCGCCGGTATGTGGTGCCGGCTAATTAGCGAGTACGGAGGACAGGGTTGCAAACATACGCGCACCCCCGTTGTCATGCAAATACCTCATGGTAGCCGCATGAAACGCCCATTCAAGTTACGGTTATGCGCGCGCTACGCGTCCACGTACCCGTTATATTCGACACGTATTAATAACGAAACAAATATTGCTTATTGAATATTAAACTTTGCCGATGTCTTTGTTGCCGGGATATTGTGCCAGTATTAGTCGCCCGTTACGTTCATCGAGGATTATACCGAAATACAACTATTTTTACGCGGTGAAATCGACACGGATTCTCGAATTCAATCAAGTGGTGAAACTTGCACGAATTTGCAGAACTGAATATTTTTGGAATATGGGTAGAATAAGTATGGGAGGGATACCGTTCTGCCCATATTTCAGATACAGCATTAAGAGAAAATCGAAAAATAATTTATTATGTCTTCAGTGGCGTTCGTTTAGTTATTTTAGACGAATAAAAGCGAGTTTTTTGCGATATTTACTAAAATTTTTTAATTTTTCGAAGTAAAATCTTTGTGTTTACCTTTGTGTTTACTATCATGGTAATATAGAATTTTATATTTTTTATATTCTGACTTTTGTAATTACATTAAGGCGAGTCTATAAAATGTCTTTAACACAATAACACCGCACGGTTTATGCCAAAAATAATAGTTTCGACCGATTATGTTCTCGCCCTAACTCGTTTTGCAACGTTATTGACTTTCTCAGTCATTCTTTTCACATCTTTAAACGATCCGTACTATCCGTAATGCGTACTCTTTAACTTCTTTTTAGTACATACATTATTGTTTGTTATTGTTTTGAATCTGTCCTCTAGACTTCTTTACCTCATGTATATTAAAGGTTTTTTCTTAACCGTTCAAATAAATAATTAAATATATAAATAAATAAATAAGTTACATTTGACAAAGTTATATTTGACGGAGTACAAATTTCACATAGTCGTTTGAGGTAGATGTTGAATTATTTCAAAAGAAATTAAATCGACCAAAATGATTTCCTCAATGTTCACAACTAAATCGAAGGCTAATTGGATTGTTTATTTAGAATAACAAAAGTGGCTTCATGAACACATAAATTTCAGAAAGCAGAAATAAATTATATTTAATACTGTACTGCATCTTAGCTTATACTTCTTTTCATATTTTAGTGTATTTTTTAATTTCAATAAGTGAATATATTTCACTATATTTTTACATATTCCTTAAATTAAAAGTTTAATTTATCAGATTAAAAGCGTTTCTTCCCGAAAGAAGTTTCTAATCTCAATTTATTAAAAATGATATCATGAGAAACCCAATTCCTGATTATTTAAGAGTAGCAACCATGGTTTTTCTAGCGTGTAAATAAGAAAATTAACCTAATCTCAAAATTTGTACAACAATTTTAGAGAATCCATGTTTCATCTTTAATTTTACATCTAATAAGGTGCTAAAATAACAATAATTAAAGTATAATCTAAATTCGACAGTCAAAAAAGCGAAGGAAGCAATTTCGGATCACTCAAATTATGTTCAATGTTAACTATCAAATTTAAATTTTAAAATTCAAAACAGTTGATAATTAATTAGTAAGTGTATGGAATTGTTAGTATGATGATTTAATGTATGATAGTCATACAACTAACAAGTTGATTAGAAATTCAGTTGTGATCAGAAACTGGGTCTTGGGCGGTACGTATTGCTACCTTTGCTTATTTCATTGAAAATAGTTGCACATCCTTTACTAAAAATACCTATTCTTGAAATAATATTTAATTATGAACTTTCGGTAATCATCATATCAATTTCTGTAAACATGCGGTACCTCTCCCGTACTTAATCTAACTAGAATTTTAGGCTTAAAGTGTTTGCGTAAGATTTCTGTATCATGTTTTTAATTCTGCTGACAAACAGTAGAAGCATTTTGCACCTTGCCCAAAGAATGGTGAAAATCGCGAATCATCCCCGTTGCTGTGAGGGTATGCGTCGCTGCATACGCACATGCTCGCGTATACTTGCGATTAAGGGAAGGTCGTAGCAGGGGGTGAGTTATATCAATAAGCGTCGAACGGCCACGGAGGTCGGCAGGGAGCTGTTGATTAAGGGGCGAGCACAATGAGGAGATATCCTTGGAGAAGGGAATGCGTCGCGATGGTTCCGTGCGAGGGTGCTCCCTCTCTCCAGCCGCCTCCATCCAACGGCGTTTCCCTCGGAGCGTCTCTGCCTGATCTGATCTCCAGTCAGCAAGAGAGACTGTTAGACGGCGATTACTGTCGATTCCGAGGTTTACAATGGCCTCGTCCTTGTCATCGAACGGGCTGACTGGGTCACCTTGTCGCGTGACAGAAGGAGGATTCAGTTGTTCGAGCGGAAGTTGCGAGGCATTCTGCGAAAAGCACGGGTTGCATCGGACGTTCCTCGTCGCGACGGGAAACGGATATTCTCGGAGAACTGTAGCCGAGCTGGAAATTACTGGGATTCTTGAACGACTGTGCGTCGATCGATAGTAATTCGGATCCCTCGGCAAGTTCGATTTCTCATCGATTCGACGCGACGAAACTTTTGGACGCGAGGCCCAATGGTAGCCGAGTTTCGCAGAGACGGTTCGCGCGTGCGAAAGAATGCTGGCGACGACAGAGCGGAGGGAGAGGCAGCGGCAAGTTGCAGGCCCCTAAATTAACAGTAATGAAAATTGGTTATCAGTCGAAGCGACATCCTGCAGACCGAACAGTGTTACCAGCACTGGAGCGCGTAATATCCCATTGAGGACGAGCGGACGGCGAGCGCGGTACTGGGATTCGGGTGCACGGGAAGCGGATCACGTTGACACAAAGCGGCCGTAATCCGTTTATCTTCTCTCCGGGCACTCTGCGCCCACGTGTTACGCTTCGCGTTATTCGAGGATGGCCCTGCCAGCCCCGTCAGCCTCCTCCGCCCCTTCCCTCGCCCCGACAACCGCCCCCCACCGCCTCCGCACCCTTTGCACCCTCGCCTCTCGCTACTCTGTCACAGAAACGACTAGGTTTTGCGCGCTGAAGAGCCGTCGATACCAGTCGCTGATCCTGCTCGAGGAGATCTCATTTCGCCGGGACATTGACACGCGCGGACACGCTCCGAAACGCTCGGCACGGCGACTACCGGTGAGTTCCGGACTGCGGCGACGGTAATATTAAGCGCTGGTGAACGCGAACCGTTTTTCCCTCCCCGTCGACGACGACGTCATGGCGCGATGGAATTACGATTAAGGCAGAATCGGACGTATCGTGAGACGCGGTCGCTTTGGAAAGGCGAAGCGTACGACGACAGTATCTACGAAAGAAATATATTCTGCCCACGCGGCGCGAGACGCCGCGACTCGGCGCGTCTCCGCTGGAATCCCCTTCGACATCTATGAAAGGGCCGCGAGAAGGAATGTCCTTCGCGACACGTATTCCTCTTGAGTAATGACTGAGGAAGGAATGCAGAAGGAGGTGTCTTTCACCGGGGATTTCATTGGTTTCGAACACAGCCCTCCTCGTTCCTGTCGCCGTTCCAACCTGAAAACGGCTTAACGAATGACGACGAGTCGTCACGCGTTTTGTCTCGCGCCGTGGAACACATTTGTCTCGAGCCCGGATGCCGGATGGTTTTGAATCCCGTTGGGCTCTCCGCGCGCATATATAACCTGCACGCCGCGGATCCACCTTGTCTCTCTCGCCTGTCCCCGCTCTCCGTCTCTCGCGACAGAGAAAGAGATTCTCCCTCTGTTTCTCCTTTCATCGTGGTCCTCGGCCCGCCAGGATTCGGCTTGACGCGCCGCTGAAAGACGCTCGCTCCTCACAAAGGACTCCCTAATATATTACGCTTATTAATGTCCCGTCCTCGTCTGTCTTTCCGCCACCCTCTTCGGGATCCTCTTCGAATACATCGTGAAAATATGCTGGTCGATGATGGAAAGATCAGCGCGGTATGCAAATGGAAAGAAAGTGTGAAAATCATCGAAGAGTCGACCGGAGGGCATTCCTTGGTCACCCAGGTAGCAGGATAGGGTGAAGGTGTCAAATTTCGTCCCCCATTTGTATTTGACCCTGTAGAGGGTGTATACAGTGTTCAAATGTGCTGGCAATCAGCATGAATTTTCTTCAAACATTACTCTATGCATGTACGAAGCGAAAAATGTAATTCTGTCGTGTCAATACGAGATAATAAGCAAAATGTGAAACAGTGTACAATTTTAAAACAATGTTCCTAATTTCATCTCCCAAAAAAATGTTTCTAAGACAGAAAATAAATTGAAAAATCTAAACTACATAAAAATTAAAGGGAAATATATTATATAAAAAGACCGTGTAGGTTTAGCCGTCCAAGCACTGGTTGAAATAAATGTGATTCTGTTGGATGGCAGCACACTTCGTGGAACCACACGAAAAATAATTCACTCCCGTAAATTTTCATGTTTCAATCCTTTTTGTTTCGACTAACACATTTTCAGAAAATCGTTCTCTAATTTTCTGTAGAGTTCCTAATTTCATCCCTGGGACGAAATTTGGAATTCGCGCGATTTTACTATGGTAATCGTTCTAAAAAACTACGCAAATGATTGCCATCAAAGTAATGCGTAATAAGAAACTAAAAGTGCTATAATTTTCAATTCGAAACAATATTTACTTCTACGATTAACATGCTATTATACTAAAATCCATAAACACCCACCATGCTCGAAAATCTCCTTTTGCTTCGCAAACGCACATAAAGAAGACTAATCTATAGTAATTCAACATTTACCACCCGATACTACTGAAAATGCAACCACAGCTGTGGAGAAAGGCAAGGGGACGAAATTTGGTACCTTTACCCTACTGCTAAACTCTCGTCACTATTTATACTATTTATTATAACATGCGAAATTCGAATACGCGAATCAACCTCTGCGAAAAGGTCGTAAGTACGTATACACTGTACGCGGGCGCGCACGGTGTAACCCCGGACCGAGGATTTCGACCAAAAAGTTCAGAACCTTGCAGATTGGTCCATTGAACGGGAGAAAAAAAAAAATTGTTGGCTCGGCGTGCCCCATTCGATTTCTCGAATCGTGCGTTTCTCTTCTCAGCGCGTGTTGTTCGCGATTAATTGGACGACCGAATTGTTGTTTCGTTCAACGTTGAATGGCACGGCTCGATTTTTTCTCTGCCCTGTCTGCCGATGTGTGGGTATTTGTTTTTTAAGTGCCTACACGGGAGTCGTGTGTCTGCGCCAGCTATTTTTATTTCGCTTTCGCGCGTTTTTCACCCCATCCGTGGACCACTCTCGACGAAATTTCGCCAGGACCAGCCAGTCAGTCAGGCAGCCCTGGCAGAAATCTTTTATCGTTCACCGTAAAGAGCGACTGGGCACTCTCTCCGAATTTCGCTCTCCTTGCGCTCGCTTTTCTTTCCATTCTTTCCCCTTTTCTTCGTCCCCTTTCTCCATCCCTTTTCCGTGTCACCACGTGGATTTTTCGTGCGGGCCAACGCATAATGCACAAAAGTCGACTCATTCAAGCCGCGGAAGTCGCTCGAATTTAAACAAATGCCGGGCTTCCCCACCCCCTCCTTCCCTGGTTCCTTCGTTCTTTCTGCGCTGGTTGTTTCCCGCTCGAGCAGTCTCGCCCCGCTCGCACGCGAAAACGCTGGTTAATCTTCGCGAGTTCGGTCGCCGCAATTGTGTCCCGCAAGGCGACCGAAGCGGCCATTATTTACCGACGGAACAATAACGGCGCAGATGATTTTCATGCGTGGCAACCCCTTAACGCCATTTCCGCCCTTCTATTTCGCCTCGATTTTCTATAAGAAAATAATTCGAATCGTCGATTAATCCCGTTCGAGCCGCGCGAACGTTTCGCTTGAACGGAAATTCAATACCCGCCGCCGCAGCCGCCGCGTCGCCGTCGTCGTCGTTGGAGATTCGGTGAAAGAGGTCTGCGCCGGGGAGAAAGAAGCGACTTATTTTCCAGTGGAACAACGCGAGCCGTGCGGTAAATGGAAACGGAGATCGCGGAAAAATCTAAAACCTGCCGCGGAGGTGGCGGAAGGGGATGGCAACCCCGGACGACGACGCGAGTCTGCAAAGGTGGTGGCTAAGCGGAGCTAATCTCACCGACGTTCTCTCTCTCTCGCTCTCCTCGTCCCGCTTTTGAACGGTGCTGGATGGCGTTGTGCGCCCGGTATTTGTTTCGCGGTATGGTGCACCATGGATAACAATGCCTGGCTCGGATCAAGTCGGCGGCCTTTTTGAAGGCAGGTGCCCCCTCTTTTTTTTCCCCCGAAAGCCGACCTTTCTTCCTCCACGACCACCCTCTCTGTTTCTTCCCTCGATCTATCACGGAAAAAAAAGATTTGCTGTGACATCCAAAAATCCTGCTAGCCTAGCAAATCTCTAGCCGTAATATACGGACAGCTAATATGCTATGTTACAGAAACTAAGTTACAGAGCTGATTGTTGTAGCAAATGAAGTTTGATATTACAAGAAGTGCGATTTGTTAGTACAGCAAAAATGATTCAATACTGCAACCAATAGAAAATAGAGCGTAGTATATGTAGCTAATTATTTTGCTATTACATTAAAGAAAATGTAGTATACGAACAGACCCAATTACAGCTAATTTATTAGTTGCTCCAACAATATAAATTAGATACATCCAATAATGCTTGTATGTATGGAATGCTTCTTGCGAGATCTTATAAACGCAGAGAGAAGGCGGGGGGGGGGGGCTAGGGCGATTCCTATATTCGTTTTAGACCATTGGATCAACGAAAACTTACTTCATTTATCTCAGTACACCTATACTGATCAACCCGCGATTGAGCTGTGAAATATTATTTCGGAACTCGTCTTATATAGGAACAGGGCGATCAAACACTAGCGAGAAAGACGATTATTACGAGAACACTCTAGCGGAAGCCTTATGAAACTAGGTCTATACTCAGTACCTGCTAACGGCCCGTAACAAATACTTATGTCAGAAAATAAGTTTTTCCAATATTAACTATACCATTTTTTGGAATTTTTGGACGTTTGAGGCTTTTACATTCTCTTTTTCATGCTGCATGGTGGCTTACAATGTTAACTAATTGTGACAATCAAAGGACGTTTCTAGAGAACACTGTTCGACAAATTTTGACTTTTCTTCGATTTTGTAAACTTGAATAAACATGTCTTATAGATTTCGACGTGCTGAATACGAATCTACAAACCGTTTTTTTTTCAGAACGTACAGTTTTTGAAAAATCTATTTTGAAAAAAATGATAAATTCTCAACTTTGGAGTTTTTTTGTGCTTTTACCGTAATAGTTATTTAGTTGCTCTTGGCACAAAATGATTCTGTGGACTCTCTCGAATAAAATAATATAAATAGTTATTAGATTCTAAGCATCGAAATAAGTTTAAATAACAATTAAAGTAAAAAGGACACCCAAAACGCACCCATTTTTGCTGATATTCTTCACTTTATTTCAAAAAGTAAGGGTCTAGGAGAAAATTTGACCATACCACGCGATAGAGCAAACCTTTCTACTAAGGAAAGCATCAGGCGAATTTCCAAAATTATTTTTGTTTTCAATATAGAAATAAAATAGTTTGGCGAAACGCGCGGCGAGGCGTCATTGAGTACCACTGTCGCACAAAAATAATTTTGGAAATTCGCCTGATGCTTTCCTTAGTAGAAAGGTTTGCTCTATCGCGTGGTATAGTCAAATTTTCTCCTAGACCCTTACTTTTTGAAATAAAGTGAAGAATATCAGCAAAAATGGGTGCGTTTTGGGTGTCCTTTTTACTTTAATTGTTATTTAAACTTATTTCGATGCTTAGAATCTAATAACTATTTATATCATTTTATTCGAGAGAGTCCACAGAATCATTTTGTGCCAAGAGCAACTAAATAACTATTACGGTAAAAGCACAAAAAAACTCCAAAGTTGAGAATTTATCATTTTTTTCAAAATTGATTTTTCAAAAACTGTACGTTCTGAAAAAAAACGGTTTGTAGATTCGTATTCAGCACATCGAAATCTATAAGACATGTTTATTCAAGTTTACAAAATCAGACCCGTGTTGTACAGTGGAATTTATTGAAGGAAACGATTCCATGAATTAATTATAAAGAAACTGAGTTGTTGCCGTGACAGATCATTTCAGCTAGCAAAACTAGATTTGCTTTACCAATAAGTTCAAGATTGCTTTAACATACAATTTCTTTGCTGCAGTAGCAAAGTTACTTAGCTATGACATCAAAATTTTTCCAGCGAATTATAGATTTGCTGGAGCAGCTAAACCATTTTTTTCCGTGATCCACCTCGGATCGTCTCTCGCCGGGAGATTTCGCTAATAAGCAACACTAGCGGCGTTAAGCTCCGAAAAACTGGGTACGATTATCGATTTATCTGCCGGCGGCTTTTCCGTCTGCTTGCGCTCCGAAGAGAATCACTCGTTCGCAAAAAGATGGTCCAGGAAGGATTATGGACTTGGTGTCTGACCGTTGCCTTTCGGGGTGCTAATTAACTGCTAATTGTTTCGGGTTTCTCGACTGTTTACTGGTACTTAATCAGTCTTCTTGGAATTCGGAATCGTTTTTTCAATTCGTCGGTCGCAGATATCTAACTGCGACCGATGAATTACTTCCTAAATGAAATAGGAAATTGATCTTCGTTCTGTCTCCTAGAAATTACAAACCCTGCCGATGACAGAAGAATGTTGCTTGTCTGAATGAAAAAATTGTGATTGTCGGAAGTGAAGAATCAGGATCTCAGAAGGTATATGAGATCTGTTGGGATCGAGAGTAGGATCTTCGGGGAACGTGGGCCGTGGACTGTGGTCGATCCTCCCACGCATGGGATCACGCATGCGTCGGGCCTCCCTTAAAACAATGCGCCGACCAATCTCGTAAGGTAAAGGGGCTCTTGTCCCATTGGCTCGTTCCTTCAAGTGGATCTTTTTTCGACACGACCACCATTCTACGTTCCCCCGTTCCATGGAGTCCCGTTCCTTCGACAAACCTTGAGATTCTCCGCTTGTCTGCAAACTTTTTCTTCGTACCGAATACCTTTAAGATTTAATTCTGTCGATTAACAAAGCGACAAAGAAAGTGTCGATTCCAATAGCGCGGATCGTTGACGATAAATTCGTTGAAACAAACAGATTCCCTGCACGCGATATGAAAACTCGGTTCGAGCGCGGGAGCGGGAGCCAATCGATATCTTCGGGGTCGAACGATGAATTTTAATTCCTCCCCCAGCTTTCTCCATTCGGAATACATAAACAGCGGTGTTTGCCGCTCCTAGTAATGGAAGGCAGGCGACGAGCTTGATTGCGCCAGCTAACGTGAAAAATTTACAAGCGAGTCATTTTCCCGCTTTTCTCGCTCCGTAGAAAATTCAGAACGAAATTGAAAGGAAAAAAAAAGCGAGGGAATCGTGGCATCCTTCGACGAAGCAGGAATTTCATCGACGTATTTTTCAATTTTCATGAAAATCGATAAATGTAACAACCGTGTCCAACCTATTGAGTCCCAGTGAAACGAAAAATCAAGCGTAAGACTGTGAATCATCGGCGAGGAGAAGCGAGAGTGGAGAGCAGGCGCGGTGGCTACAAGTGGAGGTTCCCCTCTGCGAAACGTTTTACCGAAGGTAATGGCCGTGCCGGAAGCGAGATGACGCGTGACCCCAGACGGATGCATTAGACGCACTTCCGGCGGTGCGACGCCCGGCGCTCTCGTTCATCCGTGAAACCCGGCCGCTGCATCCCGCCTATCGTTGCTCCTCCTAACGCGTTATTCTCCCGACCATATCCTGAAATCCTGCCACCTCTGGCCTTCGAATCTTTCACTTTCTCTCGGATCAATTGGAACTTCTGGAAATCCGAGCAAAGCCACGATTCGATCAGGTTAACAGCTAACTCCGAGTAAGAGATTCAAGAAGACCCAAATTCATTGCATTCATTGCGTCATAAAATGAAACACATCTTCCAAACTGTATACATATATACCGATTTCCAATTCACAGTCATTGATTGAATAGAATCTCAAATTGGTAAAACAGGTAATAAAATATTAATTAAATTATTATTAAATTATGCTCAAATTTGCCAAAAAAACAGCTGTCATGTTAAACTATTTAGGACAAAAGCTACACAACATTGAAAAAGACTACCTCAGATGTAACAAACAACCTAATGGCATGCGAACTGCTACATTTGTATATTGGAGTATACATATGTATGTGTCCTCATATACAGGGTAATATCACGTGATTGCACGTAACGTGATAATAGTGTGTTTACGTGATAATGGTTTCATAAGCTGCCCGCAACTCCTTGAGATAATTAACTTTTATTGGCCATCTAAATCATCTACGGCTAAACCAGATATATATCTTCTAATCCAATAAACCATATTTGCAGTATAGCAATTAGGCATAGCACTGAATTAGATTTTTTCTGTAATAGGCCCATTTATAATTTTAGGAGCCATACTTTTTTTTTTTATTTAATTTAATTTATTTTTACGGAATGAACCCTTTTTTTACAAAAGTGAAAACGTAATCCACTAAGTATAAATAAGAAAAAGGTACAAGAAAAGAAGATATCGATACAAGAAAGAAGAAGAAAAAAAAGAGAAAAAGAGAGAGGGAAAAATAAGCACAGAAAAAATAATAAAGACGTTAATATAAATAACAATAAAGAAGAAAAAAACGCAATATGATATTAGATAGTAGATGGATGAATAAAAACTAGTACATTATTTATGAATTACGTATCGCTAAATAGGCAAAAGTCATTAAAAGTAGTGAGAGTTACTGAAAAAGTTTAAATACAATTTTTAAATTTTTATAAATTTATTATAACGCTATCCGCGCGTGATCTCATTTTATCATTGTATTCTAATTCATTGTATTCTAATAGGGTATCCCGTTTATATTAAATAAATATGTTGTGTTCGAGGTAGGCGGCGACAAATAAATAATAGAATATTCAGTACTTTTCTTACAATTAGTCGCTCTCTATAGCGTCTTTAACACAACTCAACCGTCTTTTACGCTACGGTGCGCGCTCTTCTGTTCTTTCATCTTAGCGTATAAACATTGCGCGCTTGCATCGCCTCAGCGCCATAATTAATAAACTCCTGCACTAATTTCATAAGCCCATTCGAAAAGAATAAAATAAATAAACAAATAATAATTTCCGAAACTTCCACGATAGATACAAAAGAGCGAATTCAAAGTTTCCGGATAAGGGCTGATTCACAACTAACCGTCTACACGGCGCGGCGGCAAGCTAGCGTCCATCAAGACCTTCTTCCATAGATTATGAATGGTGATCGTCTGTGGATCGACGGACAGTGTAGTGTGAATGTCTCCATAAGAAACCCATTATAGAAAGTTCTGACGCCGGCAAGCTGACGGATAGTGTGAATTCACCCTAAATAGTTAAGTGTGTCCCTCCCTCTGTTGCAGAACGCACACTTCGTAAGCGGTTGTCGAGAGAATTCTTGCACGAAGCAGCGAAGAGCTTTGTTCAACAACTAGCTGGAGACGACGTAATCGAAAGACCAGGTTTGCACGCCAGGATCGATCCACCCTCTCTCTCTCCTACCCCCTTTTCCTCTCTTTCGATGTGTCTTCGTCCGGCAGCCGCTGCAGCCACCGTTCCACGGGAGAGGAAATGAAATCCTGTCCGGGACGCGATTCACGCGACGTTTGTCTCGTTATTAGATCAACGTAACTCCGAGACGTTACTCCGCAACAGTGGAATACGCGGTCGGCCGCGAGTCGACCCGCTTCGCGAGTTTTCTTTCAACTTAACGCCGCCGTTGTTCGTCGATTCCTCCCATCCCCGTTAATCGACGGGATTCCTCGCGGCGGTACGCGGCCTGTAAATCGAGAAACCGTTCTGGTTCGTCGGCGCGCGTTTACCACCTGCATCGGGCCGAATTAATAGTTCGCTCCGCCGCGAAACCCGTAAATAATTCCCCCTGACAGCCAACGCCGAACGTCGATGAATAACGAGCCACGGAACCTTCGACTTTGAATCTCTGCTCTTTTTTCAGCGAGCGAGCGAGCGCGCGCGCGCGCGCATTCGGACCACACACGCACACCGCCGCGACGCGTAGAAGACACCGGCTCCATATATAATCTTTTATGCGCGTACGAAAACAGAGGACGAGAACGTAGACGAGTCGCGGGAGGAAAATCGAAAAACACACCGACGTGGAAAACTGGCTGCGGGGCAGAGAGGGAAGGAAGCGGGTGAAAAGACCGATGTGGTGAAGGGGGAGGAGAGAGCGGGCGAGAGAACAGGAGACACGGGTACGTGTGTACGCGTGCGGCGAAACAAAGCTCGTCTCCGGCGAGCTCCTCCACGTGTGCGCGATGGTCGATGCATCGATACCGGAAACGGCGCGATGGCGCGACGAAAAAACCGTAGAGAAACTTGTTCGCGTGCGCGCGTACCCGCGAACGCGTCGAGCGCGTCGGTGACGCGTACGCGCGTTCTGAATATTTGTGGAGATATCCTGCCGCTTTCTCACCCCGTCTTCCCTTCCGCCTTCCGCACCGCCGCTGGACGTTATCGCAATTTTTCACGTGGCCGTCCACCGACACGTGCTCGCGTGTTGCGTTTTCGATCGATGCTTGTCGCGCCGCGAAATTCACGCGCTTGTATCGCGGCAGGGCGAACGCGAAAAAATAGCGGAGTCGAAGTGCAGGAAAGATGAGTGGCGTGCCAAGGTTAAGTCGGCGCGCAGCGAGGGAAGAAGACGAGCCGAAGTAAAGTGAATGATGGGAGTATAATGACGGTGCCTTCTCCTAATTCCAGTCGCCTTCTCCCTTTTCCTCCGCAGACTCGGGCGTCTTCGGAGCGAGATGGAGGAGCTCACGTGGCGAAGAATAGAGAGGAACGAGCATCGCGAGCAGAGGAGGAGATGGAAAATGAGAGGATCAGAAGCTCCGGGAGAACAGGGGAGAATCTTCTCCCTTTCTGTCTTCTGCCCTCTTTCCTTCTCTCCCATCGTTCCTCTATTCTTCGCCGCTCCTGTCAGGGATTAATAACGGCCTACCATTGTTGCCATGGCAACTCTCGAAGCGTTAAAAACTCCTCGGCCCTAACCCCGATCGCGCGTTTAAAATTTCACTGCGAAAGGGTTGAAGTCACCCTTCGAGGCGCTCGCGATCCGCGCGACGATGATTCGCGAAGTCATCGATGACCCAGCGCGATGACGACGATCGACGTGCCCTAGCGACAAAACAGTTTTGTCACTCATTGCATTTATTTGTATGTCGCGCACTGGGCGACAGCAACCTTTTTGTTTTTTTGTTTTTCCTTCTTATTCAACCAAAAATCATCTTGTCCTTTTAATTTATTCATCAAATAACAGTATAATGGTAAAGTATAAAATCAGTAAAGTGAATTATAGTAGTTGCAAGAGAAAGATAAAAATAAAGAAAAAAGAATATATGTATAGAGGATGCGAAGTTACAATCGGGAGGCTAAGATTCTTTGAACGTTGCTTCTAAAGCAGTTAATTGAGATTGAAAAAAAGATAACATTGTTGCCTAACTCGTTGCCTAACTTGCATATTCTAGCTATAATATCCGTGTGGCCAAATCTGGAGGAAAAAGACTATGCGTAGAACAGTGTTATAAAACCGTTGATCTTAAATAGAAGAGTGACATCAGCAGCCAAACGTCTGGTGACTAGCGTGACTATAGTCGTGGTCCAAGGCACTTATTACGCTGCCGGATTTGTAGGCGAGAATTCTTAGGAAAAGCTGATGGATTCTTTCAAGCCTTTTCGACGATAAAACTGTTTTGTCGCTGGTGCGCGCACCTGGTCTAATTCCTATCTGAGTCGATAGAAAAGTGGACGAGACGCTATCTAATCTTTTGTTAATAACGAAGGATAAAGATAATAACGATAGGGAATGAGAATGCATGTAAAATCAATATGGTCGAGCATTTCCGAAGCGAATTACAGATTCTGACGAGCGGGTCACGAAACCACGTGTTCCTGACGGCGACACGACGATGGACAAACGATAAAATAAGATTCAATGATCGTGGGGTGATCCCGCACAATGATCGTGCGTAGTGGGTCGTGCCTAGCATAACTAGATCACGTCAAGATAAAGTCCGCCGTAAATAGAGTCCGTTGTTTGCCGGGTCACGAGGGTCTGCGAGACAGTGGAGAAGGTACAAGAAGAAGACGAGGAGATGAAGGAGGAGAACGGGACGGAGAGGGGGTGGCAAGGACGAAACGAGAGTGGAAGGACTCTGTGCGTGAGAGTAGAACGATGCACGATGGAATGGGGCTGATCAATATTCATGGCCTGCCCGTGGGGTGGTTCCAGGCTGGTCGGAGGAGGGTGGATTTATGCGAATCCTTCCTTCCGACTCACCCTACAAGAACGAACCCTTTTTCTTTGCTATCGCGTTTCCTTTGACCAGCACGAAAGGAGAGGACGAGTTTCCGTTAAGGTCACCCGACGGTAACGCTCTTTCCTTGGTTTTTGTCCCCGGGGGTAATTACTGTAGATGGCCCGTGCGTAAAATACGCGAAGAGGAAGATTAATATTTTTGGGTCAACGCGCGAGGAACGTTCTCCGGCTTGAAAATTCCGCGTTTCTTTTTTTCTTCCCGGGGGGTGGAGGGAGGGGCACGACGATGGAAATAAAAGTCGCAGGAAATTTGAATTCAAAGCGGAAGGCAACTGTCGTCGGTCGAAAAAAGAAAAGAAAGAAGAAGATAGCGACTTTTCCTAGGATCGCAATCTCATCTTCTGCCACAGTGGCCAGCTGCCGAGCGACGCGACGTGCACTTAACTTTATGCACTTCTGCCAATCTCGAATGGACACTGCAGGCAAGCGTACACCCAGCGGCGAACCTCCACGCAAGACGGTCCTCGTTTACCCTCTTGCGGAGATTCGCGAATTTCCAAGCGTTTCTCTGCGTCCCTTTGGTTGCAGTTGTTGGTTATCCGGCAATAACGCTAAATATCCGAAATGAAGTAGCGCCGGTTGGGCGCAGTCTAGATTGGTAGACGTCGCGCAAGGTATCTGTTGGGCGCGCGAGGGGAACCGCCACCGTCGCGCTCGCGGGCGAGCAAGCGAGCGAGCGAATAGAGAGAAGGAGAGGGAGAATGCGTGCCTCCACAGACGTGTGCACACACGAGCATAGGAAGCAACGTAGACGAGTCCGTACGAGAAGGTAGTTCAGTTCCGGTCCGGGCCATTAGTTGATGAGCTGCCTCGTTTCCATCCCCTCTCGCGGGCCGCGCTACCGGCAACCACCTACTCTCCTCCTAACCCGTCCGATGTTCCCTCTACACTCACACCGCCTACGTGAGGCCCTGAAAAGCTCGCGTGGCATTGTGGGATCTATTATTGCCCTCCTGGACTTACATGTTTCGATGCAGCGGCAGCAAACTCAGCCAGCCAGCCAGCCAACCACCCAACCAGTCAGCCAGACGAACGAACGGACGGACATACCGACAGACACGCGGGGAAAATCGACCTCCCCGCTAACCGACACACCACTTCGTCGATTCCAACAGAGAGACCATCCCTACCCCTACCTTCCCTCGCCTCGTCTCGCCGCGGATGCCGTTGAATTCCGGCCGTCGTGTATCGTAAAACGTGGAATAACTGGTGAAGTCGTACCGGGCCTCCCTCTCCGCCGAGCCAATCCTCTTTTATTCGCGGCTCGCTGCAAGGGAGACCGCGGTTTCGCGGGTACTCGCTTCCCGATTTTCGTGGTTCCTCTCTTCGGCCCGCGTCTATCGCTGATGGGATCGTCACCTAATTGTGATGGATCCGCCGCGCCGAGCCGCGATCCGGTGCGCGCACGCTTTCACCGCGCGATGCTTTGGCGGTCAGACTGCTCCATTTCGTGCTGATGCATCTTTCTTTGACGAGGGGTCAAGGATGGCTCTCGCGTTCCTCCGACCGCTCGGATCCAATTTCTCGCTCGCATTTCGCTGCCTTCTTTCTTCTCTTGCGACGAAAGAAATTGCACCAGGCATTTGTAATAATCTGAACGAAATTTAACACCTCCTCGTATTCATATTTAATTCATTTTGCGGAAACAATAGAAATCGCGTGAATTCCAGCCAACGAAGAATTCTCCGTCGTCGTTCCCCGACGACAGGAACGACGATACTTCCAGTCGCCGGTGGTTCTTGGGTGCTCGGAGAAGCGATAAGCGCATAAATGCAAACACGGACGTGCCTGCAGCGAGGATGGGTGCATGATCTCTGGCACAAAGTCGTGGAAAAAGAGGAGAAGGCTGGTCGACGGAGAGACAGAGAAAGAGGAAGCGGCAGGAAGGCATTCAGCGCATTCACAGGGAAGAACTCTGCACGAACGAACGAGTCCGTGAATGAATCGAGTCCCGACCCAGCGAACCACCCCCTTAACCACCCTTGAAACCACCCTATCTCGGGCATTATCGTTATTAAACACCTGCAAGGGTTGCCGCCGTAGGATATTCTCCGAGTTTCAGGACCTGAACTCGAACTATCGCGGCTCTTGCTACTTTTCTATGAAAAAACGTTGGCTTCCGTTTCGGTTACTTCCACCGGTTAACGAGCCGCACAATCTAAGTTAACGATGTCTCTTTTTCGTGATACCGACTTCCATATCGATCGTATCAGTCAGGGCTATCGGCTGATTAAGCGCCAAGGAATCCAGTTATCTATCGTTAATGCAAGCATAATGAATTTCACGAATCGACCGAAACAAAGCGCAAAATAATGATCCGATCCAAAACCGGGATCGACGATTTCGGCGAACCTATGTATTTATTGAACGAAATACCGGGAAAGTTCTCGAAACTCGAAATCCTATCTCTCCACTCAAGACACCCGCCATTGTTTCGAAGGAGGCCAGTCCGCTCGGCGAGCAGTGAAACGAACCCCCTTAACCGTGGCATCGACGAAACGCCGGATGATGTACTGCGCCCCAGCCCCTTAATTACTGCCGCGTGCAAATTGGAAGGAAAAATTAATCGCAGAAATGACTTAGAGCTGTCGGTACGGGGGTGGACGACGAAGGGAGGAGGAGGAGGAGGGGGTGGGGGACAAGGGTGGATGAGGAAGCGCACCCGAGGGTCGCACAAAGGGGATGAAAGGAAGTCCGGGGCAATTAGAATGATGCCCTTTGCACGGTCTTCCTCGCTCAACCTCCCTCTTTGCCTTCCTCCTCTTCTCCGCCCCACGAGGGAAAATCATAGAGCGATCTTGCTCCCTCTATGAGCGGAGGGAAGCAACGTTTCGAAGAGGATAATGCTTCCGAATGTAGGCGAAGTTATTAACTAGAAGACCCTTGTATATCCAGTTTTCGGTGGACTGAAATTATTTAACAAAGTCTTCGCCTAATTCTTTTTAACGGCGCCGTTTTCTTTTCGCCCCCAAGCCCTGAAATTCTATAGAGCAGAATGCAACGATCGTGCCTCAAAAGTGTCGCCAGGGTGGACGTTCGATAAGGGGGTGGCGGATGAACATTTAATCTCGACTTTGGGGTCGACCACAGGATCGGCGTCACCCTCGTCGCCAGAAGAAGGCCTCTGTCATATCTCCAGGGGATGATTCGACGTGACAGCTCTCCCTGGAGGGTCGCGTTGTCCTGCCAGCAACACCGCCCGCCTCCCTCCATCGCAGAAAAGGCAGCACACACCATTGCCGTAGGCAGCAATATACGCCGTGACGTCCGCGGATTCTTGGCGTGCCACCCTCTCACCCTCTGCGACCACCCTTCGACGTATGAGGTTTAATGACGTATAAACTATGCGCCGGATTAGCAACGCGGTTATGGCTCGGAGCCGTTTCACCCCTGCGAGGCGCTATGAGACGCGTCTACGAGGCTACTCACGGTCGCGTTGATGGACAAGGGTGAACCACACCCCTCCGAACAGATTCTCCCGGCGTCTTTCGCTCTCGCGATTTCGCGCACGGTCATTGGCGTCTTTATCCGCCGAGACTCGCGACGAACGAGCAGACAGAGTCGCTGATTTAACCGTGGCAAAGCTTTTGCACGCGATCAAGACAACGACGAATTCGGAGGTTTTTCTGGGAGTCGGTACAATGCCAGTCACGAGCTTTCATATCGAACTAAAAACGTCACGTATTGTAAAGTAAAAAATTGAACGCGAAAATGCAGCGTGCAATGGCGGCAAGGCTTTTTTCTCCGGTCCAGAAGACAACGAAAGCGAAATATGGAAATCCCAAGCGCCGAAACAAAACGCGAATGGATAGATACCTGTCAAACGCACGTGCAGATCCGTTAGAGAAAAAAGCAAAGAAACGCATATGGAACACGTGCATAGAGGGAAGGTTAATACATCGTTGCAATGCTGTTCACGGAACAGATATACGGTGCAGCCGACGCTTACAGGGAAGCATTCTGATTAAAGCGTCGTGATATCAATTAGAATTTAATACTGTTAGAAACTTTAAACACTATCCAAATGATGTGTAGAATGTTAGCTGCTAATGGTTCAGACAACACTAAAAATAGCCTAAAAATATTCTATGTTAAATACTACGATACCTTTAAAAGCTTTCTGAATCTGGAATTTGAAGTCTTTAGAAACTGTTGAAAAAATAAAATACAATGCAATCTGAGCTAATTTAATCGTTCGAAGAAGCGTAGAAAATCTGGAAGAAGAAATTTTAAAACTAACTATAGTTTTTATTGAATCCTTGATCTTAACTTTTTAAATGTTAAACTTAAAATGTTCGTATCTCCAACTTGAAACCATCAAATCTTCAATGGCAACTCTGAGAAATCTTGAAATTTTCAAATTTCTAACTTCAAACCGTCAAATTTACAACTTTACTATCCTTAAACTTCTAAATTTAATTTTGAGAAATTCCTAAAACTTAAAATAGTCAAATCTCCAAGTTGAATCCTTCAACTCTTCAAGTTTAACTCCGAAAAATCTTGAAATCTCCAGTTTCCCAGCTTCTTCAAACCTTCGAATTTCCAACTTTAAATCCTAAAACATAATTTTGACTTTGAAAATACCCTAAAACTTACTATTTACAATTCTCAAACTTTAATACTTCAAATCTTCAATTTTAAATACGAAAATCTCTAATATTGTAACTTGGTATCTTGAAATTCACAACATGAAATCTTTAATTTCAACTCTGAAAATTTTTTGGGTTTTGAAATCCTTGAATCTGCTACCTTTTAGTATAAAAAGATTCAGTGTTAGATGCTATGATAAAAGAAATGATCTCGTTGCATTGGTTGGCGCAGAGGTTCTGGTCTTGTCGTATAGCTAGAATCCTTTTAGTCTATTTTCTTGTATTGCACAATTCATTAGCATTAATTCATTAGCAGTTCTACAGATTATTTTGACAGTGTTTAGTGTTTCTAATAGTATGAATATCTACTTGATATCGCGTCTCTGTTGGAATGTATTCAGAATATTTCTTTGTCAGATCGCTCAAGCCCAAGAGGCTATTCGCATTTTTGGATCCAAAAATTTAATTCTTTTTTACGAGTACATTTTCTACTTTTTTCAAGTAACTCCAAACGCATTAATTTTTTGTTAAAACACTATTATTTATTAATTAAACAACAAAGCAGGATTATTATAGGTTCTGACTTCGTTTCGGAGTATATTCCACCCTTCCGCGCGAGATTCGGTGGCGCGTCCGAGAAGTTTCGAAGGTCAACGCGCACAAAACGAAGATAATTAACCGGACAAAGAAGGCCGTGCGTTAAAGAGCGAGAGTAAAAGTAAAAACCGTGTGTCGAAGAGAGCGAGAGTCAGAAAGAGAGAGACTCCGGGAAAATAGAATGAGCGCGTCGACGGGGATAAAGAGAGCGAGCAGGAGAGAACAAAGTGGCACAAAAGGGCCCCGACAACAAAGTCAAGTGGGGCACAATGAGCCGCGGCGTGAGTATATTGAATGCCATGGTCGTCTCGTGCAGTCACGGTCCCATGACTCTTTACTGGTCGTGTATCCTACTACTCGTGTCTCATGGTGTGGTCATGGTGTGTCTATAAAGGCGTTAATTCAATAACCTGACCGCGCCACTGATACAGAAAATCGTTGGCGCGCGCGAGACTGCACAGAAACGAATCAGAAGAAGACGGGATCGGTCGAAGACGCATCGCCGATAAACTTTCGCCTTGACTCTCGATGTTATCTGCTACGGGCGATAACTCTAGTCAATCGCGAGATAATTAGAGTCATTGAAACGTGTTGAGGAAAGGAACAATGCGAATTTTCGTCGCGTTGTAACTGGGAATCAGCTATTTTTTTGTAGAACTCAACGTAGCGGCGCTATCAGCGGCTACACGGAGGTCCCTTTTCCTTTTCACGATTTCTGGCGCGCCGTGCGCCGTTTTCCCCGAGCGGCTGATAACGGCTATCAAACGAGCCGCGAAAAAAGGAAGCAGCTAGACCCGTCAACTTGTACGTCAAGGTCTATTAACACCATTTCGTCACGGCGTCCGCATAAAAGAGCCTATTCGATACATCCGACCGTGTAACCGATACATAAAATTACGCGCGTACGGATGCGCAACGAAGAGATAAGTGCTCGCGCACGCGAACAGCTCCGCGCATTGTAGGAATCGCTGCTATCGCGAGCGATTCTTTCGTCGCGAAGCACGCGACGCGACCGGTCTCTCTTTTTCTCTCTCGATAAACGGAAAAACGTCTGCGCGGTCTTTGTACGGCTCAAATTCGCTAGAAGAACCGCTCTATGAACAGTTGGCATTCGCTTCGACCGCGTGTTCGGTCAGACGAGAGTCGACGGGAACGGTCTCCTGTTTTTTTTCTTTCCTCCCCATCGTTCGGCGCTGCGCGTCGTTTTTAATAGAAAACCCGACGGTGGCAGCGCAGCGAGAAAATAAATTATAAAGTAACGCTTGAGGAGCGCGGACGTTAAGCCCGTTCCCGCGTGAATCCGACGTGATGGATAGAACGTCGAGATATTTCGAAAGAGCGGAAACAGAGGCGAAGGAAGGTCCGCGGGACGGGGAGAGCGAGAAAGAGAAGGCGAACGAAAGGACCGATTTAGAGGATTGTCGAGAGAGATCGCCGGTCAAGCTCGACAATCCTGATAAATGAAAGAAGCAAATGCCGAATTCGGATTCCCAATAAGGGTGGTCGATGTCAAGCGACGTGGAACGACTGGATGGAAATGAGGGTGGAAAAGAGTGGACGCAAGAGGCGGCTTTAACCCCATGACGTCGTCTGCCGACGACTGGATCTAGATCTATATTCTGACCCCCCCTCCTTCCGCCCTTCCGCGTTATTTCGTCCACGAATATTTCATCGACTGTATTCTCTGATATTCAGTCCATCGAATCCTCTCCAAGTCCCCTCCCCAACGTTCTCAACGATCTTCTGTTCCTTTGTCGCCCGCCAAAATTATTATGGGCACGTAAACTTTGCTGACCGAAAGTTTCGAAGAGACAAGCGGCGCGAACACATGACTTAGCAAATAGCGTTTCCCCGTTAATCAGCGCGGAAAGGTGGAATCCGGCGTTGAACGCTGGACAGCGGTTCGGGAATCGGCCTCGAACAAATGCAACAGCAGCAACAACGGTTACAGTAACAGCAACAACCCCATGAACATCCGGCAGTGATCCAAAACGCATATTCGCTGCTTCCGGGCTAACTCCCCCTCCCCGTTTTCCTGCCGCGTTATAGCAAGCTGGAGGGGTTGCTCGCGTTTCCTGCCTTTCCCGCCCCCTACCCACCCCTCTTTCTCCGTCTCTCACCCTGAACGCTCTCGGATCCTCTGTTTTTGCCTGCGCTCGTCTCCGTTCGGCTGGATGCAATCAATAAGACATTCGTGACGCGACGGTTATGGCTGATGGGGACGTGAGCACGGGGGCCAACGGCCAGCCCCATGAATATCTTTCGATAGATTGCACATCGGCCTCGTTCACCCTCGATGCGTCGCGATGCGTCGATCCCCCGACCCGGAGGGTGGACGGTGTGCAGCCACGCGTCCACTGCGGTTAACTTTCCTCCTCCTCTTTTTTTCTCCCCCTTCTACCCTTCGCCACCCTCTCCCGTATCTCTTCTCTGCCGTGTGTTATCCCGTTGACGAGTTCATTCGATTCAGCCGCGACGGCAACAGATACTTCTCATTATATTCTGCACGCAGACCGACCGCAGAGTATCGCGAATCGTCGAACCTGGGTGTCTCGGTCTTCTCGACCAACGAAGCAGAGACGAACGAATCATTCCTCGATCATCGGTTCCGTCGCTCCTGCGATTCTCCTCGGCCACCCCTCCGCGATCGAAACCCGGCGCGGCGGGGCGATCTAGGATTCCTTTTGCACCGGATTCGTCACGCGTCAAGGCGCGAAGTTCGAGGGCTCGCTCGGCGTGCCGCATTAATAATGCATATCTCGATGAGCGATGCGTTCGTCTGTCCAGGGAAATGTATAGGATCGGAGGAGAACGCGGGATCGCGGTGATTCGAGAGTTCGAGCGATCTCCACGAACGATTCAACGGCGACGAGGTCCTGCACGAAATTTGTCCTCGTTAAGTGGCCGAAAACCGGCCGTCGACGGCTGTGTCCCGCTTACATTATCGGGCCTCCGACGTTTTCTTTCGCCTTCCTGC
The DNA here is from genome assembly GCA_030770465.2 of Perdita meconis. NCBI lineage: Eukaryota > Metazoa > Arthropoda > Insecta > Hymenoptera > Andrenidae > Perdita > Perdita meconis. The sequence continues at coordinate 6,792,728 of JASKOS020000004.1, forward strand.
GCTCTGTCACGGTGAAAAGCCCTGTCACAAAACGCGGCACGCACGCCGTTGGACTCCGGGGTCACGGAGTTTTCGGGCTGATTAGCATTTTTTTCCCTTCTTCACGCTTCCAGCGTGACCCGATGACGCCCGCGGCCGGACAATGAGGCTACTTATTTATTTAAATACCGGGCATCCTGTCCTTTCACGCGAAGATTTATGCACGCCGCCGAGCTAATTGCCGTCCCATTATCCGGATAATGGTATTCCGTCGCGTAACGACGCGTCGTCTGCCTCATCTTCCTCCTCTCCCTGCGACTCGCCCCTGTGTCCCACCGATCTCGCCTCTTTTTTCCCCTTTCCACGGTCGCGTTCCGTTCTCATGTTCCTCCGCCGGCTCGCATCGCACCTCCTCGTTGAACAAAGCACGAGTCGCCGTCAGAATATTCGATGGACTCGTTCAAGGATGCGAGGAACGATAGACGGGTACCTGTGACTTTTGGATTCTTACCAACTTTCTAAGTCTTTCGCGAAAACCCAACTTTCGGCTATGAAACTGCAGTTACGAGTCTCGATCCGCTTTTAATGTTCTCCTTGCAACGCCACAAAACTTGAATACCATTTTCTAAAATGGGGCGTTTATTATTCCTCGCATTTACGGATATCTGAGTCTTGAGCATCCGAATACTTAAAATTCATATTGGGATAGCCGGATATCTGGATATGGTGACACATTTTATATTTTCTCTGATCCTTTAAGTAAAATAATGAAGTAGCTACAGTGAATTGTCGTTACAAGGGACCCAAGCTGAATCAATTTTTTCAAAAAAATCACTCGTAAAAGGGAGAAGGTCACTTATACCCAAAAATGAGACTCAACTGTTGCTGGAAAATTGGATTGGTTGCATCGTGAGATTCGATTGGTTACATCTTATGGCGGCACATGATTCGTCAACTAGATAACCAATCATAACTTAGAGCCTCGACCGCAATATTCAAAATATAAAAACACTCTTAGTTTTTAATACACTCTGTGTAAGCACAGAGTAAATGTGAGAACGATAGTGTGATAGCCACAAATTATGCTGTGGTGATAAGTAAATTTTTGTGGTATTTTACTTTTCTATACGTTATACTTAGTGGTCCTATGACGCAACAGTTGCTTATAACGAAGTATTGGAACCGAAGTAGCTTTTATCGAAAGTCGCTATTAACTAAATAGACTGCGGATGTTTATGCATTTATAGCAATTTTAAAATTATTTATTTATTTATTTATTTATTTATTAATCAATCAAATTGAGATGAGCCATATTACTTTACAAATTAATTCTTTGAAAACGGACAAGATTTAATCGCTTTACAAAATAAATTCATCAAATTAGAAAACAAATCTACGCTATCTAGATATAAATCAGCTTGTTTCAATGCTCTATTAACAGGATCAATAGAGCTACATTTGTATGACGGCAATCTATAAACAAACATAGCTTTATTTCGAAGATTTTTCTGTGGTACACTAAAATTGATTTTGCGGATAAGTTCAGAGCAATCTATTTTAGAGTTAACTATTTTAAATGTAAAGATTAAGTCAGATATAGTTTGTCGGTCAGATAGTGTTATTATTATGAAACCTATAAGGATGCCTACAGATATAAAAATACAATAAAATATCCAAAATATAATACATTTTATAGTATTTAGAAAGTAAACCACATTTATTTAGGATTCGGTTGCTGTTGTATATCTATAAAAATATGAATTTCTATAAACTTCCGCAGTCTACTTATAACGAATGGTCGCAACTATCTGGGTCGCAGCTGTCGAGAATTTATTAACAGTTTACGTTACAAATATTGAGTCGATTAATCGAGGTTCTCCTGTAATGAAATAGTGAGGATTTATTAACGAAACAGGCTAATCGACGTAAAGAGCCACATGTTTCATGAACTGCCAGTTGGTCTGACTTACACGACTCCGCTATACACTCTGTGTCTGCAAGTAGAATTGACTCTCGTTAGAGGAATAAGACAGTTCCACCTTTACAGCATCGAATTCGCTCGAAAAATCGCGGAATCACTGGAAAAAAAGTTTCGAAACTTGAACATGTGTAAAATACTTTTCAACGAGTTTCGCCATTGAGGAGAATGGTTCTTGGTGTATTGCGAGCATTGATTTCTAACCGAGCTGTACAGTAAACGAGCTCTCTCTCTCTCTCTCTCTCTCTCTCTCTGTGTGTTTCACTCTATGCTCGTGCGACCCCCTGCCAGCCAGTCAGCACGCTCCGATCCCGTCGAACCCCGCGAAACGCTCGAAAACGCGCTTTCGGGTTCCCATCGAATTGGGAAAACGGGCAAAGGGTTGCTCTCCCGTTGCCTTTTACCTCGGCCTCGGCCAGACACTAGTCGTGGAGGATGGGAGGCCGTTGAAAAAGGGGGAAAAGGGGCGGTCGAGTCGAAACGCGTTGTACGCCGTGTAGGCGGATCGGATGGAGGGCGAAAACCGTGGCGAATCGAATGATAATCGAATTACGCTGTGGTCACGACAACGTCTACGCAAACCCATGCATTATTCGCGCGGGGAGTCGATACGCGACCGCTGCTTCCGGAATTAAATAATTTTGTAATTAATAATGCATGCGCAGATGGTGAAGCGGAATTTGAAAGCTCCGTTTACTTCGCGTTGCTATTCGAAGACATATAGAGTTAATTTAATTAACGATTAGAAAGTCGTTTTTCGATTTTTAATGGGAACACAAGAAAAGAGAAGAAGACTGAAAACTATAGAATATTTCCTATGACGAATCAAGGCACCAGACGACTTGATATCGAGAAAATAATTAACTGCTAAAGGTGAGAACAGGAAAGTGCCAGAGGCATCGCTTTCTTCGCAAAATCACAGATTATTCGTACCAATCGATGGCGGAATTCACCCCGGGACTGAATCCATGGAATTAACATTAATTTCGAGTTTTCAATTGCAGTTACGGGAGATCCTTCGGCAGTGTGAACGGTGGGCTGGGTAAGGCAACGACATACCGGCTGATTATCATTCGCCGTTAAGAAACCGGCAGCCGGAGTTTTGCGCGAAACGAAGGGAGGATTCTATTTAAAAAGTTTGATTAAGAAAGCCTGGCCATTATTCTCATGCTAATTACTATCAGCGGTCGCAGATACGTTGAAAAATGCATGTTAAAATGGGAAAACGCCCTGACAACGGTTCGCCCGATACGTCTCCCATCAATTTTCCTTTTCCTTTCGTCCGATATATTCCATACAGCGAGTTTGACGAGTGTCGCGCGAACCTTTATCTGTCCGCCTTGTTCCGCGGACATCGTTAATCGTAGCGTCGCAGTCGGTGAAAGATAAAGCGCATCGTCTCGCAGCGAGACGGAAAAATCGCGCTCCGAAACGTTCATCCGTTGGCTCGAAACCCTTCACGGTCTCCCCATCGAGGGAATCATATGCACCACTTCGCGGCCAACATCCACGTTTCCTACGCCGATGGCGTGCACAGGCCGGAAGTAGGGTTCTCGAGACGCGTATTTCCTTCCCCGCGGAGCGCGGCCGATTTTTAGGGAAGTCGTGCCCTTAAAGCGCAGACACGAGCCACGGTTTATGGGGCTCGATGCGTACGTCCTTAATGCTCGAGAACAGAGATCCCGTCGGGATATCGCATCCTGAAACATCCCCGGCGCGTTATATGTACATAAGTCGGCTATATACGCATACCGGACGAACGCCTCGTAGTCGTAAAAACGCGTGGCTTACGCGCATTACGAGGAAATCCCGACGATTTTTCATCTCTCTTATGGAAGAAGCTTTCAGCCGCCTGAGCCTTCGGAAGCACTCGAACCATTGTTTTCGAATAGATTGGACCCTTTTTGACTAGAAACAAATCTCATTTTTTATTTTATTTTTTCTTTTTAGATTTTAGAACCTCACGGCTGTCATATAAATACATTGAATCTTTCATTATTTGTGGAACGTAGATAAAAAATTATAAATACACTGAATTTCACTTATTTTGACCACCAGCTCGTTGAGGTAGCCGTTTATTTGAGACAAATCTTAAAGAACAGAATTAAGTAGTATAAATAGTTATACTTCGTATAATTGGAGCAACCGCCTATTCAGGCTAAAAGACGCTAGTTCCGAATTTCTCAAATAACCGGAATCCACTGCAATTATAAATATGAAAAATTAATAAAAGATTTATATCTTATTTAGTATTTATTTTCAAAATTTTAAATAAGTACGTTGACTGCTCCGTACTTACTCCATGAATGTTTTTACAGCTACCTCAAACTGCAAACCAGAGTCCCTCATTTGTAATACGTTTTTGAGTGAATAAAAACCTTTAAAAAAATCCGAAAAAATTCGTACAGCATCCTTAAACCTTCTAAATTAAGATTAGAATAAAAGATTTAAGTAATAGTTTGTTTATTCATATTATTATTGCAAAGAAACAAAGTAAGGAAATACACTTTTTCAATTTAATGAGGCATGAAAGACCCCGATTTACGGAGTAAGGGATAATTATTATAATTTTAGAATAGATATCTTAATCGCCATAGGTTGTTAAAAAGGTTGTATTTGAGAACCTATAAAATGCGGCTCGACCCTAGATCTTCTTCGACTTGAGACGTCAGACGACAAGAATGTCGGCCATCTCGCGCACAAAAGTCACCTCGATTCTCTGTCGCGATGTGTCTTCAGTGGTGAAATAAATCACGCGACACATATATCATCCTTGAAACGCGCGCGCGCTCGCAAGCGCGGGTGACGACGACGAGTAAAAAAGTAACTGAAAAGCTGGGCGAGCGACAAACCGCCAGCTTATCCAGTTACACCCCCGGAGGGTTACCCATTTTTTCCCTTCATTTTGCATTTTCTCTGTCCTACCGTGGAGGCCTGAATTCTCATTGTCGTCTGCAAGTTACCCTCGTTTTTAGTACATGCCTCTGAACATTTCAAGCTCTTATTTCTCTTGTATTACGCAATAACAAGGGAAAGTGTTGGCCACGTTTCACAATAAAACACGAAAGTTTATGACCTAACACGGTCGTTGTACAATTCTCGATCGTTTGCAGGTTATTATACCGAGAATAGAAGAACAGAATAATAGGCGATGTTGTTCTCCGAGACTCGATTCTTAGAAAGTCGGCTATTGAGGAGAAGACATGCAAATGAATCTGCTGCGAAACGCAAACGAAGCCTTCTCGTTTTCTACACGCCAGAAATCGTTTATTTACGTCACAACAAGATCTACGAAGACGATAATCGCCGCTGATCTATTTTCCCGGAAAACGTTATCCCGAATAGTCTAGTTTTCCCTCGGATTGTTCCCCCTTGAACTCGAGCAGAGATCGAGGAGAAAAGTCCGGGGGTCCCAAATAGTCAGTTTCTCACGCACTTGACGAGCGAATCGTCGAGCCAATTAGAAGGTGATTGCGAGGGCGACGCGGGCCGGTCTCGAAGGGAGAGTAAATCGGTGCTCCTTCGGTATCCGTAGCCGGCTCAGACGGTATCTTGTATTCATGGATCGTTACATAAGCCCTAATAATGTCACTCGGAGTCGTTTCTGTAGAGTTGCCAAGACAATGAACCGTGGGGAAGGGGGCCGAGGCTCCGACGCAGGAGCTACTTTGTGTCCGGGAATGCGGGAAGATTGTTGTCGCGGAAACAAAAAGTCACCGCGAAAGCACGAACACGCGGTATTAATGTTCATCGAGACCTCTGATTACGGGGGCTACGCGGCGTGTGCGTATCCATTTGCCGCGACCATTGTGCTCGCCGATCCGTCAGGAAGCATTGTGGCCGACGAGGGGGAAGGTAATAACGTGGCGCCTTGTTCGTCGATTAAACGACACATTGTACCGGGAACTTTTCTTTGATTGGATTACGGTTTACGGGAGCAGAGCCGCGAGAGCAGGGCCCCGTGAAAAATGACCACACCGCCACGGCAAATCCCCGTGAGAAGTCGCGACTCGACCGGGATTCTTCCTTTCAGTCGGATTCGATGGGCCGCGAGAACCTTCCGATCCTGAGGGTTCCGCGAGCTCTCAATTTGTCAACTCTCAACTGAAACGTAATTCGGATATTGGGTGTAAATTCGGTCGACCGTCTGGACTCAATGGATCCTCTTCGATTGCCTAATTTGAATCGTCGCGTCGTTTTGTGCTTTTGATTATTTCCATCTTCATCAAATGCTGTTAAAGCCAATATTCCAATAAATTTTGATATAATCGATTTTGGGGAATGTGTGCTATGTCGATGCGTTGCCAACACATACCTACAATACACAAATATGAAAAACAAATACAGTAGATCACATGTGTATTGAAAGATGCTGATGTGTTGACTGATCGCGGCAGCGGATCACTCCTTAAGACCTCTTTCACACAACGATTCGTGTATGGCGATACGCGTTTGACTGTCAAATACTCTGTGTCAATGCTTGCCTTTGATTCAATGTTTCGTCGATCGCCTAAACGCAAGAAAAGTTGCTGGCAGCCGACTGACCGCGGATACCAAAATCGATATCGCAATAACGTATCTTACGAGAATTGCCGTTTGAACGCTTGCATAACAATATGTGTACCATCAGTATCCCGTATACGCGTATCGCGATACACAAATCGTCATGTGAAGGAGATTTAAGTGTGTGGCAAACAATGTCAACGCGAAGAAAATTGTTCGCTGCTGGTCTCATGCTGTGCCATTAGGTGTGCGACGACCTTTAGGATGAGTTACATCCACAAATGCTTCTCTGTCAGAATTTTCACGCGAGAACTAAGACTTCTGTTGGCCGTTGAACGTTGGTCAGTTTCTCTACGGGCGTCTCGAAGCAGAGCCTCGGGGGTAGAAACAGGAGTCGAGACAGAGGGCAGTTAATGTCGGCTCTCGCACGGTCAGTGGCGCGTAATCGTCGCGAACGAGAAGCGAAACAGAAGCGAACTCGCGGAGAGGAAGGGGACGCGAAGAAACGCAAGGACGTACGAGGAAACGATGGAAAAGCCGGAGGGAAAGAAGAGAGGAAACAGAGGGAAGAGAAAAGCAGCGATGAAGGGGGAGGAAGAGAGAAGGTGGCTTGGGCAGTGCGTATCGATCTGGCCGCGTTACGTGCGTGTCGGAGGTTGGGGTCCTGGCGTGGACCAATCGGAGGGCCACTCCTCTCTCTTCCTCTCTCTCGCCCTCTCCTTTTCTCTCTGGGAACTTACTCTCGCCCTCTTGCTCTCTCTCTGACCACAGTCTACGCGTACGCACAAGCTCGCCCGTTTGCCCACCTACGCACGCACGCTAACGCGGTGTGTACCTGCTTGATTACGTCGCTGATAACGCAACGCAGCCATGTCGATACAATGAAATGGCGGACGATCAAGACCCGACGCATGGTTTATGGCTTTTCGGGGCTAAGATTCGGTGTTTCCAGTTTCGGAGCAGGACATCTTTTCCTCGCCCTCGGAGTAGAATTCCGTTTGATAATAATCGTGCTAGTAATTGATAACGATTTGCGCGTTAAACATTTTCCAGAAATAAAAAAACAAGTGCATTCAATGACCTCGTAGAGTTTTTGCAACATTTTAATGCACTTCGTGTCAACTTGCAACGTTGAAACGCGGTATGTACTTTTGACAGAAACGCGTTGTACCTTTTCACGGGCGTCACGTGGAAACAATGAAACGGTGAACGATAAAGATTTGACGGTAAAACCCCGCAACACCGGATGCTGCTCACAGGAAACGGCTTATGAAACCGCTTCCTGTTTGATGTTTCCAATGTAAAAATATCAGTGTCGCTCGAGCGATGTAATTTGCGAGAAGCTCGTTTTAGCTTCACGAAAATTTGTCCTCTGTTTAACGAGAAGACACGAACGGGCTCATGAATATTCAACCGAGGACGAACTGCTGTTACGCTACAAGATAGAAGAAAGTTAAACACCAAGAGAAATCCCCGTGAAGTCTTTTAGAAAGTTCGAAGAATAAAGGCGTACCCCGGTCCCCTGACAGCCTATTAGGGCCAAAATTAGGGAAAACATCGAGATACGCCTTCAACAATCGTGAAAACTGTTCCCGGCTTCTGAAATTCGACCCGGGCCTAACCTCGCTCATTATCCCTCGTTCTCGAGACAGAGAAGAATCGTGTTACGCTTTATAAATAAAATATCAGCCAATATACACGACAATGCGGAGAACAATATTAGCATTAAACGCTGTTTGACTTCTGGTTAGACTAATTAATTTTCTAGGAAAATCCTTTTCTACAATCGCGGCATTTCTACCAAACACTCGATCGTTTCAAGCGTAGGAATCAAAGGACGCAAAACTCGACTGTCTGGTCGGAAGACGACGGGAATTCGAAATCTACTTCGATTCGCGGTCGAATCTCCTTGAAACTCTTTGAACTTTCGACAAGAGGAAGCTCGTTGGCAGCAAAATAAAAGAACGGGGGCCGTTTGGTTGCGAAGCGGTCATCTCGTGGAGCTTCAACCAGACAGCTCGCAACGGTTCGTCCGGGCGTGAAGCCCGGAACCGGCGTATACCGTCGATTAACGAGGAAATTCGATGAAATCGTAAATTCGTTCGCTCGTGCCGGTGCTCCCGACCGCGTCGGTGTATTCGCCAATAAACGCTCGGGCACAATATTCACGCACACGCGCGAACAGGCGAGCGAGCGCGCTCGCGGACGCGGGAACAACCCCGTCGTGCCGGGCCATCGGGGACCAGTAAAATTTGCTAAACGATGTAAATAATGGATGGGAACAGTTGGACAGTTTTCAGTTATTTTCCCCGGCGTTCGCGCATAATTCAACCGAAATTTATTGCCGCTGCTCAATTACGCAAAATATTGTCAAAAAACGGGACTGCCTCCCTCCTCTGTCTGTCCCATTCTTCCTCCACAACCTTTACTTTCTCTCGTCTTTCCGTAAACGAAAAGACGTCGAAATACAACGAAGATCAAAATGACACTATTATCCTTCTTATTTGATTAAAATCGAGTCGGCGAGACGAGGCGAAGAAAGTTCGCGACGAATGAAAGTTTTACGAAAACGGAACCATTTCCCGAATTCGATCAGTCCTCCATCGTTTCCACCTTAACCTCCACCATTGTTTCCCGCGGAAGCGATGGGGATGGTGGGCGCGCGAGATACGAGGTCCGACTAGAAATCACGAAAGTCCTGCGGCCGCGCGGGATTCGCCCCCTCTAATCTGGTCTCCTTGGTTTCGCCCTCGGGCTTCGTCGGCCGTGGAAGACTCACCCCCGCCCCCAAGTCGACTGGGTTACTTCCAAGGGTGCAAACGAGCAAGAAAGACGGGGCTAAGAAAGTCGGAGTGGAACGGTGCGAGATGGGCAAAATGGTCCGGGGGAGGATGGGCGTGTAGGAGAGAGGACAGGAGGCGGTTTAAAGGGTAGCGAACGCCTCGACAAAAGCAACCCTCTTAAAGCTCGCTCTACGCTCTGCTTACCAATGCGAATTCGAAGTCAGATTCCGCGTGCCAGATTTTCCGAAAGGGTCCGACACACTGTCGTCAGACACTCGCATGAAAGGGAAGTCCAGGACTTAAGGGGGAAGTTGGTTAAAATTAGTTCAATAAAACAAGAGTCTCTTTCATACGATTTATATCTCCTGTGATATTTCTAATGTTTGCGAGGAGAAAACTAGGAATTGGAGAATACATCGTTTCGAAAGTACAGTCATCGTTCTACTTACGAGGAGAACTACACAAGTGTTACGCTCATTTATGAATGAAGCTTCGGCATTTTATAAAGTTCGTCCAGGTGAACACTTCTATACTCCATTTTTAGGATAGAAATATATTTTCTTTGCACAATTTGTACAACGAGATAGCCAAGACTCACTATTTGTGAACTTCGCCAGAGAACGAAGTACATAGTATATAAGCAAACCAATGATTGGTATGGTAATTCTTTTACATATCTTTATTTACCTGTAAAGCCAATACCTGTATTGGCAGAAACAATAAATAGTTTTTTAAACAAATCCCAGTTCAAATTTTGATGCTCCATTTTTATTTCTTATGTAGTTTCTCCTTTAAAGTAGTAAGTCTCCCCTTTTTACTTTAAAGTGCAACGAGTAAGTAACTTCAATCATTAATACCTCATAAAGAATTAGCCGTCTGCCCTGAAAATGGGATACAAGAGTGTTCAGCTGGACAAACTTTATAAAGGTATATTTTCACGTGAAAGTAAATCGTGACTTTTAGTGCTATGACACTAAACGTTATGACGTTTGTGATCGTGAAAACTAGAAATCGCGTTGTAATACCATTGAATTCATGCCACAAATTTTTAACGTTATAGCGTCATGACAGCAAAAGTCGTGACTTTTAGTGTCTCGTGAAAATGTACCTTAAGGGTCGTTGCAGACGAGCGACTTCACCGCCACGTCGTCGTATGTGTATTTCATGTACACATCGCCTTTTTCATGTGTATTGTAATAATTGTATGTAATGATGCTGAAACAAATGAACGCAGAGCGGTAGCGGTGCGCCAGCGGCGAAGCAGAACCAGCGTTTCTTTGCGTTGAACGCAACTCTGACGTCCAATCGCTGCTTCGATTGCGTTTCGCGTGAATTGCATAACACAAACGTATGCGTATGTACGTATAGACGCCAGTCGCTCGTCTGCAACGGTCCTAAAATGGCGAAGCGTCAATTAATTGAGCGTAACACCTGTGTAGTTCTCCTCAGATTAAGGGTATCTTTTATTTATTAGTACATGTATGACAGAGTTTTGAGTTTGACAAGGAACATATAGTAAACAAAGTCGTAGAAAAAGTTGTTTCGGTCGCGTTTCGACTTTGTCCAGCAGTTCGCGAAAGTCATTATTCCGATCGAGGAAAGAAATGGAGCCGAAAAAACAACTGGGGAAAAGAGCGAAATCGTAAGTAGGGACGCGAGAGCGTCGTCGGCTCTAATCTGGGACGCGGCACGAGAGCGAACCCTAATCCAGCTTATCCAGAAAGTAATTTTGAGTCTTTTGAAAGCGATCCTCCTGCCCTCCCACCCTCCCGTCCAGGAAGGAATCCCGAGAGAGGATGGAGCGGTCGGACCCCGCGACTGCTCGAGGATTTTAAGTCCTCTGGAAAGACCTCGTCACCACCCCCCGGAACGAGAACTTTTCCGTCCCCCATCCCTCGACGTCGGTGACGCTATCAGTGAAGAGCAGTTGTTTTTCTCGATTTCGGTCGGGGAAATTAGTAAGGAAAAAAGGGGGCAGACGGGAGATCCTCGGACAGGATAACGCGACGAGTTACGAGAGGGAAACGGGAATTAAGCGGTTGAACTTGCGAACTCTTTTGGTCGCTTTGGCAACTTTCGGAGAAAAGGGTCGATTAATGTTCGAGTATTAATAAAAGCCGAGTTTTCGATGCAAAATATAACGAACAAGAACGAAACGTTGCAATCTCGTTAAATCACGTAGAAATCCCTGTTCTACGAAACAGTCTCTGCCGACTTGCTGATTACGGCGGCAAGTTATCCGCCAACGAAATGGCAAATGATCATCGAGTAATGGTCGACAGAGAGCAAACGCGACGGCGAATGCGGACAAAACGGAAGGAGAGACATCGAGAGGAGGAGCGAAAGGGGGAGAGGAGAAGGGTACATCGTGTGCTGGAATATTTCGAGAGTACTCGATGCATTGTCACTCGGGCCTACCCTTGGTCCACCCTCTCCTCGATTCGAAACCAGCCCTAGTGCACGGGGAGAGGTAGCTGCACGTGCAGAGCTAACGGTTCGTTGGCCGAATTGCGCGCCTATACGCGGTGTCGCATTCAAATCAAACCTTCGTCTAACTGCGAATCAATTTTCTGTCTATCGAAACGACGAGCAAAGGGTGTACTTGCAAGGAACGTCACCAGCAAAAACAAAACTTGAAAGAATCCTGCGCAACACGAAACAGTCCATAGTCGTGTGCTGGTCAAACGGTGCTCCATTCTAGGTGACTCTATCGGTAACTGACAGATCAGCTAATATTTAACTCGCATGCAGAGTGCAGAGTGTATAAACAAACCATCCGACTCCCGAATTCAAAGACACTGACCGACAATCGCGTAAACTGAGCAACGCGCGCATTGTCGGGCCGCTCCAGCATTCGGACCATCGACGGCACTTGTTTATTCATCGTGCAACTCGACGCGGGACTCGCAGACACGCTTAACAACTATCCGAACCGAAGAATACATGGTCTACATCTCATCTACATGGTGGTACGAGCAGCCTCTGGCCAATCGATCAATCAGCAAACGACATTCGTACCAACCCTTCGCGTCCTTCGATTCAGGACACCCCGTATGGAAGCCACAGGCTTGCCCCGCTATTACCCAACCTAACCTGCGTGGGCAGCCGTCCGTACATGGAGTCTGATGGTCTAGTACATACATAGAGGCGCGCAGGTACGTACCTAGAGGGCCAGCTCCATCCTAAGCAGCCTCCCCGTTGGCCGGGTAGGTAGGCAACGTATTATATACGTATAGTGGAGGCTGGAGGGTCCTCACCGCCGCAACATTACGCTGATTGCCTGAATTATCCGCAACCAGGCTGCCTGTGCGGCTCTATGTACGCGCGCGTACACGTACATAAATTCGCCCTGTATTCGCATGTACCCGGATACATACGTGCATCTCCTGGTGCTCTGCTGGTACTCGTCGACGTGCTGGCTGGTTGCGTGCACGCGGCTCGCTACGCCTGTATGGAACCGGCCCTGTATATTTGCGGTTTGCCAGCCGGGGTTCGTGTAAGTGTGTCGGTATCGTCGCACTCGTACACCGAGATCGCCGAGAGAAAATTGAAAACAGAGCCGCGCGTGAGCGCGAAAGATGATGACGCGATGCGCGCCGACTTGGAATAACGAATCCGCCCTCTGCGCGCCGAAATTGGCTCGTTTGAATCGTGCTGTTTCGTTATCCTTCAAATTCTGGTAGCTTCACAAGTTAACCAAAATTCTGTGACTATCGTCGTCGCGAGATTTCGCGGTGGATTGTCATGAGACATCTTTAGCCGGCTTTTGCTTTCCAAGGTTCCCAGACCGTCGATCTCGGGCACCGTGTCCCGCAGAACGAAGCCTCAGTAGAGCAAGCAACGCGTTGTGCCGTAGACAAAGTCTATTTTCAATTGACAGAGGGCCGCTTTGCACTTTTCATCCTCGATGCTCCGTTCAGCCGGTCGAGCGGTTAATGGAGTCGGCTCTGAAGTGTTCATTTAACGATCCTTGTAGTACCTGCGCCCTTTCCGATCGCCTTTATAGAAGTTACAGACCAATCTCGTCGGCAAACAGTCGAGCCGATGGTCGCGCGTAGACGCGTGCCCGCGCTTCGCCAGAATCACGGCTAACCGGCGGGAAAAGGAGAGGAGAGGACGAACGACACAACGAGCGTTTCGATTCCGGTGACACAGTGACACGGAGCTTGTCAGCAGAGGCCAGCCATTGGCTCGTTCCTGATAAATAGAACGGTACCGGGAACAGTGTCGCGAGTACCGACAATGGGGGTGCCGGAAGACCGGGGGCAGCTTTAATTTCCTCCCGTAGTTCCTGGCAATTACCGCGTGGCGCACCCCGATAGCCATCTCTATCTCCGACCACAATGCACCCGGTTCCGAGTTCCCCTCCATCGCCTCCTCCCCCTATCAACCCCACCTCCGCGACATCTCCGGCACAGTGTTTCTCAAATCTTTCACGGCTTCTCAATTCCTTCCTTAGCTCGACGCTTTCGCGAAATACCCCGGGGGACGAACTTTCGCGATGCTCCGACGCCGGCCGATGCGAAGTTTGTTTCAAAGACGAAGTTGACGAAATTACCGATCGGTTCTTTTTGCGGCGAAACGAGCGACTTCGCGAATAAAGAACGCTTCTGTCTGTGAGAGACACTGCCGTATCACCCGACACCTCGCTGGAATCTTCACTGGCCCTTTTACCGATTCGGAATTCCATGGTCGAAGGTGAGAAGAATCCTCGGAGATTCCTTCCCTTTTGTGCCCTTCCACTGGTAAATTGGACGACAGATTTTTTCCAGACTGGTCTCGATGAAATTGTACGATTGCTTTAACGAGAGAGTGATTAACTACAATGACGCGGAGATCGCGGGGAAATTGGTTCGATTGTGAAATTGGAAACATCAATTTTAGAGTATACAAGTGTGATATTGACTCCGCAATCTGGATATCTGTTGCGTTCACTCTGCGTTCATTCTGTGTTCACTCTGCGATAGTTTTGTGAGTCACTTTCAGTCTCTATATTTCACACCCACACATGGGCTCAATATATTCAGTTTTAAGTCAAATTTATAAATATAAATATATAAATATATAATATTTATTAACGGATAAAAAAACCTTTTGGTATATAAAAATAATATAATAATATATAATAATATAATATAATAATATAATAATATAATAATAAGATGGTATATAAATATATATATACATTAAAATAAGTGCATCTTTTAAAGTTTTGAAAAAAGTTGTTAAAAAATTCAAGGGAATGACAAAAAGTATTTCACGTTAAACACAGGCGGTTGATAAAACTATTTTGACCAGAAAGTGTTCTGTGATGTTGGATGAACAAAGGAATGCGACGTCTGAGATCTCTAAATGGTATGCAGAATAGTATTTCTGGACAATCTATAAGATTGTTAAGTACCCTATAGACAAAAACGACATCAAACATACATAAAGATAATATAGGTTTAAGGTGCAAAACATTTGACTAACTAAACCTCGCCTTTGCACTTCAATTTCTTCTGCTAGTTATATTTCTGTCTCTCTTTAAGATTAATATTGTAATAAAAACATAACAATAAATGAATAAATAAATTTGTCTTAATGTATGTATTACTCGCTTCTGCGTATCGTTAGTTGTCCTCAAACTTCGCGAACGATGCTTCGCGAGCTTTAACATCGGGGCACAAGCTTCCACGCGAATGTAAGTAACGGAAGAATCAAAGTTGTAGCCGATTACATGACCCCTGTCCTCGAAGTAGCTTTCCGGACACAGCCCGAAGGCACTTCCGCAGTCGCGCGGGTACAAAGCTTGGCTGGAGACCAAAGTAAACGCGTCAGGAAGTTTTATCGCGCGGAACTTCCTCGGTAATCGGCTCGAAACCGATTAAGCCAGTCGATACCGTAACTATTCCGTTCGTTTTTATTTGCGTGACAAGCAGATCGAGAAGAACAACTCGTGGGATCGTGGCGCGAAGCGCGGCGACATCGAGCTGTTTAACTCGCTCGTGCAAGTCCTTCGAAGAGTTTGCGAATGGCTCGGGTACGAATCGAGCACGACTGCTTAAGTTTCGCAGCTCCTCTCTCGACTTCGTCGAGGGGAGACAGATACCTCGCGGAGGAAGGAAGACGAGGAGCGAGAGAGGCTGGCGGCAACATTATCGTGTTTTAATTTAACTTGCAGCTGCACTTTAATTAGACTTCGGTTGAATGAGGAGACGCTGCGCGACGAGCAAAGCGAGCGAACTGCCAAACCAGACCGAACCTCTTCCTTCCATCTTCCGTCTCCCGTTTCTCTTCCCTCTTTTCCTGTTCGCCTTTTCGTCGACGGTAGCACGGAGAACTGGGAAAAAGCTGAAAGAAGGAAGTAAATTGTGGGAGAGGTATGATTGACCGGAGTTTGTGACGCTTCTCTCCGCCGCGGCGCCTCTATTTCGTGATTCCTCCGCGATAAGTACTCGCGCTACGGTTCATTTATTGTGGCTTATTTATCATTTTTCTTTCACCTTTTTTCGCGCAAGTATTTAACGCTTAACGATACTATCTAATGGAGGTGCAGAAATATTGAAGTGCTATGCCTTGCCAGGTCACCTTCCTTAACGTCCAAAAACTTCAAGTAGTGTTTGAAATTTATTTTCTTACACTATTACGGACTCTGAGTTAATCCCTCAAGCGTGTTTGCGTTGTATCTCGACAATGGAATCAAGTTCCTACTACGAAGATCAAAAGAATGCAAAGGCGAGGCATTCGCGCGGACAAAGGTCTTCCTATGATCTTTCATTTAATCAACGTTTCGTTTGTCGCGCAATGAAATCGGAATCGCGAAGCCGTGAATTCGTGCAGTTTCCTTGACACCCCCCTTATCTGTTCGCACTTAATGAACGCCGAAACTGTTGCGAAGCCCGATTGATGCGACGCTTTCTCCCGCTTCGCGGAACAATTGCAACAATGTCTGCGCTAGGGGTGGTAGAGATCAAAGAGAGCGCGAAGACTTATCGAGGCTGCGGGAAATAAACTGTGTAGATCGACGGGGATTAAGCTTGTAACTGAAATTGGGGCAGCGGAAACGCTATTCGGAAAGGCTTTCGACTAATTCTTGCGATACGCAACAACGATACAGACGCATCAATTGACTACTCAATTGACGACTCAGATGCTCTTGTTCTCCCACACCTTGATTACTGTTGGCCAATTTTGAATTGTCAACGAGTTCACATATGTACATGCCCTCGAAAAGATCGAAAACTAATTTCTAAGATTTGCTTCATATAAAATAGGTCACCTGATAGACATTGATTGTCTAGATTTGTTTATGTCGCTTTTAAAGCTGCCTACTTTAGAGCAGCGCAGACTTATTTCTGACTGCAGTTTGTGTATAAAATTTTAAACGCTAATATCAATTATCCTGGTTTGTTGGAATTTTTCAAAATGCTCTATCGATGTTCAGAATTAGAGAGACGAGCCTTTGACGTCAGCAGCGCTAGATCGACAGTGTGCGACGATCGGACGAAAGTGCGCGCGAGAAATCCGCGACCGGAGACAGCGGTGACATTTTCGCGAAGTGACCACTAATTAATGACGCGTTTCCGCCTAATTATGGGTCACACAATTCCCGTAATCGCGTGAAAAGAGCGCTGATTACATCCGACTGCAATCTCCGATCCAGCTCTAAGAATGTTTGAAATAATCGGTTGAAATCTGCCATCAGCCCTGCTCGGTCGCCATTTCAATTCTGTCTCAGTGCGCTATTTCTCAAACGCTCCAGTTTCGGAAAATCCGCAAACTTTTCTCGTTTTCTGTACTTCTCATGTTGTGTCAGTATTTCGTTTATTATAATCAATCGTGTTGTTTTTTAAAATATAATTTCATTTCTGTCAAAAATATTCTCGTTGAATAAATCCTTTCCTGCGCGCTCGCAGACTTTCTATTTATCCTGAACAATCGAGGATACTAAGAAAGACTCCTCTTTCTTATTTACCGGTCTACAATACCAATTTTGGAAATGATGAATTAAATGAAAGTGTTAATCGCTTATGCAAGCTCAATTTCTTTCCGGATACGCTATCTCCCTTCAAACGTTAAGTTACCATAGCAGCACAAAACCACAGTCAGTAATATATATTTAGTCTTTCTATTATATCAGTTTGACACGCTCTCCGAACGCATTATTAATAATAATAGTTATTGCAAAAGAAAATGGGTAATGAAAATGTGAACGCTACGTACAGGGCCTTTCGCAGCACATTCTACTTCCGAATGCAAGTAGAATATTCGACGTCGCATCGGTTTCATTGCTTGACGATTCGTTGTCAGACCGTGTCTGACCCATGACACCGGTGCAACTCCTTGAGAACATTCCAGGCAGCGCCCGGTGCATTCCCATTTGAGAATCCCTGACCGAGGTCGAGAGTACTTATTCGGGCCGTAACTTCCGCACACGTTCCCTCCGTTTCTACCCTCCCGCTCTTATAAATACATGAGACGTCGGGTTACACGGAGGAGAACGAGAGCGGGGTGAAAAGGACGAGGATAACGGCGGACCGAGCAACGGGGATGAGGAACGGATACGAAGAACGGCAATCCGGGACTTTAAAACAAATATATCGCGCGTAAATCCAGGCTAGATGTAAGTCACCCCCGGAGGGATGTATCCAGACGACGTAGCGAGCGAAAAGGGGAAGGAAGCAAATCGTCGTCGTTTTGCTTTACATATTTCTTGTGGAGCGGTTGTCGTCGAGTCGCGAGAGGAACGACGCGCGGAGGAGTATCAAGCCCCCATTATCGCGACATTAAATTTACCCCGATGCCCCCGTCGCGGCTTTGCACTTTCTTTTCGCGGACAATACGGAGGAAGACGTAGGGACGCGAGGACTAATGAAATTCTTGGGCGAACGAGCTCGCTGTCACAATTATTTCTTAGAACGTTCAGCGGCGCGGACGACGGTTTCGCGATTGAAAAGTGAGGCGCGCACGGGCGGAAAACGATGGGGGAATGAAACATTTTTCCAGTGTCGGGGAAACAAATTACTTGAAAATTACTCGCCTGGGATTGACGTTTGATTGCGCCGCCCGCCTTCCCTCTCGACGGTTAACCGTGCTCCGAAGGTAGGTCGAAGGTAAAACGCATTTATATACATTGGATATACGAGCGAACACGCGTAACCTCGTACACGTGTAAAGAGTGCATGCACGTGCGCCAACCTCTTCTCACCCTTCATCTCGTACGATCCTCTTCTCCTCTCTAGTTCCGCCACTTTTCACTCCTTCCCATCGCCCTTCCTTCGCTTCCTACCTTTCCGTCCCTCTCCTCTTAACCCTTTCCCTCCCTCCTCTCCTCCTTCTATTTACGTCGCTTTTCGCATTATCGCCTTTTTTCGCCGAACGAGTCTGGTTTAATTCACTGGAAATTATTCATTTGCCTAATTGCCACTCGTCGAACTGGATCGTCAAGGCTTCACACAGAAACCTCGAACCTGCACCCCTTCGAGTCCCCGCGTTCGACTTCGATTCCTATCCGTGACAACCGTGAGTCCCGCCTCTCGTTTTGTAACGGTGCCTTTCGCGCGTCAATTGACGGCGTTCCATTAAACCACCACGTCGCTGATCGAGGCAAAAAATATCGCGCCGAAACTTGCGCGAACGCTGAGAAACCACTGCATTATTAATGACGATTGCAACAGCACAATTTCTTTAAATACGGTAAACAAGCAAGTAGATGACCAGCTTAGCCGATTCCGTCATTTGTATTGAGCTTTTGCTTAGAAATATTCGTTTCGTAAACGAAAACCCGGAAGCTTGAACAGGGAGAACTGTATGACGCTGAACCGTGAAAGCCTCGAATCTGTGATTATGCAAATTCTTTTGCAATGATATTGACTTTTTTTGTAACTGTGTACTACAGTGGTGTCAAACTCATGTATGAACACGGGCCACTAAATTCAGTTTAAGAAAATCCGCGGGCCGCAGACAGGAAGAAAAAAAGTCTTTTATTTATAATGGAAAACAACTCATTTAAACTTTACATTTATTTTTCTTTAATAAATTTACAAGAATTAAAAAAGTACATTAAAAGATACATTAATTTTAGAAATTAAAAGACTCAATACTTTTTACTAGACACTTGGCATCTTTTTGCAGATACTATTTTATCGATATCGGGTGTAATTTTTTGGGATAAAGATATTTTTAACATAGATTTTAAGTGTTCATTTGTACGTTCGACGCTGCGCTCAGCCGACTCAGTCGCAGCAATTCGGACACAGACAGGAAAATGCCATAACAATGACAGAATTTGATTTTATAAATATACCAGTAAACTTAAAACGATGTCACTTACAATATACTTCTATAATTTCCAATGTTTTAAAAATATTATCTTAATTCCACTTTATTAAGGTAATAAAATTAATTTCAAGTTTTGGACCGCGGGCCGCACTCTAAGGTCTTGCGGGCCTCTTGCGGCCCGCGGGCCGCGTGTTTGACACCACTGGTGTACTACATTCAAAAATTCCGCCCGTAAATCGATAGGTAACCAGAAACGTATTGTATTCAATGTGATTTGTACTTATATTATCGTATTTTCTCTTATGTTTGTTTTTTTATTGTTGTATTGTTTATTTTGTGTTTTATTGTATCTATCTTGAACTTTCTTTGTCACTTGTGTAACAAAAGGTCTATCCTCTATGAAAATAAAATAATAATAACAATAAAAAGAAATGAAACGAATATTATTCCTGTCGTATTATTTTTCGGCAGAAGAGGAATTTTATTCAGCGAAAACATCCACTACTTTACCAACTTATTTCTCAAAAATGGAGGGCAGGCGTTTTTTCCAATGTCTTGGGGTTGTTTCGAACACCTTCCCCTTGCATATTAAAAACATTTGGTCCTCAAATTCGGTAGATACTTTACACCGTCCTCCCGTAAGGTTAAATGCTTTGCAACAGTGGAGACGAATTTACACTTGCTTGAAATTACACTTTCTGCATCGGAGACGGACTGTCGAGGGCGCGTTGCGGCGTTACGCGATATCAGAAGGAAAAGAACAATTGCCGACACAGAGTGCAAACTCTGTCGGGGCGCAGGCAAGCGGGCAAGGTTACATTTGGCGGGGGTGGCGGTCGGCGAAAGTCGGTCTCGCGGTGGTCCGAGCGCACATTTCCCGTGGGCAAGCACCAGGATTCATGAATACCGGAGTATTTGCACACGGTGCGCCGATAGGCGGCTCGGCGCGGCGGGGCACACGTACGCGCGATCGTTCGCCGCGTGTTGGCCGAGCCGACGCGTGCACACGCTCGGGACCGGTGTGTCGGTGTTTGGTAACGCGGCAGGAAAGTCCCCGGGGGCTTAATACGGTATGCACGTCTGTCGTTCGCGAGCTCGACCCAATGTGGGCTCGAACCAGCTACTAGCTAATATTCCACGAGAGGGCCCTGGGCTACGTGCCCGGACTGCCGACTACCTTGCGAAACCTGTGGAAACTCGTCATCCGTTCGCGCCCGCCACTTCGACGCTTCGCTTTTCGCTAATATACCGTCGATTCCGACTCGAACAGGCGATCTCGCGCTTCAATTTCCACGGTGGGCGAATCCATCGATCACCAGCCGAGAGAAAAATTCCAATTCCGACGTGTAATTACGGTTCTACGGCGCATCGAGGCCGCGGATGCTAAAGACGCGTTACTTGTTTTGCGGACAAAGGAGGAACCGGTTGTCGATGAACCACTTCGTCGCGTCGCGATTTTCTGCGAAGCTTAGGAACCGAGAAATTCCGCTATGGACATATCGAGTCGCGAAAAAATTTGTTCGATCCCCCATTGATTCTATTCAATCTCGATTTTTTTTTCAATTGTCAATCAAAAGGTACGCATTTTTGCGAGGAATATGTCGACGTGGGAGCGTCACGGATCCACGCATCTACGGGCATATCGATCAGCTTTGCGAACGCAGGATCGCGGAGCAACGAGCGGGAAAATTCGGCGCGCAGTCGCAATTAAAATCCCGCGACGCACCGAAGCAACCGACAATGGTGGCCGAAAGTTCGTTTGCGGCGCGTTTACCAGTGGCGGATGGTTTTAAAGCCATCGGGGGCCTGCGAGAGGGCGGGATCGGTGGACAGAGGGACGGGCTACACAATGGCAAAGCACAGAACAAAGCCTATCCACGGGTAATTCGAAATTCGCATCGTCCTGTGTCCGCGCGTCCGTAATTAACGGTAACCTCGTGTCCTGGTCCGATTAAAAAAGGACGCCGTATAATTGTTCATGCCCCGATCTCGTCACCCCACCCACCCCCTTCGCGATTTTAACGAACTTCGATCCGTTATCGGTGTCAAAGATTCGTTACCGGATTGGAAATTCAACCCGTGAAAGCTCGTCATTTTTTGGGAGCGCGTCGATCGGGACCATGCTATTTGCGAATTGGATTAAGTGCTTCGAATGCTGCGATTCGCAGAATCGGTGTTGCGACTTTCACTAAATCTGTCTCTACATTAATACATTTTCATTTAATTATTTTACCTCGTAAAGGTGCAAATAGACTAGCGAGTAATTTGCGAGATTTCTTGGGAAAGCTGCTCTCATAGCGCAAGTTCAACTTACCAACCATAATCTCAGGCGAATTTACACGCGTTATGAGAGCCCCGCTCGCAAAAAATGTCGCAAGTTCTTGCTAATCTATCTGCACCTTAATAGCATACAAGTTCTGAGAGTATTTCGGAGTCCGCTGCTAATAAGAATTGCCAGAAGTATTTGGCTCGACCATATAAAACCCGATTTATACTTAACCGGGCCGTGGCAGGGTAACTTTGCGTAACTTGTTTCGTTCATGTATAAACCACTACGCCCCAAAACACGATAACTAATTTAGATTTCCGCCTTTAAGGCCTATTTACACATAACCGGGCCGTGTCTTTTCCGGGGCAGAAATCTAAATTAGTGGTCGTGTTTTGGGGCGTAGTGGTTTGTACATGAACGAAACAAATGACGAAAAACCACCCTGCCACGGCCCGGATCGGACACTGCTCGGTTAAGTATAAATCGGGCTTAATTCGTCGTCGACCGCGGAACCTATTCTGCTCGCTGGCAAACAGACACCCTTATCGCGGCTCGATATCAGCGACGATCGACGGCAACAAAATGCGACTGCAATGGCAGCTATCGATGAATATTCATCGCGCGCCGCCGCCTGGTCGATCCTACTCCATCTATCTTTCGGACACTGAGCGTCGACGGTGGAAAGGAGCGAAACGGAGTGGAGGTGGAAAACGGAGACAGACGTAGCGTGTGTACCGCGGGAGAACGGAGAAAAGGGGATCGGAGGCTGTGTCGAATAATTGCCAACTATTCCAGGCACGCAGCTTAAGACGCGGGGGAAACGGTTCTCGGCGAAGGTGGAGGAGGAGGAAGCGGGGTCGCGAGGCGGGAGCCGAGGGAACGGGACGTGGAGAATGGAGGCGGAAAATGAGAGAAACAAAGAGGAGCCTCGGTAAGAAGGAACACGAGCCGGGGAGAGAGAGAGAGAGAGAGAGAGAGAGAGAGAGAGAGAGGGAAGGAGAGAGGAAGTTCTCCAACGTTAGGGGTCCGACGCGAGAGGAGGAGAGAGCAGGAGACGAACGACGGAGAACAAGAAGGGCAGAGAGAGCGGCAGAGGAGAAAAGGAGAGTGGGAGTTGCCAAGATGGCGCCACCAAGAGTAGCAGTGGCCAGAGGTAGGAGGTGAGAGGTGGAGAACGTGCTCCGCAGAGGAAGGGTAAAAGATAAATGACGTGTCCACCGCCTCCACCGGCAACCTCGACTGCCACCGACATCGCCGCGAAGACGCGGCGAAAGAAGACGGAGGAGAAGAAGAAGAAGAAGAAGAAGAAGCGGGAAGGGGACGGCGGGAAGCCTCCATTAAACATTGGCTCGCTTGCTTTACCCTTTAGCCTCTCTTGGTTTCCTCGGTCTCCACGCTCCACACCTTCGCTCACCGTTTCTACCGGGGATTATGGATCGAGTTGCCAGCGAATTTCTCGTTTTTCCTCCCTTCTTTTTAGGTGCGAGCTATCTCTCCGTCCCGTTAACGTTTCGCGACGTGTTTCGCGAACTCCTCGACACACCCTGACTTCGCGGTTTCTTGCTTTTCGAGTATCGTAACCTCCGCGACTAGACTTCCCGCTACTTCGTTACAAGCTCTTTGATGTGCCGGGGCTTCAGACTTTGACGGCTTTTGACAAAGCGTCCCAACGATCGATGGCTTGGCTCGAGAGATGCGAAGATCGCTCTCGCGAAACTCTTCGAGAAGGTGCAAAGATGGAAAAATATTTTTGTCTTTTGTTCGACAGAAAATATCGTGCGTGGCTCGGGCGAAAGACTACTTACCTACTACTCGTACCTACTTTCCCTCATTGCTACACAATGTGCTATTGGTCAATGCGTTTGCTCTAAAATGAAATTATTATTGTTGTTATTATTAGGTATTATCATAAACGCGTTAAAAAACAACCCTTTGGGATAAAATTATATAAAGTGCAATGTCGTGGGTAAGTTACATTATCAACAAAAAGGATCGTTGAGATATACATGTAATAATTATATTAGCCAGTGGACCAGTGGAACAATCTCTTCCGTATCAGATTTTTAAGGTACTTTTTCACGTGACACTAAGATTCACGACTTTTGATGTCATGACAATGTGATATTGAATATTTATAATACGGAATTCAGTGGCATAACAACGCGATTCATAGTTTTCACGACGATAAAAGTCGTAACAATTTGTTTAATGACACTAAAAGTCGTGATTTATTGTCACGTGAAAATGTACGTTTAGAATGGAATAAAAAATCTATATCGTTGTTAAACGCATTAGCAACGGTATAAATGCGATCAATACTATTTACATTAAAGGTGAGTTTTCATATGACAGTAAATCGTGACGTGCTATGATACTAGCCATGACTTTCGTTATCGAGAAAACTAGAAGTTCTGTTGTTACGACATTGGATTCAATACCATGAATTTTCAGTGTCACAATCTCGTGACTTTTAGTGTCACGTGAAAATGTACGTTTAAGATATTAAAACGCCTTAAGTTCTTAGAAAGTATATTAAAATGAAGCACTTCCAGGATGGAAGAGCAATCTATCCTATTATTAATGATATTGTATATAAAAATAATATCAGTCATGGTTCTTCTATTCTCAAGGATTAACATACCAAAATTCGCTAACCAGGGATCATAATTATGGCTCGTTACTGGAATACAATCGCCAGATCTAAAAGCCACGAGTCTTAAAACTTTATGTTGAACGCTCTCAATTAGTTTGTAATGGGTTTTGTGGATTTGGTGGGACCAAATTCTAGAATCATATTCGAGGTGAAGTCTGACAATTCCATGAAATAAAAGTAAAATGGAATTTATTGATAAGTAGACGGTGGATTTTTATGCATTCATGACAATTTCAATGTGCAAAAATCCACGAAGCTGTTAATAAATTCTAAAATATATTAAATATCAAAAAATGTAATACACAGAATATTTAAATAATAAGACACTCTATTATTTAAGCTTCAATTCTTTATTTCCATTTATAAAAATTTTATTTTGCATAGAAATTCGCAGTCTACTGATAAGTATTGGGCGAAACGATATTTTATGAATACAAGTGTCTTATGTGCGCTGTTAATTACTTTTTGTTGATGCTGATTGACAGATAAATTGGACGAAAGGATTACACCAAGGTGAAACAAAATAGGTACAAATATTGATTATTTTGCTCACCGTTCCGTTCGCAGATCCCAGATCTCCGGAGTCGAAAGTGGCAGGCGGTCACGGATTCCCGCGCTTCGTCGCAGACCTTCAACAGAAGCAGAGAAGAATAAATTAATCACCGGCGTAACTTTACTCGAAACTGGAGCTCGACGAGCTCTACCCACACGAAATTCAGGGGTTGAAAAAATCGACCCCGGACAAGTATATTATTCGAGAGGTGGAAAGTTTCGCGAACGACTCATAACTAACCACCTTCGACGGAACTTCTTGGCCCTCCGCATCGGGGTGCGTTTTCCACTCTAGGAAACACTGGTTTACGAGTTCACGGTTCCGTGAACCGCGAAAGGGAGAAACGAAGCGAGGGTGAGAGAGAGACGAAGAGCGAAGCCACCCCCGTCCCAGGCATCGAGCATTATGAACTATCGGAAGACACATTAGCGCAAATCTGCGAAGCCAATAACTGGGCCCGATGTGGAGCGTCGCCGATGCGGAGGTGGCTGGAGGTGGTTGAACGCAGATGAAGAACGGCACCGGAGGGGGTGCCGGCAGGGGGTGCATCGCCGCCTCTGTCGCCCGGGCGTCAAATTATTCTGCGATTAATAATCCGCGCGTTACACGCGTGATCGGGCCTTTATCCCAGTAGCTGTGCGTTCGCATCGCTGTCTCCCTTCCTTCCTTCCTGCCAGCCACCCCCTCCCCCTCCCCCTCAAGGTATCAATGGCTGTGGCACGTCGAAGCGATTGTCCTTCTGTGTCGAGGGCATTTATCGCTCCACGGGACGCGTGCGAATCGATCGCACGCGAGCATCCTTTAATGAATCGCGGCTCGATTGCGTTCCACGCCGAATATCAGGGATCTTTAATTAAAGGGATTTATTGGGCTGATCAAACGCTTTCCTTCCTTCCTTCGAACGGGGAAAAGAGTTCTACGGAATTCGAACACTCGTCAAAGGTAAATAGGGCCACTGACCGAATTACGCACACATTAGTGGTTCCGCGGGCTTATTGTTGCTAAACAATTATAAAAATTGGGTCCCCTAGTAAGTTCAGTTCTTCCGGAATCCTCAAATAATAGTCTTTTTACAGGATCATTGAAAATGACTACTTACAGGCTTATTAATCAGCTGATTACCTATCCTGATGTATTACATAAATTAAAATTTCAAACACCTGCATTTCGATTCCGTCAGCAGTCAGCATACTCTCTTTGTTCTCGATGTACATCGCATACTTCATGCTAAAAATAATAGTTTTAATCGATTATGTTTTAGTGCAAACTCATTTTGTAATGATATTGGCTTTTTCAAAAATTCTTTTCACGCGCTCTTTATTCTTTATTTATTTTATTTATTTATTTATTTACGGCATCAACCCTTTGTTACAAAAGTGAAAAGGTAATTCACTAAATATAAGTAAGGTAAAAGACAAGAAAATATCGATACGAGAAGGAAGAAAAAGAAAAGAGAGAAAAAAAGAAGAACGGAAAGAATAATAAAGACGATAATACAAATAATAATGAAGAAAAAAACGCAATATAATACAGAATAGTAGGTGGATAAATAAATACTAGTACATTATTTATGAATCACGTATCGCTAATCAGACAGAAGTCTTAAAGGTAGTGAGAGAGTTACTGTAAATGTAAAAGTCCGTCACATTACAAAAAGTATTTGTAGTGATACCAAGACGGTTTATGCAGTTATAATAATCATACAGAATACTATGCTGTTCGACTGCAAAAAGTGAGCGATTTCTGAGGTGACACGAAAGAGCGTAGAAATTAAGCATGTGTAGTGGGTGAGATGAAGTTCTAGACTTCCCTACTTTTTTCATGTTATATTCAAAGTTATTTTTTACCGTGTAAATAAATAAATAAATCAATCAATCAATCAATATAAATGAATGAAATACCGAAGAACGAAAAGAAAAGAGTCATTAAACCTTCACAAAGTCTTCAAAACAAAAGTGTTTATGTTACAAAATACCTACTAAAATTTACTTTATTTTTTTATAAATATAGGTACTTTATTCCATAAAAATACACTAATCATTTTTACTTACGTACAAATGCGATTTTTTAACACGTTTACTTGGACTGTTTGAAAAATCGCGCCTAAAGTGTTAAATTCAAAATTAAGATATAATATTTTAATAAATAAAAGAGTCGCGAGTAGAAAAGTTTTAATTCCTTCGAACAGAATAGGAATTGAAGTATATTATGAAAAAGTATTTCCGGTATTGT
The DNA here is from genome assembly GCA_030770465.2 of Perdita meconis. Lineage (NCBI taxonomy): Eukaryota > Metazoa > Arthropoda > Insecta > Hymenoptera > Andrenidae > Perdita > Perdita meconis. The sequence goes on from JASKOS020000004.1 coordinate 6,819,941, forward strand.
GCAAATACAATGTCTTTATATACATATACAGGGTGTCCCAGAAAAAGTGTAAGAACTTTTAAGAGGTAATTCTTGAGATGATTTTTAACAACATTTTCCTTAACGAAAATGTTAGTTGCGGCTTTGTTAACGAGTTATTAACAAAAAACATCGACCAATCAGAGAGCGAGTACAATGAACGAACTTCGGTGAAGTTAATGGCGGGCCAACGCTTCGTAGCTGGAGTCCACGCCGAATTTCGTCCACTGATTGATCTGTGCTTTCTATTAATGACTCGTTAACAAAGCCGTAACTAACATTTTCGTTAAGGAAAAAGTTATTTAAAATCACCTAAAGAATTCTGGGACACCCTATATATCTAGTTGCCCCCTCCCCATAATAGGGACACCATCTGTAATTGTCACAGTCACTTTGATTTGCAAGGCAAAGGTTTGTAGATATTTGTTTTGCGATCCTCTGCGATTACCAGAAATCTCGTACCCGACAATCAAATTCGTCATCGATATTACGTAAACAGGCGCACGCACCGCTCGTCGAAGCATCCGAGAGATTGAACCCAAGATCCGGTATAAAGGAATTATATTGAGTTCGCAATATACTGATTCTCCCACCGCCCCCCTCCAACCCTGCAGCCCCCGCTTTCGCGCCGATTCTTGGCGAAAATTCGCAGACACCCGCACGTTTCTCATACTCGTCGTATCAGCGTCGTTCCGGCGATTCCGCATTGTGCAAGGAAGAATATAAGTCGGCGCGTGCGTGTCCGTTCGTACGTGTGGAAAAGGGTGATATCATCCCCCATAATGCGATGCAGGCGCGATGATCCGGGAGCAATATACCTTGGGACGCGCACCGGGAGTCAAGACCCCCCGCAGGATAACCCGGGACCTTCTTTGGCCCCGGGACATCGCGATATTGCTTGTTTTATTGGAGCGTGACACTCATTTTTTTCACCCTCTCTCTCCCTCCGGCCCCGGCGTGTCCGTGGTTCCTTCGACGCGAGCGCGGAGGGGCCAGTTTAGGGGGACGAGATTCCGCAAAAGAAAAAAGAGAGAGCAGAGAGGAAAAATCATTTCGCCGGATGCTTAGGCGTGCCGGAAGCGGCCGTGTCTTCGGCAAGGCATCGCGAGGGGAAGATGCGAGCGCAACTGCGGGAGGGGGTGGCCTGCGATAAACGAAACAGATTGTCGGGACGATCGTACCTTGGGGAGAGATACCGAGGATAAATATATGCCTCGTGTTTTATGGAAACTGCTCAGAGCACAACGAGGGGTAATTTAATGGGGGGCGCGCGGTTTCGACCACCGCCGTTCGAGGTGAAATTTTATGGCGGTGCGAGGAACTTGTTACACGCTGCGATCGATCAATCTGTTAATCGAACTAGACAATTTATTCCCCCTCGCGTTTAAAAATACTTTTTAAGCGATTCGTTTATACGGTCAACAATTTTTTTTAGTCATTCGGGAGATTATTAAGGCCATGGTTACAGCGGACGCGAAAAATCGCAATATGTATGTGTGTGCATGTATATATTTTGTTTTGCGTGTGAGTACACTCTTTGTCACGCGATGCTCCTTCTCGCGCGAAAACGCGTCCACTATAACCGCGGCCTAGTACGATTTTCGTATCGATGAATAATTACGCGACGGACTTAATCATTGGCAACACAACAACGCAAGTAATTTTGTAACTATTTCTTGCCATTCGATTATCGGCGGAACTTTTAATGCACCGTAAAAAATAAAGCGCACGGAAAAAACCAATTAAGGTTATTGCTTCCGAGTGACGACGCGAGAATCAAAGCCAGCCGACGAATTAAACTCCGGGGCTCGAGACGCGTATCGAGGAGGGGGAAACAGTCCGAAATTTTCGAAAAGCCGGGCCGAGCACAATTTCTCATATGGAAAAGTTTCTTTTCTGTTTACCCGACGATGAGGACTTGACGAAGGGAAGAAAGGAAACGCCAGGTTGCAGGTTCCTCGCGTTCTCCGTCGCTTTTTACAACTTCCGTCGTCAGCGAGGCGACGGAACAAACAGAACTGAGACCAAACGCTTTTCTTTGAAACTATGGAGCGGCTTGCGGTATTCCCTTGATGCGAGCACTAAGATTATTTACAGCGAATGCGTTTTGTTTTGACAAAATTCAGAAACATTGAACGCACTTAGATTATTGTTCGTCGATTTGGAATCGTCAGCGACGGGTTCATATCTACTTATGCTCGCGAAAAGGTCTAACACAAATTTCTAGATTCACATCTTGCAGATTGGGGAAACCAAAGGGCAGAAATTGTCATGTACACGACTCCCTTATGTCGCTTCTGAAGCTACTTTCTCTAGAGCAGCGCAGATTTATTGCCGACTTACAATTAGAATCGATGCACACGAGCAACAAAAAGTCGTTGTGATTCTGCATGCTACTATGTTTTTTCACTAATACAAATAAGTCGGACAACGTCACTGACATGAAATCGCAACGATCGCAAATGATCGCAATGACTTTTTGTCGCTGCGATCATCTGTGATCATTGCGATTTCATATCAGTGATGTCCGATTTATTTGTATTTCTGAAAACATAGTAGAATGAAGGATCGTAGTGACTTTTTATGGCTCGTGTGCATCGACACTTAAATAGTAAAACTGATTTCCTTGACTTGTTGGAACTATTTAAATTTCACCGAGAACACTAAGAAGAATTCCCCCCTTCATCCACCAGTACATAACACTAATTTTGGAGACAATCAATGTATTAGGTGTAGAAATGAATTCTTTCCGATTTTTGAGTGAACTAAAAGTTCTAGTAAGGAAAATATACAATATCTCAATTATAATATTCACCATTCTAAAATTCAAGTTCCCATTCATTATTTGTGTTTGTCAAAATTTGATTTTGTATAAAAATCCGCAGTCTACTCATGACTTTCGAATTCTTTATGACATAATTGTATACCCGTTAATAATAATAATAATAATAATAATAATAATAATAATAATAATAATAATAACAACATTGAATGACTCAATGTACAAGAATTTTTATTTCATCGAGCAATAAAGAGACTGAAGCTAGAAAACAGTGAAATACCAATGAAATTTCGAAGGGAACGAAAAGCAAAAGTAGAGAATGAAGCGACCGCTACAGGGGAATAGGAGGATCTAGTAAATTTATCAGCGGTCATCCGAGGGCGGAACCGTCGGGGACAAATTCCATCGCGAGCATCGCCCTCTTTCGCGACCGAGCTCGAAACGTGCACCCCTTCCTCCCTCTTTCTGTCTCCATACGGGGGTGGATGGCTGGCTGGCTAGCTCGTTGGCTGGATGTTGGTTCACTCCCCCCCAGTTCCACCCTTCGACTGGCGTAAGTCATTGCGACTGACCGGAAGTCACGGGATCACCGGAACCAGGGATATTTATGCGAACTCACCCACCGACCGGGGCATTACCCGTAATAAGGAAATTGCGAATTTATTACGTCCCACCCGCCGTCTTCCTTTCCTGTCCGCGACTTCCATCCCCGCAGCCGCGCCTCCCCTCTCCGTCTGATATTGTCCAAGCGGGATGACCGAGGGGGTGGTTCGGGCCAAGAGTTATTTCGGGTTTTATGGGTCGAGACTATCCCCGGGTCATCCGGCAGCGTTCCAGATGAAGGGAAAAAAGCTGGAGGTAGAAGGTCCTGGAATTGGTGGCGCGGAATTCCAGCTGGCATGGAACGCGGTTCCTTTCTTTTATAGGAGCTTGCGAGGACACCTTGAGCTTGCGCTTCGTGTTGGCCGTTGGTAAGGACTTCGAACTTTGTCTCGATCGACGGTGTCCCTCGATCCGAAGCTATCGCGTTCGCGCGCTGTTTATTTCCGTAGCATGAAATCCGGTCTATCGGATTTATCGCGCCGCGTCCGCACAAAGCGTCCGCAAGTTGATAAATTAAATTATGAATATTAAATGAAATCGTTGCTAGCGAATTAAACGCGTTACGTAGCCGTACGAAAACCTAATTAAACAATTAATTAATTGTTCCCGGGACTCGACATCGCGAAACATGCGCCCGGTATATTTCCGACGTACTGAATAAAATATCGTTCTATTTTTATTTGCTCCCGACATGATGGGATTCCCTTCGTCCACTGTAATTAGTCGAAATCAATATCATTGGTCGTGAACCGAGCACTTTGCAATTTAATAAATAGCATTTAAAGGGCAATATTAGAAATTGACTGATTTTGGACCCAACTGGCAATGAAAAATTTTTACAGTTAAGTTGAAACTCCCTTGCGAATTATACAGGATATGTACATGGTTTAAGGAGTCCAAAACAAATAATTATTTATCCGGGGAATGAAGGGAATTTGATTGTTTAGTCAATAAAGCTTAACGATACACTTTAATCAGAATTTTTGATTTGTAATAAGACGTTTTGCCCAACTCTGCTTTCGTTGCCATTGAAGCATTTCAGCTTTCTCTTTCATTTGATCTTGCGAAATTCCGTAGCAGACCAGTTAAGACTACAGTTGGTAATTTGCGAAATTGTTTTGCGACGACAGGAGGAAACGTGAATGGCCGCGAACTGCACGCGGAAAAAATCGTGTCACAGGATCTGGATACTGTGGGTGAAAGCCACCGGGGGACTATTAACACACATCATCGACAGTCGGGTCGCTGCTCGTGATGCGCCGGCATTGTTGTGCTCGGTTGAGCGCTGGCAGGAGGCGTGGTTCCGCGATAATTCATTCTTGATTGCGTGTCTGATACATACGACCAGTAATTATACCGCGGTGCCGCGTGCATCGGCTGCCCGTTCACCAAATCATTCCGCGAGAGGAGCACACCCGATCTACCCTCTCCACACCGCAATCGCCGCGCCCCTCTAGCTCGTTTTTTCGTTCTTTATTCTTCCACTAGTTTCAAGCCACCTCTTCTTGCAACTTATTACTGCCGACCCGTGTAAGCGATTCAATTTTCATTCGGCCTAAAAAAATATACTTTCAGTGGAACCAGTCAACGACTGAACCGATCAACAGATTTTTTTCAATTCGTGCGTTAAAGGATTGACGTTGCTCGGTTGCGATCATGATCCGCGACTGGATGTATGCAAAGCGATGTTCGATAAATAAGCGCGAAGATATACGGGCGCGTCGAGAGGAGACAGCGGAGTGAGTCGACTTAACAACGACGATTACACGACGCCATTAACGGTTTCCAGACGAGAGGAGACTTCATGGTCCAACTCCGACAGACAGGTACCATTATTTCATAATCACGGGGCTGCCGTCATTAGGCACGTATTCCTGACAAATGACAAGTGAGACTAACGAAGAGAGCAGGCGTCTCTCATCCGCCGAAAGTTACACCTCCGACCCGCGCCGGGTCACGCATCTCTCGGCCCGTGGTCGCATTAAACGCACCACCCGACCAGTTTTCACGGCGAACGATCGAGGCGATACAACGATCTGCGCCACGATCGCGTCCACCCAAGACGAAGGAGAGAGGAGAGACGATAGGCGAGCCAGAGAAGGAGAATTATTGATGATGCACGAGCACGGACAACGCCGGATACTGGGTAGTAACGTAAGTCCCGTTTCATCCATCAAGCTAAGGACTCGGCTTAATATCCCCGACGAGCGAGAGAACGTGGCTCTGCATCTCTAATTCGTCCTCTACGCCTCCGCTCCGTGAACCTGGCCGCTCTCGCGGCTTTCTTTTCGTTTTTTGCCGACGATCTCCAACCCTTCGCGGTCCGATCGGCTCGACTTTTTCAACGGTGTCTCGCGCCGACGCGCGGCAGGAAGAAAGGAAGAAGTAACTACTCCGGACGAAAGCCGTACAATGGAGGCCGCGTTCCGATTCCGATGCGAAATTCGAGAAGGAGAGCGAAGCGAGGAGAATTGTTTAGGCGCGATGAATTTTTAACTGGCTCGCCCCTCGGCGAGAACCAACAGCTTCCCCGGGAATTTCGTCGCGGTCCGACTCGCCTCTCCTCGCGTTTGCCTTCGCGAACCCCGGGGGAGACTAGCCTCCCCAAAGAATTTCCGCCCTATAAACTTCAAATCCAATCTGTGCCAGTACATCAGCCGGCCAGCAAACATAACCTTAGCAAAATATTGGCGTTGCTCGAGCTCCCGTGCGCCCGTGTACGCGTCTGTGCGTGTGTGTACAAAAAGGAACCTGTGCGCGCCCAGGTGGTAGTCGATCCGCCGGCTTCGAGCCCGTTTCTCGAGAACTCGAATCGCGGCTACTGGGGTTCCAATGGCGCGACTAAACACGAGGGTGTGTTGGTACATATGGTGTATCGTGAAACCCCCGTAGGCTGTTTGGCCGCGCGTATACGAGACCGGCATTATGCTGGCTTGATTGGGTAACGGCAAACGTTTGCTCTCGCCGTTACCAGCTTCGATCGGTGCATTGACCTGTTCCACTGCCGCGCCTACTCGATTCATATCCATAGGGATCGATAATTGATCCTGGATAAACTAATACTAATTGCTCTAAAGCGGAAAGTTTCGTTACCAGAAGATCTCAAATTGCGAGGTCATAATTTGAATGCTATCACGCCTTTCTTGTCAAATCTGGTGTACCTTAAGGCTCCCACCTTGATCTTCTATTAATTAATGTATTCATTAATGATTGTAATTAGAATTAGAATTAGAAATAGGAATTAGAAATAGAAATAGATAGTACCAACGGTTAGGCTTGTTAACAGAGCTCATGCCACAGCCTCATATTTTATTTCTCATAATTTGTCAATGTATACAATGTGTATAACATAAAGAAGCCATGAAAACAAACAATAATATGGCTAATGTTTTTACAAATACAGTTAAAACTCGATTAACCGGCTCTTAATTATTTTCTATTTTTATTATTTTGGGTTACTATTATTCAATGCATAAGCGATGGAAGTAGAATCAAATTTCCCGTGAAACTCGAACTTGGAATTAATGCTTCTATACTAAAAATAAAAAGATTCTTCGTCAAGCAAATACTTCAGTTTTGCCTTTAATGTTGAACCGGTTAATTTGAGGTTCTACTGTATTAATTCTTTTATATGCAGATGACTTGAAAGTCTATAAATCTATTAAAAAGGAACTTGATGCTGTTCTTCTATGCAAGGATCTCTTCTCTCTGGAAAAGTAGTGTGAGGAGGGTCTACAATTTAATTTAATCAACTGTCACATGATTCGCTTCCGGTACAAGATGGTAAATATCCAATACCATGTAGCCCGTTTATCATGAGTACATAATATCATTTTGTTTGCGTGTGACATCGCAATTTTTCATGCGAAGCTCTTTTTGTGTGAAACCCTGTTTATTGTAACCGTAGTTTAAGGAAATTCGTAGAAGGCAGCTTGCTGTTGAAACTTTTATAGCGAAAGTTTGTGTGTTTTCGTAAGATGGCTAAATTCATTATCATTAATAAAAAAAAAAGCCATGTTTGTTGAGGTTGAAATGCAGTAAAGAGATTGGCGCGTCTAATTTGAACTCTGCTCCCTTCATGTGCAACTCGTTGCACTTTCATGTCGGACAAGTAAGTTCTCGGTGACGTCGAGCCGCGATCCTTAGCGCGTGAAACGCGTGCAGAGGTTCGTGGGTCTGTGTATCGATGTTCCAGAGACCGCTATTAGCGGTAGCCGTCTCCCGACTCCCGATAACCACCGTCGCGCCGCGCCGCTGCGAAGTTTCAAGTAGTTCGGTAGACACATGGCGTCCCTCGCTCTGCCCTCTCGACCAATCGCAATTATCCCTAAACACCGAACTGCCACTACATCTGTTCCCTTTCGCGTACTCGGTTCGCGGCCGCGTGTGCGCACGGAATCAGAAAACAGAGGGAGAGAGCAGCGTCCGGACACGGGCAAAGGAGCAGAGAACTTTGCGGAGAAGCCGCGAAACTGCCATCACGAACTTCCACTTCTCGACGGTTAATCCGAGTTTCTGGAACAAGTTGAACCAACGGGGGCTGACGCTGTGAGAAACAGAACGCCGAGGGGCAGGAAGACGCTCAAAACGGGACGCCTCGCGTCGCCTCGCGTCGCGTCGTCGCTGGAATTCCATTCTCGACTGTCTCCCTCCTCGTCTCGATTCCTCGCGTCATCGAGCAGAAAGAATTCTGCAAAAATGCTCGCTGCTCGGAAGGTATTAGACTATTGCGGAACTCTCGCGTGAAAATCGATAGTCGCGCGGCGGTGCGGTTCCTCCTGGCCGAAAGGGACAGCGACGCGACGCGCGTAACGACGAAAAACCCGTAGGAAAAATAGGAGAGGAGAGAGAAAAAGGAAAATCGATACGGCGCGCATGGTTGCGCGGAGTTTGTTACGAGAACGGACAAACGAATAACGGCGGAGCCAAGGAAAGAACGGGTGAAACGGGGGAAAGGAAGCTGAGTCTGAGGGGGGTGGAAAACCGTCTGTGGCAGCGCGGAAGCCGCGAGCCGGATGGCGTAACCGAAATTACTTAGCCGGGCTTTCAGAGGCAACCGAGGAGAAAGGACTTGTTGCACGAGTAAGCTGCGGCCGCCGGTTAAAATATCGGAAATTTAAGCATCGTTCCACCCCCAACCCGCCCTCCGCACCACCATGTCTCGCCGCGGCACCCGCGCTGGATTTACATTTCGTCTACCGCTTCTTTAGGCTATCCCGCTCTTTTCCCGTCTCTTTCGCTTTTCCCTTCGCAGCCGGAAACCGCCGCGATCGCCCGGATTTCTCCGCCTCCGGTAGGCAGACGAGTCCCTCTACACGCGGCCTCTTTCCTCCCCGTGATTGCTCCTCTGCGCGGTTGCTTCGAGGCTCGTCGAAAACTCCGCTTCCTCGAGTTCCCCGCTCGGTCAAAGAACGACCCAGAAACTCGGCATTTCGTGAAATTAATTTGCAATTTTTGTCGGCTTATTTGCCACGGTCTGAGAAACGGTTCCCGTCGTATGCGATAGAACCATCTATTTTTGCGTTTGATAACTGAACGAAATCCACGCGGGGGATAATGATCGGTAATAGCATTAGTTCTCCCTCTGGTAAAACAAGATTCTTTATCGTCGGCATCGGATGAAACGAACCACAATAATGCTGCCGACCAACGTTAAATAACGCGAATTCTCCATAATTCGCCCTCGCGAGTATGCATTAATTAGCGCGTATTGGACCCCGCGGTATGCATTAACGCGAATATACAAGCAAAATCGATTCGTCTAGTCGTATCTCCCATACTGTGGCGTTTGGCAACCACAGTAATCAATTTCCAGAATATATTACATCGTGTTTTGCCGCGGGTTCTTCTAATCGCTTGGACGCGTTCAATCGCCGTTGTGTTTTTTCACGCCTATCCGATCGCTGTCAACTTGGATCGTGAATGGAATCATTAGATGGGACGCTAAATAACAAGAAGGAAAGGACGAACGAAAAACGAGCGATTGGAATGCGATATAACGAACAGACTAGAAAAGAAAAGAGACAGAGCCGGGGAGTCGATAATTGCTGCTCACCCTTAATTATACGTAATTAAACCGATCCGCCGAGTCGCGGTGTCATTTTATTAATAACGAGCATCGTCGATGATTCACCGATACGCGCGCATTGTCTTTCTCTCCTCGAAACTCTTTCTCCGGTGGCTGGCGCAGTCGTGTCCCCGGCATTAATTAGTACGAATTAGTGTCGACGCTGCTAATTGTCGCGTCCATTGTCCCGTGGCGTGAAACCGACTTATTGTCCTATCCTCGTTCCGATTTCCCGCGAGTCTCCTCCTCTTCAACCGGGAATTGATCGCATCATCGAAACACAATTCCTCCCAGCATCCGTCCCTTAATAATGATTACTTTCCAGAGATCGACCGTAGGGCGTTCGCTCCTCGATAAATGGCTGCCACTTTTTTTGTCCCTCGAGGACCCGGTGCACCGTGATTTCGAATCGAACCGACGCACGCGCTGCCGTCGCTCTTCCGAGCATCGAATGCTTAAATCATTCAATTTGCTCGCGGCGAAGCGATGCCTGATTACAATGCTGTGTTTCGTTTCGCGCCCTCGAGGGAGGTCGCCCTCCTACGAGTGCCGCTTTGATATTCAGGTTTTATCGACTTTGTTAATTCGTACCCGCGAGTTTTTTGTTCGATCACTGGAAAATGAGCCCTTCAAGGCGGAAGTGCATGTATGCGCTTTTCCATCTTTACGCGTTCGATTCTTCGTCGACGAAACCAAGACGCTGATAAATAATCCATGGAATGCATTTTGCGTCGACGAAAACTGAATTTAGAACGCGAACCGTGGATAAAAATTGTACGCCGGAATAAAAACAGCAGGCTCTCCGAAATAAGAGGCGACTCGCGTTGTTCTGCTCGTTAGGTGAAACGCGAACATTATTTATCAAAGAGAGTTTCTTCCCAGAAGCGTCCGGGGTGGTGCGACTTTCCCGACTTCCCCGCGACGCGGGAAGTCTTTTCGGACTAAACCCCGGGAAGAACGGAGCCGCCATCGCAAATCCAGTGACGGGCGAAACGATTTTTCTCACAATCCGTAGGTAGCCGTGCACGTGAGACTACCTGCTTGGATTCCTGCGAGCCCTCGGCAGGCTTGTCGTGCTCCAGTTGGTAAAAAGGTTCCCACGACATAGGATACGCTCCCGGTGCGGCCATCTTGGCTCGCCGGCGCAGGGGAAGGGGCTCTTTCTCTCCCTTCGACGCGACACTGCACGGACGGACCTTTGAAAGCTCGCCGTGCTCACGGGACACCTACTTTCCGAGCGTGCACGCCGCAGGAAGAAACCTGACCGAGGATCGATCAAATTCGCGCGCGATTTCCTCGACAGTGGTACCTGTTCTCAGTCTGCCCAGTCACCCGAAACTTAAGTTCTACTTTTGCCGCGAGGCGTTAAATAAGTAGGTAAACGCAAGAATAAAAAAGGTTCGGCTCGCGCCTCCTTGGCTAGACGCTTAGGAGCAGTCGCATAATTTAATACTTCGCAAACAAGTTTCGGCTACCTGCGACAGTAAAACGTTAGAGAGTCAGGTGCACAAGTTCGGTGTTTGACGAACATTGTGTGCTTTCGTCGCGAGGCGTCGAAGCGCAGACGATCCACGAGCCACGATCAATTCCTCCGACGAGATTCTTCCAGGGAGCGGATTAGCCGCGATCCACGATCGATCCCCGGGTCGAGTCTCCTCCGCAGAGCGGATCACCGATCCGTCGAGCGTCGTGGATCGCGCAACGACCATCATCGGCATTGTGATGCTGCTGCCCGATCGTTAATCAACTGAGAATCACTGGGAGTGCTCATTGTGGGTGGGTTATTAATCAAATGAGAACTACTGAGGCCTATTGTCGGCCCCTGGCAGGGGTTCCCGCGAGAGGGACGGAGAACGAGGGCAAGGGATACCGCGGTCCTAGAGAGGAGAGGAAAGACTCTCCTCGTATCGACCAAGGCTCGAGAGAGAACCGAGCTGAGAACAGTCAGTACTCCGCGTACGCAGACAGAAAGCTTCGCTGTGCGCGAAGATGCAGGGAAGCGGTTTTCGATTGCGACTTCGTGGATTCGAGTTTGCGTCGTCGACGCAAGAAAATTCGGATGACCCTGGTGCCTCGACTTTGAGTAAAAGTTAGAATGAATTACGAGTTATTCTGTTTTTGACGTCAGATTGCCTCAATTATCGTTTCGATCGTGGTAAACGCGGTCGAAGATCGCAACGATTGATATCTCGTTCGAAGGTGACAGCGAAGGTAGCCAAAGGCGCTCCCGTTTCCCCCGAAGAGGAAAGCGGCGGGGGAAGCTATCTTTCCTAGCAGGGGACAAAGAGGGATTATCAGGAAATCTTCGTGTATTTTCTAGAGATCCGGGACCCTGTGAGAATCGCGCGATCTGAAATCAAAGCGAGACCGACCGACGTATCCTCGTGGCAGCCGTTGATGAAGATGTCGACGAACAGCTGGAGATTCCTGGAGATTACTGCCGCCACCCGCCGACACCGCTCTTCGTTCACACCTTATTCACCTTTCTACAACAATGACGTGTAACGAGAACTTTACGACTCGGTTCACTGGGAAAACCAGGCTGCTCGCGTAATCCAGATTCTCCTTGAAGAGATCCACTCGAGAAAGGGACCGGGAAAATTGCGACAACCGAACCGAGGTCGTGTTTCGCTCACACGATTATGATTAATGTCAATTTTTTCCTAATTTCGTTCTTGCACACTGGTCAGAACAATTCTCGAGTACGGGTCAATAATTTGGTCTCCTTAGATGAGCACAAATATCAAAGAACCCCACAGAAATTGCCCTAATTATGACCAAATTCTGACCAGCTTGAACCTTGACACATTGGATAACAGGAAGAAATTTGCTGACATTGTGCTGAATGGCTTGATTATAATTCCCACAAATCATTGACAAATTTTTATTTAGTGTTCCATTTAAAAATTTGCGCTATGTCGAATTATTGCGTATCGAACATCACCGTAGGTACATGTTATGACTACTTTAACGGTTCAAAATATATGTTTTACCTTTTAACGCCCAGATGCTTAAATCGTAATCTCAAAAGTGTGTAACTAATACATAGTTTGTATTCTGTTAGTTTACTTTTTACTTTTGAATATAAAACTCTGTACAGATCTAACCTCATTCATCACAACATTCACAACTTGATATCTACTAGAGTATATATAAGAAGTAATTAAATTATTATCTAGAATTATTATTGATAATAAGATTAGTACTATCTTGCAATATAGGGTCATTCGGGGTAAAAGGACGCCGCGGGTAAAAGTACGCAGTGCCGTTTTCTCCGAGGGGGTGAGAGGACGGGGGACGTTGGCTCGTCAGGATTGAGTGCGCGTGGGCCGCCATTTTGGGTCAACGCCTGTTGAGCGGTGCGAGTCGCACTTTCTGAATTAAGAATAAAAACTTAAAATTGTCGTGTTATTTCCATCTTTTTCGTACCAGGGAAAAGTTTGTGGACATATTATTTATGTATTTTTAGAGGTAAGTTGTTTTTGTTGATTGTATATAGTTATTGAACATTTTTTTCAGAATAACATTTTAACCTAACTTTATTGGAATTCGAACTAGTACGAATAGTTTTGGTTACCGGTTAAATGGGGTAAAAGGACGGGGGTAATAGTACGCACTGGTATTTAGGTTACTGTCTACTTGGTTTTGAACTCTTAATAATATTTGGAGTAAAAACATATCTGCTCTGATAAAAGCTTAAGCATATTTCGTTTTGTTGAATTTATGAAAAATTATAATTTTATGATAGTTTCCTAAATTTGAAGTTCCTAATTTCTATTGTTTTTGTCGTCTTTAGCTTCATTTATTAAAAATAATATAAAAATATGTTCCATCTGTGTATTATTTGTTCATTTTCTTTTACTACACCTGAATGCATACTTTTAATCTACATGCGAACTTTTACTCACACGACTGCGTGTTTTTACCCACATGTCGAGGTAAAGGTACGCAGTCTGATCAAGTCACTCTTTTGCTTAATTTAAAAAAAAAAAACCGTTTGGCCTATCGTCAAATACTCGTTACATTTTATGAGTCTATTAAATATGCTACCGATAGCGCAAAAAAGTGTTCCTAATATCATGGTAGTTTCGGCTCAGTAAAACAAAAACAGCAAAAGTGCGTCCTTTTACCCAGAATGACCCTCTACTATGATTCACTGCCTCAATCATTTATCATTTTTTCTCATTTTTTATTTTATTTTATGTCTCTCATTTTATTTTGTTTTCTCTTGTATGTCTGTATATATATTAATGTAAAAATTGGGATTGTTTCCCGTAAATAAATAAATAAATAAATTTGAAAGTCAATAGCATTGTATTGGATTGATCTGTAAGTTACTCGTTGTTTTAACTCTAATTGCATACATGCAATATTTAGCATTAAGCGGTATGAAAATACAAAAGTATAAATAAAAACAATGCATTTAAAATGAATGTTGTACTAGTACAACATTGGGATTGGGAGTTAATGAGTTAAACCTGTAAATATCGCACAACAATTCCTTAATCCTTCTTTATCGCTCGCCATGGGCATTGAAACTTTCACTCCATAACTTATCCATGTAAATTTGTCTGTTTCTACTTGTATTGTGTTTAAAAGAATTTCTTTTTCTTTTATTTTTATGACATCATTATTAACTGTATCTTGTGGCTAATAGCTTACCTTCCTAAATAAATAAATGAATTAATTAATTAACTAGAATCATTCTAATTCAGTACCTAACGGAAATTCGAAGTAGAAAAAAGATTCTCGAAAAGCTAGTCAATTGTCTAATCAACGCGCGACTCGGGCTAATCAGCGCAAGTAAAGCAGAAGGGTTGGTGGTAAAATGAGGCTCCGTAAGACGGCGGTCTTTTGTGGCACATTAGAAATCTCGTAATGTGGGAATGGACGCAGCGACTCGGTCCAGGTTCCGCACTCCTGCGATTATTCCGTGTAATTAAGTCGACGGAACTTTTCTCGGAGCTTTCAGCGCTCCCCTCGGCAAGAAGTGGGCAAGAGGGAGCGAGAAGGTTGAGCAAGGTGGAGCGGAGAGCGAAGGACGAAAAAGGGAGACGCGTAGGAGAAGGAGGCGAGGAACGAGGCGAGGGAGAGAAAGAGGCGAAGAGAATTGCGGTAGGTGGAGACAGGTCGAGGAGAAGGTGGTGGCGCAGGAGGTGGAGGTCGACGGAGGAGAGGCGAGGTAGTAGAGGCGGTAATTAAGAGAGTTAGTTGCCGGTCTCCCAATTAGGAGCCAGTAGGAACCAACCCTGCTACCGCGACGCCTGCCGTCTCTGCCCTGGAGCGAACTCCACCTAAAGACCACCCGATCCTCGGTTCCGTCGCTGGCTGCCCGCTCAACAAACGGAAAGACTACACCCTCGCATTTGTCGGAACCCGACATCGCTCTCCGCTATCGAGATTTTCGCGCTTTTCCTTCCACAGAACTTCGTTTAGGGCGCAATTGCTAGCGACACCTTGCCTCCGAGTCACGGCCAAATTACTAATTGATTTCGAAGGAGGCGAAAGACGCGGGTCTGCGAGATCCCGTTCAAAGAAATCGCCATTGTGACAAATTGGCTGTGAACCGTGGGGCGAAGCTCCTTTTCCGAGCACCCCGCGAAAGGGGTGAATAATTGTAACGAGCGAAGATTGCGCGGCGCGAGGCGCGATAAGAATTCCAACGAGGGTGGAACGTCTCCGGCGAGAGGAAGGGTTGTCTCCTTCGATTCGGCGAAATTGTCGTGATCGAGCCGCGCGACAAATCAAAGCGTTTAAATCTAGCAACCCTTGCCATTCAAGAAATAAAGTCGTAGCCCTTCTGCGATTGAACAAAGGAGAAACGAGAGACACCCTTAAACTTTAACGTTATGCAATAAACTGTCGGCGACGTTTCTCGTCATACTCGAGGATATGATTTATCGATCCTTTTTAGTCGGCTTTTACGACTGACAGGGTGTACACCCTAGCCGTATCCTGTCCCGCGACCCAGGCAGGGTGCGAATAAAAATGTTTGAATAACAATGACACTCGACGCTAATAAACACGCCGCGTTCAACAACTGATTAACCTTTTAATCCTCCTTTGAATAGAGGCTACGATATTCCTTCCACTGGTGCGAGTTCACCACGTGCCTAGCAATTTACGGCATCCATTCTCAATGCACGCGGGAAGAATACAGTGGTACCTGCAGGAAATAGAGGCGCTTTCCTACATGTCAGCAAAGATGGCGTCATCTCGTTTACGAGACATCGAAGAGAGAGGTTGCACAATGTCGCGCGAAGCGGAGGGTAGAAGTCAGGAAGAAGGGGAAGGGGTTCGCAATGCATCGATATTACACGACGAACGTCCTCCTCGCAACCTCGCGGCCCCTTCCACCAACCGATTGAACCGCTGAAAAGGTATCGACAGATCGACGCACCGGAAACTACTGTTGCGACGCAGCTTTCGCGGCGACATCCTTGTCAACCTCGTCGTTGCTCTTTGCCAGCATCGTCGCCGCGTTTCAACAGGTTGCGCGCGTCCCTTTTCGCGCGATACCGCGCCGAGGATTCGACTGGCGTCTGCTCGATCCTCGATCACGATAGGCCGTTGTGTCTCCTGCTCGCGAGGAAAGACAGCCGCGACGCGGAAAAGCTGCGAGTCGACTTTGATTCGACTTCTGGCCGAGACGGTCTAAAATTAAAATACGACCGTCACTACAATCGCGACACGACCGCAACCACGGCGCAATAATACCGGCTCTTCTCCGACGCCATTCCGACAGGAATATTCGCGCGTGCTCCCCTATCCTCCCCCTTGTCCTCCCCTTTTGTGTCAAGGTTCCCCGGTTTCTCAGTCGGAGTCGTGGATCGGGCGAAATCCCTCCCTGCCGATCGGGTGACAGAGGGTCCCGAGGAACTCCTCCGGGCACAAGAATCGAACACCTGGTCGGTTTCCTCGACGAGGGTAGCACGAAGGAGGGGAAAGCGTCCAAAGGAAGGGTAGGCGAGGGGTCGGTGGCGCGGGGGGCGACGACTGCGTGGCATTACCATGACAAAGGGGCCCCACAGCGGCCCCCTCGCAAGGGACCCAGGTGCGTGGGACCGAGTTTTCGGGCCCGGTAGCCGCTGGAGGGCGTTTCGGGACACCCCCGCCGCGCCACCCTTCGGCTCAATAAGGCTGTCATTCACGGAGAGACGCCCGTACGTCGTGCGATGCCCTGCGAGAACGGGAGAGCGGCAGCGCGGGATCTTATTACGACGACCTTGAAATTCCTCGCGAAGGAAGGATCTTGATCCTCTTACAACTTGAAAGTTCCTCGAGCAATTAGGACTGACTAAGGCCAATTAGTATCGAACTTCCCCCGTTTGCGTTTCTTTTCATGAACGCGTCTTTGAGATGCCAGCGCCGCAATCAGCTGAATCCGCATGTGAATTCACAGAGAATCTAATTTGGAGGATGCTGTTCAATAGATGTATACATTCGTACGCATATTTTAGAAGAAGACATAAAAACAATACGACCAGAGAGAATCAGAAAATATTCTCATACATTAGAAGTCGCTACCTGCACGTCGGAGTCGGTTGCTGCGTTTCGCGATTTAAATATATAAGTCAGTGATTTTTGTCCGTTTTGGTTTTGGTCCAAATACAGAATTGGAATTTGAAAAACAGTATGTTTAATGTTCTAACCATCGTAACCTGAATAGTGTTCTTGATATTTTGTATATTTTGGCATGTGATAATAGTCTAGTCGATTTTTTTACATACTTGCCATTGCCATAAATGTATAAAATCCGCTGTCTAGACATCAGTCACTGAATCACTAAACCATGGACTTATTTAGATCCAATTTCATTTAAGTTATAATTTTAATAATAATTTAATAATTTATTTCTTGTGTACGGGTGAGAACCCTTTGGTTACATAAACAAAATAAGAAAAAGAAGATAACATAGTATAATACAATATAGTATAAACAAAAATATATGCAACAATGCAAAAAAAAAGAAAGAGAGAAAGAAGGAAAGAAAGAAATATCGAAAGAAAGAAGAAAGAAATAATAATAATAGAATTGTGAACTATTATAAGAATAATACAATAAGAATAAAAAAATTTAAATCGCCAGACTGTCCTAGTTTGTTAATTTAACTTTGCATAAATGTCTTTATTATTATTGAAAACACAGACTAATTTGCTGCTGGATTATAAGTATTAAACTGAGTGTACAGAATGTATAAAATTTGTTATATAAAAATTCACTTTACCACGCCTTTGGTTTAGTGAAAAATGATGTTAAAAAGCTGCCGCAAAATAAACCTTGACCTTGATATGAAATGTAGATTCTATATTTTAAATTATACTATTTCGTTGAGTGCTTCTCAGAGTTTTAATACCTCAAGAACTTGAATACTACTTTTCAAGGAAATGATTGAGTGTCGACCAATGGTTCCTTTGGCAAAATTGTACCCCGTGATGAGTAAAATACTATGCAAACAAAACATGTTCGACCCTTTGACTTTGAATTGCAAAGTTAAGGCAAATCTTGAAATCATAGAATCCAGCTATAGTAGTCGTAACATATAATTTTTATACACCCTGTACATCATTTAAAGTTATACACAACTACATACGTAGACAGCCCAGAGATTCTTCCTCTCTTTAAGTTGAATGCCCCACCTAGAACTCTCAAGAAGCTTCAATTACTACATACATCTGTACACAGAACTAACTGTGGCTGTAGTAGTTGCATCAATCGCATCTGCAATAATGTCAATCTGATCGCACACTTACTCGATTTCTTTTGCGATTCGCTGCCTAAATTTAAAAAACATATCAGAAGTGTTTCAGTGCAATATTTGACTCACTACTTAATTGTCTTTTTATGCAAATTCCTTTATGTGTCAAAGGGTACATAATATATAAATAAATCATGAGTGCTGTCAAGCCATGTATAGACATTACGAGGCTGCCTCGCGACTCGCGAGACCTGCGACAATATCTTAAGGCTGGTTCAGACACGTTTAGTAATTTAGGCGACTGGCAAGTAGTTACATTGTTTTACTAAATTACTCGACTAAATTTTAGTGTTCACACATAGTAAATTACTAAAATACTTGCCACTCGACTAAATTACTAAACGTGTGGGAATCAGCTCTTATTGTAATTTGCGAAAAAGAAGTGAAGCAACGTTAACAATCATCTGTTTTGCGTTGACTCAAATTCTTTTCGCACACTATAAAAGCTGATGGTGATCCTCAAGGAAGTGACAAAAAACGATCTCCATGTTTTTTATTGGTCATTACCATGTGGATTAAAACCGGAAGAAGGTAGAGAAAGTAGACAAATAGAAAAAAACTGGTATTATTGTCCATGACACGTGACATTTAGGTTATGTAACTTGTGACTTTTGGTTACATCGTGGTACATTCAGTTACATCGTGGTTACGTAACTTTTGCATTTGTAATGACTGAGTTTCTACTTAGAATGTGCATAATTGATACCATACAAATATAATTATATGCATTTAATTCAATTATAGCTGATAAATATTTTTTTAAGGACTTGCAATTATGTATTTCTTAAGCTTTTGTTTGCTCTTTTTGAATGTTCTCTCCGATTTGCGATTTCCGGTTTTAATCAACATAGCTGTGCACATTCTCATCACTACCTTGAGGGTCACTAAGAGCCGATGCACACGAGCGATGCAAAATCGCTGGGATCATCTACGATCATTTTGATTTGATAAGGTAGCAGCGCAAGCCTTGTGAGGCAGTCTCGTAGTGTCTCTACATGGCTTAATATTGTAAATATTGGGTTCCATTCGTGAATAATAATAATAATAATAAAAATGAGCGAGGGTTTCGTTCGCTTTCGCCTCGCTTTCGTGCACAGCGTTTAAGCCCCGTTCTCAGCGTGCCCTCACACTCGAGTCCGTGGAGGGCGGACGACGTGTCGGAGAGGAAAAAGGAAGTTCCTCCGACGCGTGAAAACGAGCCGACTCTGGAAGGATGTCGCCCCGCGACGCATATGCGAACGAGGCTTTACGTAAGCAGGTGTGACGATGCGTGGACACGCATCTACCAGGAAAGACGGACCCTCACACGGAGCCGACGCTCGCGCTGCGACCAGGTGTTCTTTATTACGAATCTCGTCCCCGGCACGGAGCACGTCGTTTCGCGAGAAACGCGCAACTTCCGACGACAGTCGGCCGAGAGAGAAATCTCCGGTTCCCAGAATCGCGATAACGCAAACTAGAGTTCGCTAACATCGTCGAGGTGTCACGGCGCGCCTTTAATTTCACTCTGGGTCAAAGAGGATTTTAACAAAGGCCACGTCTGCGCACCGTTTCCAATAAATAAACGTCTCCCACTTCCTGCAGCGTGTATTAAATACGCGATGAAGCGGGGGAATAAAAGCTGCTGGATGTTTTTTCGACACGTAATCATCGTGTTCTTGGAGAGAAGGGTACGGGAGCGGCAGTTTAATAGGATAGGTAACCACTGCCAATGCGAAAACAGACTTTTTTTCGTATACAAATTGTGAAGGAGTAAATAACGATAGAGCGAACTTTGTTACATGTTTCTAATTGTCTTGCTATGGACTTTAACATGATGAAAGAAAAATCTAAATATCTCTAAGTACATGAAAGTTATACACAAAGATGTAAAGCTGTGTACGCTGTGCTTCGTTTGATGGTGAACATGATTTTAGATAAACAAATCATATGCAACATAAAAGGACAGGTGTTTTATATCTAAATAATACAATTTTTATGTTCAAAAATACGATCTTGACGTTTTATTCCGTCCAAAATATTTGTTACCTTTCTTTTTTTTAATTTATATAGCGAGACATATCCGCGATCATTAATAATTTGCACTACACATGCATTCGACTACTAAGTTCATTATTCTTTCGGGTTAAATCTAATAATAGCTGTTTACTGTTTAGCTGAATCTCGCCTTTTACATTATGTATTTATGTAATAAAGATCTACTATTATTATATATTATATCGAAAATCCACTTCCGATGTGTTGTAGACAATAGTTTTGCGCATCTATGGTTAAATTTTCATCCAAATCGTTCGAGTGATTTCACATACTTGTCACATACTGTGACAATTTTTAGATTATACAACACGTAAAATAATTAAACGATGTCACGCTATAACTTTAAGGTGATAGTAATTGGGACATCTACCCCAGTTTGTAGGAAATCACATTTAAAGATTACCCTTCTGTATTCACGCGTATAGCTATTTGAATATATAATAGTCTAATTTTTGAAGATTTCGAGGGTGCCCTACCCCCTTAAGCGCGAAATCGAACAATGAAAGGGTCAGATTCGGTACAAAGGGTATTTATTTAGCATTATTGATTGCTAGGTTGCATTGTGGCCAGTCAGTTTCCTAGTATTGGCATTGTACTTGAACGCATTGACGTCGCGTGTGTATTAATGCAACTTTGAAGCGAATAGTATTAATTTGGAGAGTTGATTTTGTGACAGAAAGAAGATACAGACCATAGATAGTAAAAGTTGTCGGCAACTGTCGCGCGTGACGCGCTCGTAAGGCGCAACGTGTTTCGATACACCGGATTTCGGATAAACTTTGCTATCGGAACTGTTGAGAAACCCATTTGATTGAAAAATTGGGTCAGCAGGCCGCTAACATTGAACAGAACGTTTATTTCAATAGCTCCGCGCGGCAAGTTGGAACTTCTTCCATCCTATTTCCGCGCTTTCATTACACGAGAATAATAGAACGGAAAGCGGGACCGATCGCGCAACCCGCAAAAGTTGCTATCGCCGGCTGAATTTCCTGCTAGTGACAATTATCCTTGTGGAGAAAGCGCGCGATTGCCTGCGTGTGACGGCAACTCTTTACTCCACATAGATATCGGACAGGAAATATTTGAACAAACATGCCGACACCAACTTGTTACGCGAATTTCCATCGCGCCTCGCGCGAGCCGAGTGCACGACATATTTTCAAAGTCTTCCGCGCCGAAACTTTTCATTGCACACATTCGGCGCAATAATTCGTAGGAGAGAGATAGGAAGGCTTTAGAACCCGACAAAAGAGGTGTGTTTGCTATCCCCGCCTAACAACTTCGAGCCCCGAGATACCATCAATCTTTTGCAAAACGACTTTAGCGGCTGGTACTTGGGCTCACAGCCCACTTTTTAAAGAACAAGTTTGATGCCCGGTGCGGTGTCTAGTGGTCCAAAAATTAGGGGGCCAGTATATGGTGGAACAAATTCACGACTAGACCCATCGAACAATGCGTCGCCTGCGAGCAGACTCGCGTCCCGAGGAGCAACACCGCCGGCAGAAAGGATTCTTGATTATTTACAGGACAAATATTGTGACTCGACTAAGCGTCGATCGAACAATCAAGATCGACGATCTCGAACTATTATCGGACGCGTCAAAGGTACCGGCTTCGAGGCAAGGTGCATCCCTTCTTCCAAACAATCCCTCCCTTCTCTATTCTGTCGAGCTATTTTATTCTCTCTTAAACGTCTTCCTGAAAGAGTTTTATTTCGTCTGTAAAGAATGAGAAACGTTATTTCAAAGAAACCTCGTTGAACGGCAGAAATCGTTTTTCATTCACTAGGTAATCCATCAGCTATTGCCGCAACTAATATCCGATTACTTCGCTATAATCGTCAAAGGCGTGGTTTAATTCGTCTCACTTTCGCAAAGCCCACCTTTCTTACGCCTTTCAGACGAAAACACAGACTCAGCCGATATTATCGTGGTCCCAGTTAATTACCCGCGTCGTCGTGCTGACCTCGGTTGTCCGAGGCGTTTGAAAATTCGCGGCTGTCATGTCGGGACGTCTTATCTCTCAGGAACGTGTCGGGAGTTATCGTCAGCCGGCGTTATAGTGGCCGATATTGCTCTGGCCTGGCCAGAGTGATTAATCTTAGCTCGGCCCAGGGCACTGTATCCCGCTGGTGGCCCTGCAGGGTAATGATCCGTGGCGCACACGATAACCCGCCGCCCTTGTCCGACGCCCCTGCGTGTCCTACGAATGTCCTTCGTACTTGTACGATCACGTAACGTATCGAGGATCCCGGAAATTTCGTGGCCAGAGAGGACACCTTACTCGGACGTCGATCAACGCGGCCGGGAGATAAGGAATCTTAATTGAAATTCCCTCCACCTCCTCGACGCGAACCAACTCGTAGCTCGACGAATTTTTCTGCGCGAACAAAAGTCGCGTGCTTGCGGAACACCCCGTATAGAGAGAGAGAGAGAGAACGTTGGGAGAGCAGCGCAGGCCGGCCGCGTGAAATCAATGTTTCATAAGCATGGATAACAGAGCTGACCGCCATGCACACCGTGACCAATGTACATCTTGATTTAGTAGATCCGTTGAACGCGTTTAGGTAGCTCGGTTGGTCGTTGGAGGTAGGCTTAGGGTGAACGGCTGCTACTCGGCTGCTCGCTCGCTGTCTCGTTAGCAACCGGACAGGAACGAGTAGAGCGTATCGTGCGAGCTTGAGCGAGAGAGCGCGAGGAGGACCGAGAATGCAGATTGTGCCGAGAAAGCACAATCGATGCAAGCAAGAGAGAGAGAATGAGAGAGAGAGAAAGAAGCAAGAAGGAACCAAGAGGTAGAGGAGAGAAGAGGGTAGGGCAGAGACTGTCTAATAAAGCAATTCCGTTATGGTGGTCGGCGTAACATGAGAAGCTATCCGCCCTCGTTGAATTGCGTCGAGATTTTTATGCAGTTACCTGTCCGCCACCCCAAAAGAGAGACGACGATGGCAGCGCGAGGCGGAAGAGTGGGAGTCGGCACAGTCGGCTGGAAAGTGTACCCTCGAGTGTTCTAAAGCGGTTTCGAAGTAATTTTGAAGTTGGTCGTGGAGGAAGGGCCGCTCGAGCGCTTTCGAGTATATAACGGAAGTAAAACGGCCGGCTTTAATTAAGCTTCGTTACGACGACTCCGCGCTCCTTCCGCCGCGAATTCTTAGAAATTTTTAATTAAGAGTTACACGCCGATGTCTTCCCGAGTCGGGCTCGTTCGAGCGCGATCGACGCTCGACGGTTACTTCGATTAAATTCCGTTTCAGAGGCAAACTACCGGATGATTTGCCTCTCTCTCTTCCCCGTGCGATTTACCGACTATCGATCGATTCGCATTCGGGTCAGCGTATACGCTCGTCCCGAAGAAACGCGTCGAAATTTTGCTACTTTGCTCGTTAAACGACGAGTCCGCCTAGGCGTAAGTAGAATGGGACGCGACGCGGGGATCGTCTTCGCGATAATAGGCTGCGCCCCCTCATCAATTACCATTTCGCGCCTCATTATCCAAGTTTCTTATTCTCGTACAACTTGGCCTCCGCTGCATTTATACCGACTCCTTTTCTTCCGTCGAACATCACGCTTTGGAATTTCGTTAACTCTGGAGCGCGGTCTTCGTTGTTGCTTGGCTCAGGGGTAAGTTTCGCAACAATGGCGACCTATATAGCTTCATTAAACTAGCAGCCATTCGTCAGGCCGAACGGCATCCGTGACGCCTCTGGACTCTCAACGAGCGAATTAGGGAGATTTACGGCTCTGGGACGTGACCGTGCTGCGTCTGGCTCGGAATGGACCGTATCCACTTCTCAGTTTGACCCCACTGTGTCGCTACGGTCCCTAACTCTTGACCCCGGCTCCGAAAAAACCTCGATACCCCAATAAAAACTATTCAACGCGCCTCCCACTACGGATTCAAATTTTTAGATGACAAACAGTTTCTTAGAGAAAAGAAAGCACAATATTCCCTCTTCATCCGCTCCGCGTACTTCAGGATTTCGTGAACAAAACCTCTTTCGACTTTCAGAAAACACATTAATGCGACCCGGAGACGACAAACGCGTCCAAAAGCGAAACTCCAGAGGCGTTTGTTTCGCGAAAGGAGGAGAAAGACTCGCGGGAGACGGAAAAGCTTGCGTCCACCGACTGAAAACGAAGCACAGAGATTCTCCTCTGTTTCAGGCTAATCGTGAGACGAGGAGCCGGATGATTCTCACAGGGAGGATTTACGCTGGCCAACCGGAAGCCGGTTGGTATCGTGCACGGGTCCTGGCCTGCTCGAGCGTGTTCCAGAACGCTCACCGCTCGTCGCTCGCCGCTCGCCAGCGAAACCCGGTTCCAATCCCACGGTGTAAACGCCGCGGGGGTCCGCAACAGGATTCGCCGGTTCGGTCGCACACACTCGAACCGCTCCCGTGCACGTACACGCGTGCGTCGGTTATAAATCATTAGCAGGGCGGGCGATTAGTCCCTTGCGGAGGGTTGCAGAGGGGATGTCGCGACGATGTGTGGCAGAAGGACGCGCAGGACGCACGGTCTGAGGGAGTCCGGAATGATTATTGCGGTGCCACGGCTCGCTTAGAGGCGATGGAACCAGGGCTATTATTAGTAGCTCTGATTGGAGCCACTTCCCTTCGCGAAGAGGGTTCTAATGCACTAACGAGTCTCTACGAGGATAGACCGAATCACCCACGTAAGATTTATCGCCGGCCGCCGCCCCCGTGGACGGTGTTTGTTTTACTTGGAAACGCGTTGATTTCGTCTGCTGGGATCTAGGCGATTAGCTTTGTATCGGTCGAGGGACTTCCACCCCTTCGTTTCTAATCGTCGAAAGCAAAAGTGCTACCAAAAGGGTGGCAAAAGAATTGGTAAACTCCGTTCGTAATCGGAGTATAACTGTTTCGCACATTGAATCTCCATTTGACTACCTTTCTCCACTCCGCCAACTTCGGCCACTTCCTCCGATTTGTAAATTTTGAGCATTGGTAACGCCACTGCGTTATTATTAGACAGCGGGTTTTCATGTATTTATGGCAATTTTAAATATGCAAAAATCTATGAAGCTGTCCACAGATGCCAAAATACACAAAATATTGAAAGTACAGCTGTATTGAAAACGTTTATGAAATGAAACACTGGGTTACTAAAGTTTCTATTCTCTATTTACGTTTGTAAAATTGGATTTTGCATAAAAATCCGCGATCTAATTATTATATTAGGTACCTAGCAGACGCGCCAACAATCAACAAGCGAAAACTGACAGAACGTTAGTAGACGAGTACAGTGAAACGGTGAGCGACGAGGAAATCGGCGCGTTCGAAAGAAAATAAAAGACACGAAGACAGTTTGCCCTTTAAGTACTATCCTTACCTTTCGGAATAACTATGGAATAGATTCTGCAACCGAACAGTGATGTGAAGGTCGTCGATATAGCATTATATTTGACTGTTTTCACAATATCGAGGACTGTTACACCACTCTTGGTTGCTGAATTGGTTGCAGAATCGGTCGCCAAATCGATTTTTGGTCGCTCGGCAGACTCCCAGTGACTTGTCGCTCGTGTGTAAAGACTAAAATGATTTATATCATATGTTATTCATCGCGAGCAGGCGACGATGTTATAAAATACATGTAGTTTCTTTATTATTTTCATCAGTACTTTAATTTTCAGTTTACTTAATAGTTCAGTTTTTGTGTTAAACATTTATATCAAGTTTAATTATTTTAATTATCATTTAATAGAGAATCAATGAATAAATTTTGAATTATCGTGGCGACCATCTACTATTATATAGCTGATCAGTATATATAGCTCCGCGCAAATCTCCTTATTGAGTAGAGATAACAATTGCCATGTATTTACTGTATTTGCAACATTAATATGGATCCGCGAGTCAAAAATGAATCCGCTTGCAGCTAGAAACTCTCATTTGGAACGGAGTTTAGTTTTAATGAAGTATTTTTCACTTTTTACGATGCCACGTGAAAGCTCTGCTCCATAAATTTCTACAAGAGGGTTAACATCATACGTTTCTAAATACAATTTAGAGAAAGGGGAATAAGACTTAGAGGGTAGCACACGAAACGTCACCGTGCGCAACACGTTTTTGTACAGAATTTCCAGTTAACGAGTAGACAAAAGAATGCCACAAAGCGGCACGATTCATGTCCGATACGGAATAGGGAAATGAAATTTCGTCACGGACCTAGGGTCATGAATACTTCGGGAACGAGGTTCTCAACACGGTGTGACGTGCATGCGGGATCCGACGAGCGAGGGTGGAACGAGAGAGCCGGCCAACCCCGAGAAATCACGCGCTCTTCCAGACAGCGATGATATTCTAACTATCCCACAGTGGCGAGCGGCATTAGGGTAGGATAACGCGTGGCCGCCCCTGAGCCCCGTTCTCGCGAGGGTTGCTCCATGCTGCATTTCCGACAGTTTCGCTTCTCTGTCTAACACGCGGCAATATGCTGCGCCACCCTTGTCGCAGCATATGCCGCATCCCTGCGTACGGGGTAATCCGATTTATTATATACGAGTTCGTACGTCGGTATCGAGATTTTATCGCTATATCGATATCGCCGGCGCCGAGGCCAAGGGCGGCGGATTAAGCCCCGAAGCCATCCACGGAAGGGATGCCACGAATTAACAGGCTTGTTTTACTCGATACGACCGTTCCCTCTCTGCGACTGCCGATAACGACGTGCCCTGTCGTATTTGCGTCGAGAAAAGGGGGACGAAGGCCGCCTCTCGCCCTGCAATTCCGTCGCCGACAATGGACGCGCGCCGACATGCTAAATTGAAAAAAAAAAAAAAAAGAAAAAGAGAGAGAGGGAATAACATTTCCTACCGCGACTTTTTCTCCCTCGCGCGGCTTTACGAAACTTCCAAGCGGAATTTTCCGCGACGAGGCAACGTACGTTCCTTCGCGATCCCCTTTTTTGGGGTCAGCAGCCAGAAAGGCGGCCCCCGGCACGTAGTCCGACTACTTAGTGGCTGGAAAGGTCAGAAGGGCCGAACACACTGCGCGGGCGAAATTATTCTCCCAATTAAGCTAAGACGCGGCGGCCCCGTAATGCGTTAATTAAATCAAGACGGCGAGCGTGTGAAAAATAATTAAGGCGACCAGCCGCAGGACAAAGGACCGTCTCAGCGGCGCTGCAGAAAGGTGGTGCTCGCCGGAAAAGGAAGGGGATAAAGCCTCCTGGTGCAGCTCCATCGTACTGCTGTCGGTTGGTAGTTGCCGCTCATTGTCCTGCATGCCGCGGGTACATACAAAAATAACGACGGCCAACGCTGGCTTTTCCTCCGCGACGGTGGTGAAGAATTATCGGCGCGAGCGCAATTAGACAGGCTAGAGTTAAATTAATAACAATCGCGACACCGGCTATAAGTAAAATTCCCTTTTGAACGCGTTATTTTAATTAAAAGGCCGCGGATACGCGGTCGCGCGCTCGCCGCTGGGAAAAAAAGGTAAAAGTTGCCCGGGAACTTTTATTCTTCAATAAATTATTTTTTATCGTGTTCGCATTGTCCCCGGGGATTTTATGGTCTCGCGTTGTTCGGATAAACGAAGCCCCACCCACTCCCGTTTTCATCCCCTAACATGCCTGAATATGTAAAGTTTCAATTTTCGTTATTTAACCTGCACCTGCCGCTTTTAACGACGACTTTATTAATAACGGCCAACCGGGCGGAAAGTTTCCGGTTTTGTGCTTTCGGCCGTCACGCGAGCTTACCGACTTCTACGCCGAAAAAGAGGCGTTAACAATGTTTCCTCGGATGGCGGGGAAGAAGGCCGCGGTCGCATTGAAAAATATACGCGCGGAATAGCGACGCGTAATCGTCGATGCTTGGCCGAGTATCAGCGAGAGAAGTGGTCCTGTGTGAAATTCAATGGTGTTCCAGCGGTGTTCTCAACCCTCCCGTCATAAAGTGCGTCCCCAAAGCACGGCCACAGATTCACTTAGCACCAGTTAACACGCGCGCGCTCCCCTTCTCTCTCGTTCTTTCCGCCGAAACTATTTACCGTCCTTCTCCGTTCCCTCCCCGTCGAACCTACTTCACCTCACCACGTGGCTTAGTCGACCCTAAACCTCGCAAGAAGGGGGAACACACCCCCTCGCCACACAATTCACGCCCCGCCGTGCTCTCCACAATGCATCGTACATAGACTTTGTAATAGCAAAGTGCCTTCCAATATTTAAACTACTCTCTGCCCAGTAATAATAAACTAATTTGCGTCACCCCGGAGCTAAACTTACTCTTTATATGCTCGACGACGCGCCCCTTCGAACCTGCTATCACCTGGTTCATCGTTCCGACGAGTTTTCTTCTTCGAAGTCGAAGAAACCGTCCTCCGTTCCGTCCGCAGAGATTCGAAAATCTAGCGAAGCCGATGTAGAGATCATCCGTCCGATTCTTATCGAGGACCCGCCGCCACCCGCCATGAGAAATGGGCTATCCGGACCCCCTGTACCCGGTGAACTAAATAAGGGCGACGGGTTCGGGTCGGTCGTGTAGGCGTCAATCACACACCGCGCATATATTTACGAGAGGGCAACCGTTCTCCACGTCGCAGTGTGTGGCATCTATCAGGCATCGAAACACACCCCCAAGAGTCTAGAGTCCACCCCTCCTCCTTCCCTCGTCTCGCTAGGATGTTGGCTAAATAATGGACCTCGAAGGGTGGGTAGGACGTGTCAACTGCCTTGACAGTGTCCTGACGTTTCCTGGGTCGCACACACCTACGACAACTCGACTCTGGAACTCGATTCGAGGTCCCACAAAGGGGTGGCGCGTTGTGGCGCGCTCGTCGAGCGTACCCTCGCTCGCGATAAAATTCGATCCGGCTCCGGAACAGAAGCGAACTTGGCGCGCGCGCGCGCGATCGAATTTGCTTACGGCGATGAACAAACGAAATTACGGGCCGGAGCTTTCTCTCCGCGCGCGCCTCGCTTCGTAGGAGGGCGCGAAAGAGATGGACGCGCGTCCAGGAAACGCGCTCCCGAATTCCATTGTACCCCTCCTGGGCCGGCTATCGGTTTACAGGGAACATACGGCAATAAAGGACTCCCCGAAAAACGGAAATAAAATTTCCATCTGCGCGGGGACGTCGGCGCGCGTCAACGAAATTACTAAGGCGGCTAAGACAATGCCCGGCGGGGGGGGGGGGGGGGGACGCGAGGCAAAATTCGATTCCACCAAGTATGTACACAAAAGGGGACCCGTTTTTCTAACGTCGACGCGTTCACGGAGAGAATCACCCCTCGCTTCGAATCGTCCTGCGCAGCCCCCCCCCCCCCCGCGCGACCGCGACATCGCCGACGTACCACTCGTTTACACGAACAATCGCGCGTTTTTTGCGAACAAAAAAGCTCCCGTCGACCTGTCCAAAGTTGCTGCGACAACTGTCTCTGGTGACGCGTGGCGGGGGTCAAGGGGCACTCACGGCTCGGACACGTTTGCGACTCGAACGAGTTTGCGCGAGAGGGTTCTTCGATGTCGTCGTTCTCCTCCTAAAAATCGGGAGTAGTGTCATTTTAAAACTGTTAGTATTTCTTGATGAGCTCGAGGCATACTTAGACCCTGTATAGCCAGCAAACAAGACCTGCGGGTCACCGATTTAGTTGAAACTCTGGACACTGATAGCTTTTGTTATCTTGTTCATGAATATTATACTAAGGATGCACAGACCGTGACCCGCGGGCCGTATGCGGCCCTCCGTTCATTTGCTGACCCCGTTCACTGTGTTATTTATACTACAAAGAAAATAAAAAATGTACAGTAAGTAACATGTATGTTTTTTTTTGCTGCCCTCCTATGAGTTGCAGTGACTCTACAATAAGTCACAAGCAGGGGCGGCCCGTTAAATTTGGAGGCTAACACTATTTTGGGGGCTAACACTATTTTGGGGCTTACTTAACCCAAATTAATCAAACTTTGGGTTAGTTGTAGCGACTTATTCGCCAAATAAGAAACTGTTTTTTCACCTTTTTTTAATAGGTAAAATTGTAGGTAACAGATATTGAAGAATTTTTTATTTTGTTTGATATTTTATTCAAATTCAATAGTGTTGAATACCAATGATTTAAACCTTATTTAAAAACGAACAAATTTTGTGTAACTTATTTTTTCTGAAATTTTTAATTTAAGTTGTTTTTATTTTTATTCTTTTGACCGTGAAAGGGGGCCCTTTGATTGAACGAGGCTCTGAGCTGCAACCCATAAAGAGCATGCCCGAATCCGCCCCTGCTCACAAGTTCGTTCTCATGTAGGTATTCCAAATGATAATTGACCGTGGTCCCCCACTGCAATCCCCAGTATCATATTTCTTCTACCAATTCATTCCATGTTTAATTATTTCCCAGTTTCCATAACTTTCATTATGCAAAGGCAAGTATCTCCTTCAGAATTTAAATATATATAACACACTCTTTTTGAACAAATCTGTAAATTACTACATGTGGCCTTTGGTATTAATCAGTCTGTGCGTTTCTGATGTATACCATTATAGGGTCAGATACTCAATATCTTTCGAGATATCCAATCTTTATATCTGCGTTGAAATGAGGTTGCATTAAGTATTGCACCAAGTAGTATTGTAGCTCCAATCATATACACAATGATAAGTACAATTTTAGTGTTTTCTGCGCAGCAAATAAATTTAAAACTTTAATAGCAAAAGAAGGTATTTTCGTTAAAATTAAATAGTAATCAAAATTAATAAACATTAGCAATGAGTTTTCGTATGCAAGGTATAATTAATTCGAACAGATAAATGAAAAAAAAAATTATATAGGTTACAATGGGTTACAATGCGCGTGATGCTCTATACCTAATATAATTGCACTACAATGCAAGAATAAAACTTTAATCATAAATATTTTGAAAAATATTAAGTATTTGACCCTATAATGGTATACATATATGTATACATACATGAACAGGTTAATGAAAGCTATCAGTGTCCAGAGTTTCAACTAAATTGGTGACCTGAAGGTCTTGCAGTCTTCTTGTAAGATGGATCGCCAAGTTGGAGAGAATAAAAAAAAGTGTGCCACAGGTAAACGTCAAATAAATTTGCAAGCTCGTTGTTCATCGAGGAGAACAGCTCTCCTTTCTTCCCTTCGGTCCGGAAGGACCCTTCCGTCGAGCGATTTAAAAGGATGTTCGTCAGGTCGTAAACCTCGATAGAATGACTCGGATGGATTTTATCGTGCGCTTTAGAGACCCGATCAGAAGCGCGTCCCCCGAGGACGATGTTTTAGACTTAGTTTAAAGTATCCCGACCAGTTATTGATAGGCCTCGCGACGCTATCGCGAGAATCGATCCGACTTTGCGAAGACTGGGGACACGAGAATCGGGTTTTGGTCACGTGGGCCTATTTCGGACGAAAGTCACCCCTAAAGCTGTTTCAGAAAGGGCGACCATTATACCGAACGTTGCTTTCGACTGTATTTCGATTTGAATCGCGACCGTCGCTAGAGCACCTAATTAAAGTTTCGAAAAAAGGGAGTAGCTGCACTGGAAATATTTTCATAGAGAGGAAAAAAGGCGTAGATTGGCGAAGAGGAGAGAGACAATTTCGATCGACGCGCCAATGACCAGCCAGTATCGATGGCGCCGAGATGATGGATTGTAACAGAGCACAAAACCCCGTCGTACGTTCTAAAATAATAATCAGCCCCCGGGGACCGTTGCTGGCGACGGCGCGGCGCGGCGGTCAGGAATAATCAGAAATTCCGGTCGTGTCCGGGCTGTCGCACGAGGCGCCAATCATGCCAACATTCAGTCGTACGACGTGCAACAGTGTTACAGCGGAACGAGAGCCAGGGGTTGATACACGAATCGAAAGAAGAGCGACAGAGAGAAGGCCGGACCAGCCACTGACTCGATTCACGAAACTCACCAATTATTTGGCCATTCGTTGGCAACGTGCGCCAAATCTACAAGTGTTTGCCCTGCACTCCACCTCCCTCGCCGGCTCTGACACCGTTGCTGCACATCACAGCGGCGGGAGGTTCTTGCTGAAACAAACGCGGCGAGGGATGAGTCGGAAAAATCGAGTAAACAATGCGAGCGCCCGGGAAATCGCTGATTTCTCGAAAAGGAACCACCCGGGGGAAAAACGACAGATCGAAACGCTCTTTTCCTTCCTGCCGTTCAACCTCCGTCCACTCCCGAATCTTTCGACGTACAAACGAAGCGATTTTAATTGAGCAACGATAATTGCTCGACAAACCGCCTACCTTGCCGTGCACGATTTTCGATTCTGTTTGAATTTATCTATTGTTCGCGTATTCTTCGCAATAGTGCTGATTCCGCCGTTGTTTGCATAGTCGGTGTTTCATTGTAAGCCAGACTTCGGAAGGGGCACGAATCCCGATCGAATTCCACTTAGGCCGTAGTTATAGTGGACGCGATTTCGCGCGAGGAGGAGCAGCGCGCGACGAATCGGTTAGTCACAAACAAAACAGAATCTATACATGCACACACATACATATCGCGATTTTTCGCGCGAAATCGCGTCCACTATAACCGCGGCCTTAGCTGCGTCTACACTATATAACAAAACAGTGTTATATAACAAATTATTTTATAACCTTGTTATATAACATATTTTTATAACTTGATACAAAATTATGTATTTAGTAGGGGTGTGCGGGTACCCGAAAATACGGGTACCCGAGCCTCGGGTCGGGTCGGGTAACGATCGGGACGGGTCGGGTCGGGATCCCGAAAGTTTGTCGACACATAAATATATTCGGGTACCCGTAATTTCGGGACCCGATTTTAATTCGGGACCCGATTTTCAATTCGGGACCCGACTTTCGATTCGGGACACGATTTTTAAATCGGGACTTGGCACTTAATTCAGTACATAACTTTTCATTCTGGTTTTCTACTTAAACTGTTAAAATGTAATTTTTCTATGAAATCAGATGAAATAATTTGTAATTGAGGAGAAAATTATGTAATATGGCGTGTATCGAAAATCTGGTCCCGAATTGAAAATCGGGTCCCGAATTGAAATCGGGTCCCGAATCGGAAATCGGGTCCCGAAATGACGGGTACCCGAATATATTTATGTGTCGACAAACTTTCGGGATCCCGATCCGAACCCGAAAAAAATTCCCGACCCGACCCGATCCCGTAATTTCGGGTACCCGCACACCCCTAGTATTTAGTACTGTTTCAAGTACTAACAAGTAGTAACATTTCTCACATCAATGATTTCAAACGTTGAGGATCTTTAGATAGCAACATTATAAAACTGGTTAGAAAACGAAAAAGAAAAATGTTATATAACATATGTTATGTAACACTCTTAATGTTATATAATTTTATGATTTCCAAACTTTGCCCTTGACGATTCTGGGGTAAGAGCCATGGGGTTTGTCACAGTCCTATCAAAAGGCAAAGCACCTAACTCAGATACTCCAAGAACAAACTCCTTATTCTTTAGCAATGCGACGTTGGGCCGCTTGCTATACCCAAACTCTCTTTCCTCATACAATCAATCCATCGGTACCCAATAGCTGGCAAACTCAACATGGTCATCAGCCATCGCCTGCCGCTAGAACTGTTTAGTCTAATGCACCCCCATTCAAGGACTCACGTAGCCTAAGTCCCAGTTATAAAATCCTTGACTGTGGGACGACTCAAAGTCCTCTATCCCTGACATTAGCAAAAAAGGATACTGACGCTAACATATATATATGTTATATGCTTTTATAACTTGTAAAAAAATTATATTTTGCAACTAGTTTGTAACATGTTATACATATAACATCTTACACCTCACATTGCCTGTATGACCTTTAGATGACCTTGACTCACACATACTTATATGTCCCCTGAAACACAATAACTTCTTAATCTTTTCTTTTGTATCTGCACAAATAACAAAATTATTAGGGGTGGGAAAGTTATTAGGTAAGACATCCTACATATTAAACCTAGAATATCCCGAAAAATTTATATTTTTTGATCTTTTTCTGTCAGAATTGAAGCTTAATTATAACATAAGAGGCAGCATTAATTACGAGACGGCCAAATACTTTGGATTCATTCGTGCTAATTATTTATCGATAGCCTTTTCTCTAGCCGCACTCGAAGCAACCCGAAAATCGTCGGTTCGACGATGCGGGTCAAGCTGAACCAGCTTTAGGGGTCGGTAGAAAAGAGGAGATCGACGTTGTCGCGGCGCGGAGGGTGGTGGAGGAGGCGTAAAGGTGTCGAGGGTGTTACGGCAGGCAGGTTGCGGGCACAGCCGACACCCTTACATACTCTGGAAGCAGAGGGCTGCTCGGTATCCATGCGCAGCCAGTGGGCTCGAGAGCCAACGAGTGGCCGACATATTTTATAATTGATTCCGGCAAATTCGATCGCCGATAATGACGTGTAAACACTAATTACGTTGCGGTGCCACTAATTAGTGGCTGCTGGAGCGTCCTGGCCTGTGCGTAGCCCGACAGCTGGGTATTAATTAATTAGAGCCACTCTGCCGTGCCGATGATTGCACATGGCGCGGCATGTTCTGCCATGGATTCTCGTTCTCGAGGAAGAGCTTGGAAATGTCGTGGCCGTCGTTACATTTAATTGCCGACAGACGCACCGAACAAATTACTTTTGATGGAAAGTTACGGCGACGCGACGCGACGCGCAATCGCATCAGATACACCGTTCAAACGTGGTCATTTACCGCGACGTCAAAGACGTTGATGAGGAGATAAGGAATCGTAGAGAAAGCTCGATCACAATTAGGCAACTCTTGCTCCGTTCGAAGAAACCCCAGACCTCATCGACTAGACATAATTGCGAGATTCTTGGAAAATCCGCAACGCTCGCGGCGGATAAGAGAACGAGTGAGGGAAAAAAAGGTGTGGAATTAAAGAGGTTGAAGCGAAGGAAATGGAGCCGCGCAGGGGCAAAGAGAAAGAAAGCAGGTCGAAGATTCAGGGGAAGTTCGTCCTGCTTCCCGTCGTCGGCTCTTTGACTGATGATTGGCAATCGGTAAGCCGATTACGAGGCCGAGTGAATGTGCTCGCCGGGCCGAGTCTGGCCTGGTCCAACCCTGGAGCTGCTGCTTTTGCTTCCTTGTCTACGCTCTATATATCCCTCTCGCAGCCACCCCCGTCCGCCGTCAGCGCCGCCCCTTCGGCCTGGAAACCAGCCCTCGGTGATCTCCTTATTAACCGCAGCCCGGTAATTGCGATCGACGAGCGATTACGGTGCGCCTCGCTGGCTGCCCTCTGCGGCAAGGATTAGGCAGATTAGTCGTCGGTTATGCTGCCGGATAATTGATTGCACTCGTCAGGATCGCGGTGCAATTAAAGGCAGCCTCCCTTATGACAACTCACCTGCGGCTGATCCAGTAGCCCGCGCCTCAGTCTGATTAAGTCGCCCAATTTCCAGTCGGGGTTAGGAATTATATTGCGGCGCCTTTGTGCTCGCAGCAGAAAGAAAATTGAAGTCAGGAAATATCGGTTCTTCCATGTTTCTGCTTTTGAGTGCTTGGAAAATTCAAGTTGAGGTTGCTAAGACGACATCAAAGAGAGCGAAGAGAGATTAAGATCGACGATAAATATGTCGTAGATGAAACTTGTGGTAAATTAGCGAACCTCTGTTGAACGCTAAGGCGTGGAGCAAGGTGTTCGATAAATAACCGCGCGTCCGACCAGAACCGCTGTACCGAACATAAATCGACTGGCAGCTCCACGACCAGCTTGGAATTTTTTCCTCCGTTCCCAGGAATTATTCCCTCTCGATTTCCTCCCTTAATTTCCCGGCGAGCAAAGAGAGCACGACCGCGACGGTGGCGATGGCGACCACATATTTAATACAGCGGTCGACACGAGGGGGGCGTGTGTACATCTGTCAATACGCCGCTCTGGACCTTGCAATTTAAAGGGGGTGTTCGAAGGGGTGTCGAGGCGGGCTGAAGGCTTGCTTGAGTTATTGGAGGTTGTCAGTACTGGCTTCTGGTGCCAGGAACACGTGCTCCGATTTCGCGGTAAATCGTCGCCTCAACTGCTACCCCCAACCGCCTCGGCCGACCCCTGCAACTCCCACGGCTCGATTCTTCCCGACGAGTCGAGGTGACAAAAAAATCTCACCCGTTCGCCCTCTCGCGCGGATTTCCACGCCAGAAATAATGGAGCTCGATCGAGAAGCGTGGAATTAGAAAAAAAGAAACGACCGAAAGCGCTGACCGTCGAAGAATGATAGGAGGTTGTTCGGTCGGTAAATTATAGCGCGAGGAAGGAGTTCGCGCCTTCGGTTTCTATTTTTCAAAAGCCACCGCATCCTGCGCCGTGTTTCTTCCTTTCTAAGAAGAAAATGTTTGACAGATTTAGATTTAGAAATGTCATAAATAAATCGGACTCGACGATTGGCTTCGGTTATTTTTACCGTTGCGACGAATCAACTTGTCGGAGCCTCGACGATTATCCCCATTCCAAACGCGGAACCACGAGGACCCTAACGCAAATACGAGATGTTTGTATTAAAAGCAATATGTACTCGAGCCCGCATGCCGAAGTATTTGTGACACGAAAACGCGCAGTAACTCGAAGCACACAATGTTTGGCCTGTTAAAAGTCCTCGGAGCCATCTTCTACGTCGCCGAGGACAGCACTTTTAAAACGGCCGCGCGACACGTGTCGCGGCTTTACAAAGGGTGGCCGCGATTCAATGTGTACCAAATCAAAGGGCAAAGACGCGAC
The DNA here is from genome assembly GCA_030770465.2 of Perdita meconis. Lineage (NCBI taxonomy): Eukaryota > Metazoa > Arthropoda > Insecta > Hymenoptera > Andrenidae > Perdita > Perdita meconis. The sequence continues at coordinate 6,856,922 of JASKOS020000004.1, forward strand.
TTTAAACACCGCCTGCTTTAATTCGCACGGTTTTCGTGGAGGGAAATCGACTTGTGATGCAGTGTAAAAACATTCAAAAAATGGTAATTTTACGGTTGAATCATCTATTGAACCATTTGATGTACATTGCAAACATTTTTTGGTTTAACGAGATATAAAAAAATATGTAAGAGGCCTGTTTTAAACGAAACACCCTGTGTATTATGTTTCTCTATCGCACTCATGTATTCATTTTTCATTATTTTTATTATATTCTTATTCTTTGTCTCTGATTTTGCTTAGTTGGTCTCTACTGTATGGCTTCGCGCACTTTAATGTAAATTGAGATTATTTCCCTAAATAAATAAAGAAATAAATATTTTGATCCAACTATTGCATTCGAATTTTAATGAAAACTCTACTCCACTAGTCTGGAGTTGACCCTAAAAATCGTCGGTAAGATTGTCCGAAATTTAATCGGAAATTCCATTCGTTTTCCGAAAGAAACAATTCAGAATGTTTGTCTGAATGAAAGAGCACGTACGCGATAAAACTGGAGCATATTCGGTAAGAATCGACGAATAATCGATGGAGGATGTTTCTCGAGGGGCCACGGAAGAAATGACGAATGGGAGCGTGACTACTCGGCGGAAGTTTTCTGGAAAAAAAAAATCATGCTCGCCCATAGAAGCACCCTTCTTCTTGTCTATTCACTCGAGTTGCCCTTCGCCAGCTTTATCGATTTCTTTTCATCGCGATACGAAAATAGTTTCGAGTGGCCCGGCGAAACTCGAGGGCTTCTTAAAGCCGACGAAAGGGTGTACTTCTTAGTGACAGAAAACCCAAAATGGCGTCCTGATACAGGAACACCCCTGAAACGATCCTACACGGAAAATGCATTAAATTCCGCCAGTTGAAATAACGTTGATGAAAGAAAAGCATGCGAGATCCGAAGTGCTTTCGCAAATCAAAAAGAACGAAGATTTCTGCGACGAGAGAAATCGGTTCGAACCGGCGAATCGAACGCTCGCGTCGAAGCGTTTTGAGAATTCGCGAAAATATTGATTTCTGTTTAATCCATTTGCCAAGCGAGGGGCAAGGCGGCAAAAACGTAAGTCGACCCGTGTGTTAATTAACAAAGAAACAGGCATGGTAGAGGGGACAGACTGAAAGGGTGAACGCAAACAGGAGGAAAAAAAGTGTAGAAGGAAAAGAGGAAAAAGAACGAACAAAGGGCACGCAAAATTTATACACGCTCCCGCACAATGTCAATGAACCTTTCTAGTTCGGGCGTGTTGCGTCGCGTTGGACAAAAACGCAACGCGGGAGCAACAGAAGCAACGACTGAGGGCGACGTGGAGGGGCAGACGGAGGATGTTTTAATTGGACCAAATAACAAACCGTGATTGTTAGCGACAATCGGTCCAGTCACGTGACAGCCTCGCCAAGGCCGGGTCAAGCGATAGAGAGTGCCCCGCGTTAACGGGTAATACGCCACCCATTTTTCCATCGTTTCGCGAATAAAATTCTGCCCGCCTTCTCACGACAGCAACTTGCCAGCAGTCGATCCTCCGTGAGTAGTACAATTAGGATGCACGTCCTGAAACGTGATAATCACGTAGACAGGGGAGCAACTTAGAAATGTGGCACACGAAGGGACGAAGAGCTCAAGGATGTTGCGATGATTTAACGGAGGGAGCGGTTAAGAGGTAATGACTGTGTTTTCAGCGCATAGAATAATGCGGTCGAGCATAATGAAGATTTAAACGTGGAATAACGAGAGATGATTGTAATTAAATTGCCGGCGATTACATAATGCGAAGTACGCCTTCGAGTCTCGAGATCGTTTATAAGCCAATCGGAAGTCGAGTTGAAAAATCGGAGGTGTTTAGATAATATTCCAAAGGAATCGAAAATTGTGTTTCAAATGTATCGATTACAATTTTTCGAATTTGGAATTTGCACAAGGGTTACAGCATTAATAGAAAATCGGAAAATCGTTTTTTATTGCTTCAACATTGTTCGTTTAGCTATTTTAGACGATTGAAACTTGAAACCGAGTTTCTTATGATATTTTCTAAAACTTTGTGGTTTTTTTTAGGTAAGTCTATCTCAAGTTGCTTTTATGATTAAGTGTAGTCTTTATATTTACTATCAGAATAATATACAATTTATAGTTTTTCATATGGTAACCTTTGTAATACATTCACGCGAGTCTGTAGAATATGTTTTTAACGCGATAGATTACATTTGACATAGCACGCAGAAATAGGAAATTAAGTCGACCAAAATGATTTCGTCAATGTTTATAAAGTAATAATAATAATAATATTTTTTTGTACCGTTCAAACACACAACTCTTTCGATTATTACATACAGGGTGGTCCACCTTCAAGTAGCCACCTAAATACACTTATATGTATTTTCAAAAAATGATGATTTGAAAAAACTTTCAAAAAAATGACCTTGAAGCACAAATATTCATTACCATATATTCGTCCTTCGATGCCATTCCAGGTGACAAAAAAAAAAGAAAATAATAATAAACCAATCTTTCAGCAAAAATCTAAGCGTAATTTGCAACATATTAAATGAGTCGCCAAACAAATGGATTTTGTCAAAGTATGAACTAACCAAATTACATAAATGATCAATAATATTGTGATTTTCGAACAAAAAACGGTGAATCTTGACGTTAAAAAGTTTATAGTCTACATCTTAAGTTTTGAGTAGGAATATCGGAATTAAGTTTTTCAAAAATGGCAGGGCAATTTATTTATTGTCTTACTTGTTTATTTATTTATTTAAAATATAAAAGGAACTGTGCTACGTGTTGGAAACATTTCTGCGCAACTAAATCTAAAGCTGACTGGATTGTTTGTTCCCTCCTCGAAAGGATTTCTTAAATTCAATTTTTTAAAGATGACGTGTAGTGCTACTTTTCTTATTACAATGAAAATAGTTACACATGTTTTAATAACAATACCTATCCTTGGAATTGCTTTATTATAAAAAGACGCGGTACCAATTTCTGTAAACATGCGACATTTCTCCCGCACTTACTCTAAATTAAATAACAGCAATTCCGGGCAGAAATTTCAGAAGCCCACCCGGTAGATCGCTTCTATTGCGTAGATCGGGGAAGGATTTTAATACGAAGAAAGCCGCGAGGTAGGCAAGTCTCATAAATACAGTTTATCCGGTGGCACGCCCATCCACGCTCATTATTCCGAAATATCTCATTCCACCGGCATCGCCGGCCCCCAGTCGTCGTCATCGCGCCGTGTCGCCAGATTTAAAAAAGTCTTATCTCAGACACGGTTGGAGACAGAGAGAGCGAAAAAGGAGAGCGAAAAGGAGACGAAGAGGCGTGAAGGGGGTTGAAAAAAGTGGAAAGAGATTGGAAATAAGGAGAGACACGCGAGAGTCGGTACCGCGTAGCGAGGAGGAAACTCGCCACGGAGGGAGGACGCACTGGAAACGTTAATTGTCCAATAAAGTCGAGTTACGGCCGGTAAAAATATGCCGTTAACAGGCTCGTAAGGAGCCCTGGAAATGACGCGGAAAGACGTTACTTTTCGTTTAAATTTCGCAGCCTGGTTCCGTGAAAAGCTTCTTATTGGAACTCCTAATTTTTCTCCGTGAACGTTTCGATGTGTCAGGATCACTCGCTGTATTTTTAATTATTTTCTATCGCGGTCTACGGCGACAGATCTGATTCTAATCAGAGGAAAGATCTTCGGTGAGTCTGGCAATCACGGACGCATTCAGGGTGTCGGCCGATAATGGCCGCTTCCTCGACCGGCGTCTCGCAGGATCAAAATATTTCAATCCGAGGAGTCGTGGTTCGGTGACACAATGGCGGCACGTGTTAATGGGATTAGTCGGGTTACTATGGAGGCATACAGGAGACACGGAGACGAGACCGAAGCGTGTGCCCACGCATGTATCCTGCTTGTCAGGATGTGCTGCCCGGCGTGTACGCCTGGGAGAAACGCCAACCAACCACCAAGCTACACCTTTACATAATCCTGATATTTATAGATATTTGTTACGGCACTTTGGACGTGGCACGCATCAAGCGATAAAGTTTCATTGCCTTTGAGCCGACTCAGCTCGCACGGCACCGGAGAAAACTAAAGTTAATCGCGAAGAACAAGATACGAGGCGAGCCGTGGCCAATAAGGCACGTTCTCCTCGAGACAATCGCGTCGTAAAGAACACATTGCGAAAACCGCGGAGACTGAATCCGCTAAGTAACGCCTCGTCGGATTATCAGTTGACAGGGAGTTGGACGAAGATTTCAGACAAAAATTGCAATTTCGGGAGAAGTGCTACGAAAAGGACAATTTTCTTCAGCGTCCATTTCTGATAATATCATTGTAGATATTTAAAACGTAATGTATGCTTAGAAAGTATGTCAGTGGCACCTAACAATTAGCTTTAAAAGAATGTCCATTGTAACAAATGCCGATGGTCTTGCGTGGTTTGTTGCACGTACGTATATTTCATAGTAGCTGTGTTATAATACGATTCGCCGCAAAACATAAATTAAAAGTTGTAGAAGAACCTTCGCGTTTTCTGAACCGCGTTGTAGCAAAATCGCGTTATAGGAGAGTTGTCTGAACTTAAAAATTGTTTGAATCGTTATCGAAAGCGTTTAAAATACTTTCGCCGGCGATCGGGGAAGTGTGCCAGGCATTAAAGTATCCTGGGATCTTATCGATGCGTTGCAACCCCCTCGTAGACGTACCTGCGTGTCGCGGTGAAGCACCCGTTGCGCTTTCTCCCACGATCACCCTTACTCCGCGCCCACGAGCTTAGGATCAACGCGGACCGACCGTCTGCGTGTTGCGTAAATGCGTAATACGCTACATTAACCCGATCCATCATGCGAGAAGGATCGACTTAGCGTATGTACACATCGGAAGCTCAACCGTACACAGTCTACCGCCGAATTAGTGTCGGACGGACATCGATCCCCGGTTAGATATCGTGACGAAGTACTTTTTAATCCTTGCCCTGCCCCCCGCGTTTCCTCGACGAGAGGTCGTTTCTGCCCGAGCGACTCGTTTCTAGTCGCTTCGAATCAAATCGTTTGTCTCCGAACGGGGAACGAGCGGAATCCGAGACAGGAGCGTCGCATCCGCGCAGCGGAAGAACTTTTGTTTAGGATTCAGTTTGTTAGGTGCGGGAAAGTCGCAAGAGTTTCGGCCGTTTATCATCATCAACGCGCACGCCACCTGCATCGCAGATTTACTTGTACGCGGCCACTTATTAAAGCTGCCTAATACACCCCCGCGCGGCAAGTGGAGTGTATTAAATTTAAATAAAAATACCGGCAGCCGTGTTCACAAGCCGACCCTATAAATCAGAGGGACAGCCAGCCAAGCGACTAGCTCCGGAGAATAATACCCCATATTTATGTTCTTCTCCGTAAAAATCCTGTCCACCTACCCCGTTCCGTTTCCCTCGCCCCTCGGCCACCAAGCGGCGTCCACGCGAACCGCGCCCCGCTATCGGCCAGTTTTTCCTACTCGAGCGAGCATGCGATGAAAAACTCCCATTTAAACGGGGTATATCTTTAGCAAAATATATTTTGCCGAGGACAGCGGGGCTTACGCGATAAGTTTTTCCTTCGTTTCAATTGCGAAATTTTGTCAGAAAACCAAACCGTCCTCGTTCCTTTCTGTCGCCGTTCGGACATCTTGCCAAATTTCCACCTCGCGTCTCGTTTTTCGGTTCGACGCTCTCGAATCCAATATATCTCGTTGTGCCCGAGGTCTCCGGAGCGAAATAACGAAATGGACGACCGATGAGACTAATGTATTCCGCTCGCAACTCGGTTAATTTACACGGCAGCCCGCAGGATGCACCTACTCCGATATGGACGTGCCTTAATCTATGCGCGAGCGGTCAGCAGGGTGTGGCGGCAGGTTGGATTATGTGACCGGGAGCGGTAATGAGGACGGCGACAGGATAAATCACTCGTTCCTCGCGACAAGGATAATCATAATCCCGCGCAATTCTGTTCCCTAAGGATTCTTGTACGGATGTTCAGCTTCCATGCCGCGGAGACTCCGAATTCATTTTCTTCGGTTCCTTCTTTCCTTCCTTCCTTCCTTCCTTCCTTCCTTCCGTCTCTTGAGAAATTTCTCTTCTTTGCTCTTCCATCTCTGCCTCGGTTTTACTTTTACTCTCCTAGCCTCGACCTAGCCAGACGCGATTCATCGTTGCCTCGGTGTCTTGGGAAAATTTTTGTGGAAAGACGAATTTCCAGCGGAGCCTGGGAAATGTTGTAATTAATCGACTAACATTAGCGGCGCTGCATTAGGGTAGGTTTATGTTGGAGCAACGATGAACGATAAGAGCGAGGATGTGAATAGGATAGTAAAAGAGAGAGAGATGTTTTCTCTTTTGTTTTCCTACTGTTTCGTCGCTCTTATTGTTTATCGTTGCTCCAACATAAACCTACCCTTACATAAAAATTTGTTAGCCGTCGAGTAGGGGAAAGCGGAGTAAAGGCCGTCGCACACCTAACAGCACCGCATCGGAACAACTACCTTCAATAATGTGAAATAATAGATGAATAATAAATAAATGATACACTTAAAAGGGGAGGGCCAGACATTCGGGTCACCGATTCGAACGACACTTGATGAGCATGTAGTTTTTGATCTGTACAATAAACTGTGTTTCTCACTCGATGCACTTCTCAAGCGTTTTCGAGAAATAAATAATTGAATTCCGACACGCGGTCGTTAGTTCGATCCCCGGTGGGTGTAATTTTTTTTCTTCTTTTTTTTTGACATTCATTATTTTTAAATAGCAATTAAGTTTCACTACTTTTTTTTAATTCCATCATTTATAAATACATGAAATTGTATTACTATACATATAGTAAATGTAATAATGATTGGAAATACAATTTCATATATTTATAAATAATGGAATTTGAATATAATGGAATTAAAAAAAAAAATGTAGTGAAACTTAATTGCTATTTAAAAATAATGAATGTCAAAAAAAAAGAAAAAAAAATTACACCCACCGGGGATCGAACTAACGACTGCGTGTCGGAATTCATTTATTTCTCGAAAACGCTTGAAAAGCGCATCGAGTGACAAACACAGTTTATTGTACACATCAAAGACTATATACTTATCAAGTGTCGTTCGAATTGGTGACCCGAATGTCTGGCCCTCCCCTTGTTAGATAATATTCATCGTTTCTATGAATATAGCAATTCTTGCTTTCAAACAATCTGAAAATGTTCATTTCGCAACATAATCTTATAACACCTGTCGATCTTTGAACAAAGTAAGTTGATACTTGCAATAAATGTAGAACATTTACGTTGATCTTATTGCCTAGATAAATGTTTCTATTTTCAAAATCGTATTTGGTTTTTGGTGATATACAGTGAATTATTCAATTATTTAAATTCATACATTGATTTATGGTTTTTGTTGTACACCAGTGAATAATTTCTTATTTAAAATCCAAACCTGATTTTTATATGAAGTTAATGTCTCCTATAACGAGGTTTCCTAAACGCGGTAGATAAGTTCGCAGAAAACACCTGTACTGTAGGGTTACCTGTATACGTTTTTGATATCAATAGTTCCAGTGCCCATCAACTCCTACGTCAATACTCAAAACTGATATACTACTCAACTACTGATAACTACTGATATGACACTACTCAATACTCATATAAGGGCTAAACAGACATTCAGACTGCCTTAACCGAAATCTGAATATTTCCGAGAGAGCGAGCTAGACGAACGGGAATACAGAGAAGATAGCCTCCGCGAGTCAGGATTTCATGTCACAGGAATAACAGACAAGGGCATTCTTCTGTGTGCACCCGATATTCCCGTCGGAAATACAGTTTTTTTCCGTCCGTTCGCGAGAGCGACTCGCCGCCCTGACCATCGCAACGTGCATCCCAGACGAAAGGCGGCAACGATATTCACAGTTTCTTCCAGCTCCGGTTGCGAAAGAATCCGACTGACGGGTTCCGAAATTCTCGGGGCGAACGCGATGGCAGGATTGGGGGATGGGTTCGGACGATTCTGACGAAGCGAGAGGAAGAGGTTTATTCGCGGACAATATGTTTCCTCGTGCTTGCAACGAGAGAAGCGGCGCTCTAGGGTCGTCGGTTTTAGGGTGGCTCACGGGGCTTGTAACTCGGTTAAACTGGCACGGATATTTCATTAGCCATCCCCCCCGAAGAGAGTCGACCCCACGCACGACCCCAGAAGCCCGTGGCACGAACGACGACACAGACCGAGGGCTGCGCGCGTCCTCTGATCCTCGAAAGGCATCGCCGTTTCGCTGTTCGAGGCCTCGTCGCATTAAGTCGAGTACCGCACCACCCCACTTTCCGCTAAATTGTTGACACGACAAATATATCGCTCCTCGTCGTGTACCCTGTTGTGTCTCGTTCCTCGAGGGTGTGTTTCGAAAATTCACCCGAACAGGGGAGATGTAACTCTTCGAGCCCGTGTCATGATTTTCACTTTGACTCTTTGATCCGGACCAATTTTTCTCACCGAAAACGAAACGGAAATGTCGACGTGTTGCGCGTCTAAATATTAGGTTGGTAAGAAATTAATGTCAGTTCTCAAACTTTACATTGAAAACAAGAAGGCTTAACCATTTCGCACACTTTTACGATGAAGGCAGAAAATCAACAGATGTAGAATTCAGAAAAAGAATTAATTTCTATACCTAGCAATTTTTTACCCACCTAATAATTCCTTCATCGTACAATTTTTGTATGCCTACTACATGTTTTGTAGAATACAATTGCCAAGTTTCCAAAATGTTCAGATATCTGCCTGTTTCTTCGATAGTTTGCCGCGAAAAGGGCGTCGCAAGAAATACTGCCATCGCATTCGTCATTCCCGGCAACATCGAGACTTCTTTCGCGGAAGTGCATCCTGGGGGATACGGTATCCTTTAAATTCTGACCGGCTTGCCGCGCGAGGTAGCCGGGTCCTTAAAGGACGGTACAGCTGGTCAGGACGCAGGAGCGAGCTGTTATCACGGACATTAGCTTTCAACGGATCTCCCAGGGTATATAAAAGTAGCTCGGAGCGGCCATTACTCGGACATTGTCCGCGCGACTCCTTTCCTTCTTTCCGTCTGCTTTTCCAGCGTTGCTTCCCTCCCTCGTCCCTGTCTTTCCCGGCTGAAATCGCTCGACCGAGGTGCAACGAGAACCGGCTGAGGAGCGCTGGGGAGCAGGAAGGGAGACGAGAGGTCTCTCCTTATCAGAATTCCTGGTCCGTTCCAGCGTCACCTTGTCGCAAATCCATTTCGCAGTCGGCGAATTTCCACTCGTACACGTCCCCGGGATTCGGGACGAGGGCTGAGTTTCAATCGCGTGAATTTACTTCGCCTCCTTCAGCCCTTTTTCGCCCTGCCCCCTCGCTCTCCTTCGTTTTCGCCTTTGCGACGAAAATGGAAGAAGAATCTCTTAATGGATCGTGCCTAATTCGAACGAGAGAGGATCTCCTGACGCGTCTGGTCAGGATTGTTGCGAAAAACGGCGACGCAGGTAACTATGCTATACCTTCTCGCACATTTTAAATGCCAGAAATAAATTAGCTGTTAGTTGGATCGCCAGAGAGCTTTGATGTTATAGATTCGCATTTGATTCGCAATTCTATGGAGAATTACATGCCTGAATCATATTCGGCAGCTAATAAATTCATATATTTCCCGTTAATTACCTTCCGGTAAAGTTTCCAGTAAATCTGTTCGATGCGGTACGCGCATGGCTAGTCAGAGGAATCGGATGCTGGCGAGTCAGGAGACGGGAAGCAATTATCCGCTTCGAGATCGCGGCTCGAGCAGTTCCCTCCCTTTATTCGGCCCAATGGGGTAAAAAAAAGACTGAAATATTGGCAAGCGGTATCTCAACAAATTAGCTCGATGAAATGCAGATGGAACACAAAGTGAGGCTGCGTGGAAAAGGGTGGACAGAGCAAAGAGAGCGAAGACAGAGGTGAAACGGAGCGAGAGCCGAGAGAGGGAGAGAGAGAGGAGAGCAGGGAGGAAGGAGACAGAGGGACGAAGAAAACGTCGAGGGCGAGGGTGTGAGGGCAGGAGGGCGAGCGAGAGAGAGTGAGAGAGGGTGAATCAAAGTAAAGTCGTTCAGACTCATTGAACTGGAAGTAACCGACAGAGTGGCTTCCGCGCCTGCCGCTACTAATCTTATGCAATTACTTTACAATTCACTTTGCCGGTTGGCACTCACTGCCGATAGAACAATCTCTGAAATCGAGTTACCCCTCGAAAGTTTTCAGACGACCCCGCTCTCTCGCGCCCCGCGACTTTTTCAGGTAACGCCTGCCGATCTCTGTCGCGACACCCGATAATATATTTCGTTTTAAACAGTCCCTTTTCGAACATGAATTTCCCTTCGTCGCGTCGCTCTCGCTCCCCCCTCGCTCGCGGAATCCCAATCTTCAACGAGATCACGCTTTCGATCCCCGTCACTAGGATTTTGATCCGCGTTTCGCCCGCAGCTCGGCTCTCGCTTCGCTGTCGGCGCGTCAAGGATAACCGTTCGAACGAAATAAAACGTGGACGACGGTCCCGCGTAAAATGAACGAACAAAAGGGAGATCAACAAGACTCCCCGGCTGCGTCACAAAGCGGAGCTGCGCCGGCGACGACGGGGCTGGAGAGAGAATCATTAAAGCGGAGCGGAAATACATCGCGACGGAACGGAAACCGGGGACTGGTATCAATATCTTGGCACAGTATGCTCGTATCCCTATCCAATCTTAGTTATTGAAAAACTACAAGACCTTCCTAAACAATGCCGGCCCCATGGGGAGCAGGAAAGGCAGCGCCATTTCATTAAGGAGCGCTCCATGCTCCTCGAACCGCGTTTCTGCGATTCAATTCGCATAGAGCGAAGATCGAAATACTTTTGTGGGCGATCGAACTCGAAAACTTCGACCCGACATCCGTTGAGAGGCGAAGCGTCGAAAGAGGGTGCTCGCGCGCGCGCGCCCGAGCGGCAGCCATTCCCAGAAATTAATTTTTCCCCGCGTGTACTCGCATCGTCTATCCATTTAGACTGATTTGATACGCGGCTATCCGTCGACGCCACGTACACGGCTGCCGTCGACAGCACCGGCAATGAGATAATGGCCGCTCGTTGCATAGCTAGATGCGAGCTAGACGACCTCCTTATCGGCTGCCGCGATCTTTCGGCCAGATGGACGGAACCACTTGAAAATCCACTTGACGAGTGGGGAATTCTGTTACGTTTCACAGTCGGCCGGACCGTTCTGTCGCTGCAAAGACCGGCGAATTAATCAGGCTCCGATGCACGGAGAACTTTGCCCAATCTCGGCCACTGCGATCGCAGCCGATCCATTACCATAATTGCCGCATAATCTGGAACGTTGCTTGAGAAATCGTAATCGAAATACTAATTGTTAAGTGAAAATATTTCTGCTAAATTGAAATTGTAACACTTTTTAATTTTTAATATGTATAAACAATACGTACAAATAAAATTTCATTTTTTTGACAAATTTTTGATGGTATAAAACACTGTTATTTTATGCTATCCTAATATCGTCTTATACCACTTACAATTTATTAAACAAATAAAATTCTATTTTCGTGTACTGTATATATGTATATTTACAAATTAAAAAGAGGAAAAATTAAAATTTAAATTTTAATCAAAGTATACAAGGAACCCTGGAAATATTCAAATTTGATTTTCTCGAGTTCTTTTGAAAAGCGCAACTTACTATTTTCAGAAATTGATATTTGTGTACAGATCTTTACGTGCGGTAAGCATCAAATTTTTTAAAAATCTAACATGTTAGGGAACAAAATGAATATTTCTCTCATAAATATAACACAGTTTGTTTTTGGACATTTCATCCGCTAAAATCGTAATTGGATCCACTGTGCGTCGTCGTCTGCACACGGAACATAACGGGAAGACGCCGCGTCGTTGAAACGATTGCAATGGATTATCGGTACATGATCGACCGACCGAGCTCCCCCCCAAATGGCCGATTTCGTTCGTTTCCTGGATTCTATTGACTCGACCAGTTCCCTGAGTAATTGCAGTAATTCCAAGGCGACCAGGCGTGACGACATGCCCCCGATACCCTGCGCTCGTAATTGCTTCCTAACGGGGCCTGCTGCTGGACAAAACAAACAGCACCATATGGACCAGGAGCGGGAGCGAAGGAGATGGGCACAGGGGAGTAGAGGGCACGGGGCAAATACGGTCCCGAAAACGCCCCGACGCGGCTCCCGGGGGTGCGTTGCATCCGCGATCGAGATACGCCCATGTAATCAAGGGAACCAAAGGGGCAACCCCTTGTTACACCCCCGAAAAGCCTCCCTTACAACGATATGGTGAGCCGTGATTAACTTTTCGTCGTGGCGTCGCGCCCCATTCATTTGCCATTCATTCGCGTCCGCACAGATTACTGCTGCTACGGATGCGTGTGTGCGCGCGCGCGTGCGGCTACGTGGAAAGATCAGAGAACAAAATCACTGACTGACCGAGCGACCGATCCAGTCCTCGCTTCTACGGGACTGGATTGCCTGCCGGACAGTTTCGCCGGGAGAAAGAGTGGAATTACAAACGCAATCGGCAACGGAATAATCTGCAAAATCTGCGCGACCTCTATCTCGCGCGCGCGAGTGCCCAGTGTAATTCTAGACGAAGAGCCAATAAAAAGCGTAATTGGCGGGCGGTTTCAAACGACGATCGCTCTCCGCAGACCAGCAACCGCTCAATGTCCTCGTGTGATATCTCTGATAAAGAGAGAGATAGAGGAAGCACTGCGATTCTGCACCCGCGACCGCTTTAAAGCAAGCCCTGTGACTCACCGCCTTAAAACCGCGGCCCGGTGACAAAGAGCAGAAGGGGTTTCCGCCCTCTTCGGTACAATATTTAATGCCCGTTAGTTATCAGAGTAATCGCGGATCTCTCCCCGCCAAGCTCTGGCCCGATTTCGACGGCCCTCACGGGGCGACCGTTGATTGAAACGTTCTGATTGCGTCCCCAGGGGGTGGCATGCGGCTGCCACCGAGGGGGTCACCGCCCCCGCTCTTCCACGAACGCCGACGACGCGGCACGTACCCACTTATTTGGTAGTCTAATGTCTAATGCGGACGTCACCGTGACGGGGAGGCTGATGATGTCGGTCGTGACTCGACAGGGGACGATCGAACTCCTGCGAGATCACGAATTCGTCGAGGAGAATGCGGGACTTCTTCGATTTCCATCTTTATCGTGCGACTAACCTTCCGTTTGAACAAAAAAGAAAGAAAAGAGGAAGGAGAAAAACCGGGAGATTCCTTCCTCCATATCGTAGGCGTAACCAAGGCTATTTCAACCCCAGCACACTTATCCCCGTGCGCGCGTGAGATCGAAAAATCAGCCACTCGAGGGCGCGAATTGAAAATCTGGCCGTGATAAAAAAGACGGGGGGAAAGGGGGACGATCCTCCGGCAATTTCTTGCGCCCCCGACGCGATAAAGCCTAGTCTCGGCGTGTACCGTGCAGGAGAAGGCGGAGGGAGAAGGAGGAAAAGGTGGAAAGAACAGGAGGCGAGAGATGGGTGGGGCGGGGACCGGGAGCTGGTCGGGGGAGGATGGTCTATCAGCATATTTCAAAGATAAGCTTGGCCACCCTCCTCAGCGAACCCCTGCCGGGCCATCAGCCATAATAACAATCCGATATGATTACGCCATAATCGTAACGCAGCCAGCGAAGCGGGAGGGCAAAATTACGCCGGTGAATTGAGATACCGTGTTTACGTCTTCCAAAGTGCTCGCATAAACAAAATTAAACGGCCCCCCTTGCCACGTAGCGTTAACTTTACGCCGTGAAAATTGGCGGCGAGGCTTTTCTGCCGCGGATCACGATATCACGATGTCCGCCAGGCCCGAAAATCAGTAGAACGGCCTTTGTTTTGAGTAGATTAAGCCAGTCTTACTGACAAACAGATGCTAAGAACTCCGAAATCTCGAATGACTTGGTTGCATGTGCATTCAATACTTCAAGCTGATGAGAAAAAAAGCCCCAAAATGATTTGAGTGCATAACCTTTTGTTTTTGAGAAAGCAATAAAAAGTGTCAAGAATTGGTAGATACAACTATACATATACAATTCAATGGGATATTTCTTGTTTACCATGTGGAAACAATGGATTATCTATTTTGTACTCAACTAAATATTTTATGCTATATGTTATTAATCGAGCGTTGACATTATTAGAGCCTTAGCCGACATTATTAAATGTTCTGTGAACTGTGAAGCTTTGCATTTTTGCTTAGAGTTAATGCACACGAGCGACAAAAAGTCGCTGCGATTCTGCATAGTACTATGGTTTTCACAAATACAAATAAATCGAATAACATCACTGACATGAAATCGCAACGATCACAGCGACTCTGTGTCGCTCGTGTACATAGGATCTTAACGTTATAAAATATATGTACTTAGTTTCTTCATTATTTCCATTAATAGTTAATAGTTTGGTCTTTTGCGTTAAATATATATGTATATTTAGTTTAATTATGATCGTATCATTTAACCGGGGATCAGTTAATAAATTCAAAATCGTCGTGTCGACGCATTCTACTATTACGTGGCTGATCAGTATATGTAGCTCCTCGCAAATCTCCTTATTGAATGGGGATACTGACTGCCATTTATGGAGTAATAATATATGATTGGCACGTACAGAAACTTTACTATAGCGATGAATTCTTCGTAGTTCATTGATATCGATTCCAAGAACTGAAGAATCGAAGAACCGAACGAGAGTGCAATTTGACAGTGACCTTCATCTCGCTAGCCAAGTCGCGGGATCAACGTCCAGAGCAAAGGGTTTCCCTTGGAAGGCGGTCTGCGTGTCGGCGGTGGCTGCAACGTATTCTAGGCTCCCCGAACGTCAGGACAATGTGCCCTCGACGTCACTCTCAATGCCTCCGAAGTTAACGGCGGGAGGATGAAGGACATAGAATCCTGGATAGAAGGAGTTCGTTCGAGGAGAAGGTGGCGGTCGCGAGGAGGGAGCAAAGGAGAGCTGGGTAAGGGATGAACGGGGAGACAGACGACGAAGGAAAGGGTAAGGAGGAGGAAGGGGAATAGAAGCGATCAGCAGCCAGCTGACGAGGAACGGATATAATGGCGACGAAAGAGAGAAGAAGGCTGAAGAGAAAGAGTGTCGAAGAAGAGGGGGCAGGGAAGGAGAGACTCTCACTTTCCTGTCGGCGACCGTCGGTACGGATTGTCGATGGAATGCTAAACGACCCGGAATCGCTGAATCGGTATTGAGTCCTCTTTCGTGGTCTCTCGTCCTTCCTCTCCTGTTCTCTCTTTCTCGCGACGCGGAGCAGCGCTCCCGCTCCTCGTCGCGCCCACTTTCTCCCATTCCTTCTGCCACCTAGCCGCCAACTTCCGACCGCCCTTAGCATGCCGGTGATTGTGATCAGCGTTTTGTACGAATTTGCCTGTTGACTTCGATACCTCGCCTTCGGACGAATCGCCCGGTTCGGTTCCCAGCTCGCCTGGAAATCCCGTTGCGGGAGTGAAATACTTCCACCGTTTGCCAAATACTACCGACTGACTTCTTGCAATCGACTCGTATCTGGGAACCTAAACCACTAACGTTTCGATTGTTAAGGAAATACCAATTTCTGATTCGCGTAGAACAGCGACGGTGTTTCTGGTCAGGATATCAGCCCGCTTCTGTCATCTTTCGACGCGCGCCACTGCCGAATACACGTACGGAAAGAACGGACGTGTGTACGCGCGAACCGATATACGTGTGTACGTTCCGTTCGGCATTATCCGAGCTCTAGTATCTGATGACCCGCCCAGGGCTGCGTCTGACAGCAGCAGCCGGGAAATGAGGACTTCTAGGAGGCGAGTCTACGCGGGGATGAGTTTTGCGGAGGGCACTCTGCTCCGCGCGGGTTTGCGGGTAGAGAACCGAGGTCGGCGGGGAGGAAGGGCGGTCGCCAGGAAAGGGGGGTGACAGTCTTCATGTCATGCACTTAAATATGTACCGAGATAATGCCGTCGAGAGGACCTGCGGGGCTCGCCGTGTTCTCGAATGGAATGGCACGACCCGGAGTGTTTCAGACAGTTTGTTTACCAGCCGAGTATTCCTCGCTCACCCTTACCTCCTCTCCTACTATCTCTCTCTCTCTCTCTCTCTCTCTCTCTCTCTCTCTCTCTCTCTCTCTCTCTCTCTCTCTCTCTCTCTCCTCGCCTATCGTCAACCCTCTCCTCCACGGACTCTTTAAACGCCGCTCTCTTCTGGTCGATTGATATTCCTGGCATATTTGTCCGTCTAGTGACCGGAGGTCAACGCAGAACACGAAACGTGTTTTGAGAAAATGATAAGAATCTCCCTGGCATTTGATAAATAAAAGGGAAACATTCAGGAAGTGTTCCACGATTCTTACGAGTAATTCTTTCCAGACTAAATTAGGCCAATTGAGCTGCGTAAATAGAATGTGTATATCCGCTAATGGCATGAGTGATATTGTAGACTTTTTCAATGGATTCGTAACATCATTTAAATCCTCAGTGGCGAAAATACTTATGTCAAACATTACGCTAAGACTGATAATGTACGTTATTCTTACCTAAAGGTGCCTTTGTGCCTATAAATAAATAAATAAATAAGTATTCAATCGTCGTGTATCGATTCGTGTGCACAATTTGTAGCCAGTATCGAGTCGCGATATTATTTCGAATACCGTGCATAATCGTTTCGCGAAAAAGAAAGAAGCAGCGTAGGGTGTCAAGAAGCGAGTTAATCGTTGGTGTGCGTGCCGCGCAGTGTCGGTGGCATATGCGAGCCGATCCATGTGTGTATATGCTAATGCAGGGATAAACGGTTCTATTAGAAGAGCCAACAAACGCCCCACTCGATGAGCGCGGGGATTTGAATACATAAATACTCGAGTTCCTGGCGGGCGCGGGAATGTGTACGCGAGGAGAGCGCGCGATCTGCATATGTACATTTAAGGCCGGAGGGTGTGATGTTTTAATCCGATGGTGTTCCCCGCGATTGTTTCTACGGGGACGGATCTGCGATACGCGCGGAGAATTTCGCGCGATTCAGGATGGGACTCGGTTGGAATTCGACGGGAATAAGACGTGGGAAAATTCGTGACGAAGATTGATTTCATCTCGGGGCGGTGCAATTAAGTTTCAGGGAATATCGATTCGAAAAGAACACTGGAACGGGACGAGGTAGGGACGCGGAGCATGGTCTCCGTAGAATGTCCTCGATTCGATGGAGGCAGCCGGCGAAAGAACGAGGAGGGAGGAAGAGGAAGATAGAATTCGGCGCAACGAATTCCTGCAGCACGGAGGAACAGTTTCCAAGGGATTTCGAGTCGTCGCCCGGCAACTCGAGCATTCCCCGTACCTCTTGGCCGTTCCCCAAATACCCGTCCACCGTCGCGGGTCACTTTGTCTAATTCCCGACTAACTTTGTCAATTTGTCTTCAAATGCATTCAAGCATTGTCATATTAGAATACCAATAACAAACTGGATTCGAAGTCAGACGACGATTTAAAACCTGACTACTGTTGCGAAAGAAATTCAGCATAGATGGTTCAGATTCGTTGCTTATAAGATGAGACAATCGTTGTCCTGTCTTGACCATGATTAGGTATAGCATATTAATGCGGATCCTTAATATTGACACCCTGGAAACTAGAAGGCTTGTAACTGATTTTAGTTTTCTATACAAGGTCATACATGGATAAGCTAAAATTTCTCTCATTAATTTTAATGCTCCTTCATGCTATGTTAGTTCACCTATGCTATTCAAACTAATATCCTTTTCTTCGCGGTTCAATCTTACTGACCAATTCTACAGAATTGGTACATTAGCTAACAAATACTGTCATGAGTTTAATACTTTCTCAAGCAGCTTTAGCATATTTGGATCTGAATTGCATAGGTGCTTTTGTGCTAGTAAGAACTACTGATTAGCTATTAACATGCAGTGTCACTGCATGAATCTACTAGTTAGTTTCGTTCTGCGTATTAATTCCACTCCTAACTGATATTAATCCTCCTAACGCCTAATGATATCATTTTACTATTACTTCTATTTCATGTACCTTATTGTATCAACGTAATGTAACCATCATTGGGTTCTACCCGTATTAAATAAATAAATAAATTCTCAGCGAAGCGCGTCTTCTTCGATTCCAGATATCCAGAAAACAGGAAGTCGGGAAGATAGGAGGAGATTCGAGAGGGAGAAAAAAAAATAGAATCTTTAGTTTTCTTGGCAGGCAAAAGGAGAATTCCCGTGGCACTCGACTAATGGATGCCGGGGAGTAGTCTTATGGCAGAGTGGAGTGAGAGTATAGCGCGGTAGGAATGAAGACGGAGTTGAACCGGGGTCGAAGGAGCCGAGTAGAGAGAGCGAGAGAGAGCAGAAGAGAGAGAGAGGACGTCGCGACGCCAAACTTTAACTCGTTAATTACCGGCGCGAGGGCAACTTCTTGCCGGCGCTCGAATATTTCAAACTATTGTGTTCGTAAACCCCTCGGGCTTGGCTCGGGCAAGGAAACCCTGTGTATATATAATGTACACGCTAAGTCCTGCACTCCTGTTCCTGCTCCAGACTCCGCTTCTCCGTGTACAATCGCACGGACGAGCGTCTGCGAGCTGGTAGATGCGCGTGAATACACGTGTCCTTTGCACGCGCACACCCACACACACACCCCGCCACCTCTCCGCCCGGTCTCTCCTCTTCTCCGGCTGGCCCGTGGAGCCGCTCTCACGGCGGCTCTCCCGAATGTCCCAGAAATCCTTGGCTACGAGTCGAGTCGAGTGTCGTTCGGCTAAGAAAAGGGGGTGGACGGTGAAGAAATTGAAGAAGAGAGTCGCCTAGAATGGGGCTGGCTGGGAGGTCGGGGCGGAGAGAACTTCCGCCCGGAGCTCCTTCGAGGAAAATCCTGATCGATGAACGCGCGCAACAACATCGATAGACGCGCGGAATTAATTCAGCGGTAATTTGCTTGAGAGCTTGCAACTAGTTTCGCGATTGCATGCCGTTCTGTTGCCCCCGTCGCGTCGCGTCGCCAGCCGCCTCTGCCGGCTCGATTATTTCAATTATTGAAAGTTCTTGTTTGCAGCACCTGACGGAGCCGTCGAGTTTCCTGCTTTCAAGGGTGCGAAGGTTTGCGCGATCCTATCCCCTCGATAAACAGAGCGCCGAAGAACTCACCGGAGTTGATTTCTCTTCGACAATTATTACGAGTCTCGTCTGTTTCCCTATCTCAAAGTTGCGTGCGCGGATTTAGTGAAATCGTAAAGCCGTGTACGCACACTGCGAGGCTGCGAGGCTCGGGCTGCTACCTTATTGTAGAGTACGAAAAAGAAGCGAGACAACGTTCGCAATCATCTATTTTGAGTTGTCTCACTTTTTTCATACATCGAATCAAAGTAGCCACGCGAGTCTCGCAGTGTCCGTACATGGCTTAACGTTTCGCGTAAAACGAACGGTGCATCCGATAATCCAGGATTTCGTCCGAAAACAGAAAAGCTGAATGCGGTTAGGAAAAGAAGAGAAAGGAGGGAGAAACCCGGAGAAATCGAGAGAGGAACGAACGAGGAAAAAGAGCGAGGAACCTCGCATCCCAGGGGCAGTTCATGCATAACGTTAATTGTCGCAATTATTACGATATTATAATTCAGCCTAATTGTACGGCCAATCGGCACGCGAAGTGCTTAATTGCTTCTTCCGCGATGGAGAGGCGGACGCGAGGACGGAGGCGCGCCGGGGGTGGAAGACTGGGGGAGGGAAAGGTGCACGCAATTAAATTAATCGCCACCACTCTCGAGCACAATGATAATCCCGGTAACACTGGTACTTTCGAGAGTCCTCGTCGCGTATTTGTTGTATTTCCCAGCGGTGTTCGAGGAAAGAACGAACGAGAGAGATTTATGTTACCGCGTAGCGACGACGATTCGTGCGCTTGACGAATGAAAACGAAATGAGAGAAGAGCCGTGGATATCGACGAATTGCATGGCGGAAAACGTAGAAGACGATTAGAAGCCTAGGGGGCAATCCGTCTCTGCGAGATTCGAGGCCAGCTGGTCTAGGAAGCGTGACGCAATTTCGAAACAAAAGTCCAGCAGGAAAGAAGAAAACCCGGAAAGAAGTTTTGACACTCGACAGGAAAAAAATCCGAGCAACGCGGCGTTGCTCGTTTAATTTCTTGGTTCGCTTTGTACGCACCAGGGTTCACGTTCTTCGGTAGTTCATGGACGGACAAGAGAAATATATTTAACGAGGTACTTTAAAAAATAATTTCATTTCTGCCGCAGCTTCTCGGTTGGTGCACGCGACCGCGGAGAAACAAATAATTACGTTTTATTGTTTGCCGGCTGCAATCGTTGCACCGCGTGCAAGTCAAGAAATTTCTCCGTGTCATAATTGCTTGGTCGGGAACGATCCTGAAACTGCATCCACCAAATAGTTAAAGGTGTTAGATTCTGAGGAGTGAATCGACGAAGGGATTAATAATAAAAAAAAAAAGGAAGAATTGTTGCATCGTGAAAATATCTATGCGCTGTTCAGGAAGCTTCCATTGTTCGCGGGCAAAATGAAAGTTTTCGGTAGCGAACGCGCACGCTCCCCCTTTAATTTTCTGTGTCTTCTATCTTATTGTGCTCTTAATAAGCCAAGGGACAAATGAGAAACGCGATGATTTCGGACACGACAAACGTCCATTTGTAGATGGGAATGTCTCTTTCTCTTCACACGCCGAAGACTTCGTTATCCAAGATTCCTGAGCGTTCTAATTCAGGTTGCCCCTTCGAAACGTCTTCAACCAGTCGGTTCCCACTCGATCCCTTCGCGCTGAAAACCCCCCCGGAGCATCACCCCGAGCGTTTTATTGTTCTCCTCGCGGGCCCCTTAATAAGCCGGTGACACGTCGCCGCGAATAGTCCTATCGTAGCGGAAGACGCGAAGCCGCTTCGTGGAGAAGAAGAAGAAGAAGAAACGGAGATTTCGAGGCGGATAACGCGATGCCGCTTTACACCTGGCCAGCCACGTTATGCGAAGTTCCCGAGGCACAGGTGACGTTTTCGGTTCGCGGGGCGCATCCGTGGAAAACGGGAACGCCGGGGCTACGCGGGCGACGCCGGGGATGAGGCTAATGGACAAAAGGGTAGGAGCGAGAAAGCAGCGTGCGCGAGAGCGCAGCCGTGAAAGGGTGCAACCAACGATTAACAACGAGAGGGCCGAGAGTGTCGGCCGAGAGTGTTGTCTTCGTGTGCCGTTTTCACGCAGTCATCGTCCTCGACCTGCTCTCTTCTGTTTCCATCTCCACGCGTCTCCCAGCCCTTTCTTTCCCCCGCGCTCGCCCCTAGCCGCTTTGCGCTTCGATGTCTCCGCCAAGCTGCCCCCGGTTCGTTTTCGTAATTGAAACACGACCTCGCAAGCTGCCTGGCCTCCAGCTTTATTATGCGGAATTTTCGGGATGTCTCGCGCCGCGCCCAGTGATGGCCATTTGAATTTAAACTTCGAAACGATTCGAAGCTTAGAACTCTTGAAAGTCTTGGTAGTCTTCGATGCTTGGAATCCTTGAATGTGTTGAAAGTCTTGAAACTCTAGATACAGTAGAACCTCCATCATCCAACTTAATATTTTTAATATAAAACGCTAATAATTAATTGAAAACGATTCAAGCATGGTTCAAATTGTTCCTGAAGTCCTGCTGTACTCTTATACTGAATGCATTTAATAATTGGAACTATGACTAATGAAAAACTGATTTACCGATAACGAATCTGTAATTTCTATACATATACTATACTCATCAAGCTTTCAATATCAATAATACTGTCACGATGCACGATTTTCTAATCTATCTAGAATTCCAAGGCATTTAAGACTACCAAGACTTTCAAGAGTTCTAAACTCCGGAATCATGTTCGAAATGACCCAAATTTTTCGTCATATATTTGGATTTGAGATAATTTGAAGTGATTGAAATACCATCACTAGGCGCGCCATACCGGCCTAACCATTGTCGCTGCTTCGATCAATCAGAAAAGAATAACTTGGCGCTAACTATACTATAAAAAGCCGAATCATGGTGGTTGGGATATAAGTTAATATTTCCGAAAAGTGTAATTATGCATTGTGTAAAAATTGCGAGTTCGGTGTAAACAATGCAACAAAGTTGAAAACTTCAACCTAAACAGAGGAAGCAACGTTACGCTACGTTTGCTATTAATTGAAGACAGCATCGCAGTTTCATCTTACAATCGCGAGCGCAAGAGAAGTCCGAGGCAAGAGCGAATAAAGCATGCATACATATATCTTTTCGGGATTTGACTCGGGAGGCTAGCAGCGGCCGGAAGAGCTCCGGAACCGACAGACTAACGAACAAAAAGACGATGCAACGGTAGCACGCGCAGCATCGTGAAAAGGTGCAGCCAATGATGAACGGCGCAGTAAGAGTGTCGTTGTGTTCCACTGGTTGCGTATCTCGACGTTGCGCGAGCTTACGACCGGCTCCGCTCTATTTCTTCCTTCTTTAGAAAAAGTAGCTGCGACCTCTGAAACGTCTCGGACGCTAATGTCAGCCATTCAGCTCTATCCCAGTTTAACAATTATCTCGTTCGTCTGCGTTTTAGCGTCGCCTAGGATATTTCAAAAGCTACGACGTCGGGTCCGTGGTTTCATAAATTTCAGGGAAACAAACTGGAAAATGGTGATACCGGAAGACAAACCATTACGCTGCGATTTCTTCTCCGGAACGAAGATGAAGTCCACGCGGTGGAGAACCATCGAGACCCGATGATAGATTAAAATACGTTACAAAGCGATTTCGAGGAGGCGAGAGTCGTGCGGACGCAAAGATGCATGCGAAGACTCGCAGATGACGCCGAATGACGGGGCGTTCTCTCATTAGGCACGGAAACTCACATGTGAATTATAGCCCTTAATTTACACCGGACCTCGTGTTGTTCTCCCCAGGCTCTCTCTCTCGAAGCAACGGTGCGGATGGAAACTAGGCTAACGACGCGAAGGCGGAAAGGAAGCCGCTCGTCGCAACTCGGAGTTAAGATCGATAAGAAAAATGCATTGTCACGGTGAAAAATATGAGCTAAAAATGTAAGGACTGCGACCCTTTACTATACAAAATAGACTCCATACTAAACTTCCGAAATATCGACTTTTGATTTTTGGGAAGAAAATACTAAAGTATCGAAAACCCGATCCACTCAAATAATATGTCGCTCCAATTCATCCACTCGCTCGAACTTCGAGAAAAAGGAAAGAAAAAAATCGGAAGGGTAAAAGGCACAGGAATTGAAACACAGTTGACGTAACCGCGAGATTCGCGGAACTGGCGTCGGAACGGCGTCCTTTTTGGCGAAAGGACCGCGCGAGGTGTCGTCGTTACGCGAGGTCGCTTTGACGCGCCTCCTACGCATCGGGCGCGACAAAAAGAACGCGCCAAGAGAGTTTCGGGCAGAAAGAGACGCGGCCTTTTCAGTCGTCCGGCTGGTAGCTGGTGAATTAAGCGGCACGCTGACAGCGAAAGGCGAGGCGAAAAGGAAAAAAGGCGCGGAAGCTCGCGCGCGCGTGCAAGAGGAAAAAGGGTACAGCGGGCGCGTAGAGTCGGTCGCGTTGCGTTTGATCCGCGAGCACGGAGCGGATTAAGCCGACGGTGCGGCGGAATTCGCGCGGGAACACCCCAACCACCGGGTCGAGGATGTTGCTTCAACAGTCGACCGGCGGTCGCGTTCAAAGACGCGACTCGGAGCGCGCCTAACGCCTGAAAAGGATCAACCTTCGCCTTCGCCGCCCCTCGCTCCTCCTTGTTCGTCCTCATCGCGGCTCGCGAGAACCCGATGCACGATAATTAGCTCGCGAGCTAATTTCCCGCTGATTGTCGCGAATCATCGCGGAGTGTCGCGCGGGGATTAACGATGAAAGCCGTGGGCACGAGACAAAGAACACCCGTCAAAGAGGTTTGTGTTCCTCTCTGAGCGCGGGATGCGCTCAAAGAGCGCAAAGCTTCGTTTTTCGGCCGCGTTTGATGTCGAACACGTCGCAAAGCGGTGGTCGTCGCGCATCGAGGTCGTTTTAATTTAAACCTCCGATCGTTATTGAATGACGGACTGATCGTTGCGTCGATCGAATCCCGGGAATGATTGAAAGACTGAACGATGCGATTCCCTTGCGCCATTCCCGTGCATAAAAAAAAACTAACGGAAAGAGATAGAAAAGCGGCAGTCCCAGTTTCCCGCGTTGCAAAACGAAAGCCCCCGATAGGGGTTTTTTTTCGCGGGACTGCCAAACCTCCAAGAGCCCGTTAAATTCTCAATTACGATGTGCCGCTGGCAGGCTTTTCGCCGCGTCTCGAGGCTCCTCAAGTTCCTTCGCAACGCGCGATTTTCACGCTGCTCGGTTTCCCTCCGCTCTCCCTCTACCATTCCGCGAGGCGCTCTTTTGCGCGCGAGTGCGAAGGGCGACACTTCCGCGTCGCGAGGCACTGCCGTGCTCACGATGCGTGTCACGACGACGACGACGACGTCGATGACGAGGAGGAACCCGAGGACAGCGACGACGGCGATGCGCGCACAAATACTTACTTTCACGGGCCCTCCGAGCGTTTCTGTGTACATGCGGCGGGCGCGCGAGACGTGCATGCGCGCATTAAGGACGCCCAGATGCATGCCTCGATGAAGTCTCTGGTGTTGCTGCACTTGCTCAACATAAGTGCGAATTGCAACACCACTCCCGTCGTCGCTCGTCACCGACCCAGTCTATCCACCCCCGTCGCTCTGCGCTCCCCCGCCGCGAGGGTGGTTGCGAGGCGAGTGCCGTTGCGTGCATAACATGCGGACGCGCATACTAATTACGGCGTTTCCATTTTGTGCCATCCAACGCCCGCTATCTGCCATCCGCGGCCCCTCCGTTTCGTTTCCGACAGCTTTCCAGTGCCGTACCTAAAGGGGCAGCCGTCTTTTTTTCAACGAACCTTGAAAAGAACGGCCCCTACAGTGACTCTGTCTCCCGAAAGCGCGCCAGATAGCGAACGTTGCCAGATTCTGCCGAATGGACGACCGAGCCGTGATCCCACACCACTGTCTCGATTTCGTCGGTGTTTATACGAAGCTGTCTGAGATCGCGATCGTGAATAAAGACTCGCGCACGCGTGAAATAGTACGTCGAGCGATAAAATTAATAGAAAGTTGATAGATAGTCTCTTAAACCAATTAATTTATACAAACAACGATCCGCAAAGTTCGCGTCTTCGTGCGCTTCCTTCGATCTTCGCGACCCCGTCGACCTCCCCATTTCGCGCATCCTGCCGTCTGTCGCACCCCTCCTTCCCTTCTTCAGCCCAGCGGGAGAAGCCTTTAATTAACATTTCGATTCTTGGAAGAGCTGTTTGTGCGACTCGTCGTCGGCGGCGACGAAGGCGCGGCAGTTATCGCCGTCGAGCGACTCGTCGCCCGCCGTTGCATCGGGATGCACCGACTGCGATGGAAAAAAACGAAGAGGAAGGCACCGAAACGACGGCGAAGGGGGGAGCGGAGACGAATACAGGCAGCTCTTTTGTCAGCCTTGGCTCGACATTCGTATTCTGGTAATTAGTTCATTTGCCTGTGCTAATTACGTTACTCTTTAATACCGCACAAGAGAGACACAGCGGCCTGTGTAGCAATCCGCGCACGCCTCACCGTGACGCGAACCCGTGAACACAGTGATACCACACACATACATACACACACACACACACAGACGTGCCCAGCATCCGCGTTAGGAATCCTTTTTTCCGTGGAAATTCGAAAGCGACACCCGCGTGCCTCCTATTAACCGCGACCCCCTTTTTCTCGGGTCGAGGCGATTCGAAATTTCAGCCTGTCGCGAATAAGAGGAAACAAACCGTCGACGGTAATATCGCTACCGCTCAGAGAGAACGCGTTCCTCTCTAATTCGCGAAAATTACTGTGAAAAAAACTACCGCAGACGCGTCGCACGGATCTCTGTTAAAATGTTGTTCAAGCAACAAAATTGTTAAAGTAACGATAAACAACTTCCGATTTGATAATTTATAAGGAACGTGAAATGCGAATCGATGGGAAGAAACCATCGGTCTCCCTTAATACAATCTCACGATTCGGAAAGCCTCGCACTACCGGCGAGTGTTTATCTCTCGTCCTCTCAACTTTTCAGCCCTCCTCGATGGCTGCTCCAGCCTCCTCCAAGCTCGCAATTAGGGGGCGTCGGGACGGTGCGCGACGCTACGTCGCCCTTTTGCCTGTTATTTAATTGGGATGTGCAATTGAATGACACTCAGTACACCAAGTAACGGGAAAGAGTTGTCGCCGTTGGTGCCAAGCCTAACGACATCATTGTGGCTTCCCACTTTCGGCCCATTTTAATCTCTTTTTACGAGCCTCGTCCGATCATAACTCCGACTTACGACTTTCGCGTCATTTTTCTGCTCACGGTGGACGAAGAAGAAATCATAGGACAACGAGTTTAATGCGCCCTATTTCAATAATTATACAAAATCTACCAGCATCTTACTTTACAATCGGTATCGGACGATTTCTGCTGCCGCGATCCTTGTCCTACGGTTTCATGACACGACGCGGCCCGACACCATCCACCGACAACACACGCCACACACATGAAAAAATGGCACGCATATTAACATAAAGATTCCATCAATTTCGTTTCTCAGAATCAACGAAATCTTTTCTATTACGAACTTACAAGGGAACCGCCCCAAATGTTATTCTCAGATTTTAATTGAACTTGGCATATATGTAGATCTCATTCTGTACCGATGCAAAATGCACAATGGTTATAGATGTAGATGGGTTGTAGTTTTTAAAATGTTTAACTTTAAACATTTGTGAAAGACTTACGTACCTATTAGAAAATATGACTGTTGCGAAACCGTTGTGGAGTATGTACATAGTTGCTAAAGCGCTTGAGTTATGAATCGCTGTTGTTTTTGTACTGCGGTTCGAATCCTCGCCAGCATTAATTCTTTTTCTTCCTATTTTTGGCTAGTTAATTATATTAAAGGAAAACTAAGTCTTGATCAATTTCAAAATTTTTTTAAGGTTAATTAATATAAAGTAATTTTAACTTTTAAACTATTTTAAAGATATTTTGTTTACAAAACATTCAGCAGATTCGCTGAACCTATCTTCGTAATTCGTTGAATGTTGGTACCATTTCAATTGAATAACATGATAAAATAACTGACAAGATTAAACAGATGAAAAGAATTTTACCTTAAAGACCATATTGTTTAGACTCATTTTTATTTGTTATTACTATTGCATATAGAACAAATTGCAGGATGATAATTATAATGAAAACAATGAAAACGTGTATAATAGATTTACGAAATATATGTTTCTGAATAATGTGTATGCACTGTAACATGCTGAATATTTTACGAATAAAATACCTTTACAGTATTCTAAAAGTTTGAATTGCTTTATACTAATTATTCCTAAAAAAGATTCTAAAACAAAAAAGCATCAGTAGAATGAGATCAAAACATATGCCAAGTTCCATTAAAACCTGAGATTACTATCTACGGTGGTTCCCTCGTTAGGTTTAAAGAATCCTACGCCAAAGATAGAGGTTCGAAATCGCATTAAGGCCGGCGTACACCGTGGCAAAGCGCGATGAAGCGCGGCGAAGTGAAGGGAAAATTTGATAAACAACTGGATTTTATGGAGCCCGCGCAAACTACGCTGAAGTGCAGCAACCAATGCGAATCAATTTTTTCCATTCGTTTTGCCGCGCTTCGCTTGTAGTGCGCGCCAACCTTTAATCGATTGAATCGAAACGAAGATAGAAAAATTGTTTACCAAAAGTAATTGTTCCCGGAATCTCAAGTTCTCCCGCAACACACGATGACCAATTTCCGCGGTTTCCCCGGGGAAAACGGGTCATTAACCGGACGCTTTTCGACGAGTCTTAAACCTCGTTCTCGTAGGCGCATCGTCATCGGATCCCAGGGGTTGAAAAAGCCCCAGGTCGCGGGACTAAATTCACCGAGACGCACTAACAAGGAGCAACCGAGCGTTGGTGTTAGAACGAAGAAGGTCCCTTAACGAGATCAGCTCCGTGGAAAGACGCGGTGGTGCAGATCCGCGAGATATCCCGTAGGATTGCCGGGAGAGAAAGAGAGAGAGAGAAAGGGGGAGAAAGGGGGAGCCTTTGACACTCCGCGAACAAGCGGTAGGGGTGGTGGGCGAGAGGCGAGGAGGAAGACGGACGGAGATGTCGGACGAGCGCGGGACGAGCGGAGTCTGCATCTTGGAAGACTTCCTCGAGCTCATTACGCCGACAATAATTAACGTTGCTTAAAGTGTCGTTATGGAAATAACCGGAGAAGAGGCAGCGCGGAGGCGAAGCGTAGAGCGGCGCGGGGGTGAAAAGCGACAGCGTCGGTGGAACTGGGGGCGGCTTCGGTCGAAGAATAACGAAAAGGATGGCGCAACGTTGGAAGAAGAAAACAGGGACGGAGAAAGACAGGGGACGAGAAAGATAGAGAGAGAGTGAGAGGAGAAGAGAGCGAAGGGGAGACGATCCTTACGGTATCCAACGCATTCTGCGATGGAAAATGTTTCCATTGGTTCCCCGTACCAGGTTGGCCCTCGTTCGTTGCCCGTTTGCACTCAACCCCTCACCCATTGCCCGGTGAATATAATTCAACGATCCTCCTCGGTGAAAGGCGAGCACAGCGAGCGGGGAAGAAGGGAAGGTTCGCGCTGAATGCCCAATTATTATATCGTGAAATATCTGCTAGAAAATTGGATAATGCACTCTCTCTCCCTCTGTCCGTCTCCGTTTCGCCGCGAGATGGAGACGGCCTGGCTCCGGTTGTGCGACGGAGGGTGGAAAAAGGAAGAGAAGCCGGGGGGGCAAGCGGGAGGGAACGAGCCGAGGAGACCAGAGCCAGTCAGTCAGTCAGCCATAGGAAGGAGCTCGAACGGAGGGGGATGAAGATCTGGCTCACGCACGCTGCCGCATAACGGCCTCCACGCTGCCAGAGAAACGAAACCGCAGAAAACGCCAGTCAACGGCAGCCAGTATGCGGAAACCGCGGCGGAATGACACTCGTGCTGGCGCTAATTGGGCCCTCGAGGTGACGCCGCCGAGAGGGATGCTCTTCCACCCTCAGGACCATCCTCTCTCATCGCGCCGCGCTACGCCGCGCCGTTGCTCCTCCGCAACTCCTCTCTCTCTCTCTCTCTCGCTCTCTCCCTTTCTCTCCGCGATTCCTCTCCGCGGTTGTCTCGCTCGCGCCCGAGCAGACGAGCCTTTTCGGGGGTTAAAAATGCCTGAAGGACGACCGCGCCACCGGCCGCGCGACGGAAAAGACTGATTGGGGGTGGCGAATGAAAAGAAAAGAGAACGAGAGAGAGGACACGCGAGAGATCACATTAAATCTTACCGGGTGCACGCCTCTGCAGAGCACCTCTGCCGCACCCCTTTTCAATCCTTTCGCCCCTCCCTCCCACACCTTCCACTCCTGCTGAATTACCGAGCGATCCTGCGAGCTTTATTCGAGCCGAGTTTAAACGAACACAGCGCAAGAATCGAGCGTAAACAGACGCATTAGAGGTGGTTCGTTCGAGCGGAATAAAGTCCGCGATACTTTCGTGGCTGCGTCGAGGAATCGACCCGACGATCGGCTTTGCTTCGTTCACAATGAACGCGTCTGACGGGGTTGCAATTTTCACCGCGAAAACCGTGTGGCGCGCGCTAACCCATGCAGAAGTTATCTAGTAAAATCTAATATTAGCTTTTTACGAACCAGACTGCGAACGAAAGTCATCCAGAATACATCCAGAAGGTCATCCAAATTGGCCTGAAATAATAAAGACAATCGTACATTATTGAAGTCGACGTAGTTTCGCGAGCTTGCGGTAAGAGTATGCAAAGAACGCAAAACTGAAAGAATACGATTCTTACTGGGGAAAACTATTCGCGTTACGACTTGATACAGTGTTCTTTTATGAGATTTGCGGACAACGAGAACCGCCAAGAGAGTTCGAAAGTGAAGCAAACGGGGGAAAAACAGTTCGCTGGAAGGGATGGAAGCCGATGAGCGAGTTAACGGGCGAAGGAAGGAAAGAGTTCCGCGAAGAAAACGAAGTCTCGGGGCGTTGGTATACGCGGGTCTGTGTGCGCGTGTCTATATACGTGCATTTTATTGCGATATTCATAACGTTTACAAAGACGCTCCGCGAAACTGCCTCGTTAAATATTTTACGGCGCGATCGACCCGCCCCACTGAGTATCCGCAATGCACGAACCGCTCGAGTGAATCGGATTCAATGGAAACTTATATAGACGCGTGCACCTCCGGTGAAAAGTGATTGAAACCCGGAGTAAATCGCGGTCCGCGGCTCAAGGAATACGGATAATCATCCGAGGAAGCATCCGCCTTACTTAGGGCGAATCATTTGCCACGGGTTTCGAATTAAATGAAGATTAAAGAAGACTCCGCGACGCAATCTTCTAACATGTGATGTTTAACATGATTTATTTATTCATTTACCTATTTAATTTATGGGCTGCAATACCCTTTAGTATATAATGCATGATTCCAGTAAAAGGAAGATTAGTTTCATAATACAAAGAGTAAATTTCACTTGAAGGTGTAGGTAGAACAAAAAAAGTTTAAAACATCGCAGTAAAGATATTGTAATCACTAGACTGCGAATTTTTATGCCAAATAAAATTGTACCAAGCACAAATAAAGAAGCGAAAGTCGAATAACAGTATGTTCAATTTTCTAAACACTATGATTTGAAGTATATTTCTGATATTTTGGATATTTTAGCATTTGCCAACAGCCTCGTAGATTTTTGTGCACTTGGAATTACCATGAATACACAAAAATCCGCAGTCTATTAATGACTGTGGAGTGTTCGGTGAGATTCCTGCATAAGAAAGGGACGATGCAAGTTAAAGAGACTTAATAATTCAAGGCCATTCAGAATACCATTAACTATTTTTTGGGCAAAAATGAGGTCAAAATTTTGGACGTTCAAGAGACATTAAATTTAAGCGACTTGATATCTATGAATATTCGTGAACATCGAAGAGTTTGGGACAACCTAAAAATCGGTCAGCATAGCGTATAAATCTATGCTGAATGCGTTCTATTTAATACGCAAGATTAATCTTTTAATATCAACAAAAAAAACTTTATAATTTATTGACAGTTATTAATTCAGGTTAAATCACGCAGACGAGCTCGGATAAAAAGTCGATCGCTCGGCCAAACAAGCAGTGAAATCGCGAAAGGGAACAGCAGTCGTCCTTGTTGAGAAAAGTTTCAAGGATAAACTTTACCCATTCCCAGGAGGGCAAAAAGAAGTTTTACAGTACAGTTGTGAAGTCTCATCGCGACGCGGCAGATAGTTTTAATGTTTCTTCTCGCACATTTCGCAAGCCCCTCGATTTCACTACCAAAGTACGTCAAATTATACAGACGCGAGTCGACACTCTTTTGCGGTTTCCTGTAACAACTGTTCGTCGATTTGTAGAAAAGCTGAAGTAGGTTTTCGAAGTTGCTTGCGCTTTCGCCTGCGAACAAAACACTTTGAACAATTTTCTTCTGTTACGGTAGGAAAAATTCCGCGATTAAAAATGCGAGAAACTCGCGGAATGTCTGACTCGTTGCGTTCCCTGTACACGAGGGACTCATGTTGCTAGGGTTCCACGAAGAAGACCCGGTTGATCCTTCATCCCGGAGGGCTTGAAGCGTCCTCGTGTCGGCTGAACTCTATCCAGCGCGCATCAGTCATCTCGAGGAAGACACCGGGAGGAGACGAGACGGAAAGAAAAGAAGATAGGAAGGTAGCGAGTAAAAAAACCAGATCGACGTTGTTGTCGTCGACGACGACCCGGCCCTTTTCACCGGCACGAAGCTCGATACCTCGAGAGGGATTCGCCGAGCGCGGAGCGGAGTCGAAAGAGCAAGGAGCCAGAAGGAGCTTGGAACGAGTGAGGAGGGTCTGAGGAGCGACGGAGGAGGTTGCTGCTCGGGCTGGCCCTCGACCTCGATTTTCAAAACGATCCTAACTCTGTGTCGAGACAAGAGAACGAGAAGCGGCGGAAGGTGCGGAAGGCGAAGAGGAACGAGGGAAAGGGTGAGGCCGAGGGGGAGAGAGAGAGAGAGAAGGGAGGGGGCGGAGGTGGTTGCGGCATTCATTCGGCCATTTCGGGGGAGGTAGTACACCGCCGTCGAAATAAATGACCGAGCATCGGGGGCCGGGCATTCATAGACCCGGCACTGGCGCGCAATGCTTTGCTCTAGTGCCTTTTGGAATTCCGATTGAGAAGCTTGCGCTCCCGAGCGACAGAGACGGAGGGAGGCTGGTCAAGATAGAGGGACGAAGAGGGCAGAGCAACAGGAGAAAGAGACGAAATGGATGAAGGCTGAACGCGAGCAGGCCAGCGGATGGATCGGTGTATTTCCAAGGTGGGGAAGGACGGGTGGGTGGAAGAGGCGGCGAAGCTTCTTTCACGTCAGGATAGTGAGCGATCGACCAAATCGCAGGTGAGTGGCTGCGACCGCGTACAATTTATTTATATAAACGCCGAGTCACCGGTTATTAATGAGAACTGCCGCCTCCTTCTGTCAGAGGAGACTGACGAGAGAACTCGGCGTCGTCCTTGCCTTCTGTGCCCTGGAATCTAGTCGCTAGCCTGCCGACTGATCGATATGTTCTAGTCCAACCTCTGACTAAGACGGAAGAAATCTTCTGTCTTCGGAAAACTTGTTAATTCGATATTTTCCAATTTGAAGAATTGAAAAAATTGGACAGATTTCCACCTCTCCGTCGAAATCGCTAGTCTGCAAGAAATCTCGTTTCATCGAGCCGTCATCAATCCCAGTCGCGTGTCAACCCTTTCACGGTGGGTACCCCTAATCGTCCGAAAATCGGCAATGTTCCAGGACGCAGACAGAAGGTCTAGGCAGGAAAATTCGTTCCGCCGCCCGCGTACGGTCCCTTTTCCGTTCCGTACAGTCGGTTTATTGCCCGCCAGGATTCACCGCGGACGAGTTCGGACACTTGCACCTGGCTCCTTCCTTGCCATTGACGAGTTAAAATATGAAGGTCTCCGAGGACCAGGACACCTGGATTTCGCTGTTGCGATCAATGAGGAAACTCTCGACGGGAGGGTGAGCGTAGGATTCCGTTCGCCGGGTCCCTTTTTTGGAAACGACTCAGCCAGCTAATGTGTCCCGCGGGACTCGACAAGAAATCCTTCAGGGAAACAAGATGACGCTGTCCCAACCACTCTTTCGACTATCCAACCCTTTTGAACCATCCTACCGCAATTCGAAAGGTAAATACTTCGACTTATCACGATTTTTGTAGATCATAGTCACTACTTTCCACTTTAATTAAATCTATTGGGTGTAGAAATAAAGTCATTTCGATTTTCGAGTAAAATAAAGGTTCCATTGAGAAAAAGAAATAATACTTTAATCATCGAAATATTTGAAATTGTGATTAATGTAGGATCGACAAACCTGAATGAAGTGTGACTTGAGTGAAGTGTAAGAGAAAGTGAATATGAATGA
Organism: Perdita meconis; assembly: GCA_030770465.2. Taxonomy (NCBI): domain Eukaryota; kingdom Metazoa; phylum Arthropoda; class Insecta; order Hymenoptera; family Andrenidae; genus Perdita; species Perdita meconis. The sequence goes on from JASKOS020000004.1 coordinate 6,890,574, forward strand.
GGTATGCAAAGAGAAGATTGATTTACAAAAAAGAACAAGCGTTAGAAAAAGCAAGAAGAGAAACAGAAAGTCATTTTGTGCGAACGGAAGTCTTATTATTATTAAATGAATATCTAATTTTCATTCGTTCAATAAACATAATTCACTTAATGTTTATCTCAAATTCCTATATTAATGATCTTATGTCTTTTTTCTGGCTAATAATTTTTAACTTTATGTTCTATTTTAACAGTTGTATTATACCTTTTTTAAGTCCCGTTTTCTCAAATTTTTCACAGTAAGACACGAAAGTCATCAATAAAAATAATCTCGGCTTTGCGGCACCGGCTTAGCTATCAGAGAAGTTTTGGTGCAGTTTTATTTATTTTTAAACCGCTGCGCGTCATTGCTCCGGAGTGCGTTCGGGGGTGGTTCCGGCCACCGTAGCCGCCAAGCAAACTTTCAAAAGAAGCTGAGGGGTGTACTGCACCGTAAAGAGGAAAGGGGGGTTAAGAACCAGGTGTCACTCTGCGAGTGCACAAAGAAGTGATGGATGTCTGGCATAGCTACCCTCGTAACGTGTCGCGACCTCACCTCAGGTGTCATTTTAGCTCCACGCCTTGTTATCTGTTTCGATAGAGACGAAGGGTCGCTGATTTTTTCAATTATACAGTCGAGGCGACCCTTCCTTTAATTTTTCATTATTTCACTCTATATTTTGAGCCGAATCAGTTTTAGCGGAAGTTACAGTTGGCAATTGCAAAGAAAAACCGAAATAGAGGATATGGATTCGTGTAAGGTACCTCGGGGCAAGATGCCAAACAACCATAACTCAACATTTGTTTATTAGATGGTACTGCAATTGTGTCCACGAATTCTTGCATTATTTTGGTTGCTAAGGAATATCACTTTATTACCTTCCTTATTTATTTCGAGTTTTTCACAAATGATTTCCATACAATTTGACTTATACAGTTGACTTCTTACTTCAACACTATGCTAGCGTAGATATTGCAACTTATTTATAGTAAACAATGCGAACCTACGTAAGAAAATCAAATAGAGGATAATGGACAGAGGACGATCTTCGATCTGCTGCATCAGTGTTACAAGATGAAGACTTGGCATTCCTTTCCAATGCTTGAGTCGAGTAGAAATGCCATCATAATGAAATTGAAATGCCTAATGAATAAGTTTTTTTTACATTGTAAATGTATAGGCATCTTACATTGCATTCGGGTAAGATGCCAGAGTTTTTGTTAATTTAGTAGTATTCGTAAATACCTATATGATGCATATAACAAATACAGTTTGTTAATTTTACAGAAATATACATATTAAACTTGTTACAAATTTAATAAAAAAAACCTTCGGCATCTTGACCCGAATTACCTTATATGGATTCGTGTTATGGATTCTTTAAATTCTTTCGTCGGGTACTAAGAATTCCGCAAGGGCTCTGACAAACTGCGCGAGCATTGAATGCGAGTCGTTTTTCTTCACGTAATGCCCTAAATTATACGGTTTTTCCTTGAATTTTGGAAATTGACCGGAACCGATGAAGTTTCGATGGCTATTTCGAGGGTGCGGGACGGAGGGCCTTTCGAAGATTCCACGAAGACGAAAGATATAGAACTTGGAGGACCCTTGGATCCGTCGCTGACTTCAACATTGTGCGCGGTCTGTCAGTGTTGGTGAGTATTTACGCGTTTTGTCGGCTGGATGCCTCATTCATTTCTGCAGCGGGAGGTCTGCAAGGTGTGAAAAATTTCCAGCGCGTTTATTCCGTATGCTTAACCTGAACTTCCTACTCGGAAACTAATTATTTATAGCAATTCATTACTTAACCGAGAACTCTAAAAATTCTATACATTCAGTAACCTCCTTTCCATAAATGTGAAGAAAAATATTTTCCCAGTTGAAGTATGTAAACCATGTAAAATCGTCCATGTGAATTCATTTCGACACGGGCGTAAATAAATGTACAAGTTCTCGGGGTCGCAAGAAAAATACTCCCAATGTTGTTTTTACCCCCGAAAAATATCCGTCCTCGGTCAGAAAGAAAATGCACGAGTCGCACCTGGACGCGTCCTTCGAATCATTTAAATCGTAGGTGGCGTGAAAATTGAATGGCCAAGGTTCGATCCCCAGGAAGGGACTTTCCTCTGTTGCGGTGTAGTCATAGAAAAAATCCTGGAAGGTCTAGCGCGTGTTTCCTTGCACCTGGAGAATCAACGACTCGTCTCAAAGTCGGATTTCACTTTTATTCCTATGAACCGCACCTCCCTTCTGCCATTGTGCAAGCCACGCGACCATAGAAATAAGGGGGGATCAAGATGCAATTTAATCGATTGATCCCTCGACTCCTGAACGCTTCCTTCTAGGAAGCTTCACAATTTCTTATCGATGATCTCAGGGATATTAAATATAAAACAAATGTTTCTCCATAAAAGTCTATCAACTTGCAATTTGATTTAATCCTCTGAGATCATATTAGACTTCTGAAATGTTTGAATAAAAATGTAAGAAGAAGTTGAACTACCGCGAAAATATTTGGCGAAGCATGCGGCTGCTTCCAAGATTCCCTGCCATGTCGAAAATAGATCTTAGGGTTGACACGAGAACGGACGTTTCCAGGAACGCAAAAGAGGTGGTCAGAGCATGTCAGAAGCGCGCGATCCAGAGGAAATGTCCGTCATTCGCGCGACGAAGGGAGGTTTTCTTTCCCTCGCGCAGCCCAGTGGCTTCTTTTTCGTTGGGATAGGTCCTGTCGGGGGCACCTCATTTCCTTTTGAGTTGGCCGACGGGGTGGTGGAGAGGAGGACAGTTCTACAACGACAATCCTCCCCCTCTTCTCGCCCCCGTTGCTTCAGCATCATCCATTGAGTCCGAGCCGACAATGGACCGTTGGTCCACCGCGCGGAGAGAAGCCAAACTGTGAAAGAGTGAGCGAGAGGAAGGGGAAGGAGAGGGCATGGGAGTCCCTGAGTATATATCTGAAAATGCCATTCATACGCTGAGCTAAAGTCACCATTCAGAAACGACAATCCCAAAAACGAGCTCACCGTCGGGGTAAGTACGATGGACTCGGTAGCACTTTTGTCACCGAAGAGTCGAGTCCATCCTTTCGATATTCTCCTGGACGACCGTCTTGAGCACATCGTCGACGATTCAGAGAGATTTTCGAGCAACAAAAACGGCGGATCACTGCTTATCATAATGTCTCCGCCTCTTCCGAATCGTTGCAGATTCGGTGGCCAACTAAGCCATTTTTTGAAAGAAAAAGTAATCAACCTTCTAATAGATTTCAAGGTCGAATTTCAAGACGGACCACCATGTATATTTCGTCAACGCGCTTTCTTCCCTTTAGGCCAGGACTATACGGGAATTTTACACGCCACGTTTTCTCCGCCGAAATAGGACTGTGTGTTTTAACGCAATTGACTACGCGGGTGTGAAATATGCTCGTGCATCAAACTACGCAGGTTTTTGGCGAAGAATCCGCGACGTACAACACACGCCGTGTAAAATGCCTGAGTAATCCTGGCCTTAAAGTAATTTTCCCATTGTATCGTAGCTTGTGTTCGTATACCACTCGAAAGGATCCAAATATAGCAGGAAAAATTCTACAAGAAACGCGCGCGTAGAGCTGCGCTGCAAATGGGTATCTAGCTTAAGACCTCGTCCTAACCTGAACATCTCGACGAGCCGAGTGCCGAGCCGAACCAGTAATGCCAACACTCCCGCTGCGAAAGACCCATTTTCGCTGACTTTTAGTATAACCATGTGCCTTTTGCAGACGAAAGTGCTGGCATTACTGGTTCGACTCAGCGCTCGGCTCGCCGAAATGTTTAGGTCAGGACAGGGCCTTAGTTAATCGAGATACTCTTAAGTCTTAAGGTGCCATTCGACTACGAAAAGGTGCGCCTCGCAAAATTTATGAGCGAGCGCATAGCCGTTGAAAATCGGCCCTGTCAAGAGATTTTGAGAACCACGCAAGTCCCACACCTTTAGGAGTACCATAAACTGAAAACAACTAATACTGATGGAAGACTCCTCACGACGAACGAATGGTCAAAAGGATCATTTGTGTACGAGCTTTCATCGTGAGCAATAAACTTACAGTTTGTTAAAACGCCCACGTATTTTTATTTCGAATTCCTTATTTCCGCTTACACTCGATACAAAACCGTTGACGCCGAGATGCAAATGCACAGTGGGAAATGAAATTTTTGTCTACGTTGCCAACTCTGAGTCGTTTAGGGACGAAGGCGGGCAGCAGGCAAAGGGGGTGAATGAGAGTGACCTTGACAAAACATCGCGGCTACGGAGCGAAGCTGTTGAGCCGCGAGAACAAAGAGATTCTGTCGTCCTTTGTCAGACGAGGTGGTCCCTATTTCTGTCTCCTCGGCTTTCCCCGTCTCTTCCAACTTTTATCTCTACCCATTTCTCTTTCGTTTATATACTTTTATCTATTGCTGCTCGCCTCTATTCGTTTTATTACGTCCGCGCTTTCGTTAATCGCGCTCTCATTCTTAGCGGTGCCGATACTCGGACAAGTCTGGCTTCAAGTTTAATTCCCACAAACTACAGCAAACTTCGATTCGAGTCTCCCGCAATTACACTTGCGGTAAAGTAAGCGGTAACAAAGTTAGAAAAAGAAGCCTTTCAAGGCGCACATTTTCCCCATCATCGCCGAAATAACAACAACGACGGCAATTAAAGACACGTCATGGGGGTTGAACAACCTTTCTTCGTTGGTCCTCGACAGGCATGACCTTTAAAAGCCCTCGTCGTTGTCCCCTGAATATCGACGACCTTACTGCGCTCCAGTTTAACGACCAAGCGGTCAACTCTTTGCGTAATGAAACACTTCCCCGGAATTTCGCTGGGAGCACCGACAGAAACGGTGATGTCCAACGAATCCAGGAACGAAAGAGACGGGGGAACGGTCTGGCGGACTGTCGATACCAGAGATGTAACGTTTATGTAACGACACGAGCGGGAAGAAAGCACGAAAAAGGGGAGGACAAAGGGGAGAGCCTCGGTACAAGTTGGGAAAACACTTAGCCGCGCGACTAATGCTTTTATCGCGACCCTTGATTTCGGCATCGGCCGATTTTCGGTACAAATCAAGGCATTTGTCCCCGAGACGTCGGTAAATATGTTTTCGGCGTCCCCCGCGTGAAATAATGCGTGCGAGAGCCACGCTTATGAGCGCGTGACAATATGCACGGGCGAATCTGGTTCGAAGGGTGAGAGGCGAACCGAGTGGCGGAAGAATAGTGCTTTATTAGTGCCATGTAATGGCATTTCGAGCAAAGATCTTATTATTATTTTCTTTTCTACTGCTCATTGAATTCTGGTTCCCCCTGTTTCGCATTTAGCCTTGTTTTTCTTTTTATTTTATTTAGTCTCTCTGCGGTGTACACAAATTAATCGGTAGACTCTGTATTGCGTTACGGAACGTACTAGTAGTGGTAGTTCAATTTAGATAATTACTATTATATTTCTACTACTACTGTAGAAAGTTTAAATTAATTCTAAAACTACCTTGCAAATGATTCATTTATTTAATAAACCGGATGAATCCTATTAGTGTACAAAAGCGAAATATGACATATTATGGGTATACAAAGTCGTCGACACAGAGAAAATAAATAAGAAAAACATAAACAAAAAAGAAAAGAAAATGACACTAGTAAAAACAAAGAAAGCATAAAGCAGCGAACATGTTACCTACATCGCTACACATGTGCGGTTTTAATTATGTTTTTGCTGTATTGTAATAATATTAATATAAATAATGTGGTGTCTAAACAACTATCGGTAGACGAAGTGATTGATAGAATAATTGCGTCGTACACTTCCTTGTAACCTCGCTTTCGTTTCGTCTCAAATTCTAAAACACTTCTTTCCCTAATCAACTAACCCCAGAAAAAATGTCTCTAGCGAATCTATCACAATATTTTTGCTATCATTCTCTTGATTTTTTTAGTGACTCACTTTCCACATTTAAAAGTTCCTTACATCAAATAGTTTAACTTTTCTATAGTTCCTCTTTCTCGTTTGTTACATGTATACCAAAGGGTTTTGTACCTATAAATTTTCTAAATAGAAATAAAATAATACAACATCCAAAGGAAAGCGAATGGTTCCTAATAAATTCCACTCGGGCACATGTCCGCAGTTCTCGCGGAAGCGAAACATCCAGGATATGCGTGCTCCAGTCGGGAGCACGTTCCTCGATTGACCGCCCCGAGGTCGGTGGCAGCACCTACCACTTCGAGGGGCAAACAACCCCAGAGTTTCAGGCACTCGGGGGGTGGAGTAGCCCGTAGGCAGAGGAGGAGAAAAGAAGAGGAGGAGGAGGAGGCACTCCATCGCAGTCCGTCGCCTCATCCAGAGGGTGGGAGTAGCCGGCGGGGTGGTTTTGTCTTCTCTCCCCTCGCGCTCCAACCTCCGAGCGGTTCGCAGCGCGCCTGCGCCGGCCAAACCACCCCCGCAAAGCCTCCCCTCCTCCCGCGCCGCCCCACTCGCCTCCGCCGCGTGTCCTCTCGCGCGCCACCCCTCTATTGATTTTGTTACAAACCGGTTCCAACCCCCGACTCACCCTCGAGTCAAGCCGAGCCGAGCCTCGCGGCCTCCGCTGAAACGATACGCGCCGATGCGTGTGTACATATATATGCATATGTACATGCGTCTCCACATGGCCGTGTTTATTGTTTATTCGCGTGCGTTACGCGCGATGTGCACGCTTCTGGACGCGTGTAAGTTTCGCCGTGCGAGAGACTCTGCCTTACGACTGGCCCGCGCTTTTATAGCGGTTCTTTCAGCTTTACGCTCGGTCGCGAGCAGTTTGGAGTGAGGTGGAACGCGTCGGCGGAACTTTGGTACCAGATCGACGAAAATTTGACCGCGAATCACGAATTTTGAACGCTATGCAATGCACGCGTTTGAGTATAGTCGGTCGAACAACTCTGTGAAACCGTAGGTGTGATGTCTTGCTGTGCAACCCTGATTCCGGCCAAAAGTTCAACTCTATAGTGCGTAATACGTAAATTATAATGTACTGTAATTCGTAGCAATCTATTTTCTTGCTTCTCTGTCCACACTTTTTCATTCGCTTCATACCTATGTAACAAAGGGTCTCGACCCGTTGATATTTAGTAAGTATTACTATTATCATTATTATAAAAGATGCAGTGCATTTTTTATAATCCTGCACAGGGTTCCGAATCCTTAAGCCCATTAGAAAAAGGCGCGTCGTGCGCGGTCCTAAAAACCACCCGAGAAAGTCAATTTTTACAAGCAGACTCGTTCTGAAGTACTCAAAGTACTCTGTCAAGGCGCGCTTGGTACTTCAAGATGAGTCTGCTCTTAAAAATCAACTTCTTCAGATCGTTTACAGGATCACGCGCGCTGCGTCTTTTTCTAATGGGACCCCAGCTTTAGCCTATTGTGAATTTGTCATGCTCATAGTCCGGTTACCCAAAAAATGTGAAAGTTGACTATCGACAGTTTTTATTTTACTTCCTCGGAGTTGTTTCACTGACTATAATCTGCAACTCGATCGAGGTGAGTGTTTCGAGCGATTAGAATGTCGACAGCGCGTGAACTGTTGTGCATAGGTTTTGAACAAGCGGAAATAAGCACGATGAACGAAATATATTTGTTGGCACGGGCGGGGTACTTGGTTTTTTTCCTGGTTACTCTAGCCGATCGTGCGCGCAGCAGAGCAACATTCGGGCAGCCACTCTCGCTGGTCCCCAACTGGTTCAAGTACCACGTGCTCTCTCTCGTGGTCGCCCTTGCGCTCACGTCCGACCAAGAAGAAGTACTCGAGAGCATTTGCGGTGGATTTGACGGTGCTTCTCGCCACGGGAGCCCCACTTCTGGCCGCCGGTAACCATGGGGTTCTCTTTCCGAGTTCTCTCCCTCTATTCCTCCCTCCTTCTCTCACCGGCTTCGTCGTTCCTACGCTTTTTCTCGTTCACTTTCGAGAGGCTCCATATGATACCCCGTGATAATCCCCCGCCTATCGGCTGGGGAGTGAGTCTCTCCCTTTCTCTCTCTTGCTCTCTCTTCGTGGATTAAAAGGGTGCCTTTTCCCGGGGTTGCGCCAGATTTACATTTTTTCCTCCTACGCCGGGGCTCGTTGCCGGCTGATCCCGAATCATTTGGACTTCGCCTCGAAACGTCTCGCAAAAAAGTGTCGAATAAGCGAGAACAGGGAAAGTCGAGGCTCCTTCGGTCGCAAGAGGAAAACTTCTCCCCGGGAACGAACGAGCAAAGATTCAGGGGAGGGAATCTCGCGTCGGTCGAGATACCGGCAAGAGTTATCGTTCGCCGTCTGACGGAGGAAAAAAAACGACGGTATTTATCGAGGAGCGTGCAGCGACGCGGGGTGAAATATTCAGATCGACATCTGGTGGCTTCGTTTGTGCAAACGAAGCCCGGCTTGGTCCGTTAAGCCGGCTCCCGCGTAAGTCAGGCGTGCGGTGATTCAAGAGGCTTGTTTCGTGGGATTGCCGGATCTCCCGGCGATATATTGCGTCGCGACGACTATATATACGATCCAATTTGCGACATCTTCACCGCGTCTACGGGGTGTCCGGTACAAAGCGCGTCACGGTCACAAAGAGGACCCACCGGGGGCAACGAACCCCCGCGCCGTGCTGCGCCGCACCGCGTCGGCTCAAGACGCCGTTCCAGCCCTCTGATGAAGATGCAAAAATTAATATCCACCGGGACCAGGCGTATCGGGAATTAACGAGTCGGTTTCCGTGATTTCACGGTACCCACGGACGCTGCGGTGAGCACAGCAGAGATCAAAGCGATAATTGCACCGTGCGCGGCTTTACCAGCGTCCTACCGACGATTACTCGACGAGCTTTCATGTTGCTGACGAGGATGCAATAAGTTTACGGTCGCTCGGAATTTTGATCGGTACAATAGGGACTTAGAAATTATAGTCAACTCCGGAAATACAGGATGATTCTCCCGCCAGTGGACTCAAAGGCAATGCTGCCGCATAAACGTAGCAACGAAAATCCTGGTTTGTATACATCTTGAGGTCTCGGTGAGGATAATTAGGGGAAGGTGGGGCAAAATGGGATTTTTGTTTATTTCATATTGTCATACTCCCATGTTGAAAATCCATGTTGAAAATTAAAAAAAATCAGTTAAATTTGGTAGAATACCAATAATTATAGTCAGTTTCTAGCGTCCTTATGCGTTTAGTGACCACTTTTCTAGGTATTTTCAACGATTGTATCTTATTTTCTACCATCTTCTGAACATTAGGACGTGTGTAGCAATTCTTAATTATGTTATGTCTTGAATATTATCAGTTAAGCAATTTCCTCAAGTATTTATTTATGTGCTAATCATTATCATTCGTAAATAAATAATGATATTGTCATTCAATTAATCTCGATGTAACATTTGGGGTAAGATGGGGGCCGAACTAATTTGATCACTCAAACGAATAAATACATTGCTTCTTGTATGCTCAACATCAGAGAGAGAGAGAGAGAGAGAGAGAGAGAGAGAGAGAGGACGAAGAAACGAAAACAGCTATTATTCCTTAGAAACGAAAATTGCTTAAAAGCAGACAGCAACGATCCTAAATATACCATTTTTAACTACTTGTTCGTCATATCTACAGAATTATGAGTTAAGTACTTTGAACGTGAAAGTTGAACTCACTGTAAACTCACGGTGAAGAAAGTGAAGTTGAAGACACATTGAAGTCATACCCCACGTACAATACAGGACGGAATATTGTCGCTATGTTTGAAATTATTTTTCTCTATATTTTGTGCTATGTTTTGCAAGTTCATTTTAATATATTTCAATATACAGGAGTTGACACAATATGTAATATTTTTAGTTTCCCTATCTTGCCCTACCACTTATCATTACCACCTTCCACTACTGTAGCAGAGACGGTTGTGCGTGTACGTGTGGGCACTGAAAACGAGAGTCTCACAAACTCACAATTGAAATGCTCAAGAAAACCGGGATTTTTGTCGCTGTGTTCAGACGGCAGCACTGTCTTTCAGTTCACTGGCGTAGAATCATCCTGTATCAAATTCGGACGTAGACACTAGAAACCACCGAATACTTTTTTGTCCACGAACAGGGTACAGCGAAGACCGTGGCAACAAAAGCCGCTTTTTCTTCCAAATGGGTTACGATCGGATCTGTCGCGAAGATCCCGAGGAGAAGCCCCGTCCCGCCACCCAAAGTGGGTTAATAAAGCGATATTAAAGCCACGGGGGGCGCACCGTACCAGAGAATCCCCAGTGTCCACTCCGGCGCGGACTCGGACCGGCGGAATTACGTGGCCGTGTCGGCACCCTGCAATCCGCCATAGCGTTTCATTATCGCCCAGCTATGTCGGCCACCTACATACACCCTCTCTCAGTCCAGCGTCTGCACAGACGGTCGAATACCAGCGCGTCCGGTAAACTTTAGAAACACAAACCGACCGGCTCGTTATTATCCCGTAATCCCGGTGTTTTACATGTTATGAGGATGCGCTGGATGGCCTGTTACCTGCGACCTTCAATCTTACGTTATTAAGCGCCGCTATTACGGGCCACGAGCCACACGTATGTTCGGCGCGCATGATTTTACATAAATTTCACGAGTCGTAACACCTTGGGGCTAACTGACGACGATGATCCTTTCGGTACCGAGATGCGAACCAAACAAATCCATGAATTTTTGAGCTTTTGTCGAAAAACCGGTATCGGTATCAAGATTTCTGGAACCTTATTGATCACGGGACAGCCTAAAACTATTATCCATTTATACCTAAATTTGATCTCCTGCTTCTGCCCCTGCAAGTATAATAATCGTATCGAGTTTACACAATGCAGGAGTAATTTCCCAGTGAACTTTTGCCATCGAGGGATTCGCTAAGTAAAATGATACTCACAGTTAATGGGTTAATTACGAAGTTACCTAACCGAGCAGTAACGAGCCGAAAAACAATTGTCGGCGAGCAGCTCGGATCGAAAATAGGCCAGAGAAAATCCCGAAGGGCGTGGAATCGTGGCACGCGGTCCAGCGTGCAATTTCCTCGTGTGTTTTGACAACTACCCCGCCCACGCGTGTTCTCACGCAGAGGCTCGTGCACACACGGCAACTCGCTATTAAGTGCATTAGCACGCTTTTAATGCTGGCCGGATCGCGTTTATGGGGTTCCGCGCGCACGGTCACGGGGGTCTGCGCTCGCGTGCACAGTGGGTGTGTCTGGTTTCATTCTTCACGCACACGAGACACGTGGCCACGGCACGAGTTCCTGGACGTCCAGCCGTCTCCTCCTTTCCGCCTCCCTATTTCATCCCTTGATTGACACTTTAAAGCGGCCCCACGGCCGTCATCGCGACACGACGTGTCGCGACGCGGAGAAAACCAAGGCGGAACACCCGCCGCGTCGAAATCGCTGTCGCCCTGCGACAACCGTCGTCGACTCTCTAACGCCGCGCCGGTAAATTGATCGCGACCGCTTCTGCCGCACACTTCCCGTAAAATTCTGCGACGCAACGTGTAACCCTTTCTCGTCTACCGACGCGTTTCCTCTCGATCGATTCGCTGTTTTCCTGTCTCGCCTCACGGTCAATTAATAGGAGTCATTTATAAGGGCAAACCGGAGAATCTGGGAATCCGCAATCCACCGGGGAGCAATAAATCTAAAGTCGCCGAGCGGGATGGAAACGGAACCCCTCTTGTAAGCTGGTTGTATTGTAGCTATTACCGAGCCATGCATCACTAGCTAACAACCACACGGTTCACTATCTTCGTCCCTCTTTCCCGCCCTTACTTTTTGCCCCTGCTTGCTCCTGCTCGGTTTCCCGACCGAAAGCAAAGGACACCACGCTGAAAAACGGTACGCGTCTGGGAAGTTTCGCAGCTGATGCCTTCTACGCGGACCACCCAGGTGTGCTCCTCGTACCTTGCGTGAAAGACAATGTCGGGGTGTGTCGACATTAGGAGGAACATTAAGCCACGCACAAATAGCATCGCGTGTGGATGGACAATTCGGTTGATGAGAAAATCCCGACACGAAGGACTAGTTTGAATTAAACACCTTCAAACTTCAACGCAGATTTCGTATGACCAGAGGAAATAATATTCAGGAAAGAAGATAAAAATTAAGTGCAAAAATTGCCATTTCTCTTGACGAAAAAACCAGAGTCAGAGCAACCGCAGAGTCGTCGGTAAGAACAGAATTATTGCAAAAAACTTGGTGAACGAGAAGGAATATGTTTATGCGTTGATAAACAAGGAAAGAAAAAGCAAGAGAGAAAAATCGTAAAATTGGAAGAGAATCCGGCGTCCACCGACGGAGTCTCTCATCGGACGAGCGTCGGTTCGAGGTACAGAGCAGGGTAGCTGCGCGCGGGGGTGGCTGTCGAGGGTGGCTGCCGCGGGATGGTTGACGAGGGTGGTACCTGCCTTCTCCTCGCGCCCTCTCCGGGCGCTATAGTAACAATACGGGGAAACATAGGGAAATCAATATGGCTTCCGTTGCCCTCTTCCCTCCCGCCTCTCCCTGTCCTTCATCCTCTCGCTCACCCTAGTCCGCTCAGTCTTTGACTCTCTCTCTACTCTCCACAGCTCCATCTCTCCTTTCCTCTCTCGGCTTCTCTCCTTCTGCCACCCATCCACCCTCCTCCCGTCTCTCTCTCCTGCTCGCTCCCCCGCGCTCAGCGCGGACGGGTGAACCCATTATGAGGGGGTGTTACTCCGGGCCAATCCCCAACCATCCGGAGAGAGAAACTCGAGAGACGAGAGTCCAAGAAGGGCGCATGTGCGTTGCTAGGGCCACCGGATGGTTCGTGTAGTTCCGCAACCGCGAATTGGTCACCCGGTATACGTGGTCCAGTCGGTGAGCAAGAAACCCACGCCATAAATGCCATAATGCGCGCATTCAAATATTCGACCACGCTCTAGTCTTACCCTGGACAACTTCAATTTCGAAGATACAATCGCTCAAGTTTTCTGAAAACGTTCATCGATATCCTGGAGCCAAATCGGAGTCTCCCCTTTATCAGAAAATATTGACGCTGTCGCAATCCTTAAATTGTGTGAATTTAAATTCACAAGATTTTTTATGTAATCTCAAATTCTCAAAAGTGACGATAAAATGTTTGAACAAACTTATCAAAGAACGAATAAATTTATGTATGTATGTATGTAATTATTTACCAGGCCTAAACCCAGATGGCGTTCCGGGCGAATAAATTTATGTGCCCCTGAATATAGGGTCTGTAAATGCACACTGCGTTGCCATGCCCTAGCGGTACATTGGAGAAACACTCGCGAAGGGTAGCTGTCGGTACTGCAGAAAAATGCAATACGGAATATATTTTGGGGCATGAAAAACGGGGGAAACGTTTGGATTAGTGAAGTATTAATTTCTATTTTATTATAAACTGTTATTTCGGATGATTGGCTTTAGTTTAGGCTTCTATGCAACAGAGAAGAAAAGAGAGAAGCATCAATTTCTTCCCTGCAACAATTTTCCAGGAATTTACGACGGAAATTGGAGAAATTTTCTTTCTCCTTCATTGAACTTCAAACCCTCCGACAATTGTTGAAAAGAAGTGCGACGACAGAGAATGACAGAAGATTAGAAGGAAAAACATAGATGACCTAATAATGCTCAATCATCCCTTTCTCGTGACCCCAAAAAACTGACTCGGGAATGTTTTTCCTTCTTTTTAACTAAAGTCCAGTCGCTCTGAGTTTTGAGCAAAGAGCAAATGTAAATAGTTTCATAAACCTTTCTTTTATAAGCAAATCTATCGTAATTATATTTCGTACCTCATTCGAATACATAGATTATAAGTGTGAAGTGCAGTTTGGAAACTACACTTATAATCTAGAGAACGAGACACAAAGTATAATACTAATTGTAAGTATCTTAGTGTAAATAGGTTTATGTTGAAGCTGCGGTAACGAATAAAAGCAGCGACGTGAATAGGATGGTAAAAGGTAAAGAGATGTACTCTCTTTTGATTTTCTACTATCTTGTTGCTCTTACTGTTTATCGCAACTCTAACATGAACCTACCCTTAACTTCAATAAAAAATTATGAAACCAAAATCAAGTGACAATTTCATTTGTGGGTTAAGAATTCTAAAGTTTCAATGGTTATATAAATTTTGTAAATAAAAGTCTATCACAAAATTATCTAAGCTTACCTATTTCTTTCCGTTTTTTTTTCCTTTTGAAAAAAAACACATGAAATATCTTCTGAGGTCTAAAATCTAAACAAGTAAATAGCCTCCTAGTGGTCAAATCTGACAACAAAGACTACAGTGTCGCCACTAAAGAGAAACTCTGCGTTACCAACAACAGAGAATTCTAAAAATAGAATGAGTATTTATACAAATATAATGAATTTATTTATAAAAATCAGTAAAACGAAGTTGCTAATAATTATCTAATTAAATGAATGTATTCTTTCAATAAAGTGCAAAAGTAAATTAGAGCAGACAATTCAGAATTCTCCAGGCAATATCCAACGGTCGATAAAGCCGCAACCTCCTGCATTATCGATATAAGAAGATTAGCCACTGTCGATAAAACAGAAACTGTAAGCGCTTACCGACGAAGGATCATTACATTTTCGTCGGTAAGACTGCATCTGACATTCTAAATCTTCGTACGATCAATCAATCTACAAATATCCATAAAGAAATTGAATTGTTCTTCATGTGCACAAGCTTTAAGAATTCTAACAGAAAATCGAGAAAAAAATTATGCGAACAGAGCAAAGTGTTATCATGCATTATAAATATGTACCACATTTTATAATTTAAATGCAAATTGCTATTCATTTACGAGCATGTCTAGCAAACACATGCAACAGTAGTTCCATATTTTAAGTACGAATAAGTCGTCCATAATTCCAATACAAACTAAGAAGGTCGTGTTTACTTTCGAATACCACGATAGGCCAAACATACACAAGACGGGAGAACGATAGATTTTGTACGAGAAGAAGGAGAACCCAAAATTTCAGTTGTCGATCGACGTCGTAACGGTCCCCAACTATCCGATCGAACATCCAAAAAGAATTTGAAAGTTTCGCAGATTTCGTAAACCTAAAATAACAATTGTTCGGAAAAGGATCAAAAAGAAGCGAAGATGGCATTATCTATAGCCTTGCCCCTTTCTGGTCTGGAGCCTGAGCTGTTTAGTGCGCTAGGGACGAGAATTTTGTACGAACAAGGTTTGAGAACTTTGAATGGCCACGGGCCGATTTCACCGAGTACCAGCAGCGAATCGAGTGGAGTTGGTAGCTTTGTGCCTTCTATCGAATCGACGACACCGGAAGAAACGCCAGCTAACTCCAGGCCAGCAACGCCCGAGGAGGCCTCCAAAAAGCAAGAGAAGGTACGAGGTCAGACGAGCGGTCGAATTCGAATTACGGTTGATTCACGAACGACGCAACCGATCGTAAGAGAATCATCAGCAACTCCAATTTTGTTTTGCAGCCAGAACCACTGATGCGTGTTTACTACAGGGAACGAGATATACTAAATTTAGGAGCAAACATTAGGGAACCGTTCTGGCAAATGAGAGTCCCTATGATGCCTCGTTACGACTTCAAAAGTTTCATGGAGAACCGGTCGGTGTACTATCGTTTGGGAGAAAACGGATTGACCGAGGAATATCCAGTGGTAAGCAGAAATTGACAACACGTAGCAAAGGACAAAGTCAATTAACTAATGAGGCATTTAATATCAAAGACAATTTAAATATAGTATTACTTACGAAGGAATTACAAGCCTATATTTTGTCGGAATTATTTCTTAGTAATGCTAGGCTTTACAAATAAATATTACTATTGTTATTATTAATTAGGAGACACATTTTCATAGTCTCACCGCGATCGTGTGTAAATACGCAGCGCATCGTTCTTCCGCATTGAAGAACGGCGTCAAAGAGGATGCCGAATATCTTCAGAAACGCTTTGCCTAATTCGAATCATTCACTAATGCGTGTCACATTTCCTTGCTTCTGAAATTCTTTACTCTTCGCTTGAGGTTCTTTTTTATTTTCAAGAATTTCAAACTTCTCTTCGTTCGCTCCTAAATTTTCCATAGATCGAAGTTGATAGAACACTGGCAAACAAACAATCAAACCGACGGACCAATATCTGAAAGATCTTCTCCAATAACGGGCGAAAGGAAGTTGGTCTAATTTTGAGTTAAATATGGCGATCTTGCTTATCAAGGGCAGAGTCGATACGTGGTTCAGTAAGGGCAGCTGTTTAATTTGTTTGATGTTCTAAACGCCGAAAAAGATTTTTAAAACAATTTAGAAAAATTAAGTCGGACGAAGATAAGGTTAAATTCTATGCATACGTACTTTCGGAAATTTACTTCGTAGATCCCAAATTCGAACATCCTTAATTTTGTCGTGAACTTGACGATAACGTGCCGTCAAATAATTCTGCATAATTAATTTCTCTTTTGCACTTCGAAAAACCGTCGAAATATCAAGTGTAATTATGAGGAAAAGAACCAAGTGAATCTCTGTAAATTTGACAGATTCGATCAGTCCTTTTCCTTTGAGTTAACCGAGAACTGTTCCAGAAAAATTATAAACAAAACAGGTTTGAACCTGTGTTCACTACAAATTCTGATCGAGGAAAAATGGTTGTCCTAGTAGGCACTGAAAACCGTTCACGATTCATTTATAATTTATACGTGTTTATTACAGAGAAGTTGCAAAGAGTGCGGTTTTAGGGAACCATCACCGTACTTATTTTAACGCAATCGACACTTAATTGCCGACGAAGAGGACGACGTCGCGGGCAACAAACTGTGATAAGTACGAGACAAGCGGCAGCCGACTCGAAACTAATAAAGGATAAAGCTGGGGAGGAAAGATTCCCAGCGACAAAACGCACGTTTCTCGAAGAAACGTTAAAAGATCACGCGTTCCAAGCGTGATAACACGCAAATCCGTACCAACTAATAAACTAATATATGGTCGCGTGATACGCGTACGACTTTACGCATAAGATTGTTTTATGTTTTATGCGCCGGTATTGCGATGACCGAATGATTGATTGTCAGATATGATTGACCAGAATTTACTCGGAGATTTCGCGGATTTTATTCTCTTAAGGTGAGCTTTCCTATACGCGTTTGACGCTGCGGCCAGACGCAACGTCCAAACGCACACAACGCTTTTTAATATACATGAGATCTATTGCATTTGTTTTCTCTTTGTTTTTACGATATGTACGTTTGATGCTACGTCCAGCCGCAGCGTCAGACGCGGACAGGAAATCCCACCTTTACAACGCTGGCTTTGTTCGAACTATTTAAATCGCAACGATTACTGCTCGCGCGCTAACACAGTCGTTACGATTTTATAGTTTCATGAATATCTGGCAGTCGAATCGTTGTCACTCATCGAGTGGTCGGTTACGGGCTGCAATTGTCGTTTTTCTTATGTTATTTTTTTTTCTTAAATATTATCTTTAATTTATACAAGATTTTTTGCTATGCAACCTCTGCATACGCAGTGAACGACTCGATCGAGAAATTACGGATCGGGTACCTTGATAAGTATTTATTAATGATCGATTTTGTTCATCGAGCGATTCGATGAGATCCGACTTCAAAATAATGAATCCACGAAACGTACGGGTCGATGATGTTTCACCTATACGTTGCAGGATATTTGTTTTCGCGATTGACTCTCAATTCGAAACGTCTTGATTGACTGGCGAGTGGTTTTACGGAAAGACTGCAGCACTCGCGGATGAACGAATCGCTCGACGAGATTCGCGTTCCTCTATTTTATGAGCTTTATCGACACCGAAGAACATCTAACACTTTCTTTCTGTCGATAATAATCCATTAATCGACGTTAAGTTAGCGATTCCAGCTGTGAACCTTTTTTTTTCGCGAGTAGAATTATTAACAATCCATTAAATACGCCGCTTTGTGCACACCGATGTAGCGACCCTATTATAATATTACGAACGATCGACCAGTGCGCTATAATTATAATTGGCTTATACATTTTCACGATAAATGTAATGCGTGCTCACTAAATATTCTGTAATCGTACTAATACAATTTCGCTAGAGTCTTTACTGACCATTGTTTATAAGCAGATAATAAACAATATTTTACAACGAGGTAGCGTTACGTTGTATTGTTTGGTTGATGTCCATAAAGCATGTAGTATTTGTCGTCTCACTCCTATCGATGATTCGAAATTTCAGTGATACAATCCATAACTATTCGCCAGAAATTTCAAGGAAAATATTCTTTTTCTATAGCGCACCATAGTAGAATTAGACGTCAGACAAATCAAGGGGACATTCTACTCTTGCGGTCGAATATTTTACTAATTTTTAAATAGGGGTTTTCATAATAAAATAAGCACTTAGCGTTCTTGAACTTTATAAAATATTTTCTACCACCCCTGAAATATAAGAAAACAAAAATTGTTTTACCGTGTATTTTGACATGAATATGTCTATAAATTTGCTCTTGTATTGGGAGCATAACAGAAAATCCGATGATAACGAAATCAGGGGATACAATTTCGTGTTACAGCTCAAAAACTATATTCTTGATATCGAAAATCAAAGTACGTAATAGTTAAAAAATCAAAGAATTTATTTCACCTAGTGGGGAGTGTGATATCACGCGCGGGAAGGAGTGGGGCGCGCTGCTATTTTTTTATTGTTTATTTCCTACCTTCCTTTGATACCAACGACAATAAAACGATCTTTTGGTGAACATTCTGATTCTGAACTGTCTGTACTCGCGAAACAGACACACCAATTTTATTTGTTTATTGAAATATCTAACGGTGAAATTGGTATCTTCAGAATTTTACGTCTTACTGGCGGTCGTAATTTTAGACTACTAAATAACCTAAAATAGAACAATAAAAAATATTTTTAATTTGCATCAGTATGAGTATCGGTTAAACCGTTAAACCACAGAAGAAAAGTTTTGGGTAATAATTTTCAAAATGGTGCACGTTCAAAATTAAGACCACGTCTTAATTTAAAAAAAGTGAGGAATTACTTAAAGAATAGTCCGATAGCCACTAATATCTAAAATGACGTATTCAAATTTTAAATCATTTGGTCAAGTACTTTTTTTTCCTATTACGACCGCCGACAGATGATCACCCAGTGCTTTTCATTACATTCGACTTCTTTAAAATGTATATTTAGCCCTTGAAATCCGGAAGTAATTTAAACTTATCGCCAAAATTAAAAAAAATTTACTCGCGTGTGATCGTATACTTACAGTTTCCTTCTGGGTTCTGATGATACCAACAATTTCTTCCGTACGTACTAAAACTCACTGCACTCATACAATCTCTACTTTACCAGTAAATAAGTTAATAAAGGTTCGTTAGAATGAATGGAACTCTCAAGTTCCAGTAGTACTTAGAAGGTTAGAATGTGAAATCAACGAAAAACAGTGGCGTAATGTTTTGAACCGAATCGCGAGGAAGACAAAGAGAAAAATAGCAGAAAACTGCGACGTACAGTAATGACCCTATATTTAGCCTATATTGGGAGGACGCGGAAGATCGCGTATCTCGTGGGATAAGGGTGTATGTACGCGCGATCGTATAAAGAGGCGCGCGTGCGAGCGTGTGAAGGGATGCAAGCGAGGCGGGGGTGAGGCGAGGACGCGAGGGCCGTGCAAAGGGATGTGCGCGCACGGATGCACGCGTGCAAGCGAGTTGGTGCGTGCGTGGGTGCGTGCAACGCGCGAGAGATGTGCACGACGACTATTCAGATATTGTTGTTATTGTTGAGGGAACAATCGCCCGTCAATAGCCTGCCCCGGCACAATGTATCTATTCAGGTGCAGTCAGGGGTGCTCAATCGATTGGACCCCCTCGTTCGCGATCCTCGGAAAAACCCTCGCGAAAGAACCGAGCGTCGATCCTTCGAGGATTCCCGACATTCGCGAGTTTCGGATTTATTTCGATTGGATTGACGGCGTCGCGTCGCTCGTATCAGGAATCGCGCGTCGTGCGTGGAACACGGTTGCCGTTTGCGCGGGAGTCTGCAGCGACTGGAGCGACAGAACGGTTCAAGAACTGCGGAAGCAATCGACAGTTCATTAGGAACGCGATTGATTCGGGCTTTATCGAAAACGTTGGGGTACGGTAAGTGGTTCGTGGCGCGGACCGAGCGATCGGAGAACATTAAGCCGGCAAGCTCCGCGTAATTATCAGTGTCACATATAAATAGCCGCGCTGTTTTGGCGTCACTGTCATTGATTAGATACATTGTAGCGAGCCGCTAGAAACATGGCTGGTTGCGGGCATAAATCAGCTATCGCTTACAATTATTATTATCCGGCCTGTGCTGGTATTTAAACCGATAAACGGCTTGCGGAATCGCGATGGCGCGGCGTCATTGTGCGTTAGAGAAGCATTGAAAAGCCCCGGATGGTCGAATGAGAGAAGAGACGAGAGAGGTGACGGAATGGGACGGAACGGGACGGGACGGGACCGTGGTAAACTAGTGGAGAGGAGGGAAAAAGAGGGCGCGCGTGAGAGCCACTGTTCCGCGAGTGTACCAGCCTTCCCTGCCCATACCGATGATTACGTATGCGGGAATCATTGTCGAGTAACGCGCGATGCACATGCAAAGGCCAAAAATCGTCGAAATCAGTCGAGTTCAACATCAGCATTGTACCTGGCCTTTGTCTCTGCCTCATTGTTGTCGGTACTCGGTGTACAACGTACACGTACGTACCCTGAGCGAGCCGTACACCTCGCTGTTGGATAGTTCGCGTCCTCTCCGTCCACGGTTACACCGCACACACCTACCAGTACCTTTACTATTCGCTATTTATGCTACCGAGATCCCGAAAATCGAAGCATTGTTGGTAGACCCGGTCCGGTATTGACTACAAAATCGATTCGACCCGATGGACGCCACCGGGAAACTCGCTTTCATCGCTCGAATATCTGTCCGTCTCGTCTGTGAATATTCCATTCAGATAAATATTCGCTGCGATTTCGTTCGCGTCCGAATATTTCACGACTTTCCTTATACTAATCGGCGGACAACCGTCGAAACCGATACGCGTTCCGCGATGAAGATCCTCGTTTTATACAGGGTGTATACAATACATAGCACAACCGCGATTATCCGACTTGATATCTATTACATAAAATGTTAATAATTAGTAGAACGTTAATTAATTGAAATTAATTAATTGAATCCTTAGATAATTAAAAATGGTAATAGTTGTGATTCGGATAATCGAGGTTCTATTGTAGGCTTAAATATTTTAAGGAGTGATAGGGGAGCTCAAATAAAACAAATAATGCCCTATAATACATATAGTGTCCGATGTGGTTTCATTTTGCAGTAATAATGCCTTAAAGTTAGGTGGTATGATTTTCAGATGGATGCTAACTCTGGTACGTCAAGGAGACAAATACATGGAAGCAAGCAGCCTTTTAGACTTCACTTCATAAGTGTGCGCAGTCGACGCTCTATCCCAGAAACATTCTCGATTTTTAAAGCTTTATAACAGTTAAATTGTAAGGGATACAACAAAATGCATTAAGATTCTTTTGCTCTATTGTTGCTTGCCAATGTGTTTGTACAATTTTAGAATCTTTCGACTATTACAGATCTGTTAACTTTGAGGAATTATTACTGCACAATAATAACGAATAATTGGATTCGAACAGAAGTTCGTAGCGTTTTTGAAATTCTAAGAAAATATCGAAATACTTATACAGAGATTTATTCAACTACCTACACGACCGTTCATAAGTATCCGGACACCTAGCAAATTCAGATAAATAGCATATTATTGTGAATTGAACGGTCTGCTTATCGTAGACGTACTAGAATGCACAGCATATAGAATCCTGAGCACTAAGCAGAACATATTTAAAAGATATTTAAGTGTAATATTTCTATTACTTTTCGCCATGCATCGTTACGATAGCTTCATGATTCCATTCCCCAAGAACTTAATATTTTTCTGAGCGATGAATTTGATCCACGTCGTCTTTACAAGTTTCCAGTGAATTAAGAATTTTCGCATTGAAAGAATTTTATAGGGACTGAAATAAGTGGAAATCAGAAGTTGCCACATCAGGTAAAAAATAAAGAAAAAATTATGAACAAATTTCTAAAAAAATGGAAAAGCATGAAATCTTATCTACTATCTTAATTTTTCGTTTGAACAAACTTAAAATGTGAAAATCGGCAAACAAATCATACAGACAAAAATTTTGAAAGATATGTATACATATACGTAAAAAATGTTTGATTTTGTAAAAAAATGTAAAAAAAATAACATTTATTAAAAAAGCAACTTTTTTGCCTAATTCATTTTTGAAGCATTTGATTTATATTGTAAACATTTTTTAGATTTCCAGAGACAAAAAATATTTAGGTAGCCTGTTTTAAGCGAAACACCCTGTATAAGGATGTCATTTGTTTCAGTTACGCATAAAACCAATTCATGCGTTCAAATGGCACCTTTAAAAAACGCTACCAACTTTTGTTTCAACCCAATAGAAGCGCATCCGACACTATATTATAGGACATTTTTTGTTCCATTTGTTTCATTTTTTGTTAAACGTATATTGTTTACACTCTGTATACGCTTTCTTCGTGGCTACTCAACAAATCGCCCAACCATAAAATCGATGGTACCGTGTGAAATTTTTTATCAAGACACTCTCTGAATGAATCCAGATCTATCGGACGTAAAACGAATCATCGCGCGCGCGCTTCTCCGAAGCACGTCAAAAAGATCGACGTTGAAAGGAAGGTCCGACGAGGCCGTGAATCGCGACGTACTAGTAAAAAGTGATGAAAATTCTTACGGGGACCCTTTGCTATCTCGTAGAGGATTTATCTCGGCGAATGTCCACGTAACAAGATCGTAAACCTTGCGTCGCGGTCGAAAGTAATAACTCAAGTTCCCGGGGAAATAGATAAAAGTTGCATTCAGGTGGTACCGATGCTACCACCGCCTTCGTTTCCCTTTTCAGATAACGTCTTTACTCGCTTTTGCGCGCACTACGCGTATCAAATTTTCGCTTTGATCGTTTTGAATATCGTTACCGCAACGAAGGACGAGAAGGACGAAGAAGAATACGATTCCACTCAGAAGCACTTAGGACCGGCTCGACGCGGCGCGATGGTCGATGACGCACACGTCAACGACAGATCGCCGTCAGATTTTTCGCGCGGACAGGTGCAAAGACTCGATGGGATAAGATTTCCACGACGATATCGGAG
This sequence comes from Perdita meconis, assembly GCA_030770465.2. Lineage (NCBI taxonomy): Eukaryota > Metazoa > Arthropoda > Insecta > Hymenoptera > Andrenidae > Perdita > Perdita meconis. The sequence continues at coordinate 6,913,864 of JASKOS020000004.1, forward strand.
CGAACGGGGGTGCGGGCTGGAGGAAGACAGCGAACGAAGGGGGTGAGGAAGTAGCGGCAGAAGCAGTGGGGGTGCAGAAGGAGGCGAAGAGGGGCTAGGAGGAGAAGAGGGCATAGAGCAGCTGAATAGGAAGCGACACAATGGACCTGGGTGGCTGTGGAGGCGTGTTATCAAATGGGTTCCTCATTCACATACTGCGGCCTGAGCTACCTGTGTCTGTCTGTACCGGTGTCTGTCTGTTATACTTATTCATACCGCCCATTGTGTCCTCCACTGTTGAGTCGAGTTCAGTTCAGTTGAGAACGCGATGGAACGTGCCACAATGCACGAATATGGGCTGCGCTGCTCTGCCCTCACCCCCTCCCCCAGGTCCCTCCATCAAAGCTAACTCTTTCTCTTTCTCACCCTCCCCCTTTGCCATTTGCCACCCACCGCCGAGGCCGGGTTAGATTCGCTCAGGCGACTGAAAAGAAAATTGTGTTGGGAAATTGTATCCGCGAGAAACCTCGCCGATAATGTGCAATTCTTACCTCGAACGGCTGAATTAGACCGCGCGGTGCTGTCTGTTCGACGAGCCTCGAGGAATCGACGACGAACTCGTTAAATCAGTTTTCAATAATAAGCGCAAAGTGCGAACGGAATTTCATCAATTTTATTCTTCTTCGACGATGCCTCGAGATCGCGCGAAGAGAATTCCATTGGAAAAGACCTTGATAAAAATTACCGAGGAAGCACTTCTTCCGTAGGAATCACAGAACCTCTGAATGAAATAAAGACCATCGATCGGAGATTCTACTTCGCCCTCAGCCGACTTCTCCACGAACAAAGACAACGCGAAAGAGAGCCAGGAGAAAGTGTCAGAGGGCACGTCAAAGTCAGACGTCAATTGTTCGCGAAGGAAAGCTTCGATGCCCGATTAAGTCCACAAGATCACCCACCCTTCCGTCGGTTTAGAATCCTGCCCCTTCCCTCGACATCCCCTCGTTCTTCTACGACCGCGACCCTCTTTTCATTCAAGCCGGCGCATAACGAAGGTAATTACGAAACTCGGACAGGTAATCGTAGCTGGACTGACAACTTTCTATCCTGATACCGAAGAGTAATCGATATTTTTCTGATTTATCGTTTCGTTCGATTCGGTATGCGATTGATTCCGTACCAAAAATAATTCAATAAGATTCTGCAGTGAATTCAGGTGCGCGAAAGCAGGGGCCGCAACGACACTGCGAGACGATTGAGAATAAGGTTTATGCGACGAGAGAAACGAGGAAAGGAATGGCAAAAGGAAGAAGTAACGGCTAGAAAACCGTTGGAAAAAGAAGGGAACGATGAAAAAGAGCAACGACTGCTCGCATCTCCTTCGCGAGCGAGAGAAGTACCGAGAGAAAAGAGAGAACGTATTACGTATAAGCAGGCATAGGCTCTGGATGAGCCACACGCGGACGCAACGGCATACAAAACTCGCTCAATACGTCATTCAGTCGAAGAATACGGTTCGTTCTCGCCATTTTGCTCCCAGAATGAGAGTTTCAAAGGGAATTAAGGATTCAAAGGCATCTTTTGCGCGGCGTGCACAAAACGGCCAGCCACGATCTTCTTTCTCTTTCCTCCCTCCCCTCGCCGCGATTCTCTTCCTCCGCGACTATCTTCCTCGCGCTCTCCCGTTTCTTTCTTCGACTATCTGTGTATCTATGTGCTCCTTCCTCTCGCCCTCCGCCCCCTCGAAAGAACGTACCGCCGCGCTCCCAAGACGAACGATTCGAGGCGAGCGCGTTGCGTGTACGCGCGCCCACACACTCAAAGAACTGAAATCCGTACAAATCGGCGCACAATGCCGCGAAGCGCGAGGTACCGCGCGCGGCGCGGTGCGGCGCGGCGCGGAGTCCTCTTCTATTTCGCCGAACGGGCCCCGACAGACAGACGCCGATGAAGGAATACGCGTGAATGGCCGACGAACAAGAGGCTGACCACGATTCGAGGGATATTCAAAACGTTCGACGGTACAGCGGGCGAAATCGCAGAAGTAAGACGCGGTGAAGGCAAGAAGAGTCGTAAAACTGGGCCGAGCGTACCGCGGAAATCCGACTTCAAAAGGAAATCTTGCGGTTGAATTCGCTTCGCGATTCTTCTGCGCCGCGTTGCAACCCCACTCGACACACGCCCTTCTATCCGATAATCCGCCGTCAAATATTTGGAAACCGTGCTTTGGGGTCGCAGTACAATTATATCGAATTAGAATTCATGAGATTCAGAGAAAAAAGAGAGAACCAATAGGGAGATCATGAATCAGCGAAGCCCCCTGCGCATTCGCCACGGTCCAAATCCGGCGTCTTTCCGCGTTAACGCTGAAATCGTCCCCCTGCGGAGGAAGGAATCCGCTTGTCCGGGTCAACCGTCCCATTCTGCGGACTCGGTTCACGCGTGCACCCTCCCTCGGGAATCCTTTCTTTACGATCTTCGGTCGCGTTCTCTCTCTCTTTTTTTTCGCGTTGCCGCGGAACAAATTCGAGCGACAATTTCTGTTTACACAATGGGACAGCGGAGGCGGTCGGAGGAAGGGAAAATCGGCGAAGCGCGTTGGCCCGTTCCCCGATTGGCTGATTAACATAAAAATGCCTGTGCTCGTAAAGGGTACCGTATACATACATTACAAGCATTATATAGATCGCGAGGGAGGGGTTATAGTTTCTGATTGTTATTCATATTCGGCCGGTAGCCACGCGGCCAACCATGAATGCGCGCTTCTGTGTTGGGTCAATATAACGTCAGCCAAGAGGGTGCACCCGCGTGGGGGTGGTGGACCGGGGGGCTACTTCCTTCTCAATGACATTCTTTTTTCTCTGTCTCTCTCTTTCGCGCGCGCACACACGCCGCACACACACCCTCTCCCACGGTGACGTTAATGCTACGGGCCGCGGCACACGGGTTTAAACGATTACTCACCCGCGGCTCTGTCTGGAATGAAAAGGGCGAAAGTGGCACTTACCCGCGCCACAGGCCTCCGAGGGACTCCAGCACCTGGAACAGAAATCACGTCCTAATGAGACCGACGGAGTTAAGCAGCAAAGTTGGAGAAATTGCCGAGAATTTCGAGCCAGCCGAGTGCCGCGCGGCGGTGCCGCTACGGCCTTTTAAAGGGGCTTGTCGCGTTTCGCGCTTTCAACCGGGCACTTGCTTTCGATTGAATCAGACCTTTATTGTTCCAAGAAAAAAAATTAAGACACTTCGCGAATAAGACTGCGGTTATACTATCAAGGACCCGATTCCTGATCGCTTAAGAGTAACTGTGCTTTTCCTAACGTGTAAATGTGAAAATTAACCTAATCTCAAAATTTGTGCACTATTTGAGTAAATCCATGTTTTATCTTTAATTTGACATGTAAAAAAGTGCCAAAATAACAATAATTCAATTATAATCTGAGTTCTAAAGTCAAAAAATCCCACCCTCAGGTTGCAAATACAGTGGACGCGATTTCGCGCGAAAAATCAAGCTGTCACGCGCAAACAACGAAACAATATAATATGCATACACAAGCAATATATCGCAATTTTTCGCGCGCAATCGCGTCCACTGTAATTATAGGCTGCAGGTGGGGTTTTCCATATACTGCTTTCCGTCCGGAATCGTACAAAACTGATTGATTTCTATATGGGCTCGTTAATTAAATGTCGACCTTCCATGCGAAGAATAACTAATTATTCCAAGACAGCTTCTAACCAGTACTAAATTATATTTTATTTTTTACTTTTATTCTTCATAGGAATAAATTACTGTAAATTTTTATTTTTGTATGTATTAAATTGGGCGCATGCCCGTCAATAAATAAATAAATATAAGCGTCTGACGCTGTTGTTGGAGGCAGCAAATGCACACATCGTAAGACGTCTTTCACACGACGATTTGTGTATCTCGATACGCGTTTGATTGTGGAATGTTCGCATTTGATTCAATACATATTTCGTCGGTCCCCTGTATGCAGGAAAAGTTGCTGACGGCCAAATCTTATGAGTAGACTGCGGATTTTATGAATTTATGACGAAGCGAGATATGCAAAAAATCTACAAGACTGTTAACATATGCCAAAATATAGAAAATGTCAAAAATATAATTGAAGACAGAATGTTTAGAAAATTAAACATACTATTATTGAAATTGCGATTCTTTATTTGTGCTAGTAAAGATTTTACTTTGCATAAAGATCCTGCAGTCTACTTATGAGAATCGTTGTCTGAACGCTTCCATAACATTACGTGTACCATCGGTATCCCGCATGAAAAAACCTAAGAAAAGCCTTAGACCAAAGAATAAACAATTGCAATGGATCTCATGTATATCAAAACGCGTTGTGTGTTGAGACGTTACGTTAGATCCATGAATCTAGCAACATAAAAACGGAGCACAAGCCTGCAGGGTCTAAGCTCGTGTAAGTAAGGAGAAAACATAATGTTGGTGGAAAATGTCGTTAGTGTTGTGTGTATGTTGCTGCATATGTTTCATCCAAATTACTGGCCCAACCACAAATCTTCCATCGTGGCTTTCCCTCTTCCGATGGACCAGATCGACCCACTCGCCCAAGGTGGAACTTTGTTCTCCGTCCTTATATTACTAGGTCCATGGATAGATCGCAGCGTCAGACGCGTAGTTGAATTTCCCTCCGCAAAAACTTATTCGCGGGAAGCGTTTTGGCACGCAACCGCGTCTAAATCAACTTTCCAATAAGCAGCGAAGTATCGGCGAAGGGTAGGAGGCGTTCAAGGCTCGGACTGACGCGTTCTATCGTCGGAGACATCGAGGAGTACAAAGGACGGGAGCGTTTAGCGGCGGCATGCGATTTCGATCCGCGGAAGAGGAACGAGGAATCAGAAGAATAAAGGCGCGAGCACCCCGCAAAGTCACTCGACCTCCATCAGCCGTCCTTCTCCCGGGGCAACGCCGCTCTATACCTTCTACCTACATTATATTTCTTTCGTATCTGGCTCCTCTCTGCGGACAAACACACAAACAGCCGCACGTATACGTGCACACAAGCTGAGCATTGCCGCGCGGTCTTATCGGCAGTTATCGGGCCGTGATGTCACACAATGGAGCAGACAATGCTCGGCACAATACACCCCCTGCTTCTAAACCATCCAACCCTCGCCCAGCCACCTCCCGACTCATCCTCCGCCACCCTCCTCCCCCTTGGATGCGCTCCTTTCCTCCCTCGGAATCAGCCCTGGCAACTTAATAAACATAATAGCTGACTGTGCCGCTCGGTGGTCACAATGAGAGGTCCGCGAAGAGAGATACCCCAAGATACGGCGAGGTGCGGTGCCATTGTGCTTGCTCGCTGCGTGCCCGTCCCGGGCTTCTGTTTCCAATGGATTATTCTGGACACTTGGTCGCGTTCAACTCGCGAGAGAACGGTTGTCTGTAAGAAATTCTTCCAAATAGGATATCCTAGGATGTGTTGAGACAGCGATGCGTAAGAACTTGAGAAAATAGTTTGCTCGAAACAATCTTGGAGCGATGCGTAAGAATAGTGAATCTCTGACGAAGGGTGAATCTCTGCGCACTCCGTGATGTTGATACCACGCCCCCTGCACGCGCCGAACCGCCCTTGTGATCGTGAAATATTCTACCCAACGTGTAATCGCCCTAAACCGCGCGGGCGAATCGACGTATGAAATATTGAAAGATGCGGTCAGCCGCACATTAGCTACAGAAATTTGTTCTCGCACTCGCACACGTTCGCGCATCGCATCGCCGTGCGCGACTAACCAGATCGCGTTTCGATCCCCGACAAACGATCCAGCCAATTGTTTTTTATGCATGACAAACGCAAAAAACGTCGATGAAAAAAAAAGGGATGATTTATCGACAACAATCACGCGACTACCAATATTTGTTCGTTTAAGGTTGTCAGGGGCGAAGTATTTTTACAGCGGGCGTTGAAAATATAAATCGAAGCGTGCCGCCAGGTTGACTGATTAAATAAAACCCGGGACCGTTTGAATAAATCAAAGCGAAGCACGGAAATAGGAAGAAACCACGTCGGTGAGTTTTATCGCTCGGCAATAAAGCACGTCACGAAACACAATTACATCGACTGCTGACATTTCCACGCTGCATCTTTCAACGGCGGACCGGCAGGCTCACGGTGATACGTATCTTTGAAATGGCATCGGAGAAACGTTAATTAAACGAGCAGATGCGTCGAGGAAATGGTAAATCATACGACTACCCCGCGCGAATGGAACGCTCGCCGTGTCGACCGCCTTATCTTTGTCGGGTTATCGAGATAATGATAAATCGCTCGTTCGAGACAGACCCTCGGACGACACGCGCTTTAACAACCCCAATGAAGGGTTGACAACTATATAACGCGCGGATAGAGTCACCCTTTAATTCTAGTGATCCAGCCAGCTGTTTGGAAATTTTTCCAATACCGAGAAATTAATGACTCGGAAAACTTGATGTTAATAATTACCTTTGCAAGGATATAAATGAACGTTTAATAACATAAACGCGTATTTACTTTCTCGAAACAATGCACCCAGCACTCACAGTAACCTTTCAATAATAACCCTATCGACTCTGAGTAGCCCGAAATAACAATAACATCGGGTGCACTAAATTAACGAGTAATTAACTACTCCGGTCGATTCGGTAGATAATCCGGAAGACGGCAGTAAAACAAGGTTAGCTCGTGGGGTTGAAGCGAACGCGGCGGTGGTGGCGATGGGGGTGGTGGTGGTGGGAACGATGGTAGTGGTGGCGTCGGAACCGCCCCGGCTTTGCAACCCCGGCGAATGGAGTGACAATGCTGCCACGGGATTCACAGAGTTCTCTACCACCCCTTTTGTCTTTCCCCTCTTTCCTCTCTATCTTTCGCTCGAGCTGCCGTCCCCTTTCATCCCATTTGCAACTTTCCGGCTTTCCTCTCCTGCACCCGCCACCCCCAAACCCCTTTATCCTGTCTTCGTACACCGTTCTACTCTCGCCGCACGCGCACCTTAAGGCAAACGCCTCCTCCTTTCGGAACGATTAACTTCGCCGCACGGAAACGAACGACGACGCGCGTTTCGACCGTGTATCCGTGAATATCGTTCGTTTCTTCGAGTGTCGATATTTTCCGAGACGCCACTTACTCGGGGACTGGAGAGCGATTCGAGTCGAGACGAGTGCTTAGCGAATACGATCATCTGGACTTGGACTTGTATCGAATAGAAGAAAATTTTGATACTCAAATTTCTTTGAATTCAGCAATATCTTTAACTATTTAAGTTCGGGGGTAATTTAAACTTGTTAAGTATTTTTAAATTTCACTTGTTTCTAACCGTACAAAGCAGGGTAGATGCACCAATAGATGAACACATTACCAGTCAATGAACATTATGCATAAAAACAAATAAAAAAGTTATTAATATAACTACATGACTTAATGTTGAACTTTGTATTTCATATTTGTTTATTTCATATTTAAGCCACTTCCGAACACAGCGCTTTGCGATAACTCTTTTGCTTATTATTAAAAAGTAATAAAAAATACTATAAAGACTTCTTTAAAAATGAAGCAAACTGTGGTACTTTCAAATAAATCAAATCACTATAGTTTCTTAAAGAAAAAATTTCGGAACTTTGATATGTTTTCGGCCGATAAAAGACGATTCCCCCTTAAATTCCAGTGGGATCAAAGGGTTAATGCTGATTTTACTTACAAAGTGTATTTTCCGGAGGTAGTAAAAAGGAGATAGTTACATAGAAATATTGTTTATCCAAAAGAGCATCGAGGCACACGTGCCAGGAAACGAGACGATGAAGCCCGTGCGCCAGTTGAGTATAAAGACACGCAATCGAGTTCGAAAAAGGGGTGGAGAGATGCGGGCTGAAGCGTATCGAAAAGATCCACCACCCCTGTTTCGCAGGAACGACATTCGACATCCCCCCTCCTCCTTTTGTCGTCCTTGTCGGCCGTTTCATCGTTCCACTCTCGGAATCCCCTGTCTCCGCGCCCTTCTCCGTCGCTCTCGCACCCCGTGCGAGCCACCCTCGCGCTCTTTCTTCCTATCAGATCGAGTCCCTCTATTTCGCGTCCTCTATTATTTCTTTTATCAATCTGCACGCTTTCAGGACGCTTTGAGACTCGCTGAAAGCTGCGTGATAAATCATGAAATGTAAGAACGTATGTACATACATGCGTCTCCGCACGCGGGCGCGCGCGAGCGCTATACACGCGATTATAGATATTCGTGGGTGCGCGAACGGGAGAACGATGACGCACGTGGAAAGTAAAGGAAAGGAAAGCGAGAGACACGTTAGTATAACGCAGCGCGACGGGGATACGTGCAACAAGCTCTCGCGTACGTGTGTGCACGCGTGTGCGCATCCACGCGGCTGTGTAAATACGTGGATATATAAGCAACGGTTCAATAGGCGGCATTGCCGGGGCGAACGGCATCCATACAGCTCGCCAGATGAGGTCTTCTAGCTTCCGTCGAGTCCGCGTGAAAGGATGCCCCAATAATATTCCATTCACCAAACCACCCCCGACTTCCACCCTACAACCTTCCCTCCCGTGTCTACGTACCCCGTGTACCCGGCCCGGTCTGGCCCCTGCCCACCCCGCCATTGATTTTTCATTCGTCGGCTTTTCAATAGTTTGTTATGAGCTTTCCTTCGGCGACGTTTCCTCTCCCGATCCCGCGCGCGGGCCGAACTCGTTCTCCTTTGAAATCAGAAAACGACGGAGTTGGGGCGAATTTCCGGCGGGCCAAGTTCCTACGAAGATGGACCCCGCAAAATCGGGAAATTAGATGCGTTTGTTACTCGACCGTTCGACCCTAAAAATCCCTATTTTTTAAGGGCTCCCACTCCGGCACCCTTTCGATGCCCAATCTCGCATACGCGTCGATCTATGCTTTCGAATACAAACTTTCTTGTCGAAGTCGAGTCGAGTTACAGTTGACAACGATTTCAACTTAATTCGCGGCCAATGACAGAGACACGACGAAAATCCGGGAAAGTATTTTCCGACGAAACAGAGCGAAAGTAACCTATAACTTTAATCAGGGATGAATAAAGGCAACCCCTTTCGGAGCGGCGCTGCGTCAAGGCGAAGAATAGAGATGAGGATGTAGCCGAGTATCGGCATTGTTTCCAAACAAAGCACGCCTTTCATACCACCGTGTACCCGCCCTGCAACCCCCATCCGCTTGGTCCACCCACAACTCCCGCCCGTGCACTCCCCACGGCTTTTCAGTCATTTGACACGCAAAGAAGTCAGGCAAGCCGGCATTGTGGCGACCACCACCACCACCGCGACCTATTGTTACCAAACCACTACCATAACCGCCACCCCCGAAATCCACCCCTTTCTCCTTGCTACCCTCTCGTCACCTTTGTCGAATTTGATGGTCGATTCGATGACTCTTCTCTGACGGACGAGCGTCTCCAATCTTTTCAGTGTCTCCTGTTTTTCTCGAAATACAGGGCGTCCCCGAAATCGTGACATAAGCGGACGGTAATTCTACAAGCAAAAGTAAATCAGAAAGAAGGAATACGAATCATTATATTGTTTGTTTATAAACATCTACACCAGCAGAAGAAGAATTCGTCTTGAAACTTACAATTGGCATAGAAAGTCGTGCAGTACCGAACGCTCTACTATTTTTTGTTATATCTTGGGCTTAGGGTTTGTCGGTTTTTAAAAACCAAGTTTGAAAATCGGTTTTTTTGGGTAAATTTGCAATATTCGAATACCGATTTCAAAATTTTAACATGGGTATCAAATACTAGGATTAAATTAGGGGAAATTATTTGGTTATTTAATCCTGTTGTTTTCCTCTTAAAAATAGGATTTATTACAACTTGAATTGTTAATACATCATTGTATGTGTGGTCAATAAAATTTTTATAGAATGGCAGGCAACAATAAACATAAATATATTAACATTAATTCCTTCATATTTTTCTTACAATATGGGCAGTTATTTAACAAAATAGAATGCTGAAATAAATAACCTTTACAATATTTTTTGTTTCTGCCAAAAACCGGTTTAACTGATTTTTTGGAAATACCGAAATTCGAAAACCAATTTTCTCAAAACTCGATTTTTGTGTATACCCTACTTGAGCTAGAGTCAATAAAAAAAAAAAAAGAGTTTAAAGTAAAAATTAAACTTAACAGAATAACGGAAATCGATTTTGTGAAATTTAATAAGAATTATTTATTTGAAGGATCAAAAAATTTGATATGTGTAAGAAAAAAGAAACTTGTCCATTACGGATAAATTAATTAGTTAGCAGCTTTTTCGGTCTCAATGATTAATAGTAATGAAAAAAAAAATGTGCATTCAATGTGTACTCTGCATTGAATTAAACTGTTATATCTTTTCTTATTGTCCTTCCTATGCTTCCTAAATATATATTTTACAGATTGAATTTACTGATAAAATAAATTTTTCTTTTACTATCCATATTTGTCTGTGTGGTCGATACTAAATGACAAAGTGATGGTCGGTATTGGACGATAAACACCTGGAAATGTTTTAGACTATAGTATGTATATTGTATATGTATGAAATACAAAGAAAATTATACAACTAAGACTGCTTATTATACCTAATACATTAGATACAATGTACTAATGTGTTTAATGTGTTAGAATAACAATTATAAAGAAATAAACATTATGACTCCGAAACATCTTATGCAAATAAAGTGCTAAAATATAATTCAAAGAACGCTTAAACAGTTTTGGTAAAAATTCGAATTAACCTAACGGATTTTAAAATTAATTTTTCGCGGAAACAAATCTTAAACTAAAAAAAATGTCATTTTTTTTCGACTCAATTTGCATACAGAGGCACAACTGAAATGTTTGTAGCACGATTTCAAGGACATCCTGCAAAGTTTCAACAACTCGAACGTTGAACCGAGTTTGTTAATGAAAGTGAAGGGAAGATACTGTAGCATTAAAAGATTAATCGGTAACAGTGATCAGCCGAAAAAGTTTCTGGAAAGTAGTTTTTACGAGAGCAGCGTATAAATCGCAATCTTCGGGTCTGCCTTGCTGGTGTGACGAGCACGCACACGACACGCTGATCGGCGTGCACGTCAGGATTGATTGCGGGGACACGCGAATCAGTGGCAGCGACCGGCCGCGAAAGCATCGGCGGAATTATGCATCGGGCCGCATAATTCGTTGCATAAACGGCGGCACGCGCGGTCGCGGCGGCGTCGGAGGTAAAAGTCGATGGCTCGTAATGTGACAAACGAGGCGTCGTGACGCCGCGCCGCCGCCGCGCCGTCGCGAAAATGCAAACCGAACGGCCGATACGCGCTCTTTCGGATCCGCCTATATTCGAACGTCGATATCTCGCGTCAGTCTTATTAATCTCTCCCGAGCGCGCTCGCGCGTCGGGATATATCGCGTATTATAAGCGGTAATAAAAAGGGGCTGGAATTCGAGAAGAGAAAGGAAGGGAACAAAAACAACATAGAGAAAGGAGGAAAAACAGAAAGTGCGAGAGGAGGCGCGGAGAGGGGGGCGTGGGTGCATTCAGCGTGCGAATTCTATGCGACTCGTACAATGCGAGTCCTCTCGCGGAAAGCTCGAGATATATCCAGACCTCGCTGAATAAGCTGCCGATGCAGATTTAACCATCGCAGCCGCTCGCACTGCGAAAGCCTAAACGCGTGACGGAATAACTTCAATTTTTACCTAGTTGGTGCCCACGCGATGCGCGAAGCCGCGGAGCTTGTCGAAAAGCTGATGCGAAAAAAAGAAGGTTCTACCTCTCGTTGCAAATCGGCGCTGCGATTCGATAAGGCTACGGTTATGCTGAACGGGATTTCGCGCGAAAACGAACATCGCGCGACAAATCGTAAAATCACACGCAAAACTAGATATGTATCTATACATACAGTATTGTGTGAATAATGTGAACACAGGATATTGATTTTTGATATTGATATTGATATTGATTTTTTCTGCCATTCTTTTCACGTCTTTAAACGATCCGTGCTATCCGTAATGCGTAATCTTTAATCTATTTTTAGTAGATACGTTTTTGTTTGTTATTGTTTTGAATCTCTCCTCTAGACTTCTTTGCCTCATGTATACTAAAGGTTTTTTTTGTAACCGTTCAAATAAATAAATAATTATAATATAATATAATATAATAATATTATATTGATACAGTACTTTATGGCACATAAAATCAGTTTTGACAATATGACATGTCGATTTTTTAATAAAGAATGTGTCCTCCTTTAGTATCAATAAGTTTTTGCATTCGTTTCGGCATGGAATCAATTAATTTCTTACAATTATCTAATATTATCGGATCCCGAAGCCACATCTAAGTTACTGCTTCTATAATTTTTTTCTTTGTGGTGCAATCTATTTTAAGTGCTGGCTTTACAAATACCCCACAGATTTTCAATTGGATTTTAATTGGGTGAGTTCCCAGACCAGTCTAAACAACTTAGCTTCTTCTGTTATAAACTTTGATGTGTGGCATGGAGCGGAGTCCTGTTGGAAAACTGCTTCCTCGTTAGGACAAACATTTTTCAATTCTCAATACAAATGTTGTTCTAACACCTGTTTATACTTCTGACTGTTCATCATGCCTTCAACTGGCACCGATGAGCCGAGTCTCTTGTACGAAAGCAGCCCCAAAAATATTTGTTTTTGAGGATATTTAACTGTTTGATCAATATGAGCTGCAGTCAGTTTTTCATTGGAACTTTTACGTACGAATTTTGATCGTTGCCCCTGCACTAAAGAGTGTGTCTCGTCAGAAAGTATCACCTTTCTCCAATCTTCTACAGTCCAATCAACATACTTTTTGGCCCACAGAAGTCTCTGTTTCTTCATTCGATCAGTTAAAAGAGTTGTTTCTTCTGTGGTCGTATAGCTTTTCTTCCGTACTCTATAAGTGTTCTGCGTACCGTTCAATCATGAATTATGACACCAATCTAGTTTTTCTAGGGTTTATGTTACTATTTCTTATTAAAACAGCCTCATCGCGAAAGCTAGTCTTCCTTTTTCTTCCACATTTTCCTCGCCGCTGCACTTCAACTAATCCAGTTTCTCTTTTTTGTTTTAAGATCTTATTTACTGCACCTAAACTCACGCCACACTCCTTAGCAATATTCTTCTGTGTCATTGAAGTATATTTACTAGGGGTGTGCGGGTATCCGAAAATATGGGTACCCGAGCCTCGGGTCGGAATCCCGAAAGTTTGTCGACACATAAATATATTCGGGTACCTGGCGTTTCTGGACCCGATTTTCGATTCGGAACACGATTTTTAATTCAGGACTTGTCACTTAATTCAGTAGATAACTTTTCAGTCTGGCTTTCTTAAACTTTTAAATTGTAATTTTGCTTTGTGTACTGTTATATACTGAATTAAGCGAGATTCACACATATCCGGGCGATCCGATCCGGCCCGGTCCGGATCGGATCGCCCGGATATGTGTGAATCTCGCTTTAAGCGTCGAGTCCTGAATTAAAAATCGGGTCCCGAATTGAAAATCGGATCCCGAATCGAAAATCGGGTCCCGAAAAGTCGGGTACCCGAATATATTTACGTGTCGACAAACTTTCGGGATCCCGACCCGACCCGTCCCGATTGTTACCCGACTTAACCCGAGGTTCGGGTACCCGCACACCCCTAGTATTTAGCTAAGGTGACATTCCTTTCTCGCTTTATCAGGGTGATAATCCATGATCACAGTCAATAGATCAGAGACTCTAAAGTATCGCTAATAACAGGATATATCTTCTGGTAATACTTTTTATACAAACAGTCCACTCAATTCCTCATTAACACTAATTGGATTAGAGGTTATGTTTTGCAAGCTAAAGCTAACACAAGAAGGTAGCAACATATAAAAATTTCAAATAACCGCTATGTTCATATTAATTCGCACAATACTGTACATTATACATGCATACCATGGATATATATTCATGATGCATAGACATTAGGGCTCGAGATTTCAAGTGAACCGAGTGAGATACCCGAGTACCCGGGTACCCGTGAGATACCCGGGTATACCAAAATTACCCGTACTACCCGGGTATCTCACGGGTACCCGAACGCATGAGATAGACAAGAATCTCATGCCGAATTAAGCCGAATCGAACCGAATTGAGCTGATAGTTTTTCGGTACGTATTTGTGGCTTTAAAAATCAAAAAAAAATTTCAGAATGAAATGAATTCTGTATACATGATGAAAATTGAATTTAATGGACTGTGGTTATGTTGAAAATGAGTTCTCTCTCTCTCCCCCCTCTCTCTCTCCCTCTCCCTCTCTCCCTCTCTCTCTCTCGCGCGCGCTCTACTTTAAAATCCAGAAACACATACCGAAAAACTATCGGCTCAATTCGGTTCAATTCGGCTTAATTCGGCATGAGATTCTTGTTTATCTCATGTGTTCGGGTACCCGTGAGATACCCGGGTAGTGCGGGTAATTTTGGTATACCCGGGTATCTCACCCGGGTACCCGGGTACCCCGGGTATCTCATAATCAATAGCCCTAATAGACACACACATCAAAGAGTTATAACAAGAGGCGATACTCCGACAAAGAAACCACTTTTAGAGAAAGACAAAATGACACAGCCAATTTAAATTCCGTTCGGTGTTTTGATCGGCAATTTCATTTTTAGAAAGAGACGAAATGACACAGCCAATATAAAGGGGCACTTGGAGTGTGGCCTCTTTGTACGCATCGTGATCCCACGCGCGATGCTCTCAGTTCGCGCAAAATCGCGTCCACCGTAACCGCGGCCTAAGAAGGGAACAATGATCACGGGCGTTGAAATTGTAACGCGACGAGGGAGACGCGAAATCGGATAATTGAAAGACGCGGTCGAATCGTCAGGACGCGGAAGGGCGCAAATAGCCGCGTCTGCTGACAGAGGAACTTGTTAAAAGTTGGGAACTACGGTGACAGAATGGCACGGCGCGATGAAAAGATGTACGAGCGCAGGTAGACGAGCGTGTGCGGACGCGTGTGTGTTCTCGGTCGCACGCACAGGACGAAGGACGATCGTCCGAGCAAAAGGGATCGAGGAAAAGCGGGAGAACGCGGAATGAGTGGGTGGCGGGTTGGGCGAAGGGATGGGCGAGAGGGTGGAGGGTAAGGGAAGGTGTAGAGAGAGAGTCCACGCGAATATGTTATACGCTCAAGCTCGTTCGCTCGTAACCGCGCAGTAGAATAGACGAATTGTTCGGCAGCGGAGCTTTTGTCTATTTTACGGAGTTCCAAGGGCTTCGCGAGCGGAGGGGCGAGCGACGCGGCGAGCGCGCAGGAGGACGGAAAGAGAGCGAGGGAGAGAGCGAGAGAGAACCCGAAAGCTCGAATATATTCTCGACTGAACGTTGTACGGATTCGCGCACTGGGCGTTCCTAATTATTGTTTTCCAGGCGTCCGTCCTTTCTGCCCGCCACGGTGACTGAAAATCTCGTTTCGAAACTTTCCCTCCGCTGCTGGCGTCGACGAATTACAGCACGAACCTCGGTTCCGCGCGCATTTTTCTCGTAGTCTTTTTTTAATTCCATTCAGAGGAAGCCCGTCTCTCCACGCTTTGCCACCCCTTTTCAAACGGTTTACCAAAATTAATAAGTTCCACCGTTACCGTGTGCGAGCGTTCGCCGAGAGTATCAGATTTCAGGAGAGATTGAACGCCCAAACGAGGGAAAATACGGACGGTCGAAGTTTCCAGTTTCTTCGCGTGTTCGCGCGAATTTGTTCCCAGGGAAGGAGATAACAAACGTCTCGTTAGTTTCTCGGAGAGGGAGGAGAGGGTGGTTACGCGTGAAACGGCGAGATGTAACCCGCTAGAGAGCGGGATCGAGGAAAGGAGAGAGCGGTGCAATGGGGCGAGCGAAAGCGGAGTGACAGGGGGGTGGATGGCGGTGTACGGGAAGGAGAACGGAGGAAAAGGGATGACGGTGGGGCGGTCGTATCGGTTAAGTGGGGGAAATTGCAAAACAATGAGACGTTGGGGTAGGGGTAACAATGTGAGGGACAATAGGCCTGATAATGTGCCAGAGAATGGACGCCTAGACAAAAGAGTCGAATAAGGGCGCGCGCACCTACCCGATCCACCATCCACATTACACCATCGACTCGTCCGACCGCGTATAGGAAAGAAAAAAAAGAGACACCTGCGTGCTTCGATGTGGGTTATTTTAGCTTTGATACAACGTCATTCGCCCGACGCGCACATCGTTCATCACCGCTAACAAGAATTAGCGATATTCCGATGGGCTCAAAGTTCAAGTGTAACCAACGAACCAAGAGAATACGGTTATACGATTCTTCTCCGGATCTCTTTTTATTTTCGTCTGTCGCGTGCATTTCGAAAGAATAAACCGTGTATGAGATGTATTGGTTGTTGCGAAACGATTGGCATATCAAACGGAGGGATGCAACACCACTGAGTAACCACTATGCGGAATCGGGGACGAGGGTAACGCGTGGAACCTACCGCAATGCCAGAGGCCAACGCCTGACATAACCGCGGCTTCTAGAGGGGTTGCGAGTCAAGGGGTTGAGGGATCGAAACCTCCGTGCTACCAGACCGACTCGTCTGGCGTGCACCTGTTGTTTCTACTTGCCCTGAATCACAGTCTGCCCGTATCGCGTCTGCCTCGCTGATTTATCGGAATTCGCTTATGATTCTACATTCAAAATATGCGGTTTTAAACCTTTACTTTTATAATTTTCTAGAGATTCAGGGATAATGCTCCTCTCGCGATCTATCATCTTCGATTGATTCAAATATACAATGTTGTCCATGAAAACGTTTTAAGGTCGATTTACACTATTACGGCATGCGCCGTAATATCTCTATGAATTCATAGAGATTGAATCCAGGATATCCCAAAAAATAATTGGTGTATAATATCAAAGATGTATAAAACTCTTGGTTTCCTTTAGCTACGATCACAGTGGCCGCGATTTCGCGCGAAAAATCGTGATGTGTATTTGTAGTTATGTATAGTATATTTTGTTTTGCGTTTGACTTCGTGATTTGTCGCGCGAAATCGCGTCCACTGTAACCGTAGTCTTAATGACAATCATCGTTTCACGAGCTTATGTTTCCTTTTTTAAGAAGTTTGGTCCCCACTCTCGACTCCTTCTAATAATTAGCATTTAACACAGCCGCTAGAAGAATTTTTACTCTCTTCGCTCGCTGAGAAATGTGTCTCGACGTCTACAAGATCGCGACGGTGTCGTTCTTTCGCGTTAAGAAAACGAGCGAGCTCGAAAGGAAGAAAGAGTTGACAGTAGTCCGACGGGGGAAAGAGACACGAAGGAAGAGGCCCGGAAAGGCGAAGAAGCAAAGAGAAGAAAAGAACGAAGGCAAAGAAGGAGAAATCAAAAGGAGGAGGAGGAAGGGAAAAAGAAGAAGCAGAAGAATCGCGACGAGAGGAAAGAGAAGTTCTGAAGAGGGAAAAGACCAGGGCACCGAGGACAGAAGTGGCCGTGCAAGGCAGGAGCGCCACAAACAGTCCATAGAAATTCCCTGGCCGTAGAATGCGACTGCTCGTTGGTGTAGCGGCTTACACGGACGGCGAACGGGTCCGTGTTTAAACGCGAGAGGCAGTGTACGCGCGCGAGGACTCGCCCGCGCGCGGCTGTTATTTAAGCTTCGCATAATGGCAACTCTTTTATGCTTCTTGTGTCTTACATCTGAGACTGTGTCGCTCCAGAGGGCGCATTCATTCCCGTGAATGCCGAGCACGGGCCTCACAATAGCCTTCTCTGCGCCGCCTGCAGCAGCCATGGCACACCGGCGAGCTGCGCGCTCAAAGTGTAGCCACTCTAAGGATGCGCGACGCGGTCGCCTTAGTTTACAGCCTTAGGACAACCACCGCCCCTCTTTTCCCTATCTCTAGCCGCGGCTCTAGCGCTAGTCGCACCGCGACTCTTCCGCCTCTTTCACCGACCTTCCCGGTTTTGATAGTTAATTTACGCCGCGACAGCCTACTTCGCCCACACAGGCCTCCGCTCCGCGCCAAAGTTCTTCTCTGGCTTCAATCTTTTTGATCGTTCGGCCAAAAATCCGAAATCCGTCTCGACGAGGGAAAACGACGCTCGCACGATGCCGTCTGCGCGGTATTCGCGCGCGCCGTCGTAATCGGAGACAGAGAGGGAGAGAAAGCTCACGTCGAAAATACTGTCTAAGCAATTTTTGTCGGAATCGACGCGAAACAAAAGAAAAACCAACGCGCCAGCCGCCCCCTCTTCTCTTTCATTTATTCCGCGAGAGGCCGTCGTCAATAGGAGAAAAGCTCGATCCGCAAACTTTTGTGTCGCTCGTTCCGCGGCCGACCTTCCGGGTGTAGGAGGGAGGGAAGCGACTTTCGAGGCCGGTTTATCGTCGAACGATCGTTCCTCCGAATAATCGCGAACGTGCCTAACGATCGTGGCCGGAGTGGTTGGGTTCGTGCACACGAGGCACGCCACCTTGCGATCGGTCACAAAACAGCGACACAATAACCGGGCCGCAACAATGCCGGGCGACAATGCAGCGCCACCAACACACCGCCGAGCCGAATCTATTGTCTGTACTTCTCTTGTTCTCCTTTCAACCCCTGCACTTCCACGACGAGCCGCAAAGAACGAGGGAGAGACCCGGAGAGAGAATCGAGCTTCGCGGCAACGCGGTAGGGGAAGGGGGGAAACGCTATCCCGCGAATCTCGCGACCTCGCGGGACGACTTTGTTTAATTGCGCTGACTCGATTAGACGACCACTCCGCGCCACACCGCGTCGAACCGCGCGGGCTGACTCGAGCTCCTCCGCATTGTACCAGGAATCCGCCGCATCCGAATCGAAATCCCGATACGATCCTCCCGCGGCGGGCGAAGGAGAGTCGCGAAGCGCTGCCGATCCGCGATCGTGATTAATTAAGAAATTCCATTAACCGACAGAGAAGATCCCCGGCCGCTTCGGAGCGCGCGAAAACGGGGCTGATCGCCGGGAAACACTGCCGACATCCCTCCGCGAATCAGAATTGCAACTATCAGCAGAGGGGGCCGGGGGGGGGAAGGAGATCGACTACTTTGAGAGGGCCAGCCGAAAGAATACCGAGTACCAAACGAGGAGTACTTTCACGCAGCGAGATGGATGAAAGAAAGAAAAAGAGAGGAAGAATAGGGGGCGAGAGCAAAGTGGCATGGGGAGAAAGAAAGAGACAGAATCAGCCGCCCCCCACTCATCCTCCCGTCCGTCTCATTGTGTCGGACGATTGTCTTAGAATAATGGCGGAGACTCACAATAGTGACTACAATGCTTGCTCGTCTAACAATGCGGTGACGTCACGCAGCGTCGTGTACGTGAATGTACCGGCACGGGCGCCCCGACGTCGTGTGCGTCGTCTCTTCAGAGTTCCTCTTTCTCCCTCCCCCTTTCTTCGCGGCTCCTCTCATCTTTCTCGCCCGCACCCCCTACATCCCTCTCTGACTCTCGCGCGTCGTCTCTCTCTCTCTCTCTCTCTCTCTCTCTCTCCCCCTCTCTCTCGCCCTCTGTCCCTCTTCTTTTCGCGATTCTTCGTTTCGTTATTCGCGGCCCGATCACCCACTTACGCTCGAGTGAGGTTCAATTGCCACTAGCTCCCGAAGATTGCACGCGTTAAATACGATTAACGACAACCCCGTCCAGGGGTCTACGAGATAATCATCGCATTGGGTTATTCCCTGAAGCGGCGACGCACAAAATAGGAAAAGACACGGGAAGGGGATCATAGATCCATCGAGGAACTATTGAAAACTTTCCAGAACGGATTAGCTTTCAAGCGCTGCCGCCTTTCCTGTCCCTGTTACATCGATCATGTTTGACTTTCGTCGCTCGCGTGTGCGGTCCCCGCCACCCTTCGAGGCACACCCCTGCGTGACCGTGGATTCGGTCAAGTCATCCCTAGGGATGATTTCGAAACGCAGTTCGCTTCTCTCCCATTGTTACGCGATAGGTTAGCGGAGTTATTAAGCGAGACGATAAACGCAATTACAATCGACCATGCTGCGTATGAATTTAGATATCCCTTGCACGCAGTCAAAAAAATTCCCAGTTGAACTTTTTTTTTTATTTACAGTCTCGTTATTAATTTTCACAGAAACACCTTTTCGATATACCATAATTACGATTTTATTCTATCCAGTATAAATCTCTCCATAAAATTCGTTCAAATCACGCGCCGCGAGAAGATCCGCGGCAAGTCTTCTATCGGACAACAGCTTCTGTCGAAACGAAAGGAATCATCGCGTCGGATCGGCGCACCTTTAGACGCCAGAAGGAGCCTATCGACCAGATAAGAATAAACCGGGCGCGACTTGAGCGCGTGAATGCGGCCGACTGTTAATTAATACCAGCATTCAGATCGCATTAAATTGTACGGCGTAGCCGCCGACGTCGACGCCGCCTTTCGCAAAGGCCAGGTGCACGCTGAAAAGACTCTTATTAGCAAATAGCGTGGTGCACCCGGCGGAGCTGATACACGAAGGAGGAATCGAAAGAACGGAAGGAGGATCCTCTTCCTTCTACGCGCGAATCCAGCAGGATCTCGCAAAGACGGAGAAAGGTGGTCTGGAGAACGGCCGGGGGTGAAGGGGGATGGGCGGGGAGGAGAGTTCTTTCGACGCGAATAAGATTGCGAGGCGTTACGCGCCACGAATGCTGGATTTAAATACCTTTTGGTAGATGCGCCGCGAGTTGCCTTTGGAAACACACCGCGCGTTTCGATCGCGCCAAACCGAACAAATCAAAAGAGAATTCTGCGCCGTTCGTGGCCTCGCGTTTCACAAAGGACTGTGCTTGGTTTCTAAATTGGAAAACGATCATGACGTATCCCAAGTTGCGAGATAAAAAATTAAACCAAATAAATCGACGAGGAATCACGAAGCGGTACGACCACGGGCTGAAAGTTCCGACCAGCGGGCTCGTTTTTTTTTTTTTCTTTCGGGTCTATCATTTGACGAACGAGAAACGATCGGCCACGTTCAAAGCGATCTTATGCGCTGCAGGAAGAGGAACGACGATAGCACAAAGATTTCGCGAAAGGAGAGGAGGAGGGTTGGTCGGAGGTGGGTGGAGAGAGAAAGAGATAAAGGGAACCCAGAAAGACAGGGGTACATTGTGCCGGGCCGCTTGATACTTTATTCCGTATAAAAGGAACGACGGAACAATGGCGGGAACGCGGAAGAATGGAATGAAATGGGACCAAGGGAGACGGATCGGGAGAAAGGGAGAAAGACAGAGGCGCGCTCGCGCCAGTGTGAAGACTCATCACTCTGTAAACAATGCGCGAAGCGAGAGTGACTCAAAGAGTGGCGGGATCCTCAGAGTCCTTTCCTCGATGGGGAAGAGGGGAGCAGAGACCCGGCGAGTCCATCTACGCTTTCATTTTTCTAATATTTCGACTGTTTTGATCATACGCGGGACTTTCTTCGCACCCTCGGAAAGACGCGTGTCGTCCCCTACCAGGGACCTATACCGAAATGTAAAATACTGATATTATACCGGTATTTTTCGGTCGTACGTTCAGTGCAGTTGATTCTTGAGCCTAGGAAAAAAAATGGGACGAGGAAAAATGCCAATTGCCCACTCAAATATATGAAATACAATATATACAGCATATACTGTAGTGTATGTAGTATATGTACACATATATTTTTTATGTATAGTTAGTAAGAATAGACACTTTTCCTCATGGTGATTTTCTAGTAACTGTCAAGAATCAGTAGGACTAATTTTACCTCCTTAATCTTTATGAAAACCGAAATACCAAAATACCGGTATGACGTTATACCGCTTTATGAAAATACCGATATGTGTACCTATATTTACAGGTAACTTTTTCGGTGTTTCACTAAAATACAGGGTGTAACAAAAATGTTGCGGGTTCTTGAAAGGTATAATTCTTAAGGTGAATTTAAACAACTCTTTCCTTAGTGTAAATTGTAAATGTTAGGTGAAGCCTTGTTAACGAGTTATTAACGAAAAACATCAATGAACCAGACAGTGAGTATAGCGGACGATTCCGACGCAGACGATAATGGGCTAATACCACTTACAGTTGAAGCTCGCGCCGAAATTCATCCACTGTACTCGCGCTCTGATTAGATAGGGTATTTTGTCAATATTTTATTAACAAAGCATCCAAGAAGATTTTCGCTAAGGAAAAAGTTGTTAAAGAACACTTCAGGATTCAATCCCTTCAAGGACCTGCAACATTTTTGTTACACTCTATATAATTTAACAGATGATATTCTCAACGATGTACTAGTATGTACTTAGATTGAACAAATTGTAAATTTATAAGTTTATAAGCTGCTTAAATATATTTTCTTTTCTAATTTTATTTTATATCGTTTTTAATTATTAAGGAAAGAAAAACATCCATAGTTCTCCTAAGTACGTCCAACCGCCGGGACAAACCCACACATCTTTGAGGTAATGACAGACTAACAAGTAACTTGCAACATTTTTTGCGAGAACGACTCTCACAGTGCGTGTAAACTCATCAATCACCTGAGATTATAGTTAGCAAACTGAATTGGCGTTATGAGAGCTGTTTTCGAATGAAATATCGCAAGTTACTTGGTAGTGTACCTTCACAATAAAGAAGAAACAAATGCAGTAAAATGTGTGTGTTCGGTATGCCGTGACGAGCGACTGGATGCGCAAAGGAGAACACGCAAACTCGATCGCTTCACGACGCGGTTATGGTCGCAAAGTACTTAATCGACCCCCTACAATTGAAATCAGGGACTTATACCAAAACCGAAATAACCGGCATTATACCGGTTTCGATTTCAGTTTTCAGTATAAATCCCTGATTGAAATACCGAAAAAATACCGGTATTTTACTTCGGTTTTCGGTAATCACTAGGGTGCGTCCAGACGATCGAACCGAACGCCTAATCGAACGCGAACCGAACACGAACCGAATGCGAACGCACTTGGACGTATGTACCGCGAATGCTTCACAAATCTCGTAGCGAATCGGAACCAAGTTGGGAACGTTTCACGAACTTCACAACGAATCAGTCGTACGTCGCCCTACACATTTGTTGTCATAACCAAAATGTCAAACAGAGTAATCGTGGTTACTTGTGCTTGGCGTTTCCAATTTACAATACTTATAATAATTAAAATATAAAAATATACGACAAAATTCACTAAACATCGTCTGCAAGATTAGCTTTCTTCCTGAATAAGAATTCATAACTTTAAAAAGATAAGGCTAATTGAAACATCTTTACTTTCTAAACAAATTTCATAACAATAAAATAATGATTTAAATATCTATTACATAACTTCCTATGCACTACATAATATTTTATTTTTATCGAATACTTTATCGTTGAATGAAAGATGTAATAAACTTAATATGAAGTAATCCAATACGGGTAAATAATTATCATTAAACTAGGCAACGTTAATGTTTCGATAATATATACTTTCAAAACTGAGAAATTAGAATAAACGTAGATAAATCGCGTGCTAATCGCAGTACTTAAATCATTATTTTCACTTCGTACGTTTGTTCGAACGTTCGGACGGTACAAACTTGCAGCAAACGCGTCCACAGGCGAATGACGAACGCAGTGAAAACTGACAACCGATGGATCGTCGCGAACCGTTCGTCGAACTTACGCGCCTCACGTCCACACGCGCGAATCCTGTTCGGTTCGCGTTCGATTCGGCGTTCGGTTCGATCGTCTGGACGCACCCTTAGACTGCGGATTTTATGCATTTATGGAGATACGAGGTATGCAAAAAATCTACAAGGCTGTTACCATATGTGAAAATATATAAAATATCAAAAATATAATCGAAGTTAGAATGATTAAAAAATTGAACATACTGTTATTCAAGTTGCAATTCTTCATTTGTGCTTGTAAAAATGTTATTTTGCATAAAAATTCGCAGTCTATTAATCATATATCAGTTTCAGTATTTCTTCATTTCGGTAGCATATCGGTTGAAGTATAGCTTTGTTGTCTTAATACGAGTTTTAAATCACGCGTACAATAACGGTACCAAAATTATACCACTTTGAAAATTACCCCTATCTCTTACGTGAAGTCGTACGCGTCGATGCTTCATTTTAAAGACCCAATACCCAGTAAAGACGATCGTCCGACCAGCTAAAATTGTAATTTGAAATTAAATTTCTCAATGCTATAAAAAAAAAATTCTTACTAGGACATCCTGCCTTTCGAAGATTGCATTTCAAACGATCCTTGAAATGCTATTGGCAACGGAAGTAGGTCATGAATACGTATTGCAGAATTTAAATTAATCATTATACGAAGCCGAAGACAGACAACTGATCGCAAGAGTTTCGCGAACTTCGATCCCAACGCAACCTAATCAATTGATCGTGTTCTACAAAGTTGTTTCCTTCTGCTCCAAAAATCCGAACCGAAAGGACAGTTGGTCAGGTAGCTTCCGTTTTTGAGTCGTCAGCGAACAAAAGTCCTAAATGGTCACGAGTCGCGAGAGATTCGCAGGTGGAAGAGAGCGCGGAAGAGTGTTCGCGCGAAATTCGAGGTAGGTCGACGTCGACGGCGTGATCGGCGCGGCGGTTGTTAGGCGGAGGGCTCCTCACAAAGCTATCGGCCAAGCGGCGGGGGCCGTGGTATTGTTGGACGAAGATAGGATTCCTTTGATTGTCCGGGACTGTGCGAAACCGTCCAGGAGTGAAGGGAGGAAAAGAGGCGAGAGACGGTGGCGGGAGAACCCGCTTTACATAACGCGTTATCCACCGCGACAATGGCCGCCGAGAACCGCGCCTCGAGAAAGAATCGTTTGATGTCGAAGGATTCATCGCAACCGTGCTTCAACCAAGACCGACGAGAAGAGAAAGGGGCCAGGAAACGGAGGGAGATGAACAAGGAGGGCTGGAAAATTAATTTCAGCCGGTGAACAGAGAGGGAACGAGAGGCATTGGCTCTGCTTGAACGCTTCGGAATAGCCGGGAAGGACAAAGAGGGAAAGCTTTCGACTGTCCGAGATCGAAGCGATGTCGCGAGCGACCGATTTTTTTCTCCATCCGCGTATCGGCACGCGTCTCGGTCTTTCGGTAATTGCATTCCGTTTCTATCGATTCGGTCGTTCTCCGTAAAAATCATCGAGCGGCGTCGATTAAATTTTTCCCGCGCGATCTTAGGGTCGGAGGAACCGCGAGTAAAATTGCAACGAATCACGAAATCAAAGGCGCACTGAGAAGGATCATTCTCGCAGAGTGATTCTGCGATTAAAGAGGCTCGCGTCGGACGCTCAGGATGATTTTTCTCTCCCCTAACTGCGCGCTGAAGGGACTCAAACGTGCCGCCGATGGCACGAGGGAATGCGGCATTAGTCAGGGTAAGTCCCATAAAAGAGGTAGAGAAAGAGACCGCGAGCCGGAGCAAGCCGACCCAGAAAGAGACGAGGGGAGAAAGAAACACGAAGGGGTGGGATGAGGGTTGAAAATATTTAGACATCCGCGAAGGGATGAATAAGACTAAATTGTATCCACAATGCTGTCTCAGAGGCAGACGCGCTCTGAATGGCCTTAATAAACTCGCTGAATCCTCGGAAATATTTCCAAGCCGGAGGAGTACCGAATACGGCGAAAACTCTTCTCCTCCATCCCCTTACCGCTCGGCTTCGCGTTCTTCTCCTTCTAGCGAAGCAACCGCCAGCCCCGCGCTTTGCCCGCGACGAACACCACCCTCTGCTCCTCTTTATCGTCTACGTATCCGCGAGACGTGAACGTGACAGGACCTCTTGGAAATTCCTTCGAGGCCCCGAGTAAACAGGAAAAACGCGCCCCGCTGGAGAACCGAATTTCGGAACATTGTTCTCCGCGATTCTGTATCCTCGGAATCGCTCTAATTAATCGTATTACATATTTGGAAGCTATCGGCCGAAAATTCGACACGGATTCCCAATAAATTCACGAAAAATTGGGGACACGATTTGTCCATCAACGGGAGGCAACTTCCCTTGGGGTCTTCCCGTACGCCCATCGGTCTGCATAATGCGTAGATTTGCTACCCGCTGCGAAACACTTTTCCCTGCATTAGGAAAAGAGCGTTCGCTCGTTTGTCTCGCGAAACGATTTGTTTAAAGCCCCCGTGCGCTCCAGACTATCTATCAATTTTCGCGAGGACAAACGAGGCACTGAGAGCAACAACGGACTAACCCTAGTCTACAACTATATAAAACTGAAAGTAAGTATGTATGTCTGTCCAGAAAAGAAAATGAATTTTCGGATATAACATCAAGTTGTAATTTGGTATATGGTTGAAAAAATCTGAAAGTCCAACATTTTTAATCCTGATAGAAAACAATTACTATAAAAAAAATACACTGCCGGGTTAGACTGATATTATTATTATTATTATTATTGTAAGCGTAGCGAGGCGCATGTACTCAATGAACTAAGAAATGAGCAATCTAAAAGTAAAGAATTTTTATTGTAGGGGTTTTTGTCAGTGCAGTAATAACTTTTGACTTCTGATACCATTCAAAATTCTTTCTAATGAAGATACAATTAATTTTCCAGTCAAGAATAAGCAAGATTAGTACATTGTTACATGCAGATATTAGGATAAATTTTGAATGCAACAAGTTATTTTGTTATGCCATACGGTTTTAAATCGAAAAAAAATTTTTTCCGATTTTATATGATTAAAAATTAAAAACCTGATAGCATTTATTGTATTATACATAGATATTTGATGGGCCATTGACGTGTTATCTCAGTTGGCTAAAAACTATTTAGAATTGTCATCCTACTTTTCGAATAGGTTAATAATTGTACCCAACGTCGGCTCTACATGACTTTACATGGAGATTTAAATAAACCACTAAGAATTATGTGATTTTCAGAGATTTTTCACGAAGCATTGACTTAACGAAAGTTCCAAAAACTTTTAGAAGATTTTTGGTTACATTTCGAAATATGACAAAAATATTATGCGGAGTTATTAAGATCGTTATTAAGATAGTTATTAAGATTTGGGTGCAGTATAAGTCAATAAATATTTCATAATTTACTTAACCCTGGCGCACACATGTACATTATTGAATTTCCCAGCGGAAGAATCTATTACATGAACGTACTAATTATTATATTAACGATATTAAGTAATATATTAATGTTTTAAATTAAATTTATTGCATTATTAAGAAAAAAGTTTTACCCGAAAACTGCTGTTTTCTTTAAAACTCTGCATTGTTATTTGCATTGTTTATCAACCAATTTAGCTTCTCTCAATGCGTAATTTTATTAAGACAAATCTATTTTGTTTTGTTTTTCTTTGCGGAACAAACCCAAAATGTCCTAGACTATATCCAATTAACTCCATCGATGCCAAGACTATGGAGAACGATCTTAAGAACTCCACAAAAAACAGACGTACAAGGGAAACAAAACTTTTTTATATCTTAAAATGTAAACAAAAATACCCTGAAAGTTTCAGAAACTTTGATCAAACAAATACTTTGTAAAAAAATCTCTGGAAATCACATCACTTAGCAGTTTATTTGAGTCCCACCCATTACTTGAAAGTTTCCTTACATAGGATCAATGATTGAGTGTTTGCAATAAGCTAACAGTAGGAAGGTTGGTTATACTATGCTTCAATAAAACCTTTATCAATTTCTAAAAAGAGCAAGAACAAGGTGTATTATTTTGAAAATTGTAGGTATTTGTCTGGCGTTTATAAAACATTTAAATGTTAGCCCCATGTAGTACGTATATCATCGTAAATTTCATGTTAGTTAATCAACTATAACGATTGTAGGCTCTACACTGAATATTTCTAAATAGGCAAATTGTTATACCTTTTTGAGGTGGTGACCGTGCAATTTTTAAACAAATAAAAATCTAATTACTGTAAAATACGTTATACGGTATAGGAAAGCGTGCTCTACGGGAATTTTTCTGGTATAACGCGTATAATCTAAAGCAACATATTTGAAATAATTATTGCTATGCCAACTTTTATTTTCCATGTTTCATCAAATATGTTCAAGTATCAAATATGTACAAATATATTGTATGTTTTATTATTTGGCG
This sequence comes from Perdita meconis, assembly GCA_030770465.2. Taxonomy (NCBI): domain Eukaryota; kingdom Metazoa; phylum Arthropoda; class Insecta; order Hymenoptera; family Andrenidae; genus Perdita; species Perdita meconis. The sequence continues at coordinate 6,941,952 of JASKOS020000004.1, forward strand.
CGTTGTACGAAGAATCGCTTCATACGAAAACAGTAGTCGCAATATCTTTGGCGCGTTATAGGAATTCGCGTTACACGGGAGTCTACTGTAATCCTTTTCACTCGGGTAGCGACTCTCGGACGACAAAATGAAAGCGAATTCGGAACTCCTCAAGTACAAAGGGTTAAACAGCATTTACAGATCTTATGTCATTCCATGATCAAAAAAAGAAATACTTTCAAATACATAGAATTTCACCGTAGCAGTCGAGTGTTAACATGGACACTATTTTGGAAACTTATAGACATAAACACTAACTATATCCCACTATTGTCCAACCAACAAACTATACTTGGATGTAGCCTACTGGAATACATTTGTACCACTTTCCCAATGCCACAAAAGATATAAGTTCGTCCGTCTTTCGTCTAAATATCTCAAACGGTTCTCCTGGTTCTCCTGACCCGGTAAAAAACTTGCAAACATCATGTCTATATCAGCTAAATCAAGTGCTAGTGAAATTTCGGAAGACTTGGAAGACCGATGGACTTTTCTTAGAGCTTAGACGAAAATACCTACAGTGGCAAAATGGATACGTCATTACCGGTCGCGAAAGTTCAGCGTTCACGAGTCGTCGCGAAACGTCGAACACAGGCAGCGGAAAGGAGGCACCGAGAGAGGGAGGGAAGGAGTCGCGAGGACGAGGAGCAGGAGGAAGAGTAGGAAGGGCAGGTGGAAGCGAAGTCGAGCAGAAACGGATTCACGATTTCGCATGAATCGCTAGTTACTGAATAAAGTCCTTTCGACCGGGTTGGCCGGAGCTGCCGGTGGCTGACTTTACTTTATTATATGTATATTCGCTGCAGCGGGATGGAAGAGGGTTTTCGCGGAGTTGAAGGGACCAAGGGGGTGGTCGACGGGGGTGGATGGCAGGGTGGCGGTGGGCGGAGGTAGTCATTCAACCGTGCGGTTCTATGAAATCAAAGGCCACATTGTCACCGGAATTACCTCCATTCGGAAACGACGTATTCAGGCTAGCAGGCGCACGTGGAATTAACCCTATTTGTTTGCCGCCTTCGAGTCGCGTGTAACGAAGCCACGATTTATTCGCACACGCCGCGCCGCGCCGCGCACCGCGCCGCGAGGGACACGTCCTGTATGGAGAATTCACCGGCAGGAATCGATAGGGTGGGCGAGAGCGCGAGCGAAGGAGAAGGAGTTTGTTCGCCAACAAGAATTCCTGAATCGCGGCTAATGAGTCGTTACCAGTCGTTCCTTCTTTGAATAAAATTGAAGCGCGTCAAATGCGCCGACGACGTGACGGCATCCGCGCCTGCTTTATGCTCCAACCCCAATTACGCGGACGCGCCGATTAACCCCTTAACGCGCAAACCCGCGCCGTATACGAACAACAGCCGACACGTTCGAAGCCGACGCGTTCGCTCAATTTCGCCGCTCGTCTACTCGATTATCGTACTATTTCTTTCACAGCTATTTCACGGACTTTTTTCTTACGTTTTAATAAAAATTTCTTTTGTTTAAACGGGTGAAAGAAGGGGAGGTTCGATTCCAATGTCACGCGAACGTTCTCCCTCGCGCGTTACGAAGACACCGGTCGAATTTCTGTGATTAATTGACCGACAATCCGTCATCCAAGTAGTTCACCAATAGGGTTATTATACGTTATCGCGTCGAGGCTGTCAGCTGTTGGCGTTACGGTTAAACCCACCCGAAATTTCACGCCTGCAGATGACACCGCCTAATTCACCACCGACTATCTCACGCCGCAGTGTCGGTTTAGAGACTCGGCTAGCCCCGCGCGCCGAATTCTCCTTTATTATAGGCAGGTGTAAATTATCATTATTTCCCTAACATCTGTCTCTCCGAACGATTTCGAGGCGTTACTCGGCATCGGGAATCGAACGACTCGCCGATCGATTAGCCCCCAACGCGTTAAGTTCCCCGTTTCCCGAAACTAATATCCCCCAATGCGAAATAATGGCCCGATCGCGTCGTCTCTCAAAGTACGTCCGAGGCAAATAAAAAAGGTGACACCCAACGAGTCACGTGCGCTTTCACGTTCGACTGAATACACGCGCACAGGTGGCTGCAGGACTCGTACCACGCACGTTCCAGCCCCCAAGGAGCGACAGGGAGGGGTTCGCGTGGGGGGATATTATTTCAAAAGCTTTCGGGGGGCTCGATTCTCGCGGCCGCATCGAAGACCACCGACGGAGACACCCTTTCTTCGCCCCCGAAACTACCGGCGAGCCACCCCCTCTCCGTTCGCGGTAACAATGGTCGATTTTAATACACCTCGCGCAGCGAGAGGGCGAGCGGGATCAGCGAGCGACGAGGAGAGGCGGCGGTCTACTTTTGACGCGCATCAAGCGAACAAAAGTCATGGGGAGGGTCGCAAGACGGGGAGAGCGGCGCGTGTGGCCGGCGAGAGAGAAGCGGGGCAAAAGAAACGAGGAGGAAAAAGTTAGATAAGGTGAGAGGAAGTCAAAGACAGGACGACGCGGGGGAGGGAGAAAGAGAGACGAAGTGACACGGTGGTAGAGGGTGCGAGCCACGGAGAGAAGAGAGAGAGAGAAAGAGAACGAGCGCGGAGAGAGTGGAAGGGCAGAGGAGCGTGCAAAAAGCGCACGCAAAGAAAAACAAATGAACGCTGCCTAGCCGAAACAATTGAAGCCTGCGTGGAATAGGGGTTGCTGGCCTTTTATGTTTCCCACCCTCTACGTTCGCCACCCTCAACCACCACCTTCCCCTCTGTGCCTAACCCGCAGCTATAGCCAATGCCACCTCTACCAGCGCCTCCTGTTCTTCCGTCAACCCCTCCCCTCCCCATTTTTATTCTCCTCCGTCCACCGCCCCCCTTTTTGGTCCTACCTCTCCCGCCCACCCGACCCCCTTTAATCCCCCCTTTCGCTTCGACGGGACTCGAACGAGGATATTCGAGCGATCGTTCTGATGAGGCCTTTATGCGATTCGCGAGAGCCTTTCAGCCGCGCACGCCTCGGATAAGAATTTCAATTTCTCTCTAGCGGCGCGCGATTGTATCGGCCGCCGCTTATGCATCGCTGATCGCTTCCTCGTTTCCCAGGGATAGGACTCTCCATTTATCCCTTTCCTCCCTCCTGCCTTCGGCTCTTTTTTTAACCGGCCGACCCATCGAAGAGTGCTTTCCGAGCAGAGTTTCGCGGGGGTGGCATCTCGCTTTCGGGACGCACTCGCGGGATCGAGATTTTTTACACGGTCTCCTGCCGATCGAAAACAATGAGACACGCTCGGATCGCGTGCTCTCCTTCCCTTCCCTTATGGTTCGAAACTTTACAAACCTAAAGTTGCATACCGTTCCGTGCATCACCCTCACGGATTTAGGAAAACGAGAGCTTGACGAATACTTATACCTTGTTTTATTAATTTCTTACAAAGTGGAAGAAATCAACACGGTTTATGAATCGATAGAAATACGAATCTTGCTTGCTCGCAATAACATTGAAGTTATAATTATATTTCAAACATAGTTATCTAATCGTTACAGTTAAAAAGTCGTGTAATCTTGTAAGTGATAATTTATGAAGGTGAGTACGGCTGAGTGGCTCTTGCTCGTATTATGTACCTGTTTGCCATCTGGCGTCAGTTTCTTTTTTTTTTATTTTTCTGAGTGACTTATTTATGTGTAGAATTTCAGAAACTCTTCTTTACTTTCGCAAGCTGATAAGATTTGATGTATGAACAACAGTGATGGCAGGAAATTAGTCATAGTCAATGCTTACCATTATACAATACAGATAACAAATCTGGAATCACTTACCGATTTTCGTTAAAATTGTACTACAAGACGAAGACTACAAAAATTTCATCCATTGTTTAAACTGTTTTAATTCGATAATTAAACTATTCCCTGAATTTAATTTGAAGTCATAAAATAATAAATGATGAAAAAAGTATGAGAGTTTTTCTTCATAAGAACAAAATTCTATACCAAAGAAATAAGAAATATTGCCCATTGTCTAAATTGCATAGTATAAAAAAATTTGTAAGAGTATTTTCAAGCTAGAAGTGTGATATTTTTTGTTAACAACAATGAACTCAAATCGAGACTTTTACAACAAAGCAATAGTCCAGTTTATAGAATTTTAGAAAAAATTTTAGGAGAAAATAGTGATCATTTCGTTAAATACAATAGCGTTTCAGAAAGGTTTACAATAATTGAAACTTATTCTAAAAATCCGCCCGAACTTTTTCCGATATCCAATAAATAAAACGAAATATTTTTTAGCTTCACTTATGAATTATTTATTTTATGTCTATGACCTGTTTACTCAAATAAAGAAGTCCTTTGCCTCCCTCATTTACAAAGTGATCCCAATCTTTTCAGCAGTAATGTATGTATTTATCATTCACAGGAGAAATAAATAAAAAACGTACTAAAGTTACAGAGGGATAAATATGTATACTAACTTTAACGATTTGGAAGAGAAAATCATATTTAACCCTGCTACGTTTCTCTTAAAAATTATTAATGGAATAATTTTTACTATTATTGTGTTAATAACACCATACATAATAAAGTCTTGATATTACTCTAAAGAATAAGAAACCTAAATATAATTATATTCAACTCATATTTCTTCTAAAAAAATAGCTGCTAAAGGAAACACAAAAAAGATTCAAAAACAGAAGAAAGCTAAAAATTGAAATTAAAATATTTGAAAATATACAAAAATTCAAAAATATTAAAATAAAAATATTAAAATATACAAAAATTCAAAAATGCAAAAATTAAAATATTCCGAAATTTAAAAAATTTGAAACTTTAAAAATTTTAACAATTCGAGACATTAAAAATTCGAAACTTAACACAATTATAAAATTTGTGAAATTAAAAAGTCAAAAATTCTGAAATTTTAATATTACTCTCTGTCCTATTAGTCTATAATTTCACTTTAAAACTGCATATCCAATTAAAAGTACATTCATTGATATGTATCTGTATCAATGTATACTGTGCGTCAAAACACTCATTGTATTATAAGTAGACTGCGGATATTTATGCAAATTCACATTCTCAAGGGCATAGAAAAAGAAAGTCTTACCTTCTGCTTTAGAAAAAGTCCAAAGAAGTTCTAAATATCATAATATTTATTTTATTAGTGACAGTTCATACATTTTTACATCTAAGCACATTCTAATGCAGTTCAGCACATTTAAATTTCTCATAAATGCATAAACATCCGCAGTTTAATTATAAGAAAAAAGGGACCCTTCCGTTAATTATTATGAGATAATTATAAAATCAAAACAACATTCCTTGGAAAACATACCCACACTTCAAGCACCAAGCAGGCATCGGGTGTTATCATCCCGTCGAAGTCCAGTAAAAACGCAGAATGCAGTTTTGGATGTTTCGCCTACTAGCGACGAAACGGAGTAAGATTGAAAAGATTGGATGAAATCCCATACTCACCGCGCGACTTTGCAGGAAATTCGGAGCATAGGAAGCAGCAACCAGATGATCCTGGGGACACTATCGAGACACAGCACTCTAACCGGCGGCCACTCAGTCAAAGCTAAACGTCACGACAATCCGCGCGCACTACTCATCGAGCCGCGTTGACGACGCGTGTCACGCGTCACGCGAAAATTCAAAACCGAAATTTCCGAGCATTGTCCTCGCGTCATCGCGTCAGTCACACGCGACGATTCCGAGAAACGCAGTAGCCTCGGAGCCAAGCTCGCCGCGACCGACCACTGACCGGGCTAAGACGGACAACGGAAAAAAAAACAAACTCAACGTAAACACCGTCGAAGACCGTAAACAACACTCGCGCCCACGGTCACGAACGACACGCTTGACAAACGCGCCGTTTCTTTGACTGTTTCACCGAGCACCGCGAAAACGATAGTTCTTGCCAAGCGTAGTTCTCCGATCGAGAATCGAAGGCGCCCACGGCTCGACCATAGCGCGCTCTTCTCTCATTGGTCCCGCGAATACGAGAAAACTCTCGATTCGCGACCCTCGTCAATTCCTATAGGCCAATCCGTTTGCAACAATCGAAAGCAAACAATGTATCGAGCGTTCGAATATGGTGCTCGTGATAGGTTAAGTTCCCAAACACCCGCCAAACGACGTTAAACGTTTAAATGTTTCTAAATGTGAGAATATCCTCCGAGAGAAAACGCATTTTACCTCATTCGCAGCATGGTTTGTTGTCAAAACGACAATGAGCACTGATATATCACTTGTCGAAGGAACGCGAACACTTGACACTACGACTCGTTCGAAATTGCGACTTTGCTCTGCACGCAGGGATTGATAATGTTGACAGCTTCGCATTGAGACACGATTTTACTTTCACTGTCCCAAAAAAGGCAGAAAAACAGTAGACTTCGGTGAAGCGAGAAGAACGATCGAACCAACGGACTTGACCGTATCGCGCGCAGCATGGAACTGAACGCTTCGCGACCATGCGAGCCCCACTACGCCGCAACCCCCACCACCAATCCCAACCGCGGACTAACCACGGCTATCAAACTCCTTCCAAAAATTACGATCATAATCTTTTATAATCTCGTACTTCGAGCATGGCACATTCAAACTCTCTACCATCTAAACTAAAACCGCAAACATTTATAAACAATTTTTTAATGTATTATGAGACTGAAGCAAAAAATTCATGAAAAATTACATTTTTAGGATCGTCACTATATTATACTGGCGGGAAAAATGAAATGATCACTAAATTTTTTTTATATGAAAACCTGTCGAATTTTAAACTGTTACAATTCCGTGAAAAAAATCGTATAACAATCTTATTTTAAGGGAGAGACTCGAGTAAAGCACTAAAAATTATGTGATTTTTAGAAATTTTTTACGAATGGCTTGATGAAAATTTCTAAAAATTTTAGAGTATTTTTGTTTACATTTCGAAATATGAACAAAATTTTGTTTACGTTTTTGTGTCTATTTTTTGCCGAGCGATTAAGTTCCATACCATAATTGGATTAAGTACTATAATTGTTTTTATTAATAACATATTAATAAAATGGCGGAGGTTTGAATTGAGGTTTTTTAATTTCGAAATTCGATTAATTTTTAACCTATCTGTATAATAAGAAGTGTGAAATTGTTAATGAAAAAAGATTTCCGTGGTCACTCCTGTGTCAATATTTCAGACTGATTGGTCAAATAATTTTTTTAAGGTTTTTACTTCAGTGTAACGTATATATTTAAAATAAACTATTAGAAATTACAAAAAATATTTTTTGTACATTCAATACCTTTATTAATAAATAGACTAAATTTTATTTATGTTGAATATCTTGTGCATTAAAAGAAAATTCACAAAGAATGACAATTTTTTATGGAGCTTCGCAGTGCCAAGACTCCTTAAAACGTGAAGCTTCAGGTTTCATAATATTCAATTTTTGGAAAAAGGTTTTTAAATTATAATCCGGTTAAGAAAAATGAAGATACTTTTTCTCATAAAACATTTTATAAATTCAAACATTTCTACGTACATTAACAAATTTTTCTCTTGATTAAAAATACCATGTGTTTGAAGATTAAAATCTGTCCATCACAGCGATACCTTAAAATTTGAGGTACGATTTTTCGTCACTTAGTCAAAGTCAAGGTATTTGTCCAAGGTGTTCTATGATTTGTTGTATTGACAACTTTTCATCGAAAAAGTGAAAACTTCATTTCCATCCACAATCAAGAGTAGGTATAATTCTCTAATAAGTACTATGATATATGGAGTTGCGGACAAAAGTTTACGAACGATCGCGATTTTCGTATTTTATGCGCTTTTGTGTATTTCATTTGGAATTATACAAAAATCTAATTATATTAATTCGGTGAATTCCTGCAGATCATTAAATTCTCTATCGATGTATGTACATAATTAAATTTTTCTATGACTTCAAATGAAATATATGAAGTTACATGAAATACGAAAATCGATATTGTTCGGAAAATTTTGTCCATAACTTTATATATCAACAATTAAATTAGTATCCCTCAACGCCACCGGGCTGAATCTCTGAAGTTGAGTGGCACATTTATTTTAGACAAAAGGTAAACTTATCTGCTTCTGTTCACCTAAAAAATTTTTCATGATAAGATTAATCAATATTTTTCTCATACCAATTGATAAATATAGCCTGTTACTTATACATGGATAATTATTTTTCTGAACTTGAGATTTTAAAATTATTTTGAAAAGTCGAGGAAAGTGACAATGTGGACCATGATTGGTCCATGTTAATTTTATCCATTTTGACTTTCTTTGAGTTTAATGTGTGAAATGTCCAAAACGGATTCATTCCTTATGCATTGGTTCCATCACTTGTAATAGTGGCATTTTTTTATATGCGACTATGGTCAACATTTTTTATAAATTTGCATTACACTTTTTTCAAATTTTTTAACTTTGTGACCTTATTTTAGTATTAAAGTAGAAAATCTGTAAAAAATCAACTATTCGATACAACGTTTTTTACGTTTTCCGTTCTGGTCCAAATTAATGCTCCAATTTGCGTAACTGTTTTTAACAAAATTTAATAAAATCAAAGTAACTGAATTTTCAGGTTAAAAAGCTACTAATACATCATCTCAAGTCCATCATCTAGCATTTTTATCTTTTGTACAATTCTTTCATAATATAATTCTTATTCTTATAACATGCATTCTTTTTAAACAAAAAAAGTCCATATGACTACTTTCACCCGTATAAAAATAATTTTATTGAACACTTCATGTTTTTCAATAACATTCTAAACAGAAAATATTAGAAAACAAGATCTAATAAATGTTCACGAATAACGATTGAATTGACAGGAAATAAGAATCCCCCCGGACATTTAACGTGTCCTCGAGCGCGAACTCACCCCTCGACTATCGAGGGTCCACCCTCTTCCACCCTAAAATGAGCCCGAACCATACGGTAAGACGCATTGTTACATTCGATCCCTCGATATCATCGTCGTTGATTCATCCGATACGTTGAAAGGAACTGTCCTTTTCTTCCTTGTCACGCGGCGTACTTGTGAAGGACGCGTCGACCCGCAGGTGTCGCGCAGTTCTTCCTCTTTTTTTTTTTTTTTTTTTAACTGGAATCAGAAAGGAGCGACGGAAAAGGAGGAAGACGTGTTTCCTTTCCAAAAAGAAGAAGGAGCCGGGAGATGCACTCATATGCATCGCGGCCGACGGCTGGAATGCGATGGAACTTCCAGCGGGCATTGTCGCGAAATTCCGTGGACGTAATTTCGAGCGGCTCGTGAAGCGTCACAATAAATTGCGTCTGCGATGAAAGAAGAGCTTCTCGGAAAGAAAAACGGGAAATCAAGCGGGATTTTAAGTGGGTGCGCTACGCGTTTCAACGAAGGAGAACGCGTTTCTCCGCAAGGAAAATTGTCGCAATTGTCAGTTTTTTTTAAATTGAATGTTTCATAATGCGAGGAGAAAATTTGATCGCCACTCGGCACCGTCGCATCGTTCAAACTGCTAACAGTTATTTCGTTACGACACGAATTAGCGATTATTGCTGCGCAGGCGTCGACAAGCTACAGGAAACGATTATTAAGTCCGAACCCTTGTCTTCTTCTTCGAACGAGACGCAATTTATAATTCAACCGTTTGTCCAGCGGTATCTAATTGCGTACGCCCCGAAGATCTCTGGATATGCATCTAATTGTTACGGTTGTTTCCACTTAAACGCAACTTCGGTTGGCGATCCATGGCAATTAAACAAACTATCCGAATTCTTGCTTCACGAACCGTTTCGAAAAACCTCTCTCGGCCGTTACGAAGTTATTAGCCGAGAAACCCGAGCATCATAAAATCATCATTCTATTTGCCTCAATCAATTAGGTGTCCCCCAGCGAAATATCGAGTTACCGTGTTCATTGAATCGTCAATATGACCAATTGTTATCGGTACTGCTTTCTCATGCGGCGGCTCTTTCGATCCAGAAATATCGTCGGAGCAAGTACTCTCTCTCGGTTCCCCGATTCCTGGCGAAATTTTAATGATTTCTTCAAATTCTAACGACGTTGCGCGTCTACGAGCACATTTTCAATCAGTGAAAAATGAATATTCTTTAATTAAACGTCGAAAGGTCTCCATAAAGACGAATGAATGGACGGACTGACAAGAACGAGGGGAGTTCCGAGCGTTCCGGTGCCGGCCTTTGGGAGTTGAACATCGGTTCTCGAGACGTCGATTCGCGATTTTTAATCGTCGAGCAGCAAAACGCGTCTCGGCGGGCGCACGCGCCATCGTCTATATCGCCTTAAGAAGACAATTGCCGGGGGAAGAATGGCGCCGTAAATGTGATAGCGTGGGATAAAAGAATACGGAATAAGAACGGGCTCGCTCGGTGGCCAAGGCGGTGTTGGTGTTTCTGGACGTACACAAAGAGAGCGAGTTCGTAGACCGCGAGGGCGGTGGAAAGCCGAGGGAGCCCTCGCTGGTGGCACTGTGGCACCTATACATTTAAATAAATAGCGTTTCATTATAACTTTTGTGCGCGCGTTACTGTCCGCCTGACAATGCCTGAAACAAAGCGCCCTTCCATTGTTTTCGAAATAAAAGAGCGCCGGCCCCACGGCATGGCCGCCGCCGCCGCCGCCGACGTCGACGACGGCCGTCGACGTCCATGCCGTCTCCAGCTTCGGATCGACATCGTCTTCGCGGAGGCAGATCGTGTTCGTCCCGTCCCATCGCCGAGTCGAACACACAGTTTCTTACGACTCATGCAGACGATTTCGCTTTAATTGCGGCGCGTTGAAATTTCAACTTTCAACGCGCGAAACTCGGTCTGAGCGATTTTTGCAATACAGGGTGTAACAAAGAGCTCATTAATTTATATGCGCCTACACGTTCTCTCAGAAAATCGCAAACGTTTCTACCAGCAAACTATACCTCCAATTACGCCAAAACTGATACTATTAACCGTCTGTGCATTACGGCAAATGCATTTGGCTCAGTTTCGATATTCAGAAAACAAATTTTTGATTTCTTTTGATTTTTCTCTTTGATTTTTCTCTTTCTACTTAATCTCGATATATATAATTTGCAATTTATAATTTAAAGTTATTATTTTCTTTATATTTGTTGTTCGTCATCTATTGAATTGTAATTAACTACTTGTATACTAATGGGAATTGCTTCCCGTATATAAATAAATAAATATATAAATTGTTACAGTTCCCTGAAAGAGGTGATTTGTTGACGAGTTATTAACGAAAAACACCGACTAATCAGGGAGAAATACAGCGGACTGATGCCGCCGGTGCGAACGATGCCGGCCCAATGTTACTTACAGTTGAAGTCCGCGCTGAAATTGATCCAATGTACTCGTACTATAGGAAAAATTGTTTAAAATCAACTCAGAAATCGTCCCTTTCAAGGACCTATAACATTTTTGTTACACTCTGTATAGCATCGTGTCTAAAAATTACTGTGAGTTTTATAAAGAGACAAATAACACAAGGAATTATGTCGAACACGAAGATGAGTTGCATCGTCGCAGTGGGACGAAATGCTTAGATTCCTGGACATGCAATTGTCTCACATATGATTTACCGTATCTGCATCAAACTTGGCAGAAATAATAAGTACATAATGAAATATTATCGATTTCAGATCGCCAAATCGATTTTTGGTCACCCGGGGACTTGTTACTCGTGTGTAAAGCCTCATTTTGTTACAAGTTATAATCAAGCAAATTAAACAATAATGAAATAATGATACAAGTACATACTGAAGAAAGCAGTTATAATTAACTTACATTTTCGTTTCAGTAAAATGAAACTCTTTTATATTCATTACGACGTGATTTAAGAATTTGAAAATTACAAGTAGTATAGTTTATCGTTTTAAAACAAAAAACCTGAAATAACTCTGATATTCCAAATTGGAAATATATTTTTTCAGGTGCATGATTGAGTAATAATATTATTTCAGGAAACATCATTTTTATATGAATACAATCTTGAATGAAATCTGGAGTAGATTGCAATCTGCAGTAAGTTTCTGTTATAACTTGTTCACTTCACATGTATAGTACTTTCCTGTCAGCTAAATCTGATCGAGCAGATTTTGACTGTCAGACTGCTGTAGATTTGATGCAGGGTTTATGAAATGCAAGTCTGTCAATAGACTGGCGACAGAAACCGCGCAGGTGCTGCTGACATAACCAGTTAGCTGAAATTAAATTCTCTTTATAATAATAAATAGTCAAATATGAATACAATATTGAGTCAAAATGAAAAAAAATATTTCTTCATATCTGTAGCAAATATTTACTTCAATAGAATGACATACTCTCAAATTAAACGTAAAAAATTGCATTCTAGAAAACTTAAAACAAATTTTTTAAAAATTTCTGATTCTTTAGTATCTCAGAATACGATAGACTTAATTACAAAGATGAAAATTCATAAATGAAATTTTCGTGTATGTCGCATTCTTTGAAGGCGTCGCGTCGTTCCACTGTGCGTCGCGAAGACGGGCTGCGCGATGCAATTCCGCGCGAATTCCAGCGAGAGGGATTGCAACGAATTTCGAAGGAATAAAAATTGCGAACGCAGCATCTGTAAATAATACATACGCGGTACGTGCGAGGAGTTTTCAGCGCGAGCTCGCGAGTGCATAAAGGCCCGGTAAATATAACTGCGCGATATTGTGCACACGGTCCGCTTTGTAAGGAGCGAGCTGCCGTCTTAATATCGCGGGAGGAAGGATTAACCGCGGGACCCGTCTAAGAATGGAAGGATCACGGTGGGATTCTAATTAAACGGAAAACAGCTTCATTAAGTTCGTAACTGCCTCGGGGCCATGCTCCGTGGTTTCGTGCTCGCGCCATGTTAAGCCGAACCCTTGGATGCATGAACTCTATAGCGGCAAGTCGTGTATTGCGCCCTAATTATCTAACTATCCGCACGTGCAGACGCTATTTTCGTGGTAGGTCCAGATCAATGTTTCCTACACATGATTAATAGAAGCGCAGTCGGCACTGGAGAAGATTCGGTGTTACAGATTAGCGATGCCGCCGAAAACAGATTCACTGATTAGGTGATTAGGTGATTGAAAGAAAAAGTCGCGGAGACTGCGATCAAGATTTTTAATCGATTCGAACGAAAGATAACCACGATCTAAACGTCACGCTTTGGCATTGTTTGCGTTCGTCGCCGGCAGCGGCAAATCCATACATCGATCAACGTCGTTAATTTCCTTTCGGATTCAATCGGATTTAATCGAGCTCATCAGATAGCGACCGATCGATATTAAATGTAACTGTCGCCGGGACTGAAACGAGGCTAACTTACTCCGAGGGAATATTTACAAATCCAGGAGCGGTGGCTGGTATCCTCGCGATTTCGCGTGTCCAGCGGCTGTCTGAAAGGGGCGGAGGGTAGAGGAGGTGCGGCGGGCGGCTGCAGAATCAAAAGCGGCGCAAAGTTGTCGCCGTCGATGCAGTTACAGTGGCTTCGTTACGCGTCGATTTGCAGGCCGGTTGAAAGACACCAATTTATAATTATTGCATTGAATAGACTGGCACCGTACACGCCGCACTCCCTACCATTCGATATTACCATCCATTGTGCAGTTTAGATTCTATGCACCCGTCGTCCCCTTCCCGCCACCTTTGCGCTTTTCCTCTCTTTCCTCTCCCCCTTTTTCGTTTCCAACATGGATACCGTCCCCCGTGGATTATTCGCTTCTTTATGCGCTGCAACTTATCGACAATAGCGCCAACGTTGTATTCTTTTGCAAGCATCGGCGAGTAAATAAAGGACTGGAGAAAGCAGCCAAGAAACGTTGGTAAGAGTTCGCCGCATAGCTAAGCACGGAGTCGCCTCCTCAATTAACGTGTTCCCAGAGTCCACGGGATTGGGCAGAGGTGAAGGGGCCGCGAGAAAAAAAAGGGCAACGAGACAAAGGGGCGGCAGATTGGCGATTGCAATTTGCAGAATGGACCCGCGAGGATGGGTGCAGATCGGGGAAAACGTGGAGAAGAGAAGAACGAAACGGCGATGGAGAGGAGCTCGGAGGGCGAGCACGGGGAGGAAAAAGATCGAAAGGGGGTGGTAACGGCGGCGGAAAGGCAGAGGCAGAATGCAACGAATTCGAAAAGAGCGGAGTCCTGTGCCTGCATACGTAATGCCATCGGGCCATTGTCAACTGGCGCCGGCCCTCTTTTGTCTCCCGCAGGGGGGCAGAGGAGAGACGAGAGGGCGGCGGTGGCCTGGGGAGGGTCGAAGGGGCAGAGCTGCCCCCGGTACCCGGCAGTCGCGGGAAAATTCTGATCGCAGCCAGGGACCGATATCGATCTTCGGCCGATCATTTGCATGCTCATTGTTCGAGCATCCGACGAAAATTCCGGCGACGACGCCCGGCGTCGCCGCCGAGAACAATATTCTCGCAGCCGCGGCCCTTCCTTTTCACGCCCTGCTCTCTAAGGATGGGGGCAGGGCACAGGTGTCCGTAGCAATAAGCGCGTGCTTCCGGTTCTTGGCCGATTGTTTATCCGACGCTTCATTTGTCCCGGATCGATCGCGCTCCTTCGAATTCCGCGTCCAATCGCAACGTAGTCATTTTCAACGGATAATCAAACGGAGACAATGCGCGCGGTCGACAAAATGCGGAAAAGCGTTGAGAATCCATGGGAAATCCAACGCGTCCGTTTCGTCGGGTCGTGGAAAACCGCGAAGAGGAAATCAGCGATCACGGCGCCGCGCGCCGCGCCGGTATTCGTCTTCTGACAAGCCGAATTAATTCGCGCGACGCCGACAGACGTTCGTCTATGACGGAGCACGAAAGAAGAGCGAGTGGCGCGAGGGTGGAGGGTGGATAGCTGGAGATGGTAGAAGAGACAAGCGGAAAAGTAACAGACGGAGAGAAAGGAGGGGAATGGGGGAGAAAGAGAGACATCGGTGCACATATTTTTATGTCATCGCAGTAGAGGCGATGCATTGTTGTCGCGAGACAAAGGCAAATGTGGCGGAAAAATTGCGGAGGAAAGGCGAGGCGCGGGGAATCCTGGCTCTGCGATGGGTGTCGGACGGCGAAAAAGAGCGGAAAAGGGATGGAAGATCCCCCGGAGGGAGGAGGATGCTACACGCACGCGACAAAGCGGAATAGGTTAATGCCGGATCTCGCGCGATTGCATGACGATCCTTTCCACGGAATGTTCCGCGAAATGTACGCTCGCTGAATAAATTCTAAGCGCAAACAGGAAGCTCCCTGTTCCATGAAAATCATAACGCCCTGCGATTGATCGCGCGATTAAAATTTATTCCGCGGAATATTTCTGTCGTCTCACCGCGCGACGCCGTTCTTTCGAAATACTGTCGAATCGATCAAACGCGCGTATTCCTGAACGTTCCTCGATCCATCGAGCTCTCAACATTATTCGAAACCTTTTGTTATTTTTCAAGGTCGGTCTAACACCTAGGGTAATGGTCCCTATTAATGAGCCTGTACCTATTAGTGTGCCTCTACACTTAAATAAATTGTAAAGAAGAATATCTCTAAGAAATAAAAGAAAAACATGTTTTTAAATAAAGTCAAAGTATTAAACTTAATGAAAAAAAAATGTTTTTCTTTCATTTCTAAAGGTATTCCTTTTTTATAACTTATTTAAATGTAACTGACAGGTTCATGCTCACTGATAGGGACCAGTAACCTAATAGGTGGACAAGCTACTTATATTCAGGGTTTCCCAGTAACTCTGTCACCGAAATAAGTTCTTTATTTTAAATAGTACGAGAAAATATTAAGCACAAAAGTTGTATATACGAGATTTAGAGGTCAAGTTGATTTTTTTATATGGAATGTCTAATTTTTTATGTTTGAATTCGATAAAATGACATTTTCTTGATATAAAATTATTAAGGTACATTTGCTTGAAAATTGACCATTTTTGAGATATTAGACTTTATTTTTCCTACTATTTTCATTGAACAGATTTAAAGATATGCTCAACACTTCGATGTAAACAAATATCAATATTGTGTATCGAGATGCACGGATTAGCGCAGTATGTGCTGTAATCTGTAATAGACTCGGAAACGATAAGAAATGTAGAGGATAAAACGGTTCAGTCTAAAATGTTGCATCCAGGTACATAGACGAAATTTCGAACATATTTCATAATAATAATTTTATACTCAAAAAATGTCATTTGATCGAATTGGAGCATAAAAAGTTAGACATTCCATATAAAAAACCAACTTGACCTCTAGATCTTCTATACGCCTCCATCTGTGAAAAATTTGTCCATACCATACAATGTGTTTTTTCAAACGGTACAACTTTTCTAAGCAACATTTTCTCGTACTGTTTAAAATAACAAAGATATATCGATGGACAGAGTTAGTGGGACACCCTGTAGATGGGTGAGACCGTCCAGTTACAATGCCAATGGTTTTTACTGAAAATTAAAATAAATATTTTATTTTGCAGCACAATAAAATGTATGTCTACTCTAAATTACTTGAGCAATGTTTTAATTTATTCAAAACAAGAACAATGTTAAGATTTTTTCATAAAAAAAATGGTCCAACTATCCCGGACTTAGCCTAATAAAAAAATCTCGTCTCCTCGACACGACGATTTCGAGGAACGCGTGTCGGCCCGAAGAAAGCGACTACTCTCGGCGCAGGATAGAGGGGAAAAGAAAAAAAAGGAAATCGGGGGTGGAGGAGACGTAGCAACTACAATTAAGCCAGTCAGTCCGTGGCTGAGTTGTTCCATTGAGAGAATTGGCCTGCACAGGCAGCGAACTATCGAGCAGAATTGAGAGCCGGCGGGGAGATTTCGCAGATTATCAAGCATCAGTTGCCGGGAAGAATAAGCAACCGCCAACCGTCATTTAACTTTAACGCTCCAACTGCCCTCGTCCGCACCCCCGGCAACCCCCGAGGGCCTCCGCTGGTCCATGCTAATTAAATCTGCCTACGTACCTACCCCCTCCGCGGTATTGCCCTCGACTAGACCTCTTCGTCGACCTTTTGCCCCTCTCGAACCATCCCGATGATGCTACTTTATTTATGTGTACAGCGCGAACCAACCGTTTCTATCATTTCTACCATTCCTGCCGTTTCGTCGACGTCGCTATTTTGATTTTCCATTTTTCGCTGTGCCACCGACTCGTCGTTCTTCCCTCTTCGCCAGAGGTAGCCCGATTAAAATTTTGCATTATCAGCAACGTCGCGAAATAACTCCGAAAGGAATCCAAAAAATCTGTGTCACGGAACAGTCGGATAAAAGCGTTCGAAGTTCTCCAGAAGAGCCGCGCGGCGCATTCGTATTCGTTGTTTCCTGGAAACAGCGTGGAACGTGCGGTGCCGTCTGACGCATAACCGACCGGAACTACTGGGTTACACGACACCATCCTGCGCAAGTTTCTTCGCGTGTTCTGAATATTCTTGGCCGTTGATACACCGGCGTAACAGAAGCCTGTGTTTGCTATCATCCAACTTTCAGGATATCTGCTCGAGCGTCTGGCAAATATCAAAATAAATATCTTATCTTGCCCGAGACTCGAAGGATAGGCAAGCGAAACATGACGAGATTTCCCTCGTACAGACTTTAGAATTGTTTCAAAAAGTCTCGACGCGTTCGTTTTAAATTTCGACAAAAAGAGATGCTCGTTCATCCTTGAGCTTCGTCTTCGTCGCAGATTCTTTTCGCAGTATCTGAGTATCTGGGCGCGGAACTCTGTCTTAGCGATGGCACTCTCGTATTCATTTGATTCAGCTATGCAGCTTACCCCCGACGAGGCGCAAGGTAAAGCGTAGGAGTATGTGTTATTCGTTTCCACAATAGCGTCATTGTTGGAAGCATTGTGCTTCCACCCCATTCCGTAGATTCGTCGCGAACACTTTACCTCCTACTCCTTTCTGCTCGCGAATACACGTATACGTGCTTTACACGCACGAGCACCCTTCTTCTTCTTCTGCTTCTTCCACCACCTTCTCGTTTTCCACCTCAACCCATCGCCATCGCCGTTACCTCTTTACTGGTTCACAACTCGCGCCTCTATTCTTCTTGTTATTACGACGAGAGAAAGAGGCGCGAGTTACCCCATCGATATCGACTCTCTCCACGTAGAGCGTCGAGGGTGTTTCTTTCCCCCGAATCTCGGCCGCGCGTCGCGGCGCGCTCGTCTTTACGCGTTCGTTCGAACGGACGGACGAACGATTTCGAAAAATAGATGCAACCTAACGACGATCGATCCACCGATTGTGCCACCCTCGCATCGCGCCACGGTCTACAATGTTGCGTTTGCAACGAGCAATAAATAACAGTTCTGACAACTGAATCGTTCGACTGTCATCGGCGTAAAAATTAACAAACGCCCGGAACGCGGCGGCCGGGCGACGCACAATGAGATTCTGAACAGCGAGAATCCGGAACGTCACTCGGACCGTTAAGCCCCGAGTCTATAACTAACGTTATCGAGTTTCCAGTATCGCGTCTAAGCTAGTATCACGGCTATAGCTTCGCCTGTGAATCTAAATGCGTGCTCTGCGAGCATAAACCTCCACGAATTACTGTGTGGCTCGTCCAGGAACGATGCCTGATTAACGACGGCACGATATTGTCCCGGGGTTGCTCGAAAAGGGGGACAAGGGACAGTAATGCGCTCATCTCCCGTGCACAATAGAACAATGCGTTCCATAAGTAAAGCGCCACCACTCTCACGAAATGTACACACGCGAACCCAACCGCCGCGCCGCGACGCGCTACGCCGGCGTGTGTGCATCTTCGAATGAACCCCACACTTAAATGCGCTGCGTATCCGAGGGGAAACGACTCGAGAGCTCGAACACCCTGAAAGATCGTCGGATTCGACGTCTCGTAATCGAGTATTAGGAGGAATCGGTGGAAGATGCAAAGGGAGCGTCGACTGATTACCGGGCGACTAAGACGATAGGAAAACGGTGCTAATGGTCGAGGGCGGAGCAGAGACGGTGGAGAACCACTTAATTCTCTGAAGTAAGGAAACGGTTCGGAAGTCGATACCCAAAGTTCTCAATACTCAAGGTAAGAGAACGAAAAGACAAACGGACGTGCTACAACGAGGAAACAATGAGTCGCCGTCGGTCGAGGAGGACGAGCGAGCGAGTGAGCAAGCCACCATCAAACAATGCGCCGAAACAATACGGGGAAGGAGGATGCCATCGCGTAACAATATGGACAATAGACAGATGGGCACAAAGAGCGACAGAGAGAAAGAGGAGGCGAGGAGGGGGCGAAAGAGGGAAAACGCGTAAAACGGAGGAAGATGGAGATCGAGGACATTAGCGAAAAGCGCGAGCGAGCGCAAGGTGGAAAGAAAGACACGGTCACCGGCACGGCGCGACGCGGCGCCGCGGCGCGCGGCAGAAGTGGGAGAGACAGAGAGAAGGTCGTGGCTACTGCGGAGTCCGGACAGCTAAAGCAGCTCTAACGCGGACGACGTGATTTCGGCGCCCATTGTTGGGGCTAGTTTCCCCGTGGCACCGGAGCTCGGAGAAAAAACCGGATCACGCGTCACCGTGTCTCTCCAACTCGAGGCGATCTAATGATCCTCAAGGAAGTGATCAGAAAACGTGTCCTCTCCTATTGGTCGACGTCCTGCTGATCTAAAACAATCGGTAACTGAAATTACCTACTCCATCAATTCTCAACTCTTTCTCCTGAAAGAGTGCATATTTACAACTGATCGAGACGTTATTTTCAATGTATCCTTATCTTTCGCATCGCATATTCAATGTGTCAATGTGAAACAAAGCCTTGAATATCAGCAAAAAGCTACTTCATGCCTTGGAAATTGTATTTTGACCAACTTTATTCAAAAAGACGCCACTGTGCGACATTCGTCTGCGATTAATTCGCTCCAAGAATTTCGTCGAACTTCGCCCTCAAAGACTTATTTCGCACTAGGCCGAAAACAGAGTCACTTGTTCTGGAGGAAAAAAAAAAACGAGAACGCGATATTTTCCGCTTGGGTCGTTTTCGAAAAGCGGCGCCGCAGCGAGTCACGGTAACCCAGTTTCGTGGGAGAATCGAGCGCGATCGTCGCCGGGCCAAGAAGAAGACCCCTTAAGGCGTGTCCACAAGCAAAATCGCGACGCATGCCGGCCGGCTGCTGCGAGCTTTATGATCGAAAGCGAGACCGCGCCAGGGATGGGTTAACAATGCGCGCGAGCGAGAAGGAGAATGTCAAGTGGACATTGTTGACGGTGACAATGCCGCTGAAATTGCCGGAGAACAAAGAGGTCTTATGATGACGCTGCTGGCGAGCGAGCGAGCGAGCGAACAAGCGAATTGAGCGAGTTGCTCGTGGACAGGGACTTCCCCCATACTCTCTCTCCTCCGCGCGCTGGTACACTCTTCGCGCACCCTCTTCCTCTCTCGCTCGCTCCTACCACGCAAGCACCCCTTGTGTATCGCATGGCATTATAACCGTCGCCTCTATCGCGACGCCTGCGTCGATACTCGTGAATTAAGCACCTTGATCCATTAAGGACCGGCGTACTCGTGTAGTCGAAGTTAACGGTTCTGTTTGGCATTGTTTTAACGCCGCGGTGACGGTGTCTGACGCGTTAATGCGACGACGGATAACGCATTAACGATCCCGCGCCATACGCCGTTAAGACGCCGCGCGTATCGATAAGCCGCGAAGACGCGGTTTCCGGAATGATCGCAATTCGATTCGAGCATGATCCTAACGGACAGTGCATGAAGTGGACTTATGAGCGAGCGGCGCTCGGTTTAAGGGGGAATTCCATACAGACTGCTAAAAATAAGCAGATATTTGCGGATTTTTCACAAAAAATCTATTAAAGGAGTCATTTGGAACTTTCGGAAGGCCCTGTATAATAATACAGGGTGATTGACGCAACTGTAACAAGCCACATCTTTTTTTGGTTAAAGTAAAACAAAGTTAGAGGAAAGAAATGAATGATTCAAAATGAACTACTTATTTGAGATCATGTCTTTTCTATAAATGCAATAATACATGTGCATTATGTTGTTGCACTATTTCTTTAGATGGAAACATTTTAAATATTTACCTGTATCGAATCTTCTTAATATTTTATCTAATAAAGTGTTAGGGTAATATGGTCGAAGAATAAGAAGTTCGCGTGATATTTTGAAAAAATGTCTTTAAAAGAGATACTCAAGTACCGCATTATGATGCTTTAAATGCCGAAAGATACTTGGATTTTTTATAATTAATAGTTCTAAAACTTTTTCATGTTGTTCCACTACAAACTCTATTAAATTTTTAATATTTAACAATAAGTTCTTCAGTCCACGGTTTCTGACGACCTAAACCTTCTATATTCTTTCCGATGAGCTTATTTAAAAAATAAGATGTATTCAGATACTTTGAATTCTGCAGAAGATCTAAGAGAGCAAGTAAGAATCACACAGATCAACTTATTTCAGTTATGGAAATACTTAAAAAGTTCTACAAAATGTTTAGAATGTAATAGAAAGGCGTTTAAGCATCTCTTGTAACGGAAACTTATCATTTCTCGGCCATACTACCTTAACACTCTTTTTACGAAGAATAATAAGAAGATTCGATACACATAAAGGAAAGGGAATCTTTCTATTTAAAAATATAGTGGAACTGCATAATGCACATGCATTGTTGCACTTGGGAAAAACATGGTCGCAAATAAGGAAACCATTCTGAATTATTAATCTTTTTCCTCTGACTTTTTTCCAACTTCAACCAAAAAAATATGTGGCTTGTTGCAGTTGCGTGAATCACCCCGTATATTCTTCGCTGATGAAATCTTGGCCGGCTTCTTACAAACTAAAACTGCAGCGGGGAAAGAAGAATCATCCATTCATATTACTCGATTTTAAGTAGTGACGCCCCCTAATCAGACAGAATGTTATTATTGGCTGAGCCGATCATGTGATACAAGATTTCTCTTTCCCCGCCACAGGTTTAGCTAGTAGCAAGGCGACCAACATATCACCAACGAACAGTACAGTTTAAAGTTAGAAAAAAATTTTTTTCCTGTAGGATGCCGAAATTAAAAATGCATTTAAGGGAAACAGTAAAAATATTTTGCACTTCAGCAAAAATCGACTGTTCTGTATGAATTCCCAATCGCAACTCAACTCTTTTCCTTGTACGGTCAATCCACGGTGTATTATAGAGGTGTTCCGACAAAGCACCTCTGTCTGGTTGATTTTTTATGATCAATAAATGGAAGATCCTCTGGTCGCCGCTAGGGGCGTCATAGTCAGAACTCCGCGTATGGTATGTACACCTCCGCTCAAAAGTATGTGGACACTAACCATTTTTATGAAATTTGTGATATATTATGTATACTGTTGTTGTTAGACGGTATTTATTGTTAAATTCTGTTAAGTACATGTATGTAATATATTCTAGTAGCACAAAATTAAACAATTCTGGTTTAAAAATAATGGATTGACCACCCCAAAGCCCCGATTTGAATCCCACAGAGAAACTATGGGATCACTTGGATAGAGAAGTCAGAAAACATTGTCCAAAATCAGAAAAACATTTGTGGGAAATTTTACAATCCGAATGGAACCGTATTGACAGCGAAATAATGAAAAAAATAATAGCCAGGATGCCACGACTGGTAAACGCGATTATAAAAGCACGCGGTGGATATGTGGATGAGAAGAAAATATAACGCAGCATTAGGCTTTCCGGGCGAATTTTTTTTCTTTAAGAAAATTAAATAAGTGAATTGTTTAATTTTGTGCTACTAGAATACATTACATACATGTACGTAACAGAATTTAATAATCAATACCGTCTAACAACAACAGTATACATAATATATCACAAATTTCATAAAAATGGTTAGTCTCCACATACTTTTGAGCGGGGATGTATGTGTGCGAATGAAGTGCGTTACAGATGATCACAGAGCTTTACTCGCGCTCGATCTCCTCACCACTTGAGCTCGCTGAATTAATAGAAGCGTTCCCCACGGATGTTTCTACTCAGACGCACTCTAGCGGTCACTAGAAGATCTTCCATCTAATGATCACACATTTCTGAGGGAATTTGCAACACCGTGGGTTAATCTGTCCCATTGACAAAAACCATCCATCTCGCATAAACAACTAGTTTCACAACTGTGAACAACAGTCAAAATGCCTACATTCTAAACAATTTTGTTGGCTACAGATCTTACTACTGCAGAAAGTTGTTGCAGTCTTGCCGCTGGCGGTATAAATTGGCGGACACTCTGGCTCCTTCAATTTTGCTTAAAATGAAAAAAGTAAAAAACCCAAGACGTTTGTTATTATATCGTCGATGAACCAAAGATACTACGTAAAAGTATAAACAGATCGCAGGGCCTTGCGCCATGAAGCACGTCACTTTTCATACCTAAACTTGCCTGCCGTTTGATCTGCACATGGCTACTGACAGCCGATTCCCCTTCCGTCTTCCGGCGTGCGCCTCCAAGACAAACGCACCGTCCTTCAAGGCTATGGATTCGAGCGGCCGATATTTGTTGCGTTGTTCGAAAAACGAAGCGTGACTTGTAACGCTGCGGCGATTGATCTTCGTTAAAAGAGTTCGCTTTCGCTCGTGAGATACGTAATTAACGCCGAGAATAAGCAAATCGAAGCGTAGAAGGGCGGAAGGGGAAAAAGGGACCTGGCAATCATTTTTTCCTCTCGAGCCAACAAGAATATTCAAAGTACCCCAGTCGCTCGATGCTCGAAACTTCAAGGCTGCGCCCGTATTCTTTCCTCGCGAAGGAGTGTACGGTGTATTCGCAACAGAGGGAAGACGAGAGGAGAAGGAGCGAAAGAGAAAAAGAGGTTTTATATACGTATATACATCTGTATGTACGTATATGCGGGTATACATCGCCATCGTTCCGTGCTTTCATTCGTTCGCGGAAAGAAGTAAAGAGCTTTGTCGCCGCGGCATCAAAAGCTTGAATGACGCGACGATGAAAGAAGGAAGTATCGGTACAAGAAACTGCACAGTGAATACTGAAAAGAATGTAGTCACGGAAAGGAGGAGTAACGGGGAGGGAGGGGGAGGGTGGTGAGTCGGAAAAGGAGGATGGAAGGAGTTAAAAAGGAAAGGAAAAGATAGCGAAAACGGGAAAGAGAAAAAAGGAGGGAGCCGGAGGAGCGGTATTGCGGGGGAGAAAACCTTCCAGGGAAAGACCGATAAAAGTTTCTGCCTCGAGACGGATATTGGAAATACGTTCCTCGATCGGCTACCACGATTTATTAATTAATTCAATCGGCCCATTTCACGGAAAATCGACCATCGGTACGAATTAGAAAGCCAAACGGACTTTTCAAACGAACACCCCGAAAATAATGATCGCCGCGGGTGGATGAGACGCGATTAAACCCGTCGACAAGCCCTAAAATCCGGGGCGCATCGGCGGCCAGTCCGAACCCACGAAAACACGACCGTGGATTACATCGTTGCTAGGCGTGCCCGAGTTCTAATAGCTAAGTCAGGTACGCTGGATTACGCTAAACTATTATGAGCCTTCAAAGCGCGAGCCTCGTTGTGTATACAGGGTGTCCCGTATTGGCGGCCCCGTGGAATCACGGCGGAATGACGTAAAGCCAGTGAGACGGGAGAGAGGAGAGGACTGAAAAGCCGCTACTCGTGGCAGGGTATGCAGATAATCGGTACAAAGCCTTTCGTCGAATGACAAAGGAGCGCACTGGCCAGCCTCGTGGTTCTCTTGCGTCTATATGCCAGCGTGTGCATACACGCTCGCATTCAGCTGGTATTATGATTCTGGGTGGCAGCGTATTACTGGAAGAGGCCCAGTTTCGACGGCTCCGTTCAAACGAGACGCGGTTCAACTCGCGAGCCAGAAGCCCCGCGGATCCATGGGGCATCGCTTCCGCTTCAATGGTTTTTCATTCGATCGGCATTCTTTCGAGGGCTCCTTGTCGCTGGTACCGATGAAACGTTCGTCAAATGTTGAAAAGATCAACGAGAGCATCGAATGAAATGCTCAAGGTCTATCAAAAGGCTCGATTCCGCCACGCGTCGACCGCCGCGCGTCAGAAAGCAACATCTTATTTCGATAAAAGTCGCGGAAGTCTATTAATCACTGGAGTGCATTGTGACATTCAGCCGAGCAGCATTCAAGGCTTCAATATTATCGATACTGAACAGCGAGGCCGGCATCCGCGTCTATTGAAAGAGAGTTTATCAATAGAGCGCAGGACACTCTTGCTGTATCCGCCTGTAAAGCGCTCTAAGCTCGCTGCCTCCTAGTATAACCTTTCGGAGGCAGCCTTCGCCTTTAGGCAAGAATTTTTCATGTATGGCGTTAAACTCGACCGAGCGTTTACCGCTTCATCGCTTATGCTCCGATCAATTAGTCACATCAAAGTTTAACGCTATAATTCAATAGATTCTTAAGAAAGTTTAAGCTATACGTAGTACTCGAGATGAGAAAAGCAGGGATGAAAAATAAGTTATTTCAAAAATTTTTATTAAAAAAAATCAGTAACAGAAATTGATTTGTTATTTAAGTTGAGGGTATTAATCACAAAAATATGAAGAAAGTTTTTCAAACAATCATATGACTATGAAATTTTGATTTTTAGATGTTTTGATTACAAGTAACAATTATAAATATCCACAGACCTTTTCATTGTAGATCACCATAAATGGTGAAGGGAATTTCATTTCGACCACTTAGAGCTCGTTTACACGATACGGTTAATACATTAATAATATCCAGAAGAAATAATATCTTATTATTGCAAGAGACCCGTCGTACGAATTATGGCCAATATAACTGCATTAACCGTATGATTATACATGTTAATGAATTTTGTGATTCACTGGATTTCCTTAGTTCTCATACCTCCTTTAGATTTAGATTATGCAAAACTTTGTCGCCTATAAATGACCGCTTATAAGAAAATTGTACTCTAAAGGGTTAGACACCCGTAAATAAATAAATAAATAAATAAATAAATATACATTATAATATAATATGTTTCTTTTCAATTTTCATCTTTGTAGGCTCCTATCGTTTTATTCCATATGTTGAGATATTTGAGGCCTTTGTTCTACTAATAAAATTAAAAATTCGGTATCTATTCTCGACATTTTTCCCTATTTGTATGGATTCGTTATTCCCTTATAAAATACAATAAAAAGAACGTTTCAACCGATACGGTTTTATTAACTGATCACTTCAACGTATAGACAAAACCGAATATCGAAAGTTGCCGAATCGGATATTTTACCGTCTATACGTATATGAAGTGTGTATTAATATACAAGCCATACAATTGAAATTCGTCAAATGAACGATACGTCGTAGTGCAAGTGAGCTATTACAATAAAAGTAGCGGTAAAAATAAGGGGCTTTGTGATGCCGCTTTCAGCTGTAATTGATTCGGTATTTTTACCGAATCTGTCGGAAAACCGTATCGTGTGAATGGACTGTTATAGTAATTATTGGTGAGGAGAATTTAGTTAGGAGGATTTAATACCTAATAAGAAGATATCGAAGATAGCAATAAGGGGTGACTCAACCAATTTGAAGGAGAATCAGCCGGTTGCGGGCAGACAGTAAAAGGATGAGTAAAATGAAATTGCGTGGTCAGACATACAGAATACAATTAAAGCCGCGAGTGCAAAAATCCAGTTATGACAATACAACGTCCCAAGAATTGAAAGTACAGAAGAACCTCGATTATCTGACTTTCAATTACCCCTAATTTTTATTATCCCGGGTTTCAATTATTTAATGCATGAGATATAAGAGTATGATAGGACTTTAAGCAAAATTTTAGCTATGTTTTAATAATTTTCTACCAATTATTAGTATCTTATGTTAGAAATATTACGTCGGATAATGGAAGTTCTACTGTAGTATTATACATATAAGGATAAGAAAATACAGGGTGGGGCAATAACTATTAGCACCTCAGATATCTCGGAAACTATAAGTTTCACAGAAATATTTGCTGAAATAAAATTGTACAGTACGAAGGGGGCCATCCGATGGCGATAATAGTTTTTTTGCAGGTGGAGGTACTTCGGACATTTGAAGGTCACCTCCATTTTTTTAAATGGATCGATATGTTTTTGCTTCCGTATTGTGATAGAGGATCTTAAAACGAGTTCAACGACCTATTATATAAGGTCATTGAAGGTCACAGAAAGTAGAAAAAGGCGATTCATTTACTATACCAAAACCATAAGTATTATCGCCTTTCTCTACTTTCTATGACCTTCAATGACCTTATGTAATAGGTCGTTGAACTCGTTTTAAGATCCTCTATCATGATACGGAAGCAAAAATATATCGATCCATTTAAAAAAATGGAGGTGACCTTCAAATGTCCGAAGTACCTCCACCTGCAAAAAAACTATTATCACCACCGAATTACCCCCTTCGTACTGTGCAATTTTATTTCAGCAAATATTTCTGTAAAACTTATAGTTTCCGAGATATCTGAGGTGCTAATAGTTATTGCCCCACCCTGTATACAAGAATAAATTCCTAAATTCCTAAATTGTTTATTCATAAAAGAATACACATTCCAATCTTTTGGAATGGCCTACACGTTCTCCCGACCTAAACCCTATAGAAAATGTATGGGGTATATTAATTCGACGGATTTATTAAAAAATCAGAAAACCAAAAAGTTATAAAACTAAAGGCCGGAATTATTGACGCGTGTGGAACAGCATAAATGAAGAAATAGCAAAAAATATAATTTTTAGTGTGGAAAATCGAATGTTTTATTTGATTCGAAGAGGAGGTAGTGTTATTAACTATTAAATACATTTATTTAAATATAGTAATTAAAATAAAATTTGTTTTAGAGTTGGTATACTTCTGAAACAACAATTAAGTAATATTTTTATTATATTTTTAACGTAATGTACTAATTTCAATAAATTTCTATAATTTCTTTTATAACCGTCTTTATCAATGGAAATCATATTATGGCGTAATTTCCTATGAAAACGTGAGATTGTTTAAATTTTACAGGGTTGGTATATTTATTCATACCAACTGTACTCTTCTTTGTAATCAAATTGCAATGGGGGTTTCAAACAGGACATTCGTCCTAGAGTTTGGCTTGTGTCGAGCGGAGCAAAGAACACCCAGAGTGCAAGCCATACTGTAATCAATTAACGCGGAGTCCTTGAGGACTGAACCCTCGAGGAAAGCGTAGGGACATTGGAAAAGTTCTTCTAGAAAGAGGAGTTAGTCAGTCTTAAAGCGACCATAGTAGCATGCAGTTGGATTACGTCTTCAAGAGTTTTATAAATTATTATTCTGTTTTAGAAATTCTGGTTTTCGAATTTCTAACGCATTTAATTCTAACATTTCCTCTAGCTCCTTAACCCTCTAGCAAATGTCGGGTCGAAATTGACCTGGCGTCCATCTGCTGTTGCAATTGTTATTTTACAATCCACTGTCTAAGAGTTAAAATGATTTTTTTGCAACGCGAAACATTGACATGGATCGACATTTTATATAAATCCAGCGTTAATTTGACCATCGTGTGAGTGCAAAAAGAGAAGAAAGGCCGCAACGAATTCGCGGAATACACGGTCTCCTGACCAACAGACGATTCTCTCTACGGTCCAGTTAGACGATACAGAATTAAACTCGAAAGTACTCTCGGGGTAGTAGCCGGACGGTGGAATACCGGGCCTATAGAGCTATAAACTGCGACAAAAGGATACTGAGTGGGCGACGGGCGTTGAATGTACGGGAAAGGATTGTATGCGAACATCAGTGACGATGGTAGCGACGTTGCTGTTGCTTTTGGCATACGTGTGTCGCGTACGTATGTCTGTCTGCGGCCTGCTTTTTCGGTGTGTCCGTGTTGCCGGCAGAAAAGAGGAGTATTTTAGCCGCATCCCTACGAACGTAGGGACGAAACAATGTAGTCTTTTGTGCAAGAAAGAAACGGAAAAGCCAAGCCAAAGAGAGAGCCTAAGAGCGATTGAAATGCTCGGCCGTCTGCTTCTTATTCTCTGTGCCTCTCTCTCTCTCTCTCTCTCTCTCTCTCTCTCTCTCTCTCTCTCTCTCTCTCTCTGTCTCTTTCTTCCTCCCACCCTCCTCGCCCAGCTCCTTTTCTTCTCCTGCGTCTTTGCAATCGTGTCTTTTTACATTCAGCCGTCTCCGTTGTTTCTTCCTTCGCAGTCGTCGCTGCATCTTGACTTTGATAGCAAAACTACGAGGCTACAGCGCTCGCGTCTTCCTTCAACGAGGATAATCCGTCACGACGCCCCGTCCTTTTCCTTCGTTTCTCCGGCTCGCTGACCTTGACCTCTTAGACTCAAGACAGGAATAATTTTACAGTCCTGCGTAGACGCTTCGGAGCGCGGTGAAAATTAGACTGCTCGGAATATTTGTCTGCAAATTGAGGTAAGCGAATGGCTAAGACAGGTCATGTGCATTTCGTCAACGCGCTTTCTCACTCTTAAGTCAAGTGGGGTAACCTTAGTTCGGAATCCCACGGAGCGCGATATCACGTGCCGCGCCTTGAAAACAATGACAGAGGTTTAAGACTGCGGTTACAAGTGTATCCGTTTTCGGACCAATTCCGTTCTGACGCATATGTTTAAATCCTTTCATTGTTTAGCGAAAAACAGTTTGGACGTATTCGTCAGAGCGCAGTTCCTCAGAAAACTCATCCACTATAACCGTAGCCTAAGTGCTTAAAAGGTGGGATTTCCTATACGCGTCTGATGCTGCGTCCAGCCGCAGGAAATCCCACCTTTAGGGTCGGTACAGACGAGCGGCACGCGTCATTTTGTAGTCGCGTCAATATATCCATATACATGTACCATGTACATAAATCGGATATATGTATTGTTCAATGAAAAAGACAATACACTGTAAATGTTGAGATGTTAATGTCAAATTTGCGTTAGCGTCATGCGTCATGTCTGCGTCCCCTTCCAAGACGCAAACAGAACGTATTTGTATTTTGTTATTTAACAATACATATATCCGATTCATGTGTATATGTATATTAATATGTACAAGAACCCGATGCTCGGGACGAGTCGGGAAGAGATCGGGTCGGGTCGAGTCGGGTCGAGTCGGGTCGGATCCCGAAAGTATCTCGGAATCCGCGAATCTCGGGATTCCTGAGAATTTCGGAATTCTCGAGAATTTCAAGATCCTTTAGAAAGTCAGAATTCCTGAGACTTTTGAGATTGTCGAGAATTATAAGTTCACAAAAGATAGAATGTAGAGCAAAAATGTAGAATCAAAATTTGTCTGTTTAGAAATAATTTTAAAAGTATTTATTTTCTTTACTTTTGAAGAACATTTTTTGTCATATTTGGAAGTTAGAGGGTAAAACTATCGTGTAAAATTATTATTTAATAAATGTTTCACTTGAATATTTATTTTTTAAACTAAACAATAGAAGTGGTCGACTACTACAGGAAGGTTGATTTCTAGTGCCTTTACCCTATGCTGCATTTGAACCCTTTACTAAAATTGCATATTGCCGAAAACATTCAGAATATACTATGTCCATGATTAACTGCACACACCTGACACTTACTATAAGTGCCTGTCTGTAAAGATTTAAATGTAATTTTCATGTATTACTTTACGAAGAAACAAAGAACTTTAAAATTATTGTAAAAAAATTATGTACAATCTACAAGGCAATGTAGTAAATGTTATTGAATTCCTCGATTAAACGTACACTCGTCCACAAAATTGAAGAATCATCACATTTTAATTGTAAAATAATCGACAAATCATTAAAAAGCAAATTATTAATTGTAACCTTGCGAAAAGGCAAACAAAAATTGCAACATATCGTAAAACAAAAATTAAAGTGTCTTTGAGATATCAAAGAAAGAGTTTCATTCTTCAAAATGAACTCAGATTATGATGAAATTCTTTTTTCACGGATTTATAACATTTGAAATATCAACAATTTCTTTTTATTAAAATTTAGCGTTCAATTTCAAGAATCCCGACGTTCTCAAGAATTTCGGTTTTGTCGAGAATCTCGAAATTCTCGAGAATCCCAAAATTCTCTGGATTTTCGAAAATATCGAGAATCCCGTCATTCTCGAGTTGTGAGATACTTTCGAGAACCCGATCCGATGACAAAAAAAATCCTTGACCCGACCCAATTGAACATTTTCGGATTGTCGCACACCTCTAATGTATATGTACACTGATAGGGTAAGTGTGGGTATTTCTGCGGACTTTTAGGAGAGGTTAACTTCAGAGTGCTCGATAAAGCGTTCAAATGAATGAAAGTCGCTTCTTCTTTTTTAAGAAACAAAGTTGAACGATACTGATCCCATTAAAAAAAATCAGATTGGAATAATAAGTGGATTTAAATAAAATCGAAGATATTAAGAGACACCTCTTTGCAGGAAATACTGCGGACATGCATGCATTACTGCGTGCCAGTTACTAACCAAATACCAATTACTGCGCGTATATTACTGTGGATTGATATTAGGTGAAATATTAATATATTTCTCATAAATGGAAATGTTATATAACTTTGAATAACAGATTCATTTCTCTCTTATTTCTGCTTTGGTTCTTTTGTGCTACTTTTTCATTTTTTGCGGATTTTTACTGCAGCAGTGATTCACGCACCGCTGATCGGTTTTGAGGTTAGGATACGCAGTTAACAGTCCGCAATAATGAATACACGTGGCGTGCAGTGCTATACTCAATACTGAGATAAGAAATAAAAATAGATAATAAAATGTAGATGAATGATTATACTGTTTTTTGAAAGACTAACTCTGTAATTAATTTTATCATTAATTTTCAAGACGTTATGTACCTTCGAACGTTCAATATTATTTGTTTTATAAATATCCGCAGTAATTGGGGCATCCGCAGTAATATCCACAATTACCCTATATTGACGCGACTGCAAAGTGACGCGTGCCACTCGTCTGCACCGACCGTTAAGCCGGGGTCCCATTACAAAAAAAGCGCGGCGCGCGTGGCCCTGAAAATCACGTGAAAAAGTCGATTTTTACGAGCAGACTCATCCTGAAGTACCAAGCGCGCCTTGACAGAGTACTTTAGGTACTTCAGGACAAGTCTGTTCGTGAAAATCGACTTTTTTAGCTGGTTTTCAGGACCGTGCGCGCCGCGCTTTTCTCTAGTGGGACCCCAGCTTTAGATCGGGATCCAGTACGTGGTTGTGATCCAAGTTTCTGCCGTTGTCCCCAAGGTGCGACGCGAAGCGCGGCTTGTGAATCGCGCTCCGCGAGATTCCGGCCTTAGGGATACCATAAACCGAAAGGAGCCGATACTGACGCAGGGCGTCTTCGCGACTAACGAATGGTCAAAAGGGACATTCTTGTACGAGGTTTCGTCGTGAGCAGTAAATTTACAGTTCGCTAAACGCCCACGTGTTATTATTTGAAATTCCTGATTGCGGCTTACATATTCCGCCCAAGTTCGTTGGTCTCGGTCGTCTCTGCAACGGAGGATTCGGTTGACGGCCGTCCATCGAATCAATCGAGGATCGTATAACTGCCCTCGAAGCCATCGTTAACAAAGGGATTCTTTTTTTGGGCAAACATCGAGGAGAAGCAAGGACGACAGAATGAGAAAGTAACAACGCGCGGAATGAAGGCGCGGATAGCAATAGGAGGGTGCTATGTGCGAGGGGTTAGTATTGGTAGACACAGATGCGAAGGGTGGTTGCAGGTTGATAGTCAAGACTGCCTTCAGATTCCAGAGTGAAGCATTGTGTCCCGAACGCGCATTGTCCTCCCGTCACCGGGAACTCGACAATGCCGAGTCCGTAAGTTAGTAACCCTACCGTAAAAACTTATCTCCACCCCGAACCATCGACCTCCAGCCTCCGTGATTCCGTTCGATTTCCAACCTCCCGCCTACTCTTCCGCTTTTCCGTCCTGACTCGTGCCGTCTGCCGCCTTTCCTCTCCCCCTCTTCGAGTCGCAACAACCAACGACTTCTGTCCGTGTCCACAGCATTCTTGTCCTTCATCGAACGAGGAAACCCCCGAACTTTGTGCAGTATAAAGTTATCTAATAAGCAGTTCCTCTTTTCGCTTGAATTAAAGTATCGCTGCTGCTTCGCGGTATTTATCGATACAATCGGTTCGTGGAGCACGAAACGCTTGAGATTCTCGTAAAGTCGATGCTGGTTCGATCATGTTCGCGAAACCATAGCGTAGGACGATCGTAACTGCGTCGATCAGCAGCCGAGTCGAAGAAGTCGATGGTCAGCAAGCGCAGAGGCACTCTCGGGTCGGAAGTGAACGTCCTGCGGACCGGATACAAACATTAGGGGTTGGCGGGCGGTCCTCTCGTTGGGACTCAAGTTGCCGAGCAGCCGGACAACGCGTGGTCGCCGGACAAAGCTCTTCTAATTGTCCCCATCAACGACGAAGAATGGACCGCGGGTCTGCCGCTGACAATTTCATTTGTAATTTGCATAAGGCTTATTAAAATCACAATAGACGTGGACCCACGGGGATGCTCGATCGAGGTGGCCGCTGCCTCTTTTTTCGGCCTGCTCGATAGAGAATAATCACAGTCACCGCTGTGCTCGTAATTGAACTTTAATAAGGAGCAGGACTTGCGTTGGTGGTACCCTATCAACTGCTCGTAGAATAAACGATTGACAAAGCAATTAAATTAATTTCAATCGTAACACTTACGTTCGACTGGATGGATCTACGGAGTTGTCTTATCCATCATTATATCCATAGGCACTTGATACACTCTTGCACTTGAAATAAAAACAAAATGAAAAGACAGGAAAAGGAAAACCACGAGACATGAAAAATGACAAAGAAAATATCTGTGTAGTAAAACATTATGCTCATAATTATGACACTAAAGCGTTTATAATTAATAATACGAAACAAAAAGTAAAACTAAATCAACGTGTTTTTTTCTGTGAACCGCGTCGATGATAAGATTTCTGGTTTCCCGAAATGTGTCGCGCACGTGAAAGACGGCGCGGAACTGAACCACCTCAAAACGCTATCATATCGCGCGCCGCTACATTCCCCCACCATCTTCTATCAAAATGCGTCCACGCACCTCTTCCTCGCGCGAGAACGAGAAAATTCTGCGCAATCTGATAAAGCTCGATCACTGATTAACACAAATGGAAACAAAATGCGAAAAATCTTGTTAATAAGGAGTAATATACTTAATGTTTGTGAACTATCGTCGAAGAAACTATTAAATCAATTCTTACAAGGAGAGCACAAAATTTTCGGATCACCAATTTAGTTGAAATTTTGAAAATAATGGTAAACTCCGAAATTTTTATTATAAATATAAACTTATAGCTTTTGCCCGCGTGGATTTTGTTTCAAAAGTTGACTAATTTTTTAAGTTGTTGAAGTCGACGGAACTGAGCTTTTATATTAATAACAATTTGTTAAAACAAATGTAGCAAAAACTATATAAAAAAAAGGATATGGAAAGGAAACCCAACACTACACATATAATTAAACTAAACAACTAATACAAATTATAAATCAAACATTCAACAAATACAAAATCAAAAAGCACACGCAGAAATCAAGAATCAAGTACAAATCCTCAAATAGAATAGTAGCTCCATATAGCTCCATAAGTGAAATATCGCAGGAAACATACAGTTTTTATAGCTCTCGCCTATTTAACATAATCACTTATATGTATATTCCAATGCAAACGAAACCATATCGCGTTGTAAAATACTATTAGTATCATATATTGACACTTTATTGAACTATCTTACCATATGAAGAATTACATCACTGTTACTTTTGTCGTCTTTCCAATCTTTTTAAATATATTATTTTAGAAATCGACTGTTTATAGATTTTATACAAACATTAATGTTTGATATTTATGTCTTTTGTATTTTCCTCTTATGACTTTTATATCCTGTATATTATAGTTGTTAATTTATATTGAAGTCAAACACAATTATTATTGTTCTTGTAAACAATAAATCAATACAATACAAATTATGTTTGACACAGAGGGAGCCTGAACATAGGACATTTTTTATTAAGTAGCTCCTCCTGGAAAGACTAATTAATTTTTCGGGATAAAAGGCATCCGATATCCTTCTCCAGATTTTAGGCTACCTCCCCGCCAAATTTCATTGAAATTAGTTCAGTAGTTTAGACGTAAACAAACAGACAAACGCACTTTCGAATTTATAATATTAGTATAGATTATTGAGGCAGATACTCAAGATTTTTCAAGATATTCATAAATAAAGTTTTAATACCACTGCCGAACTGCGATTGTTATAATTTCATGCCACTGACGTTGTCCAATTCATTTGTATTTATGCTAAACATAGTAGTATGCAGAAATTTTAACTGCACTTTAGGACAATATTAAAACCTTATTTATGAATATCTTGAAAAATATTGGGTTTCTGCCCCAATGATAGCATGTATGTATTTAATGCTGATAAACGTATATGACCCCTTAAGAGAAAGAAGGGTGATAATTTTTTTTTTTTAAGGATATCTATATTTTTATTCTTTAATCCCATACAAATACGTATGTATCACGAAATATTAATGTCTGACTCTGGGACAACTATTTTCCCAAACGCAAGTGCCCCTTTCGTTGTCTCGTACGTATCCCTGTTCACAGATGCAACCGCTCTTGCAGAGGCTTCTTCCAATTCCAATGCATGGCGCTGACTCCCAAATATCGATGTTATCACAACTCTTTTCGCACAATCGATGCGCCCTGCACGCACTGTAAACTTCGTGTTCTCCACACTCAACTTTACTCTCCGCCCCTTTGAATTTTTCAAAAATTATTTAAAATTAGCTTTGGGATTTAACGATTAAATTTTATCGTAAAATACCTTGGATTACTATGGAAAAACTTACTCTGGATTACCACTGCCGTAACTATTTCTTCCGAAAAGAAAAGAACGAAATAAACACCAATCAAAACATGAAACAGGTCAGAAACCTTCATTTTCCTCGGAGCATCGACGCGCAACTACGAACGGCGACCGAAAGACTAAGCTCGAATAACCAGCTACCAATGCAACGCGATAGTCTAATCAGTGCGTCATCGGTAAGAGAACCAGTTTATCTTGTACGCGGTACGACGTAGGCTTGAAGAGGGAATTCTATAAATGGTGTATCAAATAAACAAAGCAAAATAAAGTACAGGGTGTAAAAAAATTATAGCGTGACTCTACACCTACGATTTGGTGGAAATTGACATAAAACACTTCCCGAAAAGTTGACTGAAAATCAGTAAAAAAATTTTATTTTGTTCAATCGTATTCTACTGGTCATGAGGACCAACTTTGTGAAAGAAGATGGATTTATGGGTCGCAACCCAACCGTCTTCTTAAAACATGATGTTGCATTTCGTATCATTTTTGCAACTTCTTTATTTACAAAATGTTTACATTAAGCAGCGATGTGAATAGCGTACTATTAAGGAAGCAGAGAAATGCAGTGCAAGTTAGTGGAAGGCGACTACATCCAGTTGGAATTCCAGATCGACACGATTTTCAACGACTATATAGATTAATAATTTGGCGATGAAGTTATAATTCAGGTGGTAATAAATAAGTGCAACAAATTTGCAATTTCTCCGATCTCGATTCTTGAGTAAACTGCAGGCCAACAATTCTTGACCTATTCTTCTTTACGCCAATGACTGCGGTTGTCATCCTGCCCGTCGATGAGGATTGAGATACCGCAATATAACTGTTGATCTAGTTGAAAATCGCGTCGATCTGGAATTTCTGCTGGACTTAGTCGCCTTCCACTAATTTGCACTACATTTCTATATAATTCTCTCCTGCTTCGTCAATAGTACGTAACATAAACCGTAAACTTAAATATTTTCTAGAAGCAATGTTTTTCAGCCGCTTGTTTACAATAGACTAATTCATCAATACTAGCCGCGATAATGAATCGCATGAAAATTTATTAGCTATGTGGTCGTATATCGCACATTTGGTGGGTATCAGCAATAAGCTGACTTGTTGGGTAGGAAATTATTAGTCATGATACTGCTATTTCCCTAGAAAGAGTATGAACAAAGAAGTTGCAAAAGTTATAGGAGATTCAACATCATTTTTTAAGAGAACGGTTGAGTTGCGATCCATGAATCCATGATTCCTTTCACAAAGTTGGTCCTCATGACGAGTAGCACACGATTAAACAAAAAACCATTTATTTTTTTTTACTTTGATTTTCAAGTCAATTTTTCGGAGTTTTTTGTGTGAATTTCCACCAAATTGTAAGTGTAGAATCCCGCTATGATGACCGTAACATTTAACTTCTTGACACCCTGTAGAGAAACATGCGAGCTGAATCTTCAGCGGTTCTGAGAAAAGACAACAAAAAAAACTAGCGGCTTTCTGTTCTCGTGTAATGTATTTGTGATCTTTGAATTGTACAGCAACTCGTTTACATACAACATATATAAGTGTCTTACTAGTAAATTATTTGTATGATACCTTAAAATAAGTAGTCGTAATAAAGACGATGGGGGGGGGGACTGTGATAACGTGTTTCAAAACAAAGCAGTATATGGAGAATCCATAAAGTTCGATGTGAGGGGAGAGAAACTATAATCCCTTACTAAAGTCTCTTCGCAGTAGCGATCCGCGATTCGGAACTGATGAAATCCGTACGTGATACACGCTTTTCTCTCGTTAAGCGCAGGGGGAGGAGTACGAAACATGAGGATCTCAACATTTAAAAAAAATCGAAAATGCGAAAAAACAGTTTGGGGTGAATTCGTTTCCCATTAAAACAACGAAAGCTCCGCCACAACTTTCTCTAACCGATAATGAATGACAATGAAAAGCCACTCGCGTGTATAAATACTGCGACCGAATACTTCCCTTCGAAAGTGCACATCGCAGCCGAAGCTTCTCTCTCTCTCTCTTTCTCTCTCTCTCTCTTTCTCTCTCTCTCGCTCGCTCTTTTTTTTTGCTTTCATTCCACCTAAATACTTACGCGACAATGTCTTGTTAAAGTAAGAAAAACGACGCTGTGATACATGAATATAAGTACTACGATTGAAACACGTGTAAAATCTTTTCGCTAACAATCAGAAAGACACATTACACGGGGGTTCTCGAAAATACTCGTATACCTCGCAAAACGAACACGCTGTTCAATTGTAACAAAAAATTCGCATTACAACACGCATTCACGATGAATATCTACTGTGTAAAATATTCACGCGCGAGGCATGACGATCGAGCGAAACGACTAGCGAACAATGGTATTCGCTCCTTTGAAATGATCGTAACGTTTACGTTCGCTGAACCCGATATAAAATTAAAAGCAGGGGGGGTTTTTTTTAATAATGATAGACAGAAATCGCATTTCTCTCGATAGTCATGACCAATCCGTTTCTCTACGATAAAATCCCTCCGCGACTTTTTTCCTTTCGTTTTAAATAATACCGATACGTTCGGTACGACGATAGTATGAAGTCTATGTATCTCACGTGATCCGATCCATGTTTAATGTTGAAGAAAAGTGTAACTATATCACAGATGAAGGAGAAGTATCGAAGAAGCAGCAACGGCAACGGGGTTTCTACCAAATCTTAGCGGCAAGGGCTCTCTGCATTAAAACATTCTTGCTTCGCTGCTTCATGCGCTCAATGAAGTACTCCTTGCCATCCAGGTTATCGTCGACAGGTCCAACCTCCTCCTCATTCTATCAACAAACGAGAGTTAGTTGGCTCCTAGGTCGCATGTTTCCTGCACGCGTGGCTCATCACCATCATCATCATCATCATCATCATCATCATCATCATCATTATCCTCATCATTTACTCCTCATATTTATCATCATCCGGATTATCATGATCGTCATCACGCAGACGTAGGCTGTTCTTTCGCGAAAGCCAACACAGAAGAGACCTAACCAACCTTGTTAGCCGTGTCGCCCCCCTCGCCCTCTCCCCACCTCTCGTAGTCATCATCGTCCCTTTCTTCGCCCTCGCTCAAAGGTCCATCTTGCCTCTTACTGGGAGGAACATTCGATCCTCCGCCGCCCTGCTGATGTTCCATTACGTCATCCCCACCTTCGAGCATCTTGTTGATCTTCTCCTTCGCTTCGTCGACCTTTCTCATCGGGTCCGGCGAGTAACTACGATCGCTGTACCGATCGCGAGAGGCGGCTCGGCGATCTCTGAAGTCCCGTCTGTCCCGGAAATCGCGGAAGCCCTGCTTACCGTGGAAGAATCTGCCACCACGGTTGCCGCCGCGACCACGACCACCGCCGCGATTGTTGAAACCGCCTCCGCGTCTGTTGCCGAACCGATTGTTATGCTGGTTGTTGTAGAATCGATTGCGATTCTGGAAATTGTTGCCGCCGCCGCGATGGTTCGGGTTATTGAAGCCCTGGAAACGCGGCTTGTAGTAAGTGCCGCGGTTGTTGTACGGTCGAAACTGTCTCTTGCGGTAGTAACTCCTGTCTCCAGACCTGCTGCGGCTGCGACTCCTGGTGTAAGACCTGGAGCGTGATCTAGATCGCGACCTACTGTACGTGCCCGAAGGAGATCGACTGTATTTCCGTTCGTAACTGCCGGATCTGCGGTTCGAGTACGATCGCGAACGGCTTCGCCTCGGTGAACGGGACCTCGAAGAGCCTGAACTAGAAGCACTGCGCGATCTGCTACGCGAACGTTTCGCTGGACGGTCGCGGCTCATCCTCTTGGACACGGCACCGCCTCTACCGCTCGACTCGCGTTTCTTAGGCGTCTGCCTGTGTTGCCGTTCAGCCTCGCTGTCCGAGTCTGTTCTCGGCCCTTTCGCCTGGTTTTGACTTTTCGTTGGTGGAGGCGGACGCGGTGGTTCTGGCGGATGAGCACCGCTGTTACCACTTTGTCCGATTGGCTGAAACTTGCCACCGAGATTATTACTAGAACTGAATTTCGTCGGTGTTGTCTGCGGCGCGGATATCGACGGGTCCTTGTAAGACTGGAACTTGTTCTGCGGTTGCGGTGTAGGATATTTTACCGGTGCCTGTTTCGGTATCGGAGGTTCTTTGGGTAACGGAGGCGGAGTCGGCGCGGACATTGGTTGAGCGGCCGCGGCTCTCTTTTCAGCCAATTCTCGTTGCATTTGCTTCCGAATGTTCATAGACTTCTCTAGCGCTGCGCGTTGAAGTTTCTCCTCCAGCTCGTTATCGTCGTCCTCTTCGCTATCGACGTTCGGTTGCATCTTTTTGCTTTCTGAAGGTACGTCTTGCCACTTTTGTGGCATAACATCCTTTTGTCTAAACACACACAATTAACGAACGAATATTTAAGTAAACCATAATAATTTTTTCAATCACTTCAAAACGGAATTGTAAATTCAAACTGCTCTTACCTAGCGGCTTGCGCAGCTTTCCACTTAGCATTTAACGCTGCCGTATCTAAAGTCGGTAGTTTTGGCTCTGGATGAATTAACTGGGACTCCTGTTCGAAGATGTCTGTCAGCGGCTTCCTTTGAATCTCTGTAGAACAAAATCAAACCCACGAAGCGTTAAAATAAATGTAAAAGAGAAATAATGTACCTTCCTCTTCCGAATGTTTACAATCTTAC
The DNA here is from genome assembly GCA_030770465.2 of Perdita meconis. Lineage (NCBI taxonomy): Eukaryota > Metazoa > Arthropoda > Insecta > Hymenoptera > Andrenidae > Perdita > Perdita meconis. The sequence goes on from JASKOS020000004.1 coordinate 6,982,527, forward strand.
CTTTGCGTTGCTGCGCGGTCATTGGTACTCTAGATTCTCGTTCATGATACGCCTTTGATGCTTCATCTCTTTCCCTCTCCCTCTCCCTGCGCAGCTCCTCCTCCCTTCGCGAACTCTCAGCGAGCTTCTCCGCGTTGCTAAGAGGGGAAGCTATGTCATTATACTGAGCTACATACCTAGTAAATATAAGAACATAAATAAAATACGGTACGTTAAAACCGCGGTTCCATTCATGTTTTTTTTTTTCAATTATATTAATTGACGAAAATGATCTAATAAAACGTAAAACAAAGAAACATTTTCATAAAATAACGAACAAAAACCAAGACGAAATACGAAGTTTCCATAAGGGTTCCAACCTTTTTAGTACAGCAGTTTCTTTTTCAACTTTCGCATAATACGCGTTCAGTTTCGACTCCAACTGTTCCAAGTCTGGCAACGAAGACTTTTTCAAGGCTTCTAAATCCCGTTCAAGTTTATCTTTGTTTTTGCGTTTCTTTCTTTCCTCCTTCTTCTTTTTCTTCCTGCTTTTCTTGTCTTCCTTCTCCTTATCTTTGCCCTTCTTTTCCTTTTTCTTCTTTTTCTTCATTTTGTCGCTCTCGGAGTGTTTCTTTTCCTTTTCCCTTTCCCTCTTCCATCTTGCAGTTTCTTCCAAGAACTTCCTCACCTGTGTAACAACAAACAGTAGCACCCCAAGAACATTGATATTCTCTGGAAAAAAAAAAAAATTATAATCCTTACCTTGTCCTCGTAATCGGAGTCGTCTTTAGTTTGCTCCAGAAATTTGCGCACTTTTATTTCATAATCGTCCATCTTATCTCGGGTATTCGAGCTGTATGACACCGGAGCGACAACGTCGTGCGCAGCTGTTGTAGCGGCTGGTGGATTGTTGTACTGAGCCATGCGTTTGCTGAGAGGCGAAAGGGAACCACGATGATCTTTCTTGTGTTTTCGTTTACGACTAGGCGATCGAGACGCTGACCGCGAACTTCCAGACGAGGAAGAGCTGCTGGATTCTGAGCTCGACGAACTGGAGGATCCACTTGACGACGAACTGGAACTCGAGCTCCATCTCTGTCTCTTCTTCGACCGCGACTTCCTCTCCTTTTTGCGTTTCTTTTTTTCCTTTTTATTTTCACCGACGTCGTTCTCCGTCTCAAAGCTCTTGAACGTGTCCAACGGATTCAAAGAGGACGTAAGGGTTTTCGATTTGATGTACTCGATGGAATTTCTGGCTTCTTCGTGATACGGAGCAATTGCTAAACAATTCTCGTACGCCTTCTGCGCATCCTCGTACTTCTTCTCGTCTTCGTAACTTCGACCTAACGCCACGAGTGTTTCAGCCATGTATTTTCGAGCATTGGCATGAGTCTGATTCAACTTCAGGGCCGTCTCGAAATCGTCGATCGCTTTCTTGAAACTGCCGCTATTGGCGTACCTATAAGAGTGAACAGTAGCACACGTGTGTAAAGTTATTATTGAAAAAAGTTGAGTGCAAAGAGAATTAGATAGAGCGAAACGTTCTGTAAACGTGGTAAAACCTGTCTGACGCGATGGTCTCTTTTCTACTATCAACACGCGCTGCCTAGATACGCCGTTATCAATGCCGTAGTCACTCCAAGGAACCCACTTACTAGTCGAATTAAAGAAACCATGCGAACTACGATAATTTTCATAAAAATTTCAGTTCAGCTAAATTTCAAAGAAAATTATTGCAGTTTCGCATGGCATCCTTACTTCGACTACGAGACAATTGACAACAGCTTGTCTGCCCTAGCTGGCGCACGCGTTGACAGTAGAAAAGGCTCTCATGTCCGACAGGTTTTTGCACGTATTTGCAACAATTAATGATGAAAAGCCTTAAACGCAATTTTGGTGCATAGAATCACTCCTTGAAATTTCTGATACCTGCTGTCGAACACCCTGTGTAAAGATGCATATACGGTGTTGCATTTGTAAGAAGAAAAAGAGAACGTCTGTATGTACTTATGAATATATATTTGTGTGTGTGTGTGTGTTTATTTAAAAACATAAGTGTTAATACGCTTTCAATTTGTCTTATTTTCTTCCTAATAATCTCTATCATGTGTTTATATAAATATTTCAAGTTCTTAAGCTTCAGTAAGTCAATTTCTCTCCAGAATGTAAAGCTTAAAAACTGTTGCAAGTTTGAAACCCGAAATTTCAGTTCCAGAAAGAAAGTTCAGGCATAGAATTTTTTGCGAATCGAACCCTGTATTGAAGGGCTATCGTGAGGATAAATTTCGGTTTACGGGACAAGGAAACGGATGGATAGTTTCCTTCCGAGTTGCTCGAGCACGTTGAGAAACGAGTTACACTTTTATAGTAAAGCCTCTTATGAGACCTTCCGATATATCTAATCCTCTTCGGTTGAGTGTACGTATTTAAAATTGCGTAACTTACAATGCTCCACGAGCTACCAATCCTTCAACGTTACGCGGATCGACGGTAAGAGCTTTGTTGAGACACTGGAAAGCTTCCGTGTGACGACCAGCCTTGAAGTGGTCTATACCTTCAGCCACGCTTCGAAACGCCCACTTACTGGCCTGCGCCTGCCTTAATTCAGAAGCATATTCATTGGGCGGGAACCTTTCTCTGTGAAACAGCGTTTTTACCAGATTATAATGAGAAATTGAAACCAGCCGTGTAACAGAAAAAGGTTTCGTACATGTAGCTGATATATCTTACCTCAAACCCACCATATTGGAATGGTTCTCTTGCCCGAGACCCATTAAGTCGCAAAGGTATTTAATGTTGTTCGGGTTGTTGAAGCCAGTACTGTTCTCCAACATCGCTTCGTATGACTGTCCTTTGTTGTCCATCGCTTTCCTACACCACAAAGAAAAACGGTTGATTACCACCTTGCAACGATCACATTTTTGACCTTTGGCAAAAAGAGGATACCAAAGCTACTTGGTTAACGGTAAAACTAAAGATTTGATAATCATGACGACCGCATCTTCGTATTAAGGTCCGTGGCTTTTCCTGGCAGAGGGTTTTTTCTTATGTTATGCACTTTGCCCTTTGGTTCTTTTTTATTTCTCGACATCTCGTCGTATTATCTATATAATTAGGCATAGTATGAATATCCTTTGCAGCTCCTTACACGTTTATTAACGTGCGACACAGTTTTCTCCATCGCTTCGTTCGCCCATGCGTTAACGATTGCTCTTCTCTCCGATCTGCATGAATTATTCAACGATACGACACTAATGCCATAGATGCGCAAGAAGAAAAAAAAAGTTTCGCTCGAGTGGAAAAAGAAAAGGAAAGTCGGACACCTCGTGGTATTAGAGTCGATCAAAATCTACGTTTGTACCGTTAACAAGCAGCAGGGGTCCAAAACAGGGATACATTGCAGAAAGTTGGTAGGTTTCCTTTATTACCAGATAATTTCTTATGTATAAATTTACAATGGTACACAACCTCATTATTATGTAAACTCGTCTCTCACCTTTCATGTACCGCTAAGACGTACATTTCTAGTATTTTGTATCATGTTTGTAATCAGAGGATTTCTCAACACAAAAGCACACAGCCTATCATCAATCGACGGTGGTTTGGTTTTTTTTATAAGTTTTTTTGGTGCGATAAAATAAATTGCATAGCCCTAGGATAGGTTGGGAGCCACGCCTGAGTATACATTATCTTCCAAGTTGACCAAAAAAATTTTTTTTTAGATGTAGTAGTACTGTCGCCTGTTTTTGCATTTTGTGGTGTCAATTCAAACATGACATCATTTTTTTATATTTTTATTTGTCAATTTAAGCTGTAAGTTTAAATGAGGCATTATTATGACAAGGCGCGATTCTTTTGAGGCTTAAAGGTAAAGGTTCGGGCGATTAAGATTTTAGTTGTTTGGTCTCTGCTCCAAAAATTTCTCCTCATTTCAGAAAAACTTTGCTATCTTTATTATCTAATATAATGCGACTAACAGAAAAAAAATTAATACCATAATAAAATAAAATAATTTCGTTGTTTCATCTATTATTAAGTAAACAGTGTCATCAGTGCATGAAAATATTTTAATAAAACAATTTAGCACCCAAATTTCACTCCTTTTCCGCCCCTTTATTTTCGTTTAAGATTCCCTCCATACTCATTTCTTGTAAGAGACCAAACAACGATAAATCATTATTATACCTACCGTCTGCAGCACTCACTCTGACCACCCAAGGCTCAACCATCTCATACTGGAAATGCAACCTCAAAAGACATTGATGTCATTGGCGCCATAGTTTGGCTGGTGCTTTGAGAGTAACATATCACAAACGTAGATAGAATATTGTGCGCAACAGAGCCATGTCAACCAATGCTCAAGGTTTGAATCATTTGTATCACATTAGAAATTCATCATCATACTGACTATGAACTTTTACGTTACTGAGAGTGTCTGGCACCTAAATTCATAAAAACGTGTAAGAGGAATCAAATCTAATTTACCTTGTTTTGTTAGTATCACAGTGCGTCTGTTAAATCTCAACTTCTTTTGGCCACCATATTCCTTACCTTCTTTTCAACGAAAAAAAATGTTAAAGAAAACACTAAAGATGCAACAAGTCTGTACTCTCGCTTACGCAAATTAAGAAATAAGAATAACTACACTGTCGATAGAAGATGCATTTCGATCACGATTGAGATTATTACGTCGGACCTACTATTGTCAGAAAATCTTTCCCCTGCCTCTGTTAGTGTAACAGTGTTCTCAAAAAGTGTACCGCAATAAGCAAATGAGAGAACGTCTTTTTAACTCGTAAAAAAAAGTACTTTCAGTCAAAAGTGCTACAGATGCATCACAAGACACATTTACCACTTATATATCATGTGTACATATTTTCCTATAGTGATACATATGTCAGTTCACAAGAGTTAGTGAAGCAATGTAAAGTACAAGGAGTAAACGTACTCGTCCAGATTTTTCGTTACTTACTTATAAGCTTCAGGAAGATCGTCAGAATGGATAAGTCCCATAGGTGGGTGTGGGGCTTGCCCTTCACGGGCAGGTACGTTCATAACTGCAACGACTCGTTCAGCTTCAACGTTAACTTCACTGACTACGACGCAGATGAGATCATTTGCCATGTAGCCTCTTGTAACACCTTTCTTGTCCACTGCCGGCACTGTGGCCGTGTTCAATATTAGAGCCTATTTAACACGCAAACGATCATTTTACGAACTCGATAAAAATCACGAAAAATAACGATACTGTCTATAAAAAACGCTTTACCATACCTTAACTCCTAAGTCGGTCACAACTCTGGGGCAGTCGCTGCAGTTGCAAAGCACCTTCAGAAGGAGTCCAGCAGCACTTTTACCCATCACTTGCGCGTAAATAACATCCCCAACGACCAAACTCTGAAGCAGAAATTCACATTGAAATATCTCATTTACAGTGCAACCACTTTTTTAAATACACAATTCGTGGAATAATAATCACCTCCAAAAAATTTCGAATACGTTGAGACTTTTCCATGGTGACAAAAGTATCAAGTCCTGGCATTGTTGCATAAAATTCTGGAACAACAGACGCAACACATTAGATTGCACATTATGATGCAATACCTTACACGTTATCGCGAAATAGATTAAAAAGGCTGTATTACCTTCATCTCCTAATTCTTGCTTAATGGGTTCAACTGTTTTTTCCAAATTCGACTTATCATAAAGGGCGTCTGCCTTCTTTGCAAGGAATTGTTGTAGCTTTAGTCTTTTTCCTCTATCACCAAAACTGTTGAAAAAAGAAAATTCAAAGTTCAATACACATTATATTTGCACATTCATTTTAACGTAATATTCACTTTATATTAGGGGAACAAATTAATTCTCGACTTTAACATTTAATCAATCGTAGCAATCATTTAAACGGAAACTTTTTCTCACCAAACTTGGAGCTGATGGAACAGACACAACTTCAAAAAATTCTCTATAAATATAACAAGCAAGTAACGTCCAAGAAATAATACATTAGGTACTGTTTGTTTTTTGCATTCTAATTTAAAAAAACTACCTCCAAGGCTAGACAAATGATTTACAAAGTATTAGAGAAAGAGGCTGAACTCTTTTTTTCATAGTTCTGAAATGGAAATTTTGGCCTCGAGGATGAGAAGCATCCAGAAAAACCCAAAATATTGGAAGACGATGAATTGGAGTAATTGTTAACTAAAAATCTATGTCCAACCCAATCAGAACTTACTGCAATGTTAGGAATTACCCAACAAACTATTTCTATCTGGTCGAACAAGCTGGGTTAAAATAATGGCTGGCGCAAACTATGGCGAAGCGCGGCAAAGCGACTTGAAGAAATTGATTCGCATTGGTTGCTGAACTGCAGCCTAGTTCACGTGGCTTCATAAGATTCAATTGTTTATCAAATTTTCACTTCGTTTCAACGTGCTTTGTCATAGTGCGCGCCGATCTTAAAGATGAATTTTCAATTTAAAAAAGCTGAGAATCAATTTGTACACCTAAGTTGACGAATATAGTGAGGCGGCGAGCAGCGAGGATAGCGGCGAGGTAACAAGATAATAAAGGACACCATGTCTTTGTGTCCTTTGTTTTCTTTTGTCCACGCTGCTATCTTCGCTACTCGCCGCCTCACTATATTTGCGGCCTTATAGTTGCAAGTATATATGTTTACCTAAGAGTTTTTTGCCGCTGTTGATAGATTTCAAAATTAGGTTCCTTGAGATTGAGCATGGCCAGCTCGTTCTCGTTGCGTTCTCCCTCCCACACTTTCTGCAACTGTTGACCATGGTAGTTCAATGCTTGCGCTACGAGGCGCGCATCCATTGATTCCATTTTGATTCAGTACTGCAAGCAACCTAGTCCTGCAATACTATGAAAATCGGCAGATTCGTAATGTTTTTCCATTTGAGGTACTCCAAAATATAATCTGAATAAATTTAATAGCTGCCTCTTTGTTTGACCGCTCGAAATTGGCATGCAAAAAATGAACATAGTCCAACACAGCCAAGAACACACGTGTTTTTTGTAATGGAATAAATCGCTTTCTATCTCTCCACAATGATATATCCAGAAAATTCTGGTATTTCAACCGATTGTACAGTTTGGTCGAATGCTAGCGGCGAAAACGTATCGGTATCATGGACTGTTCCGAGTACCGTAAATCGTACATATCCAAAAGAGGGTGGCACTCTGCGCAAGAACGCGCTCCGACGTTAAAGCAAAATTACCAAAAACCGGTTTTCCTCAACGATTTACCTGCAGCCGTTGATATCCCTCGGACCAATCGTAACAACGGACGCAATAAAACGAATCCGTGGAATACTGTTTTATGCGAGAGAAACACTTTACGCAGGAGAAACGGCGCGTTATATTGATTTATCGATAACAAGATGGTCGCCGGGAAGCCGGATTGCAAAGGCCTGGCGGCGCCATGACGCTCCTCTAATGGCCACCTCTTTTATTTCGACGCTCGTCCACGCCCGTATTTTTTTCATGGGCATGCCAGATCGGCCAAAAAAGAATCCGTTTTGTTACTCACCGTTACTTCCGGATTATCTTCCGACGATCTGTTAACGTGTTTTCCAATTATATCACGGTCCTCTATGAAACATCGTCGACGATTAAACAACTGCGCGCCTGAATTTCACCATACGCCGCACACAAGTCACGATTACGACAAAGCCGGAAACGACAAACCAAACACGCCTGCGCAAAATCACTTTTCCCCCTCCCTTCGACCAAAGCGATGCACTGCCACTTCCGGTGTGGCGGTCATGTTCAAAATACTGGATAAGTCGCTAGTAGACAGCTAATTGCTAAAAGCAATTGTTGTTATATAAACATCGCAGCAATAACCTTGTTACTGTAAAAGGATCAAACCTTAATCATCGACTTTTTAAAGGTCCACCGATGGTTGGGACCTTTTCATTGACGGTATATCGCTGTGATCCTTTAGAATTTAGAAAATAGGAATTCCTTTGTCTCTACTACAATTTTTAATAAAATAATCGCACGATCATGAATGGTGTATAAGAAAATTCATAATAATTTAACGCCCCGATAAATCGTTTTTGAGTAATTTAATAAGAAAATAACAATGCTTTATAATTCATGAGATAAATACATTTCTCTTCTATTCATTGGGATAGGTTTCATTATACTGGATTTTTATATAGTAAAAATACAAATTATTTTAATGTTCCTTATTGCACTTTCGTAGATTTTTCGATATATTTTGTATCCACGTTCCAATAATATAAAAGTTGAGCAACTAATACAGCATTCGCAATCGTAGAACATATGTACATTATTATCATTGTCATATCTCCAGTTTCCTGTATAGATGTAAATATTCTTGCCAAGGATCCAAAGAACAGCATAAAGATAGTCACTGCGGATAACTGGCCAGTACTGCCGTTGGAATAGTTTGTGTATGCCTGCATTAACTGTAAAAAGGAAAATGTTTTATTAATTCAATATCTCTATGCTTTAGAATATAGCCTTGAATTGTACGTACCTTGCCAGCTAAGACAATGGGTATATTCATAGCTTGACAAACCCACAGGACATTAATTGGAGTTAATCCGCTAACAACGGCAAATATTATTGCCAGATAAGCAGCTAAAAATGCGGTGGCTTGAACAGTCTGACCACTGTAATGCATTACTAAGACCGCTATTGCTAGAGTCTGCAATCCTAGGAAGGTTCCATCTCCCCAAGAACTGGAATATTTAAATATGGTTTATCCAATGTAATTAATGAATATAATTAATACATTAATGTATACAACTTATAATACCTAAAGGGGAAACCACTAATAAAGCTATAAGATACCATTGCAGTAATGGCAAACAGATCTAAGAATACACTGATGACATTGATGCCTTTGGCACTTTTATTTTTAAGAATTTTCAAAACTTGTGGCACTTTTACTGCAAGAAAAATTAATATCAGTAATGCAAAATTAATCGAATTAATATTAAATCTGTGAAATTGAGATCAATGTGCATTTATAAAAAGCAAACCGAAAAGAGAGCCGCCGATTATTCCGAGGCCTAAAGCTTTGCTCAACGACGCCTTGAAACATCCGGCTGAAACATTTTCAAAATTTTTGTGTGTTACTGGAAGCGGTTCGTATTTTCTTCGTAAAAAATTCATTTTAACTATCATTGAAATTTTATCGGTATTGTCAAAACAGAATAACTTTGAATTTACCGTTGATAAGAGAAAAAAACGAATAACGTCGAACATTTCTCGTGCACCAATTCGATAACTCGAAAATGTGTTTAAAATATTATCTACTCTAATTTGCATGCGAAAAGTAAAATAAGTTCAAGCTTAAAATTTTAAACGCGCATACGTAAATCAGAATATATATAAGAAGTTACAGCAAGTTTACAGGAAACATGCAAATTATGCAATATCAAAATTACATGTTTGCATTGTCCCGTTTTAAATTGAACGCTCGTAATGTTCACGTGATATACCAGGGGATACAGTATAACAAGACAATACCATGAGTACTCAGACGATTGATTGTATTACTATTTCATTCTTATTGTTAGCCTAAAATAGAGAAATCGAACAAAACCTGCTCTTACCGTGTAAAAAATTGAATTCCTCGAAGTATTCTTCCATACATTCTTCCGAAATAAGGAGAAGAGCTGCGTTTTTTATTAACTGAGCCATATCGACCATGTCGTACGCATTAGCCACACTATCGCGTGAACAGTGCAGCTAATTTCTACTGGATATACTTTAACCTTTGCGTTATGTATAGTATCGAACTACTTTACATATACCACTATACCACCTTAGCCTTTAGCCGACTTGTAAATCGTCGCCGCAATCACGGATAAGATGTACGATAGACCTGATAACCAATATTGTTTTTCGTTGACTTGATATCAGAGCCATCGGCGACTTATACAGCTACTTGCAGCTACTGTTACAATCAAACTGTATTACCGACTCAAAATTTGAAGACCGAATTTAGCGCCCTCTGTTCATGGACAGCATTCGACTCACTCAATGAATAGTGTGTATTTGATGTTAAAGAAGACATCCCATAAAATGTGGAAAGAATTTGAAAATTTGCAATTCTTAGAGTTTAGTAGACAATATTTCGATCATCAATATGCAAAAAGGAAAAAAACATGGTTTTATAAACTAAATATCTGCAGACAGGTCATATGTAATTAGATTTTCAAGAATAAAATCCAACAGTTGCGGAACGGTTGAGTAATTTTACTAGATTTGTACCACATAAGATAAAATCTTCTAATAAATCTAGGAAAATCATTGAACAGTTCCACAACTGTTGAGTCCGCTGAACGCACCTAATGTTCTTATTTCAACCCTTTCAACTAAAGCTTAAAGCATACTATAGGAATGTCCATTATATGGAAAACTTAATTAAAGAAAATGGAAACCTCCATGTATTTAGTGTATAAGTATAATCCTAAAGGAGACAAATTATAAAGCATTAAAAATATTTAACGAATTCTTAAATTATTATAATATTAAAATATAAGAGATTGAAACAAAGACTGTAAAATAAATTTTAAGTATATCTACATATGCACTTTTATATCAAAGTTTTATACATGTATATATGTATTGTACATACATACATACATACATACCAAAGTACTAGGCATTTATTGTAACTAGATTGTAGACAGATCATAAAAAAATAATGTGTATACCTTCATACTTCTGTATAAAAATGAATTTATTCATCTAGTGTCCCAAAATCTGAAATTTTGTAAAGTTTCTAACTGTGTTTGAAATTCTCAACACAAGTACTTACACATATCCTGCTACTTTAGTCCTACAGTGTACTAAAATTTAGAACTTTATTTCTCTCAGTGTAGTTCTGAACTGCTGCACTGCACTAGAATAAAGAATAGCGTTCTCTGCACTAGTTCTGTAATAAAAAACGCTTTATTACTCTGCACTTTCTGCACCAGTTCAGCCAGTGCAGGAATAGAAAACAAACCTTATATCTCGTTCCTCCATCCCCTTTATACAATGACCCAAACCTTTAGAGCTCATAATTAGGTAGGATAATCTACTAATCAATTTGATTTTTCCCTTTAACTTCTAGCTAAAAGAAATAAGACATCGAACAAAGACGCCGCGACCACCGTGGGATTTAATGTAAGTTAATTTAAGTTTACTTTAAGTTTAGTTTAATATAGATTTAAGAGTGTAATGCTCAATGTACAACTACCAAGCGATCATTTCTTAGTTTCCTTTGCTCGATTATTCGCTCCTCACAGTGGCGGATCCAGAAGCCTTTCTTGGAGGGGGGCGAAATGTATAAAAGTAAAAAAGTAACATTTTTTAACCGTTTTTTTTTAACCTTGATAAGCAATTAGAATAATTACGTATTATATAATTGTGATTAAAGACTTCATTTTGTAAGGAAAACAGGTATAAAAGATATTACAATACATAATGAGATTACAATACTACAAAAATTTTATTTCATAATACAAATTCTGTTCTACGTTTGTAAATTTTTGCGAATCGATCTATAACACTGTCTTCATTTACCTCTATATTGTAATTTATATTTACTTCTGCCATAGTTAATCTAAATACGTAACAAGTTTTTCAGAATGTGAGGTAATATTTTTATATTTTATTACTCTTGGGGGGGGGGGGGCGATCTCCCCTATCGCTCCCTCCCCTGGATCTGCCACTGGCTCATCTCCGATGAGGCGATCACCTCTGCTTCTATCTATCAGGTCATCCCTCAGGAATGCAATCGAGGGAAAAGTGTCTCGGACGTAGGGGGTGCGTAGTGACACGCATTTGTTTGTGGAAATCTCTCGGAGGCAGGTGCCCCTCTTCATCAGACACCAAGAACCAGGTCCACGCTTACGTGGCTCCTGGAAGGGTGCAGGGAGTGGGTCTGTTATCGTGAGGTACCGATCACTTTCCTCTTTACCGAGCTCTCGAGGTGTAGGATCTGCACCATCGAATGTCGATTTGCAGTTACGACGCGGTAGAGTCTTTTTTCTCATTTTCTCATAATGATTACTTAGCAGTTTTCTAATTTAAAGCCTGAACTGAGGAGACGGATGGAACATTGATTCCATTCACCTCCGACGTTCTTTAGCTGAAGTCCCGAATCGAAGATGGAATTTTAGATTTCATCCGCTTCTGTGGTCCACTAGTTTGTTTTAGAATTTAAGATTTCTGTAAAGGAAAATCAATGGAACTTTGATTCCATCTATTTGCCTGCGAGTCTCCAATCGCAGCAACCTCCACGTGATTAGACCTGGGCAATCGGTTTTATCCGAGCTAATTATTATTGTTAACGTCTTTATTGCATATAAAAAAGAAGAAAGAGGGTATAGAAAAAAAAATGTAACGAGTGTGCAATAGGCGAAGTTCAGTCAAGTGACTGTTTTGCAACCTAACGCTAATATATACAGGGTGATTCTTTTGTTAGTAGACGCGAAGCTGTTTTAACCGGTATAACACTAGAGTTATAAGTAGACTGCGGATTTTATGCATTTATAGCAATACTAACTATACAAAAAATCCACGAGATTATTACCATATGCCAAAGTATACAAAATATCAAAAATTTAATTTGATTTGGAATGTTTATAGATAATTAAACATACTGCTATTTAAATTTTAATTCTTTATTGGTACTTGTAAAAATTTTATTTTGCATACAAATCTGCAGTCTAGTTTTTAGATAGATATAAGAATAAATTAAAAATTACTCTCCGTATATTCAATATTATAGGAATCTGAACAATCTCTATAATCTTATTATACATATAAGGACTTTACAGGCAATTTGTTCAATAATTAAAAATTGCCTAGATTTTCATATATTCGAATTTACCTGAATCATATACATACATATATACACTAAAATATAATTATGTTAATAGCATTTTTCTAAGAATAATAAGTGTTCGCTATACATGTTATTTGGATCTGCAAATTATGAAGAGTGGAAAAGGAAAAATTGTACGACAATCGGATGGCAATATACACGAAATTCTTAAACAAAAACCCGGAAAATTCATGAGCTTTCATGAAGGAAGCCGGTAAAAGAATATAAGAACGCATGGAAAGTATTGTAAAATAGTTTTTCTATGTGTCAAATGTGTCATGTTTGAATTAAGCCTTGTGTCCATGGTCCAAGAACTGTGTCCAAGTTCTCGGACACAATTTTGGTAACCAACTGTTTATCCTGTTACAACTGGTTAGTTGTTGAACCAGATATTTCGTCCGATATTTTAATCTGAATTGTCCGTTTTCACGATCCAATTTATAGTTACTTTTTGTCGGAACTAGAACTTGAACACAGTTCTTGGACCGTGCTCTATTACATTCGAACTTCGTGCTTCTGAAGTTAGCATTACACGTTGTGAAGTTAACAAACTGTTACGAAAAAATATCTTTGGATGCGCAGCATTTTTCCAATTCAGATTTTCGTCCAATATTTTCATCCAAGTTATCCGTGTCCACGATCGTCCACGATCCAATTTCTAGTTACTTCTTCTCGGAGCTAGAACTTGGACACAGCTCTTGAGCCCTGTGTCCACGGTCAAAGAACTGTGTCAAAGTTCTAGTTCCAATGATTAATAACTATAGAAATTGGATCGTGAAAACGGACAATTCAGATTAAAATCTCGGACGAAAACATATTACGGAAAATACTGCACGTCCCATTTTCCCATAACAGTTGCTAATTTATACAACCAACCAGTTGTAATAGGATAAACAGTTAGTTACCAAAACTGTGTCCAAGAATTTGGATCACAGACTTCTATAGAAGTCTGTGACTTGGACACAGGGCTTTATTAAATTTTTGTCTCCCTAGAATGAGATCACTGTATCGTCACATTGATATAACTTCACGCCTCATTATATTTAAATGCGTCCTGTCATCGACAGTGACATATTTATCATACGGATCATTTGTTCTTTAGGAGTTTGTCTATATTTCATACCTTTTAATATTCCAGTAACAAATCAATCAACATCATTAAGAATCCCAACTTTAATTACCATTCGCATTGTGTTATTCTGAATGCAGTTGCACAGCAGTATTCTATGATTTCCTCCAACATATATCAAACCATATCTAATGGTAAGGAAGTAGACAAGTCTCTAACACGCCGTCAACCTCGCCTCTGATATAAAATATTCACCGGAATCGATTTGCAATTTCCGCAGAGAACTATCGGTATCTCGTATCCGTAATTAGCCATTCATCCACGTGAAATTTATCGTAGTCGAACCGACAGTAATATTGATAGCGTAAACGCATAAAAATCGATCGAATAACCAAGATACATAGGACGACGCGTTCCACATACATATCTAATTCGGAATTATTAGCGTGAAATCGAATTCGTGCAATTAGCGATAGCGGGTCGAAGTGATTTGTCAGGTCGCCTCTTCACGCGAGCCGAAGATGCACTCGCATAAGTGGGTCAAAGCTCGTAGAACGAGTGTGGTGAGGCAGCCCACGCGATCGCTTTTTCCTTCTTTGCCTGCATTCAGTAGCCCAGGAGTTCCGCAGGGGTGCCTGGTACGCTTCTCCTGTTCGAATAACCCTCCCCCACCCTGCCATCTGTTTTTGCCCTCCTTGGAATCCGATTGCGTAACCCATCAACAGGCCTTTTGAAAATCATAGAGCTTCTCCCAAGAAAAATCACTATACTTACTGGACTCATAATTAAATCGTATGTCAAATGAATACGCGTAAATATTTTTATTACATTTCGGCATGCTTTTCGTGGACAAATGCAAATAGAATTCCAAAATAGAGAATTTAATATAGTCGTGACCTTTGATCTTCTTGGGCGATCGTTCTTATCAACGAATCGGCCTAAGATCCACGGATCCTTTGATCCGACGCTAATTATACTTGAAGAAGGACGAGGTCATGTAATCTTAGCCAATCGGCCCGATAGTCGGGGAGCTTTAAAACGCTTTCAGGGCGCACGCCTGCGGAATTCTAGATTCTGAACACATACCTCGTGTCTGTCCCCGATGACGTTCAGTCAGAATTTTGCTTCCGTCCCGTTCATTTGCTGTTGCCTCAGAGAAAACATGAATCCGTATCTATCTGTCGGATGTTGTTGGTAATCATGCAATATCCAAGGGATTCCTCGAATAAACTGTCTCGATTTCAAGCGGTAATTATTAATTAAAAGATCAAAGTTGCATCCTTCGCAAGGATGCTGATGAGACTTTGCGGATTCAACAGGTATCGGAAGTAATCCGGTTATCGTAAATGACATTTACTAAAATGTTCAAACAGTCTTTAACTGGTTTCGAATATTTTCACGACGATAGGTTCTTTCTTAGAATAACTGCTACCGAATTTTACAAGCTGATCCAGGATAAAGTAACGACAACCTGTTCGGACTCGTCCTTCATCCAAAACGGCGCGCTGCAATGAAGCGAAATTAATTACCAACGGGGTGCATCCGCGCTGAACAATAATTGCAAGTGCACTACATGAATGCGAACGATGAGGTGCCGTCGAATTCGGAGCCGATCAGCTCGGAAAAAGTGGTCAAGAATGAAGAGGAGATCATCGAGGGTGAATCTGCTGAAGCCAGCGCGAAACCAGCCGGCTACGCTGATGGGAGCGAGTCGAAAATAATCCCAGGTGTGATTTCAACCATTTTTCAACACTTTTAGAGCGCATTTCGATCGCGTGCGTCTCTTCCTTTCGCAGACAAATCAACGGTGGGTATAGAGCTGCCACCCACGCTTCACGAACGATTTTTGCGAATCAAACAAATGGTCAAGGATGCTATAGCTTCCCATCACACGTTCATGATTTATGGAAGGGCTCGAGTCATTCGCGAATGTTTGCTGAAGAGGGGCTGGTGCGAAAAGTTCTTCAAGAAGAATCCAAATGGTATTCTGTGCCATCGTTGAAACACTAACGATTGGTCACGTACAGGGTCGCATTTAAGATGAGACGCATTGCGCGCAAGTTGGGGCCTCATCTTTTATGGGGCCACGTATTAAAGCTTTGCTCCACATAAACGGAATAAGTTAAAATAGATATTATTGACAAGGGACATTAGGAAATTATAACTAATTTTGGGCATAATATAGAATCCAAAAAAAATATTTGACATGTATTTTTTTGTATTTACTATAATTTACTCTGAAGAGATTAAAACAGCCATAAAAGTTGGGGTGGAAAATCTATTTAGAATTATATTTCAAAAATTATTATTTATAGAAAAAAGTATAAATTCAGAATTTGTTTAGTTTGTGCAATTGGTTTTTCAAAAAATTAGAATATACTTTTATACATCCCAATGTTAGGAGTTGTTTTAATCTCTTCAAAATGAGTTATGACCGATACGAAAAAATACGTGTTAAATATGTTTTTGAGTACTATGATAGTAAAAGCGTATCAAGATTGGCGTTTCATAATTCCCTGATATCCCTTGTGAGTATTGAATTCATAATATGAATATTACAAGCCATTGAAAACTGCTTCTTCAATTGAAATATTATTTTTGATTCTTCATTTTCATCATCAACTTTTTTAATCTCCTACTTAAAACTTTCAAATCTTCAATTTTAACTCTAAAAATCTCTAAATCTGCAATTTGTAGTTTTCTAATCTACAAACATGTAATCTTCCAATTTTCAATTTTAACATTTTAAATTTCTTCTTTTAAAACTTTATATAATCTTTAACTTCAATTCCTCAAATCTTCAATTTTATATTTTCTGGTCCCCAACTTGAATTTTCTCGGATTTCCAATTCCAAACGCTCAAATCTCTGAAATTCTATTCTGGAAAAATCTTTAAATTTGAAAGGTTATATATTGAAATCTTCAGCCTAAAATTTTCTCATCTTCAACATATAATTTCACGCTCTTTTATAATTTTAATTCTATAAATCTCTAAATCTGCAACTTGAAATCCTTAAATCTCCAATTTCAACTCTAAAATTGTGAAAATATAAAAAATCTCTAAAATGAAATTCTAAAAAACTTTCAAACTTTTATTTTAAATCTTAAAATTTTTTATGTCAAATCTTTAGATCTTCCAATCCTTCAAAGTTCGAATTTTAGTTCTAAAAATCTCGAAATCTACAATTTAGACTAAAAATATTCAAATCTCAAAAATTTCTAAACCAAAATTCTAAAAACCTTTAGAACTTTCATTTTAAATGTTTACATTTTCAACATCAAATCTGTAAATTTTTCAACCCCTCAAATTCCGAATTTTAGATGTAGAAATCTCTAAATCTGGAATTTGAAACCTTTAATATACAATTCAACTTAGTTTACATCATCTTTTATTTTCTATAAATCTTGAAATCTACAATTTTGAACCTTTAAATTTTCAACTTCAAATTTTAAAATCTTCCAAACTCTTAAATTTCAAATTTTTGCTCTAAAAATCTCTAAATCTGGAATTTGAAACCTTTAATATACAATTCAACTTAGTTTACATCATCTTTTATTTTCTATAAATCTTTAAATTTTCAACTTCAAATTTTTAAATCTTCCAAACTCTCAAATTTCAAATTTTTACTCTAAAAATCTCTAAATCTTGAATTTGAAACCTTTAAATCTCCAACTCTCTTCCTAGAAATCTCTGTAGATATTCAACTTTAAAGTTTTGAATCTTCAACGATAAACATATATTACATTATACAGTAATTCTAGCAATCCTTCAGTAAATGTTATCAAACTATTCCTATTATAACTTTTATTTTGAATAAACATAAAAAAATATGTTCAAGTTTCATCAACTGAAACAGACTTCTTTTTTTAAAGTCTCATAATAATACACCTAGTTAAATGCACCTCGAAAGCTTAAATGCAGCCCTGATCAGGTACACAATTTTTAGCAAAGATTAGAATACAATTAACCGATCGACTTTCGCAGCCGATCAGCATTTCAACGTGGACGCGAGTCCCGTGGTGCTTCTGGCCGGCATCGGTGACTTGAAGGACATGCAAAGTGAACGGCAATTGATATCTCGAATGTTGAACAGCCACACCGTCGATTTCCTTTGGAATACGGGATCGGAGTGGCCCGGCTGGCCGGCGCAGGACAACAAAATCACGATCTTCAATAGATACTGCCGAGCAGGATTCACCTCGAAGGTACCTAAAGTGGTCGCGTTCGATTTTCGCCGTTCCCGTCAGCAGTACGTTGGACGAGAATAATACATGCTTCTAAGAAAATCGATCGCTTTAGGTGGGCTTATGTTTGAACGTCAGACAAATGCATTGGTATTACGAGGCCGGAGTGGCGAACACCCTGTTTCCGCGTTGCTACAATTTGTGTCAAGGCGACCAGATGCACGCATTCATCGAGGATTTCCGGTGAAGAGCGAATCCATTTTACTTACCCGTTCCAGTTCGCTTTCCAACACTCGAAAATTCTCATTCTTTTCGTTAGATTCACTGCCTGCATGAGTCTTATAAAGTGGCTGGTCAGCAAGATCAACGCAGAAGGCGAAAACGCGGTCAGATCGCCGACTGGTACTATACCCTTGAAGGCCCTAGAGTTCGCGGTCAAGCGATGCAGCGATTACATTAGCGCACAGACTCACGAGGACATCGACACGGAGTCGGAAAGAGTATGGGCGCATCAGTGGGATCAGTTTATCAGCTGGTATTATCAAGTCGTTCATGGTCAAGCGCTTTTCATTCGTAATAACGTGCCATTCCAAGTAAGTGAATGCTTAAGGGGGCATTCTAGTGCAAAGGGCCCTTTTTTAAAGCGTTTGTTCGGAATTTTTGTTGTTTCGGAACCCATAAAACCATTGCTATATGGTTTTTTTCATATATACAGTGACTCACAAATTTGTTCACGAAGACTATACTGAATATTTGTTTAAATTCTAAGAGAGATATTTTCTTTTACATAATAAAAATTATGGAATCTGGCCAACAATTAAATCTGGAATTTAAAAACGATCCAAATTGAAAGAAATTGTTAATCAATCTTTGAGATACATGTGAACAAACTTGTGAGTCACTGTATTTATTAATTTATTTAAGTATTACAAAAAAAATCCAAATTCCTGAATAAGAAAAGGGACTTACTTTACTCGTCAATAAAGGGGCTCAAATGTTGATAAATATTTTGGGGGAATGTGTACAAAACAATTGAATTTCTTATTTACCTTTGTAAACATTTAATTCTGCATGAAAATCCGCAGTTTATTGGTGATATCTGCGATTTCTCCAAGATTACTTTGCTTGCACGCGAAAAAGTTTAACCTTCTGAAACTGATATCATTTTCTTATGTTTACTAAATAGTCGATTTTAAGTATTCCTCATTCTCATTCATTGTATGCCAAAAATGTTTTTTAATTATCATCTTATTTATTACAAATAGGTGTTCCGGATGAATAAGATCCCGGGGATCATTTTATACACATAGATGAACAAAATGATCCTTA
This sequence comes from Perdita meconis, assembly GCA_030770465.2. Lineage (NCBI taxonomy): Eukaryota > Metazoa > Arthropoda > Insecta > Hymenoptera > Andrenidae > Perdita > Perdita meconis. The sequence continues at coordinate 7,001,963 of JASKOS020000004.1, forward strand.
AGTACGTTTTTAGAAAAATGTAAATAAAAAGTATGATTGATGGTTCAGCTGATATACTAACTTGCAAAAACTACTTTAATTTTATTTAAATAATGTGCATTTGTATTTTTTACGTGACTGAAACCTTAGGATGATTATTTTAGACACATTTCCCCTACTAGATAGCATTAACTTTTATGGGTTCTTCATAAAAAATTCCAAAAGAACGCTTTAAGAAAAACCCTTTACACTAGAATATCCTCTAAATTACAAAAGATCAAATTAGAAAAATAAAGTATTAATTAAATCTGATTCGAACAGAAATATTTTCTCGCGTCAAAGCACATTCTAAAAAAGATAAGAAGGTTTTGCCCACAAATTGATATGGATGGCGTGATGAATGTGTGGATCATGAAACCCGGAAATAAAAGCCGAGGCCGAGGGATAATGCTGTTGAATAAATTAGAGGACGTCATGGCGAAGATGAATCCCTCGAGCAAAACAGACACTCGTTACGTTGTGCAGAAATATATCGGTAATTGAATTACGATCTCACGGCAGACCAGAGTAATCCTATATTGATGTTAAAATTATTTTCCCACAGAACGGCCTCTGTTAATTCACAGCACGAAATTTGACATCAGACAATGGTTCATCGTTACTTGCGCCCAACCTCTGACTCTCTGGATATACAAGTAAACCGCAGACTATAGATACCAGAAAAGTTTAGTCGAATATACGCGCATATAAGTTGAATCACTTCTCGTTTCGTGTTACGTTTTCGTGCCTCCAAATATCTGGGTCATGAAATTAGCGCATACAGATCTGATTCCAGTATTTATCGGGGTTCGCGAGCAAAATAAATGCGCGCATGCATGAGACTTCAAGGACGCGAATCGTAATACAATGTCATGTTCTTTCAGAGAAAGTTACTTGAGGTTCTGCACGCAGAAATTTTCTCTGTCGGACTTCCACGAATCGATTCACCTGTGCAATCACTCGATCCAATGCAAGTACACAAACTGCGGTGATAGGGATCCTGCGTTACCATCGGACAACATGTGGGACGCCACAACATTCAAGGAATTCCTCAAGTACGATTCACTTAAGATCGCGTCACGACATTACGGAAACAAACTTTGCAATAACGAAACTCCGATAGGTCTCAGGGACACGACAGAGTTTGGGACGAGATAATTTACCCGGGAATGAAGCAGGGTTTGGTTGGCTCTCTGTTGGCAAGTCAAGAAGCCATGGATCGTCGGAAGAACAGTTTCGAACTTTACGGTGCCGATTTTATGGTCATGGAAGATTTCTCCGTTTGGCTGATAGAAATCAACAGCCATCCCGATATGAGCTACTCCAGCAAAGTCACCACGCGTCTTTGCCGACAGGTTTTGGAGGACACCATAAAAGGTGTTCAATTTCGTTTCCTTATAGTTCATCGCTGTTACATTTTCTACTACGTTTTATTAAATATCCGTCAATCTCAATTTCGTAGTGGTTATTGACTATCGAGAGGAAAAAAATGCAAACACGGGACATTTTGAATTAGCCTACAAACAGAAAATGCCCAACTGTCAACCGTATTTGGGAGCAGCTTTGTCCCTGCAAGGAACTCGCATCACAACGCATGATAAAAATCCTCCTGCAACCGATCAAGAGTCGAAACTTACCTGTGTGTCGAAATCCCCGGTAGTAAGTATTAAACTAGATTCATATTAGCGACCACGGTATGACTAAATCACGATCAGCCAAAATCCAGAATTTTACCAAGGCATTCGCACCAAATTAGGGATGCACAGACTTGTTAAGACCAAGGGCCACATAGATTCACTGTGACTTATGGGAGGGCCGCCAAAGAAAAATATGAATGTTGTCTATCATATAATTGAGGCATTTAATGGAAAAAGGGCACATACGCCAAAATGCCGTTTTGAGAAAATGGAAGAAATGAGTGTTTATGCAATAACAAAACCACACACAAAACTTTTTAAAAATTCATTCGGTAATTTTTAAATTGTTTAACTTTCAATTCTTATGAGACCCCATGAGCTCCTCGGGACCGGAGGCGAGTATATACCCGTCAGTTTGCACCATCTTTGTAGTGTTCCGAACGTAGAAGGGGACAGCGCGCGAAAGAGAAAGAGGGACTGATGTTCGAAACTGACCCTCGTCGAGCGAGAACTCGGCCGCTCGTCAAGGGTCATTCGACCGGTGAATCATCGCTTTCCCACTGACCGTTGGCGGCTTTAATTTTTCACCGTAGCTGTCTAAAAGTGACACCACTGGATTCGTGGCATTCTCGTGATTAAAATGACACCAAACTTCATGTAAATCGACCCATTTTTAATGAAATTGGCATTTTTATGTGTAAATCAAATTTTTCCGTAATTGCGTTAATCATAACTCGATTTACGTCATGTTTGATTTCTTTTTCATCGGGAACGCATAAAAAATCAATCGGTGTCACGTTCGTCAAGATCCAATGAAAATTGCGTTTGTTCTGCCGTCGTATTAGTATTGCTTCTCACGGATATTCGATCCCTCGCGGCACCGAGCGCCGCGGCGGCTTCCGTGTAATCCGATATCATCCGCTTCCCTGATTCCAAGAAGGATGCGGCTGTGGTGGGGGAATAGTGGGGACAAACTACGAGTATATATCGTATGGATTTTTCGAGCATATATCGAGAAAATACTGTATTGAGAAATATATTGGGTATTAAACTTAATTTTAAAGGATTTTTAAAGGAAACAAAGTGTTAAGTACATGTTACTCATAGTATTGTCCATTGTTAGCTACAATTTTTTCCCATTTTTCTGGTAACAGACTGATTCCTCGGCGGAAGAACGACTCGTCTTTTGAGGCTATCCATGAATCGAGCATTCATTTGTTTATATCTTTAAAAAAAAGTGAAGTGCTGATCAGAAAGGTGGTTCTGCATGGATTGAAACGAATAAAAATCAAAAGGGGCAATGTCTGGTGAATACGGCGGATGGGGTAGAACATCCCATCCGAGCAGCTCTAACTTTCCTTGACCTGTTTAGCGACATGTGGCCGAGCGTTGTCATGCTGGAGAATCACTTTGTCGTGTCTTTTGGCGTATTCTGGTCGTTTATCTTTCAATTTTCGGTTCAGCTGCATTAGTTGTAATCGGTAACGGTGTTTGACATTGATCTTCGTCCAGCAATGCCTCCAATTCTCCGTCTTCAAACTTTTTTGATTGGCCAGGGCGTTTCTTGTCTTCCAAATCAAAATCTCCACTTTTGAATCTCCTAAACCAACACTTAGAAGTTGAAATCGATGGAGCATAATCCCCATAGGCTTCGGATAGCAAACGAAGACTTTCAGCTACCGATTTCTTAAAATGGAAACAAAAAAGTAACGCTTCCCGCAAATTGCGTTTTGTTGGCACAAAACTGTACATATTCAATGCACTAAAAAATATATTGTTTACACTTCGAACAAATGACATGTACTGATTCTTAAAACCTAATGGCAGAGCTGTCATTTGAAGTTGACTTCAGTATAGACCGATCCCATCAGGTGCTCGTAACGCCACTTTTTGTGTATCTTTTAAGTTTAGTACCCAATAGTACAAAATTAAAAGTGAAGTTGCTAAGAGTTGCATTTCAAGTACAGTGCAACAAACAAGTTTGTAACAGAAGATCAATATTTTTGACTAAGTTCATTACAAGAAGAAGCCTTTTTAATATCTTTGAAGTTGGTTAACTTTTGGCTAAGATTGTTACTGAAATTCGTCCTTAACTGTTCCTCACCCACGCTTCTTCTTGACCGTCAACAATTCGTATTTGACGATCAAGTCAAGGATGACCACGGTCTTGACCACTGGCGAACCGATTTCACAGTCACAGACTTGATCGAACCGCGCACTGTGAATGCATTCATGGGATTACGAACAAATTATACAAGAAGTGATCTTGACCAGTGTCTGACTGATCGTGATTTAACCGCACCGAAGATCGCTGTTAGGGGGAATATATCTTTATACCGTAATCGAATTTTTGGTGAACCTGTCGATGTGCTACGCCCTCTTCGATTTTGATAACCTTCAAATATGTTATAAAGGACAACATTCTGAACAACTTTTTTCTACGCATATACTAGGTGGTCGGCTTTAGTTTCTGAGATATTCGCGAAAAACCGCCGCTACTACTACATTGTAGCTAAACTTGTAGAAAAGCTACTTCCTCACCGATTTTGATGGGACCTTTTAATCACTTTGTTTGATCATTCTGAACAACTTTTTCTTATACATGTGACCGGCGGTCGGCCTTAGTTTTCGAGTTATATGTATAAAAAAAACAAAGTTTTGTTTGCGGGCTGCCACCAACAATTGACTAATTTCTACTTGATGTGGTGTAGGTACTTGAAACTATTACTTAAATTTATATGATATGCAATAAAAGATACTTGGTTTCATAATATACGTCTTCCCATACAAATTGCTTGCCGTTTCATTGCGTATCATATAAATTTAAGTATTAGTTTCAAGTACCTGCACCGCATCAGGTAGAAATTAGTCAATTGTTGGCGGCAGCCCCTCCCCCAAACCCCCACCCCGCTAAGGAATCTGACCTAGACCTATTCCCGATCAGTTTTTTTGCGAATATCTTGGAAACTAAAGCCGAGCGGCGGTTACATGTATAGGGAAAAGTTGTTCAGAATGATGACATTGACAACATATTTCAGTCATCAAAATCGGTAAGGTCGCTTCTATTCCGAATAATTAACAAAACTGTTCTGGTGTATAACTCGAAAAGTAAAGCCGACCACCTAGTATATGCATAGGAAAGAGTTGTTCAGAATGTTGTACTTTATAACACATTTGAAAGTCATCAAAATCGGTGAGAGTGTAGCACATCAACAGGTTGACCGAATTTTTCACAGATACGTAAATATATTTCGTATTCTCAGACAAACCTGACGAAGAAAAAGTCGGCGGTACACAATCAAATCGGTCCAGTGATCGTCGACTTAATCGAAGAACTGGAAATACAACTCGATCAAGAATTCTACGCTTACTACAAAGTGGATTCGCCACAACTTAGACAGGTATTACCAGCAGCTGCACTTCCAAAACCTTTCAAAACTGCCGTATTAATCGATAAACAAGAATCTACCGTGAAGAGTGCTCCTCCAGGCGCCCCTGCTGCCAATGTGAAGAAAAAATCACATGGTGTAGATCAGGTAAAAATTAGTTGAACTGCCAGGTCAACGGATTTTGAGATTCTTTTATTTCGTAGAATAATCAGGAAAAGACTGCTAATAGACAGAAGATTGCAGCACGGACACAAAAAAAGTCAAACATATCCACTGTATCAGCGAGTAACAAGACCGATTCAACCCATAATAAGCAGTCTATACTATCAAAAATCATGTCTCTTCAGAAACAGTCATCAAAATCAATATCAAAATCTGACAGCAAGTATTCGAAGCAAAATGACGATAAGGTTCTTATTCAATTTTATTAAAAACTTTTCACTGTACGCGTTGAATCTACATAGTATTTATTTATTAGATAATCAAGTCAACGGTAAAACACCCGATTAAAAAGAACGAAAAGAATGCCATTTCGCCTGCTGTTTCAACTGCTGTAACACCTGTACTACCGTCTCTTTTTGCGACGACAAATAAAAACAGTCAGTTGGCAACGGGAAAAAAACATCGCAACCCACCGAAGAAACAGAATCATCAGAAGAAGAACAACAAGGTTCTAACAGACATCACGGATATGTACACAGTCGGCTTGAGATTGACTAAATGAGTGAAAAGAAACCTTCGACCTGCTCTTCTTACCAGTTGCTTCCAGTTGCTGTCAATACGTTCTCAAAGTCTATATTGCAATCGTTCTTGTATTTGGTCAATAAAGTGCTGAACTCTCAAACGTTTAATGTATTTAGTTTTTTTATTTCCCCATTTAGAAGAGATAAAAAGAAGCATCGTAAATAAACTGTAGAAACAAAATCCAATCAACTTTTTTTGGAGGATCATGATTTGACATAATTAAATTTAACTTTCAAAATTATACAAGTAGTAAGGCAAATGGAGACCTTCGTGCTTCCACAGCATTTCTCCGGATTTCGTGACAGATTATGAGAAAAGTAAAAATTACATGCTCCTTTTTGTCTATACTTGCCAGATGGAATGGAGTGCATCGGTTCATTTCTTAATTCTGGAGAACCTGGTTATAATACGAAATGTCTAGGCGAGGATACAGATACTAATCACAAACCTATCGAAGAAAAAGGAAGCTTCCTATGTACATATTTTCGGCAGCCGAAATGCAAACTCGGCGTGAGTAAAAATTGCAGGTTAACCATGAACCAGTTACGGTTTGCTTCAATCTCAAGTACTTCCTTAATTTCGCTTGCCATAATGCCAGATCAAACATGGCACCTGGAAGCTGTTTACCGAAAAGCCAACATCATCTAGCTTGTCTATCGTTCTTACCGATACGGATAGCGAATTCGACGTAACCCTGAGCGATTCGCGCGTAATATATACGATGTGTGACGATGGATTCAACAATCAGGTTTTATTAATATTACTATTCGCAGGACATAAGTCATAAAATAATATTAACTGAAACGAATGAGTTAGGAACTGATTTTCACAGAATGGCAAAAAACCGAGGATTTCGTTCGGTAGAACAACGTTCTGCGACGACAATGGACTGGGAACGGAAGACAATGGACAAGCCAACAATTCTTCAAAAGCTACAAATACGCTTCCAACCTGTTCTCCAACTTGTGCAGAGCTGTATCCCGAAATTTTTCCAACTAATAAACTTATACGCGCACTTTCAGGTGATTTACTCAAATATTCGAGATTAAGAGGGTAGATAAGTATTCAATCGCTGTGATGAGTGATTCCTTTTGGGTTTGATTAATAAGCGACTGATAAACTATTTGCACGTTTTATGATTCTTTAAGAATGAACTTCAGTAACGTTACAAATAAGGGAAAATCTCTGAAAAATGGAGGAATAAATCTTTGTGCAACAGTAAAACCCTTCGTAAAACTAAAAAAAATTTATTCAAAATGAGAATAAAATGGAGAATACCTCAATTAATAGCATACTAAATTGAAATTAAAAAGATTCCATTTTATGAAGTATTGGCTTGACCAACATTTCTGAAACTTTTAAGGTATTTATATTTACATTTCGAAATACGAAAATAAATTTTGTTTACTTTTGTATATCCGTTTTTTGCGGAGGGTCATTCCATGCCAAATCGATCACTTTTTGACATTGATGTCAGGGATTTTGTTCAAACTTGAATATGATGTAGTCCACATGAAATTATGGGGAGGTTAAGTCATCATTTTGCTGTTCTCGAATTTGTTTAAAAAATACAGGCGGTCAAAGTTTTCAATTTTTGCCTATTTTCGTGAAACCAGGGTGTACTTAGGAATTTTTATCTCGGGAACTATTCGTCGTATTGAGTTGATTCTTTTTTCATTTTAGTCAGGATGGTTTGGCCTATTTTAATAATATATTTCTTAATTGGGAACTCTTTTTCGTAATATGGAAAATTATAAACAAATTTTTCTTTTGCAAATTTCCCTTAGAGGATCGGAGGTGAAAAATTAAAAAAAAAATATGACCATATTCCTTGCACTCTAGCCTACAAAAGGAACTCCTGCCGAAAATGGAACTCGTAAAACTAACTCCGCAGTGAGCTGTTACAGATAGTGGTGCACGCCGCTTCAGGTAAGCGACCCGCACGCCCGAAGATTAGGTCTGTGAAGTTGGCACCCCGAAATGCGAATTTTTATAAAAAACTAGTCTTATTCGTTTGTCCATGATTTGTCCAGATTTGTCCACCCAAAATTTTCGGTTGTCCACCCTCCAAAAAACAGTTATGACGAAATAAAAAAATATGACATTAACACTCGTTAACATGTTCCAAGGGTTTCTCAGTGAAACCTTGACGATTCATAATCGTTTCGCACTGAGAAACCCTTGGAAAATGTTCACGAGTGTTAATGTCATATTTTTTGATTTCGTCATAACTTTTTTTTGGAGGGTGGACAAATGAAAATTTTGGGTGGACAAATCTAGACAAATCGTGGATAAACGAATAAGATTAGTTTTTTATCAAAATTCGCACTTAGGGGTGCCAACTTCACAGACCTAATCTCCGGGCGTGCGGGTCGCTTACCTGAAGCGGCGCGCACCACTACATGTAACAGCTCACTTCGGAGTTAGTTTTACGAGTTCCATTTTCGGCAAGAGCTCGGTTTGTAGGCTAGAGTGCAAGAAATATGGTCATATTTTTTTTTTAAATTTTTGACCCCCAACGCTCTGAGGGAAATTTGCAAAAGAAAAATTTGTTTATAATTTTCCATATTACGAAAAAGAGTTCCCAATTAAGAAATATATTATTAAAATAGGCCAAACCATCCTGATTAAAATGAAAAAAAGAATCAACTCAATACGACGAATAGTTCCCGAGATAAAAATTCCTAAGTACACCCTGGTTTCACGAAAATAGGCAAAAATTGAAAACTTTGACCGCCTGTATTTTTTAAACAAATTCGAGAACAGCAAAATGATGACTTAACCCCCCTCCCCCCCATAATTTCATGTGGACTACATCATATTCAATTTTGAACAAAATCCCTGACATCAATGTCAAAAAGTGATCGATTTGGCATGGAATGACCCGGAGTTATTAAGATTGTCCTCCATGGCCTCCATGGTTAAGCAATTGATGCAATGTTTGAGTTATACGTACTCCGAAAAAAACAGACATAAAAACATAAACAAAATCTTTTTCTTATTTTGAAATGTAAACAAAAATACCCTAAAAGTTACAGAAATGTCTATCAAGCCAATACCGCGTAAAAAATCGCTGAATATCACATCATTCTTATTGGTTTACTTTTAAATTATTTACTAGGCGTGAAAGATGTTTTGCACGGAACTAAAAGATGCCCGGATGCCGCGGATCCGAAGAATGCTGCGAAGAGACCCGATGCTGCGCAGAACAAACCAAAAGCGGTCGAGACCAGAATTGATAGGAATAAACGCTTGTTGAGAACTATGGAAGAAGTGATTCGCACTATGAACGAGCAAGGTGTGCCATTTGAAGAAGCTTTGGAGAGCATCAAAAGCGACAATGTGGATAGCAAAGATCCAACGATCAACCTTGTGGAAACAAAGAATGAGGAAACGCCAGATGAAACTGTGGACGAGGCAACCAACATCAAGCCTGACTTGGAGAAACTTTTGGACGAATCCATGCGCAGGGCGGTGCAAAAATACAGAATCGGCGGAAACACGTGGGAAAGATTGAAGCAAGAAAGACTGATGATAAAAGATAGCTCCGAAGACAAAAGTTCAGTTTCCGAATCTACGCTTTACAATTATTTAGGGGAAACTGATCTGAAATTATAACAAAAAAATGTATGCGTTGTAAATAAAGCCACTCTCAATCGTAAACATGCAACAATGTCGTAGTACTTACATTTGTTAATCGTCAAAGTGCATACTTCAATCGAGTCATTTGTCAGTGTAGAAAGTTACATACAAAATTTGAAGTGATAAAATTAAAAGATGTTGAAACATATAAATTCATTGTCGGTGATAACGTTGCATGATGCAACACAGAGAAGAAGACTCAACAACTTTTTTGAAAAATAAAGATCCCAAAAATGGAAGCCAAAACTTAATAGCAGATTCTAACCATGGTTTATTATGCAACCAAAAAAAGTGCCAAAAATCGGAGACCGAAAAACACGAGTTGGAAAATCAACACGACGCGAAAACTATTAACACACGGAAATGGCAAATCACATTAACATCCGAAGATTGCTCCATCAAGAAACATTGCTTGGGTTGGCAAGTATGGCAACACATTTCTTTTAATGATTGAGAGGAGATTATTTAGAAGGAATTTTGGTTAAACTTTACTTCGGGGGACGCAGAATTGTTGACTTTTTTTTAATGTCATTTAATAGTATTCGATGTGCAGAATCTAAAAATACAAATTTCAAGCTCAGGAATGCATTGCTTCAAAAGTTATACATATGTAAAGATAGCGTACTTTATAAGTTACTTTGACACCATATTACCTTACAGCCATAGTTCGTTCAATGAGTGAAGCTACTGTTGGTGGTGGCTATTTAAAAAGCATACTGTATTTTGCTGTCACCCGCTTCTTAATGGCGCGCTTCGCGCGACAAAAAATAAACATCCCCCTTTTCTGTGGCAGACCACCGAGGGTAGACAGTATTTTCCAAGTTGAACCCTTGCTTTCTATGTAGTGGGGGGCTTCGTCCCCCCAACCCCCCGCCGGGGGCTCTGCCCCCGGCCCCCGGTGTGCGTGGGGGCTGCGCCCCCACACCCCGCTTTGACTTAGAGTTAAGGTCGTTTCCTTAGTATTTGGCAAGTTTGAGAAATTCCACTTCGGAAAAGACATAATTGAGAAATGGTAATATGGTGTCAAAGTAACCTATCTTTACATATGTATAACTTTTGAAGCAATGCATTCCTGAGCTTGAAACTTGTATTTTTAGATTCTGCACATCGAATACTATCAAAAGACATTAAAAAAAGTCAACAATTTTGCGTCCCCCGAAGTAAACTATAGCTGGAATTTTTATATTGTGTTTTTTGAAAGATATATACAAAGGACACAGACGAATTGAATGGAAACGTCCAGTTGATCTTGAAGGTTTCCGATACCAAAATGTGTTCTCAAGAAGTTATGGATTCACAACCTGTAAAAACGGCGAATGCCGAAATCCTTTGCAATCGTGACAATTTAGATGATCTTTACGACAATGACGAGAAACAGAATGATTCCGAACCAGGCAGAATCATTCTGAGGGATTACTTGAAGCTTCTAACTACAGACCAAGCAAAGATCAATTTGATTCTGAAAGTGCTTACGAAGGCGATAAACGACCACAAAACTTTCGTCATCTACGGAACGTTTCCTGTACTGAGGAAACCTCTAGGAAAAAGGGGATGGATCGAAAAAAGATCTATTAGAAGAATGCTTTCAATGTCTTTAGCAATTTCCGAAGGTAGTTAATGCAACTCACAATTTTCATCATTCATCACGAATGATAAATACAGTCTTGTCTCGAAAAGTGCGCGGGCACCGGGACCGGGATTGAACTCTTTTCGAGATGAGTCGACTATTTCGTCCGCTTTGACTTCTGCCGCATTTCTCGAGGCGGCACTACGGACAGGGGGATTACACGACAGCGACAAGCCATACATTTCGTTCGGCGGTGGTGCGGCTTTCTTTGTTAATAAAAAAAAAAGGACGGAATACGACAAGCGCTCTCGTTCTGACTCCTGTCATTCAATCTGTGCGTACTATGATGCGAAGATGTGAACTCCCATTCATTCATTCATTCTACGCCTTTAAACCGATACTGATATTTTGTTATATAAAAATATAAACATGTAATAATTATTTTAAACTTTACACCAATATATGAATATTAATTATTAGATACTACTATTACAAATATTGTACAAGACGTTCAATTAACAGTGTTGATTCAAGTTGCGCTTGATAAATTATCGATATTGTAAAAAATGATACAGGACAAATTTGCACTGCTTTAAACATGACTTGTAATGGCGTCAAAATTTAATTTTTATTTTTGTATTTTTAATCTTTTTGTGAGATAACGTGATTGTTTTTTAATGAAACCGTACCCTTTTATGTGAATATGTACACATGAACATACATATGTATATCGCTGCTATCAAAGATCCGGCAATGTTTGTTTCGCACTGACTAAATACTTTAATTATGTTCCTTTGCTTATTGCCGCTCAAAACTCAATCCCGAAAAAATATTAATATTTCCGTATTCATACTTTTCTGGTATCATTTTGTAATAACATTTATAGTTTAGTGGGTGCAATTTGAAACAACACGGTCACTTGAACGTCTCGTACATTTTTCATAAATTATTATTTATTACATTCGTAATAAATACTATCTGTATGTAAGTGTAAAATAATTACTGTACATATGTATAGGTATAAACAAAGTACAATGTTTATACAAACAAAGTTAAAAAGTCAATAAATTAAAGAATTGGAGCATCTTCGTATCGTAGTCAATCCACGCGGACTAAACGTACGACTGTCACAATACGAGGACCAATCGTATTCAGTCTTTCGTCAAAGAAAGCCGCGGTCGAGCCGTGAAAATTAATAGTCTGTTCGGGGCGCGAGTCCCCTCGCTACGCAGAAGCCGTCGTATCGGCTTACGCCGCGCCGACAAAGTGGTGGGGCTGGGTCCCTGCACACTCTCCAAATCAGACGCTTGCACTCTTTTCGAGACAAGACTGTAAATGTCTACCAAGAGGCGACACTCCAAGTGTCCCTTTAAATTCGTTGTGTAATTTCATCTCAAATAGACCCTAAGTTGGCTTTATCATTATCTCTTTCTAAAAGTGGTTCCTTCGTTGGAGTATCACCCCTTTTTGATTAAAAAATAAAAGCAGTAAGGCGTGAATATTAAAATGTCCCTTTGTATTGCTACGCGTAATAAACACAGGAAGACGTTTTTTAAAAAAAATGTAATTGATTTCACAAGGTTATACAAATAAACAATAATTATTATTGATGTGCTTCGGTATGTATCCACGAAAAGTTTGATCGAAAAAAGTCCATTCCGCAATTTCATAACCCCTTTTTAGGAAATTCTTCTAAGGCAGTCATTTATAGACCCGTATCAAATTTATTCTTTCTTTTTAATGCATTTTTAATATCTAATAAAAGCTTGTTTAAAAAAAATTTGTTTTTACTTAAATTTTATTTTGTGCTTTTTAGTCTTCGAGAACTCTATTCTTTATTTAATTGGAATAAAAGTATTGCATTGCAAAATATGCACACTACCGCTCATAAATATCTAGACACCTTTTTAAATACATATAGTGGTTATTTAAAAAAAGTTGTAAAATCACGAATGAATTCTACCAAATTTGATGAATCCGCTTTGCAGTATGATAGAGAATATATTTTATCTCATTGAATATTTCACCTACAATAGTAAAAAATAACTAAATCTTCTTTTTTTCAGTATTTCAACTACTGTATACTCTCATAATTGCTTTTACTAGTCTTGGCATTCGGAATACTAATTTTCATTATTTCACAGCTAATAACTTTTTTCCATTCAACTTGTGAAAACTTCAATAAACGTGTTTCTGTTTTTTGGTCTTGTCTGTTTAAATGATTCTGTAGCTTCATACAGAGTGTACCAAAAATGTTGCAGTTCCTTGAAAGGGGTAATTCCTGAGATGATTTTAAGCAACTTTTTCCTTAGCGAAAATGTTAGGTAGGGTTCGTTAACGAGTTATTAGCGAAAAACACCGACTAATCGGGGAGCGAATACAGCGGATTAATGATGGCGCGGACAATGGCTGACCAATACTACTCACAGCTGGAGCCCGCGCTGAAATTCATGCACCGTATTCGTGCTTCTATTGGTCGGTGTTTTTCGTTAATAACTCATTAACAAAGCCCTACCTAGCATTTTCGCCAAGGAAAAAGTTGTTTAAAATCACCTCAGGAATTACCCCCTTCAAGGAACTACAACATTTTTGTTACACCCTGTATAGGTTTTCTAGCAATCAGAACTATCTACATCCATTAGATGTATATCCATAATAGAATTGAAGAAAAACCATTTGAAAAAAATAATTTATATTGTATATCAGTTTTTCATTGAAAAGTATACGTGTCCACATACTTATGGACGGGACTGTATGCTAAATTGCAAGTCGATCAGATATGTGGTAGCGAATCAAAATTAGCTCACAAGATTTCATCCAAACTAGTTAAAAAATGAAAAATTCTTAATTTTGAATTAAAAAGAAATATTTTTTTAAAGTATACTGTATTGTCATTGGTACTACGTATATATGCAAAATTTCAAGTCGATCAGATATGTGGAAGCGGATCAAAATTAACTCACAAGATTTCACCTTAACAAACTAACAGAAGCGAAACTTAATAAAAGCTTGTAAATAATAAAACGATTCACTACTTCCAGCTGGTATAGAGAACATTGAAAAATTACTACGGTGTCCTGCGGATCTGATATGGTATAGTAATAAAAAGGTATCCGCGAGGACGGATGAGAAGACTATAGTGAACAAATTCTCCGGATGCTACTTCACGTCTAAGGTGATTTTTGAAAATGATTTCCTACTTCCTCGTGTATTGCAGCATTATATCAACGCCAAGGTGTTTTCAGGTCGACATGTGCAATAATTTAGAGAACGTCTCTTGGTTCTACGAGGCTGGCGTGTCGAATATTCAATTTCCACGGTGTTACAACGTCTATCAGGTTCGTAGATGAAGCCTTCCGCAACACGATATCAACACAATTTCGCGCTTATGCAGTGTTCGCAGATCAAGGACTTCATCGAGGATTATCACATCACAGCCTGCACGGGAACTCTCAAGTGGTTTTTATTTTTGGCCAGCATAGCCGGTCCGAATGCAGCTTGGTCTCCCACCGGCAGAATTCCTATGAGCACCATTTTATTTGCTCTCGAACGATGCGCAGAATACATAAGGTTTAACCAATTAAATTAAAAGCACGATGATCTTCACTTACATTGAATCAAACTCGCGTTACAGTGTTCGGGCACACGAGGACATCGATAGGCAAAGTTACATGGAAGTCTCTACCGCCGATTGGAATCAATTTCTAGTGTCGTACGAAAAATTCTTACATAAGCGCGAAATGTTGGAACGGGACGACAACATAAACATCAAGGTATGTAACCAATGGGAATACTGAAACGATTCGTACATCGATCCACTCACCCCAGGACCTCGTGCTATTCGCGGCGAACACTCTGAAGGAGATGATGCAGTGCAGACCTGAAAGTTGCGGCGATGGAATGCGGAACGTGTGGATTTTAAAGCCGGGCGATAAAAGCTTAGGAAGGGGCATTGTCCTTAAGAACTCGTTAAATGACATCTTGGCCAAGATAAATCAGGCTACGAAGGAATGCATGCAATACGTTGTGCAGAAATATATAGGTAACTCTCGTATTAAGGGGTTACACCACTTTAAATAATAGTTTATAGTCTTGGAAATAAGGCTTCGTCAGTCGCAATGGAATACAGTCACAATCTCACATCAGACTAAAAGTAATTTTTTAGTTTTTCAATTTTATACACTAAGTACTACAGTGAAGTCTGCTTACGACTGGGCAGTTTTATCTTTATACCATTAGGGTAATGCCTCCAACCACTATTTTTTGTCGACTTGGACCGTGGGAACTTTCTCGGCCGCGAGCTCGACTCCCGAAACAATGGGCTATAAAAGACAAGGATAGCACTAGGCATTTAAAAATGCTCGTGATTGATTTTCATGTTTTCCCATCGAATTTTTACGAGAGTGACGCTAATCGATTCCTTATACTTGACCGATTAAAAAACTACCAAACACGACATAATTCGGTCCATAATTAACGAAATAACAAAACAAATTAATTTTTACGCTTCAATTCTAACTTCGCTAAAAATAGTCCGATTTATGTCGTATTTCGACTAATTTTCATCGGAAAAATGTAAGAAAGTATACGTGGTATCAGTTTTATAAACATTCGACAATAATTAGTAACCGATGAAAATTCAGGGAGGAAATATTTCACACCTGACTACGCGGTATTCTTTGATATTCGCCAAGCGACGGCATCGGGTTACGCGCGTGGCTAGGGTCGTTCGAGCGCTGAGTCATCAATTTTTCTCAGTTTCCGCGATCTTATCCGTTGTCGTATCGATACAAATGTTTCACCATTGGATTCTAAGCGTTCTCCCGATTAAAATAACAAAATTTCATGTAAATCGGACTATTTTTAGCGAAGTTAGAATTGAAGCGTGAAAATTAATTTGTTTCGTTATTTCGTTAATTATGGACCGAATTATGTCGCGTTTGGTACTTTTTAATCGGTCGAGTATAAGGAATCGATTGGCGTCACTCTCGTGAAAATTCGATGGAAAAAGATGAAAATCAGTCACGAGCATTTTTAAATGCCTAGTGCTATCCGTGTCTATTATGGCCCCATTGTTTCGGGAGTCGAGGGCACGGGCTCGAGCCTCCAAACACAAAAACCAGTCAAGCGAGAAATCGGAGGTGCGAGATTCACTTCCCACTTCGTTTAAGACTTGAAATGCGGATCTGATTGACCTAGTCTTATCCGGAATGTACTGTATAACGTAAAACTTTAAAGGCGTTTTTCTCGAAACAAGTGGTGTCACCTTTTAAATTACAAAAATCAGGATAAACTTTTTAAGACGTTTCATATTTTTTAGAACGACCTCTGCTTGTTCACAAGACGAAAGTCGATATCAGACAATGGTTTCTAATTACTAGCACGCATCCTCTCATCGTCTGGATGTACAAGTATTCATTTCATTCTTGCATTTTTTAAAATTTACTCTTTAATAGATTTATCCTTTAATTATTTATTGTAAAGGGATATTCTGGTGCGTTTCGCGTCGAAGGATTTCACGCTGGAAAACTTCCACGAATCGATTCATTTATGCAACACGACCGTGCAGATGAAATATCGAAAATCTGTGAAACCGAACTGGAAAATACCCACCGAACTCCACTGGAATCTTCAGAAATTCAAGGATTATTTTGAGTATGAAGTTACTTTCGAGATACAATTTTGTCGTTGTTATATTAATGTATTTTTTTTATCAGAGCGACCAATCGAGAATCGGCGTGGGAAAAAGTTATCAAACCGGGGATAAAGCAAAATTTAATAGGAGCGCTTTTGGCCTCCCAAGACAATATGGTAAATCGAAAAAACAGCTTTCAGTTATACGGCGCCGATTTCTTAGTTATGGATGACCTGACAGTTTGGCTGATTGAGATCAATACTAATCCTCGACTGCATCCTCCGAGTAGTTCTGTCACGGAAAGGCTTTATCCGGAAGTTATAGAAGACACGATGAAAGGTAATTATGAAACACTTTGAAATAATTGAAACATTTGAAAATGAAATTTGATAGGCGAATATATTCGTGTTGTTAAAAGTGATTTTAGACCGACGCAAAAATAAGAAAGCTCCTCGCGGTAAGTTTGAATGTATTTTTAAACAACGAAGTCCTATTCCCGCCAATATGGGGCAAGCGGTGAGCCTTGGGATTCGAGGCAAAGCTATATTTTCGCCACTGAATTCGCCAAGAAAAGGATAAATAACAGGAAAAAAATAGCATCATGAAGTAATTGAAAAAAGTGACAAAGATTTAATAAAAACTTGTTTATTTTACAAGTAACAATGTTTTGGGTATACAATCCTATATGAACAGATGTTTTGTTTGTTATATTAATACACATCTATACACGATTGCGTACAAGAGACATACTTGTTCATGGTTGGTTTTATACGTTTTCACACGTACAAAATAATCCATTGAATGCATCGTCTGTCTTTTCATTAAATTTCTTACTGTAATTTTGATTAGAAAAAAAGAATCCTTCTTTTCATAGCGGTACGAATTCCGCAACCGAACTATCAAAGACGGTTTCGTTCGATAATGATTTTAATACAAGATAGTAAAGAAATACTAGTTTTCCATTCATCTATTGTTTTGCAACTGGTTTGTATGTAGCACGTTGCGAACGCACACAACCTATTCTCGTAGAAAATTCGTTCATGTTCTCGTGTTTAATTATAAAATCTATTCGGTCATATTTTATGTGACCATCACGATATTACGAACTGTCATCGAACTCGAGACGCGAATGCTTTTAATACGCGAACAGTATTTTATCGATACGTCTAACTGAAATAAAATCATTCTCTGTATAATGTATAATTACAGTGAAACGGCATTTGCAATTTTGTTCAAGTCGTCTAACTAGGCTGGACCACACTTTCATCAAGCAGATCAAGCTGAAGCGATGAAAATATTAGGTGATTACGTGGACACGTAAAAAGAAACGTTACGTTACAACATATCGTTCGAATAAATGTACCAAGCATTGATTCTGTTGCACGCTTGTCTGTTTTGACACCAGCGTGGTCTCGTGAAGATAAAATCCCATCTGTACCGAGCTCCGAAATCCGGCAAGCATAGAATTAATTATTCGATCATGACACGCGCACGGCGATCACAATCGAATAAGAGAATTCAACATTGCCGAATTTCGGCCGTTATCGCAAACACATTCGGGGGAGCTTTGGATCTCGATGCTGCACAATTTGTATTTGTTTGTGAACGCGCAGCTTGGTAAAACAGTCCTCGTTGGAACACAAAACGATTCCAAAAAATCGACAAGGTGTATAAATATCACATGTAAAACTGCACGAAAAGAGACAGACTCACGTAATTGGTTTTAGTGTAAAGGACAATTTAGGCCTCGAATTATTCTTCCCGAGGATTTTCTTTTGCTCCTCTTTCACACGTTTCTCGTGCTCCTTCCTCATTCTCTGCCTTTCTTCTTCCATTAAACGTTGTTGTTCAACCATGGCCAATCTTTCCTCAGCCTGTCGACAAGAAAAACTCGTTTACGACGCACGCTCGTCGCTCGCGACACATATGTCTTCCCAATTCACGTACCAATTTCTTCTGAGCTTCTTCTATTTTTCTGTTGTTCTCCTCCATGATCCTCTCTAGTTCCTCGCGCTTCTTCCGCTCTTCCTCCTACAACGACAACGGAATCTATTTACACGAAGCAATGATGGTGTCGCTCACCAGTTGTTACACCGTTCATATCCAAAATCATAGTGCCGCTATGTCAACAGCCTAGTGTTAAACATCCTAAGAACCTTCTTTTCTGCTTTCGTATGGGAAAAACAGTCGGGATGTAATGCGTGAAATTTTTAGGTCGGAATTCGAAGAATCAGGATGACTCGTCGATAGAAACAGATAGTAAGAGGAAGAGAGAAAGGGGAAGAATGAGGGAGGGAGAAAGTGAGATGGAGTAAGAGAGAAAGAGAGAGAGAGACACAGAGGGAAATAGAGAGAGAGCGAGAGAGAATGTAAAGAGAAAACGTGTGTGAACCCAGCTCCGTCGTTTGGATTAAAACGAGCTCTCCTCTTAGTCCCCAGCGAACGCTGTTTAGAGTCAGTTTCCCCCAGATGGAAATACGATGACTTAGGATGCCGCTTGAAAGTGAAAAAACGTGAATTATGATTCTGAATTCAATCCACTGTGTGCATGCAAACGGACGTACGGAAAGTAATGGCAAAATTTGTCGTTCTTAAACGCGACACGTCGACAACTCCGTTACAGTGCAGGAATACAAAATTTAAAATGCAGACAAGTGTGTGTGCGTATACAGGGTGTAATCAATATACTGAATATTTTAAGTTGTGATAGGAGAGCTCAAATGGAACAAAAAATGTCCTATAATACAATGTCCAATCTGTTTCCATTTTGCAGTAATGATACTTTAAAGTTAGCGGTATGGCTTTGAGGTGGATATTAACACCGGCACGTCGACGAGGCAAACACATCGAAACAAGTAGCCTTTTAGGCTTTCCTTCTTCTGTGTGCGTAGCCGATGCTGTCTCCTATACACATCCCAGATTTTTAAAGCTTTATAATAATCAAACTATGAGATACAACAAAATACATTAAGGGCACAATATACACTTGCGACCTCTAAAAATAAATTTCCTTTTTTTTTTTTTTAATTCAAAAGAGAGGTTCCTAAATATTTGCTTAGTGTTAGGTGTGAAATTCGATGTATTTGGGATATTATAAGTATTTGTAGCATCAGCGACAACTCAGCATTTTCGACTGTCCGCGGTCGTAATTGAAAAGAAACTATTTCTCCAAATGATTCAATATTTTAATATATATTTGTTAATTTTGTAAGTAATTTTCCACTGTTTTATATCGATTAAATACGAAAAAGTATGTAATTTTCCGTAGTTTTAATTTTGAACACCATTTTGAGAATTACAGACCAAAAATTTTCTTCTGCGAAAATATTTTTGTTTTTTTTTTATTTTAAATTATCCAGTAGTCTAAAATTACGATCGCCAGCAGGACGTAAAATTCCGAAGACATCAACTTCACCGTCAAATATTTAAATAAAAAATTTTAAAAACATTTTTTTAAACAGTAAAACCATTTTTTTTCCTTGTATTTCAAGAGTGGTAAAATATTTAAGAAAGTTTAAAAACGCTGTTTATTTTATTATTAAAAACTATAATTTAAAAGTGGCAAAATTTTCGACTACAAGTATAGAATGTCTTTTTAACCCTGCTGTGCTCGTCGGGTCTATTTGACCCAATCCTGCATTTTATTTTGTTAAATAACTGATCCCATTTTAAGAAAAATATGAGAAAGTTAGTGTTAATATTTGCATAAATTGTTCTTTGACATTCTGTAAAAATTTCATTGACTAGATTTATAATGATGTGTAAATAATTCAAGTTATAATAAATCAGACTTTAAAGAAGAGAACAGCAGAATTAAGACTTTTTTACTCTATTGTTGCTTGTCAATGTTTGTAAACTTTTAGATTCTTCCAACTACATATTAGTTTAGCAGCTTTTAGCATATAGAATAATAAACTTTAAGGTACTAATACTGCCAAACGAAGACAGATCACACACTATATCATAGGACACTTTGTGCTCCATTGCAATCCCCAACCACTCTTAAAAATATTTAAACGTATACAGTTAATATCCTGTAATTGTAATTGATTAAAAAGTAAAATAAAATAAAAAAAAAAAAAGAAAGAAAGGAGGGTGGAGATCGTAATTCCTTCGTGGAAAACAAGGACCGTTCACGTACGTATCTTCGACAATGACTGATGTGCGTTTGAGAGAGAGAAAAAAAGGTAAACGAATGAAAAAAATATTTACGAACGAGTGGTGCCATCCGCCCCGACCTGTCGACGGAATGCGTTGTGTCCCAGGTACTAAATTATTTTAGCAAATCTAAAATAATCCCTAGTATGGTCTCGCCGATTACATAGCGTTTTTTTTTATAAACAAATAATTGATGATAATAATAATATTGGTATAAAATGAATTATGAATATATAAATTGGATAATACCTGAATGAAGCTCACGCCAGCACGTAGGGGATGCCTTCTTCATCGACAATCACTCAGCAGTGAGTAAAAAACCGGCATCTTCTGTTGGTAGTCAGTAAGGAAGGTGACCTATATATTTGCTAGGTCGTGCTTTGTTGCTATGGGATTTCTAATTCTGCCCTTTAAAGGTCTACGTCACCCTTCTCTAATTAATTGCCTCCCAAACTTGTTCGCATATTCAGTGCAAACTCAATTGTGCAAAGCAATAAGGAGAAGAAGTATATATGTATATAGTTGAACTCGTAATCAGGGTCGCTGTCCATTTGACCGGAACGTGCTGATTTTCCGAGGGTGAGAATAAACAATTGTGCACAAACACGAAAAAACATGGCAGAAGGAAACTCCTAATTGTATTCCAAGGAAAAGAAAATATTTAAGAAATTAAAAAAAAAAAAAAATGTACGAATGTTATTCGCTAAGTACTAATTCAGATCGTTGCCAATTAGATCAAATAACAGGACCCATTTTCTCGTAACTCGTTAAATGCTGTTATACTATATTCCTTCTAACTATTATTAGCGCACGATGTTTGAAGTTGCGGGACAGAATAGATATTTTTTTTTATTGTTACTAAATATAACTAATTATTCCTATATTTCATACACCTCCAAAATTGACTAATCACTCTAATTTCTCATCCCCTAATCTTCAGAAAATTTTACACACTGTTACTCGACTAATTACATATTTAACGCTGTTAAATTAGATAGAAAAATAAATAGGAAAGAAAGGAAAACAGAAGTTTCGTGTGTATAAAAGGTAGTGACTAACAAAAAAAAGTTTCTTATCGTTGTTCCGCCTGAATATAATTTGAAAAAAAGCAAACAAATTGTGCAAATATCTAAATAATAATGACTCGTAAAAGATTGGATATGTTTGTAAATATCACGTTTGATAGATAGCAAAAACTATTCAGGGAAAAATATCAGTTTCCTACAATTTCATAGAAAAATAACTTTATTTCAAACTGACGATATTCTTCTTGACTTTCTTAATAAGTTACAGAGTTTGGGATCGCTAACTTTAGTCATATTCGGATGCTTTCTTCTCTACTCCTTAAAGATGCAATTATGTGGACATTTACATACGCGGATATAAACTAGATCGATAAATAATTAGGTCTGCTAGATTGGCAGGTACCGAGGATTGCGAGAATTGCGATCGAGCAATTTTCCCAACTTCGGATGCAACTGGCAATCGAGATATATATTGTGTGATGAAAGGTATTAATGTCGTACAAATATATAAATATATATATACATGATACAAATACAATATTCTGTTCATAAATAACCGAAACATGCGCCTATGATAGCAAAATTCGTCCCACAAGATAAAATATAGCTTCCCAACAACGCGACCTCAGTGGATGCTGGGAAGTCGAAGCAATGTGGCTTTTCAATATCACTGTCGTATTTATTGACCACAATGCTTCAAGCCCAAACGCTGTGATCGCGAAATAGAGAGATAAGATATAACGCTAAATTCCCGAGTATTCACTTTTATCACAGATATGCCCGACCAACATCTCTTACAAGGTCTTTTGGAATGTCTAATTAGAATTTTATCGCTCTTTATACTGGTACACATAACACGCGACATCCTAAAGTATTTTAGTAACTGTAAAAACGTTCAAACCGAAATGTGCACCTTACCAATTAAGTTACTAAATTTAAATATAAAATTTACATCTTTCATTATAAATACCACGTATTATAACTCTATTCTCACCAAAATAGATTATCTTAATATAGAAACAACACAAGGATAGAGCACCAGACTTGTTTTCTGTTGATCGTAACAGCGCTTGGGCTAACACTGGCCAATGTTTCTCTGGATTGGTCTTACCTCTCTTCGTTTCTCCTCCTCCCGAAGTTTTGCTTGTCTCCATTCCATTTCCTCCATCATTTGACGCTCCATAGCCCTTTTCGCTTCTTCTACCCTCCTTTGTACCTCCGCTTCTATTTCCTCCTTACGCTTTTCCAGCTCCTCCTCCACCCTCTTCTGCACTAGCTCCTCAATACGTTTCGCAGCTTCCTCCTCTACCATCTTTTGTTCCACCTCGCGCTGCCTTCTGTAAACACAGAAATATTTCGTTGTTCTAACGCTACTCGCGTAGCCTATAATTACTCCAAACAAGTTACCTAGCATGCTTTTTTTTAAAAAAGTCAGTGAGTGGTTACTTATTGAAGTCTCGTGTATTTATACGTATATGAGTAACTACAACACAATTAAACCACCACCATGAAATAGTGATACGCTCTTACCCAACTGCGCTCGTGGTGAAGATTTTGTTCGATAATTCTTTCTTTTTCCTGACAACATAATTATAAATAAAAAAAACGTGTACCAATACAAATAAAATACACAAAATAATTTTTATTCAATATTATCGGAAAGTTTATGCGTCAAAGAGAAAAGATACAAAACTACCGCACAGTATTTCTAACGCTACAACATAAATAGCTTAAGCCTAACAGTTTCATTAAAAATAACTTAACGAATCGTCCTGTCTAATTAGATCTCTCGGTTACAGAAAATATCAAATGAATTGTGTTCGATACAGACTAATAAGGTATGCGCAAATCAAGAAAAAAAATAGGTCAGCGATTTTCAATTACCTTTGGCGCTCCATTTCTGCTAATCTCTCTACCTCGTCCATTTTACGATCTCTGTCTCTGTACGAACGTTTTTTGTGACTGACAATGTGCACATCGTCAGAAGCATCTGAACCCGAAGTGGAGGATGCGGAGTGAGACCTTTTCCTGAGCAAACAGAAGAGTACAATTAAATAATACGTAAGAGTGAAATATGACTAACATTATGAAAACCGTACAAAGGGGCGTGAAAATGTTTAACGATAGAAAAACTTTTAACCTCCGACGCAGTACGGTATATACAATGATACAAGAAGACGTAACTTCCAACAATGTACGCGAAAGCGGAAAAGAGCTCTCCCACCGTGCGAATGCTTGTACACATATATCTGTACATGTATGCGTAGCAAAATGGCGGAATGCTTCATAAAGTAAAACATCAATATGCGTATATTTTATTCGAAGATGAACCGCATTACCTTGATTTTGAACTGCGTTCCTTTGGCTTGTCGGAGTATTTATTGTTAGAGTGCTTCTCCCTCGACTTGGATCGTTTCCGCGAATGCTTGCTCTTGTGTCGCCTCCTACTCGGAGATTTCGTCCTGGATCTCGAACGGCCCATTTTCCTACAGGCTTTACCGCTCCTTCGGAAAAACCCACGCACAAAATGGACACTGTATCACAAACGCAACGGCTAACCGCACTGAAAAATAACCGGACACCACGCCAACACTTCGAAACAACAAACTATTCGCTGTTCCTACGCGTACACTGCACCACTGACTTATGCCAGTTATCTATGCTTGTGCCGTTCCTCGGCGGCCATGTTTCAATCAGTGTTCAAAATGGTGTCCGGAACAATGCTTCTGCGCATCGCGGTTCTTTTCCACGGAAATTTTGAGGAAAATAAAGTGTACATCTTCGGAGATTGTATTCAATTCTCTGATTTGGGACATTTTCTGCCACTCTGTTAGTCGGTTATATGTAGATTTTTGAAACTGGGAGAGAATTTTTTGAGTAATGTTGACGGATTCAAATAGCACGGCAATGTGCGTCCATTTGTATTCGTCCAATCAGAATTTAGCCGCAGTATCGTACAATCTTCTGTTGCATACTGTGATTTATTGTCGGTCTGCGGCCTGCGGTGAATTTAGAGCGCATATTTTATTGAGAATAAAGAATACGATTAGAGTAGATTAAAACTATATTTTATTGTTTATTTTATGAGTTTGCAATAGTTAAAAATTAGTAGACATAACAATGCTTGTCGATGCAAGTACTGGCCATGTCAGAAGATAAATCATTTTTAGGAATAGTTGATAGTAAAAGTTCATATAAATTGTTCTGGGAAAGAGGATAGAGGAACGTAAGAGTCGAATCGGTGCGTGCACGAGTAAAATCAATTTCTAAGCGGGGAAATTGAGAAATCGAAGATGAGGAAAGTGACGTGAGAAATGGAATAATCCAAGCAACACACGGTGGTGCCATTTTCTAAACAGCTGACCAAAATAAAATTTTCGGAGCATAGAGCATCTTTTCACTAGTATGACATTTAATATAGTATAATAAATGTCGCTGGGAAATTTTAAATATAATAATCGGTTGCTGGTATACAGGGTGTCCTCGAATATAAATGGGATGATTTTTGGGTCGATTTTGAACAACTTTTTCCGTAGTGAAAATGTTAAGGGAGCTTTATTAACGAGTTATTAATAAAAAAAAAGCAGTGGTCAATCAAAGAGCGAGTATAGAAAATCCAACGATATTCCTTTAGTTTGTGTGATTTTTAAATTATTTTTAAATTAAAAAATGCAAAAATTATTAAAGAAATGACAACCTTTTTAAAAAAATAATCTTGATTCTAAATATTTTGGTGGAAATTTTTTGCAAAAAAAAATTATAAAAATAGGTTCATGTTGTGCGTATACTCACAAACTAAAGGAATATCGTTGGATTTTCTGTTTCAGATCAATACAACAGACTCTATATCGCACGGCGCGAAACAGCGAAGCGCGGGACCTAAACATTTGTAACAATGTTATTTATAAATCGTTTTTAAAAAAACTAGATTTTCTCTTCCGTCTAAGAGTGTAGTAAACTTCCCTGAAAATTTCAGAAAGATTGATTTAATACTTTTCTCAGAATAAATTCCCAAAAATTCAGTGATTTTTTGGGACTGTCTAATTAAGGCTCATTTATAATCTAAAATAAAACAGATCATCAACTATGTGTTCTATTTGAGACAATATTTTACGCAGTTACATCAGTGATATCGAATGAACCATGTTGAATATTACAATTTCGATAAAGTATTGAAATTCAGCAACTGCAGAAGCATAATGCAATAAATTTTCATGTAAATAGAACAACGGAATGAGTTTCGGCGAGGTTTTTGAGAAAAGGCAGCACTGTGCGGCGTCTCGCGTGCGTTCCGAAAATCGCGGTCGCGGCGGTGGCGGCGGCACCCGTTCACAGTGGTTCGCAGCTGTGTCGGCGTCGTGCGCATCTCGCTCGGCTCGTTCCGCCGCGACAGCGACAGAAAGCAAGATGGCGCTCCTCTGTTTGCGGATAGTTCTGCGACGGATATAAATACGTGAAAAAACAGTGCGAGAAACGGTTCACGGAAGATCGTGGCGGGTCGTGGGGCACGGTGGACGCTGGTGGCACGGTGACAGTCGATCGGCGACGCGTCGCAGCTTGCGGGAGTCTCGACAGGCGCCGCAACGGCCGAGTCCAGTCGGTCGCGGTATTTGGAGGATTCTTTGGCGAAGGTGGTCTCGGTGGCCACCTGAGGAATGCCAGATTAATCGTCGTCGGTGGCAGGAGTCCGGTTCGAGGCAGGGGGATGATAAACGCGTGACCGGTCAACCGCGGTGGCTCCCGTAGTGTTGGTTCGTTCCCGTCGAAGGTGGTCCGCTCCGCGAGGAAAGGTACTCGCTGGTTTTGTTCCGTGACGTATGTGTGTCGCGGCAGCGGACGGCTGCGAGACAGCGAGCGAGCGAGTGTCGTCGTGTGCCGTGCGGTCGTCGTCCGGGTGCTGCTCGTCGTGCTCGGTGTGCTGCCGCGAGTGGCGTTCGTCGCGGATTCCCGTGCTACCCTGGATATCTGGACGGACGGGATCAGCTGGTGCTGGTGCTGGGGCCGCCGTCGCCGCTGCTGCTGCTGGAACGACTAGTCCAGCGGCTCCGGGACACGGTACTCCTCGACGGGAGCGGTGGGGCAAGGAGGTGCCGGAAGCAGCCGCGAGCCTGGAAGCATAACGAAGAAGATGGCCTTCAACGAGGTAAGACGCGCTTCGAAGTCCTTCCACCTTGCTCCGTGTTGTGCTCGCTGCTCTTGTCTATCTCGAGTTCGGCCGTTCGATCCCGTGGGCTGACCTCGCGACCCCCAAATGCCAATTCTAACCTAACCTCCGTTCCTGCGCACAGCTGGCATGTTATCAACTCCCCTCTCTCGCCTCTCCTCCCCCACCCCATGATATTCTCTCCTCTCCTCTGCATCATCCTTTTCTCTGTCTCTGTCCTCTCTACGACCTACGGTTCCTCTCCGAGCCACTACGACTTTTTCTCCCTTTTTCTCCTTTTTCCCGTATCTTTCGCTCCTTCTGGCCGAACAAAAGGAGAATCGATGCATCGAGAACCAGAGCGAACGATGCGTATCAGCGTATCCGATGGTCGCGTAGGGAACTCGCGGGAGATACAACGTTACTCTAGGGACGACTGTGCATTTTTCTTTTTTCTTTTTTTTTGTACTAAGGTAACTGTCTTTATTAGTGTGCTGTTAAGCAAGCTCAATGTTTCAAACTCGTTTGTTTAAAATTTATATTGATTCTTTACTCCGCTTTTTTAATCCTAATCCGTTCCCTCGTGTATTATTCAGACATTTGTGATAACTTTATGCAAAATAAAATTTTTACATGCACAAATAAAAAATTGGAATTAAGGAAACAATGTGTTTAATATTCTAAACATTCTCATTTGAATAATATTGTTGATTTTTTGTGTATTTTTGGATATGTTAAAAGTCATACATTTTTTGCGAGCTCAACATTGCCATAAATGCATAAAATCCGCTGTCTAGTGATAACTTAAAAAAATTATCTATTTATACAGTCATTTATTAAGTTTTTACCATTGTGTCCTTTTCACAGCAAGGGACAAATTAAATTGGGAAAATGAGAGACGGATGAGGGTTAATAACGACATTTTTATAAGATGAAAAATATTAACTTTTCATTAAAAGGAATCTGACATTGATTTTGATGGAAAATTTCGAAGTTTGGTTTAAAACTTACATTGGCTTTCCTTAACTTTGAATCCATTTATCCGAATGTTGTATTTCTCCACATAAAATATATCTTTTTCAGGAATTGTAAGAGATATCTTTAAAAACTTTTTTTTTGTTCAATTGTTCAGCTGTGATTGCAATTTTTTTTTTAATTTTCTGAGAACCAAAGTTTGAAAATTTGTCTTAGATATAATATAACAAATTTTTAAAAACCCTCATTAAAGTATGCAGGGAAACAAGAGGAATCAAACAAAGAAGTATTTTTGGTGAAATTTTTTACAGTTCTTGAGAAAAGGAATATTAAATATTGGAAATCGAGGTCCATTTTCAGAATTTTTTCTGAGGAGACTATACATTCTATCTTATTTAAACTTCAAGGTTATAGTATTATATACTCAAAGAAGTGAAAGAATATTTTTTTATGCAACAATTCGGTAGTTCCAAATGACGAAAATGTTTCGAGGCAGCCTTGGTATTGAAAGTCATTTGGCTGCGTGCAGTTTAGGGTTTATTGTAGTGCTCTGAATCTATTACATTAAACGATTAACACTTTGGATAATACAATTTTAAGATAATTGTGATTCGGATAATCGAGGTTCTACTGTACTCATGAGTCAAAAGGTAGTTTATCGCGCGCTGATAAGTTCGGTATCGAAGGAAAGGACGTTTCCGCGATCGGTAGCGAGCATCGATCCGTTTTGTCGTTTTCCGCTGCGTCGTTGTTACGTGTCTTTGAGAATAATCCGTAATCCAATTTGCGCGCGCGAATATGCAACGACGTGACGTGGCACGGTTTATGTAGCCACGTGAATTCCCTTCGTTGCTGTTTTCTTAACCGAAATTGCTTCGAGCGTTGGATCTTTCAATCGCGTTTCTCGTGTAGGTTTTTGAAGTTTTGTTTCATGGAAATTTTGTATGACCTTTGCAATAGGCTAAGCGTTATCTATTCTGCACAGTAAATGCGACCTGTAGAAAAATAACACGACGATAAGTAACGATTTTGCCGCTAAAAACGTTTTTCCGAAACAAAATATTTATCGAAAGTACGCCGCAGGGTGTCTGATTGCGTCTTGCGATCCACGATAGATCGTAAACCCGGCTCCACGTATTCGGCATTCGTACGAATATTCGTATACGTATGTATACGTTCAGTGTATAGATATTCATTTGTATATTTATATACGCATATCTTAACGTGAATAGCGAATACAGTCTTGACTCGAAATAGGGTGCCTGGGCTTGACTCGAAATAAGAATCTTCGTATCATCACCGCTTGCTTTGTCGTCGCCGCGTAACTCGATACGGTTTAGGTAGCGGCGAGGGGATTCGCGCCGCCGACAAGCGTCTTTTTTGTATTTCGTCTTTCGTCAAACGAAGCCGCGACGAGCCGAACGAAATTTATGGCTTGTTCGACAGCGCGAGTTCGCTACCCCCTCGCCGCTACCTCAACCGTATCAAGTTACGCGGCGAAGATCAAACCGGCCGAAACGTAGTACCTGACTCGAAATAAGGATGCTCCCGGTCCCAGTACCCCACCGTATTTCGAGTCAAAACTGTATTCGTATACGAATGAATGCGTGGAAGCTAAATAGCGCGGCGTAAGGTGTTTCTGATCGACAATTGCTGTTTGCGTATTTGCAAACACTCGTGTTTTAGGTGGGTAGAAAAAGGGCGACACGTGTTCTCGTGGCCGCGAAAGTTTGTAAACAATTACGTCACGGTCAGCGGTACGACAAGCTACAAGCTAAGTTGCGCCAGTGACTATTAGGAGTGACTTGTGTCGACTTAATAACTACAAACGTAGCAATTATTTAGGAAGAACCAACAGTATTATGGCCACGGTATAATAAGTAGGACTGTGATTCTTCTTGCATTTACACTACATTTGTTGACTAAAAAAATATATAACAAAAATATTTGTAATTTTTTTATTTCTATTTCTGGCTTAATATTTTAGGAGCATGACTATTATACAGGATGGTGCTAATTTGAATGTTAAAACTTCATAAATGTGTAGGAAATTGATGAAATGAGAAAAACAATTTTTTAGAGATTTGCTGATTTATGTTTGATTTTCAAGAAAATCGAAAAAATGATCGCTAGAAAGTATTTTAATGGTATTTGATGTGCGACGGTTATAATTAACCCTACTACGGTATTTTTCGACCAATTAGGGTGTTTTGTTAACCCTTAAAAATCCATGGGGCGTCACTTTAGAATTAGAATTTATGTTGATTTGAATAGTTTAGGCATTTAAGGGTTAAACCAGTATTTTTCATGCCTTAGTAAATTTGAAAAGCGTGTTTCCTCATGTTGTATATATTTGCAATAATAATATATAGATCAGTAAACTATTGTCTAAATTTTTTTTCTAATCTCAATTTAGAAGATTTAAATATGAATTTTCTCGAAGGTTTTTATTCGCAGAAAAACGTATCGCAAATCAAGTGACCCCGGTTTACGGTTTGAGGTAACTGTAAAGACGTTTACGGAATAAGGCTACATATTTAAGTTCCTTATTCCTTGAAATCGCATTAAAATTTCTTTATTTATATTTTTAATAGCATGATAATAAAAGTTGTTCCATTTAGGGTTTTCAAGAGGAACGTAGAACGATTCCTCGGTTACTTTCTGAAGTAGTTACAACAGAGTGCCGAGCTAAAAAACTTCCTTGGAATTCCTTGGAAGCAAACAATGTACAATAGCAATTTTCTGTTTAATTACACATAAGCATACATCATTCTTAAAGAACGTGAAAAAAAATTTCAATCGACTTCGTGATGTTATGCTGTATACAATTTCAAAATGGAAGCCTCTAAAAAAATGTTGTTGTGAAGTTGACAAAAAATTGGCTGTACATACATGTTATTTGAAACAACAAAATCGAAATAATTTAGAAACTACATATCAATGACTATTGCAGTATGTAGGGGGAATTAAAAAATTTTAAGAAGCAACACTATGGCGGAGAATTGAAGAAAAAGTTTGAAATTTTGCTAGTTTCTTATGCAGCAACTAAATTGTGCAGAAATCGAATCGATTGTACCAATGAAAAACGGCGAAGTGTTGTAATAGAGAAAGGTTATTGTTACAAAATGAAACCTTGAACAAATCAATTTTTTTATTCGCTGTAAACACAATAGAAAAATATCATTTCGAGAAAAACGCGTTTAAAGTTTCGTAACAGCAAAGCTGAGCATAGATACTAGTTCACAAACTACCATATTTCCATTAATTTTGCGAATTCCGTCCTAAAATTTTACAGGCATATTCTTAAAACCTGTAGCTTAAAAAAAATATAAAAACTCTATTTTCTTCAAATCTGTGTTAATCTCTCAAATCTGTTTTAATCTCTCAAATTTATCGACACCGGATACATTTTTTAATTCAAGGTTCCCTTGAGAACAGTCTATAAGCATGAAACGTCTAAAAAATGCCAAAACAATTATGTACTTTTTTGGTCCGTCACGCTCTTCGTCTCCCTTAATTCAGGAAATTACAAACGCATCGTAAAAAGATGAAAGATATGACGCGTGCGGTATTCTTTTGTGCGGGACTGTGGCGAGATTCCGTAACTGAGAGCGTGCATCGTCACCGTCGTTGATTGCTCGCTTCTGTAACGTTTCTCCGTACCGATATTGCGCAATCGTATTCCATGGAGAGACACGGAATATCGTGTTTCCACAATGCGAGAAAAAGAGCGAAGAAGAACGTATTCTGATGCGGCTGATTCAGGCGTAAGACGATACACCTGAATGGACTAGTGTGTAAGTGGGTACTTTGGAGCTCCGAGTTCGTTCTGAAATGAACAAAAAGTGGTGTACGGATAATGCGCGGCAAAAAAACGCGTTACATACTCGCTCGGTAGACACTCGCGCTTATCTGTTGAACGTATTGTCGCATACTTTAGGGTTCTTGATTATCTGTGACGAGAACTCGTCACCGTTGACGCATATTTCCCGCTTCGCAATCGCATAAGACCCGGGGCAGGCTACCTGTTATCGTAGTCACCTACATACTCACGCGTTCCCGCCAATTCCTGTCCTCGAACGTGAGGAGAGATGGCAAAAAGATCACAGGCCGGTAATTAATACGTCTCGATCGGATTTCAGCGATACAGCGTATCGCGTGACTCGCGAAATGGGAATATGTACGCGTTGTAGTTGTACGCGTGGTTCCCGCGATTCTTCTGATTCTAAACGCACCGGGGAATGGAAAATCGTTCTCTAGTTTAGGCAAACGGGAGAGGTTTGACTGCTCCGCGATAACTGAATTAAAGCGGCAGGGGAGTTTATCACTGGGATTAAAGCGTAAAGCTAAGAGTTAATCGCTGTTATTTAGTCGCCTCTCTTAAAAGCGCCAGCGGGGAAAAAGGGCGTCCGCGTGTTTGCCTCGGGCACCGTGGCGCGCGGCTACGATGTTGTGTGTGTACGCAGGCTCGCGCGTAGATCATTCATTCGCTCCACGCCGCGCTCTTTGAACGAAAAATTAGTAGAGGAACGGAGTACTGTTTGGCATGAATCATCGTACACGCGGGAGATTTGTTGCAGTTTTCTGCCATTGAATCCGCATTCCTTATCTTTGAAATTACAAGCATCTATTCGTGTCCCGTGTATCTATACAATATGGATAATCGGGTAATGAAGATTCGGTATTTTTGTTTCGTTCGTACGAAGAAGCTGTAATCTATGGTAACGCGAGAAGTTTCTCGTCGATCCATTAAAATTGCACATAATCCGCGTTGCACCTGCGATCGAGCGCGCGACAGGACGGCGACCGGAGCGTCGATGCTCCGAAAAGGAGTAAAAGCGGCAGTCCTTACGAACAAAGGCACCTGCCACCCGGTTGTATCGATCCAGATGGAATATATACGAGTGTCCAGGACGGGATTCCACTATCGTTCTCCCTTAAGACAACACCTACTCGGTCGTCGACGATCATACGGCTTCGTCCCCACCGCACGAAGATTTCGCGTTGTCTACACGTCCATCGCGTTCCTCTCCGTCTTCTAGGCGATTCTGTGTCTCCGTTCGACATTAGATCGTTTCATAGTCCTTGGAATTTTCGAGTACCATGTCGAGTCAACAATCTTTCTGCTCCTTGACCATTTTGCTTGTATCCTCCAGTTAACTTCTCGACGTTCCTTTTGAAAAACATGAATTTCTAGTCAACGTCTAAAACTACCAGCTTGTCAAATTTATATTTTTTCACGTGAAAAATTTGGTAAACCTTATTAAATATGCCTGTATAATATACAAACAGCACGAAGTGTTTACATTATTTCTTGTACCGTAAAAAAATACTAAAAATTGCCTTTTTTATAGTGTTCAGGATGTGGTCCCCCTTTGATACTCTGAAAATATTACCTTAACGCATCATTGGGCTTTAATGAATTACTAGATAAAGTAGATGAAGAAAATGGTACTTGTTTTGTGAGCAAAGAGCCTCAGGGAAATGTAGTTAAAATTTGCAAGCTTTGCTTGGGGAGAGAGAGGGAGAGAGAAAACTGTATATTTATTTCTATTTCCAGTGCAATAAGGCATTTAATATTTTCAACAATCCTATGCCTTGTGCCTATATGTATATTCGTAAAAACCAATACCTTAATGAAGAATGTTCAGAATGCAATTGCATAGTGGCAAAAGACATTCAAATGTGACGAATCTTTTATAGCAAATTTTTTTATAACGCTTAGGGTCCTTCCTTAACTTATTCCTCTGAATATTCAGAGTTTACGGACGTACATTAGAAAGGGCTTGCTTACAATGGCGGTTGCGTGGCTGAAAATTATGAAAACGAGAAACCCGTTGCGCCGGTAATGATAGCGGCATATGTGTTGGTTACGTGCGCACACATATGCCGTGTTATCGGCGTCGTTATTCTTATCGTAGCTTCGGTGAGGCTAGCTCACACCTTGGGTAGCAGAGACGCGCATAAACAAACGCACAAACTGTCGTACGTGTACGGTTATCATCGTCGGCTCTGTTCCCCCCGCTAAGGTTTATCGACGCAAGAATTTCAGAGGTGTTCGCGATACGAACCTCTCCTCTACCTGTACGGTTCGTTCCTGCTGGCTATATGTATACCGTTACTACGTAGGCGGCCGGAATGACGAAGTTTCGATGATCGCTCTTTCCCTTATTTTTTCCTTTTCATTTGGCCGTGCTGCAGGAACCGCGTGGGCGGAAAGCAGGTTACATTAAAGCCGCACGCCACGATATCGCGCGTTGATCGTCCGACGATTTATCTTGTTCGATCTTTATTATTTTCCCATCGTCTCGCAATCGCAAGCATTCATGGGAACACAAGCATATCTCTCTTTTTTTTTTTTTAATTAATGACAACTATCCGTGGGTGTCAAGGATAGTGAATTGGTTGACGTTGAGATCGGCAGGGGAAAGAGCGACGTTTGTCACGCGAATATCCGCGAAACTCATTTCTATAATAGAGATATCAAAATCCGCGAACGCGAGATAGTAGTTAATATCGCTTGGGTGGCACAATGGACATTGTTTGATCGTGGCCTCGATGCCGAGTGGCTGCTTATCCGTTTCTAACTCGGTAATTTGCGGTGGCGCTCGCGGAAATATGAAATAGATGCGGACAAATGCGCGTTGGGTCGATGTTTCGCCCGAATCCGTGGGCGAGCAGCGTCGAACTATGGAAATCGATAAAGGCGGGTACATCCGTGATTAAGGCTGACGCTCGCCCGTGGACAATGCACCATTGTGCTCTGCTTCCAGGTGTAATCTCTGCTTCCTGGTAAATTAAGCTTGTTGTCGTTCGTTCCTGTAGATCTCGGTTGTACAACGTCGTTTTTCATGCTCTTCCGATGCCTCCTCGAACTGAAAATCGTTCCGAAGGCCATTCGCATCATAAAACTGTAATTTATCGAAGTTCGGTCGCTTCTGCGGATCTAAATCGTCGTCGCGACCACTGTGGTAAAAGCACGACGAAAGATACGATCGAGTCGGGCGTGTGTACCGGTTCGCGGGTCGCCTCTCTCCTCTCCTTATATTTGGCCGTTGTCCATTTTATTTTTGATAAAATATGCGTCGCAGAAAAGAAAAGAACGTTCTTTGTGCCACGCGAATACGCATTGGAAAACACCGTTAAAAATTGGCACCACCGCCAAACCAAAACCAGTCGTAATCGCTGAATAATGCCAGTCCCATTATTCTGCCTTGACGATAAAGCATTGAACAACCGCGAGTAACCTTTGCAGTCCAATACATTTGACCCTTGAAGAATTGTAGGTGATGAATTACAGTTGACCGCGTAGTGGAAAATTGGAAAATTTACGATTTTTGACTCTCTGACAACTTAATTACAATTGCCTATTTGTTTATATCAATAATTTAACGGTTAACTCAAAGTCACGGAATCACGGAATTAATCAGATTTCGAAAAGTTGAAGCTTCCAATAAATTATTGACTGCAATGACCATTTAAGCCACGGGTATTGTTAACCATTATTTCGCAAGTCGTCTTGTGCAAATTGTTAATAATTAAATTATTTGCCTTTGGATAGTTTTGTCAGTTAATGCTATGGTTATTATGTTCTTCTTATTAAGTAATTTGACAGATATTGTTATTGATATCTATTGCAATGTAATGTTTATAACAATTTTAATATTTTAAAAGTTGCGAAATACAGTAGGTATGGATAGAATCTAACGAGGGAACTACT
Organism: Perdita meconis; assembly: GCA_030770465.2. NCBI lineage: Eukaryota > Metazoa > Arthropoda > Insecta > Hymenoptera > Andrenidae > Perdita > Perdita meconis. The sequence goes on from JASKOS020000004.1 coordinate 7,037,616, forward strand.
CAAGTGTTACGTTCATTTATTAATGGAAGCTTCGCCATTTTATAGAGTTCGTCCAGCTGAACACTCCTATATCCCATTATTTACCCATTATTTAATTGTTTACCAGATATTAGTAATTAAAATGACTTACTCTTCATATCGTAAAATAAACAAGGAGCTTCATTAATAAATGAGCGCAACACTTGAGTAGTTCTCTTCATAAGAATTGTTAAACAATATTAAATTTTATATACAGGGTGGTCCATGCAACTTGCACACTTTGAAAAACTTCTAAAGAATGCGTTGTAGGAAAAAAATTTGTATACCAAAGTTACATGGTTTGGAGAGGTATATTCGGAGATTTCGGAGTCAACTTTGCATACTATATGTATACAGGGTGTTCGGCAATGTATATCAGTCAGTGTTTTCTTCAAAATTTAGTTGAACGTCATACAGCGACTCTTAGGTCTTCAATCAAACTTGGGGAAAAAATGATTGTAATTCGCATGGTGATATTAATTCGACTGTTTTCTTTGGGAGGCTACGAAACTGACAACGGCGTGTCTGACCTATACAGCTAGCGCGCGTCGACAGTAGAAAAGGCCACCGCGTCAGACACGTTTTTACACATATTTGCAATAATTAATAACTTGCTAATGAAGCCTCAGACGCAATTTTTTTTCATTCTTAATTTTTGTCTTATTTTGGCTCGTAAAATGTCTCCTTAAAATGACTGACACACGTTATAGAATACCCTATATACTTGCCTGAAGCGTTTGATAGAAGAGATTAAGGATTAAAAGAGGGGATTAGACCCGAAAGAGGAGATTAAGAGTGTTCAGAGGGAAGCGAAGGCAAGAAACCTGGTGTGGAGAGTAGGGATAAAAGATTGGTGATCTCTGAGACGAGAGTCAGGATCGAACCAATATCCTGGGCCTCTCTCAGTATTATTATAAACCTTGGTTGGCAAGACTCAATTTATTAAAGAGAGACTAGTTTAAGACGGTAACAATAAATTGATTTTTTGGGATTTTTTTTTCATGAAACTATTAAGCGAATCATTTCGAAATTTGTGCCGTTTCATATTTGAACAATAAAAGTAATTTTTTCGTTAAAGAATTTTCTGTAAAAATTGATTATAAATAAGTTTGTTTCGCCGGCGTATCAAAATTGTGAGAATCCTGTAGCCTTTAATTCTTCTCTAAAACAAAAAAACCAGGGATTTTCTTATTCCTTATATACTATTACATTGTCGATGAACCTCTAACTTTTATAACAAAAGTGAAATTAGACAATTTCTTGTGCATAAATGGTACGTAAATTTTAGGTTAAAATCGTTACTTTTCTTTTGAAGTCCTACCAATAAGTCAATTTGGGATTTTCTTATAGTTTTTGAGGTTCATCGACAATGTAATTTTATGAAAAATAAAAAAATCCTTGGTTTTTCTTTGTTTTAAAGAACAATTAAAGGATCCAGAATTCCCGCAAATTTGACACTCCGACGATGAAGCCCTACAAACTTACTAATATAACTGTGTTTTTAAAGACAAATTTTTAATGAAAAAATTAACTTGTATTGTCTAAATATGAAACAACATACTTTGTAAATTTCGAAATTAGTCGCTTAATAGTTTCGTAAAAAGAAAATTCCAAAAATCACTTTATTTTTATCCTCCTAAACTAGGCCCCCCCTTAACGTTTGAAAATAGAAGAATCATATGTGTTTTGATCTTCTTGTACCATTTAATTTGTAACAAAATAAATTGTCCTGCCATTCTTGAAAAATTTAATTTCAATATTCCCGCTTGAAACTTAAGTTACAGACTTTTTAACGTCAAAGTTCACCGATCTCTGTTCAGCAATCACAATTCTATTGACCGTTTGTGTAATTTGGCCATTACCTTGACAATATTGATTTGTTCGGCGACTCACTCCATACGTTGCGAATTACATTTAGAACTTTACTGAAAGATTGATCCTTTATTATTCCTTTTATTTGTAAATATAACTGGATAGACTGTTACTGGTATTTGCATAATCTATTGTACCAAAGGATTGTTTAACCCATTGAAGAATGTATTATTATTAATATTATTATTATGTGAGCCAGGATTATTTCCTTTTGTTTGTAAATATAACTGGATAGACTGTTACCGTTTTTTACTGTTTAGATTTGTATAATCTGTTGTACCAAAGTATTGTTTAACCCATTGAAGAATGTATTATTATTAATATTATTATTATGTGAGTCAGGATTTCCATTAAAGCTGCGAAAACAGCTGTGACGAATACTGTTCTATCTTTAATATCCAGTAATTCGCCACATATTGACACAAACGCGTATTGCAACGTATCAGTTGCAATGTTTGCATACCCGGAGGTCGCATGTTGTCCCGATCACAATAAAATAGCATTTCCCGCTGTAAATTGAATCGCGTGCACCCTGCAGACGTATGCACCCGTCAGAGCGTTAATTATCCCTATTCTGGGCGTGTCGTTCGCAGACGAAGGAAGCCGAACGTTCGATCTCGCCGAAAGCTCGCCGATTCCGCAGGAGAGACGGCCCGACGAAGCGCTCTTCGACCGTTCCCCTAGGTATCGTATTTTCCGTAAAACTTTCGGATTGGAACTGGGCGCGCGGGAATTAATCGTGGCGCGGCGCGGAGCGGCGCATTCGGCGGGTTTCGCTCGGCCGTAAACGTCAGCGGCGTGTTGCCCTCTCGTAAAGCGAGTAATAGCTCCGTGCTCGTCCACCCCTTCGTGTGCTCGCATACACTCGCATTTGAGTCTGTGTGCGTGCATTTACACGTGTGCACCCTCGGTCGAGCGACTCACGCCGGTGCGCCTATGTACTCGTAGTACTCGCCTATGTGTTTGTGTGTTCTTGAACACCGTGTCGGTGATAAGGCCGAGTCGCGTGCTTAATTGGTACGGTGATAGGGTGTACAGGGTGTTTCTGAAGAAGGTGCCGTACACTCTTTTCCATCGTGTTACTGCGAGTGCTTCGTAGATAGCGGAAGGTTCATGGCATTGCTAAGAGATCGCTTAGGGACTAAGGTTATTTGTATTTGTAGATAGTAAGGAGAAACGCTTTTGGATCTGAAGACGATGGAGTCGATGAAAACAAATCTTGAATAATAAAATTATGTAAGCGATAAGGTTCCATTCTGACCTGAACACTTCTGCGAACCGAGCGCCGAATCGAACCAGTAATGCCATTTTCTCTGACTTTTAGCATAACCATAAACATGTCGCATGTGAAAATGTTGACATTGCTGGTTCGGCTTGCCGAAATGTTCAAGTCAGAATGGGGTCTTATTGCTTGCATCATTTTACTATTCAAGATGTGTTTTCATCGACTCCATCGTCTTCAGATCCGAAAGCGTTTGACAGAACGATAGAAGGCAAGAAATAAACAGGACGGAAGGGTAACGTAGAGATTTTTCGTTTTGAGAGTAAACAGAACACTGCACGGTCGAGTATTTTAGGAACACCCGATACGTATGCATTCGAGCATTCCAGTATACAAGATCGGAGGAAATAGGCAGGGTGTGGATGTGTATTGCGGTGTATAAACTATCGACTAGCGTGGTGCTAATCTCGGGCTGATGGAACTTCGTTAGAACGGTGGATTAATTGGGTAAAGATGCCAGCGAGAGATGGTGTATGTATCGTTGCCGAGGAAGATCCAGAATATTAAAAAATGATAAATGAAATAGCTTCAAGCAAAAAAATATTCTATTAAAAGTTTAAACCTCCAGGAACAGTTCCGAACAGGATGCATTACAGAGAATGTAACCTAGAGTCTTAGTTAATAGGCATTGAGTCTTGGTGCCATTCAAATAAGTTGTCCTTAAACATCAGTTAATGTATAATTCACTTTTCACGAGAAAAACCCCATTTTTTTTCTTCCTTTTTAAAGTCGCGTCAGCTGCATGGTTGTTAGCGACTAATGTAAGTATGGGCTGTATTAAACTATTTTCCTCGGTAGGTTGGTGGCCTTTAGGAATTCGATGGGGTTTTTCTTTTTGTCATGACTGAAATTGTCCCTTAATTGTGGTTCCATTTTGTATCTTTCTTGGCGGTTTCTGTATTTTGAGCAGAGTAGAAGTAGGTGTTCCACTGTGATAATTGAATCGCAGTCGGTGCAGGTAGGGGCTAGATTTTTATATAAAATATACGAGTGTAGCCTGTTATTTATTTATTTATTTATTTATTTATTTACGGGAAAAGAACCCATTAGCACAAAGAAAAATAAAGATACAAAAAGTACGAGCTAAAAGAAAAATACAAAAAGAAGAAAAAATACAAGTAAAATATAAGTAGAATGAGAAATGTATGGACAGACGTAAATTACGGTAAAATATTACGTAGTGAAGATTTAAGCGCATGCGATGATTGTAGGAAAAGATCTGAATGTACATGTGACCTGTTGGAGTGAATAAACATACGATTGTAACAATTAAAATAAGCGTAAGACGTACGGTGGTATTCAATATGTAGCCATTCTGGGTGTCGCAAGTTCCTAAATGGTACATTGAATAAAAACTTTTCAATGATGTCAGGGCAGGTTATTAGACCGTTTAAAATTTTATTAACAAATAAGACATCAGCTAGTTTTCTCCTGTCCTCTAAGGTGGATAGGTTTAGGTTCACTAGAATAGGACCGTAATCGTGGCAGTCGTTATTAATCTAGATATAGCCACCTGTTTCATCCTTGGTAGATTGTAAGGGATTCTGGGTGTTTGGGAGTTTCTGGAGATTAATCCACTCTGGTTCCGACTTTGTCATTATTTTAGTCTTGACATAGTTTATTAAATCTTCAAAAAGGTGGTTTGTATACTTGTTTGGATTTGGATCGTTAGTGCCTCTTTGCTGCTTGGTCGGCTTTCTCACTTTCTGCAATTCCGGTGTGTGAAGGGATCCATGTTAATATCTTTCTTTCGCTTTTCACTAATTTTGCGTGGGTTTCCAGCGTTTACAAGATAGTATCATTTATGGTATTTCTGTTGTTGACCGATGTTATTACACTTTTGGAGTCTGAAAGCACTGCTACATTCTGGTAACATTCTTCTGCAACAAAAAACCCCATTCTTTGCACTTAGACATGAATTAGGGGGAACTATACATGATCTAGGGGGAACTATACATGATCTAGGGGGTACTCATTGACTGTTCCTTGTCATAATCCGCGTATGAACGAAACTGTGTTGCTTGAAATTGCGTTCTTCAAGAGAGCACTGTAATTTCTTTGGCCATTCTATGGTAAAATTTTATATTCTCCGAAGCAAATCAGACTTATAATTAGATCTTCGACTGACTTGCTATGTTTATTTGTATCTACTTGGACTCACAACAATATATCCTGTGCGTCTTCTCACTTTGGTTATATTGTAAATAGAAAAAAGGGGCCTATCCGTTTATAAATAAGTAAATACATTTGGAAGACAAAATTATTAAAGAAATTGCTTTAGTAAAGAATCGTGCAGCACGCGAGCGCGAGATTTTGCGAGTTCCCGGCGCTTTCCGAGGTAGGCAGTCGTGACAGGTCAAGAGAACATGTTTCTCGGTTTCAGAGACAGGAAACGTTACTCCGAGTGTCACGGGGATCCAGTTTTCCTGTCTCCCGCGAAACAGGTTCTCTTTTTACGAGCCAGAAACCCGAGTTGCTCTCGACTTGCGGCCGTAGAGTCCCTCTATCCGTCCGAGTCTGGGAAAAATTAATTAGACACCGCGGTTAACGACTTCCACGCGCCGTGCTCGGTGATCCGTGCGGCAAATCGAAAAATTCTATTTTCCGATTGGTTCGAGACACGACCAACCAGTTCGTCCGTTCGCAGCGGCGACAAGCATCATTTTTAGTCTGCGTCGCGGCGACACCGTCGTGAAAGCTCGCCCGGTAGTCCCGTTCACCTTATCAATTTTTATCTATTTGAAAATCGTCGGTCCAGATAACGGGGCACGGGTTACGTAATGGTCGGGCGAGGGAGACACGAGTGTAGCGAAAAAGCAGCTTCTCGCGCGACTGGTTTTCGTTCGTGGTGAAAGGAAATTCCGATTCCGCGGTGATGCGTTGCGTGCGTCAGTCTACGAAGAATCGAGATGGAACTCTTCGACTAATCCGGAAAAAACTCGATTCTAATTGTGGCAAGGCCTTCAGATTTCTCGGACAGGTGTCCGCGGTGACTCGATCCGAGGTAAATGCGACGAGAACTGACGTAGCGCCACTGACGAAACGTGGAATAGATCCGGTATCTTGGAAGAGTTCGGGTCGCGTGCTCTCAACTCTTACAGTTTATTAATTTACCAAGATTTTCGTTACAATGAACATTTATACTGTTTGTGAGTCGCTGTTGAATTAAGATAAAGTGATATAGTAGAACATCGATTAACTGGCTGTTAATAATTTTCTGTTTCCATTATCCTGAGTCTCCATTATTCGATAGGCTAACAATAAATATATAGTAAATTTTGTTTCCTTTAAATTGTTACTTATACTATGTTATATCATTAGTACACCCAACTTTTATTGTGACGTCTTTAAATGACGGACTCTTTACCCGTGAATTAGTAAATAAATAAACAAAATGTTCAATAAAACCTTGAAATTTTTATTTAACAATAGTATACTAAATAAAACAATGCTAGGGTAAATATACCTAATATGGAACAGCATAAAATCCCGATTAGCAAGTCATAAATTCTACAGCTGATTTCATAAATAAGTTTTCTGCAAGCATAAGATAGTCATACTGAATTTTGAGTGTGGATTGAAATTTTTCTATTCAAAAAGAAAAAGTTTTATTTTTTGAAGCGATTGGAGCATTGTGAAAAGCAAAGCGAATATGTAGTTATGTATTTTAGTAAAGATAACTTAAAGTTACTAGTTCTGCATTATTTATCATTATATAAGTTTGTTTCGCATTATTCCCAATAGTTTTACCGTTTCATTAATTTTAGTATAAAAAGTTTTTAGTATAAAATTTCCTGTTGGAGCACGTAGATGACTAATATGGATTGCGTCAAAAGAACGCAATATGGAACATGTTCCCATATTAATTTTTGTATTCATTTTGCGATATGAATGATAAATATTACAGCAAAGGAGAAATGAACGCAATGTTTTACTTGTTTTTGTTCAGAACACGAAAAATATAGTACATCGGGTATATTATTCACATTTTTACCGTGTAAAGTAAATTGCACAAAAAGTTATGATAAGGAAAATGGAAGAAATTCGTTCATTTCTATGTCCTTCAGAAATAAATAAAAATACATATTCATTTTTGATAAGGAAAGTCGTTTTCTTTAGAAATTTCTTATGCCTTCCATATTAGGTACCATTTTCTTGAGCTGCTGATTTCGAAATTTCTTACTCTTTTCACTATAATTTCAAATTATTTAACTTGTTGCATATGTGACCACTGAAGTATTAATACTTATTAAATTTGTCATCTTTTGATGACTGGTGTTTTTAAAAAAAGCATTCCTCCATCTTTAGTAAGCTTTTAAAATTAGGTGTACTATTATAGGTGCAGTTACTATATGTATACAGAGTGGGGTGGAAATCGTAGTACAATCGGTCAGGATTTGTTCCACGTTAAAAAATAAGAAAAAAGTTAAGTATAATATTTTTTCGTCCGAAACGTAGAATTTTCAAGCGAATCACTTTTCCATGTTTCAGACTCCAACAATTTTAAGCAATCTAATTGTGTATTTGTGTAATATGATTAATTTGGTAAGAATCACTCAAGAGTTAATAAAATTACTATGCAGTACATGTCTATCTTAAATCTCTCATCAATTTGGAAATTTAAACAGTTGAAATTAGAGATTTAAAGGTTTGAAATAGAACATTTAAAGAGTTTAATTCAGAAATTTGGAGATATTCATGATTTCATTTCAGAAATTTGAAGATTTCAAGTTGCATATTCGGAGATTTTTAGAATTAAAGCTAGAGGTACGATGACTTAAAGTTTTCAAGTTGGAGATTGAAAAAGTTTAAGTTGAAAATTTAGAAAGCTATAATTGAAGATTTAAAGATCTGAAATTGGAAATTTAAAGAGTTGAAGTTGGAGATTGAAAAATTTGAAGAATTCAATTGAAGATTTCAAATTGTCGAGTTCAAGATTAAAAAATTTTAAGTTTTAGAGATTTTCAGAGTAAAAACTAGAAATTTAATGGTTCAAAGTTGGAGATTTAAAATATTGAAGATTGAGATCTAAAAACTTGAAAATAGGGATTTGAAAAGCAGAAATCGAAGAAATAATATAATAATTTGATAAGAATTACTAACATTAGTATAAAATGCAATGTCTACCGTAATATAATTTATATTACGTAGCGCATTCTTCAAAATCGATTTTCTCGAAAACGAAGCTTCATACAAAAAACACATTACATCAAATTTTTTTCTTATTTTTTTTTTTCGCGTAGAATCATCCGCTGCTCGTTTGTACTACGATTTTCGCCCCGCCTTGGAAAAAAAGCTCCAAATTTCACTCCAATATCAAGCCGGTTAATCGAGCTTTTACAGTACAATAAAATTTTGTAGATCAGTGTTTACGATCGATTGCCGGATCTCAGCACGTGGATGCTACTGCGAGTTTCATCGCCCTTGATCTTTGTCGTCTAGCATCACTCTATTTCGAGAGTCGTGTTTGCTTTCTCCACTGTCGATACTTCTCGACTTCCAAGTATTCTTTTTCCGCGCGAACTCGAACGCGATGTAACAATCGCAGAAACGAGTTCAAAGAAGCGTCGAGATCGACGAAAGTTAGCGCCGTGAAAGGGAGGCAGCCGAGCGAGATTGGGAGAAATTGGAAAATCGATTTCGCCGGAAGATTCACGGAAGTTTTCGCGATGTGCGTTTGATTTTTGCGCGAGCGAGTAATTTCGTTATCGCGGGGAGAGATTACGAGGCTGTTTGACATGCCACTGTGTACATATTTGTTCTTTCCGTCGTCGTTGGAGCGACATTCCACAAAGAGAGCCGTCGAATAGTTGGCAGTCGTTAACTGCGGCGTCGACGAAAAATGTGCGTCGTCTCGCGTCGCGCGTCGGTTGATTTGTGTGTCGCATGGTCGGTGCATCGCGTTCAGTTCGCGGGTATCGATTAGTTATCCGCGTGCAATCCGAGCCACTTGCTTGCGCAATATTGGCGGTAGAGGTGTCAGGCTGACCTGTCTTTTATGAATACTCGCGAGGCGAAGAGGTATTGACCTGAATTGGTATTTCGGGCGCGATACTTGTCTCGCTCTCTTTTCAATGGGACGCCTTTTGTGTCGAAGACACAGGATATCGACCGGGACCATCTACGGCACGAGCGCCTTGAGCGCGAACAAAGGATAACGCGATCCGAAAGAAGAACACTCGAGAGAGTAAATGCGATCCGGTAGCTCGTGGAAGAATTTATTTGAAAGCAATTATAGCGCGCGTCGCTGTCGATGTGGCGAGTAGTGGATATCGAAAGGCCTTCGTTCTCGAAGGAAAACCTACGATAGCTTACGAGCGGCTGACGATTTTCGCGCGACTGAGGAGAGGTGAAAGAGCCGGCGCAATACTCGAATCTCTGAAAAAGATGGACGCGCAATTTGCCGAGCTGGAAATCGCGAAGATCGTGAGAAAGACGCGAACAAAGGAAATGAGGTATTCCGAGCAGCGGGCTGCGTTCTCGGCACGGGCGCGAGGGAGGAAAAGAGGGAAGGAGGAAGGAAGGAAGGAAACGAAGGAGGAACCGGCGGCCGATGCCGGGCCGAGAACTCGTTGGATGCAGCCTTCGGGATAATGGAATTCCTTCCTTACTCCTCTCACCCACTTCTGACTGTCGGGAAAGGTCCTGCTCCCGACGATCATCTCCAGAATAAAACTGAGACTGTGGTCGTCTCTCGATCAACCGTCGATTCCCTCGCGGCCGTCAGAATGCCTCCATAATTCATCAACCTTCGGATTCCGCCTGGCAAAATATTTATTTAATAATCCGGCAAATGTGTTCCGGGTCGATAATTGGTAGATATACAGTGTAATTCGAAATCGATTTCTTGAAACTCGGAAAGGAAGTAAACAGGTTGAATAAACCCGAGCAAATAGAAGTTTCGTTTCGGGGTTCGTTAGTAATATGGCTTGATTGAAACGCCACCGTGCGATTCCACGAGTCAGCGATCATTTCTGCTCGAAGGACCGTATTATAGCAAAGCGAAGCGTTGGATGCCAGCACACGTTGGCTTTCATGCACGGTTCGAACGAACCGTGCGCGCGTCAAAGGGATACAAGGTAACGCGTGCAATTGACGGATTTTCAATGACGTTTGATTGACGGGAATTTCGTTGGGTGTACAGGCTGGGTGCACGTGGAATTGCTAATTAAAACGGAATCGCTTTCGGAGGCGAACAACTTTCGAGCAGCGATTATCGTCGGCAATTAAAGTTTCAACTTTTGCAAAATCAACCTTTGACGTTTGGTAAATCAAACTTGATCATCGAAGGAGGGAATCCGGAACTTCGTCAACAACGTCGCGTTCTACTAGCTTTAATCTGGTGACGGAAATCGCGTGCAGTCAGTTTCTTTCACTCTTCTTTCATTCGGAGAGTCGATGAATAATTCTGGGTCTTCTCATTCGCGTGAATGATTAAAGAAATTCTGCGCAGAATCTTCTTTGGTTGGATGATTCCGTGAAGAATACACTCCGCAAGAAGGTCTCCTCAAGAGAGGTCTGTCTTGTTAAAAACCAGAATTCAGAATGATAACACCCTCCTGGCCCTCTTGATTTTTTCTACTGCTTATTTTCTTCCCCGTCTTTTCTTCTATTCCGTTTCAGTCCTTGGAAATCTTCTTTGACTCCGTAGTTTTTCCCTTTTTTCCACCTTGAAGTTTTTCTCTTTCCGCTTACACTTCGTTCGTTGATCTCTGCCGCCTCTTCTCCGATTCTTGCTCCGCGTCGCTCGCGCGTCCAACGAGAGTTGTACATACGTTGCACTTTTGCGAGCATAAAGAGACTTTGTCGGAAGATCACGTCGAAACCGAAGTCATCGAACCTTAATTGCCTTAATCGACTCACGCATCAATAGTTTATTTATTCGGTGCGTTACTCGTAATTAGTTTAAGCGACTACAAACTCGCCACTGGTTTCTTATCGTCTCTCCCTTTACGGTTTCTTGGGCACCGACCGGATTATCATAATCGCTGCTACGCTTCTGGGCGAATTCTCTAGACACGGCGAGCGGGGATGTTTTTTTTTTTTTGTGCTCAAGCGTGTGTAGGAAGTCGGCAAAGCAGCGTAGAGTATGAAATAATAACTGTCCTAGTAGCCGTTTGGTAGACGCTTCCGTGGAAAAAGGGGACGGGGCTAAAGCAGTGGTCGCTTTAGTAATTGTTTCTCGTAAAACTGTAGAAACACGCTCCACTTTTGCTCGAATGCAGAGGCGCGTGCTTTAAAGCGGACCGCGGCTTTCAAAGAATTCGCAGACCCATGTCTAGGCGCCTGAAAACATTATGTTCCGCGTTGCTTTCTAACGCGTTCCACTTTCCTGGAGATTCTTCGGAGGAATCTGAATGTCGTAATACCGCGAATAAGCTGGCCGAAATGTTTCACAGGCACGGGCGAGAGCTGTCTGTCGGTGTCTAGCGAAACGCGGAAGCCACTCGTGGAATATTGCGAAAACGCGTGTCGATCGGTCGGTGAAAAATGAGTTACTTCAGAAAATCTTTCGACCGGGTTCCTTTCATTATCTTTGCGCGAATGAGTTACTTGTTGCTCCGCTGATAAAATATTCCGAGTTCTAGAATTTCTAATTGAGTTGTGCTCCGTCTAACAAAGGATTGAAAATTCTTTGTATTTTTAAATCTTAGCGACGCAACTCTTCAGATATTCCTGTTCGTTTGCGATCAGTAGCGCCAAGGTGGATATCCATCGCGGGATTCGTTTTTATAAGAAGGAAATGGTGCGAGAGGATAGATACCGTTGCTTCCACGCCTCGGCAACTGTTTTATAGCGTGATCTTGCCATTTTACAGCTTCATCGACCGCGCGGAGAGCGTAGAAAAAAATCCATTACCCTTTGGAAAGAGCCTTCCGTAAGCGGTTGGCACTTGTAGATCAGAAAGAGAGTTCTATCGACAGACGCGTCATTCGGCATCCGTTATCTCGAGAGCATCGATCGAACCAGACGTCGGAATAAAATCGAATATCCATCGAATAGTGGCAGCCCTGCAGCGCCAACTTTTGAAAGGATAAACGGGTGAGGCATGACTGGAGGATGCAACCTGTGAAACATGAGCTGGCGATACGTCCGAACGCAGAACGTGTTTTCGGTAGAAATTCTACACTGAAAAAAATAATGGAGGAAAAATTACTACATTGCGTAGTAAAGAAACAAGATTTGCTAAAATGCGTTCGTTTCTACCACATTAAAAGGAAAAAATTAGCACATGTGTTTCAAAATTTAATAGACCAGTGTAGTAAAATTTACGGAAGGTTCTGATACACAGCGACATCTACGCTTCGGAAAGAAGTGACGTCTCGTGACATAACCTCAATTTGCTTGGATGTTAGCATTGTCCTTTCAATGCCTTTCAATGAATATCGCATAAACGTCTAAAAAATGGTATAGTTAATATTGGAAAAACTTATTTTCTGATATAGGTATTTGTTACGGGCCGTTAGCAGTTACTGAGCATAGGCCTAGTTTCATAGGGCTTCCGCTAGACTGTTATCGTAATAATCGTCTTTCTTGCTAGTGCTTGATCCTAGCCCTGTTCATATATAAGACGAGTTCCAAAATAATCTTCCCCAGCTCAAGCGCGGGTCGGTCAGCATAGGTCTACTGAGATAATGAAGCAAGTCTTCGTTGATTCGATGGTCCAAAACGAAAATCGCCGTGGCCCCTTCTTCTGTTCTTCCATCCCAAAGTTTTCCTCCTCCAGTCGTCGACACTTTGTATAACCAATAATAATTCTCTTATCTTTCCTATACCTCGCTTTCCCCGTCGCCAAGCATATTACCCCTCAGTATTTCCATAAAGAAAAAAACTCTTTAGTTTGAGCGAAAGTTCCAATTTTGCCTATATTTCCTACAATTACATTGTAGTAAAAATAGGCACGAGGTTGTAGTTTTTACTAAGTCTTCAGAACCAATTATTACTACACTGGTGTAGTAAAAACCTAACTGCTTTCACCAATCCTGTCGTTTTAGTAGAAAATGTAGTAAAATTTCTTTCATTTTTTCTCTCAGTGTAGGAGAACGTAGACACGTCCGTGGGATGACTACGCAGGTCGGACTCATCGTTTGTTTTACAGCGTGATTTACAAGGCGTTAACAGGAATAACACACCTTGGCGATTGAAAAGTGTCTCGAAAATGACACGCGATTCGTTACATTTCTGTTCCACCTTTTTTTCTCGGCAAGATGAAAGGCTCGAACGATACTTTCGTCGACGCTCTGTATCAATCATAGAGATTAAAGCTAATTATCTGGCTTTCTCGCGTTATTGCAGCGGCGATTTATTTGCGCTACATAAAACTAAACCGCCTTATCGTGCAACTCGTCACGACACTAACAGTAGCAATAAGTCTCGCTGACGCGTTCGAATTGGTTTTCAGCTGCGTTCCGTCATTGGGTGATCTCTGCTCATGTTGGTATCGCGAGTTCCCGAACACGTAAATAGTCATTTTGACTTACGTAAGATTCTGGATGCACGTGTATGAACGGCAAAGCGCGTTTCGCAAATTGGATTACACGCTGAAGACATAACCGTACTTCTGACGGGATCAGAATTGTAAATCCAATGCAGCTCGATCCTAGTGCGTTAATCGCAAGGTTGTATCTCGTGACTGAAGCATTGCATTCGCTGGAAAGTTTCGTTCGCGTTCTGAATAGAGGATGTTACAAAATGCTGAATTCGTACCCTTTCAAACGCTTAAAATACTAATGAAGTCGTAAGTAATCATAAACGCACAATTATTTATTGCAAATGTGATGGTAAAGTCATCAAAAAGATGGAGGCAGTTGTTGATACTCTAAAGGACCAATTGTCGCTTTTTGATTTTAAATTACAGTAATTTCGAAATGAATGTGCAGAGTGAAAAAACTTAAACACTATTTTATAACGGGAAATCCTAAAGGAAGATAATATGTACATTAAAACATATTGCGATTAATTCTATATAGTAGTCTTATAATATGAACAATTAAGATACGGTATTATGATGTAAATATTATTATTATTAGTATTATTAGAGGGGATACAGTCCCATTAGTATATAAAGGCTTAGAAAGAACTTACAAATAGTTACATATAGCAATGAAAAATTAAATACAGTCGATGGATATAGTAGTGATATAACATCGTACAGTTTTTTGTAAAAAGAATCTGTAAATCCAATAAAAAAATCGAAACTATCACTATGATTATGCACCATATTACTTGCTTATAAGGACAAAGAGTTGCATTCACACCATTTTTCAAAGTTGGAAATGTCCCTGTATAACTAATATAGTAAATATCAATAAATATGTTTGCTATTATAGTATGATATGTATGTATTTCTAAAACAGGATCACATGCATTTAGTATAAAGAGTTTTTATTACATTTCATTCTTCTTTTCTGGAGATGATAGTTTTTTTAATGCGATTAGTATGACCGAAAAGGAACGCAGTCTAAACGATACAATTGTTAGTGTGTGGTGCAGTGCAGACCGGCGCAGCGTGACATGTTTTTATCTAGATGCTACATGTATAAATATGGATTTTCCCTCATAAGATAGTATTTGAATTTTCATTCTGCGCATTCAATTCGAAATTACTATCATTTGAAGCCAGAAAATGACATGTGGTCTTTTGGAGTACCAACTTTATCTATATTTTTGATAGCTTTCCCATTATATTTGTAATAAATAATTGTGCGTTTATGATTACCCAAGACATATAGAATGATATTTTATTAGTGTTTTAAATGTCGCAAGAAGTAAAAATTTGATTCCGACCACGCAATTGCGAATGTATGCTAGCGAAAATGTTTAAGATTGCTCCTGCATACCTTTTATACGCGTGCATTTGCTTAGATTGCCAATGCATTCGTAGGATGTGGTCAGAATGAAATGAGCCAGTTGTACAATCTCTCGGTTGCGGAACTCTAATTGCAACGCGCTCTGTCTGAGGGGAAAGATATTTCGAAGAAAGAAGAGTGCTTGGTCGGAAGTGGATGAAAATTGGGAAGGGTTGAACAGGTGGTTGAATAAATATAGCCGCGTTAGAGGTTCGCATTTTTGAGTCCGTATTTAATTAGACGCCGGGCTCCCTTTTATTTTTCTCGGTTTCTTTAACCCTGGAAGTTGCTTTCACCCTCGTGCGAGAATTCTGCTGCCTCGTTTACTTCCTTGAACAAAGTTTCCTTCGTTCCTTTAAAACGCACACCGTGGTACGTCGTCTTGGAATTCCGAATTCCGTGGGGAATCAGCTGGGAGGAATAAAATATAGCTTTGCTGCTCCTATAAATTCAAAATGATCCGAGACACTTTTTTATCGTATCCCAGAGCGACGAGACGCTGGAAACGGTTCATGGGGAGCGAAGATCCTTGCCCCGAGGATGCGAGCTCTGCAGACGGTCGATGGCCAGGGTAACAACCGAAGGAATACCTACGTATTCCACCCCCAAGGGTATCTGTATCTACCCTCCCACACGTCGGATCGACGCGATAGTCCTTTGCCTCGGATACCGAAATTCCCTTTATTCCTATCCGGACCGTTAAGCGGTTCTATCGTAATTGGAATGGACAATTCGTTACGCGAGTATTCTGTTACTTGCGTCTGAGGTCGGTTTCTTCGTATCTTCGTAACTACGAAGTGAGTAAAAAATCTCTTTCGTTCTCGTGTCAGTCCTCATCCTCAATATTGTTATAATATGGTCTCTTCAGCATTATTTATGTAACAGAATTATGGGGATTCAACACAAATTTTTCTGTATCGTCGGAGCTCGTTTTTTAGACAACTGTATTAGGGTTTGTCAGGTTTTAAAAATCGGTTTATTGGGGTACATTTTGCAATATTCGAAAATCATTTTAAAATGATAAAAATCGGTTTCGAATACTAGAATTAAATTAGGCGAAACTATTTAGTCATTTAATTAAAAATGCTAACATTTTGTCGTATAATAGGTTGAAACACAATTATAATAATATAATTGTAATATAGTGACATGCAAATCCACAAAATAAATAAAAGAAGCCATGAAAAGAAGGTCAACTCATAGATTTTATTTGGAGATATAATTTTATTTAGATCCTGAAAAACTAATATGAAATCCGAATTCTCAATGTTTGTTTAAACTTCAGAAAGGTGATCATTAGCAGTGTTCATAACAGTTAAATCATCCACCGTACAGAATCTGAACAATTGTAAGAATTGTATAACGTAAAATGATGATCGAAATCCTAATTTTACAAACAAATTTTTACTGAGTCTATAATAAAAATGCACCATCACTATTTCTGATTGGTTTACAACGCAGGAAAGAATCTTATTAAAATATCTTGGAAATTAATTACCTTTCGGTTAAGATTATAACTGAAATTCATTCTTAATTACCACTGTGAATTATTTCTGTAGTAGAGTTAATTTTTCCACGTCTCTTTCTGCCTTCAAACGACAGATTCTCCGTTTATTACACTCTGACGAATGTTAAATGGGTTAACTCTATTGAACGTATACTAAAGAGCTTTGACCTGTAAATAAAATAAATGAATAAATAGAAGTAACACTATTTCCAACCGTGGAACGATTGCATTTCGAGAATCGATATCGAAAGCACCGGAGATAGACGCAGACGTAAATACGTGGTGATCCGCGCCAAGTCGAGTCAGTAGGTGGATTCGATTTCTTTGCGCGCACGGCGCAATAAAATCCATTTCAAAACGATAGCTTCCAGGACGAATTAAGGATTAACGTCCAATCTTACGCTCGATTCGTTGCACGACGTACGAGCAAACGACTCGACGCCGTCGCCGTCGACGTCGTCGGCGAGTCGGACACGAATATTTCCACGAGAAATGGCGTTTGCTTTTCGCTTTTCGACAACGGTACGCACCCGGGGATGCTAATTAACGGCCAAGTGCTCCGTGAAAATACGGAGGTCTTCTAATTAAAGGCGACAAGATCGGGCTGATACGTCTAGATACCTTGGTGTACGTCTCAATGAAGCGGCGACTTTGAGCGGCGAGATAAAGCGATAGGCGGGGAATTAGAGGGTGGACGCCTTTAATTAAGAGGATCCCTAATCAAATAGTTTCGGGAGAGGGATCAATGAAGGCGACTCGAGTCTAGGGCGGACGGGCTGTCGATCTTTGATCTTCCCAGAAAATTTCCCATTCTACTGGTAGTCATTGTTTAGTTCAGTTCAGTTTTATTTTTTCGTTGAGCATAAACATATTGTACACATAGATATCACAGTATAATTACCCAAAAGATGGATGTGTGAGATAGATTTAGCTGCGTTTGCGCACTTATTTTGCCCAACGAAAGAGTGTTCGTTAAAAGTTCGGCCATTGTTTGTACTAATTTATTTATTTATCTGAAAGTTGTAGGGAGAAGGTGATAACTTTGCAATTTTATAATATATCGTTAGTCAGACCTCAGCTAGAGTATACTAAAAGTTCATTATAGATTTTCAAGATTCGTTCAAATCATGATTTTAGTTCTACACTTGTAAAAATTAACATAAAAACCTTAACTGTGCGCAGTAACTGATATGTTTTTTATTTTTAAAATAATTAATGTAAGAGGTAACTGTTCTGCATTACTCGAACTTATTGATTTATATGCATGAGTGAGAAAGAAACATCAGGAAAAGACTTCCTTTTATAGGTGCCCCGTTGTTACAAGCCGAAATATGGATCATTTGATCCAATTAATCGCGTAATTAGAGAAACAAGCACATATGCCAACAATATCGATTTTTTCTCTGGTAGCATTTCATCGTTTAAGAGTAAACTTCTCAATTTAGTGTAAAGACTGGTTCAAACACATTTAATAATTTAGTCGAGTAGTAAGCATGTATTTTAGTAATTTTAGTAAAACAATGTAGCTACTTGCCACTCGACTAATTTAATAAGCCTTTATAATATGTATAATACCACATCTTAATTATTATAATTATCCACTACCTATATGTTAAGGGCTTCACCCGTTTAGTTTGAATAAATAATAAATAGTAAACTATCTAGACTTCGATGTCTTCTGCTCAAATTCGAAATAACACAGGTATTTAATATTTTCTAGAAAGCGAGACGTTTGACATTCCTAACAGTTTTCAGAGAGAAAGTTTGTAACGTTGTACAAGGTCCAGTCGATACAGCGGATACGAATAAAATTGCACCTTGATATCCAATAAGGCCGTTCCTTAGGTGGATTTTCGCAATCAAAGGGAACTGTAGCGCGCAGTTCGATTCGTTCAATTACGTTTCCGTTCGGTCTAACGTGTCCCTCAAAGGGGATATTAAATTTGTTCCAGCCACTAGAACTCTTCTTTTGAGCGCAACCTCTCTTCGCGCTTTCTTTTTACAGTTGTTTCTCATTTACTACCACTTCGAAGGTGTCTCCTTAACGGAGATGTAATTTATCTCGGCGATAAAAGTCCCCGAGGCTATTGATCCCTTCCGGACGACATCTAGACGCGTACAGAAAGACTGTAGAGTGCATCAGCTAGTTGTTGTTCGACCATTCGTGAAATTGATCACGAGCTAATAAAAGATTATGTATTTTCGATCTAACGTTGTAAACGCATCGCGTGTTTTTGCCGCGTTTTCATTGCTCTTCTATCGCACAGTTTAAACACGAAACGTCGATAAAAGCGGCGGAAACGAAATTTAGCGGTCCGATAATCAATTAATGAAATTACGGGTTGCGTTTACTTATGTGTGCCTGCGCCCACGGGCAGTGGCGATGGTCTGCGCAGTACAGTTCGCAATAAACGAATAAACGATGTTCCGTTATCGGACCGAAGATAGGAGCGCATTAAACTCTGCCGCCGTGTGTATAATCCTTACAGATTATTCGATAATGTATCCATAAGGCGATACTCAGGAATTTCGTAATGATTTTTTGTGGAATCGGATAG
Organism: Perdita meconis; assembly: GCA_030770465.2. Lineage (NCBI taxonomy): Eukaryota > Metazoa > Arthropoda > Insecta > Hymenoptera > Andrenidae > Perdita > Perdita meconis. The sequence continues at coordinate 7,056,702 of JASKOS020000004.1, forward strand.
AACGAGGATTTTATCGTGAGCTTCGTCGTTTCAAACGTTGATAATAATTGAAGAGGATCAAACAGTTCGATGCGATCGAAAGTGTCCAATAATCCATTTTCCATCCAATTTCGTCGGATTCCGAAGTTCTGCCGCTTAATCATTTACTTAAAATTCACTGGATATTTAAATGGTAAAATTTATGAATATTTAGCAGCAAATGTCTGAGTTGGTTCGAGCGAAACGCGAACGCACGCTCGAGTCCTAGGATTATGCGATGTGACCGGAGGGCGCCGCAATTTTTCTGGAAATACTTTAAGGCGACCCGTCTGGATTTTTCGGTTCGTAAGCTCCGCTGCTTTCTCCCTCGCCACTTCGTTTCATCAATAACCAGTCGTATCTTTTCCCCAAGGGTACAGAGGGCAAACATTTTTCGCTTTCGTAATCCTTTGCCGTAGATTAACGATAAGGGCGGATCGCTGCTGACTCGTGACACTGATACAGAAAATTTCACAACGCTCTAAAGCTCCGATCGCACGCTGATTATACGATTTCGAGGAAGAAGTGAAAGGATCTGTTATAAAGTCTTACTGTCTGTTTTTATGTGTCAACAACTATCCACCAACGTACCATTTTTCTCCAGAATGAAAAAGGTTTATAAGCCATCGTTACACAGCGGAGAAGAATTGGCTACAACTCGGTTCGCGTGTCTTACCGTTTCACAACGTTCCGAGTCAACAAAGGAAAGCGTCGACGTGTATCGTCTTGTGAAACAGACTCCTTGAACACCGGCAAGAAAATATATTAAGTCTGCGACACACGGCCTAGGGGGTTCCGTATCTCGGCTGTTTAACCAGACGCGTGTGTGAATCACTCCAGATACGTGCGCCTGAGGTTGACGAAGATAAAGTCTAACGACGTCGCCATAGATTATGAGTTTATGGAGCCATAACGAAATATTCGCCTTTCCACGACTCGCTGGATCGTTGCGTACGATCTTTAAATTAATTAAGCTTCGTCGATGGTCATCCGGTGGAGTTATTGCAAAGAAACAGTTCTAAAAAATTCTTGATCCGAAACGACAAAACCGAGACAGTCTTTGCGCATGGAAGATTTAAATCAAGCGATATCGCGTTGTAGTTATCGGATAGAGTCGCCAATTAGTACTGTCACACGGCGCAAACAAATGAAAATAGGAATGGGCATGTAGTAACAGTTGTCACTCACGTAACAGAGTTGTCGAACTTCCGATCAGCGTGTAATTTTTCTTTTTTATCCACGTTTTCGCTTGTTAGTTTGTGGACATGTCCGAAACGCTCTTATTTTTCGCGTTTTCGGCTCCGTCTGTCGCGCAATTAATATTTTAATCAACCGCGTCGAAAAAATACGGTCGCTGTTTATGCGGCTCGCAAATTGCACACGCTCGGTTCGCCCATTAAAATTCATGCAGGCCTGGCCGACGTGCATCGCGATGAAAAAGGGAAAAGCGTTCGCGTTGTTTTTCTTTTCTGTCTGCCCTCCCATTGTTGGACCTTTTATGAATATTCGCATCCCTTTGTGAAGTTCTCTTTGTTCGTCGCGATTAAATGCCTTCGCGGATTCGTCCGAATTACGGATGTTCCGTAATTTTCGAGTGGATGCCCAAGAGCGTGGAAAAACGCGTGACCCCTTGAACCCTAAAACGTCTAAACCTGTTCCTCGCAATTAGCACTCGCTTCTGATTATTATACTCGGCGGCGCGGCGTGTCACACCGTTGTTCCGGTCGTAATTGCCGTTTCACCTTTTCGTGACACGCATAATGATGCGAATTCGAACCAGCGATAATATTTCTACATTTATTAGACATTCGTATTAAGTTAGACGATGTTCGCACGGCATTAAACGTGCATGAAAACTGAAAGAGATAAGGACTCGCGGAAAAAGTCCTGCCACTGGTGGTCTTATCGGAGTCTATCTTGTCGTTTGACAAATATTTGTTTTTCCTTTTTACTGTATGTTTATTTTAAGGTGGTCGCATTAACAATGAAGTCATTAGCGACCACTGGCTTGAATTCACATACTTTAAGGTTTCATTACATAGTGTTTACAATATTTGCTGTACATTACTGATATTGTGTAGTTATAGAGAGTTGAATAGGTTTTTGTCGTTTAAAGACCTGAATTACAGTTTGAGTTTGTTGGCGCGGTTAATGGAACCGTCAATAGTCCAAATGTGGTTAGTCGTCGAGTTTTTGAGGGTAGATGCGACGGAGCGTATGATAAGCAAAGTAGTTATTCATAGCAATAGTAGTAGCAATAATAGTAGTTAGTTATAGCAAAGTAGTAGCACCTTATGTCCAATGACGTTTCGTTTGCTTCACTAAGAATGCTTAGCAAATATTTATTCCGGCATTTATGAATGGCTCGATAAAGTCTTAAGCGTCGCGACGGACGGACAGCATCCGTAGGAATTGACCGACGCGGACAGCATCCCTGAACAGCCTCTTACAATCTCCTCGAAAATCCCTCGAATCGTTACGACTCTGTTTTACACGCGTAACTTGTAGTTCTTGCTTCGTTTCTTTCTCTTCTCTCTGGTTGCCGGCGCGGCGCGACTTCCTACCCGTTCGAGCGGCGGAGTCGTTCCACGCATGTTTCCTCTGATTCACCGTGGTCCGAGTCGAAAGGAGGAAACGGTCGAGAGTCTAGCCTCGGCGGCGACTTCCCCAGACACGATGGTATTGGTCGAGAACTTGGCACGAGTCTTTCCGCGAAGGCGATTTACTCACCGAGATCAGCCGTGGATATCTTATTCGGTAGATAGCGGAGGCTCGAACACCGATTTAGAGCGCCTCGGGGTCGTTATCGCGGTGGGAAACGAGCACGGGTGGCTTTAACCTGTCCCCGCAGAAGCTGTGCCTCTTCGGGAAACGAATCCCCCTTTTTTCCCCGGAGAAAACCCGTCGCGAACCACCATTTCCTTTTTTACTTTCGTTGAATTAGGGAGGAAACCTAGAAGGCTCGTTCTATTCGTAAGAACAAAATAAATATAGAGCAATCCACGGAAGGGTTACTATATTCGTCCCGCGGTCGCGACAAAGAAGAGTAATAGAACGTTCGCCGGAATCCGAGAGGATTTTATCCGGCCTTTGCGCGCGCGTGGATGGTAAAACAAATAGCTTTGGTAGTTTTTAATGGGTTCTTGCCAGGGGGTAGTAACCTCCGCGCCGTGTTCGTACTCGTTCGCGGTTCGCTCATCGCGGGCGAACGTTAATTAACGTTAATTAATTTTACACGGTTAAACGTCATTCGACCGTTCTCCCTTCCTGAAACAGACATCGGCATGAAGCTCTGTGTACACACGACCTGAGCTATTTTTCAATTGCCTCCTGAACGTTAATCAGAAATTTCCGGGACACTGGCGGATTTCCCTCGGAAAAGCCTCTATCATAATTAGGACTCCGCTCGGTTCCATGTCGCTTTCACGAGGAGTCTTAAACTTTGTCGCGAGGGGAACGCGAAAAATGCTTCACGATATCATTGATCGCCGACCACCGACCGGGACAAGATGAAAACAAGTAATTCCTCTGGAGACAAAATTATTCCAGATGCGCTGCTCTCACTTTCTTCCTACCTATATTTGTAACGCCGCGTGAATCATACTTGAGTAACAAAAGCGGATCGTTGGCTCGATAATGGTGGCTGGATGGTCACAGAACAACCAATAGTAAACGACCGAAAACTCATCCCGTGTATTTCAAACCTAACAAACAATTTAATTTCAACTTTTTTGAAGGAATATAATTTGATTCATGTTATCAAGTTTAAACCAATCCCATAAGTGCTTTTAACTTGGAATTAATAATGGGCATGTTAGTATATTGTAACCTCGATGACTTTCAACTGTAAACGATTGAAAACTCTTTATATCTAGCACACAGCACGCCTAAAATCTTAAATCACCTCGTTAGTTAAACAAAACAGCAGAACGTACCTCTTGGTAGTATTCGCGGACCTAAAGGATTGTGCATGATTCTGAGGGGTTGAAGCAAAAGACGGAAGGGGTATCAACTGTCAGCCATCTTGTGTGGTTAAAACTGTGGTGCGCTCTATAGGCGACTTTAATTACTACTGTAGCGTCTGTAGAATGACGAACCTAACCTAAAGGACTGAGCGTAAAGGAGATCTATGTTGTTATTGATACTACACTTCGAAACTTTATACATTCCTTATAAAAACATTGATAACTTTACAAAACACATCCCTCATGATAACAAATACGTAGAAACAAAGTTATTACACACGTCATAATTGACTTAGAATGTACGTAATTCAATTGTACAGTTTCAAATGTTGCAAGTCAGATCCCCCTCCGCTCACAGCAGCACCCATTTTTCCCATAGATTTACTTTACGCTCAGTCCTTTAGGTCCGTGGAAGTATCATTACGCGTGCAGTGTGCAGTGTCCAAAAGCAGCCATATTGGGATTCTGCAATTTCGGTCAGAGCCAATTAGATGACGGTTTCCCACTATTTCTGAACCACTGCACATCTTCGGGAATGGGACACCTTATCTACTTCCACCATGGATATATTCACCGCGAAATGCAGTCGCATACACATCACATAGGGTGTCTTAGAATAAGTGTAGGAACCGTTAAGGGGTAATTCCTGGGGCAATCACGGGGCGAGCACAGCGGACGAAATTAGTACTCGTTTCTTGATTGGTCTGTGTTTTCCGTCAATAACTCGTTAACAAAGCCACTACCATTTTTGTTAAGGAAAAAGTGGTTTAAAATTACCCCTTAACGGTTCCTACACTTATTCTGCGACACCCTGTATATTAGGCGTATAAATAAATACTTGCGGTTTTACTTTAAAATATATGCCACTTTAAGAAAAATGTGCTCATAGTTCTGGATAAAGTATTTTCCATTGAAATCTAGCAGATTTTGTTATCTTCTAGGCAAATCGTGAATGCTGCGATGAAAACGATTTCAGTTTCCTGAAGTGATGAAATTGTCGACTCATTTTCTGACTCTGCTTCTTATGTAAAGCGTAAATCAAAGACGCCATGCTGCATTGATCAGAAGAGGTGAGAATCACATAGTGTAATATTCTGAGAACATGCGGTGATGAATGAGGACATTCTATTTTAGATATAATAGAGTAATTTTTATCCGAATAACAGTATGCAGACCGGAATTAGCATGAAGCCAAATAATTGGGAATGTGCAGTTTGTCAGAGTATAGTCTTTAAATTGTCTAAAGACGTTTCTAGAACTAGCGAACGAGCACGAACGACGCAGTCTCGATTTTCCGAACCCGATTCGTTTCTTTAACAAACGGAGGAATGACGATTGCAGTTGTCTGGCATTCGTTCGCGCTGCCAGCGTTCGTTCGCGCTGCCAGCGTTCGTTCGCGCTTGTTCACCTTTGTTTCTTCGCGCTCGTTCGCTGTTACCATCGTAAGGGTGCAAACGCGTGGGTAAAACGCTGGGTAAAACGCTGGTTTCCAACTCTTGTTCACCAGCGTTTGTTTCTGTCTTTGTTCAACCATCGCGCTGATAAGGACAAAAACAAAGACAAAAACAAACAAGCGCTTGTTTTTGTCTTTGTTCATCCATCTTCTCAGCGCGATGGTTGAACAAAGACAAAAAAAAGCGCCAGCAACAAGCGTTTTACGTGTTTGTACCCTAAGGTTGTTAGTCACCTGATCTTGAACGCTGGAACTTATTTATACACCTAATACTTATGAATGCTGTCATTATGGTTTCATAATACATATACAGGGTGTAACAAAAATGTTGCAGTTCCTTGAATGGGGTGATTCCTGAGGCAATTTTAAACAACTTTTTCCTTAGCGAAGATGTTAGGTGGGGCTTTGTTAACGAGTTATTAGCGAAAAACACCGACCAATCCGGAAACGAGTGTAGCGGATTAATAATGACGAAGACGATGGCAGGCCAATACTACTTACAACTGGAACCCGCGCTGAAACTCATCCACTGTAACAAAAGAACTGTAACATTTTTGTTACACCCTGTATAAAATACGAGTGCCTAACACTTGAAAACTTCTGACAAATTACTGAACCGACATGTCAAAGGGAAGAAGCCTGGAAATTTTCATGCGAAATGCGAAGGACGAGCGGACCACGGTCATATATCGCACGTCATTGGAGTAGTTATTCTCATGGTTCCTTTCAGAACGTCCTTCCGAGAACGAGGCGATCCTAAATTATCGCGTTCCCGTGTCCACGCTCCTGATGCGTCACGATCGGGATTCTATGTTCCACCTTCCAAAAGATGAGTAATCGCTACGGCTGATGTCCCCGTGGGTGGAATAGCAATTCGCGGAGGAAGGGTGCAGCGGGGGCGGGTAGACGCCCGTTACATCGGTTTTCCGAAGCGAGAACCGGTCGTTGACGCGATGAATTTTCATGGGGATCCGAAGAACTTGGGCTGCTTTCGGATATCTCGGCTTTCGAGCGGGGCGTTTTAAGGCTGGGACGTGGGACGAGGCTGATAAGTCGATTTAACTAACGTCGGACTCTCGAAGCCGGGACCAAAGGTGAAATAGGATCCTTTTGCGTGAAGGGCTCAGGAACCGGTGAATTATTTCGAGGCTGCGAGCGTAGGACAAGAATGAGTAACGCGGCGAACGAAACGTTCTTAAAATGGAAAAGAGGTTACGGGAACGTTGCGAGCGCGTCGCGGAGAAAAATTAATGTTTCGTGTTGCTCCATAAATCTTAGGAACAACGAAACCGGCCGTAAGTGCTCGATTTGCCCGTTCGTTGTGCGTTCGTTCAGGTTGCATCCCCGACATAATCGATATGTTGGTTGCTCGGTTTCCCTGCGCCTTCTCTGTAGATTTTTACCGAGGCTTTGGAAGAACTCCGGTCCAATTATTGACTCTGTCTTTTTTGTTTCAGGTAAGCAGTACAGATATTTAGCCGAAGAATTATCTCAGCGAAGTTCGAGCCCGTTTACGTGAGTAACTTGACAATTCCCGAAGCGACTTTCGTTAACATTTTTCTGCGCGCCTTCGGGTCGTAGATGTATGTAGGTCGTACGCGACTTTAGACGCGAGATTTATTTTGTTTCTCATCGGTTTCTGGATGAGGAGATTCAGCCCTTGGTTGGCTGGCACAGAAACCGCGACAAGAATAAAACTAACGCGACCGTAGCGTCGAAGGGGGAAACTGTGGCGTGTGGGGTAGACACACCCTTGTTGCATATAGCACGCTCCATAAAGCTCGCAGCGCTTATTATGCGCAAACACTCTGATCTCTGCTCGCAGAAGTCGTAATAGAATTTTCGTAAAATGCAGCGACGCGTTATTTCCCCTCGGATTGTCGCTGCTCGGAAGGACGCCCGCGAAGTCTTTAAAGAAAAAGTTCCTTAACTTAGCCAAACACGTTTTCCATTGAGAATTCCGGCTAAGCGCAACCGAGTGGACGCGAAACAATACCCGCTCGTTTAATCAAAGAAATCTGGCGGTATTCCAGGAAAATTTCGTCGCAGTCGCGGCACGTTTTCCTCGTAACTAGCGAGAAGGGTACGGGCAATAAAGGGTGTTGTATTTATACGAACTCGAGATAAATTATCGGTCATACGTGAAACGTCTTCTCGAAGCGGCCTCGTCGCAACGTTTTCCTCGGCGCTTGCTTGCGGCACGCCGCTGGATTTATTGTTTTTCTTGAAAGTGTGCGCGCGTAAGTGGCCGAAATTACACGATACACGAGAGTCATCCTCGCTCTTCCTCCGCGCGATCGATCTTCCGCTCCGTTCTTCGTACTCCCGTCGAAGTTCCACGCCGCCTCTCCGTCCTTAGCCCGTTCGGGAACCGGTTTCTCTCCTTTGGAGTCGCGCACCAAACCCGTCTGGATCGAACCAGAGCCCGTCCGTTTCGAAATCCCCTGCTGCTCGGAACTTATTTTTCGCTGAATCGCCACCGCGAGCTGGACCGTCAACCCTGAATCTGTACTTACAGATTCCTTTAGTAAGAAGCGCGTCGGCAAACTTTATAAATATTTCATAGCAGGAATGAATATGCAAGTTTTCGGAATTAATATTTAAAGCCTTTGCACGCGAGCGACAAGCGCCGGGTAACCAAAAATCGATTTGGCAACCAACAGTGGTGTGAAACTCGTCGATATAACATTGTATACCGTGGAAACAATCAAATACAATGTTATATCGATGAGTTCTACATCGCTGTTGGTCACCGAATTATTTGTAGATCGCCAAATCGATTTTGCGTCGCTCGTGTGTAAAGGAACTATTACGAGTACAGACGAGTTACGTAAAGCAATTCTGAAAGCGCTATATTCAAACCTCTTATCCTAAGACCTTTGATCGTACTTGGAAGTCGCCATGCAAGCGCCGATAGAAGCTTCCGCTACATCAATTCAATTAAAACTTTTAGATTTCCTCGAAAATCAGCATCGCCTGCGTTGGACTTTTTCCTAGAAAATACGTTATGCAGTCCCACCATTTTTCCCATAGATTTTCGAGTATAAAAAGGACCGCGAATTCGTCTTCGTGGGCTCAGTCTGATTATAGTTCGAGTTTAGTACGCGGCTTGAACTACAACAAGATCGAGCATGAGTCTCCTTCGAGCAACAACACTTATTAACACTAACACTAGAGAAAGGACTTAGGACCGCGACATTGAATTCGCAACACTTGTATTCCTATAATTGTAACAATATACATTTTTATAAAGGTTTGTTAAATTGGGCTTAGTTCAATCAAAACCTTTCTCTATTCAAGAAGGAGTGAACGCGTAACGAACCCACAACAATATTTGTACCTTTATCGCTCGAGGTACACCCCCGCTCAAAAGTATGTGGACACTAACCATTTGAATGAAATTTGTATACTGTTGTTGTTACACGGTTTTTATTGTTAAATTCTGTTACGTACATGTATGTAATGTATTACTAGAACATTGTATACAACTACTTGAAAACAATAAAATTTTATTTTTTTCGATGATACTAATAAATAAAATTGGAACTGATTTTGGATTGAAACGTTGGATACAGCTACTTGGAACAATAGAATTTTATTTTCTTTGATGATACTAATAATATAAAATTGGAATTGATTTTGGATTGATGCGTTGGATACAATTACTTGGAAACAACAGAATTTTATTTTTTTCGATGATACTAATAATATAAAATTGGAATTGATTTTGGATTGATACGTTGGATACAATTACTTGGAAACAATAGAACATTACTAGAATACATTACATACATGTACGTAACAGAATTTAACAATAAATACCGTCTAACAACAACAGTATACATAATATATCACAAATTTCATAAAAATGGTTAGTGTCCACATACTTTTGAGCGGGGGTGTATATTACAATTTTAAAAGTTACGAGGCTCTACTAACACCTTTGAAACTCCCTGCGAAGCTTTTCTTTTCCATAATCTACAAGTGGCTCCCGGTGTCTACTGAGTTATACACTGGTTCGTCCACGTCCTAGTGGCTTCCGGCGAGTGCAAAATTACTCGCTGGTTCGTCCACAGTCTTTATTCTATTCTAGTGGCTCCCAACACTTGCAAGTTTAGTGTTGGTTGGTCCACGAAAACCTTCCGCATCCTAAGGTGGCGATGTCTGCTGAGTTAGACACTGGTGCATCCACATCCATGAAGTGGATCCTGGTGAGTGCTAAGTTTTTCGCTGGTTCGACCACGAAACAACAAATCCAAGAAAACTGACCTTCGGTCAGATTGCCTAGGCCTTGGCTCGTGACACCTCTAATAAATGTTTTAAAAATATAAAATAGTAAGGCCCTCACTTAAAGGGTCAAGCCTATACTCCGAGCCATTTCAACAGGCCGTTCAAGGTCACCATTTTCTGTCACTTTTTTCGGAAGGAAATCATCCTACGAAGATTTCTGTATCTCTGTGAAGTATTATGTGTTTAGAAGTCTTCGTGTTCACAGAAGACTTACTTGCGTAAGGCGAAACTACTTGCGTTCAGGCGAAAACGAGTTCATTTACATTTATGTTCACTGTTTTACATTTACAGTTGCCAAATCCGTAATTTTGTGAATTTTGACACAAACCAAACGGCATTTTTCTCAAGAAGTATAACATTTCTCGACTGCCTAGTGCCCTTAATTCAATTTTTCCGTTAATCTGGAAGATTTGAAACTTTTTTTGGGAATATTTTTCCAGTTGCGAGTCGATCGAAGTTTCCATTCGACCGACACTCGCTTAAGTGGTTCTTACAACCACCGCTATTTTAATTTACGTTAATGGCGTCCAGATAATTGATTCGATGTCGAAAGGTTTTCCACGATTAATCGATATCAATCTCGATCAGGATGCACGTTAACGAATCGCACCCCGGGTTCTATTGATCCAACTTTTTGTCGGGACATCGCGCACCACACGGCTTTGGAAAAGTTCTCGTTTTCTTAAGGAAATAACGTTGCGCCTTCGACCGAAGCCGTTTCCTTCTCCTCCGTCTGCTCTCTCGACGGATTCTAATTTATCTTCCTCGTTGCACGCGACACAATAGAAAAAAGTTCCCTTAAGTTGGTTTTATTCCGTCTGTAGGTCCTGTGGAAAATTGTTGCCAGCCGTTTTCGCGCTGTCAACGAAACTCACGGGGAAAGTTTCGATTGCGGAAGTTAACGCTTCGCGATTTTCTACCTTCGTAAGCGCAATCTATTCTGTGTCGTCGCCGGGGAAGATTTCAATGGCGGATGAAAAAGGAGCTTTTAATTCTGCTTCGGGTGGGTACGATCGGTGTCTTTCCGCGGATGAATCGTCAAATATAACCGAGCGTTCATAAAGATTTGAAGACGATGAACTCAGCGTAGGGATTTATTCTCGGTTTTCGTATTTAAAATTTAAATCCTTCGTGGAAGTCGTAGTTAACGACGCTTTTGCTTCTTTTTCTTCGTTCCTTGAAAGAGAATCGGTGAAAATATTAACCAATTCTGCAGACGGACTTCCCCTCTGATATTCCTTCTTTTTACTTCATTTAATAAAAGTAAAATCGAACTGTGTCCGCAACGGATGCGACGCTTCGCCTGTCCGTCTGCATAGGGCTTCGGCAATCGTCGCGTGAGGGACGCGGTCGATTCCCGTATTCGCAAGGGCGACTCTTTGCCCGATTTATCCGTGCAAGGGTCCGAAAGATTCCGTGGGTGCGAAACCCTAATTTACTTTTTTCGTGTTGACGCGACGACTCTCTCGCCCTCGTCTCTCCCTATACCAAAATTTATTCTCGCGTACGAAAAGGCGGGGGAAAACTTGTTCGTTTTCAAAACATTTAATATTCAATTTCATACAATATTCATTTTCCTTTTTCTTTTATACTGTATATTTATGATTCCGACGCGTTATTATCGAGTCTCGCGGGTAATAAACGACGAAGCCTCGTCTACGCGTGTCACTCCCTCAACTTCTGTTTACGCTTTCGGAGCTCGTGTGTCCTCGTTGCTGCGAGGGAAACGGACTACCCTCTGTTTATTTCGGACTTCCGCGATACGTGATTCATCCGGTCGCCAAGCATAATGCCCGAAAGATTAAATATTAATCCGTTCCGCGAGTCGATCCGCGTTTCTCGAGTTTCCAATTATAGCCCGGAAGAGCGACGAGCACTCGAAACAATTCTCTCGTCTAGGAATCGGTAACAATCCCGAAATCCCAATTTATCTCGTTCGCAATGGAAAGCGATCGATCTCGGTCGCTTCCGAAACTTGATCATTCGACGTCTTGTAAACGTCCATTAATCATGGGAAAAGGCCGAAGGGTATTTCCATGAAATCTTTCATGGAAACAATATTTATTTATACACTCATGGGGAATAGTTCTAGTTTTTATATTGTTATAGATGAAGACTTATGACATAAACCTAAACCGTTGGCAGAACATCATTCTATAGATCTCAAGGAGTTCTGAAAGTACAATTATTTATGGCAAATGTGATAGGAAAGTTGTGAAAAATGTAGATGAAGTTGGCGGTGCACCGAAAGACAAATTGGAACGCGCTGATTTCAAATGGTTATAACTTCGAAATGGATGCAGAAAATACAAAAATTCAAACGCTTATATTGTTGTATAATTAGAAACATATTTCATGCAATTCGCATCCTAATACTTTACCTCAATTTTTCGCGTATTATTGTTATTATTTAATAATTTAAGCAATTTACTTTCATATAATATATAAATATCGACTTTCCTCTACAAAATAGTGTTTGAATGTTCGTATTTCGTGCATCCATTTCGAAGTTGTAACCATTTGAAGTCAGTGCGTTCCAATTTGTCTTTCGGTGCACCGCCAACTTCATACGTTCTTCACAATTTTCCCATCACATTTCAGAACTCCTTGCAATCTGTAGAATGATGTTCTGCCAAAGATTTAGGTGCCTAAAGGGTTATAAATTTGGCCCTTTTCTACCGTCTTTCTTACCGTTTTTTTTTTAGTTAAAATAACATGGTTCAAGGAGAGCTTTAACAAGATTGTACCAAATTTTTTGTCAACCCTTTTTTTTTTGTAGGTAAACCTAAAATTTTTTTAAATCCATTTTTTAGGAGATGCTGAGACGAATTCGGCAAGCATCATAACAATGGGTGCATGGCAAGTTTTAAGTTATTATACACAAAGCGAAGGATATTTTTCATCAAGACAATATTCCTAACACTGAATTGAATTATCGACTACGTTCAATCACTGATAAAACCGATGCAAGAAAGTCCCTCTCGCCGAAGCAGGAGCCGCTCCCGAAATTCGAATTTATGTTCTTTGTGCCCGGCGACCTTCGGATCGGAGTACATCGGCCCCTATCATCCCCTACCTCCGCGCCGTGCGCTCGTCATATTCCTGAACTTTACCAGCCCGTCGATCGAGAGAGAGAGAGAGAGAGAGAGAGAGAGAGAGAGAGAGAGAGAGAGAGAGAGAGAGAGAGAGAGAGAGACGAAGGGGTGAGTTTTTGCCAGGCGTAGTAATTCCACCAGCAGACACCCCCTCCAGTTTGTCGAGCGCGTGGCGATACACACCACCCCTCTTCGCGTGGTTTTCCAAATCCACTGGTGGGGATGCAGAGGGTTGCGACGACGCGACGAGGGGAGGGAGAACCACTGGCTGCTGGCTGGCTAAGCTGGATGGTTCGTCGACTGGTTGGCTGGCTGGCTGGTTAGTAAGGGGTTGCGTCGTGGCGCCGTCGTTGTCGTGTTCCTCCGCGAGTTCGTTTCTCCGTAAGGGAGCTTTCAGTCGGCGCGCGACTGTTCCCGAAGACGCGTACACAGTGCACCCCCGGCTAGTAAATACTGTCCCACCGGTGACTGAGTGCAGAGTTCACCCTCCTGTTGGGGGTGAGTGGAGTGGGAGGAGAGATATTCGTCCCGAGAGGTAATTGCGGTCTCGTTCAATTTCTTTCCAACATTTCAAGGGCGCGCGATCGTAACCGGGGAACGCAGAGAAAAATTAATTTGTTCGCGGCCTCGACGATCGTCGAAACTCGAGCGAAGCGGAGGATAAGTGGATGCTGAGGAGGCAACGGTTTGAAAAATTTCTGTTTACCCGGCGGATCGCGTAAAGTGGAGAACCTTATTCGACCGCGAGGCACACTTGCGTCAGAACGAAAGAATTTCCGCTCGTTTTATTATTCCCGACTCTCACCCTCGCCCTATCATGCTACGACTCTTGCTGGCTCGCCGGCCAAATCTGGAAAGCGCATAAAGATAGTAGTAGCATTACGCTTATACACCCTTGAGTCATCGATGCGTGCGCCGCATCTCACCGCAGAAAATCCAAGCCTCGACTATTTTTCCGATCCCCTTCGACCGAATTTGTACCAGAAACGCGGCATCGGTGGTCTATTCGGCGCGATATCGATCGCAGCCACGAACGTTTCCCGTGGCTCGCATCATTTGCCTTAATTGCAATCGATAATCCGCCGTGAAGTTTCTTCCCCCGGTTTATTTTTGGTCTAGCTGACGGCGAAACCTCCTGGAAGCCGGCTTCCACGAAACTCTAATCCTCGTTTGTGATCCACTGATTAAGCGAGCCGAAGTGCCTTCGTGCCGTGAAGCTATGAGAAAAGGTGTATCGAATTTTTGAGTCGTACCGCCCCGTCCTTGACCTTGGAAATTTATTGTTTGGTTTTGACGTATTCGGCGCTTTTAATGGAAAAACCCCACGTATTATCGATGGTAGCGTTTTCGTGCCCCTCGAAACACAAACACAGACGCGGTCGGTCTTGTTGAGTGGTGAACACGCGACGTCTGCGAATAAAAATCGCCGGTCGAGCGCTATCGTCGGGCAACGGGGGGATATCGGATTTATTTATAGATTCGTGGCGAGTCATTCCCGCTACAAGTAGTATTCTCGAGGCGAGGATCAACGGGCCCGGCCACGAAACACCGGGAACCGTTTCGTGTCCCGTAACAGACAGACCGAGACCAACGCTCGCTGGCTTACCTGACGGCGATACCAATTTCCAACTTGTTGACGAGCCTCGCGTGACGCGTCGACTCCTTTCTGCTGCCCTCGCCACAAGACTGTATATTAGATCTAATGCGTTTTAATATTTACGTTGTTTTCATTTCTATTACGCAAACTTGAAACTACATCCTTTCAACGTTACGTCTGTAAAGGGAGAAATTAAATTCGTAGGCTAAACTATTTGACACAAAATTTCCTTTCCCAGTACAATAGTGATGGAATCAATTCCGTGACTTACTCATTAATACCAATATGTATCAATTATCGAATATCATGCTATGATATCAAATAGGTGTCAAAATTAAAATTGCGATATAAATGTTCCTTGTACAAGTAAATACTTCTTTCGTTTAATCTTCGATCTGACCTTTTTAAATATAATACTGGTTGCTACTTAACACCTTTAAAGGGGCATTTCACTGTAACGCGCTAACAATTCAACTGAAATTTTTACTGTTTATGATACTGGTTATTGACTAAATTCTAATGTTTTTTATTTTTCATTTAACGATAATTTACGTGGGTTAACAGGCAGTCAAGGTTACCGCGCGTAAAAGTAAATGCGTCTCTGGCGTAGGTGATTCTTGGTGACACATCGATCCGAAATGAAAAATTCAGATTTTTGTGATTAATATAGCTAATATTTTCGTCCGTAGCAGATTTATCCTCATAAATAAAAGATTGACAAGACGCGTTAAAAGATTAAATATTGAAGAAGTGTATTTTTTTAATTGTTTATCGATGTAAAAGTAATTAATAATTGAAGTAACAATATGATTCTGGTACCAACGAGAGCCAAATATTTATAGAGCAGTGTGGACAATTTTCAGTCGGATCGGTCAAGTAGTTTTTCCTATTTTACCTGCGCCAGTGGAAACAATTAAGTGATTTTCAGAAAAATACGTTTAAAGAAAATATCGATTGTTTAAATGAAAAATAAAAAACATTAGAATATAGTCTGAAATAAAAATAATAGACAGTAAAAATTTCATTATTCTTATTGTAAAATATTATTCATAATTCTTATTGTAAAAGAAATCCCGAAAATTCACTAATTTTTGACGCGTTACAGTGAAATACCCCCTTAAGCGTCTTGTTTGCGAAAATTTATAATTTAAGTTTAAGAGCATGGTCAAAGACGATTGTAACATCAGCAGTCAAGGTCGAAAGAAAACAGTGAACATAAAGACACGTAATCTGGATTTGAAGGAAAAAACTATAAAAACCTAAGAGTAAGAACAGGAATGAAAAATGTTATCTATAACTAAGAAGATAAGAAGTATTACTTACTTTATACTTTAACTCATATAGTTTAATCAAAAATCTAATCAGAAAAAATATTCTTTTCTAAAAAATTAAATTTATATTCAGGTTTACCTTTATAGGAACAGAATTATTTAATTTTTCTTCATTTATTTGTTTAATTTGGTGTAATCAATGTTTTGTATATAATAATTGTGTTATATACGGAACAATTGTATTACTTTCTTCCGTCTTAATTTTGCGTTAATAACTTGAACATTATTTGTTATAAAGTGAAACTGTTGTAACTCAATAATTTCAAATAGTTGTGTAAAATCTGGGCATAAACATTTTTCTTGCACATGTAATAGTTTCTGTATAATTGTAGTCCAAAGTCAAATTGTTACGTTGGACTCTGGTCTCCCCTATGTCTGTTCTTATCTCGATTTCCTTTGTCTGACCAAGCAAGTAGATTTCTCCTTGCGCTTTGCGGACTTGTCTTCCGTCTATTCCTTCGTCGTGTAACTAACACTAAAACACTTTGAGCGAAGGTATGAAAAGTAACGGGCTGTAGATAAATCGGACAAGATAGAAAGTTTCCAAGATAAACAGTCGTGTAACCTGCATTTTTCACTTCGTGCGGTATTCCACGAAACCCAGGAATTTGTACGTGACGTTCCAGCAAGCTTAGAAAGTCTCCCGTAAAATGGCCTGTTATGATTCGTCTTTTGTCTCGTCACCTCCTATGGGGGCGTACTTTCCACTAGCAAAGATTTACGGTGTCTATAGGGAAGAACTTCGGGTAATACCCGATGAAACGGTGTAGCGCACCACGATTCTTCAGGGGTGAGTTTTCCCTCGGGGACGGGAACTTTCCACTAAGCAGAAACGAAAGAATGGTAGCCGGATGTTAAGAAATAACGAAAATTGTTTGCTCTTAAACCTTTCAACGTAATTACTTGAAGCGCGTTTGCTGCTGCGGGAATTTACGCGTGTTTCATAAAAAAATTCCGCGTCCATTGCTAACGCGTTCAAGGTAGATTTATGTTACCCTGAGTTCGGCCGTCCGAAATGATATTATATCATCAGTTCCATTTGCTGTAAATGATCGAAAGCAGCGTGATTATCAAAGGGGAAATTGGCCGGCGCGGCACTAAATTATCAGGAGCCGCGTTAGACCAGTGTGTGGAGTAATTTTCTCGTCTGATTCATAATGTCGTTTGTAGTGGGCCATTCGTGCACGGCGAGTGGGTGTTATCTGATTTTTCCGTAAGACGCGTGCGTGCAGACCACCCTGGATCAGTATTTTTCGTGCGTGGAGACTTTCTTGTCGATTAACAGCACGCGAGGCACTAAGTCGCGCTCAGCGATCGAGCTGCACTTGCATGGAGATCGATTTACCGATTCTCCTCTCGAATTTCGAATGGAAAAAATTCGTTTACAGCTTCTAACGTTTTATTTCAGTTAAGCGTTAAAACGAATTTATACTTCTATGCGCTTTAAAACGTACGTTCAAACCGTGAGTAGCTGCTTTGCTCCGAATTGTTCCGCCAGAATTTCCCCCGGTGTCCGTCCGTGGAAGGAAATGCTTTTACAAAGTCACGCGTGATACGAATGAGAAATGTTTGCAGCCGTTCGTTGCACTCGTAAAAGTTGCTCTCGCTGGCAAAGCCGTGTCTGGTGCGATGCACTATGATCGATCGGGCGACGTTATATGTACGTAGGCTCGTATTTTTAGATACCGGAGTGGCAGGTGAGAAATGCCGGAGACAAGACTCCTGCTTCGATAATACCGAGTTTCGCGGATCCGTCGGTTATCTGACAGTCCCGAGATTACCGAAACGTCCTGCCCCATGCATTAGTTATTTCCACGGACCGTTCCCCGCCGTTCCCCGCGTCAGCCCCTGTCGAATTATCGGAAACAGAGTTAGCGGAATACCGAATTCCGCGACACGTCCGGAAGCGTCTTCGCGGCGAACTTCCATTTGACCATTTATTTACTTTCAATTTATTCTGGTCGTCGTATGGAACATCGCGCCGAAAAATTAGTCTGCTCAGTATTTAATGGGACTTTCCAATGTGATTTTTTTTGTTGCAACAAAACGAATGTTATTATTAAATTTTTTTCCTACTTAATATAAGTTTTTCCTACTTGTTAATACATCTTTCAGGAATATAAAAATATTGGTTTCATCTGTTTATAATGCTGAAATGCTTTGTTTAACTGAAATAGGTGGATGTATTATACGCTTTGATAAAAACACGCTTGGATTGCGAACACGATTGTTGAAAAGCTACTTGACCAATCGGTGTAAAATTTGTATACATTATCGTAGGTTATCGTAGGATCTAGAGTCATAATTTTTGTCATTGTTTTTTTTTTTTTTTTCTTCTACTTTTCGTCGTTAAATGATTAAAAAATTTAACTAGTTTGGCGGTAGAGGTAGTCATTGTGAATGGTCGTGAAAAGAGAGGAGAAAAGGAAGGGAGAGCGTTTTGTCCTAGGCCTGCTAGCGGACTCATCAGTAAGGCTATCTAGCAGGCTCGTGCCTTAAACGCGGGATGGTAAAGGTCAGGTCAGAGGACGTATATGTATATAGGAATGGCTGCCAGAATGGACCGCTTGCGAGAAAGTGGAAACTCGACGATCCCTCTAGTGGCAGTGCCGGAGGTGCCGCCACACTAGTATCAGTACATCAACTTTGAACATCCACCATTTCTTTTAATTTTTTATCAATTCAATTAATTCTAGTTTGGGTCATAGAGACAAGTGTACTGATTATAAATCTTCTTCGTTTTTCTATTCCAGACAGATAGTTCTTACAAAATCGTGACCGCGGTCGAAACGTGTTTTCCTCAAAGCATATACAGTGTTGACTCGAAGAACGGCTGGGTTTCAAAACCGAACGCAGCCCTTCGAGTCGAGTTCGATCTCGGTCACGACAGAACGAGGAGACGCGCAACGGCGAAGTGGTGAGGATAGAGAAATCCCTTTTTCGAATCAAACTCAAGCGTCGTTCTTTGAGTCAACACAGTAAGATTGTCCTTATATCGGGACAGTACTGTATTACATCCATCTACTTCACTGAAACATAGCATTCTAAAGATATAAAACTAATTTTTTTATGTTCCCGAAAGATGTAGTAATAAGTAGGAAAAAGCTTGAATTTAGTAACAACATTCGTTTTGTTGAAAAAGAAAAAAAAAAGTAATTTTTCGGGCGTCATCATGGAAAGGCCTCTTAACCAACGAGGCAGTCTGTGTCTTGGACTTTTCGGAAACGAGAGATAGGAATGACGCGGTGTTTGCGCGCAGGGAAGATCAAAGTCTCTCTCTAAAAATATTGCTCGACTATTTGCAGTCATAACTTGCGCGTTTCGCGTAATGCGCCGTTCTCTGGCTTCTTTTAAAAATACTCCACTGTTTTTGCATTCTTCCGGACCGTCAAACATTCCTCCCGCCGGCTGAAGAAGCTCGTTCAGCCGCGATTCCAGTTTCCTGGCCAGAAGGACTTCGTTTCCCGATATCGAGTGGAGGCCGGCTTGACCGCGATTTAAACGTCGCCCGTGGAAATAGTCGTCACGCGTCGCGACAAGGTGTTCAGGCGAGTCGCGGACGCGACTGCATTGTGCGCCGCGTCCGGCTCTCCGCCGACCACCGATAGGATTCATGAAAACTGTTCCATAGAAATCCTTCGCGGTCGCGACCAGCGCGCGCCGGTAAGCGTATTGTTCGCGGCAGACGGATTCATTTCGACTTGTCGCTCGGCTTGTAGCGGCATCGATTAAGGGCCGTCCAGACGATCGCGAAACTGCTGGATAATCCTCGCCGACACTCGAGGCGTATCGTTTTCCAGCGTTTGGCCTCGCTCCATAAAGAGTCGCGACCGAGGCGTCAATTGCTTTGTTGCTTTTCCGCTCTTCTGGCTCGCGGCATGGAAATGAAAAACGCAGTTAGGGTCGGCAGGCGACGATAGAATCAGCGAGGGGATACCGATCGAGGATCCCCCGCGATTTCTTTACTTTCCTCGCTGTGTATAATTACAGTCGATTTGAATAACGTTCGAGGCACGGACCGGGACCTTCCGAGTCGTCACGCAACGAGGTTTCCTTGCGAATACCCCGACGACGCTGGAACCCTCACTGAACAGGAAAAGGAGTTTCCTTTGAGACCTTATGCCGTCTGGTCTCCGCCCGTTTCAGCGACGCGACGTCGACGATAGTGATAGAATTTCTCTTCCAATTGCTTTTTGTCGATGTCACTTTTGTTATCCGACGAACGTTGGTGTAGCTCCGAGGGGTAAATTGTTAAGGGAGCATCAGTTCATGCGGGAGGGATTAACGAAACCGACACGATTCACCAGCCATCGCAATTCTTGTTAATCTCGGACGTTCCATTAGGCGCTGTTCACAGCGGCGCCCTCGAAATCACAATGTGCTTGCGTCCTGTAATCCGACCGCATAAAGGCTGAGGGCGGTGTAATGCGAGAGAATCCCATCCCGTCGTTTGCAATCGTGCTCAACAAACGACACCTTCGATTGTTTTTAGCCATGGTCACGTTCATTGTGATCAAATCGCTGCTCGGTTAATCGAATTCATAGGAATCCGATTATTAACGCGTTCAAAAGTCAACTCGTCAGCGGGTGACTCCTTTTACTTTCTGTAGTACTACTCGCCTTTCATTTTAGAGCGCGTTCATTTCTTCTGGCAACGGTTATCGTGACGGCGCCGGAGGTTTGAAGCTCCGTTCGTACAAAATTTTAGCGTGACGAAAATGGTTACGAGATACACGATATACCATGCGAAATAATCGATGGGAAATTTAATAAGTGGGAACAGCCGAGTAAACAATTTACGGGTCATCGCATGAAATCAACGGCACGAAGTAAAATGTTTCGATTGGCGATCGCAACGACCGGGGAAACACCGTTTCCCTACGCATTGGTTCAGGTTCATCGAGTTCTCGACATTAATCGAGTTTGTCGAGTGCATCAAGTGTGCATAACACTCGTCGGGACGCGTGCGCACGTGTCTACCAGAGGTACCTCGGAAATAGTCCATTTGATCACGATTTTCCGGGCCACTTTGACGGGAAATCGCGCGAAATCTGAGATCGCGAAGCGGAACAGAATCCGATCAAACGATGCTATCCTTTGATTCGATGCAATCTCAAATTGTATTCGAAACAGTTAGTTACAGTCGCTGCGAACGCGTTGAAATAGAATCTCTGCGCTCTAAAGTGTTAGCTTTGACTAAAAGGAGGATAACAGAAAAGGACTAAATTTGTAACCCTTCAGATACCTAAACCTTTGGTAGGACATCATTCTATAGATTTCAAGGAGTTATGTAAGTACAATTATTTATAGCAAATGTGATGGGAAAGTTGTGAAAAGCGTAGATGAAGTTGGCACTGCACCGAAAGACAAATTGGAACGCGCTAACTTCAAATGGTTATAACTTCGAAATAGATACATGAAATGCAAAAATTCAAACGCTATTTTTTAAAGTAAAGTCGGTATTTATATAGATATTATATATATATATAAAATATATATAATATCAAATTATTAAATAATACCAATAAAACGCGATAAATTAAAGTAAAGAATTAGGATGCAAATATTGCAGAAAATATTTTTCTATTATACTGTAACTTACTTGTGATCTATAGAATAATGACCTACCAACGGTATGTATAAGTGCCTGAAGGGTTATACATTTGGCGTATTTGTGTCATCCTTCCTCAAGGGAAGAGCCTGGTTCGAGACGTTAAAAGTAAGTCAATGTTCCAGAATTTTTTTTTGCGAAACTACTGAGTGGATTTTTCCAAAACTTTTAAAGCATTTTCTTTGATATTCTAACAATAAAAGTTAATGTTTTCGTTAGAAAATTGTCTGTAGAAATAGTTTTATATAAACAAGTTCGTAGGGCTTCACCGTTGAAGTGTAAAATTTGCGGGAATTCTGGAGTCTTTAATTCTTTCTTAAAACCGACAAGAACAGGTATTTTCTATTTCTCATATGTTCACATCGTCGATGAACCTAAAAAACTAAAAACAAGTACAAAACTGGTAAATTGTTATGATTTGACTAAAAAATTTTGTCCTATTTATGCACAAGAAATTGTCTAATTTCATTTTTTTTTTTTATATATAAAAGTTTGAGGTTCATCGACAATGTAATCATACGAAGAATAAGAAAATCTTTGGTTTTTTTGTTTTAAAGAAGAATTAAAGACTCCCAAATTCCCGTAAATTTGACAGTCCGGCGATACGGATTTATTTATGTATATCCATTACTGCGGACAATTTTTTAACAAAAAAATCAGCTTTTCTGTTTAAACATGAAATAACACACCTTGCAAATTTCGAAATGATTCGCTTCGTAGTTTCATTAAAAGAAAATCCCAAAGATCAGTTTATTTTGCGAAATCCTAAACCAGACTTCCCCCTTAAAGGGACTAAGTAGTCAGATTTGGTAAAAGGTGCAACGGTTTTTTAGGAATTTATTGCAAGGATAAAAATTAAAAGTGTGACTTATGCTTTTGGATAATATTAGTATTATAAAGCATAAACAAATTTTGTGATAATTATTGTACTCAACTTATTCAAACTTTAAACTCGTTTTTCCCAAATCCATAATTCTTCTTTATTTTGCAGCGATTGGAAAAAACGAAAATTCCAATCAATCTGAAAAAAATTAAGTGCATGTGGAACATATCGAGTTTAAGACTGAACCTATTCACGAGTTTATAAAAACTCTTGAGTTGACAAAATCCGTTTTTTAAATGAAAATCATGTTTTTAACGTTTTACAGCTGCTATTTTTGCAATTTTGATTTTCCTTCTTTTCCAACACATTCAGTGCAGAATAGAGAGACGTATACGGACAGAATTTCACAAAGAGGATCACTGCAAAACCGCTACGGTTTCAAGAAAACGGCCTATACTTTAGGCGACAGTAGCTTTAGCATACATACGTTTATCTTATTCAATAAAAATTTTTTTTGCGCTTTATGATATTAATTTTTGTTATCGCGAAGCACAAGTCACAATTTGCATTCTTATGCTTATAATACATTTCCAAAGAATGCTATTCGTTTTTACCAAATCTGACTGCCTAGATAATTCCCTTAATACAGGGTGGGAGCAAAGGGTTCTTCAAATGTGATTTTCCCGCAAGTAAAAATATTGAATGTTTTTACTTACGGAATAAACTACACGAAATAAAAGAAAAACATGGGCGAAGAGAGAGACAACAAAGCTACAGTATAATAGAAAACACGTTTGGTGAAGGGCCGGATTCGAGGCACAGTGAAAAGCTGCTATTAATTCGTGTGGATGGGTGTTTAATTGCGTTTCACACGTTCGCGTTGATGAAATACATTTAACGCGTGTACGCGGCTCGCACCGGTCGGTGCATCCCCATTTGAGCGCACTCGTTGCTCTCGCGCCACGCTAGTTTATTGGCGTGTCCGGTGAATGCACAGGGTGTATTTGTGCGTGGACGTAATCGCGGACTCGCGTGCTGTCGAATCACGGCCATCGTGTGTCACGTGCGCGGTGTGCACGAACGTGCGCCACGTATGTTCATCGGCGTGTTGCACGGGAAATGCACCGAGCCAACGACGGATGTACAGGGTGTCCTCTCCTATCGCGTTGGCAAGCACCGGCGACGGACGATCGACCGTCGCGTTGGTGCATTTCGCTCCGAATCGTCCGTGTCGGAAACGAAATCATCCGTTCGGACCTGTTCAAAAATCGATCGCAGTTGTCCCGTCCCTAAACAAAACGTTCGTCTATTTCGCGTAGAAGGTTTCTGTGCGGCCACTCGACGACAAAACGTCATTGAGTATATGGGCGCTCGGGACAAAAATCATAATTTCTAATCTAATCGGACTACGGGTGTTTAGGCAACTTCATAATTTCATATAAATGAAAGAACAATTGAAACTTAAGCAGAAATGTGCTTTCTTTTTTTAATCACAATGAGATGTATATTATTTTCAATATTTCATACATTTTTGCATCGAAGAATATTATTACAAGTTTTCATACATTTGAAATTGCCATAAATGCATAAACATCCGCAGTCTACTAATCAATTTTCGATTTTAGTATCTTAATACTTTTTTAAAGATAATACAAAAGTGCATCGATTGGTGTATAGAAAATATGCAGCTATATTAAGTTGAGCAGAAAATTCGTGCCGTTTCTTCGGTTAAATTAGAAGACAATTTTTTACTTCAATGTAACTTTGTTACATTGAATGGTACATTAAAAGCTAATTTTGGAATAATTAGCGCGTAACGTTTACACGAACAGAACCAAAGAAATTATAGAAGAGAGTTAAACAAATCTTGACAATATCGACGTGTTTTCCGAGCGTTGGAAATTGTTATTTTCCTTTTTCAGGTACTCATAAGTAGATTATACTCATGTTAAAAACCATTTGAAAAAAAATGTTGATTATTACCTACATTTCTTCATTGATCGACGCACTGTACGCCGTTCGAATGGAGTCGATTAAAATCGAACAAAACCCAAATTTCGTACGGTTCTCTGCGAGCAACGAGCAGAAACGCTCCCGGCGAATCAGCTAATCAATTACCCGAAGTTAATAATTGAAATTAATTCTGCGGCGATTGTGTAACGAGACCATCGAAGGGCCTTGTTGTTGCACGCAAGCTTTTCCAACTGATGAAATGTCACCATAATATATCGTGCAGCTATCGTAGTAAAGTGATCCGTAATTGACCTCGTTATGTAATCGATCGAGTTGCATCTCGTTGACTGTGCTCGATATTAAACAACGGGATTTCGATACGCCACATAATGCGATTAATTAAATAGTGCGCGTCGCTAACGAAGCACGAATAGAAATTATCGAATCTGTTAGGTCACTTTCATGATAGGAAAATAGCCTCGATTCCACCTCGACCCGTGTTTTAGCTACAATGAATTAGATCGTCGCCTTGAAACCGTCCAGCTAGGGAAAAAGTGTCGCAGTCGATTTAGCCGACTCAGCTTCGAATCTCTCTGCTTCGAAGGCAGCTGCAGCGTTCCTCGATACTGCGAGTTATTATTACTTCGATCGTGATGAATCGCGAGTCGTCTGCGTTCGACGCGAGCGTTTCCCTTTTGTTCGCGGCTCTGTTTTTCCCCGGCGAAAAGTGGACACTGTGTATGCAACGATAGATGGGCAGATATACATATACGCGGCTCATCCGTATCGGAGCGTGCACACGTCGACGCACACTCACGCGGGCACAACGCACACCGGCTTACGTAAATAGACACGTAACACTGAATGCACCTACCAAGAGCAGGTGGAATATGACCCTCTGTCTCCGCATCGGGAGAATGCGCCGTCGACGAAAACTCAGAGTTTTTGTTCGCCCGTTGCCTCTGTTTCTCGTCTCCCCTCTTGTCATTCTCGCCCTTTCTTTCCTTTCGACTACCCCTTCTTCACCGCCTCGGGCGGCAAACAAATGTTTAAATAGACCACCCACCAGCTCGCAGAATTTGCTTTTAGGGAAACGCGCGTCTTTACGAAGCGAATAATCAGGGGAGAAAAACCTTGGTACAAAGAGTTTAGCGACTTTGCGCGACATCTCAATTAAATATCATTATTTTTTTTTTAAACACGTAATTATAGATAAAAACGTTGTCAGTGAAGTGATTGTCGGTGAAATCTTGTCGATGAAAACACTGTCGGTGAAATGATTGTCGATAATTTAAAGGTGACCTGATCTTACGAGGGTAAGACAAAACCTTCCCTCTTTCGTTTACTTTTATACTTTATGAGTTTGTAGTACGTAGTTGAGTACATAATTAGACTGCGGATTTTTATGCAAAACAAAATGTTTAGAAACGCATATGTATAATGAATTAAAACTTAAATAACAGTATGTCTTTTTAAATATTATAACGAATTATATCTTTGATATTTTGTATATTTTAACGTCTATCAATAATCTGGAAGATTTTTAGAATGCTTAGAATTGTCATAAAAGCATGAAATCCGCAGTCTATACATAATATATGTACATTAGAAGACACGATTCTCAAGCGTTTCTGCGAAAATTGACAAAAAATATTTGGTGAAAATGAAAAAAGCGGAAATAAAAATTTTTTTGAAATCCATAGGATCAAACTATTCGATCCTCGATACCCTTGGCATAAATTTATGACGATATCGCGGGACTATGAAAACCTTAAGTGTAACTACAAACTCACAAAGTATAAAGGCAAACGAAGAAGGGAAGGTCTTGTCCTTCCCTTGTAAGTTTTAGGTATATGTATTCGAATAGAAATTTTTCATTATCCTTTATTTATTAACTACCATATAGTCTCTATTTAAAAAAAGAAAATTACGAAATTAGGAATTCATCGAGTTATAGTTTTGTTCACCTAAGATAAATGTCTCAATTTATGCTCATGTCCCGATTTCTAATGATTTCGTATTTTTCTTATTATTATAAATGTTACGTTTGTACTATAATTGTAAAAAAATAATTATAAATTCTTTGATCATTCATGCGAGTGATGCACAGGTTTGTTAGAAAGAAAGTGCTACGTAAGGAACGAAAAAAATTTTAGAACAAGGAACTTACTCGTTATGATCGTATTCTTACTGGTTAGACTAAAGAACAGCAATTTCATTGTGATTCGATAATCGGACCGTAGTGTGTGCAGAAATAAATCGTATTATACAGGGTGTCCCAGCATCGGTGGTACAACCGAGAAGGAGGTGATTCTGCATGAAAAAACAAATCGAAAATAAGGAATAAAATTTTTTCATTTGAGGTTTCGTTCTCGAGAAAATCGGTTGTGTATGCAGCACAATGGGCAGCATTTCCAACAATTTTTGCATTAATAAAGTAAGTTAGTAACTAAATTACATGTCTTATTTTCATTTAAATTCACTCTAAATCCATAGGCAGAAATGAGTAATACAGCACATCATCTTTATACTAATGATATATTAGTACTACTTATAAGTGACATATGACTTGTATCGGGATCCATCCATCTAAACCATAGTTACGTGTACACGTACTCGCTGAATATTCAAAACCGATTTTCTCGAGAACTAAACCTCAAATGAAAAAATTTTGTTCTTTATTTTCGATTTGTTTTTTTATGTAGAATCACCCCCACCTTGGTTGTACCACCGATACTGGGACACCCTGTATACTAAAAACGTTTACTGTATTTTACTCTCGATTTTTACTGGATTTTTTGTGAATTATTTGTCGTGAGCAGAAATACGGACATTTAGAGTACTACATTGAATTAGCCATTATTAATAATTAAACGTCATATAACATCTTTTTAAAATATTTTTGAATTAATTGATTCATTATCGAGGTATTAATCAATTACTTTGCAAATTTTGTATATCCTTTTCATAACGAGTGAACGCTTAAATGAGCAAAAATTGGGACATTCACCTTAGATAGACCATTTGTCCCATTGCACTGCACTTATCGACGTCGAGGAAACGTCGTCGGATCGCGTTCGCTCGGGATCCGAGCGAATCGGGACTGTGCGCAGGGAGGCTCGCGGTGTTTTTGCATGCTGTACTTGTCGTCATTAGCATTACATGAGTTTTATCGATGCTGGGATTCAGCCGGGCATGTAAAATTCCCGCTGGAGATCGGGTATCGTGCCCCCGAAGCGAATCGTTCCTTTTAACGAGTCGATATTTTATTTACCACGCGTTCGTGCGGCCCTTTCGCTTCCGTTCGCTGCTCGCTCACTGCCAGAAGAGTTCAAAGATAATTCAGCGCGTTCGTAGGATCCGTTTCAAGGCGACGGAGCTCAAGGTCGACGGGAAAGGGAACTCGGGTACGCGAACACAATCGCGGCTCGCCGAAGCCGATTTCTTCGGCCCAGCGCAGCGCCTCGACGACTCTCTAATATCGGAGATGCTTGCAGGCGCGTTCGCGTTTTGTATGCATAAAGCAACGCGCCAGTTCCTTCTTCCTTCAAGTACACTGTGAAACGAATGCGATCTTCGACGTCACGATCCAATAACACTTTTTCCCCGAATGCAGTCGGAAGCAAATCCCCGATACTCTTAGGCGATACTTCCATTTGTCTTCGGGCGTATCGGGGAAAAGGATGGCGGATCTGCGAACCAATATTTCCATCCCCTTGATCTCGATACACCTCAACCTGCGCACTCGTAAACTGCTTTGCAATATTCTCGCATGAGTTCGCGATGTCTTTTTCAGAACAGAATAACTCGAATATCTGCCAAGAGAACAATGTTACCTGTTTCGTATTGAAACAGACGACGCCAAAGTCCGATACTTAAATAGTAGCTTGATCCTAGATCAAATCAAAAATTATTTGCCGTAAAAATTGCGTAACGTCAGTGTTATCAATGACAAGTATTTCAGTGTATGAACAATTCCAGTTTCTGCTTAGTAGAATTTTTATTTTACTCAAATATCGGAAACAATTGATTTTTACGCCTAATACAAATAAAAATAGGAATTATGTTATTCCGATCTTTTTGACTAGTAGTAAGTACATAGTTTGTGATTTGTGATACGACATCGATTCATTCATTTTTGGTGGATTACGATCTTTTAATTATCTTTTGTAAGATTGTTAATAGACAAATCACAGTGCCGCGTATCGATGTCTCTCAGTCTTTTTATGAATGAATTCCGTTGCGCATTTCCACGAGATTAATGGGCTTCGCATATTTTTTACGCTTGGAACGTTCGATGATAACCAACCTTCCCAAGTATTCAGCGAATCTCTTTCATCTTGCCCCCCCCCCCCCCCCCGAATTTCACCATTCACAGACCCATAATAATTCTTGTAATTCAATGTCGTCGCTATTCATGTGCGGAGGAAATCTTTCCCCGAATTCTACGGCGGGGACCGTATTGTGCGAGTTCGCAAAGTTAAAAAAAGGCCGCTGCACCCTCCCTGAAATATTGGTCGCTGTCGGAGGATAGAGGAACGCGACGGAGTCAGGGAAAGGGATAAAGTAGCGAACAGTGTTTTTCGTGGATGCGCCGCGCTATATTTTTATGCAGACAGTGTCGAACAATCTCTAGAGCAGTTTTTCCTTCCGAGCAAACATTTCTCGTTAGAGCGTACAAGAACACGCGATCAGGGAAATGTAATTCGTAGTTCGCGAATTGATTGCAGCACTACAAAAGGAGCCGAGGCGTTCGTAGCTCGCGTGCGACCAATGATTCACGAATTCTCGGGCAAAATGTTTTCGCGGTATATCGTTGTTTATTGCTGTGTGCGTAATCGCGTTCGCGGAGTAATTATCGCGCGGCCTTTCCAAGGGATTTAATACGTTTCACGAATTCACCACAATAATTTATAAGATGCTATAAAACGCGAAATTTATAGCCCACTCTCGTCCTGCTCTTGCCGTATTAAGACCGCTGCACACATATCTGTCCCGATCTGTCCGGGTCTTTAAGAGAGAAGGTCTTTTTTCCGTTTCTCTCTTTCTTCAACTACTATGAAGTTCAACTCCACGCGGACTCAATACGAACTTACGATGGACAAGATTTCGCGACACGAATCGTGGACGATCCATCGGGTTGAACCTGTTCTTTGATTTTCTGCTTCGCAAATAGAGTTGCCACCCGTACTATACATTATACTATAGTATTGTATTATATACTGTACGAAAAACACTATATTTTCCCTTCATACTTTATTAAACAGAAATTTAACTGTAACCCTTAACTGCTGGGACGAACCTAATTAATCCTGCTGTTCTCCTTTTAAAAATGTGAGTGATTACAACTTGAATTATTAACACATTGTCAATGAAATTTTTACAACATGCGAAGGAACAACAAAAGCAAATATTAATACTGACTACCTGATATGTTTCTTACAATTGGAACAGTTATTTATCTATACATACAAAATGTAGGATTGGATCAAACAGACCCGATGCGAACAGCAGGGTTAAACACGCATGTACAAACTTGTAAGCGATAGCTATTAATTAAAGTTATCTTCTAATATTCTTTACAAGGAATAGAAGGTTATGATGTACTTCTATAGTCTAAAATAAAGATATTTTTAAATATGTAGAATTTTACCGTAGCAGTTAAGTGTTAAACCTAACTAAACTAAACTTATTGGAACCAAGTCACTCAGAAATGTCTGCTAAACTTGTTAGTAATCTTTTATTATTTATTGATAAAGGTACAATTTATCTTAATAATTGGTTGGACTTTGATTTAAAAAATTGTATTCTGATTGATTTAAAGACTTGAATTTAATCTACTTGAAAACATCCTGCAATATTTAAATTTGTATCAACTTAAAATTAATGTTAACAACTTATTTTCTATTCTTATATTGTTGAACAAAATTCTTGAAGAAGTAAGAAAAACAAAGCTTTTGCATCTACACCTGAAAAGTGGCAAACTTTTTAAAAATGTACTCAATTTGTGTAACATTAACTGTTTCTGTTTTCTATCAATAGCAGCTATCTCAACCTCTGCTGAAAGAATTTTTCAATTATCTATGTAGGTATATTAAGTGATGAAAAGAAAGAAATTTAATTATTTAGCAAAAAGTAATTCTTAATACTAAACAAGTAAAATAAAAAAAATGAATTGGTAAGTTTATTTTATTTATACTCCACAAAAATACTATATTTCCCAAGAAAAGGTGGCAACCCTATTTGTAAGTGTCGCGTGAATCTATTGCATATGCTTTTAAAGAAACCGTTTTCGGTAGTTCTATAGTTGTGTCCACTGTCCACATTATTCCGTAAATTTCCCTTGAAACAATGATGAGGGACTTCAGCTAAATTCAATTAAACACTGAACTCTGTATGGTTTTACAACAAGGTTTACAACAACATTAACTTTTTCAGTAATTCTCTTTCCACTTTAAAAAATTCTGCATGTAATAAATGCAATGGAGACATGTAACGGAATTTTAATTTAAAAGCATTTTACTATATTTTATGTTGATTTTGTTATCTTTATAATTATTCTCATTATTTGTATTATTGTTGTTATTTGAAATTTTTTTTATTAATATTTTTGTTTGGTATTACTAGTTTATGCTTTCTTTTTAGTCTTCTTATCTCATTTTTCCCTTTTGAGTAACTTTCCTTATTAGTTACTTATTTCTGTAACAAAGAGTTGATCCCGTAGGTAGATAAATAAATAAATATTATTATTAAATTATCTATTGTCCAAAACAAAAATTCACAATGTCTTCTTGAAGACAAAATCATAAGATGTACAACTCGGTGATTCTCACTAAATTGATTACCAGTTAACCAAGTTACTCAATAGAATTTCTGTGTTACAGCTTAATCGCTCTTTAAATTGAATTCCTCTCGAAAGTCGGACCTCGAAACTTTTCAATTATCGAGACCTCAGACGCTCTGAGTTTCAGATTAAAGTATTTGTTTTCCCGCAGTAATTTATCAGCTTGAAAAGACTTAAGAAAATCTCCCTCGGCTGAAAAGTTAAATTCGCGCAGATGTTCAGGAGATGATTTCGTGTTCTCCGCTAGGGAATGCCGACGCTCGGGCCTTCAACGTTTACTGTTAATTGACATTGTTAGTACAAGTCGGAGAAGCGATCGCAAATGGGTGGACGTTAACGCGTCAGAGCAGCAGCAGGTTGCAGTCTCGTCCGTTGGCGACGTATCGCGGTTAGCCCCGGGGTAATAATTGCGACCAGAACATTGCCTTGCGATCGAATTGGGTCGCATCCGATCCCAACTACCGTCACGTTCCTGTCGGACTCCAATTATCACTGTCCACTGTTGCGTTACCTGTTAAGATGATTGTCATACGTCTCTTACGCAATTCTGCGCTCGCAAGCGCGAGCATCATCGGATTGGCGATACGTCGTATTTTCTCACGCTACACTTTGCAGGTAGAACTTCGTCGAATCATTTGCTCCATTCATAATTATTTAAACCTATTCAGCGAGAGAAATAGTATCCATCGATAACGAGTTAACGTGCATCTATAAATACAATTATTGATAACTAGGAAGTTAAGATCGCTCGCTAAAACTGAGAGAATATGTTTTTTTTTCTTCAAGAGCAAACGACGGTATTTTAAAGAGGGACAATAAAAGACTTCACCGTTATTCTCAGACTACAGAAAACACGTGAGGCGGTAGGTAATAAATGATTTCTGACGTGTCAGGTGTTTGCAGATGCAGTAATCGAGTCGGACGCGCGGCGATAACTTGCTGTCGCGATTTTTAACACAGAGAAGACTGTTCGTTCGCGAAATATTACTTATGCAGGTTCGTTCGGCGCGAAGGAAGGCTGTCGGGTTCGAAAGGAACGGGTCGCGAGAGAGAAAGAGGCGACGAAGAAACGGCGGAGTTCGCTGCACCTGACTATTTATAACGAATCAATACGAGCCGTCGGCCGTCGCGTTCTTCACGTGCTCGAGACTCGCATGTGCAAAACGACGCGGACACGAGCAACGCCGCATTCGTTTCGCGCGGAAACGGTAAAAAGAGAAGGCGCGCGAGCGAATCGCGCGCGCAAACGGCCCGCGCACGCTCGGTGCAACGGTATCGCAACCTATCCGACCGATACGCGATTATGCATTCGATGATACGATAGTAGGTGGCGTCCGATTCGCGTCGAATCGCGCGCGATAATCGCTCTCTGCTCGCGCTGGCTGCTAACTTGTCCGTTAATTGCACGAGGCTTGGATTTGTCGCGCGCAAAATAAACGAGCGGGACGTGCGTGACCCGCGATTCATCTTGGCGGACATACAGCTCTCAAGAAATATCGTTTTTCCAGGAATTTAATTTTTCATCGAATAGCCGTTTGCGACCGGCACGATTAAAATTGATGCCGGCGAAATTGCTTCCGTCGCACAGTTGACAAAGACGTCGCTAGGCATTTTGCGAAATCGCGGTATTGCTTCTGCAAATGGCAGAGGGAGCGAACATACAAGCGGTAATGCAAAGTTGATTGCCGGTTTGAGAAGAACTAATTGTCCATCCACTTGTCCCTTCTGCTTCGCTTCGCTCGCGTCCACAGGACGAATCCTTCGCGCTCACCAACGTCGTTTCGGGCTTCTAGTTCGTCCGTATTATGCATCGCGACGACGAATGAGATTGCGGATCGCTGAAAAAGCAATAAATCGCTTGTCGGCCAATCGGTCGGGGAAGAAAGCCAAAATGTTCGTCGCGATGGTTCTGCACAAACACAGCAAGCACAACAATGGGAACAACTCGAACCACCATTCGAACAACAACAATTCCACCCGCACCAGCAACAATCTGAACAACAGCAACCACCTCAACAATAATGTCAACAACGCGAACCAGACGTTCAGCACGAGAGCGGTAAGTGTTGAAAATTGGAGCTCCTTAATTGACAAGTGCAGTAAGTCCCTTTTCTTACGAGGAACATCACACGATTGCAGTACGCCGATTTTTATGCGCTTTTGGTATGATATAATACTCGAAAAAAAGAAATATTTAACACGTATTTCTTCGTATCAACGGTAATTCACTCTGAAGGAGTTAAAACAGATCCTAAAGTTGGAGTAGAAAATACATTTCGTATTATATTTCAAAAATTATACACGTCAATTTTGATGCACCTTTAATATAATGTAGAACTCGAAAAATATTTGGCGCGTATTTTTTCTTATCAGCAATCATCCATATTGAAGGGGTGAAAATCACCTTCAAAGTTGGGAATGAAAAACATATTTTATCGCATAGCTCAGAAACTATTAGAATTAGACTAAATGATTCAAATTGAAATTTGTGTGTTTTTAATGACGATTTTTATTATATAAATAGATTTGCAAAAAGTGTATTCGTTTAAAAAAATTAAGAAGTTTGATATTTGTGGTAAATTTTTTTGATTAAACGTTATTTATTATAGTTATAGTTATTCTTATCATCATTTGCACACGCAAATTAGGGGAGACTGGAGACAAACGTAACGGAGCACAGTGTGACGAGTATATGGGCGGTCGGGACAAAATTCATAACTTGTAAACTAATGGATTTTCGACTGAAGACCCTTAATACTTTTTTTTAAATAAAATTTCATTAAAAAACAACTTATAAAAATCATATTAGTCGGATAAATATTCTACAAATGACATATGGTTAAAAAAATGCACTGAAAATTGGAGTAGATTTTAAGCATAAATTCTGTCAAGCAGTCAAAAAATTTAGTAAAAATTCTGGGTAGTATTAGAATCTACGATTCTTTATTAATATTTTAAGATATAAAAAACCATGAATTTTAAACTTCAGTTTTTCGACTTTTGTCCATTGCTCGTCATACTATGCGATAGGGTGAAAGCAACACGCCTTCTCTCTCCTTCCATAAACGTTTTCAGAATATTTCCTTTATACAGTTATATGTTTATAATGTTCCTTTTCTTTCGCTTACTGGCTCTGAGCGATAACACCAATCATATATTTGTAATCGAGCTAAATTTGTATTTAGATCATTCGAGTAAATTTCTACCCTTTCAGTTTTTTTTTGTTAATATTCGTACTTACAATTTATATAATCAATCAATCATTTGCTAGAACATTCTTAGATAATGTCTTTATAAGTTCTTGTATTTGATTTCAACAAATCTTGCATAGTTTGTAATTTATAATATTTCTAGTTTAAAAAACGTGGCTGGAGATAAAAGTAACACGTCATTAACTAAGTGATGTTATTATATGTATAATCAGGATCTACGAAGATCCACCTTGGTCGACTGTCTTGGAAGTAAAAGTATCATTTTATTTGGCTACAACGCAGCGGCGACGTGTATTTTCTTTTAGTCGTTTTGTTTTCCTAATTCTGTTACACCCGCGATCCGGTCGCAGCACTTTGCGCGATCATTAGAGGTTAAATTAGCAAACGAGTTTTCGTTCGAAGCAGTTTAATGTAGAAATCTCGCGTGCGTACACCTGTTGCTCTCCGGCGGAGTAGAAACGAAACCCGTTCGATTAATCGAAGTGACAGTAATCTTGCTGAACAGTTGCAATTAAGCGCGCGAGCGCGCCTGGGGAACGTATTGAAACCGGTAATACTTGAAATCGCGTTAAAAACCGTTATACGACTTTGGCGGCGCGAAACGAATTTTTGATTCTAGCGTGACGCACGGTAGCTCGCGTGTAATCGGTTATTAAGCGTTTCGAGCAACAAAACCGACGAAACTTGCAGTTTTTCCGTCGCGTTATCTCGCCGTCGAAAACGTCGCGCGCATTTTTCGTCGACGTTTTCTAAATCACCTCGCCCACTCTTTCGTCCCACTAATTTTACTCGCGTTCCTTTCTCCGCGAAGAAGGCACGACGCGCCGCGAACCGTAAGCTCGCGGGTGAAAAGCGACGCCTCTTCTTTGGCACGATCCGACAGGATTTTATCGTTCGCCGACCGAAATGTCGGCTGTTCCTTTCTTGGTTAACGCGACGCCAGGGAAAAGAAAAATTTTTCCAACCGACGAAAAATCGCGTTTACGCCGCAAAAGGGAGTTATCTTCGTCGGCGCAGAAATTCCATGAAAACGCGACGATTTCGCTGACGCGAGCGCGGGCGTCTTGCCATGCGGATGATACGTCGCTCCCGAATTTATTCTCCCCCTCTGCTTCTCCTCTCTCCTCTCTTTTCTCCCGTCGCCCGGATGCACTCGTCTCCCCCCTTTTTCCATTACCCTTTACCCGGCTTCCTTAATTCCAACGTAATTCACTTTTATTTCATGGCTGGATTGCTCGACCCAAGATTCCCCCTTTTTTCGTCGCATCGTATCTTTCACAGTCGCGCGAGTTGATTTCGTTTCGACCAGTTCGTTAGAACCGGCCTCATCGTTCCAATTTCAATTTCCTTTCGTGTGTATTCGGGTTAGATACATTCTCGGATGGATGGATGAATGAGAATTGCGAGTTGCCCATGTTTGAAGTTGAAGTGGGTCAACGTTGGTCGAGCAGTGATAGATAAATATAGTCGAGGATGTTGTTCCCGTGGGATATCGCGACGTTAACTTTGTCAATTCGTAGGAAAGCGCGGGCGGTTGCTCCCGTTCAATTTATTGTATACGAAGAAAATCGATTGCTGGCTTTGCCATGAGTTTTTTTGCAAATCCTGTAGCATTTACAGGCTGGTCCAAAATAACTGAGAATAACTTCAGAGCTTTAAACTTCACGAATTGCTAATCAATTTTAATCAGTGTTTCATTTATTAATTAATAACATAAACGATGCAATAGTGACTGCAGAAAGCACCGTTTTTTCTGCGAAAGCTATGATATTGAACTAACTGTTACCAAAAGATTTAGACTGTAAGCGTAACTGTGCAGTATAACAAATAAGAATATTTGACGATTACACTTGACAACGCCAAACATGGCAGTTTTAAATTGCCAGTTATTTTGGACCGCTCTGTAATCATGACATATAAAAGATAAAGAGATTTATTTTTCTACTTCTTAAGGAAACTGATCAACGATCGCATACGCTTTAATTTAAAAATACATTTAAAAAACGGCGCCTTTGCCAAATAATTACCATTTCCATCGCAGGCAGAACAAACACGAATGCGATACCCAGGATGATACCTACTCACGATCCAATTTCGCTTCAATTTCTCTCGCGGATTGGCGGTAGACAGCCTATCGATATTCACCTGGCGGTGGTCTATCTTTTTTTTTTGCACGATTGTTTTTCATCTCCCCGCTTGCACCTTTCCCCGTCGCTTCGTCCTTTTCGAATAATTTCCCTATGGCATGATTTGCATCCTGTTTGCTGGTGGGCGACGGGTTTATTTTTCGACAGTGGATGGGACAGAGGACTAGGAATAAGTTAATTGCATCTATCGAGCCATTCCGTCTCGACCCCCAGTCGCTGTTCCAAGAGGTTTACATGCAAATGAACCCAGCGAGATTAAGTCCTTTGTGTTGTTCGGTCTCGATAACGAACGTGTTAAAGGACTCGCCCGAAACGCTATAAATTAACAACTAGATTAAACTGCCCGTCGCCGAAGTTTCCGTGTCTTCCGTTGACAGCTTTACATTCCAAAGGCTTTTCCCTCGGTGTTGTTAAAACAATGCTGTAACCGAACTCGATTCGTCTCCGTAATTTATTATTTAGTCTGGTCCTTTAATAGATAGATCAGAGGAGATTTATTCGCCGCTCGTCTCTGCGTACCGCGGAAAAATTCTGTTATACACTTTTCGCGGTGAGATCGTCAAAGGAAAGCGTAGCTTAATTAACGTTGTCTACTAACGAAGCAAACACGATTATTAGCAAAATAGCCGGATTAAGTCCTCCGTCTCTTGTTGAAACGAACGCGTTAAAACGTTTCCACGAAATGCTATAAATCGTCCAGTAGATTAAACCATTTATCATCCAGCTGGACGCGTGCCTGCACCACTTCCAGCCTCGAATCCTTCAATCGCGGTCCAAATCCCTGCGGTAAATCGCCCTTGCATGATTTACAGTTGATGCGAGTTGATCTATCCGCGGCACATGAAAAATTCTAAAATTATACCATCATCATGACCCAGGGAAGCAATTGAATCCAGAAAGCGTGATGCGCGTATTTTCACTCTATTCACGAAACTTGTTTGCCGCGTTTCTCATCGAGAGAACCTCGAAGAAGACACGGAAAGCGAGAAGGGTGAACATTAAACGTGACCGACGAAGGATGAAAGTGTCGCTGCGTGGCAGAGAATAAAGGCAGTTAAATAGATCGAGGAGAAGTGGATTAACGCTCCTTTTTGTTGAGAAACACCCCTCTCGGTATCGAACGAACTCGACCCTTTCAATGCCCTTCGTCCTACGAACCCTCGAAATTTAGACGGCACCGCTTCTTCCGTCCTAACGCGTTTCCACCATTTTCAAGCATTCCATTTATTGCCTCTAGCGTGGGCCATCGTTTATTTACTTGTTTAAACCAGGAATGCTGATCTTTAATACTGTTTTTGATAACAATGAACGAGCCAAATGGAACTGTTTTGATTCTTTCGATCGAGAAAAGGCAAAGAGGATGAAGTGTATCATAAAATTTCGTGAAAAGCCAGTCGAACGTCGAACACGGGCAAAAGGAAAGCCAATAACCCCAAAGCTCGCATAAATAGCAGCAAGCTTGCAAGAGCAACCGATAAATTTCTATGCTTTCCTTGCGGTTGGAAGTCCACTCGTTCCTTTGGCTGCGGTTGTATTCAGCTCGTAACGCGGACGCTACGTGGGACGCAAGACTAAGAAAAATCTCTCGGAAAAGTCGCTTGAAAAATCACTCTGTTTCAATTGTTTCTTCGCCATTCAAGCATGGGAACGATATTGAATTCTTGTCGATGAACTCAAAGAACTCTTAAATCGTCTACCCATTGATAACACAGTACAACAAATTTTACAAGTATGTTAAATTTAAAAAATTTTAAAAAGAATATTTCTCTTTGCATAATAAAAGTTACAGAAACTGAGAAACAGTTAAATGTGGATGCTAAAATGACATAAATTGATAGAAAAGGTGTAATACTGTAGATTTCACAGTCAATTAACAAGTGGAATACATGTGAATGAACCTGTGAGTCATTGTATTTAGGTAAGGAGTTTAAATGACGCTTGCGTATTGTAAACGGGGTAAAACTAGCGCGTTGTAAAGACTAAGGAGCGTGAAGAGGTTTCCGAAATCCTTACAAAGTCGTAATACATGTGGCTATAATCACACGACGTGAAAGTGACATCTGTCAATCGTCCGTCGCTACGTCTGTCTTCGTTGCGACGAACGATTGACGGACGTTGTCTTGTCACTCGTGTGACTCTAGTTTGAATGGTGATATCTACACCGCAGTGTTGTACAGCGGAAACTAATAGGTGTGACACGTGTAGCTTAGAAATCCAATCTACCGTGTGGACAAAGAACCCCATCGGCGAAACGCTGATGCGTTTAATTAACGATGTCCACTCCAGATGTCCGAGTTCCCCGAAAACCCACCACCGGGCGGCTCTACAGGGGGTAACACGAGTTTCCTCGCGTCCGAAGCAATTCACGGTGACCACGTTGGCGTCGTTATGCTTGGACAATCAATAGGCATAGCGCAGTCAGTGGTAATCAGCGCGATTACACTTGCCGGTCGTTTAATTCCGAGTTAATGCACGACAAATTGAACCGTCATTTCGCTTTTGCAAATGGAAAATCGGAATATCGCGGCGGCCCGCTGCAAGAAGTCGACGGTGACCAGCGTCGAGATCGATCGCTATTTCCGGGGACTTGAAAACGATTATTATCGATGCATCCGCGATTTCGTGGTGAATTTTGACGCTTGCCTTCAGTTTACCGAATTTTTCGACCTCCATTTTCCGCTGAGACCCGTTCGTTGGCTATTACTCGCTAGGAAATTAAGGATTTCGCCGATAGAGTGATAGAGTGCAATCGATTGCACGTGCACAAGGAACAGAACGTGATTGTCAAATCGACTTCTATAAACTGACGAATTGTTTAATAATCGCGAATTCACTACAGTCCCCGGTTTCGTTTTCCTTTCCTTCGTTTAATCGAGTAGCCTGCACACAATTTTCGCTTATAATAGATTCCGCGGACGGTCCGGTTGCTCTTGGGACAAAGGACGAACAATTTTTACCCAGCCGGAGTCTGGTCCAGCGACAGAGCCAAGCTAATGGACGGTTTTTGTTAAAAGCCGACCGAGACTCGATCGATGGACGTAAAGCAGCGTCCACGCTGAGAATATTTTCCACGGAGCCAAACGGACTTACCAAAATAAAGCCTCGGTGGTGCTTTTTCCTTTTTCAATGAATCACAGAATTGAAGAAATTCTAATCGCCGATTCTCAAAACTGTCCACCGGCAGGATCTGTCGAGACGAGGTCAGTGTTTCGATTAGCTTAGGCCTAACAAAAGGTCGGTTGAGTTCGCGAACGAAGGAAGAGAGAATTTAATTACACCATATATGGTGGCGCTTGGATAGGAGCGAGCGAACGAGCCAACCAGCCAGCGACGAAATGAGAAAGGAAAGAGGGTACGATGTAACGGGATAAGTGCCAGTGTCAGGCGTTGTGTAATCGGCCGCATGAGAAAGGTCGGTGGAACCGAACGATCGTTGCTCCGTAAACCGGTGGACGTGCCGTGGAAATTCCGATGTTCCCTGCGAACACGCCAACCGGCAACCGACCAGATTTCAGCGCTGTTTAGCCGACATCGAGGCATCCGTTCGTGAAACGCCCTCGTTGTTTTCTCTTTTTGCTTCGAGATGGAGGGGAGAAACGATCACAGCAACGAACGAAAAAAATTCGCCTCTCCGTCAAATTTTCTGCTACAGACTCCCGCGATTTTTGTTGTTCGCGATCGTTTGCTTCCGAAATAACGGGAAATTTGAAAGTAACTTTCGATATTCGACACGAAAACCTCCTAACCGGCGCGATGTCGCGATTCAATGTGTCCATGGGGATCGTCGTTGTCGGGAAAGATGATCGTACTCCGGGCACGTGTGCGTTCGATGTCTCGCGATTAGCACGTACCGCCACGAATATCGTATGTTGCGGGAAATAATAGATGAAACTTTTTAAGGAGCGCTTGAACGGAAGCATGAGATTTGTAGAAAATTTTCCGAGCTTTTCTAAAGCTTTTTTTCTCTTGCAGGTTTAAGGTAATTCGGAGCAAGATGCTTGGGGGTTTTTATTACATTTATAAAAACTTTAATATGTATATTTTTATGAAATTAACAAACTGTATTACGAATGCTACTAAATTAACAAAAACTCATTTTTAATCCATAGAAACGATAATTCTTCTGATACACGATCTTACTCCAATACATAGAGGTAAAATGTCTAAACGTTCGCAGTGTAAAATATTTATTGAGTATTCCAATTTCATTATAATGGTAGTTCCACCCGAATCAAGCATTGGAAAAGAATGCCAAATTCTTTTGCAACGGTATTTCTACTTCTGCCTTCATTTTGCAACACTAACGCAGCAGATCGAAGATCATGCTCTGTCCATTGTCTTCTATTTAATTTTCTTACGTAGGATCTCATTGTTTACTGTAGATACACATTATTTACTGAAATAAATAGGTTGCAATATCTATGCTAGCGTGGTATCATACCCTAACACAATTTAGGCATCTCGTCCCAACGAAGACGCGAGACTTGTTAAATAAGTTGAATTTTATGCAGATCATTTGTAAACAACTCGAAGTAAATAAGGAAAATACCCTCTTATTAGCTAGTAACCTGCCGCTGTTGGTAATTTCTTCTTTTTTTATTGAAATGCGAAATATCAAGTAGTAGCAAAAAATTTTACGGACGCTGCCATGTAACTTTGTATAAAACGTGTCTCTGCTGTATGTTAAAACAAATAGTGAGTGATCTCCTTTAGCAATCGACATAATACAAGAATTCGCGGACACAAATGCAATATAATCTATTGAATAAATTTTGAGTTATTGTGACAAGATAAAAAATTGAAAGAAATAAGGAAAGAAAACATCTCGCTTCACACTAGCTACAGACAACAAGTAGAAAAATAAGAATAAAATGGAACAACATAGAAATAATAAACAAAAAGTTGAAATAACGAATAGGGAAATAATGTAATATAATATAACAAAATAAAATAAAATATACTATTTACAATTGAAGCCCGTGCTGAAATTTGTCCACTGTACTCGCATTCGAATTGGTCGGGAGGCTTTGTTAATACCTTATTAACAAATCTAAGGGTGCAAACACGTAAAACACTGGTTGCCGGCGCT
The DNA here is from genome assembly GCA_030770465.2 of Perdita meconis. NCBI lineage: Eukaryota > Metazoa > Arthropoda > Insecta > Hymenoptera > Andrenidae > Perdita > Perdita meconis. The sequence goes on from JASKOS020000004.1 coordinate 7,098,130, forward strand.
GGCCTACCAGCGCTTGTTTTTGTCTTTGTTCAACCATCGCACTGATAAGTTTCGAAAATAGGCGCTGGTGAGCCAGCGCTGGCAACCAGCGTTTTACGTGTTTGTACCCTAACACTTTTGCTAAGGAAAAAGTTATTCAAAATTACTATGGGAGTCAGCTCCTTCAAAGACCTGAACCATTTTTGTTACACTTTGTGTAACTTATTGTAGCTTGGATAGGCATCTGAATATTCCTAAAGTTTTATCAGAGCGCGAAGAAGCGGAAAAACGTGCGCGACGGCCGGCCGTGGGTCGACGCGTTCAATAATTAGCTGGCTTCGCATCGCCAGTAGTTACACCATTAAACACTTACGTCGGCCGCCATTAATGCATCCCACGTGCATTTCCCCCGCGGCCACTAACAGGAAGCCCTTCCAATACGAGCGCAGGGGTCCAGATCGTCTAATGGTAACGATGTAACGACCTTGCCGGCGCGGTATCTTCCGGTTACGAGCTTCCTGATGCCAGCCACGACCCGGCTGGATCGTAAAACCCAAACTTCTGTCGCGGAGACGCAGCGGCAAGAGTCGCCGCGACGCTTTTATGATCAACCGTTTGGGAGAAACTCGTCCATTTGAGGGTAATCGTCTCGAGACCGTAAATATGGTACTTTCGGTCAGTCCGAAAAGGAATATCGACAGATTTGTAATGAAGGGACTCTTTACGGGTTGCCCTTGCGCGTTTACTCCGTCGATTGGCAGAAAACGTTCGGATTCGATCAATTGCTAACATTTCGTGTCTTCGAAGTCTGCTCGGTTCTGCGATAGAAATCATTTTCTTGATTAGTGCTCCTAATAGAACTACTCTGACTCTATCAGTGGCTTCTTACTGTGGTCGTCCGAATTCTAGGAGCTATTTGGGAAAAATCAAATATTCGCTGAGCCGTTATCCCGCCTTGGCGTTCTTTCGTTCCACTGCCAACCGTCTATTCTTTTGCGGGGATACGAGAGCGTCCATTCTGCTGAAATTGGCAAGCTTCCTAGAAACTCACACTATGCGGCAGCAACTCCGGTGTCCATTAGTATGCCGCGCTCGGAGGACAACCCTTCCCATATACTGGGTGTAATATAACAGCGTGTTGAGCTTCGAGGGTGAATCCGACGGGTGGACAAAAAACAGGAACAATTAGAACAGTCGAATGGTGAAAGAAATGAAGGCAGATCATGTCTGACTAGTGACGAGTGTAAATCTACTGACCCGATCGGCCATGTAAATACACGCTGTTTGGATTCGACGGTAATTACTTCACGGTTGGACGCAGAATCGGTCGATTAGATGCAAGATTATGGAAAGCGTTGCGGTCGAATTTGTGGAAGTTCGATGGCTGTTCGACGCTGGACACTTTCATGATTGCAGCTCGTCGAGTGGACGGAGTTCACCGTTCAAAGTAAATAGTATATCTGTGCTGATATTTGGCAGACAGCGTTTACCGTGTAAATTATAGTACAGCGCTAGGTGCAGAAGTTTGATTGCTGCTGTGTAGTATTTGCCAGCGCTGTTAGCTTGACAAACGTTCGCAGAAATGGTTACTGCCGTTGTTTGCGTCACGCGGAATAAATTCATATTATTGTTTCGGCTGTTGAACGCGATCGTAACATCTCGTTAGCATCTAGTAAACCGAGTCTCGTGCCTCTTCGTCGTTGAATAAACCGGGAACGAGGCTTTTCGCGGTTCTAAAAGCGATCGAAAAAAAAGCGTTGCCTCGCGTTCGAATAAACGAGAAGTTAGCGATGCAGAGTGGTTCACGATTCGAGAGGCGATCGCAAGTTTTCCTTGTCCCTGTAGGGCCCTTTAAAAGCACCACGGTCCGCATTTGTTGTTACAAGCGGCTTCTCGCCCGAGGTAGAAGTATCAGAGAAACTTCCAATGTCTCAGAAGATTCTGCTGTAGCGAGCGCAGAGAAACTTATCCGCAGAGAGGCGCGTGAAACTTTTCGACTAAGAAGTTCCGAACTTCCGGCGAAATTTCATTAATCTCCCGTCTGCGCGCAATATCGCCGCTCGATTTCAAGCAGTCGCGATCGGCGACGGGCTGCGTTGCACGCAACTATCTCGACCTCGTCAAATATCGAACCAGTATTCGAAAGGAAACGGTTTGCTCTTTAATGGTGGACTTAAGCCTTTCAGCGTAAGAGTTCGGCTTGTCGAAGCTGAGAAATGTTCCGGCGATCGGGGTTACGATCGCAAACTGAAATGGGACCTCGATCTCGGATCAAGCGGTGGGAAATTGGGCTATCGGCTAGGGTATCGCGTATTGGAATGTCAAATGCGACGACGTGAAATATGGAACAGACAATTGGCGGTACAGCTTGTCCGATTTTCAAAAGCATTAAATCGACGTGCGTTACGAAAAGTAGCACATTTGGATGCTTTGCTACGAAAAAGAGCATGTTTTGTCATTTGCCACGAAAAGTAGCATGTTTCTACTTCTACGGAAAGTAGCGTGTTCCACTTGTAGCCACGAAAAAAACAACACATTTCAATACTTAGCTACAAAAAGAAGCACGTTTCTTCTTTCTTCTTCTGAAATATTTTAGTTTTCGTGGTAGAAGCCCAAACGTATTAATATTCGTAATAAACAACGAAACGTGCTTTTTTCGCGACAAACTGAAACGTGCTGTTTTTCACGTCGAAATAGTCCATTAATTCAAAGTAAAATTACTTGTACATGAAATCTCGAACAGTTTTATTGTTTTCGTGTTGAGGAACCAATAGCTTGCCGGTCGTCTGTATAATTTAAAACGCCAAAGTAATCGATCGACAGGGAAAGTTTATCGAGACCGACATCTTACAGTCTTTATACAGCGTCCAATCGACGTCGAAAATTTCATCACCGAGAGAAGCAAGAGCTCCTCATGATCGGTCGGGACACAATTGGGGCAAAACCGTTACTCGGTCGACCCTATGAACGTATTTCTGACACTCAGTAACGCAAGTACATATTGATCGTGCAATGATTATGTCACCCTTGTCCTGGCACGGTATTCCGTCTCGCTTCGGTTCGCTCTACCATGAGCGAAAGAATTCCTTTCTTTTTGCGTATGCTAGAACCAAGCTCTCGTTGTCAAGCAGATTCTTACTTTATTTTCCCGCAAAAATTATAAGGGAGAGGTGCTATGAAAGGGACAAATCGTATTGCCGAAATTTTAAACACATTGCATAGGCAAATGATTTTTCTGTGCATAGCAACGCTAGTGTCTTTTCATTTGACGCGAACTTCCTTGTCGTCTCACTCCTAATGGAATAGTAATCGCCGGTTGCAATTTTTCGAATGCCAAAGTAAAATTTTCTGTGATTTTTTATGTCGTTTGTTGAGACAAAGGTATGCACTATATTTAACTGCAACGAAAATATTTAACAGGTATGCTTGATTGAGTATTTTCTATGTTTCAAGATTATTTTATATTATACTCACTTATGGTCTTGAATGACACAACACCTAACTTCAGAAATTTCAATTCCTGACACAAGTTCTATAAAAAGTTTTACTTTGAAATCAATAAGCTGCTAAAGCATGAAAAGTAAGCACTTTATAAAAATCGCGAAAAATATTAATAAACACTTATTGTTAGTCGTAAAAGAGTCATATACGACTTATTTAAAAATGGAAAACTTTGTTAATTGCCGCTATGATTGATGAGTTTGTAATTTGTAATATACTTTTATTGGAGACAAATAGATACACTTTCTATTAATGGACTTACATTTTAAATATCTATAATGATATTATCAAAAATGGATGCTAAAGAAAATTCTGCGGCTATACGAAATGACAGCACATGTCGTGTTTTTTAAAAATTCGAACTTACACTTTCATTGAACTTTAGAGGGTTGAATTTATATTTTTATCAGAAGAAAAGAACAGTAGAAGAATTTCTTTTTTAGAAACAAGGGTACAATAAAATCTGACAATCATACAATGTTCCGAACATTAAACGTCAATACCTCGAAAATAAAAACATGTAACTTGCGACGTTTTGCCTTCCAACTACAGAATTGTCCCTTTCATAGCACTTTTCCCCTACCTATTTAGGTTCGCAAATTGTATGCTTAATTTCTCATAATAGCGTGTCTCGGTTCAACGATGACGATTCGTTCTTCGTTGTGCAGCTCAGTTTTATGAGCTAATCCAGTCGCAGACCACAGAAGTAAAACCAAATCAAATCCGTCGAAAGATGCATACGTAGATGCTCGCGAGTAAACGTGTAGCTGTAAACGCGGCGACACGTACACTCGATTACTCGTGTTAGTCTGTAGCCCCTCGCCTCGTGATATCCCGTCGCCTTTCACTCGGCTATACCTCGTGCCATTGTGCAGCCACGGTTGTGCAACGATATTTTAGTTCTCGTGCATTGCAAAATGGACACACGTATACGCGGTCGTTATCGTTGCATTGTCTCTCTCTTCTTTTTTTGTCATGACATTCCCATATAATTCGGCTGCATATTTTCTAGATACGCGGCAAACGATACCGTCGCGTTTTTGAGCCGAACAACTTTCTCGACTGTCAGAAAGTCCTTTTATTTACTTATTCGCGTCGCGTGTCTCAAATCCAGGTTTCCGTATCGGTCTACCGAAGTTCGTACACGAGAAACAAGCCTTTCGACGCGGTCGAACACTCGCCAACTGTGCTTAGTTTCATATACAGCTTAATCGTCGCTTCCGACCGTCGACTTCCACTCTCCGATCGGCGAAGTTTTCTGCCAGACAAGAGGACTTCGTTTTCCGACGAGTTGTTTTACAACCTCGCGATTAATGAACCGTTTAACCGTGAAGAAATACTGCTGCGATAGAAAGTCGCTTTGTGGATTCGCGATGTTTTATTCGAAGTGGTCGTAAAATCGAAAAGAATTTATTCGTCCGTTCACGTAGCAATCGAACTTTGAATCTGGTTCGTCTACGCTCAGTATGCTCCGGCCGGTATTAAAATTCATTCCGCCCGGACGATACCATTAAAATTTAATAGCCGACCGATGCACGCGATCGCGATTCACTCCTTCCGCTTTGACATCGCACTCTTTCCCCCCAATTTCGGTAAATTCTACAAAAAATACGACTCTCGATTCACCAGCGAAACGACAGTTTCCGAATTTGATTGTCAAACTCCGCGCGTCACAAGTGTGACGAGAGTTTTATAGTCCGTGGGCGTAATATTTTATAAACTAGTTCACTTTCACCCGAAGACTTTCTAATACTTTTTTTTTAACCCTTTAGTGGTATACTGGGGCCACGATGCTATATTGAATTTATTTTTTGTCTTTATTATAACATTTTGGGGAAACCGTGTAGAAATAAATAAGGGAGAGCATTACTATTATTATTATTTTATTTTCCTACGGGATGCACTCTTTGTTACACAAGTGAAAAAAAAAGAAAAAAATGTTGAAGATAGATACAACAGTAAAATACAACAATAATACAAACATGATTAAAAAAAAAAGATAACATAAGTACCTAATTATGAACTATTCATATATGAATCCACTTTTATAAAGACCACACAATAATCCTATTATATGTATAACTAAGAACTGATTATCTACTAAGACGATAGTAAGAGGATTTTTCTAAGAGGATGTATCCAAAGATGAAAAAGTATTTAGGATTTCATTATTGAAGACTCAGAGATTATGCAGAAAGTGAAGACGCTGAATGTCTTAATATTGATTTTGACTGTTTTCGTAAATTTACCAAAAAAAAATCCATGTTTTTTATTTACTTCATAAAAACACATGAATGTTTCAACCAAATATTTTATAAAGTTTAGTAGATATAAAAATAGCTACAACCTTTGTTCAGACTTTGTTCTTATCTCTGACACACTGAAATTATCGTACAAAAATGAGAAATTCGCGTATTTTTGAAGGTGTGATTTCAACTCTGGAAATCGCATTATGGCACAAATAAAAAATAGCTTTGTAATAGAGATGAAATACTCTACTTGCACACAGAGTTTCACAATTTTCTGAATTTTTGAGCTCCCTAATTTTCCTCGTTAGTTAGATATTTCTCTGTTTTTTGTTAGGCATTTTTATGCGTACTTTTTTTATATTTTCCTTTCTTCTTTTATTTCTAGTTCTGTTTTGTTATACTTTAATGTTTACATTTACTTACCGTCTTGTATACCAATGCAACAAAGGCTTCTTCCCGCTAATATCAATAAATAATAATAATAAAATAGAACTTGTATTGCAGTAATATACGAGAACCTTGGTCTTCCCGTAACGAAGCTACAATTTCCCTGGATTCGTTCGCCAGCAGAGCGATTAAATTTATCGGATTATCAAGACGATGTACGGTTCGGCATTAAGCGTCGTGGGGTTCTGTCCCCGGCTCATGATTTTTTTATAGATCAGCGCTCCGCGGGAAGGCTCGCGTGAGCACACGTACGTAAAATAGAAGTCGATGTCGAGTACAATCCAATTGACAGCATCGGCAAAACTTGTTTGTTATATTCCCTCTCTCCGTCTCTCTTCTCCCAGGCGGTTTTATCGATTTCACGACGCCGTCGAAGTCAACTCCAGCCAATAACTGATTCGGATGGTCTCGATTACGAGGTATCGATTGCAACATTCCGCGCTGCTCGGGCTGTGAGAAATTTCTAAAAACCGTTTTCACTCGTATCCTTCGGTGCTTATGGATGGGCTCGATGATAATCTAAGACCGGGATATTTCATGGAAGGTCCGTTTGTAGATCTGGCGAGCGGCTCGTGGAAATCTCGCGAGCAAAGCGCTCGAGCGCAATCGCTCTCTCGTTCGTTCGACAGGAGGGAACGTTGTAAAATATGGCAATGCAACGAGCTGTTACAAACCGTGGCAATAAGTTTCGTCTTTCGGCAAAAACCGGAGATCGCCTTTCGTTTATTGGCCTAATCGATGAATTTTCATGTCTTCCGCGCAATAAAATTCGGCGACACCATCGATATTCGATAATTGAACCCGGGGTCAGGGTATCGTGATAATTGACAAAGCAGCACAGTAGAATATCGGAATAAAATAGTGTTGGATGCAATAACTCGTGAACGTTGCTCGAGCCGTGATCTTCGAACAATAGCGCATCAAATTACGCGACTTCCTGTTATAATCTTCGTTTCCGTTCGATCGGTTCACGGAAACTGAATGCATTCTGTCGCGTTCGGTGATTAATCCGCAGTTTGTTGCTCACAATTTCTCGCTAGAGGCGAGCAATTTGCGAATTTCCAAAGCGCTCTCATTTAAATTGAAATTCAGCTTTTTCCACGGACGACAAACGCTTTAAAGCCGTACCGTTACGGTTGTTGAATCGTTCATTAATCTGTTCATTCTTTGATAGAACAACAACCGGAAGTGTACCCCGACTACGCTTTTGGAAATGAACGATTAACCGATTTCAGACCTGATCGCTACCGACATTAACTGTCTGCTGGCTTCGATTAATCATTTTTAGCATTTTTTACCACGACTTCGATCGTTTCTCTAATTACAACGTAACCGAGGGTGTTATCAGCTTCATCGCCGCGTAATTATTACGTCTGACGCGCTCGGATCGCGGAAAGAAAGTAGCCGGTGGTGGTGAAATTACACTAGAATGTCGAGCCCAGTCTCATGCATTTTAAGCAGAAGTAGCAAAGCGTTGACCGAGGGGAAAAGAGATCCGTGTTACTGGAGTATCGCGATAGTGAAAATTCATGCGCGAAGATGAGTCTCGCGAAAGTCTTGGATCCATCGATCGAAATCTTCGTCCGTTTCATTCTCAATTAATTATACTTTTTTTCGGCGTGCCACGGCTCGCGTTCCACATAGCACGCCGGATTACCAACAATTTTGCATACTTGTAAGCGACTTCCTGACCGATTTGCATAGGAATTCGCTTGTCGCTTCTTTTTATAACGCGACCGCTTCGCGCGCGTGCGAAAAGAAAAACGCGGCGTTGCTTCGAGACGAAATATTTAGCACAAGGAAAATAAAGCTAGATACACACTACGACGTAACGTAGCGTTGCCGTAACGTAACGTAACGCAGCGGACCAAAAGTCAAAATATCAATCCCTTACTTTTAAATGGAACCATTCACACTACACCGACGGTGACCGGCTCTGGAAAATGCAGGCTGGGCCATTCACACATACAGGATACCGACTGCACCGTAACGTAACGGAGCGTAGCAGACCAACGGAAGAAGATATTGTTGCCTTGTTTTTAAATGAAGCAGTTCACACTAGGCCGACGTCGGCCGTAACGTAATGTAAGAAAATCGTTGGCAACGATATTTCTACGGTGACCACTTGAATGGGACCTTTTTTTGTGATCCTGGAGTGCCTTGGGTCGAAGCTCTCGGGACACGCACCCCGGGGGTTCGGGAATGAAAATAAACAGCAGTATGCTATCTAGTAATGAATAGTTATTTCTATAAATTCATACGTGATCTTCATAGAAATGTAACCAGCGAAAGGCTGATGTTTTCCTGATTAAAATGGTACCAAACGCGATATAAATATGATTATTTTCAGGGGTTTTGGAGGGAGTGCTCACATGTGATTTCAGATCCAAACGAGTGCAATGTACAATATGCAATACAAGGTGCAACCGAATGCGTGGATGTCATGTGCGTGAACCGCTTAGGGTCGTCCTGGAAAATCCTCCACCTTTCGGGTCAAACTGTGAAATATCTTAAGATGTTATAGTAAAGAAGAGATTCTTTCGGATCATGGAGCACAGCGCTTCGGAAACATCGCACTTACCGTATAGGTCATTCCACGCGAACTCGGACACTTTTTGGAATAACACCTCGGATTTTGCTGAATGTTTGATATTTTTTAGTTTTTAGGGATATATGAACGTGTGCACAAGGATTTTTGAAAATTTTTTAAATTGTTAATTTTAGAGCTCTTTGAAGTTTACTCTTTACTTTTTTCCAATAAAATTTAGCTCTTAAACTAGCAAACTGATAAAAATGTGCTTCTGGGTGCTTATAAAGCAGACATAGCAATACCTAATAACAATTATTTCAGTTGGAAGAAAAATTTTTTTAACCATTTATTTTGAATTGTTGTTAACAAATGCAGGTTTTTCCTAGTATGAAAAACCTATGTTTCTTAACAACAATTGCAAAAGAAATGGTTAAAAAAGTTTTTCTTCCTACTGAAATAATTTTTATTAGATACTGCTATGACTGCTGTATAACAACCCAAAAGCACACTTTTATCAGTTTACTAGTTTAAGAGCTACAATTAATAATAAAAAAAAAAGAAAACAGTAACCTTCAAAGAGCTCTAAAATTAACAATTTTCAATATTTTCTAAAACCCTTTCGCACATGTTTACATATCCCTAAAATCTGCAACATATCCCAAATTCAACGAAATCCGAGATGTTACTCCAAAAAGTGTCCGAGTTCGCGTGGAATGACCATGGAATGTCTTGCTTTATCAAAGAATTTTCAACTTTTGATAATAGCAGTTCAAAAGTATTCTGGGACATTCGAAAGTATTCGAAAAATTTAAGTTCGTCATCTAACAACATTGTATATAATGTTGAGAACTCTCTTTCTGTGTCCCTTTTTTTCCACAAGTCGTGCACCCACATTTTTCTCTTCCTTTCGTCTTCATTCTTTTCTTCACCCTCTTCTAAAATTACGGCAGTTATTGCTAATTCTTCGTCCGAAAAATCCGACATGTTTAGGAATTTTAATTTTGATGCTAACACTTTGGAAGACGCGCTACTACTGAATGATGAATCCTGCTGGCGAGAGTGCAGGTAACAGATCCTCGTAGGTACACTGCAACGGTGACCTACGGCGAGCTACGTCGACCTACGATGACTTACGTCGAGTTACGGCGAGCTACGTCGAGCTACGGCGGCTTACGTTACGTTGCGTTACGGTACGCTACGTTACGTCGTAGTGTGTATCTACCTTAAAGCGGAGCGCATCCTACCGTAAAATTGCGTCACTCGAGTTTCGTGATCCAGTTACCCTCGCCCGCGAACCGCTTTGAGCCATAATTAAGCGTCACTTTTTCGTGGCACTTTTTCTGTCGCATATTTCTACTGGCGTTGCAGTTCCGATTCCTCTTCTGCTTAGACAAGAAACGGACACTGCGACAAACTCGTCTAAATTAAATCCCGGTGAATTAATTTCATTTGCTTTTAATTTTTTTATTTTTTTATTTTTCAACTAACCAGTCTTTTCAGCATAAGAGAAAGTGGCTTTCGAGTAGTCCGAACGTTCTAGTTCTATAGATCGAACGATGATTAATAATAAGCGAGCGCGTTCGCGCGGAATCGAATCCGTATCGACGATCGATTACGTTCACGCTTGGTAAAGCATGCTTTCGTACGCTGCAAGACATGTAACTTCGTAATCATTGTCATCGTCGCAGCCAGCGATCCGTAAGCCTGACCACCGATCACAACCTTTTCAAGGACTCGAAGGAGGGGCCCAACCTCTGCGTATCGCGTGTCCCATTATCGTCTCGATCAAGGTTAACGTGCTTATGAATATTCACGCGTTTGTCGCGCGACTTTGCGTCGACCGAAACCGACCAATTATCTTCGGCGCTAGAAAATCCCTGATAAAACTACAGAAGAAAACATGTCGAACTCTTTCTTACATCTCAAACTTGAAATTTTGACATTTGCGACTTCAAACCCACAAATTGCTAACTTTAATTCTAAACATTACTAAATCTCCTGTAATTTAGTAGAATAGTAAGTTAGTACAATCAGAACTCTTCGAATCTTCAACTTGAAATTTTAAATTCTCAATTTTAATTTTTCAAATTTTCCGCCTGAAATTTTTAGCTTCTATTCATTAAATTTCAAAAATTTGTATTTTAAATTATGAATTTCGTATCTTCCAATCTCCAACTTCAAACCTTAAAATTTTCAACTTTATTAAAGAAATTTTGAAGTTTGCAGTATAAAGTCCATATCTCCACTTTAAGGATGAATTTGAGGAACAATCTTAACGTAACAATCTTAAAAGTTAATCAATTTCTAGGATATTCATGAGGTTTTTTTTCCTGTGATGAAAAGCAGCCAGAAATAGTAATAGTGTATTTTTATCACAAATTCAGTTGAATTCGCTTTTAATTTTTAGTTTCTTTTGTCAATGTATTGAATACTTGATCTTTTATCAAAAACTTTTGTGTTGAAATTTACCTGGCAGACAATTACTAGAGAAGAAATAATCAGACTATAATTTTCCTTTTCACTTGAAAGCAGTGGAAAGTGTGTCAATGTAGTTTTTACTTTTCAATTTTAACTTTCTCATTTAATTTTTTAATAACAATTGTGCTGAAATATACCTTGAACCTTCTTCCTTATATACTGTAAGTGAAACTTTGATAACAATGCATACAAAATAAATAAACAAATTTTTATTCGATGAGCAAAAATGCTTCAATTTACCCCACTGCAGGGTAGGTACACAAGAATTAAAAAATTTTGACATATTACGTCACAAAAATATTGATTTTTTATCATGAACTTGTTTATTGGAATGTACTTGAAATGCAACTGTTAGTAACTTCACTCTTAATTTTGTAATATATTCCTCAATTGCGTTTTTCCATTAAAATACACGTTAAATTAAAAGTTAAACAATTTAAAAACTACCGAATAAATTTTTCTAAAATTTTACACGAGGCTTTACTGTTGTGTAAATATTCATTCTCCCCCCCCCCCCCAATTTTCAAAGATTTTCACTTATTTTTAATTTACTAAAGTTTAATCTTTAAAAAAAACCATTGGATCAATTCTTTGAAATTTTTGTGACAATTTTGTTTAGTTTGTGATGTTTCTGTACACAAGATTTAATAACCTATTATTTCACCCTTAATTTTGTAATCATGTTTCTCAGTAGTAATAATTTAAAAACTACCGAATCAATTTTTTTACTATTTCTAAAATTCTGCGTCGGTTTTTACTATCGCATACACATTTATTCCTCCAATATTCACATTTTCACCTATTTTTAATGTTACTGTAGTTCATCCCTAAATTAAAAGTTAAATAATTAAAAAAACTAGCAAATCAATTTTTCTAAAATTTTGTGATTCATTCCTCCAATTTTCAAGGATTTTAGCTCCTGAAGTTCATCCTTAAACGATCAAAATGCCTACAATACTAAATTTTTTTCTTATTTATTCCACGTTGAATCATATGGAGTCTCTGCTCAGTTGTACTACGATTTCCGTTCCACCATGTATATAACTCAGAAGGGGTTAAAACACGTTTAGTTGATCTTAAAATATTTTCGAGCTCTGTAATCCAAGCCAAGCAAGCGACGGTAGACATAGACTTGGATCAATGACTTTCCGCCGTCTATCGGGTGTCCCTATCGTCCGGCTTGAGCGACGGCGAAGGCGGCCGTTCTCCATTCCCCTACTCCGATGATGTTTGATGTCCCACGGCAAGCCACTCGTAGCGGGCTCTCCCGCGCCTTTCTTCGCGCTGCTGCACCGCGTGTCAGTTCGAAAGCAGCCGCGGACAATAACTGACAAGCAACCGGTCAGCTAGCCAGCCAGCGAACCGTTCTGGCTGCGAAACCCGCGTTCCTTTCTTTCCTCGCCAGCGATTCTAGCTTCGTGCTCGGGCCTCTCGAAAGTGTTCCAAGTCTGTCAAGTTTTTCGATCGTGGCAACGCCGTGCGAGATGGGTGCGCCGTGGGAGTCGAGATAGTGCAGTGATCGATGCGCAAAAATAATGTTGAGTGTGTCTGTTCGACGAAGTGATCCCTCCGCGATGATATCGATAAATTGATTCCGTGTGTATCGAGGACACAGATCCGTGGAACGGAGTCTGTGCGGACGTCGGAGCCAAGGTGAAAAGCTTCGTCGACCGTGGCTCTGTGATCAATGCGTCAACGCTTCGAGGTACGACGTCGCCGGATTGAAAAACGCGACTGTCGACGGGTTTGCGGAATGCAGAACGACCTGTCGATCGCGCGCCAGCGAGAATGTTTGAAAAACGAGAAGGAGTATCCGCTTGATAAACGCGCGTGCTCTACGCCCGGCATCGGAACCATCCGCGCGAAGCATATGTTATCAGGCTCGCAACGACCGCTCGATTATCCCGTGTCGCGAACGATAACACCCTCCGGGGGAGTGTCATTGATTTATCGAAGTTGGCAGCCTCCGGACGGAGTCTGTGTATCGGCTGGATGCGTCTCCGAAACCCGACGTTTCTTCGGGTTTCGTCGTTCACGGCGCCGGGATATAATCCTGAAACGTGGCAGAGGAATTTCGTCGTCCGTGTTGCACGCTCCCGTGTGACATTTAAATGTCAGCGGAGCGCGCACACTCGCTGTGCCTTCGCGTAGATCGTCGTACAACTTATTGTGCCAGTATTCTGTCGTGTCGTTCGCCTTTTGCCTCTGCCACGACACTCTTCCGAGAGACTCGGTGTCAGGCGCACCGCGTCTCGTCGCTTCTCATTCGTGGTTCGAATTTCTGGTAATTTCTGTTATTTCTGGCCGAGAGTCGACTGAGCGAAAACATGTCCTGGACAAGACGCTCTTGCCAGGATAAGTAAGGTAGTGTGCTTTCAGGCACGGTAGGTTAGTTCTCTCTGGTATAGCGGCTGCGGGGGTATTTAGAGCATAAAATGGCTTGTGCGGCTTGCTCGGCACATCGAGGCGAGATAGCGCCGCAGAGATGCGAAGGAAGGAGAAGAAAGGACTGCTCGAAATAATTATTCTTACTCGACGCGGATCGAGTTTTCTCGTCAATGCCTCTCGCATCCGGGGAGCCGCTAAAAAGAGAGCGATCTTAATGCGAGCGAGTGTGCAAATATTTCCGTGGAAAGTAGTAGCCGCGCTCTCGTATCGGGAGAAATAAAAAGTCGTGGGAAGGTAGCCGACCGGCGAAGGGGGATTCGTGGATTCTCGAGCCTGTGAATTTTCCGCAGAAATGAAAACGAAGAATTTGGCGGAGGAAGAGGCGCCCATTCGTGCAAAATGAGTGAAAGTGGTCGTTACTTAACTCCTGTTTCGTCCGGAGAATGAAAAGCGCTTCTTCGGCGCTGGTAATTACCCAAGAAAATATTCAAGGCTGTGTGTCTCCTTCGCGCAGCGGCTTAAACTGCGCTGCAATCTCCGCGAGAAGACGCTCTTGTTTAGCAATTCAGAAACGGCTTTGCCCCGGCGCGCGGTCAGAGGAGGAGACGCGGCAGTCATTGACTTTCGTTCAAAGTTCCAAAGAAAAATGCTGGGAAGTACCGTCGAGCCTCGGAAAAGCAATAAAGTACACGCCTTAAACCCGCCGCGCCGCGGAGACGTAAAACTTTCTTTGAAATACGGCATTTTCTTAGCAAGCAACTTTTACCGTGCATCGCATGCGATGTATGCCGCGCGTTTTTGCAATTAACCGCGTCCACCGTGAAAGGAATCAGTCGAATCGCGTTCGTCCGCGGCTCATTGCGATCCAAAAGTTCGAAAGCATTCGGTTCGCGACGGCGCTCGTTTTCCAGCGGCTCTTGTAGCGAAATGTCACTCGACGCGTCTATCGAATCGAGCGGAAGAAAAAGCAACCGAGAGCAGGAGAAACGGGTTTCGTTCGAGGTGATCGCTTTATCGCGTATCCGCCACTGGTTATCCGCTCGACGCGGTTCGCTCACTTTCACTAGCACGCCGCGGAAAGAGAAAAGGGATCGACCGGGCTGCAACGCGTTATATAAATTAGGCATTTCGCGAATGCTCTTTGCATCCTTTCGATGCGTTACCCGTTCCCGCTGCGTCGAACCTTTCGAGGAACTTTCAGTCGTTTTCGCAGCGTGAAAGATTGCTTTCCGCTTTTCCGGGTATTTTCAAACGGCAGCATCACCCTCTACGCGACTTAACTTCAACGAGTTATGGCGTGAAACGCGTTGTACTCGAAACTCGTTTCACGTGCGAGAGACTCTGCATTGTTCTCCGAACGAAACGCGAGGAGGATTCGCTGAAATGCGTAGTAAACAAAGTGGATATGGACAGATCGGTATAAGCAATCTCGATTCGCGCGGCGAGCGTCTGGTGCGCCAGCAGGATCGAGCGAAAGTCAGTAACAGATATTTTTTTACCGCTCGATGCAGATACGTGTGTACATCGCGCGACGGTTTAAACGCGTGCACACCGGTTTATCGACGCGTTTGCATTTCCTTTTTCCATGGTGGGATTAGAACCGTTCCTCGCCGACGTGGCTCAAACGTAAAACCTCGTCGTACGAAATGTCTGGCAGTTTTGTTGCCGGTAACGGTGCTTCGCGTACAGTAACAATTACGCGAAGCGATTCTATCGGCATGCAGAAATGCGTTATTAACATTGGCCGCTCCGGAAATTAACGGCCCTCTGTTATGAGTAGAATTGTATGCGTCGATGATCGGGCAAACGTTCTTTACAGTGGAATCGCGAGGGCCGCTGTAAGCAGTTATTGCAACGTGTTTCGGTAACGATTTGACTTTGAAAAATTTCGCGGTAAACGTTCGCGCAAATAAACTGTCATTTTAGAGCCTTTATACACGAGTGATAATTCGCCAGCGACCAGGAATTGATTTGGCGATCTACAACTAGTAATGGGCATTTTAAACTGTACTTCGAAACGATTGGAAATTTTTCAAGACTCTGAAAATTCGAATCGTTTCAGACACGATTCCAAAATTAGAACTCTTGAAAGTCATGGAAGTCTTGAAACTCTAGATAGATTAGAAAACCGTGAATCGTGAGGGTTCTGATAGATATTAAAAACTTGATAAGTATTTGATATCGTATACGTTCTATTTATCATATTAGGTTATATAAAATATTTGATTAAATGGAATTTACCTATAAAAAATCATTATTATTATTTAATCAATAAGATGTTTAAGTATAATTGTTGGTCTATACTTTCTATACTTACTACTTCTATATTTAAATACGATTATGTTCGTAAAGTAATATAAACAAATAATGCAGTTATTTTTTCATAATCAATAGAAGATATCAAATATTCATCAAGTTTTCAATATCTATTGGAATTTTTTCGACTCGCGATTTCCTTTAAGACTTTCAACACATTTAAGACTTTCAAAACATTCAAAACTTCCAAGACCTTCAAGACTATCAAGACCGTTCTAGAGTTCCGAGACTTTCAAGAGTTTTAAGCTTCGAAGCATGTTCGAAACATGGACATAGAAAAATAGGGACAGAGCGCAACGTTGCGGGGGCACTTTCATTTGCGGGAAGGGGACAAGGTAAACGATGCCCCCTTATTATTGGCTGCTGTTGTGCGCAAGCGCATATTATTATTATATGTATTCAGTCGGCTAGTATGCAGTGTGAAGTGTGATATGCAATCGTAGCAACGAGATCCGTTGCACCTATCAAGACAATTGAAACAGTCTCCCCCTTAACACTATTTCATAATTCGCGGGGTAGCGCATGCGTAGAAATGCAACCAATCAAATTGTGGCATAGTTTCCCCTTGTAACAGGTATGATACCCCTCGCCTAAAGTGGGACTTTGCACTCCGTCCCTATTTTCCTATGTCCATGGTTCGAAACGATTCAAATTTTTCGTCATATGTTTGGATTCGAAGCGATTCGAAGTAATTGAAACACTGAACTATAAACTACCTGGAATGAGCAGTACGTGTATAAGCAGCCGTACAGACAGAGAGGATAAATCGTGGTATTTCTGTCTCTTTCTTATACACGTCGCGAGGTCATTTAACTACGCGCAGTTAGTCATTTGTTATATTTGTAACAGGGTATTAGAAAAGGATAAAGATACCCTGTATAGCCCTCTCTGTCGGCACGGTTTCTCCTATCCCGATCCACTGAACTGCTCATTCCAGGTAGTTTATAGTTCAGTGGATTCAAATCCCATCGCTATCTGCAACTGATTCGGCGACCAATAGTGGTGTAAAGGTCGTCGATATCGTGAAAACAATCAAATGCAATGTTATATCGACAAGTTTCGTCCCACTGTTGGTCGCTAAATCGATTTTTGGTCTCCCGGCGACTTGTCGCTCACGTGTAAAGGCTCTTAGGCCAGGACTACACGGGCATTTTAGACGCCGCGTGTTGCACGTCGGCGTTTTCTCCGCCGAAATGGGACCTGTATATTTTGATACAAGTGACTACACGAGCATATTAAAATGGCCGTGTACTCCTGACCTTAAGCTGAGTTTACATTAGACAACTTTTGTTCGACTGACCGGGTTGATGCAGTACGAATTATTCAAAGTCGCCTGTGAAATGGAATTTCAGCTTGATTTAAATTCTGCTTACGATTCTAGTCGATCAAATCAATCGCATAATGTACCAAATCGGATAATCGACCAAAACTTGCATAATGTAAACACAGCTTTATTTCGTAAAATGACAAAGGAAGCGCGGTTTTCCCCGTTTAATTCCTCCGATTGTGCATCAATTCCGAGCGCTGTTTTGGTTACTGAAAACGTAAATTCTAATCAAGGCGCGAGCAAGCGTTTCTTGTCGAGGCCGCGCGATCGACGATACCGTTATGCCAGCTGCCGTTCAAAAGTTACACAAGAAGTTATCGTACGTCGTAACGCGGTAGCTTCCGCGCAGCAGGTGCATTCCGGTGTTCTGCAGTTGCAATCGAAAATGAAAAATGCGAGGCATTCCCGGCGCGTACCGCCGCTGAAGCACCACGGTTCCTCCCGGTAGACTCTAAAACGCAGCCGTGCATCGCGACCGCGTGCTCGACGTAATGAAAGTCGCTAATTTTTCCGGCGACACTGCCGGCCGGGCCGCGCCGACTTGCATACAATGCGAACGCGAACGGAATCGTTTCAGAGAGTGCTCGAGTTTTGCCGGAGACCAGTCGCTTCTGTCTACGGTTTCCTTCGCTCGGCTTAGAAAGGCGTTCCCCTGTCCGCGTTTGTGAGTGCACCTGTTCCACCTGCGTGTGTGGGACAACGATTAAAGGGATTACGCGGCACGCGGAGACGCGTCGCGAGCTCGTCGGAATTTTTCCTTGTTCCGTGTCCTTTTTTCTCCCCTTTCTCCGGACGCGTTCCGTCCAATCGCGAGAGCGCCTCTTTCTTCTCTCGAGAGAATCGAGCCGTCGAGGCATCTAACTCGAGCGATTTTCCATTGTACGCTGAAACGCGTCGCTTAATGTCCCTTCCGAGACGCTCAAGGAACGGAACGATTTGCAGTCGAAGGAGGAGAGTTCCTTTTTCGAAAGGGCGCGTCACTCGACTCAGGCACGCTAACGCCTTCTTCGGTTGCTAGGATTCCTTTGACAGTTTGATCGATAACATCGCGGGCAAAGACTTTTTCGCGACTAAAAGATCCCCGGAGTGGAACGCGTGACGCGGTGTACTTGAAAATTTCCACCGCGGGCAAACCTCTCGAAGAAAAATACACGGCGTTACCGCGGGATTCTTTCTTCCTCGGTTATCGATTTCCTGAAGAGTGACGTCGTGTCGAGGGACGTTGGAAAATGAGTCTGATTGCGAACGCGTAAATCTACTTAGAAGGGGAGATCGACCAGAGACAGCACTCAATCCGCTTTTCGGTCCGCGAACTGTCGTTGAAACGGTCGGCGAAGGAAACGCGCGGGTTTCTCTTTCCTTCGAGACCTGCTGAAACAAACAGGGGGATTCCTTTTCCGATTCGAAGCGAGCGCGTGCCGTAAAAAGGCAGCGTTTGCAAGACGGCTACGGTCGACGATCCCACGGTGCGTTGTACCCTAATAAAGCCACGCTTTCGTATCCGCCTACGCGTCACGATTAACAATTAACGATCGCCTAACGAATACTAAGCCGAGCAAGAAAGCGCGTGTATCACCTGGACGCACGTGCACCCAGTCGAGGCCCAATTATTCCGAATAACGGACGACCTAGGAACGTGCGACATGCGATAGGCACGCGCATTTTAAACAGACCTCGTGACCATACTCGCCGTCGCCTTCGACGCCCGATGACGTGTCTTTTCGAGCGCGTCGACTCGCGCGCGTTGTTCGCGCTTTCCGCGAATCCGGAATTCTCGTCGTCGAATCCTTCCTCGATTTCCCGGGCGATTGATTCTAAACGAATCGCGCGATTATCTCTCGCGTTCGAGCGCGCAACGCTTCCTTTGTGCTTCTCTCTTTCCCTCGCGCTCTCCCACGTTTTCACTGTTCACAGCAAGGACAAAGGCCAGATTTCGTGGCGGTGACCGAAAACGAGAGTTCTTCCTCGCCTGCAGCTTCCGAACTCGCGAAACAATGCGAAAGTAATTAGATGCCGACGACAGGCGCGCCTCGAACGTTCGGGGAAGTTCAAAGTCGTTTTCGTCGCGAGAGAGGCGAGACACGGACGGCGCGCATTCGTTTAAACTTTGAATTATCGGGCCACGCCTCGACGAAGCTGTTTTACCTAGTTCGCGCCTCGAACCGGTCCCTTAAACAGTCTGGTGGAACTTTCGTCACGAAGTTTGTTTCGACAACCTTCGCACGCCTCGAATAACGTCGAAATTAAGAATGTTTCGGATACTTTGCGTAATTTGTGCGTCGCGTTCCGCAACTTTGCAGACGCAAAGTAATTAAGGAATTTGACGGGATGCAAAGTTTGTCTGACCGTGACCGAACCTTTCCACTGCGGCGTGTACACAGAAATCTGCGTATGAAATTTTGTTTAAGAGTACTAAGCAGTTGTTTTTAACGAAAACGAAACGTTTCTTTAACATTTCATTGCAAAGAAATAAATTATGATTGAGACTTGTGCTGTGATACGACTTTTATTTGCGCTATAAAGTTATTATATTATTATGCGCTATAAATATGTTTCTTTAGCCATGGTATGCATTATTGATGGCACTATATTATTATACATGTATGCATTATTGATGACACTATATTATATACACCATGTATAATAATATTGACTTCTTTTCCGGTTCAGTATCTTTTTTCAAACGAACCTTACTCAGGGAACTTAAAAACAATACGCAGACAAACCCAGTAGGCCAAAGATAGATACTTATTAAAAAGTCTTTTTTTTTTCTTCGTTTTTGTACTTTTCTATTTTTTGTCTTTTCCGTTTTCAGCTTACTGTAATTGATACCAAAGGGCGTACACCCGTATAAATAAATAAATAAATAAATAAATATGTGTATCATTGTAGAGGTTCTTTCAATGAACTTTCTGCACTGATTATGACGAAACAAAATAAAAACCAGCGATCTGGTTTTGTACTGAACTTATAAAAGAAACAAAATTATAAAGATGAAAGCTACAAAATGAAAATTTTCTAAAAAAAAGTGCATTTTTTGCACTTCACGTTTTAGTTTTTTTAAATAAAACACAAGAGTCTTTATTAATTTCAGTTTAGGTCCAGGCTGAAACTACATATTTAGTGATCTTACTCGAATTGGATTCGAATCGACTAGAATCTTTGTTTTTGAGATATGACTGCAAAAAGAAGCAAAAATAGAAGTCAGAGAAAAACGCATTTAAGATAAATAACCCGGTAATAGATATTTTGAATTTTAAGTGCTATGAAATATCATTCAAAGGCGTTGGAACTGTGTGAAAATAACAGAGCATTTACTTGGTTACTTTCAGTTCCTTTCAAGCAGCTCCAACGTCTTCGCTATATGTATTTAGCATTTCATATTTAAAGTGTCCACTGCTGAAGAAGAATTATCCACTTCTGGGGTATTTACCTGACGATGCGATTAGAAACGCAAATTATAAGAGATTCTAAGATTATCGCTACATACTTCTTTTCGTTTTAGAAATATCAAACAGTAAGGTACTCGATTAAACAAAAGTGAAGGTAAATCAGTTATCAATTTGTTTTCAAGTATCAAAAACTCTACTTTCGCCACTGGACTACAGTCTGACTTCGGGCGAACACGAGTTTCTGTTTTGCGTGACATTTGCAGCTGCCAAATTCGTAATTTTGCGAATTTTGATAGGAAGCATTTTAGTATCGAAACATACAATAAAAAGAAAATTGATTTTTCGTCTGCCTAGTACCGTTAATGGAACAGGAATACAGATTAAATATTTCCGGATTTTAATTGCGCAAAAGTCGTACAAGAAGCGTGACAAATGGGGCGTGCAGTTCGGATCGCATGTGTAAAAAACGGAGCAACGACCAGGATCGTTTCTTTCTACCCGATCGAGAAATTATCTTGAAGCCCGGAGTTAATCGACGTTCACCTCGGTGATTTAGAACCGTAGCGAGTATCGACGGTGCGGCGAACTCGATCTTCTACGCACGCTTCCGCCGGAAGCTGCCGCCCTGGAAATTATTCGAGCGTGTCTGATCGGTTGCGTGATCAAGAGCAGCGCGACGCTCCTGTCCTCTCCTCGCTCGATCAACTGTTTCCTTCGTTTCTCCGTGTTTGGCACAGATTCCCTTGCTCCGCTCGCGTTTCAATTTTTAATCAACTCTTTCCTCCCAATCGCGCTCATTTATCTTACGAGAATTGAAATTTTCTAATAAGCCTGCGACGGGCAGACGGCTAACGATATTTCTCTGCGACTTTTTCTTCTTCTTCTTCTTTCGTCGGAGAACAATTTTCAACGAACAATCCGCGACTCGAATGCATCGTCTTTTTACGTACCCCGAGACCATTACTCGGACAATCTACGAAGCAGATCGGCAGCGGATGACGTTGATAGATCGAGAACACCGTCGACTCATTACGTTGAATATTCATCAAGGCGAAACCTCTTTGCTCAATGAATTTAAATTATCCGACCGAGAGACAAAGAGATCGAGGAAAGGAGAGGGGGATCGGGAGACAAATTCGTCGCTTCCGTGGCCGATCGGGAATACCGATCTTGACCCGTTCGACGAAAGATTCCGGTGCTTTTTCTCGCTAGACATCTTAGCGGCTCCTCGATGATCGATATTCCGTACACGTGCCAGTGCAAACAGAAATCCAATCCGATCGTGTCTGCACCGAATCTTGCCCTCTGCTGACCCAGATTATTATCTTCGTCGGCGTTCCTATTTTTATTCGGTCGAACGTGTTGTGTTTGGCACTGAACTTGCGCCGTAGTAATTAAACGTCGGCCATTCGATTCAAAGGCTAAAACTGTTTGGACCGCTTTTACGGGCCAAAAGTGTTCGAAAGTTACGGTTATGAATAGTGCAACGCGGAAACTCGCGCGCCGTGGTTCTCTCGAGACGGTTACTCGTAAAACGCGCGAAAGTATATTCAGTTGGAAGATCAAAGTTCGAAACAATTGTTAATCGACGACGCAAAATTTCGTGCAACGTCTCTAGCAACATTCGATTACTTTACGACCGAACGTCTCAATTTATAAAACGGATTTTACGAGAAGCACTGTGAAAGATCGCTACCATAAACGCGGAATACGCGAGCAGCGTTTGGAGTTACCTCACTTTCAGCTGCTCCATAAATCTCTTTCCTCTAGTCGAAACTGAACCGGCGACTCTTCTCCTTGCTTTTGTTCGACTTCTGGTCTCGGTAATTCGACAAAAAGGCGAAGGAGGTTGCGTGAACGGCACGGTCATTCCTCAGTGTCAGAAATTGCAGGGCAAAGGGTGAAAGTTTGAAGAAGAAAAAAGCAGAACAACAAGAGGTTCGAGAAAAGTGGGCTCCCTACCGAATAGCCGCCTCAATTTTCCTCTTTCTTCGGTGTCCAAAAGGCGAGGTTGGTCCTCCGACTCGCTGAAAAGAACTTCCGTGCCCGAACCTGGTTTCGGGTATCGCTTTTCAGAGACGTCTAGCGCGAAATTCTAAAAAAGCCATTGAATTTCGTGGAAAGCGGTTTCTTTGTCGAGGATTGTTGCACTGAGGGACAGAAAATACAATAGATATTTGATATTTGCATAGATACTAGCCATCGGAATACTACGCACGATTTATAGGCAATACCTGATATCTTGCGAATCGAACAAACAAACTCCGTTTCCATTCAACACAAGCTGCAGGTTTTCATGAATTTTGTATGAGTCATGTGACGACGTACGACGTATGTCGCGCATTAGAACCCTGCTCGCGTTTCAGGGTCGTCAAGGCACGCCGCGATAAGATAAAATTATACGGCGACAAATTTCGTTCTGCATTGCCACGCATCCCTTCAGACTGTTCAACACTCTATGGCTGGTTCCAAGAAATTTTGATAAAACCTTAAACAGTGTAACGTAAAGTATATACTTACAGCGATAAATTTGTGCTTTCCTAGAAGAAAGTTTTATCAAAGTTTCGCGTCAGCAGTGACGGAAGCGGGAGTTTGCCAGTATAAACAAAGGGGGGCGAATTATTTAGAGAAGTGACGGACACGACAGACGCGGCGGAGGAAATCAGCACCAAATGCGTGACAGAGGAAATACGACGGAGGTGCAGCAAACCACCTGGATCAGCCGCCATCGCGGAACGTTGACCTAATAATCTCGCGTGATTCGATACAACTGGTAGCAGAGGAAAAGTGGAGGAAAAATGCGAAACGGCGGTCAGCCGCAGCAGACGGCGGTAATGGCGCCGCCGCACCTAAACGGCTCCGCGCAATTCGTTTCCGGCGGTTACGTCGGCTACGTGCCACGCCAGTCCTGGGGGCAATTTCAAGGCCCCCAGCATCCCAGGAACACGAATAGGCCTCTCTCGCATCCGCCACCGCCGCCTTCCAGAAGGGAAAGCCAAAGGCCCCCTGGCAATGGCTCCGCCAATCCTAAAACCACCACCCTGCCGCCCTCCAGATCGGGAGCGCACAGGAGCACCGCCCCCTCGGTGAGTTCGGAACAAATCTATCGTTTGTTTTAACCCTTCAAGATTGATATTGTTATTATTAAACGCCTTTATCACACTACTGGTGTTTACTTATTGCTGCTATGCAATCTAGTGGCGTAAGTAGGAACAGTTAAAGGAATATGGGCATTTATGGATGAACTTCAGTAACATTAAAAGTAAGCGGAAATCTTTGAAAATTGAAAGAATTAATCTTTATGCAATAGTAAAACCTCACGAAAAATTTTAGAAAAATCCATTTGGTAATTTGAAATTGTTTAACTTTCGCGATATTGAGAAATACATTGCAAAATGAAGAATGAAATTAAGATCATTTCAAGTACATTCCAACAAATAAGTTTATAACAACAACATTAATATTTCTGTCTGGTTTGTAACAAAAAGAAGTCTTACTAGTATTTTGGAAATTGATTAACTTTTGGCTAAGATAGTTCGTTAAGGGTTAAGTATCAAAAACAGAAACTTTAAAAAAAGTGTTACATTAATTAAAGTTAGCTATTATAAAATGTATGGTGATGCGCTTAAAGGTGAATTTAGAAGGAATCGCGTGAATTTCTGATGGATTATAGAAATGAGAAGAAAGGGATGAGACTGAAATCTGGGTCCTTAGAGTGTGATTTGAAGGAGCAGAGGAGAGCAGTTGAAAGCGAGTAGAAGGCGCGTTGCTAGAGTTGAAAGAGGAGACAACATAATCTTCTATGTAAAACAGCATAATTGAAGAATCCATCTTTTTCATTTTTTTTAAAAAAGAAGGAAGATGTGGTTAAATTGAGTTTTCTTAAGTTAATGAGGATTTTCCATTTATCCTTGTATAAAATTCCTCTAGGTTTTTCGGACCCGATAAATTGTATACATACATATGTAATATAGCGAATAATTTTAGTGAGAGTTTAGACTTTTTTAATTGAATTTACCGATTCATTTAACAAAAAACTGGAAAACCTTGCATAATACACTATGAACGATGTCCTGTTATTAATATATCCTTCGGCTGTACGTATAATTGTCCAATATTATTATCTATGAGTCTGTTTAATCCTCATCCATCCCTCATTTTCCCAATTTAATTTGCACCTTGATAACTAACATAGTAGTAACACATCAATAAATGAGAAGATAATGATAAGAAATAGATCATTTTTTTTATGTTAAAAAAATACAAATCACGAAGTTTCAGGTAAATGTCCTCACAAATGTTTAAATAATATCTGTGGTTACAAGGCAAATCTCCGCATGTCACATAATTTCATTTTCGAGATACCTATTCACTATTAAAGTTTATCAATACTGCATCATGATTTCAATTTTGTTAAATCCTTGTTTTTAAAGGAATACTTTCATCTCATACACTTTCTCTCTTATAATCATATAAATTTTGCTTTCTAAGCTTAAGTCCAGGCATAAACTCAATTTTTTCGAAAATATGACTAGTGTCGTTTTTACTTGCATTCACCAAATATACCGCGTTTTATGATAAAATTGTGTAAAATCGACACAAGGGACGGATTAAAGTTAATTGTTTGTACACTAATGAGACTGTATCGCATCTAATAATAATAATACAAAATTTACGGGAACAATCAGAGTAACAATATCTGAAAAATGCTTCTTTGAGGAGCTTCGAGAAGGTAAACCCTCGAAACCTAAACTTCTGAATTACTAGAATACATTTACTTCAGCCGAACGCGTCGATAGTCTCTAAAAGTCCACGATTATTTACCGTGTTCTGGGCTCAACTAGTTTCGGCTATCGCGACTCGATTGGTCGCGGCTGAAAAAAGTATAGAGAACAGGCGACAGAGAAAGAGAAAGGTAAGGGAACGGGAATCCTCTTATGCGTTGTTGGTATCTGGAGAAGCACGTCGTAGAATACCATATGAGGCTTAAAGGTATTCGTGAAGGAATGTTACAAAATCTACCCGGTGTTTCGCTCATACTCGTCAGTCCGCATTACTTTAAAGTAACAGAAAAAGTGGAATTTCACTAATCTCGCGTGCATGTTTAGCAAAGACACCGAGACTTTTCATTTACATTAATTACAAGAGAACGACTGTTTTTCGGATCTCTCGGGATTAAATAATAATTCGATTAATTGAATTAAATATAAAACGAGTTTCATAAAAAGCGCGTCTTCTTGGAGTTTATCCTAGACACTGAGCGATATTGTTTTAAACGATTTCCGACTCCGCTGACAAGGAGTCCGCGCGTACTGTTTGCCGGACTTAGATAAAGCCTTGAGATTGACATCGACACGCACGACACGAAACGCGAGAAGAATGCCTTGGCTGGATCGCCGCGCGAAACGGGGAGACCAGTTTTCACCGTGAAGCTTTGCTCAACCCTAGTCCCAGGGGCTCGCGAGCAACCTGAGACGCGACGAGACGCTAGAAAGTGGTCTCGGTGTCGCGTTTCGGGGCGATTCGATCGAACGTGAACGGTTCGTAGACAGACCCGATTCGGAATGAAGAAAGAGAAAAACGCTCCTGGTATAATTTGCGGTCGAACGAAAAACGATACGCCGTATCTGCGAAACTGTTCGTTTTTCCCGAAGCCTAGAGAAGCAGGGATCCTGAAACCGTCGCGGGCTCTTGCCGAAGCTAGGAATAATCAAACAGAGGGAAATTTGTTTAAAGCTCTCCGTTTCTCCGACTCGATCAATTAAAGTCGTCGAGTGGCGGGCAGCAATTATGCTATGCAGTCGTTCCTTTTCAAGCGTTTTACCGCGCGTAATTGGAAAGCTGACTTCGACAAAGAGAAGACGACGACAAAAGAATGTCTTATAGAGATTATCCCGGTGCAGCGAGGAAATACCGGTGTAACAGGATTCTCGAGGACCGTAAGATCTTTCGACGAGACGCTGCCGTTTTTTTTTTTTCTTCCCTCTTTCGTGCAAGATCGACCGAGGCCAGTGCAAGGTCGACTCTCAACGTCGCTGGTGCGTTTTACAAGCCCCCCCAAAAAGTTTATTCCAATGCGGCGTCTGCGTCTCGAGCATTCCAACCTTGGCCAAACGAGGCGCGGATACGCCGACGTTGAACGTTGCACTTTTCACACAGCCGCGGTATGAAAGCATTCACATTAGGGAAAACTCCGCTCAAGAAACCACTAGAGAACGAGAGGCGCACTTCAATCTTCCTCGTACAATCGGTACGGCATTCTGTGCTCTACGTGGCTGTTCATATTTTATCGCCGTGCGTACGCCGGCATACATAAGTAAGCAGCCACGGGTGTGTGTCACGCGTAAGTTTCTTGCGGATGGTGTTGCTCTAAGCTGATCGAGACTCGTGCGCCGCATCGAAAAGCCGATGAACTTGTATTCCGTTAGATCGAAGATTGCCTTTCATCCCGTCGATGGGAGGTACGATCGAGCACCGTAACCACGCTGCGTTCGCTTTTTCCTCGCCATTAGAATTGGGATAATTTTTAACGAAAACGATGGTGTCGTTAAAAAAGAACATCACGGGGAAACGACGAAAGAATAACGTAATAAACGCGGAGACGACGCGTTTAGGAAAAAGCGAAATCCGGCTCGCTTTATTAGAAACGATGCATCATGGAACGCGTCGCTCTATATTCACAGAGCGCAAAAAAAAATGGTCGTTCGACTTCCCCGGGATGAATATTCACGCGCGCGGCGGCCCCTTTTGCCTCGGAATCGTTTGGCGACGGTAGGAAAAACAGCCGCCGAGAGTGAAATTAAAGCGTGGAAAATATATCTCCGACGAGGCTTAATGGCTTTTCGAAATAGAAAAACAGCCCGGTGCGACGGGCCACACCGCTGTAAGTTATCACTCAAGTGTGCTCGTGCTCCGTTTCCCTCTTTCCTGGGAAAATTCGCTGCCGAGCGGGCACGGGCAGGGGAACCAACACAGGGACGCATAAAAAAAATCAAATAAAATTTTTTTAGAATTTTTATAATCGTACGATTGTTGAGCTATCTCAAAAATAGGACACAAGTCATCAAATATAGGGGAAATGTGTCTAAAATGATCCCTCTAAGGTTTAATTCATGTAAAAAATGAATATGCACATTATTTAAATAAAAGTACAAACATCCAATTCATATTCATTGATTGAGTATAATTTCAAACTTGTAAAAACAGTCATGAAATATTAATTCCATTATTGTTATACTCAAATCATTATTAAATTATACTGAAATTTGGTAATGAAACAGTTGTCACATTAAACAATTTAGGACAAAAGTTACACAGCATTGGAAAAGACTTCACCTTAGATATAACATAGCAGTTTTAAACTTGTTTTTTTTTTTATACGCACATAGTGCTGATACTCGACAGCATTTCAAACAACACCGACACCAAAAACACCGTCTAATAGGGGAGCGAGTACAGCGGATTAATGATGGCGCGGACGATGGCGGGCCAATACTACTCACAGCTGGATCCCTCGCTGAAATTCATCCACTGTATTCGTACTTCTATTGGTCGGTGTTCTTCGTTTATAACTCGTTAACGAAGCCCCACCTAACATTTTCGCTAAGGAAAAAGTTATTTAAAATCACCTCAGGAATCACCCTTTTCAAGGAACTGCAACATTTTTATTGCGCCCTGTACATTTACTGTTACAGCATTTTGTCAAAAGGTTCTTCACCTGTGAATAAACAAATTTACAAATAAATTTCTTCTGCGATTCACTGCCCAGTTTTAAGAAGCATATCAGAAGCATTATATGTATATGACTTTTCCATATTACAATACAATATTCGACTCATTATTGACACCAAAGGGTGTTAATTTTTAACCGCATAAATAAATAAATAAATAAATATATAATATGTTTGTAAAATATTAGCCTAAAGCAGAAACCAACAAGGAGAATCCGTGAGCGAACGCAACGCACATTTCTCTTGTTCGTGAAAATTAGAAACGTATTAGAATCGCGCTTTTTAATGGACATTAGTAGAGCGAGAAGCCGAGATTTACCTTCTTAGGCAAAGACAAGCCGCGTCTTCCTGGATGATTTTCATTTATTTCACAGCAGGCGAAGCACGCCACCGATTTGTCGGCGTAGACGCACGAGCGCTCCTCCGCCACGCTCGGAATCGCTCGGTCGGGCCCTGAAGTGCCGTTTAAACTTTAATTTCAGCTCCCTCTCGCGCGATGAATTACTCTCGCGGCAAACGAGGTCGAACGACACATGGCGCTAACGCACGCTCGTTGAACTACTTTCGAATTTTGAAGTTTGCCGAGTCGGAGTGTCCCGGCCAGAATCTTTCCCGACGCCGACAAGGACGACAACGACCGTTCGCCACGCTCGTAAATTGGATTTTTATGGAAATGCCGTTGTAACGGCGTGCCAGCATCGAGGAGTCTTCGACGATTACCTAACGACCCCGTTAGAAAATCGTCTTGGTCCACTTTCGCATGACGTTCCGTGGACTCGGCGTCGATTCGTCTAATTATAAACTCCAGCCGGAGGAGCGTGACGATTTCGATCGCCGTTCGATCGCTCGGAAACCATCTGTTCGCGTATTTACGGAACCTGCGGAGGTTTATTAAAGTTCTTGCCGATACACGGGCAAAAAATCGATCGGCGACTATCGAGCAAGGACGCGACTAAAAATACGCGGTGTACCCCGTGGCACGTTGCTCCGTCCGACGAGGCACGGTCCCGATCTCCTCCGAGTCGTCACTTTCTCTCGGCTAGCGCTAAAGGTCAACTCCGTTTTTATCCAGTCAGACGTATTGTCATTACGCGACGTTTCGTGGCTCGGCGATCGCTGCACCGATTACCGGACGCGTTCACCCTTTTCCACGACTTTCTCTCGCCAAATTGGAGCCGGGAATTCCAGTTCCTGTCTAACCCTTTGCACTCGATAAATTTCCTACGCCGCGAAAGTTCCACCGACGCACAGTGGGGCAAACTGCTAATCTAGGAGTGCAAAGTGATGACCGCTAATAATGATAGATGATTTTGTATTACATATATCTATTTTATACATATTAAATAAGTATGAAAAAGGCAAATAAACTTGCTTAAGGTTGTTACGCAAGTTTCCTTTGGAGAAAGACAGAGTTAGGATACAGATGAAGTTAGAAATCTAGTATAAATTTCTAATTACAATGAAGAGAAATTCTTATAAACTGTTTTTATAAATATAATATACATACATCAAATTTCTAATAAAATTAATAATAATAACAATGAGAACAAAATAATATTTACATCTTTAAAGCATAATTATTGCTCAAAATATGAATACAATATAGAGTAAATTTAATCTTGTACATATAAAAGGTAAGAATATTAAATTGCAAATGGAAATTACATTGCGAAACAATATTATTGAAAAATATGAAGTTTCAAATTACTGATCCTCTACTTCGATTTCTTCTTCTGAAGTAGTCTTCATAATTCGAATGTAAAGGAAGAGTTTTTATTTCATCTTTAAAGATGCAAGCATTGTACTTCGTCGCAAACGTTGTTGGCATCGAATTATTCCAGAAAGTAGTAAATAACTTGCTCAACTCCACATGGCTGCACTCGTATTTGATGAAAACAAAAACTATATATCCCATTCTTATTGTTTATAAGAAAATGAACACGAATACAGGCGAATCTCAAGTATTTCATGAAAAAAGCTTAGAAAATTAATTTATTAAAAAAGCTTCTTAAAATAAATTTTTTCTTTCGTTTTAGAATATAAAAAATATATTCTTTGAATTTTATAGTTTCCAAATCCATGTGGATAGAAATACAGGGTGTAACAAAAATGTTGCAGTCCCTTAAAAGGTAATTCCTGAGGTGATTTTAAACAACTTTTTCCTTAGCGAAAATGTTAGATGAGGCTTTGTTAACGCGTTATTAACGAAAAACACCGACCAATAGTAGCACGAATACAGTGGATGATTTCAGCGCGGGCTCCAGCTGTAAGTAGTATTGGCCCGCCATCGACCGCGCCATCATTAATCCGCTGTTCTCGCTCGCTGATTGGTCGGCGTTTTTCGTTAATAGCTCGTTAACAAAGTCCTACTTAACATTTTTGCCAAGGAAAAAGTTGTTTGAAATTACCTCAGGGATCATCCCTTTCAAGAAACTGCAACATTTTTGTTACACCCTGTATACCAAGCACAATTAGTTTTACGATTCTAAACATTAAATAGTAGGTGAAAGTAATATTCTTTAATTTGATAATATTTTTAATGTCAACGCTCCTCATCCCTTGTCATGCTTACAAATAATTCATTTGACAAGTAAAAATGTCAATTTTAGCTCTTATGGATATTTGTGATGACTAAACTGTGGGTTTTTATGCAAAATAAAATTTTTACAAGCATAAATAGAAAGTTGGAACTTAAATAATTGTATTGTATTGATATACAATAGATCTGTTATTTAATTTTCTAAACACTCTAGAATAGTTTGTATATTTTAATATCTATCGACAGTTCGGTAGAGTTTTATGCATTTCGAATAGCCATAAATACGTAAAGATCCGCAGTCTAGTGAGATGACATCGGTTGTTGCATCAAAGACCTACTCTATGTTTCATTTTTTTACTTTTGCATCTTAAATTAGCATTTTGCCCCACTTTGGCAATGCGGACAAATCTCGCGAATCAAACTATTAAAAAATAAAAAAATGCAAATTAATAGAGCGCTGGACGTTCTACGCATCGAGCGCAAAATGCGCGACGCGATGGGCGCAGTTCATTGGGTTTCCACGCGATGGATGTTGGCTCCTCCGTGTTCGAGGTCTGGTTACACATTGTAATCCCGCGGCGCCGGATTTTGTTTGCTCGTTCTATTATTGCCGGTGTTGACACTGCTGATTGACCCTAGAACACTTGCCGTGTCAGAGCCAAACACAAGTCGGTTCGCCGGCTGCATTCGCTGCCGCCTTGTCGCACCTTAAACATTAATTTGGAACAGCCGCGGCTGCTTAACCGGGCGAGCCTTTCCCGAAATCGCGAGGAACTTGCTCGAGACGGTCTTAAATAATTATCTCGAGAGATAACACGGCCCGCTGCTTACACCTCTGCAGGTTGTGTCACCCGTAAATTACATTAAGTCCCTGGCGCATTAAAATTGCGTGTTTAGAAACCAGCGTTTGAACTCCCTGATGAATTACGGTTCGGATTTTTTGCCCCGAACTTAATTAGCTTGATGCGCAAAGGTTGTTGAAACGGTGGCACGCTCAAACAGCGGCTTATTAAATGGGGAGAGAGGCGAGGCAAAGCGAAGCGGCGATTTTTCTCGCGGTCTTGAAGGCGAATTCCTTAGATGCCGCGAAGTGACAAGAACGATG
Source organism: Perdita meconis (assembly GCA_030770465.2). Taxonomy (NCBI): domain Eukaryota; kingdom Metazoa; phylum Arthropoda; class Insecta; order Hymenoptera; family Andrenidae; genus Perdita; species Perdita meconis. Next base: position 7,130,111 of record JASKOS020000004.1, read on the forward strand.
ACTCTTCGCCGCTAAAATAGATCTGTTACGCTGCGAAAGTCCAAAGCACGTAAGGAAGTTGGCAAGCGAGTCCCCACGAGCGAATTCGAGGATATACGCGGATGTTCGGAATCGTCGCGGCTGTCAAGGCGCGGACATCGACGCGAAACCAGTTAAGACGCGCCGTCGGTTTCTAATTAACGCGCATCACTCGGGTGCCAGAACCCTCCTCGCTCAATAGACTTCCTCATTGTGTCTACGCCGAGCGCCGCGAACCCTGGATCGCATCGAAATACTTGGATCCCGTTAAAGTTTACCACCAGCCCATTCGGTCGCATCGCTCGCAAACATCTGAATTTTTATCTCCGTGAAAGCCGGCTGTCTTTCCGCGCCGAGCGTTTTGCGCAGCATTTTATAGGTCACCGTGACCGGTAGTGACTTTACACAATAGGTCCGAGCTGGAAACATTTTAATTGCTCGATCTCGGGATCGTTCTGTCAATCATATAACATTGGACAACCATAACTAGGTCTCGACGGTGAGACGGAGCGTAACGCGCGTCTCTTTCGACGCGAAGCTGACGGATAACTCAGTTTCGAAGCGGGTAACTTGTCTATCAGAATTCTGACCACTCTCGCCTCAATCGGTAACAGAATCACCCCCCGAAGTCGTAAACAACGGATATTCCTCCCAGCTTCGTCGCTAATTGTCTGACCACGCAGCGACGTGATTCGCTAAACTCGATGCGATTGAACTTTATGAGTATAAGGGTGAACCCGGAAGTGACTGCGGCGCTCGATTCACTTTTCAAGAAGCGGTTACACGGTGCGGCGACGGATTTATTTTCGCCGTGACTCTGCGAATCGAAACTCTATACGCGCTACTTATTGCGTATCAACTTATTGCGTACTCTTCACGTAGAGATCCCGGTTTTGAACGTGTATTAAAAATACACGTGTACACATGAAACTAATAGATCCGCGTTTGAATACGTGTAGTCTAACCTTTAGAGGGCCGGCATTTTTCCATTAAAATTTTTAACCTTTTTTTCCGAAAAATTTGTGCATATATGCAACCTACATGTTCCGCAGAGTCCCCACATTAGTTGCTAGCAAGGATAAAAATTGAAAATTTTGAAATTATAGTGCCTATAATTATTTTTGAGGATACTGATTGCAATTATTAAATCAGATTCTGAAAATTTCCAATGATTGAACCAACATTACGGATTTTTAGGCAAATACTTATGAGCATAGACGGAGCTACTCTAGCGTTATCATAAAGCTATCAATGTAAACGTAGAAAGTTTTTGTCTCTTTCTTATTTTTGTATTCAATTTTTATTTCTGTTCTTTGTTTGTTTATCTCATTTTAGCTTTTAACTATTTTAGAGTTATTTTCATTTTTCTATTATTTTTTATTTTACAAACTATTAGTTCTGGTAATACTGTTTTGGTAAACCTCAAAATATGGTGTTATGCACAATGAAATATTGCAAATAGTGGATACATAGCGAGTTCGACATTTTCTTTTACTCGTAACTAAACTGCAGACATTTCTAGTATAGCAATTTTGAATCTGTTAAAATACACAAGGAAGTGCATAAATACAAAAATACATAAAATATCGAAAACAAAATATATTTTATGATATTTAGAAGGTAAAAGACACTTTTATTTCTGTTGACTCTCGGTTTCTATGTATTTGAAAATATGAATTTGTATAAACATCCGCAGTCTAGTCATTACACACATTACGCATTGCCGCCATAGAGCTCACGATGAATTTCAATGACAAAGTTTAGGAAAATGACGTCCTTTCAGTCGACAGTCATTGTACCATTGGATGTTCAAATACACAGATACAGGGTGTTTCGTAATTCGTGGGAAATCTCCGAGATACAGATACTAGACACGAAAATAATGAGAAAAGTTCCTATGCAATGTACTCAGAAATTGTTAGTTTATTAGTTACCCGCGGTTTTATATTTCGTAAAATGTCGACGTAACAAAGGCATCTCCTGTAAGGTCAGTGACCGCGATTTGGGCCCCTGCATCGTGGAAAAGTATCAGTTGCGTTACATTCGTCATAATTTCAATTTTTAATTACAAAATCTGTGATTTTTCATTCGAAGAAACATCTCATCCCAATACACGTTGCGAGTCACCCAGGCCCACTTAGGCCCAGAGATGCCTGAGCTTTTAAGCGCGGTCACAGGCTTTAAAGGGGATGAAGCAGTGTTACGTCGGCATTTTACGAAATGTAAAACCGCGTCTAACTAATAAACTATCCATTTCCGGGTATATTGCATAAGAACTTTTCTTATAATTTTCGTGTCTAGTACCTGTAACTCGGAGATTTCCCACGAATTGCGAAACACCCTGTATACAAGTTTATATACATTTCAAAAATAGAAAAGTTAGTACATAGTAATTTCACGGGTTTAATCGGGATCTCTATCTTCGCGTAATTTAAAATGGAATAGAAATAGAAAATAATTAAGAGCCGGTTAATCGAAGTTCTACTAATAATTTAAACCGCTAAAAACAATTAGTCACTTGCGCTGAAATATTATCCTAAAATTGAACTGTTCGCTTGCGGTCCTAATTCAATCGTCAGACACTATGCAGCTGCAATGCCCAACTTTGAGGTCTACTGCAGAATAATCTACTGCGCAGAAAGAGTGACCTCAAGAAAAGAAAGGGCAGAAAATAGTTCATCTACTTTCTTAACCAGTCCAAACGCTTCTTCCGGTTCCGCGCTTCTTGGAAGTTCTCCCACAGCAAAAGTAAAGAGAGGGAAGCAGACAAATGAAGTAACAATCTTGTAGCATTCGAGGAACTTTATTAGTCTTCCCCGTGAACAAGTCGTGAAAAGTTTTAATTATACTTTTTGCGAACGCTTTAACGTCCCGTTATCCGCCAGCACGGAATAGTGAAAAAAAAGTTCCGTTTAATCAAGTAATTCCGAGTGAAATCCGGTTCTCTGTTTATTCCTTCATTACGCTCGGTTATCAGGCAACGGCATCGGACTAAGATCGGTAGAAAATGAAGAATAAGCGATGCACTTGAGGCACCCCGACGCGAGCCTACGCTCCTCCGCAGCCTCCCTTGTCGGTGCTTTAACCACCTACGTGCCGCTTTCTGTGCCGCTGACACCCGCTAATTATAATTTGTGTCGTGAGTTACATGCAGCGCGCTCGGCGAATAGACGGGAAAAGGGATAAGACGTGCCTGGTCGCCTCTCGACTCCATCGCAGCAACATCACACGGCGCGATTTCCCTTCCTATCGAGCCGGCTCTCCCGTTTTTCATCCTTCGTCCCGCCACCCGGAAATGCAAGCAGCGGTCGTCCCTAATCGCCCTAACGACAGTGGTTTACGCTCGGGATAAAAAAAGGGAAGGCAAGACGAATTTCCTCCGAGCCGTTGGTCCTTTTTCCCTGGCCCGAGGTTTTTCTCTTCCCCGACTTCGCCTTGCTTCGCCCCGTTCCACCGGCTCTTCCTTTTTTTCCTGCGCTGTTTTCCGAGCTGATTGATTTTCCCGCTATCCGTACTTTCGTCGGGGGAACGTGATCGAAAAGTTAAGTTGCAACGCTGCGCCGTGCCGCGACGAGAAAGCGTTAAGGACGCTCCATCGAGTCTCGAATGAATTCGCCCCCTGCGCCGAACGCATCGGCCTCCGCGAGGTAATCATACGCGTTTGCAGACGATTCAATCGCGCGAAGAATTTCCGTTCCCGTCTAAAGGGAGGAAAAATTCGGCCTGCCGAGGGATGAAAGCCGCGATAAACGGACGCGTGCACGCGGGCGATTTTTCTCCGCTCTTTAGAATCTTCCCCGACTGGCGTGTGTTTGGGATCCGTGCGTTGAAAGTCGCGCGGGTAAAAGGTTCGTATCGGAGAGCGGCCAGATAGAAGATAAAAGGAGGCAGGGTGGAGGGAGGGACGGACGGCCATTGCAGTCGCTGGCCGACAAAATGCGGAAAATCTGCTTTGCAAATTTCCTCGTGCGCGTCCCCCTTCCCTGCTAGACACCGACCTGTTCGAGAGCGTCTCAACGCCTTGATGAATTTACGCTGCTATCGATTTTATTCCCGCACTTTTAGCGCACTCCTTTCCGTTCGACGACCCATAACTTTCCTCTGATATCGCGGCGCTCGTTAATTATTTTATCACTCGAGTGCCTTCTGAAATATTAGAGACGCTCTTCTCGATCGCAATTCCACGAAGCGGGGGAGGAGAAATCGAGAAGAAACGTTTGATCCCTTCCACTTTTGCGCTTGAGAACAACTTTTAAGCGCAGCGTTGCGAACGCGATTATGCAATTGCAACGAGGCTGCCAGCGAGCGATTGCGTCGCGTCGAAGTCGACGAGGAGGCCGTGCGTAATCAATCGATACATCGTACACTTTTCTCCGCTAGCCGTTATGACGTCAGGTGTCATCAGTTAGAAAGGAGCCAAGGAGAACTGCATTTCTGGCCGGCATAACTGCATTTATTAGCGCTTGAAGGCCGAGCAATCGAAGAAAGTCCCACGTGCATCTCCTCCGCGAATCTTGGACCTCGTCGAGAGCGACGCGTTGCTCAATTTCACAAATTTCAATCCGGGTTCTGCGGCTATAGTACCACCACTTCTCTTGCTCACATCTCTGACACTATTCTCAAATCAGTGAATTCAAGAATGGTTTTCTGCGTTGTTGTACTTGACTAGTCAAAGGCGTTTGACACTATCGATCACTCTTTATTATGCGCGAAATTACAGAAGCTTGGGATGAGAGAAGGGCCCCTTGAATTAATAAGATCCTACATGTCTCAACTCACACAAGTTATACTTACTAACTCCATACCATCGTTTTCTGCATCTCGGTTTGTCACACGCGGTATTAATAATAATCTCTTTATTTACGGGTATGCACCCTTTAGTGTATACAGCGCTAAATAAAACAACGCACAGCTAGGTAGAACAACGCAAGAACAGAAAAATCTTTTTAAACTAACATTACAGCTATTTAACAAATTGTTATATAAATACAGTATTTCAATAGGTGATGGGCGTTGTAACCCCAAGAAGTTTAGTAGTTTACATATTAACTGAAGATATCATATCATATAAGAGAGAGTACAAAACACGCTTTAAGGAGTATAGAGAATCGTGAAAATAATTTAATCTGTTGGCAAATGTTATTACACAGTGTTCTGTGATCTTCCTTAGATCTGCTCCTATATTATTATTAATTTCGCCCCGACTATGAATCTCCGATGAGTGAAATCGAACGAATGCGCGGCGGCGCGAACAAGCGGAGTTTGAAACGCGCGTTGCGTTTAATCAGAAAGCGACGCGACGTCGTACTGACAATGGTTATTACGAATTCACGACTTCCTCCATTTTGCTAAAAGCTTCGTCGTTGGTCTTTGCGAAGTTCCCTAAAAGCCGCGACGACACAACGAGTCGTTAGGACGTTCGCTAAAACTACCGCAATCGCGGACCCGGGCCTCCGCAAAGTCTGTCGAAACTTTTACCATTGCGGTCTCGGGCCTCCGCGAAATTTGCGAAAAAGCCGCGCGCGGACCGCGGAAAATCTCGCTGAAACTTTCGCTGTTGCAGCAACCCCACGAAATCGCTGACGTTCGGTTAAGAGAAACGCTATTGTTCTTGTTGCAGAAGGTGGACCCCGAGCTGATATTTACGAAACAAGAACGAATAGGGAAGGGCAGTTTCGGCGAGGTGTTCAAAGGCATTGATAACAGGACCCAGCAAGTTGTTGCCATCAAGATCATCGATCTCGAAGAGGCGGAGGATGAGATCGAAGACATACAGCAGGAGATCATGGTGCTGTCCCAGTGTGACAGCCCCTACGTCACCAAGTATTATGGGTCCTACCTCAAGGTAAGCCTTTAAGTCTATTTGTCTTTCATATTATAGGGTGACTTGACCAGTGAATGAACACCCTCCTAGTGAAAGAATATTGTTAATATTGGGTTAGCAAGTAAATTTGTTCGGTTGTTGCCTTTCACTTCACACTGAAAGATCAAACGAACTTACTTGTCAATCCACTAGAATATAGTATTATTAAAATTTGGAGATTGACAAATAATTTTACAATATATTTATTTCATTAACAAATAAATTCCTTCAATTTTATAAACTGGAATAAAAGCAAACATCGAACGGACTCATTTGGCAACATAATATGAAAAATGAACACCGATCACGATCTTTCCACGTTGAAACTTCTGTGGTTGTAAAATAAAACAACGCATGTCACATATTTTCATTTTCAAGATATTCGCGTTTAAAGTTTAGAAACATCAATACTGTCTTATGTACTCGACTTTTCTGATATTCTTTTATTTTTCATTGAAAAAATTCTTTTAATGCATTTTTTCTCTAATAAAAATATAAATTCTACTTTCTAGATCTCGGATATGGAATAAAATCAAATTTTTTGAAAATGTGCTATACGTCGTTTTGCCTTACAACACAGTAGCTTCAGTGGAAACCCATGAATGTGTCGCAAACACATTTTCCTTCTTACTTATGACTAGACATTAAGTAAACAATTTGATAAAACACTGTCTTTTCCTTACTGGTGCAAATGTTGCCTCACTTGATAGAGAAAAGTAAAGAATTGCATTGAAAACCATGTCCTTTTTATAAATACTATTCTGCTTATTCACGGCAGTGCTTCTGTTCATCCATTTAAAATTTTAAGAAAGATTATAGCTATGAAACATTATTAGAATTGTGATCTTACGACTGAAACAACTTTTTTACTGTTTTAGTACTTAGCGAATTGAATAAAAATTTGTAAATTCTTACTATTACCAGACTTGTAAATTCTTGCTATTACTAAACTTGTAGTTTGTGTTCATTCACTGGACAATTCACCCTAGTTACCATCAACTTTGCGTCTCTGTAGAACGATGCTACCCAACCTTTCTTACTCCAAGCCATCGATACTTTATGTAGCATTAAAACTCTAAAGAATCTGTTACTATTTTGTTATACGAAAAAAATTGCAAGTGGAAAAAACTTCCGCAGTAGCAAATAATTCACAAGAGAATGCAAGCTCTTGTGGTCAGGCTCAAGTCGAGCGTGAAAAAGCATTGGTAAAATTATGAGCTGCGGTCGACGACAGATTCGCAGAGCGACACCTTTCTCTCGCCGTTTCGAATCGATGATTTTCCACAATATTTTTGCGCGTGCAACTCGAACGAAACCTCTTCGGTCCACTATTGGCGAGACTCGGTCAACACGCCCCATCATTTTTCATAGGCGAAGAATAGGAAGGGCTTGACGGTCGGTTAACCGTCGCTTCCGGCTCGACAGTGTCGCATAGGCGCTTCCGCTTCCTGCCGAGTCGGTTCAGTGTGTTCGGTCGAAAGTATTGTAAAATAAAATCGCATTCAGCAACGTCATTCTAATATTTCATCCCGACTCTTTGTCCGCGCTTTCAGTCCGGCTCTTTCGCCTGTAAATCCCATCGATAAATATTCCAGCATTAACTTTGGCCACCCGAAATATGTCCACCGTAGCTTTTCCACGCTGATTTTACTTGTGTATCTACAAGTATATGTATATTTTATATCTGTATATATATTACTTGTATATTTTACTTGTTCGCATAAATCGGAGCATAGAGAATTAATTTCTTTCGACGGATTTCTCGGTTTAACGACAACTTGGACTCTAAATTTACGAACAATTTGATCACTTTACAAGCGCGCAAATACCGTATTTTGTCGACTACTTAACGGCGCAACAAAAGGAGCAGAGTCGAAGGTGTCTTAGTCCGTTCGACGAAAGCGTGTTGGGAATCTCGCAGAACACGACTTTTCACGGTTCACCAGGTTCCTCTGGAGCATGGAGGCCTATGCAAACGCGATCCAGCGACCTTTCTGTGGCCACGATCATCTAGATACCGTTAGGTCAATAATCCATAGTGCTGCATTACAATAAATTTCTCGTCGAATAAAATTATTATGAATTAGGTGGGGGCGAATTCCTTTCTTCTTGATAGGGTAATTCCGGGAGAAATGGATCAGTTAAATATTTTCTAAACTATTCTATATACGAGCAACATGTTAGTTTTATTTTAATGCAATAATTAATGATTAAGATTTTAATTTTACAAAATGATGGAGAAAATAAATATTTTAGATTTTAGGAGCTATAATAATTTTCCATTGTGGTTATAATGAATTGAATTATTCTGTTATTTGAATAAATGTTTGTCTCTATCTCAAAAGTTAAACGTTAGTAACATTTAGGTATAATTTGATCTTAGAACGATCATGTTTCAGACATTCGTAATGATTTAATTAAATCGTCCATTTAGGGTAAGATGAACTCAGCAATTTATTGCTACAAACAGGATTTACGCGATAGTTTTAATGAAAATTACAACAGACTTTGTTTTTCTCAGTGTATATATTAGAAGTCTTCATAAATTAGAAATTTTTGATCAGTATATTTAATTATTCAATAATATATTCGTTGCGGCTCGCATATAATGTTTTGTTTCCATCTTTGGTTCACAGTGATCCAAAGTTTGCTAATCACTGGTTTATACTAAGTTTACGAACTGCTTGCAAATACTGTGTGCGAACAGTGCTCGCGAATTGCTCGGTAGTGTATACGCAGCTTAACAATCACTACTCTGCGAGATAGCTCTCGACCGACATAAAAACCATCGAAGTGACTGCAGATGTTGCAACGCGTCCATTACCGATAACAATGCGTCACTACTAAATATCTGGGCAACTAGGAGCAGAGTTGGCACCGAGGCCAATCAGTCCTGCAAAAAGCAGCCCCTTAAACAAGCCGACTTTTCTTGTGACCAACGGAACCATGCCGGGAGATCGATATTTGGACCGGGATAGTTGCCTAAAAGACAGTGTCTCGGGATTGTCGAAATTACGATCGGTTTCTGTGTTCATACTCCGGTTGAACCGCCGACAATCGGATGGGCAACTAACGATCGCTAATGACCGTTTCGCGCGGTCGTTAAGGAAAGTTCTCCGTCGGGGCTTCATATCGGGTGCCGCTTCATTTCATAGGTAATCATCTTAATTTTCCGCTTCCCAGGCCCGGAAACGAAGAGAGTGACTGTACCCATTCTCGTCTCTCCGAGTCCCCCGAGAGGATCGCCGCACTCGTTTCCACCCTTGTCTCGCAATTAATGCCCGACCCGCTCGACGCAGATCGCGCGGACTAACGATCGCTCCGACTCCGCTGTGCATCGCGCGGAAACGCGAGGCTCGAACCATCGATAATTTCTCTCTAATAGGCGCAAATTACGCGTATCCGCGCGTAAATTTGAGGGTCGTTCGCGTCGAGTCTGGCCCGCGGTAAAAAGCGGATGGATCCCGCGGTTTATCGAGGCAAAACGGTTCCGTCGATCGCCACGAATTATCGCCGCACAATCTCTGAATTTCGGTTCGGCGCGCGGTATACGCGTCGAGGAGATTACGAGCGTAGCGTCGCCCGCGCGCGTCTTCGATATTGATTTTTGCGGAATCGCAGCGTGCAACGGCAATATAACGTTAAACCAGACCGTCCTCGCGTTGCGTGCGATTATATCCCACGGCACGCAACCATTGTGCCGCTATTAATCACAGCCGCGCGGACAAAAGGATCCACCGTCCTCCGCAATCTCATTCCCGATATCCTATTCTCCATCGATGCCACGGAAAGAACTACGAACCAGAGAGCGAACAAAAGCTCTGGCCTCTTCCGGAGATTTCCTCACGCTCGGCCTACGAGATCTCATTTTCCATCGTCTCCCACTTCTTCCACGAGGACCTATCCGCCTCTCGCGTGTTCCTTGCTTATTTGCACCTCGCCGTTTTGCTGCGAACAATGCCGCGGCCCCATGACGCATCCGCGATAATTGTTAGCCCGAAAAGAACGTCGAAAGATGGAGCGGAATGCCTACGCGACCGTCTACGCGCCTGATGTCATCGCGTAACGGCTGTATCTGCTCCTCCGAACGTCTCCGCTTCCCTGACTGGTATTTCTGCCTCCGGCGACTCTTGTGTCGACCGACTCGGAGAACAACAGTTACCAGTTTGTGCAGCCGCTCCTAACTGGCTACCGTGATACTCGATGAATGATTTCCTCTTCTAGACGCTTTTCCTATATCCGCTGACGCGCGAAATTTGCGGTTCTTTGTATTACGGTATCCGATTAATAACCGTCGACGCAAGGCACTTCGAAATTTCAATTGACAAATATTTGGAAGAGTCGACAGGGCTTTGACGATGGCTGAAGACCGGTAGCTCCGTGTTATTTGATTTGTCTGGTTTTCAGTTTTTTTTTTCGCCTGTTACATAGAAAGGCAATCACTCGCCTGACTAGTATAAGTTAAATCCTCAAGTGAAACATTACGTTAGAACGCTCATATCGCTAACATTTGCAAATAAATTGGGGGCATAAAAATACCGTTAGAAAACTTATGGTATCTACTTTTCAATGAGTCCTTAATAGTACTCTAAAAAATCAATATACAACAAGAAACTTCAACTGATTCTAGCTGAAACGTGATAGCCACCCCCAACATTTTCAGGGTCGTTGCCACCCTTTGGAGTGCACGATTGCAGATATAAAAAAATACATGCCGATTATTTTTCATAGTTCTACAAGTGTGCAAAGTTTCATCCAAATCGGAGAATGACAGTTCCGTCGTGTTACTTGTCAGTCGACTTTATTACACTGACAGCAATTTTTTGTGTTATCATAATGTGACTAATCTTTCTTTATAAAGGGGTTTTTTCCGTTTACTACTACTAAATAAATAAATAAATAAGTTAAAAATCTCTATGATGTGAAACATCACGCTTATTTTAATTGTTACAATCGTATGTTTATTCACTCTAACAGGTCACATGTACATTCAGATCTTTTCCTATAATCATCGCATGCACTTAAATCTTCATTACGTAATATTTGACCGTAATTTATCGTCTGTTCATACATTTCTCATTCTACTTATATTTTACTTGTATATTTTTTTCTTTTTTTTCTTTTTGTATTTTTCTTTTAGCTCGTACTTTTTGTATCTTTATTTTCTTTGTGCTAATGAGTTCTTTTCCCGTAAATAAATAAATAAATAAATAAACATGCATCCGAAGAAAATGTTGAGGTCCTCCCAAGCTTAGTAAACCGACGCGAGTTAATTCGCGTTGCCGTTGTAGGCGAAGCGCAACGAGAGGAAAAGTCTCATTCTCTTCCCCGTTCGCGATTGTAACCGAGACTTTTCCTCGACGGGCTCGCGGACCCGTGACGAGAGCGAGCGTTGTGTCGCGTCTGGTTTCGAAATCGCGAATGAGAATGTCTGAGATTCGTATTTTTCTCGGCGCAGGCAAGAAAAGCGCGAAAGACACATCTCGACGTGGGTAGGTAGGTCGAGGCAAGCAATAACAGTCATCATACTTCGACGACACTCCTTAACGTTTCTCAATCCGGATGCATCGCGGATATGATGAAGGCGTTTCGTCGCGATTCTCTTCTCGCTGCCTCCTCGCCGCGTGCTTTTCTCTCCCCCTTTCCCTCCCCCCGACAGACGGATTATTATTGTTTCGCCGACGCTGGTGTGCGTCGAGTCTAGTCCGTGAATGCTGTTCACCGTTATTCTCCTCTTTTTCTGCGCGTCATTATTTAATGCCTTCCCCATTCCCTTTTACCGCGAGTAATTACAAACTTTCGAATTGATAGTCGAGTACTTTCCGAGCCTCGGACCGTCCGATTAAATTGTTCTCCCTTCCGTTTCGCCCGGAATCATTTTAATTCCGCCCCTTGTTTCCGAATTGATGGAATCCGTTGTTAACGGATTCGCGCGGTTTCAGGGTAACGCGGAATCGGAGCGCCGCGGCGCGTGCAGCCGTCGAGGATCCTGCGGCGTTCCTCCTGAGCGGCTTTCTTGCCTATTACGCTCGCTTCATTGTTTCCCGAACAAAAGGCGATTCCCCGCGGCGCGGCGCGGCGCGTATTTGCGGCGCGCTCAGACAAGAATGAGCATCTCGGATCTTATGAATGAGTAAATCTAATTGGACGCTTATTACGCGACGGTTCGGTCTCTGACGCTGAACGATCGTTCTTCCAAGTGAATTACGATTCCATCGGGCTCGCCTTTTTTCGACGATCGATCGAGTACAGTGACCGAACACAGCGAGGACCGTTTAAGAGGAAAGACATATGCGGATTAATAACCGTGAACCACTTTTCCGCGACGGTTGTCTCGAGGGAAAAAAGTCAACTGCGAAGGAGGACAACTTTATGTAACGTCGTTGCGATTCCTCGCGACCAAGCCGCTATTATTAGCCGGCCAATTTCCTAATGGCTCCGATCTCCCGTTTGATGCCGATCCCAGAATAGACAGGCCTCCGCGAGTCACCTAAACGACGATGAATTTCTTTTTTGCAGCGACCTTGTGGTCCGCGTCTTCCTCGTCGCTTCGTTGCAATTACTTCTAATTGACGATCCGCGTCGGAATTGTCCGCTTTCACTCTCACCGGAGCACCGCCCGATGTCGACAGACCCCAACGATTAATTCCACGTGTCTTTCCTCCCTTCGACTGCATCTCCGTGCAAAAGCTCCCCCGCGATTCGCTGCATCGAAACCATGCGATTAACGTTGCTCAAGTCATCGTCGCAGACCGTTCGAACTAAGAAAACCTACTCTCCGTTTTCGCGGAGGTTGAATCAGCTGCTACTTAAAAATCGAGCGATAGCTTCGACTTAAATTGCACAATCGTTTGAAATCACACAAGAAGGGAAGCTACCATGTTCAATAGAAGCATGAAGAAAGTCACAAACATTACATTCAACAACTCCAATATCAAGTGGTCTATACTTCGGGCCAATTCAACTGGCCGTTCAAGGTCACCATTTTCTGTCACTTTTTTTTAGAGAAAAATGACCCTACGAAGAATTCTGTACCCCTGTGAAGTATTATATGCTTAAAAGTCTTCGTCTTCACAGAAGATACAAGAAGAAAATCTGACCTTGAACGGCCTGTTGAGTTGACCCGATGTGTTAAATATCTCGGAACTTACCTCGATACCAAATTACTTTGGAAACAGGTCATCGAAGACAGAGTTCATAAGTTTTATTCTGCTTTCAAAATTGTCTATCCTCTGATCTCATAAAAAACAAGACTAGATATCAATATTAAACTATTCCTTTACAAATCATGCGCTAGAGCCATTCTCTTGCATGGTCACCAAATATGGTCCACTACAGTCAATACGCACTTGAATAAAATACAGATTCAGCAAAACCAATTCATAAGACTTATTCTTAATCTCACCCAGGGAACACTCCAATTAAATTTTTGCATGAAGAAGCCAATGCCCCATTTATAAACCAATACATAAAAAAATCAACCAATACAAAATAATAGACACGAAAACCGATTGTTCAGACAATTAGAACAATACGACATAAATACGTACCGCATGAAAGCTAAAGCCAAAAGACCCAAATTGCTAATTTAAACCAAAATATGGGTAAATTTTTATTTCAGATAAAAGAGGTTTTTGAAAGTTTTTAACCCAAAATCATACACAAGACTCAGTAAATCACAAATATCGATCTGTCTACAGAAATCTATCAGATAAATGTAGGTAGAAGTATTACATTCCAGGAACAACCAAACTCAAAATTTAAGAGAAGAAAAAAGGAAAAAAGAATCATAAATGAATTCCGAAGTCAAGCAGCATTAGAACAAGGTGCGGGGGAGTGTCTAGTCTAGACCTATCGGGATTTAAATCCACGCCCATATCCGAGTCAGAGAAATAGCCTACGAAAATGCACGGGATTCGAATATCATAGAAGTGAAAATTAATTCGGTCGCGTCGTTCATCACTGCCATCGGCACGCCTGTTGTTTTCTGAAAGGCGGAACAAAAGGACGCACGCAATAGGGAAGCAGAATCAGTTATTAATCACTCGTCTGTTCCCTACTATTTTGCTTTTTTAACGACAGAACGAATGGACGAATCGCTTATTTGCGTAGCTTCGGAGAAAAGTTTGTGTACAGGGTGTCTCATCCAACTTTATAATAATTGCCCTTATAATTGCTCATAGCAAAAAATGTTTCGTAGTTTCATGTGAAAGTTGAATGTTATCTTAGGGCGCATATTTTATTGTTATTATTTTTATATGTATAAGCAAACGTGTAAAGGTCAACATTGTTTCTTTTTAATGGAATTATGTATTTTTTAATATGCATATCAGGCGATATGCAGATTGAAATTCGTTATAAAAAAGTATTAAAGCTACTTATATAAAAAAAGTTAGTAATTTAAATCATTCCCCCTGAAATTTTCTTATGAGACCACTTGAAGAATAAAGTTTACTTTGAACCTTCAACTAGAGTAGCTAATAAGTAGACAGCAGATGTTTATGCAAATTTATATTTTTAAGAACATACAAAAGGACTTAAATCAACTTAAAAAGGGAACATGGTGTAATTGGCTGAAATCCAGGTCATTTTTCAGAATTTTCTGTGACGAAACTATACATGCAATCTTTGTCGAACTTCAAGGCTATAATATTACTCATTAATCAAAGAAGTAAAAACATTTTTTTTATGTACATACAAATAATTAGGTAGTTTCAAATGCTGTAAATGTTTCGAAGTAGCTTCAGTATTGAAAGTCGTTTCTAAAAACTGGATAGTTTTGTATTTGTAATAATATTACACTGCGAATGAACCTCAATACGCGTTCAGAAATGCAAATTTATGATAATGATGAGTTTTTGAAATGATAGTTATAATTTTCACTACAAAGACATCCAGTTAATTGTGCAATAAATATGCACAGCATAATTAGCCCTCTTAAATAAAAGTGTCATTTGCTTTCTGAGTATCATAAAATGTACTTTATTTTCGATATTTCATGTATTTTTGTATCTATCAACATTCTGATGCAGTTGAGCACATTTGAAATGTCCATAAATTCATAAACATCCGCAGTCTACTAATAAGAAACAAAGTATTATTGCGAAATGTAATAAACTATCATCTAATACGTACAACAATATAGCACAATTATTACTCTATCGATTTCACAAATAGTGTGATACAAATAATAATTATTTTGTGTTTTTCATAGTAGCGTTGTGGAATTATTTAAATGGAAACATCTCTTAGACATAAATAGCTTAATAGTTTTGTATAGCGAATTTCGAGCTGCTTGTATTAAAAAATACATCATTAGATTTAAAGAAATCGTGTTGACCTTTTCATCTGACCTTTGTGCGTTCACTTCGATAGAGCTAATAACAAAACGGGCCCCCACAGAAATCGTTCAATTGTCGTATGAAATATTTTTTGCTTTCAGCGATAATAGAGAAAAAATCAAAATATCAAAATGAGGTGAGACACCCTGTAGATATCTTCAACAGGGTTTCGATTCTGGAGTTATCAGCCCTTCGAAAATCTCTTTAATCTTTGTAAGAGAGAATCCCAAAGTGTTTCTGCTTTTGAAGCTTTCAGAATTATAGACTCGGCAATGTCTGAATTTCTAGAGCTACACTTAGGGCAGAACTTACCTTTACAGAATGAATGGTATCAAAGAAAGTACTGCGAGAAGTCTCAGCGAATGGAGCGCTCCTTCCAAGAGATTTTCTTAACGTTTCATTCGAAGTATAAAGGTTCAATTACGTCTCCCCGAAAAAATTGCACGGCCATTGCAAGTTGTTAGAGATTCTTGTGTTTCATTTGAGAGCTCTGATACTTGCAGGCATTCCACTTTGAATAGGAAAAGCGACCCCAAGGAGTCGGAGGTATAAACCCATCGGCGCGACGGGCGGAATTATGAAAACTTATGCTTTAAAGATTCATTTATTTTTCATGAACTACTTATTTTTATTCGCTGGGTATTCAACGCTTCTCGAGGACGTCTGAATGCGGAGCTTCCGGACGCCGCGTGCTCGTGACGCAGTTGTTTTTAGCGCAAGGCGACATTCATTAAACTGAAAAGCATTTTTCTCCATCCCCATTCAGCAATCATCCCTTCGCGCGAGATAAAAGAATCGCGAGAACAACTGCAGGGAGTAAGAGCTGCGAGCAGAAATAGAGATAGCACGCTGGATTATCGAATCACTTTTGTCGCACATCTTCTGCAATAGGATTAAGCCAGATTCGCACTAGCGGTCGTGATACGGTCAGATCACCTAACCTCATCGACCAAGATCGCTTCTCATATAATTATTCGTAATCCAATGAAAGCATTCATAGTACGCGATTCGATCAAGTCAAGTGAATATCTGTTGACCGTGAAATCGGTTCGCCGGTGATTATCGCTACGTTTTCACGTAATAGTATAACTTTCATCATCGTGAAAACTGTGAATCGCGTTATTATGACATTGAATTCCGTATTATGAATATTCGGGTTCCCTTTAAATCATCGACAAGGTTTCATCGACGTTGAGTTCGTCGACAATGTTGTGTATTCACCGACACATTTCAATCACCGATAATCATTTCATCGGCAATGTTTTCATTGACAATGACGTGTTTAAAAAAATAATGAGGTCAATAAAGTAACAGTATGTTCTGATAAGTTTAATTATTCGCCTCGGTTATCGGTAAAATGATTGTCGGTGATTTAAACGTGTCGGTGAATACACATTGTCGACGAACTCAGCATCGATGAAACCTTGATAATGAAAACATTGTCGGTGAAATGATTGTCGACGATTTGAAGGTAACCCGAATCTCCATCACCAGACTAAATCTTCGATCTTCAAGGTCTAAAATTATAATTATTTCTAGTAACACTTGAACTATGATTTAATAATGATCTACTAATTAGTAGAATCTTATATTACAAATATCAAGTCTGTTAATCAAGATTCTACATTACTGCAGGTATCCTTTTCATCTAAAATTAACACAATATTTAGAGAACGTCGTTGTTTCGTTTTTCCAATGATAGGACAAAGCTGAGAGGCTGCGACAGGACTTCATTATTTCTGATCGTCTAGTGTGAATGCCTTCTGGCATTCCTGAAAATTCTGGATTTTGGCTAATGCGAATCTAGCTTTACAGTATAATTCATTTCCCGACACGCAATCGCGAGTTCGCATAAGTAATAGGCAAGGCAAGCAAGCACCAAAGAATCAAAACGTTTAGTAAGTAGAACCTAGGGTAAATTAATCCACGACATCCGTTGACGTTTCTTAATTAAAAACGTCTCGTGTCGCTTACGAATCCCGGAAAGAAAAAACGAAATCCTTCTTCACCGAGTAAAGAAGCTTGAAAAGCTGTGTTTTTTCATACGCGCTCCTCGTGCCTCGGCACGCGCGACACTCGAGCGAATTCCTTGAGCGTAAAAAGAGCAAGAACACCGGACCGACTAAGTGAAATCCAAGAAGAGCATCGTAACGCGTTCCCATCGTAGTTCGCGTTTATTCTATCCACCCCTTTTCGGCTTTCGAAGCGAAGGGAGGCGAAAGAAGCGTATAGGGGAATGATTTAGCAACCCCCGGTTGCGTCTTCCGCAGAAGTAGCCTGGTTGAAAACCGAGTTGAACGAACCCTCGCGAGCCCGGCCACCTACGTCGACACGGATCTACATGAGAATAAACGCAGCTGGCCCGCGTCGCGCCTTCTGACCGTAGGACGATGATAAATGACGCCATTTTATGGCCAACCATGCACGTTCACCCTGTGAACACCGCGAGCACGTAACCACTGGTTCAGAGGTGGACACCCCGTGCTTGCACCTGAAAATTATACCCCATAAAGTCTCAGCCACTGTCGACCACGCGTCTTTCACGGCGCCTCAAACACGATCGAGAGATCCTCGCGAGAGATTCTTTCTCCTTCTCTTTCGTTTGATTTAACATCCACTTATTTCAGAATCAATCAATTTCTATTAGGACGATTTTCGACGATATTTCGATGAGCGTTTGTACTGTTCTGTAGCGTATGGCAGTAATAAGTTTTAGCTATGGAATCCTTTAAGAGATCGTATACGTTTCACAGCATCAAATCGCGATGAATGGATTGCGGATTTTATCGACAAGATTGTTTACATACTCCAAATTATACAAAAGATCAAAAATATAATCTAAGTTAGAATATTTAGAACATTGAACATACTTATTCAAGCTCCAATTTTTTATTTGTACTTCTGAACATTTCATTTTGCATAAAAATCGCTGTCTAGTGATGAGTATTTGCGAATTTCCTGGAGAACAAACAGTAAAGAGGATTTATATAGTTCTGTTTATATAATAAGAATAGAGATAATTACAATTATGACCAAATATGTACTCCATAGAATGAAAATGTTGACACTGGAAGACCGGAGAAAGATTACCGATATTCTTTTTCTATTTAAAGTGATAAATAGCTGTATTGACTATCTTTCTTTGCTCCAACTTATAAATTTCAGTACGAGTTCGCGTACCGTTCGAAATTCTTCCGTCTTTCTTGTAAACTTTTTCAGAATTAATCTTAAATTTAGCGACCCGGTTACCAGAATTTCTAATTACGTTAACGACTTCTCGAACCGAATTGATATTTTTACTTCTTCCTCTTTTATGATCAGACGTTATGTATGTCAGTTCTTTACTAGTTAGTTAATCATCGACTTCACATCAGCATGCCTAATTTATTTTTATTTGTATATGCTACAACACTATTTATCTTTTTTTTTCCATTTGCATTTGTTATTCTTGTTTTCTATTCTATAAACTGTTACCTTTACGGTAAAAAAAGAGTTCAGTCAATTGATTTAATAGTTAATCGTTAATAGCTTATAAACATTGACCGCCTTTTAATGTTTAGAAACGTACAATATAACCCCTCAACTCAATCCGAGATCTTCGCGTGTTATGGTGTCTTTCTACTTCTACTGTGAAGCTCTGCAAAAAATTGTCATGCTTCTGGAATTTTTTTTTGAGTGAACAAAATATTCAATTACACTTATTAAAAAATTTCTTTTAAATGTTAAAAATGTTAATACACTTATTGAAAGTGCAAAAAATATTTGTTTGTAAATTGTAATAGTTTATTTTAAATACATACGTCGCACTGATATGAACGCGTTATGTTTCAAATAAATAAATAGTTTTACATTTACCCAATTTCTTTCAAATCGATTGAAACCTCCGTCTTTACAATCGCTGCAAAATGAGGATAAAGTATAATTTCGAAAAAAATGCGTTCACAGTTTCAGTAAATTGAGTACAATAATTACTACATATTTCTACACGCTTTATAATACTAATTAATATTATCAAAAAGCACAAGTCACAATTTTCATTCTTATCTATACATAATAAATTCTCAAAGAGACGTTTCATTTTTTACTAAATCTGACTGGCTTAATGAATTCCCCTCAATGAATATTAATACATTAATAATACTGGATTGTATGAGTGTAGAAATTATTTAAGGTGATACCTATTCTTGTGCGATTCAGTTTAAAACCATTTTCAGCGATATTTCGATAAACGTTTGTACCGTGCTGTAATGTACGGAAGTTTTAAATAACTTCTTAATGACGCGAATATTAGAGCAGGTCAGACAAGAGTTTTGGAGAGGTTGAAGCTCTCGATTGTATCGGTGTAGAAATTATTCAAGGCGATACGTATTCCTGTACGACTCGTTGCGGCAGTTGTTGCAGTTTAAACGGGATTTAAATAGTCTGCCCGTGAAAGGATGAATTGATCCGTCATCGATCGATGCCGGGCACGGTTTTTATGTCTCCTCTGCATGGTCACCGTGGTTATCATTTTTTCCCTGTTACTTTATGCGCGAGTCATCAGCCTGTTCTCGCCCTTGCTTAGTGATTCTTTCACGAACCGGTGACCAAAGAGCGCGAATCTTGAGCATCCTTGTTCGCACCACTGATTAATCTGTCGATTACCAAAGACGCAATTACCGGATAACCAATGAATCAGCCGTACGCCCGTGCGTGAGGATGAGAGCACAGTGATTGGACATCGATGTCGGATATAATTATCGGCGAAGGTGCGGTCCGCGTTGGCACAAGCATTAGAGTAACAAAGATTGATGTTACCACTGAGAACGCTTTGCTCGTTAATAGCAAACGTGATTCGCGACAAAACTATCAGAGTTCTATTTTTTTTTTTTTTTTTTTTCTTTAGCCAAAAATGTGACTCAAAAATTTCCTACGTTTCCCAAATTTAACGCTCAATTTTCTCTATAATAAATCACAGATTCGTAACTTTAGAACGTCTATTTTCGCTAATTGGCTTCGGCCCCAAATTCTTCATTTGCATTGGTAATTTGAGAAAATACAACTCTGCCTGGCAACGCGACGAACTACGAAATTCATTAGCAAAAGAGGAAGAAAGAGTGGGAGAGGAAGAAGAAAAGGTGGGAAAAGATTGGCTAACAGTTTCTAGAAACCGAAACAGAGGCAAAGTTTCCAGACGCAAAGCTCCGGCGCGGTGTTACGTATAAAGTTGAATCTTCCACTGTTTGCAGGGAACGAAACTATGGATTATTATGGAGTACTTGGGTGGCGGCTCGGCCCTGGACTTGATGAAGGCCGGTAGCTTCGAGGAAATGCACATCGCGGTGATATTGCGCGAGGTGCTCAAAGGGCTGGATTATCTTCACAGCGAACGGAAACTTCATCGCGATATTAAAGGTGCGTTGACCCCCCCCCCCCCCCCAAAAAAAAAGGCAACAATGGGAAATAATATGCTTTTAATCCTCTAACAAGCATAATCTGCATAATACGGATGAAATAATCCGCAGCTGAGACAAGAAATTAATTTGTTTAATTTGTTCCTTCCATTTCGCAGCGGCGAACGTTCTGTTGAGCGAGATGGGCGACGTCAAATTAGCTGATTTCGGTGTCGCCGGACAGTTGACCAACACGACCAGCAAACGAAACACTTTCGTTGGGACACCGTTTTGGATGGCACCGGAAGTGATCAAACAGTCTGCTTACGACTTCAAGGTAATTACACGAAATTGATTGGAACCTGGTTTTCGGAATATTTCGGATGGATTTATTTATTGGTTTTATTAAACGGTTTTATTTATCAACGAGAAATACCCTTTAGTGGACATATATAAATGTTATAAAATGATGAAATGAGCCATTCTTTTTACTTTTAGTTCGTGGTTTGAGATTGGTTTAAGATAACATGATTTAAGAGATTTATACACATGGTAATAGGGATAGTATTACAAGGACTTGGAGGAGTGATAGATCACGTAAAAACAAATAAAAAAACTTCTATATGACTTGGGTCCGAAACTCAACCATTTCTTAAAAGAACTGTCATAAACGTCTAAGCTTCCAACCCCTATAATTCAAGATAGGAACGTTTTCCTAATTGTTAAGCAATTTCTTCGCTAAGATAAAGATTGCGATTATGTTAATCCAATGAGTACAGTAACTGTGATATTTTTACCTTGTAATCTGTAATTAAATACATCATTATTCCCAGGAATGTTTTTAGGAATACTTGTTATTTATTCTGTATTGACGGGTATAACCCATTGGTTTAAATAATGATTGCAACTGAGAGGACCCTCCAGTCAAAATGTTGAAAAAATAGGAGATTTTTATGAATTGTTTTAAAAAAGAAATTTGTAATATGTCGAAAAAAATGTTGTCTGTTATTATTAATAAATTGTTTAGGAGAATTAAAAAATTGTTTGTATCAATTTTGCGCTATTGGTGCATTTGGTAGGCGGCGCCTACAATAGTGCTACGCTGCGAAAAACAAATGCCTAAACGGTAGCCATAAAATTTGGCCACAGAATAGTCTGAAATAAAAAATTGAAATGGTTTCTAAAAAATTTATATCAATGGCTATCGCCTTATTTACATTCGCGGCAAAAAGCTAAAATTACGATTTATATTTACATTCAAACTTAATACTGCAAAAAAACGGGTAATTTTACACATGAAAATGCAGATAAAACGCGTGCTTCAAAAATTGTGTTTGTAGATTATACACATTCTCTTCTTTAGTATCTTCGGCATCGCTACATAAGTCATCATTGTAGATTCCGCATTTTTAACTGCTTGTAGCATTTATTGTATAACTGTAAGAGACTCATTTACTCTATTGTTGCTTGCCAATGTGCTTGTAAAGTTTCAGAATCTACCGACTATTAGTTTAGCATATAGGGTAATAACACTATATCATAGGACATTTTGTGCTGCATTTGAGCTCCCCAACCACTCCTGAAAATATTGAAACGTATATAATTTACACCCTGTATAAGTTAATCGATTGGCACATCCTCGATATAAGGTCGAAATAACTAATTGCTGATGAGTAGGATTCGGATTTTTATGCGTTTATGACAATCTGAGCATGCAAAAAGCTACAGAATTAATTAGAAAATCGAAAATGTATAAAGTATTGAAAATATAATCCAAATTACAATACACTGAAAGCAATAAAGTTCTAAATTTTACTACACTATAGGACTAAACAATTCATGTCGATTTCTTTTATATTTTTATATTTATTGTTATCTCTTTTTCTTTTTATATATTTTTTGTATTTTTATTTATATTTGTTTTTGTGTTCATTTGTATTTTATCATTTATCTACATTGTGTAACATAGGGTTCATCCCGTTGGAAATAAAATATAAAGTAGCAGGATAAGTACACTTGTGGTGAAAGTTCCAACACAGTAGTAAAAATCCCAACCAGTGTAGTAAATATTTTTACAAAAGTGTGCTTCTGCTATTCCCCGAAATTTTCACCACAAGTGCACGTATCCTGCTACTTTAATCCTACAGTGTAGAAAATTTAGAACTTTATTTCTCTGTCTATCTCAGTGTATACAGGATGTAACAAAAATGTTGCAGTTCCTTGAAAGGGGTGATTCCTGAGGTAATTTTAAACAACTTTTTCTTTAACGAAAATGTTAGATGGGGCTTTGTTAATGAGTTATTAACGAAAAACACCGACCAATCAGGGAGCGAGTACAGTGGATGAATATCAGCGCGGGCTCCAGCGGTGAGTAGTATTGGCCCGCCATCGTCCGCGTCATCATTAATCCGCTGTACACGCTCCCCGATTGGTCGGTGTTTTTCGTTAATAACTCGTTAACAAAGCCTCACCCAACATTTTCGCTAAGGAAAAAATTGTTTAAAATCACCTCAGGAATTAACCCTTTCAAGGAACTGCAACA
This sequence comes from Perdita meconis, assembly GCA_030770465.2. Taxonomy (NCBI): domain Eukaryota; kingdom Metazoa; phylum Arthropoda; class Insecta; order Hymenoptera; family Andrenidae; genus Perdita; species Perdita meconis. Next base: position 7,153,247 of record JASKOS020000004.1, read on the forward strand.
TTTTTGTTACACCCTGTAGATAGAAAATAATACTATACACTGCTATTCAGTTTTCAATTCTTTATTTCTGTTTGTAAAAATTTGATTTTGCATAAAGATGTCGATGAGTAGTGTGATACTCTGAATAAAGGTGTTTGCCTAGTAGAGCGATTTGGTCTACTAAACTAAATACAACTATTAGCCAGAGGTTATCCAGACGGAACTAGGATTTATTTTCGCTCGAAAAATATTGCCGGTACTTGTTCCGCTTGGAAATTCCGGCTCGCAATTTCTGAAAGGTGCGAAGAGCGGTCATGACGTCGTTAGCGTCTCATTAGCACCCGGCGAGCGGTGAAACGAGAAACGTTTGTTCCGCAGGCTGACATTTGGTCGCTGGGCATCACGGCGATCGAATTGGCGAAGGGAGAACCACCGAATAGCGAGCTGCATCCCATGAGGGTCCTGTTCCTCATACCGAAGAATAATCCCCCGCAGCTAACCGGAAATTACACGAAGCAGTTCAAGGAGTTCGTCGAGGCCTGTCTGAACAAGGATCCTGAAAACGTGAGTTGGCCTTCGCGCGGAATGCTCCGACACATTGTACTCGTATCGCGCCGTTAATTTCCGTCCTGTCTTTCGCTCGGTAAAATCTTTAAAAGTTTACTTTCGTGGATGGTTTTGTTTCCGAAATACGACGACACCGTTGAGAATAATTATAATTTTCGACTGCTTCAGAGGCCGACGGCGAAGGAGCTGTTGAAATTTCAGTTCATCAGAAAAGCGAAGAAAAACTCGTACCTCGTCGACCTAATAGATCGGTACAAAAAGTGGAAGTCGCAGCGCAGCGAGGAATCGGAAACGGAGAGCGAAAATTCGGACTCGTGAGTGTCTATGTTACGTTTTAATTTTTCAATAGATAGCTTTGGTTATCGAGTTTAATGAAATTATTTGCTTGCTTTGTTTCAGGGAAGAGTCGAAACAGGACAGCGACATGGACGAGCCATGGATAATGACCGTAAAGGGCCCACACGGAGTCAAAGGCTCGGTGGTCCCAATGCTGTCACTGGACGAGCAGCCAGCTTCGTTAACCCTGACACACACGCCGAACCACAGGTCCTCGAATCATAATCAACAGACGAAGCCGCACGCGAACGGAGCTTCGAGATCTCCGCCGAAGGATTCCACGTTAAACCATTACAGAACCGAGTCGAGGGACTCGGTGCGCGACGGCCAAGCGAAACACACGCCGGTGAGCTATCAATGTCATTCCACGCGAATTCTAACTATCTTCGGAGTAGCACTTTGGATTTTGCCGAAATTTGGATGTTATAGTATTGAGTGATATATAAACGTATCTCGAAGGATTTCTAAAAATGATCAAAACTATTGATTTTACAAATGTTTGAAATATAGTTCTCACATTCTTTCAATCAATTATAACTGTTGGATAACAAAGTGATAAAAATCTGCTTTCGCGTGCTTATAGTAGAGATATAGGAGTATGTAATAAAATGTGTTTCAGTTGAGAAAATAATTTTTTTAACCATTTATTTGGCAATTGTTTTAAACAAATGTCATTTTCGTGCTGAGGAGGTAAATTGAAAAATTCGAAAAAAATTGAGAATGTAGCCCCATTTGTCCTCTTTAGGGACCATTTTTCAAAAATACGGACACTTTAAAATTATCCGTATGGAAAGGAATTGAATTGTACGCTGCGCGTCGAAATCCACTGATTCGACCAACCAAACACGGCGCGGAAGGGTCCCTAGCGCGGTCCTTGCACAGTCAAAACGAGTCGCGCCAGCGCTTGGCTGGTCGAATCAGTGGATTTCGACGCGCAGCGTACAATTCAATTCATTTTCCTGTGGTCAATTTTGAAAAGTGGCCCGTAAAGGGGACAAATAGAGCCACATTCTCAATTTTGTCGAATTTTTCAATTTACCCCCTCAGCGTGAAAATGGCATTTGTTTAAAATAATTGCAAAATAAATGGTTGAAGAAATTATTTTCTCACTTGAAACAATTTTTATTATATACTCCTATGTGTCGACTATAAGCACCCAAAAGCAGATTTTGATCACTTTGTTAATTCAACAGTTTTAATTGATTGAAAAAATGTGAGGACTATATTGCAAGCATCAGTAAAATCAACAATTTTGATCATTTTTATAAATCCTTCGAGATACGTTTATATATCATTCAAGACTATAACATATCCAAGTTTCGGCAAAATCCAAAGTGCTACTTGAAACCCTAAATGTAAAAGTAAAATGAGACTCCTAATAAAACTTGAACTATGATTTACTAACGTTCTAGTAATTATTAGCATTTTCTTTATAAATATCTGGTATACAATAATATACCATGGCTTATAAATAGTTGGTTCATCGAGGTTCTACTGTAGTATTTCATTCGGTACCTATTTCATGGATAAAATAGCATTTACTATCTATACTGAGGTTTGCAGAATGCCAAAAATAAAATATTTCACAGTCGTGCTATTGCTATTTGCTATAGATATTGTAACTAACTTCTGTTTTGTATTTCCCATTTAATATTTCTTATTTCTGATCATATGTAAAGAATAATATAATTTATGTAATGTATGGAATCTTAAAAGTATCACTCGCTTACAATACCGTCAATTTTTTGCTTTTTATTCAGCAAAACTTTATTTTTGTCATCTAGGTATAATGTAAATATAGAAAATTTTGTTCAAATGCGCTTAATGCGATAAGTAAAAACGTTACTTTGGTAAGTAACTCAAGCAGTATAGGAAGATGCCAGAAATAGGAAATATGAAATCAAAGATAGTTACGATATTTAGGGAAATAACCCAAATGTGAAATATTTCATTTGCGTCAGACTTTAGCTAAAATAGTAACAACTATTTCTCAATGAATTGATTGTATTTCGTTTGACGCGTTTTCACTATTTCCATCTAATCTATTTTAAATTTTACCCAGCACTGCTCCATACTTGCCAATCATATTACTACTCCGTAAATGGCAGTCGCTATCCCCACGCAATAAGGAAATTTACGAGACACTGCATATACAGATCAACTGTGCAACAATAGAATGAGTCGACAAGACGATCTCGAATTTATTTATTGAATGCAACGCTTCACAGTGTACAAAACTTTTCTCTAACAATAGGTCTGTTTTTTATTCATCCACTAGCAGCGCTAGTTCACACTGCACCAGTTCAGTCAGTGCAGAAATAGAAAACAAACCTAACGTCGGCTCTCGATCAATAACATATGACGTAAGATTTTTCGTTCTCGCTCAATTACTTTTTCTTTCTTTGTCTCCATTGAGTAATGACGCGGAGAAAGAACATAATGCTACAGCAGAACCTCGATTAACTGATTCTTAATAATTTTCTGTTTCTACTATCCTGGGCCTCAATTATTTAATGCGCAAGGTATAAGAATGCAGCAAAATTTCCAGTAAACCTTGAAATTTTATTTAACAATGGTCTACTAAAAATAAAACAATCCTGTATAAAAGAAACGCTTCGGTTTTGACTCCAGTTTCAAGCCGGTTAATCGAGGTTCTACTGTAGTTATTTTCATCGTTGTCACTCGAAGATCCCGAAGTGCTGCCATGTACAGAGTTTACTGTATTATTTCTCCGACGTCGTGGAATGTTAAGAAGAAATAATCTCGTTTCGCGAGAGGGAACGAGGTCGCTTCGTAGCCATGATCAATTTTAATATCGTCGGAATTTAATCGCATTTTCCAGTCCCGACCGCACGAAGCCGCGCCGCCCCCGCCGGTGGACACGCGAGAGAAACGGGAGGATCGCGAGTACAGGGACTTCAATCGAGATTCCTCGTTGAGGGAGATGAAGGAGATGTGCAACACCAGGGACGGCAGGGATAGGGAACGGGAGAGAGAAGTGAGAGAGAGGGATAGGGAAAGGGAAAGTCGAGAGAGGAACTTCAACTCGAAGGACAAGAGGAGTAGCAAAATAGACGTACCTGTCGTACCTATGGTGGACCATAGGCCCGGTGAAGACAAACAGAGGCCGAGGAGCTCGCAAGAGCTGAAGCATCCGCGAAGCGCAGTCCTTTCTACCGTCGTTTTACCTCTCTTTGCCGAGGTAAATATTTTTCTACGTGAACCAACCGCGTATACCGTTTGTTACACGACAGCTCAAACCTTTCCCGCTTTCTTCGGGCTATCGCCGATGTTACGACGTCGATAACACTCACCTTTGTTTGTCGCAGCTTCGGAGGAAGCATCTATACTCGTCACGAGACAATAATGGTGAGGGCGGAAGCGGTATTGGCAAGAACGACGGCGCGATAGAGGAACTACGCGTCGCGTTCGAGACGGCGGAACGCACTTCGCCGGGAATGACCGAGGCCCTCATCAGAGAACTCCTTGAATCCCTACTTCCTGCCAATCACTCGGAAGCTCGCTTGTCTATGCTAATGGACAAGGTCACTCTGAGGTAACATTCAACTCCATCTTCGCTAGTATCACAATCCTGTTCTGATTTTTCATTCCTCACCATCACGCAGTGCGATCTTCAACGAAATTCCAACGATCTAGTAGGACACAAGTTCACTTTGACCCCACGTTTAGTCTGAAATCTGTCAACCAGTAGTCGAGCGCTGAATTACTGATCTTATCCAGCTTCAAAGTGTTGTAAATAAATAAAAAAAAATCTTTCTATAGTTTGAATGTCCAGTAAAATGTCCTGAAAGTTTCAAAATGATTCGTTAAGAGGGGAGACTCAAGTAAACCATTAAAAATGATGTAATTTTTGGGAATTTTTTATGAAGCATTGGCTCGATGAAAGTTTCTGAACTTTTCAGGGTATTTTGGCTTACATTTCTAAATGTGAAAAAACTTTTTTTCATTCTTTTATGTTCTTATTTGGCGAAGTTATTAAAGTCATTGTCCATGGCCGCTGCGTCGACGGCGTTGATTGGCGGGCAGTCTAGAGCCTTTTGCTTTTGTCCTGCAGCAAAAAAACCAAATACATTTGACTTCTTAATGAAATTACGCATCGGAAGAACCTTTGTCTGTTGAAGAAAAGTGGAAAATTAATAATAATACAGAGCTCTAAAAAAATGATAGCGATTTCTGTGTAAAATTTGTTGTGTGTAAAATTATGCAATAAATATAATTTAAATTATTAATATAATTAATCTAATGAGTTATACTGCCCGCCAATTTGAAAAAAGTGGTTTCGAGAAAAACGCGTTTAAAGATTTCGGTACCAAAAAGTATTAATAAAAAAATATTTTTATACATTCAAAAATGTTGCTAAATATGTAATGAAAGCTTCAAAGACTTTCATTTTACCGTTTCTTTAAAAAAAATTCCCGAATATAACCCTAATTTCAGGCGTTTTACATGAGGCTCCCCCCTTAAGTAGTTGTCTTCTAATAAATTCCCAATTCCTTTACTTTTCGGACCATTACCATATTGATCCCCCTTAATTTCATTTACATTAACTCTTTTCAGATCGATATCGCGCTTAAGTTCTCCCTGCACTAAAATTCGATTTGCTCCCAAGGCATTCACTGGATTGTGAGCTTATACTTTTTTCCAGGGATACGTAGGGACGCGAGAGGACGAGGGTTCGCAAGAGATTGTGGTCCGAAAACATCCTGACGTTGTAACTACTCGTTATTTCTCGTTTATCAAACTTATTATTTACGTGCGAGGCAGTACCTTGTCGACGAGTGCCGGCCCCGAACGTGAAGGGAAAGGCGGAAGAAGAACGTCGTCGGGACGCCTCGGATATTTTCTTTCCCTTCTCTGGTTTGCATGGGACTAGAGCAATGGCAAAACTCGTCGGACATTCGAATCGTTTAACGCCCCCGTTTCTCATTCCGAAGTTGGCTGGCGCGAAATGCTCGCCGACACGGGACGAAATGTTTGCGGCGGTTTCGTTTCACTCTGGTTTTACCTCGAGAGCGATGTATCGATTCTTCTCCATTTTAAAGAGAGCAAATTATAGATCTATCTGCTAGAGTAAAATGTTATACCATCCAATCGCCCTCGCACGAGGGCGACAGTTACCGTTAACTCCTTAAAAAGAAAATTAGTTTCCCCGATCGTTGAAGAGTTAGTATTTGGAAAATTAAGAGATAAAAAAAAAAGAGCGCAAAATGTAGGAGATAGTTGAGAAATATTTTTGCAAATCATGCAGCCACCCGTTCAGAATTCTTTGTACGTTCTTCGTGTTCGGTATCGACGCAACCTCGAAGAGTGGACGAGTATAGCGTTAGGTTCGACCGATGCCTGACGGATAGAGAGAAAAAAAAAAAGAAATTATACGTTGACGAGATCTTGCCTCATTGTAGATACATCCGGAACATGCACTAGCACGATTCTGCTAGAGTGTTACAGTCGTTTTTAATCCCGTTTGTCTTCGCTGAGTTCACGTCCGAAGAATATTTATTTAAACGGTTTCACGGGTGGGGGGGGGGGGGGGGGGGGGGGGAGTCGAAAGTGATCGTTCGACGGTCGAGCAAGAGAAGAAGAAATATTCTGTCCCTAGAGCGAAAGCTATCCCGTTGCTTCCCGCGTTAGTGCAAGTTTCGGATCCAAGGAAGAGTTAAAGAAAGAAGGTTGCCTCACGGAGGCTTTGTAAATATGTATGTAGCACGATAAGATAGTCTTATTGTTCTGATGATCGACGTCTCTGCCAGTCGGTTGCGCAGCTCCGTAACACGATCCTGTTTCACTCTACGTTTGTAGCACACTATTTTTTAAATAACGGAACAACGGTAGATGGGCGACAAGAAATAGCGCGCGATAGTAAGGATCATTTTTCGAAGACCCAGATTCAGGAAAACCGTGGCGAAAACGCGTACCGAACATAATCGAGAATAGAGTGCCGCGAGGCACGCGAACGACGCTTTCTTTTTCTCGAGCTATAGAGTTCTTCCACTAGTTTGCTCGGATAGAGTTCTTTAGTCGAGCCGTTCTACGATCGAGCCTGAGCTGTGATAACTCCCGCGGGACGTCGGCACTTAATCCACGTTGTTTGTAAACTAATGTATTTTATAAAGTATATATTATATATATAGAAAGAGAGAGAGAGAGAGAGAGAGAGAGAGAGAGAGAGAGAGAGAGAGAGAAAGTGTGCGAGAGAGAGAGAGAAAGAAATAAAGAAGAGAATTTCTCACAAGGACGAATGTTGAACGGAGAAACAAGTGACGAGAGGCATTCATCGTTTGTACACACAGGGTGGTAGCGGGTGAAGGCGGACGAGCATGATTCGCGCCGCTACCAAACTCGGAATAATTTAAATGGAAGAACGCGAGAGGGTGATGACAAGAGTGCGAGAGAGGGAGAGAGAGTGCGAGAGCGAGAGAACGTGCGCGTGTGAAGGAGCGAGAAAGAGAAGACAAACGGAGAGACTTCGCGTTGCGAGAGGGTGGAATCTAGCGTAAATCATAAACGAGACATAGTATTAATTACCAGGCAAAAATAAAAGTGAAGAAAAAAAAAGAGGAGAGGTGACGACAGAGAGACCTAACTATCTTAAGCCCGCAGTACGCGTTTACGTAGTTGCGTTTATTCCAGTCAGCGAGAGGCGGTCAAGAATGTGAGAGAGCCGCAAAAACTTTCACGATTATTGTAACATTGTCAGCGACGACGACGAACGAAGTAATTGTTAGAACGTGAACACCTCTGATCTCCGCTCTGCCCTTTTGTTCCCCTCTTCTTCGACTCCGTTCTCCGGACGCTCGTAACTTTTTTCTTTTCCTTTTGTTTCCGTTTCGACCGAGAAAAGGAAGAAAGGGTACGATACGCAGAGTAACGTAGAAGGATTTTACTATTCTTTTCTCTTTTTTTTTTTTTTCGTAGTTGAATTACCTTAGTTAATCGCTACACTCTACTACTATTAATATTACGGACTTTTATCGTCTTATTGTTGTTTCATCGTTTGGGTTAGGTTTTCCTTTCGATGACTTTTACAACGGTCGCTACCCCAGTCATCCTCATAAAGCTGCCATAAAACGCTTACCGGCTACGCTCTAATAAAGAACTCAGAAAACTCTGAAAGGTTTCAACGAATTATCTTCCTATATCTCTTCTTCCGATCCTTGCAACGAACGAACCCCCGATACGACGTGCAAACCCCTCGTCGATCGACAAAAATGAATCGCAACGCAATCGTCGTACGCGCGTCGAAATAATCAAAGCGTTTCAATTAACGGGGATCTGAGGCATAACGGTGAATCTTACCACTAGACAATAACGATCGACGATTCTCGAGAAAGACCGCGATTTTTCAACGAACGTTTCGTCGCGGACGTTCGCATTCTCCGAAAGTATTAACGCACCGAGTTTCATTTTCCTTTGCAATCGAACGACAGGAGATTAGCCAACGCATTGTCAATAGTAATAGTTTTCACCTTCGTTTCGTAGGAACCGCGCGTTTTCCTGCTTTCCTCGCATAGTCACGCGCGAACAAATTTTCGCGTTTACTTGTTGTATCCTCCGGCTGGTCGTCAATGAAAGAGCTGTGATTTCGAGTATTCATTGAGAGGCCGTCGTTTTTCGGTTGCGCACCGTGATAGAGAGCGAGAAATCGCAGCCGTTTCCCTCGACCATCTCTCGAGGAAAACGCTGAAGAGAAATGTCCGTAAACCGCACCGCGTTGAGTCCGAATTACGTGTCCTACCGTAACCAGCACTCTTCTTTGTATTATATCCCTTAGCTATTACTCATAATCTATTCGGCGTTCTAACATCGTGGTAACAATAACGATAATAATAATAATTACCGACATAGAATATAAATACATATATATATATATGTGTATATATATTTTTTTCATCACATACTTATATACATATATGTATATGTATTTCTTGTATTTTACTTCTACCTTGGCTGCATTGGACTGTACTATATTGATTGTATGTGGCATGCTGAGGGCGTGTACAAATACAAAATAAAGATCAAGTAAATTACGATAGATGTTTCTCTGCCTCCGTCAAAACCGACGAACCGCGTGAAAGTCGTGAACCGTCAATCGAGCGAAACCATCCAGATAGTCTAATCTGAGCGAGCAGATTTTTACAGAATCTGCTATTACAGTATTTGTTGTCAGATTGGCAGCAGATTTGATACGGGATCTGTAATGTACAAGACTGTTGGCAGTGACTGATAAACTATTTGAACGTTTTATGATTCTTTAAAGATGAACAGTAACATTACAAACATGCGAAAATCTTTGAAAATTGGAGGAATGAATCTTTGTGCAATAGTAAAACCCCTCGCAGAATTAAAAAAAATTTTATTCGGTTGTTTTTTAATTATTTAACTTTCAATTTAACATGTATTCTTATGAGAAAACACAGTATTGAGAAATACAATTATGAAGTTTTTGAAATCTTGTATACAAAAAGATCGAACACAAATCTGAACAAAATTATCACAAAAACTCCGGAAAATCGATTCTACGGGTTTAATAGTTTTTTTTTTGAGCAAAAAGAAAAATTATAGCTTGATTATTTAATTTCTAGCAGTTGCATTTCTGGTACAATACTAACAATCAGAATCATGATAAAAAATCAAATATTCAATACATTGACAAAATAAAATAAAATTTTGACAGAATTTGCCGTCAGACTGGCTGCAAATTTCATGCAGGATTTGTTATAGGCAAGTCTGTTAATAGAATGATAAACTGAGCCTAATAACAGATTGGCAGCAAAAGTTGAGCAGATACTTCTGTCATACATGACGACAGATTCTGCTGACATGATCTCCTTGGTTTCTAACGCCAATCTGCTTCCCGATCTGCTAATACAGGCCCCTGTTTGCAAAATTGCAGCCCAATGCGGAAACAGATGGCTATAGATTCGTAAACAGGTTTTGCCACCAATTTGCTGCCAATCTGCACGCAGTCACGCAGATGGTTTATAGGGCAATAATATGGGAAGACAAACGACGTCGACGTAAGAGCTACAATAGAAGCCGAAGAAATTCCCTGGCACTTTTACATGGAAAAACTTGTATCGGCGAATCGAAACCTCATGAAATAGCGTGCGTTGGTAGTCGCATGCAACCGACGAAGGCGTTATACCTTCGCTGCGACTGGCAAAATATTGCGTCAACAGTCTTTATGCATTCGTTGTTGGATTTTGCCACTGGCTTTCTCTGTCTCGCGGATCGAAGCGTTGCGAATCGATCCTTGCGTCAGGCTGGAATACTTACTCCGTTTCAGTACAAAAGTTATTCTAAGAAAGTCCTATTCAAGAATCGTTGAGTAATACTAAGAAAAAAAATTAATTCATTTGAATTTTTGGTTATAGTTCTGGAGCTAATAAATGAATTCGGTTAAAATTTATTTCAGCATTTAACTTAGAGGGACATTCTGCACTTGCGATCTCAAAAACTCGATTTCAAAGAGTGCACTTTCCTGATTATCCTGCTAAGTTTTAAGGACAAGATTCGTTGTATTTTGGATATTGTTAATATTTGTAGCAGCTTTTTCGACTGACGCTGCGGCTGTTGGCAGTCGTAATAGAGAAAAAAAAACGGCTTGATCAAATGATTTTGATGCCTTTGAAAATACGAATTTGCATAAGCATCCGCAGTCTAAATAGTTATAACATGATTGAGAGAGTGCAACACAACTTTCTCAGATTTGCTGCCTTTAAGCTAGGCCAAAAATTGTCCTATTTGGAGCATAACAACAGTCCGATTATGCTTGAGCTAACTTTGAAAAGCCTCGAATCTCGAAGGTCTGCAGCCGATTTGATCTTTTTATACAAATTGATTGATAATCACATTAGTTGTCCATATCTATTAGAGCGGATAAACTTGTATGCTCCATCGAGACCGCTTAGAGCTTCTATACTTTTCCATCCTTATGGCTATTCATCCAATTTTCTCAACTCTGACCCTGTAAATCGCATATGCTCTTTAGCGAATTCGTTTTGTATGTCTTTGGACTTTTTTTTTTTGTATATTCAGCTCCTTCAAAAACCCATGTTTCATTACTTTTATAGAAGCGAATAACGCGTTCTCGTTATCATTAGTCATTCTTTTTGTCAGCGACTTCGTATGCCTACTACTTGGTACTCTCTCTTTGTACACTAATGGGAGTCATTGCGTTTATTAAATAAATAATAAAAAAAAACATTATTTCGGTTCATCATAACTGTTTCTTCTATCCTAACTCTTTTCAATCCCTGTTTTAATTTAGAAACGATCAAACAAAAAATGCGAAAATTGAAAAGAAATAGGTAATTCATCGTGGTTCGGTAAGAAAATTTATTTAATTATTTATAAACGGGTGACACCCATTAGCGTACAAAGAAAAAGTAACAGGCATACGAAGTCGTTGACAAAGTGTGAGTATGAAAAGAAAAACTAAACAGCGAAAAATTGAAACGGATACAGGACGCCGCGTGGTCGTAATTCAAGCGTAACGTCGTCGTTATCGCACCCGGTCGATAAAAGTCAGTCCGCAGAGTGGCCCGCCGTGATTGCCAAAACGGCAGCACGTATAATCGGCGAAGAGCGCAGGTCTGCGAGGAGAACAGGCGGGCAAGGTGAGACGAGAGGGAGAGGGAGAGGGGGTTAGAAAGCACAGGGAATTCCTCGACGCACCTCAATGCAGTAGTCGTCAGCATCCCGCGGGTGGTCGCGATCGGACAGCCTAGCCAGGGGCGGGAGAGCTACCGAGCAGAGGGTTCGCCGAGAACCCCCTGTCTCTTTCTCTCTCTCCCTCCTCCGAGGTCCGTTCTCCGCGATTTCGAGGCGACGCGACGGTGCACGCGGCGCCGAGCAGTGGTTCCGCGGAAAAAAACGAACGACGCGTTGCCGCGCTTCCTCGTTCGCCCGCGTCGATTATCGCGATTATCGACTCCGTTTCTCCGTCCTTGGAGCGCGCGAGGGGAACGCCGGCGACGACGCCCAGTCGGCGAATCCGTCGGTCGAGAAAGAGGGAGACCTCGGCCTGCCGAGTACCCTGGCACGTCTCCAACGGCTCCTCGTCGACGGCGCTTAACCTGGCACCGCGTTCGATGTCAGAACAGCAGCCCGCGAAGTGTGTCGTTGCTATTTTCAAGTAGTACGTATCCCACGCCGACGAAACGACCTCGCCGGCTTGTCGTAGAGCTTCGCAAGCTTCGCAGCGACACCCGATGCTACCTAGCAGACGGCGCTACTACGCTCCTTTAGACTTTAGAGAGCTTCGAGCACGCGCGACACTTTCAGACAGCCACTCGACGACATAGACGGTTGGCCAGCCGATTGATTACCTTTCCACGCCGCGACCGCCGCGGTTCCGCGCTTCCGGCGCGCACGTGCTCACGACGATCGCCGCGACGAGAATTCAGAGCGAAACTCGCCGAACGAATGTATTCGATTCGCTGCTGTCGATAGATTCCAATTTACACTCGGAGGTTTTTGTGGGCGTGAGTAGATTTAGATAAGCATAATGGCATTTCAATCACTTTGAATCGCTTCAACTCAACAGCTAGCCCTACGCGAAGGAGTTTCTCCGTGGTTTTATCCGCCGCGTTTCAAATTTCCAGACAAAACTATGTCAACATCATGGTAAAACAGTTCTATAACATCAACGTGCAGATTTTGTCTGCAGATAAAAATAGAATAGAAAAAATAGAAATAGAACAATTGTGTGCATTCTTATTACAGCTCAAACTGTATTTCTTATTTATTGTTCCTTTTCTGTGATTCTCTTCAAGTCTACAGAACAGCTGATACAATTTTTATCAATAAGAAAGTCCACGGTTTTGATTAAATTTTGCGAATAAATCAACAGTTTTTGTCCATTAACGTGCAATTTTATCCGTGACAGTTTGCCTGAAGTGATTTGCCTGTGGGGTTCGTCATATGTTAGTTGACATTCGCTGTTTTCAACTGTCCCAGATTTTGATCGCAGGCTTTTCCGCGACAGATACAACCGCGAAACAACCTCTTTATGTATGGCCAGTTGATTTATATGACGAAAAATTTGAATAGTTTCAAACACGACTCGAAGTTTAGAGTCTTGAAAGTTCCTGACAATCTTGAAAATCTTAAGTGTACTCAGTTGTTTTTATCGAAAATGAAGAATTTCTTTACCGTTTAATTGCCAAGAAATAAATTATATTTGAGAACCGTGCTTTGACATGTCGTTTATTTGCGTGAGATATGCGTTAGAAATTTCGCTATATGTGGATCATTACAGAGGTTCTTTTAATGAACTTTTTTCCGTTTTGCTTTGATTTCGACAAAACAAAGAAAATCTAGCGATCTGCCAATAGATTCTATTTTTAAATATTTTTGGTTCTGCACTGAATCTATAAAAGAAGCAAAATTATAAAACTGAAAAATTAAACAAAAAGTCAATTTTTCGTTAACAAAGGTGACGTTTTAGTTTTTTTTAAATAATAAATAAGAGTTTTTTTTTATTAACTTCAATTTAGGTACCAGGCCGAAACAACACACACTGTGATCATACCCGAATTTGATTCGAATCGATTGGAAGCATCGTTTTTAAGATATCATTGCCAAAGTAAGCAAAAACAGAAGTCGAAGAAAAACGCATTTAAAGTTTTAAGAGATTTTAAGATACCATTGTTGCTACAAACTTCTGTGGCATTAAATATGGTAAATCAGTTATCAATTCCTTTTTAAGTACCGAAAACTCTACTTTCGCCGAAGGACTACTTCATTTCCAACTACCAAATTTGTAATTTTGTGAACTTCAACACACACCGAACGGTATTTTACTCGGAAAATCGATTTTTCGAGTGCCTATGCCTATAATGTAAGGCGTCTTTATGCTCTTCAAAGCATTTCTTCTGAAATTTTTTATGAAGAACCCAGAAATCTTATTGCTATCTAATTTTTTTCGTACATATTTATCAATACTTTGAGAGTATTAAACAATTTTTTTGGTATGAAAAAGATAAAAATATTCCTAAATGATCCGCTTTGAAGTCATTAATGCAAAAAAAATAGTTTACTTACGGCGTCCATGATTCCGCTAGTTTTGTTCATCCCAAACCAGAAATTGGAATTGAATCTGAATTAAAGTACTTGTGGCTATAGCGAATACTAGAATGAAAAAGAAATATTGAAAATTTAAGAAATGGCGATGCTTTGAAAAGAAAGTTTCAATTTTTTTCCAATTTCAATTGACGTCTTACGATTCACGACTTTCGAATCCTTTTAGAATTTCAAGACTATCAAGAGTTCCAAACTTCGAATCATTTTGTTCAGTTTTTTAGATTCAAACGCCCATCACTAGATACGTATAAACAGTCATTTGTTAGTCTTGGTGAAGGATAACGCTGGATAGAGATTACGCCTTTCGCGTGTACAAAGCCTTCATGAAGTTTAAATTATGAGAGCTGAAGTAGCATTTTAATTCATTTCTACATTTATCTGCATTCGAAAACGGAGTTCAATGACTTAGATGAGCGTTCAAGAACCGTCACTTCCATAATCCATTTACACGAATTACTCACCGTTTCCTAAGAAACCTAATCTTGTTTTTAGACTAAACAGCCGAGAATGTGAATTTCATTATGCACACCTTTCTTACGCTTTTATACGATTACGTAAATTGAATTATCAAACTATTTTCTCTTTTGCTTCCACCTAGTAGCTTTATTCTTACATAGAATTTTCTTATGGCAGACGTAAGAATATTTTGATCATGAAAATTAAATGATTTTTAACAACTACAAAATTGAACAAATTTGTTACACGAACCATTAAATAAAAAACCATTAAATTTTTATGTCGATAACTTTTTTATATCGATCACAAAAAAATTCTCACCTCGAAACTCCCAAAATGTAAATTCCTTCTAAATCCACAAGATTTAACAAAAATTAGAATTTCCGGATCACTCTCGCAGCAATCAACATATCAACCGAAAAAAATTGATTGACAATCGTTTAATCGGAAACCACAATGGCTGTTGAATCCAACAAACGAAAAACGCTACCGCCAATGGTTCTCAAACCGCGTCGAATGCGATTTCGTTCCATTCAGTTCCGCGTTTTTCCGCGTGTGCACGCGATAGTAGGAAAGTTCAAAGCAAAGAAAGAAGAAAGGGAAAGGAAAGGTTAGGACGGGACGGTGGAAAAGTCTGAAATTCGCCAGGGGATCCCTGAGGCGTGCAGACGACGTTTGCACTGGTTCCGCGCGTTGCCCAGTAAACCGTGGCGGTGCACAATCGTCTATAGGCATACTACACTTTAATTACTTATTTTTTCTCGGCGCTCCAAAAAGCCACCGATGTGTAATGCCTTTTGTGTGGTGCCGGGGCTTCTGTGTGCGCGCGTAAAGCGCAACGAGTGTACGTCAAAGCCGGCAGTGAATCTCCGCGGACTGCAGAGCGCGGACCAAGTCGCGCGAACACGCTTCGTCGTTGTAAAAGCCGCGCCGCGACCTTCTTCCGCGCCTTTTTTCCTCCTCGCTCTCGCGCGCACAACTGCGTGGCCATCGATTCGTCACCGATCCCACCGAAAACTTCCATCACCGAGACTAATACTTCGTGGGAATCGCCTCGCGCGTCGAGGCCGGTTCACGCTTCTCAACTTTTTAGATTTCGCCGCGAAGTTGCACAAGCCTCGCAATTAAAATTACTTGTATATCGGTTAGTTGCCAAGTCGAAATATTGTAAGAGTGCTCTGGTTACGTGTTCTTCGCGTTGAATTTTTGCCAAAGCCTGGACGAACTCTCGATCAGATTGAAGACGCCGATTTAAGTGAGTTGTTAAACAAAAACGGATGATACAACGCGATGGAAATGCCGGTGCTCCGCGTTCGTCCATGAACTTCTTGTTGGCGATTTGCAAGGAAGTTTGTTAAGACAAAGCGATAGTATTGGAGTATCCTCGAAGCATCGAGTTTATTCCGCACTTTCTTTTCTAATTAGAAGCTGCGTCTCGGAACACGGACGATGCTCGCGCAATTATGGAAATCCGCGCAACCGCTTCGACACAAGCTCGCGCATTCGTTGAAATTAATTAACGATTTAATTACCGGCTAAGTTCCGAGTTTCGTTCTTTCGGAGGCTTTCGAGCGCGTCGATCGACGTCGGCTCCTCAAGACAATTTGCACGCGCGCGAAAGATCTTCGGCGACATTTTGCGCACGTGCACGCGCGCGATCGCGCTCGATCCGATCTCGTCGAATCCGCTAAACCCTCGTCTCTCGGACGGAACCGGCAAACTCGTTTCTTTACGCTCTTGTACCCGCGAAATACGATTCTCGACGCTCGTAACAGACGCAATGCGTGAATGCATTGTTGGAAACTTGTCTGGACGAGACGTAAACTATCTGAGGAAAGGAAAGATTCAAGTTGGACGTGGGATTCGTTCGAAATCTTTGAGCGATCGTCTGACAAGAAAATATTCCGACTAGAGGGTCGCGATATCAAGTAGATTTTAATATTGTAAAGCTGCGTATACACTGGCAAATAGTTCGCGAGCTCTGTTCGCACACAATGTTTGCAAGCAGTTCGTAAACTTTCTATACTCACTACGCAATCCCTTCACATTTTTAACGCGAACTATTCAAAAGCCGTATGCGAACAAGTCAAGGATCCAATTCCTGATCATTTAAGAGTAACTATCATGTTTTTCCTAATGTGTAAATGAGAAAATTAATCTAATCTCGAAATTTGTGTGAAATTTGAGTAAATCCATGTTTAATCCTTAATTTGACATGTATAAAAGTGCAAAAATAGTAATAATTAAATTATAATCGAAGTTCTCAAGTTGAAAAAACCAAGGAAGCAATTTCTGATGACCCAACACATCTCCAATATTAGCTTTCAAATTTTATTTTTGAAATTCAAAACAGTTAATAATTATTTAGTTTGTGTTGAGGATCAATTTTTAGTATGATAATTTGTTGTATGATAGTTATATACTAAGCTGATCAGGAATTGATCCATGACACATTTAAACACGGTCAAAATGGTCTGTAGAATATTAGCTGCCGAGTTGGGCGTTATTCGAATAAATATGACGAAGAACCTGACGTTTAGCCAAGAACAGCAAAGAAAAATTACATGTATGTATTAGGATTCACGTAGTGTAAGTGAAATGCATACAAATTAAACATGTATTTATATACTAACACGAATCAATTTTTATTCATAGAGAAGTTGTCTCCAATAACGAATAAATTTTTATTCGAACGAAATTGGCTAGAAATTTATTCGTTATTCATAACCAAATCTTGGAGATTTATTTGTTATTTTTTAATCGTTATTCGAATAAAATTTGCGCAACTCTGATTACATACTAATGGCTCATGCAACACTAAAAACATTCTACGTTAAATACTATAGTACCTTTAACAAATCTCTAAAGGCCGACGCGCGCTGAAGATTGATTCGCATTGGTTGCTACACTTCAGTCTAGTGTGCGCGACTCCACCAGCTTCTAATCTGGAATTTGAAGTCTTTAAAATTTGCTGCAAAATTTAAAAACAGTGCAATCTGAACAAATTTGATGGTATGGAGAAGCATAGAAAATCTGGAAGAAGAAATTTATAAACTAATTTTAATACTTTAAGTGCTTAATCTTAACTTTTCAACTGTTCAACTTGAAACCTTCAAATCTTCGATTCTAACTCTGAAAAATTTTGAATTCTCCTAACTTTCCTGCTTCAAACCTTCAAATTTCCAACTTTAAATCTTTAATCTAATTTTAACTTTGAAAAATCCTTAAAACTTAATATTTTCAAATCTCAAACTTTAAACCTTACAATCTTCAGTTTGAACTCCTAAAATCATTAGACTGTAATTTAGTATCTTCCAATTTACAATATTAAATCCTAAAATCTTCAATTTCAACTCTGAAAATCCCTAAAACTGTAAATTTATATTTTGAACTGTACTACAACGTGAAATCCTAAAATCTTCAATTTCAACTCTGAAAATTCCTAAAACTTTAAGTTGAAAATTTTTACTTCTAACTTTAAAATTCAAGATTTATATTTGAAACTTTACAATGTGAAATCCTAAAATCTTGAATTTCAACTCTAAAAATCCCTAAAACTGCACATTGAAGTCTTTGAATCTTCTACTTTTAAGCCTAAAAAGGTTTTATGTTTGTTAGATACTACGACGAAAAAAATTATCGTTATATTAGGTGATATCAGAGGACCTGATCTTGCCGAGTATGTAGTTGGAATCCTTTTAGCCTATTTTCCTGTATTGCACAAACCATTAGCAGCTAATATTGTACAGAGTATTTTAACAGTATTTAGTATTTTCTAACAGTATCATTATCGACTTGATATCGCGACTTCCTACTTGCAATGTTTTCTTGTGAGTCGGTACTCACAGTTAAATCGAGTATTGCCGTCTGTCCAATCATAATTATCCATTGCGCAATGATAACTCGAAGGCATGCGGCGGTACACCGCGGCGCGGCGTGACGAAAGGAAATGATTGTTAAACGCAGCTCTTTATTTAGGAAATTGGGGCCGTCGGTTTGCAGCTTGACGAGATTCAGGCCGGGGATACGTCACGAGTGAAACCACATAATCGACTATGCGACCGTAGAAACTAGTCTGGCGAAAAGAAAAAAACAGGGAAAAGCTCGTAAAAGCGGCGGACAAGTATAAACGGGTTCTCGAGTGGAACTGTCCAGCGTTTGTGCAAAAACAGATCGTGTACATAGACCTAACTTTTCTACGGAACAGTGTAATTGCCAAATTTTTATACCAGAATCGCATCTATATATTTCTAGACCCTTTATCAACGCGTATATATTCTGTGACAATATTTGAACCGTGATCGCACATGAACACGCGCAGCAAAACACGCGAAGCGGAAGATTCGAAGAAGCATTCCTGGACGAGGATCTCCGAAAGACGGGTCTCTGAACGATTCGATTGATCGCCGCGCGATCGTGCCAAGGAATAAACACGGCCCAGGCGGAATGAACGTGAATGAACGTGACCGCCGCGAAAGACACGGAACAGATGTTAAAACGGTCGCACGTGCTCGGTGAATCGGCGAGGATTCGCGATTCTCAGCGTGTCTCTTTCGGGGATCGACCGTTATGACGTTGCACAGCAGCGACCTTAGATAGAAGTAGCTCAGGAGGATTCCATGACTATTTTAAGAACGTCGGCGGTTATAGTTTGCGAGAGAAAACTGGAAACCGACACGCCGCAAGACACACATATCTCGTCCGATAGTCGATAGCAGTCAAGAGGAAGGAAACGCTTCGAAAAGAAAGGCGCTTCGGCGCGACAGAGCATTGATTTTTTTACCATTTTTCTGATCGAGAGGAGTAGATGTAAAAATAGAGAACGAGTGAAAGAGGAACACAATCATGGAGGGAAGACCGAAAATCGAAGTCGTGCGCGTGCCTTCGAACGATCGTAGCAACTTCCGGTCCCTGGACGGTGTCCGAAGCGGGTACGGCCACGTTCGCGTGAACACGTATGGCGGGGAACCGGAAGTCAAAGTAGTCGTTTGCGACAGCAAACCGCCTATCGAACAGTCACGGAAGTTTAAAAAGTAAGTACACCGGTGTCCCTTTCGTTCTTGCAAACAAGCCGCGTGTTTTAATCGAACTCGTTCGTTTTCAGAAACCTGGGACCAGTCTCGAAACTGCTGAGGCGTCGTTATCACACGACATATCTCGCGACGAAATCCTGTGATAACATTTATAGCGTGAATAGAAGTAGCAACTCCTTGGACTGGAGGGTCAGTCAATCGGCGACCGATCAAGGTGGGCATCGTATTCGTTTCGCGAATACGGAAGTCGAGTCGTGAAATTCGCGTGTACGACATTTGAAATTACCTTGCAGGCTTTCAATCTCGACAAAGTAACAGCTTAGACTGGCGGTTGGCAAGATCCGTCAACAAATTGCACTGGAGAGACACGACTCGCAGCGCGGAACAACTCTCGAGGAGTGGAATCGGCTCGGATCATCCTCAAACACCGAGCACAAAGTACACGTCGATCTCTTGCAAGTATTGGAATCGCGATCGATGATCTACTGCGAGCACGATTCTTCGTTTCAGATCGAAACTTTTTTCGTTCCTGCGACGACTTTCACCTCGCCTCTCGCGACCGGGAAGCAAAAACTCCCTGCAATCCTCTCCGACGATATGCCCGTGGGTGCAAGTGGAGTACTCGACGGAATCCATTAACGACGGCGTTCGCGAAGATTCCCAGGAAAGCGACGCGAGCTTCCAGAGGGAACTGCAACTGAACGAACTGAGGAAACGCATGGCTGGGATTTCCACCACGTCTCAGGTGATTAAGATCTTTCTTAAGAAAAGTTAAGAACAGCTTTGTTCTAATTTCAGACAATTCGTTCGTTCCTTTTTCTACGTGCGATAGTTCCAAGTTATTTTTATACCACGCACATACTACATATTCGTTCGTAAGGACGTTTAAGAAATACTCGGTGGAAGCTTTAAGTCGTCTGGAACGAAAATAAATCGAAGGCGCGCCCGCTAATGGTTTCCGCCTTAATCAATGCAAGTAGAGGACACAAAAGCAATATGAAATACAAACGATCCAATGACTATTGTAGTTTTATTATTGTATGAACAATCGATCATAAGTCGTTAGCATTTTCTATCGAGATATTTTGCGTATCAGGTTACAGCGAAAATCGTTAGGGATGGCAAAGAACAGCAAAGCTCGACGCAGCCGAGGACACAAGTGCAGCAACCTGAAATCGACAACAATAACACCCGCAAATCGTAAGCTCCTAATTATTTTTTTTTTCCTTCGCGTTTGGGGTTTGATGTCAGAAAGTTCTATCGCTTTTGCACCAAATAAGAAACCTGGAATCTTATCTCGATCTTTCCTCGCACAATGAAAGTAGAGTAGACCTGAATCCATGCATGAACCCTGATCGCACCTAACATTAGCCTATGCGAATAAACGTAATTGATAGACAGTGTATTTCACCCAATAAATAACTGAGAATGTGATGCAGTTGGTGATTTTCTTAAGTAGTACGAATATTTTTTTTTTTTAATATACCTTAGATTTGAATTCTGCATTGTACATTTACTAAGTACAATAGTGCTCGATTAACTACCCGCGGTGTATCCCATCTGGTGGACTTGCAGATCTTTGAGGCATTCGGGTATAATAACCTTCACACTTTTCGGCTAATTGGACAATAAGCGAGACAAATTCACAATCGACTAAAGATTCGGAACCCTGTTGAGGGTTGTAACGAATATACTGCACTTTCTGTCCGTAATGAGCGTCGCGCAGTCGGACATCACACCTCTACTTGCTTATATCCCTCGTATTTACTATGACAATAGGATTATAAAAAAGGATTAGTACTGTGCCAAAAAATGGTTTGTACCATATTTGTCATCAGATTTTAACGAAAGTTGTCGTAAATCGATTCCTTGTGTTTCCCTGATGAAAAGACCACCAAACGCGACTTCTTTCGGATTATGTATAAAATAGTTATAAAGGAAGAACGATTTTGGTGCTTTTAAGCTAACTAGGTTAAAAATAATCCGATTTACTTGACATTTGGTACTATTTTAATCGGGAGAAGATAAGGAACCGATTGGCGCTACTTGTATAGTGATGCGATGCGTATCAAGAGATATCAAAAATTTTATTGATGCCATAAATTACCGTCGAGCGTCCGCACCGCGCCCCTAACTCGTCGACCCGAGGTGGACCTCCTGGGGTCCACGGTATGGTTGCTCGACGGTGGTTTATGACCAATAAAATATTTGATATCTTTTTATACTTGATACGCATCGTATCGCTATACAAGTAGCGTCATTCGGTTCCTTATCTCTCGGTTCTCCCGATTAAAATGCAATGTTGCCCCGAAAAATGACGCCTGGGTTTGATTTGAAGAAGGGATGTCTCTATCCTCACTACTCCTTTGCTGGTGCAAATCTCTTTATTCCACCGCGGCCGCCTCGGGTTACACGGCCGAGATCGAACCCGACTCGAAGAAGGGCTGCGGTCGGTTCCGAAACCCATCCCTTTTACGAGTCAACACTGTAGTACCAAATGTCATGTAAATCGGATTATTTTTAACCAAGTTAGCTTAAAAGCACCAAAATCGTTTTCCCCCTATAACTATTCTATAAATAATCCGAAAGACCGTTTAGTGGCATTTTCCTCAGGAAAATACAAGGAATCGATTGATGCTACTTTCGTCAAAATCTGATTGCAAATATGGTACAAACCATTTTTGGAATCTTTGATCCAATATGATCCTTTTTCTCATTGTTTCCCTTTTCTCGCACAGTGAAATCCTTGAACAGCTGGAGGGATGCATACGAAATTAGTGTCCGGTAGTGTACGGGTAGTTAACCGAGCACTACTGTATCGGTAGAGCGTAAGTTAACGAGAGGTAATGTAAATGTGCCAGTGGTTGGACTTCCAAGATGAATGTTGCAGTTATTAGAACTTTTTATAATTTAAAACAATATAAGTTAATCTAAATGTTTGTTCAATCCCTAAATCGAGTTATTTTCTTGCAGAAAATTGATTGTGGAATATCATTTATATTAAAGAAAAATATAGAAATTTATATTTGTGAAAGTGATCATTTGACCCAGTTATTGGACAGAATTTACGGTATGTCCCAGTAAATAAATTTACGACGAGTCATTTTTAAACAAAACTAGACTACAAATGTTGGTACCGATGAGAATAAACAAATTATAAAATATTAGATGCTTATGGTTAACATTTTTATAAAAAATGACGTTAAACTATTTCGAAGTCTCCATTATTTTTGCAAACTGTTAGAATTTCGTTTCATTATTTCATTTTTTTTTTTATGCTGCTTTTGTTTCTTAATTCTTCCACCTTTTCTTTTTTATCCGCTTTTTCAATTTTTCTTCCAACTTTTTTCGTCTACTTTCAATCCTTTTTTGTTTATTTCCTTCGATTTCCCTATGCTTTTGAAGGTTATACAGTGGAACCTCGATTATCCAAATTGATATTGATAAAATAAAATGATATTAAATAGTAGAACGTTAATAAATCATAGTTCAAGTTTTACTTGGAGTCCCACTGCACTCTCGTATCTATTGTTTTAATTAATTAAAATTCTGGATAATTGTGATTCAGATAATCGAGATTCTACTGTATTGTAATCACTCTTCAAGAGTAGCTGCTGTCGAAATTTTATCTTTACATCTTTCTGCTTTTTTTTTAACGACTTTTGGTCAAAATAATTTATTTTGAAATGGTGAAGGCATCTGATTTTTCAAAACATTTTTTATACCTATTTGTTTTTTATAATAAAAATGTATTTTATCATTGCTCGAGTCACTGTCCAATAACTAATGTAGCTGCTAAATTAAACAAAAGAAAAATTATTTAAAAACATATGGCTATCAATTAAACAAACTTTATTAAGTCTTGTTTACTTAATATAGAAGTATAATCAACATATTAATTATCAACTTAAAAAAGACGCCCTCAATGTTAGTCGAACGTTTACATAATATTTTTTTCAAATATACATCATATGTTACCGATCTGTTATAATGATTTTGAGTACAAAAAATAACCAAAGGTAATTTTATTTCCTGAACTTGGTGAATATTTTTTGAAGTTTAATATTACTAAAAAATTGAAGACAATGTCCAATTATTAGGATATGTCCAGCCACTAGGGCTTTTACCTAAAAATGAAAAACATGCGATAGCCGACGATAAATACTGACAATTTTATTAATACGAATACTATGATACATCTTTTAAAGCAAACGGTTCCTCGTTCGCGAATTCATTATACAATTTCCAACTCGTTCGAGCGGAATAATCGCTATTCGTAATATGTACAAATCAGATTGTAAAAGTAATCCGTACAGTAATGATTCACGTACTTGTGAACGCGACTGGTGCCTAACGTTTTATAAACCAAACAAAAGTGATTATCTTGGGCAGGTACGTGAATCAAAGCACCCTCTTGCTCCTTGGGGTCCACGTAATCTATAGTGTCGTCCTCGGATACATGACCAGTATGAAACTGAATTATCACATCGAGCGCGCCTGGTTCCGATGTGTTCGCGTCGTCCATGTCCTCTTCTTGATCGGAACATTCGAGAGAGCAATCCAGGGGATCCGACAAATAATCTCCGATATCCGACTCGTCCGAATTGTCGGTGTCCACGAGGCTAGCTGTTTTTTGCGGCGAAACGGTTTCTAGTTTCGACGAGGAGGCCTGTTGCGACAAATTTTTCTTTTTCGGTCGAGGGGACTTCCCTTTCAGTACCTTCTTCAGTATCTCGTCTTCGTCCATATAGTCTTCCTCCTTATTACTCAACGGCGTGTTACAACCCGACACCGTATTTTTGTTATCGTTGTTAGATACGAACTTCTCTTGACAATCGTTGCTCGTTTTGTTATTCGCGTTCTCCTGTCCTTCTTCGTTTTGAGTCGCGCTTCCGTTGTTAGTGGATTTCTTTTCGCTCGTAGGATTATCGGAGTCGTTTGCAGTTTTATCGGATATCAATGTGTAACAACCTTTCGACCACCTCTGAAATTCTATCGTCATTTTCGGATTCATAGTTTCCTTCTCTGGCACCAGATCCAATTCTGTGTAATCTTTAAGCAATTGAAACATGGAAATGGATTTGAACATGTCGTAAAACGCTTTCAACAACTCTGGCAATGTCTCCTCCTCTGCCACCTCGTAATTTCGGATGTCTGCTGGACCAACTTTTTGCCAAACGATAGTATTCGACGATAAATCCGCAGCTAACTGGTTGTAAATATCTTCCCTCAAAAAATTAGATAGAAATGCAAATGATTCCTGCTCCATGTCTTGCTGAATCTCTTTGACGATACCAGGAAACAAATAACACTTTGTTATCCAGTTGTCCAGATCTATTTCGACATTCACTGGTGTTGTATAATGTAACTCGACTTGCGGTCTCTGAAGTCTACTGCTTTCCCTGGAAGGACCGTGAAACCAACCGTTGATGGACCATCGAGACTTCTCCGGCGAAGTCACTTCGGCTACTTGATGATAAGAATTATCCACAACTTCAAAAAATACAAGAGAATTATACTCTGGTACTAATGACTTTACAACATTTCTGGGTAATCCATGTTCATTTGTATCGAATAAATCTAAAGCTCCGCCATCATCTGCCGTCCAATTCTTTGAAAGATAAAGTATAAAAGCAATTCTCCGGTCACTCAAATTATCATCGTGACAAAGCAAATAATCTGTATCGGAGTAACAAGAACTTGACATGGATATCTTTTTATTGAGCAGTATTTTAGTGTTTTGCTCCATCCACGCCGCTAGATCCGTTTGAAAAGTTTCGTACAAGAGTTTCAAATTTTTAGTATCGATACTAGCAAGATCGCTAGTTTGTTCAAATTGGTATAAATCTGTACTGTTTCTTCTACTTTTCACATCTAATAGCTCATTTTTTATTTCATCCATAAAATCTTCGTTGGAAAGAAAATTTGATATCTTGCATACTTTGAAGGGATGCGATATAACTTCAAGGTTGTTCGTCTTTACATCCTCGCAACTATGCCAATAGTCGCGGAAAATTTGTTGAAAGAAAGGTGAATACAGATGATCCGAGATTACGGAATGCTTTAGCTTCTTCGCTTCTGGTCCTTCTTGGGCCATAATTCTATATTTTTCTTGTAACGATCGATTAGAATTGTTGCTCGTGTTTTCTTACGCTATCAGTCTTATGTCATATAAGTTTCACTTTTGTCCTAATGGTACATGTCCCAGTCGACTTACAAATACCTTCTATAAATTGATACTCTAAGCTACATCACATTTTTCTTATCTAATACATAGATATGTGTCATTGCATATTTCGAATAGATATATTTTCCTTTCATTAAAATCTAGTTTTTGGAAGGAACGCCGTTAGCATACACTCTTTAAATTTCTCTTAAAATATCATCCCCGAAGGTTATCGTTCTAGGATCAGGCTATTCGCACGTTTCACGATCGGCAACGCTTCCTTAAATTCGTTCGTCGTTCAGAGTGCGTCTGGTTTCGTGCAAACGCATCGACTCGATCATACAGATATCACAGCTCTTTTTCTGAATGCACTCACCGGACGATGCGGCACTTGTTTCTCGGTACACACGGCCCACGTGGTCGCTCGACCCACACACGTGTTCTGAAAGCAGTCGGTCGAAAGACCGATTAATAGAATTCTGCTCCATTTCGCGATTCTCGTTCGACCGACGGAATAAACAAGCTTGGTCGAGCAAGTGCTTATACGTGCACCCGCGACAACTACGTACCAGAAATTGCACGTGCGCCCAAATTAAGCGAACTAGGTCCGTCGTTCCGTGCCACCACGCAGTTACACTCTGCCCAGGGACTGCTATGGACTGCTACTACCGCTGGCGAAAACGTCGATTCGATCGAAGCCAGGGACGTCGCGAATTATTCGCGAACCCTAACCGCAGATTTTCAGCTTCCTCTCAACCGGACCAACTTTCGGAATCACATGCTCTAGATTTTCGTTCGAACAAAAATTTAACTATCTCCGTTTTGACGATTGCTCGGAAAAATAATATTTGACAGTTAGCCTTTGCATTCGCACTTTATCACGTTAAAATGTGTAGTGAACTCAACGGCGTTTCAATATTCAATTATACGTTTGCACAGCCTGTGTTTTAGTTTCTCGATTATTGTAAAGAATAATTTTATGAGATGGAAGTGTAACCAAAATTGAAATGAAGGAATCGGCACCTGTACTTGGTTAATTTTATGAATTTTGAAGTGACAGAACGTTGGAAATAATTGAAACATCTATTTTGGGTTGTCTTTTTTCTAATTGGAGTTTGTCGAAAATGGAAATTTAATATTTCCAATGATCGTGTTAAATAATATATCCAGTATAATATGCATCTATGTATTTCCTAATTAATTAATTAAGGTCAATCCAAAGACTCAAACGGATTAAATTATATCAGAATGAAGACATGAATAATGTTTAAAAAAAATAGAGGATCTAATAGTACACTAGGGTTTATAAAAAAACCGACCCTATAAACAATCTGCGTGCAGATTGGCAGTAAATTGACAAAGAACCTATTTACAGATCCAGTCATCCATTTCCGCATTATTCTGCCATTTTTCACACAGAGACTGTATTAGCAAATCGGGAAGTAGATTGACGTCAGAAACCGAACAGATCATGTCAACAGAGCCTGCTGTCAGGCCGACAGCAGGACCTGCTCAATTTCTGTCGCCAACAGCCCTGTATGTACATTACAGATTTTACATCAAGTCTGCTGCCAATCTAACAACAAATGCTGTAATGACAGATTTATTATAAATCTGCTCCATCAGATTTGACTATCAGCAGATTTCCAAAAAATCGATTAAACCGGTTTTCGAATTCAAACAATAAAAAGAAATATTTATAGATTATTTGAAGATTTCTTTAGTTTATTTAGTATTTGTGGAACTATAAACGTATAACAAAGTGAAATGTAGTTTAAAAAACTAAAGTAGCTAACTAAAATTCTTACAATTTTTTAGATTCTATACGGTGAATGATTCAATTCATTATTAACACAGCAAAATTATCACCTTTTTGAAGTTTTAATAACTATTAAAAATTCGAACTTCAATGCTTCGAATTTCATATTATTTTTTTAGGCTCTAAATAAAATTATATCTTCAAATAAAATCTATGAATTGATTTCTTCATGGCTAATTCATGAGGATTAATTTCACTATAATGTAATTATTCGACTGCGGATGTTTATGCAATTTTGACAATTTTCATTATGCAAAAGCCTGTAAAAATGTTCATAAGTGCGAAAACATATGAAATATCAAAAGTAAAATGCATTTCATAATGTTTAAAAGATTCGAAGTTGATTCGAAGTATTTTTGTTTTCTGTGTCTGTAAAAATTTGTCCACAGTCTAGTAATTATATTACATGTAACTGTGCTCAAAGGTATTACACAGCAAAATGTTAACGTTTTTTTTATTGAATAACTAATTAATGTCCTCGAATTCAATCCCAATATCTGAAATCAATTTAAAAAATTTAAAACCTATTTTCGAATATTGCAAATTTCCCTCAAAAAACCGCTTTTCAAATTCGATTTTTCAAAACCGACAAACCTTACAGTATATGAAGAGTATGATTTCCATCGGAGCTGCGTTTCGGTATAACGAATTAAAATAACGAGTAGAAACGTCTAAAATTTGATATTCGAGTGAATGAAAAGAAGAAAAAGATCAAGATTCTTTTTTCTCAGACACGTCCTGGAATAGTGGCAAGTATTTTAGCAATTCACTATGTATGAACACTAACATTTAACCGAATAATTTAGTAAAACTATGTAACTACTTGCCACTCGACTAAATTACAGGATGTGTCTGAATCACCCTTTCGAAGGCCAAGAATTGTCGCGAAAAAATTCATAATCGTGAAGCTATTTAAATAATTCCGCACAAACGGGTGACAGTTCCTCGGTTCTCCGTTTGGTAGCGCTGCAGACGCTCGTGTCAAGATGGCGGCAGTAGTTCACGTTTGACGGGTGCCGTTGATCGCATGGAAATTCGGGGCACACCCTGACCATTAAATTCTGCAAAGTGAGAGATCGTCGCGTCGAATGTTCGATCATCGCGAAATCATCTTGTGAGGGGCTCGTGGCGGAGATTGTCGGGCCGGACAGCGAAAGGACGAAACGCGCATACGTGAGTAAAACACGGAGATGGCACACGCTGCGAGCGAGCGATCGCACGTACACACGCACGGCGTGACAAGTTTCATCCTTTTTTCCATGCTGATTTTTTAGTCGCGTCGCGCGACCTGTCAATGCGCGCTCCCTTTTCCCTGAAAACGCACGTTGCCTGTCTGTCGTTCGCCGATAGGCCCGATAAAACGAGGGTGGGGTGTTGCGGTCGAATTCGACGAGGTAAACAGGCGGCCAGGACACTCGGGCTCCCTCAGTTACCTTTTGTTTGTGTCCGGAGCACGTTGCGCCGCGCCGCGCCGGGGAAACTGTTGGCGGTTAAACGAAATCGCGAGCCGTCGTCGTCGTTGCAAATCTGGTGCTCCGACAGTCACGTCCGACTGTCATTGTCGATGATTCCCTCCTCGTGATTCTCGTTTGCTCCTTCGGCCGCGAACGTCGGCCTTGAACCGGACTTTCTTAGTGGCCTACTGCGACGATTATGGAGTGAAGGAGCTTTCGAATTTTGAAATCTCCCAACCGAAAGAGGTGAGTCAGGTGGAATCGTTGGATTCGTTCTTTCGGTTCTTATCGGTGTCCTCGTGTTTGACGTAACCAGATTACACCGAGTATTGCCTCCGATAACTCATTCTAGTTTTACTTAATCTTCCTCGCATTGCAACTGCGTCCTTTCGTTTGTGATTAACGGTGGCACGACATTTTTGTACAGCTGTCTCTACCGTGTATCGTTCGTCTCTTCCTTCCGTCCATAAGTGACTATCGATTGCTAAAGGGAGTTGCGTTGCTCCCACGTCACACTTTGTTTTTCTTTCCTCACTGCCGTGGTTCGGTACTCACTGTCGCACGATTATTTACACATCGGGAACTATCTGAACAGATACAATTCTATTTTGACAGTTGACCGATTGTGAAGCGCCGAGATTTTTAAATCGTTCAAAGTTTTCGAATCGACCGGCTCAAGTTAACGAACTGTCGGACTATGAAGTTTCGCAGTAGCATTAATTATTTAAACGGTGATTACGGTCCGTTTGATATTTTACTGACAGTCAGCTGATTAGCTCTAGCGTGTCCGCGAAAATATCGACGTTTAAGGGAATTAAGCAGTCAGATTTGGTAAGAAGTGGAGCGTTCTCTAAGAATTTATTGCAAGTGAAAAAAGTGAAAAGCATAGTTCGGTAAAAAAATCGAAGGACGCGTGAGGTCGTTTGACAATCGTTTGACATATTAGTATAGCAATTATATAGGTAGAGTAATGGTTCCTACTAATGAGCTTGCTCTTAGTGTGTCTTCACATTTAAATAAGTTGTGAAAAAGAATATCTTTAAGAAATAAAAGAAAAACATTTTTTTAAATTAAGTTAGATTACTAAATTTAATGAAAAGAAAAATTTTTCTTTTATTTCTCTTCTATTTCTTAATCCTTTTTTACAATTTATTTAAATGTAAAGACACACTAATAGGTTCAGGCTCACTAATAGGGATCAGGACCCTACGATATAGTTTTTCACGGTTCAGTATCCTAGTTCAATACTATCTATAGATAAACTAACAATAAGTCTAATCATAAACAGATTTATTTTCTTGTACGCGTTACTTTTTATTTTTTTTTCATTTTGTTTCTTTTATCTTCTTACTTATTGTATAAATTTCTTTTTTTGTCCGTGTATAAATAAATAAATTGTCGTGTGTTGAAAAAAAACTTGCAAAAAGTGAATCTACTTAGTCATCGCAACATTAATTTGAAATCCTAAAGTGGTGATTTGAATAAGGAATCGTGGATATTTTTATTTATTCTCAACGAGATAGGTCATTCCCCTTTTTTCTTCTTCGATGGAATACCTTCGACAAGATGCCAAGTGGCTCGTTTAACGATTACGCCACTCGAACCACTAAGTCTATCGGTCGTGGCATTAAAGTGTACTGTTAAACTCTAAGTACGTCCATTAATGTTACCGCGTAAATGTTTCTTGCATGCGGTCCCTCCCATACCTGACACCTCGCTCTTTGCATTCTATCTTATCGGTAGCGTTTAATGCGAAGGCTTCCTTTTTAACCAGAGGATTCCTGAAGTATTCTTTTTCCCTCCTTGCTTTTTGAATATCGATTTCCTTCTACTAACTCCACGAGAAAAATTGATTGTCTGGTGTTCGGAACTCGTAGGGACAGTTGAGCACGCGCAAACCGTTATGCGTTTCTTAGACTCGAATAAAGATGATGTATTTATTTCTGCTCGCGTGTTTTTTTGTCGGGTTTTACGCGTACACTCGCCGCGGCGTGGTAAACCGGAACATTGCCTGCGCTTTGCTCCTAAACAGAGGAAGAAAGCATCCTGAACGTAAAACTCTAGGAAAATTGTAACGTCGCGTGACGGGCACAATTATTCTCACGTTAAACCTGCCGCATAGTTCCAAGCCATCTTATATGGCATCGCGAGCTCCAGTTATCCACCTTATTAAGATCGTTTTTATTTCCACGGAATCGGATTAATTCGATTCAAGCCTGACTCGTTTCGCCTTCGCGAGAAATCTTGTATACGGAGTCTAAACGTCTGTGTAATTGCCGAACCTTTCAAATACTTTCACTAGTAATCAATTCGAAATTGTTTTAGAACTTAATTTAACCTTTAGAGAACCGAAAAACCATAATGATTTTTGATAATACTGACTTTTCTATCTTTTAAATATATATCGACTTTTGTATCTGTGTATTTGAACACGTATAATGACTGTAGACTTGCAGGACGTCATTTTCTTAAACTTTGTTATGGAAATTCATCGTGAGTTCTATCACAGCAATGCGTATTGTGTAACAATAACTAGATTGCGGATGTTTATGCAAATTCATACTTTCATGGGCATGAAAAACGGAAATCAATTTAAATAGAAGCATTTCTTAGCTCCTAAATATTATAAAATGTAGTTTATTTTCGATATTTCATGTATTTTAGCATCTATGCAAATCTTTACACATTTTGGCAAATTTAAAATCGCCGTAAATGCATAAGCATCCGCAGTCTAGTAATAACTATGTAGACTGCGAATTCTTATGCATTCATGGTAATTCTGAATATGCAAAAATCCACGAGATCACCGGCAAATGCCTGAATGTACAAAATATCAAAAATATAATGAGTTGTAATATTTAGAAAATGGACGCATTGGTATTATTCAAGCTTTTATCCTTTATTTCTGTTTACAAACATTATATAAGAAGACGTCGCTATGTGTGCAGTATTTGCAATATTTCATTGTGTGCAACACTTTATTTTGAGATTATCACACCAAAACAATATTATCATTAGTATTGTATTGTATGTATGTTCTATTTTATACCTTTAAGGTTACAAAGTTATTACCATTAGTAATAGTTTGTAAAATAAAAAACAACAGGAAAAATGAAAGTAGCTCTGAAACAGCCAGAAGCTAAAATGAGAAAAAGAAATAAACAAAGAACAGAAATAAAAGATAAATAAAAAAAGGAAATACAAAAACTCTTTGCTATTATTAGTATTTGCTAATATTTAATCCATAATATTGGTTCAATCGTTGGAAATTTTCAGAATCAAACTTCATAATCGCAATAGTTATAATCACTATAATTTAAAAATTAGAAAAATTTCCGTTTTCATCCTTCCTGGACAGCAAAGCCACTATAATGGCTAGAAATGAACGCGAGGACTCTGCAGAACACGTAGATTGCATGTACAGTCACTAACAAGTTTGTTCACATGTATTCCAAATATTAAATACGAGGGACGATGAAATTTACAGTATTTATTTTTTCATTCAATTTAGATCATTTTCAACTTCCACATTTGGTTGTTGCTCAGTTTCCATGAGTTTTATCGTATACAGTAAAATATCTCTTTTAGAGTTTGAACGAATTTTATAAACCCTTCATGAACAAATTTATAAGTCACTGTATATACAAATTTTTCGAAAAAAAAGTTCAAAATTTTAATGCAAAAATGCCGGCCCTCTAAAGGTTAACCTCTTACTCGAATCAAGTAAACTTCTTATGAATATCTTGTCGCAGAACATGAATATGAAATTGTTTGTGACGAATGCGTTTTTGCTTAGTCAGTGACGTAAGATTTGAGACCGACCAAACTAGTTTCTGATCGATTCTGTAAATGTGCTCATTCGTATTTTGATTCAGAATTTTTCTCTCAGGCAGACTTTAGCGATTGACTGTAGATCATGGTTATTCGAGTCCGTCTACAATACAAAACAGAAATATTTATGGTATTTATTGGTCTCACGCGGTTAGGGTTCAATAACAAAATGGTATCATTACATGCGAACGATATCATGACGCAACCGCAGAATTAGATCGTAATTCCAATCAACGACTGAAACAGACACGCAACCGTTGATTGAACGATATCGACTCGATCCGGGCGAACTTTCTTCTCGAAAACGATCTTCGCGGAGGAATCTTTATCGTTTCCAAAGTTGATCCGCCTCGAATTGGCCGCGATATTGCCGGCACGAGGGTGATAAAATTTGCCGTTTGGCAGTCGCGACCACGATCCGTGTAGCTGCTGCATTCTCGATGTCAGCCTTGCGTCCGCGACGAGAGCCGATACAGCGCGGCGTGTCTGTGCTGTGTCCACGTCCCGTGAGATTGCAGCGAATATGAAAACGACCGGTTCGAGGACTGCGGTCACCGACCAGCCGTCTAATTCCGCGCCGCACGTGACGCGGCGATTCTTAACTTATCGATGCATTCATTCCCATTGAATGCCAATTATTCGCCCAGTCGACTCGTTTGACCGTGTCCTCCTTCGATATTCCCTTAACAGTAACGTCGCGACGCGACGCGTCGGCTCAGGAAGCCCGCGATTAATCTCACGAGCGAAACAGGAAATCCTCGCCGTTCTGTGGGAAGATCGTTTCGAAATCGACTCCGATCCGTTCCGCGAGATTCGTCATTCCGCACAGTGCGACCAATATATGGACTCTTAGGACAAAAATCATAATTTCTAAAGTACATAATCAATTTTGAATGCCTTACTTTCTAAAAGGGAATACAAAAATGCATCGACTGGTGCATAAAAAGTATGCAGTCATTTAACAAAATATTTAAGTGATTTTGGTCTTTTATTGAATAGACAATTTTTATCAAAATTTTACTATTGTAATTTGTTTTTAGCTGAATACTGAGTAACTTTTGTAGACAACATTTTTTTAGTAGATGAAGTATAATTAATATGTAATTATTATAGAAATGGATTATTATTCATAATTTAGGCATTATGCGTTGAATATGTGGGCATAATGAACAAGATTATAATTTCACTTTCATAGTAATTTTATAACGAAGAATTTTGATATCGAACATAAATATTTTTAAAAAATTTCCTAATCATTGCACGGCCAAATGGAAAATTGTCGACAATAGTCAAATTACAGTTTAGTTTAGTTATTCACGGTTCTTCTTAAACAATCTTAATCTATTCTCAGATTTCTATCACCTCTTCCATAGTACAAAACAAATTACAAAGAAACAAACAAGCTTGTGCAAAAATTGTTGACATTCATTTATTTCCTTTTAGTAATTATTGGTTTAGTAGTAAACTGTATAAAACTTATCTAGCAAATTCTTATTAACTCTTATAATTTGAGAATTAATATCAGAGTTGCTGAAGAACATCCTGACAGTATTTCCATCACTGGAAGAATCATATTTTGGTTTTGGCTTGCCT
Source organism: Perdita meconis (assembly GCA_030770465.2). Classification (NCBI taxonomy): domain Eukaryota; kingdom Metazoa; phylum Arthropoda; class Insecta; order Hymenoptera; family Andrenidae; genus Perdita; species Perdita meconis. The sequence goes on from JASKOS020000004.1 coordinate 7,187,588, forward strand.
AAAATAAGTCTTAAATTATTTGAATTCTAAAGGAAAATGAAGTTCTAAATAAATTTTAATTCTAGAGTAAATAAAACAGGAAAAGTGATGCAAGAGATTTTTAGTTAGCACTAATAGTAAGAAATTCACCCTGTAATTAAATAACGATTTCGAATGAATTTGTTCAATAAAAAATCAGTAACATCCATTGTTGCAGTTAATTGCAGTAAAAGTGCATAGAAATATAATATAATATAACATGTACCTTCTTAACAAAATTACAGAAAATTTTCAGCCCTTTATTTATTACATTTCAAAGAAATATACAAAATTTTCAATTTAAAACTAAAATTATGCATACCTCTGTTACAATTCTTCATATTTAAAGTGTAATAAACACTATTTAATAAATTATAACAAATAACAATGCATAATAAACAAGTAAGTTGATTTTTTTATAATTACGTTCTGATATACATACAACTATTACTAATTCTCTATTGTGTTTTTTAATATTTGTATTCACATTGCTTACTTGTTGACTGACGATGATGATATCATGCAACAAGTAGATCAAAATCAAATATTCATGATTTCGATTTTTGTCCATTCTGGTCGCACTGTGCTTCAGCGCGAATTAAAAGTCCCGTCGCGCGACATCGAGCAGCGCATCTTTTTTTCGCTCGAAAGATTCTCGACCCATTTTCTTCGTGCTCTCTATTATTTTTTGTCAGGCTGGCGAACATTTTCTGGGCCGCTTCTCGGACTTCGTATTTCTAGGACGCGTAATTACAATGAGTTCCGTATCCCGCATAGAAACACAATGGTCCAGAAGCCCGATCTTTTGTCGTGCGGGGGGCTCGTTTTGCTTCGAAGCTCGCTCCCGTGTACCGGTTCTCCGACCGATCGATAAAAAGGATAAAGAACCGTAGATAGCTCGCGCTCAACCGTATCTACGGAAACGCGTAAAAACCGGGACCAAAGACTTTTCCTGTTCGTCCAACGATTTCTTAGTTCCGCTCGTGAGGATTGTGTTTCGCAAATTGCCGATCCCATTGCGCTCGAGTTTGGAATTGGAGTTGACGGAATGTAGGAGACGTCGGGAACAGGAATTTAATCGAGCGAAGGGAACCATTAGCGGATGGCCAGTTGGAACAGTTATCGATAGCACGCGTTCTCCTTTTATGGGATAATGATTCGATTGAAAGAACATCGAGGATTATCTTCGTAACCGTAGCAACGCGCGCGTTTCCCCCCATTGATTCGTTGCCTCGGAAAAGGGAACGAAGCGCGTTAATTGCATGAATGACCGTGGATCGGTTATACTGTTTGTTCAATATTCCAGTAGCCTCGTATTTGTCGTTTCTTGCCGACACGCCGTATCGCGAACCAGAATGTTACGTTGCCGCTTAATGGTGGGATAACGGCGATCTAATGTGGCGAATAAGATCGTGGGATAACCTCGTTCGCGTTTGGTCTTCGGAACGCAGAACAATTCTCCCTACATTACTCTACAATTTGATAGACTCGTCACTGGTAATTGTGACTTTATGGCATCCGAAATGAGTCTGAACCACGGCTAATTCTCTTTCGAGATTATTCTCAAAAATTGAACAATTTGTTTTTTCATTTCTAGTCATGACGAAAAAATTTATCTTCCATCATATTTGACTTGATTAGGGTTGCCACCTTTTTTTGGGAGGAAGTATAGTGTTCTTGAGGAATCTTGAAAAGGGTGAAACTCGACGTGAAAAAATAAGAACAGAATTTATATGTTATGTTTTTTCGCACGAAACGTTGTTTTTGAGGGAATTGATTTATTTTAAAGAGTGATTAATTTCACAAGCGATTGAATGACTTATTGTTAGTTGCTGTGTGTTTGTAATCTGAGTAATTTGATAAGAATTGATGAAAAATGATTATACAATATGATATCTACGATAAATTTCTTATTGGTTTGAAGATTTAAAGAGTTGAAGTTAGAAATTTAAAGGTAAAATTGATTATACTAGTATTTTTTCTAATATTTTTTAAATGCAATTTAACCTTAGAAAATATTACGTATGTTTTAAACTGACGTCAAATGGAGATAAGGAAGTGTATAAAGAAATATTATTTTTTTGAATTGTGTATTTTTCTAAACATCTGTTATGCTGATACTTCATATAAAAAAAAATGTAGATTTTTAAGGATTTTGTTTAGTGATTTCAGGATTTCAAGTTGTAGATTTATAGATCGTTAGAATTAAAATTGGACATTTGAGAATATAAAGTTGGAGATCTATGGATTTGGAAAGGAAAGTTTAGCGATTTCAAAATATTTACAAATATCGAAATTAACATTTTTGGAAATATTAAAGCGTGTGAAGAACCGTCAACTCTTAAATAAAGGCGATCGACGTCCCCAAATTTAGGGAGAGGCATAGAGAGATTGGTTAAAAGTAAACAATTTTCAAAAGGTGACGATTTATTTGTAGAAACAATCGGAAATTTGAATTCCTTATTCAAATCCTATTTGCAAAGACTAATTCGAGGAGATGCTAAACTGTCATTGACAGTAAAGGATGTGCAAGCAAACATTAATAAGTTGTTTGAAATCTTTTATCAGTTATAAAATTGAAACTAGAAGAAAATAACCATATTTTCTATACAAATGATTTCGGTATATTCTTCTAGGTTATTAAATTCCTCAGCTACATGCATAATTGGACTTTTCTATTGTTGTTCAAATTAAATACATCAAACTGCATGAAATATGAAAATCGATATCATTGAGATACTTTTATCCCGAACTGTACGTAGTATGGGTGGCAACCCTAGACTTGATATCTATTCCGAGGAATTCAAGAACATCCACGCTGAACAAATCGACCGTGATTTCGACACGTGGAAACATTGCTTTACAAGATCCCATTGTCATCCGCGAGGAGGGGGAGGAGGGGGGGCAGTTGTCCAACCCCCAGCGTGTCGCACCACTCGATTTTACGCTTGTACGCCGGTCTAATATCTACATAGTACGTAACAGGTTCTTTTATGGTGACCCCTTCGCTCCCGCCTCCTCGTATAATTTATCGCGTTCGAGTGGGCGTATACACGGTCGCGACATACAGGCAACCTGCATCCCGACTCGCTTTCCCTTTTTCGGAAATCCGGTTCCCCACTTTCCTCCTCTGTACAGGACCCACTGTTCCGCGGAGAAAGAGGAACAGAGACCACGAGAAGAAAAGCCCGCGACTCGTATCCGCCTCTTTCGTCGGCCTCGAACCTTCGGCTTGTTTTTCCTGCATGGCCGATCCCGCGATCGCGTTGAATAGCTTCGAAGATGCGAGAGTTGAACCGTTGGGAAAGTGCAGTCTTGCTGAGAAATATGATGAATTAAATATTCATTGATCGAATTAGTGTTGCGAGAAGTACGCAGCTGCACACAATGGGAAGTAATGAATGACGATTAACCACTGCCTCGAAGAGCAATGATTACAGCTGCGCCGCTAGTTATTTACGATTATAGATTGTTCTGTTCTAGAATTGAACTATTTATGAAAGTCACGTTAGCGCCGTGAATCTTGGGAATACGGTGCTATTGTTGGGTAGAAAGAACGGGGAAATTCTATCAGCTTTTCTTCTCTCGTCTCTGTTTCCTGCATTTGAATTATCTGTATTACTACATGGTATAAAATAACATTGAACTTGTTCATATTTACGTGTACATAGTTATCATTTAGACAAATGGTGTTAGTGTACAGATGCACGCAGTGTTTAGATAAATCGTTGTGTAGTCACGGTCGCGAATAGTAACAAGATTTCATTCGATTAACATCATCGAGTCATCGTCAGAAGAAAAGCGTCATCTGCACGAATCCCCCAAATGGCGCGATCGATCATCTCCCACTTATTTTTCATTGAACGCGAACCGATGATTCACGTTAGCGCGCGACGTTCATTCATTTTCCCATAAATCACGAGCAAAGGATACTGACGTGGACCGATGGAAATCTTGGCGATTCTTTCGCACTGGGACGTTTCGCTGAGTCAGCATCGAAGAATGCTGTGTCAAGAACTTTGAGGTTCGCTTCGAGTTTACGGAACTCGCAGTTCTTTTGTCGCGAGGTTGTTGAAAAATAATCGATTCCTTCCTGCAACATGCTATTGCGCTAATGAAAACACGATCGAGCAACGGAAGAACCGCACGCTATCAACTATCAACCGGCAATCCCAGTTGTTCTCACTCGACGCGTATCGTACTTTGCATTCTGAGGGCAAAGATACCCTCGTTGACTCGATTCTGGGTCGTGAATGAGGAACCCACGCTCAATTTACGCGCGCTCGTATCGGAGACTGGAAACTACCTTCAATTGACTCTAATTTTTCGAGTCTCTTCATTAAAATTAATCCGCGAAAGGAACTGGTTGCGTTAGGCGTCGAAGCAGCGGACGCACAGTGGTCAAAAATCGCAAAAACGTGGCCAAAACCTCAAAAATGAATGTTTCGTTAGAGGCATTTCAAATGTTGGGTTGGGTACTCTAAACACGTGGCTATGGAAAAACCAAGGTGCGAACTTTTTATGACTTATACCTGCAAAATGGTCAACGTTCAAACATTGGCTTCATTCGTCACGGAGTTTTCGTGGAGTGAAGTGCAGTGGAAAGCAAAAACTGTGAAACTTATAATTTTAAAACGAAGAAAGATATTCCAATTCTGTAAAATGGACGCTGTTCCTGGAAGTAAGTAGAATATTTTTATGTATCAGTATATGTAAAATAGTTAACAATTACGGTATATAACTGTAAAATGTACTATTTAAAAAAGCGGTAAATTTTTACACGGGAATTTTAAAGATGCAAGGTAAAAGTTGTATATTCCACAATATCACGCTGAAATTCTTTTTTAGTCTTGTAGTTGGTACTTTTATCTTACGATATTTGCAAAAATTAGCTGCGGATAGCTGCGGACCTGGTCGTACGACCATTTTTTGTGATGCAGTGCAGCGTTCGTGTTACTTTTAGATGTTTTTTCTCGAAAACTGTCGAAGATATTGAAAAGTTTTTTAAATAAATATTGTATGGTTTCGGGTTGACTTGTTGTTAGTTGCAATGCATTTTTTTTATGTTGATGAATAGAGGTCATGTGAAGGTCAAATTTGTTTTTTTTTACGTAATATGATACAGATTTTTTTAACGTTTTAACCAGATCATTATACTCTATAAAAAAGTACTAAACTACTTACTCGAAAAAATCAATAATTTTTTACATATTTTGATATGTAAAGAGTGTTTACTTTATCTAAAAAAATGGAAATATCTCGCGAGGGAGTGAACCTATAAAAAAAATATGTAGACAAAAGTGACTTGGTATAAGGAAATACAATTTTTGGTGTAAATTATTTTTTCCCAGATCGAGTGGTGGGGGAGACTTAAAAGTCAAATTCATTTTTTTTTCATGGAACTAATTTTTATCCCCACAGTTCGTTGGCATTTTTTACAACAAATTCAACGATGTGCGACATGATGTGGCTTTTAATTATTATATATTATATAGTAATATTATAGGGGTTAACAACTACACATTAGGCTGCGCATTGTAAACGAAGACCGCATTTTTTATCCTCTTGTATCTCTGAAGTTACCGACATAAATAAAGGAAGTTAATATTTATTTATAAATTTTTGAGTAGAATAAACAATTTTTTAATGTACACATCCGCCATATTGCATCCGCCATTTTGTTTTTTTTAATTTTAACCTCAAATTCGTATTCAGCAACCCGAAAAACAGTACAATATAAATTTTTGAGTAGAATGAACAATTTTTTAATGTACACATCCGCCATATTGCATCCGCCATTTTGTTTTTTTAAATTTTAACCTCAAATTCGTATTCAGCAACCCGAAAAACAGTACAATATAAATTTTTGAGTAGAATGAACAATTTTTTAATGTACACATCCGCCATATTGCATCCGCCATTTTGTTTTTTTTAATTTTAACCTCAAATTCGTATTCAGCAACCCGAAAAACAGTACAATATAAATTTTTGAGTAGAATGAACAATTTTTTAATGTACACATCCGCCATATTGCATCCGCCATTTTGTTTTTTTAAATTTTAACCTCAAATTCGTATTCAGCAACCCGAAAAACAGTACAATATAAATTTTTGAGTAGAATGAACAATTTTTTAATGTACACATCCGCCATATTGCATCCGCCATTTTGTTTTTTTAAATTTTAACCTCAAATTCGTATTCAGCAACCCAAAAAATAGTACAATATAAATTTTTGAGTAGAATGAACAATTTTTTAATGTACACATCCGCCATATTGCATCCGCCATTTTGTTTTTTAAAATTTTTATTTCAGATTCATAATCAGCGACCTCAAAAACCCCCGACTACCAATTTTTGTCCAAATTGGAATTCATCTTGAGGTTTTGGCCACTTTTTTGCGATTTTTGACCACTGTGGGACGCTCCGAAAATGATACGAAACGCGTAAGCCAAGAATTGTATCGCTGCATAATGAAGCATCTAATTCGAAAAGTCGGAATATTCATAGGCTCAAGGTCATAGTATAGTAGATCGTTGAATTTGTTTTAATGTTAGCTACAATATTATGAAATTAAAAATGCACCTTCAAGAATCAAAATGACTTTGGGATCATTCCATACGAAAACGGACACTTTTCGGAGTAACATCTCGAATTTTGTTCAAATTTGGATATGTTATAGTCTTTAGAGGCATATAGACGTATCTCAAAGGATTTTTCAAAATGTCAAAAAATGTCAGTTTTACAGCTCTTTAAAGTTAACTATTTCTTCAAAAAATTGTATCTGTGACCTTCCTTCGAAAAATCATAACAGTTGAACTAATAAACCGATTAAAATGAGCTTTTTGGTGCTTATAGTAGAGACTTTGGAGTATCTATTAAAAATTATTTCAGTTGAGATAATAATTTTTTTAACCATTTATTTTGCAATTGTTTAAAACAACTAATAGCTAACGAGTAATTTCACTTTATTTCTTGAAAATTTTCTTTACGTAATATCAAGTTGGATAAGGTTGAATTGAAAAACCAATCGGGATTTTCAACGTCCCGCGAAGGACATTGATTCTTACCTGTAAAATCGGAACGTCCCACGAAAATCGGGACGTCTGGCAACGCTGAATACATCATTATGTTGCCTTATAAAAAACAGTCTTACGTTTTCCCCTTTCATTTCTTTCTGAAATTTACTATTTATAAAAAAAAACACTGGCTAGTAATATCGTGAATATCCTGTATATTTAGACCATTGTTGGTATGAAATAAATACATATTTATTTACCTCAAATGGTGCCATCATACAACAATTAATTCTAATAAACATTGATTTTAGCTGTCAACAATTTTGGAGCAGACCATTTAATAAATATAATGAATATAAAAACAAATTTTATAGCTTCATAGCCCAAATGTTTAACTAACAATTTAAATGTAATCATTCAGTGTGGCCATAATGTTAGAAAAAGGCTTCTTTCCGCTTTTTCGATGCTAATGCCCCACTGTGCGCCAACGAGCGCTGTGATTAAATACACGCGCGGCGAATGATGCGGCGGGAATACGATTTCACACGGCTCGATGCTCGATGCACGTAGCTTCACATGCAACCGTCTCTAATAAAAGCGACCATCCTAAAAAAACGATTAGCCTCTTCGGATCATACTCCATAACGGTGCATCCTCAATCGCGGCCGTTATGCATTCTTCCGTTGCACGTGCGTCCGTCGCGCACGCCTTTTATTTCCTGTCTCGTATTTCGCGCGATTCTCGTTAAAAATAAATACGCGCCAGCCGCATTCCCCGACCGATTTCCAAAAGCGACTGACCCCGAAAGTCGACCCCCAAATGAATGCCGATTTATCTCCTACCGTCTCTGTTCGGTGGAATTCATGCGCCGCCACAGAAATTGAACTGGAGCCGCAACGTGCGAACTTCGCAACATTTTTTTCCGTATGAGAATAGCAAAGTTCTACGTGCTGCAACGAAGCTTCGAACGTCATTCTGTTGCGAATCGCGCACGATAGACGAGCATCCCCTGCACTATTTAAATATTAACGCCGTCCCCGACCTGTTACGCGCTATTTATAGGCAATTCTCAATTCCCGTGACAACCTATTGTCACGATTTCCCGAGTGACGCGGTCGTAGGAAGAGTTCCCCGACGATAGACGCCGAAGCAACGAACGGAAGTTCTGTATCGAGGTGAAAGTCCGTTAATGAATTCGTCGGAAACGCACGGCTTGTACGTTGCCGGCGTTGTTTCCGCGTATTACGCCCTGAAAAGCTGCTCATCCGCGGAAGAAACGTGTGTTTTTCGCGTTCGACTGTCGCTCGAAAGATATGGCAATTTATTGAATATTAAATGCAGATTCTGGCGCGACAAAAAACAAGCGTAAGTGCTGACTCTGTCTTGGCGTGGGCGCTTCGAGCGTGGAAGACACTTGTTGCGCTTGAAGTTCTCTGCGCGATATTGTTATTCCTCGCGCGGCGCTGAAACAATGCTTGCGATTTCCGCGCGCTGCTTCGTTAGTTTCATTTAGGCTGCGTTGCCGGATGCTTCGATGTGTCATGGTTCATCCTTTTGTCACGATCCCGAGGACAGCTGAAATTACAGTTATTAAGCTGCACAAGTTGTCGTTTATGCGACCTTCTATTAAAAAAAAAAAAAAACGAGAGACCTTTTTATACTCGTACAAGAAATCTGTGAGCAGCAGGCGAACACTTGTAAGCAACCTAGTATTTTCATGTCAATTAAATCGTTAGACTCGCTCGACTTTGATTGGATCTCGTTGAAGCTGTCGCCACGTATTCCACTTTCCTCGATCACCGTCTCATCTCGTTTTCCTTTTGCTATTTCATCGGTTATTTCATCTTAATTGCCGCGCGCCGGCTAAACGCAGAAAACTAGCAACGGACGCGCGGCGCGACTTTCCTGAGGTACAGATTAATCGCTGCCGTTTCCAATGCGAACGGAACGATCGCGAGCGCAGAAAAAAAAGGAAAAGTAGCGGTTCTGAACTGAAAGCAGTAGAGAACGGTGTATCTCCTGATTTAGCTGACACAATTTTTCTCAGCGGTCGTCGCGACGCCGCGCGCTGCGTGGCGTTTCCCTTTTCGTACGCGTCGTCGCATCGCGTCGCGAGGGGACGATCGCGCACGCGAGACGAGGAGAGTATGGTTCAAATGTCACTCTGGTTTATTTTCGTTTATATATAGAAACGAGAGAGTTCAGCCGGTGTCACTTACCTCTGGCTGGCTACCGCGATACTTGGTCCCTATGATTTCCGAAAAGGAAGGACCGACACACCTAGGGTAAAGGACCCATATTGCCATGTACCCAAGTCACTTGATGTTGTTAGAGTGGGGCAAATTTTTATTTAAATAAACAAACGGTAAACAATAAATGAAAGTATAATTTTAATTGTGAATAACAACTAAATTTGGTTTTTAAATAACAATTGCTTAAATAGTACTGAAAATAATGTATTTACTATTTCTTATTTGCAAATGAAATATTATTTCCTATTTGAATTTAAACTAAAAACATATAATAAATAGATTGCTGTGTTTATTTTGCGATATTAAAATGTTTGCACCATGTCCAAAAAACATCAGGGTAAAATTAATTTAACAATGAAATTGAGTAGATACGGAAAATTTATACAAACTTCTCCCCGAAAATGCTGTCTTTATGTAATATTACTTAAAATTTCACCATCCGGTTAGTAATAAATATTAATAGAATTTGTATTTGTAAATAACAAATAAACTTGATTATTTAAAATCATTTATTTAGAACTATTCAAATAATTAATAATTATTTTATCTCGTTATTTGAACTTCCGAATAATAAATAAGTTTTAATTTTAATAATCATGTAATTAATTTTCTTTTTCCATTCATTTTCATTAAATTATGAGAATTTTCAGGTTGATTGGAAAAGTGAAAACAAGAAAAGACATGGCTGCAATTGTGATATTCGAAGTAGTAACGTAATAACATATGTTTTAGATAATATAAAGATCACAGAAAATGATGCGTGATTTCAGCTTTTAAACTCGCATTATGTCACGAACAAAAACTAGTTTTGTAATAGGTATAAACTACTCTAATTGCACACAAAGTTTCACAATTCTCTGAATTTTCAAGTTTCCTAACTTTCCTTGTCAGACGCCGTCGCGTAATTTTATGTAATTTTTTTTCGTCGATGTACGTTGCACAACTATCGGAAAGAAGGCTTCTCTGTGATGATAGTTTTTCCTTTCCGCACGAGTTACGTAAAAATGACATGTCATTAAATATTTCCTCGTTTTGTCGCTCGACTCTCACGTTTCCTCAATTTCGTTTCGTTGCCCTCGGTGAAAGATGCGTTTTGAGGAAGACGTCGCAGACTGGCCCGAACCCCCTGCTCCAAACGTATAACCGGAAGATTGTCTTAATGCCGGTATTTAAACCGTGTCGCGGTGGCAGTGGCTCTCTATTTTAGGCTCGTCTCCCCTCGATTTACCGTTCATTTCGTAACTCAATATACTTTGCGAGCTCTCAACCACAGCGTTAGGGTAGAGTTACCTAGTGTACTCTGTTCTATGGATATCCTTGATCTTCTCTAGCAGCCGTAAAAAAATATTTTTCATTTCATCTACTTTAAAAACATACTTCATACAATATTTTGAGTTTAACTTACATACAAAACCCTTTATTTTTAGACGTTAATCTTCATTATGTAGGATTGCGGGCTATTAATAAGATAAAAGTACTATTCGACCACTTAAAACTAAACTTGAATTGAATGTATTAAAAAAGGAAGTACTCACTGTTGTAAAATATATGAAATACATCATGATGACACTTTAAATTTATTGAATTTAAAATAAGGTGTTAAAAATAAAAATAAAGTGTTCGAATCGCTTCAGTAGTCGACCATATAACCTAAGTTATAGTATTTGTTAAATTTGTCAATGTTGATACTTTTTAAATAGTATACAGCCTCATTTTTCAAAGTAAAATGTATGCAGTTGAATTACATCAGACGTTTCTTCTCAAAGTTCGTTTTTGGGCGTCTCGCGTTTGAAACCAGCAATTGCCACACATAAAATCAAAACTTATTTACAAATCATTATAAAAGCATTTACTTTCTGTACTTTTGGGAACCGCTTTTTGTCGTATTTTGAAGTTAGATATTTAAAATACAATATAAAATTATCATTTGATAAATGCTTTATTTAAGCATTTTCATTTTAACCTAAACAATAAAAATAGCCGACTGTTAGAGGATAGTCGACTTCTAGTGTCTTCATCTTATGTCAAAATTTAGACTTACTATGCTATGAATTTCACAACTAATTAACATTTAAAATGCATATGAAAAAATCTGTGAGTCACTGAATAATGAGCAACGCGCAGCAGAACCGACAATGCAGATTTGGTAAGCTGAAAAAAGCACTTTGAGCGTTGCCCCGTGTAATTTTCCGTTCGTCCAGCTGCGCCCTTAGAATGGGGCTTCACCGCGACCGCACCATACTGCATTTGAATTCATAGCTGCGCTTTCTGCATTCCCAGACGGCGGCTCTTGTTTCACGCTAGTCATGCGTGTGCGAACTAACTTTATTTATGTCGTTGGGACATTTTTTTCGGTGGCTGGGTTGCATCCGTCGCGGATAAAGTATATCTCTCAAAAAGAATTTTTAGTATCGTATTTTCCAACGTTTTTCTCGAAGATTGATCGTTCCAACCAAAGTTTCAATGAATCTATCCTCCATCTTTTAGGTATAAAAAATTGAAGAGCAATGAATCAATTAACTCTATCGGATTCTTCAGCTCATCGCTTTTCGCTATTTCCGTATGCAACGAAACGTCGGCGCGTGATTTATGGATCTGGTAATTGAAACCAACGTAGACCTACCGTGTTGTTAGCGTTCTGGAATCGTTCGGAAGGGTTGTGGAAGAGCTTCTCTCGTTCACGGTTTGGGGAATGTCAGGAGTGGCGTTAACGACCCTTGTCAGCAAGAATGTTCCCCCCGGAAACTGGAAACGCATGGGAATAAATATTTAAATTTGTTTTAAAAGCGTAGGATGTTCGTTCTATTAGCAGAATAAGCAAATAAAATTTTAGCCTAGAATCACACGAACATCAGAACGACGACCGTCACTCGTCCGTCGCTACGTTTGCCTCATGTTATACTACGACGGATATCAGTGACGGCTGATCAACGGACGCTGTTTTGCGGTTCGTGTGACCCCAGTCTTAATCGCAATAATCGTGTCGGAGTGGCTCGTTAAAAAGATCCAAGAGCAGAACAGCTGTGATTTTCGCATCGAAGCTTTTTCAAAGCGCGCGTAAAAAAACAAAACGCGGTGCTAAACGGTGGAACAACCTCGCGAAGCACTAGGAACGACTATTATGCGGACCATAAAGGCGTTCGCGGATTGACGGCGCGAAAGGGTGGGTTATTAACCCTTCGAACTTCTCTCGCAATACTTTGCCGCTCTTACGAACGTGAAATCGAAAATACAAGCCTCTCTTCCGCCGCTTGGCTTTCTGTGGAAACGCTGCGCGTGCCAGACACGTGTTGGAGCCACTAACCCCGCTACTTTTCTACCCCTCTTCGGCAACTAATGCCACGAATACGTCGCACGCGCGCGTTTTTCTCATTAACGCTCTCTACGTTTCTTTTGGCGTTCAGCCGTTCTTTGTTTGCGTCGTGATTTAAATTTTGTCGGAAAAAATAAACAGTAAAGAATTTTTTAATGATGCAACTTCATAACTATTTTACATACAAATTTCGGTTAAGGTGGACTTCGTTTTCCTTGGTCAAAAATATCAATTTTGTGGTATTTTTTAATAAACAAAACTGTAAACTTAAACAATTTGAAACTTTTTATATGTTTTTCATATACTTTTATTAATTAATACAATTTTTTTGGTTGAATTTATTAAGTAACAATTTTTTTCGGTTGAATTTACTCGAAAATACAGTTCGAATCAACCGTAAACTAAACGCGTAGCGAAATTGAGGTTGATACATTTATCACTATTTTATCATAATAATATGATACTTTAGTTCATATAAAATCAAAAATTTGAATGTGGTTTTATTTTATACATATAGAAAATACACAGAAATACACCAATTACAGTGTCGCGTTTATAGTTAATTAGCAGAATAAGACTCATAAATTAAAGTGCGTTTCGGATCTATAACCGCACCATACAATTCTGATGCTTCGATAGTTTCTAAAAAGTTGTGATTGTATTAATTATTACTATTATTAGAAAGTATATTTAACTACCATAGTTACTTCAAGTCTATTGTTTTCATTGCTGCCGTTATGTTCGTAACATATAATAAGGGTGCGTCCAGACGACCGAATCGAACGCCGAATCGAACGCGAACCGAACAGGATTCGTGCGTGTGGACGTGAGGCGCGTACGTTCGACGAACGGTTCGCGATGATCCATCGGTTGTCAGTTTCGCTGCGTTCGCCGTTCGCCTGTGGACGCGTTTGCTGCAAGTTTGTACCGTCTGAACGTTCGAACAAACGTACGAAGTGAAAATAATGATTTAAGTACTGCGATTAGCACGCGATTATTCTAATTTCTCAGTTTTGAAAGTATATATTATTGAAACATTAAAGTTGCGTAGTTTAATGATAATTGTTTACCCGTATTGGATTACTTCATATTAAATTTATTACATCTTTCATTCAACGATAAAGTATTCGATAAAAATAAAATATTATGTAGTGCATAGGAAGTTATGTGATAGATATTTAAATCATTATTTTATTGTTATGAAATATGTTTAGAAAATAAAGATGTTTCAATTAGCTTTATCTTTTTAAACTTATGAATTCTTATTCAGGAAGAAAGCTAATCTTGCAACAGATGTTTAGTGAATTTTGTCGTATATTTTTATATTTTAATTATTATAAATATTATAAATTGGAAACGCCAAGCACAAGTAACCACGATTACTCTGTTTGATATTTTGGTTATGACAACAAATGTGTAGGCCGACGTACGACTGATTCGTTGTGAAGTTCGTGAAACGTTCCCAATTTTGTTCCGATTCGCTACGAAATTCGTGAAGCATTCGCGGTAGTACGTCCAAGTGCGTTTGCATTCGGTTCGTGTTCGGTTCGCGTTCGATTCGGCGTTCGGTTCGATCGTCTGGACGCACCCTAATAAGAAGCTGAAAGTATTCTGCATATATCGATAGACGCGAGAATTGTTTTTATTTTTAGTGTTACAGCAGACTTCAAACTTTTTTTTCATTTCAGTTTTAATATGCGGAAATGCACGGAAATCGATAATATTATTATTACTTTGAATGAGACAGATCACTATTTCAAGATATGAATTTTTTGACATTTGGAATTAACGATGCTTTTAATCACATCTGATCCTGTAATAGATAGTTATAGAGTATCACAAAAAGAAATACAATGCGCTAGCATCATGAGAGAGAGATTTATTGAAATTAGACGGTGATTGTTGAAATAACTTTTCTAATGATAGTTTCTGATACTATCTAAAATTATAATTAATAACTACAATTAATAATAAATAAATAAATAAATAAATAAATAAATAAACTAATTCATGTTTTGTCATTTTCTGATCAGTGTAAACGCATATTTTGTCCAACAAAAATTTCTCACTATATAATAATAGTAATAATAGTAAATAATAATGTTAATAAATAGTGAATAGATGAAAAAAGAAGAATATTTATCTCTTAACGCGTTCCGTGCGAGCGAAGCCCAGAAACCGTGGTGAACTCGATAGATCTATCGAGTCCCGCACGGAAAATATTTTCCGAACGTTTCGTTATCATTGCAGCTGGCTTCTTCAAAGGATCGAAAGCCGCACTGAAACTTAAATCTCCGATTTAAAAAAGTCCCATAAAAATCTGTGAGGAAGTAGCTTTTCGACAAGTCTACCAAAACTTGTAACTCCTCTGAAAGAATACCTGATTGCGTTAATCTCCTCAATTTGTAAAAACACGGAAGTAACTCTGTCTCGGTCGCCGCCACTTCTAAACAGTGCAGTGTACGAAGAACAAAAATACACAAACTTCGATTCGACCCTTTTTCACCCATTCGGTTCGCTTTTGGTTCGCGTCACCCATTTCGCTTCTGAAAGAATGAAACGTGATCAAAGAAATGAAAATTGAGTTGAAAGGAGTCGAATTCCGCGTTGGCGCAAGGAATAGGTGGTGCGTTGCTGGAGGGTCAGTGAAATGGGGAAGAGCAAGGAGCGCGGAGGAAGCGCCTCGTATGCTTTCGTGGTTTTTTGAGTGCTCCCGAAATATCCTCGTACCCTCGCCGCGAGGAAAGATAAAGAGAGAGGAAAGAGAGGGGGGGAGAGAGAGAGAGAGAGAGAGAAAGCAAGAACGCGTTAGAGTCGAAGAAGAGAGAGGTGAGATGGGAATGCCAGTCTTCGGTAACTAGTCATCCTAGCAACGTGCCTTCGCGAGTTCTTGCCGATGACAAAGGTCGCCGGAGAAGCAGAAAGGCTTTATGTTGGCCGATCGAGGCTGATCGAGGCTAACGCGTGCTCTTTGCCGCGCGTGTCTCGCGAGAAAAGTAGGGAAAACGTGTTTCGTTGTTCTTTCGATCGTCCAATTTTCTCATGAAATTTTTAGTAGTTAATCGGTGAACGATAAATGGGCAGTTTCGCGGTAATAGAAGCCTGAAGCTACTCGAATCGATACCCGGGGAACAGAAACGCGAGTAATCCGGCTTCGATATCGACTTCGGCGCGAAGAATCGCGAGTGCGGCCGATGCTCGTGCAGCGCTACCGAAAGTATTTCGAAAATGCCTCTTAAAATCGAAAGTGGTACCTACACGGTGAATCCGGTGACTAAAAAAAATGTCTCCAAGTTTCTACTGTGGAAGCTTTGGCGTAGGAGGTACAGTTGTTTTTTTTTTCTGAATAATCTGACGATTTTTATGCACGGTTTTCCTTTTTCTTGATTTCTTGCGAACAGATTTTTCAATCTGATAGACTTGTGTGCGTGGTTTCTGTCTTCGTGTGGAACAGTTTTTGTGAATTTAGTGAATATTGAATAGGTTTTCATGAATGCAGCAAACCAGTCGTATAGTTTTATTGGCGATTTTGGCAAACTTCACGCGACGTCTCTTCTTCTACCGAGACGATTTTCAGTCAATCTTTGAGCGTGTCTCTTCCAATAGTAACTCGAAGTTTCTATTGTTTAATCGTTATTTGGAAACGCATCGGCGATATCGTAACAACGGCGAGGACACCGGTGACGCTTTGACATTTTCTAGAGTCCCCTGACATTCATTCCCACGCATTTATATTGCGTTTTCATTCATCATCGACACATTTACGATCAAGCATGATTCAATCACCTTGCACTATCTTCGCATACCTTCGCTTCGCTGCACGCCAGAATCAACGCTCCTTTAATCTGTAACTGATTAGAATAGACAAGCCTGCACTCGATCAACCGCACAATACACCGCAAAACAGAGACTCGAACCTTCCAAGAATATTTGCGAAACTATTTGAGAAATGTATTGCAAATATCTTTGTGTACAAAGCCGAGTGTGCAACTAACAGTCTAAATTGGATGTCTGGTGTAATAATAATCGTTGCGTGACTCGTGTAACAAACGTCCTACGTGAAAAATGTGTAAATTGTTCGAATGTTATGTACATCTCCAAATTAATTGGCGTAATCCTGTATCTAATTAATACGAATTTGGAAGGGATCGAATTAATCATTTGTAATTCGCTCGGAAAAGAACTTTTCTGACAAGGGAACTGCAAGAAGTGTTACGCACCTAGAAGATAGAAAAGTAAACAAATATGATCCATGTTTGGCCGAAAATGTAGATACTTAATAGTTTAGGAGATATTTAAAAACAAAGATAATATTCACTGATATAAATGTTTATATTGGGTTGGAACAAGAGTTCGTAGCGTTTTTCAAAGATTGCTATTTGAACTGGAACACGTGACATGTGAAAGTATATCTTCCAATGTTTCTGTCTGTATGATTTGTTTGCGGATTTATACATTTCAAATTTGTTTAAACGAAGAATTAAGATAGTAGCGAATTAAATGCATTTTCGACATCTCTTGCTTTATTTTTTTTTTTTTTTAGAAATTTGTTTATTATTTTATCTTCATTTTTTACTTGATGTGGCAACTTCTGATTTTTTCCACTTATTTCAGTCCCTATAAAATTCCTTTAATGCAAATAATCTTAATTCATTGGAAGCTTGTAAAGACGACGTGGATGAAATTCATCGTTCAGAAAAATGTCAAGTTCTTGGATAATGGAATCATGAAGCTACCCTAAAGATGGTGAAA
Organism: Perdita meconis; assembly: GCA_030770465.2. Classification (NCBI taxonomy): domain Eukaryota; kingdom Metazoa; phylum Arthropoda; class Insecta; order Hymenoptera; family Andrenidae; genus Perdita; species Perdita meconis. Next base: position 7,204,939 of record JASKOS020000004.1, read on the forward strand.
AGTAATAGATAAAAGTAACATGGTAAAAATATTTTTTTCCTTTTCTATCATCCTACAAAGTTTCATCCAAACTTCTTGCGGTTCCCTTGTGAGTTGCGCACCTCACCTTTAGTGCATGCGATTCTGGAGAATGAATTGTACTCGACCGATGCACCAGCTTGCACTGGCTTGTGATTCTGCATAATCGCGACGATTCGAGCGAAATCGTCGCGAGTCGCTCTTTCCGATTAGCGCGCGATGCTCTCGCGTTAATTGGACCGAAATCGCTCGTGAGCAGCGATGAAAGGCAACGTTTTCGACTGTCCCGTATCTTCAATTTCAAAGTTTCATAAATTTCTCTCGGAGCCTCGAAGCCTCGAGTGTTTAAGTCACTTGGACGTTTCTGTCTTTATCGTTGCTCGCAGGCGACTCGGAGCGCGTCGCAAAAAGTAGTCTTCACGGTGAAAGAAGGAAAACGTGGAAGCTCGTGCCGCGTACCAACAGACGCTGATTTATTACGTCCGACTCATCTGCGTTCTGCCACCGGTACAATCGTAAAATTAGACGCGCGGGATGAGTTTTAAAGCCGCGGCTAACGGGACCGTTCTGGTCCCATGATTCACACCGACTGTTTACTCGGTACGTGACAAATTTTCACACGAAACCGCGAGTTAGTTACCGGTCGTTTCGTACGATTTTCCAAGTGGCAAAAAGATCGGCAACCTCCTCAAAGAGTGACGCGTCGTGAAAGTTGTAAGAGCAAAGATTCGAGTGTATTCTCATTGACCGTAGGATGATCAATTAATATACGTTTACGTTGATATTACGAGGAAATTGGCGATCACATTACCGCTAATTAAAAACCCTCACGAAAGTTAATGTCAAGATTGAATTACCGAGGCAAGCACGGCACCAGCTTCCAATTAATGTCCACGGTGCTCTCGAGCCGTTCGACAGGCAAAAAGTTAATCCACCTGTCCGTGCGGTTTCCGTCGTTAAACGGGAACAAAACGGCCGGAACGATTCGCGCTCGATGCTAATTCGTTCCGCTTTCACGTGGTTAGTGATTCCATCGCCGGTTTTGCATACCGTCGATCATTTTCCCGAACGAAAGATACAGAAAATTGCTGTTCGATAATAGACTGTGATCTTTCAATGAATTCGAACATGAAATTGGTACACTTTCTTCGATCGCTGCGAGTTTGTTGGAAAGCTGGAGAGCATCGAGGCACCGTGGAAAAATTCTGTGACGCGGATATTTAAAAAATGATGGAATTTGAAACAAGATTAACCCAATCTTTCTTGTTTTGCAAGTTCAATTTACAATAGGACCTCGATTATCCGACTCTCAATTATTTTCTATTTTTATTAACCCATTAAGGACCGAAATGGATTTGCTTAACATACTAAAAATGTAGCGATAACGCAACGTTAAGTCTCAATGGGTTAAATCGAGTTTCAATTATTAAAAGGATTAGGTATAACAGTACAGTAGAATTTTAAGTGAAACTTAAAGAATATTTTAATAACATCAGCTACTTCTTAGCATTTCGTATTATAAATACTGAATCCGATAATCAGAGTTCTACTGTACAATAAATTCCATCATTTTTGCATATAGTATGTGCGGTTTAAGTTTCCTGAAAAAGAAAGGAATTTAGAATGTCTAATATTCCATGGAATCATTTACAAAAATTTCTAAATGAGATTAGAATGCTTTCAAGGAACGAACCCGTGACGCTTCGAACACGAACGAATGATTTTTATCGCTTGAACCGTGCATACAGTAAAATGTGCAATGCAGTGTGAAAAATAAAGAAAGGAGGAACGCGGGACAAAAAGAGACGAAAATCAACAGTGTACACGAGGAACGCGGGGACGAGGATCGTCGACGTGCTAGCGGACAAGCGCGCGGTGGCGGCGAGGTAGCTGGCCTAGAAGACGTCGGCGACCCGTGCGTCGCGACGCTGACGCCGTCGGTCCCAGGCGCCGGCGGCATCAGGTCGAATCGTCGCGCGAGACCGCTCTCCCTCGCGGTGCAACCTCTCAATTACCGTCGCCTCGACCCGGACCCGAAAATCACGATCAACATCATCACTAGCCATCACTCTAACATGACTAGCCAGGAGAGCATCGGCAGCTGCAGCCTGGACGTCGAGCAGTCCGCGTCCGACCGATCAGGTTGGCTATTTCTCGCTGTGTGGCGTTGGTAGGATATGGGGACTGGTAGTTAACAGTTGACAGTAACGCTAAAAGACTTGCGTTAGTTTTAGTAGCGGCGAGCATTGCCGGCTCGAGAGCGAGCAGAGCGTCGAGGAATTAACAGTAGTTTTATTTATTTACTCATAGTTTATAGGTGTAAGCCAATTGATGGAAATTATGACGGTAGTTAAAATGTGAAGCAAGTAGTACAAGGCATTAGAGATCGTTACTACGAAATAGAGTTTTCAAGATGTTAAGTGAACATTGACAAATTACAAAAGTAAATATTGACAATATTATTGAGAGTGTGCTGTGGATATTGAAGGTAGGATTGATGTGGAGATTGAAGATTAGAAAGAAAAATATTAGAAAGGTTAGATAGAATTAAAGATAAGTATTAAAGTGGATTGACAATAGTATTGTCAAGCTAGGATTGATCAATATTACTGACCCTTTAGTCGTGAAGCTGGAGAGGAAATCAGCAAAGAAATCAACCTCATCGTAGTATGGGTGATCTGCATATCTTTGATATGGGGTCGAAATGACCTATCGCTGTTAAGTAGTGATAATCTAAAGGTCGGTTTTCTGTTCCCGCACTGTTTCCACTAGTGCAGAAGGAATCATTTGCTATCTCCTTCTATTTCATAAAATGGAAGGAGATAGCAAGTGGTTACACCCTGCACTAGGGCAGCCAGAGCAGGAACAGAAAACAAATCTTAAATAAAGGTGTTTGTCCTTTGGAGCAATTGGGTACAGTGACTCACAAGTTCGTTCACATGTACTTCAAACGTTAATTATCTGTGAAATCCCCAGTATTATAGTTTTTTTTATGAATGAAGTCGTTCCAGAGTCCCCATTCAATTGTTTCTCAGTTTCCATAACTTTTATTATACAAAAGCAAATACCTTTTTCACAATCTAAACAAATTTAACATAATCTTTGTGGACGAATGTGTGAGTTACTGTATATTAAAATCGATCAGAGCAATGATACTAAATTCCGTTCCATGAGAGAATAAAGTCGTCTGGGGACAAATTTTCGTACGCTTTGCGCAGTTTAACGCCTACCTTCGCTAGTTGTTGGCTCTGTTTAAAAAGGTCCCACCATTTTTAAGAGATGTCCTGTCTTAGCAATTGAGTTCTTCACCAATCCCGGTGGAAAAGTCAGTTAGAACCGTTGTGACAGTTGAGGCAGACTGCGAAAAACGACTTTATTCTCCCGTAGAACGGAGTTTAGTGATTGCTAACCATCCCATTCAGTATCTTGTATAGGAAGGTTATCTCTACAATTTTTCTTCAAGAGAGTGAATATTCATAACGCTCGTCTGATCATAGTTATGCTCGAGACGAGTCATTGGTTGACTAGCTTTATAGCCAAGATGACTCGGGAATCTGTGCTGAATTCTCTCCAGTTGTATCTTGCGAGCTTTCCACTGTGGCGTTCAGATAATAGAGGCGTACTCAAGAATGTGGCAGCACTATACTCTGAGTCAATTCAATGGGTCGTTCAAGGTCACCCTTTTCTTTTACGTTTTTTTGGAGAATGATCCTACGAAGGTTTCTATGCCTGTGTGTAACAGTCTTCATGTTCATGAAAAATACCGTCGTGGAGGTTTAGCTACCAGACAATTACAAGAGGAAAATGTGACCTTGAAGGGCTTATCAAATTTAACCGGAGTATAGTGCGTTATACGAGTAAGATTTGGTTTATGTTAGAGCTGCGATAAACTATAAAACCGTGCACAGATACTGCGAGGCTGCCTCACGAGGCTCGCACCGCTATCTTATTCTAGTGTACGAAAAAGAAGTGAAGCAACGTGGGCAATCATCTGTTTCGCGTTGCCTCAGTTTTTTTTTCGTACACTGAAAACAAGGTAGTGGCGTGAGACAATGCTAAATAGATAATTGCCAACATTGGCTCACTTCTTTTTCGCGCACTACGTAAGGTATTGGCGCAAGCCTCGCGAGACAACCTCGCAGTGTCTGCGCATGGCTTTATGATTTATCAGAGTTCCTAACGCGTTGTGAAGGAGTTAGAAAATTCTGTGCTGTTTCTCAACAAAAAGCGTTCTGTTTGAAAACGCGAATATGACTTTAAAACAGCGAAGAATAATGAAAACACCAAGATCGCGAATGACGTCCACATTGGATAGCCTCAAGGTTGGTTTTCGCTATGACTGTTAGCCGTTCCAACTGGACGCGGTGTCCAATACGTACAACATTTTTCATATTTGCGTTTTGTATGTATTAAACGCCGCTATTAATCGCGACGACTGGCGTCGTAGCGAAAACCCATCTTCACACCGCCAATTTCGTATGGAAATCAAGGCGGATTTTCACTGCGCGAGAGTTTTAAGATATTAAGATAGATAAGAGTTTTAATAGTACCCGGAGGAGTCGTTGGGTCGTCGTCGAGCGACCTTGCACTTGACGCGTCGAAGGCCGCCGTGGAACGGCTCTCGCGGCGAATTTCAACCGAGACGATCTTGGAACGTTCAGTGTCACCGATCCCTCCACCTTCCTGGGGATCGTTCCTTTTTGCTCGGTGCCGCGGTGTGCGCCGATCGAATTTAGATCGCGGACCAGAGTGCAGCGAGCACAAGGCGCAGCTTCTTTCTATCGCCGGTGCCAAGAAGACGAAGAGATGCAGAGAAGTGGTCGTCTCTTTTGCGCCGCTATTCGGCCGGCCTCTTGCCATTCCAGGGTTATTCCTGTGTCGCGTTTCGAACGGGCACGTTTCGATCTTTCTGCCGTCTTCTCGCGTCCGCTTCGATCTCACGCCGCGAGCGGTTTCACGCCTCGAGCCATCTCTTCGATTCGACGTTTACCTGGTAAACGGTTTGTCCAAACATTCGGAAAAAGTGTTGACGAGCGCGCCGAGTGTGATTGGCGTGCGAATCGCAGGGCGCTTCGTTGCGTGCTATTGAACTTCACGGATCGGAAATTAGAAACGTTAGGACAAAGAATAGGCCGACGACCGGGGAAAGTTCGCCGGTCCTTGAACCAAGAATCGTTCCTTTGCAGAGAACACCATAGACACTGTGTCCAAGAGGACCCTGCACAGCCTGAACTTATCTTGCAACGGTGACTCAGTGTCACCTCCGGAGAATCTGGCAAACGGTAGCAGCGAAACGCTGCAAAAGCCCCAGCTGACGCCAGGTGAGAAGTTGAACGTCAGCAATGGTCATCGAGGCAGTCCCGAGCCGGAGCAGCTGACAGTGAAGAAACCGAGTTATTTGGGCCTGGCTTGCAGCATAAGCGGCTATTCGGGGCTTAACAGATACGACAGCAAGCTCAGGGAAGGGTTTCGATCGAGGGACAGCAGTCCTGGGACGAGGCTGATCACGAGGGACGCCAGTCCGGCAGGTTTCAGGTACAAATTGCCTTTGCCCTATCAATATTTGCTTTTCCTATTTGGCGTGAGCTTTCGTGAAATCAAGACTGTCAATCAAGCCATAAAAAAGCAAAGCGCTTCGTTCCTAGTGTCTGAAAGTTCCTGTTCATTTGAGAGTAAAACCGTCGCGAGTCGCTCTCGAGAGCATTTCTCGCATGTGGCCACTGTGTTTGAGCGCCAACCGTATGCGAGAGTCTTTTAACTACAGAGAATTGTCGTTATAAGCGACTTAAGCTGAATCGATTTTTTTCAAAGAGTCACTCGTAGGCAGGGCTGGGTAAAATAGTATTTGAAATAAAATATAAAAATATTTTCAGAGATTATTTCCAAAACTATGTTATTTTGAATAATTTGAAATATCTATTTATTTTTGTATTAGTGGAAATACTATTTGAAATATTTATTTAATCTCTCAAGTATATGGAATATGTATTTCAATTATGTGTTTCGCAACATAAACTTAAAATAGTTACTTGAAATAAATATTTCTGCTATTGTTAGTGGAAGAAACTTCAGCACTACCTTTCACCGAAATAAGCTATGGATATATCTAGACATTCATAACTATGCTTATACATTATAGAGTAAGAGAAAGATGTAAGTAAAATACTATGAAATACTAGTTGAAATAATTAATTTTCATATATCCTTAAAACAATATCATTTCAAATATTTATTCCTAATACATTCTACGAAAACTATTATTCCAAATAATCATTTCTAAAACATCGCACAGCAAATATTACTTCAATTAATAGCTCCTATACATGTGTAATAAATAGATATTTTCAATTATTCTTCTATGTAGAACTAAGAAATAAAATAAATGCTGAAATACTACTTTATTTGAATAAAAGTATTGTAATTACTATTTCCAATACTTTTTATTTGAATTGTACCCAGCACTGCTCGTAGGAAGGAAAAGGTCGCTTCTACCGAGAAATGGGACTCTATTCTTTGAGAATTTCATTGATTACATTGTGAGATTCGATCGATTACTTCTCATTGTGGCAAATCGTCGACCGGATAATCAATCATAACTTAGAGACCACAATATTCAAAAAATATAAAAATATAGGGTGATTCTCTCGCTAGTAGATACAAAGCAATTTTTGTCGTCTAAACCTTGTTACTGATAGGAACCAAATCTTGATCATCGACTTCTTAATGGCCCACCAATGGTTTGTTGGACCCTTTTATTTAGGGATTACCACTGTGATCGTTTAGAACGTAAGAATTCCTTTGTATCTCTATTATACATCTAGCGAGAGCATCACCCTGTAGAGTAGACGTAAGGCTGAGAATGTTAGAGCTACAGATTACGATGTGATAATAAATACATTTTTCCGGTATTTTACTTCTGTATGTTTTATACATATGCTAGTGGTCCTATGACGTAACAGTCGCTTATAACGAATCATTGGAACCGAAGTTGCTTCTATCGAAAGTTGCTTATAATGAATGGTCGCTTCTATCGAAAATTCACTGTATCTGATAGCAATGTTTTTTGCAATTACTCTCCAATAGATACACAGTAATATGGCTATCAGACAGCTGCCTTCGCAATACGAAACTGTTTCGTATTGGGATATAAACAAGATAAAAACGAGATAGAAACTGTCGCAAGAGATGGTCAATATTTCGTGCAATCATCATTGCATACATTCGAATTAATGGAGATGTGAAACACCTAATTTATTTATTTATTTGTTTATTTATTTATTTATTTATTTGTTTATTTGTTTATTTATTTATTTGTTTATTGACAGGAAAAGAACCCATTAGCACAAAAACATTATAGATTATAGAAATCAGGGAAAAAACTAAAATTTTTAATGAGATTATCACGAAACTTGAGTGATCCACGGAAGAAATTCAGCAGGAAATGAATCACTTACGAAAAATGTATAGTATTATCTCAAATTAGTAAATACTTTCACATACAGGATAGATAACACAAAAGAGATTATAAACCTGATGCTAGAAAGAGTAATGTCACCATTACGCGTTTGTATATAGAAATAGATTTTTTTAATCGTGAGTTTTTTTTCCTTTAATGATTGAACCTATTTCTTCAATTACTATAGGGTGTAACAACAATATTGCAGTTCCTTGAAAGGTGCGAATCCTGAGATGATTTTAAACAACTTCTTCCTTAACGAAAATGTTTGGTGGGACTTTGTTAACGAGTTACAGGGGACTAATTCTGGCACGGATCAAGGCAGGCCAATACTACTCACTATTCACAGTTGTAGCCCGCGCTAAAATTCGTCTGCTGTACTTCTACTCTGATTAGTTGCATCTGTCAATATCTCGTTATCAAGTCTCCGAGGACATTTTTGCTAAGGAAAATATTGTTTGAAATTACCCTTCAAATCGCTTCTTTTAATGAACTGCAACAAAGATATTGTAATAAAAATATTACACCGTATATATTGAACTTCCATTGTATTCATTCGTACGAAGTTACAATATTATTGGGCGTCTTTAATTTGAAGTTACTTTATTAAGGATGAATAAGCCTAACCATATGTTTGCCTACGTCCAATACATGGCTTGATTCAGCAACTTTTACGTTGCTTCTTCCTTTCTTTTAAATAGTCTGCGCTATAATTAAAGCACTAAGTTTGTTTATATCCATGTTCACGATTTCACTTCGCTTGTAGTTCGAAAGAAACTGACAAGAGGGAAACAACAAAGAATAGGCAGAAATCAATCTCCAATGAATATGACAATAAACTGTCTGTAGTATTTATAATAACTAGACAGCGGATCGTTATGCAAAATACAATTTTTTACAAGCACAAATAAAGAATTGGAACTTGAAAAATAGTATGTTCAATATTCTAAACGGAAGGTAAACATTTTCCAAGTTGCTATCTGGTGGACACATAATGCGAGAATACTCTCGAGAGCAATTATTATTATAACGTCTTTATTACACAAATTAAACATAAACAAATACAAACATTATATAAATACAATACAAGTGATGAAAGAGAGAAAGAGAGTTGTACATGCAAGGCGAGGTTCTCAAGAGAAATTCTCAAATGGACACTTACCTTGATGCTGCGGAACAAAGTGCTCCAAGGGAAACAGTAGACAGGAATTGTAGAATTTATCCTTGAAAACTTTTAGATCGAACGAAAACCTCAACGTGCCGACGCACCCATATCCGCTCAAGAGTCAGTCGATCTCCCCGTTAGCGATGGATCGGCAAAACGGTTTTTCGAACGGCCTCAAAGAGGAGTGCAAAATGGAATCGTTCAAGAGAACGAGGAACTCAATCAACGTATGCCAGGGTTACTCCGAAGTCGACAAGGGTGTAATGCACACGTTCCCCGACCTTAGCCCGATCCGACCCAACACCCCCGCGAAACGTAGTCCCGGCGTAACCTCATGTAGTCAGCAGAACAAGTCGTATTCGTCTCATTTCTCAGGATCGTCTCCGAAACAGGTTAACGTTAATCGTAAGTGACTTGGCTAAACGATTACTCGAATCGCAAACGATTTCAGTTCCGTCGATACACTTTATTCTCATTACTTGGTTGCAGTTTCGAATGCTTCGTTCAGCGATACGAGCATACTAAACGGGTCGTCGATAGAAATAGAGAGTCATGTATTGAACAACACGTCTAGTAGCGAAAAATCATTCATTCAGCAACGAGTAGAACGGCTTTACGGGCCTGGCGCGCTCGCGCAGGGCTTCTTTTTCAAGCGCAGCACCAGTAGGTTGAATAACAGTGAGACCAGCTTCAACAAATCGAACAACGGCAACGATGCTTCGATAGAGAACGCGAACACGGAAGAGTCTCTGAAAAATCTGCCGGTTCTGAGACATCTGAGACCAGAGTTTCGAGCTCAGCTTCCGGTAGTCAGTCCTAGGAGACCAACGGACGGCTCTGAACAAGTCCTGAAACCTCTGCAGAGGTGAGCTATTCGGATTGTTTGAACGTCGAACGATCCTCAAAATGTAATTACGACGTTTCTGGTCGACAGGGTAACGCCGACGTCACGGAAAACCGAGCAAAAAACAAAATTAGCCGCATCCCAGGGCGTAGAAGGCAACAAAGTGGAGATCAAGGCGAAGAATCTTAATTCCAGCACGACCAGCATCCCAGATCAACAGCCGGCCGCGCCAAAAGTAGTCTTACCTGTCCTAGAACCGAGCGCCAGCTCGACGAACGTGGCGAAGCAAGCTCAAGAAGCCGAGAAAGCGGTCGAGGAAAAAGACGGCCACTACTTCGTGAAGGTAAGTCTCGGAAGTGATTGGCGATGCGTGCAGTTCGTTAACGTTGCTGCGAAAATGGTTTCAGTTATTGAAACAGGAGACGGATAGGCTTCTCTTGTTAGCCGCGTCGGCGGAAGCGGAGCTGGATAATGGCGATCCTGTTGCACTTCCGGAAGAGGCAGCCGGTAAGCTACGGTCAGCTGCTGGCAAGGCCAAACTGCTGGCTTCGCAGAAGATGCAACAGTTCGAAGGACTTTGTCAAAAGAACATCGTAAGTTCCTTTCCGTTTTTTTCGCCATGGAAACTGTCCCTAAACTCTGTTCCACAAGAAAATAATGTCGGGCTGTCGACCACGTGTTTTCGCACGTTTTGCGCAATTGACACCTAGGGTAAACACGCCAACAGATGGACAGATTTTAGATTATTGGATAATTATGAAAAAAACTATAATTCAGGTCAACTCAACTGGCCGTTCAAGGTCACCGTTTTCTTTCACTTCTTTGGAGGGTTACGAAGGTTTCTGTACCTGTAGGAAATATTATGTTGTATACAAGTCTCCATTTTATGTGCACGGACAGTGGCGGATCCAGGGGGGGCGATAGGGGCGATCGCCCCCCCCCCCCAAGAGTAATAAAACAAAAATATTTCCTCACATTCCGAAAAACTTATTACGTATATACTGAATGTGTTACATGATTTCTATTCGAGATTTTTCTGCTTAGCGTGCTCACTAGTACGCTAGTGCATAGAAGTTTTTAAAATATTTTCAGAATATTGCCTGGTAAAAATTCGCCAACGTAGAGCAGAATTTGTATTATGAAGTATCGTAATCGCATTAATTGTAATATCTTTTATATCTGTTTTTCTGATAAAATAAAGTCTTTAATCACAATTATATAACACGTAATTATTTTAATTGCTTATCAAGGTTGAAAAGACGGTTAAAAAATAGACTTTTTTACTTTTATACATTTCGCCCCCCCCCCCCCCCCCCCCAAAGAAAGGCTCCTGGATCCGCCACTGGCACGGAAGGCACAGTGGTAGATGTTTTTCCATCGGAAAACTACAGGAAAAACGTGTGACCTTGAACGGCCATTTGAGTTGACTCTGAGAATAAACTTCAGTTTATATTACTTCTTCATTTCGTAGAGAAATCGTTTTAAAAATCTAACAAGTTTTTTTGAATACGAAATAATCTATAACTATGCAGTTCCACGGTTTTAACAGTCAAACTTTGTCAGCGTATTCTATGGAACTAAACGAGTAAAAAATATTATATAAATATAGGCTGTTTGACGCTTTATCAAAAAGTTATAAACAAAAATACGGAATTGAAAGGCAAAAGTTAAACGATATTTACATTTAGTTTCAGGCGAGTTGTATTTGTTATTGGTAGTCATTAAATTAATATCAATTTTTGTTTAATAGTAATTATTATTACAAATCACTTAATACTAATTCTTACTACTAATATTGACTTTAATACTGAATTTGTGAGCACATCTAATTTTCCATTTCAAAATGTACACCATCTTTAGCAATGCAAGATTGACAGCGATTCGAAGTAGAATTTAATACTGTACGAAGTTCATTTTATTGTATTTCATCTGAATGAATGAATCATTAATTCTTTGTATCAGTTCATTACGCATATTCAATCCTGTTTTATAAACATGTAAATATCTTATAACTTTTTGTTCTGTTTACACTCATAGAATGTTCTGATAATGTTTGGCCGTTAAAACCTGGAACAGCCTGTATAAAGCTGAAAGTATAGTTGAACCTGGATTATCCGAATCTTAATTATTCCCAATTTTGATTAGACAGAGTTCCAATTATTTAATGCATTAGATACAAAAATACATTAGCATTTTGACTAAAACTTGAACCATGCTTTAATAATTTTATGTTAATTATTACTATTTTACATTAGAATTATTAAATTGGATATTAAAGGTTCTACTGTATGTTTGTCCAAAAAAGAAACCGAACTTCTAGTTAAGATATAAAGTTGAAATTTGGTATAAAGCTAGATAATACCATTAATATATTGCGAAGAATCTGAAAATCCAACAATTTTAATCCTGATTGAAAAAAAATACAGTAGAATCTCGATTTACCGGTTTAAATTAAAACTGACTTTCTTGACATTTGAATTCTCTCACGTTGCGAAGTTTATACAGGGTGTTTTGCAACAGGTGGGAGAAAATGTAAAGTGTGATTCTAGACGTCAAAATAAGAGGAAAATCAAGAGTAATGAAATGGCGGTAGCAGCTTTGTTTTTTAGTTATTAGCATTTTAAAAAGTGGGTGAAAAGCGCCTGAAACATGGCAATCCGTATGGCATCCCTAATTCAAAACACGGGCCTTCTCGCCTCTCACTCAAATTTACATTCATTCGGTCCTTTTTTGAAATAATCAATATATCGATCCGCAAAAACAGCTGTGGTTTACGTTACACACACATCTTCGTTTCATACAGACAGCTCTACACACTCTGAATATTCCGTAAATTTTGACAAATGCCATAAGAATTGCCATGTTTCAGGCAGTTTTCGCCCACTTTTTCAAATGCTAATAACTAAAAAACAAAGCTGTTACCGCCATTTCGTTACTCTTGATTTTCCTCTTATTTTGACGTCTAGAATCACACCTTACATTTTCTCCCACCTGATGCAGAACACCCTGTATAAATGTTTCTTGGATATTCCTAACACATTCTCGTTTTCTTGGATTACAGAATCAAGTGCCGGGCGAAGAGTTCCCAACGACGAACGAAGATCTGGCTGGCTTCTGGGACATGGTAATGCTTCAAGTGGTTCAAGTAAACGAGCTCTTCGATCAGATCGAAAAACTACGGAATTCTCAGTGGCAAGAGGTATGTGCCTTTACCCCCGAGACACTCGCCTCCCCGAAACGTCCTAAAAAAAAATTCCCTTGGAGGAAGAGTACCAGAGAAAAGCCAGTCCAGAAACATTCTTGCATTTCCTCGCCTCGCACCGGAGACCGCAAATGCGTACGATTCGATTCTGCAATAAGTAACAACGCACAGAAATCAATTTGTTCGGATACAGTTCCATCGAATCCAACCAAAACGTTTCAACTTGAAACGCGCGTATGCGACGACGCGTTTTACGTCTTGACCAATTCCGAAGCCTCGCAAAATTTCGAACAATTATCTGATAGCGAAAATCCGTTTCTTTCTGATAACGATGCCGATGTTGATCTGTCTGAAAATGTTTTTCCTCTCACACCGTGTGCACCGTACGTCTTAAATTGCATTGATGTCCTACAACCTACTTTCCATCCCTTTCGTTACGAAGATTTGAAATACAGATCTCACGATTTACTTTATGGTCAAGAACTGTTTGAGGATGTTACTGCTAAAGAAGAGAAATCGACGCAGTTTGATATATTATTTGAGAAAGACACGGACGAAAGCGAGAAAATGCGAAAAAATGCATGTACAGATTCTTTGCACAACGAATCACAGGAAGTGGAGATCGATGCTCCGAAATTCACGGAAGCAGAGAACGTGAACAAACCCCATATCAGTCGTGCCACTTCGCTTAGTAAAAACGATTCATATTTTGAAAAAAATAAGGAAATCGTAGGAGTAAAAGCCAAGTCCTGCAGTTCCATGCGAGGAAAAACTGGAGCTACTGCACAAAACAAACTTCAGAAAGTAGATCCGATTAAATCACGTAGCAACGATCAGTGTAAATTTCATACTTCGAAACCTGCTGTTTTACAAAAAGCAAACGAAAGAAAAATTCCTCTTACACAAAGGAGAAGCAAGACGCCGTGTAAATATCCTTCGCCGTCGCGATCGACTACGTGCAGCAATGCTAAAGATCAAAGCGCTAAAAAGCTTGGCTATAGCGTTACGTTTGTGACAGAGGATGTGTTACAAGAAACTCCAAAAAGAAAAGTATGGTCGTCAGACAAGTGGAAAGATAAGAAATCATATTTAGCTTCAAGTGAAATTAAGATGCAAGTGCCCAAAGTGAAAGAAAATCACCACAAACACACCTCAAAAATGAATAATAGTGACAACGTTAAAGGTAATCTCACCATTGTGAGCGAAGTGTGGTCGAACCTCGATAAATGCAAAGGTCACCGAAGATTTAAGCATCCAATTAAAAATTATAGCTTTAATGGGAGATGGGTAACGAAAAAACAAGAAATAACGAAGAATCCACGGAAGAACATCGAACAGAAACCGAAGAACTGGTCCAGAGCATCGAACCATCTTTTCTGGAGGTTGAGTGATTCGCAACCTTTCGTGCCGATGTCTCAAGAAACATTGCGACAGTTGAGGGTAGTGTACAACACCGAGATTTTAACGAATTCGCCTAAGTTAAAGAAAATGGAGAGATTAGAGCGAATAAAGGTTTACGATAAAAAGAGGAAAGAAATTTTCAAAAATCAGGATGAAGAAATTGCGCGAAAATTTATTGCTCGAGGGGTTGTATCGGAGGAAACTATAGTGAAATCGGTAGCCATTCAAGATACGAGCACTAGTTGTCACGACGGTATCGCAATAATGAGTAACGTTAATCTCCTGAACAATACTCACGATACCTCAGTTCAATGTTTAACTTCTTCTGCACTAAACGTAAAAAGTTCATCGAATCTGAGTATAAATAACGCGACAGAAAATACTACGAAGTGGCCCGAGAGAAATATGGAGATAAAGAATTTATTGTCTAGCTTGATATCGTCCTTGAACTCAGAAATCATAATCCAAATGCCCGAGAATAATAAATCGAAACAACACAGTCGCGTGAGCATCAAGAAGCTGAGTTACAATGTAATCACCGAGACTTTTCAATCCCCCCATGCTAAATCGAATCTCGTGCTAGATATTTCGGATATGCATTCTGATTACCCTTCGCGACCGCTGCATGGTCGAAAGAATAGCAGAAATATTAGATTCTTGGATTTTAACAAGTATTTGCCATTGAAGAGGGAATCCTGTATGAATCGTTACCTAGAAGACGCGAAGTACATGCGACTCTTCCCACATAATATCGAAGTTCCCTCGAATCCTCGAGGTGTCAACAATTTTCCCATCAGAGCGAAACAACTCTACACGTTCCTAAAATCAAACCGAACCTTCTGTCGATTATCGTTATACTTGTACGCGTACGGTATTCTGAGTCTTGTTCTTATATTTTTAAAAATTAACTCGTACAAACAGAGTTTTTTATGCCCCCGAATCTTATTTAATTCGTATTAAATATGTAACTAGCCATTGCTATCGATTGTGCCCTTTCATATTCGTGGAATAAAACTCTTCAAAAAATTCCTGTGTCTATTATAAAACATGGAATTTTTTTTCGAAGCGACAAATTCTTTTTTTCGCGAAGCAAAATGGATAGTGAAAATGCAGTCATAGAAGAAATCCAAGGAGGCACACCTTCCCATAAGTACATTTTCCTTATCACTTCCAGAATAGTTTTCCTTCCTGTCTGCCAGTAATTGTTAGTCCTGCAATAACTATGTAACATAACTTTTATCTTTCGAAGAATCGTCTCAAATTCGTCGCAAAGGATTAACAATGGCTGGCTCTCGAGCCCTTGATGTATTAATCCGATTACACTCTCCGAGGAGTCGAGCGTGACTTTTGCCTCGTTTTTCAGGCGGCGCTAGAAAAGAAGTCCGTCGTCGCTGGCCCTCAGAATGGCAACGCGACGAAGCGTCGCGTCACGCCCATCCACAAGCCAAAATCCTCGGCCAACAGCGAGGCGAATAAGAAGGCGAGGGAAGCGAGAGAACAGGCTCGGAGGCAACTGATAGAGGAGCGAAGGCGCGCGATGCGCTCGAACGCGCAAAATTCCGAGGATACCGTCAAGATCTTTGCCCCCGACACGTAACGATAAAAAAAAGACCGTTGAATGTTGGACAATTTGTTTGACCGTTCGCGCGGTAACGTTTTACTTTGAGCCGGATCAAAGCGCGATATTTTTCATGCATTTTCTTGAGCGCTTCAACTTGCGAGCGAGCCTATACCGCGTGATTCTCGGAATTCTTCAAAATCTTGTTTGTCGTGCCCGCCGAATCGACGATGCTTGCCGATTTACGAGTTTCGTTGCGTCTGGATCGATGAGAATTACGCGGCAAGAGTGTCCTGCGTAGAGTTAATTACAAGCTGTTGCCGACACGCTTCGATTACGATCAAAATCGCTTTGTACCGTTAAGGAAGCCGCGCGTTTTTGTCTACGGTGAGGCACCACGATTCAATGATTGACAGTATACAGTACACACATTTGATACGTATTTAAATGGTTGAAGACAGATTTTTAGAGGTTGACTTTACAATTTTTAAACATTGAACGATTTATATTTTATTACGATGTTTCTCGCCTCATCTTCGTTCCCCTTCGTTCTACACGCTGTGATGTTTCACGTCGATCTTGTTACGTTTTTGTATCGATGTTCACCGTCGTTCGATTTAATGTTCATTTGACGAACGGTCTAGCGCAGTAACGTTGAACACTTTTGTCCCTCTGAATAGACAGAATAGACTAGAGAATATCGGTGAGAGAGAAGCGAAGCTGTCGAAGAGAATCCTAAGCGCTTAACGCGTAGTAAAGATACGGCACGGAAAGACTGCCTCTTGTCCATAGGAATTTTTTATAAGAGGAGAAACGTAGGAAACGTTACTTGTATAGAGCTATCAGAACATATTTCTATAACGCGTTTTTAGTAAGTAACTTATATTTATATAAATCGCACGAAGAATACTTGACGATCATAGGCGAACGTCGACGATCGACAGAACGGAAGAGGAGTCGAATCTGGAATCGGGAAGGTTAGTCACATTTTTTAATCCCCTGGATCAAGGATCCAAAGAGCAAATTCGTGACTAATTTGATGTTGTCTTGAATCGAGCGAAACTTTTATTGTATAACTTACGTTCGCCTATATATCAGAGTGGCGCAAAGTATAATCTGATTACAAATCGTTCGATTCCTTCAATTATGAATTACTTGTGATAATTAATCGTTACTGATTACAATTTGATGATGTAGTCAATAATAATTAACAATTACAAAAAATATTTTATAATTGAATCAGTAATTACTTGATTGCAGATTTTTATACAAAAGGAAATGTTCATAAACAAAATTCAAAACTTGGAACTTGAGTAATAGCGTATTTTCTAAATGTGGTAACTTACAGTGATTCACAGAGTTATTGTAATTTTCTTTAAATTCTAAAACTTCTGTCTTTGCGGAATAAAAATGAGGGAAACTGAGAAACAATTGAAAGTGGAATTTGAATCGACATAAATTCATTAAAGAACTATAATGCTGGACATTTTACAGTCAATTAATATTTCCAATAAATGTGTACGAATCTGTGAGTCGCTGTAAATTGCATTTTTCATATCCTTTATATTTTAGTATTTGTCAACAGTTTTCTAGATTTATGCACAGTTAAAATTGCCAAGAATGGATAAAAATCCGCAATCAGATTATCCGTAGATTAATCCGTTTGCTATCAGATTACATTTTTGCGCAACTCTGCTAAATATAACGATCCTGTTCGGCCAACGTTTCTGTGCGTAGAGCGTCGACGACCGATCGAGATCGGAAAAGGATCGATTCCTATTATTTTTATCTCACGGTACCATTTTCTGTAACGCTTAATATTATCCTTCTAATCCCACTTAGTATTTTAGTCATGTTAGTGTCTCCCAGTCGGAAAAGTCGGTTCTAGAAACCATTGATCGTTAATTAATTGATTTGACCAAAACGCGCGCCACTCGCGAACCTTAGCGCGCTATTTGGATCTGCGTTTGTCTCACGCTGTGTCCTAATTTTATATCGTACAGCGACAAATCGTTCAACACGACATTAAACAAGCACAATCTATGGTCGTGTCTAAATGACCAACCGTTGCGAATATTAATCGAAATATTTCCAAATATATTTTATTTTTCAGTTTTACGTACAAGAATATTTGAAAATACTTATTTTATTATATATGGATTGGAATTATTAATTGAAATAATATTTCGTGTAGGATAAATTCCAAATATTTATTTTAAATAATATGTCGTTTCGAATGTATTAGAAATAATTATTTGAAATAGTATTTTTTTTTAATTATAAAAGTTAAACCAAAAATCTAGAAGTTTGAAGCGTGAACAGTTGATACTACTGTATACTTGAAAGCTTGAAACTTAGAAATTAGAAACATCAACACGTGCGACTTGAAACTTCAATATTCGAACACTCGAAAAATTAAGCTTGAAGTTCTGAAACGTAGAATACTTAAAAATTTGTAGTTTGAAACTTGAAGCTTGAAAACTTGAAGGCTGGAAGTTTAAAGTTTGCAATCTTAAAACTTAAAGACTCGAAACCCGAAAATTTGAAGCTTGATATTCTGAAAATTTAAAAGCTTGCAAATTTGAAGCTTGAAATTCTGATAATTTGTATTTGAAATTCTGAAAATTTCAAAACTTCCAAATTTGAAGCTTGAAATTCTGCAAATTTGAAACTTACCCAGCTCTGGCTGATCGGTCGCAATGTTTGAAATTGAATCCAGTTTCTAATTTAGCGGGAGTAATATTTTACTCCAATTTAGTCGCAAGTATTTTACAGACTGACGTATTTGGACACTGTCGAATTGTCATACGACCGATGGAAATTGATTTTGTCGCTGTGCGAAATGCAAGTTAGGACATAGAGTAAACGCGACATTCCGGTATAGAGACGGTCTGAGAACACCGGATATTTTAATTCCCCGCTAACTTTAAGAAGTACTCGGTACCATAAGCAAGCGTCGGCAGACGTAATTAGAGCTCACCCAACCAAATAACACGCAAGTGCTACCTAATCGTAGGAATGTTCGGTGCGCTTGGGTGTGCCGCATCCGCGTTTCTTCACTCGACACACGCCTGCGCGACGTGTCGATATGATTTTTGATTCCGCGTTGAAAAGGATTCTCGAAACGTCGTTCTGTTCGCGCGTTTGCAGGGATGCGTTATTTATTGACTGTTGATTCCCTCGGTGCCTTGATTATTTATACGTGTGTTGTACATAAGTCGACTGACAGTGCAGGCGATTCGACGCGGGCACAATGATCGTGCGTTCGCGTCGATCGGTTTATCGATCGGAAAAAAGGGAACGAGAATTCGAGATCGTCGTTCGATTTTGTTCTCATTTGTCCGTTCTGCCTAAGATTCAATGACGATAAAGTAGCGTAGATTAATCGTAGCGAATTTATTGAAATTTTTCTAATGTCGAGCGGGTAGCGATCAATTTCGTTTTTTCTTTTTTAATGCAATAAGCGCGTGCCGTAAGCGACTGTACATAGACGTGAGAGAATATGCGTCCGACTGAGGAAAGCGAGCGACTGCAGGCAAGTGATCGCGTAGTTCACGAAAAATGATGTTAGCTGTATTTTTGATCACCAGCGAACCCGCGATTCGTTTTTATTCTTCGTGTCCTATTTTCTTCTCACTCTCCTCTAAACTGTCTGTCGATGTATTTTACGCGCGTAATCCGCATTTAGAGCCTATCACCTCGATCCTCGTAGTAATTTATATTAAGAGTCATTTCCTGATGCTTCTTTCGTAGGATTCCGTCTAACTTTCTCGAAAGTCAATCCAAAATATTACGCTTTCTTTATTAGCGTTCTCCTCATTTTAATACTTCTCTTTCCTATAGAAGCTCATTCTTTCGCAGAACACCAAACAGCTTTCCGAAAACTAGAGGAAGCGCGCAAATTTTTTACTTGTCGTTTGAACGATTCAATGATAACCGACGAGTCGGTCATCGAACATTCGTTTTTTTTTTACGCGGATAAACAGTTACAATTATTTATTTATTAGATGCTAGTAAGCTGTCCATACACTTGTTCTCGATGAATTAATAAAAAATTAAGAAAAAGCTACGTGTGTAAATGAATGAACCAAGAAGAAGAAGAAACTTCGAGCGATCACGGTTTATTTTTTCCTTGTACAGTTTTTATATTTATTATTCTTTCCTTATCGTACCTTATTTCCTACGAAATACTATTCTTCATGTACACCTTATAAAAATAGACTACGAAAATGATCGGCAGTTATTCATAGTATCATAGTATCGTTCTCTATCTCTGCGACAAATTCAAATTCATTCGCAAGGGCTTGAAAGCGTTTCACAGAAATATTGGCACAGTAAAATTCGTTTCAGCGATAAGTACTCGATCAAGCAAAGGTTCGACGACCCTGCGGCAAGGGTCTTCGATCTCCGTAATGCTCTCGGCGAGATCGAACTTCCCGCAACGAATTTCCTCTTCTCCTCGCGCTGAATTCGTCGAATTCAAAGATGGAAGATCTGAGAGACTCATACTCTTCCTTCCCTTCGTTCTTCATCTTTTCGCGAATGGACGAAGGAGGCTTCGAAAGCTTCGATTAAGTAAATTCGGCCGAATTCCTTTGCTTCACGCGAGGCAGATCAACATCTTGCCCTCGTTCATTTTATCCTGAACTTTGTCGCTTGCCGTGGACTTCTCTGCTTGGCCGCTGATCACGGCGCAGACGAATGTGAGCGCGACTCCAATTACGGCGCTGTAAAAGGCCCAACCTGAAAGAATTTCGGCAAGTTAATTATTTTTGTCTTGTGCGTTTACTCTGGCAAATATTTCAAATAAAAGGCGTGTAACCAAGGGTGCAATCAGCGAGGTAAAAGGCGTCCGCTTCGGGGCCACAAATCCTTTGAACTCTTTCCGCTCCCCAACCGGCAGGATACAAAATCATACCCAGCAAATACAATATTCCTGTGGATTGGAAAAGAAAAGAATTGAAACGAGAGGATAATACAAATTAATATGAAATTAGAAAAGTACTGTGAACCGGAGTCACTTTGCACCGAAATTCGAAAAGAATTTATTTTACTAACTCCTTAGAAAATAAATACGTTAAAAGTTAAATTAATATCCCTAAAGACAGTCATAATAAATTGATTGATTGGCACCTCTTTAAAGAGAAACTTTAGTGTACTTAATCTGTTTGTATAACAGTCCATGAAAGTGCTGTTTATATGAGCTGAAAAATTGTGTATCTCAATTAAGAGTTACAAATATTCGAATACCAGTCAAATTGAAATTTGATATTCGAGCAATTCGAATGTTCAAATGTTATTGGAATAACTAGGACTATTCGCATATTCGAAATGTTCCAATTTCTTACTGTTGTAAACTTTCAAATATTCCTAAGTATTCGAATCAATTATTCGCATTCGTAATTATTCGAACTATTGGAATACTTCTACTAAAGTGTAATTTAACCGGATGTGTTATTTTTTTATTTCTCTTTCAAATTCTTCCAGTTACCAATTTTAAATAATTAGTTTTTCCTTGAAATCAATACGTTTATATTCGATAAATGTATACATTTATAGGTAAACTGCGGATATTCATGCAAATTCATGTTTTCAAGTGCATAAAAAAGAAAACTAACGTATATAAAAGTATTTTTTACCTTCTAAATATTATAAAATGTATTTTATTTTCGATATTTCATGTAGTTTTGCATCTATGCACTTTCTTTTCTTATTTTAGAACATTTAAAATCGTCATAAATACATAAACATCCGCAGTCTATTTATAAGCGATTTATAATACGAAAATTGCGGTGGTGCAAAGTATTACATACCAGGTTAACTTTGCACCAAAAGAAAATAATGTACCAATCACCTCAGATGAATTATGGTTTTCAGTTTCCATTGAAACAAAAACAAAAAAGAAAAAAGAATATGAATGATTCCAGCTTTTTTTAATTGTTTATATATATATAGTTACGAATTTTTAATGAATAATGTACAGAAACCTGAAAAATTAATGCAAAGTAACCTCAGTTTACACCCTATAAGCTATCAGCGATCAGATAGGCAACAGATCGTCAGCAGATTAACGAAACCTATCTCCAGTCATCTGTTTCCGCATTATGTTGTCATTTTGCAAACAGGGACTGTATTAGCAGATCAGGAAGTAGATTGACGTCAGAAACCGAGCAGATCATGTCAGCAGAACCTGCCGTCAGGTTTGTCAGCAGTATCTGCTAGACTTGTGCTATCAATCTGCCGTCAGACCGGCAGCAGATCTGCCAACAGGTCATCTCAGTAGAACCTGTCGTCAGTCTATTAACAGACTTGCATACAGGGCCGACATTAGGATTCTTGGCGCCCTCATGCAACAATTTATATGTATAGTGCCCTAAAATTTAACTGGATTTATTATAATATCATGAGAGAAAGAGGAAAAGGAGCATACAAAGAAAACACAAGTCTTTTTAAAATAGCACTCATGTCAGTAAAAATTAAAAAACATTTTTTGGCGACCAAAGTGTTCCTGTCTTTGGCGATTGGCGCCCCTATATGCCTTGCATTACTCGCACAACGCGTTCCGCCAGCTCTGCTTGCATATAACAAATCACGCATCAAATCTGCAGCCAGTCTTGACAGCACATGCTCACTGAAAATTTTGTCAAAACTTGCTCGATCAGATTTGACTGACAAGACAGTATCGTCGACGAGTTACCAGCAATGACTTGTGCCACTCCAGCTAAATTGAAGATGCTCTTCCTGCCGATGCTCTGTCTGCAGCAGCCGACCAACGCTGCGAGAACCGTCATCGCCATGATCGTTAGGCCAAGACAGAGGAAAAAATACGAGGCCTTCCAGCAGCCTGGGAAAACGCTGGAATCGGTGGCGAAGCCATCAACGTCGAAGTTGGCGCAGTGCGTTTTCCCGTGCAGTCTGATGCAGCGATTGAAGATTCCTACCGTTGGAACGTACAGCTCCGATCCATTTTCTGACAGTTAAAACAGATTTTTAGTTTCGGATGTAATTTCTTATTTAATACAGTTCTACGCTTCAAGCGTGGATCTGAGCTTCGTTCCGATAGACGCTGCATTGCTAACGAGTAATCGGAAGTTAAGAATAACCGACGCGACGTGTTAACGACGCTCGTTAGCTAGCCAGAAGTCAAAGGTGCTCTTAAGAATGAAGTAAGTGAAAATAGTTACTCGTGTCTTTAATCGTCTGCGGACCAACCAACCACTTTGGAGTGATGAGGCCCGATAAAACTGCCATTAACGCCACCAGGGACAGCAACGTCCATAGCAGACTGCGACCAGTGACAATCACATAGCACATGCTGCCAATTTATTGTGGACCTATGCCATCCTTTGAGTTCAGAGTCCCCTGGAACATTTCAAACCAAAAGCGTTGATTGTTATTATTATTATTTATTAAACGGGGGAAAATTCCTATTAGTACGTATACAGTGACTCACAGATTTATTGACAAAACGTAAGTTACATACATTTCTTTAAGTTCTGAAAAAAGTATGTCTTTTATTTATTTATCAAATTCAAGGGTACAAAACCCTTTGGAATACATGTAACAAACGAAAAAGAGAGGAACTACAGAAAAGTTAAACTACTTGACGTAAAGAACTTTTAATTTAGAAAGTGAGTCGTTAAGTAATTTTCTTTGCACAATGAAAGTTATGGAAACTGAGGCACAATTAAATCTGTAAGTTAGAACATAAAACAAGAATGGCAAATCACATATTTTTCTTCGAGATTCCAGTGTGTTCATGTTAAGAATGTTTAATACTAATTATTATGATTATAGTAAAACGGTTGCATAAACCTTTGGTACGAACATTATACAAGGTTTACAGCCGTAAGTAAATATTTATTTATTTATTTATTTCAGTTTCACGGGAAATAACTTCCCATTAGTGTACAAAAAGAAGGATAGAGGCTATAAATTACATCTAGGACAAAATAATAAAATTTACAAAACATCCGTTAGTTAGATTCAAGAATTTGCATTTTTTGTTGCAATATTACAACAATAGAAGTGCATAGATCATTTTTTTAGTGATCGCAAGCTATTCTACGTATTCTATGTAACGAATCAAAGAAAAAATCAATTTTATCATTTAGCATTAGTGATATTACAAATACGATTAATGTTACTGCATTATAAAACGATTTATTTATAATTATAATAAATCTGCAAGATTTATTCATGAATAACGAATAAATGTGAAGTCAATTTCATTCGAATAAAAATATAATCGAATTAGGCTCAACTCTCATGTAACAGTTGAGTTCTTTGTTGTATACTTCATTAAACTTATGGACAAATATTGAGTAAGCCATTTGAGTTTCACTATTTTATGGTAACAGAGTTTTTTTAAAATTCTAACTCCACTGTTTCATAGTTATGAGAAATGAGTAGATCCGAAGATATTTTTCGACCAAAATTGGAATCGTAAAAAATCTTTCAGGTCTAGGAAACGTATCCTAAAGAGAAATTGCAAGGAAAGCCCAAATTTCAAAGATATTGCTACGAACGCAGTCTTCTTATATACAAAATCTTGA
Organism: Perdita meconis; assembly: GCA_030770465.2. NCBI lineage: Eukaryota > Metazoa > Arthropoda > Insecta > Hymenoptera > Andrenidae > Perdita > Perdita meconis. The sequence continues at coordinate 7,229,138 of JASKOS020000004.1, forward strand.
ATGGATTAAGCGAGTCAGTCAGGATAAAAAAAAACATTCTCGTGTATTTCGAGGAAAACTCAGTGGACCGTGTGCTTCTCCCTTATCACTGATCTCAGTTTTTTATTTCAATTTCGGGAGAATCGTAAACGCCATCTCATAAAAAGGCTCTTTCTTCCGAATTCAAATTGGAGCAGTTTGATTAGCCTCTGGAAAATGAAAAATACCATCAGATCTCTTGTTTCGTTCCAGTTTGACAACAGTTTACTTTATTCTAAGAGGCTCTTGATACCCACGCCAAAACTATCTATTCCGCTTCATCTGTTCTTTGCGCTTCAACTTCTTCGATTATCTAACTTTGTTCAAGCAAAAGCCTCTAATGTTAATTAGATTTGAAGATCTTGTAGCAAGATCCAGCAGTTCCATTTTTACCTATTTTGAATAAATTAGAAAAAAAATATTTGCAAAGTTATTGCTTTGACTTAATATCAAAACAAGAACACCAAACAATGCAAATCAAATTCCTGTTTAATCATTATTCGTTACCCGCAATTAAATTCCTATTGTAGTTATTAAATATATTTCAATTTTAACTGTTAATTGAGTAATTGATTGATTAATTTTCTTTAATCATTGGTAGACGATTAACTTTGTGTATCGATTAAATCAATCGCCGATTTTTCGACGATTAATTTTTTTAATCGTAACAGTTAATCAAACTAAAAATTTTAATCGACTTATGCCCAAGTCTGTGTTAGAATGGACAAAAGCGATATAAAATTTCTTTTGCGTATATTGCACGTCGTAATTATGAAATTCTCAAAAATGGAGTTGCATACCTCTCGCTGCAGGTTCCTCAATTAACGCTCTGTACAAAGCAGTCGAATGAAACAGAAGGAATCGATTAGGACTCGATCAAAACGATGATTCACGATACTAATTAGAACCATTGACGGGGTCAGACTCTTCGCGTTTCAGCCTAGCGAAGAACCAAGACGCTAGAGATCGATCGAAAATCGAGCCCCACCCTCAAAACTGACCTATTTTTGCTTCTAAGTTTAGATCCAGCCAGATTTTGGGACCAGCGCGCGAGCCAGTGGGCGGTGGCCCTTCTTCTCCCTATGGTGTACGAGATTTTTGATCCCCTTTAAACCCGCGAACTTAATCGCTTTCATTCCTCCACGCCAGATGAGCGATTCTCTTTGATGCCGCCGCCACGTGGTAAATCGGTAGACTACCATACGATGTAATCTTCGAGAAATAAAAAGGCCTCGCAGTCGACTTGACTCTGGGACCGTCGTTTATTCGTGGATCGAGGAACAGAAGGAATCTTTTACGAACTTTTTTTCTACGAATCCGGTGGCATTCCCCTCTGTTATCACGCGGAAGATCGAGTCTGAAGTTGAAACGAGAAAGAAAACGGAGTGACGTAGACGACGGCAAAGAAGAAGTCAAATTCTATGTTCGTTTCTCGATTCGCAGAGTAATTGTGCTCGAGTGGCGAGGATATTAAACAGAGGAGAAGCTGAATAATAATAGCAACGCTCCCTCGAGCACCGCGGAGAGGCATGTTTAATTAAATTCGTTCCACGTTGTACATCTGCCGATCTTATTTTTATCATTTCTTGCGCGCGACCTCCTCGGGATCCACTCCAACCGCAGTTTACTTAGGATCGCTGTTTGTATTTGTACTGTCTCCTACTTCGCGTTCGTTTTAACGTGTTCCTAACACCGGAAGCAGATTGATTCGTCGAGACTCGAGGTTCTTGACCTCGATAGCGGGAAGTAAAACAAAAATCATATTTTTATGCGTGCCATTTGCTCGAAGGAATTAGCCAAAGAAAAAGTTACGACGTTGAAGATCTTTTTTATTTTTTTTTCTTTCATCGCGAAGTCGTTTTGGCGTATCCAAAGAGATCAAAACGTCAAGGGTTAACCGCGAAGAAGTTAACGAACCACAATTTGAGTCAACTATTCGAAGAAGGGCTGACGAGATAAGGCCGATCGAAGCTCGCGCGTAGTCCGACTGCTTTGGCGGACGGACTGCCGCGTTTTTTCTTTCATTTTAATCGTTGCGCTCATTGTTGTAGCCTGCCACGCCTTGACGGAGTGCAGTGGGAGCCCATTGTCTCCACGCGAGCCCCCGTACTGAATTAATTTCCGAAGTTTAATTCATTGGAAACGAACGGATCAGGGACGGAACCATTGTAACGCCTGGTCAAGCGGTTCGACGAAGGATACGAGCGTTCGAAGAACTTTAGAACCTGAATTCTCACCTTATTAAAACTAGGAGAGAATATATAACCATTTTTTGAACTAACTTTTATTAAATATTAGGTGAAAATGTACTGGAATGGAAAAATCTTTTTGATATTTAGATGACTGCCTTGGAAGAATTCCCTCGTAGAATATATGTCCCAATAAGGGAAAATATTTGAAAATTGAGAGAATCTTCATGCAATAGTAAAACCCCACGTAACAAATCGAAAAAAATTTGATTCAGTAGTTTTTTAATTATTTCACTTTCAATTCAATATGTATTCTTATGAGAAAATACCATATTGAAAAATATATTATGAAATTAGGAGTGAATTCGCTTAGAGTTCAAGTTGCTTAGAATATTTATGACAATTTTAAATGCACAAAAATCTAGGAGATTGTTGTCAGATGCCAAATATCGACAATATGTTGTTATTGAAGTATGTACCAAAGCTTTATTTGTACTTGAGAAAATTCTGTTTTGCATAAAAATCTACAGTCTATTTATGACACAAGAATAACATTTCTAACTGATTTTCATCAAAAGAAGAAGCCTTATTAATATCTTGGAAATTGATTAACTTTTAGCCGAGATTGTTACTAAAGTTCATTCTTAATACATTTTTTTACTATAAAGTATTTTATGTTTTTTAGTCTTCGAGAATTTTAATCTTTATTACCTACATTAATTTCTTCTCATTTAATAGAATTGATGTTTTCAATTTGCTCTAAAAGTAATAAAAAATTCTTAATTTCCAATGTAAAACAACTCTTACTACACTTTTTTGATTAATTGTATTTTTATTATTTTTTAATATTAAAAAATATTGCATGCATTTCATACATATTCTAATAGAAAATTAAGTGCTCTGTAAAACCCAGTTAAAATTTAATTTATTCAACTAAATCATTTAGTTTCTATCAAATATTAAATAAGGGCAATACAGTTTTAGGGCCGATAATAAAGTTACCACTTTCGAAAAGTGATTGAAAATCGAATACTATACTTTTTGGGAGCATCTCCCGCTTTTAGGATAATTTTAAATATTTTTAGCATTTAGTAAATTAACTTTTCAGTAAAGACACTAGGAAAGTCATTCCAAGTTTCTCAGGAACCTCATGTTTAATTTCACCTCACAAATATTTAGTAGAGTGTCAAATTGACGATTCTATTAGTCAGTTCATCACACTTATACCACAAACTCCACATTTAAGCTCCACTGAATATTAGTGCGAAGAGAATAATCGTGTACTCAATGAGCAGAAGTTTAGAAAAGTCAATAATATTTAATATTTAATATATCTCTAATATTTAATTAACTTCATTATATATAATTATAGTTTAATTTTATTAATCTCTTTAAACATGTTAATTAATTCGTCCTCTAATGTACTGCTACTAATTACTTGTACACTAATGGAAATTCTTCCCGTAAATAAATAAAATAAATAATTTATTTGCAACTACCAACAAGCTTGGAATCACCTTCCTATTGCCCTCATTTATAAAAAATTGACTCACTCAAAAGATACAAAGCTACTTTCTAAAATCCAGAAATGCCTTCACAAAATATTAGTTTCGTATTACTTTTAAAAAGATGGTAACTTTTGTAAAATGTGTTGTTCCTTTTTAATGTTAAATAAAATTTTTATATGTTACTCGAATAAATTCAATTTTAACTATGTCTTTTATTTCAAGTTTCAATTTCCTATTCAAAAATAAAAACTCTACACGCACTAAAGATTCTTGTTGATATTAAAAAATAATACAACTCAGTAACTTTTTTGTCCGTTACTGTATGTATTTGTACAAAGTTTGAAGTGGATGGAAACGAAATAGAAATACATATGTATATGGAAACGTGTTAAAATTAGTTTACAAGATTTCACCGTAACGAACCAACAAAAAAATGAAGCTAAATAACAGTTTATAAAAACAATGACCTTAGGATTACAAGGATCTGTGAAACGGGCTTAAAAAATGGTTTGATTCGTGAAGCCGGTCGACTCACGGAGTGCGATATCATTTCTGTTCTCTCTCTCTCTCGTTATGGCCTCCGCGCGATGGGCTCCGACCATTAGTCATCCAGCAATAGGTCCTCTGTCCGGCAGCTCGTTATCAGAAGGGCGTAAGTCGACAGCCAGTGCGAACTGCATGCTCGTAAATTCAAATCACACGTTTCCGGCCAACGGCGGCCTCCGCTTTACGAGGCTCCTTTATTTCCATGCAGCGAGCCCGATCGTCCTCTTCCTTGCCGATTCTCTACTTTATCGTATCCTTGATATCCGTCCTCAGAATAGAAATTTTCCGCGAGCGGAGCATTCGGTCTCGGTCGGTTTTCCGAAGTACAGTGCGCCTTGCGAAATCTGAAGCGTAAGGAAACCTTCGAAGCTCGTTCGAAGTTCGCGCGATCGAAAACTGCTCGTGCACGAAACAATCGGCGTCCGATTTCAGAAACACGAGACACCTACTCATTGCATAATCCCGCATCGACGACGCGAAGCATCTGCGAGGCAGCTGTTGGACAGTTGGACAGGTGCTCCCTTACTTCCCCGGCCTCTTGTTTTCGTCTTCTCTTTCCCTCGAAGGATCCTTCTAGGCTCACCTTCTTCTTCTTCTTCTTCTTCTTCTTTTCTCTTTTCTTTTATCCGCTTCCTCGCGGCACACACACACACACACACCGTCGATTTTATCCGACAGTAATTTATCGTGATTTCAGCCGATCGAGCATTCTTGCTATCCGCCTAGCCGATCGTGCCCGATTAAACTCGTTTTGGGGTTACGATTCCACGAAGCCGTATCTCCGATCCCCCGATTCCAGGTCTGACAGAATACGTTTCGACGCTTTTTTTTCGCCGCGCGATTTCACGGGTTATCGTTTCACGTCGTCGCGGCGGTTCGTCACTTGATTTCGGGTGGAACAGGAAATCGAGTCTGGTCAATTTGTATTCGCGTCTTTCTCGAATCTGTCTGCCTTCCACCGACGGGATCGCCACGCTGAATTGCCTTTTATTCACGGGGCGGATTTACAGTTTCGTAGAACGATTCGCGTTCCAGGAAGCCACGCCTATCCACCATGAATCTCTTTCGAAAGGGCTACGGCATTCCAACGTTAAGCGTATTCTTTGCAAAAACATCAGAGTTCCAGCGCGAACCATCTTTTCGCGTGAATCGTTGCCAGGGTGACGGGAAGAGAGTTTTCAAATTTGCCGGAGGATCCATCGCGAAACGCACCCCGGCACCGGACTCCGTTTCGATCGAGCAAACGGCTCGGAGATTAATGATCGACGCGTATCGCGGATCCATCAGCAGGAAGTGGACGCTCCGCGGAATTACTTCCGAGCGAGGCGGAATCCTATTTACCACGGGCCTCGTGATAACAGCTCGATGCTAGGCGTCTCTATACCCGGTGGAACGACCGTCGGGATAATTAAGGTACCACGAGCAAGACGACGAGCTTAACGGTGATTTCCAGCACATCCAGCTAGGCCCGGCAATTAAGATAATCGTCGATCGCGCGATCCAGCTACGCGTTTCTCGGCCCTTCAACCTCCGCTATCGACTATTACCTCCGACTCTTGAATTCCTCGGCCTTCCTGAACGCCGTTCTTCTATTCGCGATCGAATCGGAGGAAAGCTGTTTCTAATTGTGCCGGTGATTATGAAGATGGTGTAAGTCATACAGTAGAACCTCGATTATCTGAGTCTCAATTGTCCCCAATTTTTATTAGCTATGGTTTCAATTATTAAAAGGATTAGGTATAACAATGCAGTAAAGCTTCAAGTGAAACTTGAACCATACTTCAATCGTTTTCAGCTACGTACTTATTAACATTATTTACATTAGAAATATCAAGTCGGATAACACAGTACAACAAATTTTAACATTTTTTTTTGTGTTCCGATATTCATTATATATTTCTTATAAAATTTCATGCGCTGATTACTGTTTCTAAGAAATTTAATTTTTTTTAAATTGCATATTTTTTAACTTTGAATTAATTTTGTGACGTAGTTATAAAAGATATTTAAGTTTTGTTTACTTTTAATGATTCTGTAGACTTTCCTGTACACAGTAAATAGGTATACGCCGAAATATATTGTCGAAGGTGAATTTGAAAATCTTTGTGGAAAATTAGTGGTTGTTTCCAAATTAAGTTAAAGGTTCCTTCTACGTCAACGGAATTTGAAAAATCAGATTGTAAATATGGTGAGATCTGGGTAAAGATAATTTCTTTAGATTATTTGTACTAAGTTGTAACTAATTTGTACTAATTATTTGTACTAAGGGGTGCTGAAGGTTTCTCTTCGTGGTAATAGAGAGTGATGCATCAGAATTGGATAGTACTATTATCCTTGCTTTGGTCTGAATTAATATAGTCTAGGGCTTTTGTGCTGGCATACAATTCGCTTGAAAGTATCGAATATTCTTTTGGAAGTTCACTCAAATCCTGTTGGCTGCGACGAACGAACTGTTTGAATTCCAAAGACAAATTATCACAACTAACGTTCAGTTACAAGATTACTAAATTACAAAAACATGATTCTTCTTTATGACTCATAAAATTATAATATAAAAATTTACTAATAGACGAAATAAATTTAAAAGATAGATAATTAAATGCATACGTTGTTAAACATAAATATACAAAGCGTATGCATTATGCAAAAAATGTAAAATAAAAAATATATTTTTAGAATCTTCTAACCATAAAACAAATTTCTGTCGAGGTCCAATTACATTATTTATTTTCTATCAAAATATGCATCTGCATAAAGATCCGCTGTCTAATTAATCACCGACAAAATTAATCCTCCGTCACTAATTTTTTGTGAAGTTAGATGTACCCTTGATTTTTTATTTACCTCGTATTGTTCCTTTCCTCGTACCAATTCTTATTCTGATGGTTTGCGAGCAACTTCCACGACACCTTATAATTAAGAACGAACTTCAATACCTTTCGTTTCATCGCTCGATCTCGTCTCTTTCCCTCTGTACCGCGGCTTCTTTCTCTCGTCCATTTCTTCCTGCCAGTCCCGGCTGGTTCGAGACCAGCATAGCCAGTCGCTGTGTCATCGAGCCTCGATACATCATAAATATAAATTGGTTTCTGGATACGTGTTGGTACAAATGAGGCTGCGTACGCGAGCGCGCACACGTGTCCGCAAGAGTCGGCATACGCTCGATGCGTTCCGGAATCTTAATGCCGACTCTGTGCCCCCGCGGAAAACGGCAAACGAATTCTCTGCGACGAATTTCGCGACGTTTCTTTGTCAACGACCTCGTCGCATCTTTCGTCCACCGTCTTGCTTCTTTCGCTCAAATCCTTCCAACTCAAAGACAAACCCACCGATCGCTCTCCGCAAAACATTATCACGGTGGTCGGCGTTTCTCATCGTTCCATAAATTATACTTCGTTTTACTTGAAATAGAGACATCGCGCAGCTATATTTAGACGCGCAACTGCATAAATTAATCGCAAGCGACGAGCACAATGTTTCGACGCTGAAAATCGCAAGTGGGCAACGCTCGTTTCCTGAAGATCGCGATAAACTCGTCTGCGGCAAGTACTATGAACTCGTGATAAATTTAGCTGTCGCGTAGTATCGCGAGACACGATTTTCACATTCGAGTCGCGAGAAGTTGTGGAAAAATGTACGATTCCAGAACAACGGAAATTGCTCTGTTCTCAATAAAAATGAACAGGCGAAGCGAAAGAAACGAGTTTCCTTCGTCGTGAAGATTTAGCATGCCGCCGGTCGCGACTCCTTGGAACTACATTAAAACCAACGATTACGAATCCATTCCAGATCGTTGGAACTGCCACGGGGGCTCGTTTTCTCGGTATACATGGTCGACGACGTCGGTTGCATCGGTGCAGCCGCCGGGAAGATTAGAATGCACCGTGCATTCGCTTCTCAAACGAATTGCACGCGCGTTGCTGTCGCTGCGGATGCAAAAAGAGTTTCTATTAAAAAAGAAATGCGGTAGAAAGCGTCGCAGGTTCCTCGGTTTTTTGTTAAACGAAAGAGGATTCTAAAATCAGAATTAAGCTTTAAATATCGATTCGGGGTATCTGAAGTACTTATGTATTAAATGTCAAACCAGACACGTTACGATAATAAATAATAAACGGAAACACGTGTCTGTTTAACTGTTCGAACAGTCTTTATCGTGAAAGCAAAATATGTTTGAAGAAAGAATCGACGATGGGCATATCTTCCGTTTATTTTATCGAGGATTCGAGCCAGCACGCGTCTGGCATAACTTAACGCACTGTCCACGAATCACAATTAAAATGCGTTACGTCGAATCGTTACGAGCAAACGAAGGACGTTCGATCAGAATCTTTAGGCGGATCTCGTCGCTGCAGGCTCGATTAAACCACCCAGTAAATAAATACAAATATCAGTGTCTTTTAATTTAATTTTTTCATATTAACCTCCTGTCCTATATTAACGTATGACACTCGTAAATCATTAATATAATTAATCTAATACTTGTAATGTAATTATACTTGAATTTGATCATTTTTTATAGACTAAACTAACGTTTTTACAACGCTTCGCGTTCTTGTGTTCGCGAGGCGGTTCGAGTAAACCGGTAGGAATTATGTGATCTTTCGAGATTTTTTACTGATTGTAAGTATTGGCTTGATGAAAATTTCTGAAACTTTTAGGATATTTGTGTTTGCATTTTGAAATATGAAAAAAACTTAATTTACTTTTGTATGTCTGTTTTTAGCGGTGTTTTTTAAATCGTTCTCTATAGCCTCGACATTGATGTCAACTGACGTGCAATCTAGCTAAAAAAATCTAGCTAAAAAATCAAATAGTCGGTTGAGGAAACGTGCAAAATTAATAATAGTACAGGGCTTTAACAAAAACATAGCGATTTTTGTGTACAATTTTTTTCTTAATTTTACAGTGAATATAATTTGAATCATTAATATAATTGATCTAATAGGTTCTTCCGCTGGGAAATAAAATTATGTGTACGCCAGGGCTACGCAATTATGAAATATTTGTTTAATTATACTGTACGCCAATTGATGCCATCGACGTCGAGGCTATGGAGAACGATATTGATAACTCCGCAAAAAACAGACATACAAATACAAACAAATTTTTTTTTCTATTTGCAATGTAAATAAAAATACCCTAAAAGTTTTAAGAATTTTCATCCAGCCAATACTTCGTAGAAAATTTCTAAAAATTTCATATTTTAAAAATGCACTTCAGTAATATTAAAAATAAGCGAAAATCTTTGGAAATTGAAGGAATTAATCTTCATGGAATAGTAAAACTACCCGCAAAATTTAAAAAAAAATTGATTCGGCAGCTTTTAAATTATTTAACTTTGAACGTGTATTCTTATAGGTAGGAAAACGTAATGTTGAGGAATTTATTACAAAATTAAGAGTAAAGTTGCTAAGAATTGCATTTCAAATACATTCTAACTTTCAACAAACAAGTTTATGACAAAGGGTCAACATTTCTGACTGGTTTCCATCAAGAGTTTTTAAGACGAAGCCTTATTAATATCTTGAAAAATGATTAACTGTTGGCTAAGATTGTTACTAAAGTTCATCCTTAAGGTTGTAGCAAACGCATTTAATAATGTAGTCGAGTGGCAAGTACTTTAGTAATTTACTGCAGTTGGATCTCGATTATCCGACTTAATATTCGCAATATAAAATGCTAATAATTAGTAGACTTAATAGTAGATATGTAACACATAGTCCATTAAATAATTGAAACGTTAGATCCCAAAAATCGGTGATTATTGGAGTCGAATAATCAAGGTTCTACTGTATGTATGAACATTAAAATTTAGTCGAATAATTTATTAAAACAATCTGACTACTTGCGACTCGACTAAATTACTAGTCGTATCTGAATCAATCTTTAACGACGACAGTCATAGAAGTTTCGGAGGCGCGTAATTGTGTGGTAGCTAAATTAGCGGCACAACTGACGGTATAGTCTTCGGCATTAATTAAGCAGTATCATGGAAATCCATTTGCGTTTGACCCAGTTCGAGGCGGTGCAGCGAGGGAAGGACAGCGAGTGGTATCTGCCACCAGAAATCGGTGGGACTCCCTTTGTTCGGGCAGCTCCTCCTCGTCGAACACGAATCGCCCGCATTCCTTCGTTAGGTACGTACCAGGAAAAAAGAAGCCGCCGCCCCCTTCACCCTCGAAAAAAGAAAAACTGAATTTACCAGCAAGCTCGGCCGTAACGCAGCCTCGGCTGCTGGTTTCGAGCCGCACTCCGCGAGAATTCTTCGTGAGATTTCGGTCGACGCGAAACTCGAGGGAACGTGGCACGAGTCTCGGAAGCACGCGCAAACCGCGCTCCAACTCTATTGGAACGATCGGTAGCGCAAGGTTGCGAAAGCTCGCGAAAGGGACTCGTTACACCGAATTCGTCTCCTCCAGCGCGATATGAATCGCGAGACAAATATGGTAGAAGACATAAAGTATGCTCGACGCATGGTTCGGCGTGGTCTAGCCATTAAAGTTTCCCAATAAGGCGGCTTTTACGCACGCACGTGAACGCGAACGGGAGACCGAAGGCACGGCGAGCGGACGGAATCGAGGCTCCTTCTCGCGTGGGAAGCGATAGTATTTCGATATCACCCTCGCACCGTGGACACGCGTGTCCCAGCGCACCGACACATTCGTGCGCTCGAGTCTCGCGGCTCCCGTGTATACAGAAAGATGCGTCACCAATTACACAAGCTTTCAGGAGGATAGTCCCCCCCTGATCGAAAGTGAGTTCGAGCGTGAAGCCTCGCAATTGCATTTCACGCGCGTCCCGGCCGAAAGATAATGGTCCTCAGAGGAGAGGATAAGGGGGAGCGTGATAACGCGTTTAACAGGAACCAGCTGCAAGAAAAATTAGATTTCAGAGGAATACGTGGCAGTAAAAAGTTAGAGGGATGATCGCGCGTCTGGCTATGAAATTCCATTCATTTTTCCACATCGCACGGTGCCTTTTCCTGAAAAGCTGGCCAAAATTCGTGACCTCATTCGAATTTTTACGAAAATTGGTATATCTTATGTTATACTAAAAAATGACTAAAACTTATGACATCTTGAGGATGGAAGAACAAATCCTTGAACAAGACTAAATTCAAAGATATTTCAGATTGTTTATTACCAAATTTTTGTTATTAATACGTAAGAAGATTGAAAAACCTATGAAAATCATTAAAATAAACTATACCTCATAGTGTTTTCAAGCTATTGAGTAGCGAGAAATTTCGTCAACTTTGATTACTTATATACCAATAAGCAATTATTATATTTTAAAATTTCAAGCGGCATTTGGTACACTGATATGTCTATTAAATATGTAATATTATTGGATTCAGTGGAAATTTTTGGCCCTAAAGCTTGAGAAGTTCTACATTCTACGGAGATCGAATAACTTTGTTACACGAAAACTGGCTACAAGTCATAGCACAAAATAAAGAATAATTCAATAAACAAACCTACATTGAAATTTAAAAAAAAAGTATTTTGATTTAACCGAAAGAACGGCATAAACTTTCTTTTCAACCTAATAGCAAAAAGCTGTTTTATACCTTGCAAATTGCATTTTTTACACTGATTTTCGCAAAGCTTTCGACTCCTTCAGTCATCCTATTTTAATATCCAAATTGAAATCTTTTGGAATCCGGAATCTGTGGTAGCTTACTTCTGTGGTTGATAAATTTTATATCTGACAGAACTGAAACTGTCAACTATAAGAACTCTTTTTCAGAAAGGTTTCATTGAAGGAACTGCAATATTTTTGTTACACCCTGTAGAGGTGTTCCGACTAAGCACCTCTGCTGGTTGAGTTTTTATGATCAATAGATGGAAGATCCTCTGGTCGCCACTAGAGGCGTCGTTGTCAGAACACCATGTAATTGTGAGCTGGTACAAGTAACATTTCGGAAAAAGCGGAATTACATATTTGTTCGCCTTTCTTAAAAAGTGGTAAATAGATGTATTTTAAATTGCCGGAGAGGACGATATGAAAATGGTATGCGGATATCGTTATTTAAACCTCCAAATAATATCAAACTCTATAAAAAGTGGGAAGAAGCTTTACAAAATTCAGGCAATACATTAAAGAAAAATAGCTTTATTTGTGAAAAGCATTTTCGAGAAGAAAACATAAGAAGAGAATCTATTTTAAAAGACATATCAGGAAATGTATTGTTTCAGATTAGTAAAATTATTAAATTCAAATTCCTTATACAATCATTGTTTTTGGTAATGATAATTTCAATTTGTAGAGGACCTTGAACAAACGAAAGCTTTCACCCACAGCTTCTCTGCTTTCTTTAATAAATATGATGAAAATAAAGAAAATACCAATGATAAATATTTTGCAGTTGTCAATTTAACTTAATTGAAACGACAGTATGCAACAGCAGAAAATCGCTCACTGACAGGAGTTTCTACTCAGACGCACTCTAGTGGTCGCCAGAAGATCTTCCATCTATTGATCACACTTTTCTGAGGGAAGTCAGAACTAGGGATGGGCGATTCTACTCGATTCTTTTACAATCGATCGATTTTTTTTCTGAAGAATCGATTCTTTTATCGATTATTTTCAAGATCGATGCTTAATAATGCCATTATTTTCTGATTAAGAATCGGGAAAAAATTTACATAATTTCTACCAACAAATTTTCACAGATTGGCGTCAGAAACCGAACAGACCATGCCAGCAGAAATTATCGTCAGGTCTGTCAGCAGTGTCAGTCCAAATTCTGCTGTAAATTTATCAACAGTCCTGTACATTACAGATTCTACTGCCAATCTAACAAGAAATGCTGTACTGGTAGATTCTGTAAAGATTTGCTGGATCAGATTTTGCTATGTGGGTATTTTAACAGTTTTTGTACGGTAATGGTTAGTACATACGTGTTATGTACAGCAGTTTTAGTCTAAACATATTTGAAGCGTACACTTTGTACTTTTATGAATCTTCTAATTATAATTTTTTATTTTTCAACTTTTACGAATGGAAAATGAAGCTATAGGATGTATTCAATTAATTAGACTATCATTGCAACAACACAGAATATGTGTTATATACATATTTTTTAATATAATAATTTAATACAAATTCTTTATCACACATTTAATTGATTCTATTCTTAACCTTTATATCGATCGTATTCTTGTTTATTGTTTTTATCGATTCTTCGATTCTTTATGAAAATAATCGATTCTTCAATATCGATGCTTCATTAACGTCGATTTTTAAGTATCGATTATTTTTAACGGAATCGCCCATCTCTAGTCAGAACACCTCTATGATCCACCGTGGTCGTCACTGATTACAGTGAAATTAAAAAGTGGCTCGATGAAGCGACGAAAACGGCGAGCTTATAGAATACTGTACAACGTATTTTATAATATTATTCTTGTTATTTATTTTTATTATTTTATTATTGTATTCTTTATTCTTCCCTCGATGTGCCAAAGGGTTCGCCCCGTTAAAAATTAAATAAATAAATTTTGACCAGCTTTTCATAAAAAGGCACCGCTGTGCGTCATCGGCGAGGATCAACGAATACTCGAGGCGAAGCGTTCGCGAAGATTCGCGAAGGTTCGTCGGATGCGTGGGGTTGGTGGACACCCGGTTTAATAGAGGTGCGTTCCTGCGGCTCGCCGTGTGGCCGTAAACCTCGAAACTCACAGATCTGGTTACGATCCGGAAACCGCGAGGGTTCGAGGTCCACGGGGACTCTGGTCCGCGCGCGCGGACACCTATGACAGTTATTACGTGGCGAACGAAACGGCCCGCGAAGGTATTTCTACGATGCAATAACGCCGCGTCCGAGTCGGGAAGCGTTCTCACGCGGAGGTCCAGGGATTCGTTCGCCGCAGTAAAACGTTGAATTTGTAATTAGGCAAGCGCGAGCCTGTTTTCACGACGAATGCAAAGTGGAAACGTCGGAAAAAAAGAACAATTCGAAACGCGATGCTTTGTCCACGAAATTCTGACCTCTCTCTGCCTCCTAAACGCCAGGCATATCTTATATACGAAACGCCGCGGACTGCTTCGCATGCGAGCGGCGTTTGCCTTTAGTGAGTCTCACGGTGTTTCACGTTTGACCGCAGCAGTGAAATATTGCCGCGGAAGATGAAGAGCAGGCCGGTGAACCTGGTACCCCTTCGAGCGATTTGGGTAATTGGAGTTGCCGGAATAACAGGTTGAAAGGTATAATCGATGCCATCTAGTTCAGTCAACGATTCAGCCAACTTCGAGCAGAAAATTTGACACCGTCGCGCGAAACATCCTCGCCGGCTCGCCGTCAAATCGCTTATCGCGTCAATTTTGAAAGAACAATGCACGACGCTCGCACACGGTCGACAGGAATCAGTGACGGGCATTATCTATATAAAAATTATTTAAATAACTGCTCGAATAAAAGTCACTTTTACATTACTTTTACGCTAAGTGATCTAGTAGCGAAAAATAGAAACAATTATATAGGGTTATTCCGACCGTTTGATGTTGAATTTGTAAATTCTAACACATTATTTAACGACAGAAACATTGTGAACTTTTTTTTAAAAACTCGTTTGCGCCAGTGGTGGGTAAATTTCAAATAAAAAGTATCAAAATAGTCGAAAGTATTGCAAATCGCAACGACTTATTCAGCAGTTCGGAGAAATTTTCTTCGAATAAAAAAATTATCTTTCACTTTCGAATAACTTCACCTCGAATAAAAAAATTATTTGTTATTTTCGAATAACTAAAATATCTTTTATTCTCAAATAACTTTACTTTGAATAAATTATTTTTATCTTATAAATAGAGACGAAACGTGTTATTTCTATGTTCAGATATTGGATAAGCACAAAGTAACTTTTATTTGTTTTTATTTAAATAACTTTTATGCCCATCTTTGACAGAAACAGTTGGTCTCGCGGATGGTTTAAAAAGATCAAACCCGCAGACGGACAAAAACCACGAATTAATTAATTGACGCTGCGCGGGTTTCGTTGGAACGTAATTTGTTCCAATTTAAACATCCAACGTTTCAGAAACTAGCAGACACCTCCCTCGAACGCGTCAAAAGGAATCCTTTGCGGTTTTCTCTTCTTTGCTGACAATAAGTGGACGGATTTCGTCGAGTCGTGACGCGGAGCGGACCACCGCGTATCGAGAGCAAAAAGAAAGAAAGCCGAAACCACCCTGCGATGCATAATTCATGGTGGTGGGTCTGGCTTCATGGCACACCCCGGCCTCGTGATGTAAACAGTCGTAAATTAATGCAATTGGCCAGGGCTGGTTCGCGTGTGCGCGGCAGAAAAAGAGGGAGCAGCACAAAAGCGTTCACAGTCGCGGCGCATTAATTTCGCGTTCGCCAAAGGCCCTCGACCGACCGCCTCGCTATTTTCCTTCGCGAATTCCTCTTTTCGCGCTTCTATACGTTTTCTATGCTCCGAGTCAACTCGACCGGCCGTTCAAGGTCACATTTTCCTCTTGTAGTTTTTTTGTAATAATTAGAGATCGGATGTTCATGCACGTAAAATATGTAAAAAGCATATGCCATTTATGCTCATTAAATATGCATATATGCATGAACATATGCAAATATGTAAAGAATGTTAAACACATTTTATCACGGATATACTATATTATAATCTACACTGAAGAATGATAATTTGCATTACAATAAACAGTAAGTAGTTTTTCTGTATTTTCATTAGTCAACAAGCTGACGTTTAGAGTCATTCGGGGTAAAAGTACGCACTTTTGCTGTTTCTAAAAAACCGTTTGGCCTATCGTCAAATACTCGTTGCATTTTATGAGTCTATTAAATATGCCGATAGCGCAAGAAAGTGTTGCTAATGTCATGGTATTTTCGGCTCAGTGAAGCAAAAACAGCAAAAGTGCGTACTTTTACCCCGAATGACTCTATACGTTAATAACGACTTGTACGCTGAAAATGAGCGCTCCACATCACAAGATGTAACAGGCGCATACTTAAATTTACATCAATGGTGCTCTAATGTAGTTGTCGGACGCTTCACATGTTCACCACTTAAAATGCTTGCAATTTGTGAAAAGTCCTGAAAACCGGAATTTTTCTTTAGATTAGCGTCTACTTTTTTACGAATTTTTTCGCCGCAATCCTCAGGCACATTAATTAAATGATTTACACAATTCATAAAGATGCTTGTCGAATCTACTTATGGTAAGACGACCGATTCCAATTTTTCTATTGTAGTGGGCTGAATTTGCAAATGTGCTTTGATAAAAGTTATATCTTGAGCAAACTGTTCTTGTAGCTACATTTTTTTGTTGCGCTTTATCTTGAAAACAAAATAGCACTATACTGCACTAAAAATTAATTGGATATATGATTTAAAAACTAGACACTTCAAACTACAAAATGGCTGCTTTTATTATTTTTTATACCTATTTTTCGCGGAGATAGTCACTTGAAAATGACGAAATTTTTCGAAAAATTTTAGTGTACTCTTAATTTTGTGCACCATTGTATATCATGGGTAATGCGCTATCGATATTTATAAATGATCAATATACAAAATATGCAATATGCTCGTACATATACTCTTAAATGTTAATATGCAAAGCATATGTATTATGCAATTTATGTAAAATAAAAAATAGATTTTTAGAATCTTCTAATCATAAAACAAATATCTGTCTCGGTTTCACATTCTTATTTGCATTTTATCAACATATGTATTTGCATGAACATCCGATCTCTAGTAATAATACTTTCATAACTGTGTCTTCCACGAATATGAAGACTTCTGCATACAATATTTCACACAGATACAGAAACCTTCTTAAAATCATCATTCGAAAAAAAAAAAAATTAAAGAATATGGTGGCCTTGAACGATCAGTTGAGTTGACTCTAGTATAGTTAAGCCTAATATAGATTTACAGACACTGTATGCAGATATGTGTCCGCAGACAAGTCCGTGGATGTCCAAGGACTGTCCGCGGATAGTTTGCAGACAATCCACAAATGTTCTAAGTCCTAAACCGTTCGCAGACAGTCTGCGGATCAGTTCTTACACCATATTTTATAAATAATATCGTTTGTCCAATCATTCTAATAAATACAGTTCCCACCGTTGAGACTTTCGGGGGCAAGCCGTGTCCTATAGGAAGAGATTTCTCGAAGTTTCGCAAGCATTGCGGCTAACTTCTTCAGGGGTCAAACGACAACACTGAAACTGATCTCTTCCTATAGGACACGGCTTGTTTCCGAGAGCCTCAACAGTGAGAACTGTATGGTGCCAGGCCGCGAAAGCCTCAAATCTCGTTCTAACAATGATATAAGAACTGGTCTGCAGACTGCCTGCAAACAGTTTAGAACATTTGCGGAGTGCAGAGTAGGGCATAAATCAACTGATAATTAAAATTGACTAATTATCTGATTAATCATTAATCATAATTAATAATCATTAGTTAAACATTTTTCATTAGTTAGTCATGACTATATAGCATAAATTACTTACAACTCTATTTAATCATAATCATTCGTTATTAGTTATGACTAATCATTAGATATTACATTTGATTAATCATTAGTTGCTAGTGTGTTTTTCTACATATTATAAATATGACAACATATTTCAGGATCATCAAAATCGGAGTTTAGATATTTACTATTTTATATCAAAAGATTATATGGTATTGAAATATATTTTTTGTTATCATTCCGTGGCTTTTTTAGTTTATCATTTTTAGTTATTAGTCATATTTAAATTTTGATTACTCATTTAGTCATTAGTTACGATTAAAGTTACTCACTAGTCAATGTTTATTATTCATGTTTAATACAAATTTAGTCATTAGTCATTAGTCATACTCGAATATTTATTTAATCATTAGTCGTTAGTCAGTAATCATATTAATGATTACAGTTTGCCCAACTCTGGCGGAGTGTCTGTAGACTGCAGAGTATCCTTGGACATCCGCAGATCTTGTTTGCGGACACATGTCTGCAGACAATGTCTATAAGTTCTATAAGTTTGTACTAAGGTAAATGCCCTGATAGTGGACAATGATCCAGTAGTGGACATTTTGAACGTGGAATGTTAGAAATAAGAATGAAAGGCGTTGAAACCAATTCAAAATAGGATGAGCAATCCTGATGGACGGCTTAACTGATTCCGACAATTGTATTGAGGTTTTACTTAGAAATATTTGTTTTATAAACACAATTCAAACACTTTGCACAAAACAAATATATGAATTTCTAAAAACAAGTTAGTTGTATCTGATAGAATTAATTTCTTCAATCATAAAACAATTTCTTCAATCATAAGATGATGATGAAAAATGTACTCAACCTGTATCACCAGTAGATGGACAGTATTATGAAATATTTTTCGCATACAAAAAACACTTTTATTGAAAATGTTAGATTTCTAAGACAATAAACGATTTCTTTACAAAATAAAGAAACAATAATATAAACTAAAAACCTAGTTTTTTCCATAATTATTGGTACGTTTACCCTAGGCAGGTAAATGCCGTGTTACTTTGAAGCAGTTCCAACGCCTTTAATTTTTTATTTTCAGCATTTATCGTTCAAAATGTTCACTGCCAGAGCATTGTTTACTACTTGGGCACTTATCCTAGGCTTTACAGTAAATCAAAACAAATTCTTCAAGCCTTTCAGTGTCGACCGAAAAAAATGTATCTAAGCGAAAAATATCGAACCAAATTGATGTGATATTCGTTCATGAGATGTTAGCTGACATCCTACAAGCTAAAACTGCAGCGAGGAAAGAGGAATCTTATACCACGTGATCGGCTCAGCCAATAATAACATTCTATCTAACTAAGGGCGTCACTACTCAAAATCGAGTAATATGAGTGCATGATTCCATTTCCCCGCTGTAGTTTTAGCTTGTAGGAAGCCGTCCAACATTTCATCAACGAACAGTAGTTTAATAACATTTGAGAAAAATGTAACACTTTATTGTTTTCTGTTCCTGCACTTGCTGCATAAGTTCAGAGCTCATCTATCGCTATCTTCTTCTATTTCACAAAACGGAAGGAGACAGCAAGTGGCTCTGCACTAGTTCAGAAAGTGCAGACACAGAAAACAAAACCCATCGTTGATCGGCATTCAAAGATTTAAGCCATTTCAAACGCGTTACTGTTTATCCACGTAAACCGTATTGATATCAAAAAGGTGTATTGATACAAAAGTTCCACCGTCAAAAACCTGAAACTTAGATCGATTGGACATTTCGAAAAGCGCAGAATTTCGGATCGCTCAAAGCAATAGAGAGAAAAAGGGTCACCCACCTGTAGCCGCGGTCCCAAAACAACTAATTATGCGAAGCTACGATATAACGTTCCTTTTTGCACTAGAATACCGAGTCGTTGGATAGATGTCCGAGCACGAGAACGGAGCTGTCAAGGCGAGCGTTCCTCCTGTCAAGCTTTCGCGTTCTCGAACGCTCGTTTCCTGGACGTGGAGCTACGCGGTCAAAGCGCCGAGCTGAACTGAAGCCGAACCCGCTAGAGATCGCCGCTATAACCCGCCGCGCCGCCCGCCGCGAACAGAAACCGTCGCGTCGGCGTCGGGGAGACACGCTGCCGCGCCGCGCCGCGACGAATCATCCTGTACCGAATTCCATCCACGTTTTCAGTTTTCTTTTCATCGACACGGTGGAAATGATGCTCGATCGCGCGTAATACTGATGACGATAGTAGAGAGAGATAATACTTGAATAGTAAACGATAAGCTTTTCATTCAACGATTCCGTTTCGAATGAAAGTTGAATTTGCAGGGTGAGTCACTGCACGCGTAACATATTGACATCTTTACCTTTAATAACATTCGCAATCGTACAAAATAAGCGCAATCATAATTATATGATCGACGTATCACCCACGTTCTTACTTATGGGTGACGTAACAAATTGTTCGTGGAATATTATGGGTTACCCATTCATGGAAGCCGAGGAATAATAATTAACATTATTCGAGGCATTTTAGTAATCACAGTTTCGACCTAAATGTCACAGTTTCAGACTTTAATCCCATGAAGTCCTGCTGTAGCCGATAAACCATGGGGTTGGGAGATTGTATTGTTGCATCGAGACCCAAAGGCTTTTCCTTGTTTCGTCCATGGGGGTGTCACCCTAGCGTTCTTCTGGCATCGAATTACAGCCACCATGGGGTAGGTGGTTTATGGGAAAATATCCCAGGCGTCTATCGGACGTAGAGGCGCCAGGGTTTATGGATTTATTGCTAGTGTCGTGTTTCGTTTCGGAACATTTCAGAAGAAAGGAATCGAACAAATGAGCATCGGTTGTATTTTGAAGTTGCTAGCAAATTTGATTTTTGGAACGCGAGTGTCATTTAGAAATAAGTTTAACCTCGTAAAACGTAATTATTTAATTTAATTTAATTTATTTCAATTAAACGGGAAATAATTCCCATTAGTCTTAGATAATTCCCATTATAGTTAGATGCAAGGCTTTGGTTAGAAGTTCTGAAAGCCATGGCCGATAAAAGAAGCAAGTACGCTTCATCAACTCGCGATAGACCACCGTCGATAATCGGTAAGCTATAAATTAAATTTATTACTTGTTTACCGCAAACCATAAACGTTTTACGATCTTACGATCGAATTACTTGGATAGTTGAAAGCGTGAGGAATTCTCAGAGCAATTTTGTGACCGAGTTTTTGAAGTACTCGGAGGAGTACAATGTTGAACCGCTTCCAAAAGTGACGGTGAGTTCATTTTCATAAACCTAGTACAGAAAATTGTAAATCAATACTTTGTTAAATAGAAAATTATTCTTAGACAAAAAGTGCCACGGATGTTCGATCGCTAAGTACTTTTTCTAGACTAGCAACCAAGTAACGACCTTCTAATTACTGCAATGCGTTAATTTATTCCGTCGTTCACCTTACTGCTATGTTTAAAGATCGGTAGATGAAGAGGCTCCCACGTTTTATGTGACATATGAGAACAGAAGAATGGATACTCCAAAACGATTTGAAAGCAAAGATAAGTATCTTGAAATACAGTGACTCACAAGTTTGTTCACATGTATTTCAAACATTAAGTGAATACTTTTTCTATTATTTATGTGGTTCCAGTAGTCCAGTCATTTTAGAAATTTCTGCGAAGAAACTAAAAGTAGGTGGATCTTTTCACGAATCGCTTATTTTTGTGATGGGTATAAACTTCTGAAAAATCACCGTCGATCGGCTGCCGACTTCCCTTTTTTGGGTCAAATGTTTAAAAAAGTAGTTTTTCGCAAATAACTCACAAATGGTTAGTCTCATTGAAAAATGTTTTAGATAAAAATTTAAGAGCGTGGAGTTCTGCGCGAAAAAGGTTCTATAATATTTTTTCATAAATTCAATCCTTTTTGCGATAACGTTCAATAAACGTGCTACTATTATAATGTTGTACATACCACCGTGAAAACATTAAGGACGTATTACTGCAAAAACGGTTGCGTTTCTCAAAAAATATTATACAGCCTTTTTTACGCATAATTCCACGCTCTCGAATTTTTATCTAAAACATTTTTCAATTAGACTAACCATTTTTGAGTTATTTGAGAAAAACTACTTTTTTTAACATTTGACCCAAAAATGAGGGGGAAGCTGGCAGCCAATCGACGGTGATTTTTCAGAAGTTCATATCCATTAAAAAAATAAGCAATTCGTGAAAAGATCCACCAATTTTAGTTTTTTCGCAGATGGCCCACTTTTTAGTCTAATGCTCCTGGACCACAGCTTACAGATTCAATTGTGTTTCAGTTTCCATAGATTGCGTTGTGTAAAGATTGACAGTAAAATCGATTATCCAATATTTCTATTATCAAACGTTAATAATTAGTTGAAAATGATTGAAGCAGTTTTATTTATTTACAGCACGTGTTGAAGTTACGATATGCATTTTGGACGCACTGAATTCAACAATGCACAAATATAATACTATCACGGTTCTCAAGTAAAAGAAATAAAACTTTCCTCTCTTCTAAACATATAAATATATCGTCTATTCCTCACAGATTACCAGACTGTCACATAAACGCATTCGGAATCGTGCAAATCTCAGAAATTTTAATAAGCATCGGTTGCCTGCGGGATTTGAATTTGGACCTGAATCCTAACACTCAAGAAAATTATCATTTACTCTGTAAGCCTGCTGGCAAGTAAGTTTTCCGTGAGATTCTTCTCTTCGAAATTTACTTCAACAAATAACCGTGTTTAGCTTGCACTACTTGTCCCTGAAACTTTGTCAAATTTCGGATAATGGAGTAAAGAAGATTGCAAATGAATTGAAATACCGTGATCCACTAAACGAACCTAAGTTAATTATTTTAGATCTAACAAATAATCATATTACGAAAGATGGAGCAGCTCACATTGGTAGAATGCTTCGTACAAACAGGTACACTATTAATTAATATTGACTGTTTAAGTATAATTTTATTTAAAAAAAAAGTAATACATCATTCATTTACGTTATTTATCTTCTTACACTGTCGCATCCCAATCGCATTTCGTTTCCGCTGATTTGCCAGTGGTTGACCGATGCGCCATGACACAGAAATGAGAAGAGAAAGATGCAATTTATGAATCATTAAAGTTAGCTGAAAGAATCGTTTTATATTTATAGATCCCTGAGCAGTTTAATTTTGCTTGGAAACAGGATATTCGATAAGGGAGCATCGCTTATATTAAGGGAACTACGAATGTACAATTACATATTCTAACTTAAATTAATCCAATTAAAAATATGTGAATTAATTGAGAATATCAACATTCAAATTAGAATTACGTTGACGCACGAAGAAATTGTGGATCTTCGACGCAAAAAATTCGCCGAATTGATGTTGCGTGATGAATTGGTAACGACATAAATTAAAATTGTAATTGGCATCTTAATGTAATTGCTGTAATATAAATTAGATGGAAAAACGCGAGAGCGAAGGATCGAAAATACCGTCAGAGGAAGAACTGTTGAAGAGAAATACGAAATCGAGATCGCGACAAACTCTAAGACGATCTAGAAAATGTAAAATTACCATGAAACGCAAGTTAGATCTCCATTCTAATAAAATTAATTATTTCCAGCTTTACAAGATTTCTTTGTTAAATCTAAGGAAGAGGGACTTCATTTTCATAATCAGGTATTTATAATTGCTTCAAAACAATGTGTGTTAATTAATGGCTGCTGATGGTTTTAGAAAATGTCGATAACGGAAGGCGAGACGCGTCATCCTTTCCAAGATGAGAGTTTTCCTATCAAAGGATACATTCTAGCGACTGGAAACTTGAATTTACAGTACCTAGACCTGAGTTGTGAGTATACTAATTGAATGTTTCTATTCTGAACACTGCAACAGTTTTAATATTGCCTTCTCTGTGCAGATAACTATCTAACAAAGAGTATATTGAAAGAATTCATACAGTGCCTACACTACCAAATGTATATGTTGCTTAGAAACAAGAGCAAAGGTCTTTTACACGTTCTATTGGAGGTAATCAAATGTGAATCATCCTCTGAAAATTCGTTCATGTCCATCATTTTAACCTAGGGAGAGGGTATCGAAAAGGAAGGTAACAAAGATTGGTCGCAATTCGAGGAACTTTTAGACGCGAAGCGAAGCGATAATGCTTTTGCGGATGATACTTTCCGGGAATTCGTATCAGAAGACTGTGAGATCCTTCGTAAAAGTATCAAAGTATGTGTATCAAAGTATCAAAATATATTTGTATGTTTCTCAAAAATTGAGGCATTAGGTAGAGAAAGTGCACGTACACTAAAACATTATTTGGAGAAATTCAATTTCAAAGTTTTCATTGCGGTATTACTTAATAAAAAATAATGCAACTATACATCGAATTTTTCTAAGGACACAGTGTCAGTGTTCTTAAAACGTTCTGAAAGTAGAACTAATGATTTGAAAACCACATTTTGAATTTATTTATAAATTTTAAAAGATAGATTTTTCTATTAAAGGCATAAACTTCTAAAGAAATTTTCTTTGTTTCTTTACTTCAACAAAATTTGATTTACTTATTAAGTTATAGATTTTTTAATATATTGTTAAAAAAAATGCAAAACTAACAAAGGACATTACCCACTCCATACCCATCGATTTTTATGCGCTTTTAGTATAATATAAAACTCGAGCAATTATTTAACACGGTTTACTTAACTTCGTGGCTTCTTGTTATTGTTATTAGTCAATATTTTGCGTATAGTGAACGGTTCACAATCTTCCAGATTTGGGATGCAAATTTAAAATCTTTGTTATCGATATTGAAAAGAGAATCTATAAAACTACTCTTACAAAGATTTCCATAGAAATAGTTTTAGTTAATGATATTAGTATTAATTCTAATAAACTGAATGATTCTACTTCATTTGTTTAATGAAAATTGAGTAATCAAATGTACTAAATTAATTTTCATTGTTTCATTTATGAAGTCATAATTATTCACACTGTAAAAAAACGGTAAAAAAATTTGGCTTCATTCTTTTCACGATGTAGAGTATTCAAAACTACTTTTCACATTTTTTTTTTGGTAATGAATCGATGTTTTTAGGCTCGATCTGTTTACGAATCGACTCTAATGGAAAAAATCTGCATCCCTCCTCTAGATTTAGCTATAAGTGAGTATCGGACAAACTATGCAACAGAACTTGCAGTTAATCTAGCTGTTGTAAATATAAAAAAATAATTAATTTGTCCTTGTTATATTATTACTAATAATTAGATTACTAATAATTAGAAGTATGTACAAAATCGACGAATTCAAATATTTAGAAGACTAAAAATACTATTATTCAAGCTCCAATTTTTGTGCTTCTAAAAATTGTATTTTATATAAAAATCCGCAGTCTACTAATAATTTAACAAGAATTATTCCGAATCGATTTCATCCTATAATCCTTTTTCCCATCTGATGCCTCGATTTCAAAATTTCTATTTCTCTAAAATGTCATCGTGTACAATGTTTTTAGGAATTGAAGAAGGGCCTAACGAATTCAAGCGAGAAGGAAGTACTAAGTAATGTCGCCTTGTAAATAAAAAACAATTTTCCGGTGTCGTACTTTTCGCATTTTCCGTCGTGACTGAACCTTTAGAGAGTATCGAAACGAATGAGAAGGTTTGAATCGATCGCGAGAAAAATGAAATGGCGTGACTGTGGATTGTGTCGCGAAAGCTCTTATCTGGCGAACCTTCGACCTCCCATTCGACAAAGCGGAACCACGGGGTTATATGCGCTCGACGCTTCGTGAAAACGCTAGTTTTGCCGCGTCGCGATTTCCCGAGGATGCTGATTCACATAGCAACCGTCGCAGTGCTCACGAACATCGCGTTTCTGGAAATATATTCGATTTATAACACCATGAGCGACGTGGACGTTCAATTCTTATCGGACGAGGTAAACCCCTAACTGCAATCCTATTAAAGTTCCTTTGTTCGTATTATTCGCAAGTGCTGGAGAAGTCTCTCAATATGCAACGCGTACGTAAGTACCTATATCGAAAGTCTGAATGGACGCAAACGAATACAGGAAGTATGACGAAGTGGATGACGAAACTGGTATCCGGTTTAGAAGTGTACGCGCGTGACCTCTAGTGCCTAAGTGGGCGACTGGGCGTATGATACGTGGAGCGTCGTCGCGGTTCACCTGCGGTAAATTATTCATCGAAGAATCGCGAGTACGGTCCGGAAGTTACGACACAACGACGTGGAAGTCGACTTCTTCGCGGTGCGACGTCGACCGGCGCGAGAGATCCGTTCCCCTCGAAACGCGAGCGAAGAATGAACTCCGGTTCGCCATAACCAAGTCGTTTTCTTGTCGGTCAAGTACTCGGTGCCGCCTCCTGGCGGAAAGTGCGAGAACAGAGTTGATAAGAACACGAAGCATAGCGCTTTAACCGATCCGGCACTCGAGCTTTACGATGCAAAATCGGCTTCGCGGCGTTTCATTCGTTTAATCGACGGCGAATTCGACAAATAAACATGTACGAAAATCTGTTCAAGAACCCGCTCCATCGTGTATTCGTGTACGGAACGCTGAAACGAGGGGAACCGAATCATAATTTGATTCAGGATGTCGCCAATGGATACGCAAAGTTTCTGGGGCTTGGAAAGACCACGGTTCCGTATCCGTTAATAATTGCGACCAAATATAACATACCGTTCTTATTAAAGAAACCAGGAGTTGGTTACGTGAGTACCGCATGCGTTTGGAGTGATTGTGTTAATGTTTTGCGACGGTAGCTGTCATAGTTTCCCGCCCTTCGTTCGAATTTCAAACTTCCTCTGTCGCAATTGTTGCGTTTCTATTGCTCCTATCTTTATTTACTTTTTTGTAAACAGCCTGTTTTGGGTGAAATTTATGACGTAGACACGAAAATGTTAAATAAACTAGACGAACTAGAAGAGCACCCAACGTTTTACGAACGATCGGAGGAAAGTGTCTTGATGGCTCCAGAAGCTAAAATTAAAACGAACAAAAATTTCGACGAGGTAATTGCTTGCTCCAATCGTTTAAAATTTAAATTTTAAGGCGAAGCCAATTATTGAAATTAATTTCTTTTTTAGGTCGGCACCTTAATGAAGGTTTGGATATATTTTCTACCAAAATTCCGTTCCTCCCTATTGCATCTCCCTATGTACACCTCGTATAGCAACGAGGGAAGCCACGGACTGAAGTATTGCGAGAAGTATGTTCGCGAACCCTCGCACAATCATCGAAACGAAGTCCAAACACTCTGATAATTATTCCCTTGATAATCTGTTTCCAGTGAGGAGAGTACGATAAGGCCAGAAGATCTGCTTTGACGAAGCAGTGTCTTTGCAAACTTCTGATTGTTATCATACGTCACACGACACTTGTATATTTATACTGTTATTCGTTGTAGTCAATAAATGGTTGTTCATTGAATCAGGTTGCTATAATTTCACTCGTTTAGGCAAATTGTATTATATGTATTTTGTACAATGTTGCAATCTTTATTATACTCCGGCTCAACTCAAACGTGGCCAAAATATGAAAATGTTACTAGATTTCTACGAAAATTGGTACTATAGTGTTTTTGGGGTCGCTGATTACGAGTATGAAGATAAAAATCCAAAAACAAAATGGCCGATCTAATATAGCGGACACACATATGAAAATGTTACTAAATTTCAACGAAAATTGGAACTATAGTGTTTTCGAGGTTGTTGATTCCAAATCTGAAGAAAAATTTATTATTCATCGAAATCTAAGGAATTGAGAATATACAGGGTGTAACAAAAATGTTGCAGTTCCTTGGAAGGGATGATTCCTGAGGTGATTTTACACAACTTTTCCCTTAGCGAAAATGTTAGGTGGGGCTTTGTTAACGAGTTATTAACGAAAAACACCGACCAATCGAGAAGCGAGTACAGGGGATTAATGATGGCGCGGACGATGACGGGCCAATACTACTCACAGCTGGAGCCGCGCTGAAATTCATCCACTGTATTCGTGCTGCTATTGGTTAGTGTTTTTCGTTAATAACTCGTTAACAAAGCCCCACCTAACATTTTCGCTAAGGAAAAAGTTGTTTAAAATCACCTCAGGAATTAACCTTTTTAAGGAACTGCAACATTTTTGTTACACCCTGTATAACAGTAAAAGCAGCGTACTTCGCAGCCTATAATACGAATGTCCCGTGTTACGAACGGTGCGGCCGGTAAAAAATGATAACTTATAAGGTCGCAGGTAAATTGAACAGATACTTATTCAGTAGGTTTCAAACTTGCGATTAAAACCAAAACGACCGTTTGATCGCAATTGACAGACTACTGTTTCATTAAGAAAAGAAGAAAGAAGCCTAGGTTTCGTATTTTTATGCACTACAGCTTTAATAAATAAAATGAAGTAATAAAACCGGAATAAATATTGACTTAAAACATGATTGATTATATCAACATCGATGAATCAGAAAAATATTTCGATAATCAATCATAAACATACTTCCAATTATGACCTAAGAAAATGGCATTTTAAAATCACAAACTTTAAAGTCGCATATTTCTTTGAGGATTGCATATTAATAATTGATATCAATGGAAACATATCCTTTGATATTTTATAAATGATGTACAGTATATAAATTTTTTAAATACGAAATAATTTTTTTGTACTTTTGTCCACGAATCTTAAATTCGGCCGAAATTAACTTTTATTGCGAGAATATGAAAGAAAATACGTTAACTGTTGAAAAAAATCCGCTTAGCAGTTTCCTAAAGAAAAATTCTCGAATATTCACTTGCTAAACCGGGCTCTGACATTGTATCTCCAACTCTCCACCCATGTAAATCTCCCAATATTCAATATTCCTTTTCTCAAGAACTTGTGACGTGGCAATTTAGACAAACTATAAGAGATACTGCTTAAATTAAAGAAAAAGTTTTTACAATTTTTTAAAATTATATTTGTGATAAATTTTCAGTTTGGTTCTCAAAAAAATTTTTTAAAATGCACTTACAGCTGAATAATTCTCGAAAGAAATAATATTTTGTAAAACCCCCATGTTAAACGACGTGGAATAAATTGAAGGACCGAGCAAAAAATATATATTATGTAGAAAAATACAATTTTCGAATAACTGGAGTCAAAGTGAAGGAAAGACAATGTAAGTTTTAAACCGAAACTCGAAATTTTTCATCAAAAACAATTTCCAACTCTTCTAAAAAAATGGCAAAAAAAAAAAATGGTGGCCTTGAACGGTGAGTTGAGTTGATTCGTAGTATACAGAGACACTGACACTGACATTGACACTTACCTTCGAAGTGGGGCGCCTTTATCATTAACAGATTTAATTGTTAATTTATGGCCCCGAAGCGGCGACGTCTGGCTTATCTTTCGCGAAAATAAGATCTTGCTCGTCGAGGTGTAAGAAAAGGATCTTATCAGAACATATTTGTACGTGATTTTTTCTAATTTTTCACTTTTTATTATCATATTAAGTTCATTGTTCGCCACTCTGCATCATCTCATTCTCTATCTTTCGCGCACACTCGCTTTCTCGGACATTCTATCGCTTTCTCTCTCGGTTAACAAGTCGCGATAAAAATTATTTTTATTTTCAACTATTCTGTAACAAAAGGCAGGCGAAGTCCAGGCCGATTCTACTGAAGAATCGGCTGAATCGATGATGTTCCGTGACTTCGTTTCTCTCTTCCTCGCTCTCACTCTCTCTCTCTCTTTCGAATTCGACACTATTTTGCGATCAGGTTTCACCAATCCCTTTATTTTCTTCCTATCTATCAGTTTAATTCCCACGCGCACGAAAGCGATCGAAAACTCGGGAGTTGATGATTCCTGGTTCTACAAGGTCTGTCAACCGGTTCGTTCATTTCAAAGAGGAACGACACGAAACTTTCGACAGTTTATTTTCTTCTTTTCCTTTACATATACCTTAATCTCCTTGAGGTTCTCGTATAACTCGTTGTGCCCTATTGATCGTATACGATTACTGTACGTAGAAAATATACAATAGTCGACTTCTATCAGCGGAACGAATAAATTGATAATTCGCTCTGCGAAATGAACGAAGCGATTAGCGAACCCAGCGGCTTAGAGCTTTTCGCAGTGGTCTCTATGTGGAAAATGCCCGTGAAAAGTTCCTTCGATCCTCGGAGATTGAACGGCTAACTTGACTGACGGTCGGCCGTGTAATAAAACTAAAGAGAATCGCCGTTATTCTCGACCAAGCGCACACGTACCCTCTCGCGTGCAGAGATTAGCCGCGAGATCACTGACACGCATTGTCATGGGTGGTTCGCGAAATTAAAATGCTTTAAGGCAGTACGTGTAAGTTGTCCTAGGAAATTTATTATAAATAATCACATTTCTTCTTTTTTTTTTTTCTCTCTTCTTTTTATCATTTCGTTCACTATACAAGGCTTTGCGTTTGTTACTCTTCCTCGCGTTTCTATGTAATATGGCTCGTAAATCGCTTTGTTTCCCTACTTTTTCATTTTTTTTCCCATTTCGATTCTTTAAAAATAACAGCGCCTAGCACCCCGAGTTCCTGATCACACTCACACAGACAGGAGAATTTCGGTTTTCAGCCTCCTGTACCAATTCATTTCTTTTTTTCGCGAAAATAATCCCTAAATTAACAAAAATAATCAAACAAGCGTCAACAGAAGCGTACATACGTTTTTCGTTTCGTTTCACTTCACTTAATTTCATCTCGTTTCGTTTCTTGTTTGTTCTTTATTGTATTCGACACACATGTATGTCTCTCCCTCTCCTTTTTATTTTTATTTTTTTTTCTTTGTATACAACACCTCTTTTTCAACTTCGAACTCTTCTGTTTTCTGATATATCTATATATGTATACTCGCATATATTTTTTACTCAATGTATAGTTTTCCCTTTGTTTCTCGTATCGTGTGTTTGTTGCACCGTTCCAAAGCCCAGCCCCGGAATTCAATCTTTCAATTAACATGTACATATATATTTATACATGCATTCATACTTTGTATATATATGTATATCTACATATTATTGAGTTCCACTAACTTGTCCTCTCAGAGGCGGGACGTTCGAAGAGGCCCGGCGTAGTGGGAACTCGGAATACAATTGAAAATGCATTGTATCGAGTCTCCACTACGCCGGACCTCTTCGAATTTCCCGCCTCTGACAAGTTAACCGAACTCAATAGTATGTATATATATCTCATCTAGACTTTTTTTTGTGTTCGTTGACGTGCGTTAACGTTCAGCAAAACGATTTTCTCTCGAAAAGAACGTCCCGTGCGGAATCGCCGTTGCTTCGAGAAAAATCACTCGACCGCTTAAATTAACGAGATACGCGCGTTACGCGCGGACAATTATATATGTGTACGCGTTATTGTTTTATTTCTCGTTCGTGCTTGTCATGTTCGGTACCCGAGTGCCCTAATCTATTTCGAAGACGATCGATCGTGCCAGTTAAAGCATGTACGCTAAATGGAAACAAAGCACCGTGTCGCATAAACCAAGCGATAGCGCGAAAAATTCCGTAACGTCCTGTCTCGACTTCCTGGGTTCGTCTAGCGAACATTTCATTCCGTTGGTACTATCTACGTCGATTAAAAAATTAAATACAAAATCGGTACTAAATGTTTGAGCGTTAGTCTCGTACGAAAATAAACCTCCTTCGAGCGCGTCGCTTCCTGCCAATACAAAAGATGCATCCCGGTATTTCGCGATAGGCAAACCACGATCCTATCGAACCAAACAGATTTAATGACACCTGGGCTTTTCAAAGCTGGGACATGTACGTAATCGATGCGTACTGTTTCGATACACCTTTTTTGCTGTTGCGGTTCTATCCTAGACAACGTATTTTATAGCGCAGCTGGGCCACGAAACGGAGAGAGGCGATGACGTATTATATTGATTGTTTATCGTTTGATTAAATCAGAGGAGACGGTTTCAGCTCTGATCCTGCGAAAGGGCACCGTATTTGTTACCGAGAGAAAGCTTCGGCGCTTGAGCTTGCGGGTCCGGCATACTGTACGATCTGCTTGCCCCTCTGTTACGTACTTCCTCGAACGTACCTTCCTCTCGTTTTCTGAAACGAAAGCACACCGTCATTACGGCGAATTTGCTGCCACCTAAAAACTAACAACGAGGGAGCATAGTTACTTCTTACCGTCTACACCACGGTCCTGCTGATTCATTGCCCTGCGTTTGTTTCGAGTTCAACGTAGGGAAGTATTCTTCGCTGTGTATATCCGGTGCAATATTTTTCCCTCGAAGTCTGGGACTAGCAGCTACGGCTTGAATATTTCTTAAATGTGGTGGCTTATAACTACTTCCTAATGTAACGGGTGGAGGCGGCGGAGCTGGTTCCACTACTTCAGGTTGAGGAGCAGGAACGTCCGGCTTCTTCCATGGTCCTGAGTGTTTGGTACCGCCTTCCCCGGATTCTCCGTCGGAACTATTGTCCGCTGTTCCTTTCTCGTCGTCCGACTCTGCGTCGAGAGACTCGTTGACAGTCAGGTTTCCTATTTTCAAGCCAGTGTAATCTTTCTTTTCTTCTTCGAATTCCCTCCATTCATCTTCCTCCTACAAATTATGCATACAGTCCGTTACATTTGAATAATAATTATTATGGAACAGGTAAGGATATGCGAAAAGTTGAAAGAAAATAAAAGATCTTTAGGAACTGTTTATAAGAAAAGCTAATGGAATGACTCAACAATTCCCGAAATGCATTCTGTGGGCGCGAAGGTGAGCACAGTTAAAAATACGTTTTTCCGGGAAAAATACCTCGGCTAACAAACAATAATGAGCGATAATAATTTCGAACAGCTGCTCTGTGTCAGCGAGGTAACCACAGGAAATGCCCGCGTCCGCGTAACGGTCTAATTATATAACGAACGATCCGATCTTTCAACAGGGATGGGACATCGATCACATTAGATCGCCGCGAGTCCGTGAGAGAGCAGAGTAATTTCAGCAATCGTAAGAATGACGTTTGCACGAACAAATATGGCAGCGACCTGTGACCATCGTGATATCTGCTGTTCTGCGTGGACACTGGATGCGGTTTGTAATCGCGGCCGCGGAAAAAAATCGGAACGAAGGATTTAAATGAACGAAACGAATGCTCACCTTGATCTGTTGAGTCTCCTCACCCTCAGTGTTCAACGGTTTATCTTTCGATTTCGACTTTCCCAACCGCTTTCCTGTCTCCTCCAATTTCTTCGCTATCTCGTCCGTGGTCGTGAACTTCTTTCCCTTCGCTTTTTTGCGGTCCTTCTTCGCGAAGAAATCGTCGAGGTCGGCCATGCTGCAATGACTCTCGCGGTGCAATGCGCGATTATCCGTCGGAAAAGCGTTTTTTCCCGCAACGAGGGAGCACGAGGAAGGGCCTCAACACAGAATGATCGCAGGCACCGCTGCCGTCCACATGGGCTTGTCTTCGCCGGAAGTCACAGAGTCACTACCAAGTCAATCGAGTATCCGAACGCGATTCTATTTTCCACGAAACCCACTTTTCACCGTGAAAAATAGACCGAGAAATCGCGCCAAAGGATAACGTGTCCCTCTCGTAGCCGTATTCCACCGGAATTTTATCGGACATCGAGATATTCTTTAGGAAAGCAACGAATATGTGGCGCTGACTGTCTAGCAGAAGACCGACACAAAAAATCAACGGGTTACCTAACCTAGAAAATTATTCGCGCGATATACAGTAACAGGGTTTGATGAAGATGTTTCGATGAAGTCGGGAAAAACTGTCACGTCTGTCATTCACGAAAACGATATTCTATTCCGCGAGAACTAAAAAGGGAGTAACACCCAATACGAAGACGACGTGCGCAGAGGTTAATTGATCCACGATTAACGCACGTTCCGCATGCCGTCGATGGCGCCGCAGTCCTCTGTTTCGCTACTTCCGGAATTTGAAATGGAGTTTGCTGTAACTGATGCTTATTGAAAAGAAATATTAGGTATATTGGTGAATCCTTTGTTTGGGCAAAACATCTATGAAATTGTTTTTAGTTTCAGGATATCTTGATTCGAATTGTTATAAATAGCATACAGGAAGTTATATTTCTGTATGTTTTAGTTTCGGAGTAAAGAGGCACAAATTAAATATTAAATCTTGGAACATAAATATATTAATATTAGGAAAATAATTTCTGTCAGTTTTTTAAATTTAATTTAGTGAGTTTAAGCATTCACGACTTTTTTCCCCCTTTTTCAAGAATCACTTAAGGCTGGTTCAGACATTTTTAGTAATTTAGTCGAGTAGCAAGTAGTTACATTGTTTTGCTAAATTATTAGACTGAATTTTAGTGTTCATAGATATAGTGAATTACCAAGTGCTACTCGACTAAATTACTAAACGTGTGTGCATAGCCTTTTATAGGAGTTTAAACCGTGTTTAACCCAGTTATATTCCTCTTCAAAATATAAATTTATAGGAACATTAATTATTACCTCATAATTATTAATGTACGCAGCTAAATTTTGATATAACGTTAAATAACAATAAGTATTGATGGTATTACTAATTTCTTTACGTTCTTTTTTTTTAATTATACCATTTATTGACTGAAATAAAATACATGATTGGATCAAAAAATACCCGAAATAAATATGAAAGCCAAGTTCTTGAGATCTTAATTTATTTTTTTACTGTTCTTTTTTGTTTTAAGAAATTTTATTTATTCTTTTAATTTTTGTGTTACTATTAAATAAATATGTACATAATTATTCTAAAATGTGTATATTACTTTATTTTATGCAACACTGAAATCTATGATTTTTCCTACGTAAGGAAAATAGAAGAGGAAGATTTGTCCTCTCCTAGACAAAAATCCTAGTTATGCCAATGGGTAGTTCTAATAATTTGATCACCTACTATAATGAGTACACTGCAGAAGTTCGTATTCTTTATTTGTGCTTGTAAAAATTTTATTTTATTATTATTAGTATTTATTTAAACCAAACGGGCGAAGCCCTTTATACATATATATAATAAATGATTATAATAATTAAAGCACAAGAGGCACTGGCCTATGGGCACAATAGCTTTGAGGCGCTAACATCGTAAGGAAAAAAGAAAATACTAAAGGGGACCAGAAATTTGAAGCTTTGGTGATATGGGCAGTGCCTCCCAAAAGCTATATATTGCAAGTCGTCGTTTTCAGCATTTTGTGTTCTTAGTTTGTCTATTTGATTTTTCTATTCCGACATGCTCCTTCTGTAAGATGTACAAAGCTTACAAATTTTAAATAAAAAAGAAATAGGGAACTGAAAACCAACTTGGCCCAAGGGCGCCGCATGTCCTCGAGCCAGCCCTGATTTACCCACAAGTGTTCAAGTTGAGTGATTTTAGGGCCTCAGGGGTGGCCTAATCCCTTAATATATTTTGTTGAGGTGGAAGAGAAAATAACAGACACATACTCTAGATGAAGTCTGATTAAAGATATGTACAGCAATTTGAATCCAGTTTAGTAATGAAAATTGTCCTGGAACGATTCGAAAGTGGCGCCACGAGGAGGTTTGCTCGGTGGTGTGGTAGGGGTAACACAGCTGTGGGAGTCGGAAAGTGGAATAAATAGAGGATTCCCTTCTTGAAGCGGCAGTAATCGTGTCTAGCTTTGTCACGAACTATTCGCGACTGGCGGTGTCTCCTATCCTCGTGCCGGCGTACTACGAGTTCGCGGTATTTCACCTGCCTGCAGTAGATCGTCTCTCTCGGCTAAGGTTTTGACAGACGTCGGGAGCGCGGTTTCGGGGCGTCGAAATCACGGCGAGCGTGTTAGCCCGCGGTGCCAAGCGATCGCAAAGAGAAACGGACAACTCGACGGACTAAATAAGGGTTCATGTGTTACGACGAACGTCGAGATGAAGCTGACGCAAAGGTGTCTCGGGAATATCACCAAGATGCTGGACTTTTACTCGCAGTTCAACCCCTCGCCGCTTTCGATAAAACAGTTCATTGATTTCGGTGAGTCGAACGTTAGTGAGAAAGGAGACACGCAAGAAGGAACGAAACCGCGAACGAGAGAGGGAGAGAACCGGCTTATTGGCAAATGTTGCATCGTTCGTTTCAGGAAAAACGAACACGAAAATTTTCTTACCTCGTCCCGTGTTTTCCGCGATGCACGGCGCCCCGCGCTCCGTCGGGATATGAATCGATCGAACGACGACCTCGAGAGAGACCAGGCCATCGTTTTCAGGGTCGCTTCGGTAACAGCCGTAACGATCCCAGGGCATCGCACTGTGCGTACCTCGCACGGTGGTTTACATTATGTTGGCGAGTGGGAACCCGCGATGGCGTTACTGCATCTCGCTTGCCTTTTATTCCACACGATTGGAATTATCGATTTTGATCGCGCTGGATCGCGCCGAAGCGTGGGATCACGACTATCGATTATTTCGTCGCGTCGCTAGATAATCTTAACGCGGCACAGAATCAACTTCTTGATTAGAGATGCGTGGATGATGTAATAATTCTAACGCGTAAACAAAGCGGATGCTAATCGTGATCCAGGCTTTCCTTACGCTTATCGGGGGACCTGGATCACTTCTAATTGAAGGAATAGGTACTACAGTCCTTTCCTTGGGATCTGAATGCCGTGAAATTTCAACTTTTCATTGTATTCGCACTTTTAACAGTCATATGCTGGTGCGTTTTTTTGAGAAACACTGTTCACTCAATTGCGCACAATCCCTCGAAACTACGCACGATTTTGTTGTTTCCCGCTTTACTATCCATTATCTAACTCGTGAAACTGATGTAACGAGTTTTGTAAACAAGTATTAGGAGTTTTGAAAGAAACTTTGAACGAAATATACAGGGACGGTTCAAGGGTATATGGAGCCCTTATGTCAAATTCGTTTTCAGTCCCCTATTTATTATTTAAAATTTACAAGCTTAGACAGAATAGCATATACATATTTGAAAAATGTTACATAAAATTTAATTTACAAACTTTTAATTTGATTTTTATTTAGAATTTTTAAGCTTTACAAATTTTACGAAAGGAAATAGAATATACATATACAAAAAATCCTACGTAAAATTTAATTTACAAACTTGTATTTTTATTTCGCGTGGTGCGAACAATTAAGTGTCTAAATAGGTAAATTAAAAAGACAAAATGCTAAAAATGACGCCATTTGCAACATAACTTTTGTTCTTCAAATTACTGGTCGCTTTTAGTATTGTCTTTTTTTCTTCACTATATTGGACACCTCAAAGCTATTGCGCCCCCAGGCCGGTGCCTCTTGAGCCTTAGCCTAAAGTCGGCCCTGGAAACATAGTCTATTCAGTATGGAACTCTCTTTCGTTTGCAAGCTCAGCTGGATACAGCGTTGCCATATTATTTTTCTTGTAAATGGGGATTCGGATCGTGAAGCCCAAGAAAAGCGGGATTTCGATCAAAAAATCTAAAAAATATTTTTTATTTGAAACTGTAATATATAATATGCTCGTTGAAACAATATAATATTTTCTCTACAAAGCAGTTAAATGTCGCCATATTCAAGTCATTTTTTATATCCTTCTCTGGAAATAACTGAAATAATTGCTTTCATTTATTAGCTGTTGATTCATTTGCATTTCTCAGATTCCTGAAATCGGCATAACATCGATTTATTCACCGATAATAAAAAATGTAGTTCCCACCAGAAAAATTATTTACTAGAATTTATTTAAAAAATCGGGATTTTTAACGTTCAGCGAGGGATAAATTCACTTTTCACTGTAAAATCGTGATGTCCCATAAAAATCGGGACGTCTGGCAACGCTAGCTGGATATAAGATCTCTGATTCTATTATTTTTTTTTATCGATTTTGAAAAACCTTCATACGACCGACAAGTTGCAGGGCGATTAAAAATTGATTTGACGATCTGCAATCGATTCAGTAACCAACAGTGATGTGAAGATCGTTGATATCGTGAAAACACTCAGATAGAATGTTATATAGGTACTTGTTCCCTAGTTATAGAATTATTATTATTGCCGTCGTTGTTGTTGTTATTATTATATTACTCTAATTATAAAATTCAAGTTTAAATAAAAGCTGATACACCACTAAAATAACAATTTTTAAATCTGTTTCTATTTACAATGTAATTCATACCACACAAATATAATTATTTGCAGTCAATTTAATTACAACTGATAAATATTTGTTTAAAGGGCTTGCAATTATGTATTTCTTTTTACAAATATTGTGTTTCAAATATACATATAAAATTAAAGTTATTCAATTACTTTTATTATTTTTATAATAAATATCTTAAAGCAAATTGATTTACTTTCATACTTTTGTAATAAATTAATTTTTTGTATGCTCTTTTCGAACATTTCCTCCAATTTGTGATGTTCGGTTTTAATCAACATGGTTGTGCATTTGCGCATCACTCTCTTGAGAGCTACTAGGCTTCAAATGTCACTGTACTCTTGAATCGACTAATTGGCAATAATTCCTCGTTGACGAAGCTTGGGACAAAACCAGATTATTCTATGATAAGCTTCATTACAAAATTTGGAGCACGAAATTCATGGAAAGCAATCGCTTTTACAGTGTTCAGTTTACTTAACAAAATCGTATCTGTTTTGTCTGTTGGCTGTATTTTCAAATTGTCAGTCGTCTCCGACGCTTCTAACGATTCTCTAGTTTCAACCTCTATTGTTTGTCCGCTCCGATAACTCAAATATCTCTGCCTACGTGAAAGCGATCAAAGCTACACTCGTAACTTTCACAAATTAGATAACATCTGACCTTTGTACTATCAGCGAGACTCTGTGTTTACACGACTAATTTCTGTGTCCACTCGATCGCCATTATTAACGATAAACCCTTTCTGCGTCCGTTAGTGAAAAATAAAATTAGTAAAGGTTGAATGAAATTGTTAAAATTTTTAATTTAATAAATAACTTTTTTCCTTATTATTTTTTTTTATTCCAAGAAAACAGTTGTAAAATTAACTGTATTCAGTGAAACTTTTATTCCATTCAGTTTTGCAATAAATAAGGAACTTATTTTTTGGAAGCAGAAAAAGTTTTAGTTAAACGGAAGTTTTTATTCTGTTTTGAGAAAGTTAAAGTTGTAGGAAACAGATTTTGCAGACCACTTTTTATAGTTGCCATTGCTATCTATTTCTATCTATTTTACTTCCTACTTTGAAAAAAATATTTGTTCCCACTTTTCCAGAACGTTTCCTTAAGAAAAAAGTCTGCTCTATCTCATGGTGTGTTTGGTTTTGTCATTGGACCTTTACTTTTTAAGATATACTCAACAGAACCCCAAAAAATGTGTGCCAAATCGGTGTCACTTTACCTTTAATCACTGTTTAGATATACATAATCATTCACAATACATTAAAAATTGATATCAGTGTATACAGAAAAGTTTACAGAATTACACGTCACAAAATTACTTCAAACTTGAAAAATGTATAATTTTTAAAAAATCAAATTTTCCACAAGCTGAGAGTGATAAAAAGAAACGGATTTCAGATTCTTAATCAGTGCACGAAATTCTATAAGGAAAATATAATATCACAATACAAAAAAAAAAGTTAAAATCTGTTGTACTGTGTTATTAGTATTTTATTCTACAAATATTAAATCGGATAATCGAGGTTCTACTGTATTCCAAAAGAAACTGCATAAAATATAGAAATCGATATCGTTCGGAAATTTCTGTTCGCAACTGTATTTTGTACTTGAAATAGCTATTGATGCACTAACCATTAAATTTTATTAAATCGAGCGAAAAGGGCCGACATACCATTACTCCATCCTCAGTATAGGTGCTCAAAGGAGGAGAAAAACAGTTGTATTTATGTTCATACTAAAGTTGAAGGAATAATCTTTGCAACTGTATATAACACTCATTAATTACGACTATTATAACTAATAATAATTAAAGAAACATTTTTAACTTTGAATTCGACGATGTTCCTAGATTCCTCAGATTAATTTAACCCTTTGCCAGTCACATTACCCAATAACGAGTCACATTCGTGGGATAAACACTATAAACCATATTTCAAATGTTAGAATAAGCGTTATTTAGTTATTAAAAATTACGAAAATGAAAAAATACAATCGTATTTGAAAGTCAAAGATATATTTCATTATCTTCAGCAATGATGTAACTAATTATCTATCATTTTAATATTTTATTTAGTATTTAAAATAACTTACATCGTATTTACAAACCTAGAAAAAAATCACAATGCAAAGGGTTAAAAAAATAGTCTTTAATACTCTGAAGTTTCCTGTATAAAACACAATCTGTACGAAAATGGAGCAATTTCGGTAAATTGTACTCCAAATGTTAATAAAAATTCCGAAAAACGCTCTAAAAAAGGACCTCTTAAACTAGAATACCCTTAAAACAGTAAAGAAACGATTTAAAAGTTAAAATTTCAGTAAATAACTTTTATTTCTCAAAGTTAATAGTTTCATTCCATATTCCATCTCTGAAAATTAGTATCACTGCATCGACGTTCTATTTCCACTGCGAGGTCAGGTTCAAAGCATTTTTCGTACAACTCTGTACGCATTTATTACCATTCTTTATTAGACGCACAGCGTTTGTTGATCGAGGTGATTACGCGGTGAGTAAACATACAAATGAGTTGAACCATGCTCCGCAATAACATCCTGTTTTTGCGCAGTTTTTGGCGTTAGCGATGACGATCTGTCCGTCGCCTACTGTTTGCAAACTAGAGAACACGTGTGATAATGTGATCAGGTTGGATGGTTCTGAAAATATTTCTTTTGTTACTGCAATTTAAACTCGGAATCGGAATCCGTAGGCACAAACATAGGAAAGACGATCGTCAAAGTGTTAAATATATAACTTTGGAACTTGAGCCAAAGTTTGTATCGCTAAACGCTGTCGTGCGATTTTGAAGTCGGTAAAATTGAATCTGGCTCGGGTGATTGTAACGTGTATTGGCGCAAGGTTCGTGCACAGTGCTCCCGGAGAGGTCAAGGTTGGCCGCGTCAATCGGCTTGAAAGCGGACTTCCATTCCCTAAATTCGGCCAGTGCCACTGGTTTCAGCCGACTTTCACGAAAATAGAGTCGGCAATACGTGTTTATTGCGGCTGGACTGCTGCCACTTCTCCGCGGATCCTCGACACTCTGTCAACGCAAACGTCCTGAACCCTTCGAGTTTCGCATCCTTCGGTAAATTTCCCTCGGAATCGGCGCCTTCGCGTCTCTGACGCAAATCAACAATTTTTAGCCGTTACACGCGCCTTTTTGTGCGATTCCCGAGAAATTCGGCTGCTTCCGTTTACTCTTCGATGCGCGAAAAAAACTTCGACCTTCCAATTTTGACGAAAACATTTCAGTGCTTTAAGGATGTTGGACGTTGGATTAGCGGCGCCTGGGGGCAGAAAGAAAAAGTCCCGAAAAATATGGACTATGATGTGATATACATATAGATACTTTATGGCAATGACCTATGGTCACGTGGTTAGAGGATAGTACCGTAGCAAGTTTAGCTAGAGGCCCGTGTACACATAATAAAATATATACATCCAACTTCTATTGATAAACAAGCAATTAACTTAGCAGAGTGTTCTCTATGATAACTGCAATAACAATCAATGCTTTGTAAACATTTAGAACTTAATAATGACGTTTAATATCAATATAGGAATACACCCAAGGTCCACGTAATTTACGTCGGCCCTGATTCAACCTATATATGGCAAGGTGAAAGCAAGGGCGCGATCAAGGTCAGCCATGTTTGTAAACAAAGAGCTCGGATTTCATCCATTTCGCAGAAACCAAATTTTGCAGCGAAGAAACACTATTTTTGATTTTTTTTAGATTTTTTTTTTTTTTCAATTCCGGAGGTCGCTACAGAGCCCTTTTTGCAATTTGGCTTTCAAAACTTCGTAAAAAATAAATGTCAATGTTTTTATAGAAGAAATTTATTCCCGGACCTTTTTTCAAAAAAAGGGCTCTGTAGCGACCTCGGCCTTTTTTTCCCTGAATAATAACATCATAATTATTATGTGTTTTGTTTCCTTATTCTGTCCGAAATTTGGTATCTACGATCCCATAAGAAATACATGGGGCCGTTTTTGGTCACTTCAGTTCACTTTTCTGCCACTACGCGCCGCTAATCCAACATCCAACACCCTTAACGCTTCGCGTTTCTCAAATTTTCTTAATTAGACGCATCAACAGCATCGCAATATTTTTGGATACAGAAAAACTGAAGAAAATACAGACGAAGCGATAAAAGACTTGATTTTACTATGAAATATGATAAGAATATGTTGACGATCAATGTAATCATTGGTTATTAATACTCCATTTCAAAACGCTGAGAATCTTTTCAATGTCAGATCGACAACGAGAAAACATTGGATTTTCTGCAGTACAAAGTTTATTTTCTCTCATTGTCTCCAGGGAATGAGTGTCACTACTTATTTTACCATTTCAGTGGAATGGCGTCAGCACTCATGGTCGATTCATTTGGTTGGAAGACAAAATTGTTAACTGCATGCGATGACCTTGAGTCAAGTATAAAAGAAATACATACTGCAAATCTGAGAAAACTGCAACGCGTGTGTTTCTCACGTGGTGAAAGTGGACACATTTGCGACGTATAGGAATTTTCCATTCGTTGGGTCCATTATTTTGGATGCTGTCGTTTGCTCACTAGACGTTCGAAAATATTTTTGGTCAACCTGTCGATGTGTTCAGAATGTTGTCCTTTATAACATATTTGGAGGTCATCAAAATCGGTGAGGGTGTAGCACATCGACAGGTTCACCATATTTTTAAACTTTTATGTGTAATCTCAACTTTTACACAACTTATTATTTCACTTACCCCACGAGATCCATACATATTTTCATAATACCGGAACGATTAGAGCCTCCATTCAGTATGCGATAAAAAATAACGAAGTGGCGGTGCATTCACCAGTGACTCATGAAAAGGCGGCCAGATATAGTCTTTTGTTAAGAAACGAGTTAACAAATGAGTTTATATTTACGTGCAAAGATTTATTCTTTCGAAGAAGCTATAAGACTGTTCGAGTTTCTGCAAAGAGTCACTGCGAATCGACCTTCTTTTTTCTGAAAACTGATTTGCGAACAATGTTTAAATTAAAAATAAAGTTCTAATAATGACGGATAATTGAGGCTGCATTTACCATAATATGGCAACGTTTTAAAGTTTTGCTCCATATAAAATAATAAGTTAAAATAAATATTATGTATTAAATTCATAATATAAGCTTAGAAGTTGTTAAAATTGCTTCACCATTTGTAATAGTATTTTCCATGCTTCATCTTCAATTATTCAAATCTCGTACTTCAAACTTGTAAATTTTCAATTTTAACTTAAAAATTTCTAAATCTTCTAATATTCTAATGTACAATCTGAAATCGTCGATTCTTCAATTTTAACTATAAAAATATCCAAATGACTAAAATCTCTAAACTGGATCCATAAAAACCTTCAGATTTTTTATTTTCAGTCTTTAAATCTTCAATTTCAAATTAAAATATTGAAGTCTTCAATCTGAATTTTTTATATCTTCAGCTTGAAAATTCAAAATCTTCAATTTTAAATCTAAAAATCCCTAAATCTGCAATTTCAAATCTCTAAATTTCCAATATGAAATCTTCGAACCTCCAAATCTTCAATTCTAACTCTAAAAATATCCAAATATTCAAAACCTCTAAACTGAATCCTTAGAACCCTCAGATCTTCAACATTCAATCTTTTTCAGCATCAAATCTTTAAATTTCTAGCTTCATTTCTTAAAATTTTCAACTTTAAATCTTTGAAGTTGCAATTTCAAATTTGTAAATTTCCAACTCCAAATCTTTAAATCCTCAAACTCTCAAATTTCAAATTTCAATTCCAAAAATATTCAACTCTAATGTTTCGAATCTCCAACTTCAATGTTAAATAGTTGTTTCATGTAGTCATTTTAATGAATCTTCAGTAATCTTTATCAAGCTATTTGAATTATAAATAACTTTTATTTTCGGGAAACATAAAAAAAATGTGGTTCAATTTCATTAACAGAAATAGATTTCTTTAATCTGAAGTCTATGAATGATGTGCTTAGTACCTCCAAAACATGAAATACGGCCATGCAAATAATTCTAGAAAATACATGTATTTCTTAGTCACCATAGTTAACTTGAATCGCACAAAAATGGCAACGCACGCTGACAGTTATCAAGAATTCGCAGTAAAAAATACGTCGGTTCGTGTGAAACGACGGAAAAAATCTTCCTTGTGGTCAGTTAAGGATCGCGCATACGAATAACCCGCAGCAATCGCACTTTTTAACTCTTTTTTTTTCTAAGCACGTAGACCGTATTTTTACCCTTTTTAACCGATTAGCGATGTAACTGGTTGTCGACTTCCCGTCGAAAATTTAATTATTCAGATTCTCCCTTCTAAATTTCATTCTCATTGTAAAAAGGTTTAATTATATCACTTAAGTATCGCTTGTTCATTAAACTAGACACTTTAATAAGTATAACAGAATTCTTTCCGGCTTTTTGAAAGTGTTAGACACCAGATAATTCTAGTTGTAAAAATTGGCAATATATTGAATGCGAGAGTGGAGATTCGGCGTAGAAAATTATATCGAGCCTGAACAATGGAAGAATGCACCAAAGTAATGTAGAAAGTTTCGTTTCGCTTAAAATTATGTACTTATTTTGTACAAAAG
Source organism: Perdita meconis (assembly GCA_030770465.2). Lineage (NCBI taxonomy): Eukaryota > Metazoa > Arthropoda > Insecta > Hymenoptera > Andrenidae > Perdita > Perdita meconis. The sequence continues at coordinate 7,273,631 of JASKOS020000004.1, forward strand.
TATTTGTTACCTTATTTTGTATTTATGTTGAGCAGTTCAAAGTTTCTATTTTACAATTGTTAATAAACCTCTCTACATTACAATACAACAGAAAGCCTACAACAATAAAAAATCAGACTCTAGAATAAAAGATCCATTATGCCAGCCGCGTTAGTAAAAAAAAAATGCTTTACTGGCAGAGGGTAAAGATAATCCGATAACATTTGAATCTTGCAGGATCACTGCGAAGCAGATTGACGTTCAGAGACTGTCATTAAATGTGGATAGCTTATGCATACAGTTCGCACAGCGCCGAGTGCGTGCATTGGCCTAGTAACGCAATATGCGCGTTCGCAGTGATGCATTGAGATTAAATCTTCAAAACTAAACAGCTGCTTCCTGTTGAGTTATAAACATTTGCCTATCTTAGTAGAAACAAAAATTAGTTTAGATATTTGTCCGTACACTGAACTACATCGATGACAGATCATTGTTTTTCTTGCAAAGATTGACGTCACTGTTTTTGTCAGTCCGAGAGAGTATCGCCTTCAGGCAATTTTAGAAGCTTATTGCAGCATATCTCGCATTTTTTAATGAAAGCAAATTCCAAGCGATAGTTGCATCCTGTCGATTATGTAGTACACATTAATAAATGCTTGATATTATTTGAATAAAACAAAAGATAGGAAAACTATAATCTCGAATGGGAGAAATATTTCTCTTAAAGGATTAAAAACTCATTAAGAAGTGATATCGATTTGCACGGAGTTATCTTTTTACGCATGACACCCACGCACAGTTGCGACGCTGTCGTCACTAGAGAAGCACAGTTAAAACCTAGGCTTCCAGTGTCCTCTGTAAGCTGGAAGCAGTTACGAAGCAGAACTGTAGTTATCCAGTGACTCAGTTAACGCGAGGAAAAAATATCTCTCGACCATCCCTTGAAATCCGTCGATCAATCGACCTCGAACTCGACCAACAACGCGCTAATACCTTCCGCATACGGTCACTTCGCTACTATTTTCGTTGTTTCATAACCTTCCTCGATTATTTATTTCTCGATATCTTTAATTTTTTCTGCCATGAATCTCAACAAATTATTTTTACATTTATTTCAGTATAAATAGATAGACTGTCTAAAACATGGATTTTAAAGTGTGTATTAACATGTGTATACTTAAAATAATTTCTGAGTATTATGTAAAAATAATAGATCACGTATCTACGCAAGGAATGTGTTTAGTATAATGCGCACGAAGCATCGACCTTACGTGTCTCAGAAACTGATAGTCTCGTCACGTTCTCATTACGTTTAAAGATACATTACTGCGAAACATCAATTATTCACGATTCGTCCACGGAACTTAAATGATTAGAGAGGGATCAAACATAGCAATCGACAATAGATAGAGAAGTGCATCGCTCACAAGTTTAACCCTAGAACGACACTCTGAGGTTGCCGAGTTGCCGGCGACCGCACAAAATTTTAATCGTGTCTACAGACGTAAAAATAAACATTTATTTAAAGTCAAACATTTTTATTTTCTTTCCTTCAACAGAAATCACACCGTCGTATTATCATTTCTTAAGAAGTTTGTTGAATAATAGAAAAAGAATTTTTCAAAAATAGTAAACAATATTTAATACATTAAGGTCTTACTTTGGGTCGCTCGTGACCCTACGTACGGTGTTACTGACGCCAGAAAATGGAAGTGTTAATGTTCTAGGGTTAAAGTGTGAACATTCAAGCTTAAGCAGTAGCAAAAATCAATTTTACTTATGGATTTATAAATAAATCATTTGTAGATCGTGGATTTTATGCATTTATGGCAGTACTAATAAAAAATGGACGAGATTGTTAACATTGTATTCCCTTAACTTGATGTTTATTAAATAAAACACTTGTACAAGCAAGGTAATTTTTAGAACTAAAGCGGACACAGCAACATATAATAGATTAGCGTAACGTCTTCGACAATTGAGCAGTGTCTATGATAAAAGAAGAAATAAAAGTGTACAAAACGAGAGAAATTGGTGTTAGAAATATACGTTTGGTAATTTTTAGAGTGTGGTTGTTTTGGAACTAACGAATGAGTAAGGGATAAGAAATCATCAACGAAAGAATTTGAGGAAGAATTAACGTTGGTGTACAACATATACCAAAATATACAAAATATTAACAATATAATTCTAATTAGAATGTTTAGCAAATTAAACGTAACTGTTACTCGAGTTGAAATTTTTTGTTTGCGTCTGCAAAACTTTTATTTTGCATAAACATCCGCAGCCTATTCATTTGTATCTGAAACGAATGAAAGAATGTTAAGCATTGCGTGAGGCTGAGCACTGAGCACGTATGCTCGTACGCAGTTTATATTCCTCAGAGTCTCGATTGAGTCATCAAATGTGGACTTGATGAGATTATTCAAAAACAATTCCAACTCTTTTTTATTATTATTATTATTATTATTATTATTATTATTATTATTATTATTATTCAAGACTTTGAATCAGTTTGGATGCATAAGCCATCGTTCCAACTCAATTGCAAAAAGTATTCCGACTCTTTAATCGGGAAACGAAATTTCTCAGATCATCAGATTTTCTTGACTAGAAACTTCTTATTAACAACTACGCGTTAACACCAGTTCTGTGTTCTTTCCGTTGTAAATTTAAAATAGACATTCATTGGTAATGCTGCTAATTGATTATAATTATATCTCGAGGCAGACGCAACAACATTTAAGCTTGTTTTTACGTAATACTATTCGCAGAACTCACGAAACGCCAACAGCTGTTGATAATTACTCGCGTTAAAACAAGTTTTACTCATTCTGTTCATCAAGAGATCTCTTCTTGGAAATGAGTTATGGTTTCGGTGGTAGGGATAGTCACGCGTCTATCTAACCATTGTTTTTCATGTTGCGGGATTGGACCTATCTTAAAAATAATACGAGATCGATAAAACTTTGTAGGATTGTTTTTCTCGTTTTCCTGGTGAACTAAGTACACCAAAGTTGAAATGAATCCACTAAACAAATCCTGAGTTATAATGATTTTAGGGAGGAAATTTCTTTTTCTTAAGTGAAAATATCGATTTTTTGGTATTTTTCTAATAAACAAAACTGTAAACTTAATCATTCTCAAATATTGTCTATGTTTTTAATATATTTTTATCAAGAAAGGACAACAGAGTAATGGTACGAAAAATAAAAACATCTTTAATCTTTTCGAAATTTTTAGTTTCAATTTAATGTTATTAGACAGTCCAACTATAGAAAAAAAATTTTTTTTAAATTTATTTAAAGCACTTTTATGAAGCTGGACATGATCAGTAAAAAACTAACAAATTTTAGAAATTATATGCACATGGCTATCGCATGACACAGGGAATTTTGAAAATTTCGAAAAACAGAAAAATGGCAGCCTTAAACAAAAACTTCGAAATTTCATTGAAAAGGTAATCTCTATAATTGAAACGAAAAAACGGAAAAAAATGACAAATCAAAAATATATAGTTTCTAAACCTTTTTGGGTTTTTTATTTCAGATAAATCGTTTGATCTGGGATTTATCAACCAGATTTATTGCAACGCTAACTTAATAATGTTATACAACTTCATAAATCGGCTTTAAATAAATTAAAAGAAAATTGTTTCCTTTAATTTGAATATCTAGTAAAATAGCCTGAAAGTTTCTAAACGATGCATTGAGTAATTTGTTATTAATAAATTCCGAAAGAAACCTTTACTTTTCGGGCCATTACAATGTTGTCCAAATTTTTTTCGGTTGAATTCACTCGAAATACAGTTTGAATTAATGAACTAAACGCATCACAAAATTGCGGTTGACATGATATCTGCTCTTTAGTTCAGATAAAATAAAAAAATCCAATATGGTTTTATTTTAGAAATTATTTAGAAATTATTTTAGAAATATTATTTTATCTTAAATCCAAATAAAGAAATAATACCAAGAAAAATCATTTATCTGTTCAAATAAACTAAAACATAACTATTATAAAATTTATTTGGATAATACTCAAACCTATATAGTCGTGATATGGGATTACAATGTTTGTTTCTTAATTCGTACAGTAGTCGCTAGACTGCGGATTTTTATGCATTTATGACAATTTTAAATGTACAAAAATCGACAAAGATGCCCAAAGATATCAAAATATATAAAATATGAAAAGTAAAATACATTTTATGTTGTTTAGAAAATAAAACATACATCTATTTAAAATTAAGACGCTGTGGTATGCTTATAAAAAATATGAATTCGCATAAAAATCCGCAGTCTAGTAATCGCAGTTCCAACAGTCTAGATTCTATTGTTGTCTGGTCCGTATCGAATGAACCGAGTACACATGCATTTGCATAATCGCTTATCAAAATAATTTTATTCGGGCAAAGTCCGGCTTTTTACTGTCCGCTCTTTATACATTTTTATTCTTGGCATCCGACCCCCTCGTCTATAATTAAAAAGCGCGCGTGTCGCTGGGAAATCCCGCGTGCGATTGAATTTTCAAGGATCACCGAATCCGATTGCTTTTAAAATTTTATATGTATGTATTTATGTATGTACATCCTAAAATTATACTTCGTTTCTTCGTAAATTAAAGAGGAGAAGTCGCGCGAGTTCTTCTTCCTGAGTAGATCGAACTTTGCTCACTAATTTGCCTCTTCGATATCTGTTCTTTAATTTACTAATGACTGTCGATAATACGGGAATGTAGGTCGAGCTCTACACTATCAGAAGGAAATAAATTCGCAGGAAAAAAATTCTGTCACGCGGCTCCGACTGAAATACCAGCACTGTTCACCGTAATTCCAAAGGCAACAAGCGTTGAAATACAATATTTGTCTTTTATATCGCTTATTAGGTGCATCGTTTTGTTAAAGTACATTGCGGTTTCCCGTCATGGTTTGTTAATTACAATTTCGCTGTACGAAAACAGTTTTTATTATTACTGTGTGTCACAAACCAGCAGCAAGCAATCCTAGTTTTCACTCGGGAGACTCGAGAGAATAAATTACTTATTAATCGGTGATTCGAGGAAATAGACTTCGTTGCGATGAAATCAATTGCTAATTGTATGAGCAAGCTTTAGCACGTTTCTTCAGATATTCACGAAGGAATTATCGATTAGACGAAATTCTAGAAAATTACGTATTCAATTTGCATTTTCCAGTCTCCTAATAATTAACCGCGATAGTTTCTTGGCAGGTGTTACTTGTAGACTTGTAGGCTGTGAACCTTGGCTAAACAACTATTTTGGTGTGAAAGCGGAAGCATGTATTGCGATTACGCGCAAAAATATACGAAGTTCAGAGATACACATAAATGTGAACGCGGATGATGTCACGTTTACACGATCCTGTGGCGTAAAGCGTTCATTGCTTATCGCGTCACGAAAGTTCAAAATACGCTTCTGCGCGATTTCGCAATATGTATCGCGGCGACTACCACGCGTTTCTCTGACGCTTCGGTCGCATTATCGCGAGGCAAACTTGATGCTTCAGCTCCGGCAGTAAACTAAGCTTCGCGGTAAACACAAATTGCAAAATTCCTCGATGATGATGAACTTCGTTTACGTTTGATACTCACTGGCTTGTTTTCCCCGCGAGGCTTAATTATCCCTACTTTCAGCTCGCTTTAATGCTATTGTGTACGAACCGGTAGTAAAGCTGGTAATCGCGGTGCTCTTTAATGAAGAACGATGTACACTGCGACGTTAAGAGTAACAGATAAGGCGCAAACAACCGCATATTTGTTGAAACACACTAAGCCCGGGAGCGCATCTTTATCGATCAATTTATCGCGTTTAGAGAACAAATATGTATAAGGTCTTTCGAGATAGAATAGGTACGATGGAAGAGATCTTTAATCACGCGATGCCGATAATAGTCATTTCATAAATGATATAATCATGCTTTTCCCTGAGAACCCTGCTAGCTTTAGGATTGTTGAGAAGTAGTTTCTAATTCTAAGTCTTGGTGCGTTAATAATAGACTAATGTTTGACATAACAAAATGATTCGTCATTCCGTCACCGTTTAACTAAACCATTGGTTGGACGACCAACTGTCCGCTAACAATGAATCAGAGTGTTAGCCTGATAAGTTCTAACTTCCCGCTGTTTTCGAAAACATCTTAGTTACTCATCCCTTACTTAGTTATTAAAAGTCTAAGTTTACTCTATCCCCAGTAACAAGAGACATCACGCACTTAAGACGTCGATTTTGATGCGCTTTTGATATGGCACACGTGCAGCTCTTCAAAAATGTTTAAGGGGGAAATTACTTTTTTAGTAATCAAAAGTATCGATTCTTTTGGGTATTTTTTTAATAAACAAATTTGTAAATCAATCAATCTCAAACATTGTCTATATTTTGAAGATACTTTTGTTAAGTAAGACAAATTTTTTTCGATTTAATTCGCACGAAAATATAATTGGAATCAACCGCGGACTAAATGCTTCGTGAAATTGTAGTTGACATATCTGCCTTTTAGTTCGTATAAAATTAAAAATTCGAATGTGGTTTTATTTTATATGCTACAAGAGTCTACAACAAGAACGAAGGGTAATTATTTAGAAAGCGGACGCGTTCTCGATTTTGACATTTAAAGTCGCGTTTTATAAAAATGGTCTACCATATAATGCTTTAAGTCAACACCTAATGTTTTAGAATTTGTTTATACTTATCGGACCTAACATTTTTAGTCCGGTTTTATTTAAAAATCTCTCGTCCAAGTCGTGACCTTCCCTTGTTAGTGATCCTCAAGGAAGTGATGAGAAAATTGCGCAACCATATTGATCCGCATTCCTTTGTCTGCACGTGCAACCAGTATCTTTTTCTTCTTCTACTTTTCGTTATATTTATCTACTTTCTCTCTCTGTTTCCAGTTTTGATAAACGATCAACAGAAAACGCAGACATCGTTTCTTATCACTAGACAGCGGATCTTTATGCACTATAAATATATATACAAAAGACGTAATTTATGCACTAAAAATATGAAAGTACGCATATATATAATATAGTGTAATAATTTTTATTGTACACAATATATTGTGGTATACAGTATCTTCTATGCACATTGTACGTATACATATAGTTAACAATACTTCTTTGAATCATTTTGCATATTATAATTCGTGTTAATATTTTTAGCATTTTTTATAAATTTGACGTTGTTAGCCCATGACATGTCTTTATCAAAATTAATTTAAATGCAGATTAAAAAAATTCGTTTTTTAAATTTTTATCACATTCCGAATTCTCAGTACAAATTCGGTAATAAAATCTTTCGTCATCATCTTAGTTAATAACAAAATTTCGAACCTTTTACTTTAATAACACTTTAGGTTTTCTTATTGTTGACATTTTTTAAAAATATGATAAAATACTTAATCGTACTATTATAAATTGTACTACATTGTTATACTATACTATTATACTATTGCGCTATATTATATTACACTGTTATATAGTATTATGTATTATTATATGTACATATTATTGAAAAATACATTAGTGTTAGTCACTTTTCAGTCACAAACTGCCATAACTATGTAATGCTCAATAACAAGTTTACTCAAATACAGAAGTATGATAGATTGTGGATTTGTATGCAAAATAAAATTTTTACAAGCATAAATAAAAAATTGGAACTTGAATAATAGTATTTTTAATCTTGTAAATATTTTAACTTGAATTATAGTCTTGATGTTTTGTATATTTTGGCATAGCTTTACAGTCTCATCGATATTTTGCATACTTAGTATTGCCATAAATGCATAAAATCCGCAGTCTAGTGATAATATAAGAATTTACTATTAAATGAAATTAAGTTGAAAGAGAGATATTCTATGTACGCACACTAAATGCACGTGCAATATATTCTTGCATATACTGTTAAAAATAAATATGCAAAAATATATTTCTAGAATCCTCTAATCACAAAACAAATTTCTGTCGAGGTCGGAGTACATTACATACTTTCTATTAAAATATTCATTTGCATAAAGATCCGCTGTCTACTTATCACTATCACTAAAGGCTCTTAATGTTAATGTATACTGCGATGTTATTAATTATTTGCGTTCTTCCGACACCTTCAGGTGTAATCTACTCTCAGTATTATCAAACTAGGTAGTTTTATCTTAAATTTTGTATTTATTCATTGTATACTAAATCGTCTGCAATCCGTTTATTTTTAAATAAATACATAATTCAGATTTCAAATCCTCGGCGATATCAAGTTCACAACCCGGTTCTCTAACTCACAAGGAGATGGCAAGAACTGCGAAATCTCGAATGATTTGGCTGCATGTGCATTCAATACTTTGAGTTGATGAGATAAGAATCCCAAAAGGATTTGCGTGCATAGCTTTTTATTTTCGAGAAATTAATAAAACAGTGTCAAGCAGCGGTAGATATAACCATAATTACAATTCAATGGAATATCTTTTTTTCCATCTGTAAACAATGGATCCGTCTTATTACTTTACATGTATCTGTGGAACTGGAAAGAAGAGATGTAGAGAACATTCTGTAATTAGTAAAAGAAGAAATGACATGGTAATCCATTATTTTTATCTCACTTTTTTGTATTAATTCCTCGTAAGCATAAGGCCGTTCACTCAAATTCTTTTAGGGCTCTTTTCTCATCAACTGAAAGTATTAAATGTACATACAGCTAAGTGATTCGAGATTTCGCAGTTCTCACGGCGACATATAGTAGGTAATTGAAGAAAGATTCGATGAAGTAACGCGCACAGCTGCGGAAGGATTGCTCCTCGATAGAAACTTTAATCACATAGAAAATCGTTTTCACTCAAAGGCCTTGCGCCCCTGATCTGGTCTGTCTGGCGTAGATAAAGTCAACGTGCAATTTCACGGCAATTTATCGCGTGCACGACTGATTGCACTTGGCAGTGAATCAGCTGCTCGTTGTTCTCTCCGAGAGAAAACTCAGCCTTGTTTCATGGAAAATCTGAGACGTAGAATTCCCTCTCGTCCTTCTGAATGCGTAGTTACGGTTAAACGAGGACGTTCGTGTACCGATTATGAAACAGAGAATGAAGGATTATTGGAAGACGAACGCTTCCAGCATTCGTTGTCTCTTCCGCGGGACTCCAGGGACTCTAATTATAATTAGATATCCTCGACTGGAAATCGTTCCGTTTCCTCTGTGTTCGCTCTTCGATTTCCTGCTTCCGTCACTCTTGGCTGTTTCTATAAACGAAGAATATGACTGGCGCTCTGATGCGAACACGGAACACTAGATGAAATTATCGCGAAGTAAATTTAATCCAATTAAGCGATGGGATCACTCTATTATCCAACGGAAATACGCTGACGACAGTGACGCGAACGGTCAAGTTTCATGACGCGCGATTTTAAATTGTTTACCAGGATACGAATCGAGAGGCACGCTCCTGCGAGTTGGAGTGACGAAAAGAAATTAGGAAACTCGATTATATTACGATTGTGGGTTTCTGTTTCTTTTTGAATGATCCAAGATTAATTGTATAGTAGTTGAGATAAGCTTGAGCGTCGAGACCCCTGCGATTGATCGAGTAGTTTGTATTTTTTTAAAAATCGATGCAGTATTTAGAATTTGACGAATGACACGAAACCGTGAATAAATTTTCCATTAGTTATTTTGAAAGTATTGTCAAGATTAAATTAATCTCATCTAATCAATTAAAGAATGATAGAAAAATTATGAATTAAGAATTTTACGACTATTACCCACTATTAAAGCGCTTAACCCTTCAGAGCTGACGCACAATTTTTTCACATATAATTAGTAATTACTGATTAGTAGACTTCGACAAATATGTTGCAATAATATGTAATATTAAGTGTTAAGAGTATATTTTGCAATTATTCTAGTTTATTATTGCTTGAATTATAATAAATGACAAACATTTTTGCTAAATTTGACGGTGTTAATTGACGTTTGTCTGTAAAAATTAATTTGTACGTGAAAATGATCGCTCTATACTCTATATCACATGTAATTAGTATGTATGTAGCTAAATTTCTCTAGTAGTATTCTGGAATACTAATTTAATTAATTTATTAATTCGGTTAATTTCGTAATATTTCGTTTTTTTATACAGTAGTAGTTATTTTTTTTTTATAAGTTTTTCATTGCGATCTCCAGGAATGTTCTTTAAATGATTAATCCTGCTATGGTCTTCGGGTCTTTTTTCAACCCATTAAAGTACAGCAGAATCTCGATTGACCAGCTTAATATTACAGTAAAAACTGAAGTGTTACCTTTACACAGAATTTTTTACTTTTAGTTCAGCAGCATTAATTGGAAGTTCAGGTTCTCCTGAGAATTCTATTGTTCTTGTATAAGAATGAAAAATAATTAAGAGCCGATTAACCGAGATTCTACTGTATGTTTCATTTTAAGAAAATGATGCGAAAAATTTAATATGAATATGTATTTCATTTCCTTATTTCTTAACACTATATGTATAAAAAAAATGCATTACCTTGCATTATTCTTTAAAACAATAATAATAACATTTTTTCACTTCTGGATATTCAAGAAGAACGACGTAGCAGGGTTAAAGCAATTCATATAATGCACTTTCGGCATTTTTTTAAATATATTCAAAAACACTTTGATGTACTTATAAAACTGTTGTGTAAACTGTTGCATCTAATGCTCAAAGAACAACGCAAGACTTTCGAAATGTTTTGTACGTATGATACACATAATATTGCATATGTTCTTAGGCATAAATATGCAAAGCGTATATGAATTATGTAAAAAAGGCAAAATAAAAAACGTATTTTTAGTTCCTCCTGTTCACAAAAAAATTTGTGTCTCGGTCTCCATTACTTTATCTGCTTTCTATAAGAATATGCATTTGCATAAACATCCGGAGTCTACTGATTAATCTGTTTAATAAAATGTATTAGAAGAGAATAAAAATAAAACACTTATTTTAGGATGAAAATCATGGTTATTACTAGAGTGCTGGTGTTTATGAATGTATGACAATTTTAAATTTACAAAAATCTATAAGGATACCCAGAAATATAAAAATATATAAATAATCAAAAATAAAATACATTTTATAATATTTAGAAAATAAAACATACATCTATTCAAAATTCAGTTGCTGTTATATGCCTCTAACAATACGAATTTGCATAAACATCCGCAGTCTAGTTATTACAATAATAAAACGTGTCATAAATTAAACGAGTAGTATACTTATATCGGGTCTAAGAGACCCAGCGTCAGTAGAGGATAAAAATATAGAGTTATAGTACTTATAGTACTTAGCGAAGTAAGCGTTCAATTATTGATATCCTTAATGCCGATCGCATAACTAGGTCGGTAAGTTTATTGACAATGAACGATTGTGCCGTTTTCTTCGAGGTTTTATAAACAATAGGAGTTGCGGCACGATAAATCGGTTTGTAAACACAATGAAGAATAATTGTCTCACGTGCTTTATCATTTGATCAAGTGATTCACTTTCGTAACAAATGGTCATGGACTGTCAAATGTAGTCGTATCTCAACACGGAGATCACGTAAACACGACGAAGTGGTTGATAAAATAGTATCAATCTAATTAAAGGCCGTGCCTACTGCTATCATGCTTTCTGAAATAACTGGTGGGGAAATGAAAAACAGTTGTCACGTGGGTGACCTAGTTGTTGCCACGCGCTACCGCATGAAAGAAACAGAAAATCAAAATACCTTCATCGAAAATGTTGCACTTTCTAAAATTACTTCCATATATGTATTAATTCTTTCTACTATCGCATGGATTTTATTGAAATAAAATCAGTCACTCAATGTGTTGTTCATTTTAAAGTCTAACAACACCCACGGTTTTCTTTGTTTTAGGGATGAATTAAAGTAAGATTAAAAATAAACGAAAATCTTTGAAAATTGGAAGAATCAATCCTTATGCAATAGTTTATCTTATGCAATTAATAGTTATTCTAGGTTTTTATAAACATTGTAGGAGAAGGGATTAAATGCATAACATGAAGATTAGTAGTCGGTGAAAATTATTTCTCCATTTGAAATAGGATTGTAGTTGTAGTATTTTCGATTCGATTCTATGTCTTCAATATTTTAAAACTCCAACTTCAAACTTTCCTTTTCAATATGACATTTTCAACAAATTTTCTAAATCTTCAATTGTAACTCTAAAAATATGCAAATATTCAAAACCTTTAAACTGAATCTTAGAAACCTTCAATTTTCTTGGAATTTTCTTCCTTCAAATCTTCAATTTTCAATTTCAAATTTTTAAATTTTCATCTTCAATTCTTAAAATCTCCAACTGATGACAAATGAATCTTTATGCAATAGTAAACTCCTACGCACAATTTTAGAACAATTCGTTCGGTATTTTTAAAATTATTTAACTTTTACTAAGAAATATATTACAAAATTAAGAATGAAGTTGTTAACAACTGCAGTTACATTCTACCAAACAAGTTTATGACAAAAGATCAGCATTTCTGACTGCTTTTCATCACAAGAAGAAGCGTTATTAATATCATGGAAATTGATTAACTTTTGGCTAAGATTAAAGTTCATCCTTAATAGTAAGTAGACTATTGTTTTTGTCAATTGCATATGTACTTATACCGAGTTCAAGTGCAATGAATAACAATGTGCTCTGTTTATAGTACTGCATTCCGTGACTAACATTCGCAAGAACGGTATCACGTTTTCCGAGAATTTCTTTTGCGATCCCGTCAAAATCAGCGACTTGCGCAACAGCATCTCATCGATGTTTACAGACCGCGTTGTTCAATGTCTCCCCGATGCGTCAAAACATCGCCGAGTCTGCCTTGTCTAAGTATAGAGTTTTAAATCGCCGCGATAAGATCGCTTCACGATTATCATGACTCGTATTTGAAGCGTACCATCGGCTCCCATAGCAAACATGTTTACCTCTAAGAAAGTATAAAATACGAGTTATCGCTGTTTCGTCGGCAAATAACATATCTTGATTAGACCGATGCGCGTTTGGTCAAACGCCTAGAGAATGATAAACCTTCAATTATAGTTACATGAAATCGTTGCGTGTTTCAGGATTAAGTGCCTGCGAGAGGAAGTCTTTCATATTCCTAAGGAAGGAGCTGCCAGTTCGACTTGCCAACATCATGAAGGAGATCCACCTGCTCCCGGAGAACTTACTGAAAATGCCTAGTGTGGGTATAGTTAATAAGTTGTACGCCACTTCCTTCGAGGATATTATGCAGTTCGAGAAGGTTGAAGTCAACGAGACCACTTTAGACAAGTGAGTCTTCAACTTCTGAACAGTCATTCGAACGATTCACGTCTAGACTCTCTCGATACAATTCACCGATCGATTTAAACGAAATCAAAGTCTCGCTCATGAAAATACAACTCGACATCAAACAACCTGTCACGCCGTTTCGATCAAACTAAAGGGTTTGTCTTTCATTTCCACAGATTCTGCCAGGCTTTGGTCAAAATCCGGAACAGACACAAGGATATCGTGGAAACGATAGCTCACGGTGTCCTGGAGCTCAAAGAATCGCACGACGTTGATGCTCAAACGGAAAACAATATCCAATACTTCTTGGACAGGTTCCTCATGTCCCGAATTTCGATTCGTATGCTGATCAACCAGCATAGTAAGTTTGACTGCTCCTTAAGGGAACTTAGTAGTATAATCGGCTAACATTCAGGTTTCAATCTTTTTCAAACTTCTAGGCTATAATATTACATACTTAAAGAAGTAGAAAAATTGCTGTAGTTTGAGTAGACAAATAACTAGAAGTATTAATAATAACGCAGCAAAATAATAACTGCGTCTCGATTGCAGAATGTATCGAGATAAATGATGATCTAGAAATCACCTTACAGAATTTGAACGGACCCTTCCTCATTTTTTTTGACTTCTTAAATGCCTTGCAAAGTCTTTAAAATCCCAAAATAAATATTAAAACAAACTCACACATACCCGAAATAAATAAAAAAGATATAATACTTGTTTACAAGAGAACCCCAAAAATACAATACAATTTTTCTGGATTCCGTCGCATCGTGGGATATAAAGAAATGAGGAAGTGGATCGTTTAGTGAAATCTCCGACGATATTATCGGAAAATATTGTTCCGACAATTCCGTATTCTGATCTATTCGAGAAATTCCGCGACAAGACTGGTTCAGATACAAAAAATATACTATAAAACAGCTAAGCCTCACTAAAGGGAAGCGATATTTTCTCTAAACTATTACAGTGAAAAATCGACGCCATGGTACGACCACAATAAGCTGTCACATGAGTTTATCGTTATACGATTAACCGGTGTAGAGCTAATAATTAGAATTTAGCTGTGTCGCTTTCAAGTGTATGTATTGTCAATAATTAAAAATGCCAATGCGGATACATGAATCAGGACATAATTGTCTGGCAATGCGATTTATATAACGAAGAACCTATCAAATTGATGGAGAAACTACAAGAAAGCAATCTACATAAAACTTTAAGCATGGGCATAAACCAAACCAAATATCGTAACCAGGGCCAGCTTTAGGCTGACAATGAGATACAAGAGGCACAGGCCTTGGGGCGTCAACAACGCTGAGAAAAAAAAGATAATACCTCTGATAATAGGACTGATTCAGGACCAGAAATCTGAAGCGTTGGTGATATAGGCAATGCCCCCCAAAAACTAAATACATTGCTAGTGGCGGCGCTTTCAGCATATTGTGGTTTCAATTTGCCTATTTGATTTGTCGCACCAAGCGAAGTAAAAATAAAAGTTTCTGAATTAAATTTTATTTTTATCCCTTTCGTATTTTAGGAATTTTCAGAAATTTTAAGGCCAATTAAAGGAATTCCATGAAAATTTAAGAAAATTCTAGGAATTTCAAGAAAATTTAACGAAAATTTATGGAATTTCACGGAAATTAATGGAAACTATAAAAAATTTCAAAAGAATCTAAGCAAAATTAAGAAAATTCAAGGATTTTTAACAAGACCTTTAGGAAGATTCAAGGAATTATAGAGAAATTTAAGGAACATTAAGAAAATTTGAGAAATTTCTAGAGAATTCAAAGAAAATCAATAAATTTTAAGGAATTTCAAGGAAATTCAAGGAATATCTAGGGAACTCAAGAAGTTTCGACGAAATCATTTGAGAGGTTGCAAGGAAAATTAAGAGAATTCCAAAAATTTCAAGAAAATTGAAGTAAACGTGATGAAATTAAAAAAAATCACATCCAAATCCACAAAAAATTATAAAATTGTAATTATAAGAGAAATTTAAGAAAAATCAAGAAAATTCAAGGGAAATCAATAAATTTCAAGGAAAAATTACTATATTTCAACGAAATTCAACAAATTTCATGAAAATTTAAGGAAAATCAAGAATATTTTAGCAATTTTAAGAAATTTTAAGAATATTTAAGGAAAATTAAGAAAATTTAAAGAACTTCAACAAGAATTTAAGAGAGATTCAAGGAGTTTTAAGGAAATCAAGGAAATTGAAGGAGTTTTTGAGAAATTCCAGAAATTTTAAGAAAACTCAAGAAAAATCAAGAATATTGAAGGAAATGTCAAAAGATCATTCATCTAAATCTATCAAACATTTCTGACGTATCAGTTATTTCGAGATATTTCGTCGAAAGCGTCCATCGGCCAGTAAGGGCGCGCGAGATACCTCCGATTTTTAACGAAATTAGCATTTTTATGCGTAAATGAAATTTTTCCGTAATTTCGTTAATTATAGCTCGATTTGCGTCATGTTTGGTTTTTTCTTCATCGGGAGAGCATATGGAATCGATTGGTGTCACGTTCGTCAAGATCGGATGAAAATTGCGTTTGTTCTGCACCGAGCACCCAGCATGGCTAGTTATGTCCTTATCTTCGGCGGTCTCTTATGATCTCGAGCTTCGAGGGTTCCCGCTACTGTTGTGTAATCCGATTATCCACTTCGCTAGTTCAAAGACGGATGCCGTTAGTGGTGGCGGAATAGTGGGGATAAAATGTGTGCATACATCGTATAGAAGTTTTGTGCTTATATGGAACAACTACTGTAGTTTTGTATTTGCAATAAGATTACGCTGTGGATGAACCTTAATACGCATTCAAAACTGCAAAATTACGATAATTACGATAATGTTGAGTTTTCACTAAAAGAACGTCAGGTTGCGTAACAAATATAGTCAAACTTAATAACATTATTTTGAATTTAGGTTCATCTATGGCATAATCTTAGTCTTGAAACATTTGCGCTATTTAGAACTACCGAATAATTTTGATATAAAAAAATATTTTTGTACTTCTTAAAGCATGTAACATTATAGCCTAGAAGTTTGAAAAAGATTGCATGGATAGTTTCCTCAGAAAAAATTCTTAAAGATGGCCTGAGTTTCAGCCGATTACACCAGGTTCTTTATATATATATATATTTTTTTTTGTCCATTATCGATGACTGAATGTTTCTGTTGCAGCTCTGTTGTTCGGCAGCGAATTAAACGGGCACAGTAGGCACGTAGGGTCCATAGATCCGTCGTGTGACGTTATCAATGTTGTGAAAGACGCGTACGACAAAGCTCAGTTATTGTGCGATCAATATTATCTGGCTAGCCCGGAATTGATAGTCAAGCAACATAACGGCAAGTTTGAAAAATGTTGATTGTACTAGAGTATTACTAGTAAGTAGTACGACAATACAGATTTTTTGTAGTAGGTAATTGCAGTGAACATATGCTACATTGAAACTTTTGAATCTCTTCGACATATTATAGAGTGCTAACTACAATAACGAACAGCTTGCAGAATTACAAGAGATCCTAAGATCGTTGCTTTATCGTCGTCCTTTTCTGTTCTTTCAGAGTTCGAGCGATGTAGCGAAATTAGGATAGTTTACGTTCCAAGCCATTTATTCCATATGCTGTTCGAGCTGTTCAAAAACAGTATGCGAGCGGTGATGGAACACCATAGCTCCGAATCGGAGTATCCGCCTATAGAAGTAATCGTGTCCCGCGGTAAAGAAGACATCTGTGTTAAGGTAAAGATCGTGAATTGTATCTCGTAAACGACCGCTAACATTGCATAAATCTCTGTGCTTATTTAACGAAAAAATTTGCGTTATCGATTCGATTACTTGTAACAGAAATCATGAGCCGTCGTCTTATCAGTTAATAACAGTCAGCTAATAACAGTTAACACGTGGAAATTGTATCCAATATTTCTTCAACGTCGATATCCAATATCGATGCATCAAATATCTGACGATTCACACTGGAGCGTTGTCGAAACAAGGGCATCAATTTCCATTTGGCTGAAACGCGATAACTTGGATTATCGAACGGAATAGAAGGAAACGTCTTCCCGTTTTCCGGACGATATAAATATTGCAATGCGTGGGCATCCGAATTCCTGCCCACTTTGGCACCCGTTCATATCAATTCTTGGAACTGGTTTTTCTTTTGAAAGAGATTTCAATACCCAAATAAGTTTATTCTCACTATGTTTCGGTAATAACTAGACTGCGGATGCATTTATGGCAATTTTAGAATTACAAAAATCTATAAGAATGATATAAAAATACAATAAAGTATTAAAAATATGACATATTTTATAATATTTAGAAAATAAAACGCATATTTATTTAAGATTCAGTGACTGTTGTATGTTTATAAAAATATAAATTTGCATAAATATCCGCAGTCTAGTGATAACAATTTTCGAGGTCAATAGCAATCACTGTGGAGTCAGGTATTATTTACACATTTAAGAAAAACGAAGAAAGTATAGAAAAATAAGTGGTTTAAGAATTTATCCATAATACGGAGAACAAAACTTGTAAAATAGACTGCAAAAAAAAATTCAAACCCAAGACTGAAAAAGACGGCATACTTCATTTAACAATTAGGTGACTCAATCTTTTAATACTGTAACAAAAGGATTTTACAGTGAGCACCAAATTCTTATCAGTGCTTAAGCACAGCCTTCTAAATGGATAATGCATTCGCCATACTCACCACCGCATAAGAATTATTAAGACAAGCGAAGATCTTCAATTCACAATCTCGATTTTGGGAACTGAATAAGCCAAAGGATGAGGATTCATTCTGGGTTTAATATTCACCCATCATCCAAGTTTAGGAGTCAAACTAAACGTTCCCTTACGCAATTCCAATGGCGATGTCATTTTAGATGAATGTTTGATATCGCAATGAGTTATCAAATTAAACAAAAGTACCTTCATCTTGACCAACGCGAACCTATTCCCTATGCAACGCCTAGGCTCAATTCCAAACGACAAAAACTTCCCAGCATTAGTAATCGCCTTCTCGTTATTCAAAAATCTGTCCGGATTGAACTCCTCTGGATCCTCGAAATGCTTGGGATCATGATGGATCGCATAACAAGGGATCCATAGATTCATTCCTGAATTCAATACGAATGGTTTCCCTCCAGGCAGCGCAGGCGGCAATTCGAAACTCTTGGTGTACATCCGATCCAGGAAATGCGCGATTCGCATGAGTCTCATGGACTCGTAGATGACTGCTTCGAGGTACTCCATGCCCATGATGGCGTCGTAGGTGATCTGACCTTGAGTAGACTCTAAAACGTCATCCGCTTCCTTTTGTAGCTTCTCCTGAGCCTCTGGTGTCGTGGACAAATGGTACAGAACGTAACATAGTTGACGCGACACGGAGTCAAGACCCCCAAAGAAGAATCCGAAGGCGTGAATCGCGATGTCGTAGGTCGTCAGCTCTTTGCCAGGTTCCTTCTTATTCCTCGTCTCCATCAGCAATTGAACCATGTCTGGCCTATAGATCCCTTTCTCATCCCTCTCCTTCACGGTGGATGATATCACGTCGAAGAAGAAGTTCGCGCTGGTTTTGTCGACGAAACTCAAGTTCAGAGCTTTTAATATCCACGGAACATATTGATATAAGATAGACTTCACGAACGTGCTTGCCGAAGTGAAATCCAGCGCCTTTCTTCCGAGGACATAAAACGGATTGTTTGGATCCACCTTCGAATCCACGTTGGCGCCAAAGGCGCAGCTTGCTATCACGTCGGTCGTGTACTTTGTCAGCAATGTTTCTACATCTAGTTCAAGCTCGTTGGCTGTTAGTTTGATTAGATACTCGGCAAAGTTCATGCTGCAGAATTGAATCAGAGGAAACATACTCTTCGTCTTGCTGGAGGTGAAAGTTGGAGTAACTGTGTTTCTGTTGTGCCTCCAATGTGAACAAAGACGAGGACAGATCTTCCCTCTTCTTTTCTCACCCGGCCCGGTCCGGATTGGAACGCCCGGATATGTGTGAATCTCGTTTTACCCCGCACTCTGCAAACATTCCCAACCGCAGCCCCTCAATTCATGGTTCGATCCATAGTAGAGATGTACCGCCTAGATAATCTATTAAGCCGACTATTTGGCTACTTTTGTAGTCGGCGACTGATTGGCAAATATTCGGCAAAAAAAGGAAGATTGATCGGTCTTCAATTTTTAGTACTAATAATATCGTGATAAATCATAGAAATAAAAACAATAGTTTTCTTTAGAAATAAAAACAATATTTTTCTTTAAAAATAAAAACAATATTTTTCTTTACTGTTATTAATATAATTTTAATATTTTTTAATATATAGTGACTCATAGGTTTATTCGCATATATTTCAAAGCTTAATTAACTATTAAATTCGCAATACTAATTACTAATGTTTACTTTTAATTTGGACCGTTTCCAGCTTTCAGATTTACGTATTGCTCAGTTTCCATGACATTTATTATGTAAAGGCAAATATCTTTCGCAGAATATAAAGAAATTCAACACAGTTTTCGTGAATAAATTTGTAAGTCACTGTATGTATAGTATACTTATATATTTGTATGCAAAATAATTATACACTGCTGAACAAAATTAAGGGAACACTAAAATTTTTCGAAAATTTGGTCATTTTCAAGTGGCTGTATCTCCGCAAAAAATAAGTATAAAAAATATTGGAAACAGCCATTTTGTAGCCTGAAGTTTCTAGTTTTTAAATCATGTATCCAATTAATTTTTTGTGCAGTATAGTGTCAATTTTTAAAAGATAAAGCGCAGCAAACGAATATTACAAAATTTTTCTTTTTTATTTGTTCTACCACTTTATTTTTTTTTATCACGTTATTCACTATGATATGAAAAATGGTACTTTTCACTTTGAGCTCCTATAATTTACGACTGCGTAATCGTAGAAGAATTGCAATGGGTGTTTTGGAAAGCTGAAAAGTTGCCCTTTAAAGACTTTTACTCGTAAATTTGGTGAACATTTTTTTTCATGGTACACAAGTCATTTCAAAATGACCTAAAAAATTAGGTAATTGCCACTTTTGACAAAACATGATGTTACTTTTAGAAAAATCCTGGAAACATACAGGTGTTCACGTTTTTTTTTTTACTTGAAAATACTCGCAACACCTGTGCCAAAGGCCGAACCGATCAGATTTTTTTTTTACCTTGTGCCCTTGATAGTGAAATATGCGATACGATCTGAAGAAGGGTCACATCACTTGTTTTTACGGTACGATTCTTCTTCAAAACTATTCTTTTGGTTCTCAAAGCGTTTGAGCTGCAATCGCATCTTTTTTTCTTGGTTTCACTTAATTTTAAAAGAAAAAAAAAAAAGATTTACTAAATGCAGGAAAAACATTTCTATTTTTTCAAGTTCATTTTTGCAACTTTAATTTCTTTTTCATAATTTTCACATACTTACATTGTTTCCTGTAATCTGTAATAAAGGCTTCCTTACACAATTCCATGTAACTGAATGTCATATTATAAAATCTAATTACAACTGATAAGCAATACATTGAAACGATATATGCAATCAAACTTCACGCAATGAAATCTTTAATCCCATCAGATAAGTCAATATTGATTGGAAGCACTCAATCCCTCACAACTAAAGCTGGAACTAATTTCCATTTCTCTTAATTATTTCCTGTCATCACGTATCCTAAACACCACTACTTACCCTTTTTTTCGTCCGTTGTACAATTCATTAGCAGCTAATTCTTTACATATCATGTTGATATTATCTAAGGTTTCTAAAAGTGTCAATATTTATTTGCTAACGCGATCCCTGATCAGGACGTTTCTTTGTTAGATAATTGATTAGGGGAGACTGGGAACCAAAGTAACCTTTTTTACATTTGGTTCAGCTGCCAATTACCTATTAGAGACACAAAAAAGCTAATTATGCCCTAAGAAAATAGGCTCCTTGACCTATCATTTGAGCACAGATTGAACTTTATATGATAAATACTCAAAGAATTATGGCAATTTTCCGCAGACACTGTCATTGTTACTTTTGTCCTGGAAGGTAAGGACGAAAGGTGCACTCATTATTTTGAGGGTAATTAAGTGAATACTCTATTTTCAATGTAAAATGAGTTTTTTTAGTAAAAAAAAACGATAAAAAAGCATAGTAAACTAGTATAACCTTTCATCTGACAAGTTGGCATCTAAAGATTGTTCTGAGATCTTTATATAAGATGGATAAATATCACTTAGAGTTAATGACGTGTTATTACTTTTGTCCTCAGCCACGTTTTTCAAAATAGAAATATTATAAATTACAAACAATGCAAGATCTGTTGAAATCAGATACAGGGACTTATAAAGACATTATCTAAGAATGTTCTAGCATTCTGGATGGACTCAATATCTAAATTGGATGTACAAATATTTACAAAAAAACTAAAAGGCTAGAAACTTACTTGAATGATCTAAATACAAATTTAAGTCAATTACAGATAAACGATTGGTGTCAATATAATAATAATAATAATTGGTGTCAAATAATATAAAAATTGGTGTCTCAGAGTCAATAAGCGAAACGAAATGAACATTACAACTGTACAAAAGAAATATTCTGAAAGGAGAGAGAGGGCATAGTACTTTCACCCCGCCGTTACGTTTGTCATCAGTCTCCCCTAAAAATCAAATGCTGAAAAATTAGCCAACAAGTCCCCTCGGTGTTTTTCATTCTCTCGAGTTTTCGCAACGCCTATTGACGCAGATAGACCCAAATACGGTTCATAACAGCGGACGCTTTAATAATCCTTTCGTAAAAAATTGTTGCAGATGTCCGATCGAGGCGGTGGGATTCCTCGTTCCCAGATGGATCATTTATTTAAATACATGTACAGTACTGCGCCACGACCGAACACAACAGACCCTCACTCTGTTCCATTAGCTGGTTACGGTTATGGTCTTCCGGTTTCCCGATTGTACGCCAGATACTTCCATGGAGATCTAGTTCTGCATAGTTGCGATGGCTACGGTACAGATGCCATCATATATCTCAAGGTAACGTTGCGTAACGTAGTATTGTGTTACCGTGATACCTACTGCGTTGTTACACTCAGCAGTTGAAACTAGAGATGGGATCAAGTACCTTGAAAGTAGGTTCGAATCTGATTTGTACATACATATATAGTTTCGAACAGTTCGCGAGCACTTCGAAAAACAAAAGCAAGATTTGTAAAACTGCGTATACACTAGCTAACAGTTCGCGAGCACTGTTCGTATACGATGTTTGCAAGCAGTTCGTAAACTTTCTATGAAAACTACGCAATTTTTCCACGAACATTGTTTGTAACGAGTTCACAAACAGTTCACTATTACTTCACGAACAGTTTTGCATAATATATCTATGATACATAATAATAAAATAACATAATGAAACTTTATCCTGGAAATCATGAAAGCAGAGCCAAGAGAATTATAGAAAATACGTTTGGAATCTTGGTTACGTCTGAATCCTGGTTTACTGGATTCAGAAGTAAATAGAAAAGTTTCTAAAAATAGTTGGAGGCGAGAAAATACTAATCTAACATCCTTCATACCACTCCAAATTTTTCTCCCTCAAATGTTGTCTCACCTGTGTATATGTATATGTATATGTGTTACATACTGCAAGTTCACGATATATAGTTCAATTTATTATCTTTCATGTCGTTATTGCACTTTCTAAGTTCCTGAACAGTTCATGAACAGTTCATGAACAGTTCACAAACAGATAAATAATCATATACAACATAAAATTCAAAATAAAATCGAAGGTAAATATTATAAAGATATTTAACTAAAGCAACAGCAAGTATTAACACTGACGCATTTGTGAATTATATTTAATTAATTTGACCCTTTCCATATTCATATAATTTTCCCATCATTTTGGGACACCCTGTACATATGTTCCTCTTGTACACGATTATATATAAGGTGGAACAGCATTTGAGGAATGATTCTAGGCTTCACAATAATATAAAAATCACGTCATGATGGACATAATTTTACTGAAATAGTAGCAGAATCTTAGTTATACAAAATTATATAAAACTTACCCATCTTTTAATCCAAAGCAACTGTAAATACTAATAAGTTATAAACCATGTTTGCAGGGCGATCGCGTAGTGTTCGTAAAATGTTCATAAACAATGTTCGTGCATTGTTTACCGGCGAAGATGCATAGTATAACAGCATGTTACGTAAACTATTTAGGAACTGTATGCGAACAGGTACGCGAACAGATGATTTCTACGAAATTCAACTGTTATACTGTTCGTGAACAGTTTGCGAACTCTGGTGTAGACGGACCTTTAGCATATTCGAAACCAAACGATATAGGTTCGAATCCTTTATAAGTACTTTGACAAATGCAAGCTGTACTTCCAAAGTACAATCGAACCTTGATCAAGTAGATTCTAGGTTGTAGACATATACGTACACTTAGTCCAAATGATTCGTGACGGTTACTAGAAAATCACCAGGCGGAGAAATGCCATTTCCCACTATTATATATAAAAAATATATATGTACATACGTAGATATGTACGTAGTATATGTACATATATACTTTTTATATATAATAGTGGGAAATGCCATTTTTCCGCCTGGTGATTTTCTAGTAACCGTCACGAATTATTTGGACTGATGTAGACAAACGAATGTACGTCAAACTATCGCGCGTTTTTTTTTATGCAAATCCAATAGAAAGAGCGAGCTGCGCGGTGGCAAGACTATCTTGCCGCGCCTAAAGTCGGGGCCATCTCAACAGGCGGCTCAGGGTCACCAAACCCCTCGCGCACCATTCTGGCCTAGTGCCCCCACCGCGGCAATTCTCCGTGCGCGCGGACGCACTTGCCGCGTGTATTGAATATCCGTGAAGGGACTCTTCTTCCTCCTTCCCCGACGTCGCGTCGGGTCTCGCCGCGAGGAAAGAGAGCGTTAGGTAAGGAAAAGAAAGGACGCAACGTGAAGGAGCATGGACTGAGTGGAGCGACATAGGAAGAAGCGAGAAAGGTAATAGGAAAGGAGAGTCTACTCACGGATATTCACATAGATGGCAAGTGTGTCCGTCGCAGGGGGAACTGCCGCGGTGGGGGCACTCTGCCAGAAAGGCGCGCGAGGAGTTTGGCGACCCTGAGCCGCCTGTTGAGATGGCCCCAACTTTAGTGACCCTCAAGGGAGTGATGAGAAAATGCGTAGTTTGTCTAGTATCTTCCTCTGTTTTTCGTTGTTACTTATCTACTTTGTCCCTCTGCTTTTAATCCAAGATTAACAGAAAATGCGGACATTGTTTCTTATCACTCCCTTGAGGATCACTAGCCGTACCTACACAGGGTCCAAAGACAGTGTGGCAAATTAGCTACCTTCTTGATAATAATTGGTTCCGTCATTTGCAGGAAAACTTCCAGTACTAATTAAGTACTATTTAAGTTTCTACATTCACATTATTACACAAGACATTAAACATGATTTCACGTGTTTAAAAATTGCGCGCAATTTTCCTGAGTTTTCTTTTCAATGGCGGCTTCCGGCTAATCTGCCACACTGTCCTTGTACCCTCTGTAGCCCTGTAGCCGCGCCTACTAAGGTTCGAATCCTACTTTTACGAGATTCGATTCTTTCAAATGTCAAAATACTCATAAGTACGTTCACGAAACCTATGGGTACTCATTCTAGGATTCGAAACCTACTGGTATAGATTGGGTACATTACAAGTATACTCAATAAGACATTATTGATTATGATACTATTCGAAACCCATGAAGCGAAACTTAGGTATTGAAATTGACTCGGATTCGTCAGTAGGTATTGAACTTGGTCCCATCTTTAGTTCAAACTGCAATTTTTCTGTAGTCGTGAACATACAGATCTCACTGTTGAAGCTTCCGGGTTGTAAGCCGTATCCTGAAATATTTTTCCGACGATCCACTAGTATTGCAGCTGGGTTCTTCAAGGGGTCGAAAGACACACTGAAACTGGACACGGCTTACACCCAAAAGTTTCAACAGTGAGAACTGTATGACACCGAGCCTCGAAACCCTCAAATCTCTGATTATACTCCGAGCCAATTCAACAGGCCGTTCAAGGCCACCATTTTCTGTCAGCTTTTTCGGAACGAAATGACACTACAAAGGTTTCGGAACCCTTGTGAAGTATTATGTGGCCAAAAGTCATCATATTTACAGAAAATACCGTCGTGGAGATTTCGCTATTAGAAAACTACAAAAGAAAACTCTGACCTTGAACGGCCTGTCGAGTTGAATCGAAGTATAATTATAAACAGTTAGATCTTTGGTTTTGAGGAAATTAAATAACGTAAATAGTATATTTGTTCAAGTCATCGATCGATCGACCTGTTAAAATTACTTTTTATCCGACAGGCTTTATCCAACGAAGCGAACGAATTATTGCCTATCTTCAACAAAACATCGTCCAAGTTCTATCGAACCCCAGTCTCCAATACCGATTGGAGCAGCCATTGCGGGGGTGGAATGGCCACGAGGCAACTTCGTATGAGCCAGGTGCAAAGCCACAAACGAGGAATGGGGGCCAGTTACTGCTAGCAAAATTCTGTCTCTATGGACCAAAGAATGATAAAATAAGTATATGTCCTCGGCGCCTTTGCTCGCGGTGAACGTGACCGCTTTGAAACGTCTTCTGTTGCTTCTAGTAACTCGGAGCTCTCAGATCTGTAGCGTTCAACGTCTTTGAAATATTGTATTCCGTGTCTGATCGACTCTAATCGTACCTGATCGCCAAAATTTGTAACTTTTCCTTTTAAACGTGGTTTATGTGTGTGTTTCAGTATTTATTTTTTTAAGCAAATGTTGCGATAGCGAACGAATAACTGATCGATAACAAAATTCGAAAGTCATAGCTAAGACAATTTAGTGCGAATCGAGCTCAGATACCGACACATCGTGACGTCCGTTAGACAGCAAAGATTGTTTAGCTGAGTAACAATGTCTTAGAGGAGCGAAAAGAATCATTAGAACCACGACTAAAACATTACGTTTTTTTATTTATGTATTTTTCTTTCCACTTCATTTTTTTCATTCAGACGACATCCACAAAATTTTATTTCATCTTTTTTTATATATTCTTTTGCTTTTTAAGGCCTGACTTTATTTTACTTCGTTAGCGCATCGCGTAGGCTTAAATTATCGGAGTTAAGTTATATTTTTTATCCGCAGAATATTTAAAAAGGCATTTATGAGAAAAATTATGAACATTATTTTCCTTTTTTTTACACATGTACTTTTAAATGTGCTGCGTGTTGATCGAGCCAGCATTTTACTTATGTAATTAGCTGTAAAGCATTTCTTCGCGTTCGGAGCAAAATGCTTTGAAAATCAAGCGTCCCGAAGGATTTTTGTAAAAAAAGATTGCCACAAAATGCGAACTGTGATTTGACAGGGCGATTTTAGGTGAATAGCTAGGCAAATTGTGAATCTATAAATGTATAGCGCGGAATACGCGTTCTGTAATCATGTAAATGAAATATATAATTTAACGATGATTTGTGCGCGGGGGTTCAAAAATTGAGGCGCGAGTCAAGCAGGATTGACGGAAAATGAAATACGTGTTTCTTAATATCCCGTTTGCACCCCCCGAAAAGTATTTTATATACTCCGAAGAAAACCACTCTTAAGAAGCCGAATTTTCAATCAACTTTTATAATACTAAAACGAGAAAGATTTGTATGAGATGTATTGTTTAACACGCAAAACACCGAAGCATTTGTACGTAGACTATGATAGAGAACACGAACGACACAAAGATTTTGCATAATTTGCGTCTCCCGCGTGTTTCTTGAGATTCATATTCTTTTTTCTTGCGAAAGAAAGCGAAGACTTTGAGAAACGGGGAAAGAACGAATCTAAAGGAAGAGAGTATCGCGAATGGTTCCTAGAATTGATGCACGGTGGAATGAGATCGCACAGCGCGCATCATATCGAGCAAATATGTATTCTGTACAAGATTTCTTTTTATAGATGATTTCACGAAACAGTTGCGAATGCATTCTGTTCCCCGTGTATATATGTATGTATAATCTTACAGTTTTAGGTTAATCACAGCAATCTATCCGTCTAGACTCTAGACGATAATTTTTAGCTGTTAATTGAAACTGTAGAGACGCTCGCGTGCAAACACACGAACGAGTTATTGTAAAACATTGCTAATAAATGAATTATAAGATGAATCAACAATTCGGTTCTTGCTTTCGGTCCTTTATATTGAAATGTGAAATACCGATATTATACCGGTATTTTTCGGTTGTA
This sequence comes from Perdita meconis, assembly GCA_030770465.2. Taxonomy (NCBI): domain Eukaryota; kingdom Metazoa; phylum Arthropoda; class Insecta; order Hymenoptera; family Andrenidae; genus Perdita; species Perdita meconis. The sequence continues at coordinate 7,301,241 of JASKOS020000004.1, forward strand.
TGTACCCTAATAAGCCATTTGTTGCCACATTGGTGTCAAATTGGCGCAGCAGTTTAACCAAAACCATGTCACCAAAACCATAGCCATCTGTTTCCCCATTAGGCTGCCATTTTGAAAGCAGGGCCTGTATTATCAGATCGGGATGCAGATTGGCGTCAGAAAGCGAACAGATCCTGCTAAAAGAACTCGTTGCGAAATTGGCAGCAATATCTGTTTGAATTTTGCTGCCAATCTGCTACCAAGTTGGCAGCGGATCTGTTAAGAGGGTTTCTGTCGCCAATTTGTCAACAGTCCTATAAATGACAGATCCTGCATCAAATTTGCTGCCAATCTAACAATAAATACTGTAATGGCAGATTCTGTAAAAATCTGCTCGACAGGTTTGGCTATCTGGATACCTGCTTAACATTTATGAAAACCGAAATACCAAAATACCGGTATGACATGATTATGCCGCTATATGAAAGTACTGGTATGTCCACTTATATTTATCAGTAACTGTTTCAGTTTTTATATATAATTTATATAATTTATCAGATGATATTCTCAACGATATACTAATGCTTTGATCTAATAAATTGTCAATTTATAAGTTTCTTAAATATATTTTATTTTCTAGTTATCCCTGTAAACTGTAAACCATCAGCGTGCAGATCGGCAGCAGATTGTCAGCAGACGTGGCGAAACCTATTTAGAGATCCATAGTTATCTGTTTCAAACAGGACCTTGTTAACAGATCGGAAAGTAGATTAGCGTTAAAAACCGAACAGATCTCGTCGCCAGTCTATCTACAGACTTGCTATAATAGATCCTGCATCAAATCTAATACAGCCAATCTGACGGAATTTATCTTCTGTCAAAATCTACTTGACCAAACTTGGCTATTTCATATTATCTCAGGGATATTTTATATAGTTTTCTAATTATTAAGGAAGGGAAAACGTCTACAATATGTTGTCCTATATGCGCTCCACCGTCGCGACAAACTCACACATCTTTACAACAAAAAAGAAACAAATGCAGATGACTCGTAGATTCGTTCACATGTATTGCAAATGTTAATGAATACAGATTGCGGATTTTTATGCAAAATAAAATGCTTAAAATCGCATATAATGAATTGAAACTTAAATAACAGTAATCTTACCTTTTAAATATTATAACTTGAATTATATCTTTGATATTTTGTATATTTTAGTGTCTATCAATAATCTCGAAGATTTTTAGAATGCTTAGAATTGTCATAAATGCATGAAGTCCGTAGTCTATTAATTATCGATTTGAATTCCAGTTTTAACTGCTTCTCAAGTTCCGTCATTTTTATCCTCCAAATAAGGCAGATACTATTTTCAAAATTTAAACAAAATTAACATACTTTTCGTGAAAAAATCTGAGTCACAGCATACTGAAAAATGTGTGCACGTCGTGACACGCTACTGGACGCGCATAGCGATCCTCAAGGGAGTGATAAGAAGAGACGCCCGCATTTTTTGTTGATCGTCGATTAAAATCGGCAATAGAGAAACAAAGTAGATAAGTAAAAACGATACTGTTTGCACGTGCAGACAAAAGAATTGCGGGTCAATGTGGCTGTGTATTTTCTTATCACTCCCTTGAGGATCGCTAGATAAACGCGCATAGGAAAACACGCCAACCTGCTCAGTTCACGACGCGATTATAGATTATGGTCGAGCCTCTACAATTGAAATGCCGAAAAAATATCGGTATTTTATTTCGGTTTTTGGTATATCAGTTTCAGTATTTCTTCATTTCGCTAATATATCAGTTTCGGTATAGTTTTGTTGTCCTAATATCGGTATTATGATTATACCGATTTAAATCACGTGGTGTAATACCGGTACTAAAATTCTACCGGTTAGAAGTCTCTGGATTCTTTCGGTTTGCGGGTGCAAATGACAAAGGAGCAGAGACTTGAAATAAAATCGTTTAATCTAGTTCCATGCAAAATATATGTCGAGATGTATCGAGATGGAATTCGTCTTCGTTTGCCTCTTTCCATCAAATAATCACATATACACTTGATGGCGTTTTGTAATGCATTGCTGTACTTTTATTACGTTTGGCCATGCGTACCATTAAGTGAATCGCTCGACAGAAATCTTTCTCCCTCCCTTTCACTTTCCTTCACGCACGCACACACCGCACGCCTCGCTCGCTAAATAATAAAAGTACGTCTTAGCGATAACAAATAATTATTCGTTTATAAAATTAACGCTACCCCTATGTACATGCCTGGCGTTCATCAGTGTGCTCAGGTGACTCAACAGAAAACATTCTAATAACTATTTAGCACTGACAAGTAAAACTTGAATCATCGTCGTACGATGGCTCGCAGGAGATCCTCGAACAACCGATCGACGATGACTTACAAATCAAGTTGCAGCCGATTCGCCGATTCGTAATTAAAAATTTTCGAACGCAGTGGTACGACGCAACGATAAAACAAGCTTTTCTGTCGTTTGTTTAAAACGTCGCCAAATAAAATATCAAATTAAAAAAAAAAAAATCGAGATGTAAAAGGAGGAAGCGATCGCGGGTAAAACCAGAACATCGCGAAATAAAATTTCCAAATAAAACGAGAACGGTTAAAAACCAAATTTACGAAATAAAAGATTTGAGTGATTGTGTCGTCCTCTCAGAATTCTTTCCTTTTCCTTCCTCGTGTTTGGCACCGTCGAATCAATTCGTCCTCTTCCTTTTTTCCCCTAACAACAAGAAAATGGCGCTCGATTTCCGAACAATCGTGAACCTGTATGTCGATAAAAGTTTATCACAATAATAATAATATTAATAAAGTTCTTAGTGCGCGTCCTACGATTTGTGTACAAGTCGTCTCTTTCGATTGTAGGATTCCAAAAATACAATCTTGTTATTTTTTTTCTCGCGTCAGCGCTACGATTTTCCAAAGGTACACTAGTGAATTGCACAACGTATTTTCGTTTCATTTTCTTTCGTTCGTCGTATGAAAATTAATGATACGCGACCATGGCAATTTCCAGTTATTAAGCGACTTTTAATTCGTTTCGTTTAGTAAAATATACTACGGCAAATTCGATCGTACTTTGACCGAGATTCGGTTGAAGAAGACCACCGGCTTCAATTCGCGCAGCACTTGAAATAGAAGAAAAGCGTGTGAAAATTCTCGGAAAATAGAATCGCGTTAACGTGACGACACGAAGATGAAGATGCAACGAAAGAAGGTACGTTCAAAATTTGAATGCAAGCGATTCCACGGTTTAGAAATTTTTCAACGGATCCCGCTTTTGCTTCTTGCTTCTGGTCAATGGGATCTCGATCAGGCGAAGATCTATTGCTAAAATTCCCTTAAATTGTTATTCAACGGTTTACCTATGCTATAATGTATATACAGCATGGCAGTGATTACACACTCTACGTTTCCTTGCCGTACAATACACGTGCCACGAAAATTCGAAACAGTTTTGGATCCACGCTCGCGGAACGATCGCTCGTCGTCGCCCATTCGCACGCTCCTCAATTTCGACACGGAGAAAATTGTTTCTCCGATTCGGTTCGGCTGCGTTTCGCGTGGATCAGGCGAAAAGATTATTGGCGCGGGTCACGGTAACGTGCTGGTCGGCCTACCTAAGCAACTTGCCATGCCTCGTTAACATGTTCGTCATTGGAAAGACAAATACTCTGACAAATCGCAAAATTGCGTCTCTTTTACGTCTACGCGTCTCCATATTTTCTTTCTAGGTGATCGTCACGCGTTCTTCGTTTCGATCGAAGCGAATATACCGAATCCTCGAACAACCACCTGAATGGCAAACTGCACACGCGCTCAGAATTTCAGAAACCAGTCAAATCTGACTGCAACTGCGAATGATAAATTACAATGAATCTTAGCAGTATTCGATGACGTTTGAACACGAATTGCATGCGCAGCGCTTCAGGTGAAAGTCGAGAGACTTATTTCAGAATATACGGAGAACAGTGTTTCACTCTAAATTGGAGAATAGTTGGAACATACTAGATCGGCTAGAGTTGCACGAAATTCGACTCGAATCCGGCCGTTTGCTACCTCGCGCGCTTACAAAAATAAGAGAAACGAACCGTCTGCACGGTACGGAGACAATAATGAGTAGTAATGGGATTTCAATCGCTCGCTTCGAGTCGCTTCGAATCAATGACGAACAATTGGAATCGTTTGGAAGACGATTCGAAGCTTAGAACTCTTGAAAGTAGACTGTAGATGTTTATGCAAATCCCTATTTGCAACGACATAAAAAAAGAAAATCAACCTAAACACAAGTGTCTTTTATTTTCAATGTTTCATATATTTTTGCATCTATGCACATGTTTATGCATTTTAGTTTTATTCGTAGTCTACTTGGAAATCTTGAATGGTATTGAAAGTCTTAAGTCTCTAGATAGATTATAAATTCATGAATCGTGAGAGTTTCATAATCGTGAATCAGAATCACTGGAAAATCTTTTCCATTCTATTCCATACTCTTTCTTTCATAGCCTATATATCATTCATAATACGTATGTATTGTAAACTAAAGAAACGAGTAACATAAATAAATGTTTTTACGATGAAGCGAACTTGCCGACATCCTAAACTATTTTATGTTTTATGACACTTCTTGAACAAAAGCAATCAAAAAGCATGGAAGATATCAAATACTCATCAAGCTTGCAGTATCTGTCGGAATTCTCATGATTCACGACATTCTAATCTATCCAGAGTTTCAAGAGTTCTAAACTTCGTATCGTGTTCCAAATGATTCCAATTTCCACAGTCTTGAAAAGTTTCGAATCGTTTCAAAGTTTAGTTTCAAATGCCCATCACTAATAATGAGCGCCCTTTGCGTGTGTCTCTGCGAGAAGTGTATGCGATTTCTTTTTTTTTTTTCTTCAACGGTTAGTAATTACGCTCAGTTACATTCCTCGTACGACATTAGTACAATTATCGATTAAATCTAGGACATATTCGCTACTCAAATAGATACTTTATAATAATTACTCTTTATGGTCTATCAAAATATTCATCACAGTGCTACGGACACAAAATTGTGTTCTGTTTATACGTGTAAATAATGATTTTTTTTCTTTTTCTTTTATCCCCTTACTTCGACGAGGAAAAGTCGCGTAATCCAGCCACTCGTTGATCGTAAAACTAGGTACGTGTCACGCGAAATCGTTCTTCGATTTTCCCGTTTCTTTCCTCCGTTCTTTGTTTCATTCATTTCTTTTATTAATAAAATAAACGACGTCTTTGGCCGTCTTTTTCTTTCTTCTGAAAATATCAACGAATCGATAAATGGCATCTATTTAAATTACGCTTTAAAACGATTCTCTAGATCACATTTATCACTTTCTCTCTCTCTCATTCTCTCCCTCTCTTTCTCTCTTTTGTACAATAAGGTCGAGGATAATCGTTCTTCTCAATCTCAACGAGAGACCCGATTCTTGACGTTTTCTATGCTCGTGTTTATCACTTATTTCATCCTTTCTTCCCTTCGTTTTTCAACGCTGGGCTACACACACTCACGCACACACGACAGTATCATCCCATTTAAAAAATTCTTACTTCACTTTACACATGACTTATATTTACAACAATAAATCGAGAAGATGGCCTTCCAAGGAGATCGTCTAGCTTGCGATTTAAATCCGTGGGGCTGGGCAGCTAGATAAACGTTTCCATCGAAAAATGCGCTTAACTCGTTCACGTTCCATCGCACGACCTTTGAAAGACAAGAAATTAACCGTAACAGCTTTCGCTGGGAACGGAAGTCATTGCAACGAAGATATCGCGTATCCGTTTAGAATTGCAAACGAACGAAAATAATTTAAACGAAAGCAAATTTCCTTGAAAACAATTCGAACACAAAAAATGTTTACGTACTTCTTCTCGATGCGTAGTTGCGTTAAGGTGCAGATAGACTAGCAAGTAACTTGCGAAATTTTTTGATGGTTGGCAAGCTGAATTGGCGCTATGAAAAAGAAATGTTGCAAGTTACTTGCCAGTCTATCTGCACCTTTACAAATAAAATCATCGATTAACCAAACAAACAAACAAGATAGAGACGAAGAAGTCGAAACCGAAACAGTGAAATAACAATTCTTAAGCGAAACAGCTTTCAATGTTCCCCTTAGTACGCCTTTCTCGTATCTCTGCAAAAATCTCTCTCGCGAAAACATTTTTCCAAAATATCCACTCTCGAATCCTTCGATCCTTTTGCCACGGTTCTCCGTGGCTTTCCCAAAATATGTTCATGCATTAAAGTCCTTCATCCTCCTGCGTTCTCTCCGCGAAGAACCTTTTTATCTTCCAAAACCACCGTTCCTTCCCTCGGGAAAGTTATTCTCACAGAAGTTATCCGTCGGATGTTTTCCACCGTTACCTCCGAATCACGGAGACGTTTCCCTTTAAAATTCAAAAAACTTCCCACGATCGATTCTCCCATACTGTGTCGTTCGACGTTTCTTTCTCTTGGCGAACGACCTACGTCGAGATGCTCCGGTTCGAGAGACCTTCGCTTTGATCGAATCTGACCAATCTCAGCGTCGCTCGTTCTTCCGTTCCAGTTCCCTTTTTTTTTTTTTCTTTTGGAATCGTAATCGCGGAATCCTCGACGAATTCTAACGACAAAAACCCAGCTTTTCCCCAAGCGAATTCCCTCGAATCAACTCTCGTCCCGACTAAACTTCTGCGTGAAGGGGACTAGGCGAACGGAGGGACTGGCAACAACCCCATGGAAAGAGCCACGTGGCTCAGCACCTCGGCGAAAATTTTGGATTCGTAGGACCGTGGATGTAACTGCGAAGCTCCTTCGGCGGCTCCGATCCGAAATCCGACGCCGTGTCGACGTCGGACTTGCGACAAATGATCATGCGAATGTCCGTGTGCAAGTAAATTCGGCCGGACTTGCCAGACATAAATCTGAAACGAAAGGGTTCATTTCAACGATACGAATGGGTACGACGAAACGCCACTCGCATGCGGGAACGGTACGTGGATCTTATTAGGGACGGGTGGACAGATTAATTCGGTTTGCACAGTTTAGAGCAATGGTTCCCAAACCCTTTTTTTTAGTAAACATTTTTTGGCGCACTTTGTACATACGTTGCTTCATTCCTATTTAAGTAGTTAATCATTCCGACTGAACTTTCTTACGAATTGAACTTTGTATTTTTCACATTTTTAAATCTCTTTCGCGGTACAGCAATGCGTCGTGGCGCACGGTTTGGGAACCACTGGTTTAGACAGTTAGAAAACGGCAATAGAAGCGAGAAATAAATAAAGCAAAGTAGCAAAAATTGTTAGGAAAAGGATTTTTGTGAATCGTGGCTCTGGAGTATAAAAAATCATGTTTCGTTAAGAGGTCATGCCCAGCCAGAAGTCAAAAACATTGATTTTTTTTCTTCATTTTTCTAAAGTATTGTGTTTAGAAAATGTTCCTCAAAAGTTTCGGGTCAATCTGATTAAAGTTAACAAAGCTATAGATAGACTGCGGATATTTATGCATTGATGACGATTTTAAATATGCTAAAATAAAGATGTGGAAAGATGCAAAACAAGATAATATATCACAAATAAAATCAATTTTATAATATTTAAAAGATAAAAGACACTTTTGTTTAAGTTGGTTTTCTTTTTCTATACCCTTGAGAATATGAATTTGCATAAACATCCGTAATCTAGTTATAGGTAATCAAAGCGTACGCTGCGTTTGAGTATCTAGAATCTAGAATTTAAAACTGCATCTACACATAAAGCGAAATTCGTTTCTTTTTACTGCATATATGAATTATTCATTAAAATGTACTTTTACTAAATAGAAAGTAAAAGGTTCTGTACAATTATAGAGGATAAATTCAGATGAGTCTAAAAATGATTCCTAATGGATTAAAAACAATGGAACTTGTTGCCTATATCTTGATATGTCCGAATATTTAACCCTTTAAGTTCGGAGGTAATTGAAAATTGTCAAGTTTTTTTAAAATTCACTTGTTTCTAACTGCACAAAGTTTATTTTTAGATTCTGATGGTACAAACACTTTCTTCCCTACGTACTAAAAATCACAACACGCGTCAAGTCTCTATTTTTGCACTAAATTAAGACTTAAAAAATTAATGGAAGTTGTAAGGCTTTATTACAAATTTTCGAAGCTATGGGGGTAATATGTATAGTGGCTTAAAATTAGTGGTAATTAGAGACTATATCAAGTGTAGAAAGTTTATTATTTGGATCTGGAATCGACAACTTTGTGCCAGTTGGTAAGTGAAAGTTAAAACCGTGTTTTCAAAAACTGTAATACAATATCTCTAAAACTACTGCATCGATTGAATTCCAATTTTGTAGGACAATAGATAAGAAAAACTAATCCGTCATCGAAGGATTTTTTTTTCGATGCATAGATTTTTTTATTAACGAAAAAGTAGCGAAATTTTGACCGAAAATTGTAATTTTAACTTCGAATTAGGTCATTTTGTTTCGAATGAATATTTCTTTTTCGAAATATTCTTAAACCCTTCGATGAAGGACTAGATAATTTTATATATAACACAAATCTTATACGTTTCTCGATTTTAAATTACGTCAATTTGAGCAAAAGTGGTCATCGCAAAACATGTTTATCAAAAGTACCTCCGAAAAAATGATTGTATTATCTTCATTTGTAGATATTTTTCATTACAAAAATTATGAAAAGTTCATAAAGATATACGTTGTTATATACATAAATTGTCTTTGCTGCATACTTAATACTTTTCGAAAAAAAAGTTCTTAACATACACGCTTTTTTAAGCGTCCTGTCTGAGCATGATCCTCTAAAAATTTGATTGGCAAACGAAATTTACTCAAATTTTTGTAAGACGTAGCTTTTGCTATTTGCGCTATATTGTGCAAAGAAATAAGTATTGATACTCGAAAGCCTCGATTCGAGGTAGGAACACTGGTCGTGACGCTTCAAAACTCTAATCGACGAGGGACAACTACTTCCCCCGCCTCGGTAATTAAAATTTCAAAAGTTGGACAAAATTCGAAAGAGAGATGTACGCACCTAAGATGAACGAGGTAGCGTAGCGTTTTGTCCCGCAGTGTTCTCTGACGTAAAAAAGTATGAGATCGTGGTGGCATATCAGAAAGATCGTATAGTACTACGAACATCTTAACGACTGTACCCAAAGGATTCAGAAGCGTTACTTGAATAGTACCGCTTCTCGGTACTTGGTAGCCCTTTTTTCCCAAATTAATATGTGCCTATGCAGAAAGTAACAACAGGTATCGTTCAAATCAGTGTCCCCTTTCGTACAAAATAACTTAATATGCAAACAACATTTCTTTTCTTAAAACGAGACAAACAAAAAAAAAAAAAACAAGAAAAACTGCCAATTCATTAACGAATCGTTACGTTCATACGTTGAAACCGATTATGCGATAAAAAAAGAGAGAAAAAAAAGAAAAAGAAAAAAGAGTAACGCTCGGAAAACGGTATACGTACGAGATAGGGCGTGGAAACTTTGTCATTGTCACCGAGCGTGTAGAAGAACACGGTGACCGGAAGCTTTCGATGTTTCGGGCAGAAGGAACCGCTGGCGCCGAGTTCCGCCGTGAAACCGTGAACCGTCGACACTGGCTCGAGTCTACCGTTCAGAGCCGATTCCTCGAAGCTGCCTAGAAGAGCGTGGCTCTGGAGTCTGCTGCGCGACGTCGAACGCTTCTTCGGCGTCTCCTCGCCTTCGCCAGCGTTCTCGGTTTCCCGGTCGGTTTCCTCCAAAGACACTGCGCCGGGACTCGGCGGGGTGTTCAACTCGAACAGAGCGCTGGAAACAGGAAAATGATCCAATAAACGGAACCATTAATGAAGCCAATATTCATATAAATCAACTCAATTCTTTTCATAAGCTACTCTAATCTCTTAACTCTGATGTTCACCTTTCTTCGATACATGGTTTGATTGTCACTAATTATTCAATGTAAACCAAAGGAACCTTCCCGTTAATAAATAAATAAAACCTGGGTGTTACATATAATTCGAAGTGAAATTTCAATAATCAGTATTACAATATTGCCAATAAGGTTACTAAGAACTTGGGATTTATTAAATGTTTTTCGAGTAAGTTTAAAGAATCATTTTTGATCAAATTAGTATATCAAACTTTGATTAGACCTCACCTGGAATATACTTATGATCACTCCACTATTACAAATATTCAAAACTTTTAGAAAGTATTCAGTGTAAATTTCTGATATATATATTGCGGCTAACAAGGAAACATTCCGAGAAGGTCACGATATCAAGCAGATTTTAATACTGTTAGAAACTTTACACACTGTCAAAATGATCTGTAGAATTTTAGCTAAAAAAATTCTAGGGACCTCTGTGCTACTTAATGTAATTATCTTTTATCAATTATCTTTTTAAGCTAAAAAATAGGAAATTCAAAGATTTCAAAACGCAAATTTAGAGATTTTCAACGTTGAAATTGACAATTTTAAGATTTCATAATTTCATATTGTAAATTTCAAGGTATCAAGTTAGAGTTTTAGAGATTTTCAAAGTTAAGATTTGAAGGTTTAATGTTTCAGATTTGAAAATTAGAAGTTTAAGGATTTAAAGTTGGAAATTCGAAGGTGGTAAATTTGGAGATTTCAAGATCTTTTCAGAGTTAAAATTAAAGGGTTGAAAGTTTCGAGTAGGAGAAAGTTTCAAGTTGGAAAAACTTGGAGGCAAAACGTGGAGATTTTAAGTTAGAGATACGAAAATTTCAAGTTGAACAGTTGAAAAGTAAAAGTTGCGGATTTAAAGTATAGTTACTTTTTAAATTTCTTCTTCCACATTTTCTATGCTTCTTCAAACAATAAAGACTTCAGATTCTAGATTTAGAGATTTTTCTTTACGATATCACAGTATTTAACATAGGCTACTTTTGGTGTTATATGAGCCATTAGCAGCTAATATTCTACAGGTCATTTTGAAAGTGTTCAAGTTTTCTAACAGTATCAATAATATCTAATCTGTTCCTTTACTACGACTAATGCAGATGCTGCCTCTAAGCACTCGCAGCGTCTCAGTTAATCTCTTATTTCTACATAAAATAATTAATGGTGTCATCAAGTGTCCTCAAATTTTAAACATTTCAGAAATCAACCCTTCGCACTTGCAATGTATAAATCCAACTTTGGTAATGTCGATCCTATTAATAGAATATGCAGTGAAACAAACACATTTGCCAACAAATTAGATTCTTCTTATTTCTCTGTATACTCTTTAAAACGTGTTTTATATTCTCTCCTTTATCATAAGATTTCTTCACCTATTATGTAATTATTGGGTTGAACGGGAGTTTATACTATTTGTACACTTTTTTCACCTAAAAACCTGATAAGTTTTATATATTCTATAGAAAAAGTAAAGAATATTCCAATAAATAAAACTAAATTGAAATAAAAAAAGATTGTCTTTCAATGCGACCGAAAGAACAGTACCAATTTTCTCCTCAACCTAATATTTGAGGCTACAACTTCCGCCATCTACTGAAATATTTGTATAACTCTAGTTGTTAAATGCATAACTCGCATAAGTTTATAAGGATTCCTTGCATTGTCTTCTCTGCTGTATACACTAAAGTCAAAATGAACAAATAAAAAATCTAGTTTCATCAAAACCGAAACTCCCTTTTCATTACACGAAAGAAATCAAAGCCGTACCTTCTTTTGGAAGAAACGGAATTCAAGGTGCTATCGTAATCGAAGCAACAGCTGCCCCTCCTCAACGGCGCCGGGCTGGACGTCAGAGGTAGACCGGTCCTGCTGTGGAACACCATGGACGCTGCGTTCTCCAAGGACCGTCGAAATCTCTCCTGTTCGATGGCCGTTGGCACTGCCCTGTCCTGCGTCTCGTCCTCCTCCACGATCGCGTTGTCCTTGGCGAGGCCGTTGATCCGGGCCTTGATGGACGCGGGATCCTTGCACAGCTTCGAGACGGCTTCGTCGTCATCGTCATCGTCGTCATCGTCGTCCTCGTCCTCGTCCTCGTCCTCGTGTTCGGCTGCGCCTTTCTTCTCGTTTGTACTATGAAGTCTGCTCTGCCATTCGGCCGTCTCAGGATTATCGCAGCTATCCTTGAAATTTGTACTATAGGTTCTTGAGTTTTGATGTGCGCCATTTGTACTAAGCTCCGACGGATCAGTGCACGCCTTCTTCTTCTCCTCGGTGAGATTCGAGAAGTCTATCCTCCGCTTCACCTTGCTGTCCCTCAAGTACTTCGGGTCGTGCAGGCTGGGTTGGACGTTGTTGTACAAGAACGAACGTTGAACGAACTGCTGGATCACGTCCTGGGGTCCGTCCTCCGTCGCCGAACTCTTCTTGTCTTGTTCCTTTCTGAACAGCTGCTTGAATCGATTGAACCTCTTGTTCAGCGCCATAGGCAAGGATTTCTCGTCCTCGGACGGCGCGGTCCTACACTCCGGATGCTGGGTTTCGCCGAAGTCCCGATCGCTCTCGCTTTCGTTGGTGGCCACCGACGAGGACCTGGGCTTGGTCCCGCTGGAAATCTCTGACAGGTGCCTCCTTTCTTTACTAGTTCGCAGGATGGCACCTAGAAGTATGTCCGCCTTGTTCGAAACGTTCTGCAAGCAGTCCATCGGCTCGTTACTTCGCTTCTCAGAGTTATTGCATTTGACCGCTTGCAGACTCTCGTGCGATCCACCAGCGTCGAGTTTCTCCCGCTTGTGCGAGGGGTTGTAAATATTTTTATTGCCATAGATCTCACTGTAGCTAGGCTTCTCGAGAGCCTGCTGGTCGTTCTTCCTGCACAACTTGTGGCTGCAACCTTCGCAGGACTTGGTACGGTACACGATATTGTTCGTCGTGTACTCGCTGTTGTCCAAGTTCATGTACTTCCCGACAGTCGTCCTCTCCGTGCCGTCTTCGCTCCACTTTTCCGACCTGTCCCGCCTCTTCAGGGTCTTCACGCTTGTCCTCTTGCGACCGGACGGTGTCCTGGCTCGCAACACCGCGAGGACCTCGTCGAACTCTCGTTGACTCAACTCCAGGTTGCAATTTTTGATCCTCAAATCGTTTGCATGCTGATCCTGGCTCTTCAAGTTCGTGGCTTTCACCTTGTTCTCCACGTAGCTATTATTCGGAGCGACGCCCAGAACCCGTCCAGGAACTTTGCTGAACCAATCCAGGAATCCTCCTTCTTCCTTAGACTTGTCTTTGTCCTCAGGGAACGAAAGCTTCGACATCAGCTGGCTCAGCTCCTTCCCGGGCCTTCCTTTGTTGTTCGCGGCTTTGTCCGCTCCCGACTCCAAAGCTTCCTGTCCAGAAGACACAGTCGCGGAGCCTGACAGTTTGTTCGACGATTTGGTGCAGCTCTGATGCACCAAACAGGCAGAGTTCAAGGCGTCCTGCTTCAATCGATTATTCGTCGAAGGACCTGGATTTGACTCGTGAAAAGGACTGGGCTGCCTGAAAGGGTTTATCACGAGACTCGAATCCTTCGAGACCTGCGGCTTGCAGGTTCTCTCTGTATCATTGAAATAACCATCCCTGTTCCCGCGCAGACTCTGAAACGCGCACTTGCTGTTCGCGCTGCTGTTGTTCCAGGACTCCACGAAGGACCACGGTAGCGAGGAATTGAACGGTATCAAATTCTCAAACAACCCGTTCTTCTCCGTCGATTTGCTCTCGGTCTCTTTCGGCTTCTTGCTGCTCCCTTGCGCGTCCTTCTCCAGGTTGCACTGCTTCTCCTTACAGCTGCTGGACGGCTTCAGCTGCGCGGCCTCCAGGTCGTCGATGGTCCTCTTGTAACGCTTCTCCAGGTTTCCCTCGCGCTCGTCGATGCTCAGCTGCGACTTGAAGCAACGCTCAAGGTTGTCGGAGTTGAGATTGTTACGACTTCTGATCCCGTTCTCCTCCAACTTGCACGGCTGTCCTTGTACAGCCTTGACGCCGCGGGTGTACGAGATCTCAGACGAGCACTTCGGGTAGCTCGAGCTCTGGCTGTCCTTCGACTCTCGCGTCGTCGCCTCCTGCACCGAGGGTAGAGGCATCGGCTGAACCGTCACGCAGGAAGTGGACTCCGCAGGGCCGCAGGGAAGCGACCGACGTCTCTTCCTTTCACCGTTCGGACGAGGGATCGACGGCGACGGCGGCGACGCGTCCTCCTCCTCGCAGCGGCAGTGGTGCTTGCCAGGCTTGTTGCAAGGTGTTTGCAGTCTGTCGTCCACCAAAGCTAATCCAGAAAAGCAGATATGTTTCACAACATATTCGGGCCTGACTCTTTGGTAAGACATTCTTCGAGCGTCAGCTTCTTCTAGCTAATTTATCAACGAACTTGAAACATCAATACAAGAGAGAGAACGTCAAATATCGTTTGAAGATGAACTATAATGAAAGTACAGCTATGGTGATGGGAACGAAAAGAAGGGAATAAATGTTTGTCAATACTGTTAAGAGTTTGTGTATAATTATGTGGAATCTATACATTAGGGTGAGTCGAAGATTATTTACATTATGACTGTAGAATTTGTTTTAATCGACTTTCAGAAAAGATAAATAGGGTAACATGTACAGTTCTTGATTTCTATGTATACAGGGTGTATAAAAATTATATGTCATGGCTACTACAGCGAGTGAGATTCTATATCCTTAATTTAATGAAAAATGATGTAAGAAAGCCGTAAAATTGACCTTGATGTTGAAATTCAAGGTCAAAGGGTAATACATTTCTTTTACAGTAGACCCTCGATTATCCGAATCACAATAATCCTCGAATTTGATTATCCAGGGGATCAATTCTTCAATGCCGTAGATGTAACTGCCTCACGCTGAGCGAATACTTAGCGCGAGGCACTACCGTGCCTCTTAATCGTAAAATAGGACTTGAAGTATAACTTGGACTATAATTTAATATCAGTCTGCTAATTTTAAACATGTTATATCTATGGCTGTAAGGAACAACAGAAGTCGCATTACAAAAAAAAATTGAGTTTATATGTCTTAATTCAAATCTAGAAAGTAAAATTTTATATTACCATCAGAGAGAAAGTGTATTAAACGAATTTTTCCTTCGGATATGAGGATTTAATAAAATTCAAGATCATAGAGAAATATTGATAACCAGAACTTTAAACGTGAATGTCTCGAAAATGAAAACATGTGACTAAAAAAGGTATTTGCGTTTGTCTAATAAAAGTTATGGACACTGAGAAACAATTAAACGTGGAACTTAGAACGACATAAATTGATAGAAAAAATATAATACTAAGGATTTCACAAGCAATTAACACTTGGATTACATGTGAACGAATCTGTGGATCACTGTATTTTTTAATCAGGGTATACGAAACTTTGTTGGCATATAGGCAACGTGTACTTAAAATCTAGATGATTGCCTGACAAAATGTTTTGATTCACCCTCGTAAACGTCTGAAGGGAAGGGGGTACCTTTAAATCATCGACAATCATTTCACAAACAGTGTGTTTTCATCGACGTTGAGTTCGTCGACAATGTGTATTCACCGACACGTTCAAATCACCGACAATGCTTTCGTCGATAACTACGTGTTCAAAAAAAAATAATGAGGCGAATAGTTCAAATTATCATAACATACCGTACGTGAATAAAGATTCACTCCATTATTTTTTTTTAAACACGTAATTATCTATGAAAACATTGTCAGTGATTTAAATAGATTGGTGAATACACATTGTCGACGAACTTAACGTCGACGAAACCTTGTCGAAGAAATGATTGTCGATGATTTGAAGGTAACCCCAGAAGAGGAATGTGAGATCAGAGGATACGAATTGGATGATGAAACGATAGATTGTTGTAGCGTATTGAAAAAAATCGATAGTACAGGTGACACTCGAATGCCGAAATATCACGTTCATCGACTCAAAGTTCGTTGATTACCAGGTAAAACGAGGCCTTCGGGGTTTTGCGAGCCACTCGGGACAGGCATAGCCTTGGTGGGTGTCAAAGCCCTCGCGACACCCTCCTCGTCCTTCTCTTTGATCGGGTGCATCGGGCAGGTGAGAACCGGCACCTCTTCCATCCTCGGCAGTGCCCACACGGTGACCTAAAATTCACACGAGAGATCCTCTTCAGCTCCATTAAATGCAGTGACGGTACTCGAACGAGATTGGGTAGCCAGTGAGTCATCCGCTGGTTAAAAGTAGGCATACGTTAATGTCCTCGACCACCAGAATAGAACCGTGGAAGGTAGTCCGGGTACGTGGACGGGAACCACCGTGCGGAATTGCATGGACGGTTCGAGGAACATTGACCTCGCCTGTACCGCGAGTCAAACGTGTCATTTCGAACGTTCACCGCGGGCTGCTGTCCGGCTAGAGAATCGCTGGATCGATTTGGCGCGCGTCTATTTCCGCCAATATGTGACACGCGTTCGCGTACCTTTCCCACCAAGGGGAACCGATATATCGGCACCGACGAAACACGCGCGCCGATCGAGAAAACTTGGCTCGAATTTTATTTTCCCGACGCCCGTACGACGCGCGCGTTTCGGAGTTCCGAGCGAGAGGGTAAGCCGAAACGACGACGAAGACGATTCCCCTTTACCTTTATCGAATTTCCATCGCCGCTGCCAGCCAGAGGGAAAGTGTGCTCCACGGGGGTTTCCCGGAACTTCCTTAGATTTTCCTCGCTATACGGCACCACCCTTGTCGCGATATAGCTCGGCTCTGCCCCGTTGCTCCTCGACCACCAAGCGGCGACCTGACTGAAGTGAAGTCGAGAGCGGACCGCCTGGTACAGTCCGTAGAAGTTCATCGTTTCCGGGCTTCTGCGGATTGCCATTTATTCGACTCGTTAACATACATCGTCGATGGGACGTGGCGCCAGACAATCGACATGCCGAAAAATTGAATTATTCGGGGAGAGAATATACTCGACTCACTTGCTGGGAACGACGCTGATACACCAGTATTCCAGCAGCATCTCCGACGCGTGTTGCCATGGCGAGATTGATAAGGACGGCACAGTGCAGATCGGGTACTTGCTCGCAGCTTTGGCCAAACCGCACGGACAGTCGCTGCACAACACTACCTCGATGCACAGGAACGCACCAATCGCGGTACGGTCCGCGATCTCTCGGACGAGCACAAGATATCGATCGCACTGGACAAATCGCGTTAGAGAAGACACCTTAGTCTATGTTTTCAAATCTTTCGAGGAATTATTGATTGATCGTTAAGAAAGGCACGCGAAAAACAAACAGCTGTAAGGTAAGATCCAATATTTGGACTCGTCCCGGTACTTGGACAGCGGTGGAAATTATGCTAATTATTACGTGTCATATTTGCATTATCGGTAAAGAGACTATTTTAATTAATTGTTGAAATATTTCATGAAATATATTTTTGGTATATTTGTAATACTTTCGTAAAAAGAAAGATTGTGTTCTTGAACTCTTCGATTTTAACAATTTTAGTATTGGGCTTATCTACTTTTATTGTTAACCCTTAGTCCGTAAAGCGGGATTTTGAATGCCTTAGTCAGTTTAAAAAGTGTCCTTCCTCACTTTGTTTACTTGCAATAATAATATAGATAAACAAACCACAGTAGACTCTCAATTAACCGGTTTAATATAGAAATCGAAGTTTTAAGTTCCAGTTTTACCTGAAATTCTATTGTATTCTTATGGTCAATGCACCGAATAATTACAATCCAAATTAATAGAAGGTTAATCGAAGTTCTACTGTATTGCCTAAATCTGTTATTCTAATCTCAATTTACAAGGTTTATGATTGCCCTTAAACGTCCAAATATTGGATCCTTTACCTTATGCTAGTTCCGATTTCTGACATACAGTATTCACTCGTTATAATCTCTGATGTCGAAAAAGCGTTTGATACGTGCCAATGCACGTGGATTCTCATTAATCATTAGCCATTTCTTTTTCTAACTGCTGTATATAAAATTGTACTCACCGAGTAATCGAAATCCCCCACCTCGAAGTAATCTCGCAACAGATAACTCCTCGCACGATACTTACAACTTTACAATTCTGTATACCACAGGGCTAGTCAATACATATATACAATCCCGTGGCTATCTCTACTATTTTTCCGAACACTGTCCGATTTTCCCTCAATCACGCTGCTAACAAGATAAAAACCGAACATGAATGCGTTAATTGTTGACTCAAATAAATGTGGATCTTACATAAAACTCGTCGCCGATAACAAATCGCGAGACTATAGCGAGTAAAGACTGTATCCCCAAGGAGATCGCGAAGGTAGTCATTTTACCAAGTAATTCTCTTCCTCGCAAGCGTGGTTGTTAGGAGCTGGCTGCATAGGCGCAGCGCAATGTGGGCCCTCTTTGTAGCCACGCGGAGGGCCCTGAATCCTCCCTTCGCACACAAGGACTCCAAGGGCTCGGAACACGCTGAGAATGCCACCCCGACCGCCAACCCCATTCGGGCTGGGAATGCCTCCTGTCACTGCACCTAGGCAGTGCATACCTGCAACACACAAAATCCCAATGTAATTAGCTTCTGACAGAGAAAAAGAAAACGAGAGGCGATCAGAAATCGCTCGAGCGTCGAGTTCAAGTTCCATTCATAAAAAGATTGTCGTATATGAAAGATAAAAAGTTGGTTTAACAAGGACAGATCGTCTATGCGATGTCTGAGATTTTTATGAAACTTATACCACCTTAATGTATAGGTTCTATGTATAGAGAATAACCTTATTTGCTATTTCTCTAACACGTCCTTGTTTTGGGGAAAAACAGAAAAGGAATATTAAAAAGTAACTTCAATAGTGTAGTGATGGGGAATTTAGTTACTTTCAGGTACCGGTAGTCAGAGTAGGGCACAAATCACCTGATAATTAAAATTGACTAATCACCTGATTAATCGTTAATCATAATTAATAATCATTAGATAAAAATTTTTGATTGGTTAGTCATGACTATGTGGCACTAATTACTTACGACTTTATTCGATCATTAGTCATCCGTTATTAGTTATGATTAATTATTAGTTATTGCATTTGATTTGTCATTAATTACTAGTATGTTTTTCGACATATTAGAAATATGACAACATATTTCAAGGTCATCAAAATCGTAGTCTAATATTTACCACTTTATATTAAATGTTTATAAAGTATTGAAATATATTTTTTGTTATCATTCCATGGCTTTTTTAGTTTAGCACTTTTAGTTATTATTTACATTGAAATTTTTGATTACTTATTAGTTACGATTAGAGTTACTCACTAGTCAGTATTTATTATTCATGTTTAATAAAAATTTAGTCATTAGTCATTAGTCATACTCAAATATTTACTTAACCATTAATTGTTAGTCAATAATCATATCAATGATTACAGTTTGCCCAACTCTGCC
Source organism: Perdita meconis (assembly GCA_030770465.2). Classification (NCBI taxonomy): domain Eukaryota; kingdom Metazoa; phylum Arthropoda; class Insecta; order Hymenoptera; family Andrenidae; genus Perdita; species Perdita meconis. The sequence goes on from JASKOS020000004.1 coordinate 7,320,627, forward strand.
GGTCGTTATAAGTTATATTTATGGTAACTAACTCGCTATTAATTAGTTATTTAAGTTGTTCCGAAGTAACTAAAGAAACTAGTTTAACACTTACTTTAGTTACTAGTAAAAATGACATCAAAACTCTTACTTACAAGGGACATTACCCAATCCATACATACCGAAAAAATATTTGAAACGTATTTTTTTTATTAGCAATCATCCATGTTCAAGAGATGAAAATCGTCCTCAAAGTTTGGGATGAAAAATAATTTTATCGAATATCTTAGGAACTCTTTAGAGCTGGACTAATGATTCAAATTGCAACTTGTGCGTTTTTCAATGGTGATTTTTAATAACCAATATTAAGAATTTTCATATTTTTTTAATAATCAAACACGATAGTTACAAATCTGTTTACAAAATAAAAATCGCCATTAAAAAATACACTAACTGCTTTTTGAATCATTAGTTTAATGGTGCTAAACTAAATCATTGAAACTTAAAATTTCACTAGTTGAAAGTTTGAATATATATATAGTTACAAATTTGAAGTTTGAAAATTTGGAAGCTTGACACTTGAATGTATAAGATTTGAAGTTTGTAGCTTGAAACTTAAATACCTTAATTAAGCGTCAAGTTGTGAAGCTTTAAATCTTCAAATTTAAAGCTTTCAAGTATTCGCTTTCAACTTTTCGTGCTTCAAACTTCCAAGTTTTTAGTTTTAACTTTTCAAGCTTCAAAGTTTTCAAGTCTCAAGTTTTCAAGCATCAAGCTTTCAAGATTTCAATTTCAACTTTTGAAATTTTAAGCTTCTAATTGTCAAGTTTCCGTGTTTTAAGTTTTCGAGTTTTAGGCTTGTCGGTTTCAACTATTCAAGCTTTTATTTAAAAATAAAAGTTGAAACTTTTAAGAACAACTTTGAAACTTCTAGATTGTAGTTTCAACTTTTCAAGCTTCTATTTTTAACTATTTGAATCTTTCAGATTTTAGATTATAGTTTCAACATTTCAAATTTCTAAATTACGGTTTCAACTTTTCAGGATTCAACGATTTAAGATTTATGTTTTTAAACTTCAAATTTATACTAATAATCTAATAATTCCTGCGATATTCGGTAAAATATTATTTTCATTCCCAACTTCGAGGGTAGATTTTCACCCTTTCACATCATGAATCATTTCCAATAAAATAATACATATGTCAAATATTTTTTCGATTTCTACATTATACTAAAAGTGCATCAAAATTGACGTGTATGGATTGGGTAATATCCCTTGTTAGTACTGCGAATTTTTATGCTAAATCAAATTTTTAAAAACACAAATAAAAAGTTGTCAGTCTTATTTGTTTAATTTTGAATGATATTTTTGATGTTTTGTATGTTTTGGAATCTGTTAAAAACCTCAAAGATTTTCGCATAATTGGAATGGTTCTAAATGCTCAAAAGTTCATTTTCTATTTTTCTAAGAAACTAGGACGTGTTAGAGAAAAAGAAAATAGGGTTGTTCTCCATAGAACCTGTACTTTAACATGGTATAAGTTTCATCAAAATCTGAGACATCGCTTAGGCTTAAACGACCTCTCCTTGTAAGTCTGTCGATCGGAAAGCGGCGCGAACACGAACCTGTGCGCATTCTCCTTCTGTGGAAACAATCTCCGACGCACTGCAACAGGATCGCCGACATTTTCGAGACCTGGTCTCGCGGGACTGAAAACTGGAACGATTCGCGCACGACCTCCGCTATCGGTGATCTCGAACGCACGGCGAATCATGCCGCAGGTGCTTACTGAGCCAGTGCGAACTTTGCTCTTTTCAGCTGGCCGTGTTTTTCAGTGGAAATCGACACGCATCGCCATGGGTTCGACCGTTTCTTTTCCAACCGAGATGAATGAAACGGTTCACGCTCATTGTACGTTCACTCCTTTAAATGACTCATCGTTTAACTGGCAGCGCTCGCCTTATTCAACGCGCGGAGCAGAGTGTGCCGCTTGGAATCTTCCGATGCAATTAGGAGAGATTGCACAGAGATAATTCTGCATGAAAAATGGATGCACTGAGCAACAAAGTCCTAGTTATCCTCTACGCCTAACTGCAAAAAGTCTAGTCTGGAGTACTGATGACGATCCTGGACAAAGATCGGATCCATGCGGAGAATCGATTTTTTTTATAAAGGACCAGTGATAAGATCGATTCATCGGCGCAAAAAAAGATCGATCCGAAAAACGATTTTTAAATTAACATCATTCTCGGTCACATTGATAACATTGGTATTTTGATTGCAAAATCGCGTCATACGACTCATCACACTAAATAAATGGATGAACTGTTTCCTTGTAACAAGCACGTTCCAAAAATGTTCACCGTTTACTAAGAAAATCTCGTTCAAGTCAGCATTTGTTATTCAAAGTTTCTATGAAGTTTCTGTTAAAATTTGTATTCTATCTTACGTGAGTCGATCCACAAGCAATTAAAAATCAGACTTGAGAACAAAACACTGCACTTTATGAACATTACCAAAGAGACTTGATTTGTTTCTTTGTCGCGTAACAAAATGAGTTATACTTTATAATAAAATTTAGTTTTAAGAAAAATAACTATCTCTTTAGAAGAGGCGAAGCACTTCACATAACAATATGAAAACCGAACGTTAAGCAGAGGACAAAAGGCGCTTTGAAGTAATTCGGAGCAAGATGCCAAAACTGGGAAGATACCAAGAAACCATAACTCAAAATTTATTCAATGGTATTGCATGGTATTGCTATTGTGCCCACGAGTTCTTGTATTATGTCGATTGCTAAAGGAGATAACTTATTATTTGTTTTATCGTACAGCAGAAGCACATTTTATACAAAATTATATGATAGTGTCCGTAAAAAATGTTTGCTACTACTTGATATTTCACGTTTCAATAAAAAAAAAAAAGAAGAAGTTACTAACAGTAGAGTTAGCCAAAAAGAAGGTATTTCGTTGCAAAAGATTTTGTCATTCCTTTCCAATGCTTCATTCGAGTAGAAATGCCATCATAATGAAATTGAAATGCCTAACGAATAAGTTTTTTTTTATCTATATTTGAAGAATTATTCTTTCTATGAGTTAACAATGAGTTTTTGTTCATTTAGTAATTTCACAAAAATATACATTGTAAACTTTTTAAAAATTTAATAAAACAAACTTTAGGCATCCTGCCCCGAATCATTTTATATAAAAACAAGGAATCGAATCGTCCAATTTGCACGCACACAGATAACGCGAAACCAATCACTTAATACTCAACATTCGATATTATAAATATTGCCTCAATAGTTTCTTTTTGTAACCGATCTTAAAGAAAAAGGGATCGACCATTGATAAATCGAAATGAGAAAGGATCGGTGAAGAATCGATATTTTTTCTCCTAAATCTAATTCTAATCTTCGATCGATCCAACAAAAGATCGCCATGACTAGTCTGCAGTTGCCTACGCTTCGAAATGGGTCCCCCTTGCGTTCGTTCGCTGGACGTAGACGCGGCTTAAGACAGAATCCTTTTAAAAATATTGCGCGTCGGGAAGCAACAAAGAGGGTCGCCGAATCACGAAGATAGGCGCGCAAAACACGCGACAGCCAAAAATCGCCCTTGTACGGTATCGAGGTATCGGGCTATACTCGCTCGCGGCGCAGCTTCGCGAAGTTTTCTAGTTTGTTTTCACCTGACATTCGATCCAAGAATTCGTCGTCCGTCTTCTGGCGATCATTATGTAAAGGTGAATACGCAGGAGGGCGATGGGCATTATTTATAACTTTGCCCGCTGCCGCCATATGCGGCGAAAGCGACCAACCGGATTGGCATCATCGCTGCTTTCCTCCGAGCGCGGAGCGCTTCTCTCTGCCGATCTTTGCGCCTCTGCTCGCAAGAAACAATCAAAACGAGAATTTTTCCGCAAACCGCGACTCGCTCCCTGGAGGAAATTCGACGGACTTCGATGAGAAAAATCTCTGACGAACTTTTCTTGGCTGGTCGAAAGAAATTTCACCTTCTAACGGAGTTTCCAGCTGAGCTGAAAAGAGCTATTCTTGCCTATTCACCGGAGTAAAGTGATTTTCGCGCCCCTCGACGGCTTCAAGCGTTCAACTTCGACCGATTTGATTGGCAAAGCGCGGAGAAACCTCCATTTGGATTTATGAAATCAAAGCAACTTTCGAGATTACGGTTGCGAAGTAGACTTCAAAGATTTACGATGTCAGTCGGGGAAGATAAGTCGAACTACGGCTTCTTCCTTTATCGTGGAAAGCAACGACTCGGTCGATAAGATTGTAGCGTTGCGATGGCATAAACAGAAACGGAAAATGCTTGGCAGATATCTTTCATCCTTTAATTAGAAGCGATTCGAGGGCGAATAATCTTCGAGGCTGTGCAGCCGGCTCCGCGGTTCGCACGACGTCAAAACATTTCTGCGTCTCGAAATGATTTGCCGAGTAAAAAGCACACTTCAATGACTAACGCTTTTCATTTTTACCACGCGGAAAAGCCGAAATTATTTAAGGCCGTGGAACGGTGACCGTTTAAAACGCACTGGACGGAGATGCGTTCACTCAACCGACGGAGGAAAAAATTCAATTCCCGGCGATGCACGCGAGTTCGCAGAGAACCGAGACGGAGACGATTAGACCGCACTCAGACTGCGAAGTCAGCCTCGACGCACGATTAGACGACTTTCCGTAGCGGCGACGCGAAAAGTTTGCGAGAGCGAGGGTTCGACGCGACCCGTCCGACGACGATGAGAAATTTGAATAAAGAACTGCGCGGCATAAGCTCCTGGCATACGCGCGGCTCGTATGTGTCGAGAGACTGTGTACAAGGGTGAGCTTGTGAGGCTCCGCACGAGGTGATCGTACTCACGTGTCATGCGCAAAAACTTCAACCCTCCGTGAAGTCCTTCGAGGAGCGTTGCCAGGATTAAGCGGGACTCCTACGCCAAGATAACTCTTCCGAGTAAACAATAAACAGCCCAAGATATCTCGGTCGACCCACCGTATTCCAGGATCATCCCACGATTCGCCTATTCTTAAAATGCTCGCTTTGATCCTGGCGCGGAAAATGTCTGCCGTCTTCGATCGCGTCGATGCTGTAAGGTGATCCAGTTGAGACCAAAAGAGATCGCACGATGCCGCTTCTAATCACATCGTATGATAGCTCGGAGCACTCGATAATCCGTTACTTAAATCTTGTTAGAGCCCGAGACTGTTAGAGTTCTCCTGTCTAATCGCTTGCTCTAAATCCGGCACACAGTAGCCGTCAGCGAAATTTTTATTTTTAAGTAATACCTCGCACTCGGAAGAGAGAGATTACCAAATTCGAAAACGAGGAGAAATCTTCGACTGCGTTGTAGAAATTACAGTGCGTAGCGAAAAGATAAATCCAGATAGATTTTTGCTCACAGTTCTGGAGCTAAACAATCAATTCGGTTAAAATTTAATTCATATAAAATTTGATTTCTATAGGAAGGTGGGGCAAGATGGGATTTTTGTTCATTTCATATTGTCATGCTTCCATGTTGAAAATCCATGTTGAAAATAAAAAAATTAGTTAAATTCTGTATAATACCAATAGTTACAGTCAGTTTCTAGCGTCCTTTTGCGTTTAGTGACCATTTTTCTATTTTTAACCATTTTAATCTATTTTCTACCATCTTCTGAACATTAATGCGTATGTAACAATTCTCAATTATTTTATGCCTTGAATATTATCAATTAGGCAGTTTCCTAAAGTATTTCCTTGTGTAATCATCAATCAAAGTTATTATCATTCAATTAATGTCAATTAATGTTCAATTAATTTATTCTCAAACGAATAAATACATTGCTTCTTGTATGCTCAATATCAGAGAAAGGAAGAAGAAACAAAAACAGCTACGATTACTTAAAAACGAAACGAAAATTGTAAATAAAATTGTAAAATACTTGTTCGCCATATGTACAGGATGGTGAGTTAAATACTTTGAAAGTGAATATTGAATTCACTGTGAACTCACGGTGAAGAAAACGAAGTTGACATATTGTATATGTGTGCGGCATAGTAAATAAGATGCACCCCATCTTATCCCGTATATGAGGCAAGACGGAGTATTTCAATAAACAGGTGTTGAGACAATGTGTAATATTTTTTACAAATGCAATATTCTAGAGCAGTTTGTTGTTAGCTTCCCCATCTTGCCTCACTTTCCCCTATAATGTTTCGTTCTTCTACAGTAACCATTTATTTTGTTTTGTCAATTTTTTGCCGTAACAGAATAATAGATCCACTTGTAAAGAAATAAAAACTTTAAAAAACTCGAACATTGTAACTTCAAGAAATAAATTTTTGCAATCATTTATCGGTTTTCCACCACTTTTTCATAAATCAACTAAAATTTGGAACTGCTTCAATCTAACGCGATTCCAGGTCTTCTTTTTTGCAATTTCCAATTTGACAATAATATTAAATCATGTATGTCACGTATAAAAAAAATGTAATGTAATAGCTACAAATGTAAAGCAGATGCAGGTTTTTGTTAAGGCCTCAAATGCTTAAAACAAAAAAAAAAAACATGAAATTGAAATACTTAATGAATAGGTTTTTTATATTAAAAATGTTTAGTATGTGTAAAATCTGTTGTTTCTACGTATAATAAATTATTGCCGTGGTAACGCATACGTCGATAAAAAGTTATAAACAATTAGTCAACCCCTATAGGCAACCAACCCCAGTCTCGCCTACAACGGATAGCTTTTAAGGAAGCGGATAAAATCTGGAGCACTGGTTCGCGCTTAAGATGCATCAAGAATTTCGTAGTAGGAAGCACTTAATTTGGAGGGACGAAAGGCGTCTAATGGCGCTGAAATTGCCGCAAGAATAAGACAAGTCGAATGCATCCGGTGACGTCGAGGGAGGTCCAAGGGGAGGGCGATGCGTTTCTGGTGCATCGCGGCACGAGCGCTGGTTCAGCTGAGAAAACACCGGCTTGTTGGCGCCACTATTATCCAGCACGGAGTAAACAAGTTACCGAGGATTATTCCGACGGACTTTTACTCTACCGAATGCCGGGCGATTTTAACACTTTCGGTCGAGCATCGACGCGAGCTTACTTTTAATTGCCACCGACCTTGATGCATTCCCAATAAACTCCCCCTTCCACGTTCGAGTTTCCTCCGACGAGGACGATCAATTGTGGGACTGGGAACTGCGCGTTCGTTAACAATAGGCAAGGAGAGAAAGTCGAGGAGGAAACGTACAAGAGCGAGCCTTTTGAAAAGACAATAGCAACGGAGTCGGTTGCAAAACCCTCGACTGACGCGAAACGTAAACTTTGCCGGCGCGCGTGTGCGTTTCGCGCGTCGCAGAAGGTTCTGCGAGGCAGTCAGCCAACAAACAGATAGCCAGAATTAGTCACTAAACGACTATCAATTATCAGGATCCGCACGCGGCGGTTATTACCAAACGGAATCGTTCGAGCGGCAAGCTGGTGGCTGGTTTCGTGGCCATCTGCGCGTAGAGCTCGTATAGAGAACGCATCGAAGGATCGAACGAGCGGCCGTGTATCGACGGCGATAATGTTTGTCGTGTGAGAGTCACTGGGACAAAAGACACTGGCAACTTTTACGCACGGCTTCTGCAGATGACGATAAACCGAAGACACTTTCCATCGCTATCGACCGTGTTGCATTTCATTATCGAGCAATGCGAACGCTCGCAAGTTATTCGCCAGCGATCGGTGGCGCGATTGAAACGAAATCCTTTCGCAGAATGTTCGATAACCGTACGGTTCTAACGTCAAGGAACCCTTCGAGCTGCACGGACGGTTTCCGGCTGATCGAATCTCGAGGCGTGAGACGATGGGACGAAGTGCACGTGCAACACCGAGTGTGCATTAACTTCTGCATACGTGGGACAACGAAGCGTGAAATTTACGGTTGAAACGCGCATGTAAACGCGTTAACAGAGTTACACGGCTTCCAGGGTTGTCTGATAATTTCATTAGCGAACACAATATTTCTCCTATTGTTATTACCGCAAAGTTACTCGAATCGCCCTCCCGTCGAAATCGGAGGTGCGAAACGGCCTCCTTATCGCGGATTCGAACGACCTTTCACCGTCGTCGAGATAACGCACAGATAACCACGGACCCTGCCCTGGGTCAACTATCCATGATTTATAAATAATTTACGAATGGAACGAACGTATGTTTACTCGAGCGCAATCGGTATCAACGAGATAGAATCTTTGATGCTCAAACTTCATAACTGATTACTTATCGCGAATCTTCATTTTAATTTATTCATTTAAACGGAATCATCCCTTTAACAAATTAATAATAATATCGTTGAAGTGCCAGCGGCGATTCTTGCTGATCTTCTAGCTTTATTGGCGTTTGCACCTGTTGTGCCGACCATGTTGTTCGAAGAAGTCTGTGAAAGTCTGAAGAAATTCTGTGATTTCGACAATAAAGCGAATGAATACGAGGGATGCTTCTTTTAAGGCGCTGACTGCTTTTATTTTAAGGGACCCTCGTTTATATACAGGTAGACAATGTCGAACCTTTACCGATAGGAATATAGAAACATTTCTATAGGTTCGGGTCAAGGAGCTAAAAATACAAAAGATTTAATAACCAAGCCGCGCTTGAACCTAGGTACGCACTCACCCCCGAACTTTATGGTGCGGCAATTACTTTAGGACCGCGACTACCTCGGGGCGGCAGCCGCCCGTTTGGGAACTAATAAACCCGAATGACCGCTTGTCGCTAACGCATTCACAAAATATAGCTTTTTGAGATACCGTTAAGATACCGTTTCGTGCCGGGAGAATAATCAGACGTCTTAACAAATATAACAAATGCATTATATCAGTGCGCAGTATGATGAATTAGAGTAATTGCCGGTAAGCTGAGACGCTATAACCTTGCTCCTGCAAGAGTTAATTAAGATTGAATAGAAGTTGATATGCTTATTACCGCAATGCCTAAATTCTAATGATGGTGTTTGTGTGGCCCAATCTGGCGTAGGACTGTAGGTAAAACAGGAAAAGTGACTGAGAGGGGTAAGAATCTTTTTTCGGATCGACCAATTCGCCCAGATTATAAACAGTTTCTAGAAAGCAAGAATAATAATGGTTCAGATATGGGGAATAGGACAAAAAAAAAGTTCAAAAACAACATTGGCAGAGGAATTGTCTATTCTGAGCTTCTCAACCTCATTACTTTTTTCGCATTATCTTACTTCTCAAGGTCATCCTTCTTATTTTATCCACGTTCCTTCTCCTCCAGATTTGGTTACATCAATACTTTGCGAGAATTCACAATATGTAACTCAGGTTACGAATAACGTCATTCTAATCTTTTTCTCCACCTCAACCAGCTATTTTGGAATTAAGCCTTAAGGCCTTATCTTCCTTGCAGTTACTTTGTAATTAATGTAATTTATTTGTTTAATAATAATACAGTAAAGTCTCTATACTTGCCAATCATATTACTACTCGACAAATAGCAATCGGTATTCCCATTCAATAAAGATATTTGCTTGGAATTAAGGCTGATTCAGAGCCGTTTAGTAATTTAGTCGAGTAATTTAGTAAAACAATGCAGTTATTTGTCACTCGACTAAATTACTAAACGTGTCTGAATCAGCCTTTATATTTACTGATCAACCATGATAACTAAATGTATATTTAACACAACACTAGGCTATTGAGTAAACTGAAAATTAAACTAATAATGGAAATAATAAAAAATTACATATATTTTACAATGTTAAACAAATTGCAACAATTCACATTTTACAAGACTTTTCTTTAATGTCGGCTCTCGATGAGTAAAGATGCAATCTCTTAAGCGCGTCCAGACGCTGCAAAATCAGTTATAATATATTCCGGACTTAAATATTCATTTCCTCAGCAGTTAAAAACACACTAACCAAACTTTTAAACGGAGAAACACCACAAAAGAAACGAAGCAAAGATAGAACAAGAGAGGAATAAATTCAAAGAATTGTTAATAAACGTTCAGAATACAGCACAATAAATTACCTAAAGGTGTTAGCATATAATATTCTACTATAATTTTGTGAAAATATTTAGACTTAGTACCTATACACATACATTTCCTATTTTCGAGATTGTTTGATCCTAAGATTTTTATGTTAATAATGCATAGGTTAGTGTGTAAAGGTTCGCTTTATTGCTAAAGAATTTTCAAATAAAGAAGTTATCATGTCTCATACTTTTGTATTACAGATTACCATTTTCCTTTAACTCTTCAATTTTTGTAGTATTGTGAAAATCGTTCAACTTAAAGATTTTTCTAATCAGAGTATTACTCCCGACGCAAAAAATGTGTAATGTGAATTTCACTCATTATTGTAATCTGTTCATACTGCTGTCGGTTAGAGATACTATTGTCGATTAATTCTGATGTCGGTTAATTCTGTTGTCGGTTAAGGAAATTAACCATACATTATAAACATTTTGACACCGAAAGGCAAAAAATAAATCATTTACTGCTACTATAGACTGTTTCTAGTAACATCTGGCTGCCACATCCTGCGAATCGACGGTGAACGTCCGATTTAAACCGGATCAAAGGAAAGTCAGATATTACTCGTTCGAGACGTTGGAAAACACAGAAGATCCGGCATGTACAGAAGGCAAGCGACCACGAAATTACGCCTTTCCCTTTTAAATTGCATCGTGAGGCGGAAACTTTTCATGAAATTTCTACGGTCAGGGCAAAAATCTTTGCGATACTACGCTGAAGAGTGAAGAGTAATTAGAATCGAGGAAGAAACCGAGTGAATTTCCACAGCCCGTTCGCCGTTTCTCCGAGCGTGCACGCTATATGTACTATGTACATACTAAACAGTTGAAAAATAATTCAAGAACGCTGCAAGTGGCAGTCGACTGCCATACGGAAATTTCACTAAACACGATCGCCAATTTTTTCTGCAAGCTGGCTGCAGTGGCGCAAGAGACCTGAATCGACGTTTCGTAAAGCGTATTTCTTTCCGGTAAATCGAACACATCGGTATTCGTGCATCGAAGTCCTGTACATTATCCTGATAACAAAACAGAGAAATTACCAGAAATTCGTAGATTGACGGCTTGTGCAATCAACGAAGGAACTCGTCTTCCGTTGCCACCGATCCGTTACCAATTACCTCGTTAATATGCCTGACGATGCTCTATGCCGCGCCTCTACATGCATCCCGCGCAACAAAACTGTCCTCTTTTCCACCGCGCTACTATCTTGACTGCTGGAACGCCTCTATCTCCTCTACGAAATCGAGAGAGCGTCTTCTTCTTCTGACGCGAAACTATCGCGAACGAACAACTGCGACGTTTAAGGGACTCTCGACGACAACAGACTCCCTCGTGGGTTCTAATTTTAGAAGTTTGATCACTCGCTTTGGAGCATTCGAGATATTCGGAGCAATAACAGCAATACATAGGAGATATTAATAAGAAGCTTCGGGTTAGATGGGTCTAGCCAATAATTCGTCAAATTAGCGATATAGAAGGGTGCCTGAATGGAAAAGAAAATTCCCCGAATCATGTTAAGGTTAATCGACCATCAAACTATTTCAAAAAGTCGATTAGAGACAAAAATAGCAAAAAACCGATGTAGAAGACAATTTCCAAGAACTGAAAGGACTATCTTATGGCGCAGGAATTGCTGAATAAAAGAGAATACATATAATTTATATAAATAAGAATATTAACATAAGCTGTAAATGCGTTATTTTCAAAACACGTTTTTCTAAAACTGCAGGAGTACTAAAGCCAAAAATTATGAATCAATTTTGAAGATTCTTACAGGATATGTTCATAACTGAATTCTCCATGGAATCATTTGTAGTCATAACTAAACAGCGGATCTTTATGCAAATGCATGTCTGGATAGAAAATAAATAATGTAATCCGACACAATACCATATAACAGTGTAATATAATATAGCGCAATGGTATATAATAGTATAGTACATAATATAACAAAGAAGCACAATTTATAACAGAACGATTAAGTATTTCATCATATTTTTAAAAGATGCCAACAATAAAAAAAACCTAAAGCGTTATTAAAGCAAATTTCTGTGTACAATAAATTATTATACTATATTATATATATGCATATTTGCATATTTATTAGTACATAAAAATTGGCTGTCATGTGCATTGAATACTTTTCTGCCTATAATTACCTATTTCTTCATAGTTTCTAATTTAAACATTTGCCAAGACATGAATTTCAATATTTTGCTTTGACTGTAGATGATTCCATCAATCATCTTACAAAGTCCCAAAATTTCCTTCCGTTTTTGATTTTAGGCGATTCTACGAGGATTTATCATTTCCGCAAATGAGGAATTTTTTTGTCACCAAGGCAGTTGACGCCATTCACGTGTTACCAAGTTGAAAAATCGATTAGTATGTCAATAAAATGAATCCTGGAACTTTACAAACTGTGTACTTGTAGTAGTACGATTGAATATTTTTAAACCGAGTGTAGTTTTCGATGTGCTCCGTCTCTGAAATCGATTCCGCTTATTAAAGTAAGCCTTTCTAATGCATAACGATTAATAATCGAGGATTCTCTCGCGTACGTTTCGCTATCGCAGAATTTGAATTTCTGAGGAACGATATATCACAGGCAGCGATCTAATATTTCACGTTCCCGAAGGTTTTTCGATGCTGGTCGGCATGGAACCGTTCGAATACACGGTACCGCGCAATCAGTTGGGATGCTGAAGAGCGGCAACGATTTCGAGCAGCTCGCGGAGCAATCCTATAAATCTTCCTACGTCACGCGTCGACGAGCTCCGAGAGGATCCGAGAGAACTGGAAACGGTGATTTTCTTGTTTCCGCGCGCTGCTCCGAGCCGCAAAATGTGCATACTGCATAAGAAATCAGAAGAGCGTCTGATGACCGCGGAGAGGAAGAGAGACGCGCTGCTAGTGAGCTGTATTTGAATAGTCTCCGGTGGTGGACAACTTTATTTCTCTCATTCAGGAATCAAATGCAACGAGAATTATACCAAATAGAAATACTGGATGCCTGTTCCAACCATTTAATAAAAGGAGTTCTTCGGGACACTTGCCTTCGTTAACTAACTGGGATCGTTCCATGTGAAATCGGACACTTTTTGGAGTACGTACCATCTCAGTATTTTTGTGAAATTTGGATATGTTATAGTTTTTAGCGACATACAGGTAAATGTAAGTCAAATTTTTGAAAATTGAAACAATTTTTCTAGAGAAGCGAAACTAAAGAACAGAATCCCAAGCGAACCACACTGTGTCAACCAGCATCTTCCAATCGTTATCATCCCATCCAATCCTCCTTGCCCTCCCTTCGTCCTCGACGAGAAGGGTCGTTCCTTGCTCCGTCTAGACGCGGAGGACGCCCACCCTCCGATTTCGGGAGGGAATTGCCGTCGCGAAGGTTGAAGAACCGTGGCGGCTTCGGAAAAAGCCGAACGGAAACAAAGAGACTCTGATTACGCATGCGAGAACGGGACACTTAGTCACTGGATTAATCAGAGAGGCTTTCGGGGACAAAGCTTAGGGACTGAGTCACAGAAGGTTATTTAGCCATTTCTCCTTTTCGCTTATCGCGTTCATTGAGATCGTACTTTTTCCTCGAGAAAAGCCTTCAATTATCGCAGATAAGATTTCCATTTTTCCTCTCAAGGCGACGCGATTATGTAATAAATAATACAGGAGTGAAGCAATCAAAACGTCTACTCGTTTTACTTCAGGCTGCTATTTCCAGCAACGTCCTGTCGTTACTTTATCCTTAATTTCGCGCTCGCCCTGAACCTTTTTCTCTATCCTCTCGACGGTTTCACGGTCATTACGCGAAGTTCGAAGCCGGCTATCTCCTCTTCCCATGCGATAACATGAATTACGAGTCTCTCTGCCCGCGTTTACGTTGTTCCTTTCTGTCAGACGATAAATTCTTGCGGCCCGAGTTATTGTGCAACGCGGTTGCTTCGTCTCCTCGCGACGACAAACAGCGTTGAAAAAACACGAATCCCCAACAATCGCGTCGTTTTCGAACCCGATTATCAACCGTGAAGCGTTGATATTACGTTCTCGAAGTTTCTTTGAAGTTTGATGTCGATCCGTGACGAAGTGAAATCATGAATCGCATCCGCAACGACAATGCCTCCGTGTACAGAATAGCGAAAGAATGTCGCCGGCCGAGGGCGCACGAAATTATTGTTATTACAATAAGTGGAGTTGCGATCAGCCCGGCACTGTGTTTCGTAGGCAACAACGCGATGGGGGCAACAGTAAGCACGCCAAATATCAAGAGTTTGCTCCTTTTTCGTGTTTCCTCGAAACAATGGATGAAATGTGCTCGGCGTGCTTTTATTCGCAGGCAGGACGGCCGAATTTTTTCTCGGTGTTCGCCCGTTGCGAAAATGTAGCCCCTTTTATGGGGAATAATGGGTCGAGGAGCGGACTCTGTCAACGAGAAGCACGGGTTCCCATTGATTGCATCCCGAGGCAGCGAGCTGCGTTCCCTCCGAAAGACGTACTAACCGTTCAGGAAATCTAGAACCTGCTGCACTGGCCCCACCAGACGCTGCACCTTGTTTTCTTTCGTCACGTGCAGCAGGGGGAATACGAGCCTGTGCCGCTGATGCGACGCCACAACAAATTTAAAGGGATTACGAAAATCTCCGAACCGTTTCGCCTATGTCCGTGCCGTTATTCCTTTTTCCTCGGCGATTGTACTCGGGTTGGCATTCGCATTCGAATTTCCGCAACTGTTGTTGGCTTCAATGGACAGTTTCCAGGGTTCTTTTTCATCGCATTTTAGCGATAGGAACTATCAACTAAATTAAACCATCACTGTTAAACTAATCGGTGTTTAGTCACGACGTACTTTCGATTATTTAGCGCACATTTTATACACACGAGCGACACGAAGTCGCTGCGATCATTGCGATTTCATATCAGCGACGTTGTATTTATGAAAAACATAGTAGTATGCAGACTCGCAGCGACTTTACGTCCTCGTGTGTATCGGGGCTTAATCGATAGTTTTTAATTTATTGCATTTTCATTTGATTGGTTGTGTTATCCATATCGCGTGTTCGAGAACATTCGAAAACTTAGCTTTTGTTATTTGCAACGCTTCAAGTCTTAAGCTTTCGAGTTTCAACGTCTCAAACTTTCAAATTTTTAGTTTCAACATTTTAAACTTCAAGTTTTAAATCTCAACTTTTAACTCTTCAAGCTTTAAGCTGTCAGGTTTTCAGTTTCAACACTTTGAGGTTCTGGTTTTGAAATTTTCAAGCTTCGGAACGTGAAGATTTTAAGTTTCATATATTGAAGTTTAAATATTTCAAGCTTTAAGTTTAAAATATTTAAGCTTCAAGTTTTCAAATTTTAACTTTTCAAGCGATCAAATCTTCAAATTTCAAGCTCTCAAGTTTTTGAATTTGAAATTTCCACGTCTTCCAACTTATAGAAATTCACGCTTCACAGTTTACCATTTCCAAGTCTTTAAATCCTCAGGTTTGAATTCTCAAGTTTTAATGTTTAAAATTTCCAAGTTTCATTTTAAGCTTCAATTTAGAGTTTTCAGGTTTCAACTTTTCATGCTTCAAGCCTTCAAGGTTTTAGTTTCAACTTTCCAAACTGGAAGCTTTTATAACTTTATCCCTTAATTGGTATCGTTAGGTTTTTATAATTTAAGGTGTTTATTTCATTTCTATTTTACATGTTTTGCAATAAAAATTAGTGATGAAATTACGTTAACAATTCTAAAACTAACCTCCCCTCAAATTAATATGGTTTCCAATAATTCCACGATATTAGATTATTTAGACTGCGAATTGTACATATTTGTGGTAACGCTAAGTATGCAATACATCTACGAGACTATTAATATATTCCAAAATATACAAAATGTCAAAAATATTATTTAAATTAGAATATTTAGAACATTAAACATACTGTTTTTTAAATTCCTACTCTTTAATTGTGCTCGTAAAAATCTTATTTTGCATAAAGATTCACAGTCTATATAGATTAAAAAAAAAAATCATTTAAGCATTTAAAAAAAATCGATTAACTAAAATTTTTCGGTGAGAGTCGAAAATAATTATTTTATTGATATACTAATAATTGTCAAAAAGGTAAATCACTATGGTTTAAGAGAAGTAATAAAGTAAAACAATTGGATATAAATATGCTAAATGATAAATATGCATCATTCTATAAATGAATTAGTTTGACAGCGATAACAAAGTAAATAGTAGAATAATAAAATAGTAAATAAATCTCATGATTGAGTCTATTTGACAATCCCACGTAAATTCAGTAGATATCATCTGCCCTACCACCACATAAATGTACTTGATACTTCAGGCAATCAGTAATTAGTCCACTGAAAATAATAGTCAGCTACTTAGTCGATAGTTTTCAGTCAATAATACCCATCACTATCACGTTTTCCTGCTTTGAATCGTAAATACAGGTTTGGAGTATACTTTTCCAAGCTTCGTACACTTTCGAACCTAATTCGCTGTATGCATCAACTTAAACTCACGCATCCAGTAACTAACCTGATAAGGAAATAATGCAGTGGCCTCTCAAGTTTTAGAACTCGACAAAACAGATTAAGTTTCGCGTAATTTGCCTAATCTCCGTGTCCGCGATTTTCTTCAAAGAGCGCGTGCAAGCAAAGGTCCTGAAAAGGAGCATCTTTGTGCGCGCTACAAAAAGCAACGCCTTATCGGATTTCGCGGTAAATTTAATTCCGTTCCATTTTTGGTCGTGACGCGCGGACCCGTCTAACTTAATTACAGCAATTCGCTTCTTGTTGCTGTACAAACAACGACGCCCTTTCGTCGCTCAGCAGGAAACGACGGACACGAGGCGAGGGTAATTAAAGGGACGACAAAAATCGCTGTTATCCGGCTCGGAAGCAACGACACGCTCGATCCCTTTGATCGTGTTCGCGAGATCTCGAGCCGCCGACGACCGATTTCGCTTTTAGGTTACACAACTCGTCTCACAAGAGCAACTTTAAATTTAAACGGTGGTTAATCGCTCCAACGGCTCGGATATTCGATAACCAACCATTTATCTTTTTCATTCGGGAAAAATTGCTTCTTCGAAAGTCGCCGATTCCCAAAGAAAATTGCCTATGCCTCGTTTTCCAAACAGCAGGAAGTACATACTCGGACGGGGAATCGTACTTCGAGCAAATTCGATAAACGCTCCTTTTTATTTACTGTTCTTCGTCAGGTATCGACCGAGCGAAGATAATCGACGTCGATGAAATAATCGGCAATCGTTCGACAATTACTTTTATGCGATCGGTAAACCAGATGTTGATACTCCCGCAACGAGATAAGCGACGTCTTCACCGAGATAACAATTCCAATTTGTTTCCTCGTTGCAGCAGCGAAAACTTGCTCGAGGATTTTAGATAAGAAATCCGAGGAATCAGCAACTATTTGATAATCTGTGTACCGAGGATTCTGGATAAACGAACTTTCACGGCGGATGACACTTTTAACCTCAGATGCAAAAAGGAGAAGTGTTATAACTTATAACTTATAAGTTTCACGCATATGTTTGTGCGTGTATGTGTCAGTTTGTCTGCGGCACTGTAGCCAATTAACGAGTGATCCGATTTTGACGCAGTTTTTTTTTTGTTTTAGGATAAACTTCAGTAACAATGTAACAATCTTAGTTAAAAGTTAATCAATTTCCAAGATATTAATAAAGCTTTTTCTTATGATGAAAACCAATAAAAAATGTTGATCTTTATTATAAACTTGCTTGTTCGAATATACTTGAAACGCAACTGTTAACAACTTCGCTAATTTTGTAATATATTTTTCAATATTGCGTTTTCTCATAAGAATACATGTTAAATTAAAATTAAAATAATTTAAAAACTATCGAATCAATTTTTTTTTTTATTTTGTGGGGTTTACTATTACATGAAGATTCATTCCCCCAATTTTCAAAGATTTTTACTTATCTTTAATGTTACTGAAATCCACCTTTAAGTACTTACGAACTATTTCATGAATTACCGCATTAAATCAAAATACATTATAAATAAACTGCGGATGCTTATGCATTACTGGCGATTTAAAATGCACTAAAATGACACACATGAAGTATTCGAAATAAAATATATTTTATAATATTTAGAAGATGAAAGAGAATTTTATTTAAGTTTCTTTTCTTTTTCTTTGCCCCTGAAAATATAAATTTGCATAAACATCCGTAGTCCAATTATAAATTACAAATACGTATATAGGCAATCTAAATATTATTGTTTACTGTAGTTTCACATTTCAGTTAATATTTCCGAACAGGTTAGTAACCATCATTGATCAAAATCAGTTGAATAGTATTTTTTACTTTTTCTACAAGAATTTCATCTTTCTTCAGAATATCTGAAGGGATCTCAACCACGGTTGTTGTAGCTCGAGTTTGGACTCAAATGTTTAAGTTTATGGTGCCACTACAGAATCCAAAATGTTGAGGATCTGATTCCGGTGTGAGTGGTAAAACATATATTTTTTTATCGGATATTTATAATAAAATTAAGTTTAGTAATAATCAATTGATGGAATTCGAGTGATTCATATATGTTTCTGCTTGTTAGATATAGTAACAATAAACTGTCTCTTTATCGTTAATTGAAAAAGTGTGAAATAAAATTAACTGAACATTTTCAACATTCCAAAATTATTTCATACTTTTTGAACAGTTCAGTAAAAAAGCCGTTCCTGTTGTGTCAGTGGTTTTAAAAATTATTAATTTTCTCACTGTGAGAATCAAACTATCAAACGCTTAATATCTCCCTCATTATGCAGTTTATGGCCCATAGTGTGCATACGGGCACCGTGTGGGTTTCGAGAACGAGACCTATATAGCACCGAGAAATCGAAAGACATCGACCTCCGCCGAGTGAGTTTCATCCATTACGATATTATACTCCGCCTCTGCGGGGAAATAGTCGTTCGCGCAATTGCTCGAATCAACGGTAAATTTCATCCGCGTCTCCTTAATGAAACTATCGTTGAAAAAATCACCTGCGAACGTCAGACCTTCGCTACGACCCTCGCGACGTTTTTCTCTTTCCTCCCGAACCGCTCGGAACCGTGTTATTCTTTAAGTCGCAAATAATCCCCGGGAAAGTCTAAATATCGTCGGTAGCGCGATAGCGGCAACTGAAAACGCAATCTTCATCTGCGAGATATTATTGCGAGGAGGGGCGGCCTTCGTTTGACCACAACGGCAAACAGTGGAAAGCTCGAGATACGCGTCCGAACAAAGTACAATGCACTCGGGAAATACTGGTTCGGTAGCGGGAGGGTGAACGGCGCGGAGAGGAGCGAATCGAGTTCGCCCGAGCGTGTCTCGCGATCGAGGAAAGCTCGTCTGCGCAGAAAAATCGTGCCGACCGAGAAGAAATTCGCGTGCGATTGTTACGCAATGCGATTCATCACCGAAATGTTAGCCGATGAAAAATTTAGAACCGCGTCGCGCGGCGCGCGGCCGACTAATGGCATAATAGCTTAGCATCCACCTCGCGGATGACTTTCTATTTCCAGAAGCGTTAGAGGGGCTTGCGTACGCGGACCGTTGCACATGCACCGGCGTCGTGTATATTAAACAGCCGCGAGTGAAATCCTGACTGAACGAGCGGGACGGCATCGGAGTCGGCGATGACCCTAAATCGACGCAGGAAACCGAAACGCCCTGAATACCATCGCCTGCGCTTCGACATCGCGTCGCGGCGGCGATAAGAAACGGATGGAGCGCGTAACAGGTTCCGTGCGATCAGTTCGAATCGCCCGTTTGCCGCTCGAATGCCGAACTCGATGGACTCCGAGAGTCGAATAGCATCGAATGGCAAAGCCTAGGAGAAATAGTCGAGGCGTTAGAGAATAGTCGAAGGGCGTATCGTATTACGGTCCAAGCGCGCGCGTTCGCTAGGATATCGACGCGGAGCGCGGTCAGGAATGGAAAAACGAGCGTCTAAAGACGTCCGCCGGCGCGGCGATCCGAATGTCCACCGCCTCCTCGGCGCGCCTCTATTTCTATTTCCAGAAACACGGTGGACATCGGACAGACTCGCGTGGCTCGTGCCACCTAAAATCGGGACGCGTTCTGGTCAAAACATAGCTTCTCAAACTTATGTGGTCTACATAAAAAATTACTCAGCGCCCTCTCCCTCCCCGTTCCTCGTCTCCGACAATCTTTCCCTTTTAAATGAACGGCTTTAAAATTTCGGAAACTGTTGATTTTTATATTTGCAAATGTTTCGAAATTGTTCCAATTGATAGTTTATCCTTCTTACGAAACTGTGCAACTGTTTTGTTTTGTGTGTTAATCTACATGTGTTTGTAAATGTGGTTTCTAAATTTAATATTATTTGTTTCAAGTTAACTTCACTGTTAACAATTAGTAAAGCAGACCTTGGAAATCTATGAACAATACATTAGAAGTTCCTAAAATCACTGAAGGAATCAGATTATCCAAATACAACTAAATCATTCTATATTTGAGGCAAATGCATAAAAGTTTAGTATAAAAAAATAAACAAATTTTTTTTATAAATACGATTTCGGTGAATTCTTTTAGATTATAAAATCCTTTATCGATGTATGTATATAATTAGATTTTGTTATTACTTTAAATTCTAAATGAATCACATCAAACCAAATGAAATATGGAAATCAGTATCGTTCGTTTGTCTGCAACTGTATATAGTTATTTGAAGTGATTCGAAGTGTTTCAAATCCCATCACTACTTGTCATTCGGCACGCTTTACCACTGACCGATTACAATTCGGGTTTCGCGTGTTTATTTGGAGAAGTCTGTTACACAACAGACGAAACATAAACGAACGGTTTTTCAAAATTGTCTTATCTTCTCCTTTTTCTTTATTCTTTCACCGCCCCCTACTTTTATTTAACACCCGGAATCGTTCCAACGCAAAAACCAGGCCAAAACATCGGCCGGGAATACTCGCCAACGAGGCTCTCGCGTCAATCGGCAGAACACCACGATGACGCAAACGTCTCCGCGTACTTTGTTTCGGGGAAAATCGGCGGTCGCGAGGGATTGTGAAAAATCGTCCGAACCAGCACGATGACGTAACCGGACAGTGAGAGTAGATACCCGGAGACCTCAAGCTTCCGTTCGCACTGGATTCTCGGTTTACATAACGCGACCAGTTACGATCACCGCAGCGCGACTCCGTTCGGTTGCTTTTCCAACCCTGATTTTTCTTTCCCTCTTTACATACGAAAGTAGCGTGGCAAAAGAGGAAATAAGTTGATCGACTCGTGGAAACGACGCGGTCGTAGACGACGCATAGTACTCCTACGAGACGACAAACGAAATAAAAAAGATGAAAGAGCGTTTTCAAAGCCGACCCGTTCGTAAGAGACTCGCTTTTGATTTCGTGGACGACGAGCGGGAGGATACGAAGAGCGAGGAGGAACGAAAGCGAGTAACGATCGGACGTAGCCTGCGCGACGAGGCACGTCGTAAAAGACAGTCTAAAACTCGTAATAAAACAGAGTATGTATTGCGCTTCCAACTGTTCCGTGCGACGAAGTTCGGCACGCAAACTGCGCGGATAACCCTTTTTCCTCTCCCTCTCGGCATCAGTGAAATCAGAAGCGAATCTTCGAGTGGGAATAGCGATGAATCATCGTTACAGGCGATGTTATGCTCGGTGCGTGCAAAAAGTTCTGACTGATTTTTTAAAGGATGAATAAACAGAACCACCAATAAAATACAGTAGAATTAAAAAATACGAACTTTTCTGAGTTCCCGATGAATTTTTTTTTGCTTCGTAATGTACATTTGTTTTTATGTGCAGCCAGAATTGGACAAAATATAATCTGACTGCAAATCACAAATTATGATTACAGTGTAATTGTTTATTCAATTACGAGTTATTTTTTGTATATGTTAGTTCTTACTGACTATAATTTGACTATGTGGGCAGTAAAGATTAATGATTACAGAAAATAATGTGTAATTGCGAATTAGTAATTACAATTTGTGATTTGTAATCAGATTACATTTTACCCACCTCTGGTTGCAGCCTAGAGCAGCCAATTTTAGAGGAAGGCAAATTTTGTACGAAAGAAACTGAAAAAAATAGTAAAATGTTCATCGACAATGTAATTTTATGAAAAATAAGAAAATCCTTGGTTTTGTCGTTTTAGAGAACAATTAAAGGATCCAGAATTCCTGCAAATTTGATACTCTGACAATGCGACCCTACAAACTTATTAATATAACTGTGTTTCTAAACACAATTTTTAATAAAAAAATTAACTTGTATTGTCTAAATATGAAGCAGCATACCTTGCAACTTTCGAAATTATTCACTTAACCCTGCTGTTCTCCTCTTAAAATTCTGATTTATTACAACTTGAATTATTAACATACCATTATTAATATGGTCAATGAAATTTTTACAAAATATTAAGAAACAATAAACATTAATATTAAGACTAACTTCCATATATTTTTCTTACAATTCATATAGTTATTTAACAAAATAAAATGCAGGATTGGGTCAAATAGACCCGAAGAGAACAGCAGGGTTAATAGTTTCGTAAAAAGAAAATTCCAAAAATCAATTTATTTTTACCCTCCTAAACTAGGCTCCCCTTATATTTTATTGCACCACTCAAAAAACTTTTTGAACGGACCGGGTGTGGAGAGAACTGCGTACCGGTGACTAAAGCAAAACCGATTGTAATTAGAAAAAAGGATTACTGCAGCGTGAAATCTTGACGCACTGAGTACGCTGCGTAGACTATAGAAGCGCGTTAATCGTGTCGATCTTTGATCACCGTACAGCTGTTTGATCAATCCTCACGACCGAAATCCGCTTCGAGTTTACCGTTTCCAATCGGCGAGCACAATTCAAGCCAGAGGAGCCTGAGCACCTACGTCCCGTGGCAAATGGAAGGAGAAACGGCTGGCTTCGGATAAGAGAGTCGAGGTGAAAGAGCGGTCCTCCGGATATCATGTCAAGGCTAATGTTTATCGATCGGGTAGTAAGTCCGCGTACACGCGTCCGCTTATCGACTGAGCTCGCAGCAGGTCGCCTCTCTGCATCCTTTCCCCTAGGTCTGACTCCGGACGGTCGCGTGGAACAGTGTCGGATCAGGGCCGAGCATCTCCACCGTCGCCCGAGTAGAACGACGTTTTGCAACCGGGGCAGCGCGTTCGCAGTTCGCCGAAACCGATTCCCCTAGCCACGCCGCGAATACATGCACTTTTATTGTTTGTTTGTTCGCAGGCTCGCTGGCTCGCGGTTTCCTCGAGGAAGCACCGGACACGAACGCCGCGCGAGTAGATTTATTCCGTCTATGCGGGCCTTTTTTCTCTCCGCTTCGAGAGAGAGAGTGACAGAGAGAAAGGGAGGAACGAGGAACACAAAACATTCTATTCGTAATAAATTGACCGTCAACGCGGCTTTACGACCTCGAGATTTATGACTTGTAGATTCCCGTTGCACGGACGTCCCACGGATGCGTGGTTTGTGGCTTTTAAATGCAAATCCGAAAACGCTCGATGTGGAACGCGGCGTCAAACCTCCGCCGAAAGGATTATTTTGCGAAGAGAGTCGATTGTACGATTTTATGACGCGACTACAAGTGGAAACGCGATTCTGGTTCGTGAATCGTTCGTCGCGTTATAAGCGCACGTGCCGTGTCTAAATTCGTTAATGGAGCGAGAGACTGAGAAGGAAGACGGACGGATTTTAATCAAAATAGAGGGAGGACCTTGTCCGACTATAATAGGCTTAAATGTGTCCACGAATATGCAAAAATCGATTGCGGCACGAACGTGACCCACATTATCAGATGACTTGTTTGTTGAGCACTCCTGATAAACAATCGCTCTCGACTTGCGCAGAAAATATAGAAAGTTTGACACAAAAAAGAGGAATAAATCTGTTAAAGATTACCGCAATTTTTTTTAATTTAACAAGAGGGACAAACTCTGAAGACGCAATGATTTTCGGGAAAAGAATAAATGAATCTTGGTTGCGGAAAAGAGAAATAGAATTTTTGTTGAGTGACGTATTTGCTTTTAACAGGAGGAAAATAATCTTGGAGATAAGGAACAGCGGTGCCCCCGACGGATACGGCAGTGTCGGCGCTGGGGGCTCGCACTAGCGACGAGGTCAGCTGAGCGTAGCGTCGAGCCCTCAGCTGGGAGCGAAAGATGGCGTCGAACAGCTGATCGACCGACTGTACATGCGCGTTAGCGTCTCTCTAGCAGACGCCGTCGTCGCGTCGCCGTCGCTGCACCAGCGCGTGCAAGCGCACCGAGACACGTGCGAAATATCGAAAGTCTATTTCCAAGTTGCCGACGAAAATGGCCTGCCGTTTCTCGTGCCATATGGCTCGGATTCGTGCTAGGGGGACAAAGAAGGGATAACCCTTTGACCGTGCGATTATTTTCGGAGGAAAGCACGCCACTCAGAATTCTTCCCGTTAAAATATTTCATTGTTGAACCGAGGGGATCGAAACGCGTTTCGACGGTCGCAACTGCGGAAAGGAAATTTCCAGCTGAATCATCGAGGAGTGTCGAGGACTCGAACACGCGCGTACATGTATTCCTCGGATTTAAAAACCCGGCTGATCCGATCAGGGTCCGCAGACGTCCCTTATCGATTGGACGTTCTTCTCTAATATTACCCCGCGATAGCCTTGGCAACACAGCTCGCGAGGTCACGAAATCGAAGGGACTGCTATCTTATCGCCGAACGATACCGTTGCCTATCTCTAGGACAAAGCGCACTTTCACCTCGCGCCGCTGCAGGCTATTTTCGCGCGACGTCACAGCCAGCTCAAGGAAATCGCGAAGGAAGGTTCTGTTCGGTGTGCGCGAGTCTCCAAACGCACCGGAGCCCTTGAAACTGTTGCGCGAGGTTACCTCGATCGAAGCCGCTGTCGCAGCTGGCTGCGTTGCTTACCGAAAGTCGCTTTATAAGCTTGACATTCTAGTTGGTATAGTGCCAACGCTAATCGTCACGATATTGCGGCACGATCGCGACGTTTCTGCCGGTGTCCTTTCACTCTAACCAGGTGCTGGAATCGTGGCGCTCCGCCGTCTCCTCGAGTGCGCGAAAACCCTTTCGTGGCTTTCGTTCCGCGTTTCGAGCGGTCCTCGATTGTTTCCGCGAGCGAAACGCTCGGCAACGTTCGCAACCAGGTGCGCCGAACGACGCAAAACGACGACCGTTTCGGTGCACGGAAGTCCCTCGAAAGCCCCTCCCGTTTCGAGCCAAGATCCAACTTTTCAGCAATCTCGAGTTACGAGAACGAGGCGGAAGCATCGACAAAGTAGCTGCGGAGGACAAGGTTATCCGATGCTCGAAACCTTATATCGGGATATGTTGGAACCGTGCACGGAAAACGTTCACGACCCGCGGTGCAACGTTGTACGCTGCACGAGCTGCTTTGGAGGGAGGTATCCAGTTCCAAAATCATAGCGCGACCACTTGCGCTTCGAGCAAATTACGCGACCGTGCTCCAGAGCGAAGGTCAATGAAGTTTGTACCCCAAAACGCTAATTTTGGTAAAATACGGATATTAAGCCTGGTTCAGACACGTTTAGTAATTTAGTCGAGTGACAAGTATGTAGTTACTAAATTAGTATTGTAGACTAAATTTTAGTGTTCATACATAGTAAATTACTGAAATACTTGTCACTCGACTAATTACTAAACGTGTCTGAATTAACATTTAGGGTGAAAGTATTAGTAGTCGACCAGTTAAAACTCAATTTAAATTTTTATTAAAAAAAGAGATTCAATGTTGTAAAATATATGAAATACATGATAGTACTTCAAATTTATTCAATTTATCACTAATATTTGTTGTTCAAACATAAAAGTTTTGGAAAAGACGTAATTATCGCATTTGTTAAATTTGTCAAGCTCACAAGTAAGAATGTTGATACTTTTAAATAGCATACAGCCTCATTTTGCAATGAAACTGTACAAATCATTTTAAAAACATTTATTTTCTTTACTTTTGAAAATAGCTTTTCGTCGTATTTTGAAGTTAGATATTAAAAGTACAATAGAAAATTATCATTTAATAAATGCTTCATTCAAATATTTCGTTTTTTAACTTAAACAGTATAAGTGGTCGACTATTAGAGGATGGTATATTTCTAGTCGATTCACACTATTCGTATGTCCACGATTTGTCCAATAAAAATTTTTGTTTGTCCAACCTTAAAACAAAGTTGTGACGAAGTTAAAAAAACTTGATACATCAACACTCCCATGAACATTTTTCATTAATTATAAGTAGAATACAATTACCCATACTTTTCCCATATTTGTTCAGCCATAAAAAAAAATTGTAACGAAATTAAACAATTTAACATTAAATCCCAGTAACATTTTTCCTGAATTGTTCGTCAAATCGTTTAAGTTCGTCATAGCTTCCTTTTTGAATGATGGAAAAACGAAAATCATGGGTGGACGAATGTGGACAAATCATGGACAATCCTATCCTACTTATAAATGAGTGAAAATGTTAATAAGAGCTAATGTCAAAGTGTTTCATTTCGACATAACTTTTTTTGATGGGTGGACAAACGAAAATCGTAGGCAGACAAACTTAGGAAAATCGTGGACAATTGTATTCTACTTAAAAATGAATGAAAAATATTTATGGCGTGCTAATGTCTTGTGTCTTTTAATTTTGTTATAACTTTTTTTTTTTTTGAGGGTTGGCAAACGAAAATATTGCGTGGATAAATGTGGAACTATCGTAGACAAACAAATAATATGTGATACTGTCTTTTTGCAAAATATTTTAAGTGATGATATAGACTGCTCTGGGTTGCTTAACATGGTCCATATTTATGTACCTCCTAGTTGTACGAGGAAGAAAAATTTATTTTAAGTAAACCATGTCCGCTCAAAATATGAATCCGCTGTATCGTATGCTGAATTTTGCTAACTATTTTACCGACTACTTCGACTTTTATTTTTGAAGCACCTCTTCGCTGAAGTGTACCTTGCGTAAACTAGTACGGTAATCAATATTATAATTACAAATTTTATTTTAATTATTTTTGTAATGATTTGTACACAAGTGGGCTAATGCCCATTAAATAAAACTATTATTATTATTAATATCCGTATTTTACAAAAATTGCAAACAAAGCTATGGAAGAAGCCAACACTCGTATTAATAATATTGATCCATTTTCTCTATCATTAAATAAATTTTGTAAGATGCTAAGAGATCATAAATTGAATGTACAAATTTCAGGTTAATAGGTGCTGACTCGCATCTAGTTTATACGTATATTGTCCTATTGTATAGTAAAGGGTATTCCCGCAGATAAATAAATAAAATTAACATTTTGGAATGCCAACTTCCAGACCTCCAGAGAGATCGCGCACGAAGGAGCGAACAATCCTTTCCCGTTCGTGTCCTTTCACTCGGGCCAGGTGCTACGAATTACGGGACTAAGTAGGCACTCGTGAACCATTGCTCCGGTTTAGAGACCAGAGTAAAAACAACCGCACTCCTCGTTATCGAAACGGGGAACGCCGAGAATCGAATCGAGAGTCCAGACGAAAGCAGTTCCGACTCGAATTCAATGGGGACGAATTTCGCCCGCCACAAGTGGCCGCCTAGTTTCGACGGTCGTTGAGTAATTCGGAGCATGGTGGGAAGAATTTGCGACCATCGTTTTTTGGAATAAGCCCCATAGGACTGCCGCGAAATCGTGAGAGGCTCTGTGTTGCATTTTGTATTACGTCGACAGTTACTCCCATAATGTTATGCAACTTAATTACAATTCTTATCGAACTGCTCATTAGTTCTCGGTGACGTATTTGGATGCGGTTGTGAGATGGCATCGAGGCTACAATGACGACGCAATAGCGATACGTACCTGATTCGAGTATAAATCGCATGCAAGTGCAATAATTAAAAACCGGTATTGCTTTGCTCGAAACTTGACGCTTTCATGGAAAAACTTCTTGCCCTGTTCCATTCTTTGATTCCTCAATTCAAAACTATAGGATATCCAACGGGTCGAGTTAGTAGAACCAAACGATATATATGATCGAAACAGGGGCGTATGCACATGGTTCAAGCACTTTTTGTTTGGCTATTTTTGTCTTCAAATGCATAAGTTTTAGAGAGCATTTTTAGTTATTTGTTTTTTCATAACTATTTCTAATGATTTTTATTTAAAACAAAGTCTGCATATGTGCACGTGAGGTAGCAACGAATGTTACGTTGCAGAACATGTAAGGCACATGTTCGTGAAGGTAATGGAATAATGGAATCGATAGCTTCTTGTACGTCGTCAATGATTACAGTAGAATTGAAGAGTGGCTCGATGAAGCGACCGTCACGGCGAGCTTATAGCAAGAGAAGACCGTATTATTAGTTTCAAAGGATTAAACAGTTTGTGCCCCAAAGATTCTGTACGCATAAAAACCTATTTTCTACCAAATGAATGACTTTCAGATCATTCTCTGTTAATCCAATAAACAGAACAATGAAGCCAATATTCATATAAATCACGTTGATCTATCATTTCACTCAACTTTTTCCATAAGTTACTTCAATCTCTTAACTTTGGTGTCACCCTTCTTTGACACATAGACTGTATTCAATAATTGTCACTAATTATTCAATGTAAACCAAAAGGACCTCCCCTAATTAATAAATAAATATTATTTCAGAAAATTTCAAGAAGCCTAGGACATTAAGAATTCTCTATACTGCTTTGGTTCTCCCTCTTCTCGAATACTGCTCTCTTATCTGGAATCCCTACCACCAAACGCATGTCTATTCCATTGAAAAAAAATTCTACGTTTTGTTTCCTATAAATTCAGAAAGCCCATGCCGTTAACTTGTCATAACTATGATCCAATCTTAACATCTCTTGTTAGTTTAGTTTCTAAAATTGTGAACGGATATATAGATTGCCCTGAAATTCTACAATGTCTTAACCTCAATGCTCCATCCAGGATTCTCAGGAAATTCCTCTATTTCGTACATCCCAACATAGAACAAACTATGTTTTCAATGATTGCATTAATCGAATTTGCGTGAACGCTAATTTAATTGTCCGACAACTGGACTTTCTCTATAATGCGTTGTTTACGTTTAAGAATCAAGCTAAATATGCTATACGTAATCAATCTTTACTTCCGCACCGTGTGTAATCTTACTGTTAATTTTAAATCATTGTTCAACCTTACTAAATAATTATTATTATTATTATTTATTCGTCAGTTTATGATCCCTGCATAGTATGCTTCACGGATACAAAATAAAATTAATGCTCGCCTGTGATGAATCACCCGCGATGCAGATCCCAGTGGACCTATAATCATAGACAGATATTGAACTTGATCCCATCGTTACGTAAGTTTTTTCTAAGACCGTCGCGTCGTTTCTTTCCCGGTGGTACTAAACGATTCCCGCGAGTCGGCGAAGTAATTTAGCATTTCGCCCGTCAGTCACGAGTTTGAGGAAGTTGGAATCGACGTGGAAGAAAGTGTACACAGTAATTGGAAGGCAACACGCGATATCCCTATCACGTGGCTATCGATCTCCAGCGGATCTATCGTTCAGCGACACCGATCCAGCGACTCGGCCGCGACACTTCCGCGTGTGGCATCCATACCGGCGCGGAGCTGACGGCGAATTGCGCGTAAAATCGGCGCACGCGATTGCATAATGCGCTCACATGACGACGATGCACACGTGTCGGTGCGCAGTGCGCGACGTACCGATACTATCGCACGCCTGGCTGTTGCTATCCGCAAAACCGCACCTGCTTCGTGCCGTGCAACGTTTTCCGATTCCGCGGTGTTTTCGTTGTACGGGAGTCCGTATTCCGTTCGATAGGACGCTCGAAATAAAACTATACGCCGTGAGAAAACGTGACTCTTCGAGAAATATTTGCGGGCTCGAAAGACTCCGACACGCGGCGACTTTGAAAGAGACATGTGGATACGCTCGAGCCAAGTGGAAACGTAGTGACAGGGAGAATGGATCACCTTGATGAAGGTGATCCGTTTAGATTGAGGGACTATACATAGTACTAGGATCATTAGGTGATCCCAAAATTAAATCGCTATTACACTGTGCTGCGAAACAGAAGGTCGGAGAAGGAGACTCCTGTAGTCTGATTATAAATTGCTGGGCTTTACTCGGAGCTCGTTAAATAATACAAATGGACGTGAAAGACAGTAACACAATAACCTTCTTGCTCTATAATGCTAAAAGGAATCCATTGGCTACTGTGCGAAGACGAATGGCAAGCGTTTACTATTGAACCAGTAGGCAGCGCTAATCGCTAGAAATACATTAACTCGCGTACCTTTTGATCCTATCCCGCTATTGGACTGCCAAAAGAACGCTTCCAACACCACCCAAAAATAAACCCGTACTTCCGGTAGGCTCGAGCTGTTTCGCAGCCTCGAGACGCGGTCCGCGTTGAGCGAGGATCGCGAAAGCCGAATCTCGAGTTTCAGGCACTCCCTTTTTCGTTTCGTTCGCGTTTACGTCGACGCGTTCGAAGATGACACGTGGACGAGCAAAATTTCGAGGAAACGTCGCGACGCTTCGGTGCGGTTTCTTACAAAAATCGAGAGTCCTCTCAAGGTTGACCCACCGTGTCCCAGTTTTGCGGAGTACAGCCGCGAAACTGGGTCGGCTGGCCGAAGTAACAAGGGGTGCACGGTTTACGGACGAATCTATCCCGGCTAGTTGTGTCGCGTGATGAGAAGCCCTGCCCTCTTGACACACGGTTCGGACGACGTCGCAACTTAAATCAACCTACTGACCTCTTGGATACGAAAATGACAGTTTTTTTTTAGAGATGAGATGGCTGCGCCTTTGACGAGCTCCTTACGTGCCAACGGCGGAAAATACACACAGTACACACGGTTCAGCTTGAGAGTACACATCCGCTGAAATTGATGAGTAGCGTGAGCGAAGCAATATTTCACAGAAACTGAACGCGTTCTCCTTCGACCGAGTCGACCAGGTGGATACTATCGCATACTTTGTATAAAAATTCTCGCGACACGATCGATATCAATGCCTTCGTGATACACATTCAGCCGACTTTGCAACGGAACGAGCTCTCGAGCACGGAGATACCTTGTTTCCGCGTTTCCACGAGTATCCTCGATTCGAATCAGAGTGGAAATGAAGCGAAGGTATTTCCACGGTCACCTTATCGCGATAACGAATGGATACGGAAAGCAGATATCCCGTTACAATCCCCAAATTAACGAAATCAAGATATCGAATTTGGATCCGCGAATAGGAACTGTGGAAGCGAAGCCGCGAATTCGAGAGAAGATGGCAAGGCAATAGAAGGACAAAAGCAGCTCCTCGGACCTTCCATGCGTCAATATTATTAGCCGGGACATGTCCGTCACGGACCGTAACGGTGTTCTTTTCATAATTTGTTTCGTTCATCTGTAAACGGCTACATACAAAAACACGACCCCAATTTGGATTTTCCGAAACCGTTCCGTGCCTGATGTTGGATACCGCTCCTAACGTAAAAATATTTGTTCACCGTTAGTAAGCTTATATCTCATTTGCGACTTTCTAAACTCTTCCGTACCTTCGTACACAATTACTCACAGGGCTTTTGATCAGCTTAGTCACAACCCCTATCTTTCTGTTCTTAGTTCTTCTAATCTTTATTGTATACCCTGATATAACCCAAAGCGTATATAAAGGATAAGCTTAGAATAAGTGAACTTTTTCACGACACGCTTGAAGTATTGTACAGAAGAATTACCGAGTTCCGAACCTATAGTGCTTGTTAGATTTTGTGTATTAAGTTTAGTATTAATAAAGTTTTATACTAAAACATCGGAATCCAACACTGATAATACATATAAATCGACCTTAATGCGCACGGAGGTCGCAACTATCCCGTTTCACGATGATAAACAACGTTGTAAGAGTGGACTATGTACTAGGGTAACTGTCTCAATTATATGGAGGGATAACTACGTATTCACGCATTAAAGGGTTACACCACTTTAAAAATTGTTTAAAAACAAAAAAATATTTTTATAATACTTTGGTTACAAAACAAAGTATAACAAAGAAGATAATATAATAATAAAAGTAATAGTACTAAAAAAGAAAGAAATAATAAAATATGACGTATAACTGAAACTAATGATAATCATGACAAAATATAATAATAATGGTAACAATAACTATTATAATAATAATAATAATTTTTATGAGTTTTTAACATTACGATTTTTCTTTCAAAGGATAGTTTATAGTTTATAGTCTTGAGAATAAGACTCCGTCAGTCGTAATATAATGCGGTCGAGCAGAATAAAGGAAATTTATTAGTTTTTCAATTCTGTACACGAAATATTATTATGTAAAATTTTCAACGCGTTTTTTTTTAAATAACATTTTTAAAATTGACATGGAACATAACTCTTACAACTTTCATTAGATTGTCTTGAAATTTAAAAAGGATCTTTTCAATCAACGAACTAGATAATTACGTAGAGATATTGCGATATATTAAAGATTGTTAAAGATTGGCCTTGTTCAGGCGCTTTCATACCCAATTTTTAGGTCATAAATGACATTTTTTCTTTAAATGTTCAGCATTTTTACAAAAACCCATATTTTTAAAACCCCTACCCATTTCTTTAGTTAATGTCGTATAGACAAATTTTTCATTTTAGGTTTAACCATGTTCCAGTTATCTGGCACGCCGGTTTGGCGCTCCTAAAAAAGAAGCTTACGTGGATCGATTCCAGGGACGCAATTTTGCTTGAAAAAAAAAAAGAAAAAAAAAACAATTTTTTGTATACTTCGATAGTTGTATAATAACTTCAAAAAGAATTGTCAAACATAACAATCTTTATAAGTAGACTGCAGATTTTTATGGAAAATAAAATTTCTACAAGCACAAATGAAGAATTGAAACTTGAATAGTGAGTATGTTTAATTTTCTAAATCTTGTGATTTATAGTATATTTTTGATATTTTGTGTATTTTAGCATTTGTCAAAATAGCCTCGTAGATTTTTGTGCATCTAGAATGATCATAAAGACATAAAAATCTACAGTCTATTTATAAAATATCATAGTGCTGTAACCCCTTAAAGACATTGTATTTGAACAATACCTACAATACTTCCTTTTATAATATATTTCACTTCCTATTTTATTCAGAGGAATTAAAACTTTTCTACTTTAGATTCTTTTATTTATTAAATATCATATTTCAATTTTGAACCTGACATTTTCGCCGCGATTTTGAGTAAAAGCACTGAAAAGTCGCATTTATACGCAAATAAAAGTAGATAGTGTAGATATTTTTAGATTTTTAGATAATAGAGTATCTGTATTTAAAAACGGAAAGTAAAGTAAATTATAGTATTCAGTAACATAAGCACTTCTGTTTGGAAGACTCCGTAATAAGTGCAATAACTCTTTTCTTTTTTTTCTTCGGCATTTCATTAATTTTTAATGATTATGTAAAAGAATTATTATGCGAAGATTTCAGAAGAATTAAACTTACTTAGAACTTACGAATCATCAATAGTTTGTTATAATTTTTTAGTAAAAATCCTGCGGAACCTTTTATGTATCCGTAATTGAAAGTCCGAAATTTGAGACGGTCCCAAAACAATTCCACGGACGTCTTTCTGGATTTTTTTTGCTGCATCCGTTCTGCTTTAGACACGAACCTCGGAGGCATTTTCGTGTACTTGTAGGTTCGAGTAACACTGATATCACGGTGAATTTAAATGACTACATAATGATGGGTCTCGTTAACCGATTTACAGACATCGCTAGATTCCATACGACGAGCAAAATAAACCTACCCGATTTTTCAAGGAACGTTCCATTTTCGCAAACGAGCGTCCCCGTCGCCGTCACCTGACGCTCGTTGGTTTACCGATCGATAATTTAAATGGTATTACCAGGGAAAGTTTAAGAAACGGGTGAAACCGAGCGTGGATACCGTAACGGCATTGAAGGCATTGCGTCACATACATATTTGTATGCTAACATTTTCATTAACGTTAAAATGAAACCTCAAGCGCATCGTGATATTTCAGGTAATTCCACCGAGTGAATATAAAGCGTAACGGCACTGTGGGCGCACAAGTAAATTGATATTGCGGATCAAAATATGAAACGCTTCGTGTTCGCTTGAAAAAGAGTTCAGTTCGTTTGAAGAAGTTCAACAGAAATTTTTAAGATTTGCTTCGGGAGTCCTTGGTAACCCCATGGATATCACTCATAATGATTACGATAATACATATACATGAAGTACTGAATTTGCAAACACTCTCTGATCAAAGGTTCAACCAATAATAAATAGTTCATAATATTAACTGCTCAGAGCTTGTTGAGCGGATAAATATATATGCACCTCAAGGGCTCTTTGGAAATAACAAATTATTCGTTTCCAAATTACCGAATTACAGGTTAATCGGCAAACAGAACCAAGGGACTTACTATCTCACTCAATTCTTTATTCAAGCTAGTCAAATCATATAGATTTCATAGACAATTTTATAGTTATACAATACGAACCAGACACTTGAAACTATCTATTAGTATAAGGAAATTTACAAACGTGTAACTTGTTCAAATTTTATAGTATTTTTTGCCAAATTTGGCAAAATGTAATCTGATTACAAATCACAAATTCTGATTAAAATATAACTGTTCATTCCATTACGAGTTATTCTCTGTAATTTTTAGTTGTTACTGACTATAATTTGACTGTGTAGATAATAAAGATTAACGATTGCAGAAAATACTGTGTAATTGAATTGGTAATTGAGATTTTTAGTTTCTGTTTTTTGCTTATGTAACTTATTATGTTATAAATAAACAAAATTTCCCCCCATTTAGATCGTGCAATACGTAAGAAGGGAAATTTCTTGGTTTTTGCAGAACGTTCCTACGTGCATCGGCGAATGTCTGGACGATGAATAATTGCGCTGTTTCGAGGCGGCTTATGCCACCTCGCGAATAAATGATAGGCTTGGACCGCGTATCACGATATGTCGTGCGCGACACACAATGCGCGTGCATACATTGACGAATGTCTCGTCGTCGAGGGAAAGGGAATGACGTCAATTCGCTGGAGGGTGAAAAAGGGCTGGACGAGGATTTTTTATTTATGCCGCGTGCGTACTTCACGACCACTTTAATTTCTTCGCGGCTTCGAGCTACGTTATCGCGAGTGTTTTGCTAGTCTTTTGCGTTCCGCCCGAGAATCCCGTGAAAAATCGCCGTTCCGAAGTAATTGATATAATACCGGTATTTTTCGGTTATTTTGGAGATATCTCCCAAATATCTCCAAAATATCTCCAAAATAACCGAAAAATACCGGTATTATACCGGTTATTTCGGTTTCGGTATAAATCCCTATTTAAAAGCTCACCATTGTCGCGATCTAATTAACCGACAACGACACGACGGCGACGAGCCACAGAAAACTACAACCATTGACTGCGCGCCTTCCCCTGGCACAATTAGACGGAAATGCACTCGTGTCCGGTGAACCCCAGCATCGGGACGCCTCGAAACGCCATGGAGAGCGTCTTGACGCGAGACAAAAGTCTTCTGAAGAGGCCAGGGGGATACGCGGAGCGGAGAGAGGAATCTCAAAGGGGTAATGAGGCCGGTGGGTGGAAAGCAGTGGGTGCAGATCTAGGTTACCTGCATATTATGCAACCAACACTGCTGCAATTCCGCGGTTGCACGTGCAACCGTGTGCACATGCACGTGGATCGTCGGTCGCACCGCGTTCGGACCGTCCGAACCGTTCTCCGTCTAATTAGTAATTAACGGATTAACGTATCGATGCGGAACACGGAAGATCTCGCGATGAGACTTCCCTCGTGTTCGCGAGCACGAAACTTTTCTCTCGTTTTTTCGCCTTGAAGCGAAACGTAGAAAAGACCGGGAATAGATGACTAATAATGTTAGTTGTCTAATTCCTTCTAATTATTATCTTGTAGATTAATTAACACTTCTATTCCTGGTATTGAAACATGTACATGAATGTAATTCTGTTTCGTGACAGACACTAGCACCTTATATTAGTAAGAACAAAAAGTCTAAAAACATTCGCGGTAAGTAAATATTTTTGCATCGACTATTTATGAATTCCTTTCTTTCTAATCATCATATGGTTCGTTATAATAAACATCGATGACCAAATAAATATTTTCTTGTGCTCTGATAATAAATGTCAAGTCAACTAATCCCACAGTCAGGGTTTATTGACATATTTTGATTATATTTTTTATTGATACTAATTAATAAGTAAAATAAATAGTATTAGTCCAAGGTGAGAGCCCTGAGGAATTCTCGAAGTAGCTTTACTTTCTCTCGAGTGGAAATGATTAAATTTTAGGATTTGAACTCAATCAGATAAAAAAACTGTAATCGTTTCACATAGTACGCAACAATAATTCCAAAAGCATTAGAATTGACAATTAATACAGAATGGCTTATAGAATCATCAGAAATTATTCAGCTAATTTCACATTCTCTTTAATCTGCGAATCGATAGAAATCGTACAGGAAGCAGGAAGAAGACTCGCAGATTTGCCTCTCGTTAGATTGTTCGCGCGCTGGTCAGTGCATCTCGATAACTCGGTTTCGCTTGCTTTCACCGCGATTCATATCGATCTGGCCGGTGATAATCATTAAATCACAGATCCGAGAAAGTCGTAATGAACAGTTGGCTGCAATTACTGTTTCCACTGTCGATTATTTTTAACTTGCGATGGTTTTCTCGATCGACCGAACTTTCCCGGAAATTTGTTAACAAAATTTCTTTCCGAAACGATTTTTCTTCTGGCGAGAGTATTAAAAGAGACGCGAATCGAGGGTTCGATTCGAGCAACGCTTTGCGGAGAATTTATTTCGAGAGTCGCGGGAAGAACTTCCGAGGGTCAAACGCGCAACAACCATGAGTCGTCACCTTGAATTTTCTCGAGTGCACGTCCAAAACAGTCGCGAGTTCAACGTCCTGCGCCTTAGGATACAACGCCCTCGCGTTGTTTTGATATAACTCGCCTACTGCGCGTTTTGTTGTCCCCGCGATTATCGCGAGAGAAGAACAGCTGACCTCGGTCCGTTATTCGAAGCCGCTGAAAGTCACACGCGCTGTTCTCTGATGAGACGTTGAGGACGATCGTACGTTGGGTCGTTGACGTTAACGAGAGTCGAAAAAGACCGTTCGCGGTTCGAGAAATAATTTGCGAGCCAGGAGAGATGGGGGCGGCCATCGGACCGGAGAAAATGCTAGCGTGCCAAAAATATTCGTTTCTTCTT
This sequence comes from Perdita meconis, assembly GCA_030770465.2. Taxonomy (NCBI): domain Eukaryota; kingdom Metazoa; phylum Arthropoda; class Insecta; order Hymenoptera; family Andrenidae; genus Perdita; species Perdita meconis. The sequence goes on from JASKOS020000004.1 coordinate 7,358,017, forward strand.
GTTCTTATTTCGCAACTAAATTTTGACTTTTTCAACTTCCACAAGTAAAGGAGACCGAAGCTAATTAACTAACGTTTTTAATTTTTTTTCAACGAATCATTGATATTTTTCGGTTCTTAATATCTAATTTAATTACTTTCTAACTAAGAAAAAAAATTTACGTAATTTCCAAAGATTGGCGTGAGAAACCGAGCAGATCATGTTAGCAGAATTTGTCGTCAGGTCTGTCAGCAGTATCGGCACGAATTCTACTGCCAATCTGCCGTCAGACCGACAGCAGATCTGCCAACAGGTTATGTCAGTAGGACCTGCTCGGTTTCTGCCCCCAATCTGTTACGTTACAATCCTGTACATTAGTAACTCTGCTGCCAATCTAACAACAAATGCTGTAATGGTAGATTCTGTGAAGATCTGCTTGCTCTGGGTATATGAACAGTTAACAGTTTTTGTTTAATAATGGTGAGTGCGTGTTACAGTTTTAGTCTAAACGTACACTTTGTACTTTCATGAATCTTCTAATTACAATTTTTTACTTTTCAACCTTTACGAATGGAAAATGAAACTAGGATGTATTCAATTAATTAAACTATCATTGCAACTACAAAGAATATGTTTTATATATTATATTTTTTAATATAATAATTGAATACATATTCTTTGTCACACATTTAATTGATTCTATTCTTAACCTTTCCTTTGTCGATCATATTCTTGTTTATTGTTTTTATCGATTCTCTGATTCTTTATGAAAATAATCGATTCTTAAGTACCGAGCTTTATTAACGTCGATTCTTAAGTATCGATTAAGTATGCAGACTTAATTTTTAAAATATAACAATATAAGTAAGAGACGCCCCAGATCTTGTGTTACGCATAATACTTTGGTATTAAAAACTATACATGTAACAATAATATTACACATTTACGAAGAAATTTAAGTTTAAGGTCTATTTACTTGTATCCAATTTTTTATTTTTTTCCTAATGTCGTCTTTGTTAAGTGTTAGTGCTTTTGACCCGTTTTGCAAATTGTTAAACACTTTAATTGCACATATATTACAGTTTTCAGTACTAATAGGTTTGTTTAATTTACTAAAATATCTCATATGTATTATATTACATTGTACATCAGTCCTATGCATAGATAATTCGAACATGCCTGTGTAGGATTTACATTGTATGTACATTTCATGTACTCTATGTACCATACCTGATTAAATAAATAAATAAATAAATAAATAAATAAATAAATACTACTTCTCCCTACGTTTTTCCCTTTTTTTTTTTTTTATATGTACCAAAGGTTTTACTCCGTTAATAAACAAATAAATAAATAATTACCAAACCAAACCGACGTGTTTCGCAACGGAATCGAATAAACAGTCAAACTCATTTCCCTCGAAGAGGCAGAAGGAAGGACCGGGTTCAATTCGTTGGGACGAAAATCGCGAGACTTGGCTAGAAGTTCCTATAAATATCGAATAGAGGGCTATAGTTCGCGATGTGGTATCGCGACGTAGCCAAGGTGCAATGCAGGCTGCACAAGCTACATCATCCCCGAACAAGGTTGCGGTAAACGGTCTCGTCTCTCAGATAACGCATGCAACTCCTGTCTTCCATTTCGCACGGATCGGGCTTACATAAGGCACCGCGGTATTATGTCTTGTCAACGGCAAGCGCCGGTGCAGCGTGAAGCGATTAGTTGCGAAACGGCTCGAATACAGAAGCGAGTGCGTTCGACGCGCCTTCGCGATTCGTTAATGAAGATTTCAGAGCGGAAACGCGGTTAGAACGAGTTTGGAAATTGAGCGAGACCACGCGACCGGCCGTGGTCGAACGGTAGAGAGGATTTTAGAGTGTAACTAGGCGACGCGACGCGATGGATAGAAACAACTCCTCGGTCTAAGCAGCAGCTGCTTAATACCGTAGACGGCGCAGCGACTGTTTTCCCGCAGTTTTGTTTAATTAAGCCTCGAATTTCCTTCCATCGTCGACCACGAAAAGTTCGACGATAATTCAACGACTACAAAGCATGCCGTCACATTTTCCACAAATTATGTATTAATTAGCGCCCGTTTCAGCGGTTCGGAAATGATCACGCGCAAAGGCAGCTGACCTATGCATCGGGTAATAGTTTCGTAACAATTTTCATAATATTCGCAATACAGTTATCAGAGTGTTTGACGAGGTTTTAAAAAGGGGAATTATCGAGCAACGCGGAGCTTTTTCCTCCGCGAAGCGCTCGGAAGAGCGAGCAGCCGTGCTTTTGCTACACCGAGGTAACCGTGCACAAGTGCAAGGTGCACGAAACGCGAAGGATGTGCTACTTGTACACGAGAAAGTGGAGCCATGCGAGGAAACTTTACGAGTCTGTGCGATTAGTCCGATGACTCATCGTTGTACTAGATTTGAGATCGTAAAAGTACGACAGACCTCGCGATACTGTCCTTACTTTATTACGTATACGAACAGGTTGCGGTGCACGTGTACGTGTATTCCTAGATGGACTTTCGATAATGCGCCAGCAGTTTCGATCAAACACAGCAATGCAAAGAGTTGTAAAAAGTGTGTTAGTCTACAAAAAATTATCATATTCAAGTATCATTACATTTTGCTATTTTCATTGAAAAAAATGAAAAAACACATTATAAATACAGTTCCTGAATTGATCGTGATATGGTGCTCGGCGTTGTGTTGCATTTTTCACCCAATTAGTCGCAAGATATCTCCACCAGTTCTTAGAACCGGCTTCGCGAAATGAGCCTCTGTGTTGCATAGAGAAATAAACTAACAATCGGCGATAGAGCACTGCTAATCATTATTAATTAGCTGACTTTCATTTCACTCGTATTTGGTCTTTATCTATAAACTTCATCTCTGAACTCATTAAACAAGCTTATGAAAAAAATTCGGATTTGCTAGAACTCTATCTTCCCTGATTGTGTTCTCATCTGAACTGAACTAATTGTAAGTTGAACTCAACTGAGTTGAAGTGAACTGAGTTTAACGCAACTGAGTTGAACTGAACAGCAAGGGCGTGTTGAAATCCGCAAAGCTATTCAACAGTAGAGTACAGGAAGACTTTTAATAGACGCAGCGGAAGGGCTACGCCGATAGTATTTTCGATTTATGCATTCTGTCGTCACGGAACGCACGAGTGTTCCGGTGCACACGAACGGCTGGTAAACACGTACGCATCCTGCTTGTACGAACGGTTCTTCGGCAATGTGGGTCAGCACGTTTACACGACCGGCTCTCGGCTTATCTCGCGGCTGTTTAAGCTGCATACGTTTCGACAACTTTTACAAATCAATCTCAAGAAAGAGTGCTACTCGAGAAGGGGCGGAACAGTAGCGGCAAAAAGGGCTTTTAGTACACAAAGCTCGAGTGGTACAAGCTGATAAGGGGGTCGAAGGAGGTTGAAAGCGTAGAGCGCTTTAACCCCGATACACGCCAAGTTTCGAGCAGTTAATATGGTCACAATGTGAACTGTACATGTATGTTTCCTTTTTCTTGATTAAGGGAAGCTGGATTACTAATAAGCTTAGTTGAATAATTCGTTCTAACTATTTTATTATAACTTAATTAACTATTTCTAAGAAACTATTTAGTTTCTATTCACAGTATTGGAACATGCAAATAACTGGCTCAAAAGAAGCTAAGATTATAAAAGTTAGTCAACTAGTCCTGGTCTGTTCTACTAGTTAACTATAATGCAGTAATTAAATTCCAAAGCACTAATAAATTAATAAGGATGAAGTCTAGTAACATTAAAAATAAGCGAAAATCTTTGAAGATTGGAAGGATGTATCTTTACACAATAGTAAAAACCCCCGCAAAATTTTAGAAAAATTGATTGAATAACTTTTAAACTATCATGGGAAAGCTCAATAGTGAGAAATATAACTGCAAAATTAAGTCTACTAAATAATAGACCAAAATTTTTGAAGTCTTATTTACAAATGAAATTCCCGACAAATGGATACGATCAACACTGACTAAACACATTAACACACTTTTCACTGATTTTCATATAAATAAAAAGGAAAATTATAGTTTATTTTATTTTTTCATTGCAACAAGTTCATAATAAAAGATCAAATATTCAATACATTAAAAAATAAAATAAAAAGTTATAACGAATTCAACTGAATTTATCATAAAAATACATCATTACCATTTCTGGATATTTTGGAAATTGATTAACCACTGCTAAAAATTGTAATTGTTACTGAAGTTCATCCTTAAATTTGTTCGTCAAGGTAGGTTCGTTAAAGTAGCATGTGTGAGCGTAAATGTGTACATTCTGCTGCAGTACACGTTCAAGTACTTTACGACGGAAGATTAGACACGTTTAAAAAAAATCCCTGACTTATGTAGATTAAATCTACAAGCGCTGTGCAGTCGTAGTCATGAAATTCTCGCGGCGTTAAGTTAAAGCGCATAAATTAAACCTTTCGCGTGTCCTTGAAAGAAACGAAGTTTGCACAAGAACATTAAAAAACAGGTAAATATTGTACTGCAATTGACGATTTCCAAAGGCAAAATAAAGGCTGTCACACACTTTGGGGAAGAGCGCGGCGAAGCGGAGAGAAAAGTTAATTAGTAAACAATAAAATCTTATAGAATCGTCGTGTATTTTGGCGAAGCTGAGTGATGCGAAGCGAAAATAAAAATGACAAATTTTGTAATGTTCTCGTCGTTAAAAAATTTCGCCTATGAAATGTCGCAGGTTTTTTGAAATGATTCTGTTAGTCTATAATTTCAATCTACAACTACTCAATATTCTATCAATGTATACCACGCGTCTTAACACAAAAATACTTGAAACTCAACTAGAAATCGGGAGGAACTTTCGCACACACATAATATTATAAAAAAAAGAAGCCCTTCCATTTATTAAATAAATAAATAAATAAATAAAGGTTGAAAACAATTTCTATATTTGTTTCGCTTTTCCGCGCGTCGCCAAAGTGCGCGACAGCTTTGAATGGTCGATATTTCGTCTCGATTGATCCGCGAGTCCGTGCAATTCGGTGGAACCTCGCGACTCTTTATCAGATTAAACGAGACGCGCTGGAATTCGTGGTTTTGTCGACGCCGTGAATTATGTTGTCATAAGAAAATTGGCACGGGTTTATCCTTAACCCTTTTAGCCGGGGCAATTTTAGTCGTGGCTCGAATTAGATCTAGATAACTGTTCGCGGCGAAACAGCGGTATTCTTCTAAAATTAAAATCCCGCGCCGACCATTTCCGCGTTTTCACTGTTGCCCGCATTGCGTACGCGCCAGCTAATAACGTCTCCATCGATTCACGACTCGCGATAGATTAAATGAGATTCAACGAGATCGACGATAAGTCCCCGACACTTCTTCGCTGTGCACGCGCGCGACCGCCTTTACGTAATACCGTTCAAACATATCATCAATTTCCCCCGGAGCGTTATTTACTTTCCGAGGTAAGAAAGTTGCTCTGGAATCCACCGGAACACAGTAGACGTTGCTCTGTCGATCACCTAACAGGATCCTAATTACGTGGAACGGTCAAATTTAAACGCGATTAAATTGATTCCTGTCGAAACTCAGCGCAGTTCCTATATGAACAACGACGGCACTCGAATCTGGGAGTGTAATTGAACTCCGACCTTGGCACGATATCAATTATGCGCATGTAAATGGTTCGTGTTGAATCCGCGTTCGTTGCAGGGGACTCTTGTATCGATATGACGTAATTATATTGAAGAAATTATTGCCAGCGTCAAATAATTATCGACGAGTCGACGAGCGTCCAATATTTAAGCCCTGTGTCCACGGTCTAACTATTTATCCTGTTACGATTGGTTGTAAAAATTAGCAACGTTTATGGGAAAATGGGACGCGCAGTATTTTCCGTAACATGTTTTTGTCCGAGATTTTCATCTGAATTGTCCGTTTTCAGGATCCAATTTCTAGTAATTTTTTGTCGGAACTAGAACTTGAAGACAGTTCTTGGACCGTGGACACAGGGCTTTACAATTGCGAGCAATTAGAACAGTTCATGAGATGATCTAAACTACGGAAAAGTGTGGGATCTGACTACCAGGACCGTTCCTGCGTTGTTGCTAACCCAGGTGCAAAAATTTCTCTTTTAGTTGTTAATTTACTTCTCCGATTTCAAGTCTTTAAATCTACATCTTCTAATTTTTTAAATATCCAATTTCAAATCTTCGAATCCCTAAGTACCAACATTCAAATTTCCAATTTTGGGATTTTAAATCTCTAAAAGTTGACACTTTCTGGTTTCCCACCCGCAAATCTGACTGCTATTTCTATTTACTTGTAACAACTCCCAAAATTGGTTTCGGTTCGTAATTTCCTCATCTCGAACACATCTTTCTAGATGATCGCAAAGGAATTCAATTTGATAGTAGTTAAAACTCTGAGATAGCAAAACTATGTTCTTCAGTACATTCAGTGTTGACTCAAAAAAAGGTTGAGTTTCAGAACCTAGCGCAGCCCTTTTTCGAGTCGAGTTCGATCTCGGTCACAACGAACGAGGAGACTCGTACCGGCGAAGTGAGGATAGAGAAATCCCTTTTTCGAATCAAACTCAAGCGTCGTTCTTTGAATCAACACTGTAAGATTGACCTTATATCGGAACAGTACTGTATTTTCAAAGGGTTTTGTTTTAACAAGGTATACACGCTGCTAATAAAGTATCTCTAAGTCTTTTACGTATCAAAAGCGCATAAAAATCGGCGTGATGCAATTAATAAATCTCCCTTGAAAGATATCCTAAATTTTTACCGATACTCTGCCTACTTTTTCAATTTTACAGACACTGATGTAAACGTTTTTTCCATCACATTTAATGACACAGGATTACGTGGTTCTATGATCCAACAATTCTATGATTCCTGAGGAATAAAGTGAGTCAACTGACGCAACCAGTGACTTTGCGTGATTTCAGAAACGATGCGAAACATAGGTGACACGAAGCTTGTTCGGTCCACTCTAAAAAAAAAAAGAAAAAAAAGAAACAAAGTTCTAGTCTCAAGGCGTCTTCGGAGCGCAAAAAAGATCTCTGAGTAATTGTTAAACGAATGCGATGATGAAGTCGAAATTAACGACCAAAAACTGATAAAACCAGAATGCAAAAAGATAACGAAAGGACTCGCGAAAAAAACTAGCCATTTGCGTGAAAATTTGTAAAGCAGCCGCGCGAACCTTTTTAAATACCCATTATCCGAAAGGAGATTCGATTTATCAACGATGCTGATTTATCAAACTGATTAACAGCGTCAATATTTTGGCAAGAGGTAGTAAGCACAATGAAAGATAAGGCGACCGTAGAATTGTATAAAGGCAGAGGCGCGATAAACGTAACGAACGTAATGAACAGCTGCTTTTCACTTTTCACGCGCGATACATATTTTCTTTCGCAACTGCCTCGATAGCTGCGCAGAAGTTGAGCATTATGCCAGCACGTGTCTTCCTTTGCGCGTGTTCAGTCTGACGCAACGAGCGCTCGTAGTGCGTAGGACCAGCCTTTGGAAACCACCGAAAACGACGTACAAACGCGGGGGTCCGTCGCCTCGTTAAAAAAAAAATAAAGAACTAACCTAAAACGATTCGAGATAACCTTTGCGTTCAACTTGGGCGTATTGATTCCTGCGGCATACACCGAATCGCTGTTATATGCGGTTTCGTCGCGTCACTTTTACGCAATTCGCCGAGAAAATGAATAAGAAAATGGAAAGGCTGAGGTCGAGATTCGATCACGATAGAGATGAGTCAGAAGGTCAAAGGTAACGACGACTGCGGTCGTAATTTATAGTCATCTATACTGTCTATCCCAAAATACGTGGTCCGCACGTGTGCAGCAGAAATGCGTCACAAGATTTGCGAGCGCACGAGATTTATTACGAAGACAGGAAATGTGAGACAGAGATCGCGGAAACCGATTAAAAATACTGAAAATTATACTGATTATCTGCACCGTAACAAGACTTCGAAATTGCAAAGCTGACGCAATTGTCTGACTTAACCTTCACGCGTTCTTCGGGTCGTTTTCGACCCAATCAAATTTTCCACGTTCTCTAATGATTTTCTAATTTCAAGAAAAGTTTAGAAAAACGAAAGCTAAAATTTGAGTTTCTTGCTGCTTGACAATATATTCAGAACTTGATATTATTCATAGCAATTGTAAATTGTAGGTTAGTTACAAAGTAATTCGAATACTTATAATAAAAATTATACATCAGTGTTTTTTAAGAGGAACTCACTAAGGTTAACTTATATTAGGGTAAAACACCAATTTACTGTCGCATTGAAATTTGATTCTGACGTTATTTCTGTACTTGTTCGCCATAAACACAAGTTTTCAAATGACCTTTGGCAATACGTCATTCCATTAAAAAAACAGCCTTGAAATTTCAGAAAATATAACCTTGAGAAAAACATCTTCATCATAACTGCCTCTCCGTAGAGAATATTTTTTCCAGAGAATTTATCATATCATTAAAAACGACATCAGTGGCTCAGAATAATAGAGGTGTAACTCGCATTATCGATTTTTCAAGAAAAAGGAAACATAACCTTGATTTTAGGTGCTAAATTATTATTGATACCACGCAACAATAGTATAGCCCAAGCTTTATAAAAATAGGTAGAAATGGAACTTCCATACGGAAATACTTCAATGTTATTCTGATACTTCAAAAATGTCTATAGTTTTGTTATTAACCCCTTGCTCTACACTTTTTTCAGGCTACTGATGCATAAATTATTTTAAACCGTGGATAAAAACACAAACTATGTAATTATTAATTGAGTAAGATCCAAAAATAAATGTAGATTTGTGATTATACCCTTAAAATCGAAATATGGCACAAATAAAAAATAAATAAAAACTTCCTACTTGCACATACAGTTTCATAATTTTCTAAATTTTTGAGGTCCCCAACTTCCCTTGTAAGATTGTTACGAAAGTTCATCCTTAATAAGTGAAAGGGGATACGGGAAATGTAACAAATGAATATGTAACTCTTCCTATTAATGAGCCTGTACCAATTAGTGTGCTTTCACATTTAAATAAATACTGAAAAAAGAATTCCTCCAAGAAATGAAAGAATAACATTTTTTTTAAATTAAGTTAAACTGTTAAGTTTAATGAGAAAAAAATGTTTTTCCTTTATTTCTAGAAGTATTTATTTTCTACAATTTATTTAAATATAAAAGCACTGATAGGTTCCAGCTCACTAATATAATATAACCAGTTAAATAGAATAAATAAGAATGACAATAAATGAGTCTTTCACTCCAATGTGAATCTGTGTGTGTTCCGATTCCCGAATCGACAACGACGCGTTAATTCAATTTGTTCCTTCGGTCCGTTAAAGTCAGAGCTGTGGAGTCGGTAGTCAAAATTCACGACTCTGGCTCTTGACTCCGACTCCGCAGCTATGGTTAAAATCCGTGTAGCAATAACTCGAACACGGAACTCGTACAGAAATACGCACGTCGTGAATCGACTGTAGGAATCCGTGTTGACGCTCGCCAGGGCGCTCTAACCACCTGACCGAAGTGGCACACATACGAATCGTACAAACGCGTAGCTTATTGTATAACAATTGACATTCGTATCGGTCGCGTGTCATTCGTAGTCGGAAAGTCGAAGGCACGGGGAAAAGGGGATCCGGCGTTCGCGAAGCTGTTAAAAAAAGCTGGCGACCTTTAAAGGGCCGTCACGTCCGTGCGGAGCGGAGCGGAGAGAGAGAGAGATCCTCGGACGAAGTACACGCGCGTGGCGAGGGACAAGATATACGCATTAACCGAGCCTCTCCTCTCGCTCGCTTTGTCGCGCTCTCTTTCGTTCTCGCGAGACATAATACACCTACGAGCAGAACGTTTACTCGGCCACTGCGTTACCCACGCATGTGTCAACCCAGGAAATCGTGTTCGATCATCTCGAGCGGTGGTCACGGCTCGGCCCCTTCAGGGTGAAGGAAACGGAGAAAAAGCACAAGGTTCGCAATATGGTATCGCGATGCAGGTGAATAACATGGTGTCCCTTTGTGGCGGAGCACGCGACACACAGTCGCGCACCACCACGGGCAAAGCGTTTACGCGATGGACGCAGAGAGAAAAAGAGAGAAAAAGAGAGAGAGAGAGAGAGAGAAGCAGACGGAAGACGGACGAACGCTCTGTGTCCGTCCTTGTCGCTCAACTCGACGAAGAGCACGGACGAGCTGTCAGACAGCGAAAGAGAAACGAGAATCGTTGCGTTACTCACCGATTTATAGTATCACTCGAGGTAGCACGATCCACCGAGCCGGGAGCCGTTCCCGTGGGTCAAATGATCTCGACGAGCCCCATGGCCTTCCCGAACTATCGACGCACCTCCTAGACCAGTCCTCGACTTGGCAGTCGTTCTGTCAGCGCGCACGCGAAAACCCTTTCGATCGTCTGTTGCCGTCGAAAGCTGACAGGAGACGTTCGACGAGCTCGAGACTGAGGCTGGAGCAGTGCGAGGACTCGCGACCACCACGAAGGTCTGTTGCCAACTGACCCAGCCAGTGACAGCTCTCTGCGGACCACCAGGCTACCAACGAGGGTTCGATAAAAGTAACTGCTTATCCCCACCGACACAATGTTGCACAAAGATTATCTGCAATCGAGAGACGTTCCTCAAGTCAAAATCCAAGGAAATAGGAATGATTCTGATGGATATTGTTCTATCTTCGATCGTCACGGTACGGAAAATGTGTATTACTTTACCTAGAGTCGAGGTTTTCGTCACAATGTCAGGAAACCACTTATCGGAATTGAACAGGGAACTGCGACGGAAGGAAACGGTTTAAATTGAACATTCTTAACTCGTTGGCGACACGTTTGACAATTTACGAGAGATACACTTCGCGATTATGACTCCTACTTCGCGGAAGAACCGTCAAACTCGTAGATATTACTTTTTTTCTGAAACGGAGTTCGCGTTCGAGGGACGCCAATACCTTGGGCGAGAAGGGATTTCTTCGGTGAAAGTTGCCAGCACTGCCGATCATATGGCAATCAGCTGTAATTCACGCTCCCTCTATGAACATATGCTCTCGCTGGATTTACGAAATATACACGCGAAATGATCGATTATTTGCGGCGCATATTTTTTACGATTTTGTGGAATTTGCCAAAAATCTTGCGTAATAATTATCGCGGGATTAATACGCGCGATTGCAATGTTCAATCACGCTTGAAATCGAGCGGAGTATTTTGGCGTCAAGGTTAATTGATGTAACGGTTTATTATTTGACAGTTAAATGAGAACAAATCTAGCATTAAGCAATCGAAAAATACAAATCTTATAACACTAGCACGTGGACAATTTCAATCAGTTGTAATGAATTGATGGTTACAGGGTTGAATGTTTATTTAGAGTTCATAGAAAGCACATGATTTGACAAGATTCTTATTTTATTGCAACTTGCGTCTCGTACTCGAACAAATCGAATACAAATATAAGAAATTCTATTGCGTAGATCGCGTGTCTTTCCTCTGTATGGTCACATTAAATGCAGAAATATAAACGCTCGTTAAAAATGAGTATTTCATTGCTATTTAATCCATAAACATTTTATTTACAAGTGTTAACCAGTCGTCAAAGGACTAGTACCGAATGTACCGTCGGTCGTTACACTAATCGATTAATATCAAAATTATGTCTTGATAAAAATACGATGTGCACGAAGATTGTAATTTTTCATCAGTCTTAGAGAGATCATTTTTTGCCAGACTTTTTGATACCACCAGTGACGAGAGGCCCCCTTTGACTCGCCTTTTTCGCAGCTTCGGCTAGAGCTTTTTGTTGTTCCTTTTGTTTCTGCTTGAACGCTACGTCATCATCATCCAAAACCTTATGTTCCTTTTTCGGCGCTTTCAGGGGCTTTTTCTTTCCACCGTCTCGACCGGACATCCTACAAGCACGTTTGCAATTTTACATGACATTTACAAATCAATTTAGCATACCATACATTTTTGACATTAATGAAAAACTGATATTTCTCTGGTTTCGAATAAAATGCCAAAGTTTGATCGCTGCCCAACTGCACGAATGGTAGAAACATTGACGAACATAACCTATAAATTTGTCGTTGTATACGAACCACTGGTACTTCAGAAAATTTTTTAAATAATAATATATATTTTAAATATACAACGTGATCTAATATAATTCGCCTAAACAAATGACAGAAAATTGACGCATTTGCATAGAATTTGAAACCACATTGAAAGACGCATGCATACGCGTGGTCTAGGCTTGACACAAATTGAACAAAAGAAACTTACGATTAGTTTGACTACAATTAAACGGTCTCAAGATTTTTTTTACCTGAAGGTACTGTCGAAATTTCCAACAGAAACCAGAAGTCGATTATACAACAGCAATAAGTTAAAATTTAACGGTTTTACATCAAACGTATCTAGACAGTACGATCAAAGGTTGCTTATGTACCGATATTTATCGCTTTGTGCTTTGTGCTGACCTCTCTCGGGAGAACTGTTCAAATTTTTGCTTTTCTTTAAGGAGTTTGTGCTGCTATCTGTGCATTCTTGGTATGAATCGCACGATTTAAATAATTTTAAATTTAATGTTCGTGCATAGCCAAATTTGATCGAACAGATTTGTAAAGAATTTGCAATTGCAACATTTCTTGTTAGATTGGCAGAAGATTTGATATAGGACTGTAATGTACAGGACTGTTGGCGGATTGACGACAGAAATTGAGCAGCTCCTACTGAACCTGTTGGCAGATCTACAGACAGCCTGACGGAAAATTGGCAGCAGAAGTTGAGCAGGTACTGTTTACAAACCTGGTGGCAAGTTCTACTGACATGACTTGATCTTTCCATATGTGTTTTACTTTGTATCATAAAAAAATCATGGTATTATATTAATATTTTTTTTGCAGTATGTCCCAAAAACGTTGGAGTAATATTATTAAACTTATGTCTAAAAATGCTTTGATTATTAATATTATTCAAAATTTCAACAACCCAATTAATAATAAATAATAATGAAACTTGTATTTGTAAATAACAATTAATTTTATTATTTCAAATCATTCGTTAAGATTTATTTAAATAATAAATAATTATTTTGTCTCTTCATTTGAACTTTTAAATAATAAATAAGTTTTTATTTAAATAATCATTTAAATAGAAATTGATTTAAATCTTGCCCAACACTGACGTCAATCTGCTTCCCGACCTGCTATAATACAAGCCCTGTCTGTTTGCAAAATGGCAAATAGTTTATTATAGGGATCTTGTAGCGACTTCTAATTAGTTAAAAAAAACGAGAAATAAAATTTCATTTAATTATTTTTTTTATATAAATGCAAGGCTTAGGAAACATTGAATATGATTAAAGTTAGGGGACATCAGATAAACACGATTCTGACATCGCTGAATCGTGACTGTAGACTCCCTCCAAGCCCATAAACCGGCCATATTCGTACGCACACAGTTCGTTGAACTATAAGCAAACAGAAGTTATTTTGAATCAGTGTCTTTCGCTCGTGTATGAAAATATAGCTCGTTAAATACGTGTCGAGTTTCGAATTCGGAAGTGTGTAGTGTTAAAAAATGCATTTGAATTTGAATTTAATTGCAGCTGCATGCGAAGGTATGGGAATTGGTGTGAATGGAAGGTTGCCATGGGAACTAAGGTAACACGTTCTGTAACCTTAAAATGCAATTCAACGTCAGTCTTTTGTCTTCTAATCTATTTTTTCGCGATAATATAGAAGCGAATTGGCGTTTTTCTCAACAATGACTACGAAAACAAAAGACCAAAATAAAAAGAATGTTGTATTAATGGGGCGAAGGACGTGGAAATGTATTCCAAATAAATACAGGCCTTTAAAAAATCGAATAAACCTAGTTTTAACATCGCAATTATTGTAACACTTTATTTTATATTTTTGTTATACGCATGTGAATACAAAATTCGACAAAAAATTGAACGTATATCCGAAAATGTAGGGATTACGGTAACCAGGCACTTGTATGCAAAAGCATTCCACACGCTCTCGAGATTATTTCACAAGGACCGTTGAAAAATAAGGTTGAAAGTATATGGGTAATAGGTGGAAGTTCTGTGTACAAGGTGTTTATCAATGATATAACTTGTATTGGGATTTGACTTTGGTTTATGCGAACATTTAAAATTGAAATTGCAGGAAGCAATGGAATCTCCGTACTTTAACCGACTATATCTGACGAAAATAAAAAAACATTTCGAATGCGATACGTTTTTTCCACCTATCCCAAACAATTTTGTACTAGTAACGTAAGTACTTATAACGTGTAATAATTTCTTTTAAACGTATTTTCTAATTATTTTTTGTAATATTCCTAACTGAATTCCAGAGATCCAGACATTCCTCAAGGAGTTCAAGAAGAAAACGGCATACAGTTCGTGTACGAAGTATACGAAAAGAAATAGATCGCACTTGGATATTTTGAAAATTTGTATCTATTTTTATAGCATACCATGTGCATTGAAATGAATATAATTCGTACAAATCAGATTAACCGATTTTATTAATCCGATACTATAGAAATGAAAAATAATAAAAATTTTCCTCAATTCTTTATTACTGATCAAATATATTTCTTATCATAAAAAATCACCATAACAAGAATTTGTTAACCGGGTGGCCACTGCATTTGACGACCACCAAGGACGTGTAGATGCAAATGGTAGACCGATTGTGCACCGTGTTTGCCGTCGTTAATGACCAAACGAAAACCGTCGTCGAGGCCTTGTTGCTTTGCCACTTTTCGGGCAACTACCATTAAATGACCCAGCAAACCTTCGTCTCCGTCGTCAGCTTTCGACAGTTGTGGGATTGGTTTTCGTGGTATTACCAGAAAATGTACCGGCGCTTGGGCGTTGATATCGTGAAACGCAACACACTAATACATGAAAATTTTATTTATTTTATTTATCAAGTGAGTTACGTCAAGCAGGACAATTCCAATATCGTAAAAAGTTATGTAAGAAATTACTAAGCAACAAATTTTTATGGAATTAGTTGAAACACAAAATCATACAGAATTGTTACAATACGAAAATTGAGGACACTTTGTAAGAGGTAAATAAAATTCGAATTAGAATAATGTGAAGAAATTACCAAGTTCAATTAGACTATTTCGAGTATCAATTCTGAAAATGTGACAAGCCGGCAAATATAACCTTGTCGTTTTCAAATTGAAATAAGGAGTTCAATATTGAGAGATTACGTATTTTATTTTATTTGGTGAAATTTACCTTATCGTCCTCGTAAATTAAATTGCAGGGTATTTCCTTACGAAGTATTTTCCCGAAAATAGTATCGCCACCGCCAGAAGCGGCCTGTGCCTTTTCCACTTCGGTCGCCATTTTTCTCCAGCATGGATTGCGATGTAATAGACTACCGCTCAAACATGGCACTTGTTTTGACGAAGCTAAAGCAAGATTCAGGAGTTTCATTTCGCTTCTTCTAGAAATTGTCCGGATAATAACATCGATTCGTTAGTATTAGTAGTATTAGTAAACTGGTTACTGAAAAAATTCTGCAAACTGCACCGTACAATGTTCAAGATGCCATGTCGAAAACGACAAGTGGCGGGCGATTCGAATCGCGTGGAAGAGAACTTATTACCACAAACTAAATGTAATTTTTGAAATGTAGTTTCTGCGGTTAAACATGGATAAATATTAAAAAATTATAACTGCTACCGACTAATTAAGAATACAATGAGATCCATTTTAAAAAGAAACTCATTCAAAAGTAGAACTCGCTGTCACTATAACTATATAGACCAAAGTTTTTGAACTCTTGTTGTACGTATGTAATTGTACGTACCAATTCTTTTTAGATCTTTATAACTAGGAAATGTTCGAGGTACATTTGTATTTTCAAAATTAAAAAGAAATAAATAAAGTTATTTTTTATTTTCTGTTATATTTTTCGAAAATCGGTTCCCGCACGAAAAAAAGTTATAGGGCGGTATTCATAGTCAGTTCTTATTCTTAAGCATTTGCTTAAGTCCCTCCCTCAATATAAATACATTGTAGGAGGAAGACTTAAGCAAATGCTTAAGATTAAGAACTGACTATGAATAGAGTATAAAACATGCTTCTTATCTAGATCTACAATTTTCGTTTAACATATTTTTTTATATAGTTAAAAACAAAGCGGATATGTTAAAACAATCCAGTTTGTGTGCTTTAAAATGATTATTTGAACCCTCAATCCAGGGCCACGTTTTCCCCTTATCCGATTGGGTTCAAACTTTATACAAAATTTTTCTTTATTAATTGAAACTATTCTAGGGGGTGCCGCGAAAAAAATTCAAATGTCAAAAATAAGAGCCACCCTATGACACATAGACAAAAACACCGCCCTTCACTAGAATCGACTTCAGAGTTCTCATTATGATATTATTTAACAAAAAATACTGTAATTACATTTCTAAATCTAATTGCATTACTTTTCATTAAATTATACTGCAATTAAAGCTTTGAAAACTATTTTTTTGAAATTGTATTTTAGGCTATGTGCCCTTTTTCCATCAAATGCCTCAATTATTTTAAGTACCCCTATAAACCATCAGCGTGCAAATCGGCAGCAGATTGTCAACGGATGTAACGGAACCTGTCTGCAAATTTGTAGTCATCTGTTTCCGCATTAGGCTCCCATTTTGCAGATAAAGCCTGTATTAGCAGATCTGGAAGCAGAATGGCATCAGGAACAGAGCAGATTGTGTGGGCAGAACCTACTATTGGTCTGTCAGCAGTATCTGCTTGAATTCTGCTGCTAATCTGCCGTTAGACCGGCAGCAGATCTACCAACAGGTTATGTCAGCAGGACCTGCTCGGTTTCTGTCGTCAATCTATCAACAATCCTGTACTTAGAAATTCTGCTGCCAATCTAACAACAAATGCTGTAATAGCAGATTCTGTAAAAATCTGCTCGATCACATTTGGCTAACAGTGAAACTTGCAGTAAAACTTGAACCACGCTTCAATAATTTTCAACTACCGTCAAGGACACAATTTCTGATCAGAACCCAATTCTTTATCACCTTAGTATATAATTATCATACAATAAATTATCATGTTAAAAGTTGCTATTGACTGTGATAAAAAATTGCTCCCTTTGCTTCTTTTACTTTAGAACTTACATTATAATTTAATTATTGTTATTTTTGCACTTTTATAGATGTCAAATTGAAGATAAAACATGGATTTAGTGAAATACCACACAAATTCTGAGATTAGGTCAATGTTCACATTTACACGTTAGAGAAACCACGATAGTTACTCTTAAGCGATCAGAAATCGGGTCCTTGACGACAAAAATTTTGTAACTAATTACCTTTGAAGAACAGTTTCGATATATAAAACTATAAAATCTTTATTTTGTTGTACAGTCTTTTTAGAGGTCCTTCACACTTCCTTACAAACTGCGTCTCTTAAGTGTCTAATAAATATTGTTCGCAAAATTACCATTTATACACATACTGAACGTAACATACATTATTAAACGCTAGTAATTGTTCGATTTACATACATATATGGCAGTGTACTTTCTGGTTCTTATGCAAAAGATCCGACATCGTTCGAATGGATCTAACGGGTCAAGAGGGGCCCCAGTCTTACGAGAATAACGCTACTTAATAGTACGCTTATCATTTAAATCGAATTACATAGAAAATTAAGGCGTGGGATACGAACGAACGTTCTAACAACTTTGGAAGGCACACCTAACTTAATCGTTAAATCAAACAACTTCTGGTGCGCGTTCTATTGCACGTCCGTGCTCGCCGAACAATGTTTTCGTCTAACGTAGCTGAGAAGCATGGAATAATCGAGATAATACAGATCAGAAGTGTCGATGAAATACGATGATCGATATCGTAGAAACGAAACAACTCGAATACTAATTGGATTTTACCTAAATAAATAACATATCGATAACGCTACAACTAAATACGCTAACGATGGAAACTAAGTGTTCCTCTAAAACAGCCGTACGAATTAAATATAATAATAGTTTCGTACATTGTAACAAAACGCGCTTTGCAATTACAATTTCTAAATTAGAAGAGAATATTTATAAGCCCTGGTTAAGAAGATCCGCGTCGTATTTTATTCGCGATAGATTACACTATTTCGTTGAAAAAAAAAAAAAAAACAAAGGTTCTGCAACATTTTATCAGTTTGTACGTTCTTTTTTAAGACCGAAAGAATACTCACGAAAATTAGTCATCACGAGTTTTCTTCGAAAAAGTACCGATGTCTAAGGGCTTGAGCTGCAGTCAATCGACTATGAGGATCGAACATGATTAGACTCCGAACTAGGTCTAATCCATCTTCGTTGAGATCAGGTATTATTGCCGCTAGAGGTTTCTTTTGCCTGTAGGGAAAGGCTGTCCAACTGAGAGACACATTCTCAGGCCATTCATCTTGCGACGGAGTTCCTATCACTCTGCAAAACGAATCAGAACGTAAAGTTTAAACAGTTATTACAGGTAAACATTAAGTTTAAGTTTAACATTAACATTAAGTTAAGAAAGTCTACACAATGATTTATTGGAAAACAAATTGTGTACTAGACAGTGTTATTGTTGCAGATTATTCTCAATCTTGTATTGAAATAAGAAAGGGAAATTCGCAAGAACTGTCGCGTCTCGAATCATTTAATGCACTCGCTCGCGTAAATAATTGGCAACAATATCTAATGATTTTAGTTACTAGGATGTGAGTATGAGTATCTATTCCAGAACCATTTTGGAATTGATATAGAACCGAAAAATAACTGTTATGGAGCCGACATAATATTGATTTTAAAGAACCGAAACCGGAACTAATAACTATAACAGTTATAGCTAGACAGCGGATATTTATGCAAATTCATATTTGTAGGTGCATGGAAAAAGAACTTAAGTAAAAGTGTTTTTTACGTTCTAAATATCATAGAATGTACTTTATTATCGATATTTCATGTATTTTTGCATTTGTGTATTTTTGCATCCGTGTATCTTTATGCATTTTAGCACATTAAAAATTTCCATTAATGCAAAAACATCCGCAGCCTAGTTATAACAGTATTTCGGTTCTCATAACAGTTTCAAGAACCGCTTCTGACCGATACAGGGCCAGTGACGGTAAGATCGACTCACTGAAAAATCCTATCGAGTTGATCGCCTTCGCTCGTACCCGGAAACAAGGCTTCGAGCCGACACAACTCTGCTACTATACATCCTACGGACCAGATATCGACGGGAGTGGCGTAAGAGCAACCCAAAAGCACTTCAGGGGCACGATACCATTGCGTAACGACCTGCAAACAATAACGGTTTCAATATTCGCGCCAGTCGCGACTGCAACAAACTCCGTAGCAGCCGTACTCACCACCGAAGTTAATCTCATCTCGAAATCGTACGTCTTCGCCAAACCGAAGTCCGCGATTTTTATTCTGCCGTCTCTGGACACCAGCAGATTCTGCGGTTTCAAGTCCCTGTGTATGATCCTATGACTGTGTAAAAATTCCACACCCTTCAGTATTTCCTTCGACATCTGCTTAACCGTTTGAGACGGGATACCTGGACGCGGACACGAGGACATGTAAGAGGCGAGATCTCTTTCCACGTGCTCGAACACCAACCATAAGGTGAGTCCTCGATCCACCCGCTCCGATCTCCCGTCGGCGGAAGGCAAGTGCAGATAATTTCCCTGGCAAACGTCCAGCAATCTTACCTGTGAACGTACAGTAACACATGAAGAAAATTAATCGTGAAAGGGAGTGATGTGGACAATGACTACAGATTCTACAAGACTACACATAACTTTGTACTCGAGGGGTCATGGGTTTGGGGTCCCAAAGACCACAAATGAGCACTATGCGCGTAGCAGTATAAGTAATAATATCAATATAAGCAAATTATTAACTTCCCGATTTATAGGGAAGTTATTTATTTATGTATTTAATAAACCGGTGGACCTCTTTTTCTTATAATACAATGAGTGTTAAGACGCACAGAATAAAGACACTTTTTTATTCGTAACGTCGAATAAACTTTTCATCTGTATCTATATCTTTATGCGAACGTTTATTCGAAGTTCAAATAATTTCGGCGAGCGTCTTTTTCTTGAAACCAGGTGTTCCTAGGCTAGGCTAGGCTAGCGAAGCAGCATTCCCTTGGCTGAAGACTACAATGTAAGCGTTTGGAAGAAACATATGAGCCGCTGTAACGTAAAGCCGTGTACGCACACTGCGTGGCTGCCTCGCGTCGCTCCTTGTTTCGGTGTATGAAAATAAAGTGAGACAACGCAAAATAGTTGATTGCGGACGTTGTCTCGCTTCTTTTTTATACTCTACAATCTACAATAAGGTAGCGGCCTGAGCCTCACGAGGAAGCCTCGCAGTGTGCGTACATCGCTTTATGTTATGGACGCATTCAGACACTGATTCTCGTAAGATACGGTATTGCGATATCAATTTTGGTATCCGCCGTCAGTCGGCCGCCTGCAACTTTGTTTGTACGCTGCGACGGACGTTCTTTTTAACGGACATTGAAGCTATGATGATGCACTGAACTGTAAACTACCTGGAATGAGCAGTACGTGTGTAAGCAGTCGTGCAGACAGAGAGGATAAAACGTGGTTTCTCTGTTTCTCTCTTATACACGTCGCGTGGATAAGCTATAGTCGTTTGTTATATTTCCAACAGACTCTGTCGGCACGGTTTCTCCTATCCCGATCCACTGAACTGTTCATTCTAGGTAGTTTAGAGTTAACGTAAACAAAGTAAACCTGCAAGCAAGATGGATGACACAGAATTCGCAAGAGAGAAAATATTGGGTGCATCCTATAAATAACATAAGGTTATTACAAGGCGCATTTTATACGCTTTGCAGTCAAATGCGTATCGTGGTACACGAATCGTCGTGTGAAAGGTTATACTGGATGCGTATTCGGACGAATATGTCTGAACTGCTTCATTGTTTGGAAAAAAACAGTTCGAACGCTTTGTAAACAAATTCGCTACCAATCTGAACGTAGATGGTGTATAGGGTAGGACCCCAAATACATGGTCCCTGGAGAAAAAAAGGCATGCGTAGTCTTGCAGAATCAATAGTCACTGATATGACTGATACAGCACGCGGATACTCACAATGTGTGGATGCTCGAATCTCTCGAGCTGCTTCAAGGTGGCGATTTCCCTTAACGTGGAGGTAGGCAGACCGTCCTCGGTCAGAGGCACTCTAACTTTCTTCAGAGCGACAACCTGCCCCGTGTTCAAGTCTTTGGCCTTGTAAACTGTACCGTAGGCGCCGTTCCCAATCAGCGAGAGGTCCTGGTACAGCGCGTCTTCGCCAAACAGCGACGCCTGAATCTGGACGTCGCTGTCCCCGTCCGACCTCTTGCTCGAACCACCGGAATGCTCCTCCTGCTCGCTGTACTTCATTTGTACGATCGCCTCGAACCCGCCAAAGTGTCCTTCCTTCGAGGAACCAGCCGTGACTTTTGCCGGCCCCTCCAAACTGGTTTGTATCAACTGTTTTGTGCTGTCCAACGATTCCTCGGTGATCTCGAACGGGCTAGTCTTTCCTCCCGGAATCAGCTCGATCGTTTTCCCGGACAACGAGGCTGCCAACGAGCTCGCGAGCTTCTCCACGCCCTTCAGCTCCTCGGTGCTCAGCTCATGCTCCTTCCCGGAGGTACCCTCGATCGAGGTCTCGGAGAATTTCGACTTCTTAGGCGGCGTCGGCGACGACAGGTCCGGTCCGAGCTCTGAGCTCGGACGTCGCGATGTTCCAGCCATCACAACATGTCGGCCTCTACCTGCAACGACCAAATCGTACACCTTGTAAATCTCCACGTTCGCATTACTTTATCTATCTTAAGGGGGGGAGCCCGGTTTGGAACGCTAAAAGTAAGCCAATTTTCGGGAATTTTTTTTTACGAAATTATTGAGCGAATTTTTTCGAGACATTCAGGGTATATTCTTCTATGTTTCAACAATAAAAATTAATTTTTTCGTTACAAAATAATTCGTAGAAATAGTTTTATATAAACAAGTTCGTAAGACTTCACCGCCGGAGTCTTCGATTTGCGGGAATTCTGGAGGCTATAATTTTTCACTAAAACAAAAAACACAAAGATTTTCTTGTTTTTCATGTAATTACATTGTCGATGAACCTAAAAGTCTAAAGAAAAGTACATAATTAGTCAATTAATGGGACTTCAAAGGAAAACTTATGATTTTGGCTAAAAATTTTCATATTGTTTATGTTAAGAAAAATGTTTAAATTAATTTTTTTATAAAAGTTTTAGGTTCATCGACGATGGTTGATCATTGTTTAGTTGTATGTACAAGGACAAGTCGATTGAATTAATAGTTTTTTTTCTATTTGTCCCGCAAGTTTTAAAGAAGTGGTTTCGAGAAAAACGCGGATACATATTCGTGTTGGGAAATGTCTTTACAGGCCGAAATTCGGAGTTTGACTGACCGTTGACAGTAACTGCCTAAAAACACGCAGTACTGGCGGAAAGTCATAAATGTGGACTCACAAAATTCAGGTAAACAGTTACCAAGCTCGGAAACTTTATGCGACGGATCCAGAACCGCGGTTCGCTGCGCGCCTGCAGGTATACCTGCTTGACGCGCTGCAGTTTCATGATCCGTATCTCCATAGTTCCATCGAATTTCGGTCTGTAACTTTGGGAACATAATTTTAACATGTATTACTATTGATTAAAGCAAAAAAAAAAAAAAAAAAAAATCGATTTTTTGAAGTTGACAAACCGGGCTCCCCCCTTAATTCGTAGTGGTACACATGGGAAGTTCCATTGAAAATGCTGAAACAGATTTCACCGACTGCCGATTTGATCTACAACAGAACTAATCGACAATAGAATTAACCAACAACATAACTATCATCACTCCATCGAAAAAATTCAGCACAAGTTTTTGCGCTTTATATTTTACAAATTACATGACCTTATACCAAAAACCTGCCATAATTATGATGCTTATCTTAATCTCCTCAAACTTCCTACCCTTGCTCAACATAGGCTTAGATTTGACTTATCACTAATTTTTAAGACTTTAAATCATTATATTGACTGTCCCGATCTTTTACGTCTAATACAGTTTAATGCTCCGCTTAGAACTCTCAGAAACTACCCGTTATTCCATGAATCTTATTGTAGATCCAACATCTCTGCCAACGAATGTATCAGACGTTGCTGTAGACAAGCTAATATGTTTGCAAACCAACTTGACTTCTTTGGTTGTTCGACTCAATCTTTTTCTGATTAATGTAAATACGTCTCGAACAGCGAATCTTAATGTTATTTTTATTTTAAGTGTATCAAAGGGGGCCACCCCGTTAATAAATAAATAAATAAATAAATAAATAAATAAATAAATAAATAAATAAATAAATAATAACTAACCCATAGCAGAATCAAGAGGAGTCGGACATTATAACTCTTGTTTTCCTGCATATTTTAACAAGAGGATTTCCATATTCCTAAAGATTTTAGAAATTATGTTTGTGACAAAACTAAAAAAACATTGCATTTACAGCTGAATTATTTTTCAAAGAAGTAATATTTAGGAAAAAACCCGTGTTTAAAGACGTAGAATAGAACGAGGAATCAAACAAAAAAGTTTTTAAGGATAACTCTTATAGTTCCAATGAAAAAGTATGTTTTATGTGAAAAAGTACAATTTTTGTCGGTGATATCTGTTTCTGGGAAACATAAATCTGTTATGGGTCCCCACGTGGTACCTTCGATTCGTGGATCGCGGTCCGATCTATAGACGATGATCGTCACGCCAATATCAGCTCCGAATATATAAAACAGTAACGCGCATCGAAATTATAGTTGAGAACGAGCGAAGTATACACAGAGTCACGGAGGGACACTTGCGGTGACCCGAACGGATATATCGGTGACTCTTGGAGTTTCATTAAAATTTCCGTGCTCGGTCGAGCGTCCACTCGAGCGGCGCACCGTCTGCTACGCTACATCTGCACAGACACCTGCGTTCGTATAATAGCCCCTGCCTCATCGTCGGCTCTCCAGAACATCTTGTAAACGAAAGAACGGTCCCTTACAGCGTCAGGGTCCTTGCCCTTTGTTTTCGTCGGTACGGTAGTGATTGCCTCGGGGTCTGGTTGAAAATTGTGTTACCTGGCCGCGCGCGGCCGAAGGAAATTCCTTTTTGGAAGGCACCGAAATTCCGGTGTTTACGTTCACGGCCGAATTAGCTGGATCCCATCGAATTGGAAACACGACGAGCCGAGTGTTTAGGCGAGTTACGGCGCTTCCCGAGGCGACGAACCACGCGGACGTTATTACCTTTTAAGAACGGCGGTCGTCGTTGATGAAACGAACGATGACGAACGAGCGAAACCGCCTCGACGCGTTGGAAGCCGGACCGCACTGTTACAAACCGACGTATATCTGAGCGTAAAAGGAAACAATTACGCGTGTCTGTGTATACACGGTGGCCAAACGTCACGCTGCCACCGACAAAGTTGAATGAAGGAGTCCAAAGATAATGCTGGGTTGCGTGAACAGATACGAAGACCTACTTTTCGTTGTAACACGCGTTACAGGCTACGAAACCGTTGAACACGGGTATTTAAGGGCTTGGAAAAGACTAAGTACGCGGTTTCGTAATGTTTACCGTAGACCCTAATCAAGTATGCGGTGTTATCGCTGCTGGATTAATGATGTTTATTTTCCAGCCGTACTTCCGATCGCTCATTTCTCTTACCAGACATTCTTTTTAAAACGCTTTCGGAAGAATGATTGCTCTAAATATTCGACGGAATATACAACCTAGAAGAGGGACAAGCCTCGTGGCCGACTTCGTTCGGCGCTTCGATTAAATTCTTTTATCAACTTCCTTTTACGATAAGTCCGAGAATTAAAAAGCGAACGTTACCGAGAGCCGAGCCGAGCGTTCGGAGCGATCGCGAAGCGAAACGCACGAGGCTCTACAACTTCGTTGGCGGTTCTTAAAAAATGGGACCGTGCTGCACGAAAGAAAGCAGCGAGTTCTCGTGTAACACTATCTGGAGGCCACCTTCTCGGAAGAGTCATATGTTTCTAAAGTGGCATTTCAACGGGACGAATGCTCCGCCGCGACAACCTGTAGCGTGGAAGCGCGTTCCACGAATAGAGACGGATGCAAATCCCGAAATATCCAAAAATTTCAACGTTTTATGTACTCATTTCGAAGATAGCGTCGCGTTCACGTCGGCGTTAAGGTGTAAATACACAGCAACTTGCAACATTTTTTGCGAGAGCGGCTCTAATTGAGCGTAAACTTTGAGATTATGGTCGCAAGCTGAACTGGCGAGTGGTAAAAGTAGCGATTCTAGGTGGACAAAATTATTTTTGAGTACACTATACTCACTCATCCTATACTCGACGCATAGTAATTACAATTATCATGGTTATTATACATATTTTTAGCTATTGTTTTTTTTTGTTTGAAATATTTCAAATGTAAAACTAACTAAATTGCTTAAATATAATGAAAGTCAAACTTATTAAATTAAATGGAACAATATGATTTTTATGGTTTTTATGGATTTTATCTACTCATGCCGAAGTTATTAAAATAATTTGAATACGTTGGTACTACGAAAATATCGGAAAAATTAAGAAATTTTCATGTCCTTGCTCAATTCGTTCAATTATACGTTGAACGACTGTTTTTGCGAAATGAAATTTGTATCTGAAATTTGAAAATATTTCACAAAGTTGCAGGAATGTACATAGTAGCAGCTAATTTTGCTTTGGCATTGTTAACCAACTCATATAGGAAAATTTATAATAAAAAAAAAATAAAAAAAAAAAAAAAAAAAAATAAAAAAAAAATTACGACTTGAATATGCTGAAGTCAAAGTATAATCTTACTTTAGTTACTTACTAATTAATGAAGAAGCGTTTTGACTTACATTCTTCTGCAAATTGTAAGGACAAAAGAAAAAATGGAAATTAGTTTTACTTTTATAGTAGAACCTCGATTATCTGACTATTGTACCATGAAATACTAATAATTACTACGTTATTATTAAATCATAGTTCGAATTATACTCGATGTTCTGCTATATTCTTATATGGAAATTGAGAATAATTTTGATTCGGATAATCGAGGTTCTACTGTAGTGACTTTCCATTTTACTATATTTCATAGTTTCATCGGATTAACCATTTTAAGTTAACGCTCCTTACCACATTGCTAATTGCATGGACTGCAGTTTCAGATAATTTGACTAGTCATTACCACATAAAAGAATGGAAATAATGAAGTATAATTATTTTTGAAAATGTGAGAAAAATTATTTTTGTCCAGCTATGTAGACTTATTGTTTTCATCACGGTGTGGCGTTATAAGAATCGCTCTCGCAAGAAATGTCACAAGTTATTTGCTACCTATACCTATACAAAGTTTTTCGAGAGTCGGAAGAAAAGACATTGTTGCTTTAGCGGGCCGCGAAGAGAACGATAACGTCGGAAAGCTTGAGGTCCGACACGACGGAAGACGAGGAAAACGTGTGGAGGCCGAAAGAGGCGTAGAAAATGCAGGGATAAGTAAACTCCGGGAGGCGTGTAAATCAAATTTCCTTATTATCGTCGGAGAACAAATAGAAAAAGGAATACGCGCGCGATCGTTGCCGCAACAGTTCGTATTTTTTCGGTAAAGCGATCGTCCAAAGTGGATGGCGTAAAGATTGCTCAACGTATTGCAGCAATGTTACACGTGTTAAGCTACTTACTGGCTACCAGCACGGAGCGATAAAGGTTCTCGGTTACTTCATTCTAATCGTTTGGAAACGCGTACTAGATCGGGTTGCATGAATGAATCGATTCGCGTGCTCTCGTAAACAAGACCGCAACTTATCGGACGTACCACTATCGCTGTTACGATTCGTCAGCGACCGAGAGACTCGTGGAACGGAAACGATACTTTTTTCAGCCGCGACCAGGGCACAGAAAAACGTACCTGACGGTTTCGCCGACGCGACGGTTGAAGGAAATTGGAAATTAGACGGGGGTCAGGAAGTCAGGAAGCGATCTGCTGGGCGAAGAATGCGACCGTGTCTTTGGTCGCACAGGAAGCGACGCGGCGACGAGGAAAGTAAATAAGCGCCACTAGATTTCAAATTATTCATAGAATTGACACTGTTATCTAGTGATGGGATCTAAAGCACTTCGAATTGCTTGGAATCAGTACATATAAAGTGCAAAATTCGAATCACTTTGAATATCATTAGAATCTCAGAAATTTTGGAAATCTTGGAAGTTTGGAAGTCTTGAAAGTCTTAATTGTCTTGCTTGACCTGAAAGTTTTTTTTAAATTTAATTAGTTATTTATCCTCATCCTTTTTCAAAATATTTAAACTCTTTTTGCGAATATCTCGGAAACTAAATCCGAGCGGCGGCAACACATTTCAAGGTCATTGAAATCGGAGGTAAAGTCTGCTTTGTTAATAATTACCCAAAATTCATTATTCACGAATAAAGCATGTTTTATATTATCCGTTTAGACATGGAACGGTTACGAAAAATCGTCATTATACATATAAAACACGATAACTAATTTGGATTTTCCATAACCGTTCCGTGTCTGAACCGGATAATATAAATCGGAGTCGGAATCCAAGATCTTTCGAGTAAATCAACACATACAACAATAAATAAAAATTAACAGAACATTATCGATACTCCTACAGCAACAATAAATAATTCTAAAAAATTTTGAAGATTTATTCGTCATTCGAATAAAATTGTTTAACTCTAACTTTTACACCTCGCGGTCACCCCTTTCATTGTCAGTGCCATAACGAAGACGAGACCGACGCGTGTGCGTCGAGTAACGCGGCGCGTATCACGCACAATCGATTTCGAATTTACGCAAGTCGACTCGGGATGAATGGAGTCGTCCGAATGGCAAGCGGTTCGCGGAAAAGCAGCGACCGATTATACCCAACGCGTTGAATTACCCGACCTTACTTATTGATTTATCTTTTCGCGATGACTAATCGACTGGCCGTCGCGTGCGAGCGGTTTCTCGCACGGCGAGTAGAAAAATCTCGCGATTCGTCCTGCGAGAACAACGAGCATGCAAATTATTGATACGATTACAATTAGCCGCTGGCAATCGACCTTAAATGTGAATCGTGCGCGCTCCGTTCGCTTGCGACGCTGTTGGAGCGTTGACGTTTAACTTCGACGTTGTCCCGACGCTTGGTAATTCCGTTTAAAGACAGCTGGACGAAACTCGATCCGTTTCTGGTCGGTTTCAAGGAAGTTCGCGACGCGCGACCGCGGCGTCGCGTCGCCGGCTAGATTCCATGTGCACGCGGTTCGTAAACAAGAGAACCGCGGGGGGATCCACCCCCGCCGGTGAGTGGTTGCCTCTTGTCTTATCTTCACGTGTCGTCGCGACATTCCACGTTCTCACGTTCCACAGATACGCTAGCGTGACACAGTCAGCGTTCTCACGATAAAAAATCTCGACGGAGCAGACAGGAGACGATGATCGATCGGAACGATTCACTGTCAGCCGTCGCTTTTTCCCATCGTGCGCGAGTCACTCGGTTCTGTAAAAGATTCGGGGGAAACGGAGCAGCGGCGAGGATCGTTGCCGCGTCGATCGAGCGCGTTTCCTCTTCCCCGGCGCGTTAGAATAAGAAAAACGAGCAACAAGTGTCGCGAATCGCTCGCGGACCGACGCGCGTACAACGAGGAAATGCGTAGTAGCGTCGTGCCGAGGTTCCGTCGAGTTTCCCTCTCCGGGAAGTCGCGCGTGTCCTCGTCGAGGGCTGCAAAAGGTGTACTGGCTGTTCTGGCGCGGTGTCTCTCTTCACTTACCCAGCCGGCTAGGTGCTGACCTCCCGCGAGAGAAGCTGGGAGCGACGGATGCGCCGGGGCACAAAAACAGACGGCGACGGCGGTTCCACGTGCCGGAAGCGAGGCGGTGTTAGCCAACGCGGCTTTCGAGGGCTGCGACGCGACGGAATCCGAGGACTCGGAGCCACGGAGTCCAGGCAGGATGCACGAGACGCAGCTCACGCGGTCGAGTCGCACGAACTGCGATCGACCAGTCGCGCGCGCGAGCGTAACCCAACGGCGACTCGACGAATTGTGTCGGTCGAAACGCTCGATGGTAAACGGACTGCACTGTGGACCGACCTGAAAAGTACTGACACGACCGACGGACACGCATACGGGCAGAGTCGGCCGCCGCGCCGCGCGAGCGAGCCCTCGAGGAAGCGTACAAACTCGAAGGGGACGCGGATCGACCGCTACCGACAGCTGCCACTAGCCCTTCCAACGCGCCCGGCTCGCTCCTGCCGCCGTGACTCCATCCAACTCCATCGGCTTATCCGTGTGCACGCGCCGAGGGAGGGAGAGGAGAGGCGGCTTGGAAGAGACGCGTCGCGACGCCTCGCGTGGGACCTCGCCCGCTTCCGCGACCGTACCACGACCCGTCGAATTACCTACTGACAGAACCAACGTCTACCACGAGTTTATATCCGCTCCTTTCGAACGATGAGTTATCAATCAATTCGCTGAATTGTGTTACGTTTCGTGTGTAATCACAGTGTTTAACGGAGAACTATGTGATTCACGGGTCGCTACTATTAGTAGTAGTTGTACATTCGTTGGGAGCGACGATGATTCTTGAGATTCGTGGAACCTTTTTTACGTGAATCATTGAGCGCAGGATTTACAATTAGGTGTACGCGATGGTCTTGTTAGGGTTGTTAATTTAGTTTTAACTATTTCAATATTCGGATGTTCGAATAACAGCACAATTCGAATGATTCAGATGCACTAATTATTCGAATATTTGAATGTTCGAATAACAGTATAATTCTAATTTGCTATTCGAATCTGACATTCGCATAATTCAAACGTTCTAACTATTTGAATGTTCGAATATTAGTACAATTTCAATACAAATATATTGACATTCATGACATTCAAATAATTCAAACGTTTCTATTTGAATGTACAAATATCAGTGCAATTTGAATTTGACATTCGAATAATTCAAACTGTTCTAACTATTTGAATAGTCTAATAGCTGTACAATTCGAATAGTTCAAATGTTCCAACATTATTCGAACAATTAAGAATATTCGAATCTTTGAACATTATTCCAATAATGTTTGAATATTCGAATAATGGTCGAATATTCGAACACGTTTCATCATTCGAATAAATTATTTGTCTTCGAAATTATTCGAATACTTCGAATAGTCGAAAATTTACAGCTTCAGTTCTTATAATAAAAGGTAATTTAGAAATCTAAAATTAACCCTAGCACGACATCCCGTGATTGACAGAGACTGCATAGAATTTTAATCGTGTCTATAAACGTGAAAATAAACGTTAAAATATTGAACTTCTTCTTACTTTCCTAACTTATACTAGAGTTTAAGAAATTTAGTTGTCGAATTATACATGTCACTTTTGAAGAAGAAATTTTTCGAATATCACGACTATAAAGTAATTGTATCTCTAAATGTAGCATTAAGACACTCGTTGATAGAATTATTGCAATCATAATATTTCTATAAAAAGTTCTAAGTGATCAATCAAATTGCATTGGACTCTTGAGCTCTACGAATCTTTTAATGCCCAAACTCTTAAATCGTAATCTCAAAAGTGTCTAACTAACACATATATTGTATTTGGCTATTTGAAAGTTAACAGAATCTTATTGAATGATCTATAAGTTATTTGTAATAATTATTTGTAATAAACGCTAAAACAACTAATTAACAAACGCTAACTTATGTATAAAATGGGGTGTTCCCGTTAATAAATAAATGAACAAATTTTCATATCCCCGTAGACAACATTTTTTAGAAATTTAATCGAGTACTATAAGCTCTTAAAGTTTCAAATGTATCTAACCAGAGTCCTCCCATTCATCATCAATACAATAAAAAGTCGACAGCGCTAAGAATCTCCCCGTTACTTGAACCCCCGGACGATTATAGAGACGCGATTCCCGCGTCGACTGCACTTCCTTCGTCTTCGAGTTTCGGCAAAAGGATGCGGGAACGAGAAGAGGCGCGAGACGCGGCGAGAGAGAACGAGACGGCGAGAGGCCGACATACGAGGAGCGAGAGGAAGAGGAATCCGGAGGATTGGCAAAATCGCAATCGCGGGCGAGAAACCCTTTGCAGGAAGGATTCGTGTACGATACTTACGTGCAGTCCAAGCGAGGCATAATCCACGCGCACCAGGAGACGATCGCCGGCGACTCGCACGTGTTGCGATTCCGGTTCGAAGAAATCTATCCTGATCTATCCCGTCACTGACGCGGCACACCAAACGAACACGGAGAAAACGCACCGGTGGCTGCAATTACCATGGAAGCGGACGGCAGTTCGGCGTCGAACGGCCGCTCCGGGAACCGACAACACCACGTGGCCCGAGATCGTTCTCGCGTTCACTCGCCGATTGTCATCGCGACTGCTGTATATCGGCAGGTCGTTGTTCCTGTCGGTGGCGCCAGGCAGCGCTAGTCCTCGCGAGGAGTCCCGGTTATCCGGCTCTTTCTCTCTCCCGTCCTCCGATCAGCGTCCGTCGCGCGTCCCGAAACATGAATGGAATGCTTCCTCCGGCGGCCGATGTATGCCAGAGACGACGGCTCTCGAATGGAATGGGCCGGGAGACTCTCCGGTTCAGGGACGGCCGTTTTGCGTTCGGAGCCCTTCGTAGGACGACCACCGACTACCGATTCCTAGGGGTTTCGCAGGCACACTCCCAGCGACCGCGCTTAGGGCGCTCCTTTTTCTCCTGCTTGAATTTCGGAACGAACCACCGAGCACTCGCAGCCGGGAAAATTTTATTCGATATTAATATGATTCTTAACCCTTTAAGTGCGCTCGACGTGTATACACGTCGCACCAAATCTCTATTATGGTGCGGTTGACCATTCACTATAAAAACTAGAAATTTCAATAAAATGTAATAATTATTATTGCTTGATTTTCATTCCGCACTCTGCGGGGGATTTTTAAAACTAAATTCCGCAGTTAACAGGTTAAGACTTCTGCCTGCTTAGCGATACGTAACTCATAAACAATGTATTAGTTTTTTTTTCACCATTTACTATGTAATATTATTCTTTTCTTTTACCTTTTCTTACTTATATTTTGTGGACTATATTTTCATTTTTGTAACAAAGGGTTCATCCCGTAAATGAATAAATAATAATAATAATAATAATAATAATAATAATAATAATAATTATTATTATTATTATTATTATTATAGATTTTTGAACATCCAATATACATACACATATTTAGAATATCAATGTGCAGAGCACGACCTAAGCTTTAAAGTTCACTGCAGTTTATATATTTATTTATTTTACAGGAAAGAATTCCCATTAGTGTACAATGTGAAAAATGCATAAAGGACTTAATGGGAGATTCTACCTTGTGCGGCCGAAAAATATGTGATTTTTTGCGAATTTTTTTTTACAAAAACTGTATAACGAATCAATTTGAAATTTGACAGGCTGTTTTATTATATCGCCAACTATAGTTTTGAATTTTTTTGGTCTGGTAAAATGCGAAATATGGCAAATGTAGAATGGTGTTAAAAAAAAATCGGATGTTGCTGGCGTTGATGAAAAGTATCCTTAAGCTGCGTCTACACTATATAACAAAACACGTTATATAACAGAGTTATAAAACTTGTTGGAAAATGAAAAAGAAAAATGTTATGTAACATGTTACACTCTTAATGTTATATAACATTTATGTGTTAGAAATTTTATGATTTTGAAACTTTGCCCTTGACGATCTTGTAGTAAGTGCCCTAGGGTTTATTAAAACCGTTCCAAAAGTTGTTTAAAGAAAAAGAGTTTAACCACAGAATGTGAGAAATGTTATCTAACCTGTTACACACTTGAAACAGTACTAAATACATAATTTTGTAACAAGTTATAAAAATATATTATATAACAAAGTTCTAAAATAATTTGTTATATAACACTGTTTTGTTACATAGTGTAGACGCGGCTTTACATCACGCGATAAATGGGAAAAAAAAAAAAAAAAAAAAAAAAAAAAAAAAAAAAAAAAAAAAAAAATGATTCTCCATGCGGTAAAATAAATTCCTTCCTCCCTTTGCTCGACACCCTGTATACGCGATTCGAATTCTAGTCTGGGAAGACTGGCCGAACGGGTGGGCCTTCCATATAATCGTGCTCGTTACGTATTCCGTTTCGTCGGATTAGAAGATCCGGTTGAAATTGCATGGTGCGACGCGCCTTCGTATCCAGAAGATCACTCTCCAGCGAGTCTTCACGGCGGTTTCACGAGATTTTTACTCACTGGATGCAGCGCTGCACGCGGACCGAACCTCGGGAAGAACTTTTTTCTGATTAAGAGAGATATTCAGCACTACGACGAAGCGAGACGTCACTGTTGTGCGACGGCCACGTGAGGGGGGGGGGGGGGAAGAAAATCATTTCGCGCATCTGCCAGTGACTAAGAGACCATGCGGTGTGCAGTAATGATTGCGAGTATTTTCATTACGCGCAACGCCGCATCGGTTGTTCAAGCGGATCGTGACGACAGCCGATCCAAGGAAGGGACGAAAGGTGACTCCGTCGCGAGTTTCTGCAAATGCGGCGAGTCGAGATGACGCACGGAGACGTCCTGTCCTCGTGAATCAACAGCCACGCGCGAGTCAGGTCGAGGCAATCGGTGACTAATCGGAAAAGCGTGCCCGAAAATTTCTACGACGCAACGTGGGCGGAGATCGCCATCGCTCCCTGCCGCCAAATCGTTCGTTTATAGCCGTGGCCGCTGTAAAGCAGGGAAAAAAATAATGGGCCTTTACGACACGGTCATCGAAACAAACGAGCGCGGACTAGGAAAGACGATGATGCGGCCGAGACGCCTCGTAAAAGGAAGCAAAAAATCAGGAGTTTCGTTATGTGCCATATAACAAGAATTCGGTGCACCCACAAAACGGCTATTGGCTATTGTCTCGTCTTGCGAAAAACCGTTAGATTATTTTGACCATTTTAAAGGGACTTTTCGAGCTTCTTTTGCTGACGGTTACGGGAAAACCACCGTGGAACCTGCGGCGGTCTACGGATTTCTATAAAAGCGTTTACCAAAAGTGTTTCGGACCATTCCGGAGCAAAGTACCGTTTTGTTCTAGGCTGCGCGTGAAGAAAAACCCGAAAATCCTGACCGGTAGATCGAACGAATAAAAGATTATCCGTTATTCCTTTTATCGAGCTCGAAATTTCGTACCGGCCACCTGGAAACTGCGTGCACCTGGTGCGCTCCACAGTGGCCCGCACACTACTCGAACCGGGCGACGCGAGAGGAAGGAGAGGGAGCACAATGAACCGATTGTACACCCGCGAGACCCATACAGAATGCCACAGAAATGAGCATTCCCTGGCTTCTTATCGTCCATTCTGCAACATGTCGCGTATCGACCATGCAGGGCCGAGTTTCCTCCCCCGTTCTCTCTGCTCGCTCCAAACCGTCTCGGACCAAATCGCTAAAAATAATCCCGACTGTCATTGCAACCGTCCCATCGGTCCGTACAATAATGCGAATCGTTCAAAGCGTGAAAACGCGTTCGCGACAGTAAGAATCGCGCCGTGCGCGTCCGAGACGAAGCCGATTCGCGAAATTCCGTCACGTGGATAATTTCGCTGGAGAAAAGGACGAAACGGTTTGGCTCGGCGCAGAGCCGCGTGGGATCGGCTTCGTGGAGTTGAACGATAAAGGAGCGGTGAATAAATAAAAAGCGAGCGGTGTCATAACCGGTCGGGAGTACGATGAACCACTCGCGACAGGGTCTGTTCCCCCCGGAACGACAGGAGGAATGGGACATTCCTTCGGTGCGCGTCGTTAATTACCACTTTCACCCGGCGCGGCGCGGTGCGGCGCGGAGCGGAGCGGAACTCGTGGGCCCACGAGGTTGCGGAAAGGAGCCGTCTCGATCGATTTCAGCCACCGCACCGACCGGCCACGAGGACGGGGCCTCATTGTGGGGACCCCATGGCTGCCGACGCTGTGCCCGTCTGCGCCGCAGAATGCTTTCAGCCTCGCCGAACTAGACGGCAGACTGGTTTTTGCCCAATTTAGATCCCCCATTGTTCGGCCCGGCTTGGAATGAAAATAGAGAATACGGCCCCGGCCTGCGCCGTGGCCGTGTGTTGCATAGGAAAACGCGGATGGAGCGGCCGGATACTCGTGACCTTCGAACTCGCGTCTACACCGCCTCGTCGTTCCCACTTGGATTCTATGACTTCGAGCCACTTCCACCGCCGGCTTTTCATTTATATTTGCTTCTAGATTTTTCGATACGATTCCCGTTGAAAATATGATTTTCAGAAGACAAACATAAATCAAATTTGTACAATTTTTAATATACGCAATTTTATATATGCCAATACTGGCACCACATTGTTGCTGTTTTATCTTAAATTGTTCAGTAATAATGGTACTTAGTTCGAGAATGAAGTTAAAATTGTCGACCTACCGACCGTTTTGCTCGATTATCGACTACAGGAACCTGTCTTTCCAGTAGCTAGTAATTAGACGAGCTACCTTCTCGGTGGTTGATCAGGTTGACTTGTTGACTTCATGTGCAAATTACTGCCGAGGCGTTGCGCGGAGAATTCGTTGAGATCCCTCCTATTATGCAGTGGAAATTTTATTTAGCAACGACGGGAAATCTCGCGCGCTCATTAAATTCCGATGCACGGTATTGCGGCAATCCGTTCTTTGAACCGATCGAAATGAATTTCATTCTATTATGTTCTCCCGGATGAAAATAAGTGTCTGACCGACTAATTTCATGGATACTTGCCCAGAGCGCTGCCCGTTATACAGAAGTGCAATTTTAATTCTACGCGTGCCGCGTGTTGCAACGCGAACGAGTCTGCTAAGCTCCTCGAAGTTTGACAATAGGAAAGGTGCGTCCGTATTACGTGAGGTCAATAGGTAAATAGACATCAGTCGGCCAGGGAATGCTCTCGAAGAATTCTAATCGAAACCTGAAATTCTGGTCTTTGAAGGAGGCCGAAAAATCAGAGAATTTATTTTTATTTCTTTATTTATATAACCAGATAAGATACATAGAGTATATAGAATATACACACAATGTACATGCTATAGAGTTAATTTCGAAATTAACTGTACATAGGACTGGTGTACAATGTAGAAAATACATGTATTTTAGCAATAACAATTATAATAATAATATTGTAACAATATCAGTAATACAAGTAAGATACGCCTCAGATCTTGTGTTATGCATATTACCCTATGTACATAACATTAATACTGCACATTTACGTAGAAGTTTAAGTTAAGGTCTGTTTACTTGTATGCAATTTTTTATTTTTTTCTTAATAGTGTCTTTGCTACGTGTTTGAGTTTTTAATTCGTTTGTTGAACACTTTTATTGCACAAATATTGCTACTTTTGTTACTAATATTGCAGGTAACGGTATATTTTTGTTTCTGGTCATATTATTTATTATTATATTATATTATAATGAAAAAGGAGTAGTAAGAAAGCCTACGTTACATTTAGTGGAAATTTTGAGATATCAGTGCCTTTACAGTGCCGTTTCAAATTATCGCGATTTTAAAGGATAATTTAGGAGGGTTAGAAAAATACTATTTTTTCGCGATACAAGGTAACAATACCACAGTTACTGTACTTATTGGATTAACAAGATCGCAATCTTTATTTAAGTGAAGAAATTGCTTACGAAAGACTATTTTGAATTATAAGGGTTTATAGCTTAAATGTTTGTGACAGTTTTTTCAAAAATGATTGAGTTTTCGACCCAAGTCATGTGGAAGTTTTTTGTTTATTTTTACGTGATCTATCACCCCTTCAAAGCTTTGTATCCCAAACACCTTATATAGTGGGGAGAGAGTGAAGTTAACTAATGAATTTGTGAACCTGACTAACGTAAGATATGAATAAAGGTAGATACACACTACGACGTAACGTAGCGTACCGTAACGCAACGTAACGTAAGCCGCCGTAGCTCGACGTAGCTCGCCGTAACTCGACGTAAGTCACCGTAGGTCGACGTAGCTCGCCGTAGGTCACCGTTGCAGTGTACCTACGAGGATCTGTTACCTGCACTCTCGCCAGCAGGATTCATCATTCAGTAGTAGCGCGTCTTCCAAAGTGTTAGCATCAAAATTAAAATTCCTAAACATGTCGGATTTTTCGGACGAAGAATTAGCAATAACTGCCGTAATTTTAGAAGAGGGTGAAGAAAAGAATGAAGACGAAAGGAAGAGAAAAATGTGGGTGCACGACTTGTGGAAAAAAGGGACACAGAAAGAGAGTTCTCAACATTATATACAATGTTGTTAGATGACGAACTTAAATTTTTCGAATACTTTCGAATGTCCCAGAATACTTTTGAACTGCTATTATCAAAAGTTGAAAATTCTTTGATAAAGCAAGACATTCCATGGTCATTCCACGCGAACTCTGACACTTTTTGGAGTAACATCTCGGATTTCGTTGAATTTTGGATATGTTGCAGATTTTAGGGATATGTAAACATGTGCGAAAGGGTTTTAGAAAATATTGAAAATTGTTAATTTTAGAGCTCTTTGAAGGTTACTGTTTTCTTTTTTTTTTTATTATTAATTGTAGCTCTTAAACTAGTAAACTGATAAAAGTGTGCTTTTGGGTTGTTATACAGCAGTCATAGCAGTATCTAATAAAAATTATTTCAGTTGGAAGAAAAACTTTTTTAACCATTTCTTTT
Source organism: Perdita meconis (assembly GCA_030770465.2). NCBI lineage: Eukaryota > Metazoa > Arthropoda > Insecta > Hymenoptera > Andrenidae > Perdita > Perdita meconis. The sequence goes on from JASKOS020000004.1 coordinate 7,395,892, forward strand.
GCAATTGTTGTTAAGAAACATAGGTTTTTCATGCTAGGAAAAACCTGCATTTGTTAACAACAATTCAAAATAAATGGTTAAAAAATTTTTCTTCCAACTGAAATAATTGTTATTAGGTATTGCTATGTCTGCTTTATAAGCACCCAGAAGCACATTTTTATCAGTTTGCTAGTTTAAGAGCTAAATTTTATTGGAAAAAAGTAAAGAGTAAACTTCAAAGAGCTCTAAAAAAATTTTCAAAAATCCTTGTGCAAATATCAAACATTCAGCAAAATCCGAGGTGTTATTCCAAAAAGTGTCCGAGTTCGCGTGGAATGACCTATACGGTAAGTGCGATGTTTCCGAAGCGCTGTGCTCCATGATCCGAAAGAATCTCTTCTTTACTATAACATCTTAAGATATTTCACAGTTTGACCTGAAAGGTGGAGGATTTTCCAGGACGACCCTAAGCGGTTCACGCACATGACATCCACGCATTCGGTTGCACCTTGTATTGCATATTGTACATTGCACTCGTTTGGATCTGAAATCACATGTGAGCACTCCCTCCAAAACCCCTGAAAATAATCATATTTATATCGCGTTTGGTACCATTTTAATCAGGAAAACATCAGCCTTTCGCTGGTTACATTTCTATGAAGATCACGTATGAATTTATAGAAATAACTATTCATTACTAGATAGCATACTGCTGTTTATTTTCATTCCCGAACCCCCGGGGTGCGTGTCCCGAGAGCTTCGACCCAAGGCACTCCAGGATCACAAAAAAAGGTCCCATTCAAGTGGTCACCGTAGAAATATCGTTGCCAACGATTTTCTTACATTACGTTACGGCCGACGTCGGCCTAGTGTGAACTGCTTCATTTAAAAACAAGGCAACAATATCTTCTTCCGTTGGTCTGCTACGCTCCGTTACGTTACGGTGCAGTCGATATCCTGTATGTGTGAATGGCCCAGCCTGCATTTTCCAGAGCCGGTCACCGTCGGTGTAGTGTGAATGGTTCCATTTAAAAATAAGGGATTGATATTTTGACTTTTGGTCCGCTGCGTTACGTTACGTTACGGCAACGCTACGTTACGTCGTAGTGTGTATCTAGCTTAACTAGGATGTTTTCGAAAACAGCGACGAAATAGAACTTATTGGGCTAACAATCTGATTCATTGTTAGTGGAGAGTTGGGCATCCAACAACTTAAAAGAAAACTGACTTTCCGAACCTCCTAGTTTCAGAGGAATTCCAAAAAACTCATTTTCATCCCTCAATTTTGGGGGCTCTTATCATTTCCTTAACATGGAAGATGGCCGATAAGAAAAAATACGTGTCAAATATTTTTATGAAAACTAGCTCTCACATAAGTTTCATCAAAATCGGGATGTGAGAGTTCAATATGTTCCCTTGTTAGTTGTACGCCATTGCAGCTGAAGAAATGGAAGATTCTTGACTATTCTAGGAGGAACTTTGTGATTGTCACATGTGACCCTTCGTTGATTCGCTAGCGGCCCGCTCACACTACTTTTTTTATATCAATATATGATAAATATAAATACAGTATTTTCTCGATATAGCCGGAGACGAGCCTATATCGTAGGGTACTACATTCTTTGTAATGTGCCGAACGTAGAAAGAGACAGCGCGCAAAAAAGGCGCTGGATCAAAGACGGATGCCGCTAGTGGTGGGGATAAAATACGAGCGTGTATCGTACGGTTTTTTTCGAGCCTATATAGAGAAAATACTGTAAAATAATAATTATATGATAGAAACATTCATGTTTTTTTTTGGACGGCTCTCCCATAAGTCACAGTGGAATCTATGTGGCCCTTGATCGTAATAAGTCTGTGCATCACTGCATTAGAATATTCGACATAATTTTCTTTCTCACATAGAATAATTGAATATTTGATTCGAAGTTTGTTGTTTAATTCAGCGCAAACTGGATCATAACCGAAGATTCATTTCGTGCGGAAGAAGATCGAAGATCCCGATGCGACGTCAGCGGTGATCTGTCCGTCGCAGGGAAAATCGATGTTGCTCGACCGATTGGAGAGGTAGAACTGCGCATTCCAGTCTGGTTTTACCATACTGAGAATGTTGAACGAGGAAGAAGAAGAAACCACAGGGTCGTGGCCGTATGGCAACACGCGAGCACCACTTTGTGTCTGAAGGAACGATCGAGACGTTCCAGAGAATCTTCTTTTTCCGTGCAGTAGTTACACCTGCTGAACTTTCATGAGTTAGCAAATCTTTCGTCAAATTATCGCAATTATGTGAATGTTTTTTCACCGTAATTATAATTACGTTTTCCAATACGCGATTTCCGGGAGGAAAAAATTCTTCAGGTACTTCGAATTTCAGAAATTTAGAACATAAAAATATTGAGAGTCCAAAGGAAAAATCTTTGCCACGGTAGAACAGACCTCTTCGGGTCTATTTAACCGAATCCTGCATTTTACATAGTTAAATAACTGCTCCAATTGTAAGAAAAATATGAGGAAGTTATTGTTAATATTTATGTTTATTGTTGCTTGATATTAGGCAGAATTTCCATCCATTGCATTTACAATGATGTGTTAATAATTCAAGTAGTAGTAAATCAGATTTTTAAGAGGAGAACACCGGGGTTAAAATGAATTTAGAAGACTACTAATTGTTACCATATAATTACTAATTTATATAGCACAAATTTAATAGAGAGTTCAGCAACAATAAAAGTTGATAGTAACACTAGTTTCTTTATCATTTTTCTCAAAATTGAGCCATTTGTTGACTAAAATAAAATATGTGATAGGGTCAAAAAAAACTAGAAGACCGTATTTTTTCTTGAGTTGTAGATTTGTAAGTTACTTTAAATAGTAAATAAAGTCGTAAAATTATGAATTAATAATTGAGGCATTAGATGGAAAAAGGGCACATAGACTAAAATACCATGTCAAAAAAATTCTTTATTTAATGAAAAGCAATATAATTAGATTCAGGAATAATTGAATGGAATCACATTATTTTTTGTTAAATATTATCCCAATGAAAACTCTGAAATCGACTGTCTTCAAATGGCATTTTAGCCTATGTGCCCTTTTTATTTCATCAAACGCCTCAGTTGTATAATAATAATAATAATAATAATAATAATAATATTTTATTTCCAACAGGGTAAACCCTATGTTACACAGTGTACACAATAATAAAATACAAATGATAACAAAACAAATATAAACAAATACAATAACTTCCCTATAAACCGGGAAGTTAATAAAAGTACAAAAATATATAAAAAGAAAAAATGGATAATAATAAATATAAAAATATAAAAGAAAATCGGCATGAATAACAGTTCTAGTTAAACATAGTTAGGTTGACTTCCGTACTGCTTTACGTATAATTTCTGGTCAACGCAATATGTCTTTGCCTTTCAAACACAGCTATAACTTCTTTCTTATTTTTGCTATTTTAGTATCACTTGTTTAGATATTTGGAGTATAATTTATATCACGAGCGTGACTCGTTTATTGCAGCCCAAACGGGCGACTGACAGGATTTTACACGAAGATCATCTATTCTCCAGCTTCAATCCTAAGTGAAATGTATATCTCTTCTAACTCGCTTCGCAATATTCAGGATTTTTAACGAACCTCCAAAGGTTCACAAGAAGAACCACCGCATCTTGCCACGACGTACCCTTCTTTCGACCACGATCATTTATCTTCGGCGAACCATTTGTTTCCTGATCGGTGCGACGCGAGATAGCGCGCAGTCCTGAAACCGAGCACGACGGGAATCCTTCGAAACCGATCGGAAATCACGGGCAACCGATTTCTGGATTCGCGGAATTCCACCGACTCCTTAATAAAAGGAATAGTGGAACGAGTCCCGTTAGACGCGCAAGCACGTGCTTTCGTTCACTATTTTTGCACAATTACCCGCATCTGCGACGTCAATTGGCCGGCTCGTTGACGAGCGGTTTCCGCGATTTCCTTCGCGGAAAAATCCGTTTCCCTTTCGCAACGGTATCACCGGCGGCGGAAGCGAAAAAAGACAAAAAAAGTGGAAAAGGACGCGCTCGCGGCCGCTCCTATGCAGTTTCGACGGGACGGCTGCGCAGGTAGACACGGTTCGCTGAAGAGACTGCAGACGGAGAAGAAGAGGTTGGCGCGGCGCGGCGCGGCGGCAGAGAAAGAGGCGAGAAGAGAAGCTCGACGCGATTCGCGGTCGTGGAGCCGGGGCGAGGATTCGGGAAGATCGGAGTCCCGAAAGCGTCGAAAGGTAGGTCGAGGTAAAGCTGTCGGTTGAAGATGTCGAAAGAGGGAGAGAGGAGAGAAGAGAGGCGTCGAAAGGTGCGAGAGAAAGAGGGACGGAGAGAGAAATTTTCGAAGGAGAGAGGGGAGAACGGGAGTCGAGTGGACGTTCGGGCTCGGCATGGTGGAAGCGAGCCACGAAGACGTGACGTATACGCTCGGCAAGAGTCAGGTATAGTGCACCATGGTGTAGCATGGCATAGTTAAAGTGGGAGAAACCGTGTATGACCGTCCTCACCGTAAGCCAGTCCCGTGTGAACGACCGTGAAGCGAACCTCGTACGAAACTCGATCAAGCTTTGAAGGTTTTCGCTCCTTCTCGAGCCGAGTTCCTGCTTCTGGACACGGTTTCGTCGGATGGAACTGTTCGAGCAGCACGCGTCCTCGATGCCGCACGAATTGTACCGTAATCCGGTGACGAGGAAGTCGGCCGGCCCTGGCCGCCGCTGGTAATTCGGTGCTAAGTCGAAAATCGAACAGTCCTGGTGCGTCGATGTGACTAAATACCGATCGTGGCTGAAACGCGGTGTGCTTCTGTGATACTGGTTAAGGTGATTTTGCTCCAATTGCTCCGTGACTTTGGCAAAACACGCCGGGAACGGTAGAATATGTAGGATAACGTTCGCTTCATCTCAAAAGAGGAGGCGAAGTTGTAACCAAAGGCGATTCCACTCTTCTCCGCGTGATACGTTTTGGAATTCCGACTCGGAGTGAAACTTCCTGCTCGAATAAGGACACGGGACGTATCTGGGGCCGACGCCAACCCGCATAGCGATCGTGGCGAAATGCTACCGAGCTGGTAGAAAGTCAACGCAAGAAAAATCGAGGAAGGAGTGTCGGAAAACCGAGGCGAACAGGTGACGAATCGACGGTAACGCGCCGTGCCGTCCGAAAAGCTGACGCGTACACCGGACCTATCCGCGGCCAAGTAGGTCAACCGGCGTGCGCGAGAGTGCGAGACCGAATAAAAGGAGAGAAAAAAGGCGTCGGAGGGGAAGGATACGACGAGGAAAGGAAAGAATGGCGAGCAGGGGGCATCAATGTTTTCACGATGCTCGACGTTTTTGCTGGACGTAGACTCGCGATCCAAAATGGCGGCGATCGGTTGGTATCGTGGCACGTTTCGCAACGATAAAGACTGGACCAGCCACTGGCACTCTTGAGGAGATCCTTTAGCGCGTCCTTGACATTAGCTTGACCTTGATCGGGAAGAGTAACTGCGGCTCGCCGTTCAACCGCAACCCGCGAAGGGACCGAGGATGCCGGGACAGACGGGGCCGAAGGTCCTCGCGACCTTGTCGATCCTGATGCTCGCAGGTGAGTTTGCGGACGCGTGGAGATTCGATTGGAAGTTTGGAACAGGTACCGGGGAGACCTCGTCTCGTCGAGGAAAGAATCGAACCGTCACGAACGCTCGGATACCGCGATCCGTGCTGAGAGGCAATTTCGAATTCCGAAGAAAATGACTCGAGGCACACTTTCCGAACCGCTTCGCGTGTTCCAACGATCCTAATGATCGTCGCGAGGATTTTTATGGGAAACTCGACGTCGGGATACCTTCTAGTCTCGGCGATTGTTAGTTGTCCGCAAGAGAATGCGAATATTCAATGCATTAACGCGTGAACCTGTTCGATGGGCTTTTAAAACAGCCACGTGCGGTTCAATGCTAAACCGGTATCTTGACCTCTGTCGAAAACTTCGTGTCGTTGAAGCGGTTGGAGGTCGACGAGACACGAGGCAATATTCTGAGGTATTCGTTCGATTATCAGCGATAATAACTCCGCGAATTATTGCTAGATCTACGTTGGTAGAGGGAAGGTGGGACAAGATGGGGAAGCCGAGAAAAAAGCGTTTTAGAAGTAAAATATTTCATTTACTGATATTGCATCTGTAAAAAATATTACATATAGTGTTAACACCTGTATATTTATTTATTTATTTATTTCTGTTCCACGGGAAGAATTTACTATGTCTTTATTTATTTACAAATTATGTTGACGAATACATAAATAGATACTTTAAAAAATTGCCTAACTGATAGTCGAGACATAATTCAAAAGATGGCAGAAACTAAGTTTACAACCGTTAAAAATAGAAAAATGGTCACTAAATACATAAGAACATTGCTTTTACGCAGAATTTAACTGATTCTTTTATTTTCAACATGGATTTTCAACAAGGAGGTATAACAATACGAAATAAACAAAAGTCTCTTCTTGCTCCGCGACCTCATTTTGCTACACCTTTCCCTATACAATTCTGTCCACTGATTCTCATTTCTCACCAATTTTTCTTTCCGTTTTCGTCGCGCGACAATCAACGATTTTATCAAAATAGGTAATTGCGAAGTTCGAGTAATTGCAGTGGGAAATGACAATGGACGATGATTTACTATTTCTGCTATACGCGTACGTAGTAAGTAGGAACATATCCGGTTCCGGATAATTCACGGCGCAGGCGCTACTGATAAACATACATGATTCACTATGAGAATCTTGCAAATGCAACGCGAAGTTATAGTCGGATAGTCGATCGTGGAAAGGTGAAAAAGAGAAGTTCGTCGACCTGCCTATGGACGGTTAATCCCCGCATATAAATATTTAAAAGTAACGCAAAGCTCGCGGCAATTAGCTTCTCTCGCTCGCGCGAAGACCAGTGGTTCCCCGTCGAGCGCGAGCAGTTGATTAAACATTCAAAAACTGTGGAGGAAGGAACTTGACTGGTTAAAAATTTCTAAACGCGAGGCGCACGCGTCGCAGAGGCGCGTTTGAGAAGCGACAGAGGAGAAAGCTGCAAGCATGACGCATTTTCTTGCCCTGGCAACTACTTGCCGCTCCAACATTTTCGCGTTCCGAACTCGGAACGTTTGCGCGAGAGTGTGAAATGTATGCGCTCGCCGCTTGCATATGCGATTTAGGTCTTTCCGTTTTTAGCGCATGTTAAGTAATATATTTAGCTATTCCTGCACCATATAAGATCCCAGCTCTGCTTTTTCATGTTTTTTTTTTAACTCTTGCCTCTTTTGACGCGCTGGAGATACGACACTCAACTCTTATCAGTAAACTGTGGATTTTACGCTAATTTTATCACAATTCTAAAGAGATGTCAAGTTATACAAAATATTAAAAGTATAATATAAGTTACAATGCTTAAAAAAGTAAGACACACTGTTATTCAAGTTTCAATTCTTTATCTGTGTTTGCGAAAGTTTGATTTTGCCTAAATAGAAATCCGCAGTCTACTTATCACTGTCCGGAGTTTGAATCGGTTAAATGTAGAATCTATACTATTACGAATTTTTAACTGAATCTTTCATAGAATATTTTCAGGATGTTATATTACAAAAATATGCAAAAAATTGATTTTTTCCCGTGATTTGATCCCGTGCCAAATTTAGATTCGACCAGTTCGCCAGCTTATGCAAATAAAATATTTCGCAGAAGCTAGGCACGGTTTAATAACCAAGGTCCTAGAGTCTAGAGTCATCGATCGCACCAAAGTCCGTACAATACCGAGGAGTTCTCTCTTCTTAATTTCATCTCCGATATCGACGTCTCGTTTACGTAACGACACGAATTTACATGCGACGCATAGCGTCATCGCCGACACGGATTAACGACACAAAGAAACGGATCTGGCAGAAAGTTTCGTCACTCAACTTTCGCCCAACCGCGCTAGTTGTGAAAGTGTCACGAAATCGCGTCGCATGCGGCAGAACGGAAAGTCGATTGGTACGTCGCTCGAAGGTTTCGTTTCCTTCGGGGAACGGCGAACATTTCGCGGAAACCTGCGTCGGAAGAAAGCTGTAGGATCGGTCAGAGACGACGCGGGTGGCTGTCCGATTGGAGGAAGTGGAATTCCATCGCGTTCGAGCCGGGGATTTCCTGAGGAACACGTGTCGAAGGTCGGACCAACGAACGGACACCTGTCGAATCTCACCGAGGAGCTACCAAATGTCGCGTTCGCCGGCGAAAAGAATAAATATTGGGCTGGAATGGGGTACCGTTAACTCTGCCGTTACCGCCTCGAGAGACGGCGCATAGCTCGGTCTACGCTTCCACGGATAAATCCCTTCGACGTTTCTTTCTTCTTACCTCGCAGTCGTCTTCTACGCTGTTCAAATTACGTCATGGGGTCGAATACCGCTCCGAGCAACCTTGAGCGAAATTAATTCATTCGAGACGACGAACTATTTTTCGAAATCGCATGTGATTATAATCACAAGAATGTATCGGAGGTATAACCTGACAAGGAAACATTTCGAGTAGGAACTCGCGATATCAAGTAGATATTGATATTGTTTAAAATAATTTGTAGAATACCAGCTGCTAATGGCTTGTGCAATAGAAGAAAATAGGCTGAAAAGATTCTAGTTACTCGGCAAAATCAGAACCTCTGCGCCACCTAATGTAACCATCATTTCGTTCATCGTATAGCAGCTAACATAGAATCTTTTTAGGCTAAACAATAAGAGATTCAAAGATTTCAAGGCGCAGATTTAAATATTTTCTGAATTGAAATTGAAGATTTCAAGATTTCGTGTTGTAAGCTTCAAGGTATCAAATTACAGTGTTAAAGATTTTCAAAGTTAAAATTGAAGATTAGAAAGTTTAAAATTGGGTATACGATAATTCCAAGCTGAACAACTGAAAAGTTAAGGTTAAGGATTTAAGTTTGACGTATTATTTTTTAATATTTTCATCCAGAACACGGTGTATTATACAGGTGTTGTAAGTTCCCTAAGTCCCTAAGAAATGTGTGATCAGTAGATAGAAGATCTTCCAGCCACCGCTAGAGGGCGTCTGGGTAGAAATATCCGTGAGGAGCGCTCCTATTGGTTCAGCGAGCTCAAGTGGTGAGGAGACCGAGCGCGAGTAAAGCTCTGTGATCATCTGTGGTCATACGCGGAGTTCTGACTACGACGCCCCTGGCGGCGACCAGAGGATCTTCCATTTATTGATCACAAAAAAAAGACAGAGGTGCTTTGTCGGAACACCTCTATAATACACAGTAATCCAGAATTTTTTCTTCTACGCTTCTTAAAACGATCCAATTTGTTCAAATTGCATTGTATATCAATTTTTCAACAATCTCTAAAGACTTACAATTCCGGATTCAAAGATTTTTTAAAGGTATCATAGTATTTAACATAGATTATTTTTAGTCTACTTTTAGTGTTAGCAACTATTATCAACTCAATGTTAGCAACTAATATTCTACACATCATTTAAACAGTGTTTCAGGTTTCTAACAGTATTAAAATCTACTTGATATCGCGACCCTCTACTTAGAATTTTTCTCTGTAAGGGTAGTTTTATATTAAAGCTGCGATACACGATAAAAGCAGCGATGTAAATAGGATGGTAAAAGAGAAGAAGATATTCTGTTTTTTGTTTTCTTACTATCTCGTCGGTTTTATCGTTTATAGCAGTTCCAACATAAACCTACCCTAAGAAAAGTAAAGTAAGGGGTCAGATCGAAATAGACCGCCTTCATCGATCTTCCTATAGCTTGCGCAACGCGTAATCGATCTTGGTGAATAGACAAAGGAGCAGTGAACCGCGTGCACCAAGGATGTCTGGATAATTGAAAACTGAGTGCAATTAAAGTGTCTGAACGCGAGCGGAAAGGGAAGAAGGTCGTTAATCGTGTGCACGCGATATTCCATTATCCGGAATCCAGCAGTCGGTAAATATTATCGCAGTACACACATATCTCGCGAGGCAATCGAAGGTGGTATCTAGAACCGGTAATATTTTTTACGGATGCTTTGCGCATACGACAGAACTGTGTTACCTCGTTACCTCGTGAGGAAGAGACTGTGTTTACCGTGAACCACGAGCCTTGTGTGTCCTCAAAGTTGTTCGTTCGTGAAACGACGAACAATTTCCTCTTAGAGGGGAGAAAAAAAAAATACCTCGACGCTCGAATAACTCCGTGGGTCGAGGAAAGTTACGACGCGAGTAGACAGAGTTCTCCAATTAATTCCTTCGCTCCTACTAGCCCACCTAGGAACGATGAAACCGTAGAACTGGCGCGACATCAATTTATTTGAGCCGCCGCGCCGCGCCGATCGCCCGTAGATCTCTGACAGGTGGATACCTCGGCCTTCCTAATCATTCAGAATGCCGCGCCGCGAGTTTCAAGCTTGACCAACGGACTGCATTCCGTTGGTTCGCGACAGAATGAACCATGCAATTCACCTACATTCTCACGGCATCCCTATCCGATGCTCTCACGTTGGGTAGGTTACGCTGTTGGCGAACACCGTTACTCGTTCGCAGCGTGCAACCCGCGTTTATAATTATTATTTATACGCTGCCGATGCCGACGTCGACGCAGGCTCGAACGGGAGACGAAAGTTCTCGGTAATAGCGCTGTCTGTTGCTCGCGCGGCGAACGAGACCGTCGAATGGAACGCGAGCTGTCGTCACGAAATCCCGACAATGCGGTCGATTAATTAGAGGCTATGCTAGATGTCAGATATCTACACTGATGGAATAAGTTTAACAGAGATGTCGTACGGTACCCCCGATGAAAGTAATCACTATGATAATCATCAGTTGCGTCAAGATAGTCTGGATGCTAAAGCTGTGTTTACATTATGCTAGTGAGTCGATTGACCCAAAGTGGTTCAACTAATAGGTTTACACTAGAACCTATAGTCGTTCGACATTTTTATCGATCAATTAGAGCTTCTTCGCCCAACAGTTGTATTATTCGAGATGGTTAATGTGATGCATAAAAAGATTTAACGTTTAATGTCAGCAATTGCAATCACTTTGATAGACGAGTTGAGAAAAATACTTATTCGAAAAATGAAGAGAAGACAACGTCGTTGGTAGATTAGAGAGTGGATACAAAGACGACCTGATCTTGGAGTATCAGTGACTATACTAAAACAATTAGCTTTGGAAGATAAGGAGATGTATAAAAGTGTTTTGAGGATGTCGAAAACAAATTTAATACGTTGCTGATGCTATACCTAGACCACGGTGTATTATAGAGGTGTTCCGACAAAGCACCTCTGTCTCGTTGATTTTTTGTGATCGATAGATGGAAGATCCTCTGGTCGCCGCTAGGGGCGTCATAGTCAGAACACCGCGTATGGTATGCATGTGTGCGTATGAAGTGCGTCACAGATGATTACAGAGCTTTATTCGCGCTCGTTCTCCTCACCACTTGAACTCGCTGAACCAATAGAAGCACTCTCCATGGATGTTTCTACTCAGACGCACTCTAGCGGTCGCTAGAACATCTTCCATATAATGATCACACATTTCTGAAGGAACTTGCAACACTTGCATAATATGTCCAAACGCATACATTTTCAAGTTCGATATGTATGTGATTTACTGCGTTCGATTTTTGTTTTGCAACAATGTATGCGTTCGACGCTGTGTTCAGCTACAACGCCAAACATATATAAAGTAAAAAATACAGATGAGCGACCAAAAGTAAACGGATGGGGTATATCGAGTTGAACGATCAGAAGCCGTTTTCACTTGATTGAAATCCTGTTTACACATACGATTTTGGTCGATCACCTCGGTTGGCCGACCAAAAGTTGCATAATGTAAACGCAGCTTTACAGTTCTATAATTCACTCGGATTCTCACGCTGGCTCGTAACTTCGTCGTCGCGCGCTCGTAACGCATACCTCGCGAGCCAACTTCGATACTCGACGTTGTAATGTCAGCTACAACCGAAACCGTAACAATCCCAACGGCGATAATGATGCGCCTCCATTTGCGGCGCTTCCCAGACATTTCCATAATGTCTGAGGGAAATTGAATTAATTGACGCTCATCGACACGAGGATAACTGTAATTCCACATCCGAGGTGGACGATCTAAATTTCATTAGGGAAAATGATTGAAGGAATTTGATGAACGCTCGGTACAGTTTCCAGGTGGTCGTTTAGATCTCGACGATCTCGTAGGGTTACGAGAAGAATCGTGGAGGGAAAATCGAGAGCATGATGTTCGGCGAGTAGAACAAAGCAGCGGTTCGCTTTAATTGCGACCGCGAACGGGCAGCGGCTTTAAAATCGTGTCGCTTCGCATGGCTCTTAATCAGCAATTAACGAGATGGACCGTCGCGTCGACGAGTCGGAGAAGTAAACATTTTTATTTATCGTCAGAATTCGGATCGGCGAGACTTACGCAATATATCGATCACGAATTAAAGAAGTGAAATCAAGATCGGAAGGCTGATGCGTTTCTCCTTCAAACCAGCTCTGATTTTGCTAATGAATATTTAATTACCTCTAGAGAGTCGCGCAGATTCAACGAATCGTAAATGTAAATTTCACAAAAACTGTTCGTTCCACAGAGGACATTAATTAAAGCAATTAATTTGTGAATAATTATTTTTTAGTGTTTTCTTTTTAACCCTTAAGTAATATACTATCAGTATTAATGATTTAAGAGCATTATAACAGGTTTACTGTGTGTCACCATCTTTATAAAAATGGATTCATATATGAATAAGTCATAATGCTCTTCCTTAATAATTTCTACAAGATTTCCCCAAAAAGTTATGTTAAAGATAAAAAATGGAATTTAATATAGCATCGTGACTCTAGTATACCTCTTAAGGGGGTACATCACTATTGGGCGAGTAAAATCAGTGGTTTAATGTTATGAAGCGTTAATTCTGTTTGAAATCTTGGAAGTAAGGTCCCATAAGTAATACAAAAAAGGTTTTTATACAAGAAACTTTTTTCTGGACACTTTTTCCAAAAAAGGGCTCTGAAGCGCACTCGGCATATTTTTTCTGAACAAGAATATCATAATTATTATGGATTTTATCTCTTATTGTGCCCGGAAACCTTGAAAAACTCTCCCATAAGAAATGCATGGGACCCGTTTAGATCCCTTTTCTGCCACTACGCGCCACTAATTCAGTGACTATTCGTATTATAGCGTGTATGTATGTATGATGTACAGTACAATCAGTGACACTGATTCTTGCCCTTAGGGAAAAAATGGGATGAGGAAAAGTGCCTATTCCCACTAATATATATACAGGGTATAACAAAAATGTTGTAGTTCCTTGAAAGGAGTGATTCCTTAGGTGATTTTAAATAACTTTTGCCTTAGCGAAAATCTTAGGTGGGGCTTTGTTAACGAGTTATTAACGAAAAACACCGACCAATCACGGAGCGAGTACAGTGCCGTGATGACGCGGACGATGGTGGGCCAATGCTACTCGCAGCTGGAGCCCGCGCTAAAATTCATCCACTGTATTCCTGCCTCTATTGGTCGATGTTTTTCGTTCATAACTCGTTAACAAAGCCACACCTAACATTTTCGCTAAGGAAAAAGTTATTTAAAATCAGCTCAGGAATCACCCCTTTCAAGGAACTGCAACATTTCTGTTACACCCTGTATACATATACTACATACACCCCCGCTCAAAAGTATGTGGACACTAACCATTTGTATGAAATTTGTATACTGTTGTTGTTAGACGGTTTTTATTGTTAAATTCTGTTACGTACATGTATGTAATGTATTACTAGAACATTGTATACAACTACTTGAAAACAATAAAATTTTATTTTTTTCGATGATACTAATAATATAAAATTGGAACTGATTTTGGATTGATACGTTGGATACAGCTACTTGGAAGCAATAGAATTTTATTTTTTTCGATGATACTAATAATATAAAATTGGAATTGATTTTGAGTTGATACGTTGGATACAATTACTTGGAAACAATAGAATATTACTAGAATACATTACATACATGTACGTAACAGAATTTAACAATAAATACCGTCTAACAACAACAGTATACGTAATATATCACAAATTTCATAAAAATGGTTAGTGTCCACATACTTTTGAGCGGGGGTATACATTACATTTGCATATACTTTTGCATATATTATATTTTATATATTTCAATGGCCAATGAACATTTTTCCAAATCACATTTTTCTCTAGGGGCAAGAATCAGTGTCACTGATTGTACAGCAAACTTCCTTCAAGTGCATTATGTTTGATTAAAGAAAACTAATGTTTATACCAGTTATATGTGATTCCCCTCTTAAAGAATGTTGCTGATAACAGAAGTTGTTGAAGTTACGCGCGCTTTGAAACGGATGTCAAAAGACGGTGAAAGGTTTAAAAAGGTGGAAAACGTGCATAAGAAAATGATACACGATATGCACTTTCTAAGAAACAAAGCCGAACGTGTCGTCATTCAGGATCGCGACTTTCGACAAGATCGAAGCGTGGCGGTGGTAGTGGAGCAGACAACTCGCGTGGAGTACGATCGAAACGATTAATTATCTCGGTTAGTATTCCAGGTTTCCATTCGATATTCAGGACGGCGATCGTTATTATCTATACGCGTCGATCTGTACGCCGTACTGCAATTGCAGTTTCACTCAAATTGCTTCGCGCGTCGCTGAATCGTTGCATGGAAAGCCTCCATTGTTTTCGTCCGGTTCGTCGCTGAATTTCATCGCTGAACACTGTGACTGGGCGCGAGCGCGAAGTATCGGTCACGCTGAAAGCAACACCCGATACGATCGAAAACCTCTCGATCACGCGACAAATAGCGACTCGCGAAAAAAGCGTCGAAGAGAATTCGAGACTGACAGACGCGGCATTTTCTCGACACGGCCTCGTCAAGATTTTTCATCGTTCCGCAGAATACTTCTCTATTTTCTCCCGGCGTGACCCTCGTCAGAGCTAAACCAGCTTGTCGATATCTAAACTAACCACCGATATGTGATTCTTTACGCTCTATAAGTCGTTATCGATTCCGAGTCGCGAGCCTATAACGAGGGAGCAGTATAATTGGTTTCCGACGAAAGCGACGCGCTGGATGTCAATGAACTTTTTTTCCCTCGCGAAAAGGCGGAAGGTGCGATAGGAGGAACGAGAATGCGAAAGAATAGAGGCGGAGCGAGGGGGAGGACGAGAGAGAAAAGGACGGAACGTAGTAATTTCATACGCGTCACGTTCGCGATTGGTCAAACCACTCGATATACCGGCCTCGAGAATGTCAACCGTTCGAGTACCGTTTTCCTTGCCGATCGCTCGTGGATCGTCTCAACTTTTTGCGACTACCGATCGCGACCCTTCCATGGCTATCGACGGCACGACGCGACGTTTCTTGCGGTTACCTCGATGATCTCAGGCAAACGCTCCATCGATAGATACACTGCTCCCGCTTGCGACGCTTTTCTCGCATTTTAGATTATTATTCGAAAGGAACAGGTGCACCGCTTCTGATCGACCCGCAAAAATCAACGATCGACGTCGCAAAAAAGCCACTCGAAAGTACCGTTCAGGGAGAAATTGTTTCGGCTCCTTTGCGTCGAGTAGGTGATGCGTTCATTGCGCGGATGAGATTCCCGCTTACTATTTTAATAATAATAGTAATATTTATTTACGGGAATAACTTTCAATATACAATAAGACAATATACATACAAACTAGATGCGAGTATACTCCTTTGCAGTAAAAGTTTACACATTAAATCACTGACCTCTTACAAGGGACATTACCCAATCCATACACAATGATTTTGATACGCTTTTAGTATAATGTATGTAGCAAAAACTCGCAAAAATATTTAGCATGTATTTTTGTATCGGCAATCATCCACGTTGAATGGGTGAAAATCTGTCTCAAAATTGGGGATGAAAACTTATTTTATCCAGAGACGGACTGTTAACTTTGGGAGCCCTGGATTAACACTGTTTGTTATTTTTAATTAACCCAAGTTAACTCAAGTATGGACTAGTTTTAGCGACTTATTCGCTATTTTATCGAAAAACTGTTTTTGTCACTCTTTTTAAATAGGAAAAATTATAGGCAATAGACATTCAAGAATTGTTTAATTTTATTCAAATACAATAGTGTTTCCGGGTTAGGTTGTAAAACAGTCTATGACTGAACCTCGCCTTTGCCGTTTCTTGTATATATGTATACTTGTATGTTCCAATGTTAATCACAATTTATGGCAATAAAGACGTTTAATAATAATAATAATAATAGTGTCGAAAACCAACGATTTAAACTTTATCTAGAAATAATTTTGTATAATTTATTTTTTCTCCAATTTTTAATTTAAATTACATTAATTTTTATTATTTATTGCCGTGAAGGGGGCCCTGGCCTAAATCCGCCCCTGATTTTATCGAATATCTCAATCTATTCAAGCTGGATTCACACTGCAATTTGTGTGTTTTTTAGTGACGATTTTTATTATGTAAACAGGTTTACAAAAATCGTATTTGTTAAGAAAAATAAAAGAATTTTCATATTTTTGCAACTTTCTTTATTAAACACGGGTGTGAAATATCCCTATTTCGCCGTGCAATACACGGCGTTTTAAATGCCTGTGTAGTCGTGGCCTAAGGGTATTTTCTTCATATCATATGGTATTATAAGACAAGGGGTGAAAAGCTTTTATTCTTAAGACTTTAGGTTGAACACTCTCAATTCTACTACGGGTGGATCTTATTTTAACTGTAAATGTATGTTTATCTCAACGTGTTCCGTGCTCAAACATAGTTGCGATTTGATGGAAATCGGGAGCGCTTTCACGAGAAAGTACAAGTGCAATAAAACTAGTTAATCGGAGATTTAAAGTTTTCACGGCACGGTATCATACAGTTCTTACTGTTGAGGCTTTCGGGAGTTAGCCGTGTCCCGTAAAAAGAAATTTCCCAACGTTTCGCTAGCACTGTAGCATTGGCTTCTTCAGTGGGTCTTGAAACACACTGAAACTGAAACAGTTTTACAGAACGCGCGTTACTACCAAAAGCCTCAAAAGTAAGAACTGTGAAACTAGTCAGCGGTAAGAATCGTTGTCTAATTATGCGCAGGTGTGTTGGCTATCCAAAACGATCCAACGTTGTCCCGTTCCTCCCAGGAAGATGTGATTCTCAGCGGCAGCTCGTACACGGGACCGGAAAGGACGTCCAACGTGTACCACCGTGATGGATCACCGACGTTTCAGAGGACCGTGCCAGCATTTCAACTGGAAAGCTCGAAGAGCGTCGACAGTTTCGATAAAGACGACGCGAGGTTCGAGGCTGAAAACATGAGACTCGACGAATCTATCGACGACATGACTTCCACCAAGCACGTCGACCACATCAACGGCAACAACATAGAAGTGAATCTGGGCGAACATGACCAGTAAGTTGAACCGATCTTTTTTCGCGAGTTTACAGTAATTTCTCTTACAATGGTTCTCGGTTCAGAATCGAATAGGGACAATTGCAATCATAGTCTGTAATCATATGACAATGAATTGCAGTAAAAACAATTGACATAAGACCTCTTTCTAAATAAAAACTTAAGAGAACCTTAACTTTTTAAAAAAAATTGTAACTGTGGAAAACTGCCATAACTCTTTGAGTATTTATAAGATTTAATCTACGTTCAAATGATCGGTCAAGGAGCGTACTTTCTTAAGGCATAATTCGCTTCCTTGTATCTCTAATTAGCATTAGCAGCTAGACCAAATGTAAAAAATGTTACTTTCATCCCCAGTCTCCCCTACTAAACCTTAAAGAAAGAGGAAGTGTAGATTACAGTGATACTTGGATGCGTCAGTTTAGTAATGATTGTGGATAATGCATTGAGGAAAGCAACAGTCGAGATTCGTTTTCTGGATACGAAAATAGTTTACTAATAGCAAAGTTAGTTATCGAACAATTCACAATTTAAACTTCAAAATGATTTAGTCATAGAAAATAGTTAAAGTCTGTTTTTTCTTCCTGCACTAGCTGCACTAGTGCAGATCGAACCCGTTGCTGTCTTCTTTTATTTCACAAAACGGAAGAAAGTAGTAAGTGGTTCACTCTGTACTAGTTCAGCCATAGTAGAAATAAAAAAAGATCTTTAGTTATCCAACATCGATTCTGAACTGTGGGGCAATGTAAGAGGAATTACTGTGTCGCTACGTTCGACAAGGTGTTAAAAGGATCAAACGGAGAGGACTTTTTCCTTGTCTGTTAATAGCTTCTGGCCCACGACACGGGAATCCATGTCGGGGGAAGGACGAGGGGCTCCGCAGAGGCCAAAACTGTCGGAGCCCCATCAACTGGCTGGAGTGTCAAGCCAACGGGCAGAGTATCTGCAGGCGATAGATCAACAAAGACAAGCTCGTCAAGAGACGCCGAAGATCTATAGCGATCACGCTCCGCCTCCCATTCTGCAGACCGCTACGCCGGGACAACGTCAAGCGAATCCTGATATACAGGACATCATCACGGGCATTGTCAAGCTGTTGAATGGGAATGTGAACGTTGCTGCGAATACCGTTAGACCTCTGAGGCCCATTCAAGCCACTAGGTAAAACGATACTGAGAGTTTTTATTCGCGTAATTGTGACGAGGTGCGATGAGCATTCTACGTACTTTCTTGTTTTGTAGGATCAATAACAGAGGTCCACCGCGAATCTCGGATGTTCCACCGTTGCCACCGGATTTCGACACCCCTGGCATGAATCCTCCGCCGCCTCCTGATCAACCCTATCCGTTCGAGAAGCCACCGGCTCCTGATAGGCCTGTTGTCAACCAACTGCCACCGGAAAGGCCAATCAGACCGTTCGTCAGTGGAGTCCCTTTGCCGGAGCAGATTGTGCCGCAGGGAAATCGTCCCTGGACGTGGAATCGCCCTGGTATTGTATTCCAATACTATTGTACCCTTCTGCGTGATAATCAATTAAATAAATAATGAACTCTCTACATATTTCTTCGCACTTTCTCTACAAATATGATATAAAAACATTCATTATTGTAGTCGCAGTAATAACCAGCGTGAGAGGCTTCCCTAATTTTCCACGGCAAATTCTGAAATGAAAAATCATGCGACTTTCTTAAATTATAAGACAGTAGCTTCAGTTGCACGTACGGATTAAAAAAAAATTTATTACTAAACAGTGGGTCTTTGAATGTAGGAACTAATTATCTAATCGAAAATTCCGTGTATTTGATAAATAAATAATTGCTAACAGTCATTTTGAACATTTAGGAGGAAACAGGCGACCCATTCCACCGTACAAGCCACTGCCACCTCTGCTAGACTCCAGTTTGCACCGAGAGACGGACCAGGACAACAAACATACGGATAAACCATACTTTGACTCGAAACTCGAGACTCCGGAGACGGAGGAATCCTCCACTAAAAAGGAAGACGTTGATACGAACGAAAGCGCTGTTAATAATTTGGAGAACGCAACCAAAGGTCACGGGGAGGGTAATAATAAGAAGGATAAAGACGATTCTCCGAAGAAACCAGAATCCGAAGATGCGAAGAAGGAAAATAAACATCACTCTCCGCCTAAAGAGAATAAAGTAAATAACGAGAAAGCACCAGGGGAAGGTGGCAAATCGAATCAAACCAGCAACGCGAAACACGAGGACCCTCCGAAGACTGTAATACCGTTGGAAATCAAGCCTACGAAATCATCGAAGATCAGTGGATCTCGGAACTCTACTTCAAGTTCGAGTAGTGAAAAGCCGAGCAATAAGACGACCATGACGAAACCCTTCGCCCCTGCCACGTTGAACATCGAGACTAGTTCTTCTGTCCACGTGATTGAACTTACAACGACGAAAACAGCCGTTCAGTCGGCTGTTATTCCTTCCAATAGCAACGCGAATAATTCATCGAACTTGCCGAACGCCGTGATTTTAGAACCGAGCAAAACGTCCGACTTCGAAGGCACCGCCTCGAACGTTCCGACTCCGACGGACGATCTACCTTCCACGCTCGCGAAACCGATGTCCACGACGGAAAGAACCATCGTTCATACTCCAGTGTCCAACACGTTCACGAAGAATACAGGTAGGAAGTTCACCGGAGTGTTTTTTCATTCGATAAGACGATAATATCGCGTTCAGTTTATAACGAAGTGTTCCCGTGGCCTCCGCGAGCAAGTATGCTTAATTAAGTTCCTTTGTACACTCGGTGAAGCTCGCCATGCTCAATTAATCTCCTTTGTAGCCCACACGGATCGTTATGTTTATCGACCCCGACCTGGAATCGTCCTTGACGACACCTTGGATTACACAGGATCTCAAGGACTGGCCACCCAACGACCTTACGCGCCACCAAGACATCCACCTCTCGGTGATATTTTTGATGTGACGGTCTCGGCTGTCCAAGGTCCCGGCGGTGGAGGCTCTGGTAAACAATAACGCGATCAACTACGCAACTTTATTTATTTATCTATTTATTTATTTATTAACGGGAAAAACCCTATAGTATACATAGAATTATTAACCCTTACTTCGTAAACGGAGGTCTTTCGAGCTTCAGTAAATTTAAAGGTAAATTATTCGGAATAGAGACGACCTTACCGATTTCAATGATCTTAAAATATGTTGTCAAGGTCATTTGCTCTGAACAACTTTTTCCTGTACATATACATATGTATGTTATCTCCGCTCGGTTTTAGTTTTCGAGATAAACGCATAAATGTTTCTAACACTATCAGTCATTTTTCAACACTATCAGTCATAAAGATTAATTCTTCCAATTTTCAAATATTTTCGCTTATTTTGAATGTTACTGACGTTCATCCTTGACCGCTTCGCTATCATGGACGAGTTATCCCGCAAAATAATATCATTCGTATGATTTTCACAGACAAACTATCTTGCGACATATAATTCCTAAGATACTACGGACGAGTTATCCCTCGATAAAGTATCGTTCGTACAATGTCACAGACGAGTTATTTCGGACGATAATTCATCCGTGGCATCTTAGGAATGATATTTTGTTACGAGATAACTCGTTTGTGGTATCATACGAATGATATTGTGTCGCGGGATAACTTGACCGTGGTTGTGAAGCGGTTAATTTCTGATCTCTTGGCTTCCATTTACACGCTATGGATTAGAAACGATGTTTGAAGCGATCTAACTCTCCCATGTGATCAAGTTTCTCGGACTCGCCCTAATGTAGACAATTTATAAACGTGTTCTATACTGTCTTGTCCTTTCCAATTAGGCGAGGGTGTTAGGGTACCGGTGAACGCAGGAAGCGCGGAAGTGATCCTGACTTCTGCGGTCGAGGGTCAAGGATTCGTCAGCATCGACGGGAAGAGAACGTATCTCCACCTGTTCGAAAACTCGGATCAAACTACGACTCATGTGCAGACCGAGCTTCAGCCAACCAGGACGCAATCCCCGGCTGTTGTTGGCACAGGGTTCGTTCGTGTATACTCCGAGTCAACCCGACTGACCGTCCAGGGTCACATTATCCGCTCGTAGTTTTCTGGCAGCGAAATTTCTACAACGTTACGGTGCAAACACGTAAAACGCTTGTTTTTGTCTTTGTTCAACCATCGCGCTGAGAAGACAAAAACAAAGACAACAACAAGCGCTGGAAACCAGCGTTTTACGTTTGCACCCTTATACATTTCTCACTGTTGAGGCTTTCAGGAGCAAGCCGTGTCCTATAGAAAGTCATTTCCTGACGTTTCGCAAGCATTGCAGCTAGCTTCTTCAGGGGTCAAAAGACAACACAGAAACTGACGTATGTCTTGTGGTTGTCCACTATATACAATGTGGATGGCAGGTCATGGGTCAATGATAACCAATGGTATGGTTCAGTGATCACCAAGCAGCTGGACAATTTAAAAAACTGGGAGGATTGAGCTCCAGATTGGCTTGAGGTGGTAGCCCGTATCCCTGTTAATGTTATTGGGATGCTTGGCTATCTCCAAAGTTTCCTTACATTACGAAACGTCGGGAAATCTCTTCCTATAGAACACGGCTTGCACCCGAAAGCCTCAACAATGAGAGCTGTATAATGCCAGGTCATTAAAGCCTCAAATCTCTGATTCTACAACGTTGTATCCCGTGAACACTGAGACTTCTAAATACGTACATAATATTTCCCATGGACATAGAAACCTTCCTAAGGTCAGAAAGTGAGAGAAAATGTTGGCCTTGAATAGTCAGACGAGTTGATCCGGAGGAAAATCGTCTCGATCCTTATTAACAGTTCGTCAGACAGTTTTAATACGTCTTTTTTGTACAGATTCGCAGTCGCGCAACCCGATTCGCCGACCGCCAGTCCAAGGCCCACCGGGCCCATTCGGAGGCCGACGTTCCACAGAAGACCCACTCAACCTCCGGTCAGGATCGACACTTGTATCGTGGGTGACACGAGTACGTGCGACATCAGTCAGCACGAAGCTTGCGCAACTGTTCAAGGAGTATCGGCGTGCCACTGCAAACCTGGATACGCTAGGCTACAGCATTCCTTGCCGTGTAAAAGTTCGTAGAAAACTCCTTTCGACGAATGTGAGTTTTACGCTAAGCGGTAGATACACTAAACAGGGAATTTCTGTTGTTAGAAATTGTCAGTATCGTGGTGTCGATCAGGGTGGACAAAATTTACGACAAGAGAGTCGTGTGGGACCAAGGATTCATCGACAGGGACTCCGAATCTTATCAGACATTGGCGTATGAAGCGAATCGCGCTGTAAGATACATTCAATTTGGTTTTCTTTAGGTCTGTTTTCTGTTTCTGCACTGGCTGCATTAGTTCAAAACTCATCAATCGCTATCTTCTTCTATTTCATAAAACATAAGGAGTTTTTAAGGAAACTTCTGCACTAGTTCAGAAAATGGAGACACAGAAAACAAACCTTTTATTTAGCAACGCGATCAGGAATTTAAAAAAATTCTTTGTTCTCTCTTAGATCGAATCCGCCATGTCGATGACACCGTTTTCAGACGAGTACATGGGTTCCTCCATAAACAGAATATATCAAGGTGACGTGAGCCAAGGACAAGGCGGTGTCTTCGTCAACGCGACTCTGAAACTTACCTACGAACCGCGAACAGTTAGACCGAGCCTGGCAGGAGAGCTTCAGAGGCATCTGCTCGGTGTTATTCACAGAAGAAGCAACAACATAGGGAACAGCGCGCTTTACGTCGACAGCCCGCCTGGGTCCATTTCGAATTTGCAAGGTCAGACTTCAATGAACAAAACGAAACTCTTTAACTCACAACAGCACTATGTACTCATGCGATTGTTTGGGCCCATAGAATATACTGGCAAATTTCGGCCATTAAAATGGAACACCCATGGAATGTACATTTGTATTTAAAAATTAACCATTTTTGGCCTTGACTAGCAACGAAAGTTATTTATGGAGCATGCTTCTACAAGCCTGCGATCATTGCGATTTTGTCAGTGACGTCCGATTTATTTGTAATTGTAAATAACCATAGTATGTACACAGTAAGCAGAATCGCAGTGATTTTTGTCGCTCGTGTACATCAGGACTAATGGTCATGAAATATTTCCCGCCGTAGATTTAGACGAGTGTGCCTCGTCGGAACTGAACGACTGTCACTCTTCGGCAACTTGCACGAACAACTGGGGCGGATTCACTTGCACTTGCAACCCGGGTCTGAAAGATCCTCACAAGGACGACCCGAACGAGTCGGGAAGAACTTGCATCTCTTGCCCCTCGACTTACTGCAACAATCGTGGATCATGCTCTTACCAGGGCGACCAAATGCAGTGCACGTAAGCGAACGAATCTCTTTATTGACAATGCGAAAAGTGTTTGTATTTGTAAAACGATTTTTTCATTTTTTATAGATGTACTGGTAACTATTATGGTGCTCAATGCGAGGTCGACGGAGAGGTTTTGGGCGTAGCTATAGGCGCGTCAGTAGCAGCTTTCATAATCATAGTGTTAACGCTCGTTTGTTTGGTGATGTGGAGGTAAAAACGCTTCCCCTTGATCTTTTGATCACACAATCAATAAAATTAGGCTCGGTTCAGACGGTGCGATTTGGTGCCGCTGCGTTTCTTGCGTCAAATTTGTTCTGCAGTTCAGACGAGCGATTTGCGGTGATTTGCCACCGAATGATCGCAAACACGTCGCGTTGTTGCCGCTCAAAATTGCGGCTCGTGTGAAATGCTTCATACAAATCCGTGTTCCGCTTAAATGCAGCGGCAAATCGCCGCAAACCGCTCGTCTGAACCGAGCGTTACTTGGAAACTGAACTATTTTCAACGTGTGTTGCAGCCGAAGGTGGTCGCGCGAACAGAAATCGGTCGGCTCGCCGGTTTACGGATACATTCAGGGTGGCATCCCCGGTACTCTTCCAGGAACTCTAGCGAGGGTTGGTTCCGTGGGCACCTTGGCGTCCGTAAAACAAGGACCGCCTACCAACTTACCGCCGTACATGTGGGCCCACTTTGGCGACCATATGGCAACTGCCAATGTATACGCGGTGAGAAATCATTTTTACCTTTTGCAGAATCGTCGACTGCGTCTTGAATCAATGAAAAACTCGCGGGGAATTGATTTCAGACCGAACCTATGGGACCGACGCGGCCAAGTTCAGCCGTATTCGGATATCCACCGCTGAACGTTCACGGAACGTTACCGCCGGTTCCGCTGCCAAGGCTTCAAGCTCCTCCGAGGCCAAGACAGAGACATCAACCGGATCCAGACAGCTCAGACTCTGAGCCGCTGGACAAGGACAGAGCTGATTTAATTCCGCATAGTAATTTCCACGTTCCTCGGCCGAAGTCCAGATCGTCTCTGGCGGTAAGTATCGACGCCGCGTCCGTTTTCGTTACGGTACTCCGGATCAACTCAAATGGTAGTTCAAGGTCGCTATTTTCTTTTACTCTAATTAATCTTTTACTAGAATTTCAATATTCAAAGATTTATTTCAAGCCAGGAGGCTTTCCAAGATTTGACCATTCCGGGACCCAAAAATCTTAATCCGCTCCTGCATACACCCTCATTCAAGGTCACACATAGCCTAAGTCCCAGTCATAAATTCCTTAGAGACAGAACGGCACGAGGCCGTTCGTCTTCGGTCCAGTTCAAAAAGTACTCACGCTAATAATTTTTTTTATCTGAAGTGAATTTATTTGAGCCGCATGTTTATTCATCTTTTAGCTGAATAAACTTCGAATAAACGTAAAGTAGGTTCATTTAGGTCATGTCAGTAACGTAGTAAGTACATACGATTTTTTTTAAATTGTGAAGAACTTAGTAATTTTAATTGTAAAGAACTTAATAATTCGTTACGATTCTTCATTTTGCAAATTACTAAGTAAGTTCTTCACATGACCTAAATGAACCTACTTCATGTTTATTCGAAGTTTATTCCTCGGCTCGGATAATTCACTTCGAATAAAAAAATGATCTTTCATCGTTATTCCTATGTTCGGATAACGGATAAAAGAGAAGTTTTATTTGATTTTATTTAAATAACTTTTTTGCCCAACTCTGGTTTGCCCGTGTTCGTTCGCTGTATGTAGACGCGGCTTAAGAGAAAAATGTGACTTTGAACGACCAATTAAGTTGATCCAAAGTGTAATTATCGTCATATCGTACTATGATTCTTTGGCTTTCAGAATCAAAGTGGAATCTACAACGACGTAGAATACGACCAAGGTGACATGCATCACCTATCGAAAAACAATATTCCGATGTCTACGTACAGACCGTACTATCGTACGTGAGATGTGAAATTTAGACAAAAGCTAGTTTAGTTACGGTTAAATAAAGAACAGTGGATGGAAAACTGTGACTTACGTTAGTTTCTTGGACGAAAGTGAAAGAACTGGAAACGTGAACGACGAATGTGCAAGAAAGATAGAAAACTGAATTGCAACGTTTGTACGCGTACGCTTCGCTACTTTCAATAGTTTTTAATACGATTATTTATAAGGTGTTACGATGTGCTATTCGTGTTTGTGTAAGGCAACTTCAGCATTACTTAATGTTTACTTACATACTTGTTATTGCATAAATATTTATTATTTTACCATTAGTCCAGAGACGATGTATTTTTTATGACTTCCTCGAAAAGTAATTAGGCTGTTCCATAAAAATCTTTCAAACGGTGCATACTGATCAATTAGTGTTGACGCAATTGCTCGAATTAATGTTTAGCTTACAATTAGCCTAATACTCGCATTACCGATAGATATTTATGTTGTATGGTTTAACAATAAACATTGACGAAAACGTGATACAACGTGAGACAAAAGAAAATTGAAATAACTCACTTTATCAACACTTATTGTTAACGCTTAAGTGGTGTGGCCTAAACCCCCGTGAGAAATTTTTAATTTACATGCAGTTGCAAACTTGTAACTTGTAATTAGTAGCTATTGATTAAAGTTATCTTTCAATATTCGTATTATTCGTTATCAGTAATGACAAACTCTGATGTAACTCTGTAATCTAAATAAGAAACAATTATCGAATATACAGGATGTTTCATCCTTTTATGACAAAATTATAGGAGTGCAATCTACTAGTGAAAGGGAGAAAAAAATGTTTTATGAAAATTGTTTGTAAACTCTTTGTTATTAAGTTGTAAATAAATAGTAAACATAGTCTAAATGTTTTACTAGTAAATTCGAAATTAAATAATACGAAAGTTCAGCCGTCATTATTTTGTTTGTAATTACAGTCTACTTTTTAATACGCAGAAGTTATTGAAAATTCCTGCATTCTTGATTCAAAATTCGACCTTTCGTATTATTTAATTACAAATATGTAGCTACGTACATGTTTAGGTTACATTCAATATTTGTCTTGGTAGCAAAGTATTGAAACAAATAAACTTCAAATAATATTTTTTCTTTTTTTCACTTGTAGATTTTGCTTCTTCAATTTTGCCGAAACAGAATGGAATATTCTTTATAAAATGACACCACACCAGTGAAGGATTACAGAACAAAGGATGCAGCAATTTCCTATAATCACTTACATTATTTTTAACTTCTAAGCGTAAGAACATTGTTGAAAACTAAAAAATTACGAGAACGAAACGAAACGATATGTACATTGCACTATCGTTGGAATAACGAAAGAAAATGCGGTAAGGGCCAGCTCAGAAAAGCGGCGTGGTTAGGGAAGGCCCAATGGGTTAGCGTTAGCCAATGCCTACAGCGTATTTGGGTGCGAGGTTGCCAGATTGTGTAGCATATAGGCTGTCTCGTTCTATCTTAAGGGCGCGTTTGATAATTGCAACGGCGCGACGCGACTCGTGCAGTCTTCGAAACCTCTTGACAAAACTGTCAACGCCTACACGTTCTCCTATAAATCGTGCGCGTTGCGCGTTTTCGTAGTCGAACCACACCTTTACAGTACAGCTGTTTCCTTGTCTATGGTTCGATTAGACGCCTCTTTCCTTCTCCTATTCATTCTGCACATTGCTTGTCTTCCGCATCCTCCAATAGGGTTTGGCACTAAGGTTTATGATTATGGGTATAGTCCTGATTGGTTTCTCTAGAGAAGTTATAACAATAGATGCTTGACAAGGACTGATAATAGCTAAAGGTCCCCGACGAATAGTCGATAGACATTGGTAAAAACGCAGGGATCAGGGTAAACGTCACTCTGAGAATCCCCAGACGTAAGCCTGGAGAAGCGGCAACTTCGCAAACGTAGAATGGAGACTCTATATCTTTTTTCCTTATTCCGACAGTAAGTGTTTCTACTCTACGCCACCGTTTTCGCCCTATCTCTGGCAACCTTACAATTAGTCGTAAGCCTGGAGACGCGGCAACATCGTGAAAGCAAAATGGAGGCTGAACGTATCTTCTTTCGTTATTCCGACAAATAAGTCGTTCGCATCGCATTGGAGGGTGAGAAATATTACAATTCATCATGTAACTTCTGTAATTGTACAGTATATATATTTTTGCAAATCGAATACAATATACATTTGAAAATTCATGCGCGCCATCGCTTCTCTTTTAATTCTCTGATGCCTAAAGTACGATATATCTCAACATTATACAACCAGATCGAACAAACGCCAGAAATACTGTGCGCGTAATGAACAAAACGTTTGTATCGATACGAAATATAAAGTATTTGGTGTATGTTGTATATAGTACAGAAAATCGACAGTGCGGAAGAAGTATCGGTATACGATTAAATAAATACACATGTTTAGTGAACGAAATCCTATTGAATCAAATAAGAATTTTCAGTTTTAAACGAAAGAATTAAATAATAAACTGAAAATTCAACTTTGATTACAATTAGGAAACATTTTATGGTTTTCGCATTTTTATTTTTTAAGATATGAACGCTGGACGATGACAACTGTCCGAGGGAGAGGAAAAAGGAGCTTGGAACATGTGATCGTTTTTCATCTTATAAAGGTAGTTAAAAGGTACATTCGTAAGATTCCAAGCTGAGACA
Organism: Perdita meconis; assembly: GCA_030770465.2. Taxonomy (NCBI): domain Eukaryota; kingdom Metazoa; phylum Arthropoda; class Insecta; order Hymenoptera; family Andrenidae; genus Perdita; species Perdita meconis. The sequence continues at coordinate 7,424,390 of JASKOS020000004.1, forward strand.
AACGGAGTGCGCATCCATTTATTAATAACTAACTTATCGTAGATTTGAAAGACGAAGTTTATGAAAGGGTTCCTTACCCTTAATAATTTATTTGCAAACATGCGGATATCGTGATAAAAAGATTTGTAACCCTCAAATCGCATCGTAAATGGCAGGTTTACCGAGTACCGATGATATACTCGTCAGACTTAAAGATAATGAGAGCATAACAGCGATAACGTTGCCAGTCAAAGAACTAGGCATAGGAATTAGTTATTTATATTTTACCGTTATCACATGCAGAGAGGTCCGACTTCCATCAATTTATTCAATTTTTCGAGTGTCTCTCTCTCTTTGAATCAAAATTGTAGTTAACACGACGAGAACATCGCTTTTTAATGCGTAACTGTCTAACTTGTATGTCGCACAGCGACAAAATCGTTTGTCGTTCAACCGACCAATTTCTATCGGTCTTACGACAATTCGACAGTGTCCAAATACGGCCGACTGTCAAATATTATTTGCGACCTAGTAAGGGTCCATTTATACTATCAACGAGCCGTGAAGATATCTTTGTCTTTGTTTGATGCCTTTACGCAAAATTACCCATCACAGACGTCGTGCGTGCCATGGTGTAATAAGATAAGGTGAACCATTACGCATAATGGCGGCTGGATGATTTGGCCAACCAATAGTGACCGACCTAAAACTAATCCCGCGAACTTCAAACGCTTTTATCATGATTCTTGCAAGTTCCAAATCAATTTATTAGCTAAAACGTGGAATTAATAGTCGTCATGTTAATGTATTGTCTTGAAAAAGAACCTCCGAATCCTGAAAAGTCACGTGATACCACTACCCCCTTCATCTATCGGAGGTATTATTACGCGTGCGTGCAAAACCAGCATTGGATTTCTCAGTTTTGGGTCGGAGCTAATTGGTTGACGATTCCCCCACTATTTCTGAACCACTGCACATCTCGGGAATGGTTCACCTTGTCTTATTCCACCATGGTACGTGTAACGCGACAAAAAACAAACTAGTTTGAATTTAAAACATTTCGACCGACAAATACGACCTCGTCGCATCGCAATGGTTGCTAATTTGGACACGGCCATAAAATATGCTGTTTGTTTAATGTCGCGTTGGTCGGTCAATTATGTAACGATTTTGTTGCTGTAAAACATCTAATTAGGACGTAGTGTAACGCCGATATAACTTATTCGGTGTTTGAGGATCGAGCCTTCGTTTCAGTAGCTAGAACTGTCACCATATTTCCAGAGCTGGTTTAACAAGTAATTAATGTAATGGGAAGTCGTTTCTGCTAAAACTGAGGTTTATCTACCAGCCTTAATGAAAGACGAATACGACGTAAACAACCGATTCATACGACGGTCTGAAAACCCAGTTTTATCAAACCTTCGACGCACAGTTCTCACTCTAACAGATCAAAATACTCATTGTACACTTTAAACGGGATTTTAAAGAACACAACAGTGTACCTGGAGCAATATTTGTTAACATCATATTGACTAATCCTGACGAACTCATGCCCAATGATTACGATTTCGATGATCATTTACGAAACGACATCACCGCGATTGGTCCACTTGCTACGACCCTTCAAAAGCATTTCCCCAAGTTCGTAAACGGATGTGTAGAGTACTCCGGCAAGGGTCACGATTAATTTCATGTTTGTAACAATACAGAGACACTGTCTCTACCAGGTGTGTACAGGTTCCGCGCTAATTAAACGCGATAATTAAATATATCAATAGATATAATAAAATATGGGGGTGGGGAGATATGAAAATCTGTTACATTTTTTAAAATGTGATAGATAAAATTAGCAATATCTTACACTCTTTCTTTGCTGGATTCCAAGATATAAGATGATTGCTTACACACCAACCACGATGCTGCATGTGATTTGTTGCGTAAACATGGCTTATGGTAGCCCAGGAAGATCATTTTTACCCAATTTTCTGGATTCCCAATTACCTTGGATATTAGATATGGATCGGCAGATGCCTGAACTCGTTACGTCGAAACAAGTTTGTAGACTACAACGAAGTAATCGACGAGATTGTAAACACATGAAGGTGTAAAATCAACAGAAATGGGTCCAGACAGAAAATGCCAAAAGCTGGAAGATAAATAACATGCCTAAGGACTAATATTAGGCTAAAACAGAAAAAAAACATGAGTGTCCGCAAGTCCTCGACTGACCCGAGTATGGGTTCTATACCAATGGAGCAAGCCTATGAACATAACCCTGCGACTTTTACACTTAAGAACAAGATCACAGATTTATACAATTTGCAGATACTCAGAATAGTCTGTCTCATTATATATTAATTGGAGATCTTATAAGAAAAACTGGAAAAACCAAAGTTTACAAAGGCACAATAAATAGAACACCTGCGATGCTGTAGAGATCGGTAGCAAGGGCACAACAAGCTCGTAGACCACCACGAAGTAATTGACCAGATTGTGAACGCATGAAATCAACAGAAATCGGACCAGACAGAGAATGCCGAAAACTGGAAAACATACTTTTTACTGCTTACACCATTAAGAACGCAACAAAGCAGGTGGGACTCTGAGTGCAAAAGTGAAAGAGACTGACTATAAGGTAACTATGGATGGTAACGATCACAATATAGGAAGAAACATTGTACACCAAATAATCATGGCTGAAGTAATGCAACAAGAGATACCCCTTTGGTAAATATTATGTAAGCCTAAAGATCCCAAAGGTTGGTATGGTATTGCAAATCCTTTGATGAATTTCCTATATGAATTTGCTCTAAGAAGGAAAGAGTTACGATTGAGACATCACACAATGCCAATTGTAAAGAAGGTTGTTAGCTTGGCACAGTATGGAATATACGGTTGTCATCACGTGTTATGTGAGGGGATTAGTTTTCCACCAGAAAAGAGGGCCTCAATGTCACAATCTTTAGGACCTGCAATAACTTTGCTATGTTAGCTAAAGACAGACAAGGGATTTTCTGACAAATGGGCTGCAGCGGCAAAAAGGGCATTTGTGTTAACAATTATGAAAGAAAAGGATCTCAGTGAAATCCTGAATAAAGGCAGAGCAAGCAGAGGAATCATAATAGGAGTGAAGAAGTCTTTTCAACCACATTATCTTTTAATACACGAATTAAATTCAATCTGGTCCCGGATTTTATAATTGCATGAGCTGAATTGAGTACCCTTTAGCCTATTAAAGTGCTACGAAGGAAAGTATGAAAACCAATAATAAAGCCGATCATGACGACTTCGATTTTTGAGTAGCGATAACAAAAGATGCAAATATAATACCACCATGGTCAAATCAACGAAAAGAACAATTCCCGTCCATCATATTTGGTATAATAAATATGAAATAAGCACATACATGTATGTATATGCATATAATATATTACGAAGTAATAATAATAATAATAATCACCATTGGAATGATAATAAAATTTTTTCTAATATATTCAGTAACGTCTTGAACGACAGAGAAAGATTAGGTCTTTTTTCCCATTTTTTCCCCTCATTTGCTTTATTAATAGATGGTAAAACCATTAAACGCTAAAATGATCGGTCCTGGGTTTCCCAGGCATGATAACGACGTCAGTATTTGTATATGAGCTACGGGAAGCTGTTCCCATGTCATTGATTCGTCGCACGCGAGACGAAAACGACGATTCGCGATGACTAGATGTTAGAAAATCGTAGACGAGGCTGCCCACGAATTATGTATACAATTAGTGAAGTGAAGTGAAGAGAAACGTATGTCGATGACGAAGATAAGTAGAATTAGTGAAAGATTCTGAAAGATAGAAAAATCTGGAAGAGTGGACGAACTCTTACACTACCGATATCGACGGTCGGTTCGTCGTGATTAATCCTTTCAGATCGCGATTCGACGAACCGACGGTTTCATTGCGTTCGTTTGTCGATCAAATTTTTCTCGCAACGTATCGTTTCACGCTACGTAGAACGAGGTTATCAGGAGTGAATCATTTTAGAAGAAATCGCGACACTTCGAAGCTTATTTACGAGAACCAGATTATTTTGTGGTTAGCATATTTGTGATCGTAAGGCGTAAGGCAAAACGCTGCATGTCACATGTTTTCATTTTCGAGATATTCGCGTTTAGGTTGCAAATATAGTGAGACGGCGAGGTAACAGGATAGTAAAGGACACCATGTCTTTGTGTCCTCTGTTTTCTTTTGTCCCCGTCGCTATCCTCGCCGCTCACCGCCTCACCATGTTCGTCTACTTAAAGTTTTGACCACCAATACTGCACTATGGTCTTGAATTTTATTAAAACTTCATTTTCGAAGAAAAAATTCATTTCATACAATTTTTCAAGTGATAATAATATAAATTCTGCTTTCCAGACTTCTACTGTGTCTACTGCAAAATGAGAGAGATTGGATACTATGTCATAGGACATTTTGTGTGTCATTTAAGCTACTCAACCACTCCTGAAAATATTTAAACGTATATAATTTACACCCTGTATACAACGACGCATTATTTGACGAGTGCGCAGGCCTGGCTCGCGTCTTTTCGCCGGTGATTACTTTTTGTACGCGGTTATTGTCTACCTAATCTTTCTGCGAAACAAGATGACGGGTTGTTGTCACCGAGCGTAGCCGTGGGCCGGTACTTTTGATTTGACCGGAAAATGAGAGAAAGCGTTAAATAATGGATCAGTTCGTTTTGGAGAGCGAAGTCAAGAGGTCCAGGTGCGTGGCCCACGGATTCGTTTTCCGTTTCGTGGAGAAATGTCGAGAATAAAGTTTCGGTCTCTTTTGGTACTCGCGCGTGATTTCCCTCGCATACGAAGTGCCACGGCAACAGAATGAGCGAAGATATATTTTTCTACCTGTTGATTAACTTTAAAGAGTGTTTTTGAAAGTAAAAGGATCGTTGGACAAAGAATACAGTTTCCAAAGGAGAATACCTACTTTGATATCGTCACCGTTGACCACAATTAACCTCTTTTTCCAGCTACAACAACGAGTCAAGACACTTTCCGGACAGGCAACACACTTTGGTAAAACAGGGAAAGCTTCCTTTTGCACGAACATTAAAGATTCCAAGACTTTCGTTGTCAAAATTATCTACTCGAAGTATGCGTATATTCGTTGACTTCAAGATAGTCTTTCGATGTTGACAACTGGTTCTAACGATCGGTAACTTTGTATAAATTCGTATCGACACCTCGTCGAGAAGATTCGTGTCAACAAACGAACGCACAACGCTACAAGTTAGTTTTTAGTACAAACGGTAGACAAGTATAGCGTAGGTCCTCCATGTTGTGCGTTTCTACGCGTCTATACTTCATCACTCAGGGTCAATTTGGTCGATATTGTACGTAATGAACACAAAGAAGGAGATTTTAGAACCGAAGGAGACGTTGGAGCTTATTTGGATGATCTGAAGCCTGCCTCTCTCGGTTACGGACTACTTCAGTATGTTAGGAGGAACTATAACCGCAGACGGTGATGCCCTATCAGCTAACATCCCGGACATCACTGTCTCGATGATAGAAGTAGCCGACACTGCGGTAGTATTTGCGCCAGTTTCCGTTGAAACAAATACAGGGTGATTTTCACGCCAGCAGATTGAAAAGCAATGCCGTCGACACTCGTCTGTCGACGAAGAGGCAATTTATTGTGTTTTCTTCGGCATTTCCACTGTATAACTCCTGTTGTCAGTACACGCACAGCCGTCTCTGCCATAGTAGTGTTGGATGACCAACTTAGGTATCTATTGACTGAAACTGAATCACTCAAAGATAACTGCGATCGGATCCTTCTGTCCAAAACAACTGCGCCATCCCTGTTTTGCACTAACAGTCTCAAACTCCTAGAGAAAGCTGACTTTAGTCACCCTGTAACTAGGGGCCTAGGGTCATCCTTTCCCCACCGTAACATGTAGATATACATATACAGCGTTGTGTAATTGTAAAGCGAGCTCATTACTGGTTCAGTCACTTTAACGCTTAGTGCTCCGTTACGACTGAACCTCTTGTTAAGTTTTAAAGAAGTGCTGCTATTATTCCATCAACCTGGAATCCAACAGTAGCCACCTTCACCGAAACCTCAAGAGCTATATCGGGCTCTTGAACGACAGATGAGTGTATACAAACCAGGATTTTCGTTGCTGGGTTTATGCGGTGGCATTGCCATTTGAGTCTACTAGCAAGAGAATCAACCTGTATTGCGTATGAGTGTTATGCGTATTCCAGAACCACTCGACGCTACGTGGAGGCAATTGTTACTAGTGACCAGAATTGGTTACCGGTAGCGGCGCTGTTGCCAGAGTACTTTACTCCCACTCCAAACTTCCTTAGATATTCAAGGATATTTTACCCTTACATCAGGAAGCACGATAAAGACTGGTCAACATCCGATAAAAGTAGAAAGTGTAAAGTATCACAAGAATTACAATAATCGTAAGAATTACGTTATCTCACAAAGATCAAGTTCTTGTACTTACCATACCGATTACACAATATTAATAAGCGCTTTAGTCGCGCTTAGTGTTTCGCTCGCGCGCTAATACGAATAATTATGCGTCGTCGAAAATTATTAATCTCCATTCGAGTTTGGAAATTGTCCGTATATACAATCAGTCTTTGACACAATAATTATAACGATACAATACCATCGATAGAGCAAAGCCGTGATAAAGATTAACGAGTTATCGGTAAAACGTACGAAGACGAGGACACTTATAAACCACGACTCAAAACTTGGAATACGGTCGATAGTGACGCGTAGTACGCAGAGACAAGGGTCTCTGTAAGGCTTCGTAAAAGACTTTTAAAAAAGACGGGAAAGAAATGTTTCAGTATATCCTAGATATATGTATAACGGGCAAATGCTTTATCGAGATTAATTGGAAAGAGACTAGCGCAGCACGATTATTCACGCGCGATAAAGCCACATTTGCGTATCGACACAGACACCGCGATTCATCTATTCTTCTCTACCGATAGATCTAAAGTTTTGATTGAAAATGGAATACGAACATTTTTCAAACGCGTCGCTCTGGAACCAAAGCGTTCAATCATAATCGTGCAATTAAACTCGATCGAAGGCAAGAACAAGGCACGCAAAAGTGACGAACGAAAGTCAACTGGCAACTGTTCGACGGGAACAGTTCGAAATCAGGAACTTATAGAAAAGAATCTCAACCGGTTCCAGTGGATTTCTTGCCGATAGAAACGTAGCAGCGATTTCGAGCGTTCAGCAACAATTAAGTTGACAAGTTGTGTATTATCAAATTTTGACCTAACAGTTCAGCTCGCAGAAGGTACACGCGCCTACCAATTCCTTTAGGCCATAAAATTGATTTTGACTTGATTGTGAATCGAAGCAAACGATCGTTACCCTGCAGAACTTACTTTAGCAGTTTTGCTTAAGTTGGCGTCGGCTGTGGCTGAGGCGTACGCGTGGCCGTTGCGTTCGCAATCGGCCTATGAAATCGGTCGAATAACTGCTCTAAAGTAAACACCACCCCGAATCCGGCGTCTGGATCCATGTTTATGAACGAATCCAAGTTGTCCTTGCACGCTGCAATATTTCCAAACAAAAGTGCGTCTGGTAAGATTCTCACTTACGAACTGCAAGTGCTTCGTAGCCATGGACCCAGGAATTAACAGAACAGAGCATAAACCTGCAGTGTCTAACTAAGGCTGGGTGCTCACGAGCGTTAAAACGACGTCTGTCTCATGCTATACTATAACGAACGTTGCGACGGATGTCGTTAGACGATACGAGGTAGGTATGTTTTCTATTCCTGCACTGGCTGCATTAGTTCAGAACTCATCTATCGCTATCTTTTATTTTCTTTTATTTTATTATCTTTCCGCTTCTTTTATTTCACAAAACGGAAGGAGATAGCAAGTGGTTGGTTCTGCACTAGTTCAGAAAGTGCAGGAATAGAAAACAGACCTATGGTGTCGATGTGGTGAAAATACACAAGGTGTCCTATTGCGCATAATGGGAGCTGAATGATAGAACAACCAATCGGAAGAGCCCTTAAACCAGGCCCAAAACCAATTATTATTCGCACATGCAGTGTGGAAGTTCAGCCATATTAGATTTTTCTATCTAGGGGCCCTTCCGATTAGCTGATTGCACATCTTTAGAAATGGGACATCCCGTCCAACAGACACAAAACAGTTTTGGATTGGCGTATTTCAGCATCAGGAGTTTAAGGAACTCGCTATATATTCGCTCTTAGTTGCAAAATGCAATTAAAACTTCTTGATGCTATTATAAGAGTCAAGACATAACTATTTCCTTCAAATGAATGCTGCAAAGATTTTGCTATACCTTCACAAATACTTGAAAACTTAAGATCAGACACTGCTTATGAATCTCATAATGAAGAATATTTACATACGTGGATTTAGAACTTTTTGTAATTTAATTATAAAATAAAAATTTTAATTTAGCTATATTTAGCTTTTTCTAGTATATTTTAACCCTAATTGATTTCAAATTGGCAACTCTGCTCCGTCCTCTTAATTCCTAGGTCCATGTCTTTAACCCCTTTATGCCTGAATACGAAGTCGCATTTCCTTCTTGCGTTCTACAGTGACTCTTTTTTTAGGAGGATTTCAGGACCTTTCCGCTATAAATAGGTTCAGCGAAATTCGATCAACTTACTCGGCGTCGAGATCGGTGGATAATCCGGCGGCGTTTTGATCCATGTGCCGTCCTCGCGTTTCATGTGATGCCGATCCGATGCGAACTCTCGGAGGTACACACTGGCTGGTACCACCCGGAATCGCCTGTGATGCTCCGGTTGTACTACCTCATCCGATCGGAACGTTTCCATCGCATATTTCCAGAAATGCGTCGGAAACGGCAACACGCTATCTAAATCGTATACGACCGCCCTGTCGTCGGGTGCGTAGATAAGGAATACGTGGTAGTCCTATGGGCGCACAAGAAATCAACTGAATAACATCGACCGAAGGTTATTCTTAGGTTCGATGAAACAGAGGTTCAAACTAATATTGACTAATAACTAAAGGCTCGATCTAAGATAGGGTAAAAGCGCTAGCAGTCGACCACTTAAAGCTAAATTTCAATTACTTGTATTAAAAAAAAAAAAATAGATAGACAATGTTGTAAAATGTATAAAATATATTAAAATACTTTAAATGTATTTAATTTATCAATAATATTTTTTGTTTCTACGATCGGTGACATTGATTCTTGTCCCTTGGAAAAAAAAATGGGATGGGGAAAAGTACCCATTCCCACAAATATATGTATACATAAAAAACCATTATAATACATTTAATAACGAGTTATTAACGAAAAACTTCGGCCAATCAGAGTGCGAGTACAGCGGATTAATGATGGCGCAGACGATGGCGGGCTAATATTCGTGCTTCTATTGGTCGGTGTTTTTTTTATTAATAACTCATTAACAAAGCTTCGGCGGACATTTTTGCAAAGAAAGAAGTTGTTTAGAATTACCCCAGGAATCTCCCATTTCCGGCTCCCGCGTCGAGTTTGGGACACCCTGTATATACATATACTACATACACTATGTATACATATGTATACTTGTATATTATATTTTATATATTTCAGTGGGAAATGAGTATTTTTCGTCATCACATTTTTCCCTAAGGGCAAGAATCAATGTCACTGATTGTACATAAAAGTTCTGCGAAAGAATTAATTAGTGTTAAAAATGAAGTATCCGAAGTGTTTCAATAATCGACAATGTTTTGTTCTATCTTTTTAATGTGAAAGTGATATATGTAGTTAGATTTTTCTTCATTGGTTTTTATTTCCCATTTCTTGCAGTAATCTTGTATTTGGTGTAAGGTTCCTTGAAGTGAATTGCACACGTAGAATCGAATCTTGTTTACGAATCATTTAAAAAGCATTTATTTTCTTTGCTTCTGAAAACCGCTTTTTGTCGTATTTTGAAGTTGGACATTTAAAATAAAATGTAACATCGTCGTTTAATAAATGCTTAATTTAATTATTTATTTTTTTAACCTAAATAATAAAAGTGGTCGACTACTAGGGGATGGTCGACTTCTAGTGCCTTCAGCTATTCTCTTTTCGCGTAACAACGCTATGCTGTTTCCGAACTAACCCAAACAACGAGCTTATCCTCATCCTTCCCTGCCCGTTGTCGCCAAAGCGGCACACTACGCCACGGATTGCTCACGAAAGCGACATAGCAATGCTGTAATTCCGATCCATGCCTCGTGGCTACATCCTGACACAGCTTCCATACATTTTCCTCGCTAAAATAATAACAGTTTGTTCTTACTGAAGAGCAGCGCTCAGGAAAACAACGAAAACACAATTATGTGTTTAGGTGTAAATATTGTGCAACACGGTGCAACTAAGTATACGTATATGTACGTAAACACGAAAGGAGAAATAAAAATGTCCTTCCAAACTACGTGAAACATTCAACGAGAGGAAATGAATCTGCAAGAACTGTTTTTTACTCATTTTTGAACGAATACAGAGTTTTTATTCGTGTCGCGTGATTGAAGACGCCGCATTTGCTTACGAAAGAGTGCGAACGAAATAAAGTACACAGATGCATCCAAGAATCATTGCTTGAGCGAAACGCATGCAAACGAATACAGAATCAAATATTGTCACAATAGAACCTCCGTTATCCGACTTCATGTTTTTAATATAAAATATTAAAAATTTGTACTCCTTTGACTAATCATAGTCCATATACAGGGTGGGGCAATAACTATTAGCACCTCATATATCTCGGAAACTATAAGTTTCACAGAAATATTTGCTGAAATAAAATTGCACAGTACGAAGGAGGCCATCCGGTGGCGATAATAGTTTTTTTGCAAGTGGAGATACTTCGGACATTTGAAGGTCACGTCCATTTTTTAAATGGATCGGTATGTTTTTGCTTCCGTATCATGATAGAGGATCTTAAAACGAGTTCAAACCTATTATATAAGGTCATTGAAGGTCATAGAAAGTAGAGAAAAGCGATTCATTTACTACCAAAACCGTAAGTATTATCGCCTTTCTCTACTTTCTATTCCACCCTGTATATTATTTATATTATACATATAAATTATTGATACTTTGTATAATAAAATTCGGGGACAATTGTGATACGGATAATCGAGATTCAACTGTTAACAGGTCCGGCGCAAAATTTTGCGAAGCCAGGTTCAAATATTTTATATACCTAATACCACAAAAATCGTGAAATGTATTTTTTACAAGATTCTCCACATGAGCTACGCCTAGAGTAGTTTTCAATTCAACTTTTCCTCTATTTGTTCGAAATTTTACGAAACGCACAAAATTATTTATAAAAACGAAAAAATTTACATTTTAACTGTTATGTAATCAACCGGGTATCCATATAGGATAAACTATAGTTATGCGAATTATGAACAGAAATTTTACAAGGAAATTATACAGAATACAAAATTTTTAATACTTTTTATTTGTCAACATAAAAAATACAAATTATAACTGTAAACTAACAGCAAGACAACTTTTACAAATTGTGATTCTGTTTGCGTGCTCATCGCAAACTAGTTCTAGACACTTTTGATAGCTTTTTCTTGCTTCTGCGTTTTTTAAAAGCTGCCTGATACATATGTCAAGATTCAATGCAATTATACACTTTTTAAAATTGTAAAAACACTGTATATTGAACAACAAAACTGCGCAGAAAATTTTACTACAATACTCGTATAAAAATCTGATTCAATTTTTCGTGTCGTTCTCTAGTTCGTTTCATGGGTTCGTATGTTTGCTTATACAAGCAAGATAAGGGACCCTTCATCGCTGCACCGGAAACAATCCATAATAATTCCATAAATTCCATAATAAAGATCGACTTTATTATAGAATTATATTGTAATTTTAAGTAATTTTTTTGTTTGAATCATTTAAAACACTATTTGGTGCGATTTGCTAAGAAGAAATCAGGAGTACAAGGACTGAAAGACAGTAAAACTATCGCTACACATTTATTTCGGTTGACTATACAAGAGTTAAGAAAACCGCGGGGTTGGGTTCCAGTGAACGCGCTGAACCCGCCTTGCGCCGGCCCTGACTGTAAATGTGGACGATAAATCGAGTGTCTAGCAAAATGAATACATTGCGGGACAACAAATGAAAATGGGGCGACTGGATATGCACGAGACAATTAACATGCACGACTACGCGGACCGCGTGTATGCATGGAAAAAAGAAAAAATTTATATGCGTTCGTGCAAAGTGTTACAACGGTGTCGTGCGAATTATCTGCAGCGTGCATGCATTATTAATCAAAGGGAACTGCGTACGCTCGTATATCGCAACGTTCACCAAAGATTAAAAACCGCGAAATTACGTATGTAAATCGTGAGGCACGAGAAACAGAGCGACGCACAGAACGCGCGAGATTTTTCAAAGCGGTGTGTGACGGTGCAACGCGATTCGTGGATGTTTCGTACGTTTCAAAGATGGCGACAGTATATCGCACTGCCGTCTCTCTGTACCACTGCAACGTATCGATCCGTCCACGGTATATACCGCAATACGACACATTTTATTTGCTCAAATCGATATTTCTCGTGTGCCAGGAACGTCGGGCGAAAGATGCTCGACGATCACTTACCAATAACAACTCGTATACACGGTCTCGGACGTTTTCGGGAAAAGTTGTATCAGCGGCTTCGTGTGCCTGGCCTCACGAGGCTCCCCGGCCATTCTTTGTTTACAAACTCGTCTCGTCTGCGAACTACACGAATTTTACGACCAACGATTCCAGATAGAGTCGCGGCTGGTCGCGGACGGCCTTCGGCTCGTTACAACGCTAGCGATTTCTCGGTTGACGAACCGCGCGCGAACATCGTATTTGAGTTTACTCGAATCGGTGCCCGATCACTACGACAATACAACGCGAATCAGTGCATCCGACTGGCCGGAACAACATTGTTTGACTGCCGCCTGATCGTCGTCGTTGCTTTCTGCAAGCCGAGAGCCGAGTCTGACTCGACTCTCACCTGGGTCGCTGCGGTAACACGCACGCGCCGAGATAGAACGCGTCTTCAAAAATACGTTTCGTAAATTGATTCCGATCGGTGCACGTCTTTCTTGCAATTAGCGCGACACGCGTGTGAAAAGTAACTTTAGGTTGCAAATAGTTTAAATAGTGAAGCGGTGAGCGGCGAAGATAGTGGCGAGGTAACAGGAAGGTAAAAGATAGAATGTCTGTGTTTTTTGTTCTTTTGTACGCGCCACTCGCCGCCTCGCTATATTTGTGGTGTTAGATTAGCCAGTTTGCAGAGAAATTCGTTAGTTTCATAGATTGTTCGCTAATCAAGCACCACGAGGACAACGGGACGATACGTGCGTGCATTTTGCTATAGATCGAGATAGATCGTTCTGAACGAAAGACATGCGGTTAGGTTATGTATTTCTGCCATAGACAGGGCCGCTCCTGGCGGGGGTGCATAAGGTGCCTTTGCATTAGGAATGTCCGATACAGCTGAATGTATTGTACTGATAACATTTTTTTATAATTATGAACCTTTTAGGCAAGTACAATTCAATTAATTTAATTTTGAGTGTAAACTTTGTAATCCTATTCCTATACATGTGTACAAAAATAAACCGACTTTTACCCCAAATAGCATATAGCATACAATATTTAACCATATCAGTGACTACAGATCCTACAAGACTTATAATTTCTTTGTTTTCAAGAGATCACGGATTTTGGGGTCCTAGAGACCCCAGGTAAAGTAGGGATCTATGCGCAGAGCACTATGAGCAATACAGAAATATATGTAAATAGTGTTTTCTGCGCATAGAGCTCTACCTTACCTACGGTCTTTAGAACCTCAAATTCATGACCCCTCGAGAACAAAGTAATGATGATGATGATGAGTCATGAATCTTGTAGGATCTGCAGTCACTGACCATACTTATTGAACTAAACGAAACAAACATAAACACTGCGTGGGACGAAAATTGTAATTGAACCGGACACGATGTGAACCGAAATGAGAGATTAAAGAAAAAATGTAGTATAATATTTTTTCGTCCGAAATGTCTTTTTTTTTTGGTTTCGAAGAAATTAATAAGAATAGTATTCTAAGTACGTATATGTATTGAAATGGGCGACAAGTCTAGTTACGCTACTGCAAAAATACGATTATCGTAGATCTCATTGATTTGAAGATTCAAAGTTGAAGGTTTCAATTCAAACAGCTTCAGTTGAACATTCGAACTGTAAACATTTGAGATTTGTAGAGTTGAAATTGAAATTTTTTCTATTTCATGGGATTAAATTCTACTGGCAAAAAAATATCTACAAACTTATTGTAAGAGTGAGAAGTCTGAAGTTCAGCATATAGATATACCGGCTAACTATAGCATGAAATGACAGAGAGGAGCAGGGTTTAGTTCCAAAGGACATAAAGAAAGTAGGGGTTATGCAATTTAGTGATCCACCATTTAAAAATTACTTTAAATATTCTGCAGTGCTACAAGTACAGTCCTATTACAATAACAATTACACATAATTCCATAATAGCGCAGGAGCCCTAGATGTTTGTTTGGAATCTATTCTTGCAAAATGTCAACACACACCCAAATCTAGCCCAAAATTGTGATTCGTCTCAAATAAAGAGGGTCACCACCATAAAACTTTTTCATCGCAATCCGATCAAATCCTAATGTGTGAGAGAGACAGAAACGAATTCTCACCTCCATAATACCCAGTGATGACTGGAACTAGTGGGACCTTCGGACTTCGGCTGTTCCTTTTATGATTTGACTCACTCACTACTTGATTGAGTTTGAGCTGCGCGGCGTTTATTCACAACCAGTAAGAGACACTTGCCGGTCTTATCAAGAGTCTGATTGGGAACTACGGGTTTTATCCGTCGGCCTCTTTAGGGCCGATTTGCACTAAGCATTTAGCCAGCGACAGGTTACCGTCAAAAACAAAACTTTTTTTGCAGAGGTTTTCAGCGGTGATTGTCTACCGGCCGGCAAACGGAGTAACATGAACGTCATCTCTTAAAATCCATTGGAGAGTCTGAACGTACTTATGCGACGACATTGTCATTTTCCTGAAATAAATAAGTACCGATGCGACCCTTCCAACCTTTAATTACGTCGCTCACGCGTCAAGAGGGTTCGTTCGAAATCGATTAAGTGTAACGCGTCTAAAGTTAGTAAAGCTAAGTCTGACCATGAACTTTGAATATCGCAGAAATACATCGCGTGCGTCACACGCAATCTGAAACGCGTAGCTCGCAAGGGGATTTCTGTGCACTTTGGCACTTTGTCCCAGTAGCCTCACGAACCTCGTAGGTCACTGTGCTTTTTCATACACAAACGTCGTGCGTTGCAACGAATTCCCACGGTATCGTTTCTTTCTTGCTCGTTATCGCAAAAAAATGGCAATAAACGCTGCTAGAACTATTCTCAAACAGGGTAAATGTGTCTTATTGATATGCGACGTTCAAGAAAAATTTGCTAAAGCTATGTTCGAATTCGATAAAATCACACAAAATTCGACAAAGCTGGTAAATATTAAGAACATTCTATGCAACATAAATTAAAAAGATTCAAATCATATCTTAGATTTCGATGTAATTATTATTGTACTTAAATTGGCATTAATCATGCACATAGATAAACTCGTTGAAACTCTTGGAAGTTCCCATCATAGTTTCTGAACAAAATCCAAAGGCTTTGGGTAAAACGATTCCTGCGTTCGATATTTCCACTGCTAAAGGACCATTTGCAAAAACTCAATTTAGTATGTGCATACCTGAAGTAAGAGTATTATGTAACCATTTCTTTAAGGAATACACAGTACGCATACTTAATTTTTTTTATGTTCATCAGATAAATAAGGAGCTTTGTGTGATTTGTTGTGGTCAAAAGCCGGATTCAGTCATTCTCATAGGCCTTGAAACCCACGTATGCGTAGAGAATACTGCGATTGACTTAAGACAAGACGGGTACGAAGTACATACTGTTGCAGATTGTTGCACTTCGCGTACCCAGGAAGATAGACTATTAGCGTTAGAGGTAAACAGGAAAACGGTACATAAAGAAACTTGGAAAGCTGAATTTTGTGTTTAATTAGCATTATTTCAACAGAGGATGAGAGGAATAGGGTGCCACATAACTACCTCAGAAAACGTGATTTTTAAGCTGATGGCAGATGCAAAGCATAAGGAATTTAAAAATATTCAGGGTTTGGTAAAGACACCTACATTGTATACTGGTCTTGTTCCCAATGCAAAAATATAATTAGCGGTTGAAAATAAAATATTATAGGAGGTTCGCTTCAGTTATAGAAGAGAGTAACTTTTATGAAAGGTATACAGTAATTACATCTTCAATACTCCTGTTATTTAGTACCATTTTTTATTAAAAAAAAATAAATACTTGCTAGGTAAAGATAAATGCAAAATCACAATATTTAACGAGTACGAATAACCCGTGGTTTTTATTTAGTTCCTGTTGAACCAAAACCTCCTTTGCCTCTATCCGTATCATTTAAAGTATCCACTTCCTGGATTTCAGGATACGTAATTCTTTCACAAATTAATTGAGCTACACGATCCCCTGGAGCAACTTTAAAGTCCTCGTTACTGTGGTTAAATAATACCACCCCAACGTTTCCCCTGTATTTAAAAAAAAAGGAAGAAAAAAAAGTAAATTTCAATGTCCTTGATATAAATATATGCTACATATACACATGCATTATGACCCTTTGAGAATAACTTTGCCACATTCAGTCTACAGCAATTTCTAACTTCAGGTAACAGCTTACAATCCAGGTAAGTTCAACATCGATTCAATCGTGTAATTTTAATAAAAAATAAACTAGAATAAAGACTTACCGGTAATCAGCATCGATAACTCCTGCGCCCACGTCGATATGATTTTTCCATGCCAATCCGGAACGTGGTGCTATTCTTCCATACGTGCCTTCAGGTACATCGATTTGTAAGTCAGTTTTAACTAATTCTTTGCCACGTGCTGGCACTACGTAGTCGTAAGCACTGTTTAAAAAAGAACATAATTCGTAACGTTCGTTCGATGTGTATCAAGAAAAAATTGAGCACTGTAACGTACCTCTTTAAATCGTACCCTGCAGCATATTTCGATCCTCTTATCGGCGCATAAGCTTTATCAGTCAATCTTGCGAATTTCAGTGTACCGGTACCGTTCAACAGTGCCATGATCGACTTGGAGATCTTTTTAACTACACCACCGTGACTAGACTGAACAAATGACCGGTGAAACGTACATTTCACACAGAGTTTTACCGCGCTTTCGGTACTGGAAACGATACAATGTGACTCAAATGTGGATGAAACTTTTCTCCTATTCGAATTTTACTTGGAAACGGATTGTTTTTAAATGTTACATGTTTATAACTTGTCGACTATTTTGATAGCAGTTATAAATCGCTCTCTTTGTTATGAAAAATATATGATTGTGAAAATTCAAACAAAAGCTAAACATGTGTTTCCGTACCGCGAAATTTAAACGATTTTATATTCCTTTATTTGCATCCATACGTTATGTACCAGTGAAATGTGAAATGAATTATTCGCAACGTGCTCTTTTGTGCATAACAAAGTATTTGGTAAACATGTGAGTTACTTATAAGAAAAACAATATAAAAATCTTGACACCTGTTCAAATTTTATGACAGTCGTATTCTTCATTTGTATAATTTTAAAATTAAGTATCCTTTCGACGTTATTTTCTTCTTTACATAAAATGAGATTCAATGAGATTGTGTTTGTTTATTATATGTACATATGCAATCCGTACATACAAATAGACAAGTAATATTAAATGCAGGGGAAAAATGGAAGAAATTTTAGTACTTTAAATCGTACCCACGTGGCATAGTGTTGTCCTGTTTGAAATAGTCTTGAGAAACAGAAAAAAGTGGATATGCCACTATATAGACTGTGAGATTCCTAACCTTCCTAATGCTTTCTAACCTTCCTAATGCTTCCTAACCTTCAAAATGGTTTAGTAAGTACGTTTCCTAGATGGCGTTATCGCGACACCTGTTCCGTGCAATATACAGTTACCCCAGTTGCTGCAGATATCTGTTCGTGAAATTCGTTAGAAATTTTGATTCTATGAAATGGTGGATCTCAGTGGTGATTCCGATGGACCGTTCCAGCATAGAATCAGCAACATTGTCTTCGTCGTTCCTGCGATTATCGTCGTCGGACTCGTTGGTAAGATTCGTCGTTGAATCATCGAACGCTATTTCGCATGCGAATAACGGCTTCTCTGAAATATGGTTTTCTATCCACGTTAAAGAATTTTAACGTTTCTCTTCGCTCTCTCAACAAACACATGTTTTTTCTATAAACATGTAAATACATGTTACCTGATGTTACCTGGAACAAACGAGAAGTATGGTTTGAAAGTTGTCGTTTGAGGCAACAAGTTTGAACCTCGGATCAAGCATCCGAAACTATTGCACGTGATTCTGATGTATACCTACAACGTGATCTTGATATTGACACGAATGCATCTCGATCCATCAATTCGAACACCTCACTGTTATCGTGCGACAAACCGAAAATCCGAGTTATCGGCGCGTTTGTTGTGATAGTTGAAAAAATTCTTCGAGAATCGAACGAAACCGATGCAACGGATCGGTGCATTTTGCATTTCGGAGTTTCCTCTTTATGACTGAGTAAATGCGTTCAGTTGCACCGAGTTTAAAAAGGCTTTGCAATGACGGGAAGGTTGTTTGACTGAAGAATGACGTACTAAAGAAAGAGTAGGGGTTCCGTAACGCGTTACGGTTGAACGATTCAACATTTGAGAGCGCGGGATGACGTGCAAGGGACGCAACGCGCCTGTCTAACGCGTTGCAATCTACACGTTGTAAAGGTCAGATTGTACAGCCAAGGTTAACTAGCGTTTCGTGATTCCGTGGCTTCCCGGCGAACACGTTGGAAGCGGCCACGTTGGACCGTTCGCGAACACTCACCAATAACACAACAGATAATCCTTTTCGAATCGGCCAATCGTTGAGCGTACGGCCGATCGTCGCTTATCTTCGCGCCAAACACGAGCGATCTTTCCAACTTTTCAGTGAGTAGTCATCTTCTGAAAGATTTTGTTCGGACCATTTCGACGCTCGATTTTTCTTGACTCAAGGGTGTCCCGATTGTCTTCTATTTCGAACGGGGGAGTAATTACTGCAGGTACGATAATTAATAAATCTAGTATCAGGACCGCACTTACCATAAGGCATAAGGCACATTAGGCGCAAGCTGAGGCCTCGTTCTTTAATGGACCACATTTTCAAGCTTCGCTCTAGATAAACAAAATAAGAAACTGTCTATGTGTACTTACAATTAAAAAAAAGAAAAAAAAATCTAATTATTCAGTGTCAAATATTCAATTCTTACCAATATGTTGCCAATACAGTAGAATTTCTACTAAATCTGGTAGAATGAGGAAGTGTACTCATGTAGTTATTAAATTTTGATTCTGGTACAGGTGGTAGGAAATCTGCTAGATCAAAAAATAGTTTTAGTAGATTTCTGGTTGTTTTCATTTGTACATGAATTGCTTTTTTATAGCAAATTCATATAAATAAATTATATAAGCAGCACAAGTTTGTTAATTATGTATAACAACGAATTTTTATTTTGCAATATTTCCTTCTAGCGGTTATTAATTACCGGAATTATATATAATTCAGATTGATGAATGTGTCTATTTGGCGAGATTTTTGCACTAACAAATATATTTTATTATAATTTACTTAAATAAAAAGAATAATTATATACTTAGGAATTAACATATTAGTGAATTATTTTATTTATTGCCCACTACAGAAAGTTAGTAGAATTCTAGTCGATTTTCTTTAAGGTCTTACAATTACTGGAAAATGATTCTCCAATGTTCGTAACACTGATTCTAACATTAAAAATCTTGAAATCCGCAACTTGAAGTTTTTTAATCTAAAACTTGAAATCTCGAAATGAAATTGAAATGAAATTAAATGAATTTAAAATTTTTAAAATTTTCCTCTTCAAGTTTGTGAATCTTTGACTTCAGCTCTTGAAATCTTCAATTTCATATTTTTGAATCTCCAACTTCAATTTTTCCGGATCTTTAATTCAATAATCGCGAATATTCAGAATGTAACTTTGAAAACCAATAAATTCACAAATTGAAGCATTGAAATTTGCAATCTGAAACTTTCATATCTTCGACTTGAAATTTTAAATTCTTTTAATTCTTCAAATTTTCCGTTTCAATCTTCAAATCTTAAATTTTAGCTCTTCAAATCCTTCAATTTCTAACTTTAATTGTTTAAATCTCCAACTTCAAATCTTCAATTTTTGGCTTTACCAATCTTCTGCCTTAAATTTCTAATTTCAATTCTTAAAATTTCCAAATTGAAGTTTTTAAAATTTTTAATTTTATATATTCAATTTTCTGACTTCAACCTTTTAAATTTCCGAATTGAAATCTCCAACTTTAAATTTTCAAATCTCCACTTTTACTCGAAGAACCTTTAAATTTTCAATATCCAATTTAAAAATCTCTAAATCTTCTAATTTCAAATATGAAGTTTAGAAATCTTTAATTTTAAAGCTTTAAATGATCAACTTTACCTCTAAAAATCTTTAAAACTTGAAATTTTTAAATCTCCAACTCTAAAATCTGCAAATCTTCATCTTGAAACCTTTAAATCTTCAAATTTTACTTTTCCACTTCAATCCTTTAAATCTTCAATTTTGACTCTTTAAATTTTCCGTTCTAAAATTTCAAATTTCTAACTTTAAATCTTTGAATTTTCAATTTAGTATTTTCAAATCTCCAACTGCAATTTTTTCAGATTTTCCTTTCAGAACACTCAAATATTCAAAATTTAACGCTAATAATCTTGAAATTTGCAAAATAAAATGTTTTTATCTCCGACTTGAAATCCCCAAATCTTCAATTTTAACTCTAAAAATCTATAAATCTGCAACTTGAAATCTTCGAATCTTTTGAGGCCTCATAAATATATTACGCCTAGAGCCACTAAAAGTATAAATGCGGTCTACATTATACCTGTATCCGAATATTTTAAGAATCAAGTATAGCTCGCTAATTTCGACAGTAAAGCAGGCTAAAATTCATCCAGAGTAAAAAAAATGTTTCTTTTCACGTCGGTACAAGTGATCCACTGTACCATGTAAAATTATTTGTGTTGATGTTGAAATTTGAAATGCCTTTACAAAGAAGCATATGATGGATGACGTTGTGTCCGCTATCGGTCGCGAGGCTCGTTTAAAAATATCATTATCTAATCTTTGAGTAGACGAAGAGCATTCGAGGCGATCGCGGAGCCGTTGTAGCAAGGAACGATATTTCCAATTAGGATGTGGGTGGCACTCGCGAGCAGTCTTCAGGTGTTGGCTTCCGCCGTGGCGCAGGATGCGCCCAAGGTTGCACAAGAAGGAGCTTCCGATGCATCGGTGCCTCCGGATGCAATTCCGGGATTCGATGGAAAGCTGCCGACCCCGGAGCAGTTTTTGGACATGCTCGATTCGATGACCGGCATTTCGAACGAGGAGAAGGCTGCTCTTAGAGAGGATCTCTTGAACAGTATACGAACGCAATCCGGATATTCTGCGAACCCGGCGGCTGCCAATGATCTAACCATGCAGACGATAATACTCTTCTCCTTGGTGGGCTTAGTCGCTCTTATTTTCGGTAAATATCCCATCGTAATAATTTGTTGATATTCTTAGAAGGAGACATTCCGAGTGGATATTGATACTGTTAGAAACCTTAAGAGTACTATACAGGGTGGTCCCACGCAATTGTTTCAGGCCATAACTCCGTTATTAATGCATTTACGAAAAAATGACAAAGGAGAAATATAAATGGCATCTGTAGGCCCTTAGATTTTTTTTTTTTTAAGTGCAACAGTGCATGTGCAATTAGCAATTGCATCATTTCTTTAAATGGAATGCATATTTTTTGTTGCATAGATCGATTCCTCTGTTCATTCTACGTAAAAATTATTAGGGTGTCATGGCAAAAAAGTGATCTCGAGATATTTTTAAAAAATGTCTTCATTGAAGAACATGCTCAAACGCTTCATGAGTTGTAAACGCAAATACCGTTTCGATATAGTTGTCATAACAGAAACTGATTTGTATGAGTAAGCATTTCATCATTCTGTAGCAATTTACGTATCGTAACTCGAGTACAAAAACTGATGATCAACTTCCGTCGATTGCAATCATATTTTATGCAAATGAAAATTCCTATTTATAGTTCTAGATGTATTAAATGCACAGTAAAAAGTTCAGTCCGAAAATCTTCGAGAAATTCCTCGAAAAAAATCTTTGAAAAAAGTTTAGGGAGTTGCATTCAACATTAGAAAACCCCCTTAAGATTTGTAGTAAGAGTATTAAAATCTGAATATTTCCCTGTTAGAAAGATTTCCTTCATGGTCAGACGATGTAGGTCAAGGTTTAATCCTGGGTCCAATCGTATTCCTCTTCCACGTTACATCGTGCGGAAAATTGTAGGTCGAACCCTTCGTTCTGGTTTCTTGCACGGAACTCGCGCTGATTCAGGGAATATTTGAGCTCCTTCGATAACGTTGCACAATTAACGATGACCGAATTACACATTGTTGCTCGAATACTTTGTGTATCATCAAAGTTCAGTTCAATATCTGTTATCTAATCGGTCATTTATCAGTTGCCTGTGAACGATCGTTTAATCGCGTTGTAGCTGCGTTGCTAAAGGTATTAGTGATAAATCTTAATTAGAAGACTGCGGTCTAGCAGGTGTAAAAGAAGTGTTGCAAGTCTCTTCGCTTTCTTTTCCTTTCAAGTGAACTGTAATTGAAATATGGCGGAGAATGTGCTGGGTTCGTTGCGGAGTCAGGATTCGTTGACTAATGATTTGCAAGAGAAATTGTCGCACTTTTTACCGGAGGATGCGAAGGAAAAATTATCGGGAATTTTTCAACGGTATAAGGAGTTGAACGACGAAGAGAAGGAGGAAGTTTTGGATACTTTCTTCGGAAAGTTGAAGCAATCTTTGCATGACAAAGTGTCTACCGATTCGAACTTGTTCACGCAGTTTTTTTATACTCACACATATGCTATCTTCTTCTTTGCCGTATTATTAATATTTCTTGTCTTTGGTATGTAATTTTTACTTGCTATATTTTGCACAGAATGTGTAGAATAATCGTAACTTTGGATAGAGATTATTAACTTGTTCTTGTTTTAAATTTTTACTTTATTTCTCGAGTCATTAAGGATGAGTTTTAGTAACAATCTTTGGCCAAAACTTAATCAATTTCCAAGATATTAATAAGTAGACTGCGGATTTTATGCAAAATCTTTTATATAGTTTAACAGTTGTCAACAGCTGCATGAATTTTTGTTTGTTTAAAATTTTCATAAACGCATAAAAATACGCAGTCTATTAATAAGTAATAATAAGGTTTCTTCTTGTGATAGAAACTAGTCGGAAATATTAATCTGGTTTGTTGGAATGCAATTAAAATGAAACTGTTAACAACTCCATTCTTAATTTTGTACTTATATTTCTCAATATTGCATTTTCGCACAAGAGTACATGTTAAATCATTTAAAAACCACATAATTTAAAATTTTTCTAAAAGTTTCAAGGATTTTCAAAGATTTTCCCTTATTTTTAATGTTATTGAAGTTTATTCTTAAAAAATGGCATGGAATCAGTTGTCCGGAATTTTGGTAACAATTTTGTTTAGCTTTTGATTTTTCTGTGTACAAAATTTCATTAACTTTGGTCTATTATTTCATCCTTAATTTGGTAATTATATTTCTTAATAGTGCGTTTTCCTATAAGAATACACGTTAAGTTAAAAGTTAAATAATTGAAAAACTACCGAATCAATTTTCTTAAAATTGTTTGGATAGTTTTATTCCTCAAAGATTCGTTCCTCTAATTTTCAAATATTTTCGTTTATTTCTAATGTTACTGAAGTTCGTTTTTAACGCGTATTTCTGGTTGCAGTTTTCTTCGTCTACAAATTGTTCAAGTGTTTGACGGAGCGGGAAACGAAGCGAGAAGAGAAGAAGAAAAATAAACAGCTGAAAAAGAAAAAGTAACGCGCGAATGGCTGTTGAATATAGTACAAGGACAAATGTGCAACGCGTTTTAACGCTCGGTTGGTGGGACGCGTTGTTCGCGCGGATAATCCTATTTGGCGCGGGATGAGTGACGATTTATATTTTACTACAACTTATTCTATTTTGTTAAAATAAAATAATATATTTACGAATATAATCCCATTCTCTTCGACCGATCCGTTAATAAACGCGCAGATGGTGGTGGATTTTGGCATCAGAGCATTATTTATTGTGCCATTTAGTAATATACATGACATACGTGGAAGTTTCTCTAATCGGAGTATACAGCATGCAAGTCACTGATTCGCACACAATATTTGTGTATCACGGTTTCAATAAAAATTATACACTTTGCTTCGAACGTAGTATGCACACGAATTTTCATCGAGTGCTGCACTATGCTTCCGACCCATTCACGATATTGCGATTCGACGTCCGCGTTCGACACACGCGTCATGCACTCTGCTGCAGTTCGAAACGAAGGCACCTTTGATCGCGCGTAAAATATTTACTATCGCGTCGTTCGTCGTGGAATTGATTGGTTTCTGCGCAAAACTCCTAACTTACTTTACCATTTGGTTATAGATTATAATACTTCATACGTTTTCCCAAGACCTTTTCAGACGCTAAAGGAAAATTCCCTTTCGATTTGTACTACGAAACAGAATAAGCATTTTGCTCCCTCCTCGATAAAGTAGTCACTGTTATTCTTATCCGTTAAGCGCTTATTAAATAAATTCTAACGTCTTCCTAGAAAAAAAAAGAAAAAAAAGTACAAGGCACTTATATTCTTCTTATAAATCATTCCTTAAGCGTTAAAGAATAGTACCTTCGGTTCTTTATTCTTATCCTTTATCATTTTTATTTGAGCAAGGTCGCTTCCTCCTACAGGAGCAATGTGCTCTTTATGACTATGTAACATCATTATAATTTGTAGAACTAGATAGTGTTACACTTTGTGTAAATGGAGGTCATATTCATCAGCAGTATCGTCGATTCACGTTTCAAACGTGTGTTTCTAAATACGTAACAATAACAGATTCGAGGCTGACGAATAATCTTAAAAACAACAGTATTTCGCGCGCTAGATTCGTATTTGCTTGTGGCACAAAAAATTGAGTAATCGTGGTCCTATTACCGCCATATAAATATTTTCTAAACGCATCTCGAATCTAAACGATCGACTTAAATTCTAAAAAAAAATTAATTGAAAGTTTCCGTGTAAAGTAATACATATAAAATATATATCTGATATATGTATGTATTTATACGTATGTATTTCTGTAATGTTGGAAATAACATTAATTTCATGTCGAAAGTATCGATAATATTTATATCGAAATCTATATTGAGTATTAAAAATAGAGTACAAATTGATTTACTTATCTTTTTCTGCAAACAGGCTGATATCGTTTTCAGAACTATCCCTGTTAACATACAAATTCTTCGCTTCAAACTAGTTGCCTTGAAAATTTCCGAAAAATTGGTCAAATAGATTTTAAGCGATTAAAAGGTATTTTTTGCGTGAAATTGGTCAATGTTAATTGCAAAACAAGCAACCGGATTAAATAAAGGTTACGCAATATAATCTTTTATAAACCTCTACGTGATAATTTCTCATCTAATCACAGACACGTTTGGCAATGCAAAGCTTAACGGAGTTGTCGTTGGACTTTGCGATGGAGTCGTTAACCCGGATACTTTTCAGGTACGCGACGAAGATTTCAGAAGCAGCTTATACCGTTCGCTCGCGGTGTCTGCAACAAAGAACAAACGAATCGTTAAAAACTTGGATGAGGAAGTAGTCGAACGAAGAAAAGTTTCGCAATATAATAGTTTATTCTATAGCCTTGCACCATAACTCTCAGTCTATTCTATTATTTTCTTCAAATTTGTATTCGTTTATGCTTGTGCAATAAAGACGTTAATAATAATAATGACGTACCTTTGATGGTCTCGACGAAGTACATGCTCTCGTCTTTCATGTTTGCCACCAATTCGTCGGTAACTAGAACGTGGATACCTTGGGGGCCAAGCAAGAGCACAGAATGTAGTCGCTCATGCGGTAAGTTCAAGGTGTTGAGCAGCTTGTTCATCAAAGCGCTGCTGGTCAGACTCTCCAAGTAGGCGACTCTCCAAACGGTACCGTTGTCCTCCAAGGAGAAGTAGAGGGTGAGCTTTGGAGCGGGAGCCTTTGAGTGCAGCGCGTTGAATAATCGAATTCCATCGGCCAGGCCGCAGATCTGGATCAAATCGTCGCGAGAGAGCCGTAAGATGTCCGAGGCCGAGAAACTCGCGAAGGTGGACTCGAAGGCGCTGAAGCGGCTCGCGCGGAGCCACGTGGTCGTTTGAGCTGCGTTTGCGTCGGGTGACAGATGAGTTAGAAACGATGACCCCTGGACATAGTCAATTTCTTATGTTTATCTCGAAGAACACGCGGTTCCGCATAGACTTATATACCTATACACTGCGTAGCACACTTTAACCGAGACACCAAAAATTAGTCCAACATATGCGCCGGTGATTATGAAATTTATGTGTGTCATATGTATTTCGTTTTTAGATATTTAGACCTTTGCGTTCGAGTGTATTAAAAAATGTTTTTCCATTATAGAACCAAATTTTTTGTAAGATATACAGGGTATAACAAAAATGTTGCAGTTCCTCGAAAGAGGTGATACCTAAGGTGATTTTGGTAATTATTTAAAAAGCGGACGCGTTCTCGATTTTGAAATATGTTGTTAAAGTCATCATTCTGAACAATTTTTCCATATATATGTGACCGTCGCTCGGCTTTAGTTTCCGAGATATTAGCAAGAAAAATTTTGATATTCTAAAAAGTAATCGGAATAGGTCTGGGTTAGATTTCTTAGCGGGGACGATGTTCTCCCCGATGTTCAGTAATACAATGGACAAGTTTTTAGTTGTAGTATTACTGCGCATTGTTATAATTTATTATCTTATTCTTCGTTGTGTCGGTAATGTAGACAGTGATATTGTAGTAGTAAAACGTTTTTTGCAAAATTTCATCCATTATATTGAGAAGAGAATCTAATCCAGACCTATTCCGATCACTTTTTTCAATATTAAAAATAGAACACGTCCATAACTTAAATGTAAACCGAACTCGAGAATATAGAACCTGTTTTTATGAATATCTCCAAAACTAAGAGAGTCCGGCGGTTGCATGTATAGGAAAAAGTTGCTCTAAATGTTGATTTCTACAACAAATTTAAAAATCATCAAAATTGAGAACGCGTCCGCTTTCTAAATAATTACCAAAATCACCTTATCACGTCTTTCGAGGAACTGTAACATTTCTGTTACACCCTGTATTTCTATGCTATGGAGTTCTGTGTAATCTCAAGGATTTCTAATCTGCCTGCAAATATTTCTTCGATACGCCGCGTTAAGTTAGGGTAGAAGATGTCTATCATATGTAATCATGAAAAAACTTAAACTTTTAACTTTAGAAAGAAGAAGAATATTTTCTGAGCTTATGCTGCTTTTCAAAATCATCAATGGTTACATCATCAACTGTCCTCAACTTCTTGAACTTGTTAATATACAGGGTGTCCCACGTAACACTTTTCACGATTTTTCAAGTACTTGCGATAATCTGACAAAAAAATATTTTAAACAAAAGTTGAGCAGTTTTCGATTGGCAAGTTATACATTGCAATAAAAAAAGAAAGTTCGAACAAATTTTTTTTATTGTTGTCAAGGCCACCTTCATGTTTTTAAATGGCACTTTGTATTTTTGACTTAACCGTATTATAGCCCAAAGGTTGTCTTGACAATAATAATAAAAAAAAAAAAAAAAAATTTTCGAACTTTTTTTATTGCAATGTATAGCCAATCGGAAACTGATCAACTTACGTTTAAAATTGTTACGTATGCATCACATGTATATTATTTTCTCGCTCTCACGATTCTTCGAGCTCGTGTCTGGCAAGGAAAAAACCCTCTTAATCTCCCCTTACCGCTTATCTCTGGATGCAGCTGCACCCTAACCGAAATTGTGAAGAACCTGACGCAACTTTCGAACCTTCTAGAACTTTCTTTATTTGGAAAATTAGAAGCATCCCCACTCATTTTTAGGCATATATAAACTCACTGATTCTAACCCTCGAGGGTTCAGAATCGTATCGTCACGTTCAGAGACAAACGTCACGTCATATTCTCTAGAGTAAAATATTGTGAGATCGGGTTAAAGTTCCCCTTCGAATCTAAGCAAAATCTTATAGGATCCGCGAGTCGGCATAAATTTCTATTTGGCAATCCATTCTAAATTCACTCTACCCCCGCATTGCCAGTGCGTGAAAACCGAGCACCAACAACTATTTGGTAAATTCTATATGTACATTCTTAATATACACATTCGTGACAAACACTACACGATACACTTGTATTTAAAGACTGATTTACAATATATTTAGAGTTAACCTTTTAAATTCTTAGTATATGTTTGAACCTACGATTTAACTCCACAATCCTTAATAGTAATCAAACGTACCTACACGAAATATAACTTTACCGCTCGAGTTATATTTCTAAATTTATTATTTCGAAGTTATGAGGCTAAACTAACAATCCTGCGGCTCCCTAATTTCGCATTAGGTTCGTCCGCATTACCAAACATTCCAAAGACATATCTTATCCAACCTAGTGGGTCCCTGATTTCGCATCAGGTTCGTCCTCGCCGTCAATGATCCTAGCAGTTCCCTGACTTCGCGTCAGGTTCGTCTATGCACCTTACTAAAAAACTGACTCCGTATTCCTATGGAAAATATACACACACACTCGCCGGCCTCAAGCGTTGCACTCGACCCCGGCACGTAACAAAATATTGTTTTGTCAGATTATCGCAAGTACTTGAAAGTACGTGAAAAGTGTTACGTGGGACACCCTGTATATGCGCCAATCTCTAAGATACTCAAACTTTTCTTCCATCAAACTATACCACAATGTGCTCGCATCTAGATACTATTAACCATTTGTGCGTTACTGTCAATGCATTTGATAGCGACTTGGATATATTTGATAGTTCCATGTCTTTTAAGAGTCAAATTTCCAATTGTTTTTCTTCTTTTATATCTATATATATTTTATTCATGTTTCTTTTTTCCTTCCTCATTTTTATATTACTTTTGTATTTCTTTTACTTGTTTTCATTATGTATCCTCTATGCATCCAATGTGTTTCACTTCATTTGTACACTAATGGGAATTTTCTCCAGTAAATAAATAAATAAATAAATATTCTGGTCGGAGATCAACTAACTTCGCTTTCGATGCAAGGATTGTCTGGTAGAATTGCCGCAGGCGATGGTAACGCCGGAGCTGCTCCCACGTTCTCCTTAACAGCGTCCGAGGCAGGAACTAATGGTACGATACTGGGGTTGGAAACCGAAAGTGCCAACGGTGCGACTACGGGTGAAGTATTGCCGCTTATGGTTGTACGAGATTGCGGTGATCTGTGAGAACAGAAGAGGACATTAGTCAATGTTCGTCGTCCGTCGTCGACGAGTTTCGCGACAGTGTCTCGTACGCGATCTCAACTTTCGTCTTTCATTCGATTAATTCCAGTTGCGACAGTTTGCCAGTTCGAAGGAGCAAGCGCGAACAACTGTTCAAGCGGTTTTGCATTCGTTAAGCTGCACACGCACGCGTGGATCGCGTGGAACGCGCGTTGCCGAAGATTCGTGTTCGTGCGCGACGCAAATTAACGGCATTAAACACAATGAAAGCAAGTACGGTGATAATTGACATTGCAACCTATCGCGTAGCGCGAATATTAAGTCGTTAGACCCTGTCAAGCTATCGGAGGAGGAGGGCCGTTATTGTCGAGACGAAAAGTTCCCTTCGGGACGAACCGCGGAGAAATAAACGACACGTATAACAATCGTTGACCTTAAAAATCATCTAACTCGCTGACGAGTTACATAAGCGCGCAAGATTCCGAAATCACGCGAATCGGAGCGTGATTTTTCGGATTCTCTAGATCTGGACGCGATAAAAAGTTCCTCGGGTTCGACGTAACGTCTTACATGGTTCGTCTCCTCGAGCAAAGAATCAGCCTAGAGATTTCCTTCCCGTAGATCCTTTTGTTGTTTCTGCCTTTTCTTATTGTGAGACTGACTAGTCCGCCGCGTAACAGATTGCCTCTCCTCGATCGGGATTCCGAAATAGAATGAACAAACTTAGCCACCACTTCCACTTGCAGTGGGCCACCGCTGACGGTTACTTCGTGCTCCAGAAGGTAAGCCAAGGCGTTCTTCGCGTGAATTCCGTCCGTCGATTTGACCGCCCAGCAGCTCTTCAACTTCCATAGGGAACAGCCGTTTGGCATCTCGAGCACCCGTGTCTTAAATTCCATCTGCGATCTCAATAGTCTCTCGTCTTTCATCTAGTGCGGCGACTCGCGCCTCCCATCAAATCCTTTTCTCCGTCTTTTCACTCGATCCTCTAGGAACGCTGGAGATTCGACCGTGGAACAAACTCTCGATCCATTTCTAATTGTTTTCTCATCCATTCGTTCGAATCTCTGTTTCCAGTCGATTCACCTTCGAACCGTTGACGATCACATTTTTCCCCCGGTGATTTCGAATCCCAGACGATTTCGACCACCGCGTTGCTTTTGTCTTTCGCTCGCGACTGGGATAGAGAATCGATCGGTGGAAAGTCTCGATTCACAAACTAGAAGGTTAGCGTCGGATACGATCGGTATGAATCAGATTGGGATACAAGTCCGGCCTGAACCGGATATCTCCAGTCACTGCTCCGTTGGTCGCAATTGTCGCGCTAAATTTAAAAAAATCGTGATCCCCTTGATGATAACGAGCCGCCTATCTCTTTCTCCTCTCGGCATTCTTTTTATCTATCCCACGAGACGTGCGCGCCTTTCGTTCTCTATTCAAAAGCCACGGTTCTCCCGAGCGATCCAATAAACGATGCAGTTACCTTCATCAGTGACCCGCATTCTAACAAAACCTGCTCGTCGCCTTCATTTTTATTTTCCGTGGTACTTTGTCCATGTAAAGATCGGTAGACATCAGCGAGAATCGGAGCTCACTGAAATACATTGACTCGGCGGTTGAAATCGATACGAGTCGAACAACCGGCGAAAATTTTCGTTCTCAAATTGGCGCGCAGCTTTCCCCGATCGCGTTGCGTCGTACGACGCGATCACGAGGCGCCTTGCCCCCGATCGAGCGCCGATATCCGGTGTTATCCGACTCGGTCGACGTGACGCTCCCTTTTGCAATATTCGACGGAGCTGGTTTCGTGGGGGCGGGAGAGACACGGAAGGAACGAAGCAGAACCGGAAGTTCAGTTCAAGGCTGAATCGAACCGCCCTGGCATTAGCTTTCCGGCGGCCAGGCTGCTCGTCATCTGAGCAAGTGATCCTGCCGTGACAGAAGCAACTGGTTAGCCAGGAACTCGAGCATGAACGACGGCACGCGTTGCTCGTCGGCGTGTAACGTCTCGAGATCAAGGTGACTCGATAAGGTGGCGCGACAAATTTGCGGACGATCGGCCGGAAATGGAGCGTCTGCGCTGGACAGGAGCATTCCAACGGTGTGCGAGCGCTTCACTTTCGACTCGACGTTCGATCGGTAAGGAACTTTCGCCAGCCCCGATTCCAAATGGTGGTTGGTCCCGTCGATGTCGTTACACTGCGGCTCCGGTTGAGAACTACGGTTGCCGCGATCCGTCAAACATCACACGTCGAGAGATTCGCTTTGTTTTCTTTCTCTGGTCGACGCGTTCTCGCGGTTCCTTCCACCTGAGAAACCAGCGGCGAATTTAATTTTAAATTCACGGCCGATGCGGCGATCTCTTTCTTCCCGGCGGTCTGCTCGATTCGAAGAACACGCGGAGCCGATTCGTTGGCTATTTCATGAGACGAGAACGATTGCATTCATTTCCGTACATCGTGAACGAGTCTCGTGGAATCGCCTCTCGCTGCAACACTAGCCACTGTCCACGTGGGATCGACGCCTGGGTTTCTCTCGTCGAACGTTGGTCGAGTTCTCCTAGACGCGCCAGCCCGGAACAGCTTTATCTAGCTGGCGGCTGCGATACGTAGAAAGCGTATTCCGTTAGAAGAGCGGCGATAACAGCGCTCGGCTCGTTATCGATCTCGTATGTGCGTAGGTATCGCGAACGGCCACAAGCAACGAACACGTCCAAGTCGCTGGGAACTCTCACTCGAGCGGAAGATGATCACCGATCACGATTTTATTTATAACCATGCGCCCCTCAACGATAGATCATGTTTGCGACTCTCACTGGGCTGCGGTTTTCCGTCGTAGAGCACTCTGTTCGTTGGGTGCACTCGTGGCGAGTCGATCGCGGTGTCCGCGAGCTGCGTAACAAGGTGGGAGCAGGCGACGAGACGCGGAGGAAAAGAGGAGCCCGTGCGGCGGTGCAGTATCGCGAAAAGACGAACGACTCTGCGTGTCGTAAGAGGCCGATGGGATATAAACGAGAACCGAAGCGGCGTCTGCGCGGCGACGCGTGTATCGTGCAGCGTTCTGAATTTATTTGTCGTCCAAGCCTGTCTCTCTCGCGCCCACGGAGCATCGTTGTCGGCTCTACCAAACGCCGGCTCGCGCCAGTTCGAGCCAGTTTCTCGTCTCCCGTGCCGGCACCTCCTCCTCCTCCTCTACCTAATCCCGAGCTACGGTATCGTCCATTGCCATTACCATCGCCGCACGTTTTCCGCCACCACTTCGCGCACAACTACCACCTCCACCGACCGATTCATCTAAGCGATTCCCCACTCGCGAACCCGAGCAAACCAGCTGCGGCAACGCAGCGCTCCATTTCTGCACTTCGCATCGCCTCGGTGCATCTAATGCACTCGCCAAACCTTGCTTCCCCTTCGCAAAAAATTATATCCTCGCCAAATGAGCTTTGGAGTTGTAACGCCAGACGCTTTTGCAACAAAGTTTTCGCCTTTCTTGTCGGTAAAAGTTTTTTTTTCCGTTGGCCGTTCGGAGAACCTTACTTGGGTAATCGAGAAACTTTTTGCTCTTCTTTCGGTTTCATAATCGAGCGGGTCTTTAAAGCGGCGTTCAGGGTAGCCTTCGGTGGACGAGGCTTCTTCCTTTTTGCGCGAGAATGCGAAGGACACGCGGCTCGTCGTTCCTTGTTTACGACGGAGTCTATTAATAGCTTTCACGTTGGGAAAAAATGTTGTGATCCTCTGACACCGACGTTTGCGCTATCCAGAATTATTGATGACTAAGGTGGCCGCTTGACGAGCGCGCCGATTTGGAGCAGGATGACTTAAAAAGTACCGGTTGCAAAAATAGGCACCGCGGGTCTTTAATTTAAGACATAAAATAATAGCGTATGACGGTAAAACTCGTTTGCTACAAATAAAGCCGCGTTCTATATAATAGATACAGCGACGAGTTTATTCCGTGCAGACTAGGGTGGCTCTTGTTTACTTTTGATGAAAATTTTTTTCAATTTTTTTTTCCACGGTACCCCCTAGAATAGTTCCAATTGATAAAAAAAAATGTATGTAAAGTTTGAGTCTGATCGGATAAGGGGAAAACGTGCCCCTGGACCCTTGAAAGAAGAAACTTCTGACGGTAATCATTTACAATTTGAAGAACATATTGAATTAGTCTTGGTCTAAAAACAGAGGCTTTATTAAAAATTTAGAATTAGTAAATAAACTGCGGTTTATCAATGATACTGCAGAAAGAGGTGTTCAATTAATGGAAGACTATCATGAATTATTTACAAAAAATGAGAAACAAAAACATGTTCTTTGAATGATTACCGTCAGAAGTTTCCTGATTGTAAAAAAGAGACTTTATCCCGTACGCAACAATTGTAAATAATTACATACGAATAAACTATTTGTTTTCAAAAACATCTTATTTCACTTGACATATCATTTATCAATTTTCATTACAGAAATGTGTATAGCTTTCCGATTATTTAAGAAATTCATAAATTAAAAACAAAATAAGCTCTCAGAGTTGTACAAAAAATATACATTCTTTTTATATCTTCATAACTAGGAAATGTTCGAGGCACATTTATATTTTCAAAATTAAAAAGAAATAAATAAAGTTATTTTTTTTATTTTCTTTTTAATTTTTTTTGAAAATCGTTTCCCGCACGAAAAAAAGTCATCGAACATAAAACATGCTTCTTATCTAGATCTACAACTTTCGTTTAACATATTTTTTTATATAGTTAAAAACAAAGCGGATATGTTAAAAAAACCCAGTTTGTGTGCTTTAAAATGATTATTTGAACCCTCAAGGGTCCAGGGGCACGTTTCCCCTTATCCGATTGGGTTCAAACTTTATACAAAATTTTTTTTTTATTAATTCGAACTATTCTAGGGGGTGCAGCGAAAAAATTCAAAAGTCAAAAATAAGAGCTACCCTATTGCAGACAATGGAAACTCGACGCATTTGGAAGCGACAAGTTAATGTAGCAGAGCGAAATTTGTTAAGCCTGGCACGTTGCCAAACGAGCCACGTTTCTATTTGTTATTTGATATTTTCTGATTGTGCATGTCAGTGGAATAATAAAAAACAAACGTATCCTGTGTTATTGCGAACGTCTGGCGGTTGTCAGAAAAAGCTAGAACCGATTCATGCACTGCATCATCGAACTGACATAACTAAATGACGCGCAGTCATTAAAAAACCGCAATTTTCGCGATAGAGGTCATCGTGTATCGTTAACGCTTGCGTAAGGGTGTCGCAACGAGAATCGAAACGAAAACTGTGATTGAAATTGTACTCACATTGCTTCCGTCGGCGCGTAAGGGCTCCCTCCATTTTGCGTTATCAAATTGGCCGACGATAAAGAGTCTAGGGAAATCTGTAATCAGAGTCAGGGAACGTCGCTTTATTTTCCCCGCGAAAGTACGATGCCGAATGTCCACTTACGTCGGAGAGAACTGTGCAATCGTAGCTGGGTTGGTACTTGTCCTGCTCGTGTGCCGGTCGCCGCAAAATTTTGTCCCGATCCTGTTTGTGCTTACGATCGGCTCCCTTTAGCTTGAATACTTTTACTTGGCAAGAAGCGGCATGCAAACGAGGACCGCCTGGCAATCGTGTTTCTACTTGGATTCGAAACGGTACGCCCTTCTCCCCACCGTGTTTCTTCGGCGTGAATTCGGTGCTTATACAGTTCACCTGTAGCCAAAGGGGTTGAGTATTCTTCTGACGAAGTTGCTAATTTATTTCATATGCATGGAAGTTGTAGAGCTTTTAAATGGGCTTGAGGACCCAAAACATTTTAACCCTCCGTGAACCAAGTGAATAAAAATTATATCCAAAATCTTATGGAATTAAGTTCACCTTAAACATTATTCAACTGCAAATACAGTGACTCAGATTTGTTCACAAAAAGTATGTCAATTTTGTTTAAATTCTGAATACAGCATGTGCCTTTGCAAAATAAAAATGATGGAAACGGAGAAACGATTGAGGATCGACATAAATTCATTAAAAAAAGATAACACTGAGGATTTACACAGTAAATTAACATTTGTGTATCTGTGAATTACTGAGAAACGATTGAGGATCGACATAAATTCATAAAAACAATATGATACTGAGGATTTACACAGTAAAATAAATTTGTGTATCTGTGAGTTACTGTAAATGATTTGAACAAAAACACATTGCAAAATTTATTATTTATATGTTTTTTATAATGGACCAAATAAAGCAAAGATTCACAGCATTTTTAATTGTATTTGTTACTAATATTAAGTTAGCTTTATTGTGATTTTAATTAATAAAGACAGGTTGGTAGTTTGTTATCTTTTTAGTTTCATTAGAAAATGGTTACGTTTTGATGAAGTTTAAGCCACGTGCGAAATTAGTTTGTAAAATACATTATGTATTCTTTTACTTTTATACATATTAAACTATAATTAGAAATAAAAACTGAGTCACAATTGAGGCATTGGATGGAAAAAAGACACATAAGTTGAAATTGCCATATCAAGAAAATCATTTTCAAAGTTCTCATTGTAATATTATTTAAAGAAAAGTAATATAATTAGATTCAAGAATATAATTACTAGACTGCGGATCTTTATGCGAAATGAAATTTTTACAAGCTCAAGTAAAGAAATCGAACTTGAAAAACAACATGTTTCATGTTCTAAACATTCTAACTTGAATAGATTGATGATATTTTGTATATTTTGGCTTATGATAACAGTTTCGCAGATTTTTTATATATTTAACATTGCCATAAATGCATAAAATCCGCTGTCTAGTAATTACATTATTTCTTATTACATAATAGCGGAATGAAAAATCTGAAATTGATTCTCTTGAAATGGCACTTTAGCATATGTGTCCTTTTTTTATCCAACGTCTCAATTACTAATTGAGTGTTACTAGTTGAGTGGAGTATTTACTCCACGTGGTTTGCGAAGGGTTAATGGTTATTTTAATACCAATAAATACCGATAACAGTATTGTGTTTGCGAGCAGGAGTTCTTAGATAATTTAAAGTCGAAGCTCGCGATGAAAATTTCGCTTTCATGCAGTTCCGCATACCTTTATGTAAACGCCGACTTCCTTGGTAGGATCCCACATGAATTCCACGCTATTATTGGACGGGGACGGTTGACAAACGTCCACCATCCCGTAGCTGAGGGGAACATCGACCTCGAGCAATCTTTCACCGGGTCTTGCGCGTTGCCAAGCGAGCATCTGCTCCCGTTCCGTGTATTGAAGCCGCCTCTCGTGGAAGCAAATGCGTATCGTCGACTGAAACAGGAAGGTCGGATGTCCCTTCAGAGACGTTGTAGCACCGTTTGGGTGACTCACATCTTTCGAACGTCGAGGACCTCGTGAGCTCACGCCGAATTTCAAACCGATTGCGATCTAGCGGGTTCTAACGTATCGAGCGACAGTGGACAATCGGCGATGGAACGTCTGCCTCGCGATTATTTCAACGACAACCGGTTTCGATGTTTAAACAAGTAGTCATTATTGGACAGGGAATGTCCGAAAATCGACGATTACGAAAACTGTGATCTATCCTTTCAATTACGTTGCGCCAGTACGCTCGGACGGAATTTCGTCTTCCCCGTTACGACACCGTTCCTTTCACTCGAAAGAACAGTTAGCTATTTTTGCAACGATCACACTGCGCGACTAGCGTGAGCTCGCATGTTTCCGTCGTGAGAAACTAATAGCACGTTTTTTAAGATGTCGCTACCCAAACATAGAGAGCCACCGGACGGATTTCTGCGGAGCGGCGATAGATGATGGAAAAAGGTACCTTCAGAATTTTCCCGCGATACGCAGAGAGGTCACCTAGTTTCTTTAGTTTGATCTCGTACGATTGGCCCTGATTCAGGTAGGTGAGCGTTTCCTCGTTGAGCTTCGTTGCGATGCTCGTGGCCGCGGCGAGTACGTACTGAAAGCTGAAGAAACGATTCCACGTTTAGACATTCCGAACATTACAACAAGATTGAATAAGAGAATTTCTAATTTTGAATCTACATGGTGATACATTTGACATTTTTTCTGTTACGTTTTTTAAGCGAGTGATTTGTCTACTGAATTTATTTATTCTCTCCTATTTTCTCTACATTCTAGTTTCTCTTTTTTTTTTCTAAGCGCTATCTCTGTATTATACATTATTTTTTATCCATCTATTATTGAATTTATACTATTGTACCAAAGAGTTACCAACCCGTTTATTTTAATAACAATAAAATAAAAATTGTAGACCACGGAACGGTTTAATGAATTCGTCTTAAGGGACGACCACGCACCGACAATTCTCGTTGAACTCGTTTCCTTGTTGAGAGGAGGAAACGTGATTTCCTGAGGACGACGTCGGAGGGTACTCTTCGTTGGACGGGTAAAGCAACTGATGGAGGCTGGCCGTGGTTTGTCCATTATTGTTACTGTCCGCTTCGACGGTGCCATTCGCGTTGTTCGCTGGAGCAGGATTAATCGTTCTCTGTGTCACGTGGTTCAAGCTGAAGCAGACATTGAACAAGAAACAATCATATAGCTTGCCGTCTCTGCGGACCTCGTAACTCCTCTAAAGTAGCCTTATGATCACGTGGCTCCTAGATCACGCGTAAATGGCGAATCACGAGAGTTCACACGTTTCTTGCACTCACTATAGATTAAGGTACATCGAAGGCGAGAATCTTAAATCCAAGGGAGTTCTCATCGCAGACACTCGACCGAAAAGCTAGCATCCGCCGTTCGTTTTCGCGGAAACGACTCATCCATTGCTCGCGCAGCTTTCGAGACACGACGCTCTTAACGCTTTCATTTTCTTCGTCGCAATTACGGATCCGATTTTCGAAAATCGCTCGTAGTCAGCGTTCTCCGATCTGCTTCTCCGTGGCGGGAGAGAGCTTATCCAGCGGCGCGTCCCGATTTTCAATGTCGACCGTGAATCAGCGTCGGTTACCAAACGATCTCGCCGCGAAGATAACCGTAGACTGATTCCCCGGGACGATATGAGACGCAAACGAAGTCACGAGTTCCTTGAGCTATCGCGGACACATTGCGAGAAACCACGTTTTTATACAACCGAACGAACGAGTTGCACTTAGCGTTGACAAGAGCGTGTGACGCCGCGCCGAGCGATATACGCGAAGGAACCTTGCGAGAGTAAAGGTCTGACCTGCGTGCCATTTGCTCGATAGTTTTGCCAAGCGGGACGATAGCGAGCTTATCGGGTTCGTGTCTTTGCGGGGGAGGCTCGTGGGAAAATTCCGTTCCAATTTTTGTTTTCCTCCTTTTTAGCGCGGCCGATTTGCTGCGTCGTTCCTTTCGACGCCTCGCAATCGCGATCAATCGCAACTGACGTTTCGCACGCTGCTTGTCGACTTATTACGACGTTCGTAGTTCACCGATAGATAAACGAATGGATAGGGAAAAAAAGGAGGAAATATCGTGGTCGGTAAGTATGAAATATGAAACGTTGTCCTTTCGAGTCCCGAATTTCTTCAGTACGAAACGCTATGCAGCCAAAAAGTTGAGGTGTGTTTAGATCGTTTTGTGCTCACCAACACAGGAAATAGGCAAAGCGAAGCATCGAATAATTCTTGAAAGGACTGGCACAAGGTTCCTAGTGAACTTACTTGGAATTTTGCTGATTTTCCGGGGACGGTGCCTCTTGCTTGAAGACCGTCAGCGATGGCAACGCGAGTAGAGCTTCGCTGCAAGTAAACAAAATCTTGTTTACAATTTCGAATCACCGTGCGCCTTTTTCTCATGCAGTTTCGTGGAGAACGCTTAAAGGTTTACATATGTTCTCAACTAAGGTGAAATCAAATGTTTGTAGTGTGTAAAACATTTACTACTTGGAAAAAAGCAAGAGTTATCAATATGCTGCAGGACCGGTTAATTAAGTTTAGGTTGCAAACAATATGTGTTTTTCAATATTCTTCAATTTTTCAAATTTTAAACGAGTTTTCCTTTACATTACATCTTTCGAAATGGTCAGCATAACTTCTACAATTTTTAACATTTTTATTTTAATGAACTCTCGAGTCATTTTTCAAAATTTTCAATTTTTAATATTTCCTTTTACTGTTTAAATATCGAATTTTAGACAAATTCGTTTTCTTTTTTTCAAAGTGGCATAATTTTCTTATATTCTACAAATTCAAAGTTTTGATCCAATGGCCCATTGTTATAGCAATATTTTACAAGATCGTTGTTACATTTTTGTAATTGTGTATTTTCTGACATTCAGACAAATATCGTGCTGACAACTAGGCCTTTTTTGGTGCAGAAGTTGCTGAAACGACTGAAAATGGAGACAAAATAGAAAAAATGTGTGTAAAACAAATTTTTTTATGTAAATAAAGATCCCAAAAATAAGATGCAATTATTACATTTTCGATTTGTTTCACTCTTCTCCAGGAATAAATTCCTAAAATGATCCTTTTTTTAGGCATTGAGAACGTATGTAACCCCTTCATAAAAACAGAACTCGACGTTTCGAGAGAGATTAGATTTTCAGAATGATCTAATAACGCATCTATCAAAACAAACGAGAGGCAGCTTCGCCGGTTATATTTATCATTCCCTACGTTCGCCACTCGCGATAGGATGAAAATCGATTTGGGTCTACGGAGAATGTTTCATCCAATGGGAACCAATAGATTCTAGTTTTAGCTATCAATGTTTATTGATTGAAACACCGCGACGTAAACAAGGAGAAACCAATTAAGAGTAATCTATTTTAAAAACGCTCTGACTCGTGTTTTCGTTTGTCGAAGTAATTAGGCTCTTCCCAAAGAATGAATAAAAATCGTCCGAAAGTCGCATCGCATACTTAGTTTTGTTTTTTTGACAACTGTATACTAACTTTGAACTTTGACCTATCAGAATTGATAAACGGTTCCAATCTAGCGATTGTTAGTTTTTTCCTTCTCAAAAAACCAGCTTGCAATCTAATTCATAAAAAATGCCAAGTATGCGTATCTCTCGCAATTTACTTAAAGATAAAGCTCGGCAGCCGGGGAGAAACCAGCGCGAACCGGAACGATGTTGGCTTACTCTTACATAAACCGCATTTTATGTAAATAAAAGCAACAAATTCACAGATATTTTCATTTCCTCTCCATTTTACTTTTGTCGTTTTCACGTGAACGTGCAATTGTGTTCGTGTGGGTCTGTCAGTGTAGAGATACAGAAATCCACAGGTGGGTCGCGTTAGCGGCGAGCCGAAATTGTTCAGACTGCGCAACGCGGAGTGGGAGAATAGTTTGAGAACCGCTATCATAAAGATTAAGTCACTAAGGTCAATCGAAACCAGAACGGTCCGGTTTGCCAATGCAATGACATTATCAGCCGCAACGAGATACGACGATAAGGTAGTGCCAAAAATATTACTAAAATTTATTAACAATACACTTCGAGACGAACTTATACTCGTTGTCATTTAAATTAGCTTCCTTAAAAATAAATGTTCAGTACCTTCTGCTGTTTTACAATGAAAAGAAAAGAAGTAGTTCAATGAATTACAGACAAACATAAGCTGTACTCATGCGACAAAGAAACCTGTCGAGTATTGAACTGAAAAAATTCATTTCTTATCGCGCGTTTAATGCGTTGCTATGCAAAGTAATTGTTTAAAGCAGTGAGAAACGAAAAAAAAAAAAGAAAATAATCACTCACCTACTTTTCAAATACTGATGCATGATTACGAAGATTCGAAAACTAGAAGGAACATTTAACTACGATTTCACTGACACTTGAATTTTTTCATCCACACGATCGAATTTCGTGCACCGGTTACTAGCAGGCATTGTTCCGTTCGAATTTCACCGAAGAGCTTGATAGCACGTGCGCGCGAGGACACACGGACCTTCAAAATAGGAAGTCCGCCTAGAAAGTGGAAAGTGATTCACCGCAGCGAACCGAAATCGCCAAGAATAACCGATACCATGCTCGGGACCACCTTCAGAGATCGGTTCTTTCGAAACTCGTGCATTACTCCGGTCGTTCCGCGGAACTTTTCATTCGGCAACGATGACGAAAGCGTGAACCACACTTTTCCACTACTTCGCATTACTTGGGTGCTACTTTTTCACCCCAAGGTGTTAAGAATAATCTGATTTCGCGACGTTTGCAATCGGAAAACGGTTACGGTAGACTTGTTAGTCGTCTCTCTAATTTTTTATCACTAAATACATTCGTTGGAGCGATAGTTAAGTGGCTTGGTGTAACGAGGATGAACAGATAACCGTCAGCGTAGTCGTCAGAAATGTGCGAAGATGATTGATAAGAGTTTCTTTCGGTGCTCGTGATCGCGGGAATCGAATCTATCGTCGAACGGAATAGTGAATGAGCGAGGGCGGTCCTCGAGCGGGAAATCCAGTTTCATGAACGCGGGAAGATGAAAAGCAACGTGGGAGCGTCACTCGATCTCGGATCTCAAAATTGATGCCAGGCAGAGTGGCTCGAATCGACTCGGAAAGACTGGAGCGAATCGTGCGGTGCGACCGGAAAGAGTTTCATGAGGTGGTGAATATTTCCAACGGTTTTCGGAAGAGAAACGCACGTGGTTTTATGCGCGCTACACTCGACAAGCGTGTTTGGCCAGGCGTGGAGACGCCGGGCGTCTCTCGATACATGCCGTACGGACGACGAAACACCGACAACTGTGTCTGGTTTTAACCGGATCTCCGACTCGCGACACACGCTCCTTCCCACCACGTTCCCAGCCATGCTTTAATCGAGATTCGATCCGTGCGAACCGAGGAACCTACTTTATCGGCGCGAAATTCGCGCGAGGAAACTCTTTCTGATCGACGATCGGTCGCGCACAGCTTCGCTTTCGCTTGATCGCAATTCCGGCGCTGATTACGAGGCGATACGGATTTACCGTCCTCGTCGCTTGACTCTACTCTCCTCGTTTGGATCTTTTCGAGGGTCAAAGGTTATTTGCGGCTGTGTTTACCTCATGTTGTAAGAGGCCACGGCTGTCGCGAGATCGGATGCCGCGAGCGCTGACAGAGATCCGTCGAAATCGGCAGCAAGATGTTCTGCCAGTTCTTCCACTTGGGTCGACCAGCCCTGTCCGGAACCATTGCTTCCGACGGACCCTGAAAACCAGAAAAACTTTCAATAACCTGCAGGTTTTCTCACGCGCGTAATTCGAACACCCTGTATATTTCGCATCGCCATTGTTAATGGCTCGTTGCTTGATCAAGGGGACGGAAACATCCTACTGTAACGTCGCCACCTTTGTTTCCCTATCAAGAGCGAACTCATCGAGCTACCGTCGACCCGAGTCAAGATCAAAACTATCCCCACCGATTCGATATCGTACCACCCTGGGCGTTGGCATAATTGGCGTAAAACTGGTGGTGCATGGCCTCGATCCTGGACTTGGTGTCCTGCAGGGTAGCGACCGCGTTTCGTCGTCGACTCTTCGATGTAATCGGCGGGTATCGTCGGCTCTGTAGCAACGGTAGCCTGGAGCTATCGATCTCGCACCACTTCATTCTACCTTTACCCGATGCCGGGAGACTCTATCACCAGTTAAAGAAACACAACCGAATTGAAACGACGCGACGCCTCCGCTTAGATTCTTTCGTGCCGAGAACTAGTCCGGTCTTCCTCTCTCTCTTCTCTTGGACAGACTTAATCTGCGATACACTGTGTACTCAGGAGTTATCAGTTTTCTGTGACCACGTGGTCAAAAAGGCGTCGAGCGTAGCGAGCTGCCCGCCGGTCGTTTCGCTTTTCGCGAATCAGTCCGAAGAAGGTCTTCGAGGTGGCATCAGCTCTCTGTTAATACATCTACATGCTCCAATGGGAATACTGGGATCGCTTCTGATTGGCGAAAGTCTTACGAAGAACCCAGGAATGACGCCTCGAGATTATTCGATACGAGAATCAGTGACGCATGGAATACGAAATTTCTGGTGAATGGTAAAATACCCTAGTGGTTCCCTTAAATAATTTACTACGAACTAGTGGTCGTCGCTGTGCGGAGGATGCGACGCGACGTGACTAAGCTGAACAGGGTAAGAGTTTAGAAATGTCGTGTGCCTACGACTGTGTATCGGAGGTCGATTGAACACGACCTTTCGTACGATATGTCTATAATGAAAGCCGAGTCGATAGGAACGACTGCGTTGCACTCGATCGTGCGAATATGCTATACAATCGAGAGAGTAACACGAAGAGCTTCTAGAAAATCAATTTTGAGGATTGTTCATTCTTCGGACACGGGGAATGCACGGGAAACCATTACCTACGCTTTCGGTGCGTCGAAATCGAATGGAAACTGAATTCTTTTTAATATCGCAACGCGTTCGTTTACCCAGTGAACTTTAACCTCGCGCGTCTCTAAATAGGTACCAACAGATAAACTTCGCATTTGCGTTGTTTCTCGCTTGCGAAAGTGGAGCGTCTAAACCTTCCAACGTTTTCAAACATACTAACCATCCCTTCTAGCTTGCTTCTTATCGAGTTCCGTGATCTGCTGCAACGGCTCCCCGGCTCGACGCTTCAGGCTGTTCTGCTGGCAACTCGGAGAATGATCAGGAGACGAGTTTAGGTGTTGAGGCGATTCGCTGTTCGAATGTATTTGGACACCTTCCTTCGGGGAATCCTTCGGTGAGTTGTATTTGTCCTGCCATAAAGAATTTTGTGGAGTGTGATATCCCAGTGACGCCTATAAAACGTTTTGTCACGGTCAGATTATGGAGGACGAATTAAACCAATGTGATATTTAATCAATAAAAATGTTAATCATGCTCGAATGCGTTTACTAGGAAACTATTGGAAGACGATGAGAAAGAAATTCTTTAGCTAATACTGTTGACGATGCAAGGGAAGGTTACGGACACGATTTCTATGAGTACACAGCGGATTTTATGCTAAAACAAGGTTGAACACATTTTATTTCAAATAAGAT
Source organism: Perdita meconis (assembly GCA_030770465.2). NCBI lineage: Eukaryota > Metazoa > Arthropoda > Insecta > Hymenoptera > Andrenidae > Perdita > Perdita meconis. The sequence goes on from JASKOS020000004.1 coordinate 7,469,000, forward strand.
AACAAATAATCATTTGAATTTTTATTAGCCAACCCTATAAACCATCAATATGCATATCGGCTACAAATGATCAACAATATTAAGGTAAATGCTCCAATGGTGGACAAGGCTACATTCATGGTCATTTCGAATGTAAAATGTTAAAAATAAGAATCAAAGGCGTTGAAACTGGTTCAAAATAAGTAGGTAAATGCCGCGTTACTTTAAAACAATTGCAACGCCTTTAATTTTTATTTGTAGCATTTCACGTTCAGAATGTCTACCACTACCGGAGCATTGTCCACTACTTGGGTACTTACCGTATTCAAGTTAAAATGTGTAGAACATTAAACATACTGTTTTGCAAGTTCTAATTATTTATTTATGCTTGTAAAAATTTTGTTTTGCATAAAAATCCGCCGTTTACTTATGAAATTCGATTTTTGTTTACAAAGCAATTGAATTGTAGCAGTGACTACAATCAGTTTAGCGGATTCTTGCTCCTAGGGAAGAATGGGACGAGAAGTATCCATTCCTACTGATAAGTATATCACATATATATACTACAGTATACAGGGTGGACCACGAAGCGTGATCAGCTTAGATTATTCTGCTGTTAGCGGTTCGATCGGAAGTTTCTTTAGCTAAAACAACATGGTTCCAGCAGAGCTTTAAGATGACGATTGTGCCAAATTTTTTGTCAACCCTTTGTTATAAAGTTATCAAGGTCACCTTTAGTTTTTTTATAGGTAAACTTAGAATTTTGTTACACTCATCTTTTATGAGATACTGAGACGAATTCGGCAAGCATCATAACAATGGGTGTAAAGAAATAGTAGGTTTACTTATAAAAAACTGAAGGCGACCTTGATAATTCTGGAAAAAGGGTTGACAAAAAATTTGGTACAATCATGTTAAAGCTCTCCTCAACAATGTTATTTTAGCTAAAAAAAACTTCGGATCGAACCGCTAACAGCAGAATAATCTAATCTGATCACGCTTCGTGGTCCACCCTGTGTACTGTATCGCATACAGGGTATTTTGCCTAAAACAGGCCACCTAAAAATATATAGGCATAAAAATCAGGGTTGATCTGAAGAAAAACATGAGAATTGGCAGTTATAAAGAAACAATTTTACGGTTGAATCATCTACTAATTCATTTGATTTACATTGCAAACATTTTTTGGATTTGACATATATTTTTGGATTTGTATATATTGGTGGGAAATGGGCAGTTTCCTTTATCCCGTTTTTCCCTAGGGGGCAAGGATCTGGTAAACTAATTGTAGAAGACTGCCCTTCTCTTTGCTCTCAAGGAGTCTTTGAGGTCCTAGAAACCCCATGTAAAGATACTTGGGTTTCTATGCGTAGAAGACATTATTTGCTTATACAGGATTGTCCACGCAACTTGCACAACTTGAATAACTTCTGAAGTTCCTACGCGTTCTATAAAAAACTTTCTTATATCAAAGCTGCATGGATTTGAGGGGTAAATCATGTACTGCATATATTTTCTTTGTAGGTGACGGATAAATGAAAATATTTTTTCAAGGTGTTCAAGGTGGCCCGGACCACCCTGTATTTTTATATTACTTGCGTTGCTCTGCGCATAGATCCCTACCTTATCTGGGCCCCCAGAAGGGTCTCTAGGACCCCAAAAGGTGCATCTTCATCAGCATTCGCAAACTGTTCACGAGCAGTATGACAGTTAAATTTCGTAAAAATCATCTGTTCGCATACTGGTTTTAAATAGTTCGTGTAAAGCCGTGTATGTACACTGTGAGGCTGCCTCGCGTCGCTACCGTGTTTCGGAGTGCGAAAACAAAGTGACACAACGCGAAATAGATGAGTGTGAACGTCGTTTATTTTTGTATGTACTCTTGAATAAGATAGCGACGCGAGTCTCGCGAGGCAGCCTCGCAGTGTGCGTACACGGCTTAACATGTGTGAAGGGATTGCGTACTGTTTATAGAAAGTTTACGAACTGCTTGCAAACATTGTATGGGAATAGTGCTCGCGAACTGCTAGCTGGTGTATACGTAGCTTAAAACTCCTTGAGAACAAAGAGATGAGAAGTCTTGCAGTATCTGCAGTGACTGTTTGCAGTAGAAAACGAGCTACGCGAAACTTACATGTTGAGTGGCGATGGTGTTGCATCTGTTCTGATGAACCGGAGACAGCTGCTCGTACGGTGGCGAGGGTGTGTTGGGAAACCATATCGTCCCGTTCAAAGCATCTGCGCCGCCGTCCATGATGAATTGGAGCTCCATTCAATGACCCTAAATCTCGAAGCACTCGTACTAGCTTCCGTTCCCTAGATCCTCTACCCTTCCGAAATCGCTCGTTACGATCCTGATTCGCGATTTGGCGTCGACCCTGCTGTTCGAGTACTCAAAGATTCTTTGGAGAACGCTTTGGTGGTCCGTCGAGAAGAGAAGGCGATAAGTCCGGGGCTGATATTGCAACGTCAATGATCATCGACGACGATATTCCGGGATCGACCAGGACTTGAGGACTTCCCTTGAGGAGTTCTTTTAAACGCGCGCGTGCATTCTGTGTGGCTGAACAACTTCTTTCCCGATTTTAATGCTTCCTCCTTGACTCACACGTTCCACTTTCCCGTTCGTTCCAGTTTGCCCGCCTAACCAAAACGTCCTCCTAGTTCGTGCGTTCTCCACGTTTTCTTCTGCAGGATCCCCGAAGATCCCGGGAGTGCACGGTGCATCACTCGACCACCGTCAACTAAAAGGGCCGACTTTGCTCGAAGGAGAGTAATCCTTAGAACATTACGAAGAAGCTATTGTACAGTTTCTTGATGCCAGTTGTCTCGCGCTGCCGGTGCGTTTCCAAGAGTGCGCAACCCCGCGATTTGAGGGACAAAAAACGCGAAAAGACGACGAACGCGTCCTCGAATACCATCGCCACACCTTGGCTGCAACGCATTTTGTTATTATTTTCCTTAGAGCGGTGAAGCTGCGCGAAAGGACGGCGGCTTGTTGTGCGCTTCGCTATCGAACGTCTTTCGAGTCTCTCTAGTAGAAGAGTTTCGCGGAATAACAACTGTTTACTCGACGGGGAAACTGTTTCACTTCTCAAGCTGCTCGGACGAAAGGCTCGATCTCGATTTCGTAGAAGAACCTTTTCGTTAATCCTTGACAACGATGATATACGTAATTGCTTAGCGGAAAAGGGTTGTTGCTCTTTGCGAGTGTCACTGGACACGTGAATTATGTAGAGATATCTTGATTATTTTCTAACGACTATGGCTCACACACTTGATAGTGTCTTGGTAATCGGAGGCCTTCGCCTGGCACGTCGTCACCACATTTTCAGAATCCTTCGTTCCATGGTGCCGATGGAAATAGAAACTTGATCCAGGAGAGAGAAGGAGGCTTCGTGCCGTAAAAGCCAAATGGGATAGGTTTTTTCGTTCCTTGACGTTTCCTAAAGTCGTCTCGACGCTGGAGGAAGGGTGTCTCTCGCGTTTGTCAACCAGAAACAGTTTTTCTTGACCAGATGCGAAGAATCTGATTCCTCTCCTGGAGTTTTCCTGTCTCCTCCTCAATACGAATTACTCGTTCCGCTTCTCAAATCAGATAGTGCGACAATCAAGATCGCTCAAAGAGCAACAGCCAGTAGATTTGAGCCATCCAATTGGTGATCGAGACACGAGGTGTTATTTTGAGCGCTCCGCTTATCGCGCGTTATCAAACGCACAGCTGTTTTCGATAAAACCGTCTCGCTGAAGAACTCAGACAGCAATGCCTGGTCGTTTTACGGTCGAAGAAAGTATTTTCTCAAGACGAGGACTGTTTGCGAACCTTCACCCAAGGTGAATCCTTGGTCGATATCGATTCCGTGGGAGCTCGAGCACGACTTCCTGACGATGTTATTCCTTCCGAGCGAACTTTTCTTATTTTTTCGCCGCGGGAACCGACCGCTACCGACGACCGACTTAAACCGACTGAGATAAACCGGACGAGTGGATGCCTCCGCTGTTAAGAACGACGACAGACAGCAAATTGCGCGACACTGACGACGTTAAAAGTTTTAAACCGAATGCTCCAGCGATGTCTTCTGTCTAAGAACGATCTGGGTATCTGATCCAATCGCGACCGCCGGTATTAAAAGGCTGACCAATAGTGACTACGCTGGAGGGTCGACCCGACCCGTCAATTGGAACCACTCAGTGCTGATGAGCAAAATGTGACTCGGTTTACCTCGTCCAATCGTCCCGTATTTGGTCATGTACTGAATTCGAATTCTGATTAATACCTGACCTATTCCGCTTTTTGTCCGACAAAATCGCAAAACCCGCGTTGTCGTGTTTTTTTGCCCCCCGCTTCGTTCGCGGTTTCGCCGATGACGATGAAGATTTCTACGTAACCTTCACGAGCAGCCGCGCCGCAAACTTCGTCTGTTTGTCGTGTGGATTAATAATTACGGAGGCGTTATCTTTTGACGTTGTACGTTTTCGTTGCACCGCTGTTCCGCGTGAGTGCAACAGAAAGAGGATCGATTGTTTTTCGTTGAACTTTCTTCTTTTTTTTTCTTTTTCTCGCGTGTGACACTCGGAACGAATGACGGTCGATGACGATGCTGTCGCGTTTCCGGGTTAGCAGCCACGTGCCCAGTCAGTCCAACGAAGGACGTGGAACAACTGCTAGTCGCTACTATAGTTTCTTCAGAGCGCGGTAAGATGGATTTGAATAAAAATTCTAGCTTGTTTGCGGTAGGATTACACGATGCGATCTATTGTGCTCTTTTTTTTTTATTTCCCCCTCGACGAACGGAAATTCCAGGTTGCTCTCTATTAGCGATCTCCGAGAACTTTGATGCTGCTGTTCGTGCTGTCCCAAGATTTCAACGACCTTAAATACCGTGCAGTAGCAGAACCTGAAACAACAAACGTCGTCTAGGGAATTTTCCGTGCATTTCAAATTAAGCGCATTGCAAGATAAGAAGATGATACAGAATACAGATAGAAGATAATATGTTGCTAATGATACGTTTACTAATTGACAATGCATTTGTTAGCGTGTTTAGAAAATTCGACCGGATTTCTTCAATGTATTTATTCGAAATAACTCTTAACATCAGGATTAATTTAGTTATCCGACAAATTTAATCAATCAATATTATCTTTAAAATATTCGTTAAGACATGTACTATAGTCATAGTTTTTCTGTTTTATTTAGCTTTCAATTTTTTTCATATTTTATTGCTCCGTCTAGCTGTTTTTCTTGTATATACAATTTCTTCTTTTACATGTACCAAAGGGATATTCCGTTAAGAATAAATAAATAAATAAATTTTCTAAACAATTAACAAAATACTGACTTTTATTTTTAAATTCAAATAATACAGCATTTAATTTTACACCCTTTTATTTTATAAAAAAAGTAGTCATTCTGTGCATACGTATAAATATAAAGTACTTTCCAAAGAAAATGAAAGAGCGACGCGCTACCTGCGATCGACAATTTTGTAAGCATCAGTATAATTAAATCTCGACCCTAAAATTACAGCTCAAGAAAAGGAATATACAGTGGCTCCAAAAACTATTGGCATACCCAATTTTTTTTATAATAACAGACTGAAACATTTAGAATTTGCAAAAACGTGTATTAAAAGACCAATAAAGTTTTAGAAATAAGTCATATTTTTGGGTGAGTTTAAATTTAATATTTGTGGATCCGATGGACGAAAATTTGTATAGAGAAAAGTCAATACAGAGCTTGATCCAAAAAATTTGCAACCAACGTTTAAACAAGTTAATGGGCATATAATGCTGTGGGGGTGTATGGCGTATAATGGGGTAGGGAATCTTGCTTTTATCGAAGGGATAATGAATCCAGAATGTTATATTAACGTGTTGCGTGATAATTTACCGCAAAGTGTACAGAAGCTCAGGCAGAACGAGACTTTTTATTTGCAATAAGATAATGAACCGAAGTATTCCGTGAATAAGCAAAAGAATGGTTATTATATAAATGCCAAAACAACTGCAAACACCACCAGTCACCGAATATTAATCCAAGTAAAAATTTGTGGCATAAGAAAACGGAATATTTCCAATAAAAACAACCTAAAACAAATACTTCTAAAAGAATAATTAGAAGTTTTAGAAGAAACGACTGCAAGCTATAATTGTAGCAAAAGGACTGCATATGAAGTATTAAACAATTTATTTTATAATATAATTGAAAGCTTTTTATAGCAATTAGAACTAAGCCAATACTGTTTTTCTTTTATATTTTCTTTGTAACATGTTGAGTCTTCGAAAAGAATAAACTTTCTTTATATTTAGTAAAGTATCGACGGATACGCTTTGTAACAAAATATCATTCGTCTAAATAAAGTTATTAAAAAAAAACTAGGTGTGCTAATACTTTTCGGAGCCACTGTAAATACATTTGGTATGGAATTATAGAAATAAACAGAGAAAATCTGTTTCTTGTACACCGATGACTCACGCTGTTCGTCGACTCTTTCTTCCTAATTCCCTCCGCCATCATTCGTTTCGGAGCATATTTTGTCGTTCCCTGCGTCTTTGCTCGTACATCCGTTCAACAAAGCCGAGCAGTGCAACGGGGTTACACAGTCTGAAGTTTCGCTGATTGAAGTTAATCCGCGAGGTCATTGTTATACGCGCTACTCGTTTTCACACAAATTAAACTGTCTGTGTCTTATACAGGAAAGATGGCAGAGGCGGAGGAGCGTGATCGTTCCAACGACGTTCGCCGGATTCCTGAGGAAGCGGAATTCGTACAAAAGGTTCGACGACGTTTCGAACGGTTCCCAACGGCGCAACATCCGACGGGGTCATCGAATCGCTTTGACGACCTTGCCTTTCGCTGTAAAGTTGTATCTCGTTCTTCTACGAAAGGGCAAGGTTGGTCGTTTAAGGGGGACCGTTATTCGATTTGTATGGGGTCCGCGATCGTGCGATCGACGAAATTGCAAGCGAAGCGATCGATTCGGCTCCGTCGTCCCACGAAACGACAACGACCGAGTCTACTTACACGGTCGTTGACCAGCGAGGCGAGCAACCACCCGAATTTTCAATTGTAGCTAATCATCGTTACGATTTCCGTTCAACGATTAAACCGCTCAATGAGGTTCGGTGGGTCTCCGCGTGCTTCGTTCGTCTATCAGAGCGTAGATATTTTTTTTATCTCTGACGCAACGTATTTAAAGCACCATTTCAATTAACTACACCTAATTCGTCGCCTCCGTGTGGCGAGAACAAGAATTATGAATATGTCAGCGAAGAGGCGCCGTCCAAAGTCGATTTTTGTGTCGCTTCAGTAGAAAGTCCCGCAACATTTAATTGGTTGTAACCCTCGCGTTTTTATGGTTAGACAGCGCGCGACTTCGCGTCCCGTTCGCCGAGGGTTAACTCCCATACAGAAGTAAAAGACTCCACGAAAAAGATTGTCATGATTCCGAACGAACGCCTCGTCATTGTGTAACAGCGAGAGTTAACGCGCGTGGATGTGAACACCACATCTTTATTCCCGCAAATTATACTAAGACGCCAAGGTCATTCGTATATGCCGCCTAGTAATGGATGAAAGCACGCCTGAACCACGTGTAAGATGTGCGCCGCTGGTTTCTGATTGAAATCATAAACCGGTCGTTACATCGGCGTTACAGCATCGCGGCTTCGCGGCTGTCACGATTCCAGATTAATCCTTCGCGGATACCATTAACGGGAAACCGATCGATCATGAACGTGAAACGACAAGCAGCGTCGCACCGATCTCGAGAATCTGCTTCGTCAGCCGTTTCATTTTCATAGAATCGTTCGCGCATCGCGCCGTTTCTTATTAGAAAATTACTTTCAATTGCCCCATAGACGTAGAGCCGGTCAATTCACGTTTCTGAGCTCGATTCCTTCCAATGCCTGTTGGCATTCCTCCTCCAACACTCCGCCCCATACCTGGTACCGATGATTCAACCCTGGTACCGCGTGCAGAATTGTTCTCGATCCTAAAACTCCGCTACTTCGATTTGCCACACCGTAAAATATCCTCGAAACTCTGGAATGCACGAGAGCCATAGCGCAGAGGGGGCACGGCTCCCTCACCAAGAAGGCCCAATAACCTGTGCACAAGTAAGGCCCGCATTTTTCTTTCTCAGCGACTTCAGGATTTTCCGATCTGTCCACATTCGCTGCATTCCTTCGTCCTTTTCGAACGACAACCGATTTAAGGGTCTCCTGCGTAGGAAGGCTAATTGATGACAACGATTCCGGGTAACAGAGAGGCGCCTCCTCGATGTACTTCCTCTTGATTTTTCTTTCCCTCGTTACGTAGTCATCTTTTTCGCTGGAATCGGTGAGGTTTGTAATATTTTCTCTTTCGTGCAATTCCCACGCACCGCCACCTTGAAGCCTGGCAACGAGATCCACGGCCAGCATAGCCGCATGCCACAAGGGATGCTGCTCGATCTTGGACGCAGCGACAGCAAGAATTCTTCCGTCTTCTGGATCAGCAATTACTGCGCTGCCATTGCAATTTGCATTGCCAATGGCTTCCGACTTGGCCGCCTCTATTGCGACGTTCATGTATCTCTCTATCAGTGCTAGCTGGTGTTGCGTGAAAACCGATCCATCGATCAGACATTCGATGCCGGGATCTGGATGGAAATTCAAAGGCCAAATCTTCGACGCTCGTGCTGCCTGAGCCTTTGTTCTCGCTGCTCTTGCTGGTACGCTAATTATCTGAAATTCGTCCTCCAACAAAGCTAAGTCGAATCCTCTTTCTTTTAATATCGTCTTCAGTTTGTCTTGAGTCATAGTATCTTCTCTGGATGGTTCGTCCGCCTTCTGCGATAATTGCGAGAACTTTACGGACGCTAGCAACAGTTTGTTGGACGAGCAACGTTTGAGGTGATTGAATCCTGGCAAAACGGACGATATGCTCTGAATCGCGGTCGAAATATCCTTTTTCTGTTTCAGCAGACCCAGATAGACGTCTTCGAGAGGCGGATCGGAGATGAACTCCGAGCTTAAGATCGGTCTTGGTATCCAACTCCTAGCTGTGCTTTCCATTTCGCTCTGCTTGCCGCGCTTCGGCGAGGTGATCGCCATTTCCCCTGAAAAGACGGTGCCTTCACTTTACGTCGAAACATCTTCGTATCGATCCCTTCGGCGCATTCTACGGAGTCCCGCTTCGAACTCGCGTTTAAAAGGAATACGACCGAGTGCGTCGGGTTTCGTAAGCTACGTTACTCCGTTATCGTCGCGTCGATAACTTTGCAGCGTTGCGATTCGTGTACATCGTCGAAAGCTGTACGTTCGTGGTTTCCACGAGGACGTTTCCTCCCGAATTACAAATGAATCGAGGGAGGTCCACGGCAAGGAGTTCGTCGCGCGGAATTATCGTTGGCTCACGGCGATGCACTTGGAGCGACTTGCAGGAGGAGAAGCGATTTTAAATTGCTGTCAAGTTGGGCCACGGTCAGATCGATTGCCGGAGTTAGACGTAATTGTAGGATGACGATCCGCGAACAGAAGGAACAGCGTCTTCCTTGCCGCGCCACCGATGCCGTAATCGCTTTTCAATTAAAATCGAAAAAGTTTGCAATCAGCATCGTGCCCACTTCCCGATCTCTTAATTCCCTTGAACCCTGCGGGCTCGAAAATCTGTTGGCACGAGCGATCGTGGTTCAGCGGACTTCGGGAGGAACGCGTGCTTCGAATTTCGTTAGATTACCAAGTGGGGCAGATATAGAAATGTATGGGGTCTACGAAAACTAGCGAGAGAACGTGTCTCAATCGTTGTATTATCGTATCTTTTATCAACGAGGTAAGATATCGCGAAAAGTAGGTCTACGTATTGGAGCCACACAACGCGATGCAACTAAATATCTTTTGGAAAAGTAATCTTTGAAAACTTAAGAAGAGCTTAACGGAAGAGAACTTAACTTAAGAAATGTTTGTGAAATTTGTAGAAATAGAATTGAGCGACGAATGTAAAAGTAGAAGTCGCTATTATTGTATTACGTAGAAGCAAAAAAGGGAGACATTTTTAGAAGGTATTTGGGTCGAACGAAAAAGAATATACCGGGGATCGAAAACTGTTATAAGATCGATTTCGGTTCCAGAAACAGTTATTATTATTATTAACGGGTGTAAACCCTTTGGTACATATGTAAATATTACATTACGATGCTATATGAAGATGAAATACTGTGTTATGAAGAAACGAAATGATGATATAAATGTTATGAATGAAAAAGGTTCTGGTTAAAATTCCATAGCTAGTTATTCCTATTTTGTTCCGATTCTATAGAGTAAAAGCACTAGAAGTTGACCATATTTATTGTTTAAGTTAAAGAATTAAATATTGAAACAAAGCATTTATCAAATGATAATTTTATATTGTATTTTAAATGTCTAACTTCAGAATAAGATAAAAAACGGTTTTAGAAAGTAAAGAAAATAAATACTTTTGAAATGATTTGAAAGAAGTTTTGATTCTACATGTACAATTGCTCCTTTCAAATGTGACACGCACAGAAATAAACTTTGTGAAGAAACAGCTAATGTAATACAGCTGTATACATTTTTAAAAATGAAACCGTTATAGTTACATGCAATACATTAAAGGAAAAGCTTAGTTTAGGACAGTAAAAGTAAATGGATTTTTGGGATTTCATTTTTCGGAACTATTAAGCGAATCATTTTGAAATTCGCAGACTGTGTTATTTCATATTTAGACAATAGGGTGAACAAGTTACTAGATGGACAGCTTATATGATTCTGACATTTGTACTGAGGGTTTGCTTAGAAATATTCGTCTTATAAACAAAATTTAAACATTTTGCATAAAAAATGCATAAATTTAAAGAAAAAAATTAGTTGCATCTAATAGAATTCATTTATTCAATCATAAAATGATGACAATTTTACTCACAACCCGAATCATCAGTAGATGGACAGTATCATGAAGCATTTTTTCGCATACAAGAAGCACTGTTATCAAAAATATGTAAATATGTAAAATGTTTTTATTTCTCACACAATTACATTATCGATGAACCTTAAAACCCATAAGAAAATACAAAATTGATAAATTGGTGGGACTTCAAAACAAAAGTAATGATTATAATAAAAAATTTGTCGTACCATTTATGCACAAGAAATTGTTTAATTTCAATTTTTTTTTTTATAAAACTCGAAGGTTCATCGACAATGTAATTATATGAGGAATAAAAAAATTCTTAGTTTTTTTTTGTTTTATAGAAGAATTAAAGGCTCCAGAATTCCCGCAAATTTGAGACACCGGCGTTATGGACTGATTTATGTGCATCCATTTCTGCGCACAATTGTTTTAAGCAAAAAATTAATTTTTATTGTTTAAATGTGAAATAACGCAATCTGCGAAATTCGAAATGATTCGCTTCATAGTTTCGTAAAAAGAAAATAACAAAATATCAGCTTACTTTGAAGAGCCCTAAATCAGGCTTAAGGATGAACTAGCCAAAAGTTAATCAATTTCCAAGATATTATTAAGTCTAAATATTCTGTTAGTGATGAAAACCAGTCAGAAATATTGATCTTTCATCACAAACTTGTTCGCTGGAATGCACTTGAAATGCAACTATTAATAACTTCACTCTTAATTTTGTAATACGTTTCTCAATAGTGCATATTTTCATAAGAATTGAAAGTTTAATACTTCAAAAATTACTGAATGAATTTTTCTAAAACTAAAACTTTTCTAAAACTTTTACTTAAGGTTTTACTATTGCATAAAGATTCATTCCTCCAATTTTCAAACATTTCGCATATTTTTAATGTTACTGTAGTTCATCTTTAAATTAATAGTTAAATAGTTTAAAAACTACCGAATCAATTTCTTTTTAACTTTATGGGAGGTTTGACAATTGCATAAAGATTCCTCCAATTTTCAAAGATTTTTGCTTATTTTTAGCGTAACTGAAGTTCATCCTTAAGTGTAACTGGAATCGATATTAACAAACTATATAGAACCTTTTTTCATTCATAACAGTTATAACGGCTTTTTGGGTCAATCATAATTATTTCAGTTAGAACCTTTATATAAGAGTTAATAACAGTTTTTGTGGAACCTTTTCAGTCCCTAGAATATACCATGATCGAACGAGTTTTGAAAGAATACATAAGGGAAGTTGTTGCCAGTTTATGAAACGATACGTACAGTAGCAAACTCACGCTTTAGGTTGCAAACATAGTGAGGCAGTGAGCGGTGAGAATAGCGGCGAGGTAACAGGATAGTAAAGGACATGTCTTTGTGTCCTTTGTTTTCTTTTGTCCGCGCCGCTATCTTCGCCGCTCACCACCTCACTATTTTCATCTACTTAAGTGGACAAAACAATGCGTTGTCACGCACGCAGCTTAGATTCAGTTATAGAGAAGTTAAAGAACGCGTTACTATCTAACGACAAGTCAAATTTCGCGCCGCAGCGCGTCCGTCAAGATGGTGGTGGCACACTCGCGCGAAGCGTGTTCCTTATATAACAGAAAAGGAACAACAAGCTCGTCTCGAGTGACGCAGCACGCGTAGACGTAAACTGGTCAGGCGAATGCACTGGAGATAGAAGAGCGCCGGGAGGGCCGATACGAGTCGACAAACAATCCCGTATTCATCGGGAAATCGGAGTTTCGGCCGATCGGAGCGGCCAATGTTTTCAACGGGTCCTGCTCACGCGCCAATATGTCTTCCCTGGCCTTGAAACGAGACGTGACACGCGTGTCCCGCATCTTGTCAAACAAAACAAACGAGCGGTAGCGAGAAGGTCGACCGACGACACGCACCGAACACTTGGAGCGACGAAACACGGTCGCACGTGCTTGTCGTTCCCTTTGCGGCTGCGAGGCCCTCCGGTAACCGCGAAAATTCTTACCTGCTGGTGCGAGAATGTACGGGATTCCCTGCGTTTCCGTTTTCCTCTCGCGCCGCGTTTCTCTTCACGACGAATGCCGGAAAAAACACACGTCCCCGGCAGCCACACCTTGACAAGTATCCCCGATTGCTTCGCGCTCGAACCACCACACGCACACGAACACCACAAAACGCACGTGAAGATATCCGTAGAGATGAACGTTTACAGGAGGTCGACTTATACCTTTCGCGATTACGAGTTATCGGCGCTGCCGGCGCTCCCTCTGTCGGCCGTCAGAGCAACCGAAGGACTGGAGGAAGGGAAAACTCGACCGCGACACACGCCGCGCCGATCATCTTTTCTTATTTCTTTCCCTTTTTACTTCGGAAATCGTTTTTCGATCGCGTTTACGGGACAGTGCGATAACAGACCTCGATGCTTCGATCACCGACGGAAATCGACTGTCGTGCGTCGAGTGACAAACCGGACGAACGCTACGAAACTGGTGAGTGTGGTTTCGTCTTCTTGTTTACATCGTGCGAGATCACGCGGGATAATCTGACACGAGATTCCGCACGCTCGTCTGTCCTTTACTGTCACAGCAAAGAGTAGTTATAATGAGAGGCGACATTTCAAGTGTCCTTTTATATTGGTTGTGTAGGCAAGCGAAAAATTTCAATATCTCTATTTCATTACACACACATACGCGTTAACGGCACAAAATTGTACTAAATATACTTGCATTTTACCAGAGTTTAACGATCATTAGTGAAATTACGGATATTTAAGGGGGGAGCCTCGTTTGGAACGCTAAAATAACGGTGATTTTTAAGAATTTTCTTCTTAGCAAATCTTTTGAGCGAATCTTTCCAAAACTTTTAGGGTGTTTTATTCTACATTCAGACAATAACCAAAAAATGTTGTGTTGACAATTAATTAATTTAATATTGCTATATTTATGTATATCGGTAACGCCGCGTCGCCGGAGTTGCAAAATTGTGTACACCGTAGCACATTCAATTCTTGCCTGAAACACAAAAACCAATGTTTTTCTTAATTTTAATGTAATTACATCGTCGATGAACTAAAAACATTCATAAAAAATTGAATTGTACAAGTTTTTTTGCATAAATAAATTGAAATTTTTTCGACAAAACCGTAACTTTTTTTTAAAGTTGAAATTTTTTTCAATTTTATATTTTTTTTCATTTTCTTTTAGTTCATTGACAATTCTTAGAAACCACCGTTATTTTAGCGTTCCAAACGAGACTCCCCCCTTAAATTGGTAGTACAGTATTCTCTCGCTATAAGCTCGCCGTTTTCGTCGCTTCATCGAGCAATAGTATGTGTAAGGCATATGTTCGTGAAGGTAATGGAATAATGGAATCGATAGCTTTGTGAACGTCGTCAATGATTACAGTGAAATTGAAGAGTGGCTCCATGAAGCAACGAAAACGGCGAGCTTATAGCGAGAGAATACTGTATCATTTCGTTTTTTTCTAAAAGGAGTTTTCCGATGGAGTGTCGTCTCTTTGTACATCTTCTCTTTAGTCACGGTTTGTGGCAAATAAAAATAACTGAATGAAATATGTAGGGGAAATCTGTATACTCTGCTTATTCCCATTATTAAGGGGGAAGACCAAGCAAATCGTTAAGAATGCTGTGATTTTCAGAGATTTTTCGCAAAGTATTGGCTTGATGAAAGTTTCTGAAATTTTTAAGGGAGTTTTTGTCAATGAACTTAAATGTATGGTTTCGTACATACAGGTTTCCTCTGCATCTTTACGTTATAAAGCAAAATTAAGATGCTTTTACAAATTGGTTCGTATTCGATTTTATAATTTCAATCAGAGAATTCAAACGAGGAGAGATGTTGTTGACATTTTCTCGCACCGCATTCGCATTGACAGGAGCGATTATTGAATCTGCGAATTCGAACATTGTTTTCACGTAAATTATACATCGAACTTTGCGGTCGAAAGATAATGTTAATGGTTGGATAATGCTCATGGTCCGTTCACAGTAATTGAAGACAGAGGGAAACAAAAAATGGACTTTCCCTCTTTCTTCAATTACGGAGACCAAACCGTTAACAAAATTCGAATCATCAGAATCAATTTTTTTGAAGAATCGAAATGAAAAAACCGATTTTCTAAAAATCAGTTCAAATCCTGCACTACAATAATGATTATTTTAAATTTGAAACTATATTTTCAATTCTGTAACTTTTCATGTCTATATCTTTACACAAGCTTGGAGTATTATTATTACTGCATTTTTACTCGATATACATATAGATTCATGAATGTAGTTAAGAACACAAAAAGATAATCCTACCAGTTTTTAACTGCAAACTGAAAATTGGCACACATGATTAAATGATCAAGCCATAAAATTGTGGAACATTTTATAGTTGTAACAACAGAATATATATTCAAATACTGTCAAATGTTAGATATTTGTATTATAATAAATAGTCAAAATATTTTTGAGCCAATATGAAAACAGAAAAAAATAAAACTGCACTCGTAATATATAGGATGGTTCACGCAATTGCACCCCTTGAATAATTTCTAAAGTATGCGTTCTACAAACAAATTTTGTATATCAAAACTGCGTGATTTGTAAGTGGCGGAGGAATGAAAATAGTTTTTCATACAATGCATACTGGAGAATGTAGAAGTTATTCAAGGTGTGCAAGATTCGTGCACCACCCTGTAGAATGTAGAATATATTTCATTTACAGTAGAACCTCGATTATCTGACTCTCAATTATTTCCAATTTTTATTAGCTAGGATTTCAATTATTAAAAGGATTTTTTATAACAGTACAGTAGAACTATAAGTAAAACTTGAATCATACTTCGGTCATTTTCAACTACTAATTAGCATTTGATATTGGAAATATTAAGTCGGATAATCGAGATTTTACTGCGCTCCGATTTCAATTGTCATTCTTTAATCGATAATGAATTCAAAAGCAACTGCTGTATATGAATGTGTGATAATCTACTTCTACTATCGGTTCAAATATTACCAGCCCTAGAAAATAATCTATTATTATGTTATCTAAATGTTATAATATTATCTAAATAGTAACGGAAAAAAATTAATGATAAAAAAGTCAGTTTCTGATTTTTAGATTAAAGAACTCATTCACAGGAAAATCGGAGAGCAGAGAATCGATTTAAAAAATCTATTTTTTGATTGAAAGAATCGATTTTCTGTAGAATCGAACATCCCTATGTATTGATATAGCTACCATCGATCTAATACTATCGAAAACTATTAATGATCATAGATACATCGGTAGCTAAATATCGATGGTTGACATCGATATTATTTTGGTGAAGACAGGGAGGTCAATAAATTGCCACTAAATTTTCATTTTAGAGATTAGTTCGTTCAATATATTTTTTCTTCATCAGTCCAGTATTTATCTGGTAAACTATTCAAAAATATTAATTTTATATTGTACTGAAGATCTCAAACCGATTTTTCGGTCCGTGGAAACAAGGCTTTACAATATCCATAGGAAGTTTCATTTCAGTAAACAATTACAGGAACCATAAAAAACACATCGATGGTCTCAATGTCATCGATCTCTGATCGATGGTAAAAACATGGATGTATCGACAGAAACTATCGATGCATCATTGCCATCCCTAAGAGCAAAAGCAAAACAAAGTGTATATCAAATCATTTGATCAAATCTAATGGGAACGCTCAATGGTTGCAGAAGCTAGACGTGTATCGTCGAGATTCGAACGCGAGGCTGGATGAAATTTGGCGCCAAAACTGAAGCTGTGCCTGCTCCGACTGCTCGGCGCGGCGTTTGCGCACGGTGCTGATTCACGAAGAGCAGATTGACCGAGGGACTCTGTGAATTTAGCTGAAACTCCTTCAAAGCCTTGTAAGTACCTGTTTTGAATAACTGCATTCGCGCACGATCGCCTCCATATTGAGATTGATGCTCGTACAGTCCTTACAAAGACTTTTATGCGTCTGTTAAGCATTATTATGATTGCTTAACGAGACGGGGACGCTCCGTTGGTGTGTCTGATGATGCATGCGACGTCACGGTGCAGAATCATGCGCCGCGCCGAGGTCATTACTGTATACGTTATGATAAATCGCGGTAGCGGTTCGTGGGAATGAAAGTCGCTCGTCTTGACGAGGGGAAAATGGGAAAATTGAGGGATCAAGAATTTCAGTGTAAAAGGATTACGTAACAGTATTAATTTATACATAATTGATAGTTCGCGCGTTAGAGGAGCGGCGTTGACTCGTTGAAATCAATTGAATCGATTTGCCTTGAGCGATCGATCGGTCGATTGGTTTTACGTAAAGTTCGCGTACGTCTCGAAGTACCTCAGATACGTTATCGCTGCGTCGTACAAATATTCCATGTGTTTCTGAAACAGAAAAAAAGTACCTTGTTACATTCGACTGGAAAGCCTCCCGATGTTTCAACCCTTGCTCTACAATTCTATTTAGGCTAAATATGTATGAATCATTTTAAGTAGCAGATAAAGACATAAAACGTCTCATTATTAATTACATAATATTAAAAAAATCATGTGGTAGATATGCAGTCGTCAAAAACTTCTTCGATTTTCTTTTTTCTTCACTTGTAATAATTTAACAACGGCTGTATTTCTATAAGAACCCCGGAATGTTTACATTATTTCATGTATCAAGAAAAAATAACTAAATATTGCCTTCTTTTATAATGCTCAGAGTGTGTTCCGCCCTTAAATCTGTGGCTACAAGGAAAAACCACGTTACAGATCGGTATGAAAAGATAGTGTCACTATAATAGCTACAGAACAACATTTTGTACACATTTCTCCTACTTTCAACGCGAATATCTCGAACATGAAAACATGCGACATGCGGAGTTTTCCCTTACAACCACAGAAATAAATTGTATCTCACCAGTGATTGAACGAAATCGGGCCTCGATCTTTTGATGGCACGAATCGCTAAACAAACGTCGCATTCTCTCTCCACCGCCATCCTATTCAAAAGAAAACTTAAGGCCAGGTAAAGTCCGCAGCCGGTTACGCCGTCGCTAATTAGAAACAGAAACACTTGAACGGGTTTCGCAATAACCGTCCGATTTATAGAAAGATATTTCTGGAAATTCGATGCGGCTTACTGGCAGAGCACAACGGTCGGCTCGTCTCCTCTCGAAACCCTCTCCGCGGCTTGCCACAGCGTCACCAACGCCGTCGTCTCCGGCGGATCTTGATTCCTGCCAGCTTTCCATTCCGTCGAGCATAAAATTATTACTTGTTGTTCTGTAACAGGCTTCTGAAACGAAACGCAGACCATAGAATCTCGTACCGCGAGAATCCCGATCGGCTTACCTCCGCGTTATTCACGAATATCAATTTCTGCGACGTGTAGTGCTCGAATTCGACAAAGTCTTTCGTTTTGACGTTTATGTACGGCACTGGCTTGAACTCCCCGCAGGGTACGATAGGACGGCACGTCTGTAAAAAAAATTATAGTCTAAGAGCTGGCCATGAAAATTGAGGCATTGAATGGAAAAAGGGCACATAAAGTAGAATGTCATCTCAGGAAAATTGTTTTCAAAGTTTTCGTAGCAGTATTACCTAATGAACAGTACTGTAATTAAATTCAGGAATGCTAATTGAATGTAATTACAGCATTTTATTTATTTATTTATTTGTTTATTTATTTGTTTATTTATTTATTTATTTGTTTATTTATTTATTTATTTGTTTATTTATTTCTTTATTTGTTTATTTATTTATTTGTTTATCTATTTGTTTGTTTATTTATTTTTTGTTTATTTATTCGTTTGTTTATTTATTTATTAATCAACGGAATATACCCTTTAGTATACATAATAATAAGCATCCAAATTGAGATAAGCCATATTACTTTACAAATTAATTCTTTGAAAACGGACAAGATTTAATCGCTTTACAAAATAAATTCATCGAAATAGAGAACAAATCTACACTATCTAGATATAAATCAGCTTGTTTCAATGCTCTATTAACAGGATCAATAGAGCTACATTTGTATGACGGCAATCTATAAACAAACATAGCGTTATTTCGAAGATTTTTCTGTGGTACACTAAGATTGATTTTGCGGATAAGTTCAGAGCAATCTATTTTAGAGTTAACTGTTTTAAATGTAAAGATTAAGTCAGATATAGTTCGCCGGTCAGACAGTGTTTGTAATTTTGTAATCCGAAGCAAGTCATTGTAATCATGATTTGTAATCGCCATTGGTTCGCCTAAGAATCGAGCAACAAATCTGAGGAATTTATGCTGTACTTTCTCGATAAGATGATCATATTTTTTATGCATTGGATTTCAAATGACTGGGGCATACTCCAACTATGGTCGAACCAAGGCAGTATACATATAATAGTATCAGAGTATGTATGTTTGAGAAATTTTTAGCACGCCTTGTTATAAATCCGAGAGTCCTAAGAGACTTATTTCCTATGTATGTATAGTGTTTTCTAAAGTGTAAGCATGGAGAGGAATAGACTCCCAAATCCTTTACCTCATTAACTGAATCCAATACAGTGTTCTGTAATTGGTATGAATATATTACACAGTTTGGTGAACGAGAAGCTCTAACTACCATGCACTTCGATATGTTAAGTCTCATGTTGTTTATTAAATAACACAGCAATGAAAACTTTGAAATCGATTCTCCTGAAATGGTATTTTTGTTTATGTGCCCTTTTTCCATCCAATGCCTCAATTCTAACGTCATTTCAACAGGCAAATTTCTTATTTTAAAGTTTAAGGTAAGTAACAAATTTTCCTGTTAAAATGACGTTGAAAATTTCGTAACCAACTTTCCGTCCATTAAGATCTGTGAAGTTAGTGGATCCATAGATCCTAGAATCGACATTGATAAAATACCAACCGGGTCATCCGGATCAGGCGGTTGTAATTGAATGATTAATTCGACTTTGTACTCGGCCACCATTCTCCAGAAATCGCTGAAAGTCGCAGGCAACGGCAATTGCGTCGCGAGGTACTGATTCTGCAATCTTAAACTGTCCACGTAAACAGCGGATATGTAATCGCTGTCCTCATCTGTCGGCGGGTATCTTTTTAAGTACACTCTGCTAACTTTCTCTGTGAAAGAAGCGTTGCGTTAGGATCTTGCGTCGGGTGTCGGTAATGGGAAAGCGTAGAAAATTATTTTGAACCTGATACTAATTCTGGGAATCGATTTTTAGCAAGGTTGCATGCCGACAGTGACACTTGACTGGTCAGTGGTTGAAGAGCTTCGTCTTGCCAAGTCGTCTTCTCTAGACTGGAATTGTTTTTTGTACCGATTGACTGTAATATCAATTCGTACTCATCGTCGATAGAAAAGTCTGATTATATGAGACTTACCATTGTTTCTGAATCGGCAATTGTTTCTTCAACTCGTTGATTTTCGACTCGAGGGACTCGTTGCAAGGAACCGACGTCGATACAGTCAGTAGACACTCTACGAGAACCAAGTGAGCGAAAAGATATTGCTGTTTGGTGTCCACCGTGTTTACCCTGTGACTTCTAATCATCTTGACTTCGGCGAATACGTCGAGCACCTGAAAATATTTTTAAAAAATATCGCATCGTCTGTGGGGTGCAGATATTTTCAAAAAAATATTTTACCCCTTCTGCGGCGGCTCGTCGAAGGCACATGTCGCACAAAATTATAGTTCCAGTCCTTCCGACACCTGCGCTACAGTGAACCACCATTGGTCCATTTCCGGGTGGTGTTGCCAACAGCTTCTTTAAATATGCTACCACAGAATGCGTAGTCAGCGGCACACCGTGGTCTGGCCACGCAGTATAATGCAGATGTTCGACCTGATTTTTGAAATATCGTCAGGATAGTTTTTAAATTTGAGACTTTCAACTATTCGTCCTATCTCAGAGACTTACTCCATACGACCGAAGAAACTCACTCCGTTAACACTGTTATAACCAGACATTCGTCAGATTTAACCATTCCAATACACCCTACCGCAAAATATCGTCACTCATTCTCTTATACTTCTGCGTACTACTTTAATTCACTACCAAACTCTATCAAAGACGTATCCTCATGCTCTCAATTTAGGACTCTGTTGGCGAGATACAATGTTGACTCGAAGAACGGCTGGATTTCAGAACCGAGTGCAGTCCTTTTTGGAGTCGGGTTCGATCTCGGTCATGACGGAACGAGGAGACTCGCAATGGCGAAGAAGTGGTGAGGATAGAGAAATCCCTTTTTTGAATTAAACCCAGACGTCGTTCTTTGAGTCAACACTGTAAGATTGTCCTTATATCGGGACAGTACTGTATATCTGTGATCACTCATAATTTGTACAGGGTGTATAAAAATTGTATGTCGTGAATCATATGCATGATTCTGCACCTTTGGATCGATGGAGATTTGTTTGAAAAATTTGCCACAAAATTGTCCTTGACCTTGAATTTCAAGGACAACATTTTTTTCATATGCGTAAATTCGGAAATTTCCTTGAATGGAAATTTTAAGGTCAAACTTTTTTACTCATAGTTCCTTTGAGACTTTTATTCCGCTTAACGAGTATTATACGATACAATGATAAAATGTTGATCTTGGAATTCAAGGTCAAAGTCAATTTTGTGGCAAGATTTTCAAACAAATCTTCACCGATCCAAAGATGCAAACCATGCAAAAGGTGCAAACACCCTGTACATTACTACACTTGTACTAAACTTGTATCGACTGTACTTGCTTTACACTTATTGTAAGTTCATTATTTTCTGGGGGTTGGATCTAATAGCAGCTGTTTAGCTGGATCTCGCCCCTTTACACTCTGTAATTATCTAACGAATTATTATTACCTTACGAGTCTGGTCTTCGTGCGTAAGCTGCAAAGTACGAAGCGTATAATCCGCGAACACAGTATGCTTCATATTGTAAACCACTATTTCACCGTATTTCTTCTTCTTTCCAATGTCGGGCCAGTACTGCTCGCATTTCGCCTATCATCACACTCCAATTATTAATTTAATTCCTCGATATACTAGGCAATTTTTTTCTTTAAAGAAGCATCTGACCTTTCCACCTTCCACCGTATTCGCTATCATGCAAATGATGAGGGATTCTTCCTGCCAGATCATCCTCCAAAAGTCGATGACCGTGTTCGCCTTCGGTCCCTGCGTCGCTATGTAACATTTCTCTTTCTTGTAGCCCTTTTGCACAGATTTTAAGTTTGTAGAGTATCAAGCAACTACAATATAGAAACGATGTCTGTAAAGTATAATCTTACCTGGATATAATCAGCGTTAATGTAATCCGAATGGGGGTCATCCGGAAGTTTCTTCAGCACGACGCGATTCTCATCGTCTACAAATTCGTCGATTCATTGCTAGTCGGATTTATTCAACATATTAACGCAATAAAGTCGGGGATCCACCGGAAAGCTAAGCTATGCTATGCTGAGCTATAAAATTTGTACATTATTCACAAAAGCGAAACTGTGATATGCTATGTTATGCTGTGTGTACAAAAATTTTGGAATCCCACTGCATCCATCGCCAGTGTGGAACAAAATGTGGAACGGGAAACGTGCTCCAATTCTGCTGAATTTTGTCTTCGGAGGAGGATGATTTAGATTTTAAAGAGTCAATAGAAACAGTAGTTTTTTTGCTGCCGGTAAAAGAAAACAGAAACTTTGGTTTCGGATATCGGATATTGGCGCATTTAAGCGTAGAGACAGGAAAGAGGAATTTCATTTACGTTCAGAGTTTTGAAGACATATTTTAGGATGACAAAAGATCAGTTTCAATTAATTCAAGAATTAATTAAGAAGGATATCTAGAGAAAAGACACCAAGTGTAATAGGAGTCTCAATCTCAAATACAGCAAAGGGCCAAATATTTGAGGCTTTCACGATAGTTCTCACTGTTGAAGCTTTCATTATTCCACTTAAATATATGACTATTTGTTTTAATAACTGTTAGTCCTATTCGTTGAGAGTTTTGGAATCACTTTCTATTTTCTTAATCATGTTGTTCAATGTCCAAATGGTACTTTCATTCTTCAA
The DNA here is from genome assembly GCA_030770465.2 of Perdita meconis. Lineage (NCBI taxonomy): Eukaryota > Metazoa > Arthropoda > Insecta > Hymenoptera > Andrenidae > Perdita > Perdita meconis. The sequence goes on from JASKOS020000004.1 coordinate 7,491,932, forward strand.
CATTAATTTTTAAATACTAGTTTTTATGGAAATTAGAGTTTCAATTTAACAATACAATCTTTTTGTACATTATATTTTATGCCTTACATTTTTTTAAGTAAAATAGAAACAGTGGCAATAATTTTGACCATACGTTTAGCTATATTTCCGAAAAACTTAGTATAGCTTAGCTTTTATCTCTTAGTGGAAGCTGATCCACAAAAAGGTATTGAAGCAATTTTTTTTAAACTTCGCATAACATAGCATTATTACGCATAACTTCCAATTAGTTTTCTTTACTAGCATATCTTTTGTTAATTTCGCTTTCTGGTGGATTTCCAGTTTCAGAATGGAAGCTCACGTACACGCCGTCAGATTTTGATATCGATTCTTGGATTTATTCTCCGGTAACCTCCCATATGTCCATGGTTTGGTTTGACCTCTTGGAAGTGTCTGTCGAATGATTAAATCGGACGAATGTATACGACATAAATTAGTTAATGTGCTAAAGCAGTTTAAAACACTTACGTTGAACTGTCTGTCCAAGAGTCCAGAATCGATCGCCCGTTTCACGTAGTCCTCGAAATCGTTCACTTTGATCAGAGAAGATTCTTCTAATTTCGATTTCATATCATTCATAACTACCACGTTGCTGCCGTCAAGTGTGTTCTTCTGCGGAGAGGTGCTGTCGTTTGACGAATCGATCGTTGTGAGTAGAATTTGCTTGGTGTCTGGTAAAGTCGTGTTTTCTTGCGTATTCTCGGTATCGCACGTCGTAGCCTTTTTTCCGCAAAAGACAGTCTCCACCAGAGGTCCCCTCTTTTTCCTAAAAGTGCGACACGCCCGATCGAAATAGACAAACTTCGAATCAACGTTGTTCGGTTTCTACCTTCGATAAAAGTAGAAAACTGCAGCCACAACGAGGACTAATATCGCAACAGGAATGATCCACGCTTCGTGTCGCTTCGGTATTTCGCCAATATGAATCGACGGTGTTTTCGCGACGACAATCTGATTGCCTATCGATCCTTCTTTAGTTTGCACAATAACCATTATCACATAGGATTCTCCTGGTTTCAGCGGGCAGCTTTCAGCGCGAAGTTTTCGATCGCCTATAATAAGAGTTTTGCCGACGAATTCGTATGTCTACCGCGAAGGGAGAAAATTAAGGGCATTTAATTAACAAAATGAATATTTAATTTGGAAGTTACAATTCGCAATATGCTCACCGGAAATGTGGTAGCGAGCCATACGTGCTCGTCATTCTCGATGCTTGCCTTTTTACGGAGAAAAGGGTCCAAATCCGCGGATTGGTTACAGGGTTGCGATTCCTTCACCACCACGTGCATCCAACTGTTCCTCGTGTCGTTCAGAACAGCAGGAATTCGTAACGAGATCGTCGAGTCCGCATTGGAAACTTGAGTTGTCAGCTCCTTTTCGAATGCCATGGCTAAAGGTGTTTGCACCTCAGCAGTCTTTTTTTCGCCGTACTTGTTCGTGTTTGTGACCCCGCATACCGAGATTCTGTAGGTAGAGGATGATAGCAAATATAGTTGTTCGTTGTACTGAACGCGATATTCTTCGATCAGATATTCGTGAGTTATTTTTCTTTGCAACGGTTGAATCGGCGTTCTGAGATTCGTCGTTATTAATTCTGCGGTTATGGAGAATTTTTCGAGTCTACCGCCTGTTCTCCATGGATGAGACCAACTGACGCTGACAACGCCTCGCTCAAGAGCTTTTATGGTGAGGCTTTGTGGTGCCTCTGATGGAACGATTTTTAGATAAATTGGCACAAATTTGCCTACGCTAGGTGTTGAAACATTTACGTTCACTGCTGAGACCTGTAATAACGTTATTGTCGGATTAAGATACACACAGTTTTAGCGATTTGTTTTGTCATGGGAAAATTGAATTAAAAAAATTATTCATTTTTTTAGCAATTGAATATACCCTGATTGTGTTTGTCATATGAATCAGTTGATAAAAGAATTGCTGAAATTACCGTACAATACAATATTTATCGTTGAAATTGGAGATTCGAAGCTTTAAAGTTGAACATTTGTAGAGTTAAAAATAGAAATTTGTAGGATTTTTAAGATTTTGGTATAAAGATTTGAAGATCTTAGCAAAAAGGTTCAAAGCGTTCAGAATAAAGATTTGAACACTTGAAGTTAGATGATTTGAAGCTGAACGTTTGAAGACTTAAAATTGGATATTTGCAAAGTAGAAATTAGAGATTTGAAACAAATAATTGAAAAATTTATGTTGAAGACTGGAAAATTTTAAGATTTAGAGCTTTTTAGAACGAAAATTTAGGAACTAGATAATTTATAATTCGAGATATGAATATAATTACTACACAATACAATATTTATCGTAGAAGTTAGAAATTGAAAGCTTTAAATTAGACCACTAAAAGAGTTAAAAATGGAAATTTGAAGAATTTTTAAGATTTCAATTTAGAGATTAAAAAACTGCAAGTTGCAAACTTAGAGATTCTTAGAGTTAAAATTACAGATTTGAAAGTTTGAAAAATTTAAAGATTTTAAATTGAAGATTTAAAATTAAAAATTTTAAGGGTTTTAGGATTTCAGTTTAAAGATTTTGGTAATTTGAGTATTTTTATAGTAAATGCGGTTTTGGATACATATTTTCTTAAACTTGCAATAATTTACCTTAATTTGTCTAAATAGCGAATACGATTCCTTAACGATCGCGCAGATGTATTTATTCCACAACTTGCAGTATTCCACTGGCGATACCGTGAACATAGTCTCACAATTATAGTTACAAGTACTCACTACGTAGTTTTGTATTTCACCGTTGTGCGGTGGTTGTGGTTCTTGCCACCTTAAATGTATATCCATAGTTTGATAATCAGTTTCAAAGATTTCTAAATCCCTTACTGGAGGTGGAACTATCGTGAACAAAATTTAATTACGATATTGAATAAAAGTGCGCTAATAAATACATATAGTTTCACAAAGCTCTTTACCTTTCGGCGGAGTTGTGAATATAATCTTCCGATACATCATCTCATTTGGTTGCTTGTCGTAGCCTCTGATCGCGTAGATTCGTGCTTCATACGTTTCTGCCCCGTAAAGAATATTTTTCAAATCGATTTTATAATGAGCAGTTTTTTTCGTTACATTAAAATCCGCGACTAATTTGCTAATCCCTTTAATATCGATTCTCGCGATAATGGGTCCGGATATTGTAGTGCAATCCTCGGGTGGGTCCCACATCAGGATATAATCTTGCATTCTTAGATTACTGTAGACTGCAGTTGGACTTTCTGAAAAAGCAATGAATTCGTTACCCTAATTAGGGATGCTCATTTCACTTTAAAGAATCGGAATGAAAAAACTGATTTTATAAGAATCGATTCAAATAACGTGAATGTACTATAGTAATAATTGTTTTCTGGATTTTATAAATTTTAAATTATATTTTAAATTCTATAACTGTGAAAATCTATAACCAAGCTTATAAACAAGTCTATAAATAAACTGAGTATTTAAACAACGTTTGAGTCATTATTACAGCGTTGTTACATTGTAGATTCATTATAGTTAGAAACACAAAAAGATATTCATGTCAATTTTTGATTACAAACTAGAAACTTGAACACATGAATTAAATGATGAAGCCATACAATTTTGGTACATTTTATAGTTCTAATAACAAAATATGTATTGAAATATTTGGGCTAATGTGAAGATGAGAGAAAATACAGTTATACTCAGAATGTATAATAAAAAGTATTTCATTTACAGTATAACCTCGATTATCCGACTCTCAATTATCCAAATTTTCATTAACTATGGTTCTAATTATTAAGTATATAGGATTTAACAATGTAGTAGAACTTCAAGTATAACTTGAACTACAATAATTTTCAACTAATTATTAGCATTTTATTTTAGAAATATTAAGTCGGATAATCGAAGTTCTACTGTATTCTGATTTCAATTGCCATTGTTTAATTGACAATGAATTAAAATGAATGGCTGGTAATCTATTTCTACTATCGATTAAAATATTATCAGCCTTAGAGTTAGAGAATCTAAATGTTAACGGAAAAAATTTGAAGACAGAAAAATCGGTTCTCGATTTTTTTTCCCCATTACAAAGAATCGATTTTCTGAAGAATCGAATCGGAATCGAACATCCCTAACTCTAATAGTGAAATGTTTTAAGACTGTATCGATTAATTACCAACTTGATCGGTGAAAAATACACTCTTTTTTTCGAGTCCAGGATGAGAGGTGTACGCTGAAACTTTGATGGCATAACTGGTGTACGGTGTCAAATCTGATAATGTAATATTGGTAAACGTAGTAAAGAGTGATGTTTTGTTTTTCAGAGATGTCATCTTCATGTCGGAACAGCCAAAGTACTCTTGAACCTTAAAATTTTTATTCATTGCATTTCTATAGGTCTGCTGATTTACGATTCATGAATCTCTGTTTACCTGCAATACAACTTTGTACTTGTCTATAATTCCGTGTGTAAACTCAGGAGGATCCCACTTCAACTGTAGTTGACTCTTTGAAGTCAGCACTAAGCTGATGTTCCTTACTGTAGACGGCACTGTTAACAGACGTTAATCACGCGATCGATTAAAAAATCTTTGACACAGTCAAGCATCATTCACCTCCGTCGAGAGTTCGAACTTCCTGCGAAAATAGGACCTCCGCCCCTTTGCTGACAGTGATTTTGTAAACAGTATAAGGAGTCAACTGATCAAATTGGTAAGGCAATTTAGCCAGTGGTCCTTTCATAAATTCTCTTTCATGATTGTTGAATGAGATATCGTACCATTCACTTGGGCAGGGATATGAAGTTTCCTAGAAACCAATACTTTAATCTGCTTTATTCGTTAATATTAGCTCCTAAAGACTATTACGTACTTTTTCTTCGTTTTTTTTTAACGTCAAACTCGTGTTTTGTCTTTCCACGACAAAGTCAGTGGTCGCTAAAAATGTGTAAGAATCGTTCGATATCGTTGTGCCAGAAAATGATTGAAGATTTATTTAACATGGGATAACTTACAGGTACAAAGAGTTGTAAAGTGATTCGATTGTCCGGGTATAGTGACAGAATCATTGACAATACGCAATTTGCAAGCAACATAATAAGTAGTGCCAGGTAATAAATTATTAAAGTATGCGAACAATTTTGTAGCGTTTTGATATATCTGTTCATAATCTCCTACAGGATCGTACAGAGTCGTTCCTTTTTTCTAAAAAATGATACCACTGCTTGACAATATACTATAATCCAAGGATAACAGTGACCCATTTTGTTCACGAAGACTACATTAAATTTCTTTAAACTCCACAAAAGATATTTGCCTTTCCACAATATAACTAGTGGAAACTAAGCAACAATTAAACGTGGGAGCTAAGAACGACCCAAATTGAAAGAAAAAATTATTACTGTAAATTTCATGATTAATTAATATTTGGAATGCATGTGAACAAACCTGTGAGTTACTGTATTTTAATACATTGTATTGAATATTTTCCATAATTACCTGCAGAAAACAGAAATAATTGGAAAGTATCAATTTATATTCCTCTTTCGCTGGAAGACTCACGCGAACAATTGTTTCGTTGACGAAGTCGATATCAGGCGGTGGAAAACTGTCTATGCCTTGAAAGGAGCGTAGAAATATTTACAAATAATTCCTTCATTATTTCGATCGATTCACTACCTGTTTTGCAAAACGGCGAGATGTAGTGTCTTTTCAAATTGTCACAACCGGACATACACACTCCCGTTTTAAAGTTACAACTCTCCGCTCTGCACGAACCGCAAGTCTGCCTACAGTCTTGTCCGTATTTTCCATTCTCGCAACCTACAAACGAATTCTATTAGTAAGCGCTATAATCTCGCGTATTTATAATTTGCAATTTTTACGTGATTGGCATTTCGGTCCGATGAATCCTGGGGGACACGTGCAACCCGTTTCATCACAGATTACGGTTCCTCGGCATTCTGAAGAAGTTTGCAGATCGTTCACACAGTTTACAGAACAAAGAGGACCCACTTTTCCATCAGGACAATATAGATCGCCTGCGACAAGTTGAACAAAATTCCTGTATTCGAAGTAAAAATTACTTGCGGCTAAAATATGAAATATTACCGAATTCTAAATTTGTCGTGGCATCAGGCACAGAATTTACAATAGTACTTTCATTGTAAAAGAGCTTCTGACATGTAACGGTCGGCCAGAAATAATCTTTTTCATAATCTTGCATAGCTTGCATCGTGCCGAATCGCGTTGAGCCTAAACCAAACGTCATTATGGTCGCAGACTGATTGTTATGCAATTATTAAATTATAATCCTAAGAATACCAGATGGCAACGAATTCAATGCTTGTTATAATTCGCGTTAAATACAGGGAGCCTCACTTAAGTATAACATCTTGATTTTTTCTCCGCTATTACTATTATTATTATTATTATTATTAGTATACAAAGTGTTAAACAGACTTATAATATGTCTCCCAGAATATTATATTCAACTTTTCTACGAAACATCTTTAGTTATACACATATTATAATAGAAATAAAATCAAGGTGTCAAATTCAGGTGTTCTAGTTAATATTAATTTCACAATTAATTTGGATTCAAAATTAAAAAGTATGTACCTACCTGCCGGTGGACATTGACGAAGGCTTTTGAACGACCACCATGGTTTTGGAGTTGCCCCATTCATCTCAGTGATCAGTTTTACCTGTAAGTATTCTTTAAATTCAGATGTAATTGTTTTATTGATCCGAACGTATTGCCACGTGGGTAATCCATGGATAGCGGTTATCGTAGGTCCTCTTATTATTTCTACATATTGTTCTCTGTGCGTGTAAGGGTTTACAAACACTATATGCATTAGACAATCTGTACACAAGCTGATCGTCATTTCTATGCAGAAATTAGCATCAAATGGATGTAGTGCATAACTCGCAAGTACGGCCTTAGAATCGGTTGTATGATAGAAACCGTCTGAAATCATTTTGATTTTAGTATATTTACATTACTGCAAATAGAAATTTACGTATCCTAGTTGATCTTTGAGGACAAAATTTCTATGAAGTGGAGATTAATTTTCCTTCAATCATTATTCAGGAACTGCTAAGAACTTACAATTATGAAATCGCAACAGCAATGGCTTGTGACTCCTGATATACAATTTATACTTCATGCCGAAAATCAGTGGCGATTCTTCATCGTCTACGTATGTTAGTAGCAATTGGTTGGTATCGTAAACAGATATATTTCTTGTATTTTTGTTCCAAGTAACCACAAAAGTTCTCCATTCAGTTGAAGACAAAGGCTCATGCTGTGTCATTGTAAATAATTAGGAAATTGGGTAATGGGCTGAGTCCTCCGGAAAGTAAAGGTAAAGTAGAATTTCTATTTTTCGAAAATCAAGATTTCTAAACATAAATTCATTAAATTGACTAATAGATCATAGTTTGTTTAAATCATTTTTCGTCATCTATTAGTCACTTTCGCGATTCTTACTAACAAGGGAATATATTGAAATGTTAATCACCGATTTTGATGTAACTTTACTATGACGTAATTCTCAAAAAAGTATTTGACTTTAAAATTTGACTGTTAAATTTAAATGTATTTTCTTTTCACAAATCGGTGATTGACACTTCGGCATGTTTTTTTGTCAGTAAGAGTCACGAAAGTGACTAATAGATAACGAAAAGTGATTTAAACAAACTGTGATCTATTAGTCAATTTAATGAATCCTTGTTTAGAAATCTTGATTTTCTAAAAATAGAAAGTCTAAAGCGGTACGATTTTTCCCGACGACTCAATATTTAAACGTAAGACCTTCAGTGCTAGAGTAACAGGATATCAGTCCAATGTAATATGAATTTCAAATAAATTACGGCGTATGAAGCTCTCTCTTCTTTACAGGATGCCTCAGTAGGTAGCGTGGGTGGTTCTGGTACCCCATTAGGGCATTTTCTTATCACAGAGAGGGTATTAGACCATCCGCCAATAATGATCCAATAGCAAGCTGCAATATGCCAACTAGAGAAAGTTGCATTTTGGGCGCAAAGTAACATATGTGCATCTGAAGATCCTCGAATGGAGACTGTGAATGCTCCAGATGTTAGGAGATCGTCCACAAAAAGATATTCATCTAGCTTATAAAAATTGTTTATCTCGTAAAAGCCTAAAAGTCGAATAATCTTTGGTCGCTTGAATAATTGTTATTACTTAAACTTAAATCATAATTCCAACCTTCCCATTGACGATCAAATACCGGACCCATAGGTGTTAACTTTGGATCTGTGAAATTCCAACCAAATATTTGCCATCGTTTATTACATTCAATGTTCTCACAATCTATGCTTCCTGCTACGTACTTGTTCAAGGATTGAAACTCTGAAATTGTTCGCGGGTCATACGTGATCCTCTTCCAGATAACGCATTTTAAGGCTCTTAGTCGCGGTGCACGCGAGCGACAAAAAGTGACTGCGATCATCTGCGATTAATTATTGCGATTTCATGTTAGTGACGTTGTCCGATTTATTTGTATTTGTGAATTACATGATAGTATGCAAAATCGCAGCGACTTTTTGTCGTTCGTGTGCACCGAGGCTTACTTCTATGGGTACCCGAATTTAAGTACTCGGATACTCACTCTATTTAGATCCGAGAATCCGAATGTATTCAAGTACTCGGCTATTCAATCACACAATTTAGATCCGAGCATCTGAATAATCGTTAAATTCTTACTATCACGATATCTACCTCAGACACTTTATAATTCTTTTACTCATGATTTATAATTCTTTACTCGTGACCAGTTTTTAAATCTGAGTTCAGGTTGTAATAAATATTTCAGATACTCGGATACCCGGGTAATAAGAGCTTTCTACAAGTATTCTAAATTTAGTAGCAATTGCAGTAGAAACTCGAGTACCTGGCTTGACGTTAATAAAATACCAAAACTCAGTAAACTATATTTATGTTACTACCTATATAAATTACCGATAAAGCATCGAATTAGAGTCGAGTAACCGAGGACCTACTGTACGATCTTTATAACTTTGAAAGCTTACGGGCGTGTTCTGGCCTGTCCGAAAACTCATAATAACTGTACACCCAGTTTAAATTGCTGTTCCATATTAAACTGCTTCCATCGTCTTCCGACACACAGAACAATTTCCTACTACTATGAGTATACTTCGCCAAATCTTCCTTCCCTCTCAACACGGTCAATTTTCCCGAAGCAACGAAAACTTGCGATGCGAATACCATCAACGCGAATATGCTCATTGTTTATTTCTTTTCCAACTACCAAACCTGAAAACGTTAATCAGATGTGACTGGATCAATTACGAGACTCCATTAGTTCCGATATATTGTTTTCACGCAACGAGACTCACATTTCACTGTCACACTTCTGTTACTATTATGTCGTACAGTGACGAAAGTTTGATGCACACAAAACTGAGCGAAGGAGATTCTGCTCGAGGCAAGGGAACTCGACTTCCGACTGGTGAATCTGCGATAAGGAATACGTATATCCGGTAGATGACGCGTCGAAAGATGAAAAGAATGAAGAGACGATTCGTTTTATGGCGTTCAGGAACATACAGTAACTCACAGATTTTGTTCACATGCATTCAAATTCAATTTGGGTCGTTCCTAGCTTCCACATTTAATTGTTGCTCAGTTTCCATTAATTACATTGTGCAAAGGCAAATATCTTTTGTGGAGGTTAAAGAAATTTAATGTATCGGAGATTTGAGGCTTTCACAGCCAGGCGTCATATAGTTCTCACTGTTGAAGCTTTCGGCTGCAAAGTGAAGCCAGTTGTAATGTTAGCGAAACGTCGGAAAAATATTTCCTCCAGGACACAGCTTACATCCGAAAGCTTCAGCAATGAGAACTGTAAATTTAATGTAATCTTCGTAAATAATGAGTCATTGTACGTTAAATACATAGGGCCTGAAAAGTTTGTGATGAATAAAATTTTTATTTAAGAATCAGTATAAAATATACACAAAGTCCTATAGAATTATCCTTTTGAAGAATACTCCTAAACATAGGTACATATTCTGAGCTTATAACTGCACATTTTCTTAAGTCTAACTTATTAAATAAATGATACAAGTTTATTTGGCTTCGTCGCTGAATTCTTACATACAAACCACGACCTCTGCAGAAAGACGATACATCATTACTACAAATGTTTTCTTCGTCTTCTAGTGGTTTGTGCGGGATAGACTAGGTTTTTGCCCGGTTCGAAATCGCGATCAATTTCAACGGTTCAATGCTCCTCCTCGAAATCAAGGTGAAAGGCGAGGTATCCAAGAGTGGACCCTTCTGTGCCTCCCCAAGTTGCATCTAGGCGCTAGAAGCGCCAATAATGCGAGGGCAGCGCCCAATAGAGAAACCCCGCATAGGGCTCCGGCAGTGACGTCGTGCAAGGGAGTCCCAGGTTTAGGAGATTTGGCAGCGAGCAGCAAAAGCCCTGCGCAGCTCAACGCCGAGAGTCCTGCGAGCCCTAGACCGGTCCAGGTCCTTCTCAGTGATCTGCAGGCTCCTGCTAGGGTGCAGCAGGCACCGCAACCTGCTGCGCTGTCATAGTAGTACCTGCAAACGAATGTTACTTGTCCATTCCTTTTGTTATCGCAAGAGTCTTCGAAGTCGATTGTTTGCTAACCAAGTTCTTTGGTTCCAAACAGACGCACCGGTACGTGTGGATAAAGGTGGAATTTCCTATACGCGTCTGACGCTGCGGCCAGACGCAACGTCCAACACGCACAACGCTTTTTAATATACATGAGCTTCGTTGCATCTGTTTTCTCTTTGTTTTTACGATGTGTGCGTTTGATACTGCATTCAGCCACAGCGTCAGACGCGTTTAGGATTTCCCCTTCCACGGTTCCTATCGGTTTGCTGGCTGCATGTAGCGTGCGTTCGCGCGCACTGGTGCGTCCGTGTTAAGGCAGATCTAAACATGTGCAACATCACAAGCGAACACGCGCAGAGACGTGCGTGACCAATATCACATCCACGTTAAAGTCGGTGCGCACTGTGGCGAAGCGCGGCGAAGCGAATGGAAGAAATTGATTCGCATTGGTTGCTGCACTTCAGCTTAGTGCCCGCGACTCCATAAGATCTAATTGTCTCTTCGCTTCGCAGCGCTTCGCCATAGTGTGGCGCCGGCCTTTAAGGCCTGGTCCAGAGTCCAGACGCATGCAACATCGAAACCAAACGTGCGCAGAGCCGCGCGCAGTCCATATCCCGTCCACAGTAAGTTGCGCGTCAATCCATAAAAATCGACCGTTTCAAGCTTAGATCATATACAGGGTGTCCCAAACTCGACGCAGGAGCCGGAAATGGGAGATTCCTGGGGTGATTCTAAACAACTTTTTCCTTTGCAAAAATGTCCTTCGAAGCTTTGTTAATGAGTTATTAACAAAAAACACCGTCCAATAGAAGCACGAATACACTAGATGAATTTCAGCGCACGCCCCAGCTTTGAGTAGTATTGGCCCGCCATCGTCCGCGCCATCATTAATCCGCTGTACTCGCTCTCTGATTGGCCGATGTTTTTCGTTAATAACTCGTTAATAAAGCTTCGGATAACATTTTTGCAAAGGAAAAAGTTGTTTAGAATTACCCCAGGAATTTCCCATTTCCGGCTCCCGCGTCGAGTTTGGAACACCCTGTATACCTATAGACACGGTCCATGTATAGGAACCCATAGGAAAGAATGATGTAAAGATAACGAGCAAGTTTGCCCACAGTGACGTCAGAAAAGATAATTCAAGACGGAAAATAGTGCATCAGACCAATCAGACGATTAGACGCCATTAACTGTATAGATATAAAGTAGATGTTCTTTGCCCACATGAGGCATGCTCACATGAACGTCATGTAGATGATTTTATCTTTCATATATAAGGTTTTAAGTGCGTTCTGCAACACGCGTTGCACGTGTCTGGACCAGGCCTAAAGCGATCCGCGATGCCCGTGTGGGCGATCGCTTGGACAGGGCTGGTATAGCCGTTGAAAATCGGCCCTATCAAGAAGTATCGAGGACCGCGCGAGCATCGAACAGCCCCTATAAGTTGCGCGTCAACCCATAAAAATCGACTGTTTCAAGAGTATTCTGCAACGCGCATTCCACGCGTCTATATCCATTTTTACAGCGTTACATATTTTTTTAGCTCTGTATATTTACCTTCTTCCTTGCGTCCAAGACAGATAGAGCGCCAAGCCACAGGTCAGTATACCTACGAGGACCAATAGCAGCGGCGCATTTCTCCTGTCGTTTTTCTCCAAACCACTTGCCAAGGTCGTGTTCACGTCGCTGTTCGGCGGCGACAGCGGCGGAACCTGTGAGCAGTAGATACAGTTAGATAGATCGCGTCATCTATATTCCGCATCATTGCGTCATAAAACCGCAGGAAACATTATACGGAAAGCGTGCGCTACTTACCACCGCGGTTCGTGCGATGAACGCGCTTTCCACGCTTTGATAGCCGTTTCTTTTCTGTCCTGCGGGTATCACCTGATACCTCGGCGAACCGGACACCATGGGCATAGATTCCGGTCCGCTTTCCATGTATGCGTAACGAGGCGGTGGGTCACCGTGACCCATCGTCACAAGGTCGACCGGAGCGGTGCCAACGTAACGGAGTCTGCCGCAATTGCTGGCCGGACAGACGTCCGGTTGCCGCGACGAGCTTTCCAGCAATGGTAGACATCTTCGGGCCGACGACTCTTTGTTGGGGGTGGATGTCTGGGGTCCGGAGGAGTACGTCCGATTTTGAGGCGTTCCGTGTGGCGTCGAACGATTGGGGCTGAAGGTTCGACCTGCGTTTTCATTGTTGATATGAAATTCGTTCTTTTAGTATGAAGCTGTTTGAGTTCGTCTTTGTTATCTTAAGCTGCGTATACAGGGTGTTTTGCAACAGGTGGGAGAAAATGTAAGGTGTGATTCTAGACGTCAAAATAAGAGGAAAATCAAGAGTAACGAAATGGCGGTAGCAGCTTTATTTTTTAGTTATTAGCATTTGAAAAAGTGGGCGAAAACTGCCTGAAACGTGGCAATCCCTATGGCATATGTCAAAATTTATGGAATATTCAGAGTGTGTAGAGCTGTCTGTATGAAACGAAGATGTGTGTGTAACGTAAACCACAGCTGTTTTCGCGGATCGATATATTGATTATTTCAAAGAAGGACCGAATGAATGTAAGTTTGAGTGAAAGGGCCCGTGTTTTGAATTAGGGATGCCATACGGATTGCCATGTTTCAGGCGCTGTTTACCACCTTTTTAAAATGCTAATAACTAAAAAACAAAGCTGCTACCGCCATTTCGTTACTCTTGATTTTCCTCTTATTTTGACGTCTAGAATCACACCTTACATTTTCTTCCACCTGTTGCAAAACACCCTGTATATCAACTAAAGGTGTGTTTTCGTTATGACTCGTCTCGTCACCGTGTTGGGTATATTGGACGCCGTGTCCAGTCACGACGACTGGCAGTCGTAGTGAAAACACACCTTAGGCTAAGGTTATAGTGGAGTATTCGTCCGAATACGCATCCACTATAACCGCAACCTTAATAGATCACGAGCACTGTTCGCAGGCAATGTTTGAAAGCATTTAGTAAACTTTTAATGATCGCTACTCGATCTCTTCACACGTGTTATGTTGGGTCCAGACAAGTATAATGCAACACGCAACACAACGTGCAACGCAACAGGATCTCACCGTGCGTCCATACGCGGTCGTGTTCTGTTGCACATTGTGTTGCCTGTTACATTACCCTACTCGTCTGCTCGTTTGTGTTTTTCGTTAATAATTAGTTAACAATGCAATTTTAGCTAAGAAAAAAGTTGTTTAAAATCACCTCAAGAATCACCCCTTTCAAGGAACTGCAACATTTTTGTTACACCCTGTATATATGTACATATGTATATTGATATATTGACGTGACTAGATAATGAGTTGTGCCGCTCATCTGCACCGGCTCTTAGCTACTTTTGTCTTGGGGTATAGCCGTAGGGACAGCTTCAGGAAAGTAAAGTGAAAAACATTGGTGGTCAACCTTTACGTTTTCTGGGAAACTGGACAATGAGCGTACCAATAATATTGTAACAAATTCACAATATACTAAAGATTCGAAACCCTATGTAGGGTTGTAGAAAATGTACTTTTTGTCCTTAATGAGGGTCACTCAGCAAGACATTACATCTACTGTTTCTTAGAGCTATTCCCTACTTCCACAGTGACACTGCTTAGAATTGAAAACCTCAACAACGAAAATTGCATGATATTGGGCCATGAAAGCCTCGCATCTGTGATTCACGAACTGTGTATACGATCGAATTTTAGGGTTGGGAGCAATTGGAAACGTAGTTTCGTCTAAGAAAAGATACATACCGGTTGGAGAGCCACCTGGAGTGAGTGCTCTTCTTTGCGGCGTACCGGTTTGATTGAAGGACTGCTGCCTCTTCGGAGATAGGGTCCTCTCCTCGGACCTGGAGCGGGGTTTCCTAGGAGTGGTCAGAATCTCGTGCAGTTTTTGCGTGGCCAAATTGTTCCGCGGGGAGACGGACAGCTCTTGCCCGTTCCGTTCTGGAAGAGCCGGAGGGTCTTCCTCGTGCAGGGGCACTCTAGCGTAACGACCTAATAACACGCTACTGTTGTTTAGCCGTCACAAAGTACGCTTACGATCAATGTTGCAATTTTACTTTCCAAGCGACGCTAAGCGACCTGTGGATCCTGATCGCGCACGCGTCTCGACTTACCCTGCGGGGTGTTAATGTGTCTCCTGCTTGGGGAAGCGTGTTTCACGCTGTGCCAGGCTGCCTCGTCGTCCTGGTAATCCTGATCACCCGGTATAACAGCGTATCTACCGGCGTTGTTCCGGTAATTTTGCATCTGCGGCTCCCTGCCGTCGTCTTGGTTGGCCGCCGGTGCGGAACGCTGTTGCACCTGCTGCTGTGGAATGAACTCGTACCTCGAGGAGCCCCTCCTCTGACCCCTCTGCTCGTCCTGTATGTACTCGTACCTTGAACTCTGATTGTACGTCGCGCGGTGCTCCTCCACGGGAAGGCTTCCGTACCGTCGATGCGCTGGGCTCCTACCCTCCTCCAGGTAGCAATATCGTTCCTTGGCGTCGCGCTGTTCGAGCCCAACCCCTTCGTTGTGCCCCTGAAACGCGGGGTTGCTCTGTCCCCCGTTGCACTGCAGCTGCAACGGCGGCGGCGGAGGCGGCAAATCCTCGCCGCCTTGGAACTGCGGTGGTGGCGGCAGATCGCCGTGACCCGAGTGATCCTCCGGAATGTATTCAGACTGCCGACAGAACGAGGGGTTGGTGTAGCAATGCACCGGCGCTGGGTCGGAAGCTTGAGCCATGTTTTTATCGTTTAAAATCGCTTCGCGAGTCACTCTCGTTCGCGTTTGATTGATGTACTTAGAACGAGTGGTTTTTGCTCCGCGTTGGTCCCACTAGACACGAGACACGATATCTTGATAGTCCGCACGCGGCGCTCGACGTAAATGGATGACTCTCTATTAAGACGCGCACGACGTTCGTCACGCACATTTAGAGTTTGTTCCAACGTTCGTTGTTCGAGGAGTTCGCGCTTGAGGATGAGACGCGCTTAGATCTTCAAGGCTGGTTCACGTAGATCACCACGGTGCTGACGTAGGAAGGAGACGTCCAGGTTTCCAGAGAGAAAGTGCGCACGGGTGGCGAGATGATCTCTCGCGTAGGATCCTTGTAGTTCTTGCACATTTTCTTCGGCGTTGAGTCGGCGCGATTCGATCGAGTACTGTTCGCGCGTACTGCCAAATATCGCGTTTCTCCTTTGTGAAAATGGAAAATTCGAGCACCACGTGTAATTATGTTTTAAAGATAATCTGAGAAAAATCTCTGGTTGTCCAAGCTTCGAATTTTCTGCGAAAGGGTCGCGAGTTCGGAGAAAGTCCGGTGACGGAATCGCGTTCGGTCCGCACGCTACGCTTGCCTTCAACAAACTGCCACGCGAGTTCCCTTAAGAGCAGATGCATGAAGGGCGTTCCTTCGTGCGTTTCCAGCGGACATGCGTCTGTATGTGTGTTGTACTACCTGAGGGGTTGTCAGAGGGTTCACATAATACGGGCCTGATGTCCCATCGTAGGGTAGGCACCATCCCACCTATAGTAACTTCGTTTCAACGTTTTCTATACTACTACCCTCGATGACACGCTAAGGAATTCATATGCAGTATTCCCCTTATTACTTTGCGACATTTAAATTTTAAATCCCGCTCGATGTTAATTTTCATCACATACAATAATTAGATTTGTTATCTCTTTTGATCATTTAAAAAAGATTAGTAGGTAAAAACTAAAACTGACTTATTAAGAACGTGTGATTAAATTATACTATACAGGGTGGTCCACCTAAAAATAGCCACCTAAATACATTTATGCAACACTTATGCACACTTTGCAAAGAAAATATCGGTGGTCTTGAAAACTCTGAAAAAGGTACCTTGAAACAAAAATATTCATTGCCATATACTTGTCCTTTAATACCATTCCAATGCCAATCCACATTTTTTATGTCATTACAACTGAAGGAGATATTTCTGTGGTTATAGGACAAATGCCGCATGTCACATGTTTTCATTTTCGAGATATTCGCCTTTCAAGTTTTGATTACCAATACTGTACTATGGTCTTGAATCTTATTAGAACCTCGTTTTCGAAGGAAAAATTCATTTTATAGACTTTTTCTGTGTTAATATAAATTCTGCTTCCTAGAATTTAATTAAGGTACAAACTTAATTTTTTTGAAAATGTGACTTGCTTCGTTTTTCCTTGTAACCACAGATTTAGTAAAGCGGAAATCGTAGTACAATGGGTCATGGATTTTACGTGAAAAAATTTTTTGTATAATATTTTTTTGTTTGAAATGTCGTTTTCAAGAAAATCACTTTTTCGTTTTTCGAACTTCAAGACTTTTGCCCTTCAAATTACAATATGAGTAATTTGATAAGAACTATTGAAATTACTATACAATGTTTGTCGTAAATGTCTCATCAATTGGGAAATTTAAAGAGTCGAAGTTAAAGATTTAAATAATCGAAGTTGGAAATTGGAAAGTTTGAAGCGAGAAATTGGAAGAGTTAAAATTGAAGGTTTGAAGGTTTTAGTTTGGTGTTTTGAAGACATAAAGTTGAAGATTTATAGATTTAATGTTGAAGATTTCAGGAATTGAAGTTAGAGATTGGAAGATTTCAGTTTTGAAATTGGAAAATTTAAAATTTTAGAGATTTTTCGAATAAAAATTGAATATTTAAGGTTTTAAGAGCTGAAGATGGAGACTTGTAAATCCAAAATCGGAGAAATAATATAAATAATTTGATAAGAAGTACTATACAATGCCATGTCTATAGTACAGTAAAGTTTCGATTATCCGAGGTAATGTGAACCGAGCCTACCTCGGATAATAGAAAAATCGGATAATACGGAAGGATCGATAGGTATACATAAATCGTGTAGTAAAACTACAAAAATATTTTCGTAATGTAATATTGCACATATATATAAATTTAATTAATATTGAGTCAAAGTTTAATTTGCTGCCTTAACCAAGCCTGACTATTTACACTTTTGTACTCTTTATCGCAGTTCAGATTATACATAGTAATTTTAAGTATTTTTATAAATATGTATTTTTATTAAGTATAACCATGTCTTTAATCGTTTTCTACATATGTACACAACAGTTAAATCCAGAAAAGTATAAAATATTATTTGACATCGGCCCTTTACGATATTTTGATTAACAGTACCTCGAATAATACAGAACCTCGGCTACTCGAATAACCGAGATTTTACCATAAAAATAAGATCGAAACACCTCGGACAATACGGAACCTTGGTTAAACGGGTCTCGAATAACCGAGACTTCACTGTAATATAATTTACATACAATCATTTTTCAAAATCAATTTTCTTGAAAACGAAGTCTCCGACAAAAAATTATCGCACCAAATCTTTTCTTGTTCACGTAGATCACCCTCTGTCCGGTTATACCACAATTTCTGTCCCACCCTATATATTTCATTCAAATAAAAACACTCGAAAAGAATGCAGAATTTAAATCTCAATAAAAATATCTTCGATCTCCGTTAAACAATTGCCGCATAGAAAAATAAAAAGACGTTCTACCTATTATCAATAGACTCCGGATTTTGATGCAAAATAAAATATTCAGAAATATACATAATGAATTCAAACTTGAATAAAAATGTCTTTTCTTTTAAACATTATAACTTGAATTATATTTTCGATATTTTGTATATTTCGACATTTGTAATTATCAATCACACCTAAAGAAATGTAGATCTTCTTATTTAGTTACGCAAGTGGTGCATAGAATTACGTAACAACACAGAAACCGTATTATAAACTTTCTTAACGTAAACTTTCTTAGACCGTTGATAAGCAAAATGTTTACTCTCCACATACGGGTACGAAATACGAGACTTCATGACGTGTGTGCGGTGAAAGAACTCCGGTCGAGGGCACTATAGACAATTTTCTGGGCAGCTGCTGCGACCGTTGGGACGCGTGTCCCAATCGTAACAGCTGCTCCAACACGGATGCATTTTGATCACACGCACACATGCTCTTTATCTTTCACTCTTCGTACACCAAATACACTAGTTCACTGGTACGCGGCGACGAATTGCCGAGTTAACGGCCGAAAAGTCATTTCGAAGAACAGGAAAGGCCTCGGTGTGTTAAATGCCTGCACGGGTATCGAGTAACCAACAACTCGGATGGAAGAAATTGCTGGATGATGAAAAACGTTGGGGATTTTAACGCTGGATCTAGGCGCTCCGAACGATTAATCGAGTCGGTGGTGAAAAGGAACAATTTTCCTGAGAAGTGACAGGTTTCATGCTCGAGTGCTTAGGTCTTTTTTTTTCTTAAGATTCGATCGACTTGAGAGCTAAAATATTCAAAGGAATTTGCGACGCTAAAAATAAGGACTGATAAGAAGAAATGTCCATTTGCGTTTTAATTTTCTTGTTAACGCGCACTCTGCTTCATTTGAGTAAATGATTAGTGTCTATAAATGTTCTACATTAGCAGACGTATCTTCTTCGAACGATATTTCAGCTTGCTCGATTTATCTTAACGATTCTTTTTTCACCCTCATTAATCTGCAGCTTGAACTTATTGGTCACGGAATGGTAATCAGTCTCTAGGAAAGTGTAGTCAATTTCTGCATGAACGATTTATCAACGATAACAGAACTTTGTTACGGAAGATCGAGAAAGCGAGCTTTTCTCTTTTCTTGTTCCAACCACGAGTTTAAGGATGAGCTTCAGTAATAATCTCAGCCAAAAGCTAATCAATTTTGAAGATATTAATGAGTAGACTGCGGATTTTATGTATTTGTGACAATTTTAGACATTTTAACTCTTAAATTGTCCCTCAATTTGGATATAATACTTTTATTTAATATTAATTCCTACTGAATTAATAAATAGAAATGGATTTTATTTCATATTCTTAGAAACATCATGAAATAATAGCAGATTACATAAATTTTCAAATAATTCCATTCACACTTATTAAATTGTTATTAGTTTACAGTTGTAGAAAGTCGCAGCAGCCCCAAAAATCCTCATAAGGTTTGAAAATCTTCGAGGTTATTTATTGATAGATGCCAAGATATACAAAATATCGAAAATATAATTCAAGTTACAATGTGTTAAAAAGAAGATATATTGTTATTCAAGTCTGAATTCATTATATGTGTTTCTAAATAGGCTTCGTTTTGTAATAAAAAACCAGTAAAAAATGTTGATCTTTTATTATAAACTTTTTTACTAGAATGTACTTGAAATGCAACTGTTAAAATACATTTCTCAATATTGTGTTTCCCCATAAGAATGCATGTTCAATTAAAAGTTAAGTAATTTAAAAACTATCGAACAAATTTTATTTTAATTTTGCGAGGGGTTTTAATATTGCACAATGATTTCAATCCTTCAATTTTCAAAGATTTTCTCTTATTTTTAATGATACTGAAGTTCTTAAAGAAAACTATCTAATCAAATATCCGGAATTTTTGTGATAATTTTGTTTAGTGTTTGATCTTACTGAACACAAGTAATTCACCCCTAATTTTGTAGTTATATTTCTCCATAGTGGATTTTCCTGTAAGAATACTTCAATTAAAAGTTAAATAATGTAAAAACTAGCGAATACATTTTGTTTTAATTTTGCGTGGGCTTTTACCATTTTTTAAAGATTCATTCCTCCAATGTTCAAAGATTTTTCCTTATTTTTAATATTACTGAAAATCATCCTTAATGCGTATTTCATCTTTCTTCTTATGTTTAACTCGTCTAAAAATTAGAATTGTTTGCTTTAAATATAAGCTAACGTAAGTAAGCAAAGTGGCATCCTAAGATCGATTTGGAAAACACGAATACGCACGTGCGCGGTCATTTATTGTACACGCGTTTCAGCGCGTGTCGTTTCGTTCCTCTTTTGTCAGTCGCTTGAACCATGCCGTGACTCATTGAACCTTTTCCCATCAACAGCCTTATGTTCGAGCGTGGGTCACGTATTCGCGGACTACTGAATTGTTCAAGTGTTTGCTTAGATGTGGGCGGAAAGCGGAATTAAGTTTTCATCAAAGAGCTATTCAGAATGTTCGAGATGGCGGACAAAATACTGGAGCAAGAGTATTAGGTCGATACCTAAATTTTATTACCCTAGATAGGTCGAAAATATCCTCTTGTTACTTGTAAATAACACAAATTATCGATATTGTTATTAAACTCGCGGGGCATCAGTGTCATCTTTGTCTTTGAAAAGAATCCGATCATAAAACGGACCCAATATTGTTTTCGCTCGCGGTCAAATAGTAGTTTTATATGAAGCAATTGACCCGGTTAATGGTTCGCAAACATTATTAATCGTCCTTTTAATTGCTCCGTTAATACGGAGCAGTTGACATTCTGAATTAGTCTGCGCTTTATTGAACACCGTCTTGAAGAGAAACACTACGAGACGGTGTCAACGAAATGCGGCGCCCCTTTGTTTGACAACCCTTTGTCGGAGAGAAAATTGGTAGTAAACTCACCTTTGTATTGTTGTTTAGCAACAGCTTAGAGAAAAGGTCGAGTGCCGAGCCCGTGTGTTTCCCTCGCGAAGAATAAAGGTTAACGCGATTCTTCGTGAGGATTCTGGGATCTGCTTGCCCCCTTTGAGTTTGCTCAGAGAGTTGTCAATCATGGTTTAGAAACTCCTATAGCAGCGATTACGATTCTCGAATCAATTTAAAATTAATGCAAGGTTTAATCCTCATTCGTTTCTCGTTTTCCCAACTTAATTTGTTTCTTGGTGTGAAATTGAACTCATTAATACAATTGTAAAAAATCCATAAATGAATCACAATGTTTCAGATAAATTTCCCCACAAATGTCTAAATAACATACCGCTTCATAAGGAAATTGTGTTAAATTGATACAAGAGACAGATGAGAGTTGAAATAGATATTTTATGTAGTTGATAACTACAAATAAACTGTCATTTGTATTGGATTGGAACAAAAATTTGTAGCATTTTCAAATGAAATTTAAAGACAATGTTGACAACACTTTCTTTACTATTTTTTACCATCTCTGAGGTAGTTTAATTATTTCATTCTCCAAGAACTTCGTATTTTTCAAAGTCAATTTATTAAAAATTACTACGAATTTTTGTTCCAACCTAATATCAAGGTTTTCCTTAGAAATATTTAGAAATGTTTTAGAAACAAAATTCAAATGTTTTGCACAAAAAATGTATAAACATTAAGAAACAAGTAGTTTTATGTAATAAGTAGAATTAATTTATTCAATCATAAAATGATGAAAATTATACTTATAGCCTATATCACCAGTAGATGGGCAGCATTAAAAAATATTTTTTGCATACAAAAGACACTTTTATTGAAAATGTTAGATTTCTAACACAACAAATAATTTGTTTACAAAATGAAGAAACAATAATATAAAGTAAAAACCTACTTTTTTTTATAATTATCAATTAATTAAAAATGTATCCATCTATTGGCGTGTTTATCCGGGTGAGTAATAAAGTAGAATTTGAACTTTTTCTTTCTTCTGAGCGTGACATCATTACGCGAGCGCAGAAAGTGGTGTGAAGAAGGCTTAAAACAACGCGAAGGTTCATCTATCCGTCGCTCTGTTGTCCCTTTCACTGCAAACCGACCGCGTGGGAGGCCCGTTCAGGATCTCATAGCAATTTCCACCCGAACTAGTCTTCGTTCGCGTTTCAGTCTCTACCGGAGTGTCTCTCGTAACTAATCTTATGTCCTCGTAAATCAGCTGCGAGGTACGGCACACTTTCAACGCGGCGTCGCCAACAGGATCCACCGCTTCGAAGAAACTTTACCGTCGCAACGTGATTGTTAAAAACGAAAGCAGTCAAAGTGATACCAAAACATTCGGCATTCTTCGATAGTTTTAACAGTGCCGATTTTGTTATTTCTTCCATTCGCCGTGAGTGATCTGCCAGTTAAAAAATTGGCGCGACAAGCGGTTCTCGTTGAGAGAAAAACTAGATCGTCGCAACTGAAAGAGCAAGAAACGAGTGAAAATCGTGGCCTGGGAAAACTCGATCTCGTGCATACCGGTACACGCGCGCGACCAGATAACCGTGTTGCTTCGTAATCAACCGGTGTTGCATAATAATCGCGAAGCAGGAGAAAAAAAGGCTAGCGAGGCAACGACGACGCGTCGGATTGTTAGACCTATTCACCGTTCCGCGTTCACGCTGATTGGGTACAGCCGTTCATCGTTGCGCTCTTCTTTCCCGCCACGGTTTTCGTCCTCGTTCCATTGTTACGAGCGAATTGCACAAGCGTACTCTCGCGGCGCTGGCTGCGAGTCACGAAGAAATCCACGTGATGGAGAGACCGAGGATGTCAATTGAGCCGACGCGGTTAGCATAATTGGCCGGCTGTTCCCTTCTGCCGGCCCGGAAATCATTGGAGACTCTTTCTGTATTAGCGCGGAGGTAGACGTTTCGGCGGCCGCACGCTTCGCTCGATGAATAATTGCCGCTGCGAAACGGAGCGGCGAAACCAGTCCCGATCCTCCGTCGGCGGAGTTACGTTCCTTCCGCGCGCGTTCGCGGCTTTTCGCGAACCCGTGTCACCCGGTAGATTTTGTTCACGGTCAAGTGCCTTCGGTTCCGAAGCAGCAGGAAGCACGAAGCAATTTCCGTCCGAGGGATCCAGCCCGACACTCCATTACGTATGCCTGTCTGGAAAACGTAGCGGCGATGCGTCCTCGCCGCAGGTGCGTCGGACACCTCGCTCGCGCCTTCGAAAATTTCTTCCCTGCGCTCTAATTGGCTCCGCGGCGCCGGACTCGCGTGACCGTGCTTCGGTTACCGGTTCTGTGAAACGCGGAGAACAATGATGGCGAACGTGTACGTGATAAAGGTGAAAACGAAGCCACCATTGTCCTCGTTGTACCCGTCGGAGCGCCGGTACTCGGCGTCGACCGTAGGAGGTCTCTCCTTCGTTCATTTCGGCCTCGGCGCGCTTTCCCTTCTGCTGGGCAGCCTCGCCTTATCTCTCCAAGGACCCATCTTATCGGTCGCGTGTCTAGTCCCCTTTGTGACGGGCCTACTCGCCTGGAAGAGATGGTACATCGATCGGAACATCGCGATCTTCTTCTACGGGAGCCTATTTTCCTTGGTCGCCGCGATCCTCTGCTTCGTCGCCACGGTCTTCGACATCGCAGCGGCCAACAGAGAATCCCTCATTTCGCTGGAGAAAATCTTCGAGCATCCGCTACTGGAGGAACGCTTCAAGAATGACTCTATGGTGAACGAAATGCCACCTTCCAGCGGCGAGACTTTTATCGAAGGTCCTACGCCGGGGATTGTCTTGGATAATATGTCTAATATATCTGGATATATTTTGAGGGCCTCGGCGAATCATCCGGACGAAGACAACTTCGAGGATTCTAGTAAAACGTTGAATGACGAAGGTTCTAAAGAAGTCATAGAGGAGGAATCAAGCAACGCGACGGGGGAATCGTTGAGGAGCAGAATGGTGTTAAGCCACATGCATTACCACGACGCGTCTTACGCGAAAATTCTGCTGACAGTGAACGTTCTGGTGGCGTCTCTTTTAGAAATGCTTTGGTCGATTCTCAGCGCGCGAATCGCGCTGCGAGGGATGATGAATCGCTTGCCAGAGACGAGCTACGCACACGGCGCAACCGGAAACACGAATTTGGAAGGAGCAGCGGGGGCAAAGAGGAAGCCACCGGCTCCAAGACCGGATATACTGGATCACGACCGCAGGTTGTCGGAGAGCTTGCAGAATCTGAACGCGTTGCACCACCTCAGGAACTCTGGGCCAAGGTTACCTTTGCCGGAGTCGAGCAGGGAATTTAGAGAAAGGGTTGAAAGATTTTTGGCGAACCAGGCGGCGCACAGGGTGGTCGAAGGATCCTGTTCGTAAGGCAGAAGTGGGTCGCGTTGTGAAAGGACGACGACAAAAAATAAAGAACGGTGTATCTTGAGGTCTAAGGACGACAATAGTATCGACTTTTAGAAACTCACAATCAATGCAGGAAATCTGTTTAATTTTCTTCGATCTAAATGGTCGTGATACAGTAGTAGCTTTATAGTAGCTTTTTAAGATAACGTTCAATTAACGATGTAAGCTCGCCGACATCGTAAATCACTTTATATAACGTTTAGCGAGAGCAATAAACGTCCACGTAACAATTTCGTTATCGATTCCTTTCGTTTGCAGGTTTGTTAATTAGTTGGAGGCGAAATCAGTGCGCTGTTAAATAAACTGTACGCAATTTGTAGATGTACTGTATAGTGTGTCGTCGAGTCGACCGCGATTGCCACACGGACGCCTATACGGTCGATTCAGACGCGTGAGTGGATACAGTTAATGAACGGTAGTTATTTATAAACGAGTCTTCATTCCGCGAGATAGTATCGCTCGTCACACGATCCTAGAAAACACTTAATTGCAATTTATTACCGTCGGCTTTTGCGCGCGTTCGTTGCTGTTAATTGCGCTTGGACTTGCAGCATCAGTTTATTTCGATTTTCGAGGGATTAAGCGTATCGCTCGACGAGCCAACCCCTTCTACGTAACGGAGACTCGTATCTCGGATTCAGGATTCGAAACTTTCCTAACGCGCGTTACGTCGATCGCGATATCCTGTATCGATACCGTGGTCATTCATTGTTGCGATGAACTTGAGCGTTCGAATATAATATAAAGCACATACGCGGGCGGTACGGGGAACGCGATAGTCGAGATTTTATTCAGCCGTCAGCGATCGATCTAGATTAAGTGAAATTAATGTTCTACGTACAATGGGCTTTGCCCTTTCCCGTGTGTGCATACGTGTTGCGAAAGTTCTACGATCGTGCCGCCCGTTGCGAAATCTCGCAATCAGATATTGACCAACGCGGAGAACGCGGGAGTTCGCGAAGAAAATTGCTGACAATAGCAACCGTAGACCACGCATTCTTCGCTAAATGCTTACCTGGGCGTGTTTCTGAGACATATCGGCCGTGATAAAATCGTTGACCCAGAGACAATTAGCGTCTGGGACCCGTTCCTTTAATTGGACCGCCGCGCCGAGCCGCGCTGGTCGAAGAAGGTGAAACGATCGTTTAATAAACTCGATACAGATCGCTTCAGCTCGGTTCGGTGCCGCGGGCTCTTTGAATTTTCATTTCGCTTGGTGAAATTGTTGATTAACCCTTTCGTATCCCTGATCGAGATATCTCGCGAGTTGGTACTGGCGGATTGACCGTTTTAATGAGATATCTCGCGACTCGAATTAGGCGTTTCAAGAAATGTCAAGAACATTTAACGGAGATTCAAGGAATTTCAGAGATTTAAAAGAAATTTAATGAACATTTAAGAAAATTCAGGGAATCTTAATAATCATTGAGGAAAAGGAATTTCAGGGATTTCAAAAATATTTTATAAAAATTGAAGGAAATTCAAAGAATTTCGAAAACGTTTGAAAAAAATGTATAAAAATTCAAAGAATTTCAGAGAACTTCAAGAAAATTTAAGGAAACTTCAAGAATCTAAGAGAATCGACGGAAAATTCAGAATTCTCAAGGAATTTCGATAAGAATTTAATAAAGATTCAAGTAATTTAATGAGAATCTAAGGAAAATTAAGAAAATTAGAGATTCAAAGGATTTTAATAAAAAATTAATGAAGATTTATAGAATTTTTAAAAAATTTAAAGAAAATTGAAACAATTCCAGAAATATCTACAAAATTAGAGGAAAATCAATCAATTTTAGAGAATTTCAACGAAATTCAAGAAATTTCTAGGAAATTCAAGAAGCTTTAAGTAAAATCAAAAAAAATTCCAGAAAGTTCAAGAAAATTTAAGGGAATGTAAAAAAATCACTCATTCAAATCCATTACAATTTGCTAAAAAAATTTAAGTAAAATCAAGAATATTCAAGTAATTTTAAGAAAATTTTAAGAAAAAAGTTCAAAGGAATTTTAAGGGAATTTTTGAAAAATTAAGGAAATTCGAAGAATTTTAACAAGAATTTAAGAAAGATTTGAGGAAGATTCAAAGAATTTCAGGAAAATTTAAAGAAAACTAAGAAAATTTAAGAAAAATCAATCAATTTCAAGGAATGTAGAAAACTCAAGGAATTTCTAAGTATGTAATTCAAGAAATTTTAAGTAAATTCAAGGAATTAAAAAAAAATTGAAGGAAATATAAGGAAATTTCAAAATATCACTCATCTAAATGCATAAAAGATTTTGACTTATCAGGTCGCGCGATATTTCGGTCAGGGATACGGAAGGGTTAAGGCTAAAGGTTTCTTTACAAAACGAGAAGCTTTATTCTTGATAATTGTCTGTTACATCGTTTGACTTGCTACGTATCGCTCTTAAGGTACACTTTATCGAGTAAACAGCGTTAAACTACGCCTCTAAACTGGCCTCGTCTCTTTCGCTCTCGAATATCGATTACAAAATATTGTATCTGCTTTACACGTGTAGCGTAACCGAAAAGCTGACAACGACGTTAGATGGTCAACGATATTCTATCTAATTTGAACATTTACTGATCATTTCTGATTTCTTTACATCATTTTTGGTCCACCTGAATTGTAACGTGCGAAAGTGAATAATGTGGTTCTATGACTCGATAAAACCAAAACTTCGTGAAGCTAACGCAAACCGTGAATATAAAATTTCTTCGAGGATGAAATCTCAGATAATTGAATAATGCGGGCGGATTTTAAGCGTGCTAAAGCATTCGTTTGCTTTCTATCATAGTCGCTGCATTTTAGACCATCTGACACAGTGAGTTTGGTTGAATTATCACAAGCACGCGTATAATTCGAGGCGAGAAGGAAATATATGTCGAGTGGCCAGTAACCGAGCAATTAGTAAACCCATCGAAACCTCTCGATGCGATAACTGGAACGCATTTCACGATGGTACGAACATTTCTGCAACGATTAGCGTCTAAGTGCGAAATCGAGTTGACATCTAGCAAGGTATTGGCAAGAGTAAAGCACACATTTTTGTACATGGACGTTTCTAACGATTCGCCAAAGGAAGATCTTTGTTGGAAGATCATGACTTTGAAAAACACATGTCTCTTTCGTTGCTATTTTCTGCAGAGACCTTCCTCCTGGCGTTTCATTCGCGAAACTAAATCGCTTCTTTCTCTGTGTACGATTTCTCGAAATACATTAACGTTTACTGTTACAAACAGCATGGGCGACATCGTTTAATTAATAAAAATACATCGCTAAGTTTCGTAATCCTTTTCAGACTTCTATTGTAGTGCGTCGGACGTGCGAAAACGACGATCCGTCGCATTACAATTTTCACTTACGCTCTAACGGTTAAGGTTTACGTCTTAAGATAAACTGTACCACACATCACATCACTTACGAATCTACTCTGAATACGGTAATCTTAGATTTGCACTTATCACCATCTTTGTATTCTACGCAAACGCTCCTCTATCCAGTTTGTAAAAGTTCAAACGTAAATCGTCGAACTTGAAAAAAAAAAGTCTAAAAAAGAAAAATGCAATAAAAGACTAAATGGACAGTTTCCCAGATATTCCTCCGGCGCGTCAAATAACGAATTGTACTGAGTCAAGGTTAGGTCTGTTTCTATCAAAACGTCCTTTCCTCCAATATAATTTCCATAGACGTTAATGCCGTTCTTCCTCGTTCGTCGTAACGCAATTACACGTTTACCGGTCGGACATTATCGTCCGACTGTTGCTGCTCTCCACTCTGCCATCCCGAGTCTAGAGTAGTCGAATCGCTTAGGCAACACTGCGGCGTCTCTTCTTCCTGGCTGCTCCTGTAATCCCTGTAATCTCTTTCCCGTCCTCTGTCAGCCTCCTCCTCCCGGAAGTAGCCCGAGGCCGCCGGGCCTTCCTGCAGCTGTTCGTCGTCCTTCGTCGTATAATATGAGTATCGGCCTTGCTGAATCACTTCGTACTGCGCGTCGGGGGCCAAAAAGGGTCCTCTGGCTCCTCTGGGTTCGTCGCTGTTCGCGTAATTGTCGGAAGCAATGTCACCGCTGTCCGATGGCAGTGGAAGAGGCAGTCTGGATCGCTTTGAGAGTTGTCGTTTGCCTAAACGGGCTGCCAAGTAGTCTACGCCCTCTGCATGTTCTGCGCCTATTACAAATTAATTAATTAATTAGTTTCATTCGTTGCTAGATACTTGTTTCTTCCAAATGTGTTGAATATTTGCGCATTGATACCTTCTTTATCCACGGCTAGATCGTAGAAGCTGCTCTCAGGCCCGCAACACGATGACACGTCGCCGAAGTAGAGCTCGCTCTCGGATTGTTTCGGTCCAGGATTCGGTTCCTGTTGAAACGCTCCGTTTTCTACTCCTTTCAAAGAGAGGAGCTTCCTGGGTCTTCTGCCTTTCATAGTGCCCTCGTTTCCTCCTTCTGGATCGGTACTGTTGGATATTTCTTCGGCGTTCTCGTAATTATCGGAGGGACGTTTCGCGGGTCTCGGCCTGTGATCTATGACAATATTCGACATTCAAAGACATATTTTCCTGTTATAAATACTTGTTTATTTTACTTTATTTATTAACGGGAAAAATTCTTTAATATCAGAGGATTATTAACCCTGCTACGTTTCTCTTAAAAGTTTGAATTTATAAGAACATTAATTATTACCACATGATTTTAGATGAAGACAGCGAAATTTTGATAGAATGACAAATGTTTATAGTAACACTAGTTGCCTTATATTTTTCTTAATATTGAAACATTTGGTGACTGAAATAAAACAACTGATTCGATGAAAACGGTTAATAACAATTCCAACCATGAATAGCGGAAAAGTCAACATCAAATCTATACGATTTGAGCAACTTATAAAGAGAATTAAGTGAATATCAACTAAATTTACTGTTTTACGCCTAAAAATTCTCCAGATGTTTTTGAAAATATGTTTTCGAAATGTACCCACTCTATACTCTATACAGGGTGTAACAAAAATGTTGCAATTCCTTGAAAGGGGTGAATCCTGAGGTGATTTTAAACAAATGTTTCCTTAGCGAAAATGTTAGTTGGGGCTTTGTTAACGAGTTATTAACGAAAAACACCGACCAATCGGGAAGCGGATGGCAGGCCAATACTAATTACAGCTGGAGCCCGCGCTGAAATTCATCCACTGTATTCGTGCTTCTATTGGTCTGTGTTTTTCGTTAATAACTCGTTAACAATGTCCCACCTAACATTTTCGCTAAGGAAAAAGTTGTTTAAAATCACTTCAGCAATTACCCCTTTCAAGGAACTGCAACATTTTTGGACATGGTCTCTTGTCAGTCAGCTGACTGGCCAACTAGGTCGTGATCTAAACCTACTCGTTATGTACCTTAATAGAGGTCTAAGATGCGATCCTTGAAAAATACTTCCAGATATATTAATAGACGAAGATTGTTGATTAGGATCAATCCTAGATTATCCTCAAGATAGATCCTATAGATGCTATATTAAATCCTACTTTATTCTAAGTTATTACCTTCGCCGTTTTCAAAATTGTCTATCCGTTTGGCGATCCTGGGTCTCTGCTCCGATACTTGCGGTCTTCTAGCTGGACTGTTGGGATCGCTGTATGGTGGCGGAGGACCCCACAAGGGCACCGGAGTCTCCAGGACGCTGTAAGAAGCGGTGCTAGGAGTGTAGGGTCCATTCTGCGTGTTCAGGACGGAGTAGGGTCCGCTGGATTGGGAGTTGAGCACGCTGTAAGGGCCGTTGGTGTTCTCTACGTTCGCTTCAGTCTGCCTGGCCTGGGTATGAAAGCCATAATTCGAGTCCGGGCTTGGCGCTGGTCCTCTGGACCTGGACCAGGGCAGTCGCCATCTTCTACGAGATCAGAATTCACGAGGATTCGTTTTACGAGTGGTTCGGTGTTTCGGAGAAATGAACCTCAGGCATTCCGAACGCGTTCCCACCGGCCAGGTGGAATTTTTTTCCGCCACGAAAGCAGAACTTTTCGCGCAAAATATTGCGACAGGTCCCCGCCGATCGTATCTTTCCGCGAACGAATACGAAAGAGATCACGGGACGGGATTGCGGTTTTTGCTCGAATGGATGAGGGCCGAGGCTCGAACGCGATGTTGTTCGTCATAATTTATTCCCAGGACAGAGAAATCTCTCCCCCAAATGTCAGGAGCCGGAATGGAATGCCGACTTAATTAATGCCATACATTAGCGAATTACCAGAATACAATGCGTCTTGGGAGCCCGAGGATCGTTTAGAAGTCCATTGCACCCCGTTGCCCGATACTCGTGACACTCGTGAATGAAACCCACTGAATATGCATCGGTCCGCTTGGGAACGAATGCACACGGTGCATCTGAATTGCATCAATAACTGCTCAATGAAGTTCATCACGGGCCATATAACCGCGTTGAAATTGAGACGATGCAAATGAAGTAACTGTACCCGTAATCGCGCGTTGTTCTTATGCAACTAGCTCTGGCGAGTTTTTCGCAAACAGACTTGCATCATAGCGATTCCGAGCGCTCGGCTTATAAAAGCTTTCGAAAGCGATCGTTTTGCTTAGAGGCCGTTTTCATTAAGAAGTCGTTCGATAGTGACCACGGCGCGGTTCGCGAGGTCCTTGAAACCTTTTGACAGGGCCAATTTTCAACAGCTATGCGTTCTCCCATACATCTTGTACACCGCGTATTTTTATAGCCGAACGGCACCTTTGCCGTTTCCTTTAGAGCGCCGTGCCGAACAATGCCTAGAAATGGCAATTTCTACGTGCCAAAAGCCCATTTTTCCTGACTTTTGCTAACAGAGAACAGATAGGTGCAGATGTAGAAAACAGGCTTGACGTGTTTGGCTCGGCGCTCTAAAACAGCCCCTTAGGAGGATCGGTCCAACGCAAATATTTGGATTCGACCGACCCTTCCTTCGCAAAGGTTTAACACTCTGCCTTCGCGTACCTAGACGGCGCCAAGTCGGGATTCGGCGTGTAAAGGTTCCCCGGTGTCTGCGTCCACCACGGACTAGCGCCACCGCAGTCGTTGCAACATCCGCAGGATCCAGTCGGCGGTCCCACGGTGCCCCCTTGGCCGTACAGAGATCTGCATCTGAGTTCCAACTGCTCCCAGTACATCTTCTTCTTCTCGTGACTCAACAACTGGTACACCAGCATGCAGGAGAATATGCAGGCCAGGATTCCTGCGACCGAAACGCCGAACAGGGCTCTGAGACAGGCGTGTAGAGCGCCGTGGACCGCTTCGCAGTGAGGGGTGCCTTCGAACAGGATTCCAGGATCTCCCTCTGGAGCACCGTAACAGGTGCACGACCTGTCGCAACAAATACTGTCAATGTCCTTCCTGGAATCGATTCCTGAAAGCTTTCGTTCACGATACACACCTTGCTTTGACTGTGTAGACGCACTTTCGAAGCCCTTGCAGCCTGGACATGTGTATTACGGTGGTCGTGAAGGTGATGAGCACGCACACAAGTGCGCAAACCACACCAACGGAGCCGCAAACTTTCATCTATGGAAAAGTTACAAACTCGGCTTAATGACGTGAGCGTTGGTGACAGGGTTTTCAATAGATTCACGGTGTACTTACCAGAAACCCGTATCTGTGCTTCCGCCTCGCGAGTAACATCGTGAGCAGGCCCATCAGGATTAACTGCAAACAGTCTAATTATTATTCGGGGAAACATGTTGGGATGTAATGCGTGCATATTGAGTTAGAAGGTAACACCACAATAACTGGCGGAAGAAAAGGTGGTTTTTTTGGGAATTTTTTTAAGCGAGAGAAAACAGTTTATGTAAAATTCATTGAAAAGACTTTATTATATATGTTTTAATCCTCATCCGCCCCTTGTGTCAATTTGACACAATTGTCCCAAGTAACGATTTATTATTCAGACATTTGTGAGGACACTTACTTGAATCACTATGATTTTTATTTTTTTAACATAGAAAAAATCACCTACTTTTCGGCCAGTTACTGTGGTGTTACCCTTCAATTTCAATTGCCAAACAAAATGCTCGCGCACGTTGATGGAAGGTTGGTTAATAGATTTTGATCTTTGCCCCTCACCATTATGCCAGGAATGTAAGATGGTACAGTCTCAAAGAGTGCTAGACTGGCCGTGTGGGCTGAAAGGACCGCGTGCACCGCCAAAAAGAGACTGCCGACCGTAATGCTCAGCCCGCCACAAAGGCAACAAAGGACAACGTACTTCTTGCAGTAACCGCCTTCCCCGGTGTTGCCTGTAAAATTAAAATCGGTCATTGATAGCGGAGAGACGACGCTCGGTGGAATTAAAAACCGACAGGGGAGAAGCGCTTGACGCGCGGGGGACACGGTCGAGAAATTTTGAATGGCGCGCCGCGGATGTTTCCGTCGTCGAAAAACGAGAGTGTTTCGGTCCGGGGGCGTAATCTCGCGCGGAATCTTTCCGCCCTGCTATCGCCTCGAAGGATCTCTGGGAAAGTCGAAACGGGCCCGAAGGATATTTTTCGGTGGCCAGAACGAATTCCTTTGTACGACTATCGACCCTTTTCAGAAAAGGTCCTGCACGACTTATTCCCCGTGGTGCTGGCTCCTTCTTTCACGGGATAATGATTGTCCTTGCGTGAGAACCCAACAACGGGAATGGCTGATCTGACCACAATGAGAAACGTGCCGTAAGCAAGATTCGAGGAATCTCTCTTGGTGTCTGATTATCCTCCGAATCAGCGCGATTCTCGCTCTTGTTCGTTCGCCCCGCGCTTTCTAATCGGTTATCGTTAAGAGGAAATCACCATCCGCGAGCGCGCAGCCCTAATTAAACAATTTGTTCTCCTTCCACGATGTCGGTCGCATTCAATCTTCTCGCAGCCAATCACGTCGGCTACTTGGAAACGTGCGTCGCCCGAGCGAAATTACCTCCACTCGATGCGAATATCGCGCGGGAGCGACTAAGGGGTGGCTTTTTTGTTAGACTGTTATAGAGGCATTTCCATTCTCTGTCATTCAAGCTCGACTTTTGTTGTCAAAGCTTGCAATTCAGTCGATTACGCTGTATTGGAAATTCCTTCAATGAATCCCCAACGATGGAAGCAGCGAGCGTGCGTCGCTTCAAAGACAATGGAGCCGATTCCGTCTCTGTTGCTCGCGCGCGCGCGCGGTACCGAGCCGACGGACTCGACTTTTTAATCAGGTTTCCCATTAATAAAGAAGAGCACCGAGTCCTTTTATAACGCGAACACGGAACAAGCGAGGAGATCATCTTCCGTAATTAAAAATCTAATTATTTTCCTGCCGGCGCGCAATATATGCGAAAAATGTTGTAAAGTTGCGTCGGAAACATTCCCTCGACACGAAAACAGTTAGATTCTTAATCCCACGGTTATACAGCCTCGACTTTTGTCCGGATTCGGCGATTCAACCCCGGCGAAAGACGGATTTCGGCTACGTATATACATTTCTTTTGGAAAAACTGGTTTGCTCGAGCTTTGTCAAAGAAAGAACTCGGTATCCCAGGTTTTCGTTTCAATGACTTCAAAATCGTTTTTCTTTGGCTTGAATACGCGCAACTCCGCCGCAACAGTTTATTGCACCTTCCATTGAAAGCGGCACGGATGCCTAGGAATACCTGCTGCCTTTGGTGAATGCAACAGGGGAACAATTGAAGGTAGAAACGTTGACATGCACCTGTGCTACCTGAATCGGTACGCTTGCTATTATACTTAAGAAGGAACCTAGTTTTCGTGCGAAGCGAAGCGAAATTGTTGTCCGAGGAGCGACGCGAAAATAAACTGTATTTTGAGGGTGAAAGAAAACGGCAAATTCTCCGATTTTCGGGGAAAAGGCAGCCCCAGGGTACCGTAGATCCAATGGATAAAACTCTCTTCTATCTTTTGCTCGGTCTGCACGATCTGCCTCGAAAACCACTCGATTTGCTATGCATCGAAGCTGAATGTTTCAGATTTTATCGCGCCACCTCTGGTATAACGTCGACCATATTTTACGAAGAAACTTGTCGATACCTATTTATAAGACAACCTTTCGTCATCCGCGTGACCTTCCGCGACACCGAGGCGTATTTCTCACCGGCAGAAATAGAATGTTGTTGACAGACAATGTGTGTCCATCCCATCGAATGAGATTTTCGAGTCTTCGTCAACGTCTCAACGAGACAGATATTAATTTATATTCATGCGAAAGCACGTTCTACCGTCAATAATTTCTATTCCCTCGAACGAATGCGAAATGTGCAGTAGGTGCACTCGAGGGAATTAATCGTCGCTTGGACCGAGTTTGTTGTACCCAAGGCGACTTAATGGAATAACTAACAAGCAGATTATGCGGGCATGCAGATCGACGGCTGATGCGGAATGGGGTTGCGGGGGGTTGATTGATAAATTAACAAGGAGGGTTAATTGGCATACCGCAGGGGTGAGGGTAATGCGATCTCGGCAAGTGCGCGTGGTTTGCCGGGTGCGGCAAATGGGAATGCGAGTGTGCCGCCACTGTGAATGGATAACCCTGGTTGTCCATTTCCATTTCCGTTCCGAGCCGACATCGCACTATTTGGAACACCGAATATCCATCCATCGCCCTCTTTTTCGAAGCGCCGCGTTCCGGTCAAAGTTCGCTGTGGCCTTCCTCGAGACTTCGGTCACACACGCACACGAACTCCCTCTCTCTCTTGTCTTTGTCAACTAACACGTGGCAGTCATGGCCAATGTTTCCTTTCTTCAAACGTCAAACAACGCGAGATTTTCAGCGTGCGTTACGTTGCGCGATCGCATCGCGCGTTATGGGAACAGGAAATCGCGTGAGTTTGCACGCGATCGAATCGAAGGCGAACCACTGTCTTCTTCGTCGCTTTATGGTCTACGTTTGCGCATCATATGTCACCACGCAGAGAACTTTCCTCAAGGTCAGCACTTCGGTGTTCACTTTCTCGTTGATTTGAAAACAATCGCGCATAATCATCGCCAAATGGTAGGATTAATACTGCCTCTCGACAGGGAATGTATCATTCAGCACGATCACGGTGTAAACTTTCACGAGTTTGACAATGTCCGAAAGTAATTATCACCAGGACGATGACGATGATTATCTTCCACGCGAATCAGGCGATTCTTCAAACGCCGTGTTCTTCTTCCCCGCGAACCGTTAGACCGCTCGAGACGAATGCGAGGGCACAACAACTTGAGAGATACTCCACGAGATCTCTGTTGCTCTGCACGCTCGGGGTGTCCCACAGGTGGTGGTGGTAAGCTCAGGTGGTCGAAGCCCAAGCTTCGGAATTCCTTTGAAAAGGCTCCCACGATGGCATTCCTTCCACATCCATTCAGCAGCACGGATCAGCGAGGTGGCAGCGAACGTAAACGAATTGTAGCTTGTTGTTCGATTCACAGCATTCTTCGACACGATGCTTCTGCTTCTCGGTTGTTGCGAGCATCGACTGGTCGATATACCGTGACGATTCGAGCGACTCGACGCGGTCGAGGGTAGAAATTCGACGGGGGTTGTTCCTCCAAGCAAGTAGAATCGGTCAACGCCGCGTTACGGTGTCGATAACGTGTCTCGGCCATTGATAACGTGGACCGCTAACCGCTATGGCTGCGAATCTTCTCGCGATACTGCAGGCTCATTCTGAACATCGTCGCACTGAATATCTAGGGATGGAGCTAGTAGCTATCTACTGTTTATGCTTCTTTCCATTTTGAGCTTTGGCAAAATGCTGGCTGGGCAAGTTGAATGCTCGCTTGAGGCGGAAATTAAGGGAGGGTGGAAAGAGGATTTAGATTTTGGGCGGTTTTGCCATATTTTTGATATTTAAAGTAGCGAAAAGATTGTCTGAGATATTTATTCCGTATAAGTATAGTATTCTTAGTATCTGTATAAATAAAAATACGCGAAGGGTATAAAGGTTGTCGAGTCCTGGACAAGTAGCAACACTTACATCGATCGGAAGACGTTGTTTCGTATCGTCTGGTTGGTCTAGGTGGCGGTCTAGGGGGAAGCGCAGGAGGTTGATGTGTTCTTGACGTCATTTCAACGCCAGCATCGCTTTCACCCTCTTGTCCTCTCTTGTTTCCTCCAGTTTGCACCACATGACATTGACATTTGCTCTTCGAAGGAGCGGAGACCTAAATGTCAAAAGTATCGCTTCATAAACTATTCCAATCGTAGCTGAGAACAAACTCTTTTGGAACATAACCCTTTAATACCCCAACCCTTAAATCGTAATCTCAAAAGCGTGTAACTAATATATAATTGTATTTTGTTATCTTAAAGTCAACGTATTGAGTTGATCTATAGAGACCCGCACATGGTCAATAATATTGATCAATACCAATCCTAGTTTGCCAATACAGTATTCTCTCGCTATAAGCTCGCTGTTTTCGTCGTTCTATCGAGCAATAGTATGTGTAAGGCACATATTCGTGAAGGTAATGGAATAATGAAATCGATAGCTTTTTGTACGTCGTCAATGACTAAACGGCGAGCTTATAGCGAGAGAATACTGTATTAATGTCAATACTCATGAATACCTTTCTATTTAATCTTTCTAATATCTTTCTTGTTTTCTGTTTCTCAGTCTCAATATCAATCCCATCATCAATATCGACTGCACAGGCTTAATAATACTGTCAATACCGATAAATACTGACGATATTCTTGGCCCTGTGCGGACCGTTTATAAATTATTCGTCGTTTTAATGCCTGTTTCATAGTGTAACATTGGGCACTAATAAACTAACAAGGAACACTATTTAACTAATAATAAGATCATACAAGTTTTTTCTATAAAAATCAAAAGTATGTGACCCAAAGTTCATAAAAAAGTAATTAAAGTAATAATATGTAAGAAATAGCAACAGTCGAGGATAAAGAAGAGGATGTAGAATACTAGGAGTTAAAGGGTTAAACTCCAAGTTCCATCACACAATTTTTAATTAGGAGTTGTTAGATTTTCAAAAACCATTTCAAGAAAATCACCTTTACCTGAATCGAGTCGACTCCAATGAGAGACGCATTTTTG
Organism: Perdita meconis; assembly: GCA_030770465.2. Classification (NCBI taxonomy): domain Eukaryota; kingdom Metazoa; phylum Arthropoda; class Insecta; order Hymenoptera; family Andrenidae; genus Perdita; species Perdita meconis. Next base: position 7,529,563 of record JASKOS020000004.1, read on the forward strand.
GTATCGTTAGCCTGCGGATGCTGATGACTATGATTATGTATGTGTCCATGATGATGACTATGGTGCTCCAGACTCGACGGAGCTCTATCTCTTTGCCGGGAATCGGGGTGGCTCGCGTGCAGCGAATGCACTTGTTGCAGATGATGGTGGTGATCGTGAACGTGATCCAAGCGACTGTGCGTCCTCGTGTTGGCGTTCGAGGAGGACGACTCGCAGGATATACCGGAGCTGACGTGATGATGATTCACGCTAGAGTGTCCAGTTAAACTCCCTGACGAGCTGCCATGGTGATGACCGGCCAACGGCGTAGTGGAAAGACTGCTGTTCGCGTTCACCACGTGTCGATGAACCGCCGGCGAACCGCCGTGGTTTAGCATACTCGAATTCGACGAGGCTCCGCTCATCGCGCTGGAGTTGCCATGATGATCGCTGGCGAATCCCGAGTTGGAGGCGTAATGACCGGCGAGGCCGGCACCGGCGCTGAGACGACGATGGCTCGTGGGCGAACTTCTGTGACCCATCGTCGCGGACGCTGAAAGTGGATTTGGGTGGTGATGGGCGACCGGGTTACCGGCGGTCGGTTGGCTTCCGTGATTCATCGAGGCAGAACTAGAGCTGCTCAAAGAATTTCCATGAACGTGGCCGGCGAGACTCGGCGCCAGATTCCCGTGATGATGTCCTGTCATTCCTTGCGGGCCGTGCGGGTGATGCACAGTTGCCGGTCCGTGATGATGGGTTACGTTCGTGGTTTTCGTGTTCCCATGGTGATGATGAGTGTGTGGCCGCTGGTGCTGTTGAAATCCCATCAGGCCATCGCCGGCGTCCAAATTCGCACCGCTTCGAAAATTGTCGGTGTGCTTGTGGACGTGCGCGTGCCCATCCCCGTGGAAGTGTCCGTGGACGTTGCGTTCCGCCGACGTCGGCTCGTGATGATGCTGATAAGGGTTTAAGACCTGCTGAATATTCTTCAGTTTATCTTTGCCCGTGGCGGCTTGCTTTGCCGATAACCCGCCGTGATCCTCCAACTGCTTGTCCAGATCCTTCGCGGGCGTTTCGAGCAGCGCCGAACTAGCCTCCAACAAAGGGCTAGGGCTTGAGGTTAGGCTGTGTTGGTTATCCTGCAGGCTACCGGATTCCTGAACCCTTCGCGCCGCCTCGAACGCCAAGTTTCGCGAGAGATCCAAGTTCCGCGGGCTGCACGAGAGGTTGTGACCGTGCCTCGACAAGATGACTTGACCCTGACCTTCCATCGACCTCGAGTTCGGCGACAGACCCGCCTGATGCTCTAGTATATCGACGTTCCTGCTGTTCTCCAAGTTCATCTGTTGACTTTCCTGATGCGACAGCGGACTCTCGAGCCGTCTGATCGGTTCGAAGGCGCTCTGAAGCGCCTCCAAACCTCTGGGCAGTTCCTGGCTGTTGGAAATTCTTGTACTCCCTACGCTCCGCTCGATTCTGTCCCTCTGCGCTCTCATGGAATCGATGCTACTTATTGCGGAGCATTGACAAGGGTGTTGTGGACTCTCCGGAATGTCCAGGTCAGTGGTTAATTGTGGCTGGGACATTTTAGTACCTGAAATCACGATCGCGCAAAGCGACCACAGCGATTAAATAATTGCCACGAATTGTTGACGCTATGCAACATCGATAATAAACTCCTCTCGTCTAATCGCCAAGTTCAAACAACAAGTGAGCAATCGCAAGCAATTTACGGGTCAATCGTTACGCGGTTGCAATCCTGAATGACCTTTACTTGACATTGAACAACCTTGAAGCGACTTTAAATTGTCGCGACACGAGTGCAACTTAGTTGCAGCGAATATTAGGTTTGAATTTGGCGTCTTAACAACAACATGGGGCTTAATAACATGTGTAGCAGTAACAGCTTCTCGAATATATTCTTATGAATTTACATGCAAAGTCATCTATAAACAGAGCTATGGAGGAAGCCAGCACTCATATTAATGATATTGATCCATATTTTCTATCATTAAATAAATTTTGTAAGATACTAATAGATTAGGAATTTACTGTACACATTTTAATTTAAGAGAGGAGCTTCATTAAGAATGCTGTAATAGTAGCTTTTTGGGAATTTTTTTCGCAACAAAGACAAACCGAATCTTTACAAAATTGTAGGGGTATTTTATTCTACATTGAGGCAATAATAAATTTTTTTTATTCATAATTGATAGCTTCAATGTTGCTATATTTATACATAATCTTGGTAGTGCCACGCCGCTGGTTTGTGCACAAGCATGTCTGCCATAGCACTTTCAATTCTGGTTCGAAACAAAAAACCAATATTATTCTTAATTTTTATGTAATTATATTTTATAAAAAGTGTGAAATTGGAAAAATTTTCGACTTTAAGAGAGGAAGTACGATTTTGACGAAAAAATGTACACTTATTTATAGAAAAAACTTGTGTAATTAAATCTTTTTATAAATATTTTTAATTCATCGAAAATGTAATTACATGAAAATAAAAATACAAATTGATTTTTTTTGCTTCAGGCAAGAATTCAATGTTCTATGTTGCACAGAAACCAGCGGCATAGCGCTACCAAGATATGTAAATATAGGAACATTGGAGTAATTAATTGTGAACAAAAAAAATTAATTGTATAGTCTGAGTGTAGAATGAAACACTTCCAAAGTTTTGTAAAGATTCGGTTTATTTTTGCTGAGAAAAAAATTCTCAAGAAACTACTATTACTTTAGTGTTCTAAACGAAGTTGATTTTTATACTGTGAAAATCTGGTCCTTTATGAACACTTTAAAAAGAGTTTCAAGTGAAAATTCGAATAATTACGGAAATTATAGCGCTGAAGTAACTTTGAGTGCATAGTCGAGTAACGACTTCACTGTTCGGTACTAACATAAATATAACTGATTTCTATGGGTACAGGCCCCTTTTCCATGACTGTATTGAATATATTCATTTGAATGAATGTATGAAATTATTTTATTTTTGTACCGGGAATCGCGTAAAGTATCTGAGGAAATTAGGCAAACCATATACATATACATACATATTAGAGAAAAAGCGACTTCAAACTTTGAAAGCATTTATTTCGAAACAATATTTTTTAACACCGTGTACATCATAACTTTTGAACGAATGAAGATTTTCATTTAAAATTTTAACTAGCAGGGTAGGATTCCATCTTCTACAATGTAGAACTTCCGCATCAGCATTGGATGATTGTGAAATTTTTTAAAAACCATTAAAGAAGACTTTTTCCGTAAAAATGTAAATAAAAGATTGATTCGTTTGCAACTTTCTCAATTTTTATTTATATTCGTCACCAAAGTTCCAAATTGTAGGTTTTGGTATAAAAATTATTCACCCTAAAGTATTTTGGTTTCGTATGATTAGTTCACCTGAAACTACGTACGCCGGCTGCAGCAGCCTGCTATTAAGGGTCATCTTTAATGCTTCATAACTTCAACAGTTTTAAACATTTTAATGATTTTTTTGTTTGTAATTATTTTCAAATGTGCCCATGAGTTGTAAAATGTACCGACATAATGAATATTTAGTATCTGAGAAATTCAGTACAAAATAAACCACTGATTTTACTCGCCCAATAGTGCTATACCGCGTTAAGTCAAAGCATCGATTCCTGATTGCAACTGGTTTGTCAACCGACGCTTCAAGGCGTTTGCGTTTTCCGATGATCCGCGAGGAGTCAACAGCCGGTTAAAAGAACTAACGAATCCCCCAATTACAACTCAATGTACAAAGCAATGGGATGATGCTAACTCCATGCCGAACGTGGAAAACTTTCGGAGCCTATTAGCGCCTTCCGTCGTTAAAACTTTTCGAATAGCTTTCAGGGAACTTATATAAATATCTTGGCGAATATTAGACGATTCTTTTCTTGAGTTGTGAAGAGCGGCTTTTCACGGTCCGCTATTGTACTTATTTGAAAGAATCCCACTGCTCCTCCCATAACTCGCGCTGCATTACCTTGTTAAGAAATTGTTGCGAATTCCGATAATAGGCGCCGTACGGAAACTGTTGTTACGTCTTTTATTACAGTCGTCAAATTTCTCGGCAGTATATCGCTTTAAATGGAGAGTAATTGCGCGTAGTTTTAGCACCTCCATGAAAATTAATAGGACGACACGCGAGATTAAACCAAACTACGAATTGCATCGATCAACGGGATCGCGAGCCTCGTTTTTACGATCGTTATCGGTTAGACTAGGTATTTTACGGCGAACGAATTGCGAGCGCACTACTGAATTATCTACCGTCGACTTTCAACATTCGCCTGGTTCGCGGTAGAAACGACGAAATAATCTATCGCGCTTTCGGTCCGCTAATTAGCCGTTATCGGTGACGGACAGCGAAAGCTACTTTCGTCTACTTTGCAGAAAAGAATCTGCTTAGGCTAATGGCCCTCCCTCGCGTTTCACCTGCAAAATCGATCGCATCGGCCGCCACCTCGACGCTCGTTCGGTAACGAGCATCTAGTTACGGCAAACCAGTCCGAAGTACTCCTGGTGAGTACAGTCAGTGACTCTGCTCGGCCACTCACATTCCTCGTATCTCGTTATACGAGCGCAAACGCTCCGAAGGCCATGGTCAAGTTCGATGCCGATGGCGTTGCACCGACGCGGTTCAGTTTTTCTTGTCGTTCGACGATCTCCCGATCCGGGGGAAGAATGGGAATACTTCGCGGCACGTGGATTTAATTTCGTTCACGCAGAACGGACCGACGATGCCGATCCCCCCTTTTGCAGACGTCGTGTTCCAGACGGTTCTCATCGAATACCTGCCTTGTAAAAACTTTCTCGCGGTGTTTATACGTGGTTCGTGAAACTGATGTAACACCGGCGCGATTACTATTCGGATCGAGGAGAACGGAGAAAGAAAATTGCATCGATTTGCATAGATCACCTGGGTTTGAGACGACCGCGGGACCTTTATCGGAACGTCAGGAGCTGTTAATTTCTATCATTCAGATAAGCTATCTACTTTGCTCCACCTTGCCGCGAGTACCGGTTTCCTCGTCACGGATACGCGGAGCTCACCTTCGACAGTTTCGACTCCGACATTTAAAGGATAACGCGAATATCGAGAGCCGCGGTTCGTTATTTCGTTATTTCGCGGCGCGGCGACCTATACGGCACCGTGAGAAAAATCTCGCGGCGCCGAGCACTCCCAAGCCTTCAACCCATTTTCCGCGACGTCCGCTCGCGAGCCCACGCGAACGCTCGCGAGGGCAGCTCCCGAATGCGGCATCGAGCGAACAAGATAGCGGCGGCTCACCTGCGCGATCGAATATTCAAGTGCTCCCGTCTGCTCTGCCGGATCCTCTCAATCACTGTCTCCCGGTGACGCTCCTTCCGCATGCCCGACGATCGGGCCACGAGATCTATTTTCGCCGCGCGCACTTTGTCCCTTGGTCTTCCCACTGGAATACCGCGGCACCTCGCGAGGCGTGCGCATTTTCGAATCGTCACTCCACGCGTGGCGCCAAAAAAGACGACCTCACTTACACGCGTGCACGTACACAATTCCCGGCGATGCACCGCGACACGGAGGACACGCGGAACGCTCCTGTTGCATCTCCGCCGCGAGGATCGCGGACGGACCCCGTTAATCCGATCGCGAGAAATTCGCGTCGGAACTGTCCCAACCGTTTCGCGTAACGGGCGAAAACGAAACGGTACGAGGAGCGGCTGGGAGCGGAGGGAAGCGGGCAGAGGATAGGAGTGGAGCGCGATGTCGTGAGAGACTGAGTCGGTGCCTTCCACCTTCACTGCCAGCCGTTCTACCTTGGAATGTGCCTTTGCCCCCGTCCGAGCCCCTCTCCGCTGCTCCACCGGGCCCGAACACCGAGCGAGGGGCCCTCGGGTCCCCCGACCGCCGCGCCGCGGTCCCCGCTACCCCCCCGCCATTCGGAGCTGGACCGCCGCGCCGATTCGGTTCTGGAACCGCGAGTGTCAGGCCCACCCACTCTTCCTCTTTAACTCGCTGGATAGGGTAGATCGTTCTAGCGGAATCAGGGCCGTATGAAATTCGCAATATCTCCTGGAGCAACGGTCCCTCGATTGAACGCAATCCCTGACTCGACGCTTATACCAGTGCCGTAATCGAGACGATTCCACGTTGCGAAGGGCTCTCTAGGTACTCAGGAAACCTCGTCCCTCAGGTATGGAAAGGAATTCAGGAAATTTTCGTGGAACCAGGTATTTGCAGATTCTATACAAGAAAGGACAACGAGTTTCCGGGGTGTACAAAAGATTAGGCAGGTAACAGCGCACAGTTCACTCGGCTCATGAGCGTTTAAAGCGTAAGGGTATAATTTTCAGGGAGGCAACGGCGAGGCGATTCCCGCGAGCTTTAGGGCCCTCCAACTTCATTCTCTTCTGTTCTATTAGGGCAATTACTCTGGGAGACGGGTAATTGACGATAACGACGGCGTTCCTGATTATCCTTGAAATTTAGTTATAAAAATTCCTCGCCGGTTACATATCTCAGGGTACGAGTTTCCCTTTATCGAACGAGTTCCTCGTCCTCGAAGGACCGCGATGCGATGGTCTCTTACCGATCGATCGTTGGTTTCTTCGTGGCTGTTCTCGCCTGAATTATTTATTGTTTATTTATTTATTTATCAGGTTCACGGGTACAAAACCCTTTGGGGTACATGTAACAAACAAAAGAGAGAAGAACTAGAGAAGGTTAAATAACTTGATTTAAGGATTTTTCAAATGTAGAAAGTGAGTCGTTAGAAAAGTCAAGAGAAGAATAAGAATCATACATCATAATTATGCAGGGTGTTCAGAAAGTCTGGAACCGTCAAATATTTTGAAAACGGAACATTTTTGAAAAAAATGTTTTAGAGCAATCTTTTAAAGTTTTAAAGATTCTATTGAATGGTCGTATTAACTTTTAGTAGAGAAGTCGAGGTCAAGTCAAAGTCAACATGATTTTTTTTTAATGGAATACCCCATTTTTTATCATGCAATGTTAAAGCTGGCAGTGGAACCTTTTCAAAACACTAGTTGATGACCTATTTCTGTTGCAAATTGCCTGAGTTCTGAGCTTAAAAATGCTTCGATGCTGTCAGCCTTATTGTTAATATTATCCAGGGTGCACGGTGTAGAGGTTTCTTGATTAGACTTCGCACATTCATGGTCCTTACGTCTAGGCTTAGGAAGGGCGATTTTAGCATTAATACGCTTTGAGCATTTGAGATTTAGCATTAATATGCTTCAATTTGTTAAATGTTCGAATTGTCTTCCGCCTGATTCTTGACAATTATTGGCAATTTTTAACAGAAGTGGGTCATTAGCAAGTGTTTTGAAAAGGTCTCACCGTCAGCTTTAACATTGCATGATAAAAAATGGGGTATACCATTTAGAAAAATCATGTTGATCTTGATGTGACCTTGACCTCTCCACTGAAAGTTATACGGATACGACCATTCAATAGAATTTTTAAAACCTTAAAACATTACTTTAAAACATTTTTCTCAAAAATGTTCCGTTTTCAATACATTTGACCGTTTCCAGACTTTCTGAACACCCTGTATGTTTAATACAGGTAAATTGTCCATAAAGAGTGTGGTGAGAATTCGTGAAAAACAGAGTGCGATTTTTGAAATTTCTAGATGGTACATAAATCTTAAGAAGAGATAAAAGTTCAATATAGATTAAGGGATTATTAACAATTTTATATGCAAATAGAACATTGCACATTGCATGTCTCCTTCCCAGCGTCATTTAAATTGTTTTTAGAAAGAATCAGTTCATAGTTCCGAGATGATTTAGGGTAAAAAACCCAATTACTGAGACTTTAACAAATAAACCTGAGATTATTGTATACTTTTTATATTCATTAGTTTCAAAAATATATTTCGATAGCTATCACTAGACTGCATATGTTTATACATTTATGACAATTTTAAATAGACCAAAATCGATATGGCTGGTGCTGGATGTTAAAATAGAGAAAATTTTGAAAACATACTTAAAGTTACAACGATTAGAAAATTAGACTCACAATTATACAAGTTTAAATTCGTTACGTGTACATCTAAAAATTTTATTTTGCATAAAGATCCGCAGCCTAGCTATCACTGTTACCCATAAAACATTCTCGATCGAATTACTGACATCCCAATTACTGCCACCTAACTATATAGTGTCACTTCCTTTAAAACTTATTTTTTTTTTTTTTTTAATGAAAGCATATTGTATACGAATACTTGTGAAAAATATATGCGAACATAAATATTTACTTGTGTAGGTACATAATCATTTGTGGAGAAGTTCGTAACTAAAACAGTGATTAAAACGCTTTGTACCATTCACTGTCACCCAAATATTAATTTAAAAAACTTAATGAATCGCTGAATGATGATCAACGTCATTTTCTGTGATCTTTATATTATATAAAACATTATATTTTGACACGTTACAGCGAATTCTTATTATTGGGCTTTGTGACCATTCGGTATTTTTACCAAAGATTATTTTTTTATTTTTTCGGTAAAAATACCGGATCAATAACAGCCGAAAGTAGCATCCACAAAGTTTTGTATTTTTGTCGCTCCGTTGAACTTCTAATTTCAAAATATCTACGGCGTAACATCAATTTAGCTGAAAGTAACGGCAAATATACAAGACTTTATGAACGCTGTTTTCGGCTGTTACCTATTCAATAACAAGACTGAATCGGTCAAAAATCGTATGTTTTTCTTTGTTTTTCTTTTATTCGCTTTGTTATTATTTTGTTTTTATTGCGTGTGCCGTAAATTCGTGTCAATATTGAGTTATATTTGTTAATGAATGAATACATTAAATTAAAGGAGAAATTATATATAGAGTATTAAAAATAAGCTGATTTTTGCGAACTTTTTACAAAAAATTTATTAAAAGAATCATTATGAAACTTTCGCTACTATATGTATACATATATCACAATTACTGTAATTTTTTAACTATTTTGTTTTTTCTGTTCGGTAGCAAGGAAGTCGTCGTTTTCACTCTTCCAATCAACTCGAAAATTCTCACAATTTTATAAAAATTAATGGAAAAGGAAAATTAAAATATCTTTTTCTATTAAGTGAATTACAGTTGGAATTACACATTAAATTTTCGTTAATTTTGACTTCTTAATATTCATTTGCTATTTTAAGTAAAACAGCATCAAGTGGCAGTAAGTACCATCTCCCTAACTTCATTTGTACCATTAATTTTAACCCACCCTGTATACTGTTTGTAATTGTTTTATTGCATCGTGCGCATCGAATGCACGGCTTAACGAAACGTCGAAAAGCGTAACGGGATATTGGTCATCGATGTAGGTTTAAATGGATCGTTGAGAGCGAAGACTACAGGACTTTTCATTGTCACCCGACCGCGATTTGCTCCACATAAATATCCTATACTAAAAACAATAGAACACGAAGGCTAGTGTTTATCTACATAACGTGGAAGCGTGAATGTTTGCTGACTCACCTACATGAATGATCGTTGAATAGCCATTTCTGGACCGAACACGAACAATGAAGATTATATGATTGTGTGACGAACCGCACAGCCAATATCCTTGCAGAATATTTTAGCGAATGAAGGTTCGCCCTAGCTATTTCCAGCATTGGGATTCCGATTTGGCAATATGTGCATTTTAACAAACCAGTTGGATGAGGATTTCAATATCTCTCGGTGCGAGGCAAAATAAAGGAAGCCAATTTTTGTAAATAAATGAAAGTGATGTGTCTATCAAAATTGGAATACGATAAAAGAATTTTCTTTTTCGCAAGCAACTATGATATGTAAAATTTAAAGCTTGTTGATTCGGAATATGGAGATGTATCGGTCGTTTCGCAAGATATTCGTTGATTGCAATATGGCCCCGTATTCTTTATTCGCATTCTCACGGCGCACGAAAGAAAGAAAGAACTCTCCAAGTACAATAGGCAGCGTAATTAAGGGTCAAAAGTTTTTAGCTTCATTAATTACGCGAACACTTCAAACGATGCCATTATCATCCCGAGAATGCTGCAAGCAAAACGGTTCACTGTGCATAATGTAGTTTCGTCTTTCCTCGGGCCTCGCCGGGTCATTTTTCTGAATCAATTCGAGAAAAATAAAAACTACGAGTAGCTTAATTGCGACTGACCCGTAATTATATTTAAAACAAAGTGCGAGCCATTGAACTGCGATTTTGTTTACTTTTGATTCTACGACAGTAAACGCGAGCAATCGAAAATTTATTTATACGTTCAAAGATGAGATATTTCATGAACAACCAAAAAACAAAGTGTTAATGAATTGTAACTTTGTTATAGTCTTGACAGAGTAGTTATCTAAATTGTAATCAAATGAATAATATTTGTGCGTTGCAATTATGCAATAAGGATAATAAAAATAAAGCTCTACGGAGATAAACGTTAAAAAATTGATCGGATTAATGACTCACGGTAGGTAATCGGAGCTTCGGAAGAGAAACCGTAGTTCGCGGTGCCGTTTGCAGATGGCGACACTGACTCTCGCGACTGGACCAGCGTTTGATTTGATGTTTTCTTTCTCAAAAGTGTTCGTCCATGTGAAGTGGTGCGTATCTTCGTTAATTGGCAGTTAATTTGTGGTAATTAATAGGCAGAAGTTAAAGTATACACACGTTCAAACGTTCACAAATTGCTACTTTTAGAGTTAGGCGTCGAAGTTTCATGAAGTCCTGCCTGATGACGCACAAGGTGGGTTTAATTTCGCTGTTATAATTGTCGTAACTGAAATACCTAAGAGTCTGTAAATGGCGGGAAATAGCTCCGGAGATTTACGATGAAATACGATCGTACAATGTTTCAGAAGTATGAAAATTGGTACAAGTTTAATAGAATTCGGAATCGATAGTGAAAAATGAATTCACAGGACGGATCAATATTCGAAAATTAATGATCGTTCTATTTAACGTTGCAATCGGAATCCAATATGTCAGCCATTAACGATTCTTGTGTCTGATTGCCGGCTAAATATGACGTACGCCGTTTTAGTTTTTATCGTGTTTCAAATGCGTAAGTACTTACTTATATTACGCGTAATTCAAACGACCTGTTAAACAATATTACAAGGACGTGCATAATTGTAACTTGTTTATACGATATCAAGAAATAAATGCGTCATCAGATCTGGGAAAATTTTCTTCGGAATAAATGTAATCAGAATAAACTTTGATCCTGTTTTTCTCCTTTTAAAAATCTGTTTTAGTACAACTTGAAATAGCACATTATTATAAATGTGAACAATGAAATTTTTACAATATGTTAAGGAATAACAAACTTAATACTGACTTCTTTATATTTTTCTTAAAATTAGAACAGTTATTTAAAAATATAAAATGGAAAATCGGGTCAAACAGACTCGAAGAGCACAGCAGAGTTAATCAGAGATTAAATAATTACGAAACGAAGTAAGTTAATATCTGCAAAAGTATTTTAAGTGCACTGCGAGTTACATTTAAGTCAGAGAGATGATTACAGTCACCATCTGTTATAAAGATTTTTAAGCATTTCTTAGGAACTTCAATAATTCAAGGTTCAACTTATCGTTTTTATACAGGGTGTTTCAAATTTTAATCTTTGTCAGTATATTCTATGTTCTATGGGTTTGAACAAGCAAAAAATATTATATAAACATAGGTTGCTTAGTGCTTTATTGAAAAGTTATAAACGAAAATACGGAATTAAAAAGGAAACGCGATATTTACACGGTTATAAAACAATGTGGAATTAAATTATATAAATAAATAATAATTCATTCACTGAGATGAAACAAAATACAAAGGAACTTTATACAGTAATAAATTTTAATGAAATTGAATATTAGCTACACTTACGAATATTAGTATTTAGGGTGTTGTGGTATATTTTATGCTATTTTTCGGATTTTTTTCAGCGAAAGCATAACATTTTTTTTTGTATTTCGTTTTTGCGAACATATTTATTGATGTTTCAAGTAGAAATATAATTTTTTTGAAGTAAAAATATTATTGGCTTACGCGATTTTGACCATGCCCTAACAAATAAAAAAAGCATCTTAATTAGTAGATATGCGGTTATGGTATGAAAAATGGCGGCTGTTTGAAGTTTGAATATTGACTTTTTAGTTTTTATTTCGTTTTTATCATGCTAAAAAATTATGAAAGAAGATAATGTTTTTGTATTAGTGTGGTTCATGCTATAGCGGAGTATCTGATGAAGATTTCCACCAAATTTAAAATTGACGTTTTGAGAAAAATTGCGTTTAACGTTTTGGCTATTTAAATGGAAATATGAATACTCATAATTATTCAGCCAATCTAGGTCTATACAAAACACCGTGTTCTTCCTCATATTTTCGAAGATGTATACTTTAAAAAAATGCAAGTAAAGTCGATCTTTTTTAAGGTTCTAAACCAGAATATCCCATTAAGTGATTTGTAGTAATAATTAGTATTAAAGAAAAATTGATATTAATTTAGTAACTACGGATATAGCTTACCTAAAATTACATGTACACATCGCTTAATCTTTCCCTTTAAATTCCGTATTTTTGTTTCTGCGTCGAGCTGATCAAAGCCAACATTTCTACGTACAGAGAAAACAACTTGTTCATATAACATTTTTTCTTGTGTAAAAATGTCCCATAAAATATACTAACAAGGTTTGTCTATTAAAACCTGGAACACCCTTATAACATTGAATATTTGTTCGAACATTGAAACGCAAGTAGAAGACTTTCCCCGATACATTTCAATTAACACGTCGAAGCGTTGACTTTGTAAACAGTTTACTTTTTTTTGCGGTGATCCGCGACTGGGGAGCCAGGTCGACCGGCGTGTATATATTTTTAGAGTACACTCGTCCGTCTTTGTTGACGTTTTTTCCTCTCGTTACGTTCGATGATATCAACGCTCTGGTTAAGCGCTGCGCGCATACCTCAGTTCCCTTTTCTCTTTCAAACCAGAAATATGTGTGTGGTTCCTACGTCCAGTGTTCTTGCTGCCTCCATTTCGAAGATTATGCTTCGATCGGTCCGACAGAATATTTTAAGAGACGGCTTGATGGGAACCGACAATCTTAATCGACCTATTTTCCCCGACTCGCGCTTCAAGATATTTCTGTGATGTTAGTTTTTGATTCACCCTATGTGTATCCCCCGGGGAACGTGTTCACGTGTTATCGCGCGCGTGTGCGTGTGTCTTCGTGATATTACTCGATCGAGCGAAAAATACATTTTTTTCTGGTGAGTTCTGCCGACTGAAATTCATTCGTTTGTATCTAACGATGCAGTACGGTTTTCTAACTGCCTTCTAAAGATCGCTTTGAAAATAATTTTAATACTCTTATATTTTTTAATTACTGCAGAAATGTAACTCGATTGATAGAAAAAAGTTGTACACCTTTATTACTTCTCTTTTCTTCACAATAAATTTCCAAAAAATGCTTAATTTTTTGGCGCGCAAACCGGAATGACCTTTTAATATAATGTAAAAGCTCCAGTAGTAGACAAGGCTCAAATAGTGGGCACGTTGAACGTTAAACGCTAAAAATAGAAATCAAAGGCGTTCTAACTACTTCAAAATAAGTAGATAAATGCTATGTTACTTTGAAGTGGATCTAACGCCATCGATTTTTATTTTCAGCTATTCACGTTCAAAATGTCCACTAACGGAGCATTTAACCTACGCGATCGGAAAATCGAGAAAAATCGAATTTTAAAATCTTTAATTTGGAATTTATCTGACTAAATTGCATAAAGATATAGACACAATTAATTACTATATATAATTAGTAGGCTGTGGATGTTTATGCATTCTTATAATGTTCTAAAATCCATAAAGATGTCTATAGATGCAAAAATACATGAAATATCGAAAATAAAATACATTCTACATAATATTTAGAAAGTAAAAGACAGTTTTATTTAAGTTGGTTTTCTTTTTCTATGCCTTTGAAAATATGAATTTGCATAAACATCAGTCTAGTCATCATGGTTTGCCATATTTATATTTTATTGAAAAATAAAATTGTGTCTTACGTGGTAAAAAATTCTGCCGGGGCGAACCTCCCCCTCTGCGCCTCCCTTTCTACGCTCTGTTTTTAATATCTTTCTTTCATTCTAATCATCAATCTCATCAATCTTACCTTCAATATCGACTGCACATGCTCAATAATATTGTCAATACCGATAAATATTGACAATATTATTGACATGTTGTTAATGCTGATCAATATTAACAATATAATTAATATTTATTGATATTATTATTATCGATACAGTTAAATATTTACAATACTATTAACTCTGTGCGGGTCACAATACGAGTGTTAATATGTATTTCATTTCCGCAACAAATAAAATTTCCCTTTCTATTGCAAAAAAGTTCCCACGTGACGAATCGCGAGTATTTCTGTTTTAACAGGTTAGTAGGAATGCTTGATGTGACCTCGTTTCATCGTTATCAAGTTTCAATAATGTTTATATAACATGAGTTGTCATTAAAGTTTCCTACTGTCTCCACCGAGCGATTATATTTTCGCTGAACGTCAATGAATCGTTGCAATTCTTGTAAACCGATTTTCAAACAATCGACCTGAAAAGCTTAGAGATCGCGTGTAAGTAGAAAAGACGAAGACTGTGCGTTGCTCGTCGGAATCGATTTTCGAGAGGCAAACCGAGCGGAAGCATCGGTAGTTGACCTGCCATTCGTTCGGGAACCGTTCTCGTTTTTCTCCTTCGGTTTCTCCAGACCGAAATGGCGGAGAATTATGAGCGGGTTATAGTTTTACGAGGAGGGGTCAACAGTTTCGCTAGGAAGCCCGCGGACTCCAGAAGCCAGCCGCTGGCCAAGGCCTTCGTATTCGGACCATTAGCCCAATACGGCAATTCGTCAAATCGGGAGAAATGTAGTATCAATAACGTCCCGCAGCTGCTGCCATCGAAGCATGCATTTTCCTGACGCGCAAATTGCGCGCGCGTACCAGCCTCTCTCTATCTCGCTCTCGCTCTCGCAACCTACACGAGCGACAATTGTTTCCGATTTTCCCGATCCCTCCTACCCGCGCGCCTCTCCCTCGGCCTCTCTCCCACCCTCTGTCGATCGTTTTTGTCCCGTCTCGATGTTTTTCCAGTTGTTTTGTCAGCGCGTAATCTGCGAATCGATCCTTCGATTGATACCATTCCACGGTGAATCTTCGATCGCTTTTTTTCGTCTCGATTTTCCCTCCGCCGTGTAACGCACTTTTAATGGCGTACTTCGATTTGATCGATTTCGACGACAGATTTCGTGAAAACTGAATCGTTCGCGGCAGTGACTTCAGTTCTTAAGTCGAGGGTTTCGTGCAAGATTTGTCAACGTTGAAGCCAAACATTAGTTGCTTAGTGGTGGGATCAATTCAACGACTTGTTCATTAATCAATATGTGTCAATTACCGAATATGTATCATGCTATGGTATCAAAATAACTTGTAATTGATATTAGTAAAATTTGTTTGATATTTTTTCGTGTAGTATCGATGCAAGATGCAATACAATTACGTGGTATTCATGGAGTGGAGATATCAGGATAAACGGCAAACTCCGTATATTGGTGACAATAAATCTGCGGGTCGTTAGGTTACTGTAATGTCAGAGCACTAGAGAGATAGGTACTCGCATCAGCCATTTTTAGGCCCCTTAGAGAGAAGAAACAGTAGAAAGGACCCGGTAAAACTGATATTAAAATCCACGTAAAAAATATTAATTTACTAATTATTAGTGTAACCAAGATAAATGTGATTTTACATCACTGTTATCTTTATTAAATCAACATTACAGCACGTGGTGTCATAGTGGCTTATGGTGATTTATGGAGACTTGTCTGGTAATTTATCCTTTCAACTGGACCCAATATGAAGGTTGCGTATACTCGTCTCTTTAGTTATGTAGTGCCTTAGTAATGTTACATTGTTATGTACTTCGCGTCGTTCAAGGTCATGAAACTATACCTCTACCGAAAATATTTTTCGGTCATTTTGAAGAAATCTTCAAAATATCTCTGAAACAACCGAACAATACCGATATTAAGCCCTGTGTCCACGGTCCAAGAACTCTGTCCAAGTTCTCAGAGACAGTTTCAGTAACTAACTGTTTATCCTGTTACAACAGGTTGGTTCTAGAAATTAGCAACTGTTATGGATAAATGGGGCTCGCAGCATTTTCCGTAACATGTTTTCGTCTGAGATTTTCAACCTGAATTGTCCCTTTTAACGATTCAATTTCCACTTACATTGAGTTATAATCCAAGTTAGAACTTGGATCGTGGATACAGGGCTTTATAGCGGTATTTCCAGTACCGGTAGTGTATAGGTGTCTATCAAACATACTACAATTGGTACGTATCGATACAGTACTCATTTGTTTGAATAGGTTTCAAAGTCTTGAAGTAACTACAGACTGCACCGTCAACTTGAAGCCGCTTCTTAATTTTAGAAAGAGTTAGATGCTTTAGGAAGACTTGTTGACGAAGAGAACGTGTTTCATATCTTTTCCTCTGCTGATTTTCTCCGTATTGCACTCCTTAACCCCTCCCATTTTGATTTAAAAAAGGATAGCAATTTCTCCCAAAGCATCTAACTCTTTCTAAAGTTGGCACGTCCGCTTTCCCCATGATGCGCAGTCTGTACTTACATGTCTATGGTCTCAAACTGCTTGTAAACTGACTGCATTGAAGATCAATACAGAAGTGCGAAACATAAATGTATCAATGACACCAAAAAGTCTCAGCCCCAACCCTATCACCGTCCCCTTCGACTTATTGTTAGATGCACGCGAGTATCGCGTAGAAGATATCTCGATGGGATTAAAACGCAATTCGATATCGCATTTTTCATCGTTATCGAAAAGCTAAACACGTGTCCGAAACGAACAGCGGGTGTCACCGTTAATTTCCTGCGGTTTCCATTCTCGACATCGTGCAGGACGGAACTCTAGGACCAATGTGTGATGTTTGCGGATAAATCCTCGTGGTTCACCAGCGCTGACCCTCTCCCGCGCCTTCTTTTTCTCTCTTTCTCTCTCTCGCCTTCTCTCGCCCGGATCTCCCCGCGCTCGCTCTCTCCTTGGGCCCTTTCCTCCCCCCCCCCAGTTACCGGTATCCTCGCTAAATAATAAATACGAGAGGGTTCTCCGGGAATACCCCGAGGGTGCCATTAGCGGGGTACAGGCCTCGGACCACCCTCTCGCACCCCTCGAAACCGTCCTCCGGCTTGCACCCACCCCCGCTGGCTTCTTCCACGACCCGAAACGCGAGTCTAATACACTTAGAGGCGAGACGCGCGGCTCCTCGCGTCTATGGGGGGGTGTGGAAGGGCGAGGGTGGCCTCTCCGATCGCTTTATGGAGAGGCAGCCTCCTTTCTTTTCGTTTTCCACGGCTCGCTTGACGAACGAGCCCCGAATAGACGAATGTCTTAAAGTTTACGGAAAGACCGTCGAGGGGGGGTAGATCATATTTTCCCCGCCACCCGGGGGATATTCGTTTTCATTTCGCTAGCCGCCCCTTGCCGTCTCGCCTCGTTCGTTTCTTTTTCCGCTTTTGTCCTCGTTTCGGATCGAATCGTTATCGGTTTTTGGTTCCTGCGTCGCTCGAAGACGGCCAGGATTAATCGCACGGCAAACGATCGAACGCGATTCATCGCGAAGAAGCGGCTACGAATATCGAACGGAAAACTTTTAATCAGCACGGCCGGCACTTCGTTTCTCTCTCTCTCTCTCCCCCTCCCCCTCCCCCTTTTCACCGAGCCTTTCCCCCCCTCAGAAACGGACCAGCAGCTTCGTTCAGAATTCGATGCAAAGAAACATTGAAACGGGTACGTCCGCCTCCGGATATCTGTACTCGGGCTTCCTGTAGATCTAATAGGGCGAGCTGGACGCCTGGAAAACGTTGACCACTCGCTCTAACCGGTCAAACGGTTAATCGAGGCCATTGCGACCAGCAGCGGTTCTCAGCTATCCACCTCGTCCTTTCGATTTATAAAGTCGAAAACTGCCGCTACTTTCCGAACTTCACCGTTCACGGTACTCAACGCCGTTGTTTCGCTCTCGCAACTCGGGTAATCAGAATAAACTTGGACAAACAAAACCAGTCAATACCATGATTCAGGTTCCATCGTCTTTCGAACTACTTATTTCTACCCTGATACGATAACTTAACCCTTAAGTTCTCCTTCAATTTGAGTTTAATAATTTAATTTAACATTAATTTTTACATGAACTGATAAGTAGGAATGAAAATATTCATTCCTTGGAAATATCATAAAAAACTAAAACATTATATATGAATCCTCAAATAAGTCCATCAACACTCGTTAAATAGTTATTGATAGAAGCAGATTTTATACATTTATAGCAATTTTGAGTATGCAAAAAACCTACGAGACTTTTAACATATGTCAAAATATACAAAATGCCAACAATATTATTTAACTTAGAATGCTTAGAACACAAAACTGCTTTTCGTGTTCCAATTCTCTATTTGCGAGTGTAAAAGTTCTATTTTGTATATAAGATTCGCTGTCTAGTTATAGTTTACAGTTGTGTAGAACTGCAGCGGTTCCAAAAATCCACTTAAGGGTTAAAGAAATCAAATACCGAATCTCCGTTCTTTTAAACATGAAAGATACGTATTTATACAAGGTGTAACAAAAATGTTGCAGGTACTTGAAAGGGGTGATGCCTGAGGTGATTTGGAACAAATTTTTCCTTAGTGAAAATGGGGCTTTGTTAATGAGTTATTAACAAAAAGCACTGATCAATTAGAGAGCGAGCACAGTGGAAGAATTTCGGCGCTGGCTACAACTACGCATAGCATTGGCCCGTCATCGCCCGCGCCAAGATTCGTCCGCTGTATTTGCACTCTGATTGGTCGGTGTTTTTCGTTAATAACTCGTTAACAAAGCCCTATCTAACATTTTCACTAAGGAAAAAATTCTTTAAAATCACCACAGGAATTACCTCAGGCCCTTTTAAGGACCTGCAACATTTGTTGCACCTTGTATTGTGAAACTTAGTGGAGACGTGGCCAAACTTCTGAAAATAGGTCCTAGATCCCTCCAAACGTTTTACTTTCCATTAGAAATAGTTAAAAATTCTTCTAAATCCTCTTTTTGTGATTGTTCTATTCAAACGAATTAAAAAATACTGGATAAACGACCTACTCTCAGTAACTCAATTTTCTATCACCAGTTGGCGTATCAAAAGTCTCAGTTTCCCATTAGATTTCTGCCAGAGGCATAAAAGTTAATATTTTGTTTCACGTTTTTTTTAGCCGGAATCGCAGCTTCCAGAATTTCCCTCGATTCTTGCTACTAGAAAAGCGCATCCCCGTGGACATAGTCGAAGGACAACGCTGCATCGTCGTGCTTGCAGTTGGAGAAACGCTAGGCAGCATCGAGGGGTAAGTATCAATAATTGAGCACCATAGGGGTGGCTCCGCTCGGCCATTTAGCGGTCGAACGAAGGGGATGGTCCGCGGATACCCATGGTACGGGGATATCGGTGGATGTATCGCACGGCGAGGCCTGCTATCGACATGTCGACGATGCCAGGCCGAGGCTGTATATTCCACGATATAGGAAACTATCCTAGCCGCGATCATGATACGCGAAAATACCATCTGTCATTCGGGGGTGCGTGCCAGACCCCGTCCCAACGGTCCACCACCACCCTCTCTCTCTCCCCCGCGATTTTCACTCGATGCCTTTGCCTTTTCCTTCCCTCTGCTGCCCCCTCAATTTTTTCTTTTTTCCCTCTGCGTCCGTTTCCTTCTCGTTGCTTTCTTTCGCCGGACAACGAAAACTTGTCCCTTTGTTTGGAAATCCGTTGTAATACAATCTTATCGGTGGCGTATTAGTGAACTCTATTAGCATTTGCGTGGGAGTTTAGAAAAAAGTAGACGGAAACAGGAAAAATAAAGTACAGTAGAACCTCGATTATCCGAATCACTTTTTTCCTTATTTTTAATTATCCAATGTTTCAATTAAATCATGCACTAAGTATAAGAATATGTACAGTGGGACTCCGAGTAAGATTCAAACTATGATTTAATAACGTTCCGGTAATGATTAGCATTTTATTTCATAAATAACGATTCGGTTAAAGGTGATTCAAACTTGTGATCAAATTTTGTTTAAATTCAATTGTTTGTAAGTGTAAACAATTTAAAGTTTCTAAAAACTACCACATGCATCAAGTCTCTAGCTTATTGGTAGATAGTTATTAAAAATTCGTTAAAATGAATGAGACTTTGAATTTCCACTCGGGCTTAAAGTGTTAATCGAAGTTCTACTGTATTATTTTTGGCAAAGGCATTTTCTCTCTTCGATGTTCTGTATTTGTGATTCGACAATGGTTAGTTGAAATACGAGTTCGAAATTCTCACGCTAAAAATCCCGTTTATGAATTATGAGGCCGTCGGATTCATTTAATTCCGATCATGTAACAATACAGCGCTTCGAAACGACGAATATAAACGATGAAAGAGTATCGAAACTAGTTGTCATCAGCAGTCGCGTCCCTACAAATAATTGTGCTCGGTAGACGAATTCATTCTCCAATTAAGAGGCGCGATTTGCATTTGACTCGCTTGTCGATCGATAGATGCTATTAAATTGAGGTCGTCGTCGTCGGACGAGGATCATCGCATCGAAAAACGTGCGGGGCTAAGCGGGACTAACGATTAGTGCGACGCGATGCACGGAACAATGTGTACTTATCGCAGTACTGAATATGCTGAATATCTCCGCCGATCGAGTCGCCCTTTTTTTTTCTTCCCTTGTCCCGATTGTTCGTTTCCATTCTCCTGTTCTTCGTTCGCATAAAAATCGTATCACTTTAAAAGCTAGCGTATTCGGTCTTAATATTTCACGCCGCCTCGTGTTATTAACAATTCCTTCTGCGTCGATCCGAAACGGTTTCGGATTACAATGGACGATGGCTTTGGAAAAATTAATAGACTGCTGTCGCGAACGATTAGTAATTTTCCAGGATGCGAGATTTTTTTTATGAAAGAAGTACACGCGTATTCCTTTTAATTTCTTTGTAGGGTAGGAAGCATAAGTTTGTTAATACCTTTTTGTAGAGCATAAAAAACTTCATCAATCGGTGCAGTTAAAAACATATAGGTTTCCACTTTTAAAAAATGGGGCTGTTGCATTTTTCTGATGCACCGATGCACGGAAGTGCATAATGTTACTTGTATATTGCCAATTAACTTTGCCTTATGACATTTTTCTCTATCTCTAAACGTTTTAAAGATATAGAGTAGATTACAATACAATAAAACTATTTATTCGCGTGCTGCTTTAGTATACAGGGTGGGACAATAACTATTAGCACCTCAGATATCTCGGAAACTATAAGTTTCACAGAAATATTTGCTGAAATAAAATTGCACAGTACGAAGGGGGCCATCCGGTGGCGATAATAGTTTTTTTGTAGGTGGAGGTACTTCGGATATTTGAAGGTCACCTCCATTTTTTTAAATGGATCGGTATGTTTTTGCTTCCGTATCGTGATAGAGGATCTTAAAACGAGTTCAACGACTTATTACATAAGGTCATTGAAGGTCATAGAAAGTAGAGAAAGACGATAATACTACGGTTTTGGTAGTAAATGAATCGCCTTTCTCTACTTTCTATGACCTTCAATGACCTTATGTAATAGGTCGTTAAACTCGTTTTAAGATCCTCTATCATGATACGGAAGCAAAAATACACCGATCCATTTAAGAAAATGGAGGTGACCTTCAAATGTCCGAAGTACCTCCACCTGCAAAAAAACTATTATCGCCACCGGATGGCCCCCTTAGTACTGTGCAATTTTATTTCAGCAAATATTTCTGTGAAACTTATAGTTTCCGAGATATCTGAGGTGCTAATAGTTATTGTCCCACCCTGTGTATCCTCTGCCATATAGTAAGTCAGTTGCAGATCAAAAATTAAGTGCAAAATAATGAAGACAAAATCACTGTCAAATAATTCCCATTTCTCAAGAATCATCCGCATATTAGATCACGACGAAATATTGTAAGCTATTTGAACAATTAATTTATCAGCAATATAGACTTAAACACTAAAGGCCAAATTTCGATTAATTTTTACAAATTCCATTTCGCGATGCAGTATAGACGCAGTTCGCGTCTACAAAAAATACCAAATGTTTCGTAGCATTTCAAGGAACCGGAATCTAATGTGCGCAAGTTCCAGAAAGGTTTCATTCGAGAACTGTAAAAGGGGTGAAAGTCGATCGGGGTGAAATTTCTGTCAACGCGTGGCCGTCGCCTAGGCGTCTGGTGTCGCGGTTCCGCTTCCGCGTTTTAACCCCCATTAGTGACCCCCAACCCTTGTCGACTCCGTTGCACGGAACAACTTAATGTTATGTAAAAATAGCGGGGTTTTCCGGACGGTCGCAGACACAGACGGTCTCTCCTTTCCTTCGCGTATATTAATGCCGAAGAAGGACGAGGAGAGGAGCGAGAACGAAGCCGAGAATCTCCGGTCGAACCTCGAACAGATGCTCACCGTCGGAATATCTAAATAAATATCCGCGTGTCGGCCACCCTTAAAATCCTTGAGTCGAATAAGTAATAACGTTCGCCGCGGCTCCCGGCTTAGATCCTCGCTCCCTTTTCCGTATTCCGTCTCTCGCCCTCGACTGCATAAGCGGCGGCGCTTAGTCCGATTTCGGGACTTTAATTGGCCCGGGGGAATTCCGTCGCGTGGACTTACTTTACGAGCAAACTTTGTGGATATTTCGAGCCCCGCCGCCCGCGACCGAGGGAGGGATGCATATTTTTTTTTATTCCGGAATCGCGAGTTTCGGAGACACAAAGTAGAAGACCGGGGAAAGAAAGGAAGAGACGGGCCGTTGCGATGAGCCGCCGCGCCGTTTCCTCCGTGCCGAGATTTAATCAGTTCTGTCGTCCCGGGTTGTAACCGATCTCGCAGACTGTGGGGTCCTTTGGTCGGTCCTATAGTTCTCTTTTATGTGTATGTAGATAGTTTCTAACCACTACAGTCGCCGAGATGCGTTTCTCCTTCATCGAAAACATTTTACCGCGTTCATCTCTTAATTAATTTTCTCGTGTGGATGAGAAGTAGCGCGAATTCAATGATAGAAACACGATTTGTGTTATACAGAGCTTCCGCGTGACTTGCAGGTCTTACATACCGAGTGGAATTCGTAGAGGGGAGAAAATTGCAGGTCTGTCTCACGGGGGACCGATAATTCACCGTATAAATGTATTCCGGGCGAGGTGAAGCGAAACCCTCGCCACGTTGTCAATGTTGAATGAGCTCAAGGTGTAGCGAGCGTTGTCGTTCGCAATTCTTAATCGTTTAACCTGTCGAATGGTCTCGGGAACAATTTTCAGGCATACCTTAACTCCGCGAGCATCAAAATGTGTTGAAACTCGAAAAACGGACCTCTGAAACATTCGGCAGAGTAGATATTCGACCGTTCGGAGTAAACCGCGAGATCCGGGAGCGTTTGATAATTTTTATTTGCGGCTTGACCGATTCATGAACGCAGTTCGGTGGATAATCATTAACCTATGATCATGGAGAGCTTTGGACGAGTTTTCGTACGTAGATTAGCAGTTATAGAGAGGTATGTATGCGCATGCAAACGTATGAGAGGCCAAACGGTCGAGTTCATCGCGACGACAGGAACGATTTACGAGGTTTCACTGGCCCGCCTGTCGGCCAGATAGAGTGAATGTGTCAATTACGATAAAGCTCATCGGCGATCGATGTATCTGATGAAATTATTTAGACGGCCGCTGTCGAGCAACGACGCGTACCTGCCCAGTCCCCGCGCGATATTACGCAGCCTACTACTATTCTCTCGCAAATACAATTACTTCGGCTATAAATGCTCGCCGTTGTACTACAGTCATTGCTTTATTTATGCATGCGTGAGATACTAAATTCATAAATCAAGTCAATGTGAAGCTATTCTATTAAATTTTTCCCTCTTGAAAAGTGGAGTAGGGAAAATAGTTTTCAATTTAATACCTCCAAGTGGCGTATGATTCGTTTCAGTCATGAGATCTTAAATATTCAGTATCAACACAAATTAGGGAACATATTCTTAACTGTGTTGAATTGTACATACAGGGTGCGCCAAAAGTATGGAAACGGCCAAATATTTCGAAAACGGAACATTTTTGAGAAAAATGTTTTAGAGCAATGTTTTAGGGTCTTACTAATTCTATTGAACAGTTGTATCCGTTTGACCTTGAGAGGAACGGTCAAGATTACATCAAGGTCAACATGATTTTTTGAAATGGAGCACCCCATTTTCTATCATGCAATGTTGAAGCTGACGATAAGACCTTTTCAAAACACTAACTGAGGACCTATTTCTGCTGCGAATTGCTTAAGTTCTGAGCGTTGAGAATGAAGAAATAGACTCTCGCTTGTGTACAATGATCATTCCAATGTTTGCCACATCACTCGGCCGAAATCGCATCTCAAAGATGTTACTGCATATGCGCTAGAAACACCATCGAAATCATGACGTCGATTTCATTACTACTACCCAACGACATTAATTCCGAAATTTTGAATTGTTTTGATTCGCGTCGTTGTACCTCTAACAATATGGCGACAGATAAGCTCAGAATTCAGGCAATTTTCAACGGAGCAGGTAATCAGCTAGTGTTTTGAAAGGATCTCATCGTCAGCTTCAACATTGCATGATGGAAAATGGGGTGTTCCATTTAAAAAAATCATGTTGACCTTGACGCGATCTTGATCGTTCCTCTGAAGGTCAAACGGATACGACCGTTCAATAGAATTTTTAAAACCCTAAAACAGTGCTCTATAACATTTTTCTCAAAAATGTTCCGTTTTAGAAATATTTGACCGTTTCCATACTTTTAGCGCACCCTGTATAAAAAGAATATTGAATTACGTGAGTAAATCGCTTTTTACCGTACTTATCTGCTAAATCTATCCTTATTCCTATCTCTTCTTTGATTTTTACCGCATAAAATATGATTTTTACCGCATAAATAATAATTTCTTGTAACAATGTTTAGTCGAAAAAGCAATTTAATTGTGACATTAACATTTCACTAGTAGAAAATAATACTACAGAATGACCTTAAAAATGTCTCAGTTATTCCTTTTAGAATATTTTGTAACCTACACTGATTGGCTTTTGAGTCCTTTATTTAGAGCCGAGTGATTCTACATACTACTATGTTTTTCACAAATACAAATAAATCGAACAATGTCACTGACTAGAAATCGCACCGATTGATTTTTGGTCGCCCGTTGAGTATGATTGGATAATATGGACCCCATATTTATGTATATATTTATAATAAATTCGAGAGTATTCAACATAAAATCATAAAATGGTAGAACTTAAATTTGAGAATAGCATTCTTATCCAATGTCGTAATTATAAACCTTGACTAACAAGACTGGATTTGTTCACTTCCGAAAAACGGGGGAATCATATTTGATATTTCCTGTTATGTCCTGCCATACTTGAAAAACTTAATTTTTAATATCCCCTCCAGGAACTCAAGGCGTCATAAACTTTTTAATGTCAAAGTTCATCGAACCTCGTTAAACAGACAATTCTATTCACTGCGAACCTGTATTGTGATAATATTGATTTCTTTTGCGATTCCCTTCATATGTTACGAAAGACTCTATTGTTGAAAAAGTGAAAAGTTTATTTTACCTACATATGGCGTCACGTAGATGATAATATCCTTTCGTGAAGACAGTTAGTCTAAGCGTTTAATACAGCATCACTTTTGAATTCAACTGAAAATACTTCAACCAAAAATAATACAATGATGACAACGCATCGTATTTAAGAAAGTTTATTAAAAATTCGATTCTATACAGTTCTAAAATTGATTAGTACTTCGAAGCCTATCGACACAACTGTATTTGCAAGAGTCAGTTAATCTGTTTTTCTCAAGTTAATTTTTCTGTTTCCACTGTTCGACTTTTTCGCTTCCCCCGAGATTGGTTGAAACTTCAGATTTCCAACCTTCGCCGAGACTTTCTTCGCCTGGATTCACTATGGAACTTTCCGATGAAACTCGTCAAGGTGTTACGGAAAACTCGGCTCGATATCGGTTGGTTTTCGCTCTTATTGCGTGCTTAATTTTCGCTGCAATCATGCGACCTTCTTGTCGTTTGTTCTTCGAGCGCCACAGTGTTTTGGTTCTCGTCCTTTTAATAATTCAATTAATCGCGCAGTTAATCGCGGTTACTTCGTCCTCGAAGAACTCGGCTTCACCTCTGACAACTTTTCCTGTCCTCCCCGTTGCGCTTTCCGACTTCTCGTTTCCTAGCGAGCACGCCGTGCGTCGCTGTCGTTATCCGCGTAAACGTTTGTCTTCGCTTCGAGCATTTTCAGCTTGTCCTCGCTGGATAAATTAGAACCGTTATTTCGGTTGGTCGCGACGCAATCATTGGAGCTATAACTTTGTCCACGTTCCTCCTTTAAATCGTTTTCTTGGCATGTACTCGAACTAATTAAGGGAACATCGTCCCCCGCCTTTTTATCATCCGTTTCGCCCGGTCCGTTCGCTCGACTCCGACGCGCTATTTTTCTTATCCATTTCGGTCAGTTCCTCGAACAGCTCTTTATCCCTCTTCTCCTTTCGCATGTCCTCGCCAAAAGCGACCTCTTCCAATTGCTCTTCGTTCTCCTTTTTCCACGCTTGGCGTTTATTAAGCAGTATCACTTCGTCCTCTAGTCGAGTTTTTCCTGTTATCGGCTCCTCTTCCGCCGCTAGTGCAACTGAAAATTACAAAGTCCTCAATAACTTTCTTTGTTTGAAGAATAAGTAAACACATACACACCTTGTTTATCCCCTGTGTCTAAATTTGATACAGATTCCTCAGCTTTCTGGATAGTAGCCACAGCATTTGCGCTTTGCTTCGTAATATTAGAAAGTTGATTCTTCTTTTCCCCATCAATTTTACTGTTCCGTTTCGTCAGTTTACTTCGATCTATGTCTTTCCAATAGCGAGGCCTGTACTTGGTATAAAATTGCAGCAATATCAACATACACTTTTTCATGGTTTAATACATACAGTTGTAGACAAAAGTTTCCGAACGATATCGATTTCCATATTTCATGCAATTTTGTGATTTCATTTGGAGTAATAGAAAAATCCAATTATATACATCAAAAGAAAATTTAATGATCTACAAGAATTTATTGAAATCATCTGTTACAGAAAACATTTTTATTCTCATATTTTAATTTCACATATTTTCCTGAAATATAGACTGATAAAAAATTTCCAAACGATTTATTATTTAGTTGTACATCTTTTAGTTTGAATAGCAATTTTAGTATATCATTGGCTTGTAATTAGTCTTTACAGATAGGAATCGAGTAAGGAACAACATTTCTCCTCATTTCTGCAAATAAATCATAACTATTCTACGGCTTTCACCAAATTTTGTGACATTGATCTTGTCTGTTAAGAGTTGGCGATTCTCCACGCGTTTTAAAATTTTGAAAACTATGGATTTCAAAGTTTGCAAACGTTTTGACATTGCTCCAATCAACAGTTTATTCTTCTTACAAAGCTTTGCAACCAAAGATTCAATTTTTTTGTCAATGCGTTTACAAGTCATCTTGAAAAAAATGTGGTTAAAAAATTAATATTGTTTATTCGAAGTCAACTTACTGAAGAATACTGATTAACGGAATCAGAAATCTTGTTAAGTAGATTTCTGAGTAAGTAGAAATCTAAGTAATTAAGTAGAAATCTAAGAATACATTAAAAGCACCTAAAATTCGCAAAGAAATTGGAATAATCAAATTGTCAAATCAGATATTAATAAATTGTTCGGAAATCTTTGTCGGTCTATATTTTATACAAATATGTAAAGTTTAAATATAAAAACATAAATATATTTTTTATGAATACGATTTCGATGCATTTTTGTAGATCTTTAAATACTTTATCGGTGTACATAATTAGATTTTGCTATTATTACAAATAAAATTCTGAAATCGCATAAAATTCTGAAATCGATATCGTTCGGAAACTTTTGTCCGCAATTATATGCAGGGTTTTCCGCGTAACTGTAGCTATGATTGTCCAGGCATTTCCGACAATTTCTGACAAAAAGTGACTATAGGTTGATCCTAAATTTCAATTTTAATCGGTTAAAAATTGTAATATAAAAAATTTTCAAAAAATGGTTTATTCAATAAAAAGTCTAGGTGATCTTTAAATGACATTACATGTTTTTGACTTCATATTATAGTAGCTGATATTAAGATGAGTTCAACGACCTACTGTAGGTACTTTGACCTTAAACCTTACAATATGGCCTCATCAATGGTAACGCTATCGCTTTAAATTTTTTCATCTCGATCAAGTTACTCACTTCAAAATGGTGAGCTTTACGCCAATACTGTAAGCTTCAAGATCATTTTAAGGTCAAAGTATAGTCGGTAGTTGACTTCGCCTTAACATGGTGACTTTGCCTTTTTATTGAAAAACATTGTTTTAGAAATTTTTTATATATTGTGATTTGTAGCTGATCATCTAGTAGTTAAAACATTTTTGTAAAATCATGGCGACAGATACGCGGAACAGTCTGTATTTCCATGCGTGAATAATTTCGATACATACTTCTTTTCCTCCGTTTCTCCATGAACATTGCTCTCTTCGCGAAGCATACCATAATTTCCCTTCGGTTTCAAGTTGGTCAGATCCATGGAGCTGTAAATTAGCGGTTTCTCGTAGCCTGATTCGAGGAAATCCCAGAAATCTTTATCCAAGTATCCGCGTTTACGGCGCGACGATGCGGCTTTGTGTCCGGAGTCCTTACGTCTGGACTGATCAATAGCGTTTGCACCTTTGTGGCGTTTACGATGCTTCTTTTTACGCCTTTTGCGTTTTCTATGCTTCTTGTGCTTCTGTGCATGATTGTCCATACTTCGAACTGCTCTGCGCCTTTTGTGACGAAAGTCAATGTCGTCTAAAACGGATAGAGGAGAGTATCCTTGAGGGTGGAAAAATCTGAATCCAATTACGTAGCTATGGGGGCGAATCTAGCGGGACGATTTACTGTCGTGAAAATAGTCTGCGTCCATGTAGATGCTCGCGTTTCTCGGCTCCAAGAAACTGGGCACGTTCGCGAAGGGAGAAAAATGATCGGGGCCCCTCAAGTAGCCTCCATTAGTCGCGTTAATCATTCCAGTTTGATATTCAAGAATTCTTGCTGACGGTACTTTGGCCGCTCCCATCGAAGGCAACGATTTTGCTTTCCTTTCAGCGTCCTCCTTTCCGTCGATGTACTTCACCAGCAAATCCAATTGTTTCGCCTAAAAGAGTCAATGATGAAGTGTAGAGCAGCCGCGGCGAGATTCCCCGGGCAAAAGACGCTCAGAAATCATAACTTGCCAAGTAATCGTGAACTGATTGAACTTTCGCCTTCTCCTCATCCGACAGCGCGGCGTACTTTTGTATCAAGCTTTCGATTAATTGCAGCTTCTTACGCAATTCGGCGATGTCAGTTCCCGTTTCCTGATCCGGGAGATTGTTGAAGAGGAACTTGTCTTGTGGAGGCTGGTCCGGGGGATTTTCGTCGTGCACCAGCGGCAACGAGGGCATCTGATGCGAAATATTATTTATTTATTTATTTACTGGTTGAACCCGCTTTTATCGAACAAGTGCAATATCGCCAGTCACACAATGGATAATTTAAGCAGCTTATATTAATGTAACCGTTACATTTGGAAAGCTCTAAGCAAATTTACTTTGACAGCTGATGTAGAGTCGTTAAAAAAATATTCACAGTCGGTAAAATTAATTGCTAAATTTAACAATCTCGCAATTACGTCTGTATGTAGAAATACAGGTATAGGACAGAGGTGAAAACGTAGGAGAATATCGGGATTCTCTTTTCGAAGGTGCATTGAAGTTGATTTTCTCAAATATCATTGGGCAATGTATATATGAGCATTGAAAATTGTGAAAAAATACAGTACCGTTCAAGAATCTTTATCATTTTATACCTATACTTAATTGTATTATTATGTCAAACTTTTTTTTTTTTTTTTTTTTTTTTTTTTTTTTTTTTTTTTTTTTGTAAACAACAAGCTTGTTTTCAACTTATTTTGCAGTTTCTAATTGATATCCATACTTCCATAATTATAAATCCGAAAGTGTGTTTGTCTGCCTGTTTGTTAACGTCTTCACTAAAAATTAAACTATTGAACTGATTTCAACCAAAAATTTAGCAGGAAGGTAGCCTGAAATCTGGAGAAGGACATAGGATACGTTTTATCTCGAAAGATTGATTAATGTTTCCTGCGACAGTTTATTTATAGAGCTATGGACCTACTATTCTAATTAACAATTTGAGCTTAATTCTTGATTTCCGATTTTCCTTTTTGATTTGGTATTTATTGAATACTTGATTTATAACTTGGGTTAGTTTTTGTTTAGTTTAATTATAAGTTGTAGTTTTAGGCTTCCTTTCCATACCTTCTTTATTTATATAGTTTTTGCTAAATTTGTTTTGACAAATTGGTATCAATATAAAAGCTCAGTTCCATCGGCTTCAATAGTTTAAAAATTATGCAACTTTTAAAATAAAACCTACGCGGGAGAAGCCGCGGGCTAAAGCTAGTAGTGAATAAATACTTATTGCAGACATGCTGCGTTTGCCGTATTCGTTGTAACGGTTGGTGGGTAAATATTTTTGAGCGGTAATGTATATCAGATCATGAGCGATCTTCCTATATTCCAAATTAGTAACATAATCTGAGTCATGGTCAGTGATGGATGTCGGTTTACTGAATTTGTAAGCAGTGTATTTAAGAAACTTATAGTTAATTTCAAGTTTTGTCTTATACTTTAAGTAGTGTGGAGACTATATAATGAATGCTTTTTAGTTTTAGTTTTAAGCTAGATTTAAAATACTTGTTGCGTCGATATGTCCCGTGGATTCACGTCTAGCATCCAAACCAAAAATTCAACCAACTCTGGAGACAAAGCGATGCAGGTTTTCCTCTGGACTTCATCGGAAACGAGTCGATTCAGAAGCATCATCACTTTCTTTAATAATTCCTCCGTATGTTTGACCTATCACAAATGAAAAGTTTATGAAGATTTCTAGCACTGAAGTGATTTATAGATAAAAAATTCATAAACCCACTTCGTCGTCGTTCAGGCTCTGACGATATTTTCGGTCAGCAGTTACAGTGTCTTCAGTTTTGTGTCTCTGGTAAAGCCCCGGACCCAAGGATACCTTCAGATTTTCTCTATTTTGCACCTAATCGTATCGGTGATATGTAACAATTGATTAATTAAAAACTGACGTATGTAGTTAAAAAGCACCTGCTCGAAGATGTGCTCGACGATTTGGCCAGCAAGCTCGCCGTGGAGAGCCGAATCCAATTGCGATTCGTCCTCGATATTATCGGCCGCCAGAATCATCGAGATCCTTTTGTCACGGAAATTGTCGTCAGGGTCCATTGCCTAAAAGATTACCGTCGGTCCTTTTCTTAAGTTAAATTACATACTACCTATCGTCGCATTTTTCGTTCGGTAGAGTTACGACACATCACTTACATCTTCGCTCTCCATTTTCTGGTGAGCCACGTTTCTTCCCGCGTGTCCGTGATGAGCGTCGTGAGCTTTCCCTTCGGCCTGAGGAGCTTTGCTCTTCTTAACGCTCGTATGATGATTCGCGCTCTTCGACGTGCGTTTCTTCTGCTTCTTTTGATTCCTGCTTCCCGATTCCGAGTGTTTCCTTCGCTTCCTGCGACTGTTTTTAGATTTGCCGCCGTGGTTTCTCTTTTTCTTCTTTTTCGTGCCGCTCTTGTGGCGTTTTTTCTTTTTCTGCTTTCTGGAGTCAGTACTTTGCGCTGCCTTTTTGTAATCAAGATCTTCAACCTCCTCTTTTAAAGAATTCTCTTCTTTGACGTCCGTATTTGATTCCAAAAAATCATCAATATCTTTCGCGTCATCGTACGAGTCCAGAAGATCGTCTGTTTCTAACGCTTTCTTTGAATAACGATCATTGTTCATTTTATCCGAATTAAGCTCATGTTCATCCGTGTCGTCGTAAAATGGTTTGTAAGAATTATCGGTTTTTCTTCTAACTCTAATATTATCCTTTCCCGATAAATTTTCGAGATTGGTAGTTGGCGGTGTTATCGAAGCAAGCTCCGAACTTTGAGAAACCGAAGAAGTGCCAGTAGTTTCAATAGTTTTAATACACGAATTTTCAGTGGAAGTAGACCTCGACGATATCGTTTCTCTTTTCGTCACATTAGATAGAACCTGCGCGTTCGTATCGTTAGCCAAATTAAAGTTCGCGTTCTCAACAGTCTTCAAGCCTCTGCTGAGTCTCACGCTGCTGTCCTTATCGAAATCATCGATCCAGTCCGAAGGCTCGACGAAGGACTCGTGCAAGTCCCTCGAACTAATAACCATTCGTTTCTCTCGACCTGTATTTTGGACGCGTTCCCGCGGCTGCCGCGATTCCAGATATTTACGATTTTCGTTAGGGGAACGCGAATCTGTGTCAACGTATTGCCTCCGGACCGTTAATGACCAGCTCGCGGGGTGTTTCTCCGCGGCCGCGTCGTTTCTCATTCCGTTCACCTGCGATTCGAGGTTTATAGAGCGAAAGAAAGTAAGTCGAGGCAATAATTTATTGGAAACGCTTAGGCGTTTCGCTCCCTTTTACCTTTTGTGTTAGCGGTTGAACGGCCGCTCCGATAGAACTCGCTCCTCGTAATTTCTCCTCGGTGCTGTTACTTTGCTCCGGACCGCCCTTAAACATATCGTCCGTGCTTTTAAGAGCGAAATAATTACTTTGGGAAACGTTGCTCGCACCGGGGCTTTCCAGCTGGCCGGATGATACCGACGAGTTCGGTTTCGCGACCATTTCCGACGTTTCCTGGGCGCCTTGCGCCATCAGGAGAGGCAGCAAGTTTGGGCTGGAATCTGAATGACAAAGTTAACCGTGATCGATACGGATCGACCCGTCCGCGAGGAAATTAATAACTTTTACCAGTCGATTCCGATTGACTTTGACTGTCTAGAGGTTCCATCTGGTCTTTGAACGACTCGTCGACCGTGTTCACTGAATCTACTTTGTCATCATCTCCATAGTTCATCCTTTGATCTCCTTTAATTCGAGGCTTGCTTTTCCCTTCACCGTCACTTCCATCGTATAGTTTCTTCAATTCATCGTACAGAGGCTCGACATGATCCACTTTCTCGTTTCTACATAACACAACCTTCGGTAATACTTTTACGTATCAAAACTAAAGACCAGGACCGTATTTACCATGAGGCGTATTAGACGCAAGCTGGGGGCCTCATCTTTTATGGGGCCACATTTTAAAGCTTTGCTACACATAAACAAAATAACTTACATACATATTACATACATATTTTTACAAATTAGTTGATGGTCATGTACACGTGATTCGAGAGAATCAACGTCAATGTGCTTGCAAGATGGGTCAGATATCTTCCTACGTCCTCACCCCTGCCTTATACCTCTAGTTATAAACAAACCGACGTTATTGTTAGATTGTTCAATTTGGCAAATAATAAATAATTTTTTTGGCGACTTTATATAT
Source organism: Perdita meconis (assembly GCA_030770465.2). Lineage (NCBI taxonomy): Eukaryota > Metazoa > Arthropoda > Insecta > Hymenoptera > Andrenidae > Perdita > Perdita meconis. Next base: position 7,563,219 of record JASKOS020000004.1, read on the forward strand.
ATCTTTAAACTAAATGTATTCAATGCTCTTCAGATTGAACGGTTACTTTAGCATAAACTACTTGAATTATTTATTGGACACCTTGCGATATTGTACTACTTTGGCAATAAATAAATGAATAAATAAATAATTACTAATTGTACCTAAGTATTAAATTCATAATGTAAACATTAGAAGCCGTTGAAAGTTGCTTATTCGTTTAAAATAACATTTTCCATTCGATTCTCCTTCAATTTTTAAAATCTTCAACTCAAAGCTCTTAAATATTCTATTTTCATTCTAAACTCAAATTTGTAATTTTAATTCTAAACATTTTTTAATCTGCAACCCAAAGTCTTGAAATCGTCAATTCTAACTTTAAAAATATCCAAATGTTCAAATTCTTTAAATTGAAATTCTAGAGGCCTTCAAATATTCGCTTTTAAATATTTAAATTTTGAACTTTGAATTCTTTAATTTTCAAATTCTGGAGTTTTGAATTTTAGCTCTGAAATTTTCTAAATCTACAACTTGACATTTTCTAATCTACATCATGAAATCTTCAAATTTTTCATTTTAACATAACAAATTTCCTCTTTAAACTTCTAAAATCTTGAATTTCAACTCCTAAAAGCTCCGACTTTAAGTCTTTAAATATTCTCTAATATTCTAAATCTCTAATTCCAAACCCTTTAATCTCCAAAATTTAATTCTGAAAATCTTTAAATCTGTAAATTAATATATTAATATCTTTAACTTGAAATTTTCAAATGTTTAGCTTGAAATTTCTAAATTTTCAATTTTAACTCTAAAAATTTCTGAATCTGGTACGTGAAATCTTTAAATTTCTAAATTGAAATCTTAAAAATTCTTTAAATTTCCATTTTCAACTCTTTTAATGTTCAAATTAAAAATTTTGAATTTCGAACTTCAACATTGTATTACACAGTAATTTAGTAATTCTTCAGTAAGTTTTGTCAAATTATTTGTATTACGTACAACTTTTAATTTCGATAAACATGTGTTTAAGTTTCATTAACCGAAACAGACTTTTGTTTAAGTCTCCTAAAAATGCGTCTAGGGCCTCCAAAATTTTAAACACGGCCCTGTTAAATACAATCATACTTTTGGTCCATCAATTGGAGGTCCTCCAAAAAATCATTGATCACTTCAGTATTCAAGTAATTATTTAAAGCACACTTCTCTGGATTCTTAGCTGTTTTTTCGAAAAGCTGCTCGTCCTTCCTTCCAGGCGGTTCGTTTAACCTAACGAGAGATTTCGATGAAGTTAGCGACAAAGAAATATCCAAAATATCCTAGAGCCGATATCTCTCTAAATTGTTCTATATTAATATCTGTCTAAATTTATTCCATATTTTTAATTTTGCTTCCTAACCTCCCGCGATTGATACCGTTCGCGTTGTCTTCACCTTGATCTAACCTTCCTGGCTGCCGATCGGCCAAGGACGGTGCTTCCTCGTCGGTGAACGTAACCTTCGACGATAACCTTAACAAGTCGTCGTTCGTATTCTCAGCTTTCACAGTCTCGTTCTTTTCCGGTGTATTGCCGAAATTCTCGAGGAATTCCTGCTGCGGTGGTTTGTTACCCAGCCTCTCCTTCTCCCTCCGCTGCTTCTCCAACTCTTCCTCTTGCTCGTCCTTCTTTTTGGCAAACATTGGAGAACTCTTTGCACACCCCTGGCAATCTGCTGCGGTTGAAAGGTAACATGAGCTTTCATTCATTCCTGCCAACTCTGAAACACTGAATGTAACCCGGAACGTTCGCGAACACCAAAACACTTTCGCCATTTGGTTACGCGAGAGTCAGGCGTTCCTGTATTTCAATTTTCAACGATTTGGAATTACAAGAATGATTTACCGGGTCCAAAGTTGGATTCACCTCCGTTCTCTTCGTGAACCGAGTCCTGGTTTCTCTGGTTGGCTTCTGCCAACACCGCTTCGCGATCGCTGTCCAAATTGCTGTCATAATCGTAGTACTGGATGATATCCGGTTCCCGTCTCTTCTGGCGAACTTTCTTCGTCTTCTTGTCTATCTTGTCTATCTTGTTTTTTATCATCACGTCCACTTTCGCGTTCGCAGGATTCTGTTTGTGTGACCGTTCCTTCCTTTTCATACGCGCGTTGTTTTCTTCTAAGGACAATTAGTGCATTCATTTTCAATTCATTTAACGTTACTTCGTCTCCAACTCACCGGCTGCTCCAGCTTGCTGCTGACTCTCCTCCTCGTTGTCTCCGTAACTCGAATCATCGTCGATATCGTCGTTCGAATATTCCATGTACTGAAGCATCCTCCTCTGAACGTATCTGTCGTTTAGTTTTCGATCGTCCAAACCGTCGGGCACGATGAACACTTGTCTATACTTTTGTTTATCCTTCTCCTCGTAGTTCTTCGCTTTATCATCCTGCGAAGGGGAGTTCTCAGCGCTGGAAACTGCTCCGTTATTAGAATTCTCGATAGCTCCCCCCTCCTTCTTATTCTCGCGAAAACGTTCCTCCTCGTTCCCGAATTTGTCATTTTCACCTTCCTCTTTACATTTCTCCTCCCTGCTCTGATCGATGTTCATGCCCATCTGGTTACGAACTACGCCTTCATACCAGTTCCTGCCTCCCTCATTGTCACCGCTTTGTGCCGATCCTTTGTCGAACTCCGCGGAGTTCTTGGGCAGTTCTTCATCGACTTTCCTTTGTTTCAAGCCGCTCATGAGTTCGGGCGTGTCCTTATATGATTCTTCGTTAAGTTTATTCTTCCCAAAATCGAAACCGCGAGCACCGTTGCGTCGTTCGAAATTGTCCTCGCGATCGTCGTCGGCCTTCGCGCCATCGTTGGAACGCGCTTTCTCGACCTGCACGTCGACAATCCTCGACGTCGACTTGCCGGAATTTTTCTCGTTCTCCACGATTAGCTTTTTGTTCATGCCGTACGCGTTCATCACGAACGGCTGCTGCTCGTCGCTTTTCGGAAACTTCTCGTTGTTCTCCGCGTTCCTCAACTCTACCATATTCTTATTCTCTGACTTGAGGAGGATATTAATATTTCCTGACTGTTCCGAGCACCTCTTTCCTTCAGACTGTTGCTGGGACAATTTCCCATGGTCCTCCTCGTCCGGTACGATTCCCCGGACCTCATCCTTTGTGCGTTCATCGTTTTGATACAGACGCGCTCGAGGTTCCGTGACTTTGATCAGCCGTGCTCCCTTGTCCGATCCGACCTCCTTCTGATTTTCCTCCTCCTTCGTCTTGCTCTCCCCAGGATCTTCTCTCTCGCTCGGCTTAAGATTGCTGGAGGCCTTCGCAAAAGCCGGCTGCAATTCATTTGTTGTGAGTCCAAAAACTTGCAAAGGATTTGTCTCGAGATGTTCACCCTTTCCCTCGTCCTTCCTGAGTTTATCGTTCACAGAATTCAAATCCTTCGGCGTTGGATCCGCTTTATCGATGTACTTCGTCATTTTTCCTTGCAAATTATCGGATGACAATACTTTTTTATTGGGATCATCGATTTCCCTGCAGCTTGATAGTTTCGAGAGTTCATCAGAGCTTTTCTCATCAGACCCCGAGTTGTTCTTATCCGCAGGTTCGTTTGAGTAACGTTTCTCCTTGGATGGTGTCCCTTTGCTGCGTCTTTTACGGTCATGGAGTTCTTTCAGAGCTTTCTCTTCAAGGTACGGCTCCCCAAACCCCGCTCTATGAAAGAGTTTCAGGTTACCATCGTCGTTATTAACTTCGTCGGTCCTTTTCGTTCTCCACACTTTCGGCTGGGCATTCTTGTCAAGATCTCCGGTCGCTTGTTCGCGTTTTCTTAAATCGAAATTCTCTGACCCTGAAGGCTCCCACCAGTTGGACTCATCTGAAAAACCCGCTATTCACCACGCTGCTTTCTTAATTCGAATACCTTGAGAACAATGTGCAAATACCGTCAGCGGCCTTTTCGGGATTTTTCTTTTTGTCTTTGTTGTGGCTTCTTCGTTCTTTCGTTTCTTCTTTCATTTTCGCGGAGTCTACGTGTTTGGAACCTTGGAGCTTCGCGTCGGCCTCGTTGAGACTTTTCTTCAATTCCAGCACCTTTTGCTTCAGAGATTCTAACGTCGGTAGTTCGTCTTTTTTCACCTCGTTTCGTTGATTTCTCACGTTGTATGGACCACGAATTTTTCCATTTGAACCTTGAAACGCGCCGCAAGAAACTACTGAATTGTTGAAAATATAACGTATTACAAAAATCAGTAAGCTATACTAGGTCGGTCCTCGAAATCGCGGATCCATCGACTCCTTTGCCTGTCTTGAGCAGTCTCAAGCTCCTGATTCGAATTCAGCCAATCACTCAAAGAACAAATATCCTCCGGTCTGCTCCAGTCTTTCGGTATCCCTTTCCTAAAGTAAAAATTCAAAACGTTGTAAGTAAAATACTATTAAAAAAAAAGAAAAGCGGAATGATTAAAATACTATACCTATCTACATCTGAAAAATCTATGTCGTTCTTAAACGGCATGTCCTTTTCAATGTAAACTCGTTGAGGTGTTTTCGGCGAATCTTTGTTCCTGTATTTGTGGTTACTAGCCCATATCTCCTCATAATTCTGATTAAAGTCTCTCTTGTCGCGCCGTTTATCGTCGCGATCGGCGTTCGCCGAGGAGATACCCTCCTTGCGCAACGATTCTGAATTCTTCCTCTTGCGAGAAGTCGGCGATCTTGTTGAAAAATATCCCGTCAGAAATGCCAAAGGAGGCAACCACCCAATTTCCGCATGTTTTATTCATGATGAGGGAAGCTAGTAGTTGCTACGAATTGATCACACTCACTTCTCCAAATCCTTCTCATGCTTGACGCCACGAACAGTTTGATCTATCCATTTCAAGTCGTCCTGCGCTTTGAGAACGTCCTCAAGGAATTTGCTCAGCGCGGAGCTGTCGCTGCTGCCTTTTGTCGGCTGCGTGGCAGTTTCCGGCTGAAAGAGCGATTCGAATCGAGAGATAAGACAGTGTGGAAGGCAGTTATAATTAAAAATATAGGGTGTATCGCGCGTGATAGCTATTCTAGCGTCGCCTACGCACTTTTAAAGCGGGTTTCATGTTTTTTTTTGTCCAATTTTTTATTCTGCGTATAAATAAGTTTTTGGAGTTTTATTTCAAAATATGTAGGTAAACCAGTTTATGAAAAAGGTTCTTGTAATTCTGGACGAAGTATTTTCTATCGAAATTTAGCAGTTTCTGCCATTTTTAAGTACATAGTGAATTCTGCGGTGAAAACTACTTACTTATACCATTGGTCAATTGAAGGGTTCAAATACTCAAACGCAGACTGCTTTTAACAATTGGCAGTTGTGTTGTATTATATTTTTCTGTTTGTAATATTGGGCGCATGTCCGTCAATTACTAAATACATAAAAGAAAAATGAATATGCACTTTGTCATAGGGCTGAATCAGATTTAGTCCAGTGACAAATAGCTACTACATTGTTTCACTAAATTTTAGTGTTCAAACATAGCAAATTACTAAAATACTTGCCACTCGACTAAATTACTAAATGTGTTTGTTTGTCTATAGATCAATTTTAATTTTTCTAAATAAATGATTGTTCGTCTGTTATTGCTCGCGTAATCTTTCCTAATGCTACCAAGGAAGTAAAATTTAAACAAATAAAGACCGTAATGTTGTTAGTCACTTTATCTTGACAGCGGAACTTATTTATACACCTAATATTATCAAAATCGCAGTAGTTGGCGTAGTAGAGGGTGTAACAATGAAATTTGCAATGTCCGAAAGTTGCAGCGAGCATCGTTAAGCAGCCAGGAAAGCGACGCCCGGAGGGAAAAGGCGCAGGACCCGTCGAGAATCGTCGTAGACTCGGGCATGTCCTGTCGCTGACAATCCTCCCGGCACGATAATAATACCGGGCGGGCTCGGTTCTCTACGCATCGTCCACGGCTCTTGTCCTTTTTCCAGCGCGTACGACGCGGCCAAGACAATGGAATTCCGTGCGGAGAACGCGCGGGGCCGCCGCGGATACGGGCGCAGTGTTATTAAAAATTCACTCCCTCTAGCGGGTGAAGTGGCCTCTGGCAATCTGCATCTCATTCCCGGCGGGCCCTTGTGCCAGCCAGCCATCAGGTGGCTGCCACCACGCGGAAAAAGGGGTGGAAACCCCCGAGCGTGGAAACACGGGGGCTGCTGCCCTTACCAGCCGGGAGTTGGCCCTTTTCCGTGACGACCACCGTCACCGCGTCGCGTCGTCGAACAAAAAAAAGTCTTACACCCAATTACACGCGGCATTTAACTAAATAAACACTCGCCGTCTTCCGCTTCCACCCTCTCGACCGGGCCACGCAACTGCGGTCGCTTCCCAACCCGTGCCGCGCCGCTTCTTCGATCCTGCCCACCCTTTCTCGCTCCTGTCTTTCTTTCGTTTCCCTGGACCTTAATGAAGCCTCGCTTTAATGTACTCTACTTTGTACCTCTTTTTCGGTGGCATTGTTTGCTCGGGGAGGTTATAGAGATTTCGGGGACGTTCGCCACCTTTGGCTCGCGCCGCTCTCCGCTCCCAAATGAAACTCGATGCTTCCCCCCTGGTGATCACTTGTTGAATGTTATGTAAATTCTACGGTTTCATTTGCATCGCGCGAGGAATACGTGCCAGCAGTTATTGGTTTTCACGCGTGGGTCGGACACACCGCCGTCTTATCATTGGTTACTCGTACCTTCGACTCTTCCGATCCGATTAAGGGGTCTTCCCACTGTGAACCTCTGAAAAATTACCTTTTTTTTGGGAATTTTTTTGTACTAAACGAAATGTCCAATCTAAATAAAGTTTTTCTTACTGATTAATACACTTATTGAGAATACAAACAAATTTTTTTTGCAATTTATAATAGTTTATTTAACTATATATATATCGCACTGAATTTAGTGCCTCAAGAAAACGATGTAGTGCTGGCGTAGATGATTGCAAAAAAATTATTTAATTAATCAGTCTCAAATTTTTACACATTATTCAATACATCAGTGATTATCGCAGGGACCACGGAAACTTTGTTTCATTAACAATTTCATACTTCTTACAATGACAAATAACTAAAAATTCATCGGATTTCGGAACTTAAACATTCAAACTTCCGTCATTTGATTAATTTTTTATCAATTAAAATAATTTTGGTTCCAACGATAACGACATCCGTGACGACTAAAAACCATTTTGAATTTTTTCATTCAGATGCGTCGTTCTTCTGGAATCATCTACGCCAGCACTACATCGTTTTCTTGAGGTGCTCAATTCAGTGCGATATATATATTTAAATAAATTATTATAAATTGCATAAAAAAATTGTTTGTACTCTCAATAAGTGTATTAATCAGTAGGACAAACTTTATTTACATTGGACATTTCGTTCAGTACAAAAAAATTCCCAAAAAAATGGCAATTTTTCAGAGGTTCACAGTGGAAAGGTCCCTTAAGGGTCAATTCACACTATTCGTAAGCTTGCCGGCGTCAAAACTTTCTCCAATGGGTTTTTTGTGGAGCCATTCACACTACACAGTCCGTCGATCGACAGACGGTCATCGTTTAAAACCTTTGGAAGAAGGTTTTGACGGACACTAGCCTGTTGCCGTCTAGACGGTTAGTATGAATCGACCCTAAGGGTGGGATTTCCCATACACGTCTGACACTGCGGTTGGATGGAGCATTAAACGCACACATCGTAAAGACAAATGCAACGAACCTCATGTATATTAAAAAGAGTTGCGTGTGTGTTTGAACGTTGCGTCTGGCCGTAGTGTCAGATGCGTATAGGAAATTCCACCTTTAGGCTATGGTTGTTACATTACAGTATACGCGATTTCGCGCGAAGCGAACATCTCGCAAAGAATCAAGATGCATTGTATGTGCATCTATATTATTTTATTCGCGTGTGACATTGCAATTTTTCGTGCGATGCACTTTTCGTGTGAAATCGCGTCCACTGTAACTGTATCCTTAAGTCGGGGTTCCATTAGAAAACGGCGCGGCGCGCGCGGTCCTCAAAGCCACCTCAGAAAAGTCGATTCTTACGAACAGCGCGCCTTTACAGAGCACTTTGTACTTCAGGATGAGTCTGCTCGTAAAAATCGACTTTATCAGGTGGTTTTCAGGACCGCGCGCGTCGTACCTTTTTCTAATGGAACCCCCGGCTTTAGACTAGGGCACGGTGTATTATGTAGGTGTTTCAAGTTCCTTGGAAATCTTGTTGGTTTTCTGTAATTATTTTGTCCTAGTGCTCCTGGCGACCGGTAGAGGCATTGTTGTTATAACCACTGTACGCCCAGTCTAGTTAATTTTTACCCTTAGGGAAAAATGAAATGAGGAAAAATACCCCTTTCGCACTGAAATATATAAAATATAATATATACAATATATTTTTTATGTATGCTTAGTGGGAATGGGCACTTTTACTTATGGTGATTTTCTAGTAACCGTCAAGAATCATTCATACTAATTGTACGTGTGCTTAGTGGTAGGCGTGGTAGTGTATATTAGCTGATCATCAACCTGAAGTCGCGTCCCAATTCTAGAAAGAGTTAGATCAAGGCCCTCTCTAGTAAAAGCCGTGATATAGAAAATTTGGCAACGCTGTTATCAGTCCTATGAATGTAAAATTATGACAGGTTAACGATCAGGAATCAGGATTGCCGACTGACCAGAACCACGTGATCAGGACTGATGGAGTGTCTCTAAGCGCTGTCTCTTGCCATATCGTATATTAAGGCTTGTACTAGAGAGGGCCGTGGTTAGATGCTTTGAGAGGACTTGCTTTCTCTTTTTAATGTAGCTGAAGTAAGCCCTACATATCATGGTAAGTATTGGTATACAGTGTGTCCCACGAAATCCTGGACAGTCGATTATTTCCTAATCTATTATGGATACGAAAAAAATCTTTATATGAAATTGAATGGCTGAAGGGTGCAGATTTATTGGCTGTAACAATTTTTTTTTTATCATTATTGTTTACAGAGATATGAAGGTCAAGTTCGGTTTTTTAAGGGATCTTCCCAGTGTGAACCTCTGAAAAATTGCCATTTCTTGGGAATTTTTTTCTACTGAACGAAATGTCCAATGTAAATAAAGTTTTTCCTACTGATTAATACACTTATTGAGAGTACAAACAATTTTTTTATGCAATTTATAATAGTTTATTTAAATATATATATATCGCACTGAATTGAGCACCTCAAGAAAACGATGTAGTGCTGGCGTAGATGATTCCAGAAGAACGACGCATCTGAATAAAAAAATTCAAAATGGTTTTTAGTCGTCACGGATGTCGTTATCGTTGGAACCAAAATTATTTTAATTGATCAAAATTTACCAAATGACGGAAGTTTGAATGTTTAAGTTCCGAAATTCGATGAATTTTTAGTCACTTGTCATTGTAAAAAGTATGAAATTGTTAATAAAACAAAGGTTCCGTGGTCCCTGCGATAGCCACTGATGTGTTGAATAATGTGTAAAAATTTGAGACTGATTAATTAAATAATGTTTTTGCAATCATCTATGCCAGCACTACATCGTTTTCTTGAGGCGCTCAATTCAGTGCGATATATATAGTTAAATAAACTATTATAAATTGCAAAAGAAATTTGTTTGTACTCTCAATAAGTGTATTAATCAGTAGGAAAAACTTTATTTAGATTGGACATTTCGTTTAATACAAAAAAATTCCAAAAAAAAATGGCAATTTTTCAGAGGTTCACAGTGGGAAGACCCCTTAAATGGGATTATATATTTTTTATCTGATCAATTGATAGTGCGTTTCAAGACGAATTCAACAACTATTAATGTGTATACCTTTTTTCAAATGGTTTTCGAGATATTACAGTTAAAAGTTTACTCATTTTCGGTGGAAAAAAACCTGCTAGAGTAGGACGAGCTGCAGGGGGCCTCGGCCGGTGTTTGAAGTTTGAAACGGGCCATAAACAGATACAAAGGATCTGTGGTAGGAGCGGTAGGCCCGTAGACCCAAAACTTAGGATTACCTGCGGTGCTTCCCAATCCAGCAGGTTTTCTTCTGCTGAAAATCAGTAAACTTTTACGCATAATATCTCAAAAACTATTTGAAAAAAGGTGTATACGTTAACTATTACTGAATTCGTCTTGAAACACACTATCAATTAATCAGACAAAAAATATATAATCCCATTTAAAAACCGAACTTGACCTTCATATCTCCGTAAACAATAATGATAAGAAAAAATTTTTACACCCAATAAATCGGCCCTCTTTATCCATTCAATTTCATATAAAGATTTTTTTTCGTACCTATAATAGATTAGGAAATAATCGACTGTCCAGGATTTCGTAGGACACACTGTATATACTTACATACCTATACAGGATGTAACAAAAATGTTGCAGTTCCTTGAAAGAGGTAATTTCTGAGGTAATTTTAAACAACTTTTTCCTTAGCGAAAATGCTAGGTGGGGCTTTGGTAATGAGTTATTAACGAAAAACACCGACCAATAGAAGCACGAATACAGTGGATGAATTTCAGCGCGGACTCCAGCTGTGAGTAGTATTGGCCAGCCATCATTAATCCGCTGTATTCGCTCCCCGATTGATCGGTGTTGTTCGTTATTAACTCGTTAACAAAGCCCCACGTAATATTTTCGCTAAGGAAAAAGTTGTTTAAAATCACCTCAGGAATTACCCCTTTCAAGGAACTGCAACATTTTTGTTACACCCTCTAATGTGTTTGTGGTAGCAACTTCTACAAAGACGCACTCTACCGGTCGCCAGGAGTACTTGGACAAAATCATCACAGATTTTCGAGAGGACTTGGAACTCCTATATAGTACACCGTGGACTAGGGTCACGCGAGCTACAAAACAACGTCCGTCAATGATCTGTCGCAACGTCCGTCGTAGTATGTATAACATGAGACATACGTAGATGAACGATAGACAGACGTCATTTTGACGCTCGTATGACCTTAGGCTCACCCATCCGAGAGCTTCGTTAGAGCGCATACTTTCGCGGAACTCGGAACTTCCGTCGGTTTTCTCCCTTTGCGTTAAAAGGCGCGCTAACGATATCTCGATCGTTTGCCGAGGTAGCGGTTCCTTTCGTCGTTTCCTCCGTCAATCGTATTCACCGTGGACGGAGGAGAAGAGGGACGGCGGCAGGAGCCAAAAGTACGGCGAGCATAATCAATCACGAGACGTTTTCGGGTGTAATACGCGGGCCGGAGGGGCGTAGACAGTTCGCATAGTTCCGAAACGGAAACGGTAATATCGCTGGCCCGGGGCGACCACCCCTTTGTCATTTTGTCATCCGGCGTAAGGACGAATCGCTGAGGAGTAGGGGGAGCGGTGGCGCGCGAAGACAAAGTGAGACGAACAATGTGTTTCCCGCGAAAAGAAATTAAATGCTTGAGATATTAAAACGCGTCCGAAAGGAAACGTCTGTCATGTTGCTCGCGTCTTACTGTTGCAACACGCTTTTCCGACTGTCCGCGACAGTCTCGGATCATTTTCCCACTTTTCAGCGATCTATTTCTAGGATGTCGTTTGTATCAATTATGGAGAAACCATTTTTCTCTTTTTTCTGGCGAGACACTGATTCATAGAATGCGTCACAGATGCAGGGGAATTGTAAACCAAAACGATTCCTCGAGGTGAAATGATTCCTTGTTGTTTTCTGAAATACTGTGCGAGTATCAGCACTCTGTGCGTATTAAAAAAAAAAAAACAAATTTAAAATGTTTTTTAAAACAAGCTTAAGACATTATGCTATAGGATCCACGAGTAAGAAGATAATAGAAAATTTCAAGACCAAATATCTCAAAAATTGTTCAGTATCAATTCCTATATAGGAGGCAATTTGAAATCAAAACCTACTACAAAAACCTACTACATATCCCAAAACTTTCATTAAAATCGGGGTCCAAAAGTTGGAGCCCTCTCTTTGTCAGTCAACTTCGCACCAGTGAAAGAATAGAAATTATTCAACTGACTCACCGGTAAGTCTTCATTCTGGTTACGATGCACAGAAAGCAGCGGTTCTCGGGAATTTTTTGAGAGCCGTGAGTCATCCTCGGTTTTCCTGTCGTACACGTTCCCGCGTTCGTCGTTGGCGTTGTTCGAGGCCAGAATCGGACAGACGACGAAGACGACGCAAATGAGAAGATCAACGGTGTTCACGAACCTCATGGTCGGTCTACCTGCACGCGTCATCGTTCGCGAATCAATTGATCGGGTGTGAAATGTGAAACGAACGCTCGTCGCTTAATAAATTGGCAAGAGCGCGTGACACGCGAGACAGAGCGCGCGCGCAACGGCCTATTAAGTCCTGATCTCGGTGAGCCATTAATTTCACGGTGCCGCATAACTTTCCTGTCACAATTTGCATTCGGGCTGTTCGCTCTTCGGGGGGAAATTAAAAACGTCCGATCGTAAAGTCTCGAAAAGAGGTGTGAAATATCGTCGGGCCGCGCACTCTGAATCGTAATCAACCGTTTCTCTCGAGGAGAACACTCGCGTTCGACTGTTTGGACGCGACGTTCGGAGAAAAGCGTCGAAGAAAAGCTCCGCTCGACGTTCGATAAGGAGTCGCGTGTCCGACGCGCGGAGCTTCGAACCGCGCGAATCGTCCTTTGAATCCGCGAATTAATATCTAACGAGCTCGCAGTTAATTTTACAGGGGTAATTTCGGTGAGTGTTCGGACCGAAACTCGGTGTGCTATTCGAAGTGGCTGCCTGGTTACTAAATTAAGGCCCTCGCGGAGGCCGACGTGGTATGCGCGAGGAAACGGGCGAGCCGCAAAACGCGGGACAAGACAAAGGAAAATAGGGCAAGTAATTTGAAACGAACAGGGCTATTTCACGGTGAGAAGGGGCCGCGCGGAGTTATTCGGACTATAGGCTTTTCAATGGGAATAATTCCAGCGATGATTCCTTCCCGTTTCGCGTCGTTGAATTTCACCGCAAAACCAGCCAGATATCTCTGGATCTGTCGCTTTCAATACCCGAGCTCACCAGCCGCGGAAATTTCTCTTCTACGTCTCGTCCTTTTCACGCGAAACGGTATCGCACGATCGCGGAACGCCGACCGATCGGCGCGAGTTCAATCGTTACATCTTGGCCAAAAAGTAAACGGGGAACGGTCGATCGAGGAGGGCGGTTCGTCGATGCGATTCGTAGTCTCTCGGGGCTAATTACAGCAAAGGGACTCAGTGGCTTCATCCCTCGGCGGCTTTCAGCGCGAGAACAAGAAGCCGCGATGAATTTCCTCCCACTAAAAACCCGCGAAGAATGAAGAGTTAAGCGATCGTTTCTTCCCGGGCCGATCGCTCGAACGAGGAGGCAAAGACAGGGAGAGAGCGAAGGGTGGAACGGTAAAAGATTTTTGTTCGGTCGGAGAAAAAGCACTCGGTCTCCCCCTTCTTTCTCCGTCTTCTTCGTCCCTGGTCGCCGCATCCACGCGCTCCTTTCACCCCTTTTGCTCAGACAAAAGTTTCGCATGCCGCGAGCGAGCAAGTGCGGCGCGGAAAGGAGAAGGGCTCCCGGATATTTTTGTCGTTTCAACGAAAAATCGCGAATAAAAGAGCGAAGGTACGAAAAAAAAGCTGCAAAGGTGGAGGAGGAGGGGAGAGGAGCTGTTCAGCGGATAGAGAGAAGGGATCCTGCCGACATAATGTGCCGCGTAAGAGCCATTAGGTTATTAAAAACACAGTGCCGGCTAAACGCGAGTAACGAAGCGGCTGCTGGCCACCGAGGGATGCGACAAAGGCGAAAAATTAGCCTTGATAACTTGGCGTTCCGATGCGAAAAGGAGGAGAATCAAGGGGGTTGGAAGTTGCGCCGCAGCCGAAGAGAAGAGACCGTTGGAATAAGAGAACGGAACAAGGAGCAATCTTCGCTTCCTTCGACGTGCGTTCGTTGCGAGCTTGCTGTCTCCCGTGAAAAGCTCTCGCTTCCCTTCCGCCGCGATTAACACCCACTTGTTTTTCCACGTTCCCTCCGCGAGGAACGAGGTTAGCTATTCGCTTGCTCCTCGCTACATTCGTGGAATAAATCATATCCTAATCATGGGAACGCCGATACTTCGTTTTTTTGAGGCTAGAAACTGGGAAGGACAAGGCAAGTGCATAGATAGCAACGCGGTTACCTGGTACCGTTTTCATCGCTAGGATCCTCGAACCAACAGCCTTGTTTACAAATACGTAGAAATGCGCACGTCATCGGTGATAATGTTGCCGGGATCGATTCGCGTCACGGCGTGCCTGCGAAGCTACACGCGTTGACGTTTCGCATAACAAATTCCGATTGGCACGCCGACTGTTTCCCGTCGACCGATCGATACATCTCGTTTCTATCGCGCTTCTTTGATCGTTGCTTCCCTTCCCGCCCGCGTGCGCGCGTTTGCAACGACCGATAAACCTTCGGCAACGACACGCCGCAACGGCCACGCTCGAGAAATACGTCCAAGTGCCGGCACGCCGCGCCGCGTCGCGGCACGGTCCGACGAATAATCGGCCCGGTTCAAATTCCGTTTATTTCGGCATATGGACGTAAACGAAACTTCTTAGGAGTTGCTGGGCGCGGAAGGGCGGCGGGCGCGGCGAAGGGCACCGAACGAAGTTAGTCGGGAATTTCGTTACGAGGTTCGCAGCCCTCGCGGGGAAACATTCAAACCTCGACGCGTCTACGGTAAACGCGTAAAATAGCGTATAAGTCTCGGTATTAGTTTCCACCTCGTGCCGCAGTGTGGATGAGCGCGTGCGAGCGAGTGAGCACACGCTCGAGCCGATTTCGTCGGGGGCCCTCGTGCAGGAACTCGTTAATGCTTTCGAATCGGGCGCATTGCGAATTTGGGCTAATCGTTCGAAAACGTTCCGTCAATTTCCCCTTCGGAGAGCTTCTACCTCGTCGTGCTTTTTCAAAAGTCACCGAATTGTTCCGAACTCCCTCTTGAATCGTATTCGTCGCATAGTATCCGAAGCGAAGTTCAACATGCGGGTTCTCATAAATGCGATCGCGATCGTTCGTCGATACATACTAAAAGAACGCGGTGCGCGCGATCCCATCGGATCTCGGCGATTTGCGCATCGGTTTCGTAGACGGTTCGCGTCCCCGGATGTCTCTGGAAGCAAATATCACGGCGTCGATTTCCGAACAACGAGCGGCGCACGTTTTCACGAGAGAAATCACGATGACGCGGAGCGGAATGATCATCCTATTCCTCTTTGGTCCCTGGCTCGTCTTTTCCGCTCCGACTGATTGCGCGTGCACGCATGGCGGCTCGCTTTCGCTCAGGTCAACGCAAATGCAAAAGGGAACAAACAAACGGGGAATACAAATCTAGAGTGAAATGAACAATGCCTGGGAGAGTTACTGCCTCCTAATTGAAACCAACCCCCGGCACACCCTCCGTTTCCTCTTTCCATTCCCTTTCCCTCTTTCTCCCGGCGAACCACTCTCTCGTTTCCTCCTCGCGCTCGTCCGCTCGCGCCCTCTTCTTCCATCTCCCGATTGTGTTTCCCTCTCGGTCTCTCTATCACCCAGTAGCGGTCCCCTCCTTCTCCAAGTACCCCTTTTCGTCGTGCACCGCCTAATCGTGTCCCGTACAGATGCGTGTGCCGCGCTTTCTCTCTATCCGCGCATAAAGCGTATAGTTTACGACAAAAGTTCGGGCTCGGTTATAACAAAACGGCCGTTGGCCCGTTGCGAAACGCGAGCCCGGCTGTTTACATGCGTGGAATGAACAAGTATCGATCTAGAGCGGTGTATAGGCTCGCAACGAAGGTACGCCGCCACGCCGCGCGGGGACAGACAAAGATATCAAAGTAACGCGTTATTTCCCGGGCATTTCGAAGCATAATCGCACGCTACTATGAAAGCAAATCGCCCTTCTCCCGTTTGCCTGGAGTACGATAAGCGATCGCGTTTCTCTTCTACTCGCTCGATGACCGACTGCTTAATAGATCCTCCGAGGCTTGAGAATACTACGCGACAGACGGATCTTTCGGTTCATAAATTATCTCGCGCTTGCAATCGATACGTTCGTTTTGTCGCTTCGAATCCTACTTTCTCGGCGTCGTCGCTCGATAAACTGCAGCCCTTCAACTTGATCCTTTCGCGATTGTGTTTCACGGAGCCATTTATACGCGAAACTCGGTCACGACCCGTGCCGCAATTATCCCGCCCCGGTCCTTCCGGTTCGATTAACGAAGAAAATAGCGACCGAAGGAGCGAATTCGTTGCTGGCCGGGATCGGTGCCAAAATAACCTCCATGCCGCCGTGATCGACGCATTATCTCACGGATCTTGGTCCGCGGCTGGTTCGCCGGTAGCGAGGAAGGGAACGGGGAACGTTGGGACGGGATCCAGTCGGGGGAGGAACGACGCTTTTTATAGACAAACTTTCGTCTTGCATTCGTGTGCCTGTAATTTTGTAAATAATTCCGCGGCCGGAAGGCTCGGCTCGCTCGGTCGCGGAATGAGAAGGACGAGGAGGAAAAAGAAGGAAGAGCGCGAGCGACGAGGTCGGGAGGGGCGAGTTTTATCCAGGCGTAGTTTACAGTGGATATTACAGCGAGTTGCTCGCCGGAGCGAGCAGTAAACAATTCGAGGCATTTTAATGCAGCCCCCGGGTGGGCCGTAAGGAGGACTCGAAACTAACGCGCCTTACGTCCACCCCACCTTTTCTCCGCGGCTCTTCTTCCCAAACGAACGAAAGCGCGAATGAAAGGAGAGGCGGCTTGGCGGAGAGGGAGGCCTTATCCCTTAAGGCCTTCGTACGACCATCGAAAAGGCATACTATAAGGCGACTTCGATCTCGAACAGCTCGGGTAAGCCTACTCTCGTTTCTTTATCCCTGGATCTCCTCGTCTGCGGCTCCTTCCATTCTTTGCCGCGCCTCTTCTCCACGTTTGGTCCTTTTGCCGCGAGCCATCCAACTTTTCCACAGATTTCCAGTCGCCACCTGGTCAGGTCCTAACACAATGGACGTTGGTTTATCGGTATGTTTAATAGCGCACCCTGGAGACCTTTAATCAACATTTTAGGATTGTCGGCGTTAGATATTTCCCGTGTTCTTTGAATTTTCATTTCGGGACCACAGAGCTAGAGTATATTAAGTCAGACTTCTCGAACTTTAGAGGAGAACAAACCAAAGGTACTTAGTAACTTAGTTAATACTTTGTAACTTTCGAACCTTTAGAGATGTATACATGATTTTTTGGAGATAAATAAAAAATGTACCGTTTTATTATTTAGAAGAGAAATCGTTATTACTTTTTGGAAATAAAAAATAAATTGGATTTCATATTGTGTGTTTCAGTGACTTTATATCATTATGACGGTTTTTCCATTTATTTAGTGTTGCATCAGTTTAAAAGCCATTAGCAACTACACTTGAAACTAAATACAGCTATTGAATTCTTAACAATACAATAATAATAAATGGTTCATTCAGGATTTTCAAGAGGAATGCAGCAGGGTTAAAATATATTAGAGCTCAAAAGTACTAAAAGCCCTTTTACACTGTTTGGTTCGACTAAACATAATTTTTACGCTACAACTATACAACTTAGAACGAAATGCTCGTTATCATCGGAGAGAATAAAAAATTTCATACGAGAAATGTATAAAATGTAACTTTTGTTTTTTAATGAACTTAATAGACTCTGGCTGTGGGGTCCGTATTTGACTTATCTTGAATCGTTTCTTAATCGCAGTAATATAATGTACGAATCTATTTAACTCCGAACTAATGAACGGTGATATTTGAATTCTCTTTATCCTTTGGCGGGCCACTTAAATCCACGACTGAGTTCTATCAATTATCGGCTGTTCGAACCGCGTAATGGTCCAAAGAGCCAATCAATTATTAACGAAGTAGGTAATGTCGTGTATTATCACGGGGGTTGGTCCACCCACGAGGTATTTAATGGGCCGTTAGCCCCGCGAAACGAAATTCGTTCCCTCCTTTCGTCGAAATTCCGACTGCTTTATCGTTTGTCGAGGAAAAATTCGCAGCAGAAGTCTTTCTGCTTATCTTTAATCCGTTACAGCCTCGGAGGTCGAAAGTTACTGCAACCATGTTACGCGTCCCCCCCTTAAATTATTTCAACCGGTTCCACGACTACCGCCTTTTGCCTCCGACTATTTTGCTGCCTTTTAGCTAACAAAAAATTTCATAATTCAGCACACCAGCGAACACTCATCGCTAATATATTTCCGCTCGGCGAAAATTTCATCTTGGCCGACTTCCAATTCGGTCGATCCTTGAAGGCAGATCTTCAAACTCACCGCTTTTAAGGCGCGTTCACAAAGATCGTGGGTTTAAGCAGCGTCGCGTCGGTGGCGGCGGCATCTAAACGAAATACGATAAGCACTTAGCCCAGCCGTATCTATCAAATATAACCCTTATGCCGGCGGTTAGAGGGTGTGGTGCACCCCTGGGAGAGTCAGGAAAGGACAACCTTCTGGAATTTATACTACGAGCCCTCTCCCTCCCGTCGGTTTATCACTTATTCATATAGCGTTGCGCGAGGAAAAGTTGCCCTAAGTGCCTATAAACGTTTAGTCGTCGTATGTGTTTCGACCTCTTCAAAAACGCGCTCTTCGTGATTCGGTATCGTTCGGTTGCCTTCCGGGAACCAGTCGTAACGAGGGCCCGCGTCTTCTTCGGGGAGTCACATTTTAGAGAGAATTGATCGCCAGTTTCTACGGCGGCAGTTTTAAACGACGTACATCCGTACGCTGAAACATTAACGAGAGCGGAATTTCGAAATTGTCGTAGGTGGACAGGTGCAAGGGTGAAAGATATACGTTTCCCGGGCGGTGAAATCTCGACCGGTTCCTCTGGGATGCTCCTCGAATCCTTTCTTCTTCTCCGCTTTGCCTCAGTCTCCCTCGAGTTCCAAATTCGTTTTCGCGCGCCGCGGAAATTTATCGCGTCTTCGACTCACGGATAAGAAAATTGGATAAACTTCTTAAGTGGTCGGAGATAGAGAAAACCGATTTCGAAAACTTCTTTCGTCGCGGTCGCGTTTCGATGTGCACGGCAATGGATAATTAATACGTCAGGATGAAATCGATCGGCACGGAGACACTCGGTAATCTCGACTCAATTATCGACCACGGAATTTGCGGACGAAACGGAACGGAGTACAGCAGAGGATAGTGCACGCGCGTACGAGCGCGTTTCTCGTCTTCTGGTCATTTTCCCCACGAGAGCGAGAACTGCAAATTATTTTCCAGTCGTTCGTCGACTCGGCCGGTATCTACGGATATAACGGGTGATCCCGAAATTCCCGCGGGACTCGAGGCGTCCTATGCGACTGCCGCAGCGGCGGATACTGCCTCACGAAATATCCCACCTTATGGTGATCCCATGGCACATCCACCCTACGACTACGTCCCCATAACTCGCCCGCCGTCGCACTTTGACCTTTCGCGTCTCTGTGTGCGAAGATCTTATGCACGAGCCCACCCCTTGCTGGTATTGGTCCCTCGATCTTCGACTCGTACGTAAAAACATGGGGAAATTCTTCGTTTCGTTCTTCTTTATACTCGAAAAAGTTTGGAAAAAACATTACGAGGTTTAGGCAATTTTACGTTTTTGCAGTTTCTTTATTTCATGGAGGCTGTAAGTAAGATGAAATTAGGGGCGTGGATTATTTTAGGTCACTTTGTTGTCTCATTGACACCAATTGGCGAAGTATTTGCCGTATCATCTGCGATCGTTGCGATTTTATGCCAGTGACGTTGTCCTGACTTATTTTTATTTAAATGATAAATGATTTTATGAAAAACTAGTATGCAGAATCCTAGTGTGCAGAATCCCAGTGTGCATTTAGAATAACAATAAGTAGCAAAGAAGAGTTAATAAGCTGTTCAAAATGTAAATGGCAAAAAATAGACACAGATTATTTGCAAAAAAGTAATTCGGAACAAGCCAAATCGTTTAAGACACGTTATTAAACATAAAGGATATCCTTCAAAATATTAAAGATTTCTACCGGAGTTATTATTTTTAGTTTATAACTTAATCTAATAAAGTGTCTTAATATTTATGTGAAGTAAAGTTTTGCACTTTTTAGACTTTTCTTGTAACATAACACAACCATGTGTAAAAAGTCGATCATTTTTATATTTATGGAGTTTCTACACTGTAGAGAAGAAAGTGGAAATTTGGACCGGGGATTTAATTATTTCTCTGATAGATACTCTGGTATATCAGTAATTAAAATAAACACTAATATTAATGTCCCCTAATAGCACCAGACAAAACTGGTACGATTGACACGTTTATTTTAGTCAAAAAGAAAAAGTATCTGTTTCTGATCACCTAAAAAGTTTTTCATGATAAAAGTAACTAATTTTTTTCTCATACTAATCAATAAATATATTACAGTAATAATACAGATATAAGTAGTCATAAGATCGAGCTCTAAATTACTTAGTTATATAAAAATATCTTTCTCCAGTCCAGATTTTGAAATTATTATAAAAGGAGCCAGGATTCGAATTCAATAACTGAAATATGCAAAATGGACTAATTTCTTATGCATTGGATGTAATAGTGATAGTTTTTATACGCCACTATAGACAACATTTTTTTTTAATTTTCATTAAACTGTTTTGACATTTGTTTCTATTTTTACATTTTTCAATTTTGTGACCTTACTTTAATATAAAAATAAAAATATTTTAAAAATCAGCTAGTTCACGCGCTTTTCTTACTTTTTATGCCAGTCTTTATTATCACCCCAATTTCTTAAAGCATGATTTTGACAATGTTTCGTAAAAATAATTGCAGCTTCACTATAATTGAATTTTTACGCTAATCAATTACAGATACATTATCTCAGACTCCTGAGCTACCATTTTCATCTTGTATTCCCGCATTTTTTATAGTTTTAATATATGTTTCCCTCGAAAAAAAGCAAGTGGTCCATATTCCTACCTTCTCTCCTATTCTAACATAATGCAATACACTTTTCTAGCATATTTATCGTTCTACTATAATTGTATATTTATTCAAAATACAAAGCTTAGAAGACAAAATTACGATGTCGCAATATTTTCGTGACCGTGTTCTGTATGTTTCGAGTTTCTGAATAAAATTGCTTTGCGGCTTTAGCTCCGTAGTTAGAAGGTATTATTTCTCCTGTAAGTGCTGAAAGCTTCGTCTTGTTGGTAGCATCGGTGTCTTGGGCTAATCGGGGCTAACCGCGCTTGTAACCAGGGATGATAGCATCGTTGGAGGGGTTGTAATGCGATCACGCTATCTCGACGTAGCGAGGACGGTAAGCGAATTGCATGTAATCAACAGCGTTCGCATCGATCCTGATATAGACGTTTCCTGAATTGTCAAGTCTGTTGGTGACACCGTGAGCCGTTAATTCAGCGACGCGAGATACGCGAAGGGGAGGAGGAAACGCGCTCGTTTTGTTTGTGGAACAACGAACTGGTTACTAATTATTCATTGGTCGTCGAATGCAAAATTGCGTCGGTGCGTTTGTATCTCGCCGGGACGATCGACAAACTCGTCGAGTCTGAATAGACGACGACGAGAGAACCGCGAGAGTTCCAGAAGTTTCGTGACGGGGAAAAATTTAAAAGACGCGACCGATCGACACCGAGGCATCGAAACATCCGTTTAATATTGGAAGAAGCGAGCGAGCGAAGGGTGGGCGGGACGCTATAGCAGGCAGATTTTAATCCTTGTCGTACCCGTGAAGGGAAGGGAACGACGCTGAAGTGACTTGAAGTCTCTTCAGGCGAGATGCTTAATTCCACCCCGTTCTTCTGCAACCACCCTCCGGAGGGCTTCCTCTCCCTCTCCTCCTTTTGCACCCCTGGAGGAATAATCCTCTGTTCTTTAATTCTCCTCCTCTCGACGGATAGACAGAAAATTGTATCTAAACGTTGTAGAACAGAATGTTCCCGAGTTTCTCTTTTGTCTCGAACCGAATATATTTTTACACGCGCGCGTAGGTTGAAACGAATAGATTTGCCGGGAAAAATATCGACACCGGTACTAATTAATCTTTGTTCCCACAACGCCGCGCGTACGTTGAACATCCTCGCCAAAATTTCGTCGCGAATTACCGATACTGAGTGATTACTATCGCGCGGTACCAATTTTCCACGGGTAGAAAAGAAACGAAAAGATTTCTCCAGAGAACGAAAAATTCCGAAGGACTGTCAGCTACACCCTCTTTCATACCCCCACCATTCCCTTTGCCCTGCTTTTTTCATTATTTTTTAGTATCCTCCCTGACAAATGTATCTGTGTCCTCGAGCGCGCTGCGCCTTTCATCTCTGGTCTCCACAGTCGGAGCACTTATACACTCTCTGTACATCCTCTCTCCTCCTCTCCTCTCTGTTTCTCCTGCTCCTTCATCTCCCTTCAGCCGTCTTTTTTCAGTCCCTTTGGTCTTCGTTCTGTTCTCCGCGCTTCATACCACTCCAGTCTTCGTGTTCCTCGCCTTCCAGCCTCACCCTCGCGATTTTTCTTCTCTCCGCGCGTGTCTCGTTCGCTTTTCTCTTTCTCTGTCTCGCGTTTTCGAGAATCCAGCCCGACGCTTCGCGTCGAGTTTAAAATACATCGTGATTTTAATACTTTTAACTTCCTTATAATCCGCTTTGCGCCTACGGCGAGCCGTAATGTCGGCCGCGCAAGCGAGCGCAGAAACCACCGAAGATTCTTTCCGTCCGAATCTTCTTTTTCAGCCTCTTTTCTCCTCTCCCTCCACTCGACAACCTCCTAAAACGCATTGTCGTTGCCGGTGCATCCGACGCGCATCGAGCACGGGTTGCGAATTGTTTCACGAGCGTAATTTCACCATTCATTTCTGGCTGTCTGCGACGATGAAGAGGCAAAAAGGAGGAACGGCGGGGGTGGCCTGTTCGCAATTTAGGTCGAGAAGCGGAATCCGTATGCGTCGGCGGTACGCGCGCAGTTAGCTGGAAATGCATTCGTTGGGTCTTTAAGATAATTTCAGCGACGGTGGGCTTGGCACGACGATTTTTCCGTCGACGCGACGCTCGCATAACCAGCCTTTGTTTCCGTTATCGGCGATCGTAGAGCGCCGCTCTCCGTCGCTTTTGCGCGCGTTACCATGCGGATAAATAATCGCGCAGGGCGCACGTCATAAAATAAAGGAGCCGTGGATTACGCTTGTTTAATTTCGACTCGACGAATGACCGATACGATCGCGAGACCGATGCGGAAACGAGGAGGAGTCGGGCGGAGATTAATAGGAAGCGACCGGGAACCGTGATATACCTGGGTATCTCGCAGCGATTCGCGAGCGCAGGTAAAACCACCGAAACAAATACCGCGATTGGCCTTGTATTTAAAGGGGTTTCGTCTGACGCGTCGTGTACAATGAGGGAAGGAGACAAGACGGACTGCTAAGTAAAGATTGCAAGGCGAAGGGGTTGCCGTCTTAATCCGCGGGGTGTCTGTTTGTGGTATTACCGGCGTTAAGGGATGAACCTCCGAAACACAATCGTTCCACCCTCTCTTGCGTCGTCATTCGCGAACGATTACGAATCGCTACATGGTCTGCTGCTTTTGACTTCCTTCTGTTTCAAGGAACGTTTCTCGGTTCTTAGCTTCTCCTTTACTGCACCTACAAACTCTCTTCTACAATCAGTAATTTTTGTTGAAATGCAATCTAAAAATTCTTCGGTTTAGGTTTCAAAGCAGTTCTGGATTGAACCTTTCCTTTGCATACAATAATGAGTATAGAGTAACGCCTATTTGACTCCAATATACAATGAACAATGACTAATCGTTTCAAGAAAAGTAAAAGATACATTCGATTGACACAAATAAATTTGTACGACGTTTGTTGTTTATTTTACTGTATAAAGCTGAACCAAATTCTTTTGTGCACCAAATAAATATACAGCAGAACCTCGATTAATCGGCTCAATATCAGTGTCAAAACCGAAGCATTTCCCCAGTGTAAAATTTTTTAATTGTTAGTATACCATCGTTGAATCGGAGCTCAAGTTTTACTCGGAACTTCACTATAATATTATTGCAAGTATACCAAATAATTGGAAACTAAAATAATAGAAACAGAAAATTATTGCGAACCGGTTAATCAAGGTTTTGCTGTATAGTGTAAAATTCTTTGTCAATATTGAGATTTTAATAATGAAGTCAAGGATTGACAAAAATTCGTTTGATCTTTCTGTGTGAAGTGAATGGCAACAACCGAACGAATTTATTTGCTAATCCAAGAGTATAATCCTTTTCTTACATAATAAAATGTGTGTATATTTTAATGATCCAAATATTCTTGTTTCGGGTACAATTAATATGTTAGTATTGGGTCGTGTAATAAATTCCCGCGTTTCCTTGCCTTCTGGAATTTCCATTTCAAACGCCTGGAAATTGATTAAAATTAATTAATTCGAAAAATTGAAGCAGATAGGTTTATAGAGCAAGTATATGTACGTATATATACTTTACCTAACAAATCATGAAATGGCGGAAAAAAATCAAATACACAAAACGCGGGAATTTATTCCACGACCCAATATATAAGAAAAGAATAAAATTATATTTTCTGCTTTCCTTGAAACTAGTATAGGGGAGTCAACATCTATATGCGTTACCCTATATTTTCTTGTAATGCTTATGTTTTGTTCTAAACAATAAATACGTTATAATGATATTGATAACAAACAATCGAGCCTTTAAATTTTCATTTTCGTTCAAAAAACCATGATGTAAGAATGTAAGGATATAATCGCGCAACCTTTTAGATTAGCCAATAACATGCACTTCCCAAGATTGTCTATATTGGATTGTCAACCAATAGGATAGTTTCCTTAATTAATATCCGCTAATTTAAGATATAAGTATTGCGCGCGGAAATAGACCAAGACATTGTCCATTCCTTTACAGTTTCTATGTCATTTGGGAATCTAAAATACTATATACAGGGTGTTTCTCTTAAAGCAGGCCACCTAAAAATATATAGATACAAAAAACATAGTTGATCTGGAGAAAATCTGGAAAAAATTTTACGGCGGAATCATCTATTGAACCGTTTGGTTTACATTACAAATATTTTTTGGAATTGAGAAGATAGAAAAATGTATACGAGGTCTGTCTTAAGCGAAACACCCTGGATTGTGTGTTTTGTGTTAGCATTCCAATTGGAACACGATTTTACTTAGCACTCAGGCATTTTTTATAAATTTGTATTTCACGTTTACACAGCGTTGACGTTTAAATACTCTGCAGTCATATTTAACAATTGTATCTCCAGATTGTCAACCTATGTAAAATTTACGTTGACATTCTAGAATTAGCATGGCGGAAAGTGGGAAGGCAGAGTAGAAAACCAAAGTGAATCCTCTGAGGGAGCACACTCTATTCATTTCATCATGGGGAAAACTATGATACATATCTAAACCATAAAAACCTACCTCTTTCGAAATCTTGCGCGACGCAAAGCAATTTTTTCGAAGTTATCGTAGACCGAAAAAAGCCTCGGTTGAATTTCGCGAATCGCACGACGTCGCGTAACTTCCCTGCGAAGAGCGGCGTGATTCGCGATTATTGGAGAATCGCGACGTAAGGAGAGAAGTCGAACGACAGTTAGGTGTCGTCCGGGTGAAATGCGGTTGCGGCATCGGTCGTTCGCGACTACGGCCGCGTTTCTATTCGCGGTCCGCGCGCGATAGTTCGATAGGCGGTCGCAAATTTGAATGGGCGGCTTTCTGCACGCGGAGTAGCTCGCGTGGCATACATTCCGCCGCGAATCACGTCGGTTGACACGTCTTCTGACGGGACGAGGACGTTTCTGTGCGCCGGAAACGCACCGTCCGGCGATAATGTCCGTCAACAGGGACGATGCGAACGTCCCCGGCAAACAATGCGCCATTGTTGCCAACTTATTCCATTACAGATAACTCTCTCGTTCATTGTTTCTTCTCTCTCTCCCTTTCTATCGCTCGCGTTTCCCGCGTCTTCCTCTCCCTCCACCCGATATTCCCTCTTCGCTCTCCGTTCCTCGAAAGGTTTCTCTACCCCCCTGGTACCTGGTTCCGTCTTTTTCTTCCTCCGTCGTCCCCTTCGTCTCGATATCGTACCCCCCTGCGTTTTCGTGGAAAGAGCCGGGGCTCTCCTTGGTTAAGGGATGCACCTGGGATCGGGAAGATAAAAGAAATTGTGCCAATAAGTTGGCCGCGCTAATTGCCGCGATCAATCGCTGGCTCTCGCCGAACGAAAAAAGCTTCCTCTTTAATGCACTCGGCGCGATCGCTCGTAGATTAATATTTCATGCTACGGCCTCGCCGCGGGGTTAATGCCTGGATAATACTTGAATGAGTTGCGTCCGAGGTTAATCGCCGCCAGAGAAACCGCAACCATAGTTACTATTGTCTACGCTGAGAAAATTAATGTTTCTTTTACTACATTTTGTACTAAAGTAGCAGGATAGGTGCAGGTGTAGGAAAAATCCTAACACAGTGTAGAAAAAATCGGAACCTAATGTAGTAAAAACATTTGGAGTTTCAGCCTTTGCTAAATTTACTATACTGGATTGGGATTTTTACTACACTGTGTTAGGATTTTCATGTGCATTCAATACTTTAAGTTGACAAAGAAATCCCTAGAGAATTTGTGTTTTGACAGTTTTTGCTTTCTGCTTGTCAGTGTAGTGAAAATCCTAACACAGTGTAGAAAAAATCGCAACCTAGTGTAGTAAAACCATTTGGAATTTCAGCCTTTGCTAAATTTACTACACTGCATTGGGATTTTTACTACACTGTGTTAGGAAAGCAAAAACTGTCAAAACACAAATTCTCTTGGGATTTCTTTCTCATCAACTTAAGGGGTCTTCCCAGTGTGAACCTCTGAAAAATTGCCTTTTTTTGGAAATTTTTTTGTACTAAACGAAATGTCCAATCTAAATAAAGTTTTTCCTACTGATTAATACACTTATTGAGAGTACGAACAAATTTTTTTTGCAATTTATAATAGTTTATTTAACTATATATATCGCACTGAATTGAGCGCCTCAAGAAAACGATGTAGTGCTTGCGTAGATGATTGCAAAAAAATTATTTGATTAATCAGTCTCAAATTTTTACACATTATTCAACACATCAGTGGCTATCGCAGGGACCACGGAAACTTTGTTTTATTAACAATTTCATACTTTTTACAATGACAAATGACTAAAAATTCATCAAATTTCGGAACTTAAACATTCAAACTTCCGTCATTTGGTTAATTTTTTATCAATTAAAATAATTTTGGTTCCAACGATAACGACATCCGTGACGACTAAAAACCATTTTGAATTTTTTTATTCAGATGCGTCGTTCTTCTGGAATCATCTACGCAAGCACTACATCGTTTTCTTGAGACGCTCAATTTAGCGCGATATATATAGTTACATAAATTATTATAAATTGCAAAAAAAATTTGTTTGTACTCTCAATAAGTGTATTAATCAGTAGGAAAAACTTTATTTAGATTGGACATTTCGTTTAGTACAAAAAGATTCACAAAAAAAGGCAATTTTTCAGAGGTTCACAGTGGGAAGACCCCTTAAAGTATTGAATGCACGTGCAGTCATTCATTCGAGGTTTCGCAGTTTTTACCATTTCCTTACGAGTTCAGATTTTCACCCCATGTGAAATACTATCCTGCTACTTTAGTACAAAATGTAGTAAGATTTAGAATTTTATTTTTTTCACTGTAAAAAAGAAACATTCTTTTTGTAAAAAAGATTTCCCTAGAAATTCTAGACAGGAAAAAAAAGCAATTTGAAGCTTTGCTATGATATCTGCCGTTCGAATCACAGAATGAAATGATTGTTTCCAGACAGACGATGCATCCGCGTGCCGCCGCGAGGCGAACCGAAGAACCGCTGCGCCTACGATCAGAAAGTCTTTGATAAAAATTTCGTAGCCGACGAGGGAACGACGCCACGACGAGGGGGCCCGAACGTGTGCAAGAAAGGGGATGAAGTATCCATCGGGATCGGGGAACAATCCCTTCACTCGTGGATTGCTTGTTCCGCTATTTAAAAGTGTCCTCCTCCTACGCGCACCGGGTAAGTTAAGTCCCCTGGACTCGCGTTAAACGCGACGAGGCTCGATCGACAATAGCATAGCCGTGTTCGGGAAAGTGGCGCTGTTTAATATTAATAAGCCGGGGAGGCTCTGCCCTTGGCAGGCACGTAGATGCATATCAGACCAGGCATTACCGGGAAAGACGACTTCCACGCCGGCGGCAGCGCGCGCGAGACATTTTTTCGCTTTGGAATTTGAATAGCCCTGTCGTGGCGAGGCGCGTGTTCCGTCGTGGACACCGTTTGCTGTCTCCTGGCCACCTGCTCTCGTCGATCGACGCTCGTCTGCAAAATACTCGCCAAATTACTTGACATTTAGCATGAATTTTTAGTTATTTATTTTACGCGTATGACAAAGTACAGTGGATGATCAAATTATTAGAGCCACAATATTAGAATAGGTGTTTTGGAATTGTTTAGAAATATTAATTACATAGTTTTTCAGTGCATATTTTCAATGAAAAACAGACATCAAAGCTTCATAAAAAAATTATAATGATTCATTGCAGTTGAGCCTATATTGAATAATATATCATCGTGTATACAGGTGGTTCTTATCATTTCATCACTTACTGTAAATAGGTGGTCAAGTTGTTGTTATTCTTATTATTAACGGGTGTAAATTCTTTGGCACAATAGGCATTGCCAAATTATTTTCAATAGAAAAATCGGGACATGCTAAAAAAATACAAGTAAATAGAAAATATATTTTGTTTCAAACTGATTTATCAGGGAAGTAGTAGTATCAGTTTTGGTAGCGTCAGATGAATTATTTAGTAGTATACCAGGCTTTTTAAGGATCTCTCAGACCTAAGATCTCTAAAATCGAGATGTCCCGTAAAAATCAGCACATCTGGCAACGCTGGTTACAGTATTTTATAATGCACTAGAAGTTGTGAATACTGATATGATTGTATGCTGCAGTAGTGACTTGACGTTTCAAGCAGGTCAGTGTAACAAAAAAAAAAAAAAAAAAATCTAGAGTGTGGCAGACGTTATTATACAAAACAGTTTAATAATTGAAATTTGTCTTTCCGCTTCAACTTTTTATTCATTCGTTATATCTTCTGTGTATTCTAATGATTAATACCAATAGAGTTAGCGTAAGCCTAGAGACAGAATGTCGTCATATTAATCACAAAAAAAGACAGGAAAATTTACTTAACTAAATTAGCTTAAATCAACTTAATATAATTTAACTTATTTCCATTTTTGCGGAAATTATGAGAAAATAATCTGGTACTATTTTCAGTCATAGGAATCGTTAGTTAAGTCGATTCTCTGTCCAATTCGTTGAGGAATAAATGTCGGCATGATTAAAGATAGTTCAGTTAATTTAACTTTCAAACAGATTTTCAAATTTATATTTCATTTAATTGAGACATTGAACAGAAAATAGGACATTTCAAAAGAATTGATTACAGAGTCTTCATTACAGTATTATTTAATGAAAAATACTGTAATTGCATTGAATCGCCATTCCTGAATCTAATTGCATTACGTTCCATGATGTGCATGATATTGCAATGGAAACTTTGGGAACGATTTTCTTGACATGGAATTTTAACCTATGTCCCCTTTTGCCATCAAATGCCCCCATTTATCATCCTGAATATGAAAGGCGGAATGGATATTCGCGCGATTTCTAAATTTGAAAGATTTTCCAAATTCACCGGTACCACGGTGCAGAGAATATTTTACAAAAACGTGAAACTATCTGCGATCACGATTCCACGGCGTAAAAGTGACGCGCTGCGTCACACGTTAGAGCAAAGCGTTGCTCGCGAGGCACAATACCGCGGAAATAACTTCGTTATTTTCCCAACACCCGTATGATCAATATCGCATCCAAACACCGCTATTGATTTAATCGCGGCCGTATCCACCGCACGGTAATTAAAATTAAAACCAGTGGCGGCTTCGGCTGCGTCTGAGCGCGCGCGGGGGGACGCCGAAGCCCCCTTAGCGGAGCTCGCAAAGCGCCGAAAGAAGCGTCGCGTCGGCGGAGAGAGCGATCAAGGGAGAGTCCTCGTAGAACGAATATATGTACGTAAACACCCTCTTAACTCGACCGACTCTTTGAAGCCGCGAGGGACAGATACGAGATGCAAGCTTCTTCGCGCATTGTCCGCGCATTTTGAAGTCTTCATTCGTAAACCATCATCGAGCCCCCATCGAGCGGCGCGCTCCGCTCGGCTCGTGCTCGCACGGATCCACCGCAACCGGCAGAGTCGCACCGAGTTTAAAGCCTCCGTACGCCCAGCCTTTTCCCCCTTTTCTGTCGCCCTTGGTTCGCGATTACACACGTAGCGGCGATTTAATGCAAAACGGTGGCTCGCGAACCTGCAAAGAGGGACAGAAGCGACGTCGTCGTCCGTGGCGACGCGCGTCCTACGCGTGTGCACACCGCCGGGGCTGAAGGATACTCAGATATACGCGTGTATCGCATGCGGGCTCCATTTCGAATTATTTCTTTTTTACTCCCCATCTCCATCGCTCTCTGTGTGTCGCCATTTGCGAGTCCCGCACAAAGCCCATTTTTTTCTGTAGCCCGACCCGCGCCTAACGATCACCCCGGCTGAAAGAGAACGAAATCGCGTGTGATCCGCGCTTCTTCCGGGATAAGTGTCGTCGAGCAACCGACATCGCTCTTCGGTGAACTTCGCGTCTGTCCCCGTGCGTCGCTGTGCATCCTTTCCGCGCTTGAGTAATGCATCGCTGTCTCTGGTACCACCTTGGATTTGTCCCTGGAGACTTCGAGATCTCGACGCTTGCTTAGGTGTTAAAATTATTCTGAGAAATGTAGAGTGGGCAGAAGAATTCTACAGTCATGGAATGGTTTCGGGTTTTGGAACACCAAAGATTATCAAGTAGAAGAGTATTTTTATTATATTTTTATTAAAAATTCATTATTAATATTCCTAATAACTAATAACTAGACTGCGGATATTTATGTATTTATGGCAGTTTTAAAATTGTGACACTATAAGATTGTTTAGGTATATAAAAATACACGAAGTATTAAAAATTAAATACATTTTACAATGTTCAGAAAATAAAATGCGTATTGATTTAAGATACAGTCGCTGCTGTATGTCTATGAAAATATGAATTTGCATAAACATCCGCAGTCTACTAATAACACAATACTAAACATTGTTTCATTTACGATTTGTGCGTTAGGTGATTTATACAACACTGGAATAATCCTAATATTTAGTCTTCCATAATGTCTAAAAATAATAATTACAATAATACGGTTTTATTACATACTAAATAAGTGTTATTACAATGTGAATACAAATTATTTATTATAATAATATCAATTTGTCGTACCGCCTTAGTCTGCGAAGGGAGAAATTTAGCAATTAATTGGTGCTATTAAATCTAGCTCTTCATTCAAAAATTCGTATCTTCTGAAATCTGGCGCACTTACGCGTTGATCAATTAGCGCGAGAGCTAAAGAAGGTTGACAAATAATTTGCCCGCGGTGTGTGGAGGATCATGGTTCTCGGCTGTAGAGACACCGCTGGGGCTTAAAAGCCAATATATCAGAATAATAACTTGTCCATTAAAACGCTTAAGTAGTAATAAGTAGGCGAGTCTAACTGACAGGCACTTGGAACTTCCCCGCGGATTAAAGTGTCCAACTTCTCGAATTTATTAGAGAAAATAAATAATAAGCGTGCCCGTGCGCGTAACTCTTCTTGCTTGCGATTTTCCCGGGTACGATCTTCTTTTTTTTTTTTTTTTCTAAGGTACGGTCCTTCCTTTTCCGCCGAAACCTTTTAATTTGTTCTGAAAGCAACGCTTCCGCTGCCTCCCTCCTCGTCAGAAGATTCAATTTTCGATAGAGCAGATTATGATTCTTAATCCCGCAAGAATGCGTGTACGTGCTTTACTGATCTTTACCTTATCGTCTTATTGGA
The DNA here is from genome assembly GCA_030770465.2 of Perdita meconis. Classification (NCBI taxonomy): domain Eukaryota; kingdom Metazoa; phylum Arthropoda; class Insecta; order Hymenoptera; family Andrenidae; genus Perdita; species Perdita meconis. Next base: position 7,595,234 of record JASKOS020000004.1, read on the forward strand.
TCTTAATAATGATTCGACGACGTCGGCGCGGACCCTCGCCCTCTACGAACGATTAATTACCAAACATTCAACGCTTTAAAAAAAAAACGCTATCTACGTTTGTCCTTTGCTATTCGGTTCTGAAAATTTTATTAAAGCGCGAAACAGCAGAAAATAGGAGAATTATTTAGAGCCGGAACGTGGGCGGAGAAGTTCGTTGGAATTTTCGGGTCGGGAAAATTTGGTCTTCCATTTTCGGGAGGCCACCTACCGTCGTTCTCTCCGAAAGAGGCATTACGGGGGTGGCAGATCGGATCGGTTGATCCGCCATGGAAAGGAAATTTCGTCGGGCTCAGACAGAGAGCGGTTCGTGAACAAATCGAAAATGGATTTCGCCGAGGCTCGCGTTGCGGGTTCGAGCGGCGAACGAAAGCATTTGCCAGTTTATTCGTGACCGGCTGTTACCCGGCAGCCATCTTCCGACCGTCTCGTAGCATGAAAGTTGCAGGCGTCTTTCGAGCTACGCCCATACGTGGCCCAGGCACGCATGCCTCTCCGTGTGTGCCCATCGACCGTGTAACGCACACCTGCGCGAACCTGCTTCCACACAGGTAACAACCTGTCTGGTTCCAACCCACGGCTACAACTTCCTCTATCACCTTTCCCCCCTTCGCGCTGCCTTTCCCCTCGTGGTTCGTGGATCGGTCGAGGGGAAGGTCAAAAGGTATTTCTTAGGCGAAATACGTATCTACGTGCCTCCATATCCTCGAGCTGTACGTGGAATTCTCGAGACGCCTGTCGTTGGACAGAGGAAGGTCTCGAAGACGTTGCTTGACCTTTGGCCCCAACGAAGGAAGCGAACGTCGCGTTCCGTTTATTAATAATGATGGCAAACAAATTTATTTCGCTAAAACAATTAAACCTCTAAATTGACTAGTTGAATGGAAATGAGATTAGCCTTATCAACTTATAAAATATTCCTTAGTCGATTAACAATGATAGTTGATAGTATTTTAGAATGCGACATGGTTTCATTTGCATTAGAATATAACTCCATTTCGTATTTATAACCCATCAGCAAATTAGTATTTGTTTCCAATAACTATAAAGATATTTGAACAAGCATCATTTAATAAACTTAATTGATAATGAGAAAATCAACAGAAAGGACTTGTTTAATATACTGATATTTGCAACGATTTTACTATCAAATTAAAGAAGCTGATTTACTTTACGATGTTTTATATTTCAACATTCATAACAATTTGGAATTATTTTGGTCCAATTAGAAAATATCTCAGCAAATGTAATCGCAGTAATTTGTGATTGTCGATTTTGTACTGCATGTAATTTTTTTATGGATTATTACCAAATATTGTTCTATTTTACATTTCTTGTAAATTCATGATTTTCTCCATTTCGATTTTGTCCACCAGTTACCAAACTATGGGCTAACTTGTTCTCCAGCATTTAATCAACTTGAAAACCTGTGGGAAATACTAGTCACACGTGTTGATTTAGAAGTTTATAAGCTTTAAACAACAATTCTTTAGGAATGACAAAAGCTTGACAATAGGTTACTAGATTCATTAATAAAATCGGTGAAAAAACTTCTGTTTAAGTTGATAAAAGCCAGCAGGAATCACATTAATTGTTAATTTTGTATTAACAAAGTTAAATTAGTATTAACTTTGCGTTTTTGTTACCTTCCATTGCGTGCCTTAGAAATACGAAACGATCTGAAGTAATTGGTTTCTAAAATTTGTTAATAAAATAGTTGCATACAAGAATATATTATTAACAATCTTTTTCTATTAATGATCGTATCATGAATTAAAATTGAATTAAGCTTATACAAATATCTTCGTTATTATTGGATCAAATGCTAATTTGCAGATGAGTTACAAATATGAAACGGAGTGCTGAGTGCAGTATAAAGTGACAGTGCAAGCGAAACTTATAAAAACTGTACGTCACTTAGAATATTTTACTATTTTATTTGACGATTTGTGCTGGGTTCTTGATTTCTGATTTGGAATCTTGATTTCATTTTTATTTAGTTTAGTTATAAATTGTAATGTCAGGTTTCCTTTCCATCCTCTTCTTTAATATAATTTTGCGTGAAAAGAGCATGCAAAACAAAACAATGTACATACATACACAATACATTGCAATTTGTCACGCGATGCTCGGTTCACTGTAATCGTCACTGTAATCGTAGCCCAGAAGATACAGAAAATGCAGCTTTCGTTGTTAACAGTTCTCAGACTTTCCTCTCCGGCGTAGAAAAGGCTCTGCGCCGCAGCATAAAATTTTAATAAATTGCGCTCTACTGGCTCTCCACGAGTGGATGGAGCGAACCTAATTTTCTCCGTTCAAATCGACTTCTTCGAGGCAGGAGAACTTCCGCAACCATCCGCGTCTCAAACTCCGACGATTCACCATCCGTTCCGGGCGCAAAAAAATCGAATTCGATTATTCGCGCGGAACAATGGGACGGTGCATTTAGGAATTAATGTCGTCCGTTTTTTGAGAGCCATCCGCGTGAACCTCGCCTTTTTTGGGCAAACCTGAGCGGCGGTATCCGCGGAACAAAAGGAACGGAAAGAAAAGGGGGTTGGTTCGCAGAAGGTCGAGCGACGAAGTCGAGGGAGGGAGGCGAAAAGGGTGCACGGTACGGGTGCGTCTCGAATTCGGCGTCAGCCCGTAGGAATCTCGCGTTTCACCTGCGTTTTCCACCTGTCCTCCTGGGGCGTCGCTCTCGCAAGCTCCACCTACGACCCTCCTAGCAACGGGCGTGCGTCCAACGACGTCACGGGCTCTGCCAGGTTCTCATTGGTCCCGTCGTATCGACGCGGTACAACCGACGTTGCTTGTATTTTATTATTTTACTTACCTATCCGTACGGTTCCGATGCATGCGCCTTTCCGTCTTCTTTCGCGTGGCATAACGTGCACGCGGCGTTGTGCTCTGCCTTGCGCCGCTATTTCGGGAAGATGGGGTGATGGTCTCGTCGAGGAAAATGCATTTTCGACCGTATTTCTTTTTCCTGTACCCCCCAAAATTCCATCGACTTCCTCTTGTTCGTCCTTCTTTACCACCTTGAGATTTCGGATTGAATTTCGTAGAACGCGCGAATTATTATCTGATTCTGATGGATGCGAAGTATTTCTCATAGAAATTGGGTAGTCGAGGAAAACCGTGAGCAGAAGGTGAATTGAATTTGGAGAAATGGGTCTTGAGACGAGCCCTTAAAACCCTTAAAAGCGGTAAATTAATGTGTTGCGTTAGTTTTGTTATGCGTGAGGTTTCGCTCCTGATATTTTCGGTCGGAGCTCGTTGCACTAATCGCCACGAGCAAGGGTTTATATCCGGAAGTGTCGAGCAAGGACGCCGGTAATTAAAAGACGAAAAGTATGCAACGCACGGTCCGGCTCGAGGTGAAATCCGGCGGTCTTAAAAAAGCCGGTCAGATTATAAACGATTAGGAGGCAGTTTGAATTCCATCCACGTCGCCGCAACCAGTTGCCGTTTACCATTCGCCCTTGTCGCGTTTCTTTCGTTTAATGTCCAGAAGCGGCGGTCTGTTCGCCTTTTTTAGGGGTCACGCGGGAGCGAGCCGCGGAAGCTTAACGGCCGCGGGAATGGCGTATCGCTGAAGAATTCATCGGGAAGCGACTCGACGCGTTTTATTGCCCGCGGAACTTCGAACCGCGAAACGGGTGACCGGGTACTCCGATAAATTTCTTGCTCGCGTTAAATCGGCAACGCGGACGGTTGTCTCGCGGCTCTTCGAAGGATACGAATTTACGATCGAGGGTTCCTCCGAGAAACAAGAAATGCTGCCGGATCATCTTGTATGGATCCCTCCGTCGAAGAAGAATGACTTTCCTGGTCACGTAGGGAAGTCTAGACGCTGCTGGGGCCGTCCACCTTGTTTCTCCCGTCACCCCCGTCTACTTCTTTCCCAGACTCGCAGAGACCTTACCAACCGATTGGTTACCACTTTCTGGTTACGAAACGACAGGGTAACGCGCCGCCTAAAGACATCTAAGCCGCAGGGGTTAACCCGGCACCTGGTGCACACTCCCACGAGACACTGCTTGCTATTCGTCCTGCGCACCTCCGTTCCCCGCTTCCTTCCCGTCTTACCTTACTTCCTTTTACATCGTACTGCTCTTACACACCCCCCTCGATTGTCTTTTCCGTTGCGAAGACACGGGGCATTCTTCTAGGAATCAGACGAGTTACACTCCGAACTTGCTGTGCTCTCAGAACCCTTTCAAGCGAGACATTTTTGTGACGGGCCATCGATATCTCATGTATTTGCTTGTCTTTCTTCGCATCCTCAGTTACTGCTATCTTCGTCTATTGAATGGGTTCTAAACTCCGCTCCGAATGAGAGTGTAACTGCAAGCGAACTCATTTTTTTACCGATCTACTGTTCAGAGATTAGATGTCGACAGACTACCGACAAGCTCGAATAACAGCGGGGAAAGGGAAATCGTCCGCTTGTATTATGCAAAGTACACTTTTTCCAAGCACAAATAAAGAATTGGAACTTGAAAAACAGTACGTTCAAAACTTATCTGATTTTGGGCAGTGACGCCCTTAGTCAGACTGATTGTCATTATTGGTTGAACCGATCACGTGGTATAAAATTCTCCTCTTCCCCGCTGCAATTTTAATTTGTAGGTAGAGTAAAAAATTCGATAAGTGTTGAGTTTACTTTTCTGCGCCAGATGCTGAAATCTATCACCTCCAACCAATGGGCGGTTTGTTTTGGAAATGAAAAGAATACAAAAAAATACAATTGACTGTTGAAAGAGGATTCGACCCTAAGCACAAATGAAGCATTGGAGCCTAATTAACAATATGTTTAATTTTCTAAACATTCTAACTTCAATTATATTTTTAATATTTTGTTTATTTTGGCATATGTTAAGAGTCTCGTAGATTTTTTGCATACTTAATATTGTCATAAATGCATAAAATCCGCTGTCTAGTCGTTAGAAAAGAGGCGTGATATGCTTGATGATCTTGTTTGTGTATGAGGTAGGTACTTAACAATCCTATAGATTATTAGCGGCCACCAGAGAATCTTCCATCTATTGATCGCAAAAAAATGATCTTAAAATTTTTAGAAGAATCCAGAATATAGAAGACACACAAAAATTAATTTCTGATCTTTTGAGATTCGAGCAATGGTGCAAGAATAATGACATGAGGCTTAATATATCGAAGTGTGTGGTAATTCGAGTCTCTCGCTCAAAGAATCAACTACTCTATCCTTATAAACTGCAAAAGGCTATACTTAAAGAAGTATTCGAAATAAAAGATCTAGGTGTTTCCTTTTCGCCATGCTTAGATTTCAGACCTCACTATACTAACTCTGTCAATAAAGCTCTTGCAACCTTGGGATTCGTAGCTCGATCTGCCAAGCATTTCAAAAATAAGGAGACACTCACTATGCTATATACTTCTCTAGTCAGACATATTGAATATGCTTCTGTAATTTGGAATCCTATTCACAAAAAATATGCTTATTTAATGGAGAAAGTCCAACATAAGTTTCTGAGATTTGCAGTCAGATTCCTTAGCAATCCAATGGACATCACTAACCATGATTATGATGACATACTTGAGGTACTGCATTTGCAGACGCTTTCTGACCATAGGATTATCGCTGACTTAATTTTTTTGTTCAGGATACTTAATGATCGTATCAACTGCCCAGAACCTCAAAGGCACTTCAGACATAGCAAACTATTCTATTGTAAATTACCTACATATAGATCCAACTCTGTCGATCCAATTAACAGAGCTGTGAACGAAGCCAAGTCCCACATAAATGATGTTGATTTATTTAATATCTCACTCAATGCTTTACACAAACTGCTTAAATCGCACAGACTTAATGTAGCCTCCTCCGCTGTTCATGGTTAGAATATTCATTTTGCATTAAAATTTCCTGTCTACACTAAAGGGTTATTCTCGTCAATAAATAAATAAATAAATAAATAAAAATCAACCAGCTAGCGGTGCTTTGTCGGAACACCTCTATAATACACCGTGGCTTATAATAATGTTATAATGTTATCACTTGATGTTATGGTTAAGTAAACTGAGAAAACTGACAGATTTACCGGAACGTGTGGCTGCGCTACAAATATTCGGTAGGCTTGCACAATTACGTCTATACAAGTAGAACTGTGCAGGTTTACCGAAACGTCTGTAGCCGGCTTTAAATGCCCAAAACGCGTGGCGTTACCAATGAACCAATGCCCGAAATCTACAAATCGGAGGAAGTGACTGGCAGTCGGTCCAATTCATTTGTGTTTTTGAAAAACATATATGTAATATGCAGAATCGCAGCGACTTTTTGTCGTTCGTGTGCATCAGGGCTGACACTCTGATTTGGAGCGGAGTTTAGACAATTTCTAAGTGACAGAAACTATAGTATTTTCTAGGACGAGCATACATAATTTTGGTGACTTCATCGCTTTACCTTGTTTCCAATCTTCCAAATCTGAATTTATCTCAAGAATCACACACACACACACACACAGACGATGCCTGCAAAGAAACCACACGCTTCTCGTCACGAACGCGCGCGTCTTGTCGTCGTGTCAGAATCCAATAAGACGGTTGATGCAACCTGGCCCCCTCGTAAAACAGAGCAAACAAATTTCGAGACCGATATCCTCCGAATACGATACGTCTTCGGTCGACATAAACCGACAGCAATAAGCTTCGTCGAAGTAAATTAGCCAGGAAACGAGAAAACTAAAGAATTGTCCTCGAGATGCGTTCTGGATGCTCTCGAAATTTAGAACCCCTCGAATCACGTCGTTCATCTTCGAAACGATGAACGTCGTCAAAGTTGAACCCCACGGGCGATGAGATGGATCCGAAATTTAACCGCTAATTAAGTATCGGTCAGCTCGGGATCGAGATTTCGAAAATTGTTCGAGCCGTGGTCCCGCGTGGCCCTTCGGTGGCACATTCACTCCGATATGCTCCCCGTTATCCGGCCGCGTCTGGCAACTTGAATTGCGTTTAATATTACAGACTCAATCAGGGCGAGGTGGATCGTCTCAAGACCAATGTGTATTAATGACGCATACCTGTTGACGGGTTCCACTGACTTCGATCGATACCGAAAGGTGTCCCTCGCACTATGCAATATTGACCGAAGGACGCACGCACGAAGGCCATTCGCGCGAAGATAGGGACTTCATAATGAATCGCGCGAGGAGTCGTTGCGCCGATGAATGTTTGATGGTTGCCGTCGCGAGGAAACACGGCTCGGTCGCCTTGTAAATCTTGGAAGGAAATTGGAGCGAGTCGGAAGAGAAATGTGTATCGAGGCGAGTCGGTAGGTGCGCGGCGCAGCCACATCCCGGCAAGATGGACGATAATCGTCATTTCGATAGTAGGGGGCACTCAGCCTCCCTCGAAATGCATGCAAAGAGACCTCGATGCACTCTCCATAAAATCCCGTGTTATACGAGATCACTTAGGGCAAACCCTGCCTAACGAGCGCCGCCGTTGCCTTGTGTCTCCGTTTAATCGCCCCCACCGCCACCGGGAAAACTTCCGGAACTCTTCTTCCGGCGACTTCGCTTTCAGACCGCTTCGGGGATCTTCGGAGGGAACATTAATTGGGGGGATCTCGAAGGTATTTGCGCGGACGTGGAACATGTTTTAAAACGCGATTCCCGGGCTCATTAGCCGTAACTGCTTCGATCGCGGCGTTCATCATAGCGACAGGTGTTTCCTTAAACGCTCGAGAGATTTAACGGGCCGCCGTCTTTGGCGAATAACTTTCGTTTACTCGCCGAAGAATTCTTCTGAGGTTACTTCGAAGACACCAAGTATGTTGCGTCGCGGAGAAGTTCGCGACGAGGCAAGTATCCTGAAGGCGAGCGGAGTTGCAGTAACTAAGCCGCAAGCACGCGTCTTTACGTGGGCGTATAACCGGCCTCGTCGGGACGGGAGAATGACCACTTTATTAGTGGCCGAGGAAATGGTGGTTAATTTAACGGTATGGATGTTTAATGATCGATTTGCCGGTTTCACGAACTGCCCGCCCTTCGACGAAGGCTTAGCCCGTAATTCGCGCGCTAATTCCTCACGCTCGAATTAAACAAACGGTCTGCGCTTAAGCTTGGGATTAGCTAGTCACTAATTCACTCTACTCTCTGCTCTAGAGGAACAGAATTTAGAGACTGTTAGCTAGAAAATTGGCTTTCTAGAATTTGATTACTACGTGAACCTGATTTCGCAAAAGGAAACGAATAGTTCCGAAATCAACTGCACTTACTGCTTCGAAAACAAATTTCTACAGCTTATGTAATATTCTTCATTCAAGAAATTATTTTATTTAATTATTTATTTAGGGTAAAAACTCTTTGGTCTATAAAACTGTTAACAAATTTTTTGCATAGGTACTTAGTATTGCCATAAATGCATAAAATCCGCAGTCTGCTAATAACATGTACATCCCAAAATCATCTATATTGGAGTGTCAACCAAAATATGCAAAATACTAAAAATATAATTCAAGTTAGAATGTTTAGAAAATTAAACATACTGTTATTCAAGTTCCAATTTTTGTGCCAAGTTCATTTGTGCTTGTAAAAATTTAATTTTGCATAAAATTCGCTGTCTACTTATTAGCTAATCTGGAAGGTTACGTGGAAACGGGAACACAGCTTATATCCTCACATCATTAGCTATCCTATTCGCCTGATTAGTCATACACACTTTGACAGTAATTTTCTCTGCTTCAAAATTTGAGTCCAGATTCTACCTTAGTTTAGCATTAGTTTATTTTAATTATTGTTTAGTCTATTAGGTTGGAACAGAAGTTCGTAGCGTTCTTCACTACATTTTAAGTTTTCGAAAAATGAAAACATGAAACTAAATTCAACTCAGTAAGTTTATGTGCAAGTATTTGAACACTGCCTTCCAATTTCATTTGAAAACACTATGAACTTTTGTTCCAACCCAATACTTTAATTTAAGTTTGTGTAAAATGGACGAATTAACGCTCGTTTTCATGTCAAATAAATAAATCCTTGAATGAGGCAAGTGTTTTGCAAGTAACGCAGAGAAAAATATCGCAGCGTGTGTAGAATCTAGGTCGTGTTTAGGGCGGCGGAATTAATTTAGTGGGATGGCCAGCGTAAGGGAAGGCGTTTCGCGTCCCAAGGGAACAATTCGCGAGTCCTTTGGGGTATCAATTGGCGTGCTCGTCCAGGTCGACAGCTGCGATAGTGAGACGCATTGTCCGGCGCTCGGCGCGGTCAGTTTCTTAATATTGAATAAGGTCGACCCGGCTACCGCTCGAATGGCGGCGAAATATTGACGGTTTCGTTGTGCAATTCTTTGGACACGCGAGCAGTCGACCGTAGAAGATGGAACAGGTCGGAAAATGGACCGTTTTGTACGTCATAAGTCTTCAGGAAAAAGAAGCGACATTGTTTGAGAAACAGAAAACACATAGGAAGATAGAAGCTGAAAGAATCTTTTTTTTTTTTTTGTGACGAGTAACCTTTAAGTCGGGACAAGAGAAGCTGTCGATTTATCATTTCTTAAGTAGCGGGTAGTTAGTTCCGCGTTTCTAATTTAATGACGGAGCTTCACCCCTTGCTTTCACGAGGATAAGGCACGCCCCTCGAGACCGATAAATATGTCAGTAGATCCGCGTAATTACCGTCTTTTGTACGAATTTGGAAACTCGATCGTGCTCCGAGTCAACGATTCATTAAATCTTTCCTCCGTCGCGAAGGTAATCGTTCCGAAAGGAATTCCATAGGAAATCGAGCCTCGCGAAACTTCTGTCCGCAACATCCACGACGAGGTATCGACCACGGTCACACTCAGATTTTCCCCGGCAAATGAAATTTTCCGAATCGTGGGACACGCTGGGCCCGTCGATGCGAAAACTCCTCGCCATAAATCATAATCAATCGTTTTTCCTCGAGCGTTTGAGTTTGACACATCGTTTCCCCCTTCGTTGTTTCCTTCCCGATGTCCGGAGAACGCGTACACGCTTTTCATCTTGCTGGACCTTCTTAGGAAATAAACATTTTTCAACAAAGAATCCTCGATGAAACGTCACTGAAAAAGAATTTCAGAATCGTACATCTTGAAGGAATCCCAAGATCCATTACGATTCGACTGGCGGCCAATGACGGAATTGCGAAAAATGGCGAAGATTAACGTACGATCTCTCACATAAGTTCTTATAAGCGCTGAGCTTACGTAAGCTGTGCTTTCAGCCGAGAAAAACCGCCGGCTATCTCAAAGTATTTCTCTCGAGACTTCAAATGTATCTTCAGGGAACGAAGTTGCACATATTTTCTAATCTTTTTAATTTTTTCATTAATAATATTTCCAAGATTTTTCAATTTTGCAAATTTTTATTATATGCTGACGATCTATCCATCGATCTATCACTCCGTTAACAATTGTGTATGTATTCTACTGATTCAGAACAACCTAGCAAGACTACAGGATTGGTGTACGCTCAATAAACTATCTTTGAATATCGATAAATGCAAAATCATAAGATTTACTCGTAGTTCGAATACTATGAAGCTAACACCCACAGCAACAAAACTAATTAAGCCAACTCCCACATTAACAATATTGATGGGTTTTTTTATCTCCGTAAACGAATTTCGTAAGATGCTAAGACCACAGTTTTAATGCGCGAACTATTGTAAGTTAGGAGACTCACATCGAGTTGTTTTATATGTATTTACATTATCTACTTCTTTCTGTAAACTAAAGGGTATTAATGATACTATACTAAATACTATTGACGCAATCCTGGCTGTTGGTATTCTGTTCTCTGAGGATCTTTTGCGAAGCAGTTTGAAATAATTACCTCTCGTTCTTTTCAATGCCTGGGACTTCTTAAGAAAGTTTCTAAGTTTTTTAATAATACTAGTGTTTTTCAGTTATTATATTGTACATTAGTCAGACGGATTCTAGAATTTGGGTCAATAATCTGGTCTCCATATATTTCTTCGCACATCAGAGTAGTGAAAAGACCTCAACACAAACTCCGGTTAGCAGCTTTTCATAGTGGAAGCCATAAGTCTACTGCCACGATTACGATTTTATTCTATCCAGGCTAAACCACTCCACTTTGGAGAACAGGAGAAAACTAGCCGATGCTAATAAAGCATTAGATTCAGAACTTTTGTAAAAGGTCAAATAGTTACCTAATCTTGAAAGTAACTCCCTTCGCTTTCTATATCTTTGTGCCATTTTTCCGGAAGCTGTCGCATTCCACGTCGGTAAAAGAAGGGTTGTTTTGAGTTGAGAAACTCAACACTTTTATCAACATACCCGACAGAAGGGAAGTCGGATATCGTTTTTTGAGTTGTTCTTTGAAAGCAAAACTAAACTTTCTTCTTCCCTTGCCGGTCTAAGGTCTTATGAATTTGAATATGTACAGTATTTTCTCGATATAGGCTCTCTCCTAGAGACCGGAGACGAGCCTATATCGTAGAGTACTACTTGTACTACTTTCTTTGTAATGAGCCGAACACAGAAAGAAGCTTTGATCTTTTTCAGCAATCGTCTCAAGCATTCAAACTTACACTGCCTAGTTTACTAATGTAATTCTAGTCTGTCCTTACATTTCTTGCAATATTATTTGTATTTGCAATTTTTAATAGCTCGTATTTTCTATTTTTTCCTGCATCGATTTGTATCTTTACTTGTGTTAATGGGTTTCATTCTCGTAAACAAATAAATAAATCTTCTGCAGGTAAAAAATTTAGGACTATTTTTGACGAAGTTGAACGAAAACAGTTAAAGACAATTAAGAATTCATGGAGCAATGCCACGAGGTCTGTTATAAGGTACAAAGGCCCGTCGAAAGGAAGATTGTCAGTCAATAGAGACGTGTCTATTCAGGAAAACGCATATCCCTCTCCTGCTCGCGTTGCTCGAAGAGAAGAGGTTTCCGAAGACGAACGGTTGCGCGACGTTCTCGCAGACACTCTTAAATTTGTGTCCCATTGTCGTGCACGACGAAAAGGAAGTCGGAAGTCGCTCACTTGGCAGAAGTAGCGATACCGGCGTGTATTATGGCGATTCGGTGGCGGGCAACAGGGTAGACGGGGTGCAGGGGCAGGGGGAGAGACGAGAAAGAGGAGAGCGATTCTCCTGTATACACGGTGAGGGACGCTCGACTTTGGCGAAACCAGAATCGGCCATTGTTCGTTACGAGTGGCTATCTCGCCGGACATTTCCGTACCCGAGTAGGTACATACTCCGGCCACTGTGGCCTACCAGATATTTCGATGTCGTGCTCGAAACTCCCATCGAATATCATTGTCGTGCTCGACTTCCCGATGTCGGTCGGTGGGTCCGTGAGTACCTCGCGATTCAAACAATTTGCTCGTTTTCATTCGCGGTCGAGTCGCGTGGCGAACGCTCGCTTCCCTTTTCCTTCCTTTCGCGTTTTTACCCTACCGTGAAAAGTAGACCGCTTGAAATTATTTGCCGCCACCCTACGGAGCATCAATTTACTTGAAAAGCCTATTCTCTGCTATTAGATCGTCGTCGGAGAGCCGCGAGTCCATAACGAGGGAACGGTGTATTCTGCAAGGCGGAGGTTAAAGCGTTTATCGAGTTATTGGAGAGTATAGAGAGGGGAAGGAAGAAGCCCGGTTCTCGATGGTTATCGGGAACACGTATAATAATTTTGGAAAGGGCCACGCTCGATCAACGTTCCCTGTGTTCACAGGGTTGTTACGATGAAAAATTTGTTGGCTCGGCGCGCGTAACTATAACACATTTCCGGGTGGGTATGCGCTGGTCACTGCGGCTTACCAGCTATTGCTAAATCGCGCTCGAAATTCCCGCTACACGTCATTATGGAATTCAACCTGCCAACAATGACCTATTTACTGACCGAAAGAAATTTCACACTGATTCGCTCTGGTCGTGTGACGAAACATTTGTTTCCAGTAGGAAAAACTTGAATAGAAAGCAAAAAGTTGAAAGAACAAAATCCACGATCGTATTTGAGATCTCGAACAAAGCGACGTATGATTGTAATAGATTTCTGCGGGATATTATACCGAGTGGAAAGATGTAATTGGCCGGATCGTTAGTCGAATCCTTGGTAATTAAGGAGGTCGATGCCTGTCCAGGATGGACGTGGAACGAGCACGGACAGGGCGTGGTTGCAGTAAACGTCATCAGCAGGACACTAAACGTCACGGGCCACACGAGTATCACATACGCGTCACATTTGCATGATCCTGTATACGCACACCACGACCAGCTAGGAACAACGGATGCACATTGCAACGCAATGTGTTACCCTCACCGTCGAGTGGCCGCACTAGAACTCTTGCACCGAATTTTCGACGGCACTCCAACGCTCTATCGCGATGGCTTGCCGTTGCCGCTGCTGGCGTTTGGATTTTCGTCGACCCTACGAAACAACGCGATAAGGCAGCCCATTATTCATCCGGGAAACTGTGATTTCACAGCGCCTCAGTTCGCGCCAAGACATTCGTTAGTGCATATTCTCGAATCGATTTTCTTTATTTTATCGTTGAATATTATTAGACATTTTACCAAGGTTTCGTCAGAATGTTCCTCTTTTGAGTCAACCTCGTTTCTGCTCTAAAAAATTCAAGCGGTTATTCTTATTGCATGAGAAACGGCTATACTAATTTTTGGGAAGTTGAAGAACACAAATTGATCTCTGCTACAGTCTTCGGATTGTTTGTGATTCAATCGTGCATTTAATTTCTTCAAATATCTGTTTCAATTGTAAGAAAAATATTTAAAAAATTAATGTTAACATCTACGTTTATTTTTTATTTTTTATGTATTTCAATTATATGGGAACTACTTCCCATTAATGTACAATGATAATCAAAGTGTTATTCAGAGAGCATTTACGCCACTGCTAAATGGAAATAATATAATATATAACTGAATAATACAACAAAAGACACCAGCGAAAATATAGCCATAGAACAACAATAATAGGTATAGCAGAAGTCATAGGAGGGGTTACTTAATTAAAAGAATTTAAGTAATTAGGTGAATATTCTTTTTAGAAGAACATACAGAGCCACCAAATAATTCCAAGTCCCTACTAAAAGCATGTTTAATTTTTTTATTTAAGAATAAGACGAGATGTACTCGCCCAGTTTATAATTATGCTACAGAGTGTAGTATATATAAACTGAAATTAAACTAAAAACTGAAAATAAGCTTAAAATTAAAAATAAAAACAAAAATAAGTACAAACTAAACTAAACTAAAAAAAAAAAGTAAATACACCTTGAAAAAAGAACTGAACTACGAGAGCTGCCAGTCACTGTAATACTGAGTAGGGTAAAATCGTTATAAATTGATGGCTTCCACAGTTTTTTAAATATGTAGGTTAACCAGAGAAAAAAACCAAGAATGCTAGGAAAAAAGTTGGATAAAACCGCTTATTATTATTAAGATCCTTAATATTATAAAAAAAAAAAATGTCATTGTCCACATCCATATGATATGCTCATAATTAAATTTATATGTAGTAAATTAAATTTTTAAGAGGAAGGTACCAAGGTTAAAAAAAATCGAAAGTTTATTATGGAACTTACAAGTTTGTTCACATGTATGCACATACTCCAAACGTCAATAAACTGTAAAATCCACAGAATTAATTTTTCCATCTTTAGGCCGCTTCTAGCTTTTACAGTTCATTATTGTTGAGTTTCCATGATTCTTATCCTGTAAAAGCAAACATCTCTTTCAGAGTTTAATCAAATTTAATGTAGTCTTCGTGAAAAAATTTGTGTCTTACTGTAACCGATCGCAAGTACTCAAAATTATCTTCATTGAACAGAAGAAATACACTTCACAAGTTAACAAAAGTGATACCTCTATAAATCATTGAAATTTTATCTTGAAATTACGCAGAAAAAGAAATAAAATAAAATGACAGAACATGATGCCTAACTTCGTGAAATTTACGGTAACACAACCTATAGTTGTCACAGGATAAACAGCTAGTTGCAAAACCTGTGTCCAAGATCTCGGACCGAGTTCTTAGATCATAGACTTTCTTTTCTTTTTATTTTCCAATGAGAACACCGCCTTAAGTCTCTCCTGAAGTTGAGTGAAAGACCCTACAAAATCGCCCGATCTTCCTTCGCCGAGATCGATACTGAACAGATTCTTCCGTTCGGCTTTTGGCGTGTGGCCATTAATAGCCATCATGGCGAAGCCGAGCTGATCGGTATTAATTCCGTATACCCCTGAATACTTCACGAGAAGAGTATCCTGATGAATTTCTATATCAGAGGCGACCGCGCGTACGGCGCACACGCGCTCGATAGATTATCGCCGACGAATCTAATGGAAATATTTCATTTCTCCCCAACGCGGTCGGTCTCTGTTTCCCGGTGGCAACGGGACTCGCATCGTGAAAATCGCAAAAAGCGCTATCGACAACTCGCAGAGCTGACAGAATTCGAAATCCCGTCTCACTCTTTCCCTTCTTTCCGTGTAACCTTGCTCTCGAACGCGGGAAACTCCTAATCCTCGATCGTTCTTGAGAGAGGCACGTCATAAACCGCCGAAAAGTGAGTTCCCGAGTAAGCATAAATAACGAGAGTCTGGGCGGGAGAGGGAGAGAGAAGATATCGAGTCTTGCGTCAGAAATGGCTGTTGCGGTGCTTTCCCGGCCAATAATACTTAGCCCGACGGGATAAATCTTAGTTGATACGTGCCTACCAGGCTGGACTCCCCCGCGTGCTGCGCCCGTGGCACAAAGACAGGCGTTATTCTGGTCGGGCAAGATCGTCCCTGAAGCTACCGCTCCATTCTAGCCATTCCATGCCGCAGGAATGTCAATACTACCCTCCCGTGCAATCGTCGGACCTCCCTCCATCTGCTCGCATTGACGTATCCGTTCTCTCGTCGAAGTCATCCGGAACCGCTCAACCTGACCCCTTTCTTCCCGACGCCACCCGGCCAGAACCCATCCGAGAACGCCAGGATGTCTCCTCGATAACCCCAAGTGCCTCCGCTCTCGCGGTGCAAGGACAATTCGTGCCGTTGGAGGGAGGGGGGAGTCGATGACACGAAATTGCGAGTACTCACCATTGTTTTCGCCGAAGGAGAGCGAGAGGAGGGGAGCGGTAGCACCCCTGCGTCGTTCATCGGTCTCCCGGTATCGGTTACGCGTTGGCGAATACCGCTGGAAGGGGTGAGAAACGTAGAAAAAAAAAAGGAAAAAAGAAACAGAGAAGGAAGGAAGAGTCGGCGAGGGCGAGACGGAGAGAAAGAGAGTCGCGCGCGGTAGGCCGACTTTTTAATATCCAGGGATGATCTGTAGCTGCGGGATGCTGCGTCAGCCGCTGTCATTGTTATACGCCCGGACCTCTTCAGCACAATGACAATTTCTCTGGTTTTATTCTCCGCTAGGCACTGCCTTTTTCCCGCCCGTTTCCGTCTCGCGTATTACCGTACCCTCCCCTACTCTCGGCCCGCCGCTCCTCACCGTTTCCCGCAATCCCTCCTCTATCTCGTTCTCTCTCGCTCTCTTCTCCCGCCCATCCCGGATCTCTCGTCGTTTGCTAACCGGTCTCAGCCGACTTCATTCCGTTTGTCTACGCCGCGCCTCCGCTCCTCGACCGACCGCGTGTCCATTCGCCGACGGTTATCGCTTCGACGTTCCACCGAAGCTTTTCTCTTCACGACAATCGCTCGGAAAGCGCTCGTGCCTCTTCCCTCCGATCTGCGCCGCGGTTCGCGAGCACTGGAACCTCGTCTTCACAAGCGAACTTCGTCTCTTGCGGAAGAACCCTCCTCGGCTCTCCGGGAGGAGGACGAGCTACCTGGTTCCCGCAGGGGTTGCGAAACGAATACGAATACCCGTCCAGAGGACGCGAGGGGGTGTAACGCGTACGAGTTCGCGGAAGAGCCGAAGAAAGATAACGGAGGACCTCGGTCGCGCGAAAAAAGGCGCCGATCGCCTTTCGCTCGACTGGAGGCCGTAACGCAGATAGACGCGCATCGGAGCAATCCCTCATGCAGTCTATACGCGCGCCGCGTTTGTGTTTGTTCGTATGCCACCCGCCGGCTCCAGTCCCACGGGAACGGGTAATAGATTTATTGGACACCCGGTACATGGGATATAGATATGGATGTCATAGGCGCTCGAGTTAGATACAACTCCGGACGACCGAAACCGAGCCACCGATGCCGCCTGCCCTTCGCAAATACGAATGACACATCTAACTTTATGAAACGTACACCGTGCCGTCTCTCTTTTCTCTCTTGTTCGTCTTCGCTCACCTTGGCCTCCTTCGAGACGCTGGAGAGCGACTATTTCCCTGGGTCTGAATCTGCTCTCTCGGATATTATTATAAACAGGGGCTCGCAACAACTTTTTGTTGGAAAAGCTTTACAAATGTTGTGCGTTTAAACCGAAAGAAGTCTTCGTCTACACATCCTTTCGCAATAGACAGTACCGTGCTTGACGAAGTAAGCAGTGTGTATGATCTCGGGGTAACTTTCACATTGTTAAAACTTTACCTGATTTCGTCAACCCTACTTTACCATGATTTAGTACTCCCACATTTCAGACACACATCCTCTCATTAGAAAGAATTCAGCATACATTTTTACATTTCATTACTTGTAAATAGACAGCAAATCTTTATGCAAATGCATATTTTGATATAAAGTAAATAATGTAATCGGATATCGACAGAAATTTCTGTTGTGATTAGAGGATTCTAAAAAATATAGTTTTTATTTAACATTTTTTGCATAATGCATATATGCTTTGCATATTTATATTGCATGTGCATTCATTGTGTTTATGTGGAGTATCTATTTTTGAAATTTGTTTAGTCCATCAGTAAATTACTATATTCCAACTTTATGAATCATAAAGAAGAAATCATGTTTTTGTAATTCAGTAATTTTGTAATTGAGCGTTAGTTGTGACAGTTTGTGTTTGGAATTCAAAAAGTTTAGTTTGTTCCTCACATTCAACAAGATTGGAGGAAAATAGAGAAGAGTGACTAACAATAAATGTATTTAATTATGTACATTTTTATTATGCATTCTCTTTTTGTAATCCAAAGGGTGTTTACCCGTTTATAAATATAAATAAATAAAAAGGTTGCAATCGCGACTCGTGATCGAAAGTTCGTCGTTAACACGTTTGTTGCTATTGTTTCGGAGGCTCGCAGAAAGACAAAGCTTCAATGCAGCATTATTATGTACGCTGATCGCGCGATCTCATTTAGCGCAAGTTTAGAAATCGGCAGTGGAAAGGGAGACGAGGAAAGAACACGTTCGCGCGTTCGACGCCTCGCCAAACGTTTCGTCGTACAACGGTTCGTTTCGGAAATTAGAAACATTATCTGTGTTTCTCATCTCTCCTATCGTCCTCGTCGTAACCATAGACACGGTTGAAACTTTACGAGTGTAACTCGCAGCCCTAACAGCTTCGAGTTGCAATCGAATACGGGTCTTCAGGATTCTCGTGGGTTTTTAATGTTTTCCGTCGTATGGAATTCGGAATTTAATTATACGTCGTTCCTTAAAATTCCATTAAACGAAATGTATTTAAAACGGGGAAAACTGGGTCGAACGAACGGAGCGAGACGCTTCAATTAGCAGATTAAGCAGGACAGGTAGATGATGCGGCAGAGAAATTAGCGAAATCTCGAGGAACCGAACTCCATTAGAATACAAAGCGAGGAAAGGTAAAAATTCATTCGCGGCCTTTCTTCCCAAGAGACATTGTCCTCGCCGAGACTTTCATCCTTTCACCCTTTCACCCTTTCATCCTCCGCGAACTTGTCGACCATGAAATTACTCGCGCACGGAAAAAGGTAAGCTTCAGCGGCGAAAATATTCCGGCGGATCCCTTTCTCCGCGAGAGCCTATGGCGGGACCCGCACGTATGCACCCCACGGCCACGCGGAAACTTAGCTTCGAGCCGACTCTTATTTACCTAGAACCGCGGCACCAACACGACCGCGCCGATCGCTCGTAGGTACACGCGTGTGCGAGTTCGCAAGGAAAAGGGTGGGGGAAGGAAGAAAGAGAGTGAGCGAGAGAGAGAGAGAGAGAGAGAGAGAGAGAGAGAGAGAGAGAGAGCGAGTGGTTTGTTGAAAGGGCTGGTTTTGATTAGCTCTGTAGACAATACCCACTCTCTGATACCGCTGTGATTCTCTCTCGCTCGTAGCCAACCCATCTCCACCCACCGTGCCATCCTCAACCCTCGACCCACCCCCTCGTCGCCCACCGGCTCTCGGCTTCGCCTTCGCCGCGCCGCAGCGAACGCAGCAGCCACTTTGTACGCCGACTGTTTTGTGTCTGACGAACAATGGACCTGCACCACTGACAGTGTGCACCACCACCGACGCGAGCCTATCGTCCTCGTTCTATGCAACGTCGTCAGGGCTAGTTCCTCACCAACACATCGGCGAACCGCGGCCTCCGCTCCGTCCCTCGCTGCGGTATTAAACAGCGCCACGCGACAGACTCGCCTGCATCGAGATAACTTTCCTCGTGCAAGTAACGACATTTCGAACCGCGACCCCGTCGAGCTCTTCGGCTCGTCGCTCTCCCACTAGTTGCGTGGCCGCGCGACCAAGCTTGCTGATTTTCGGTTTTCAACCTTGCACTTGATCCGAGCGACGAGCCCTGATTGCTGGTCGCCGGGAACTTGCCAACGAGTTCGCTAGTATTAGAAACACTATAATCAGAGACTAGGCCATGAGGACTCCACTTTTGATTGATCCGCCATGTTTGCACTATTCCGCTGATTTTTTAATTTATTAATCATACTAACCCTAATTGTAACACAATTTTAAGGAAGTAATTGTTTGCAAAGTAAAAAAAAGGAGATTTTTTGTTAGAAAGTTCTAATTTTCTTTGTAATACATACCTGTTTAACTTAAAATACAAAACTGAATAGTAATCTAAATAACCTTTAACCTTTTGAATTATTTATCTAAATTCATATTTTTATCAGAGAAAAAATGTATTAAAAGAATGTTTTTCATTATAAGTAACAATATAAGGAGATTCGAGTATAGAAAACTGTATTCATGTTGAAAACATTAAACGCGAATATCTCGTAAATGAAAACACGTGACATGACAATTCTGAATATTCTATAAATCTTCGAGGTTATTGGCAGATGCAACAATGTACAAACTATCAAAAATATAGTTCAACAAGTTACATTATTTAGAAAATAAGACGTTGTTATTCAAGTTTCAATTAATTACACATTTCTGATATTTTACTTTGTATAAAAATCCGTAGTCTTATAATCATAATAATTATTTACCAATGTATGTTTCATATAATTATTACAATTCTATTACTTATTTAAGATAGTTAAATATAATAACATAAATTAAGTATAATAAAGTAAAATCAAACGCGAAAAAAATTTATAATTTTTGAATTTCTGTAATAATTTATATTTTATATTTATTGACATTAATTAACTATTATAAATAAACTTTCTTCTGTGACATAAAGTAAGTAAATAAAATCAGGAAGGAAATCTGATGGTGGATTCTCTAAATTGAATTAAATGAAATAGTGTGTCCCACATGTAGTGCTTTCTCTCTCGCAGAATTTGGTGCAAACATGACGGACATGAGTCGTGGCCAGTCTCTGATTCAGGGGTGGTTTTCGAGATTTGGCGCCTCTAGATTAACAAGCGTTTGCCACCCTTTTCTATTTTACTTATTAAGCAAATGCGCGAACAAGTTACATACCTATCGCTTCTTAAGGCTTTATTTCGACACATTTTATATTAGAACGGAAATCTGTGTCATTATTGTTGACGAAAAAATAAGTCATAGGCGAAACGATTTTACTATCTTTTGAATTTCTTCTACGCAAACTTTGCTGCTCCCTGAAATTTTCCGCTGTAGGCTGCAGTCTACTTAGCCTAGATGTAAATCCGCCTCTGCTCTGATTATAGTGTCTCTAAATAGTTCGTATCGTATTTGAAATCATTAGATGTCGATAAAGTAAGAATCGATCAGATATTCACCGCCATCATAAACTATGCGGTACAGAAACGTTCTTGATCGTTTACGAAAAAACGTCGCATTTGCAGAAACCATCTTCCGCGTAATCTTAAAGGCTTTGATTCGATGCATTTCCTTGTACCAGTGCCGCGTGCATTTTTAATGACTTTCTATGCGGCGAAGTTGAAAAACACGCGAGACGCCGAGCGCTTTCAAGTTCTCCGGCAGAGAACGAACGGCAAAAACTGAAAAGGCGGTTACTCTTTCGACGTTTAATCTCGCGGAACGACGCGATATCTTATCTTAACGCATACGTTAAGCGACAGTATTAGAGGATATACTATTAACGAGAGGGAACTCGTAACTCAATGAATAGCATAGTTAATAAACGACAGGGTTGACAGTGTGCACAGTCAACGAACCGCGCGTTAATGCTTCGTTATGTGTATTAAACTTGTTGGAGAACTATTTCGTGAGCAGCGCAGCCGAACTAGTTGTCCGTAAACTATCGATAAGCCGAGAACAGATTTTCCGTTAGTTGCTTTTTCCTCGATGCAATGCTAAGCTTGTTTACGCTTGCGGAATCTGTACAATCTACGCTAATAAATTTATTACATTATAATATAGACTTTGTGAAAGTTTTGTGATCTACAGTTCAATGTTCAAAGTTCAAGTATAGGTAGAGATGCTGGAAGGAAAGTTAGAGAAAACAATTCGTAAACTTATAGAAATGTATTGAATACTGAATATGACAATATTTAAAAAAATCCTTGATTACAGTAGTTATAAGAGATACGATTTGACATGTACGAATTCCAGGGCTAAAAATGGAATCTGGATGATTGAAAACGGTGCGGTGGATGGACGTTTTATCATTAAATTCGTTCGACTTGGTAGACGGCGCGACGCAAGACGGGAAAATTCAGTGGAACGGTAGACGGGAAGATATCACTTTGCTCTTGGAGATTTAATCGCGCACAATGGCAGACGATCTTGTTGCGGTATTGTCACCGTTGTCGGTGGCAGACAAACCTAGGCGAGGGGGACGAAACTTAGTTACTCAATAGAGCACACGATGAAACGCGTGTTACTCCCGCTAGCATGAGTGACGATGTGACATCGCGACTATCTTTGGGCTTCTCGCGAGACGCCTAATTCGCTTAAGGTGTGCTCCCTCGGATAGCTTGCAATCTGTTATAATTCACACGCGCACCCGAATTCGGACAAGTTTCCACGCGTTGCGCTTCTAATTCAATACCGTTGACAAGCACTTTCTCTCTCTCTCTCTCTCTTGCGCGCGCAACGACGAAAAAAAAGACTGACGTCGCCGCGGCGCAGTCTGCGTCAGAGTGTCCTCTATCTTTCTGTCGCGTTCCTATCGTTCTCTCGGATCTCGAAGGCGCCGACGAATTCTATCGCGAAAGCGAGAGTTCGCGAGAGTGCAACGCGCTCGGAGACTTGACGGGGCGAACTGAAAGCAATCGGAAGGCTATCTGGTTATTCGTCATACACGCACCTCCCTGTTTCGTTATCCGATATTAGCCGATCAATTTTCATGCGATCCACACTTATCGCTTTTCATTCGTCGCTCATCGCAGCCTCCCTCGTCCCATGAATCGGTACACCTCGATGCTCCGCGAATGAGAGAGCAACGACGAAAAAAAAACACGATAGAGGAGAGAGGAGAAAACAGAAGCACCGGCTTGTATAACGCCGCTCTCGATTGGAAATTACTCCCATTCATCCTTTCACGGAGGTGAAAGAGTAAGTAGGAAAAGCGACGCGGTCGACGCTATCCGGCTGCGGCTTGAATACATTTTTTTTTTTTTCCTTTTTTTTAGTTTCCCCGCTAATGCGCGTACCTCTTTAGGCTTCGCTCGTGAATTTCGTTAGGTCGAAACGCAAGGCACGGCGTTATCGTCGATACGCGGATTTAATTAAAAAATGCTTAACAAACCCCCATCCTATCAGCGATGTTTCTCCTCGGGAGCGGGCCGCGTAAATATTTGCCGGCATTCCGCGGTTAATTTCCTTGACGTGCCGCGAGCGTTGCGGTTATTATCGGCGGAAAAAAAGGGAAGAGGGGTCGAGGGACGAAAGTCGCGAGGCCGGGCGAAGAGACTGCGGCGCGGATAATTGCAGCGACCAAATTAAAATGTGCACTATCACCCTCTCGCGTAATGAAGCCGACAGCGGCGCGGCGGCGGGAGAGCGGACGAACTTCCGGTTTCGTGTCCAGCTCTCGGACTCCGCGAGCGTGTGCGCGCGTGCAGCGCGCTCCTCGCGAAGAATGCCTCCGCGTAAGGCTGCACCCCTCGGCACCCCCGTTTCGCCAACGAAAAGCGTTCCGCGCGTGCCTGCGCCTCCTAAGCGAGCGCTTTATTGCGCTCGAAATTCGAAACGCGCGCGTTCTTTCCCTCCGTTTTTATCCCTCGCGGAGGAAACGGCCGCGAAGGGAAGAACGCGCCGCGGTATCGGCTAGTTTACTTAGTCGATGGGTTTTCGTTATCCATCTTTCGATACGTTTGCCGGAGTCTGATGGAATAAAAATATTTCCGACATGATCGCTCTCTCGCGTATCGCGCTATCCTCGAATTGAAAAGTTTCCACGAACCCGCCTCCCGGTAGCTCGGAATTATCTTGAACACGGTTAGAAAGTTTCCCTCGAAATTAACGTCATAAATCTCGATATCCGCGTTGCTCTAATTTCGAAGCGCAAAGTTTCAATTTTTTTTTTTTTTTTATATATCCCGTCTGCGAAAAGTATTTTAATGCTCCCCACACACTAACGCGATTTTCCGCAGCGCAGCAATTGCTTCACCGCCGCAAAATCGCAGACGTGGTAAATGAAGTTGTTCACACCAAGGTGAAAAGTTTTCGCGGCAATTGTGAATTTGTAGCGTTTTCTCTGTGGCGCAAAGACAAAAGCTATCTTTTCGCTGTTATTTTAGTTTCTTATATTATTGTAAACGTAAACGATGGCAAATACTACAGAAGGAATTATCGAAGTGGTAAAGAATTAACCTATTTTGTATGATTTATCCCATGAAGGCGATAAAAACGTGAAGAAGAAAGATAAAATAGGGATTGAAACTGATAAATTAGTCATTCGCGTTATTTAAGAGTCAACTGTATAAATAAACCTGGCAAGTTCTTCCTGTTTCGACATAAGTAACAGCAATGCCTCTTCTTCATTCGACGAATGTATTGTTCACAAAATCTTTTTTACAAATGAAACTATGTTTCCCAAGTCAATGAAAAAAATTGAAAGCAGCGGTGAAGTATTCGCACTTCGTTGGTGTGAACGTGTGAACATACATGCGAATATCGCTACTGATCGCTACCGCTATTACTGCTAATTAAGGCCGGCGCAGCGAAACGAAACGCGACGAAGCGAAAAGAAAACTTTATAAGCAATAGAATCTTATGGAGCCGCGCGCACTGGGACAAATATTTATCTTTCACGTAGCTCGAGTCACTTTATCATGTGAGCGATGGCTAGCAGTGACATGTTGTTAAACGAAATATTCATGGTATAAACGTCAGATTTGATAATATCTATAAGAGAAAAACTTAGTGCTTTTAGTGCGACGGTATACCTAAAGAATTATATGATTTGTTCAACAGAAATTATAGCAATGTCGTTGTAAAAGAAAACTTTTGGAAGGAAGATAACAGATGATAGACAAATTGTCAATGATGAAGATTCTTCACTAGATGTAGAATTTGTTAATATATGTAGATTTATATCTACCTAATACCTCAATAGATTCATCAAATGTACAATACAATGTGATAAAAAATTGTCGGACTGTAAATTTGAAACCATCAGTAGCTGAAAACCACATATTTAGAGAAAAAAAATTCTCACAAAAACGATAATTCAGATTCCCTTTCACATTTCTTACCAGAAGATTTACAAATTCACAGTTTGTTAAAATGTGATGAATCCAATATTTTTTTTTTCTTTTTCTCAGCTGCTTCGCACAACAGAGTAGTAACTATGACCTCTTCGTCTGAGGAATCCATTTTAACCGAACATTGCGTACCACATTTAGAATAATGTCACTGTCAACCTCGAAACATTGTCTGCTCGAAGAAGAATATCCGACCATAGCTTTATTTATAATTTAATTAATAACCATATTGATTGTCCCTCTCTCCTTATGCAAATCAATTTCTACATACCTGAAAGCGTATTGAGATCCAGATCAGGATTACAAATACAGAAATCCAAATCTAAATATGGATTAATTAATCCAATAAATCGGATTATTGCTGACTCTAGCACTCTCTACAATGGTATTGATTTTTGTAGTGGGTCCTTACAAACTTTTAAAAGACAATTACGTAGGATTATTGGTTAATGAAAAACCTTTTGTACCACGAGTTTTTGTGCATGTACCTTCTTTGTTATGTTACATAAAGTCTTCTTTTTTTTAAACATTTATCTAATAGGGCTTCGGTCCGTTTATAAATAAATAAATAAATAAATAAATAAATAAATAAATAATTTCTTCGATTCGCTTCGCCGTTCTTCGTCAAAATGCGCGACGGCCTTTACACCGCTGCCGCTATGGAAATTCACGTTGGTGTGTGGAGAGCTTAAAGCGCGAAGGAATGCCGCGGTATTGTCTGTGTCGCTCAAATTAATAGAGAAACATGTTAGCTCGAGGGAATTTACCAATAATAGGACACTTGCTCCTCCGACGCGTGAAGTACTTTATTTCCGGGGCGAGGTAATAGATATACGCGTAGTGGGAACAAAAAAAAAAATAATTGAGATAATAGAGGACTCGGATAACGAATGTTCGAATAATGGGGATTCTGCCGTACAACGAATTAAATACGCATCGCGCAGGGGGGGGGAGGCAGTGACCTAGAGAGCGTGGACTAGGGGGATGAGGACCGGTATTGGATTTGTTCGTAGGGGCGTTCTCCGCAGCGACGAGAGAGGAAATCTGACTTCGCGTGGAATTTTTTAATTAGCAAAAGCAAAGTCCGATGCGGCAACGGCCCGTTACCGCCGCCGCCGATGAAGTAATCGACGCCGCGCGATGCGCCTACGTCGTTCGCTGTGTGCACGGTCCAAACTGGAAAACACCTCCACTCGATCCCCAATAATTGTCGAGCCATCAATTTAACGACGCGTCGCGGCGTTTATTATTGATATACTTCGATAGTTGGTGCGTGTCCAGGGACTGTGCTTCAAAGCCTGCCTCGCGTGATACGCGCCGATTGGACGAGCAATACTTGTATCTCGTACGATAGTCAGCGGTAGCAATAGGTGGAAATGTAAAAAGAATCCACGGAGGGGACGCGAGCGTTCTTACAGTGAAAGTCGTCGAAAATATACGACTACTATTAAAAGGAATGGGTGGGGAAAGGGGAGCTGTGTGTACAGGGTGATTCGAAAGCAAAGGTCTGGTTATATCAAAAGACTTCGGTCGGGAGTAGGAAACATTGGAACGTAAATGCAAATATTAGCATTCCATTCCCACTATTTTAATACGCGTTTCGCGACTATCGACCGCGGTGAGACGAGGTTAAAATATTGTCGATGGCGAAAGGCGATACGAAAACGAAATGCGAATCACTTTACAGTGAGTAATTCAATGAATTCTGGGAATCGCATAACTGGAACGCCGAAATTCCGATACGTTTACCTGCTGTACAGACTAGATTAAATCTATGAGAAACGGCCGCGTTAGTCGCGCGTGCGCCCGATGGCACCAATTAAAAATGTATTTGAAACTCGGGAACGGGAATCATACGAAATTCTAGCATGAAAAGCGCGTTCCATCAGCGCGGAAAATTCATCACGATTTTTTTTCCCCGGCGCAAAGCGTCGCGCAATTATCTTTCAACCGCTCGGTGCATTAGGATGATAGAATCTTGAAGATTTTCCAGTCTCGTTCGGGAACGTTTTAAACATTCCTGAGAACACGGCATCAATCAACTTCGGCGGTTCCGTGCAATATATCACGGACGGAGAGAGCGGCGAGAGAGCCGCGAGCCTCGGAAACGTCACGGCGTATGCCGCTTCGTTTCGTATCTTTATCTTTCTCGAACCACCCCACGGGATGTCACATAGCACGGTCCGCGGCAGCTACGGGGGTGAGCGAGGGTGGCGCCACGCGTAATGGGGTTATGACAGTGTTAAAAACCTCTCTTATCCGAGTATAATGTCATCCGAGATCGCGATAAAGCTTCCGCCTGCTCGCTCGAACGACTACAACTTAGCTAGAATTTCTGTCGTTTCTATGGCTTCGTTCTCTCCCTTTCCCCCCCTTTTTTTTATCAAAATACTGTCTACCATTATCGCGTCGTTTGCCTTTCTCGCAGATTGCCCCGCGATCCTGCCTTTGATGCGACCAAACAGAGCGAAGACACAACGTCCGCCGGAGAGATACGCGAAACGTTTAGCGATTCTTTAATCACAGGATTATACCGGAAGCATATGGAGAAGAAAGCGACAGGGGAGCGATGCGATCCGATGCAATTCTCGATCCCGAGGAATCGCGTCGACCGAATCGTTTCGCCCGTTCTCCTTTAATCTCGATCTCGGCGAGGAAACGCGGCATCGGTTTCCTGATAGGGCTAGAAACTTATCGACAGTCGTGGGTAGCGCGCGACGTCACGAACGGCCCCGTCGATGATCGAAATCTTTGACCAGCGGATGAACAACGGAAGAAGGGAAAAGATGTGCGTGTCGAGAAAAGATGAAGAGAGCGTGAGAAGAAGAAGGAGACGACGGATCTCTCTCGCGTCGCGAATCATTCACGCCAGCCGCGCATAAGCACGTAAGTCCATACTTGGACGCGTGCTTCCGTACGAATACGAGGTCCATAATGCGTGTGCGGTGGGAGCGCGCGAGTCACGGAGAGTGGGGGGTTTGTATTCACCCCTTCTACATCCGTGGCAACACTGTGATGGTCCACGGGCGCAGCGATCAATGCCACCGTCGGAGTTCTATGCTTCATCCCTCCTTGCTATTCCGGTAACCATGGCGACGCAGCATCCCTACAGTCCCCACCGTGGTGGCCGTGACGCGGCTGGTGGGGCTGGAAAGGCACGACAGGGGCGACCGGGGCACCCCTATCGTCCCAACAGCAAGGAATTTGTAGAGTGTGCGCGAGACGGCCAGGGGATTTCGAACCCCTTCTCCGTATCCCTCTGCCTCTCCTTACTCCCTCCGCTCTCTCTCACACTCTCCTCCTTGTCTCCCTCGATCGCCTCGCACTGCCCACGTTTCCCTTCCGTTCGCAGCTACCGCCGTCCTTGTCGGGCTAGGTGGGTCACTCCAAGTGGCTCGGCCCTGACACGATACCGTCGACACGATTTCTGGATCGTTGATTAGATTATCGCGATCTACCTGACGGGAATAATTCGATGACACCGAGTCACCAATTCGCGGTTTTTGCCCTTCTCCCCGGCTGCCTCTCGACCACGCATCTCGTTTTCCTGGGATTATCCTAATCGCTCTACCCACGAATTGCTAATATCGACGAGTGGCTATCGACGCCCGTCAGCGATCCTCTTCCCGGCGAGTTTCGGCTTCTACGGCGAACTTACGCGCACCGAAATTTCCCCGCGAACTAGGATCGCTTATTGCGGCCACTCACGAGACTCCCTTTCGAGAGCCGCCGGCACCGCCGAGCGCGCGTGTGACATAAATCATAAGGGAGCGTGGGCGTGTGCACGCTGTCTATCGCGCGCTCTGCGAAAGTTTAGATCGGCAAGGTGGACGAGGAGCGTCGCGACGGAGGAAAGAGGCCGATGATATCGGCAGAGGATGAGGAAAACGGACTGGGTGGGAGGGGAGGAATTCGATCCGCCTCCAAATCGAGTTACGCGGCCTGTTGGAGATAATGATATTTATGCGCGTCAAGTGTATGATGTGTGGTCCGCCGCACATGGATCACACATATGCTGCCGGGGAAGGAGAGAAAGAGAGAGAGAGGCGGAACGACAAAAACACCAGCGACTACGAGAATGTGTCGCACGCTCGTCCCGTGAGAACGTACGTACGCTCGACCGCGTGCACGTTTCGAGATGCTCCACGCTGGAGATTTTCGAAATTCTTGGATGATTTAGCTCTCGCTTCGGGGAATACGCTCGGCTGACCCGGCAACGTAAATTAGTCGCTTTGCTTTTTCGAAATTACATCTGGTGATCGGAATTAGTGTTGTTAAAAGAAGCTTTGAGTCTTGAGCTTTTAGTGATCAAGTGAAAGCTAGAACCCTTAAAGTTCAAACCTTGAGCCGTAAGAGCTACTAGGACCTTTAACGCTGGAGCCTTGAAACTTAAAGACTCGAGCCTCCAAATATGCTATGTACGTATATTAATCTTTGTTTTTTAATGTACGTACATTGTTCTTTTTCTACGAGTTCTGCGAAGATTCTATTCTACTATCTCTGGTAGCATGTGTATCCATAACTATATAACTAGAGCCATAGAATATCATTGACTTTGGTAGTTCAACGAATCTAATATCAACTAAGTAAATGCCCCAATAGTGGACAATGCTCCAGTAGTGAACATTTTGAATGTGAAATGAAGCGTTGACATGCAAAAGCATGTAAATCACAAAAACCAAATTTTACAGGACAGGCAAAAAATGTTTGTGAGTCTGTTAAAAAGAATTTATTTGTATGAACTGGTAGCAAAATGTACAAAACTCGACTTACTGGCTTTATCATGACACTGGCATGGGTTCTTATCCGCCAAAAAACTTTTCTATGTCAACGCTTCAAATGTTAAAAAGCATCAAAGGCGTTGAAACTAGTTAAAAATAAACAGGTAAATGCCGTGTTACCTTAAAGCAGTTCCGACGCCTTTAATTTTTATTTTACCCTTAGTTGCTCTTTTTACAAAATAAATAGGAAACCATCTTGTTAATTTTTTCTAATAAAGCGCTTATTAATTTCTCATAATAAGAAGTTTTATGTAATACCAAATTATTGGTGATTTATTTACTTTTATTCTCCACAACCTCAAAAGTTGAACTTGAACTAATGTTTAAATTTTAATTTCAGCTTGAATTTGAGACCCAACCTTTAAGATTGAACCTTGAAACTTAGAAAACTCAAACTTTATACAACATTAATCGGAATAATTCCTACCGAAGATATTAGAATTTTATGCGCTTGTTGATCGCGTGCAAAGAACGCAGCAATAACATTAAGACGTATTTTTTAATCTGCACGGCTCCTTAAAGACTACGTAAATGACTGAATTAGACTCTTGAGAGTTCCTTTCGTTAGTTTCACTCTGAAGTGGATATTTAGCCTAACAACGTGAAAATGTCGAGTTGCTTTTTCAACGCTGTTCTTTCTCCGTTCCCCTTTTCATACGCGTGTGTCTTTAGAAAATCGCCAGCAAGTATAATTTGAAGACACAACTCACACGGATACAAAGAAACAAGAATGTATCCTCCAACATATGTTCTGAACACAAGACCTTGCTCTCAAAAAACCTAAAACCTCTGTAATTAGTCTAATTAATAATATAGTAGAACCTCCATTAACCGGCTTAATGTTGGGATCAAAACTGAAGTATTTCCTTGACACAGAATTTTCTTATTTTTAATATAGCATCGTTAATGGAAAGTTCACATTTCACTGGAAAGGCCTTATTTATTTATTCATTTATTCATTATTATTTTGACGAAATGGTATAACAGTATACAGGGTGTTTCGCTTAAAACAAACCTCATACACATTTTTCTATCTCGTCAAATCCAAAAAATGTTAGCAATGTAAATTAAATGGTTCAACAGATGATTAATCCATAAAGTGGTTTCCTTATAAACTCCATTTTTTAATGTTTTCCTCCAAATCAACTTTGTTTTTTATGTCTATATATTTTTAGGTGGCCTGTTTTAAGCGAAACACCCTGTATATATAGAGGGCGTCATTTAAAGGCGGTTGGGTGTACTAATAACATAACATAGTTTGCAGGTCCTTCAAAGGGGTGATTCTCGACGTGATTTTAAACGATTTTTTCTTTAGAAAAAGTGTTAAGTGGGGCTTTGTTAACTAGTTATTAACAAAAACCACAGACCAATTAGAGAGCGAGTACAGCGGACTGATTCCAGCGCGGACGTTGACGGACCAATACTATTTACAGTTGAAGCCCACGCTGCAATTCGTCCACTTCATACGCGGTTTGATTGGTCGAGGGTTTTTATCAATATCTCGTTAACAAAGCCCCATCTAACACTTTTGCTAATGAAAAAGTTGTTTAAAATCATTTCGGGAATCGCATCTTTCAAGGACCTACACCATTTTCGTTACACCCTGTACATAGTAGGTAATAATTTAAAAGATACTATACTTTTATTGCGGATGCGTCAAATAGTTGGATCCCAGAATAATAAAAATAGAAAATAATTAAGTATCTCCAATAACGCAAGATATTTCGCATCTACTCGTGTTTCAATTCGTAACAGCAAATATTCCAGACTCGAAAAACGCTTTTCAACTTCACTGTCTTTTGCAATTCCAGGCATTCGCAATAAGAAGCTCCAGCGGTGTAGAATTGAAGATCGCGGCGAACTCGAGCGGCACGATTCGCGCGCGAACCACCACCATCGGCGGCGAGGAGCGTTGCGCTTTTCAATGAACGAGGACCGCGCACCGCGAACGCGTAAATATTTATCGCGGATAATCCGAGCGTGTGCGGCGCTCGGGTCTCCCTCTTCCGCGTGTATCGGCGCGGTCTTCTCTTTCGGGGAACTTTTCCTCTCTTTCCGGCTCCGGTCTCTCGCCGACTCTGACCCTGAGGGACATTCCTGGCGTGACGCGTAAGGTCTGTTCCGGCGAGAGAGAACGAGCGGCGAGGAGGCGCGGACGACGACGGGGGCAGAGAAAAGCTTAGGCTGGTGAGCCACGGGGTTTCGAGCACGAAGTTTACACA
The DNA here is from genome assembly GCA_030770465.2 of Perdita meconis. Classification (NCBI taxonomy): domain Eukaryota; kingdom Metazoa; phylum Arthropoda; class Insecta; order Hymenoptera; family Andrenidae; genus Perdita; species Perdita meconis. The sequence goes on from JASKOS020000004.1 coordinate 7,627,198, forward strand.
TTGTCATTTGGGACACGGCGAGACAGAGGGAGGAAACAACGAGGAAGAGAGAGGAGCCGACCAGACGGAGAGAGAGAGAGAGAGTGGAATCGCGACGGAAAGAGCGAAGAGCAGAGGAACGGTCGCGGAGTGGAGAGGCGTGCGGGGGAAAAAGACGGCGAGTTTTGGAGAGGGTTGAAGGGAAAGAGAGAATCGAGTGGAGAAGAGAGTCGGACGAGAGAGAAAGGTAGACGGTGGACCACCAGGATCCATCCCCACGTAGCTGTGGTCTTCCGTTCAGGGGTTGATGCCGGTGGAAGGGATTTTCAGGGGAAGGTTCGAGGGGTGGGGGTGCTATATAAGACCGGCGCGAGGGGGGGAGAGCTCAGTTCGTCCAAGAGAAGCGTATCGGTCGCGTCGTTGCGACGATCGTTGACGAGAATCCCACGGAGCACGGGACTTGTCCTCCACACACGACGCCGTGCTCGTCCACGGGAACAAAGGGCTTCTCTACCTGCCACCGAGGAGAACCACGCAGGGATTCAAGGTGTATTCGACCTCTCTTGCCAGCCAGAGAATCCGGCCAGCCGCGATGGTGAGTACACGCTAACCGCCTACCATTTGCATAACCTTGAAACGTGTCCCTTGCGAACCGAAGCCGCACAGTGACGAGGTCGGAACGCGAATCTCGATAGACGGAAACGGGGAACAGATTCTTCGAACGAACCGAGGGTGAGCTTTTCCCCCAAGTTGGTTCGGGCTCGGAGATTCCTCGCCTCCCGTTGACCGGAATTATCGAAGCCCGACGAGCGTTATTGATTGATCGATTGAGCTGGACCGTGGCTGCCGGTGTAGAAGACGTGCGTAGACGCTTGCCGCGTTGTTGAGCTTTGCGAAACTACTTTCCTTCTCGGTTCGAGTCACCGTGAAATTCCGTTGCCATCCCGTTGCTTTCAGGGACTGTGCGCATTTTTTTCAGCACGGTTTACTCGCGGATACTTTTGTCAAAATTGATTCAACTTCCTCGGAATGCAACCTCGAATCTATCGGCTTCCCAAGAACACGTTTCAATGAATTTTCAGAGGCTTCTATCGATATCTCGGTAATTCGATTTCCACGATTCAAAGATTATTGCTTCGAGTACAAGATCCGACATATTTTTGCGCAAGCCGTATTCCGTTACTGTAACTCGGAAAGTTTTAATCGAATTATCTAATTAACCGGAAATAAATCCGCATGGTATTAATTCATTAATAGCGGCAGTGGGAATCGCGCAATCATTCATATTTGCCGTCAAATTTAGCGATGTTAAAATGGATAATGGAATCCAATATATTTGATTGGCGACTGAAATTGGAAAAGTCGCATTGAAATTAACGTTGTTGCTGAGAGCCATTGAAACGTTGTGCAATTTGGTTCAGTTAATTGCTCTGTTCTCATCGTCGATACGAAGTACACAATTGCAGGCTGTTTGATCTAATAAAAATTATATTTCCATATTCTTCGCAATTCTTTACGACCATTGAAATGGAATCTTTCGTCTTTTAGAAGAAATTCTACCGAGGATCGTTTAATTACTTTCGAAACAATAGAGACGGGCAACAAACAGATACAAGATCCTCTTCGTTGCAAAGGTTTTCTGTCGAGAGCCATTGAACCGGACGAAACGAAATTTCTTGCCATTCGAAATCACAACTGAATCGATTGTTAAACAACGGTCAATGGTACGTGTTCGTTGCTAGGAAGAGCGGGATTAACGCGCGCGAGTTCCACGCGCGATATAGTATTCGCCAGCTGCGACAGGATGTCGGTTAAATGAATATTTTCACTGAATGAAATTGTCTGGCGTATGAACGCGACATCCGTTAACAAGAATCTTTCGGTTCGCTTCGATACCGGAGCAACGACGACGACATCGATGTGTCTCGATTTGAATTGGTCAAACGCTGAGGTGAAACAAGTTTACAAATAAATATATCCGAACGTTCAATTCGGGACGACGAAACATTGATCCGCGATATTATTTCCCGCGAAACGGGAACAAAGTTCGTTTGATTATTCGATTGAAAATTGAAATCGACTAACGCGAGCAGATACGATTTCTAATCGCACGGAAAACTGTTATTATTTCGGTCGGTGGAATGCGAAACAGTGAAGCGAACGCGTTTTTCCGTTGAATCTCATTCAGAGCCGCGCATGCCATCCGCTCGAGGAAGATTATTTTAATCCGCTTGCTAGCTCGTAAACTAGGTTGCAAACGTGATTTAAATACCGGCTACAGTCCATTGAAACGTCATGTTTTTCCTTCAGTTTTTCTTCTCGTTGGTCGCTTTCGGCCAGCACTTGCAAATTTCAGGTCGCGTCTCTGGCAGCGTGGCTTAACTGAAGTATCCGCTTTGTAGGGTCACGCTGAACCCGCCTTAATCCTGTTAACCTATCAACACATTCAAAGCCTTTTACGCCATACAAAGATATCTTCATTCTCAATCCCATTAAATCCCTCCGTCCGGGAGTTTGGGACGCGGGATGCCTTACTATCAAAGAGGAACGGAGAGGGAATCCTTTATGTCCCGAGAATATTTTATTTGTTCATCGGCCGGGGCAACGTCGACCGGGTTGCCGCATTTTTCACCCTCGTCTCTACGTCGACGTATCGATACATTCTCCGAAAGAGCTACGGAAAATGGGAAACGGAGGAACGTTACTCCGTTAACATTTTAGCCGAGCGATAATTAACTCCTCTGAATGACGCTAACGAAAAATCGATCTCGTTGTCGTTCCTTTTTTTTTTTTGCGAAGGCGTCGCACGACGCGGCTTCGTTTTACAATAGCCAAGTCCTTGGGCAACAACGATAAAAAGCAGTCCCACGTCTGTGTGTGCAAATTAATAAGGAAACGGGACATTGTGCGCATTCAACGATCGGAAAACTCGCGCCCTCTCTCTCGATCTTGGAGGCTCTTTTCATTGAAATTCCTTTGCGCACGGTGGCACCGCGAAGAGCGACCTACCGTTAATTAATACTAATATGACTGTGCCTCATTAACGGTTACATTCATTAAATATTCACACCAGGCAGACAGCAGCTGTATCCAAGCCGCATCGATTCAATCGCATTGTGAAAGAGAGGCGGAATGAGAACTTGTCATCTCTCCCACCTTTCAGCCGCGTTTCCCTTTAGTTCGCGACAGGGATTCAGCGGCGTTCACAATGAAACTGACGTATCTTAAGGAACGAGCCGCGTTTCGCTCGTCTTCTTTGCAGTCGGATTGTGCAAACCAACCAATTGTTCTACCAGAAAATCGATCTTAGAAAGAGGACACAATAGTTCATCTTTGGACTTTGTTCTCGACCTAATTGAACTATGCGAATGCTTGAACGAATTTTGATTACGATTCGAGATAACAGAAATTTTAAATTGAAAAATCAGAACGCGTCGCAAGTTTGAAAATTGGAACTTGGAACCATCGACTTGTTTATGTTTCTATGCTTCTTCGAAAGTTTCTTTCGCGCGATTCCGAGCGGAGAACCGAGTCGGACTCTAGGGCGAAGGAATGCGGTGAAAATCGAACTGACCAACAAGAAAGTTGCCAAGATGGGAAATTTGTCTTTCCCTCTGACGCGTGTATATCTTCGGTTCCGGTGGATCCGTGACGCGGTCCATTAATCTCGTTTTTTGTCGGATAAACATATTGACCGTTGGCGAAGTTTGGGCGAGGTTGATCGGTTTCGGTCCGTATTCGAAGGGCCGGGGCGGATTCTTAGCGAAATTCCGCAAACTCGAGTTTGAAATTGTTCTCCTGGACAGGGACGATTCCCCGCGGTGCTCGGCGGAACTCGGGAGAGGCGGGCGGCGATCGATTCGACTCTGAATAAAGTCGAAAGTTTATTTAACGGGACCACTCGAGGACAACTGTTCGGCTAGAGCATTAAATAATATTTCAGAGGGCGTGAAGTGGTCGGGGCTTATCTGCCGGTTGAACTCGGAATTAATATCGCCGCGGTAAAGCGACGTCGTTCGCTTTTTCATTCGAACTTTCGCATTAATTTGGTCCGCTTTCCACGATTCGTATTCTCCGCGTGGCTCACGCGCTCCATTAAACTTATAATTCCCTTTGTACTCCCTTCCCGACGAATTAATTTCGCCTCGTCTTTCTACACGCGCTTCTTTTTCCCCTCGAAACTTTCCCTCTCGATCCTCTCGTCGAAATATTTCGCGCGCGTCGAGACGCTTCCCGCCGTTGTTCCGCGCTGTTCCTCCGTTTTGCGCGCCACTTTCGCCTCGGCAGAACTCCGTTTCGTCGAAATAAAAACCCATGCATATTCCTGCGCGGCGGCTGGAACGAGATATCGAGCATTCCTCGCGGTATCGTCGAAACAAGATTTATCGTCGATCGTGTCTCGTTTCTTCCCTCGACGCGCGATGCAACCCTCTTTACCTCGCGGGTTCTGCGCGCGTATTGATTCCGTCGCACCATCATCGTCAAATGATTTGTTTCACTCGGCGTCCCTGTAATATATACCGAGGCCCGCGATCGCAGCTAGGAATCAGCGTTTCGTACAGGACGCTTCGCACAATGGCCAAGCCGCTGACAATGGCGTCGTTAGCGATGGCCTCGGGCTGCTTCTATCCCTCCGTTACCCTCTGTTCCAACACCCTCTTCCTATATCACCCTCTGCGCGCCCCTCTCTCTCCCTTTTCCTATCTCTCTCTCACTCTCTCCACCTAACCCCCCCTCCCTCACTCTATATCCCTCTGTTTCTTCCCGCGTATACACGTCACAGTGTCTTGCTTCCACCCTCTCGATCTTTCTTCTTCTCTTCCCGCTAGCTTTTATTTTCTTGAACCTACACCCTCCCTTCGCGTTTTCCAATCCCTCTACCTCCGTTCCCCTTCGACGATTCGCGTTTCTCCAACTAGCCGTCTCTTTCTCCTGTTTTCTCGCGTCTTCGTCTAGCACAGAAGCCAGCGTGAAATGCAAACGTCCAAGTCCAAAGTCGACGATGAGGAGCTTAGCGCCGGCGCTATCCGAACACCTACCACCTTCGACTACGCTACCGACAGGGTGCACCTCGACCAACGATATCGTAATGATCGTTCCACGAGCTCCGTGTATCGCGCGTCGCGTACCACCGGTCCGTTTTCCCCCTTTTCCTTCGGGCCTCCAGGAAACGGGATTTTCGAGGGATTTAGGAGCAGCGCGGGTATATAAAGGCGGATTAAAAAGGTGGATCGTCGTATCCCTTTCTACTTGGTTCGCGTAAACGGCTGTACAGCTAATTTCGTGTAGCTGATATGCAGATCACCGAATATGGGACGTAGTCTGTAATGGTTTTTGGAATTATATTGTTCTTTAATATCATGTTGTACGTAGTCCTTGTTTTTTTAGTTCTTAAGGGAGTGCATACCTTTGTCATTGGGAAAAAGAAACTTTTTTAAGAAATTATTGAGAAACTATAGTCAGTGAATTAATTTAGTTTTTTTTTTATTACAAGGAGTGTACGTTATAAATTATTTTGAAAAATTATCGGTGTTGAATAGAAGCAAACATGGCCGTCAAATTAAATTCCGCACATGCGTGCAGTCTGAACATGGCTGGCACTGTCGACATGATTCAGGGTCCTACAGTGGTCTGATTTGAAAATATTACGAATTCTATTTATCAATTCTGTTAAATTAGATAGTATGGCGATGCTGAATTAATAATTTTTAAAAAATTGATGAAGCTACGTCACTTAAAATGAAAAAGGCAGATTGTACGTACATAAGAATTTGCTCCTTAGCGACGAAAAATCTTCCGAAACTAATAAATTGAAAAAATGGCTTGATATACCACAGATAATCTTATCAATTATATGTACATCAAATTTCATAAGACAATATTAAAAATTGACAGAGTTATCGGCCGACAGTTTGTAACAAGCATGTTACGAGAAAAATGTGTTTGAAATTTTGACACAATAAATTTATTGGTTCAAGATATTTAAATATTGGATGATACAGAACGTTCTTTTCGTTTATATATTTCTATTTTTCAAGCGCTAAGTTTTTCTAAAGATTAATCGTGAAATTAACTAATACAGTAGAATTTCCTTAATCCTTATTTTTCAGTACCTGGGGTTACAATGAATTTATGCACCAGATTTAATGATACAGTGGAACTCGAATAAAACGTGAACTATGATTTACTAACTAGACTGCGGATTTATATGCAAAAGCAAATTTTTGGAAATATAAATAAAGAATTGAAATATGAATGACTGTAAGTCTTACTTTCTAACCATCGTAATTTGAATTATATTTTTGATATTTCCTATATTTGGGCATGTGTTAATAATCTCCTACACTTCTTGCATATCTAGCATTGCCGTAAATGCATAAACTCTGCAGTCTGTCAATTATGTTCTATGTACTAATTATTAGCATATTATTATTTCATAAATACCAAGACGATTAATGGACTATAATCTGTTAGTCTTTAGTATAATTAGTATAATCTGTTAGTGAACTTTCCGGACGACCTAATGGAAACTTGTACTCAATTGCTTATTCCTGGACCATAGCTTCTACCCTCCCGTGTTTGACATTCTTTATCGGTTGTTTAGATCCTCACAAAGATCCGCACCTCTTTGACGTATCAAAAATCGTTGCACAATAGAATTTCTTAACGAAAGATCCGACGAAAATCCGTAGCTCCGTATTCGGGCCCCGAAATCAGCCGTCGCTTGTTCCAGTTCTGCCGTTTCAATTCCTCAGACAGTCCGTAACGGGCAACAGCGTCGCCTAATTAAAATCGCTTCACGAATCAGTTCCATTCTCCTAGCCGCCATTAACTCCATACTAATTCGGCGAAGAAAAGACAAACGGGCTGGATGCAAATCCCGGTGGCAGAGGGTGGCTTAGCAGCGCCGGCGCCAACCGAATCTCTGCAACCCCAAACTACCCTATCGACTGGAAGCGTCTCGGCTCGGTGATATCGTGTAATGTCCTGGTCGCGATTCGCGCTCGTATCAACCGAGGGGCGACGGGGGCCGGAGGGAAAAAAAAGCGTTCCACCGCGAGTGGATAGATCGGTCCCGCGCCTTTTAACGCAGATGACAGGGGAAACCTGGAGAACGACACCGCGGCGGAGAACGGTTTCGCACTTAAAAGCCATTACTCGCTGGAACTTTCGCCGTCCTCCCTTTGCTTTTCCTGCCCTCCCTCTTTCTTCTTTTCATTCGTTTCTCTCTCCTTTGTCGCCCTTTTCGAGACCTGATGGACCAATCGAGGACGGTTCCAGTTTCCGTTGCTTTGAGTATAGTCATCCGCCTCGAGAAATTGTAATCGTAACCGCTTTCACGTAAAATTAATGAGTGGCTGAGTCCCCTTTTTGAAACGATTATCGCGATAATTTATCAGTCAAGGTTGAGCCATAGATATCACGAGGTATCTCTAAATATTATTAAACAGCTTGCTAATTTTCTCATTTTATTGCTGTTTGCTCTTTCATGAATCTTATGTGGTTTAAATAGGAATTAGTACAAGTATTATATGGAGGGCTCAGAATATTTTTAGAATATTTTGTTGTCATTATAGATATTATTGTCTATCAGTGAAATTTTAATCCTTTATTGTATAATAACGTGTGCCACTATTGATATCAATTTATTATATACAAAATATTGAAATAAACGTTATTAGATCATACAAAGTGAAGAGAAAGAAAAATTACAGTTCTCACTATTTCGGGTATAAGCCGTGTCCCGGAGGAAATATTTTCCCTTCATTTCGCTGGCATTGCAGCTGGTTTCTTCAGGGTATCAAAAGACACACTGAAACAAAGAAACAAAGAAAGAAAAATTAAAGGAGTATTCAATAACTGAAAATTTATTACATGATTTAGTAAAGATGAAAGTAATAGTTATGTTTGTATCTAGCATTAGATATAATTCATATATCTGTAGTCTGGAACCTGGAAAAAATTGTAAGACAAGTGGTTAATATTACAATTTAATTGCTTTGTCGACTAAAAATTGTTACAAGAAATTAATATCTATGCAGTGTAAGCTGTTGTTTCTGCTTTCTGAGCCCTCCATATGTATATAGTAAATAGAAGTGTAAATGTAAATGCAAATGTAAAGATAAAAGATAAATTGATTAATATATTTTATTGAGGTAGGACACCAAATAACCGACGCATACAGTTAAGGCCTGACTAACGATATGTACAGCAAGTTTATCGTTTGTATATTAACGAAATCCGCAGAGAAACACTTTATGAACCCAAGAGTTTTTAATGCTGTATTAGTAACAGCAGAACAATACGTAGAAAAATCTAATGTGGATGTAAACAATACACCAAGGTCCTTTATTTCATTAACTTCAGTCAGAGCAATGTCATTAGCTTTGGATAAATAAACAGTTGGATTCATTTTACGTGAGAACCTCATGACGTGATATTTTGAAATGTTTAAGCTCACTCTATTTATGTTGCACCAATTATAGAATCTATAAAGATCTGATTGCAATTCAAGACAGTCTATTTATATATGTGGGGATACTTTCATAAATTTTGAGGTCATCAGCGTACAAAAGAAAATTAGTGTGTAAAAAGACATTATTTATATCATTAATAAATATATTTTAAAAAAATGGTCCAAGATGAGATCCTTGAGGCACGCCTGACGGTATTACAAGGTATCGAAGATACGAATAATTTGAAGTCTGTTAGATATATTCGAAGCGATGCTTCGCAAAATAAAGGTACGAGCTGCCTCGCGCTGCGCCTCAACTTGGCTCGAGGCACTACCGTGCCTCCGAATAATAGTAATGCTATTCAGACGACGCATTTTTTGGTTTTCCGACGATTCGCGTGCCATGAAATTCCGCGTAATACAGTCGAGACGAGCAGAACGGTCAGGCATCATCTTACTTGGACGGGTTAATTAACCACTGCGGTAACTCGAGAGTGTTGCGAGGGGCGGAAAGAAGAAAAAAAGAGAGCGGAAAAGAGAGGAAGAGCGGTGTTGGAACACTCGCTGGATGATAGCGCGTGTCGCACATTTTCGAGTCTCTCCTCGTTTGACTCCCTTTTCCCCGACGCCGATTTTCACGTGCTGAATTTCCTGCCTGGACGAATTTCACGCCCCTTTACCCTTGCAAGTAACTGCGTTTGATATTATCCCGCGCGGGATTTTTATTTCGACGCCTCGTCGCGTCACTCATGAAAATTCAACGCGTGCTCCGCCCGCCTCGAATATTCTTTCGCCTCGGTCCAAAATTCAAACGCGCCCACGCACGCCCCTCGATCGCATCGATTCTCTCTGTTCGGTGAAATTCGAGGAGAGCCACGGAGCTCGTGCGTCGCGTCAGGTTATTGTAAGTAGCGCGAGGGAAATAGACGAGCGGAATCGTAGAAATTGCACGCGCGCAGCAAATTGTCGCGACGAGAAGAAGGGCGAGACCCGGTCGCTTAACGACCGAGGGCGAAGTTCGTCTTCGCGAAGAAAGAATCGAGGTACGAGGAGCGAGAGGATCGCGACAAACAGGATTTTCGGATTAGGGTAACACGGTCCCGGTAATTGTTTCCTTGTCTCTCCGTTCGATCCCGGAGGGGTCTCCCGAAAATGGTATCGGAGGAGAGGACCACTTTTTCGTGGAACACAGAGTAAAATGGCCAGCCGTTTCTCCGTTTTAACCGACCCGTGAAATCTGCGCCGAATTAACTGGCTAATCCCGGCAAATGTGTATTTCGTTCGCTCCGGCGTGTTTTACCGCGTTCCGCGCCGTTTTTGAACAAGTGTCATTAACAGACCGCGTTTACCAATAAACGGTACATGAAATGCGTTATAATTTCTTAACCGCCAATGGAATAAATAACGAGTTCGGAACGAACGCGTTCCAATTCGAAGATTTCTGGTAAAATAATCAACGAGTCCAATACCGATTAACCGACGAAACGTGTCTAATTTCCGAGATGAATTCGCCGAGCCCCCAATAGCAAACGCGGAATACCGACGCTTTAATTATCCCGCTAACATGACGGCCTCTAGTTGGTCGAGGGCAATAATACCCCCTCGACAGAACGATTCACCGAAGGCTGGAGGATTCCACGACCGATTCGTGGCCAACAAATTGTTTTCCGCACTCGTACCGCTGTTTTCTGCAGCGTATCGGAAAGCTCTTTGCGGTTAGTTCGGCCGCGACGTTACCCTTTTTCTCCCCGCGACTATTAACTCTGCTCCACCCTCCTCCCCCAGCTATTCCCGTTATCCGTCTACGTGGACGAAAGTAAAGCTATTCGCTCTCATTACCCGGTGTTTCGAATCGATCGGTGATCGATACTATATAGATCGAATAACCGTTCCCGTGCTCGTCTCCGTTTCGGAAGATTGTACTTAAGAGGGGGAAATGGCAAAAAAGGGGCGGCAGAGAGGTAGAAAGGAAGGACAAGGTAGTAAACGGTATTTGGAGATCGAACAAAGAAACCTTGAGGGTCCTTTTCAGGGGAGAGTATCGGAAAAGTGGCTGTTTTACGAACACAACGGAGTATCAGAAGTTGTCGCGCGAGCATGAGCTTCGCGGCTGAACACGCGAGAGGAAAAGGCTCGAGAAAGGAAACTGAGGGACTCGGTGTTATGCTCGCGGCGATCGCGGTACTTTTACGACCATGGTTTTTGAGGGGAAAAAGGAACTCTATAGGAAGGCGACGTGACTGGCCGAGGTGCTCGAACGCGCGATTGCCAACCTTCGATTTGCTTCGATAAATTCACCGTCCTCGCCGGGCGTTAAAGGCCGCTGCACACATATCGAGAGCAGAGACATAATCGAGACCCTAAGCAGAGTATGCAGTCGAATTTGATTATAAGCATAATCTTCTTTGGGAATTTCTTACGAGAATTAGAATAAAAATTGTGACTTGTGGTTTTGGATAGTATTAGTAAGGTAAGTGACCCCATTATGGGACAGTTAAGAAAGTAATCATTTAAAAATAATAATTTTTTACTAATACATGACAATATTTGAGTAAAGTATGAATGACCGTATTTATTAACGTCTCTAGTTTCTTAATGAAATCGGTTTTGAAATATTATTTGACTGTTTACACAAAAATTATGTTGAAAATTATATAAAGGATCGGATTTTGCCATCTAGCTATTATAATAAAAAAAAGATAAAAATTGTTTTTATATTGTACAATTCTACGTATATTTCTCATGACTTGGAATAAATTACGTAGATCCATATATTTTATTCGTTGTTATAAACAACAAATACTTTGTAACCGGTCGGTAATGGGGGTACGGTCAGTAATGGTTCACTTACCTTAAATGTTATAGAGTGTAAAAAAATTTTGTAATAATTATTGTACTTAACTTATTCCAACTTTAAACAAGCTTTTTTCGAAATTTCGACTGGGTCTGGACGTAAACACTTATTATTAGTCAAATTCATATTTTTATAGGCATACAACAGCAACTGAATTTTAAATAAATGTATGTTTCATTTTCTAAACATTATAAAATGTATTTTATTTTTAATATTTTGTATATTTTCAATATTTTGGTATCTCATGATATTCTTATAGGTTTTTGTAATTTTACAATTGCCATAAATGCATAAACATCCGCGCGGTCTACTTATTATAATGATATTTATAGATTCTTGGTAATGAAAACAAATTTTTTGTTTAATTGAATAGTATAATAAATGCTTTAGGTACAAGTTTTGAAAAGATTCGGTTAATATTTTCTTCAAAATAAGTTCTCAAAAAATTCGATAATTTTTAATGGTTTACATGCGACTCGAAGTTTGCTGGAATCAGGAATCGTTCAACGTTGAAACAGTCGAAGTGATTCCGGTAACAATTTTACGAGCAGAACGAAACACTAGAATCGCTCGTGAATAATGCATAAGCACTCCAGATAGGAATCGAGCAAAGGAAACCAGCAAAACGATCCAGTTGTTGCTCCGACGAGGTTAAAAGACGCCAACGGAATCAGACGCGACTTCCAACTTTATCTTCAAATCCGCTGCAATCGGGCACGCGAAACGAAACAAGCTCCGAAGCAATAAAGCGCGGCCAAGTGGTCGGAACTGGAGCTTTCGGTCCACAGAGGTTGAAAAGTTGAACGCGGAGAGCGGCGGAAAAGCTTTCATACTCCGTTTCGCGTAGCGGAGAATATTCAGAACATCGAAGGACGTTTTCGAAAAGGGATGCCTTTTTCTAGAATCGATCTCTCGCGTGTCATGCGGCGGTCTACCTGGGAAAGTAGCCGCGCGAGAATTAAACGACAAGAGAAAGACAAGGCGAGGTGAAGAGGAAGCAAGAGGGAGAATAGTACTCCGAAATCGAACAATGAAAGGTCGAGGGTCCTCGAGGAATAGCGGCGGGAAAGTGGCTGTTTTACGGACACAACAGACTCGCGCGGTTACAATGTGGCGACTGGAGAGGTCGAAATCGAGGAAGCGAAGTCCACGGTCTCGAGGTCTGCGTCGTTGCGCGTCTTCGTTGCACCGTTCCTCGAGGACGCGTTCGAAACACGTTCCTCGGATCAGCCAGAGTGGTCGATGGCTACGGGAGCAACCTTTCGTTGTTATTTACAGTTATTACAGGACGTCGCGTGCGTGCCCGCACTCCTACTACGAATTCTATTCACGTTTTCCCCTCCGGACGACTGCCGGCCGAGGAAAAGGCGTTAATTCACCGCTGACGTGGATAAATGCTGCCTCGGTTTCTAGCTGGACCCTCGTTTCACGGCTTCGAGCGATCTTTCGATCTTCCTGGGCGTTCGAGCACCGCCGAGAGCGCGAACTTTTCTCCCTCGTTTAGTCCATTTACCGTGTTAAATGGTTTATTAATGCGGGGCTTAAGAGGAAACGTCAAAAGATAGCGGAGTAGGTGGAAATACAGGGAGTCTCGAAGTTGAACGATTAAATTTCGCTATATACGTAGAAACGCGGTTAATTTGAAGAGCAGAAATATTTTAGCTGGTGATGCTTCATTCTTCAGTCCCTGAATTTGGAATACATACTGAAAGTATACTTTTAGAACTACGTAAAACGATGCAAGTGATAAATTAGACATTAATTGTTCAAACTAGAAGCACTCAACACGAATTCTGTTATATTGCTACTCGTTCGTTAGGCAATCCAATGATGTGTGACAGCCGGGCTGTCACAGCCCGAACTATGCACGTGTTTTTTTTTTTTTTTTATTAATCAGGCAAACATATTGCCTCTGGATAGATTTAGGGTAAACTGAGACGGACCACTTTCCAGCCACTTTCCGGATACTTTCGACCGACACTAACTAAGTTTTTCACAAACACAAATTAATCGAACATCACTGACAGTTTTGTGGCTGTCATGTCGCCCGAAAGTGGCCGGAAAGTGGTCAGAAAATGGCCGGAAAGTGGTCCGTGTGAGTTTACCCTTAGATGATGGATCTTTTATTCCATCATAAAGTTCTAAATAGCTCTAATCGTGGTCTAAATAGGTCACTGTCCTCTTCTTTTGTCAGAATCCCATTGTACAGATTGCAGAGGTTTCAACGTTAATTTTTCGTTTATTACACTCTGATGTCTGATAATTAATTAAGTTCCTTTTGATGAATTCCGCCGTTTTATAATAATACAATCTTTTGTAAGATAAGTTTGATGAATGATAACACTCAAGAATGCATTTGGGGTCTGCTGTGAAATGTTAACAAACAACAACAAATCTAAAGATAGATACACACGAGCAATCATAGTAATCAGTGTAGAATATATTTACTGTACTCGTATGAATCTTTCCAATTTTTCTTTTACCAATATTTTGTTTGTTAATATTTCATAGCAGACATGTGATAAAAGATTATTATAAAACGACTGAGTTTCAATCGTAGAAGTTTATGATTATAAAATCAGAAAGTTGAATATAATACGTTGAGACTACAGGGTGTTTGGGAGAGTATAGTAAAGCTTTGAAGGGGTGATAGATCACGTAAAAACAAACAAAAAACTTCTATATGACTTGGGTCCAAAACTCAAGCATTTTTTAAAAAAACTGTCATGAACATTTAAGTTATAAACCACTATAATTCAAAATAGGAACGTTTTTCGTAAGTAATTTCTTCGCTAAAATAAAGATTGCGATCTTGTTAATCCAATAAGTACAGTAACTGTGATATTATCTCGTATCGCAAAAAAATAGTATTTTTCTAACCCCCTAAATTACCCTTTAAAATCGCGATAATTTAGGGGGTTAGAAAAATATTATTTTTTCGCGATACAAGGTAATATCATAGTTACTGTACTTATTGGATTAACAAGATCATAATCTTTATTTCAGCGAAGAAATTGCTTACGAAAAATGTTCCTATTTTGAATTATAGCGGTTTATAGCTTAAATGTTTATGACAGTTTTTTTCAAAAATGGTTGAGTTTTGGACCCAAGTTATATAGAAGTTTTTTGTTTGTTTTTACGTGATCTATCCCTCCAAAGCTTTACTATACTATCCCAAACATTCTGTATATTACCTATAATAAAAAAATGTATAATATGAGATAATGAGTTCTTTCATACTTTTTAAAGGGTTCCTAACTTTTTTTCATTTAATAAACTGTTCTTTTTGCGTCGGAAATTGTGAATTATTTGTCATGCTCAGTTCTATTTCAATAATCAGATACTGTAGATACGTGGCTCTCGAATAATAGTAAATCTATAACTGTCATGTGCTTGAATAATTAAAAAATAATAACGAAGTGATTTATTCGCGCTAATCCCGACAGCGGGAAGTTGGCTAACAGTGACAGAGCCGACGCGCGGAAACTCAATTCTTGAAGTTAGTCGGACGAATAGCGAGTAACGAGTTAACCGGGGTCTTGTTCGAACTTCATCGCATCCGCGTCGACTTGATTCGAGCCGTTTCATCGACCTATCCGTTGCGTCGAGTCGCCCGGAGCGGCGCTTCGTGGCATAGACGACGTTAATTGTGAAAATTTCGAAGGCAGCTCGACGGTATATCATCGTTCGGTAGGACAACGCGTTCGCCGGACGATCCCCGCCCCCCTAGTCGCCTCTGTCCCAACCTCTCGGTTTTTTTCATCCCCGGGGTGCACCACCCGCCGCGATCGATCTTTGTCACCACCTACGAGCAAACAGCCGCACGCACGCACGTACGCAAACGCGGGAACAGGATTCGCGTGTGTGCCCGTGGCAAACACGGACCCCGAACAATGCGGACGGGGCACGAAGTATTCATATTTCCCGATGTACGCTGGCCGCCGCGCCAAGTGAGAGTGAGAAAGGAAGAGAGCGGCTCTCGTGGCCAGAATGGCTGGCAAAGGGGTGAGAGAAAACGCGCGCAAAAAAAAACGCGGAGGCGCGGTGCGAAAGTCGCTGCGGGCTGCAAAACTTGCGAATATGGAGACGGAATAGGCGATATCGGCCGAGGAAACGAGACTCCGGGAACGTTGGAGGAGAGGAAAAAGAGGAGCGAAGGAGGAGTCGGTGGGTGGAGGAGCGTGCAAATATTTTTCCAGCCCCGGGAAAATCGAGCCTCCACGCTTCCATTCTCTCCCCGCCTCACAATCTCGATATCTCTATATTTGCCTCGTCTCTTTTCGTTCCTCTTCACCTTGTTCGCTCCTCTTTCAATCTGTTCCTCCGTCTGGCCGCCCCCTTCGTCGCCCTCACCGCGCCGTCGATCCCCCCGGACGAACAACTTTGATCGAGCGAGACACTTTCACGCTCCCGCTATCTCGACTTCCTTCCGGATTCCTTTAATTCTTCCTCCCCAGTCGCACTCTCGATTCCTTTTCTGCCCGCGCCTTCTTTCTGCTTTTCATTCGACAAAGTTGTCCTCCTTTGTACGCAACGCGCTGACGAAAAAAAAAGAAAGAGAACGAAAAAAAAAAGGAGGAAGGAAACCGCTGCTCGTTCCTCCTCTGCAGATTCCTGCCGATCGTTCTTAAATCGGGGACGAGATCCCACGATCCTGACTACCGATTCTTCCAGGGGATATTCTCCATTGTGCGTGCATCTGCCACGTTTGAGACGCGTCGAACGCTTTCAACCGAGTCGAAGAGAATCCTTGACGCGTGATAAGCGGCTTTTCCTTTTCTACCGGGTCTCCGGAGAAAGAAACTCGAGATATTCGTGATCGGGAAGGGACGACCGTCTGGCGATTCGAGCCCGATACCTGGACAAATCGGTTCGCCGGAAATAGCGTCGCTAATTCGGAATCGCGGTCGAAGCTGCGAAATACCAACAGCGTCGCGAGAACTCGATCGATCGTTTCCGAGCGCTTAGGTAGAAAACTGTTGATATTTCTAGACGACTAAACTTTTAAAGTACTGTTTGCTCGCATCCATCCCGTATAACGGCTATCGTATCGTGCCAAGCGTACCTTCGATATTATTGGAACGCGAACAACCCCTCCGAGGATGTTCGCGAAGGTACGTAAACCCTTAAGAAACACAAAGACCTTCTTCATACATCACCGAGAGAAATGACAGAGCACGTAGCGCGACGTGAGCCCAAGTGACGTTGATCGCATCGAGTCATCGTTCATCATTCGCATAATGCCGCAAATATTCTCTTCTTTCGTGAAGCGGCAACACCCACGATCAACCGGCGAAACAACGCCTCCGGGGGCAATTAATTTCCAGGCATCTACGATCCTCCCTCACGATTAATCATGGGTATTAACCATTCACGCTCCATTTTATTAGTTTGCTAAGTTTCTGTTGTGCAACTTATTGGGAAAACACAATTTTTGTATAGGTGAACACCGGGAATGGTTGTCACAGGAATAGGTTTGTTACATAGGTTGTAATAAAAAAAGTATAAATGCTAGAAAATATTTATTACCTCGTGATGACGCGTAAACACATCTGCTATATTAACGCTTAAGTGGTATACTATCACGATTAGTTATTTAACAGCATTGTAACATTGTAACTGTGATGACTTTATAAAAAGGGATTCATATATGAATAGTTCATAATGGTCTCTCTTATTAATTTCTACAAATGTTGTGCTAAACGGAAAAACTTTATTTAATATAGCATCGTGATCCCAATATACCATTTAAGGGTTAAGTGTACGAACTCTGCGAGATTTGCTTCGCTACCCCGTTTTGATGTACCAAGAAAAGTGAGAAGACACGAAACAATTGTTACTGAACTGCAAGCATTTATGCATTTACGATAATAGTGAATATTCAGAAAGTACAAAAATATAGATTTTTAATCTGACAATAGAAAAAAATCAGAAAGTAGAAAAATACAAATATGTACAAATGGATTTGTATAAAATATGAAAATAAGAGTGTCTGTAACAATATTTAAAAGACAAGGCACGCTTTTATTCAAGTACAATGTTTTATTTATGACTGTAAAATTATGAACTTTCATAAATATCATTATTATGCAGCTATATGGTGATTGGTCAATATGACAGATTTTTCATGCAGCTCGCTGTGATATCATTTTCTATCAAGTAAAAATATTCATTTCACAGTATAAATAATAATATTATAACTTACTCTCGTAGCTTACACCCTTATCTATATTATTTTAATAATTTCGTTGCACTGTATACAATTTTTAATAAATGAAGAACATTTAGGGTTATTTGTTATATGTAAAATTAACCTAGCAGTAACTTGTTGCTTTGTTATCATTTAATTCAAAACAAATATTAATAATAAATCTACAAAATTTTGGAAAAAAAACATTACTAGATGAAGTTCCTTCGTGCTACAAGAGAAATAAAAAAAAAGACAATAAAACCATAAAGAAGGGTTGCAAAAGATTACTATGCAAATAAATTTTATTTTCATTGTATTCATTTCTAAATTTATTTACAATCAATACGAATTAAGTCCTAATTTTCTTAATAATATCCGTGGAATTAATTTTTTTTTTAGAATCCAACATTACTACTTTAGTTTAAACTTTGAACCTTCCTGTAACCTATCAAAATATTAAAATAGAAAAATCTGACAACCATTCCATATTTTTTATCCGGAATGAAGAGATTTCGTATCAAAGTACATTTAATTTCGAGTTAAAGCTACTGTAAAATTGATCTCCAACTCGTTCGAAAAAAAGTTTCTGTAGTTATACATGTACATTTTGATCCTGGAAAACTTCCTCTCTCTGATATTAATCAATAGTAATTGAATAAAAAATATACCTACTTAGAGATAACGATGGTTATCCATTGGGGTTTCACATAATTCGTGAATGATCAAAAGTTTGTCTGTTTCCTAAGCGCTTTCGAGCGACACCTCGTCGAGAAGAGGTTTCCGTTTCTGCGGCCTCGTTGGGCGAAGCACGCGCGGTTAATTAAAGCTCGGGTCTGAGTTAATTAGCGAGACGTCGATGTCACGTAATTAGCGATTATTACCGTCGAAATCTCGCGGAAAGAGAATGTCTCGTTGCGCGAAGGCCTCGGGTATAGGCAACAGAATTTTAATTAATTCGATTCGCGGCGAGCTTCCACGACCCCGGTTAACGTTGCCGCGCTCGGCTCGACGCGACGCGCAACACGTTTCGATCGTTGCACGCGGATAGCGAAGCTACAACATTGTCGTCTTTGATGGGATTTGGTAGTCGGATGTTAATAGGTGAAGTGGCGTTGGATCGCAGAAAATCCAGCTTCAATTATTCGTTCGATGGCTCGTTAACGATCCGCGATGCAGACTTAATTATTCGGGATCCGATCAACGACGGTTTCTCCCCCATTGATCAAAAGCGATCCCCGATGGCGGCACTGAAAACCTCGCTTCTTTCCAGTATCTTGCTCGATTGGCATTGGTAATTGAGGAGATACCTTTGAAGGAGCATCATGTTTATCCAGTAACAGATCGAGCCGATATTTTTCCGTTTCTCCTCGTTACTCCGCGATGCGATAGGTGTAATTGCCCGAGGGGGGAAATTTGTTCGTTCGCGGAGAGATTAAGGTGGAATTTCCTATGCGCGTCTGACGCTGCGATCAGACGCAACGTCCAAACGCACACGATGCGTTTTAATATACATGAGATCCATTGCATTTGTTTTTATGCTGTGTACAGACAATATTGGAACGCATACAGGCAATCCCAGCTTTAGCGTTTCTTGCTCGAAAGCGATATCGGGGTGAGGGGAACTTTTTTCGTGCGCGTTAGGAAATTGAAAGGCAATCTTCTCTGGCGAAGTCGTTTGCTCGAACGTAACGCGGAGAGAAAGGAATAGAATTCGTAATGGGCGGCGAGGACAGTTCGTTGGGGTCGTGGGGTGCTCGTGACCGCGGAGAATTCATCGTTTTTACGTCATTGGACAACGTGATCCGGTCGAATGCAGGGCACGCGAAAAATTGTGTAATTAATTTGAGGGGCGTCTGGGCAAACTCCAATCAAAGTGTGCAAATATTAGAAAGCATATCGCGGCACGCTGCCCCCCCCCCCCCCCCCCTCCTCCAACCAATTACTGCTTTCGCGTGATACGACGATCGCACGCGCGGATAACGGAAATTTGAGGCCGTTATTATCGCCACGGGACAGCGTTTCTCCGATCGAATCGACTTGGAAAAACTCTTGGCCATTGCTGCCGGTTCGAGCAGCAAGCAGCGACAACCTCGATTAACGCGCCCTACCGCGAACCGATAACAGCAACAAAACCACGCAATCATTTTCATCGTATGGAAATTTCGGCTAATTTGTATTCGCGGACGAGCCGCATTTATTTCGGTCGACGCTGACTCCGTCGACCATTTCCTACGGGCGTTAAAGGAAATTGTTTTCCCGTCAACGGGGAAGCCATGTTGCCCGCGGAATATTACGCGTGGTCACGCTCAGCATCCCAGGAGCGTGGACGACATATTTTATTACTTACTCAGCCACCATGCATATACCAGCTGCGCAAACATCCCCTGGGCCAGTGACTCGCGACCATGACACTACATATCGATGCGAGCTAATTTACTAATCCCATCTTGCGGTGGAGATTAACAACTCTCGGCGTTAAACAATTTTATTTTGCGCCACCGATGGCTACCCGAGGTTTGGTTAAAACTTTATCGATTTTTTTATTTATGGCGAAACTCATTTGGATTTCTTTCTTATTATTTTTGGAGAAAAAATGGATATCTGCTGGCTAATAGTCTCCAATCAATGTTCGTCTCTGGGATTCTTGCATTCGATACACATAGGGTAATGCTGAGAGAGATGGAATAATTATGTAAATAATCGAATACTTTATTTTATTCAAATAGTATTCGAATACTGGTATTTCGATGTTCAAATATTCGAATACTCGAATATTTATAACAGTATCGAATTTTTGAACCTAATCTTCTCGAAGACAAAAGAATAAACCAAAAATCATTATTCTTTATCTTTTATTTATATTTTAGTTTTCGTAAAGAATTCATCAATAAAATAACTGAAGGAGGTAATATAATTCATAATCAGGTAGATTTTTGGACATTCAGTATACACAGATTTAAAACCACAACATACGGAACATTGTCCTACCTTGAAAGTTTAATGCAGTTCACTTATTACACGTCGTATAGAGTGTTCTCTCGTTACAGGCTCGTGAGTTAGCAACGAATTTTACGTTGTAGACATGTAAGACACATGTTCGCGAAGGTAATGGAATAATGGAATCGATAGCTTTTTGTACGTCGTCAATGATTACAGTGAAATTGAAGAGTAGCTCGATGAAGCGACGAAAACGGCGAGCTTATAGCGAGAGAAGACTGTATTAACTGTATCTTAATCGACACTATAATGTAGTGACACTATAATTTCTCTAAGAAACTACACATTACAAATCTTCTATATTCTTAAACTTGTTGTAAAAAGGTTCTTCCCATCTATTGCAATAAGTTACTAAGTTAACTAAATTCATCTACACCTGGTTGCAATACTCGTTCCAAAACACCCTGTAGGTTTAATGAAAGTGGACCCTCAACCATAGTAGCAAGAGAGAGCTGAACCATAGTCCAAAATTTTATTTTCTTCTTATCGCAATTACTTACAAAATTATCGTGTTGTAATCATCTGTACGATTATGCGGATTACTAACGCACTTAACATTAGAAATAACGCTCTTCCAATAAAGCTTCCAGCAGAATCCTTTCCACCGCGAGTGAAAGGGAACGTAAAGAGGGGTTTCGGTGACAATTACCCCCGTTCCGGGTGCAGATGATCCGACCTCTTCGGCCGCCGTATATTATCCTTTATTTCGGTGCGAGCGGACGGGTTTCGCGGTTATACACTTCGTGAGCTTATACCGAGCGGTCTTTATCCGCGCATCAGACGACGAACGGCGCGGTCTCTCTTCCGTTTATACGGCGGCTAAAACCTCTCCGAGCGTCTGGGAGCGTGCGGGAGTTCTGGTTCGTATAACGTCGTCACCACCTCTTCGCCACCCCCGGAGCCCCGGCAATCGTGCTCCTGAAACGTCACGGAGCCGCTGCCACGACGAATGACACCCAGAAAGCCGAGAGGGATATACTCGGGGCCCTCCATTCTCTTGATGGAACACTGGAACGCGACGCGCGGAGCGGAGAAAGGTGGAAGAAGCGAGAGGAGGAGCCGAGAGATCGTAACTTAAATCCAGAAGTGATCATTTTAATAGGGCCAAATTAATTTCTCGCGAGAATGCGGCTGCTGCACCGGCAGCCACTGACTGGAAAGAGAACCGGGGGCAGCCAGAGAGCGCAACGAGGGGCTAGGAGGGGGTATGAAAGGGGTTGAGGAAGGGTGAGTTCCAGAGGGGGCCGCAGCGGCGGAGAGGGAGGGTTTAACCGAGGGCTCTGCCGATGGAACCTCGAGGTTAGTGGTTGCAGTCTTGCGAGGGTGGAGGCGGGCGTGGGGCATAGATTATGAGATGGGTGACATTCTCTGACATTTTAGTAATGTCGGCACCACCTAACCCACCTCCTCGGTGCTGGTATTTGGTACCCAAGGGGCATGCGGGCATAGTTCGCCACGGCGCCCGCTACAATTCGCTCGGGCAAGTTTCTCCCGGCTAATTACCATACAGTGTCTTGTGGCCCGCAGTCGAGCCGCTTTAATAGAGATTTCGTACAGTCTGAACGAGTAGCGGAGAAGCGGAGAGAGGAAGAGGAGGCATCGGTCAGTTTCTACTTGCCCTGGAAACTCAGTTATCGTCGATCTCTCGAGCGCATCGGGTCGCCCGTTTGTCTCGTTTTTAGGCCAACCGTTTTGTCGACGTTGCAGCTAAAAGGGACTTTTTTGGTAACCCGGACATTTTCGCACGCTATTTCGCCCGCTCCCGACCCGACGAGATTGCATTCCCCCGCCTTTGCGCGCCATCCACGGATTTTCGCTCGCTCTCGTCTCTGCGAGGGTCCCTCCTAAAGGCGAAACAAATTCATGACCGTTTGCTAATTGCTTCCGATGCTTTTTTCCTCGACGGTCTTTATTGATTTATGCGCGAAAGAGCGGGGAACGCGAGGTAGGTGTACACGTCGGAGAGAGTCACACTTTGAAAGTCGAACCGTTAGCGACGGTTTATTAGTTTCATCTAACTCCACGTGTCGACAGTTTTTCGATCAATCGCTGTCGTTAGTGTAAATACGGTTATCTGGTTTGATTGATGTGTCGACGGTTTAACAAGATCGCGCGGCCGTTTTAACGAACTACGGTCGAGGAAATGGAGTATCCGGTGAAGGACGAGACGTGGATTCTGGTTTTTAATGAAAGGAACGCGCGACAACGCTGCCCCGAGGCGGGGAGCTGCGACGTCGATAAATCTGTCGATGCGACATTCGGTGTAACAAACAAATCGAATCGAATGGTGGAGGGAGGCCGGAACGCGCGGAAGTACCGAGAGACAGTCGATATAAGCGCCATTACGGAAAGTGGAAGGACAATATCTTGACGCAGACTCTTTCACTCGACCTTCCCATTGTACATTGTCGTCGAGCTGATACCGACACGTGCAGAGTCCCTCAAAAAATAAAAAGAAAAGGGAAAAACAAAAGGTCGAAGAGTGGGAAGAAAGGAGAGCGCGAAAGAGAAAAGGCGACGACAGAAGCAAAAGCTTTCCAGCGAGCGCATATAAATGCATGGAGTTGCGCCAGGCTGCACTTCGCGGAATACTATTAATTTCATATTCATTCCTTCTTTCCACGCTCCGTTTCCTCGACTCGCGATCGTCGACTCGTTAACGCTTCTGCTCCCTCGCCTCCACGCCTCCGACTGACGCTTCCTCGTCGACGACGGAAACGAAATCTCGAACGCCCTGAAAATTCCGAGCCTCTTCTTTCGAGCTGTCGATGCATCACAATGCAACGTATGCAAATGCCGCGCTCGTTCGCGCGACCGCGGCCATCCGATCGGCACGCAGTATCCAAAAATGATTCTACCAACTAGATTTACGGTGGCGTGGGCGAACCTGTGGCGTTTCGTGTTCGATTCGCGTGACGACTCGCTCCGTCGCAACTACGAAACGGTAATCGAACAAAACAATTACGCGGAACGATTTAATTCCCTCGCGTAGAATTTCCCTATAGTCAAGTCTTTGCTGGTTTTTCGTAAGAGTAGAATATGGGTGGGAGCTCTGCAGGTCGTCTAAGTAATTGGAAGCTAGATTTCATTTATTTATTTGTTTACGGGAATGGTCTCAATTTTTACGTTAAGGTAGACAATGACGTTCAGTATAAAGATTCGTTTTTAAAAAAAAACACACATTGTACAAAAAGAATTTCTGTTCCACGCTTGAAAATTCTCCAGACACATATTTCTGAAAATATGTTTTCGAAATATGCGCACTGGATATGTTCTGTGGTTATTAGTTAGCTAAATCATTCTCTCTCAATCAGCTGACTAGTCAGCTACATTGCGACCTAAACCTGTTCATTATGTAAGTACAGTAGAACCTCAATTATCTGAATCACAATTATTCCCATTGTTAATCATCCTGGGTTTTTCAATCAATTATTACACTAGGTATAAGGCCGGGGTCCCACTAGAGAAAAGCGCGGCGTGCACGGTTCTGAAAACCAGCTGAAAAAGTTGATTTTCACGAGCAGATTCGTCCTGAAGTACCTAAAGTACTCTGTCAAGGCGTGCTTGGTACTTGAGGATGAGTCTGCTCGTAAAAATCGACTTTTTCAGGTGATTGTCAGGGCTGTGCGCGCCGCGCTTTTCTCTAATGGGACCCCGACTTAAGAGTACAGCGAGACTCGGAGTAAACCTTGAACTATGGCTTAATAACGTTCTACTGACTATTACCATTTTATTTAACCAATAGCAAGTCGGATAATCAAGGTTCTACTGTACCGTAAGATTGAATGAACTAACGAATTGTACAGAAATACCAAGCTTCTATAGTTTTTGAAATGATGGGTGTGTCGCCAGATAAAGCCAAGTTGCTTAGCCGCTTTATTATTGATTACACTTACAAGGCCCTACAGTGTGCACTCTTTGGATTTTAATGAAATTTTAGTGAATTAATCTACAAGCTATATGATAACATTCTGTAGAATATTTTTCGCCAATGCACATTTTTTATAAACAATTACAATATGAAGTTTAAAAGGCCGTAAGTTTAACATGAGAACAACGATGTCTGATAGCTCATTGGGAGAAGCAACTGGCTTAATAAATCGAAAAGTCCCGAGTTCGAAATCCCGTTTTGTGTTACAGTTTCATTCTTTTCTTAACTTTTTGTTTCGAATAGTTTTAATTCCTTCACTTTTATTCTATGCGTATTACAGTTGTTTATAAGTATGTAACTGATCATATATTTTTGTAAAAATATTTCAACGTCTAAATTTAATATCGAATCCATTTTACATTCCTCGCAGTCACATTCACTTCCCTCAAATTAATTTAAATTCCTCGAGTCACTCATAGAAACATTTATTCTTGTTTTTACATATATTTCTTACATTATACATGTAGATCATAACACAGTTACTCGAAATTAAACTCGCTTCACATATCTTCAAATTTTTACAAAATCGAAACTATACGAATGTAATTATTTATAAAATAACACAAATAATTTTAGAATCATTAACATATTTATTGCATTAGGATTTACATTGCATATCATCCTATTCATTGTAACTGTAACTTCACATTTTGATTGTTTATAAAAAATGCGCATTGGCGCAAAATATTCTACAGAATGTCATCATATATCTTCTAGATTCATTCACCAAAATTTCATTAAGTGTACGCTGCAGGGTCTCCTTGTAGTGTAATTTTGCGTTTGAACTAGGAAGAGACGCGATTTTTGAAAGCCGACGGTTCAGGGGCTCGTTAATCGGCGGTTATTCGAGGCCGCAATGTCCCAAAGGAGCAGTCATCGTCTCAGACGCGTTTTAATATTTCTCGCAAGCCTCAGCCGCGTGTGCCATTGGCCCACCGGTGGCGTGGTCCTCGTATTTCCGTCGTAAAAGCGGAGCTCGTCCGGCTCTCTTAGGCCGTTCGTAATATAGGAACGAAACGGACGAGGAAACGAGACTGGGGCGAAAGAAGACGTGGAAAGAGAGAACGAACCGGTGCGGCGGAGACGTTCCTAGCCCCGTAAGTAGTTTTATTAAGGGGTTCCTTTCGGAAAACCGTACAGGATGGTTGAATATACATCGGGAGAGATATATGTGATATCGATTACCGTTTGGGGTTCCGATATTACGCTCGTACCCCTTCGCGCCCCTGTTCTAGTCCACCGCCCCTTCTACTTCTCTCTTTCCACATAGTACCGTTGGTACTCTACATATCTTCTCTCTCTCCCTCCTCGGCCACTGTCGCATATTTCTCCGTCTCCTGTCCTCGTTCGTGTGCTTCTCCCCTCGCACAGCACGCACACATCCACGGAAGAGACGCGCGCGCTCGCGCGGCCGAGCCAACCTGGTCCTCGACATAGGGAAATTGTATGTGCATAGGGAGAACAGGACGGTGGCCCCCTCCCCCTCCGCCCTTCCTCCCGCGAAATAACTTTGGAGTGCCGGTATCTACACACAGTGGCGTATGCACGTGGCGGTGATAGAGTCCTGGCTGCGTTATACATATACTTTGACCCCTTAAATAACCGAGGAAAGCAGACACGACGCTCGCGACTCGCGCATAGCTAAATTGGATATAGTCGGACATCGCAAAATATTTGTACTCATTGTCTGTCTGTCCGTCCGTCCGTCTTTCTGTCTATCTCGTGCGAATCAACGTTCTTAGAGCTACAGCGTTCCTAGGTTTTTGGTCGATACTCGCGTCGAAGGAACTACTCGTTTGCTAGGCCACGGTTGCAGTAAACGCGATTTCGCGCGGAAAATCGCGATGTCACACGCAAAACACAATAGTATAATTATTATTTATTTATTGACAGGAAAACCCTTTAGATACGCCCAGTCCAGTTGATTCTTACCCTTAGGAAAAAATGGCCCCCTTTCCCGCTGAAATATATAAAATACAGTCTGTAATGTATATAGAATATATACATATATATTTTTTATGTATAATTAGTGGGAATGGGCACTTTTCCTCATGGTGATTTTCTAGTAACCGTGAAGAATCATTTGGACTAATGGTACATAGGATAATTGAATATATTTAATGGTATAGTCTAACCTTGTGTATAGCGGAAAGGGGTACATTAAATCTGTGTGATTTGAACAACTTATACCAACAAAGCATTGAGTGAGATATTAAACAGATCAACATGATTTATATGGTGTTTGCTTCGTTCATAACTGTGTTTATTGGATCGACCGAAGTAGATCTATAGGTTGGTAATTTACAATGGTATAGCTTACTATGTCTCAAGAACCTTTGAGATGCATCAAGATTTATGAGTTCAAGTTTTAAGCAGTTGATATAATCATTAATCCTGAAGAGAAATACCAAATCAGTAATAATCCTACGATCAGAAAGCGTCTGCAAATCCAATGTCTCAAGAATATGATCATAGTCATGGTTAGTGATATCCATAGGATTATCCAAAGACTCTAGCAACAAATCTTAAGAAGTTATGTTGGACTTTCTCCAAGCAGCATTAGATAAGCATATTTCTTGTGTGTAGGAACAATAAATTACAGAGGCATATTCAGTATGAATTCTAACGAGAGAAGTATACAGAAGAGTGAGTGGCTCCTTATTTTTGAAGTGCTTGGCAAATCTGATTACAAATCCCAAAGTTCCAAGCGCTTTATTGACAGAATTAGTATAGTATAATTATACATATCATAGACATAGAAATACAGGGTTATCCACTTATCTCGGAACCCGAGCTTATCTATACTCACGCGCACAGGTTCCGAGATACATGTAAAATTTTCTAGAGACTGCATCAAGGCAAATGGACGTCCCAGCTTTGGAAAAAGTTAAAGTGAATTTCCCAATTTCTGCTCATTTAAGCGTTCACAAAGCGTGTAAAAATTTGTTTGTAACAAACATGTACAAAATAATTGATTAATACCTCGAAAATATATGAACTAATTAAAAACTATTCTAAAAAGCTGTTTCAAGACATTTAAGTACTAATAATGACTAATTCAATGTAGTGCTCTAAATGTCCGTATTTCTGCTCACGATAAATGACTCAGAAAAATCTACATTCAGAGCAAACTACAGTAAACGTTTTCAGTATTAAATACGATTTATCTCTACACACACTACATTCGGCCCGATTATCGAATTACAATGGAGTTGCTGTTCCTTAGCCCAAGCCCAAGCAATAAGAATACGATCAGAACGAGATAAGTTCCCAGTTCTAAAATATTTTCGTTGCTTATGTTGCACTTTCTTTATAACAAATCTGCGCATCCCTCGTATAAATAACAAAATAATCTATAATTATTTTTTTTATAACTATACTACAAACGTAACATTTGTAATAATAAGAAAAAAAACGAAATGAGTAGAAATTGAATCATTTACCTTAGACTATGGTTACCTTAGACTAAAATTAATATTTTTAAATAGTTTACCAGATAAATATTGGACTGATGAAAAAAAGTATACTGAACGAACTAATCCCCGCGTTCACCAAAACAATATCGATTTCACAACCATCGATATTTTACTACAGTTCGATGACCATCGATAGTAAATAGGTTGATGACAGCATCGATGCATCGATATATTTTCTCGTTTTTGCCATCCCTAACTGAAATACAAAGACAGTACTTTAAGAAATGTATATGGTTATTGAGTTAAGTAATATTGGTTATTGAGTTTTGAAATAATTTGATACGTAGATCAGTAGCTTTCTCGTTTGGTGAATAATTTGATGCTCGCGTAAACGTCGCTTACATTCCGAATAAAGGTTTCCCCCCGAATGAGATATGTCAGAGAGAAATCTCGCAACGTGAAGTAGCACTCGTAGCCCCCGAAAAATAACTTGACGGTGAATTATGTAGGTCTTGCAGAAGCGTTCCGAGCGTAGGATATATTTTTACCCTTTAAATAAGTGAAGAAGGGTAGACGGCGTTCTCTGCTGTCAAATGCTGCCGTTCCGTTGAATAATACACGCGCAACTGCAAAAAGAAACCGTTCCAAAACCGTAATCTCTTTCCGTCCGGTACACAATTAAATTTCCCTCTCCCAAAGCAAATACATTCGGCTATAACGGATCCCCAATAAGAAACCGCTTAAGAATTTGTGCGCGAGTATATCTCACGGTTCTTCGTCTCGAGAGGAATAACATTAAAAGATCCGGTCGCGCGCGTAAAAATACGCGGCCTCGACGAGATAATTGCGACCGTCTCCTGGTGCAGCGACGCACTCGTGCCAATACACGATATTCTGGCAGTTCTTAACGGCCCGAGCAAGTCGCTTGTTCCTCGACCCTCTTGCCCTAGAAAATAACCCTCCACCGAACGTTTTTCGCTAGAGAAAACGCGCTCGAAATGAGAATTCTGAGAGGCACGAAACCACCTAAAGTCGATGTTCGCCCAGAAATTCAGAACGAGGCTATCCGCGGCCCGAGAGGATGGAGCCGCGGCGCAACGGTTGAAGTGGCTCGCAAAAAAGCCGCGGAAACGCTACGTGGAAACGGCTGCTGCATAGCAGAATCAACTGTGTCTCGCGCGGAGGAGCGCAGCGAAGAACGTTGCACGTAACTACGCCATTGTCTACGAAGCTACTTGTCGCCGGCAGTCGGAGCCGATAGACCGACGCGACGTCTCGGATCCTTCTCCATATCAATCCATCGAATCCGACCGCGCTTCCAGTTTTCCATTAGAACGGCGCGGCGGAACGGTGGAAGTTGGAAGCCTGGCGGATTCAGGCCTTTTTTACGGCAGTCTTGTAGCGCGCGGCTCGCGTTTAAAATCAATGTTCAATGCACATACGGCTTCCTTCGCTTTGTCCGGGATAGCAGAGATGGATGTACTCGTAGGTAGGGGATGTACGAGTGGCGTGTGCACACACGCGCGCGGACGCGCGCACGTAGGTATGTACACGGGGTACGCTTGCCTGTACGCGTTCTTTGAGGGATATTCGGACGAGGATATATAGGGTGGTTCGCAGCGACGTTGAAGAATCGAGGGTGAGCCTCTGAAGCGACGTATGGAGGAACCGGAAAACCAATTGCGGACGCGGCTAGACGCGCCGCGCTATTGGACGCCTCGATTAACTTCTTTTTCTGCTTTCGAGCTGCGTCGATAGTGGAAGGAAGCGATCTACTTTTCAGTCCTTCCAAGGAATGGATGATGTATTGTTGCCGACAAACGCGAACCAGCTCGGCCTATTTTCCTCTAAGGATACAACTAATATAGCCTCGATGAACCAAATCAGTCGCGTTCAATTATTTACATATACTCATGAGAAAATTTGCAGAAACAACTTTCAGTAATGTCAAAATTAGGGGCGTGCGGCATTAACCCAATAGAAATTTGAATTTTGTATAAAAGTTCATAGTCTATAGGTGGAGTGATTCTAGATCAGTGATTAAAAATCAGAGAAACCTTTGGATCGCTGTGGGTCAAAGGTGGAAACAAAACACGCGGGCCGCAATCACTGTAGTATTGAATAATTAAATATAATGATCAAAAACTTCCAATTCATGAAGCGAATTTATTATGTTTGACATAGTATTATTTAGTGTTATAAGTAGACTAAGGAAGTCTATGCAAATTCATATTTTTATAAACATGCAACAGCAACTGAATCTTAACTAAATGTGTGTTTTAGATATATATGTTTGTGATATTTTATTGTATTTTTATATCTGTAGGCATCTTTATAAGTTTTTCTAATTTTAAAATCGCCATAAATGCATAAATTTCCGCAGTATAGTTGTTAGTGCTACTTTTCTGCTGATGAATTATCACTACCACCGAGTCGCAGCAAGTAAATGATGGGCTTAATTAGTTGAAAATATCTGTGTGAGGAATTATTCTCGATAACAAACTGAAGCAAGTTTTTCATGAATTCCAAGAGTAATTTAAATATACATATTACTGTATATTTAGTGCTAATGAAAAGTAAACCAAATTAAAAAAGACTATTTCATCGTGATTCATCGAAATTACTGTGAAATTGTGTACCACTTGAATGTACTCAGTGCCGCAAAAAAACGTCAGGCCGCCAGTTGTTGACAGCTGGGCCAACTGCGGTCCGCGGTTGTGGGTTCATCACCACTGTTCTAGATGAAAAAAACATAAGAACAAAATTTTATGCAACATTTTTTATCTCAGAATCTTAAAAACGTTCTAGCTAATGTAAATATTATATTATACTACGATCTGCAATAAAAATTTATGTAATAATTCTTCAGTAATTCTTATTAAACTACTCATATTTTGTGAATCCACAAAACCAAGTCGTATTCAGTTGCCTGTAAAATGATCACTTCCTTAAATCAATTCTCTCGTAAATAACCTCTCAGTCAAAAAAAATATTATACTCTTTGCTGCTAAAAATACTTACATTTTGATTACACTAGGATTTTCAATCCACCTTTTATAAAAAATGTACGGAATTTGTCTCCTAACAAACAGGCAACCCTCACATGTAGTATAACTTGCTGCAGAAAAAGTAGCCAGCCGATTTTGACCTGACTGTAGTAAGCTTTTCTATGGCTTCTTATCTACCCAAGGATTGAAGTACAATCAATGAGCAGGGAAACTATAGCGATCCGGATATCTCGACGGAATTTTTCGCTCCTCGACGTATGCATCTACAATCCTCACGCGTTCGTGGTCTTTCGCCCAAACGTTTTGTTAGTTACCGCGTTAGAGGCGCAAAACGTTAATGAATTAAACGGATAATTTCACGGAAGCATTCCATTCAACGCAAGACAAAAATAAAGTTCCCCGGTTCAAGCATCCGCGGTATTCCAACTTTCGTGTTCTATGATATTCATATCATCACATTACAAAACACGAAGTTTAACAATGTGGTTGCGCGTTACATTCAAACTACTGGCTACACTTTGAGGCACGGAGAAACATTATAAAGGCGAACTTGGAACATTCGAGCTACCGACTTCGTTCAAGACTTCCCCGTCGACTTTGACCGCGACTGAAATCGGGAAAAATTGTTTTGGAATTAAGGTCCGATGCACGCGAGTGACATTGCGATTTCATATCAGTGACGTGCTCGATTTATTTGTAATTTATGAAAAACATAGTAGTATGCATAATCGTAGCGACTTTTTGTCGCTCGCGTGCATCGGCTCAAAACAGCAAGATATAAAATTACTGAAACGATGATCGTGATCTTTTGTTGTTTCAGGGACGTCAGATGCGATCAGAGCGGAAGAAAGTCAGCACCGATCGATTTTCCGCTTTGGCATCGACGCGGCAAACGAGCAGCGACATCGTTCACACTTTCACGGCTTCGGACCTTCATTCGCGGGGGAGAATTGCGTAAGTCTCATTCAATTCCTTCACTTTTGAGCTGAAAGACGCTGGCTGCGAGGCTGCGAACGAGTACACTAGGCGTATGCGGGAGTATTGTCGGCTCTCTGCGAACAGGCTTTAAGTCCCTAGCCTCTCGACATGCTTCTACTCTATCGTCCCACGCTTACCGTTCCCTTTGTCACCCCCTTTTTAGAAATATTCCGTGAAAACTGCGAGTTGGATGCGAGAGGCAGGCGGGTGACCCGAATCTCTGGCATCGTCGGCGCACAAAAATTCACTTTAACGAGCGGTGAGAACTATTGTGCCTTTCATCGCGCATCCACGAACAGGAAATTCGATCGAGCCGAGCTCGAACGCTTTCAGACGACCTCCCCAAGTATTTAAGGGTGCCCCTTCTTGGCCACAGGGCATCGCGCCACCGATTCCGCGCGTTTCGCGCCCTCCGTCGCGGTGAATACGAAATTTATTAAATTTTTCTCACGGAGATCGACGAGAGGCCGTGGAGAGACGCGCTCTCGCGGAGCACAATCGCAAGGCAGACTTTACGAGGTTATCGGGGGAAATTGGCTCCGTCGATCAATCTTCGACTCGTCCTTTTGCGAATCTTAAAGAGACCCGGCGCGAACGGAGCTGCGGAGAGAACTCCGTCGCCAACCAGTTGCTTCCGCGCCGAGATCGTGAAACGAGGGGTTGTGTGTTTATCGGCGCGCTAAAAATCGCATGACGCCGCGCCGCGTCGCGGAACAAGCAACGGCACGGGCAGGAGAAAGATTTCCCCCTACAAGATTTTCGATCTCCTTCCTCGTCGCTGGAGGTGGCTCGAGGCCGAGCTAGAAGGCGTCGAAAATCCTCTCACGAGGACGCATTTCCGTGAAACTTTCCGATCGCCGGAGGCTCGAGAAGCACTCTAGCGTTCCCTTCCACCCTGCCACGGAGCTTTCTCCCGCCCTCTTCCGTCGCCAGCTCCCAGCTTCTCGTCCTCCTTGTTCCCGATCTTTTTTCTCTCGTTGTCGTTTAGCCTTTCAGACCTGGCCCGCTTCCTTCACTCGCGACAGTTTCGATCAGCGTTTCGCGTTTCGATCAGTCCACGGCGTCGTCGTCCTCGCCGCGCCGCGCCGATCGAAACAGGCTTAAACGGTCATGCCGATCTAGGAAGCCGAGGAACTCGCAACAAGGACCCTGAAGGGTGCGTCCAGACGAACGCAATGTAAAGGCGCATCTACACCTAGCAAACGTCAGACAACTGCGGTCGCTACTCCTCCATCTGTCAAAGAAACGACAGATTCAGAAAATCGGGACTGCGTCGTTGGCACGCGCTCGCTTCTGTTGTTCTTAACGTTCGTTCGCGCATGTTCGCTAGATGTAAACACGCCTTAATACGCAACGCAACGTGCAACCAAATGCGAATAGACGGAGAGCTGGCTATGAAAATTTCAACGTCATTCCATTAGTCAAATTTCTTACTTCAAACGATACAGGCAATGTTACTAATCACAAAACCGGCAGTCTGGCTGGTCGGGACTCTTGCGTTTAGCGGGGGCGTGCGCCCAAAGGTGTTCAATTTCAAGGGGTAATAACGTCATTTCATTAGAGCTGAAAATTTATATATATATATATACTTTTTCTAATGTATAATTGGGAATATCTCCCGTAAATAAATAAATAAATAAATAAATAAATAAATAAATTTTCAGCCCTAATGAAATGACGTTTTTACCCCTTGAAATTGGACACCTTTGAGCGCACGTCCCCGCTAAACGCAAGAGTTCCGACCAGCCAGACTACCGGTTTGGTGATTGGTAACATTGTCTGTATAGTTTAAAGTAAGAAATTTTTTGACTAATGAAATGACGTTGGAATTTTCGTAGCCAACTCTTAGACTAGAACGCATGTGGACTTACAGCGATCGTTGCAGCAAACCTCACAGCGAATTCCTCACTGCAAGTGCTTCCCGATCAGCGTACGGCTGTATTCACAGCAAACGTTGACAACCGATGGATGATCGCGAGTCGTTCGTCGAACGTGCGGGCATCACGTCCATACGCTCGAATTCTATTCGATTCCACGTTGCGTTGCATGTTACATTGCGCTCGTCTGGACGCACTCAAAGAGGCGACGAAATGCGAGGGAAATCAGATTTCGCGCATCGCGATCGTGATAACCGCGGGCGAGCCGAGGGAAGAGGGCAGAAAGAAGCGCGCGCGCGCGCGAGACGAGATAATTAGAAAGGACGACGAGCGGCGAAGATCGCGCGCGCTTTCAGCCCTTCGCTCGCGCTTTTCGGTTCCATTCTCACCGGCTCGCGCTCCCCTCGTTGCCCATTATCGTCTCCTTTATCATCGTCATTACGCGCAATGATTATTATTATCATCCGGCGTCTTTAGTTTCCTTTTAACGCGCTTTACGCGACGACGGGCCTGCATAAAAGGATCCTCGACACCCGCGCCGCGTCCGTCGTCGGAAGGAGCGCGACGAGCCAGGGGAAAGAATGGAGAAAGAGGGGAGGAAGAAAGTGTGCTCGCGAGGGGTGGAAAAAAGGAGCCCGAATGAGAAGAAAGTAGTATTGTGCGAGAGACAGAAAGGGGGGAGGAGGTAGAGAGCGTGGAAATATTATCTGAAGGGCGATGCGGCGTCCTTCGACCGCGTCTTTGTCGCGTTCGAGAAGAAAACGCAAATTGGCGAACTTTGGCGAAACTCCTGTACAATAGGCTCGCGGACCTGGCAACAATGAGCCTTGTATCGGTCCTCTCTCTTTCTTTCTCCTGACTTCGCTCCGTCTCTCTATGCATCGAGGAGCGTGTCACTCTTGTCCTTTACCTTTGAAACGGGAAAAGAGAGAGGAGCAAAAATAGGCGCATTCATCTTCATTGTCAGGATGCCTTCAGGGCCAACGGACTTCGAATGTCGATGGACGGACGCCTCGACATTGTGCCGGACTAACGAGAAGAAACCTTTGCTTATTCTTCCCGTCGCGCTGTCAGGGGAAGGGAACCCGATAGGATGTTATCGGCCACCGTAGCCCTTCTTCCGCGAGAATCTTCATTTCACGTGCTGTCGCGTCGCCTTTTCACGTTGAATCGTTCATCGCGGTCCGTCGAGTCTCGGTGAAATCGACTCGACGAATCGAAAAGCTGCGCTATGAATTATTCGAGCTCTTATGTCCCTCCAAAGATTCAGTGAAAATTACAAACCGACGCGAGTAAGAGCTCCTACGCGAGACTTTTCAATAATCAGTTATTCCATGCGTCGTTTTTGAAAGGTTAATCCAAACCTCAACTGAAAGACTTTCGCGCTCCTTGAAACTATTCAACTAGGAACACGCGATCGAACATGGAGTGTACACAAAGATTTGCAGCACGCATAGAAATTGGTGAGCGGTTAAGCCGACCCGTCGAAATTACTTATTGAATCGAAGCCACATGTAAATTACAGTATTTTCTCGATATAGGCTCGACAAAACCTTACGATACACGCTCGAATTTTATCCCCACCACTAGCGGCATCCGTCTTTGAACCAGCGTCTTTTTCGCGCGCTGTTTCTTTCTGCGCTCGACACGTTACAAAGAAAGTAGTACAAGTAGTACCCTACGATATAGGCTCGTCTCCTGTCTCGAGGAGAGAGCCTATATCGAGAAAATACTGTAAATGGAAATGTCCACGCCCCGTTTCAGAAGAAAGAAGGAATTTCGCGGAGGGGAAAAATCGGGGGACGCCTTCTGAGAACATTACTTCGCATTTAACAATAATTGCTCGTTCGCAGTCGGTTCGTTGTAAGATGAAAGAGTCGTAGAGTTCTCGCGTCGCGACGCCGGGCCAGCCCCCGGAGAGGAATGCCGACGCCTCGACCTAAGCGCTGACAATATTCACGGTAATCCAATTGAAATTAATTCTCGAGCGAAGGCTCTTTGTTTCCTCCTCTGTCTTCCGCCTCTCTTGCTCGCGCGCGCGCGCTCTGTCCCCTCCCCCTCGAATAAAGTCTCATAACCTCTCCGACTGGAGGGGCCGTGGAACCGGAAGTGACGTGAAATATCGCCGTGCGACGTAATCGAGCGCGACAGCGCAGCGGATCTCTTCGAGGTTTCTCTACTTGTTACCGTGGTCCCTCTCGAGGTTAATCATGCGACCGAATCGGGACAGTAATTCGACTCCGCGAGAGCGACCGCCCCTGAGAATTCGCCATTAATTTCACCCTCCTGGATTATTAATCGTTCATTAAACGTCGCGATACTTTTAACGCCTCGCTCGATTTTTAAATTGAATTATCGGTACTTGATGTCCCTCGCGAATTACTGCAAAGAATTCTCGCGAAGTATCGATTCGCTCGGAAAGGTGCGCGAGTTTTCGAAAGTGTCGACTGCGCTTAAACGCGTTTCGGAGGTGCAACAACCTGCTAATTTGCCGCGAAACCCGGTAATTCGGGGATTATCGGTCGACGCGCGGTATTAGCAGTCGGAAATTGGACGAAGCGATTCACGTGGCGGCGAACGTCGACGCGTGTCGCCCACACGCAACAGTCGCGATAACAATCGCGCTCACGTAGCGTACGCGCACCACGAACGAAGCATAAGGCGTGTAAACGCCGCCTTCCTCATTAGAATGCCAAACATTCAGCCGCAAAGCGACTTCCTAACCTTCCTAATTCGGCGCTTCCGCGTGTTGTTCGCTCCTCCGCCCACGCGATCGACGCTGACGTTTCCCTCTGTCGACTCGTGTTTGTCGCCGCGCGATTCTTTCTAGCGTCCGTCAACCAATTTCTGTAAATTGTAGTTTGATTAGAAGTGCGTAACAGCTTCGTTCGTTGCTTTAGAGAAATATATTACAGAATTCTTATCTATCTTAAGCGGATGTATAGAGTGGACCAAAATGTGTGGTACAAATGAGGTCAGAGAGATATAGTACAGGTAAAAATAAAACAAAAATCAAGAGTAACAAAATTGGGTTGGAGTTGGGTTGGAAAAGTTAAATATATTTACAGAAGAATAGATACAATATAAAATAAGAGTTCTTAAACTGTTAATTCTTTTCTTATTTTACGAATTGTAGTTTTACTCTTCCATTAAAAGACATATGTAATACTATATTGTTTCGTTGTTTTAAAAATGTAGTAATTTTTCCAAGATACTAAACATTATTAATAATGATAGCTTAGTAAAAGTCATGACCGCTTAGCAAATCAGATAAACCGGATACTAAAATGATGTGAATCGAAAAGTTTAAAAATATATTTTTCATTTTTTACGAAAGTGTTACAAGTTCACCAAAAAAGATATATGAATTTATTTGATTAAACATTTCAATAATTGAATATAATAATCTTTTTCTGAATATGTAATGTGAATATTACATGCAATAATTAGCATTATTCGCACTACTGTTCAAGTACTGGGATGTGTCCAAGTATTGGGTCTTGTACTTTATTTACAAAATAAATTTCTTCTCTTCCTTTCACTAAAAACCGCGTCACTCAGTTTAAAAGATTTCGAGCGCGTCATTGGAACTCGAATAAATCACGGTCTGGGGGTGAAACGTCGCGGCGGGGTGCGCGAAACCTTGATATTCACTAAATCAAAATCCTCGTGAC
The DNA here is from genome assembly GCA_030770465.2 of Perdita meconis. NCBI lineage: Eukaryota > Metazoa > Arthropoda > Insecta > Hymenoptera > Andrenidae > Perdita > Perdita meconis. Next base: position 7,664,557 of record JASKOS020000004.1, read on the forward strand.
GCTCGGTGAAATTATCTGCGCCGTGAATCTCCGTCAATAACGGTACCGCTTTTGAAAAATGAGAAATACGCTCGCGCCGAGTCCGCGAGATATTTCTTTCTTGCAGTGGGACGAGGGAATGGCTGAAGGAGAGCGGTGGAAGGAAAAAGTCATCGGAAATTTGTCGATATTTTAACCGGCTCTGCCTCCGGGGAATTTCGTCTAGCTTCCCTCGCCCTCCTCTCGCCACCCCGTTCCTCCTCCGCCCGTTCGTTCAGCGACCGCCGCGCTTAATACAGTCGTACGTGCGCCTATGATTTATTGAAAGCTAAAAAAGTCTCTCCGCCACCCCCTTGGTCCCACCGACACCCACCTCGCTGCAACCCCTGCCCCTTCGGCTGCCCGATTAAAAAGTTCGCCCATTACCGGCCGCGTCGCGGCAGCATTCAAGGCCCATTCAAAGATGTCGCATTGTCGCCGAGCCGATTCGGTGCCTTGGAAAAAGCTCGAGCTTTATACAACAATGTGTCCTGGCGGCGCAGTCGAAGGGAAACCGCACGCCTCCCTCCCGTCTCTCCGCTCCCTTCGCCCTCGAACCTGCATTCGCACCGCGATAGAATAATAATGGCCCGTTTATGCGAGACTAATACACGTTGGAAGTCGCGGCGATGGTTTCACAGATCATTGAGAACCGCTGCGGGCTAAGCTATCATAAAGCTGCCACCTCCGAAGGCGTATAATAAGCGGCGTTATAACGCGGCCGTGAATACCTTTCGGGAGAGGCAGCGCGGTAAAACACTCGACCTACACATAATCGCCCGGCGCTAAGAAAACTTTTCTTTTCCTTTTTTTTCTCTTCACTGTCTTTTGAGAACCTGAGACTCAGCGCGACGTAGTTGCGCCGCAATTAATTAGAATTGTTCTCTAATTAGAACTCCCGATCATTGTCCTTCGAATTCACTCGGAATTTGTGCTCCTACGATTCGCGCGAATAAATTTCAAAGCAATGTTCAATTCCGAAACGCGGCTCCGTTTAAAGAAACCGCGCTTCGTCGCGTCGCAGTTCTCTCCGTTTCCAAGAATCTGTGTTTGCACGGTGATGGGATAATAATGGGTCGGTTGAGTTAGGGAAAACGACGATACAAGCAACGGTGAGATCGGGAAATTCGCGGGGGAAATCTTTCGAAAGCGCCGAGAGCTAAGTAACCGCGAGTATATCTCGAATGATGTTTACACTAAGACGATGGTTGCCTGATGCTTCGCGTATTCGTGGAAACTCAGAGGAGGCTAAAATCTCTTTAAAGTTTAAAGTTATATTTAAAGACATCAAGATTTTAGTTTTTTTTTTTTTTATACGAAGAGGGATTTTTTAATTGAGGACCTTATAGCTAGGAATGCAAGTCCATTTTTATCTATTTTGGGTAAATTAGGAGGAAGTGTTTATGAAATTATTGCTTTTACATTAATTGTAAAACGGTAATAAATGGAGCTGCTTCTCTCTTGCTGCAAGATCCTCAATTCTAAATACAGTAGAGCCTTGATTAATCGGTTCTTAATTATTTTCCGTTTCTACTAAACGGGGTCTGAATTAGTAGATGCAGAAACAATAAAAGTAGAGTAAAATTTCGAGTAAACTTTGAATTTCGATTGACGGATAGTATAATAAAAATAGAGAAATTCTGTATCAAGGAAATTCTTTAGTTTCGACTCCAAAATTAAAAGCAGGTTAATTTATTTATTTATTTATTTTATGGGTAAGAAACTATCGTTATGATACAATAAGATAACATAAAAAGAAATGCAGAAGCTATCACATTACTATAAATGTAGCAGAAGTTATCATAGTGCTATAGCATATGTTATAACATAGTATGTAACAAAGTATGAGCTTATAAATGGAAATTATATATACGTAACTCTAACATATATTTTACTGTATTATAATTCACTATCATTCAAAAATTGATAAACTTCTATGCGTATTTGGGTCGCTGCACAATGAGCGAGATTATAGAATTAGCTGTTCATTTGGCAAAAACTTAATTTTCGTATCGATGAATCGATGTTTATCGAATGTATTAGGTGTAGAAATGAATTCTTTTCGATATTTGAGTGAAGTGAAAAATAAGTTGTTCAAGCATTGAAATACTTGTAATTATTATCAATGACCTTGAGCAATTTTTCTGGCAAACAATTATTAATTTTATCTAGGATCAAATTGCTATTCTAATTGTGTGGTGGAATTCGTCGGATAGAACTCATTTCTACACCTAATATATTGCTTTTTAAATGCAAAATCAAAATTTTATCAATTCCATCTTTGATCACAAAAATTGTTTCTCTTCTTAAATTTATTTAATAGTAGGTGTCCATTTTTGTTCAAAATAACTAGTATTTCTCTACATTAAGAGTACATCTTGTGTACCAAGACTTAATGTTTACACTTTATTTAAATGGTAATGTTATTTGGACTTAAGAAAATGGTCAAACTTTTCCATAATTGGTAAGAAAAATATCTACAAAGTTCCAAAGAGTTCTGCATTCTACTAAAGTGCAATGTTTTTAATACTCACTTTCCTCTATAAAATCGTGAACAGCTAAATTAGATTTCCAAGCCTAGACCATATGTCAGAACTTTTCAAGTATTTCCATTGATTTGGCAGAAAAATGTTTCAAACAAAAATAAATCAACCTTCATCAGTATTCTACAAATTACACTATAAAAGAATGTTAAAAAATGTGTTTATCACAAGAAATCAAGGTCAGCATTGACGTTTTAATTGTTACTAAATATTTTTGATTGCATAATATGATAGCTAAAATTAAGCCAAATCTTAAATCTCGAAATAACAATTTGAACAGCTAATTCCTCAGTGTGCTATGCTTCGAAAGCAGAAGATGCGTTCCGTTCTTGGAAACTTTCGGAAGAAGCTTTAATGAACCGTTAGAGGAGCGAGTAGGAGCATCCGAATAATGTGCCGGTCCGCGAGCTCGTTTCATTCGGGAGGTGTGCATCGGCGAAATAGCGATTAGTCCCGTGATTTCGGCGGGCTTAGCTGCAGTTCGCAACAAAGTTAGTGGAAAAGAGGAGGGGAAGCTTGTGGGCAGACATCGGAATCTGGCCGGCAGCGGGAAGTTCCGAAACGCCGGATGGAAATGCCTCGGTCGGATTAGCCCCTACTGGCCGATTGTTCCCGGTGTCGGCCGCCTAATGTGGACCGCTGCACTCTAGCCGCGAGGGGGATTTCCTGTCTGCGCGCGGCGTGGCGCGGCGTTCCTGCGCGCCGCCACCTATACATAATGCTCGCTTGCCCCTTCGGGGATCGCCAGCACACACGCCTAGGCTCTGTGCACGTCCGAGAACGTGACCGTACAATTAAGCGGTCGACTCGAATGGAATTAAGTTCGGAAAGTAGGATGCGTTCGAACCGGGGGAACGCTGCAGCCCCCTTCGATGACGGCTACGACACCGGCGCGATGTTCTCCTTCACCGATGCCCTCCTTTTTCCCTTTTGCGCTACCGCCGTCGCCCCCTCTGTCCTGCCTCCTCGCATACGTTCCTCTTTGTCTTTTGATTTATGAAACGACGCCTGGATGCATCGCGACCCCGTGCTTTGTGCCGCCTCGAACCTCTTGTTCTTCGCGCGCCACGCCGTCATTTTTCCGGAGTTTATGGACTGCTTTTAAGGGGAGTGGTTTCGTACAGATACGGACGAGGAACTCGAGTTTCTGAGACTTGGCCCGCCGATAAGAGCAAACGTCGTTGGTTTCGAGGAAAACGTCGATGATACGCTTCCAGCTAGAAATACTTCGTTCGGTTTACTTTACGCTCCCCTGCAGCCGCGCGTCTCTCGACCCATTTTTTTCTTCCGCAGGTAATAGCGTGGACGTAAATTGAAGCGACAGTTTCAAGAGCTTCCATCTGCGTGGCAAGGTTGTAAAAGTAAGCAGGGTTAAGAGTCGGGAGACTAGAGGCGCGGTTCCGTATGCACGACTTCGAACGCGGAGGTATTTAAGTCGCGGGAGGGTTTCACAGAGAGCTCGGTCACCGAAATCGTGGAACCGATGCGTCGTCGACGACGCGACGCGGTCCGTCGTGCCTCTGTTCGACGACTGCTTAACGATATTCTCGGATCGGCCGCGACTCGTGCCAACTGCATTTTCCTCAAATCAAAGAGAACTTACGCCCCTATAAATCTCGGGCCCGCAACGCGCAACTTTCTATTTCGGTCCCATGACCATTCTGTGCCGCGCGTCGCTCTCCGACGCGAGCCTCGATCGAACATCACAGGTTCGATACGGGATTCTGTTCGCGTTGCGGTGGTTGGTCGCAGCCGAAACGCAATCGTGCAAAATTTGAATCACGAACGTTACTCCGAATCGAACGTCGATAACGGCCGTTTTTCCGTCGCGTCGTTTCGCGCGATCGAAAGAAGCATGCGGAGCGCGAACGAGTCGCGTGCTCGAATTATGCAATCGCAACGTTAATGTTCGCGGTCCCTGAAATCATCCCACGTGGCTGTCTTTGTCAATCGACGCGCGGAGAATTCGCGGTGAATCGACCGCACTGTGCATTATCGCGTTGCAATTGCATTGTCGCATGTTCGAATTTGCGGTCCGCGTGCGCGCGTCGAAACGCGTTATCGCGCCCGTCAGACGTTTCGTCTCGTCGATGTTTCCCCGGGTGTCGTTCATCCGGCGTCCGTCGAGCGCGTTGCGCGTCGCGCGCGGAGAGACGCCTGGAGTGTGCAGAGAGAATCCCGCACTAAGGTCGCGTCAAAGGCAAACCGAATCCCGCCACTTGGAAACACTGTTCTACCCTCTTCCTCCTGCCCTGTCCCTACCTTTTTTCCCACTGTGCCCTTTCTCGCCGGTTTCCTTCCCTCCTCGTCCTCTTGCCTTCGGTTTCTCTCGCTCTTATCCACTTTCGTCCGCGCGATCCGCTCTCCTCTCTCGCTCTCGCTTAAAGCCCTGTACACACATTGCGCTCATGTATACGCGGTGTGTGCACGGGACTCTAAAAAAAAAGGCGGCCGGGGCCATTCGATGGCAGCTGTTCCACATTTGAAGGATGGATATTCTTCGGGCTTTGTCGCGACGACAAAAGACCCTCTCTTTCACAAAAGGCCTAGCAGGGCCGAGCTTTCCGCGCGAGTCCTTCTTTCTCTGTCTCTCGGAGAGCGTGGCACCAAGCATTCAGGGGTCTAAGTTCCATATGCGCCTCACGGCGCGGCCAGAATCCCCCGCTTTCTCCCTCGCCCCGCGCCTATTTCTCTCTCTCTCCCTCCAAGATCCCCGGTTCTTCTGTTTCGGCTCGACGCGCGAGCTCGCGTTCTTTTTCTCCCGACGCGCGAGCTTACGAAAATTTCCCTCCCGTAATTAGACGGTCTTTATTAACGCGTCCCCGCCGCCTGTTCGCGGCTAAAGCCTGATAATCCGACGTACCGCGGTCCGAGTTAATGATAATTCCGTTCGACGCGACTGGTTAGGTCTTTAGCGAAAGTATTTTCCGGCGGAACGGGGTTTCTGGAGCATCCTAACAACCGTATTTCTCTCGTCGCGTCGTTCCTTACGCGAGATTTCGTTTCCAATGAAATTCTTCCCTCTCTCCCCAGAGCCAGTTTCTCTACCCCGCGGTTGTTCGTACCGGTCCCGTGACCGATAAAGAAGCGCAACGTCGAGGTCTGACCTCTCGAACATCCCCCGACCGTCGACGCGCAACCCTGACCGAACGGGTTCCCTTTTCCATCCCCGACCAACGTCCCTGCAGAAGTTGCTCGTCGAGCGACGAATAGTCTGCTCTGCGGTGACTAATGAATTTGCTGCGAGCTCTTCTCGCTCGACGACCCCGTTTGACCCTACCGAAGTTACGGGCGCTCACGAATCGACCAGCGTGCCACGCAACGAGTCTCTCCCTCGTCGTCGGACTCGAAGTGACTCACTAATGATTAAGTCCGTCAGCCGGGCCACGATTTTACTCGTTGGCCACCTCTCGAAGGGGGTCGATCTTACTTTGATTTTTGACTGGCAAATAATTGTCCTTTATTTAGAACTAACGGACAATAGCTCAATATATGCGAAATAGTTATTTCGAGTACAATGTGTGAAGATTTTCAATTTAATGATGTAATATAGTACTATACCTAGTATAGATAGATTTCGCTTTAAGGCCCAATTAAGTCTCAATGTTGCGTTAGAGCTGCATTGTTAATGTGTTACGCAAATATCTGCTTTAAGCTATAAAATTTGAAACGTTTTATAGTTGGATTAAAAAAAGAAGGGAAATTCTTATAATGAACAGTCAAAATATTTTTGAGCCACCGTGAAACAAACAAATATACAGTTACTATTGACAAAATTGTATTTAATCTGATGTCAATCGCCATTCTTTAATTGATACTAAATCTACAAACGACAATTGCTGTAAATTAAGGGGTAAGAATCTGCTTCTACTATCGATTAAAATATGATTAGCCGTAGAAAATAATCTATTATTATGTTATCTAAATATTAACGAAAAAATTTTAAGAAAAAAGAATCGATTTTCGATTTGTAGGGTACAGAATCCATTCACAGAAAAATCGAAGAGCAGAGAATCGATTAAAAAAATCGACCTAACCCAGACCTTCCATCAAAAGAATCAATTTTTCAAGGAATTAAATCGGAATCGAACATTCCTAGTAGAAACGTGTTGCGATAAAGATACTCGAAGAAATATGTTCTCATTTTCTTCCACTTCGTTTCGAGACATCGCAACTCCGTATCGAACGCAGCGGGTATCTGAAGCGCGGGTAATTGAAGCATGCTCGGAGGATTGTTTCCTTGGATTTCATTAGAACAAAGTTGTCCGCTATTTCTGTAAATTAGAAACGGGTATCGGGGTGAGGGCATCGTCGCGTGAGCAGAATCGAACGGTATACTGATCGTAACGACTTCGCCGTTCGACCGATGCGTGAGGCAAATTAATAATTCCCGATCGTGCGATCCGACCGATCGGCCAGCAGCTGCAGCGTGTCTCTAAATAACTTTTGGGCGTTCGAACGACGGAGGAGCACCGAATTTATTATCCCTCCCGCGCTATCGTTCATCAAAATGGTAATTACTGTACGACACGTGTCAGTCTCTCGCAATCCCTTTCACCATTCTCTCCGCCTGAACTTCTGTCAAATAATTCCACAGTATAAAACTAATAACCTTTAACGTACGCAGATCTCGACGCGCGCGTTCGAAACCCGTTTTAAAGCTACCGTAAAAATGATTGGAAATGCCTAGAATCGTGCTCAACGCGCCCATCTCCAGCCGCGAGCCTCGGAACGATTCGATATCGGAAGAATTTCGTTGAAATCGTGGCGGGGCGATTAAATTAAAAATTCTCTACTTCCGGTCCGCACAGAACCCGAACCGCAACGATTTCGAGCATGAAACGCGTTACGCGGATCTCAACGGAACCAAATAAATATCTCGTCGGCGGTCCTGTTAAAAGTGTGGGCGGGGAAGGGACGCGAGACGTTCTCTGGGGATGGAGGAGTCGAATGCATTTGCGTCCTGAAACGTCACCGACGAAGATCACTCTCGGACGTCTTCGCGATATCGCTCGATAAGTTTCGGAGCGTCTCGGCTCCGCTCGGTGTCGGCGGTGCTGCTGGCACAAGGGGACGGACTCGACGATTCGATTCAGTCCTCGTAGGTCCGCGCAACAGTTCGCTTCCCGTTGCTGTGTAACCGGGAACTCCGCCTCCTAATTGGAGGAGTTTGTTGGTGAGCGCTAAACGAGATAAACCGATACAAGTGCGCCGCGAGATAAGCTGACTCTCTGCCTCTGTAATTGACCGAATTCGAAAGTGACGAGACTCGCCGTGGACGGGGGACGATCATCCGGATTCCTCGCTGATTGCTGATCTCTGATAAGAGGTCCTAGTCGCCGAGGTAACGTACAATTGCTCGAATACTTACACTGCCACGTCACTCGTGCATGAATTACACTTTCATCTATGCAATCGCGGAGTAGATTAATTAAGATAACGGAAATGAATAGAGAAGGTTGGAGTAAAGATAGTAAAGTCATAGATGGAATTCGGAGTAAAGGTAATAATTCTTTCAAGTGTCGGAACAATGAATCTCTTTATGATCAAAACTAACATCATTACTCTTCCTTTTGGCTTCGCCGTAATCGGGTAATGATATTGCAACATATCACTATATTTTACTTGTAAGTAGATACGTTAATTTATAGTCGTTGGTCTTCCGTATTCATTTCGACAGCCATTCTCGATCGAACTCGGTCTCTTCTTTTTCTCGGATTGATCTATCGAAAAAGCGAGACTGATGGAAAAATAACGAGCTCGGAGGATGAAAAACATTTCGTTGCTTCGAAACGCCTAATGGCTCGTCCTGTTCTCCCGTTCTGCATACGTGACAAAGCATTTTTAATGCATACATTAAAAAAGCAATCTTCCGAAAATCGAACAACCGTTTCGGCCAAGTTCGAACCGGCGGGGCTAGAGGAAGAGAAAGAGAGAGGAAGGATCGCGGCGAGACGAGCGCACACACGCCCCTGGCGTGCCCCGGTTCCCATAAGCCCGTTCCCCACGTGGTGGTTAAAGCCTTCTCCGTATCTTGACGACCAGTCGTTCCCGTCCATGTGGTACGACGATACGAACTAACCGCGATGACCTAAGCGGACTGTCAATTAAAATGCCACCATATGCCACTTAAACTGTTCTAAATTTCAGCCATTAGCTCCCTATACGCGGCTCCGGCTGCCGTTCGCGACCTCTGACCCCGGTGAGCGGCCGATCCGAAAGAAGGGAAGGTATTGTAGGACCTACTAGGGAGATAAGCAAGCAAAAAACGCCGATGGCTAACTTTCACACTTTTTAAGAATTTGTACAAAAGGCGTAGCAAATTCCTACTATGCTAAGGGTTGGGACCTTCGCTTAGGGTCATATCAATTCTCTAAACTCAAACTGTCGCCGGCTTAGGGTCTCGTCACACGTATCCATCCGGCTCCGTCTGGGCCGTGTAAGCAAAGAAGAGGGAAAGAGATCTGTCCTCTGCCTGGAATCTCCCTTCATCTGGAAGGGAAGGCCCCAAATACGGGCCTAAATCTATTGACTATAATGTGGTAGATTGTTATTCTGGATCCGTAAACACATTTAAAAGATCTGTCAAATCCTTAGATTTACAAGTTCCGCGTGCGATAGCACATTTTAGTTTATTTTTCTCTATTTTATCAACTCTATTTTTCTATTTTTATGTTTTGCGTCGACTCTAGTTATTATTTCTTTTCTTGTTATTCTCCTTTTTTTTGTAAATTGGGCAAGCATATGCCCGTACTTTCTCTAAATAAAATTAAAATAAAATAATTTTATTTATTTACGGGATGAACCCTTTATTCCAAAAATGGAAGCTTAGTCCACTAAATATCAATAAGAAAAAGCTAAGAAAAAGAAAATATCGATACAAGAAAGAAGATAAAACGAATAGTATAAAGGCTAATATGTACAAATAACAATAAAGAGAAAACGCAATATAACATCGGATAGTAGATGGATAATGAAAGTCGCTTAGTAGGACCTTCACTTGCTTATATCCCTTGGAGTTACTATACCTACGCGAATTGCGCAACGGCGCGAAAGAAACGCGCCTCCCTTAATCGAGACGCTCTCGAATCGTCGACACGATATTATGCACGACGGAAAGTCGAGAGCAGGGGCGGCTGTTCCTGCGATTAAAATCAATTTGCCGGATTACCGGGTCGCCGGTGCAATCATTAATCTCGTTACTACCGTAAGACGTTGTTAACTATACGCTGCTCTACATTACGTTGCGCGCATTCTTCGTGTCATCGCGGTTCCTGGCGCAAAAGAGTCTCGTTCGAGACGGCGGCGCAGCTCTCCGGATCTCTCCCTGGTCTAGAGTCGAGAGGGGGGGTCTGAAATTCCGAGCATACGAGCCTAGCATCGATCGTTCCCCACGAATTTCGACTATTCCTCGCAACAGCATAACTCCGAGAGCCTCGTTCGTTCGTGTCTGGTCCCTGTCAAGGCAGCTTACAGCCTAGAAAAAAGGGTCTTCGCTCTCGAGTGGCATCCGATGAATAGCCCACGCCCGTTGCCCGCGCGCACCGAGTCATCCGGCTTACGTTCTTCTTTCGTGACGAATCACGAACTAAAGCGGACCGGGAGATGAACACGCGTGCACATTGGGTGAACACGTTGCAACCAAATCAGATATGAATTCAGATCTATTGAGATTCGAACTCTGGTAAACAATGATGCTCGGCGTTGCTTAACATGGTCAGTATCCATGTAACTCCTAGATGTACGAGGAAGAAAAATCTATTTTACGTAAACCATGTACCCTCTAAATTTGGTTCTATGGATCCGTTGTATCGTATGCTAAATTCTGCTAACTACATGGACTGTTTTTATGAAAGCACCTTTTCACTGAAGTGCATCTTGCTTAAACTAATACGGCAATCGACATTGTAATACGAAATACTTTATTTGTGATTATTTTGTATTTTTATTTTCATTTTTTTTAATGGTTGATACTCGTTGTACACAATTGCGCTAAGGCTCAACATTTCGAAATGTGCACTACATATGTAGTATGAAGTTTCTTGCTCACAGAATCACCTTTATCCTTATAAATTTTTTTTTATTTTACAGTTTCAACCTCCCTAAGGAGATTATTCCGAAATACATTTACATCTAGTGATACAGTATTACTGTTATTATTATTATATTTTTTTCTGCCAAACCATTAGATTGCAATTTTTAAGAAACGAAAATATTAAATTACATATCGATACTGTCGGTTTAGAAGGTAGAATATTGCAAAATGAAAACATAATGTGGTGAATTTGTAGTTATCGAAAATTCCTTCAATTTTTTCGTTCATGTATAAACTACTACACGTAAAAACACTTGCCGTCTTCTGTGAATTTTTTCTACACCGTGTAAATTATGATGAATATTAATATGAATTTTAATCACGTTTTCTAACAATGAAGAAATATGAATAATTCACATGAGATAGAAAAATTCACAGAAAATAGCAAGTGCAAAGTGCAAGTCGTAGTAACAATTAATTGCATACGATACAAAAAATAATATGTATAGTATATTTGCAGTTGCTGAAAATTTAGCAACGTCCAGAGTTAATTTCAATATTTGAGACATAATTCTTATCACTAGTGTCACACATTATTTTAGAACAAATGGTTAATGCACATTTTTCCATTGAACATGGTTAGACTTTTATCGCCTATTGTCATTAATAATTAGTAGACAGCGGATCTTTATGCAAAATACAATTTTTTGCAAGCACAAATAAAGAATTACAACTTGAGAAACAGTGTGTTTAAGAATGTAAACATTCCAACTGGAATAATATTGTTGATATTTTGTATATTGTGGGATATATTTACAGTCACGTAGATTTTGTGCATACTTAGCATTGCCTAAAAGCAAAACATAAATGCCACTGTCTAGTCATTAACAGGCTTATATAATTCTAAATGCTTTTTCCCCATTAATAAATTAAAAAAAAAAAATAAAATCGCGAATATAGATATCAGCGAGAATTCTCCAGCGAGAAAAAGATTGGTGGAAAACTTCGGCGTTCTTCGAGGGTCGGGACAAAGGGCTTGAATGGGCAGCGAAGAAAGTAGCTGGCAGTTTCGCGCGATACTTGAAATTCCTTCGAGGAGGTCCCCGCGTTTCTTTCGCCCAGTTTATATACACGCGAGACGGGAAAAGCGCACGCACTCTCACGAGCTCGGAGCTCGCGTGTGCGTGCAGCCGCGAGCGTAAAAGAAGTCGCATTACCCTCGCGCGCATTATAGAGACGTACTCATTAGTAAATGAGATCTGGGCAATCGAGTGGCGGGGTCCCAGGTGTTATCTCTGGTGGCGAGCGAATGAACGAATGAACCCCGGAACGAGACCAGCCACCACCTTCGCCGTCCCGCCGTGTATATAAATAGGGCTGCGCCGGGGTGACGGGGAGGAACGAAAGCCAGGGTTCGTTCTCGACGCGGCATAATGCCCTTTGTTAATTATTACAGCAGCCACACTTAGGGGCTTAAAATTCGCCATAAATAATCACTGAGACAATACCACCCCCTTGGAACCACCGGCAGCGTCGAGCGAGTCGAAGAGGTGCGCGCTCTCTTCCTCTCTTTCGTCGCATCGAACACTCGCCCCGAACCTCTTCGCCCCTCATTTTCCATCCCCCCTTCCCAGCCATTCGAACTCATTGCACCCTTTGCACGCCCCGTTTTTCGACTCCCTCTTTCAGCCGCTTTCCTTTCTCACTTCGTTCTCGCTCCGTTTCCTGTTCGTCGTTTCCTGTCGATATCCTCCGGCAAAATCCAGCGAAAAAAGAGGTACGCGCGCTATATTCGGTTACGGGGGTGGAATAGGTGGCGAGAGCATGGGTGCGAGAAACGACGCCGTAAGAGACTACGGCAATTTAGCCCGGTGATGTACCCGGTGCTCCGAAATTATTCGCCGAACTTCCCTTCGGTTTTTCTTTCGCCTCCGCGATATCGCGATCTGTCTTGAGTAGTCGAAGTAAACGGGAGTTATGTTTCAAGAATTGTCAAAGACCCGGAATTACGAATACTTGAGAAGAGGTTGTCAAAGTGTTAATAACCGGAGTACAAATTTGGAGATTATCTTGCGAGGCTCAAAGAGACACGTCCTTCTAAGGAGAGCGCCCAGTTTTTCAGAGTCATTATAATAACGGCGAGGGACCTGAAAAGAAATCCGCGGAAGATTTTAATTTTTCAGGAGTAGCCGCCTTTGAGGAATCCCGAAGCGTTTTCCATCAACGTAATTTTCTTCGCGATGTAACCTCTCCTCCTTCGTTTCTTCTGCTCCGCTTTTAAATTATCCAACTCTTTAAACACGCCTTCGCCGTCGCCTTTATAAACGATAAACCGGCTACTGTAATTAAAGAGAGAAACAATCCATTAACGAGATCTTTAATGACGAATTGCCCGATGCGCCGTGCGCGAAATCGAAGGGAAACAAAGAGCGCGATTGCAAAGGAATTTGATTAATTGATCCTCCAGCATCCCGTTCGCCTCGAGTGTAATAAGCCAGACTGCTCGCCATTTTCCTCAACTCAATTAGCGCCGGGGAATATCGTTGCGTCGTCAGAAATTAAATTTTATCATTCTCAGCTGATATCCACCCCCTCCTTTAATCTCGTCCACCTTGTTCCCTTTGGCAACTCCTTCGGTCGATCTTTCATCATCCGATTCTTCAATATCTCGACGAATCTTGGAAAAAGCCTCCGGTTCCACGAGAATAAACTGCGTGTATACGCGCGCAGGAAGATAGATGCTTACTTAGAACTCTTCACGGTCGGAAACGCTTTTTATACGCTCCTTGGTTTCGGGTAAAAACCGCCGCTCGATCGGCCAACGGTTCCAAACCAACGAAACGGAGAAAACGATCGAGCCACGTTAAATTTACGACCTCCGTTAAGTACGGAGTCCATCCAGGCGCTTTTTATCGGCCCGAAATCCCGTCAAGTGATTTTTACCAAAGCATGCCCCGGCCCGGGAAACGAAGATCGAACGCGCATAAAATTAATTAAAGCTGAAAGCTTTCTCTCTCGGTCAAATATCAACGAGGTTGTACTAAACGCCCGCAGAGTTCTGGATGAAACGAAGTCCGAAAATTCGAATGTTTCGAAATTCCGGAGCGAATTAATCGCCGTTCGCAAGAGCGAGCAGGGGATCAAAGCGCAAAATGGTATCCAAACCGGTCGCGGCTTCACGATTTCCGCAGCGTCAACCGGGCGCATTGTGGCCGGCGAGATTATCGACTACATAACGATCCTTATTGAAGCGGTATTAGTACACGTATCTGTCGAGTTGCACGCGTCGCAATTATCGTGTAGACTGCAACGCCTTCGTCCTCCGTCCGCCCCTGGTTACCCCGCTGCCGCCTCTTTCTCCCGCCTCGATCTCGCGACAAAATGCCTTTTGTCGGCCGCTCTAGTGGCAAACATGCGTTTAACTTGCCGGGCCTGGATGCATCGAAACCGAGAGAGATAGAGGCAGAGACCAGAGGGGGAGAGAGAGAGAGTGGTGGTGACGATGGAGACGACGAGAGGAAGGGGAGCTGCATGGACGACAAGGGTCAGCTGATAGCGGACAATTATCTCTCAGTTTAACCCGTGCGATTCGAGCCTCTGGCCGCGATGTTGTGAAACGTTATTGTACGTAATCGGTTGATCCTTCACCACGAAATCAGTTTGATCGAGTGCTTGAAAACAGCTGAAAATCCTAAGATAGATTATGTTTTTTCTATGGAGGAGAGATGCCTATTTGGATAACTTTTTTATCTTTCTGTTCTGCAAAAGCAGGAAACGTTATAGAAAAAAAAGACGGGAAAATGCTCAGAATTATATACATTTTATCGTTATTTGTTGCGTTAAAAAAGTGTGATAAAAATAATATTTTTGAGAATCTAAACTAATATCTTCGGTGCATTCTAGGCAACTGGTTTCTTAATTTGGACTATCGATTTTCTACGTTGGGCCTTTCCTAAACTCCAAATTAATTAGTTATACAAGCTAAAAAAAATGGTTTAATGCATTAAGAAAAAAGGATAGAAATAAGAAGTAATGAGTATTTCATGATGCGTAAGTCCAATGATATGTTTTTTTTTAGTAGGTTTTAGATTTGCACGTGTGTGAACCCAAGTGCGATATTGAAGATATTTTATCATATCTTCTTCACTGTTTGTGCTACAGAGGAATTGATAGGAAGCAGTACTAGTTTTTATCTCTTTATCTCTAGAGTGGGACAGTTGCGAACATTTTCTCGTTAGCTTTTCTTTAAATTTTTGAAGGGTCAGTCTGTAGGAAATTTTCCATTCTCTTGTGGCTTTTTCGTGAAATCAGTCGATTATGGATCAGGTATTAGTTTTGATCATAAGGACATCTATTGTCGAGTTTTTTTAAAACACTTAGCATTATGTGGCTTGAAATTTTCATCCCTGCTACCTTCTTGTTATCATTTTTTATTTAAATGGAAGACGAAATTTGGAGGAAGAAATCATTTTAATATGCTTTGAAGCATCTAGTTCCATGATATAATTGTATCCTAGGATTAACCAGTCCAATTCAAGCAACTAGTCATGGTTTATTATTAGCAACTTAACTGTAGGTTAAACTAAAAGCATTTATTTTTATTGTCATCCTTATACGAAAATAGAAAAGTAAAGTCATAAAATTATAGTTAATACAGTGCAGTTTACACTACTATCCTTGAAAATCATGAATAGACCGTGCATTTTATGCATTTATGGCAATACAAAGTGTGCAAAAAACCTACGAGACTTTTAACATATACCAAAATATACAAAGTATCAACAATATTATTCAAGTTAGAATGCTTAGAACATTAAACATACTGTTTTTCGAATTGTAATTCATTATCTGTGCTTGTAAAAATTGTATTTTATTTTATCGCTATCGAATCATGACATTTACAATATGTAGAAGGAAATTCACTTGAAATAGTATGGAAAATAATGATAAAGCACCGCGTGTTTCTGTAACTCGACGACACATGACAACAAACAAATAAATAATCGCCTCGGTTATCTCACATATTCCACTTTAACTCCATAAATTAGTATAGCCAACAAAAACACTGTAAACATGTTTCTTAATCAAGATACACAAATGGTCCAATCCGGAAGGCGATATCGGCAACTCTCCCTTGTATTCATTGAAAGAATTGTTAGTGATTTTGAAACATTGACACTCTGGGTGGTGCTTAGCAGCGAACGCTTCAATTGATTGCAATGTCTATTTTTCTTCGGACACCGTATATCGGAGGTAAGGCGACGCCAACGGAGATTGGAAGAAATTGTTTGCTACATTTTAGTCCCCTTAGCAAGGAGCATTTCCGCTGCTTATCGTCCGTAACTGGCTTTTGCTGCATTATGTCATCGGTCGTATTAGATTCCTCGACGTGGCACGTCCGCGTTGCTCGCTCCTTGCCGTCGTGTTTTACGCCGCGAATTGCAAGCTGTCAATGATAAAAGCACCCTGCGAATTTCAAGGAAACGAGCGTATCGCGTGACGGGTAAAAATTGATTCCTCGCCCTCTTCTCGCATCTCGATCGAACAGTTTCATAAACTCGCGACGAATCCGCCGAGCAATTAAATCGTGGTCCAATTAATTTCGTAACTTGCTAATTGGAGGCTAGTAAAAAGAAAATGAATGATTTAGATAACTGAGATTGTTGAAATTGAAATGATGGATCTCGGAACACTCGAATATCTCCCTGAACGGCGCGACTCTCCCTCGGCGTCCCTCGCTCCTCGGTTCTGCTTAAGAAAATAGCTGGTTAGGATGCTCTTCGTGGTCCACGCTCTTCCACTTCTCTCCGTCGGGGTCGAGATTTCTCGTTAGAGGTTAATTCGCGCAATTGAGGCGGTTGCCATCTTAAAACGGACTCCCCTCGCCTCCTCACGTCGGGTGTCGCGTCCCTCCCCTTTCCCTTGGCCAGCGTAGAAACGGTTTCCCGTTTCAGATACAGGTTTGCCGCCGCAGTCTAATTTGACCGGGCTCGGCGAGCGGAAGGAAATACTGGGAGAAGGGCACGGAGGAAAAACCAAACAGAGACGCGATGACAAAGGGCGAGACGTAACGGGGTCGTATGAAATGAGACGCGGCCGAAGGGAAAAGGGCGAAGAAAGGAGAGGAAATGTGTACGTTGAGGAACAATAGGAAACTGGTTTTGCTTGCAGCGAACGAAATGGTTTCGCGAACCGAAAAGATAGGAGGCTCCTTGGAGCGAGGGATCGAAGGACGTCGGAACTTGTGCGTTGCGAGGTAGGCGCTGACGAGAACCTTTGCCCCAAGGTCTACAATTTAAAATTAATTCGCGGTTAAGTTTATGGATCCTAGTCGACGGCGGCCGGGGAGAACGGAGGGATCGCGGAGACGGCGGCGTAACCCGCGAGGAGTGGCTTCGCGTCGACGCAAAGGGAGAGTTTACGCTTCCTGAAATTAGTTTGTACACGGGAAATTTATCATAACCCCACCCTTGGCCTCGCTCCAGTAACGTAAATACTATCGTAAACGTGCAGCCATCGTTTGCGAGGAACCGCTTCTCCTCCCGGCGAAAGAGAGAGTGACACGGGGTTCGGAGAGAAAGGGGGTGACCGGGGTCGATGTGCACTGCGCACCCATTCGGCTGGATTTCCATCCGAACGACGAGAATCCGTCACGTTGAATACTCGTCACGAAACTAATGGTCCATTTCCGCTCCCGTGCCTTCGACTATGTTTCTCGGGTTGCTTTTCTTGCACCTCGAACTCTTTTTCTCCTACCCTTCTGTGCCCACCCCTCGGCGCGGCGCGGCAGCTCGATCGAAGGGAAGAGGAAACGTTCGAGATAGGGTCAGGGAAGGTGAATCGGGGAGCTAAAGAAGAACAGCTAAGTGGATTATCTTTCGTGATTCTTAGGGAGGACGCTCTGCTCCTCGATCATTATTCCGGAGTAAACGTTGTTCTTCTCGCGACGAACCATCGCTTACTATTTTTCCAAAGACAGTAGATGTACGTAATTTTGTTGCGGAGACTTTAACATTAGGTTTACAAATTAATTTAGTGCCTTTTTAGTGATAAGACAAATATTGAATTTATTCACTTTAACGGAAAAATCCCTTTTCACAAATTAATGTGTCGAGGTAGCACAAATTATAAATGCATTTGATCAGTGTAATAAATTTTAGTAATTACAATATACATTTTAGAAGATAATAATATGAGGTTTCAATATATCAAGTTTTGAACTATTCTCAGTTATTTTCAACTATTTTTCCCTATTTTCTTAAAAGATCATAAATGCCATTCAGAAAGAAGATAACGGCTTTGTAACAATATTAGAGATCAATTTGGCATCACTCACATTAAATTTCTTACATGTTTTATAAGATGTTTTCACAGCATAAACCATTTTCATAGCCTTTTTTGACCCATTCGACTATTTTTAACACCAAGTTATGACGATCTTTTTAAAGCTTAAAGTTGGCACATCAAAGTCCCGCAAATTGTGAGAAGATATTCGAATTCAAATTGCAACTATGATCTATTAAATTGAGGACCTTGCAGTAAGAGGAATGCAACTCCATTTTTTGAAAATTTCTTAGTTGTTTATTTATTTATTTATTGACGGGCGTGTATCCAATTTAATAAATTTACAGTAGTTAATTCATATAAAGAATAAAAGTAAAGAAAAAGACAAAATATAACTTAGTGCAGATTAAAAGCTGTATTGGACTAATTAATTACTTTCAGCATGGAAAGTCGACATTTACTTTACAAGCTATGACATATCTGTAGTTATAAAGCAGAACACCGCATGTCACTTGCGTTTCATACACTTTCTCTCTGATAATAATATAAATTCTGCTTTCCAGGCTTGAGTCAAGGCATAAACTAAATTTTTTCGAAACCGAGAGTAACGTCGTTTTTCCTCGCAGCCACAGATATGATAGACATAAAACGAACTTATCATCGTTTATTCCTGTTCTGAATCCATTACCAATATTAGTTAGTGGTCTTGTTTTCATGTTAAGTCAAAGCAATCATTTTACAAACACTTTTTCCTAATTTACTTCGAAGCAGATAAAAATGGAGTGGCATTCCTCTTACTGCAAGGTCTTCAATTCAGATGCACCGAATTAGTTTACACCTAACAATTATTTAAAATAAAGTTTTATCCTGCGAATTTTGTTAGAAAAAATGAAGGAAACGTGAAAGCTTGGAGCGTTATATTTTTTGCGGGTATGAAGATCGTCACGTTTGCGAGTCTTTTTCGAAAACGCGAAACGGTAATGGGAAATCGGAAAAAAATGGTGAACACAAGGACCGTAGCGTACGAGACGCGACAGGAGGCAAAGGGATGGTTTGGGGTGAAGTGGTTCAATGGACGGAAAGCACAAAACCGATGCTGGAAATAATGCCCTCCCATACCGTGCGGAAAAATCGCAACATGGCTATCGCATGCACTTTCCACTTTTTTTCTCGCAATTTCTCCGCGATTGATTGACAGATCATACCAGTTATCCCGGGTCTCCTATCGTATATGTATCTCATATTTTTGTGTTTTCGACTCACGTTGAAATCGAAGAAAATACATGACCACTCTGTTGAGAGATCAATATTTTATATTTATTTATTTATTTCAACGGTTAACAAAAAAAACCTTTAATATACATAAGGTAAAGAAGTCTAGAGGACAGATTCAAAACAATAACAAACAAAAAAGCATGTACTAAAATAGGTTAAAGATTACGCATTACGGATAGCACGGATCTTTTAAAGACGTGAAAAGAATGACAGAAAAAATCAATAACGTTACAAAACGAGTTAGCGCGAGAACATAAACGATCAAAACTATTATTATCGCCATAAGGCATGTGGTGTGCATCTAGAACAAAAAGAGTATTTGAAATTTTAATTCGTACAATATGTCAGGGCAGGTAATCAGCTGATGTATAAGCTTGTATACAAATAGTAAGTCAGCTGAGACTCGACGTTGTTCAAGGGTCAGTAACCCGAAGTGAGAGAGCACAGGATCGTAATTATGGCTATAGGCCGGTATGGGTGAAAAAGTAAAATGTGACAAGAGCCTGAGAAATTTATGCTGAACCCTCTCAATTAGAGCTATGTGGTTTTTATAGTAAGGTGACCAGAGAACTGAGCCGTATTCAAGCTGGGGACGAACCAAAGAGTTATATAGAGTTAAAAGAGTGGAAGGGTTAGCAAAATATTTAGCACATCGGTAGATGAAACCGAGGGTTTTATAAGATGAGCTAGAAATGGAAAGATAGTGAGTAGAAAAAGATAAATTATGTGAAAAATAATACCTAAGTCACGGATACTGTTAACAGAAGATAGTGAGGAGTTGTTTAGCATGTATGGTTGTGTATGTGAAGTTTTTACCTGTAAAGCGGATAACGTGACATTTGGAGAGATTGAAACTAAGTTTATTGCAAGTAGACCACAGAGTGAGTCTATCAAGGATAATACTTATAACAAGAATGTCTGCGAAGTTTAAAAACCCTTACAGAATCCTTTATACCGCTTTGGTTCTTCCGCGCCTTGAATACTTTTCTTCAGTTTAGAATTCTACCTCCGGAAGCACGTTGATTCCATTGAGGAAGTTCAACATAGGTTTCTGCGTTTTATTTCTTATAAAATCGGTATGCCTATTCCAATAATTTGTCATAATTACCATTTGCTGTTGACATCTTTAAGTTTTTTAACATTAGAACCAACGTTAATAAAGTTATACACAAATACATAGACAGCCCAGAGATTCTTCCACTCTTTAAGTTTAATGCCCCACCTCGAACTCTCAAGAAGTTTTAATTATTACATACATCTGTACACAAAACTATGACTCTAATACTTGTTTTAATCGCATCTGTAATAAACTCAATTTGATCGCGCATTTACTCGATTTCTTTTGTGATTCGCAGCCTAAATTTAAAAAACAAAGCAGAAGCGTTGTATATAACGTATCTGTGTACCAAAGGGTGTTACCACGGCCCGTCTCTATTACAGGGCGGAATATAGTGAATTTGGCAACGCTGCCATCATTCTTATCGTCATGATAAGCTCCGATGCACACGAGCGACAAAAAATCTGCTGCTATTTTGCATGCTACATATTATGTTTTTCACAAATACAAATAAATCGGACGACGTCACTACGTCACTGATATGAAATTGCAATGATCGCAGATGATCGCAGCGACTTTTTATGACTCGTGTTCGCATATCGCGTAGTGACATTTCATATTTATGCGTTTCTTCAGTAATTTTATTATTTTTACTCTGATTCACTTCCACATTTGGTAATTTTTATGAAAGTAATGCTTACGCTTGTAATAAGTCAGCGTAACCTTCGGAGATTATATCACCGATGAGGATTGATGTATTAGTAAGCGCTGTTGCCATATATCATACATGTATATATTTCGGCCACGGTGTTACCCGTATATAAATAAATGAATAAATAAAAAATTGGGTTGTTTAAGCTCGTTTCCATTTCTAAATTCTGCGATCCTCAAAGCGACTTGAAAATTTCAGTCTACAGTGTGCATTCAGTATGTCTGGATCCCCGAAGATTTCATAATTTCCAACTTGCTCTGTCGAGCATCCCCGTATGAAAAGAATCCCCCGAAGGGTACGAATCCAACAGCGCAGAGAAGAGTGTCGCCTTGCTAACGACACTTAGGTACACACCAATCCATCGACGGGGCGCGCACAACGCGATATCCACATCCGACAGTCATCGTGATCATCTTTCACCGGAAGCTTTTGCCGCGCTTTCTCCGGACGCGTCAACAGTAAGCGGGCTCGAGCACCTTTTCATCGCGAGTTTCCCGAATGAAACGCTTTGTCGCGGAAGGGAGAGGTTAGGGTGAGAGAGGGGGAAAGGGAGAGACAAACGAAGGATGTCGCGGAAGGAAGCGGACCAGGGAGGATCGATCTGGACGATCCAATAAAAAGTAATGGTTCGAAAAGCCCGGGGTCTTTGGCGAAAAGTCGCCTCGACACCTTTTAAGCCTGTAGACGAACGTTCTTCCATCCACCCCTTTCATTGTCCTTTTAGCTTAAACTCGACGCGACGGGCACGATCATCCTCGCGAGACACGAAATTAAGCTGCAGTTAAGTGCAGGCCTGATGAAAAATTAACGGTGACTGCAGGCGCAGATTTCCTTCGTTTCTCCTTTATGGAAATTTCGGGGCGAAATTGTTCCGCCTCCCTCCTAGCCGACCGTGTCCCTCGAGACCGTCCCCGTCGTTCTCCCGCGACCCCTCCGTCGTTTTGCTCGCAACGAAATTGTTTTCGAAATTTATTAGAACGCGCTCTGTCGCGCGCCGTTCTCGGCCGCGATTTGTCATTTCAATTACTCTACGCGCAGTCGCATCCGTTTCAAAGGCGCGCTGAGACCGGCGCGCGATCCGCCAAACGCGGGACAAGCAACGCTAGATCGGCGCTTCTATTTAAAATAATCGATACTTAACTCATAAAGAAACTTATTTTCATAAAGAATCGAAGAATCGATAAAACAATAACAAGAATATGATCGACATAAATATTAAGAATAAAATCAATTAAATGTGTGTTAAAGAATCTGTATTATTATATAAAAAGATATAATATACTGGGTGATCCATCCATAGGTAGCCACCTAAACACAGTTATATACAAACAAAACATCGGTGACCTTGAAAGCCCTGAAAAATGACCTTGAAGCAAAAATATTCATTACCATATATTTAATTTAATTTCTTTCATATTATTACACAGGGTTAAACGGGGATAAACATATATTCGTTCTTTGACGCCAATGGCAATCGACATTTTTCATGTCATCATAACTGGAGGTGATATTTAGGTGGCTACCTTTAGGTGAAACACAATGATAGTTTAAATCATTGAATACATCCCAGTTTCATTTTCCATTCGTAAAAGTTGAAAAGGAACTACAGTGTTGACTTGAAGAATGGCTGGCTTTCAGAACCGAGCGCAGCCCTTTTTCGAGTCGGGTTCGACCTCGGTCACGACGGAACAAGGAGACTCGCACCGGCAAAGAAGTGGTGAGAATAGAGAAATCCCTTTTTCGAATCAAACTTAAGCGTCGTTCTTTGAGTCACTACTGTAAGATTGTCCTGATATTGAAACAGTACTGTATTATAGTTAGAATTCATGAAAGTATGCTTAGACTAAAACTGTAACACGCACTAACCATTAGACAAAAACTGCTAACATACTAGTTTTCATGCATACAGCAAGAAGATATTTACATTGGAATTGTCTGAGTTAGATTTCATATGTTTCAAACAAAAAAGCTATTATTATACCAAGCACCAAACATCACAGTTAGAGTTGATGCGTTTCCTGGCGAATATGTTTGAGCTGTTTCATTGTCTAGTCTAGCGTAAGACAGTTCGGAGGTATTAATCAGAAAACGCATCTACCGTAACCGTAGCCTTAAGCAGGAAAACACTTGTACAGTACAAATACGTGTTAAAAAAGAATCTGGAAATTTGTTGCCAGAAATTACATAAATTTCTCGATTTTTACTTACAACATAATCGAATTATTAAGAATCTGTTCTGAGAATAATCGATAAAAGTATCGATTCTTCAGAAAAACAATCGAGTAGAACCAGCCCATCCCTAATCGACGCACGATGATCGGTCAGACGTTAACGTTAACTGTCGCGAGAATCACGAGACGTGTAACCTTTACCAGCGCATCAACTGCCAATAATCGAGAGTCGGCCGCGCGGTAATTTCCCAGCGAACGTGGGAAAAGATTTTTCTCCGATTCTTCGACGCGGCGAATATCGACCTCGAACGCATATAGAGACACGATAAATCGCGGCAGCTATCTGTGTCCGGCTTATCGTAAATCACCGATAACGAGCCCGCTGCGATGATGTAACGGTTACATTTTTGCCGCCGGGACGTATATCAAACCGATTTTCAAGTCGCGAGCGGAATCGTGTCCCTCGATGGGCGTTCATCGAATTAAACCGCGCTGGAATCGGAAATCCATCCAGACCCCGACCGATTATTTCTTTCAGCGGATCGACTCGCGGGCGTCAAGCTAGAATTCTCCGATAATCATCTCTCCCAGCTAGAATTCTCCCGAGTAACTCGCGACTCCCGCCACGGAAGGACAAGAAGCCGGCGAAAATGAGAGACCCGTATCCCAGTGGTTATCAGATGCATCCGTGAATTTCATTTTCCCGTTTCGCACGGTTCGCAAACCACCGATGCGGCGAACGCATCCCGCGTCCCGGAAGAATTTCTTCTCCTTGTGCGCTTTCGCTCTTCCTTTCTCGCTCATCTTTCCGTGCGCCGCGCGCGTTCTTCTCCTCGTTCTCTGCCTCTCTTCGCGTTTATCCGTCGAAAGCTGCAGCCACGGAGGCCGCCCATTATCGCTGGAGAGATAATTAAAAAGGCAGGCATGGTAGAGATATTAAAGCGCCGAAGAGAGGGTAGACTCTTATCAACGAGCCGTTATCGTTCGGCGGCCATGTTGGGTCCAACTTGTTCCACTACTCCCGAAATTTTTTGTGTCTTCCTCTCGTTCACAAGGCTGTGCCTTCGTGCTTCTCTCGTTCTCCCCCGGTTCTTTTTGGTGTCGCCTTCCTGCTTCTTCGCGATGGAACTCTCGCATCAATTTTCCTCAGCGTTCACCGAAAATCGAATCTTAATTTCTTTAATTACCCCGGTTCCGAGCGAAGGGACGTCTTCAGCGTTTCATGTGCTAATCTACACATGAACGCAGAAGGAAGAAGGGAGTCAAGGAACGCGCACGTTCGCACGATGTTGCCTCGTAACGACCATGGAGGGGGCTGCTCGCACGATTCCCGACAAGGCAAAAGGTAGAAAAGTGGAAGACGGCCCCTCGGAAAAGGGGTGAGAAAGCTCCGGTGACGACACGCTCGACATCTTATTTCCTACGTGTCCGATACGACGCGAGTAATCTACAAAAGGAACGAACAGGCAGCTGCTTTCCTCCGTCTCTCCGTCTCTTTCTTTGTTTCTTTTCCCTTCGGTCGACGGAAGTGGCAGCGAGAACGCGCACAGGATCTCTTGACCCGGCCCGGGCCTGCCTCTAATGTGGATCTCTGGTGATAAGGTTATCGTCGACTGAGGAAAATTACGTGCTCGACACCGGAAAAACTCTACTCTCGCTCGTTATCGGATCGAATCACGACACAAGTTTGATCCGACTTCGAAATAGCCGACTGAATTTTATAGAAGCTTCCCAATCCATCGAAGCTTCCCTGCACGTTACTGTGGGAACATCCGTTTGACACAGACATTCTTAGATACTTAACAAACGAACCAAAGCGGAAGCATTAATATTCAAGGAAAAATCGTGGCGTACCGTTGGCCAGACAGCGTCACAATTTAAAACGAGTCACGGGAGTACACTCGATGCATTGATGCATTAGTTTTACAAGCCGTAACGCGTCTTCCCAGATTGGCTCTTGAGTCGTCCAATTACGCCGTAGCAACGATTCAGGCGAATCCCGACGAAGTGCAATCCGAAGGAAAAGAAATCCTCTTACGATTCAAATTTGATTGGCCAGCCTGTGGGCTAGATATATATCCGTTTAACGAGGCAGCAAATAAAATTGTCAAGGTCTAGTCATCTCCGTCGACCACAGCGAAGCCTTTCACACCGACGCGACGGTATCGTTCGTTTAGATACGAATGAAAAGATTGGGCGCAATTGTCTCGTCCTGTATCGGGTCACATGCAATTCCTCCGCACCCTGCGCGTGCTTTTAAGGTCACCGAGTTTCGACCACCAGCGGAAGTTACGAAATTCTCGGCCGACAAAGAACGCGAGGTCAACTTCTCCCGACTATTCACACCGTCCCCTCCGTTAAACGTCTCACGGATCTGCCACTCTCTCATCCCATTATACATTTTACTTGTGATTCTAAACATTTCGACCTTTTTTATAGAGTAACTCGGGAAAAAATGGACCAGTTTTTTAAAAACGTTTGAAAATTGAATATTTTAGAAGTATTAATTGTGCTGTTCTCGAGCCTATTTAACCCATTCCTGCATTTTGTATAGTTAAAGAACTGTTCCAATTGTAAGAAAAATATGAATAAGTTACTATTGTTCCTTGACATTCTATACAAATTTCATTGAACATATTTATAATGATGTGTTAATAATTCAAATTGTACTAAATCAGATTTTTAAGAGAAGAACAGCAGGGTTAATTGAATCACTTACCTATTTGTGTAAAGAACGATCTTTTCTACACAGACGATATCTTCATAAATCTGTGGCTCTAAAGCAAACCGTGTGTCACATTTTCAAAAAATGTTTGTCTGTGCTTTAATTGAGATGCAGAAAGGAAATTTCATATTTTTATCAGAAAAGAATACATTAAAAGAATGTTTTCCATTAAAAATATGAATATGAGAAAATTCAAGTACATATGTTTCTGTAGCTGCAAGCAAACACGACGATAGTCACATTTTTGAAAAAATTCAGTTTATGTCTTGACTCAAGCCTAGAAAGCAGAATTCATATCATTATCAAAATTATTAACAGAATTGAAATCATGCTACAGTATAGGTAAACAGAACTTTAAACGTGAATATTTAGAAAATAACATGCGGCTAAAGCCTAAAATGCTGATGTCTTTTTGTAACTTCGTAAAATTAAAATCTAGAATTGATAGCAACGCTCCATCGTTGTTATTGCACTAAAACGAGACTAACATATTGTTCGTATTAAGCATAGTTTAGAAAATATGTAACTGTTCCATCTCTCCCAGAATTACTCTAATTAAAAAAAATTGCTGGATCTCAGACGCAGAAGAAAGAGAACAATTTACAACATTTGTTCTTTTTATAACAGCGCAGGTAACGAAAAGTTACATTGCCAATAGTTCGATGAAGGTGTGCAGAAGTTTGGAGTATAACGGAAAATAGATAAACTGGCGAAACTAGAAGCATTGCCTTTCGCGGCGGTCGGCTTCGCGGGCGTGTTTGCGCGCTTATTAGCGGTTTCATTGCTGTTAAACCAACCTCCCGGAAACAATGCATCGTCTTGATTGTTTCAAGCGGCGCAGCAACGAGGTTGCAGACGTGTTTACGCGTAACTTCGTTGCTCATTTAACGCATTGTGGGAACTGTGCAAAATTTCACGCGAGTTTACGTAAACAGTCTGTTTACTTTTTTCCCTCCCATTCATTTTATTTACATGCGGCGTGGATTCGTTAGCGATATAAAATATTGTTTCAAAATCGATGCGCAAATTCGAAGAGTTTATTGCAGTCATCGCCGTACTCGTGCACGTTCGCTTTGTACGGAGCAGTAAACTATTTCTACGTCAATCAAAATTGACTGTAGTCGCTAGATTTCTTTTTTAATTTTGCAATTAAGTAGCTATTACAGCCGTCACCGACCTCAGTCGCATTTCCGAAGCCATTACTTTTTCACGTCATTCCGCCCTGCAGGCCAGCGTAATATTAATGTCGTAAACTTAGCCCAGTTCTGTCAGAAAGCTCGTTCCAATGTTATTTTCCCGCGTCATTAATAGCGCTCGTATCTTGCGAGCCGGAGGTTAATTAAAACATTCGCGCGAAATGAACAGACCGTTTCGTTGGCCAGCCAGTAATGCCAGGCATTTAAAAAATTTCTTCGATTTGTAAGCAGTTAAAGGGTTCTTTTGGCGTCGCTCTCGCGCCACAAAATCGCGAGATTTTAATTGCAAAGATTATCTCGAGTTGGCTGCGTTTCCTGAAATCCGCGACGCCTCGAGAGCCAGTCTCTGAGACGGTTAAAAAATCGATCTTTATCGCGCCACTTTTTGGCTCCGTTATGCCTTTCACTATGAATCACTTGCATAACGATACTGATCAAATATTCTTTCCTGTTATAATATTTTAATACTATTGCTAATCTTCGTATTTCATTGTCTCGGATCCATCTAATAGAATCGGCACTTTTGAATTTGGTTCAGACGCGTCCAGTAATTTAATCGAGTGGTTAGTATTAGGTGTAGAAACAAGTTCTTTCCGATGATTTTTCACAGAATTAGAATCGTGATTTGATCCTAGATAAAATTAAATATTGTCTGCCAAAAGAATTGCATGGTATCATTGATAATAATAAGTATTTCAATGCTTCAACAATTCTACTTTTTTCTTAATAGAATTTTTGTTTCACTCAAATGTCGGAAAAAATGATCCTCATCCTCGAACTTTGTTCGCAATTACTCACATTCCTTGTGTATCCTCGATTATCTTTAGTATTTCATCGCTTAAACGGGTTCACACTATTCAAACTGTATTCTCAAGTCCAGTAAAGTTAAAAGAGTTTTTCTACTTCACTTGAAGCTTGATAGTGATTCGAAAGGATATTTCAGATAGAAAAGATTAGGTTCACATTGGTGAAGTAATTTTGTGGGTCTGTTTTTTATTCCTGCACTGGTTGTACTAGCATAGAACGAACCAGTTGCTATCTTCTTCTACTATTCCACAAAACGGAAGGAGTGAAGGAGGTGGCAAGTGGTTCACCATTCACCAGTTCAGTCAGTGCAGAGATAAAAAACAGACCTCATGTTACTTGATTTCAAGCAATTTGATGTTTAGTATCTTGATAAATCTGAACGCCGCTTTACCCTTTACCCTTTACCCTTTAACCCCATTTTAGAAACTTCCGAACGTATCTCTAACACAGATTTCTCTTGTTTTCGTTACTTATGTCGTTACCTAATAAAAGGACTCCATTTCCTGTATTACAGTCATTGTTTAATTGTCTAATCATAATCCACTGTACGATAATAACTTCTGTACGTTGTTGATTCTGTTTAAATTATAAGTTCCCTACTTAAACGATCGTTTTACTCAATAAAATATCAAGTTAAGTGAATACAATATTGACTTCTGCCCGTAATACATAAATAAATAAATTTCATACGATTTATTCCTATACATTAAAATATTAAATTTGACTCTAAAGGCTGGTTCAGACACGTTTAGTAATTCAGTCCAATGGCAAGTAACTGCATTGCTTTACTACATAGCAAATTACTAAAATAGTTGCTGTTCGACTAAATTATTAAACGATTGAACTTAAAAGATCAAAAAAGATTAAAAAAAGCCTTAAAAGATTGAACTTCACTTGTTCGCGTGCAGTAGATTCGCGTGTAGTCGATTCGAAGCTGTCAACGACCAAGATTAGGGCATGGTTTCTGTTCCAGACCTCGATCTTTTTTTCCCCGACTCGCAGTCGACTCCCTGTCTTTCGTCCTCTCGACGACTCGCGCAGAATTCGCCGAGGACAAGTCGGAAACTGTGTATCAAAGAACAGCGAGAGAGTTTCATATTTCGAGTCGCAGAAAAGTAGTAAAGATCGGGGTTGAACTGCAGCAATTTCTGTCTCTCGTTGCACCGATGCACCGGCACGGAAAAGCGTCGTCAACGGGCAACGCTTGAGGAGCTAGCGAGTAAATGATACGAGTCGCGAGGAGAAATCCGTAGAACGCGATAAACGTCACGGCGACTCGTCTCGGGGAGCAAATAACGGCCTGCTCTGCGACGTTAGCCTACTTTTATCAGAGGACCCCCGACGGTGGTGGTGGCGGCTGGCGGCGTTACTTTCCGCCCCCGCCGCGGCGGGGGTTGCTTGAGCGTCGCCGTTTACGAGCCGACTACGGCTCTTGCAACGGCACGGCACATCGCTCTGTACACGAATACATATTGCCTGCTGGCGGTAGCGGTGCAATTAACATCACTCCTGCTTCAAACCCTCCGCCCGATGAGTGACGAAGGACGAAACGAGTCGGAGGACGGAGCTAGACCGCGGCCAACGGCGAGAGACCGAGAGAGAGCTAGGGACAGAGGAGAGTAATAGTTTTGCCTGCTTTCTCACCCCCTTTGCTCTTCTCCTTTTCTCTCGCGTCACATGTTAACGGCGCGTCTCTCTCCCTCGACTTGTCTTTCGCAGTCGCTCTCGCATCGGCAGCCTCCCCTCGACCAACCCCTCTCTTCACGGTCGCCATGGCAACCGCTCTCTCTATTCTGTCCATGCGTTTCTCGTTTCTTCTCTCTCCGACCGACTCGCTCTCTTTATTCTCTCTCGCCCTCCCCCCTTCCCTGCCGGGTTTCGCCCTTGCCACCGACCGACCGTCCCAAAAACATTGACCTTAGATCGAGATTGCCGCCTCGTTGCTCCGACGCGTACGCATCCCGTGCTCGCCGCCTCTCGGCGACGTGCGAATCGAAAGCGGAAGCGTCATCCCTGAGAGAGCCGACCGGGTCGTCCGGCCGGTCGGAGAACCACTGCGAAAGCGACACGTGCGTCTTCCTCTCGACCCGCCGCGGCGCGCCGGCTATACCCGATCGCTCGATGCTCGTTTCCGTATCGATCTTTACCGTCTCGCGGTCCATTTCGCCCTTGTCCCGCAACGAAATTTCGTGTTCGAGCTCGCCGAGTTGGGCTACGCGCGCTGGTTTATCGAAGGCGAAGTGAGAAACCTTTAAAGGGAATCTGAGTTTTTTCTGCGCTATATACCGAACCGAATGAAAAACGTGTCGCGAGAGGAAACGGTTCGTTCCTCAGGTACGTCGTTTCGCGGGCCTCCATTATACCGTAAGAGACTGCCATTGGATTTCGATAGGAACGGAAGGGAGCAATCGTCTCTTCCCGCCGCGCCGCGCCGGGAAATAAGCGGCGATCTTTCGAATAATGCACCGTCAGCGAAAAGGCCGCTTATAAGCGGGGATAATTTATCACTTTTCAGGAAGAGTGTTTCGCCGTCGGTTCCGAAGGCGTTTTCGCCTCTTCGCGACGCCTAGGCCTGCTCGACGGCCCTTGCCGTTTTTCGGCCGTCCTTCGATCAGATTAAATTCTTTACGGCTCACGGAAACGCTGGCAATTTATCGATTAACGAACACCTTCGACGCGACGCGCCACACCGCCCCGGAGAACATTGCGCTCTTCCCATTTTCTCGCCGGAATCCCTGCGAAGCGATCAGGAGCGAGTCGAAGGACGCTCGATATCCGGTAATGCCCGACGCGGGTAGTTAACCACGCGCGACGCGAATCTGCCGCGAGTTTTCGCGCGATTTCCTTCGCTCGAAGAAAAAGGAGCAACGCGAACCGACCCATAATCTGATTAGCCAAAGTGTGTCTGATCGTTTAGCGCCGGCCAACGTTTCGTCGTCGTTCTCAGCGAAATTGTTTTTGTTTGCCCCCGCTCTCTCGCTTTGCATACTCGAATTAAAACCCAGAAGCGTTCCCAAATCCATTAACCGTCGCTTTAGCTTCGGTTTGCTTAATACCGTCGCTCTGGGGTTTTGCCAAGGAAGCAAAAACCTTTGTTACACGGGGGACACCGCCGCTCCAGGATCCGTTTAGATGACTGCACGCGTGCGACGTATTTTTCTGGAATTTTCTCGTCGCTTTCCCGGAGATATTTTTCTCTTCGAGCGGCACGTTACACGTACGCTGGAGCAATTTCATCGTCGGACGTCTCTTGGACTGTCAACTGCAACGTCAACGCGAATTACGCGCGACTCGGCGAACCGAAGAGACCCGTTCTCAGTCGCTCGACAAAGCTCCCGCGTCTCTCCCCGCTTGGCTACCGCGTGCTTCATCAATTTTAATTAAACCGACCTTACGTAAACCGTCATTTCCAGTCATTTGACTAGGCGAGTTTTCCGCGCGGAGTCTCGACAGACTCGCCGAAAAATTCGTCCGAATGCATTCGGTTAATTATCGAGCATGCCCCTCCGCACGGAAGCTCGCCGCGCCGCGTCACGCCGAACCGCGCGCCATCCTCGTGTGGAAATGGAGCGAAATCGCATGCGTGGACCGAATCCGTAATCGAGCGGAAACAGATAATGCCCCTGGAGAAAAGTCACCCTATTAACCCATTAAACACGCCGATGTGTCCTGTTTGCTCTTTTATTTCCGTTCCCCGCGCGATCGAACTCGCCCCCTCCTTCACAAAACTCTATCTACTATTTTAATTTCCGGGTTTGCGTATCGAGGGCTGACCTCTCACGGCTTTTTAATTATTTTTTAAACTTATTTCGAGCGCCTCGCATAAAATTGTTACGGTAGAATCTGGTGTTAAACACTGGCTATATATCTACTTTATTCGTTATAAAGCTCATGATTAAGGTAAACTCACACGGGTCAGTTGTGGCCACTTGTGTTTGTAAAAAACATCATAGTATGCAGAATCGCAGCGATTTCCTGTGGCTAGTGTGCTGATCTTTATGCAAAATCAAACTTTTACAAGCACAAATGAAAAATTACAACTTGAAAAACAGTGTGTTTAATATTCTAAACATTCTAACTGGAGTTATGTTGACATTTTGTATATTTTGGAATACATAGCATTGCCATAAATGCATAAAGTCCGCTGACTACTGATGATATAATAGAGTAGAACCTCTATTATCCGAATCACAGTAATACCCATTTTTAATTATCTAGGAATTAAATTAATCATTGCACTAGGTATATGAGTACAAAGCGACATTGAGTAAACCTTTAACCATATACTAATAATGTTCTACTGACTGTCAGTATTTTATTTAATAAATATCAAGCTGAATAATTTAGATTATACGATATTTAAAAAAGGAATAAAATAAGTCTAGATTATTAGCAAAGTGAGCAAAACATCGTGGTAAATTTTGTTAATTGTTAAGTAGCCCACAGACTGTCAATAATAATAATAATAATACTTTATTGAACGGGTCAAACGACCCTTTGGTACAATAAATTATAACATATACAAGTAGCATACAGTAGTCCATGCAGTTATATTTACAAAAAATAAAGAAAATAATAATGGATTACTCTTTCAACAAAAATATAACAATAACTCTAATTTCCAACATATTGAGTGTGTCGCCGAACAAATCGATACGTATACAATATCGATAAAAATTGACAATATTATTAAGCGTGTGCAATGTGCAATCGATACTGAAGGTAAAATTGATGTTAATATTGAAGATTAGAAAGAAAAAAAAATATTAGTAAGATTACATAAAAAGGTATTTAAGTGGACTAACAATAATATTTATTTATTTATTTATATGTTTATTTTAAGGTGGTTATAATAACAATAAAGTCATCAGTAGATTGCGGATTTTAAGAGCATAGAAAAAGAATTGAATCTGGAATACAAATGTATTTTACTTTCCAAATATTGTAAAATGCATTTTATTTTCGATATCTAGCATATGTTTGCATCCATGCACATCTTTACACGTTTTTTCACATTTACAACCACCATAAATGCAGAAACATCCGGAGGCTAGTAACCAGTGAGCACCAAAAACACACAGTTTGCAATTACTAGTTCATGACTCCGTCATGAGTCAGTCATTGCAAGGAATTTAGCATATCTATTCGTTTGAAAAACTCCAATATATTATCGATGCTTTTGGAATCGTTCAAGTTTGACTTCATCTAAGCAAATAATATTCTCAAACCAGGATTGATCAACATTATCTACCGTATGCAAAAGGAGACCCTTCCCAATGTGACATCTGAAAAATTACAGTTTTTTTTTTTTTTTTTTTGGTGGTTTTTTTTGCAACAAAACGAATGTTAGTACTAGATTAAAGTTTTTAAAGAAATTATAAGAACTACAAGAAAAAAGCAACGAAAACTTATGATTCTGCTTCCGACGATAGTCATTTATGTCTAGATTGCAAAAATTTCAGACAAATTGGCCAAGTAGTATTTTTTGCAATCGTGTCCGCAGTCGAACCATGTTTTTCTTTATATGTATATTTCATCGAAAGCATTATAAAGATATTAAACCAATTTTGTTATGTTCCCTAAAGATGTATTAATAAGTAGGAAACACTTGAATTTAGTAACACCAAT
Source organism: Perdita meconis (assembly GCA_030770465.2). NCBI lineage: Eukaryota > Metazoa > Arthropoda > Insecta > Hymenoptera > Andrenidae > Perdita > Perdita meconis. The sequence continues at coordinate 7,698,008 of JASKOS020000004.1, forward strand.
CATTTTGCTGCAAAAAATCACAAGAAACGATAAGTTTTTCGGGTGATACATTAGAAAGACGAATAGAATACGTCGAAAACGTGAAATTTTTCACCTAACGTTCATGGTTCGATAAAAAGAAGTTTGAAAATAATGTTGAATGTACGCGTATCACGATCCTCGAAATCCGGTGCACAGTGTATAACCACGAGGTGATTGAAATTACCCGGAAAGAGGGAAAGATGGGGTCAAGAGAGTGGCACGCGGTCAAAACGTCTGGTCACCGAGGATTTGCATATGTAATGGTCGAATCGTTCAAGCGGAACGGGCAACTTATGCGACCACGTAACGACCGTCATCGCGAGAAGTGCACTCCGAGAACTTTAATTCCGTGGAAAGTCTTCCTCGCCGGTTCCCCTTTGGCCCCCTTTGTCCCCCCGAACTCGTATAAATATTTATCGGGAACGGGTCGAGCGACGCGACGGTTAGGCGCGAGCACGACACACGAATTCAACGGGACAGCCGCGTGTTTCGGTCGCGTGAATCGCGAGACGAACGAATGTTTGTTTAATTTGTCGTTTCGCCTGTGGTCGTCGAATATTTGTCGGCGTCTGCCATGCGTGCGGTGACGGCCGCGCGCAATCTGCTGTCTTGCAAATTTTCAATCAATTCGGTCATGGTCGTGTTTCAAATCGGCTGGAATGTAATTCCAGCTTGAAAATTTATACACGCGATACGTCCATTTGAATTTTATGGGAAACTTTTATTTCGTTTCGCGAAACACGAAAATAAAAATAACTCGGTTTTTCGAATTGCAAAATCGCATAAAGTCGAGATCTCAATTTGCGAGGAAACAATGGAAGAGGAGACAACTTGTCGCGAAGGACTCGACCTCGCGCGACAGTGCTGCGGAAAAACAGCTCCTAATTTTAACAATTAGCACCATTGTACCCTCTCAAAGCTCTTATTATAGCGGTACCCTTGTCGAGTCATTACTCGAGCTTTCCGCGCGAACTTCCAGCGGCCGGGAACGAGTTCAATTGTCAAAAGATAGTCGCAAGGAAGTTCGCTCAAGGTGACGCATAAATTGCGAGTCCTCCCTCTTCTCGCGTCATCTCCGCGCGCCCTCCATCCCCGCCCGCGCCGGTTTCAATTTTCCGTCGTAATTTCGGGGCTTTTAAAAAGTTCCGCGCAAAATCTCATTTCTTCTCTGTGGAAAGCAATATTTGCATGCGCCGACAAGCTAATATCGCTGTTTACTTGGGAAACATAATAATCGTCCAGCGTGCGGGTAAACTTCACCGAGCGAAAAGGTAAATTCCTAGAGCCGCGCGGCCGCCCGGTCGGCTTTTCGACGTATCGACGCGAGAGAAAAATCTTGCGTTCCGCCATTTCAAGTTCCTCGATGATAAACGAAAAAACCGCGCAGACCGAGTCGTCGCGACTTTAATGTTCGCGCAGCTGCCAGATCGCCGTTCCAATTTTCCGCAACCGCAATTTTTTTTCACGCAGCGTCGCGCTTCTCTTTTATGCATTTATTTTTCTGCACTCGCTTTTTTCCCCGCCCGTCGTATTTTTTATTGTAACGATGGCTTTAAAAGCGCGTTCGCTGAACAAATGCTTCGATGCGTCACGCGCGCAATCACTATTCGAAATTCTCGTGAAAAATTCACCGTCTATGCGGTAAACTACGGCTTGTATAATATCGAGGCGTGGCGCGGACTCGAGAAAATAAAGAAAGTTTCCTCTCTCTCTCTCTCTACACTCTACGGAAACGGCGCGACGCTTTGCCGCAAGAAAACTGCGCGCGACAATTTTCACAGTTTAAGGCTCCGGGAGTTGGCGCGATAATCTCGACTCGCGTTCGCATCGCCGTCGACCGTCTGCCGTTTCGATCTTGATTTTCCACGGATTTACCATTTGAAATTTTAATTCGATACTCCGCGCCCGGCGACGGTTCAAGAGACTAGAGAAACCAAGGAAGGGTGAAACGCGACTGGATGGGAGAAATAAAACAGGAAAGCTTGACAGGTCCGTTTCTGCATATTAGCATCAAGAGAAAAATTACAATTTCAGATTTCGGATTAGCATTTTACTTACGTTAGTCCCAGGGAAAAATGAATATACAAACGAACGTGGACAACCGACTTATCTGCGAACGAAACTGCTACCGCAGTAAGATTTTCCGAGAGAATTTCAACACCGAGTCCCCGACCCTATCGATAGAAGATCCGGAGTGGCTCCCTGAATGAGGTTGGGAAACAAAAGCGAGGACTTGCCCATCGAAACTTCATAATGGATACTCGGCTGGAGCTTCCCTGGAAATTAACGAAGAATCCAGTAGTGGGTCAGGTGCAAGGAAGCGCTGCGAAGGAAGTTTAAATAAAAAGATCGAGATTTCGAGCAAAGGGCAAACACCTGGAACTTCCTTTTAGCGCGGATAGAAAAAAGATTCCCTTTCTGCTAAGCTTTATTGCTCGTTAACAGTTGTTCCATCAACTTTGTCCAGTTTTTCGTTCGCGCATCTTGTTTGTTTTTCGTTAAGCTGACGAATGGACGTTCTTTTCCCTTTTTTATTTTAAAGCCAGTCGGACATTGTATCCCATGGACCTAAAGGACGGAGCGTAAAGTAGGTATGTAGGGGATGCGGGTGTCGCTGTGAAAGGGGGGAACTGTCAGCCATCTTGTGTGGCCCAGGTAGTGTTGCCATCTATGAGACGCCGCGGCAACATTTTAAAAGTGCACAATTGAATTTTCATATATTTGAAGTTAATCGTGATTAACTAATTTCAAACCTATTAATTTATACCAACTTCACCTGCGACTCCTTCTATTACATTCAATTTGAATTTCGCGCGTCTTGAGTGAGCGTATTAGTAATTAAACTCGCCTAGAGAGGCATCACAGTCTGGGCCAGTCAAGATGGCTGAAAGGATGATATACCCCTTCCGTCTGTCGCCGCAACCCCTGAAACTTACGCTCCATCCTTTAGGTCCATATTGTATGTATCCTCACCTATGTAAATTTCCCAATATTCAATATTCCATTTGTCAGTAATTATATAAGAGGTTTTTTGTTTGATTCCTTTTGTTTCGCTGCGTACTTTAACGAGAGGGTTTTTAAACATTTTGTAAATTATATTTGTGACAAATTTTCAAAGCTTACTCAGAGAATTTTAAACAATTGCACTTACAGCTGAATAATTTTTCTGTGAAGTAATATTTTTGAAAATCCCCCTGGTAAAAGACGTAGAAGAAAATGAGGAATTGAATAAAAAATGTTTTTAAAGATATCTCTTGTAGTTTCTGAGAAAAGGTACATTTTATGTATGTTGAAAAATACAATCTTTCAAAAAGACAATGTAAGTTTTAAACCAAAATTCGATATTTTTGATCAAAATCAATCCGGACTCTCCTTAACGAATTTCTAGATATGTCCTTGATATTTTATTATAACAGATTTAATTATTTAGAAAAGATACGGCACAAGATACGCGAGACAAAGGTTCCAACTCGGTTAAACTAGATGACGAATGAGACGTTATAGATCATCTTCAAGTTTCGAGGCATCGGAATATTAATTTTCAAGGAAGAGGATCGCGGTTCTTACATCGTGCGGTTAACAATAACACCGCATTCGAATACAATAGTCCGCTCATTAGCATTCCGCGCCCCTTGCGACCCGTGTCACCTCTGACCCCATCAATGAAACGGCCTCCCAACCGATACAGACCCGCACAAATCTTTTTCTTTCCTCCCGTTCGCCAGCTGGTTAACGAAATGCTCGCTCGCTGATTCTTTTGAATAAAGGGTGGCCTGGATTTAACGGTGGCCGAGCGCGGAGGATCCATTCTTGGATCTCTCTCGTCTCCCCTCCTATGAAAATGAAGATTCAAGGAACAATCGCGCGGTGTACCTTGACACGGGAGACCTTTTCGCGAGAAAATACGAGCAGCTTCGTGTTCTTGTTAACGGAGAAGGGTTTCGATTTGAATTATTCTTTCGGTTTGAAAGGGGCGGAGAACGTATTTGGTATTCCGAAACGCGGAAGAATCTTGACTCGTTCCGTTTCTTTCAATTAGATTTGCTACAGAGGACGAATGTGATCTTCATACTTTGATATTCGCTTCGATAGATTTTCAGAATATGTATTGTTGATTTAAATTATTACAATTGCGAAGAGTCAAGGTTCTCGGTTCGATTCTACTCCGCGTAGCGCGTTCGGTCGAGCCGGCTCGACGTTACATTGTAACGATTACTCGGCACAAGGCGTCGCGTCACATGAATGCGTTCTCCAAACCTCGCGAAGAAAAAAAGGGGCCAAAGGGTGGAGAACGGAGCAGTGGCTCCTTTGATTACGGCGGCGCGCGGATGGTTGTTATACTTAATTAGGAAAAACCGTGGCGATACTGTCGTTTTTCGCGTTGAAAAAAAAAAAAGAAACTGCCTCCTTCCCCTCTAATGAAACTGCGTCGAAAGGATTCTCGAAAAGGGGGCAAAAAGCAAGGAGGAAATTTCCATCCGTCTGTAGGAAAAAAACGCGAGGCTTTCGAGCCGGCAGATGAACTTTGAAGGGCCCTGTGCCAGAACCCGCGCTGATATTCTTTCCTTCTCGGCGATTCCGCGCGAATCACGAGGACGTCCCCGCAGATTTTCGTATTTCCCCGCGAATTATGCTAATTACCGGGCTCTCGGTGTCACGACACGAAACGAGGCGAGTGGTTTCGGCCGTTGCACGTTGTTTCGACTCCGAAGAAGAGCGCCTCGAGCGTTAATTTTCGTCTCGACGCAACTCGACTCGACTCCGGGGGGGAAAAAACGAGCGACAACCAGCTGGATGCCGCTGCCATCAGACGCCGACCACCGCGACGGCCCGACGACCGGCTCTCCGAAAGAAATCGATTTATCCGACTTGCCTCCTTCCCGATGCGATGCTGCGAGGTGCGACAATGCAACGGATACGCGCAAAGTCGGAACGTGAGAATCCATCGGCCGGTTGGAGGCGAAAACCTCGCGAATCGAGCACCTGTAATCTGTCCTTCACTGAGAACGTTAAACAAATTATTCTGACCGCTTCCAAAGCTCTTGATCTCATTTTGGCCGTTCGTCCACTGTCGCAACGCTATTGCAATTTAAGCTGCGTCTACACTATCTAACAAAACGATTTTGCTGTACAACATATTTCTACAATTTATTAGTAAATCATGTATTTAATACTGCAATTACACGTCCATAACAAATTTTATAACATTTCTTCTATCAACGGTTTCAAACGTTGAGGATGTTTAGGTGGGATGTTGAGGTGTTTAGATAGCAAGGTTATAAAACTTGTTAGAAAAAGAAAAAGAAAAATGTTATATATAACGCTTTTTATGTTATCTTGCGCCTAAGCTAGAGAACTTCGAGGTATAGTTCGCCGGGAGAAAGGTTTGCGACTTTCTTAGAGAACGTATTGGCGCATAGAAATTAATGAGCTCTAGGAGTTGGGGGCATTTAATAAAACCACGGACGATTTTGAAACAAAACATTAATTCGGAAACTGTTCTTCTACTGTCTAAAGATAAGAGTTTAAGCCTTTTCATAACAGGAAAATAATTATGATCCGCGACTAACATCTTTTCTCCTATCCTAAAAGCGACATATCTGAGAAAATTGTGCTTTTCTCTTTGTATACTGCAGGGACTTTTACTGGTATTTTCGGTTTCGGTATAAGTTCCTCACACTTTTATCAAAGATTGCCAGCGGTTAAATAAATGAATTTGTCCCCGTTTTGTAAGGTCGGTTCTCCAGATTGTATTATAGTTCGAAATCGTGCGATTTGGTCCGCTGCGGTTTGATGTCTGGCGCAGAAACACCCGCGGGTTTATCAGCATTCGCGGTACATATACGGCAGCAGGGTACTCGCATTTAAATCGACTCGAAATCGCGACTGTTGCAGACCGATGAAATTCACAACACGAAGATCCGATAAAATCGCTCGCAGCTATTTGCAACGTTGATTGTGTAGAAATGAAGCTCGATTGAAACGGGAGGTGGGGATGAACGGAAAATGCAGCCGCGTAGATAATTCAATAATTAACGAATGAAATGTAACTGGATATAATTAACGTTATATTCAATTATGCTCGGTGCACGCGTGTGCGTCGTACGCGTGTCAGTCGAAATTAGCCGAAAGAGCGAAGTTTCGTCAGCGATAGACTGATCGCGCGTTGTCAACACAGCGCGACGATTGCGGCAAACAAAGAGACACGAAAAGTTCGATTCCAAGGCTCTCGAAGCGTCGTTCATCCGTTATCTAACTTTCAGCTGCGCGTGATAAGTTCGCGTTTGATAAGTTCGGTGATCGAGATAGCGGCGAAGTTGGCGATAACAAACAGCGGAGGCGTTTTATTCGACGGCGTGACCGAGGAAAATTTGTTGGGAAGGTATCAGAGGTAGCGCGTCGATCCCTCGGTTGATTTCGATCTCGAAGCCCGGTGGCGTTGAATTAATCACGATCGGAAGAGCCTTTATCATTCTTTGTTCGCCCCCGACGAAAGGCAGTCCGATAAAAAGCCCGATCTCTCAATAGGAATTTCAAAGTCCACCAATAATTAACCGACGAGCGTCTAGTCGTTCCTTTGGTTCCATCGTCGCGTTTCTATCGCAAATTACACGCCGTCGAACGTGTCCCGAATCCTAGCCCTTAATGAATCATAATTTTCCGATCTGCCCGCTCTCTCCCTCTCGTTCCCTCTTCTCTTTTTCTCTCCCTCCTCGGAGAGTCGTTGAAAACGAGCACCGAGCCAACGCACAAATGTACCCCCAGCCACGGCAGGAATCGAGACAGGAAAAAAGTCGTGGGAAACCGGTGGAAAGTGGGTGGACCGGTCTCGCAAATGCGATATCTTGCTAACGAGCCAGTAATGCGCGGCGGCCCGAGCCAATAATTTCAATTTACCGGTAGCTGTTGGTGTCGAAGGTGGCGCGGCTACCCTGGCCAACACCGCCTATGAAAGGGGCGTGTTTCACACCCCTGCGGGTTACGTTTCTTGCCCTTCTGAACCCGGTACCTTTTTACAAATTTTCGCTTTGCTTTCTATCCTCGCTTTTTCACCGTCACGAGAGCCGAGTCTTTGTAACTAAGCTACGTCGGTCGGCTGACTCCAAATCTACTCGTTAACAAACTTACCGCTGGGTTCGAAGCTAAAAAAAAAAAAGAGTCAAAAGCGAATGGTTTAGTTAGTCTCGTTTTCGATACTCGTCCGCAAGCAAGATGGTGATCGAACGTTTTAATTAGCGCCGAGGGTAAACCAGAATGTCAGCAAGTCCCGGTGCGAGTGTCCGCGTTGCAAGATTTATTCGTCGGCCAGGTTCCGACCTGGAGGACATCGAAAATTCGTCATCGAGGATAACGCGCGCATGACATATCCCGCAGCGCGTTAATTAATGACGATAACTGGACTTGTAGGCACGCCGGAATGACGAGAGAGCGAGATCGTTCGAAAATAACGCACCTGTGGCCACCGACGCTCGGTGGCCAAGTTATCACTGCCTCTATAGAATTATTCGAACGCGAGTGGCTTCTATAAAATTATTCTCGGGTCGCGAGTCCGACTATAAATAACGGTTGCCACCGAAATCTACTTAACAGGGCTAACTATAGATGCATTTAATAGGAACGGGTGAACGGCTCCCGACGCGACGGGAACAGTCGTTGGTCTTTCCTCGACCCCCTTTTTTTTCCATTCCTCGATCCGGTGGCCCCCAGGGTACGATTTCCACTTTTCAGCCGAATTTCGCGGCACTCCGGCCGGGCACTCTCGACGACATCGACCATCTCATTAGGAAGCGACGTATCGACCTGGGAAATCGGCCTTACTCTCCACGGTTCTTGTCGTAATCAGTGCGTGGGCGGCGTCGCGGGACCCAGCCTGCGACTCATTACTCGCGAAATCCGCTCAGCCCCTGGGATCGTGTCGATCTTTACGAATCAAGGGGGCTCGAAGATCAAATTTGTGTCACTTAAGAGGATATTACCAGTCCACTTACCGATGGATTCGAAAGCTGGCGAAGGTGGGAAATGTGGGAAAAGATTTTTCTTCGCGCTAAAAACTCAGTGTCGATATCTTCAATCATTTCCGAAACTTCAGTGCGTGATAAAAAGATTGATCCACTTACAAGAAGAGCGCAAGACTTTCGGGTCACGGATTCAATATTGAAACTTTGAACACTGATAGATTTCGATATCCTGATTATAAATTACTATTTTTAGGGCCGATACTCAATATTTTTCAAGATATTCATAAATAAAATTTTAATACCGTTTACTAGTTTAATACGAGTTTACTCGTGTTTTCATGCTCGAACGAAAAAATAGCCAGCTGCACCTGATAGTTCTGGTTTGAAATAGCCGGTCAGCGATGTGTTAATCGCAATGCAGCGCAGTATTAAAATTTTATTTACGATTATTTTAAACAATATTGAGTAGCTGCTCCAATAATACAATATATTTATAAGCAAGATTTTTATATCTACCAGTGTTCAAAGTTTCAATTAAATTGATGACTCGAAGGTTTTGCGCTCTCCTTGTTAGATTTTTGGTGACTGTTCTAGAGCTACGAAATCAATTCCGTCAAAATTTATTTCTTTATTGCTAAAGTTTATTTAGTGTTTCATTCTTCCACAGTAGCCATTTATTTGTTTTTTATCGCATTTTTCGGTATTTTTTGCGTTTTTTATTTTTTACAACTTGGATAATTGATTTAAAAATCTGAAAAAATTCTGTACCATGTGCCTCGATAACTAGCATGTTCCTGATTTTTATCAGAATTTTTCATCCAATAGTGTAAGAGAAATTGGGGAAAAACGTGATTTTTTATTTTCACCCTTTACTACCCCCCAAGGAGAGATAGAGGGTTGAAATTGGTAAAAATGCTCCCGTTTGGATAAGCTATCGAATGACTCATTGCACATCGAATTTGGTTTAGGGGCACTTTTGACACCCTTATCCGGCTATACCCTTTTTTTTCCAAATGTAGAAATACCGCAATTAAAATCGCAGTTTTAATAAAACAGACAAAAGTTCTTTAAGAAACAAAGTCTTAAATCGCTTTTCATGAAAAATACTTTTAAAAAAAACTGCTCTTAATCTTCTTTTCATCCAAGAAACAAATTCCAACCGAATTTCGATTTACTTGTTTCACAGTTCACAGTTGTGACTATACTCCTGGCCATTCAACTGACCGTTCAAGGCCACTATTTTCTGTCACTTTCTTCGGAGAGAAATGACCCTACGAAGGTTTCTGCACCCCTGTGAAATATTATCTGTGTAGAAGTCTTCATGTCACAGAAAACACCGTCATGGAAACTACAAAAGGAAAATAGGCGCGTTGACTATCGTTTTGTTACGCACTGTACATTACAAATCCAACAAAAAATTGTTCTTATCGCAATACTTTAGATTTGAGATTATGGCTTAAAACAACAGCCATCCTTCCCAAAACAACCCAGTGATGGGTCAGCTTCAAAGATTTACCGCATCAGTTCCTGTAAATACAAAGTTACAGACTCTGGGGTGAGCACAGAGGCGGCAGACCACATATCTGCCTCGACAGGCACAATCTTTTCTCTCTCGGAGTAACGAAGAGGCGTTGCACGAGCGGGTGAAAAAGATGCGACGAAGAGAAACAAGAAGGAATAGCGAAAGAAGGGAAAAATGGGACGAGGAAGGGAAGCAGAAACGGGGCAGGGTGAAACAGTAACCGTGGCGAGCACATGGGACTCTGGGTTTAACCTTGACCCTCGCAGGAACCCGAAACTCACCACACCCTGAAGATGAACCGCCCTCGACCCTTCTCCGGCTTCTCGTGAATGTTTTAACTGCTTCTTTGATTTATCGAGGGTTTCCGATTTCTTATCGCGTCTTTCTTCTCGGAAGAAGTGCGGCGTTTCGAAGTCCCTTAATTTGCGATTCACTAGGAGCGAGTCGTTGCTAACGAGGAACTTGGTTTTCCAATCCCGGCGAATTGTTACGCCAATTCGGGACCTCGATTTTTCCCTCGGCACGCTCGTTTCGCTCGAATTAAAGCAGAGTGGCAAAGAAGCTTAGGTGTGCAGAGCCGCGCGCAAGAAAAAAGGAACGACGCTCTAATTATTCGGCAGATGAAAGCGAACAGAATATGCGTCGAAAGTCAAATAATTGCATTTCCAGCGAGCAACCGAAAAACGAAGTAGGTTAATTAAAACGAGCAGCGCGGCACGCGATCGCGATAATTCACAATTCATCTCGAAACATTATGTAAATACGATTCAATCGCGGTTTGTTTTCGCCGGCGACTCTCAGCTCCGCGCGGATCCCGGTAATCGCGGGCTTCTTCTTTCTCCCCATCTTTCGATCCATCTACGCGGAAGATTAAAAGCGTTCTCTTGGCGTTCGCGATTATTACGGGCCAACCGAGAGTAGCCCAGCTTTTTACATCATACCCGCCCAGAAAATTCCGGCCTTATCTCCTCCACAATTTTTCATTCTTCCCCTCCCTGTCTCCGCCATTCTCTCCGTCATCGAGCGACCAGCATTCAGCGCGCTCTTGCAAATTTTCAATCGCGTCGCGCGCTTTCGAATCGTTTCGAGCCGTTATCTGGATCTCGAAAAAGCTCAAAGCACAGCCCCTGCCAACGATCTGTCTTTTCACTTGGAGCTTGCGCGTTCTCTATCAGCGCGTTTACACCGTTTTCAATGTTTCCCTTTCAACCTTTACGCTCGGCTTCTCTCCGCTTTTAAATTTAACCGGTCAACCTCGTGAACCTATACAATGCAGCTTGATTAGAAAATATTTAGCCGTCCGTAACCGTGTTGGACCAACTGTCCATCAGATATCAGTAATGTTGTTAGTCTGATAATTTCTATTTTGAAAACATCCTAATTACTCATCTCTTAATCAGTAAGGGTCTAATTTCACTCTGTCCCCATTAAACACTGTTATATGTATATACAGCTCTCCAAAAATGCGCAAACCCTCTGATCTTATTCGTAAGATCTCTCTCTCTCTCTGTCTCTGTCTCTCTCTCTCTCTGTCTCTCTCTCTCTCTCTCTCTCTCTCTCTCTCTCTCTCTCTCTCTCTCTCTCTCTCTCTCTCTCTTTCATTCCTGTATTACTAATAATCTGTAGTACTAATAATCTATATTTGTAAAATATATACATTGGGAAAAAACCAATTATTTCTCGCTCAACTATGCAATTAAACAGTTTCAAAGGAAACAATGAATTGTCTGCTTCATTTAGAATTTTCGCGAGATTAGAAAAAGAACCTTTAATTTGTAATTTGAATAACGAAGTAAATTCTGATTCTATTACGGCAGTCGAACCGCGTGAACAAAACGCAAATGTGGTACCTACTAGCTTTAATACAATTTTTAATTATTTCAAAAGAGAAGCAGTGAACAAAATTTTACTTTATAATGCTTTGTTATAAACGCTGATACAAAACCTTGCAGCAGCACCTAAATCCCTCCCTTAATTCAGTCCTGATTATAACATAATCGGCCGGATATCCAACAATAGTTCACACCTGCGTACAGAATATGTAGATCGCGAGATATTTAACAATGCTCAGATTCCTTGAAACAAATATGGTCTCGTGAAACATCCACTCACCAATGTCGTTTTTCCGTGCGATTTGCAGGTCCAGAAAACAGCTGTCCCAGGAACGAAGGTCACCGGCCATGGAATATAAATAATTAGTCCGCCGCTTATGGACCGTCAGCCAGCCATGGGTCCGCTGGAACGCGCGCACCGGTCGCAAGGATCCACGGTTCTACTTGGAAATCGGCCTTTGTGCGAACACGTGCGGCCGCAGCCTGCCTATTTCCTTCTGTAACTGGCCTCTTTCCCCCTCGGCGGACGTGTTCGCGGACACCAAAGGACCTCCGGGAAATACCCGAGCGGTTGGTGGTCGGAAAATCCTTCAAGAAGCTTTTTGGGCAACGTCTGGTTCGTATCGAGGACTTCCCGCGTTCCTTTTATAGGCGCGCTTAGTTTACGACAGGATTTTCCAAATGTGGAACAACTGCTGGGAAACGGTCGAGTAACTATACACGTGCTAACAACCATTGCCACGAGGCTGAACAAGGTTTTTTCCAAACAAGAACATCGCGCACTTTACGTATTGTTGAATCGAGTCTCCATTCGTTTCGCTTAGAGCTTAGACTACTTTTATCAAGCTGTCTTAACGATAATATGCAGTAGAACCTCGTTTATAATTAAATATTATTATCATTCAGGATTTTAATTATTTAATGCTGTCAGGGCCGTATTTATACTTTTGGAGGCCCTAGGCACATTATGAGGCCGCAAAAGAACAAGTCGTATTTAATTTAATCAAATTCATTCACATTTTTTTCATGTTTATTTAAAGTAAAGGTCAATAATTCCATAATAACTTATTTTAATTAAATAAAAATAACAGACTATTGATACACATATACAAGGTGTTCCCGTTAAGTTATGCCACCATTTTTTAGGCATTTCCGGTAGTGCAATTAAAAAATGTTTCAGACAAAAATTTATCAATACTCGGTCGACTACATGTTTGCATATTCTGAAATCTCAAAAATTGCTTTTTACTCCTAAGAACTTGATTCGTATTGGTTGTTCCACTTTAACCCAGTGTGCGCGGCTCCATAAGATCCAATTGTTTATCAAATTTTCTCTTCGCTTCACCGCACTTCACCATAGTGCCCGTTAATGTTAATTATAACTTCAATTGTGATGAAAAAACAAAAGATCTGTTTCAGAATTCATCGACTCACCCCTTCGACGATGTCTGCAATTTTCAGACAATGTCCAAAGAAGTTCCAGAAGCGTACGGGCCACGGATCGAGGACAAGAGATTGTTTAAAATTTTTCAAACAATTCATTTTGCAACGAACGAAAGGAGGGAGTTCGGCGGAGAAAAGAGAATCGCGAGGAGCAGCAATTCCTTCGGACGTCGAGACGAAGAAGGCAGCAGGTATTCTTTTTAAGGCGGAACACTTTACTACTGGTGCTCGTTCCACGCTGGTAATGGAGAATCCCCCAGCCGCCCCGAGGAATTAATTCGGGGCTAACGCCGAGACACTCCCCGATATCGAGTCACTTGCCTCCACGGACTCCCCCGTCTTAGTATCTGCTTACCACCCTCTTGGTTAGCTTTTCGTTGTACTTTAGCCACTTTAACCGGAGTCCACCTTCATTCTCCTTTCTTTCGCCGGTCGTCAGGACGATTTCTAATTCACCTCCCAATTTCCCCGACGATCCTCGAACTCGCGTTTCACTGGGTCAATTCCAAAGAAAGGGAAACCTTTCTTTCGCGCACCGTTTGCGTTCGCGATTTCCGCGACGATAGTTTCTGTACTACTCTCGTTTCGCCTCGGTTTTCGTCGTTAAATCGTATCTTTAAGCGACTCGGGGCTTTGTATCTTTGGGAAAGCGGTTCTCCGAATGAAAAGCGAGCTTCTGGCGACGTTTCATCAAAACCGAAGAATCCTCGGGAGTCTCGCGCGCGCACCCGGACGTTTTTAATTAGCTCGAAAAGAAATCGTTGTGGGTGGAAGACAGAGTGCAGCCGCCTAAATACGTAATTAAAAGCCCCGTTGAATTTCAACGGTTACCGAAGCCGAGGGTGTAATTGCCGCGCGATTCACGGAGGCGAACCGTGCAAAATTATATTGTCGCCGAGCGCCGCGAAAATCGGTCCCGGAACCGTATAGGACGACGCAACGTCTGCTTTTTCGTCGCGGTTTCACGAGATTCTTGGCACGATTCCTCGTCCCTTCGTCCGCCCTCGCGGAAAGAGCCCTTTGCCTCTTTATTCGTCCCCCACGGGTGAAACGATCGCGCGGCTACACCGACAACCGAGAGCCACGCTCGAATCGCTCCTCGAACGATCGAGTCATTGATAGCAGTCGCGGGGGATTGGATTGAAATGAAGGGATGAAACGCAGTTTTGCATGCGAGCGCTGCAAGGAACGGCAGATTGTTTATTGCAGCAGAACCTCGATTAACCGGCTTGATTTTCGAGTCAAAAGTGAAGCATTTTTTTTTTTTCAATATAAAGCAATTGGTGTTGGTATAAACTACAGCTATAAATATTCGGCTATTCGAAGTGCAGTAGAACCTCGATTATACGATCCTCAGTTACCCTCAATTTTTTTTAACTAGGATTCCAATTATTAAATGCATTAGATGTAAAGATACATTAGAACTTTCAGTAAAATTTAAACGATGCTTCTAGAATTTTCCACTGATTATTAGCATTTTATATTAGAATGTTTGTAATTCTAGTTTGAATGTTCGAACATTATTCGAATAATTAGGAGTATTAGAATATTCGAATATTTCAATAATATGTGAAAAAATATTTTACGTTTAGACTCGCAATCGATAAAATAGTACAAAATTCGAACACTTATGAATATTCGAATACTCGTAATTACTCGAATAATCGAATAGGTACTTATTATTCGAATGCTCGGAATTATTTGAATAATCAAATAGGTACATACTTCTTATTATTCGAATACTTCTTACTGTTCGAATAATATTCAAACATACTAATTGTTTGAATCTCAAATTTGAATTCTACTGGTATTCGAATATTCAAATATTTAAAACATTCGTATATTCAAATATTCATAACAATCCTACTATAAACGATTGTGGTTGCCTAACATTCAAACAAAATTTCGCTATATTCCTCAATAATTATGTAGTAACAATAAATGTTTTTATAAATTCAGACTATTATGCGGAACGTAGAAGGTTTAACTCCTTGTTCAACCACTTTTTTAGGCTACAGGTATATAAATTGTCTTAAATAGTAGATAAAACAATTTAAAACATTTACTTATTAATTGCATAAGATCAAAAAATAATGTAGTAGCTTTACGGTTATCGAAAATTCCTTCAACTTTTCTTTTCTTTATTTTTAATAACCTAACAACGTTAATAGTTAATTCCAATATTTAGGACATAAATTCCTATCAGAAGTGTCACACGTTATTATATGTAGAACGAAGGGTTAATATACCAAATAGTCAAATCTGGTTGAGCAGATTTTTGCAAAATGTGAAATTACAGTATTTGTTGTTAGATTACCAGCATACTCGATGCAGGATCTGTAATGTACAGGATTGTTCGCAGATTGACGACAGAAATCTGTTGACGGACCTGCTGTTGGCCTGACAGCAGATTAGTAGCAGAATTCAAACAGACACTGCTGCCAATATCGCAACAGATTCTGTTAGCAGGACCTGCTCGGTTTCTGACGCCAATCTGCTTCCCGATCTGATAATACAGGCCCTGTTTACAAAACGCCGCCAATAACTGATAGCTCAAGGTTTATTTTAAGTGATTACAGTATTCTCTCGCTATAAGCTCGCCATTTTCGTCGCTTCATCGAGCCACTCTTCAATTTCACTGTAATCATTGACGACTTATAAAAAACTGTCGATTCCATTATGCAATTACCTTCACGAACATGTGCCTTATACATACTATTGCTCCATGAAGCGACGAAAACGGCGAGCTTATAGTGAGAGAATACTGTATTTACTTTTATTATTAATTTACTTACTTTGGGACAAAGCGTTTGGCATAAAAACAGCTTTAATACAGAATAGAAAACAAAAATAAAATATAAAAATTCGAACAAGAAAAAACAGAAAAGAAGAATTAAATTAATAAGAATAAATATAGTGTGAAATAGAATAACAGTATGCAGAAACCAAGATTACCAAAAAGAAAGCAAATTATCCCTAACGCATCAAATAATTAAACTCCAGGCTAATATGTAGAAAGCGGGAATAGTTACAGGCTGGTTCAGACACGTTTTAGTCGAGTGGCAAGTAGCTACATTATTTTACTAAATTGCTCGACTAAATGTTCGTTTTCATACACAGTAAATTACTCAAACACTTGCCACTCGACTAAATTACTAAACGTGCTGTTTCAGCCTTAAGAGATAGTTAATCAAGGTTCTGCTGTAAGTACTTCATTTTTCCAACGTCTTTCCTTCGCTGCGCAAAAAAAAAATAAAGCTCTGCGTTCGTTTTTAAAATACGCATAATTGTGAAAACTGCATTGATGACCCAGTGCGACCAGGGTGCCTCCCAGATGCTCCCGGAGAGCATCTTTAGTCGCTTTTGCGCGCGCGAAACAGACGACGGCGTAGCTCTCGTCGAGGGGGGCGAGGAATCGGTGGAGACCTCTAGGGTGGGCGAGAAACGACGGCAGGAGAAAGAGAGGGAAATTGAAAGATGGCGCCACGCGTGCATGCGCGAGAGAGACGGCGGTAGACGGCAGGGTGACGGGAAACAGAGACGCAGCGACATCCACTTCCTTCTCTCGGTTCGTCGAGGCTGACCGAGACGAAACGTCCGAATCCGATCGTCAAATGGTTCAGTTGTGCGCGAGACACTTTTCGTGACGCTTGTCGGTGGTGGATACTTCTTTCGTCCTCCGGCAAATATTCGCGAGCGGCTCGCCGATAACCACCAGGTTTCCCCGGTTCTGTTGCATCAGCATCCGACTCGTCGGTCCAGGACGACCGGGTCGCCGCGCCGTGTTCCGAAGATAGACGGCCGTGTGCTTTTGTTTCTCGTGATTTCCGAGTCGAAAGTGTACCTCGTGAACCTTACCTGCGGCGGTGATCCGTGCACGCGGGGCGATTCTCGCGAGAGCAGACGCGGCGGGCAGACACAGGACGGAAGAGAGAGAGGAGACAGGGTATTTTGGACGCAAATCGATCGGTCGAGGCCGCTGAGCCACTCTGGTTCGCGCCATGTGACCGGTCAAAGACCACTCGCTACGAGATTCGAGGTTAGAAACGTCGAGATTAACGTTCCCGAATCGGCTTTTGTCTCGTGCTCGTTGGTTCCTATGAAAGTGTCGCGAATCTTCTTTCTAGTAAACTTAAATATCGCGATCGTTCTACTTTAAGAGACCATTTTTACTGTCGACGAACCGTGCACGAGCCGACCAGAATAAAACAGTAAAAGGTCTTCTAATGAAAAGTGTAATTTCAAATTAATGGAAACTCTTCTGTTTTATAAAATGCCTTAATTTTTGTTCAAATTACAAATATTTACAATTTTCAAGTGACGCACAATATTTAATAAATGACTGCTTCGGGTCTTCTTCTACAAAATCAGCAAACTTCTCGCGTTAATAGAACCGCTAAAATATTGCACATATTATCGAACAGTCAGAAACATACGATAATGATAAAACACTATCAGTACGTCCTCTTTGTTTCGTGCGCGGCCCGTGAGTAACAAATGGTCCCTAAATCGTTTGTAATCGAGCCACTACAGTGTTTTCATATACAGGTAAGAATCCCATTAGCAACAATTTTTTAGTATATAATTAGATACAAATATACTTTAAAGTAAATTCGCAGTACATAGTCTAGTAAAGTCGAGTATACAGAACATCCGAAGTCAAACGACGAAACTTTGTCATTATGTTGCAGCGAAGCAAGGTCAGTTTATCTAATCTGTTTACTGGGACTACGTTTACTATTTAAAATGACTAAAGTTGTTTGGTGTAACATAGCCTTTGTGCTATGTAATTTTGACCCTTTGTACGTGGATGTTGGAGATTTTCCGTATAGTTTGTTCCGCGGAAGGAACAATCTAATTCGATGAATTAATTTCACGCGTGTATTTCTGAAATTTATTTTTTAATCCTATCCTATTATTGACGCAAATTATTGAAATGTGATCACGAAGCAGGGTTACCAACTTGAAATATTAGGAATAAGCCAAAAAGTACTTAAAAAAAGCCAAACATATACGAAAATATTTTTATTCATTAAATTTACAAGAAAAGTTCGAAATCTAAGTTTTCTTCATTGAAATTACTTTTGTAAACTGTTTTTGTTGTCAAGTTTTCAAGCATTTGTTGGGATACAGTAAAATCTTTACAATATTTATTTGAGACCAATAGTTCTTGGTTCTGCCCTAATTCTTATAATAGAATCCAGAAGTTTCTGTTTTGGGCTTTTATTTTAACAGAGGATACAAGAGAAAAAATTCTCTCAACTATAGCGTTGCTTACTAGAGCAAATGTGACTAGTTCCTTAAATCCCTGATACTGCAATACGCCTATCCAAAATTGTTCCGTGTCTGTAGGAAGCCGAAGACCATCTTTCTTAAATATAGGTTCTTCTTTCCAACCTAAACGATGGTACGATGGAAGATTGAGAAAAGATTTTAAAGAAAGGATTATAAAAAAGGCTAAGAAGCCAAATGAATTTTCTAACGCCAACCGAATTAAAAAAAGCCAGATTTCTAGAATGGGCATTAAAAAAAAACAAATTAGTAACCCTGTCGCGAAGACTAGGGACAGTGCGTTTGAAATCGATAGAACCGAAAACCAGATTCACGAACGGTCGGGAACGGATCGGTCGGTATCTGAGAGATAGTTTTCCCAGTGGCGGGCCGCGCGGTTCGTGTCCGCGAAGGGGAAAGCCGGCTGGTGCGCGGCGAGTGTCGTTGTCTCCTCGGGTCAGATGTAAAAATAAAAAGCAGACGCGTCTCAAGGCTATCTGACCGTGTATTGTCTCTGCCAGGACCGTAAAATCGCACGTCCGTCTCCCGCACAGTTTTCTTTTCCGCGTGTTCCGCCGATACGCTGCGACCGCCGCGCCTCTTATCGCGCTCTTTCGACGCGCGCGTGTGGGCTAAGTTCAGGGAGCAACGAGTCTCAAGGTGAAACGCTGGTCGACGCTCCTTTTTTTTCCTTCGAACGCCCGGAAAATTGTGCTTCGAACGATCGCCGAGGAAGACGATTGCCCCCCCCCCCCTCGTCTTCGAGGGAGTTTATCGTGGAAGGTTATTGCTGTGTAAACTTCGGGACGCGAACCGCTTAATTGCTCTGTCGATAAATTCGCTGAACGGGCGAACGCGGGTAAACGATCTTGTTGCGTTTGCCCGCCTTTGGACTGTTCCTGCAAATTCCTCTCCGCCGCATTCTCTCTGCCGAGACGGGAAACAGAAGAACGTAGCGAACAAGGGATGGAACGGAAAGCGATCGTTCGTGCGTGAAATTCCCTTGGAACGTATTCGAAGGAAGACAAACAAGTCGACGGACCGCCTCTCTCTCTGTGTACCGACCGGTACGCCTCTTGCAATTTGGTCGAACGATCGTTCGATAGCGACGAAGGCTAACGGTTACGTGTTTCCGAACGTTTCGATACGATATCTGCGCCACGGTCAACGCTTGGGCGATCCCCGCGCGAAAATTCTTTCCTCAAACTGCGACCAACATTGTTGCACGTGTACCTCTCGCGAGCCACGTGTTCGAGGAGGAAAGAGGTCTCTGATGTGCCTTCGCGATCCCCGTACTTATCGAGAACTACATACATACATATATATAGACAGTTTAGGTTTAGATTGTCACCCTATAAGCGACGTCTTTCAAGATTATTGCGTTTCTAAGGAAAAATTAAATTTCTTTTTTATAATTGGTGAACGATATCACTAGCAATCTTTACTAGTATTTTATGTAAATCGTTTATTATTTATAACCATTTACTATGTTTCAGATCTTGTTGTGACTTTTAAGGTATTCCTGAAAGATGAATAATTAATCCTCCACTGGAAGATTTGGTACAGTAATCGGGTAAAATTTGTCTACAATTAGAATGTTATAAAAATTGTACGGTATTGTTCAAAATTCCGTTTATAAGGTGTAGAAATGAGTTCTTTTCGACGAATTTCTTCACACAATTAGAATAGTCATTTTTAAGTGGGTATGCCGGGGTCACGATGTTAATTAAATTAGAAATTAATAATGGAGAGCGTTATGAACTATTCATACATTATACATAACTCCATTTCTGTAAAGACCACACAGTATTCCTATTACAATACTGTTAAATAACTAATGCTAATAGTGTACCACTTAAGGGTTAAAAATTGTTTGCTAAAAAAAATTGCGTAAGATCATAGATAATAAGCATCTCAATGTTTGAAAAATTCGATTTTTTTCTTGATAGTTTTTGTTTTAGTCGCAAATCCGAAAGAATTCTAGAACTCATAGATATTGAGCATTATTTATTGTGTAGTATTTACTGTGAAGAATCTCGTCAATTTATATGCTGGCTATGGAATATAATCCTTGTCGTCGAACCGCAGAATTTTTATCACGGTCTACGTTATTTCAAGCTTTTGCTATTGCTACACTGTTCCGTAGCAATAAACGGGTGTACTCGATCTTTTAATACTTTGTATTCAGAACATGAAGACTGGAAACACAATCTTATAGTCAACCGACAAAATAATGTTAGTAGGATAGATATGGTGTGTAGTCCGTGAGAGATAACGCGGACTTATCGAGATCGAGATTCGCCTAACGAAACCTTGACAACCGTAAATTCGGTTAAACCGCGTTTTTTAGTCTAATATTGTTATTTGGAAATTTGCGTTTGTATTTGACTATCGATTTTTACAGTATTTGTTGTTAGATTGGTAGCAAATTTAATGCAGGACCTGTAATGTACAGAACTGTTAGCAGATTGGCGATAGAAACCCTATTGGCAGACCTGCTGCTGTCCTGACGGCAGAATGGCAGCAGAATTTAAACAGATTGCTGCCAACTAAAAAGTCACTATAATTGATATTATAGTATGTATACATTACACTATATATTACAATGTGTCATATATGTTCATATAGTGTAATAAAGACGTTTAATAATAATAATAATAATTTTACAACAGGTTCTGTTAGGATTTGTTCTGTTTCTGACGCCAATCTGCTTCTCGATTTGATAATACAGATAAAACATATGGCAACGTTTTTGGTGGGAAAGTCTGCTAAATTTACTGCCAATTTAGCGACAAATAACTACCAGGGGAGCTAGCTATCTATGGATCTAAGTAGACGTTTGTTTTTTAGAATTTGTGCGAAAATAAAGTACAGCCCAGATTAATCAGAAGTTTAAGGGAAACTGTTAGGACTCGTTTGCTCGAAGACGCCAGAGAAAAGTACCCATGGAGCATGCTGCGTAATGATTGAAAACTGAAGAAACTGGCTAGTCTGGTCCAAGGTTAACAGATTGAGTGCGTTGTATAATAGCCACGCTGCTCGATTCAGGGCCGTAAAAGTCGGGCACTCGCACACTACACCACGATCTATTTTTACTTTCAATTTGGATATGTGAAACGTGAAAATGTCAACGTTTCAGCAATTACATTCGACTTGAAATATCACAATTTTATAAATGAAATTGTAACTTGAAACATTTACCTTAAACAATTTTTAGAAAACTTATTAAATTTATAGAATTGCCTTTAGAAAATTATCGTGAATAACTCGTGACAAGTTCTCAATCTAACTTCTCGAATCTTTTAAACAGTCTACTTCAAATAATTCTGTGTTTTCTAGCATCTCTCGATTTTTATCCTATTCCGTAGCTTTTTGTGAAAGTAAAAAAGTTCGTTGAAACGTAAAGGGAGGGTAACTTTGCTTTATCGAATTTGCTTATCGGTATAGGAAACCGTACGGTTGGTATTTACAGAGCAACCGATAATTCAGGTTACATCTCACTCAGTTCGTTGTGCTCTGCAACACAGTGAGTCATTGGCGTGACTCAAAAGGACAGGAAATCTTGTTTGTCGAAAAACCAACCGATTTTTTTTTTTCTATCTGCTTATTCGGTATCTGTTACTTTCCGCTCTTTCTATTACTGGTTGTGCAAGTATAGAGCACAGAACTGACACAAAATGCAAGATTACGTGATTGCTAACGCGGCACATTCCGTAATCTGGAACAAATATAAATTTCTCTCGTGATTAGATAATGTTATGTGACAGAAGGGAAATGTGGTATTCACCACCGGAAGGAACGATTTATTAACGGTCGCTTATCGACGTTCTCGTTCGTCAAAGAAAAAAAAAGGAACATTGTATATCGATATAGGGATTCTAGAATATTTTGCGAGATACGTGGAAAACTCTGAACGTCGAAAATATGGACGAACAGCACGAAACAGGTCCACTTTTGGCGATGACGCATTCCGGAGGCATACATTTCGTGCCCAAAGCCCCTTATCATTCTCCTGTCCGGTGTAGAGTTGTTAGACGACTGGACGGAGAACTGATAAGGGCCCGAGGGTCACAGAATCATCGTGGGACCTTGGCTCTACACAGGATATATCTTAAGTAGCCTAGTTATTAAATTATTGTGATGGTTTTATGTACTCTGCTGAATAATAAATTACTAATTACTTGTCAATAAAATGTTCATCAGTCAATACCCTTTCATATCTATTTGTAAGTAGTGTTTAAATAGGATCGAATAAATTCAGTTGAAAATATGTCTCTTTATTGTAGCAAATAAATAATAAAAAAATACTTCTAACACACGCATACTTGCATTCACACATAATTCTATGCATTTCGTTTCCTTGGATGAAAATAAATAGAATAACAATCGTTAACGACTACCGCACAGTTTATGTTCAACGCGTTGAGCAAAAATTTTGAAAATTCTAAAAACAGTTGAAATCACATTCAAGTTTCGACACTTTTCGACGCAGTATGTTCTATCTCATAGTTCGGATTAATTTGAATTATTTGTCTCGGAGTATTTTCGATCTTTCTCGAAGAATTTTGTACTATTAAAATTTGCTTTGTATCCTCTTTGTCTGCCAAAATTTGACTAACTCCCATAAATTTGAGCGCAGGTATTGTTTTAATCAACGTCGCGTTAGAAATCAAGTTTGTATTGTAGTCCACTTTTGGAAATATAACAGGGTTTTTAACAGATGACAAAGATAACTTCTTTTTTGGCACGACGGGTAATTCCGTCGAAGAGAACGATCGTTTCGCGGAAGATGCAAGCGGCGGCGGGTTAGTCGTCAAATCCGCATTCAACGGTATTATTTTAGTGCCCAATACTATACCGTTCCCTATAAAAAATACGCAAATGTAAATACGAATCAATGAATCGCGTTGAAATTAACTGTTTCTACTCCAGATACCTTTCTGCATCGCTTTTGTTACGGGACAGTCTTTATGAGCCAGTAGAAGCGTTTTCAACTTTGCGACTTCAGCCCGCAACACTTTTATTTCCATTTGCAGCGCCACGTTTGTTTCATTCACGTTCGCAACAGTCCTTTCGAGTTGTTGTATCCACGCTTTTCTTTTCGCTCTTGCGCGCATCGAGCTGGCGCGATTTCTTTCCAGAGTCTGCTTCTTTTTTATCTGATCTTCTTTTTCGTCTCGATTTTCTTTCTTAGAATTGTTCAACTGACATTTCCCAGAGTTATCGTTCGGCTTTTGATTCTGCAAACCTGTACTCTTTGTCAACGCCTGTTTCAGTCTCTGCAATCGCAATATCACACAAAATGTAGTTTCGTAAAGAAGCAGTCCTTCACTGAAAGGAAAGTATTAGTAAGTATAAAATACCATTTTAGCTAGAGACAGTCGAGAACTTGGTAGTTTCGTGAGTTCCATTTTCGCGGTGCATTGTAAAGGAGGTTCAGTCTTTATGACGACCGTTTGTTGCTTTAATAGCTGAGTACTTGCGTTGGCAGAATTGCAGACTGGAATAGCAGACAGCTGCATTAGTTTCCCATCCGCTGTTTTCAATAGTAACTGAACTTCCTCACCATTTATTGACCTTAAAAAAAATATGCTTCACGTTGCAGAATATTCAATGCACAAAGAATTAACGTTATTAATTTACTCACAATTGAGGAGTAGACGGTTCTTGCAAAACCCTCGGTAAAATCGATGTATTTGTAACATGGTCAATAATGTTTTCAGAGAGCGTCTCATTTTTATCCGTAGTTAATTTATCCTTTAGTAAACTATGCTCGTCGGTCTCAGTGAGCTTGACGTTACTACAGACTTCTGCGTCGATGGCAGATCTTTCCTCTGTACTTTTCTCTGATATTGAAATGCTACTGGTACAATCTTGAATGCTGCTATCTGATAACATTTGGTTGTTGCCAGATAGAACGTCGGCTATGTGAGGGAATATATGAGGCGTGTGCAGAGTATCGTCCGTAATTCCAACCTAAAGAAATATTTATAAGTAAAATATCGATTTGTTTGAAATATTCTCATACTCAAGTTGCGTATTTAAGTATTTACCTCCGGTACGGATAATGTGCCAGTGTTTCCCGACTCTACAGCTCTCCGAAATGTTTCTTCGAAGGGATTCACATTTTGTAAATCTTGGAACAGTCCAACCTCCTCGCAATTTCTAATAAAGCGTGTCGGGGTTGGTGTTTGATCTGCTGTAAATTTGTCATTATTCGTGTTAGTGATAAAAATGAAAATTCGAGTAAATTAAATATAATCCTTACCTATAAAACCAGTGTTCTTGGAACTGTTCCCTAAATTAAGCATCATGTCGTGCTTCCTCTTATGCATTATTAACTGATCTTCATTTGTAAAACTCTGCGAATATGAAGAAATATCAATAAAAGCTGACAAAAAGAATAACGACGAACAATAAATTTTACCATATTGCAACCAGACGACGAACAAGCGAAAGGTTTCTCGGTATCTGCCATTATAAATCCGCGGTACGAGAAACCTTACGAGAGTTTAAAGGCGATACAGTGCAAAATAAAAACAAAGTTGTAAAGGATCGTGGTAGAATGTAACACGTTGAAGTTCATAATCCTTTCCTAGTTTCCCGTCTGGGTGGCACATTTTCTATAAAAGCAGTAATTATCGATTGCTCTTCAAGTTATTAAAAGTTAAGCAAACGGAAGTGAAACAATAATACGAGGATTCGAACAAGTTTTGAAGTTTCGATTGGAATCAGCTGTTTTCACATTGAATCGATACACTGTTATTACACAGATGCGAAAGTAGAGCGCTGCACAATCTTTGTCTAGGGACATTTCATTGTTCCTGACTAGTAAAATCAAGGAAATGTTTTATGTAATGTTTCCTAATAATTGTTTTAATAAATGTTTTATATAAATGTTTTAGTAATAATTGATCCTATATTTGGATCAAAGATACGAAGCTCTATCACGTACCTGAATGTAGACGCAAATTATATATTTGTCTGTTTTTTCTAATTAAAAAGTTCACGACATTAGTATAGACTTTAAAAATAACTTTGCAATGCTCTAAAGTTGTAAAAATTGTTTATTTATTGCTGAAATTGCAATTAGAAAATTGTATAAAATATACCGGCATCCAGCGCCATCTAGCGGAAGACGCAAATTCGACTGTTTTATGCGACCTTATCGGTGATCCTAATACCAGGTGTAAAAATATTAGGAGTCAGAAATCAAAGTTGGTGGTACGATTCTTCATTCTTGTCGCATGTGTCTTTAAAATCCTCTCTTTTTTAAACAAAAACTTTTTTTTTCTAATTCACTCGAAATGGGAACATCAATTATTTCGGATCAAATCACCGGAAAAAGTTGTTACTAAAAAAAGAATAAAAGATACTATTTACAATCTTACCTATACTTTCAAAGTGTTTTTTTGCCGATAAAAAAAATATCGGTTTGGCACCCCGGCTCCCGGTGAGAATATGGGGGATTCAGGTCCCATCCTCTAGTAAAGGGAGGGAAGTTCCCTTCCCCCTAAAAGGGAATTGAGTGATCTGTTCAGTGCCTCATTCTCCCTTAGGGGTGGTTAGGGGCGGTGCGTGGGGATATTTTTCCGCACTCACCGGCTCCCCGCAGCGGTATGTCTAGGAATGCTGATTTCCTACCTATATACGTACAATGTACAGTGACTATTCTTATAAGACTCCCCATCTGTCCGTTTTCGAGGGTCATGAATCTGTGCCTCGAAACGAGCGCCATCTGATCCATCCCAGTATAAAAGTATGAAACACTTTCGCATCGTAGCAATTGACCGTAGTTTGACGGTAACAGAAGAGTGCCTGTTTTATCAGTCTACCTTTTACGTCCCACCGTCACCTCCCACTTTGCGTCCGCGCAACCTGCATTTCCAACCATACCCAACTGCTTCTATCCCACGGACTTAGGAATATAGGGACTGGGCATAGGTAGTACCAGGTAGTACCTATTAGGTACGCGAGGTACAGAGTATTACAGAGGCGAAAGTCTTTTGTTCTCGGTGTCCCCGATTTTAGGGGACGCCTTGAAAACAGCGTTGCCACTTCTTCATGAACGTATATCTCCATTGCCTTTCACCCATCAGTGGTGGAAAGAGGAAAGAGAGATGTTAGAGCAACAGTGGAAAGCGCGGAAATATTTGAAGCGTAGTTTGTAACTACATGATATTAATCACGTTATGTTAAAAATGTATACACATTCGAATTTTTAAGTATTTATATTTACGTACATCGTACTAAAAGGTGAAATTACACATAAATATTACATCAATGTACAATTTTATGTTACATATATGCATACATACATATATTACAGTATTCTTAATCTGTGGATAATATATAGAAATATAAAAGGAGCAAATCCTATGCTCCTAATACAATTGCGAAATCCGAAGCTGGAAAAATTTGGCGGGTAAATAGTTTGAGATACCTCCTCGCATATTCTATGCTCCTGATACAAATGCGGAATCCGTAACTGGAAAAAATGTGTGGGATACCTCTTCGCATATTCTATGCTCCTGATACAAATGCGGAATCCGGAGCTGGAAAAATTGTTTGGGATACCTCCTCGCATGTTCTATACTCCTGATACAAATGCTAAATCCGGAGCTGGAAAAATGTGGCGGGAAAATGGTTTGGGATACCTCTTCGCATATTTTATGCTCCTGATACAAATGCGGAATCTGGAAATGGAAAGATTGTGCGGAATACCTCCTTGCATATTCTATGCTCTTGATACAAATGCGGAATCCGGAACTGGGAAGATTGTGTGGGTAAATGGTTTGAGATACCTCCTCGCATATTTTATGCTCCTGATACAAATGCGGAATCCGGGGCTGGAAAAATTGTTTGGGATACCTCCTCGCATGTTCTATGCTCCTGATACAAATGTGGAATCCGGTGCTGGAAAAATGTGGCGGGAAAATGGTTTGAGATACCTCCTCGTATATTATATGCTCCTGATACAAATGCGGAATCCGGAGCTGGGAAAATGTGGCGGGAAAATGGTTTGGAATACCTCCTCGCATATTCTATGCTCCTGATACAATTGCGGAATCCAAAACTGGAAATGTTTGGCGGATAACATTTTCGAATAGCTACTTCCATATTATGTTCTCCTGATAAAAAGATAGAATTTCGGGCTGAATCCCTTTCGACGGTTAATTTCAGTTGGAAAATATTTAAGATATTTTCTTTTGAAATTTAGAGCAAGGATATGCATTAGGAAACTTGAAATAAGAAATACTAAAGTTTCTATATACACTTATTCCATTTTATTTAAAAATACTAAACTATGTTATACACGAGTATACCTTACAATAATAGTAACATTATACATTATTAATAGTTACAATTTATAGAATTTAGTATAAATAAATAAATACATTACTTAGTAAGGAATTAATGTTATAATTACATTGTACTAATATATTATAATGAAACCAAATTATATTAAACTAATACATACTATATTAAGGTTAACATGATATAAATTAAGTTGACCTAAAAATTAAATTGACCTAAATATATATAGTATAATATATTATACAATTACAAATAATAATTATAACTATATAACATACAATTATAAACAGTAATTATAAAGAATGAATACATTATTTTCAATGCTGCATCTGTAAAAAAAAAAAAGAAATAAAAGATAATTAGTAATATTTATATTAAGTAAGAAACTATAATAGATCAATTAATATTAATTCTTTGCACTCAAAAATTAGAAATTAAAGTTAGAAAGGAAGTTATAAAGAAATCATTATCGAATAAATGGAAATGCCTTCGAAAACGCATTGTAAATGGATTTCTTTCATTAAAAAATAAGGTGCAAGAGTGACGTACCTGAATTTCAACTCCAGTTGCTGATAGTTCCTGATTGCGAAGAATAGAACCAATTCGCAGCAATCAGCATTAAGTCCGCTGTGGTCTTCTCCGGCAGTGCGAAGCTGCAACACTCTTCGAAGTACAATCACGAGGTGCGTTTCGTTGAGCCGTGAAGCGATTTACACCCTGTATATTCTTCGATCTTTTTGAGTTGCAGACATGTAACATGGTTTGCTAAATTTATGTCTTATGTAATTGTCCTGCCTATTTAATGTTTCGCATTTACTTTTATGATAAAAGCGTAGTTTTAAATAAATTTTGATAATAAACGTTATTAATTGGGTCTTCTGGTTATTAAAAATGTCTTGTTCCATTCGCACCGCGTCAAAGCGTGCACCCCGAGCGGCGCACTTTAATTGAAAATTGTTCGAGTAATGTGCGAGATTATATCGTGATGTGGAGGAGCGTTACACATTTTGCAAGCTGCGAGAAAATTGGGGAGCATTAAATTTGCTTGTTTCAAGTTTGAGAAAAATATTAATTGTAACGTTGTTATATAATCATAAAATAGGACCCAAATTTGAGAAATTTGGAAAAATTTTGAATATATTTTGAATAATTTCAGAGTTATTTGATTGTCATATTTTATTAACTTCCACCTATCAATTTTTTTCTATTCTCGCCTTTTCAATTAGTGAAGTCTAAATGAAGAAAAATAAGAATTATTACATGCTTTTTACGTAAACCCTAGTCAAGAATTATAGTACCACAAGTACATGACACTGCCATTACTGTTTAACTAGTAAATTTTTTATAGGCACGTCATCTTTGCACTATTCCCGTTAATTTTTAAATTTATTAATGATACTAGTTCTAATTGTAACACAATTTTAAGAAAATAAATGTTTGAAAGGTAATAGAAAAAGAGTTTTTGACATATTCAACAGTAAACATTTCGATATTCTTATATGTATACTAAAATATTCTGAAATACTTTGAAAACTATCTTAAATCTACCTTAATCTTATTTACAATTCGCAGCCAATTAGCTCGGTAATGACCGATTGCCCAGGTCTCACCACGTGGAGGTTGCTGCAGATGGAGACCCAAGAGAGATAGATGGTACGTCCAATCAGTTCCATCTATCACCCTTCACAAAAATCCTAAAATCTAAGACTTTACACTAGTGAACCACAAAGATGGATGGAATCAATGTTCCATCCTTGGTTCAGAGCTTAAAGTAAAGAACTGCCGAGTGATCATTAGAAAAAATGAAAGAGGGGACTCTACCGCGGCGCAACAGAGAAAAGGCGTGCGACGGTGTGCAGATCCTACCAACTCGAGAGCTCAGTCAAGGGGGAAAGTGATATCGACACTCCAGAGGTCACACATCATTGCACCCTACGAGGAGCCACGCAATCATGGACCTCGAACCGGATGTCTAACCAAGAAGGGCCTCGGGAGAATTTCGGGAGATACGCTAACACGCACCCCCCTATCTCCAAACACTTTTTCCTCGAAAGTAGTCCCAGTGGTGGTCTGACCCTTCGGTACCAATTCCACAGCCGATCACTTACTTATATCAATAAAAGCATAGGTGATCGCCTCATTGGATGAGGTGCGAGTAATCGAGCAAAGACTACTAACAAATGATAACTTGGCAGTTTTGACAGCGAGTGTTACATTAAATTTAGTCTAAGAGTCTTAGATTAAACTTAAACTAACCTTCGAGTACATTTTGCGGTGCATGCGATGTCTTCGTTAGATGTCTTATAATCCTCTTCTATCCTCTTCTATAATTTTCTGTTCTCTTCATGTCTTCGTTCGATGTTTTCTTCCGATATTTCTTCCAGCTAGAAGCTAGTGGGAAAAATGAAATTTATTAGTAGATTAGCCTACCTAACTGAGGGCTCTAAGAGTTTGGGTCAGGGGCTGGAGGGTTAAGACAATGAAAGAGAGAGACAGAAAGAGCGAAAACAACTCGAAGAGAATCGCACGCCAATTTGAACCATCCGGTGTCGAAGAGAGGGAGAGAGTGTCCACCGAAGAACCAACCCCGGAGTGCACCCCGGAGAACCAACGAGATCCGCGAAGACGATCCGCTCTCGGTAGCGGTTTGCCGAAGACTGACTGATTTATCGATTTCCGGGGGTATTTATATGATCCAGGTATTTCAACGTTGATTCAAGTGGGGGGTTTGAATAATTCACGGAAACTGTTATTTTCGGTCAAATAACACTGTCCGACAGCTAATTTGTGTTTATATTTTCCTTATAGAATTTCACATTGAACTAATTTTGTAACGTAATTATAAAAGATATTAAGTAATGTTTATATATGTATAATGATTCTGTAGACTTTTTTGTACACACTGATATCAATTTTTTATGTATTGTGAATGATTATGTATATCTAAACAGTCATTAAATGTAAAGTGACACCAATTTGACACCAATTTTTGGGGGTTCTTTTGAGTATATATTAAAAAGTAAAGGTTCAGCGTAAAATTCAACTACAGCACGTGATAGAGCAGACTTTTTTCTAAAGGAAACGTTCTGGAAATCTAGAAACACAAATATTTTTTTGAAAGTAAGAAATAAAATAACGCGTCGCACAGTGTCGTATCGTGCGCTCGCTGTTGTCGAGTGTGTACCAAGAGGCCCTTCAAGGCCACCATTTTCT
Organism: Perdita meconis; assembly: GCA_030770465.2. NCBI lineage: Eukaryota > Metazoa > Arthropoda > Insecta > Hymenoptera > Andrenidae > Perdita > Perdita meconis. Next base: position 7,728,586 of record JASKOS020000004.1, read on the forward strand.
GTCACTTTTTTCGGAAGTAAATAACCCTACGAAGGTTACGAAGTTTAAAATGTAAAATGAGTATTAAAATGAGCTATTATAGCTCAATGGATAAAACAGGCACGACTGTCGATATCTCAGTTTTCTGTGGGTAGAAATCTACCTTTACTCAGGGGTCTCTGGGATCCCCAAATCCATGACCCTCGAAAACAGGCAGTTGGGGAGTCTTCACGTAAAAATTCGTATGCGAATGTGTTGATCATGTGTTGATAACCTATAATATCAAAAACTAACAGTAAGTTATTGTGCGATAGTTTGTTAATAAATAGCATTATGGCTTGAAATATTTGTTGTTTCCATACAGATTTGAAAATGAAAGAAAACAGAAATTCATTGACATTTAGGTAATTCTGTCACATTGTATCATAATTTTAGGTTATATCGGATAATGATGAAAGGAATTTCAAGCATAAAACGAACAGGAAATTAATGAAGTAAGTTTTCGAAGTGAATTAGATATAAGTAAAAAAAAATTACATACGCAGACGAGTTTCTTTATACTGTCAATCGTGATTAAATAACTAAGGAAGATGCAAACCAGCAGGAGTATCATGAGAGTGTTTCTCTCACGTAAGTTTTCTCTCTAATATCTCTTTACAGGAAGCATTGCATCTGTATTAATATTTACCATTTTATGTACAGCACAATCTCTTCACCGATTTGTTCCATCGGCTGGAGTACAATCCTTTACCCCTCCACCTGCTCCTCTTGGTAATCAAATTTGTATATAAATAATGAATGAAAAATTTGAAACAGTAACTTTAATGGCATTTACATTTTGTAGATATCGAATATCCTACACGTAACAAGCTCAGAGTGGTGCCCAAAGTGCCTCAATATCCTCCAAGTTTACGCGCTTTTACAATGCAAAAAAAATTGAGACTAATGCGTGGTCCTGAGCTTTATCACAATACTCTTTTACATAAGCAGTATGGCATTGTAGTAAGGATACAAACATTCAATTCAAATAATATAATAATACGTACAGTACTCTCTCGATATCTTCTCGCCAAGACCACGTACTACGGACTCCCTGTTTATTCCCACTGTTCACTCCCTCTTTCTCTTTCGCGCGCTGTCTCTTTCTATGTTCGGAATGCTACAAACGCTTTGCGAAGAAGTGCCACCCACACGATATACTCTCCCCTCCGGTTCCGAGGCTCGAGAAGATGTCGAGAGAAGACTGTATATTTCTTATGAATCCATATAAAATTGTAGGCAACCTCAGGTGGTAGGATGAAATACAATCACTTTGAAATGGTGCGTCATTCGTTATTGAAGAATATGGATTTTCAAAAGGGATTTGCGATCTGGCGAATTCAGGATCCATGGCAACCAATTAGCAAAAAGGTTTTAATTAGTTTCAATAACAAAAGAATGTTTACAGAAGTATGTACTAATTATGACAATTGTTTGCCACATAGTCTCAAGGGGTACGTATGGGAGGTGGTAAAGGAGGTATAGATCATTATGTCACACCAGTAAGAAGTGGACAAATCATTATAGAAGTAGCAGGACCAATCGAGTATTTTGAGGTAATACAAAATTGAATTATTTCTACAAGACAGGCTTCGGAATTAACCGAACTCATCGGCCGATTCTTGAAGGCGACGCCTCCTTTCTCCTCATTAGGGTGAGAAACAAAACACTGGCGAAATCGACATAGGAGCTCTTGTTTAGTAATTTTGCGCTCCAAATGTTTTTAATGTTCCAGTCGACATATTTGTGCAAATGTTCGTTCTTGAAAATGCGTAATACTAAGATAGAGCAACGCACACTTCTAAACGATGTCTTATCTTTGAAACAAACAGTGGTGTCGCCTCAATGCGCCACGCGCGATTCACATGGCACGTGTTTGAGTCCTGCCGAGGCACCATGGTTGCCGCGGGAGTGAAATGCACGGCGGGAGAAAGGAGGTGTCGCCTTCGAGAATCGGCCGAAGAGTTCAGTTAATTCCGAAACCTGGTACAAGATATTCTATAGATAAAAAAAAAAAAATAAAAAAATACATAAAATGGTTCTGTTAGGTCAAAAGAATTCTAGGAAATATTGCACGCAAATTACCATTTCGTGCTATGGCAGTCAGTCAAGAGATCATGGAAGAACAAGCAGCTATGGCGAAGAAAATAGAAGAAACAAATTTAAATCCATGGACTTGGAAGTATATCATTCAGAACAATATGTTAGGATGCAGTAGCTGGATATCGCCGTATGACACGAGATGGTTCAACAAATACTTGTAAACTATTAACGCTTAGAGTTGTAAGAATTTTCTAATAAACAATAATACTATTACTGCATCAGCAATCAAGGTTTCTATGAAAGTACTGAATACCAATTTGATATCTTATGGAGATATCGATCCTTATGTATATTGATACTATTAATATTTGATATAAATGAGTTCCGTAATTGACAAATGACGTAAGTCCAAACTTATGGAAAATGAGTCTACTACAAAAATAAATACTTTAAAGTATCTATCAACTCAATTTGCATGTATTTTCTTTTATTTCAATAAAAATATAAGAGTCAGATTTGCATCGCAAGTAAAATCGTTACAGAAAACTGAAATAATGGCTCCAGTTTATTATTAATAATGTAAATTAGTTTACTATTGAAAGAAATGTAATTTTTCTTTTAAATTACATTACCATAATTATTCTTTTACTTAATTTTCTCACAGTAAAGTTACATTCTGTTCTTCATTTTTATAAAGTATTACAGAAAAGTCCAATTTTCTCAATACTAAGAAAAAGAATTTACTTCGCTTGTCAATTAAAGGGCTTAAACATACAATGAATACTAATACTAACGATTTCAAGGGAAACAGGTCGAAGGAACGGTGAATAAGCAACATAGATTTGTTACAATTACAATATTTTATATATATATCTTTGATGACGGTTTGGTGGTAACAACAGGTAAATACTACATATTGTACATTGAGTAGGCGATAGTCGTATCTTATTGTTTAATTAGCGTATCAGTTACGCCGATGCGAATGGCAACGTCCACGACGGCGACAAACAGAATTAACGACGTGGCGAGGGCGGTGAAAGCAGCGTTAACAACAGCGGCAGTAGCAACAACAACAACCTCGATAACAATTAACAATAACAGCAACGATGGTGATCGTGATCGTTAGAATACAAAGATAACAAAATCTTCGCGATGCGATGAGAATACTGGTAGGAATAAGATAACTACAAAAGAGCGATTGAATTCATATGAATTGAACACTTTGTAGTCACCTTCATTTAATCGTCTCGATGTTGTTCTTAAACAATTTTGATTTCCAGTTAAATAATTGTAAGATACAAACATTTGTGATAGTATTTAAGCATAATATTGTGTTACGAAAAATAGGTACATGCTTACGTTTAATGAATCAGGAGAAATTGTAAATTTTAGGTACCTTGAAAACGTCGCTACAGACAGCAATACCGATGGAAATTAACGTGATTTTGTCAAATGTTTTACCTTACATATTATGCATATATATTAACGATAAACGTACTTACAGGACATTTCGAATTTATAACTACATATATCACCGAGATAGAATGTATGAGAGAAAGGTCTGTAAATAGAATGTTGGAGAGTAAGTGCACTTCAGACAGCGATTTGAGTGACTTAGAATAACAGTGTTGCAACTCTCATTATTTATTTTTTTACATAACGAAAATATAACGTTGAATTTAAATGCTAAAGTATTATAATTGTTGATACCACATAACAATAGCACAACACAAGATTTCTGAAAATAGGTAAAAATAGTTCATTGTTATATTGTTACTTTAAAATTGTTTGGTATAGTTTTGCTTTTAACGAGCTGGAGATATACCTTTCTTATTTCGAGTGATATATTCATCTAACAATTTTATGAAAGTGAAAGTAATAGTGAGTTATGTAGATTTATGATTGCAAGCAGAGCCGACGCACAATGCGGAAAGTAAATATATGGGCGCTTGGGACAAAAATTATTTATGAAGTAATCAATTTTCGACCTTAGTACCTTAATACTTTTTTAAAGCGAATATAAAAGTGCATAAAAAGAATGATGTTACATTTTTAAAAAATAATGAAGTGATTTTAATTTTTTATTAATTGAAAATATTCATCAATATTTTACTATTGCAATTTATTTTCATCAGAATACCGAGTAACTTTTGTTAAAAACATTTTTGTGGCAAATTAATTATAACTACAATATTATTTATAATGGAACAAGGATCATTGTTCATAACTGTTGTACTGTGCGTTGAACAGTCATTCTAGCAGTCAGCAGTAGATGAAAATTATTTAGAAATGTAATACAATAACATCGGAACACAAAACAAGTAAAATTACAGGATGTTTTGAACCGTTTTTTATAAATTAAAAAATTTATAAATTAAAAATCAAAATTATGCAAATCTCTATTACAATTCTGCATTTTTAAGGTGTAACAAATACTGTTTATGAATGATAACAGAAAAATATACAATGAACGAGTAAACTGATTATTTAATAATTACATTCTGATATACATACGATTATTATTAACTCCGTATTGATTTTTCTGCAATTTAATATTCACATTTATATTGCTTACTTGTCGACTGATATAATCTTGATTTTTGGGACCTGGGACATTCACTGGGACTTGGCCCCGCGTATAAAAGGCGCCTTAAATAAATTATTTAGTTTGTACGTAATATTAATTTTGTGTGTTTCGTAAAATTTCGAACAGCTGAGTTGAAAACTACTGTAGGCGTAGTTCATGCGGGGAGTCTTGAAAGAAGCGCAGTTGACGTCTTCTTGTGGTATTAAATACATAAAATATCTGAGCCTGGCCTCGCAAAACTTTGCGTCAGCCCTGATTGCAGGGAATAACAAAGAAATTTTTCTATTTGATTTTGATGGCACTCAGTGAAATTTGTCTTTACATATCCGAAACTGTCCGTATATTCAAAGTTTGTACGGGAATAAGATCGTCGATAATTGCCATTGCAGTCGTGGACGTCGTCGTCATCGCCGTCCTCGTCGTTTTTGTCGCCGTCGCCTCGTCAATCGATCGTCTCTATTATCATCGTAATCGTTATTAATATTAATCCGCATTTATCACACTTAAAACGTAGAGATATACAGCGACGACATCGTGTGTCTTTGAGGAATGTGTGTGAATGCAGAGTTTCAGCGTTTTCTTTGCGACGCTATCATTATTCTATTACAATAGTTTTCTTTTTTTTTTTTTATGTATACATATATGTATATCATATGATCATCCTCCCTGATCGGTGGGAAATTATCAAAAATAAAAAAAGGGGGGAAAGGAGAGACCGGCAGTTTTTCGACTTTTAGGACGCCGTCACGGCGCTTTCGCCTCGAGGATCGGCGGCAAAGAAAAGCTCCCCGAGGATCGTCCTACATAGAAAATTCGGCGGCGTGAGATTGCATCGCGTCTTCCATGTCGATCCTCGACGACCGCGAGCGCGCTATTTCACGTTTACTAAGATATCAGACCGGCGCGGCGACTGTGAACGTCGCAGCGGATCAACTGGAAGCAACGATTCGCTTCGAGCTTATGGCGGGCGAAATCATCTGCGTGAAACGAACAGCGAAACTGCGACAAAGCGAGCCGAGAAACGTGTACGGGACACGTTTACGCGTGTCCTTCGTTTGCGGACTGCGAGTCCCGAGCGACGGGAAAAGAAGGAAAACGCGTGTCTCTGCGTGTATATACAATTGGGCGTAGTCAGAGCTGGAGGAAATAGTATTCTAAGTAAAAAATAGTAACTGTAAGGTCGTTTGTACCGGCGATATCGGGCCGATTCCGCTTTCTCTCATTGACACCGCGGCAAGCGAACATTCAGACAGCAGGAAGTGCGCGTGCCGCGTTTCTTGTCTGTTCACCGGGGAGATTTGAATCCCTCCGTCGCGACGAATTTATACGAAGACAAGAATTCGTCTAGTCGTCGAATTGTGAGAAAACCTTCAACCCTTTCACGGTGGAACAAAATCATGAGAAACGGGATTAAAGCTGTTAGTTTCATTAGAGTTTAGAACGTATTTCGAATAGCAAATCTACTCTTTCGCATTCTTTTGCATTCAATAGCAACGAATTTTTCTATTATCTGCGATTGTTTAGAATCTCGCTTTCCCCGTCGTTCTTTTTTTTTTCTTTCCATTGTTGCACAGTGAAAGAGTTGATTTCACAAGACGACAAAGCAGCGCGCGCGAGAAGGCGAAGAACGGTTTGGAGGAACTTTAGCGAAGCATCGTCATGGATCGCGGTGCGTTCGAAGAACGCTCGTTAATACAATTTCCTCGACCTTCCCGCGCAAGAAACGCGACACGCGATGAAACGGTTTCGCGCGAAACGGCTTCGCAAGCTCTCCACTATTTTCTATCGTAAATACTATTTTTGTCCGGCTCTGCGCGGGACGCCTCGCCTCGCGTCGAATCGGGAATCGGATCGTTCGATCCGTCCGAGCGAAGGGATCTACGAGTTCCGGGGAGGCGAGAGAGTCCCTGGCGTAAGATTCATTCTCTTTACGAGTAATTAGCGCGCGCGTCTTCTCTCACTCACGGTACTCGATATGATTAATTCGTCTCTTACGTTCCACTGTCTCGCTGGCGAGGAGCATGTCGTCGCTCCCCGCTGTAGGAAAGATGATGACCGGAGCCGAGGAATGACGGTCCGCCTGATGATTCGTGGATACGTGTGTTCGGGCGAAAGGCAACGTAGATCGCGCTTCGCGTCCATTAATATTAATAATAATGCAGTTAGTTATGCTATAAGACTAGAATTCTCGGCGGGGTATCTTACGTTGTCTCCGGCACTCTTTAACCCTATGCGGTTCGATTCAACGAATATGAAAAACGCTCCACCGTATATAAGGTATTTACAACGGCGCCGATTTACAGGGTGTCGCAAAATGTAATTTCCTTTGAATTGTTATTATGCTGCGGATGCTTATGCAAATACACATTTTCAAGAGCGTAAAAAAAAAATCAACCCAAATAATAGTGTCTTTCACCTTCTAAATATCATAAAATGTATTTTATTTGCGACGTTTCACGTATTTTTGCATCTATGTCTATCTTTATTTAAAATCGCCATAAATGCATAAACATCCGCAGTTTAATTAATTATTATACAGGTTCAGTATATTCACTGGAACCGGGCTCCGCGGTTTGCTTAAAATGGACATTTTTTGGATATCATACCGTTTTTACTGTTGAACACCCGAAAGCTTTAGCAGAATTGTATGTAAATATTTTAGCTTTTATTATTAATTTTGTGTGTTTCGTAAAATTTCGAACAGCTGGTGAAAAAGTTGAGTTAAAAACTACTGTAGGCGAGGTCATGCGGAGAATCTTGAAGGAAGTGCAGTTCACGTCTTTTTATGGTATGTATTAAGTAGGAGGAGTTCCCTTATTATCGGACAGCAGCTAAAACCTGACATTAATTATATATTTGAAAGTCCTGATAATTACAGTTTTCCATCACTATGAAAACCTTTTCTTTTATCCTCACCATGATCTTTACGGTGTTGGCGACCTGTAAGCATCAAGACTTTGAAATATATAATTTCTGCTCGGTATTAGGTGTCGTTCCATAATAGAGGAACTCCGCTTATATAAAATGTTTGAACCTGGCCTAGCAAAACTTTACGCCGGCCCTGACAGGACTGTTTGCGACGATAACGCGAAATGTAAGGTGTTAGTAACAAGCTGGCGTTGAAGATTAGAAATATAAGACAATGAAGGATTAGAGTGGAGCAATCCGGAATAAAGTGTTCTCGACAAAGTAAGAGAAGAGATCACTTTCTTTCGAATTGCGTCACTTATTTTGAGACACCCTGTAAATATTCGGTGTTTAAAGTGTCTTTTCCCTTATTTAATTACAACGAAAGCTAACATCGCCTCGATTAAATACAACAAAAATACACCGAACGAAATGGTGAGTCAATTTCGTTAATAAAAATAAAGTCTGGTTGAAAAGTACGCGTAGATAAACATTTAAATAAATACAATTCACACACAGGATTGCAAAGGGTTAACGTGCATAGCCCGCGTCGACGCGTCCCGACGCTTTTGGGCGCTGACTCGCGCGTCTTCTTTTTATTCTTCCTGTATTCATTAACGTTATCACTATGTTCCACGCTCGACGTGCTAACACGCAACTTAGAGATACATACATACTTAGACACGTAGTCTTTAAACACCTGTACAAGACAGGATCCGTTGGGGATTCGCGGATCTATAGATCCCTGGGTGCCTGCTGGCTGATCAGTTTCTTCTATACCACTTAACCCTTGAAAGCTATCACAATCACTAAAAAAAAAAAATCGCGTTAATGCTATCGTAGTTGAAATTCCATCGCAGCATATCACTATTCAATTATTCATTAGTCGTCAAAATTTTATTAAAACAAAATTTAATTGATATGAAATATTATTAGACTGCGAATGCTTAACTATGCAAAAAGTCTACGAGATTGTTAATATCTGCCAAAATATACAAAAAATAAAAAATACAATAAAAGTTAGAATGTTTAGAAAATTAAACATACCATTATTCAAGTTCCAATCCATTATTTGTGCTTGTAATAATTAAGTTTGCATAAAAATCAGCAGTTAAATATCATTCATGACAGCCTTGAAGGGTGAAGTGCGCAAGATAATCCAAAGTTGAAATATAAAAGAAGAACAAATCTTTTGCAAATAAAAACAAATAATACAAGATAATATAGTTATCGGTTAACCGTTTCATAAAATTAACAATAAGATTTCTTTTCAACCTTGGATTAGATCCCATCGTAAAAACGATCGACGAATCTCGCGCGTCGATCTTCCTCCAACAGATCGCAGGGAATGGCAAAGAGCGTGATTGGATTCGTAACAGGAAATTGAATCAATGCGGAAGAACGAAGGCTACTATGGGGATGTGCGTGTATTTCGCATGTCTCTTCCTCTCGCTCTTTCAATTATACACACTCATACATGTACATACACTCGTACACACGCGCATATTCTCTGTTCCGAGTCTCTCGTAGGTGTATCGGGTATGCACGAACGTGGACGCGTGTTCGCGATGGAACCAACGATGTCACAGACGCAGTTTACGCTTGCGTTCGCGCGGGGAAACACGCGCCACGACCTCGACGCTTAGAATCGTCGCGTCTTAGAGACGGCACGTACGCGGGCAATTACGAAATCCAATCGAATCTGGGAACGAGGTGGAGGGAAAGGGAACGAGTCGTAATTGAAAGCGATACGGGAGCAGGTCTCGGGGCCGCCGCGAGTTGAATTAGCGTTTCCCACTTTGCTGCTCGCGAATCTTCGAATTATCCGTCGATAAACTGTATCCTGCGACTCTTTCGACTAATCTCTTGATCTTCTGAGGTATTTGAGGATTTCGCGGCCTGAGTTCGCAACTGTCGCAAGCTTTAGACGCGATTAGAGTTCTCTCGCGAAGACGGCGCAACGTTTCGACGGTTTCACGGTCGATTTCTTCGCGTCGTTTTCAATTTAGGAAATCGAACCGATAGGCGAGACTCCGCTCCCGTCGAAGGAACGTCGTTCGCCGATGATTTTCGAGCAGCTCTCGATTTCTCGCTACTGCCTCTCTTTTCGCTCGCGTAGCGATTAGGGAGATTCGTACGAAGCGAGGAAGTTGCGTTGAAGATCGAAGAGTTGGGAAACGCTGAGACAACAAGGTATACCAGCTGTTAATCGAATCGTTGCCAGTCGAAGGTACGACACTGGGAATACTGGTAGACAGACGTACGCGGCCCGATGATCGCGTTTCCGCTCGGCCCTGTCGAGCGACTGATTACGCGCGTTTCGCTCTACGGCTAGCCGTACGCATTGTTAATCCTTTTTTTATCCGTTAAGTCCCATTAATTAACATGCGCTAGGTCGCGTATATATAATATATATATGTACACAGTCTTACAAAGCAAAATTTACAAACATTACGACGTACGGTCGATCGAATAAATATATTACGTCTCCTCCGGCGCAGATCGGAAAGAAAAACGGCCGATTGACCCACGTTCGTCGCGGTATCGATCTCGGACACGATTGAAACATTCGAAACAGTGGTGGGAAGACTCACAGGGCAACGATCACGAAACAAGAGAGAAACAAAAGCTCGTCTTTTTTTTTCTTCAGAAACGACGGCCGGCGAACAAAAGCTTCGAAAGATGTCTAAAAAAAAAGAAAGGGGGGGGGGAAGAAAAAACGAAAAGTTGGAAACTCTCGGGTATTTGGATACAGGAACCGAGATCGATATCGAAACAAAAAGGTCGTGTGTTTTGTGTCGGTCATTTTTTGGTGAATGCCCTGTTCCTGGGCGAGAACGAGAGGGACTCGTTCGGGCAACCCAAGGGCCAGAGCTTGAGCGAGAGGATCGATAGTGTACGGAGGCGGAAGCGAGGATCGGCGGTCGATCGATCGTCGGAGAAAAGAGGAGAAAGCTGGTCGAATCGAGCGCGCGATCTACCTACCCCACCGGCCACCGACGATCACATCTTTTTTTTTTAAAGCCTCTGCGAGTGTTCCGTGTGTGTGTGTACGTGTTGCGTGCGATCGATGGCAGCGATGCAAGGAGTCCTGCGGGCAGCACCGAAGTGATATGGAAAATGTCGAGTCCCAGTTTCGCCGATTAGACTCGGTAGTAGGATTCCACTTACCTGAGCAAAATGCCGCTCAGCGATCAATTTACTAGACAGCAGCCCAAACTACGGACTTCTCTCGATCACTGGGTTCGTTGCACCTCCGCCAGCAACCGCACGGGTCAAGCGTGTACGTGTCTCTCTGTTTGTATGTCGTGTCGATGCGTTTGCGCGATACTCTTGATGTGCTGCTAGGAAGCTGACTAGATTATAGCCTAGAATACGAAACGTCCGGGGCGTGTTATCGAACGAAGGAGCTCGGTCCGCGGCGGTTCTCGATGCGAACGTGCTAACGGCGAGAGGAGAGAGAGAGAGAGATAGAGAGAGAAAGAGAGAGAGAGACAGAGAGAGAGAGAGAGAGAAAGCGGGAGAACGCGGCCGAGCTCATCCGCGCTCTGTTTCCCGGCTCGCGAGGGCTGCGCCCAGGGGTTTCGTACCGACTGTTGACTACTCTCGGCCTTCTCGAAGGCCGAACGCCTTCACCTAGGCGTTCGACTCCTTCAGGTTGTCGAAGTACTGCATGATCTGATTGTAGTCCATGCCTAGATTCAGGTCGTCCAGCGCCACCGACTCCTCCTGCTCTTGCGACGAGCTCGAGGAGGAGGAGGAGGCGGACGAGGAGGCGGAGGACGAGGACGGCGACGAGTTAGGCGGCGAGGAGGACGATGAGACGACGGTCGGGCTGGACACGTTCATCGAGGAGGCGACCGCGGCCGTTGAGAACGACGAGAACATTGGATTACCAACGATCGTCGCCCTCTTCACCTCTCTGGCTCTCGCGTCCTTCGCGTGCCTGTTGTCATCGTGATTCACTAGCTCCACAAACTCCTCCTCTTCCTGGCTGTTCTTTTTCGGACTACCTACTCTAGTTTTACCGTGCGGCTCGATATAGTGGACCGGCTTTCCGTGGCGCTGGTTGTTCCCGTGGTGGCTCCCCCCCACGACTCCGCTCGACGCCCTGTGACGGTGTTTCCTCGGGGTGTCCGGCAGCCGCACGATCACCCCCGTGTTCCTGTGCGGCGGCACCGGTGGCTTGTAGTCCTCGTTGCCGCTCGTCGCCACGCTGCTCCCCGGAGCCACGCTGGTCGTCGTCGCCATCGCGCTCGTCGACACCGGCACTCCGTGCGGTGGCAAAGGCGGCGGTATGTCGTCGTTGCTGCGATACAAACCACAATTGTATTAGTCTTATCAAGCTCTTAAAGCAATTTCATACTCATTTCCTTTTAAATATAAAAATTTGTGAGAATATTTCTGTGGCAAAGCTAATAATCAATGATCAAGAATTGTGAATCCATATGCAGACTGTAAACTCTTTACGTAGCATTATTTTAAGGGGTTGTACGCTCAGTGACATTGATTCTTGTCCCTAGGGAAAGAATGGGATGAGGAAAAGTGCTTATTCTCGCTAATATATACATAAAAAATATATAAGGGTGCACCAAAAGTATGGAAACGGTCAAATATTTCGAAAACAGAATATTTTTGAGAAAAATGTTTTAGAGCAATGTTTTAGGGTTTTAAAAACTCTATTGAACAGTCGTATCCGATTGACCTTCAAAGAAGCGGTCAAGGTCACACCAAGGTCAACATGATCCTTTTAAATGAAATTTAAAAGGTCATCAGTAGCTGATGACCTCTGTTGAAAATTGCCCGAGTTCTGAACATTGAGAGCGAAGAAAGTCTACTGTACCAAATATAGTACTGTGCCGATATAAGGACAATCTTACAGCGTTGACTCAAAGCACGACGCATGAGTTTGATTCGAAAAGGGATTTCTCTATCCTCACCACTTTTTCGCCAGTGTGAGTCTTCTTGTTCCGCCATGACCAAGAGTGAACCTGACTCGAAAAAGGACTGCACTCGGTTTTGAAACCCAGCCGTTCTTCAAACGGATACGACCGTTTAATAGAATTTTTAAAACCCTAAAATATTGCTCTATAACATTTTTCTCCAAAATATTCCGTTTTCGTTGTATACATATACTACATACACTATAGTATACAGGGTGTCCCAAACTCGATGCGGGAGTCGGAAATGGGAGATTCCTGAGGTGATTCTAAACAGCTTTTTCCTTTGCAAAAATGTCCTCCGTAGCTTTGTTAATGAGTTACTAACAAAAAACACCGACCAATAGAAGCACGAATACAGTGGATGAATTTTAGCGCGCGCCCCAGCTTTGAGTAGTATTGGCCTACCATCGTCCGTGTCATCATTAATCCGCTGTACTCGCTGTATACAGGGTGTAATAAAAATGTTGCAGTTCCTTGAAAGGGGTGATTCCTGAAGTAATTTTAAAAAACTTTTTCCTTAGCGAAAATGTTCACGTCAGAAATCACCCCTTTCAAGGAACTACAACATTTTTGTTACACCCTGTATAGTATCTATTTGAAAACCATTAAGGCATTATTACTGCAAAATAGAGAGATCAGACATTATATTATAGGACATTCTCTGTTTCATTTAAGGTGCCTTACTACAAATAATGCTACGTAAAGAGTGTCTTTAAAAGAAATCGGAAGAAGCGACCCAGTTTCAAGCAGATATTTCAAGAAGTGACATCGATTGACATCGTCTAATTTCAGGATCTAAAGAGAGGAGTTTAAAATATGAAACTGTGAAATTTGTTCCAAAGTAATTACTCGTTTCGCGTGGTGGTTACTGTCGACGTTGCCATGGACGCCGGAGTGGTCACGGTGGTCGCAGTGACCGCGGCTGACGGTTTGGCGACGGGCTTGGAAACAAAGCTATTCTTTGGAACCTTATCCCTCTTGCAGTAGGTGGTCGTATCGATGGGTCCGGTGCTGTTGGTTCGTTGCCCGGAGGATGGTAGCTCGATATGGTTCGGATTGTCGAAACAAGTTGCCAGTTCGCCGTTTTCTCCTTCCGTCTCACCAGCGAGAGGGTTGCTGGTCACTCGTACCTGAAACGACCGATTACTGAGATTCCTTGACTTTATTAATTTATTTAAATTTACACCCAGAAGCTTCACCAGTACGAGCTACCTGATGCCAAGTCGTGAAGCTTCAAATCTCTGAAGAGACTTCTTAGTCAGAGCTCAAAATAATTTCTAATTCTTTCGTTAAATCATAGTTCTAGCTTTACTCGGAGTCCTACATGCATTTTCCATTGTATACCGAATCCCCACTACGCCGGGCCTCTTCGTACGTCCCGCCTCTGAGGGGACAGCTGGGGAGTTAGCTGAACTCAATATGTAGTAGTATTATCTTTTATTCTTCGTTATGTTGGCGCCCCAAAAGGCATTGCGCCCCTATGCCAATTGTGCCTTAGCCTAACGCCGATCCTGCCTAGTGTAATAGTTAATTGAAACACTAGATAATAAAAAATGGGGATAATTGTGATTCGGGTAATTGAGGTAATCTATTGTAACTACAACGTATGTTACTCTGTTCCAAACAACTAAAATTTGTTTAGTTTGTAAGACATTTGACTGTTGGCGTGCTGTAGTTGGCCCAATCTAGTATCATCGTTGCAAATTTCTTGTTAATTAACCAACCACAATAATTGTAGACCTAATATTGAATATTCGTAGACAAATTGTCATACCTCTTTTACTGCAATTTTTACTTTGCAAAGTAGGCAAAAACACTAACGTATTCCAACTAATTCACAACTGTTGGATACTGTTGGACAGCCAGAAATTCTACTTCGTAATTTGGACGAGTTGAATACAAGAATAATTCTAAATCCCTATCGTCGGAATAAGAAGAGATTATGCCGCAGGGGCCGGCTAGGAAAAGCGATGTGGTTAGGGAAGGCCCAATGCCTGCAGCGTATTCGGGTGCGAGGGTGCCAGATTGTGTAGCATATAGGCTGTTTCGTTCTATCTTACAGTACAGCGGTTTTCTTGTCTATGGTTCAGTCAGACGCCTTTTTCTTTCTCCCATTTCATTCTGCACACTCCCTGTATTCCGGATTCTCCAATACAGTTTGGCACTGAGGTTTATCACTATGGGCACAGGCCTGATTGGGCCTTCTAGGAAAGGATAGTGATAGATGCTTGATAAGGGCAGACAATAGCTAAGGGCCCCCGACGAATATCCAATGGACATTATATAGTCAAGACGCAGGGTGTAGGGTAAACGTCACTCTGGAAACTTCTAGTCGTAGGCGTGGAAAAGCGGCTACATTTCTTCGTATTCCGAGAATATATGTCTAAATCTTCAAGAATTCCTCACGAAGCACGACGTAACTGATCGTCGCGAGAAAAACGATACATGTCTGGAGCGAAAGGCGTACCTGTTGTGGGCCGCAAGCCGCCCTCTCGAGGGTGGCTCGTCCCAGCCAAACCCAGTCGTGGGCGTTGGTCGTGGACTCTCTGGGAGGTCGTCGTCCCGACGCCAGCTGGTTCGCCGCGGCCCTGGCCCTCGCTGCCCCGGAGAGAACCGGAAGCGCGGCTCCGGCGAGCGGGGAGTCCGGCGGTTGGGGCTTGAACTTGCTGGCGTAGACCACGCAGGAGACGACGAAGACGACGATGGCGAAACAGAAGGCTGCCAGCAGGACGTACATCCCGATCTCGAGGGGACTCATTCGCGCTCCGCTGTGGTGCCGTATCCCGACGCCGCCCATTTCTCCTGAAGACATGCCATTAGCTATAGCCGTGTGGTGCTGCCGTGCCTGCACCAAAGGCTCGTGCTCGTGCTCGTGCCCGTTCTCGTCTTTCAGCGGTAGCCCTTTGCACAGAAAACAAAGAGACAGAAAGAGAGAGGAGAAGAGTGAGAAGAACGCTCTGAATGGAACGCGGAGAGCACCGGAAGCTGCATTAATCCTCCCGCGCGACCAGATTGGCTGCAACAAGCGAGACGAAGACTGTGCGATCGTGCAACGGGTTCTCTGACCGGTCGACGAACAATTTCTCTTTAACAACGTTTCAAAGGCTATGGCAATTGTTTAAAATCCTTTACTCATTAAGGATCGCAGCGGATTTGCTTAACACACTAAAAGTATTGCGCTAGCGCAGCGATCGACCTTAATGGCGTTAACTCATGGCGTCGAGCAGTCAGATAACAAAAGGTGTTGACGGTAAGCGGCGTTGCGACGGCGACAAGAAGCAACAGATTCAAAAGAAGAAACAAAAGGCAATGGTGGAAAGAGTAAACTCGACGATCCAACCCCCGGCGTCGCGTTTCCAGCGAACGGGGGTTGGCAAGTCGGGAAAGACCGTGACACGGATGAAAAACAACGGCAACGAGTGCTACCAAAACCTTGAGCATGCAGAGTGCGGCATTCTTGGAAACGAAAATGGTGTGCGAGAGCAAGCGAGCAGAGGGGAACAGGATCTATTTACTGAAGAGGATGTCGTGAAGGTCCGACGCCATTTCTCCTCTGCCGGTCTTCCTGTCTCTGTGGTTGTGAGATCCCACCGTGCCGCCTCCGTCATTCTGCACGAACTCAGGTCTGTTCGGAAGATCGCTCGACGCGAAATCCACCTCCACGTTGGCCGAGGCACTCGCCAACGCCGTCGGCGTCGCCCTTTGAGCGCCTTTCCCGGATCGCCTGCCTGTCAGCCGACAAGTGTCGGCCAGCTGGAGGCTGACGCGCAGCAAATCCCCTCGTCCTTCACCCACTGCTATAACTCGGGGATGGTGCGAAGCCACCATCGGTGCGAACGCCACCACTTCTGGATCCAGACTCTCGACTAGCAGATGGTAATCGGTAACGGCGATCTCCCTCAACGGTGTTCTCGTGCCGTCTGAGAATTCGACGTCTATGTCCAACAGACCTTCCTGTATTTGACAGAAGTGTTTTTAATTGTAGTCTGTGTTCTCTCCATACAATAGGGGAAAGTGGAATAATTCTGGCCATTTCAATAAATATAAGATAACCTTTAATATCTATCACGTAAAGATGTACCTTAAATATCTTTGCTGTTTTTAAAGATGCGTTAAATGTCTTAGGAGCAAAGTAAAATGGTCTAACGATGTTCATACGATACCATAAAAAATATGTTTTCTAGAAATATTAAGGTCACTTTAATTTTTTTTAATGGAATCACTCTTTTTTTAAACACCTACGATGATAGTCCCTTTTATTAGGAATTGAATGACTATAATTACTCAAGGTCATTCAGGGTAACAGACAGGAGAAACGTCAACTCCGTTCCACGAGAGAATAAAGATGTCTGTCGCCGAGTTTTCGTATGTTTTGCGCAGTTGACGCCTACCTTTATTAGTTATTGGTTCTGTTTCCCTGGAAAGCATCCTTACCCACGCACCTCTGCACGGTTTTTAGAAGAGTCCCACCATTTTCAAGGAATGTTTTTTCTTGGCACCTGAGCACTTCACTAATTCTGGTGGAAAAGTCACTTGGAACCTTTGAGCGAGTGGGGATAAACTGCGCGAAACGACTTTATTCTCTCGTGGAACGGAGTTTACTTATTAGACAAAATATGAGACCGGAATTAATTACTATTCCACGACGATAACGTATTTAACCTTGTGACGGTATCTGTAATAATCTTGCAAGGTCTTACACGAGAAGCTTGAGATCTCGTGCAAAACCTAAGTTAAAATATCTCCTAAACTAATCATTTTTCCTGGTCTAATCATTACAGGCCAGTACCTTTTTATAGAGAATATTAAGTTGCATCAAGTAATGTATAAAGAAATAATATATGATTCCATTTAAAAAAGTGGAGGTGACCTTAAAATCTCCGAAACTTCTTTAGTTTTAAAAAAATGATTATTGTCATATTATAGAACTTTCTATGCTGAACAACTTCTGTTAATAAAGTTTTTCACATCTTCAAAAACAACAGATATTTAAGGTCCGTTGCACAGTCGAGGGGAGCGTCCGCGCTACATCATACATCACCTACATCGTATGGAAGCTTTCAGAGTTCACATATACAGGGTGTTCCAATAAGACGTTTATATTTTAAAAAGCGATAACTAAAATTCTGTTTTTTATTTGACTAATTTATCAGTAAAAATAGTACGATAAGACATCGGAAATTCATGTTCTAAAAATTAAATCGTCGAGAAATCGTCAGTTGTGGATCCAACACTCTTTAAAGTGATCTTTCAAATTGATGAAGACTCGCTTAAAAGTATGTATCACTGGAAATCTGGTAAATTTCTTTGTTTCTGTTCATCTTCAGTTTAGCTGTTGTTGACGGTGAATTATTGTACACTCTAGTTTTTAAGAATCACCAATGTCTGACGGATAGCTGAGAGACCAGTTGTTGTTATCTCTCCTTGAGATCGCATTTCCACTGATACAGTTTGGCAAGTCTTTATCAATTTGAAGAGACGCTTTGAATAGTATCGGAGCTGTAATGGGTAACATCTCGATAACGTCATTTTTAAGACATACATAAATTTCCCACATCTTATTGTACTATTATTACTAATAAATATGTCAAACGTAAAACAAAATTTAGTTATGACTTCCTGAAATATCAACCTTTAGTTGGTACACCCTGTACTACATGTATCAGTACGAAATGAGCATAAATTTATCATCCAGTGTTTCCCTAGACCAGCAAGAATCAACTAGCTTGAGTATACAATGCTGTATCGACGTTTTTTCTGCCCCCTTATATAAAAAAATAAATAAAATAAAATATAAAATATAAGTATTTTAATATTTAAATATGTTGTATCTGTAGTCTATATTTTATCTTGTATTATCTTGTATCTTGTATCTCATACATATTTGCTATTTCGTACTGTACACAAAAGGGTCTAATACCCGTTAATAAATAATAATAATAATAAAAAACACACGATACACGCTCGCATTTTATCCCCATCAGTAGCGGCATCCGTCTTTGAACCAGCGTCTTTTTCGCGCGCTGTCTCTTTCTACGTTCGGCACATTACAAAGAAAGTAGTACCCTACGATATAGGCTCTCTCCTCGAGACAGGAGACGAGCTAATAGAGAAAATACTGTCTTACTATAATATATTACCTGATACTGAGCAGTCAGCCTCCTAGTCACCGACGTCTCCGCGACGTATCCGTTTTCTATCGCAGTATCCGGGCTGATAGTCAGCTGGAGGCCGGACACGACTCTAACGGACAGCCTGGTGACCGCGACTCGATCGTTCCCGACTCGCACTTCCTTCGCTCCGATCACCCTGCCGGTAATCGGCGAGAGTACCTGCACCTCCGTCCTGCCTACTCCGCGGCCTTGAACGATTCTGCTCTGCAAGAGGGTCGCTATTCTCGGATCGGAAACCCTGATCATACCCATCACCAGGTCGGTGACGCGGAGCCAGGTTCGCCGGTTCACGAAATAGGAGACTCTGCCCGAATCGTGATCCGCGGCGAGGAATCTCGCGTGCACCTCAACCGGGCTCTGCTGGAAGCGGAGCCTGCAGTTGGTCGAGGGTCCCCTGTCGATAGAATTGATCGCGTCCCATCCGTGTTCGTTGTCTCGGTACCGCTCCTCCTGCTCGTCCTCGTCCAGGATCACGTCCGTGTCCTCGACGTCCATCGAGGTGTCGTCGACCGAGTCCTCCATTTCAGCGGCGCTCCTCTTCTTCGCTTTCGCGACGGACTCGCTGTTCCGCGAGCTCGTCGCGTTCAGACTGCGTTTACTCTTGGTTCCAGCCGCGTGCTCTTCAGGGATCTTCCAGCCTTTGATCTGACTCAGCCTGGTGTCGCCGACGGTCACCTCGAGGGGGAACTCGGGCATCCAGACGGTGAACTTGGCGAGGCCCGTGTAGGTTCCGTATTTGACGAGGACGGACGCGTTGCTGGAGCCTCGGATCTCCGTCCCATCGACGTACACGCTGCTGCAGGAAGACGACACCTGCGAAGGGGCACAGAGAGAGGAAACTAAAGGGGGAGTTCCATACAGCGGGTCAAAACATTTTTTTTTTCTTAATCAATAGTAATGGTCGAAAATATCGATTTTTTGGTATTTTTTAAATAAACAAAACTATGCACTTAATCATTTGAAACTTTCTAGATGTTTTTAACATACTTCTATTAAGTAATACAATTATTTCCGGTTGAATTCACTTGAAAATGCAGTTGGAATTAACTATGAACTAAACACATTCCCAAATAGCGGTAGACATAATCTATCCTTTAGTTCATATGAAATCAAAAATTCTAATTTGGTTTTATTTGATACATAAGCAAGGCGATAGGTTGTATATTTTTTTTAATTAGTAAAAATTTGGACAATTTCGGAAGTAAAATCGAACATCTGGATTTTGACAGTTACCATTCTTCGAAAGGTAATTCTTTTGGTTTCGTTGTACGTCAAACGATAAGAATATATGCATAAAAGAAAAACACATTGGAATTTTTGTAAACCGTAATTTCGCGATGAGTTTAGTCAACAGCCACTGAAACTTTAGATGCGCTTTTCTCGAAACCAATTTCTTTCGATTAGCGGGCACGATTAAACAAAAACTACTCAACCAAAATATCTATCCCGGTGTATAGGACTACATTATAGCAAACTATAGTCGATGAACCTACACGTTTAATGAACAAATTAATTTGACCAACTTTAATTTACATAAAGGCGACCGAAAATTACCCAAAAAAAACACACTTTTGGTTGACAAACCATGCGATCTTTTAAAATTCATTCTTTTTACTAGTATTTTTGGTTCATCGACGATTTCGTAAATAATAAGAAGCATCTTAAATTTTTTCATTTTAAGAAAAATTGAAGGAATCAGAGTGCCCGCCAATAGCGACATTTGCAGCCCAGATTTATATTAGAAAAATTTTTTTTGTAACTTTAAACAGTATATATACAGTTCCTTTAACAAGTTTTTTGTAAAAAGTTCATAAAAATCGACTTATTTTTAGCAGTCTATATGGAATTTCCCTCTTAACGACACCGCGGCGGTTCAGTGCGCTCCAGTCAACATTGTAATACAGAAAGCGTTTATAGAACACAAGACTGTCTCGCGAAACTCTGGCGCTGTGTACCGCCGCGTTTTGCTCTTTCACCGGATCCTTTTCACTCGCGACGTAGCGGAAAATAAATTAAAGGCAAGAGACAGAACAAGCGGCTCGCGCTAAGAATTCGAGGAGAGTACCTTGAGCACGCTCTCGTCCTCCGAGTGACAAGAGGATTGCAGCGTGACGTCGGCGACGGTTCCTGCCTGGCTCACGATGAACACCTTCATCCCCTGGGACACTTGTCGGCCTGTCAGTACCGCGGTGTTCATCACCTCCCAGTTCTGCGACAGAGGAACAGAACGAACTCGATTAAAGCGTCGGCTTTATCGTCGCGAGCCTCGTTACAACGTTTCAGCTCTATTTAGGAAAGTCTCCGCCCTATCTCGCTCAATCTGAGGGTGGTGGGGGTGAAGGGAAGAGGGTGTACGATCGTTTCGTACGCGGCAGCTTTTGTTTGCTCTCTGGAGAACGCCGGCGGAAAAGTTTCGCGAACGGTCGCGAGCCCCGGGTCGAGGCAAGGAGGCTTTTAAAGGGCCTCGGCAAGCCGGTCGAACCAACGTGCCCCGGCTATTTCATAGGTTTTCGTACACGTGTACACGCGCTGGTGCGCGCAACCATCGCTATGGAAGTTATTCTAGACTGTGCACATCCGAGGCAGACGTTTCTCTGTGTGTGTACATTGCAGCGAGAGCAGTCTGTGGGAAGGGGGACGGCAGGACGAGGGGGAGCGAGTCCGGTGCACGAAGCCATTTCCAAGTTGGCTTCCGTACAGTCTGCCCTTTGGAAGGAACATCAAACGACTCGGATATTGCAGCGAGGGAATTTAAATCTCTGACCCCGGGAGCAGCTCTCCATCCATCCACTCACACCCTCACCCCGATCTTGCCCCGTGTTCGTGTGTATAGGCCAGTCTACGACTTCGGTCTGCCTGGCATCGATGAGCACGACCCCGCCATTCTTAAGCACGATAAAAAAGGCGCCATCGAGTGCATTCGAGTGGTCCCCGGTTCTACTTTTTCTTCGCGTCTACCTGAGATATTCCTTTGCCGCGCGATAACTCGGATGTCCTCGGAATATTCGCGCAAATAAAGGATCTGCGAATAGGAAGAAGCTGCGGAAAATTTTCTATTTATGTTACCATAAGTATTTAAACACCTTCCCTATATCGGATGAATATGGAACAAATTCTAGGTAAAGTCGTCCGATGCAACTTTAATCATGGTGTTCTGTTTATGCGTCTATACAGGGTGTTTGGGATAGTATTGCGATCACGAAAAGTAAACAAAAAACTTGGGTCCAAAACTCAATCATTTTGGAAAAAAACTGTCATAAACATTTAAGCTTCCAACTCCTATAATTCAAGATAGGAACGTTTTTCGTAAGCAATTTCTTCGCTAAGATAAAGATTGCAATCTTGTTAATCCAATGAGTACAGTAATTATAATATTGTTACCTTGTATCGCGAAAAATACTATTTTTACTTATACTGTGCTATATCTCAAGTTCCAATTATTAATTTATGCTTGGAAAAATTTTATTTCTATTAATTACATAATAATAGTAGCTGTTCCATTCCGGATGTATATTTATTATGTATACAGGATGTTTCGCAATTCGTGGGAAATCTCCGAGATACAGGTACTAGACACGAAAATAATAGGAAAAGTTCTTATGCAATATTCTCGGGAATGGTTAGTTTATTAGTTATACGCGGTTTTACATTTCGTAAAATGCCGACGTAACATTGCTTCATCCCCTTTAAAGCCAGTGACCGCGCTTAAAGGCCCAGGCATCTCTGGGCCTAAGTGGGCCCCGGTGACTCGCCACGTGTATTGGAATGAGATGTTTCTTCGAATGAAAAATTACATATTTTGTAATTAAAAATTGAAATTATGACGAATGTAACACAACTGATACTTTTCCACGATGCAGGAGCCCAAATCGCGGTCACTGATCTTACAGGGCCTTTGTTGTACGCTTTTACGAAATATAAAACCGCGTGTAACTAATAAACTAACCATTTCCGAGCATAGGAACTTTTCTTATTATTTTCGTGTCTAGTACCTGTATCTCGGAGATTTCCCAGGAATTGCGAAACACCCTGTATTTGAAAATAAATATTCCATTTCTGTTTTCTCTCAAGCGAATAATCGCTAAAGACTTTTTAAATTGAACAGGCAAACGAAAGGTTTTTATCCGACTAATAAATGTATTTTTAACGTGACAGAGTAGCATTGATTAAACGAGAATATTTGTCCCGTCTATTAAAAAGTTCTTCAACAAAGCGAGCAAAACACGGAGCTTCTCCGAACTTAATTATCGAAGATCGGCGAGTGTTCAATTGTTTCGGAACGGAGGAAATAATTAGTACAGGCACGTTACGTGAATCAGCCTGTACAAACAAACCGGTTAGCATTTGTCTACGCCGGAAGCGATCTCGCCCGAAGAGCAGCAGCGCCGGCTATGAATAGCTCTTATTCTATGGATTCTGCAGCCTCATCGAGGGCCGACTATTTCAATCGGCGCCAGAGCGATACGTTCAATAGGCCAAGTGTCTTCGATCGAATCTCTCCCGCTTTTTTTTGTCTACTTTCCTTGGCCGTTTTCTCGGTTCGTGTACGATCGCGGGCTTTGCTCAAACAAACATTCTAATGCAACGCAGCTGCTCGGCCAAAGAGGATCAAAGTTCTAGGCAACTCCTTCGCAAACTGCACGCGTGTCTATGGGGTCGGTAACAGTTCGTAGGCGTCGAACTAAGCCAAGTTTATCGCGAATCTCTGATCTACTTAGCCAGTTCTGCTCCCTTGTGACGGCGGAGATATAATTATGTATTATCGAAGGCTTCTGTTTCTCAAAAGGCGGCAATCCAGCAGGGATTTCTAGACGTTTAATAATTGAATTAATTAAAATCATTTTGCTAAGAACGTTGCGATAATTGCGGTCTTTTAAAAAAATATGAGTCGTTTATTTTTTAGTCCACTATAACATATTTCAAAGTAAATTGAAATCGATGAGGTACACTTGGAATAACTTTTTTATTAGTCGTATCCGAGCATAAGTCGCTTGTTGTGATCCATGCAAGTCTCGAAACATATTCAATATAATATAATCGGTATTATTAGCTCGCAAATATGTTTTCAATTGACGTTTAGCAACTTCTTATCTCACGAACCTGCCACTGTTAAAAACCACGGACCTAAAGGACTGGGCGTAAAGTACATCTCATGGACCTGAAGGACGGAGCATAAAGTAGACTTGTAGGCGAGGGATGTGTGATTTTGAGAGGGGCCCCTCGGCCACCATTAGTTGGGCCACTGATGGTGCCATCCATGCCATATTATGGGAACTTATAATTATTTGAACGCTGTAGAAGTCACCACCCAGCATATACATATGTACGTATTTATAGTTACGGGTCACATGCGTCAATAAAAGGAACACAAATGTAAATAATTATTGTCAAATCTTACACTTTCACAAAAATGGCCGTAATAACGTTCTAAGCTACGTGCAAGTTACGCGCTTCTAATTCTACATTCAACCGTAGAGTGCACCACTAGTGGCCCAACTAATGGCGGCTGAGAGCTGATTCCCCTTCCGCCTTTCGTCATAACCCCGCAAGACAATACTCCGTCCTTCAGGTCCATGGTACATCTATAGGCAAGAGGGGTAAAGCTGTGAGCTGGGAGGGATTTGACTTGCAGCCATCTTGAGTGGTTAAACTAGTGCTGCCATCTATATAACGTCGCGGCAGTATTTAAAACTGTACAATTGAATTACGTACATTCTGAGTCAATTGTGACTTGTGTAATAATTTTGTTTCTACGTATTTGTTATCATGAAGGATGTGTTCTGTAAAGTTATCAATGTTTTTATAAGAAATATAAAGTTTCGATGTCTAGAATCAATAACAACATAGATCTACTTTACGCTCAGTCCTTTAGGTTAGGTCCGTGTATCCTACAGACGCTACATTAGTAATTGAAGTCGCCTATAGAGCGCACCACAGTTTTAACCACACAAGATGGCTGACAGTTGATACCCCTTCCGTCTTTTGCTTCAATCCCTCAGAATCATGCACAGTCCTTTAGGTCCGTGTTAAAAACTGAAAATCAGACCCAGTTTCTTGCGCTGTGAAGCTGGCCTCAGGCATTTGCAGAGCTGTGTCAGCCACCATCGAAATATTTTCTTCGTGCTGATTAAACGCTCGAAGGCTCTTCCCTGGTTGGTTAACCGGCAAAGGTTCGTGTCAATGCCGGCGCTAACTTGGACCTCGAGCTGGTTTATGAGGACGCCGGGTGCGCGAGGCACGAAAACCGGATCCAGGAATCTCCTTTTTAATTAAAAACTTCCCCTCGCCGTGTGATGGCAATTAGTGTAGGAATAATCAAGAAACGGCGCAGCTTCCGGTAACTTCGTCATGTTGCGACCCGTTCAAAAGAATATGTAAGCGCGCTAATTAGCTGATTAATCAATTGAAGAAACCAACGACGGTCGTCCAGCGACGGACGCGTGTGTAATGTGTACACGACGATCGCGTTCTCCATTTCGGAGGAAAGAAGCCGAAGAAGCTAAGAACGAAATCAATTAACCCTCCGCGGCTCTAAGCTCTCGAAATCCCGGTCAAAGAACCGAGCGTCGAATAAATTTCCTCGCAATGCCGTATCGCTGGCGGACTCGCGATAAAAACTGCACGACGGGAAAAGCACTTTATCTCGGGGGCTGAAACAGAAACGCAATCCTTGGCGCTTTGGACAAAGTTTATTTAACGTCGCTGTTCTTCCTTAAAACGGGGACGAGGGAAATATTGGCCTACAGAAGAAGTCTCGAATCGGATAGATAACGGATCGAATAGAAGAAATTACGAAACTCTGCTTTCAGTTCTTCTTTCTTTTAACACTTTCACGGCGAGGATGCTTGAATCTTTTTAGACTGGAAACTCGATTTTCTATCGAGAAGTTCAGTTGACGTTACAGGAACTTATCTTCCTCGATTTTCTATACAAAATGGGGCAATAAAGGCCGTCACACCAACGACATGACGGGCACGAGCCGAGCAAAAATATTGATAGTGTCTTTATCATTATGCATATTCCCGATTTTTCGGTAGCATGTGTAAAATTTTGGTAGTATTCAGCTCGGCTCGTGCTCGTCACGTCGTTGGTGTGCGACAGCTTTAACTATGTCCACCTTGAATATTTCCGTTCTTTGAAATAATATGAACAAATAAACAGGGTGTAACGAAACTGTTGTAGGTCCTTGAAAGAAGTAATTCTTGGACTGATTTTAAACAATTCTTTTCTTAACAAAAATATTAGGCGGGCCTTTGTTAACAAGTTATTAAGGGTAGGAACACACTATTATCACGTCACGTGAAATCACGTAATATTGCGTAATATAAGAGCACTTTCATCTGGCTTTCATGAAATACTATTTTTGTAATATACTTCAATTCTAATTTATTCGGAGGGATTAAAAGTATTCTGTTTAAGACACTTTTGAATATTCAATTTCATATTTTAATGCTGAACCGCATATTTTAGGCACGATTTTTCGAACAGTCTAAATAAAAGTGCTAAAAAGTTGCATTTTTACGTAAGTAAAAATTAATAGTGTGCTTTTATGGAATAAACTACATATATTTAAAAAAAGAGTAAAGTAAAGTATAGTATTCTGTAACATAAGCGCTTCTGTTTTGAAGACTCCGTAATAGGTGCAATAGCTCTTTTTTTTCTTTCTTTGGTATTTCGTTCATTGTTAATGATGCCGTAAAAGAACTATTATTTGAGGATTCCGGAAGAATTACACTTACTAAAGGACACGATTTTTAGGAATCATCAATAGTTTGTTATAATTTTTAAGCCCGCAGAACCACTAATCTATCCGTAATTGGGTCAGTTAATAAAGATTCGTTGCAGTGAATGGGACTCTTTATGTCCCAACGAAAAACACCGACCGATCAGAGAATAAATACAGCAGACTGATTCTGGCTCACGATCAGACAATGGCTGGCCAATACTACTTATAGTTGAAGCCCGCGCTGCAATTCGTCCACAGTACAAGTATGTACATATCTACTTGTGCTCTGGTTGGTCGGGGGTTTTCGTCATTACCTCTTTAACAAAGTCTCCGAGGACATTTTCGCTAAGGAAAAAGTTGCTTAGCTTAGGACTCACCTCTTTCAAGAATCTGTACCTTTTTTGTTATATTCTGTATAACATTTGTTCATATTATTACAAATAACGGAAATATTCAAAGCGGACATACACTGCTGGATATAAGTATTACGACATTACGACACTCACTGTATTTGTACAAGATGTAATATTTATTACATAAATTTACCATGTAATTTCATTTAATTCAAGGATGCTTTCTAATACAAAATACTTAATTATGCAAAACTAATCAGTATGTGACGCATTTAACAATTATTCCATACAATGTGGGTGAAGAATAATTGTAAAAATAATTATAAAAAGTGTCATAAATTATTGGTAACCTCTTAGTAATTTTACTTAATCAAGTATTTTATGTTACAAGTAGGGGAGACCGGGGCTGGTTGGCCAATATCTTTACACCCACGCGTAATTTACCACGGAATAATTGATTGTTGAAAGAAGAAACTTCTACCATGCCATTAATTTTTTTCCGACATTGCCATTTACACGTCGTTTGAGAGTTTCACACGTTTATCAAAACATTAACTGCGTAAGTAAATATGTTCTCTCAAAGATTTTATGTTTCCACACTTTATATAATTAGAATTGAGTAAATGTTAAAGGACTATTTTAAAGTTTGTTTATTAGACGACTTATTGAAGCAGCAGTCTTTTTCATATATAATTGTTCAAAGATTGCATACAGCATTGAAGTCAAACTGATCGTTTGGGGCTGGTTGGCTAATTAGTTAATATCAATTTGTACTAATTTTTCGTTACTAAAGGTTAATTAACTTATTTCATAGAATAATGAGACCATACAAAAAATCATAAAAGTTTAAATTATTGCTAGGAAAACGATTTTTATGGTGTGTTTAAATTCGATTACATAATATTTATAAGATATAAATACATTATGAGTTATTTTTAACTTTTAAAAGAAATCTTTAGTTTATTATTAAAATATAAAAGAAAAATAATTGCTATTTTAGAATAAAACAATTCTCTTGAAAATGTATTATTTTATTATCACATATAAATTGCTAATAACGTTTTCCTAATTGATTGCATGTATAGTCAACCTGCTCCATGGTATAAGTGTCCTAAAGTATAAATATTCTAAAGTATTTAAATATTTTTCCAACACCTCCCAGGTCGGTGAACCAAGCGTCTGAAAAATCTTAAAATACTTTAATTGCATTATATATATATACATATATACATGATAAATATATACATATCTTATCCAATAGAATAATCGCTATGGTGATATTTCAGTCAGATAACTTATTAACTAAAAACGACTAAAAAATTAGCCAACCAGACCCGATCTCCTCC
This sequence comes from Perdita meconis, assembly GCA_030770465.2. NCBI lineage: Eukaryota > Metazoa > Arthropoda > Insecta > Hymenoptera > Andrenidae > Perdita > Perdita meconis. The sequence continues at coordinate 7,756,682 of JASKOS020000004.1, forward strand.
AAACTGCGAATTTTTATGAATTTATGAGAATTCTAAATATGTGAAAATCTACGAAGCTGTTGAAAGATGCTAAAATATACAAAATATGAAAAGTATAATACAATTTATAAAGTTTTTTCGAATTGTACAACTGCATAGTTCTTTCTTTGTGCTTATAAGTTCGATTTTACATGAAAATCCGCAGCGTAATTATAAGTGATAACTTTATGAAATAAGTTTATATAATAAATACCACATCTTGTATAAATATGTAGTAACCAATATGTGCCAATAATGTAGTTATTGGTCCATCCTGTATACGGTCAAAGTTTGCTGCGAGTTTTAATTGAACTTTCAAGAACCCAACACCTACGATCGTGCAGAAAGGGGTGTCTTCCATTTTTTCTCCCGTGTTTCGGGTTCCTTCTCACGTACGGAAGCCTTATTCCTACCGAAAAAGGGCAGCCGGATCAAGGATCACCGCCGTCTCCCGTAGGATTCTCGCGCTGGCATACGCCACGTACGCGTTCGCATCGATCGGCACTTCTGCCGACGGTTATCGTGCAACTTAGCGGATTCTTTTTCAAGAGATCTGGAGGAGGGTGTGGGCGTGGTGGAAGACTGAAGAGCGAGGGACGCGCCGGCTGAAAATCGTGTCGATTCGTCGAGCGACGATATTACTTCGCGTAGTCCTCGCTCTTCCTCGGGTCCACCTGGACCCTTCTATTTCCGGGCCGCGTGTCGATCCTGTCGCAGAATTCTCGGTGCACGTTCGGGGCACAGTTGGCGGGAATGAAAATCGTCGGGCACGTACCCCGCACGCTGAGCTGCGCCGGGAACAACGATTCAGAATTTTCCCGCCGCTTATCGGTCACCTTTCTCGAGTTTCCGTCCACGCGTATCGAATCGCAAAGACAATTCCGGTTGTTTTTGTTGTTTGATTGGAAGAAAGTGGGTTTCTAGATACTTGGAAGGCACGTATCCAGTTGCAGTTTCGCAAAGGGGGTGAAGCGCATTCGGGAAAGGGTAGCTGTACACGAACGTGTCTACCTTCGTTAAGTTCGCGTGCGTTGCCTGCGAGGCTTCGCGATATACGTACTATGTGCATGACCCTCCTATTGCGCTTCTGGATCCGTGCATTCTAGGCCAACGTGGATTCATTGCTCACTTAACTTTTGTTTACAAGATCTTGAATAGTAACTTCGACTGGTCAGATTTATTCGAACTTTCTAAGTTTAATGCTTCGCCGAGGAAACTAAGGAACTAAGAAACTCTTTTATCTGGCGAAGAATACGGGTGATTCTAGAGAAATGGGAATTACTTGGCAGTGATTTTGTCTTCATCATTTTTAGACTTAATCTCTTGTTCTACAATTTTTTTTAGGCTACAAATATATGAATTAGGGGAAACATGGACAAAATCAGGACATGCTATTATTTTTAAAATGCCTTTAAATTGTTTCATAAACAAAATATGATTGCATTACAATCACACTTACTAAAATTACATCGTCTTGTGTGTTTTTTAAGGTTCCGATCAAATTGGTCAACTAAGAAACTTCAATACTTTTGACAGTGTAAGTATTTTTTAATGTGAATTATATTAATTGTTTTTCAATTAAAAGGTTTCTTTTTACTTTGCCATGGTATTGTTAATAATTCGTAATATTTGCAAAATCGTCTGATGGAATAAAATCAGGTACTTGGTTTTAGACAAAATGTGCTTGTTATTTTTTAAGCTTTAACAAAGTGTCTCGTAAATACAAATGAATTACAATATAGGATGAGGAAAACATGCTTAAGGCTATTCTAGATGTTGCAAATAGGAAAATGGGTCATAAGTTAGCAGTACAACAATACGAAGTGCCTCAATCTACATTAGAGGATTCAGCTTGTTCTAAGTGAACTCGCAAAAGCTGCATTGGTTGGGAAATTGAAGAACTGGATGAGTTTCATTTTTATAGGTGCTAGAGCCAAAAGCAAATTATATTTAAAATCATTATTTTTTTCTATTAATTCTTCTATTTAAAAAATTGGATATGTACTATTTTTTAATAAAGAATTCATTCTATTGAATTCCAATAAAAATTTCTTGTTCAGATTAATAATGTGAAAATTATGAAATTTTATTCTTAGCGTTTCGGTTGTGCCGCGATCTCCCCTTATTTAAAATAATAGATAAAAACATCAAATATCTAACTATTAATTGCATGAGATAAAAAAAATAATTTTGTAGATTTGCAATTATCGAAAACTTCTGTTTTCCTTCACTTGTAATAATTTAACAACGTTTATTCGACAGAAACTGAGCAGTTCCTGCTGACATAACCTGTTGGTAGGTTCTGCTGACATTATCTGCTCGGTTTGTGACGCCAATCTGCTTTCCGATCTGCTAATCCAGGTCCTGTTTGCAAAATGGCAGCCTAATGCAGAAACAGCTACGGATTTATAAACAGATCTGCTACCAATTTGTTGCCAATCTGCACGCAGATGGTTTATAGAGAAATAAAGTAAATTCATGACATAAGTCGTAATGTAAATTTTGGGTTTGTAACATGCCAGGCGACTCAGAATTCCACACATAACAGGTCATTTTTGGATAAATAAATGAAATTGGTAGTTCTTCATTACTTGTTTACAGTTATTATCTTTCTTTCTGATGAAAATAATAAGCTTTAACGTTTTTAAGAGTGTTAAATAGTGAGAGCCGCGAAAAATTCTTATTTCTGTAGAATCACCCATACTAACTTTGGAGAAAACTAACTCAAGCGAATATAAGCTCGCGAATAGTGTCTACCACTACCTAGATTTCTTTTCCAATACACTTAATCGAGCATCTAGCTATCCCATACAAGTCATATCGTATAACTTCATAATAATAGTTATTTCAGACAAACGGCGTTCCGCTGTAACGAATCTTTATGCTGTTACCTAGAAAGCTCAATCTGTAACAAGATTTCCACAACACCGGAAAAATATACCCCAAGTTGCGGGGAATTTCTGCGTTGCAGGATTAATAGTGTAAAGTTTGGAACGAGTTTAGGTGGAGTAACTTTAGCCCGAACTTTCACTTAATGTATAACGATTGATAAATAACCAACGCGAAGCTCGTAAAATGGAAGCGTTAAGAAGGCGAATCGCGCCGCTCACCTTGGAGATGGGAAGAACAGCCTGGATATCGTCCTTCTGTATCTCAAGACGCGCCTGCAGCTTCCGCCTCTCGGCGTGATGATGATGATGGTGCTGCATCTGCCTGAGCGGCAACCTCTGCTGTATCTGATCCATTCCGTTCAGCTGAGAGTCGTTGTCCTCTTCGCCTTCGAAGCCGTAACGCACGCCCCAGACGATGCGTCCGCCGTCCCAGTTTCCGTCCACACCCTCTTCGCTCGCCTCCAAAAGCATCGTCAGGATCTCCTCCGCCGATCTGGGAGCGAAACGGAATCGTCATTGACAGACGCGAAACTTCCTACGGTCGCCGTTACAAAGTCGAATTGCTTATCGTCTTTGCTGGCGAGAGCAACCTTTACCCTTTGACTCGCAAGAAAATCGCTCGGGATTTCTCTCGTTCCGACGCGACCGGCAGAACGGAACGGTAAATTGCGCCGGCGCTCGTCGAAACGAGAAGCGAAGGGGCCGCGTAATTGGATCCATCAGGAAAAATCAAGCCGAAGAGGAGAAACGTTCGAGTTTATCCGCTTAAATAGTCGCTGCTGGCCGCGCCGCGCGAAGGGAAGGAAGCGGCGTCATCGCGGCGAGTGTGTTTGTTGAGCCTCAAGAAGTTAACGAGAGAATTTTGTTCAACAACCCGAGTCGGTTGGCAACGAGACGCGAAACATCGTTCGTCGACGCCAGGCGTTTCCCGTTACAAATCGCCGGCGTTACGTAACGCGAGCGCAACACGTCGCGAAAATGCGGCCGCGTTGCCCCGCGTTCAACGCAATAACGACCCTTCCATCTGCGCCTGGCAGTCGACCCTCGACGAGGATTTTCCTCCTTTGAAAATGGACGATTATTACCGGCGGATTTACGAGTCGCGGCGACCGTGTTCGCCGACAGTTTCGACAAATTGAAGAGTCGGGACGCGTCTGGCGATCCTTCGGAGTTCAAGGGCCAGGGAATCCTCAAGTTCGAAGCGAGCCTCGATGGAGATTCAAGGATACGGGGTAAGGGAAGGACGATGGGGGAATAGATAGAAACAGATCGAAGCACACTCCACTCCGTTTTCCTCCTCCTTTTTCCTCTCGCTGTTCGTGGAAAGCTTCGCTCGCGCAATAAAAGGTGTCCCCGACGACCTGCTGCGATCTCCGTTTCCGTTTCTCGCCGTTTGCCGATATTCCATCCGGGATAAAATCGCGAGGAACTGTGAACGAAATTAAACAGGAGCTCGGGATGAGATCGGCAGGGAATTTATCGCCGTTGCCGGGAAAAGGAATTCGGAATTAAAACGGCTGAAAGCGGTGTGCGTTGGCGCGGGAACGACGGCCTCGAAAATCGAGCCCGATCGAAGAGAAATAGAAGCGAAAGAAATTGCGAATAAAATTAGCGGAGGAAAATGAAGATTTGATTTCGGACTGATGTGCATCGTCGAGCGCAGATTTATATCTGATACGACGTTCGCTTATATTACTTCATTTTTCCGGTAAATTCCCGAACGCGTGTAAGGAATTTCCAGTTCAATAAATATTATGTAATATATACATAATACTCAAGTGAGAGAGGAAAGAGTTATCACGATAATGCTAGGATCAGTTCTCTCAGGCGTGGCAAATATTTCGAATCACTATCTCTTCTAATTTACGCTTACCATCTACCTTCTAATGTTTGCAATGTATTCATTAGTGATATTTCGACAGAATTTCTTTTTTGGAAATACCTATTGTATGCTGACATTGATGTGAAATTATTCCTTTCCACAGATACTGCAGACAGCCATGACCGGAACTGGTTGGCTAATTTTTTAGTATTTGATTTTTATTAAATTATCTAAGTAAAGTATCACTATAACGATTATTATATTGAATAAGACGTTTCTTTACCTATTTGAATACTTTGTTAAAGTAAATCTAATGTAATAGCAACTAAAGTATTGTAAGGCTTTTCTCATGGTGGGGGTTGGTTGACCAACCCGGAAGGTGTTAGGACAATATTAAAATACTTTAGTATACTTATACCATGGGGTAGGTTCACTATACATACAATCGATTAAGAAAACGTTATTAGCAATTTATTTGTGGTAATCAAATAATACAATGTTAAAAGAGTTGTTTTATTACAAAATATCAATTATCTTTCTCTTATATTTTAATAATAAACTAAAGATTCCTTTTAGAAGTTAAAAATAACTCATAATTTATTTATATCTTATAAATATTATGTAATTGAATTTAAACCAAATATACAAATTGTTTTCCTAGCAATAATTTAAACCTTTATGATCTTTTGTATGTTCTCATTATTCTATGAAATAAGTTAATTAACCTTTAGTAACGAAAAATTAATACAAATTGATATTAATTAATTGGTCAACGAACCTCGGACATTATTAGCCAACCACCCCCGAACGACCAGTTTGACTTCAACGCTCTGTATAATCTTTAAATAATTATACATGAAAAAGACTGCCGCAATAAGTCGTCTAATAAGCAAACTTTAAAATAGCCCTTTAACATTTACTCTATTTTAACTATATAAAGTGTGGAAACATAAAATCTTTGAGAGAACATATTTACTTATGCAGTTAACATTTTGATAAACGTATGCAACTCTCAAACGACGTGTAATGAATGAAATGAAAGAAATGAATGGCATGGTTTAAGTTTCTTGTTTTAACAATCAAGTATTGTGCGTCAAATTACGCGTGGGTATAGCCAACCAACAGTTAGCCAATCTGCCCCTATAGACAACCAGCCCCGGTCTCCCCTAATAAAGAATAATCGTACCTGAACATAGGGTAAAGGATCCATTTACTGCTATGTAGCCAATTCACTTGATTCTGTTTTACTTAAAATAAGAAATAAATATTATGAAATCAAAGTGAAAGAAAATTTAGTGTGTAATTCAAACTCTAATTCATATGATAGAAAAAAGCAACATTCGATTTTTGTTTTTTGTTAATTTTTATATAGTCATGAGAATTTTCAGATTAAACATTAAATATTATTATTAGTTTTCGTTTTTTTTTTTAGAATGCACCTATCATGAGAAAACGTTGAGTCAATATTATTAATTCGAGAGTTTGCTATTCCAAACGAAAGGAGATCGAAGAAGATAGAAAAACGGGTAAGAGGAAAGATAGGAAGACCTTTGGAGGCACCGTTTTATCGGGAGCATAGGTCTCGACTTTTTCGTTATTTCTCCGATCGATGATCCAAACGCCGCGACAATAAACTACTGATCTCACACGTTTCTGGGAAAGAGAAGAACGAAATCAAACCGGAGCATCTCCGGGTTAACGCCGATAACGACATCGACTATGCAGTGATACTCACTCCTTTGACTTTTTCCACGAATATTTGGGACGAAACCCTCGCCTCGCGCTGATAGAATCTCCTTCCGATCTTCTCCGCTACAGCCACCGACATCCGGCGTTCGGTCACAATGTCGTTTGCATAGGTCTGAACCCTCTCCGCGCCGTGGGACCGACAACCCGCGAAATGGTCTTCGGAATCTCTTCCGTTTCGCGACCTTTGAACAATTCTCCGAGGGAGGATACTGTCGCGACCGTTAAATCACGTAACTTTCCACGGCAAAAGTCGTTCCGACGGGATTGCCAGAGGAAAACGGACACTTGCTCCGGCCAAAACAGGGCGGAGAGCATCGGGCAAGGTAGCGAAATGAACTTATCGCGTAGGCGACTGTGACAAAGACGAATGCCGCGGATGAAGTTGCTCCGCGAGGAGGACCAATACGCGCAGTTGATCGCAATTTCTGTTCCACGGTGACCCAATAACAGACTAATCTTCGGCGCCGGCAATCCATCACACAACATTCGTGACCTCGCGAGTGCCGTTGCGGCGATTCGTCGTTTCTTTCGGTCGCGAGCTTATCTGTCGCCCGCGACTATATAAGACCGCGACGAGACCGCTTAGCAAGTTCGATATTGCGGATTTAGTCGTGCATTTATCGGCAGCCAGACGCGATGCGTGCCACCGTGTTGATCGTCGCTTTTTCCGTCGTACTCGCCTCGACCATCTTCGCCAAGGCGCATCCCGTCGCCGATACCGAGGGCGTCTCGCAGAAACCTGACGCGCAAAATGCACCCCAAGGAGTCGCCGTGCCGTCGGGCGAAGGTTCGTCGAGTCAGGAGTCCGGCAGCAGCGAAGAAAAGACCGGCAAAGGGAAAGCTAAGAGGGACCTCGCAGAATCTGAATTGATCCAGGAGGAAAAGAAAGAGGAAGTCCCTGCGAGGGTGGAACGCTCAGCTAAATGCAAAGAGGATGACGATGACGACGATAGCAGCAGCAGTAGCAGCAGCAGTAGTAGTTCCTCGAGCGACGAAGACGATGACGATAAGAAGTGTGGGAAGAAGAAGAAAAATGACGACGACAGCGACGATGATGACGATGATGACGATGATGACGACAAGAAGGGCAAGAGGAAGAAGAAGAAGAAGAACGCCTGTGACAATGATGACAGCGACGACGATGACGATGACAAGAAGTGCAAAAAGAACAAAAGGGACGTCGATGGGCAGGACGACAAACGTCAAAGGAGGTACGTCGAGGAGAAAATCAACGGCGATCGGGTTTATGATGTGAGAACCTCTATTTAACAAGGGAGTAAACGATCGCTAATGGTTCGAAAAGTGCAAAGATTCGGCAAAAGCGATAAGGATGAACATTCCATTTGCTACGAATTAAGGAAAAGACCCAATATATTTTTTGTCTCATTTGGCTAAACACATAAGTTTCCGTATGTATTTGTAATTATTTAACATGTTTAACACTGCTACGTTCCTTCTAATACTCTGATTTATAAAAATTTCAGTAATTAGTATATTATTATGAATAGACAGCGGATTTTATGCATTTATGGCAATGCTAAGTATGTAGCAAATCTACGAGACTACTATTATAAGCCAAAATATTCCAAGTATCAGCAATGTTATTTAAGTTTCAATGTTCAGAATATTCAACATACTGTTTTTCAAGCTCCAATTTTTCATTTGCGCTTGTAAAAATTTTATTTTGCATAAAGATTCGCTGTCTAATTACGAATATAGACAATAAAATTTGGTAGACAATGGCACTGATTTCCTCACATCTTCCTGAAATTTGAAATACCTATTGTCTGATATGAAATGTATAATTGGATGAAAACATACCCGAAAACCGCAGCAGGGTTAAGTGGAGAAAACATTTTTGTAACATTCTGAACTTTAAATTTTGTTTAAAAATTCATTCGTTTTAAAAATATTTAATAAAATTTCGAATACTATTACTGTCATCTATAAAACATTCTCGATCGAATCATTGATAAGTATCCTGATATTCCATTTATCACTTATTTTAAAACTGATTTTTCTTTTTAATAAAAGAAGTTTAATAAAATTAGTTATATTAAACAATTATTAAACAATTAGTTTAATACAAGAAATTATTCTACACGAGTAATATTTACTTATTTAGGTATCTATTTGTGCAAAACTCCGTAGAACTGAAATAGATTGTGTTATCGTGGCAGTAATTGAAAAAATTATTGAAAACCTTTTACTATTCACCATTATCTAAAAATTAGTTTAAAGACCTTAATGAATCGTTGAATTGTGATCGATATCATTTTTTATGATCTTCATATTATCCGAAACATTACATTTTACGTTACTATAATCAAGCTCATCTCGACTGGCCGTTCAAGGCCACATTTTGGCCCTGCAATTTCTTGATAAGAAAACTTCTGCGACAATGTTTTCCGTGCAGACGAAAACTTCTACATTCATACATTATTTCACACAGGGTACAGAAACCTTCATAAAATCGTTCCTCTTGGAAGGAAATGAAAGAAAATAGTGACCTTGAACGCCCGTTCGAGTTGATGCGGAGTATAGTGCAAATATCACAATTACAGCCTTTTGTTTACGACAAATTTTTTCAAAACTTACTTCAAAATCAAAACTTATCAGTCAGGAAAATGGCGTAAGACAGGTTCTTAGGTAAGCTCCTTAATAACATTGGCGAATATTTTAATGATTGCACTACACTATATGTTCCTCACCATAAAACTTTCATTTTGCCCAAAAATCACAAGAACAAATAAGACTATATCCTCAATTGTTTCCGAATTTTTAATTGCCCCGCTATAAAAAAAACCTTCATTCATTAAAAGCGATTGCAGAATAAATGGTTAAACAAATGTTCATTACATAACACGTTTTTATCACTCGATTGGTTCAAAAGTTGTAATTATTAGAAAAAAGATGAACACTAAAGTTCAAAGAGATGTAAAATTAACAGTTTAAAAAATTTGTTTAAATCCTTTAACTTACATTTATGTATCCCTGAAAACTACAACATATCCAAATTTCACAAAAACCTGAGATGGAATTCTAAAAAGCGTTCGATTTCGTACGGAATGACATGTTCTATTGTATGAATTGCAAGTTTCCATTGCATACTAAATTTTCTTGGGCTTTTACTTGATAAAATCTATTTGCTATTTTAAGTAAAACGATTTAAGGTGACAGTAAATGGGTTCTTCGCCTCATCGCGATTTCAAAAGAAATATCGGCAAGTTTCACGTCAATTACGTTACATTCGTCGTAACCAGGAACTGCATCGCGTTTCGCGATACCTTTCGCAAACGTTTATATCTATTCCTCCGCGTACGCGTTACGTCGACGTCAAACTGAGTTTCTGCTCCTTCGGGAAGATTCACGCAATAAAGCGAAGGTACACATGGACCAGTTTCATTTCCTGGCTCGATAACGACTGAAACCGCAGTCTTCGATGCCGTCTCAGGGAAAGGCAACGGTTCTCTTCGGTCAAAGGCGGCGCGGAGGAGATAATAAGAGATTCTGTCTAGGATTTGCGACGTACTTACGCGCTTGGTACTCGCGAGGCGCTCTCCTTTCGCCTCGCGACGAACGTTGCGAGCGTGTTCTTCGCGTTTATGTCGCTCTCGACGGTCCAATTCGGGTTGCTCGACGAGGCGTCGAGGATCTTTATTCCGGACTTCACCCTGGCCCTGCAACATGAAAATAGGACCGCAGTTAGTGACAGGCGTCTCGTTTAGAATAGGATCGATCGACTGCGTCGCGTGACAAGCGACAGGAGGGTTCGTTAAACGCTGTTAAATCCGTCGCCCTCGGTCGGTTCATAAATCGAGACCGTTACATTATTCAGAAACCGCGGATGACGTCACGAAACGAGCGAATCCGATTAGCGGGGGGCACAATGGGAACGGGAACGGCGAATTTCGAGGCGCAAACACAGCCGATCGACAACGAGGGCGTTCGGAAAGCGAGGGACGAGGGGCGATCGCGTTTATCGCGCGCACGGAGAATCGAAAAAAAAGGAGAGGGAGAGGACCGATAAAAACGCGGAAAGCGTTTTAAAAGTAAAACCGGAAAGAAAGAAGCGACGAGGATAGAACGGATAAGTTGGAAATATTTTAACGACTTCGGTGCACTTAAAATGTTATACGGCTTGCTGCCTAGACGACTTTTAGTGAGTGGTTCTACAGTTTCATTCTCTTGCATTTATTTAGTTATAGGTAATCACAGTTCTATTGATCGTTTGTGTAATTTGGCCAATTGATACCTTGACAATATTGATTTTTTCGGCCACTCACTCAATATGTTACGAACTACACGTATTAGATCTTTGCTAAAAGAATGATTTCTCATTATTTTCTTTTGTTTGTAAATATAACTGTTATTTATTTATTTATTAACGGGGTGGCCCCCTTTGATACACTTAGAATAATAACGTTAAGATTCGCTGTTAGATATATATTTACATTAATTAGTAAAAGATTCAATCGAACAACCAAAGAAGTCTAGTTGGTTGGCAAGAATATTAGCCTGTCTAAAGCAACGTCTGATACATTCGTTGGCGGAAATGTTAGATCTACAATAAGATTATGGAATAACGGGTAGTTTCTAAGAGTTCTGAGCAGAGCATTAAACTGTATTAGACTGTGTTATTGATACTTATATAATCTATTGCACCAAAGGGTTGTTTAACCCATAGAACAAAGTATTATTATTTATTCATGGGTAACAAACACCTTTTGGTACATAAAAGATATACATATACGTGGGAAAACAATTGACTCGTACTTCGTAAACGTTTTTATAGTTACCTCAAACCGTAGGCTTACATCACTGATTTGAGATACGCTTTTGAATTAATAAAAATCTTTGGAAAAATCCGAAAAACTTCATGCAGTATCTGAATTGAGATTAGCATAAAGGATTCAGGCAACAGTTTGTTTATTTACATTATTATTGTAAAACTACAAAGTCAGGAAGCAGTTTTTAAAGGAGGATGGCAGAAAAGGGCCAAATTTGTAATCCTTCAGGCATCTAAACCTTTGGCAGGACATGATTCTACAGGGTGTAACAAAAATGTTGCAGGTCTTTGAAAGAGATGATTGTCGAAGTGATTGCAAACAACTTTTTCCTTAGTAAAAATGTTAGATGTAGCTTTGTGAACAAGATATTGACAAAAACCTTCAAACAATCACAGCGCGAATACAGTGAACAAATTTCAGCATGGGTTTCAACTGTAAGTAGTATTGCCTCGCCGTTGTCCGCACCGAGATCAGTCTGCTGTATTCGCTTTCGGATTGGTCGGTGTTTTTCGTTAATACCTCGTTAACAAAGCTTCACCTAATATTTTCGCTAATGAAAAAGTTGTTTGAAATCACCATAGGAATTGCCCTTTTCTAGGACCTGCAACATTTTTGTTACACCCTGTACATTATATGGAGTAAGAAAAGGAGCTAGCGATAACACTTACAGCTTACAGCCCGTTCACACAATACGATTTTCTGTCGGATAACCGAATCGGTAAAATCCGAAAGTAGCTTCCACAAAGTCTTACATTTTCGCCACCACATTCAGCTCCCGAACATATGAATTTATGGATTTTGTATGGTGTGTAAGAACTTTTATTGTAATAGCTCACTCATACTACGACGAATCGTTTAATTGTCGAATCTGGTTGGCAACCTAGCCTTCAATTCAAAAGCTTCAATTAAAAAGGAAGAAGTAGAGAAAAAAGAAAACAGAAAAATGTTAATAATAAAAATTAAATAACTATATACAGTTTATATATATTACATATAGTTTATATTTATACTATATAGTTTACATATATTGCTAAAATAAAATATTTCATGCACTTTTTAACTCTTCTTTATTTATTTACATACTACTTTTTTAAAATTACATAAAACCACCCTATGTATTTAAAAAAAAATATCTGTTTAAGTGTTCAGAGTTTAGATAACACATTGACTGGGAGCACACAGTTATGGACAGGCACATTAACGGGGGGCACATTAATATGTTCGAAGTACTTTAAAGGGCACATTAATTGGGACAAATGTACCTATTTTTATTTTAATTAAAAAACTATGAAAACTTAACATTTTTTACTTAAAAAAAATGCCTTTATTTAAAGGAAACATTGAAAAACTAATATAAATTTTGAGTAGACAAAATTACAGTCCGAGTATTGAATAATTAATTCATGAATCTGTAACTCGGCTTAATGGCACATTAATAGGGACCAGTACCCTATATTTTTGGGAGCTGAATATGGTGGCGAAAATACAAGACTTTATGGATGCTGCTTTTGGCTGATACCAATTCGGTTATCCGGCAAAAAACCGTATTACGTGAACAGGTATACTAATAAAACACGGATGACACATTGTTTTGGACTATGGTGATTTGATCTTTGAAAACAAATATGATTTGGTATTTGTGGAAAGTGATAGTGAAAACATTTGCGTTTATGAACAAAATCATAGTACAAATACTATACAGTGTATTTGCTATGAATTTATTATCCATATTATCGGTACGTTCGATAATCTCGATTGCGCTCGAATCGCACTCTCAAAATAAAAAACAATAACAAGGAAAGAGGAGTGAAAAGTGGCGCGAGAGAAGTTTCGAACGAGAGTTCAAGGGTGAGATAATTCTGTCTCGTTCGCGTTTTCCGATAACTTCGACGTGGTTGCGCGCGGGCCTAGTAATTATCCGCTCGACTCCTTGGAATAATGCGAGCCGGCCATCTATCCTCGTCAACTTTCCACTCCCTGAATCCTTTCAATTATGTCCTGCCTGACTGCAAACGAAGCGTCACCTTCGCGTACATACGTATCGGGTTTCCATTCGATCGCATCGCCGCGAACGAGTGCCCTCGTCGCGACGCGACGCGCCGTTCAGTTTCATTCTTCCCGTTGCAATAACGCTCGTCCCTCTCCTCCCCTTTTCCCTCGTTTTTCCATGGGTCGACGCCGCGCGAAGTAGAGAGCAGCTCGTGCGCGACGCACGCACACCGGATGCCTCCAAGAATCGTTTATACCCGCGCGCCTTATCCCCTCGATTACAAAGTACCGGATTGGAAATTGAATTTCCACGAGCGCGGAGAAATATGGGCTTCGAGGGTGGCCAAGCTCGAGCCGGTTTGCCCCGCTCGCGGCTCGGACAAATTGTCGCCCCCGCAAACGGGAACGTTATACATATCGGGGCTCTCGAAACTGTTTCTCGCGCGACGCTGACGATCCACTCGAGACGAGTGCCCGCGAGAACGCTGCAAATTTGCGCGCGTTGATGGTAGCGTTTCAGACAAGTGTATCTGGAAAATTGAACGTGCAGAGATTGAAGAACGAGGGGATCGTTAGAGAATTTTATGACCGAGAGTTAACGCTTTGACGCGGCTCCGCGTTTTCGAGCAAAACGCTTCATCAGCCTTGCGAGTCGATGGTGTAAAACGTTCCTGCGTTTTTAACGATGAAAGCGGAATATCTGTTATCTAATACATCAAACAGTTAGAGTAAATTCATTCAGTATTAAATAACTAGACCGCGGATGTTTATGCAAAATCAAATTTTTACAAGCACAAATAAAGAATTTGAATAATAGTATGTTTAACGTTCTAAACATTCGAACTTTAATAACATTGTTGATATTTTGTATATCCATACTAATATTACAAATCCGAAAGTGTGTTTGTCTGTTTGTTACGTCTTCACGACTAAACTACTGAACTGATCTCAATGAAATTTGACAGTGTAGCGTGAAATCTAGAGAAGGACATAGGATACCTTTTATTCCGAAAAATTGATTAGTTTTTTCAGGGGAAGCCACTTAATTAAAAATAGAAAACCGAGTATCCTATGTATGTTTAGACTACCTCTGTGCTATATTTAATGGAAATCGTTTCAGTAGTCGTTAAGTTTTATGAAGACGTTGTTTGTTACGCACACTTTCAGATTTGTATTGTAATGTATTGATTTATTGCTCACAAGAACAATTATAATTTTGTTCAATTTTAATATAAATTGATAACTAAAATGTACAAGATATAAAAATCATAAGAATAAAATACAAAAAAAACATAAGTATCAAACATTAATAATTTTATAAAGTCGATTGTTTAGGATTAAGTCTTTATTAGAAAATCAAAAAACAGTCATGAACAGTAATAAAGTGTCAGTGAATGATACTGATAGTATTTTAGAACGCGATGTGGTTTCGTTTGCATTAGAATATATAAGAGACGATGTTAAAGCGGTGAAAGCTATAAAAACTGTACGTTTCTTGCGACATTTTACTTATGGAACTATGTAGCTACTATTCTATTTGACGATTTGTGTTTAATTCTAGATTTCTGATTTTGCTTTTTGATTTGGTATTTGTTGAATGTTTGATTTATGATTTGGGTTAGTTTTTGTTTAGTTCAGTTAAATATATTTTTTGCTTTTGGTTTAACAAATTGGTATTAATATAAAAACTCAGTTCCATCGGCTTCAAGAGCTTCAAAATTAGTCAAGTTGTAAAACAAAATCCACGTCAGCGAATTAGTTTTAATATATGTTACCAATCTTGTAAATTTTTTACGTACTTAACATCGCCATAAATGCATAAAATCCGCTGTCTGGCTATTAGTTTCGGGACACCAAGATAATCCGTCAGAGCTAATATACAGTGTAAATGTTAGCCTCTCTTAAACGTACATCGCACTGTTTGTTCGCGAGAGTCGCTCTCGCCAGGTCGTGGTTTCTTTGTTTCTCTAATATCGGCAACAAAACTCAAAGTAGACGGAGGAGATCGGGGAAACGAACTCGAGTCGGTGCCGAGCCAACTTGGAGCAGTTCCATAAATTATTGTTGAGCAAATTTGAGTTTCTCTCCGATGAATTTCGCCGGTAAACTCGCAGCCGAAGGGAAATCGATTCCGAAAGGACACGACTCAACGTTTTAGACTAGAGACTCCGAGGGTGAAATAACGTCCTCGCAGCAATATCGCAGACCGAGGCACGTTTCGTGTTCACCGGTGCCGCAGAGATGCGGGAAAATCGTTCACCCCGGTCGTCGTGTCGCGGTTTGCTGCGCAAGATTGCAATTCAAGCGATCGACTCGGAGGCGAGCGAGCGAGCGAGCGAGCGCGCGCGCTCGTGCGGGTCGCAATATCGAGACGTTAATAATGAGAAATCTACAGGATGCGGAGTGGCAAACCGGGACGCAATTAAAACGTCCCGAAAACGCGGATTAACGGCCGAGCAGGACCTGTAAAGCCGTAATGCGTTTTAATTAGAGAGGGCGTGCGAAAATCGCCGACGCCTAATCCTCTTCGGCGAAAAAAATTAATCCCGACCGTAATTACAACGCGCTTCAAAGGGTCGCGTGTTTTTTCAGAGGAAGACTCGAGACACATTTTGTTACGCGACGCGCCAATGCCGACGAGGCAAACGAGGTTCCCGCGGGTCGCTGTTCTATATTCGCGCGAGTCGAACGGGGTGCTCGGAACGAAGTTTAAACGGTTCTGAACGCGAGGCGCGAGCGAATCGAACGAGGCAAATGCCAGACGGGGATCGGTAGCCTCGTCACGGAACGAAAAAAAAAAAAGATGCCCCCACCCACGCTCGATTCGAAAGGACGTTTCCTCGGCGTCGCGACGCCGGCTCGCCTACGCTCCTCTCTCGTCGCAGTCTTTGCTCCCGAGAATTCACGCTCCAGTTACGTGACCAGGTCACGGGGTCGCCGTCACGAAGAAGCTATGATGCGCGAGGAACGTTAACCGGCGTCTGTCCGACGCCACGATAGGTCGCGAGTGCACGTGTCTAATGCAACGTGCAACGTCTATCAGACGTATCGTATCGTAAAAGATTCAGCAATTGAGCCGGTCGAATCAGTGATGGAACCGACAACCACAACATGTAGGTTCGTCTAACGAATACTTGTCGTGGGTGATTACTGATTCTTTACAATACTATATTGTGATAGGCTTTATGTTTATTTTATTTATTTATTTTGAGAAATTGACGGGCATAGTAGCCCCATAGTACAAAAGATAAAGAAAGACAGTCACAGAGTTGAAGCTAACGAAAAGTAATTAAAGAGTCATGAGGTATGATTATTGGTTAAGTAGTGAATAATTACAACGTTGAAAGTCTAATTGTATTAGAGGAAGATACAAAAAGATCGATTTGTGACGAAATCACTATATTTAAGATTACTTCTGAAGAAGTTAACACGAAAGACAGAAGAATTGCAAAGGAAATGCGATCAAGCGTTAAAATTAATAAGTTGTAGTAACGGAGGATAGTCGAAATAGTTCTTAATTATTTTGAATAAGAAAAGAATATTGGCAACCCTACTCCGGTCTTCTAATGTTAATATACTCATATTACGAAGTACAAGAGGGTCATCGACAATAATTTCACCGACGTTTTCATCGATAATTAGGTGTTTAAAAAAAATAATGATGTGAACAGTTAAAGTTATCATAACATACTGTTATTTTATTGACCTCATTATTTTTTTCAAATATGTAGTTATCGATGAACACATTGTCAGTGAAATGATTTAAAGATTTAGTATAATTAAATTTAATGATTTAGTAGAAGATAATAGAACCTCGATTAACCGACTTCATCTTTGTAATATTTAATGCCAAAAACTCGTGAACCATTATGAAATTATAATCCAAGTTATATTTGAAGTCCTATTTTACTCTTACATCTACTGAATTAAATAATTGATACTTTGGATAATAAAATTTTAAGATAATCGTGATTCGGGTAGTTAAGATTCTACTAAAAGGTAATTTAATAAGGTACATATAGACAAATTAAAAATAGACATTTCGAAGTATAATTTTATCTTAACACATTGTAATCCGCGCAATTAAAAAACAGGTTAACTCTTACTCCGTAAACGGTTTTACAACTAAAACCCAATTTACATTATCCGGTTCAGACGCGGAACAGTTACAGAAAATCCAAATTAGTTGTTTTTATATGTAGTGGTTTAAACATGAACGAAACAAATGACGATTTTTCGTAACCATTCCGTGTCTGAGCGGATAATATAAAGCGGGCTTAAAGCGTAACTCAAAACATAAACCGGGGTGTCACTGATTTGAAATACGTTTTTGAGTTAATGAAAACCTTTGAAAAAATCCGAAGAAATTCATACAGAACCCTTAAACCTTCTAAATTGAGATTCCAAGTAATTTTTGTCTATCCAGATATCCGAGTAATACATATCTCAAATACCTGAATCCACTCAACAACCCTAAACTGCTTTTTTCTTGTAGCAAGGTCCTCAATTAAAGAGCACCCATCGAATGTAAAAAAAGTTATGTAATGCGTGATAAATAGCATTATTTTCTTTTTCTCAATCAGAATTGGTTTCCTGGAATTCAGTGAACCATTGGATTAGCTTCTCTGAGCTTATCAAAACCAAAAGAACCAAAGTCAGTGGCTTTAGTCAGTTTGTCACTCTTATCACTATATGTATAGTGCGTCAGTATTTCGAATGCGTTAAGATTAGAGTCACCGCTTTGACATACACTATTTTCCGTCCTTCCATGACTTGTAATGAAACAGATCTTATTTTTTGGACGTATCTCGTATTATTTATTATACACAGTGTCCGTAATCTAAGCGACGTGTTATCACCTTCTTCGAAGTAGCCGCGGAGACGACGATGCGTGCGAATAAAGAAATACCCATAAAAGATAATTGGATTATCCTCCGTATGAAGATGAAAGACGCGAGATTCGTTTGGTTTTTTCCCCTTTTCCCATCGAATTCTCCGTCGCCGTGAATTGGCAGGTCTCGTTACCAGAAAAAGGGAATCGTGGGAGAGCTATTCAAGGCGGAGACGGTAAAAGGAGAAAGGGATTTCGCGAATTCGACGAGTACGTCCTGAAATTTCACGCGACAGAATTTTTCTCGAGTCGCGCGACCGTATTAACGCCGCGCGCGAACGAGGACCTTTTTCCCGCCGGTGAAAATGTAGACTAACTCGGGGTTTTTAATACTCCACCTACGTCATTATTCTCCGCTTTCAGAAATATCCTCCGCTATTTTACGCGGCGGAGGCTGTAATTGGAACGAGTAATTCTTGCACCGCGCCCTCGACGCTCCCATTTTTATAATACACTCGCGCGTACCGAGCGGAGAGGAAACAAACCGTTGAGAGCGCGGCGCTAGGACCGGTGGAAAATCGGTCGCATGAATTATCGAGTGATCGCACTCGACTCGGTTGGAAATAGAACCGAGCGCGGCGCGGCAGGCAAAGCGGGTCCGGTTAATTCGATCGACGATGCAAAACAAGCGGGCAGATTCGATTTGCGGGCCCCGCAGACCGAGTAAGTCTTCCGCTCCGGTCTCGTTCCCGCGAGCGACAGGTTCACGCAGCTCCGGAAGCGCGGCTGGCGGCTGGGAATCGATAAGCGCAACGATCTAGGGGAACCAAGGGGGGAACGGCGGGGGTTGTGCACGGCGTTCGTCTTTTTCCAAATCGAATTACACCTGGTCGAGGCCGATTATCCGAAGCAAACGAACCCCGTCCCGCGCGAGATAATTGAGTTAAGCTCCGGTTAGGAGCAAATTAGGGTTACGGGAGGTTGCGGCAGTCCGGCTTGATATTCACCGGCGAGAGAAAAGGCCAGTCATCCTGGGGAAGGGTAGAACGCGCCCATCGAGGGAGAGACAAGAATTGACCGGCTTTTCAAAAGAACCACGCGGCATTAGGGACTGTCGCTGCCTTTGTTGGTCGATGCTAACCGAGAGAGGACGCATTCAACGTTAGTTTCTTTTTTCAGTAAATTGGGATATGATCTTGACTTTTATTTTTGTCCTCGTGGATTTATCAGACTCTTACTAGCTCTTACTAGCAAATATAAATTATAAATTAAAATATAAATTTTGTATTTGAGATTAAAGATCTAGGTGTTTGCTATTTGCCGTGTTCAGACTTTGGGTCTAACGTAATGATTGCATTACTTCGGTTAATAACTGAACCATCAGGATTTCCAAACACTTTAAAAATAAGCTAACTCATGATTGTCTTATCAAAAAAATCTAACACAAGTTTTTAAGATTTGCTGCTTGAGTTTTTGGTAACCCTATGGAGATCTCCAATTATGAATGATTAATTCCAGTAATGAACTTGCAAACAATCTCTTATCGTAGGATAAATGCCGACTTGATCTTTAAACTATTGAATGGATACATCATCTGTTCAGAACACGTGGGATGAACACGTGGGATAGGGTAAACATACCAATAGATGAAAACTAGATTTTTAATTTATTTTATGGTTCCTTCATTTTATAGAGAAATCTTTTGTTGTGTTAAAAATCCAACATTATCAATA
Organism: Perdita meconis; assembly: GCA_030770465.2. NCBI lineage: Eukaryota > Metazoa > Arthropoda > Insecta > Hymenoptera > Andrenidae > Perdita > Perdita meconis. The sequence continues at coordinate 7,776,505 of JASKOS020000004.1, forward strand.
AAAGTGTTTTTTATGTGCGAAAAAAATATTTCATAGTATTGTCCATATACTGGTGATATACAGAATATGAGCAGAATATTTATCATTTTATGAATGAATATATTAATTCTACTACATCAAACTAATTTTTTCTTAAAATTTAGACATTTGATTGTGCAAACCTTTTAAATTTTGCTTATAAAGCAGATATTTTAAGGAAAACTTTAATACAAATATTGGAATCAGCTAAGCCGTTCATTTACTGGCTTGCTTACCCTGTATGTACAATAGAGACTCTTCGAACACAGAATGATTTTTTATCCTAATTTACTTATAAACCTACAGATCTACTTGTAGATCCCATAAACAAAACCATGAGTGAAACCAATGTTCATATTAACCATACTGATCTTTTTGCAGCGTCACTTACTTCGCTTTGTAAGTTTCTCAAAACACATAAAAATGTGTAGCATTGCGCTGAAACTCAAAGTAGATAGACGCTAATTACTTTCTGTGATCATCTATGTCCTATGTATATAAAGAGGTATTGCCATAAATAAATAAATAAATAAATTTTAGACTGTTATTTTCATTCCGTAAATTAGTAGCCCAAAGCGAACGCGATACTCGCTTAATAAATAGTCGGACTCGATATACATATATATGGAGTATCGAGCCAGCTTGCATACTCGATGCATCGCGAAATGTAAAGTAAACAGAAGCTTCATCACCGTTCGCGCGCGTACGATTTATCCTCCAAAACTGTCCCACTTTTTTTTACAGTGCTGCATAACTCGTCTTTAGCCACGCACAAACACAGCTTAAGGATGCGGGGGAGGGTCTCTGAAACGCGTGAACGCGGTTCGACCCGTGAATGCAATTACAGATTCGAATCGAGTTATTTCCGCGGGGCCATGGGGACATTTACATACAAATCGGCGACGTGCAAAGCGGCTGCTATCTGGGCGATCTCGCGCGAGGGAGCTTTCCGGATCGCGTTGACGAACGGCCCAGCGTCGAACGGCGGCCACAATTTATTCAATGACTGCCACGGTTCCCGAATCGATCGCGAAACGAAACGACGTCCTGGTCGATTGCGTAACCGGTCCAGCCGCGAGGAACGTTCGCTCGATTAAGCTTCAACGTGTCACCGATAATTCGCCCGATAATTATGATCGAAACAGAGGGACGAATCGAAAGTTCTATCTCTCGGGTTCGCCTGGCAAATGCGGGGGCGTTTTAGGCCGAGTCGGACCGGGGGATTTCGCGATATCGCGCTGGAAACGCCGGAAGCTGTCGCGCGGTTTGCCGCGAGCGGCCGAGCTTTTACATGAAACTCTCTTGGCCGACGTGCAAGCCGATAACTTTATCAAGGAAAATAAAATTCAAGGAAATTCTACGAAGTTGTGAATCGTGATGTATGAAGTGCGAGTGAAGTACGGTAAAGTATAAAGTAAATACTTGCCAATCATATTACTACTACGTAAATGGCACTCGCTATCACCACTCAAGAAGGAGATTTGCGATACCATATCTAAACGCATTTTTTTTATCAAGTACATGATTTAATAAAAAATTCTTGCTGTACGTAAATGATACTTCGATGCGATTCATATTATGTAACAAATATGTTTTGCGTCATCACAATTCGAAAATATATTTAGGTGCCCTTATTTAAACGGATCAATCTGTATAATAAGTAAAAACATTTCTTGTGTTTCTTATATTAAATGCATTGATAGAACACAATTATATGAATTTTCTAGTCTTTGTACACGCAACGCATACATCTTTATTTTGCATATACTCTGCATGTTCACTGCAAAATTATTATAAATAAATAAATAAATAAAATGTATCCCTAGAAGCAGAGATAAAATCGCTAGGGCAAGAAACATCGCCCTGCATTTTCGACGTATCTCTTTATGCAAAATCGTCGATGCTTCAGTCGCGCCAGCTCTCTGACACCCTGTAAAAAAGGAACCGACCAACCCGATTTTCGGATAAGACACGAGCAAAAACTACGTTAGGAGAAATTCCTTTATCTCGGCTCGGTGAGCTGCCGCGAGTAAACTCCATCCGGTAATCGAATTTCTAAGCGAGTTGAGACGAGGGCACCGCTGATCTTGATTTCTCGTTAAGGGGACAGGCCAACCTTCGCGCAGGGAAAAATTGCTTCGCCTCGCGTGCTTCTTTTTACCAAAAAAAAAACTACTCCCATCTTTATGCGTCGATCGAGCACGTATTCCACTTTCAACTTCCACTCCGGAACTGGCCGCTTTTGCCCAACATTAAACGCCACAACTTTCGTCGTATATATTTCATTGGGACCGCGTAAAGCTCAAGGAAAAAGCTCGAAAAGACGCTCGACACGACCCGTGAACTCCACGGACCCGTGCACTTTGGCGAGTTCGTCGATTGACAGCGGTTATCGATCGAGGACCGTCGTCTTGGGTCAAAGTCGAGTGACAAACGTCAATTGGAGGTCGTCGCAGGGGCGTTTTTTTTTCTTTCTCTCCCGCGTGAATCGCTACAAGCTCGGATAAAGCACCGAGAACGATGAGAAACTACAAGAGTTTACTAACAATGAGACGGTTACAAGTTCGAGCGCCGGTGCTCGACAGTTCATCCAATTAGGAAATTTTTGTCCTACTCCCGCGGCTGCGTCCCGCTTTTTGCCTCGCAGGGAGTGCTCTCCCGGTTTTATCGAGGGCGCATTAAAACAGTTTTCGAGGAAGGTTCGCGCGAGTAAAAAAAGGGGCAACGAGCGTGTGCGCAACTATAGTAAAGTAAATTTCTCAGCCCGACGACCCGTTTCGCCCTTCGCTCTTTGCAACGTTTCGTCGCAGCTTTCCCGACCGCTGCGTGCATTAACAAAAACGGGGATGGAAGTTGCAAAGTGCACCGGCGTGGCTGTCTTCAACCGGCTGCCAGACCCGGGGAAACCCTGCGAACGCTTCAGCCACGGCCAATCCCGACCTGCTTTGTCTGGCAAGTTTCCCCGCTGCGAGCGCAGGCGTCCTCCTCTAGTTTTTTTTTTTTTCAAGATTTATAAGCGGGCCAAAGGAAGCGTGCAACAAACGGAGCGCAGCTAAAAACCGATTACGGTATCAATTTAGTGCGACTGATCTGGTTAGAGGATCTTCGCGGCGACAGGTTTTGTAGCGGATTAATTTGTTAACTGGGGAAGATGGCTCAAACAATTATTTAAATGAAAGCTTCTCTGCATTTGCATGAAGAATTTCTTAGTCGCATCACCTGCAACCCTTCGGATCTTAATCAACCAACTTTGCCAGTATGTTTCAGTTCAATTTTTTTGTTCTCTATACTACTTTTGTTTCGAAGGCTCCATAATCATAATAGGCACAATAACTCTAGAGCACAAAAGAGATGAGTGCATACAGTCGAGGACAAAAATAAGTGGACAGATAGTGGGTCTAGGTATCGGTGAAGTTTAATCTAACCAATAGTATTGTTACATATATCAATTTTATTTATTACATACTTTACAGTACATACATTATTTAGTATACAATTGAAAATAGTATTTACATTTTTGTATACAGAATCCGTACTCAACGAAATAGTCAGTTATTTGTTGGGAGACAAAAATAAGTGGACACAATAAAATATATGGTAAATAAAATGCATAATAAATTTAATATTTGGTATTGCCGCCTCATGCTGCCAAATGTCGTGGAATACTGTTTATAAGGTTTTCAATATAATCTTTACTAATATTTACAAATGCAGATTGTAAATTTTTAAAACATTCAATTTTATTCGTTCACGTATCCAAAGGAACTTTTCTGCCGATCATTCAAGCTATTTGATATTCGAATTCTTAACAAATTTTACGCCTTTATTGGCAGTGTGTTTTGGGTCATTGACCTGCTGGAAGACAAATCCTTCGTCGAGACCCATTTTTAATACTGCCTCTTGTAAATTTTCATTTAGTATATCAATATACTTATCTGCGGTCATTATTCCGTCAATCTGTACTAATTTACCGATTCCATAATGTTCCAAAACATAATGTTTGTAAACATCTAGCGCTTTGCCACGGCATTCTAACCAAGTTTCCATTTATTTTGTCTCTCGAAAAATAGCTGACTATTCCATTAAATACGAATTCTTTATAGAAAAATGTGAATATTAATTTCAATTATTTGCTAAATAATGTATGTACTGTAAATTATATAATAAAAAAAAATTGATGTATGTAACAATACTATTAATTAGATTAAACTTTACCGACACCTAAACTCAATATCTGTCTATATATTTTTGTCCTGGACTGTACATGCAACCACCATTATGGCCCTAGAGTAATTGCTGGCAATATTCTAATATTATAATGTTTCAAACTTCAGACGGTTCTGCAGTACGCGGTGTTCACGGTGCATTATACAGATGTTGCAAGTTCCCTCAGAAATGTGTGATGATTAGATGCAAGATGTTCTAGCAACCGCTAGAGTGCGTCTGAGTAGAAACACTTGTGGGGAGCGTTCCTATTGGTTCAGCGAGCTCCAGTGATGAGGAGACCGAGCGCTAGTAAAGCTCCGTAAGCATCTGTGACGCACTTCATTCGCATACATATGTATACCATGCGCGGAGTTCTGACTATAACGCCCCTAGCGGCGACCAGAGGATCTTCCATCTATTGATCACAAAAAATCAACCAGACAGAGGTGCTTTGTCGGAACACCTCTATAATACGCTGTGGTGGTGTTAGACTCCCCACTACCACTCACTTATCCCCACTTATCCCTCTGCTGGAGCCCTAATGGCGTTTGCGGATACTCATCTCTGTAGTGCTCTAATAACTCTTTTTTTTCTTTCTTTGGTATTTCATTCATTTTCAATAATTCCGTAATAAAACTATTATTTGATGTGATTCCGGAAGAATTATTTACTAGTGTGCATGATTATTATGAATCATCGATAGTTGATTATGATTTTTTAGCAACAATAAACTCACGAAACTAGTAATGTGTCCGCAATTGAGCCTATTACTCTATACTCTATACGAAGCAAAAAGCAAAGAAACGTGAAATAAGACTCACCTGAGATACACCATCGTGACTAACGGAGGCCTGTCCAGTCTGGGATCGGTGAGCTTGGACGGATGGAGGAACGCCGGAACGTGTAGCCTGGACCTGGGATAGAGGGGTCCATGGGGCACCAGCAGCGTCAACGAGTCGTCGGCTTTAAGTTCCTTGTAGTCTGCTCGGTTTGGGGCCAGCGGCACTTGGCCGAGCGGCGTGACGGGTTGTATCTGAACCCTGGGCCTGCAGAAGCCGGCTCCGTTGTCGACGGAGCCGGCGTCCTCGGCTCGCGGCTCCAGCACGGAGTAGGCGACCTGCACGAGCCTCGGCAAGCTCTTGACGACCTTGACCCGGCCGGAGGCGTCGGGCGGAGGTAACGGTGCCCACCAGTCAGCGGGTATAGTGATCTGCGCGAGGCAGACTCCGTTCTCCCCGTCGGGACTGCACGCTGCCGTCAAGGCGGTCGTCAACGAGGACGACGAGGAAGAGTACCTGCCGTTGCTCCTGTTGGCGGTACTTCTCGACGGCGTGGCTAAGCTCGCGTGCAGGACAACGCAGACTCGTTGATGCCGTGCCAGAAGCAACTGACGCCTTCCGCCCGCCTCGCTTCCGGCGTGAAAGAGTACTCTCAGAACCGGCGAATCACGCGGCACGCTGTTACCAACCAGATGAGCGGACATGTCCAGGTGACGCGCGCCCAGCTCCTGCGCGTCCAAAATCGTCGCAGCCGTCAGGTTTCGCCGCGTTTCCGGCCCCGGCAGCGCGTCCAAAGGGTCCGGGACGATGTAGCGCGCCGGCACGGTCTGCTTCGTGCTAAATGGTCCATAGGTAGCGCGAACGGAGACCGGCTCGCTCGTTTGAAACACCGTGAATTTATCTATCGAGAGGACGGAACCCGGCGGCGGCGACGAGACGCCGTTCCCGCTCGACGTTCCCGACGGCGGAGGTATTGCTGGCACGGAATCCCCTCGAGCTGGGTAGTACTGTCTCGGCGTGTGCTTCAGAAAAAATCCACCGTCTTTGTTCTCGAAGTGTACCTCCACCGAGGCCGCCACGTCTGCAACAGAATAACCATGTTTGGTCAGCGATGCCTTCGATTCACAGTGGTGGGTAAATTTCGAATAAAAATTATTGAAAATAATAATTAAACTATTTTCAGAGGCGGATTTAGAGAGTTGGCACCCACCTAGGATAACAAGCGTCTGCCGGCCTTTCCTATTTTATTCACATGTTAAGCAAACGCTATTCATCAGAGACATTTCATTTTAGAGCAGAAATCCATGCATTATCGACGAAAATATAAAAAGTTAGGGGCAAAAGTTTCTACTGCCTAAAATTTGTCGCCCTAGACTGTAGCCTACTTAGCCTATATGTAAGTCCGTCTCTTTCATTTAAATGAGATAATATTTTAAACTGTATTCATTTCTCAGTTTTACGTAGAAGAATATTTTAAAATACTTTTTATTATGTATGAATTGGTATTATTAATTGAAATAATATTTTTTATACATTAAAAATACTTATTTGAAATATTACTTCGTTTGGAATGTAGTAATAATTATTATTTGAAATAATACGTTTTTGGATTCAAATAACCATTAAACGTGAAAATGAAAAAGGGTCCGTTCCACTTGATAGACAATGATTTTGTCGACAATGTTTACATCGGCACTATTTTACAGGTATATGTTTTCACTGACATTCTAACGTCATCGGCATTAGTTTTCATCGAGATTCTAAATGTACTGACACTATTTTTCAACGACATCCTGTTCAACTTTCGTTAAAATTGTACCTGCTACATAACTACTTCTATAAATACAGAAGTTCCAAAAAGATGGAGCGATTTCGATAACACAGAAATCAAAGAATTTATATTTTATTTGAGTCAAGAAATATCAGAATTTTTAGGGATAGAGAATTGTAATTCGCGATGATGGTTAAAGATTGAAGATGCGCGATGCGCGTGATATGAGTTATTATAAGTATAATTTTGTTCCTGTGTTATCGAAATCGCTCCATCTTTCTGAAACTTATGTTTTAAACAGGAAACTTCAGAGAATTGAGTAATATTTTTTTGAGGGTGGAACCGACGTCAAATTTGACGTTAAAAATGTTTCTTTAAATATTATTATTAATAGTAGCAGTGATTAATAACTGTTGCATATTGCATACAGTTGCAAAAATTATTTTGTCAGCTTTAATATGAACATAAACACAAGGGTATTTCTCCGACGCAGAGCACCGATATCCATGGCGAAATGATGGTGTGTCGTTTTGCTCGATTTTGCGGAAAATCTAACAGTTAATATTTCATAAACTATTAGGTGAGTGCAAAAGTTCGTGTCCGACTTCTAGTTGAGTTTCAATTAGAAGTCAGGCACAAACTTTTGCGCTCACCCAATATTTGACGTACAAGATTAAAGTTCTACACAGATTGTTTTCTCGAATGTAAGAATAAGGTTCGATACACACTATCGGTTCGCTCACGGTCCAGTCACAGTAGGTGAACGAAGAGAGAAACAAAAAAAAACACCTTCTCTTTTTCTTCAATTACTGTGACCGGACCGATAGTGTGCATTGGGCCTAAGTGGCCTGCATTTGAAATAAATTGGAGTCTGTGCGGCAAATCTTGTGCAATTCGACGTGGAATGACTCATACGTGTATGCTTTGCTTCTCTTCCACGTCTCCCGACATCGTCTCTCAATTCGCATACAGCTGGCGGAAAAGAAGAAAAATTACAAACTATTAGGTAATGTTAGAGGTAGAGAGAGATTATGTTTCATATTTATGTTCACTGGCAGTGTAACGTTTCCCCGAATATCCGTTTGTGAGAGATAGAGAGATAAATAGGTGAAAGGACAGTGCACAAGACAACAGGAGAAAAAAGGCTCTTTGTTCGTCCGTTTATTCGTTTCAGATACGGAAGAAGGTAATCTTCGGGATTATACAGAATTAATGACACGCTTCGCCCATAATTCGCGCAGTTTATACAACATACAATAAAAACTTATGCTCTGACCAGTATATCAGAATTTTAATTATCCGCTATCCTCCGCGCGATCGAGATTAATTCCCGCGGATACAAGCATTTCCTTTAAAGCCGTAATAAATCCAAGAGGTCGCGGCGTGTTCCCATTACATCCAAGTAATTTTCAGGATTTATATCCGCGTTAAATTAACATAGAAATGAACACGATGAGACACGACGAGTTCGAGCTGACACGCCGCGCTCGAGGAGGTCAGCTCCAAGCGTCTTTCGACTGTATCCTCGAACTTCCGGGGTTATCCGGGTTATTACACGGGGGAGCATTCGCTGAGAGCGCACGACTCGATATAAATTTCCCGGATAGAAGTTCGAGTGGAAAGTCCTGTAGAAATATCAACGATTTCCTTGATACCGCGTTATTTTCCTCGGCAGCAGTATCATCCCCATCGATAAATCGAGGAATTGACCGGTCGATCGCGAGTCGCGGGGATCGTTTTGATAAGAGCCGCGCTGTCCGGGGAATTTCCCCGGCTGAAACAAAGTTCGTGTACTTACGCGCGCGTTCGAAAGTCCGCACAGGTGAGCGTGGACCAAGTTGTAAATCGGCGCGGGGGGTGCGAGGCGTGGCGCGACTGCTCTCGATCTGGACATAAATTTCCGTGGAAATCCTCCGCTAAGCGCCAGCTGCCCGCACGCTCGCCCCTGCCCCCGCGAAGCGAAGGAAAACGCGCGGAAAGGTGAGGCCAATTCACCCTGGCTCGCTTATCTTCTACGCTGCTCGATGCTCCACCTCTCTTCCGCCCCCTTTCTCGCTCTCGCCCCTTCGTTACGCTGTAATTTTTTCTTCCTGTCGCGAGCGAAACGCGTAAAGCGAACTCGTTTAACTCGCTCAAGATCGTTTACGCGACATCGTAAACCGCCCGCCCTTTGATTCATCGCGTCTGCTCGAAGGAACACGGTGCTCTCGTTTTATGGACGCAAGGTGTTTACTGTTCACGAGTTTGTTCGAGAACCGAAGCATCCGTTTACAATTACGATGTTTTGTGCGTTCGGAGCATCGATGGCGTTCGGATCGAACGGAGGAAAGACAACGGCCGTTATTGTTATTATTTAATTTATTACATAAACGGGAAGAACCCTTTTACACGTTTAAGAATACAGAAGATTTGTAAAATTAAGTTTAGTTATAAAATAGTGTTAAAATGCAGTTATAAAATAAGTTAAGATACAGTTATAACGTATACATATACGACCATATACAGGGTGTTTGGGATAGTATAGGCAAGCTTTGGAGGGGTGATAGATTACGTAAAAACAAACAAAAAAACTTCTATGACTTGGGTCCAAAACTCAACCATTTTTGAAAAAAACTGTCATAAACATTTAAGCTATAAACTGCTATAATTCAAAATAAGAACATTTTTCGTAAGCAATTTCTTCGTTAAAATAAAGATTACGATCTTGTTAATCCAATAAGTACAGTAACTGTGATATTGTTACCTCGTATCGCAAAAAAATAGTATTTTTCTAACCCCCTAAATTACCCTTTAAAATCGTGATAATTTAAGGGATTAGAAAAATATTATTTTTTCGCGATACAAGGTAATATCACAGTTACTGTACTTATTGGATTAACAAGATCATAATCTTTATTTTAGCGAAGAAATTGCTTACGAAAAACGTTCCTATTTTGAATTATAGCGGTTTATAGTTTAAATGTTTATGGCAGTTTTTTTCAAAAATGGTTGAGTTTTGGACCCAAGTCATATAGAAGTTTTTTGTTTCTTTTTACGTGATCTATCACCCCTCCAAAGCTTGCCCATACTATCTCAAACACCCTGTACAATATACATAAACAGGGCTGCGTTTACTTAGAACTTACTTTGCTTAGAAAAGAAATTTTTTAAACAATTGAATGTTGTAATCGTATTCTACTTACAAATTAATGAAGAATGTTTATAGGGGTGCTGATGTCTCAAGTTTTTTAATTTTGGCATAACTTTTTTTTTAGCGTTGGACAAACGAAAATTTCGATTGCACAAATGTGGACAAACGAATATCTGTATTTTACAAAAATTAGCATTTTGGTATGCCAACTTCACAGACCTCGTGCTGTATATTTTTTAAAGATCTTAAGATCATCTGCATACAGTAAGAAATAATCGTCGACGATTCGTCCGGCGTTTCACTTGTACAGAGGAACGTCGAACCACTGGTACCTCTTCGGTTGGCTCTCGTCCAGCTCGTACTCCAAGCATCGTTTAGGATATCTGTCAGGGGTCGTTAGAAAGCTCTCTCTTTAAACTGTCTCGGACTCGAACGGTTTCTAAATAGACGGTGATCGAATACACGGGAACCGCTGCGGTGACTTACGTCGTCGCGCGTCTGCAGCCCACGATCGGATAGTCCTCGCGAAAGCACTTGGTGTCCAGGACGTTGAAGTAGAAGAAACCCACGCTACTGCTGGCCTTGTCTTCCGATCGCCGGAGACAGTCGAAGAATTTCTCGTCGCAGGAGCATTGTAACCTGTTCAAACAGACTCTCGATACGCCTCTTATCGGTTTCCTATAGTCGCGATAGCGCGGAGCTTTTCCGTTCCCGTTCCCCCACGCGCCGTTTACGGAAACGTTCCCAGACAAGGGGTGTACCTGCGGGATCCAGCCGAGCGTTGCCCGACGATTGATTCTCCGCGCACGAATTTCACGGGGTTCGGGTTGATGATCCGGACTTCGCGGGTCGCTCGATATTCGCCGCTCGAGTGATTCATTCCGGGCACGCCTACAACTCGCGCGCACGTTACGCCTAATCGCGCGCAATTTCTCACCGTATACTGGACATTCGGCGAGGAAAAACTTCGCGTGGGCGTGCACGCGAACTCGTCATTACCGTGGTCGTTAACGCGGAACGGCGAGAGGCGCTGTCCTGCGATTCGTAGAATCCGTCCATCGAAAACGATACAACTGTTGGCTAAAAGATCGCAAAAAGTTTCACTGGGAACATTAGTCGAATTTAAGAGCTCTTCACTTTTTAGATGCGCTATTTGCGACGCAATTCTGGAACGCGACGAAACGAAAAGGGACTTTCTTCGAACGCCAATTACGCGGCGCGCAGAAAGTTGCATTTTTTAGCGACCTGGCCCACAGTGGGGCCGCTGACGGAACGTGCAGGACGATAATGGAGACAGTCCCATTTAAAATCCGTGTTTTAATATTTTGTCCTACTGGCGACGCACAGTGGGACAAAATGGCATTTTTTTTTCAAATCAGTCTACAGGTCGTAATTTGTGATCAAATTTGATGCTTTTTTTTTTTAAATTCTTCGCAATTAAATTCTCTATCGATCTGTCCAGCCTGATTTTTGAATTTCATTCCCGTTTTTTTAATATTATGCGAAGAAGACAGCATTTTTAGGAAATTTATGCGTTTGAGCTAATTTGGTCGTTGGTTTTGAATCCAAAATTAGTTTTTCGGAATGGAAAATAGTATATATAATGTTCCAATACAAAATGAAAAAAAAAAATTGCCAGTGTTAAGGTAGCTTAGCGTGTACAAATGGTCAAAAACGCTACCTAGGAACATCTTGTTTAAGTACTAGATTCTGTGCTTCTGGTAGTAAATCTTTGATCTTATGTTCATGTACGTGTCTTAGACTTGAAATGTATGGGTATGATGTTGTTAAAAGAAAATGCATTATGTCCTCATTCGTATGTATCGGTGTCGATTTGCGCGTATTATTTTCCCTACACCTTTTAAACTCTTTATTTCGTGATTCTTGCGCCTCTTCCGATAACTTACCTATAGGAATTAAGAAATTGTTAATTATATCTGACCCATGAATTAAAATCATGTGGCACGATGAAGGCATTGGGTACCACGCATAATTGTTAATATAAATTTTCGCGGTATTCATACAATATGTTTTAAATTCCTTTATATTGATTTGTTTTCCGGATGCTAGTTCTTGCGTAATTATGTATATTCTTTTTATAAAATTTTGGTCAATGCCAGTGATTTCAGCGATCTGTTCGTAATTTTGTAACATCCATTTGTAACAACATCATTTTTGTAACATCGTAACATCCACAACTAAACCTAATAAATTTATATTAACAATTATGCGTGGTACCCAATGCCTTCATCGTGCCACATGATTTTAATTCATGGGTCAGATATAATTAACAATTTCTTAATTCCTATAGGTAAGTTATCGGAAGAGGCGCAAGAATCACGAAATAAAGAGTTTAAAAGGTGCAGGGTAAATAATACGCGCAAATCGACACCGATACATACGAATGTAGACATAATGCATTTTCTTTTAACAACTTCAAACCCATACATTTCAAGTCTAAGACACGTACATGAACATAAGACCAAAGATTTACTACCAGAAGCACAGAATCTAGTACTTAAACAAGATGTTCCTAGGTAGCGTGTTTGACCATTTGTACACGCTAAGTTACCTTAACACTGGCAATTTTTTTTTTTCATTTTGTATTGGAATATTGTATATACTATTTTCCATTCCGAAAAACTAATTTTGGATTCAAAACCAACGACCAAATTAGCTCAAACGCATAAATTTCCTAAAAATGCTGTCTTTTTCGCATAATATTAAAAAAAACGGGAATGAAATTCAAAAATCAGGCTAGACAGATCGATAGAGAATTTAATTGCAAAGAATTTAAAAAAAGAAGCATTAAATTTGCTCACAAATTACGACCTGTAGACTGATTTGAAAAAAAAATGCCATTTTGTCCCACTGTGTGACGGTCTGGTCGTTGCCGGTACGTGTCGGTACGTGCCGTAATAGTGTGATTCGATCTTTAGACTACAAAACGGAAAAAGCGTTGGGCGGCTAAGAAAAAAGCACCGCTCGAAGGAAGAGGAACTAATTTAAAACGGCTGTGCCCGGAGTCGCGGCGAAAGAAACTTTTTCTCGGAGAGACCGCAGGCTACGCGCCGCGGCGTCCGTCGCGAGCGGGGAAGGAAAGCACGGAGAAGCAGCGAGCAAAGTTTGAGAAGGAACCTGGTATAGAAGGCGGGATTAACGAGGCCGTGGCTGCTCTGTCCGGCTTCGATCACGTCGGGGCACATATCGTGTTCCCGGCAGCACGCGTCGGTCTCCATAAATTCGCCGAGATCGTCGGGACTGGTTGCCACGTTACCGCTTCCGCACCATTTCGTCCCTGTCGGAAGGAAGCAGCGACAGAGCGCGAACGCTCGTTACGAACAGCTTGTATCGATTCCGTCGCGATCTTTTATAACTTCGCGGACCGATCCCCTCGCTCTTACCTGGGAATATCAGGTTCATTCTGTGGACGGGTGTGTCCGCGATGCTGTTGTCGGAGACTCTATTGTCGTCTCTATAGTAGATCACCCATGCGTGAACAGAAACGTCGAGAAAGAGGCAGAACGCGAAAATCGACGACGGCGTCGGCGACGTGGATCCCAGGACGAGCATTTTTCTCGGGCGGCGATGCAGCGTGAAAGGAGAAAACGAGAAGCGGAGAGGCCTAAGGCGAGACGGAGGAGGCTTCTTTCGGGAAAACGAGCGAGAGGAAAAACAGTTCCTTCCGGCGGCGTTCGGGGAATAAGAACGCGGCTGCGAGCCCGTCCCCGGGCTTATATGAAAAAGAGCCCTTCCTCTTTCGACCCAGTTTCGTCGCATCTAATCGGGCAAATTGCGAGCGGCGTACGAAATAAGCGGCCGCGGCCGCGCGTCGCGATAATCGCCCGACGAATTTCGACGCGGCCGGAAGCGGACGACCGGATCCCTCGAAGCCGTCGCCGGGGCCGCGCATAAATTTCACGGACTGCTCGATGTAATTTATATCGGCGAGTTAAAGGGTAAATAGTAGCAGCGTTTCGACCGGGTTAATAACTTTCCGCGTGTCGCGAAATAAAGCGCGCTGGACCGGCTGAAACGCGTCGATGTTTTATAGCTCCCAGCGAAGCGAACTTCGTGCCCGTACGTACAAGTCTGTATACATATTTTAATGATCGCCACCCGCCGTATGCTGTCCCGTTCGTTTAAATAACGGACGAGCAAGGACGTGCGGTCGGTATCGGACTTCTGATAAATACGCCGACACTAGCAACACGTGTCCCTTCACGGATCGCGTTCCCGAGAAGAAACTCGATCGGTCGATTATTCCCTACCATTTATTAATCACACTTTTTTGGCGATAATCTTACAGACAATGTAGTTAGACTGCGGAAGTTTATACATTTATAGCGATTTTGAATATGGTAAAGGGTATAACGATGTTCATAGATGCTAAAACACTTGAAATGGCATATTAGTGTATGTGCAATTTTTCCATTCAGCGTCTCAATTGCATTGGGAATAAGAATATTTGAACCATTCAAATGTACAGTGTTCCAGGTTCCATATTTAATTGTGTCTCGCTTTCCATAACTTTTATTGTGCAAAGACATAACTTTTTCAGAATTTAAACAAATGTAACATACTTTGGTGAATAAACCTGTGAATCACTGTGCATCTATTTTATACTAGATAAGAAAAGAACCATACTATATTTTCTACTTTTCTCGAAAACGGTTATTCATTGTCCAGTAAAACCTTGACTACTCGGTTCTTAATTATTACATACTTCTATTATCATGTGTTTCAATTATTCGATGTACGAATAATAATAATATTCTTTAAATATCAACGGGTTAAGACCCTTTGCCCCCCGCTCAAAAGTATGTGGACACTAACCATTTTTATGAAATTCGTGATATATTATGTATACTGTTGTTGTTAGATAGTATTTATTGTTAAATTCTGTTACGTACATGTATGTAATGTATTCTAGTAATATTTTATTGTTTCCAAGTAATTGTATTCAACCTATCAACTCAAAATCAGTTCCAATTTTATATTATTAGTATCATCGAAAAAAATAAAATTCTATTGTTTCCAAGTAATTGTATCCAACGTATCAATCCAAAATCAATTCCAATTTTATATTATTAGTATCATCGAAAAAATAAAATTCTATTGTTTCCAAGTAGCTGTATCCAACGTATCAATCCAAAATCAGTTCCAATTTTATATTATTAGTATCATCGAAAAAAATAAAATTGTATTGTTTTCAAGTAGTTGTATACAATGTTCTAGTAATACATTACATACATGTACGTAACAGAATTTAACAATAAAAACCGTCTAACAACAACAGTATACAAATTTCATAAAAATGGTTAGTGTCCACATACTTTTGAGCGGGGGTGTAGGTATAAAGCAAACCGCAGAAAAGCAAGAAAACGGATTGCTACGAATTATAATACGTTATAATTTACATATTACGCACTACAAAGTTAACCGATCGTTTAAAAGAAACAAAATGAGCTGTTAAAGAAATCAAGTGTATCGCAGGAACGGTTTGCATTTAGGCAAAGACAATTAAAGTGTCCATATAGTATAATAAAACTACAATAGAATTTTGAGTAACACTTGAACCTTGATTTAACAATACTAAAACTAAAAAAATTCTGTATCAGGCAAATGCTTTAAATTTTGGAATCGAGATTCCACTGTATCGGAGGCAACATTTGCATGCGTTATCCTCTTCCTTTATTTTTCGTAAGCCTTTCCGGCGTCGCATTCAATCGTCGACGCATTCGTCGCGGCGATCGTCGAGATCCGGGCAAAGGAAGTGCCTAATATTTCGCGGTCCAACCATCCCTTCCTGTCGGAGGGAGCATTCGGTCAGCCACAATCCCACAGCTGTGACGCGATTTTCTGAGACCGGTGGACCGATTCCTGGCAGTTGAAAAAGTGTCTGCAGACTGTCCCCATCCACCTCGTTTCTCATTCTCTTGAGAAACTCTTGAAAGGGGTCGGGCGCCGGAGGCGTCGGGACGCGTTCGACCTCGCGAACTGGCTCGAGGCACTCGCAAATGCCCTGAAGAATTCTTTCGAGTCCAATAGGCTCGTAGTCGTCGAACAGCTCCTCCGACGTCGCCTCCGCCTCGCCTTCCTCCCTGCCGTAGTCCATGGAAAAGTCGTCGTCCATGTCGTCGTACAAGAGATTGTCAGGATCGTCTAGCCGAACGTCGCGGGAAGTCGAATCGTATTCGATTTTGCGGTGCGATTTGTGACTCACTTGCGTTTCAGATTTTGCCACTTCCGACACCTCGATTATCTGAACGAAATATTTCGCGCGGCAACAACGACGCAATTAATTTCCCTCTTCCGAGCCGCGAGGCAAACAGCCCTTCGGTTAGAAAGCGATTCGTCGATTGCAATTTGCACTGCCGCGGCGGAATAAATATATGTATATGTATACATATAGAGGGAGAGAAAAAAAAAACGGAGATGGCGGAGCGAACGGTAAGCAAATACCAGAACTCGTTTCCGGGGAAAATTAAAGGGACACGGTTTTTCTATGTCCCCGGCATCTGGAAAATCGAATTCAAATCGCGTTCGATCCGCTCGTCGGCCGTCACGACACTCCGAACCCGGCATTTTTCACGGAGACACATCGCTCGAAAAATTCCACCCTTCGACTTCCGGTTATTTACGAACCTCGCTTGTCGGTTCCTGTATCTCGCATTCCATCGATTTAGCCCCGGTCTCGTCCTGCTGCCTAGGAAGCTGCTGCTGCTGATGCACCACATTAATTTCGGAAGACCTCCCGTCAATACCGTAATCCTTCAAAACCTGCAGGATGTCGGAGGATCGACTTTCGCTCATGAACGCCCCGCAAACATCCTGACTGGTATCTTCTTCCTGACGCGAGTGCTCGATTGAAAATGACGTGTTTACTCGGCCCCCGCGATAGACCGAGAGGAAAAATAGCGGAAAGTGCATCAAATCGGCGGTCGTCGACTCGCCTCCCCCGTCCCGCCATTCGGTCGCTCGATCGGCGACGAAAATCGAGTCAAAACCGATTTCTATTACGCGTTACAAAGCGCTCGATCCGAGGAATAATTATTTTGTCGGCGCGTATCTGCTGCGATTGTGCGCGATTCCATTTGCATTGAAGCGTTATTAACGAAATTATACTCGGTCGTCGTGGAGAGCACTTCTATCTGCTCGCGACCTCTCGTGTCCGATTAATCGCGACCGAATGGGTCGAAAAATGATTTGTTGCCACGAATAAGCGACCGGGCTCAATAATATGCGGACGGGAGGGCTGCAGCGAAGAGTCAAAGGTGAGCGCATACCTCGCACATTTCGAATTTACTTTTAATTGTAAATAAAACGATGTATCGATATTCGGTTGCTCTGGTTTAATGTACAGCGACGAATGGAAGGAAATTGAAGGATTGATTAATATAAAAGAGACGATATATTTTCGTCGATGTAAAATATTGAAATAAAAGCGGAATGTCATTTCCTGCTTGGTTCTCGATTTTGGAATTTTTAAATGCTTCTGTACCTGAGAGCCACAATAACCCAAGTACACTTTTTTTGAAAAGTTAGTTATGTTTATAATTTGACTGCTCTTTTTATTTTATTTTCTACTATTTTCTGCCCTCCTGAAAAGTAATGAAAGTGGATTTGAGTTAGTCTGGTTCTCAGGTACAGAATTTTAGTCGGAAGTTAATCTATTTTCATGATAGAAGAGGAAGTACGAATACGAAATAGTGTAGTAATATGAGACATCTGGGTTTTGGTTCGTACACAATTTCGACACCTATGACAATGTTTGGATATTAAGTACTATGCAGATTTTGACAAAATCAGCCATCAGTATTTATTGTCAGACTGACTGCAAGTTTGATATAGGATTTGTTATTTGCAAGTCTATCGATAAACTGGTGACAAAAATCGAGCCGGTCTTGATGACATAGGCTGTTAGCAGGACCGAGCAGATCTGCTGACAGACCTGACGTTAAATTGGCAGCAGAAGTCAAGTAAATCCTGCTAACAGACCTGACAACAGGTTCTGTTGATAGGATCTGTTTGTTTCTGAGGCCAATCTGCTTCCCGATCTGCTAAACAGATCTTGTTTGCAAAATGTCAGGCTAATACGGAAACGGATGACTATTGATCTGTAGACAGCTCTGTTATCGCCTACTGACAATCTGCTGTCAATCGGCACGCAAATGGTTTATAGGGAAGATCCATTCTTTCAATTTTCAAAGATTTTACTTATTTTTAATGTTACTGAAGTTCATCTTTAATCCTGCTACATTCCTTATGAAAATTCAGAATGGAAGAATTATTATTATTATTATTATGTGATTAAGAATGTAGATAATGAAGTTTTTATATGTATGATGCTAAATAATAAGAAATCTCTATATTAACTTTAAATTTTTCCTAAAATAATACAGTTGTTAAAAGAAATGAAAAATGTGACAATAGATCCAAAAAGATTCAAAGTTTGTAGCAGAATTAAATAGTTTTAAATAGTTTCCGATTTTAAAATACGCTAAATTCTCATTGATAATAAAACAGTTGAGCTAAACTTGGTATTTTTGAAATCCACCTTATTTTTCTATCGCCCTGTTCGAAACGCCCTCGAACCGAGGGATTACCAAGGACCTCCACCCACGTATTTGCGACGTGCACGCTCACTTCTCACCCTTCCTATGCATTTTCCTCTCGTCTGGGCGGGTATATCGCCGAAGGAATCGAACGGCGTATTATCGATTCGTTGAAAAACGAGGCTACCTCGTCGCCGGCGGTGACGGAAGCCGCGCGGTAGAGGCTGGAATCAACGGTGGAGGACTCGTCGGAAACGGAAAACGGGCCGCATATGCTGAAAAACTTCGTGGCGATCTCGCTGATGAAGTCGCCGCTGCAATCGAGCGCGGCCAGGTATCCGTACAGCCGAAGAAACGTTCGCAGCGGTATCATCGCGGATCCGCCTTCTGGTTCGTCCGTCAGCAATTCGCACACGTATATCATCGTCTCGAATAGATTCTGCGCGTACAGGGGGGCAGAGCACAAAGCCGGTGAATCGCGGTGAATTGTAGCCATGGGCAACAATGGCGGGTGATTAATTTAATTCAACCGGTAACGATGATTCATCAATTCGCATTAAATCCCCGTGAATTAAACGCGCACCAGCTCAGAGGAAACGTTATGTATCTTTGACTCTGGCGCGCTGGCGAACAATGAGCGCGGCAGAATGGTTCTCCCGCCGCGCCGCGCCGGTTGGAAAAATCAATTAGCGTAGGAGAATGTTTTGTTTCTCTCTCTCTCTCTCTCTCTCGGTGGATGCCGCTAATTGGATCGCGCGGAAATTGTGACGCGATTAAGGACAAAGGAAGCTGTTTCTGTCTGTCGCAGCCCTCGACGAATCCAATGTCTCTCACCATCGGGAGATTAATTTTTCGAGCACCCATATTTCAAAACGATGAAACGATCCCGCGGACTTCTACCACTCGTTTACAACCCCGCGGGAACGCCCCCGCTCGTTCTGGATTATATTAATACCGGCGGGGCAGATAAAAAGACGCGATTCTCCTTCATCAATCAGGGTCCGCGACGGGACGCGCGCCAATAGGGGAGACCGGGTTAGTTGCTTATAGAAATAGGTTGACTAATTGTTAATAACTTTCTATCGACGCATATGTTACCACGGAAAAATTTATTATAGAAGCCAGAAACTTTTAACCATGGACCTAGGAATATAAGGACGGAGCACAAGCTTGCGGGATCTAAGCTCGTGTAAGTAAGGGAGAAATATGATACTGGGGAAAGATCGGTGAGTGGTGGAAAATTTCGTCGGTGTTGTGTGTATGTTACTGTATATGTTCCACACAAATTACTCGGCCAATCACAAGTCTTCCATCACGACTTTCCCTCTTCCGATGGACCTGATCGACCCTCTCGCCCAAAGCGGGACTTTGTACTCCGTCTTTATACATATTTCTAGGTCCATGCTTTTAACGTATCAAATTTTCTGTTTCTGACACCGTAATTACGCATTGTTTGAGAGTTAAGTTTGGTTTACATTATCATTCACAGTGTCGTCAAAGAGTAGGTATTCTATTCTTTGGTGTCGTGTTTTTATATGTAGTGGTTTACACATGAACGAAACAAGTGAAGATTTCCGTAACCGTTCGGATAATATAAACCAGGCTTTACCTATGTTTCTTGAAAAATTTACTGTGTTAGTATGTTTGCCTAAAGATTTACTGTTTTCATACTCTATATAGTTAGAGTAGAATAAACGTTAAAGGAATATTTTAAATATTGTTTGTTAAATGACTTATTGAAGTAGTACTTTTTTTCATATAATAATTGAAGATATTATAGAGTATTGAAATCAAAGAGATGGTTTAAGATTAGTTGATTACAGTATTGACTCGAAGAACGGTTGGGTATCAGAACCGAGCGCAGCCCTTTTTCGAGTCGGGTTTGATCTCGGTCACGATGGAACGAGGAGACTCGCACGGGCGAAGAAGTGGTGAGCATAGAGAAATCCCTTTTTCGAATCAAACTCAGATGTCGTTCTTCGAGTCAACACTGTAAGATTGTCCTTATATCGAAACAGTACTGTAATAACTAGATTGCGTATGTTTATGCATTTTTGACAATTTTTATTGTGCAAACACCTGTAAGAATGTGCGTAAGTGCAAAAATATATTAAATATCAAAATTAAAATGCATTTTATAATGTTTAGAAGATATGAAGTATTTTTATTGAGGATTCCGTTTTTTTCTGTGTCTTTAAAAATTTAAATTTGCATAAACATCTACAGTCTACTAATAAAATACAAGATTTGATGATTATCTGTTCAACCAATTCTTAGTCTCCTGCGATTGCAAGACTAACTAAGTACCATAAGATCTAGAGATTCCTATACAGGGTGTAACAAAAATGTTGCAACTCCTTGAAAGGGCTGATTCCTCAGGTGATTTTAAGCAACTTTTTCCTTAGCGAAAATATTAGGTGGGGCTTTGTTAACGAGTTATTAACGAAAAACACCGACCAATCAGAAAGCGAGTACAGCGGATTAATGATGGCGCGGACGATGGCGGGCCAATACTAATCACAGCTGGAACTCGCGCTGAAATTCGTCCACTGTACGCGTGCTGTGATTGGTCGGTGTTTTTCGTTAATAACTCGTTAACAAAGCCGCACCCAACATTTTTGCTAAGGAAAAAGTTGTTTAAAATCACCTCAGGAATTTCAAGGAACTGCAACATTTTTGTTACAACCTGTATATTTACATTTCTCCAATATTATAAGTTTTTGTTGTTAATACAAAGGCTCAAATTCTTTTTTGCTACTAACAAGCACCTCACCTCAGGAATCACCCCTTTCAAGGAACTGCAACATTTTTGTTACACCCTGTATAACCTTGTTACTGAAAAAGACGCAACTCTGGCCATCGACTTCTTAATGGCCCATCAATGGTTTGAGTCTTTTCATTGACAGAGTTACTGCTGAAAACCTTTAGAAAGTAGGAATTTCTTTGTGTCTACTAGCAAGAGGATCACCTTGTACGTTCTACTACATATTATAATCGTAATGATATTTAACTCAAATAATTCATTAAAACTCAAACACTGAAAAATTAGCCCACCATCCCCGATCTCCTCTATCGAATCGACTAACGACTCCTTCTCTAAAAATATCCTTCGTACGGGGTGGTCGATAAAGATCACGCGCCAGGGGTGGTGAAGGGGGAGGTCATAGACTAGCCTTCTATTTTGGGCGTTCCATGGGAGAATGTCGCGCGAAAGGGATGCTATTTTCGGGCCCCCAGACGTACGACTTACCTTGCCCAAGCATCCGCACGCGATCGCGAGGAATTTGTAAAAGTCACACTCCCAACTGGTCAGAAATTTGCCTATGAGCAGGATCTGGAAGAGGCTCGGCTCGGGCAGAACGATGCCTTGCCATCGCAACAGCAGAGCTCGCACACTGATGGTTTGAACCGGGCCGAAAGCGTGCAAAAGGGTCTTCAGGTAGCCAGGCGTGATGCCTGTCGGATGACGGAACGGAGGATACTCCAATCTCTTCTACGGAAAGAACGTACGGTGCTATCAATTCACGGTCAACCGCTGCTTCGATCGGTTGCGTCAGGTCACGGACGCCGTTTTTAGCTCGGCGAAGTCGAATCCATCGTTTTTGATATTACGATCGATGGAATATCGACGTTCCCCTGGCCAAAAGTGGCCTGCAACCCTTCCCGTCGATACGACTCTCGTTACTATTCGCTTTAAAATTATTCCTCGGAAGTTTTGCCCGTCCTCAGTCACGGACTGAGGAGAATTCTTATGAATTAGGTCACTCGGACCAAGAGATGTCCTCGGTCGCGGCGTCCTTGTTACGCCAAGGATCCTCTACTTTGAATTTGCGGGTCATTAAAAAGACAATGTTTGCCAAGGAGCGCGCTGCTGATTTAATGGTTGCCGTAACTAAAAAGTTGCTGCGAGTTACGATCGTCGTGTACCAACGCCTAAGTAGTTGCTTCGAGTTTTGAAACCGAGTAGCAAACACTTTGTCTCGAGCAGGAAATTAGACGCAACTTTTCGGCCGCGGCGACTAAAAAATTGCTAATGCGACACCGGCGAACAAAGTTGCTAAACCGAGTCTCGAGTCTATGGAGATTATGGAGAAGCTCCGATTATCTGATCTCCGGAATAGAAATGCTAGTGTAAAAGGTGTTTCAAAGGTGTTCAACCGTCGCGGTAATCTTACCCCGTCGATAAGAGTAAAAACAGATTCGCAACCCGGCGCAGAATCGCGCGCAACACGGTGACATTATAAAAATAAATGCGACCGTCTCTAAGACCGAGATTTTCCCATCGACCTTGCAGCGTTTCGTCGCGCGACGCGTGCATCGGTTAACACCCGCTTATTTGACGTCGTTTCTGTAAATCCAGGGGGACAAATCTGGCTGCACGTATAGAAATATCGTCGACGATAGCTCATGGTAATCCCCGGAGCGTAGCGTCGGGTCACGGACAACGTTTGCACCGCGCCGCAGCCGAGGGGTTTCCTCCGTCGTTCTCGCGCGACGAAAAATCCTGCGAACGAGCAGCTAGGAAAAATAGGGGAATCCGATAGTTCAAGGCTCGATGGGTCCGGTGGCGGGATTCTATTCGCGTTCGGTCACGGACGCAGTTCGTAACGCATCCGCGCGGAAATAGAGAAAAACGCGAGAGCCGGGAGCGAGCGATGCGAGGCTGTTACAGATCCAACGAATTAAGTTATTGCGATCGGCTTCATCGACCGATTTAATCGTTTTCCATCGCCTGCCGCGCGGTCCATTAAGCGAAGCGTTGCGGTCGAATCTTTAGGAGCCGGATTACCCGCGGAACCGATGCAAATTGATAGCGCAATTTCTAATCACGCTCGGAAAATTTCGCCCGGAGCGGCGCGGCGCTACGCGGCGTCCCGCTACTTTAACGATCGAATCGACGTCCCGTCGGGGACGATTAGGTCAGCTTCTAAGACGTAAGCTAACTCGTCGCCATTAAACCCCGTGCTCGGATAATTAAATTCGCTTGTCGGATTGATTTACTTATCTATCCGCTTAATTACGCGGCCATGCACCGCCGCGACGATAAAATGTCGGCCGTACAATAGCGGTAATAGAAAAGATTACGGTTAACGACGCCACTCGAGCTGGACCAAGGCAAGGAGAACGAGCTGCGCTGGGAACGACTTTAATCGACCCTTTGTGCCGTAATAGGGATGCGAAAAGAACGCGTTGATGATTCGCCAACCACGGACGCTGTAAACTCGAGATCGTTGCCTTTTCTATCACGAATTCCCCTACGACTTAATCCTCTCTGCTTGTACGCCGTTAATAATCTAAATAAAGTAGCGAAGGATAATCTTCTTCAACAAACAATTCTGACGCAGGTTCTTTTAGTTAAAAATACTAATTTTATCTTCGCGACCTCGATTAAACAAACCAACGGTACTTTGCTTCACAAATACAAATTGTATGCAGTAACTCACTGTCAAAATTGTACATCGTATTTACCTGTTATAATTTTGGCCAAAAATTAATCTGAATGGACTTTGTAACACGCATTAGAATGTTCCGTTTATGTTACTTTTTATTTTTATGTAAAAAATAACCGAAATGTGGCAAACATTCGAAGTAGATGATAAGAAACATCGAAGATGATAAGAAAATCTACGAATTGGAGCTCATACCCAAAATCGTACAACTACTATTTAGAATCCTCGGCCAATTGTTAATGTTTTCAATTTTGCAACCTTTAACAAGCGATTCTTATAGATTTTTGTATTCTGAATACGAATATATAAACCGTTTTCTCGTGGTGCTCATAGTTTTTTTAGTAAATTGAGTTTAAGCAAGAGTTGTAAATGTTCAGTTTTAGAGATGTTTTGTGCTTTTATAATATTAGTTATTCAGTTCTTTACGGCACCAAATGATTCTATAGACTCTCCTGAATAAAATAATAGACTGCGAATTTTTATGCAACATAAAATGTTTTATAACGCATATAATGAATTCAAACTTGAAGAAAAATATGTCTTATTTTTTAAATATTGTAACTTGAGTTATATTTTTGATATTTTAAATATTTTGGCATCCATCAACAATCTTGAAGATTTCTGGAATACTTAAAATTGTCATAAATGCATAAAATCCGCTAGTTATGACATTATATATATATATAAATATGTTCAAATAACAATCAAAGTGAAAAGAGCATCCAAAACGGAATCAAAATATCTTCATTGATATTTTGTAGGTTATTTCAAAAACTTGGTAGGTTAAAATCTAACTAAACATTTCTACTAAGGAAAGCATTAATGAAGGTTACAAAATCATATTTTGCCTTCAATCTATAAGGCTAACAATTTGGTATAAAATGCCAACCGGCTGCCACTCTGTTCTTAAAGGTTGCCAAGTTAAAAACGTTAACAATATGTAGATGTGCGTATGATCACTCATTTCACTTCAAACATTTGCCAAATTTTGGTTCTTTTTTTACATAACAGTAAAAAGTGACATAAATGGAATATTATAATGTGTGTTACGACGTTGTTGCGTTCATACAGATTGATTTTCAGCAAAAATTAGAAGAGGTAAATGTACGATTTCGACTCTGAGTCACTGTACTTAGAACATAAAGTTGCTTGCTGCATTTTTCGCTTGAAATTTAGCACCGCTATTCTACAAAATTGCATGAACATCGGAGGACGACGTGTCTCTTGCCAGAACTCCCAAATGAAAAAATAAGTAAGTTGTCCCCCTGAATTTTCTCGCGCCGTCTATCCTTTCAAAGGAATTTTCCCATGCATCCGCTCCCGTTTCACGCGAGCCGGCGAGAGAGAAGAAAACGGGGAAAATCGGTTACTTTGACGGGAGGAACATCGCCGTCCGCAAGGGCCCGGAAGTAAGCGCAGGTCCACCGCAGAAGGTCGTAAGGTTGCGTGCGAATAGCGGCTTTCGCGTACAGTTTCAAGATGTGCGGGTACGTCGGCGGAATTTTTATCTGCTCGGCGGAGTAAATGTCTGACATCTTTGACGGTGCGAGAAAAAAAGTCGACGAACGACGATTGCCAACCAGACAGCGTCGCCACGCTCGATCGTGCTCTCGAACGTTGTTACCGTCATCATGTCATATTTCAGCGGCAACCCGCGAAGGAATCTCCAGCGGAAGACTTCAAGTGGAACCGTTAATTCCAGCGCAGCGCTTTGATGTTCCCTCGAAAAGGATGCCAGTTTTGTTTCGCAGCGCGCTCGCGCCGGATTCAATCGTTTTCCGCACGGAAGCGAACAGATCTTTTGAAGCGTATTTTTTTTTCACGACTTCCGCGTGCTCGTAGCACACGCAGGAAGCGCGCTGGCATCGCGTAAAAATTCACTTCCTCGGGAGCAGTAAATTAAACGTACATACAGCGACTTCCTACAAGCCAGAAGTTTATTTTGAAGACATTATTTATCGCCCTGGTTTGCTCCCGTTTCCTCCGGAGCGTAATTCCTTCCGAGTCCGACGTACGAGTCGCGATATCAACTAGAACTGTATTTATTATTTACTCGATCGCTTGGGAAAATACCGCGGGCAGAAGAAGCCGTTGGACGAGCAAACACGAGGCCACCAACTGATCTAGATGAGAGATATTTATCTTTTATCCACTTAAATTTCTGGGCGACCGTGCGACGCGGAGGTCAATTTTCGATTTCGGAAGCGAAACTATTCGCTCGAAAAAACATCGTGAAACACCCTGTAAGCAGGGCCGCGTTTACCTCTAGGCAAAACAAGCACGTGTCTAGGGCCCGCTGAAAAAAGAGGCTCGCATGACGGTACAGTATTCTCTCGCTATAAGCTCGCCGTTTTCGTCGCTTCATCGAGCCACTCTTCAATTTCACTGTAATCATTGACGACGTACAAAAGGCTATCGATTCCATTATTCCATTACCTTCACGAACATGTGCCTTACACATACTATTGCTCGATGAAGCGACGAAAACGGCGAGCTTATAGCGAGAGAATACTGTATTTGTCATTACTACATGAACTAAATTAATTCACTAGCTTTGACTTCTAAAAATAATTGGTTGAAGTCGAGCTATCCATAATGTTGGTCGTGAGCAATTGAAGTTTCTTGTACGTGTCATTTATTAAATTTGATTGGCAACGCAGCAGCGAAGTTGTACGGAAGTAATATTTTTCTAAATATTTTATATTTTTATATGTATTTATTTATTTATTTACGGGAAGGAATTTCCTCTAGTATACAAGGAATGAGTAGAAGTACATTAGAAGACGTATTAACCAATATTAGAGTTAAAGAAATGATAGAAAAGGAAACAAAAGAAGAATTTACAAAAATACTCATAACAAATGAAAAAGAAAAATTATAAGATATAAATTTGTTTCTTAAATGACATAATAGAGCCGTAGAACATGTCCAGGTTGTGGTCAATTGCATTAAAGAGTTCAGCATAAATTTCTACGATACGTTGCTTTCAAAATCAACAGGCCAATACCAAAAACGTGCCATAACTATGACGACATTTTAAACATATTAAATTTGCTTACCCTTGAGCAACGCAGAACTGTAGCTGATTTATTAGTAGGTACTTTTCAAAATCATTAACAACCACATTGACTGCGCAGATTTATTAAAAATGTTAAACCTTTCCGCCCCAGTAATACTTACCAGGAGTAAACAACTTTTTGTAATAAAATCATACCGAACTAATTTAGGCAAAACGAACTCAGTGGCGGATCCCCCCAAAAGTAATAAAATATAAAAATATTACCTCACATTCTGAAAAACTTGTTACGTATTTAGATTAACTATGGCAGAAGTAAATATAAATTACAACATAGAGGGAAATGAAGACAGTGTTATAGATCGATTCGCAAAAATTCACAAACGTAGAACAGAATTTGTATTATGAAATAAAATTTTTGTAGTATTGTAATCTCATTATGTATTGTAATATCTTTTATACCTGCGTTTTCCTTATAAAATAATGTCTTTAATCACAATTATATAACACGTAATTATTCTAATTGCTTATCAAGGTTAAAAAAAAAAGGTTAAAAAATGTACTTTTTTACTTGTATACATCCCCCCCCCCCCCCCCCAAGAAAGGCTTCTGGATCCGCCACTGAACGAACTGTTTAGTCAGAAATATCTGATCTCGTTTAAACAGAATATGTATGAAAGCTAACGAATTTAGCAGTAACATTGACTTCTTTTACGGATCTATCTCTTGGTTTAAAACTCTGCTGTTCAGACTGTTACGAAATTAGCAGTTTTTATATTGTATTATACTAGCTGGTTGTTGTTCGCTCGCGAGTAGGGTTGTTCTTGATAGGTAGGCCGCGGCGGCGGCGCGGCGTGCCGGCCAACCGTTTCGCTGCGAGTGATTTTTTTGGTTGCGCGTAATTTTGAATCTGTGATATCTTCTAAAGTATTCATTTAAATGATATAATGTAAAGGACAATTTTAATCTATATTAAATGCCCAAGGTAACTAACATATTTATCTGGATAAGGATTAATACTGAATTGGAGAAAATAGCTTCGCAAATAACCTAATATTTTTAATTAATATTTTAAAGATAAAAATGGTTACTGTGAGTCAACCTTAGGAGATAGATATATGCCATCGCGGACTTTTCTCTAGGCTTTTTGAAGAACTACAATTCTTTAGTACATTATTTTAATGTATCTTTTAAGGTTTAGCCAGCGTAAGCCATGTAAGCGCCCGAAAATCGATTTTGTGACGACTTGATTACAAAACATTGAATTTTCTCTAGTATACAAAAACTTAATTAGAATGTATTGTACATACTAACCTTCCGTAAAAAATTCTCTAAATGACAGTGAAAACCGTATCAAAATCCATTGCGTGGTTTAAAAGAAGTAAGCGGAGAAACAGAAATGACGCGGACAGCGACTTTGTTTTATACTATTTAGAGATTATACTATATTGCTTGTCATATCATTTTTATTATATTATTTTGTATTGTCTGTTTCATTGCGATGAATGCATTGTCATTGTCTGTGAAATCAAAGGGCACTTGCCCGTTTAAATAAATAAATAAATATAATTCAAGAACTCCATGTTTTTTTTCTATACAAGCTGTTTCAGGAGAAGTAGTCAGTATTTTAAAAGATGATAGTATGGACTTCAAGTAAAAAAGTTCATATAAACATACGTCTAATTTATAATGGGTATAGAGATGAAATATTCACTATTTCTTCTAAAACACCCTATGTAAGAAGGGCCCCGATTCAATTTTATGCCTAGGGCCGAAAAAACTCTAGACGCGGCCCTGCCTGTAAGGGACTCCACATCGCTCTGTCTCGATTTCAAGTTTGCTTTAGGATTTCGCCATCGTGGCGACGAGAATACAAAGGATTCATCGCGTTTGAAAGTCCTTCGACACACTCTCCGCTCGCGAATGTTTGACTCGAGGAGTCTTTTGTATTTCCGTCATCCGATTGAAATATCCCCCATTGTCATTTGTAACCCTTGAAAAGTCGAAACTCGCGCGTCAAAGTGAATCGTCGACGGAAATAGCGGTGTCGCGAGCGGGAGGAAACAGTGGCGGAGCCCTCGGAACTCGTTCGGCGTCAGAAAAGCTTCGATTGATTCCTCGCGCCCATTGTCTCTGTTATTAGTCCGTTATCGTGACCGTGGCTCGGTTGTACGTACAGTGACGGCTCGTGCACGCTCTCCGTCGTCCTCGTTGCACTTGCAAAAGATCTCTCGTTCGAATGCATAATGAATCGGGGGCGTTCGAGAGAGCGGATACTCTTGTCCCCTTCCTCTGCCGCGCCGCACCGAGCGCGTTTCACTGCTTTCGGCGTCTTCGTCGAAACCACGAGCATCCCCCTCGGTGAAATTGTCCCTCTCCCACTCCGTCGCGTAATGGCCGGGAATAGTTTCCAATCGATCGATCGCGACGAGTGCTCTTCAGCCGGCGTCGAGCACGGAAAAAGGACACCCCTACGCCGGGGGAACGAATCCATCGTTCCTTCATTTCGTCCCGGCATGAATATCGAGAAAGCCAGTTCCCGAACGCCACCGGAAGCAATTCGCCCTCGGAACCCCTCGGTACCCCTCGGGAATGGCCTTGGCATCGTCGCCGCCAGGGACAAATGCGCTGCGGCGAGCATCCGCTCGATGCGCCCCCGGAATCAGGGAAATAATCAGCCTCGTCAAATCTATCGACGGCGACCTTTGACTCGTTCCAGCCGGAGAGTTATTGGGGATCGTGGGTCCTGGGGTTGCTTCTGGCTTAGGAGCTGGGGTCTTCTCGATGTCTCATCGACCAGGAATTCGCGCTACCGAGTTGTTCGGAAGTTTGTTCCTTTTAGGAATGCTATCTGTCTCAATGTGGGAAGACGCGCGAAAGCTTCCTACGAAACGCTTCTTCCCTTTTTGTTTTGTGGACTTTTTTTCTAATTTAGAGTCGCATTAACAACGTGGTTATCAGCGATTGGTCAAACTCAGTTGTACGTTATGCGAAAATGGTTTAGGAACTATAGTTTCGTTGCAATTACTTCATCGGGATCTTCGTAAGTGCTTCGTTTAAAACAATGCTTACTTCTTTTAAAACACTGCTTTTTAGATTATTACAAAATTGTACACACCACCAGTTTTTTATTTTTGTTTTATTTTTATCCATTTTTTTTCTTCTTCTACTATATTGTTTGTTCACTACATTGATGCTTGTGAAATCAAATGGCGCTCGCCCGTTTAAAATAACTAAATAAATAAAAAGTGGTAGACAATTCCGATATTCTCAGAGGCGGATTAACATATAGGCTAAGTAGGCTGCAGCAAGGTCGGCGAAATTTGGGGGCGGCAAATATTAGGCGAAAGAAATTGAAGATTGAAGTATTAGGCTTAATGCAATAATATTCGAATAAAATAGGAAAAGGCAGCAGGCATTTCTTAGCCTAGGGGCGCCAACTCTCCAAATCCGCCCCTGGATATTCTTGCATAATGTTAATAACAATTGCTGTTACGGTGTTTAGTTTTCTTTTTATTTGGCTGTATTTCCAGCATTCAATGATACCGTCAAGTACTCAATTTCTGACAGTGGCGGATCCAGGAGCCTTTCTTGGGGGGGGGCGAAATGTATAAAAGTAAAAAAGTCTATTTTTTAACCGTCTTTTCAACCTTGATAAGCAATTAGAATAATTACGTGTTATATAATTGTGATTAAAGACTTTATTTTATCAGAAAAACAGATATAAAAGATATTACAATTAATGCGATTACGATACTTCATAATACAAATTCTGCTCTACGTTGGCGAATTTTTACCAGGCAATATTCTGAAAATATTTTAAAAACTTCTATGCACTAGCGCACTAGTGAGCACGCTAAGCAGAAAAATCTCGAATAGAAATCATGTAACACATTTAGTATATACGTAATAAGTTTTTCGGAATGTGAGGAAATATTTTTATATTTTATTACTCTTGGGGGGGGCGATCGCCCCTATCGCCCCCCCCCTGGATCCGCCACTGATTTCTGATCAGGACCCAACTTCTGATCAGCCACAATAAACTACCATTGAATTTCAAAAGTAAAATTTTAAAGCTAATACTAGAAATAATCTGAGTATTTGAGTGATCAGAAATTGCTCCCTTTGCTTTTTTTAACTTTAAAGCTCAGATTATAACTTAATTATTGTTATTTTTGCACTTTTATAGAAAATTATAGTTAAAATTTATAATAAATTTATAGTTAAATTAAAGATACAACATGGATTTACTCAAATATCACACAAATTTTGAGATTAGGTTAATGTTCACATTTGCTCATTTGAAAATCCATGATAGTTACTCTTAAGTGATCAGAAATTGGGTCCTTGACAGTAATGTGGCTTGCAGTTAGTGGTGTACTACATATTTTACACATGGTTAGGTTGGCGCTGTTAAAGATATAAAAATACGAGAGTTTGGTACGTCTGGATCTGATTCGAGTTATTACTTGTTGTTTCCTGTTGAATTTGAGACTTTTTTTTTTGGTGCTTATAAAAATTATCGATTGCTTTTTGGGCTGCACTTACTTTGTAGTTTTTCTATGTCCGATTTCAGAACATTTCCACAATGTTTGGATATATTTGTTGATATCTGATAAGGTGTTGCATAGGGTTTGGTTTTCTGGTTGCAGATTGGATACCATTTGTGCTTCGAGGTCGTTTGTGGATCTGTACGTTAGGTTTTCCGCATTTTCTACGGATTCTGCCAATCTTCCACCTTTAACACTGTCACTCGTATACCTACAATTATACTGTCTTAACCGTAAGACGGAGGTTTCTCGTAATTGACATAAGCTGTTTTCTCGTAAACGTGCAAGGCGTTAAAGGCGTTGCTTTAATCAGACAAGTTATAATTAAGCGGCCTTCAACGCGACGGTTAAACACATGTATAATCGTTCCCTTCTTTCGTAAAATCTTCGGACAGTTTTGACACGTCGGTTACAAGTTTCCCACGAAGCAAGCGCGATATTTCTGTTCAGAAAGGAACTGTTTTCTTGCCAATTTCGCGTGGGCCGCGGCCGGCCGATGCACCCTTCCGTAAACTCGGTGTACGTAATACATGGGTTGTTTCCACTTGTGATTTCCCGTCGGCTGACTGTTCCACGGTGCAATAAAAATACAGGCAGCTTGTGCGAGGGCCAAGTTGAAAGTGTGCCTGTGGGACACGTGTTGATTTCTAAGTATTGCGAACATTCGGTGGATAGGTCGAAACATCCGAAACGACATATTGCGTGCAAACCAAATGCACTTCCACGGGAGAAATAGCGCTTCCATTTTTGTTGAATTAAAAAAAAAAAAGAGCGAAAAAAAGAGATGTAAACGTTAGAGGAAAATCGAAACGGTAAAATAGATAAGCCCACAAATAGAAACATGTTTTTGCTGTAAAGTCAAATATTGTATGTACACAAAAGTGCTGCGTTTCTACAGCAGCTTTTACTGGTCAGTTTTTTGAAAGCTTTTTACTATTTTGGAGGCAGCCGGATGCCACGCTGGTCTCAAATCAAAAGTTCGCAAAACATGTGTTTAAATTAGGACTGTTAAAAATATTCGAAAATTATTCGAACAATTAGAAGTATTCGAATCTTGAAACATTATTTGAATAGTTAAAAGTATGCAATAGTGTGCTATAATACATATAGTATGAAAAATCGATCACGTCGAATATTCCTAATTATTCGAATAATTCTAATACTTCGGATAGTCGAATATGTATTTATATCTTAAGTTCAAATATTTGATAATTTTTACACTTATGGTTTTATTTAATTAATGATGTATACAAAAGTAACAATCCATTAGCTTTCTTCAATTTCTTCACTAAGGTAATTATCTATAAACAATTTTGTTAACATCGTCATGAAAATACGATTTTTTTGGAAAAACTTCTCTACTTTTGAGGAAAATAGATGCGCACGTGCATGAACAAGGGGCATGAAATGCAATTTGCACATTACCATTTGGCTGGATATTAAAAATGGCAAATACGACTTTCCGAGGAACTCTTGAAATGTGTAAAAACAGCATTAAAACTTTTTAATGTATTTTTCCATCGCTTAACTTTTTCTTTTGAGTTCCGTATTTTTGTTTATAAATTTTTAATCAAGCAATTTAATAATAATTATACAACATTATTTTCTACTTTAGTCCTATAAAATATACTGACAAAGTTTGGCCATTAAAGCCTAAGACACTCTGTCTGTTTTAAACTACTATCTCCAATTCCTTCAATTCAATTTTAAACTAATGTGTGATGACTAGTCTGCGGACTTTTATGCAAAATAAAATCTTCAGGAACACATATAATGAACTGTAACTTGAATAACAATATGTCTTATTTTTCAAATATTGTAAATTGAATTATAGTTTTAATATTCTGCATATTTTGGCGAATATCAACAACCCCAAAGGTTTTTAGAATATTGAGAATGGCCATAAATGCATAAAATCCGCAGTTTAGTGATGACTTTTTATTTTTTAATACTAACACTAACAGTGTTTGTGGAAACTTTATCGTGTATATTATAGAATGTTACCAGTCACACTAAATGCATCGAGATTTTGATTTCATTTTCAGAGAATTTCAGCAACATACGGTTGCATATGCACTTAAAAAATATATGCAAAACATGAAATATACGAAATATGTAAAATAGAAAACATATTTTTACAATCTTCCAATCATATAACAAATTTCTGTCAACGTTTCATTTCTCTCTCCGCATTCTATAAAAATATGCATTTACTTAAACAGCCGCAGTCTAGTAACAACCTTACTTTTCAGCCTAAAACAAGTATTTTATTTTTATTCTCTTCTAACACATTTTATTAAACGGAGAAGTATCGGGTTTCGCAGACCCAGTGTCAGTAATTGTGTAAAAAATTGGACGTCAGCTCTGAAGAGTTAAAATCATTTTTCTGTATCAATCTATTTCTGTACAAACTGACTCCGGTCTCCCCTACTAGTTAATATTGTTGAATACCAACGCTAAATTTTCCTCTTGTAATCTATCTTCTCTTTAGTCATCCGAATATCTTCTGTAAACCGAACGTATCAATCCTTAGCAGTGAATACCGCAAAATTCTTCCATCTATGATTTCATCTTTTTGTTACTCATCCTAGAACTTTGTCCTCAATATCTTATCCCTTATTCGTTCTTAAATTCAAAAACAAACCCACTTCCCAACTTATCGAAATTATATCTAACCCGAACTTCTCTCTAAAGCCGCATTATTTCTCTAGCAGTTCTCCACTCAACTGTCTAGGACTGTACGTTTAATCTATAATATACGTTCAAAGTGTATTTTGTACGTATTTCGTATAAAAGTTCTGTACCCGTTTTGAGTTTCATTAAATATAATAAAATAACAAGTTAGCGTAAAACAACAATATCAGATTTTATATTATTAACAAACATCATCTTATCTTTAGTCATTTGAGCCGCTAGACCTTCGCTCTGTACCGGTATAGGTAAAATTTTTGTAATTTTCGTAGCGGTAAATAGGTCGCGGAGTAAATCGTACACTTTGCAGAACGTGAATGCGAAATCTTGAGAAGTCAAGCCTCCGCTGAACTCCCTCGGTGATCCTTCAAAGGCTGCCTCTGTTTACGAAAGCAGCTGACTTACAACTATAAATTTTCCCTGGCATCGGCTACGCAAGTAATTAGCGGCGCGAAAGATAGCAAGAAGGACGTACAGCGAAACGAAGCAGAGCTACTACGGCTTTAATGAAATGCATAAGAAAAAAAGCAAGCGGAAAGAGGGTATGGCAATCGTCAAAGCCCGCGAGAAGCTTGAGAATGGCGACTTTTATTTGCCGGGCGTTCATTACTTCCAGTATCGTCGCAATAAATTACTCGGTCGTACGAGAGGTCGAGCAGGCAATTCTTATCGCGCGATTCGTCATTCCTCGCGGAAGTGGCGGCTAAAAGCACGACGCGCCGTTATAAATACGCGGAGCTCGCTCGCGCGGCGGAGCTTGCGATGCAGGCATAAAAATATTTCATCCGGCGGAAAAGGGGAAAGCGATCGATCGACCGATCGCGGGTCCTGCGATGCCGCGAGCGTTGCAAAAAGTTAAGCGCTGTTCAAAGGACTCGGGGGAAGATTGATAATCCAAGACACGGTGGGAGCATTAAGATAAATCGTCGACAGCGACGGTGAACGTGCCCCCGTCGATCGTAAAAATCAAAGAGAAGACTTTTTCGCGAATTCCTCGCGCGAGTGTGCAATTACAGGGCGGATGGAGCGCGAGTTGCGTCGAAAGCCGACGCGAGCGTACGTGTACCTGTCTTTAGGAGCTCGTGTGTTGCGAACGGGAAGAATATAGCCGGGTCGTGAAAGCGAAAAGAATAGTAATGCGTCTTTGCTCCACCTACAGGAAGTTCCTG
Organism: Perdita meconis; assembly: GCA_030770465.2. Lineage (NCBI taxonomy): Eukaryota > Metazoa > Arthropoda > Insecta > Hymenoptera > Andrenidae > Perdita > Perdita meconis. The sequence continues at coordinate 7,811,843 of JASKOS020000004.1, forward strand.
GATGTTCTACCCATAATACAGACAGGGTGTTCCATTTAAGGGGATTGTGACTTTGTGACCTTAGAGTATACAGGGTGTAACAGAAGTGTTGCAGTTACTTGAAAGAGGTGATTCCTGAGGTGATTTTAAACAACTGTTTCCTTAGCGAAAATGTTAGGTGGGGCTTTGTTAACGAGTTATTAACGGAAAACACCGACCAATCGGGAAGCGAGTACAGCGGATTAATGATGGCGTGAACAATGGCGGGCCAATACTACTCACAGCTGGAGGCCGCGCTGAAATTCATCCACTGGATTCGTGCTTCTATTGATCAGTGTTTTTTGTTAATAACTCGTTAATCGTGGATGTTTTTCAAGATGATGAACATGACAATTCAGGTTAGAATCAGTATTTTTAGTTAAAACTTTAACCTTTAACTGAAGACATCGAGAATTCCAAAATAATTGAAAAGTGGATTTCTTTAGACCACCGCACGAAAATTAATGTGATTTATAATTATATTTTGGTAGTTCTAAATATAGTAGAGTTTCCGAAAGGAATTTATGAGGTTTTAATGGAAAGGTGCACCCAGTTTGCCTTAAATATCGATTTTTGAGGCATTCCTGATGAACTTATGAAATAGTTCTTGTAATAACAATTAATTAGTAATCATGTGATAAGAATCATGTGATAAGAAATTACAATTGAATAAAGTAGTATAAGATGTTTTCTTTAAACCTTATATCTTATAATCTTATCTTTGAATAAGTAGATGTGACCGATTCGGTCATACAATATGAATGCACGAGGTTTGACTAATTACGTACGAATAAGCTTAGTTATTCCCCTTCGACTAATAACACTCGCATTTCTTCCGACTGGAGTGTGTCTGTCTGATACATCCCAACAATGGACTGTAAACATCTTAAGTTATGAGTTTCTACAAAGAATTATGTGAAGTCGCACCTCGTTGAATTCGTCTTAAGTTCCGCTATTATATTAAGGAACAAAAAATATACACTCCAATTTTAAAAAACTAACTCAACTTGATCTTGAAATCTCCCCCCATACTCCACCTACGAAAATACCATTAGTATTGCATAATATGCCCCTTTGCAGGGTGCAATTAAATTATACATCGAATAACTTACCGTAAATGCTCTAATTTTTACGGCAAAATGCATTGCACTGAATGAGGCCCTCGATATTGTCATACGCAATCCTAGTTACAATTACATTCTGACAGATTCTTTAAATGCTCTAATTTCCCTCGAAAGTAACAGAATTGACACTAATATCAACCCATATATTATTTCGAATTAAAACAGAACATTAGTAGTAACGTTAGTTTCATATGGATCCCGCCCCACATAAATGTCCAGGGTAATGAAGAAGTAGATTCTGTCGTAATAAAAACTAACGTCACTAGAACCAAACAATGAAATATACAATTTTCAGACTTTCACCAACACATCGTAACATTAACAGATACAATGAGGAGCAAGGTCTAAAAAAAGGTTGAGAATATTTTGAACTTTACAATACTAACAAAAGAAAACCTTGGTTTCATAACTTACATCTACCCAGGACAGTAACAAGTACGATCAGTCGCTGTAGATCAAATCATTACAACTTTGCAGCTTTCTTAGGGCGTATAGGTATTATTGACAAAATAAGTTACGATTGCGAATATAAAATACAAGATCTTATTTGGCAATGTTCAAAGTCCCAAAGAGCAATATTGTTCGAAAAATTAAGAAAATACAAACAATATCCGCCTCTTGCTAGTAAGAACCTACTTGCCACTCTCGACATCCAAGCGTTACGAGCAGTTTGTGAATTTTTTGAAAAATGCGAGCTAAAAATTTGAATAATTGTAATTCATAGATGTACCAACATGTAATTAGCGTAATTAATGAAAATAAGCAAACTGTATAATTGTACAAATCTCACTTTGAAGTTTGGGTAAACTTAAGTAAAAAGAAAAAAATAACTTACCGATCATTCGAAGTGATCATGTTGCGAGACTCACTATACAGGGTGTCTCAAACAAAGTGTAAGAGCCGAAAACGGGTGATTCCCGGGGTGGTTCTAAACAACTTTTTCCTTAACAAAAATATTCGTTATGGCTTTGTTAACGAGTTATTAACGAAAAACACCGACCAATCACAGCTCACGCATACCGAAAGAACAGCCGTGGGCGCTACGTGTAGTTTGGGCCAGCCACTGAACGGCCGTTCGTCTCCTATACGCGCTCTCTGATTGGTCGGTGTTTTTCGTTAATAACTCATTAATAAAGCCATAACGAACATTTTTGTTAAGGAAAAAGTTGTTTAGAATTACCTCAGGAATCACCCCTTTCCGGCTCCTACACTTTGTTTGGGACACCCTGTATATATAGAACAACTTTTATAAGAACATTTTTTCCGTCATATTAATACCTCGCAAGATATTCCCCCATTCTTACTTAAACAGAACGTATATCGTTACCTTCCTCGAATAGAAATAAGAACTTGTTATACAAATGTAATCCTCCACCTAATCCTCGTTTAATAAAGTCCGACGCCATTTGGCCACATAAAGGATAAAGAACGGAAATGAAGACCCCAAGAGTCACGTTCCGTATAGTTTCTGAACTTATCAGGAGTGGATAGCCGTTTTGGGATCGCCGCGACCTTCTAACGAGTCGCGAAAAATACATTGGTCGACCCGCACCCTCGAGGACGTTGCTTACGCACCGCACGAGTGGGTTCCAAGTTTCTCCCCACGCTTTTATCCGGCACAAAATCGACGGAATGCGTCGTTACGTAGGTGTAAAACGCAGCCTCGATGAATACTCGCGAGTAGCGACGCGTAATGTACGTCCGCATAGTAGTTACGTGACTGGGGAACGAAAATAGATGCACACCCGCCCATTTTCCGTCACGCTAACGTGTGCGCGCGGTGGCGAGATAAGCCTCGCGGCCACGATTTCAGGAACAATAATTCCTTGTCCAGGAACACCGAAAGGCGGCAGGTTCAACAGCCTCGAGCGTTGAATCAGCCCCACGGATTTGTTCGAAGCCGCGCGCAACGTTTCGTTTTCGCGGAAGGACCGTATAAATTTAGGCGTCCATTATCCTGCGCGAAGTCGCTGAAAATCGTTGACGCAGGACAATTCCACAAATAAAACACGATGAATCTTTCAAGAGACAAGTGATTTGTCTCCAGAAATATTTTTAATAGACGAGAATAGATGTGTTTCGAAAATCGTGGGGAAATGAAACTCGGTCGAGTATTAATCGGCTCCAATTAGACTCGACGAAGGAATCAGAGATTTGCTCTCGCGGCAAATACGAAGAAATATTTGCGAAGCCTTCAAAGGCGTTCTTGGAACATCCTATCTTATCGCGTTAATAAGTTATCAAAGGCCTGCGTCGCGTTTCAACGCCATCATTTTTAATAAGCCCGAGCGATTACCTAGCACTAAACGTTTCTAATTTCGCGATTAATGAAAATTTTCTGAGAGGAAAGCGCGGGCGCAGCCGAAACAACGCGACGGCATCGTTGGCTGTGCTTCGCGTAAGCCGCTCTGCGTTCGTCCTCAAAGGCTTAGGGGACAAGGCTATGGTGCACGCGGCGAAATTATGCAATAACTGCGCCCGCTACGAAATGCGGGCGGCCCTGGTAATTCTACTTGAACAGTATAATGATACAAGAGGAGGGCGGCGAGGCTCGTCAAAGTAAGCCGAGGGACTAAAAGAGACTTAACCCTCCCGGCGCATAATTTATAACACATTACAGTCGGAGGCTCGTGCGCACTTAATCTTGCGCGTAATACGTCGTTCAATTGAACCGTCGCACAGTGGTTCCGATCGAAGAATTAGCCGTTCACTTGGCAAAAAATCAACTTTCTTGATTTATTCGAATGTTGGTACATCTTTCTGCGATTATTCTACGATCAGAGAGTGTTTGAATATGAAATAGGGGAAATGTGTCTAAAAAGATCCCTCTAAGGTTTAATTCATGTAAAAGATACAAATTTTACCTTATTAGAAGAGGATCATATGTCCCCAAACATCTAATTCACATTCATTTATTGAATATAATTTCCAACTTGTAAGAACAGTCATGAAATATTAATTAAATTATTGTTAAATTACACTTAAATTTGCCAAGAAAATAGCTGTCACATTAAATAATTTAGGACAAAAGTTACACAGCATTGAAAAAGACTTTACCTTAGATGTAACGATTTAAACTTGTTTTTTTTTATACGCACACAGTGCTGATATTTGCACAACATTTCAAGCAACATCTAATGGCATGCGAAGAGAACTGTTACAGATCGGTATGAAAAGATAGCTATAGGACAATAAAGGATCATTTTAGTGTTCAACATAAAGTTTTAAGAATTATAGCTTTTAAGTCTGGCAATAGATTCGATAACTGTCATAATTATAAACCTTGCCTGGCAAGACGCAATTTATTAACGCTTGAAAACAGAAGAATCATGTTTGATTTGATCTTCCTATACAATATAAATTGTCCTGCTATTCTTGGAATATTCAATTCCAATATTCCTGTTCGAAACTTAAGATGTTTTAGATTTTTTAACGTTAAGGTTCACCGATCTCTGTTCAGCAATCACAATTCTATTTGACGGTTTGTGTAATTTGGGCAATTTATATTTTGACAATATTGATTTGTTGGGCGACTCACTGAATATGTTGCGATTTAAGACTTTGCTAAAAGAGTGAACTGTCATTATTTTCTTTTGTTTGTAAATATAACTGTATATACTATTGATATTTGTATAATCTATTGCACCAAAGGGTTGTTTAACCTGTCGAATAAAGTATTATTATTATTTTACCTCAAGGGATCGTTTTGTACACATTTCCCCTACTTCAAGAATATTATCATAGTCATTTTAATTGCATAATATAATAAGCTGACATTAAGTCGAATTCAACCATATACCATACTATGATCTAAAGTTTCGAAACAACGGTAATATATGTAGCTTTGAACAGCTAATTCTTCGACCGCGACCACTGTGCGTCGCTCGGGGAGATGAGCATCCGTCGAATCGACTGAAAAAACATTTCCCGGTCCCGTTTGTTTTCCACCCCGGGAAAATTAAAACTCCCGATCGTTTCGTTTCAATTTAAACCGTCAAATTTCCCACGCGGCGGAACACCGTTACCGATGAAATTGTAAATTGTAATTTCGTTATCCTCTTTTTTTTCCCCGCGAAGTGCGCGGGCCTGCTCTCGTCCGCCTGTTTTCTTTGATCATCCCGGCGCGCATCCAGCGCGGAAAACGAAATTACCGTTTTACATTGTGCGCCGGCGAGGAGAGAGAACGCTCGAGAGGCTCTTCGAGGAAATTTCTCTCGGGATGTCCGAGAAACCTTTCCGTTTAACAACGGGATCCGTTTTAACGCCTCACGCCGGAAAAGCCAGCGTCGCGAGAAATAGCGGACGGAAAATCTATCTCAATAAACGAATCGACGTCGCCGCGATAAAGGATAAAGAAAAAGTAAAGAGGCCGAGTATTTTTCAGTAGCATTATCCTTGGCAGTCCCATCGAGTTTGCGTCTGGTAATTACGCGCCGTCTTTGGGGAGAACCGAGGGGGATGAAAGGTCACCGGTGGAAAATAAAGCGGAATTCTGGTGCGCCTCGAAGCGCGATCAGCCGATTAGATCGTGCCTGCGACACAAAGGATCGAGGAGCAAGAGGACTCCGGGCCCAGGACAACGACGTCTTCGTCGTCGTAGCCCTTGGCTGGAGAAGGAGAGCACACCACACGGTCGAATCGACGACGAGTCGGGTCGAGTATCGATTAGGTTGGTGCAGGTAGAGCGAGTCGAAGTCACCGAGATACCAGGAGAAAGAGGCGATGGAAGGTGGTGGCGGTGGCGGGCGGCTGCGACGCCGACGAGGATCGATCGTCGCCTCTGCCCCAGTCGAAACAAATAAAACCGTAACGAATGTTCTCGCGACCGGTTTCCACCGGACCCCATCGCGTTTTTGCTTGCCATAAGGGGTTCGCGCCTATCGCTTCCGATCGATTCGAAATCGGGGGATGAAGAGCAAATTTTGATTAGCGAGTCGAAGGGTCCACGCGACCCTTGTCCGTTTCGACCGTATACGTCCGCCGGCTCTAGTCGGGGATTGCGAAATGAAGTCGGACCTTGGGAAAGCTCCGGCCACGGTGTCAATAAAAGATACGATTGAGGCGGAGCGGGGAAACGCTTCTATTGACCTTTGTCAGGGACAGGTCTGCGAGGTCGATGAAAACAGCAATTGCCGCGGACAGAGAGATTTGTCGACCCCCGGAACCGTGGATTGTTCGACGCCGTGTCTGCGACGAAGAATCTCTCGCTTCTCTTGCTTTTCGACGGAACTTTCCTTTTTCTGTTCGCGTCTTGAGAAAACTTTTGGCCACGGCGTGACGCGATGCGGCGTTGTGAAGAGATATAATCGAAGTGACGCGGAAAGATACTTTACGGAGTTTCGACGGGGAACGGAAGCGCGAGGTCGATGAAAAACACGATTGACGTGGACGGAGCAGTTCATCGAAGCTCAAATGGCGGATAATTTGGGGCGAGTGGAAGCGCACTTCATATTCCTCGGGAGGTTGAGCGCTCGCGAGCGTGCTGGGGATAATGACGAGCATGCAGAGGGATGCGCATCGATCAACTCTGTCGCGCGCGGTGTGTGAAAGCTTATATACGATACACAAACGGGCTAAGCCCCGAGCCGACAGTAGGCCAGGGATGATATCTCGGCTGAACCGTCCTCGCAATTTCCAAGTTTAATTTCAAGAACCGATAAACCGCCGGGAATTACGACGGTATAAAGATCGAGGCGGCTCTAAAACGTTTAATCCCCTATTGCAACCTTTATTCTCCGAGGATTCACCAAGTACACCCGTTACTTCTTTTATGCGCGATTTTTCATAAAATGAATCCCAGTGATCTGTAAACATTTCATCCATCTTTACGGGATGTAACAAGTATACTGCGGTGGTATTGGGTGAAAAACCATGACCTGTACGCAACGAATAGCTGGCTATGGTTTTCATCCAATGGTTTTCATCCATTGCTGTCCAAGTTTGCAGAAAAAACTACATATGAGTGGCGCGTGCCGCTGATTAATTTAAACCATCAGGGTTTTCTTGACAAAATTTAATCGCGTGAAAGAAATAGTTTTTAATTTATTTTAATCCATCTCTGTGGGAACTGATTTAAATTAGCGTCGGTAAAAGATATTTATTGCGTCACGTCCTCTTGTTACAATGATTTAATCGATTCTATTCTTTGTCTCCGATTCGTGAGCCTACTACCACAGATACTTATACTGTGCTACTACCTTAGACCATATACAGGGTGTAACAAAAATGTTGCAGTTCCTTGAAAGGGGTAATTCCTGAGGTGATTTTAAACAACTTTTTCCTTAGCGAAAATGTTAGGTGGGGCTTTGTTAACGAGTTATTAACGCAAAACACCGACCAATAGCAGCACGAATACAGTGGATGAATTTCAGCGCGGGCTCCAGTTGTAAGTAGTATTGGCCCGCCATGGTCCGCGCCATCATTAATCTGTTGTACTTGCTCCCTGATTGGTCGGTATTTTTCGTTAATAACTCGTTAACAAAGCCCCATCTAACATTTTCGCTAAGGAAAAAGTTGTTTAAAATCACCTCAGGAATTACCCCTTTCAAGAAACTGCAACATTTTTGTTACACCCTGTATACCTATAGACACGGCCCACGTATAGGAACCCATGGGAGAGAATGATGCGAAGATAACGAGCAAGTTTGCCCACAGTAACGTCAGAAAAGATAATTCAAGATAGCGAATAGTGCTCAGACCAATCAGACGATTAGACGCCATTAGACTGTATATGTAGATACCTTTTGAAAGTAGATATTCTTTACCCACATGATGGATGCGCACATGAACGTCATGTAGATGATTTTATCTTTGCATCAATCTAGATAACTCAGGCCGTGTCTATAGGTATATATGGTCTAAGGCTACTACCATAACAACCTGACAATCAAAATCTATCCGGACGGCCAACAGCGAAGGCCTCGCATTAGGCTACGATCATACTTTTCTGTCACGCATCTCTCACATCCCACACTCGGCCATCCTGCAAGAATATCTGGCCTCAGATATTGTCATTGTGACTCGCATATCATCTCACATTCCACACTCCTACACTAATCAAAATCTATCCAAACGGCCAACAGCGAAGTCCTCGCATTAGGCTACGATCATACTTTTCTATCACGCATCTCTCACATCCCACATGTATATCAACGGGACGAGTGGTGTCTCTTCAGTCTTTCTCGTTCTTGGGAGGTGACCAGTAGGTTTGTGGCCAGGTTATTGGGGTGGTTCGTCAGCCATTGTTGATACAATCTGGTGTGTTGATCGATTTCTTCTCTTAGGGTGGGGGATACCGGTTTCATTGTTTATTTGTCTGTTGGGTATGTACCAGTCTGTATGCGTTATGGATCTTAGTTTTTTATTTTGCTGCTCTCTATTGCATTCGGTTCTCACACGGTATCAGGAAGTACGAACATGTCTCAGAGTCGCGTCACCTAGCTGGATGGATGACCATGAAGCAACGCTGAATACACCACATCTGCTGCAAGGCCCACAAAACCTTACTACTGGGCGAACCATCATACCTACGTGAACTGCTATACACGAACGCTGAATTGTATCAAAACCCTACAGCAGAATCGAGATACGCAGACAAACTAGCTATCCCGCGTCACTCCACTACTAAGTTTCGCGGCTCTTTCAGCTACGCAGCCTCTCATTACTATAACATGTTACTTAATTCGATACGATCAAATAATTGTATTACTATCTTTCGAAATAATTGTATTACTAGGGCCAGATTTTAAAACAGCCATCGCTAAATCTCGCCCTTTGCGAATATAATCCGCAATAAAGACGTTATTATTATTATTATTATTATTATTACTATTATTATTATTATTATTTTTATGTTGGTGTCATAGGCTGTGCCCCATAGTTTGCTGTACCAAAGTTTTCTCTATTTTTTATTTAGTGGATCCCTCTTTTTGTGAATGTATGTTTCCCATAATAGTTTTCTGTCCAAGGACCTTACTAAAAATACAGTTTTCTTGTGTTTGCAAATTAACATTTGCTTTATATCCAATTCCATGAACTCTCGGAATTGACACTAGGTTTGTCCGTGATGGATGAAAACCGCGAAGAAACCTCGTCACGTATGACGAGCTATTGCAGAGTCAATGGTAATTGAAGGATTGCAAAAACATACGCCTCCTTTTTAATAATTCAGGGAGTTCAGATCAATAAGTATATGATCGCAGAAAATACGTATGGTTCTAAATGGTACCGCTAACGTTAAGCTATTATTACAATAAAAGTGGCGCAGCAGTTCACCGCAGAATACTTATGTCGTATTTAAGCCGCCCTATCAACCCTACGTTTGTTACGTATAGCTTTGCCACTCCAGTCTATTGCTTTCTCCACTCCGTTTGACTATTCCCGCTGTGTATTCCGTTTAACCGTCCCCACTAGCTACCCCTATCACTCCGTTTAGACACCCCCCATAATGCCGTTCGCATGCTCGGTGCAGTCTACCGTTCCCACCGTTCCATTTAGCGCGCAAAATGCGCCGGCTAAATTAATTACTCGACGCAATTCACGACGGGGCGAAGTGACCTTCAACGACCAATTGATTTTCCTCCGGCTATACGCCGGCGGTCTTTGAAGAGATTCACGACTGCGCGTGGTTCGCGAGGTGTCCGATTACGCGTGCAGAATTCGCGTTGCGACTTTCCCTAGTGATATAGCACACGCTTTATCGCGGACGGGACAGCAATACGGCGTCGGAGAGTGTGATCGATCATCGGTTCCAGCGGAACGTGCAAGAGCGCGACGCTCGGCGCTCGGCGCGGAACGGAACGGTGCGGCGGCGGCGGTCCCAATGCCAGCTTACACGGTCGAGCGACCGTTTTACGCTAAGGTTGGCACATCGGCTTGGCGAATGCGGGTTATTCAGTCGTGTCGCGATCGATGCGATTTCGCGCTGCTCCCTATATCTCTGTTTTGATTATTTTCGAGCGGCGAGCGGAGGCGGGCGAAGGTAAGTCGGGGCCGTCGACCTCCGGTCCGTCCTCCGATAATCCGATAAACGGTCAGGAGTAGCCAGGAGAGTCGGCGTAATTGCTCGATCAATTTTCTTGGAGCGGCGAGAAGAGAGACGGAACGATAAAGAGAGAGGAGGAAAGGCGGGGTGCCGTGTGTAACGCGGTTACGGGTCGAGGAAATCGAGAAACGTTATTCGAACGAGCTTCGAGAGACCGTTCGACGTTGTTACGGGTTACGGGACGAGGGACTTCGATCGGCGCTCGAGTCGCCGTCTCCTTCGGCCAATTTGAATACAGAATCGACACGCACCGATGTTATTAAGTCGATGCAGGCATTCCCAGCGTTCCGACCGTCGTCACCGGAAGCGATCGAACCGGATTTCGCGTCGGACAATGGCACGGACAAGCGGTGAGAAGATTCCGGTAGTCGATTCGCGGCTGCAAGCGGAATCGCAAAGAGACTTCGACGAATGACCACCAGACGCCTTCTCTCGGATTGATATACGCCGCGACGTGGCGCGTCGCGTTAAACTTGAAATACAGACGCACCTTCGACCCAAACGCGAGCCAACGCGACGATTTATTCTCGTTCGAACGTTAATCACCGCCAGGCTGTACGGTATTTTCATTACGGTCGCGAAAGCCGCATAAACAGGACACGAAACTGACGCTGAACGATATTAAAGCCCGCGTTTCGAAGATTCGTGGGACTCGACCGCGGTGAAAGGCGTTCGGCGATTTATAGATTAAGCAGATTTTATACTTTTTATCCTATTTCTTAAGGGGTCACATCCACCTAGAAACCCCGAAAACCCATTCAAGTTCAGGAGTTTTTTTGGAAAAGCGTAAGTGGAAATTATGCACAATGTTTTTCTACTGGAAGATTTTTAATTATATTGTAAAGAAATATATTAAAAAAGAATTGAATTTTCATGTCAAAAAAGCTCTCAGACAGTTTATAAAGTTATTCCACGTCTCTTTTTTCATCTCTTTAAACTCTGCGGTTTGCTCATTTTTAAGTCGTTTCGACATTGCAGACAAAACTCAATTTACTGCCATTATCCTAACTGTAAGAGACATTTATTACATGCGAATTATTATAAATTACTGTGGTATTTAATAGGAATACTGGAGAACAGTTTATTGAATAGTACAAAAGTACAAACAAGCACGAATACAACACAATTTAACGATTTAATTAAACGACACGGACAAGATTTTTGACACTGTTAATTCAACGACGCAATCTTACAGAATGAATCAATTTATTCATTCAATAAAACACGCTTCACTCAAATAGAAACTACATTCATACATTATTACTTCATTCATATTAATACTACATTACTTTCAATTACAAGAAATTGTAACCTTGTTCGTTGAATGCAAACTTAACATTTTTTAAATCCGAAGAACTTAATGAACGACGATTAAAAATGATTTCTTGTTAATAATCTGTGTTTTACTCCTCCATCAGACGAATTTAAGATTCACATAGTCTTGATTGAGAGAATTAAAAGAGATAACCGAGATGAAGTATTTTTAAAAGACATGCAATAAAAACGCAATTAAAAAAACATTAATTACAAGGTGCTATAGCGACAGTCTACTGAGTATTATAATACAGTAGAATCTCGATTAGTAAAAAATGAAACATTTTCTTGATACAAACCTTGGAAGTTTTAGTAAACCATTATTAAATCAAGGTCCAACTTTTACTCAAAATTTTATTGTTAATACATCGAATAATTAAAACACGGGACGATAGAAGTATGGAATAATTAAGAGCCGGTTGATCGAGGTTCTACTGTGTTGAAAATCTAAAATCTTTTCTATGAAACATCAATAAGCTTGGTGCATGGCAACTGGCAACCAACTGTAGCTGCTACTGCGACTAACGCGAATCAAATCCTAAACCCCCTCGAGTTTTCGAAAGAAGGGGGTTATTCCCCCCAGGCGACATGATGTCATCGTAAAAGGGGCGCAGGAGAATGTCCGTGAAGAGGGAACTTCAGTCATTAAGCATAATTCCTCTCTACAGGGATGACGCAACGCAAATGCATCGAAAAGACAAACAATCTTCTCAATAAAAGCTATAATTTTTCCCGTCATAAACATTGATAGGCACACGACTCTCGCACCATTGTGCAGTATACACTCCCGAACGATAACTTGTTTGTTAACCTGCTTAAATGTGGGTTGAAGATTCCTTTGACGCCATTCTGTATAAGGTCCTTTTCGCGGAAACTGTTTCTCGTCAGATTCTAAAAGGCGGCAAAGATCTAGAAGCGAACGCTTTCAATAGCTACAAAGAGCGACGTGAAAACAAAAAAAAATAGAGAAGCAGTCTATTGAACAACACAAAAAGAAAAAAGAAAAGAAAAATGATTCGTCAAAGTCGACTAGCTCTTTCAACTAAATTGCAAAGGATGCTTCACACGTTCTTCCGTGTCAGCGCGCTCGAAACGTGTCAAATTTGACTGTGCAGAGACACGCGTCGCGACGTCGTTTTGAAAACGCGTCCAGCCATAGTGAAGGAGGCAATCGGTACGCGCGTAAAGTATAATGCATAGGCTGTCAGAAAACGCCTTTCGAAATATGGAAAAGTTATTTCCGCGAAAGTAGACGCCCGCTCGTAAGTTCTCCACAAAAGAGGCTGCATTCGGTTGCAATTTTACGTAATGTCGTTTTACGGAGCGCCGTTATCGCGTATAGCATGTACGTGCACACGCGCGCGTACCAAGTGCTCGCGTTCCAGCGCAGGACTCGCGAGCGTTTATTCGCCGCGACGAGCCGCGCGCGGTTTTACGAGCCCCGAACTATAGGCAGCGCTCGGTTATTCGGGTTAACTGCGGTCCGTGAGCGCGATTTATACTCATCGCCGATGTATACCGATCGGCGGTGGAGCGCTGAACCATTGATAGCACAAACTCCGCGGCGAATCTGCGAGGCTTGGTAATCAGGCCGCATCAGACTCGGTATACTTGGCTGAAATTGATGCGCCGCGCGAGAGCGAGAGAGAGAATTGTTGCGCGAGCGAGACAATTTTTCAAGAGAGGTCGGAATTTCGAGGGCGAATGTTTGAAACTGAACTGAAAGGATCAAAGCGCACTCTCGTTCGGAAGTCTTATTTGCCGTTACGAGTCTGAAAAATTGGGGTAAACATTGACAGAACTAGAGAAACGTCCTTATTTTCGAGAATCCGTGGAACAATATTTTTTCACTACTTTCCCTGATACTTTTAGCATTTTCCGATAATGTTCTTTACATGTTTCGCCGCTGAATTACTCTATTTTTATTTTAAAATTGTGAATCGTGCTCCTAGCTTGAAGTAATTTTTCAAAGTAGGGGAAACCGGGGATGACTGTCCCATTTTCCTGTTTTAATTTTTTAACGGGTTATTATTACAGGGAGGTTCATTAAGATATAGTTTCATCTCTTAATGTCTGAATTATATTTTTATTTGCAAAACAAGTAAATTACGGTGAAAGGTTTCTAAAAATAAGTAAAAAATAAGAATATCTGATTGTAGGATATGCACATTTGTACCATAAACATGATACAATAACTAATAACTAGAATGTGGATGTTTATGCAAATTCATATTTTCAAAGACAAAAAAGAAAACCAATTTTAACGAAAGTGTCTTTTGCCTTCTAAATATTATGAAATGTATTTTATTTTCGATATTTAATGTATTTCTGCATTTATGCACATCACTATACATTTTAGCACATTTAAAATCGCTTTAAATGCATAAACATCCACAGACTATTAATTAGCATTGAAAATTACAAAATGGTGTAATTAAAAGCAAATAGTTGGCATGTATCGTATGTGTTACGGGAGACGTTAAGAGGTTAAACTAAAGTGTCGACGTCTGACTTTATAAGAAAAATTACTCTCACGGATATTGTTAAGAAGATTAGGAGTTGATTTGTATTATCAGAGAAATTAATATGTGACAACATATCCCGAGCAAAAGGTTAGTTGTGAGAGTATCTAGAATTGATTGTTACAAATTTAAACAGTTAAATTTATGGAATAAGTAGTTATATTCATTTATATAGTAATTTTTTGCAATTCTACTTATTGTGTTATTATTATTGTCCTTTTCTACTTCACTTGCAGCCTGTAGAATTCATTCTGGAAGAACCTCCTAGCATTTTTAAAAAAGATAATTTTCACCACCACAATAATCGCATTAAATGTTATTGAAAAATTAAAAAACTAAAACACCAAGAAAATCCTTTGAAAATCTTTTATGAATTTTATTCTTTGATCTTTCAGGACTTCGTGATTCGTTGGACTAGTAAGGTACCTTTTGCAAGAGTCGAGGTCCAAGGCTGCAAGCTCGTCGAATTTTTAATTTTTATGTAAAGAAATGAGCAAGAATTTCAATATTGCTGTATAGCATACAACCCCATGATGTTTATATTACTTCTTGTACTAGAAAAAAATATCTAAAAACTGCCTTTTTTATAGCGCTCAGAGTGGAGTCGCTTCTTAAGTTAAAATATTACTGTTATTACTACGAAAAAATATTCTTACTTGATAGAAAACATTCTACAAAAATTTATTTTAACCCTCTTAAACATAATTTAAAAAATATCAATTTTTTATGAAATTTATCTTTTTAAATATTCAGAGCATTTTTATTCTTTTTCTCATTGAACCATGCTCCAACATATCATACTATTATAAAAAATAAAAAAAGTATGAATATTCCATTTAATTTCAAAAATCATAGTGGATGACTATTGTCATCTGTCCGACCACTTCAGACTTATCTACACGAACAATAAAATGATAATGTCGCGACTTAATGTCGCTCTACAAGTAGCAGAATGATTGTGGTACAGAAGGTGATTTGCTTGTGCGTCAGCATGAGTTAATAAATATTTTCTATCGTTTATAGTTTTTTTGTTACAATGTTGGTGATAACTAGATCGCGGATCTTCATGCATTTATGGTGATTTAAAATATGCCAAACTCTATAAGGATGAAATATGAAATATCGAAGATGAAATACATTTTATAATATTTAGAATGTAAAAAAACACTTTTAATTGCTTTTCTTTTTCTTTCCCCTTGCAAATATGAATTTGCATAAACATCCGCAGCCTTGTGATAACCTAATCGTGTGACAACCGTTCCTGTTCTCCCCAACGACGCAGTTTGGAGCGTGAATCATATAACTACTAAATAATAATAATTCAACGGAGCAGATGATCATTTACGAGGAATGCAGCACCAGATCAGATGAAATATCATCGAAACTTAGTACGGTCGATTAGAGTTGGTAGGTGGGTGTCGTTAGAGGGAAACTAGAGAGTTGAATAGAGTTTGCGGAGGAGTTAAAGTTACAGAGTACATAGTTCGTAAAGAGTTGAAGAGACATGTTCTACCGTCGTTCGGTAGAGCACTCCTTAAACGTATGTGCTAGTTTTCGTGAAAGAGAGACCTTCGTACTAAATCCGCTTGTTCACTTGACATTCCCGTCGGTGTGGCACGACGGTCGAACCGTGAACATCGAACGGAGACAAATCCGCTCGTAAAATCGAGGCGCACAAAGGTTCCGAGGCCGTTGGAAGGCCAACGGATTACCTATATTTCCTCGGCTCGCCGCTTTTTCATCGTCCGGAGATTCGGCGTAATTGCTCCTCCGCCAAAATGAACAAGCGCTCGGATCATTAGATGGTGCACGGACCCGGGAGAAAGAATCTAACGAAGTCCCATGGAAAAGCGGCCGGGGGGAAATAAAAAACGCGGGGAGATTTCAGGCAAGGAGAGGGCGGGTCGACGGTAACTCCACTAATTGCCGGCGAAATCGCGTTTAATTGACGGGCAGACGCTTCATCAGCATTACCAGGAAGTCGGGGAGCAGGTGGCCTGCGAGGGTCTCGGCCCCCGGAGCCGCCCTTGCGTTTGTTTCCGTCGACCTCGCGGCGAAGGAAACGGAGGGACACCCAGGGTCGCGGACGAGGAAGATGCTGACAACGAGATAGCTGGTCCTTGTCAGTTATCGGCAAACCAAGGGCCTTCCGTTGCTGCCTCAGCGGATCGTGCTGTACGAGCACCGAATCGCGTTACAACTCCCTTTCCTTAGCTTCTGCGAACGCGAGTCGACTATCACCCTCCTCGGCCTCCCTTTTAGACCGGCGATTGCCATCTTCGACTCTTCTCGCGTTCTTTTATCGCCTTTATGTCAACGAGTGCTCCGACGCGTGTAATGCAGTTCACTAGAGAACGTATTCCAGGAGGATAGAGCTCGCATTCGGAAGCTTCGTCTACTGAAACATTCACTTTCACGAGATTCATCGCGTTTTGTTAGAAATTGGTCTTTTTGTAGTAATGGCACCGTATTTCCTCGCTACGGAGCTGTTGCGAGTTATTGATGAGTTTACAGCGAGAAACGCGTTTGCGATGTTAGGTCTTATGCGGGTGGTAAGCTCCTAGCATTAGGTATTTGTTGAAGTGAGTAATTGTAGGAAATTTTGTATGTTTACGCATTGCAAATACACATTTAAAATGTTGCGTTAAGGGTTTGTACCCAGTCAAGAGGCCGAAATAAAACGAATATTTCAGCATTTTATTTTGAAAAGCATAAGCTATTACATTGGTACAATACTTTTTGTATTTAAAAGAGTAATCTTTTGAAGAGCGTTTAATATTTTTCTTGTCTAAAAATATTAATTTATATGGAAGCTATTAACAGTGCAGTACTGTTTCGATATAAGGACAATCTTAGAGTGTTAACTCAAAGAACAACGCCTAAGTTTGTTTCGAAAAAAGGATTTCTCTGTGTTCACCACTTCTTCACCGGTGCGAGTCTCCTCTTTCCGTCGTGACCAAAATCGAATCCAACTCGAAAAAGGGCTGCGCTCAGTTCTGAAACCCAGCCGTTCTTCGAGTCAACACTGTATTCGACAAGTACTTTTCAAAAAATGGTTAAATTGTGAGCACTGTCGTTCGGAATCAGGATAAACTCAAAAGATTTCGTTAATTTATTAGTTTATCCTGTAATTCATCGAAAGAATTTTCGAAATATTATCTTAAAACAAAATTGTGACTGGTTAAAGTTAAAGCTTTTCGAGATAAAAAAATCACTTTTTGTTCATAAAATAAAAACTACATATTGAAAAAAAATCTTCGATCAACCACTAAATTTTTATATTTAAAATGAGCCTACCAAATATAAATACTTCAAATAAATTAACTTTAAAGCGAAGAGAAGAATATTATAAAGAAAAATTAAAATTCATATTTTAAGTTCAGTACCTGAAGAAAACTATAACGAATAAAATAAGCTTTGTTTGAAATTAATTGAATAATTAATTTTTAAATTAATGGGGATGTCAATTTGATAAAAGTGGTTTTGAAAACAACGCTTTTAAAGCTTTTACCGCTTACCATTTCGCATTTTGGCTTGTATTAAAAAATAGCCTGTAGTCTTCATTATTTTTACCAATTCGAACGTTAAATTTTGAGAGTAGAATATTGAGTTGCTGTACTTTTGATTCATGAATAAAATTTTTTTAAACCCGTTACATGAGAATTCCCCCTTAAAGTTTCTACCGGTTACCGTTTCGCACTCTGATGTGTTTTTTAAAATCCGCTATAACTTCATTATTTTTATGAATTCGAACTACAAATTTTGAGCGTAGAATATTACATTGTTGTATTTTTGGATTCAATGAACGACACGAACTTTCGAGACTAAGTATTTGGTATGAATAATGCGCAGCATAGTAAACTATTTTAAGGATCGTCGAGGTTAGAGGAATAAGTTATCAGGGATTGCGGATTAAGTCAGACTTTTCCGCAGTTGCTACAAGTTAAAACATAGCTTAGATTAGTTTACGGCTGGTACGTGACAACTGTAGCGTTCGTACCACTGCAGTCATAAAGCGTGGCCGGGATGCAAACTATCGGAGTGTAAAAAAAGATAGTCACTGTGAACTTTCCTACGGCCCGTAGATTCGAATTAACCCAAGCAAAGGTCAAGGTTCATTAAACATCCCCAGGAATTATTGCATTTTTCTATGAGCGAATGAGAAAACTCTGAAAACACTTTGACATTTAATGCTCGTATATCGCGAATTTAACAAATTCCCACTATTTCGTCGAAACAGAATACGGACTTGTGTCGCAAACAAAATTGTATTATTATAATACAAACGTGTAAACGCATTCCAGGATTAATTCGCGCAGAAATATTATTTTATTTATTTGAACTGAATTCGGAACGAGGGCAGTCGTTGCAGTAATATTTTACAAGCTTTAGCGAAATCATCTATCATGAAGAAAATTCGACGACCTACTCCACGATGCAAATGGATTAACTGGCGATGCTCATTTAAGGATGTATCGGGGTACAAGCTAAGAGACGTTATACACGGGCAAATAATTGATTCTGAATATTACTATGTTTTTCACAAATACAAATAAATCGGACAGTGTCACTGACATGAAATCGCAACAATTGATTTCAGTCGCTCGTGTGCAACGAATCTAAACTGTGAAATACTAAATAGAATAACTATGGTTTACACATAGTAAATAGTTTGAGAAGTTATCGGTGGATAAGGCCTCATTTAAATTATCACATATTTTCGATTCTTCGTTAGTATGTGTAAAATTTCGTTGTGTATGCTCTATTTTGCTCGTCCCATGCATGGCTCGTTGAACTTAACTTATCCTACTGATTAGAATTACGCTTGTCCTCAAATTATAATTAATTTCTTTGAAAAGGCGTAGTAAAGACGATCGAAACTTTACAGATATTTTCATCTGTTCATGTACCAAATGTACGAAAAAATTGAAAACACTGGTACCATTTCTTCAACATTTTTTCAACTGCTTTATCCATCAGGATCGTTTCTTTCCATTAGAGTACATATGTACATCTAAATTAGAGAAAATTAAAATAGTTATAACTAGACAGCGGATTTTATGCATTATGCGGATATTATCCACAATATTATTCAAATTAAAATTGTTCCAAGTTCCAATTCTTGATTTGTGCTTGGAAAAATTGTATTGTTCATAAAGATCCGCCGTCTGGTTATAACTCAGGATTTGTTCAGTGAATTCAATTCACATTTGGTGTAGTTCATCAATAAAACCAGGAGAAAATCCTACAAACTTTTATCGATCTCGTACAATTTTTAAGATAAGTTCAATACATCCTTAATAACGAGAAAGATAAAATTTGGATACCGAATAAGGCAGCGAGTCGGAGCAGACTCCGTAGTACCAAGCACGCCGGTTCACGCCCACGATTTCGTCGAGGTGCAAAAGACAATGCCGTGCGAAAGGAAACGAATCTCCCCTCTTGTTCGACGTGTCCTGTCTGATGTTTCGAGTTCGCGAAGACACGGTTCCACCTACACGAAGAGCGCTTCAGCCGCGATCTTTTGTCTGGAACCGGCGACGCTTGACACCGATGCCCCGGTTCCGCAAGAAAATCGTCGCGAAGGAGAGAAGGTTAAGCTCCGTGTCACGCGATTCAGGAGGCACACGAGGAGAGCGAGAGAGCAAGAGGTTGCACGCGAAAGAAAGAGGAACAATGTAAATCTTTGCGAAACGCTCCGCGAACCGCGCTCCAGCTTCTCGCGACCTGTATAATTCAGCGACATCGACGACCCGGGGAAAAAGCGGGCAGGCCCCGCGAAAAGCGGCTCGAATGCCTCCGGGCGAATGTAAATTCCTGTTTTTTCTGAAAGTAAACCGATTAACAGCGGGGGCGGAGCGCGGAGAGGGACGGTCGGTCGCTTCATTCCCGTCGTCGCGTCGCTTTGCCTTCCTCTTTTCAGTCGGGCGCTTTGCGCGCAAAATCAATACGGCATTCGCGATTTATTCGGCCTCGACACGAGCGCAGCAACAGATGCCGAGGCAACCAGTCCAGGAAGAAGCGCGGGGGTCGTTTTAGCGGAAACATTTTGTCCATCGTGGGAAACATATATGTCCGGTATTCCTGAAACTAGCGACCGAAGTTGGGAACAGCGCGTTGCTCGACTCGAGATTGAAGCGAAGTTCCGCGGCCGCTTCGGCCAAGAATGCTTCCCCCCTTAAGCTATGGTCGTTCTTTACGTCCGTCGGAGTTACAGAAGAATACCTGAGAGTTCTCCCGGTCTTGCCTCAAGAATACCCTTAAAAATACCCTTCTGCGGATCGTAATTCGTGATAAAGCTAAAAAAAAAGGATGACCGCGGAACGCTAGATAAATTCTTTTTCCAGGAAATGGAGTTTTTGATAAATCGATTTTCAGGATTTATGGAGCGCCACAATTGCGAGCTGCGTGCGGCGACAGAGAATTGTGGGTCAATCGGAGAGACAGTCGATAAAAGGGTCGATAAAAGGACCTTCTTTTATTTAACCTTTAGAAGGCCGGTATTTTTCCATTACAATTTTGAACTTTTTTTTCTCGAAAAATTTGTATATGCAATCTACATGTTTATTGAAAAAATATGATTTCGCTTCCTACGATAATCAACTAATTAGCATGATTTAATAATAATAAAACGGTTTCATTGCATAATAACTAAGTGTTATTATAATGTGAATACAAATTATTTATTATAATAATATCAATTTGTCATACTACCTTAGTGTGGAAAGGGCGAAATGCAGCAATTAAACAATGCCATCAGTCATTTTACATTTTACAGTTACAAACATTTGGGTCGCAGTATCATTACTAGTTGTAATGAGTAGATATTTGTTTTGTCATTAGAGGATTTTAGAAACAGAATTTTTATTTTGTATATATCACATATTGCATATGTTTTTTATAAGTGCATATTCCTTGCATAAATGCATATGTCTTGCATATGTATATTCGACTATTTAATGTTAAATCAGAATAAGCAAGATAGAGATACCTAGAAGCTTGAGTAGCTACGATCGACAAAGTATTATAATTTGGAGTTGATAATGTATTGACAATAATAGACATCACAAAGACAATAGTATAATATCTAAACAAACGGAATCACGCTGCAGTTAATCTCCATAGTTCAAGTAAATCAATAGCTACATATTACGATTTTGTATGAATCATATTTTTCAAAATCAAACGTACGTAGTGTCTATCTGCCTGATGTCAACATTCAATTGTTACTAGAGACCATGAAGAAATTGGAAACAGGATTATCTCTAATGGAATCCACAGCTTTGGTAAGTACTTGGTACTAAAACGAAATGTACACTTTAATATACTATTAAAAATAAGCAAGATTTATAAGGGTGAACATGTTGAAGGATCACGGGAGGTTGTAGCACATCATTGGAGCAAATTTAAATATGCCTCTATAACGTCATATGACGTAAAACGTTCCTTTTCAGCGTATAATTTTATCAGACAAGAGTCATCAATTTATAATCGACAATAGAGAAAAAACTATTATTGAAAATTGTAACTTTCATTATAATAAATGAAACAATAAAATAATTAATATTTTGCAGATACATATACATATTCCCTATATTGCATATAACTTGCTTATATCTTGTATATATTTTGCATATATTTTGCATATTTTGATATATTATAACTGCATAAACATTCGCAGTCTAATCATTACAAACAAATGTGTTGAGCTGTATGTAGATAGTATTAAGTGCACCTTCTTTACTTGTGAGCATAAATTAGAGTGTCTGTATATCCAGTATTATCTCGGAAACAAGTGTTTTATAAGTCAGTACATAAGTATCGACACTTACTACAAGTAAAAAAGTCAGCACATTGTAAAATGGTCGAAGATATTTTAAGGTACTTCTATTATTTTACGATTGGCTTCGCAATCTCGTCAGTAATATCGCGATGTTTGATAATGCCAACAGTGTCAATAATCTGCCACTTCAATCAACTAACATCGCGCTGGAAGTATAAACACGAGCGAAACGTAATCGCTAAATTCGAAGAGATAATATCATCAACATTTCCACGTTGATATCCGGTCGCCTCTGTGAGATATTTTGGGAAATGCAGCCATCCATTTGAAGAACATCCTCTGTGCGAGGTTCGTCTATAAAAGGCGTGCGAATAGATCAGAGGAGGCGAGTATCCCGACACAGGGTGTCCGACCCGCCCTAACGAGCCCTCGTTGAGGCTTGATTTAATTTCCAGCCGGCGAAGGCTTTCGGTGAAAAGCTCGCAATCACCGGGTAATATCCAGACGACTCTTGCGGAGGGTGGGCAACCGCGGTACCCGCGATGGACGTGACTGGCAAGACGGAAAATACAAGGGTAGGGGGTTTGGGATCCGCGGCGAAATAAAATATCCCGCCGCTATTGTGCCGCGAAATGGCCCAAGGGAGAAGCCAGGAGCGCGGGTAACGCGAAATCGTATCGCGACGACGGAACGATAATGCCGGGGAATAGCGGGGTGCGTTCGCAACAAAAGTTTCCCCCTTATCTTTGTCGTCGAGAACGCCATTAGCGTTTCCGTGGATTCGCGACTGTATCGCGAAGCAAGTATTTTTGGACCGGCGAACGGCGAGTTACACTGCAGTGCGAGATTCTTGGCGAAGTAATTTAATGTCGGATCCGTGCGCGCGCTTCGCTGCGATCTTAATCAGTTTCACGGCGCGGAGAACGCGGGCCGCGCGCTGCGGAGGAACGCGGAATGCGCGCGTTTCGTCCGCGCGGAACGCCGAGGCGATGGTCCTCCGCAGAGACGAGAGGACCGATCGACTGCGATCCGATTCTAGAACTGCGCGAATTCCCCGCTCGATTCTCTCCGCCCCCGCGCTCGCCTCCGCGCCGGACCGAAGCAGTTTGAAACCTTGACACGGAATGCACCGACTTAATGCACGTGGCCGTAGCATCCACGCGCTGCTAATAGGAGCTTCGTGTTTCGGATTCCGTGCACGTTCCGTCCCCCGGAGCGAAAGACAGCCAGAAAAGTTGCTCGCCTTCGGTACGCATCCCGCCGCTTTTGTGACCCGAAGCGAACGCGTCCCCGGAGACGGTGCATATTTGCATTTGCGACGCGGTGGCACCGATCCGGCGCAAAAGATTAATGTAATACACGTTTGCAGTGTGTACGCGACGCGCGGCGCCGCGGCAGTGGGTGCGAGCAGGCACCGGGTCTTAACGAGGTCTTGTCGAGGTCTGATTTAATTTTCAGGACGCGGAGGCATTGAGGCATTCGACTGATAATGCGCGCTCCGCTGCTGACGAGAATCGCAGCTGCTGCAACATCAGCCGCCTGTTTCACGAAAAATGGAGCATCGCGGAGTCGCGTTCAACGATTATACGACGGGTGTAAGCATAATATCGCTTTCCTTAATAAAAGTTTCAGGGAATAATGAGAACATATATGTTCTAGGCCTTTTTATTTCCCTATTATATTAAATATTTCATTATATACAGTTTCCAATTATTTATTTATTTATTGAATAGCACCACGGCCGTTTCTAGTACAGGCCAGAATATAGTGAATTTAGCAAAGCTATCATCAGATCAGTCTTATCTTTATGACACGCCGATTGCTAAGTAGTTTTATTATTCTTATTATTATTCACTACTGTATTAAACAATTTTTATATTAACAATTTTTATATACGCTTAGAAAGGCTCAAAGAAGTCTTTCGTTTGTGTGTTGTTAAAATGAATATAGATCATATATTTTTTCGGAAATGTACATAAAGAAATATCAAAAAATGTCTATACCGTAACCTGTAACTAACTTTACGAGATCCGTTTTTATGAACACATTTTGCGGTGCCAAACAGCAACACTACAGGATTCATTTGAACCAAAGAAAGCAATAATTTTATTAAAATGTACAAGTATATCTAGACTTTGTCGTAGCCAATTTTTGAAAAATTGATTTTTAGAAGAATGACAGTTGTTTGAAGTTTGAACATAAAGCTTCATAGAGAAAATGATACGTTCTTTGGTTTTAAAAAGAAATATACTTATCGGAATAAAAAAATCCTACGTGAGGGACTAGTGTTTCGTGTATAAAATAGATATGTAATTTGGAAGTGAAACGGTTCAAACGTTTCCGAAATGTTTGTATGGAATCAAGGTTCCAATTTTACTCAAAGTTCTACTGTATTTTCATACCTGACGTGTAGCTAAAATTAAATAATTGAAACCGTGAAAATTGGGGATAATTGAGAATTCTGCTGTATCAAAGTGAAGAATGAAGCACCCTCTTAAATAGATCAAGTTCCATTCAAAATTTCACTGTATTTTTTTTTTAATTCTGCCGCATCGAATAATTAAAATCCTAACTAACGAAAACTGAAAATAATTGAGAACAGCTTAATCGAACTTCTACTCGGGTTACCATCAACAACCGCAGCATTTTGGAAACGTGGGCAAGCCAGAGCTTGGCTAACACTAGAAGCCGGAAAGTTGGCCACGTAACTTTTTAGCTACGCTAAAGCTTGTTGAGAGACTAAAGCAAATCTTTGTGGGTGACTTTCGTTGTTCACTGCTTTACTTAACGAGTTAGATTGGAAGACCCCGACACCTTATAGACAAGAGACCTCACTATGTATCAAAAATTGTGTCAAGAGATTCTTGCGAATTTCTAATTCGTCACGCGATGACCTAAGCTAGAGCTGCTTCAGTTTAGACAAAAGGCCGTCCAAAATTTGAAGAGGAAATTCGTACATGAAACCAGAGTCTCGAGAAATAATAATGATAATAATAGTAATATTTATTAAATATCAACGAGTTGAGAACCTTTGTTACATAGTATAAACCAAAAAAGAAAGTGATGACATAGAAGCAAGAAAACAGATTGCTATGCGTTACAATACGTTATATATTTTACACATTACGCACTACGCACTACAAAGTTAACCGATTGTTTAAAGGAAGAAAATGTGCTGTTAAAGAAATCAGGGGAAAGCAAAGACAGTTAAGACAATTACGACAATTACTACAATTAAAGCGTGTTTTAAGCGTGAAGATGGAACGGCTTCGAAGATGTCGCGGAGGAGTATGGAAAAGTAGTATTACAACAAATAAACAAGAAAGTAAAACAGAAATGAGTAAAAGGATGTTTTCTACAGGCGAAGAATTCATTTTCAGAGGCGGCGATAAATCTAATTTTGAATTAATTGATATAATTAAGCCATCACTATCAGCTTGCCATTATGCCGATGAAGTACGCGCGAATCATTACTCTTCGTTATAGCAATAACGATGGCTCATTACATAATTGATCCCATCAAATTATTGCTCATCAACGGGCCAATTAATCCGGCGTATTTTCTTTCACCGGCGTTACCAACTCTAAGAGGATAAACGGCCCGGCGCAGAAAAGTGGCTAGGTGTACCGTGGCTAGATAAATAGCGCGACGCGGAGAGACTTGAATTTATCGGCATCGGCGACCACGACGGATACCTTATTCATAAGAAGGCTCGTTACCAGCCGGCGGTCGCATCTAAATGCGCGCGGGCCAGCGAGTCTCGAGTCTCGAGTTTGCATTGAAAGCGGGGAGGCCAAGTCGGAAGCGTGTTTACATGTGTCTCCGCGTAAAGCGTAAAGCTAAGTGGACCACGCGAGTGACCGGTCCTCCTCTAACGAGGCCTTCTCTCGTTGCGGCTTGATCTAATTCTCGAGACGCGCTGCCGTGCCGTTTCGCGGTGAAAAGGCAACGGATCGGTTGCGTCGTCGACGTCCTCGTCGTTCTGTGGAGACGCGCGGCGACAGAAGAGGGCAAAGGGTTCGACGGAGGCGAGCATTTGTCGGAGAAGAGACGGTCTACCGGCCGGATCAGCGCAATTTAAGAGCCGCAGTCTGCGCTCGTGCACAAACTTAATCCGTTCCGATGCACGGAATGCGGAATGACGGGGAGAAGGGATCCCCTGCCCTTCCTCTTCCTCCCCCCGCGTGTATATCCATCTCGAGAAATGGAGTTTCTTCGTGGAGCATCCCTCACGGAATACCGAGACACCGGATTCCACCGGCCGGATATTTGTTTTTCCGGCTTGAATGCTGAACACTCCGCCGGATGAAGTATTCATAACGAATCGGGGACGTGTACCTGGTAGAACCGGGAAAGTCGGGGTTCCGTCTTCCCGAGAAAGTTAATTGGACGAGGCTGAAAGGCGGCAGCGGGTCTCCGCCTCGGCCCCGTGTCGCCTCGCCGTGGCCCCGGAGTCCGCGATTAATTCCATAAGCAGCCTCGTCAACTTTAAATTAAGCTCTCCGAGTTTCGAAGAATCGATTCCGAAGGAGATTCGTTCTGAGGCGATAGAGAACGGGGGCCGCGAAATCGAGAGGTGGAATCGATTCCGAGGGTGCGGGCGTCGAGGCTCGACTCTGCGAGGCGCGGCGGCGACGGAGAGAAAGATCGACGCGCGTTACCGCCGCGCCGTCGACGCCGTAGTTAGATCCTCGTCTGAGCGTGAATTATGAATCGAATGGAAACGAGAAAATGGACGTGGAGAATGGGGAAACCCAGACGCGAATCGTCGCGCCAAGCCGCGTCGGCCAGATATTGGACAGATGTCGTGTCGAATGTGCAAATGTGCTATGGAAAGGAGCGCGGGGCGGAAACTGGAGCGACGATGACACAGTGACGCGTTGTGTCTCGTCATCCGCTGCGCGAACGTTTCAGATCCTCGCGTACTCTTGACACGTACTAATACCCGGTGCACAGTCGCGGTTACGAAGAAGCAATTAACGAAGCAAATGACGATTAAATGACGCGAGTAATCCAGGGAAACGTCTGTCCCGAGTCGTGAGCAACTCTCTCCGCCAGCACAGTGGTCCGAAATCGACAAAACGTAGCCAAAACTCGTAGCTTTGAAAAGAAGCCCAAGATTTTGTTATATGAAATAAGGGTATCCCCCATTAATATTTTTCAAAGAATCGATTAGAGATAAAAAAACAAGACCGAATTAGAAAGGTTATATTAATTTACATGTATTAGGGTAGGTTTATGTTGGAGCTGCGATAAATGATAAGAGCGACGAGATAGTCGGAAAACAAAAGAGAAAACATCTTTCTCTCTCTTTTCATCCTATTCACAGCGCAACTCTTATCGTTTATCGCAGCTCCAACATAAACCTACCCTTAGAATATTAACAGAAACTTTAAACGCGTTTTTCTACTATTGCGGAAGTCCTAAAGCCAAAAATTATTAACCGATTTAAAAAATCTTTCCGAGATTTTGTTCATAACTGAATTCTTCATGGAAACATGTACAATTATAGCTTTTCGATTCATTATTCTTTTGTAATACACATTTTTCTACCTATAATTAATTATTCTTTCGTAGTTTATAATTGAAACATTTGACAAAACATGAGATTTCAATATTTGCTAAACTTGGATTTATCAGTTAAATTAGCACTACATGAAGTACCGAATCGAAATTGTTTGTATCATCTCCAACAATGTCAGAGTTGAATGCAAAAAGTTCTGTACCTCTATGTCACATAGTTTCTTTTATATGAAATCTTAAAAATTATCTACGTTTAGAGTGATTTGATGGGAAAGAAATACTACACAATGAATAGTGTAAAATCAAAAATTACGGAAGTAAAATGAATACTGAAATTGTAATTTTGGCGAAGTAATCGTTTATGGCAACAAAATAATAAATTTTTATGGAATGAAATATTGTTATACGTATAATACATACATATAGCAACAAGCATATACTATGGTAATGAAAAGTAATTACTAGACTGCGGATGTTTATGCAAATTCACACTTTTTAAGCGTACAGAAAAGAAATGAAACTTGAATAAAACTATGTTCCACCTTTTAAATAATACAAAATGTATTTTATTTTCCAAGTTTCATGCATTTTTTCATCTATGCACATCCTCACGCATATCCACAAATTTAAAATCGCCATAGATGCATAAACACCAGCAGTCTAGTAATTACGCTGGACTCATATTTCATCCCAGGTAGTTAATGATACTGTTGATGGATTCTAAAACGAATAACAGCATAACTGATGACTTTAGAATTTAAGATTTTGGCCAGGTTTTTCGGATTTGGGACCGCTGTGCGCCCAAGAGAATGGAATCGAGGGAAAAAACCAGGGGAAGAGGATCCCTTCGAAGAAGCGAAGAACCATGGTAATTGATTAGTCGCGAAGAAAAGGATGGCTCCGGTAATGACTCTTCTGGAGGCCAAAACACGTCATAAAATTACGTCGTGTTCCAATGAAACTAATTTAAGTACGGTCGCTCTCCCTCGCTCTCTCTCTCTCTCTCTCTCTCTCTCTCTCTCTCTCTCTCTCTCTCTCTCTCTCTCCCTCCCGCTCTCTGTTAAATTCGCGGCAAAGTTCATTTCGCGCCCGGTGTTCCTCTCGTTTCGCTTCGAGATGCGATTTCGCAGATCTCCGCGGCTAATGGTGCCACTAGGTAGCTCGCCGTCTCGATGTGTCCTACCACCCCTACCTCACCCTCGCCGTCCCGCGCCCCGTTCATTATCGACCTGTGCGCTTGAAAGCCGCGAAATTAAAGCACCGGAGGGGACTTTTGAATCCGCGCCGATTTCTGCTCGTCGCTGTTCGTTCAATTACCGAATTGAGCTAGAGAACTCGTCTGCCTCCGGCAAACTACTTCGCGTGCTCGCGCGCTGTGGCAGCTTCTCGAGTTTCACTTTTGTTGTGAATGAAAACGCGCGAGGAACAATACTTGGAGATTCTCGACAGAAGACGAAGACGAAGACGAAGATCTGGCAAACATTTTCAATAATGGATGGCCTACTTCGTGCGCCAGATACGAGAGTAGCGAGGAACCGCTACGAATTTGTCAGGATAGTTTCAATCTTGTACTAACCTAACCCAATTCTTGCGTATCGCCGATAATGTGTTAGCGATAGCGTGTCTTTACAGGAAATTGGAGCCGGATAACAGGATGTTATTTTGTCATTCGAGGATTCATGATGTGGACTTGGAATGAAAGTGGACTGAAAGAGGGTGCAGGAAGTCCTGGGATGCATGATGATTAGACTGCGAAGATGTTTGTGCATTTATGGCACTGTAGGAAATTTATAAATATATGAAAAGTTATAATGATATTCATACATGCGAAAATATGTAAAATACTAGGCTTTGCCTGCGGCTTCGCGTAGTTTTAGTTTTAAAGGTTGCCTAATTTTTAAGTTGTTGAAGCCGATTCAACTGATCTTTGATATTCATATAGATTTGTTAAGACAGATTGAGCAAAAATTATATAAAAAAGGAGTATGGAAAGGAAACCTAACATTACAACTTCTAATAAACTAATCAGAAGCTAACACAAGATTCCAAATTATAAATCAAACGCTCAACAAATACCAAATCAAAAAGCAAAATCAGAAATCAAGAATCAGGCACAAATCGTCAAATCAATTAGTAGTTCCGTAAGTAAAATGTCGCAGGAAACGTACATTATGAAGTCTTTCCCTATGAAGAATTATACATATCACCGTTAAGGTGCAGATAGACTAGCAAGTAACTTGCGACATTTCTTGCGAGAACGTCTCTCATAGTGCGTGTAAACTCGCCTGAGATTATGGCAAACTAAACTGGCGCTATGAGAGCCGCTCTCGAAAGAAATGTCGCAAGTTACTTGCTAGTTTATCTGCAGCTTTATAAAAACTAATCGATTTTTCGGGATAAAAAGTATCCTATGCCCTTCTCTAGATTTTAGGCTACCTCCTTGTCATACTTCATTCAATTCCTTTCGGTAATTTAATCGTGAAGATGTAACAGACAGACAGATATACAAACACACTTTCGGATTTATAATATTAGTTTGGAAGTGTGGATTGAAAGTAGAATACATTTCATTGTATTTAAAAAAGAAAACACACTTCTATTTAACTCTCAATTGTTCTTTTATTTATATGAAATTATGAATTTGCATAAATATCCACAGTCTGATAATGATTTGCTATTCGTAGTCAAAATTGTTGCTTACCAAATTGGAAATAAAATGAGATTCACTCTTTCTGGAAGAGAACTTATTCGAAAATAAAAATTTCGTAATTTTTCCTATATTTGATTATTTAAGTAAAACAGTTATAAACAATTTGTACAATATGATAGAGGGAATTATTATTAACAATATGTGTTCATAATGTGTGGATGTTACTATTATTTTATGGAAAATGTTAATTTTTCGGAAATTATTCAATCTTGCCATTTGAATCAACTGTGAGTGTTTGATCAACCGTCGATCTCGAGCATATAAATATCCCGGAGATCGATAGATCCCTCAGTCCGCGGCGATCCACCGCCGGGAGCGGATCGCCTTCGCAGACCTCCCAAGGCCTTCGGGGTGGCCGAGGATCTTGAGGCGGACACCGGCGACCACTGAGGGAAAAAAAATCTTCAAAGAATTCTTGAACATTAAACGATGCAACAAAAATATTTCTTAAACCTGCTATTCTCCTCTTAAAATTCTAATTTATTATAACTTGAATTATTATAGCATATCATTTGTAAATGTAAATAATTAAATTTTTAACAAACGTAGCTATTAAGATTAACTTCCTCATATCTTTCTTAACATTAGAACAATTATTCAACAAAATGAGATGCAGTATCGGGTCAAATAGACCCGAGGAACGCAGCTTAATCAACTTCGAGGTTAATCAATTTCGAATTTTCAGAGCCAACTAAAAGTGTCTATAGTTTTATCGGAACAAGTTCAAAGTACTAGAAACACACCTCTGCCACTGTTTATCTACAATCTACAGCTTTTATTTCTAAATAGTTAGAAAAATTATTAGAATAGTAAGTATAAATGACTATAGTGTTCATATAGAATCGATAAATATAACAAAATAAAATAAAACAGAAAATTGTATCAATCATTTCGGTGAAACTAAGAAAGCATCTGATGGCTTATGGATAGGAATGTATATTAACATTCATTATCTATATTCTTAATAATACAATAATAATAAAAATTGTTTCATTGAAGAGTTTCAAGAAAAACTGTGTTAATGTAAGGATGAATAAAAATAAAATTTTCAGCATAAATGCTTTTGAGTATTATTTTTTATCCCTATTAATAACATAAAATACGAGACTCAGGTAAGAGAATAGATAGAACTTAGAATAGTTTACTGAAATCTAAGGGGTCAGTAGAAATTTACCAAGTATACAGAGGTATTTTAATGTCTTGTCCACAGTGCTGTTCGCAAGCTGCTCACTAGAAGTGTGAACACTTCTGTGTACAACAAGCAGCGAGAATAGTTCGCTCAAGAGGCGGTATATCAAAGGATCCGTTCGCTGATTCGAAGCCTGTAATTGCTTTTGATCTGCTATCGAACTGTTCGCGAGCTTCAGCCTGGACACGATGTTGTTTCTGCTAGTCAACAGCTCGTGAACAGTTGTGGTCGATGTAGACGAGGCATAAGCGTAACACTGATTTCTCCCATCTCCGAGATTCATTAGTTTAGGATACAGTGTTTAAGTTTTATATAAAAGGAGAAGATTGATGAAACTTTAATTTCATGTATCTCTCCTTGGGACTCCATACACAACAGGCTAACTGAGATAATTAGATGCGCTGTATATAAAATAGCATAGTCATAAGTTAGGTATAACAGAGGTCCATTGAATGCCTCGTCGGTGGAGAAACTTATCGCAGAATAAGGAACTACAAATGCTAAACGAGCACTTGAAATGCAGGAGGTCCGAAGTTAATAGGAGACACTTTCTTTAGCAGACCGTGAGGTAAGGGTTCCTCCGCGAATGCCGCGGGTTCTTGGTAGGTCGGCGGAGTCGCAGCTCAATGGGCCGAAAGTTCGATATTCCGTGGAATTTTTTAATTAGAGGATACATCGACTCGAAAGTAGGGGATCTCGATTGAAAGCCGCTCGCGTCGAATTCCAAGGGAGAAACTTTTTTAATATGCTCGGTAAGGTTCATCGGAAAAACGGGTCCGAGCCGGGGAAATTCAAGTTGAAGAGACGTACTTAGGTTAAACTCGATGTATGATAAAACGTTCGCCAGCGGCGGTGGCGGGTCGTTATCATACTTCCGTTGAAAACTCGGAAGCTTGTTCCCTTAATACGTCGGTCCGTATTAAATTTTCATAAAGCGACCGTGTATATCGGGGGACACCCGTCCTCAGAAATATAACCGGTATTATTTGTTGAAGCCGCGCGTCGTTGCAACCGTTTCAAACTTACGGAATGCATAATGCAGCTGGGACAGCAGCCGCTTTGCGTAGCCGCGGAGCAACGGAGAGGGAACACGGTTTCGTTCGCGACTAGTAGTCGAAATCTCTTTATCAGCGAAGGGTGAAGCGCGCGCGCAGGAATCGAGTCGTTCTCGAAAATTCAATTGGTCCTCGCTCGCGGACGCTGCGTTTCGGTCCGAAGATCGCGCGCGGACCCCGAAAATTACGAGAGGAACCCGACCCGTCGGTAAATCCCTGGGGGAATTTCGCAAGGTCGATTTATGGAGCGAGTTGAAAAGTCCCCGTGAGCGTTGCACAACAGGGATTCCGCCTTGTAACTTCGGCCGTAGTCGCGTTAATGACTTCGCCGGTTTTTGGAAATACGCTCGCTTCTCCGCGTTGAGCGATCCGCTGAAAGTTTTCGGTGCGCCGACAGCCGCGTCCATTAATTTCTGCCCGGATTGCTCTAGGACAAAGCACCGGGCGTACTTTTATTGCGTTTTAACAACGTAACGGCTCGACGCTCTTTGAACAGCGCGCAAAGATACGTGCAAGCGAGCCTCTCGTTGAAAGCGCGGCCTGCCGCGCGCGCGAATCGATACTCGATAACCTCGTCGACGAGCTCGAAGGATTTGTTAATTGGGCCGGTCGTCGATTGACGGAGAGCGGAGAAAACAAAAGCGAACGGGAAAGAACGATATTTCAATTTCGCGTCTAGCAACCTTTAACCTTTTCCTCCCAGGCTGATCCGCGCCGTTTCCACTGAATATACCGTCGCGAATATTCCGATCGTTCTTCGCATAAACATAGCTCAGAATCTTGGAAACACGGAAGCCACGAATCTAGCGCAGGATCGCGACGTGCATGTGCGCACAAACGCGAATATATATGGAGTCGGTGGGGGGGCGATGCGAAGACATCGAGACGGAGAAAGACGGAACGGCGAAGGACGTGCATGGAAAGACGAGAAGGGGAAGGGAACGCGGATAGATAAAGGTACGAAGAATATGGCAAACGATGGCGGAGGAGACGCAGTCGCAACGCGTGTGCCCTTTCTCGGATTTTATTGTAGTCAAAGGGAAGGAAGAATCGACTTACCGGATTGGGTAGTCCGAGATGCACTCGGGAACCATATTTATAAATTGTTCAAGTAGCAAAGGAACGAGAATTTTATGCATGAGATGCGACAATACGATACTGATGGAAACGGAATTATGTGGGTCATTATTAAAGTCGTGGAAGTCAAGAGATTTTTATTTGTTTTACAGTGACTTATAGATTCGTTATCATGTATTATAAATATTAATTCACCGTGAAACCCCGAGAATTATAGTCTTTTTTAATAATTTATGCTAATTCAGTTTCTACTTTTAATTGTTTCTCAATTTTTACCAATTTTATTCTGCAAAGGCAGATACAGTTTTTAGGATTTAAACAAAATTAACATACTTTTTGTGAACGATTCTATAAGTCAATGTGTTAACGTAACAGTGACTCAGAACTCAGAACTCATAAAATAGTGCAATGATATACGTATAAATTTAAAGGATCATATATCTTACGAAAAATTTGGTTCGATAATGGAAACATAGTTTTTAATGCATTCAAAATCAAAGGTCTAAGTATTTATAGAAACGAAATATACATACAATCACTTAACCACTTTCATAATTATCAGCACAATTAGTATTTGAAATAAAATTACTGGAACTTTTCCCTGTTACATTCCTCTTACAAATCCAGGATTAAACAAATTTTATTATTATTTTGTTTTACAAAATGTAGAATGTAGACAATGAATTTTTTATGTAGCGTTAAAAAATAAGGAACTTAAATATTAACGCTACATTTCTCACATTTTTTCTTAAAATGAAACAGTTGTTAAAGCATATAAAGTAGGTACTGTAATGGATAAAAAAAAGACACGAAAACTGTAGCAAGGTTAATTGAAGCAATAAAATTATAGACCATTATATATTGTGAATAAAATGGCATCGCGTAAAAGTATTGCGGATCATTAATTTTTCTCGTTAAGAAGTTGAATGGCAAAATAATGTATAAATTTATAGAATATAAGTATCTGCTGCGTCATTATTGTACGAGTAGCAGGTAATCGGCATGTAATCGTCATCTGATCGACAAAGCATTCCCGTCGCTATTGAGATGGTACGGAGGCATCTCGATGCGTGCCGTTATCGACAAGCAAACGCATTCCTATTTAAAGTACCATATAATAAGGCGAACGTGTGAATGTTGTCTAATAACGTTTATATGCTTTGCTGTTCAGTGTGCCACAGCCTTTTAAAGACCCGCGCGTTCAATGGCTCACTTGTCTCGCGTATAATTTGAACCATTCAAAAGCCTCCACTTAAAAAAATAGAGAAAACGCTGAAACGGTTTAGTGGAAACATTAAAAAAAAAGTGTAAAACGAAGAGTTGGTGGCTTTTCTCTGCAGACGATTAATTCGCGAGCAATTACAACCGCACTGCGAACGCAACGCGGTAGAAGCACCGTCCCAGGGTCGTCCAGTGGTCAGAATCAATTGTGAGCTATGCATAAATAAAAGATAATCCTAATGGAGCTATTTGCGGCTGCACCCTCGCGTAAAATTCGCCGGGCATTTTCGCCGTAGCCGGTCCCGCAAAACGACGGGGAGGGCGAACGTTTCACAATGTAATCGCGTGATCGTGGAGGAGCTCTCGCGAGAAAGCTCCGTTCCGAGAAGAAAGCGGAAAAAGTGGAAAGCGGGCGAAAAGAGTAGAAAAGAGGAGGTCTGAGTGGACTGCCTGCCGACGGCACTCGCGACGCTATAGTGGCACTCGCTTCCGGCTCTGCTCGCGAGTCGACGACGGTCTCGTCTCAAGTGTTCCGCGGATCCCGTGCCACGAGACGACGACGACCTGCCGCTATTCCGGGCTCACCCTCGCTGCTCTCTTGTCACCGGCGAGCGAGGCCCGCTACTTTCAGACACCCGCCTTCTTTCGCGCGATAGCTAATAAAACATCCTGCCCGGAAGAATAATCCGGATGGCTTCGCGGATCGTTTCTGTCGTGCCGCTTTGGTACCGTCTCTGATCCTAAGATGCGAGAGGAAAGGAGAACTTGGCTTCAAACGAACTCGGAGCATGTGCTCCAAACATTTTTTAGTTCCAATTCGACGGTGTATTATAAAAGTGTTCCGACAAAGCACGTCTCTCTGGTCGCCGCTAGGGGCGTCATGATCAGAACTCCGTGTATGATATACATATGATATACATATGATACATATGATATACATATGTAGATGGTTCTACACGCCAAAATAAGACGAAAATCAAAAGTAACGAAATGGCGGTAGTAGCTTTGTTTTCTAGTTATTAGCATTTGAAAAAGTGGGCGAAAACCGCCTGAAACATGGCAATCCCTAAGGTATATGTCAAATTTTACGGAATATTCAGAGTGTGTAGAGCTGTCCGTATGAAACAAAGATGTGTGTGTAATGTAAACCACAGCTGTTTTCGCGGATCTATATATTATTTTAAAAAAGGACCGAATGAATGTAAGTTTGAGTGAGAGGGCTCGTGTTTTGAATTAGGGATTGCCATGTTTCAGACGCTTTTCACCCACTTTTTAAAATGCTAATAACTAAAAAACAATGCTGCTATCGCGATTTCGTTACTCTTGATTTTCGTCTTATTTTGGCGTGTAGAACCATCCCTTAAAATTTCTGACACATGTTGCCGAACACCCTGTATATTACACTAGACTGCTAACGGACTATGGCTTGCCGTAGGAAAAGTAATGCGAGCAG
This sequence comes from Perdita meconis, assembly GCA_030770465.2. Taxonomy (NCBI): domain Eukaryota; kingdom Metazoa; phylum Arthropoda; class Insecta; order Hymenoptera; family Andrenidae; genus Perdita; species Perdita meconis. The sequence goes on from JASKOS020000004.1 coordinate 7,847,876, forward strand.
ATGCGAGTGGTGGGGGGTGTCCGCCATTTGCAGCGTAGGTTCATTGTAGATAAAACTGGGCAAAACTAGAGTGGAAAGCGTGCTGCAGCAAACGAGAGTGTTCGTATATGCGTAGTTTTTTCTTTAAAGAAAGTAATTCATAACTGTAAATTTTGTAAAACATTCCGAAATTAAACATGCCTACGTCACCAACGAATCACTGTGTCCGCCATTTGCAGTGTAGACAAAATCTCATCCCCACCGCTCGCATCACCTTTCTCTCGGCAGTTAGCAGTCTAGTGTAATATATAGAAGTCTGTGAGTGTGTTACAGATGATCACAGAGCTTTACTCGCACTCGGTCTCCTCATCACTTGAACTCGCTGAACCAATAGGAGCGCTCCCCACGGATGTTTCTACTCAGACGCACTCTAGCGGTCGCTAGAAGATCTTCCATCTAATGATCACACATTTCTGAGGGAACTTGCAACACCTGTATAATACACCGTGATTCCCACCTTCAAATTGATTAACCCCTCCGACTCGACTTTGTCAGTCGTGTACATCGGTGGTCTTACCCAAGGCTTAATTTATACAGGGTGGGGCAATAACTATTAGCACCTCAGATATCTCGGAAACTATAAGTTTCACAGAAATATTTGCTGAAATAAAATTACACAGTACGAAGGAGGTCATCCAGTGGCGATAATAGTCTTTTTGCAGGTGGAGGTACTTCGGACATTTGAAGGTCATCTCCATTTTTTTAAATGGATCGGTATGTTTGTGCTTCCGTATCATGATAGAGGATCTTAAAACAAGTTCAACGACCTATTATATAAGATCATTGAAGGTCATAAAAAGTAGAGAAAGGCGATAATACTTACGGTTTTGGTAGTAAATGAATCGCCTTTCTCTACTTTCTATGACCTTCAATGACCTTCTATGACCTTCAATAGGTCATTGAACTCGTTTTAAGATCCTCTATCATGACACGGCAGCAAAAACACCGATCCATTTAAAAAAATGGAGGTGACCTTCAAATGTCCGAAGTACCTCCACCTGCAAAAAAAACTATTATCGCCACCGGATGGCCCCTATCGTACTGTGCAATTTTATTTCAGCAAATATTTCTGTGAAACTTATAGTTTCCGAGATATCTGAGATGCTAATAGTTATTGCCCCACCCTGTATATGTCGCACAGGGACCAAATCGTTGTCGTTCAACCGACCGATTTCTATCTATCGTACAACAATTTCGACACTGTCCAATTGTCCAAGTCCAAGTGTTGACTGTCAAGTTACACACTATGCCGAATTCATGAATTCATGTCTGTGAACTGAACGTACCAGTGAAAATACAGAACTTTGAATTTCGCATTCGGCTGTAACTGATTCGGTATTTTTACCGAAAAATATTTTACGAAAAATCGTATCGTATGAACGGGCTGTTATCTAGCTACTTTACGTAAAGGCTCGTTCAGGCACGTTTAGTAACTGACAATTAGTCGAGTGACAAGTAACTGTATTGTTTTACTAAATTACCCGACTAAATTTTAGTGTTCATACATAGCAAATTACTAAACGTGTCTGAATCAGGCTAAGGGCCGTTGCAGACGAGCGGCTAGCGGCAATTTGCCGCCGCGGTAAATTCGTTTATACAGACGTAATTACGTGCATACATAAATACATACGTGCACACATGTTGGTGAGATGCAATTCACGCAAAACACAATCGAAGCGGCGCGACGACTGTGCGGCAAGTTTGCGTGCAATGCAAAGAAATGCTGGTCCTGCTTCGCCGCGGTCGTACCTCTACTTTTATTCATTGACCTCTACCGTTCTGCGACCATTTATTTCAGTTTCAATCATTGAAATACAAATAAAAAATGCGATGTGTATATGAAATATACAAACGAAAACGCAACGGCAAATTGCCGCTGCGGTGAAACCGTCCGTCTGAAACGGCCCTTGACTAGCCTGCACTAGTAACAGTTGAATGCGTTTGAAGAACGATTTCAGATTGCCAGAGTAGAAGGGCGGAAGAAGTCTTGACAAGAGCCACTGGGCCCATAAAAGGGATGATTAGCGACTCGAAAGTCGGCCCTCTCCTTTCACAAGCTCCGTACGTAACGCGTCGAGAGTAGAACAAGAAGGCTGCCTACCGACGGCACAGTTCCTGCGGGTCTTGAACCCCCGTTTGCGTGTCAACGTGACACGCGCTACATATTACCGCGTTGCGACACGCCGCGCCGCGACCGGGATCCTGTAGGAAGAGCGACTCGCGTTAGTACACTATTTCCATTGTACTCGCTGGTGTGAGATGATCATTCGTCGCTAGCAGACGCGCGCTACATAACAGGGAACCCGTCTAGTCAAGGATGCGCATAAAGCAGCTTGGAAAATGAAACGTGTAGCCTTGTCTCTGGCGCTACTTTATGCGTCGTGTATAATATGTAAATGACGCTATATACTAACTAGACCGTCTTCCGTGCTCCCTTCTTACGGTGGCCGATCGATGCTCCACGGAACGCGGAGCGGTACGTGTCTGCCGGCTGTTTCGGTTGACTAACGGCCGCAGGAGGTGAAGAAAAACTCGCTGGGAACTCGTATTTCTTCCCTTTGACTTATCACCGTCGCATCATCGAGAGCGCTACCGTAGGCGGTGTGGCGCCGCGGCGCTCCCCGCGAATCGGCCCGATCGCGACGAGCGCGCTTTTCCACCGCGCTTCGCGTCGGTCACGAACCGCTCCCTTGGCGTTCACCGGCGGCGAAACTCGCTCGCGCGACGGGAAAATTCGCTCGGGGACCGCGCGGCGTCAACTTCCGCAATTGAAATTACCTGGGTGATTTCCAGCGGAGGAAGCGCGAGCGTCGAGACCCGTCGCACCGCGTCGGGTTATCGCGAGGTCGCAATAATCACGGGGTGGTAATTCATCGCGTTATTGTTTAGCGACAAGAAATACGGCGCGGCCACCACAGTCCGCTCGCAACTTTCCCCGTGTACGTGTCTCGCGTCGCGAGTTACTCACGGCAACTTCGACGGCGCGGCTATGTAACCGGGCAATGTGCATGCCGTTCGCGTGCTCCAAGACGCGCAGGAGGCCTGGTTTGTATTACTGCGACCAGGCGAGCGCGCTAGACCGGCTAATTGAGTTACGACCCCCGCGCGTTCGTCGTTGTTATTGTTAATTAATACACCCATTAATTAGGTAAACGTGGAAAGGGCTCGATCGAACTTGTAACTAACCGTCGGGGACCACGGGAACTGGTGTGAGGTGGACACGAAGCGAAGGGGTGCTTCTTTAATATAGGGCGATTGCGGAATCTGGGTCGGGAATATGGCTTTTTATGCGTGCTTCCGAGCTTGCCATTAAAAGATCGCGCGGCGATAATGAAGCTTTTCTATTCGAGTTAAGGGAGTATATAGGTATTAGAGTGCTGTGACGAACGGATCCTTTTAAATGCGATTAAAAAAGCTAGGAATAACTCAATTCTTGCTCGATTCTCAAAGCTAGTAATATCGATTCTTTAATATGGACCTGACACACATTTGAAAACCAAGAAACATCCAAAATAAAGACATTTAAATAAACCACGAAGTGATAACTATTTTCCAAGATGATACACTTAATAATTCAAGAAAGGATCAATATTTTTAGCTTAAATAAACTTGTGAAACAGAATGGAAATTCTGGAATGGAAAATCTCTACAGAATGGAAATCGCACATTGAGATAGCGTAATTCTAACCAATTTTATTAAATATTATTTACAAAATTATTTCAGAAAAAATTCCATGAAATTGATATTTGTTGTATAACTACCACGAATTTTTATTAAAATTTTTCCACAAAATTCTACGTTGTAGATTTTGAGTCTAAGAATTACTTACAACGATTTTAGTTGCAGATGATTAATACAGGATTTTGGCCAGCAGTGTATAATTACAATTATGTTCACCATGCAGACACGCGGCGTTATACAGCATCCTTTTTGATACTCCATACTGTATTCAATTTTCATTATTATATTTTGGTTTGAAAATGTGTGTCATATTCATATTACAGAATCGTAAAACGTGCAAATAGTTTGAGTTATAATCTACTACGATGCATTGAAATGATAATAATTGTAAATGCAGCTAAATACAGACGAGGACAAAAGTACGAGGACAAGTATTCATTGAACATGATTTATTTAATCAGAATTGTAAGTGCCGACTAAATAATTTAAATACTTCAATTGCTGACTAAATAATGTACAATGTACATACAAAGAAGATATAAGTACACTAACTCATGAATTTGTTCACAAAAAGTATGTCAATTTTGTTTAAATTCTAAAAGCAGCATTTGCCTTTCTACGTACAAATAGAAATGACGAAGATTTTGAAAATAATACTGAAGATTTCACAGTCAATTAACATTTGGAATCCATGCAAACGAATCTGTGAGTCACTGTATAATTATTTTAACAAAGTTTAGATATATAACAATATAATTATCTTCATTAAAAATCATTAGAACTGTTTTCACTCCCTGTTTCACTTACTTCTGTCTCCGACTGTATACAGCAGGATCTCGATTAATTGGTTCAACGGTTGCAGAATACAGAGCGCAGAATGCAGCTGCATAATTTGGACGGTTTGGTAGATTGCCATGTTTTAAGAGCATCAGATAGAACTCGGCAGACAGCAGACATTTTTCATCTAACGACGCCCTTTATCTTCACTTACAAAAGAAACTCCGATCTGACCCGATATTTAGAATCTCTCTGTACATCGGCGGCCCGTTATTGGCGCAGCCGAAAGGAGGGTAATTCTTCGTGAGAAACGACTGCAAAGAGAAGAGCAAAGTTTCGCGGATGAACCTTTCGGAGAAAAACGACGCGGAAAAGTCTGGCGAGGCGTTGTCTGACGCAGGGCGGTAACGTCGAAGTTCGGGGCCCCCCGTTAACGAGGTAATATACACGCGGCGCACGTCTATGGGAGCTGCAAGCCTGTAATTCGTATCACCGGTAAGCGCGCTGCACCGAGTAACTCGGTTACCAGCCCCTCCTGTGCACACAGTCACATATACGCGCGCGCGCGCGCATATACAAACGCGCGTGTATGTGCTGAACGACACCCGAAACTGCGATCCGTGTCGTCGACAGCGAGCGAAACACGAGAGCCAAACGACGGCGTCGACACGAATTTTAAGCCGCGGCGACGCGCGAACTTGCTTGCCCATCGACGTCACTCCAAATTCAATTCTACCCCCTCGGAGTTGGACGTTTTCAAACCGGTCGTGGTAAAACAGTTACTCTCCGCTCGACGGTCGTCACCGAACTATCCGGCCGTGACGGTAACGTCGTTACGACGGGATGCAAAAGCGACGCGACGATCGCGAGGCGAACGCGTAGCGCGACATCCCGTGACCGGTGACCGGGATCGTCTTCGGATTCCCCGCGAGAGGATCGCGCCGCGAGAAGTCGAAGCGGAACGCGTATCGAAGCGCGGTAACGTTACCGCAAACGACGCCATCCGATACGTTCAGAACGGATCCGCCACTGCTACGCAAACTGAAACGTTTAATCACGCTGCTTGGGCTCGAATTTAATATACGGACTGCCTCGAGTTTCAGATAAATGTTTTGCGAGCGAGAGTGTAGCTGACTTGTTTAGGAGAAAAGTTTCTGCGAAGGCGTTCCTTCAGGCTGAGCATTTTTAACTGCTGGATGTTTTGCGAAAGTTGATTCGGAGTTCAGTTTCGACGTTTGTCTTGTAATTAGATGGTGCTTAATGGCTATTGTTACTGTAAAGTTTTTTGTCCATTGTCGCAACGCAACAGCAATTTGTAAAAGAAAATTTCAATAACACTAAAATACTTTATTTGCTTGGCTTCATCAAAGAAACAAAATTAACAGAGAAGATATAAGAAAAAAATAACAATTGTTCAACGTCGGTAATAAATTTAATAGTTGATGTGACGTAAAACCGTATATAAAAAAAAATGTTAATAGTAACCGTAATGTCTACACTTTTCTTTAAACTGAACCATCTATTGACCGAGATAAAATGCATAAAAAAGTGGACTTGGGTTTGTCTGGCTCTCAAGTACAGATTTTATTAAGGAAAATCATGAAGACGTTCATTTTATATACAATTTTTGCCGGATATTTGAAATTAATTTTTAAAAATGCTTTTACCCTAATTGATAGCATAAATAAACAAACGTCAGCCATTCTCAGGGGGTTAAAATTTTAAATACAACTACCATGGAGCTCGTATAAAGAATAATTTAGAAAATATTTAAGCGGTCCGTTTCTCCGAGAATTATCCTAATTTTATATGTACATAATTCTGTGACTGCAAGGCAAAACGGCAGAAGCTACATTTTTAGAAAATTTAAATTTATATTATATTTTCGCCGAGTATTAGAAAATAGAATTTATATTACTATCAAAGTGTTGCTTTAAGAAGAAGAATCTAATAACATTAAAAATCATAACTAGACAATTTTACAATACCGTTCATTAATTTTAATACATTTCTAGATTCTATGACTTCCCTGTGAAAGGCAAACACTAATTGTGCATTTTAGCGTAAAAGTGAGTACACACAATCTTAGGAAAACTTTCGGTTTTTACTGAAAATTATTCATATTTTTGAAATTATTTATTATTTATATAAAAATTCTTAAAAACAGATACTGAAGCACATATAGTTTGACTGTGAAATCCTCAGTATTATAGTTTTTTTAATGAATTAATGTCGCTACAGATTCTAAATTTAATTGTTTCTCAGTGTCTATGTGTTTATCTTTTCTATTCTACAAAGGCAAATGCTGTTTTTACAATTTAAACAAAATTAACAAACTTTTTGTGAAGAAATTTCTGAGTCACTGTATGAATTTCCATAAAAATCAGTAGTCTAATTATAATACAGTATTTTCGAACAAAATTTTAAACGCGAATATCTCGAACCTGGAAATTACCTGACACAGATCCATCGCTTTGCCTCATAATCGCACAATTTCATCTACGAGAACCGATCCATGCCGCACAATAAAATACAACGATTCGAATCCACAGCAGCGGTTGGCAGAATTAGCATTAAAATATTTCATACGTGCCAAAATTCTTGATACAGAGGACAATAAATTAATATAGATAGTGCATTACCGTATATTATTAACCGACTGGATATTCCGAAATTGATTTCTCGCGTGCGCGAGGAATGGGTAACCAGTTGCTTGATTTGCCCCGGTTCCACGCGATTCGCCCCGGAATCAGTGAAACGTGTGAAACGATAGATGGTTTCTATTAGCGACGTCGAAAAGATATGAAATATTTGTCGACGCGCGGGGAAACGCAGTTTTTGATACGCATATCGTTCTCGGTTTCGGGATCGCATTACTCTCTCGACGCGACGCGAAATTCCGTGGACGAGGAAAATCGGAACGCGGAATCCCCCAGATCAACGCCAGCGTCTCGAACTTTGCCACGACGCCGCGATGCCAACCCGCAAAGTCGCGAACTCGCATCCACGGACCGGAGGCAACTGCGATTCGAAGCACCGCAGCTAAGCCGCGGCGGTAACGTTAAGGAGAAACTGCATCTCGTTGCAGCGGGATTTAACGGCGGCCAATGTTCGAGACTTTCGAGGCCCCCGTTCCGAGCTGATCCGACAGATTCCAGTGTACGCAAGTATAGCGAGTAGATCGCGACGTCTGTAATCCATAAGCTAAGCCGTCGTTAGCGATCGTTGGCGCAACCGCGAGCAAGCCGAACTTGCATCCCCTGCCATGAGTCACCTGCATCGATTGCGGAGACGCGGAAGGCTCGTTCGGACAACAAAAGAGAGAGAGAAAGAGGAGAGAGAGAGAGGGCGGCGAGGATAGAGGGAGAGAGAGAGAAAGAGGAATTTACGCGAGTTTCGACTGTTCGCTTCTCGATAATAACCCGCGGTGGTCGATTGTTGTCCCCCCGGCGACCCAGATTCATTTCGAGCTCTATGCAGTGGTGCGTGTACACCGCGAGGGGGAGTCAAGTGCGATCGATTCCTAAGCGCATAAGACGCTTTAACTTAAGTCTCTTCTGGCCAGGAGTGTGTGCATTTCAATAGAGCGAAGCGTCGTCGGTACGCGCCTTAAGACGCCCCTACGGCTCGACCTATATTCCTCCGGCGACTCTTTGTGAGCCGAGGGGCGCGTCGTGTCGCGTCAAGCGGAGAACGGATAGAATTCGCTGTCTTTTGAACGCCGGGAATCCACCCCCGCCCCCTCACTAAGCCAGCGACATTCTTAATTTCGATCGGAACAAGTATACCGTCGGTCTACGTTTCCCCGGTATCTATAACGACAATTACTTTCCTCAGACGATCGATTCGTTCTTTTGTTCGTCATCCCATACAATTCTGTGCTATTTTCGCTCGATCCTCCGATATTTCTCTCCGCCTAAAAAGCGGATTTCAACGTCACATTCAACGGAAATTTGAAACCCGGAGATCAATTGATTTCTTTCGGACGATTGGAGTATTGTTTCTGGGACATCTTTCGGAGCCGATCTATTTTGCGAGTTCTCTTAACACAACAGGTAGGGGATATGGGAACGACGTGACAGATGTTCGGGTTCTCTTTTTATTTGATGGTAATTACAATTATAACCGTGAAGTGGAGATTAGACGAGACGGTGGAGAACCAATTGACATCTGTCGTTTTATTCAAGTGACTTATAGAGATTTTCAAATTTAGACGAACGGTAAAAGTAAATTTAGTGAATGTGGAAGAACAGATTTAGATACATTTTATTAATTTTATGTCCGCATTTTATTCTCATGATATTTATTTTTGGTAGAACAAACCGGAAGAAAGAAGAGAAAGAACTGAAGCAGCTACTCCATATTCAAGATGTGATGATTAAAAATAGATTCATCTGTGGAGAAATTGATGCAATGCTTTAAATATTTACAATAATGGTCTGATTCTTTTAACAAATATAACGTTAACTTCCTTAAATGCTAAAAGTGTATAAAATTCTTTGAAGGCGTTGCTTCTAGATCATTTTTGGAATGAAAGATTATTATATTACTATAGATTAAGAAATCTAATATTTTGCATATATATTTCGGTATGTTTAAGAAAACAGTGTGAAGTTTTTCGTTATGTTAGACTGTGGATTTTTGCGCAAAATGGTATTTTGTCGAACAAAAATCAATAATTGAAGATTGAATAAGATTGTGTCTGATTTTCTGATTGTATTTTACATTAAACTTTTGAAGCTGTTAACAGCTCCGTAGATTTTTGCACACTTAGAATCGTTTTGAATACATACAAATTTACAGTTTAGCAATTATTTTTACAATAGAATGACTTCGACGATTTACGTTGTTAAATTCATCTGAAATAAAAAAATCGAAGATAATTTTAATCTATATACAGAGTGTTCGCTTAAAACAGACCACTTAAATATTTTTTCTATCTTTGGAAATCCAAAAAATGTTTGCAACATTCATGAAATGACTGAAAAAATGAATCAGACGGAATAGCTGTTTTCTCATAAATCGCAGTTTTTAACATTCTTTCAAGATCAATTACATTTTTCTTTCGTAGTAGAATTAAGTCGATATTTGCAATAGTCTTTTTATTGGCTGTAGAAGCTAATACTTTCATGATAAGAACGTTTCCTTTACTTTATATACTTGCCACTTTGTCTAAATACGTCCTTTTTGCATTCTGATACAAAATATATAAATTATATCTATCTAGATTAAAATTATCCTTGATTTTAAATTATAATAAATTTTGAATTTAAGAATGTAAATCGTAGAAACCATACAAAATGATACACCATGGAAAACATGTCGTAGTGTAACTAATACTTAAAAACTTCACAGTCTTCTTAGACCCTGCTACAGTCTTCGGGTTCGTTTTGATTCTGTGGTGTATTTCAGTTTTTTAAATAACTATTTAAATTTTGACGAAAATGTTAACAAATTTATATTATATTAAAAATTCATTATCTATACATTCTTAATAGCATGATAATAATACAAATTGTTTCCTTCAGAATTTTTAAGAGAAATGTAGCAGGGTTAAGACATATCGAAATACGTATGCAAAATATAAAATTTCTTGATCTATAATAATATAATAATTTTTTAACCCAAAAATCACCTAAAAACAACGCCTCCAAAAAGAATACCCCTAAAATTAGACTTACAATCCAATTTCCATAAAGTCTACCGACTCACGCTTAACACACAGACCCAAAAGAAAGTTGCGATAACGACCTGATATCCGGAATTCCATTTTTTGAACCGCGTGTTCGCCCTTTCTACCAATCGCATCGCTTAGAAACGAACGCAACCATAAAAAATTGCTTCGTGCCAGGTTTTCGGTGTCCCCAGGCAGTCAGGCATTGCGTGAAATTAAACTGATTTCGTAGCAGCGGGCAATGGAGCGGTTTGTTGCATTACTGTGCGAACTACCCCATTCGACTTTGCCGGGTATATGCTCGGGGTTTGGAAGGCGGCGGAGGGTCGAGAGGAGAGCGGCAAGTTGGTTGCCGGGCTTAGAGGTTTCCCGAAGGTTGCACGGGGCGCTCTCGAGAAGGGACGTGGATGGGCGAAATGCGGCGTTTCTCCGCGCGAGAATTTCGCGAGCAGGAAGTACGTGCTCCGACACGCGCGGACAAAAGTAGCGCCGATGCAATTTCACAGCCGTCGCATCGCAGGCACGGGGAAATGCATTCTTTCGACCCGGACGACGCGCGACGTCGACCACGTTCGTGCTTAAAATCGCACGCGAAACTGCGAGATTGGAAAGCGATTTTTTTCCCTCCGCTGTCGCGGTTTGTCCTTCTCTTTCTCTATTGCAGCAGTTTTTAAAGCGCGACAGCGGAAAACTCAGACCGAGTGGCTTTTCATTTCGGAAAATACCCTAACAAACAGTTCGCACGATGCGGTTTTTTAACAGACTCGGTACTTTTGCCGAATCGGTAACAGCCAAAAGCAGTGCTCACAAAGTTTTGTATTTTCTCCGCTACGTTCAGCTAAATCGATATTGTGCCGTAGAATGCCGTAGATGTTTTATCGGCGGAACTACAAAACTTTGGGAACGCTGCTTTCGGCTGTTACCGATTCCGATTCGGCAAAAAAACCGAATCGGTTAATCTGCAAATACACCAGCCAAGAGTTCGCGAGCGCTGTTCCCACGCAATGTTTCCAAGCAGTTCGTAAACTTTTTATAAACACTACTCAATCTCTTCACATACAGTCAGTCACAAGAATGTTAGGACACCAGTATAGTTTTGTCTTTTAAGCTTTACATTTTAAATAAATGTACAATTAGATATAAAAAAAGTACTGCATTATGTTAAAGTACAGTATAGAGAATCCATAAAGAAAAGTTGACTTCTTACACGAGGTTGTGTTATGTTACAAGAAAAATTTATAAACTGCAATATTTTATATCACATAAATATTGGAACACATTATTAGAGCTTTTTTTATTTATGGATTCTCTATACTGTTCTCTAACATAATGCAATACATTTGTGTAGGTAACTGTACATTTATTCAAAGTACAAAGCTTAGAAGACAAAATTATCCTGGTGTCCCAATATTTTCATGGCCGACTGTATGCTACGCGAACTCGCGAACTACGAATAATTACGCGAACAGATGATTTCTACGAAATTCAACTATCATACTGTACTTGAACAGTTCGCAAATGTTGATAGAAACGCACGTGTACACTGAGAGAAAAAATGAAAGAAATTTTACTACATTTTCTACTAAAACGACAGGATTGATGAAAACAGTTAGGTTTTTACTACACCAGTGTAGTAATATTTGGTTCTGAAGACTTGGTAAAAACTACAACCTCGTGTGCTAATTGTTACTACACGAATGTAGCAAAATTGGAACTTTCGCTCAAACTAAACAGAGTTTTTCTTTGTGGAAATACTGAGGGGGTATGCTTGACGACGGGGAAGGCGAGGTATAGGATAGATAAGAGAATTATTATGGGTTATACAAAGTGTTGACGACTGAAGGAGGAAAACTTTGGGATGGAAGAAGAGAAGGGACCACGGCGATTTTCATTTTGGACCATCGGATCAACGAAGACTTGCTTCATTATCTCAGTAAACCTATGCCTATGCTGACGGACCCGTGCTTGAGCTGGGGAAGATTATTTCGGAACTCGTCTTATACATATATGAACAAGGCTAGGATCAAGCACTAGCGAGAAAGACGATTATTACGAGAACACTCTAGCGGAAGCCCTTATGAAACTAGGCCTATGCTCAGTAACTGCTAACGGCCCGTAACAAATATCTATGTCAGAAAATAAGTTTTTCCAATATTAACTATACCATTTTTCGGACGTTTATGTGATATTCATTGAAAGGCATTGAAAAGACAATGCTAACATCCAAGCAAATTGAGGTTATGTCACGAGACGCCACTTCTTTCCGAAGCGTAGATGTCGCTGTGTATCACAGCCTTCCGTAAATTTTACTACACTGGTCTATTAAATTTTGAAACACATGTGCTAATTTTTCCTTTTAATGTAGTAGAAACGAACGCATTTTAGCAAATCTGGTTTCTTTACTACGCAATGTAGTAATTTTTCCTCCATTATTTTTCTCAGTGTAGAAAACCGTATTGTGTGAATTGGGTGTTAGGGTATATTTTCTGGCCGAAATTTTCCCGATCGCGTTAAATCGAAATCGAGAGTCGAATCTGCGGCGTTATTGCTCCAAGTAATGTCGCTGTTCGAAACCGTCGGTGGTCTTTTATCGTGACACACGGTTTTGAAAGGCCTTTACAAACCGACGAACAAACGATGGAAACGTATCTTCATAGTCGCACGACTTTCAAACAATTCGACAAACTATCAAGCAAAATTTATACACCGCCTGTGTCCCATTTTGAATTGAAAACGTGGTACACGCGGATGGAACTTTGTGCCACGACCAATCGATCGATTTGTAATCTTCGTACGACCCAAAAGTATCTGTGCCTGTGCAATTGGTTGACAGTCGAAGTACAATTGTTTCCTAGTCTTAAGGCCGATTCGTTCGACAGCGCGTGACCTTTTATTTTGCTTGTCGGAAAGCCGAGAATGAAAAGCGAGGCAGGAGGAATGAAAATCGGCAAGAAATGATCGATCACCCTTCACATGAACCTGAATTTACAATAAGTGAATAATGGCGAGCGCTGTACACGCGAAAGGCAAATTTTCTCAACGTCTAGTCCGACGAATGAGTTCGACCGAGTCGAATCGATACGTCAAGGAAAGCTGAAAAGAAGTAAATATCGACGAGATCACTGTCCACGCGACAGTTCATCATTAATGAAAAGCGATTGAGGTATCCGCTGTTGCAGTCAATTTTCTTACGCGATTTCGCGATCGATAAAATGACAAGGAGTGGAAATTACAGCCACGTTTTCCGGTAATCGAAGTGGACTTTTTTCACCGCGCTACGTTACGGTAAAAGCTAATTTACCGTCAGAAAAATAAGTGGAATCTCGATTAACCGAGTTAATATTGGGATTAAAACTGAAATACCGCCTCGACGGAGAATTCCTTTTATTTTCCGCGGACTGTCCTAATCGCCTGTTCTCCACGAAATCCTACCGTTCTCTAATAACTGGCGCACCGAGAAATGGAAACCCCGGTGAATCGAGGTCTTACCGTACATGAATTTTAACTCTGAGTAACAGCGGGGACTTTCTTGAACTCGTTAATCATCGTACGACCACAAAGTTCGCGGACCCGATGGCGTGTGCACGATTCCGCCGCCAACGCACCGAGAAGTTCGCGGTTCCAGCGGTTTGTGCACGCGAGAAAACGCGAGCGACGGCTCCGTGGAGGGGGCAGAAAGGATAGAAATCGATAAGCGAACACGCGACCGACACACACGATACAGAAGTTAATTCGATTAGGCGAGCAGACGGCTTGGGCGCGGGACGAGGTCGGGGGACGAGATCAAACGTGTTTTAGATCCTCGATAACAAGCTCGGAGAATGCATGCGAAACGGCGGCTTTGCGCGCCGGTTGTTCGCGATGACCGGGCGAAATCCTTGACAACGGCAACGAAACGTTTATACGACAAGCACGGAAAAAGCATTCCGCCATTCGATACGCGGCCTGGCGCTCGTCGAATCGGATATGGGTATCTCGTGGCCGGAGAGCGGAGATCGATTTCAAATAAAGCGGAAAAGCCAGAGAGAAAGAGGAAAAGGACAGAGAGGGCCGCTATTATATTTGACTTTCAGCTTTCCTCCCACGTCCGTTCAGGTACCCTCGATTTCTGCCGAACCTCGTCGTGCCTGATTCAAAGGGTTCGTCGGACCGAGTCTCTGGACTCGGGTACACGCTCGCAGGCGGAGCCGATTCTCTCGCGATTTCGCGTCGCGCGACAAAAACGGGAAAAGAACGAGCGATCTCGTCTATTAAGTTTGATCCCAAATACGAAGAAAAACCGAACCTCGTGGAATGTCCACCAGGCCCACAGTGGTCAGTTTTATGAATCTAGATGGACAAAGTAAAAAATTCATGTGCCGTGAACGGTTCAAAATTATTCATGTTCTTATTATATTATTGTAAACTGAAGATCTTGCAGCAAGAAGGATGCAGCTCTATTTTAGACAAATTTTTAGTTATGACGTACAATACACATGAAACAAAATTCTGCATTGGTTTTTCTTCTATATCACACAAGATTAGAGAACGGCACAACGCCGATTGGTGAGATAATTTTAAAAGATTCATCATGCAGCGATCCAAGTATCGCCATTTTGTTAAGAAAAAAGAAACATTCAAACATTAATTCAGAAATTCCAAGTATTATATTTTTTCTATCAACTAATGTTGCTCCAGCTTCCAGATTTAATTGTGTCTCAGTTTCCATAATTTTCATTGTGCAAGACTTTGTATAAAATTTAAACAAATTTAGCATACTTTTTGTGGATAAATCTGGGAGTAACAGCAGCACTAACCACAAAACAGTACCACATATCTATCATCTAAGAACCAACCCAGACTTCAATCGCAATGGACAAATTACAGTCATCAAAATTAAAACTGGGCATATGAAACTAACGCATATACATATAATTGAAAATAATCCTCTTCCCATATGTAATATCTGCAATATGAGACTATCGATAAACGATATAATAACAGAATGCCCATAATATGTACAACAAAGAAAGAATGGAACATCGACTCAACGACAATATGAACGATATCAGGAAATCGTTTTCATCGCTGAAAACCATTAAAATATCCAACAGATTATAAAGAAAGTTCCCCATTGACAATATATACAGTCGCTAGTAACCATGTAGTCGATGCGACTCCAAATACTGAACGAAAAAAAGAAACCTGTGAGTCACTGTATCTGCAATAAATGTCTATTGAACCTATTACGTTCCTCATAAACATCCACTGTATTATAAGTGCGGACAATTAAATTTTTATAGAATTTTAAGGATCAACAAACATAGATATTCATACTAATTGCGCAATATTTCTTTTAAAATTGAATCAGTTATTTAAATAAATAAAATACGTGATTAGGTCCAACAAGATCCAAAGATCCTAGCAGATGTAAATTCATTGTTTAGATAAAAAAAAATTTTTATTAGTTAGCACCCCCCCTCCCCCTTTAATATTGTTCGCCTAGATTGTCTACTTTGGTCACCCTGCGGCCGCGACGCAGCTGGAGGGAAAAAAGGGATCAAGCTTTCCATGAGGAACCCAGCTGTCCATGCGGTTGTCTATAGAGGGTGGATTTCGCGCAGAGATTCGAGCAGGTAAGAATAAAACGCCGGTGGGGCGAACAAAGTGTGTATCGCGCGGAACACCTGCTCCTCTCGACATTCCGGGGGATATGCATCCTGGATGAGAGACACGGCTGTCTCTCGACAGGGCTTCCGCGTACCTCGCCAGAAACCTTGGCTTTGCTCTGCCTACCTCTCTCCCAGGTACTCCCAGCTCTCTCGTTCACCTTAACAAACTCAGACCTGTCTCTCCTGCTCTCTCCTCGGTCCTTCCTTTCTCCTCCCGGTACCCGCCGCTCGCTTCCCCCAATTTCACCCCGACTGTCTCCGTTTCCCTTGCTCCCTCGATTTCGTTACAACGGTCGATGTAGCCCGGCACCAGAGACCCCGTGAAATCGTGCGACTTCGTTGCCAAGACGACCCAACCTCCTGTATCGCGAAAAATCTTAAGGACCGACCCTGACCACCAACGCGCCCCAATACGGTCGATCGAGCCGCTTCGCGTTTTCCTTTCTTTTTTTTCTAATTTTCTTTTTTCTTCCTTTATTTACAAGCCTCGAGAGATTCGTTTCCCGGGGAAACAACGACGGAATCGCGTGCCCGGCGCTCGACAACTCTTGAGAAATGCTGTAGGATGCGGGGGAGGCGAGGAGGACGCGGCGTTTGAAGACCCACGGAGTCAAAGGGAATCGCTCTCCGAGCCGGCTGAGCGTCGCAGATAACGAGGCGCCTAATTGTTTCGGGCACTTGAAAGTTTGACGCGATTATTACGCGAGGCGGCGAGAGGTTGCGCGGAACAATAGAGCGGAGAGACGGCCGCACCGCGTCGTAAACTTCGGGTTCGGGAGTGAAAGTTGACGGACGACGCGCGACGCGGACCGGGTTAGGAGCCCAGGCAGTAGAGATAACGAATTATCCGGTGCTCCTACCCACTGGACTTTCTTAATCCATCTCGACGGCCGCGATATAGCGAGGGGCAACGCCGTCCCCTGGTCCCCCGAGTAGATCTTTGTTAAGCCGCTCTCCAAGAAAGACGCTCGCGAATTTTATTTGACACCTGATGAATGTACCCGTGCCGCGAAAAGGTAATGAGAATTCCTGGATCGTGCGCGAGTCAGGTATGAAGTATCGCCTGTACGGATAATGAAACAGAAAGGGGGAGGCTGCCTAGAACTGCCTAGATAGTGCTGATAGCCTGATAGCTACGTGCGAGCAGACGCTTTTGGGAGGAAAAGTCGGAAATCTTCGGAGAGAATGGGGTGAAAACCCAAATATTGTACCTCTGAAGGTTTTCATCTTTTCTCTAAAATACAATGTAATGTATCCGCCTCTTATAATCTGTAACTCGTAACTACAAATGTTTTCCTTTTCATTTTCTACTAATATCTAATCATACTTGTTTTCAAAGATCGAATCACTATAGTCCGAAACAATGTGTCATCCGCGCCTTATAAAATAAGGTCATCATCACTTCCTTAGGTCGCCTGCAAGTACTTTTCCTATTCCTATCACTATTTTATTCACCAACTTTAAATAGCCATGTTTCGACTTCAGCCAAATACTACCTAAGAAAAAAAAATCGATATTGAGGGCGTATGAACTCCTTTAATTTCCTTTAATTATGCAATTAATTGGATCGAGGAATTCATATATCGGTTTGTAGCATCAAGGTATGTATTAAGGACGGGCTTTTTCTGGCGTTTCACACAGGTGCATACAAATCAATAAGTTCGAGTAATGCAGAACAATTAACTTTCACGTTAGTAATTTTGAAAAGAAGATACATATTAGGATACATATTAGTTCTGCACGCGGCTAATGTTTTCATGTTAAGTTCTGCAAACTTAGAAGTAAAATCATAATTCTAAATAGACGTATATGTATAATTTATGGAAACGCTTGGAAACGATTTACGAACCCAAGAGTTCTTAATACTGTATCTGTAACAGTCGTAGTGTTTAGAGAAATCTAAAGAAATTTAAAGAAAAACAAATAATGGAAGAAGTATAATTAAAACTTGAACCGCATTAGATTTGATTCCAGGCGTTAGGTGAGACCGGAGCTGGTTGCTTATAGGGGCAGGATGGCCAACTGTTAATATCATTACACCCACGCGTAATTTGCCGCGGAATAATTGATTGTTGAAAGAAGAAACTTCTATCATGCCATTCATTTCTTTCCGATATTATCATTGCACATCGTTTGAGTGTTGCGCACGTTTGTCAGAAAATTAAGTGCGTAAGTAATTATGTTTCCACACTCTATATAGTTAGAATAGAGTAAATGTTAAAGGACTACTTTAAAGTCTGTTTATTAGACGACTTATTGAAGCAGTAGTCTTTTTTATATATCATTGTTTGAAGACTATATAAAGCATTGAAGTCAAACTGATCGTTCGGGGCTGGCAATTAGTTAATGTCAATTTGTATTCATTTCTTATTACTACAGATTAATTAACTTATTTCATAAAATAATGAAAACATAGAAAAAATCAAAAAGGTTAAAAAAATTATTGCTAGGAAAACGATTTTTGTGTTTGGTTTAAATTCAATTACATAATATTTATAATATATAAATACATTATGAGTTATTTTTAACATTTAAAAGGAACCTTTAGTTTATTACTAAAATATAAACGAAAAATAATTGATATTGTATAATAAAACAATTCTCTTGGAACTGTATTATTTTATTATCACAAATAAATTGCTAATAACGTTTTCCTAATTGATTGTATGTATAGTCAACCTAGTCCATGGTATAAGTATACTAAAGTATAAGTATGCTAAAGTATTTTAATATTTTTCCAACACCTCCCAGGTTGGTCAACCAGGCGTCAAAAAAATCTTAAAATACTTTAACTGCTCTTTTGCATTAGATTACCTTTAATAATTTATTCAGGTAGGTAATATATATGTCCTATGCAATATAATAATCGTTATGGTGATACTTCACATACATAATTTATTAAAACCCAAACATTGAAAAATTAGCCAACCCAGTCTCCCCTACAGAATTACACGGTGCGTTGTCACAGAGCTGCACGTACTTGTTATGCACATAATGCGCTGGAGCAAGTTCTCGAAGTTTTATCATTCAGATACGTGACGTGAAACGGATAGATTTTCCCCGGGGTTGGACAATGTATTAAAAGGGAAAGGAGGTTTCCAGATCCCGCAGTCGTCACCTACATTTCGTCCTCGATTTCACGCGAGAATCATCGGTCCGGGTCGCGAGCTGGTTTTTCTGTAGCAGTATGTTTCTCGGGAGAATCAAATAATAATCGAATAAAGGAAGTCCCGCGAGAGATCGAAAGAAAATTGCTTTCCACCGTTGGGTCGGTTGTATCGCATTCCTTATCCGGCAAGATAATTTGTATTACGGAACAGGGGCGCTCTTACGAGCTGGAAAACGTTGAAACGGATACGATGAAGAAGATAAATAGGCGGAGTGGTCTCTCTTTGCCAAGGTACAAAGGCACGGCGAACGTGAATAAACGCGAATAAAATGCATCGAACGATAGTTCCGTTGAGCGATGAATAATGCATGATACAATCTTGAGACGAGAGGAGGACTGAAACTCGAATGCACGATGGAAGAGAAGTCGGTGGAGCAACGGGTAATTGATTCGTTACGAGGCCGTAAACGTTTGATGAATGAAAACTAATATCGGCGTAAACAAGCCCGGGGCGGAAGCTTATCGGCGAGGCAGCCGATTGATGTGACGAGAGTGCGGCGTCGTGTTGACGAAAGAACGCGATAGACTCTCGCGGACACGAGCGAAATCATCGAGCTGCTTATCCGCTCAGTTCCATTTCGAGCGGCGAGAATGAACTTGAACGGGCACTTTAACGTTCGAGTAGAACGACGCGTTTCCGCCTGATGAGCTCGCTCGAGTGCAAACGTCTATTCGCGATCGGGCGAAGCGATTCCGCGAACGCAAAACTTCGATCGCGCCGATTCGGAAGAGGGATCGGGCCACAGCGCCGCGCCGCACCGTGGAAACGATCGCGGGGTGAAGGGGCTGGCGGAAAACTTCGTTTCCATCCGCGGAGCGACGAGATAAACCGCGAAACGGTGGAATATTTCTCGTTTGCGTCCATTGAAAATGCAGGCGCCAGAGTTTTCCGGGATACAGTGTTCCGCTTTTTCTCCGCTCGAGAGTTTTTCCCCGAGTTTCTGCGTATTTATCGCGACGGGACGCGCGACGTCGGCCCAGGGCTGCCCTTTTTCACGCAAAATCCACTAAATCGGACTTGGCCGCGTAAAAGGCAGAGCGCTTTTAACCGGAGCCCCTCGGTACCGAGGCGAACGCAGAAAAGGACCGTCGCGTCGATGCCATTTACGGACAGACCCGCGGGAGAAAGCGGCTGAAACCGTGCGGACGGTGTTCGATCGTTTTCGAAATCGAGCATCGCGATGGAATTCTGATCGACCGCGATCGCTTCCGGACAATTACGGACATTGCGACAATGAAAAAATGGAAAGCAACGTCTGGAGTAGGATAAGCAATCTGCGACGAACCTACTCCTCGTTTTTCACGATTATAAATAAGACTCGGTGAGGGATATCCTTCGAGCGTCCGATGAAGCGCGTGCAGTCAGCGGCTCGGAAATTCTTATATAAATCCCCGATTTCGAAAATGAGATTAGAACTAATTTGGGGACGTTAAATCCTCTTTCATACCTGGAAAATATGAACCCTTTTCTCCGTGTCCGATATGAATTAGCGCTATAAAAAACTTTCCAAACACGGATCAGGGGAAATATTAGGTTGGTGCAAAAAATTGCGGTTTTTAGTCTTGAACTTTAAGGATCCCGGATTAAGACAGTAAAAGTAAATTGATCTTTGGGATTTCATTTTGACGGAATTAGTAAGCGAATCCTTTCGAACTTCGCAGACTATGTTATTTCATATTTAAACAATCCAAGTTCATTTTACCATTAAAAAATTGTCTTTAGAAACACAGTTATATCAATAAGTCTGTAGGGCTTCATCATCGGAGTATCAAATTTGCGGGTATTCCGAAGCCTTTAATTTTTTTCTAAAACGTAACAACCAAGAATGTTTTTATTTCTCATATAAGTACATTGTCGATGAATCTTAACATCTATAAAAAGATACAAAATTGACAAATTGGTGAAACTCCAAAAGCAAGGTAATGATTTTAATAAAAAGTTTTCGTACTATTTATGCACAAGAAATTATTTAATTTCATTTTTTTATAAAAGTTGGAGGTTCATCTACAATGTAATTGTATGAGGAATATGAAAGTAAAAAATTAATTTGTCCCTTGATATGAAATTGACACAATTGTAAAAAATCAATCAATGAAAAGATAAATAGATAATTTGTATATCTTAGAAAAATTAGAATCATGAAGCTTCAAGTAAATGTTCCTACAAATGTCGAACTGATATAAAGGACGAATGAGGGTGAAAGGCATTTTCGACAGTCCCTTGATTCGTGAACATTTTCTCATTGAGAAAATGGTTTAGATATCCGAAAAAAATTATTGGAGATCCGTCCTCCTTTCCATATAATCTTTCGCCTACGGATAACCATATTTTCATGACTAAGATTAAGAACGAAGAAGCTTGCAACTACTTGGAGCAATATGCAGATTCTCATAAAATTTAATAAAAAAAAAAATGATATCGATTTAAAACTGTGGTTAAAAATCGGACATTTCATATATTATAACCTAGTAGATTACCACATTGCGTGTCGCGTTATTCATACATGAGCGATATTATTTTCAGCGAGGCCGCGTCACTCACGCGTGTGTGATAGACACATCCAATTAAAAATATATATGACCAATAAGTTAATCTCTAATCTGAACTAAATCGAGGATTGAGTCCAAGCTAGACTCACGATTGACCCTACGCGTACTCGAGGGCATCCGATTATGCCAGCTGACGATGACAGAGCTGAAAAAAAAACTGAATATCTTAATGCCTCATCTATCGACCATAACTGAAGTGGATGCACACCACCAACTCATTTGCGTACCCATAAAAAGCCGCTTAATAAGTCCCGGTCAATAAGCGTTGCCGATAAGAAACCTATTACGAAGTTTCCGGTCGTTAACACGTTATGAACAATTACCGAATAGCGTCGCGTCGCGGCGAGACACGCGATCGTTGCGTAATTCTAAAATACAGTAATCTCTCAATAAATGTGAAAAAGTCCTACACGATAAATGTGAAAATGTTATCCCCACCAGTAGCGGCATCCCTCTTGGAACCAGCAAAATGATTAGTGTACCAAGATACGCAGACTTTTATCTTTGCCGCATGTATGTACTCAAACCACGGTTCTTCTCTCTTTTACGTGTCGTCTCTTGCTATACGTATTCGGCGTTTTCGACAAAATACAAAGAATATAGGGTCTACACGATAAGGCTCGATAAACATTATCTGTCCGGTCACAGCAATTGAAGAAAGAGCGAAGGTCTTTTTCTTCTTTCTCTCTTTCTTCAATTACCATGAGCGGACCGATAGTGTGTTTCGGGCCTTAGTGTCTATCTCTCTACGTTCGGCGTTCTGGCCAAAACACAAATAATGTAGAACCTACATAATAAAAGTGACTCTCCGGCCCCGAGGAGTTCGCCTTTATCGAGAAAATGCTGCACTCCGGTACACGGAAATCATTCGTACGATAAAAAATGTAATCTCCGTTCGTCTCATTCAGCATTCCCCCCGTCGTGCAGCGTCGATAATCAGGCCGATTCGAGGGATCTGTCAGTGCCTACGAAATCGAACGAGGTAATATGTAGAATGTAAAAGCAGAAGAACGAGGAGCAACCCGTGTCCAGCGACCTAATAGAAGCGTACAAGGGTGGTTGACTGCTCGGGGCCGAAGATACGACGGGAAAGGACAGACAGGGACGGTGGTGGATTACAAGTAAAACCGGCTGCGAGGAGGAAAGAGTCATAGTAGCAGGATGACGAGGAGCGCGAAGCGAGGAGAAGGATGGGCGGAGAAAGGAGCGACGAGGAGAAGACGAATCCGTCTGAACGTGTTGAAATAGAAGGTTGTAACGTACCCGAGGACTGACGGATCGGGAATCCGGGTGGAAGCGAGAGCCGGCGGGGCGAGAAGGGGATCAGGGTAAAGGAGGAAAGAAGAAGAAAGGGGACAAAAAGGACTTCCCTGATCCCCTTCTTCTGCTCATCGGTGGAGGATGTCAGCCATCTGGCATTGTACGCCCGACGCCGCGCGGCGTCCGAGAGTCGTGGCTCGGTGGCGCTTACCCCGCGAGCCTTCGAATAGCAAGCGAAAGCAAACAACTTCTCCGGGCGGATATAATCGGGGGCAGAGAGAACGGGACCGCGGGCACGGCGATTCCTCGAAGGCTCGCGGGCGCGCGGCGATGCTCGCCACCGGCGGAGCCTTGAAACGCTCCAAAAGCGGGAGTAATACCCGTGCTGAGAGAACGAAAGTGGCGTCGATTACTCCCCTCTTCTCCCCGGATCTCTTGAATGAACCGAGTCTCTTAGCCATGGCACAGATACGACGCACTTACTCGACGTGCCGCACGTGCCTGTTGTGCATACGTAATGCGTATTGACACGGCGAGTGACAGCACGCGGACCAAGTCACGCTGCCAGGCGACACCGCGTCCGATCGATAAGCCGAAACGGCACGGCGCCGATCGCAGATTTCGGCGAGCGCCGGGATCGAGGAGATCCAAGGCGGACACGGTCAAAGAAAGTGACGGGGTGCGAGACACTCACCGGCAATGGCGACGAACAGGAAGAATATCCACGTATCCATGAGTATGCCGGCGAGGCGTAGCTGGAAGCTGTTGGCTGCGGACGCGAGCTTGTCCATCACGCTCCGGGTTGCATCGTCGTACCGTCTCGTGGTCGTGGCGCGCAACTTCCGCAGGCGAGTTCACCCGATAGATCCTGGTCGAAGGTTTGCGTCGCACGAAATGCACGCACTGTCCACTGTCCGCGGAGAACGAGGATCCGTCGCGGCCGGTTTCGCGCGTGTCGCGTCGCGTACGCGTCACCGCGCCGGAACGTGTCCTGACGGAGCTGTCCTTCGCTTCCTCGCGACTCCCTCACGGCTCCCTCGCGACTACCTCACGGCTCTCCCACAGAGCAGGCTCGCATCGCTCGAGCGTAGGAGGAGGAGGCACACGGCGCGACGGCGGCGACTGCCGGAGGAACGCTGCCAGGGCAGGAGGCAGCGCTGGACACCGCGGTGTGTCTCTCGCACGCGTGTCGGTGCGCGTTATCGTTCCAAGACAGCGCGGCGAGCACGAAAGGAAATCGGGCGCGTAGACGATCCGCTTCGCGGTCGTCCGCTCGTCGACGAGGTTCTCTTCGCTTCGAAACGCGCACGAGAGCGAGAGAGAGAGAGGATCGGTCCGCGCGAGCGACGGCGTGCACGAGTACGAGGCGAGCGTCGTGTGTGCTCTCACCGCCGCGTTGCCCGGAGTATTGACCGACTCGGCTCGGCTCGGCTCGGCTCGACACACGGTGCGCCGCGCTGCGGGCCTCTGGACAGGCGAGGAAAGGGACGCGGAGGGGACGCCTGCCCTCTCTGACGATTACCACACGACTGATCGTACGCCGTCGCGCCGCGCCGGATGCGCGCGCACTCAAGCTCCTTCAAGAGCGGCTCCCTCGAACGACCTGCACTCCCGGACAAAAAGACACTACGCCTCCTCCTATTTATCTTTCGTTTGTCAATCGTTCCTCCGCGGTTCCCCCGAATTTCCGTACCCACGCTCGTTGCAACCTGACGCTGATGGAACGTGGAAACCGCTCGCGGACGGGCGCAACGGCGATCCCTCTTCGCCGCGGCGGCGAAAATTACTAGAATGCGGGAGGGAAATTGCTGACTGAGCTCTATTTGTAAATCATTCAGCGTTCCTCCGGCTCGCGGTGAATGAAGGCGAGGGGGAAGGTGGCGAATACGTACCGCTTGTCAATTTCCTGGTTCGCTGATAGAGGGCAATCAAACGCTTATCGGTACATCATTCTTTTAATCAGATTTCTTCTTTATCGTATCTCGTCACAGCTTGATTACTCTTAAAGTGGCTTCGATACACTCATTACGAGACTGTGAATATTTATGCAAATACAGGATTGCATTATCGTCCAAACGTTTGCAATTACGTTGTAAATGAAGGAGGCAAAGACTTTTTCATTTGTGCATTTTCATCTGGCTTCAGTAACTATAAATTGTTATAGAGGTTGTTCCCGATTTAAAGATCAAAACATTGAAACTCTGTCAGTGCTGAGTGTAAAGCGCATTAGACGTAAGCTGGGACCTCATCTTTTATGGAACCACATTTGAAAGCTTTTCTCTACATAAACAAATTAAGTTAAAATACATATTATTAAGTATTAGGGTCGTGATATGAATATTAGAAGCTGTTGAAAATTGTTTCTTTATTTTCAATTAGATTCTACAGCTTCAACTTTCCAGAACTCCAAGTTCGAACACTCAAATGTTTAATTTTAACTCGAACAATTTTTAAATCTGTAACTTGTAATTTTCTAATTTACAACTTGAAATCTTTTAATATTTAATTTGAAAATTTCACATTACTTCTTGAAACTATTGAGTCAAGTCTTCGCCTCTTCAAATTTTCAACTTTGAGCCTTTAGATTTTTAATTTTATATTTTAAACTTCAATTTTTTCAGATTTCCAGGCCTTAGACCTCTAAAATTTAATTCAGAAAATCTTCAAACTACAAATTGAAATACTGAAATCTCTGAACTAGAATTTTTAATATTTTTAACTTGAAATCTCCAAATCTCCAACATAATATTTCTAAATTTTCACTTTGAAAGCATTCAATTTCTGAAGTAAAATTCTAAAAGTTTGCGAATTTTCTAATCAGCAAATTCAAATCTTTAAATTGTTGCTCTCTTCAAATCTTCAAATTTTTAACTTCGATTCTACAAATCTCTAACCTGAAATCTTAAAATCTCTGAACCGAAATCTTAAAAATTCTTCAAATTTCCACTTTAACTTGTTCAAATATTCAACTTTAAAATTTCGGATCACCAACTTCAACGATAAACATTGTATTGTCTAATAATTTGAATAATTCTTTAGTCCTTATTATCGAATTATTAAAAAAATGTGTTTAAGTTTCATTAACTGAAATAAACTTTTTTTTTTAAGTTTTATAATGATGTGCCTAGGCCTCCAAAAATTTAAATGCAACCCTGTCTGTAGGGCACCGATAAACTAAGAGAAAAAGTTTTTGCTGGTCTGTACTCCATTTTGGAAAACATCACAAAAATTTCCTTCATTCCTTTCAGAGCTAATACGTAAATAAAAATGTATTTTCTCTTTTAATCGATATACCATGTATCTCAGTTTCAATATTTTACATAAGTCTATATATTTTTACACTCCCCTGCACATATTTGCATATTCGCATCCACCAAAAATGCATAATAATCCGCAGTCTACTTATGACGCAGTAATTTATTCTCGGTGAAAGGTCATACACGAAATGCTGGATGCTTTAAACATCAAGCTCCAATTTTCGATACTAACTTGCGTAGAGAATATTTTACGTTGTACTTATTCAGCACCTTTCTCCTAAATTTCTGCTATGAAATTTTTGACATTAGAGTATAACGAGCGCGTCGTTGACCAATTGTTATTAGTATGCGAGTGGATATTTCATAAGGCTACGGAGACAGAGGACGCGATTTCGCGCGAAAAATCACGCACGCAACAAAGTAATACAATGCATATACAGGTACAATACATCCTGATTTTTCGTGCGAAATCGCTGTGACCGTAGCCTAATTGTAAGAGTATACTGCCACGCTAATGCAAAAGGATATCGCATATCGCTCACGTTTTGATTATTGATTTCTGCTATCAATTTCATTTTGATTTCATTAGAAGCTGAACATGATTATAGATTATAGCTAATTGTAAGAAAGAATAAGAGCAAAATAAAATGGTAGAGATACCAACAGGCATATAACGCCGCTTGAAAATTGTGCATACAGCGAGCTAATACTGTATTTAATAGTCATTTTGCAGATATTATTAATAAAAATACGACTCTTTTGGTTACAAAATTCAATTTCTTACCCTTCAAACTATTCAATGCGAAAAAACAGAATTTCCTCATTTTCAGACTTACGCTCATTTGGCTTAGAACGACAGTAAATCTATACTTCGCGTTAATTCAACCGTTCGACCGCGGGCCACGAGTCTGATTCTTCCTTTTCTTTCTTTATCGTCTGCCTTCGAACCCGTCGTCGTATTTCTTCGGGAACGCGGTTCGCGGGTAAACAAACGATCCGACTTGTTCTGTCTTCGATGCTAGTCTCCTTTGGTCGAGAGCTTTTTCTTGGGATCCTGCGATCGCGAAAGGAAGAAGCTGTTTATACGGAAAGTAGACACAATCCTGTTATGGTAAGGAGCAATTTCGTGGACTGCGGCATAGAGGATCCATTAATTTTCCTTCAGCTATTGCTTGGGTGCGCGTGACCTGTGCGTGCGTCGTTGTTTAACAAAGAGTATTAATCAAAAAGTAAGGACCTTTATCTGAAACAACGAGGTGAATCGCGTTCAGAAAGCTGCTTTAGATAGGTTGACAACGATGTATACAGTAGTTCACAGTTAAAACGGAGTTAAAGTCCGCGGTAGCAAATAAGTTAAACCACCACGACTATCATTTTTTTGTTTATTTGAGACGTGGAACCCTCCGCGATCAAGCGCCTGATGCTCGAACACAATAAGGTCATAAAAGACAAGGATAGCACTAGCCATTAAGAAATGGCCCCGATTAGTTATCGCAATTTTTCGTCAGATCTTCACAAACGTGACATCAATCGGTTCCTTGTGTTTTCCTTATGAAAATGGTACTAAATATGACATAGATCGGAGCATAATTAACGAAACAACGTGAAAAATTGATTTCCGGTCCGGGTGACTCCAAATTTTTCCGTGGACTACTATCCAAGGTGTAACAAAAATGTTGCAGGTCCTTGAAAAGAGCAATTCCTTAAGTGATTTTAAACAACCTTTTCCTTAGCGAGTATGTTAGTTGGGATTTTGTTAACGAGATACTGATAAAAACCCACGACCAATCAGGGCGCGAATACAGTGAACGAAGTTCAGTGTGGGCTACAACTGTGAGTAGTATTGGCTCACCATTGTCTATGTCGGAATTAGTCCGCTGAACGCGTTGTCTAATAGGTCGAGGGTTTTAGTTAATAACTCGTTAACAAAGCTCCACCTAACATTTTTATTAAGGAAAAAATTATTTAATATGATCTCAGAATTTCCCTTTTTAATGACTTGCAACATTTTTTTTACATCCTGCACATCAATATCGAAAGTTCAGTTAGGCCCCATTTCTGCTATAAACATTTCGGCGAGTCAAGCGCCGAGCCGAATCAGTAATGCCTGCATTTTCACGGACAAGAGGCCCATTTTCCTTCACTTTTGGTATAACCATGAGCCCATCACAACCGAAAGCGCTGACATTAGTTCGGTTTGGCACTCGGCTCCACCAAATGTTCAGTTCAGAACGGGACCTTATATCTGTTTCACTTTAAAAAATAGCAGTTGCTTATAACGAAGTACGATCCTTCCGCGTTGATATCGATGCGCATTACATTGTACATCTAATTTATAGCGGCGAGATCTCTATTTTATTCATAAACACGACGAATAGTTCCGTAAACTAACAAGAGACCATCGTTTATCTTCCAGTGGGTAGCGAATTCGCTGCGGTAGCATTTTTCCACTCCTTCCTTTCCCTCGTTTTTTTATTCGATAAGCGTTATCGTGGTAACGCGCGATCAGCCCGAGGCGGATAAGGGGTGTGTAATGGAGAAAACGACTCGCGGTATGATGGATGATTGTATAAACAAAGGCAGAACAAACGGCCGCTGCACGGAACCTGTTTACCGGCAATAAGAGATCTCGCGATACCGTGATAACGTTTTATCGCGTACAAGTACATTTTCTAGAGAAAAAAGAAAGTTCACTGACGCAACGGTGCCGTACGATATGACGTCTCTTTTACAGTGTGATTAAAGAAAAAATAAACTCCCCAACCGGTTACTGCGACAAAGAGAACTTCTTTCCCCGATTCGTTTCTTATCCATTCGGTTGAGCACTTTTTTTAAAATAGAATAGTGCATTAGATAACGCTTCAATAATGATAAGAGCACATAATGTCACAGTTTCGATAGGTTCGCTCAGATTCAATAAAGTTTTACAAAATAAACAGAAGTTCCTTTTCGGTTCCTTTACCGCGTTCTGCTAGACATTTCACAAGAAAGTTCAAATTTCGCGCGTGCAATCGCGGTCGAAATTTTACGCGGATCGCGGCGATTTCCGGCGAGAGAATAGGATCGGTCCTCGGATCATCGAATCGAACGATTGACATAGGGAAATTCGACGATACACAAACGCCTCGTAAACGGCGAACGTCGTACCGGTAGTCCTATTCGACGATCGATACCTGGATAGCTCGTCCTACCGCGTCGAGATCCGATCTTGGGGAGCAGCCCGACGTCTTCCGGACTTAGCAAAAGAGATCTATGGGCCGGATAAGGACCAGGCTGAGATCCAGCAGGTTGTTCCACGTGGAAGAGAGGATCCCGTCTGTACTTCTGTATAGCGTTCACAACCCCCCAGACGCGAACTTTCTTTCCAAACGCTATTAAAGACGGGAGAGAAACAGAAGGCGGGGGAAGTTACGGAAAGGAAGGAATGATCGTTCCTTTCGATTTTATCTTCGTAAAACTATCGAGCCGTGAGCCGTGGTCCCGCGACAATGGCGTCGAGTCGTAGTTAACCGCACGCGACCCACCGAGCCGGTCTAACGACCAGCGTGGTACCGCTCAGCGGGGTACTTTTGTTTAACCGAGTGCCGTTTATTAATCGATCAGCGTGTACCCGGCCCAGCAGTTGCGCATTTGACGGTCAAACGATCTTTTTTTCTCATCCTCCCCAACCAGGCCCAGTTCCTTTAATGAACAACGCTACCGGGACGCTTCCTTTGATGTCCCCAAGAACGTCTTGTTACGAGAGGATTCGAGCGAACGCAATACTACGCGCGGCATAATTTGCCGTACTAGTCAAATGGAAAGCGGAGCGCACGGAACTCCGGCTTCCAATTACAGCCGGAGCAACGTTATTGCTCGTTGCACGTACTTGACGAATCGAACGCATTTCTCTAAGATCTTCAACCGAGTGCCGTGCATTCTCGCCCCTTTATTCCGCTCGGAGTTGTCTCAAACATTCTAACTATAAACGGTTTTTACAAGAAAAAAAAGATGTCTAAAGTCGAAAGGTTCAGAAATAGAGTTTTGAAATCCGGACGTGTCCCGAATAATTGAGAGACAAACGTGGTTACTTCCAGTTGAACCCTGATACGGTCCTCGGGTCTATTTTTAACCAATCATGCATTTGATTTCTTTAAATATCTGTTCCAATTTGAATAAAAATATAAGAAAGTTAGTATTAACTACGGTTTGTTGTGCCTTGTTATTCTACATATAAAAATTTCATTGTACACATTTGTAATAACGTGCTAATAATTAAAACTCTAAGGAATCAGTTTTTTAAAAAGGACGTAGCATAATTAAAGTTCTAATTACCAATATTTGAATTTTATGCAATCCTCATTTTTAAAGGGAAATATTTTGTTTAATATACTTTCTATCTGATGTTAATATAAATTCGGTTTTATAGGATTGAGTTAAGGCGTAAACTCATTGTTTTGGAAAATGCGACTTGCGTCATTTTTCCTTGTAACCTCAAATTTATAATAAAAAGACTGCGGATTTTTATGCAGAATGGAATTTTCACAGAGAAAAATCAGAACTTCAAACTTGAATAACAGCGTAATTTACTAAATACTGCAACACATTATACAGCTTGTATTTTTAATATTTTGGTATTTTTCAACAATTTTTTAGAATTTTTCATATTTAGAATTACCATAAATGCATAAGAATACGCAGCATAATGATTGAAAAGACGAATATTTCAAAGGTTTGTTCTCAACAAACATCACAAACTTAACTGTACATACATTGCAATTATATTTCTGCTTCTTTTTCATATTTATAACCCATCAGCAGATTAGCATTTGTTTCCAATAAAAATAAAAATATTTACAAGCTTAATTCAACAAACCTAATTCATAATGAGAACATTAACAGAAAATTGATCACTTTAGCTTTTTCATGTTTTAACGTATTTTATAATTTGGAATTATTGCGATCTAATAAGAAAATATCCTGCCAAATGTAATTGCAGTAGATTAAGGGCACTGTACTGCATGCAATTTATTTCGTGCGAATTTTGTCCTTTTCGATTTTAGACTACCAATCACCAAACCATAAACTGATTTAAATCCAATTTCATTCTATTTAGTTCTTAAATTACCAACCTGTTCTTTAAACTTTTACCAAATTTAAAATATGTGGGAAGCATTATATGCATAGTTCAATGGCGATTCTATTAATAAAATTTATGAAAAAAGATTGTTTGAGTGGATGAAAGTCAAATGGAATCCCATGATGTGTTAAGTTTGTTATTACCAAAGTTTAATTAATACTAAGTTTGTGTTTTTATTGTCTTCCAGTACGCGTGTTATAAATATGAAACGACTTAAAATTATTGGTTTCTTGAACTTATTAATAAACAAGTTACAATGACTCACAGATTTGTTCACAAAAGATATGTTACTTTTGTTCAAATTTAAAAAACAGTATTTGACTTCGCAGGATAGAAATGATGAATCTGTGAATCTGTGAAAATATTAAAACTCTTTTTCTGTGTAAGTTCTCATCATGAATTAAGTTTCTTGAATTAAGCTTGTATAAATATCCTAATTGTTACATGTAAGTAAATGTTAATTGGCAGATGGGTTATAAACTGCAAATTTTTATGCAAAATCAAATTTTTAGATACCGAGATTAAGAATTGAAACTTGAATAATAGTGTGCCTCATTTTCCAAGTATTGTAACTTGTATTATATTTTTGATATTTGGTATATTTTGACGTCTGTTAACAGCCTCGTAGATTTTTTCAGACTAAAAATTGCCATAAATGCATGAAAATCCGCACTCTAGTTACAAATATGAAACGGAGTGCAGATTTCCGGAAGGTTTTTGGTGACTACCTGACCTTTTTTGCCTGGAATATCTCTTCTTTGAAATGATATAGCCCGATACAGCCCGTGAATTAAAAAATAATAATAATGATAATCATTCAATCGATCCAATAATTCCGAAATAGAAATTCAGAGGTAGCGACTGTCTGGAACAATAGACGTTGCTCGACGCAGCTGTAACGATTCGGCTGGCAACGAACGCTTTAACGGCCCGATTTACATTAACCAGCCCACCGTGTCAATAGGTCGATTCGTTTTACGATATGCCACGGGCTGATCGATCGCGTGTACTACTGGGCGCGTGTGAACGCTAATAAAACGGACGAAAATAACGAGGATCGCCAATTACGGTCGCGCGTCATACCAAAGGGTTTCACGATTCAAGAACGGAATTGCTCTTTGCGATCGCGAACAGGTCGCGCGATACACGGAGATTCTATTACAATAAACAGAGTCGCGTACACGCGAACGTTGTCGTTAAAATATAAAGCGGGAGCCGAGGGTGAGAGTACGGACCGAAGCGGCGTAATCGGCGACAATTAAAAGCGATCCGACGACGGCGACGACTGTTTTTGAGGACGTTTAATGGTGGGGAAGACGACGTCGTTTGGAAAGCAAAACCGCCACCGGTGGTCGGCGATTCGCGGTAGCCGGGACAATTCGAGGCATTAGCTCCCCCTTAAACTGTGTAAAACGGCGCGAGTTTGGTGTAATTCCGCGGGGCCAATCGGCCGGCGGAATCAACGCGCTCGCTGACGCAATTAAACTTTTTCTGAACGCCCCGAGCTCTCGATAGGCTTCGCGCGAATCCCTTTCTTTATCGTCGTTTGATTAACCGCCCCGTTCATGGATCGATACTGGGATACAAAGTTAGTAGGTCAATCTTTCGTTTTTTTTCCTGTAAACACGTGTTTTCATAATTTATTATCAATTGTGTACTCCATACAGTGACCTGCACAATTGGCGACACCCTTGCACACACGCTCGCATACTTGCAACGAAAAAAATATACACACAGACACGCTTGGGATCACGTATTACATTTAGAGGCGCGCATGTGTAACATCCACACACATATTTTTTTGTTTTTATACATGTACAATATAACGTATTTACGTCGGTATTCTCTCATATATAAGTATGTGTATGTGTATATATATAGTATATATATAACTATAGTATATATATAACTATCGTCAGAGAAGAATTTTCATATTCTTCTTTTCTTTTCAAAATATATATATAATATATATATTTTTATATTTTTTTCGTGGCTATCTATAGGACAAGAACGGTGGCAACGATCGTACTCCATCTTATACATTTTCGCACTCCCTTATTACGCGTAGTTCATTGTTTCCTGCGCTTTTTCTTCTTTTGTTTTTGTTGCGAGGAAGCAGAGCTGGGTAAACTAGTATTTGAAATAAAAAATAAAAACATTTTCAGAGAGTATTTCCCTCAACCGTGTTACATTGGTTATTGGTATATCGGTATATGGAAATATTATTTAAAATTTAAAATATTTGTTCGAGTTTACACATACATGCAATATGTATTTTAATTATTGTATTTATTTTCGAATCGATGCAAATATTATATATATTCTACGTGTATTCCAAAATCTATTTTTAAGAAGAAACTTTAATTACTTTGAAATTTTCATGTTTTAAATTCGCAAATTTTAAAAATTTCCAGCTTTCAATTTTGCAACAAGTTTTCAAATTTTCAGAATTTCAAATTAAAAATTTTCAGAATTTCAGGCTTCAATAATTAAAATTTCTAAGCTTAAATCTTTCAAGGGATTAAATTCTCAAGTTTCGGGTCTCAAGTTTTGAAGTTTCAAGCTTTCAAGTATTTAGTATCAACTTGTTACGTTTTTACGTCAAAATTTTTAGTTTTAACTCTTCAAGCTCCAAGTAAAAAATTTTCAAGTGTCAGGCTTTCAAGTCTTAATTTTTCAATTTTTACTCTTAACAACTATTTTAATGCAAAAAAATATTATTTAAAATAATTATTTCTAATACATTCGAACCGAAATATTATTTCAAATAAGTTTTTCTAATATATTCTACAAAAAATATTATTTCAATTAATAATTCCAATCCATATGTAATAAATAAGTATTTTTAAATATTCTTCTGCGTAAAAATGAGAAATAATATACAGTTTGAAATATTATCTTATTTAAATGAAAGTATTTCAATTACAACTTTCAATACTTTCTATTTCAAATTTACCCAGCACTGCTAGGAAGTATGAAAATGACCTATACCTGACGCCCGACGTCACACAGCGGTTCTAATTAACTTGTTAGAGGACAAAATTCCATATTTTAATGAATTCTCAACTGATTTTTGTCATTACTACAGTAAAGATTGGATAACTGCTCGAAATTCGGGACCCAAAGCAGTTACAAAGATCGAGGGAGCCGAACGTAGAAAAGGACGAGTAAAAGAGAGAAAGAGGTCCGAAACCTTTATCAGTGTCATTGTTAGATTTTTCTGATTAAAGTAACACCAAACACGATATAATTCGGTGCATCTCAAAGATATAATAAGGCGATTCCAAAAATATTGCGAAGAGAAAGAGTTGCAATTAAACGCAGAGAAATCAAAGATACTGATTTTTCATAAAGGAAAAGGAAAGAAAAGGAAAGAAGAATGAAATTGGAAGGAAAAAATAATAGAAGGGAAGGAATTTAAATATTTAGAGTGCAATTTCCAGAAAAATAGTGGAAGAGAGATGCATATAAGGGAAGTAACAAAGAAAGCAAGAATAGCAATGGCACAGATATGGGGAATAAGACAAAGAAAGTTCAAAAACAACTTTGACAGAAGAATGTAAATATTCAGAAGTACAGTTAAAATATACTGCTGTACGCGTCAGAAATTTGGGGATGGACGGAAGCAGAGGAAATAGAGAAAATACAAGAGAAATATATAACGTGGACGTTACGTTTGGATTTTAATACATCAGTATATTTAGTTTTGTAGGAAACTAAAACGGATAAGATAAGGATAGAAGGGGGGAAAAAAGCAATTAAATACGAAGAAAAAACGAAACGATTGAACAAGAATAAAATAATACATGAATGCTGGAAGGAAACTGACGTGAAAAGAGAAGAGAAGAAATCGACGTGGGAAAAAAGGAGAGATACATACTATAGACAGAAAATGTCAGATATTCAAGAGATCGAGGCAGAGAGAAAAAGAGGAAAAGACTTTGCTGAAGAACTAGCACAAAGAGACAGGACAGAACAGCAACAAATGCAATACCATAGGATAATAGAAGGTAGATATAACAAACAGTATAAAGAAATCAGAGATAACCGAAAAGCAAAATGTTTGAACGAAAACTACAGAGGCAGAGATCAAAGCATGATCGTCGGGTACCGATGCGAGAATGAAGAACGGGGAAACAAGTATTGGAAGAAGGAAGAAGATAAAGT
Source organism: Perdita meconis (assembly GCA_030770465.2). NCBI lineage: Eukaryota > Metazoa > Arthropoda > Insecta > Hymenoptera > Andrenidae > Perdita > Perdita meconis. The sequence continues at coordinate 7,883,221 of JASKOS020000004.1, forward strand.
CTGCAAATTATGTGAATACAGTGACATTAGAACATATGCTAAAAGAATGCAAAAAGCTGAAAAGGGAAAATTTAACAATAAAAAACATATTAAGAGGAGAGAAGGAAGAAAGAAGGCCAAGCCACGAACTTGGGAATATACAGGGTGTCCCAAACAAAGTGTAAGAGCCGAAAAAGGGGGATTGCTGGAGTGATTCTAAACAACTTTTGACTTGTTAACGAGTTATTAACGAAAAACGCCGAAAATATTGAATTTTGTCCGTAATAGAGACATTTGAAACCACTGTGCATCGTAACGAGTAGCAAATATCGACGACTGAGAGCTGAAACGGAGACAAAGTTGGAAGATTTCATGCTTTCTATTTCCCTCAGCTGATCGATGGGTGACAATAACTAATCAACGATATCGCGTTGGTCGTTTAGTCGAAAGTACGATCCTCCCGAAAATTTCGCGGAAGGAAGAATTGTTTTCGATAATGATATACAGCGACTGACTTCGACGGGTTTCCCAACCACGGCATTCACCTACATCGTGTCGTCCCCTACGCGGTATCACAATGATTCGACGTATTGACTATTTTTATAAATAACCCCACATCTTCCCTTCTTCTCTTTAATTTTCATGGACGCTAATTTCGCGGCTACCGTTTACCCTCCAACATCGATCGCGCTTCCGTTCCACGCGGTCATTTCTAATTGTCCCGTTTCTCGTGCGTAACCGCAGCTGAGTTTCCCGTTTCTTTGTCCCTTGGCAATCTTCTTTCAATGGACGGCGATATAAAACGTGGCGCTTTTGTTACAGATTATTACGACATGCGAGGAACGCTAAATATCCTGAGTGTTTAAAAGTTCGCGTATTATGCGTACACGCGTTGTACACAGCTTTCCCTTTTCTCGTCTACTGTTTTCCACCTGACGACAATCGCCGCTCTCCAATAATGTAACCTGCTTACGAGAACGTTTCTACGCGACAAGGTAACAGTAGAATCTCGATTATCCATACTAATCACGACACACTAATTTCAAATGTTTCACTTCTGATTTCCTTCAACTATCAACCGAGTGATTCTCTCTCAGAGTTCTAACAATCGAGATTCTATTACAACGAAGTCCTAATCGCATCGTTTTTAATCCTAATAGGATCCACGCAACGTTCTTCAACGGTAATATGGTTAGATCGATTACAGAGGTGATCATCGATCGGATGAAGCGGATGGTCCACGTTGGTCGCGACGATGACGAAGCGGCAATTTCATCTTGCCCGGGACAGGCGTAAATCCGCATCGCATCCCGAGAACGATAAGTCTGTACCCCCGTAAAAATCAAATCTATTTGTCCCGCGTGTGCGCGATGGATTCCCTGGACGATCGATATACGCTCGCGTGTGTTTAGTAAATTTTGCACCGAACGACAAAGCGTATTACTGAAATTACAACCGTAATCGTAACTCTGCGGCGCCGTAAGAACCTTTTCATACGGTGAAATTTGTACAACGGTTGTGATTCGTTAAACCTGCGACGCAGTCCGAAACTGCGCATTGAGCTTTCTCAAGATCTGAGGCGATACGTCGGAATCCATTTCACGAATCCCTCGCCGGGCAAATAAAAACATTCGTGCAGCGGGAAATATACGCCCGTCGTAATTGTGCTTAATTCGAATACTTCGTTGCGCTATCAAACATGATTTATCCAATATTGAACCGGGTCGTAAAACGCGATAATAACTTTCCGTTGTTAAAGAAAATCGAAGCGAACGTTCTACCTATGGCGACTACCCGAATTCCTTCGCTAATCTTCACCGTTCCTAATACAGATTATTTTTATCTCAAGGCAAATATGTTTCACTGTTACAATTACAGTCGGGATGAGATCGAGCGGTCGCTCAAAGCCACTGGCAAGCTATTCTCAAATTATGTTATCGTTTTTTCTCGTGGAACAACGCTGTACAATTTGACTTTACGATGCCACAGGTTCCCCCGGTTCAGTCCGCATTGTTACGAAAGCTGCGCGATGCGCTAAGCAATTGACTACACGAAGACAGAGAATGAGTTTAAACGCATGGAAAGAGAACCGGACACGCGAGGGACCTCGCTTTTGGGCGACGCTGCTATCAAAACGAAGAGCAGTGGCTTTGAGCAGCCAATAATCTCGTTCCAGCTATAGTCTGTTGTGCCAACATGTTCTTGATGCATTCTGGCATCGTGCGTATCGTAAAATTACTATTCAAGTATCTCACCATTCCTACGCGTAGGAAAATCACTTTGTGCGTACACTAAAATGTGATATCGTGGTCAAACTCCCAACGAGTGAACTGAACATTGAACTTTCGGCGCGCGGATTCGCAATTCATCTTGAAAAAGTTCTCGCTTCACGATCCTTTACTGAAAACCGTTAGATTACATATTCGCAAACTATCTTCCGTCTTGCATTTTCATACACTCTTTGCGCACTGTAATAATTGAATATTATTAAATTAATCGCTTATTCGTGTTCACTTTACGGTTAAGTCTCACAAGTTTCTCTTTCACGCTCTCAAAGAAAATTTAACGTCCGTTCCGTATAAAAGGAAAGACAGATACAACTAACGGTTACATTCGTTTAAATCGTAGTCTTCTCATTGTTAAACTCGTCGATTACGTATTTCGTATATATGAGTGTGTGAGATGAATGTAACGTGCACAAAAAATAATTCACATGTATTGTTAAATTCTTTTTACACGCGCGCTCGCGCTAGAACGCTCTTTAAACGCACGTATTTTTTTCGCCTTCTCTCTTACGTTTAAATACTAATGTAGGCCATGACATTATTTCCTTAATGTATATATAAAAAGGTCTGACATAATCGAAGTTAAAAAATGCGATGTCGATTGAGTTCTTTCTTTTTCTAATTACATATTTAGCCAATTGATATAGAAACGTCCCGATTTCCACTACTCAGAATTTATGTATTTCCTATTTCCTTGTAAATTCCCACGTGAAAGACTTTTTTTTACGTCAGACCTCTGTGCACAAAAGCCGATAATCTAATTAGCGAAGGCAAACTGTTGCCTCACATTGAATATTTTATTCCTGATTCGTAATATTAATAATCCATTAGGATTTGAACACCTAGCGCACAATCATCGATAACATTCGAATTCATACATTTAAAGAACTAAAATATAAACGTTTTTTAAATCGCTTCTATAAAACGATAATCGTGCAATAAATAAATTAATGAGAGATGTAATACGAAGAACTAATAGTAACAAAAAGTACGATAGAATCATTGCAAAATATATCACATTGGAAGAAAAGAGATGAGAATTGGAATTGCTCAATAGAATCGAACTAAATAGATTTAAATGTATTTTGTTAATACGATGGACAAAGATTAAAACAACTGTTTTAATATTTTTGTACCTTAGTCTTGGGATGGTAATCTAATTGTTTTAAGTATGGTTCTATCTAGCCGTCTCCAACGTGTTAGATGCGCAAAAGTCCCAGGGTTCGCAGCAAACTATTCCGGTATGGTTTTGGCAAAAAAGGAGATACTACCTATACTATCTAATACTAAACCGGCAGGATTACATCAACGAAGATAAAGGGTCATCATCATCTCGGAACCCATGTGCATGAACACAAATGAGTTCGGGTTCCGAGATACGTGGATGACTCTGTACATATTTAAGCAATATGCGACCATGTATCCTAAAATACAATTGCTTTGGGAGGTTATTTATTGACAGGGTAAATGTCTGTGCTTTTAGATAAAAAAAAATATATGTATGGGGTCATTCGGGGTAAAAGGGCGCAGCGGGTATAAGTACGCAGTGCCGTTTTCTCTGAGGGGGGTGAGAGGACGGGGATGCAGACTCGTCAGGATTGAGTGCGCGTGGGCCGCCATTTTGGGTCAACGCCTGTTGAGCGGTGCGAGTCGCGCTTTCTGAATTAAAAATAAAAATTTAAAATTGTAGTGCTATTTCGATCTTTTTCGTACCAGGGAAAAGTTTGTGGACGTATTATTTATGTATTTTTAGAGGTAAGTTGTTTTTGTTGATTTTATATAGTTGTTGAACGATTTTTGTCAGAATAACATTTTAACCAAAGTTTATTGGAATCCGAACTAGTACGAATTTTGGTTACCGGACAAATGGGGTAAAAGGACGGGGGTAATAGTACGCACTGGTATTTAGGTTACCGTCTACTTGTTTTTGAACTCTTAATAATATTTGGAGTAAAAACATATCTGCTCTGATAAAGGCTTGAGCATAATTTCGTTTTGTTGAATCTATGAAAAATTATAATTTTATGATAGTTTCCTAAATTTTAAGTTCCTAATTTCTATTGTTTTTGTCATCTTTAGCTTCATTTATTAAAAATAATATAAAAATATGTTCCATCTGCGTATTATTTGTTCATTTTCTTTTACTATACCTGAATGTATACTTTTACTCTACATGCGAACTTTTACCCACACGAATGCGTATTTTTACCCACATGTCGAGGTAAAGGTACGCAGTCTGACCAAGTCACTTTTTTGCTTAATTTAAAAAAAAAACCGTTTGGCCTATCGTCAAATACTCGTTACATTTTATGAGTCTATTAAATATGCTACCGATAGCGCAAAAAAGTGTTCCTAATATTTAGTCAGTGGTAGTTTCGGCTCAGTGAAGCAAAAACAGCAAAAGTGCGTCCTTTTACCCCGATTCCCATTTTAAAACAAAGAATATGACAAAATTTATTAAAATCACAATTGAGAATGCGGTGAAAAAGAAGCTTCAATTTGTTCCAGTTGTGGAGACGTGATTTGAACAGGGATTTACCATTGTTTTGAACTTAGTTTCCTTAATGGCTATAACAGTGCCATAACATTATTTCCTAAACTTAAAAGAACTCGATTCTTGTTTGCATACTAGAATAGAAATTTTTATCTGGAATTAGAAACTATAATCACTATTATGGCTGGAAGTGCTTTTATCTTTATTCAAGAAATCTTTAAATTTATTACCGCTCAACCCAAGAGCATTGTCCATAGACATCCTGTATTACTAAACTGTAATACTAAATAAAATTGGCGAATTTATCCAGTTTTTTGAAGCAAAGAAAGCCTCGGCCGTTTACAATGCGGCCGTTTCATAGATTTCTTTTCCTCAAGATACGTCTATCAGTCTCACACCATACCCTAATCACTAATCTATACGCTGCAGCACTATATTATGCTCAAAAAAACGGTCCACATTCATACAAAACATTTTCCTATAAAAAATTGTAGTAAGCTGGAATCAATTCACTACTCAGCAAGTTGACCCCTGACATGGATTACAGAACAAGCAGCAAATTTCAATGTAACCAGTCTTACAACAATAGCAGATGTAACCAAAATACTCTATATGCTTCGATATAGATTTTCTTATCAGAAAAGGTACCTGAAGAAACACTTCCACTCCATATGCATGGAAATCTACATGAAGATCGCCATGGAAATCTACATAAAGATCTTCAGTACTACAAATTGATCAACGACCAAATTACGACACTATGCGGATTTGGCATACATTTGTATTTCATCAAGAAAGAATCTGATCAAGAGCAGTCGAAGGCTTTCCAGACCGGGAGAATAAACACATCAATGAAAACATATATAAAGATTTTATGACTAACTTACAACTCAAGGAATTGCACCCTTAAATGGATGATCGGACAAGCATCAACAATAAACATTACTAGTCTAACAACGATTGCAGATGTTGCTGCTAAAATGCACTATTTTGACCTAGAATATCTAATCGGAAAAGGTGTCTCTGAAGCGAATTTCCAATTCGTATGCACTCTCGCCATGGAAATCTACAGGAAGAACTTCAGCTCCATAACCCAACCACCTATCCAATTACGCCCATACTCAAACCTAGTCTATATGTATACAGGGTGTTCGGCAACGTGTGTCAGAATTTTTAAGGGATGGTTCTACGCGCCAAAATAAGACGAAAATTAAGAGTAACGAAATGGCGGTAGCAGCTTTGTTTTTTAGTTATTAGCATTTTAAAAAGTGGGTGAAAAGCGCCTGAAACATGGCAATCCGTATGGCATTCCTAATTCAAAACACGGGCCCTCTCACTCAAACTTACATTCATTCGGACCTTCTTTGAAATAATCAATATATCGATCCGCGAAACCAGCTGTGGTTTACGTTACACACACATCTTCGTTTCATACGGACAGCTCTACACACTCTGAATATTCCGTAAAATTTGACATTTGCCATAGGGATTGCCATGTTTCAGGCGGTTTTCGCCCACTTTTTCAAATTCTAATAACTAAAAAACAAAGCTGCTACCGCCATTTCGTTACTCTTAATTAACTTCCCGATTTATAGGGAAGTTATTGTATTTGCCCCTAAAATGGAAAATCGATTTTTTAGCAGATCTCCATGTTTCAAGGTCATTGGAGTAATTTTAGGCTATTTTTAACAAATTGTTCGTGCGCGCGTGTGTGTGTGTGTGTGTGTGTGTGTGTGTGTGTGTGTGTGTGTGTGTGTGTGTGTGCGTACGTACGTACGTACGTATGTGATCAAATTTTTTTCGTCTTATTTTGGCGTGTAGAACCATCCCTTAAAATTTCTGACACACGTTGTCGAACACCCTGTATGTCTTCATAAAGAAAGATCCAACACACGACCCATCATTCTCAGGATACATCGTCAATCTTCCTTAATGTGCACGCAGAGTGATGCAACACTGAGGATAATCGCAACTGATATATCCTTCCTTGACCTTCCTGAACTTCTTTTAAAATCTAAAGCTTTGCTACAGTGGGAGTTCTTCCTGGTGACTACATATACGCCACAGAATAGCCACAGAAACATGTTCCTGCCTCCAGATGCAGGAAACCAAACACTGATCAGGAACCCCAGGACTCTGATGGGGGTATTGCAGCGATTTTTGAAATTAAGGTAGAACAAGCTTCTCTTGCACATTGATCTCGAGCTGTGAGACAAATTCCGACAGACACTAAGACTATATAACAGTCTAAAATGTCCGACGAATTAACCAGGAGTTTGTCTCAGCGAGCCAATCTTCAAAAAGATCATGAAGTAAGTAGTCACTAATGCCATGCAAAAGCTCATGTCCGATACAACCTTCGTACACCTTAGATGTCTACGAATGATTGACACAGACTTTACAGTTGATTTAACAAAGTAGATTTATCGCGCAATACCCGCAATCGATGTTGCAACTCAACAGTTGGAAGACGTTGATATCGCCTTATTCATGAAAACACCTCAAGCAAATTCGAATGTCGGAGCACGAAATCGACAAGCTGGAGGCATTGACATGAGAGGACAGACTGGCGATCTATTACTTTTTTACGGCTGTTCGAAAAATGAGTTGAGTAGATATACGAAACTATTATAGTCATTTCATGACAAATCTCGCGCGAGGAAGTAAAAAGGTTTCTATAGCATTATGCATCGTGCAATAAAAAACGCTCAATTCCATAGTATCTCATTGATGGTAGAAAATTGATGTGTATACGTGTGCGGAGACGTGGTCTCGTATTATCGAGGTTACGAGAAACCTCTGGGGATGATAAAACTGGGGATCAAATCTGTAAAGATATCAATTTCCTCAAAATATTCTGAGGATTACCGAGCAAATGATGTTATTTTAATTACTGGTGATAAGCTGCTGGAATCACTCCTCGCAAAAGAAGAGATGTCAAGGCGTCCTGTACAAGTCCAGATTAGTTTAGATGTGATTCCTGATTTAACCCGGACTACTCTAGATCTTTTAGAGAGCAACGAAATTGCGATTCTTCGGGAAGAGGACCAGTCCATACTTCAGCAGGTGACAACGCAGTAAGTTGAAGTTAAGGTATTGAAAGCTAGATCGATGACGCTCGTAGATAGTCAACCAATTGATCCATTCTGGATAATGTAGTGAAACATCTGTCTCAGTTCGTTGCGAGCCATGGTCTGTATTTAGATCAGGTTAGAATCACTGAGATGGACAAACAAAGGACTCTGGGTAGCCTTGGACTGAGTGGATGCTGGGTCACACTCTCAGTTGACTAGGGTCCTTAGCAAAGCTGGTGACCATGCTCATTTGTTTTCTATTCTTTTCTTTTTTTTCCTTTTTATTCCTTTGTCCTGATGAATCGTGATGAGTTCGGCAGTTATGAAAGCGCGAATATGAATCCCACTTCTGATCTGTAGTGGAAATGCTTTAATCTATTTGAAACTAGTAGACTTAAACACTCCGCGTCTTTGCTGCCACGGTTTTCACAAAATACTGAGGCACACATTGCCCATCTTCTCCCTTCCCGGATAAATATGGGTTCTCTAGATCAATGATTTATTACCCAGGTCACCCCAATAGATTTCTTTTTCTATTTTTTGGAGCGCCCTCTTTTCTTGATTATCTTTCTTTCGCGTCGGAGATAAATAGCATTCTGTCCATTTCTGGATCAATGCATCTCTTAAAATTAGTATTTTGTACAATTATTATACCGGGATGGGATATCGATAATTCGACGGTCAAATAGTGCTATGAAATTATGTATGAATAGAAAAAAAAAAGGAAATCTTCACGAGTCATAGCTACCTATTTACGGTAGACAGAAGACCCATTTGTTCGTTTGTTTTTTTTTTTTGGCAGATGCGTTCCACTTTACGAAAAAAGTGACCCCCGTAAGAGATTAGCGTGTAATTAACGCCTAATCGACATTCATAAAATATTACATTTTACTGAACGTCTCCGTTTCCTCCGATTTTTTTCCAGCTCAGCTGGAGGTTGATGTCTGATGATACGTACAACCTAGAACAAAAGGTTTCAAGCCTCTTAACCGGCTCTAGATTGCATGCCAACTAAGCAATTGAGGTGTTGCATGGAAAAAAGGAACATAGATAATACCACTTCACTAAAATTGATTTCAGAGTTTTTATCATGCTATTATCTAACGAAAAATACTGTAATTACATTCAATTGTCATTTCTAAATCTAATTGTATTATTTTTCATTAAGTAATACTGCAATGAAAATTCTGAAAACGATTTTCTTGACATAGTATTTCAGACGTGCCTATGTGCCCTTTTCCCATCCAATGCCTCAATTATTTCCATTTTAATCTCCTTCTCCCTTTATCCCCTACCTCGTGGAATGCTGCATCCACATTTAATGGTGGATCTTTGGCAGAGGTTTCAATGTAAGGTATACCCAAACGGTGCGCCAACTCCCTTCCCTGTTCCTCTGTAACCTTCCTCAGATGTACCAAGTCGACTTTATTCGCTACCAAAAGCATTGGGTATACGTCTCTATCCTTTACCCTAAGTATTTGGGTATAAAAATTCACAATATTCTCATACGACTGTTGGTCGGTCACAGAATAGACTAACAGAAACCCATCACCCTTGCGCATGTATTGTTCTCGCATTGCACTGAATTCTTCTTGACCAGCTGTATCTAGCACTATTAGATACAAATAAACCCTTGTACATATAAGGATGCAATATTATGTATTTAGCATAATGTGTGAAGCATAATAGAAATGTAGCAAATAACGTAACATGCCACGACAGTGCACCAAATGAAATGCAAGAAAGCATTACAAATAATGTTCTTATCGTAACTTTACTTACCATCTAGAATACACCACTGCTTGTCTACTTCTGTATGTTGAATGTAACTGTCTTCAATAGTGGGATCGTAATCAGTGACAAACAGCTTTTGGAAGAATTGTATGGTGAGCGCACTCTTCCCCACGCCTCCGTCACCGACCACGACCAACTTGAAGGTCATAATGTTATCATTATTGGGAGGTCGTGTCATACCGCCTCTTGCTCGCCCACCCCCTCCCCCACCACTCTGCCTTCGCCTGCCTATTCTGTCAGCTCTGCTAATATATTCTCAGCAGCTTATCCGCTTGTCAATCGTCAATCGTCAAGCCTCACTTTCTGACCAAGGATGCCCTGAAAGAGTTAGTTCGCTCGAATTAGCGAAATTGATTGCTACAAATATTCCGAACTTTCTAATTTAATATTAAGGTTAACGATTGTGTTTACGCGAAATCTCGAGAATTTAAAACTGACGTTCGACGTTGTAATTGTGGCGGGTGTGTCAATTACGGTTAATAGGACGAAATTACAAGAGGAGTTTCTATAGCACGGTGAACATCTAGTGAGCTACATTAAGTTCGTTCGATCGGTCGAAGCAAATTTATAATCATCAACAAAACAAAAAATGCTTACTTTACATATTCTGCCCACAGACTGCTCTAGTTATGTTAGAGCACTAAAGAGATCTCGCAACCGCCATTATAACTCCATACTCCATTTGGCTCCCTTGGAGAAAGAAAGATAGTGCATTTGATTTCCCCCTAGGGAAAAATGGGATTAGGAAAAGTGCCCATTCCCACTACATATACATAAAAAATTGTACTACACACAATACAGTATACATTGTATTTTATATATTTCAGTGGGAAATGGGCATTTTTTCTCATCACATTTTTCCCTGGTGAGTTCTGGAGTCATAAATGGCGGTTGCGATTGTGTTCCTATGCTTTCCACCAATCAGAAACAATCACGAAAAATCACGAAACACTGTGAAAAATCATCGTGATTTATTGGAACGAACGTGATCGAATCACGAACAATTACGAATAATTCGCAAATAGCAGTTCTCGCCATCTCTAGTGACAAAACCGCCACACTAGTCAAAGTAAAAGTTTTCACTAGATATCTAGAGAAATTATTCTACGGTATCACTGGTATCACTGCAAGCTAATAGATAATTTTATTATAGTGACAAACTTCACAGTCCACACGGTTTATTAAATATATGTAAATAATATTATACACATTATACACGTGTAATTTATTAGAAAATAAACAAATATTTGATGTTGCGTTTATACTTTTAATGTTATAATTCAAGATTTTTCATAAACGTACTACGTTTGTCAATTCATGACATTTATCGACATCATGCAGGTTATAAAATCATAATCAACCCCAAACAACGTCGATAAAACGCACAACTATTTAAATACTACTACTTTCGGTTTGTAAATAAATATCAGTAATCATTGTTCGCAAAAGTTGCGTAACTTTCAACTATATTACTTGAATATTAGTAGCCGTTTCTGTGAATACATTTATGACCGGCTATTTATCAATTTTGAGGTTACATGTTTGTAGCCTCATAGCAAACTCGTAGTAAACAATCAGTCAAAGCCGTTTTTTATGCAATTCGGAAGTAAAATTTTACATTTTGTATTTGCAGTTTAACTTTGCTTAAGAGTTACCATGGATGCGGATCTGTATGATGAATTTGGCAATTACATAGGCCCTGATTTAGCATCTGATAGCGAAGAAGAAAATGAGTATGGAAATGCAGGGGACGATGCAGACGATAGGGATCGCTCTGACGAAGAGATGGAGGAAGATAAAGATGAATCCAGAGAGCAAGGGGAGCAAGGGAATTCAATGGCAATTGTACTGCACGAGGATAAAAGATATTACCCCAGCGCGTTGGAAGTTTATGGCCCAGAGGTAAACTTCTTAATTGTAAACAATTTTCTATATATACTTTTGTCATTAACACTTGTTTCATTATAATTTATGATAGGTAGAAACTTTGGTACAAGAAGAAGATGCTCAACCACTGGACAAACCATTGATAGCACCAACTAGGAAGCCAAAATTTCAAATAAAACAACAACAACTTCCAGAAACAACGTACAGCATAGAATTTTTAGCTGATATGATGGATGCGCCTCATCTGATCCGCAATGTCGTCCTTCTTGGTCACCTGCACCATGGAAAGACTACTTTAGTCGACTGTTTAGTGAGGCAAACTCATCCTTATCTACACAGCGTAACAGATGAAAAACCGTTAAGGTACTTCTGCGCAGACTTTGAAAATATCTTCTTTTAACGACCTAGACAACCTGTTTACTGTTTACAACCTGGTTAATAGGTATACAGACACGTTATTCACGGAACAACAGCGAGGTGTATCGACGAAGGCGACTCCTGTAACCCTTTTGCTGCAGGATGTGAAATCCAAATCTTATCTTTTAAACATATTCGATACTCCCGGACACGTGAATTTTTCTGACGAGGCAACTGCGGCGATACGGTTATCTGACGGGGCGATACTCATCGTTGACGCCGCGGAGGGTGTAATGCTAAATACCGAGCGTCTGTTGAAACATGCTCTACAGGAAAAACTCGCACTGACAGTTTGTATAAACAAGATAGACCGACTTATTCTAGAACTGAAACTGCCTCCTTTGGATGCCTATTATAAATTGCGACATATTATCGAAGAAATCAACGGACTAATAGCGCTCTATTCAGATTCGGAGAATCCATCATTTGTATCGCCTGCAATAGGGAACGTTTGTTTTGCCAGCTCGGAATACAATGTTTGTTTCACCCTAAAATCCTTTGCCGCACTCTACGCGAAGACTCACCCCACGTTGAATGCCAATGAGTTCGCTAAAAGATTATGGGGTGACATATACTTCAACTCGAAAACCCGAAAATTCACGAAAAAGCCGCCGCATAACACTGCACAGCGTAGCTTCATCGAATTTATCCTGGAACCGTTGTATAAAATATTCGCGCAAGTCGTAGGCGATGTAGATACAACTTTACCAGATGGTAAGTCAGTCTGCTAGAAATCGGTATTTTTAATTTAGTATAATGCGTTTATAATAATTTCATTTCGCAGTGTTAGACGAGCTCGGAATCAGATTAACGTCCGAGGAGATGAAGATGAACATTAGACCATTGTTGAGACTCGTCTGCACACGTTTCTTGGGAGATATGTGCGGGTTAGTCGACATGTGTGTAGCTCACGTTCCTAGTCCTCAATCCCACGCGCCTGTAAAAGTTCAACATGTGTACACAGGCCCGATGGATTCGCCCCTGGCGCAGGATATGGTTAACTGCGATCCCGACGTAAGTTCCTTTCGAATGGCTCCCAGAGTTTAACCCTGAAGTGGTATACTGGGGTCACGACGCAATATTAAATTAACTTTCTATCTTTAACTTGGCGGTAGGCGCACCTCATATTGTAATATAGATTGTCGCTACCGGGTAAAAAAATTTCCCAAAATGAAACGCGAAATTCCGTGGGTCCAGAATATTTTTTTCTTAACTGTGTTATTTTTATATCAATGTATGTTTCAAAAAGGAAACAAAATTTTTTAAATATCCTAAAATCTTTATTAAACTTCTTTCAAATATTGTAACAAAAAGTAAAAAATCGTCGTAATTTCATTTACAAGGAGGGGGCTAGACATTTGGGTCACCGATTCGAACGACACTTGATGAGCATGTAGTCTTTGATGTATATAATAAACTGTGTTTGTCACTGGATGCACTTCTCAAGCGTTTTCGAGAAATAAATAGTTGAATTTCGACACGCGATCGTTAGTTCGATCCCCAGTGGGTGTAATTTTTGTTTCTTTTATTTACATTCATTTTTAAATAGCAATTAAGTTTCACTACTGTTTTTTAAATTCTATTATATTCAAAATCCATTATTTATAAATATATGAAATTGTATTTTCCATTATTGTTACATTTACTATACGTATAATAATACAATTTCATGTATTTATAAATAATGGAATTTGAATATAATGGAATTAAAAAAAAAAAAGTAGTGAAACTTAATTGCTATTTAAAAATAATGAATGTCAAAAAAAAAAGGAAAAAAAAATTACTCCCACCGGGGATCGAACTAACGACCACGTGTCGAAATTCAATTATTTATTTCTCGAAAACGCTTGAGAAGCGCATCGAGTGACAAACACAGTTTATTGTACACATCAAAGACTACGTGCTCATCAAGTGTCGTTCGAATCGGTGACCCGAATGTCTGGCCCTCTCCTTGTTTGATACAAAATCAAATAACAAAAATTAGTTTTTCTTTTTTAATAATAATACTAAATGGATGTCAGTATCAAATTAGATGCTATGGACATGGACTGATTAACAAATTAAAAAAAAAAATTCGTAATTAAAAAAAATTTTCTAAAAAAAATACTCAATTTTCTTATGATACATACTTAGAAACATCTATTTACTCAGTATTAGTTAAAAGTTTTGATTTTTTTGTACTTTTGATAACAATAATTTTGGAACACAATTTGCAGTCTGCCTTTGTCTTTCGGTCCTTTTTCCAAGACCAAACCTCACAGCGTGACGCAGATAATTTTTAATGTGATCGGGAGGTACTTGTTTGGTCATTCTCAGTTTGAGTGCCATTGCCAAGAATAAACTGAATTTTGTTTTTTATATAAGCTAGTAAATTGATGATAATATATTTATTACTGATATATAATATCACGAGTTTTTATAAAAACCTCAGAATAATCCAGTTACAATGCTGTGAAATAATTAATACTGATAGTATATCACTTAAGGGTCAAGTTTTCTTCGTACTCGTGCACTAGTAAATGAACGATCAACGTTTCCAGGGAAGGTTAATGATCCACAGTACGAAGATGTATCCCACCGAGGACTGCACGCTGTTCGTGGTTCTCGGAAGGGTGATGTCGGGTACCTTGGAGGCAGGGCAACGCGTCCGAGTCCTAGGAGAAGCGTACTCGCGCACGGACGAAGAGGACTCCCGGGTTCTAACGGTGGGAAGACTCTGGATCAGCGAAGCGCGTTACTCGATCGAATTGAACCGAGTACCGGCTGGCAATTGGGTCCTCATCGAGGGCATAGACAGGCCGATCGTGAAAACTAGCACGATCACCGACCTCAACAACTCGGACGACTTGCACATCTTCCGACCGCTTAAGTTCAACACGCAAAGTGTGATCAAAATCGCGGTCGAACCAGTAAATCCCTCTGAATTACCAAAGATGTTGGACGGCCTGAGGAAGGTGAACAAAAGTTACCCTTTGCTGGGCACCAGGGTCGAGGAAAGTGGAGAACACGTAGTACTGGGTACTGGCGAGTTGTACTTGGATTGTGCGATGCACGATTTGCGCCGCATGTACTCCGAGATCGACATAAAAGTGGCGGACCCTGTGGTCGCTTTCGCCGAAACCGTGGTGGAAACCAGTTCCCTCAAATGTTTCGCCGAGACGCCGAACAAGCGCAACAAACTCACTATGATCGCAGAGCCCCTTGAGAGAGGTCTTGCAGAGGACATCGAGGCGGAGCATGTTAAAATTACTTGGAACAAGTGAGTAGAACCCTGAAGCAGGGATTGAGAAACTGTTATGAGAACCGAAATAGTGTTATATCTAGATTGCGAAAGTTTATGCAAATTCATATTTTTATAGACACGCAACAGCAACTGAATCTTAACTAAATGTGTATTTTATTTTCTAAATAATGAGCTGGAATAAACGTTTGTAGTGTTCTTAAGTGAAATTCTTAGACAATGTTGAAAGACTTGCACATAAATTTATTTTTATCATAGTTCACCATTTTTGAGATGGCTTCGTGATTCTATTTTCTTAGAACGTACAATTGGTATTTCTCGAATGCAAATCTATTGAAAAACGCTACGAAGTTTTGTCCCAACCTAATGTTATAAAATGTATTGAATTTTTTATATTTTATTGTATTTTTATATCTGTAGGCGTTCTTATAGGTTTTTGTAATTTTAAAATTGCCATAAATGCATAAACTTTTCTGCAGTCTAACCATAACTGTTATGGATATATCGGTTTCATTTATGACAATGCTAAGCATGCAACAACTCTGCAATACTGTTAATATATGCCAAATATACAAAATTTCAACACTACTATTCAAATTAGAATCTTTATAACATTAAAGATACTATTATTATTATTTATTTATTTATAATAAAAACAATAAAGAGAATACGCAATGTAATACAGGATAGTAGATGGATAAGTACTGTGTATCAACTTCCAATTTTTTATTTCTGCTCGTAAAAGCTTTATTCTGCATAAAAATTCGTTAGCCAGTTATGATACTATTTCGGTTCTTACAACTGTTTCACTTAGAACCGATACAGAACAGTTTGAAACAGTAATTCTCAGAACCGTTTCAATCCCTGCCCCGAAGCTTAAAAGCGAGCCAAAAAAGACAAAAAAGAAGCTGAAAATAAAACCTCGACGATACAAAACCGTATCAATCTTTTCAGAAAACGTTTAGGCGAATTCTTCCAGACCAAATACGACTGGGACTTGTTAGCGGCGCGAAGTATATGGGCGTTTGGGCCAGACGCTACTGGTCCCAACATTCTAGTCGACGACACGCTCCCCTCGGAAGTAGACAAAACACTATTAAACAGTGCGCGAGACGCCATCATTCAGGGTTTCCAGTGGGGCACGCGGGAAGGTCCTCTTTGCGAGGAACCGATTCGAAACGTGAAGTTCAAGATTCTGGACGCAGTTATCGCCCAGGAGCCTCTTCACCGAGGGGGTAGGTGACTTCCATCTCCTTTTCACACGAGCGACGATTAAAATTCTATTTCCCTGCAGGCGGACAAATCATCCCCACCGCCAGGAGAGTAGCCTACTCCGCTTTCCTCATGGCGACGCCCAGGTTGATGGAACCCTACTTGTTCGTGGAGGTCCAAGCGCCCGCGGACTGTGTGTCCGCAGTGTACACGGTGTTGGCGAAACGAAGGGGTCACGTGACACAAGACGCCCCCGTTCCCGGAAGCCCTCTGTACACCATCAAAGCGTTCATTCCCGCGATCGATAGCTTCGGCTTCGAGACTGACCTGCGAACCCACACGCAGGGGCAGGCGTTTTGTCTCTCGGTGTTCCACCATTGGCAGATCGTGCCCGGCGATCCATTGGACAAGAGCATCACGATTCGACCTCTCGAACCGCAGCCGGCCACGCATCTGGCTAGAGAGTTTATGTTGAAGACCAGAAGGCGCAAGGGTTTGTCGGAGGACGTATCCATCAACAAATTCTTCGACGATCCTATGTTGCTTGAATTGGCGAGGCAAGATGTCCTCTTGAATTATCCATTATAATTAATTATAGGTGTAATGATTCTGCTCTACGATTTTAGTGTAAAGACGTATTATTAAAGAATTATTAATTTTTATATGAAAAGCGTGTGTTATTTGTATTCGTCTTGTCTCCAGGGCTTGAAAACTGTTATGATAAGGTAAATGCTACAGTAGTGAACATTTGGAATTTGGAATAGTATAAAATAACATTCGAAGGTGTTGGAATTGTGTGAAAAATAATAGGGCATTTACTTGATTACTTTCAGTTACTTTCAAGCAGTTCCAACACCTTTGTTTTTATATTTTGGCATTTCATATTCAAAGTATCCACTACTGAAGAAACATTGCCTATAACTAGGGCATTTACCATATCGATTTCGGTTCTTTAAACAGTCATAAAGAACTTCGGTTCTAAATAACTGTTATGAAGAACCTAAATTCAGACTATATCAGTTTAAGTTACGGTTCCTATAGCTGTGGCTGTAAGGCAAAACTGTGCAAATCATATTTTCAAAAAATTTGAGTTTATGCCTTAATTCTGGTCCACAAAGCAGAATTTCTATTATTATCAGAAAGGGTGTTAAACGAATGTTTTCCTTTAGAAACGAGGATTTAATAAAAACCAAGATCATGGTATTGGCAATCGGAACGCGAATATCTTTAAAAGAAAAACATGTGACATGCTTTGTTTTGCTTTAGGGCCACAGATACCTGCATGTACTATATATCAGTTCCAAAATAAGTTCTATAACTTTTATTTTTTAGGTCCAAGTAAGTTCCGAAACGGTTGTAGAGCCGATTCTCATAACGGTTGCATAGAATTGTACAGTAATCTATAATTGTAATAAGTAGACAGCGGATCTTTATGCAAAATAAAATTTTTACAAGAACAAATAAAGAATTGTAACTCGGAAAACAGTACGTTTTGTATTCTAAACATTCTAACTTGAATAATATTGTTGATATTTTGTATATTTTGGCGTATGTTAAAAGTCTCGTAGGTTTCTTGCATAATTAGAATTGCTATAAATGCATAAACTCCGCTGTCTGGTAATAAGATGTGTCTTCGTTTACTGCAAAATTCTATACTATCGTTACGGGAATCGGTTCTATAATCGTTTCGAAACTTATTTGAAACACAAAAAATGAAAGTTATAGAACTTATTCGGGAACAGATATATAGGGCATATACAGGGTGTTTCGCCTAAAACAGACTACCTAAAAATATATGGACACAAAAAACACGGTTGATCTGAAGAAAAAAAATTAAAAATGGCACTCATAAAGAATGATGTATTGAGCCATTTGTTTTACATTGTAAACAATTTTTGGATCTGACGAGATATGAAACAATATGTAAGAGGCCTGTTTTAAACGAAATACCCTGTATAGAAACCGTAACCTAAACTGACATAGCCTATTCTTTGGTTTAGGTTCTTCATAACAGTTACTTAGAATAAAAGTTCTTCATAACTGTTACATATAATCAAAAACAGTTATTTTCGGAATCTTTTCAAGCCCTGCTTGTCTCCCTTTATCATCCTAATTCCTACAGAAATTCCTGTTATCGAAGAAAAATTGATTCGAAAAATCGGTTCGTCAGACTACGATGACCATATTTTTCCCGTAAAATGGCAGAAATCTCGTCGAGATCGCAACAAAGGAAGAATGCCCGAGCGAGTTGCGCAATAACGAATACGGGAAAGCGAACTATACCAAAGAATTCAGACTGTACACATTCCGCTCGAGCGTACATATTGCGAAACACCGAAGTCGCCCGCAGCATATGGATAAGAATTCTATTTCCGCTCCTCGCTCCCCTACCTCCGGCGGACTCGGCGAATCAAGATTCCTTCGCGCGCGAGCGATAAGCGAACCCTAAAAATAAAATCCCGAACCGAGTTAATCGCGAAAGCGTAGGAGAGACGCGCGACAATTCTAGCCATTTCTGGAACCAAGGGAAAGCGCCTCGCCTGCCCATCGAACACCGGACTCCGCCTAATTTTAGTCCCGCGAGATAGTCCCGTCGAAACGAGACAATTCGGGAATAGCAATTAACGAGTTTCGCAGTGGAATCGACGGGCCAGGAATTGGGCAAAGCGGCCGACGTCGGAGATTCGAGACGGGAAGAGGCAAAGGTCGGCGACGGGGCAGCGCGCGCACTCGGTGGGCGAGCCGCAGCTGCGCAGAGACGAATGGGTGGACGAAGTGGGCGGGACTTGGCGCCATTTTGCCGCGACCAGCTCTGCCCATCGACCCGCCCATCGGCGG
The DNA here is from genome assembly GCA_030770465.2 of Perdita meconis. Lineage (NCBI taxonomy): Eukaryota > Metazoa > Arthropoda > Insecta > Hymenoptera > Andrenidae > Perdita > Perdita meconis. The sequence continues at coordinate 7,902,442 of JASKOS020000004.1, forward strand.
CGGATCGACCAGAGAGCCGTGCTCGCCCGATGGACGGAAAACCGGGTTCGTTCGACTACGACCGTCTCTTTTCAAGGCGACGTCGCTGCGCGAAGCGGACCGCCGCGTCGTCGCCGATCGATCAGGCTGCTCGTACGCTTCTCTATCGCCTCGCGCCCCTCCCCCCCTTCTCGCAGGGCGTCGCGGTGCCGTTTCACGCATAATTACGCGTTTCTTTCTCCCCCCCGCCGTTTCAACGTAAATAGACTCCGGTCGGCGCTTGCGAGGCACGATTATTATCATGGAATTCGGTTCAATTGCGATATGCGTGGCGAAGATTGGCGTTGCGTCTTTAATCGTCGGACGCTGCGTCGCTTGCGTGGCTTTCAGTAGAGATGGGCGTGTTACGAGAAAAGTTCGTTGCATAACTTATATGCGTATTAGGTTACTGCAATTGTCACTGAAACCGGAGCTCGCTGGCGTGAAAAAAAAACTTGCGGTGGCTAAAATGTGATCACGATCGCACTGACAAACAGGTGAATTCAGAAATTTGAAAGTGTTCGTGAAAAGGGTACCAAAAACACAAAAGAAGTAATCGGGAGGCGTTAAGCCGGGAATCCACCAGAAAGCTAAGCTATGCTATGCTATGCTATGTTTAAAAAAAATTAGCTTCAATACATTTTGATGGATCCGTTTCCACCAAGAGCTAAGCTAAGTTGATAAAAATGTATTGTTTAAACATAGCATAGCATAGCATAGCTTAGCTTAGCTTTCTGATTGATTCCCGGCTTTATTCACGGCGTATTTTGTAAATGAAAGGCCACAGACAGGGATTGAAACGATTCAGAAAATAACTGTTTCAAACTGTTGATTCTACGTGAAACAGTTATGAGAACCGAAATTATGTATAATTATTATAATCTGTCTACTGAATTTGTTTATTCGTTTATTCTCTTCTATTTTCTTTATATTCTGCTTTCTCTTTCTTTTTCTACGCGTTATAGCTATCCTATATCTATCTCCATATTCTTTATTAATTTGTGATAATTTTGTATTCTACATTATTTTTTATACACATTTATTTTTTACCACTTTTGCATGTATACAATATACTATCAATAATGTACCAAAGAGTTTGTAACCCATTTATTTTAATAATAATAATTAGACAGCGGATTTTATGCATTTATGACAATGATCAGTATGCAAAAAATCTACAAGAATGTTAACACATGCCAAAATATACAAAATATTAACAATATTATTCAAGATAAAATATTTAAAACATTAATCACAATGTTTTTCAAGTTCCTATTCTTTATTTCTGTTTGTAAAAATTTTATTTTGCATAAACATCCGCTGTCTAATAATAATAGATAATGTTCTAACTGTTACGAATATATCGGACTCGATTTTACATAATAGTTATTTTTTCGGTTCTCATCGGTTCAAAACAGTTTTAGAATCGATGCTCGTATTTACCTACTTTATGACTTCGCAAAAGTTGTCGCGTCTCGAATCGTTTAGCGCATTCGCTCGCGTAAATAATCTACAATAATATCTAACGATTTTACTTACTATGACGTGAATATGAATTCCAGAACCATTTCGGAACCGATACAAAACCGAAAAATAACTGTTATGGAACCGATATAATCCTAATATCAGTTCTGAAGAATCGGAACCGATATGAACCAGAATCCATGTATACATAATAGTTATAACTAGACTGCAAAAAGACAGAAAAATAAATACAATTTGAATAAAACTGAGTTTCACCTTCTAACTATTGTAAAATGAATTTCATTTTCGATAGTTCGTATGTTTTTTGTATCTATGCATATCCTTCCACATTTTCTCATATTTAAAACCGCCATAAATGCATAAACATCCGCAGTGTAGGTGTACATTATTTCGGTTCTCATGACTGTTTCAAGAACCGATACCAATATCATAATATGTATTCAATTCCTGGCCACGGGTCCTGCGATTTGTATATTAGTAACATAATCTTAATAATTATCATATATTGAATAACTTTTATATATAAAAAAAAAAAAAGAAAGTAGAATCAGTCAGAAATATAAAGTCGCTACAATTCCAGAAAAAATTTAAAGAATCGTTTCAGAAACGCTTGTTCGATCTTTCGTGTATCGTTCAAAGAGTCAGAACGCGCTTCCAAAGTTCTGTCTAATCGCTTCATCAAGAAGTCAATTTACCTTCGATTTTCTTCATCGTCTCCAAAATTGATACTGAATCGTACTCAAATACGATCCATACAGAAAAAATTCACAGTTTATGCGTGATCTTAGAAAAACGATCTCTCCATATGAGCCCCTTAATTGACAAGTGAAGTAAGTCCCTTTTCTTAATATTGAGAAAATTGGACTTTTGTGTAATACTTTATAAGAATGAAGAACAGAACTTTGCTGTGAGAAAATTAAGTGAAAGAATTATACATACTTATAATAACATGGTTTGAAAGAAAAACAACATTTCTTTCAATAGTAAACTAATTCACATTATTAATAATAAACGAGTTATTATTTCACATTTTTCTGTAACAATTTTACTTATGATGCAAATCTAGCTTTTAGTTTTTTATTGAAATAAAAGAAAATATGTGCAAATTGAATTGATAGATGATTTAAGTACTCGTAATCCTATTTATTTTTGTGGTAGACTCATTTCTCGTAATTTTGGACTCACGCCATTTGTCAATTAAGGGGCTCATATAACGGAAGTCATTCCGCCCAAGAAACTGGAAATAGTTCGGTGTATCGTATCAGAAAGAATGCGACCGCATTTTCGTAGATTCGGATGATAGAGACGCGCGATAATCGCGGATTCGCCGATGGAAAAGGCCCGCGTAGGTCGAGCGATAAGTGCGCGCGCCGCGGCCAATCAGGATCAACCGGTTACCGGTTCTATAAATAGCGCAACGATTTAAATTTACAATGGCTCTGGTGATGTACCGGCGCGACGCGCCGGATATTTCTCGAATACGGTTCGTTCGACTGGTTCATCGCGTACAGCCGTTATCGGGGAGACTGGTGCGCGGCTGTATGCGTGGCTATCGTCGTAACTAGAGTGACGCCTTTTACGAGCGAGCCGGCCAGAGTGGAACGCCGACTGCTGTTTTCTTCGACGCGTGCTCGCTGATCGAAGTTACGAAACTACAGTTGTCCCAAGCTGTCGCGGGATCGAATACGTTTCTTCGAACAATCGGAGTTTTCGGATTTCGTAGGACGTTTCAGAGGATACAGAATAATTCAATGTTATGTTGACAAATCGCTGACTGTCGTCTACTTATTTATTTTACGGGTCAAAGCTCTTTATTATTATTACTGTTAATTATTATTATTATTATTAACAATAATTAATTTTGTACCAAGAGAAAGTAAATAAAAAGGAATAATATAATAAATAGACAGCGGATTTTATGCATTTATGGCAATGCGAGGTATGCAAAAAATCTACAAGACTGTTAACATATGCTAAAATAAACAAAATATCAACAATATTATTCAAGATAAAATATTTGAAACATTAATCACAATGTTTTTCAAGTTTCTATTCTTTATTTGTGCTTATAAACATTTTATTTTGCATAAAGATCCGCTGTCTAATAATAAAATTGTCAGAGAACTTGGACACAGTTCTTGCATCGTGGACACAAGGCTTAAATGAAATAAATTGGATCAGCTTCAGTTACAGAATCTGTGACTATTATTCTTCGAATCGATCGATAAACTTTCTCAAACAATAGATTTGCGACTGTAGTCAACTTATTGTTAGCCAACAATAAAATTTCGTGTGACTGAAGCTGATCCAACTAATCAACCGTATTCGGCAACTCGCAATCTCTGTATAGGAAGTTGCGCATACTTTGTACGAGTTCGAGGCTCGCGGAAATTATAAGTTCTGCAAAGCATACGTCGGAGAAGTCGAGGCTGACGCGCGACAAGCCAATAATGAGCAGCTTCGCCGCAGCGGGCCGTGTTTACCAGCACGCAGTGCCACCGTTATGTCTCCGCGTATTTATCGTGCGCGCACCGCGTCGATATACTTTTATTGCCGGACGAGGCAAGTCACCGTTCGTAACGCGCCGCTCGAAAGCGGTTTTTTTTATGCTCGATGCGCCGCGACGCGACGGCACACGACGCGACGCGCCCGATAATTAGAGCGACGTGGCAAGGGATTGGCACGGTCAGACGACGCGACCGGGAGCATCGGTCCAACGAGTTTCTCGCGCTGATTAGCCGCGTGTACTTTGACGTCTAACGTAAGCGCTAACGCGGTCGCTATTGCGCTCGCTTCGGACGATTTAAAGCCCCCCGTGGTCGCCTCTTGCACGCCTCTAGACCAACCTGTGTATTCCGTTCGCGTAGTCGGACGGAGGAACTTCCTTTCTCGGTTCTCGCGGAGGTACGAACAGTGAAGACCAAGAAGGAAGCAAACGGGGCACTGAAAGGAGCTCTTCCTGATACCGAAGAGACGTACATCTTCATCGGGGAAGGAAGATGGTGGAGGGATTGGATCGGAGCAAGATGAAAGATTCGAATTCAGAGATCTGAATTGACTCGTTCGTCTTTCGTATAAGTTTGTGTTTTGAATGCCGCAAACGTGGTTTTGATGGAAGTACTGAGAAAAATGAAATTCTCAATTTTACTACATTTTGTACTAAAGTGGCAGGGTATTTATTTATTTATTTATAGAGATCGGACGTTCATGCAAATACATATGTTGAGAAAATGCAAATAAGGATGTGAAACCGAAATAGAAATTTGTTTTATGATTAGGAGATTCTAAAAATCTATTTTTTATTTTACATAAATTCCATAATACGTATGCTTTGCATATTAACATTTAAGAGCATATGTATGAGCATTAGGGTGGAACGAAAATTTTTTTTTTTTTAGTTTTGTAATAGTAGGGAAAAGTTGCCTTTTAGGTTCAAAAAGAAGAAAAAAAAATTTGGTTGCTATACTACAAAATCTTGAGGTGCCGCAGAGCTTAAAATTTGTAAAAAAATTTTAAAAATTGAAAAATTATTAACTTTGAGAAATTATTTTTTATGGTTTTCTCGTACATATAAAACGCCTATTTGAAACTTTTTATTGCATAATCAAGACATGTAAAAATCTTTGAAAAAATTGCAAAAAGTGTTTTTATAAAACTTCACCGCTCTTGCGGCACCTCAAGACGTGCTCCAATATTTTTCATATTTTTTTTTTTATCTTGTCTACACCAAAAAGCAATTTTCCGCGCTATTACAAATTAAAAATCAAAACTTGTTTTTTTCGTTCCACCCTACTGAGCATATTGCATATTTTGTGCATATGTAACACATTTATCATATAATATTGGATTCGTGTGCCACTAACGATCATTCATAAATATCGATAGCGCATTACCGATGATATACACTGATGCACAAAAGGGTACACTAAAATTTTTCGAAAAATTTGGTCATTTTCAAGTGGCTGTATCTCCGCGAAAAATAGGTATAAAAAATATTGAAAGCAGCCATTTTGTAGCTTGAAGTTTCTAGTTTTTAAATCATGTGTCCAATTAATTTTTTGTGCAGTATAGTGCCATTTGTTTCAAGATAAAGCGCAACAAAAAAATGTAACTGCAAGAACAACTAGCTCAAGATATAACTTTTATCAAAGCACATTTCCAAATTCTGCCCACTACAATAGAAAAATTGAAATCAGTCGGCTTACCATTAGTAGATTCGACGAGCATCTTTATGAATTACGTAAATCATTTAAAGAATGTGCCTGGGGATTGCGGCGAAAAAATTCGTAAAAAAGTAGACGCTATTCTAAAGAAAAATTCCGGTTTTCAGGACGTTTCACAAATTGCAAGCATTTTACGTGGCGAACATGTGAAGCGTCCGACAACTCATTAGAACACCATTGGTGTAAGTATGCGCCTGTTACATCTTGTAACGTGGAGCGCTTATTTTTAGCGTACAAGTCGTTATTAACGTATAAACATCAGCAGCTGACTAATGAACATACAGAAAACTATTTATTGTTTATTGTAATGCAACTTATAATGCTTCAGTGTGGCTTATAATATAGTATATACAATATACATGATGAAATGTGTGTAACATTCTTTACATATTTGCATATGTTCATGTATACAATATGAATATTTAATGAGCATAAATGGCATATGCTTTTTACATATTTTACGTACATGAACATCCGATCTCTATTTATTTATTTATATACGGGTAACACCCTTTGATACATAAAGGAATTTACATAAGACGACAATTTAATAGCGAATCAAATATCGCGTTGAAACAGAGATAGGACATATACAACACTTTTGACTTGTTCTTTAAATTTAGGCAGTGAATCGCAAAAGAAATCGAGTAAGTGCGCGATCAGATTGACATTATTTATTTATTTATTTATTTATTTATTTATTTATTTATTTATTTATTTATTTATTTATTTATTTATTTATTAACGGGATAAACCCTTTAGTATACATAATATTAAGCATCCAAAATAGAGATGAGCCATATTATTTTACAAATTAATTCTTAGAAAACGGACAAGATTTAATCGCTGTACAAAATAGATTCAACGAGTGAGAGAACAAATCTACACTACCCAGATATAAAACAGCTTGTTTTAATGCTCTATTAACAGGATCAATAGAGCTACATTTGAATGACGGCAGTCTATAAACAAACATAGCGTTATTTCGAAGATTTTTCTGTGGTACACTAAGATTGATTTTGCAGATAAGATCAGAGCAATCTATTTTAGAGTTAACTATTTTAAATGTAAAGATTAAGTCCGACATAGTACGCCGGTCGGACAGTGTTTGTAATTTTGTAATCCGAAGCAAGTCATTGTAATCATGATTTGTAATCGCCATTGGTTCTCCTAGGAATCGAGCAACAAATCTGAGAAATTTATGCTGTACTTTCTCGATAAGATGGTCATATTTATTATGCATAGGATTCCAAATGACCGAAGCATACTCCAACTGTGGTCGAACCAAGGCAGTATATAAAAGTATCAGAGTATCCATGTTTGAGAAATTTTTAGCATGCCTTGTTATAAATCCGAGGGTCCCAAGGGATTTATTTACTATGTATGCATAGTGTTTTCTAAAGTTTAAACATGGTGAGGAATAGACTCCCAAATCCTTCACCTTCATTCATTATTGTAGATGCAATTTATACAACTGTTAGAGCCATAGTTAGTTTTGTGTACAGATATACAATATTCTCTCGCTATAAGCTCGCCGTCTTCGTCGCTTCATCGAGCAATAGTATGCGTAAGGCACGTGTTCGTAAAGGCAATGGAATAATGGAATCGATAGCTTTTTGTACATCGTCAATGATTACAGTGAAATTGAAGAGTGGCTCGATGAAGCGACGAAAACGGCGAGCTTATAGTGAGAAAATACTGTATACTAAAGAGAGGAAGAATTTCTGGGTAGTCCAAGTAGTTGTGCATAACTTTAAAGGCAAATGTAAGATCTGCTATAAATTTGCGGTGTGTTAATGTGTAAAATACCTAAAGATATTAAAAGTGGATGGTAATTATGACAAGTTTTTGGAATAGGCATACCGATTTTGTCAGAGGTAAAACACAGAAACCTATGTCGAACTTTCTCAATAGTATCAGTGTGCTTCCGGAGGTAGGGATCCCAGTTTGGAGAGTAGTATTCAGGGTGAGGAAGAACCAAAGCGGTATGAAGGATTCTGTGGAAGTTATAGGATTCTTAAAATAGATTAGACATTCTTGTTATAAGTCCAAGAGCTCTAGAAGCCAATAATGTAATGTGCTTACAATGTTCTTCGAATGATAAGTTTGAAGAAAATATGATTCCAAGATCCCTCTTTATATAAGTATGTTTAACCCTTGTCATACCAAGCTTTTATGATCAACGTTCTTTACCAAGGGGGGTACTCAAGGGACCCTAAGGGAATTTATTGTTATATTGGTTATTATTTATTATAGTATTTTTATTTCAACATAAACTTTATTAAATATAACTGGAATATCATTATAATTATTCTTTTTATTGCAAAAATTTTTCTAACTGTAAAACTTTGTTCGTATCCTCAAAAATGTCGTTTATTCTGACTGAAAGGAAAAAAAAAAGATATAATAACCGATAGTGTATAATACAGGGTGTAACAAAAATGTTGCAGTTCCTTGAAAGGGGTGATTCTTGAGGTGATTTTAAACAACTTTTTCCTTAGCGAAAATGTTAGATGGGGCTTTATTAACGAGTTATTAACGAAAAACACCGACCAATCAGGGAGCGCGTACAGTGGATGAATTTCAGCGCGGACTCCAGCTGTAAGTAGTATTGGACAGCCATGGTCCGCGCCATCATTAATCCGCTGTACTTGCTTCCCGATTGGTCGGTGTTTTTCGTTAATAACTCGTTAACAAAGTCCCACCTAACATTTTCGCTAAAGAAAAAGTTGTTTAAAATTACCTCGGGAATTACCCATTTCAAGGAATTCCAACATTTTTGTTACACCCTGTATAGTAACGATAACAGTATGCAATCGATAAAAGTAAAACTGAAAGGATTTATACCTCTGTATTTGTACAATCTTCTGTGCAAGTAATATACGTGTGTGTAATTCTATGATTTTTACAAAAGAAGCATCCGCAAATGTTACATTTAGTATTAGTTTTTGTACGTTCGATCTTAGTCGATTTGTTTCTCTCCTTATCCATACCACTCGAAATTAATAATAAGACACATAAAAAAAAAAATCTGGCAACATATTTCCAATAGTTAAAAAATTACAGCAAAAAAATATATATTGGGGTCCCTGAAATACTCCCCTTGGTATGACAAGGGTTAAGAATGAAAGATTGGATTTGCACCAATCGTCCAGATTTGCGATATCGTGTTGCAAGTTAAGTGCATCTTCAAAGGATTCGATTTTATGAAACAATGTAAGATCGTCGGCGAATAGCAGGAATCAGCTATGTTTAAAAACCAATGCAATATTGTTAATGAATCAAATGTACAGTATAGGAACCAAGTGCGAGCCCTGCGGTACATCGGACGGAACAACGATCTTTGTGGAGAATGCATTCATATATCTGACGGTTTGTGTCCTATTTTAAGTAATAACACGTGTGGTGAAAATCTCAATTCAGTGTAGTGAAAATCCTAACACAGAGTAGTAAAAATCCCAACCCTGAGTAGTAAATATTTTACTTTTTACTTTTTACTTTAAATATTTTACTTTTAGCCGTTTTTAGGAACGGCTGAAATTCCAGATACCTTAACTACACTGGGTTGCGATTTTTACTATACTGTGCTGGGATTTTTACTACACTCGCACCGATCCTGCTACTTTAATACAAAAGTAGTAAAATTTGGAACATTATGTTTCTCAGTGTAGAAAGAAAAGAGATCTAAATCAGAGATTTGAAACTTTTATGGCCCGGTATTATACAGTTCTCACTGTTGTGGCTTTCGGGTGTAAGCCATGTCTTTGAAGAAGCAAAATAGACTATAGTCTATAATTTGAGATCCTTTTTACTTAGTGGCCATTCTAAAAGGGACCGTCTCCATTATACTTCGATTCAACTCAACAGGCCGTTCAAGGTCAGAATTTCCTCTTGTAGTTTCCTAATAGCGAAACCTCCACGACGGTATTTTCTGTGAATACGAAGACATCTAGACACATAATACTTCACAGGAGAACAGAAACCTTCGTAGGGCCGTTTCCTTTCGAAAAAGTGAGAGAAAATGGTGGCCTTGAACGGCCTGTTGAATCGGTTCGGAGTATAGAACGCCAAGCCAAGCAAGCCTGTCTTCCACATTTGCACGTATAGGTATCTGCTGTCTGTCATCAAAAGTCAGGGAAAACGTACACTCTCGCAAGTAGAAATACTGGCATTACTAAATAGGCTTGGCTCGGCAGTTTAGTGGAGACGGCTCCTAAGGCAAAGAAAAAACAAAAAAGATGCTCCAATTGTCCTGCGTTTCTCGTAGCCAAATGCCTCAATAATCTGCAGAAGTATTAATAATTTTTCCGGCCTCCGCATTCGCTCTGATTACAACCGACTTCGAAGACGAATGCTAATGGAGCCATTAGCTGCTGCCATTAGTAAAAAAGTATCGGTGTGTCTCCTGACCCTTGATGAAGCTACTATCGGGAGCAGCTGAATTTAAACCTGGAAGAACTACGGATCTAATTGGTCGACGTCACGCGTATTTTCGGTTCTATTGGGTTCTCGGAAAAGTCATGACGCATGTGTTTTATGTTTTTCAATGATCATTTATTTGTATGAACAACAAAAATCAATCAATTACATATTGTCTGTTTTGTTCAATGACTTTTTGCCATAAAAGGACCTGTCTTTGTCGGTGAAAAAGTGGGTAAGGTGCTGTTTCACATCCTCATCTGATTTAAACGCGAAACCATATACGAGTATGATCACTTGTCAAAAATTATTGGCGCTTGGATGGGATGCGTTGCCACATCCAGCATATTCACCTGACCTTGTGCCCTCAGAATTCCACTTGTTTGGAATTCTTTGCGCGATATCACGATTAAATCAGACGAGGATGTGAACCAGCACCTTATCCAGTTTTTCGCCGACAAAGACAAAGACTTTTATGAGCGAGAAATAATTGAATTGCCATTGAATAAAGTGGGCAATATGTAATTGATTGATCTTTATTGTTCATACAAATAAATGACTATTGAAAAACATAAAACACATGCGTCATGACTTTTCCGACAACCCAATAACATATTTACTCAGATCGCAAGACTTTCCTTATCTCGGTGCCACCCCACGTTTAACTCTTTGAATGCCAAACAACGATTTGGTGTTACGTTTTTCTCATAATCTTATTAAACTACATCAAACTACATTCGGTATTTTTCGCTTAGTTACATTCTTGTCGGTCAGCACTAAAAATGTTAGCCCCGATGCACACGAGCGACGAAAAGTCGCTGCGTTTCTGCATACTACTGCAAATAAATCGAGCAACGTCACTGACATGAAATCGCAATGATCGCAACGACTTCGTGTCGCTCGTGTGCATCGGCTTAAGCTCATCTGCCTCCGACAGTAGCTGCAATGCTTTTACTATCCATAAAGTAAGATTCCCCATGTGTGTCTGAAGGTTTGTTTTCGATATGACTGCCAGCCAGGCTCAGTTCAGTCGAGCGGTTTACAGCGATTTGCCGCTGCGTTTCTTGCGTCAAAATTTTGCAATTCACACGAGCGATTTGTCGCCGAACGATCGCATATATGCCGCCTATTTAGTTGTCGCTACAATGTGCAGTTCGTGTGAACTGCTTTATACAAATCCGTGTTCTGCTAAAACGCAGTGGCAAATTGCTACGACGGTGAATCGCTGCAAACCGTTCCTCTGAATCGAGCCTAAACGCCGCGTTCAACACATACAATGCAGAAATTTCAAAAACAAATGCAACAGATCACATGTATGCTGAGCAATGTTCTAAGGGTGATTCTCTCGCTAGTAGACTCAAAGGAATTCCTATTTCCTGAAAGATTACAATGGTAACCACGTCAATGAAGAGGTCGAAGCTATTGGTGGGCCGTTAAGAAGTCGATGATCAAGGTTTTGGTCCTTTTCAGTAACAACGCTACCGCAGCAATGTTTAGACGGTGAAAATTGCTTTGTATCTACTAGCGAGAGAATCACCTTGTATATATTGGACGTCGTGTCTGGTCGTGACGGCTGGCAATCATATCGAAAACCCACCTTGACGCTGCGGCCGGAGATAACGTTCAACAATACACAACGTCTTTTAATATGCAAACTAACTATTGCATTTGTTTCTTCTTTGTTTTCACAATGCGTGCGTTAAGGTGGAATTACTTGAGGGGGGGTTTTCGCTACGACTGCCAGTCGTCGCGACTGGACATGGCGTCCAATATATATATATATAATTTTTCAAAATATATGTGATCTACTGCCATGGACCTAGGAATGTGAGAATGGAACACAAACCTGCGGGGTCTAAGCCCGTATAAGTAAGACCGGATCGACCACCTCGCCCAAAGCAGGACTTTGTACTCCGTGCTTATATTCTTAGGTCCATGCTACTGCATCTATTTTTCATATTTCTGTGTTATATGTCTTGAAAGCCGCGTTCAGTCGCGACGACTGGCAGTCACAACAAAAACACACCTTTATGCGCATCTGACGCTGCGGCTGGACGCAGCATCAAACGCACACATCGAATAAACGAAGCAAAATGCAATTGATCTGTTGTATATGAAAAAACGTTTGAACGTTGCGTCTGGCCGCAGTGTCCAACGTGCATAAGAAATCCTACCTTTAGAAAAATTAGAAAATAGCGCTACGGAGGGATGACTTCGGTTTTCCATGACCTGTAAACATCCTACATGCCCGAGACTACGAAACGAGTATCTTGTCTACCAACTGATAAAGCTGTTCTCCAGAAACCGGCCTGCGACCGAATAGGATCCGATTCCTACCAGGTCCCATATTCTTATCCTCGCATTATGGACACGCATAGAGTCAGCGATCGTAATCCAGAAACGAGTTCTCGTTTCGCAAGCCCTGGCATCGATGCGTGCGTACGTCGATCGACGAGCTAATCGATGGCCGAGGGAGGGGTCATTCGGGGGTGTCGAAGGGCTCGCGGCTCAAGAAGAAGAAAGGTCGGGGAAGCAGATAAAGGACGAGGGCCAAGGGAAAGGAATGACGGGCGGCTCACCGACGCTCGCCGACGCTCGGCGTCGCTCGTGCGGCTCCGTCGCAGCGAGGCGGGGTTTAGGCGGGGTCGATACGCGGAGCAGAAGCCCCGGTGTCTTCCCGTCGTTTCCGTGCAGCGTCGTTCTAATCGCGCCGTATCGAAAACTGGCAACGACTACCGCCGCAGTTCGGCGCCACCGTTGCGCACACACTTGCTCTGCTCACCGGTTCGCCGCAGCCGCGATCGCGATATCGTCGTGTATCGTCGCCGCTGCATCGAGAGTCGGCCGAGTGCAGCGAATCGAGTCGTGGCCACGACGAGAAAGAGAGAGACAGAGAGAGAGAGAGAACGGTTTGTTACGTTTTAACGTCGCCTCGGCGAGGAGACGAGAGCCGTGCGAGCGACGAGTCGTAGCCCCGGAGGCGGGGGTGGGGGGCGGCGGTGGAGAGCGACAGAGGGGGACGGTAAACCGAGGGAGAGAGAAAGAGAGATAGAGAGAGTGGTTGCGTGCGCGCGGGCGCGCGCGCTCGCGCCTGTCGAGCCACCGGTCGATCGCAAGCACGTCGACGTCGTCGACGACCGCGCGCGCGAGCACGGGAGTGACGGAACGGGACGGGGACGGGACGGGACGCGAAAAGAGGCCCGAGGAGGAAGTCGGCGAAGCGGAGGAGGCAGAGCGCGGCGATCGAAGGCATTAGAGAGAAGCGGCGGACGGAGGAGGAAGAGGCGTGAAAGTCGAAGCGGGTGGGAGGAGGAGGAGGCAGGGACGGAAGGAAGTGGAAGGAAGAAGAATCGGGTCGCGATCGCGAGCGCCCGATGGGTACGACATGTGCGCGGCGCTGTGCTCGCAGGCAGCAGGGACGTGATGGTACGTAGCTGGCGGCACGCGAGTTATCAGGATTGCTCGCGGTCACGGGTTCGTGGCGGCGTGAGCGACGACGACAACGGGAGCGCGCTATCGCGAGAGAGAGCCTCGGGCCGCGCCGCGCGCCGACGGACGGACGTAGGAGCGGCGTTGCCACCTCTCCTCGGCCGCTGCACCGCGCGAGAACCGATACGGCAACCAAGAACACCGTCGTTGCCACGTCCGCGCTGCTACGTTCCGCTGCCAGCCGCACGGGACGGCGGCCAACGGCGGCTCGCTGCCCACGACGACCGTCTCTCTCGCTTAACTGGTTAAGCGGCACCTACACACGCTGGTAAGACGTCTCTCTCTTTCTCGTTCCTCTCCCTCGCTACACCCGCCCTGCAAAACGTGTGGTAGTCGCGCGAGAATCGACCAACGGCTCGATATACTGTGCCTCTCTCGCTCTCCGTACCCGCGATCCTCTCCCAAAGATAGGAGCGCCGCGACAATGCTACCGCCGCGAGGATCCTTGTTGCCTGGAATAGCTACCGTCCGCTGTTTCGCTGGAAGTGACGCGGCGAACTCGTAGATCGAGTTAGACGCGAAGGTAGAGGCATGTTTACCCGGGTGCAGCGACACCGTCGTCGAGCAGAGGCGCAGTCTCGGCCGACGGAGTTTGGTAAACAAGTGCGCTGGGCTTTCGCGAGAACCGGCCACCGAACGCGGTCCCCGTGACGAAAGAGAAACTCTTTCGCGGGTCTGACCCCTGCGAGGATATCCAGTTAACACGCCACTCGAGCGTGTACTCAGGTGTTCGCCTCTATCTCCTCAACATCGGATAGAAATTGTTACGCGCTTGTTGCTCGACGTGCGCGAACCAGACACGAACATATTTTTATCGAGTGTGTTTACGATCGCGAATCATCGGGCCGGGGAATCGGCGTATCGTTCGGAACGACTCGATTCGGAAAAGTTGTCGCGGGGATCGAAGGTCACTTTTTTATAATACTGCGTAACAAACAGGCAATGGTGCAATAGCCGATTAATAGTAGAAAATTTCCGTGCGTCACTTTAGATAATTCAATTTGAGAAGGTAGTTAACACTCATTACCATGCAACTTTTTTTTACCTCTGCTCGAGCTCCCTTTATTTTGCATGTAGACACATGTTAAGATTCATTTAAACAAAATGTTCCAGTCAATGACCGATACATCAGTTTACCCGTTCTCGTTACAATGTCCCCTAGTAAACAATGATGTTACGATCAGCTGATAATGAATGTATCCTATTCTAGAATCTCCGTACAATCTCATCGACCATTTCGATCTCTCGTCGACGACATCGTGGTTTTCGATTAATCAGTTCTTGCGGCTCTTCTACCTCGTCCCGATCGAATATCACTTTCGTCGTCGTTTCTTCCTCGACCTCCGCGATCTTCGAGCGCGGAGGACGTGACCAGAATCCTGAAGAGGATCGGGGATCCGGCCGATGAAAAATTGAGATCGCGAATCCGTCGAGAGGAACGTCGCGAATGAATTCAGCTCTCCCGTAGACTTGGCGCCAGACCTTTCTCAAGTTCGAAGCTAAAGGCCCTTCTCTACTCGCGCCCCTCTCCCTTTCCTCCACCCTTCTACGGCTGCTCCTGCCATTCCTGGTGACCCCACTTCGTGTCCCCGCCGTGCTTCCCGGCCTTGGCGAATCATTCACGAACCGAAATTGCCTGAACACGAGTAGTCCGTGTTGTTTGCCGACGCAGGTGGTCGGCCTTCCCTTTCGTTCATTTGCATTCGCGGAGAAAAGCCCTCTTCGGTCCTCTCCTCGGTATCTTTTGCAATTATTGATACCGTAGGGCTGTTTCTCCACTTCCGCAACGTAATTGTATTGTCACTGAGAATGAACTCGTGTATTGGTTGTGCAAATTAATTCGGTGCTTTTAAATGTAATCGATCATATCTTCCGTTTGAATTTGAATATCTCCTCATGCTTCCTGGGAGCTTAATGCGGGAAACATTAACTTTAGACTCTAGGTTCTTAGGCTCTAAAAAGGTCGTTATAAATTGATGGTACGAGTGATTTAGGTTTATAAAATAAAAGCTATCACGGTAGCTTATGATAAATATTTGATATTGTATTCTGTTTGCATTTCAATTAAAGACAGCTGCTGCTGAGACTATCAAAATGCTTTGCGCTGCACTAAAGAAAAGATGCTGTAACTTATAAATAGACTGCGGATGTTTATGCAAATTCATATTTTCAGGGGCGAAAAGGAAAGCAACTTAAATGAAAGTGTTTTTTACTTTCTAAATATCAGAAAATGTTTTTATTTTCGATATTTGATGTATTTTTGCATCCAGACATATCTTTACGCAGTCTAGTTATCACAGACATTATAACTCATAACAAAAAAACTATAAACGATGGAAAATATTTACTACCACATGATGACGCACAGGTACCTAACCTACATCACAATCATGTTAGCTTAACTAAGTCTACTTATAAAACATGCAAAAGATGCTTTTAACAGTTTAAAAATGACTATTTAGATTTGTGTCATTTTGGTTTGTATTATCGCCACAAAGCCGTCATCTTATACAAAATAACGGAGGATATTTCGAAACTTGATGAACTAGTACATTTTTTGGAAATGAAGTTCAAATATCGTTAAAAAAGGCACTGAATCAATTTGCTCTCCTAATATATTATTGTATATGTATACTATTCGAGGAATTCAATCCAAAAAAAGCTCTCAAATTAACGAAAAACGAAACTCTGCGACTGATTGACTTCTTTGCATGCGAGTCAAATTGCGATTGCATTACAGTAGCGGACGAACGGCCCAACTTTGTGTTCGTTTTGCGTTCATACGCATACATATATACATATACAGGGTGTAACAAAAATGTTGCAGTTCCTTGAAAGAGGTGATTCCTTAGGTGATTTTAAATAACTTTTTCCTTAGCAAAAATGTTAGGTTGTGCTTTGTTAACGAGTTATTAACGAAAAACACCGACCAATCACGAAGCGAGTACAGCGGATTAATAATAACGCGCACGATGGCGGGCCAATGCTACTCGCAGATGGAGCCCGCGCTAAAATTCGTCCACTGTGTTCGTGCCTCTATTGGTCGATGTTTTTCGTTAATAACTCGTTAACAAAGCCACACCTAACATTTTCGCTAAGGAAAAAGTTATTTAAAATCACCCCAGGAATCACCCCTTTCAAGGAACTGCAACATTTTTGTTACACCCTGTATATATATATGCGTAAAATCGTTTTCACGGTTCAGATTTTCTGTTTCGTTTGATAATTAAATTTTTGATAATATTGCTCCGGGATATTCCTATTTTTAGATAGATTTTCGTGCGCACTTTAAAGACGCGTCTCTATGAGTGCAAAGAGAAGTACACGACACGTGGAAACGCGGCCTAATGTTATCGCGCGGGAGATCTCTTGGCACGAGCTCTAAAAACCTAGTTTTTCCAGGCCGGTGTTGTCGCGTGACCGGCCAGTTTCACTGTCAAGTACCTTTCACGCGAGGACTTCGTTGTTCGGCTTCAATAGACGCACTCTTCGTCGCGCATCGCGAAGCCAAGAGGCGACACCGCCTGCATTGGCAACTCTGCTAAGAACTTATCGGTTCCACTTTTTGACCGATTTTTCCATCACTTTTTATATAGAACTCATTCCATCAGTCTATCTATTCGTATCAAAATAAACAGCAGGACCTGGTTGAAAGATTCTTCAATCCTTACGCGCATTTCGAATATTTATTTATTTAACGAGGTGACACACTTTGGTATAATTAAAATAATGAGAAGTGAATATATAATATGTACAAAATGAATAAGACGTGAAGATAGCATTAAGATTCGCCGCTAGATATAGACTTACACCAATTAATAGAATTAAATAGAAGATTCAATTGAACAACCAAAGAAGTCGAGATGGTTGACATGTACATTAGCCTGCATACAGCAGCGTCTAAACATTCGTTGGCGGAAACATTAGATCTATAAGAAGATTCGTGGAATAATAGGTAACTTTTGAGAGTCCTAAGCGGAGCATTAAACTGCATTAGACCTAAAATATCGGGGCAGTCGATATAATGATTTAGAATCTTATAGATAAATATTAAATCAAATCCCAGTCTTTGTTGAGCAAGGGTAGGAAGCTTAAGAAAATTTAGAATTGCATCATATTTATGACAGGTTTTCGGTATAGGCTCATGGATCTTATAAGAGACAAAACGTAAAAACTTGTGCTGAACTTTTTCGATGAAATATATGTACATATATTATTTAGAATAATTGGAGCCGGCGTTAGACTACGAAAAAGAAAAGAAAATATGTACATGCATAGGGTAGATGCGTCAATAGATGAGCACGTACCAGTGAATGAACATTATACATGAAAACAAATAAAATAAGTTATTAAAATAAGTACATGACTCAATATTGATTTTTTTTTCAATTCTTTATTTCATATTTAGGCCATTTTCGTGCCATCTGCTGTTTAATATTTTATATTATTTGTTCTTGTGTATGATGTTCAATGGTAACGTGTTCATCGATTGGTGCATCTACACTACATATACAGATCACAGTCTTTCGTACAGTTTTTCGGCTGCATGTGCATTCAATATTGAGTTGATGAGACGAGAATCCCAAAAGGATTTGCTTGCATGGTTTTTTGTTTTCGAGAAACTAATAAAAAAGTGTCAAGTGTTAGTAAATATAAACATAATTACAATTCAACGAAATTTCTTTTTTCCCATGTGTAAACAATGAATTATCTGTCTCTTACTACTTTACATACGTGTATGAAACTGGAAAGAAGAGATGTAGAGAACATTCTATAATTAGGAAAAGAAGAAATAACATGGTGATCCATTATTTTTATAACACTTTTTTTTATTAATTCCTTGAAAACAAAAGGCCATACACTCAAATTCTTTTGAAGGTCTTTTCTTATCAACTTAAAATATTAAATGTACGTAGGTATAGTCAAGTCATTCAAGATTTCACGGTTCTTGTCATCTTCTTGTCAGTTCGCGCGAAATCGCATCCACTGTAACCGCGACCTACGATTCGTGGAGGGATCTTAAACACATTTCGAATCGCTTAGAATCTGGCACGTATCCAGAAAAAAATTCGAATCACTTCAAACATGATTCAAATCTCTTTGAAATCTTGAAAGTCTTGATAGTTTCGGAAGTCTTGAATGTCTTGATCGTCTAAGAAGACTTTGAAGTCCTGGAAGTCTGGCCCCATCAGTTTGAAAAATGCAATTGCATTCGTCGTTATTAAAATCCGATTAATTTCGGGAATTTTTAGAATTTCAAAAATTTCACACATGTACTGTGTGAAATCCCCAGTATTATATTTTTTTTATGAATTTATGTAATTCCAGATTCCCCATTTAATTGTTTCTCAGTTTCCATAACTTTTATTGTGCAATAGCAAACACATTTTTTACAATCAAACAAATTTAACATAATCTTTGTGAACAAATGTGTGAGCCACTGAAGCACATATTTTTAAAAGGTAGAAACTTCGAAAAATGCAAAACATAATTTTTTTTAAATTTCTAGTTCGAAACTACCTTTAATATTTTACGTTAATGATCCTGCTTGAATAAAAGTAATCCATAAGCTTGTAAGATATTGAATTTCCACAAAGCTTTCAAACAGTATCGAATTTCTAAAGACTTTCAAAACTTCCAAGACGAACAAGACTTTTAAGATTTCTAAGAGATTCATGTTTGAATCAAGTTTAATGCTCCACCGAGAATACTAAGAAAGACTCCTCTATTCCATATACCGACACACAATACTAATTTTGGAGACAACGAATGTAACAATCGTTTATGCAAACTTGCAAACAGTGTCTGCCATACTCTTAACTTCTTTGCTGTTACGTCAGCCTCCTTCAAACGTCAAGCCACCATAGCAGCGTACAATCACAACTTGTAATATATAGCTCTTCTCATTGTATTATATTATGCATGCACTTCGAGCACACTTTTATCATTCTGTACGTACCAAAGGGTTTTGTACCCATAAATAATAAATAATAATGATAATGTTCGAAGTGATTCGAATTTTTCTCTATATGTACTGATTCGAAACTATTCAAAGTGCTTCAGATTTCATCACTAGCTACGATAGTAACTGACCAGCCAAGAACTCGAGCATTAACACCTCAGAGATCCCCGTGCAAAACTCGAGTCGACTACCATTCGTTTCGAACGTGTTAACGAGGAACAGTTCTCGGCGAAGTCTAGCGCACGGATCGCGCAATTCGCACGAACATGAGCGATCGTCGCGATGGACAGGAAGGGCAACGTTTATCCGGTCAAAAATATGTATTATCGAATACTAGCGCCGGGGAGGGGAGAGAAACCATCCCCTTTAAGAGATAGAGCTTAAAGTCTCGGCGTAACTCGTTTCTCCCCCCTTCGGCCGGATATCACGAGATATTTCATTATTCTAAATATATCGGTGGCGTGTACAAGTGCTCGCGCAAATGGACATTGCCGCGCGTACGCGCGCTCGAACCCGATTACGCGCCTGCGTTGCGCGCCTTGTCCTTCGGCTACCTGCGTTTCGGGATTCTCTACGGTCAGAACGCGCATCGATACCGCGGGTGTCGGTATTAATGCTCGCGTAACGCGATTTAATTTTAGATAAGCCGGAGATCGGCGGAACCGCTGAGACACCGGACGCTCCGCGGCTCTCGGAACCGGCGCGCGTAAATTGAGCGCGTAAAATACGAACAATCGCGAAGGGTAGAGTAACGCCGTGCGAGTTTTGACCGCGCGACGTGAAACGGAAGATAGCATCTTACGACGCAATTAAAGAAGCGTTTAATCGTCCCCCGAGCACGACAGCCGCGGATTAACAATCGGATGGCACAGCTGTTTCAGAACTGAATAGACCGACATGGAGGCGAAGGAGAGGGAGAAGCCGCTGGTTAAAGACTTGAACGAACATATCGTGTGTCCTCTGTGCAGGGGCTACCTCATTGACGCAACGACCCTCGTCGAGTGTCTGCATTCTTGTTAGTATTCCCATTTTTCTTTTACTCCACGACTCGGGCGAGTCGCTTCCGACTCTGTTGCCTCGCGATCGATCCGCCAGGTATCTCCGCGCGAATCGCGTGTCATCGGCTCGTTAGCATTCATTTGCAATGGAAAGACGCGCGATTGTTCGAAAGCTGCGGCATTATCGGCGCCCGAACCGATGCGTGCCGTTGCCGTGACTCGAACGACCGTATCTACTTGCCTTGCGTCAAACAGTCCATACGCTTATCCGCCCCCTCGGACAGGGTGGCTAAATTCGACGGAGGGTGACTTAACAGCACCGATCGCGCGTTTCGCTGCTCCCCACCGACGCGGGATTACGTCGATAGCGACGGAGATTCTGGCGTCACGATGAAATTATAATATTTAGTAATTCCTTAGACTTATCATTAGACCATACGGGGTGTAACAAAAATGTTGCAGTTCATTGAAAGGGGTGATTCTTGAGGTGATATTAAACAAGTTTTTCCTTGGCGAAAATGTTAGGTGGGACTTTGTTAACGAGTTATTAACGAAAAACACCGACCAATAGCTGCTTTGTCGTGTCTACTAAAGTTCAAAACCTACTTTCACAATATTCACATTGCAAGTATTATATAATGAAATTTAGGTATTGGAATTGACTCTGATTTGTCAGTACCATAGAGACGTAAGAATAGAGCGCGCAAGCCGTATACTAGTCCATAGGTGGCAGCGATAGAGGATTAGAAAGAGATCGCTGCATAGAGGCTCCTTGTGTCTTTGTTTATTAACGCATGCGCAAAACCAGTATACTATACCTTAGGAGCGGGATCGTTCATGAGTTCCATAATTTTTTCTACTTTTCTTTCAGTTAAGAACAATTAAATTAAATATAATAAAATTCTATAAAAAATTACACAAAATTAAAAAGTCATAAGAATAATGATCACTATGTTAAAAAAATCTTTTATCTACAGTCTACAGACATCTATAAATAATAACATTCAAATTCGAAAATTGTAATTTCATTTTATATATTTTTAAATTATTTCTACATAAATATGTGTACATAAACATATACTTATATAAACTATTATGTGAAAATTATTTAACAGAAAGTTGTAGAAATTAAGGATACACTTGTACTTACAAATGGAAACTACTTTTGGAATAGCTAATTGTATTAGCTTCTTCTTTGCATACCATATATTTTTTGGTCATTTTCTGTTATTTTAAATTGCATGAATATATAAATAATAATCGATATTTTTTGCGTCAAAGAAACGTGAAACGTCAAAGAAACACAAACGAAAATACCTGAGCTGGTGCGCATACGCGATTAGACCAGGATGGGATTCAAGGGACCTGTAGTGTTCTCTTTCTAAGCCTATATCGCTTTTTCAGCCTTCTCACGCGCTCTATTCTTGTATCTATCACAGTATAAGTTATACTGTGTCTCTATGGTCAGTACGTATTAAAGTTGGATGATCGCTGTTTATGTTAAGTTTTGCATATATCCTTTCAAACGAGTTATTCCACAACTTTTCATTAACGCGTTGAGCGTCACGTGTATCACCGTTAGTTCGCGGTATTTTGCAGAAGTAGAATTTTCATCACATGGATGCACACATTTCGTAATTTCAAATTGAAATACAGAATGAATCAATCTGAGGTTAAAACATAAGGAATATAACGTATGTATTATTATTCTTCTAATATAAAATATTGTAGATTTATTTATAAAATAATTGTAAGTATGAAGTCTCAAAAACCTCAAGTTTCATCACAATGCTCTGACCTTGAATTTCAAGATCAAGATAAATTTTGCGGCAGTTTTATTACATCATTTTCCATTAAATTGAGGGTATAGAATCTCGCTGTATTGGTTAGGACTGCGGATATTTATGCAAATTCATATTTTGAAGCCCATAGAGAAAAAAAAACTAACTTAAATAAAAGTGTCTCTTATCTTCTAAGTATCATAAAATGTATTCTAGACCGTTTAAAATCGCCATAAATGCATAAACATCCGCCGTACTGTACTGATCACTAATATTTCCACGGCAATCAACGCGTGAAACTCGAGAATTCTCAATCCCTTTAACTACATTTCTCCTAAAAAGAAGTCGCGATAAGTATGAAGTACAACTCGACCGGGGCGCTCAGTTTGCAGAGGTTGCATAGTCAGACGGCTGAGCAGCGGTGCACGCGCGTGCCCCGTCTGCAACGTGGCTGCATCGCCGCCTCTCTTGCCGGACGTCAAGTTGCAACGGTTGGTGTACCTTCTGGTACCGGGCCTCTTCCGGTCAGAGCTCGAGCGTAGGCGACATTTCCGCTTGGTGAATCCTCAGTGTCCGCCGGTGGCGCAGCCCCTGGGGACATTGGATTTGACCTTGGACGATTTCGTCAGCCTGAGTCTGTGCGAGCTCGACGAGGCGGAAGAGGTGGCGCAGTCAACGGAAAATCATGTCGAGTCACGGCACCAGGACGACGCGGAGCAGACGAAGGACGAAGACAACGCCGTTCGTGTCAGGAACACGAGGTACCTCAAGTGTCCGGCGGGGGTGACGGTCCGACACCTGGTGCGACTGCTGATGCTGAAACGGGGCTGGGAAGAGGCGAACTCCCGAGGGACGAATGTCAACAAGATCGAGATGTTGTGCGAGAAGAGCGACGAGCACCGACACGGGAGCTGGAGGATGATGGCGCTGAACCAGTGTTGGACTTTGTTGGATCTCGCTTGCATATTCGGCTGGAAGAGAGTGAGTCCTTTGTAATTTGCTCCTTTAGCCTATCATTTAGCGGTAGTGGTGGTTATTTCTCCGCGTTCTTTCTCGCGTCCAGTTTACTCGCGATCCCTGCTATTCTTAAACGCGGGTATCGCGATGTCCTTGGTCATTTACGACTACCGGTGTTGTATACAGCGCCTGCCGTGAACTCAACTGGTTTACTAATATTAGAGTTCAATGGGTTACCCTAGGGTCATACGAGCGTCAAAATTATGTATGTCTATCGTCCGTCGCACAGAAGGCTGGAAACAGCAAAAAAATGGCTAAAAGTAATTTTTTATACTTCAGTTTAAAAAGATTTTCCTTCTCTCTACCTACTAACAACACTTCAAAGCATTCAAATTCACACATGTTTCCCTGTTAATATGAATCTGCAGCTAGCTTTAGCATTTCAGAGAGAAAATCATGAAATTTTAAACGAAATTAATTGTTCTAATTATTCATTATACAATATTGAAATAAATATTTCTTTTATATAGGTAAACAAGTACACATAATACAGTTTAGTGTATGTGCCGTAAACATTATTTTGTTTATGTATAAAGAGTGTAAAGTTGGAGATTCAACCTTGATTCCAACTTGATATTACGTGAAGAAAATTTTCAAGAGATAAAGTCAAATTACTCGTTCGCTATTAGGTTTAGGGCTAATGAAGGTCAATACTTTTTTTTACTCAGAATTCGATAGTCTTCCATATTTTGATATAACAAATATACTATTCTATTTAAAAAAACAAAGTTGACCTTCAAATCTCCGAAATGCCTTCATCTATAAAAAAATAAATGCACTACGTACCCCTTTAAACCATGCAACCTTTGTATACAACATTTTTTCGTGCAACGCATTTTGCAAGTTATAGAGGTGCACAAGTTGCGTGGACCACCCTGTATCTATAAAAGTCCGCTACTACCAAATATCATTCTTTGAACGATTCAAAATAATGTTGCAAAAAGGAAGGGCCACTATTTGGTTTCTCGTCGGTTACAGTATTGCTCTGTCTGCTGTTCTCATACACTCTCTGTATGAAAAGTGTAAACAATTTAAACTTTGACAAGGCTTATAAAAAAAATGGTTAAAAGTGTTAACGTTGGAACTTTTTCTACAGGATAGCGAACACAATTATTAATAAGAGCATGTAAATTTCAAGTGAATTGAACACTGCGTCCAGTCGTAACGACTGGCAATTTTAGCGAAAATCCATCTTCATGTTATACTACGATGGACATAGCGACGAACCATCGACGGACGTTATTTTGACGCTCGTGTAATCCTATCAGAACAGACCACGTTTCAAGTGAACTTTGTACAAGTACATACATAGATCTGATTGGCGATAGAAAGAAAAGAAGAACCTGACCAGTTGATTTCGCGACAAGCGGTTTATTACAGGCGAAGCGAAAACGTTGACGTTGCAGGATGCCCCGATGAAGCTGTTCTACCACGTTATGAAGGAGGACGCCATCTCCGTTCCGCGCGTGAGTCCCTACAACGACGAGGCGGCGAAGGACGCGGCTGCGAGCATGGAAAACATTCAAAGACCGCCGACGCCGCCGCCGAGTCCCAAGCCGGCCCAAGAATGCGAAGCGGAGGCCCGCAAGATTTTAGAAAGTACCGTCGAGCCGCCTCGTTCATTGGAGCCGAATCTGGAACGCGACAAGGAGCCGAAGGCGAAGAAACCCCGTTGCGAGGTGACGCCGGTCATGAGGACGCCCGATCTCATCCCGATACAGACAAGCCACGCGCCGGAGAGCTCCAAAAGCAAAGAGCTGGCGAGGCTCGAGCACCGGAAGCGGAGGAAACGACGGAACAAACGGGTGATCGCGGAGATCACGACCACGCCGCGCGAGGATCTGCTGAAGCTCAAGGTGCGGCTCACGCCGTGTCCGCCGAGGATCACGTCAAATACCGGGGGCGGCCAGGCAAAAGAGAAGCTGTTGCAGATGAGAGCGGTCAGGAGGGAGAAGATCAAAGCCACCGCGATAGGTCAACAGAGGTCGCCGAGTTCCTTGGTTCGCGAGGAGGGCGTCGCGAAGGATAGCCTCGGCGAGACCGAGGAGACTATAGAGGAGATCATAGACAGCATACCGGACGAGGTAGTCAGAATCGCACAAAACATAAGCTCGCAAGGCGAGGAGATCTCCGCCACGGCGGAGAGGAACGCGGCCCCGACTTGCAGGCCGGCTCCGAAGTCCAAGGAAGAACCAGAGGCCGAGGCGAAGGCGGCGGATCAAGCGGAGACCGACCGGTCGACGAAGGACGAGGAGATCCTTCGACGATTGGGTCTTGTAGCCGTGAACGAGGCCAGTGACAAACCAAAGCAGCGGGTTCAGAGCAGTGGGCAGAAGGTGGAGAGTTCGGACCGGGAAAAGCTCGAGAAACAGTTGCGCGAGAGCAAGGCTAATCGAGTGAGAAGCCTACTCGCTGAGAAACAAATGCGAGACACGTTGAAGAGTATAATGTCGAAGAAGAAAGAGGAGAACCCTCCTCCAGCGGCGCAAACGAACACCGTACCGAAGAAGAAGGGCCCGCCGCCGTTGGCGCCGCTACGGGT
Organism: Perdita meconis; assembly: GCA_030770465.2. Taxonomy (NCBI): domain Eukaryota; kingdom Metazoa; phylum Arthropoda; class Insecta; order Hymenoptera; family Andrenidae; genus Perdita; species Perdita meconis. The sequence continues at coordinate 7,928,376 of JASKOS020000004.1, forward strand.
CGCAAAGCCATCTGGGTTCGCCACGACGAGCGCCATTTTGGAGCCGAACAACTCCAAATACGAGATCCCGTTGGACCTGAGCAGCGCCGGGACCGTGCAGAGACACATCCTGGACTTGTCGGCCAGCTTAACCACCGGGAAATTCTCCGGGAAAACGTCCTCCTCGTCTTCGTCTCCCTCCTCCTCATCTTCGTCATCCTCTTCTTCTTCGTCCTGTCCCTCGTTGAATCCTCGAAGTCCGCAAGCACCGATCCCTGCTGGAACGAGCTTGTTACGAGTAAAGACAAAGGACTTGGACCAACGACGAGGCCAGGAATCCAATCTGGTGACGCTCTCGAACGCGGCCGTGTCTCTGCTTAGCGAGTGCATCACCGACAAGAGCGCTGTGGATCCTCTGGTGCTCAGCTCGGCGAACATCGCCAGCAAAGTGGCCCTCCGGATACCGCAGCCTCACCAGCGCATCTCCGGTTTCGGGATGAAGATCAAGCCCAACCTCGGCATCAGGCACATACCGAATCCCCAGGCGGTGGTCGCCTCGCAGTACAGAAACCAAAGGGCCAGTTACTTCAACACCGCCTCGCAGCAACCGCCGTAAGCAAGTTGCCCGTCGTCGACTGCCAAATGGCCCCCGAGTCCTCCCCGTTTTCTCCACTTTTTATCCACTACTTCCTAATATTAATTATGTATAAGAGCGCTCCTACGGAAACGAAATTCCTACGTGACCAATCCAAAGGCTGTACGTTACCATGTATTTTCCCTACCCACCTCTCTCTTGCTTCCTGTAACGAGGTTTTCGCGTGGACGCGAAGACACGCGCCGGAAAACGAGATCGCTAACGAGGGAAACGCGAGGAATCGTCTGGAGGATGTAGAAAAGCGAGGAAGTAACGATGGAAGGTGGGGTCGATCGTGCGAGCGATCTTTTCCCGCGTGTCTTCGCCTCCTCGAAATGAAAACCATGGCGGCAAGTCGGTCCGTTGTTACCTAAATAGACGCGTTTAAGCTACGTATGTGTAAATGCATGTACATGTGTTCTATGGTCCATCATTAAACGCAAATCTGGCCGGTGTTCTCGAGCCTACCGATTCTGTTTTTCGATGTCGGTGATTCGACGGAATTGGCACAACGCTTGACAGAGATAAATTAGGACCGCAGAAACGGATGGTTAGGGGTTGCTGGAAGGGTAGCGGAGTGAATGGGAATGCGGCGGACAGATGGACAGATGAAACTTCCTTGTCCCCCGGATGTTGTCCCGTTATAGAAACATAGAGGAATATGTACTTCATAGAGATGCCAAAGAAGAGTGTCGGAGAACGTGTGCAATGTATTAGTGCAATTTAATTATCGTCTATTATGATATGATATAATATAACATAATATATTCTAGCCGGTTTATCGCGGTGGTAAGGCTGTAAGGTTCGATTCGTTGGTAAAGGGTAGATGCTAATTGTGATTGCGAGTAACGTGCGAATTCGTTGAAGGAGATTTTAAGTGAACTTTGAGAAATTATGCAGGGTGTCATAAAAAAGTGGTCTACTAAATTACTTGACTGGATAATGCAAACCGAATGTATTACTTTCGATTCGAAAGTCGTGGAAACGAGAGTTATCAATTATGTTATCGTCTTGATTGCGTCAGCAAAGACTAAACGTAGCTCTTTCAAGTAAGTAATCTATTATGTTACACGAAGCAAAACGGGTCAACTCAACGGCCCGTTCAAGGTCACATTTTCTTTTGTACTTTTCTGGTAGCAAATCCTCCATGATGGTATCTATTGTAAACATCTAAACGTCTACATCTAGCGAACGAACGTGAACGAATGCAAGGAAGGCAGACGAGCGCGAACGACACAGACAATGGTGATTTTCTTTAGACGATGTTTCTTTAACCTAAAAGTAAATGCGTTCGCGCGCATTCGCCAGATATAGACGCGGCTTTATACTTCACAGGAGAACAGAAACCTTCTATAGGGTCATTTCTCTCCGAAAAAAGTGACAGAAAATGGTAGCCTTGAATGGCCAGTTGAATTGGCCTCAGAGTACAGCGATAAAAATTTGAAGGTATCGTTGAATACCTTACAATCCGACCACTTGTATTTGAAACACCCTGTATAAGGATCCACGGAAATCATGTTTTATAAATCCAAGTGGCAGCAAGCTTTGCGAAAGCTTTTGAACGCGCGCAACAGCTTTAGGAACGGACTTGTTCAATTGGGAGTCTGATAACGCGAATTTGGTACGTATCGGCCGCGACGGAACGTTTATTTTACGAAAACATAAACTCATATCCCTGTTATCGATTCGTAAATAATATATATTATCGTCCGAGATCTGTACGGTCAAGTGCATCGAAAGGCATGAAATAAAAGGCTGATCGAGCGCTCTGAAAGCTCGTTAACGCGTAATATACGACGATTTTTAATGCTTTGTCGGGATTCGTGCAATGGCTGAACGGCTCCCGTTCGACCAAGGACAACAATAAAGAGATCAAGGAAAGTCGAAACGTTTATCGGGGATCCGAATTGTACTCGAACGATCGGAATAATTCGATCGAGCGTACCGCATCGTTTATGGAAGAAAACGCCTGTGAAACTGAAGGTGGGTATGCAACGATACGATTCTAATTAAAACATTTCAAAGTGTAGTCGAAACTAGAGGAAATTTAATACTGAAACAATGTCGGTAAGTTTTAATTAGTGCTCGAACTTTCATCTTTTCCTTCGGCAAGAATTCATTTCAAGGGGTGCTTGCGTGTTTCGTACATCCCTGGGTAATAATACAAGCATTCGTCGGTTTACAATCAGATTTATAACTCCGAATTTCCTTTATCGTCGACTATACGCGATACAAATAAACGAAAACCTCATTAGTGAGAGCCAGAGAGCGAACGAAGAGCATGCAGAGCGTTGGTACATTATATAACGATATTCGTGTAGAAAATCAACGCATAAATGAATAGATATGTGTATAGCTTGTACGATTATGGTATTCAATTACCCAGTTTGTTCGACTCTGCGCTGGAAAATGCGAGCGCGCGAACGAAGAGGAGAGAGAACGTATCTGCTGTTTGCGAACCAAAGTCAGATGTTCGAATTTAATAACGAAATTCGCGTCAATTAGTTTCGCTGGCAGGCCGTCGCCGAGGACATCGAGGACAAATCGAAAATCAAAAAGAGAGAGAAAAAAAAATAACAAACTGCCAGTTACCGAGGAAACGAGATTCAGGTCGGGGACGCTGTGCTCGTTAGAACTGACACGGCGAATCTTCAAATGGGACCCAGAATTTTTACACGTTATTTTTCTACGGGCTTTTTTAAAAACGAGACCACGACGGGACACGCAACGCGTTACGTTCTCCACCGATCACGATCGATCACGATTTACCCGTTGAATCCGTCGTCAGCGAGACACGATCTTCGTTCGAGCTAATGATTCGCTGGACGACAGCACGCGAATAATTACTCGAATGTTCTCAACGAAGCATCTTCGTCGATGGGACGAACAGTTTCTGCGTAATTGTGTGTAACTTCTGAAAAATATTAATATATTGAACAAATTCTTTTGTGTATTGTCTTGTTAATAGGAACGGTAAGCATCGTCGGTGGATAAGTAGTAGTTCGTTTTTGAAATTGCTATTCGAAAAGACTTGAACCAGGGATCAAGGATTTTTGCCAGTTATTTCCTACGCTGTTCCTCGATCGTTAACTCCTTCGTGCCCGCGTTTCTTCATTTCGCAGAAAACGTAACAGGTACTTTCAGTCTTAAAAAGAGAAACACAGTGGAGATAATCTAGAGATGTATCGATTAGCGATTTGGCCAACTAGTCGATTAATTAATGGGCTGATTAGTCGGCACTAGGGCTCTTACTATTACTCGGATCTATGGGTATCCGAATTAGAGTACGTTACTCACAGCCAGTTTTAAAGACCGAGTTCGGGTTATGACAAGTATTTTGGGTACTCGGGTACTCGAGTAGCAAGATCATTACTCATAACTGGTTTTCAAATCCGAGTTTGGGTTATTCTGAGTATTTCGAGTACTCGGATACCCGGATACATCCGGATAATAAGAGCTCTAGTCGGCACTGCCGGTCATTTCAAACAACACTACAAAATGAGTCCAAGAGTGAAATAGTTCTTTCTGAGACTGGTAATAAATACCAAACAAAAAAAGCGCTTCCTTCCTGAACGAACAAAAAATTTGACGTTCCTTCGTCACAAATTGCCTGTAATAAATAAAAAAATTGAATTGTCATAGTTCGAGTTTATCTTATTGCAAACAAATATTTTAAACTTATAACTGTATTACGAACTCAAAAACGAAATTTTTTACTATTGCTTATTACATTCTGTTTATCGTTTTAAATAGTTTTTTATTTTGTTAAAATTAAGAAATAAGGTCAAAGTTAATTGATACTTATTTAGTTGGTTGAGAGAAATAATTATTTTTAATGTTTTATATAATAATTATGTTGCACACAAATATATACATATAAGTATACTATAAATACAGTGACTCACTTTGTTCACGAAGACTACATTGAGTTTGTTTATATTCTGAGAAAGGTTTATATATAAATTATAGTTAATTAAGTTTTGGGATACATGTGAACAAATCTATGAGTCATTTATATTAAAAAATATTAAAATTATATTAATGACAGTAAAAAAAAATATTGTTTTTATTTCTATCGAGGGAAACATCCCAAATGTAACGCTGACTGTTCAATGACCTTTTTCCAAATTGTAGAATTCGTCAAGCCGAGTACAGCAATGCCCACTTTTGGGGGCATATGGCCAATAGTTTACAAGATATTAACAATTAAAGTTGCGCAATGACCGTATCTTCTGAAGTATGAAAGACCTTACCGTATCGGTTTTAACGTAGTGATTAGTGATTATGCTCGGCTTCGAAACCTCGAGTACCTTTTTAAGCGCGAGTTCAAATCTCAACGCGGTGATGTTTTACTTCAGAAAATACGGCCACTGTGCAACTTTAATTGTTAACATCTTGTAAATTCCCCCAAAAGTGGGTATTGCCGTACTCGGCTTAACGAATTCTACAATGTGGCGAAAGCTCATTACAAAGTCAGCGTTACACTTGGAGTGTTTCCCTCGTATGACTTATCGCGAAATTATTAGTACTAAAAATTGAAGGCCTATCAATCGGCCTTTTTGTCAAAATATTTTCCGATTGGTCGTCGACTATAAAAGTTGCCGAACAGTCGGCTTAACCGATTAATCGGTCACTTAGTCGATACATCTCTAGTAGATACTTATTGTAATAGCTGTATAAATTGCCAAGAAACCAGTGTATATCGAAGACGAAACAGTTTGGGCACAGGGGAGTTAATGTCGTAAGATATTTTGGATGTCTCAGCGTTGAAGAAGATTTCTACCTCGAAATCGTAATAGGAAACCTGAGGACGCGCCGAGAGCGCGAAACACCCGAGAAGCAAACTAATGAGAGCGTTTAAAATTTTGAAAAGTTATCAAGATTACACGAAGAATCACGTTGTCTTCGATGATCGATCATTATACAAGTACCTTCATTTTTGTTTCGAAATTTTAAGATATTAACGATAAGCGCGATTGATTGTTTCGACGTGTTAACTAATCGTTATCGTCGTCATCAGTACTACAGATGTAATTCGGTACAATGTTTCCATCAATAAACAAGCTGTGAATTGTAATCGAAATAAGAGTATTAATAATCTCTAAGTATAAAATTACGAAGATATTCCAACTTTTTCTATTTCCGCATTTCGTCTTGAATTTCATGTCGCAACTTATACTGGCCACTCAACGAAACGGTCCTAAAATTGACGATTCTTTCGTTTAATCAAAGGTCAACGCAAAATGAGTCGAAATTGATAGCAGCCTAGGTTCAAAAGACTAATCCAGTGTATAGATCGTACTATAATATCGGCGCATTAAGAACCATTGATCGTTCGAGTATCTACCTAATTATCCAGGCCATTACCGCAAGGCTCTCGTTTGAAAATTATCCTGCTGCGTCTCGTCGACGAGCAGTAATCGCCAATTGTTTGTTATCGCCAATTAGCTATATATGCGTTTATTCGGGTATTTTGTTAACATTGTTTTCTGGAGAATCGTGTTGCATCCAGTGTACGATCATTGCTCGTCAATAAATCGTGATGTGTATAATCATGAACGTGTGCGAGTTTCATTTCACCCATCTACCTTTGATATTCGCCGGTTTAATTTTACGTAATCTATTGCGCAAAAAACTGGGATATTGGCTTGTTAAGCTTTCATTAAAAGCTCAAGCTGCAAAATATGAAATATTATTTGCGTACATGCATCGACATTTTCAGAGAACATCTAATAACTCAATACTGAACGTTGATTGGTTTTTAAACGGTATGCGTAACTTTTTTTTTTTGTAAAAATTCACGAACGTTGCTTTGTACTTGTTTTTTGGTACCATAGTCCAATATTCTAGTAAATATAAAAAGTATCAAAAAATACGAGAACAGTAATAGTAATTATTTATTAATTAAGCTTCGAGATTAAACGTATACGCGAGTCATTATTACGCTTTCTTCGTAGCATTTATATCTAAATGATACGTATAATTGCATATGTTGAAATCACGAGAACTCGAAAATCCAGCCACATTTTAATGCTGTAGAGGTGTAATTCAATTTCTGCTCCGTTTCCTCGCCATTTTTGCGTTCGGACTAGTTCGGACACCGCGCGGAGCACCCCTTCGTGCGACTTCCGAAGCTGGTGGTAGGCAGATCGCACGCAATGACTAATTTGTATGCATACCCCAATATTTGCGAATATTCCTTTCAACGTCATTCTTCCACAAATTATGGGGTAACGTCAACGAGGAACAATTCCGCTGCGAAGGACGTTTAAACGACGAAAGGAGGGAACGCATCTGTGTGCATACTCCTGCTTTTTCCATTCATCACACTCTTCTGCCTTCCTTCTTTTTACACGCTTCTGTCTACTGAAGTAAACAAAAGAATATTGGATATTTATTACACGATTTCGATAATAGGTAACAATACTAATAAATGGAACGTTCTAAAATTTGCGTGACGGCGGAAATGGAGCTAGAAGAAAGGATTCAACGTTACTCCAGAAGCGACGAAATATCTAAAATATGTAAAAATACGTGAGAAAATAAATACGCTACGTCTAGATAATTTGGTAATTAATTATTCCCGACTTCTCGTGATCAATCATGAATGTCGGGAAGTATAAATACATTCTCTGTCCGCGGTTCCCTCTCCTGAAAAAAATTTACGATTTTTCCCGATGCACACTTCTCTTTCAGGACAAATTATCCGATTTATTTGTATTTGTGAAAAATATAGTAAGGGATATGTGTGTAAAATGATCCCTCTATGGTTTAATTCATGTAAAAAATACAAATGCACATTATTTAAATAAAAGTAAAGTAGTTTTTGCAAGTCAGTACATCTATCTTATCCCTCGCTTACAATTAGATAAAAGTTAGCTGCCCCATCAATTGTACTTTTTATTTACATTTTTCTAAAAACGTACTTGAGGTTTATTTTGTACCACTATGTGTATAAAATGATCCCTCGGGATCGTATTCATCCGGAATACCTATTTGTAATAAATAAGATGAAAATTAAAAAACATTTTTGGCATGCAATGAATGAGAATGAGGAATACTTAAAATCGACTATTTAGTAAATGTAAGAAGATGAGATCAGTTTCAAAAAGTCTAACTTCTTCGCGTTCAAGTGAAGTAATCTTGGAGAAATCGCGGGTAATATCATCAATAGAGCGCAGATTTTTAGGCAGAATTAAATTTTTGCAAAAGTAAATAACAAGGAATTCAAATTTTAATAACAGTTTTTCTTATTTTCTAAACATTGTAACTTGAGTTATATTTTTGATATTTTGTATATTTTGACATGTATCAAAAGATTCATAGATTTTTGCGCACATTAAATTGCCATAAATGCATAAAAATCTGCAGTCTAATCATCAGCATCATTGCTGTCTACCCCAGCGCCAATCCTCATATCCTTATGTTAAACACACTCAATTCACTCTTTATCTTTATCATCTTCCGTATATTTCGCATTGTAGAATAAACATTCTGTGTTATTTCCATCTGAAGATGATTCCGAAATGTAAACACTGTCTATTGTCTTTATTCCTTTTTCTTTGGATTGTTGTAATTAAAATTAAAAAAACAGTAACATACCACATGGGTAAAATGGTCCTGGGATCATTTCACATTCATTGATTGAATATAATTTGAAACTTGTAAAACCAGTAATGAAATATTAATTAAATTATTGTTAAATTATACTCAAATCTGGCAAGAAAACGGCTGTCACGTTAAACAATTTAGGACAAAAGATTCACAGCATTGAGAAAGATTTTACCTTAGATGTAACGTAGCAGTTTAAACTTGTTTTATTTTATACGCACACAGTGCTGATACTCGCACAACATTTCAAACAACACCTAATGGCATGCGAAGAGAACTATAGGGTGTAACAAAAATGTTGAACGTCCTTGAAATGGGTAATTTCTGAGGTGATTTGCAACAACTTTTTCCTTAACGAAAATGTTAGGCGGGGCTTCGTTAACGAGTTATTAACAAAAAACACCGACTAATCAGAGAGCGAGTACAGTATACGAATTTCGGCGCGGGCTACAACTATGCATGGCATTGGTCTGCCATCGCCCGCGCCAAGGTTCGTCTACTGTTCTCGCTCTGTGATTGGTCGGTGTTTTTCGTTAGTAACTTGTTAACGAAGCCCCGCCTAACATTTTCGTTAAGGAAGAAGTTGTTACAAATCACCTCAGGAATCACTCCTTTCAAGGACGTGCAACATTTTTGTTGCACCCTGTATTACAGATCGGTATGAAAAGATGGCGTCACTACTAGCTACAGGACAACAAGCGATCATTTTACCTCGAGGGATCGTTTTGTACACGTTTCCTCTAGTATGCAGAATCGCAGACTTTTTGTCGCTAGTGTGCATCGAGGCTTCACTTCATAGACGCGTACACGTAACGTACTGACGTATACGCTTCATCATTTTTCCACGAAGCTTCACTTCATAGATGGGGCATCGCTTGCTGTACGCTTACATGTAGCGGGCAATGTAAAACAAATGTAAATGTAAAAAGATTCGTCCACGAATCGTCGTATACGTATACTCTATAAAATGAGCGAAATGACTTCGTTTGTGCAAATCATAGAAAAATACCCGTGTATATATAATTATAAACTTCCAGAATACTCAAGAAAAGATATTTTAGAAAAGGCGTGGAGTGAGGTGGCAAAAGAAATAAAGTGGCCTGGTAAATTATCATTGTATTCATTATTGTATGTACAAACGTTCCATTGCCATGGTAAAGCGACATGTGGTTTTATAAAATAAGTGGCTAAGTAATCGCGCAGTATTAGTGGAGATGAGTTTTCAGAAATTGGCACAGCTTCTTGTGAATTAGGAATATTTCTCGGCGATGCAGAAGGGATGCTTTCGGTGTATGCATTAATTTTGTACGGCAGACCATCATGTTTTCTAACGTAATTGTGAAGTATATAAGCACATTTAATAATTGATATTATGTTTGCATACGAACGACATCGTATGGGTGTTAAAAATACTTGAAATGTTTGTGTTAACATCCCAAATATGCATTCTATCGTTTTTCTTCCTCGACTTAATCTATAATTATTCTTTTTTCATTAGTGAGGTGTCTCTGAGCATACGGTTTCATTAGATTTTTTTTAATAGGGAAGGCGTTATCGCCAACAAAATAATAGGGATATTCGTTTCCAGTATCATTATGTGGCAAACGAGAAAGCATAGGGATGTTGATGCCATCTCTTTCTAACCAACGACCTAAGCCTGATGAGCAGAACACACCGCCATCGCTATTTGTACCCGCAAAACCGCACACAATAGTTGTAAAAAACCCATCTCCATCGCTACAACCTAATAAAATCACCGAATGATAACTTTGTAATTAAAATTTGCGGACCCAGAATTTGGAAATTTTTGAATTCTTATGTGTTTTCCACCAATTTCTTCTTAGCAGTTTGGAAGATTCCATAATTCAAAATATCTAGTGGCTATCTGTTTCCTTTGTTCTGTGCTAGGAATGCTAGGAATTATTTAACGTTATTAAATATTCTACACTTTATGCAGCTGTCGATTGCAAAGAAAAATGGAAGAATATAAGAAATGGATTTGTGAGGAGCTTAAAACTACCTCCAAGTGGATCTTCTGAAAAGCAGAAAAAACCATACTACTTAGATGACATTATGCAATTTATACTACCATTCGTAAAACCACTAGTGCATTACGAGGATTGCGGAAATTACGGATATACTTGAAGGTGAAGGAGGAGAACAAGATGAAAATGAAATACAAAATGAAGATACAAGAACAGACAATGCAATATATGCAAGTTCTTCTCAGAAAAAGGATTTGGTATCAAGAAGTTACAGAAAAAGGCAGAAAGCATCTGCAAATGAAATTGATGAAATTTTTGCGAAATATTTAAAAAAAAAACAGAAACGACGAATGACCACCGAAAAATGTTTTTAAACACTTTGCTTCCTGATGTGCAGAAACTCTCAGACAATGAGATGAGGAGTTTTAAACTCAAAACGTTAATGTTACTAGATGAACTTTTAAAGCATAAACAAGAAGAACGGGCAACCGAAGCATCATCTGAGCATTTTCATTCTTCTTCATCAACATCTTCATCTTAAACATTACAAATATATAAATAATAAATAAATATCTATAAATAATTTAATTTTGTTTTCCTACCTTAATGTTATTAATATCCTTTCTTCTGCACTTACACATTCCCTCATGTTAGTGTTTTGCCTTTCTATATTTGGTTTTACTATTTCTATAAGATTCTTTATAGTATTTTTCCGCATTCTATAGCATGCTTGAAATTTGTTGTCATCTTCTAACAATTCTCTTACAGCAACAAAAAATCTACAATTCGTGTTGCTTCTGATATACGGATGTACCCAAACTCTTCTTTTTCTTCTTCTACACCGAATATAATTATAATAAAGAGCTATGACATTTTCTTCGTCACTTGATATTTTGTAGATGAAACAGTGAAGCTTGCTCTGCACTTTGTAAACAGAGTATGCACTACCTATATTCAGAGCGCAAGATTTTGTCGCCCAGCGATCGACAGTGTCGTACGCTGGACTTCATGACGATTTGCTGTTCACGACGAAAGCGTGACGCTGACGATTCATGGACGGATCTTTTTGCATTTACATTTGTTTTACATTGCCCGCTGCATGGAAGCGTACAGCTAGAGCACTAAAGTGAAGTCGCGTTTAGTACGCGTCTAGCACGCGTCTATGAAGCGACGCCTCGTGGACAGAGGGCCTTAGGCCGTTTGTCCACTACTGCAACGCACCTGCGATTTCACCGAGAATCGACTCGCATGCATTGTCGTCGACATAATGCGATGAATTTCGTCAATCGCTTTATCGGGCAAACAAAAGCCTCCGACAAATTGCATTGCTGTCGTTTCTTACAATTAGTCAAATTGCAATTGCGTTGCGGCAGTGGACGAACGGCCTTAATGATATCGCGGCCCTCTATAAGACACCGTCTTCTTATTACGCAGGAAACTCACTCAACCCTTTATGGTCAACAGAATTCTATTAATAGACTAATCATTAACATGAATCTATACTGTAATATTAATCTTTTCCATTGTACTCACACCTTCAAGCGTAATATAATTTCTAAACTACAAGCTTAGTACCTATTTTACATTTGCCTATTGTTGTATACTAAAGAGTGTGCAGCCCATCAAAATAAATAAATTAATAGGAAAAACATCGATGTATCAACAGAAAATATCGAAGTTCTCAAAATATCGATAAATTATTGCCATTCCTAGTTAAATCCTTCATTTTGTCTTACATCAGTACAACACAAATATTTCACGCATGCTAGGATGACGAATGAACATATTTTGACCATGACTACGACCATGTCCTTCTCGGCCTGAAGATATCAACACTTGAGAAAATAAGGTTTGCCGACTTAGTTTTCCTTTTCAAGGTCCTCAACAACTTGATCGACAATCCTCCTCTGTATCAATTAATTAATTGCAACGCGTGTCTGCGTTCCATGCACAACCCTACTGTCTTCCGTATTGACTTTTTCAGAAGCGATTTAAAATTCTGTGGCCCTATTACTACAGGCTGCACCTGTGTCAATCATATTACTAATGTTGCAGATTATTATTCAAGCTCCGTAAATTCATATAAAAGATCTGTCAAATCCTTAGTTTTATAAGTTGCTATTCTTATCGTCTCTTTATAACGTGATAGTGCATTTTCTTGTATTTTTCTATTTTATGTTTAGCATCTACCCTGGTTATTAGTTTTTATTTTCTGTCATTGCTTAGCCGACTTCTTTGTAAATTGGGCAGGCGTATGTCCGTACTTTTTCTAAATAAATAAATAAATAAGTCTCCTTCCCTGAATTACCGATGCGTCGTCCGATGAAATCAACACGTAACCAGATTGCGACGTTATTGTTGTTCATTCCGATCTGCCTCGTCGATAAGCGGTTTCTCGCGAACATTGTCTAGCTCGTTTCCTCATCGCGAGGGGGCACGAAGGATCGGGAGAGGCGACAGAGACCAGAGTCACGGGATCCCGTGGATGACCTTCGTCACCTTTGTCCCGAGTAGGTGGCAGGGAGCGAAGGTAAAAAAAAAGGCGAGGAGGGTACGGAGGATAGGCACCTTGGGCAACCTACATTAGGTAGCGGACGACGCGGAGTCGGGCAGCGGCTGCGGGCCACGGAAACTCGACCGCTGATTGGCTACAACCTCCCCCAGGGAAGTGCGTCGAGAGCGTCGGAAGTAAAGAGGGGTGAACTCGCCTAGAGTCGAGGCGCCGATCACACGAGGCGAAAAGGTTCGTTCCTGGCGAGAATCCTGCCGAGGATCCGGTCTCGATCCACGGCCAACGATCCCTGCGTTCGTTCGCCGCATCGTGTGCTCGCGCCTTTCTCGCTAACCGTCCTCTCTCGCTCCCTCTCACTCTGTCTCTGTCCGACGTACCGTCGCCCCGTCTCTTTCCCGCCCCCGCGACGGGTCGATTTCGGTCTCCCTCTTTTCTGCCCGAGCCCCGTTGCCCCGGTCGGTACGCGCTAATGCCGCCACCCCTTCGATCCCTCCACAACCTCCCGTCCCATTCTGGCCTGCCCTTGTAGCCCTCCATCCCACCGAGCGATCCTTTTACTGGCTTCTGTTTACGCCGTGAGCGCGCTACGCCGTCGGCGCGACGGAGACGGAAACACGAGTAGGGCGAGCGGCGAAGGGAGAGGGGGATGATAGATAAGGCAGAAAAGGGGGGTGAAGGGGAGCGCGGAGGGTGGTTCGCGCGGGGAAAAGAGACTGAGGCGGTGCAATAGTGGGGCGGGAGAGAGCGGGGAGCGGGGAGAGCGAGAAGAAGAGGGACACGAGGTCGGAAAAGAGAGAAGAAGCGCGTCCGTGCGCGGAAGGCACGAACACACAGGCAGGGTGGACGCAAGTGCATGGTCGGCGTCATCGACTACGAGGGATACGCACACACTCGCGCGCACCCTCCTGCTGCCGAATGTAGTAGAGAATGAATAATGTACCCACGTACAGCCGATGTCAGGAGGGGCTCCAGGGAATGCAAGCATCGGCCCGTCCCCTCCGCGAGCTTTGTAGGCCGTTTATCGAAGCGGCGCGGCGCGGCAGGATCGCACGTACGCGATCCTAGCGCGCCGATCACCGATCATCGTCCTCGCGGTGGAGGATGATCGTGCGCTAATGGTCGCCGTCAATCAGACGAACCGTTGCCCCGTCGTTCGCCGCAATCGTTTTCGCGACCCGCCGATGCCTGTGGCTCTATTCGCACACCTGTGTCCACCGGGATAGCAGGCGATATCCACGCCGGTATCGACGGGTCACTGACTCGATTCGCAGGAAGTCGTCCCGGGGAACTCGTCGCCGCTCGTTGCCGCTCGCGCGGGACGCTCCGAAAAAACGAGCGCCAGGATCGCGAGGATTCCCCCCTTCGATCGAATAGAGCGAACGACGCGTTGGCGTGGAGCGGATCGGTTGCTCACGCGGCTCCGCTAAACACGTGGAAGGTTTCCCAAAAGCGTCTATCGACCGGTAAACGTGGCGCAGGCTCACTGAAAATCCCCTGCACGACCACCAATACTCGTGCACGCGATCCCGAGACGAGCGATGCTCAGATCGGGGGCCGCCCACGTATCACCTACAGCTTCTACGCGGCCGAGGGAACGGTTCGCGGAACGATGGACAAAGAACCGCGAGGGCCGACGAAGAGCGGAGAAAGGACCGAGGGGTGACGGAGCGCCGAGAGGAGCCCGTCTAGCGGCGTCTCATTCGCTCGTGATTCGAGCCGCGTTCCACAGTTAAACGAAGCCGACCATCCGTCCCCGAATCCTCACGGGGTGGGGATAGCCCTCCAAGGGATCCTTCCCAGAGAGAGAAAGCCTCGGGAGGAAGCCCGCGGGTCGCTGTTCCCGAACACGACTCTGCATGCCAGAGGGGAGAGATCCGTCGCGGGTCGAGGGTTCGAGGGGAAAGGGAACCGGGCACACGCACCATGCGAATATTTTTGTCGGCCGTCCGCCGGCTTGTTTCGAAGGGGAGAGGTAGAAGGGAGAACTGTTCTTAAAGTACACCCAGGGAGTGTCAGGATTGGAAGGTCGATCGTCGTGGTGGGAGTGCGCCGTTTGTTGGCTCATAGCTGACTGGTGTAATTAAAAACGCCCGTAATTAATGCTGCCTGCTGCGGCCACCGCAGGGTTAAAGCGGACGACCGTGCAGGCCTCCCTTGTCCGAATTGCTGGGGAAGTGCGGTTACGACGGACGAATGAATTTGCAGCTAATGGGGCAACCTTTTTTCTAATCAACCTTGATGCGTTTACTATCCAAGGGGGCGATGGGATTCGTGTATCAAACACCATGATTTCGATGGACGTCATCGTTAGGTTATAATATAAGCCGCTCAGCTTTGACCTCTTAGAATTGACAATGTATGATGTTATTTAGATTATTAATAGACATGTCCTCGAATCAAAGATCTAAACGGTGTCCATTGCTGTACGTTACAGTTGAGAATAGTAGTAGATTGTGGCAACTGCAAGTAGATGGACGCGAATCCCGAATCAGCTTTCAATCGGAATTGCTTTTGTCTATTTTAAGAGCTTCGTGTCGCCATGGATTGAGGGGCAAGAACACAAATACGTAACCGTGTAGTTAGCATTTCTGTTCGTGATTAAAGTTTCATCAGCGAAACGTAATCATCGTGACACGCATGAATGCGAACGCGTTATTGTGCATAGGATAGATTAATTATGCGCACTGTTGCGGCGCATTTGTGGCATCGCAGAGAAGTGCTCGAATGGTTTTAAAACGTTGTATAAAATCGTATTAATGCTCAAAGCACGTTGGCTTCCGCGTTACGTAATCGACTGTCGCCCTTCGGAGAGGACTTCCCGCCATTTTGGTCCTCCCCATCTGTTCACCCTAAATTTCAGGAAATTACTTTGTACGTCGCGAATGATTATCACGCTTTGAATATCTCTCGCGATTCGATTTCTGTAGCTTTAAATAAAGCTATTGTTTATAAATAATAGTACAACTTTCGAGTATAACAATTTCCACACGAATGAACGAAACAGAGTAATAAAATCGTCACAAAGTCGGTCTCTGTCAGAGTTGATCTTTGTTAGTTGTTCCTGATTACAATTTGACTGTATCAGTAATGTAGTCAATAAATGTTACAAAAATAATGTGTAATTGAATTAGTGATTACACTTTAATCACTATTTGTGATATACAATCAGATTACATTTTGCCCAACTCTGGCCTATGTAATGGAAAATCCAATCGCACGGAACAAACCGAAGAAAGTGGCATCGTTTTACGAAACGAGCACGTAGTAAGACACTGAATTAAATGCGTCGTTACTCTGTCAAATAAGATTAGTCGAACAAACTGAATGCGCTTTTAGCTACGTGGAGTCAGTGAAATTGATGACGCGTTTAATATTTTCGACTGTGTAAACAAAAACGGCTGCGAACTGGAATTTTTTATATACCGCTGCTGTATTTATAAAGTATAGGGAAAACACTGTAAAAAATATTTGGAGATTATCTCGGAGAAACACAGAGTATGCGTCTTTCCGCGATCCTGTCTTAGCTCTTTTCGAAAGCGTTCGACGCGAAAAATCTCATTCTTTTCGAGGAACGTTTCACGGCTGACCAGCGGGAACCTCGTCAGATTTCTAATAATAACGTTGAAGATCGTGAAAACTACGTGTCCTCGGTGAGACGAAAGCGTTGGCGGATTGAAAGATGATTCGAGAGCGCAAGCGCGCCGTACGCGCAAATAGCGAGCGGGTGCACGTCACGGAGATCTGTACGCTGTACTTGCACACGAAGACTCGCTATTCGGACACTCGGATACGCGAACCTCGATGCAATCAACGTCCCCGCTGCGTTTATATACGGCTACAATAATTTATGTCTCCTCTGTTCCTGGCACTGCCACTTGCACAACATCGTCTACTGAGAAAACATGATTTTTTTAAAGAAAGAGAGAGTTTGGTTAACGAATGAAGTCGAAACCTTTGAGACATCTACGAAAAAAAACGTTCGATGACGGATACTTTCCATTTTTGGAGGAATAATAAGCTTCTTAATTGTCGTACAATATCATTTGTCTTCAGATTCAGCGCGGAAAAGCTGTCATTTCCGGGATTTCATTAACATTTCTTGTTAATTGAGTTTGAATTGTAACTTCGGCATGGAGAACAATGTAAATTTAATATCAAATTTCTTGCGTATACGTCGAAGTGGAGTTTTTCGTTATGCACTTTACTTGCATCATCTTTACCCTAAAACTTCTACAAGCATTCAATCCTTCAAAGTCAAGAGTTTACAAGAAGACAGTCTTTATCTGATGTAAATGAAACCTACCAAAACCTGATTTTACCTGCTCACATCGGAGACATAAAATTTCACGCTAGAAGACGAGCATAACACATCAGACTTATTTGGTATGAACTACTTCTTCCTCAAGTCTCTACAAAGAAAGGAACTTTACTGCTAGCTGTAGGAAACGAAAGAGCGGTTCACAAAGCCGAACCAAAGAAGTTTGTCAACCGTAGGGAGTTCTGTTAACAGCACCTGTGTGCGATAAGCAGAGGTGGAACGGGTCCGTAATTAACCGATACGTAATATCACGAAAGCAGTGATTAGATATAGAGGCCGTCGTGTCCGCGGCGTTTTCGGCAGGAACCAAAATGGTGGAGGAGCCGAGGAGTGTTCGTCGCGGAGCAATAAGGACACGAAGATTGTTCCATAAGCGGAACAACGGGTGAACACAAACAACAGAGACTCTGACCTTCGACGTGTTTGTCAACCTTTTTTTTTTGCAACTCGAGGCACGATACCATAACAGAATTCGGCCATAAACGAGGGCGGCAAACCGTCGAACAGTCGACTAATACCACCAGTTATTGCTCATCTCGGACAACTCGTAAGCCTATTGCTTTTTCAGGCCCCGTTGTCCTTACCTCGATCGAGGCAGGGTTCTATAGGGGCCCACGACGCGCTTAATTGCCCCTTCCGGGTCTTGTCAAGAAGTCCGACGATGCTCGCCGTGTCGTTCGTTGACTAACTCGAGGATCAAGTCCCGGACATTTATATCAATTACTGCGCCAGGGGCCCCGGGGGTTCTTCGCACAAAAGCCAGGTAGGGTGGAACGAGAAGTTTCGGGAACGATTGCCGCGCCCATTGAATGCGCGTGCGGCGGTCAGCATCTTGGGGTGGCAACATGTCCGAAACTATTCTGATGCGTGAGGGCAAAAGCGATGCGCTTCTTGCAGCTTTTGGATGGGAATTTTGGAGCATCTGATAGGGAAATCGTTCCTGGAGTAGGGAAAATCCTTTACTTCGTGACAAGAAGAAAGCGGATCAAGGCACGGCTTATGCTAATTAACTTTGGCAGTGGGTTTTTTAATTGTTTACTGATCAAACACCGGTAAGTGGATAATAGAGGGGACAACAGGTCATTCTTCGGCGCGACTGAGCAAATCCCCCGAAAGCTCGTAAAACCTTCGATTCCTAAATTCACAAACCAAACATTGTTTTTTTTAAGGAAACTATGGCTTAGTGGGAATTCATACTCGCTTCTTATTCTTAAGCATTTGCTTAAGCTCCTGCGTAATTCTTATTGCGAGTAGTGATGGGCACTATCGACTAAAATATATCGACTAAGTCGGTAGTAGCAGACTACTATTTTCAGTCGACTGATATTTTAAACTATCGATTGAATTCTTCGACTAAATTGCGGCAGACTAACTTAACGACTACCCTCTTTTCATTTGAGCCCCTCAATTGACTAATGACGTGAGTCCAAAATTCTGAAAATGAGTTTATTATACAAATAAATAGAATTTAGAATACTTCTATATTAAAAATATACATCATAAGTAAAATGGTTACGGAAAAATCTAGAATAGTGACTCAAGTTTATTATTAATAATATGATTAGCTTACTATTCAAAGAAATTTAATTTTTCCTTTAAGTTATGTTATTCTACTTACTATTCTTTCGCTTTATTTTGTCACCACAAAGCTCTTCTTTTCTTCATTTTATAAAGTATTACACGAAAATTCCATTTGTAAGAAAAGGGACTTAAAACGGTTTCGTCGCCAATCTGCCAACAGTCCTGTACATTACAGATTCTGCTGCAAATCTAACAACAAATGCTGTAATGGTAGATTCTGAAAATCTCGATCAGATTTCGCTATCTGGCTATGTTAACAGTTTTTGTCTAATAATGATTACAGCATGTTATAGTTTTAGTCTAAACGCATACTTTCATGAGTCTTCTCTAATTATAATTTCTTATTTTTCAACCTTTACGAATGGAAAATAAAACTTAGATTGCATCAATTAATTAAACTATCATCGCAACTACAAAGAATATGTGTTATATGTATTATATTTTTGAATACAACAATTTAATACAAATTCTTTATCACGCATTTAGTTCCTTTATATCGATTATATTCTTCTTTATTGTTTTCATCGATTCTTCGATTCTTTACGAAAATAATCGATTATTTTGAACGGAATCGCCCATCCCTAGTGCCCATCGCTAATTGCGAGAGGGGGACTTGAGCAAATGCTTAAGAATAAGTTGCGACAATGAAAACCGCCCTTAGAGAAGAAATCGAGACGCGAACGATGCCTGAGAGAGAAGTAAGTCCCACATTAAGTCCCCACCATTTCTTCGTGATTACGGTAAAGAGTTTCGCCCCATAGTCAGTGACGCGTTTATCTCGCTCACCGGTTTTCCAAACGCAAACGGGTTTATCTCGGGCTCGCTCGAACGGACACGGAAATCCATCTGGCCGCGTTCTCGAGTACCGATTTCCGTTCGCGGCGCGCTGTAATTGGAGGCGGCGAGGAGAGGGCGACGAAAGGGGCAGAGACCGAGGAAGAAAGAGGCGAAGGATCGGTGCGAGCTAGGGGGTACGTTTCTGCGTCCGCGGAGGTGAAAGGGAATCGGAGGTGCGCGGAACGAAGGAGAGAGGAAGGAAGGAAAGGTCGAAGAGAGGGGTCGGTAGCGAGAAGGGTGAGGTATCGGCGCGCGAATAGAGGGGAGCTCGTAACGCGGCTGGTAACGGGGCGATCGTCGATGGGGTGAAAGGGGAGAGCGAGAAGGAGATAAAGAAAGAGAGAGAGAGAGAGTGAGAGAGAGAGAGCGGGACTAGTTGGCTCGTCGGTGTGCTCGGTCTAGTGTGCTAGTGTCGGTACGTACCACCCGGAGGAGGGGAGAAGGGTGGCCAGAAGCGCGCACAGAAGAGAGTGGAGAGAAAAACGACTTGTGCGGGCAGGCAGGCAAGGAAACAAGGCAGCCGTAGCCGAGCAAACCAGGCTGGCAGGCAAGGCAGGCACGGCAGGCTAGGCAGGCTAGGCAGCAGGCTAGGCAGGCGAACAGCCGAGCACGAACGTTGATGCTCGAGGGGGCAGGAGAGACCGCTACCGCCGAGGGAGAAAGATCGCGAAAAAAGAGAGTAAGAGAGAGGGAATGAGGGAGAGAGGGGAATCGAGAAGGGGGAGAAGAGAGGAGTAAAACGAAACGGCAGGCGTGTAGCGTGTGTAGAGCTGGAGGACAGGAGAGAAAGACGGTGGAGGGAGTTCGAAGCGGTGAGCTTGAAAGGGGCGCGCGGCGAAGGGACGCGTAGGGACGCTCGGTGGGGCGGGAGGGGAAAGGGCATATCCCACTCCGAGGGTTTCGGTTTAGTTTGGCGTGAGACGCGGTCCCGGTCGTGTGTTTGCGCGTTCGCTTCGCGTTCGATGTCGTTCATTTCCGCGGCTTAGTACCCGAGAACGCCGTACCGTGTTCCACGGCGCCGTCGTACGGCTCTCGTCGTCGCGTTACAACGTCCACCTCCTCGCCCCTCTCGCCCTGGTGGTGCGTGTGCGTGTGCGTGCGTGCGTCCGAGGAGTTCGGTTTCTCTTCGTTCCTCCTCGCTGTTTTTTTTCTTTCTCCGCGAACGACCGTCTCTCCGGAGTTTGTCCCCCGGGTTCGTCGCGACGGGTCCTTCCGGAACGGAGAAGCGAAATAGGTGAAAGTAAAATCGTGGTCCGCGTCGGTGCGGGAGGCCCCCCTCCGTTTCTCGCCGAATGCCTGCCGGAGGCTGGCCGTTCGTCGTCGAGAATCGTCGCGTTATTGCACGTCGACCACGCGACGACGTACACCCGTTGCCGTGGACACTCCGCGCTCGCCCTGTGTTCTCAACCGAGTCTGAGAACCTCGTCGGCTCCGCGCGATAACAACGGAGTGCGAACTCTTCGCAACAGACGTACAGCAGCGGGACCAGCATGCTCCACTACCATAGAGGATAACGTTCGCCCGAGCTACGATCTTCGCACGCTCGCACGTAAGTGTATATACATCGCACCAACACGCGCACAGGCCACCACCCGATGTACACGTCGCTTACGAGCGTGTGGTACGTGTGTTTATGTGTGTGTGTGTGTGTGTGTGCACGTAGTAGAGAGACCTACTCGCCGGTTGAATGCTGAGAGAAACGACGGAGAGCGAGAGATAGAGAGAGTAAGCGACTGAGGGTGGCGCGAGAGCGAGAGAGACGGAGAGAGCAGTTTCCTCCATCTTTTTCTCCCCCCTTACTCCCTCTCGCTTCCCCATCCCACTCCTCTTTTTCTGTCCCACTCTCCGTCTTTCTCGTTATTACTCTTTTTCCCCTCTCCTCGTTTTATCCTCTCGCACGCGGCACCTCTCTTCGTCGAATCTATTCGCGTCTCGTTCTCGCACACGGCCGATGCTATACAGAGTGTCTCAAAGTTGCTACCCGACTGAAAAAAAATTCTGCCGAAGGCGTGGAACGATGTTTCGTTGCACGAAGCTTTTCGGTGGGATCGATTTTTTTAAATATATCGGAGCTCGTAACGTACAGGGTCGTCCAAACTATGCGATAATGTTTCCGGCGTTGTCTATTTTCCACTTCTTCGATTTTCAAGTGGTTGATTCTGTTTAACCATAATTGGAGCACACAACAATTTCTTCATGAATTCCTAAACTATGTTTCCTTTTTGGAGTAACATAAACTTACAGCTCTTTAACGCTTACTCAGTTATGTGTTCCCTACGTCCAACGAACCGTATCGCAATAACGACTCTATTGTTTTGTTAATTTCTTCACTGTTACAAAGATTGCCTATAACTCGACTTATAATGTTTTCTGAAGGTACTTACAAGGAATAAACCCTAATCTTCATCACTATTCAACTACAGTCACGCCCAAGAAAAATTTAATATACAATACTAAATGCTCTATTGAACTATGAAATTTTAACGTTAACGTTATTATTAGTTACTGCAACCTAGTTACAAGACAAAACGACGTACAGAATTTGAATGTATGTATTGTATTTCCACTGAAGCCTGGAAAGTAAAATTCATATTTCTAATGCAAAGATAGTTCATTGAAAGAAAATCTTCGTTGGAAACAGATAATAAAATAAAACTGAAGTCCATAATACATGTATTAATGTTCAGAACATGTGACTTCAATATTTCGCAAATGAAAACTTGCAAGAAAGTTTTGCTTGAGAATCACGAGATTTAATACCTACAGTTCAAAAGAAAACAGATCTATCATTATGGATGTCTTAACGATTGCGTTTTACTAAAAAATCCATAGTTTACTAATACATTATTCTTTCTGCTCCGAAAGAAACGCTACACAATAGAATGGAACAAACGAGTCTCTATCAAACTATATCAAAGGATTCACTCACGGATTGATAAAATTTCACGCAGGAACCTCAGATTATATACTATATTAGGTTCAATATATTCGTGCAGTTTTAATTCCCATAAAAAGCATAGAAATGTGCAATATAATGGGTTACGATTCGGATGAGTTTTAATGAAGGTTTTAATGAAGGGGGTTTGGAAACTAAAAATAGCTAAAAATAGTAAAAGTAATAATAACAATTTATAGTAAATGAACTTGAACTTATTGGAGAATCTAATATATGGAGAGAACATGTCTATGCTTGCCGGGAAAAAAGTTATTTAAAACTAACAAAGTAACATGCGTTGATTCAATATTTCCATTATTTTTTGTTCCTTTATTCCAAAAATACACAGCAGCGGCCAAAAAATTACAATACCTCGAAAATATTGTTTTCGTAACACAATATAATAAAATTATACTGGATCAAACTATGAAAAATAATTAAAAGACCATGTTAATGTAACTACAAAGCTTGCAATATATCGACGTATTCAACAAACTGTATTTTGAAGCAGTGGAGCAATTTTATTGGCCACTATTGTAGTTTACGTTTATAGAAGAAATCGTTGTGCTTAAAAACACTGTACAATAGAGCGCTCATTACGAGGAAACCCATTGTTCTTTTGTGAAATACTAGTATTTCGTCTTTAGCACAAACATTAATGCTCCAAGTTCGGAAAATCGTTTAATGGTTTTACTTATTTATTAACGAGAAATTTTCGTATTTTTTACGCTTTCACGTATTTCATTTAGAACTATAAAAAAGTGTAATTCTTCTAATTCAGTGAATTCTTGCAGATCATAAAATTCTCCATCGATGTACACATGTAATTAAATTTTTCTATGACTCCAAACGAAATATATGATATTTCACGAAATACAAAAATCGATATCGTTCCGAAACTAGTCCGCAACTGTATATCAATATTAAGAAATGGAATGAGTCATTCTTTTCACTTTTAGTTTATTAGCATACATGATTTGAGAGATTTATAAAATGTAGTTAGCCAGAGAAAAAACACATCAATGTTTCAAAAATATACATTGGCTTCATTCAATGTTCTGTTGATAGAGTCAATAGAACATCTACATGCATGTAATTAAATACTAAATTATAATTAAATGCATCTGTATTCCGAAGAATTACGTTTAACGTTCCTTTTATGCAACTTGGAGTAACAGCTCCAAGGTGGAAACGTTTCTCCCATTTCTTCTGTAAGAATCATTGAACTCCATCAAGCGTTTGTTTTGGAGCGGCCTGTAGTCGCGCGTTTTCTCGTACTCGCGCTACCTCGTCCTCGACGAAATCGCTCGGTACGCGTTCGCGATACGCGCGACGGCGGAATAAACATCGCTGGGTATGGGCAGAGGGTGTTCGACACGGGATCGTCTTGGGGTCCACGTTGGCGAGGCGGTGTGAACGCTTCCGCAGGAAAACGGAGAGAGGAGAGGCGATCGCAGGGCATTGTCGAAAATCGAGGTAACGGTAGGCAAACGGACGGGTCGAGGCACGGGGACAGGATCGAAAGCTTTCCATTGAAAAACTAGTCGCGCCGCTTTCGTCGCGGGGCGTTCGCGTCGCAATCTCGCAACGTCCGTTGCCTACGATACACAAGAAAACGTGTCTCAACTGATTAATCAGCTGGCCGCCTCCGACAACCAGATCGCCGTGAAACGGTGAATACGCGCCGCGGCCGGAGACAATGGGCGGGAAATTCCTCCTGACGGACGAATTTCAGACCACGGGAACCTTTGTCGCGGCCTTCCTCGGCTCTCCGCCCGACGAACATCCTGATTATTCGCCGCGGGAACACCGTAGGGGGGGAGGGAGAACCCGCTGAATAACGAGGTTCGAAGACACACCGTGCCGCACGCGACGCTCGAATATTCGCTCGCGTCGTCTTGCCGCGAAATTTGCAACTCGAAGCCGACGAGTTTCGTCGCGCGCGCCTCGCGGAAAAATGTGATTAGGTAGTCGATCGCGTTCGATTTCGCGGAGTACGAACACGAGAACCGAAGGCCGAATTTTTCTTCCCAGCCGCGTTCCTGTTTTCCACGAACCAGCGTCTCGTTTCTGTTTCCAATTAACACGTATTCGGGAAGGGTCTCGCGAAGCGCCCGGTGTTTTCTCTACCGCCCGGCGTGGAAAGATCGAATATTTCGAGGCGGAAGCGCATTTTTCCTCGACCGACGCGGTCGTGAGAGCAGGATGGCCGATTGAATGCCTTTCTTTCGCGATCTCTGTACACGGTCGCTAAGGTTACTTCGAATCATGGTCTCTTCCAGCCACTAGGGTCGTAGTCTCCCTACTCTCTTTTCTTGGGGTACGAGCGTATATAGAAAGCGACGCGACGAAGAGGGATCGGAGAGAAAGAGAGAGAGACAGAACAGCTGGGGGTCTAATCGGTAACTCACATAATGCGCACGATAAGGCGGCTAAAGTTTCACGAAGGAAAATGAAAGAGCTCGAACGGAAAACGCGTGCGTTCCGTTGAAACAATCACTTATTCTGTTTCTTTTCGCGTATCTTCATCAACACGCACACAATTAGCGGCGATGAAACTTGAGGGAATTTCATATAGCGGATGAAAAAAATCAATTTTTGTTAGCTTAATCTACAGTAATGCGCTTGAAGAACGTAATCCGAAAGTTTCAAGCCAGAATCCAAAGTATTTGTAGAACTACAGTTAATGGAGCAGTGGCTTGTTGACTACGCGCAGTATTATAAAATAACTGAAGTTACGGTAATTGCGGTAATTTTACTGGAGATTTGAATTTTTTGAGGATTATGAAGGGTTACTTTATTCACCCAGAACAGCAGATTAACATTTAACAATTGTAAGTTTTACAAGATTATTAGACAAGAAGATTAGATGCGTTCTTCTCGGAACTAATTTCTTTCGATTGGTGGACACGATTAAACAATAACTATTCAACCCATCTATCTATCTCGGTGTATACAACTACATTCTAGTAAACTATAGTCGATGAATCTACGCGTTTAATGTAAAAAATTAATGTAAACAATTTTTGTTTACAAGCGTCTAGAAATTACCGAAAAAAGACACTTTTGATTTACGAGCACTGCGGTCTTTTTACATTTATACTTTTTACTAGTATGTTTTGTTCATCGACGTAATTCGAAATATAATTTCATAAATAAAGAACATCTCGAAGTGTTTCATTTTAGGAAAAATTGAAAGGACTAGAGTACTCGCTATAACAAAATCTGCAGCCAATATTTATATTGGATAAAATGTTTGTTGCAACTTTAAATAATATTCATACAGTCCCGAAAGTTTCAAAATGATTCCCTTAATAGGTTTTTTGTAATAAAATTGGCAAAAATCGGCTTATTTTTGGCATTCTATAAGGAATTCCGTCCTTAATATTTCCCAGCAGTTCAAGAATTCGGATTTTTTAATGGTTTCGAGTTTTACTCCAAATCGTGTTTAGTAGTTGAAAGTAAGAAGTTTTAAAAGGTTCCGCACACGGTCAATAATATTGATTAATCCCAGTTTGACTTAAACTTGAATCCTAGTTTCTGTTTCTCAATCTCCATATCACTCCTATATTCAGTGTCGACTGCATAGGCTTAATTTTATTTTATTTTACGGGAAAGAATCCCCATTATTAGTGTACAAAATGATAAAAGGTATAAAGCATACAAAAAGAACTTAAAAATTAAAACTACGCAGAAAAATTTAAGCAATTTTGTATATTTACATCCTAAAAGAATTGATAATACTGTCATATGTCAATTGTCAATACACTACATTATAATACCGATAAATATGGACAATATGATTGACCGTGTGCAGTTCGCGTAATCCAATGAATGCACGACGCTTCGAAAGTTCGCGAACCGTCGACGAAATTCGGAAAACGTGAAGAAGACTTCGTGCGACCGAGGAAGTTCGCAATAGTCGATTCAACGACGATTCAAACGATCGTTTCTCCGTCTCATCGGCACTCACGATGCCGCTCGAGAATTTTGCTTCTTACGGGCCGATATAAATAGACGAAGTACTAGGCATTGCAGAACGCCACGGTGTGTATACCTAAGGCGTACCGACTCGCTATCCAAATGGTCCAGCTAATTTCTAACGGGCTAATTGGACTCGATGCGCGTCAAGATATCGTCGTTCGTGCTCGATGGACACCGTCCGCCTTCGACGGAAAAGTCGTCGCTTCCCGGTGTCGCAGGCGAACGAGTCGATCACTGGAAACAGGCCTTTAGGAATCCCTGCGTTTGCGACACGTGTTTCCCACAGGTCGAATAATCTATTAGATTTCAAAGACCAGCATCGCCTTTCCATCGGTTAAAATACGGAAAGCTTCATATTTTTCTGCACAACGAGTATTTGTTGTATATTAATTTCAATGTGCTTTGCTTATTCCGTAACGTTTCTACATAATCTAATTATTTTTTCCATTATCTCGAACTCTGCTGTCATCAGCATTAAATAATCTCGTGTTTACGCGCTTCATGCTAAATTATTATAATACATCTTCATTGCATAATTACATAATGTAAAGGGCGAGATTCAGTTAAACAGCTGTTATTAGATCTACTCCGAAAGAATAATGAAGTTACAATAAGTGTATAGCAAGTACAGTTTCAAATTATTCTGGTCATAAATTAGCTTCCACGAGTTTCGAGCGGAAGTCAATGAAACGTTCGTCCATCGAAGCATTCTACGTAAAGTAACAGGATCTTTGAAACCTTGTTCCAAGATAAAACTACATAAACATCGATAAGAAACTCGCGAATTCGTCGTGTCTACTCTCTTTCTCTCCGCCTTGGTCACGGAACACCATGGCTAGTGATAAGCATTTGAATCTAAACTTCGAAACGATGTGAAATTTTTTAAAACTCTGAAAATTCGAATAGTTTCAAACACGATTCAATGCTTAGAAATGTTAAAAGTCTTGGAAGTCTTGAATCTGTTAAAAATCTTAAAAATCTTGAAACTTTAGATAGATTAGAAAATCGTGAATCGTGAGAATTCCAATGAGCTCTTACATGCTCTATTTATCATATTACGTTATGTACAATATTACATTAAATGCGATTTACCTACAAAAATTATTATTGTTTAATCAATAAGATGTTTAAGTATAATTGATAATCTACACTTTCTGTACATATATTACATTATACATATGTATACAATGTTATACGTATGAAATTTAAATACGATTATGTTTGTAAAATAATATAATAATTGGCACAATCAATGGAAAATGTTTTTCATTCTGTCATATTCCTTTCTTTATTACCTAAATATCATTTGTAATATGCATGCATTGCAAGCTATAAAAACGAATAATACAAATAAATGTGTAAAATATCAGATATTCATCAAGCTTTCAAAATCTATCGGAACTCCCACAATTCAAAATTGTCTAATCTATCTAAAGTTTAAAGACTTCCAACACATTCATGACTTTCAAGACTTCCAAGTCGCAAATTGTGTTCGAAACGATTCGAATTTTTCGTCATACGTTTGGATTCGAAGCGATTCGAAGTGATTGAAATCCCCATCACTGACCATGGCGCTCGTAGATTCGTCGTGACAGCGAGTCAACGCGTGACGTTAGGAATTGAGCATAGTTCTTGTGCCACTCCTCCGTGCTTGATCCATCGGTTCGACCTCGTCGGCATCAATGAACCCCGACGCATTCGCGCCTCGATGCCCGGTGATCGTCGTCGAAACGAGTCGCGTCGAGGGCTAATTTACCGTGCGAAACGATAATCAGGAACGAAGTCTGGACTGTTATCCGTAGCACTCGGCGAAATACCGCGATATTCGATCAATACCCGGCAGGTATATTCGATTGGATACCGTGCACACGCGTCCCCGTGGTCGCGTGTAACTCGAAGGGCTGCTGTTTGGCGGTTTCGTCGCACAGCGCAGAACGGAAAAACGGAAAGGACACAATCCCCAGCCGCGGGGAGGACGAGGATAAAACGCCACCCGTCTACCTACGGGTGGTTGGATCCCCGATGGAGGGGGGTCGAGAACCAGGCAACGGGATTCTAGCTACCTGAGAAACCTTCGGGAAAGTGGGCTAAACACCGTGACACACCGCCTAACCGTTTTGCAATGCTCGATCCATTCCTCTGTCAGACTTGCGAATTATCGTCGCGGGTCGTGTTAGGAATCGGACAGCAACTTTTGTAAAACTTTGCGAATGACACGAATTTAACGCGGTGGCGACGAAAACTGATGCTAAGGATTGTTTATACGAATGGCATTAAGTTGATTAGAAAAGAGTTTCTATTGATCTACGCTCCCGCTCTTTGATAGTAATATACCCTTAGGTTCATTTAATTCTTTGTAAAAGATAAACGTCGTATATGTACTTTGCACAGAACCTAACTACTCCACTGAGGCTACAATGATGAACTTTTTGTCACCGTTCGTTGCTGCATGTTTCAAAACATATCTAAACTGAAATCTATATTGAAACAACAATGAGGAACAAGGTTTGTGACGTTGACACCCCAAAATGTTAATTTTTGTAAAGTACGGATATTATTTCTTTGCTCACATTTGTCCAAACAAAATATTCATTTGTCTAACTCATAAAAAAGATATGACAAAATTAAGAAACTTGTAACATCAGCACCCCCACTAATATTTTTTATTGATTTGTACGTGGTATCCGATTGTCCGTGATTTGTCCACTTGAAATGTCTCAAAACTTGAGACATCAAAACCCCAACAAATATTTTTTATTAATTTGTAAGATGTCAAATTGTTTAATTTCGTCAAATCTAGACTGCGGATTTTTATGCATTTATGACACTTCTAAATGCACAAAAAATCCAACGAGACTGTTGAAAAGTGATAGAATATAAAAAATACAATGTTTAGTTGAATTTGAAGATTTTAAGATTTCATGTTGTAAATTTCACGATATCAAGTTTTAGAGATTTTCAGAATTAAAATTAAAGATTTGAAGGTTTAAAGTTTGAGATTTGAAAATTTTAAGTTTGAGGGATTTCTCAGTTCTTATCAAACTAAAGTTAGAAGTTTAAGGATTTAAAGTTGGAAATTTGAAGTTCTGTAGTTAGAAAATTTGGAGATTTCAAGATTCTTCAAAGTTAAAATTGAAGATTTGAAGGTTTCAAGTTGGAGATAAGAAAATTTTAAGTTGAACAGTTGTAAAGTTGAGATTAAGGATTTAAAGCATAGTGAGTTTTTAAATTTCTTCCTCTAGATTTTCTATGCTTCTTCAAATTTGTTCAACAATTTCTGAAGACTTCAAATTCCAAATTTATAGATTTTTTAAAGGCATCATAGCATTTAACATAACATATTTTTAAGTTATTTTGAGTATTGTATGAGCCAGCAGCTGATATTCTGCAGACATTGACAGTGTTTGAAATATTAAAATCTACTTGATATCATGACCCTCTACTCGGAATGATTTCCTGTGAGACTGACGATTTTTGTGGTGTATTGAAATTAACGATCGATAGTGACGAATGTTTTTGTAGAACCAAATATTCCAAAGGTTGAAATTATCCTCAAGGAATGTCCCAAAGTATCGATAGATCGTTCGTCTCCTTTGAACTTTGAACAAAGCACAGGCTCCAGAGAATTCGTAAACAGTCGCGACATAAATGAGATACGTCGGTTAAATATGGATGTAAATATGGATTTTCGCTAGACTGCCAGTCGTTACAACTGGACGCAACGTCCAATATATGTATATAACATTTTTCAATATACATGTGATCTACTGCATTTGTTTTTGATAGTTCATCGGGATATTGACTTATCCAATCTATCCCTAGATTCACTTAGGTGCTGTTTACAACGTAATATATAATTACCAATACTTTTTATTCTTCTCACTGTACTCATTTTGTTTCTGTTTTTCTTTACCAAAGGATTCTTCCCGTAAATAAATAAATAAAAATATTTGTGTATTGTATGTGTTGGACGCGTTCAGTCGCGACGATTAGCAGTCATAACGAAAACACACCTTAAGTAAGTCCGATAAGAAACGGCCTGGTAAAACGGACCGATTGTTCCAGAAAACGCGAAGCCACCGGCTCGCTTTTCCACGGACCGAGAGTTTTCTTGCGCTCGAAGCCTGCGGCGCGGCAAGGCAAAAGAGAGCGGGTCTCTTTCTTCGCGTTGCGGTTTTCCATGGGATTACACAGGGCCGTGTTTCTCGTTGCAGGCACCATCGCCACGGACGGTTCAGTTCCACAATAAGAAAAATGTCGGGAGTGGGCAAAAGGACGTACCTCCGCGAGGTGAATCCCTATCTCATTTGCCCGCTGTGCAGAGGATACCTCATAGACGCGACCACCGTCGTCGAGTGTTTGCATTCGTGTAAGTAAATTGAATCGGACACAGAAGGGGGGGGGGGAGGATTGCGCTCCGCCGGAACGAACGGATAATGATACCCCGGCTTTTTTTTGTCGGTCAGTTTGCAGAAGCTGCATTTTGAAACACCTCAACACCGAGGCCCATTGTCCCTCCTGCAAGCATGTGCTCAACAAAGCAAAGCCGAACATCAAGTAAGTTTGCCTTGCTGCCTGCGTTTTCGCGGATTCGATTCTCGGCCGTTTCAGGGATCACTTTAGATCCTTTTTACTTACATGTTCTCGGTATTTTAGAGCCGACAAGGCGTTGCAGGATATCGTTTACAAGTTGGTTCCGGGGCTGTATCATAAGGAGATGCGCAAGAGAAGGGAGTTCTATAAGAGGCATCCCGAACACGGTAATATTTTTAGCGCATAGCGTTTGTATGTCGACTAAATCTTTGCAACTGATTTGGAGATATTTTCTACTTTTTACTTCTGCGAAACTTATATTCAATTTTTTGTTTAGCGGACTTCGCGACTCCAGAGCAACGAGGGGAAGACGTGAGCGGGAGGCTGATTTTCGCCCCGGAGGACGCGGTCAGTTTAAGTTTAGAGTACCTCCCACCCGGGGCAGACCCGTTGACTATCCTCCTTAGTACAAACGACGACACTTCGACCGGGCCCAACAACCAAAACAACGCCAGCAGTAACAGGCGGTACCTGCAATGCCCCGCGCTGGTGACCATAGCGCACCTCAAAAAATTCCTAGCCTTGAAGTACAGCGTCGACATGACGAGGTACGCCATCGAGATTTGTCACCGACGCGCTCCGCTTCCGGAACACTGGACCCTCATGGACGTCGCATACATATACGCGTGGAAAAGGGTACGTCAATCGATATTTAGTGATGAGATTTTAATCACTTCGAATCGCTTCGAATCGTTTGGAACACCACTCGAAACTTACAATTAGAGCTCTTGAAAGATTTGAAAGGCCTTGATAGTCTTGAAAGTCTTGGAGAAGTCTTTATTTATTTATTTTACGGGAAAGAATTCCCATTAGGGTACAAAATGAAAGAGGTATAAAGCGTATACAAAAAACTTAAGAGGACACTCCAGTTAAAATTTAAAAAAAAATCCGTTTTCTTCTCTTGCAAATTTTCATAATATAACATCCCGAAAACATTCTGTGAAAGTTTCAGTTCAAAATTCGTAACAGTATAGATTCTACTGGCACATAACCGATTCAAACTCCGAACGCTGATAAAAGTTGAGCGTCGTACTTGCAAGCGCGTCAAAAGAGGCACGCATTAAAAAAAATATACAAAAAGTAGGGTTGGAAGGCGAATATGAAGGGGTAGAAGAGATTTTATATGGTGTAGGAATAGCTGACTAAAGGCAAATATCAAACTAAAAACTTTGAATACGTTTTTCTCGAAACATGACTTTTTGAAACGGTGACCATGATTTCAGAAAATCTGATGAACCCATTCCAAAAGAGCTTGAGACGTTTGATTCGTAATTGAACTCGATATCGTATCATCGACAAACATCATTTTTGAAGCACACGTTCTTGTTCTATCTGCATTCTCATGCGTAAAATGACCCGTTTTTTTTTGCATTATTAAGATTGAATATACTCCAATCATCGTAATTTTAGTGTTTTGCCGCGAATGTAGATAAGGTGATAGCCATTGATATAAATTTGAAGGAACCTTTTAAATTTTTGCTTTCAGACTATTCTGTGACCAAATTTTATGACTACCGTTTAGGCATTTATTTTTTGCCAGGGTTGCACTAAGCACCACCTAAAAAATGTACCAATAGCGTGAAATTGACACAAAAATTTGTTTAAATATCCTAAACAATGTATTAATAAAAGCAGACAAAATTTTTTACGATATATTTTAAGCTCCTTTTTTTTAATTCATAAAAGTCTCATATTTTTTAAACGTTTTGACCGAAGAGTCACCTTAAAAGTTAAAGCTACGCAGGAAAATTTATGTAATTTTATGCATTTGCGTACTAAACGAATTAATAGAGCCACAGAACAGGTCTTGAACGTCTTGAAATACTAAATACATAGATTAGAAAGTCGTGAATCGTCGGAGTTCCGACAAATATTTAAAGCGTGATGAGTATTTGATATCTTACACGCTTTTTGATTGCTTCTTTTACTTCCAAGACTTCCAGGACTTTCAAAACTGTCAAAACCGCTCAAGATCGTTCAAGACATTCAAGACTTTCAAGAATTCTAATCGTTTCGAAGTTTAGATTCAAATGCCCATCACTATCGATACTGCATTTTACCGTTTTCCAGACTATGTGACATTAAAAAATCGTCGTTTCAGAACGCGCCGATGCGGTTTTTCTATCGAGTAGCATTGGAGGAGCAGAGATTGGAAGCACCCCCGCACGACAGACCTTCCACGCCCGGTTTGGGCGCGAGTTTGCCTCCAATCGACGCCACCATCACCACGAGAGACAGCACCGAGGCGGAAGAAGCTCGGAACGACACGGAAACTAGAGCTCCGGTCGAGCGGTCCAACGATCGCAAGGAGAGGTCGAAGTTTGACGGTCCGTGCAAAGTTTCCAAAGAGAAGACGCCGCTTGTGGAAGAACGGAAGTCTTCGGCGGAGACGAAGAAAGTCGAGGCGAAAGCGGAGGAACCGGCGAGCAGCGTAGCGACGTTAACAACCGTCACGTCGACGACTGTTTCGGTCCCGATATCGAACACGACGATGTCGACGGCACCGAACACGGTCCCGTCGACCGCCTCAAACAACGAGACGAACAAGCAGATGAAAACACCTATCAAGATACTGAAGAATCCCGACGGGAGGTACGAAGTGCTCAGGAGCCCGTCTCTCACGTGGAACGCGAAGGAACAGAACACCTTAAATACGGAAACGAAGTCCTCTAGCCCCGAGTTCAGCGTCGTCAGTATCGGAGGCGGGCAGAACTCGAACGGAGTGAAAATCACGCTGAAGCAGTGTCCGCCGACCCACAATACCAGTCCCACAAAGCCTAAAGTCATTAGCAACGTGCTGCTGCACTCTGGTCACCCAGAGAAAGATTCCCCAAGCGCTTTGGTGATGCAACAGCTTCAGAGAGATAGGGAGAAGCAGGAGAAACAACGACGCAGAGTCACGTTCGTGGAGCGATCCCCTACTGAAAAGAGCGCGAGCAACGTGCTAAAGACGACGCCCAAGAAGCCTGGGGAGCAGCAGGACAAGAAACAGTTCCTGCATGGCTTCCAGCTCACTGCCAGAGAATCGAGTTCCAACGCGCAGACGGATTCAAGTGTTAAAACTACCGAGGCTAACGCCAGCAACAAGTTGAGCGACGCACAAAGCAAAAGCAACAATGTAACAAAGAAGGAGCAAGAAAGCGTCGCGGCGGAAGCGACGGGCAACGCGGAGGGACCGAACAAGAGCAACGCCGAAAACGCTAGTGCAAATGTAACGGGAAACGTTTCCAATGCTGGCAAACGCGTCGCAACAATGGGAGGAATCAACGGGAACACGCGAGTGACCGCGAACAAACAGTGCAGTGAGGTGGATGCGCGTGCATTTAGTTACGCGAAGAGTTCAGCCGCGACTGTGAATATTAATGCGAAAAGCAATCCAACGAAGGTTGACGTTTATACGTTCTCCAACGAACCGCCGGTGGTTCCGGCGGGAGCAGTGAAGCGGAAGTGCCCGCCTGGGTTGCCTATCTTCGATGTGAAACGGAAAAAGCAACAACAGGTTCAGACTCAAGCTCCGAAGAAACAGACTCCTGTTTCCACGTCTTCTCTCATTCCTACTTCTACGCATACTTCTTCTGCTACAATGCCTGTGCAGAGCAACGCGAAATCGCCGCGGAAGCTTGCGACCGAACACGTTATTCCTGCCAAGAGACCGGTGAACTTGATCGGAGAGGCTGGACCCAGCAGAGTTCCTGCGACGCAAAGCTCCAAGCCTCCGACCAGCCCGATGCTCTCAAACGACACGAGAAATATTCTAGACGGCTGCGGGTTGAATATCCCGGCGAGCCTCAGCATAACTCTCACCGCGCCCAAATCTCCAGGAAACAATGGAAATTTCGTAAAACCTAACGACTTTAAAGATAGTAGAAAGAACACGCTAGGGAAAGTGAGTCCGAGTATCACACTGAACGACAGGTCAGTCGATCCGCGGGTTCTGAAAGCTCTGAAGGCTGGTCAGATAAGGATGCCAGCACCGCCGAAGCCGAGGCAGACTAAGCAACCGGAAAGAGAAGCTACACAGCAGAGACCACCGCCTCCTAGCAAGAGAAAACGCGAGCAGGAGTCGAGGGAAATCCTGGACCTCAGCGGAGGGAAGAAGGTAGACATGCATCCGCTGAGAATACCGCAGCCGGTGACGAAACTCAAGACGAAGACACCGGTCAGGGATAATGTGCCTAACATTGGGGATCAGGGGCAAGTGGTGACTCTCATGGGTGGTCACAGATATTACAGAGCACCTCCTGGGTCCCTGACTCCGGCTGCCCATCGGGTCAGCGATTGTCCCATTTCTACTTCATCGCGCGCACCGGTTTACGCGCCTGGACTGTCGAGTCCTATGAGCAACAGTCGATCGAACGCGAATCTGTCGTCCGTTTTCCCGAGTCTGCAGAGTCTCTATGCTCTGAGCCAAGCGCCGAATCTGCAGCAGTTTCAGATGGACGCGAGACTCAGGCTGCCGCGACCCACCGAAGTGAACTCCTCGGGAATCGGTACCACAGATAATAGAAACATGAGCAACAATCTGTCCGGCAAGAGTCATCTAGCCGCGCAATGCGCACCAGTGAAACCGGCCAGATCCTCGGTCGCCCCTCTCGCCGTTCCAATCGCCAAGCAACAGCAACCGAACGAGAGATCGTCGTCCGCATGTTCGTGCAGACCTCCGACGAACGAAACTAGCAAAACGCCCACGTTTCGAGGCAACGAAACCCTGGACTCCACTGACGGTGGTCAACAATTGTCCGTCCAAACTAAATATTCGCCTACTAGGGACAGCAACAATCGATACTCGCCGCGAGGCGGCTCCAACAGGAGTGTAAACAGCGAGGATAAAGCGTCTACCGAAGGTGTTCGCGAAGCTAATTCTGAGACCAACGAATCCAGAAAGGAGCCAAACTCGCGCCAGACTCCTCACCGAGAAGCTGCTAGCCCCAGAGTGTCTTCCACGGCTTCGCCGTCGCCACCTCCAGGAGACACCAACGCGAACGCAAATAACGACAACGACGTGCCAGCGTCGAG
The DNA here is from genome assembly GCA_030770465.2 of Perdita meconis. NCBI lineage: Eukaryota > Metazoa > Arthropoda > Insecta > Hymenoptera > Andrenidae > Perdita > Perdita meconis. The sequence continues at coordinate 7,964,361 of JASKOS020000004.1, forward strand.
CCCGACGAAGAGCATCGCCGGTCCTGAAGTGTCCAGCAGTAAATCGCCCGCCAGTCCGGATTCTAGCTCCGTGACGATCGAGAGCTCCTCCACTAAAACCTCTTCCGCTGTGGAGCAAGGATTCTCATCCCCGTCGGAAGGCTTGAAATCCTCCGACGAGAAACTATTGAGTACCCTAATAGCCAAACCCGATCGAGCAGATCCTGCTCAAAGTTGCACCAGCATGTATTGTGAAACTACGGAGAGAATTGATTGGCAGACAGTTGGCAGACTGTCGGCCGAAATGGAACACATCATGTTGCATTGTGCTACATAACCTGACGGTGACAGGCCTGACCGGCAACTAACGGCATGCAGATACAGGGTGTAACAAAAATGTTGAAGATCCTTGTGAGGAATGATTCCTGAGGTGATATTAAACTTCTTTTTTCTAAAGCAAAAATGGTGGAGCTTTTTAACAAAATATTAACTTTACAGCTACTCACAGCTGTACTCCCCGCGCCGAAAATCTTCAAGTGTATTCGCGTTTTGATTGGTCGAGGGGTTTTGTCAAGGATATTTTCAAATCAACCCCTTGAAGGGCTTACAACATTTTTGTTACACCCTGTATAATACATGCCTGTAGATCTGCCGTCAGATCTGATGAAATCTGTCGTAGTCTGCAAAGCTACTACCGGCAGATTGTTTATAGGGTATCTGAATCTATAACGGTATATATTCATGAACAGGATACCGAAAGCTATCAGTGTCCAGAGTTTCAATTAAATCAGAAACCCGAAGGTCTTACACTCTCCTTGTAAGCAAGATGCAGCCTAGGGCGGCAAATTTTGAGCGAAAGAAACTGAAAAAGATAGTAAAATGTTTTTGCCTATAGCGTTTTTATTTTTTTCGTTGATTTCGTTCTAAAATAACATGTTTCGTATGACTAAAATAGGAAAGGGTGGCAGACGCTTGTTAGCTTAGGGGGGTCAACTTTTCAAATCCGTCCCTGCCTGCACCTAAAGGTAGAAACACTAATGTCACGACACATGAAAGCAATTGCATATATGTATTGAGTATTGGTGTATACATATGTATGTACTCTCATATACAGGGTAATATCACATGATTACACGTGACGTGGTAATAGTGTGTTTCTACCTTAATAGTGTGCCTTCACATTTAAATAAGTTGTAAAAAAACCTTTAAGAAATACCTCTAAAAAAATACGAGAAACATTTTTCTTAATTAACTTAGATTATTGAATTTAATGAAGAAAAAATGTTTTCCTTTTATTGCTAGAGGTATTCCTTTTTTACAATTGATTTAAATGTAAAGCAGTAGCATAGCTAGGGAGGGGCGGAATGAGCGGTTCTCCCCGGCTCTTTTCGCGTAAGTCACAATTTCATTTTTCAATAAAATGTAAATATAACAAAAGATGATGACAATATAAGTAGAACAAAAGCGTTACATTAAACATTTCTCCATGATAGTATAATTGAAGTTTAGAATAAAACAACGTGACACATGGTATTATTGCATATACTGTAGTGACTGCATCTCAGCAGTGATAGCGCACAATCAGTACAACTTAACAAACATGACTCCACTTTTGCCTTTGAAACATGTTACAATGCCTGATTTATCATTAGCTTTTGTAATCTATTACCTAGTTACATTATCGATCGTTAACGTAACTCAAAAATTATTGTTTTGATTTTTAGTACGTATACATATTGAAAGGGGAAAATTAAGGCAAATATAGGGGCCGCCGTGGGCGGCAAAAAGCTACGCCACTGATGTAAAGGCACATTGATAGGTTCAGGCTCACTATGTAATAGGAACCAGTACCCTACGGCGTGTTTCATAGCGAGCGGACAAATCGAATAGAAAGAATCGAAAAACTAAATTTTTCATTTCGACAATATCCTTAATCAGAGGATAAAATATTTGGGAAGAACTATATCTCGCAAATGAAGCGTTCATCCACAAAAAAGTTGTTAAAGTTTTGACGTCTGTTTTATATTTCCGCACTGGCTGAATTGGTGCAAAGTGAACCGTTTGCTATCTCCTTCCGTTTTGTGAAATAAAAGAAGATAACGATTGGTTCGTTGTGCACTAATGCAGCCAGTGCAGAAATAAAAAACAGACCTTTGGTCGATCGAGTAACGCGACTATTGTAAGAAAAGAGACAGGGGAGAGATAACTGCACAAAATATTTTTAACTCAAACGTTAACAATTTTTTTGCTCCCGGTACATTTTCGATCTATCTCTGAGTGTAAAACCACTCGATATGAAACGCTCTGTGTAGAATACGGCGCACGTGCCATGCAGAATACAGGGAGAAAAATACACAGCACAGACGCTGAAGATTTTATTTTTTCAAATTTTTTAAGAACACAAGCATCCTTCGAGAGATCTAAACCTACATGTAGTCGAGTCGACTACGTTCACGGTAACGTTCCATGTTTCTTGATTCACTATGAATTTTTTTAGACACTGACGTATCAATGCGATACGATTTTCGATGCTTGATACGATCGGTTCGCGCGATCTTGCATTTTTGACGTGGAAAATTGTTCCTACCTCGTCCACTGTAATCGCGTACAGTACCTCGCATCATGCTATAGTTTGTCCCAATTCAACTGACTACTATTTTGCTTCGTCTATCGAACCGCTTAATGATTTATCGTCTTTCGAACGCTACAGCTAATCACACGAGCACAGAGTTGAATCGGTACAACCATTAAATTTTATTATACTCCGAGTCAACTCAATTGGTCGTTCAAGGCCGCTGTTTTCGTTAATTTTTTCGGAGGAGAATTAACCTACGAAATATTATGTGTGTAGAAGTAGAAGTCTTAGTGTTCACGAAAAATACTGTCGTGGAAGTTTCACTGCCATTAAACTAGGAGAGGAAAATGTGACCTTGAACGGCCGATTAAGTTGACCCGAAGTGTAGTCGACGGCACATTTAATTTTCTTCCTACCGCGTCTATCGTTGTAACTTGTAAGTCATGTACGTAAGAGGAAACACAGGGACCGAAATCGAAGGAGAAAGAAATCTAAATGATGAAAAAAGCTAGAACGCAATTGTCTGTGCGACTTACGATTGATATTGCTATCGCTGCTATTGTTAGATCTTTATTTACTTTTTTTGCGTTACGTTTCACTATGAGTTACTAATGTGTACGGTGTATGATAATTGTTACGTTATGCGACTGTATTATATTACACGTGTATTATTTCTTGATTTGTATATATTTATGATTATACACCTTAGTATGTCATTCAACGCGAGATGCGCGCAAAATCCTATTACTCTGTAAGCTCGAGGAACGTTTTATTCAAATCGATCGGTAATTTTCGTGTACGAGTAACCAACCGCCAAACATTTTTGGTATACAATTGCATCGAGTGCATCGTTACGATCTATGAATATTTGTTTTGAAGTGACGGAGGAAAACTGGCATGTAATGATGAACGAAGGAATATATCATTATATACTTAAATAAAATGTGGAAATATTTTTTCTCTATTCTTCTCGTGTCGAAAATTGCGATACAGAAAATTGAAAAATGTCGACAGCAATAGTAAAATTTCCATTCGAATTTTTCTGTTGCATAATACAAATTAGAAAACTCAAACTCACCAAACATGTGAAGCATGTTGTCGTCGTAAAATAGTTTCATACGTCATTGGCAGGATCGAAGCCTCTGTAACATGGAAATTATTACTGTCACTGAGAATTGACTTCGTCTTTGTCTCGATACTTCGAAAATTGCAAACTTGTCGCAACCTGCTCGGAGCATTACCAGTATTAAACTTATTTTCAAGCTTAAAACCGTACCAAAACTGCTCTAATATTTAGTGCTTTTTTTATTTTTTTACCTTTAACTGCATTTAATCGTGTTTAAGCAACTTTTGTACGACGAAATTAAACCGAGCACTGCTTCTAACTTGATATTCAAATTGTTGGAAGTGATCGTTAACTCGCGCGCTTTGATGTTCTGAAAGTCACTCGTTCGAACCTCTACTTCTTAATGGTTGCTTTACATGAAGCCAATGAAACAGTTTTAAAGAGGAATTAAAAAAGTAATAAGTACAACATTAAATCACAGTTTTCGCTTTACTAAAAATATTAAATGTAAAATATGTAAAAAGAAAAAATATTTTTCATACCATATGATCATAAGTAAACTGATAAAAACCAAAACAACCGAGCATTTTTAAAGCTGACAGCAGCGCCATTGCAAACGACCGGATCAAATAAGAAGCAAAACCGAAGTATAACGTGCATAACTTCAAGGTTATGGTTCGGACTTGCGTTCATTGCGTTGCTCGAGGAAATGAAAGGTTAACTTGTCGTGTGATAAGTGTTCATTTAGACTCTGCGAGCTAAAATGAGCAGTACGAAGGAAAATTCGGCGCCAACGAAAAACACAGCCACAGGAAACGCGAAACCGTATGGAAAGATTGTGTTAACATTACAAAATTGTCTGTTACCCGAGGAGAAGCTTAATTCGACGCCGTCTCATTTAGATGGACTAGACGCAGAAACCGAAACGGATTTACGAATACTAGGATGCGAGCTAATACAAACAGCCGGTATTCTTTTAAAATTACCACAGGTTTGTAATCTTTATTCGGTGGATACAAAATGTTTATGAACGACATAACCTCTATAACCTCTTCTATAACCTTTCTGCACCACGTAATTCATCGTTTCCTTATTTTTTGCTGCAGGTTGCAATGGCCACGGGACAAGTAATATTCCAACGATTTTATTATAGTAAATCGTTAGTTAGGCATAATATGGAAACAACCGCAATGGGCTGTGTTTGTTTAGCTAGTAAAATTGAGGAAGCACCTAGACGCATCAGGGATGTCATAAACGTTTTTAATCATATAAAGCAAGTATCCAGCCAAAAGTAAGTACCATTTATTATTAAGATACTGATACTTAATTGCTGACCATATTCTAATTATATATGGAAATAATTAATGTATAACTATAATAACTAACATCTGTTTGCAATTTTTATTTCAGACCAATACAACCAGTAATATTAGATCAGAATTATGTGGCTTTAAAAAATCAAGTCATTAAATCAGAGAGAAGAGTTTTGAAAGAATTAGGCTTCTGCGTTCACGTGAAGCATCCTCACAAAATTATTGTGATGTATTTGCAAGTATTAGGATACGAGAAGAATCGAGCATTAATGCAACAGTGTTGGAATTACATGAACGACTCGCTAAGGTCTGATGTATTCTTGAGATATCAGCCAGAGACCATTGCTTGCGCATGTGTCTACTTAGGAGCCAGGCAACTGCAGCTTCCGTTGCCTGCTTCGCCTCCCTGGTTTGCTCTTTTTAAAGTTACTGAATCAGCCATCAGAGATGTTTGCCGTCGTATATTACGACTCTATTACCGGCCTCGCGTTAAGCCAGAGCAATTGGAGAAACGTGTAGAGGAGCTTCGTCGGCAATACGAGGAAGCAAGGACGAAAGCAAGAGGAGGAGACGTTGATAGTCATACGCCGAGTCCACCACTGCCTAAGCATCATAACGCTTGGGGTGGGTTCATCAGTCGCAGCGGCACGCACGCGGCACCCGAAAGAACCAAATCTCCCAGGTAAATAATATTCAAAGGTATCTTACATCGATCGTATTTCGTACACGATTTGTGTGAAATATTATCTTTTCTTCAGACGATCGAAATCTCCGAGCACCTCACCATCTAGAGGGGAAGGAACGAAGCATTCCAAGAGAAAGAAACACAGTAGAAGCAGATCTCGCAGTCATAGCCACGGACGTTCGCGGAAACCGAAGAAAGCACAAAGAAGACGATCTGGGAGTCATAAATCGTCGCGCAGTCGTTATAGATCGCGCAGTCGATCCCGGGATAGAGACGTAGAAAAGTCGAGCAAACATCGCAGCAAACACAGACGACATTGAACCATTCAGTGCATAAAAAAATTGTTTCGTATTGCAACAAACAGAAATACTGCGATCGCGTTAGCAGATCGAGTTGTAACATAATACGGGGCCTTTTTACCTCTGTTAATTAATATACAACTTAAATAGGAGAAATTAATTTTTATGGTACATATCTTGAGTTAATTTAAACAACTAATTATAGGTTTGAAATTCATAAAATTAGTACCTTGCAAAAAAAAAAATGGTACATTTTCGGGAAATATTACAATAATACTTAAAAAGGAGTGTATTTAATACAAATGCAATTTGAAAATAAAGTTTTATATTCATGTATTGCCTTGTATCATTTTATAATATCCAGCAGGGGGAGCTCTTTTCTTTTCAGTGACGAGTACAGCTGAAAAGTCTAGCGTTGATAACTGCGGTAGGATATGAACGATAAATCCTCTGTAATATTGGAGATTTTCCATGGGATTTCCATGTAACGTTAAAGATTTAAGATTTCGTAGGTTTTTTAATTTCAAAACTTCATTGATGTTCGATATGTTGTTACCATGTAAATAAAGAATTTTTAAATTCACATATTTTACGATGTCGTTCCCAATACTCTTTAGCTCGTTAAAAGAAAAATCGAGCCAGCTAAGATGCACTGGATTATCAAGAACTTTCTGTACGAAATTTTCAAATCCGTCCATTGAGGTAAGAGAATTGTTGCTTAGCCATAACGAACACGTTACGAAATGATCTGTTGGGGTTCGTATTGGAACTTTACCCGTTCGTGTTGATTGAGGGCGCTTATTTGCCAAGTCTCTTGTAATGAAGGGTCAATTTTTAGTATCATTCTTTCTTTGTCAGAAAAATATTATCTACATAGTTATAACCTTTTCGGTGCTAAACTTCGACATTTATAAATCGCTAAGCGTATTCATTGATTGTTTCTATGAATTGAAAATCCGCAACACCGAAAAGATTACGGTGATTATTATTCAAATAACGAAAGTATTATTGTGAATTAACGTACCATCCATAGTGGTCGCATTTTTAAATGACAAATCCAACGGAGCAGCTATTATCATCTCTTGCTGTTCATTTCGTTTGTAATCGGAATATGAATCTTCGTATGGCTGATCATTATTATTGTCCATTTCGGTAAGTGTTATTCGTTATTTAACGATTGTTTCATCGAAATTAATTACTAATTTCCAATATTATCATCTCAATTTTTTCATCTCCACTTAAAACTGCCAGCATAATCATTTTTCCAAATCATACAGATAGTCACTTATCCTTATACAATAGTTGATGTATACATTTGTAATTTGTTATAAGAAATTTACCGCGGGCTTTCTTTAAAAATTCAAAATTCAATTTAGTGAGTATGTTTGAATGTGTTTTTGAACACTTCGTGCTAATTGAGTGCCACCTAGAACATTCGTCTGAAGTTTGTTAATTCTTTGGCGCCACTTTTAGCCTTTCTACTGTTCACGTGTTCGCTGACATAAAATTGTAAACTGCTAACGGCGGTAATCGGAATTAGAAATTTCATTTTGATCTTTGTAAACTTATTTATATCTGTATCGAAAATGCCGCGAACAAAGCATAATCGAAAACCAAAACAGGAACAGCAATCCTCGGAGGAGAGTGATTTATTAGTTCGAGATTTTGAACGACAGGCGCAATTAAGAATGTCGAAAGTCGAGGCGGAAGCGAAACTGGCAATAAAAAGTCTCGAAACGTTTATTGACGTTACTTTATCACGGCTCCCAGAGGAGATTCGACAAATGACTCTTGGTGAGATACTCAGTTACGAAATTGACGGCCAGAAGGAGAATTGCAACGAAGTTTCGTCGTCCGTTGACGACTGCTCATTGCCGTCGGCCCCAGCGACGGTAAAAGGGAAAACGACCGCGAACAGGATCACAGTTGCGTCCGATGATGGATACGTGACCGAGGGAGTCGCAACAACACGTGCCTCCAGAGCGACAAAAGTTGTAGAGCCAACACCGAACAGGAGAACTCGAAGCAGTTCTAGGAACAATCGTACAAAGCTTAGCGAAATCAATAACGAGACCGTGAAGAAGATGAAAAAGGGGCACAAGCAGTCGATGAAATTTGACAAATTCAAAACTCCTGCATCTCTGAAACCTCAAGGCACGGAATATGGTCTGGTGACTCCGAAAATCAAACCCAATACGCCTCTGAATGTACTAAGGCGGCCACGACAAGGAGAAATGGTTCTCAGTATGCAGGGTAGTCCCTTGTTGGTTTCTGCAGTCATCCAAGAAGATACTGCCAATATTAATGTTCCTTTACGCAACGGCAATGTTATATCGTTGCTACCTAACGACGGACTACGTAAATCGCACATTCCTTCGTTAGATCCAGAAACAATGCGACAACTAGAAACACTGAAGAGTCACATTGAAAAAGTCATCTCAGCCAACTAGATGTAGGAAATTTGGTGGGATAGATTTTTCAAGGATGTATTTTATATTATAATTGTTATGTGTGCCGATTGAATGATTGAAGTGAATGGAGTAGCATGTTCATTTGATATTTGAGCAGCGTTTGCTGCTATTTATACCTTATGATAATAACTTGTAGCATATTAAGATAATATACGTTTATGGGATAGTCAAGACAATTAGAATTAAACATTTAAACATAAAATTTTTGTACAATATAGTTAAAATCAATATGAAGAAAATACATGTATAATTTTTTTTTACGTAATTATAATAAAACTTGAAAGACCCAATCATTTTTTAATATATGTAAGATCTTTAATATATGATATTTAAGCTGCACGTTTGAACATTTCATTTATATTCCTTTGAAATATTGCATTTCGTTCTAATAATTTTGCACAGAACATGGAAAACGGTATGCAAATCCATCGGAAAGGCGCGCAGGTGCGCGTTTGTATTCTAATTATAAGTAGACATGCGCGTATAAGTAAATCTGTCAAATCAGCCAAGCGTATTTGCTCTCCCGTATTTCGTAATATGAATAGATTTTTTTTATGTATATAAATATAGTATATTTGATTGTGTGGAAATCGTAGCACTAGTTTTCATCGAAAAATTAATTGAAACGTTTTTACCATGATTTGTCATATACTATGACATTTTAATACAATTCATTGTATAACAGTTACTTTGCAATCTGGAAAATAGTTGAGGATGTCAAAGTACGCGTTATTAAGTTCAATAACACGGATTTGTAGGCGATCTAAGGCAAAGTGTTTTTTATTTCAACAAATTTGAAGTGACATTTGAACTAACTTCTTGTGCTTACATTTATACCTCGCTAATACTGAAAAAGTTCCAAGAAAACAACGAATTTATCGTGTTTTTATATGTGTAAATGATCCACGTAACAATGATTGTACAACAGAATGTAAGGTAACCTTCAACGAATAATAACATCTGCTTCTAATTTAATTCATGCAATATGTATAAAGGTACGAATTCTGTAGCATGTTTGAATAATTTTCAGCTATCTGATTGGGTTACAAAATTAGTAACGTACACTTTTTCATTACAGATACGTTAATCTTCTTCTATGTGCAATATAGGTATGCCTGAAGATTGTTCCTAGTATAAAATTAAACATGGTGCGTGTAATCACAGTACATAATTTTTTGGGACAAAACATCACCCAAATCGAGGAGCCGACTGCAAGCTGCATAGCAAATGTATCTGGCCGTGAAATGCTCCTTTTAGCTCTGTGGACGCATTGCGTCGAAGTATGGGAGCTAACGGTGTCGGACGTCAAGTTGCTTACCGTATTTCCAACAGTCGACATGATTAATCAAATGGTGCATTGCACCAAAGGAGATTACGTTGTGACGTTGGAATCAAAATGTGCTAGAGACGCGAGCACTAATAATCATGTTGGAAAAACGACGAATAATTTTGTTAGAATATATGTAAACTGGGCTGTAGAAAAAGACCAAAGTCAGCCGATGCGTGCTAGAATAGCAGGGCGTGTCACTCCAAGTTTAAATCGACCACTGAATAGTTTAGAGATGATTGAATTACCGTTAAGTGTACAGCCCACGTTAATTGCATGTTGTCAAAGTACCGGTAACCTTTTAGTCGCTTCAGGGAACAGCGCTATTCTTCATGAATTCAAAGTTGAAACACAACAAATATCAAAAATGAAGTTTATAGACTTTGAGGCGAGACCATGGTCTTTGGGATTTTCATTTTCTCCAACGCGAATGGAGATCGTCGAAGATTTTATTTCAGTAATGGACAAATCGAATTTATGTGTTTTTCGATTAACTAATTCTATGTACGAAGACATTGATCAACTCAGCTCTTTAACTTCAACAAATTCCTCGTCCATCGACAAGACATCTATATCCACTGATTCTTCGCTCGTAGAAAATAGCAATAATATGGGAACTCAAGATGATAATATAATATTGCAAGCAACAAATTCGAAATATCTAAGATCAATGAATTCGGCGCAGGATAAAAATTCTGCGCAGGATCTTCATTTTGCTGCAGCAGAAAATAATGATTCGATTGGAATACATTTAAAATCCAGAAATAGAAAACGTAAAAATTCCAAAGCCAGTGTATGGTGCAAATTAGAAACCGGAGATTTCAATAAAATAAAATCAAACAATAACAAAACTATCGTGGATCTAGATCAATTAATGCATAACGAACGAGAAGAATTACAAAGATTAATTGCTCAAGAAGCTATTGATGGAAATTCGCAATCGCTCACTGTTAGCTTTCCATCGATAAGTTTAGAAAGAGCAGGACCCGGGCATACTTTAAGCCCCTTTATACTAAATCCGCAAGACATTAGAATTATAATTAAAACAAACTCTCCCGACGTAGGTTGGTCAGAAAATTATACGATAAAAAACATATTGTCTCTGAAAATCATGCCAACTAATAATAATTCTAAACTCGATGGAAATTCCGAATTATTTAGTTGTTTGTTACTAAAACCATTGTATATGAAAAAGGAATGCAACGGTTCTTGTTTAAAGAAGTCAATTCTGAGATCGGATAAGTATAAATACTTGCAGGGTATCAGTTGTTTTCTGTGCACATTGCAAGAAGGATATCTTTATCATTTTGCTGCTAATAGTTCGAACCCCATGGATGCAACTTGTTTGACTACTTATCCATTTACAGCAGCTGTTAATCATGTTGCATTGGAGCACACTGCTCTGCATGCTTTAACAGAAGCTGGTCTTGAATCCTACACATTACGTTTGTCTCATCATGTTGCAAGAACAACAAGCAGTATAGATAATTATAAAAATACGTGCCCTAGCGCCTCCGAACCCGTTTGTTTAATTGGCTTAAGACCATTCTTAGGGATACAGCAACTATTACACAGCAAAAGCTACATAGTTCTTTTAGCTAAAGCTGAAAACTCTTGGACTTTGTACTCCTTGATCTTACCTAAACTAGAAAATTTATATTATGACATCTTGAATGCAGCAAAGAGCCACAAGTCTTCTAGTCCCAGTACCTACAGACATTTATTGGGAGAGGCTCATACTTTAATACGTTTGGCGAAAGACACTGCGCACAATTGTTTAGACATTGATGAATTGGATGATACGAGTAAAAATGAGCTAAAACTGAAGAACTTGTACAATCAATCGTGCGCGCTACTCGCGGATTATTATATCCGATCAGAATACGAGTCGGATTGGGATCTTTGCATACCCTACTACAAAATGTCAGGACTAAAGCCATCGGAAGTGTTATCCAGAAAATCGAGTCAAGATGCGTCGGGTCTCGTTACATTTTTAACGGACATACTGCTAACATTGAAAAGCGGTTCGGAAGCCGATGCTCTGTTCCAAGGATTTAATATCGTCGAAATAATCTGCAAACTAAAAAAAGGGGATCTGTTAAAGTTAATCTTTGGCAGTCCTGTACTGAGAGAATATACCACAGAAAAGTTGATACATCTTTTACAATTGTATGAAACTGACGAGTTAGTTAAATTAGCTTTAACGCTCTTGTATATTCAAGTAGAGAAACAAGAACAAGCAGAAAAAATACTCGAACCAGTATCTGCTCAATGCATCAAGAAAGTAGTTGTCGAGCATTGGGATTTATTGTTTGACATGACAGCGATGAGAAAACGGAATCCAATGATCCCGACGTTTTCCGACTTCGCTGGAACCCTGATGCGACAAAAGAACAAGACTTTTGCTGAGATTTTAATACAGATAATAGAGGAAGATGGAATTCTATCTTTGCATCAAATTATACAAGTTTTCTTGGAGTATCTACCTTCTAGGGTAGGTCGGGATGGTCACAACGCGGCGATGGCGTTACAAGTTTTCCTCGAAATGTATCTTCACAATTACTTCAGTACAAAGTTAATCGTAGATTCGTCTATTATAAACAAAAATCAAATAAGACAGGATTTTGCTTTGGTCGAAGCATTCAAATTATTAGTACGATCGTACCTAGGCAAATTATCTCAAACCAAAGTGTACAAAATAGATAATAAAGAAAACGTAGAGGAACATTACACGAACTTCATATTTTCAAAGTTTAGACCTGATTATTTAGATAAAATGCCTCCATATGCAATGGATTATCAGAAAATGTTGAATACGAGTAATTTAAAGGATTTAGCTAACATTGACAAGACTGAAAGTGAAAAGATTATACCTACGGAATTGTTTAAATTACAACTCTTATTATCATGCGATTTTGTACCAAATGAATGTTTGCACGAGGTGAAACAGTTTCTTGAATCGCAAGAAATTGATGGTAGCTTGTCCTTGAAAACGCTATGTATTCAGGACACAGAAGAGGTAACAGCTATTCTTATCGAAAACTGTCCTCAAGCTGTGGTACAGTATGCAAAGGTACTCATTCTATATTTTATTACCATACGATTTTTGTTATGCTATCATAAAAATTTCAAAGACATTTTTGTACTTTTAGGATGTTTACACGAAGGAGTCTGAATGGAAATATTTAATCAAATTAACGCAGAGTAAAATTGCTATATCAATTACACGGCAAGAGTTACACTGCCTGTATACGCAAATCATGAAGGGTAACTATTTGTTTATAAACAATATGTTAATTCACTAGTATTTTAGAATACAATAGAGCATGTGTTAATGCATCTTCCCACGTTTCAGAAATTCTAAATTACCTACCACATACATTATCTTTAGAAAGTTTACACCGTGTTGTACCAAAAGACGACGTCATAGCATTCCAAAAATGCACTGAAATGTGCACCCAGATTATGCACGCGGAACACGTTAAGTCTTTAATCATGGAAACTGGACAGCAATTGCTGTCGACCCTAAAATTATGAGCAACATTTTAATATTAGATAGATATAGTTCCACTTCGTTTCAGTTGCAAAAGAAACTGTATTGTCTTAAATGCAACGATAAGTTGTGAGTTGCATGAAAGTTCTATAGATGAGATAGATTTCGAGCAAGTTATACTTAGCGAAGTTTCTTCAGAACAATAATTAATTCTACATGTGATACAATTTTTGCGAAATCCTATTAATCGCAATTTAGCGCTTACTGAAAGTTACTTGACATTTAATACAGTTGAAAAATTGTCTGTTCTTGAACGTTGATAACTCGTTTTTGCTTCAGAGATTCTTAAATATCTGTTTCTTTTTCACAAATACTTTCTTCTTCTAAATAATTATTGTCAGATGCACAATTTCGTAATTCCATTTAATATCTATAGTCATTTATGCGACACACTTTAAAAAGTGCACATTTTTGTAATCAAACCTAACGTGTTCGATTTCGTTACAATAATTGTAGTCACGCACAAAAGTTTTTACGAACGAAAGTTTTATCAAAACGGAACAAGAAAAAAAAAATGTCAAAAATAGGATACAAATACTATAGATAAAATTAATTCATCTATAATCGATTGTTGAAACGTTCTATATAGATATATTCTATTATCTCTAGACGTGTGTTATCTTTCCCTTAGCTAGTGGAATAATTGAATCATACTTCATAAAAGTTTACTCAGAACCAGAGATATAAAAACTAAATGTTTACAATGTTATAACTTCGGACTAGATTGCTTTACACATACATTGAACTCTTACATTCTGTAATAGTGATTGTGTAATTTTAACTAACGTTCAAATATTTTAAAAAATTTGTTAAGAAATTGTTTATAATCGGACCACTAAGGGCGGGATGGCATGTGTTTAGGAAACCATGTAAGTGGTTACTTTTTATCAAATTCGTTGATCCTATGATGGTAGTATTTTCATCGCTCTTTGTATGTTACAAGATGTGTAACTTTGATGTGCCTTTAGGACTAATTTCTCTTTGTTATAAATCTAATATAATTCTGTTGGAAGTGATCTACGATATTTATAAATCATCATAGAAATAATATATCTGTAATTCATATCATACAGTTTTTTTATTATACAATCTCTCGTCTAATGATACTAATTTAGTCTAAAGAAGAACAAGAATTTCTTGGTCGTTACCGTTGTTCTTCCTGTTTTATATTTTTATGTACTATACATGTATGTGAACTGGTACTTTAAGATGCTAAACTTAATTACTTTACTCAGGGATTAAACTTTTTTTTATTCATTTTTATTCATATCCATAACAATTTTATGTACATATAATTTATAACCCATCTTCAATTGATATGAAAGAAAACAATTAAAAGTTGTATACCTGTTAGAAATATCGAATCAAAATAACTTTTAAAAATATATAAAATATCTGAATCAGATATTTGATATTATTAAATTATCCCTCTTCACAACAAAGAAATTATATGTGAACTGAGTATAATTTTCGTTTATATATACATATTTCAACTATTAAAAAATATTATTTAATCATTTCATTTACGATACCTTAAAAACAGAGTATACCTTTTCTCAACAAATAGCTTCAACAAATTCGCATGATTTTTATATAATTTCAAACTCTTTATTCAACCTCGATAGGTCTCTGAAATAATAAATAGTATTACGTAAGCACTAAGCTTTATTACCACTTCTGTTATAGACCAGGAAAATTAGACTAAAAAGTGGGCAATCTGCGAAAAAACTAAAAATAGGTGGATCTTTTCACGAATCGCTTATTTCTGTGATGGGTATGAAATTCTGAAAGATCACCGTCGATCGGCTGCCGGCTTCCCCCCCATTTTTGGGTCAAATGTTAAAAAAAAAGTAGTTTTTCGCAAATAACTCAAAAATGGTTAGTCTAATTGAAAAATGTTTTAGATAAAAATTTGAGAGCGTGGAATTCTGCGTAAAAAAGGTTATATAATATTTTTTGAGAAACGGAACCGTTTTTGCAATAATACGTCCTTAATGTTTTCACGGTATGTACAACATTATAATAGGAGCACGTTTATTGAACGTTATCGCAAAAAGGATTGAATATATGAAAAAATATTATAGAACCTTTTTAACATAGAATTCCACGATCTTAAATTTTTATTTAAAACATTTTTGAATTAGATTAACCATTTTTGAGTTATTTGCGAAAAACTACTTTTTTTAAACATTGGACCCAAAAAAAGGGGGGGAAGCCGGCAGCCGATCAACGGTGATCTTTCAGAAGTTCATACCCATCACACAAATAAGCGATTCGTAAAAAGATCCACCTATTTTTAGTTTTTTTCGCAGAAATTTCTAATTTTCCTGGGCTATTAGAAGCTTCTGTTAAACCGTGCATACCTGTTTTCTATAGCTTCGTTTAGATGGTATTTGTGCATCAATGAAATGACGAGTCGTAACGTCGACCAAATGGTATTCGACATTGCTTTCGGCGAGAAGCTTTCGCCTCGTGTTCCACGTCCAGCGGCCTGTTGATTTAAAGCAGTTAACAGATGCTCGCCCGCTTCTCTGTAAACAAATTAATAAAAACACGTAATGATGGAAGAGAGAGTAACTTGTTACGTTAAACATAAAAGTCTACTTACTTGTATGCACCAAGATTAATACAAGAAATTCCTAAATTATAACGTGTTCTAATAAATCCTGGCGATAACTTTAAGGCACGATGGTACGCATTTATAGCTTCTTCAGATTTCTGACCGTTAGCCAAGGTTGCACCTAATCTGTTCCATAATCTGGAGTCCTTCATAAATAGATTATACTTTTAAAAGTTACGTAAATAACTGTGTTATAAAGAGAATGAAGGAACATATTTATCCTATACATACATTAGGGCGTACTTGTAATGCTGCCTGAAAACAATCACAAGCCTTATCATAATCGTTCGACAAATTAAAAAGTACTCCCAATCCACATTGCACATCGGCGTCTATTTCATCCCGTGGATTCATTCGTGCAGCTTGAATATACAAATTTTTTACTTCTTCGTGTACGTCGCTGGAAAAAAGCGATTTAATAACGTAATCTTATTATTTTTTTTACATGTGTTATTAAATTACTCCTGTAGTAGCGTTATAAATAAAAGTCCTTACGTGATGCTTAATTACTTCTTTCTTCCTGATTACTTACTCAAATAGAATAGACGATACACTGGACATTGGATGTTGCTCGACAGTAGTCTTTCTTACCGAAAGATGTTTATACTTTTCGTTCTTTAGTAACCATTCTTTTAGCGTTAAACATGCTTGATTTTGATAGGATTCGTTTGTATATGCAACTGCAAGAGCCATAAGGGCAGTACCGTTCGCTGGGTCGAGATTTAAGCAACGCTTTAAAGCAGGAATAGCTAATGGATCTTGTTCATTTTCTGCCTGGGTTTTACCAAGAAGCAACCAAGCTTCTGGACTATTTTCGTCCTGTTGCACTGCCGCTTCGAAACAAAGTATAGCGCTCGGTAAATCTCCCATTTCTAGTCGTTTTTTCCCTTCTTCTAATGCGTTAGGCACATCCTTCATAGGATTTTCTTCGTGAAATTCGTAATCCTTAAATGGGTCATAAAACGAATCGTATTCTGAAAGCCACGGATGTTTAGTGGACAATTCCTCGGAGGACGATATTTTTTCCCATTCTTGTTGAAGTCGTAAAAACGGAGATTCGTAATTATCTGTCCCTAAAGGAAAAAAAAAAAAACATTCAATATTTCTTCAAAATAGTAGATAAATTGAATTAATGTTAAGATGTATACGAACCTGGGGAAGCAGTTTCTTTCTGAAATTCATCTATCCAGTTACCAGCAACAGTTAAATCTTCCTCTGGTTTATTAAAAATTTTATTTTCTTGACTATCATCGCTAACAGTTTGTTCTGTAGAATTTTCATCGCTTCTTTCGTATTCCTCTTCCCATTCTTTGCTTGTGCTATGAGAAACTGGCAGTGATTCTTGATTGTTATCTATGGGAACATCTCCTTTTTGTTTCATATATTTCATGAACTTTGAGTATGCAAAGTTAGGATTATCGTTATTTTCAATTGTATCCACTGTGTTTTCGTCGTTATCATTATTTTGTATAGCGTCTATGCTATGTTCTATATATTCTTCTGCCCACTTGGGTCCTAATCCTAGTTCATGCGTTTGAGGAGTCAAAGCGTTCGAATCATGCTGTATCTCTGGATGCCAAATATCATCTGTGTGGTGCTCCTGCATTAGAAATAAAAAAAAAAGACTATAAATTTGTAACATTTCGTTGTCTACAATCGCATACCGCAATAGGACATTGAAATAATTACGCTAAAGTGGCGGCCCGATTCGACGTATTGATTTGCCCAAGCCGTATCTAAACCAGCTAATTCTTGAGCTACCCCTGGAGCTGCTATAGGTGGATGAATATTTTGATCAATTTCGCGCATTTCTTGCAATAAATTATCCATTCTAAATGTTTGAGGACACGTAGGATTTTCTTCTAAAAATTGTTTAACTAACTGATCTGAGTCTGAAGTCTGAAAGGGCTCCACGGGCCCAAAAGGACGATGTATTCCTTCTTCTTTGAACCCATGGTCACGTACAAAGTGTGACGTAAGATGGATCAAAGAACTAGGTCCTCCACAATCTCCTTCGACTAAGTCACGAAATGCCATTTTCTTTTACGATTAATATTCACCTGTGTCAGTACAACATAACTGTGTTAAATATTTCGATAAATTGTTAGTGATTAAAGATTAAATAAACTGTTACATTTAGTTATCATATCTGACAAGACAGAACAAGACTGATGATAAAGATTTTATTAAAAAATTAGATGACATTAAACAGAAACGGTATCGATTTCGTTTTACTTTGGCAAACGTTAAATAATAGAATGAAATATAGTCGAAACTCAAATCTCAAAAATTTCATTACACAACGTTAAAGTTTAGCAATATTTACGTTACTGTGAAATGTATGAAAAAAATGTGATTACGAATTTTACGGATTCACGAAGGAACAAAGTGCACAAACCTCTTTTCGTTATTAATGCAATTTAATATTCCGATAGGATCGTTGATATTGTACCAAAAACGTGTTTTTATGTTAAACACACAAGTCGTTCAAGATTGTTCATTTCCCTTGTATCGAAGCAATATTGGTAACATGAATCGAATAAATTCCGCTATACAATGGTGGGGCGAGTAGAATTATCATAGCAAATGTATGAGTAAATGTTTGATACTAGCAAGATGCATATCATAAAGACACTGTGCATGCACGGTTGGCACATGAACGTCAAATCCAGTCAAATCATTGACAACTTGATGAACGACGTGTACATTCTTCTTTTTACAGTAACCAATACATCATTCATATTGGAAACACCTATTTTTTAATCCCATAAACTCCGATCGTTACTTTTTAGCGTTAAACAAAAAAATGATATTTACTGAATAGTTGTATTAAACTTGTTACGAGTATTACGTCTACATCTTCTATCTCATGCATTCGATGCAGTCACGAGCTTGTCATCATTTTTAAATACCCCATTCATATGTAAGTAATACGACCAATTAGTATTTAAAAATCTGATTCCAGTGAAATCGGAGAACCAAACGCATGAGATAAATATGTAACATTTTTTATTAATTTTTGAATCTTAAAATTGGACAAAGTTCCTTAAAAAGTGCGCATTTCGTAATGCAATTCTATCGCAACGCCATCATACAACTATTGAAGAACTTTATAACCTGTTATAACCTTCGGAGCAGAGTATAGATTTGATTTACTAGTTTGTTCAAACTCCTTGTTTAAAAAAACGTGCATGATATCAAATTGGAGTATTTATCAATATAAATGAAATCCAAAGGAAAAATTGTTTAATCATGACTGATTTTGCAAAATCTCAACTTATGAAATATGGATGGACAGAAGGTATGGTTTCGAAAAAAATGTTGATATTTCATTTACTTTATAATTTCTGATTCAGATTTGTGTTTAAATTGATTCATAATTTTATTATTTTGCTCCGCAAAAATAATTTAAAGATTGTGTTTATCAGCTTAGAAATAAGTTGATAAGTTACTTTGAAGATTAAACATAATTTTGTATTGAAACAGGTAAAGGCTTAGGTAAAAATGAAACTGGCATTACGCAAGCAATAAAGCCGAAATTGAAATTTGATAAAGCTGGAATAGACCATAAAGATACAGATTGGAAGGAATGGTGGGAAACTGGTTTTAACAAAGCAGCAAATAATATTGTCATTGAATCGCAAACGCATGGAATTTCTATATTGGTTTCAAGTAAGGATGCAGCAGAAAAATCGCTTAAAGATGACTTGATTGAAAAGAAATCTAAACACATGTTTGGTTACACAAATTTTCTTAAAACTTCTACCCTGGTTAATGGTAATATGATAAAGGAAAACAATTCAAACCAACCCAAGGTAGCAAAACTTGCAGAGGATCCTACGCATATTCCTTTAACGGATGAGGAATTGTTCAAAGTCTGTGGTGGTAGAACTGCTCACAAAGGGGCCAGGCATGGTTTAACTTTAAATGGAAAATTGAAAAGAATTGCTCAGCAAGAGAAAGATTTATTAAGTTCAAGCATACGTACAAATAAGTCAAATGAATTACAAAACCATAATAGTAAATGTCTGAAATATCAATATGAAACAGATGAAAATGAAAATGACAACGAAAATGCATTGCCTGTTAATCTTTCATCAGAGGAGGAATCAAATGCTCCAAAAGAATCCAAAAATAAGAGAAGGAAAAAAAGAAGACGAATAGATGATTTAACTCACAAGTTAAACATTTTGTGTAATGTGAGTGATGGCGAAAAAAATACTTGCGAAGTAGTTGAGGAAAAAGAAAAGTCAAAACGAAAAAAAAGGAAACTGAGGAAAGAGAACGCAGTGACTGATAATGTTGAAGGTGCTAGAAAACAGGAAGAAGATAAGGAAATTGATATTGTATTTCCTGCAGATCGAGAGTTGGAGAAAATAGTAGAAGGATTTGAAAATGTATTTTTACATAAAAAAAGGAAAAAGAAATCTAAAAGAGAAAGGCATCACATTAATGAAGATGGATATGGAATTACGGATGAAGATGTTAACTTCAATAATAATCCAGCAAAGAAATCCAAAAAATCACATAAAAGTGATACAGTAGCTAAAAAATTAGAAGCAGAGCCCAATTATATTGAGCCACCTATAAAATTGCATGAAATAGAAGAATCAAACGAATATTTAGAATTGTTAGAGGATTACAATGAGGAGGTAAAAAGATTAAATGCCAAAATAGTTAAAAAGAAGGAAGCAAAACATCGCAGGAAACAACAAGCTAGATTAGATAAGATAAGAGCAAGTTTGGAGGCTGTGCATTTTGATATAAAAGGATCTACTGAAAAAAAGAATTTCAAAAGTAAATTAAATACTATAGTAGAAGAAATAATGGAATTTAACATTGCAACAGATAAAACTGAGACTTTAAAGAACTTGGTAAAAAAGAAAGAAAGAAATAAAAATAAATGATGATAAACTTGTACATATAAAACATTTGTTACATATTTATTTTATAAATGTACAATAAAATTTGTATTTGTATAGCTTTATAAATTAAAATTTTTTTGTACAATAATTTATCGTAATTGTTATTACTTCCTTTTATTTCCTTGTTCAGGATAGAAAAAGCTTTGCTTAGCACTTATACATATGTCTACAGTTTGTTCAAAAATATTTAATTAATTGGAGGAAAAAATTGAATTTAAAACAAGTTTTATTACAACATAATTTAGTAAGTAGGTTCAATGTTTCAGCATAAATAGATTAGAATTGTTTGCATTCTGCTGATATTGTATATTCGATTTATTTTACAATGTATCATTGGGCATGTAGTTTTTGACAATTTGACATACATACGGATGTAACAAATTTGTTGTACATGTATATGCATTTATAGAGATAATGTATATTTTCAGATCTCCGTAATTACTATTACTGTACGTACTTATGTATAGTTCGTCTTATAACAAACAAATGCAATAGTATTTTTGATAAAAATTTGTAAAAAAATAAACAATTAACTTTTCTCCTTAAAGAAATCAAGATTATTCATTTTAAAAAATAAACGACGATCTGCACAAGAGTATATACAGCAAATTTACAATTAAGTCGTAGATAGCACCAATATTCGTTAGTGTGCTAAGAGATTCCTAAGTAGAGATTCTAGCAATGTATTTGTACAGAATAAAAGAAATTTTCTAAGGCCACTAGGATGCTCCGTGGAGTCATTGGTAATCTTGGTTTTTGTTTATACTACCTAACGAATGAATCTCACTCGACAAGCTTAATAAATATTAAAACGGGAATTCGTTTTACTTCATTGAACTAGTAATTGATTCAAATATACTAAGTACATCACAATGTAATGTAGTTATTTCTAATATACGCAATTATTAAAATATACAAAACGATAGCTTAATTATTTTCAATGCTAATAATGAGATTATTATTAATAATACTTCTAGTCTTAATTGATATCATAATGAAATCTTATAAAATTTTATAATATCAAGATAAGTATTTCGAATACTAAAAATGAGATTTTTATCAGTAATATCACTAATTTTAATTGATACATCATAATGAAATCTTATAAAATTTTATAATACCATAGCATATGTTAGGCTACATTTATTTTATGTGTATTATTGATATTCTAATGAATATCATGCCGTGTCCTTAAAAGATATTATTTTACAGAAGACATGTCTATCGGAGAATTGGATGGACCAACTTATTAGTTAACATTTCGTCTACTTAAATTCACTGAATTCTTGTTTAAAATTCTTTAATCGGTTATTACAACTAATTTTTTATATTAAGTAAAATTTGTAGGAATGTTGAATATTGTAAAACCGCTGTCAATATTTTTTTAGACAGGCAAACAAGTTAGCTACTCACGCAGGAAATCTAATTGACAATGCTTTCTTAAAAACTATGATTATTCAAATGGAAAAATAGTGTATAAAACCTTCATTGTTGAACATTTGTCAATTATTCATTAAGTATCAATTGCAAATCTTTCTTGTTACAAAGATTCATAGCAGGAACAATATACATTGTACAAGAAAAATATAAAACCTAATTGTAATTTGACATTGAAACATAAAAAACATGTTCAGATCTATGTTTAGTATAAATTTCTTTTATGAAATCTTATGTTAATATCCATTATTCAATAACATTTAACAAACATTAAACCAACAATAAATAACAAGTTTAAGGTTTGAACATTTCAATTATTTTAAATGCATCTGTTAAGGAATCTTCTTTTTATATTGGTAAATCCGATGTTTCTACTATTTCTGTTTAGCGTAACCATTTTTTTATCCATATGAACGTAGCTGTTACAAGAAAGATTTGTGTTGTTCAATTTGTTCCATATTACATACATATTAGAAACGTTAACTTTATGCGTTGTGATAGCGTTTTTCAATGTACAAGGATCCAATTTTCTTGGAACGTAGCTAAATCCAGGATGATTTACCGGCCGAACTTTTGCACGTTTTGCACAAAGACCCGTGATATAAACATCTTCTAAATGAAGTAAAGGTGTTACCAATGCTGCTTCATATAATTTAACTGCCACGTCGAGACTCATTACATATCCCGTACCCGATAAATAATTAGGATATATTTTCTCTGAGTACATATATTTTGGTGTATACCTAATGAAAAACATTCTGAATTGTAAGTACATATTTTGCTATATATTCGTTCTGACATAATTATTACTTACCATTTATTATTTGGATCTAAGATGGGTTTGGCGTTACATATAAGAGACCCTATTAAAGTATCGGAAGTTCGAGGTCTTGACTGCAGGGTTTTCATTAAAGTAGGAATAGTTACAAACATATCATCGTCTGTCTTCATGAGATATTTAGCTTGACCACAATTTAGCGTTACCCATTTCAAAATCATGACAGATTTTAATGTTAAATTATTATATGTATCGTAAAACTTTTCCTGTATAATGTCATTATATTGATGATGTTCTTCTGCTATTATATTCTAAAAAATTTGTTCAAATGGTTATTGTTATTCTCATAATAGAGAAAACTAAAATTGTATCAATTACCTACGTTTAACGTGTCGTTATCGCTTTGTCCCAAAAGGAATGCTATTTTCACGGTCGAATTGTATGTGCTATCTAAATTGGTTTTATTAGCCCAGGTGCCTCTTATGGCTGATCGAGCTTTGAAATTGGAAACGGCTGAACACACAACTATAAGGAGATACGGCAATGGAGAACAAATTCCATTTGGACTTAAAACTGTAGTTGTGTTCTCTGGGTGAATGTATATACAAAGGTTTCTTGAAGTGTTGTACGCCCAGCCTGACAATTGTGCTGCAAATTAACTGGAACTGTATACTTGAGTGTTTTTCTAGGCTGTGGTCTTGTGTATATTGATAAGAACATGCATTCAAGTTCAACTTTGCCCAAGCATACTACAGTAAACAAAAAGATAACAGAAAAGAGAAATAAAAAGACAGAGACAGAGAGAGAACAAAACTACATATTTTGTCTACTACTTCTACCTCTACATTTAATTTTTATCTTTTACTATTAGAAGTTAAAGACTATGAAAATAATATTTACTCTACTCATTTAAAAATACTTTTGCATATTACTTTCAAAGTTTACATTTCTAAAACCAACAGAGAATCAAATTAAAAGTTCGAATGTGTGAAATAAAAGCATGTTCGTTTGTCTAAGAAGATCAATTAGTTCATTATGAAAGAGAATATCTAGCAATGTTAGTTAATGCATACCTACGGAGGCTACCAAATGCGAATCACCAACAGACTCTGCAGGGGACGGAGTCTCACCTAGGCCTAAGAATGGGCTTTGGGCAGAATGGTACGCTGGTACGTACAATAAACCTAGTGTAGCTAAAATGACAAATCCTACAGCTAATCGCCGGACAAATGATATTTTTCCTTTAACCATTCCATTATTATTTATACTGAGGGCTGATGGCAATTCCAATGGCAATAATCGCAATCTGTCCATCTAAATATAAATGTTCTTTTATACCAAATGTATATAATATAAATTCAAACATTTTGTATTCAAAAGTTTATTATGACAGTATAAAATGTTTTTAAATACACTTTGATGAACATATCACAAAACGTGTCAACCTTATCATTGCAAAACACGTCAGTTGAAAACAGTTGCAAAATAGCGAAATAATAGGTGTGTTTTCTATTCCTGCACTGCCTGCACTAGTTCAGAACTCATCTATCGCTATCTTCTTTTATTTCACAAAACGGAAAGAAATAGCAAGTGTTTAGTTCTGCACTAGTTCAGAAAGTGTAGGAATAGAAAACAGAACTAATGTTTAATTTGGTCGACTTTAGTCGTATTCACAATATGTATGTTATAGTAAATAAATCTATATAGAAAATAAATGCAATAGTTTCTCATAGAGCTTTCAGATTCATTTTTTAATGTTCAAAAACTTTTGATTTTTACTAAATCATAAAAAATAATGCCGCGGTAAAAGAATTCGTAGTGTAAATGTCAGTTTAAATATATCATAAACAATCTTACCTTTGAGATGCAATACTTGCGTTACGCTGCATTTGACAGTTCTCCATTTACTTTTGTCGCAAGCTCGAACTTACGATTCATTGAAGCATGGTGCACAAAGTTAATAACACATTTTTCCTCGTCGAAATTAGAGGAAAAGAATAGAGCCTCTCTTCTCTCCAATCTTCGCTCGCAACAGCTCGCAATATCGTTAGCGAAGATTATATTAAAATAGTTTGTTCCGAATTGTCTCGTGCTTGTTCAGAATTTCAGAACCATCTGGTGTTGACTGCTTGAACTTGTCACTTATTGTAATTGGATGGTAATTGTAGTTCACACGAGCTGCACCATTATGCACATACCAACTCACCATACAACACATGCACATACAAACGGAGTAGTATGAAGAGAAACCCGCGTTTCGTGTGATTTTTGTTAGCTTTATTTGATTATATATCATTTACATTCGTAGAGCTATTATAGTTTTTTAATTAACTTTTGTACAGCGTTACCGTTAAGCTAAGACATAAAGTAAATAGAAAGGGAAAGGAAACGAACGAAGTTTATGTATTGCAAAAGTGAAATTACCATTCGCTTCGTTTATTGATCATCAGTCATGATTAAGGCTATTTTAGTGTTCAATAATCATGGAAAACCACGGCTTTCGAAATTTTATCAGTACTTCGTAAGTATCCA
Organism: Perdita meconis; assembly: GCA_030770465.2. Lineage (NCBI taxonomy): Eukaryota > Metazoa > Arthropoda > Insecta > Hymenoptera > Andrenidae > Perdita > Perdita meconis. Next base: position 7,989,921 of record JASKOS020000004.1, read on the forward strand.
GCTGTAAATAAAATTCGTTACGATTATTTGCTTTGACTAAAATGAATATTCTCTTTCTTTAGAACGAAGACATGCAACAACAAATAATAAAAGAAACATTCCAATTAGTTTCAAAAAGGGACGACAATGTTTGTAATTTTTTGGAAGGTGGAAGTTTAATTGGTGGATCTGACTATAAATTGATTTACCGACACTACGCAACGTTATACTTTGTATTCTGCGTCGACAGTTCAGAGTCGGAATTAGGAATTTTAGATTTAATACAAGTTTTTGTAGAAACATTGGACAAATGTTTCGAAAATGTATGCGAACTTGATCTTATCTTCCACGTAGACAAAGTCCATTATATACTTAACGAATTGGTGATGGGTGGAATGGTACTAGAAACAAATATGACTGAAATACTCATGAGAATTGAGGAGCAAAACAAACTGGAAAAACAGGAGGTAAGTAGTCTATCATAAATAATATTTAAAAGACGGTTACATGTGTTGTATGTTTAAGCTTTAGTTGTATAGTTCATGAACATAAGAAGTAGCAAATATTTTGGTGCACCTGTCGATGTGCTACGGCCTCACCGACTTTGATGACCTTCAAATATGTTATAAAGGACAACATTCTGAACAACTTTTTCCTACGCATACATATACTAGGTGGTCGGCTTTAGTTTCCGAGATATTCGCGAAAACCGCCGCTACTACTACATTGTAGTTAAACTTGTAGAAAAGCTACTTCTTCACCGATTTTGATGGGTCTTTTTCTAATCACTTTGCTTAATCATTCTGAACAACTTTTTCTTATACATGTAACCGGCGGTCGGTCTTAGTTTTCGAGTTATATGTATACAAAAAAAGTTTTGGCAATTATTCGGAATAGGGGTGACCTTACCGATTTCGATAACCTTGAAATATGTTGTCAAGGTCATCATTCTGAACAACTTTTTCCTGTACATGTTACTGCCGCTCGGCTTTAGTTTCCAAGATATTCGCAAAAAAAGGAATCTAATCCAGACCTAGTCTCGATCACTTTTTTTGCGAATATCTCGGAAACTAAAGCCGAGCGGCGGTAACGTACAGGGAAAAGTTGTTCAGAATGATGACCTTAACAACATATTTCAAGGTCATAAAAATTGGTGAAGTCACTTCTATTCCGAATAATTAACAAAACTGTTTTTGTGTATAACTCGAAAACTAAAGCCGACCGCCTAGTATATGCATAGGAAAAAGTTGTTCAGAATGTTGTACTTTATAACATATTTCAAGGTCATCAAAATCGGTGAGGGCATAGTACATCGATAGGTTGACCAATATTTTATATATAAAATAGCAGTGCACTGTGATAAAATTTAACTGAATAAGTCATGTTTGTGATGACTAATTTGCATAAACATCCCTTAACTTTTTGGGCCCAATTCAATTTTCACTCTTTATAGTCGTGTAGCAAATATGCATTGGTAAAAAAAAATCACGATTGAAACGATTAAAAGTTTGCGAACAGTAGTTGTATGTATGGGCTTGAAGAAGTTAACAGCCTATAGCAGTTTTATTCGTTAGCTATGCATGCGTTGGAATGTTTTGTAGAGCAGTTTCATATGGTGGTAGGACTGATTGACCTAACATGAATTTTAGGGAACTTACAAATCAGGACGATCTTGCTCACCTCGTACGTTTGTCCTTCTGGGGCCCCCTCCCTAAGTAAATCGGCAGTAAAAAAAAAAAAGAATCAGACCATTTTCTACACTCATTCCTTTATATATTTATCTGTGATCTTATATTTTATTTTTTTTTTACCAACAATTTGAAAACACGAATCTCTCGTAGCTTTACAAGATGAATATTCATATAACACGCATGACAGTGCTATCATTTTATAAGTGTCTGCTCGGATAACAGTGCCTTAATGCAAATGTATACGTCGCTATGCTCTAAGAATAAAAAATGTATTGCGTAGCTACTCATTTGTATTTACTTCTACTAATTAATTTAAGTTCATGAATCCTCGAAAATATTTCCGTTTTCCATTTTTTTCCATCCGTATGGTATGTGCAGGCAGGAATCACAGCAGCGCCGGCGCGTGCTGTTTCTGCTGTCAAGAATATGAATATACCGCAACAGATAAAGGATATGAAGTTGCCTGACTTGCCGCAGGCTATAAAAGATCTCAAATTCTGACCAGCCGTTACTTCGTTGGCTCCGAGCTGACTGGTTTCCTCTACAATTCCAAGTACGAGTGATACCACAAGGGTTTTTTTTCCTTCCCTACAAGCGAATGAGAACGCACCGATACTGCCCGCAAATTCTTCGTATATCTCGACGCAACGGTACCAGAACTAAAGAATGAAGATAGTTTTGACTCTTGAAGGCTCTTAGAAATCACTTCCCAACTGAAGATTTGTACCATAAAATATCAATGTCTACAGTCATCGACTTTCGAGAATAAGGATTATGGAGTAACTGAGATACGTTTACCGCAAAATACGACGAGGTAAAAATCTATGAATTTAATGTATTGATACAATATCTTAAAAAAGTTGCATCAATCCTATATACTATTAAAAAAAAGTATTTCCTTTATAGTATAATCCATTTCAATCATACATTCTGTGCTACATTCAGAGCAGTATATTTAAAGTTATCTCGTTTGTGAACATTTCCATTTATTATCAAGGATGTTAGATATTGATGTTATATTGTATCAAAGAAATATTTAATAAATACTACAGTACTGCATGTCAGTTTGTATTTTTTTAGAGACATCAAGGAATTTGAAGTATAGAAATATGTAAAATACTTTTATTTTGTTATTTTAAGTAAGATCCTTTATTATTTATACCAAAAATAAATTGAAGAAATATGTTATAACAAACAGTTTAACATAACAAATTTATAAAATAAAAAGTTATTTTCTAGACATAGCGATTTCATTTCTAAGAGTAGTCCACACATATCCAATATTTTTTTCTGCAAGCAGTGGTGGATATGGTGTATTCTTTAATTTATAATAATCTGATGGAGCATGCATAACAAATTCCATACATTCCAGCTTACGTGGCAAATCTTCCTCTGGGCCTATAATGTAAGTTTCAGGGCTAAACCCTTCGTCCGGTGGTGGGCTGAAATCCGAGCAACGTTGCATTATTCTTGTACTTTAAACCTTAAGAAGCTCATCGATGTATTATTTTATTATCTTACCTTGCTGTCGTGGGCAAGAGCCAAGTAACAGCAGCGCTCTTTTCACAGTACTGATCTGTAAGTAAACCTCGTATTTGAGCATAATAGATTCCTCCGTCGATATCTTGCATGGAAACTATATCGCCCACTTGAAAATAAGTACCTTTGTAGAACACAAAATTACTAGTAACTGGCGTTGCTGTTGCTGTTGGCGCTTTAACCGGCTAAAAATATAAAGAATGTTGAATATAATTTTTCAATTACATAGATGCTTCAATAACGGACGTACAGTTTTCTTAAACAAGTTCCTTCGTCCTTTTCCTTTAGGTACGACCTTGTGCGGAACAGTTGACTTGGAATTACAATATCTTGTAATCCTGGTACTTCTTCTGGTAGGCTTCAACGAACCTCCCTTGTCCTCCTCCTCGTTCCTACTGATGGAACTCGTTTCAGAATTTCTCTCTTCAAGGCAAGCATTGCAAAGGTTACCGGCTTCGGTCGAGTGCCAAAGCGGGGTCTCCCGAGTCCCACACTTGACACATTCAGGTTTGTTGCCGAGAGGCATCGAATTTTAATTAATTCGATTTCATTAATTGTCTATTCACCGATAGTCAACCGACTAGCGCTTTTTTCAATCTGCTCCGCAATCGTTTCGTCAATTGGATTCCATCGGATAACATTTTGATTGTAAACTATGCGGTGTCGAGCAAATGTTGCGTAGTTGTGCAAACGTGCGATAATATAATTACACATAAATTAAACATTTGTTATACATTATATACGCGTCTATAACTCTATAGTATCATCACGGAGTAGTATAAACAAATACCAAAGAGGAAATGAGAGTGCTCACGCCCGGGATTTCGGTGTCCCCGGGCAAGTGCTGCCTCCAGCGGCCGATTGTAGCAAAATAGTAGGAATCTAACCGTTTTAGTTCAACGCTAGCATTTACAAGAACCTGTAGTTCAACTATACCGACGGTGATTCTACGATAGCCTATATCAGAACTACAATTTTTAGTGTCACTACAGGCATCTTCCCCTTTTCACATTACACATATTCGAATGTATCAATTAGCACTGGCTTTACATTACAGCGGCATTTATGATGGAAATTAAAATTAGAAGTAGTGGTAAGTATTTGTTCTTGTAAAGAATTAAAAAAAAATGTCGAATACGTACAATTCGCAGCCAATTAGCTCGGTAATTACCGATTGCCCAGGTCTCACCACGTGGAGGTTGCTGCGGATGGAGACCCAGGAGAGATAGATGGTACGTCCAATCAGAGTTCCATCGATCACCCTTCACAAAAATCGTAAAATCTAAGACTTTAAACTAGTGAACCTCAAAGGTGGATGGAATCAATGTTCCAGCTTTGGTTCAGAGTTTAACGCGTTCCGTGCGAGCGAAGCCAGAAACCGTGGTGAACTCGATAGATCTACCGAGTCCCGCACGGAACGTGTTAAAGTAAAGAACTAAACTAAAGAACTGCCGAGATCAAAATTAGCAAAAATGAAAGAGGAAAGTCTACCGCGGCGCAACTGAGAAAAGGGTCTTGCGGAGGTGTGCAGAGCCTACCAACTCAAGAGCTCAGTAAAGGGGAAAGTGATATCGACACTCCAGAGGACAGTCCCATTTCCCTGCACCCTACGACTCGTAGGCTACGAGGAGCCACGCAAGGATGGACCTTGAACCGAGTGGCTAACCAAGAAGGGCCTACCTGTCCCCGGGAGATTTCCGCAGGCGGATACGCGTTAACACGCATCCCCCTACGTCCAAAACACTTTTTTCTCGAAAGTAGTCCCAGTGGTGGTCTGACCCAACGGCACCTAATGCACAGTCGATCACTTACTTATGTAGGATCAGGAACCTCCAGACCCGTGGAATAAAAGGAACATAACAATAAGGAGAAAGTGGGGAGGCGCCGTGGCTAGCTAGTCTGCAGGCCCGAGTTCGATTCCCGCGGTCCCGACGTTCCTCCTTTTTCCTCGATTCCTACACTTATATCAATAAAAACAGAGGCGATCTCCTCATCGCGGATAAGGAGCGAGTAATCGAGCAAAGACAACTAACAAATGATAGCTTTGGCAGTTTTGACAGCGAGTGTTACATTAAATTAAGTCTAAGAGTCTTTTTTGTGGTTGCTCTTCTATCCGTTGTAAATTAGCGTTGCGAGTAAATTTTGAACGCGATTGAATAATCCCTTTTTGAAATTAACTTTCTTTGGTTAGAGTTTGCTATGTTATTGAGTCATTTTATGAGATTAATTGCCTTCATGTTCTGCTAAAAAATCGATTTTCCATTTTAGGGGCAAATACAATAACTTCCCTATAAATCGGGAAGTTAAGGGAGGAGCCCGGTTTGGAACGCTAAAAGTAAGCCAATTTTCGGGAATTTTTTTTTACGAAATTATTGAGCGAATTTTTTCGAGACATTCAGGATATATTCTTCTATGTTTTAACAATAAAAATTAATTTTTTCGTTACAAAATAATTCGTAGAAATAGTTTTATATAAACAAGTTCGTAAGACTTCACCGCCGGAGTCTTCGATTTGCGGGAATTCTGGAGGCTATAATTCTTCACTAAAACAAAAAACACAAAGATTTTCTTTTTTTTCATGTAATTACACTGTCGATGAACCTAAAAGTCTAAAGAAAAGTACATAATTAGTCAATTAATGGGACTTCAAAGGAAAACTTATGATTTTGGCTAAAAATTTTCATATTTTTTATGTTAAGAAAATTGTTTAAATTAATTTTTTTTATAAAAGTTTTAGGTTCATCGACGATGGTTGATCATTGTTTAGTTGTATGTACCAGGACAAGTCGATTGAATTAATAGTTTTTTTTCTATTTGTCCCGCAAGTTTTAAAGAAGTGGTTTCGAGAAAAACGCGGATATATATTCGTGTTGGGAAATGTCTTTACAGGCCGAAATTCGGAGTTTGACTGACCGTTGACAGTAACTGCCTAAAAAAACGCAGTACTGGCGGAAAGTCATAAATGTGGACTCACAAAATTCAGGTAAACAGTTACCAAGCTCGGAAACATTATGCGACGGACCCAGAACCGTGGTTCGCTGCGCGCCTGCAGGTATACCTGCTTGACGCGCTGCAGTTTCATGATCCGTATCTACATAGTTCCATCGAATTTCGGTCTGTAACTTTGGGAACATAATTTTAACACGTATTACTATTGATTAAAGCAAAAAAAAAAAAAAAATCGATTTTTTGAAGTTGACAAACCGGGCTCCCCCCTTAAAAACAAACAATCGAACAAAAAAGTAACAAAAACAAATATGAACGAGAAAACTCATTAAAATAATTAGGAATTCCTAGTACCTAAGTAACTAGAATAAGTCTCTTTGACACCGGATGGTTCGAATTGCCGTGCGATTCTCTCTGAGTTGTCTTCGCTCTCTCTCTCTTTCATTCACTTAACCCTCTAGCCCCATAGCCCCTGACCCAAATTCTTAGAGCCCTCAGTTAGGTAGGCTAATCTACTAATAAATTTCATTTTTCCCACTAGCTTCTAGCTGGAAGAAATATCGGAAGAAAACATCGTACAAAGACATGAAGAGAAAATATAAGATTATATAAGATTATAGAAGATTATAAAAGATTATGGAAGATTGTAGAAGAGGATAGAAGAGCAACCGCAAAAAAGCGGTATTTAATGTAACACTCGCTGTGAAAACTGTCAAGCTATCACTTGTTAGTTGTCTTTGCTCGATTACTCGCTCCTCATCTTCGATGAGGAGATCACCTCTGCTTTTATTGATATAAGTAAGTGATCGACTGTGCATTAGGTGCCGTTGGGTCAGACCACCACTGGGACTACTTTCGAGAAAAAAGTGTTTTGGACGTAGGGGGATGCGTGTTAACGCGTATCCGCCTGCGGAAATCTCCCGGGGACATTAGGCCCTTCTTGGTTAGCCACTCGGTTCAAGGTCCATCCTTGCGTGGCTCCTCGTAGCCTACGAGTCGTAGGGTGCAGGGAAATGGGACTGTCCTCTGGAGTGTCGATATCACTTTCCCCTTTACTGAGCTCTTGAGTTGGTAGGCTCTGCACACCTCCGCAAGACCCTTTTCTCAGTTGCGCCGCGGTAGACTTTCCTCTTTCATTTTTGCTAATTTTGATCTCGGCAGTTCTTTAGTTTAGTTCTTTACTTTAACACGTTCCGTGCGGGACTCGGTAGATCTATCGAGTTCACCACGGTTTCTGGCTTCGCTCGCACGGAACGCGTTAAACTCTGAACCAAAGCTGGAACATTGATTCCATCCACCTTTGAGGTTCACTAGTTTAAAGTCTTAGATTTTACGATTTTTGTGAAGGGTGATCGATGGAACTCTGATTGGACGTACCATCTATCTCTCCTGGGTCTCCATCCGCAGCAACCTCCACGTGGTGAGACCTGGGCAATCGGTAATTACCGAGCTAATTGGCTGCGAATTGTACGTATTCGACATTTTTTTAAATTCTTTACAAGAACAAATACTTACCACTACGTCTAATTTTAATTTCCATCATAAATGCCGCTGTAATGTAAAGCCAGTGCTAATTGATACATTCGAATATGTGTAATGTGAAAAGGGGAAGATGCCTGTAGTGACACTAAAAATTGTGGTTCTGATATAGGCTATCGTAGAATCACCGTCGGTATAGTTGAACTACAGGTTTTTGTAAATGCTAGCGTTGAACTAAAACGGTTAGATTCCTACTATTTTGCTACAATCGGCCGCTGGGGGCAGCACTTACCCGGGGAAATGAAATTCTGGGCGTGAGCACTCTCATTTCCTTTCTGCACATACTATATACAGTTTCTTCTACAGTGACAGTTGCCAAGCAAAGCTAGTCGTAACATAAAATCCCTAGTTTTTAAATATGGAATATGTGTGCGAAATATTTGAAGAGCGTACTGGCGTACTGAAAACAAACGAATTTTTAATTCTTATTGATATATTTATTTTTGATTACATAAATAACAACGTGTAGTATGCAAAACAATTTATTTTTATTAAAATCTGAATGATTGGTCTTTCACACAGTGATATTATAATGTTCTAAATTCAATATCTGCTTTTTATTTTCGCATATAAATGTATATTGTTTTTATATTGCCACTCGTTTACTGTATAAAGTGAATGAAAGTGTATTGCGTAAGATTGTATTAAAATTGTTTTAAACTTTGAGAAACACACATTCATTTGGGTACAACTACAGAGGGACAATCAATTGGGGCAAATATGTAAATATACTTTTCTCAACATTTTTTTTTTTCTCTATATATTTGCTTCTAATCGTTTTATCTCTTTCGAGACCTCAGATTTTCTTGCCAATTTGTCAAGTATTTCTTTCTCTGGATTTTTCAACAATCCAGTTTTTATCTTCTCTTCTAACGTTTTTATTTCTCTAAGTTTTTTCCTGAGGTTTTTTAATCTTTTTTGTGGGTCTGGGATTGCGTTTTCGGACTGATTTGTAGCATTTGCTTTAGGTGCGGGAGTTTGATTGTTCAGTACCGATTTTGTATTGGATTGTGGTTTATTATTTTGCAAGATTTGCTCTTTCTTTTGTTCAGGTTCTAAAATCGTGGTGTTAGCCATGTCTTCGGTAATACGTTCAGCACTTCCTTTGTTTTTACTCTTTTTCTTCTTCTTTTTGACTTCTGTTTTCACCGGCGCACCAGGAATCGTTTTAGCTTTAGCTGCCTGCAGTGCTTCCTGTTTAGCTTTGTGCTCTGCGATGAATTCTGGACTTGCACCTACTGGATACGTAGGTTTGTTTTTTATTTGTTTTCCTTTACTTTCGTATCTGAAATGAAGGCAATAAAGACATAAATTATTCAAGAAATACGTTTGATATAATTAATTTAAGAATTATAACGTACAATGGAACTTCTTCTTGCGGTATATAGCCATCTTTAACACGGCGAGGCTTACGCCACGTGCCATCTGGACGTTGACTGGCAGGGATGAACGTCCCACCTACAAAAATGTTTGTAGCAAAATGAGAATTAAAAGTTTTGTGAATTAAAACAATTTTAAAATCTAAATACTTTATTTTCATTGATCTCACTGAATCATTGAGTCAAATATCCATGTTACATTCAAAGTTACTTGAATGTTCAGTTATTTTGCAGGCAAGAACATGTATTGAGATACAGCTTATATTTGGAGTATTATAGGTTGTTTACATTTTACAGGTTATAAATAGTTAAATTGTCGATACAACGAAAGTGTATGAACGGAGTGAAAGCGGTTATTACCTTGTTCATCTTTAATGTAAGCCGACGCCATCGTTACTCGATACGATCGTTCGCCGTGGGTATCTTTTTATCATATATTTCTTGATAATTTTTACTATCCGCGGGCCATTTTGCAATCGCGAGGACCTCAACCTCTCACAGATGTATCGAACCTTCCGAACACTTCCGAATTAACGATGGAACTTCCTTTTTTAAACGTTTGAAAGATGTCGCTACCAGATTGTTTCTGCATCGCTATCACCGACGCGACAAAGCATTGTAAATCTTTTATGGGGTTTCAATAAGATCTGGGCGATATTTATTTGAAATACTAATTTCTAAATAAACAATACTAATAAATTGAAAAATTTATTATATTTGAGGAAATAATGTTTATTTGTTAGTCAAAAATTTCGTTTGGAAATGAAACTCGGAAAAATATCAAAATATTATGAACTTGATATATTATCTGTGTAGCGAGATAGATTTGAACAAGTGCAAAATTTAGATTCCATTATATTTTATAAATACTTTTTTTTGGTGAAGAGTGATATTATAGTTTGTGAATACAAATAATAACAGTGATTTGGTTATAAAAACGTAGTAAGAGAAATATAACAATTTTGGTAACAATCGCAGTAAGCATGCAACAATGTCAATAATATAAACAATTAATGCTGAATGTTGAAAAAGCAGTTATTCCTATCAAAATCAAATAAAAAATAGAAATACTAGACTATAAATGACCAATAAATCAATTAATTGCAAATAATTAATTATCGTATGAAAAACTCCATGAAATATTTATGTTATTATAAATATAGAATTCTCAAATAACTTTAATAAATTGAACAGGAAGCTGTTTTGCCGACAGAGCGACGATCAGTATTTAGTTTCAACTTTCACCGCGTATTCTTAAGCTCTGCTGCGTGTGACGTTGAAGATCTTCACCGCGAAATTTTTTCCCGCTAATTTCGCGTTATAAGATGTTTTTCATTGTCGTTTTTAAACCAGGAGAACGTTACCACTTGTTCCACTTTTCTGAGCTTAGAAGCTACGTAAGCGTCACGCGGTTTATTGTCTTTTTGTTTATGTAGTTGATTCGAAACTCTTTCGCGTGTAGGTGCAATGGATGGGAACGATGACGTAACGTATAACGAGGTACATATAACCCGTTCACGGGAGCGGAAGTTGAGCGGGTACAATCAGGATCGGAAGTAATTCCGGTGGCCGAGCATCACGATGGCATTGTTAGTCGATCCGCTGAATAATAATTGGCGCACGGTGCATTCACATGGTCAGGATCGGCGACTGTCAATATCTTTCCGGATGGAATGGAAACGTCACCCGGTGGCTTTGGTTCGTGATATAGCGCGCGTTCAGTATTTGCCGTGGATCTATGCTCGTAACTTCGTCGTCGGTCGGTACGTATGTACGCAGTATAAATAAATCGAATCATTTTGTCACCTTTTTGCTTTGGAATCTCGACATGTTCGATTCTTTCTGCGAGATTCTCAATAGCTACGCATGTTCTTAGCTTCTTTCTCGATCCGAAGCTCGTAAAGGAGTAACTATTTAATATCAACATCAGAAAGATCTCTTCAAGTGTGTACGTGCTTCGAGTTGATTCTGTTAGTCTGAAAAAGATGCCGCTAGAAAGAAGGCAACTGAATTTCCATTATTTATTTATTTAACAAGCGGTTAGGTCACAATAGTACACTATTGGGTGAGAAGACGCACATTATACATCAATAGAGATATAAGTAAGTAGGTATAATTAAACTAAACTAGTTGTAGATTTAGGGGACGACGACACTGTAACCAGTATTGGGTAAATTTTTATTTAAATAAATAAATACTAAATAATAAATGAAAGTATGATTTTGATTGTGAGTAACAAGTAAATTAGTTATTTACTGTATTTGCTACAAAAACTACAAATACTGTATTTGCAAATGAAATATATGTATTATTTCTTATTTGAATTTAGACAAAAAACAAATAGTAAATAGTTTTCTGTCTTTTCATATCTGTTCCAGTTTGTTCTATAACAAACTCGTGATATTAATATTTTTTGCATTATGTCTAGAGAACATCAGGGTAAAGTTTATATAACGTTTGAATGAAATCGAGTAGATAAAGAAAATTCATATAAACTTATGTCCAAAAATGCTTTCATAATGTAATATTATTTGCATATTTAACAACCCGGCTAATAATAAACAATAATAAAATTGGTATTTATTATTACTGGTAAATAACAATTAATTTTATTATTTTAAATCATTCATTTAGATTTATTCAAATAATGTATAATTATTTTGTCTCTTCATTTGAACTTTAGATAATAAATAAGTTTTAATTTAAGTAATCATTTAAATAAAAATTGATACTTAAAAAAAAATCAATAAACTAATATATTTTATCTGATTACATGTTATTTGAAATAATCATTGAGTTTATTTGAAGAGAAAAATGATTTTTTTTAGGATTAGTTCGTTATAGCTGACGTGTCCCTTATTTTTTTCATAATTTTTTAACCAATAATTTAAGAAAAATCGGCCAATAACTGTGTTTTCTCTCGTTTCTTATGTTTTACAACTTGACTAATTATTGTAAAAATCTGAAAAAATTCCATAATATGTGTCGCGATAGCTAACAGGTCCCTGATTTTTTTTCGTAATTTTTCATCCAATAGTTTAGGAGAAATTGGCCAATAACCTAAAGATCTTGAGTTTCTTGTACAAGCTTCGAGCACGGCGAGTAAGGTGAATGTCCCAATTTCTGCTCATTTAAGCGTTCACTCGTTATGAAAAGGATATAAAAAATTTGTTTGCAGTAAAAATTTGCAAAGTAATTGATTAATACCTCGATAATGAATTAATTAATTCAAAAATATTTTAAAAAGATGTTATATGACGTTTAATTATTAATAATGATGCTAATTCAATGTAGTACTCTAAATGTCCGTATTTCTGCTCACGACAAATAGCTGACAAAAAATCCAGAATAAAATACAGTAAACGTTTTTAGTATTAAATACGATTTATTTCTGCACACACTACATTCGGTCCGATTATCGAATCACAATGAAATTGCTGTTCCTTAGTCTAAGCAGTAAGAATACAATCAGAACGAGTAAGTTCCTTGTTCTAAAATTTTTTTCGTTGCTTACATAGCACTTTCTTTCTAACAAACCTGTGCATCACTCACATGAATGATCACAGAACTTATAATTATTTTTTTGCGATTATAGTACAATCGTAACATTTATAATAATATCATCATAAGAAAAATACGAAGTGATTCGAAATCGGAACATGAGCAGAAATTGGGACATTTACCTTACATAGTAGACGCTACGCGTAGCTTGTGCACCGTCGCTGATCGGCCGAGCGCTCGCTATTCGCACTCTCTGATTGGTCGGGGGTTTTCGTTAATAATTCGTTAACAAAGCTTCGAAGGACATTTTTGCAAAGGAAAATGTTGTTTAGAATCACCCTAGGAATCTACCCTTTTCGGCTCCCGCATTTTGTTTGGGACACCCTGTATGTATTTAAAATAAAATAATATTTCTATTTTTTATTTGGTCAAATATTTGTTCAAATAAATATTCTCTGATTCTATAATGTCAACATCGACAACTGCGTTAGAAATACGAATTTCCTTATAATTTTACGCATACAAATTCAAGACACATTATTGAAAGCTTGATGTGCAAAAACTGTTTAAGGGGGGACCCCACTCTGAGCGCTATAAAAAACGGTAATATTTAGAAATTTTTTTTTATACAAACAGTAATGTAAACACTTCGGGCTTTTTGTATATTACACTGACATATTGAAAGAATAATAAAAAATTTCTTCATGTGAAAAAATAGAAATTTTATGAGCTGGTAATTCTGGACGACTCTTGCAAAAAAATGTACCTTGCTAGCACACAACCTGGAAGATCGAAGATTGAAATTCATAAGAGATTTTCAAATTATAATACATTAGCTACAACCTACAATGTAGAGTAGGATTTTCTAAAAATTCGAAAAGTTACAAGAATGGCAGCATTTTAATAAAAATATGGTGATTTGCATTCCAACAGAATCAAAAATTTAAACTATCGCAAAAATCCTACTCTACATCGTAGCTAATGTATTACAATTTGAAAATTTCTAATGAATTTTATTCTTCGCTCTCTCAGGACTTTGTGATGGTATGTGGACCAGCACGGTGCCTTTTTTTGCAAGAGCCGACATCCAAGATTGCCAGCTCGTCAAATTTTCATTTCTTTACGTGAACAAATTTTGCACAACTCTTTAAATATGTCTCCATAACATACAAAAAATCCGGAATGTTTACATTATTTCTTGTATCAAAAAAAATTCTTAAAGATTGTCTCTCTTTTTATAGCGTTCAGGGTGCGAAAAACATTTTTCTTCAATCTTTTTACAGTTTATCTGAAATGAAAAAAACCAAAAAGTGTTAGTTGTTTTACAAAAATTCAACATATTTACAAAATTAGTGAACAAAAATTTTTGTTAGTTTCGTATCAATCTAAACTTCCGGCCTCGAATGTAGCAAATGCGCCCAGTTAATTCTTCCCTTGCTCGGGTAATTGAACACATTTGCTTCGGCGCGAAACGTCGAACGAAAAGTTCCAACGACACCTATTAGTTCCGAGAACGGAAGACGCACGGAGACGGCGAAAAAGGGGGTAGCGCGGCGAAGAATGCAACGCGAAGCGGTGCAACGGGCTGACAGAGACGTATGCACGGAATTCGTCGAGAAAGTGGAACGCGCATTCGCTTGGAATTCCTTAAACCGTTTCGAAACAGTTCCGGGACCCTGTTCAGCGGCGAGTTACGCATGGCAAAGGCGTCGTGATTTAACGACGCTTCATATTAAGCCTCGGAAGATCGATTCCACCCCCGTGATTTATACCCTTGCACCGTTTCTTGTTCAGCCTCCCGTTGCCCGACGCGATTCCGACCGATCAGGGAAATAGATTGTGCTGGGCACATTTCCGCCTGAACGGAGGGAGCATTCTAAATTTTTCTCGTCGCTCTTTTCGCCCGGAAAACATTGATTGCCTCGTTCGCGTGTGCGAGCGTCGAGTCATGCACGAAAATCAATTAAACGCCATTCTTCACCTGGAATAATTGTGTCATGCCATTTTTTATGGTTTCTTCGAACGTTGCGGATCATTTTCTTATTATTGTACCTTGTGTCGTGGTTTTTTAGAATGATAAACTGCAATTTTTTAGTACCATCAAGGATCCCATTTCTGATCACTTAAGGGTAATTATCATGATTTTCCTAAGATGTAAATGTATAAATTAATTTAATCATAAAATGCGTGTAATATTTGAGTAAATCCATGTTTTATTTATAATTTGATATCTAACAAAGTGCAAAAATAACAATAATTAAATTATAATCAAAGTTTTAAAGTAAAAAAAAAAGTGAACGAAGCAATTTTGGTCACTCAAATTATGTCTAATATTAATTATCAAATTTTACTTTTAAAGTACAAAACAGTTAATAACTATTTAGTAAATGTTTGGGATCCCTTTTTAGTATGATAATTTATTGTATGATGGTTGTACAGGGTGTTTCAGAATAAGTGTAGGAATCGTTAAAGGGTGATTCTTCAGGTGATTTTAAACAATGTGATTTTGACCTACAATGATACCAAAATAATTATTTTTCGAGTAATGGTAACTATTCAAATCCAAATGTTCGATTTTACTCCCGAAATTACCCGAACTTTTGCTATAAGCGTATAAAATAAAACGACATTGCAATTGAATTGATTCATATGCAATGTGAATTTGTAATTTCGCGAAGTGTTTAGTTCGCGATGCATTCGTACTGTATTTTCGAGTGAATTCAACCGAAAAGTTTATTAAAAACATATACAAAGTTTCAGATTGATTAGGTTTACAGTTTTCTTTATAACAAGAATACCAAAAAATCGATATTTTCCACAAAGAAGAAAGAAATTCCCCCTTAAAAAAATAACCTTGCGTTTGAAGTATATTTTATCGAAAATATTACAAAGAAACTTGAGATAATATTTTCTGACTAATTAATAATGTAGTTGAATGCAACATCTGGTGCTTTTAAAGAGTTAATACGGCAAGGACGGACTATTCTTCTCGTCATTATTATTCTCTCCGCAGGAGAATGGGTTGCGCAGCCAGCGGAAGTTCGTGTAAGAAGGGCGGTGTTCGACTAATGGCCACAAAGCTCACCTTCACGAAGAGCCAACTGAACAATCTGAACGCGTACTTCCGAAAGCTGGTCGACGAGACTCAGAACGGTGAATGATTAACGAACTCCACCGATGAAACTTGCACGTCGACACATTGAAGGGCGGAAACAACGGGGGCGATATCGAACGCGGGAACCGATGCGGGAGCTTGTACCCGATTTTTTTCTTTACCAGGCGGACAATGAGCGGAGCGTTGTGTTACAGATTTCTCGAACGCATCCGCGATCGAAGCCACCGTGGAGCGGCTGGTTCAACGGTTGATCCTGGCCGCCGGCAATCACGATCCAAGATTTTCATCCGCGTACCTTGTTTCGTTGAACGAGCCTCGACGGGTGAAGGTAAAAGAGGGGCGAGGAAATCGCGGGATCGACTTTGCGGAGAAGTTTCGAAACATCCCGCGAGAACGGAGCGCAAAGATTTTCCACCTTCGTCAACGCTTCCCTCTTTTTCTTTCCCCTCAGCAACTCAGGTTCGAATACCTGCTGCGAATAGACACGCTGTCGAGCCCCGCCGCCAGTTCCGAGCTAGAAGTCTCGAGGGTGAGCATCGAGGAGGATGCTGCCTTGCCAGGCTTTATTCGGTTAAAGACACTCGCCGCTGGAGCGGAGCCCTGGCAAGACTGCGTGGACGCCGCTGGGAGATTGAGGAGGGATCTCGTGAAAGCCAAATTAGCAAATTTGTTGGCCACGGCTATTAAACAAGGTATCTGCTCCTGTGAAAGGCTGTTAACCCTCGCAACGTGATTCTTGTTGCGCCACGAGAAGCTTGTTTGATCAATTTCTAGATAATAAGCTTTAACGAACGAAGAGCCACTCGAGTTGGTTATTGTACCGTTCCACTTCAAGGGAATATCTCCTCGAGCGCGCGTTCTTTCATTTTAAGGCATTTTACACGCCGCGTGTTGCACGTCGCGGTTTCTCCGCCGAAATAGCAACTGCGTGTTTTAATGCAATTGATTACACGGGCATGATACAGCTTTGGTCCGCCTTTGAAACGCCATAAGTTGCATATCGCACGCGGAAAAGGGACTAGGACTACGCGAGCATTTTATACGCCGCGTGTTGCATTGCGTTTTCCTCGCCATGATTGCAACTGCATGTTTTTAATGCAATTATCTACATAGGCGTGGAAAACACTCTGGCATACTCCGATACGCTTGCAAAACGTAGCCTGTCGCTTGATGTATAAGGTGTGCTCCTGCACAGCCTTCTAGATAAACCAATAACGTACACTTCCCAAGATTGTCCACATTATATTGTCAATCAATAAGGTAGTTGCATTAAAAGAGTAAACCAAGTCTCAGGGTCGGCTTTAGGCTAAAGCCGGGGTCCCACTAGAGAAAAGCGCGACGCGCACGGCCCTGACAATCACCTGAAAAAGTCGATTTTTACGAGCAGATTCATCCTGAAGTACCAAGCGCGCCTGGACAGAGTACTTTAAGTACGTCAGGACGAATCTGCTCGTGAAAATAGACTTTTTCAGCTGGTTTTCAGGACCGTGCGCGCCGCGCTTTTCTCTAGTGGGACCCCGGCTTAAGGCACAAGAGGCACCGGCCTAAGGGCGCATTGGCTTTGAGGCGTCAACGTCATCAAGAGAAAAAGATAATATGTACCTCTGATACTACTAATCAGGAGCAGAAATCTGAAGCTATATTGCAAGTGGCGTCATTTTTAGCATTTTGTGTTTTCAGTTTGCCTATTGAATTTTTTGCACCAAGAAAAGTAAATATAAAAGTTTCTGAATTAAATTTTATGTAAGATTTTTTAACTCTTTCGTATCCTTGGACGAGATATTTTACGACCCGATACGTTCTAAGAATTTTAAGCAATTTTACGGCAAAATTCAAGGAATTTTAGGAAAATTTTAAGAAAATTCTAGAAATTTCCAGAAAATTGAATGAAAATTCGTGGAATTACACAAAAATTAAAAGAAACTGATAAGAATTTAAGGAAAATTAAGAAAATTCAAGGATTTTCAACAAGAATTTTAGGAAGATTCAAGAAGTTTCAGGAACATTAAGACAATTCGAAGAATTTCTAGAGAATTCAGAGAAAATCAATAAATTTCAAGGAATTAAAAAAAAATTATTTATTTCAAAGAATATCTAGGAAATTCAAGAAGTCTCGAGGAAATAATTCGAGACGTTTCGAAGAAAAGCAAGAGAATTCCAGGAATTTCAAGAAAATTGAAGGAAACGTAATAAAATAGAAAAAAATCACTCATCCAAATCCACAAAAATTATAAAATTGTACAATTCTAAGAAAAATGTCAGGCAAACCAAGAATGTTCATGGAATTTCAAGGAAATTAAAGGAAAATCAAGAAAATATCAGGAATTTCAAGAAAATTGAAGTAAATATAACAAAACTTCGGAAAATCTCTGATCCAAATTTATAAAAAATTTCTGACGTATCGAGTTATGAGATATCTCGTCAAAAGCGTTCATCGATCAGTACCGGGTGCGAGATATTTCGTCCAGGGACACGAAGGGGTTAAAATATGTATATTCTATTTCGACATGGCCTTTTTGTCAAGTTTATAAAATTTACAAATTTTAAATAAAAAAAAGACAAGGCGCTGAAAACCAACTTGCCTAACAGCGTTGCATACCCTTTGGGCCAGCTGTGCCAAGCCTTTATCAGTTCCTTTACAGTCTCTATGTCATTTGGTAATTTAAAATACTTTATATTTTGTTTTTTTTTTGTATTACCATTTCAATTGGAACACAATTTTACTGAACATCCAGGCATTTTTATAAATTTGTATTTTACGTTTACACAGCGTTGACGTTTGAACACTCAACAGTCATATTTTAAAGCTTTAACCCTAAATTGCCAACCTATGTAAAATTTATATTGACGTCCTAGAGTTAACATGGCGGAGAGTGGGAAGGCGCAGTAGGAAACCAACCTTATTCCTTACATCATGGCAAGTTCTGTGGAATATACGTAATCGTAGCGTGTAAAACGCACACAAAACACTTATTTTCCTACTTTAGCGGAGAAAACGCTACGGGCAACACGCCGCAGCGCGTAAAATGTCCACGTATTCCTGGCCTTAATCGACGATAACGCGAGGAATTTCTAGTAGCGTTGGTGAAAATTTCACGTCTCAAGTCAACAAACTGTTCCTGTTTCTCAGACCTCGGGAGTTCAACGGACGACAAGATTTGCGCCTCGCCTGGTCAAGTGGTGGATGCCGAGGTTCTCGACAAAATACTAAAGCAACCGGACCACTGTAGGATATATTACGGGCCAGGTAACACTCCGAAATAATCGGGAAACTGAAACCGCTGCCGTTAATTAAGGGACGATAAAACCGCGCGGTAAATTCCTACCGCGGATAAGACGTCGGTACCCTTGCAGCCCTCGCGTCCCCCACCTTGAGATATTGGCGCGCGTTTATCTCCGCAAGGAACAAAAGCGGTCCCGATTCCAGGGAATCGTAAACAAGAAAGAAACGCCTGTCGCCTCGTTATCATCCAGCCCAATTTCTCATTTCGCGCGCTACGCGCCCCTTATCAACGTCATACTATCGTTTCGCGCATGTCTCGTCGACGGACTTTCTTCTTTCCCATCCGCTTGTCTCCTTACCCGGCCCCGTCCTCCCCTTTCGTCGTCGTCCGTTTCTCGCCCCTTCCGACGCTTTGTATTAAATAACCGATGCGCGGAGGCAACTCGGTAATTCGATATACACCGGGTGTCCCATAAATTTGAAAAAGGACGCTCGCGGAAAGTCGCTTAATAACGACTGCGAGGGATTTAGAATAATGAGCGGCCGAGAAGTATGCCTGGTTTCCCTCCTGTAACTGTATTAAGGAACGTCCTATAAATTCCCGCGTCTCGCGAAACAACAGGCCTGGCTAATGACGCGATTTTTAACGACGCCGCGCCGCGTCGCACCGGCTAGATAGCGTGGGATCTCGAGAAAACTGTTTGCAGCTGCCTCCGACGGACCGTCGCCGCAGCCGAGGGACCATCGCGTGGCCCTGATAGAAGACGCCGGGAGGATCCTCCTCAGGATTGGGTTGAACGGCTGCAAGGCTCGCGAGGCGGAGGTCAGGCTATTAATCGGCATCGGCGTGTCGTCTTGGCCTAGTTTGGCGGACTACCCGAGAAGAGTGCCTCTTCATCACTGCGATGCTCTTCTCCACTACTCCGCGGCGCAAAGCGTTTGTGTATTTCTCTCATAATTTCAACTTCGGATTGCAGTATTCCGTTTTATCCGAAACGGAAAGCGGGCTGGAACTTCGTTAATCGAGCAAGGAGTTGATATTTAATTAAGTAACCTTTGAGATGACTTTCAATAAATTAATAAGAGTGAAGTTCATTTGCCTCCGGTGCTCAGAGGATAAGACACTGAAACGGTAGAAACGATCGATTCTTTCTGACGGGGGAACATTTCGAGTAGGGGGTCGCGATATCATGCAGATTTTAATACTGTTAGTAACCTTAAACTTTGTCAAAGTATCTGTTAGAATATCAACTGCTAATGGCTCATGTAACACTAAAAATAGCCTAAAAATATTCTATGTTAAATACTATGATACATTAAAAAAGAAAAGTTAAAATACAATGTAATTTGAGCAAATTTGATCGTTTGGAGAAGCATAGAAAATCTGGAAGAAGACATTTAAAAACTAACTATACTTCCACTGTTCAACTTGAAATTTTCGTATCTCCAGCTTGAAACCTTCAAATCTTCAATTTTAACTCTGAAAAATTTTTAAATCTCCTAATTTTCCAGTTTCAAACCTTCAAATTTCCAACTTTAAATTCTTAAACTTCTAATTTCAAGTTTGAAGAGTCTGTAAAACTTCAAATTTTCAAATCCCAAACTTGAAACCTTCAAATTTTCAATTTCAACCCTGAAAAATATTGAAATCTCAAAATTTTCCAGCTTCAAACCTTCAAATTTTCAACTTTAAACCTTAAACTTCTAATTTCACCTCTTGAGCTCGCTGAACCAATAGAAGCGCTCCCCACGGATATTTCTACTCAGACGCACTCTAGTGGTCGCTAGAAGATCTTTCATTTAATGATTACACATTTCTGAGGAAACTTGCAACACCTGTATAATACATATTGGTTCTGACATTGGTGGTCCGACATCTGCTGATGGCGATAAGTGTATGTTGCGGAAGTCATTACTTTGCGTAGTTTGTTTTTAGAGCTTGCGGGATAGAGTTATTTTTATATAATATAAACAGTGTAAAATGGATATTATGACATTTTATCCACGTCGTAAGAACTCTAATAGAAATCGTTGTTGTGTGAAGGGTTGCAACACGAAAGCAAATAGAAATGTAACCATTCGCTTTCATAAATTTCCAAAAGCAAATGAATGTTTTGTATACGGAGAAAATTTATTTGGTATTTCTGAAGCATCGCCTTTTCTCAAAATACATTATTTTTCAAAATTGAATTCTACAGGGTGTTTCGCAATTTGTGGGAAATCTCCGAGATACAGGTTCTAACACGAAAATAATAAGAAAAGTTCTTATGCAATATTCTCGGAACTGGTTAGTTTATTAGTTACACGCGGTTTTACATTTCGTAAAATGCCGACGTAACACTGCTTCATCCCCTTTAAAGCCAGTGACCACGCTTAAAGGTCCAGGCATCTCTAGGCCTAAGTGGGCTCCGGTGACTCGCAACGTGTATTGGAATGAGATGTTTCTTGAAATGAAAAATCACATATTTTGTAATTAAAAATTGAAATAATGACGAATGTAACACAACTGATACTTTTCCATGATGCAGGGACCCAAATCTCGGTCACTGACCTTACAGAGGATGAGCCTTTGTTATGTGCCTTTACGAAATATAAAACCGCGTATAACTAATAAACTAACCATTTCCGAGAATATTGCATAAGAACTTTTCTTATTATTTTCGTGTCTAGTACCTGTATCTCGGAAATTTCCCACGAATTGCGAAACACCCTATATAGTACAACTGATATGATGCTTTATACATATACATATAGTGACTCACCGTTAAAGATATAATAAAGTGGCAATAATTTGTTTTTATTTTTCTCTTAACCCTGCTTTACATGGACATATACAACAGAGAATTTTTCCTCCTTGTATCACTTCTCCATTTATTTTGTGTGATTCCTCTTTGAGGCTTGAAGTTTATAAACACAACGCGGTGAAGTTTATGACACCAGGCTTGCATATGTTTTTCGTACATTGCATTATATGCTGCTCGCGAAACCCGTTCTCCTTCAATAAACTTTCTTTGAGTTCGATTTACACCAGCCTAATCACATATATTTTCCATAGAAATTAACATTTTTGTAAAAAAGCTAGTCACCCATATAAACGTAATACAAAGTGGTGGCTTTTTGACGCCATATTAATAATGCAATCCATAGGCTCCGCCCCCATATCAGATCCCAATTTTCGCCTATTTTCTTGTACCATTATCAGTTAATATTCTACAGATCATTTTGGCAGTGATTAAGGAGTCTAACATCATTAATATCTACTTGATATCGCGACTCCCTACCAGGGTTGCCATGTGAGAGTCTCTCCATACCCCTTACCTTTCCGCCCCTCGCCTAGATGTGCTGCGGAGCCCGCCTTCGGTTCCCCCACTTTTTCGCCTGTGAGACTGGTAGGGTAAATAACGGGTGTCTTTTGTGCTACGCTACCACATGCTACGCGACGCGACGCTACGAACTTCGTAGCGTAAGACACCCGTTATTTACCCTACCAGTTTCACAGACGGAAGAGTGGTGGAACATCTAGGCGAGGGGCGGAAAGGTAAGGGGTATGGAGAGACTCTCACATGGCAACCCTTCTCCCTACTCGGAATCTTTCCTTGTGAGGCAAACGGAATGGGATTCATAGAGAAGTTCTAGCCGAAGAATTTGAATTTCACTAGCAAACGTTCTTGTCTGAGCGGACGGATTCGTTTGTCTCACGTCCTCGTTTTGCCGGCGCTATTTCCAGGGCATGTATGCCGTGGCCGTTGGACCGTACCCTGGTGCGCGATGCGAGGACCGAGCAACTCTCTGGAGAGTACGTGTTCCGGCTGCGGAGAAAATTATGAATCAACACTATGCCGGGGACAGTGTACCCACCTTGACGGAATCCGTGCTCATGGAAATCTTGTACCAGCTGCGCGAGGGACGCTCTTTGAATTCGCCTATCAAACCGAAGGTAATACCTTGAGATTCGTTTTCATTGCGTCGCGTTTCCATAACACAAAGAAATACCCGGCATCGGATGCGACAGAATCTTTGGCTTCGAAAGCAGGCACTCGGCGTTGCGTAGCGATCTTAAAGATTTTAAAACATTCTGCAAGTCTCGAATACCTCTTCCAACGTTCTCGATTTCAACCCTCCATGGAGGTTTGCGACAAATGCACTTCCCCTCGATGGATTTTGTTTCATCCATTCACCGAGGGTATACCATTTGTTTCCCTTTCTTGTTCCTGACAGCCGTCTTAGAGATATCCCGCCGTCTCGATCCCATTGACGTTTTCATCTGTAGGGATATTAGGTGCATTTCATATCTTCGCAACGGGCAACGACCGATTTCAGGCGACACATCGACAATAATTCAACGTGCATCCGGCTGGTGCATCTCACGGCTCCACACACAGACACCTCCGCGCGACCTCCGATTCTTTGGCCTAGATTTCCGAGACACCGAGCCGTCTCCTAGCGACACAGTTCCAATCTTTTCTTTCCGTACCTTTTTCTTCTTCTCCTTCCCGTTTTCCACCGTGGTCCTCAGATATCTCGACGCCGACGCTGAAAACCTATTCTCTTCGATGCGCCGTTGCTTCTTGGCTATTTAATAAAAACGTTCACTGGGTGCGACTTGGCAATAATTTATCCACCCTCCTTCCTCCATGACTGGCAGAACATGCAGCCCTAGCGAATACATAATGAGAAAAGTTGAATCGATTTTAAAAATTTCCATCCGATCGGTTCTCCCCCGCTTTTGGTTTGGCTATCGCGCGATGCTTTCAAACGAGCAACGATTTTTTATTTATTACGGTGCTGCACTTCATTCCTTGTGTACTGCATTTTTTATATTTATTTATTTACTTATACGAGACGAACTCTTTGATACATAGATTATACAGGGTGTAAACTCTTTACGTAGCACTATTTACATAATGTCCGATCTGCCAGCAATTTCCACTAATAATGCCTTAGGCTCGGTTCAGACGAGCGGTTTTCGACGATTTGCCGCTGCGTTTAAGCGGAACACGGATTTGTATAAAACAGTTCACACGAGCCGCACAGCGGTAACGAAGCGGCGTGTTTGCAATCGTTCGGCGCCAAATCGCTGCAAACCGCTTGTCTGAATTGAGCCTTAGGCCCGCTACACACGTCCGTTTTTTTTAATGTGCGGTGGTCGTGCGGCGCCGCAATTACGGGCCTTAAGCCCGTTCCACACGTCCGTTCTTTTAACGTGCACTGCAACTGCGTTTGTGGCACGTGTACAGGGCCTAACTTCATTTCTGGTATTTCAGACCGTAATTGCGGCGTCGCACAGCCACCGCACGTTAAAAAACAGATGTGTGTAGCGGGCCTAATTGTGGCGTATCGACGAGACGAACACATGGAAACAAGTAGACTTTTAGGCTTCGCTTTATCTGTGTGCGTAGAACATTCTCAGAAACATCTTCGGCTAAACTTCCAAAAACCTGACAAACCGAATTTAGCTGAAATTTTGCAAATAGCTTCATTTTGCATAAAAACAATGTTTGCAAGAAGGATTTTCGGCGACTAGACGTTTAAAATTTTGAATCTTCTTTTCGAATTTTTTAAAATTTTATTTCCTTTCTAGCCCCGACGTAATCCTGATCTCCCTTTTCGCCCCAACCTTCTTTTCCAATTGCTCTCTTTTTTTTCTGTGGTATTATATTGAGCACTGATATAATCACGGTATAATCTTATTGTTTGTTGTGTCGGTAACGTAGACAGTGATATTACAGGAGTAAAACGTTTTGGGCAAAATTTTGAGTCTTAACTTCCGAATTTTCGAAAATCCTTCTCGTAAATACTATTATCTATTATCTCTATTTACTATTATCTAGTAAATAATATAATAATATTATCTAAAAGGAACCTATTTCCAGGATTTTGGACAAATCGAAGCATAGAAACTTTCAAAATTACAGGGAGTGACACTAAATTGATAACAATCATTTTTCGCATTTTTTGGGTCTTAAACTTCTAGTTGCTAAAAATCCTTCTCGCAAACATTGTTTTTATGCAAAATGAAGCTTTTTGCAAAGTTTCAGCTAAATCCGGTTTGTCAGGTTTTCGGAAGTACATCCAAGAGAATCAACTTGAATAAACGTGTCATTTGTTATTGAGTATACATTATACATAATGAAGTCGTTCTGCAATGGTTCTGCATTCGGCGGATGTGGTTTGAGTTTTTATTTTCTTTGTGAGTACAATCTTGATTGGATATTGCACAGTTGTACTAAATTTATTTCCACGTTTCAAGCAAATTTCGTTGAATTTCAGGCAAAAAATTATACAGATTTTCACTCTCAATGTTTGACGTTCTCAGTAATCGTATGAAATGTAATTGCTTTCGGAATGTACTAGCAAATGATTAAATTGATATTTCAGGTAGAACGAAAAGCCACTCCCTTTCCACAAGATCGTTTGCGAGTGGTTTCCAGGCACATCGCGAGGACGGTGCATCGATGGACTCTGGAAAGAGCAGGACCTGACCCGTTGATGAGTTGGGCACCAGATACCATCTCGCGTCACGTTTTGTTGGCATTGGACGAACTAGTTACCGCTCTGAAATGCCAGAACTTGAGGTGTTACTTTCATCCCCGTTGCAACGTGATGCTACAGTGCGCGAGAGGTAATTGATTTTTCCAGGGAAAGAAGGAGCCGCGAATCGCGTGGATCTTCTGCCCGCGCCCTGCGCTTATTTTCTCGTTTCATCGTTATTTTTCGTCACGATGATCGATATCGCGTCGGCCGCACACTATACATCCGATCCGGTCTGGTTTCCAAGGAAATTCTTAATTACTGACGATAACGACGCATACCATTATCGCGGTCGCTGAATGTATCGGCAATTTTCCATGCATCTGCGCGCACTCGTTGACGATGCACCTCGGTCGATCCCGATGTTTTTCATGGTTTCGCGATACTCTTATCGAGCCTCCATTCAATCCGCGACACGTCCGCCGAGCGTATGCGTTATTTACGATTTAATCGCATCGCGTTCCGATCGAGGGACCCGCTCGGAGTTCTGTTCGCACAATCGACTCGAGTCGACTCGATTGGTTCGGGAGTTCGAGTCTCCTTTGGAGGTCTTTGATCCGGAACGCGGGTCTTGCTTCTGAATTCTGCTTGGTCTTGAGAAATGCACCGATTATCCAGAGCACGTGTCCTCGCATATTCGAAGGTGGAGTGGTCCATCACGAGGATTCTTACGTCTCGGATGCCCGGCTGCTGGAGTCCTACCTCGAGACGCTCCATTATCGTTCCTTTTCCATGTCACGGGACGTACCCAGGTCACTGGATGTTATGGAGAGCGAGCTCATCGTCAAATGGAGGGACGTCGTAGCTTCGCTGCCGAGAGGAACGCCCGACGTCGACTACGGATACAGCCAGAGGCAGCTGGAGTATTTTAGTTTGATCGTGGAGCAAGTGTTGCTGGTGAAAGACGTTTTGTTGCAGGTAGAATCTTGTCGAGGCGCTCGTCATGATCCACTGCACAGTGATTGAAAATCGAGAAAACCCGAAATTCTAAAGGCATTAACCCTTTGTTATACCATTTTTTGAGGCCATAAATATAAAATGTGACGAAAAAAGTTGAACCTGTTGATATTTGATGCCTGTATTACTAGTATGAAAATATCAAGAATATAATACATTTAATAATATTTAGGAAATAAAATACACATTTACTTAAGATTCAGTTACTGTCTTATGTCTTTTATGTGAATTTGCATAAATAAGATAAGCATTTTGCAGTTTATTCATAAGTAGACTGTGGATTTTTATGCAAAATGAAATATTTAGGAATGCAAATAAGGAAATGAAACTTGAATAACGTAGGCGATCGGCGCCTGTGTTTATTTTTCGTTTGGGTTTTAACGATTAGGAGAATCAGAGTTGTCGGTCGGTCTTGAATAGCTTAATTGGTTAAAGCAGTCGCTCGGCATGGGAAGATCCGGGTTTGAATCCCAGTCCAGGCATTCCGATCGGCCGACTCTTTTCTCCCTACAATAACAATACGTCTTATGTTTTAAATATTGCAAACTGGATTATATTTTTGATATTCTGCATATTTTGGCGACTGTCAACAACCCCAAAGATTTTTAGAATATTCAGAATTGCCATAAATGCATCAAATCCATAGTCTATTCAATAACTTTTTCCTTAGCGAAAATGTTAGGTAAAGTCTCGTTAACAAGTTACTAACAAAAAAACTGACCAATCAGAGAGCGACTACAGCAGACGGATCCAGACACGGATTGAAACAATGCCTAGCATGTAGTCGCTTTCGCATTGGTCAGTGTTTTTTGCTAATTCGCTAACAAAGTCCCATCCAACATTTTCGCTAAGGAAAAAGTTGTTTCAAATCGCAGCAGGAGTTAATTTACACTTATTCTGGGACACCCTGTATAATAAGATTTTGGGTTCAATCTTGGTGCAAGAAATTTTGATCAGGTTTTCTCGATTTTCGATTATGCATCGCGGAAGGAAAGTATCAATTTCTACGCCTGTAGGATCAGTCGGACAACTGTTCCTACCTAAATTTCCCGGAACTGTCTTATCACACCACCGATCACCTGGAGAACCTAGTGTTTTTGCTGAAGCTGATCCTGATGCAGGCTAAGGATCAGATTCACGCGATGACGAATCGCAGGATGAGGGCAGGTGACTCCCGGAGCAAAGAATCCGGACGGGGGAAGCCTTATAGCACGACTAGCCAGTTTGATTACTCCGTGGGGATGTTGATCGACGCGGTGAGGCGGGACAGGGAGACCGCCAATATGGATCTGGAGTCCCATTCCATAATGGCGAAAATGCTGTTGCAATCGCTGTACTTTGGTAGGTAAACCATCGTCCGTTGGTTATAACTATTAGACTGCAAATGTTTATGTGAATTCAAATTTTTACAGTCACTGAAAAAGAATCGAATCTCGAATAAAAATACTTCATATCTTCTAAACATTATAAAATATATTTAACTTTTGATACTTCATATGTTTTTGCACTTCTGCACATTCTTACAGGTTTTCGTATAATGAAAATTGCTAAAAATGGCAATTTAGTTATGATTAGACTTCTGATATAATTACACTGAGAAAAATAATGGAGGAAAAATTACTACATTGCGTAGTAAAGAAACAGGATTTGCTAAAATGTGTTCGTTTCTACCACATTAAAAGGAAAAATTAGCACATGTGTTTCAAAATTTAATAGATCAATGTAGTAAAATTTACGGAAGGCTGTGATAAACAGCGATATCTATGCTCGGAAAGAAGTGGCGTCTCGTGACATAACCTCAATTTGTTTGGATGTTAGCATTGTCTTTTCAATGCCTTTCAATGAATATCGCATAAACGTCCAAAAAATGGTATAGTTAATATTGGAAAACCTTATTTTCTGACATGGGTATTCGTTACGGGCTATTAGCAGTTACTGAGCATAGGCCTAATTTTTAGTTAATAATCGTGTTTCTCGCTAGTGCTTGATCCTAGTCCTGTTCCTATATAAGATGAGTTCCGAAATAATCTTCCACAGCTCAAGCGCGGATCCGTCAGCATAGGTCTACTGAGATAATGAAGCAAGTCTTCGTTGATCCGATGGTCCAAAACGAAAATCGCCGTGGCCCCCCCTTCTCTCCTTCCATCCCACAGTTTTTCTCCTCCAGTCGTCAACACTTTTGTACAACTAATAATAATTCTCTTATCTATCCTATACCTTGCCTTCCCCGTCGCCAAGCATTATATATACCCCTCAGTATTTCCATAAAGAAAAACTCCGTTTTAGTTTGATGAGCGAAAGTTCCAATTTTGCTACATTCGTGTAGTAAAAATCAGCACTCGAGGTTGTAGTTTTTACCAAGTCTTCAGAACCAAATATTACTATACTGGTGTAGTAAAAACCTATCTGCTTTCACAAATCCTGTCGTTTTAGTAGAAAATTTAGTAAAATTTCTTTCATTGTTTCTCTCAGTGTAGACATATGATATTTATGAATACTATGTAATATTAAGGGGGGCAACCTGGTCTAATCGGTTGCAATCCAGGTCCATTTTTCAGAATTTTTACGGAGAATACATGCCATCCTTTTCAAACTTCAAGGCTATAATTTTATGTGCTTAAAAAAGTAAAAAAATATTTTTTGATGCAAAAATAATTCGGTAGTTCTAAATGACGCAAATGAAATTACAAAACCTAAAAACTAGATAGTTTTGTATTTGTAATAAGATTACGCTATGGATGAACCTACATTTGAAATAATATTATTAGAAACTTTATTTATTGCGCAATAAACGTGAGGTTTTTTAATGAAAATCACAACTATCGTTTCAAAAATTCATCATTATCCTAATTTTGCATTTTTTAACGTGTATTAAGGTTCATCTTAAATATAAGTAAAAATTATAATTGTTAGTAATAATTAACTATATCTTTTCAATGAAATGAAAATAAAAAATATTTTTTTATTTATTTCTATCCTGTTGCTTGTCCCGATTCTTCTATCGAAATCCCGCTTTTCCTGGGTTTCAATAATTCGAATCCCGATTAAAAAGAAAATAATCTGATAACGCTGGTCCCATTGCTTCAGCTGTCTTCTATAAAAATATGCATTTGCATAAACATCCGGAGTCTAGTTACAACAGGCACATTTCCAGCTTTAAAAGCGCTGTTTTTGCCCGTTCAAGGGATGAACTACGACAGAAAGGTGCTCGAGCCAGTCTTGCGTCCGTATCTGAACAACCTTTTCAACAGCCTGCACGAGAACGGCTGGTTCGCAGCGTCTTGGAGAACCAGACAAGAGATCTACACCTCCGAAATGCAATCGTTGTCAGTGTTCTGTAAATCCGTGATAACCCGGGACGTCTCGCCCGCCGACGGGATCATCGATTGTCTGTCCAAGGGTTGGCGCTGGGCGGAGAACACGACCAAAATGATCGAACGATCCGGGAACTCTTTGAAGCTGATCTTTCTCTCCGGAGGGAAGGTGATCAGGTACAATTTGACGTTCGCCGAGAACAAGGGACCGAGTTCGTTTGCCACGTGGAGCAAGGCGAGGAGCGTCAGCACGATCGCGAGAAGGAGGAGGCTGAACTCGACGACCGGTGAGATACTCGATTTCCTGTCGGAGCTGCGGGAAACGTCGCGCGAAAACAAAGGTAAGCGTCGACACAATTTTCTGGGATATTTTCGGGCTCGGCTATCGATGCGGACGTGTTTTTCGCGAGGCGACCGAAAGGTTGTTCCGAACTTACGCTTGTCTCGCGGTTTCCCTTTTGATAAAGCGAAAGCAGTTTCGTCGGCGAACGATTTTACTTTAAAAAGGCTTGCGTTTTATGCTCCGCAAGCTCGTTCCTTCTAACAAATTGGCAATTTACAACGAGTGGGAGCTGCGCGAACGCTGAAAAGCAACGAGGCATAGAAGTTGTCGAAGTTTGAAAGGCAGGAATCCGACCGTAATAACCGAGAGATCGTTTCTCGATCGGTCACCAAATAATTTCAGTTCGTTCGGGTGGATCGATAGTTTCGGGAGTCGAAGGAAGTAGGCGGTCGAGTAATTACAGAAAGCAGGAGAGTCTCCACTAAATCGGGTATTAAGATACAAACTCGGGCAAGGACCGCGGTAGCTTCGTTTCGTTGTGCTCGGGGAGAAACTTGTCGCGACGTAATAAGGTGCTCCGTTCGAGTTCGAGTTTAGGGAATTAATTAGAATCGGAGGCAGCCGCGTTTCCGAACCCCGACTGCGGGGAAAAACGTGGGTAGTTTCGCTCGCGTGGCAGTTCTCCGGCGGCTCGAAAACATCGGTTGGAAACTTTCCGACGACTACTAACGCACCGGGGCGAAAATTAATTATTTACACTCGGCGCAGGGTGTGTTCTCTGCAAAAATCGACGAAGATCGGCGCACGGTGGTCCGGACCGCTGTTCGAGGAGTTCAACAGCTTTATTTGTAAAACTAGCTTCTGCCTGCGGCTTCGCCCTCGTGAGTTTTGTATTAAAAGTTGCATAATGTTTGAGTTGTTAAAGCCGATGGAAGTGAGCTTTTATATTAATACTAATTTGGTTCTTATTATGAAAAATGAATAAGTGGTTTATTATATGAAATTAATAAGGTGGTTTCTTATTTATTTTTTAAAGAGGCAACCATGAATTTAAGCCAATTTTAATTATACTAGTCGATATTAAATTTGCTCGATT
Organism: Perdita meconis; assembly: GCA_030770465.2. Classification (NCBI taxonomy): domain Eukaryota; kingdom Metazoa; phylum Arthropoda; class Insecta; order Hymenoptera; family Andrenidae; genus Perdita; species Perdita meconis. The sequence continues at coordinate 8,021,014 of JASKOS020000004.1, forward strand.
ACTATAAAGTCAATGATATGTTATGACTCTATTTATAATAACAGAATGATCAGAGAATTAAATGAAAGAGAACAGTGTGAATTAAAAAATAAAGACTAATACTTATTCATATACAGAATAGGCTCGCGTGTTTGAGCTTCAAGGCTCAATCGTTAAATGCGTTTAGCTCTTACGGCTCGAAGTTTGAACTCTAAGGGTCGTAGCTTTGACGGCTTGAACTTCGACTCGAGGTCTAAATGTCCAAGACTCGAAGCTTATTTTAACAACACTACGTACGCTATTTCGGACCATTGTGCAGCACCAGGGAAACGCTGCCCGATGAATATTTTTTCGACGCACACGTGCCACGGACCTTCTGTTTTCCTCCGCGCGCGAAAAAGGTTAATTGCCTTCCGGCAACGCACGTAACCCGTACCTCGTAAAATCGCCCAGACGAGAGGATCAATTTCTCCGCGTACGAGGATAAGGCGTAGGCGGGCGAGCTTCTGCGCGTTCGCGCGCGCGCGCGCTTCCTTCGAAAGCTCTCGGTCGGTCGTTCGATAAAGATTTACGCGACGGTAGCACGAGGGTATTACTTTCTGGCGCCGCTTTTGGCTCCGGTTCCGCGTGTCCACGAACCCCCGAGCCCAATGCTATCGTTGGCGTTGTTCCTTTCAGCCGGGGTCGTCGAACGATGCGCGCTTTCTCCGAGGATAGGAGTGTACATAGGAGTCCTATCTGGCTGCGACGACGCGCAGAGAATGGCCGTGTAGGCGCATTAAAAATTGTCGTGACGCCCGTTGAACGCGGCTAAACGCGCGGAAGGGACGAAGATTTACGCGGTTGTCGCGGGAGGATATCATACGATGTCGGAGGCCCGTAAAATTCGAGCTAGAAACGTTGGACGATAGATCAACTGTGCCGCGCCGTTCTGAAAAGAGCGGTTCGGGCTCTCTGTGTTTTAAATCAATGTCAACCCCGTCGGTGACGTAGGCAAATTTCTACCCTGTATGACGCTCGGTCGCGCTGCTCGGATTGCAGAAGCGTTTAGGTAAATCGGCCGTGAGAGTCTGGGAATTTCGTTAGCGTGACAGTAACTGAATTGTTCCGGGAAAAAGGTTGTGCGCGTTCTTTGCGAGCATTTGAATAGTCGCCACTATTTCTCAGGGAATTTGGTGCCGAGTTCTGAGCTGGCTTTCCACGTTGACTACAAGCTGTGAAAGTTCGCAGATTGAAGTCAAGAGACTATTCAGTTTTAGTTAGAGGATTAAGCTAAATCAAGCAATTAATTCTTATGCTCCATTGAGGTCTCTTAGGATGGTGACTTGCCATCCACCGTTGTAAAAAAAAGTGCACAAGGTTTTTCAGATCCGAAATGTAATCTGATGAATAATTTTAGAGAGCATTTAGATCTTTTTACTGGATCTATTAATTCATTTAATAAAAAACTGGATAATCTTGTATGATACACTGTGTGCGATGTCATGTCAATACTATAGGTGTCCTTCGCCTGTATGTTTAATTTTGCAATGCTGTATGTAATTGTCTACAAGTTTGTTTAACTCTTTTTATACATAACAATATGTACATATTGTACATAACAATATGTACATAACATATACATAACAATAACAATAATAATAACCAGAGGGTTATTGTTGCTCGCTCGCTTCGCTCGCTCGCTCGCGAGTGCAGTTATTCTTGCTTGCTCGCTACGCTGGCTCGCGAATAGGGTTGTTCTTGCTCGCTCGCTTCACTCGCTCGCCGAAACATGGCAATCCTTAATTCAAAACACGGCCTCACACTCAAACTTACATTCATTCGGTCCTTTTTTAAAATAATCAATATATCGATTCGCGAAAACAGCTGTGGTTTACGTTACGCACACATCTTCGTTTCATACGGACAGCTCTACATACTCTGAATATTCCGTAAAATTTGACTATACCTTAATAAATACATATATATATTTATCACAATTATATTATTATAATTAGATATTGTAATAAATAAATAAATATATATATACATGTGTTATATACATATAAATATAATAATAATAATATCTGTATATATATTATTTCCGTTTAGTTATTCGCTCATAAATTTATATTCTCCCATTTAGATTGCGTTATTGAGTTAAGTTTTCTTTAAAAAATTAAAAAACTACTGGACCGAATTAGAACAAAATCTCATCGGCTCTAAGTTACAGTGATACACATCGATTGCATCATCGATCATTTGGATCTCGTTATTAGTTTTTTAGAAAACGTTAACGAAAAATTTGATCCCATACGTACGTACGTATACACACACACACACACACACGCACGCACGCACGCACGCACACGAACAATTTGTTCAAAATAGGCTAAAATGACCCCAATGCCCTTGAAATATGAAGATCTGCAAAAAAATCGATTTTCGATTTTCGGGATCATTACAATAACTTCCTTATAAATCAGGAAGTTAAAAATGAACGAAGAAAACTTTTTTTTAAGGAATTTTTAAGGACATCTTAAATTTTTTATAAATAAATTTTTAATTTTTTATACCTATTTTTTTAATGGATTTTAAGACGAATTCACTAAATATCATAACAAATACTTTTTTATCCAGAATATTTAATATTCACTAAAAGATAAGTGTAAAAAATCATAGATTTACTTATAAAAAATTCAAGTTGCCTTGAAAATATAATCATCTTAAAGCTCTCTTTGAACCGTGATCAATTTTCGATCGACTTGCTAATAACAGAGTAATCTAAGCTGATCATGTTTCATAGTTCACCCTGTATAAAAGAAAGACAATAAGAAATAAATGGCGAAGCTGCAGCATGAGTGCTGTTAACGAGCCTAACCTTGATCTAGTTCTATAATAATATTAGGGTATTATCTATTTATTATATTCTAATTACTAACGATGGAATATTAAGAATGGCAGTCCAGAATGACAATATCAGAATAGAGTAAATAAACTCGTCTTTGAAATATTACTAACATTGTAGGTATTAGGTATAGAAATGAATTCTTTCCGATTTTTGGCAAAATTAAAAGTTGTATAGAGAAAAATATACAATATAATAGTTCAGTCAACAAAATATTCGCCAATGTTATTAAGGACCTTACGCCATTTTCCTGAGTGATAATTTTTGACTTTATGTAGAATCAAATTACTGCCCTGTCAACTAAATCTGATCGAGCAGATTTTGACAAAATTTGTCGTCAGCATTTCCTGTGAGACTGGTTGCAGACTTGATGCAGGATCTGTAATGAACAGTACTGTTGGCAGATTGGTGACAGAAAACGAGCAGGTCCTGCTGACATAACCTGTTACCAGATCTGCTGCCCTGTCTGACGGCAGATTGACAGCAGAAACCGAGCAGATACTGCTGACAGATCTGGCGGCAGGTTCGTTTGACATGACTTGCTCGGTTTTTGACGCAAATCTGGTTCCCGATCTGCTAATACAGGTCCTGTTTGCAAAATGTCAGCCTAGAAATAAATGATTCTGGCTCTGCAGATAGGTTCCGTTACATCTGTCGACAATCTATTGCCGATATGTATGCTAATGGTTTATAGGCTATACATATTAATTGTGTGAAAAAGTTTGCCGGAAAGAACTCGTTTCTACACCTAATAGATCAAAAACTTTTAAATTTACATATTGTTTTAAGCGTAATTTATAATTTAGATACTGCTTTGTGATAATTGCTGCTGCGAGAATAATAACAAGCTGATTAATTTGTTTTGTTTCTACGAGGCACAGAGTTCTCTCTTGCTTTGATTTTAAAATATCGACACTGGCCAGTTTCTCCCGGTCGAACTATCCCGGACTCACCCTATACATTTAAGTTTGCACTCATAGTTTGGCTTCTACGTTAAATCTAATTTGGCCCAAAATTGTTCAAGAGTATTTTTCTGTACGTGCACTCGGGACGCGTAGTAAAATCAATATTTTCGTTAGCTGTTTCAGAGCACCAGGAACTAAGGGACGCCAGTCCTCTAACATATGTGGCGTCGATGAGCAGACCGAGGGCTCGACAACGAGGTTCTGGTGATCTGATTTCGGCTATCATTTCCTTGGGCAAGTTCAGGGTAAGTTATCGCACTCCCACGACATTCTGCTTTCCTCTTTCAGTCGACGTTGGAACTTCCACGTGTCTGTTTAATATCGCTTCGGCGTCCTTATTCTACTTAACGTCTTGAGCCACTGTTTTACTGCTCTCGAATAACGTTGATCTGATGACCTTTTTTGTTGAATTTTATTTAAAACTCGTAGCATTCTATATTATTGTCTGGGAACGAGCTTCTTACAGCACGCTGTACTATGACAAATATTGACTTCAAAAAATTGGAGCATAGCTTTAAAAGGTACTGCAGACTTCTCGATACCGCTCAAGATTTAAACAATTATTCTCTACTAACGAGGGTAGTTAGGAAACTCAAATATTCAGAACAAAAAGAGGACATCGAAACGTATTTTGTATAAATTTGCATAGTATAAAAAATCGGGTTTAAAGATTGATGGGCGCAAGTAAAAAATACAGGGTGTTATTTTTACGTGGAGGTATCATTTTATTTTGTCGTCATTTTTCTGCATTGGGTTTGTTGCCAATTGTCAGTTGTTTATCGCGTAGCTTGGGCGTCGATATTTCATCATTCAGAGTTGGACACTGTAGCAGCATGTTTTAATTAATGAAACATTTTATGAAAACGAATCGTCGATTGTAAATACTCGACGGAAATTCTCTAGTTCTTGTGGGATGCACTGTGTGCTTGATTCGTCTGCGCCAGATTTTTTCCCTTGGGGCTACTTAAAACAAAGAGCTTCTGCTAACAAGCCGAAAACAAAACAGTTTGTTTAAGCATACCATTCGCGACGAAACTGAACAGGTTCTCCCTGAAATGTGGTAAAATGTAATGAAGTAATGAATGGATTGCGGATTTTTATGCAAAATAAAATTTTAGTAAATGCAAATAAGGAATTGAAGCTTAGATAATAGTGTGTCTTATTTTTTAAATATTTTAATTTTATATTATGTTTCATGATATTTAGTATATTTTAGAATTTATCAATAGTTTCGTGGATTTTTCCATATCCAAATTGTCATAAATGCATGAAAATCCACAGTCTAGTAATAAAAAATGTAGTCGAAAAAGTATCATTAATTGAATAAGTGGTACCTAAAAGGAAGTATTTAACTTTGTTCTCTTAAACATTCTAAATGGCTCAATTATTATTGTATTATTAACAATATGGAATATGGAATATATCCATAATACAACATGGATAATGAATTTTTCATATAACTTCAAAAAATAAAAACGTAAATATTCACATTAAATTTCTCATATTTTTCTAAAAATAAAGGAGTTGCTAATGGGAATAAAATACTTTAATGGATAAAAAAAGACTCAAAGCCCGTAACAGGATTAAAAATATTTCATTCAGAAGTTGTTTCATATCAAAGTAGTATTTTTATATAACACTCTTTTGAGATAACGCAATGCAGTAGAATTTCGATTATCCGACTTAATATTTCTAACATAAAATGCTAATAATTAGTTGCAAACGATTAAAATATCGTTCAAGTTTTACTCGAATTACTGTTGTGTTCTTATAACTAATGCATTTAATAATCGGAACTCAGGATAATAAAAATTGGAGCTTATTGAGCAATGTATTACAAAATTAAGAATGAAGTTGCTAACAATTGTATTTCAAGCACATTCCAACACAAACAAGCTTATAACAAAAGATCAGTATTTTTTACTGGTCGTCATCACAAGAAGAAGCTGCGGATTTTTATGCAAAATAAAATTTTTACAAAGATACATAAAAAATTGAAACTTGAACACCAGCACGTTTTTTTACCAAACGTTGTAACTTGAATTATATTTTTAATCTTTCTTATATTTTGGTATGTGTTGACAGTCTCAGATTTTTTACATACTCCGTAATTCCATAAGTGAATAAAATCCGCAGTCTACTCATTAATATCTTGAAAATTGATTAACTTTTGACTAAGATTGTTACTAAAGTTCCTCCTCAAGCACGAGCGAAAAATAGTTTTGTGTTAGGAATGAACTCCTCCACTTGCATATAGAGTTTCACATTGTAAGCTCTCAAAGTGTCTCATTTTCCCTTCGAAGGATGCGCTAAGTACCATGAAAGGCATGTCGCGAATGCGTCGCGACGTCGAGCGTCGTGACCACCGTATCGCGGACCGATAACCGGCGAGGTTCGACGACCGATTATTTGTCGTAGTAATTTCCGTGGTGGAACTCGCGTTTCCCCTCGCAGTCGTTCGTTCGACCAGAGTTTCGACTCGGCTTTCATTCCGCGCGGCAGAAGCGAGGCGGCTTAATTACACACAGTTCTCGCGCAGTTTCATTAGATTAGACGAGCACGGATTTCCGGCGCGCGGAGGCAATTCCGGGACAGTAATTTCGCGGGAGCGTCTGCCGGGGAGAAGAGCGTCGCAGGAGAACGACGGCGAACCGACGCGATGCCAGATTCCACGATAATAACGCATCGATGCGAACCGAGAGAGACGCGAAGGAACTGCAGTTCGTTCGTTCCTCGAGCTTACGTCGTTTCCGACGAGCCCGTTTCTTCGCCTCTAACGCGCTCGCCCCATTATCGTGCGCTCGCACAGTCGACTTGCTGCCGATTTCACGGCGATGTTGATAGCCTCTCCGCCTCTCTGTCTCCGCCTTGAAAGCATAACGATCCTCGGCAATTTTTATATCGCCGTGTTTCATCGGCAATGATGCGGAATAGCGTAACGATATTATTCGAGATTACAAGTCAATCCGTTGTTTAATAACCGTGTTTCCAATTTTACTTTGCGTCACGAGTGAGGCCAATTTCAAGAAGAGGCAGAAACTCGAGTAATCTGGTCCCATCTGTTATCAGCCCGTAATGGGCACCGACTAAATACCAACGTTTTGCCCTGGGAACACCATTAAACTGACCATTAGGAGTTCCCGACGCGGGAGATTAGCAAAAATGTGAGAAATCGAGGCTGGAAATAAGAGCGAGGCGTACTATGATATACCTTCGGGCGCGTTTCATGGAAGGAAGAACGATGGGAATGCGAGGCGTCCGAGTAGGGTAGTTCATTCGTTCCCCCGAAACGAGGAAAGAACCGTTCGTTAGACCGTTTATAGCGATTCAGATGAAGAGTTTCCTTCCACTCCGCGAACCCAATAATTGCTCTAGAAATTCGAGCTTCTTCGTACCCCCAAAGTCTTCGACCACTCGACTGATCCGTTTTCCGATATCGGAAGCTACGCGATACGAGGAGCGTCGATGCCCGAAGAATGAATATTTATTTCTCCCGCTCGAGGCTCGCGTTCGCGAAGGACGGGAAAAAAGGCGACATGGGTTCCGGTGGCGAATCTCGGTCGCGACAAAAGAGACAACGGGGAAAAATTGAGAGACGCGGGGTATTTGCATGGATTTAGCGCGGTGGCATCGTCACGGGTTACGCGCGCTCGGGTATGATGAACGAACGTTTATCTCCCTCCAGGAGACTTCTTCCTCGACAACGTGAATTAAACGTCGCTCACGCTGCCAAGAAACCCGGCTCCGCCTCCGTATCGTTGTTGCTTCCCTTTCGCATAAATCGCTGCCGAATATAAATTGACTTTTAATCGGACGTAAATGAACTTTAATGCGGAGGACATATTGAATCGTTTTCAAGGAGTCTTAGTTACGAAATGTTGGAATTTAAAGGAGTATCTTTATTTTTTCTATTTTTTGCTATTAACGAAATGTTTTAAAAAAATTAGATTACCAAAAAAAAAAGTTTATCTATACACTGGTGTGCAAAATTGAAGGACCACTACATTTTCGATGAAAGATTGTCTATATTTAAGTTATTAAGTGAAAATGACCTCTTTCTTTTTTAAGAGTTTGCATAGGTTCTCGGTACCAAAGAATGGATCATTTTAGGAATTCTTCCCTGAAGACGACTACAACAAATCGAAATTTTAGTAATTGTGTCTTATTTTTGGGATCCTTATTTATATAAAAAATTTGATTATCAATTATCCGAATCACAATCATCCCAGAATTTTATTATTCAAAGTATGAATCATTTAATGCAGTAGATGTAAGAGTAAAATAGAACTTCAAATTGAACTTAAATTATGATTTAATAATGGCTCACTAATTTTCATAATTTTATATTATAAATATGAAGTCGGTTAATTGAGGTTCTAAGGTGAACGTCCCAATTTTTGCTCATTTAAGCGTTCACTCGTTATGAAAAGGATATAAAAAATTTGTTTGTAGTAAAAATTTGTCAAGTAATTGATTAATATCTCGATAATGAATCAATTAATTCAAAAATATTTTAAAAAGATGTTATATGACGTTTAATTATTAATAATGGCTAATTCAATGTAGTACTCTAAATGTCCGTATTTCTGCTCACGGCAAATAAATCACAAAAAATCCAGTAAAAATCCAGAGTAAAATACAGTAAAAGTTTTTAGTATTAAATACGATTTATTTCTGCATACGCTACATTCGGTCCAATTATCGAATCACAATGAAATTGCTGTTCTTCAGTCTAAGCAGTAAGAATACGATCGGATCGAATAAGTTCTTGATCTAAAATTTTTTCATTGCTTACGTAGCACTTTCTTTCTAACAAACCTGTGCATCACTCGCGTGAATGATCAAAAAATCTATAATTATTTTTTTTACAATTATAGTACAAACGTAACATTAATAATAATAAGAAAAATACGAAGTGATTAGAAATCGGGACGTGAGCAGAAATTGGGACATTCACCTTACTGCAATTTCAGCAACCACTGCATTCAAAAGGAAGTCTAATTGTCAGCACCATATTTGTTTAAGAAAATACACAATTACAAAAAGGTAACAATGATTTTATAAAGTGGTGTTGTAGTAATGGGACATCGGGTCAAAATTTTGAATTTATGGAAAATAAGAAAATTATGCCAAATAGTTTTGCGAAATATAAACAATAAATTGACATGTATCTTTTTGTCGAAATTGAACCTCTAAACTTTAAATCCCCACCATTTTGTTAATTTTTACAGACATCAAAATGTTCGATCGTTAATGCTTAGAAATTTATCATAATTAGTGAAAATCTGTTGGGTTTTTGATGTAATAACCGTTTTATCGAAATTTTCCACACTACTTGGACTTAAAAATAAAAGGTGTTCCGAGAAATGACGTTGTACGAGCTTAGATATAAACATTTTTTAAATATTGCAGCGATTTTCTTTAATACTTATCATACTTAAATGAAGTACAAAGTTCCATATTAATCGGTTGTTTACTTCTTTTTTTATTTCCACTTAAAACTTGTCTTCTAGATTATTAGAGTTACCTAACCCTGTAAATGAAAGTGTCTTTTACCTTCTAAATATTACAAAATTTAGTTTATTTTCAATATTTCATATAGTTTTACATGCATGTACATCCTGATACATTTTGACATATTTAAAATCATCATACATGTATACACATCCGCAGTCTAGTGTTAGCAGCTTAAATAAGTTATAACAATTTTTCACGATTTTAATTTTGCACGCCAATGTATATTTGAAATATTGTAGGAATCATGGTTGTGTTGGTGTATGCAATAAAAAACAAGAGCTGCGTTATTGATTTATTGATATACTGTCTGTGGTACACAGATCTGAAGAAAAGAATAATAAAATAAAATACAGTACATGAATAAAAGGTTTGGTTGAAAAACGAGGTTCTGTAAACAACAGGCAGTGCTATCTTTCATGTAGTAACGTATTGTCGATAAATGAACGTATACATATATTTTTTAGATGAATTATTTTTAGATAAATCCTTTTAGCACCTAAAAGCCGAGATATCAGCTCTGCCTTGATAGCAAGGTATTAAAATACAATATTAAGTATCACGACGATGATGAAGTATTACGATGATATTAAAAATTGCGGGGAGCGTAGAAAGACGCGTCGAGGCGGGAGCGGAGCGAACGGGATGGTCTGAAAAGATGCTCGCTTTTTGAAGACGAATCCGCTTTCCAGCGCGTGCCGGGGCGGACTTTCATTTTTCTTGCGTTTCCAGGCGGTCGGATTGAAATCCGGTTTAATGCTTTGGGAAAGCTGGTGGCGAGGAACTGCCAAGTGAAACCTTGGTTTGCGAAGGGATCATAAAATCGGGTTGCGATGTTACTTCAAAGGATCGCGTTACTGTAATAACGACAAGAAGGCCGCTGCCGCGACGACGTTCATTGCGAGTAGCGATGGGAACGACGACCGCTCGAGCAGTGTTAAAACTACAGTTACAGTCTCTATGTATACATGGCAGTATTTCGGGACTTCCGAGTGAAAACTGTGGCATAGATAGGAGAACCTTTGCAATGTTATATCGACATCGTTATCCGATGGCGACAAAGAAAGAAAATATAATTGAGCGATAACGAAAAATCGTATGTCATATGTTCATAGAGAGCCAACATTATTAAGGTACTACGTGTCGATATGAGAGTAAAACTGCCGCGAGTTGATCTCAAGAGCATTTCTCGCAAGTGGACACTGTTGTTAGAGTAACTACCTGCGATCGTCATTTAATTATCTGAGAGCGATACTGTTTGCAATTACTCTCTAATCGATACACATTAATATGATTATCAGACATAGTTAGACAAAAAAGTTATTTAAATAAAATCAAATAAAAGATAACTTCAGTTTTATCCGTTATCCGAACATAGGAATAAATCATGAACATAGGTTTAGACCATATAAGAAATAGACACGGCTTCAGAAAACTAGGTTGAGGCAAAGATAATGGGGAAAATTTGGCCTTCGTGACGTCACAAGATAATTTAAGATGACATGTAATGCTAACTTCAGATATAAACACGCCATGTAATGCTAACTTCAGATATAAACACGCCATCTTAAATTATCTTGTGACGTCACGAGGGCCAAATTTTCCTCGTTATCTTTGCCTCGCTTTCTCTCGTGGATCTTTATGTACAGGGTGTGTCTATTTCTTATATGGTCCAAGGAGATAGGAAAATTTTCTTATGTCCATGGAATAAACGCGATTCATCTTTATTCGAGGTTCACGGATGAAAATAATTTATTCGAAGTGAAGTTAGTTGAAATAAAAGATAATTTTTTTATTCTAAGTGAATTTATCCGAAAATGACAAATAATTTTCTTATTCGACGTGAAATTATCCGAAAATTTAAGATAATTTTTTTATTCGAAGTGAATTTATCCCAGCCGCTGAATAAGGTTTTTATCTTTATTTATCTTTTAGCGCAATAAACTTCGAATAAACGTGAAGTAGGTTCATTTAGGTCATGTCAGTAACGTAGTAAGCACATACGATTCTTTTTTCATTGTGAAGAACTTAGTAATTTGCAGAATGGAGAATCGTAGCGACCTTTTGTCGCTCGTGTCCGATCGGCTCTAAATCTGAAACGCAAGATTTTTCGAGGTGACGCACAGTGGGCCGAACGGCCAATTTAGCTGGAAAAAATTCAAAATTTTATCACCTCTGATTACTTAATGACTAACTTTTTTAAGTACCTAAATCCTTACAGATTCCTAAATGAAATATCATTTACGATTAAAAACTATTTTAAAAGGGTAAAAAAATACAGAAGTCTGCAATGATAATCGCATTTAAGAATGTCTTCTAACGGTTCATGTTTCCGCTTCTAATTAACGGTGATATTGTTTGCGGATTATTTTGCCTTTCATGGATCTTGTACAGAAAAGTATTATTTCATTCTGTATTAGAGAAAATTGAATAAATTGAATAACATTTAAGATAGGTGTGTCCAAACATATATACAGGGTGTTTCGCAATTCGTGGGAAATCTCCGAGATACAGGTACTAGACACAAAAATAATAAGAAAAGTTCTTATGCAATATTCTCGGAAATGGTTTATTAGTTACACGCGGTTTTATATTTCGTAAAGGCACATAACAAAGGCTCATCCCCTGTAAGGTCAGTGACCGCGATTTGGGCCCCTGCATCGTGGAAAAGTATCAGTTGTGTTACATTTCAATTTTTAATTACAAAAATGTGACTTTTCATTCGAAAAAACATCTCATTCCAATACACGTTGCGAGTCACCGGGGCCCACTTAGGCCCAGAGTTGCGTGGGCCTTTAAGCGCGCTCACTGGTTTTAAAGGGGATGAAGCAGTGTTACGTCGGCATTTTACGAAATGTAAAACCGCGTGTAACTAATAAACTAACCATTTCCGAGAATATTGCATAAGAACTTTTCTTATTATTTTCGTGTCTAGTACCTGTATCTCGGAGATTTCCCACGAATTGCGAAACACCCTGTATACATATATATATTTTTTATTATGTAAGAAAAGGATTATACTATATTTTTTACTTTTCTTGAAAGGATCAATCATTGTATAGGGGGGTCAAAACAACTGTATACGTTACCCTATTACACGGCTGATCAGAATATGTAATTCCTCGCAAATCTCGTAGGGATAGCGACCATCATTTATGGAGTAGTAATATGTATAATTCGCAAGTATAGAGAGTTTGCTGTATCTCGAAAGCGATTTAGATTCTGCTTCTATTACCTAATAATAAAATTCGCGAAACATTGGAAACGGAACTTTGCATACAGTAGTCTAATTTTGTCTACTTAGCATTGGATGGCTTTGATTTTGTTACACGGTTGAGTCATTTTCATCGCTGCTCACAATTTGAGGAGCTTCGCCGCTTCTCCGCTTTCTTTTAAACAGGAAGAAAGCAACAAAAACTCCGCCGAGAAATATTGCCAAGTCTCGGTGGCACGGTGTCGATAAAAAGCAGAGGAAGTTGATTGAAAGAGGACGAAAATGACGAGTTTCCGCAAAAAGTGTGTCTCAAAGTTCCAATCGCGGATCCGCGCGAGGATGGAGCCCAATTTTCCAGGAAGCTTCTTTGCGATATATCAATCTATCAAGGTGGCAATTTAATGCAGCTTTGACAGTCTAATTTTCTTGAGAATCCCGAGGGAGGCTTTCGCTATCGGTCGATTAATCCGGGGGATAATTAGACGGGAGGTGATTTGCCGCGAGAAATGGACGGGCGAAAGTCATGCAAACGAAGGGACACGATCCTGCACTTACGACGCCCGAAACTTTTTTACGGCCCGTTAGGAATATCGTTCTGTCTGCTCGGATCGCCGCCTTCCTTCCTGGGAGATTTCCGCCCTGGGATCAGCGGGGACTTAGACGAAGGTTAGCGAGTTTCTGGAAGACCTTAAACGCATCAGCATTCGTCGAGGCGGGGGATCGAGTAAAACCGAGCTAATAGGTGTCAGCGAGTTCTCGTGGAATAGGTGGACGTTAGCCAATCCCTGAGGTCGATATCCGTAAACCAGCGTCGACGAAATTATTCCACGAAATGTCTCCGCGCCGGGTCCCATCTTCCTCGATTAACATCCCACGCTGCGGAACTGTTCGATCCCCTTTGCATCGACGTAACGTCGGGTTAGCTAAGTAATTTGCACATCTTATATTAATTTGGGAGAATATTTGGGAAATGGATGCGTCACTCAGCAAGATATTTTCCACGGAATCCTAATTTCTTTCATTGTAAAGTTCCAACGGTTTTTCTTCTTCTTCTTATTATTATTATGTTTTCGGATTCTCTCGTTTTTATTTCGATTTCGAGGTGTTGTACTGTATAAGACGAGTTTTGACCAAGTCTTTCTTAGCTTTTCTCTTTCTAGTTTTCTAGGAATGTGCAGTCTGTGTTGCACATTGCACGTTTTCAAAATAACTGCTTTTTGTGCTCCTTGATGTACAATTGTGGTGAAGTTTAATTGTTTTAGAAGAAAAAGCAGGTTATGATTTTTATATAATGCATATACGTTCAAAGTGTAAAGTGTATTTAATTCTAGGAGTAATATATTTTTTGCATTCCTTTCATTAGTGTTTGTTAAAGTTTTTAACAGTTCAATAAAAACTTATTTATTGCAAAAATGTATGGAATAGAAGTTTCAGTATATACATTCTATTTTATAATTGTTTTCTTGGAACAGGAAAGATAATAGTAAAAAAAATTACTGTCATTTGTTATCTAATTGAAATTTTAACAGATTCGTTCGATCTCTGATTTGTAGCAAGGGCTGAAAAAGAATTTCAATATATAGTTCATTTTAATAGAAAAGGACGGTAGTTGTCGGTAAGTTGTAGGAGAGCCGAGGAGTAGGATGGAAGATTTATCCATCCATTCATGGATCAAAGATAGATCCGACACAATTTCATCAGTGGCAGTGGAGATATAGTGAGGATGAAAATTATTTATCGACAGATATCGGTAAAACTGTCATCTCGAAAGTCTTATAACTAAATTCGAAAATAAAACACGAAATCAAGAACCGTTTCCTTCATCTTTTCTCTCTCTTCTCGAAGCTCGATCGATCCGTAACTCTGAATCAGCCTACGTAAAAGGACATGTTTGAAATAAAAGGAATACTTCGCAGTCAAGTTCTGGGAACTCTTTTTGAAAGAAGCTAAAATGTTCCTCCCAGAAACTCCCGTCTCGGAGTCAACGTTCGATCGATGTTTCGAGCGATAAAACATCCAAACAATTTGGCCGGCGTTTCTGGCTCAAAAGTGGCCGGATCCACGGCATCGGACGAGACTTTCCCCGTGCGGGATCAATAAAACGTCGTGTAGGATTCGGTCGTACCGCGCGAAACGAGCGCAGTTAGACCGGAATTCTCTTGCAGAGGCTCCGAGAGCGGTTGCTACTTACCCGATTAACGGTCCCATCGGTCGAGCCACCGTCGACCATAGTCGTTCTCTCGTAACGGACGAAAAAAACTAAACGATAGGTCGTTCCTTTGTTTCTCCGTTCGAGCATCCCGCGAGGACAGTCAAATAGATTTCGACCTCGAAAGTTTTTTTAGAGTTTACGATGCAACTGTGTCCTTTGTTGATCGACAGAATCCGAACAGGATGATTCGTTCATTTCCTCTCCGCATGCGGCAGAAAGTTTTAAACGCGAACGGTGGAAGGAAACGGGGGGAAACTGTGTTTCGCGATTCAAAGAGTGACAACCGAAAATTATGTCTTTCGCATAAGAGTCCCCCGTCGAGAAGAACGTGGATCGAAGAAACGGCAAAACCTTCCCACAGACTTGATAATACCGTAATACCATTGTACGCTTCAGTATGTTTGATTCAAACACGAATTATAGTAACAGTGGCGTAGTTAGACTTTTTGCCGCCTTTTTCAACACGTATACGTTTCAAAAATGCTACAAAAAATTAGAATAACGTATATGGAAACAAAATTAAAACATTATAGGGCAGAGGTGCTATAAAAAGGACAGGTTTTGAATAAATCGCTCGTATGAACTGTAAAATAAAGACGTAAGAAACGCAATGACAAATCACCGCAAATCGCTCGTCTGAACTGATTGTGAGCCTTAATGGAATAATAATCGCTGATTGTAATTTTTCTAATGTAAAAGTAAAATTTCTTCAATTTTCTTCTTATGAGATAAACTTATACACTAACTATTAAAGTGTTATATCATTAGAAGAACCTATATTCAAGTGTGACGAAAACAGTTGAAAATACTGAAAAGATATACTTGATTGATTATTTTCTATGTTTTAAGATTATTTTATATTATACTCATTTGTGGTCTTGAATGGGATAACACCTAATAAGTCTTAAATAGGAGATCCGTTTCATGACTATAACAGTGATATTTCAATTCATGGCACAAGTTTTATAACAATTTTTAATTTGTAATCAATAAGTGGTTAAAGCATGAAAGATATGCTACACTTTATAAAAATCGTGAAAAATATTGATGACTAGCTGATGCCCGCGACTTCGTCTGCGAGGTTTACTAAACTAACAATATATTTTTCTTTCCTGCGCATGCGCACCGCGTCGCTTGCTCCTCTCCTCAGTAGCAAGAGAACATGCATAGTTGGGGCCGTTGCGGCCGCCAAGGCCATCGTTGTCGTCTACATATATAAAAACTTTAATAACTTGACATTAAATAGGAATATCGAAATAATTTTTTTGTAGATTAAGACCATGAGTCTAAGAAATAAAAATAAAAAATTTTGATGAAAATCTATGCAGTAATTTTTGCGTGATACGCGCACATTGACGAACCTAGCTATCATTTTATTTATAACTGCATCATTTTATTTATATAGATTTATACTACAAAGAGTTAATTCAGTCATAGATTCTAATGTTCTGTAGCATTAAGATTTAGAATGATACTTATATGCTTATAAATTTATTTCGTATGAGGTTAAAAAGTTAATATAGTTACATACAGTGTTGACTCGAAGAACGGCTGGGTTTCAGAACCGAGCGCAGCCCTTCTTCGAGTCGGGTTCGATCCCGGCCGCGTAACCCGAGGCGGCCGCAGTGGAATGAGAAGATTCGCACCAGCAAAGGAGGAGTGAGAATAGAGAAACCTCTTCTTCGGATCAAACCCAGGCGTCGTTCTTCGAGTCAACACTGTAACTCGTTGTCTAAATTACATATTCTGATAATTGTGTTTGTATGACCAAATCTTACAGAAGAAGGCCTGTGGTTAAAAAAGGGAGATTTAAACCATGGAAAGCAGATTATCGATCCTGTTCCGGATTTTCTTTTAACAATCATTACCGTGGTGGACCCTAGAAGTTGGATCAATAATGATCCTCTTTTCCTCGATAACTATACCTCTGGTATTTCCTTCAATTCGCACCTCTCACGGAATTATCCTAGCGAGAGGATCGCAAGTTCCCTCGAATAAGAAACTTTCCGCGCAATCGCCGCGTTTTTCTCTCTTTTCCTACGGGAGAACAGCAGTTAAGCGGCCTGGAGAATCTTCTTGCGAACCAACTTTGTCATCTCGAAGGGATAATCGAACTTCTGCGTGGAGTAGGAGGGCGAGAGGGAGAGAGAGGCGAGACGGTGGCGTATTTTTCGCTTTGTTTATTTCCAGCAGCCGAAGGGAGTTCGGTCGGCGTTCCTCGACTAATTTCCGGCCGCGCGTGTTTCCTTCGCGAAACCATTTGGGAATGCGGCATCGCCTCGACAAGGATCGACCTCGAAACCCGCTACGCGCACAGTTTTCCCCCTCCGCTAAAAGACACTTCCCCCCGGCCGAAGCGAGCCGCTATTTCACGTTCGAGTTCTTCCATCGTTTCGCGCGTTCACAATAGAATTCCTCCGACTGTCTGGGAAATTTTCATTCTATTTGTCGCGCCAGTCAATCCGCACCGAAAATCGAAGTAATTCCGTTCGCCCCGGCCCCGCGGTTCGTAAGGTTGTTTGCGAGCTTCTCTCGATCGAATTACGCCGCCACCCCCTTAGGGGCGTCAGCGATTCTTTATATTTTCCAACGATTTCCCACCCCCTCCCACTGTCCTCGCGACTCGGATCGCTGGAAGCCCAGTCGCTGGAAACTGTCTCGAGCGCGGAATAAAGAAAGGGGCGTCGGGGCGTACGTATTTCCCGGAGCCACCGAAGGCGAATAAAAAAGGAAAACACGGACACGTATTTACTTTCCCGAAGCGACCTCGCGCGAAGCTATGCTCGACGAGCCGCTCCTCCCACCTCCGTCCTCCGTCCGCCCTCGTGTGCCAACTAACTTTCTACTTAAAGAGCGACAGCTCGAGAATCGGAGAGTCCCCTTATGCCTATGGAAAATGCGTTTCGCGCTTCCAAACTAAGTTTAATTCCGATCCACGTCGAACGCGGCCCGCGCGACGACGTTCCTTCTACTTCGGTTCTCTAATAAAGGAACCGCCTCCGAGGGAATTTTATGGGAGAACAGCGCTTCCACCCTCCCGGATTAAAAGCGCGCGAAGTAATGCGAGCAGGATGTCGAAGAAAGTAAAAATCCAGCTTCCTAGAATTTATCGGCTAACTTCCTCCGCTTGTCGGCTTAGTTTTCTGACTGCAACTGTGTCCTGTAGAGAAAGTATAATTTGCTGTACGAGTTGACGAAGAGCGCGCACTGTAGTTCACCGGGAATTGAAGTCGGGGAAGTCGGTCTTACGTAGCTTAGAGAATTTTCTTTCCAAATGTTCTTCGCGTTACGAACTGCCAACGTTGAAGGTAATAAGTAGACTGCGGAAGTTTATGCAACTGCATATTTTTGTAGGAATGGATTGAAAAAAACGGGACTTCGACAGAAATGTGTTTCATCATTAGGGGATCTTAAAAATACACTTTGTAGTTTGCATATTTTTGCGTATACTTTGCATATTTGCATAGACAGGGTGTTCAACAACAGGTGTCAGAAATTTTAATGGGCGATTCGCTAAAATAAGACGCAAATCAAGAATAAAAAAATTGCGTTTACATTAATAACTATATTATGTATATCGGAGCCATTAAATTTTCAAAACATTGAAAACTAATAAACCATAACATTTTTTAATCATTTGAACTTTTAAATTATGAAAATGTTATATTTAAACATAACTTCAATTGCAATAACTAATATACTCTTTTCTTATAATAATGATAACAGTTAATAAACAGTATATTTCTAATACAAATCAGCTTCTTTCAGCTGATTTACTGCTTCGGGAATCGCGAATACCAGGGATATCTTTTTCCGTAGGTTCTGCAGGAGGTCGCGGCAGTTCTTCCGCGGGAGGAGCGAGTTGCCGTGTTAGACATGGTGCAGAGAGTCGCTAGGGAATCCGCCCGTCGCTCGAGAAAAATCGGTTGCCTCGACGAGTCCGGTTCACCGAGAGAGATTTACAGGCCAAGGTGCGCTTTCGTTTCCAAGAAGATCGTCGCCTTTAAAGAATCGCTAATGGGCACGGCCCTCTCCCGTCGCGGATGCATAATAGAACCACCTTTGTCTGCTGCAGACCGGAGTCGGATCTCTTGGATTCGTCTCCGCGATTATCGTTGGGCGTTCGCGAATGGCGGATCGTCGCGGAGCACCAGAAACAGCTCGAGAGGGAGATGCGGGAGATGCACGACACCCTGAGACGCGACGCGCTGACCAGGCAACGTCCGTCCGCCTGGGACTCATCCTCGGTGTCCTCCTGGAGCTCGTCGATCGATTCCTTTGCGGGGACGATAACGCTGAGGAAGCAGCGCGGCCTGATATGGGACGCCATCAAAGGTTGCTGACACTTGCTTTCTTTTTCTTCCGATTTCGGCTTCTTTCGATACACGAGCTATTGATTGGAATAGGGTGGATGTATCATTATGGTCTTTATTATATAAAAAATAAGTAACAAGGAAAGTTACGTAAAAGCAAAAGATAAGGCAGTCAAAGAGAAAATAGAAACTAGAAATAACAAAAACATAAAAAAAACATTTTTAATGACAACAAGAATGCCTTAACAATCCTTAGATTTTATCAACTTATAATTTTTTAATAACTTTGAAAAGTCTCTAAAATTAAAAATTTTCAAATTTCAAACTTGAAACCTTCCAATCTTCAATTTTAACTCTAAAAATCTCTAAAACCGTAACTTGGTAACATGAAATCCTACAATCTTCAATTTCAACTCTGAAAATCTCTGATGAAACTCTGCACCCTGAAATCTTTGAATCTCCTACTTTTTAGCTCAAAAAGGTAGTAGAAGTTCTGATCTTGCCAAGTAGTTAGAATCCTTTTAGCCTATTTTCTTACATTGCATAAACCATTAACAGCTAGTATTCTACAGATCATTTTGACAGTGTTTAAGGATTCTGACGGTATCAATATCTACTTGATATCGCGACGCCTACTCGGAATATTTCATTGTTAGTGTCACATGAAAACGTACCCTAAACTCCGCTTAAATATTAAATTGAAGTTTCAATTTTACTTCGTTTCACTCGAAATAACTTAATTTACTTATAAACAACGAAAAAAAAGAAGCAAATCGCGTAGCGTATTTTTGCTCGCTCACAAAAATATCACGCACGATGGCAGCGAGTCAATTATTTTATTCCGCTGTTTCCCTTTATTTGCGTTAGCCTCACTCGAATCTATCCGATAGTTTAATACGAACCCAGCACCGTTTACGGACAGTTCAGGGTGATTTTTTTTTTTGCGGACGGGTAACGCTATGCAAACAATAGAGGGCGATCGATTTTTCAATTGCAGGCGACTCGCGGGCCAGTGATATCGCGGAGAATAAACCGGACGAGATGATCAGCCGGGAGGAGTCGCCGACCTGGAGCGCCCGACGAAAGGTGGACGACGACTCGACGAACGGAGACGGATTGCCGTCTTGGGACGCGCTCGAGGCGACGCTGAATAGCAGGCTGTGTAATTACGGTAGCGACCGTGCGAAATCCGCGACGGCGAACGGGAGTATCGGGGAGAAGTTGGCCGTGGAGACGGGTTGCCCGCTTCGAGGGAAATGAATTTTTCATCTCCGGTCCGGGGACCGTCGCGAGGATTGTCCTTGGGAAGCGTCTTCGTAGCTCATGCATTTCCTCGGGGGATATGTGTCACGTTCAAAGACGCGAACTCGTTGGACCCCGACACTCGCCCGATACATTTTCGGCTTCCTGGCCGAGCAACTCGCGGAGCTGTTCTACGAACTCCTCGAACAAATGTCTCTCCTGGAAGACATTCGGGAGACGAACGAGCCACGGCGCCGCGGGTTCACGAGATATTTCCCGGACGATCGTCGGAGGGAAAACTGGACGTTTACGCTCGTAAGTATATAATGGTTACGGAGAATGGCTACGCTACGTCCGGACGAAGGTGCACGCGGGCGACCGGAGAGCGGAGCGCTTTAAATTTTAATCTACGCTCGAAAGCAGCGATTACGTTTGTTCGGCGCGCGGCCAATTTCTCTCCCGAGCTCCCGTTAATTAGTCGGAACCGCGGCGTGCTCGGAATTCTATGGAACTCGCCTCGGTCAACGTCGACTGATTTCGGCTAATTCAACGAAAGTAAAATTTTCCCGCGGGCTTCATTGTAGCGTGGCCCGCTCTCATCAATCTTCACCACCTACCGGCTACTCCGTGACCGTACATTTTTATTAAGGATCCCTGGCTTACCGAGAGGTTTCACCTCTCCGAGAAGCCTTCTCGTGTACTGGTGGGTTCTTCCTTGGTTTCCGCGCAACGACGAAACTCTTGGGCGCCTTAAATTGCGAAAAGATGTAGCGTCACTTTATCGGGAGAGATTACTCGGTAATGGCGGGCACGAAAATATGTAGAAAGTTTCGGGGAGATCGAAGGTATTCGCTTCGAGAGATTCAGGTTAGTCGTGATGAACGCTGATGAGATATTTACTCGAATCAGTAGTATTAAATACAATTTGTCGGTCGAACTTTTCGATTAAGGATGAAGTTTAGTAACATTAAAAATAAGGGAAAATCTTTGAAAATTGAAGGAATGAACGCAATAGTAAATAATCTTCATATAATAGAGAAACTCTCTTAAAAGTTTAAACAAATTGATTCCGGTTGCACAAGCAAGAAATGCTATAAAATGTGAATAACAGATACGTGAGTTTCTTTGTAAGTTTCATTATACTAATTGATAGCTTGAAGAGTTTAGTTTGTATTGAATTTTAGGAAAATTGATTTGAAATTTTTCAATTATTTAACTTTCAATTTAACGAATATTCTTATGGGAAAATGCAATATTGGGAAATATACAGTGACTTACAAGCTCGTCATGTCTTCCAAATATTAAATAACATTGAAATTTACAGTATTCATTTTTTTTTTCAATTTAGATCGTTTTCAGCTTCCAAGTTTGATTGTTCCTTAGTTTCTACGATCTTTATTGTGTACAGGAAAATACCTCTTTTAGAGTTTAAACGAATTTATTTAACGAACCCTTTACGAACAAATTCTCACTGTAAATACAGAGTCACTGTAAATACAAAATTAAGAGTAAAGTAATAAGTCAAAGCTTTTGAAATCCTGGATATAAAATGACCAAACACTGAACACAATTGTTACAAAAATTCCGGACAAGCAAGTTTATGATAAAGAATCAAATATTCAATACACTGAAAAAATGAAATAAAAAGTAAAAGCGAATTCAACTAAATTTACGATAAAAATACACCATTGCCAATTCTCACTTGTTATCGTCACGAAAAAATGTGATATTATATAATATTTTGAAAATTTATTAACTTTTGGCTAAGATTGTTATTGAAATTCATCCTTAAAAGCTTAATGTTAAGTTTTTGACAATAAGGCAGTTTAAGTTAAGAAATCTTAAAGGAGGAAGAAGAGGTGAAACAGTGATTACGTATTTTTTAATAAACTCCTCAGGAAATACATTTTTAGAAGGCTAATCGTAAACAAAAAATAAGTATACTATGCTTAGGGTAGTTGACACTTATTGTCTGGATAGTTCACATACTCACTTCATGTTAGTTAATTGTTTGTTACATCAATCATTTGAGTAACGAACACAGTTAGTCACTCCATTGACTACCGTTCGATGTAAATCGTCGTTAATGGTAATTGATAGCTGTCGAGACGTAGCACGTAACACTCGGGCTTTAATGGACTTTTACGGAAAATACATTTTATTAGGTCATTAATGAATAAACGTTTATTAAATGTTAATGTTTACAAGCGACGCGAGGCATGAATAATTCTTAATTGCATTTCATGTCAAAACTTTCTGCTTAAACGTTTTAAGGATACCTATTAAGGCTTTAAGTACTGCAACAGTGAATACTCTTTCATAATACTAACGTGTATTTATTAATTTAATTATATTCATTGTATAATCGACGCATTAAATTTTTATTTAACGCAGACATATTCTGTTCTTTTCACTCAAATATTCATTTGAGAATACATTGTATCGTTAAAACAGAAATGATTTTATTTCCACATATTTCTCCATAATTATCCTTTCAAAATCATGTTTAAACGATTTAGCATTAAGTAATTAATATTAATATAGTTTTCTATTAATGATTCCATTTTAGTTTTCATAAGACATAAAATATGAAGGGTCTTATAAATTTTTAATTACACATACGTAATTTTAAATTACGAGTTCCTACTATTTCCTCGCATACATATGTCTGACTAAAAATAAAATTTCCAGAAGCAATAACAATACTGAAAGATAGCTTAGCCAGTGTTGTATTTTTAAATAGAAATGATTGAAAATAGAAAATACTTGGTTATTATGTATGAAGTGGAATTATTAATTGAAAATATATTTTGTACGACAATTAAAAATACTTAATTGAAATATTATATCGTTACGAATGTATTAGAAATAAGTATTTGAAATATTTGTTTGGATTCAAATAATTATTAAGCGTAAAAGTGAAAACAGCATGCAACTTAAAAATTTCTTATTTGTAGCCTTAAAAGTTAAAACTAAAAACTTGAAAGGTTGAAGCATAAAAAGTTAATACCGAATATTTGAAAACTTACAATTTGGAAATTTGAAACTTCAGGCTTGAAATTTGAGACTTGAAACCTGAGTATTTGAACGCTTGAGAAATTAAAGCTTAAAAGTTTCAATCTTTGAAGCTTATTAAAATTCGGAATATTTGGAAACCTAAAAATTTAAAGTTCGGAAACTTGAGGGCTGGAAGTTCAAAACTTGTAAACTTGAAAATTTAAAGTTGGAAATTATGAAGATTTGAAAACTTGCAAATGTAAAGCTTGAAATTCTGAAAATTTGAAGCTTGAAATTCTCAAAATTTGAAATTTGCAACACTGAAGGTTGAAAATTGAAAACTATTTCAAGTTTCTATTAAAAAATATATAATTGGAACACATATTTCATATACACAGAGTTGGGCAAATTTTTATTTAAATGAACACATACTAAATAATAAATGAAAGCATGATTTTAATTGTCAATAACAAATAAATCAGTTATTTAAATAAATAGGCTGTATTTACTATTTCGTATTAGCAAATGAAACGTTATTTCTTATTTGAATGAGACAAAAAAACACTGGTTTTATGAATAGTTTTCTGTCTTTTCACATCTGTTTTACTTTGTACCATAAAAGAAAAATGCTTTTATTACGTAACATTATTTACAATTTTAAAAACCCGATTAATAATAAATAATAATGAAACTGGTATTTACAAATAACAATGAATTTTATTATTTTAAATCGGTAAATAATTAAAATACATATTGCCTTGATGCGTGAACTCAAACGAATATTTCAAATAGTATTTCCATTAAAACAAAAGTAAATAATTAATTGAAAATAACCAATTTAACACGATTTAGGAAAATACTCTCTGAAAATATTTATATTGTTTAAATCAAACGTTATTTTACCCAGCTCTGAGCATAGCATGGGGCCGATAGTAGGTCAAGTTCACGGAACACGTTTAAGCGGAATTCGCGCGGAGGACTGGGAGTATATTAAAGTCACCTTCACCCCGAATAGTCGATAAATTTCTATAGTTGCTCCAACGTCGAGATCGCGTTCGCAAAATTCTATGCCGTCCATAGAACCGGGGCACGGTCAGGCGGCAAGAATTTTCCGTTCGCTTTTCTCAGCGGTGACAAAGATTGTTTAGTGTCAGTCGATTGTCGATTTAGCGGAGAAATTCGTGGTCCGCCCGTAATTGGAAATAGGCAGACGGTTCGCTATGAGCAGGACGCGTTTCGATTAACCGAATTTAAAATAGCACGAATTTGCGAACGGGCCCCCGTAATTGGCAATTAAAGTCGCGCGAGACGAGGTGGCATTGTTCGAGCTGCATCGACGAGTCGCAGAGTTTCACTCGCGCTGCCTTTAATCGCGCCAGTTCCACTCGCTCGGAAAGCCTCGAATCCGTTGCATTATTTCATCCCGACGCGACGTTCCCTTTTTCTCTCTCGAGCGATGCGTTTGCCGCATTAAAACTGCAACTGCAAGCGTTTCCCCATGCCGGTCACGTCGCTCCTCTCGTCGCGCGACCGCTCAAGTCCCGTTGAGGAATTGTTACTTTACGCTCTAATCCTTCGCGCTCCATTCGCCAAACAATCCCGCTTATCCCAGCGCGTTGTTCGTCTTATTAATCCTTCCTTCCCACGTTCTTTTTCTCTTTTATAGAGCCGCTAGTAAAGATTAGAGCAAGCCGATAGTTCGCGAAGGTATCGGGAGTCCCGCTGGCGTCCGTGGCTCGCCGGCCGGCCGATCTATCGATCGATCGCGAGCCGCGGCGAAGTTTTTGCGCGCGTTTACGCGAGCTCGCGAACCGGAAGCGTCGACTAGCGCGCGATAGGAACGCGAGGATCTCGGTGGCTTCGATTCGGCCGGAGGATGTTCCGCGGTCGGACAGCGACGGAGGACGGCGCGAGGAAGGAACGGAGAGGACAAAGGAGCGGAGAAGAGGAAAAATGGAAGCGGGAGCATCGTCGCCGACGTGGTAGTCCTGGATAGAAGTAAGTAAGGGATGGCGAGGGGCGGCGAGGGGGGAGTAGCGTTCGGTTGGCCGGGCTGCTTCCGTGTATTCCGGGGGTGGTTTTCGTGCGCGCGCGCACCGGGGTTGCGCCGTGGTTTCATCTCAGTTTCGCAGCCTCCCTTCCGCGGTCCGCATCAGCTCCGGCTCCGCGTCGCTGGCACAGAGGTGTGTCGTTTTAACCGTGTTTCCTACGTGCCTCGTCCTGCGACGTCCGCTTCGTCGATATTCGTTCGTGGTCGGCCGGCCGTCCGATCGCGACCAGAATCATCCACTGCGGATCCATTCCGTTCGTCAACGCGTGCCGGAATCGGTGATCGCGCCTGACAAGAGAGTGGAAGTCCCTCAGCATGTAACTTGTTACAAACGCGCCGTTGGTCCTCTCTCTTCCTACCGGAGTATGTTGTGCGATGGATGATCCTGCGGCGACTGGCGAGAGAATGTTGCCCGATGCGGTGGTTCCCGCACGAGTAACTTGGTAAGGACACCGTCGCTTACGGTCGAAAGGAAGTCGGAAACGCGGGGGATTCCGACGTAGTTTGGGCTGCAGGATAACACAGTCTTCGAGCGGAAAATCACAGTGATCAATGAGACTGCTCGCGTAGATTTCCAAGTGTACTCGTTCCTTCTCGAAACAGTATCGAGTGTGGTAAAAAGTACTTGTAGATCGCTGCGAAATGAGGAGAACTAGCGAACCAGAGTATTTATACTTGTAACAAAAGGATACAAGTTTGCAACTTCCTTTCGACCCATCACTGTCGCTCGTTCCGTCGCAGTGGATACGCAATTCGCGCGACGCGCTCCTGGATCTTTCCTCCCAGGAAAGATACTCGCATTTCGTGACTCGCTATTGACCGAATCGTCGATCTGCGACGTCGCTCGCTCGGGCTCCGCGAGTCTCGTTTAATCGGGCATCGATTTTTAAACGGAACGCCCAGGATTCGTTAATTGTAGCCGCTTCTAAGAGATGGAGTGCTAAATTCCGCAAGCATCGCTTCGTCGATCGCGACCGCAGAGAGGCTGCCGCATCCTCGGTCCTGTAGCCGGCGGTTGACAAAGGCGTCCTTTGAGCCGTTGTCCCGTCATTCCGCGTAATGCACTTAATCGTCGGGAAATCGGTCGCCGTGGAGACCGATGGGGATAAAGTGGAAGTCGCGGACGGAAGTCAAGACGTACGAGGGACTGGTGTCGCGTGAGAAATAAAGCCGGCGGACGTTCCGCGGGTTTGAAATGTATTGCACATGCAAATTGTATCAAACTTGGACAGGGAAATCATTTTACAAGTTTCAAACGAGTTTTCTTGCCTCCCTGAAGCTGCTTTGCTATTCAGTGGTCGCTTTTTCTCGCCCCCTTCTCTTGCTGAAAAACTTTCGACGCTTCCTGTTACGTTGCAGTCGCGTTCGGTCGCGAGCCATGCTCGACGAGTCTTATTTGCATTAGTTTTTAAATTATGATTAAAACATTTCGCGGCGGAAAGTTGCCGGAACGTCGATTCGACGACTCGAACGCTACAGCAATGCTTTGATTAACGGGGAACATCTGCGACGAGTGATTTTTCGCGTGAATCAGTTATAGCACGGCCTCGAACATGCCAGAAACTCGGTCCGACGAACTGCGTTTACCCCTGCTTTTCCACGCTCCGGAGCCATTTATTAAACGGACACCGATATCGATGCGTTTGATTTATGGCCGGCCTTCCGTGCCCACCTTTGTATTTCCGCGGCACAGTTTCGCGCGATATGTTGGGATCGATCTTCGGAATTTCTCACGTTCCTGGATATCATTCAGAAAAGCTGACAGAAAAGGGAACTTAATCCAGGCGAGACCCGAATAATCTGACAGAAGCGGACCGCTCGATGTTCGGAGTTCGCGTAAAAAAAAAGTCTTGAGTTTGGATCGTTCTTTGCGAAATCCCTCGACTAAGAAGGAGAGTTTGCGATAGTATTATAGGATTCTTTAAAGGGAGTTTTTGTGACATTCGGAGTTGATTTTCATGAAAACTACACGCTTCTAAATTGTTCAATTTACCCTTCATATCATACTTAGGGATGAGGGTTGATCTTGAAAAAAAGAAACATTGAAACATGGCATGAAATATCGAAAACAAAATACATTTGATGATATGTAGAAAGTAATGACAGTTTTATATAAGTAGATTTTCTTTTTTTATGCATCGGAAAATATTAACTTGCATAAAGTTAATCGCATTTGGCCGGAAGGACGTCAAATATTAGAAAAAAGTAGCATGCTTCGGTTCACCATTCTATCTTCGTCTGACATCCATCTTTAGAAAAAGGACAGTTTAATGGCCCGTACAGCAGCTTTTTCTTTCTAAGTTTTGACACAGTCTAACTTTGGGAGACATCGAGATCGCGCTGTCTAGTTATTATACGTCCTTGTTTAAAACCTATTAAAACAAATGAACCGATCTACTGTTGTATTGATACGAATCAATTGCAGTATGTTTGATATTGCAACTCACAAAAAGTAAATGTACACGAGCAACGCAAAGTCGTGTTCATTAAGATTTCATACTGAAGACTGCTAGAGATGATTATTATTAATATCTTTATTGCGCAAATTAAACATAAACAAATACAAACGTGATATAAATAGAATAGAAGAGACTGAAAAAGAGAGAGAGAGTTGTACGTGCAAGGCGAGGTTCACTCATAGACTGCTTTGCACAGTCTGTTTTGACCTGCCCCTAGAGAATAAACTTAAGACTATAAATTTAGATCATAAAAGAATTCGCAATAGAATAGAGATATAGAACAATGATCAATTTCATTTTCGTTACTACCGATGTCACCGATCGAAATATGATGAAAATTGACGAAAATTTCGAATCGTTTGGAACACGATTCGAAGCTTAGAACTCTTAAAAGTCTTGAAAGTCTTGGAATTCTTGAATGGTCTAGCCAGTCCTGAAAGTCTTGGAAGTCTTAAAACACTAAATAGATTAGAATGTCGTAAATCGTGAGAGTTCCGACAGATATTGAAAGCTTGATGAGTATTCGATACTTTACACGCTTTCTGATTGCTGCTTTTACCTTCAAGACTTCCATGTTTTCCAAAATTTCCAAGACATTCAAGACTGACAAGACTTTTCAAGACTTTCAAGAGTTCTAAGCTTCGAATCGTGTTTCAAACGATTCGAATTTCCACAGTCTTGAAAAATTTCGAATCGTTTCGAAGTTTAGATTCAAATGCCCATCATTAGTGACATTACAGTAGGCTGACAACCCGCAGGTTGATTGTCCCTACTATACGGAGATTGCCCTCTGTTTTGATACCTCCATGAATACTATGCAATTGTTTGCATCGATCTACACGAGACAATACCCAACAAATTTTACTAATATTAATCACATATTATTTTGATACCTATTCAATACCATAGCATGATATTCGGTAATTGATATTACATATTAGTATTAACCCTGCTGTTCTCCTTATACAATTTCGATTTGTTACAACTTGAATTATTAACAGAGCATTACAAATATGACCAATGAAATTGTTACAGAATATAATGGAACAGTAAACGTGAATATTAAGACTAACTTCCTTATATTTTTCTTATAATCGGAGCAGCTATTTAATAAAATAAAATGCAGAATTGGGTCAAATAGACCCTAAGAGAACAGCAGGATTGATAAGTAAGTCATTGAATTCATCCCACCAATATTGATACTGTGCGTGTCGGTTAAAAAAAATGAGAATTAAACTTGTCAGCCGCGAGTGTGGTTGACGGAAACTATACCAACTGCACCAAACCGATAAAGGAATAAATATTTATAGTACTATTTTTCCAAAAAAGAATTTTGAACATGTGGGTTTTTAATATTGCAACGTACGTTTATATTCATCAGCGGGCGCATTTCGAGGCCACTTTCATTGGAAAAGCTCCCTTTGTGCCGTGTTATTCCGTGGTTGAACAAGAGCACCTTCGCCAACGACATTTCGTTGCGATATTTCGGTTTACAGGGTTCGAGGGCCGGCATAAAAGTTAACGAGGCATCCTGGTCGCGATTAATTTCGAGTTCACGGTATTTTCCAACTAATTTAACCGGACCAAAGCGCGTCCGCTGAACGACGCGCCCGACAAACGGCTGATGTCGTTTCGAGTTCGCTCGTTTCGAATAATCGTCCGTCCGCCTGATCCTCGAGCGTCTGTTTCCGGTTTACGAACCGATCCACGAGTGCAATTAGAGGACGTCCCCGATGGGAGACAATCGAATTCGCGTTGTCGAACCGCGTGTACTCGAGCGCCGCGGCGCCGGCGGGTTCTCGTAGCGAGCGGAACGCGCGCGGTCCAAGGTGCGCAATTTAATAACCGAATGATTTCCTTTGTGCGCTGCGCCACGGCGAATACTGTGCACACGTTGCCAAGTCAGCTTTCTCCTGAAACAGACGCTTTCGTCATTTCACGCCGCTCCTTTGACGCATTACGCGTCCCCTGTAAGCTTAAGTTGATTTTCCTTCCGAGGGAAAATCCGCGAGTTTCACAAAGGGAAGACCAGCGACATTGTGAAACGCCGCGTTACAGAATTCACCCGCGCGCGTCCCGTAATGCCGTTTTTTCTCGTTTTTTTTTTTAATTACTACCCCGTTTCCATCGTATTAAGAAACGAAATCTGTTAGGACCTCGGCCGGTTACATTTACAAACACTCGTTTCCGCACAAAGACCGTGAATCGAGAAAGTTTGTTTAATCTTTTGCATCTACGTTTTATACTGAATTAGAGGATGCTGAGATTAGTTGACTTTTAACATTTTTACTTTTTTTTAACGAATCAGCCATGTTTTATTGATTTGTTGTATGCCAAAAGTTTGCACATTTGTTAATGTAGGTTTAATTTTGAGAACCGTTTCTGTATGCAGATTAAATTTTGAAAATCGCTTAAATTGTGTTTTTATCAATCAGCTTTAATTGCGAACGGTCAGTCATTGTACAGGGGGTTCAAAATCTGTGTGCCTTAACCTAGTTTACTAAATAAACAAAAGCAATTTTATTCGGTCGTTGAATACCGAATAATCTGCTGATCTTCCTGATCGATAGTTTGTCCAGTCTGACAGATAGTTTCTCGATCGTTACTCCACTTCATTTTACACGAATCGACTTTTTTTCGCTTTTCTCGCGTCCGTCAAATTTTGACAAAGTTCCGTCGAAAAAAAGCTCGGTTTTTTTCTAATGCAATTGGAAGCTTTGTACTTGGGTAGCAGGAGGACAAGTCGGTAAACAATCTCGTTGATTGATCGGACTTGGTGCGACGCGTTCGCTTTATTTATAACTCGAAGCGTTGGAAAGTTGGGAGCTAGTCGCAGCGGCTCGTGCCAATATCCCCAGGACTAACGACTCTTGGAAATGAAATTTTCTACAACGCGCAAACGAACGCGTTTGTCTTCCTCTTGTTACATTCAGCCCGGACGGTGTCTATTGAACGCCGCGAAATTTTCGTCCATTAACCGTTCACCGTTGCACACGTGCCGATTACCTTTGAATATTTTAGCCGCTCGTTCGCATGGGTGCACGTTTGACCCGAATCGGGCGGAATCTCAAACGATTTTCGAACGGGTTCGGGGTGGAATCGAGCGACGGACCGAATCGCATAAACAGTCGATATTTTGCCGGTCGGAGTAAGAGCTTCGCCGAGATTTATGCTGCGGAATTATATTCGCCGTCCGAACGCGAGGCTCTCTCTCGTTTTACGGCCCTTCAAACACGGCCGTCGGCATAATAGAACAAAATGGAACAACAACAACGCCAATAATAATAATGGCTTTACGCGCTGGGTGTCGACTCGTATTGTGGTCGCACAATACGCGAAACTGTTCCCCTGAAATTTCGCTGGCTGTCTCCAGCAGAGAATAACGAGCTCTGTCTTGTCTCTCTCGCCTTCCCTCCTTTCTCGTTCTTCTCCACCCCTTCTGCCTCTTCTCTCCTCTCTGTCGCTTTTCTCTTCCCCCGGCATTCGTCCGCCTACGCGATGCTTTTCATAAATTATTTAAATCAATTATGATCCCCGCGCCGCTCGCCAAGAAACGGCAACGACTGCTACGAGGGAATTAATCCGTTCGCTGTTCGGGATATATATTCGCACGGTAGCTTTCGCGCGAGTTCCCTTGATCGAATTTTATGCAGTCGGGGAACACTTTTATCGTACTTCGCCGGCTTTCAACGAGGATGGGTTAACTTCGAGCGCGCTCGGTGGGATGCAACTGGCGTTCGGTGCTCGTTCAAATTATTATAGTAGTGAAGCCGTAAAATCTAATGTGGTGGCCGGCCTCCGATTATATCGCGCCTCTATTTCTTCATAAGCACTTTAGAATTAGTCTTTGTGATGCTAATCGTATTGCTGGGATTTGTGCCCATTGTTAGTAACATAAGTCATCGAGGATTTCTCAAGTTCTTTCGTTGCTCTTAATCTCCCTGTATTAAGAATTATCTTCTATCAGCAATCAGTATCTATGTTAATAAGCATCTACTTCTTCTTTATTCTCTGCCTGTAAACCGCTGAGAAAAATATTTGATGATGAATGAAAGAAAATGCGGTAAAATGCAGTTGTTGCGATTTTCATCATTGTGAGCTCTGATTTATTACTGAAAATTAAAACACAGTAAGATTAGTATATTAAGGATGAATTTCGGTAAAAATCTTAGCCAAAAGTTAAGTATTAATTTCCAATATATTTTAATAGGTCTTTTTTTGTGATGAAAATCAATGAGAAAAGCAATGGTGTATTTTTCAGTTCAATTCGCTCTTTCTTAGGATTTTATTCTGTTAATGTATTGAATATTCGATCTTTTGTCTTATACTTATTCTCTGGAATGTAGGTACTTGAAATGCAACTGCTGGAACAAAATAATGATACTATAATTTTCCTTTTGGGTTACAAGAAACGATCAAAAACCATTGAATCAATTATCTGGACTTTTTGTGACAATTTTGGGGTTCTGCTGTGAAATGTTAACAAACAAAATATTAATAAAAGAAAAATTGGAAAGATTCATGCGAGTACAGTAAATCAAGCCTATATGTACTGATTACTACGATTGCTCGTATGTATCTCTCTCTTGATTTCTTGTTTTTTGTTAATATTTCTACGCATTCTTGAATATTATTGTATAATAATTTAAAATAAAGGTTATGTTATAAAAGATTGTATTATTATTAGAGATGCACCGACTAATGACCGAATAATCGGTTGAATCGAATATTTAGTCACTTTTGTAGTCGGCGACTAATCGGCAAATATTCGGCAAAAAAAGTCGATCGATCGGCCTTCAGTTTTTAACTAATAATATCGTGATAAGTCATAAAAATAAAAACAATATTTATTTTTAGTGTCATTAATATAAATTTAATATTCTTTATTAATATATATTAATATATTAATATGTAGTGACTCATAGATTTGTTTACATGCATTCCAAAGCTTAATTAACTATTAAATTTGTAATAATAATCTTTACTTACAATTCGGATCGGCAGTGCCAACTAATGGACCTATTAATCGGCTTCTTGTTGGCTAGTCGGCTAGTCGACCAAAATCCCTAGTCGCTACATCTTCAATTATTATATCATAAAACAGTTGAGTTTGCATGGTAAAAGTTCATTACAAGGCATATAAAATCGAAAAACTGAATATATAATCTGATAAATTTTAGAATCATCGATAATTATGAAAAAACCAGATTTTAAATGTATCTTATTGTTTCTTCATTTTATAGAGAAATCGTTTGATGTGTTAGAAATCTAATATTTTCAACGAAATTGTTTTTTGTACGCGAAAAAATATTTCATAGTACTGTCCACCCAGTGAGCACAGAGATGTAAATTTGTAACCAGTAGCGAATGTAACCAAAAGTCACAAGTTACGAACCTAAATGTCACATGCGTGTCACAATTTCCCACTCATTAACGTAACAGATCGAGTTCCCTTGTTACGTGTAGTGACGTAAACTAGTATTCAATTCGTAGTAAACTCGACTTGTGAATGTTATAGATATGGAACATAGAAGTAGCAAAATCACGTAACATTTACATCCTGTGTCTTCTTGTTACGTTTCATGTATGTCACACATAAGTAACAAAGATATGTAACTTTATTACTTCTGTGTTTTGTAGCATTTACGTTCTGTGCTCACTGGACATCTACTGGCGATACAGACTATGAGGGGGAATATTTATTGTTTTGTAATCGAGTAAATTAATTCTACTAGATACAATTAATTTTTTCTTTAAACATGCATATTCATTTTTTGTGCACAGCGTTTGAATTTTGTTTATGAGACAAATAATTCTAAGCAAAACCTTAATACAAATGTTGGAATAAGCCAAGCCATCCATCTACTGGCTTGCTTACCCTAATGAGTTATTTCATACTCTTTAAATGGTTCGTAATTTAACGTAAACTGTTCTTTTTGCGCCGGGAGTTGTTTAAATTTTTAATTTATTCCTTATATGAACTATCGTGATAGGAGGTCCCGATTTTAAAAATATTGGAAAACACTGTTCTAAG
Source organism: Perdita meconis (assembly GCA_030770465.2). NCBI lineage: Eukaryota > Metazoa > Arthropoda > Insecta > Hymenoptera > Andrenidae > Perdita > Perdita meconis. Next base: position 8,054,880 of record JASKOS020000004.1, read on the forward strand.
CCACCGTAAATCCTACACGATCCTCCGAAATCCCTCGAAATCTCAAAAGCTGTCGATCGAGCAAGGCTCGAATGGACGCGTCCGTCAACTACGGAGATTGTTTTCCTAATTTCTGGTTGCGGGATCGAGGCGTGGCGTAAACAGACCCTGGTCAAGGAACTGTCCCGATCCTTTCAGCGGAACTTGCAAGTCGGGCGGCCGTAGTGAAGGGAAACAGGATCAGGAGGGGGGCGGTTTCGGTGGGGCAACTTGTACCCTCCTCTTCAGACGAGTACTCCTTGACCTGCACTTCCTCTCTATTATCGCTCTCGTCGCCCCCGTTCCCCTGAAGTGCAGCGGGACGTTTACGGTTCTCGAGCGTCGCCCCTCTCGTTCCTTCGGGGGTGGATCGAGGGTGCCCGAAGACGGATTCCTCGTCGACGGATCCGTCGGCGCGACGAACGGGTGACGGCAGAACGAGGGCCTTTGATGTGCAGAAGCATCTGTCGGATCGTCGCCCGGTGCAGTCAGCAGTTTGACTTAAATGAAACGAGCGGCAACGAGCCCCCTTGACCCCTTCTAACCACTTTCCCGCCCTACGTTCGTTCCACCCCGATGTTTAACGTTCCCTCCGACCGTTTCTTTCCGTTCTGACAGCGGTTCCAGCGGCGTTCGTTACGGGAACGAGCGTGACGACCGTCGCTGGAACGCAGAGACATTTCCATCCCTCGTTCGCGGGGAAGCTGGATACGATTAAAGAGCGATTAAGTAAGACCGTAGGGTGACAGGTTTTCAACTTTTAACGAGGCGTCTGCGGGAAATTGCTGCACGATTTCGATTTCAGTTTTCTGGTCGGGATTACGTCAGGACGTCCCTGAAATATCCTGAGACGTCCTGAATATATGGGTTCATAGTGTACAGCGAAGATTTTCTTCCGTTCACCTGCTTCGTTGTCCCAGCTCTCATAAATTTTTCTGATTCCATTGCGCGGAACTCAGGCCATAACTCATGCTCAAAAGATACGACGCTCTCGCAAATCTGTTTTCTCTAATACGCTGTCTCGCGGCGTGTTGCAACGGAGGGGAATTCGGTACAATCGAAACTGAAGTAGAGATCGTTTTCTCGTCGCTGTGAAAGTGCATTCGATCTTTCATATATTCCACGATAAAAGCAAATAAGAAAGAATACAAGTCCCGTTTTAATACCCGTCGCGCAAAAGAAACAAGATAAACCGCGGAAATTTACGAGTGGAGCTGATTTATTTTCACGGTGCGTTTAATGGTGTCAGCGGCCGAGAAAAATTTAGTCCGAGGGAAATCTGGGCGAGCTGGGTCGGGCCAGGAGACGCTCCTCGTCAATGTACAAGGGAAAAGAATTTTGTAATTAACTGGAACGAGGAATTAAAGGAAGTTTACGAGTCAGAGTCGAATGGAGGTGTGTTATTTCTCTCGGGAATCGATAATTTCTGGAAAACAACGCTGAAACATCAATAATACCGAGTATAAAATCGTCTCGGTTTCCTCTCAGATATTAATTCAATTAGTATCTTATCCACTTCTGAACAGTGTTCCCTTTATAATTCACACCTGGCACAGCTGCCCCGTTTGGGTTCGAGACGCTCCTTCGAGGATTTATTTAATCCTTCGTGTTTCAGACCCTTGCTTACGCAACCGTTTGTGCGTATTGCCCGTCATGTACAAGGTGTTCTAGAATTGTTGATTTCTTATTGTTTATGTTGGTTTTGTATGTATTAGATAAGGATATTATTATCTTTGCCAAAATGGTACAGTGAAACCTCGATTAAACGGCTTAATATCGGAATAAAAATTGAGGCGTTTTATTGATGCAGAATTTTTTTGTTTTTAATAGATCATTATTAAATCAAGGTTCGAGTTTCACTCGGAAGTCTATTGTGGTTTAATTGTTAGTATATCGAATAATTGAAGCGCAGGATAATAGAAAAATGGAGGAAGTCTATTGTAGTTTAATTGTTGGTACATCGAATAATTCAAGCGCAGGATAATAGAACAATAGAATAATTAAACACTGGTTAATTAAGGCTATTAACGGCCATGCGCTCAGTTCAAAATATAAAAAATGTACAGTAAGCTATTCATACAATGATTAAAAGGAAAAAATAAAACATATAAAACAAATTGGAAGCTGTCATTTCTCTTTAGAAATGCAGCCGGATAAGCGATGATTCTGCATGACAAGAAGAATAAAGAAGTTGGGTTTTTGATTTTGAAGAATCATGTGCCTACACAATAGGAATTATAGTGTAATAGGTATTGCATTGTATAATAGTTCTTATCAACTTATATTATTTCTTTAATTTTTTTTTTTTTTATTATTATTTTTTCTTTAATTTTAATTTTTCAAGTCTTCATCTTCAAATTGACTTCAAATCTTTAGAATTTTTCAATTTCTACATTTGATGCCAGGCAATGAAAACCTCAAATCTCTGATTCTACATTAGATTCTAACAATTTCTGAAACTTTAAATTTTCAAACATCCAATTTTAAATATTCTGATCTCCAATTTTAATTCTAAAGATTTCTAGATCTTCAATATGAAATCTTCAAATCAGCAACATGAAACCTGTGATTCATGTATTATAGTTCTCCCAATTTTTTGCTTCTTCAAATCTTCAATTTTAATTCTAAAAATGTCTAAATATAAGATTTTTAATTTTGATCTTTAAATTTCCAACATGAAATCTTTAAATTTCAAATTACAAATCTTCAAGTTTTTCGCGTTAACTTTTTGTATCTCTGACTTCAACTCCTAAAGTCTGCAGCTTCAATTTTTAAAATCTTCAATTTCATACTTTTAAATTTTTAGTTTCGACTCTAAAAATCTCCAACTCCAAATTGTCATACTTCCAATTTAAATTCTGCAAATCTCCAAATTGATCAAAGGCAAGTAAAAATTATTGTTACATTTTTAACACCCTTAACATGCTAACTCTTAAGCGTAGAAGAATCATAGCAGACTTCACAATATTAGAAGTTACCAATTTATGAATCAGCTTATAGACTGTTCAGAATTGCTACTACTCATGAAATTATATGTTTCGGCTAAACCAATGAGGAAAAAACAGTTTTGCAATATCAATTACTACCAGACTAACATAGATAAACTTTGTTGCGTTAACAGAATCTGCGTGTATCTGCAAATAACGTGAATGATAGCATCGACTTTTGAATGCATCCGTAGCATCAGTTAAATTTTTCATAATGAAAGCACTCCGAAATACAGAGCTTCATTCCTAAATGAAATTGTACAGTGTGTTTCGGAATGGGTAGGTCAACAAAAAAATAATTCGAATGTCTAAAATAACAATTTTTGTTTTACTGTCTTCTTCATCAAAAGTATTTCCGTCCCTTTCCACAAGTTCTACGACCAAGTTAACCTTTCTGCTGGTATCTCTGAGACACCCTATAAATAATCCCCCTCGATAATTATTTTAGCCACGATGCAACGCGTTTAACGCTCGGTTAAACGTCGTCTGGTAACGTCACGTTCTCTTTACGACGGTGGCTCGCGTTCCGCGCCAAGACGCTGCATCGCGCTGCACCGTATGCACTTTGTGGCCTGCGTGCACGTCCGACAAACTCCTCTGTCGTGTCTGGCAAGCGCTACACGTGTCACACACTGTGTACGACACTCTATTCCACTGTGCCTGCTTTGAGCGTCGCAGGATCTTTGACCGCATGTACGATCTTAATTTTTGGCGGACTCGCGGCGCGGTGAATCCGTACGGTTCGTCGTCGGCCGCGGCGATTTCTCGCGTCCGTGTAAGTCGTAAAAAAAGGCCAGCCGACCGCGGTAGAAGTCGGGGTACGGTGGTTCTTTTTTTTTCCAGAAGTTACGAGTGAATGAGAGTTCATCAGCAGGTTGAATGGGCCCCTAACAGCTTTTGGAATTCTATTAGGATGGTCGACTGCGAGATAGCGGGCGGAAGGGTTTCGCGGGACGGTCGATTTTCCCTTATCGCGATAACGATTTCTTCGTTCTCGGCGTAGAGGAGGAAGAATACCGAGCTTCCGGGCAACGCGCGAAAGTTGGGGGGCCACCGCCTACGGTTCGATTCCCGCACAAAGAGCAGCGATGAGCGATATCGAGCGTGGGCCATTGTAACGAGCGGCCGCGACGGCTACGCCTTCGAGGGGTCTCTGTCGAAATTGACCGAGGCTAACGAACCTTGGCGAATTTCCCGGTGGAGAGGCTCAGCCGCGCGTCGTTTTCAGAATCGGAACGGGAAACTCCGTTCCCCGGGTCCAATCGAATCGCGATGCTCCACGGAAACGTCCGTCGAGCACAAAGCGCGCTGTCTTTCATTTCATTAGGCGGGGGGAAGGCTTCTCCGGGTTCCGCGGTCCCTGGTAAACGTTTGATCAAATTTCCTCCGTAAATTCCTCGAGCACTTCCGGGGAAATGTTTGCAGATCGCGACGGCGGTCGGGAAATTTATTCTTAGACCGTTGAATTCTCCATGTTCAAGTAATAAAACTTTTCGTTGTAAATTTCATAAAGAAGATCGATACGCTTCGAGGATGGAAACAAGGAAGAACCTTATATTATAGGGTAAATTCAGGAGAGAATTCTCTTTTTGGTTAAAAGCCAATAACAAATTTGGTTTTGTACTTATTAAAATTATTTATTTATTTATTTTTTTATAAATACACTTATATACTACGCAAAAACAAAAGCAATTCTGAATTTTCTTCCTGAAAAAGGAACAAAATTTTTTTAAATATCAGCTTGGTAGAATGGTGTCTTTCTTATATTTATCTTGTAGGAGAGACGCCACAGCCATACGACAGAATGTCACATGCACTAATTTTTCTTTCTTGTACTGTTTTTCGTATACTTTCTCTCCCATAGTTGTTACAGTGTAAACCATACAATGTACAAGATGCACCAGGTGTGCAGGTACCCGATATTCCGGGTTCGGAAATTTTATTCGGGATCGGATCGGGATCCCGAATGTTTGTAAAGTTCGGGTACCTGCGATTTCGGGTACCCGAAGTTGTCGTCGGGTTGAGTCGGACCGGGATCCCGAAAGTTTGTAATGTTCGGGTACCCGAAGTTGAATCCAGCTCAGTTATGGTCTGTATCTCAAAAGTTTTTAATCGTATGATGCTTTTTCATGATTTTTCAATTGGATTTTGTACATTAACTTTTAGGTCGAGAATGATTTTCTAATTTTTTATTGTAATCAAATGTAAGAGTTTACAAGGAAGAAAAATATTGTATGATACATTGTGTGAAATAATATTATTTTATTTTAAATTTGAAAGAAAGAAATGTAATTGACAATTAATTGTCAATGAATCACTGAATTATGATCGAAAACATTTTCTGCGATCCTTATATTATTTAAACAATATATTTTGTTACGTCACTATTTCAAATCACAATTACCGTCCTTTCAATTGTCCAATCAACCCGAAAGTTCTCACAATTTTACAAAAATTAATGAAAAGATAAAATTAAATGTTGCTTTTTCTATCATATGAATTACAGTTTGAATTACACATAAAATTTTCATTGACTTTGACTTCACATTTATTTGTTATGTTAAGTAAAAGAGCATCAAGTGACATTAATTGTCAGTTACTAATTGGTATATGGCAGTAAATGAGTCCATAACCCTATAATCCAAATTTAATCTCTCCAAGAAATTTGCTACACATTGTGAATCTTCTATATTCTTAAACTTGTTATAAAAAGGTTCTTCCCGTTCATTGCAATAAATTAAAACGAAGCTAAATTAAAACCCGACCCTTTTGGAGTTTCCGTTTCGACTTGATAAAGTCCACGTGGGAATTGCTTGCGATAAGATCTAGTTCTACACGATACGGAATTAATCGAAACTAATTTCTAGCTGAACGACGCGCAGCCCTGCCACCGATACATAGATTTCGACCAATTAGGCTCGGTTTCCTCTTGATAACCGTAATTCGATATATTACTTAATCTTATTAGAACTGTTTAATTGGTCTCGACAGCTGGCAACGAAATTTGCCTAGCTCGCTGTTCGCATCGCCTGAAACACGCTCAGTCGTCTCTGGTTGAGTTTTCATCGATCGGGCTATCGATGACGGCTTCGATATTGCACAAGGATATCGCCTCGAGTGACGAAGTAAGTCGACTAAGCGTGAAATTGGGGAGTCTAGGTTCCAGACTTAAACCGCCCGATTATTTATCCCGATAATTACGTAGACTTTGTCGTCGGCTCGGTTCCTTCGTAAACCCGTTCCTTCGCGGTCCGCTTCTCAATTCGAATCCTTTACAAACTATTTCTCTACTCAATTTGCAGTTTGTACAAATAGAATTACACCTGGAATCAAATTTACCCTCCCATTCGAAGGTTACGTTCTTTCAGCGCGCCTTTTGCCCAGCAAACACTCGATTCTATTCGCGCTGTCCCAAATGCGCTCTCATTCTCGAGAAATTCTCGTCTCCGCAATATTGCAGGGCGCAATATTCCTGTCCCAATTCAAAAGAAAGCGATAAACGCGACCGGCGAGCGAGAGATCGAAGTAGGAGCTCGCGTTTGCGAAGGCGCGACACGTTCGCAGCTTCGGGTCAATCCTTCGGGGGTTGAGCGACCGATCGAGCGGGTGGAATCTGCGGAGCAGAAAGTCGAAACAGCCTGGATTCGAAAAAGGGACGGTCCCCTCTGCGCGCCACGCCGCGACGCGCCGCTTGCTCGTCAGACCGTGTTTAATCGCGAAACGCAACGGAGAACGTTGCCAGACGAGCCGCGACGTAATTAAATCACCCTTGGACCCCCGCTCGCCGCGAACTTCGATCCCGCCGTCTTTTCGGCAATTTATGTTGGTCTTTCGAAAGTCGACCCGACGAATCTCCATTGTAATCCCCGTTGGTGCATCACATGATCGATATTCGGTGCAATCGTGCGCGTTTCCACTCGCCGTTGGCAACTCTTCCTGGCCGCCTTCGCATCTGCGCCTGTGCGTTTTACACGTTCGCGCTGTTTTTCGGGTTTCCCCACGGGTTGCGAAAATGTACAGGGTGATTCTCTCGCTACTAGACACAAAGCAATTGTCGCTGTCTAAACATTGCAGTGGTATAACCTTGTTGCTGGAAAGGACCAAACCATCGACTTCTTAATGGCCCAGCAATGGTTTGGGCCTTTTCATTGATGGGTTAACCGCTGCACACATTTAGAAAGTAGGAATTCCTTTGTGTCTACTATTTACTGTAGGAGAGTAGGGAAACATAAGCATCCGCGTGAGACCCGGGGAAGCCTCGAAATCTCATTTTCGTGCAACAAAAAACGTCGCGTTCGACGCGATACGCCTCTTTCTTCTCCAGCCCGTTGTTTTCTTCTCACCCTCTACCACTGTTCGACGATGCGACGTCACCCTGTTTCCGTCCATAAAACGTTTATTGTCTCTATATGGGAAAAGGTTACGGCATTGTCGCCCTCCTAACGTGGAATTTTGATGGGATCTAGCTGGTCGAAGCGGAACGTGGATTTTCTAAGCCCCCTTGACTCCCCGAAATGTCCGTTCGATCCGACGTGTCTGGTAAACCTTTAACCCGCTCGGAAATTTTCGTGCGGGCCTTAATTGAATCGCCGGACGGTTTTGCTTGCCCGAAGGCTTTGTTCAGGATTTTTCGACCTCTCGAATCATTCCTGTGGAATTACGGATTTCGCTCTCGGTGAGACGCACGTTGGAAAAGGATCGAGATTGCGAGCTACCGTGCGTGTCCAACTGTATGTGAAATGCAATCAATTGCCCGTTCAGGGTCGTTCCCCTTCCACTGTGAATCACATTTTTTCTTGTTACTGTGCTCTTTTTCACGTTACATACGTTACTTACATCAGTCTAGGTTAGCGGCGACGCGAAACTCTTTTATTCTCCGAATTCAGACAATGTATCAGATATTCCAGAATGATTGATAACATGCCTAATCAGAGATTTGACGCTTTCACGCTCTGGCATCACACAGTTCTGACGGCTGAAGCTTTCGAGTATTAGTCGTGTCTTTAGCGAAGAAGTTTCCCAACGTTTCGCAAGCTTTGCAGTTAACTCCATCAGGGGGTCAAGTGACACACTGATACTAGAGATGTGCGAGTATTCAAATTTCGAGTCGGGTCATGATGGGTTCGTCAAACTAAGTCAAGCATTCGAGTTTTTAAAACTACTTGAAACAGGCAAATTGTTCGAAACGAATGCGAACTACAGTAGAACCTCAACTATACGAACTACAATTATCCTAATTTTTAATTATCTAACGTTTCAATTAATTGTTTCACTAGGTATAAGAGTTTAGTGGGACTCCGAGTAGAACTTGAAATATAACAACGTTTCACTAGTTATTAGTATTTTATTATGCAAATATTAAGGTGGATAATCGAGGTTTTACTGTACTTGAATAAACTAAACGGCTGGAATGTACGAATCCTTCTAAGATTTTGAAACTGTTGAAGATGAATATTTTTTTCTTAAATATTATCGAGTAAGTCAAAAATCTATTCATACAAAATGTTTACGTTATTATTAGTCAGCGTTTTTTCTTGTAAATAGTACCTAAATATTAGAAAAAAATCAGTTTCTTGACTCGTAGAAGTGGTTAGCCGATTTCAACGAGCGACGAAAGTTTCTTTTTTAGCTGAGGCAAACTCTGCGCGATGGTTGCGCGATTTCTCAGTTCGGTAAACAGTTCGTTCGCTCTTTGACCGAATGCATCCATGAATCACAGACCGCGCGATTCGACGGGATTCCGCGTTGCGGACGACGTAGTTTGGCGAAGTATCCTGCAATATTATCCCGGAATGGAAACTTTCCCAGGACCGTGAATGCGATTCGCATGCGTGTGGAATATGTTAGGCACGTAAAACGATCCGCGAGTGCGATGAATTGTTCCTAAGAAAAGATATCGCAGTCAATTGACCGATCGAACGAGCTAGAACTCTGCAAGAACAGTTTGCGAAATCGACCATGCGTTGAATGTCCCTCTGTGTTTTCACGGGAAGTTTCACTCTTTCAGTGGCCGGTCGACTTTCGCGATAGATAGATCCTGTCGGGAGCTATTAATTATGGAGGACTCGGAAGTCTGGCCAACCGGGAACGTCGAACTTTGTCCTCTGTCGACGGAAAAGGGTTGCCTGCATTTTTCTTATTTTCGTAGTATTTTATATCCCAAAGTTTCGGTTTAAGATTTAATGGCTTTAATACTTTTATTTATTAACTGCAAATATCATTTAGTATACATAAATCGATGTTAAGGAATGAGTCATTCTTCTTTGCTTTTAGTTCGGTGGTAGCTTACATGATTTAAGTGATTTACTATTATTTTATTTATAAACGGGTTAACAGCCTTTGGATTACAAAAAGAAAGTAGTATACAATTTGTGCAGCGTAAAGTAGCGTAAATTATAAATAGTGTGATTTAGGACGTTTAATTTTCAAAATATAGTTAGCGACAGAGACAACAAATCAATGTTACTAAAGGCGAATGTAGACTTTTCGTTTTGAATATCCTGGATGATTCAGCTACAATCTGCAGTGACTGGTATAAAGAGTATTTTCATCTGCATTTCATCTAAGGTGACTAATGAACAAAGTAGAGTCTGTTTCTACTTTTGATGAACTGACTGGATGAGTCATTCGTAGTGAAGCCGCAGTGACAAGTTTAAAACAATAATTTACGACATTCTTCTGCAAAGTCTGTCTCATTAATTTAATTTCGACGCTCACTATTTCACTCGCCGACGTGTTAAGAACTAGTAAATTGAATTCAACCATCGAACAATTATACATACTCTAGCTTTCACTTGACACGTTCGTTGTGGATGAATCATCCATACTGCATATTCAAAATGAAAAAGTCTAAATTTGCTTAAGCATATAAACTTGCTTCATTCAATGCCTTGTTAATAGTGTCAATAGAGCTATATCTATATGACGATAATCTGTAGTAATTAAATACAGCATTATTTTATAGAATTTAGAGAGGAGCACACAATTTAATTGGTTACACCAATTCAGGGTAATCAAGTAAGTCAAAATTAAGTCAACAATAATTCTACGTTCAAATAGAGTTTATAGGAGAGCTGTTACGAATATTTTAATGTTTAAATGTTTGAATATTTGAATATTTGAATGTTTGAATAGTTGAATATTTGAATATTTTAATTATAATAGAATTTGATGTTCGAATAACGTTCGAATATCTATTTATCGTTCTAAAACTTTTATTTATTCGAATTATTCGAATAGTTTCAGTAATAGAATATTCACCGATACAGTTTGTAGTTTTATAGATTTAAGTATTATAATCATGATTGACAATCTTCATTGAGTTCCCAAATAAATTTATGCTGACAAGACGTGTTTAAAGGATAAAATTAGTGAAAAAGAAAAACAAAAAAAAGTTGTGGGCGAAGGAAAGAAAGAAAAACTTTATAGAAAAAGAAGAATGACTCACTCACTTAATAATAGCCACAGTGGAAAATATCAAATTTATTCTCATATAAATTCAATAAGGTACAAATGCGATCAATACAATTATGTTAACCATATGGGATTCAGTGAACCTTAACATTAACAAGGTTATGATGTCTGAGATTCCTCGAGGGAACATTGATATGTATTTCCTTCAAAATAGGAGGGCAATTTATGTTAGACATTATTCTCCTATTTTTATGAATTGCCAATCCGAATTTGGACCAAAGTTGATAGTTACGACATTGGAGTGAGATGTTAGATCCAGATTTAGGATCTTATAATCATATTTTTTGTGTATGGAGTTTCAGATTATCGAAGCATCCTCCAACTGTGGTCTAACTAAAGAATCGTACAGTAGCAAAGGTGTATCTAAATTTTTGAAGTGTTTGACATGTCTCAGTATAATTATTATTGTCCATTCATTGCGATTTTAACTGTGTTAAACTGAATAAAAGTGTGCATAGCGTCAAAAATACATGAAATACCAAAAATAAAATACGTCTTATAATATTTAGAAGATAAAAGACACTTTCATTTACATTCGTTTCTTTTCTCTATGCCTCTAGACTTTAGAATATGAATTTGCTTAAACATCTGCAGTCTGCTTATTATGAACCCTAAAGTTCGAAGCGACGTATTGATTATATGAATATAATATTGTCTAAAATCTAAACATGGAGAGAAATATGCTCCTAAATCTTTTACCTCATTTACTGCAGCTACAATGATATTTTATATTTAATGTCCCGTTTCCGACCTTTTCATAGCGAAAATTGCGGTAATTTAATTTATTATCACGAGCGCAAATTTTATAGTCGAAATTTAATAACCTTCTGCACGGTAGAAAATATTTTATCAAGATCGACGCGACGTTCAGCCGGCACAAGATATTGTTTTCCTCGCGAACGATAATCTCGAAACTATTACGCAAATAAGGCGCGCCACCCGTAAATTAGTCGCTCGCAAATTGCTCTCCGTTCCGAGGCGCGTTTTTCGAAGGAAGACCGTCCGAGGTTTTCGCGTCATTTGCTCGAGTAGAACGGGGGATGCGCCGAGCAAGAGGTAATACCCGGGGCTAGATGACGAACCCTTTGTTCATCGACGTCTTTCCCGATCTACGGGAGACCCGGATTCCTCTCCCTCGTCGACATTCCCCGGAACTGATATTGGCTATTCAGTCGAGCACACGCGGTCGGTGCATCGCCTTCCCAGATTTACATGTTACCAGATGAAGTGTGAACACCGCGTATCTTGCATAACTCTGTGACTTCGTTATACGGAAGATCGAATGTTGCAGCGTTCCGTTTTTCTCGAGTGTAACTCGGAATTCATTAAAATGCGACACGAAAAATTGGAGAAATAAAGCCGCGCGGTTGACGCGCGTTTAACCATCTGAACGCGCACAATGTTCCCGCGTGAGTCTGTTTCAAGTTCCGGGCGGGATGAACGCACCACGTATGCTCGGGCAAATTAATTTCATCGCATTAATGAAAACTTGAACGCGACCTAGATGGTAAGATGGAAAGCGCGGTGGGCAGTGAACGCGTTGAACGGTGGAATTCACGCGGGAGAGGCAGCTTGTGCCTCGAGCGGGCGAGCATAATTCGCGTTATACAAGGCGGACACAATGAGTTCGTTGGGCTTGTAATTAGCGCTGTTAAACCTGAAAAGGTAGACGTAATTGAATTGGTCATTCATTATTTCGCGCGTGCTTCGTGCGCTATTCGCGGACGAACGATCGATGCTTGTTCAAAATAGATTGTCGAAATAACCATTCGCAATCGCCGGTCTTCGATCGCCATTTCTTGCATAATAATCTCCGAACCTTTCCCTGCGTTAAACATTTAGATTATTTTACTTGTCCGATATAATTGAATGTCTGATCGTGAAGTTCGTGCATATTTCTGTCAGATCGGGTTCGTCGCGCTAACGAACTGACCTACATTCTCTTATTTTATCGTCGGGAGGCATAGTTGGAAATAAATGGATTTGGATTTGAAGGATCCCATGGGAACAGGGCAACGCTTTTTAGTTTTAATTGTAGAGGATGTTCCTGTGTGGCAGGCCATACGCGCGATAACATATTGGTCGATAGATTCTCCACTCAGATCCACAGAAGTGAACTCAACTGCTCTCAATTACGGGTGATCCTCGAATAACACGATTAATTGGTTTCGTGTTGTTCAAAACTATGTTATTCGAGACTTAGGATTCATGCGCGATTAAATCCGCGCCTGTGTGCGTTACATAGGCCGGCTTAATCGCACGACCAAAGCTAGTGATGGGGTCTGAGACGCATTTCGAATCGCTTCGAATTTGGCACGAATCTAACGACAAATTTGAATCACTTCAAACATGATTGGAATCTCTTGGAAGTTTTGAAAGTCTTGAAAATCTTGGAAGGTTTAGAAGTCTTGGAAGTCTTGAGAATTTGAATATTTTCTGAAAGCTTCATGGGAATTCAATATCTTACACACTTTTTGATTATTTTTCTTTAAGTAGACTGATGGCACAAAAAATGTTTAAGAAAATTCGGAAAGTTCGTGCAATTTGTATAATTGAGTGGAAAGTTCGTGCAGTTAGTAGTTTGTATTGGTAGTTGTTCACGGTTGAGTGGAAAGTTCGTGCAGTTTGTACAATTTTCGGCCCTGAAGCTTTAGAAAGTTCACAGAGATAATATAATGATGTTTGAAAATTGACTGAAAGTCATAGAACAAAATAAAAAATACTACAATGAACAAAGCTGCATTGAAGTAAGAAAAACTGTCTTCTAATTTAATCGAAGAATGGTACGAATTTTCTGCTTAACTTAATACATATGAGCCCTTTGATGGACAAGTGACGTAAGTCCAACATTACGAAAAATGAGTCTACTACAAAAATAAATGGTATTAAGAATACTTAAGTCATCTATCAATTTATTTCAACAAAAACATAAGAGATTTGCATTATAAAGAAAATCGTTACAGACAAATGAGAAATAATAACTTCAATTTATTATTCATAATGTGTATCCGTTTATTATTGAAAGAAATGTAATTCATCTTTTAAATTATGTTACCGTAATTATTCCTTCACTTAATTTTCTCATAGCAAAGCTACATTCTGTTCTGCATTTTTATAAAGTATTGCACAAAAGTCCAATTTTCTCAATATTAAGAAAAGGGACAGTGTTGTTCGTTAATAATTCGTTAACAAAGCCCCATCTAACATTTTCGCTAAAGAAAAAGTTGTTTAAAATCACATCAGGAATCACCCCATTCAAGGAACTGTGACATTTTTGTTACACCCTGTATTCCAGCCTGTGCTAGAGACGCCTATGGCTTTGTGTATCGACGAGGTTGTTTCAACTTTCAGCGACTGCAAAGTGCATCTCGCAGTAACGAAGGAAATTAAGAGTATCCAAGAATCGAGAAATCCTCGCGATTCATCTCTTTCCGTTCCATCATCTGACGGATCCGCGTCCCTGTATTTCGTTTCTCACTCCACGACCTCGTTGAAAGTAGAATCAGCGAACGGTATCGACGAGGAAATGCTTAACCGATGCCAGTGGCGTCCGCTGTCCGCTAAAAATCGAGAGGCAAAAAGATCCAAGCCGGCAAAAGTTAATTATAAAGCGCTCGTAGCCGGTATCAGGGATCAAAGTCGAAAACGCCATCTTTCCAGCGGGTGCGCCCGCGAAATTTATTCCGCGCAACGGTGGATAGTCGCGGCGAGCGTCGAGCAAATTAATTAACCGCTTAATCAACTAATAGCGATGCCCTCCCTCGGTTTCGCAATCGACCCCCGCTCTCCTCTGCCCGTCACACTTTGGCTACTTCCGTCGAAAATTGGCCTTCTCCTAATTCACCTAAAAGAGGGCCCGACGGCCACTTTCGACTCCGGGTGTAACGCCGGAGGAGCTAACGAAAGGCGCCAGTTTAACGAACCTAACGGAATTAATGTCGGGAAAGTTTCTTATTAACGTCGCAGATGCCGCAATCGCGTTTAATCGGCGCAGCCAGCGCACCGGCTTGGAACAGCCGAACCAGTCGAGTTCGATTATGCAAATCGACGTCGCGATCTCCGCGGCAGCCACGGTACGTAACAGTTACTAGAGCCATAACAGGCAATCTCTATCGGTCGAGGGGATCGGCTCCGAGAGCCGTGCTCTCCCCTTCCTCTTGCGCACGGAGCATCGAGCTAAGCGGATATTCTCGGGGCGAAGATGCGTCACGGGCTTGATGGATATTTCGGGTACACGGGGAGTGCAAATTTTCATTAAAATCTCGGTACCGAGGCACCCGCGCTCCTGCGGTGCCGCGATTTCATCGTCGCGATTGCGTTTCTCCGCGTGTCTCTTCGCGGCGCGGCGTACAGTGTCTCGCTCAATGGACAAAACCCACAAATCTGAAGTGTTTAATTCACAATGTGTTTTATCTTAAGATGTTAAGAAAGGAACGTAGATTTTAATACTACCCATCACGTTTTATGAATTTACTAATTTGTTAATTAAAAGTTTATTCCAAATTTCGGTGTATTTCTTCAAACACATGCCAGTGGCTAAATGTATGTGTTTTTCGTTTGATTTTTATACATCGTATTTGGTATTATAATCCTTTTAAAACTACAGAGAAAATTTTTTACAATAATAATAATTTATTCGAATTTTTAATGTTAAATGTTTGTCACCTTTGAGAAGACTTTAAAAAAAAAACACCAAAAAATACCTCCGTAATTTTTTTTCTATTAATTTAGGAAACATTAAACTTTAAATTAGCGTTAACTTTAGCTGCCCGAATTTGCACGAAACGAAGAAAATAATTAAAATCATTATCAAGGCGCTCACCGTTCAGGCCTGAAGCGATTAGCATTTGAGATTGTTTCGACTAACGTTCAGCTTTTCTTTTCTTTTCTTTTTCTTTTTGTTGTATTTTGAAATTTTAATAAAAGAACGTAGGTCTTAAAATTTTAACGTTTGTAATGATTTGTAAATAAATATAATGTTCTACGTAGTACGGTACCGTATAATCCTCCCCACAATTTTTTATGCTTTTCCGTCAATTTTATGAAAAAATACTTTAAACAAAAGTTAGAAAGTTCTTAATTGATAATACATTTTAATAATAAACATTACCGAAAAAGTTTTTTTTAATTAAAAATCAATATCTCCTCAATAATTTTTTATATAGTTGTATATTTGTCATGCATTAATCGATGTATTCTTGCATTTTCTTTAAAAAAGTATTAAGGTACATGGGTAAAAAATTAAATAGTTTAGAAGTTATGAGTTTCGTTCCGAACGCTCATATACGCGACACACTGTGCGGCGCGGCGTTTCCTTGATTACGCTCACGACGCGACGCACAGTGGGGCCGATGCAGATAACGCATTTGCCGACCCCAAAATTTGAAAGTTGTATTTTCATGTATCTATTATTGTATTTTGATAGTAAATGGACTGAAGTATTCAACCATACAAACAAACATTATTATTATTTATTTAAACTAGATGGGCGAAGTCCTTTATATATGTAAATAATAAATAATAATTTAAACGTGGTATATAATTTAAACATATTATCATACTAAATTGAGAAGTTTACCTTTAAACGACAAAATGCTACTTGAGAAGAAATCGATATTATTGACATATGTACCGATTAATTGGATCAAGTGATATTTCAACTTGTAGCTACGGGTTACCTTTTTCTGATGTTTCTCACCGGTGCATAATGGTGCTTAAAAAGAAAAGACATGTCAGATATGTCATATTAATAATAATAAGCAAGAAAAGTTTATCAAAAGTTGACGTTTCGTAAGCTACCAGGAATAGTGTCAATTTCCTTACCATAATGTTAATTTTTTTTAAAGGATCATTCCGGTTTGCACGACGCGCCAATTAAGCGTTTTTCGGAAATTTGTTGTGAAGAAATGAGACATAGTAAAGGCGTGCAACTTTTTTCTATCAGTCGAGTTACATTTCTGTAGTAATTAAAAAATATTAGAATATTAAAATTAATGTTTTTAAAATGATTTTCACAGCGATCTTTAGAAGGTGTTTAAAAAACGTGCTTTGCTGGCGAATTTTTTGTTCCCTTTGGCCTGTTCTATCAGCCCCCAAAATATTTAAACGTACACTTCCGCTCAAAAATATTACGACACTCGCCGTTTTCTGTGAATCTTTTCTATCCCATGTAAATTATGAATAGTAAATCGCATTTTCTAACAAATCCTATTGGAAATATAGATTTAATATATTCCAACTGTATGAATATGAATAATTCACATGGGATATAAAAAATAACAAAAAATGGCAAGTGTTCAAATACTTTTTAGCGACAGTGCACAGTAAACTCCCGTATAACGCGGTTAATACGTTACGCGCTATATGTATAAGAAATCATGCTGTACGGGAATTTTGCTGCTATGCCAACTTTTATTTTCTATGTTTTATCAAATACATTCAAATATCAAATATGTGCTATGTTTTATTATTTTTGCGCATTTTATGAAGAATCGCGTTATATGAAAACAGTAGTCGCAATATCTTTGGTGCGTTATAGGAATTCGCGTTGTTAGAACTCGCGTTGTTAGAACTCGCGTTATACGGAAATCTACTGTATATTGTTTATAGCTTGTACACCCTACTGAAGAAATCTTTGTCCTTCGTGTTTTGCGACTCCGCCCCGCGTTTTCTCCTAACTCTGATCGTTTGTACAGCAAACGAGGTATTTACCGGATAATGCGTTTGTATTATGAGCATTAATCTTGTAATACAAAAGTCCTGCGAGTAATAGACGTGCAACTAGCGACGAGCCTCGTTAAGGAAACTTCGTCTATCAAGTACCAGACCTTTCAACGAGAGCCAACTCCCGGGGGGAACTCGACGACGGAAGTAGGTTCTACTTGAAGAACATTCTGCAGGCAGTGTCACGCTCATTGAATACTTTTCGAGATCTCGGCGTCCCATCGCGAGCGAGGGATCAGGTTAAAGGAGGTCGCGGAAGACTATGAGTGGCGCAAAATCATTGTTATTCCCTTGTCCCTCTTCAGCCAACCAACTTCCGTCGCGAAAGTCTAATAAATTAACCGGGCGCCGCGTCTCGCCCGTCGCGAAAGGGCCTCCATTCGTTGGAACTTGTCGAATCGCTTTTTAATCCGATTAATAATTTCATCCGCTCGTTACTTCCGCGTCTCTAGTTGTTTCGAGTTCATTATACGACATCAGGCGCGGACGCGTTCTGCGATGCTCGGCGTGGAGGGGAATGTACCCGAGGCAGCCGCAGTGCAGTTGCAATTTCAATGCGCCTCGTGCCAATTAATGCGAAGTCGTGTTCGAACTGCCGATGGTCCGTGTTAACGACGGCCCGACGTCGAGTGCCAATTATCGATATTAAAGGCCCGACGAAATCATGCGCGCCGCGCCCCGTCGCGAGAGTTTTCCTTAGCTTTTAAACTTTCTTCGATTCGTGGGGCCAGCTAACCCCGTTCTGCGATGACTCGTTGCTAGGATTCGGAGGAAAAGGGCGTCGAGTGCTCCGGATGAAAGGCCGGCTTAAATGTGTAGGCCCTAGGTGGCGGGGAAGTTCAGTCTCCGGTTTGCAGTAATCATGCCTTAAAGTTAGCGGTATGGCTTTGAAATGGAGAGTAGGTCGCGCGTATCGGTGAGG
This sequence comes from Perdita meconis, assembly GCA_030770465.2. Classification (NCBI taxonomy): domain Eukaryota; kingdom Metazoa; phylum Arthropoda; class Insecta; order Hymenoptera; family Andrenidae; genus Perdita; species Perdita meconis. The sequence continues at coordinate 8,073,003 of JASKOS020000004.1, forward strand.
CGAACACGGAGGACAGGGTGTTGACCTAGACTTTTCAGCTGGCCGAGGAAAATTCCACAGCCTAAGAAAACTCGTGCAGCGAGGGATAAAATATTTCATCGTGTATTTGAAATACCTGTACGCTCTGTTATACGATTATGGTTAAATATGGTGGACGTTCTGCGTCTTGCCAACGCGTAAATATTTCTAAAATGCCTACCGCAAAAATGTTGCGTGCGAAATTATTCAGCTTACGTTCCTCTAAATTTTTATCTTCGCGTTTTATGCGTCTCTGAGTTATTTCTCTATGTTTAGGAATTCTCCATTCGACGCGACGGTTCATTACGCTCCACGGTCTCGGGTAAAATTTATACGCGGCCCGGGCAAGACGGGATCAGAATTTTCCCCGGGAAAATTGAAGAGCGTCGGTGAGCGGGTTGGTCAACGGTGGCCAGATTTCGCGTCGCCACCGCAGCGCGCGTGCACACGTTCATTACGAACTTACGCTTATGAATAATTACTCCGTTGCCCGGAAAACTGTTAACGGAACAATGCCGCGCTAACTATCGGGCAAGTTTAATTATCAAGCGTGCACGACTCGAGTGGACCGTCGCGTCGTGTTGCCGGCGCGAGTAACAGCCGCGCGCTTCATTCCGAAATTGGCTGACCCGTTATCTGGACGCCGAATTCGATCCAGATCTATTGCTAATCACTGTTGCCCGCAAGGCCAACAGCAGCACCGCGGAAATAGGAGGAATCAGTCTCGCACGGACACGGGTCGCTGCTCCGATTCGATGATGGCTTCGTAACTGTCGAGCGCTTCGATCCGTTTCTGTGTCGTCCGAGAACTGGAAGGGTGGAAAGGGTCCTGCGAAACTGTGATTCGTTTGACGGAAGTATCGAGGATACGGGCACAGGGATCAAGACAAATTTAGGGATGGTGGGACTGGACAGAGACGAAGCGAGTAGAAAGTTTCTGGATTTATCGACGGTCTTCGAGGGTGAAGGGACAGGTAGATGATCCGTGCGCGATTCTTTTTGAAAGATTACTATAACGCCACGGCATTCATTTCTGATACATTTTTCACGGTGATAGTCCGATTCTTATATTTCTATGCTTTCCATTCGATATTCCTATTTCAGGAAAAAAATAGATATAACAAGAGACATCACTTCGACTATGGTGTATTGTAGAGGTGTTACAAAGCACTTTTGTCTGGTTGATTTTTTGTGGTCAATAGATGGAAGATCCTCGGGTCACCGCTAGGGGCGTCATAGTCAGAACTCCGCGTATGGTATGGTGTGTGCGAATGAAATGCGTAAAATCATTTTTTGAAAAGTGATTGACGGGCATTACTAATAACTTCAACATAAATTAATATTTTTACATAAAAAAATTAGAAAATACTTTTAAACGTTACTCTTTTAAATAGAAAAAGTGTTGAACCTATACAATATACTTATGCTGTTAAAAAAAAATTCTCAAATATTCGTTTTATTTTGGCCTCCTGGGTATAACCTCTGAAAATCTGTCCAGCTACTGGGTATCATCCATTTATTGGCGTGTTTACCTTATACAGAGTGTTTCTAGTGATTGCATAAAGCCCGATTTATACTTCATCGGGCCGTGGCCATAGACATAGTAACTATAGACTGCGCGCCAGCATGCAGCCGTGGCCCGATGTTGAAGAGAGTTGAATGCTTTGGGAGGTACTTGGGAAGAATGAGACAGATAGAGGATAACAAGAGAATAGAAAGAGACAGCACGTCCTTCCAAAGCATCCTAACTCTTTCTAAAGTTGGACCATCCGCTTTCCCCGTGATGCGTAGTCTATTCTTATATATCTATGGCCGTGGCAGGGTGGTTTTTAGTCATTTGTTTCGTTCATGTGTAAACCATTACGCCCCAAAACACGACTACTAATTCAGATTTATGCCCCGTAACGGACACGGCCCAGTTATGTACAAATAAGCCTTAAACCGATTTCCTATATCATTTTACTATGTGCGAAATTTCGCCCTACTAGTTTTCTCTAGTTTCATTTATAACTGAATTATAGCCTGTTCCAGATACTAGAAACACCCTGTAGGATGAATATTTTTTAAATATAATCACTAGAACATTATTGCTTTTGAGTAGTAATCCAAAATCGAAATCTATCAAATGAAACTTTGTTATTAAACTGACTCAGATTCGTGAATACATATTGAATTTGATTTTATTCCTAGTTATTATTGATGAGAAAAGGTATTTTTATCATAGAGATATCAGAATAGAGCACGCAAGCAAGAGGGTAATTATCCTCTGTAATTAGAAAGAGAACGCTGCATAGAGGCCCCTCCTGTCCTTGTTTATTAACATCTACATATATAAACTACAATGTTAAAATTATTTAACAAAAAATTGTGGAAATTAAAAATATACTTATACTTACAAATGAAAACTACTGGTGGAACGACAATTAGGTTTTTTCTAGCATATGGTACGTTTTTCATTCATTTTCTGTTAATATTTTGAATTATTCTGTAACTTAATAATAGCCAATATTTTTTACGCCAAAGAAACGTCAAAAAAACGTCAAACGTCAAGGAAACAAACGTAAATCGTAAATATAATGTTTGAGCATTTGCGCATATGCGATTAGACAAGGATACAAACGACCTAAATGCAGTGTTATCTTTCTAAGCCTATATCGCATTTTCAGCCCCCTCACGCGCTCTATTCTTATATCTCTACGATTTTGACAGGAGTAGAGTAATTTAAGAGTAACTAAAATGAGTTTTCTACTTTCCATACAATTACTTTCTGGAATGCAATGAAACATTAAATGGTGGTTAGCACTCAGAACAGAGTGAATTGTCCCTAACATACGGAAACGGCGTCTCGGTGGCGCATTACGGGCGAACGAGAGGCAGAGGGAAGGGATGATGAACCGATGTTAAACGACCTTGAAAAAGATTTCTCCCGAGAATAGCGCACTTAACGACGATAATGACCGAGCGAGTTGTCGCGACCGGGGGGACGTAAACCGCTCGAAATCGCGCGATTCCTACCGTTAACGTCCTCCGGCCCTCCGGTAACCGCGACCGGAGTAATCTCCCGGCGGTCGATGAATTCCCCAGCAGGAAATGAAATTACACGGGTACTCCAGAGACACGGGTTTCCTTTTTCTGTTGCAGAGACGCTTCTCTCCGGGGGAGGAACGCAGCGAGAATGAACAAAAATTCGTCTGGCCGCTAACGGACACTAGCAGGATTGCCGGCGGAATTAAACCGAGAAGAGAGCCGCAAGACGGGGCAAGGGCAAGCAAGATCGACGAACCCTCGCAGGGATTTCTTCCTCCTTCGTCCCGTTTCGATCCACCCGCCGAACGAAACCCCGGCGTGAGGGTGAGGAATCACCGACGGGCTGGTCAGGAATTATGAAGGATTCGTTCGATTCGCCTCGGACTTCGATAAACGCTAACGCCTTTCTGGTTCAGTGAAACGGTCCCTCGGGAACGGGTCAGTAAACCGTGTGCTTAGCTCGCCGATAGACTCGACTTTACTCTTTAAAGCCGCTCCTAGATATCGACGCGTGCGCTCGTCCGTTAATTTGACCGGGTAGGATCTCCACGAACCCGTGTTCCCCGTTTATAAATCGCGTTCTGGAAGAGATGCGAAGCGCAGCGTCCCGGATCCGTGTCCCGACTCCGAGAAATTCGATTTCAGGTTCCTCGAGCCACAGGCTGTTCGCATCTCCTCGCGAAAAGGCCGTTTCACGCGTCTGAATCGCGTCAGTGACCGTGAATCGGATGTTCGATCGACGAGTCGCAATCAGTGCTGTCCGACGAGGATAAGAACGAGATTCTGCGAGTCGTGGACCATCGTGGCATAGCGTAGGCCGAGGATGACGAGCGAGATGAACGCGACAAAGCCCGACAACTCGACCACCACGATGAATCTGGTATCGACGATATCCTCGTCGCCGCCCAGCGCGGTCGCAGCCGCGATTAGCGCAGGCACAACGATCCCTACTAATCCGTCCACGACAGTAACGGGTGGAGCTGCGGTTACCAGCACCGCTAAACCCGACCATCACATCTACAACGTAACAGGATACCTCGTGGAGCACGACGAACTCGATCACAGTAAGTAATAAGAGCCTGTAAATACGGTTAGAGCGCGTTACACTAGTCAAAGCCGAGCCTAATGGGACTGCATTAGGCTGCTCGCACCCCTGGCAACGCCATATCGCGACCCCCTTCGCTCCCCTCTGCTAGCGGCGCCACGCCGCTCTTTTCAATTCCCTTTCGTCGATGGTCCCTTTTTATCGCTCCTCCTCGCACCGGTGAAAGTCACTTTGATGCCCCCTACGATAAAAATTGCCTTTCCAGTCGCATAGAGGGTGCTTGGCTCTCTCCGATCGCGCTTTGTTCGCTCGATAACTGTTTCCCCGGTTTTGACCAATGCCCACCTTTCATCGGATTAAGCGACCGCCGCGCCGTGCGAAATGCAATTGACGCTGTTCAGTTTTCGCCGCGGTGTTCCCTTTCATCGCCGCGACCAGTTTTCGCGCTTCATAAAGGCCGTGGGAGGATTTTCGGAGGACCGTGCGGAGGACGCGTTTCTGGACGTCGAGTCTTTTTCAAGGGACGCGGAGAGGATTCCTTCCCTCTCGACGCACCGCCCTCGGATCCCGGGAGTTTCTCTCGTTTCCTCTGTCCCTTCGCGTTACACAAAGCTATCCGCGGGAACGCTTAATCCTCCTCGTTCTCTGAATTTATTACTCCGTCGTTCCTCGACCTGTTTTTCAATTGAAAGAATATCTTACTCGGTGTCCGTGCTAGTCGACAGGCCGCTTCCTGGATTTCGCAGGAAATTGGGGGATCAAAGAGTTCGAGGTTCATTGTCTACCCTCGAGGATCGAACCCCGGGAGACTTTGTTTTCGAATTCCGCGAAATCCAACTTTTCTGGGTCGGACTTCGTTACGCGCAGGATGTTCCCTTTTCAAACCGAGGAAACTTAGGAAACTGCTGTTACGAGAAATATCTGAAACGCTCGCTGCGTTATCAAAAATGGGCTCCTCTACGATCCCCTGCGGACCTGAACATTTCGGCGAGCCGAACGCCGAATTGAACCAATAATGTCAGCAGTTTCGCCTGCGAGAGTCAGGGCAAAGTCAGGGAAAATATACCTCTCGCAGGTAAAAGTGCCAGCTCGTTAGGTCCGATCCACGCTATCGGTCCGCTCACTGTCCGGTCAGAGAACAAAATTGAACAAAGAGAGAAACAAAAAAAAAAGACCTTTTCTCTTTCTTTAAGTATTGTAGCCGGACCGTGAACGGACCGATAGTGTGGATCGGACCTTAGTCTGCGGTCACAGGTCAGAGTATAATCGACGTCGGACGATTTGGACGACGTCCAACGTCGTATAGCGAAATATTCGACCCGAAAATGTGACCAAAACTATTCTATTTGTTTTAATGAAACTTATGCTGTGAATGCTCTGTTTGTCGCAAAATATTTAAAAAATGGGAACGAAATTAAAAAATCATGCTAGACAGATCGATAGAGAATTTAATTGCGAAGAATTAAGAAAAAAAAGCATCAAATTTGCTCAACAATTACGACCTGTGGACTGATTTGAAAAAAATGCCATTTTGTCCCACTGTGCAACGTCGGACGTCAGCCGAATCGTCCGATGTCGGTTCTACTGTGTCCACAACCTAACTGGTTCGGTTCGGCGCTCGGTTCGCCGAAATGTTCAGCTCTGTATAGGCCTTACGCGGTTCAGGATTTTAAACGTAGAAGAACGCGATTAGAGTTTAGTTCGTCTCTGATTTTATTCGATACGTAAGGCGTTAGGTATGAAGACGACGCCGACGGATCGTGTTCGACGCTTCCGCTAATAACGTCTCGAACGTGTGTTTTTTACGGGATACCCGTTTGATGGGCGGATAACCCGTTATCAGGAGCAGCAGGGGCTTTCAGCCGAGCAAATCTTGCCGTGCTCGTCCTTGTTCGACCGGTCGACTGCGACACAGCCGGAATACTAATCGTAACGCTGCGGTCTACCAAAGTCGGATCGATACCATCCGCGGCCGCTACACCCGTGATATACGACGAAACTCAGTCGCCGATTGAAGCTTTTTGTCGTTAGATATTCATGCTCTTCGCGAGCCACTCACACCGCCGGGCCTTTTTTGCAATATTTATGAGAACGCCGACTATCCGTGCGCGCAGGAGTCAGACTGTATCCGTGATCGACCACGGAGCTCTTTTTAATCCGTACGACACGGTTCGAGAATAGTTCGGCACCTTGATGCTGGAACAGAAGAGTCCTACTGTATTATTTTTAAACCAATATTCATGAGTTCATCTCAAGGTTTACCTGTTTGGGTGACCTATAATTTTGGAGGAGGTTGTAAAACTCTTTCCACGTCTTGGCTTTGTTGCAGACTCGTTGTGTTGGGCTATATCCCTTCTCTTTTTCGACACTGCGAAGGGAATATTAATTAGATGAGTAATTAGAGCAGTAATCTTGGAAACTTTTGATTCATTTACAAAGCTCGTCAGGATCTTCTTGATTTTTGACTGGGCTATGAGGGCCAAGGGTTTTTCCATTTTCCTCAAGCATCGAGCCATAACTATCGAAAAGGTTTTGAAATTGTCCGAATTGGTTCCGCAGGAATCGCTGGTCGACGACTCGCGTAGTCCACAAACTTTGAATTCGTGGTAGCTCCCCTGGCACAACAGTAATAATAAATAATTGTACCAGACAGTTTGACTGTTTCAGTATTTCAGTAAATTATTCACAGTTGCTCGTGGTACCGTTAAGGAACTAATTTTTTATCTTTTTTTTTTGAACTAATTTTTGATCATTAAAATGCATTGGAAATAATTTCTTATCATGTACTGAACTGATTTTTGATCAGATATTTTTTGCATGAATGTTAATTAAAAATCAGAAAATGCTCAAAATTTGAAAGCGCTTAAATTTTTAGTAAATCCTACTCTCTTAAATAAACAAAAATAAATCCTGCTCTTCAAAGCTTAAAATGGTCTGTAAACCAAGTTATTTAATGAGTCTTCTCTTTGTATTTTTGTACTAAAGGTGATAAAAGTATACATCTATTATTAACAGCACTCGTTGATAATTTATTACAATTTATATTTTTTACAGCTTCCTTCAAATCTTGTTCACTATACTTTTTATAATAATTCTTCTTTCCATTTGTTACTTTTGGTTACCTCTAACACTTGATCCAATTAAAAAGTAACAAAAATATACAAAAGAAACTTGTAGTAATAAAAAATGAACTTATTTTTAGTATAATAAGTAATATTTCATTTTTTTTTGTAATTTTGTGTCTGAACCTATTTATATTTACGTGATCAAAAAATTAGTTACACGAGAAAAAATTGGAACTAAATAATTAGTTAATACTATCTTTCAACTAAAAATTATGTATTGTTAAAATTGTTGCGTTCCATCATAAAGAAACTATTTAATAAACGAAATATGGCAATAAGCTCTAATAAAGCTTATTACACCCCTGGCGAACACATACAAACGTTTGTGGGTCGTGTTATGGTTCGTGTTCGCCATAGTGTACTGCCAGAGTTAGGAATCACCTCTTTCAAGGATCTGCAACATTCTAATTACACCCTGCATTTAACTATTCGCCAATCTCATTCCTTATTCAGTTAACTCCTTCCCTTCACGTTCATCCTTTTTATCCACCATCTCGTTTATTCATTTATCTATCTTCCTTATTTAAATACACTCCCTCAAAATGACATCCATATTCCATGAAACAACCCCCTCGGTCTCGTCCAACTAACGAACCATCACTGGCCATCGAAATTCCCCGAATAACTGGTGATTAAATCACGACCGAAAGGGTTGATTCACCCTTCTCGCGTCATCGATCAACCTGTCTGGTGGCGGTTAATTCGTCGTTGCGCGCAGCTTCCCGTTGAACCAGCTTCTCGTAGGAGGAACTCGAGCCGCTGACGGTCGTGCAGAAATTGCGAGAAGATTCAGCGGATTGTCTCATCGGGGCGGTAAGCCGGTCGCAGGAGCGGGACCAAGTTCGTTGGCGGGTCCTGACCTCTGGCGACGAGACGGAGGGGGAGCTGGTCGTAGCGAGGGTGCCGAAAGTTCGGGCGGACGGCATAGAACGATTGTCGTTGCCGTTCCTCCTCCGCACCGGGCAACCGACGCAATAGCAATCCGAAGGATCGCGACGAGGATCCTCTTGGTCCGATCCCCTCGGATTGTCGATGGCTCCGACGTTCTAGAGATTGCGAGGAATCGGATCTTAACGGCCGCTCGTAAATTTCGCCGCGGCGGGGGATAATAGCGCGGAAATTGTACGGAATAGGAGATCTATTTTTAAATATTTACGATCGGTCGTTTTATGCGCGGGGCGCCTAGCCAAAACCGCTCGTACGTCGCCATTCCGATGCTCGTTTATTAGTTTTCGAAATTTCCCTCCCACCCCAATGGAAGCTCTTTACGAGCACACGTGAAATGTACTTACCGCGGAATGAGCTAGACCCATAGACATAGTAACTATAGACTGTGCGTCAGCATGCAGCCGTGGCCCGATGTTGAAGAGAGTTGAATGTTTTAGGAGGTACTTGGGAAGAATGAGACAGATAGAAGATAACAAGAGAATAGAAAGAGATAGCAAGTCCTCTCAAAGCATTTATAACTCTTTCTAAAGTTGGACCATCCGCTTTCCCCGTGATGCTCAGTCTATTCTTATATGTCTATGGCTAGATACCACAGAAATTGTCAAAAAGCTGCACCGACTTTGCGGTACTTGTACAGTTGAGAGTATTGTGGAATGTCGATTATCCGAAGCGATAGGAAGTTGCGAGTATGCGATAAAAGGATTTTGAGAGGTACATAGGGTGTTAAAAAAAGAACATGCAATGTACTGTTGATAGGATGCACTATACTGAATAAAAAAACTATTAAACATACAGTGACTCACAGATTTCTTCACGTGTATTCCAAAGGTTAATTCACTGTGAAATTCAGAGCATTAATTATTTCTTTCAATTTGGACCGTTTACAGTTTCCATATTTAATTGTTGCTCTATTTTTATGACTTTTATTATGTGAAAGCAAATATCTTTTTTAGAATTTAAATTTATTAAATGTAGTTTTCATGAACTAATTTATGAGTTACTGTACATGGTGTCCCTAAAGTCTAGGTTAAATATCTCGATAAGGAAGCATTTTTGCTGAAAATATTAGGTGAGTGCCAAAAGTTTATGCACGATTACTAGTTGAGTTTTAATAGGAAATTGTGCACGAATTTTTGCACTCACTTAATATTTTCAGCAAAAATGCTTCCTTATCAAGATATTTAACCGGTTCTAGACTTTAGGGACACCCTGTACAATGACACACAAATTTATTCAAGAAAACTATATTTTTAAATTCTAGAAAAGATATTTGGAATTGGAAAAGATTTCGAGTTTTAAAGGAACTATTAGGTGGGTGAATCAGATTTTGGGCTCGAGGTCCATTTTGGGCCTTATCTAGCTCAATTCAATCTTTTCAAATAGAAATCCCTGTTTTGTATGGCAAATTCATATCCAGCATTCAATTTTACGTCCAAATACGAATTATACATAATATTTCTTGGGCCTGTTGAGAGCCTTAGGCCAGAATCTCATGGTACGTGATATTGCGCGTCGTGAACCGCGTCACTCCTTGAAAACAATGGCAGTGGCTTAGATTATGATTCAATACACGCCGCGATCCAAGCTTCTGTCGTTGTTTCCAGGACGCGCCGCGCGATATCGCACTTCGTGGGATTTTGACCTTACGGGCCCCACATCGGTTTTTTGTGACGAATTTCAAATAAATACTTTAACTACGCAGTTGTTTTTGGGACGCACCCACACTCCCCACTGATTTAAACTCTGCAAAAATGAAAGAGCTCTAGTAACCATTCGTTAAAAAAATAGTTGTACATTTGTTTTACACTATAAAGCATAATAAAGCTCTTAAAAAAACTTTTAATTAATTTTATAATATCTCGCCATAAAAGATTCTGGAATTTGCACATGATTTTTAGGCCGTTAAAGTGGACTAAATGCTTAAATTTTTCAAAAATACATGAATATTCGCAGTTTATCATAACAGAAGATTTCATTGCCTTTTATGGTAATAAAAGGAGACTATGCCGAATACCTTCTATAAATATCGAGGAACAAGTAGTAATTTAGTTACGATTATAATATGAAACATGTTTAGTCGAGATTCTGATATATGTTTACTAAGTGTTTTTACTCAATATTATGTGACATATCGACAGTACAAATAGTGTATGTTATTTTTTAAAATGTGTTAAGTGTAAATTAATTATCTTTACGTACGGTTTCGTTTAGTATTCATTGTATGTTAAATATTTGAGTAGCAGGTATTTGTTCTGGAGCTTTTGTTAATTATGGTACAAATGGTACCAGTGCTGGCGTTTAATATTTGCGAAATATTCAATATGCGTGGCATTCGGATCGTGGTACATGCGAATTTCAAAGTGCAAACAGTGTTAGCGTAGAATTTCTGGTATTACAGATGCAGATAACACGTCATACATTCTGATAACGCCGTGTATCAAAATTTTAGTCCGGAAAAAGGTGCTCTTCGCATATTTTTACGTCTTTCAGATTTGTTCAGTTTTCCAGATATACATACAAGGTATAAAATTCCAAAAAATGAAGGCAAAGATATACATCACCGCTTTGTAGGCGAATTTTTCTCAATCTCTCGAATACGTAAAATCTATTGCCACAGTGAGAGTAGGTACAACAAAAGTTTATAACAGTCTATAACTTTGCAAGGGAACGAGAAAAAGGTTTTTATGGAACAGAGTATTTAATCCTTCAGGTCAAAAGCGTTTACGATAATCGACGTTCTAACGTAGTTGAGTGAACTTGGAAGAGTTACGACTCTTATCTAGGATGCGAAATCGAGAATCCCTTTATTGATTGGCAGGTTACCCTTTCTCACGAACGCGAATATATAAAACGTGTTCTATAGGAAAAATTGAAAAGCATCGCTTTTAGATCTAAATGCAGCTAATCCCAATTATACATTATAAAAAATTGAAAGAATATTTTACTTAAGATGAAGGATTTCGCACAAATTATATAGAATTTTATTTCCCAGTTAAACTAACGGATTTTGATCTATATTATAGACTAGCTGAACTTGTGCGCCTTGCTGTAGGTATAAATAATATAAGGCTAACCTGGCTTGGCGGTTTTTTAATAGTAATTTTGTTTATCAGGATTAAAAATGTTGGCATTTCAGTTTTTTATTATTATATTGATAGTATTATGTAGCTATATATAAAATTTCAAACTGATATTTTGTCTGGAAGTTAGTTTTTTTCCGGACAAACATACTATCGGCTTCATATATGTAGCTATAGATAAATGTTCTCAAAGTTTATGTAATAATCATTGTTAAATACTAAGTTGTAGTGTAATACTATTGTTTAACAACCTAATAATATACTATAAATAGCTTTAGGATTGAAAAAACCTTTAATATTCTAAATACATATTGCGAAATAATAAGTGATTATAGCAGAGATTCCCGTAACGATTGTATAGAATTCTGCACTAAATGAATACGCATGTTATTATAATTATAGATTACTGCCTATAATCAAAATTTCTGAAAAATTATTGTGAATAACCGTTTCGAAGCTTATTTAGAATCTAAAAAATAAAACTTATAGAATTTATTTAGGAATTGATATATAGGACATACATAGGAACCGTAATCTAAACTAATATAGTTTGAATTTAGGTTTTTCATAACAGTTATTTAGAATAAAAGTACTTCGTAACTAGTTTTTCAAAATTTAGAATAAAAGTTCTTCAAAATTGGTCAACCTAAATGTGAAAGACCATGACAGTTAGTCCATAATGTTGAAATTGAATTTTAAAACTGACGGTGTATTTTTATATAAAATCCTAAATGGATACGTAAATTGTATGGATCTATCGAGTTTCATAAACTTCTATGTACCGCCTTTTCATACTAGAGCACCCAATGTTTTTTATGTAGGAACACTCAACTCCAGATTCAATCACTACAACACGATCGATAGAATAACTGAACTAGGGAGTTCTATCCATAATCAAGTTGATTTTTGGTCTTACACTCTAATTCATAATTCTTACATTGGCTTGAAATTATCTAAGATTTGAGATCTAAAATTTAATATCTATTTTCATCTTTGCGCTTTTTAATTACAAATCACGAATCACTTTCATATTGTACAATTCTGGTTGTAACTCATTGTATTTACAAACTCATCGTAAAAAGGGTTTTCCCGTTTATCTCAATAAATTAAATTAAAATAAATAACTTTTCCAAGAATCGATATCGATATCATAACAGTTTTCAAGCCCTGATAGAATCCCATATAATTTGTGCGGAGTTCTTTGCAATCTTAAAGAAAAAGTAAAGGATTCCTTTTCCCACTGCGGAAAGCGCATTAGGGATTTCCGTGAAAATAAATCACATTACGTTGCATCATCGAGAGCACCGTTGTAATTGGGGAATCAAGGGTGCTTCATGAATCACGTAGAATCGCGTAACGAGAAGATACGGCTAGGTCACCGGCGAAAACCGTCCGCGCTAATGGTGAATAACGAACTTATCGGTACGGACGTGTAGCTCGACCGCCTCGTCGTAATCCAGATACGGATAGAGGAATCGATGGAGATCATAAAACCAGGGGAACGAAGTTCTATAGCAGTTGCCGGTCGACTGGGCCTCCAGCAGCCTCTTCAATTCTTCCACGTACAGTCGTCGCATTTCGCGAATTTTCAGAACGATCTCGACGACAGTCACCCCTGGCAGAGCCATGCCTTTGTGAATGCGACCATAGGCACGGTGTCTGTTGTCCATACTGAGATAATGTCGGTTGTCCTTTTTCCATAGACACGGTGTCTTTCGATACAGCGACGCCAGCTTCCGGAAGTGACAGCACACCCACCTTTCGTCCTCCTCGAGAGCCCATCTTGGCAAACTTTCCATGAAATTCACGCTCATTTCGCTAGTGTCAAGGTTGACTGACCGTCATCGTTTCTTGTCTTCGGTTAAAACTAGGTCATCGGTGGAACAGATTTTCCATTATTGATGAGGATCGAAGGTTGAGGTTATAACCTTAAATAATTTATATTGATTCTCCAATCGTGGGGACGAGGATTTTGGGTAGAAGGTCGGAATGAGAGGGAAGGTCGACTTGATTACTTCTGAATGGACGTCATCTTGCAGACTCCTTGAAGCATTCCTCGCATTTCCTTTCGAAATTAGGTGAGCGCGTGCCTCCCTCCTAAGAGGGACGCGTGTTTGTTCATTACGTTCGTTTGCACTGCTCGTATGTTTTAATTGGCGAGCATCGAAGTGGCACTGACTGTTGCGAATCCCTCCGCTCTATCAACTAACTTCGTCCTCCTTATTCTTCAAACCCGTAATAATTAAAACGCCCCATACATAATTGTTAAGAAATTGTTAATGTTAAAAGTAACTCTGCCACGTTTTGCAGGTATACTCGCCGGTTTCTCAGATATACAGACAGTTTTTCTAGCGTGTATCTCGACACTGCTGCCGCTGATCGTCGCGCTGGGAATTGCCTTCGGCGTCAGGTAAGAAAAGCATGGTTACCTTACCCTGAAATATGTTTATAAGCTTCCCTTCCTCGCCCTCAGCCGATGCGCTTCTGTTCTATGAAAATTTCCATAGTGTGAACAGCTTTACCTTTAAAAAAAAATAGTGTGAACGCAGTGTAAAAAAATTTCAAAGTACACAGGAATAAATCCCGAATCTCATCGCACTCTTCGTGGTCAATATATGTAACTATTGCAATAGCCTTATTCTTAATATAAACAAATTTTGTAACGAACTCGATTTTTTCACTGCTTCTACTTCTTCTTTTAGACATTCTACCTACACTACTGCACGTTATTCTCCTTTAATTTAGTTAGGTACAGTTTTGTCTCGAAAAAGGACCGCGATTTCGGACGAGCACTTTTCGAAACGAAGGAGTCTATTCTCTCCTTGGATTGTCTTTCATCGAGATAGATGAAAGATTGGAGAATTTTGACCTCTCATTTGGCGATGAAATTATAAAGGAAGCAGTGGAAGGGCTTCTTTTCGATTAAGGACACCTGGACACTTTTCGAGACAACACTATTTCACTGTTTTCTGTTAGGCATTTGGCGCATATATATTCTTGTCTTTTTCTTTCTTTTTTTACTTCATTTATATTTACTTACCATCTTGTATACTAACGTAACAAAAGATTCTTCCAGTTAATATTAATAAATAATGATAGTAATAAAATAGAAACTTCCATCTGTCTAGCTTATCGAATGAAGCAGTTTTTTACGGTGCTCCTTTCAGTTTGATACATTTCATCAAGAGCAGCTTTCTCTTTTTTCGAATTATAAATTCTGACAGAACACGACGTAGTCGAATTAATTTGGTTATCAAAGGAGGTTGACGCATTCTCTATAGTCTCAAATGTCCCCCCATTAGTGTCATTTTTACAGCCGCGAGATCCTGTATCTGCTTCCCCGAAATAAATTCTAAATCTTGACAGCAGGTGAATTCAGCGTCGAAGGACGGGGAACAAGATTCGCCTCTATCCGTGCGAAACCAGCGCGGAAGACCGTTAAGTCAGCGAATAAGTTAACGGTACCGGCTACAGTCGCGTTATAACCGGGAGCAAGACGACGCGTTCGTGGTTGCCTCGCGAAAGCGAAAGCCCCGACGTTGATTAATGGGAGCAATTAAAGACTAAGTCAGCGACACACGCGGCTCGATCACTGTCGAACCTATTCGCGATCGCAACACTCGCATCCGCTTGGAAATTCGCGTGATCGATCGATCCACGCGCCTGGCTATCGTACCCCCTGATCCTTTATAAGCTATGGATCACCGAATCCACGCTTGTCCCTTTCTGCAAATGGTACGAAGGGTTGCAGTCATCCAGGGACAATCCCTATCGCAAATGTGTAATCTCTGCGTTGGAGATTGAAAAGAATTGAATTTGTCGGCTGACAAGGAAACATTCCGAATAGGCAATCGCGATATTAAGTAGATACTGATACTGTTAGAAACCTTAAACACTGTCGAAATGATCTGTGGAATATTAGTTGCTAATGGCTTGTGCAGTCTCTCATCATAGTATCTAACATAGAATCTTTTTAGGCTACAAAGTAGGAGATTTTCAGACTTGAAATTGAAGATTTGAAAGTTTATAGTTTGAAATTTGAAAATTTTAAGGGTGTTTCGCAGGATTCATATTCTAGGGGCGATTGCTTCGTGATACTGTATTTGTGTATTAGTCTCGAACGGTCAATGGAACAATGGATTTTTCATACGTGCTCGATCTTACTTCGTGAAGTTCTGTTTGCTTGCTGGTGAGCCATTTATTGGCCCAAAGAATTTTTACGGCTTCGTTGATAGTTTTTTTGCGTCTTTTTCCTACTTTTAGTGTTCTGTGAGAGCAGCTAATATTCCACAGATCTTTTTAACAGTGTTTAAGGTTTCTAACAGTATTAAAATGTACTTGATATCGCGACTCTCGACTTGGAATGTTTCCCTGCGAGATAAATTTTTAGCATTTACATCGGTGCTTAAATTATGAAGTTCCTTTCTGATTTCCATCGAAATCGCCCACAATGAATATAAAATTCGGACTTGAACCGATCCTTTAATCCCAAAAAATTAACTTCGGCCTATGCAGGCGGCCCGTTAATGTCAGCCTTACAATAAAAACCGATAGCCCTGAGTAGCCAGGGAACTCGCAAATTTTCACTGTAACCGAGGGTGCACCGAGTAATCCCGCGTTATTGCAGAAATTGCGACGCTCGGAAGAGGATTACGCGGGTCTTTTCGAGAGAACGGACCTGGGCAATTTATTCGATGGTTGTTCAAATGCTCGCGAACGCGAATCGAAATAATTCCCCGTGTTCATCGAGGAACGAGTCGCCTCCGCGTTAGGATTCCACGGTCTCCGGTGATTTCCCAATGTTATGAAAAAATAATTACTATCGATGTTCTGCGAAGTTGCGGGCGCTTATACGCGAAACCACTATCCGTGCGAGCAGAAATTGCTACTAATTAAAACATTGGAATGTCGTTGATTCGTTGAAAAGCGCCTTGGAGCGGGACGGTTTGTTTTTCACTATTCCAATTTCCTTTGTCATTTTTAACTACTTCAATTATCTTTTGTGTCGGAACAATTCGCTCGCTGTTTTGTCCCTGCCTTGTTTCCCAATATACGGTTATAAATCCACCGCTTTTGTGCGTTAACGCTTTCGCTGTAATATCGCTGAAAGGCATAAAGAAAACTGCCTCGAATGTAGTCAACATTCTTTAACCTTTTGCACTCTGTGAATACTCGACGCGCAACAACGTTTCTACCGATGCTATTTTTATTGTTACAATGTTTGTCTACTTTACTGTGCGAGTAACAAAAGGGGTGTACGTAGCGCATAGAGGCGAGGGTGAAAAGAGGGCAGAGAACTCGGAGGGTAAAGAGTTAATAATAGGCACGCATAAAGTCAAAGGATACAGCTGTTCGCGACTTGGAAGTCAGATTTTCGTTCGTGGTCTCGCGGAACCACTTTCACAGAGCATGTTTCACTTTGGTCGGCAGTTTTTGTAGAGCCGTGTGGTCTGAAAATTTACAACTTCCGTGATCGCGTGGACACTGCCGATGTAGGTCACCTACTCGGTTTTCTGTATACCTAAGGGTGACGCCGTGATCAGGGACGGTCGAATTTCAGTAGTAAACAGCAGCCTCAACTAATTACGTACAATGACCGTCCTGCGCTCCAAAGTCCTCGCGTTAAATCGGCCAATCAGCGTTTTACTCCCAAAACCATGCGTACCTACCTGATATCGTTCAGTCCGGGTACGAGCCTCATCCAGCGAACATCCCGCCTGCATTCATTATTCAAAGCGTAAGATTCCGGGCTTCTTATCGTATGTACTCAGTCTTTCCTTAGACATTTAAGTTCATGCATATTTAGTACTCACCCTTAAGGCTGATTCAGACACGTTAGGTATTTAGTCGAGAAGCAAGTGTTTTAGTAATTTACTATGTATGAACACTAAAATTTAGTCGAATAATTTAGTAAAACAATGCAGTTACTTGCCACTCGACTAAATTACTGGACGTGTCTAAACCAACCTTTAGACATTAGTAACTATAGTGTTGACTCGAAGAACGACACTTGAGTTTGATCTGAAGATGAGATTTCTCTATCCTCACTACTCCTTTTATGGCGCGAATCTCCATTCCGCCACCGCGGCCGCCTCGGGTTACGCGACCGAACCCGACTCGAAAAAGGGCTGCGCTCGGTTCTGAAACCTATCCGTTCTTCGAGTCAACACTGTATAGACTGCGTATCAGTCTGAAGTCGTGTCTAAATTTTAAGTCAGATTCAGATTCTTTGGGAAGACTTGCTATCTGTTTCCAATGCAGCTGAAGTGTGGAACGTGTTTCATATGGTCTTTGCTGATTCTCTCCGTACTGCACTCCTCAACCCCCTCCATTTGGATTTAAAAAAGGATAGTTAGGCCTCCCAAAGCATCTAACTCTTTTAAAAGTTGGGACGTCCGTTTTTCCCCGTGATGCGCCGTCTATTCTTATATGCCTATCCTACGATCGTAGATGATCGCAGCGATATTTTGTCGTTCGTATGCATCGGGTCTTAGATGTTGGAGACCGATTTGGTTACAGTCTCGAGATAAAACGGACGTTTATCGAATATTCAGAGACTCGACAGCGTTTTGTTCTGTTTCGCAGGCACGTGTGGAGGAAATATCGGAACAGACGAGACGACTCGAGTGGGTTGACCTGGTACAGGATCGTTTGCTCGCGAGACAATACCGCCGCATCCTTACATCCCTGTCCCCACTCAGGAAGCACGACCATTCAGTCCGCCACGAGGATTCTCTCCGCCCAAGACGTGAGTACTCGCATATTTCGCAATACCCGCGAATAGTTGTCTATGGGGGCGACGGTCGTTTCCATTTAAGCGATATATGTATATTCAGGGTGTAGGTCACCGAGCCCAGCTGGTTTCGCCGGGTTTCGAAAATCGATCTTTCGTCGGTAATTCGACGATGGTTAATTCAGACCAGCGTTATGCATAAATAAAGCGGTGGTTCGAAAATTGAGCCCCGTTCTGAAGCGTGGTAAACGGAATTCTCGCGCCCCAATTGCGTCGGATCTCGACCTGGGTTAGCTCGTGACTTTGAGCTCGTTCTTCTTGACGCGATTCAACAATAAAGCGGCTGCCCGTTCTGCGCCTGGCTAATTTCAATCATATTGACACCGCGTGATCGATGACCTTCAAGGGACGTGCATAAATATATAGAAAGAAAAAATTATAATAATGTTATGAATACCTTTATTGAAGCATATGAAAGTTACATAGTATACTAAAACGTAGTAAAAAATGCTGGTGTTGGAAATGTTTTATTAACGGTGCATATATTATACATTTAGAAAAGCTCAAACGAGGTCGCAGTTTGTGAATTTTTTTTTTAAATTACTATGAAATTTAAATGTATATATATGTATTATACAATTTTTTTGAAAAGGTACATAGAAGAATATACAAAACTGTTTATAGTACAGCTAGTTTTACGAGACACTTTTCGCAGTACCAAACAACATTCGTACAGGATTCATTAGAAACAAAGAAACCGATAATTTTTTAAAAATATACAAGTATATCTAATCTTTGTCGTCGCCAATTTTTGAATAATTGATTTTGGCCAAATGGCGGTTATTTGAATGCAAAGTTTCAGTTTTACGCGAAAAAATTATGCGTTCTTCGGTTTCACAAAGAAAAATACTTATTGAAACAAAAATATTCTACGTCAGGAACTAGTGTTTTATATGTATGATAGAATAGATGCGGAAATTTGGAAGTGAATTGGTTCAATCGGTTCCGAAATATTTTTGGCACGCGCTTTAAAAGTGTGGTTTTGAGGAAAACAGGTTAAATGTTTCACATATTTCACAGCAGGGATAAGATAAAATTTCTTAAATACCTAGTTATCCGTTGCAGAGCCATACAGTAATCTTTCAGCAGAAAAAGCTGCTTCTATAACATAAATTTTAACATTATTGTCGCTACTTACCTGCATAGTATAATTGTAAGTGGTCGTACCTCTGCTCTTTTACTTGGTACTCTCGGTTACTAACGTTTATAATTTCGTCAATTTTCAGAATTTCCTTATGAAATATTCAGAGAATATTTATAAGATATACTTACTTAAAAGACAGTAGTATCCAATCGAAAATGGGTTTCTCCTAGGTTTATATGTTCCCTTAAACCATACAATTGTATTTAAAAAGATGAAAAGATATTCTGAATCATTCTCATGGAAACGAGTAACTCGCTTCTACGTCAATTTGTGCCAATTTTCGAGGGTTGAAATTGCATCAAATTCAACGTTTAAATCGTTTTAAGACCCTTACAACTGCTCCAAGAAGGGGTCCTAAAAAAAGATCTTTACTCCCTAAAAATTCTGCTTGCCGGCAGTGGAACCTCGTTCCGTAGAATTGCAGTGCCGTTCGCGAGCTCTTAATCCTCTTATTTTCGTAAACCGCAATTCTTTCCCCCATTCCGGTGGTTGTCGAGACTGTCCGAGGGTTATTTTTATGTGTCGCGAAAGTGGCGAGTTTGCACTGTCCCAAACACGTCCTCGTGAAAATAACGAAGAGAAACGAAAGGGGTGGGCGTAGGCCGAGAGCGAGCGGAGAGAAAAAAAGATAATGGGCAACACCCTCTCGAATCGGTTGTCTGACGGATGAACGCGACACGCTGCAACAATGCACCCTCGGACACTGTTTTTCCATTATGTGGCATTAACAGCGACCAAAGGGGGAACTTTTGTTCTATTTGCTTGGACCTCTGCCGGCGCGAAATCGTTTCGCGAAAAAAAACCCCGAGGTTAAAGGGGTTAAATTCCACGCGAGAACTTAGGAATCTAAACTGGGTCTCGTGCTTGCCTCGCGCGCGCCTGTGTTCCACTATTCATTCTGCTCTTCTGTCCGCTTGGTCTTCGTTCCTCAGGCGTTGCCTCGTCGGTTGAGTCAAAACGCTCCTTCTTATTTATAGATGAGGTGTAGCATAGAGCTATCATGAGAGTTTGCCATGCAAAATAGAGCAGCCACATCGCGAAATATCCCTTCGAGATCCCTAAAGATGATTAAGGCGCGTAGCTGCCGGCGATTGCTGTACAACTGTTTCTATTTGTCATGTTTAAGTAAATAGGACGGAAGATATTGGCAAAAATATTGAAATGGGAGGCTATAAAAATTGATTTTAACTTTTATGAGTAGACAGCGGATCTTTATGCAAAATGAAATTTTTACAAGTACAAACAAAGAATTGGAATTTAAAAAACAGTAATGTTTTAAGCATTCTAACTTAAATAATATTGTTGTAGATTTTTTTGCATATTTAGTCTTGCCATAAATGCATAAAATCATCTGTCTATTCACAATTCTGAATCGGCGATTTTGACTGCTTTGATAATTTCGGAAAGGAAAGTGGAGCAAAGTGAAACACTCCAGATTTCATCAGACATAAAAATCACAGAAATAACAGAGGGCAGTCAATTTTTCACTATGTTGCTGTATAAACTTTTGGATTCTAAAGTTTATATGATTTGAAAAATGTTATTTCTCGTGGAATATTATTAAATATTTGTTTAAAGAATCTTCTACAATTTTTTCATTTTGCTCTACTAACTGAATAAAGTGAAATTTACGCAGAGATGAAGTTAGAAATACATATATGTATTATTTAAAGAGAAAAATAACGTAATTTATATATAAATGGAACATTACTTATAAGTAGACAGCGGACCTTTATGCAAAATAAAATTTTTACAAGCACAAATAAAGAATAAGAACTTGAACAACATTGTGATTAATGCTTTAAATATTCTATCTTGAATAATACTGTTAATATTTTGTATATTTTTGCATGTGTTAACAATCTTGTAGATTTTTTGCATACTCAGCATTGCCATAAATGCATAAAATCAGGTGTCTACTTATAAGGGAAGTTAGGGAACTAAAAAATTCAGAAAATTATGAAACTTTGTCCGAGAGTGGAATAATTCATCCCCAACGCAAAACTATTTTTCGTTGATGCCGTAATGTGGTTTTAGGGGTGAAATCATCCCTTCAAAGGAATGTGAAATTCTGTTTTTTTTTTGTGTAGGAGGTATTGAAAAAAGTTTTAACAAAAGTAATTTCAGCATCCTCTTTTTATATTTACAAAACTGCATAATTTTAGAAAAATCCATATTTTTTAGTTACCATCAAGCCTTAAAATTAAGTTTTTATACTTTTAAATTTATATCAAAATGTTTTTCAATGTTCTCTTGTATTATATACTAGCTGATTCCCGTGACTTCGCCTGCGAGGTTTCGCATGCGCACCGCGTCGCTTGCCCCTCTCCTGAGTAGCAAGAGAACATGCGTAGTTGGGGCTGTTGCGGCCGCCAAGGCCATCGTTGTCGTCTACGTATAAAAACTTTAATAACTCGACATTAAATAGGAATATCGAAATAATTTTTTTTCTATATTAAGACCAAGAGTCTAAGGAATAAAAATAAAAAAGTTTGATGAAAATCTATGCAGTAGTTTTTGCGTGATGCGCGCACATCGACGAACCTAGCTATCATTTTATTTATATAGATTACTTTTTCATAAATAAAAAAAAAAAAAATTGAACAAATAGAAGTGTTCAAGCATTGAAATGGTTGTTATTATTATGCAATTTTTTGGCATAGAATTTTTAATTTTATCTACGATCAAATTACTATTTAAATTGTGTGAAGAAATTCGTCGAAAATAACTCCTTTTTATGCTTAATAAAATTCAGTTTTGCAAACGCAAATAAAATTGTGGTTTAAATAACAGTGTCCCTTACTTTTTAAATATTGTAACTTGTATTATCTTTCTAATATTTTATATATTTTCGCATCTATCAATAGTTCCGCAAATTCACACACGTTTGAAATTGTTATAAAGGTATACAAATCCGCAATCTACTTATTAGAATAGCAGTGACATAAAATAACATTTTACTTTGCCTCAGTTTCCCCTACTTTACGAGACATTTATTCGGGAATAGAGAATAAAAGGTGCGAATATTCGTACGCATCGTGTCGCAATGTCGACAGTGTGTCACCGCGTAGAAAACTGCCTCGCGCGAAACGTCAGTCAGAAAAGTCCGAACGTTAAATGACAAGACGGCAAAATACTCAAAAAAGCAATCGCGAAATTCCGACAGCAAAAAAGAAGCAATTAAAATTGGAATAATTCCGCGGATATTGTCGGGGGTTAAATTAAAACGCAAACTGTTGGCGGTCGCAGCTTGAAAGCACCGTTAAGAGCCGCGTCCGTTTGGAGGATCGGTGAACCGATGGCGCGTGTAACAGAAGAGGAAGAGAGAGAGAGAGGAATGCGCCACCATCTATCGACTGCAGCTGACACGAGGTCCGTTCGTTGGTTCGTGTCCGTTCCGAATGAGGCGAGCTCCTATCGGTCGCCGATCGAATATGCAAACGCGAAGCAGGGATGCCTCGCTGGTTCGCGCCGAGCCGAGCGGAGACGAGAGACAGCGCGCGATCGTGGCCCGAAATCTACGGTGCACGGGCTCGGTTTTTCGCTCGGCTCGGAGCGTGTTGCTCCGTCCGCGTCGACTTCAGCTGGAACAATGTAGGTCAAACGACTCGCGGGCACGGGCCTCGACTGAAACACCCGGCGCGAGTTCAACTTTACGACCGCGTTCCGCCCTTTTACGATGACTCCTCGCCTTGCCCGCTCCCTCGCCCCCGCGATTTCAAACATTCATGCGTCGCGCTCGCTCTGCCTATGCGTTTTTCTCTCTCTCGGCCGTGATCCAGATACCTTCGTCAAAGCGCGGATCTTTGAATCGCGAAGTCATCCGCGACTTTCGCGTTGAAAAATCGCTGCCCGGCGACTCGACCCGAGTGTTTTCTCTCCCCGCTTTCAATTAACGCGCAGCTTTAATGCGAAAATGGAGAATGCTCGCGATAAAGCGGACGCAGGGCGCACGGAGTGTTTGCGCGGAAAAGAGAATTTTTTAAAAAGAGATAGGACGGAGGCGGTTATTTCTCAGGGACTGTAATTAACGCTGCAAACCGCGTCACTTGATTCACGATTACAAACGCTTCGTTCCAGGATGACACATAGAAACGGTCCTATATTTTTCCATCGCCCCGTTGATTCTGTCGCTCGTTTGAAACGGCGTGCCAATGAGTCAGGTGACAGTACTCGCGTTAACCCTCGCGGCTTTCCGCAAAGAGGGTTCGTTTACAGTTACACCAGGGGAGATCCATTAATTCCATCGATCGCTGTGTGACACGGTGCATCGTTTCGCGCACGCGAGGCTGGAACGTTCACGTCAGGCTGAAAATACCGAGAGGAGATCGAGCGGTCGCGGTCGTTCCGACGGCAGTCAGCGGCAGTGACCTGATTTTAATTTCACGCGTGCTCGATAGCGGTCACCGTGCGCTTAGATGACTCTCCCTCCCGGCGACGTTCCGCTCGCGTTTTAATCGCTGCCGTCTCGCCGACCGGAAACTAAAACGAGTTTTCTTGTTCCGTGGAATTGCGGTCGATCCGGCTCGAGGATTTCTCTCCACCCGAATTATGGAAATCGCGGACTAAACCTGGGTGGAGAGTTAAATGAGCATAGCAGCTGGGAGTAAACGAGTTTGGATCTAATTCTGTAGGTTAAAGTAATTTTTTAAAGGGTGACGAAAAAATATCCAAATTTGTTTGACATTTGAGAAAGTTTTTAAATCACGTATATTGGTAATAAAAGGTAAATAAAATTAAAAAGGACTGTTTTATTGTTATTCTATGTCGAATATAATAAATTCGCTATATAAATTAATAATCTTTGATTTTGTATATTTAATTATTATACATATATTCAGCATTTAATATTAAGCTGCGGCCGCTACTTTGTTTCGGTGTACGAAAAAGAAGTGAAACAACGCAAAACAAATGATTGCGAACGTTGCCTTGCTTCTTTTTAACTTGACGACCTAAGTCTCGCGAGGCAGTCTCGCAGTGTGTGTACACGGCTTTAGCCCCGATGCACACGAGCGACGAAAAGTCGTTCCAATCGATATTTACTTATTGCTACTACACGATCTAGTGGCAAACAGTAGAAACAATTATATCGGGTTATTCTGACCGTTTGATTTTGAATTTGTAAATTGTAACATATTATTTAACGGCAGAAACACTGTTGCACTTTTTTTGAAAACTCGTTTTCACCAGTATGCAGTGTTGGATAAAATTGAAATAGAAAGTATTGAAAATAGTAATTGAAATACTGTAATTTAAATAAGATAATATTGTAAATTGTATTTTTCTTCTCAGTTTTACGTAGAAGGATATTTGAAGATATTTATTTATTTATATATGGATTGGAATTATTAATTGAAATAATATTTTTGTAGCATACATTAGCAATACTTATTTAAAATTATATTTCGTTTACCTTGTATTAGAAATAATTACAAGTAAAAACTACAAACTTTGAAGCCTGAAGTGTAAAAAGTTGATACGGAATACTTGGAAGGTTGAAACGTGGAAATTAGGAATTTCAAAACTTGAGACTTGAAACTTGAGCATTTCAACACTTGAAATATTCAAGCTTAGAAGTTCTAATCTTTGAAGCTTGAAATTCTAAAACCTTGAAAACTTGAAAATTAGAAGTCTGAAATTCTGGAAATTTGAAACTTGAAATCCTAAAAATTTAAAGCTTGAGGTTCTGAAAATTTGAAAACTTGAAAATCTGAAGCTTGATATTTCTAACATTTGCAAATTTAAAGTTCGGATATCAGAAAATTTGCAAATATAAAGCTTAAAATTCTAGAAATTCGAAAACTTGAAATCCCGAAAATTTGAAAACTTGTAAATTCGAAACTTGCATAATCTTAAAATTTGCAGGTTTTAAGCTTAAAATTCTGAAAATTTAAAACTTGAAATTCTGAAAATTTGAAATTAAGCTTTATTCTAACCTGTTTTAACCCAATTACAGAGCTTTCTGAGTTGAGGTGGCGCTTGCACAGCATTTACTGACAGTATACAGTATATACAGTATACACTGCCAATGAAATCACAATGATCACAGATGATCGCAGCGATTTCGTGTCGTTTGTGTGCATCGGGGCTTACATTGGTTGCGGTCCGCATATAGTGTATTGTTTCCATCTTTGGATCACAGCGATCAAAAATCAAAAGATTGCTAATCACTGATTTAATAGTATCTCTTGGTACCGAACTCTCAATTCCGTTGCACGCAAACATACACTTTATTTATTTTAAGTAGCAATTCCGAACTCTGCGATTGACGAAACAGAAGTGTACAAGCATAGCCAAGCGCGTATCGTTAATTATTAACATTGGTGAAGCCATTGCATCGTAAACTAGCACGAACAAAAGTAGCGGACGAATTTCCATGAAGTTCGGGATTTTACGAAAGGAAGTTGCCCAGCCGAGCGAGCGAAGGAAAAACGTTGTATGCAAATTCGTGGAAAAGTGTGTCTAACGCGACAGAAGGCGAGCGGAGGCGGGTATTCTTGCTTTTTCACATTGTGCACAGTATTTCACTGTACACAGTGGACGTGGACGCATAGCCGGTACGTGGTTCCGGGGTCAAGGAAAATGCGGTCCACCGGGCGAAACGGCCGGAGACGCGGGCTTTCCGCGAGCGTCGAACGCCGTTCACCCTCGCTTTTACGAGCGCGCAGCTGGATGAACAACGGGAACGCGGTGCCCCGCGGGCCACCGGACGAAAAGAGAGGCAGGATTCCCGACTGAGAGGTGTTTCGTTTAAACGAGGGAGAGTTTTTGAAGGAAATGAAATTACTTGGGACCAGAGGGTGTGGGCGGGCGCCGTGCGCAGCTCCGAAAAGGTGCGTTTCCAGGCCGCGCGCCGCACCGCGCCGATATGCATTCTTCGCGCACGGTTCCTCTCGGCTCTTCTGCCTCTTCTTTCGCTGTTCCCACTCCGCCTTTCGCAAGGCTCGAAGCTCCGCGATCGCGATAAACGGTTGCGACAGCCGCCCGACGACCCACATTCGCGCGCGAAAATTTCTGCAACATTTATCGCCGCGTCGTTTCCGCAACACACGCTGCCCGTCCGGTCGAAGCGATGGACGCGTATATTCGGCGACCGGCCGTTCGTCGATCGATCGAGTGCGAAAAACACTCAGATAATTAAGAAACCAGACCGGCAATACCGCTCGGACTTTTTATCTCGGGGCTTTATTGCCTTCATCAGTGCGTCGAGATGCGTTTATTTTTCTGACGTTCTGTCAAGAACGAGCGCGCGATACCCGCTTGATGTCGGGCTTGAAATTTACAGACGCGTGTCGTTCGTATTCCTTCTGAATTTTTTTCGAAACGCTGTAGCATTGAAAGCAGGTTTTGCACTTTGAATCCTGTGAAAGCGTTGAATACACGATCTTAAAAAAATGTTCGCGACTGAAGATTTTATTATGCGGGACATATTTTAAGCCATCTACGAAGCACCGATCTTCGCTTCAAGGAGCTTAAACGCGGGACAAAGAAGCAATCGCGGGGTACAGAGCTAGCAGAAATCGTGAAAGAAGGTTTCCGCGATGGCTGTTCCCAAAAGTCCCTTTAAGCTCGAGGAAAGACATCGTTCACGATTGCTCGGCGGACGGCAAAGGGTTCAGGGGCAACGAGGAGCGCTTTGTCCGCCCCTTTTGCCACCGTTCGCCCGCCCAGCGGAATCCCTTAGGGCATAAGGGCGGCCGGTGCATTGGCGTCGCTCGCTATACGTTCTGACCTGTCCAGTGAGCGAGCCAGCGTTCGAAGTCTCTTTGTCGGCGCAGTCTGTGTCAATATTTGCCCAAGCACTTGGCGTTCGCTCGCTAAACGATCGGAATTCGTATTTCTTTTTTTTTCGTTTTTCAAAACCCGCAGGAGGAGAATAAACCGCATCGCGTTTGCTGGAGTATACCGAGTCTAAAGCGAGTCGTCCCGCGAAGGGTTCGCGACCGCAAATCCTTTCTCAAACGGCGAAACTACACTTAAGCTTGACACAAAGTACAGAAAGCGAGCGAGGCGCGGCTCGGCGCGGACAATCCGCGGTTCGGTTGCAAAAGGATGCGTGCCAGATGTCGAGGTGCGGCCAGCCCTTCGCTCTCACTCGCCGCACCGCTCGAGTGCTCGAGTTACTAAGTAATCGACTTGAAGGCTCATTATCTATACTTTCTAGACCAAAGGTGGTTCTGCCTTTTTCTTGGTAGCGCAGAACCGAGGCGCCGAGACGATCGCGTGCGGGACTCGCGCCGCGATCGACTCGCTGCGTCGCCGTAGTTGCGAGCAAATTACCCGAGCGCGTCGAGCGGTTGCGCGCGCGCGTTCCTCGCTAATTCGTCCGTCCTTTGTCGTCGGATTTCATTCGTCGCGGCGTTATGTATAATTGTCCGTGAACCGTACAGCCTGATAATCCCTGGACTCGCTTTAATGCCGGCAAATGCTCGTTAAACGCAGCTCCGGGCGCGGATTCCGTTGTCTCCGGTCCATCTGCATTGTCTTTCAGTCTCCAGCCGGCTTTGCTTTCAAGATTATTTCATAAACGTCGCGCCGTTGTCGTCGAACGCTATGAATGGGTATCGATACAGCCGTGGCCGCGCCGGATGAGCAGATTTGCTGTCCGCAATGCTCTGATTTCCCCAACGTGTCGGTCGGTCTGGGAGCTCAGGGGTTTCCTCGTCTGGCACGCTCGGCTCTGTCTCGAATTCGATTTGCATTCTAGATATTCGAACGCCATTGTGGCGTAGATCGACTACACCGATACCGAGTATCTTGTTAGATACTCTGTTGCGCGTTCTACATCGATCTTCTGATCAAGGATTGCAGCCGGATGTCCTTTATCCTCTGAGCTGCTTTATTGATCTCTCATTGATCTCAGATTCTAACCTATGTAAATATCTCGTGGAGGTTTCGATGCAAAGGTATATAGAAATGTGAAGCGAGGGTTAATTGAGGGGGAATAGCATTTGTACTTTTGGAGGCTTTAGGCGCATCGTTATGAGACTTCAAAGGAAGAAGTTTATTTCAATTAATGAAACTTAACACATGTTTTTTTTATGTTTATTGAAAGTGAAAGGTATTTGTGATAGGAATAATTTAGTACAAATTACTGACGAACTGCTGGAAATACTATACAACTTTATACAATACAATGTTTATTGTGGAAGTTTTAGAGTCCAAAGATGGAAATTTGAAGAATTTTTAAGATTTCAATTTAGAGATTTTAGATTTTAGGTTTGAGATTTGAATGATTGAAATTGGAGATCTGAAGACTTAACATTAGAGGTTTACAGATTTGGAGTTGAACATTTGAAAAGTCAAAATTGGAGATTCGCAGATTTTTAGGATTTTAGTTTAAAAATTGAAATATTTCAAGTTGCAGATGCAGACATTTTTAGACTTAACGTTGAAGGCATAAAGAGTTGAAACTGAAGATTTAAAAATTTGAAGATTTATATACTGGAAATTTGTAGATGTCAAGTTGTAGATTTAGATATTTTTAGAGATCAAATTTGAAGATTTGGAGATTTGAAGTTGAAGATATGAAAATTTCAGCTTGGAGATTTAAGTATTGAAATTTACAGATTTAAAACATTCTTAGAATTAAGTGTGGACATTTGAGGGTTTCGAGTCGGAAATCTGGAACAATTGAAGTTTGGGGTACAAAAATATAAAATTGAAAATTTAAAGACTTGAAGTTGGAAATTTTGAGAGTTGAAGTTAAAGATTCAAGAGATCGAAGTGGCACTTTGGAAAGTAAAAATTCAGGATTTGAAGATTTCAGGTTGTAGATTAAAAAATTTCACGTTGCAAGATTCAGAGTAACAGATTTAGTTGCAGATTTTTACAGCTAAAATTGAAAACTTCAGAGTTTGAACTTGGAGATTTAAAAAGTGAAAGATGGAGAATCGAATCGAAAATATTGTTTCAAATGGAGAAGTAATTTTCAACAGCTCCTAATGTTTATGTATATTATGAACTTAAAACTTACGAAGGGACATTGCGAAGTGTCTCCAGAATTTTCAGATCAAATTTTTTTAATACATTGGGAAAGGTGTTCGAAACAATCCCAGAAAATTACAAGGAGCATATCTCCCCCGTTTTCGAGAAATAAATTGTTAAAAAAGCGAATTTTAAATTATTAAAAAGCTCCTTTTTTGCCTACAAATAGACAAAAGTAATAATATTCATTTTATTTTTAGTTATTACAAAAACACTCTTTTCTTATATGTTATTGTCTTTATAGCAGACTGTACTATTTTTTTACTAATAAAATTACAATATTATAAAAGGTTACGACACATTTTTAGAAATTCATTTTTCGAAAACTGATAAGAAGTGCTCTTTGCAACTTTCTGGGGTTGTTTTGTGCACTACTGTGTATTTTTAGTTACTTAATTTATATGTAGCAAAGCATTAAAATGTGGCCTCATAAAAAATGATGCCCCACCTTGCGCCTGATGCGCCTTATGCTAAATACTATTCTGTTTAGTCCAGAGTCTTAGTATTCGCAATTAAAAACTATAACAACTAGAAACTTAATAAACACTACTTAGATCTTTATATTTTTCATTTGTTTTCAATCTCACATCGATTTTGCATCAAACTATAAAACGGTAAATATTCCAATTTCCTCTTCAATTTTCTCGGAGTATCATTAATCTAAACATTTTCTATGTTCCTGTTCCTAGAGTTCATAGACTTCGATTCATAGGTTATTTATGATATGAATGTAACACGCGGCACCTGCATCCTGTCAGGTCAATCATCCCAATGTCTTCGTCCTTGCGATCGTTCGATTTGCAACGCAAGGCAGCATACAAAGATTTCTTTTCCTCTGGACTTTCACGATATTCCATCGATCCCGGGATTTCTATTAACGCGGAAATTTTACGGTCGAGATTTCGGTTTCCGCGCGATCCATTTTCCAAAGTGGGACGCTGGAATCTATCGACGGGACTTTCTCGTAATCCCGAAAGCGAGGCCGTGCGGTAGGGAAAATGCGATCCGCGAGGAAAATCAGGCGACTCTGTCGCGCGAAAGGAATTACGGGATCTTCGGATTGCCGGCGCAGATTCATGCTCGCATTAACGCGACCGAACTCGCGATGGATCGAGGAGATTCAAGTCCCGGGACAATGTGTCCGCCTAAGCACGCCCGGGGAATGCCTCGGTTGATGCATGGAGGCCATTAAGCAACCGTTTGATAGTTTAATCACGGTCTCGCTCGTCTCGTTCTTCGGCCACTTCGACCCAGTTCTACCTTCAAAACGCTAATCCGGCGTATGGAGCGCGGAAACGTTCGTTCATCGGTCGCGATAGCGTATCTGCGCGCCCGTTTGGCCGAGCTGGACGCCCCTAAATCGACGACTCGCCTTCGTTTCGTGGTCGTCCGCGCGTTATCTCTCGGTCGAAGTTCTATTTCCCGGCGGAGCCTTACCTCGTTCCATATTTCGATCGATAAAGGCTAATACAGCAGATTTTCGGCGCATACGCGAAACATCAACTTGATTTCACCCTTTTCACTTTCCCACCACTTTTCTTATCACCTTCCGAGCGCTCGTAACTCGTTCCGCACTTTCACACCGAGGCCGTTCACATTAATCGCACACTAAACCCCGATTCGGATCGCACTGGAGAAATTCCCTTTCCGGGAAGAGCCTAGATTATTTTCTAGCCTCCACTTCGCAGTCCCGCTGCAAAATTCACGGCGCGTCGGCTCCGGAATTCTCGATGACAGGGCGAGTAGTTGGTCGGTTTCCTGAGCGCGACGGGGCGTCGGAGGAGGGAATGGCGCGATTACCGAGATTTCGGGACGTGCCACGATAAAAGATTAGATCTGTAGGACGTGCACGGCACGGAGGTGTTCAGGCCTGCACTTTAATCTCGCAAATGATGCGAGGACACGGTTCGCTACCCTCCTTCCTTCGGCTCGAGAATTCCGGATAAAGAGCGCCGCCAGGTTTCGGAGCCTTTCGACTTATTTATCGCGACGAGCGTTCTAGGTGGAACGATTTCTCGTATGGTCGAGGGAAACTGAAACCTCGCTTGGTCGGATTGAATTTTGGGGGAGGTCGGGGGCGGCCGGGGATGAACCGAGGGGAGTTTAGGAATTCAGGAACATTTAACTTTGTTAAACAGGGAAGACGGTTTCGTTTAATATTTGAGCGCGCTACCGCGCTTCAGGAAGAAGATTCGGTCCGAAAACTTTAACTTTACATTCTCTTTACAACTATTTGTCCGGAAGTGATTTCTATACGAGACGCGTTTCAAAGCAAGTTCCGTTTGAAGTTTACGGTGAACTGAAGTAGGAATGCGGGATCGGAGTTATATAGTATTTTTTCTAAATCCCTTAACGAGCCGTCGACCATTCAGTTTTAATAATTTAGAATGAGTACTGTAACAGATAATTCCGCCAACTGTGAATTCGTTCACTTTTCGTTGGAATTCGAACTTTGAAATAGGAAATACAGAAAGCACTGTATTGATCACGAGCGGTGACAGCCGCAGTACTCCTCGAAATTGGAAGTTCGTCGAAGCGGGGGCGATTCAGGGAGCACGAATCCCCCGATCTTGGAGCGTCCAGGGAAACGCATCGAGCGAGTCACCGTCGGCCGATTCGAGGTACGTGCGGGACATACGCGTACCAACACGGCACACGTGCGAGTTATGCTAACAATGCGTGCACACGTACAGTCGCGATCCAATTTTCCACGTGCTGCGGGAGCGTATCGCCAACGGCGTAAGCGGTTTACGGGCATGTCACAGGGTGGCCACCTGTCCAAATGCAATTGCGGCTCGCGCGGTGCACCGACGTCGTTGAATAATTTTACGATCGCGTCGGGGACGAGTTCCCAGGGTTTGCGAAGCGACGCCCGCGAGCGTGTCCAGCTCCGGGGGCGCACGAAGCGTCCGCAGGTCGCGTTTCAATCTCGGGGAATATTGACCGTGGCGGAAGGCGAGGATCGCGACGGGGACGGACTTCGGCAAGGATTGACGGAAGGGAAACGACCTCTGGAAGCGTGCGCGCGCGAGAAAGCTCCGGGAGGAAGCGAGAAGACGCGTCGCTGCTCGAAGTGGAATGACGCGCGGCGCGGCGAGGAGGAAACGCTCTGGACACGGCGTGTCCGCGAGGAGAGCACGCCGTTGGGAAGTTCGGCCACGCGATAAATTAGCCGTCAATCGAACGCGCTGCCCCTGCCTCCTTCAACCCCGGGAATTATAATGCGGCGCGGGTCTCGCGATAAATCATACAGGGGCTGTTAAATGGTTACCGAGCGCTCGCAACGAACCCGTAAATCTCCGCGCGGCGAACGATTCGCGCACAATTTCTACGCGAGTAGCCAAACGTCGGGTCTAATAAATCGCGCAACGCGCAGTCGTTGGAAAAATTAATTCTCCCGTCGATGAATATTTCCACGGATTATCGGGAATGCGGCCCGTCGCGATGCGCACTTTCGTCGTCGTAACACTGTTCTTTTTCCCTCGTGAACGGTGCTTTTCCAAAAAACGACGGAGAGGATCGACGAGAGAGCGCGAGAGATACGACAAATTCAATTTCCTTCTGGTGACTGTCCATAGGAGGACGACTTTCTTGCCGTTTTCCGAGCGCCAATGGTGCGTGCTCGATCCCGTAGATGGTAATTGAATTTCCTCGAAATCCGATCGCGAGGAGGACCGCGGAGGGTGAAGTCACGTCGACGACGTTGAGAACGTCGCTTTCTCAATCGTCACTTTTGATCGAGCTTAATCGAAAGTCGTGTTTCTCGCGCGGGATCCGCCGATTTCGTCCGCCCGTCGAGTGCAGGTCCTGGAAATTGCGTCGGAATTTTCGTCAGTCGAGGCGACGGCTTTAAACAATTTCCATCAATGTTTGCAAATTCTCCAAACTCGTTTAGAGAAATAAACCCGCGGCAAGGTGGTAGCTGCACTCTTCTGTACAGAGTTTTCGCTTCGAAGGAGCGATTTCCGCGCCGGAATTTTCCTGGAACACGAAGTTCTCCAATATTCTGATTCGATTCCTCATTTTCAATCTCGCAGTCCCAACAATCTCGCACGGACGGAATATATCGATGCCTTCAATCGAGTTCTATTCACACATATTTCAACTTTTGTTCGGTTAAAGCTTTTGTGATCAATTCAGGTTTCACCCTGATTCGCGCACACGCCTTCCATCGACGCCGAACGATTTTCGAGTTCGAATTTTCGGCGCGTTCGATTTTCCACGACGCGCTGATCTCTCCCTCTTGCCGTCGGCAAGGAGATCGATTCGAGATTCCGGAATCTCATTATTTATCGCGACCGAACGCGAGCCGCTCGAAATCCGGATCACGAGCGATCGACGGGGAACACTTTCACCGATCGATTTTCCCGAGGATTTTCCGGCGCGAACGTCGACGGCGCGGCCCGTACTATTTTCCAGCAATAGTAAGCGCGAGGCTTGTCTATGTCGACCGCTAGTTGCTCGCGTAGTACTCGAGGGTGGGGGGTTGGCGCGCGCCTTCTTAAAGCTTTGCGGTTTTTTCAAAAGCGGCGCGTCGCCCCCACCACCGCCTTTCGCTGTCCCCACCACAATAATTCGCGCTCTGTTCCTCGCTCTGCTCGCCAGCAGTCGCTCTCGCTCGTTCCAGCTCGTCCGCTCGCGTCGCAATTCGCTCGTCTCTGTTTATTTCCCGCCGTCCTCCTCTCTCGGCTCTCCTCCCCTCTGTTCTTCTCTCTCCGTTGCATCGCCCCTCTCCACGATGACGTTCTACGCCCTCCTCTCGCCACCCAACTCCGCGCTCGTTGCATGCCTCTAGCTCTTTTTCCGCCGCGATCGCTCGCATCGGTTGCACTGACTGCGCCA
The DNA here is from genome assembly GCA_030770465.2 of Perdita meconis. Taxonomy (NCBI): domain Eukaryota; kingdom Metazoa; phylum Arthropoda; class Insecta; order Hymenoptera; family Andrenidae; genus Perdita; species Perdita meconis. The sequence goes on from JASKOS020000004.1 coordinate 8,107,012, forward strand.
GCCTCTCGGAGCTTCGACCTTTACGACGCGCCGGATTTCAATCTTTTCCTATCCCAATCGAATTTCCATGACCTGTATCGGCGGCGCGGCAGCATTTTCGACGAAAATTTACTACACGCACGCAGGTACGTTATTGCCGGCCGGATCTCTCGCGCGCGGAATCGCAAGGTTGAGTATTTTACGAGCATGAATAATTTATGTTCTAGCTCGCGAAGGCGAGGCGAGCCGAGGCGACGATGTTGCAAGACAGCGATCGGTTTCTGGCTCCGTTGCAACGTGTCTGCTTGATTACTCAAGGCTTCCCTCGTGCAACGCGAAATCCGCGCCGCGCCCGCTCGCCTCGAGCGTGTTTGGTCTCGCAGAAGTTTCGAAGAGACAACGTGCGACGACTTTATCGTGACTCGCGATGCGACGCGGGCGAATTAGGACGGATGCCGCGACGCTCTATCATTAGGACGGGCGTTCCATCGAGTCGAGAAAGTTGCCAGGGGAAGTTCGCTTTACCGCGGCAGCCGCGATTTTCGTCCCCTTAGCGTTAGTAATTTCGGTCGAAGTTTGACGGAAGATGCTGCTTCAGCGGGCAACGCCTGCGCCAGCCTGCAGGGCAAATAAGGGTAATTATTTCCGCTACTCAGCTACGCTTCCGCGAACGAGTCACGCGATCGTTTTATAGGAACCGACGACGCATCCCGAAATGACTCAGCTCTCGAAATTGTGCTGTCTGTTAATCGTGGCAGGATCCTGGCTCATTATCTGGATTCTAGATTCTAAGGTCTGTTTTTTGTTCCTGCACTGGCTATACCAATGCAGAACGAACCAATCGCTATTTTGTATTTATCAAAACGTTAGGAGACAGCAAGTGCTTCAGTACATCAGTTGAACCAGTGGAATAAAACTAGACTGAACCGTGAATTTGGTTCCTGAATTCCACGGAACTTGTATCGTAGCTACTGTTCGTATCAATAAAAGTCTAGAAACTTTTGGGTGTTCGGCTCGTTCGACAACGACGTGGAGAACCGTGGGCCGATCAGTCCTCGGTGGGCTGGGAGCGCGGCGCGGCGATTCGAGGACCCCAAGAGAGATAAAATCCTGCGGCACGGCGAAGCGTTAGCGGAGGGAGGGATGCACTTGGCTGCGAGCGGGGAGAACTAGCTGGACGCGGCGCTAATGCGCCTGCTAACCTTACTTTCGCATTGCTAGACTCAATTCATGCCAAGGCTGACTGGGTGCGTTGCCCTCCATTGCCCCTATGCTGCCGTCATTGGCGGCCTCCCCTCGCCCCTCGGGAGCCCTGCCAGTCGCCGTCGCCCGCTGCCACACCGCCCACCGACAGTTTCTTGCCCCCCCAAGCTCCTCCGCCTCACCCCCTCGCCCTGGCTGCTTAGCCCCTGCTAGGCGACTTCGTCTTCGGCTGCAACTTGGACTCCGTCTCTGCGCTTTTGCCTTCGTATGATAGAAAAATGCTACCTTAAGTCTTTATTGATCAAGCATTAAAATAGGATCTTGAAGAATATATCGTATCATTTATTTTGAAATCGAATATAAGAAGTAATACTTACATCCGCATACCTAATCACGAAAGAAGAACCAAATGAAAGGATTATTCTTAATAAAAGATTCTTGCAATGAAAGGATAATTGTCAATCCTAGTGGACTGTGCAAAGTACCAAAACGAAAGAAAACAAAGAAACATCCCAAAACGACATCAAGGCAGCATTAAACAAAAAAGAAACTATCCAATCCATCCTCAATTTTCTTAACAAAATCAAATTAATCAAATTAAACAAAAAAAATTAATAAATTCATCCAACTCAACACGAAAACAACGAAATTATATAAATATAATGATAATTAACGAAATTATATAACGAAATTATATAAATATAACGAAAATATATTGTAATACACATGAAAATAAATGTAATACGAATGTAAGTATGTAATATGTAAAATGTAAACTTATGTAGTAATTCTTCATGTCCAAAAATTTACAAAGCTTTTGATAGATACCAAAAAGTACAGAATATCAAAAATGTAATATGTTACAGTATTTGGAAAATAGGATACACTATTATTCAAACTTCGGTTCTTGTTTGTGTTCACAGAAATTTTATTTTGCATAAAATTCCGCATTCTACTAATAATTCATAAAGATGGATGTGTCTCTAAAAATACAAAAAAAAAAAAAAAATAATTAATGCATTGAAACCAAATTTTATCTAAATAAGAAGGTAAAATCTTTACAATAAATTGTAGGAATCACGTAGATGGATATTTTATGTATCATTTTAGGCAATTGTTAAGCCTACTACAGATTTACCGGCGCTGTCTGCAGACGTATCCGCAGACAAGTCTGTGGATGTCCGAAGATTGTCCGCGGAGAGTCTGCAAACAATTCCCAGATGTTCTAAACTGTTTACAGTCAGTCTGCGGACCAGTACTTACGTCTTTTTTTATATACAATAAAGTTAGTTCACGTTCTAACAAATGATGAAAGAACTGGTCCGCAGACTGTTTGGAAACAGTATCTGCGGATTGCCTGCAGACTATCCGCGAACAGTCATTAGGCATCTACAGATCTTGTCTGTGGACACATGTCTGTGAATCTGTACTAGGCTTTACGTACGCGCAACAGCTGCAGAAAACTTCAACTCTTCTTATTCTTCACTTTTCATAACTGAAGAATGTTCTTTCCAATATTTGAGACAAAGGGTTAATGTCTCCCACTTCTGTTCTTTCAATTGTTGTTTGAGAAACATTCGCGATAAGGATTCTTTTGATTTTTAATCGTACGAAGGATTCTGATTGCAGGAATATATTATATTGTCTTATAGCTTCCTATCGAAACTGGTGTTTCTCGGATATCTGTAGAAGAGACGTCCTTGGGCTCCGGTATCAGTAACTCTCGCGTTATTTTTACTATCATTGTTCTGCTGCGCCACGCCAAAGTCTCTTAGATGGTTTTATTATTCTGCGTTCTTATCGAACGTCGCATGGAATCAATAAATCTGCGCAGACAGGTGGAAGTTGAGTCGCCTAATGTCTCTGCAAAGTTAAGCGGACGTATCTAAATCTGCGCTAAATTACGACTTCTTAAGTCTAGCTTGTTAACTGGCACACTTCTCGATTAAAAGCGGTCTTTAGCTGGATAGTGACAAGTGATAAGAGACCGAGCTGAATCGTTTCGGCCGGCGAAGCGTTTTCGAACGACAAATGAACTCGTCTCGGTCGGTCAACAGGTTAATTGTAAAGTTTCTTCTGACAACCACTGCACATCCTTGAAGAATATTGTTGGAGGCCTATAAATCATCTGTCTATCCGACATCGACTCGAATTGCGTCGCGTTGCAGCCGTGCTGCAATTGCCTTAGACCTTAATCGGCCGCTCCAGCCTAAGTGTCCCAATTTCTCCTCATTCCGGCCGGCGTTCCGCCGCTCCGCTCCGCGCCGCGCCGCGCCACCCGCGTCACTCTCCTCTGCCCCGCGACCTAAGAATCGCTCAACGGTTCTCCGCTCTTTCGCTCCGGTTCGCTCGTTTTTCCTTCTTAACCTCTGCACCGCGTGGCCATAGACGCGTCTCGTCCCTCAATGTTTGGACGTCGTCTCGAGAAATATTTGGCTACCAGATCGGCCCGATGCGAAGCAAGGAGAGCGATCACGATCGATAGATAAACGCGACGTGGCCCGCCGTCGGAAATAGAATTCGGTGGAACTGTTTTCGGATCGAATACGGGAAAGCTATTTCCGTTTGCGAATCTCCGTGCGCGTCTTTGTTATTGTTTCGTCGGCCTTTTAAAACCTTCGCCACGGGACTCCACGGAGTTTTCCCGTTTTTCCAGCGAGCTCCGTTGATCGCTTTCGTCGTCGCTGGAATTCGCGTCGACGCATCTAGCTAGACGAGAAAAACTTTCCACGTCGAGGCGGCCGTTATCAGCCGCGGAGGATTGCAGGCGCGTGTTTGATCGGTGATAATGCGACGTCGTCCGCGTTTAGCACACTCTTTCTACTCGCTCGCTCACTATTTCGAGAGAGAAGCGCGGCTGATTTACAAGCGGGCTGCACTATTTCGCTCCAGACCGTCGGTAGTAGCGGCGACTATTATTAAAATCCTCGAGCACGGCATAAACTCCCCCAAAAATAAAACTGCAGCATAGCTGCGTTGACGCTATTCGAATCCACGAATTTCCACGTCTGCGTGCCTTCTTCGCGATATGGTCTCGATTCCTTCAACAAGGCTGGAGATTTCCTTCTAGAGGAATTTTTTTTTATAAAATTATAACGTTAATAAATTATGTAGATACATAACTGTACAGAGTTTACCATGTGACATTATCACCTGAAATGTTTCTATTCTACTACGAATTTCTATACAATGTTTCATACAAAAGTTGCATAGTTTCACGAGAGTCAGTCTATAGTAAAAACAATTTGATTTCATTGCAACTTTTGTAGGAACCTTTTGTTCAAACTTTGTAGTACAACAGAAATATTCGATGTGATAAAGTTAAGTGGTAATATGAAGCATTAAAAAGGAGAATCAAAGCAAAATGTAATCAGTAATCAAATTACAAAACACAAATCGTGATTAAAATATAATGTAATGTATAATTATTAATTCAGTTACATATTATTTTCTTCAATCGTTAACTTATATTGGTTATACAATCGAATTTTAGTCAATAACAACTAACGATTACAGAAAATAATTCGTAATGGAATGAACAATTACACTTTAATCACAATTTATGGTTTGTAATCGAATTAAACTTTGCCCAACTCTGACTAGTAGCAAATCTAAAAGAATTAATATTCAAAATATGTTTATACGAACCAGAATCAAATAATTTTCATTTTCGGATTCTGTATCCATTATAAGTAGATTGCGGATTTTTATGCAAAATAAAATTTTTGCGAACACAAAGAAAGAACTGAAGTTTGAGTAACATTTGTGTAAATATAGTAACTTATATTACATTTTTGATATTTTGTATTTTTTAATATCTGTGAAAAGCCTTGTAAATTTTTGGACACGAAGAATTGTCATAAATGCATAATAATCCGCAGTCTAATCATATGTTCGCAATTATAATTAAACTGAATTGCAGCGATCAAGATGCCACCATTTCCTCTACCTGCAAAATGGGAATTCCCTAAATGGGAACACCCCTTAAAACGGCGTTGAACCATTGGGGAAACATCGATCCGAACCTTGACGGGAACCAATCAGGGAATGCTCGATTTGATACTCAAATGTGAGTCGGGATTCGGCGGTCCCGCAGGGCGTGAAGGGGTCATTAATTGGCCCCGCGATCGGTGTCGGGAGATCCGCGTCAGGTCTCTGTATTTGCATTAGCAACGAATACGTCGTTGAACGCGACGCTTATTTATAACTTTTTCATCCGGCGAGTTCTCTTATCTGGCGCCTTGCCATTGGTTCTCTCTCCTTCTCTCTTTCTCTCTCTCCTTGAAGTTGCTTCTCGTTGCAACTGCACGGCACGTTGATCGCGACCGACATGGTGCCAGCGCGCCTTCGCGTCTCGTTTCTGCGTTAGTTAACGCCGATACACTGACGCTCTTCGAAATTACTATTATTATAACGTCTTTATTGTGTTCACCGGGGAAACGGTGTACAAGGTGTTAAAGAACTTGGCTACGAGCTATGCAGACGGTTAGAGCTCGTTAAGACTTTAGTTACTACGGTATATTTGCTGGAAACTTTATCGGGGCGTAATACAGTGATTCTGCTTTTAAATTGAGCTGCTGTTTCCTTGAGGGTGTTTCCATTCTTTGCTAGATTTCTTTCCAAATTTTCTTCAATATTAATTACAGTCATGCAAAGTTTTATGAACTATAATTCTACTATCTATGCCAATGCAATGCACTTTGCCAAAGAGTTGAACTGCATAAATAAGTCTCTGCGAACATTTAACTATGGTGGATCTAACAACGACTTTTTTGTTTCAGAAATCTGCCTTTATAGAATCGTAAATACTATTGCAAGTCATTTTGAGAATGTTGCTCGTTCGTTCTTCGCGACTTCAGCGTAAACTAGAAAATGAACAACCAAGAGACTGCCATTAAACTTAACTTCGGAGTTACTTACTTTACAAAGGGAAAGGGAAGCAGAGCAGGGCGAAATGAGAGAATTAAGAGAAGCGAAACAAGATGTTGCCGGATAAAGTACCTAGCCTCCTATTTAAATGTCAGATGCGTCGCGAGCGTCTGTACAGCGGACGAAATTATATTAATTATATAACGTAATTAGAAGAAAGCTTGAGGCTTAATGTCACGACGATAAGAAGACGAATACGGTTACAAACAGGGTTGCCATTAACGCATATTATCAAGGGGACGGGATGAAAAGGCAAGCGAAAAAGTCTTCCCGTTTCATTCGGGACGATGTTCGAGGTTCCCTCGCGATCTTCTTAACGGGCGCAACTTTTTTTGTAAAGACGGAGTCGCGGGAATAAGAGAGCGACAGAAAGAGAGAGAGAGTTTGTCAGGGTTGGCAAGGAAACGAGGGAAAGAACGGTCCGTAGCGAAAAAGTGGAAGGATCTTGCCGATCGTAGCTAATCGATTTTCGCGCTGTAACGAGCGGATTGGTATCAAAGTGCTCGACACACTCGGCAAAGCGTGACGGAAGGTTGCAGAAGACGCCATGACGCGCTGCATGCAGCTAATGTACGACGTAAACGAGTGCCTTCTCAGACTGTACGGGAAGTTATTGCGTAATAGGTTTTTGCTTTCCCAGATTGCTATCATTATCGCCTTATAACTGAATTCACAATTCCAGTAATTAAATGTTTTCGCCTTTTGATATCCTTCGAATAATCTGATTGATATACTTGTGCGATTAAAATACTTAGGGAGATTATCCCCGCCAGTCAATTTTCCTTTTGTTTGTACAATCAATATAATACTTCGCAATGTTAAGTTAAGAATTGATTGACAAAAATCCACGGTTCATAGAAGTGCAGATTTATTGATATCTTTAGGTACTTTTTACGTTATTCATTAACGACCTGTCTGAATGTTTTCAATATTGTGAATTCTTTTTCTTTGTCGGTCATTTAAAGCTGTATATCATACTATTGAGAATCCTTGCAATTCAAATTCATTGCTCATGCAATTGGATCTTTATAATCCATTATAGAATAATTGTGGTTTCTACGAAATCAACGAAATACGTCTGTCTTTATCTAGCAAGCAGGGGATCCTAACTTTCGGTTGCGGATTTTGAGAGGGCAAAACATTGTGACGGATTGAAAAAATCAGTTTCTTTTTTTTTTTACATATTTTAGTAGCTACACATCTCTAGAATATGCTTGGAAATTTTTAAAGCAAAATTCGCAAAATTTACGGAGATACAGTAGTTTATATGAATCAGTACCTGTGCTTAGCCTTGATCTTATGAAACTTTAAACGTGTTTTCCTCGAAACGACAGTACGACATAAGTAGCTTAATAATTTTCATTTTAAATCACAATAATTACATAATTTGATTTAAAAAAAACAGTGCCGATTAACGCGCACTTATTAAAGAACATTAGTTCTTTAATAAAATGTGCCTTCCAAGATATTTTTATTATTATTGTTATGTCGTATTTATAACACCAAAAGAGCTTAGAATACAGAGTGGTATAAAAACATTCTTTGCTACGAGTAATAATAGAGAAAAAATCGAGATGTCAAAATGAGGTGAGACACTCTGTATAAATAAATAAATAAATAGAGTACCTAATGTTTAAAGGAACCTGACATAGCAAATTTCATGGGGATCTTCGGACGATCGAAGTTTCGGTCTATAAAGAGTTCTACTGGGAAATAGGATAGACTCTTTGATAGGATAGTCTTTGAAGGAACTTAAGGAGAGGCTAGGCGGTGTATAGAAGCAGGTTAGGTGGTTGCAGGCGGAGACTGTACTTCGCGATTGCTCGATCCACGCAAGCTGCCGCGATGCATAAGGCAGAGCCGTGCAAATTGCCGTGCACGTTGCGCTGCTCTCTTTCGGTAGGATGCTACACACTCGGGCTGCCGTCGTTCCGTACACCTGTTTACATGGGCGCGGCGCGCGAGCATGTTGATATTAAAAGGATTTAACGTGGCGTGCATCGGCCGGCGAGAGAGTTACGTCGAAAGGGTGGGCAGACCGCGAAGGGATCGACGCGTTTTTCCCTCGTCCCTTCTCTCTCTCTCTCTCTCTCTCTCTCTCTCTCTCTCTCTCTCGTCCTTCTTTCGAGTCCGTCGATGCGTCACCGGAGACAAACTCTAGGCGATCGCTGCGGGCGTCGGAGCGCCTCGCTTGACCTTCCTCGCACTTTTTTCTTAAATTATTCGACACACTTGCGAGGAAAGCGCCAAGCGGCCTTGCATCTTTCAAGGCACGCGCCCCCGTGCTTTGAATCGTCGTCATGATTCACGAGGAAAGTTATGGCCAGGCGAGACGAAATTCCGCACGGTACGCCCATTGTTCCTACGGCGTAATTAGAATACGTTTCGTGGTAGCGTTATGATTTTCGACGCTGCCTCACCGGGTCACGGAATGTTTCACGTTTTCTGCTTCAGGGGCCAGACGATACGACGCTCGAGCAATTCTAGTGTGCGCTTTTTTAATTTCGCGACGAGATAAGGCCAAGATTATATTGCGATAGATAAATCGGCGATAAGAGCAACGAGAACGGTGGCGGAGCGTTTGAAGAAGAAATACGCTCCGCCTGTGGAACGCAGAACTATCCTCGACTCGAAGTTTAGATTAAATTCTTTCATCATTTCTACATTCCCGATTTTTCCTGACGAAATCCAATATTTATTTATTTACATTTTATTAATGGGTGCAAGAAACCTTTGGTATACTAACAAGGAGACCCTGCGGTGTCTACTCTGGATTTTCTTTCTATATTTCTTTCTATATTTCTTTCTTTCTTTCCTTTTGATTGTTGCATATATTTTTGTTTTTACTATATTGTATTATACTATGTTATCTTCTTTTTCTTTTGTTTTTATAACCAAAGGGTTCTCATCCGTACACAAGAAATAAATTATTATTATTATTATTATTATATTTTAATGAAATTTTAGTGAATTAATCTAGAGAGTATATGATGACATTCTGTAGAATATTTTGCGCCAATGCGCATTTTTTATAAATAATTAAAATATGAAGTTCAAAGGCCTTAAGGGGGAGCCTAGTTTAGGAGGGTAATAATAAAGTGCTTTTTGGAATTTTTTTTTTACCAAATTATTAAGCGAATAATTTCGAAATTTACAAGATATGTTCTTTCATATTTAAACAATACAAGTTAATTTTTTCATTAAAAAATTGTCTTTAGAAACACAGTTATATTAATAAGTTTTTACGGCTTCATCGTCGGAGTGTCAAATTTGCGGGAATTCTGAATCTTTTAATTGTTTTCTAAAACGAAAAAATCAAGGATTTTCTTATTTTTCATAAAATTATATTGCCGATGAACCTCAAAAATGATAAGAAAATCCAAAATTGACTAATTGGTAGGACTTAAAAGAAAAGTAATGATTTTAACCAAAAATTTTCGTACCTAATTTCACTTTTCTTATAAAAGTTGGAGGTTCATCGACAATGTAATGGTATAAAGAATAAGAAAAATTTCCCTGGTTTTTTTGTTTCAGAGAAGAATTAAAGACTCCAGAATTCCCGCAAATTTGATACGCCGACTTATTTATGTATATTAATTTTTACGGACAATTCTTTAACGAAAAAATTAACTTTTATTGTTTAAATATGAAACAGTACACCCTGCAAATTTCGAAATGATTCGAATGATTCGAACTGCGTTTTGACGAATATGTTTCAACTGTTTCATTGCTAGCGAAGAACAGTTCGGACGAATTCGTCAGAAGACAATTGGTTAGAAAACGCATCCACTGTAACCTCAGCCTGATGGCGAACCAAAGAACAGTAGAGAACACGCAACGTGTTAACATTATGGAAAAATGTTGAATATCTAATTATAAGGTACAATTACGATAATACGTACAATTTCCCTGGAAAGCGAAAGCAGTGGCCTTTAAATTTTGACGGACGCGTGATACGATCGTCGACAAATCGGATATCGCCGCGGTCCCGAATTTCACCGACAAGTATTTCGATGCAGCGTCCGATCGGAAGTAGCTTGCGCCTCGAGCGCTGTGGTGGTCAGACAACACCTTCCGATTCCACTGTGCAAAACGAGACTCGTAGGCAAATGCGACCCGATCGATCTCTCAGGTCGTGTTCGCGGCCGCGATTCACGATACCATCGCTCGTGTCCCGCCGATCTTCGTGTATTGTGTTTCCTATTCTCGGTAGGTTTCTCCTTCGTTTCCAATATCATAGCCGAGCTTTGTGCCACCGACTTCTGTCGAGCGGAAACCAATAAGTGCATCGGGGTGGAGGGCACTCGCTCGTTCGCTTCTTTGTCCCGCGCACGTACGCGCACGAAATTCCATTTCGATCTTGAAACATGGACCCGGGAAAGCCCTGTAACTCGATACGCCAGCCTTCTTCGTGGCTCGCCGCGCTGCGCCACGCCATTCTCTCGCGCCCTTCGCTTTGCTTCGGTCTTTCGCGAAACCGCGAGGGGAAACATCGGAACGCATTTGTTTCCGATCGTACACCTCTGGCTACGTAGTCATCGAAAAGCATCTATTACATACCGTGTTACGAGACCGCGAAACCGTCGAGGTTTTCTGAATATACGTACACCTGTGAAAATGCCGAGTTTCACCACTACGGTACCTAATTCGGTCGCTGTTTTTTCTTTTAGTTTAGTGGTTTATTTTCATTCGTTTTTCAGGTGCCGTAAGCTGGGGTCTTTTCCATTTATTACTCAGATTTTTGTACGTTATACACGGTGGGGCATTTAAATGGGAACACCTAAATATCTTCTTTATAATAATAGGGTTCTGTAAATAGGTCAAATAGGTCATAGGAAAAAACTGCAGAGGACAAAGGGACAAAGTTATGCTATTTCAAGCAGTCACATCTAATGATGAAAAGAAATTTTTTCGAAGATCCTTTTTTTACAATATTTCAAAGTTATCGGTATTTTTATTAAACAGAATCATATATATTTTTTGTTGATATTCTTACAAAGGGTAGTATGACAACTTTGACCACCCCAGCAATATACTGTTTCGTTTATCCGTGTATAATAAGAACTTGTATTTAAACAGTTTTAAAAAAATTGGAATCATTCACTTTCTGTTCTTTGGTTTCCAATGAAGCTGTGTAAACCATAATTGAGATACAATGATTCATGTGATGTCTGTTTGTATAATATTATATTTTGGTAGAAAATGAATTTTATTGACTATTACTTTTCACCACTACAATTTTGGAATGATAAATTATTTATAAACGCAATGACCTTAAGGGAAAAGTAATTATTAGAATTGGTAATTAAATGAATTCAGAAAAACTGGAATCGTGATTTGGTAAGGTTATGAATTATTTATAAACGTAATAATCTTAGCGAAAAATTAATTATTAGAATTGGTAATTAAATGAATTCAGATAAATTGAAATCGCGACTTGGTGAAATTATTCTTTATAGATTAAAAAAATACAATTCTTTAAACAAGTTAAATACTCTTAGATTTTTGATTTAAGAGATGCTAATCAGTGTATTTACTAATTGCAGAGACGTTAATTTCACTTTTAACCTGTTTATTTCCCAATGTGAATTAGAGACAATAAGGTGAAAGGAGAATCAATATTTTTCGAGTTTTGGTATAAAGCTTCCGGTATTGTAAAATTTTTTATTAATATTTCTTTTGAGAAAGAAATCATTTTTTTAAAGATAAGCAAGTACAGTTAAATCAGAATAGTTCTGAGAGAGATGGACCACAGTCCAAAGTTTTCTTATCATTCTTCACACAAATGAATAAGTCAGTCACTTAATACTTCTAAAAATATTTGATTTTCAAGTGTTCTTTAAGAACAAGATGTTTCATATCGTCTGAAGCCATCTTACATTAGCTATAATTAGAGAAGATTGTCCCTCACCTCTCTAGAAATTATCGTCAAAAACTATTCATCAGTTTTATAATTCGACTGCGGATGTTTATGCAAATTTATATTTTTACAGAAGTAAAATAGCAACTGAGTCTTAAATAAATGTGTGTTTTACTTCCTAAATATTATTAAATGTACTAAATTTGTGATGCTTTATTGTATTTTTATATCTGCGATCATCCTTCTAGATTTTTGTAATTTTAAAATAGCTATCGATGCACAAACATCCGCAGTCGATTTATTATTGAACAAGTGATACATCTGTTTGCAGAGAAATTCTATAAATTAAAGTTTACGTACGTTTACTCCATTTTTGATGAATCTAAATTTATTTACAATACTCTTTTCTTCAAGCTTTCTATTTACTTGTCCTCAAAATAAATAATCAATAACTTGACGTCCTGTTCACCGTTCAACTATTAAATAAACGTTTTAAATTATTCTACAGTGTATCTGTCATTTTATTTCGTGAATAATTTACTGCAGAAGTTTGATGTTAAAAAAAAGAGGGATGGAGATATAGCCTTTTCTAGACAAAGATCCTAGTTACGTCAATGTCGTTCTATGCTACGAATACTCCCACAAAAGCAGGAGGTTGAACAGAAACTTAATCACTGTCCAAACAGCGGAATTCAGTCAACACTGCAGGAAAATTGCGAAATTCCGAACTGGAAGGCGAGACTGCAGCGTAGAAGAGGCTCTTATCATAGGTAAAGGGAACGTTCCCAGGCGGGCGGCTTATCGCGTAGGTCGATTCGATCGGGACGAGCCCCGCCTTACATTGGATCCGCGAAGAGGACGCGACTGCAGTCGCTCTCGACGCGCGATTACACGATTCTCCAAGTTTGTCCATCAGTCTGTTCATCCGTCTGTACATCTGTCCATCCGTATGTCCGGCCGACCACCCGTCCGTCGCTTCTCGTCCGGTCCGTTCGCGTTGGTTCGTTCGCGGGGTGGCTGACCTAGCGGAAGGGGTCGTTGCACTCTCGGTTGGGCCCGCTTTCATCCCCTCCACGGGTCCTCTGGTTCTTCTGGTCAGCCTCGCGGGACCTAACCGCTCTTCTGCTCCTCTGCCTCCGTCTCCTTCTTTCTCCTCTCCGTCCGGCCCTCCTCGCCCCGAAATCCCTCGTGTCCCCTCCTGTCAAATCCCCCCGCGCAGCCCCCTTCATTCTCTGTTCCTCGCGTTGCTTTTTCCTCTCGGTCTTCTTCGGACCGTTCTTCCTTCCCTTCTTCTTCCTCTTCTTGCCGGGTTTTCGACTACGCGGTTCGCCTGTTCGACGATGTGTTCCACCCCTCTCCTCCGTAACGCGTCGTCCATACGTGCGCGCCAACCTGCCTACTCAACCCCCGAGCCCCCGTGGCCGGGTCCAAAAGAAATTATAGTTATTTACCATCGGCCCTTTCGGATAGTCGGTTATTTCGCGGTAGTTGTTCCCTCTCTTGTAGGCATAACTCGACTTGGGAACCGAGAGACAACTTCTTCGTTCAGGTCGCTGCGGAGGGATGAGAGTCACGATAGAACCGCTCGGTTGGTTGGCTGAGGAGAAGGAGGAGGGCAGAAGGATAGACGAACGGAGGAGGAGAAGGAGGTGGGGCGAGAGTAAAGAGGAGATTCGGGAGAGGATGAGGGCCGCGGTAATGCCGGGTGATGTTGCTGCCGTTGCTGCTGGTCCCGGTGCCGAGGAATGAGGAATCCTTCTTTCCCCTCGCTCTTTTTGCCTTTGACAGGGGATTCGCGATAAGTATCGCATGCGATTCGCCTATCTCGTCGCGCGATCTCGTGGAAATTATGATTCCCTCGGTGCCGCGTCCTCGGTCTATCTCGCGCCATTCCCGCATCTCCACCTCCTCCTCAAGAATCGTCTCCTCGTCTAACCCGCGAGTCAAGCTGCGAGTTTGCGAGTCGGTCCCCGAGCGAATTTGCTCGTCGAGGCGAGAATTGTAACAATCGTCTCCCGTCTCGTGGCCTCTCTGTCCACCGAGGAAGACCGTTAGGTCGACGTCACGTTCGCGTTTTGTCCGCGCGATTCGTCCGCGCCTGGCGTAACACACATAATCTTATGGGAGGTATCGCATTAGAGCGGTTTGTCCGCGCGTCGATTATTGATTGGGATGATGTCATATTCGTGTTTTGTTCGCCCGGTTCGACCGCCGCGGTTCGTCCGCGCCTAGCGTAACACGCAGAATCTTATGAGAGGTGTCATACTAAAGCGGTTCTCCCGCGCGGCGGATTTTCGACCGCGGCCACGGTGTATTATGTAAGTCTTTCAAGTCCCTCGGAAATCTCGTTGGTTTTCTGTGATAATTTACTCCAAGTACTCCTGGCGACCGGTAGAGGCGTCGTTGTTATAGCCACTGTACGTGTGCTTAGTGGTAGTCGTGGTAGTGTGTATTAGCTGCTGGACATAGTGACTATAGACAGCGCATCAACCTGAAGTTGCGTCCCAATTTTAGGAAAAGTTAGATGCTTTTGGAGAACTTGCTCTCTCTTTTTAAAGTAGTTGAAGTAAGCACTACATACCATGGTAAGTATTGGTATGTATACTTATACACCTATATACACCCCCGCTCAAAAGTATGTGGACACTAACCATTTTTATGAAATTTGTGATATATTATGTATACTGTTGTTGTTAGACGGTATTTATTGTTAAATTCTGTTACGTACATGTATGTAATGTATTCTAGTAATATTCTATTGTTTCCAAGTAATTGTATCCAACGTATCAACTCAGAATCAATTCCAATTTTATATTATTAGTATCATCGAAAAAATAAAATTCTATTGTTTCCAAGTAATTGTATCCAACGTATCAATCCCAAATCAATTTCAATTTTATATTATTAGTATCATCCAAAAAAATAAAATTTTATTGTTTTCAAGTAGTTGTATACAATGTTCTAGTAATACATTACATACATGTACGTAACAGAATTTAACAATAAAAACCATCTAACAACAACAGTATACAAATTTCATAAAAATGGTTAGTGTCCACATACTTTTGAGCGGGGGTGTATGTGTTTGTGGCAGCAACTTCTACGAAGACGCACTCTATCGGTCGCCAGGAGCACTTGGACAAAATTATCACAAATTTCCGACGGGACTTTAAACACCTATACATAATATACCGTGACGTCGCGCGATTTGTTCGCCTCTAACATGAAGATTGTTTCAAACAAAGCCATGAAAATTTATGGTAGTTATCGAACACAGAATATATAATGAAGTTCATCATACACAACATGAAACTGTTCATATGTAAATATATCATATTTCACCTCTTAACGTCTGAATTATATTTTTATTTATGAAAACAAATAAATTAGGGTAAAAGGTTTCTACAATTAGGATAAACATAAACACAATACAATAATTAGTAATTATTCAAGCTTACAAAATGGTGTAATAAAAAGCAAATATTTGGTATGTATCATACGTGTTACGGGAGACGTTAAAAGGTAAATGGATGTACCATTGTTGCCGTTATCGATATTTTTTCTTCATCACGCAATACCCATAAATTGAATTATATTTCTTAAACTAGGCTATACTTTTCACCCTATCGTAAGGCTGATTCAGACATGTTTAGTAATTTAGTCGAGTAGCAAGGATTTTAGTGATTGCTATGTATGAACACTAAAATTTAGTCGAGCAATTTAGTAAAACAATGCAATTACTTGTCACTCGATTAAATTACTAAACGTGTCTGAACCAGCCTGTAAACGAAGCTCTACTGACAGAAGACTTCTGTTTCAAATAAATTCAATCATTCAATCGCGAGCGGTTAGTCGGCGTGGAGGAAACGCAAATGTGACTGCCGTCGGTGGTGGAGAAACCGCGGCGGTCAAACCGCGCGGGCAAAACGCAAATGTGACGCCGGCATATTCGCACGAACTGAGCATCGCACGAAGAATCGTGATGTGTACATTTATGCATGTATATTGTGTTTTGCGTGTGACCTCGTGATTTGTTGTGCGATGCTCGTTTTCGCGCGAAATCGCGTCCGCTGTAACCGTAGCTGAAGGAGGAACGAATCGGGCTGGCGAGGTGCAACAAAAGCAGCCATAGGGCAGATGCAACGACTTCTAGATCGCGGGCTCGGTCGCTCGGTTCGGTTTCGTGACGCCGGAGTCAATGCCTCCTCGGCGAGAAGCAAAGAAACGGAGGAGTGCGCGGGGGGAGGAGGAGAAAAAGAGGCCCAAGGAAATCACGCTGTTTTCGACGGGATTCACGAAGCGTGCATGACGGAAATGCATCGCGGTCGTGCAGCGGTGGCACGAAACCCGGGCCAAGACAAAAAGTCCCTCTCTGCAGGGGAGGAAGAGAAAGGAGGAAGCGCATAGAATGGAAACGAGGAGAGGGAAGAAATCTGCCACGGTTGAGGGGGGCCATCGGCCAGCAACGCGGCCGCGGGCTGAGGGGAAGGGCGGTGGAAAAAGTTTTCGGCGGTGGGTTCGTGCGAGCGCGAGTTACCGCTCGAAGGAGTCGCTAGCTATCTTCGTGCAATCGTGATTATAGCCCTCTCGTGTTTTATTGCGGCGTCGCTCCGCTCCGTGCCCTCTCGCGATTCCCATTTCACGCGCTCCTGATGGACCAGCTAAACAGTGAAAAGGGTCTGAAATGGTAAAACGCTAGGATCATTTCACCGAGATTTAAATTTACTTGACATTTGCTTCTGGTTTAAACTTTTATTACAGTTTACAAAGTTTTGTCACTATTGCAGCTGACTTCGTCAGGGATCAATCGACAGACCGAGATTGCTGCGCGTTTGATAGTCGATGATTACGTAATTCGACCGTGTCACGAGTTACGGAGCGCAAATTCGAAACGCTGCTGATCGGTCAGCACACCGATTAATCAAACATTTCGCATGCAACCGCAGCGACCTAAATCGCGGAAACTTCATTAGGCGGATTAATGAGTTACTTTAAAAATTGATTACATTTCGTGCACCGAAATTGGACATAAAATTTCTTTTTACTGCGTCGGATCGTTCCGAATCTAACAGCAATTTGCTGTACTCTTACGTAAAGGTCTACGAAATCCTCGTCGGAGTTCTCAACGATGCGACAGTTGTCGAATTCGTCGAATCGATTGTGCCCCGACTAATCTGGGCTGTCCAGGTCGCAGGATTTAGTGATTCCAATCGTTGGCGAAGGGACGAAGGAAGAGAGAAAGGTAGATAGTAATAATTCTTTTTCTCGTGGCAAATGGAAAGCGACGATATCGATCCGCGCGCAGCGACCTTTTCGACCGTAGGCGTAGAAGCGATGGCTCGCGAACTATTCGTTCGCGGATTTAGGTTTTTAGTGCGAAACGACGCGGATCTGGCTTATCGGGGTGACGTAGCCGGCCACGGCGAGCCGATAAGGCCGTTTGTTTGCTGTGCGCTCGCGAGGCGTTCCAGACTATGATAGAGATTAGCCGTTATCTCGACTACGAGCCACAAGGAAGTCTCTGTCCGTTCGTCGGTACTACGTCAATATTATTTCAATGAGCAGCCTCGTGCAAATAGCGCCGCGCAGCTTTGAAACTGCGACGCGTCCGACGATCGAGAAGTCAGGTTACCGAAGATTCAGCCCTTTGACGATTTCGCTTTTTTCCTAGTCCCGATCGCGACTCGTTGCGCGGCGTTCCAGATTTCCATCGCGCGTGCGTTCGTGGGACGAAACGTGCAATTATTGTGCACACCGTCTTGCAAATACCTGCGTCTCTGGAGCTATTGAAGCGCGAGATCAAAGGGTCGACGGGAATGGTCCTTTCCCAGGAAGTCCAGCTTCGGAGTTAAAGCGCGTGCGTTACCGGCACTTCGCCTATCCTCTCGGTATCCGCGTAACACATCGAAGCTCGGCATGCTTTAGACTTGACACGGGCTTCAACTCCGGAGTTCACCTTCTCGGAGATCCACTACAATAAACTGCTCTTCCTCAAAGCCTCGGCTTTAGATTCCGTCAGTCCCCGTCCCCCGCGGAAGCTGAGACGACAGCTAAGACGGCACCGTCGTGGCGTCCCGTGAACTTTGACTCGCGAGGCGCGCTCCGGGTCGAAAGAGTTTCTCGCTGGAAAATCGAGATGCCGGCGATGCGATGGTCCAACGAACCGAGGAGAGAAGGGCCTTCATTCACGGCCAGTCGGAACGGAACGCGCGTCCGCGTTCCTTTCGCCGTGAGACTTAAATTATTAATGCCTGGTTGCTGCTTTGGACACTCATGCAACATTTATGGGAAGCGACGGTTCGAGGAAACAGCGGCTGAGAGATTCGCCGATTCGCCGTGAGCGAATTCGCTTGACCTTTATAATAAAAGCGAGCCCGAAATAAATCTAGTAGCGGATTCAGCAAGCGATACTCATTACGGTTCGACGACGTACGCTTCCTCCTGTTTGTTCGCTCTTTCCATAAACGAGGCAACGCGTTCCCAGCAATATCCTGACGAAGACGGATTCGCTACCACGATTCCCTTTTCTAAGCGATGCCAGGCCTGTAATAAGGGGAGGGGCTCGGCGAAGTCATGTTGACATAAGCTGGTACTTTTGCGATAGTGTTACAGATATTTTCTTATAAGCTTGAGTAGAATGATAAAGCTTGTGTTTGCAATGCCTATGTGTTTAGAAGTCTTCGTGTTCACAGAAGATACCGTCGTGGAGGTTTTGCTATTAGAAAACTACAAGACGAAAATCTAACCTTGAACGGCCTGTTGAGTTGAACCGAAGTATAGGCATAGTTTCAGTTCGTGAAATTACTTCAGGTATCACACCTTAACGGTTCCTACGCTTATTCTAGGACACCCCTATTATAATTGAAGGTCTAAAGTCTAAAGCATAGGTATCCAACCTTTCATTCATCATCAACCCATTTTTCATTAAGCGATGACATAAATAAGACATAATTATGAAGCAGGGAATAGAATGTTGTTAATGGTTTATGGTTTTTTGAAGCCTCATATCCAAATATCTGGAGTTAGTTACGGCTTACAGGTCGCAGATTGGACAAGCCTGATCTAAAATGAGACATACGTAGATTCAGAAAACACATCACTGTGATCAACAATCCATTAACATAATTACAAGATCTAGATATTGGATCGGAGAATCTAAAATTACTTCTGTAATGATCAACTTGAAAAAACATGGAATTTTGGATTGAATGTGAACAGCACTTTAAGATGTATAAATAACAAGAGCACAGGACAGTCGATTCGATTATTAATAATTCTTAATATAAATAGTACATTAGCGATTTTTCTACGGTTCTATAGTGTGAGGATTTCCAATTCACAGATACAAAATCATAGTTGTGATATCTAGGAGGAGTGTATATAAAATGTCATTGCCATTAGAATGGAATTTTTGATAAAGGAATGTGAAGATCGAAGAAGGCTGTAAAAGAACAGGGAATGGAGATCGTAAAAACGTATTGTGTTGAAATAATATAAAGTTAAAGAATCTTTAAAAGATTAGTTTTATTTAACAAGTATGTCACTATAAATGTTGACAACGAAATTTTTGTACAACACTTGAAGGTAATAATACTGACTTTATTATATTTTTTAAAAAACTGGATCAGTTACTTAAAAGAATAAAATGTATGGTTGAGTAAAAAACGTTGTTATGCTCGTAGCAGTATGATGAATGGTATGATAAACAGAGTCAAACGCTTTTTTTAAGGCTTCTTAAAGTCATTCTACACCACATCTACGCGAGATTTGTTGTCCAGAGCATGTGCTAGATAGCTACTGAATTAGTTAATTAGTATTGATCTGCCAGTAACAAACCCATATCGGAAAAATGGAAGCGAAACAAAAGTGGAAAGTGAAACAATTAATCATTGGAAACAAATAGCGTAACTAATAAGCAGAATGTGAGTTGACGTTAATCCGAAACCGACTCGTTACCAGAGGTTGGACGATCGATCAAACATTGCCCATAAAAAATGGGAATATCGCGAACGTCGATCCAGCAATTTGTTCCAAAGTCACAGTTTCGCGCAGTGGTCGGTTGCCATTGGCATCGATAAATCGGCGCGATGGACAGATTCGTTTAATTGAATCGAGCGCGAAGCCCGCGGTTGATATTTCGACAGGAGTCGTGCGTCGCCTCATTTGTTTCCGGAGTTTTTCAATTTCCTTCTCGAGTTGAACTCGTCTCGACGCGACCATCGCATCGGCTTAATACGTTTTCACGGACTCTTGATGAATATCAATCTCCCGTTGAACGTGCGCGGCTGCGAGAGAGACGAGGGTGCTCTCGGGCAACGCGTGAAGAGCGTCGAGTGTCCTCGATTCGATATTTTCCCGAATTACACTTGATTCGGCGCGGAGTTGCTCGAAGTCGTTTAACAGAATCGACGCGACAGTTCGATCTTTCTGTCGAAAACAAAGCTCCGACCGTTCGTTATCGTTCAGCGGCGTGAACACTTGTCGCGTCTACTCGAGAAATTTCGCGTTCAGTTCGAGGAGAGCCAGGCGTCGTCGAGCGTCGCGAACGGCTCGACTTTTTGCAGTCAGAGGCGTGTGTTTACGTTACGGGGGCGTCTGGTTGCATGCATCCGAAGACAGCGTTTACAACGATGCCATTCACGCTCGACTTCGACGCATCCGCCGCGCGTTATCGAGTATTCCGTGCGAGAGGACTGCGCGTTCCACGTGTTACTTTCGATAATTGGTATTATTATCGACTAGACGTTTCGTTTCGCGGCTCGCGCCTCCGTCATCCGATCCTCCCATTGTTCGTTCTCACGTTTCGCCAAACCGTCGGCTTCTCGGGAGGCTCGTACTCATCGGCGGAAAACGCGATCGGGGAGCTGAAAGAAGTCACCCGCGGTGTCATTTAATTAAAGCCGCGCGGGCGATGTTCAAAAATTTAATTTAAAAACTCATTTCGATGCGGCGACCGTCCTTTCTGACGCTGCAATCCTCAGATTAGCGCTTCTGTTTCTGCTTGCCCGGCCGACCGGCTCACAGTGGCGCGTTTCGGGAAAAAGTGTGAAAAAATTATTTTATGCCTCATTATTACGTATTTCGACCTGGGGATGCAAAATATATTGTTATTTTTCTTGTAAACTGAAAAGCAAAAGTAATATGGAACAATATATTGTGAATTTTTAAGAAGCCAGCATATAAAACATTACGCATGGTACATGGTAATATTTTCTTTGAATTTTAGGCATAGAATTCGAAATGCACTGAATCTAAGAACTAAAAAAATTATAATGATAACAACAGACTTACAATAATTACATAAACAATGCGTAATCTTCCGCATCTATATCCGTATCTGTATCCGCGTGCGTCTCCATATCCGTATCTGTATCCGTGTCCGTATTCATATCCGTATCTTTTGTTATAGATAATAATTCTTTCACTTGTTCTGGAATTTCTTTCACTTGTTTTTTTGGATATCCATATTTCGCTACTAAGAAGGGATCAGACGATGTAAGTAGACGGTAAAAAAGATCCCTATTTGAATGGGTTAAAGATTTCTTCTGTGTGTGGTTGTCTCGATAATTTCTGATATTTTTGTTACGGCATTCTAATGCCTCTTCAGAAAATTCCCGATCGGAAGGGTAAAATGCTCCACAATTTGTGCACCATGCATTAAAAGTTTATGCACACTTACTGGCTTGTAAAACCAACTGTAATGCTTTACATATAGTTCAGCAGTTTTTCGGCAATAGTTTTGGAATACTGTCTTATTAATAGGATAATAACTATTAATAACCTTTAGTATTATTGAGAACCGAGTAATAAGTTCTTCGTTAACCCCGGTTATACTTGCTGCTAATTGAGGATTATCGAATATACGCCTGGCAGTATTACCGTCATTGGTATTTTCGTAGGATTGTCTTACACGGTCGACTTTCAGTCCCATTTCCGCCCAAAATCTCTCCTGTATTATTTTTTTGCGCTGTTGTAATAAATTATAGTTTCCAAGTAATTAATTATTAATTATCTCTTTCCTTCACACAGCATTTTGAAATGGTCGTGCATTTAATGGGAACGGTTTGCTGCGCGGTTACCACTTCATTGCAATGATTTTCGGGACCGAACACAAAAAGTAGCACTTACTAGCAGCTAATTTTTTTTTTATTCGATAGTACACATTCATACCTTTCAAAAAACATAATTGCCAAAGCAGAACACTTTGGAACATTTTTGATAGTGAATATTAAACATAAAATTTTCACAAATGTCACGTGCTTACTTAAAACAGTTGTAGAAAATGTTAAAATTAACAAAAAAAGGTTCAGATAAATCTTATTCTTTTCGTCTTGAAATACACTATATTCCTGTGTAAAACTTAGATATATTTCACTCCTTCATCCGACAACAACAAAGGAAATAAAATGCTCGCTGAAGTGGGTCGAAAAGATGGTTAAGCTTTAACCATGTATAAAGCAGTCTGTAGTGTTTCTAAAAACAAAAGAAGCATCGGTCATTAAAATAGACATATATGGGAAGATTTTCCTGCATTTACATTTCCATTATCTGTCAAGTCGAAAATTGAATTTTTTCACACTTTTTCCCGAAACGCGCCACTGTGCGGCTCCTCTATTTTTCATTAACTCGCGCATAAATTCCTGCGAGCCATCGCCCCGCAGCAATTTTCCGCTCGCGTTCCCGTCCAGACGTTTATCCAACGTCGTTGCGGTCGTACCTCGAATCGAGCGGAAAAATTTGCTCGAGTCGCGGCGTTAATTGCCAACCGATTGCGATAAAGCCCGCGGACAAAAATTGCCAAGACTCTCCCCCGAGGACGGTGAAGTTTGACTGACCCGGCGGGAGATGGCCCGGCGGATAGGAGCCGCGCGTTCTGAAGATTTTCTATCCGGCGAAAGGAAGTCCGCGATTATCGGGGGAGAGACAATAAGGAAGATGTCAAGGGGATGGACAGAAGACGAGGGAGAGTCAACAACAACGGTCCTGTCCTCCCTTGGACGGAAATCGGAGAATCGGCGGCCAAGGAGAAGAGAGAGAGGACATAATGGCGCAAAGCTGGCGGCCGTGTATCGCGACGGGCCATCTTTGCTCTTTGTCTCGGTGACCTCTCTCCGGCGCAGATTGCTTTTGGGTATTATACGAGAGACGTGGGCATAATACTACGGCGCTACCTGGCCGTTGCCCGTGCGCTACCACTATTCCCGCACTAACGGTATACCGGCGTGTAACGGCCGAGTGGTTTATGGCGGCCCCGCTAAAACGGCCAAACTAAGTTCCCTCTATTCGCGCGCCGGCCGGTTCTCCTATTCGCTAACGAGGCCCGCATGGAAGTCAGATCGCGATTTGATGCGCGGCCGACCGAAAAAAGACGCGCGGCGCCGCGCCGGATCCATCGCTCCGTGGATCATTCTGGGTCCCGACGATTCCGCCGTGAGGTCACGACTTAATTATTCACGCTCGCTTCGCCGTATTTTATCGACAGAAGTTGCCGGACGCGTTAGCCTCGCGGAGAACTTGAACGCCCCCGAGTTCTTACGGAATAATACATGGTTGGGCAATGAGAACGATGATGGGACAAATTTCGGCCGTTATGTGATGAATAGGTCAGACTCCGCGCTGCAAATTTTTGTTATATCTTTCTTTTTATTTATTTATTCAGCGGGACAAAGCCCTTTAATCTACATTCGTAAAGTTAATTAATTAGCAGACGTCAAAGTATAATAAACGGGAAATTTGTCGCTTGAAGATAGTGGGAGACGTGAAATAATTAATTCTGTTATTTAAATCACTAAAGATACGTCTTCACGAACTTTTGCACTCACCTAATACAACTCTATAGGATTAGATTATGAAAAACTATTATAAGACCACGTTGAAATAATTTTTTATCGTTATTTTTTTATATTTATAGCTTTTTTATTCTTTTTCAATTGGTATTTGTATTTTGCAATGCATTTTAGATGAAAATTAGTTCCTCGTCCGATCAAAAATTAATTCCTATGTATTTTAGATGATCAAAAACATAAGTTCTCAATCATTTGTTATTCTATAGCTTGTAAATAATTCAATTATACTTATTTTCAACTTCTAAAAATCTTTTCTTGAAAACAAATCATAAATTTATCTTTCAATAATAAAAAAATTCTATGGTTTAGGATTTTATCAGGTTAAAAAAAAAATATTACGTCTGGAAGGTCCCTAAAATAGTTCCTTAACGGTAGTAAGAGTTCTTAATATTTATAAACTGCGAATCGTCAACAGAATATTTAAAGCGAGCACGATTTGCGCCGGGGAGAGACGTCCTGCGCGAATTCTCGTCTAGGCAAATCGAGCTCCTTTGGGAGCAGGCTTGACAAGATTCCTCGCAGTTGCATAAGGCTTCCTGAGGTGTCGGCTGATAAAGCGAGCACTGTATTGGAGATGCTGATATTGATATTGGTACTGATATTCCGTCAGTGCCTCTTTGAATATCTGATGAAGCTAGTTGCAATGCCAGAGAAACGTCTCGGTCAGGTGCACGCTGATAACTTTGTTTGATGAGGAGAATACAGCTGCTTGGACTATATTCGTGCACGGACTATATTCGAGTCTCTCTAACGCTTTGGCGAAACGACATTATAAAACCACGATGATTACAATGGTGCAATTTTGGTGAGTCGCACGCAACTTGAAGTGCATCTAACTCCAAAGGATTATAATTTTATTAGCAAAAAGGCTAATGCGGTGCGGCTGTCCTGTAATTACAATAAATTCGGGGAATTAGTCGCTGGTGCATACAACCCAAAACCTCGGCTAATTTTAATCGTGACGACTATCGAATAGCTGGTCTAAAGTTTGAAAGTCTAAAGTAGTGTCATTCCGAGTCGTGGAATGCTCAAGTTCCTCATCAGTGAACTTTGAATTCAAACTGTCTCAAGAAGCTGCAGAAATGCGATACTCTTTTTACGTCTAAGAAATCTCTAGCGGGATTTGAGAAGAAGGCAATCCTTAGGGGATTAAGCTTAGATTCCCAAGTAACTCGAGGTGGAATCTGAACACGGGAAATAGGTGAAATATGAATATTTCTATGGCAGAGGGTTCTCGGCTATTTTTAGCGACAGGTCGTAATATTTACATTGCGTAAAATGCATTTAAACAGCATAATTATTCAGTAACAGAAATAAATTTAATGATAATTGACGGTTTCCTAAAAAACGAGATTCGTATGAAAAAAATTCGTCGCTGTTAAACCCGGCTTTGAAGGAACGAGCGTGAAGTAACACAGCTGAATTATGCATGCAGATATCGAATTATGCTTGAAGCCCGCGTGTAAAAGTCACAGTGTAACGTTTTTAAAATTCTGGTAGTATTTCAGGAATGTGAATGAACTTTAAAAAAAAAAAGTTGAACAGCGAACACGAACAGTTAGATCGGCAATCTATCTGCGGACACGACGATCGATTGATCCGTTCGGGAGATTGAATGCAATAATTCACGTGTAAATGATCGAATGAAAGAATTTCGCGACTTTCACATCGGGGATCAGCGACGGATACGTCCGAAGTACTGTCCCAGGCTCCTCTGGAATTCAGGTTAGGTGATAATGGCGGCAGGGAGGGTACCAGGAGAGCAGTTCCCGTTCCAGGCGAGCCACCGCGAACCTTGGCTGTTCCGCGGCGAGGTCATTGTCTCGACTCCGGGGCCTTGGTAATGAACACTCCGCCGGTTCTGCCATTAGAAAACGGCCTCGGTCGTCGGCCGCAGGAGGCATTAGACGCCCATGGCGAACGAGACACGGCGAACGTGGTCAAGTTCGCGTCGCGGCCTCGATCGTCGCGTTTCTAACTCGAACGGCCGTTAGAACCGGAATAGACCGGCTCGGAGGCCTTGGACGCGCTTGGAAAAGACGGCCAAGATCAACTGAAAGTACGAGTAGTCGCGTCTAACAGACAACCGACTTTGTTTCGCTTTCTCCTTCCTGGTTTTGAGTGCCTTTGACATTAAATGAGCGTTCTTCAGGAAGAATCCGCCGCTTCAGCTATCCAGAAGTCCTCTTCGAGGCGTTGCATTTACTCTTCAACTTCTTGTGTCGCTTCTTCGGATTCTTTGCCCGCGTCTCGTGAAACAGAATAGGACAAGGTCGCGTTGCAATGTTTTTCTCGCACCGTTTGTGGCCACTGCTCAATTTATTCTAATTTATTAAGCATTCTTAGGCTAGTTTCGTTGCAATGAGTGGACGTGTCTAATTATGAGATGCGTTGGTGCCATTGTCTATTATTTTTTTTGTGTTTTATTATGCCGTTGAATTGAAGGAACGTAGGTATGTAAATATGCAAGT
Source organism: Perdita meconis (assembly GCA_030770465.2). Lineage (NCBI taxonomy): Eukaryota > Metazoa > Arthropoda > Insecta > Hymenoptera > Andrenidae > Perdita > Perdita meconis. Next base: position 8,133,300 of record JASKOS020000004.1, read on the forward strand.
TTTGACTACTTGCTATATTTTTACAAATAAGGCTTAGATTAGGAAACAACTAATTATTGTATTTGACGAGATTATTAAATAAGTTTCATAATTTTTTTTTTTTGTAACGAATATTAATGAGATTTACGTAACAATTTCAATAATATAATCTACAATGTAGTTTAATTAAGCGATGACCAAGAATGGTACAGGGTGTATAAAAATTACATGCCATGACCATCACAGCAGGAATCTGTATCCTCAGTTTAATGGAAAATGACGTAAGAAAGCAGTCACACAAGGACTAACTTTGCGAAAAGAACCATGGGTTACAATTCAATCATTTCTTTAGAAAATGGTGTTCAAGTTTCTCAAATGTTAAACCTCTGAGGAGTAGTCAATGAAATAGTATAATTCAAAATGTTGAGTCTACGGTTTAGTTTATTTATTTACTTAACATCAAGATTAAAGTCAATTTTGCGGCAGGTTTCTGACATCCCTTTTTACTAAATCGTATAAAATCGCAACATTTTGACACACCTTGTACATCGAAAATATAATTGTACCGTTTTTGTACACGTAATGGCCACAACTAGCGCGCAGTACAATCATTTTTGGCCAGTGAGTGTTCTCATGGAGAATAAATCACACAGAAGTTGTACAATTATTATATATGGTAATCCACGTCAATATTATTATCTGTAGAGAAAAAGGAATTAAAGTAAAGTTGTATCATGAGTCATTTGCATGCCTTCAAGAAGGGTATGAGGTGAGTCAAGCGGATAGTTTTTTTATGGAAATACTTTGGAGAATGTTAATTCTTCTTTAGGTGATCCTTAATTCATTTGACCCATCTTATATTTCTCTGAAAATTATGGCACTAATTTTTTTCAATTTTGCTTTCTACGGATAATAATATTGGCATATATTGAGAAGATAAATAGTATCAGGGGATCCATCCTTCAAACCTTAATTAGTTTTTTTTTCTGAAAAGTAGATAATAACGGAACGTAGAAATGAAAATACTGTAAAAGCAATTTCACTAACTAAAAATACCGGAATGAAGAAGCAACGATATAAGAGAAAGTTCTTAGCGAATTATTTTGAAAACGACGTTAAAAATGCATTAATCGCAAAAATTTGCCCGCAAATAAAAAGATAAGTGTATTGAGGAAGAAAAGAAGAGTAAAAAAAAAGATTAGAAAAAATAGATAAAAATAAAAAAGTTAAAGTTATAAAATCAGAAGAAAAAATAAGAAGAAAGTACAAAAAAAATCTGCTACCGTGAAAAAAAGTAAACAAATTTTGGTAATTTTATTATTTGCGAATATTGTATTATTTGTGCAATAATAAATATACTCAATGACTTAAAAGTTATAATTCTAACTGAAGTGTTTCGTATTATGTACTTTTATAAGTTGTCATAAATGAAATAATAGCTGGACGAAAATATATTATTATAATTTCTCAAGTAATTACGTTTAAAACAGTTCAATCTACAGTGTTTTAATTATTTGTGTATTTCGGATTACATTGACGTATTTTTCGCGTTTGCGTAGGTATTTTTTTTTTATGTCATGTTTGATTGAAGATACGGAAATCCTTAAATTGGTCACAAACTGTACATCTATCATACTTTTTGCCGCAACAAGTAATTGTTTTTGACGACGGGAAAGATATTTTTCAGATTCTCCACAACCGGTTACCCGACGCGTCGATTGAATAATGTTCGCCGGTTTTCAGAAGTTTTTCCCTCGCGCATAAAGTAGCAAAACATTTTAGTCGAACGCATACAGGACGTTCCATGGACCATGGCTGGGATTGTAACTCCGACTTCAACCGACTGAGGTAATGAAAGTGTTTTTCGTAAATATTTAATGAATTCCCCGTTCCCTTTACGGTCCGTTCGCTCGTGCGGCATCACGAAACGGTCTCAAAGCGATAGCTTTGAGTTTGATTACAAATGCAAAAGGTTTCACGAACTTCGGGGGCAAAAGTTCGCGTCGAAAAGGGCAACATTCGGAAAGACTGGAAGGCGGAATTTATTTCCGACTTTGCGGCCCGCGCGGAGAGCAATTAGTTGGAAATGGAAATTCGGGTTTGGCGCGAAAACTCGATTTAAATCTCGCGGACCCGCGAATTTTATTTTCGCGCGACGGATAAGTCGGCCTTTGAAACGTCGAAATGAATAATTACGTTCTCACAGTAATGGTAATGGGAACAAGCCGGCCCGCTATTTCCGTCCGTTTGTTTACCTCTTTATTTCTGACTGCAAACCGGTCGGTTGGCCGAACGTTTCTCTGCGTTTTAAAATTCAAAGCCAGCCACGGACTGCCGGTCTTTTGTTCCACCGCCTTATCTAGTCGCTTCGCGAGTTGCTTCTTCGCTAGCTTCCCGAAACTCGGTTAAATTCAAAGAAAAAGCGCCGGTTAATTGAACAGCGTAAAGAAAATTGGATGAATTCTAACGTACTGATCGAGTTCTAACCGGAAGTCCTCGATATCTCAAATTTGGTTAAAAGATAAAAAAACATTTGACAAAAAAAAAATTTTTCTGGGCACAGACTAGGTGTTTATAAAAAAAAATAGTGTGGACCCTGCAAAGTTAAATATAAATATTTACGTAAATATTTGCGCTTGTAAATATTTTCACACCGTTTTAGAAATACTCTGTATATATCTAATTTTTACCGGTTTTTCGATGCTGTTATGATCTCGATGAGCGGCTTCTATTTTTTAATTTGTAGTCGGACCTGATTTTTCGAACGTTTCTTTGTCCTCGGAAATTCGTGCAGAGTGGAATTTAAATTGATGGAGACAGGTTAATGCGGGATGTCAGAAAAATGAAGCTGGATTAATTAAACGACGTTGAACGGCATCCAGACTCGGTTCTTTTTCGTTTGACGGAAAGAAATGTTGGAACGTTCATGAATTGGTGAAAGAATGGACCCTCCATATTTCACGCGTCATAGGGACAGAACGAACGTGACCGGAAGCCGATACCGAGGGTGAGAAAAATGAAAGGGTCGCTGACAGAATGTACAGGGATTTCTATAACGTGGAATATCTCCAATATTTCCTTAAAAAAAAAAAAAAAGAAAGTTCGACTGTCCTTGACTTTGGAACGAAATTCAAAGCTTGTTTAATCAACTGAAAACTTTACTCATTATCAATATTTTACTCTGTTTATTCTACTCGCCCATATTTAGATCGAATACACAATAATTATGTCACGAAAAAAAAAATCACGAGAGGGTTTCAATATTTACTAATTATTTTATTTGTTATTATAAATTTACAACGTTACAACATCGTATATAATTAAAAAAACGAAGATAATTAAATTATATTATCTGTGCAAAATTATATCATGAATGGCGTTCATTTTCCGATACGCACAAATGTGCCTTTTTTAAGGCGTTTTTATGACTCCTCATACGATGTTTCCGCTACGACTGCTCCGATTTCGGTTTGAATATTATCCTATAATTTTTAAACTGTTTGAGGTTCTTTAACATACGTCTTTCGAGATAGTACCAAGAAAAAGAATCTGAAGATCAGGAGAATGCGGTAGCTGGCTCATGTCGAAAGGGCGGGGAAGTTACACAGTTGAATTTCAAATTATTAAAAAATCATAAAATTTTACACTTTGTGATCGCTGTTCCGCTGTAAATCTTCGCATAATTTTATTTTAAAAAATTAATTGAAGAAAAGTTACTAAGACTTTTGTTTGAGGTGCAAACGTACCTTTATGGTGGAGCTGCTGCTGACTCTCTCCACTACTACGGCTTTTATATGTATATGCCTCTCTATCATGTGCGTTCCACGATTAAAAAGCACGTGTTTCCTTTTTATTTTTTAATATATCAGTTGTATTGTTATTAGTTTAAACAATACCTGTATTGTCATTGAAATATATAACCAATAACTTTGGACCCTTTTGTTTGGTCCAGCCTGTAGAATAATACAGTTAAATAAAATTTGTTTAAACGACACTGCAATTCCGAGAAAATTGAGTTTGAAAAAATTGTTAAGTACGTCTACATTTAGACAAAGTAAACTTCACTATTACTTACATTTGTAAACAGTATTAGTTAGGATATTCATTTTAGATGTGAAATTGTACATTTACTTTAGTGGAAATTTATTTAAGTAATTGTTCTTGATGTTGTAGGCAAATGTTTGCTCGGCGAACTGATGAAACGTAAACATAAGATAATAAAAAGAATATTAAAATAATGAAAAATTATAATAATAAAAAACATGGCATTCCATTAAAACAATAAAGATGACCTTGAAATTTCTATGCTTCCACTCACCCGAAAAATGTTTGTATCATAATATATCTTCTTGACTATGAAACTTTTGTATGTAACATTTTTTCATATCATTCCAAATATCGGAAATATTCAAGGCGGACATAGTGATTGCTCTACCACGTGCAATATGTAAATTGATGTACCATTAAATTACATAGCAGTGTTAACAAAATGTTGCACGTAGCCACCCTCATCCTAAGGGATGGAACGTGGCCCGCAAAAAGAACGATCGACATCTACATAGCATGCAAGAACAGTCACAATTATTAATCTTCGCAGACACGAAATAGCATCCCCGGACTCTAATTGGTATTCAAAGTTCAGCACCGTTTGCAGCCGCCTAGGCAGTTAGACGGTTACATAATACGCGTTCGGAACCGGTGTGCGAGCGAGCGTTACGACCACGTTGCGCAACTAAGCCGGAATAATAAGGATTCTTGATCGTTCTAACGAGCCTAGCTGCGAGCGACCGTCTGCGACCCTGCCATTAGAAAGCAAAAGTTAAGGCCGCCGGCTCATTCTAGTCAATCAAGATTATTTCCTCCCGAGACGGCCTTGATTCTGTTTTCTGTGCCGGTCTATTGCCGCGAAGCCGCCGCCTAGTCGATGCTCTCGCGTACCGCGACCTTTTCTCTCGACGACACCGCGGAAGCCGTCGACAATGCGCGTCCTCCCTCGTTCCCCCGTCGCGCGTCACTCGTGCCACGGTGTCTTACTTTCGCGAGCATCTAATTACATTAACGAGAACCGGGTTTGCTGATCCGATGGAATTGGCTCTTACTCCCCCACTCCGAGTTCTCTTCGGACAACAGGTCAATTATTTAATTGCCGGTGACGAGATCGTGATTCCGATTAGAAAGGACGATCAAAGTCTCGGGTTCCACGACTGCCTAGCAGCAGAGTTGGGCAGAAGTCGACTAACGTTTTTAGTTTGATTAATTGATTAATACTCTATGCTCCTACTAGAGTCCCTTTGACCATCTCTCACTTTTTATCCTTAAGGCTAAGTTAAACCCTTTGACCCTGTTAACCGTATATGCAGAATGGTTAATGGTTTTAGTAGTGATTTGGAATTATTTTTGGACTCAATATACTCTTTCAAGTTACAAATCCACAAAGTTATGTATATTCATCTTCTTTAATTCAAGTATTATGTTCTCGATGTAGATCTTATTTTTCATTCCTCCTTGTGTACGCTAACGGGAAATCTTTCCCGTGAAAATTAAATAAATACTAAATGATTACAAAAAATTAATCTCCAAAAAATCGGCAATTGATTTAATCTGTTCATGAAATTAATCGTCAATTACTCAATGAACAGTTGAAATTGAAATGTATTTAATCATTAATGGCAATTAATAACTACAATAGGAATTTAATTGTCGGTAACGATTAAAATACGAATCTAACTGTACATATACATATATATTTATTTTATTGTTTACTTTTTAGTATTACAAGGGGTACAATGTGTCTTACATATCTCTTATATTTTGTTATATTTACAAGTTTTAATAGTTTTTACAAACGCGTGTTGGTTTACTATGTCATGTTTACTGTTCATTTACTAAGTTTCCTGAATTAAATTTATCCCCTAGTTTTTCCTTGGATCCTCATTCCAGAATATGTTCCCACTTTTTCCCCCCTTTATACTGTTTCTCTCTTTTTTAGTATTTTCTTCATCCACATAATACTCTTCTCCCGATTCGTCAAGTATTATGTTTAGGTTTTTTCCAACTTTCTCTATGTTGTTGCAATAATAATCTAACAGTTAATTGCAATTAACCATGGAAGGAGGAATTTAGTTGTTAATCCTTGATTAAATTTTTGCCCAAGTCTGCTTAGTACCCGCGTAGCCAAGGTCCGTCCAAATCCGACCGTCTGGAACCTCTAACGGTATCGCCGAAAAGCACACAGACCATATTCTGTTACTAATCTTCGCCGCCTACTAACAAAAACCGTGGACTCTAGTTAAGCCGCAATTTGTCTGCGACAACGACCAGCCTTTCTCCGTCGCTACAGCTTGCGCCAACCTTACGCCGAACGAACCGATTCTCGGTGCTTCGACGGAGAACGATCGTTCAAATGGCTCACGTAACGACGTGCTAATCGTATCCTTGAATGGCGGCGGTCCTCGAGTTTCGCATGGAAATCTACAAACGTTCCCCGGCCGAAAGGATCCTCGCGCAGCCTTGACGGTTAGAACGCTATCGTCTAATTGCGAGTGTCCTCGAGAATCGCTTGACCGTCTGCAACCTCTAACGGTGTGCGCAAAAAACTAGTCGTTAAACAAAGATCTTTATCCTTGGGCGTCTAGCAAGTCGACGATGGAAGGAAGCGAAACTCTCGAGGAGCTGCTAATGCGATCGCGATAGACGCGATCCACGAGATACGTACACCCACGACTTTTCGGCTGTCTATCTACGATTGATCTTCGTTCCAGCAAAACGTTCCATCAGGCTTTTTATGTGTTATTCGAAAACAGGGTGTTACTTGTTATTCGTGACAAATTGAGGGCAGATGGTCGAGCATTTTGAATCGGTATTTTTAATACACACGGCCGTGGCCTATCGAAAGGTTGGATTGCATTATCCAGTGGCGAAGACTAGAAATAGGAATTGCATTTTCGCGCTGCTCTTTATAGTGTACCTATTAATACAGATATTTATTGAATCTCTACTACGAGTACATTGCACTTGACGCGATAAAAAAAGTTGACTGGCGTCAAAGTTCAAACCTATCCGAACCAGTATGTAGATCTGCGTTTCACACTGTACATTAAACAATTTTATTTATTAACTTCCCGATTTATAGGGAAGTTATTGTATTTTATTTATTTATTGACGGCAATAACCCTTTAGTGTACACAGGAAATTTTAATACAAAATGAATATTCTAACCATGAACAACAGAGGTGGCTACATTAAGTCTGTGCGATTTAAACAGTTTGTGTAAAGCATTGAGTGAGATATTAAATAAATCAACATCATTTATGTGGGAGTTGGCTTCGTTCGTAGCTCTGTTAATTGGATCGACAGACGTAGATCTGTACGTAGGTAATTTACAATAGAATACCTACTTTGCTATGTCTGAAGTACCTTTGAGGCATTTATTTATTTTATTTAACGGGGTAGAACCCTTTGGGACAATCAAAACAATACAGTTCATTATTTTAATACTACAGTTCATTATTTTAATACTACAGTTCATTAATTTCAAAAACACGAGTAGAGGATTTTGAAGATGGTAACATTTTTAAAATTAAAAGCTGTTCTCATAAGATCAAAAGCTCTAAACGCCGTTAGGGTTATTCGTTCAAAATGCTCAGCAAACAAAAGATTTGCAGTAAACGTTATTCCAAGATCTCGGAATAACAGGATATAGTACAGGGTGGTGCAAAAGTCGCGAAAAGATTTGAAATATCTGTAATTTTTTTAAATATAGCTTTTTTCTTTTTTTTCTTACCAGAATTTTTTAAACACATCCGGGAGATTTAGTATGAAATTATAGAATTTAATGTTGAAAATCATTGCTCACTAAACCAGACTCAAAGAGTCTATCGCCGTTATTTTAATGTATGAAATCCGCTATTTGAATTGCATAACGCCGCATTTAGATGTTAAACGTGTTGCAGTGAAAATCATCTTCAAAATCCGTAATCAGTGGAATAATTCTGTTCTAGCGTTAACCTCTCGCAACTTAGTTACTTGCTCAAGGATTCCTCCACGATTTGAAAGCCCGTCTGTATTTGCTAAATGTCTGGAAAGGCACCCGTAACCAAGGACAGCCAATAGGAACGCTTTGAAAGTGGAATGACTGCGATTTACCGGAGGTGGACGATCGTTGGCGAGACCGTGGGCCGCGGGTGCAAGTATTTTCGTGGGTGTAACGTAAACAGCGGTCGGTAGACTAAGCAATCGCGTCTAATCGCGCGACCTCGTGAGCCCATAATTCATGTCGTTTCGAGGGAACATTATCGCGGACCCGTTTCCGCGAACAACGGAAACGCGTTTCTAGCCGCGATAACGAGCCGACGAAATGGAGCTCCTTTGGTCGCGAAAACAGATCGACGAGCAACGTCCCTGTTATTTCCATGGCTCGATCGTTCGTCGAAACTTCGCCTTCGGTGCAACGTCGACGGGTGCCTCGTGAGTCACGAGGAACGTGAGTCAATCTATTTTTTCCTGGACTTCGCTCATTGTTCGCGGCGTTCGACGTCCGCCGCGAGAAATTAAGCCACTTAAGGCGGCGATTGGCTGAATCCAGGCCATCGAATTTACGATTCTCGTGAAATCACGCGCGAACCGGGCGTTAATATTTGATACTTTCTTAGGTATGTGGGACGATGAAATAGAACGTCCACGCCGAAATGTCGTAAGATTTCCTGGGGACTTTCGAACGGAATTGGAAGACGATGTTCCAGCAAACGTCGGCCTCTTAAACCGGGCTTAATATCGGTAGCAGCCGTGGAGTGCGCGATGGAGCGCAAAAAGGAATCGTACGAGACCTCGTGGAACGAGGAAATCTTCAGAACGGTTAGCACCTAAGTTCGTCTGATCGGTCACTGGAAAATTCCACTTAATTCACTTTGGCCAAAACAGGCGAGAATTTCACACTTCGCGGGCTTCCACGGCGAAACTTTAAAAGGAATAATCTGTTATCGAAACAATCAGATTTCTTGTATGCCATTGTCGATTATTAGTTTTAAACTTCCACTCATACTTTGATCTAAACTCCGTTTCAAATAAGATTGTAACTGTTCCGCGCAGCGGATCGCCATTTTACTGCCTTCTTTCACTCCGCCGATTGCTGATCACTTCCTCCGATTTGTAGATTTCGGGCATTGGTAACGACATGCATTGTTAAATCTGTGGTTGTAAGGTAAAACAACGTTTTCAATTTGGTGTTTAAAGTTTTAAACATCAATACTGTCTTACACTTATTTATGTAAACACTTGATGCATTTTTCTCTGATAAAAACATGAATTATTTTTCTAGATCTCAGTTATGGTACAAAATTAAATTTTTTGAAAATGTGACATACGTCGTTTTGCCTTACAGCCACAGAAATATCTAGGAAACACGTAAATATCCAACAGTAAGCGAAAATTGATAAGACATTAGTTGGAATCTGCGAAAATCGGTCGAAAATGAATTCACCTACAGTTAGACTTTTAGAGTTTGAAGGTACATTTTCGCATGATATTAGAAGTCATGACAATAGGACATTGAATATTTATAATACGAAATTCAATTCCATAACAACGCGATTCGCAGTTTTCACGATAACGAAAGACAACAATTTGTGTCATGGTACTAAAAGTCGCAATTTACTGTCACGTGAAAACGTAACTTTAGAGACATGTTCTTCATAAATTCAAATAAATCAGATAATGTCACTGGCACGAAATCGCAATGATCGCAGATGATCGTGACTTCGTGTCGCTCATGTGCATCGGGTTTCATTTGGAGCAGAGTTTAAGACTTTTTCTTTTAACAATTGAAGGAATCTTTATTTATTTATTTATTTGCGGGAAGGAATTCCCATTAATGTACAATGAAAGTGCATCGCAGTGCATGTATGAAAGACATAATAACCGAAAATAAAATATATAAATAAAAAGAAAAATATATATATATAAAAAGAAACAAAACAAATTATATGACACTGTAAATTTACCTTTCAAAAGAGTTAATGGAGTCACCAAATATATCTAATTCACCAGCAAATGCATTGGCGATCACGCATGTACGGTTAATTGTGCCTAAATGAGAAAATTTGGAGGTATCGTTTGTCGAAAGACAAGTTTGAGAGTTTCTTAGAGATCTTATTGACGCATGAAGATTAAACAGCTCCAGAAGTTGAGGAAATTTGATGTAACCATTGAAGATTCATCAACTCTGAAAATGTTCTTCTACTTTATAAAGTTATGAGTTTAAGTCTCTTCATGATAGGACGATAATTATTATCAGTGATTGACATTTTCTGCCCTAACTATGTTAAGAAATTAAGAAATTAATATATATTAAGAATATACATTGAAAAATTTATTAGAGGACTTAAAATATCCGTGAAGTCGATAAATTTTCCAAAAGATATAAAGGCTGCATTGTCTGCAACTCTGGCGCAGTCCCGAAATTATAGACTGACTGCGCGCATATTTTTAACCGTCAGGCGTAAACGCCATTAGATCGCGTCACGATCTATGACTCAATTCCTCCCGACTACGCTTGACTCAGCCTGGTCTGGCTAGGCACGACCTTCGTCAGTGTCACTAACCTATGTTACCGCGTAAAACGGCCAGAAAGACGGTGTCTAACGCGCTCCCGTCCAATGGTGGAACGCTTTCGTCCACAGTGAATTCGTAATGCTATTCCAAACACAGCACGAGACGGCCAGACTTCCGTTTGATATCTGTTAGCCTTGAACTAGCATCGGGAACCTTGGGGCGCGCTGTGTGCCCGTAGAGCACTTATTCTATGAATAGACGCCGTCTTACGCGCGGAATCTTCGGGCTGGAACTTGGCCTCGACGAGGATTCCTTTGCAAAATTCATCGCAAATATGCTATAGCATCGCGCATATCCGCATACAACGCGATCCTTAAAAATCATAAAATAGATCTAAAAATTGGAGGTCGTCTTATACGTTGGACGTTTCAATTTTAGCTTCTAGAAAATTGCAAGACGAGGTGAATTTTAATATGAAATAAATTCTGAAGAAGAGGAAGAAGTCTATATATAATTTTGAGAAACTGTCTAATCTTGAATTTGATTCGTGGACGAGATACACTTATTCCGATAAGGGTTTTTTTCGAGAACCGTCCACAACAAGTGAGTGAGTCTAACAAGGGACATTATCCAACCCATGGATGCCAATTTTTATGCGCTTTTAGTATAATATAGACTTCAAAAATATATTTGACACGTTTTTTTTATCGACAATCATCCATGTTGAAGGGGTGAAAATTGCCCTCAAAGTTCGGTATGAAACATATTTCATCGAATGGCTCAGGCACTATTAGAGCTAGATTAACAATTTAAATCTCAATTTTCGCATTTTTTAATGCCAATTTTTATTATAGAAACAGATTAAAGTGTTTTTTACCTTCTCAATATCATAAAATGTATGGTATCTGCAATATTTCATGTATTTTTGTGTCTATATCCATCGTTGTGTACTTTAGTACATTTAAAATCGCCATGAATGCATAAAAATTCGCTATCTAGTTATAATCCTACTGAAATACATTGATAGTCAAATAGTAAACCTTGTATTCTTCAGTTTGTAGGTTTCCAGCACTAAATTAAATAATATTAACTGGAAACACGCTTGTTTTTTAATTTAATTTTTTTATTGTAATTCTATGTTAAGTTAAAATGATGGAAAAATAATTCTAGTCATGTTAGATCAGAAACAGTGAATGAGAAGGTTGAATTAGAAAATTTGGAACGTCTTCGTGGCTTCGAGCGACTCGGCGCGTCGCCAATTTCTCTGTCGAGTCGAATGCGAGCGATTCGCAACGGACGTTAGCCGGGGTCTGTGGCCAGCGGTCAATGACGAGGATTAGACTCAAGGCCGAATTAGAGCGAGCGCGTAGTCCATTGGCGAAGTCTTGGAGCAAAAACAGAGACTATCGAGACGACACTTCAATCGTCGGAACGAAGACACTCGAGGAAATCTATTTTTGCGAGTAGCCGGTTGCATCTGGCTGCTCCGCCGAAACGCTCGACCATTAAAGTTTGAAGTTTGAGTCATAAGCGGACGAATTACGGTTTAATTTCGATGAGAATTTAACGTCGACGATAATTGGTGACCGAGGGATAAGATAACATTAATTAATAATGTTCCACGCGTTCGAAAGTACTGTTTAGTATTCGTGGACGTTCCCGATCTGAATTAAATGCCGATAGAGCGGCGAGCGGCGGGCACCGTCGATCGATGGATCGATCGAGCGGCCGGTTGCGTAACGAGAAACCGCAGGATTTCTGAATACTCGAAAGCACGCTGTTTACAGCCTACGCGATCGTGTTTATCGCGTGACTTCATTCACCCAGGCGAATGCCTCCGTTCGACTATTTTCATTCTTCGAACCGTGTTCGCGGCGTCGTGCGTTGCGGACGCACGCTCGCGCTCCTGAAACACGAATTACCCACTGGGTGGTCTGGTCGAGGGGCTGAGAGGGGCATTGAAAGAAATCACGAACAGGCGAGGCGCGATGCTTCGAACGGCTTCGTTTCCCTGGAATCGGCGCGGCGCGGCGCGGACTTGAATCCTGGAAACGCCGTTGCCGCGGCCACGGAGCCCGCGTTTCTCTTCTAACAGCCGAGTCGGTCGAAGATGTTTCCGCGCGCAGATTTTCGGCCCCTCCCTGGAGGTCCCCGTTCGCCAATTTCTCCGCGAGGCAACGCGGCAAAAAATCGCACGGTCACTCTCTCGGGAGAGAGATCTCTGGCTCGCGCGACTCGGACTCGACTCGATTCGCGCCAAAGGTGAAAGGCCCGGTATATGGGACACCGGCTGGCCCCAGAACTCGTCTACGTGGTATCCTTTTCTTGATGGTACGTCCGCGGGACGCGCTGGCAGGGGTGGCGGACGCCGGCGGTGGCAAGCGGCGAGGGGAACGGTCTTAGCCGAACCTTTTATGGGGAAGGCGAACGACCACCGAGAAATCGGAACGCGAATCGCTTGACTATGCTCGTTTTTCGGCTCGCCCGTTCGAGTATTCTAACAAAGATGGGATGGGCAACGGATCATCGCGAAGGACCGATCCCTCGTGTCCTCGATTCTTACCGCGACACCGGCTACAACCAGTTCGCAACGTTTCCGGATACGTCGCGTCGTTTAGAATCATCATTTGCGAACGCCGGGAGAACTTTTCGTGCTCAATCCTTCAGATTCGTAGAAATTACATTTCAGTCGTTTAGAAACTAAAGTGATTAACTCCACTTTTTAAACTTTTATTAATTTCATTACTAAAACTCCGACTCAAGTGTGCTGATAGTAATTTTGAACGAAACTCGAAAAGTGGAGTTGGTCATTTTGGACTGAGAACGATTCATTTGTGATTAATTTATTTATTTTACAGGAAAGAATCTCCATTAGCATACAAAATGAAAAGAGATGTAAAGTATATATAGAAACAGTGGCGGATTTACAAATCGGCTAAGTAGGCTGCAGCCTAGGGTGGCGAATTTTGGGGGCGGCAAATTTTAGTCGAAAGAAACTGAAAAAGATAGTAAAATGTTTTTTGCCTGTAACTTTTTACTTTTTTATTGACAATAAGCGCATAGATTTCGTCCTAAAATAAAATATTTCGTATGAATAAAATAGAAAAGAGCGACGGACGCTTAACCTAGGGGCGCCAACTCTTCCAATCCGCTCTTGCATACAGTACTTAAAACTTAAGGTTATGCAGGAAAATTTAAGTAATTTTATACATTTGCGGTAGAATCAGTTTTACCCTGAAACTCTAATTTGCATATAAGCTCATCAATAAAAAATGTATTCTGCTTTGGTCAACCGCAATACTTTAATGTTCATTTGTGTGCAAATATCTCAAATAACGCTGTGTTCACATTAATTCGCTCAATACTGTATTATATCCGTTATGCACGAACTACTACACATTTCTACGTATACTAATAAGGATTCTCTGGCGTAAAATAAATAAATCAACAAACAAAACACACTATTAATAGTTGTCGCATTTGAATTTCATGCAACTTCCTGAAAGCCGAGTGGTCCTCGAAAATCTTCCGACTTTGCAGAGTGAATTCTAACACACGAGTAAACCGTGTTTGCATAATCAAAAAAAAAAGAAACGACAAGCAACAGTTACGAAACAAGTTTCGCGTTCGGAAGAAGTTGAAACAGCGCAAGCATGAGATTCGTTGATGAATTGAAATCGGAGAAGACGAAGGAGCGTGTTTCTGGAGGGCGAACGGAGATCGCTTCCTCGTTCGGTGGGTCTCCGCTCGAGCGGATTTGCCGCGCGCGGCGACTAGCCCGTTCGCCGAGCGGCGAACCGTTCAGCATCCATGCAAAAAAGATTCCCGATGATGCCCGGACATCGTTACTAAGCCGTCGCTACGCCGGTGCGCGAGCGATCTAACAGAAAAGGAACGAAGAAACGCACACCGTAGGAGCAATGCCCCTTGGGTCAGGGTCAGTACCCTTTGGCACAAGCCACTCGAACCGCAGAGCCACGCACGTACGCGCACGCACACACCAAGAGGCTCGTTCGCCGACTCGCTCGCGTGTACAAGCGAGCGCACGCACACCTGCGCGCCTTTGGCCCGGGATAGCCGACGAACGCCCCGAAAGGATCATTTCCCTCCCCGCGCGCTGCCGTTATCTCGCGTGAATTTCGCGAAAACTTTGCTCGTTTTGACCGGGCGAGTCGCGGACGCTGGCCATCTTCCCGCCCGAGGACCGGAGGGCTTCGCCGTGCCACTTAGAACGTTCGCGCGATCTTGTTATGCAAAGAAGCGCCTAGGTTTCGTTTCGGCTTCGGCCAGCTGTAGCTCCCGCGAACGCGATCTGAAATTGTAATCGTAAACCCGCTCTGTTCCGGGTTACCGTTTTCCGCCTGTCAAAGGGACCGACGTCGTCGTGATTCAGACCTAGGCTAGACGAGCAGCAGGTAGGTTAGTTCACTTGAATAGACAACCTTGGCTAACCGGTCTAGGAAGTCTGTGTCTAGCCTGCGTCTAGCCGAGCCGAGCGTGACTTAGACTATCGCTTTTTCTATCGTTCTTGTCGAGGTCGCGACGCTTGCTGCGTCAGTGAAGGTGCTCGGAGCTCGAGAGGCCTTTGTATCTCTTCTAACCGATCTTCGGTTCTGCGTTCCTTCTTTAGAGAATAGGATCTCCTAGATACTGGAAGAAAAATATTCTTAACTTTCTTTTACGTGGAAGTCGCGTTTAGGATATAAAGTGTCCCCTAAATTTGGCCCCCGATGCTATCTCCGGCGTGAGAGAGAGAGAGCTTGTCGAGGTAAAATAGAACGCGTAGGCGAAGTGACGGCCGAAAATCTGCTGGAACTAGCTTCGTCTGGTTAACAGTTACATCATGTCACTCCCGCGAATGGTGAAGCTCGATAACGAAAATGTTTTCGCGCGTACCGTTAGCGCGATTCGATGCCTGGATAATAAGAGCTGACAGCATCGTCGCGTCGACAAAACGCGCGAGGATCTATGTGTCGCGAGTTTATCGTTTCCAGGTTCGCCCGCTCTGTACCACCTCGTTTGCGTTCCCAATTAATTATTATCGGATCGACAATTGCGGCGCATCGCACGACATGCAATTTAATATGGCTCGACACCTATTACATAATTACGATTTAAATCTAATTCCGATGTCGCTGAATGTCACCTTCGACACTGTGTTCTCTCGTGCAGGAATCGATAACAATTCGCAGCAAAACCAATGCGAAAGATTTCCTGCTGCTTGAAAGAATTTTTACAAAGGAATTGGAACGGACGCTTTTTAGTTGAAAGCTTCAATCATTCTTGCTTGGAAGAATTAAAAAGTGTAATTACAGTTTTATGCACGTCATTGAACTTAAAAAAAAGTTAAGTTGGAAACAGTAGATCTTTTTATTTAAATTTCTGCCAAACAAAAAATATATGTAACTAGGCTGCAGGTTTTTATGTGAACTGGTGCTTCGAGAATAGTGAGATTTATTTTTTTAACCCGGATGGACTCTTTTGGCCTATTTAAGTTAATCTTACATTTTATTTAAAGAAAATTTTTTTAGACAACTTTCAATTTTAGGAAACATATAAGGATGTTATTGTTAGTATTTATGTTTGTTGTCCCTTGACATTCCGTAAGAATTTCATTATTACAATTTATAGTGATGTGTTAATAATTTAAGTTATAAGTAGATTGCTGATTTAATGCATTTATGGTAATACGTATGCAAAAAAATCTGAGATTGTTAACATATGCCAAAATATACAAAATATCAAAAATATAATTCAAGTTACAATGTTTAGAAAATTGAACATACTGTCATTCAAGCTCCAATTCCTTATTTGTGCTTGTGCAAATTTGATTTTGCATAGCAATTCGCCGTTCAGTTATAATAAATCAAATTTTTAAAAGGGGGAGCAGCAGGATTAAATAATATAGCTGTAATTTTGTTTTTGCATTTTTTGTATCTTACAATAGAATCTGTGAAGATCAACCTAGATTTTTGCATGTTGGAATTCGTTATAAATGTATAAAAATTCGCAACCTAAATATCACTGTTGGAGAAAATAGATGTTTGAAATAGGATAACGGGAAATAAATGTTTGCGTTTGTTCAAATGTTTGAGAACATTGTAAATAAATAAAATTCAACTGTATAATTTAGTCATAACATACAAAAATTACAACTAAACAAAACTATTGTCACTGCTAATATACGTAATAATAAATGCTAATGATGATAGTGACAGTAATTTGGAATCTGATTCAGAATAAAAAAATAAATTATATTTATATTCTCATAAAATAATATTCTGGTAACATTAAAAGAATAAAGCTATGGCAAAAGTTGTGGGGCAATTATAACGACTTGGAGAACAGTAACTGCGCCCTTGTTTTACTTACGTCAAATGCCATAAAGTTGGTTACCGTTGTGACTCGTCTCGGTGAACGGACTTTAGATGTAACTCTTAGGTGAATAAATTGATCATCGGCCTTTTTCAAATGAAAAGTTTATCCTAATCTAGCTCATGTAATCGGCTATAAACAGCTTGTAAAATAACGCCTAACGCTGCAACAAGTTCTGGTTAAGTTTGGCATGTATTTGGTTACTTCAATTCATTGCTTTCCAATTTTTTGGGTTGTCCTGGACGTTTCTGAATCTCGAGGTCAAAATTTCGATTTGGAAACTTGAAGACCACTTTTTACATGTCCTCTAATTGCAAGATACAGAATCTTCCTCTACTCTAATGCTTTACAAATTATATGTTTAGCCTCGAAGATATTATTTTTTAATTGGAATGCGAAAAATAAACAGTGCCTAATATGTTATTTATCGGACGTCACCTTGTTTGTTACATTCACGGGGAATTATTTGAAGTTATCTCCGTTCCATATTCTGTTTTTATAATTTATTATGTTTGCATTATACAGCTCCACAGTGTATTTTATAGGTGTTCCGACAAAGCACCTCTGTCTGGTTGATTTTTTGTGATCAGTAGATGGAAGATCCTCTAGTCACCGCTAGGGGCGTCATAGTCAGAAGTCAGAACTCCGCGTATGGTATGCATGTGTGCGAATGAAGTGCATCACAGATGATCACAGAGCTTTGTTCGCACTCGGTCTCCTCACCACCTGAGCTCGCTGAACCAATAGGAGTGCCCCTCACGGATGTTTCTACTTATGCGCACTCTAGCGGTCGCTAGGAGATCTTCCATCTATTGATCACACATTTCTGAGGAAACTTGCAACACCTGTATAATACACCGTGTACAGCTTCGAATTTGGCGGGAAACAGTTTCCGTTGAAATGAGTGCTACAGTTGATTAAATGTTAGAGCCAAGAATTAATTGGTACACCTATAGTCCAGATTTTGTGAACCACGCTGTATAATTCACATAGAAATTACTCAGCTCCTGTACCTCATCGCTGGCAGTAATTTCTTAACTTGATCGAAAACTCGTTCCAGAAAAATTTCTTCTCTCAATATTATCTTACCCCTTTTCTCCTCGTTTATCCCTTCTATACATATACGTACGCTTTTAATTGAATAACCCTTATCCCCTCATTGCGCTGGACGCCAAATCGATACCTATTTGCTGGCAATTAAAGCGAAGGATCGTAGGAAGCATCCTCAGCGTCGAAATGAAACGTATAATCAGCTTTAATCGCATTAATCCTCGATCCTGGTTCACGGCAGCAATTAAGATGGTACGTGCCCCCCCTTTTCGAAGACGTTCGCGTTCGATTCCTCGAATTTTGTGGGAGCCCACGATTCGCTCTCGCGAACGCGGTAACAGTGAGTCGATGAACGAGATGCGGGTCGAAGAATATTGTAGCCAGAATTTCCAGCAAATTGTTGGTTGCTGGCTACTTTCTTACAAAGGAGGCCAGTTTCTCGGTTGTATCTGGCTCATAGGCGCTAACTTCCTTACGCTTCGCTCTGGGCGTACGCAGCGATCGACAGATGGCTGCGTTCCAACAGGAGGGTAATTAGGGAGGTAGCGATTGCTCGTAATGAGGGATTGCCTACCTTCGATCCAGGCGAATCGCGTTGATCCTTTTGGGGTCAGGAGATCGCGATCGATCTTTCGCGGCGAGAATCGGTGGAAACGTTTAGCTTCTTCCCGGCTGAATCTGCTTAAGCTACGATTACAGTGGATGCGATTTCGCACGAAAAATTACCATGTCACACGCAAACAAAATAATATACATACACATACACAATACATCGTGATTTTTGCGACCACTGCAAATTGCGTTCATTGTAACCGCGGTCTAAAAGAATTTTCCAGATGTCTGGATGTTCGCTTGTTCTTGTTTGCTAGGTTCTAAGCACGGTGTATTATAGAGGTGTTCCGAAAAAGCACCTCTGTCTGGTTGATTTTTTGTGATCAATAGATGGAAGATCCTCTGGTCACCGCTAGGGGCGTCGTGGTCAGAACTCCGCGTATGGTATAAATGTGTGCGAATGAAGTGCGTCACAGTTGATCACAGAGCTTTAGTCGCGCTCGGTCTCCTCACCGCTTGAGCTCGCTGAACCAAAAGAAGCGCTCTCTACGGATGTTTCTACTCAGACGCACTCTAGCGGTCGCTAGAAGATCTTCCATCTCATCATCACACATTTGTTAGGGAACTTGCAACGCCTGTATAATATACCGTGGTTTTAAGTTAAAGAAAAATTGTGAATCTACAAGAAAAGTTACGTTTTCTATAGGAACAGCATTCTACAAACAGGTTGTATTAGGGTAGAAACACGTAAAACGCTTGTTGCTTGCGCTTTGTTTTTGTCTTTGTTCAACCATCGCGCTGAGAAGATGCGCTTGTTGTTTTTGTCTTTGTTTTTGTCCTTATCAGCGCGATCGTTGAACAGAGATAGAAACAAACGCTGGTGAACAAGCGCAAGCAACAAGCGTTTTACGTGTTTCTACCCTTAAAATCATCATGCGAGTTCAAAGTCGATTTTCTAAGCTGCGTTTGGGTGTCCAACGACCCAAATGATTGGTATTTCATTTATTTAGTTCTAAGAACTTCAAAGAAATGATTTTGCTCGCGTTGCACCGAATTCTCTGGAACGTTCTATATTCCAGCGAACTGTACCGAGAAATTCGAAATGGTGGCATGATAAAGGAAAGCTGATAAGAATCCCCGGGAACGAGGGAAGCGTATATCGCGCGTTCCGGGTGCACCAGGGCGACATTAGTTACAGACGTAGCTGGTCGAATCGCTTCCGAAGGAGCCGAGAAATTGGAAATTCCGTACGATAAGGGGCGTAATATTTCTGTTTCGCCGGGGAACTGCCGATCGACCTGCGAGGCGGTAATTTCAGCTCACTAGCCGCTTTCGCGAGCCTCGTAATCGGAATAAAGGAGTCGTTAAGAGCGGACCGAGAGGCCGGAAATTATTTCCCTCTCGATGTCGCCCCTTTAACGAACCCTCGACGTGCCCGCCCCGCGGCACGCTCTCACCCTTTTTGAATCGGACGATGGGGGATCGAGGGGGGAGGCAATGAACCAATCAACCCTTGGATCGAAGGGGTTCGGAACGAGGTCGCAACTTTCGAAGTCGTTCAGCGGACGGGTTTACATCTCTTGTAGAATATTTTGGAAGCACCTGATTCTTTCGTCTTTGAAGGAAGGAACCTGGTATAATGGGCTGAAATCCAGGTCCATTTTTTAGAATTTTTTCTGAGAAGCTTATACATGCAATCTTTATCAAACTTCAGAGCTATAATACTACATGCTCAAAGAAGGTAAAAAAATATTTTTTGATGCAAAAATTATTCGGTTACTATTCGGTTACTAGTAATTCGTTCCGAACCACTACACATTTTATTTATTTATTTATTTAATTCTTAACCGGGAGAACCCTTTGGTACATCGAGGGAAGAATAAAGAAAACAATAATAAAATAATAAAAATAATAAAAATAAATAACACAGAATAACATTATATAAAATACGTTGTAGACAGCGCCATCAAGGGACCCTTTGACTGACAAAATTTGTGAGACTAACTATACGATTTAGACAGCTATGCTGTGCATATAATGTGCGATGAGTAGGGATGAAAAAAAGCGTGTAGTTTCACAAGTTTCTAGTAGGAACCTTTAAATTAAGGAGACCAATAATAGAGGGACATTGTATATCTCCTCTGAGTATCTTGCAGACAAATAAGATATCAGAGATGATTCTCCCGTTGCTCAAATTTTCAAGATTCAAGGAATAAAGCACAGGGTCATAATTATGTGAATCAAATGATAAGGGGCAGCTCATATTTTTCGCGGCGAGTCTAAAAAATCGATGCTGCACATTTTCAATATTGTAACTGTGAGAAATGAAGTAAGGAGACTAGATGATACTCTCATATTCAAGAATGGGTCTAATCAGTTGACAGTATAGAATTTTATAATATTTAAAAAATGAAATGCACATTTATTTAAGATTCGGTTGCTGTTGCATGTCAATAAAAATATGAATTTGCATAAACTTCCGCAGTCTACTTATTACTAAGTTTTTCTGCAATGTGTGGTGATAAGATAAGGTATGGATATATCTGTTGGTGTGGGTAGGTTTTCTGTAGACCTGATGTTCTAGGAATCTGTTGGCTTTTCTTCTAATCGATACGTCTACGAAGAATAGAGTGTTGTCTGTATCGAGAACAAACTTCTTTTACAGGGTGTTTCGCAATTCGTGGGAAATCTCCGAGATACAGGTACTAGAAACGAAAATAATAAGAAAAGTTCTTATGCAATATTCTCGGAAATGGTTAGTTTATTAGTTACACGCGGCTTTACATTTCGTAAAATGCCGACGCAACACTGCTTCATCTCCTTTAAAGCTAGTGACCGCGCTTAAAGGCCCAGGCCTCTCTGGGCCTAAGTGGGCCCCGGTGACTCGCAACGTGTATTGGAATGAGATGTTTCTTCGAATGAAAAATCACATATTTTGTAATTAAAAATTGAAATTATGACGAATGTAACACAACTGATACTTTTCCACGACGCAGGGGCCCAAATCGCGGTCACTGCCACTACGGGGGATGAGCTTTTGTTATGTGCTTTTACGAAATATAAAACCGCGTGTAACTAATAAACTAACCATTTCCGAGTACATTGCATAGGAACTTTTCTTATTATTTTCGTGTCTAGTACCTGTATCTCGGAGATTTCCCACGAATTGCGAAACACCCTGTAGAACGCAGCTTACACCTGAAAGCTTCGATAGTGAATATTATAGGATCCCGAGTTGTGAAAAGCTTAAACCTGTGCTTAGGTAATAGTTTGATACGATTAACGCAATGTAAGCAGGAAGACGCACATGAGTGAACTCGTAAATGTCGTCAGGAGAATCGCGTCGAAGCGCAAGCGATATCACGCGAGCGTGATCTGCCCTTTGCAGACAGATTAGGCAAGATAAGCACTCCTCGTTACCTCCGATCCGCCGATAATCGACATTTCCGCGACGCGAGCGCGCGATTTTGCGTGCCTTCTGATATTTCAATCCGCGGTTATCTGTTCTTATCGGGCGTCGTACTTGCCGCGTCATCCATTGTCGAATGCCGTCGCGGTTCTCGGCGTTGTTGAATCGAAGAACGAATTGCGAAGGACTCCGCTCCGCGTGTGCACGCGATCTGGAGCGGGTTTCGTCGTTCCGCGTGGAGCTACGCGGGAAACGGAATGATGAATTTCTGTTTCGGGAGTTGTCCCGAGGAAACGAAGTTCAGCCGGGGCCGCGCGTTCCGTTTCGCTGTCAATTTCCTTGACGGATAACCCCGCTATTCCGTTATTCGCCGCCTCTCCCTGGGGGAATCGAGACTCTCGAGGCGATAGCGGAGGCGCGTGTGCATCCATCAAGAAGGGTTACGAGCGTATCTTCGACTGCCTAGGAGCGGATAAGATCTCTCCCCAGCAGTCGCGTCGACCCAGTTTCACTCGCGAACGAGGAAAATTTCTTGCGCGCGAGCGATTGATCTCCCCTCCTCAGGGTTCAACGGCAAAATTACCGTGTCTCCGGCCGCCACGGGGCGTTCAGCCGCGTGACCCACGACCCGTAAATCTGACGCAGATTCGTCGAATCTCGGGGGCGAATTAGTCGGCCGTTGCCGTTCGCGGCACGGGCGGACAACTAATACCGTTGTAAATTCCCGGATTAAAAAGTTTTAATCGCGATGGACGGCCGCGGCAAGGAAAAGTCAGCCGCCTGCGAAACTTTCTAACTCGCTGTCCATGAGATTACGCCGCGAGTGCGGATTTCGGACGAGCCGTGCCACCCTGCAGCGGGCTTGGTTTAGGATGCTTCACGCGCGAGCGAGTTCGTTTTTGCTACAGCCACGGGGGTGTCTTGTCCCGCGGTAATTGGTTCTGGTCGGGGTTGATGAACTTCGTGATTCGGTTGGAGGACGATGGAGGAAAATTTGTAAATAAACCGAAATTTCTTGATAGCTACTGAGCTCCTTTTTGCTCTGTTTTCAGTTGGTGAACGGCCTCGACGGACCCAGATACATCTGCGAAACCGAAGGGAGCGACAAGGCGGAAGTAAACGTTCGCAACGTGCCCTTGGTGGAGTATACTCCTCCTGGGAATCATACTAATAAAAACGCGAATGGAAACATTATCACTCTTACCCTGAAGAACAACCATCTCATCGTGGAGACGGAGGAGCGAGCAGTGAGTATATTACAAATCGGAAAAAAAGGATTCAAACTGTTCAGAAAATAACTGTTTCAGACTGTTATCGATCGGTTCTCACAAGGGAAGTTAGGGAACTTGAAAATTAGAAAATTGTGAAAGTCTGACGGCAAGTAGAGCAGTTCATCCTCATTACACAATAATTGTTTGCCCGTGGCATAATGCAATTTTAAATGTTGAAATCACACCTTCTCTCATTTTCGTATAATAATTTTAGAACTGCCAGAGAAGGAGAAAAAAGTTTGAACAAAAGTTGTAGCTATTTTTTATATCTGTAAGGTTGTTTACAAATTTTTTCAGATCATCCATATTTTTTTATGAAGTAAATAAACAACATGGATTTTTTTTCCAAAATTCATTATGCAATTTTATAGATATAAAATATAGATACAACTTTTGTTTAAACTGTTTTCCCCTATTTCTTACAGTTCTCGAATTATGCCACGAACTCGAAATATTTACTTTTTTTCTGGGGCTGATTTTACCCCTTAAAATTGCATTATGGCACAGACGAAACAGTTTTGTGATAGTTACTATGATGTGAATATGAGTATCGAGTATCAAGTCCAGAACCATTTCAGAATCGATACAGGATCGAAAAATACCTGTTATGGAACCGATATCTTACATCGATACATTATACCGGTTCTGAAGAACCGAAACCTCAACTGATATGGGCCAGAACCGATATATCCACAACAGTTATAACATTTTATCGGTTCTCATAACGGTTTCAAGTAACGATACCGTAATCATAACTATTTTCAATCCCTGAAAAAAACTGTTAGAACCATCCTTCTTTCTGTCAGTAAACGGCGGTTAAAGTGTTCGCAAAATTTGCCCTGAATTTGTTGTTCTAATGAAAAAAAGCTGCATCAGGGAGTCATGATAACGGATGTAGACTATTTCCACGGTGCAACGGAGGCATGAGAAATCGAATTTAGTTGACGGACAAAGGACATGGTCCGCGAGGGATGCAATTAAATGGAATTCGTCGATAATTGGAAGCCCTCTTCATTAGCGGGTCGCGCAATAGGAGGGTGGCAGAGGGTCGAGAGGGGATGCAGCGTTTCGTCCGCCACGTTATAATTGAAATGTCGGTTAATCTGCTCGGAAGATGGAGCTGCGCCGCGGCGGGGGCAAAAAGAGCGGTTAATTAGCTTGGTCCTGGAGGCGAAAAAGCGGCCGACGCCGGGCAGAGTTCGCAATGCGACTGGAGAGAACCGTTGTCCCCGAAAAACGACCTCGATCGCGCAAATTAGCGTAGCAACGATGCTGTTTCAGCCGGCGCGGCGGATTAATTGTTGGTTAAAAGTCGATCGATCTTTTCGTCGAGCCAGGCGGACACAGCAGGGCGGACAAAAGCCTTCCGGCTGCATCGTGGCGAGTGGCGTTCGTGCAAGTCGGAGTAATCGGCGTGCTAGGGCACAATAAGGGCGCAACAGGTGCGGAAAGGTCGACGAATCGACGAATCGAGCGGAGAAAACGGTTTCTGACTGCAACTGATTAACTCTATCGCTGCACACGGGAGGAGATTTATTTCTATTCGAGTCTGTCTCCTCGCGTCACTCGTCGCGATAAGCTTCATTGTCGTCGTTGCGATCGGTATTCGTGACCTTTCCGCGATGTAGTCGACTTTTCCACGTGACATATGCTTCTATCGCGCGACACATATCTCTGCATTCTTTCTTGTATGCTGCAATAGCTACAAAGGATTCGTATTTCCATTGGTCCGAGTGGCTCGAAAAGGACGCGGAATCGATCTACTGTCAGTAGATTCGCGAGACTGGGACAGACATCGGTTCCCCTCTTTTGACGGGGATAACAGGTTCGCAATTATCGGGACTCGTACGTCCCTGTAAGGTCGAAGGTTACCAGGCAATTTCGTCTCCGCCTATCGTCCTACTTACGGCTCGAAGCTTATCCGTGGAAACTCATCTTGTAGGGGATCTTCGAAATCCGCCGAGTTAACGCTTCCCCGGCCCTCGCCTGAATCTTGTCAGTATTTTATTGAATCGATGCTTCGAAGAACAAATACCGCGAGCCGCGCAGATTGGACGTAGAAAATTGCGAGCATATTGTGCCCGGATTAACGAAACGCTCTCAAGAAATTGCATTGAAAAAGGATGAAGCGAAGCGGGCGAAGCGTCAGCGGCTAAACCAGTGGGACGAGATCTTACATAACTTCTTCCCGGGATCACGAGATCGAATTAGCTTTAATGAATCTCTAGAAAAGGACTCTAGAAAATAAATCAGCAATCGAAACAGAATTTTCAACTCTGGAACAATCAGAAACGACTCAAAAGTTCCAGACACCACTCGAGGGAGTTGTAACTGTTCCAAAAGCCAATTTCCGGCCACTGTAGAGCCAACGAAGTTTTCAAAAGCCTCGAATCTTCTTCTACTTTTTCCCTCTCTCAACCACGATCGGGTTTTCTTTTCTTCCAGCCTTTCAGCCGACCCGGACACACACCCTAAACTGTGTGGCGCGGTGGAACAACGAAAGGGCGTGAATCGGGGTCCGCCTAAGCCCGAAGTTAAGTCCGTTAATCGGCGGATAAAGGGACGAAGGAAGTTGCTAGGTATCAGGAGACTCGCGCGGATAGTGGGAGTTGAACCGACCCGTGGTTCCGTGAAGATAAAACGCGATACGGTATCGTCGGGAAGAACGAGAACGTTATCGTCCGGGGAAACTTGTCCGAGGGAATTATCGTCGATAAACCGACGCGGCTTCGTTCAATTTTCACCGCAGGAACCTCGAGTCGCCCAAACGTGGACCGATTTTACGAGTAAACAGGATCGAACGGGGTCCGAGGAAGTTGCAGTAGAAACGGACGTTTCTTGGTCGGACTAGTAATAACGGTAGAAATAATCCCGTCATGGTTTAAACCATGAAAGTAGGAAGGTGTTACAGTAGTTTAAATATGTAACTGAGAGATTGGCTATTTAGTAGAAAAGGTCTTTCCTATTCAGACAGCCACATTTACAAACAGTCGGGTCTTTCCGTTCGGTGACTGACAGATTTTCCAAGCCACTGTGTGTCCTCCTAGAAGCAGAGAGAAACTTATTCTCTCGCGGATCTAAATTCCGGGAAAATTCCGACAAAGATAAATAAACAAATTCATGATGCCTTCTCGTAGTCGTCTGAACCACGCGAAGCGGCTCGGCGCGCTGCCCTCTCGACGAGGGAATGCAAAAACCGCGCGATCCGCTTGCTTAAGAGGCAAACAGACAGGAAGGGGACAGGGTAGGGGAGGAGTCGCGAGGGGTGGATGCTCGGGATGCCTCGACGTAATAGATGGCACGACGCCAAGTCGCGGTGTTCACCCTTGGTCGCGTGGAATACCCTCAGAATTCGAGAAACACTCGCACTATCGGGGCCACGAGTGCCTTCTTTCGAATGAAGTGCGCTTCGAAGGCCATCGAACGGCAGTGTTTCTTCGCATCGCGTCGCTTATTTTCCCCCGACGAACCGAACGAAATGGGGAGAGAGGGGAACTCACCCCCTCGGGGAGTTCGATATTCTCTCGTCTGCCGAGACCCGATAATTTCAACGAAACCGAGGCGAGCGTATTTTTATATCGCCGGCGATTACTCCGAAAAGATCGAGGGCAGATCGCGAAGGGCTCTGGAACGCAGAGAGGAGTCCCGAGATCTTATTCTTCTTTCCTTAAAAGCCTGTTCAAGATCTGGGTCAATTTTTTCAACGAGCGCCGCAAAAATTGTCTCGCAAAGGGAAAACGGAGTTTCACCGACTCGGTTGAGAATTGCAAATGCCCTCTTGAGGGCCGGAGGGCGCGCAGCGCGCACCGACTCACCTGCACCTCGCTTTTTCACCTCTACACACGACAAATTACCTCTCGGCGCGCACGCTGCACCCGCCGCGAATCGAACTTTGTCGGCGCGGTCGGTTTCACGAAAATGCAATTGCATTTGAAGTTTTTGGACACATTCGAACGTCCCGCGATGTTGTTATCGGGCATTGAAATATTTCTAGCTGTCGCGTACGAATTAGATTTCTCTTTGAAGCGCGCTTTGGGTTCGCTAATTGAATTGGATCCGTGAACTTCGCAATAAACGGTGCAATTTTCGCGATTGCTTCGAGCAGTTATTCTCGTCGCCTCTCGCACGGAAATTATAAAAACCATTTCGATTATAACAGGGCTGCTAACTAGTCGGGTTCTCGACTATAAATGGCTATCAGCAGAGGATAGGAATCGCGCTGTCACCCGTTTAGTAGAGCGTCCGGGATCAGTAACGCGTGATCAGTAATCTCGTGCATCCTATAATGCATCGATTAATTTATTACGTGGAAGATTAAACTCTCGACGAAGCGTTCCCCCTCTGTGATCCCGATGGGCGAATATATTTATACGCGGCGGTCTATTGCGATAATATACAGTCGACGATGCGCAGGGTGACTCACCTGACCCAACGACCTTAAATTGCTCGTACATCGTTCCAGCGAAATCGAAGAATATTGAACTTAAATTTTGCTCCTCGGTATTTCGCCAAATACCAAATAGTTTGAATATTTAGTTATTTGTTTAACAGGTAGGAATATTCTTTAGTGTTCAATAAAACAATTAAGGTAATCCGAAGCAAGATGTCTAAAGTTGTTCTTTTAAATTTGTAAAAAATTCAATATGTATATTTTTATGAAATTAGCGAACTGTATCTAACTAAAGTAACAAACTGTCACTGAACGCTACTAAGTTAACAAAAATTCATTGTTAACCCATAGAAACGATAATTCTTTGAATACACGATCTGGTATCCCAATGTATTAGTGTAAGGTGTCTAAACATTTGCAATGTAAAAAACTTATTCATTAGGCATTTCAATTTCATTATGATGGAATTTCTACCAGAATTAAGCATCGGTAAGGAATGTCAAATTCTTTTACATTGGAATTTGAACTTTTTCATCTTGCAACACTAATGCAACAGATCGAAGATTATCCTCTGTTCATTATCTTCTATTCGATTTTCTTACGTAGGTTTACATTGTTTACTATAAATACGCACTATTTACTGAAACAAGTAAGTTATAATGTCTGTGCTAGTATGGCTTGCTCACCCCAACGTGTTGGAGAAAATTCCAGTCACGTTAAATAAGTCAAATAGTATGCAAATAATGTGTGAATAACTCAAAATAAATAAAGAAAGTACCTTCTTTTCAACCAGCACCTTGCCGCTGTTAAAAACTTCTTCTTTTTTATTTAAACATGAAATATCAAGTAGTAGACAAATTTTTACGAACGCTGCCACATAACTTTGTATGAAACGTACCTGTGTTATATGTTAAAATAAATAATAAGTGATCACCTTTAGCAAACGACTTAATACAAGAACTCGTGGACATAATTGGAGGACCATCTATTGATTAAATTTTGAGTTATGGTTGTTTGACATCTTCCCCGTTTTGGCATCTTATCTCGAATTACCTTAATTACAAAGAGCCGAATTTCTTTACACTAATATAATAGTTTACAATTTAAGTTGGATTTTATGTCGAACCGTTTCCAGAACAATTCATAGGTAATGGTGATAAGACGACCAAACAATTGAGCAATATTCTGAATGTGGGCGCACTAAAGAACAATACAATAATCTTAAAGTACTCACATTCTTACAGTATCTATATATTCTGTTAATGAAACCTAAAACATGGTAAGCTACACTAGAGAAATTCGTGACATGTTTAGGAAACGATAAATTATAAGAAAATGTAACAGAATCATTTAGAACAGAATTAGTAATTATATAATAGGTCATTCTCTAAAAGAGAAAAACGAATAACAAAGCATTTAGTTATATTCAGAGACAGTCTGTTTCATTCACACCGCGATTCAAGATTAATAAGATCACGCTGGATAAGACAAGGACTATAAGAATGGCATGAAACAGCTTTAAATCATCAGCAAATAAAAGAAAACGAGCATAAGCAAAGCCTTCAGAAATGTCATTAATAAATAAATTGAAACGTCGAGGTCCAAGGAACTTCATAATTTATGATCTGCTAGAAATAAAGCTGCTTAACCATGGCAAGAAATTTCCAGATATGCCATAACTTCCTACTTTAAATAAAAGAATGGAATGATGGACGGAATCAAAGTCTTTTTTAAAATCTATGTATACAGCATCCACTTGCATTCTTTCCTCTAAGGAATTCGCCCAGGCAACGATGGTAGATAGATAAGTTAAGTTCTTTTTGAAGAAAAAAAGAAGACGTTTCAAATCGTCTTGCAAGAAATTTTCAAGCGCGCGACCGTAGCTACTCGCGCCCCAATTTCCAACGAAACAGCGGCGCGGTACGTCGCGCAGAGTCGTAAATTACAATTTTTAATAATCGTCGGTGGAGCAGAAGCACGGGGCAGAGGGTAAAGCCGTGGTAGCAGGAGGTTCAGGAACTCGGGCGAGAAGCGAATTACCTTCGGAGTTGGTGTTCGTGAGCCACTCGGAAGCGGAAGCGGCCGAGTTCCTGAATTATGGCTGTTTCCAGCGACTTGGCTTTTCGAAAACGGTCCCGAGTCCCTCCTTCTTACCTGAGATTTCAACCGAGACCCCTTAAAGTGGAACGAACAGGCGACGTCGTCCCATTTTCATTTTCGCACGACACGCCCTCGTCCGCGTCGCCTCCGCTCCCTCGCTCTCGCGTAGCTCTTTGCGCTCTCGCCGTGATACGCGTCATAGAAAAGTCCACGGAGCCGTCTCCTGCGGCCGATTCGTTTCACGATCCATCGAGGGATCAGCCGGCGTGGCTCGATTTCCGAACGGAGTCGGCACTTTGCGACGGCCTCGTGAAAAACTGCCGGGTTCGCGGCTTATACGACGCCTCGGGGATACAGTTTCCCCGAGGAAGCGAGAAATAGGAGCCACTCTGCCTCCTCTTTTATTGTTACCGTTTCCTCGCCATTCCGACGAGAAAAAGAAAGAAAACGGGCCGATGCTGTTGGCTTCGATTCCTCCTCTTTGCTGAACCGGGAACTGCTGCCTTCACGGAAGTTCCTCGAAGAATGCCCGGGAGGAAACTGAGACGGAATTCGCCCGCTGAAAGGTTCCTCGTTATCGTTTAGCGAAACTGGACTTCTACTTAAATTAATGAGTCGCGGATATGATTAAAACCTGGAGTTTCTGTTATCGATCCTGAGATTTCTCGTCGATGTGACGTCTTCTCGTTGAAAAGCAAGAAACTATCGGGAAGGACCGCATTTATAAGGCTCATTAGGTGCAAACTGGGGTCTCATCTTTTATGAAGCCACAGTTGAAAGCTTTGGTCTATATAAAGAAACTAAATTAAAATATATATTTCTAAGTATTAAAGTCGTAATATAAACATTACAAGTCGTTGAAAATTGCGTCCCAATTTGAAATAGTATTTTCGATTCGATTCACCATTTTCAACTTTTCAAAACTGCAAGTTCAAACTCTTAAGTTATTCAATTACAAATCTAAACATGTCTAAATTTTCAACTTCAACTCTTTTCTTCTTCAGACCCTAAAATTTCGAATTTTAGCTCTGAAAAGCTCTTAATCTGCAAATGTACGATATGAAATTAACATTAACGTTTCAAATTTCCTCTTCACACTTTTGAATCTTCAATTTCAACTCCTAAAGTCTCCAATTTCAAATATTTGGATATTCAATTTTATATTTTCACATCCCCAACTTCAATGTTTTCAGATCTCCAACTCGAAACCTTCAAATCTCCAGAATTTAATTCTGCAAATTGAGATATTAAAATCTACTAATCTGAAATGTTCATATTTTTAGCTTGTAATCTCGAGATTTTCAATTTTAGCTTTAAAAAAATGGGCTACTTGAACTCTAATCTGCTACTTGAGGTTTTGCAATTTCCAATTTGACTTTTTCAAATCTGCAACCTGAAATCTTTAGGTCTTCAACTTACAATTAGTTCGTATCTTTAAATTTCTAAAGTGAAAATTTAAAAATCTACGAATCTCCAATTTTAACTCTTCAAATGTTCAGCTTCAGATTTTTAAATCTTTAATTTGCAGTCTTCAAATCTCTAACTTCAACTATTCAAATTTCTAAATTGAAATCTCAAAAATTCTGGAATGTTAATTTTTATCTCTTCAAATATTAAACTTTGAACTTCCTCATCTTCAGCTTCAACGATGAACATTGTATTGTTAGTAATTTTAAGTAATGCGTCATAATTTGTACTGTATAACTTTTATTTTTCTTAATAAACCTAAAGAAATGTGTTTAAGTTTCATTAGCTAAAATAGACCTCTTCTCTTTGAAGTCTCATAATGATGCGCCTAGACCCTCCAAATGTTTAAATGCGGTCCCGCTGTCCAGAGAACTTCTCCAAAAGGTATATGTACTTACTGCTAGCGTTTTGGAAACCGAGAAAATCTCCATTCATCAAAGCAAGAAACTTTTGCCCTCGCACCTTCGATAATTCTGTACGTGGCCGTGAGGGTTACACGTTTCGCCCAGAGTGGCGGTCGCAAAACGAAGAGAAACGCGTCGGAACAGAGGAGGACCGAGGAACAATAGCGGGAACTAATTCTGTGGTTCGTCGAGTCGAGTAACTTCCACCGCGGTCGCATTTATACACCCCCGAGCGGCCAGAGCCGGGATACGGGGTAAACTAGAAACATTGGCTGGGAAATCCATAGAGTTGAAATTAATTTCCCAGTCTCGATGCGGCGGATAGGAGTGCCGAGGCGCTTTGTTGCGCGGAGAACAACGTGTCTCGCGAATGTTTGACTACCTCAATGCGTTGTAACCTCCGTGGTGTTTGGGGCGAACCTTAGAGCACCGTTGCATTGACTTCAGAGTTGATTGGTTGGTAAAAGGAATCGCAACACGGAAGAGTTGTCTCTCTAGATTTGATCTGTGCTTCTTTATTGTATGCGTTCTATTTGTTTGCTTGTTTGTCAACTTGTTCCACTCCGTATTTTTATCACCAAATCTGAGCGAACTCGTCTCTCTATTATGGAACCTCCCATTATATTCGGTCCTAAGTACTCCTACTAATCCTCTTTCATCTTTCCTTCAAATTTCAGACTGGCTTCTATGCCTCTACCCATTACTACGGTTCCCTTCCCTCCCACATTTGTTCCTTCGGTCTTATTCTCCATTTAAAGGCGTCGTTAAATCATTCATATCTGAGAACTTTTCTTACCTTGCTCTATTCTTCCTTTGTTTCTGATTTCGCTTTTTATTCTTTGTACTTCTCCGGATTGAACCCCGACCTTTTCTGTCACTTTATTCCAAATTGTATTTTATAATTTCTTCCTTCGTTACGGTCAGTTCTATTATTTTCTTTTGGTTTTTGTACGGAAGAAGTGAAGCAGTCTGTGATAATGGGCGGAGAATGAATGAATTTACAAATATAAAAGCAAGAATAAGTACAAAGTACACGACATTCTCTCTACAGTCAATTAAGCAGAACGTGTGTCGATTAATATCGTTCTCACAGATTCGTTACGACTTAATAAATGTTTTACCATCGTATAAAAACGTCAACTTTCTGTGCCGCGAGAAGAAGCTAACGAAACTTGAATGTTACCATGTTTCAGGTGACGATGGAGGATAATAAAACCCGTAGGTACCAAGATAACGGGTGCTCGTTCGTAGTGGAAGTGCAGCCTAGCTATCAGAACGAGGAAACTGAAGGCAATAAAGGATCCTCCGACGATATGA
The DNA here is from genome assembly GCA_030770465.2 of Perdita meconis. Taxonomy (NCBI): domain Eukaryota; kingdom Metazoa; phylum Arthropoda; class Insecta; order Hymenoptera; family Andrenidae; genus Perdita; species Perdita meconis. The sequence goes on from JASKOS020000004.1 coordinate 8,166,162, forward strand.
CCGCGGGCGTCACTGACCAACAAGCTCTGGTCCATAGAGAAGAAATACCCGAGGATCGATCACCTGGTATGTAAGGATCTTAATAATATTACAATAGCAAGCAATGGCTACTAGGCGAGTAGTAAATATTAAATAAATGCTGCCCGGTGATAAGAATGCCACAAATTAAATTCTTCAAATTTTATGTGTACAATATAGGATGAGGGGGAAATTGTAATATAAACAGACGAGGGATGTTTCTACGTGAAAAAATATGATAAAGGTTTGGTGTTACATTTAGTTATCTGAGCCTTCCTGTGGAGACAATCAATTTTGAATATTGATATTGTATGGAAATTTTAGTAATACGTTAGGAATCCTTATCAAATAGCTTTTACTACTTCTGTCATATCAACTTTTGGAATTTCTGAATTTTCAACTTTTCGGACTTCAAACTTCAAACCCTTAAATCTTTAATTTTTAATTTTGGAAATTTCTAAATCTGCAACTTGAAATTTCCTATTCTTCAATTTGTCGTGTTTGAGTATCGAACTTTAAATCTTCAAATTTTTTTTCATATCTTTGAATTTTTAACTTCAACTCTAAAAATTACCAAGTTTTAGTTTTTAGAACCTAAAGTTTAGATACTTCAGTTTTATATATTTAAATATTTAACTTTTGATTTTCAAATTTAAAGTTCAAACCTTTAAATTTCTAAATTCAAAGCCTACAATCTCCATTGTTAACTTTAAAAATCTCTAAATCAAAAACTTAATTTTTTTATTCGTTTTAACATAATATTTTTAAACCTCTAGACTGTAATATTAAAAACTTTACGAATTTCCAATTTTAACTCTTTAACCTAAAATTTTTAATCTCTGAACTCAAATTGAAAAAATTTTTTGAATCTCTGATTTCAAATTTTTAAATGTCCAGCTTCAAACATGAAGTTCCAATTCACTAACTTCAATTATAAAAATTATCATCTTTAAAATCTTTAGATCTTTGATTTTATATTTTCAAATCTTCCACTTATAACAAATATTTAAATCTCCAACTTCGAAGCTTCAAATCTCTAATTCCAACATTAAAAATGATCAATTTTATATTTTTAGATCTTTAGTGTTATACTTACAAATCATTAATTTTATATTTTCACATCTTTAACTTTAATGTCTAAAATCTTTAAAATTAATTAAAATTAAAATTCCCAGTGTTAACTCTGTAGAATCTAAAGTTTAGAATGTTTAGATCTTTAGTTTCATATCTTCAAATCTTCAACTTTAGCGTTTGAAATCTTAAACTTCAAACCTTTAAATTTTAAATTTGAAATCCTCCAATCACCACTTTTAACTCTAAAAATCTCTAAATCTGCGACTTAAAATTTTGTTATTTCCAACCTAATATTTTTTATCATCTAAACTGTATACAAATTTTTTAAATCTCCAACTTCAACTCTTTAAATGTACAATTGCAAACCATCGAATTTTTAACTTCAATTTTGTAAATTACCAACTTTATAATCTTTGGATTTTCAGTTTCATATCTTCAAATCTTTAAATATTCAATTTCAATCCATCAAATCTTTAACTTCAACTCTAAAAATTACCTACTTTAGAATCTCTAGATTTTCAGCTTCATATCTTCAAATCTTCAACATTAGTGTTTCAAATCTTCAACAAATTTTCGAATAAGAAGTATAATACTAAACTTTTTTCTCATTTCTTCATTTATAATCGCACTTTGCTCGATTATACTACAATTTTCACTCCACCCCGAATTTAAAAAATATACAGAGTGGACCCTTTTTTCCAGAGTTATCAAGGTCCCCTATAATTTTTTATAGGTATACCTACAATTTTTTTACACCTATCTTTTAAAAAAAATTGTAGGTATACCTATAAAAAACTAAAGATAACCTTGATAACTCTGGAAAAAAAAGGGTGACAAAAATTTGGTGCAAACATCTTAAAGTTCTTCTTGAACCATGTTATTTTAGCTAAAAAACCTTCCGATCGAACCTCTAATAGCAGAATAATCTAAGCTAATCACACTTCGTGGTCCACCCGGTACATCATCATTTTGTGACGAATATATGATTAATTCTTTTAAAATGAATACAAGCATTGATTAAAAATTTGGAATTTCCTCCTGGTTCGCCACAAGGAAATCCAGAAGTCCTAACGACCCCAGGGGATCAAGGATCCCTTCGTCGTCAGACGATCGAGATACATAGTCGCCTTGTGCCGCAGGTTTCGAGAACACGAGGCTATTCGGAAGCACGAACACGGGACTGTCGCAGTCGGACCTCTCGATCTCAAGCCAGGGCTCGGTTAATCCCAGCTATCGTTATGGAAATCAGGTGGAGTACGGCGTCGGGCATCTGGGTTACCCAATGTACGGCGGTAGTTACGAGTTGGATTCGGTGTCCCGGAAGCTGGAGGGTGGCTCGAAGTGGGTGGAATTCGATAAGTCGCCGGACACCGAGAAGACGCTGCTGAACGTGTCGAAAACGCTGAGCATGGATAAGGACGGCGAGGAGAGTGTAAGTTACGATCCTGAAGTTGCCCTAAACTCAATATCCCAACGAATCTGCTCAATCGCGGGGGGTTGAATTCTTTTCAGCCGTCGATGACGGAGAAGCAGAACAATCTGGACGCGTCGCAGGGCTCGGGAGGATCGATGGACCAGCAGGACTCGACGGACGCCAGCATCTCGACGGACACGGTGCGCTCGAACCCGAATCTCCAGGTGAACGGTGCCACCCCGAACAAGCTGGAGATCATGGAGCAGAAGGCGCTGAACAACGACGTCGGGAAATCGGAGACGAACCGGCCGGTGATCACTGGGGCGCTGCTGAAGGATGACGTGCAGGAGGACACTTTCCAGGAACAACAACGGAAGCTGGGGAACGGGACGTTGACGCCTGAGCACAAGGAGGACCGGTCGAAGGAGCAGAAACCGGAAGGCAGCACTTTCGTGCCGAGCCACAAGCGCAGCGGAAGCATTCCGCCCCGACTGATCGAGGACTCGCTGGATATTTACAGTCAGATTAAGACCAGCACCAAGAGCATCATCCCCGGGCTCAGCCCGAAGTTCGAGCTGCTTCAGAACGAAGTGAGCCCGATCGAGGAGAAGGAGAGTTAATGGGGACGGTTCGTCGTCGTCAGTGATCCGTCTCAGGTCGAAGGACATCGAAAGATCAAGCCTTGAGCATCGAAGGACGCCCTCTCGAGGACTCTGTATACCTCGCAGCGGCGATTTTCCAAGAGAGTTCTAGCCGAAGATTCGTACGGAGCCAAATCAAAATGGACCCGGTCGAGGGACGCCGAGGGAGCGACCCTCGTTCGAGAGTTTCGTCTCCGTTCTCGCTGGAAACGGTTTTTATCTAACGAACAGTCGACACTCACTGTAGATCATCAGCGACCTCGAAAAAAAAAACTCCGCTCGAAGCTTTCCAACGAGGACGCCGAAAAGGAAACAGCTAATCCCAAAAGGCTATCCTAGCATCCCCCGTGACACTCTAGCTCGAAGAACTCTGTTGCGCGTCAAGGGATGGGGGAGGGATTAGAAGTGAGACGCTTGCCTATGACAAAGCAATCGAGGGGGAGAATCGGGACAAATCGAAGCGAGAAATGGAAGGTGATAGTGACCAGGACAAATTGGTCGTATCTAGAGGAAACCGAGTTTCGTAGCTCCGCTGTTGGGGAGCAGCTCAAAGCGCTCGGAATTGACAATATATCCTAATGACTCTCCGTGGTTCCCGGCCCTTAACTCACTCCACCTATGTCCCCGGCGGCCCCTCTCCCATTCTCTCCGCATTTCCTCCTCCAGTGTTCCAGCCACCTGGTTCGCTGGCTAAATTCACCAAAGCGAGGTTACACGAGCCCGCGGAGAACAATCGTCGGCTAACGAACTCTACGGGTTGTTGCGGATTCCGTGGCGACACGAACCGCGATTGTTCAACAAAAGGGTTTGATGCTGCACGAGCGAAGCTCTGTTTCGAGAGGTGCAAAAAAAATGTTTGCGAGTTGTTTGGAAACCAGAAAACAGAAAACGACAAAGGGATTGCGCGGGGTTGATTGGGCGCGGAGAAACGGGACGAAATCCGTGCATGTGACTTTCTGTGTCGCGGATGTCGTCCGCGAAACAGAATCGAGAACAAAGAGTAGGAAAGTGGACGTAACTTAACAGAATCCCGATTGTTTGCTTAGGGAAATTAGAATTCTATTTGTGGCTCCTTATTTCGTAATTAGAAGAAAGTGTAGAGATTGTTTCGAAGCTTGGCGAAGGAAAAAAAAACCGAGGAGAATTGATTAGATGACCAGAAGTGGGTCACCTTCGTTGTGGAGCAAAGCATCTAATTGCCACTTGAAACCCCAGAAAGAGGGATAAGAGACGACGGATGAGAAAGGATTTTCGCGGGTGTGGCAAGAGAGAGACCCTCGTCAACCCCTATTTTGGGGCAAAGAAGGGGGAAAATTCTCTGTAACTTTAAAGTAATTGTTAAAGACAAAGCCGTCCTGGTCGCTAGTGACCCGAGTGACTTACGTTCGAAAATTGATAGAGCCCTATCGTGCGCGAGGGAGGAATACAGGACGCTTCAAAACAGGTGGTTCCGCAGAAATATGAACGCCGTTTTGCGTCCTTTATTTTCTTCTCCCTCGAAATCACATTTTCGATGGAATTTTGTCGCGCGATTTTTGAATCCAAGGCTACTCTTTTGCAGCGAACAGTTCTTTCTACAAGAGCGTCCAGTCACAAAACGAATTGTCCCATCCGAAGCACCAATCTTCAAGAGTCTTCGAGCGAATCTGTAATCTTTTTAGCGTGTACGTCGGAGCATCGATCCGTCGTACGTAAGCGAGACCCATGCCGAATTTTGTAAGCGGTTCTAGGAACCAATAGCACCAGGTACCGCTCGATCGAAGCAGTTTTACAAACGAACCAGATTTACTAAGAATTTTCTATTGTCCCGAGAACGTAGCTACGGAATATGAGATAATTAAGCATCGTAAAACGCTATTTAAGTGTCCAACACCGGTAGAATGTAAGAACATCGAGGGCGGCGCTCGACATTCGAACGACCGCGTCGTTCGACGCTCGAGGATCGCCGTTCGTTTTAGCATCTCGATCCACGATTTAACTTCCAGATAATCAGAACCAGTAAACAGAAACCTAGATTATGGTACGATACACGTAACGAAAACCAGACGTAATTTAAGCGCGAGATCCGCGACTCGAGGCGGCTTAAAAGTTTAATAACGCTACGAAGTGGATTCTAGTGCCAAAATAGTTCCTTAAGGTTTCTCGAGGGCGGCTCGACGAACTCACGCCGAGGCGACCGTGCTCGACGATCTTCTAATTACTCGTACGTTTCCGAGCAAATGCTGCGTTACCAATATCTCAGATTTTATACGCTTCCGTTGAATAGTGCGAACGTTGTTATCGACATGGTGCTATCGCGCGCGGACACAAAAGGGACGAGAGGTTCGGGGTCGTGATCTCGCCGTTTTTCCCGCGTCCTTTTCCGCGCGCCGTGAACAGTTCGGTGAGAATCGACGCCACTTCGGCCGAATTTCGGACCGTGCGTCCTGTCGCCTCCTTGAGGCGAATCCTCGCGAGGCGACAGGACGCTCCTTCCAAGTAGCACACTTCACGCGAGACGATCATCGAGAAAGAAGTCGACGAAAGCGATCATCAGTCACGCTCATCGAAAAAAAAAAAGTATAAGTCTTAAGGTAATATAGACTATAGCGCATTCTAGGGTTTAAGCAACCACCGTAAGGGAACCTAGTCGTACATTCGATCCGCAGATGTCGATACTCATTTTCACCGGTCACGCGCATTCCTACGTTCCGGTCCCGCTTTTCACACCGCTAGGAACGCGTAACTCTAGTTTCCAGGTTTAGCGATTCTCGCGCGATATTAGAGGGTCTAACTGTGGTCAGGTATCAATTTTCTATATGGCACGAGTGTCTCGCGTATTTCTAGCGATATTCTCACCGCAAGTAGTTGTTCGCGTAGCGGTCGAACGGTCGACCGAATTAGATCGTCCTCGCGGCGATCTCGAGCGTCCAAGCACCCTTGTTCGCAGGATCCGAGGAGATACCATTGGAGGGTGCTCGAAGCGGACCGGGCGTCTCGAGATCGTCGGGGGGTGCGAGTTGCACTTTGTAAGAGGAAACCATTCTCCGTTCTTTGACGTAACGTATTCTATCTCGTCGCGCATCACGAGTTCACGTAAGGACACTTTTAGGGATAATTACACGTAGAGAGACTCGTCGAAGTAAGATTAACCGGGATCCTTCAGCGAGGGCCCTGGCACGCAACCGTTCCATATGATCAATTAAATTCGAATCGTAGCGATTAAGCGAACGACGACGGCTAGGGGATGTATGCGTGTATGTGTGTGTGTGTGTGTGTGTGAGAGAGAGAGAGAGTGCAGTCGATTAAACTTGAGGTCGGAGGCGACACATTGAGCTTTCCATCGTGGATTAAGTTTTCCCTCGCGTTGCGATTCCAGTATCAGTTCCAAGATTTCCCTACCTTTGTTGCTCCGTCGGCTTCCTCCCTCGGGAGCCGCGTCGAAACGAATCGAAAGCCCGAAAGTAAGCAACTGTCCATCGCGCTCTGTCGCTGTTGTACGATGCGAACGCGAGTCTTTAACGAGGCATGTGGACGTTCATTTTCGCTAAGGTACCACGTTGTATATGTCAATTTATTTTGCAAAATAAACCATTGGACACGAGCTCTGAGTCGCCCTGAATTGTTGACGTTATTCGATCGCCCGTTTTCGTTCTGACTTTCTTCATTCACTTTCACTTACTTTGGTTTTTAGTTTCCATTTTGGCAATCATCATTTTTATGCGCTTTGGGTGAGTTCACCTGTAGTTAACTACGGAGGATAACATCGGGTCGGTAACGCGGCTCGATCAGTAACTTTCCCGGCGTTTTTGCGAGGGTGCGCACCCCCAAAGTGCGCCCTCGATCGAACGACGAGCGGGGAAAATCACCCCGTTGCACCCTTGACGAGCTGCGCCATCTGGTAATAGGGGCTGGAGGGTTATTATGCTGCTCCTTGGGTAAAGTTTCACCGGGGGATGACGGAGAAGGGGTTGAAGACCCGTGGGTGGCGCCAACGTCGGATCCGGCGGAACGCGAAATATCGCTGAATTATACATGCGCGTTTTTAATTCGGTAATCAATAGTAAAAACCGCTAATATATCCCCACCATTTTTCCGCTATTCCGGATTCACCAATGCCAAACTGGCTGGCGACCCTTCGCGATCTCGCGATGGGAGGAGCCGCGAAACAGCGACTCTGTATTTTCGCAATCGACCCGGGGGGATTTCGAGCCCCCGTCGCTTTTTTTATTTCCCTAATACGTCGAACGGGACTGGGATTCGCGGAAACGAAATACAGACATTCGATGTAGATAACGATAATGACGATAATAATGAAGTTATTAACTAACGCAATTATTTCTCCAACTATTGGAAATATCTGGATGTTTTGCTTATAAATGTTGCTTAATTCGAAGAGACAGTTATTACGGATAACTCGTTTTTAATAAAATTTTCTTCTACCAAACTCGCGCTTATACAGCATCCAGTTTTACCTCTGCCTTTTCATACGAGATTTTGCATTTTATCGTATAATACGTTTCACGTCGTGTTCGGACGAAAAATAGAATTACGTATCTGCATCGTCACTTTTCAGGTATTTTCATGGCGTTGAAACAATTTATCTAGAATTTCATACATAAAGTTTTCTTTTTGAATCGCATCAAAAATCTTCGGGAATTAATTATTGGGGATTATAGGGAATTATACATTATGAGTCGATTAAACTTAGTATCGGTCGATAGGAGAAGACTAATGTTCGAGTTCGTATTCGCTCATAAAATACTAAGCAGCATTGTTACATGTCCTGAAATTTTAAGTTTTATGTTTCTTGTCACGGTCTACGTCAGCGTCCTCTCTTATTGTCGGAATCTCACCGTACTGTTTACGGTGATAATACTTGTACAAATCGTATAATTAATCAAGTCAACAATTTCTCTAACAAGCTAGACATTTTCACATCTTCTACAAATTTTAATCAACGGCTCCGTCAAATCGTACTGTTTAACAATTACTATTCAATTAACCTACTGTATTGTTATACTAAAGGACCTTGACCCATCGATAAACAAATTAATGTTGCCGCGATTCGAATACGATGGTGCGTCGCTTTTCGCATGAGCTCTAACCCTCCATCAATACATGAAAGATGAGATTAAATCGGCACTGGAAAAGAATACCCATCGCATGCTGAACGTTAGGTCCTTTCTTAAACATTTCAAGACCCTCGAAATGGCGTGGATGTCCTGACAGCTGACAAGTTCCTCATGAAATAATGCGCCGCAATAACGTTTATCGTTAATGCATCGGTACCTGCAAAGCAAGTATAAAGTATGCAACAGAAAAGAGTGCAGATCTACATTGAACGACAGGGCGGAGGCCCTTCGCCAAAGTCCGAGGGCTCGGGGAATCGCGTGGACAGGGCCCGACAATTTTTCCAAGCCGAGAGCAATTACGTCCCGAAAGACGAGTGGCGGCTCGTGGGCAGAGGCACGCAAGCCGCTCGGCCGCGCAGTAATTGCTGTTTATTAAAGACGATTGCAAAAAGCGGGCAGGTGGTGCATGCAGTTCGCAATAGGGCCTGTCGCGGAAGACGTTCGCGTCTCGCCGCGGTCCCCTTTCCAGCCGGTTTTATTGTAATCAAGTCCCCGGTGGTAATTTGGTGCTTTCGGTGAGCGGAGGCGAGGCCGCAACAGGCGTGGGCAACGAGATCGCTCGAGCAGAAGGGAGCAGCCACGCGGCGATTCGGGTTCCGTGGCCCGTCCAACTAGGCGTGTGCTCGCGAAAAATCGTCCCCCTCGACCTCTACGTTTCCGCGGCTAGGCGCGGAGCGGAGCGGCGCGACGAACTCACGGCATGCGAAGTTTCACGCGGACGCGCGGCGTCCACTCGCAGGCCGCGGCGAATGGAGCGTACGGGGACGGCCCATCGACGCGCGTCCGCCGCGCTCTTGGCCAATTATTTTTACCCGTGGAATCGAATTATCGGGCGGCGGCGATTAACGCGGATTTAATCGCGCCGCTCGTGTCCTCGCCGCCGTTGCGAAGGAGGACAGACAGCGGCGGGTCGTGGCACGCCCGACGAGGATGGAAGGAAACGCGACCGGCGGAGATAGGAAAATAGAAGGGAAAAAGGGGTGGCGAAGGGCGGGTAGCGTCATATCTACGCGTGGGTGACGACCGAGAGAGAGAGAAAGAGAAAAAGCGGGAGAGAGATTCGGGTTGAAGAGGAGGTTAAGGGTGAACGACAGAGAGATAAAGCGAGACGGGCGTGGAAGAGACAGGGAAGAAAGAGAGAGGAACGCCGAGCGGCGGGACAAGGAAGGGAAGCAGGAGGAGCGGCGGAGCGGGGAAGGGTGAGCTCGGTACAGATACGGCATTATGAAAACACGAATGTACTTTTAAATCAATACCACCATCGCATTGTGGGGAGGCCGCCGGTGGGGGCGGCACGCTCGCATCCCGGAACACAGAGAAGAGCAGAGAAGAGTGAAAGAGTGAAGAGGGAGGTCGGTGTGGCGCTGTCGGTGGCGGGAAATCGACAGAGGGGCGTCGTAAGAGGACGGCCGCGAAAGGGGTGGCGCGGGGGTGGTCGCGAGGGTGCCGCCGGAACGATTCAGCAGGGTGAAAAGTATGATGAGCACCGGTTACCGGCGTTGCTCAGCCTCGCCGGCGAGAGCGACGCGCTCCGCTCGCCTCGCCGCGGGAATGCCTTTTGACGCCGAGCCGCGCCGCGATCTGTCCTCGTCGACGCTTTGGACGCTTCGCTGCCGCGGGACGCCTCTTCGGGGCCTTTTTGCGCGAGTCATCCAAGTGGCGAGCCACCGATATTCGGGATGCGGCACCGAGCTTTTGTTTATTGCTCTATTTTACAACGCTCGTGCCAGATTTCGCGTTGCGAAATTTCTAAATAACTTTGTCATCAACATTAAACAGCTAATACTTGCGAAGTGCATGAGCTATAGACGCATAATTAATGCACCGTGAGGTTTCAATGTTTCCTGTATTTAAAGCATGTCTTTTTCTACTGAGGCGTGACAGGATAAAGAAGGCTTCGTTGTCTGAGAAACAAAGAGGCACGGAGACAAAATAAAATTAGAGAAAGGCAAATTTATGACGCAAATCATGCTATCTCTTTCTAATATTTGACGATCATTCCGCTGGATACACGGTCTATTTATTACATATTAATGGGAAAACAGAGAAATCCATCATAATTGCTCTCGCAGTCGTATGAAACCATAAATAATTCTGTCTATTAATAATTTGCATTAACTTTTCGGTGACAAAAGACATTTTCATTTCTTCGTATTCACATCGCTTCATAGCTAAAGACACATAAACTACTGATACTCACGTGGATCCGACATCATAAACAGCCGCTCTTTGTTGCATAAAAATATCTGTGATGGCAGCCACTGAACTGTCTCGTCTGAAAAAGCCTTCGATCCTTTTCTGCGTGGTTCTTCGCTAGCGGCTGAAAACGATACGAGAGAAGTCCTGAATCGTACAATTTGCAGCGGTCGTTGGCAGAAACGGAGAGTAATTGGGACGAGAGCCACGGCGCTCGAATCGATTAATCCGGTCAGCTGGATTTTGATCGATGCGCGACAGAGAAAGTATCCCACGGGGAGAGACGATTAAAAAAATAAAAAAAAAAAATGCGGGGGAAAAAGTGTGTAAAAAAAACCGCGAAAAAGCCGAGAGCATCGAAGGTTGCTTTTTTCGCTTCGTGAACGAGCAAACGCGAACGAATTCACGCGCGCGACCGTACGGATAGAGAGGAATATTTATTTTCAATAATATCGACGCGGCGATTCTCGACGTATAGCCTTACGCGAGCGTTTTAATGCATCGGCGACCGGGCAATTTATACGCGACGCGGAATTAGAGTTTACGTTAATTATTTTAATTGGTTTTGCCAATTAAGCGCGACCATTACACGCCGACCCCCTGGACAATGATCGCGAAAACGGACATATTATTTGCTAAACACATTATCGACGTCGATTGGCACGTCGGGTGACAAGCCACGCTCGGATGGGATCGCGTCGACGCTTAATTACGTTGATTAGAAATGCGCGATAGCAACTAAATTCCTTTCCGCACCTTCGCGCGGCTCGAACTTTCCCCCGAAGCGATCCCTTGGTCGCAGCGGCGCGACAGCGGATCGAAATCAATTCGAGAAGGTGGCACACGGCGTGACGGTGGCCGACATTCGGCGTACGACACCTGATCAGAATCGAGGGAGAGAGGATCCGCCGCCCCCTCCACGGCGACCCCTTGTTTACAAACAGGACACACAAGGTCGGCGATCTTGAGGGAAACGGAATGATTGTCGTTCGGTCGGTGCCCTCTCCGCCCCTCGCCTCGGCCCGAATTCCTTCGCTCGGTCGGACCAGAAGGGTGCACGCCGCTCGCCGGATGTGTCGACAGGGGGTGGGTTTTCCGATACGTAACCGCATCGGCGGCAACCCCATCGGCCTCTCGTCGACGTCCTCTCGCAGCTTCTTATCCGATCCCGCGCGCAACGTCCCCTCTTCGCGTCTTTCGTGTTCGTAAACATATGTACGCCGCGCGCGCGGAGATCCACACAGTCGCACGCACGAGCACGCTCGCGCACGCACACTTGCCCGCACGTGGAAAGGATGATGAAAGCGTGCTCGGCCACCTGTATGCTTTAACCGTGGATCGAACCTTACCTGTTACTCGTCCGCCACGGCGAGGTAGTCGGCCCGAGGCCCTCGACCGGGGGATTTCCGTTTCCGGTTAAAGACACCGACCGCTTACCCTGATTATTCCCGCCGCCACGGATTCGTTTTCCCCGTCGTCGCGACGCGGGACCGCGACACGAATGCTGCACAGTAGTTTTCTCGTTTCTCCTGGCTAACTAGATGTTTCCAAACGGCTGGATTAACGTTAATTACTGCGAACGGTGGCACAGTCGCTCGGTTCGCCTTTGGGAATCGGAAAATAGTTCTTTTGGGGACGGGTGCTTAAAGCTGAAATGCGAACGGGTCACGCGTATTTCCATATTTTGAGTTTAAATATTTTACTGAAATGTTAGCTTTTCGAGGAATCCCAAAACAGTGGTTGTTGGGGATTTTTTCGAAATAAACTCTTGCAAGCTACCGGCGGATGAAATTTCATTCCAAGTGAATTTTGTTTTCATATATTGCGCAGAAGCTCCGCAATTGGTAACACGATTTTTTTCTAGTATTAGCGGCGATCATGGTATACTTAATTGGTTTTTAAAATGAAAGATAATATACTGGATGAAATTTAAGCCGCAACTGTTTTACGATACTTTTTGAAGGTTCGGAAAAAATTATTGGAATTGGAGAACCAATTTCGGAGCGTAATACATTAAATTATCAGTTGAATACAAATAGTAGAGGGAAGTGGTGTACCTTTGACCTCAATTTTGACTTCTTAAATATATTCCATGCGATCATAAAATCGAACACAGTCTTCAATATCATTATAATTAGACTGCGGATGTTTATGCAAATTGTAATAGTCAAGAACATACAAACAGAAAAGCAATCCAGTTATGAAATGTATTTTATTTTCGATATTTCAAGTATTTTTCTGTATCCATGCAGACTCATATTCATTTTCGCACAATTAAAATCGCCATAAATACATGAACATCCGCAGTCTAATACTAATTGACTGAAGTGATTTTGAAACCACGCAAAACATTTAAGAAGGCAAATTGAAGCTATCCAATTCTGTCCCGCTTTCCCTTATAACGAAACCATTCAATAAATTGTAATTAAAAATACATCACTAGAAGAAAATAAAAAAAAATTCTGGCCACGTTTACTAACATTGCAGTTTGCTAGAAGTTAAATAATCTACACAATTTAATACTACTAAATAGTATAAATAGGCGTAAATTCAGCCTCCAAAAAGTTCCTGCTCCTCTAAATAAAACAAAGAATGTAGGATCTACTGAATTTTTCTGATTTTTCTAGACTTTTTTATTCTAAGGACACTTAGTGTCTGTAATTTACATAGGGCACAGTAATCGTGACTGTAACCATGAAATCCCTAAACGTCTTTTCCCCCGCAGAAACCGTATTCCGGGGTTGCATACCAGGAAGTCAGTAAGTAGTTTAGCAGGATGGGTGTAAACGAGCCCCTTATCTATCGGGCGAGTGTTAATTTCCGTGAAAATTCGGGACACGGGTTGCTTGGGAACAAAGGAGAATGAGACGGTCGCGGTCAGACAGAGAGAACGGTTCGGCCCGACAGGGAGGAATAATTTGACTAACAAATCGGATCACCGGCGTGGCCACGGAAAACGCTTCGATTTAACGAATGGCTCGGCGTTCGCGCGGGAACAACAGGTACACCGATTATCCTTCCGTGATTCCGGGGCCGTTTCGCGGCTCCTGGATCGAGCCTGTTCCCGCTTCGATCGCGTGCCCGTTCCGTAATATTCCGCGTTATTTCCAACTACAACGGGATTATATCCGCCAGCGCGACACGAATTTTTCCCGATGAAAAAAAAATAAATAAAATATACGAACGATCCGCGGGGATAAAAATCGACCAAGAATAACGTGTCGGGAATCTTTCGTTTGTTTAATGCAATCCTACTGGATGCAGCTTGACACCCGGAGGACGAGAACCGTAAAACTGCACTTTTGACTGATGCGATATCGGAAATAAATACGCGGCGATAAAAATGAGTGCAGTGTATTAATAGGCAATATCGGTAGTCGCAGTTTATAGAGAAATGTTTAAAAATGTAGACATTGAAACAGTTTGGGAAAATCGGTTTTATTTGGAGTGGAGGGAAGGTCTCCGGCAGAGATAAAGTGGTGACACAACGAGGGTCGTCCTGTGAGCTTTAAAATGAATTGAAGCGACGCGATTCGAGAAAGCAAACGACTGCTTTTGTTTTAGAATAGATTACTAATCCGGATAATTAAAACTCTTGTCATCCTATTTTTCTCAGGTCACGGAAACTTGACTTAACTGGATTATAAAAATGTATGAAATAACTGCCTTCTTTTCTGTTTTCCTTTTGATCTTGTTGATCCTTTTATATATTTTATTTTCTTTAGCTATTCCTTCATTTTCGAAAAAAGTTTTAGAAGTTTAATGTTGATTAGGTTTCTCATTCCTTGAAATTATGTTAAAAATTCATTATCCATATTCCTAACAACATAATAATAGATAAATGCACCAATATTTGAACACGTACCAGTGAATAAACATTATAAACAAAAACAAATGAAATAAGTTATTAAAATAAGTACATGATTTAATACTGAATGTTTTATTTCATATTTAAGCCATTTTCGCGGCATATGCTGCTTAATAACTTATTTTATTTCCTTTTGTGTATAATGTTCATTCGCCGATAACGTGTACATATATTGGTGCATCTGCCCTAGTAAAAATTGTTTCACTTAGGATTTTCAAGAGGAACGCAGCAGGTTTAATAATCTAACACTCATGTAAATTACTTTAATCTCATCACAATTCTCAATGTAGTTGTAATAAAAATAGAAAAAAGAAGAACTTCACTGTTTATAAATAAATAATACAAGTGGTTCTGAAGCCTGTCTTGATCGACAACTGATGTCCTCATCACCTAATTTGACTTACACTACTGTTGCTTCCATTCGCCGGAGTCAGCATCGCCGCGTTGGCCGTCTCTCCGTCCCTCCTCGAGATCCCGCGTTCCGATTTGTGCGCGGCGCTAACAAGCGAAGGGTGGCAGCGAAAAGCCGTGGAAATCGCTTCGGAATCGCGAGAAAAGTGTATCGATTCACTATTTCGGGGAGAAGTTTTCAGGGTTCTAGGGACGCGGCTGGCGATGAGGGTGGCGGTGTTCCTGGCAGGGTCCCCGGGCACGTGGTGCTACTATTGATTTTAATTTTAGTGAAAGAGGTGGAAAAATTAGAAGGGTGGCACGAGGAGGGCTGACACACGGTAGGAAGGAAAAGGGAGGGTGAACGCGACCGAACGAGGGAGAGAACGAGGAGGCCGAGCGACACGGGACAGACGGAGAGGGACGCGTGTCCGCGCGGGGGACCCGAAAGGGAGAGAAAGAGAGATATTGAGCGAAGGAGAGCGGGAGAGAGAGAGACAGCGAGAGAGAGAGAGAGAGAAACGCGAAGTCGGGCGAGAGAGCACCGCTGAACAGTTTCGCTTTCATTTCCCTCTTTAGCCCCGAAGGCAAAGGTAGTCGCTCGGAGGGAAGGAAGGGGACGGGTGCGGGGGAGGGATATCCCGCGGTGCCCGAGGGAAGGAAAGGCAAAGCAAGAGGGTGAAATCGTATCACGGTAGGATGAGAGGGTTAGAGCGCGACGGGGGAGAGAAAAAGCTGGAAGAACGGAGTCGTCGGTTGGAGGAAGACCAAGGGACAGAGGCTAAAAGGAGGGTGGTACTATTGAATGAGAGGGTAGGACGGGGCAGGGCTCGCGAAAAAGAGGAGAACATACCCTCGACTGTGTAAAACACAGAGGTTCGCGGTGCCGTAGCGAGTTCGCGTTTAAAAAACGGTTTCCCTCTCTTCCTCTGTCTCTCTTGCCGCTCTTCTTTCCGATCTAACCACCCCTTTCGGTCCTCTTCGAATCTTCTCTGCCCTCACCCCCTTTCGCAGCACGCGGCTCCATTCGTCAGCAACCGAGGACGACCTCCGCGATAATTCTCGGCCCTCGCGCGACTTTCCTTTCTCTTCCTTCTCCTGGCTCCGTTCTTTTTTTTCCTCTCCTCCCTTCGAACTATCCTCCTCCATCTTTCAATCTCTCCCACCCCCACCTCTCTCTCTCTCTCTCTCTCTCTCTCGCTCCGTATGTATTTTCCCTCTCAGTATGTGCGGCGTGCCGCGGATCACGGACAAACGCGTGCTTTACGGGTGTACACGCGTACGTGCTTCCACGTCGACGGAACGAGAAACTGCGAGAGAGCGAGAGAGAGGCGGAGGGTGAGGACTGGGGGCGAGAGAGAGAAGGAGGAGCCGAGAGCGCGAGAGGGTGAAGGATGAGTTCCTTTGTGGACGCCTAGATTAAAGGCGGACGCTGATGGGCCGTCAAAGGAAACTATTAGCGTAGAAGGTAATGCAATATTTTTTCCCACCCCGTTGGATTTCTTCTGCTATGACGACGCTCTGCTCTCTTGAGGAGAGACGCAGCCCGCCGCGATCGCAGAGCATATATTGGCCGCAGAATCGCGGCTCAGTACGATCCCTTCGACTCCCTCCTTTGTTTATTTCGGTTTTCCTTAGTCTTCATTCAGCTTTACTTGTTCATCCTCTCATCAACATACCGTCGCTAATTTTAGATAGATCTGTAGATTCATTTCGTTGGAAAGAAAAATTCTTCCAGCTTCTACTTCTTTAAGTACCTTTTTATCTACGCGCTGAACGAAAAATAATTCTACATTTCTTTCCGGTTGAATGCAAATTTTCCTGTTTGAGAAAGTTAGGATATTTCAGAGGATCAAGAAGTATGATACAGTCCTCAGAATCTGCATTTCAAGATTCTTCGATTTTAATTATCTGGTTTTAAAAATAGGGTACGTTGGAGCTCTTGATGGGGGACAAATAGTACGGGTAGCAGCCGTGAACCGTGAACGGTTACAATTATAATGTTCAAGCGACATATGTACACTTTTATTTAGAATTATACACGCACCTAATAATTAGGTAATTCTTAGAATTTTATAAGCAGCCATTTTAACAGCGAAAAAAACAAATACACACGAATCGTTATAAAGTAATGCTTTAGTATCCTATACTTATTCCGACCATCATTTATACTAACGTCATTCAAACCGGGGTCCAAATATCCAAATAACACTCTCTCCTCTGGTTCTCTTCCTCTCATCTCTGTTCTGCTAATTCAGAGCCTCTACCGATACCGTCAACGCTCCATCCAAACCTGAACCGAGTTCTCTCGTCAGCGGATTACCTAAACTCGGCTCTCCGGAATGTAACGCGACCGCGCGCGTTCGCAGAGGGTATCGAGGACGTTGCAACGCGATCGTTTTCGAGAAATTTTTCTCGAACGAACGAACATCGGCGGCCATTTATCATTAATGTCCGATTAATAACGGCGTTGCACATCGGAACTCGTTCGAACGAACGAGTCGCTCCGCGGATAATTAATATCATTACGCCCTGCGAAACACAAAGAGCCGAGTTACGACATTTAATTAACAATATTACGAATCGAGGTACGGGGGTGGGACGCAGCATAGGCCGCGGGGGTGCCGGCGGGGTGAAGGGGAGACGAAGGGGGTGGACATATAAAGAGAAACAACGGTGTGTTTTTCCTGGCGATAGGCGAGCCAGGTATGATCGAGTGCGAGGGGTGGAAACCCAGGGTTGGGGGAGGGAGGGCGCGCAGCCAGTGTATAACCGTCGTGTCGAGAGGCTCGGCGGGGCGGGAGGAGGGAAAGAAGAGCGGCAAAAAATTGACTTTGCCAAAAGCCGGCATCGGTCGTGATCGTTCTCATTGGCCGGCAGCGAAAAAATCCCATCGAATCAGCGGACGAGGTGAGATTTGCAATTAAAACGCGGGATGGTGTACCGCGCGGGGGTGGCGGAGGCCGGGAGGGAGGGCGGAGGGGGGACGGAGGGGGGTGCCGTTAAGCGGGGAAGGGGTAGGCGGATACCGCCGACCGAAAGGGCGCAATAAATGTACGCATTGCGCAGAATTAGTTGATTAAAATATAAAAGAAGCGCGGTGGGGATGGAGGAGGGATGGCGGGGCGTGGGGGTGGATATGCGCGGCGCGGTGCGGCGCGACGGGGCGGCGGGGGTGGCAGCGGATAGGCGCCAGAAGGAGAAATCTCTTTTCCCCTCTCGGTTTTGCTCCTCTTCTCTCCGCGGACGGGACCGCGCGTAGACGGGGCGGCAGGGTGGCGGCGAGGCAAGGCGTGGGGTGGAGAAAAGAGAGAGAGAAAGAAGAAGACTAGGCGGGAGAGCGCAGCAGCCCGGGAAAAGAAATAATCTGCGAGCTGTATTGACGTTTCTAGTCTAACTCTGATTGAATTATGCATGAGCACACCGGAGATGCCGAGAGCCGCCCTTCTCTTTTCCTCCCTGCGCGCATAATTTCCTCCCCGCTAGTGCCGTAAATATAGTGTGCCGCGTAGCCGCGCGTACAGGACGGTCTAGAAAAAGGGGCTCGAGCGTTACCAGGTGCGTATTATGGTCACGAAAATAGGCAAAACCTGTTCATCCCCTTCCTTCCCCCCCAACCCCCGGTATCGGTGCACGAGTTCAATTTTGCTAATGGCGTGTCGAATATGCGCGATAGCAGTTCTACCTGATCCCTTAAGGAATATTTTGCAATGTAGCGCGGTGGCATGGAAAAGGAACTCGCATTTCCATCGGAATCACAAACAAAATCCTCGTTTCAGTAATCCGATCGAGAGAACAACGCGGCGGTGATCGAATAGTGGAGAATGTTGCAGTGAATCGAGTCGAAAAGTCAGACCGCTACACGCAGAAGCAAGAGGCAAACTAATCATAACCGATTCACAAAAAAAAAAAAATACGAAGGTCAGTTATACATTAATGATTCAATAGAGTAGTCAAGCTTTTATTTAGTAGCTTAATTTGAGTTCGGTCGGAATACGGTAAACCTGCAGCGACGATCGAAAAGAACCAAAACTGAAAAATAATATCTACGATTCCCCCGGAAGGAACAGTAAAGGAATCCTTCAGAAAGGGACCGTCGAAAAGTTTCGATTTAGTGTCTGACCTATTGTTCTTTCCAAGTCCAAGTGCTCGGAACAATATCTGAAAGTATAAACGAGGACCACTTTGAACCATTCTTTTGGCAGCTATTGTACAAGTTCGTAATGCAAGGGAGGAGAAGCGGAGCGGCGTGTCGTTCGTAATTTCGGAACCAGTTTCATACACCGTCCTGTACAGTTTCGTATCAAACGCGCGTGTAATTTATTCGAACGCAGATCGACGATCATCGGTCCAGCTGCGCAACAATACGCGCAGCGCGACATTCGTTATCATCGGTCGCCACCCACGTCCGTCTGTTACATCGCGGAACGATCGGGATCGGCGGCGTTCCCGTCCTGCCAATTTTTTTCTTTTTTTTTTCGTCCTCCTTTCCCACGCGAGTGAGTTATGGCGACACGCAAAGGTTGCGCCCTCTGATTTACGAGGACGGGGCGCGTTCAATCGAAATCGCGGTAAGATCGAGAGGATCAAGCCACTCGTTGGCGTCCCGACGCGCGTCGTTACGCGTGCCGTTCGAAATGTCAAGGGGGTGAAGCCGCGATATACGAGCGAGCAAGGAATACTTAATCAGAAGAGTCTACGTAAGGCAATCTAACGATCGCACTCCGCCGTTGTTCGCGACGAGGAAATTGGAACGAGACGATGGCATGATAAAGATCCGATTCAATTTGTTTATAAGGAATATTGCATCCGCGGTCGAGCGCTGCAATTTCTTCTTATGTGCTGACGACTTTAAAATTTAAAGTAAACTGCTGAGTAGATTTCAGCGCGGCTCCTGCTGCGAACTTAACTGATCTTACCGATAAGGAACTTTGATGACATGAAAGTTTATATTTTTTGAAACTTTGGAGGTTTATGTAAAACTTGCAACGAAGGAGACGATTTTTTGTTTTACTTACTTTTTTGGTTTTTCAGGGCGGAAATATTCCTCCAAGATAAATGTGAGCATTTGTATTTATAGGTACTTGTTTACTAAGCTAGGAGCTTTATAACAGTAAATAAAATTTGCTGTTTCAAAAAAGCATACTTTTTTTTTAATAAAAACTTGTCGTCTGCTTATTGGATCAAATAATATGCAGAATTTCATTGTGAGCGCAAATATGTACAATAAACTTATCTGACGGTGTAAAATTTCGATAATTTTAATATAGTAAATAAAACGCTATAAAATAAAGGCGTAGGTAAACAATCGAGCAGAGAGCTTTTTATTCTATTATTATGAAAATCCAGCGTTTCAAAAATTTTTGATCAAGTTTTATTATTAGTAATCACAGAAAAAATGATCCAGATTCTTGCTTGCGGTTTTGAGAAGAGTCACCACCCTTAGCGCCATACAAAAGGCAATTTTTAGGCATTTTTTCCGCTACTATAATGTAAACCCTCCGAGTTTTTGTGTATAGTAGAGTTATATTTAACCCTGCTGTGCTCTTGGAGTCTATTTTACCCAATCCCGCATTTTACTTTTTTAAATGACTGTTTCAATTTTAAGAAAAATATAAGAAAGTTAGTAGGTAGTTCCTTGATTTTCTATCAAGTTTCATTCTTCACATTTTTAACGGTGTGTTAATAATAAAAGTTCTAATAAATGAAATTTTTAAAGATGAGAACGACAGGGTTAAAAAGTAGTACAAAATTTTTTCATGTAAAAAAAATAGAAATTTGACGGGCTGACAGCCTGGAACCTCGACCCCTACAAAAAAAGGCAATTTAATGGCCGAACCTATTTCTCGAAAATAAGTATTCATCCAATTTATTTGTTTTTTTCTTTTAAAGCATATAAAAATATGTTGCCTATGACGTAGCGTAGAATTCTTTAGAAGCGTTTTAATGCGATTGTTGGTGGGTAAAAATCACCTTTACTTCAAAATGCTACCTCTTTCGTAATTTTCCGAGTTTTCAAAAAATCTTTGGCTATGCTTTAGCTAGGCAATTATAATTCACAAATCTCTTATGAATCTCATTTTTCGATTCTCCAGGCGATATGTTCGGCCAGCAACCTCTTTTTTGCAAGGATCGGGGTTCGAGACTGGCAGCTCATCAAATTTCTTTTTTTTTTTTTTTTTTTACGTGAATAACTGTTATACGACTTTTTAATCCTGCTGTTCTCCTCTTCAAAAATTTAATTTATTAGAACTTTCATTATTAACACATCATTAAAAACGTGGAAAATGAAACTTGATAGAAAATCAAGGAACAATAAAGCATATCAACGCTAACTTCCTCGTATTTTCCTTAAAATTGAAACAGTTATTTAAAAAAATAAACTGCGGTATTCCGTCAAATATGCAAAATAAATAATATACAAAAAACTTGGAGTACTTACATTGATTCTTACACCAGAAAAAGCCTCTTTTCATAGCACTCAAAATAGTGTCTCCCCTCAAATAATTGGCAATGGTTGAAAGAAGAACTTGACGTCTGATTCACCTAATCGCTACAGTTATCACAGCTTCTGAAGCACCTGGCTTTACTACTGATTTTAATCAATGCGACGTTCGCTTTGAAAGTTTGAAACGCTTCACCACGCTCGCAAGCCTCCCGGATTTTTCATAATTTTGCCAGGGCATGCGTAGACTCGTGTAACTAACTAGACACCGACGTGGTGCGAGTTGAAAAAGTTGAGACCTCTTAGCTACCCATGGCAACGTCCTTCCCAGCGCGCTTCCCCTTTTCACGCTCTTTCCGCGCTGACGGCTTCTGGTAACGCGTTCTCCTTTTTTAAAACGTTTCTCTAACCAATTTGCCGGAACACTGCTATCCACAGGCGGCTTAGAATCTTACGCGAAACAACCTCTTCTGGGGGCCGAAGTGGCTCGTTTCCTATCTCCCTTTCTGGGAACGATTTTCCATCGCTGCCCGGAAGTTGGATGGACTTCCGAGCTAAAGTACCGGTTAACGCCCTGCGAGGAAGGAAGCAGAGAGGACGAAGGTTTCCCTAACATTTACGCAAGAGCCTCGAGTCGGTCTCTTCAAAGGGGAGAGACGGACGTTGGAAAATATTATTCTTCCAGAAACTCGTGTTCGATCTAGGGGTTGCGTTTTTCCTAGGCGATCGGCCATCGAAACGCGGCGGTCTCCTTCGTGCGCGCGTGAAAGGAAACCCTGAGGTTTAGCTATTAATAGAAAAAACCAGGCCAGGGGAGAACGCAACGATCTGGTCAGTGGCGCGTGCAAAGAAGGAAGGGTGGAAACGCGGCGATATCGAGAAGGGTTGCGTGCGAGCGGCGCGTATCCCCCTGTTACGCGAGGAAACGCGCGAAAATCTTGTCCCGTTTGCCCCCGGTGTCATCGACTCCCGTGTTCAGACAAGTGGTTGCGGGAGCGTTCGTTCTCCTTCGATGAACCTTTGCCACGCCCATGAAGGACATCTTGGCTCACGTTACCGTGATCGTACCTCTCCTCGCTGCGCAGGAGATTGGGGAAGGTTATAGGTACGACCACTTCGAACTTTCCTTCATTAAACTACGTTACTCTATATGAACTAGATCTAACGAAGACCGCACTAACTTTTCCTTATTAAACCACCCCGTCATTCTATTAGATTTTCCGGGGAAAAATACCGGTCGGACTAGCCCCGTTGGAATTACACGAATCGGGAGGAAAAAAAGAGAGAGAGAAAAAAAAAACGCATGGATATATTAAATCGTTCGAGGAGTTCGCGGCGCATTCGTCGAAATGAAATTCAACGTGAAATATTTTTCACCGCGATTCATTTTAATCGATATCGTTTTACAGCGGCAACCTTTACCCATCTTTTGATCAATTTTTAAATGTAACGTTAACGCTCGTAATAGTCGACGCTAACACCGGGGTCCGTCCTAAATTTAAACCGCCGCCGCGTCACGGAATAACGTACAGCGGTCAATTTTCATTGGGCGCGCGGTCCATGGGCAAAGGGTTAAGGGGATACTCGAGATATCGACTCCCCATTTATTGAATAAATATCGCCGTCGATACCGTCCGAACGCTATTGACAGTCGTCTTCCTTCGTTCAATTTATTAACCGAACATTTACAACAAACATCGACGAGCCGACTGCACACAACGGGGGGAGGAACGGGTTGCGCGGGTGAAGATTGGAGGGGATGCAATTATCATAGAGACAGAAAGAGGTTCGTGCGTTTGTTTAACTGTCGGCGATAATTATGAAATGCGTTTCGTTGCTGCCGGCGGAAAATAACGATAGGTATATACTTTCCACGGTAATACGACTAATTATTATAAATGGTCGCGTTAATTTATAAACGAAATTCATCGAATTACGCGACGAACTTTGGGGGGGCGGAAAAGAGAGAAATCCGAGGAGGGGTGGTGATCGGAGGGTGGAGAACGAGGGGTGGCGGAGGGAGGAGGAAACAAGGCGATAGGCAGTCTAACGGGGGGGAGGAGGAGGGCGGGGGGTAGGTGGATGAAACGCGTCAAATGGAAATGCATGTTTTTTGCCGCTTTAGTAAAATCAGGGGTGCAGGAATTACGGGTCCCTCTGATGCTCGACGCGCGAGTTTTATTATGCATTTACACACTTATACCAGCCGCTGTAACTACGCGCGCGCTCTTTCTCTCTCTGTGCCACAAGCCACCAACCCCGCGACAGGGGCTGGCTGCCAGAGGGATGTTGAATCTCTCCCCCACTATCCACCGCGGTCCAGGTACATCCCCACCAGACGACCGCCAGATGAGGGAGTGTTTCGCGTCTAGTACTAAAAACGGGGATCGATACTAAAATGCTTTAAAGCCCTGAATTTTATATCGCGCCGGTTCGCCTGGGCCTAACCGCCGCCGCTCTCCGCCTGTTCTCCGTTTTCCTGATCCAGTTCAAGGACAACGCGCACCTCGCAACCCCCTTTCCCCCTGCCACGAACGCAACCCCCGCCGGGGTTCACCCTACCGTCCCCCGATCTCCGAGGGATCCGTTCGAACCGAGGCTCTTTCGAATTTTTTTCCATGGTTAATCGGTTCCCACGCGTCGATATTTCGCGGGATTTAGTTTACACTTCCCTCGATTCGTTCACCGATACGGAGGATTGCTCGTTTCTTTTTTTATTTCGTTGATAGAGAGAGAAATGTTTTGAAGGACTTGACAGACGATTGAATTTCTTTTAATTTTAATTGACACATATTCGTATTTTTTATTTTTCAATTCTACGCTTCGAAGTGAATAACTGCAGATATCGAGTTGTTTTTTGAACTAGTGATTATCGGGGAGAGATGTGTCGATATAAAAAAATTGCTACTGCGATCAATGACTAATTGAAGGTATCGCTAGTAGATTGTTATTATTGTATTAGTGTTGTTAGTAAATTAGAGCTCGATTCTCCACGTTTTGACAAGGGCGATCGTTAACGAATTTAATATTCATACGCGTCAGGAGCGGGCGCAGGGTCTCGAGGATCCCAGGGCTGCGTGGAGAATCAACCTTCCTAAGATTTCTTTTCTCGACGAAGGGTTCATTTCGTCGACTCTCGCCCCATTTTCGTTCGCAAACGAGCGAAAGGAGAGATTTTGCAACAAGGTGCACGTCGGTCCTCCATTCGCGTGGTTGGGCACTCGAAAGAGGTCCAAAGGGCTGCCGAATGTCTGCCGCCCGGCTGCCACGCAACTTTTCTCTCCCTCGCGATGGCGAACCCGACCCTAGCCGGCGCGCGGTGCGCGGTGCGGCGAGGCGCGGCGCGGCGCGGCGAGGAGAACGCGAGAAGAAAGCAGAAGGAAGAAGCTAAAAGGCGTGCCGTGTCGGCGCGAGCGAGAGGGACGGAGGGTGGCGCGGTGGCGCGCGGGGCCGGGGAACGAAGCGCCCCTTGTTTCATTCCGCTTTTTAATAAGGACCTCGTTTGGAACTCTAGGCTTTAAATAGATCAATACCTACGTACTTCATCCCTGGCAACGAACCCATCCCGCACCCGCTCGTTCCAGCCCCCTGGCCACCCTTTTTACCCCGCGTTCAACGTTCCCTCTTTCTCTCTTTTCCACCCTCTTTCTCCGCCACCGCGTTGTCCTTCTCTCTTCCTCTCCACTCTAGTTTTCCCCCTTTCTGTCTCGCGCTTCGCTCGATCCTCTCCTTCTTCGTCCCTGGGACCGGTCTCACCGTCTTTCTTCCGCTCGCCCATCGTCCCACCCCACCGTCCCTTGCCCTACAACCCATCCGCGACGAACCTACACCCTTTTTCGCGGATCCCCTGCCCCTCGGAGCGTACGCGTATCCGTTTGCAAACGCGAACTACGCACCAAACGCTCGCCGCGTGTCCGTACCTTGTAGCTATTAGCGTTCACGGTTCAACGTGTTCTCTCTGTTTCCACCGCGCGCCCCTCGCCGCTCTCTTTCTCACTCAATCCGCAAAACACCCTCTTTCGCGGGGCGCGTCGCTGCCAGAGTCCCGCTTTTTCCCTTTTCCGCGCGCATTTTTCCTTCCTTCGTCGTTTTATTTCTCCTTTTCCTCTCTCGTTCGTTCGCTCCTTTTTTTTTTTTTTTTTCGCTTACCCCTCGTCGCCCGCTGTCGGGCAGCTCCCCCGCGCCCCACACAACCCCTGGCCACCCTCTGTTGCCACTCGGTTCTCGGGCTCTCCGCGTGAATGGGCGAAAATGTAGGTAGGAGCCCGTTTTCGCTTTCTATACGGCACCAGGCGAAAACGAGAGTCACGTACGCTCCGGAGCATCACGCACCGACACACGTGGCCAACCGACCTCTCACCTTTCCATCGTCTACCCTCCGTCCCGGCTCTCGTGTCGCGTGGCCACGCGCTCGCCTAGTCGCTTCTCTATTAAACCCGCCCGCGGGACGCGGCTGTCCGCCTCTTCGCTCCTGATTTTCGGAAGTTTGCGCGAATTGGATTTAACCGGATGGCCGGTGCTGTCGGGCAAATTGAGTATTACGAAAATCACTTTACTGCAGGCGCCGTTCTCTCGCGCGGATCCCTTATCGGTAGTCAAAGGACCTCCACCCCTGGAAATTTCGGAAACATTATCTCCGTGCGAGTAGTATGATTAAACGTACCGCGTTCTCAACTTCTACCGTAATTCATCGTAATTGATATTAATTAATATCGAAATTATAAACGCAAAGACTTGTACTGAAACGTTTTATATGTCAAACGGAGACACATCTTTGATTTTTCTAATATCCTTCGCGCGTCGAGGATCTATCGCGTTCGGTGCATCGAGGGCGAGCATCGAAATCGGTCAATACCCACGCAAAGCTGTCGATTTGCGAATGGTGAAAGCGGAAGGCAGTGAAAGAGAAACGCGCTCGATTTCAAACGCTCCCATCCAACCGAGATTCGCGTCCTCGAGAGAACGACAGAGGCTGAATACGGCGTAAACATCCGGAATGATTGATCGATCGCGGCTGAACGCGAGGATCGACGATTGCCGGTCGCGTTCATCAGTCCTTATCATGTTATATTGGCGATCGAATCGACTCTTAATCTATCCAATTTGTAATATCCCCCGCTTGACCGAACGACACCCATAAAATTTCAATCTAAGAGATGTATGACCACTTTCGTACAATTGTTATCGCGTTATCACTGGAAAGAATCGTCAATCAGACCGTTCACTGTCAATTTTCGTATATTCGAAAGGACCTGCGGTGACGGTGGGGTTCGATCGCTCGAGCATCGATTAACGCCTCCTCCATTCTGGCAGAGTGTCGCTGTCACCCCCGCGGCACGGGAATCGCTTCCAGCACATGTTCCGGGAGGTTTATTCGTCGCGCTGAAGGCGAGTCACGTAATTTCGTGGCCGATGAGGCGAATGCCGGAGGGTGGTCGCGCGATTTGTATTTTTTTCGGGTCAAAGGGGAGCCTTGATGGGCGAGAGAGCCGAAGGGGTGTCGGGATCCTCCCTCTATCCTCTCCCTCACTCTCCTTTTTTTTTTTTTGTGGACGTTCGGGACTCGGAAAAGGGTGATTTGTCGACCTGACCTCGAGCACCGTGAGAGCGTCCTTGACCTATCGACGTCGGCTGCGACGTCGCCACAGGAAGGTGTCTCCGCTTCCTTCTTCGTTACCTCCTCTCCTCTTGCCGAGATTTATCCTATACTAATTAGGCTGTTGGTACGAATCCATATTTGTGATTTTCAGAGATCGTAAATTGTCGAATACATAAAAATAAGTTGGATCAGTTTGAGTCGCACGATTTATCATTAGATAGATTTCATGCATTTATGGCAATGCTAAGTATGTAAAAAAATTTACGAGACTGTTATTATGTGCCAAAATATGCAAATAACAACAATATACATAACAACAAACCAAAATATATTTAGAAAAATTTTATTTTGCATAAAGATCCGCTGTATATTTATCATTATTACTTAAGTCGATCGCATCCATTTCCTCAACCGATGGACTTGTTCCAATCAATCAATTCGTGTGACTAAGGATGATCCAACTAATTTCAGAAAGGACATAAAATACCATGATCCGATAAAAAGAATTTGTGATTTTGCCAACAACTTCGCTAACACTTTCGATTCTTTTTCTGGTTCACCCTGCACTTTCAACAGATCCGTCGAAGCCTTCGTTTTGTAATTAGTTTATTCTTGTATTTTTACTGTCTTGCTACATTATTGTAAATTAGGCGTCTTTATGCCCGTTTCTTAATTAAATACATAGACGAAATGCATAAATAAATTATAATTCTTATAATTAAAATTTCCTAACTTAAGGAATATTACTCTTAACAACAGTATGTAAGAGTTGTAATATTTGTAATATTGAATGTAGTATGCGGTGTCAAGATGTATCTTATATCTTTTAATTATGTATATTAACGGAAAACAAGTACAGAATCGGGGTTGAGTTTTGACAGCTGTCGCGTTTAAACGTGTGAATAAAGATATCAATTTCTTAAAACACAGACTATTTATTTCGGTCTTACAAGTAGGTATCTGTAATTCCAAACAAGCCGAGCATAAATATTTCAAAGATATGGATCTCATGAAACTAAATTCCCCAGTTCAGAACTGAAACATATTCTGACATTTTTCCTCGCAGTATTAACATATCACGAGACATCAAAAGATACCGATGCGCTGTGCTCGACAGCCTCACCGATCTCGTCGAAGCACCAAGATCAGAGATTCTAAGAATACCGAACAGTTTTGTGCGCTACATCTATAGCGAGCACCCCGTCTTGTCAGGTCGAGGCGACGGCATATCGGTGATCCAGTAAACAAAAGCCAATGTTCCGTTAAAGTCGACGAGCGGAGTACGGTGAGAGGGTCGAGACCGTCGGAGCCTTAGGACAGAGGAGAAAACTCGTAATTTCCACGAGGTCCGTTCAGGATGCAGCCGCGGGCTCGACGTACCGGAAGCACGCGAAGGGGCGTAGCAGAAGAAGCGTTCAGGAGGCGACGTTGTCGTTCTCGTTGTCAGGGATGATGGGCGAGGGCTCGGCGAGCCGGCGGCAGTCAGTCAAACCAGGCATCCGCGAGTGTTGGTTGCCAGAGAGAGAGAGAGAGAGAGAGAGAGAGAAAGAGAGAGAAGCAGAGAGAGAGAGAGCGAGAGAGAGTGAGAAGAGGAGCGGAGAGGAGACGCGAGGCGCGAGGGAGCGAGGAGGCGAGCGGAGTCGAGTCGAGGCAGGGCGTGCATATACATCCATGGGCCGTATAATTTCCGCGGGTCGCCGCAAAATCAATAAAAGAAACATTACATCGGCGGCTGGCAGTACTGAGCTTGGCAGGGGCCATGGGATTGGATGGGGAAAACGAGATGGGAATGGGTCGCGCAAGCGTTGCTAGAAACTCTGACAGAGCGGCACGGGGCTCCGGTGGCTCGGCCCGTTCGTTCGACCATCGAAAGAGGAAAAAGGAAAGGGAAAGAAGAAGCGGAGGAGCTGGAAGTGCGGCGGCGGAGGCGGCGGCGGTGGCAACGGGAGGTGGCGGCGGCGGCGGCGGCGGCGGCAGCAGCGAAGAAGGAGGAGGAAAGGAAAGCAGCCGGAGGAAAGCAGCGAGTCTTATGAAATATGGCCTCCTTACCGGAGGAGTCTGTACTTCGCGTTCCTGGGCTAGGGAGCGGCTGCGAGGGAACGCGAGCGAGAGGGAGCGAGAGAGGAAGACGAATACGCGAGACGACGACGACGCCGCCGAGGAGAGATAAAAGGGACCAAGTTCGCGCGAGCACCTGAAGCGAAGCCTAGGACGAACTTGCGAGCCTGTCCCGCGGCAGGAGTGTAACTTTTCTACGAGATCCTAGGGTCACTTTAATCTTGCCAACCTACCCCCAACTTCGGGGATATTTCTTCTTATAATGAAAGTCGATATAGGCCCGGGTCGGATTCAAAAACCGGGCTGCCACATTTTTACAGTGACGAATTGCCGTTCCGCCGCTCTTCCGCCGTCGCTTGAAAACTTGAAACATGGGAGTCATTCTTTTCCTCGATGGAATTCTACTTTCGTATATCCGAAAGAGCGAGCATAAATTTTTTAGCAACGCCCTATAGTAAGAGCACCGGGTCTCAAAAGTAGCGCAGCAAGATTCCAACATTCTTGCCTTATCTTCTTTCCAATATGCAAACAAAGTTGATGAGGCAGAGTACGACTTCGTCGTTACTCCCTTTGCTCTGCTGCGTTTCGAGCAGAAACTTGGCTCTTACTATTTTATGATGGATTCACATTCGATATTGGAGTAAAACACAAAAAATAAAGAATACATGCGATAGACGCAATAGATGACTAGATGCAACTTTTTACCATCTACAATAAATTTGTTTCGAGGAAAAAATCATAATTAAAAAAAAAAAGCAGACGAGGACGATTCAAACCAAATACAAATAAAACGACAGCAAAGCAAGATCAATATTAAGCTCGGTATGACAAATGTTCCGGTATCAATTTTTTTGCAACGCAGTGACACAGAATCCTCGGCGCCCTTTGCGAATTAAAAACAGTTCGAAGACCAGCAAACCGGAATTTATCGGAAGCAGAGTCTTCTTCGGCAACCCGTTCCCGTTCTGCTAGTGTTTACCCTGGCATTGTCCAACATCGACAAGAGATACGAGCAACACGGTGCGCGCCACTTGTGGCTCGCGCAGCAGGCGAAACACCTACGTCGGTATCGGTTGCTCGGAGCAAAGCCGATCGAAAAGGGGTTGAGACAGGGCGCCAGGGGGTAGGTTGCTCGACGATACGAAACGAGCTCGAGTAGCGACGTACAATCGAACGGATCGGTCGATGGAAGCGAGAAGACAAGCGTAAGAGTGACGCGGACGCCGTGGATACCGGACAGAGGAAATGGGAAACCCGCCCTCTCCGAAGGCTAGACAAAAGGAAGAAGCGAAAGGGTGGAGAGAGAGAGGGAGAAGTTTGTCTGTCACTCGACGCGGATATTTATCGAACGACTCGATTCCTTGCTCCAGGGATCGATCCTTGCCGCTCGTCGCCGAGAGTCGGAAGGATTTCGCGAAGTTAAGGGGATGCGTTTCATCCGCCCCTCGAAAAAAGTACTTTTCCCACATTGCTCCGGGGGAGCGGCAAGCGTAATTGCGCGAATGTATCGCTCGGAGCACTCGTTAGAAGCGATTCTCTTGCGCGTCAAAGTCGTTCGAGATGGCTTCCGATAGCATCCAAGTTTCCACGAACGGGAAGGGGTTTCTAATAAACGCTTCGAAACTGACTGCGTGTGGTGATTCGAAAATTTAGAGATAAATTCAGGCGACAATCTAGCATAGAAGAGAAACGAGAACGTCTATCTACTATCTTGAAAAACTATCTTAGAACTAAATTGAGCTAGCGTCAGTAATAAAGAAATTAGAAGGCAGCGAAACCGAGGGTTGATGGCACGAAGCGAATTACCCTGGAAGCAGAACAGTTTATATTTCTTCGAGGGGTGAATCGCATTAATCTACAAAGGATCGAGAACGACGACTACCTCGACGCAGAAAATTTCAAGGGGCGAACTATGAATGTGTTCGCTATCAGCCGGCAAAGATCGGCGCGTTGCAAAATGAATCGTTCTTTCTTGAAGAACACAAAGACGATTCAACGTATTTACGGTACAATCAGTTAACTCGAGTAACTCGTTCCCATAGCGTGGCTTATCGAGGCTCGTATCCACGGATAACGGACGGGTTCGCGTGTAGAAGCTGGTTTTCGGCCGCAACACACGCGTTCTTCTCGGTCGGTTCGCGCACGCGCGTGTACGCGGCAATTAGCGCACCACTGTTCGCGCCCGGCTCTCTCAGACGATCGGCAATAAATCCGTGACTCGAAAAACGGAAACATTCGACGCGCATGATTTTCAACTACGCCCCAAAACATCCGACGATTTTGCTTTGATATTCAGCGGTCGCGTCGCTATTTTAAATTCACGTCGGACCGTTCACTGGAAGCCGCGAATAGTTACATATTTTATGCAGATCGCGCCCGGGTAGAATCGAAAATTCGCCATGTTTTCCTCTCGAACATGGCCGAGTTGAAGTGTTTTATCGAGCTTATGCACCGGGTCGCGGCTCGACGCGACGTGGCGCGACACGGAGCAGATCAAAATCGACATCTCGTCGCGAGATCTTCGGGAAGGTCGTTGGAATCCCAATCGGCTCGGTGGACATTCGCGTCGCGTCGCGCCGACGAAAGGGAAGCAGCCGCGTCCGTTCGCGAATTTTACGGGCTGCACGACGCTCGCGTACGCCTATGACGTATATCTCTTGCGCTTCCCTTTCTCCCTCTCTCCCTCTCCTTTCGTCTTCTTCGTCTTCGCGACACGTTCTCAATGCGTGACGCGACAGCTGCGTCGACAGCTTCACGAAAATCGCGTAACCGTCGCGTCGCCTGTTTATCGTCTACCTCCAGCAACAGGGGTAGTGGATATCGAGTGTTCCGAACATGGGGAGGCCATAGATTTCGTCCCCACTTAGAATAGAAAACGGGACCATTTACCTTTTCTACTTCCAAACTCAATTTTTGCTTAAATATACAGCTTTGGAACTTTCCTAGTAACTCGAACATCGAAATACTACAAAGATTCAATCAAATTCTACTAATTCTATCAAATCAACCATATACTATTAAAAGATCAATCGAAAAGGATGAAAATGATCGCAAACGCACCATGGTATGTCAAAAAGAAGGTACTCCACCATGATCTCGGAATACAGATAGTGAAAGAGGAAATCACAAGATTTAGTACAAAATACGTAATTACATTAGGAACTCATCCAAATCGCTATGCCACAAACTTCGACAATAGCCAACAAAAGCGGAGACTAAAGAGACACCATACATTAAACCTATTACAATGCTTTTACAGAATAGCCAAATGAATTGCATGTGCTTAACTTCAAAAATATAGAGCAACACACTGCGCGTCGCTTTTATCAAAAGACTACACAAACACCGCATTTGGTTATAAAAGGATTGCAAATAAACTTGAAAGACAATAAAAAAAAAATGTTTGCTTGAATCTCATAAACTGGGTGAATAGAAACAAAACCTTAGTTTAAAATAATTATGTCCCTAAACATTAGACAAACATTATCAATATAAAAAATATTATCCAGGATTTAATGACATTTATGATTTTTATCAAATAATATGGATTAATGAATTGTTTCTCTTCATCTAAAGTTTTGTTACTATTCACCCCGTTCTACGGGACCTTAAAAGTACCTTTCGATTGTACCAACTTTGAATATTTCATCAAGCTTTAATTTTCAGGTTCGATTACTGTTTATGATTGTTTGATAGATTCTAGAAATAAAAAAACTGTAATAAAAAGTCTAGGGTTTGAGAAAACATAGCGCAGAAAGCCAGGAACGTAGAGACACAAAGGGTCGAGGCAAACCGGCGCAAGCCGAAAATTTGCGAACCACTGAGGAAACTAGTTGGCGTTCTTGCGGCCGAAGAAGTCGAAAACCTCCGGTGAACCCTACGTACCCCCCACCACCGGTCGCAGGCTCCTTTCTTTCGTCTCGTTGGGCCCACTCCTCGTGCCTCGGCCGGGCCCAAGAGCGTGCACCTAAAATGCATGCTAGGCTTTCCCCTCGGGCTCGCGCCCCCGCCCACCAAAAATTCTCCCCACCCGAGCGTTGCTAGGTATCTTCCTCCGGTTGCCACGGCCCCGTGTGCACTCGAACCTCCTTTCCCTTTGACGATCGGTCCCCTACCTAGCGATGGGTCCCAACACGCTTCGGATCGCATCAGAATCTGTGACACAAGAGCTTTCGGTGCTGTTGCGAATATTATTTGAGGATGCAGCTGCCTTCGCTCGACTTATACATGATTAAAACAAAAACAGATACAATTTGGGGTTGGAAATTGCATTTAACAATCCTTTTTACACTTTCTTACATCACGAATTTGCAAAGTAATGGAAGGTTTAATAGATTATCTGCTTTTGTTGAAAATTAGTAAGATTAGAGTCTTGGGCATTGAGAAATTGTTGTAGATTCGTTTGAGAAAGTGCAAAGGAAACGAAAGGGCCCATCACTACCTTCGTTAGTTGAAGTTGCTATAGTCTGTTTTTTAAATCACTTCTAACAGATTTCTCTTTGGAATTAGATGCTTGAATTAAGATGGGCTTTAAGAATTCCGTTGCAAAGTAATTGGCTTAGTAGAGATATTAATACTGCAGAGAGTCTTCTCGTACAGAGATCATCTATTTATAGTGAGTTTAAAAATATAAAATTCTCCAGAAAGAATAAAACTTCTCAATTTTGTTTCGTTTACTTTTTGGAAATAGGGATTCCCTGATTCTAGGATTATTTCTATAAAAATAACCATGATCTAAATGAAAGCGTAGATTCGTTTCGCGGATCTCTTCTCCGGCGCACGTAGCGCCGAAGAAAAGAAGGCTCACCGTCCCTTCCGCGGAGCCTACCATCGGTCTCTTGCTGGCAAATAGTCCCAAAATGCATCGGTGCCCCGTTCTCCGCCCCTCTAACCGCCCGCGCGGATACGAGCGGAGTTGGAAGGGGCCCGAAGTGCAACGGCTTCGAGCTTCTACACCACCACGTTCTCCCGTGGCCAAACAGCACTACCACCACCACGGACATCGTCAGCGATCACCTTCTCTACCGCTTTGCTTTAACTTTTGCGCTGCTGCTTGGCCCTCTCCCTCCTTCCCCCTCGCCACTCCACGCCACGTGTGTCCCCCTTCTCTCCCCCTCTGCTTTCCCCCGACGATGCAGTTCTCCGGGCTTCACCCGAACCCTCCCCTCTAGTTGCTAGGTCCACTTGCCCGCTTTCTTCGCGAATAGGCATGTAGGTATACAAGTTATACCCGGTTGCACGATCGGCGGGTATCGGAGGAGCGGCGTGGGCAAACCCCACCTTAGGTGCAACGGCCTAAATGCGAACTGCTCCCCGGGCTACGTTTCTCTGGGCCCCGGTTCGCTGCTCCCTGGCCGCCTCTGCTGTCGGTTTCGAGGCTTCCTTCTTTCCAACGCCTTAGATTCGACTCCATCTTTGCCGAAATTTTTAACGCACTTGCTATTTGCATCTGTGTTTTAGTAGAAATATTATAATATATACTTACGGATTCGTTCACATTTATTCCTAATGTTAATTGAGTGTGAAATCCTCAGTATTATAGTTTTTTTATTAATTTATATCGATTCAGATCCACGTTTAATTGTTTCTATGTTTTTATTGCTGCATAATTTTTATTATGCAAAGGCAAATGCTGTTTTAGGATTTAAACAAAATTAACATACTTTTTGTGGACGAATCTTTCAGTCGCTGTATTTCTGAATTAGCTAACAAATTAGGAGTTTACTTTCGCTATATTGTATTAGGTAAAAAGTTATGGCGATTTTATGCGAAGTTGTACCTAATTCTAGGCGAGATGCATAGATGCAAAAATGCACGAAATATCGAAAATAAAATTCATTCTACAGTATTTAGAGGGTGAAGCACATTTTTATTCAAGTTCTCCTTCTTTTTCTATCTCCTTATAGGTACATTTTCACGTGACACTAAAAGCCATGACTTTTGATGTAATGACACGGTCACACTGAGAATTTATGATATAGGATTCAGTATTATAACAACGCAGTTTCCAGTTTTCACGATGACGAAAGTCATGACTAGATTGCGGATGTTTATGCAAATTTATATTATTAAAGGCATAGAAAAAGGAAATCAACTTAAACAAAAATGTCTTCTACCTTCATAAAATGTGTTTTATTTTCGATATGTCAAGTATTTTTGCATCTATGCACATCTTTATGCATTTTAGCGCATTTAAAATAGTCATAAATGCATAAACATCCGCAGTCTAGTCATGACATTTCGTGTTAGCATCAAAAGTCACGATTTACTGTCACGTGAAAACGTACCCTAGGAGTATGAATTTCCATAAACATCCTCATCAAGCTCGTAGGTATATTTCTATTGCGTTTCAAAAACTCAGGTAATTGTTCACTCCACCAAAATTTATTCAAATTACAGAGAGACTCCACAAATAAGTATTAACCTTGCTACGTTCCTCTCGCAAGTCTAAATATATAAAAACAATAATTATCACCGCATAATTATTCATGTCACAGCGAAATTTTGATAGAATGTCAGGCAACAACAACATTTGATAGTAATACTAATTTCTCCAAGTTATTCTTAAAAAATTAAATCATTTGTTGACAGAAATAAAATACATGATTTCACGAAAAGAGATTCGAACATCGTAGCAGTGTTGAACTATGTACTATCACAATTTTGTCTCCAGCGTTGCATAAGATATTCGCGAAGAAGGTTACACCGACAAATAATTGCAACACAGTTGAGCCTATCTTTCCGCTCCAAAATCCCAGTTATTCCTCGCCCCGCGGTATCCGTGTGTCCTCGCGTCCACAAGGAGTATCTGTTTGAACTGACTTCGGGCATCGGGCGACCGATAACTCAAGCTGTTCGTTGCGTCTCTGGGAAAATATCTTTGGCACTTTGGTCCGACTGAATTTCCAAACGATAAAGCAATCGAATCTGTTAGAACGCGGGCGCGTCGCGCCTCCGCTACAACGATCGTGACCCGCGTTATATTTTTTCCCCGGAGCCACGAATTGGCTCGATGCAAGTTCGTGATATCGCTCTAATCGGACGCAGCCGGGCCTCCGAGCCGCAAGAAACTAACGCGACGCCACGCCTTGGCCACTTATTGCATGAAAATTCCCAGACGCCCCGTTACTTGGCCCATTCGAAGCGTGTCTGTTTACAGGCACTTCCAGGGCGATTCTACTGCGACGATAACGAGATTGCTCGCAGCGTTTAGGGTGTTTCCTAACACGTGGAAAGTGTCTGGATAGTGATTCTCTATACCCTGCTTTTTCCAGCTGCGCGGAGGCAAAGGGTTGATGACGTTTCAATTTTATTTCACGCTGGATAAACAATGTGAGAAAATTGCACACACTTCGATCATTATTACAGGATGCGCCGGATAAATTGGTATAATAGTTCGCTTATCATAGTTTCATTGGAACTTGATATTTTTTATCGAGTGAAAAGAAGAATAGAGCTTAAATTATTACAAAGAGATTGTAGTTAGTTAGAGTAAAAAATTTAGCCATTAGATTTAGGCTTTTTTTGAAATTGTCGACAGTGGCACGTACATTTCGTTTCATGCTGCAAGCGAGGGTCGTTTTGAATCTTCTACACTGCGATGTAGTATCGTCAAGTTCCTTGTAACGTGCAATTGTTCGAACCACCATGATCCTGCAAATTTTAAGTTCTAGGACAATGTGGTACACTCATTTTCTTCGCATATCAAAATACGATTCGAGCACTTTGTATTTGACGATTCATAACTTTTCTGAAATAAAAGAAATGAGTATAAAATTTTACATAAACACAGGCTATACATTCGGAAACATATTTTTTAAACGTTTCTGAAGAAAAACAGATAGGGTTTTACTTGAAAATATTTGTTTCATAAAGAAAAGTCAAACGCTTTGTACAAAAAAAAAGGAAATATTTAAAGAAAAAATTAGTTGCATATAGTAGAATTAATTTATTCAATCATAAAATGATAAAAGTTCTATTCGTAGCCTGTATCATCAGTACATAGTACTATGAAATATTTTTGGGCATACAAAAAGACTTATTGAAAATGTTAGATTTCTAGCACAACAAACGATTTCTCTATAAAATTTTCATAGTTCTCGATCACTCTAACAATTGTCAGTCTACTGGTTACCGTCCATCTGTTGGCTTGTTTACCCTAAAGAACAACTGAACATAAAATAAAAAATTGTAGCGATTCATCTGGCGCATCCCGTATCTGCTAAAATAGTGTTATCTACTAAAAAGAACTTCGTGAAGCAAAGAGACGAATGATTCAGGACGAAGCGCAGTTTTGTTGGCAAAGCGAGGAGAATTTCGGACGGAAAACCGGCGCGTCGTGGAAGAAAGAAGATCGGGGGCCGGCAAGAAATCGGCGCGGGAAAAAAATTGCAAGCCAGATGCGGCCCTGTCTCTTTGCTAGAGTCCCCTCTCCGGTCCTCGGCTGCACCTAAATGCGCTATCCCTCCGTCGTTGCGGCTCGGTGCCCCTCCAAACGCATTCCTCCTATTTGGGCCCCCCACCACCGAGCGCCGGGCCGAAAAGTGCAACGGCCTAAATTCGCGTTAGGGGAAGGTAACAAGGGCCTTGGGCTTCTCCCACCCGTTGGCCCGGTGCAACAACCTAATTTCTAGAGCCTCCCTTCGCCCCTCGGCCTGGCCGTTTTGCTTGGCCTCCTCCTCCTCCACCTCCGTTTTCATCCTCCCCCCGCCGCGCGTCCCGGCACGCCGGTGCAGGCCCTGGTTTTCGATCATCCTCTGCCCCCGCGCGGCTCTCGGCTCGTCCACGAGGAGCCGAGACGCGTTGCTCGTGCAGCCGCTGCGCTGGAGGAATCATCGTGCCTCTTCTATTTAATGCAATCGCTAGTCGGTTTTCGGCAGCGTGAAACCCTCCTCGCTCTCCTCCCGGCCGCGTCTCGTCACGGCGAGCCGCGTTCCGCTTCCATCCGCTCTCTCTCCTCCCGAGCCTCTCTTCTTTTTCTTCCCTTCCGTGCAATCGTCTCGGCTTACTAGCAGCGAGTCGTGCATGCAATACGATGCCCTCGTGTACTACGGCTAGTACGAAGCCCCTTTCGTCCTCCTTAGTCGCCCTCCTCCTTCGGCCCTTCGACGACTCCGCCGAAGAGAGAGAGTCCTTCCTCCTGAGAACGCCGCGCGGAGCTTTTCGCAACCGACTTCGCATTCTTACCGCAGATCAACGGCCCGCCATCGGCGAGACCACGGAATTTAAATGACCCGGCCGATTCGCGAACCCAGAGCGTCGTCTAGCTTCGACGCGAACCTCGTGGCCCGACGGTGACAACAACCACTGTCCACGGAATGCGACGCTAGATTGATAGACTTCTCGAGAGCCGACCGCTGAGTCTATGAGAGCCGAGCTTTTGATGGCTTTGGGATCGTGTTTCGGAGCACTTAGAACTGCGAAGATGACTGTCCCGGCTCCTTTCATAAATATTTACAGTGCGGGTACTGATCTTGCGGCTCCTCTTACTCTGACCGCTCAAAAAGATATACGCTACAGTAGAACCTCGCTTATTTGAGTCAGAAGCATTCCCAATTTTTACTTTTACAGAATTTCAATGATGACAAGTATTAGGTGTAAGAATACAGTAAGATTTTGAATAAAACTTGAACTACGATTTAAGGATAAACTTCAGTATCATTAAAAATTAGTGAAAATTTTCGAAAATTGAAGGAATGAATCTTTATGCAGTTTTGTAAAACTACCCGGAACATTTTAGAAAAATTGATTCGGTTGTTTCTAAATTATTTAATTTTTAATTTAGTGTGTATACTTATGAGAAAACACAATATTGAGAAATATAACTACAAAATTAAGAGTGAAGTTCTAACAGTTGCATTTCAAGTTCATTCCAACAAACAAGTTTATGAGGATCAAATTAATATTCAATACACTGATAAAATAAAATAAAAAGTAGAAGCGAATTCAACTGAATTTGAGACGAAAATTCTATCATAGCCATTTTTGACTGCTTTTCATTACAGGAAAAAGCCTTATCAATATCTTGGAAATTGACTAACTTTTGGCTAAGATTGTTACTGAAATTCATCCTTAATTAGATTGCGAATATGTATGCAATTTAGAGCCGATGCACACGAGCAACATGAAGTTGCTGCGATCATTGCGATTTCATATCAGTGACGTGGTCCGATTTATTTGTGTTTGTGAAAAACATTGTAGTTTCGTAGCAACGTTTTGTCGCTCGTGTGCATTGAAATATAACAAATCAAATATATTTTATAATATTTAGAAGGTAAAAGACACTTTTATTTAAATTGCTTTTGTTTTGCTTTTTAATTTACTTTCTATGTTCTTGAAAATACGAATTTGTATAAACTTCCACAGTGTAATAATAATTTAATAAATATTTTTAATTTACTAAATAATTTTTGGCAGAGATATATCTGAATTACAATAGTTTGTTAAGTATTTCGAAATATCCAGTAATTCCAAAAAGGTATGTTAATTCTGTTTAAATTAGCCTTTGCACAATAAAATCATGGAACCTGAGAAACATGTAAACGTGGAATCTAAATCCACATAAATTGATAAAAAAAACTATAATACTAAGAATTTAACATTTGAGTCACTGTATTCCTTGTTATACGAATGTCACGATTGAAAAAATTCTTATAAATAAAAATTACAGTCTGTGACCGAAAACTGAAATGTACTCTAGGAACTGTAAGATCAATTTCAATATCAACTCTGACAACAGAATTCTGTTCTATTGTACGCAGTTAAATTGTATTTTGTAACATCATGGAAAAACCTTTAGAAATTGTTTTATATTGTCCTTGGATAGTAATTAGAAGAAGTCCAGATGTTCGGTGTCCTAAAGTCTTTTAAAAAACGACACCGAACAACATTACTGCTCCTCGATTGACTCTGACTTAGTACCGAATTTTGAACTGTACCGAAGTGGAACTAAATTAGAACGGAATTCAGATTGCGGTTAAACTGCTACCGGGAGAGACGAACGGAGTTCCAAGACATTTCGGACCGCGTTGAAGATGACAGGGCACGACGAAGGATTAGGAAGCTATTTTTCAGTGGGCGACCGGAGTTCAGCGACCCAGAACCGTTGTTGACATGGATATAGGGAACGAATTAAGGGACATTAAAGCGCAGTAAAATAGAATTACTTGAAGCATTCGATTGTAAAACCTTTCGTCGCAGGGCCTACGCCCAAGCGATGTTCGAAGGGAAAGGAAAGAGGCGGCGGAGACTTGACATAGCGCGAGATTCATTCCGTTGGCTTCGGAAGGCAACGGAGCTCGTTCTACGGGCGTCTCGAAAGGAGGAGGCGTAATGTCGTTACACAAGTCGCTGCGAGATGCCTCGTCCCCCCATTCCTTTGCAACCGTGCAACTTTCGTTCGATAAAACGACCCCTCGGGGGAACAGGGAACCTTCCGGGGACCGGCACGCTTTCGAATTTCACGCGAAAATCGGCCGATTTTGGCGGCGCGGTCTGCCGCGAAGAATATTTGAAAGCGGCCCGGGCTTCTTCTGCGCTTCTGTCTCACTCTTCTCTCCGGGGAGAGGAAAAGGGGTGGGCCGGAATTGTTAGCTCTGCGAAAAGGAAACTCCGGTCGTCGTCCATCGTGACAGCGTCCTCGCGTAGAGGTGTCTTTGCGACGCGAGAGAGAGTCCGCTGCTAGCCCCGTGCTCGGCAAGATCAACGCCCCGACAAAAGTTCTTTGAGCCGAAGACCACCTGCCCGCGAGAGACCCGCCCCGCGTGCATCGACTCTGGTGCATTGCCCTCGTCCTTCGGTGTTCGGCTCACTTCACTTGACTTAGCCACTTAGAAACGACGCTGGGCCCAACCTGAGACACTGGGAGACTCGAATCGCGGCGCTTCGTCTTCTGATTGATCAATTTCCCCGCAAACGAGGATGTTACGTGCTATGATCTTTGTTATTCACTTCGTTTTGTGATCTGCAGCGCTTTCGATTACAGGTGGAAGCAGATGGAATACAAAGGAATGTCAGGGTAAACGTTTTCTTACGTTTATTACGTGATACGACGTTATTTAACTTGATGGCCAGGAACGATAAGCATATTCGTTTTCGTACGGCCTTAATCTTTAACAGCTGTCATAAAAAATCACGTTAACGCTAACGTGGAATAAGTGTCACTCTGTCCTATTAATTCTCTTTTATTTTAGCGTTAACGTTATCTTTGATAATACGCTGGAATAATACTTAGACTACTCTTTAAGGGTTGAACAAGATCATAGATATTAGATTATCTAGGACAGTGGTGTCAAACTCATGTATGAATACGGGCCACCAAATTCATTTTAAGAAAATCCGCGGGCCGCAGATAGGAAGAAAAAAAAGTCTTTTATTTATAATGGAAAATAACTCATTTAAACTTTACATTTATTTTTCTTCAATTAATTTACAAGAATTAAAAAATACATTAAAAGACATTAATTTTAGAAATTAAAAGACTTAATATTTTTACTAGACACTTGGCATCTTTTCGCAGATACTATTTTATCGTTATCGGGTGTAATTTTTTGGGATAAAGATATTTTTAACATAGATTTTAAGTGTTCATTTGTTAACCTCACCCTGTGTGAAGTTTTATTAGTCTTTAAGACAGAAAATAATTGTTCACATAGATATGTACTACCAAACATTGCCAAGATTCTCGCAACAAACATATGCATTTCAATAAAATGTTCTGGCAAGTACGAATAAAAATCTGGAATGCCAATTTTATTATATTTTTCCTTTAGCATTGTGTTGCATTGGTTTTTTTTGGTAATAAAATTA
The DNA here is from genome assembly GCA_030770465.2 of Perdita meconis. Lineage (NCBI taxonomy): Eukaryota > Metazoa > Arthropoda > Insecta > Hymenoptera > Andrenidae > Perdita > Perdita meconis. The sequence goes on from JASKOS020000004.1 coordinate 8,207,786, forward strand.
ATTTCAAGTTTTGGGCCACGGGCCGCACTCTAAGGTCTTGAGGGCCGCGTGTTTGACACCACTGATTGAGGAGATTGTTAACGCGTATCAAAATGTACAAACTATCAAAAATACAATTGAAATTAGAAAGTTTAAAAGATAAAACATATTCATGTTTCATTTCTTTATTTATGTTTGTAAAAATTTGATTTTGCATATAAATCCGCAATCTAGTAATAATGAACAATGGTTATTTGGTTTTGATGAAGAACGTTCGGAAGCTAAAAATAACAAAAACTAGTAAAAATAATATTTTGATATTTTGAAGAAGTTGCAATTTATTGTATAACTTAATAATTAGGGCATGAAAAATTTGTCAAGCCCTTTGACCCGACTCTGGAAAACTGTGAAGTATTCTTCCACTCTTTGCCTACTTTCTGCCAACCTTCTGCACCCTCGCTCGTTCTACTCTTCTCAAAATCCCGTTTCCCACTCTCGGTTTCTCAACCATCCACGAATAGTCGTGCCATCGACTAGCCGCGAGTGAACGGGGCAGAAAGTGGCAGGAACAAAGGGGAACGCGACGGCAAGGAATCGCGGCGAAAACGGCGAGCGAAGTGGAGAGCATCGAATGGTTGGACCGATAACCAGTAGCGAGTAGGTAGCACGGTCGTGCGAGTCGAGTGGTTCCCGAGGGTTCCGGTGCAACGGCCTTAATCTCTCTAGGGCCGAACTCCCTGCAGCGTGCGTGACTATAGTGCGTGCGCGCGTGTAGGCGTGCGGCGTGCGTGCATACGCCGGTTGCAGCGGTGTTGCGTGCACCGGCGAATCGCGCCGGGGCTCTTTCGCGAGAATGGCCAAACTTTATTTCCAGAATGTTTGATTTGAGAAAGAAATAGCCGTGACTCGCCGTACACGCCACCCTCTGTCTCCTCCCCCGTCGCGAGGGAAAAGGCTTTCGCGGTGTAAACCGCGCCGAATTTAACGGATTCCCCGGTCCTCGGTCGCGGCCATCCGGCGCGGGAGGGGAGGAAAAAATAATGGCCCGATGCTACTTGCACCGGCTAGCGTATTAATAGAGCGACCGGCGCGGCGGAAAAGTCCGCGGAGTTTACCCGCGAGGTTTCGTTAAAAATAGGGTACTCGTTGCGAGAAAACGCGACGTCCCGAGCACCCCGAGGCCCGTCTCGCGGCCGAAATTCGCGGAACGTGTTCCCGTCGATGCAAACGATACTTCTTCGAAGGTGGGCAAGATCGAAAGACGAGCTACGAGCTTTTACAAATACCACGATTTACTGCCGAACATGCGGAACAGGTCTTTGCTACCTGCAGTACATGCAGCGCACATCTCGGACTATGCTTCTCCCTCTCAGGTGCGCGATTAAAAATTTTTAGCATTAAAGGGCTCCGCTCACGATCAATAATATTGATCAATCCTAGTTTGACAATATTATTCTCTATGCACTTGAATACCATTCTATGTACTGTTTCTAATATTTTTCTTTCTGTTTAATTTTCAGTCCCAACATCAATCCTACCTTTCATATCGACCACACACGCTCAATACATGCGCTGAACGTGCGGGTCACTTAAAATTGACAGAAGATTCATTTATATTTTATTTCTTCATATAGCAGTTTCAATTTTAAGACAAATTATTCAATTCGTTGATGTTCCATAAACATTTCTAACGATATGTTGGTAGTTCAAGTTTAAATACCTCAGTCAGATTTCTGTGAAGAACGTAATAGAGATAATTGAGTGTGTAACAAAATGTTTCATAGATCATAGTCATAGTATAGGAGAGATCTCAATCAGAGATCCTTCAAAACTAACAAGTACACCTACTACTATAACTTCAACCAATTGTGGAGTTTAAAAAACTGTAGGGGAGAGTTGGGGAAACTGGAACGCAGGATAATTACGAATACAAATATTATACTATGTTAGAAAAGCATGAACAACTCCTCCTCTTGTCACGTGACAGCTCGTGTCGTGGGTAATGGTGAATCGCAAATACGAAACAGTTGACACGCATGTTGATCGAAATAAAAACTATTGCAGATTTTCATTGGCTTTCATCTGCTTTCATATAACTTGCTTGACAAGTTATTGTTACTATATTTTTTGTATAGTAAATCAAGGATTAATTAAACACTAATACATTTTCTGTTCGACGTTTCTAATCTAAAATACTCTCAATTCTTTTTATTTTCATCTTATGGGACAATGACGAATAAATTATGTATCAATGTCAATGTACAACCTTGAACGTTTGTCATTCCCTCGTGTTTTCAATTAAAGAGTGAAAAAGAGAACATTTTTAAGAGAAAACAAGAAAGCAGATGGGAGAAAAATACCAAAAAAAAGAAAATAAGAAAGAAGAAAGTTAATGCTAAGAACGACAAAGATGAATTACTGCATTTATTGCAAAAAAAATATGAGAATCCTTCAATTGAAGATTGAATTATGTGTTACACGAGAAATGCTTCGATGGACACAGTACATCTAGAGGATGTTTTTGCAATTTTTGTAAGAAATAAATAGTGTTCGTGATTACCCCTCAGTAGTTGGGAAATCACGAATATTTATTTGTTTATTAAAAACGGCTTTTATTATTATATTTTATTAAAGTTGATGATAGAAATATACAAACATATAATATACCTTTGAATATGAGCAATAAAGAAGTTATTAGTTTTCTAATATTTTGTTTTATTCAATCTTTTCGTTAGGTGTTCGTAACTCCCCAACTCTCAACGGGTCGAAACCAATTTTTTTCCTAGAAGCATTTCGACTTTAACGTGACTTTTGGATTTTTTAATGGAAATTTCAACTGCAAACAAATTGCTTTATTAAAAATTTGTTTAAAGGCCATTATTATACGTATATTAGAAAGTATAAAAATATTTTTCCTTCGTTTTTTATATGTACGAAAGCACAAAAATCTGGCTCCGTTTCTAAACTATCTTTTTCTTGTGTTGAACATTTCTGTAATCATAATAATATTAACACGTCTTTACTAAACATAGTAAGAAAAAGTGTACAGAAAAGAAAAAGAAAACTTAATGGGTGTGCAAAAGGCGAGGTTCACTCAAAAGACTATTTTATAACATAAGCCTGACATTTTAACCATATGATTTATCCAAAAACAAAACGGAAAGAATCTTTATTATCTACATGCGAAGAATTATGGAACTACATAGGAATTTCTAAAAAAAATTAAACACTCTTTTTATAATTAACGTTTCCATGGTAAATTTTCTGGGAAAAATGCTGAGATATGTAAAAACAACCACCACTTTCAAAGGGATAAATATTTTGAAAAAGCTTACGTATCTCTATTTCTATCTTTCGCACATAGGAAATGAAGATTTTTTTTCTATTCTACTGTTGGATAAACAGTGTAACTAAAATACTGCACACTGTTTTTAATGCAGCGGAAATATGACTCGACGATTGAAGCAGGCTGCAATTTTGTACGTAAAGAAAAGAAACAGAAGGAAAAATATTTTTACACTCTCGAATACATGTACAATGAAGTTCTCTATATTTATAGTGTTTTCACAAAGCAATTTATTTACACATAATAAGCAGCCAAAGTGAAGTATGATGGTCTAACTCCATAATCCATTTTTTTCCAAAAATAAAAAATCAAGATAATAATTTCGAGTATCTAATTCATTCCGTTCACTATTTCTTTTCCAAAGAATATGATCGCGACTACAAATGGAACACAAAGGCTCTTATTAAATCAAACCGAAGCTTGCAGCAGCCGCAATTAGCACCCAAACCGACGATCATCCAGGATTTCACATGTTCCGAGTCACCTGGAAATCATAAATTCCCGCTTAACGATCGTTACACAATCCAACGCTGCTTCGCGGCAAGAAACGGGCGACAATAACGAAAAGAGCAACGGGAACCGGGACTCGAGGGTCTCGAGTTGCGAATATTGGCCCGGGTCGGTCACGGTGTGGTGAACGCGCCGAAAATTTTTTCCATTCTTCCTGGCAAGCGATTGTTTCGTTGCATCCTGCTCCGCGTTCGCACTCTCCCACAAGTTTCGGGACTGAAGCAATCGTTGGTCGTTTCGGCGATTCGTATCTCGCGCTGCGCGGAACATGTTCATATAAAGTGGAAGAGACAAGAGGGCGTATTCTAGCGGAATAAGAAGCATGGTAGTCGCCTTCGAGGAAAGGGGAAACACCGAGGGCGGTATCGAATCGGGCGTTTCTACTCGTCTAACCCGTAGCCGATGCTTGGCTTAGAAACGCACCAGAACTGCGAATTGACGTTGATCGAATCTTAGATCCCGGTGCTTTGGACGGAATGGTATTGGAATCGGATTGAGGCTGAACCAAAGTAGAAGCAAACTTGCAGAGGACTGAGCAAGTAATTGGAAGCGAGATTTAGTACTCCGGCGAATTATTAACAGAATCAAGCTCAGGCGAACCTGAAAACCGGACCGGAGTCGATTGCAGGAATGCGCGGCGGTTGAAGTGGTTGGTCCTAAGACTGAATCGGAGATCGGTAGAGCGTGCTCATTTTTCATTCGACCAGACGTATTCGATAACGCATCGGCGCGAGACAGAATTTTCCACCGGGGGGAAAGGTTTTTCGGAGCGAAATTGGAAATATCTGTTTTTATTCAGCGGGGATGAGTACATTACAGGTCGTAGAGCAAAAATTACCGCGCTCCAGAGGGAGTTTTTTTTTTAATTTTTCGAAAAGCCAATCGCTTAAACCAGCAGGTGATTATGGGATCAGCGAAGGGTGGCGGGCGCGAGCGGGGGGAAACGGACGGGGAGCGGCGTTCGGATCTGTATCTCGTTTCGGCGGGGGTGGCGGCGCGTTATCGACGAGCCGGGCTCGGGGCGCATTATATTTTCGCAATTTTATCAAAAAAGCGGGCGTGAGCGTCGAAATAAATGCGCGAGCCATCCGCCGTCGAGCGTGATCAGCATTATCGAATTAGCGCGGACGGTTCTAGGGGAACGAAATTTTCGACGGTACCCGCCGCGGCGCGTTTGCATTAGCGCGTCCGCTCCAGGGAATATTGCGTTCCGATTGGACGTGCACGCAGGAAATCGTGAATGATAAATATTAATTATTTTTGTTTGCCTCCCGCCGCGCGCACCAGCATTAATAACACTTCGATCTGCCCCCGGACCTCCGCCCCCGCGCCCCCACTTCAGCCCCGACCGCCCATCGAAACAAAACTATAACGTTGCGACAGCAAGCGAATCGGTTAGCACGGTACCTGTCCATTCGACCTGGCAAAAACGTTAAAATAACAGAGATCTCGCGCGCAACGCACCCTGTCCCCGCATCTCTTGCCTCGTAACCCCGCCTTCCGTCGCACCCTCTGCCACCCCCTCGGCCCTCTCCTCCGGCCCGCGCCCACCGCCCCTCCCGCCCTCGTCGTGCCACGTAACCGAGGCACAATGATCGTCGCGCGAATACGTAATTTTCGCAAACAAAGTAGCCGCGCAAATAATAAAACGCCCCTGTTTACCTTGACCGATGCGTTCCCTCTCGCTGCCCCCTCGCCGTTGCCCAGTATGGCGTGTATCGCGCTGAGAATTTAATTGCAATACCGGTTCGCCTAAAATAGCGCCGGGTTCCGGTTGAAATCGCGCGTCTTCGCGGGAGCGTCCTACGAAATCGTCGCGCGTTCTCTTTGCATAAAAGAGAGACGAGCGCGCGTCACGTCACTCGCCAGGAGGAGGATTCGACGAGGACGTATCCCGCCGCCCTCCGTGTCTTCTGTGACAGATTCGTGCCGAGGTCCACGGACATCGATCGCCAGCCCCGCGGTTCTAGATGAGACGGCCAGTCCGGGTCAAAGGGTGAATCTAGTTCTGAGATTCACCGGACGCGGACTGACCACCGCGACACATGGGAAATTTCCCCTTGCACCGGTTACTCGCGGATGCATAGAACTTCCCCTACCGTCTATTGAAAAATTCCATGCATCCGTGACTTGCCCGGACACTTTCGTACTAGACAACGGGCAATAGTCGTTTGCATTTCCCTGCGGCCTGTTCACCTCGCACAGAATGATATAAGGATGTTGCAAGCAGCAATTTTTACTAGCTGATAATTGTTTATTCTCAACGGAAGTAGGGTAAATATGGAAGAGATGCCGCCTTGTCCGTGCTTTAGATGCAGTATTAATAAATAATCGGGAAATCGTTTTTTATTTCTTCAATATTGTTTGTTTAGTTATTTTAGAGCCGATGTAAACGAGCGACAAAAAGTCGCTGAGATTCTGTATCTCATAAATATACATTATTCGAACAAAGTCACTGACATGAAATTGCAATGATTGCAGCGAATTCAAAGCGGATTTCTTGTGATATTGGCTGAGTTTTTGTGGTATTTCGAAATATGTAAGTGTATCTCATCTTACCTTTATGATTATATGTCGTCTTTATGTTTACTATCATAGCAATATAAAATTTATAGTTTTTCATATTCCGACTTATGTAAAGCATTAAAGCGAGTCTGTAGAATATATCTTTAACGCACTAGATTATATTGGATAAAGGACACAGAAATAGGAAAACGTGGCGGCTCTCCCAGATAATTGGGATAGATGCCGCATTTTTAGTCGGGATAAATGCAGCACCATTTCAAAAAAAGTTAAGCCGACTAGAATAACTTCCTCAGTGTTTATAGAATATAAATACAATTGTGTTAAATGCCGAGGAAATTTTTGCGGAATCAAAGCGAAGGCTAATTGAACTGTTTGTCTAGAATGCCGAAAGTGACTTCATAAAACATGTAGGATGCTTCATTAAATGGTTGCAGAGATAACAAAAACTATAGATAAATTTAGAAAAGCAGAAACAAATTATATTTAACACTGTACTGATCTCAGTCTACTTCTTCTTTTAATATTTTAGTGTATTCTGTACTTTCCAGTTTCCAGAAACGAAATTATTTCGCTGTACTTTATTTTTACTTATTCTTTAAATACAAAGTTGAATTCAACAAGCTTAAATTGAAAATTATTATTATTATTACAGCAGGTATGAACCCTTTGGTACATAAACATTACAAAATGATATAATAGAAGGGTTAAATATTACTGATTATGGTTTTGCGCTGCTACCGTGACTTAACATTTGAAAAAGACTGGCGTAATCGAAAAGAAATCTAAAGTATGACGCTGTTAGCGAGCTTGCCTAAGCGATTAATAGATTCATTATCTCAAAAATTATTATTGTATGCCGGTAGATAAAAAAAATTAAACCGTTATCTAAGTGCGACATTTCTGCCGAAAGGAGTTTTTAATTTCAATTTTTAAAGATAATAAATATTGCTACTTTCGCTTGTTTCAATAAAAATGATTACACAACACGTTTTACTAACAATACCTATTTTTGTCATTATCTATCATCACGAAATTTGGGCGCAGGGTCAATTCCTGTAATCATGCGGCGTCTCACCCGTACTTATCCCCATCTGATTCCTCGTCGTGACAAAAGTTAACGGAAAAAGAAGGGTTGACTAGAAAATCGGGACTTCGGAGTAAAATTTGTGAACAGGTGGAACAAGGTTCGGTCAGAGTTGCAGAAGTGTTCAGCGGAGCGCGGAAATAGTCGGCCAATGCTGGCGGTCGGCACGAACGTTTTGGCATGCCCGAAAACAGCGAAAAGGAAGTTCACATGGGTAAACCTGCGCGCAGCTAGACCGAGTACACACCTAATTATAACTATCTTACATCTACCGCGCGGTATTATTAAGCCGAAATGTATCCGTCAGTTTGTTTGCTCGCTGAGCCACGGTAGGCTGTGTAGACGGCGTGATACGCTGTAACGGACACGTTCAACAAACGTCCCTTGAAACGAAATTTGCAAGGACGCGTATAATAATCATCCATTATGCAGTTGGTCGCGTCCGGAGAGACAGTGTCTTTCCCACGCGTCGTCCCGATCGCGGACCAGCTCCTAACGATCGATCGGAATCGACATAGGGGGACGGTGAGATGAGAAGGAAAAGGGACCCGGGTTTATTCCGGAAGTGACTGCGTGGAAAAATTACTAAAATCGATCAAATCGACGACGGAAGCGAGACGGAGGATAATCCTCGAGGGCGGTGAAAAATAAAAACGCGACCACGAAAACTCGGGCGGGATTAAAAGCGTCGGGCGTGAAACAAATATAAAACGTTTAGTCGTGGACGTCGATTTTTATACGGGATATAGAAGCCAGATTTTCATCGTTTTTCGCGAGTTTAACGAGCCGCTGCGCGATTTGCTGGAGTGACTTGTGCCGTGACGCGATGCTCGCTTTCCGCGCTGTTTTTTTTTTTATCGGTCTGTTTTTTTTCGCCGTTAGTGGGTCAATGAAGAAATTGTCGGAAACGATACGCGCTGATTTGCGCGACAGATTTTGTTCACCGTTTCAGTTGTTAACGGGATGAAGATTGGTCCGTAATCGTGCGATGGCGTATCAATATTTTTCTCCGCAAATGGGGCAATATTTTATTATATCCCTCAAGTTATTATGTCCCTCAAGCTTATTCTATTTGTAAGGAAATTATCGTTTGGAATTGCATTTAATTACCGAAACGTTGGTCATTAGATTGCAAGACAAACGGTAATACTTACAGTGACTCACAAGTTTGTTCACATGTACTCCAAACGTCCAGTATTAAGTATCAAAGTCCACAGTATTAAGTTTTCCATTAAGTTTGGGCCGTTTCCAGCTTCTATAGTTCATTTTTGTTCAGTTTCCATGTTTCTTATCGTATAAAAGCAAACATCTCTTTCAGAGTTTAAACAAATTTAATAAAGTCTTTGTGAACAAATTTTGAAGTCACCGTGTGTTATGATTTAATTTACACGGTGGATGAGAGTTCGCAAAGTTGCAAATAAGAGGTAAATTTTTTAAACGTTCGTATAAAATGAAGAACCAGAAAGGAAGATGCTCGTTTCTCTCGGTGAAAGTCGAAATATCGAGGAATCTGCCAGATAAATTCACGATTTCGTCCGCGTCGTGCTACATCCCACTCGTCGCATTGTGCGTCGATCCCGTGAAAATCGGACGTTAGGCGTCCCAACGGATTTACAAGGATCAGCAGGCGCGTGCGGTTATGTATGTAATTTATGCAACGGTGTCATGAAATCTGCAAGCAAGTCTAAAAATCGCGCGCGCCTCTATGGGGCCTCGTTTCAGCGATTTCATAACCAGTCTTGCGTCATCGGCTTCGAGCCGAACGTTCCTGAGCTTATCCGATGAATGCCGTTCGCCCGATCGACCTAACCGCCTCGTAGCGCATAAAGGCCTCTCTACACACACTGAAAACGTGTTGCGATGATCGACTCCGGGTTTCACGACGTGGGTTTCAGCGTGTGTGTGTGTGTGTGGGGTGGTGCGAACGCGTCGGAGTCGCATGCGACTCGCGTCGATGTAGGAATTCGATACCCCGTTGGCTGTTGAGCAGGACTCGATCCTGCTTTGAGAACCGTGAACAATTTTGACAACTTTCGGAGGAGAAATTAATCAATCTCCAACATATTTTTAATCTTCGCGCTTTCAGCGTTTCCACCTTGAAACGGCACTTTCGCTTTTCGGCAAACAAGTAGTGAACCGTACAAAACTACGAACCCCAACGCGACGCGGAGACACTCGAGCGCAAACGGTTCTATGCCCATTGCAATTATCGCCATTATTGCGAGCGTTTACGCTGATCGGACATCCGGCGCCCGTTACGCTCGTGAAATTTCATTTATTAGTTGCAACGTGTGCGGTTAAGCGGACCGGGGGCTCGTCCGACAAAAATTCGCTCGAATCACGAACGAAGGAGGGAGAAGACGCGCTTCCGGTTCTTCATTATGCGTTAGAATGCGCACGCATATAATTGGGAGCCCCGGTGAATTAGGGCCCCGGCGTATCCTCGTTTTTTTTTTTTTTTTTTCGCCAGACGAAATTGCGGGAACGCCAGAAGCGCTTCCTGCTTTCTCGCGGCAACGAACCGACTCTTTTGACGCGTCCCTTTTACCGCGTGCCGTCGCTTTTTCGCTGAATATCGCACGGTCTCCGAGAGCCGCTTCCGACTGGAAGACGAGGACGAGAGGTCGGCCCCCGAAATCGAGATAGTTCCGAGGGGTCGTAACCCCTCGCGATTCTAAATTCCCTCCCTAAATCTTGGCCGGAGTTTCTACTTCTATTACAGACTTTATCAACCGCTCCCCGATTCGTCGGAATAACGCGAAGTCCGCAGAGTAGTTGAGGAAAGTTCCGGCTCTAATCCGAGTACGTTTCCCGTCCAAGTATCGATTCCCCACCCCTAATCCGAATTCGCCTTCTAATCTTGCCCCGAATCTCGATGCTTAATGAAACCACGCGCAGCCCCCTCGTTTCGCGAGGCGTCCGTAAAGACCCCGAGCTCTTTGCCGATCGCACGAGATAATCGGCGGAGATTTTTTCCCCTCTCTTTCCATCCGGTTTCCTGAATTTTGCATGAGGCCCGTGAAACCCAGGTGCACGGCCGTGAATTTATGCGCCGCCGGATCGTTGCACATGTTCCCGATTTCGCGAAGATCCGCGCGCGTCAGAACCGCGCAGATGCGACGCTGGAACTAGAATCGAGAGCTAGTTCTGGATACAATTTTGCGTCGTCTCGTATAGATAGAAATCGAACAGGCCAAAATAATTAATTGCACCGACATTAAAATGATCGTCACCACTATATGTATACGTTCCACATTCGCGTCGGTTGATGTTAGGTATTCATATTCTTGTCATGATATTTCTGTTCATCGAGCGGTTTTCGGAATGTACGTGAATTCTGGGAAACGTGTAAAAGTGTCCATATTTTAGCTCCACGGTGACATATATACTTTCAAGGTGTAGAGGGCAAAAGGACAAGCTCTATCGAATAATCAGCTTTCTGATCAGTAGATTACGCTTTTTATGCATTTATAGCAATACTAAATATGCAAAAAATCGACGAGACTGTAAAGATAAGGCAAAATATACAAAATATCAAAAACATAATTCGAATTAAAATGTTTGGTGGATTAAAAAATACTATTATATATAAAAATCCGCAGTCTATTGATCAGATTCATCCCCTACGTTGTCTAGATCTGTCGTTTATTTTAATGGCAGTAACGAATTCAAATTGTCACCAGTATGTCACATTCTGATATGTTTATATTGTACAAATAATTAAGGTAAACTTACTCAAATACGGATATTGAAATATAAATTATAAGCGAACTCTAAGCGGATATTCTGGTTTAGAAGACAGAAATACAATTTCTTTTAAGTAAACATTATCAATGAGTTGTATTAAATTATGCAAAGTCCCGTAAAAAATAGGTAGCTTATTGGTTGACCTGTTTCGGCCATACTGCTAATCTGAAATAAAAAATGAAATAAGCAGTTTAATTAGTAGGAATGTACTTATAGTGTGAACCACGGAGAATTAAAAATATTGACAAGTTAAAAAATAGCGTTTTCTTTTCTTCGTTTTTTTCGTCTATGTGATGCTAAACAATTACGAAAGACGGTATTATTTTTGCAAAATTGTGGTTTAAGCGATAGCAGAGTATCTGCTAAAGATTTCCTCCAAAAGTGAAATCGATCGGTCAAATAGAACTTGAGATATCGCGTCAGTCATTTCAGAAAATGGCATTTTGACAAAAATGCATTTAAAGTTTTAGCTATCAGTTGTATTTAACATATGTACAGTTCCGATTATTCAGCTAATTCCAGCCCATACAAAGATTCCTCCGCCTACTGATATTTTGGAAGTTAAATATTTTTAAACATATAAAAGAAATCGGTTTTTTTAAGGTTCCAAACCAAAATATTCCCTTAAATCCGTTTAAAAATGTACTTATGTAATTTTCATTCTCTGTATTTGCCCCTCCCAAGAAAGATCCTTGGATCCGTTTCTGTTTAAGGATGAACTTCAGTAACAACCTTAACCAAAGTTTATTAATAAAGCCCTGTGTCCACGGTCCAAGAACTGTGTCCAAGTTCTAGTTCCGACAAAAAGTACATACTTTACATACATACATGTAACTAGAAATTGCATCGTTAAAACAGACAATTCAGATGATAATCTCAAACGAAAATATGTTACGGAAAATGCTGCACATCCCATTTTTCCATAACCAACCAGTTGTAACAGGATAAACAGTTAGTTACCAAAATTGTGTCCGAGAACTTGGACACAGTTCTTGGACCGTGGACGCAGGGCTTAAGGCTTTTTCTTGTGATGAAAGCCCGTTAGTAATATTAATCTTTTGTCATAAAGTTGTTCATTAGAATGTATATACTTGAAATGCAACCGTTAGCAACTTTACTCTTAATTTTGTAATATATTTCTCTATATTGCGTTCTCTTAGAAGAATTGAACTTCAAATAATTAAAAAATTACCGAATGAATTTATCTAAAATTTTGTGTGATTGTAAAACCACACAAAAATTCATTCCTCCAATTTTAAAAGATTTTAGCTTATTTTTAATGTTACTTTAGTTCATTCTTAAATTAAAAGTTAAATAATAAAAAAAACTTTCGATTCAAATTCTTTTTTAATTTTGCTTGAGGGGGTTACCATGGCATAAAGATTCATTCCCCCAAATTTCAAAGATTTTCGCTTATTTTTAATGTTACTTTAGTTCACCCTTAATGAGTTTCATTGGTTTCGCAAATTAATAGCACCTTATTTAGATTTTATAATTCTGAGAGATGCATAGAGGACATAGATTAGCAGATCTTGCGATTCAGTGCTTTGCACCATCAGATTTCTGGTTTCGCGTCTCCGGCAGTATAAAGGACTCGGATAATCCGATCTTGAGATTCAAACTTAATTCATTATATCTTCTGATTCACCTCAGACTGACGTTATATCTCTACATTAATTCATCGTTCTGCAGACTTCGTCGCTCAATATAGTCTCTGACCATCGAAATAAAACCACTCAACGTTTTTAATATTCAGTAAAATTATTTCCTAGTAAAACGAAAAGGTCTGAGCAGTTCTTCTCTACAGGTTAGATATTGTTGCAGTTAAAAAAGTGAAATTTTTCTATCTGACTTTAATGAAAGAACCAGTGACTGTAATTCACCGTTACGTTACTACGTGTCAAAGTCAAGTTCCTCGGTCAGATTTGGCTAGGAGCAACCGGGTTCCTCGGTTCGAGGAAGAGAAGAGGTCTATTTCCAATATCGATGCGCTAGGTCCTCGGTTGAAGAAGGGCTCGTCCCAAATACTCGACCGAAGTTCACTGACCTGGCGACTTCGCTGAATGGCCAAGGGTCAGGAAGAAGCAAGAAGTCGCTGGATGAAGCGTGTCGAGGGCCTGGGCGGACGGTAACGAGCGCGAGGAAACGAGCGGATTGAGGCGAAGCGACAGTGACAGTGACAGTGACAGTGATGCATCGTTCGGCCGAACACGATTGCCAAATCTGAACAGCCGGTAATAAACCTTTTTAAAACGGCGACAAGAGACGAGAGGCAAGAGGATGAGAGAGAAAGAGAGACAGCGAGAGAAGGGGGGATCCAGTTCCAGTTCCTCGAACGCCTATTTCTTCATTGAACGTTTCCCATTCTCCTGACGACGTTTGCATTCGCAGCAGGCTCGCGCAATCGCATAAAAATAATTTAGTATCGCGTCAACGTGATACTCTTTTGTAACGTCCTATCCGAGCTAGCCAGCGAAGTCGTCGACACTGTCAGCGTAATTGAAGCTCTAGGAAAGGATCACACGATTGCCTAAGAGTTCTCTATGTGCACGTTTAGGCGAGTCGCTGCATTCTAGTACAGCGGTTCCCAACGCGTCCACCACGATCACGATGACTTTCGTGGCTGTTCGCCCATTAAATCGACGGTCGCCTGCGATTAATCATGGTAACATTTTCCTCGAAATTCGCCGAGTGCATTCGAGGATGCGAGTCAATGTAAAGCGCTATACAGTACTATGAAATGATGGATCAGTGAGTTGATGCTCTTGTGATTAATCTTTGCTCACCGTTCTTTAAAACTCAATTCTCAGTTTTAAGAATTTCTCAACGAAAATTAAATTAAAAAATAAAGTTGCTATAATTGTATACTACACAATAAGATTATCCGATTATCCGAATTATTATCCTTAATACCGAAGTCGGAGTTAAAGCTCCTTCATGGAGAATCTGTTTTTATTTTCAATTAGTCATTATTAAATTATATTTCACGTTTTATTTAAAGTTTTATTATCCGGAATAATTGAGAGTCGAGATCTTGCCGTATTTTTATTTGAACACTATGGAAATGCTAAAGAAGATTGTGAGTTACTTCCGTGTTGATACACAGATCAGACACGAACTACTTTTGCTCGACGTGGATGGGTTTTAATACTTTTCATCAGACTTTGAGAACCGTCGTTATCCGACGAACGCGTTGCTCTATTCTCGCTCGCGCACGCATACCGCGAATCGTTAGCGATTTTCGTTCGCGGCAAGGTTTCGTCATCGCATCGCGTTGCGAAAATCGCACGGACGGCACGCGGCTGTGATCGAAGAATTTTGAAAATATTCCATTCGCGGTTGGTCACACCGGCAATTGCCATCGAGCCACCGAAAAAAACGTTGATTTTTCTCCCCCGTGGTCCGAATCGGGCCATCGACCACGAGAGAGAATAGCCGCGCTCCTCTCTTCTCCCCCAGAAAATGTTAATTCCCGCAATTACTCGTAAACGCTACCATCGATTTCACCATGCAAATTCTCATGATTACTTGGTCACTCGGGGCCACGGGTAGAAGAAGAGCGAACGGTTTCCGAAGGTGAAAAAAAGACGGGAAAGAGCAGAAAAAGAATGACCGTTCGTGGAGAGGTTCGACCGGAATCCGAATGTTCGGGCCGTCCTAAACAGGCTACTCCTCGCTGAAGCGAGAGGAATTTTTGCACTCCGGCCCCCGGGGCCCGCTGTGAGATTTTTAACGCGAGAGATTATCTAACACCGAGCGGACTGGCGCGTGAATATAGCGTAGATCCACCGGTAAGAGGCGAATCGTGCGAGTTCGGAGCGAGCGACGAGAGGAGCACGGAGCGGTGGAAGAGCGAAGGGGGCCCGAGGAGTGTAACGCCCGAGGAGAGGGGAGACGCGCGTCCCCGGGGGCCCGGCCAGGGTGGCTAGCTTTTGAAGCTGGCCAGAAAAATGGTGGTAGAAACGAGGAGAGAGTGAGAGAGAGAGGAAGAAAGAGCGGAGGGGAGGCGAAGCGGGACCGAGGCGAACGGACCCTTCGAAGCGAGATAGAGCAAGAAGAAGGGCCAGGGGGACGGGTGCCGAGGCGGCACAGGAGGTGAACGTCCAAGGGGGCAACCTGTTCGGGGTTCATGGCCCTCTGTCGACTAGCAAACTCGCAGGAAGCCATCCTGCCCAATCTGCTAGCGTGGCCCCGGTGCGAAGGACCGCGGCGAGCCTGCGATCCTTCGCGAACGAACTCGTGGAACTAGACGTTCAAGGACGTCAGTGGATGCACATCTAGGATGCAGCCGCTCTCCGCTGCGTTCCCTTTCTTCCTACGCGACGGTGTATTCAGGCGATTCCCGGAGAAACCGGCCAGCTTTTGCCAACGCGCGATCATTAGTGGTCGGCCTGGCGAAACTGGATAATCAACGTTCGAAAAATGTTGCAACATGTGAATGCAACACGCACGGCTCGAAAACACGTTTCTATTCTTCGTTTGCTGCACTGAAAAATGCGCCGAGATGAAGAAAAGGGAATATGCAGCATGGGGACTGTTAGAATTAATCTACTTTATGAATACCTTCGTGCGAACCACGCTGACAGCTACTGGAGAAGCAGAAAGGATTTAAAGAGAGCAATGTTTTTGTAGAAAGTACAGGGATTGATAATTCTTTGGAAACTCTACTTTTCGGTGGTACACTAAATTGCATAATAATTACTGTCCACATTTTTTTACATTGGATGGACGCAAGATACAAAAGGAAGTCAATAACTTTGACTGCTTTTGATATTTCCAGCTTTAGTATCACTGGACAGATAAGTAAAATCTAGGATTTCTAATTAACGTTATACTTCAAACAAGCCGCTAACACCACCATATCCTAGAACTCTCAAACTAACAACAACCATTAGTTCCCATAACGATGGCGCAATCCGTCACAAAACTCCGAAAACAACGGATCTAGGATTCATGGACCAGCAAGAGATCGTCCCCATTCTTCGTTTGGCCGAGGCTTTCTTGCTCACGCGATTCTGGGAGAAACGGAGCGGCTTCTGTTCTCCCATCTCATTCTGCTTGGTCCACCTCGATTAACTCGTTCTCCAGTATTTGTTTCTTTCCCTCTTTCACTTCTTCGCCTCTTTTCACTCGTTCGCTCTGTTTCTCCTTTTCTTTTTTTTTTACTGTTTCTCTTGCAGAGAGAGAATCATCGACGAGGAGAAAAGACGAGAAAGTACGGAGGATGTTGGGGGTCGGGGCGAGTCTAAGAGGGAACCAGTTTTTGAGATGCACTCGCGCCTATCCCCCGGTTCCGCGGCTAAGCGAATTCCGGCTCCGTCCCGTTGCACGTCGACGATCTCCTATTCCGTCGCCGCGGTTTCTTCTCCTCCGAAGATTTATTTGCCGAGGACCGACGCGCTGCCGACCCGGCCGCGTTATAATTTATAATTCATTCACGTCGGGACGCAACGGTAGCTTCTGCTCGGGCGAAACGCGCCGAGTTCGTTTCACTTTGCCCGATCGGGTGAGTCAGGTCAAGGATCCCTGGCCGGGATCATTCTCACCCGAGATCGATGATTCGCGGAAACGTATTCCGAGGACGATTTCCCAGCCGTGCGATCGCTGACACCGTCCGTCCGAGTTTCCGATCCTCCGTCGTCGATCGTAGAACCGGGTCGTTGGATAACGTTTACAATATTCTACTTCATCGATTTCCGTGAACGGTGACGGAATATTGCACGTCGATGGTTCTCGGAATTAAGGGGAAAAATATACTCGGCTCTAACCACGACGAGTCATTAGGCAACCAGCGGATCTCTGCCGGCATGAAATTATAATCTTATCTGCCACGCGCGTTAGTCACACTATAAATACGCGGAGCGTACACAGGAAAGCGGTAGGTTTAATTTTGCATCGCTGTGATAATTTTGGGCTATCGTCTAACGCTTTGTCGTTATTAGAGTCGTGCCTCACCTGACGCACTCAACAGGTTGTACTCCGCCACTCTTTGCCCATAGTGTCTACCGTTAGGCGAATTTCTCGTGGAATTTCGCAAAGCTTTCGCTCTGATTTCTCTTTCCTTTAAAGTCCGAGCGAGCGATCTCTTAATTAGTAATTGTTGGTCCATTGATGATCATGGCCAGTGTTTACATTTCCGGAAAGGCTGATTAATCAGAGGAGGAAAGAATGGGAAAGGAAACAGGGTCGCGATGGAGGACGGAGCCGCGCTCGTCCTAGGCTCTCACGCGGCTGGAGGAATCGTATAAATCGAATTCTGGATTCTCGGTGGACGTTGTCGTTCTTTTTTGAGCCCAGCGAATTTCGGTCACAGGTAATACGAGACTGGGCAGCAGGCGCTCGGGAACACGTCGCCGCTCAGGGATCCGGCTCGATTTACCTTTCGCGAACCGCAGGAAAGTCGACGGCTGCGAAGATTCTGCGGTTCCAGGACCGATAAGCCGGAACCGTGGCAGTGTCGCGGATTAGGAGTTGTTGCGCGCGAGATTCGGTTCTTTTGATCTGGAGACGCGTCCCGAACAATCTTCTTCACGAGTCATTTGTTTGCAAGCCGCTGATAAATTCTCTGTAGTTGTCGTGCTCCGAGAACATTAATCATCGTCGCTGAATTTCTATTTCTCTTATCTATTCTTTATCGATGCGTTTAGCTTGTCCTGTCATTCTCTTATGCCACGATTCCACTTCTTCGCGGGCACTGTCTCCCTGAATTTGGTATTTAAATGAGCTATCAGTTATTCGCGATTTGACAGCTTGCAGGAATCCTTCTAATTTCCTCGACAGCTTTTGTTCAGTTTTCGTTCTTGTTCGCCGGAATTTCAACCTTGCGTTCTTTTATGATAAAAACGAATTTCATGATAAAAACAGTCGCACAAAAAGGCAGATCATATCATTTATACGGCTTGTCGAGTTTTGAATAACTTTTTCGAACCGATGCATTTCCCAGTGAATCTGCAACTTGATCGAAAAATTCAGTCGGATTTTAACCTTCCAATGGCTGCATTGTCACGCGCAAGGCTTCTTTGTTTGTTTTGATTTTATTTGAATATATCCCGTTGTTTGCATGTTTTACTCGGGCCGCGTTAAATACACAACCTTTTAGACACATTCGCGCGTATTGATGCGAAATTTTTACATACATACGTCTGCAGAAAAGCTAATTATCGCGTTGACTATCGGGCGAATTTTTAACATTGTCCGCGATCTTTTATTCATTCGAATATATCACGCTAAACATAAAAGAATTTTATAGTTCAATAATGCGTTCTCTATTTGCATTACCGATACTGAAATTCCTGGTAAGCATTCGGACAAGCAATTCATCAACAGGACCCCAAAATCGACAAGTACGCTCTAGCGTCAAAGTTATTTATACCGAAAATTCGTTTCATACATGCCGAACCTACATAATAAATACCCACCTGACGTCAGCAATCCGCGAACCCGACACGACCGCCTAAATCGCGCAAAAATGTTTCCCAAACACGTTCGGTTTATTGCAAACTATTTTCGATTAGTCGGCCGGATTTCAATGACAGAAGTAAGTGGACCGTAAGTAGGCAGGCCGAAGTTACGACAACGCTTCGCAAGCATCGGCAACGCAAAAATCCTTCGAGCTCATTTCTACGTATTAAAAAGAGATCGAGGAATGCGCCGTCCGACGACGGTCGCGCGCGCTGCTGCGACCTGGAAAAGAAACGGCTCGTCGTCGATAAAAAGTTACCTCTGCATCGGGTAGATATGTATGCCATTTCTAAAAATACCATTTCTGAAATAGCATGATCGCGGTCTCGCGCGCGCGTGCATCGTGTATACACAACGTTTGCAGAAATCGGCGCGTGCATCGTCGCGCTACGCGGGTCCCCTTCGGTGTTTCGTGTCGCGGAACAATCGACGTGGTTCGCGAGCTCCCGCGAATTTATCGCGAAACACGCGACGCACCGTGCCCCCCTCCGCACCGAGCACCGAGGAAAGGAGCGACGATAAAATATATTTTGGCAACAGTTCCCTTGCGATAACAATGGAGCACCACCGAGCCCCGACTTGAAATCTGACGCGAACTAACTCGCGGTACAATTTTTAGGGCTGCATACGCCGAAATATGTATAATACACGTACTACATACCGCGTTTGGTATTTCTTAACGCGCCGCGCTCTTAAAATATCCATTGATCTGTAGCTGAAAAGGGAAACCACAGACTGAATAAGGATTTCTTATATACGCAGTAAACGTTGTTTCATCTCCTTTAATAACTCCAATGCCAGAAGTTTTTACGAAGTGTAGAAAGAAATTGAGGACAAATTTCGTAAATAAAAGCGGCAAACAATTTGTTAATAAACTTTTGCTAAAAAACTATTAGTTTCGGAATTATGACTTGCTTTCGTCAGCAATCACCTTTCTTTCCGTAGAAATACGCACAACTTGAAGGATCCACGGTTTTTCTGTGTTTGTTTACACAGAGCTACTAGGATAGTATTTACATTTCTTTGGACTGGTTTTAGATAAATACGCAATAGAGTTTCTTACTGGTTCGCAACATTTCTGTAGCCTCTATATTGGGTGTCCCAACTGATTTTGCTATCCTAATTTTCTCGTTATTATAACTCATAGAGAAAAATAATTTATATGAATAGCGTTAGGGAGAATATATCCTGTTGTTATTAGTTCTTCCACGACTGGACGCACAAAAATCATAACAGGCAATTCCCACGATATAGTTTTATTACGTATTCAGTATTTTTGCCGAAAGCAGCGTTCACAAAATTTTGTATTTTCGCCGCTACGTTCAACTCCTAAACATTTACGGCATAATATCAATTTAGCAGAACGTAGTAGTGAATATACAACACTTTTACATTACTTTCGACAAAAATACCGAATCGGTCAAAAAACCGTATTGTCTGAACTGACTGTAAAAAGTCAGCTTAATTTTTTTAATAACAAAAAAATGCACTCGCCAAGAGATCATTCAAATTTTATTTGAACCATTTCCAGCTCGTGTTATAATAGAGAGACAATCAAGTGAATCAACCTGCATATTCAAAAAATGATTTTCCTTCGTATGTATTAAGACACTCGACAATGCGATCGATCTTAATCTTTGCATATCAGACAATTCGAAGATTTCTGAATGAAACAGCGAATTCCGAAGCAAAATCAACGAGGCAGGGCGACGATGGACCCCTTGCAAAAGAGAATCGCTAGGCATTATCGGTTGGAACGTCGCGAGGCGATTGCGATGCAACAGAAGGCCTGTTATCCAACAATTTATTAAGCGGCGCGTTGATGGCCGATACGGCGATACGACGAAAAAGGAAAGCACTTTTCGCGTACGGGGCGTACGACGTAACACAGTCGACCTCGGGCCGAGGCGAACGCGTCTTACCCGCCAATTAGATTCGCAAAGTACGTGCTCGCTGCGAGCCACGCTCAGATCGAAGAAGACGGTCAATTAAGGGCGGTCGAACGGGAGTTCGCTAATGACCCACAAGATATTAATTGGCCGGTGGGACTTCGGCTGGATGCGGCTTCGAAGGCGGATCGACCCATAAACGAAACTCGAGATAGTCGTGGTCTCGCGTGAAACACCTGCCCTGGCGATCTCGTCGACGCGCGTTCGGGGAGGACAAAGAGAGCGGGACATTAGGGAACGTCTTCATTCGGGTTCACGTGAACACGGTAAAAGGACTGGGGCGTCAGGAGAACCACAGCGTCAACATCGAAAGGTGGATGGTGGTAGAAATTGCTTTCGGGGAATGTCGAAAATTGTAGGATACCTTGAACTATGATTTATAGATGATTCATAAGTCAATCTGCAGCAAGTGTCATAATAATAATAATATTTTATTTCCAACAGGGTGAACTCTATGTTACACAATGTAGACAATAATAAAATACAAATGATAACAAAACAAGTATAAATAAAAATACAAAAATATATAAAAAGAAAAATGAATAACAATAAATATAAAAATATAAAAGAAAATCGGCATGAATAACAATTCTAGTTAAACATAATTAGGTTGACTTCCGTACTGCTTTACGCGCAGAGTTTCTGAAAGCCGTAAGGGAATCCGAAAAGAAATCTAAATCATTGCAAAAAGTATTTGCGGTAATGCAAAGACGGTTAACGCAGTTATAATAACCATACTGAGTACGATGACATTCAACTGTGAAAAGGGATCGAGCTCTGAGAAGTCGCGTGGGAGCATAGAATCCGTCATCATGTAGGAATGTTTCGATACCTGTCTTCTTTTGCAACTTGACTGAGCTTGAAAATAAAGGAAAGCGAAAGACGATAAATAGACGAATATCATAGTCAATAAGTAGAACAAACAGAAGGATAATAAAGATACGAAGGCGAGCAGGAAAATAAAGTGTTCGAGCAGAACAACAAAGACGAGTTCACCTCCGCTTCGCATGCAGTCAGTTTGATCTCTAAGTCACTCGAATTATCATCCCA
The DNA here is from genome assembly GCA_030770465.2 of Perdita meconis. Taxonomy (NCBI): domain Eukaryota; kingdom Metazoa; phylum Arthropoda; class Insecta; order Hymenoptera; family Andrenidae; genus Perdita; species Perdita meconis. The sequence goes on from JASKOS020000004.1 coordinate 8,229,438, forward strand.
CGCGAGACCCGCGACGGAGCCGCTTTTAAGTAACCCGGTCCGTTGAAAACGTCACGAGACGGGCAACTAGGCTGCATAAGTCGCTCCTATTTTACTTCTAATCAGCCGCAGAAATGGAGTCGCACCGTCAACCTTTGAACCGCTGAAGAGTTTGGCGAGTGTGGCTCACGGGCACGGCTCGATCGTTGCATTGGTATTTTAAAAGCAGCTATCTTGGTTGACCCCGCTGTATCTGCAAACGAGCTTGTAATCGAGGTCGACGCTGGTCTGGTTTAGTACGCTTTCTTGGAAAGCGCTGGAGGCTCGCGGAGATCGCGCCGCCGCGCCGCGTCCTCGCCGGATAGTCGCGGCTCGCTCCTAATTTCGGAGATCCAGTCCCTCTGCCCGTGTTTCGTCGCACCTGGATTCGCGAATTATTATCAATATGCGAACGATTATATGACTCGAAGGACGTTGACGAATCTGCATTCGCTCGTTATCGGTCTAATCTCAAGCCGCGCTCGCGGGATCTCTGGAAGAAAAGCAAACACCTTGCAGCTTATTGACACAGATGCATCGAAATTACGGTGCGACGGTAAAAGATAGTCGCTCGTAGATCAACAGATAACGCAGGAGGACGCGTCGGCAGAACGATCGATCAATTGCGGAGCGAACTCGCGAATAGATCGTGATGTATCCCTTCCAAATGGCCGAGGAATAAATCAAGATCCCTTCGATACCTGGATGGATTTTTGGTGGTCTCCATCTTCTTTCTGCGAAGTTTCTGTCCTTTCGAATTAGGGAGTAATATGATTTTAAGCTTGATTCCTTTCATTTCGTGAGAGAAATTTTTAGTCTTTCGAATTTTAGGCAATTTGAGAAGGATTTACGATTTTATACTGATTTTCATAATGCAGTTTCCGCAAATTTGTTTTAGCTTTTCGTGGTGATTTCTTTAGAACTGATGCGAAATATTGTGACCCTGTTTCTAGGATCTGTGAACACGCCAATGAAACTGCTGGTGCAATAGATTTTTGTCAGTGTATATCAATGCATTTAAGAACTCTGTCAATGTCATTAAATAATAATAACAATAATCTATACTATTTTCTTTGTTAGTCATTAAACCTTGAAAGCTAGTTTCTCCGCTTCAAATTTAAGTTCAGCATCTACCTTTAGTATTAGTTTATTTTAAGTTAATTTAGCAAAGTTTAATTACTGTTTATTTTATTTTAAGTTTCTGTAAAATGAGCGAGTTACTGCCCGTCTTTATGTTAAATAAATAAATTTATGTAAGTAAAATTTTCCAAGCTGATAAAGGGACCATTTTTAGGATTCCAATTATAAGTTGAGGAATCCAGAAAATCCTTACGACTCTACGAGTCACACGGTGCAGAAGCACACGTGAAATTCGAGGAATCGCTCAAAACATTTCAAAACCACTTGAACCAATAGTTCTGGAAGACCGTTTCTGACGAGGTTCTCTTTGTCGCTGGAGAATCCGCCAGGCTAAAGGAATTAACCGAGTCATTGAACTAACAGGACTAAACGAACTTTGGGGACCCTGGTCTCTCTCTGGCTGCGAGAGCTAACTCTCCTAAGCTAAATCCTTTTGCTCGGAATCGAAACGTTCCTCCGCCGATCGATTTCTTATCGGTCGTAAACAGGGAACGATCCGCGGCCGCACAACGCGGCGGCGTTGCGCCGACGATGCCAGCCCCGCGAATTTCTCCCCCGAGAAAAGTCGGCGAGGACGGGCGAGCCGTCAGCCTCGATCGTCTTGGGAGCGCGGCGCGTCGAAAAATCAGCAAGACTATTCGACGCGCAGCTAACTGTACACAAGTTCGGCTATGCACGGCTAAATGCCGTGGTCGTAGGGTCTGAGACGGAGAGGAAGGAACGGCGTGGCGCGGAGGAAGGGTGCGAGCAAGAGTAAGGGAGAGGAAGCGACGCGGGAAGAAGCGAGAAAGCGAACGGGAGTGAAGGGTGCGAGGGCAGCGCGGGGTTAGGGGTCTTTAAGGGAGGATGAGGAAGGAACGGAACAGAGAGAGGGTTAGAGGAAGGGTGTGCAGGCAGTGGTGAGCGAGTGAGCGAGCGGAGGTTGGTGGAGGGAAAAGGCATGCGAAAGGCGGCCGCGAGAAGGAGACGGCGTGAGGACGGTGGCCAGGGGTCGAGGTTCGGTGTGTGGGGTGACGAAGAGAGAAACGCGGAGTCGCGGCATGGCGCGGTGGCTGAAGAGAGCAGGAGAGGGCTGACGGACGCGGACGGGACTGGAGACGGGCGAGGGGACCGAACGAAGAGAGTCGCACGGGGGGCGGGAGGGAGGACGGTTGAGGGAGCGAGAGAGGGACAAAAGCGAGGGTTGGGGGACCACTGGCGAGGAAGTGGTGGGGCCAAAGAATTGGCGAGGACCAGGCTGCTCGGAGCAGCAGCAGCAGCAGGAGAAGGAGGTGGCGGAGGAGGAGGAGGCGGAGGAGCAGGGTAGTCGAGCGTACGGAGGGGTTGGCGCGGGGCAGGGGCGCGAGGACAGGGTGGGGGTTGCCGCCCCTCTCACGCGTTAACCCCGCCAGCGTGGCGAGAAGCGTGGGACAGAGAGGAAAAGGAAAGGGAGAGGGAGCGCGAGCGAGAGGGAGCGAGAGAGAGTGCGAGCGGGGGCCGCTGCCCCTCTCCTCCTTCCGCGAGGTTCCTATGAATTTTGCGACACTCAATAAAAAGTGGTTCCACGAGGTTAACATTTCGGTAACTATACCCTCGCCTACCCAGGCCGCGCACGCACGCAGCACCGACGACGAGAGCGGATCGGGAGGACGTCGACGACGACGACACGCATACACGATCTCGTCGTGGACACACGCGGACGACGGTGGATGCGTGAGGACGCACACGGACGTGCCGGTACGCGGGAGTATTAGAGAGGAGAGACCCTCGTGCGCGCACACGTACATACACCTCCGCGTCGAAGAAATTTAGAGACGACGACAAAGACGACGACGACGACGGAGACGACGACGGCGACGACCAACACACGAGGACGACGACGACGGCGAGGAGTACGCGCGTGCACAGAGAAAACACGATCGCGTGTGTAAGATCCAGTGGTGTGTACGTGTGTGTGTGTGTGCCGGCCGGAGAGTGTGTATAGAGAGAAGCGGGCGAAAAGAGAGCGAGAGAGGGACAGGAAGAGCGAGGTGGAAGGAGAGAGACGGAGAAGAAGGTCCGTAGAGGGACACGCAAGCACACGCCGAGCGGAGAGAGCGAGGAGCGCGCGGGCGCGCACGCATACATGCACGCGCATGCACGCACACCACCGGACCGCCGAAAAAACTGCACGGGAGAGGCGCAGCAACGGGCAAACCGAACCGCGCGCGAATCAAGTGCTTTGGCCAGTCGCGTTCCCAATCACTCTACGACTAGGTAGTCCCCCGGTGTGTCCCAAAGAAGCGGCAGGGAGCTTGGTCCTTCGCTCGATGGTGTCGTCCCGCAAGATAATACCGGATACTTTGCCGCGGGATCCATTCTACTGGCCGACGCGCGATTTTATATTCGTCGATACCTGCGTTCTAGATCGTCGTCACGCTCGTTCGCCATCCACCACGATCGTCGTCCGCGATCGTCGATAACGAAACGTCGCGTCACACGGATCCGCGATCGTTCCGCGTACACGTACGTCGATTCTGCGTCGCCGCGACAGATCTCGGGAGTGCGTCTCGATCGGGTGCAGCACAATCTCTCCAAATATTTTTTTTTTTTTACATTTTGAAGAGAGAAGACGGAAGAAGGAAGAACATACGCACAGTGCAACCGTATACCCGACTCTTCGCGGATATATCCCCTGTTTACTGGTGATCCAGTCGCGGCGCACACGAGGATCCAACGATCCTTTAACGATCCACGAGCTCCGAACAGATCGTCCCGCTGCGGTGAACCCGCGGTGTTACGTACGATCGTCGTGTACCACGGTCGCGTCTTCGTCCTCTTCGTCTTTCGAGGCGCGAGTGACAGTCTGCGTGCACCACCTTGCGTAAACCGAGTCCTGTTCGACCGTGATTAACAGAACGATTGATCCGGTGAAAGCGATCGGGGAAAATAGCAAAGAAGTCAGTGTGATTTTTCTCGTGGCCGAAACGGAAGCAGAACTGTGAAAAGCGATCGTCACGTGGATCCGGAGCGATCTATCGGCACGGAAGTCAACGACGAGTCTCGCGTGTGACCGTGCGTGTTTTCTCACGAGGATGGACCTAAGAGTGTCCTCGGAGTCCTCCGAAACGCACGATACCGCGATCAACGACTGTGTGGCTTAGGAAAAGTCGAAGCGAAGATCGAGACGGCGAGTTGCGCTTGACGAGCTGAAAACAGGGAGGAAGACAAGGATCGAGCTGAAAAATCGAGTGAGCATACAGGGGGCAGAAAGAAGGCAGTTCTCGCGGTCGTCACATCCGGACAGTCAAACGGTGGGTTCAGCACCGACGACGACAAGGACACCGGGCTAAGGAGCCCCACACTTTACTCTTCGCGCACGACGATCAAGGTACGTCTACACAGCTGAGAGTGGTGGCCTTCGGCCGCCTGTCGGTCCGATAGAGAGTACGCGTGAGAGGGAGAGCATGAGAGTGAGAGAGAAAGAGTGCGTGTGTGTGCGTGTCAGAGGGGAAACGACAGATCGCTCGTTCGCGAGAGTGAGAGAAACGACGAGAGAGCATAAACTCGTATATGCGCGTCCACAAGCCTGACACTACGTGCACATTCGGGTCTGCACGTATGCACGCGGCTCGTCATTGTCGTATAGAGAGCACGTCGTGAGAGTTCCTCTCGTCGTCCGTGTGTTCACGGACACACGGTTTGCACGCTTGCGCGCGTGTCTACGCGGCGTCTATTCGAACGCTAGTCGGGTACGTAGGTACGCGCGACCGTGAAAGGCAGGGAGAGCCGCGCTAGTTAGTGTGTTAGTCCGAGCGGGGATAGCCCCGGTGGCTAGACGACCGCTAGACGAATATAATGCCAGACGTTAGAGGCTGGCTGGAAAATGACGTAATCCGTGTCTGCGAGAGCGAGCGAGCGAGCGAGCGAACGAGCGAGCAGATCCTTTTGTCGCGCGCGAGCGCGCCGCGTGTGTACGTAGCGTACCGTACGCTCGGCTCGACCCTGCTCACCTCGTTCACTCTCGTTTTCTCCGGTGTGTTTTTTGCCCGGGGTTTTCCTAGTCGCTCCTGCGTACAACACGCGCTCCTCTCTCTCTCTCTCTCCCTCACGGGGCCGTTTCACTCGCCGTGGCTCGTTTTTCTTTCTCTCCTTTTTTCTCCTCCTCCCTCGGCTTCATTCACGAAAAATTCCGCGTCTCGTAAAACGACGCGCCGCTCTCTACCTCTCTCTCTTTCTCTCTTTCTCTCTCTCTCTCTCTCTCTCTCTCTCTCTCTCTCTCTTCGTCTCTCTTTTCTGGCCACGAGGGAAACAGAGTGTAAAAGGGAGAAAGAAAGAGTGAGAGAGGAGAGAGGGAGACGCGCAGTCCCGCTGGCGAGATTCAATTAAACCAGCCTCGTCGCCTGTGATCGTGGCGATGATTCGTTTTTATTGCGCGCCGCAGGACGCGCTTGTTTTTGCACCGGCGAATTAGGAAAAACGGTCGAAAATAGCCGTACCAGGAAATCGCCGGTTGTCCCCGCAAGGTCATCCGTCGATCTAGCGTCGTAGTCGCGCGAAATCGCTCTCGAAATCGCTCGCGCGTTGCATGTTCCCCTTCTCTCGCGCGATCCGCTTCCAATCTCTCGATCCTCCATTCGCACCGGCTTTCCTCGACTCGGGAAAAGCGGCTCCGAGGCCTCAGGGCCCAGTTGATTACCCGTTTCGGGGACCCTACGGATTCTCCGGACTCTTCGCAAATTCTCCCCGCTCCGCTTCCCGGCGTTCTTCCTTCCCGGCGGTGCTGCCCCTTCTTCCGCGGAGCTGCACAACGCGCGCGGATCCCCTATTTTTACGATGGACGCGCGTTTGTTATACGATGTGCCGCTGCAAGTTAAAAACACCGACCGACTAGGTATAAATAGATCTCGCGATACCGAACGGCTGAAGGAGAAAGAAGGTGGAAAAGCGATGGCGAGGGACGGACAGGCACGGGGGGCAAAGCTGCGGCGTTGGCGATGAAAAATAAAAACCGCGCGTTCCCGGTCTTTCTTCCTCTTTGATGCGTCTGAAAAAGTTCACTTCGGCCTCTCGCGCGCGTATATTATGCGCGCGCGTCAGACGCCTCGAGCGCGCGATGTGCGCGCGTGTGTCGCGGCCAATAAAAATTCCTCTGTACAAAGCCCGATCCTTGAACGTGAGTTTGGAACCGAGATTCAGGAGCCTTGAAGCTTCGACGCTCGCCTACGAAGCCGTCGATTCTGTCCTCGCTAGAAGGATAACCGTCTTCCTTCTTTTTTCCTCCTCTCTTTTATTTCGTATTCCATTCTTTAGATCTCGACGATAGCTCGATGTAGTAAATCGACGAACACGGGATACATCAGGGAAACATTGCAATGCGTTTCGCAATACATGACGAACGAGGTCCTTGTAATTGGGTGCTAAAGAATTAGACGATTCTGCGTAGATCAAGGAAACAAACTTCCTCTGTTTTATAGAGATTTAAAAAATTTGTTTGGGGTTGATTTTTAAGTTTCAGAAGAGTAGAGAATTTAGAATCTGAGTTCTGACCCTTAGAAGCTATTATCGAAAATCATATTAATGCTATCATGAGTGAAATTTGACCGCGGAATATTTTTCATTGTAGAATCCAATTAAAATCGTTATCGCTACTAATACGCTGTATTAATACCCAAAAAATCAATGTGTTACCGGGTGTCACGTTTTAGAACTTTATTTCAGCAAAATTCGATTTTGTTGAAACCTTAATCGTTATGAATAATTTATCACTATCGACATCACCTCATGAACAAGACAAAGCAATTTGAAGGAAAAATCATTTTTTCGTTGAGAGACGACGATATTTTGCGTTCAATTCTCCTGAGATTCATCTTATCGCTTTTGTCCAATATTAGTTCCATATAGCACTTTAACATAGAAAGCGAAATAGAAATGGCGATAGTCTAACGATTCTAAATCCCTGATAAAATCAACACACAACACTAATTAACGTTTGGACTTGCTTTGTAGATAAGGCCGCAATAAACGTTCTTGATAATGTTCAGGGATCTATTTAATACATTTTGTCGATCCAGCGATTAAGCCACAAGTTTTCGAGGCGATGATTCACGGGGAAATAATCATATTTAGAAATACGAGGCAACCTACGAAACCTAGAATACCCAGGGGCGACGGGTCACACTGTTTGAAAGGCCACCCTAAAGCCTGGTGGCTCGCTGGCTGACGACCAAACAGCGGCCGCTAATTCGCCAAGACAAAGACAAAGATAGCTCCGCAATTCGCGCGCAGACTATCGCGCGCGCTGTTTCATCGCCGTTCAAAATATTTTCGAGACCGCGGCACGAGTTTTGGGGCTGTTTACGCGCGGTTAGGGTCCCGAAATACTTCGGAGGTTCCCTTTCGAGAGATCGCCGAGGCGTCGAGACGATCGGTATTGAAGCCTGACTGCGACGCGAGCGAGACGAGCGTAGAAAGGAGGGAAAAGACAAACCAGCTTTACTAGTCGAGGAGCCGCTGTTTTGTCGACGTTCTCCTTGCGTTGTGCCAGCCTTACGGCTTTTTTTATCGTCCACAATGACGCATAGACGCCCAGGTGCTCCTCCTGGCCGGCCGCGTGCACGCTGCTCGCGCCGCGGCGACGAGCGGGCGAAGCGAGCTCGCCGAGCGCATCGGAGCGAGCACACGTACCAACTTTTACATGCACGCTAGATCGGGCGAGTGTGTGCAAACTCGTACGACGCAAAACACGACGGAGGAGAGGAAAGGACCCGACACGATGCGTTACGCTCGATGTGCCGCCTTTTCTACAGGCAAACGAGAATTGTCGAGTCTTTACGCGCGGCGCGGCGCGGAGCATCGCCGATGTCATTTTTAAGCAACGACGACGCTTCGACGTTCGATGAGTCGGCAAAACGCTTCGTTCACTCGTGAACCACTTCGCGTGCCGTTTCGAAACGTCGTTTCCCCGCTCCGACGAGCCGCGTTCTCCCTCGTCTAACGACACTTTTGCCGATTCGAAACTATTCTGCATTCACGGTATCCGCGAGTGAGCGCGTCTGTGCGTGTCCGCTTTTTTTTCTGAAACAATTACGTACCGGGAAAGTAATCTGCCGTCGTTGCAAAATTCTGCGCCGATATTTCTACTTCGGCCACTTCCCCCTTCCCTTCGCGCCATCTCCCTATCCCTCCCCTCCTATCCCCTAAATTTGCAATTGGCCTCGTTTTCGCTCTGCGTCAGGACAACGTCGCGAGCGGAGCGACCAAACCGGTACCCGATCGAATTCATTCGGGATGCATGTGAAAGTCGCAAAAATATTCAAACAGCCAATTATTGTCACGCTATTCTACATTAATTGTCGAGCTCGGGCCCGTTCTCAGCGTCGATTCAAATATTCTTCTGCGGTAGAGGTTCAAGTATCTGTTGCTTGGACAATCTTTTGTCCCGTTCTCACAAAACACCTGTGATTTCGACGTAATACTTCTGTTTTTTTTTCTTTACTTTCATTCTAGAGGCGTATGCTACCTGATCATAAAGCGTCCATTGGAATCGGGCCTTTAGGACTCTTGAGAATATTCATCTTGATATTCTGAATTCCATAGCTTATGAAAATCCGCGCTTTTGCGTCAGCGGATGCGAATTTGTTATGCAAGAAAAATATTTTCTGCGAGGAAAGAATACTAAGAAAAAAATCGAATGAAATTACTGCTCAGAAGATTTACTTTAAAAAAAGCAAATTAAAATTAGCAGAGTACCAACTATTAATTACTAATGATTGCGGATGTTTCTGCATTTTTTGCGATTTTTATTATGCAAAAACTTGTAAGAATATGCCCAAATGCAAAAACTAACACAAATATGAAATATCGAAAGTAAAATACTTTTTATAATTTAGAAGATAAGACGTAATTTTATTCAGAGCTCCGTTCTTTTCCTATGTCTGTAAAAATTTGAATTTGCATAAACGTCCGCAGTCTACTAATGATTATGGCATCTAGGAAAATAGATGTAAAAATCGCGGTGAGATTTCAATATCGTTTTTAGAATCTGTCGCGTTGACGCGTTCTCGATTCTCTCCCCCAAGGCACCTGCACCTGGAAAGGGGTACACATCCTCCGATAACGGTCTGCTCTCCTTGAACGGCGGAGGGCACTGCTTCCCGCGCCCGTTATTTCTCCCTTTCTCTTCTCCGCTCGCTCGTTTCCTCTCCGCCGAGTTCCTGCGGAACCGTGCCTCGCGGAATGCCCATGGACACCGGCGTCCTTTCGTCTCATTGCATCGATTCAACTCTTCCTGGAACGATCTTTACCTCTCGTGGACGGTTAATCGATCCTAGTGCGTATCTATCGCCGACCGGCCCGTTCGCAGATAATCATCGAGCACCGCCACTCGACGACGGAGAATTATCAAACAGGATGTGGCGAAGAGGCAGTCGTTTTTGTCAACGTCGACTCGAGGGTCGAATAGTAGAGTTCGGAGCTAGTCGAGATGTTCTATCAGCTATAAACCGGCCGAAACGAAATAATCGAAAGGGCCATGGGCGGCTATCGGAGCCGCGATGAGGCACGGCGTGAATCGGCGAGGAATCGTCGCCGGCGGTCGAAAACGCCGCGATTCTATGATGAGATCCGACCCAGTTAAGAGGCGTTTTTAAAAATAAGAAAGGAGGGGAGGGCGAGGGGAGGGGATATCTAATTAAATTTAATGAGCGCCGAGCGTCATCCGTGAACCGTTCGACGAGTCACGCTTGTGTTTCGACCCGGCTAGGCGAATTTTTTTTCGGCTGCTCGGCGACGATAGTGCGCGATCGAGTTAGCGCCCGCGCACCGTCTACGCGCAGGTATGCATGCACATAATCCGAATCGACCGATTAGATTAGACGCCTAGTAACTAGATTACGCGAGCCGAGCGTTATCTGTGAAATTAGACCCCGGCTTGAATACGTTATTTAGGCGAGTCGGATACTAGAATAACCGTGGCTTAAACGCTGCCTGGCTTTCGCCTCGCGATTTACGATTGTCCTCCTCGTCCCGTCTCCGATCGTTAACAATACGAAATCGCTGGATTTTCCAGCTTCTTCGCGGCGAAGATCGTTGCGAATGGAGGTCAGAGATACTTACTCGCGACCGTTCGATCTTGAAAAAAAAACCGGCATCCGATCGTTTCGCGATCAGATTCAGCTGTTAAGCAAATATGCACTTCGCGTGGCGGCGCATTGAAATTCATCAAGTAGCCTCAGTTAGTCTTCTAGTCGGGCCACGCATTACAGAGAAACACTGGCCATTATGAGAGGCACTGGCGAGACGCTCGCGACATGCATGCGTTTGTATGTGCGCGTTGATCTGCCCGACCGGCGGGAACGAACTTTATACCGTCGAAACGGCCGATCGGGGAAGGAAGGAGACCGCCTCGATTCGGCACGGGAGCCCGCCGCTTTCACGATCGCTCCAAACGATTCGCTGTCAAGGACGGGAGGATCCGTACATTTTAAAACGACGAAGAATCCGCTTAGTTAGCCGTCGAGCAAGGACGAGATTTCTCCGCGCTTGGATTTAAAACAATAATGCCTGGGGATTCGCGGTCTACGGTCGAATTTGTTTTCGAATATCAAAGCTTACTAATTGATCGGCGTACGTACCGAGCTACAATCGCACGGTTGCACGTTTTCGACACCGATAAGTGTGAAGTAAGGTTGAATTTCTAAGGTTACGCGCGATAATGGAAGCGAAGTCGTGAACTCGCGCTCACGCAAGAACGCTTGATAAAGCGTTAATTATGCTTCAGACGGTATTAGTTTACATAGCAAATTTTTGCCAGATGAAACTGATTCGGCGAAACGGCCGCCCGACGTTCGTTGATTGCGTTACGCGCTCGATTCGGTCGATCGTCTATCAATAGTTTAATTAAGCTCTCTAATTGACGGCTGGAGTAAGCTAAAAATTTTCGAAAATGAGATTAAATATCAGAGTGTTATTCTGTCGAATTTCGTAAAATTCTAAAATATAAATGACAACTGGCCGTTTTAGAATTGACGTCTATAATGTCTTATCTTTTCGACAGTGACCTTATAATTGGCTCATAATATAATTACTACATAGCAGATTTTACGCATTTATCGCAATTCTAAGTATGTAAAAAAACCTACGAGACAAAACATAAAAAATATCAACAATTTTATTCAAGTTAGAACGTTTAGATTATTAAATAAACTGTTTTTAAAATTTCAAATCTTTATTTGTGCTTGTGCGAATTTTATTTTGTATAAGAATCTGCTATCTAGTAATTATTTCAACTCATTATACAAAATCTATTGCATCTGCAGGTATCACCTCGGTATATAACTCGGCTGATAAAGTCAATAAAATAGAATAAAATTAAAAAAACAAATAAAGTTTAGCAACATCCAAAAGAAATATTGAAACACGAAAATCAAATCTGAAAAATTTGTTTTCTCATAAAAAGACAACTCGTATATTTCCCGTTACAGTTCCGCGCCTATCGGTGAAAATTTGCTTGGCAGAAATATAATTTGCGAGCGTAGAAGTCGAGCAATGGCGTAACGCGGCCCCCTAGACCGGAAGTTTCAAGGACCCCGGCCCACTGTCGTGCTATTCGGCCTCTAACCGTGCAAAAACGCTAGCTCTCGAACCAGCAATGCGACGAATTCGCGCCTCCGCTCCAGGGACTAATATTTTTTTTTTATCCAGCGAGCCGCGCACGCAGAGAACGTCACGGAAATATTTTGGCGAAAGAGCGTCAAGGTTGGCGCGTATAACCGCGAATGGTCGATCTGCGTTTCGCCGGGGCAGAAATTCTTTCCGGGCGCGAAAACGGCCGGATGTCGCATGGAATCTCGATTAATTAGCGTCGCGCGCATATCGTTAAGGTAACAGTATCCATCGCGCATTGCGGCTGGCCGCCGCCGAATTAGAGGGAAACAATGGACGGCTTAAAATTCCGCTGAGCACAGCTGATCATGACGAATCGCGGCGCGCGGAGTTCGCACGAAGCGGCTATAGGCTTGTGCACGAAGCGACTCCAGGCCCCCGAGTATTTATGCAAGCGGTTCTTTCGTCGCTTCTTTGTTTCTCGTCCGCGTGTAACACGCACATGTGCACATGCGCGCACCCACGATCGCTTGGATGAAAAAAAAAAAATGTCGCCCCGTTCTCGCGTGTAACTCGCTCGTTTACTCGCGTCTGCGACTAACCCACGGTCCCCTCGTTTGGCGAAAAAATTCGGGGATCCTTCTCTCGTGCGCGTTGAGTCTTATTCAATCTAAACTGTCTACGCGAATATTCGCGAGTAGATCGATTTCCTATTACTGTACAATCGATCAAAAAATTGCACATTGCGCATCGAAGACACATCTATTACTAAGTCGCTCAATCGCAGGTTAATTCCGAAGCCAGAATATTCCATGCCAGTGTATTCAAAGCCTGAGATATTTTTGATCAATTGTGGTTCTATTTATTCGTGCGGTATTATGCGCGTACGCCACGCAAATAAGGTATATTATGTGAAAGGGGAACAGAGTGGCATTGGGGGGTTCCATTCGTGGATAGTATTGTGACATCGATACATCGAGGAATAGCGGCCTGTTAAAAATCGTCGTTAGTGATTCTTAAAAACTCGGATAGAAAAAGATCTGATGTTTCGTAACGTTCGATCGACGAGTCTCGCGACTGGATATGGTGACAGATGCACACCGTCTACTTGCACGTCTGTGGTACAATTAAAAATACAGTCGCTGACCCATTTCCAGTATTTATATGCCGGGGGACACGTTCGACGGAAATATATTCGTTGGATCATCGTATCTCAATTAATATCACGGCTCCGATGGGAAAGTGGGTCGGCACCAGACTCGCGGACACTTCGGGAAAAGCAAGACGGACCTAACAGAAATTTTCACCGATTGATTGTCGCCTGCTCTCAAATCTGCCCAGAACGAGGTTAATTCGATCGACCTTTCTCGTATTTTTGTGGAAACTGTTTTTGCGATTTTGTTTTCATCGTTTCAGGATTCACTAAAGGGTTTAGTCTGGGTTATTTGCGAGCTGCTAGGAATTTAACTAATCTAAAAAGATACATTTTTATCTCTTGTTTTATTTAATTCTTAATATTACGGAAGTTTTTGAAGGCTTTTTCCTACACGTGGCGGATCAATTCGATACAAAGAATCGGTTTAACATTAACACAGAAGTTAATTAAAACAGCAGAGGTACTCTGTTTACTGCAATTTTTCATACAATTGTTTTTCGTATACCGGAAGTGACTTTTCTTTCGGATATTATCGTTTGTAGGAACAGGAAATCGCAATGATTCGCGCGAAGATGAGGTCGGTCGCGTCGAAGTAGTAAAAGCGTGGACGCTGCATCTGCGGCGGAGTTGCAGTAGTGCGAGTGCAGCGATAGTTAACCGTAGTTGCAGTGGAACAGGACGGTATCAGAATAGACACGCACTAGACCGCAGTGCAAGTAGCGTGCGTCTATTACTAGCCAGACGGGAAAACCGCGGCCTTTCCCAGCGCCAGCTTTATGCGTTTCTCTGTCGTGTTTCAACCAACTTTTTTTTAATATTGTTTTCTAATTTTTTTTGTCGTACAGAAGATATTCTACAGATTTTCATACCTTTATTTATACAATTTTTCTTCGAAACGTTTGGGTCTAAATTTATAATACAAATTCCAATTTTTCGCTGTTTCCAACATGTTACGTATCACATGAATAATACACAAGTATTGATCTCGACGATGCGATTCTGAGTAAATAACTAAATTAAATCTAAAATCACAGAATACAACCAAATATAAGTCTATTAACCTATCGGGATCGCAAAGACACAGGTACTCTGAAAGTTTAATAGAAACATTACGGTGCCGATGTAATTTGACTATTAATGCACGAACTTACAACTGTTTGCATTAAATATTGCAAGCAATCATAGACAACCTGCCGCGTTAAACGCGATCCACGTAAACGTGAATAGCAATCTCCGACATCGACTGACTCCGATTTCTCGGTGTTCGCGAATCAAAACACGGTTGATACACGACATAGGAAAAATCAATTCCGCCAACGCTGAGCGAGCAAAGAACGAACCTGGTGACTAATGCGTCGATGATACCCGCAGCTATTTTGGGCCAGGCAAACATTGGCCCCCGTGTTTCACCATTCATCGCCGCGTTCTCGGTGCTTGGCGTCGATGGTGAAGGGAAAAAAGGAGGGAAGGTGTAGATCCTCTAAGTCCGTGGACAAAGCTCCGTCAAGAGAAGAAGAAGAGAGAGAGAGAGAGAGAGAGAGAGAGAGAGAGAGAGAGAGAGAGAGAGAGAGAGAGAGAGAGAGAGAGAGAGAGAGAGAGAGAGAGAGAGAGAGAGAGAGAGAGAGAAAGAGGAGGCGGTCGCAGGAAATTGACCGAGCGATTCTCACCTGACACGCGTCGGTGGCATCGCCGTGGCCCCCTCCGCCCCCGAGCACATTCCCACGTTTCGCGCTTGGCGTGTATCGGGCCGGTGGCACGACTCTATACCGGCGAAAAGAAATAATTGGTTGTTTGGCTGTCGGCGGATTAGCCCGTTCGAGGTCAACGGCCGCCAAATGTTTGCGAATGCAGAAAGGGTGGGGGGAGGGAAAGGGTACCGGTTCGAACGAAACACACTGGCCGAGGGACGGTGAGGGATGAGGAACGAGGGAGATGACGGGCGCGGAGAGGGGAGAAGGAAAAAGGTGGAGAGGGCACGTACGATCAGCCACACGAGGAGAGCGAAAGAGAGAGCGAGAGAGGGGAGGGGGAGAAAGAGAGAGAAAGAAAAGAACAGAGAAAGAGTTCAGACCCCGCATATTCTTTGGCTCTGCTGCCTCACCCCCCGCAAAACCCCCTCTTCCCCTTCGCGTCGCGTGTGTAGAGTGCATTTAGGACGCACGTACGCTCGCTACCTAAAGAGGATGATATTCTTTATCGCTGCAGTTTCTGTCTATTGGGACGAATTCACGCGGCGGTCGTTGGCGAGCACGTTAACCGACAGGTGCGCCGGATTTAATGAGCACGCCGAGCCTCCCGTTTCCCCCCTCTCAAAACTGCCGAAAAAGCCCGCTTTTGAGGCTTCCCTCTGCACGTACCTGGCACCACGGTCACGAACAAACGATCATCTTTCCTGTTTTTTGCATTAGATTTTCATTAATTGGTCCCAACGTCACCGGTTCCCCCGGCGAACACTGCAATCCCCGTTGCGCCTCGGCTTGAAAGCCATACGTTTCAAAGGATCCTCGACGCAGTCGCTCGAACGATTTCCGGTTTGTCGAAACTGCGCCGGGGGGAAACTATGAACGGTGCAAGTCGTGAATGCGGAGCAGTTTTCTCTTGAATCGAAGGATTAGGTTATTTGGGCGGAGGACTTGCCCCTATTGGGGTGCGCCGGTCGAGTACCTGTCGTGAACAATGAGAAGTAAATTATTTTCTTTCAGAACACCCTTCTTTGGAGTTCCACAACGCAATTGCAATGTCAAAATATTAATATTCAAATTTCTGAACGTTGCGAACTATTCTCTTACGGCAATCTTATTATCAAAAGAAAATTCTTTGGCTCAATCTTTTCCTTCGAGTAATAGCTCAAAAAACTTGAAGTAAGGTGACGGACGTTGCTTGATTTCAATTTCTGTCAAAAGCTGCTTACAAAACGGAATGTAAACGGAAATCGATTAGTATCAACGACTACATAATTTCCTCCCAAAATATCCCACAGGCAGCGACCGGTTTCCTTCGGGAAGACAACGTCAAACGGTTTCGTGTACCTCGTTACTTAAACGAACGGGGTGCAGGGGACACAAAGGGGTGGTCGATGGAGGAGTAGACCGATGACGTGGAGGGGAGTTGGTAGTGCGTGCGAGCCACGCCGGAGGGATGGAAAGGCGGTAGGGGGCGGGCAACGGGGTAGGAATGTCTTGGTCCAGTGTTCAGTGATAGCTAGCCTTGAACTCGGGAACAGCGGCACACATTGACCAGGTGATGTATACCGGTCCTGGATTAGCGTGAAACCGATAGAAATTTAACCATCCGGGTGCGCTCGGTTGGCCGAGGTTGCCTCCGCTTTCGACCCAATTATCCTTCGACCCTGCGTCGCCGAAACGACATCGAACGGGGCTGAAAATATTGCTCGGTTCATATTTCAAGACGGCCGAAGGGGAACGACATTAATAATGCCACAATTTTATCGATCGACATCGGAAAATTTCGTTCGCCTCCCACTCGAGTTCGTAGCACGCCTCGCGGGTTTGAGCCACCTGCGACTCGAAGGATCGACGGGTATCACCTGATCGAACCTGACGCAGGTGGTACGGATCGCGAAATCGTGGTCCCACGAAACATCTGCGATTTCTCGGCGCACGTGACGGATACTCTCGTTCGCGACTTAATACGTCGAGGTCGCAGTCGATGCGGTGGACTCGACGAAGCTCGGCGCTCTGAAACTGGTCGCGGAAAGACTGTTCCCGCGTCCCCTTCTCGGCTAGCCATTAATTTTTCAGTCGTAGCCTCGATTCTGCAAACACGGAGGTATACGGGAAGCGACGCGAGGCATCCTGAATATGCACATTTCAAGGGCAACTGACTCATAGGCACCGGCGGCGGTGTGTTCCATAGGAAACACGCCGTTGAATGTATCGTTCGTCGATAGACATTCGTGGCTCGGGGAGAGGAGAGCAGGAGGAGGCATGAAAAAAGGACGACGCGCATCTCTGTGTCTCTCTGAATGGCGCGGCGTTGAATGAGAATAGCGACGCGACAACGACGACGCAGTTAAGGGGATCTCCTTTTCTAGATCGCTTACCACCTCACCGCTCGGTCTGGCCGACGACGGTTCAATTGGCGTTTGAAAAAAATAAAACAGAGGAAGACGGTGGCTCGCAATTACGGGTTTTGCGCAGCGGATCCGCGTCCGCTGCCTTTAAGCCGGGGGAAAATGGAGTGCGAGCCGCGTGATTCATCGCGTTCGAACGGCCGACCTTTTTTTTCTCTCGTTCTCTCTCTCTCCTCGTTTTTTTTTCAGACGCAACCGCGCGAACGCGACACGATAAACGTTTCGTTTAGAGATATTTTACACGGTCGAATTAATTTCCGTGCGATGAGATTAAAAACCCTCCGCTCGCTTTCCCAATTTTTCTTTTTTTTACTTTCGGTCACGGGGTGGATCAACGATCGGGAAGCGGTTCGCGTATCGGGTATTTTTGCACCGAATTTGTTCCGCACCTCGTGGCGGTATCCCGCTCGCGGCGATACGCGGTGAATTATTTCGACCAAGGTCAACGGGTACGTCCCTCGGTAACGCGAAGCGTGGAGCGCAGCGAATCGCGGGAAAACAGGAATTTCCTGCGAGGTTAACGTAGGAAAAGGAAACAGTTTCTAGGCGATCTAGTCGAAGCATATACGTGCCACAGCCCTCAGCTTTGGCTCCTAGGAATCCAATCAATAAATATTACAATGGAACCCCTAGAGAAGTAGGGGAGCGTATCCTCCTCGCGTCCCGCTCTCACGCCGTCACTCCGTCCTCTCTTTTCTTTCTTGCCTTCTCTCCCTTCCTCCCGGCTGATACTGCTGTTCCTGTCGCGTCGGTGGAAAAAGGATCTGTCCTACGTCGCGCTCTCCCAGTTGTGTCGCGTTCCTCGTCCTCGTTCGCCTCGTCCTCGACTACGTCCGCGAAACTTCGCTTCTCCCTCTCTGACTCCCTTCCACCCTCCCGATCCTCTCTCTCCCTTTCGCTCTTCCTAGCTTTTTCCTCCTCCGCCGCCTCCTTTTTCTTTCTCTCTCTCTTTCGTTCGCTCCTCCGCCCTTCTAGACCCCCGTTTCATCGCTGCCCCCGCGCCCTTCCTAAGCGCGCCCCGACTCTCCCCCGTCTCCGACCACCACCACCCCCTTCGTCCTCTCCCTCCTCCTCCTCCACCCTCCTCCTCCCTGTCGCCCCCTCCAACCTCCCTCTCATCCAGCGGCGTTTACATTTTACTTTTCTAGTAGCGAATTAAAACCGCGTTCATGCGCAGCCCGCGGAAGGGCGTAATGATTTTTTGAGGGGCGAATCGAGTGGGGTCGCCTACAGCACAGGCGGAGGGGGTAGTAGCTGCGGGCGCGAGCTTAGGCAGGAGCAGGACGGCAGGAGGGATTGCGAGACAGGCCGACAGCCGAATAGATGGATGAAACGGCTAGACCTCGGCCGTTTTGCTCCCTGCGATACCGTGCGGACGATTATGAAGGGACCGAGGATATCGTGGCTGCCGGAAATTTCGCGTTTTCGGAGACCCCGTTGCGCGTTCCCTGTTTTCTTACGCCGAACAGGGCTGCGCCGGGAACTTCTTATTGTCCAATGTCACGCGCCGCCACGGTACTCGTAGTCGAAACCCGGCGACGAGATTACTGCGCGTAAAAGATCGTATCTCGAAGTCGGCTCTAGACGTTGACTGCTCACTTCTGCCTTCGACGATCTTCCCTATCTTCTTCTTTAGATCTCGAGTTTTTTTTCATATCCAGAGGCCCGTGTTTAGAGAACTCCGTTGTTTGTTTACGCAAACAACGCCCTAATCGGTAGAATAAGTTCTGGATCGTTTCCGCGCCGTGAATATCGGTCGCCTCCGTCATCAAGGGTCTAGAAAGCCTCGTTACTTAGTCTAATCTCAATGTTTAGGCAACGTGACACAGCGTCACCCGACGTCGAACCCGATCAATGATTTCTTTCTTAGAGAGGAATGCAATCTTTAAACAAGGTCCAGACTCCGTGGCGGCGGACTGAAAACGAGCTGTTCTGCGCACATAGGTGTACCGTTGTCACTCGAACATGAGGATCCAAACAAAAACCGTGTCCGAGGCGTGTTGACGGCAACCTGCGACCGTCGCGTCGGGGACGACGTCGCTGGAACGAGACAGAAGGAAACACGCGCAGGAGCGGACGGAGAGGAAAAGAGGCAAATTATCGGGTTGTCGCGAGAGTATGTGCCGCGCGTATTTACCCGATCCGCTTGTTTTGAGATGGACATCAACAAATACAAAGAAGGCGACATTCTCCAAAAATATCGTATCCGTTTCGCTAATCCAGATATTATTTTCATGAAAGATGGAACAGTTTTCTTGAATCATCGTCTGCATCGGCGGATTTAAAAATTTCTTCTAAAATGGAAAGATACACGTGTTTGGCGTCGGTTAACATATTCGCGATTCGTGTTTATTTTGAGAGAAGCGAAGCAGATATTCCAGGAAGTACCAGAGACAGCGACGAGCATAAAGAAAGGAAATATACTGAACGGATCTGCCGGAGTTGAAAGAAACGCTCCAATAATTTTCCAAACAAATTCGTTGACTATAGGAAATTCCAAGTAACTGTCTAATGCCGCGTTGTCACCGAGACAGACGCACGGGCTGCTACTATCAACCGCTATACAGACAAAACCTCAATCCCCCAATGGACATCGTGGCAGGTAATGGATTAAACCAGCGCAGCTGCGAGCGAGCATGACCGAAATACCATTGACGAGCCACAAAACTGTCTCGTTGAAAAAGGCAGTCCATCAGGCGTTTTCGGTGGCCGCGTCACAGAGTAGCGGCGAAATGTCAACCGCGGTACATCCCGAGAGATCCGCGCGGACGTCGATCAATCCCAAGCGTCGTAAGGGGACCGCTGTGCGTAGTAGACCGCGGTGGCGCCTCAAAAATTCCTACTCGAGCGGTTTTAATTGGAAGTCGTTAGCTTTGCGCATTTTCGTCTCGCGGGTTAACGGATGAAGCGGGTGGGCCTGGTGCGAGAGAGAGTCCGAAATATGAAGAGATAAAGAGAGAGGACGATAGTTGGTAGAGGAGCGAGAGAAGAGAGGAGAGAGAGAAAGAGAGAACGAGCCGCGAGCCGAGTGGCGGGGTGAAAGGGGAAGAACGACCGATGCGGCCGCAGGCATAAAGCTCTCCCCACCATGGCGCCACGGGCTCTCCTCTTCCTCCCTCTAGGCTCCTCGCGCTCCGTCCCTCTCTCGCTCTCTCTCCCTGCGTACGCACTATTTTTTAGTCCGCACTTATTACGACAGATGTCTCATGCTCCGATAAAGAATAACGGAGGCCAGGCGGGCGGCGTTCCCCCCGCATACACTAGTCCTAACCAAGCTCGGGAGCTGCAGTCCGTACTCTCCTCGTGCGGCTCTCGTGGTGTCGTCGTGACACGACGCGCGACACCGACGACGCGACACGCGTGCTTACGGTTTCTACCTTTTACGCTCTCTCACGCGTACACCTCGCGCGTCGCGGTGCCTCTTCTCCGCCTCGCGCTCTCTCTCCCTCTCGCTCCGGTACACCCTCGCCGCGAGGGCTCCTCCCTCTCTGACGCGCGCCCAGTGGGGAACGTGTTGCGCCGCCGTGACAGTGACTTTGTTCCCCGACGTGTCAACGGGCTGCCCGGTGTCTCCACACTCCCGGTTAACTCGTCGCTCCCGTGTCCACGCGATACGCTCGCGCTCCTCGATAGTAGTGTTGGTGGTGCCGGCGGCGGCGGCAGTAGTGGTGGCGGCAGTAGTGGTGGCGGCGGTGGTGGTGGTGGCGGTGGTGGTGGTTGTGGCGGGTAGTAGTGGTGTACTCGAGTGTGTGCGTACAGAGTACTCGCAAAAGAGAGCCGTTGCATTCCGAAGCGCGCGGCAATTTGCGTCACGGTGGCTGCTCGCATCCCGAACGGGAGAAACACGTGGCTTAGGTGGGTAGGTGGTGCGTGGAGACGCGATTCGAAATTCCCGCGCGTGCCGCCGCCCGGTGTTTTCGTGCTTCGCGGGAACTGCGAACTCTGGAGAGAGGACCGGAGGGAATACTATGACGAGTTGAACGCGCCGAAAGGTTTTTCTTTTTCTTTCTTTCTTTCCGTGTAATAAAACGTCGGGGTCTTGTCCGACTCTCATCTTGCGGATCAAATCCTCGAATGACGGTACTGGGAAAAGATTCTTTCCATAAAAAAAAACGCTATTTGCGAATTTGTTGCGGATGGGAGGGTAATCGCGCGAAAGGAGCGATTCGAAATTGTGGGAATCGGGGGAAAGCGGGCACAGAGGAACGCACGTGAGCGTCTGACAGGTGCCGCAAAGTAAACCTCGTTACCTTCCCCCGGGCGCAGGAGCTTCTTCTGGTTTTCCTCGCGACCCAATCTTCGCCCGGTAGAAGGAGAAGAAAATTCGATCCTCCCCCTCCCTTGGCGAAGATTCGAGACGCGACAGTGTCGGTGACGTTCGTTCTCCCTTTCTCCACGAAATTCGCTGGTGTCCTCGCACGGCTTCCTCTTCTCTCGTTCTGTCCCGCTCTCTTTTTTCCTCCCTCTCGGCTGCTGCGCGTCTCCGCTGCTCCCTTCCGTCCCTGTTACCCCTCTCATTCTCTCTTTCCCTCTTCGGTACTCGGCCCGGTGTGTATATACGCGACTGTCCCTGTGTGTAAGTTCTCCTCTTGCTCTCCGTCAGACGGTAACACGGCCCTCTCTCTTCCTCGGGTCGGTTGCTCTCGCTCGTCTAACCGGCGATCGCCGGCTTTTCGTACGTTTTCGTGCGGCCTCGCTGCCGCGCCGCGACGTACGCCCGCGTCGTCGACGACGGCACACAGCCGCACAGTCGTGACGTGACGTTTCGGGGGTTAGTTCGTTCGGGCCACGGAGAAAGAGGCCACCGGCGTGGACTCCGGACTCGACCGACTCTGATCCGTTTCTCTCTGGGTGCCACGGCGACTTCTCGGCGCGGTTTCCGCTTCTCGGCGCACAGACGGTGGTCGTCGTCGTCGGATTCGTTGCGCGTGTTGGTTCGTTGCTCTTTCGCGGCGCCGCGCGCGCGCGACATGTGATCCGTCCTCGCGGAGCGATTCCCTCGATCAGCGCGAGAGAGCGAATCGACGAATCGCGCGGCCGGTGTCGAAGGAAAGCGGGAAACGACGCACAATTATACGCCCCTCTCCCTCACGGGCCTTTCCTCCCTCTCGGGCCGCGTACGCGTCGAGCCACGCGCGAAACCGCACGCGGATTTCCTTCCGGGAGGGCTCTGTATCTGTACCGGTGAAATTCCTCGCGCGCGCGCTCGACCTGTCGGCGACGCGCGACACCGTCCGCTTTACTCGCGACAGAGCCGCGCTCACGCTCGTTCGTGTCCTACTCCTGTTCGATTTGCTGATCGATCGATAATACGACGTTCGGGCCCACCCCCTTCACCCCGCTCCTTTCCGCGAAACGGTTTTTTTGCCGCGACGAAGATCGCGGACACCGGTCGACGAAAGGATCGGCGAACGTGGGTGTGTGCGGATCGAACGACGCGCCTCGATCCTCCGTGAACCGCCGATGAATATGACTATCCGACACGAGGCAGCGACAGCACTACTGGCCGAGTGTAGGGGACTTATTCGCGAACTTGTGAAGTGCGCACTTTTTTGCGAGGTGGCGTTGTGGAGATAAAACACGCACGCGGACCGTTTCGATTCAGCACATTGTGTGGTTACGGTCATTAGCTTACGCGGCATGACGAGTGATAGGTGTGCTTTCGCGATAACGCATCCGCTTTTTTCCGACTGTGATTACGCGCTGTATAGTGTGGTGGTGAATGTGCCTTAGAAATACGAAAAGCAGCCGTTTTAGCCGCGATCGAAAGGGAAAAGGTAAATCGTTCGCATGCTTGAGAAAATAGAACCGCGGCCCGACCGTCTTCGATATCCCCGAACGATACTCGTGCTCGTTCTTTGACGTTTAGCCGCGTGATTTCCACGAGATTTTCCCCTCGCGCGCGATCCTCTCCGTTCTTCGAGAAAAATAAGAAAATCGTGCTCTATTTTTATTTTCCGTAACTGTCGTCGCGTCGCGCGTGAGGAATATGCGAGCGTTTAGCGTTGAATCGTGGGACGAAATCGTCGAGTTTCCGTTTTTCGCGCGTCGTGTCTCCTGGACAATCTGGATAGCGTTTCAATGTTCTCTGTCGTCGAGCCGCTTCAGGCCAGAATTTTCACAAGTCTGTGAAACTTATCGCGAATTCGTCACACATAAATTTAGCAGTGCGCGATAGCGAACCTAAAAAAGCCTGAAAACAGTTTCCGAATCGCACCGCGACTTATGATAAACGTGTAATCAAAACAGAAATTTTTACTCCGTCTCTCTTCTGCTCTCGGCTTTTTGAACGCGTAACGTCGCTGTCACGATAATCATTCGTACGTAACCGAAATATGCGCCCGAGTAAATAATATTTACCGTCTTCGTGTCCCTGCGTGTAGTTTCGTGTCCCCGCCGCATCCTCGTTTCTAATTACTATTTTTCTTTTCGATTGGACGACTCCGGGCGTAAAAATACCTTGCCAATCGGCGATACCGATTATCAACGGAAACGTTATAAAATAGTTCACGATATCCGTGCTCTGGCTCCTTATCGTAAACAACGCGTTACAGAACGCATAGTTGAGGAACGAGTAAGGGGGGCAAAAAAAAGAAGAAAAAAAAAAGAAGAGAGAAGAAGGCAATCGACGATCGTTAATTCCATTCCCCGCGCACACATCGACGCCGTTCCTCGGGCGTTCGTACGTTTCTTACCACCACACGCACGCGGGTCGACCAGAGAGCACTGTAAATTTGTTTTAAGATCGTTTCTTCTTTCTTTTTTTATCATTTCGCTAAGATAACACTATCAGCATACATTTAACTGGTTGCGCTTTTATAAGTGGCGGAGAGAGAATTATTTAATCGTACGTTCTGGCTACGCTCCAGCCTGCCGACCTAATTTTTCTTGTATGGTGCACAAATAAAAAGGGGGAGAAAAAAAAAGAAAGCAAAAGGAGAGAGAGACAAGTAGCGTGTAATCCTTCTGCGTCTATTTTTACGACGTTGCACTCGCGCGATTTTTATTAGCCGTTCGTACGGGTTTCGACGTCATCCGACCTGATTTCCATTCGTACAGTTTTTCCAGAGAGCGACGAGGCTCTCCCGTCGTTTTCTTCGCGCGTGCCGCGCTTGCACGCGAGATTCGCGGAGCGAGAGAGCAGCCCGCCTCCTCGTCGCGACGATTTCGTTTCGCTCGTTCCCCCGATGCCGCACGTAAAAATACACCGCGAAACTCGGTGGTGTCGTTTCGCGGTGGCGAGAGAGGGAATAGCGTCTCTCTCTCTCTCGCTCCCCCTCTCACTCTCTCTCTCTCTCTCTCACACACCACACACATTCTCTCTCGATCTCTCTCTCTCTCCGGGCGGACCTCTCGTATTTTTATTCCGTCGGAATTAATAACATATGTTCGCCGCGGCGTGCCACGACACTACTCGGTCCACTTTGTCCCCCGCCGGTTGCGTTGGCCGAATCTGCGTATTAATTTGCAGAGTTATATAAGTTTTCGTGTACGGCATCGTCCCCATGAATTAGCATCTGCTCTAATGGCACACCCAATGGTAAACATTGACGGCCGAACTACTGTCGATACCGAGATATATTATGTAACCTTGGACCATTATTTACCAACTAGCCGAATTTCGATCGCACAAAACTTTTCGAGATCCTGTCGTGTCGCGATAGCAAAGCGTTGCACGGTTCGTAGTTGCAACGGTGTGCTGTATTTTTTTTGTCATTTCGAAACGATGGTTATCGAGAAATTATCGGTTTTCAGGCTTATCGGCGGCCGGTTTTTATCGTGCAACTAGAAAAATACATATTTTCGGACTTCTCCATTTCGTGCGCCCTACCTCGCGGCGCGGGTGTGCTTGCGCCCCCCCCCCCCCCCGAAGCGATCTTGCCGTGTCTAATTAAAAAAAAAAAAAAAAAAAAGGAACGAGAGTGAAGAGGAAAGGAAAAAGAAAACAGTTCCTTGAATCGGTCGCTCTGGCGGGGCATAATATTTTATTGAGCGATAAGATAAGGCGGCCCCCGGAGTCGGTACAGTTTTAAATAGCATATTTTAATTTCGTTAAATAGCATCGTTTTTTTCTGATTGTAGGTGAATAGACATAACGATGGTAGATACGCAACACTTTTGCCTGCGATGGAACAATTACCAAAGCAGCATCACGTCGGCGTTTGAGAACCTGAGGGACGATGAGGATTTCGTGGACGTCACACTGGCCTGCGATGGCAAGAGCCTCAAAGCGCATCGCGTCGTACTTTCCGCCTGCAGCCCCTACTTCAGAGAGTTGCTCAAGGTAAGAGGCTGTTTCCTTCTACCCCCTTCGTCGCCTCCTCTCCATTCCCACGCCCCTGTTTCTTTAACTTGAACCATCCCTGAACTCCTTCCCTCTCGCCCCGTTTGAATTCGGCTTGACGAATGATCTTTGACGTTTTGAACTAATACGAGAACGTGTCTCTTCTGTTCCACCCCTGTTGCCGCCCCCCTTTTTGCAGAGCACACCGTGCAAACACCCGGTGATAGTACTTCAGGACGTAGCGTTCAGCGACTTGCACGCGCTGGTCGAGTTCATCTATCACGGGGAAGTGAACGTGCACCAGCGTTCCCTCAGCAGTTTCCTGAAGACCGCCGAGGTCCTCAGGGTATCCGGGCTTACGCAACAGGCGGACCAAACGGACAGGGACGAGGTAAGCCACTTTGGTCGCGCTCGCGCGCCTTCTTCATTCCATACACACCGGTCATATGTGACCGCGGCACACATCGACCGGAGCTCCTTCGCGCGCGGCTTCCACCTCCGGGCAAATTGATTGTGCCTTTGCATGTTATCGCTGATAGAGACGTGACTTTCAACTGAGGACCACTTTATCTCGCTGCACAACCGGTATCCATCTTGATTCCAATTCATAATTGTCATAGGTCAAGTAAACAAAGATAACCGCCCCCTCCGGTTGCGAACAAGCAACTTTAAATTGAGCCTGCGGGTCGATCGTCTTTCTTTTCGAGGCTCAACGAATCTCTATATACGCGTTGAGATTCGCTGATATCTTTGGTTCGATTTTGGATTACGTGATTGCTCGCGCGTGGGTCGCCTTTGAGGAATTAGCCCCGCTAACTACGATGTTGCGTGACATTTCTCGCGAAATCTGCTCGTAGATTATAGATTACTAAACCAGATGAATGAACCGTTTCATTAGCCCGTGAAAAATGTGTTTTCTCGCGTAACGGGTTGTCAAACTTTGATGAAATACGTGTGGGATGCACGAAAAATATATGTAACATCGGTATTAATCTTCTATAAAACCGTGTAACAAAAATAAGGATTGATTCTTATTATGTGTCATCATATTAAGAAATCGTTGTGTCATTAGTTTGTAGTAGAGAGAACAGTATAAAAAGGGGGGTTTCGGAGCTATTTTTAGAGTAATAACGCATATAGATTTCGACCGTGGTATACTATAATTGATCGTTTTCAAGAAAAGTAGGAAATATAGTGTAATCCTTTTCTTGCATAATAAAATATATTATATATTAATTGTTTGTTCCGAATATGATATTTTATTACGTAAGAAACGTATTATATTCTCTGCTCCTTTTGCATCTGTCTGCGTTACCCTATCTAATATTAATTACTTCCCGTAAAATATTCACTGACACTAAATCCACGTAGCATCGAATCTTCCCCGAATGATCCACGTGCCTCGAAGCACGTTAATAATGAACAACAAGACAATTTCGTGTCCGTCTCGTTTTTGCGCCGTCGAACGATCGTAAATCTCGTTCCCCCTGTCCGGTTCGATAATTCGTCCCGTCATTCAGCGTGTTTACGTGTCCCCGGTGATTTTCTGTTTTCCAGCTGTCCCACGTGCGCGCGTTGGCCGCCGGCGGCAATCATCTTCCTTTCCACGAGAAATCGGAGGAGAGCTTCCCGCGGGGTGGCTCGCCGCCCACGCCAGTCACCTCGATCCCGACCACCGTGCAGCAATTTCTACGCAGACCGCAGATCCGCAGGAACGAGCGGCGAACGCCCGATCCGCACGAGGAGTCGACGAAGAAGCTCCGGGTGCAATCGCCGCCGTTGAACAACAACGACGCGACGCCCACGGATTTCTCGATGGTGAAGAACAACCATCTGTCGAGCAAGGTCGAGGGTAACGGCGTGCACGAGGAGAACAGCCCCTTGGAGGACAACATAAAGTGCGAGCCGTTGGAGCTGACGGGCGGGAACGGCGGGAACGCGGGCAACAACGAGGACTCGTCGGATTCCGGCGCGGCGGCGTCGGATCGGCCGCCCGCATCCGCGAGCAGTAACGAGCACGAGGCGGAATCCGAGCACACGTCCACGCCGAACTTCATCTCCGAGACGAAGCTGTTCCCGCCCACGCCGGGCACCTTCAACTTCAGCATGGCAGCCCTCAACACGGAGCATACGCCGTTGTCAGGTACGCCGTTATTAGCTCCGATCGATTCAGGGCCTGTACGCATTGACCAATTTTTGATCGTCTCACCATCATCGTCACGATTATTTTCATCTCGCCAGCGCACAGTTCTCTCGCTTCGAATCCGCCCGTTTAGTTTTGTCTGTATTTGCTGCTTCGTTTTAGTACAGACTACACGAACAACATCGATCGATGGCATTTCTCGGCGAGACTACTAAAATCTGTTTGGGTGCTCGGAAAATCAGCTTTTTATTACGTGTAGAAATGATTTCTTTCCGACGAATTTCTTCAGGTAATCATAATAGTAATTTGATTCTAGATAAAGTAAAAAATTGTTTGCTTGAAAAATTGCGTAAGTTCATTGATAATAATAAGTATTTCAATGCTTGAACAATTCCATTTTTTTCTTAATAGAATTTTTATTTTACTCAAAATATCCGAAATAATTCATTTCTACGCCTATTATATCTGTGACTGCAAGGAAACACGACGCGTCACATTTTCAGAAAAGTCTTTATGTCTTAATTGAAGTCTAGAAAGCAGAAACTTTCCTTTAAGAACATCATAACAGAATATTGTTGATCAGAACTTGATCTTGAAAATGTGTGACATGCGGGGTTCTGCCTTATAGTTAATAAGAACCTTTGAAAAAATACATGTCACATCTTAAAACCGTCCAAATTGAAATTAGAGTAAAAGATTTGGAGAATAAGTTCTTCAATTACATTATGATTACAAATATACAAAGTGAAAAACATTTTTTAAATTTGCTCAAACAGAAAATATCCCGGTTTATAGAGTAAGTTTTAAATATACTATATTTCCGGAAAAGTGTGTACGAACCGGTTCTAATACGCGGATCCTCGTAGTCAGTATTTTCCGTGCGACGTTTTTGCAACGCAAAGAGCGGTTCGTACAAAGAGGAACCGGGGATTTCGATGGTGCATTGAAAGGACTCGCCCACAAGTGCCCTCGAAACGCATGGTGAAATTTTGAGGTCTAGGGGACGCAGGGTACACAGAGCGAACAAGTATTTTACTTTTATTTCACTTGTCGCCAGTTTTATTTTGTTCGCCCCCATCCTTTTTTTTTTTTTTTTTTTTTTTTATATTCCTTTCAACGGCTCGACGAGTCTCTCGTAATTGCGATGTTGCGTACAGGCCGTCGTTTGCTTAATCGCCGCGATAGAAAGTTCGTTGCTACGTGTGACGATAGTGAAATTTCCAGGATTGGGCCACGGGTTGCAACCACCGGACTTGGCAGGAACTTCGCAAGGTAAGAACGTCATCTAATCAGCTCTGACCCGCGTGAAATCGTTCGAACCGGGGGATCAGGCACATGGGAGATCGCAAATCGCGCGGTAATTCGGTATCGATGAGCGAGATGCATTCGCCGGAGTATCCATGATCTACGACTGGCATCGATCCTCTCGGTTCCTGCGATTTCGACGGGGGCTATCTCTACGCTATATTCCATCATTCTCCACCGACAGTCGATACATCGTGGCCGCAATCGTCTGCGGTGTAGCGCGGTCTCGCTCTAATTAAAAAAAGTAACTAAAAAAGGACTTGTGCAGTTATATCAAACTAACAATATCACGAATTACAAAACCGAATATATATACATATATTTATATATATACATACATATTTTTTTATTTTAATTTATTTGGTTGCGGTGAAAGAGCACTACTGTCTGCTTGGACGATTAAAACTTCTTCTAATTGGCATGCGTTTACAAAAAATCATCGACAATCATCATTGCCTTTATATGGTTACCATTACTCGCGGTTTCGCCTGCATTTTGCATCTCATGATGTCATAATATAACCGGTTCGCGGTTGTCAACGAGTCCGCTCGCCGTTAGAAGGAATTTATCTGCTGATCCGTGTTGCTCCTTGTTGCACCTCTTACATTTTCGAGCTCTCGACAACGCGCGGCGCTCGTTTATCGTCGATCAGGTTTATAAATCGCGTACACTTCTTTTTACCTTGTCCTGTAGTCGAGCGTCTCGAAACGAAAACACGACGCGTAGCGGAACGATCGATACGATTCCTAGTCTCGAGACGTCCTCCCTCGGAATGTTGTTGTTTCCAGGTTACTGCTTAGCTCTCGGAGCCCATCGATCGAGAGAAGTTAGATAAACGTTAGAACAGCAGATACATTCACTCGACCGGCTCGTCGAATTCGTTGCGATCATTCTAATTGGCACGTAAAGCGGTTTCGCGCGAGAAACCATCAGTCTTGACATGGCTGTACAAACGATTCGCGTCACGTCGCGTTCGAAAAGAAATTTCCCCGCGGTCGCGTGAATAGAACAAAAACTTGGTAAACGAAAAAGTAAAAAAGAAAACAGAAACGGGGAAAAAAGAAACTCGACGAAAATAGAAACGAGGAAAGGCGCAGAAGAAGTTGACGAGTAACGATGCAGCGACAGACTGTTCTCTTTTGTGTACAACTGATGTTCTCGAAGTGAGGAGAACCCATGGTACACAACACCGATGTTTGTACACGAACCGCTTTTTCATTCTTTTCCTTCTATTTTGAGTTTCGCGTGACACATAGTGATCGAGCGTCGTATACGATTGGCGGTCGATACTCTGTATACGCATATATATAAATATATATAAATATAAAAATATATATATATATATATTTATTTATATATTTATATATTTATATATTTATTTATTTATATATTTATATATTTATATATAAATATATATATACACACACATATTATATATACGTGCCGTGCTCGTATTGTCCAATTCGTCGTCAAGTATCTCTGTATATCAGTGTTCGTCGTCCCCCATTAACGTTTGGTAACGGAATTACACGCCGCTGTCGCGATATCGCCGATACGACGGCATTATGACATTGCTTATAGTCTCATATTTACGAATAATCGTCTACATATATTTATATCTTGCGCGCGCGCACACACACGCACGCCACTGTACATACGTACGTTACTTTTATTTGTACGGACTCAGAAGACGTTGCCGTGTGCACTAATCTGAGAGCTTACAAGCACGTACCGCAGTTGTCGCGTAAAACGTGTAATCGTGAAACGGTCCATTACGAGACAAACCGACGACGCTCATACCCATATTCTCCAGTTTTGCGGTTACGAAAGAGGATGTGATAGGTCATGCCCAATTTTGTCACGCTCTCCTTTCGCACTACGTCCGAGCGATATTCGACCCTCTGCCGTACACTGGTAACGAGTTACCGTGGCTAACACAATGCTCGCTCTCGAATGGAATCGCTTACAAATTATAGGGACCATTTTCAAACTAGAATTAAACAGAATACAAGAAATAAAATCGCTCTGGCGAAGATTTCTTCTCTCTCTCTTCATTGTGTGGGCGGGGATTCGTAGAATGAACGAGGTTAATCAAGGTGAGCTGCGCTCTCTGAAAGATTCTTCTAGACCAGGTGACGAAAGCAGTAGTATAAAGGTGGAATCAGACGCGTATTTTTTCACGGTGTTATCGCTGTAAATATTCCACAGTCGAATTGCGTTCGGAGGCGGGAGGCGTTGCATTTTCGAGACGCGAATCCGGCGAAACATTGTTGCCGAAAAGTGAGGCGGGCGTTTAATTAATAAACGGCCGCCTGCTGACAGTGCGCCTCGTTAAGTAAATTCAGGTGTGGCCTCCCGCCAGTCCTTGCGATTAATATTTGAACGGCTGGCTTATACTAGGTTAGTACTGAGAAAGTTATCAGGGGCCGTCGATAAGGCCGCAGATGTTATCCGCGAAATTCAAGGTCCCCCTATCTCCAGCGAACGTGGCCAACTAAACATTGGCCTAACTAAAAATACGACGACCTTGGTACGCCACTCACGTTCCTACGCCGCACTGCGAATCATTAGACGCATTAAATTATACAGACTGGTTCGAAGATGGAAAGAGAGAGAGAGAGAGAAGGAGAGACGGAGTGAGAACAACCTATTTGAACCGCCGCGCCGCCACGGTCGTATTTTCTCTCTCCGCGTCTCTCCCTTTCGAAAAACCCGCCTACTCCTCGCCCTCTTTCTCTCCTTCTCTCTTTCTCGGTGTTTTCCCTAGCTTTCTCTCGCGACGGGATCGCGCGCGAGACAACGAAACACAGCGAGCGACCAGAGGACGTCGGCGTTGCGCGACGTAAAAATAGACGCAAAAATAGACGGGTGTTTGGACGACCGGTCGAAAAGGATCTCCGTGGCCCGCGAAAATCTCGCCGTTCAAATTCCAGCGGTTTCGCGATCACGATTCTATCGCCTAATCGGTCATTTGCTTCGAGGCCAGACAAACTTTCAGCCCCCATGGCACTTTTCTTTCGGCTTTATCTTCGCCCAAGGCGCGCCTGTATCGCGGCCACCAGATTATTTTTCGGTTCGCGCGGACCGAATTGCAACGCCGTGATTTTGGCAACGTTTCAACCGTCGTCTTGATAGTTGCAAGGGTCGTCGGTCCTAGGAAACTTCCCACCTATCCTGCTCCGTTAACGACGATAACCGACGAAATTAAACGCCGCTCGACGCTTCGATTCTTCGCTCCACGACGACCTATGACCCCGTTCTCGCTTTCGGCACTGATGCAATTGCGTTCTAGGACTGCTCCTAGTCGCTTTACGAATCGCTGTTTTTCACGATTGTGTTGTGCAAATGCCTTCGAAATTAGTAGTCAAATAGCTGTCTCATAGTTGGACAATTAATTATTAATTTTTAATGACAGACAGTCGTAGTATCGTGCGGTTCAATGCAGGTCTTTGTTTCCTACAGATTCCTTTGTCATTATAATTTCTTTCGATTGAGTACACCTGTTCTCCATATCTATTCACTGTGTACACGCACTCATCGAATTCGTCATGTTTCCTGTCTCCCTGTATTTTTTTTTTTAAAGATAACTTTGAAGTCATAATTTTAACGTTCAACACAATTGGAAACATTACATTAACGATAGTTATAATAATATTGGACTTTCGACAATAAATTTCTTTCCGTTCGTGAAATATATTTCATTATTTAATTAATAATATATCTGCTATTATTATGACAGACTGTTGCCATATATCAGAAAGATTAAAAATCCCCTCTCGATAAAAACTGATTACTAAAGAAAATAATAAGCAAGAATTTTTCGATATAATAGTTTTTTACGTGGCCACTAGAGAATCAAATGAAATCAGTAATCGTAATCGTAATCATGATAAGCTCGAACATTCGGTTACGGTTTCCGCTACCAATCCTGATAATAAATATTCCATTTCTAATACACTTCTTTTTCTCCCAATTTGACGCTTCGTGGCGATTTCGAGGACACCCTATATTATCATTTATATAGAGCAACAAACGATTTCGCGCGATAATAGTTGAGCAGTGGTAATGAAGTCGCCCGTTATCGGACGCGTAATCGAAAGAGAGGAGCAAGGTCTAGAAGTTTCGTAGATCAATTTAGAAAGCGCGTTATCATTGCGGCCGATAAAGTGAAATTTCATTGGCGACGCGCGCGAGGGCGCTCACGCGTTCTTTAATCGTTTTTAATTCGTAACGACTGGTTACGTAAAAAACAATCGCGTACCAGATAGAAAGTATAACGTACGACCACTTGTCGGCACCGATCAGCCTTAAACGACCACGAGAGAACTTCTTTGTTCGTCGTGCGCCGCTTTTGCTCGCCCCGGTCGGATCTTTTTATCCGGACAGAGCCGGCTGCGAGCATATGCTCGACAGTCCGTGCTGGTTTCTAGGCGGATTCGTCGGTGTCGGCCCGTCGAAAAATTTCGGCCTCGCCTCGCGGATTCGTCTCCGACGAGCGCATTTCTCTGGCTCGATGCGCGGCTACGCTTAGAATTTGAATGACCTCCGTGACCCGATTTTCACGACGAATTGTATTGTAATTCCAGAAAAATGATCGGAACCGCGCCGGTTACGAAAACAGATTCAAACGACTCCAAAGGTTCCTCATTCTATTTTCTTTTCGTTTTATTGCTTGTTAAGCGCGCGGAAGAGGAGCTCGCGCGAAACAAAGGAAATTATGCGATCGATTGAGTTGACCTATTGCCCTGGGAGTGTTGTTTTCTCTCCCCGAAACGGTCAATTTCGCGCGCGACATTTGAAATTAAAATAATTGCCCGATCACCGTGGCACTAAACTTCTCGTCTTTCTCTCCTTTTTTTTTCGCGCGACGCAGTTCGACGTTTTATGCGCTGTTCTTTTCCTACGCAACCACGTAGGCAGACCAGACTCTCCTCTCCCCTTCCGCTCTCTTTCTCCTTCTTTTCGTCTCTCCCCGTTGTGTGTATTGAAGTGCCCAAGAGAGAAGTTTCGCATAGAGCCGACACTCCGGAGAAAGATGCGTTTATCGCGGTCTAATTTTAAATCTATTCATTCTGCCACGCTCTCGCGTTTCTATGCCCGCGGCTCCTCGCCGTCGATGTGTCATTATCGCACAGAGAGGGAAGAGATTCTTTTCCTCCCGGGCTTAGACGATATTCTTAGTCCCGTCCCTGTGACGGGGGGGGGGGGGGGGCCGTTTGAATTTGTTTAAAAAAATTTGTCGCGTACGGGACGGTCCGGCCGCGTCGATGTCCCGCGTCGCTCGTTTCCCTTTTCCTCCCCGTTTCACTCCCCTCGAATTCTCTCTCTGCCGCGCTCGCCCGTTTGCAGCTCTTTTTCCGCGAACGCTTGCATCCGCGGTAACCTGTTGTAAAACCCGGCCGCGTAAAAATAGCGGCCACCAGGCTCTCGCGAGTAGAGCGTCGCCGACCACTTTATCCTCTGTCCCTCGTCTCTTTGTATCTGGGAGCGCGCTGCGACGCGCATCGGGCAAATATTTATTTCACGGGACGTTCCTGCCGCTTGGACACGGACGGTCCACGTCTATCTATTCCTCGCTTTTTCCTTGTGGCCTCGCTTTTCGATGGCTGCGACTGAATTTCTGGAACGAAAGCGCTCGGTCGGTCGAGGTTCGCGAATCTCGACGCGAAATGCGGCAAAGATTTCCCGGCCGCTTTTCTCGGGATCGAGGGTCGTTCTCCGGATTGAAGAGCGAAATTGCTCGTTGCGCGATCGAGGCGTTTCGCGCGATACCGCGAGTCCCTCCTCTGCGATCGATAAACCTGTTCGCGCGAAAATCGACGCTGCGCGGCGGCGGGACAGAGGGCAGGATTTTATATCGGGACTCGCGAAACTAGTCGGCGCGAAGAAATTTCGGTGTTACGTAACCATTTGCTAATGGCCTCTGTTTGCGAAACGCGGAATTCATGCTGCCATCTGTCGACGTTGGCGAACCCTCCGGGTCTGCGTTGGTGTGCGTGAATGCAAAACTCTTCTCCTCCGGCTGTGGCTTATGTGACACACACGGTCCTCTCTTCTTCCTTCCTTCTCGCTCCTCTGCGTGCGCGTTTATTTACACGATACTTACACCGTCGCTCGCTCTCTCTCGCTCCCCGTTCTCCTCTCCGTCATTCACGAGTCTCTCCGCTTTGGTCGTTTCGCTCGGTTTCGTTTCGGTAGCGGACGGATCCGCGGCTGGCAATTTGCTGTTCGACCGCGGACGCGGCGCCTCCCAAGGACAAACGAAAGTTCGCTTTCGCGAACCAAATCCGACGGAATTTTTTATCTGTAGTATGTGTACTTATCGGGGACGCCCAGGTCTAGCTGCTTGTTTTCGCCTTGCGCTATTATCGATGATGAACTTGAGGTGACCTCGAAAACTGCGCAACACACCGAGAGTGTGCGGGTGTCCGACGGAGAGAGAATGATGAACGGAGCGAGAGGAAGAGAGAGAGAGAGAGTGTGACGGAGAGAGTAGTAGGGCGGGCTAGGAAGGGGCCAGCGGGGTTAGGGGCGCGAGAGGAGTGCGAGAGGGGCGTTTGCACTTTCGCTCTGTATCATTTGCTGTCGTAGCTCGGATCTTGTTTCTTTTTTTTTTCTTTTTTCTCTCTCTCCTTTTTTTTGCAACGCTTTCCAAATCGTGGCGTTTGCACAATTTTCTCCTCCTGTGAGGATCGTCGAGATCAACCAGGACGCGATCCTGACGATTCCAATTTGACTTCGGACCGCATCGTGTCGGTCGTTTATCGCGACTGGGACGCATCAGGTGGAACGTTCAGAGTAGCGTGATCGCGAGTGAAACGACCATTATCGCGAGATTTTTCGCGGTGACGATCGGAAATCGATAAAACCTTGTTTACGGTATCGACAGAATCGTGATCTCCGCGACTAGCGTTCACGATTCACCTTGCTCCTTTTCTCTCCTTTCTTCTATCTCTCTCTCTCTCCTTCTCTCTTTGGAGAGACAAGGTGAAGGTCTACTTGGTTGCGGTGCTTAATTCATTGAGGCACTTTAGTTTCGAGCTCCACCGCCAGCCTCTAGCAGCACAGCACGTCTCTCTCGCAAAGAAATTGGCCTCGCGCGTTCCTCTTTTCCTCCTCTGCCTCTGGCTCGCGCATTATCGCGACCGATTAACATTCCGTGTTATTCGATGCGCCCGGCGTTGCACGAATTTCGGAATCCCCCGATAGGAAACTGCAGCCGTTTCCTTATTTTCGTTCTTTCAACCTGTTAACGGGGCTATTTGTCGACACAAAATACCTCCGGCTTACGTAGCCACGCAACGACGAATTAGTTAACTTTTTGACCCGCCACTGTATTCACCGTTTACATTCGAGTATAATTATTACACATTCCTGATGAGGCTACTTCGAAAAATGAGGTTACTTTCATTTCTCGGTTCAAAGTTTACCCTTTAGGCTCCAAACATTACAGTGGCTGACATTTTATAAAAGATTTTTGCTACTCTACTGGTTCTGAAAAATATCAATTACGATCAAATGATAGACGTTCGCGTTGATAATGTTTATAATGTACGTTGTGCATCGAAACTTACGGAAGCGGAGCTTTGCGTTCAACTGCGCGGTAGCTAAAGGGTTAACGGCGAAGATATATGGACAGGTTAAAGCGACACTAATTTGGAGACCGTATTGTTCGTGTAACTCGCTCGAACCTCAACGCCCCAAGAATTACAGATTTTATTTCATACGTTGCACGCCGCCTCTTAATAATTCACGAGCCCAGAGGCGTTTCTGCGCGAAGCTCCGCCTGCCTTTCTAAAGCTCGACGTCTGACAGTGATTCGTTAGAATTTCATGACAATACCGTTTTGCAATAGGATCCGGTAACCAAAGGAGACTTATCCGGTTTGATAGCACTGATTTCGCGAAACGCGCAACCGCATATCGGTCCGGAAAGAGGGCCTGGGAGGGCCAAAGGGAGGGTGGTTCTCCTCGCCTCGCAGTCTCCTTCGTCCCCCACCACTGGTCCACGTAACTCTTTCGAAAAGTTCGTAAGACTCGCGTAACCAATCCGGAAGCTACTTAGATTTTTCTCTCCCCGCCGATTCCTCGGCCCTATCCTCTACCTTCCCTTCTCTCCTCCTCTCGCGCTCTCTCTGACTCTCTCGCTCTCGCGGCCGTGGGTTTGTAACCCTCCTTTGGCCCTCCCGGCGTCGTTGGCTCTCCTCGGTTTCGTAGTCTCGCGGCGGTCTATCGATCGCCTTGGCTCTCCGCGCTTAGAGTCAACATCAGTCATAATACAGCGCAACGGCATACGGGGGTTATTAAGAATAATACGCATCCTAGGTATATATCCCCCCTAGGCCCTCCGCTCCCTCTCGCCGCCGCCACGGAAAAACGGGGGAAGAAACGAGTGGTTCGTGGGGGATTCGGTTGCTAGGGTAACCGGCTGGGTAAAATCCCGCAAAGAAGAAGCATCGCCGTTATGTTCCCGCTGTTGCTCTTGCTCTTATATACGCCCGTTACTACTGCCGCGCTCTCGTTGTATCGACATCTCATCCTTGCGGACGTTATACTGGCTTTTATGAGACGATGAATGTACACTCGGCCTGCCTGCCTGCCTCGCCTTCCTTGAGCACTCTCCCCTATTCCACCCTTCAACCCACCGTCTCACTCCGATTCCCACCGATACGCCTCTCTCTGTCACCGTTCCTCGCCCCTTTTGCTCCCTTCTCCAACCCAATGACCCTGCGTTGGCTCCTTTTAACTCCGCGGACGATTAACAACATCCGTGTCCGTTTAGTCGGAAAGCAAGCCGCGCGCGCGTCTCTCTCTTGATATTTCCTCCTTTCTTTCCGCGGTAGACGCGCGAGAGCGCTCGCGCGCGCCCTCGTCCTTCTCTCCAACGCCGCGCCGTCGCGGGCTTCCAAGGAATCGGGCCCTCGAGGGCAGGGGGCACCATAAGCTGAATCGACGGAAAGGGAGAATCGTAGGAGACACCGCGTATGCAATTAATCCGCGTGAATCTCTCGGTTGGACTCAGCCCCCTCCTCTTTGGTTGCAGACCGGGAGGTCGCCGAGGAGGACGGGGGTTGGCGGTCCTCTACCAACGGAGACGGTCAACGGGAGACCGGCCAATCGAGCCAAAGTACAGGGACTAGTCAGTGCGAGGTGGTGCAGGGGCACCAGCAGCATCAGGAGCTGCCCATTATCGATCTCTTAGACGACATTAACGATCAGATGCAGATCGTGCTCAAGTCGGAACCTCTGTCGCCGAAGATAGACGAGCTCGAGTCCTGTCTGCTCACGGAACAGATCGATCTGCCGACGACGGATCGGGCCTCGCTCCCGCAGATCGTCCGACAGTCGAGCAACAGCGGGAGCAGCAGGCAGCACCAGCAGACGACGAGGACGGCGCCGAACGAGGCTTCGCCGTTCGCCGATCTACTCTGGCTGACGCAGAACGGCATGCAGCCGGCCGCGAAGCTCCGCGACGCGTCGAGAACGTCGTCGCACGCCGACCCGGAGCAGAAGAATAACCGCTCGATCAGCGGCACGTACTGTAGCTTCTGTCAGAAGACGTTCTCTCGCGCGTGGTCGCTGCAAAGGCACCTGACCGACACGCACTTCTACGTTCCGCAGTCGCTGTCCTGCGACCAGTGCGGCAGGAGCTACAAGTCCCGGAACAGTCTGGTCAGCCACAAGAGCCAGTACCACGCGAGGAAGGAGCGCAAGGAGCACGAGGAACAGTGCGAGGTCACGTATTGACCGACCTCCACGGTTTACTGACCGAATTCGCGTCGAGGTTCCGTCTTGCCCTGCGCGCCTCTCCCCCGCGGACACCACGTGGAGCACGCCCCGTCCGCGCGAGGACCCGCGACTCTTACCGGCATGAGAAAGCAAAGAGACCTCGAGATACGCACGCACGGTCATCCCCGTTAAAGGCACTTAGCTTTTTGTAAATATACCGTTGAATAGTTCGAGCTTTTTTTGTAAATATCTCGCGCCTTCCGAGGCGCGTCTGCGCTAGTCTTCTTCTCCGACGAGATCCACCCCCCTCGAGTTACCACGGTGCATGCCAAAGAGAGTAGTGCGTAGGTTACCACGAGCTCTCCCTCATCGTCGGTCGATGATGTTGCGAGAGCCGCGGGTTTCGAAATAAGTTCCGCCATCTGGACTAGTCCCGTGCCAAGTTCACGGCTCGAGTGTGTCTCACAGCGACAAAATCGATACCTCTCTCCCACGGTACGACTGTGCTCTTCCTCATCCATACCCCGAGGGACCGACTGGGGGTGGTTCACCCCCGACGATAAAGTCAACTTTGCAGCTTTCCTCCCGTCGATTAGCGACGCGCGGTCGGTCGGCCCGCACGGTCTGCCCCCGCTTCGATCCGATCCCGGGGAGAGAGTCGAATTTTCGCCGACAGAGAGATGCATTCGGCACGCTCGCCAAGGCCGAATCTATTTATCGGTCGGTTGGACTGTAACCCATCTATCTGCGCCTGGACCTTTAAAAATAATTTTTCGGTTCAGATACGGCCTCTCGCTCGTTTCGCTTCGTATCGTTCCTCCTATCAATCCGTCGTCTCTCTCGCCTCCGCGTCTCTTGCGCCTTTCTCATGCTCCGCGAGTCGCTTCCCGACGCGTTTTTCCTTCGTTAGAACCGCGCCGCGCTGATGACCTATCCGTTCGTGGAACGTTTGTTGTAGTTTACACACGTCGAAAGTTAACCGTCGCGTAGCAAGTGTAGCGTGAACGTCCGTTTAGACGGCTGAATGAGAGAAAATAAAAGGACGATTCGATGGAAAATTGGAGAGTTGTTTTCACTTTTTTTTTTTAACACCATAACCCGCGTCGCTGAAGATCGCTGAGCGTCGCCGAGGATAGGCACACGCGTCCACCGACTCGTTTTATCAATGATCGACAACCGACCTGTTCGCTTCATCGCATCATCCCCGTTAGAACAGATATATTATCATACTCTTTGTATATATATTATTTATATGATCTACACACGTTATTACCTACAAACGATCTACTCTGCTCTGTCTTGCTGTAAAT
Source organism: Perdita meconis (assembly GCA_030770465.2). NCBI lineage: Eukaryota > Metazoa > Arthropoda > Insecta > Hymenoptera > Andrenidae > Perdita > Perdita meconis. Next base: position 8,269,178 of record JASKOS020000004.1, read on the forward strand.
AATACGCATCGACAATATTGGATTCATCCTCTCTGGTGCTCTGAAACCACTAACGTCATCGCTCACGATCGTTCACTGGAATCTTGGAATTGCTTGCACTCTACTATCCGTAATGCGCTATCAAAACAGACCGAAACCGTATATAGAACGAATGTGTAAGAGATGCACAACGATGTGAATCGTGAATGAGAGAAGGGTACAGCACGCGCTGCCTTTTTTTCACTTGGAAGGGCTTTTCGCGAGTGGATCGTCGACCATTGTCATCGTGACGCGGATTGTCTAGCGTTGAATGTCTCTCCGCGGTCGCACGCGGAAGGCAAAGGGGGCGCGTTATCGTTTCTGGTATATTTTTTTCTTCTTTTTCCTTTTCGAGGAGGATTCGCGGGGTGTACGCGAAACACGGTGACGATGACAATGGTGAGACGAAACCGACGGAAGGCGCTTCCGCGGAGAGGAGCACGTGCTTTTGGTACCTGTGGTGTCAGACGAAACATAGACTGGGCGAACGATGAAGATGCAATGTGGTGTAGCACCTGCAAGCATTATCACGTGGTTCCAAAGTAACGCAAAACAGACAGTTTGAGCACGGCTTGGTCGCGGGTGACGGTGCAACACGTGCGCGACACACTGACTAATCGAGAAGGGCGCACGAATATTTCTCTGTCTCTCTCTCGGCTCGGATAAAAAAAAAAACAGGTGGTAGATGGTGGTGTTTGACGAGTGGCGCAAAATCCTCTCGAAAAAAAAAAAATAAGATAGAGAGTACATGATCGACGTGTCGCGAGACACGCGACTAGAGAGATGGACTCCAGAGGCGGCGGGGAAGCAAAACGGGTTGGTTCCCCGGTTTCCGCGTTAGAATGCGTGCGACTCGAGCCGCGCACACGCCTCTGTCTGTGTCCGAACTGACGTTCGAGCCCCCCACAAAACCAAAAAAGTAACTCCCTGTGTCTGGTTCTGCCGCCAGGTCAGTTGGCCGGCAGCGGCGCGTCCGATGAGTTTCGATGCGAGCCTTGCAACAAAATCCTGACCTCCTTAACGCGGTTGAGGCGGCACATACAGAACGTGCACACCAGGCCCAGCAAGGAACCGATCTGTAACATCTGCAAGCGGGTATACTCGAGCCTGAACAGCCTGCGGAACCACAAGAGCATCTATCATCGGCAACACAGCAAGAACGAGCAGCAGCGCAAGGAGATGGAACAGATACGCGAACGGGAGAGAGAGCAGAGAGAACAGTCGGAGAGAGCAAGCTCACAGCAACAGCAACAGCAACTGGACCAACAACAGCATCAGTCGCGATTGGGTTAAACGCACGAACAGTCTCCGGAAATCTTTTGGATCACTCGGTCCCAGCCAGGACCCTTCTCGTGGGCCTCTCGCGGCCTCTCGTCCTCCTCGAGGACTCGCGATATCCACGATCTAATAACGGGCTGTTACGTTCCGACGATTGCGCGTGCGTTCTTGGATGGATCTGAGGGATTGTGTAGAGATCGGCAACGATACGAGTTCGACGCGTGGTCGGTTCTCGTTCCGATTGAGAGCGATCTGTAGGGACAGAGAGACGACGTGGTCTATGCGCTACTGTCGATCATCGTTACACTCCGTTCTTTAGGGTCGCCAATCGTTTTTCGATCTTATTAGTGTACACGCATCATGTAGCCGTCGAAGAATCTCCTTACACTGGTCGGATTTATCGGTTTCACGGGCTAGTATCTCGTTGGGTTATCTAGAAACACGTCCTGTTTTCTGTCGTTCGTTCGTTCGTTCGAAGTGCTTGCGCGCGATACGCTATCGGTTTTTGCGTACGTTCTCTAAGCGGAACCGCGGATCTCGTTCATCCTTCCACGATGACCTGGCGTCAAGGGGAGGGGATTAGTGTCCTCGGCATCGAATCGCGGGAGAGACTATGTGATAGTAGGCGATACTGTTATTATTATAGTTTTTTCGATGGGCGAAGTATCGAATTATAGAAGTGAGAGAAAAATCTAGAGGCGATAGAGTCGCGCTGGAAAAAAAATTTAATTTTTCTACTGTAAGGTTATAAAAAAAAGAGAGATATATATTATACATATTATACATACATATACGTTACGTCGCGTGTAAATAGCTGGTCGGGTCGAGTAGTCGAACACCTTTCCGCTTCGGAAGACGTTTCCTTTTATTTAACTTCGAGGGGAGTAACTACGACCCTTTTGTTACTATTATTATGATTTTTTTTTTATTTAGTTTGTTTAACGAAGAGTGGTGATCGGTGGTAGCCGCGTGCGTCTATCGCCAGGTACGGTGGTTACGAGGCAAGTCGCAGTACAAACGTGAAAATAAACTATAAGTTAACCTGATGTACCTAAGTTAGTGGTCGCAATGCTCTCCGCATAGGTTGACCTCTTACAATCGCGACAAAATCAGTCGATGGCTGGAGGTCGCAAAAGGTTAATCCCTACTTTGTCGTTCTTTTCGCGAGAATTTTGTGGAAGCAGGGGAAGGAAATGGCCTCGGGGCGTCGACTGATTTTGTTGAGACTATAAACGCGTCTTCCTTTGTCCTGTTCCTGTTCTCTTTGCTTCTCTTTCCCACGTTTAGAATCGCCGTGAGGAGAAGAATTTACGCGTGGTTACTTTTATTAAGATGCAATTCAGTAAAATATTTCAATACCTTTCTCACGGGAAACGGTGCAATCAACACATCGAAATCTTTTACCTTTTTTCATCTGACAACAAGGATTCGAGTTTCTTGAATATCGAAAATGATGCGGGTTGCCATACCCCATGACCGCGAAAACAATTACGCCCAGACAATCAACACTGATTGCTGCATTAACGGTTATACATTTCGATCGGTCAACTTCGATTAGATTGAACGTGGGTGGCGTCGTTCGCGTTACGGATTCAGGTTCGATTCGGTCCGCCTTGGAACCGTGTTTTGTGATCCCGATGTTTTCGTTCTTTTCGAAAAAGAAACAACGATTGTTATTGAATATTTTTATCTTCGATAGGTTCGAACTTTGTCATTACATTATGGCGTCGATATCGAGACGAAAATTGTGATAACTAACGCTCTATTATTTTTATCTCTCTTTCGTTGACGAATGGATTGATTCAAACAATTTCGAACACGTATAACTTCTAAGCTCGATTATAATTATAGTAAAAAAAAAGGAAAAAAAATAGAAAAAATAGAGTATTTACTTCGAGGCTATACAATATTCTCGAAGAGAGATAGCGTCGCCTGTACGCAGAATGTAAATAAAATCCGTTCAACCGAGAGAATGGCGCGCGTTTGTGCGTGCGTGCGTGCGTATGTACTCATGTAAATAAGAAAGTTTTTTATATCTGAATTTATCGATGCACGAGCATAATTACGTAACTATACGCATAAAGAAATTTATAAACACGTCGCATACACACTCACACTTATACGCGCACATCGACAAACACGCACACGCACATGAGTATACAAACATTTATTTTTATCGCTAATACCGTCGATTTTGTTTAACTCTGTTAATTTGTTTTTGTCTCTTTAATTATTTTTGTTATCGGGCTTTCGGGGATAGCGCATATGTCCAATAGGTACTCACGCACGTATACGCTTATCGTATCCTTTTCTCCCTTACCGTTTCGTTGCTATTATTTTAATCGAATTCACGATTGAGTTTAATTACTGTTTATCAATTATCTTTACTATTACCTTATTATTATTATCATTATTATCATTATTATAATTATGTTACTATTAATATTATTTTATTATTATTATTATTAATATTATTATTATTACCATTGATGATTATTATTTATGAATAAAATGGTTCTTTTGTACGCTGAGAGAGAGCGGCCCCCTCTTATTTCTCACGTGCCGGAGAAAGGTGCACGCGGGTAACGTGGTGCGCCGCTCGTTAACCTTCGCGCACCGGATTATGCAACCTGGTCGGCAGCGGGTGCCGTTTCGCGTTTTCTTTTTTCTCTCTTCTCTTCTCTCCTCTCTCTCCTCTCCTCTCTCTCTCTCTCTCTCTCTCTCTCTCTCTCTCTCTCTCTCTCTCTCTCTCTCTCTCTCTCTCTCTCTCTCTCTCTCTCTTTCTGTTCTCTTTGGCCGTGTTACACCTCGTTGCTCCTGCGTGCGCTTCCGGTCGACCCACATATACACGCGTGCACGTCGCCGTGTGTGCAGAGCACGTGAGCCCCAGACCCCGTGACACGTATATTCACCCGAGGTGGCTGCCACCTCCGTCTTCCTTCGTTTCCCCGTAGTCAATGGGTGCGCGCGCGTTCACGCTTCGGATCACCCGAGGGTCAGACCATCGAGAAATAAGCCGTTATATATACCCCCCTTCGACCAGGGGACAACCGGTGTACAGCGGCTGGAAGAAATATAGGGAGGTACAGTGGCTGAAAAAGACTTTGTCGGGGCTTAACCGGCCGTAAAATCTCCCTTCATTATCCAGAGTTAAGAAATTTTATTCTGCTAAACATTTTTTTTTTTTTCAAATTACCACTTTAGAAGAAAATACAGTAGGAGTCCAAGAGATACCAAACACTTGCACAGAATTGATCGTATAATTTTGAATACTCTCCAATTGATTTCTCTTAATTGTTCCTGATCACGTGGTCCGTCACGTTCTTAACTCTGCACAGTGATTCGGATTTGAAATAAACCTGTATTCAGTTGATCATTCCAGTTTCGTTTTATAGACGTCACACAAAGTTTTACACAAATAGCAGATGCCAACATCCCAAACGCATTTAGAATAGTTTGTTTTGTAACTGAATTCGCTTCAAGTACCTCGCTATATTTCTTCCACCAATTATATTTGACCGTAATTAATTGGTTATATTCATTTCCCCGATCAGAAATTATATCACATCACCGATTCGTTTAAAAGGCAGTGACCATACATACGCGCGAAACGATGAGAGATAGAGTGGTGGGGGGATAGCCTCTCAGTGACCTTGAGTGGCTGTTTGATTCTGTGCTCCTTCTTTTTTCGCCGGAACGGAAGCTCCTCGGCGGCCTCGAGCGGAAGAGGTGCTTTCGTCCGGGTCAAGTTCAACCGAACCGAGAGAAATTTTTCTCCTCCCGACATCGAGACTTTCGTTGCATTCTCAAACGCCTTCGTTCACCGCGTCCACGCTGTACTCCGGATCTCTTTACCGGGAGTATTTAATACGGAGATAGAGGAAAGAATTCAGAGAATGCAGCGAAGGCCTCTTCGTCTTTCTTTTTCTCTTTCTCTCTCTATATATATATTTTTCTCTTTTTCACTCTCTCACTCTCTCTCTTTCTCGCAACTACCACACAGTCACGGCTCAGGGCCGGCGCTGGAACGTGCACGCGCATCGATAACACGTGCCACAAGATTCGTATAAAATCCCGAGTTTCGGTGGCGACGATCGGCGATCGTTGCGTTACCCTATTGGTCAATGACAAACCAGAGCCCCGAGCCACCTTTCTCTCTGCGATCAAAACGATCAGGTGGAAAGAAACCAACAGAGAAAAGAGAATTCGAGCGGCCGCACTGCGTCAGGGGGGTTGGAAAAACGCAACCCCTTCGAGAACAACAGCTGCGATTGGCGGCCCCTCAACACGTGTATCTTCCTTATCAATCCTACTCTATTTCCGACCTCTGCTTGCCACGAGCGTGAGACCACGTTCCGTGTTTTCCTCGACCCACCCAACCCCACCGTCTCCCATGGATCAACCAAAATCGAGTTCCGCATTTAGCCTCCAATCACCTTGACTCTAACCTCAACCACCATTGTCATCATCACGTGAAAAACCCCCCTGGCCCTGCGCATCGAAGAACACCATCAGCGTACACTAATCATGTCCAGTGATATTAATGGCAGTCGTATCTTTGTTCTTGTTTGTTCCCGGTCCCGCTCGCTCGGCTATACGTTCGGCTCTGGTTCGTCATTGTTCTGTGTGTACCTACCCGCTACCTTCACGAACACGGATTTGCGCTGGGGGTCCATCCACACACGTGGCTGTCCGTGTGCCTCCTCCTACGCCACAAATATTGGTTCGTAACGGAAAAAATATCTTTTCTTTTTAATTGGGTGTCGATATTTATTACGGACATATATTGGTGCTTGGTCTCTCTCTCTCTTTCTCTCTCTCTTTCTCTCTCTCTCTCACTCTCTCTCTCTCTCTCTCTCTCTCTCTCTGTTTGTCTATCTATATTTCTCTCTTAATGTCTCTCCTTGTAACTCATTGCTACTTTATTCGCTCTATTTCTTTGCCATTTTATTTATTTCTTTCTCTCTCTCTTACGTTGCTTCGACTATCGTCACTTAACTTTCTCTCTTTCTCTCTCTCTCTCTCTCTCTCTCTCTCTCTCTCTCTCTCTCTGTTTCGTTTCGCTGCTTACTCTCTTTTCATTTCCGTCTCTCTAATCTCTGACCTATTCTACTCGGCGTCTCGCGCTCGATCGATTCGAAACGGAAATCGGCGCGAATACGCAGCGAGCCATCACTCGGCGATCCTCGCGATGAGATTGTCGCACCCGTTGCACGGCAACCTGCTGCACACGCCGGGTGTATGCTATACCTGCGACGTTTGCGGCAAAAACCTCTCGACGAAGCTCACCCTCAAGCGGCACAAAGAGCAGCAGCACTACCAGCCCCTGAACAGCGCAGTCTGCGCGCTCTGCCACAAGGTGTTCAGGACGCTGAACAGCCTGAACAATCACAAGAGCATCTACCACCGTAGGCAGAAATAGAGCCGGTTACCGTCGCGTTACGCTCGCGCCGTGCCGTGGAACGCTGTGAAACGAGCTTAATAGGGGACGAAGAACAGAGGGGAAAAAGAACGGATGGGAAAAGGGGGTGCCAACGGACGACGACTAGCCGGGGGCTCCGAGGGAGAACGAGAACACGACCAGCTCTCGTCGACAGCATGGCCGTTCGAGTGATGGAGGGAGGGAGGGACGATCGCGCTCCGCGTTCTACTCATTTTCACTTTCCTTTGCCCGCGATTCGCTCGTGACGCGGGCGACCACGGTTCTCCCTTCGTTATCATCGTCCCCCTTTTTTTCGTCGTTCACGGCCGGGAACGCCCTGGGATCGCGTCGGCAGGTGTTCGCCGCCGCGCGGACCACCGGAATTGTTGTTGCATTGTTAGTTATTTACGATCGGTTGCGTCGCGGCCAAGTGGCGTTCGTTGGTTCGACGATTGCTCTGTTATTAACGTTTGCGATACCATGGGACCAGTTGCAGTAACGAGATCTCTCGCGTTCGATGACAGTCTGATCGTGAAGAGAGTAAAGCGAGAGAGAGAGGGGGGGGCAAGTCGACGGAGCGAAAGAATCGTAGAGAGGCAAAGAGGGAAGAACCATCCGTTCGAAGGAGCGAATGCGACGTCCTAAGGAGATCCTGGAGATATCGAGACACACGGGGCTCTGGCTTAGAGAGAATGAAAATCAGTGCTTCCAGACGAGAGGGTGATTCAGAACCGCGCCGATCCGGCTCGGAACGCGGCCGGACCCCTCGAGAGACACTCCGTGTTCCCCGAACGCGTTTTCCGCCGAGTTCCAGCCACTGTGCCGTCCCGGGGCCGGAATCCGCGGAACTCGGCCTTCCCGGGAACTTGGCCTCGGTCTTCGTAGACTAATGTTATCAGTTGTTTAGGGAGTAAGCGACGCACACAAGTGAGACTATCACGAAATCGTACGAGGGAGGCGCGACTCTCTTGTTCCGGAGAGTTTTCCGGTTCTATCTTTTTTTTTTTTTTGAAGGGAAGCGTGCGCCCTTCAACCCTCCGCGGTCGCGGAAGTCCGCGGGGGTGTGCCGATCTTCCGGGCGTGTCCCGTCCGCAGTCGAGGTCTGCTCGCTGTCTCGGGTCGCCTTCACCCCGCCGCGACGACGATCCGCTCGCGACAACTCGAATTCGTTACGATATCTTGGAATTGGGAGAACGTGTGCGCGCGCGTTAGGGCTGAAAAAATTAGGCTAAGTCGTATAGTTATTTTCGTCTACTTTTATATCGTGATTCCCTGGGTCTTTCCACTGACGGGACTTTGAATTTCGCGCGGGGACATCGCGTCGTCGGCACCCCTCAATAAATTAAGCTTCGACCTGGGGGTTCGAGGTACTGGCGGCCGTGGTTAAGGAGGTTCGTGGATAAAACTTCGCGTCAGGATCGTCGTCGGGGCGCGTTGACGGTGCTCGGACAGAAGACAGGGCGGCTTCGTTCGTCGCGGCGCGTCGAGAGGACGCGGTTTCGTCTCGGTTTCTTCTCTCGCAGATGCAACACGTCCTTCCGCCGCGAAGTCGCCTCCGAGGCGCGCCGCGATCGACTCCTCGTATCGAGATACATACGGCTTAATTGCAGGCTATATATAAATATAAATATATATATGCATACGGTAGTTAGATAAACATATTGCAAGCAAAAGGTGAAAATACGAAAAAAAGCGCGGGAGGAGATATACTTCCAGGTGTCGCGTGGAGACGACACCATCGTCCAACTAACTTTAGGAGGAAACTATAAGTGTTTCGACAAGACTGTAAACAAAATAATCGGAAGACTCGAGCGTCTTTTACATTGTTTCGATGTTGAACAGAGGAGAGAGAGAGAGAGAGAGAGAGAGAGAGAAAGAGAGAGAGAGTGAGTGAGAGAGAGAGAGAGAGAGGGATGGGAGCTGCAAGAGAGAGGAAACACGGCGTGGTAGAGGAGGCGGGAGCAGAGTACGCGAGAGAGAAGTTGGGGGTGGGGGGTGGAACTCCGTCGCGGATCGATCAACGCGATTGTAAAAAGTAAATAAAATGTTAATGAGAGTTAAGTTTCGCTGAGTCAGGGTACATCCGTGGCGGGGGTGGGCGAGGCTCTCTCGTTCCATCCCCTCTGCGACGAATTCGTTCTCGTTCCGCGACGGAATAATCTGGAAGAAATAAGAGATCCACTGATATAATATTAATATAATATATACACATATATTTTATCTTAATATATTCATTCCATATTAAATGCTTTAGCGGGGGTACCTTGCACACAGACACACATATTCATTTTCAATGGTATACACCGGGCTTTACGTAAAGTACCTTATTTTATTATTATTAGTTTCTATTGTTACTGGTAGAGTTTTGCTCCTTATTACTATCGTCATCGTCGTCGTCCTCGTCGTCGTTAGGATCGAACGTACGTTTCCATTCATTTTCCACATTCACGTCGCATACGCACAGACACACAGAAACCCACAGAGACACGTACAAACACACCCAAACACGCACATGCATACAGGTTGCTGCCGTGTAACGCCACTCGTTCCTTCTTTTATTTCCTTCGTTTCCTTCGTTTTCCGTTGAAATCGCGCGTCATCAAGGTTTTACGGGCACGCACCGGCACACACAGAGGACAAACACGCACACACACGCACACGACACTTCTCGAAAATCCGACTCGAATGATACTCAATCGCGTGGGGGCGAGGAAAGCAGGAAAAGGAAGGCGCGGTTTCACCCTCGCACGGCCTTGGCGCGTTCATTTGCATACTTCGTTCGTTGCCATCTCTCCGCGGACAACACTGATTGTCTCTGCTTCTTTCTTACGTGCGCTTTCGAGTTTTCTTTTTCTCTTTGGCCGAGCTGGGAGGGGAAGGAGGGAGCGCGGGGTCGCGATGACGACATCGTTTCGCGGGAAAGAACAGCGCCGCGTTCTTCACTTACATACGCCATTGGGTTTTTCCGGAAGATGGGGACGAGAAAGAGGAAACACGATCCACTAACACTGACAGGTTACTTATATAACTAAACGATAATAGCCATGTATACATATTAACCGACTACATAGCATATACTTATATTTTAGTAGAACTTTGATAAGCAGCCTCGCGAGGACCTCCTGACAGCAGCGAAATCAGTTCACATTTTTTTCCTATTAATTTCTTAATCTTTCTTTAAGATCTTTATCATCAAATCGCTACTCGAGGCAAACATAAAATCTGCGGAGCGATATTCTTATCTCTCAAATTTAGAAGCAAGTAGATGACTCATTGTTTTGCAGTGTTATTTACATGTTAGGCAAAGTAGCCTTTTCATTTTATTTTCACTGTTCCCATTTCGCGAACAACATACGTACAGTGGAGCTTACTTAGCTGTCCCGGGCTCGAAATCTTATTGCGACAGCTATCAAGGGAGGTAAAGTTCCGGAAATTAGGAGCCGCAGACAGAAACACTGAATACGAGTGAGACATAATGAAATAAATTATTGTTATTCGGTGAAGTCAGTTCTAAGGACTGGTGAGATGTGACAGCTAATTAAGCGGAAATCGTGACAGCTAACCGAGGCACCACTGTGAATGTGTATGTTCTTTGATGCACCTTTTAACTTTATTACGTTCCTCGGATCCTTTCCCCCAATCATTTTCCAAAAGTGGAACCTAATAGCCTATACTGCTACACACTACTACATTGGAGATTTTCATAAATATTGAGCTTCTAAACGCCCTTAAGCTCATACTTCGAAATAACAATTATTTTCTGTATAAGTAGTGGCATCGAATTCTCATATCCGCTTGAATTCTCATATTGTCAGAGTATTTCCTTTTCTGGCACTATGTGAAACGTTTATCCGTAATCGCATGACCTACTGTTGTAATAATTAAAATCGCGAGGAACGTAATAGGGCTAGAAACATTAATCGCGCGTCAGGAAGGCCTCCCGATGGTCCCCGAACGATAAACATATAGACAGACTAGGTCCCGTCGTGCGTCGACGTTTGTAGATGATTATTCGCAAAATAATTCGCAGAGCACACATAGACACGATACGATATATTTTACAGCATAACGATACACGCGTTCTGTGCATCATTGTACAAACGGTGAACTCAGCCAGGCATACACACCTGTACACACAGAGAGACACGTAAACGCGAGTAGACAAGTGACACGCATACACTGGAGGCCGACGTGTATCCGCTGATGGAACACGTCACTCGATACATACACGCACAGAGACAGAGACAGACACTGAAACTTGTACATCGTTAGATAGGCTATGATAATTTAAAATAGGTTATATTTCGTTCGGAGTGGTCCGCGTCGCTCGTATTTTCGAAGAAGTTAGTTTTCTTCGTCGAAGACTCGATTGGTTCGCTTTCGGTTGAATAGAGATTCGGGGGTGGAAAATCTCGACGAAGGTTGGAACGAAGAATCGGGGGAATCGTTTAGCAGACTTTTTATTTAGCTTTCGAAATTACGCTCGACGCCGAACATTGTTACGCAAAATATAAACGGAGTGGGGGAAAAAGAGGAACGATGTCGAGAGACAAGAGTGTGGTTTTTTCTTTGTTCGGGTCGGGTAGAGGAAATGAAGAGGAACGAAGCTTTAAATTATTAAGAGAGCGAGAGAGAGAGAGAGAGTGAGATCGAGTGAGAGCGAGAGAGAGAAAGAGAAAGAGAGAGTGTGTGTAACGAATAAGATTTTATAGTAGTCAGTAACTGGGAGAAAGAACTGATATTGATAAAATATTTAAACTAGTAGATTTATTCGAAGAAATTGATTTGCGACTACTGTAAAGAACTAAAAAAAAAAAAAAAATGAAAAAACAGAACAAACATAAGAATGGCCAAATATAATTGCGGAAATATATATTCGTCGTCCGATCCGCGGTCGACGCTATATTATGAGAATAATAAATTATTAATGAAATTAATATAAATTGAATGAATATTTAACTGCAAATTTATATATTAGTAGAGAGGTTTATTATATTCGAGTATCTTTCTTTTTTGTCCGCTTTTTATTTTATGTCGTTTGTTTTTTTAGTTCTCGCGTTAACGCGTTACGAAATTGCGAGGAAAACCCCGTGGGATTCGCGGTTGTTATTAGATAATTTACGATGTTATACCGACGGTTCGTTGTCCGCGATGAGAGCAAAACCGTTGGAAGTAGGGGAGAATTTAAAAGAACGAAGCAAAAGGGGAGGGGGACAAAAAAGAATAAGAAGAAACGCCGTTCTCGGAATTCGCGCCTCTGTAGTCGGTCTTGCGAAACGCGCGCAAAAGGGAGATGAAACGACGGTGCTTCCTAATTTTTTACGATTGGCCAGTGCAAAATAATGAATCGTTCGAAGCCGTTTTCGAACCTCGAAAGAAAGACTGAATCGTTGAATTGAACGTGTCGCGTTTGGCTGCGCGTTCTACCGCCACCCTTTTCCGAACGAGGGTAGAACGTCGACGAGAGTCGAGAAAAATTGTTGAAAGCAAATATAAAATGTTCGACTACGAAGGGGGGGGGGGGGGGAAATGAAGGAATCGGGGGGAGGTAGAGAGAGGAAAGGGCTAGAGACGCGTACCTGATTGCATTTATAATTTAACCGACGCTCGCCATTCGCGACACTATTTGGCGTCAGACTGAATTGGACTGATTTATCTATTCTCTTTTTCTTTTCTTTTTATTTGTTTTCGTTTTTTAATCGTTCTAATTAATGAACTTCTACATTGGACTGATCATGCGAACGTTTTCATCGACTGAATGTTACCAAACGATTGTTAATTAAAAGTATCTAATTCCTAAGTTAAAGCATGATACGCGACGTATTGGATTTTTTGGCAGGGCACCGCAGGAGTTCGAATCCGCTGAGAAAGAAAGATGTATAGGGGTTTGGGGAGGGGGGAAGAAGGAAAGTAAAGCAGGAAACCGTGAACAAGCTGATCGTTTAAGAGACAGAATTCGGCGCAACGCGTTGAGAAACTATTCGTACATGTACGTGTTCGTTTTTCTTTTCCTTTGTGTTTTAAATATACGGCATATCCACGTTTCCTTCGTTCACTTCTCGTTACTGTGTTCTTATCTTGTTCGATATTTGTACACGATATAGGCCTTTGCACAGACGCTACTACCGTTTTATTTTTATGGTCAAGGGTATGAGGCACCTCTATATACACGCACACACACCCACACACACTGAAGTTTTAGGTTCTTCTTTTTCTTTCTTCACATAATTATTAATCCGTAGACTTACGCAATAGGAACGATAGGATCTTACGTTGCTGTTATTTTTTTTTCTTTTCTTCGCTCACTGTTTTTTCTTTTTGTTTTACGCAAGTAGCTATCATACAAACACGGTACAGACAGGGAAAAAAGTAAGCAGCAGTTCTTGTATGAAACAGCTTCCTTAAATATAAATAGTAAGCGGTTAATTCCGGTTCTTTAATTACTTTACGATAGAATTATAAATTAGCAATCATCCATGAATACTGAGCAGACACATTGCAAGCTATCGACGATAACGATTGCCACCGAAAACAATATACACCGCGATAACACAGACCGTTGAATGGAATTATATACATATATATATTTTTTTTTCTTGTAATCCTGAGTTCTTTTTTCCGAGAGAAAGGACGAGTGTGAGAGAAAGCGAGAGAGTAAGAGAGAGAACGAGGAAGAGAGCAAACGAGAAAAACAAAACAGAAATAGCAGCGAAACACCGAAAGAATCATTGAGAAGTGAAAATCGAGCTTAGTCGAGATTCGTCAGACATGTAAAATTGTATTGAGAAATAAAAAAAAAAAAAAAAAAAAAAAGGAATCAAGACAACGGAGAAAAAATGGGAAAATACCCCGGTGCCATCGGCTTGAAGCATCCAGAAAATGTAGGGGAGGGGGGCAAGAGGGAGAAAAGTCTGAATTCTTTCCGGTAACGACTCCGTTTTCGGGTACAAATCGTTTCTTTCATAAGCGAGTATGTCCGAGCGTTACCGTGCTTACTTATTATTTGTTATCTGCCAAGGTGTTCTGGTTATAATATATATATTTATTGATGACTATTATTATTATATTATAATTATAGTTATTATTTTTTATTTTTAAGCAATGTCAAATGCATCTTAATATATTTTCACCTTTTTTATATATATAAATATATATATATATATACATAGATGATATATATATAATACGAAATGTACTATTTGGTTTAATAACTCGCTTGTATTTCTTTTCACATTCATTACTTTTTTCACAACCACTGCTCACCTATCACATCCTCGAAAGCAGCCACGTCACGGCGTCTGTATTCGTTATCCACCCCTCCGTGTGAACCCCAACCACCACCGCCCCCGTTTAAAAAATCGTCGCCCGTGAACACACGTTGCGTCACGCTTCTTTCTTTCAGCTGAGAAGGTAAGTTAACGCACGAACGACCTCTCGTCGGTCTGCGGAAAGCAGCTCGAATTTTGCACCCTGCACGGGAGGCAATCTAGCGAGCCACATACCTCTCGGAACCTATTAAACGCTCGTTCCGTACGAGCGAGAGAGAATCGAAGATTGAACGCGCGGGTGGCGCGGTCGCGCGGAGTCCGAAGTAAGAACGATTCAACAGGGAGAACGACTCGCCAGAAGGTGTCCGTTCGATGGGCTCCCGAAGGAGGGAAAGCGCGGGGGCACGCGCGTGCCACGGTTTCCCCCCGCGGAAATTTCAAGGATAGAGAGTGAACCACGTCCAGCCTAAGTCCCTGGAGGGTGGAAAAGGACCACGCATAGCGTTCGAGGCAAGATCGACCGCGCGAGCACGCGACAAAGAGAACGATTAAGCCGCCACGCCGCGCCGCTCACGCGTATTATTACGTTTAACTTCGAACTGCATGCTTTAAGTGTCACCCAGAATGCTCAATGTCTCCCTACTCGTCGTCTCCTTTTATTTCTCTTCTCTCATATATATATATTTTTTTTTTCATTTTCTCCCGTCCGTTCACCCCCCTGCGTCGTTTTGTCGGCGTCCCGCGACGTCTAACGAGCTCCGCGGACATTTGTCTCGCGTCCAGGGCGACTGTGAAAGCGTCTCGTGCGTACACTTCTTCGATCGAGTTGTGTGCGACTCGATTCAACCTCTTCCTCTCCATTGTTCCTCGTCCACCCGCAGCGCGTCGCACGCGCGCCGTGCATACAAAATATTTCACGATTCGCAAGAAATCGTCGCGCGCGCATCGCTCTTTTTTACCGGGGTGAAGTTTAACGAGACACGCGGGCGGAGAAATTGGATAAAAAGCTTTTTTCACTCTGGCGGCCGAGAGGCAGCATTGAACGAAAAGAGACACGAGCTGGCCTCGTTCGATATAGCTAAAGGACTAAGGAGAAAAGGCCAGATACCGCATTATACGGTCGGACACACGTACACACGGCCCGCGACACACAGGTGTGCGGCGAGGAGCTTGGAGCATCGTCCGACCGAATCCCTTTTAATTAACGAGCACACACCGCGCCCTGCTCGCGCGCGCCAGATCGTCACAAATGAACCGCTCCTTATTGACGCTTAATTCGTCCCCGTGTTCCTCCATCCGCCAGACCGCAGCGTCTCCCCATTCCCCTCTGTGCCCTTTTATCGCGATCAAGCGTGCATAGAGTCGCGAAAACGTGTCTGTCGCGAACGGAGTCGTTCCACTTGTTTCCCATAGCGTGCGCGAGTGCGCGTCTTACCGCCCTTTGGTTCCGCGGAGAAAAACTGGCATTGAAAGTTCTTACTTCGCTCCCCCGGAAGACGCGACCGTTTCGAAGCGTCGTTGCAAGCGTTTTCTACGAAACATATATACACACACACGCTCGTTTCTCCTTTGTATCGAACGTCTCCTTCGTTTCTTCCCGTCGCTCCTTTCGAACCACCTTCAATACCGCGGAGGTTTCAAAGCAGAGAGCGCGCGCGTGGAAAATGCGGATTGTTCCGCGATTCGTCGTTGATTTCGCGAACACGCGCGTTCCAAACAAATTCAGAATGGAGGCTCGCGATGAATCCCGACGAAGTCGCCTCGGAGCGAGACCCGGAAGTTTGCGCGCGGGGACAATAATGGCGTCGCGAGGGGACGCGAGAACCGCGCGACGGAGGAAGAAAGGAGATCTTTTTACCGCGAATCCACCTTTGAAAATACGCCCAACCCTTCAAATGGTTAGGCGAGAAGCGTGTAGCCATCGTCCAACGCGAATCGACGATACCACCGTTTATCAGAGATACCTGTGTCGCGTCGTGTAGGGAAATGCGAGCATGAGGAGCAAGGAGGAGCGGAGCGAAAGGAGAAAGGTTGCAGGGTGATGAGAGAGAGAGAGAGTGAGGGATTGATGAAAGAGCTGCGGAGGCAGCGAGAGAGAACGAGAGAGGGAGAGAAAGAGCAAGAGTATGTCGCTTGATAAGATGAGCCTATAGGGTGTAAGTGTGTGGGGGTTGCAGCTGCATGAGGTGCATTGTTGTGTTTCAGTGCTCACCTCTATGACGGGGCTGACCTTGAACTCTCTGAACACCCAGTCAGCGAAGAAGATGTTCACCTGCCAGCTGTGCGGCAAGGTGCTATGCAGCAAAGCATCCCTGAAACGCCACGTAGCCGACAAGCACGCCGAGCGACAGGAGGAGTACAGATGCGTCATCTGCGAGCGGGTCTACTGCTCGCGTAACTCCCTAATGACCCATATATATACCTATCATAAGAGCAGACCCGGCGACATTGACATTAAGTTCTTTTGAAGGTTTAGATAAGGTAGGGACCACGATACCTCTCACGTCACACTTTTTCACGCCGCCCTCTTCCAACCGTGTCTCTTCCAAACACCCTCGAAAATTCTCTTCCCTACTCTTTCCCAGCCTCAAGTCCGCCGTGCGTAACTCGCAGACGTTGTTGAAACGCTCTCGCGTAGGCCATAATCGCGTAATCGCTGTCTCGAAACGACCTCGGCTGCGCTTACAGTTCACTCCCTCTTCCTCTTTCCGGTACTCCTCTGTCCCCCTCTTCGTGGACGCGGTGCATGCCAGAGAAACCGGTCCCGACTGACTCCCACGTGGTATCGACCCTTCTTTCGCCTCTTTCTTCGTCTTCCTTCTCGCACCTTCGTCCGCGGTTCGAGCTTTCCTCCGTCCTCTTCCGCAGAACCGCTTTTATCTCCTCTCGCAACGCTCTTCCTCCAACCACCATCCCTCCCGTCGTCCTTCGTTCTGTTCGGTGCCGTACGGCCTCGCCGATCGAATTCTTCCGGTACTCGCAGCTCCGTTATACCCCCTGTCGGTGACTCGGGATCGATGCGTCGGACTCGTCCTTCGCAGCGACGATCGTCGATCGAGGATCGTTCAATTGACCGATACCATCGTTCGATTCGTAGGGTTTCGCA
This sequence comes from Perdita meconis, assembly GCA_030770465.2. Taxonomy (NCBI): domain Eukaryota; kingdom Metazoa; phylum Arthropoda; class Insecta; order Hymenoptera; family Andrenidae; genus Perdita; species Perdita meconis. The sequence continues at coordinate 8,286,270 of JASKOS020000004.1, forward strand.
GATCGGTCGCGCTCAGGCCGAATCTCGTCGAATCGAACAAGGTATACGAACATTGCGCTTCAGGTTCTCCCCACTAACATCCCCCAAACCGATCCTTTCGCCTCTTTTTTATAAATTTTTTTTCTAGCAAACAAATCCACCCTGTACACGTCTTTCGTTTTCTTTCGTTGATCGTTTCGCTTGCCTTTCCTTCCTGCCTTTTATTTTATTTTTTTTTTTTTTACGCTTTCGATTATTTTCGTCCGTGGCTTCTCGATGTTCGATGTTGTGTGCATGCTCTGATGTGTAGCACCGCCGTGTGATGCTAGTTTTGCAGCTTCGATGCTCTCCTAACACTGGAATGCCAGCTCGGAGAGCAAACAGATCGATCGTCTGTCGGTTATCTTCTGTTTCTTTCGTTCGGGAAGCAAAACTCTCGCGTCGTTGCATGACGAGCTCTCATCGCGAACGCGCGCCGCGGTTTTCGGTTTTATTATTCCTCTAACAATAATTCACCTCCGGTTACACAGTGCCGCGCGTTTATCATTTAATCATCGACCCGAACCGCGACAGCATGCATCTTTTGCTCGCACGGATGGCTCGGTCGCAACGAGCATGACATTTCACGCCTCTCAGTTAACATCTTCTTGCCCACTTTTAACACCGAGATAACGCGGAACTCGACGCGTCTGGCATGGTGGTTTTGGTCCTCTTCATCTCTGCTCACTCGACTAATCGCTAACTCGGTCAATTAACGATACTTCCGGTCCGACATGTCGATCGATAAAAGCACAAACCAATCGCAGGAAGGAAAGAGAAACAATTAACCCGTGCTAATCCCTCGATCGATCCCGAAGCAACCGGTACGGTTGAATCTGATATCAAGCCGAGATCGTCTTGAGAACGAAACGGGGGAAACCTTAATGGAAGAGTAGTATCGAACCTCGAATGGTTCCAACTAATTGCTATCGCACGAGTACTGGGGACGTTCCATCGAGATTCCTGCTAGAAGCTGTTTCGATGCGCGGCTCCTCTTCCGTTCAAACAGATTCTCCCTCTCCCTATTGCTTCCCCTCGGATGTCCGAGGACAATCTGTTTCTACATAGACGGTTGATATTTGCTTTGCACCTTTGCGCGAGAACAGCGTCGCCTTTGTTCACAGAAAATGTTTCAGAGAAAAGAGAGGAAAAAGTCTGCTGCTCATGGTCACTGTTGTTGGAACTGAAAACCTGTATCTGTTTCTTGTAATTTTGTAATTATTTTGCAAGGAAAGATCCGGGGACACTATTTTTTTTTTTTTTTTTTTTGAAGTATTATACTTTCGTTCACAAGTCACCGGATACTCAATAAAAATAGCAAATGAATGATTTTAAAGTATAAAATGACCTACGCTAGAACATAAAACTAGCACTTCGTAATTGTTTGCAGTGCAGACAATATGAAATTCAAATTGTGGGTTAAAGATCATGCCAAACATAGAGTAATTAACTTTATAATTTTTTCATGAATATGTTTGACTCTTATGACTATGAGTGACTTGGTAAATAGCCTCTCTATTATTCCGGAAGTAATTTTTAAATGATTGTTAGACATTTAATGATGTATTAAAAATACTTCTTAATTAATTCTGAATTTCTAAAGTAAAGTAGAAGTGTTTGTTCAATTTTGTCGAAACGAGTTCAAGGTGTTAGAAACATACTTACCTATGTGTACCTACAGTTTTACTTCCTACATATTTATTAAAATTACGAATATATCTAAATTATTTTGCATTCAAGTGTTCAAGTAGAATAGATATACACAATAGAATCGAAGAATAGTAAACTAAATAGAAGATTCTATCAGTCATTTCAATGAAGCCAAGATAGTATCTGGTGACTTATGGATACGAATTCATGAACGTAAAATGATCCAAAGGTCCAAATGTGAAACCTTACTTCTTTAAATCCGAAGTTAATTTAAATTTATCGTCAAGTTTTTTAAAAATTCGCTTGTTTATAACTGCAAGCAGTTTATTTGTAGATCTTGATGGTACAAACAGTTCTTTCCTTTTACTAAAAATTACTATACGCATTAAATTTCTATTTTTATAGTAAATAGTTAATAAAAATTCTTTAGAATAATTAAGACTCTGAAGTCGCACTAAGATTTAGAGGGTTAAAGATTATCATTTTATTTTAAAGAAACCTGTTTTGATTTCAAAAATTCACTGCCTTCGGAAACAAAGCAGAATTGTGATTAGAAGGATGAGTGAAAAAATGAGCCAGTGGCCCTGGGCAGAATCCAACTTCTCCAAATCATACTGATCAAAGAATAATCTGAATATTCATGAGAATGTGAGGCTGTTCTCGCGGAAAGGTCTCGGAAAGATCGCCAGTGTGATGTTCTGACGCAAGACGAACGGTTTTCAGGTACGGGCAACGGGATGCATCCAGCACCGTCGACGCCTCCCTCTGCCATGTACCGGATGCCGCCGCCAACGGCGGGCGGCATAAACGAGCCTCAGGAATGCCCGTACTGCCGTCGCAACTTCTCATGCTACTACTCCCTGAAGCGTCATTTCCAGGACAAGCACGAGCAATCGGACACACTCTACGTGTGCGAGTTCTGCAACCGCAGGTATCGCACCAAGAACTCGCTCACCACGCACAAGAGCCTCCAGCATCGCGGCTCGAGCGGCATGTTGAAGAGGCTGCTGAAGACCACCGCGATCAAGAACGTTCTGGGCAGCATGCAGCAGGCGCAGATGCAGCAGCAGCAGCCGCAATGAAAATGTCGGAACCGTGTTGCAGTAGTCACCATGTCTCAGGCTCTCGTCGCTCTCGTCGTCATCGTAGTCGTCGTCGGCGTCCGGCTGTTCGTCGTCGCCACGCGATCCGCGGCGAGCGGAGGCGCGCCGTCGCAGCGGACTCGGTCGCGAGACCGCTCGACGACCGCGTCGATCCTCGCGCAATCGTCGCCGAGACGATCGATCGGCCCTCCCCTGACGTTCTTCCATCGGAGAATCGCGCTTCCATCCCTCCCCCACGCCTCCGTTGTAGTCGTCGTTTTGTAGTTCTCCTCCGAGTCAAGACTGCGATTAATCCAAAGAAGAAGCGAAGAGAGAATCGACTGAGACGCACACGCGGTCCCGGCGGCTTCCAGCGATTAGATCCGCTGGACACCGCGCGCGAGCACCGAGAATACATTCCATGCGTCGGGTTGCAGCCCCGCTGCCGGAAGCCGGGGGCTCGGGCCGATCTTCGACGAGGCCTCGAAAGGCAGCTGTCGCTTCTGGACCCGGTGAAAACCGAGGTTAGGGTAATTCGTTTTCACCCGAAGCTCGCCTGCTCCGCCAGGTCCCCTGAAATCATGTCAATTCACGATTTATCGTCGTCTTGTCTCGGCGATCCCGGTCGCCGAGTCAAGATCCTCTCGATCCTTCGGGAGCGGACGCAGGGTCTCGAAGCGACGATGAGCCGAGAGGACGCGAGCACGATGGGTCGGAGGAAGGGAGCACGTGTTCAGGCGCGTTTCACATCGCGTTGTACATACATGTGTTACGCGTAATATGTGTAGATGTACAGTGTGCGTGGAACCGTGTGCGTATGTGGCCGGTGTTCGTGTGTGACGTGTCCCTGTCCGTCGGGATCTCTTCGACGCGCACACGCGCGCGCCGCGACGTGCGAGGGTCGGCCGTTAAGGGGTGGGGGGAGAGAGTTGATCCGTGGATCTTAGGCCTAAGAGAAAAAAAATTCAATTACAAAAGTCTATACGAACATGTGCTCAAATTTCGGGAATCCGGGGGGAAAAGGAAGCGGGGAAGATGATGATGGGGGATGGTAGTTTTAGTAGGGCGTGAGAAGCGGGAGAGAGATCGAAGGGACGATGGGGTTGAAGGGACGACGAGGACGCGGGGTGGGGGATAGATGGGTATATATCGAATTATCGGATCGGACAGAGTAGGGCAGGATGTTAGGGGTGGATAGGGGAGGGTTGTCGCGCGGAGATAAACCAAGGGAGAAGGAGCAAGCGGAAAAGTGCAAGTAGATGTTATACGGTGGGCTCTTATACGTGTACAGGTCCGTCGTGCGCGCAAATTACACAGACTATATTTTTAACTCTTTAAAAGTAATATTTTGAGCTGTACATATATATATTATATTCGTACGATTATTGATATATATATATTATATATAACGATGATATTCTCTTGTTCAGGTTTTATAAGGGGGTGTAAAGGAAGCGAGAGGAAAGAGAGAACGTTAGTCTCGACGTAGGTAGACCACGGCGGGCAGGGCAGTGGAGCTTCCGCGTTCACCATTTTCTTTTTCTCATTCGAGATGGATACGGATCATTTAGTTGTTCGCGTCTTGTCGGCGAATGTGCAATATTACGAGGTAAGGGGTAAATTAGGGGAGTACTTTCTGTTTTCTATTAGTTTCGTCGTGTGATCTGGGGGACAAAACGCAAGGGTTAAGCGGGGGACAGAGGATCCGATCGGGCCAAAGAAAAAGCGATCAAATGGTCGTGTGTTTCGAATTGATTTAGGAAACGGTGGGGGTGGGGGTGAAAAAGTGACGCGCGAGGAACGACTCGTACACTGCCCTGTTCTTTTTAAATCTTCGACACGAATCCATATGCTTAACGGACGTACAAGGTGAAAGGGCAAAACCCTAAGAGTAAAAACGCAAAAGCAAAAGGGAAGTTGTTCGTCGTGCAACACGTTCAGGTTTAGAGATCAGCGTGAAAGAAAAGTAAACGACACGGAGTCGACGTTTTATCGTAAAGAGGGGTTATAAAGAAGAAGATGAAAAAAAGAAACAAAAGAAATGCCATTGTAAACTAAGAAGCAAGTACAAATTATTCGAGGGGGAAAGATTAAAAAAGGAAAAACAAATTCGTCTATGTCTAATTCTTAGGTTCCGTAGTAGCGGGGATGGAGAAGGGAGGTATCTAAGGGTTCGAACCGGAGACGGAAATGGATGGGAAGAGCGCGTTGAAGTGGGGGCGAGAGAACGACAAGTTTTTCAAACATATCTTCGCGAACGCTAAGTATACCGTGGAAAGAAAGATTATACGACTTTAGATTTAGGTGTCTTCCGATGGCGGGAGTTTTTAAAATATCGCGTATACATTCGTAGAGATTTTAAAAATAAAAAGAGGAAAAAGAAAAAAACGTCTTTTTTGCGGCCGGACAAAGCATAATGTGGAGAAACATAAAGAAATTGAAGCAAAAAAAAAAAAGAATAGGGAAGAAACATAGAAGGAAAACGTTCCTTTCGCGACGTGGAGGGCTTTGCTTTTCGGAAAATTTCTTTTCGATTTCGGGAAAAGATTAAAGACACATTGTGAATTCGTTAGTGAAAATTATCCTAGTCATTTTGGAAAAACCTTTTTATAATTCTGTGATATATATTCTCGAACGCGACGAAGCATTCAAGATACGATATACGTGTATATTTGGCGGATACAAAACGAAAGGGGAACAAGGAACGCGGGGAATACTCGGGAAACGGGACGGGGACGAGAAAGAAAAGAGAAACCGGATAATGATACACGTGAATGTTCCACATTATGATTGCCGGCGTGTGCTGATCGCATATATAATATATATACATATACTTATGTATATAGCGAAAGGAAAAACTTAATTGGTTAATCGATATCGGGAAATTCTGTGATGTCCTTCAGTTGGGTATACTAGAACGAAAAAGATAGAGGTATATGCTGAAAACAAAAAAAGTATACGGAATTAGGTCAATGTTCGGTGTTGTGTAAGTTATTGTATAGGGGAAAACCGAAAAAAAAAAAAAGAAAAACAAAGCCGAGACGAGACATATTATATGCATATGGCGGAGATGGATCGAACGCTGTCGGCGGCGGTCTCTCGGTCGATTGGGTCGTTGCTGGATAATTTGGAAAATCGAAAAGGAACTGAACGATCGGCGCGCCGAGAAAAATTCTGTGAGGGAGAGCTCGCGGGAAAAAGCCTAATGATAAATCGGTACGATACCAAAGTGGATTTGACTGTTATTCGTTTCTCTTTCGTTCCTTTTTCTCTTTCTTAAGTGAGACCAAAGCGTAAAAAATGAGCTCTCCCCGGGATAGTGAACGGCGCGCGCTTTTCTCGAAAATCAGCCGCCATCCAAAAAATCGAGGATCGCCGCAGCGGCGCTTCGGAACGTATTAACATATCTCTTCAGGGTACTGAGCCCGTCGTGTACGCTGACACGGTGTTGAGAATCGCGATAAAGAGATAGACACACGCATACACACAGATTCTATTCCAATGTGCCAACGTCTTCGTACTAAAAGCAACAGCTCTAGGTCTTTTACTATTTACACGTTAAGAAAAAGGGGATGAAGACGAGGAGGAAACGAAGAGGGGGGACGTTAGTTTAGGGACGCGTCGCATCTTCTATCGGGAAACGAATATCAACAGACATTATTATTATTATTATTAACTACTAATCGTTCTAGGGTTTAAAGTGAGCACTATCACGTGAAATATTATCGAAGGAACTCTTTTTCGAACTTTTAATGCATGGATTTTGTCTCGTACGCTATATACAAAGGAAGAGGAAAGTAGAGGGAGAGATCGAGAGAGAGAAAGAGAGAGAGAGAGAGAGAGAGAGAGAGAGAGAGAGAGAGAGAGAGAGAGAGAGAGAGAGAGAATGGGACGAGAGGATGAGAGAGTATTAGCGCGAATGAGAGAAAGAAGATATTTTAAACTATCTATTTTTATTTGCATCGTCTATTGTCACGTGCGTGTAAATATTAATCGAGTAAGCTACCTCTGGCCGTGAGTTTCGTGCAGAGGTTGAACGATAATGTCATCGGTAATGCTGCTTCCGGAAATAGGCATATTGTATTGGGAATCGTGCGAAACCGGACGTTGGTAGTCTCCGCGTCTCTGTGTGGACGATATGTGGTCATTGTTGTCTCGAGAAGAAACGCTATTCGTATCACGTACTTCCTTTTTTCTTGTCGAACGTGTGAGATCGCCCGCGAAGGCGAGACCGGCAGACTTCAAGACTATAGCACCGATAACCAGATCGATTGTCAAGGGAAATCCGTCGAACGTGGCCGTGAACTTTTGTCGAAATTGCTTTTCGACTCGGTCACGTCCATTTTCCAAGGATTTCCCACGCCAAACCAACGCAAGTAGATTCTAGCTTCCGTTAGAGGCGTTTTGATAGACGTGTATACGTTCTTTCTTTTTTTTTTTTTAATTAATCTTAGTCGTTTAAATCTAATTTCGTTCTTTTTTTTGTCGTTTTGTCGAACGATTAACTTGCATCGCGTTTTTTTAAGCCCGACGGCTGTAGAGCTCGAGAGCAACGATACAATGTTTCCTGGCGCTGTGACGAAATACTTTGATATGTGAATTTACTTTCGAGAAGGCTGATTTTTATAATTTTTAAAGGAACGCCGACGCGTTTAATTAAGGACTAAAATTTTTATTTTTATTATTTTCCAGACTTTTTCATTCTTTTTTTTTTTAGAAAGACAAATCCCTACGATTTAAAGGGTAATGGACTGATTAGACTGGTTTTTTTCGATTGGTTTAAACTTCTTGAGCATGTGATATTGTCTTACCAAAGAGCATTGGGAAATTGTGTAAGCTCCTCGGACTTTCGATCGATGTTCGCTTTGGGGAGAATGATATATTCCTGGAGAATAAAAAGTTTTGTGAACGATCTATTGCGATATAGTAATTAATGATTATTAGGCAGCAAACAAAATCGTTACATTGTAGCGTTTGCGTTGACGATCTCGTGCAATTTCGAAGGACATATCGATAACTCGATGGGATTGGGCATCGCGAAAGTTCGAGCGAGCATCGCGCGGATATATTATTTTTCGGTTTCGATTGAAAGGAAAATGAAAAATGTTATTTTCTTTTTTTTAATCAAAAGGGGGATCAAAAAGCAAAAACGAAACTACGAAACGGAAAAAGATAAAGAGAGGTGAAGGGAAAAAAGAAAGATACGCATCCTTGAATCGAAAACAAAAAAAGAAACGAGTTGCTTTAGGGATGTATGATTTAACGAGAAATCGCTAGGAGAAAAGAAAAGAAAAAGAAACGAACGAATAAAAAAAAAAAACAAATAGTAAAATAACGTCGAGCATATAGGAGAAAGACTACTTAGATTTATTTTTATTATGTCTTCAAAAAGACTTTAAATATAATATTTATATTGTGCCATAATTAATATTAACGAGACCTTAAGTATAAATTAATTGTTACGAGAAAGTTTTTAAATTTATCGGAAGGGGAAAATTGCAAAAAGAAAAAAAAAGAAACAAAAAAATAATAATAATGGAAAAAAGCGCTAAGAGGAATGGAAAAAGTATATCACCTTAACTGTCTATCGATAATTAATCGTAAACGGATAGTTATTAAGAAAAGAATCGCGTCGTTTTTTAAGTAGAGACACCGCATTTACAAGAGAAGCTAGGATTAAATAACAACCAGGTTGATCCATACATCCGCTCATCACGTAACACTTAACACGACTCGCGTAGCGTGCGTACTTTTATCAAGAAGTAACGGAAAGAAAAACAGTTGTTAGGAAAAGGAGAAGCATTAGAAGAGGAACAAGAAACAGAAGAGGAAATAGAGAAACACCTACAGTTCTTCCGTGTACGAAGTATCGCCTTCACTGCGTTCTTGCCAAATTTGCGAAGCGACATTGCCATCCACTCGACGCGAACAACTTCCTGTACCAAACGTCATGGACTCGTCTTCTTCTTGCCGATATTTTTCTGGCCGATATTAACAAATTTCTTCACCAAACGTTGGAAAAAGAAAACATAAGAAAAATCAACCGTCCCCGATGTAAAAGAAAACGACGAAGAAGCGAGTTGACGGTACCGGCAATCGTTCCCTTCGAAAATGGCGATGCGAGTGCGAAGCAATTGCATTCGAAGAGCGAGCGCATGAGCTACGAAGATTATGCCAATGTTTAACATAAAAATGAATTTTCTAAACGGAATGGATACGAATATATTTAACGTCGAATATGTTTGCGAGCATCGAGGAGGAGGCGGACGGAAATGTGCATAGGTTCCGTCGTCCCGTTCGCGCAGGCGCGTTCGATCGTTACGTCGTTCCTTATTTCCGGTTTCAAATGGAGCGTAGCTCATTCGCTTGGTCCGCAAGCACGCAAACTATATCCGAATATCATCGTTTCATTCGATTCTACATATCGTCTGCGAGCGTTCTCTCCATTATGGATATGCAGATCCCCGTATCACATCGATATATATGTATATCGTATCGGGAACCGCATTTTATGTTGTTCTGCCTCCGTGTATTATTATTATTATTAATTATTATTATTACTGCTATTATTATTAATATTCAGAATTCTGTCTTGTCGAGTCTGTTCAACGTTAATATGTCAGTGATGTTTCTCTTTTTTTTACGATCGTGCTATTGTCAATGAATCGAATCAGCAGAGACAGTTGAAGATCGTTCGGTTTAGTAGTCGAGAAACGGGGAAAGCTAGAGGAAACGATGTGTAAACGATATATTGACGAGAAGTCGATGGCACGTTATGTTAACTTTTTATGTACATAAATATATGTATACAGATATATGTACGTATTATATATACATAACACGCATAAAATATTATATATAGGCCTATTTCGTAAAGTTTCTCCTTGGTTTTATTTTTTATGTTAATCTTTTTGTTCGCCGATTTGTTACAGCGATCTACAGTGAGAGTGAGAGAGGAAGGGAGAGAAAAAGAGAGAAAGAGTGATTGTTTAAACGTGTTAAGAAGAATTTAACTGATACTTATTATTATTATTATCACAATTATTGCTATTATTATTATATTCATTATTATTGCTATTATTATTACTATTATAATTATTGTAATAATAATTATTAGTACTAGAATTATTATTTTTTATTAGTGATTCTTTCACGATTGTGATCGTTTGTTTTCTTTTTTATATATATATATATCGCGATGTGTGCGCGCACGATGATAACTGCGTAATCGAGGAGGAGAATCGAAAGAATGCTATGCGTCGCGTTGATCAGATTCAGAACCCGTTGCGAATCCGCCCACACACATCGCGAGTATCCATTGTCGTCCGACTTTATTTCCTCTCGCGTTTGCGTTTTCTTGCGGTTTACTTCTTCCTTGTCACTCGAAATACGACCACGAAGCGTCGAATATTATACGCATATACGATGGTTTCCATCCGTTTCGTAGAGATTAATTTTTAATCCCCGTAAAATTAACCGTAACAGGAAGCACAATTTATTAAGAGATAGACCGGGTCGTCGAGCGCAAAAGGATCCACGTGTTGCAACCGTGTTCACTGTCCGATGTTTCCTCGTTGCCAATCGATCTTTCGTTTTTCTTTTTACCGAGGAACAGCCACACGTGAAGCTTACAAAGTTCTCGTTCAAAGTTCTCTTCGCGACATTCCGCCGCGAATGACGTATCTATTCACTTCCTTCGTACCTTTCGAACGTTCACGTTTTTCGCCCGTCGACAAAAACAAGGAAAGTATCGTCGTCAATAGAGAAAAAAGAATAAGCACAAAAAAAAAGAAAACGAAGAGAATACGCGCGAAGGATGCGTAAACGAATGGAACTAAAAAGGAGAACCGTTCTCGCGACGTTGTGGAATCTTTCGTGGACAATCACGGCCCGACTATAATTGTAATTGTAAACAAAGTGCAACACGCTGCCTTGCTGAACAGTACAAGTACAAAACGAATACAAATACATTAAAAAAAAAAAAAACATGTCTTCGATTTAATGGATGGAAATGATTTCCGGTAGTTAAGATATCAAACGAAAATTAAAAAAAAAAGTGTACGAGATAGAGAGAAGGGAGAGAGAAAAAAACGATTTTAAGAGAAAGGCAAAAGTAAGATGGAATAGAGAAAGAGAGGAGGAAAGCGTTTTAATCGTAGGGAATGGAAGGGATGATACGAGTCTCCGTTGTAAAAAAAAAAAAGAGCAGCGCCGCTGTTTGTCGAGCGTGTAGTAGGTGTAGGAAGAAAGAGAAAATTTGCGACACACGGCGTGCGTTCGTTCACAAATACCTCAGTTGCTGCGGCCTCAGACACTCAAGCGCGCATATTAAACGGTATCATGCTTCCGACGCGCGTCTCATCCTCTCCGTCATTCTGCCAACCGCGGAGAGGCACTCGCACAAAATTTTTTCACGATACTCCCAAAGAACGATCGTAAGCCCCTGAAGCGGTTCGCAGCGATTTCCGCGCGCCGTTCGAAATCTACCGTCGCGGCGAACGACGCGGACGTTTCTCCTTTTTCTTTTTCTTTTTATCTCGAGAATCAAATGGGAAGGAAAATCCAGTCAAATGGGATTCGAAGGATACCATTGATCCAGCATTTCGGTATACCTTCGAAACCCTTTCAACCAGATTTGCTATCGATTCCCTTTGTCAGCAGCTTTAGAACGGCCAGCAGCAAGTGCGTACACGAATGTAATCCCATCTGATTTTCGAGGCGTGAATTAGGTTTATCGGATTTGTTTCGACGACGGCGTTTCAACAGCGCGCGGAAATCGCACAGAAGCACCGGTGAACGAAGTCCTCTCGTCGATCGGGGTACGGGATGCGCGACAATCGTGGATCTTTGGTCCAAAACAATGACGTCACTGCCAAACAAAACTTCTGATAAACGTCGAAGGAGCCTTTTTGGCCGTCGAACGACAAGCCGGAGCGAAGGGAAGCGTTCCACGTCTGAGGCTCGGCAACAACAGATTCTCATCTAAGCTACAATAGTTGTTGTACTTACTTGTCTTCTATTTTGTCACTGCATTGTCTGGGTATTAATGCGAGCAGGGTGGCGCGCGACCTTCCCTCGGGGGCTGCTTTCGGCGTGAACCGGTGAAGCGGTTCGAGAAGGTCGCGGAAGAACCTCCGGCAGCCAAAAATCGTGAAAGCGCACGAAGCGTTTCGAAATACTCGGCGCAACTGCGAAAGAAGTGATTTCTCTCGCAAAAGAAGGACTTTGAAATGCGGAATAAACATTTTGGGGAGGAATCACCCTCTTTCGAGCTGGGTCGCTCGGTTCGGCGCGCGCCGCAGCCGAGAGGGAAGATCGCACGCGTACCGCGAGCGCGCAAACAGTCGTCGCATTATTATATTTTACAGAATACAAAGTATAGATATATAAATGAATGAATGAATAAATGAGAATTATATATATTGTTCCGTTATCGCCGTTATAATACCATCCGTGTAACATATATATAACAATTGCGAATAAATTTCCAGTTTATTACACACCGACACAGAGAGAGAAATTCTTCAGTGTGCTCCGTGAACGATTAAACGAGCTTCTTTTTCCGCATATTTAACGACACTTACAATTACGATATATCGCGTAACGCATAAATATAAAATAAAATAAAAATAAAAGGTAAACTATGAATATGAAGTAATAAATATAAAATGAATAATTCTCCGCCCGGTTGTTTCGCTGTCTGTGGATGCAAAACCTTTCTGGTGAAACGTTCGTTTCCTGGTTAACATTGTAATACGAAAAACATAAAAAAAAAGTAACAAAACGGTACCTCTTGTCTTTCTTGCGTAACGAAGAAAATCGAGCGAGGGGTGGGGGTTGGAGGGAACGCGAGGAACGCGACACGAGAATCGGGAAGACGGGGTGGAATGGGTAAGGAAGGGATGAAAGGTGAAGAGGGAATCGAATCGAAGGTCGATGTGTGTTGTGTATTTAAACGTATGTAGTCTAAGTGTGTACGAGAGAAATTCTGCTGTGGGAGGTTTCGGTTCGCGAAATTTTCTTCTTTCACCGTGGTCGAAAGAAGCGATTTCGAACCGGTCGATCAACGAATCACCGCCGCGATCGAAGAAAATCGGACAGGAGATGCCTCGTGGCGTCGGCGAGAGGGAGAATGCAATTAATCGATCGTTACGGGGTGGTCGGTGAAAATCGGCGCGCACGATCGAATACGCGTGGCCCAAAAGTCGATAGAGTGCGAACGAAGAGAGAAGAGAGAGAGAGAGAGAGAGAGAGAGAGAGAGAGAGAGAGAGAGAGAGAGAGAGCGAGGGAGAGAGAGAAAGAGAAAAAGAAATGATATAGTTCAATATATACATATATATATTCGAGAAAAGCTATATATATATATATATATGGCGGACACACAATGTCGACATATTTTCTAACGTCGCGTCTTTAGGCTATTCATGGATTAATTGTAAGGCATTGCAATTAATTGATGTATGTACGTAAGCGTTCATTCGTATTTTTCAAGGCAGTAAAAATGGAATTATTATCGTCTTTATTATTAATTATTATTGATTATTATTGATTATTATTATCTATTAATTATTATTATTATTATTATACAAAAAAAATTCGATAATAGTTGTTGGTGTAATATTATGAAATAAATCTTTAAAGATAGAAAAATAATGTCGGCGTTTCCTTCTCTCCTCGCTCTGCCATCCTGAATTTCAGAGCCGCGCACACCGAAGAGCTAACAAAATCTGCCGGCGATGAGTGCCCATGGGTAATCATCGATGCTCCATCAAAGTCACGCACAGTGTACGGTATCGTTGCTCGGTAAATCACAAATCGATTATGGTAGGTACACCGGGAAACCGTAATATCGTCGATGACGTCAGCGCGCATGGGAGCAGCAGGTGAGAGACGCGGTGTTCGTTTATCTTCGAACAGAAAACAACGGCGAGTCGAATGTGGCGCCCTGGAAAAGCGGGGGCGGGTCGGATAATTGAAGACCGCCGAGGAGTGAAACCGACGCAACAGGAAAACGTGGGGAAATAACGAAATTCATCTGGACGGGAAATCGATTCCACCCAGGAGAAGGTGATAAAATATGCGGGAAGGAAAGGACTGCCTTCTGCGTGGGCAGACCGAGACAGAGGGAAATGAATATTTCATAGACGCCGTGGAGTTGTACCATATTCGTTTCCCGCTCGCAACCCCCTCCACTCACATCCTCCGACCTCGAGGTATCTTCATAATTCTCGCCCTCGTGTCCATGAATGCCAACGTACACCGTTAGTTAAGTGCAGCGCCGCTAATTAGCCTTGATGCCGTTTCGACCGCTCCGGTTGCTTATTATGCACGCGGAGGCTTCGTCTTTCTTTAGGCGTTTATCTGTAAGGGCGATGGTTAAACAAAGTTTAGGGAAGCTTGTTAGTAGCCTTCTTCTAATTCGTACCGACAATTTAATTAATTTGGAGGTAGATATTTCAATTTTCGAATGACTTTGTTGAAATAGGAAATGGAGACTTTATTCAATTTTTTAAAGCTTCTACTGTGGATGTGTTAAGAGACGTGAAGAAGTATGATTTTAAAAAGTTCATTATGTTTGATCATTGCCTGTTGCTTCACCCCGAAGCATACCTTTCGCATCAAAAGAGGGGGAGACAAAGGGAGTAATTTAATAGACTGCGCAAAGTGGTCGACATCAATTTTAAGGAAATTCCTATTACGAGGAAGCGATCTCTTTAATTATTATAGATCCCCGTTTATTTAGTACCGAGCGAGAACTTCAAAAGGTGGAAGAAACTGTGTACTAAGTTCCCTGTTCTTAGGAAAAATGTCTCATTTCGAATGAATTTGTATTACAAAGGGACAATTTTTCTTGTTATTATGGTCCGTCGGCTATCTCCAGAGAGTCTAAAAAATGAAAGGAAGCATTATATCCCTGACCTCATTCCTCAGGAGGATATCTTTTGTTTCAGAAATGGTCGATCCAGAAGTATAATACTCCATGAAATATCTTCGTGAATGGAAGAATACAGAGAACTATATTAAACTTTCTGTTTCTCTAAAAAATTCTTGAGAAATAAACCTATTAGTTTAATAATGGAAATTTAATTGAATTTATAATTTAGGTCTAAAATTTCTCTGCATTTAACCGTTTGTGCTACCATTTTTTAGGCTACAATATAAGAATCATTTTAAATAGTAAATAAAAACATAAAATATTTAACTATTAATTGTATGAGATCAAAAAAATAATGTAGTAGATTTGCAGTTGTCAAGAACTTATTGAACTTTTCTTTTTCTTCAATTGCAATAATATAACAACGTTTACTTCAATATTTCACACGTTATTATAGGACAATGGATTCAATTTAGCAAGGGACAATTCCGTGTTAAAGGACTGATTAAAAAAACTCGAAGGGACCCAAGGTAGGTGGATTTCTTTCGTTTTTACATATAATAATAATAGTAATAATGTTTATTAACGGGATTCACCCTTTAGTACAATAAAAAGAAAAACATAAAAGAAAACAGTGATAAGGCGGGACGACATTATGTACGCATAGAAGAGATACAGAGACAGAAATATATAAGAGCCTAGAGTAATAGGGTAATTGCGAAGAGTAAATTACCGCTTACAACTAGCGCTAACGGTACGCTTCAGTGCTGTTATAGAGTCAAAAAAGATGTCAATTTCGTTACTAAATTTGTTGACCGTTAAACACATATTATTGACGGGGTTAAATTTTCCATAAGATGTGCGATGCTGTTGTTCGAATAGGGTATGTGGAAATCTAGATACCCTGTAAGGAGCACAAATCTTAAACAGACTAATAATTTCCGGGCAGTTTATCGTGCCACATAGAACCTTTCTAACAAAGCAGATGCCACATATGGTGCGTCTGCATTCTAAGGTTGACATGTTTAAGGTAGAAAGAATAGGAATATAGTTTCTACAATCAAAGGTTAAGGGGCAGCCCATATGTCTCGCCGCGATCCTTAAGAACTTATGCTGAACTCCTTCAATAACAGAGCATAGATTCCAAGTGTGAGCAGGTAAATTCCAAGTATGAGCGCACAAGACTGCAGTATAGCAGCTTAAGAGTGTCTGTGTCAGTAAACAGTTTAGATGCCCGGCTAATAAAACCGAGTACCTTATAGCAACGATTAACAATGCTGCGTATGTGAGTTTCAAATGACAGGTTGGATGAGAAGTGAACACCAAGATCCCGTATATTATCAACATATTTCAGATAATTACCACTTAGAGAATAGCTGTATTTTACAGTTTGTTTTTTACGGCTAAATTGTATTACAAAACATTTGGCTATGTTCAAGTTTAATTTATTATTTAAGCACCATACAGACAGTCTATCGAGGTCGGATTGAATGTGTTGATGGCATTCTGGAGTATCTATGGAAAGGAATAATTTCAAATCATCGGCATATAATAAATATTTGCAAAAATGAAATTCTCTCGAAATATCATTAATGAATAAATTGAAAAGAAAGGGCCCTAAATGGGACCCCTGCGGTATGCCAGATGTGACTTTAATTCCTCTAGATAAAGTATTGTTATACCTAACAATCTGAGTACGATTAGTAATGAAGCTTTTATATGTTATAGTACTAAAAAAACTCGTGTATTTTTAGATCTGTGTAAATTTGGTTTCAAGGGGTGAAATCCGCCCTCTAAGATTTAAAGTAAACTATGAGTAATTGGTACGTTTTATTGGAACATTGAATGCTTTAAAATTTTGATGGGTGTAAGATATATTTTCTCGTAAAGGACTTAACATTAACTTAACATTATAGCTTTTTTGGAGGAATTTGTATCTTAAGGGTAAACTAACTCCATGTTCAATTTTTCTTCTGGACGTAAACAAATTATAATTAAAGCGTATTAAAGAAATAATTATTATCCTGTAAAGTGATCAAGATTAAACGAAATTAACAGATAACTAAACTACTCTTATGTTGTCAGAAAATAAACCTGCATTTTTGGAGGTGAATCACCTCTTCAACGTCACAAATCAAATTATTACAAGAAAGTGGTTTTTTATTAGTATGGTACTATATCCTCTTTTGTTAAGAAACATCCCTGTATCATTTTTAATACATACAAAAAGATATTTTAATACTAAGTTTTAATAATAAGAAATACATTTCTCTAATAATTATAGTATTCGACTTTGAAGGGCAGATTTACCCAAAAAAACAAGTTTATTTTCTAACAGCGCAAAAAATAGGAATCGTTTAATTTCCTTAAATAAAAAAAAATTTCACATGGGGATAGTTTGATCTTAATAAAAACTTCTAAAAAACTAGAATTTTATGTTGTTTTTTCTGAGGAAAACTATCCAAAGAATTCAATATTTCAATAAAAACTTCCAATTATTTCTATTACACATTGAATGTTTGAGGGCAAGTTTCATCCCTTTAAATCAAATTTGTGCAAATATAAAAAAAAACACGTGTCGCCTCCTTTTTATAAAAACGCGTGTTTTAATACATGGTAATGAACTCCAAGCTCAAAATAAAAGTAGAGGTCCATAATAGTGTGAAATAACTCTGCATCGCTTGCGTTTAAATTGATTTTAAAATTCCTGTCGGCGATTCCCCTCGTGTATCGGAATTCCTCCCGCGCGACATTCATTAACAATCGTAATCCTCAAGGAACAAGTAAACAAGCCGCAAGAGGTGGAAATCGGAAAACTTCGGTTAGTTCGTGTCCAAGGACCATCAGGAAGTTTTCCGAGACGTTAAGAACGACTGATAAATATTTAAAGAAGCGACCGCGCGCCGGAGACTCATCCTGTTAACGGGAAGAATAATTCCAAGGTCGGATCCAGTGCGTGCAATATTCCTGTACCGGAGGAAAGGCATCTGGGAACTGGAACAAGGAGACAGATGCTTAAGATATCGAACACCGAAGCATTTACGGTGTCATAAATTTCGCACGAGTGGTCGAACCAGGTAAACGTAAATTCTCACCTATCTAGTAGAATCTCTCAAACGAAATGCGAATGTTGAAAGTTTAGGGCTGTCGATATACCCGTACGAGTGAGATCATTTCTAATCGATTGCCATAGTTGGTGCTTCGGAATCGACTGATGAGAGATTCAAAGCTGAATAAAAATACGTTGACGGAGGCTTGACAATGCCAGCAATAAAAATGTCTATGATTTCACATGGATCGCGTATTTGTTTCATTTAAACAAATATGTTACAGTTTTAACTAATATTGATACTATTAATATTAATATTCCATTTTGCTTTCCGCTATTTCAGTTTTCATAAGGAATAGGATGGTACTACCGAAAAATACTACTATTTTATACATATATCGGTATAAGTACGCAATCCATCGCAAGTGATAAATAATGTATTGCTCTTCAGCCGAGGTTCGACAAAGCATCAAACATTGGCTCAAAATTAACTAAGGGCGGTATTCATAGTCGGTTCTTATTCTTAAGGATTTGCTTAAGTCTTCCCCCTACAATGTATTTATATTATGAGGAGAGGATTTAAGCAAATGCTTAAGAACAAGAACTGACTATGAATACCGCCCTAAGTCTTCGGCTTGGGAGGAGATCGTGTCGCGTTACGCAAAACAAAATATAGTCACTCACGAAAGTATTTGAACACTTATTATAGAACACTTTTATAAATGACGCTTTCCAATATATTATTGGTACCGTAAGTTGGTACGACTACTTAAATGATATAGGTAATGTTTAAAACAAATCGAAAAATATACATAAGTGTTATGACATTTATTACAAACATATTCTTCGCGGAGGCCCCAAAAGTATTTGCACCGTTACTTTTTAATATATTAATAACCGCTAATATTTAGTAGGTCCTCCTTTAGCATTACTTACATGTTTAAGGCGACTCTTCATATTATTTACCAACTTTTCATAGAATTCCATTTTTCGAGAATTTTTTCTTTTAAAACTGTTTTAGACGTAATATCAAATTTTCGTCATTCTTTTTCTACTACTGCCCATAAATGTTCTATGGGATTAACGTAGGGACTCTGTGGTGATGTTTACAACGTATGGGGAGTATTATATAAAATCTATTACTTAATAATTTTCGCTGTATGCTTGGGATCATTATCATTATACATAACACTGTTCAACACGGGTCTGATTTTGTAAACTTGAATAAACATTTCTTATAGATTGCGACGTGCTGAATACGAATCTGCAAACCGTTTTTTCCAGAACGTACAGTTTTTGAAAAAATTAATTTTGAAAAATATGACAAATTTTTAACTTTGGAATTTTTTTGTGCTTTTACCGTAATAGTTTTTTAGTTGCTCTTGGCACGAAATGATTCTGTGGACTCTCCCGAATAAAATGATATGAATTGTAGTTAGATTCTCAGCATCGAAATAGGTTTAAATAACAATTAAAGTAAAAAGGACACCCAAAACGCACCCATTTTTGCTGACATTTTTCACTTTATTTCAAAAAGTAAGGGTCTAGGAGAAAATTTGACCATCTACGCACAGAGCAAACCTTTCGAGGCGGAGGACGCCTCGCTTGCCGCCTCGCCGCGCCGTCATTGAGTACCACTGTCGCTGCCGCGCGTTTCGCCAAACTATTTTATTTCTATATTGAAAACAAAAATAATTTTGGAAATTCGCCTGATGCTTTCCTTAGTAGAAAGGTTTACTCTATCGCGTGGTATGGTCAAAATTTCTCCTAGACCCTTACTTTTTGAAATAAAGTGAAAAATATCAGCAAGAAGGGGTGCGTTTTGGGTGTCCTTTTCACTTTAATTGTTATTTAAACCTATTTCGATGCTGAGAATCTAATAACTATTTATATCATTTTATTCGGGAGAGTCCACAGAATCATTTCGTGCCAAAACCAACTAAATAACTATTACGGTAAAAGCACATAAAAATTTCAAAGTTGAAAATTTGTCATATTATTCAAAATTGATTTTTTCAAAAACTGTACGTTCTGGAAAAAAACGGTTTGCAGATTCGTATTCAGCACGTCGAAATCTATAAGAATTGTTTATTCAAGTTTACAAAATCCAGAAAAAGTCAAAATTTGTAGGAACAGTGTAATTTGTGACGCGATGTTTCTTTTCGCGTGAAATCACGTTCATCATAACCGCGGCCTAAAAAGCCCATACACTAGCAAACTGCTCTACCGAGCGGCTCGCCGAGCCTTCACACAGGTGCGTTTACACATGCAAAATGAAATTGTGCAGACGTGTGTATGTGACGGCTCGGCCAGCCGCTCGGCCAAACGGCTCGCTAGTGTATGGGGCACTTAAGGTGTGTGTCCACCAGCGTTCGCAAACTGTTCGCCAATAATATACCTGTTGAATTTCGTAGAAATCACCTGTTCGCGAATCTGTTCGCATACGGTTTTTCAATAGTTCATGTAACATGAGTGAAGGGATTGCGTAGTGACTATAGAAAATTTACGAATTGTTTGCAGACATTGTGTGTGAATAGCGCTCGCGAATTGTTGCCTGGTGCATTCGCAAGTTTACGTTTTCTCTAAAAATAAAACAATTGCTAAAGGAAATAAAATACTCTAAAGTGCCATTCATACATAACCGGTCCGTTCCGGAGCAGAAACCTAAATCAGTAGTCGTGTTTTTATGTGTAGTGGTTTACACATGAAAGAAACAACGAAAAGAACACCGTCACGCTCCGAATTGGGCACAACTAGGTTATGTATACTTCGGGCTTAATGGCTCGAAAAAGATCCAAAGATCGTAGCAGAGTTAATGAATGAATTAATGAACTTATGCAACCAAAATTCATACGCAACATACCCAAGTAAGCTGAAATAACCGTCTACTGAGGTTTCAAATGCTCCATTAAAAAAAAAAATATCTGGTCCATATCAATTCAAAGTGGGCAGCTGGAGGGAATCGGAAGAAGAATCGGCGCGATAGCGACGCGTGTTGCCGACGGCCTTGGAGCTCGGTGACCTTGGCACTCCTGCTCGAGGTGTTCGTAAAGTAGGCGCGGCCCTGGGGTACGCGGCTATGGCGTCGCGGCGAGCGTGCGCGAGAAAGCTGGGGGTGGTTTCCTCCACCTCGGCTGCTCGGAGTCCAGCCAGACGGGACAGCCGGTCAGACGCTACTCAGGCCAGAGTCGCGTCAACGTCCTTCCGTGTGCATCCTCCGACGTCCCTCTTATCGTCGCGCTACGATACTTTCTCTACGGTCCTTTCTGTCTCTCCTAGAAGCTCCGAAAACCTCGACTCTCCGCAACGAGTCTCGCCTACGAAACGGATTTTTCGTCGGAAGCAGCGCTTCCCGCTTCGGAAACGCTTCCGACAGTCTCGAAACTGATCACAGGCGGTTGATTGGTCCACCGGGCACGCCACCCTCACCTGTCCGGGCACTAGCGCGCGTAGCGAAATTGGGGGAGCGACGAGAGATCGCCAAGAAGGTTCGGCAACGCGCGACCACCTGTAGTTGTGGCCTCGAACCACCCCTGACTCGGGACCGAGCCTCCTACGTTGTCTCCCCACCCTCTTCAGTGCCGCTGCTTCTTGTAACCCGGAACCGGACGCGCGACCGAATCGTCGAGTTGTCGGGGAAGCCTTCAAGCGACGAGCACCACCAGCTGGAAGGCCAAGGGCGAGCGCATCCGGACCCGATTACCGTTTAAAGTCTGCCAGCATTACCACCAAAATGAAGACGTCGTCGTTCGCGATACGTGTCATGAAACGGGTGAGTAAGCATAATGTTTTATTTTCTATTTCTGTTCGATTTTATAACGAGAGCATCGCGATTTCGAGTCGGCTGTGTGGCGATGGGGGGTTGGTTTATCGAAAACTACGATTTTAGGGGCTCATGAAGAATTTTTGCTAATAAGGTTTTAGAATTTTATTACAACGCTACGAAATTTTTATTTTCTATTCATAATTCATACTGCGACGAAATCCAGTTTGCTTTTTTAGAATTTGGAATCAATTCCTTGAAATTTATTTCTGTGTTAATTGCATAATACATATTTATACTTTTACTTACCATTTACTCCACCATATGTTTGTATTTGATGTCAATATACGTTTCTATACGGCATAAAATATTAACGAATTTCTATGAAAAAGGAAAATGTAGGAAAAGCAATTTTTCTACTATATGTTTGTATTTGATGTTAATATACATTTATATGGAACATAAAATACGGATAAATTTCTATGAGAAAAAAAATGTAGAAAAAACAATTTTTCCACTAGTATATATTTCTATATAATGTTAATATATCTATGACAAAATACGAATAAGTTTCTATGAGAAAGAAACATTTTGAAAAAGCAATTTTTCGAACATAATACTCGGTAGATTAAATTGCAAAAAGAAATTAATAGAGTTCCGTAACATGTTGACTCAACTATACGTAATAATCCTACAATTTCACCGCAACTACCATTAAAATAAATTGGGACATGATCTTATTTCATATGATCTTATTAAGCATTAAATCAAAACATGAAAAACTAGTCCAGTATATACGCAAAAACTCTTGGTTTATTTATAAAATAGAGTGTTATCACGAAGACATTAATCTCCAATTTTTAATTAGTTCTGCGAATTAGCAGCTCGTGGTAAAATCGAAGCGCGTGGGCGGTACGTTTCATATCGCGGGATTCCGAAACAATAAGGGTTCTCCGTCGTTTATGAAATACATTGGCAGTTATCCGCACGGACGACGCGCCAAACGGTGACACCGTAAATAATTCCTTTGGCAAAAATCCGTGTCAGGGTACGCACACGGATTCTACTCTTGGTGGAACTGATTTATTTGCCTCCGTTGGTTCTTCCAATGCATATTCAACTGGCTTCGTCCGTTGCGATATATGCATAGTTGTTGAAAGCAACGGGACTGTGGCGATATTTCAATCCGGTCATTTGAAAATTCTGGATCAGATGAAGCATTGTTTTGAGTTGCAACAAGAAAAAGAGAAAAACTCTTATTCGTTTTGCAAAAAATTCCTCAAAAATTAATTGGTCTTTAAAAGACTTAGTAAAGTAATATTTTACGTTTTAATAATTCATGAAAGTTTTATGCGATCTTTTGCGATCATTATGGTATAACTCGCAGAATGGATGAAGATGAAGAGCTCTGTGGTTGGGGAATTCTTAGGTGAAAAATGACTTGCATCGTCTGTGTCACGGTGCATGGGTTATGTAATATGACAATTAATTACCCTTGGAAGTGGCTGACATCGCGAGGAATATTATTTCGAAATAGCGGCGGGCTATATCGACGCTGAACGGCGCTAATTGATACGCCCTGTTCCGCGAAATTGCTTCGAGATAAAAGGTACATTCTCTTTCTACGTAACGGCGGAGATGCTTCGCTGTAAAAAATAGAAATTCTAGCTGGAGTGACGAGAGCAGTTCATTTTTCAATCGCTTTTCACGAAATTGAAGAGGCGAAATAAAGTAGAGAAGGATTCTTCGGAGAAATTGCACCATTCAACGGTGCGAATTCACGGTGAACTGGGGTAATTTGTTGAAATCCTTTTTGCATTTCAAGATCCGGCAGTTCTGGTACTGGAGTGTCCATGAAAGAAGAAGAGAAATGCCTCTTATGTTTGGAGCACTCAAGTGCGCTTCAATGGGCTAACTATGAATTCAAATTTTTGCCTTGAGATATTTATTTTTATTCGATGAATGAGTGGCTTAAAATAATAGTGGTGTAACTCTTATTATTAATTTTTAGAGAAAAAGAAAATGTAACGTTGAATTTAAGTGCTAAATTACTTTTAATACTGATACTACAGGACAATAGCACAATACACAGGGTCACATTTAACCATAAAGCGCATTAGGCACAAGCTGGGACTGCATTTTGAAATTTTGTTGCACATAAACAAAATAAATAACAGTCTAATTCTAATTAAACTGCTTATAATTGAGTATCAAATATTCAATTTTAACACTAAAACCTCGAAATTCACAACTTGAAATTTTTAAACTTACATATTTGGAATCTTCAAATCTTCAATTTTCATTTTAAAAAATCTCTAAATCTTCAATCCGAGATCTTCAAATTTCAAACATGAAATCTTCAAGTCTCCAATTTTAAACCTCTGAATTATCAACTTGCACTCTAAAAATTTTTAAAACATGAAATTTCCAAATCTCCAATTCTGAAATCTGCAAATCTTTAACTTGAAACCTTTAAATCTTCAAATTCCACTCCTCAAATTTTCCACTTCAATCCTTCAAATCTTCTCCATGTTTTTCGTTCCAAAATTTCAAATCTGTAACTTCGACTCCTTAAATCAGCAATTTTAAGCCTTTGAATCTTCAATTTGATATTTTCAAATCTGCAATTTCCACTTTTTCAGATCTTCCACTAAAAATTCTCAAATATTCCAAATTTATTGCTAAAAATCTTTAAATTTTGCTAATTCAAATATTGAAATCTTTTACCTGAAATTTTCGTATCTCCAACTCTTCAAATCTTCAATTTTAACTATAATATAATAATTTGCATATCTGCAACTTTAAATCTTCAAGTTTTCTGGATTAGACCTTTAAATCTACAACTTAAAGTTTTTAAATCTTCAGTTTTATGTCTTTAAATTTTCAACTTCATAATCTAAAATCTTCAAATCCCTAACTTCAACTCTTTAAGTCTCTAAACTGAAATCTTGAAATCTCTAAAGCTTAAAAATTCTTTAAACTTTTATTTTGTAACTCTTCAAATGCTCAAATTGTTCTCTTGGGGCCTCATAATTATGATACCTATAGGGCCTCTAAAAGTTTAAATACAGCCCTGAAAACACAAGATCTCTTAATTAAGTAAAAATAGTGACATATGGAAATATAGTAGAACCTCGATTATCTGAAATAATATTTCTGTTATAAAATGCTAATAATTAATAGAAAATTATTAAAACATGGTTTAGCTCTTACTTAAAGTCCTACTATACTCTTATACCTAATATGTATAATTTAAAGCTGAGGATAATAAAAATTAGGGATAATTTAGAGTCGAATAATCGAGGTTTCACTGTACCTCATTATTATACTAATACTTTAAAATTGCTTTGTATAGTTTTGTTTGTAATAAGATTGGAGATACACTACTATTATTTTATGCGACACAAATATCTCTCGAATTCGAACATTCAAGCATAATTTTAATTCGAAGCGATCCTAGTAGAAGTCTCAGTTTTCCAGGATTAAAATTGTCCTCGACGTTAATTAAATTGGAAAAGACGGTGAACTCGACGACTGGGAATTCGACTGGTAACAGCTTCTTCCCCGCGACTTTAATAGCCACAATCCACGTCTAAACTCGTGGGATGCCGAGATTAAACCGTAATTTCCATTTTCGCGGTGGCCCTCTTAATTAATAATTTCGTTGTGTCGCGGGAGCACGATTTCCATTCTCGAACAGCGGAGGCGAGGATGCGTTTACTTTGCTCGGCGGAACGCGGCACAATGTCGCGGGGATCGCTTTAAACGTTTTCTTTTCCCCTCCATTTGTCGGTCCCCTCTTGTTCGGTCTTAATACGCCCGACCACAGCTTTAGCCGGAAACCTATTTTCCGCGGGAAAAACGTTGCCTCGGTCTGACGCATGCAAAATACAGGAGAGGGTTCGCTTTGCGCCCGCGGAACTTCGTTTGCTCGCGGCCCCTTTGCACGAGCTGGAATACAAAGAGGCATTTCGAGTTGCGCCGCAAACAATCCGAAGTTCAAAGAGGTGCTGCCTTCTCTCCTCATTCTCGCTCGCTTTTCTCGCGAATACTTGTAATTCGCGGATCCATCTGAACCTTTACTCGTTCGGAAAACTTTGTCGCCTGTGCGAACGGAATCGGAGAAATGCACTGGTAGAGCGGAAAGTGGGGAAGCTTGAGGAAATTAACAATAGAACTTTGAACGATCGAGGTGCACGTGTCTCTTCCAAAGCGATCAGAATGAAAAGTTTGTGGAAAGTAACAAATTAATTGTGCATAAGGATGCGAGTACAAATTACTTTCTAATAGCTTTCTAATAGCTTTTTTATATACAATAGTGGCCAAAGAAATTGCATCATTTCAAAAAGATCAATATTTTGTGACATAATTCATGCATAATACAATTGATAGAATGTAGTGGGCAACTTTGCTAAAACAGAATTTGAAAAACTATTGAAAGATCAGAGTTGGGCAAATTTTATTCGAATAAAAGCATAAAAAAGGACGAATAAATCTCCAAGATTCGAATAAATTAAAAATTTTTTTAATTTCATTCGAAAACATTTTTATTCGGTGTTCTTGACTAACGTCAGTTTATTCGTTATTTTTATTCGAAAGTGTATTCGAATAAAAATTTATTTAGATAATGCTCAACTATGTGGAAGATGATGTAATGATAACTTGATGTAATCACAAAGTTTGTGATGTATTAGATTGTACAAAAAATTCGTATGGCTTTTATTCCGATAAAAAGTATTGATATCCGCTATCTAATGAGGAATCACTATTTGAAAGACTGTTTGATTTTGATGAAGAGTATGTGTAAGCTAAAAACAACAAAAAGTAATAAAAGTATTAATAACAATAATAAGTAGACTGTAGATGTTTATACATTCGTGGCAATTTCAAATGTGATAAAATGCACTAGAATGTGCATACATACAAAAAATCATGCAATATCGAAAATAAAATACATTTTACAATATTTAGAAAATAAAAAACAGTACAATTATTTATAGTACATTATAGTTTCTTCATTAATAATTAAAACATTTTGTTTCACTATTTTACTGAAAATATCACGTAGTTTTTTGGATAAATTCACGTCGAATAAAAAAAGTATCTTTTATTTTCGAATAATTTCACGTCGAATAAGAAAATTATTCGTCGTTTTCGGATAAATTCACTTCGAATAAAAAAATGATCTTTCATTTTCAAATAATTTCACGTCATAAGTCTCATTTTGAAATTTCGCGCATTTATACTAGAACCAATCACCACGGCGGCCCCGAAAACCACGTGGCCCGCAGAGGTCCCCGCTCCCCTGAAGCTGCGTCCCCCCCGGCAGCTAACGCACCATGCCCTTATTCCTATATCCATGGTGCCGACGCATTAATAAGCAATGGCACCAGTGTCAGTTCCGTCGTTGAAACAGGAAAAGGCAGCTTAAGAAGAAGCGAAGCGCAGGAAACAAAGTCCTTTTCTTGAAAAGATTATTCTGCTGTTTTATCTGAAGCGTATTTCAGAGTTCTCCCTCGGCTATCAAAGACAGCTTTCCTCCCCTGGCTAATGCGCTCGACAGTCCCATTGTTCACGGAAAATAGTCGGATTTCTCCGGAAAATCGCGCGTTCGGGAGGATCCGATAAAGACAGTGGCATTTCGAAAATCCTTTTACCTTCTTCCAGGGTCGGGGTCCCTCGCGGAGCGATAGTGGCTAACTCGTGAAGTTTTCTCATTTTCCCGGGGAAAACAGGGCACTCGTCCTTGGCCAGATCCGTCGCATCGTCTTCCAGGAACCGCCTTTGTTCCCGTTACTCCCGTTGCTCTTTCTGCGCTCTAACGCAATTTTCGGGAACATCGATGCATCGAATTACGAATCCCTCTTTCGTTATTCCTACCAGGGGGGTTTGGTTGCTTTAACCTCGATACCTTTTTCGTGTCTTCGTTAATTCCACCACTGCCGCAAGGACGGCAGAGACGTTCTGGTGAATCTTGATAGTGTCCTCAGAGAGTTTGCGAAAACTTCGTCAAAGTTCTGCGAAATTTTAGTAACACGTTGACGGGGAGATATCTTAAAATTTTTTTTTTTTACAAATCAAAAACCAAATAGTGAGAATCATCCGAAATTTATAAAAAAAACTGACATTTTGAGAACAAAGTTTTTGGAAACTACTTGAGAAAGTATAATTCAGCGATTGTTGAATATTGTAATCAGTGCAGGGAAAATGGATAAGGTACAGTAGAACCTCGATTATCCGACTTAATATTTCTAATAAAAAAAGGGCAAATAATTAGTTCAAAATGATTGCAGCGTGGGTCAAGTTTTACTCCAAGTAAAAATGAATTCAAGAATTGAATAATTAGAACCCTGGCCAACCAAAATTGAAGATAATTGGGATTCGGATAATTGAGGTTCTACTGCGATATGAACAATCTGTTTCTTTCGCGATGTAGAAAATATGAACTGAATTGTTATGTTGATCCGATGAAAACTAAGAAAAGTTCTTTATTGATAACAGAAGCTAAATAATGAACCGTCAACTTTACGTAAATAGATAATCTTTTAACTTCTGAAAAATTTAGTCTTGCATTACTATAATTTCCAAAGTAAAAGGAGTTTGAAGTGATGGATGATCGAAGAGATGTGAATATTACTACCAAATAAAAATGTCGTCTTCATAGGAAAACCATTTATCTGTGAGACAATTGTAGTTTCCCTTTCAAAACGTGTTTCATCAATCGCACTTCTTCCCTGCAATTTCCTTCGCTACAATGGAATTATGTTGCCGTTATACATTCTGATAATCGATATTCTTCTTCTGCAAACTGAGAAAAAAGAAAGCGAAAGATCCTTCGCATAATTACACGAGGTGAGAAAATAATTTTCCAAGTTAGGTGGCAGACGCCGGTAGGACAGGCAGTTTTTAAGCGAACCGCGTAATTCGATTTCCTCTTTGACGACGTTGTTCAGCGAGGAACACGTCGACGCTGACATTGTGTGTTTGCCCGTGCTGTCAGCCGTTCCACCGACACTCACGGATAATATTGACCGTCTAAGGCGCAACACGATGCAATTAAGCTGGAAGTTAATTGATCGCGGCACCCCGAATTCTCTGTTTAACCGGTGCGCATATGAACGGTGGTCAGACGGAGAGCGTGTCGCGGCGATTGCCACCATGGGGTGAACACAAATTGGAACAGGTCCATGAATGTTTTTTTCCAAATCGTGCATAGAAACGTTTCGGCGCGAAACGCTCGGGACAAACATCGCGATTTCGCGGTCTATACACAGTAATACAAGCATGTAATCGGATTGCCGAGCGTGTCGGCCTTTGTTTTAAATTATCGTGCATTGGATTCTATTTTTGTAGGAATGTATTGTAGGAATTGTTGCACAACAATGTGGAGGAGTGGTTGAATCATTTTCTCCTTGCAAAATTTCAATGGTCTACTGCATCGTTCTGGTTGAATACTTTTTTATGCTGCTCCAGAATGGAAAGGTGGTGGAGAAATTATTTATACTTCATAAAAGCGGCTCTGTTTAACCCTTTCACTAGGGATATATATATATACTCATTCTTGGAAAATAATTAATCGCTGGCTAAAAACGTATATGGCGTAAAAAATCAGAAATTTATTTCTAAACACCCGTTATAGAAGCTGATTATCTCTTGTATTTATTATCTTATTATTTCCATTGCAATACTCGATATAAAGTGGTGCAGCATAGAAAGTTTCAAAATATTCTACGAACACAAAGGTTCGAAAATTGCTTTAAATATCATAGCAATGGTAGTAACATTATTTTAAGGTTGCGGAAAATTGCAGTCAAAGTTTCAAAATGCCCGGAGAGATCAGAGCAAATATTCTATGAAAATTCCACGCAAGAAATATACTGGGAAAACTTCCTCATCCATATTTATTCTACTGTTCTCGTTTTCATATTCAAGGTTTCCCAGCAAAATCAGTCTGTACGTTTTCCGTCCCAGCTGCGCATTGCACGAGGGCTGCAAAAAAATACTTTCTGCGTCGTGACTAAAGTAACGATAGAACCGCAGTATTTCGTTCGTCCCAGTTTTCATCGAGGCCGAATTGCGACGTCTTCTAAATGCTCGTCGAAATTGGACGCTGAGAATCTACAACAACGCCGAGGAAATTACGCGTTATCAAATCCAAGCACTTCTTGACGAAACTGTTATTTGTCTCGTGCCACTTTCCTCTTGTTTCTCTAAAATTCCAGGACTCGGAAAAACCCCTATTTTCCTTGACAGCTGACCTTGAAGGAAAGTTTCAGCTGTAAATGACCATGTCGAGCACGTGTCGCGAAAATGGTGGCACGTTCTGTTCAGCTACGTGTCCTTCAAAGCCACCGAGAACTTTTTCACGACTGGACTTCACAAAGTCCTAAACTGTTCATTACCTTAGACTCTTTCGATGAAGTTACTGTTCATGTTTCTCTTTTTCGGAATATCTGCGGATTTTCCATCGTAATCCGAGGTTTCTGCGAAGAGACCACAATCTTGGCGATCGCCCTTGAGGCGAGCTTTAGTATCATGTGTGACACGTATCGAGAAAATGATCCTAGTTTCCACTCGACTACGTGTTCTCTAGAGCCAATGGGAGCACCGCACGAACCGATTTTGTCAAATCGCGCCGCTAGTATCGCGCGTGTTGCTCGAAGAAACGGAATAGCGAAGCAAAGACGGGAGATCGACCCTTTGCCGTTCTTTTTATTGCGCGATTCAGCGTCGGAAGTCGTAAAATAAGTGCTAGAGCGACGGATGGGAAAGGAGCATCTCACCTCGTATGAAATTCCTTTTGCGATCGTTCGACTGACGTTCCGCGCATTTTCCGCGGAGACGATGAAAGCGGGTAATCCTCGATGAAAAGGAAGGCGGGGAGCGCGCCGCGGCGCGATCGCGAGAGGTCGAATATGAAAAGAGTTTCTAATATTTGCCCAGGAGTTCTCGAAGCAGACTTCGATCTGATCGACGAGCGGCTTATTCTTAGCCGAGGTATAGTCGTCGTTACCCTGTGCGACGCTCTATTTCTCCGATACTTGAGGGGAAAGAGTGACCATTCTGTTCTGGGCAAACAGCGTTATCGGGAATATCGTTTGTAGAAACCGGCACGGGTTATTCCTCGAGGGATCGCTCGCAATGGACGATGGATTGGCTAACAACCGCGAAAAATGGAATAATGGTTCTTAGAGGTTCGGTCACTGTTCCAGCAGGAAACGAACAGTAGAACAAGCACGAGAAAGACGCTCCGCGGGGAGGGATGCCGCTCTGTCTGTATTTTAGATACAGCATTAATAGAAAATCGGAAAATCGTTGTTTATTTCTTGAACGCTGTGTGTTTAGTTATTTTAAACGTATGGATAACCAGTTTCTTGCGATGTATTCTACGACTTTGTGGTTTTTTGAGATAAGTCTGTTTTACCTTGCCTTCAGGATTATAATGTCGTCTCTATGTTTACTATCATAGTAATATAAAACTTATAGTTTTTCATATTGTGTCTTTTGTAACACTTTAAGACGAATCTGTAGAATAAATCTTTAAAGCAATATATTATATTTGACATAGCACTAGGAAATAGGAAAACGTGGCATATCTCCCAGACATTTAGGATAGATGCCACAATATTTCAGAAGTTTAGTCGATCGAAATGATTTTCTCAATAATCATAAAATATAAAAGCAACTGCGTTGAGTATTGGGGAAATTTTTATACAACCAAATCAAAGGCTGATTGGATTGTCTGCCTGGAATGCTAAAAGCGGCTTCATGTACATGATACTAAATGTACATGATACTAAATGTAATGATTGTGGAAAGGAAAACGATAGTTAAATGTAGAAAAGTAGAAGTGAATTATATTCAACCTACTTCTCCTTGTAAAATTTTAGTGTGCTTTGTAATTTCAAGACATTAAAGTATTTGACTTTATTTTATTTTTACTTATCTATTAAATACAAAGTTTAATCAAATAAGTTTAGTTTGAAAATTAAACATTCTTCTAACGAGAAATATCAGGGAATTATGACTATCTAGACTGCGGATTTTATAGATTTATGGCAATACTAAGTATGCAAAGAATTTATGATACAATTAACAAATGCCAAAATATACAAAATATAAAAATATAATTAAAGTTAGAGTACTTAAAAATCCACAGAGTATTACTATTTTCATAATTTTCATAATTTATGACTCGTCGATTTTGATCCGCTTTTGGTATAATATAGTACTAGAAAAAATATTTAATACGTATTTTTTACATCGACTATAAATCATTCTGAAGGGTTTTAAAAGCGCAGCCCAGAGTTGGGGGTAGATACCCATTTTCTGCTACATCTTGAAACCTATTATTCCTAGAAAAAAGTTAAAATATGAATCTTGTTGTGTGATTGATTTTTTCACAAAATGATAAAATAAGTTTTCCACCCCAATTTCGAGGAATTCCTTTATCTCCTTCAGAGTAAATTATAATCGGTTTGAAAAAATACGTGTTAAATATTTTTTCGAGCACTATAATATACCAAAAACATTACAGTTCTCACTGCTGAAGCTTTCTGGTGTAAGCCGTGTCTATGAGGAAATGTTTTCCCAACGTTTCGCTAGCATTGCAGCTGGCTTCTTCAGGGGATCGATGGACACGGCTTACATCCGAAAGCTTCAACAGTGAGAACTGTATGACGCCGGGCCGTGAAAGCCTCAAATCTCTGATTACCAAAAACATTAGTATTGACGATTCGTAAAAATCGTGTCCCCCTTGTGAGTTTAAATCGTCTGCAATCCTCATGTAAGAGTTCTTTTACGGAATCATTAAAGAAAAGAAAGGAGTTATTGCACCTTTTACGGAGCCCTCAAATTAGAGTTTTTCAGGATATACATAGATATTTCATAAAAGTACATTCCATAAAAGTACACTATTTATTGTTACTTAGATATAAATGCGACATTTTTGCACTGTTACTTAGGTTGCTCAAAAAACCGCGCTTATAATATCAGGTTCAGTATTAGAATAAGAAATTTAATGAATAAAAGAGTCTAAAGTGAAAAAGTTTTCTATAAAAAAGCTCAATAAAAAAAGTATTTCAGGTATCGTGCAAATGCAGTGTCTTTAACACATGAATATCTAGTTAACTCTCCATAATAGGGACACCATCCGTAATTGGGAGTTATCCTATGTTTGATTAACAATACCTATTCTTACAATTATGTTTCATTATGAAATTTAGACGCAGTGTCAATTTCACTGCGGCATCTCTTCCCCAGTTACCCTATTAAGAAATATCGCCTCGCGTTCCGTGCACCGTTAGTTCTTTCTGTCACCGTGAAGGCATCGCGACGCTCCGGGAGATCCTTCGACACCGAAAGGTCAGAGGGTGGGACATTCGATTCCTTCGGAAAATGGAAAGACGTGCGTGGCAATGCTAACGGACGCGTATAATTACGAGAAACGGGGGAGAGAAATTTTCCCTTCGGCCCGGGAAAATAAATCTAGCAGAGACGAATTCGATAAAAATTTGTAGATTTTTCCGACGAGTTCGTGAATTGACTGCCGTCCGATGGATTTTGCCGTAAACGAAGTTTTTTCGATTTCCGATTTGTCAGCCGAGCGAGATGGGATTGGCAGGCCTGAAACGAATTAATAAAAATTGACGCGTCGGTCTTGCAGCTCGTAGAATATTGCGCTTTCGCTCCGTGCACGGTGGACAGAGCAAATTTAATACAGTAGAACTTCCATCATCCATGCCGGTAGATAGATGCGCCTGGTAGATCGCTAGCTTTGATGGTTCGTTCTATAGTTTAGGTGAAACTGCACGAACCTCTCTATGAAAGTCTTTTTAATCGTTTTATTTTAATCTAAGGATCGCTACGTTACAAAGCGAAAAGTATTAATAATAATAGTCGAAGGATTACACGGTATTCCACGATTATTATCCCGTGATTATCATAGTCATGAGGTACGCGATTTATGTATAGGTTTCAAGGTGAAAGCAACTCGAACCGCTGCCTTATAAATTTTCTCAGCTTGCGCGAGCATTGCAAACGAAAGCAACGGTAATTTCCCCTTCGTTTTTCCTTCGATATTCTAAATAAATATTATCGTAACGCAAGCGAAGCCAATCAATACCTCTATTTCATCCGAACAGCCTTCATTCTTTCTCAAATTCATGAGCTAAATTAATCACAGTGCTAATATTTCGCCACAGTTTTTCCTCGAACGATATCTCAATCGCTTACGCAACGACTACTCCAATTCCCAGTCGTTGAAGAACTACTTTATCGGTTCATTTGTAAAAGCTAAGCCATCGAAGACGAGAACTTTTCCGCCATTATTAGATCCAGCTGGCACGGCTCTTCAGCCGTCTAGAACATCATTATCACCGACGAATGTGCGGTCGCTGTTCCTTCAGACGAAACGCGATCACGGTCCAAAACGTCGCGTCCAGATTGCAGAACACATATCGTCGGGACAAAAACGTCGCGCGAATCCGTGGCCCATTTGATCGCGTTTATGACAATAAATCGGCAATAACGCGGCGACGCGGAGTGCGAGCGACGCAATAAACGCGCCCGTCCGCGTCCGTTCCTCCGCCCTTCGTTTCACCGACGAAAAACGGTCTCCCCTGTGTTCGATTCACCACCATGCTTCGTGTCTCCACGGGGACACGATAAATCGTCGCTTTATTTTCGTGGCTCAAGGATTACCGTCAGCTCCGTAAATCTCTACTACGCTACGGCAGCCGTCGTGAATAGTCGAGCTTCGAACACCCTTTGACCCTTTCAGCACTAACTTTGAGTCTAACCTCGGAATTCTAATAGAGTATACAACTGTAGCGGCAATGCGTTACAGAGTTCCAGGATTCCTTAGTGTACTCCTCAAAAGGGAGTTAAAATGAGAGATTACGTACTATTTGTAGGATTGGTGTAGGATTGGGTAGTGAGAATCCAAGAGAGTCGAACCAGGTTTTACTTGAGAGTTCATTAAATTTGGTGTATGAGATGCATTGAGTTTACATTTATGTAATTGTAAATGCCTTGTTATTGAACTATAAATTGAAGGTTATATAATTTGAATAAGTTAGTACTTAAATGTAAGCGCGACATTAAATTTTATAATAACTGAGATGATAAATTTGATACTAACTTTGATAATAAATTTGATAATAACTGATTTCTCCTTAAAGTACTTAAAGTAGGGCTCTCACTGTTACTCAAATATATGAGTATCGGAATTCGAATACTCGGATTTATATATTTCATTTATTTATGGATCAAAGCCCTTTAGTTTACAATAATAATGCAACAGTTTAATGGATTAGTGATCATCAGATAGTAAGATTTGACAAAACTGTTGCTTCAAAGTGGCGAATGATGAGAAAAAGTTTAGTTTTTGACGGATACCCGCTTAATTTAGATCTGAGTACTTAACCAACTTACTCAGTCTAGATCCGAGTATCCGAATGTATCCATTTACTCGAATACTCAATCACACAATTCAGTTTCGAGTATTCGAATAATCGCTGAATTCATTCTATCAAGATATTTACGCGAAACGCTGATTATAAACTTTACTCATATACAATTTTGAAAACGGAGTTCGGATTATGTTGAGTATTTCGGGTGTTCGGATACCCAAGTAGTAGATTTCCGTAGGCAGATTCGTGTTACCACGTGCCCCCCTACGTCCGAGACACTTTTCCCTCGACTGAGACATCCCAAAGGATGGATTGTCCCATCGGTGCCGATTCCACTGCCGATCACGTGCTTCTATCGATAGAAGCAGAGGTGATCGCCTCATCAGAGATGAGGAGCGTGTAATCGAAGAAAGAAAAGTAAGAAATGATCGCTTGACAGGTGTACATCGAGCGGTACAATCTTAAATCTCTATTAAACTAAACTTAAAGTAAACTTAAATTAACTTACACTAAATCCCACGATGGTCCAAGTGTCTTCATTCGATGTGTCTTCTTTTTATATTTGTTAGTAGTTAGTGCCTCTAGGGAAAAATCAAATTGATTAGCAGATTAGTGGAGACTACCTAAATAGAGGTTCTAAAGGATCAGACCAGAGGCAGAGAGCAGGGAGAAACTATAAAGGATCACACGAGTAATCATACTTCTTCGGAGACACCGCAAAAAGAATCACAGGGGCGATTCAACCCCTTAAAAGATAACGTAGAGACAATCGCAGGGACGATGCAATCTCTTCGAAGACAACTTAGAATGAATCACAGGGGTGACTTAATTCCTTCTAGGATAACGTAGAAAGAATCGCAGGGGCGATTCAACTTCTTCAAAGACAACGTACATAAAAAAAAATCATAGAGACGATTCAACTCTTTCGAAGATAACGTAAAAAGAATCGCTGAGACAATTCAATCCCCTCGAAGATAATGTAGAAATTCAACCACTTCGATGAAACCTGTAAAAAATAGTTAGTAAATTAAAGAAATTTAAAAGCTCACATCGAATCTCTTTCAATGTCCATTGGATGGCCAAAGGGTTGTCCCGATGTTCCGATGAAGAACCCCAAGGTCAGCTAAGTCGATCCAGTCTCAGCACCGTTGGAAATCCACTCTTGGTCATTTGTGTCCAGGATATCTCTCCAGTGGTCGCCCGTGTCCACCACAGGTCCCTCTGCCATCCCGAAGACCCTGGGAGTCCTGTAAAGGCGATCCGCTCCTGGCGGCGGATCGCCGCAGACTGAGGGATCCATCGACCTCCTGGGGTGTTTATACGTCCGAGATCGATCGTTGATCGAACATTGGCGGTTGATTTAAATGTTGAGATTGAGGCTTACTGAAAAATTAACAGTTTTCATAAAATAATGGTAACATTATTAATATTGTTAATAACAATTTTCCCCAACATTATGAATATTGTTAATAACAATTTTCCCCAACATTATTAATATTGTTAATAACAATTTACCCCAACACTATCAATATTGTTAATAACAATTTCTCCCAACATTATTAATATTGTTAATAATAATTTCGCCCATCTTTTTATACAAATTGTTTATAACGGTCTTAATTAAATAATGAAATGTAATAATAGTTGCGGAATCTTTACTTTCGAATAAGTTTCCTCTCCCAAAGAATGAATCTCATTCCTAGTTCAGTAACCAATCGTTGTTAGTCTTTAACTTTCATACTTTATATCAAACACCTGCACTAACTGCAAAATATCCACACTGAAGCAACAACAAGAAACTATGTTTCACCTTTTGTTTGTGCATGTTTCAAAGGGGTTCAACAAACACCAACTTCTGGGAACATTTTGTCCACAGTGAAACTATATGTATAATCCGAGGAATATTTGGGTTTTGCCGCGGTTTCAAAGCTATATTTATTTTTAGTAATCAATTCTACTCTTGTGAGTACTGAGCTTACATTAAGTTTAAAATTATGAAACGCATAAATATTTGTATCTTCTGTATTCTACGTTCTATCTTCCGTATACTAATTAAATCGATAGCGTTGTGAACTGTGCGATAAAACGTGTTCAGACTGTAAGAACATGTGTTTCTATTGCGATTCGTTGCGGGATTTCGTACTTTCTTTTTGCTTTTACCGTTCCAATCAGAAACAAACAATAACTGGTAACTTCTGTTACAGAAATCTAGAAAAACATTCGACATCAATAAAAATGGTTTTTCACAAACACAAACAGTTTTTCAACAAAAATAGAACACTAACAAATAATTTCTCTTTGTTATTTCAGTGAATGCGTCACGTAATGTTTCATGATCAATTCCGTATATTAATCGTTCCTCCTTTCATTTCATGTAAGTATCTTTTACTCTTGAGGACCGAAATTCAATTCCTCGCCAAGTAGTGTAGGTGGCTGTTCGCATAGGAACCAATCAGCCCAGTTTCTCTTGCAAGTTTTTTTCCGTAATCGTATGAGCCACTTTTTCTATATTTTCTCATTCAATAAATGACGATCGATGCTGATCGAATAATAGAAATTATGGTCGGACGGCTTTTACCATAGTGAAATCGAATCGAAGGAGCATGACTCGCGAGAGGGGGTGGCTAAAAGCATTTCTAAGCAGCTCGGAATGTGTTCGATTATTCAGGGAACGCGCGATTCTACGGTGCATCGAGATCGAATCGGTTTTGGGGAGGATCCAGGGGAGGTGTGATTGCAAGCATCAGGTAATTTCATGTTTACACCAAAAGCTGGAAATTTCTTCATTATATTACAGTCAGTTCTTCGTTCTTTAGATACTGACAAAATAATCGTCACATAGGGAATTTGAAACTCTCCAAATTTTACACTTTCGTCGAATTTTTCCAACTTCAGAAATTTCTCTCCTCTGGGAGCTTCTCCCAATTCAAGAACTTGTTCGATTTTATAAAGTTTTTCAATTCTTTCAAACTATCTGAAAGCATTGCCGGCTACGTGATGACTAGACTACGAATGTTTATACAAATGCATATTTTTATAGGAAATAGGTAAAGTTATGGGACCTGAACAGAAATTTGTTTTGTCACTAGGAGATTCTAAAAATATATTTTTTATTTTGCACTTTTTGCATAATGCATATGTTTTGCATATTTCTCTTTAAAGCATATGCAATAATATATTGCATATGCATATCTCATGCTCACATGAATCGTCTTTCTTGTTAAATTGATTTAATCTATTAATAAGCACTCGTATAATAACTGAATAGCGTCTATAAAAGTTATACGTCAATATAATACTAAAGACGCCGCAACAAGTTATGTTCTTACGAACCTGTATTGCTTACTGAACGCCATATGTAGTTGGTGGTATTTAGAATTCGAACAGTTCAGTTTGATAATCGAAGTGATAAGGCGAATTTTGTGAGAGTGCGTTCCAATATTATTAACATACCGAAAGTTCGGAAAAGTAGGATTTCACTGACGAAAAGTTGGATCAAAGGCGATCCTAATTTCATTATTGACGAAAATAATGTAAGTAGTCCATTTCATTATTCAGGAAACAAATTTATGATTTCCTTTAATTTTTCTTTTTCTATTATGATGAATACGTTTGGAAATTTGTCTTTTGTTTCCTTTTCTATTATTTAATTAACTTCGTTATATATAATTATAATTTAATTTTAATAATCTCTTTATATTTGTTAATTCGTCCGCTAATGTACTGCTACTAATTCCTTGTACACTAATGGGAATTCCCTCCCGTAAATAAATAAATAAATAAACAAATACATAAATTTACTGTAAAATGTGCAATAAAAGTGTAAATAAATCAATTATAAAATATCCTCGGTAATTGTGGGGAAAAGATTAAAAGGAAAATAAGAGCTACTTTAGAAAAAATGTAGGTTTCAAAGAGTTGAGAAAAATTGTACGTATTTTATGCGGTGAATTTGTACAGGAACCAATATTTACACCACAACATAGTATAAGTAAAAATATGCACCGATAACATCGTGCGATTGGAGCGGTAATTTTCGGCGTACAAATTAATTTTAACTGACAAACATCATTAAATTTAGAAAAAATAATTGTAATTTACTGTAATTCGAAATACAATACACCAGCATAACTGTGAAATGTCTGTTAATACTTAATATTGTACCTAACACTTAATTTAATATCGGAAAAATTTGCATATTTTTCGTGCATAAGTATCATATACTTTTCGCATATTTATCGTGCATAAACATCCGCATTCTAGTGATGACCTTACAAAAATCTATAGCTTCGAAAATCTACTAAATTTCGAAAACGTACCCATTTATAGAAACTTTTAAATTTCGGCCACCTTCGCGCTTGAAAAATTCAACGTTGATGAAATTTCCCTTTCACTGATCGCATCGAAAAGACAACTGTTTTCCAGCCGCTCTTTAATCAACCGTCCACACATTCAGTTCAGCGGAAAACGATCGTCGTTTCCAATCTCCATTTTCCTCGCCAGTGATTCACGGCAAACGAGCTATCCGCACGCGGGACATTCGTCAACACACAACCTTTGCTCATAAAGTAGCCAGAAACTCGAGAGACGGACGGAGGATGGACCAGTATTTCCCTCGCGTGAAAATCTAAATGAAAAGCCTCGAGCGTGATGTATGAATCGCGTTCCGTCGCACCATAAACTCTCATCGAAAAACAAATTCGTCCGGTTTTCCGTTCCGTCGCCCCCAGAGGAAATGGAAACGACTGGACATAGGCATGGAAATTTAAATGTCGCGGACGCAACATGCAAACCCAGCTTCGCCGCCCAGAGTCCTTGCGTTTCCATCAGCTTAATTAAGCTGGCTAACGGGAAGCGGAATTGCGGCACAATTCCGCGGAGTCGTTGCGTCGTCGGTGACATAGACCAAACGCGAGCGACGGAGCTTCCTGAATGTCTTGGACGCTCGTGCCTTCCTTTTAACCTAATTGTCGAATTATGGATCGACTGTCACCGTATTTTCACGCCAGTCGAACTACTTGCTGCTCCTCGTTACAGGTTTCATTCCAATTATGTTTTATGTAGAAGGTTTTTCCTTAAAAAATGGACTTTGGATGATCCTCTCTGTATGAATTTTCTTTGCTATTCTTTAAAATATTTCATTGTATATTTCTTACACTCTGTATATTTCTTAGCATATAGAGTAGTGGTTAAAGAAATTGCGCCACGTCAAAAATAAATATTCTGTGAAATACTTTGTGAAACATTTCGTGCGGGAGCGAATTTCGAGAGTTGATGTCCCTAGGCTAATAAGCGTCTGTCACCCTTTTCTAATTTATTCACATATTAACCCTGAGAATGCGGTATGTAACATAACAGCCACAGTGGCAACCAAACGCTGGGTTAATTTTGACCCGACATTTGCTGATCAAGGGTTAAGAGTAGGGGAAATGTGTACAAAACGATCCCTTGAGGTAAAATCATCCCTTGTTATCCTGTAGCTATTAGTGACGCTATCTTTTCACACCGGTCTGTAACGGTTCTCTTCGCATGGCATTAGGTGTTGTTTGAAATGCTGTGCGAGTATTAGCATTGTGTGCGTATAAAAAAAAAACATGTTTAACACTGCTACGTTACATCTAACGAGGAGAACACCCCAAGTGTAACGCTCATATTTTAATGAGCTTTCGCTGGTTTGTAGAACTCATCAAGCCGAGAACGCCAATACCCCTTTTGGGTACAAATGGCCAATAGTTTATAAGATATTAATAATTAAAGTCTCATAGTGATGCTTAAATTGATAAGTAGAATACGCTCGGTCGTTAGCCGCTTTGGTAAAAGTTTAGCTTAACTACTGCAAACAATGCTTATTATTAATTTTAAACAAGCTAGTATGACTAGTTTTAAAGAAATTAGTGTAATCAATTGTAAAATACCAGTAAAATCAATGTATAGAAGTTAGTATAAATATTGTGCGAAAATTGGTATGTTAAACATGTAAGAAACGCAAAGATGTAATGAAAAAAAAAATCCACCCAGCGGGGATTTGAACTCGCGCACTCGCTGCAAAATATATTCTAAAGCTGAGCTTTAACCGACTGCGCTAAAGCGGCTAACAACCGAGCGTATTCTACTTATCAATTTAAGCGTCACTATGAGACTTTAATTATTCGTATCTTGTAAACAATTGGCCATTTGCACCCAAAAGGGGTATTGGCGTTTTCGACTTGATGAGTTCTACAAACTAGTAAAATCTCATTAAAATATGAGCGTTATACTTGGGGTGTTCCCCTCGTAAGGTAGAGTCTTTTGGGGAAGGACAGCAAACGTTTACATTGTAGTCTTTAGCCCAACGGAACGCGGCATCGCTTTCCTTGATGTCTGGACTTTAGAAATTATTCGAACTTCACATAAACGTTCGAATAAAGATATATATACAGATGAAACATTTATTCGACGCTACGAATAAAACTCTCTTCGAATAAAAAATAGTATCTTTATTCGTCGAATAAATTCATTAATTCGTTGCTTATCGAACAAAGATAGTTAGTGTTATCTTTCACTTAATCACGAATAAAGTTTTTTATCTATTATACGAACATTAAAATTGTTATTTAGATAAAATTTTGCCCATCTCTGGGTCAGATATGACAGACACTCCGCTTTCACTACCATAGCGACTCACAGCTAACTTGCCTTGCAGTTGAATTAATGACACCAAGTGAAATTATTGTAATTTTTGTTCAAAGTTTGATTGAAGACGTAACATTAATCGCTGTATGACGTTTAACCAAATTTTAAAGAAAATTGTTGTTTCGCATGGTGTCATTAATTCGACTTCGAGGTAACTTTCCTTTGAGAAGCTACGCCATTGATAGCGGCGTGTCTGACCTAGCTAGCGCGCGTCGACAGTAGAAAAGGCCCTCGCGTTAGACAGGGTTTTCCACTTATTTGCGGCAATTAATAACTCGCTAACGAAGTCTAAAATGTAATTTTTTCGTTCTTGATTTTCGCGTTATTTTGGTATTTAGAATCACCTTTTAAAATTTCTGGTATCAGTTGTCGAACACCCTTATAAAAGAAATGTGTTATCAGAGATTGGTGCAATTTTATTGACCATTACTGTGGTACTGATTATTGACTTCTGGATGGGTACGTGGGAACAAAATGAATCCTCTGCCCAGTAGCCTGTAAAATATCCAGGGTTCTGAGAAACGAGCTTCGGAGGGCTCCGTGCCCATTTCATTTTATCGTCCTACACAGAAAAGGCGCTATTTATCAAAAAGGAAAGAAAAAGCGGAGGCAATTGTTAAGGAGTCGCGTAATGGTAGCTCAAAACTCTCCCGTTCCGCGATTTACCCAGCTTTTTTCTTTTATTGTTTCGCCGATGGCGTGGGTCTTCTTTCTACTGAGACTCGCGGAACATTATAAAGAGAATTGAATAACCGGGGACGGTGGCAGTGCTCAGAGGGTTGGCAAGAGGAAAAATACGAGCCAGAGCCTGCGGCGATAGCGTTTTGACGTTGTAGGCTGCGCGTCCACCATTTCCGAGAAGCTTTAGAGCCGACGGCGCTTGCAAAGCCGCGCGATCGAACAGTATACTGTATGGTTGCGTTGAATTATTCATTTGTACGTCTGCGAGACGAAGTTCTGCGGTCAGCGGAGGGGTTCGGGGGAGAAAAAAAGCCCGCCTCCGCAGGGACCGCCCCCTGGAATTGTCCCTGTTGCTTTGCATATCCGCGGGCATAAATTTTTCCGTCCGTGTCATCTAATTTCCGCCTACGCCGATCCCCAAAACGTGGACGTTCGATTGAATCCTTGCTGGTCGCGGAGGCTACGTGTTGCTTTGCTAGTTGTTTTGAAGAATAGCGATAATCGCATTTAGAGGCGCAACCGTGTAAATTAGAAATAGAAGTGGGATTAAGGTTGCAGCTGTGAATAAAAAGAATTGGTGGAAAGTTGCGAAACGAAATTAGTTTCTCCGCGGGAAACAAACTACATGCACCAATTTTTTCTTAAAGGTTTTAAATACTAAGGAATGAGGGCAATATTTCATTTAATTAACTGTATGATTAGCAGTCATGCTGCGTGAGGAAGTTTAAGGATCTTCTGATTAGCTTTTCAGACCTAATCATAAAGCTGATTCAGTACACAGAAGTTCCGAGCTTTGATAATCTCCGCAGCGAGGATTCAACCTCAATGGATATATCGTCGTTATAAATCACTCAAGTTTGCATCAGTTTCCTCGGGATATTCCTTCAGCCCAAA
Organism: Perdita meconis; assembly: GCA_030770465.2. Lineage (NCBI taxonomy): Eukaryota > Metazoa > Arthropoda > Insecta > Hymenoptera > Andrenidae > Perdita > Perdita meconis. Next base: position 8,329,367 of record JASKOS020000004.1, read on the forward strand.
ATACAGCTTGGTGCACGTCCGCACGAATTCACGCGAACCTCGTTAGGCTTTTCAGTTGTTTGAGGAAAGCGTGCTCGTCGGGACAACGCTTCAAAGCTACAGGTACAAGGACTAATTACGCTTGTTAGTTCCTCGCGTGGCAACCAGCTACACGTCTGCAGCAGGGTGTCAAGGTTGCCGCGCGCGTTTTTCTCCTCTTCTGGAATTCGAATCTTCTTTTTCCATTCTCGACTCTTCAGCGTCACTTCCAGTTCCATAAAATAATGAGTTTCCTAGATCCACGTTAATACTATCTGCTGCGCGCGCGTATTTAATGCCACATTTCATTTATCATAAATATTAACAAAGCATACTCGAGCGCGATAGAATTAATGTAACGTGTCATTCGAGACTGAAAAACAGGTGAACGTGAGCAGAGAATTTCGCAGAACCAAGTAAGAAAAGACCAAGGAAGAAACTAGAGAAGAAGGAGGTACAAAAGAAAAGAAAATGCCAGAGAAATATATAAGGCAAACCCAGAGAAAATAAGGAGAACTGAAGCAGTTCCTGGAAATTTGTGGATAACGTTTATACATGGATTTTATGAAGTAAATTCATTTTATAAAGAAACAGGTTGACTTTCCATGACACATTTCTGTATAACTGCTCCATCAACTTAATGCATATTGTAATCCTTTTAATTTAATGGAGATAAAATTACAAACGCAGTAAATTCCGTTAATTAATTCTACGTACATCATATCTCTAAGGGAAGGAAAGGGACTGGACACTTACCTACGTAGCAGTGCATACATAACAGTCAAGCCATTAGATGACTCATTGCACTGTACATTTTGTTAATACCATCGCGATACTCATCGGGGTGACGATTCCCAGCGGTCCACGAACAAGGTGAAAAGGACAATCTCTTAATTAATCTCGTAATTAAGTTTCATTGATATTGCATCGGCGGCGGTGGCGTGCAAAAACGAGTAGGAACATTAGCGTGGATTAGTGAGGAAGAGAGAGAGAGGGCTTGCTTCATAACAGGTTGGACCCGGTGGTGCTGGCAGTTGGTCTGTAAGGGACCGTTTCCATTGGAGCGCCGAGCCGAGCGCTGAGACAGGCATGCCTGTTTTCTACATCTGCGTGTATTCTCGCTATGTAAAAGTATAGAGTCGATCCAAGACTTGGTCGGCGTTCAGCGGAGACGACTGGGGATGCACTCCCCAAACCTGTAGGGCTTTAATGATATAAGTGTAACATTTTACAACCTTGTGGGTATCACTCGGTGCGATTGCTACCTAAGGGATAGCGGCTAGGGGTGGGCGGGTAGCAGAAAATTTCGGGAACCTGAGTCTCGGTTCATGACTCGTGTCGGATCGGGTCGGAACCAGAATGTTTATGATACCCGCGTACCCAAAAATTTCGGGTACCTGAAGTCGAAGTCGGTTTGATTTTATATACCTATTTATATCTGATTTTTTGCCACTGACAATAACAGCAATATTGTAAATACAATTCAATCCAATAAAGAATAAAGAAAGAGTAAAATCTGATTAAAAAATCATCTAACCCGCGTCATAAAATTCAGATTCCCGACCCAACCCGAGCACTACCCGACACGATTTCGACTTCGGGTACCCGAAATTTCCAGGTACCCGAGTATCACCAATTTTCGTGTCCCGACTCGAACCCGCGGAAAATACCCGACCCAAATTCGAAATGTCGGGTACCAGCCCACTTCTAGTAGCGGCGCAGAGTGGTGCGAGTGACGTCGACCTACTACCACACTTAATGAGGTCCTGTACGTGTACGATTTCTTTGAAGTTTTGGCGAAAAGCCGACTTGGGATGGATACAGCCTGAGTCGGGCCCCTAGCACGATTTCTAATGGGCAGGGCCCTCGAAGGCTTTGTCCTGATGTCATTTAGCTCTCTCTCTGTCGGTCTGCACTACTAGACACGTAGAGTCTAGTAGTCGTAGAGCCGTAGACAAACGCCAGAGTCGAACGTTTTTCTGTGCAGAGGACTAAAATCCGAGTCTCTGTTAGCAAAAGTTGGAGAAAATGGGCCTCTCGCACGTAGAAATGCTGGCATTACTAGGCTTTGCTTGGCTTGGTGTTTTAGTGGAAACGGCCCCTAAGAATGCGCCGACAGAGTGAGCTTCGTGTGACCGCGCGTTGCCTCTGTATGCGGCCTAAAGTGCACAGCCCACCTGTTGCTAGGCCTATATCGGCTAACGATCTCTCGCGTTTTCCACTGTCATACTCGAATACTTCGCGTTCTGCGATTAACGTCCTCGCCGAGTTTTATTTCCGACCACGGCGGACCGAATTATCCGCTTACGAACAGTTTCCGATTTCCTGAAATTATTCGCTGAACAGGAGATCGCGGGTTTCGTCAGCGAAAGGGAAAAGGATCAATTTTTCCTGTCAGGAATCATGTCGGCCTAGACTCGCGGTGATTAATGGAGGCGATTGTGGAACGTTTTAATTATCTAGTATCGATTTAATCTTGACCTAACCTTTGTTTAACCTAGATTTCATAGGAATTTGGTATGAAATTATGGAACACGATATTAGAGGTTTCCCGAATTGTCATGCAAGCAATCACTTCAACTCATTAAGGACAGACTTCGCGGTGACGCAACATTTTAAGGAAATCACTTATACTAACACTGATACTACCACTTCACTGATAAATCAGTTTGATACAAAATATATTTTCTATTTACTTGTATTTTTTTTGCATGTCCCGATTTATTTATTGAAAATAATCTAGCAATGATGTTATACAATAAGAATAAACCTTAAATATCATGTAATTATCAGAATCATGGAACAAAAACACGCGCTTCTCATTACGACATAACGGAAGCGAATATTAGCGAAAAACAAAGAGTAACCATAATTCATGGGATTATTCTCCACATTCTCTCCTACAGATGGTATAACAATAATCGAAAACATAAAATAAGGCTAAATATCATATTAATACAAAACTTTTGCAATTTTTCTGGCCTCTTCTCACTGGTTCCTCCTTTCTCTTCGCGTTTTTTGTATTTATCTTTCACGTTACCATATTTAAATAAATAAATAAATATTTCCGTATGGTATTACGATCCTCTTCGGGTTTATAATGTTTATAATTTTACGAGTGCAGTAAACCACAGAATTCATAGAATTTACAAGTTCCCGAATTGGCAAGTTTCTTCCTTCCGTTCCATTTTCACCGAAATTACACGCGAATCGAAGTGATCGAACAAGGATCGCCATTGAGGCGTGCCAACGCGTTCGGAGTTCACGGCGAAGTGGAGTCTAAATATTTATGTTTCCGTGCTTGCGCCAGTTCCGTCGCTTAAAGCGTTCGCAAATTGACGGACTTAGGATTGTCCGCCCTCTTTAAATATACACGAACCCCTTCGGGGCGAAGGCAGACGCAATATTTGCTCTCCGCCTCGCCTGCGAGGCTTCTCTTATTTCCCTGGAATTGGCGGGCTACTGAGGAAAGGAAATAAAAGTCGGACGGAAATTAAATCCACGCCGTTGGCCGTATCAAGTTCTTGCCCAGGCTCCGTCGCGATAACCCTCGAGCGGTAAACTTTCCCGGAGGAGATTCGTTTCGGAGCAAAGGTTTTCGTGTCGGGATCCGTCGCATTTTTCGGGAATTCGTCGTTGCGCGGTTGGAACAACGCGCGAGAGTCGATGCAATCGCTGGAAGTTACGACGAGATTCTGTCGGGAGTTCATCCGTCGCGGAAGAAGTCCATGAAGGAGTGGGAGGATCATTAGGCACCCTAATTGCGCTGTCGTTAGTCGAACGACGGTGCTCGAGCGTCGACTTCGAGTGGAGAAATGGGGCCACTTGCTTGTCGGAGGAGTAATTCGAAGCTTTTACAGCAGCCAGTAAGTCACCGTCGCGCGTGCTTTCTCCTTCGTACTCGTCTATCGCGCCCTGCCAATGAGAGCCTCGAACGCAAAGCACGCTTCCTTCTCGAGTTGTTGCTCGATTAAATTTGACCAGAATCTGATCGGCTCAATTTTGATAGCTCATGACGATCCCAATTTTGGTAAATATTTAGATTAGGGGGGCACTACTTTTCCCTGTGCATATACCAGGGGATCTCGTTTAGTTTTCCAGATATTTGTAAAAAAAGTTTTAGTAAAGTTTAAGTAAAATAAAACAATAGATGAGTTCCTACTTGAAGTGATATGGGAACAATTTCAAAAAGTAATTTACAAAACAGTACAAAGTTCTGTCTCTTTAATTATGTTTATGCATTTATACTTTCGGTTATTTGATATGTATTTGCGATTACTTGAATAAAAGCATCCAGTCGTTTGTTATTTCATAAATCTTATTATGTACGACGCTACGTTACAAGAAATTTGTTCGAAAGGAATCATCAGTTCTCAAGTTTCTTAATAAAAAACATCAACAACCAGGGCCGTTCCTGAGTTGTTGGCCGTCCAAAAGCAGAAGCATCACTTCTCAGTTTACTTCTGCAATTTCAACTCTTCAAATCTTTATCTTCAGCTATTAAAATATCCAATTTGAAGTCTTTGAATATCTAATTTTCAACCTTTAAATTTCTTATTCGAACCCCTAAAATCTGTAAAACTTGAAATTTTATAATATTCTACCTGAAATCTTCAAATCTCTAACTTGAAATTTCCAAATCTTCTTAAATGCAGAATCAGTCTTAGATGTACATCTTCAAGTAGAAATTCGTCTATGCTTTAAGCTTATTGTAGAAGCTCGTGTGTCGTTTTGTGTTCCTCCAAACTCTCTTTCAGAGGATAAAAATCTTTTTTCTCTACTTTTGACAGTGCTAAAATCATTGTACGAAAATGAGGAATTCGCATGATTTAAAGGTGTAATTTCAACCCTTAAAGTCGCATTACGGCACGCACAAAAAATAGTTTTGTAATAGGGATGAACTACATGCACACAGAGTTTCACAGTTTTCGAAATTTTTGAGTTCCCTAACTTCCCTTGTCAGTTAAATTTAACTGAGCTATGCTGTACCCAACTTTTCGAACGTCCTTCTTGTAGAAGTCTGAACGAATTAAGGCATTGAGTCCCGGGACGAGGGGGCATCGTCGATTTTCTAAAGCCGTGCGCCGCAGGGGTCGCGCGCGACCGATTTTCGTTCGCAGGCGTATTCGTAACGAAGTTTGGGTGAGTTATCAAGCGTCCATAACGTGAAAGGCTGGGACGGGAGGCGGTTGCCAGGGGAACCAGTCGCACGTGTCGGCTACGTGATCCCCGGGTTCGATTGTATGGAATTCCTCGTAGTCACGCGCGCAACCGTTCTTTCGTCCTTTGCACCTTGGAAAAGTTCTTCCAGGAAAAGCTCGGACCGCTGAAAGGATTATCTGCCGATCCCTGCTTCTTCGCGTGGTCCCGATAATCGGGGAAAAGTTGGGTCGAAGTCGCAGGGACTGCGGGGAACCGAAGACTAATGACGAGATTCCCATAGGAAGGCGCGCGACGTTGATCTATACTACTGGCAGTGGTAGGTGAGCATTAATGGCGCGAAAGGAGCGAGGATCTACACTGAAGATCCGCGTGTAATTAAATGCACGGCACACGCGCGGAGGACTTCATTAGTTTCGAAATTTGCGGGTTTGCCTGGAGCACGTTTCCCACCGCACTTAGGAGAACTTCCGTCCCGCGGCTCGACACAATATCGCGTATGTACAAAGCGCGGAACGCGCTTCGTTACGTTCGAAACACATTTCGAGGTTGGATCAAAGGTTTAAGGGCGGCGGAATGAGTTATTACGAATGAAATAGTGGAATTACCGTGTTGCTTCGTTTAAAATGGCAACTCTCGTGTTGCGAACTGATTCGAAATTGATCCGAGTTTGAAAGGAGTCGGGATTGAAACGAATCGGAGATGAATCTGAATTCTATTTCATTTATATTCAAACTACGATCGCGTTATGTTTCAATTGCGTTCGAATCGAGTTTCTATGGGATCTGATTTGCACCTGAATTGCATCTAAAGTGCGCGTCATGCGCGTCTTGCAAAGCGCGCGTGTATCTCTAGTACACCGTAAAGTGCATTATAAAGGTGTATCAGGCACACCTGACGTGGATTTGAAGCGCATCTAAATTCTGTCTAAGCAATATCGTGAGCTGCATTTCAGCTGCGCCCGATCAGCATTTAATTTGAAACCTGAATCTTATACGAGTTTGACATTATTTTGTGTGAAACGTGAACTGAATATACATTCTGAATAAAAATTCTATGGGTAATATTATACAGGGAAAAGAAGTTTGATTTCGCTGAGAAGTTTCTTAGACTTTTAGCTGATTCAGCGTATCGGTATTTTACGATGAAAGCGTCACTCGCTCGTATTATTACCGTCGAATCGTTAGCAGTTCACGCGAATCTGACGATCCCCATCGAGCACGGCGTTATACGCTCGTTATTGGATCGCACTATTGTCCAATGGAAATTGCAAGAGCGAAGTCATGGGGATCTGGGTCATTTATGTAGGGCAGGTAATGTCAGGGGTCGCGTGGAGGTTCCAGTTCTCGTTCCAGGCATCCAGGGTGAATTTCTACTCCTCTCGCGCGTTCGTTTTCCTGATTTCCCGAGGATCTCCGAGGACTTTTGACACTCGGAAAGATTTTCACACGTATTCGACCTACAAATATCCTTACCTCTTGCATGCGAAGCGATATCGAGTTAAAGGTCGGACAAATAGAATACTCAAAGGAACGAGATCGAAAGTTAAACTCGATACGAACTCTCTATCGTCAAAGTAATCACATTAACAGGAAAATTGAAAGTAATAATTGAAATCTAATTATATCTTGAACGTAGACAGACGATTTAATAAAAAAGGGTGAAATGTTCAAGATCCATTTGAAACAAAAGCTATGATTGATTAATAGACTGTGCACTTTACGCATTTAGAAACAGCTAATAGATGTAGAAATGAATTCTTTCCGCTTTTTGGGGGAAATAAAAATTGTATTAAAAAATATACATAGTAGTAATATTTGCCATTGTCATTAAATAAACTTTTAATTTTCCTGGTTAATCATTTTTGATTCTCTGTAGAATCAAATTACTATACAAGGTGTATGAAGAAGTTCATCGGAAGAATTAATTTCTACACCAAAGGGTTCAACTGTATACATTTTTCACGGAAAAAGAATGCTGTTTGTTGTTTAAACAGTATCATCGTTCTTTCTTATGAGCTCAAAAATTTAACAATTCCGATAATTTAATTTATATGCTCGACTGTTAAAGCAACTCAGACACTTTATTTCTAATGGTAATTACTTCTTTCCCGGAAATTTTATGTGCAAACAAAGAATTTTTGTGATAAACTAAATACACATCAAATACTTTAATTGAAATAAAAAAAAGTTATGGAAAAAAGAAGAGATTGAAAAATAAGAAAATTGATATAGCCAACGATTTAATTCAGAAGGAGAAAAAGATTCAAAGGAATTTTTAAAAAATTGCAAAAAGAGGGAAAGAGAAGAACAAAGTAGTAAAAACAGAGAATAAGAAAATTATGGTAGGAGGGAAATTAATGCGATGAGATGAGAAAGAGGAGGTGAGAGAAGAACGAACGTTTCTTAGAGATGAGGTCACGAAAGAATATTTTACATTAGCTGTACATTTTTTTCAATATTCTTAACTAAATTTAGTTTTAAGCGGTGGACTGCTAGTGCTTTCATTCTAGACAGAGGATCTAAGAGAAAAGGGGGAAGTGTTCAAGATCAATTTGGAATAAAAGCTGTGAATGATCAGTTTGATTACCAATTGCTCGTGGAACTCGATACGGTCGACAATAAAGCCTGGTCGTCCATTGTAACCTGTCTCACGGCTGATACACAGTTATAGTCTCTTCCCTTCCTGAGCGAGTGACAGCGGCTTAACAGGCGAAGGTTTCGATTTCCCTCGTCTGAAAGGATCGATACACAATTGAAACGACGGAGCTGTTTACTTCGACAGATTCAGAGGAACTTTTACTATCACTTAATTGCCAACTGTCGACGCGTTCGATTCCGCGCTTAATCGGTTCTCACGCAAACGTCACGCGTTTTCCTTCCCTGCTGGGAACGTTCTAAATATTCAGAAGCTTCCCTCTCGAGCGGCCGTGCCAGCTCTCCCGTCTTCGAGTGGATCCCCGTGTAACAGGGATGAAAAGCTCGCTCGTTGTCCGCCCGCGATTGATATTTCCTCGAGTGGTCCGTTTCGTTTCCACAGCGAGTCGAGAGCCGGCTTATTCTAGCCAGATTGCTTTTCGTGACCGGCGCGGCGGCATCGCGACGAAGTCGTATATCGAGATCCCGACAACTTTCATCGCGGCACGTGATCGCAATGATTTACACGGCCGAGGTGAACGCGAGCAGGTGTCTAAAGAGCCCCGAGGCGAAAGGCGCAGTTTCGTCGTCACGCCCGGTTGTCGTTTCCTCCCTTCGACTTATTTCGTGCGTCGCCATCCGCGTCTCCCGTGCATCGACGCCCTTAGCCCGCTGAAAAGTGGAGCAACCACTTTGTCAGTGTCACCGTGTCGCACATAACGGCGCAGCGAGATATTTATCTAGCTCCCACTCGATAAACGGCCCGAGTGGACTGCAGTTAATACCGTTCTCGTGTCCTTCCAACCTTTCTCACGTTACACGTCGTTCTTCATAACGCTTCCTGCTATGATGCGGCTACGTTGCCAGCGCGTCGTTAGGCGGGAGTGATTTCAGAGATACCGGAGCCGTTTCGAAAGCTGAACTCGGCATTTCATGAAGCAACAGCTTTCAATCTTCTCCCTAGTTTTCTCAAGATGAAGCACAGCGAAGGACAGTTAACGTGAACAGGTAGGAGTGTGCTGAATACGCACTGGAAACGAGCTAGACGGGCTTCACCTAAAATGCGAACTAACTGCACTTAAGATGCACTTCGGAGGCACTCGAGGTGGACCGGGGATTCACCTCGCATAGACTTGAAATGCACTTAAGACGCACCTGAAATATACCTGGAATGCGCTTCGAATGGAACACACTTTAGACGTACTCCAGGCGGAACTTCGACTTCGTTTTGGATACGCTTCAACTGCGTTTTGGGAGCGCTTTGAATGCATTCGGAATGCACGGATTATTTGGCTCACTGCTTGCCAGGAATTTTGCATACGGTTAGCAGATACCGAGTAACAACGTGTTGAATGCATAATGTACATTATGCAACATTTCGAAAGCAGCTCGAATTCAGAATTATGCCCTTCCCAGAGCTGTTATATATTCAGGTTCTTTTCTGAGGCCATCAAATTTAAAATTTCACTCTATTCCCAATTTCAAGCAGCAAGATTTATTCCTTCTGGAACCTTGTATCATGTAAATCCTGTTTTCTAATTTTTTGTTTCTCGAATTCACATGTAATTCAATTAAGGGGTCATATACATTTCTCAGCATTAAATAATCATGGATAGACTGTGAATGTTTATGCATTTATGACAATTTTAAGAGTGCTAAAATGTATGAAATATCGAAAATAAAATTATAATATTTAGATGTTAAAAGTATTTCTCGTTTTCTACGGCTTTGAAAATATAAATTTGTATAAGCATCTGCAGTCCAGTCATGAATGTTTGCAAGTGATTGGAGAAGAAAAAGTAAAGAGGTTTTACATAATTCTGTTTACATGATAAGTATACATACGTTAATGGAGTAAAAAGTTGAAAGACAGAACAAAAAATTATAAAAAAGTATAACTGTATTTAGTTGCGCAAAAGGCTATCGATTCTGCGATGGGCATAATAACTGATTCCCCATTCATAGGATTAACTTCATTTTTTATTCGCATATTCCAAAATATTATTTATTGGCTCACAAAAGCTTTTCGACGTAAATTGAACAATTCTTGAATTATATTGGATAATTTTATAATTCGTGAGCTGGCTATAGCTCCCGGTGTGTGACGGGACGACCAAGCTTCGTCTGTTTGTTTTTGTTCTGTTCGTTGGCACGCCGGAATTCGCATTATATGTAAGAGCATGTTATCATTTATTGTTTAATAAATAATCAAGTCTATTTAAATTTTTGCTATTATCGCAATTTTAATTTCTTTATGAAAATCTTTCGTGAGCCGAAAACTTAGAGACAAGAAAGTGTTAAAAAATCAAAAATCCTTATTTCACATCACTCGTTTGTGTAAACTCATGCCCACCGTTTGGGGTACCGTGAAAAAAAAACAATTTACGTAATAATATTTAGATGCCATATTTTAAATTGATTTAAATATTCACAATTTGATAATTCACAAACATTGACCATGTTTTAATGCCGAGAAGCTTATAGGGTGAAAACACTAAAGTCGACCACTTAAAGCTAAATTTGGATTAAGTGTATTAACAATAAAACTACTTACAGTCAATTTTGTAAAATATATAAAATACAATAAAATACTTAAAAATTATTTAGTTTATTACTACTTGTTTTGGTTTATAGATAAAAGTTCTGGAAAAGATGTAACTAGTGTTAAAAGTAAAGTGTTCGAATTATTTCAATAGTCGACCATATAACCTAAATTATCTCATTTGTTGAGTTTGCTAAGCTGATAAATAAGAATGTTGATACTTGTTAAATAATACGCAACCTTTTCATTGGAAATACAGCTGAAGCAGTGCACTAGCAGTTTTTTCTCAACGCTCGTTTCTGCGTATCTCGTGTATGAAACGAGCAATTGCACATGTAGAATCAAAACTTGTTTACAAATCATTTTAAAAATATTCATTTTCTCTACTTTTTAAAATCGCTTCTTATCGTATTATGAAATAAGGCATTTAAAATACGATATAAAATTATCATTTAAAAAAATGCTTGTTTTAAATATTTATTTGTTTGCCCTAAATAACAAAAGTGGTCGACTTTTAGTGTCTTCACCGTATGACCACTTAATGGAAATCAGCCATAAAACACGATTCCTAATTACTGTTTCCTCCTTCGAGTATGAACTCGACTCGATCGTGATTCCTCATCGCGTCTGAAATATTACAAGATCTTCCATAAAGGCGGGATACAAGGAAGGTACAAGGGAGATACAAGGAAGTACGTGGCCCCGCATAATCCCGTCACACGGAACGTTTTACGGCGCAGAGCTGCCTAGAAGTCGGTAAACAAAAGCAAGCTGACGCTCGGGTTCGTTTTCATTCACCCTCGAGCGACTCTCGCTACTCCAATCTCCTCCTCATCTCCCTGAGGCAAATCTCGAGAAGCTTTCCCAGAAGATAATAACGCGGAACTACTTTCGGTGAGGATACATCGTCGATTCCGAGCACGTGTCGCTGAAAAATCCTGGGAAATAGCTGATTTCCGTGTCCGTGGCCGCGGCTTAACCACCCACGAACTTCCTTTGACGGCCGGAGCTTTTCAGTCAGAAGCTGCTCAATTCCAGAAAGCACCGAGGTTTCCGTTTTCCTGCGGAAGCGCATGCGTGAGACGGGAAAACTCGATTTTCCCTCCAGTTGCGGCGCGGCGCGGCTAGTAGAAACCGGGACGATATCTAACGAAAAAAAAAAGGATCGTTTTCGTCTCTCCCATCGCGCGCTTCCGCCCTTTGCTGACTCGTTGGTCCACCGAACGAGATCTTGCGGATCGCTGACGAACGTCGCGCGAAATTTTCACGGTCGCGCGGATACCGAGCACCTTGCCTGTCAGTTTCCCCATTGAAACGGCATATCTGCCCGGTTTCCATGGTGATTCCCGGATATGAAGCGGCTCGTAAAATCAATGGAACGAAGTCAAGCCACGCGACGAGTTTGGCCAGCCGGAAGTAATTACGATATCGAGAACTACAAAATCCAGCAGAGATCAATCTCAGATGGAATTTCTGTTGATCGCTAGGCAGCCAGCCTCTTAGTATGTTTATCGAGCGTGATCCTATTTGAATTTTAAGGCCCTTCAGTTAGCGGAACATACAGGGTAATTCTAACATAAAATGACATAATACTAACAATAAGCCTGATGGTCTCGATACATTTAAAGCTCAATACTCAGGTAATTTTCAACAGAAATAGGTCATCAACTAGTGTTTTGAAAAGGTCTGATCATCAGCTTTAACACTGCATAATCAAAAATGGGATGTTCCATTTAAACAAATCATGTTAACCTTGACGTGACCTTGAACGTTTCTCTGAAGGTCAAACGGATACGACCGTTCAATAGAATTTTTAAAACCCTAAAACATTGCTCTAAAACATTTTTCTCAAAAATGTTCCGTTTTCGAAATATTTGACCGTTTCCGTACTTTTGGCGCACCCTATATAGGATTGCTTTTCGAAATGATTCCTTCTCTTTTTTTGCTTTAAGCTTCGTTTAGAGTCTGTAAGACAGACAGAAGCTCGATTTTACATTTTAATCTGGTGAAACTGGACAGTAGCAGATGAAGGACACAGAAGCTTTGAAAGTAAATTGGCTTTCCTGTTGATCGCCACACTCATTGCCAGCCGCGCGCGACTCTGAATAACGATGCGCCGATGGGAAAATTCAAATCCTCGGGTTAATCGAGATACCAGAAGCTCCGCCGTGCGAAGGTCGAGGCAAACGGCTGGGGACGCGAAAGTTTTGATTAGAACTCGTTTAGTTTGGCGTTCCACTTGTTGTCGATGCCTCTGCGCCTCGATGGGTCGTTTGCGGCGTCGGCACGGCTCGTGATTGGACCATTTCGTTGGGAACTTACGGGAACTTACGGCGGGAACAGAGGATGATTAATCTTGCGGGTATCTCTACCATTTGCCGCGACGGTAAATAGTATTTTTTTTTGCTTCATTTTTTTGGTTTATGAGAAGCAGACATAAGCTCGATTTAGTATAGTTATGGCACAAACAGGAGACGATGAAAAATTCTTAGTAATCCATTACTAAGGATTACATCTTATCGATGTAAAAGTTCTAATTAAATTTTACTACAAGTTTGTCCGAGATTGAGAAATTTTACATAATTATTCTCTTATTTAGTTTAAGAGCCTTGATATTTACAGTTGGTAGCTTTGTTGGATTTTAGGAAGAAACACAAAAATTGCTGTAGAAAAAATTGTTCGTAATACACTTTTTATTTAAACATTTTTTTAACTTCTTGCGTTGTATTTCATACTAAAATATTTGGATTGAATGAAAGATTAATTGTACAAAATTTTATTAGAAACGGAGTGTGTTACTCCAAATCAGGATTAAACACATTTTATTTAAAATGAGATAACAAATAATCATTTGAAATAATGAGTTTTTCAAATACTTTATTATTTTCATTTTAGAGATAACGTAAGAAAATCAAGCTTATTTTGTGTTCAATTGAAACCAAGTAGTTTCAAATAAGTTTTTAAGTGAATAATTTGTTATTTCTGTTAGTTTATTGAAATAAAGTTAAAAATAATTTGGCATGAGAGATTATTGGACTTAAAATATGAAAATTTGTATAGTTCAACTGCATTTCCCTTCAGAATTTTTCTTGCTTTAAACAATTCGTTAGAAAGACATCCATATTCTGGTTACCACCATAGCGAAGGACTACTGCCTTCACATAGTTTTAGTATATTAATCTTTCAATGAAGTTGCCCTAAAGGAGAATGATAAAAAATGGCAAATTTTTACCCCTTCAGACGCCTGAAATACTAAGAAAGTATCATTCTACAGTAGAACCTTGATTACTCAAACTACAATTATCCCAGTTTCTAATTACCTAGGGTTTCAATTAATTATTACTCTAGGCATAAGAATATGTGCAGCAGGAATTCGAGTGAAACTTGAACTATGATTTAATAATGTTAATCGAGGTTCTATTGTATAAGTCCTGAGTAGTTATACAATCATTTATTCCAAATGTAGTGAGAAAGTTATCAAAAATATAGATGAAGTTATGGTATTATAATAATAAATACATGTGATCTTAGTTTAAAACTTATTTTGTGGAATGTGTGATCGTGATACTGTATCTTAATTGCTCACATTATGGTTACTAATTATTAATTTCAGCGATATGTTTTTGCGTACTATGTAAGTATGGACTTTTTTTCTAAAATAGTGTTCGAATTTTTTCATTCTACGCATTCGTTTCAAAATTACGTTCATTTGAAGCCAGAAAACGTCAATAAATCTTTTAGGGGTATCGACAGCGTCATCTATGTTTTTGATAACATTCCTATCATATTTACAATAAACAATTGTGTGTTTATGATGACTCAGAATTCATAGAATGATACTTTCTTTTGTATGCGTGAAACATTGTGCGGAAATTCGTATTCCTAACACAGTTATCGATGTCAACATCATAGAATCAGAGAGTAGATAAAAAATTATTCGAATAAATATTCAATCATATAAAAACTAAAATTAAATATTATTTTATCTTAAATCCAAATAACGAAATAATCCCGAGAAAAATCATTTGCCTGCTCAAATAAATTAAGACATATAATTATTTAAAAAAACGTCAAATAAAATAATATATTATTTTAACAAGTAATTTTCAAATAATTTATTTGGATAATACCCAAACCTGTAACAAACCTTCCCTTGTTACATTACTCTGAAAACAAATTTATATGGAATTCCAACGTCATTAAGTGAGCCCATTACACACCATTTTTGACAAGTTGTTTCGCATTAATATAATGTCGATCCACGTCCAATCTCCAAATTCTCATTACTCTACGCGCGCACTTTTGCCAGTCCCTCGAAAGCTCGATCATCGCGAGACAACTCCCGTATATTTCCCTCCGAATTTGTATCATTCTCCACAATTGTAACGGACATTACAGAGCATCCCGCGCACGAGCTAATTTCGATGGAAACACGCGCTCGCGTAACGGCTACTATCAGTCCGACATGCCGACATTAAATGCACGGGGAATGGTTAAGTTTCGCGGTTTACCCAATTACGCGGAATGCGAGAGTGATGCGGAGTGGAAGTAGCGAACACAGTGTGTCTGTTCTCCACCCATTCGCGAGCTTGCCAGCGAAATGGTGCGAAAAACAGGGACCTGCAAGGTCGCGACGCGGTTTCCTAGACGACTGTTCCTCGAACGACGCACAGTAGTTCCAAGTAACTTCTTAGAGTACAAAATTCCATGTTTCAATGAATTCTCAACAGATTTTTATCATTTTGTCCTAGATGAAATTTACAAAAATATTATACTGTTACTTTATCAATGTTTGTATCATTTTTATTTTATTAATGTTTGCTAAAATAAGTACAGTAAGCTAAAAACGAAAGAACTCTAAACTTAAATTTTTAACTTTAAGTTATAGAATTTACTCGTGAGTTATCATAATTGAATTAATATTATGAGCAAAGTGTTCAGAAACGAATTTCGTAAAAAATTAAGGAGAAATGAAATAAGAAATAACTATAAATTAAGTAAATTCGAACTAGAAAGTAAATGCTTTATAACAGAATGTAATCAGATTTAACAGGACTAAATGATCAAGTGCACTGTGCTATAATTTCCAGAAAAAGTTACTTAGAATCGTGCTACCGTGCTAAAACTTGTTTGACATTCCTACTAACACTCTGAATAAAAAAGGAATGGTTCAAAAAGATTCGGAAATGTTATATTTAGTAACAGAAAGAAATAAAAATGTAAAATATAGGTTACGATTTGAACCTTCCTTTAATTTAATTTACTTTAGAGGTTTCTGTTTGTGGTAAACATGGTAAAAATTCCAAGCTTTCAAGTATTAATTTTCTAAATATAATGAGGTTACTTAGTAAATACTTTTATGTATCGAAAGTCCGTGTTTTCAGTTTTCCATTAATGTCAAGTTTCAGTTAGGATTTTATACAAAGAATATGACTTGGACAAGAAAATCTTTTTAGCATTATAAATTCCTAGGATTTTTCTACTAAAATTGATATCAAACTGTATCATAAAAAATCATTAAAAATACTGAATTTTGTCCGTAATTGAAACATTTGGAACCACTGTGCGACGTTTCGCTGGAGATTGAGGCGACGTTTTAACTTTTTCGAAGATTTATAATATTCGAAAAGAATGAAAAGATGCACTTTCATCGTGTGAATAGAAATCGGAGAATCGTGTATGCTCGTGAAGGTGGTATGTCTGTGTCAAGTCAGACAAACAAGTAGAATAGTCGTGTACTGCATGCGACTCACGACCAATCGGCGATAATAACTGTCTCTTGCGCTGAAATTCTTTCCTGTCTTTCATTTCATTTTCTCTTACGATCCTCTGTCTCTACCTGTCTGTATAACATTCTTTTCTTGTGTTTCTATTGCACAGGCGCATCGCGGGCCGGCAGTCGTACAGGTATAAACTTTTCCACGCAAAAGTTTTACATTCTGTGCACAATGTGGGGCTCGCCTTAGGCGGCCCCGATTTTAGACTTTCAGCTAGAATGCGGCCGTTCGTTAGATGAAGTAGCATTTAGTTCGCATAGGTCCGCAACCGTTCACATTTTCAATCCTGTCTCACCGTCAGTAGAACGAAACGAAGCTTCTTAGCCACCACCAGCCAACCATCGCGGAATCTCGTCGGGGATAGATCGCTTCAAACTGACACTCAGCAATAGTTAGAACACTGAATGCCTAGAATGCGTTTACGTTGTGTCGATTTTCGATTTGCCAATGAGAACGAATTCGTCAATTTCGCGAGATGAAGAATTTGAAGTCGACGACTGATTCGTGAAACAGTTTGCAGAAATTTCGATACCGTGAATTAGTAATTTGTACTCCGAGCTCGCGAATGTGCCTACCTATCGTTCGAGATATTCACTTTCCGCTAGTCGCAGCATGACCATTCGACGATGCATGAGAAAGTTGAGCATGCCGCGTCTATGTTCGACGCGTTTCACCGACGTCTCACCGTAGTGCTCACGAAAAGCCCTTCTAGTGCGATGCAGCATCCACTGATAGCAATTGTCGGTAGTATCCTCTAATCCGTGTGCTTTTCTTTTGTAGGTAAGTGACTCTTTCGCACCACGATGCTGTTAGACGGTCGGTAAATCAGTTTTTCTCGTCTTAAATGCTTCAAGGTATCCCGGGAAAGCTCGTTGTCGGTACAGCAGATCTCTTGAAAAGCTCTGTTTGATCATGTACCGACCGATCGGTACTTTCCTCGACTTATACTACTTGCGTCGCGTCAAATGCGCGAAACCCTCACTGGATTTCTGCCGCGTTTATCGACTGATAAAATTCTGATTTAGTCCCATTGGTACGGAAAATATTATAACTGAGAACCCGTTGTATATGCAGCATGTGACTTGAATCGGTCGTCCACAACTTAGCTGTTACTAATAAGTCATTTATTAAACCAGTAGAAAAAAGATAATTGCAAAGACTTTCTTTATATTGTTGCGACCGACTCATACTGCAATTATTAATTCGAAAAGTAAATTTTAAACTCGGAATAATTTTTTGAATAGTGCATAATTATGAAAATTGAATGAATTGTAGATTCATCCCATTGAAGTAAATTTAGAATAAGTAGATTATCAAAGTTTTTCACAAAGTACTTTCACAAAATTCTCTGTGGATAATTGAGGAACTGGAACGATCTCGATGATCGGCAAGTTATACAAATAACAACCGCTTTGTCTACTCTATTACACACCGAGTCGCTGAGGCATTGAAACGGACTTCGATACGTGCCAAATGTAACAAGAAGGATTGAAACATGGAAACGTCAATAACTCGGAAACGCCAACAGGTTTTTTTACCATTTATGTTGGTGATAAATTTAATCCTGACGGTGTAACCGTGCTGTAGAAAGCTCAGTTACTTTCGTCCGAAACGCCCGTCAGTTAAAAAACAATTTCAAGCAGAACAATTTGGGTGAGTGATGAAGGCAGAGGCGTTGGACTCCATAAATCATTTTAAAATCTGCAGAAGAACGATGCGAAAAAATATGCTCGAGCTGTAACAAAATGTTTCCTTCCGATCGTCAGAACGGAATCCAGTAGTCGCGCCACAGGCTTGGCCAGCCGTGCCAATGACTGACCACAATCAGGCGATTTCACTGTCCCGCTTCTCTTTTAATTATTCATTTTTGCGTACAGGAAAAAAGAGCATTTCCGTGTCAAGGACGCGTAGCAGGCAATCCAAACGATAATCTCTAGCGATTCCCCGGCAAACGTACACGCGCGCGATCGTTACGACTCGCATGATCGAACGATAGGGGAAAAAGGCGGGCGACAAACAAGAACGGCGTCAAAAAATTTTGATAAACGTTCGGTGGACTTGCGTGCCTCGTTAGATAAAGTCACGGCGCATAAATCAACGGGAGCCGAGCGAGGCGAGATCCCTTCTCTCACTTTCTTATCGGGAAGTTTACGTCCGACGACAAACTATGCGCGGAAAAAGAACATACCGAGAAACGGACGTAGTCGACTATTATACCGTCACGGCTGGGAGTTATTGGAAAACCGCACGATCGGAATGCACCGAATCTCCGGGGGTGTCGTTGTAACGGCCAATTAGAATTCGTCTGCAATCTTTGCCGTTTATTTTGTTCCGAATTCGACACAAATCGCGAACCTTTCCTTTCAATGAACGTACAAGCTTGTGGATCTTCGGTTGTACGCATTAAGAATGTAAGATTTTATGAATATTTATTTATTGTAGACACGAAAATTTACAGAACATGTTAGATGAAGACTTTTCAAGTTCAGGTTCAAAGTTTCACCCAGTTTTGTAAAACATCTCAAGTAATCCGAAACGCTCTGTAGTGACACGAGTTTAAGCTACTGCAACATACTAATTCGAAGGAAATCTAGTTTTGGAAGAGTAGATTATACTCCGTGTAGAGGCGCTTTTATGGAAGATATTACCTTCGCGCGGTCTTATACCGAGCGAGAGTTGCTGCTTCTGACACCAGGTGATTGAGAGACCGATTACCCTTGGCTGTACTAGGCGAAAATGAGGACACGAGCCATTTTTCATTCCACCTTATACAGCGGTTCGCACAGCTTCTCTATGGGGAATATTAATGCATCGATTCTGGGCGCGAATGTTGGTACAGAAATTAGAGAGAAATTAATCTCTCCTCGTGCATTTCCTAAATATATACAAGCTACCAAATAAAATAGATGCAGGGTGGGTCAAAAGTTAAGGAAAATCTGGATTAATTGATTTTTAATTCAAGAATCCAGTGAGTAGGCCTCCTTACAGATTTGATATAATATTAAAATTAGTGTTAGCTGCTTTACAGAAAAAGATTTAGTACAATTTGAAAACAGCAACTATTTTGATCTAGCTGAATTTTATATAGGACTAATGTAAACAAAATGGTTTAAAATACGCTTTAATGACAAACTAATTTATTAAACAATTCTAATTTATTATGCCTCTGTTAGGTCAAAGTTACAGGTTCTTTTTAAACACTATTTGTTACACGTTGAATTTTCGCATTTGAAAACGATGTACATGGTCTGCAAGAACAGGACAATTCACAAACATAGCTCCGTTCTTCAGAACGGGTCATAAGGTTGCTCACTTTAAAATGTCTGCGGTACGCTTTTTATCTTGCAAGTATTTATTAAATCATCTTTTTCGTAATAAAATTGCTCAATTTTTGTTCACTCGTGTATAATAAATTTCCAAACAGTGAAATTTTAGAATAAACAAAAAAAAACGAAACAAAACGTCTCAAAAAAAAGATTAATTTCTCAAATAATATGTATAGTAACTTTTGATCAATCCTGTACTTTACTTATCTTTTTAATCATGTGATGAAGGAAAAATTGTCCGAGTGATCGCGAAGAATCAGCTCCTTGAAAAAATTCAACGGTGACATTTCGACAAGAATATTACTCAATTTGCCGATAATCATTTTCAAATATGCAAATGTAAATATTCTACAAAATCTGCTCGTCTGGAAACGACCCAGTTAACTAGTTGATATTCATAATTGGATCGTAAGAATTTACATATAGTTACAAAGAGGATTGGATCTAACCTTTTCTCTAAAACAAGTCCAACGATATACAAGTAAAGCGTTTCGGGAGAACTACAGTATAGTATACTTTCGCGTGTATAATTTTTTCAAGGTGTGACGACAAAACTGCACTTGTTCCCTAGCATTCAGCGCGGGCACACATTTCAGAATTTTATTTTCGTCGGTAACGGGGTCATTGCTAGGGAAAACCATTTCTCAATACACCGAAAAAGCCAGCGATACCGTAACCCGCTGAATTTTAATAACTCCCGCGAGTTACGACGAACGATTTCGAGAAATGCTAAAATCGACACGCGCATTCCGTCGCTGTACTGATCGCGAGCGTTTGGATGTCGAGCACGGTATGAAAAAATCAGAAACAGAATCCACGAATCGTTCTTTCGAAGAGCGACCGCGCGAATGGGTTGACGTTTAAATTTTAATAGCGTTCACCGACTAATTTATGGGGGAAGTTGTCATCGAAAGTTGCCCCACCGCGAACAGCCTCCCACGCGTTATGAAAATGTAATGAGAGCACATTCTCGACGAATGGCTCGCAAACGACTGCTGAAACTTTAATTGTTTCCCCGCGATTTACATAAACACAATTGGTCGATTAGCTCTCTTGAAATCTTTCAGAGGGACTTTTTACAAAATAGTAACGGTAATTTTATGGATTAAGAAAAAAAAAAAACGAGGAGTTTAATTTCCATTCGAATCCCTCTTCCAATTTTCGGGAGAAGAACACTTTTCCTTAATAACCTATATCGAAAACTGAAACGGTGTTTATTTCGCCGCTCCACACATAGTAGGCATCAAGTGGATGCAAATTCACTGGGAGGGAAGTGATTTGGATGGAACGAGAAAGCACTTCGGCCGAATTATTCTCGAGCTCCGTGCTATATCTACTTTGCTTCTCCTTAATCAAGGTCAGGAGACGGTGCACGAGCTGTCGCGCAAGAAATGAAACATTCGCTGCCCTTTTTCCGCTCGTTCCGCCTTCAATTTCCCGAAAGCGACAGGCCGGAGGAAGATGGCCCAAGGAAATTGAACGACTTCCGTCTCTTCCGTGGACGCAGCGTTGTCGTTGGGGCTTAAACACCGGTTGGAGGACGGGTAGTAGAGCTTGGTTGCTAATTGGAAACCGACTGAACTTCCCTCGGCCGTAGCAGCACGGTTTTCTCGTCGGCGGTCGAGCGAAACTGTGCCTCCACTGATTCGCAGTGGAACGGGTCAACGATGTTTGCCACTTTGCACATGGAAGAAGAGCTCCGCGGAGTTACTGTTAGCTCGATAATGGGGCGCGAAGTTCTTTTGACGGAACGAAGACTGTCGGTCGACAGAAAGAAAACTAATTGACATGAAACTGTTAAGACGATGGCAAGGATCGACGGAAGAGAGCTGAGTCCACAGAAAACGCTTGACAGAAGACGTTTCGTTGGATAGAAGGGAAAACGCAATCGACAGAAGCGTAGGAGAGATGTATCAGAGAACGGAGGTGTCTGAAATATCAGTGGTTGACCACCTGGCAAGACAAACGCGGCGGAAACTTGGTCTACCAGCGCGACGTTTCCGCGCGAGTTCCACTCGTTTCTACTCGGTATTCCCCGAGCGAAAGGAAATCGAGAGATATTTCATTCCGCGTCGGGAAATAATGCCATCGGAAACTCCGCGGCTCCTAGAAGTCGTTTGTGTAATGCACGTCAGGCGAACGCGTCGCTGGCACCTGTCAATATTTTCCAAGGGAAGTTGCACAAAAGCGCCACAGCCAGCTCAAGAAGACGCGGCTGTCGCTTCGACAGACAATGCGCCCGTTTCGTATACATTTTTTCCATCGTCGAGCGACATCCTTTGTAAACGAAGTCCAGGACACTCGGGGAAGACCATTTACTCAGGACCCAGTTTAACTTTGTAGTCAAACGCGCGATAACTACCGGTCGGTATCGATTTGTGCTTCGCGAAAAAGGTTTATACAGAACAGCGGCGTTGTAATTAGAACGGTTCATTGGATACGCAAATTTTGCTCTCTGGCTGCTCGAATTTACATGCGCCATAACTTTCAAAGCCCTGGGTCTTTTGTCGTGCAGCGATTCACAGCGCGAGCGAAGGATTTAGTCGAGGAGAGCGTTTTTTGACTGGTAACAGTAATTAAACTCGGCAAGGGCGACGGGAGAAATTATAAACCCGCCGATATCGCAACCTTGCTTGTTCCGCGAAGCTTGGTACACTACTTTCCGTGCATTTTCGGGTCTCGCAGATTTTTCTTCTTCGGCCTTGACTTTTAATATTCTAATGACGATGCTGTCTGATACATCTTACACTCATAATAAATTATTTCTAAACATATACAAGTGTCATTTGATGACAGTGTCGGGTACAAGAAACAAAGTTCTGTTTCTCTACACTATCAACGATTCCAACCTGACTGCAGTGGTATACATTATGATAGCAAGTTGTCTTATAGCAGTCATATCTCGAAAGCGGTTTGCAAAGTTAATAGAGCTCTTGGGTTTATATTTCGTTTTTGTAAGGATTTCAGAAACCCTTTCACGCTCCGTACTCTTTATTACGCACTAGTCATTTGGGCTCCTCACCAAACCGAATCTTTTTCAGAATATATTCCGAATATATACCAGCGCATATTTTCAAGGGTGAACATGCAGAAAGGGGGAAATCAGCGCGACTGCAGTGATAGTTTTCGGAACATCCGATCAAGTCTTCGAGAAAACCAAATGATCAACTCTGAATATGATCGGTCGTTAATGGTCGTGCAATAAAATCATACGCCAAAAAAATTTTAGAACATAACCTTCGCTCCATCCGTAAACCCATGCTCTTTCATGTCGATTACTTCATAAGTAATTTAAAGGTGCGTCTCCATCAGTGTTCACCAACTGTTCGCGAACAGTATAACAGTTCAACTTCGTAAAAATCTTCTGTTCGCGTACCTGTTTGTGCACGATTTTTCAATAATTCGTGACATGTGTGAGGGGACTATGTAATGTTTATAAAAAGTTTACGAACTGCTTGCAAACATTGTGTGTGAACAGTGCTCCCAAACTGTTGGCTGGTGTATACGCAGCTTAAGTCTCTGATCCGAAATCCGGATCTTGTAATTATGTGGATCAGATCGCTGAACAAACTTATGTGCTTTCTGAGTCTATTTCTCATTTTAGACTTTCAATTACAAAATTACTCAATGTAGGTACATTTTTACCCCTACTATGTAATTCATATTTTCTAATTGCGTTCACATTGCACGTTCTTGAAATATGTTTCATTTCTGTTATTTCTTATTCTTTTTTTCTTTCTTTTTTTCTTGATTATATTTCACATTGTTGTGACTCTGTCTTTTCTTTTCTCTCTACTATTAAGGTAAACTCACACGGACCACATTCCGGCCCCTTTTAGGCGACATGACAACCACAAAACTGTTAATGATGTTGTCCGATTTATTTTTGTTTCTGAAAAACGTAGTGTCGACCGAAAGTGGCCGGAAAGTGACCGGAAAATAGTCCGTCTGAGTCCCCTGAGTACCCTTATTCTGTATAAATTTATTATGTAACTGTTCCAAAAATTATAGTATCGCATTTGTTATGTATCATTGGGTATTCGCACGTAAGGAATAAATAAATAAATAAACATGTTACTGTAAATGTAAGGAAAATTTGTATCTGTACGTCAGCTTTCTTGTTTTCTTTTTCTAAATGTAAGAACTCCCCGCGCTAACTGTTGCAAACTTTCTGCTCTCGATTCTCACCCTGCACTGTACAACATACTTGTCGAAACATTCGGTCCCTGTCTTTCGATACCAAACACTCGTTCCGCAGCCCGAGCCTTCGATTCAATCATCCGAATCCGCGAGGCACAAAGTCCCTCACTCCCGCAGTTCCCATATCGCGCGAGATCGATGCGCGATTCATTGATCCAGATACGTGACAGACACTCGAGCAATAATGCAACCAGTTTCGAAGCCCACATGCAATAACTGGTTCGTGACTCGTCACGCGTTCGATCGAGTAGCCACGTAGGCAGCGGCTGTCAGCGCCGTGCCTTTCACGAAATTAGGCTTCGAGGCGGAAACTAATCGTGGATCGAGAGCACGGTCAAGTACACCGCCTCGATGATCGCGCGGAGCACAATCGCCAGGCAAAACCACAATGGCAGTCGGTGCGGTTTCGACCGATCGATCGGCTCCGGGATGCGGAATAGAGACACCGGTTCCGAGTTTTTACCGTTCGATGGATCTCTGGAGGGTGTTCGGGGACGAGCTCGTAAGGAACTCCGTGTCGTGCGCCGCGGGATTCAATCGAATCTCGTCGGAACTCGACCGTTCCATTACGGGGATAACTGTTTTTTCAAACTTGCACGGGCTTCCCTATTGAATCTGTCGTCGATGGCTCGATTTTGAAAGGATTTCGTGCGCGCTGTTTTACGAAGCACCAGCACTTTAGTCCTGGAACCTGAAGACAATATTAATCCTACTGTTCTCTTTTTAAAAATCTGTAAATGATAAATAATCTCATCATTGTACATGTGGTCAATGAGATTTTTGCAGAATGTCAGGGAGCAATACACGTAAATATCAAAACAGACTTCTTCATATTTTTTTTTTACAATTGGAACAGTTATTTAACAAAATAAAATGCAGGACTGGGTTAAATAGATTTTAAGAGAACGCAGGGTTAAAGTAGAGGTACACTTCCGTTTGTAAGTCACTAGATTCCATAAATATGGTAAATGAACGATTTCGGAACATAAAATTGTAGAAACGGAGAAGGACCATCTACAGTGTGATAAAAAGTTAGCGACTTTTAAATTTAGAGACTTGAAGAGTTACTACTCTTCAACACCGGAGTCCCCATCTCATACTGACGAAGAATCTTCTGAAAGCAGTCATGTAACAAATATTTTTTTTAGGTAGGACAGAGCAGGGAGAATTGGAGCACTTCCTGTTTAATGATAAATAAATGATAGTTAAACAATAAGAATCTAATTTTCTATTATAAATTCGTAATTAGCACCTATGTGGCTTTAATATCAGTAAGAAATCATATGAAAAACTTATAACTCCTTCATCTACAAATAAAAATATCAAACAATGAGAAATATTACATAGAAAATAAAAAAACTGACATTTTCAGGCCAAAATCTTTGGAAATTATTTGAGACAAAATAATTCGAGTAAGTGTAAGTATAATTCGAGTAAGGTAATGAGGTCAACTGATACAACTTCACAATTATATTGTCCTCTTTTGCCGCTTCAGCACAAGTTAAAAATTTTCAAGAATTTTCATTTTTTTGCGATGGATTGATTTTTTATGTATATATAAACCACATTTAAATAAATAATTATCATATTTATGACAACAAAAGTATTTAAATGAAGAAGAAGAGTGGCCCAATTCGCTTGAAATGATGCGATCCGATTAGTCCCGTGTATAAGACTTTCAAAATGAATAGATTATTTAAACATTATTTAAACACTATGCAGTACTAATAATAATAAATACATTTAAGCATTCAAGCTTTCCTTTTTGAAATACGAAATTATGGATTATACATGTTACATCTGCATAAAAATTGCAATGTGTATGTGCGTCTATCTCACTGAAAATGTGTGCCGATACTAAACAACTTTAAAGAAATAATCGACTATTGTAATACGTGCAACTAAAATGGACGAGGTAATATAAACAATCGGAATGTTTGTTTCTATCGCAATGCACAAAATACAGACTGAATTATTATTTTGATCCGATTCGCCCCGATGCACCCTAATTAGTATTTAAACAGTGTCTCACCTGAATTTGAAATCTTAATTTTTCTCTATTTTCACTAATAGCAAAAATGTTTCATAGGAAAGTTAAATGATATCTTAAGGAACATATTTTGTTGTAATTAGTTCTTTCGTTAGTAGACGCGTAAACGTGATATGAAGGTCAACTTTTTTTTTTCAACGAGACGATGTAGTTTTTTTTTTTTGCAGCAGTTGATGTAACTCGAAATTTGCTATAAAAAGTATTGAGCTATTTATGTCGAAAGGTTTGAAATTTAAGAGATATTTTAGTTTAAATAATTATCAAAGACCACTCCTTCTTGAAATTTCTTATAAGGCCATTTGAAGAATAAACTTTATCCTGAAGCTCCAACTGTAGTAACTATTTAATATGAAACAACGGACTATCGCTGAGTATGGCAAAATATGGTCTCATACACAAAACAATGTACAATAATTATTACTATGTCGATTTTACAAATGCTGTTATGTAAATAGTCGTTATTCTGAACTTTTTTTAACAGTGTTTTGGAATTATTCAAATTGAAATACCTCCTAAACTTCATATAACTTTTGGATATAAATGAGATAACACTTTTTTATACTGCATCCTGAGCTGCATTAAAAAAATACATCTTGTTTTTCACATAAAACTCAGCTACTGTCGTATTCACGTCGTACCCAAATTTAAAGTTTCCCGACTCTCACTAAATAATTAATTTAATTTTCATTATAGTAACTCTCGCCTAACTCTTCCGGGAACACAATTTCTCAAAAATTAGGCTTCACTATCCCAGTAATCCGATACATGCCGTCGTAAACTAAAAATTTGCAAAATTTCTACAATCCCCATGATAGTAACTCCTCGCGAATACCTCGACCTGCTTCTGGGAGGACAAAAATTGTGATAAAGGAGTAATCGTCTCGACATGCGGGCGCTTTGGTCAGCTGCCGGAAGCAGGGTTCCGGGAGGATCCCAAAAGGGAAAGACGTTCACCCTCGATGATGGCGTACGTAAACGTAGAGAGGATGCACGTTAGAGCACATTGGTCGTTGTTACGGTCGGCCAACACGGATGATGCTCTCGGGGGTCGGGACAAGCTCCGGAGAAGCTCTGATCGTGGCGGTCGTGCGGGGCTCCGAGCTTGCGCATTCCGCCGCCTGGAAATTGCGGAGTCGGTGCGCGAGGGGCGCGTGGCGGCACCGGGGGTGTCAGTCACGGCCCATCTGCCCACCATCGAGCACGTAAGTTCATAAGCGGTTACTTTTTCACCTTTTGTGGAGCCGTTTTCCCAAAACTCCCTATCTCAACCCCTTTTTTTCCCCCTTTCCTTGGTCTGCCTTCTTCCTTTTACCATTTTCAACAGTCCCACCCTCGTCCTCAATCATCCCCGTGTTTCTGCCCTTCTCGATCATCGCACCGTGCTCGCCTGGAAGACACTTTTCACCCTCCTCGATCTCGAACCCCGAATAGTTTTAGTTCCCCACTGATATGGCCGACGTACCGCGAGAAACTGGAATTTCGGAGGTGCGGAAATGAGGGGACGATCCCGACCGGCAGCGATTCCAGTGATTATGGCGAAAATGGCGGGTAGCCGTTGAACGATCTCGCGAATGCGACCCCCGCGAGGGGAACGCTGGTTTGAGGAGTGAGCGTGCGGTCGGAAGCAAGTGTAAGCGATTCTTTTGTGCCGACGCGAGAGTGGAATCGTTTCGAATCGACGTTTCGGCCGAGTGAGTGAGATCGTTTCGAAGGCAACGTGCCCTCTCCCCTTTTCTCCTTCGACAGGAAATGGATTTCCCCCTCGGTGAACGTCTTTTTCTTGACCGAGCGCCTCGATGAAAAGGCTGCGCCTAGGTAATCTTCGAAGTAACCTTCCCGCGGGACGCGTCGTGAGCTCGGTGATTGTGGCTTCTGACGAATCGTTGACTCGAACCACTTACTCTCGTGTCGCAATCCTTGAACAACTCCACTGGACTTCTGTGACATCCTTCAGAGCGTCCCAGTGGGATTCTTTCGGCTATTTCCACCCGCGGAGTTAGCCTCTTTACACCGGTAATTTTATTCACCTTCTCCCACGCAGCGCTTTGAATCGCATAAGTTTCTCTAGGAAAAAGGTTCGCGACTTTCACGCACGTTGCCCGTTTCCGTGCCGCGAGCGGTACACGTGATACGCGCGTGACGCGTTAATTTTCCCCTTGTTTCGCGTACATTTTCATAAATGAACAGGGACGCTGGGGAAATCGTGTACGGTCTCGCGAAGAATTTAGCCTTAATTAGAGGGTCATTAATCACTCCATATAATAGCGGAATGTTCCCTTAAAGGATCGCAATTTATCGCGAAGCTGTTACTTCCTTTTTCCGTGTCGTTCACTGCAGCTAGGATTAATTCCTCGGCTTCGAGCAGGTCCAGTAAACGCGAAGCTCAGGGAAATTGCCCTCCGGGATTTCCAGAGGATTTTCTCGCGATCGCGTACGTCGGCCAATGAATATACCTCGTGTCCCGCGTACACGCGACGTTTTGTCGAAGGTCAAGTCGCCCCTTCGAGGAGGATGGAAATGACCACGTGCGTCCCAATCACGGGTGAACACGAGCACCCATTCGTCTTCGATTTGGCCAAGGAAATACTCGAGCCGTTTGGCATTAACTCGCACCGCATTGCACAAGTGCATGTTCGACGTTTAATAATACAATTTGTTGCCGAAAAAGAAAACGACGGAACTCGACGTGGAGTGTTCCCTTGGCCCAGATGCGGCTTTCGATATCGATGAAAGGGAAATCCACCTTCTCTTTGACCGATTTTTCCTGTACAGTAGAATGTATGTCATACAATTGCTCTTCTATCTGAACATTATTATCGAATCTCTTTCTCTAAGGCTTTTCAATAGTTTCTCAATGCTTGAAAAATTTCTATAACTGGTACAATAAACACTTTTCTACATCTGCTGCTGCGATATTTTATTAATTCGATCAAAGACGATTCTACTGTACATACCTTGCCTTTTCAGAAAAACCTGTCGAATCCAAATCCGAATTAATTCCCACCAGTTCAACCAAAGAAAGGATTTAGAATTTCCGCAGAAAACATTTAAACTGAAACGACCGTCGGAGGCAGCGTTGACCTGACTGGCATCGCCGAAATATTTCAGCAATGGTGTTTCCAGACGACGCGCGTTTCAGTTTCACGAAACCTCGAATTCCCCGAATGTTCGATAACGGTGGAGTTCGCACTGCCTGTCTCGTTTCTGTAAAACAACAGCCGGAAGACCGTTTAATCGACTGGCTTTTAAGCATTCCGCGTCGTTCATCGTTTTCACGACAACCGGCCACGATCGACTCTCCGTCAGCGCGTTCGAGCCGGCGGCTTTTCTTTGTTAATGCTGATTTGTTGCCAGTGGAAGCTGCTTTGGTAGCCGGGCGATGAGAACGGCGCCCGTAAACGGACTGATTCGCAGGGAGCCATTTAATGGGAGAGAAATGGGTCCGCGATACAATGCGTTCGGTTCGCAGACGCGCATAATCAAGGGAATACAGCCGGTCCCTGCACAGACACGATAAACCGCGAGTGGACGAGATTGATAGGATACACGAGCTTTTTCGCCCGTGGCTATCAAATCCGTGACAGAATTTGTTAGTAGGATATTTGCACTTTAATGAAGAGGACGTTTTGTGAATTCTGCAGGACGAGTTTCGCGGTGGAAAAGTATGTTAATGCGAGCTTTTTTCTCTTCTGAAAACGTAGCCGCGCGTTCATGCAACGACCCTATTAAAAACTGATTTATACTATGAAACTTAATTACAAGTACAAGCCGAGTCTTAATTTGACGCGCGTAGAAGCATCTCAAGACATTAGCATCCCAACCCACACCTGTAAACGTTATTAGACTGTCCCTGAGGAGGTGTTTTGGGCACTACAGCTTAATAATTTCGCTGGTTCGTGCGGTTTCGCATTCGAGAACCGCAGGGACAGACTCGCGGCTGCAATTTCTACGTTAATCATTCTGATTGTCGTTCCTTCGTAAACTGCATCTCGGATGAAGGAAGTATCGCGGAGCTCACGTTTGTAAAACGAATCGGTCACACGTGTTATAACCTCACGTTGAAACACGCGCATCGGTTATATCTTTAGCATATCAAATCGGTAATCAGATTACGGAAGCCAGCGAACTGATAAAATGTCTCTGAACATTAGCTTATCTCGCTTTATGACGTGTTCTTCGATCTCTCGCACCCATCACGTTATTTCAGTTTCGAGCTATCATTCCCAAAAGTGGACCGTGAGCCTCTAATCAGTCAAACCTGTTGCCCGGTCCATTGAATTATAACAATTAATACGAGCGTAGCGTGTCGGTAGTCGTTAAACTACGCGTGTCTGAAACAATTTTCCTAATTTAACGATTCCGTTCGTTACCGAGTTAACACTTTCATTTAGATTGCACTCGTTGCCAGGAGAAATGCGGAATTTCATTTTCCTCCATGTAATATGAGTAGAGCTTTGTATCATGCATTGCTGAAATGATTTCCAACTCCGCGAGTTAATCACTCAATCACTCGCACAATGATGGCAAGTTGTGGGAAGCCTGTTTGCATCCTCTGGTTTTCTGTCTTGTACATTCAGTACTTACATCCTTCGAATATCCTTTGAAAATCCGCATCTTCCACTTTATGCATTCAAACCCATTTTGCGAAACGTATCAAAGCTGTCATAGCGTCGGAAACGACGTTCCGAAGCTTCTTATCTCTGAAATCGCTCGCGACGCCCATTGTTATCTGAAATCTCCATCGCTTCCAATTGTAATTACTCAGAAAGGTAGATACGCATCTGAAAGTCGTAACGCAAAAGTACGAGCGACAAACGAGGGCCATTGATCGCGTGAAAGGCGTTCAACCTTGTTGTAAAATATGCGAAATTCAGGACTGATGTTCGCGTGAGCTAAGAAGTGAATTTTTTCCAAAAGTCTGATCGCCCACGCGTTTGTCCATAACAATATTTTTAGGCAACTCGGACGGGCGGGTCGCTTTGTTATTATCTTTCATCGTGCATCGTGTCGTTGCACTCTGCTGCTCGATTTTATTTTCAGCGATGATCTTCGACGAAGTTCGCTGTCGAAGGGAATTATGCATGAAGTCGAACCATTTTTAAACCTTGGCGTGCTGT
Organism: Perdita meconis; assembly: GCA_030770465.2. NCBI lineage: Eukaryota > Metazoa > Arthropoda > Insecta > Hymenoptera > Andrenidae > Perdita > Perdita meconis. Next base: position 8,360,193 of record JASKOS020000004.1, read on the forward strand.
GACTCTAATTTTCTTGGGAAGACTGTTTACTTTCACTAGCGAATACGCTACGAGAAGTCGAGGAAATGAAGTGATGAAAAACGATTCATGTTTTTCTGTAAAAACTTATTGAATATCACGTTTATGGTTATCTTAAACTTTCACGAGCTCGATCGACTTTTCCAACATTTTTCCGGATGTTTGATAATCAATCTCTGACAGATTTAATCGCGGCACGGATGAACGGGGGAGAAAAGTTGCCTGCACGCTCGAGAGTAGCTAGAACGACTTTAAAACGATATTCCAGTGGGATCGACGTACGATTCGAGAGGATTTTTCCTCCGTTCTCGAGGGACGGCATACGAGGGTCGTCGCGCGACGACAAACGAGCGGCCTCGTCGCGTCGTCGACATTCCAGGAAATTTCTCTTCTCGTCGAAGGAGCCAGGCCCGCTTTAAATAGGCTCGATTTATTCGACCGATAACCAAGGACAATCGTGCCTCCTCGCGATGCATCTCCCTGTCGCTTTGACCTCCGTTTCCTGCCCGCCCTTCCGCTCCACGTCTGCGCTCCCTCAGCTGACCGCTTCTCCCGCGATTCTTCCGCTTCCGGTTGCTTGATCACGCGAGGAAGGTTTCGAATTCTACAGAGGCAGAATTTCAGAAAGCTGTGCTTTGCTTTCGGTGCTAATTCAGACAGTTCTGGCACTAAGGAAAAACGGAAGCGTGGATGAAGGGATGATCGAGGGTTGTTTGAAAGTTTCGAATATTAAAGAGGCGTATATCGATGGACCAGTGGGTCCGGAAGTGTTCATTCTTGTCCAGTAACATCGTTTCCCTCGTCTCAGAGGCTTTTCATCGCGTTTCAGTCGATTACAGGGTCTCTTTCTGTGACGAGAATGACCATGCAGTTCCACTTGGCTGTTGTTCAACTACCTCTTCTTCGATAAGAAATTCCTCCGAGGCAGAAGCGTTGTACTGAGGTGCACCTACTGTTAATTGCCGTAATTATCTCAATTATATCCTTTTCATTCTCTCTGGCCACTAATTACACTCTTCATGCCTTCTTTGGCTACTCGGAATAGTTTAAAACGCGCTGCGTTATTCACGTACGTCTCCACCTTCAAAGAAAAACGCCACGTTATTTTTAGTCTTCGTATAACCCTGACCTCGCGTGGAATTATCAATGAAAATATTAACTTTTCGATCTGTATTTATTAGGACTTTCTTTTGACGAGTAATATCAAGTATCAAGCCATTTGCTCTTTACTTATAAATACAAGTCGTGCCCTCCTCAGAATTTTATATAGGGTGAAACAAATGTACGTTGAAATATTTTAGGAGGTGGTGGGGGACCACGATTGGATCATAAAATGTCCTATGATATAATACGCGATTTATCTGCGTCTTCAGTAATAACGCCTTAAAGTTAACATATCTATTCGCTAAATAGCCGAAAGATTTAAAAATTTTACAAACCCATTGGCAAGCAATAATAGTGCAAAAGAGTCAATATAAAGCTTTAAAAATCGGGGATTTTTCTGTGAAAAAAACATCAGCTACGCACACAGATCAAACGAAGCGTAAAGGTGTATTTACACCTAGCGAATGAGCGCGAACAAACACATTCGCAAACGAATATTAAGGCGTGTCTTTACCTAGTGAACAAACGCGAACGAACGTGAAGATACAGAGGCAGAAGCGAATGCGTGCGAACCAGCGCAAATGAGCGAAAATGCTGATTCATTTCTTTCACTCGCGGAGAAATGACGATCGCAGTTGCCTGACATTCATTGACGTTCGCAGTATTTGTTTGCGCTCGTCCGTCCATGTTTCTTCGCGCTCATTTGCTAGGTGTAGACACACCTTAAAAGTTTGCTTATTTCCATGTAGGGTAGATGTCCCAATTACTGCCACCTTAAGGTTATAGAGTGACTACGTTTAATAATTTTACGTGTTGTATAACTTAAAAATCGTCACACTATGAAACATAATGTTGTTTAACATCTCGTTCATTAAAAAAAAATAGTTCTATACAGTAAATATGAAGAATTAATTAGTCAGTAATTAAAATCTGCGAGCAATCCTGATGTCCCTATAACTATCACCTTCGAAATTATCATGTATGTATAACTGCAACTCAAATAGCTATCAATCCTAATAACTATGTTAGTTTCAATAACAGTTAGAATTACTTTCTATTTACGTAATCATGTTTTTGATGTTCAAATTGCTCTTTGATTTTTCAACATCAATTTTTAAATACTAGGTGCATACAAGTATGTTTGTATTTTTATTTTTATGTAAACCAGAATTTCAATTTAATAGTACAATTTTTTTTGTGCGCTATTTTTTATACGTTACGTTTCTATTAAGTAAAATAACAAAAGTGGCAATAATTGGGACATCTACCCTATTTGTCTCATCGATGTGTCAACGTTAGTATCTATCTCAAAATCGTACCATTAACATTAAAGGGCAACATTAAATATCGGGCAACTGCAGTCATCATTCCTCTGTGTGTCAGAGAAACGAATCAGTATCGGCAAATCGAGTGTAGACACGCCTTAAAACATTATTACTGAAAGGCATATCGGTGGCTGTGTCATATGACATTTTCCATTTCATTTGAAATTCCCTATCACGCTTTAAAATATTTCACCGTACATGTGTTACACCCTATATAATTTCACTATTAGTTGCCTTTACATAAGAAATTTTATATAAGCTTTTTCTCCTGACAGATCACTTTGAAATAAGTACCCTCTGCAATCAAAAGCTTTTCAAAACACTACGCCAAATAGACCCTCGAAAAAGAGCATAATAAAAATGATCGCAATCAGTTGCAAACGCTCCACTTGTGTAATCTGTTGCTCGCAGCAGTTTAGACGGTTTTCACCCGTGCCCAGAACAAGGGGGGCGAGGATCCACGGGCTAACAGTCAATGGCAGGAACGAATTTCGCGTGCCCTGCCCTTCCGCAGCTCGATATCGCAACTAGGACGTGAACCTGGGGCCGCCTAGCGTGCGCACGCGTACGCACGCAACGTGCATACACGGCGATTTCGGTGTAAACCACCCACACCCCCCTTTTCGATAAACCGCCCCGGAGCGTGTAACCGCCCGAGAGATTCCTGCCCGGCCAGTCGAAGACGTTGCCCTAAATTCGAGCTGCCACTCTTCTCGTTCCGGATGTGCCATCCCCTAATAACGAGTCGAGGGCTCCGACGTTGCCCGAACAGAAAATTAAGAAGCCGCTCGCTGCGGGGCACGGTTCCTCCAGTCCGTGACAGAAAGTCGTGGCGGATGCTGCGAATTCCAGGTCGCGTGGAGTTGAATATTTTAACAATGAGGGAAAGAGTGAGGATCCAAAGAGATGATACTTTTTTTTTTTTTTTTTTACGCAAGGAAGACGGTTGTTAAAGGAATAACGGGATTCTTGGACGAGAGGAATACTTCTCAAACGAGCATGTGTTCCTTAAGGCAGAGGGTGTTCTGTAATGAGGCTTGTTTTCTGAAGGCAGGAAGTATGTTGCTGGAAACAATGGAGGTTGAACAATGGTGTATGCTCCTTGATTAGGAAACATATTCCAGTTTGATACTGCGCTTTAGGAGATAAATAGCTGTGCAACATCTAAGGAGACTGGACTAATTGAGAATCGAAAATTAAAAATACTGTAGAGGAAAGCGGAGCAAAGTGAAGCAGTTAAAATGTAATCAGACATAGAAATCACAAAAATATCAAGAATTAGCCTGTCTTTATATAATATAAATACTATATCGCTTCTGGAATTTTATGAAATATTTATTTTAAAACTTTTCAACAGTTTTTTCAATTTGCCTCACTAATTAAGTATTTTTATTGAAGATTGGTTCATCATAAGTATTGAAAAGCACCTAAGCTGGCATCTGTTAGCGAAGAAATGAAGAAAAATACTTTGATTTAAGAATATGCAGTATATTACACAATATATGTTATGTAACACAGTATGTTATATGCTTTTTATACAGACACATCATGATTACGAAACTGAGGTTCAGAGTGAGGTATTAGTAACTTCTCGATTTCTTTTTCTTTCACGATTTCATTCTGACTTTTTAAGTTTGCCCCGCAGTTACATTGATAGAGAATTGTGTAAATTCATCAAACAATTTATGAGTTACAATAGTTCCCACTATATCAGAATAATGTTAATTTAACACAATTTCATACAAACTGAATGAAAATCTAGAAGCATAATTTCTATATAAATAAGATATTACTTACAAGTTTATAAAACCTATTTCGTACTATGTACTTATATCTCGAAAACTATTGCTCCTAGAAAGAAGTTTGAATGCAGAATTTATTTATTTTTCAACAATGAAACTTGCTATATAATTCGTTATTCGAAAAAATTTAAAAATACGTTTTCCTCCCTAACTTTAAGGGCTGTTTTAACCCCTTCAGACTGAATTGCCACCGGGACAAAAAAAAAGCGTGTAAAATATTTTTTCGAGTACTATATCAAATCGAAAGCGCATAAAAATCAGCGTGTTACAATTGACTTTAAAAATAACAGTTCAATGTGTAAAATCCTAAAATACTATATAAAAAAATCCAAACGTTTTGCAGTGTTAAAATACAATCCCTTATTTCTAGTGTCTTTCTTTTGCTATACTTATTACAATGCATTATTTCTCTATTTTTTTATTGTTTTTGATCTCTGCGCCCGTTAATAAAGTATAATAATAATAATTAGACAGCGGATTTTATGCATTTATGCCAATGTTAAGTATGCGAAAAATCTACAAGACTGCTAACATATACCAAAATATACAAAATATCAACAATATTATTCAAGTTAAAATGTTTATAACATGAAACCTACTGTTTTCCAGGTGCTAATTCTTTATTTGTGCTTGTAACAATTTTAGTTTGCATAGAAATCGGCAGCCTAATAATAATAGAATAGCCGCGAAACAGGGCCACTAATAGCATGTGAAAGAAATATTTCACTTTGCCTCATTTTCCCTCATATAAAAATTTTCGAGAGGAACACATGATCCCATAAAAATTTTCCACGGCTCGTTCCACCTCAAACTTCTACTGGCCTGCACTTTTAGATTCAAAATCCCAGTCCAAAATTCTGGTCGAATCGCCGAGGTAATTTCGACCGATTTAGTTAGTTAACAAGTTTCCAGGTTGAACGAAGGGTTGGCCCGTTAGAAAGATCGTTAAACGTAGCTTTGATAGCGTGCCAGATCACCCGACCGCTTCGTTAACGCTCCCCATGAATAGATCATGAAACGTGACGTTGTCTCCGTTGTCTGGTGGAAAGAAGGAGCAACGTTGAAAAGTATCTTAGGGGGCGAGGAACAATAAGAAGTTTCGCTTGGGGGAAGTTTATTGACAACGGCAACAGGTGCAGACTGTCTTTCATGGAGTCAGCCCTGCGTGACGTCCGCTTGTTCGCTCACAAATCGCCCTTTCATCGCGCTCATCGCTGTCCTTGCGGCTCCTTAGAAACACTACCACTGCCCATGACGTCAGGAATGCCGTCCTCGACGAAACCTCCGTGTCGTTTTTCTCGTGGTGGCACGACCACTCGAATCCACCCCCGGCGAAGACGCGAGATTCACTTGCGCTGGGCGTAAATACGTAACAAGGAAATTTCGTATCCCGGGGATTGGCGACGGACCTGGCGGCGGTCCAGCGTCGTCAGCGACGAGACGCTCCTCTGGATGCCTCCCTCTACCACCACGGTTCCCCATAAATCATCCCTTCCGGGAGACGGTTGCGGGGTGCAAACTTTACAGACCGGTGGAACTCATCGAAACAAACAGAAGACTCCCATCAAGACTTTCGAAATCCATCGAGACTTTGAACGTTCTTCAGATTTGACCAATGCTCGAAACGTTTCTAACTTTTTGTTCGAAATTTATTGCGGTCGAATCCAGACACCTCGCACTGGATATCTCCAGGAATATACAGGGTGTGTGTTTTATCTGTTAATGTGTAAATATCTGGAGAAATATTGATGACACAAAAAATAGGACAAAATTGGTAGGGTTCGAAGGGGCATGTATGATGCTTATATGAAACTGACCCTGTGATTGCCTTGAAAAGCTGTATGAAGGTCACGGGTACATTTTTTAATGGAACTTTATATTTTTTATTTTATATCCATATAACTGACATTGAAACGTTTTTGAAACATTATCTACAAATGCATTTTGCGCTAACCAATGTGGAGATATTAAATGAGGAATCTTTAGACTCATCATGCTGTACAAAGTCCGAACAACAACCTCCTTGTAGTGTACATCGGGTAACGTTAATGCCGGCGGCACATAAGATTCCTTATTTAATATCTCCACATTGGTTAACGCAAAATACATTTAGTGTTTTGAAAACATTTCAATGTCAGCTATATGAATATGAAATAAAAAATATAGAGTTCCATTAATTCCGTGACCATCATACAGCTTTCCAAGGCAATCACAGGGTCAGTTTCATATAGACATCATACGTGCTCCTTCGAACCCCCACCAGTTGTCTTCACTTTTTATTTGTGTTGTCAATATTTCTCCAGATATTTATACGTTCACAGATAAAACGCACACCCAATATATTAGGGAACCTTGGCAAAATTGAAAATGGGGAATTAAATTTTTTTCAATGTAGTATTTTCTTTTCAGTTTGATCAAATTCTAATGGGTATATTCATTCATTCGCAGTTGTTTGAATTATATGTGGGTCAGGGCGATCTTTTCCTTCATTTGTTGAGATTAGAACTATTACTATTGCTTGGATTTATGGATATCCAAGTATAATTATTCTAGAATTCATATTCAATACGTAAAATTTGTATTCAGATAACCGGATACTTGGTTAACTTTCCTACGTTCCTCTTAAAAGTCTGAATTTATAAAAACATTAACTGTTATTACATAATCTTTGAGGAATACAGCGATATGTAAAATTGAAATATTTGTTACCAGAAATAAAATACAGGATTGGATAAAATAAGACCCGAAGACCGTAGCAGGGTTAATTTAAATTGGAATTAAGATATTTACTATTCCAATATCAGATCGTCCGAATTGCTAATTGTAACTTGAAATACGAATCGAAATCGAATTTTAAGTAACTAACTATTCCTACTTTGATTTGAGCATTCGTTCAGTAGCCAATACATATAATATTGAAATCGACTTTTTTGCTAATTCGCTTTACAAAATACGTAAGAAATTATTCTGCACGTTGACAGTGACTCTGCCCTTTTGTATTCTATATTCTTTATACTCTTCACTTTTCTTTCTAGTCTACTTCTTATTGTGCTCTTTAGACTTATTATCTTTTTACTTCTTTTATTTTGCATACATATATTTGTGTACATATTTTTTACGCTTTGTTTTGCTTCATTTCGTTCTCTTTGGCTTTTAGTCACTTACGTTTTGTTTTCTGTATCAAAGGGTTGTACCCGTCAATAATAATAAAATAAATAAATAAATTCGAGTACCGTTAAGAACCCAATTTCTGAACAGAACTCAATTCCTGATCAGCCTAAAATAATCATGCAATAAATTATCATGCTAAAAGTTGATCCCAAACACTTACTAAATAGCTATTAATGATATTGAATTTCAAAAGTAAAATTTGAATGTTAATATTAGAGATAATTTGAGTGATCAGTAGACTGCGGATGTTTATGCAAATTCAGATTTTCAAGGGCATAGCAACGGAAAAGCAACATTAACAAAAGTGTCTTTTACTTTATAAATATTATAAAATGTATTTTATTTTCGATATTCCATGCATTTTTGCATCTATACACATCCTTAAACATTTTGGCACATCTGAGATCGTCATAAATGCATAAACATCCGCAGTCTAGTGATCAGAAATTGCTCCTTTTGCTTTTCTGACATTAGAACTTAGATCATAATTTAATTATTGTCGTTTTCCACTTTTATAGATATCAAATTAAACATAAAACATGGTTTAACGAATAACCAATTGAATCAAAGTACCGTTTCCAGTTGTGAAACGATGTATGGTAAGCAGAAGGGCATAAACGCGGAATATTTTTACCGTTTACTAACCGCAAGTCGTGCATCCGACTCGTAAATCTGTCGGTCGGAGCTTGGGGATGCTCAGCAATATTCGGCGAGTGTGTATCGATTCTACACAGAAAGCTGCCTTTGTTACCCTGTAGAGCCGTTAATCCTCGATCCTTGGTCTCATATTCGGAGAAAATCGGTGCCGCGGGTAGAGTTACGGAAAGTTCTATCGTGCACGTGAAAAGCGTCCGCCCGGTAAGGGGATTCGGCACGCGTTCGGCGCAAAAAGCGCGCAACTCCAGAAATTCTGGCTTCGCGGTCCATTCATTCGGGGATTACCAGATTTTTCGTCAGCCGAAGGATTCCCTTTTCGCCGGCGATAATGCCGCCGATTCCCGCGCTCCTGTCCGCGCAGAACGCGGCGCCGCGCCAAATGAGGATTCCGCGCTTTAATTCCGTCCTGATTTCGACCGCGACCGGAGAACCGGTCTCCGCGGGGCGTCGATTTATCGAGGGAAGTGGCAGTAGATCGACGATAATCGCGTAAGACAGTCTATATCGCGACACGCTCGCTAACGCTTCGCAACGAGGCGGAAGGGTGGGGGAGTTAGGCGAACGAAGGACGAAAGATGAAAGGTTGGCGGATAGCAGGGTAGAGGGGTGCAGGATAAAGGACGGAGGATGCAGAACGGAGGATGGAAAACAGAGGTCGGAGGACGTTGGGGGTGGAGGTGGGCGCAGCGTGGGAGTGATCAATACTACCCTCCACGCCAAGTTCCCGCGGGAGTAACAAAGATGGACCGGGACGCGTGGAAGACGCGATTTTCGGAAGAGTTCCTCTCGGGCGACCGTCGCGTCGACTTCCAATTACTCGCGAAACCGGAGCTGCGAGATATTAATGCGCGGTTTCTCTCAATAAATAATTAAGGGTTTAATGAACGTTTTCGTTACGCGTTAATACTTTCAAGTAGAATTACTTTGTAATTATGGTACGGTTATTTCAGTTGTTATTTATTTAGGATTCGTTTCATTTTTAAGCTAAAGTTTAGTCAAGAACTTGAGCATACCGCGAGGGATTATTTTTTTAGCAGATTATACTAGGGCTAATGAAGTCTAGATGAAAGTTATTCTTTGCGCCATCACAATCTAAGTAAAATAATGAAACATTGAGCAAACGGTTCTTCCATCGCGTTCGCCCTTTGAAAACGTTGGCTCTGTATGTTTTACGCTCTTCTAGTGTGCAGACCGGATACACTGTTTAAGACCTACTCTACTTAGCAGAGCAGGTATTGTCTTACCACTTCGAGAGGAATAATCCTAAAGAAAAATCGAGTCCGCGCAGGGTGTGCCATATAAAATATTGCAAGTTACTTTCTGTACAAAGCATTAGGATTAGTGTTGAATACTTCACACAATTTTTGCTGATTTATTAAAGCTTTTTAAAAGCTCCTCCTACGAAATCCAGAGCTCGGAAAATTGGAGTTACTTTAAGAATTGGTAGAGTCCCGAGTATTCTTCAAATTCTAATAAATTTCGAAAGTTTTGATGGGTCTTAGCAGTAATAACGATAATGACGTCTTGATTACGTTTCATAGGATGATAAATGAGTACCGTTCTGTAGAAGTAGCTGTCACAGAAATTAACTCTACAGCAATAATTCATCGTTCAGAGTACTTCGAAATAGAGAGCAATAATTAAACCCTTGGGTTCGAAAACGGGAAAAGAAATGACGGGAGAGTTCCATCGCCAACAAAGAGCAGCTTTGAAAGGAAAAAAGGGGGTAGCAATCGCGCGAGTGTCAAAGATTCTCATCGACAGAAGCCCTAAGCTATGAAATGGGACTTCAGTGAACGTTCGACGGTTTGATATCGATGGGACAGCGACGAACTCGACGCGACGAGCACCTATGCACGCTGCTGGTATCCGGAGAAACGGAGTCAGTGGGCTATCGATGGCGTGGCTGGTTGTTTAGGTTAACAGCCCCCAGTCACGCACCACCGAACGAATGGGACGCGCTATATCGTTCTGAATACACGACCAGCATGTCCTTCCTTCCCTTTGCCTCGTTTTATCACTCGCTTTCTGCGTGCCACGCTGTGTCCTCGGCTTCGATCCGCGTGCTCGCGCCTCTATCTTGAATACTATGTCCACGCGTCGCTTGGTAATCGTTCGTCCGAACCATATTTTACTCCGACACCCGGGATGCATATTAAGGGATTATGCACTTAGATGCCTTTTTATAAATTCGTAAAACTTTGGGTTTTGACAATTTGTTACCGATATTTCAAATATTAGCAGATCAACGCAGCTTTGAGCAACACGAGATCGCACAGTTGGCTGCAGCTATTTAGCGCGTTAACTACAAGTAGCCGCTTGATTCGGATTAACAGGAGAAAAACCAACTCTAATTGTTATTAACTTTATATAGAAACGGAGGGATTTGTTTCGGGTTGTAATGATACAGTAAAACACTCTGGAATTGGTGTGAAAATGAACAGAATAGAAGTGACAATGTTATTAATGATGAACTAGAATAAAACAAAAAATACCTGAAAATCTTTGAAAATTGGAAGAATGAATCTTTATGTAAGAGTAAAATCCTACGACAAAATTGAAAAAAATTGATTAGGTAATGTGCAATTTAATCGCGACAGCGGATAAAGAGTTCAAAATAAATGTTACTTGCCAGTCGAGCTTTAAACGTGTTTTTCTCAAAACACGATTCTCAAACGCGGTGGATATTATATTTCGCGAACTACTCGACCGATTTACTTCAAATTTTAAGAAAATATTCTTCGAAAGCTTATACTTTCTATAAAAACCAGAAACCTATTCTATAAAAATTCATATTTCAGCTTCAAATGATCACTTTTTTTTTAACTGAATGCAATATTAAGATCTTGAAAACGTCACGAACTTCTGAATTTTATTTATTTCCTAAATCTATTTGACTTTTTGTTTTCAGATGCATTTTGTACAGAGAATGTTCATCGACTAATACTAAAAAAACACGACTCATATCCAAGCCAATAGCTCTAATTCATAACATTATCCCATGAAAATTTAAAATAACATTGTGTATCATTACCATTTATGCTTTTTCGGAAAAATTCCTTAACTTGGATGCCTTTTCCGAGTTTCCAAGTGGATGTAACTTTTTAATAAGACATTTTGAGTCGTTTCTCGAGGGAAATCCTTTTCTTTTCGAGGAGGTGTTTAACTAATTTATTAACGGTGGCTACTCTGGGAAGTGAAACTGTTCATACCAAGGAAAAATTTAAAATCCTTTGAAACTGATTACGTGGAAAAACATTGGAAGAGGAGTTATAATTTCTCAAAAATGCTCAGATCTTTCAATTTTTGCTGGGCTTATGATTCCTTGATTTACGCGGATCATTCATTCCGTATGTAGGTTAGTCGTATTTCTATGACGCAACGAAGTCATTATTCTTATATCGTGACAATTCAAGCACCGTCTGCGCTCCTCTATTTCGCGGCTTTCGGTCACCTGACCCTCCAATCTAGTATTATCCGATATATTAGCGACGTCCTTCTGACAGGATGCTCGATAACGTCTCGAGCCATCGAATTTATTACGTAAGCTTTAAACGGAGTCCTTGATTCCTCGTGAAGCGCATAACCGACGCGGGGACTGTAGCGAGAGACAAATTCCCGCTCGTTCGTACGAGAAAATTGCAATTTCGAGGAACCCGGAGTCTTCCCCAACCCCTTCGCCCGGAACTTCCCGAGAAGCTCGTTATCAATAATGAACGAAACACCGAGAGATCGGCCCGTTCGACGAAAAACGATAAATTAGGAAGGAACTGGCTGCGCTCTGCAATTGCTCAACGTGAATGTTTCATTAAATTCGTCTTCCTGCTTCCTGGAACGTAGAGAAGGAGAGAGAGTGTGCCGAGGTACAAGCCGACTTCCCGAAACTTTATTCGCTCTGTTGTTCTTCAGTGGTTCTAATTTGCGCGTTCAATGGGTTTATTTTTACTGCAAATATTACATTTCTGATAATGGCGGAGGAAACTAAACAGTCGTCTGTCTACCGTTTCAAAACCCGTCGCTTTTGTAACGATATCCTGATAGCGGACACGACGATCCCACTGTGCAAACGCGACGTATCGAGAACGCAACGTCACTGACGGCTCGAAGCCGCACCCTTCCTGTCTCAGCCGCCATTCACGTTATTCTTTGTCCGTTTTCAAGCCGATCGTTCATGTTTTCTCGCCATTATTGTCGCATCAGATCCGTCAAGCTCGTCCTCGAAACGTACCGGCGGCGGACCGATACAATGCGACGTTAATCCGGTTTCCGGTGGCTTCGCGCTCGACACCGCGCCGCGGCATCGCATCGGCAGTCGTTTAATCGAGTTTCAAGCTTCCGGTGGGGGTGAGGCCGTGTCGCGACGACTTGCAGGAACGAGTGAATCGTGACGAGGGTAGCAACTGATTGTGAATTCTGCCTGTCCCATTGGGACGGCATAACGCGCGAACAAGCTGTCGTTAGAATCCCATTCAAACGCTTATTTTCACTTACTTAAGCGGAACGGTAACCGGTAGGAATTTCCAGGCGAGTCGTTTTGAATGGGTGACGAAACGTTCGATTGGCTTCAGGTATCGAAGTCTTAAATATTTTAGCTGTCGCTGCGAGATATACGCGTTCTGAAAAAAAGTATTACATTTTCGGAACGGGCGAACGAAATTATTCATCCCCTTGTCGCGTGTTTCTGTTCGAGAATTCCAACGCGTTCGACAATTAATGAATCGAGCACTCGAACGTAGGAATTCAAAACCATCAATCATACGTATCAGCTACGCAAACATCGTAAAGGTATCCTATTTTTTTTTTTTATCAAGCCTCGTTTTATTCGTGACAAAGTAGGCCACACCGTATATTAATCTCCCCGTTTCGAACGCGTCGTTTCTTCGCAAATTTGGGTCGAAGTTTTCCTCGTCGAAAACGAGACCTGAAATCCGCGTAATCCCGTCGAAAGCCCCTTCTCCCCACCCTCCAGGACTTTTCCTCGGAGAATTCGTTATCGACGATCCGATTTCGCGGCTGGTCGATCGCATTTATCGTATCGTTTCGCCCGTTTCGTCATCCGACGGCGCGGCCCAGGCTCGAGATGCGATTTAAGGGTAGGCAGATCGGCAATGGTCCGGAAGGAAATATTGTCGCGCGATGCGAATCTGTTTCCACGCGAGATGGGACACGTCGCGTCAGCCAGAACGGTATATCCGATATTTTAATTTCGCGAGGAAAATGGTCGTCGATCGATGACCACTACGCATTCGATTAAATCCGCTCGCTTTTCTATAGAAGGATGATTGTTAGCCCTCGCCCCGGTCAGAAATTGCAATTTTTCAATGAAACTGGTCGTCGAGAAATCCCATCGGAGTTTCAATGGCCCGCTCTTATCGACGTTATTACTCTGTCGTTCGACCTATCGTTACCATCTCCCGCCGGCTTCGAGGAGAATGGAATCTCCCAGGCTTTTTCCTCCGGTGCGCTCCATAGAAACTGAGATACGGTAGCTTTTGAATGGATGGAGTATAAATTAAAAATAAACTATTACAAGTTTGCTTTGGTCTATCGAAAGGAAACACTCCGAGAACTTTTTCCGTAGATTGATAAAGAACGCCTCGAGCGTTGAGATTGTCTTTTCAAAGTCGGGGATTATTCCTCAAAGATAGCATAATATTAATCTTCAAAACTATCGTCCACAGGTTCTCATGAGACGTCGATCGCCGAATTTTTTCAAAAGAAGAGTAGGTGTACAGTCGTTGTAGTAGGTGTGTCATTCGCGATAAGAATCGGGCAGATACGATTCGCGGAAACACGCCCGCGCGTGTCCGATTTTAGATTACAAACGTCCGATCGATAACTGGACCATAATTTATTCAACCGTTACAACGAGATCCGAGAAAGCGTCACTACAAATTACACGAACATAGTGCGTTCCCGGGGTATGCAAAGCGATGGAAAGTTGCTGTTTAATCGCATGCATTCCACAGGAAATTCGAGCGGGTTTGGTTCTGTGAGCGGAATCGATTAAGTAGATCCAGACGGACGTGCGCGGCCACGCCTCGGAAAGCAACCTGTAACAACACGGTCGTCGAATAGCGTTTTTAACGGGGGCTTTTACGTTTCTCTGGATCGCTACGCTCGCAAAACGCCACTTCGTGATTCCTAGTTTGTTATCCGAACCCATTCGATCTCGTCGGCGGCCGACGCATTATCGCGCACGCTTTTTAACCTATTAAGTGGTTCGTTTCGTCGATCAGAAACGCGAGTACCTACATTGAGAACGATTCAAAGGGAATCCGTCCGTTTTTCTTTTTGCAAACCTTCCAGAGGACAGAGCCTTTAAAATTTTTATCTCTTTGACTGAATCAATTTCAAACGATTTCTATTAGGGTAAATTCAAGAGAGACACCGCCCTTTTTAATTAAGAGCCGATAACAAATTTAATTTTGTACATATTAAAATGATTTATTCTTTTTTTATAATAGCGCACTTATATACTACAGAAAGACAGAAACAATTCTATTGTTTATGTATCTTACCTACATAAAATTCTAACTAAATTCATAGAAGTATGTTTTCAATGTTTCAAGAACGCGACACAAAACAGGCATCCGCTTATTTTTTTAGGTAGTCAAGCAGGATTAAAACAGTGCACAGCACATATGATTCTCTCGTTTTGATCAGAAGATATTACGAGTATGACGCCTCTTTTGAATTAACCCAATCATTCCAGCGCGAATTGTGCGCTTTCGTTCCGTAAAACCCTTCGCCCAGCGGTTCCCTACGCACAGTGGTCCGGATCCGTAAAAACACGATCTAAATTAATAGCACTCTTATTTTTAAGTTTTTCTTTATAAATGAAACGGTTTTAGGGGTTTTTGAGGTCGCAGAATCCGTTTTTGATATTATTTTTTTACTAGGATAAAGAATTAAATTTATAAATTATAAGCTTCGAATTTCCACTGTGTAAATTTTATAATACTTAACTTTTTACATTTGCTTTTCTAGATATTCGAGATTATATATATTATATTATATATATATTTCATATATAATATATATAACCTATTATATATATTGTATATTACATTATATATAGATTATGTATATTCGAGAGTATACATATATGTATATTAGTATTGTGTATACTATATTATTATGGGAGTATAACGAGATGAATACAAGTAAGAGTAATGATAATAAACATTTTTAAATATATAAAAAATACAGAAACATGTAAATCATATTGTATTACCTTACATCTCAGCATTTGACGGTGATGCAGCACTCTCAAATCCATCTCACTTTCAGTATCTATGTCGGCCAGTGTATCCGCGGGTAAAACTATTAAGTTTAATAAGTCATTGTCTATTTCTTTCTTAGTGCACTTTGTGGTTGTGAAGGAACTTAACTTAGAATCCGAACTGAGTAGTAATCGTGTGAACAAATCTTCATTTACTTTTTGTACCGATATCTTACAAGTGTGGTGTTCTCTAAAATAATTTTGTTCAAAGTTAAATGCAATGTAGTTCATATAAAACAGGGATGAGGGAGAACGAATAAGGGAGGGAGTTCTGTCGCTTTTTTTAACATGAAGTTTATACGCGGAAATGTGCTGTACACGGTTAAGAAGAAGGTCTTTAATGATGATTCCTTCGATTTCATGATCTGAATTTTTTAATTTTTAATCAAATCCATTTATGCTATTGCATTTTTTGAACAAAAGAATAGTTGATTCATCTAAAGAATATAAAGAAATTATACTGAATTGCTTGTGGGTTTCATTAATGTGAGAGGATAGTGTTGTCCATCAAGCATTTGCAGTCAAAGCACTATGGGCCAGTGTTGATAACTTTATTATAAATGTGACTGTATTTTTTTGACGTTTCACCTACAAAGGAATTATTAATGAACATACAAACATTAAAATTGACTCCGCAATGAGTACTAACAAATAGTGGTGCGTAATGTTTCAAGCAAGCGAGCCACGCGGCTACGTGGTTGGAGATTATGGTTAGCCGCGCACGGTACCGATCACAAATATACGTTATAACTTCCGCGGTCGCAGCTGGTCGCAAAAAATTCTTTTTCAGCAATGTAGTCAAGGTTCTAAGGAATACATTCGTATAAGATTTATCGTGACTTCGCGTGAATTAAGCTGTGTAGCTCTAATTAAAGTCGAAAAAGTGAGAAAAAACAGGGGTTTACAAAATAATATTTTTCAAAGTGTTACAATAATTTCATGTCATTATTCTTTCATGTACTAACAGCTAAAGGAACACTCTTCCACTCAACATAAATACTTTTAAATAAAGTCCAACCTAGTAGAAAATATAATTAGCTAAATATCGACAATTTTAGAGAAAAGTACGATCAGCTTGAAGCAGACATTTTTCTTCATTTTTAAGACTAAAAAAAAAGTAACTTACAGTAATTTTTCAGCGACTCGCATAAACGCCAAAACTTAGTCCAATGATATAAGAACCTGTAGTTAAAATATCATGCATTTCCATTGAAGTCGAAAATTTGACTTTAGTTCGTGTTTTTGTGGATCCGGACCACTTTGCTACGTTTCGCAGAAATTCGAGGACGATCGGACGATGTGTGCCGTAAATTCGATTCCGTCGAGTGTCCCGAAGCAGACGTCGTCCTCCGGGTCCTGCATTAGGCGCGAATAACACGGTTCGCTGCATCGATTTAAACCTCTCCTGCCCCGATCCGTTCCCTGTGACACGTCCTGGCCCGTGACGCGAGCTTATCGCGGGATTCTCGCGTCTCGTTAGAGCGAAGCGCGAATTACGAGAACGGGGTCTACGTCTAATTGCGTGGGCGAGGCGATTTAACTTGCCCGGGACCCTCCAGGTCCCGAAATCGTTACAATCTGCCTGGCGCTCGAGACCCAGGCGACGCCGCGACGGGGCGCGGGTGTGCTCGTTATCACCGGGTAAACGGTCCGGGAGGCCATGCGCCGGGAAACAACCGCGATTTTTCCGTAAATTACAGCCGACGCTGAGCTAAACCCGCCGCGGCGTGGCACGCCATTAACGGGCAAATTGAATTAGTTCGCGTTGGCGATTGCTACAGTCTCAGGAGATTCTCCTACACCTGCAATTTCTCGGGTGTGTTGAAATATTGTAAAAACCATGATAATGAGATTCTGGGTAGCAGCATGCGAAACTTCAGCACGCACTCTGGGGAAACTGCTCTTGCCGCTCGTATGAAAGCGATTTTCTGCTTACAATGCAGATGAGATAATTCAGCAAATCTGTTGGATAGTAGTTTGTTAGTGCTCCGATTGGGGATTTCAAGAGTTGCCATTACATAATTTACAGAGAAATTATTACGACTTTGTAGAGTAAATAATTTGTCAGAAAGAAATTTCGTTTGTTGCAAATAACGTCATTAGTGTCCACAGAGGTTAATGGAAAAGGAACATCAGGATTTCGAATTTCCCCTCTGAAGCTTCGCCCCGTATTTTTCACCTGCAGGGAGGGATACAGTCCTCACAGGAATTTGTCGCTCAGTGAATCTCCGTCTTTCCGATGTCAATTTCAGCTCTAAAGTTTCTAATTAGCGACATCAAAGGTGCAGCTAAAATCGTTTTGGCAAATTATTTCGTGCCGCCGATCGAGATATCTCTCTGACGCATTTCGCCATCAAATTTTTAGTTGCCGTTTAAATTGCTTGAGCACACGACACGGGCGCGAGGAGTGTTCGCTCAAGCACTCGACGAGATTTTTCCCGCGCTCGCCTGTGAGATCTATCGAGGCGTCAGGCGAGCAAATTTAATTAGAAAAGTTTCGCGGTCGAAGCCAGACACAAACGGACCCCATTTTACCTTCGTTCTCGTTCTGCTGAATAGGCCTCTTCAGAATTCACTTCCATCGGAGTTCCCTCGAGTTTTTCTTCGTTTCATCACCAAAGCTTTTTTTTCGATGGGAAAAAGGGGGAACAACAACGAATGCAACGCGGGGCAGTGAGCTGCAACATCTGCGCCAAAATGTTCACCTCCCTTCATAACGATACATCTGCGTGTAATAAGTTTTAATAAAAACTTTGGAATTTTAAATAACTAATCATGTAACAATGTTTTCGTGTAATGACGGGCGTGATAAATACGTTTCCACTGGCAACAAACTGAGGGAGAAGTTGATCCTCATTTGTTTATTTTGTACACTTTGTCACAGAAAAAAAATCTACTATGCTCTGTGCGGTGTTAAATCTTTAGACACTGGCAACAAATCAAAGAGAAAGTTGTCGACCATTTTTAGTAGTTGGCGATAATTTTAGCCAAGCAGTCGCAGAGTGGCTCGTAACGTCCAGGTTCGTTAAATTATTCAGACGGGCAGGCAGTGCACTTGGTTTTTCCGCAACATTGTTTCCCGTACGAGGGAAGATCGATATCGAGACGAGCCTGAAAAGACGGTGGAACGCGAGCGTCCGTCAACGGGCCTGTTTCTTTCCAGATCCATGGCCATAATTGCAGTAACTAACGACCGATCGATCGAGCCATGAGGACGCATCAGTTGCGGCTCGTATCGCCTGGAATGTAGTCGTTGGAAGGAGCACGCGAAACCGCACGCGATAAAACAAACAGAAACTATAAGAGCCGGAACAAGGGAAAAAGAAAGAGGGAGGTGTTACGAAACGCTCCGCAGATTCATCGAGGAAGCTAGCTCGCGAACGGAGAATCTACCGGAAGCGAGGTTGACGTTGCGACAAGCAAATGTCCTCGTCGAGCTTTCGCGAGAGCCCGTCGTCGAGCTTTTCACGAGAAGCGAGCGGAAAAGGTGGCAGCAACAGCGACGCTGGTCGTCGCTCGGCGTCAATTTCTTCGCGATAGAAAGAGGGGGAAAAAAGAACGAGGAAAAGGGAGAAATCTAGTCAATCTTAGTTGTGTAACCCCTGGCTGTGTTTATCCTCAAAATCGTAATCGATAGTGTTCAGAGATCTCGTCTCTTCGGTTCGAAGCGAGGCAAAGGGCCGCCAAGTAGAAGAGCCAAGTCATAGGAACGGCGACAGAAGAGACGACATCCGTATTTTAGTCCTAGTGATAATACCAAGGAGAAGATCCGTAGATACCGCGTAGTACAAATAGTAATTACCTGGAATTGCCAATTCACGTGTACGTATTCAGATTCACGGCGAATGAATCGTGAATAATCCGTGTGTAATCGAGAAGCAATAAGAGATCAATTTTCTTGCGTCGTTAATTATCGTCGTCACCGGGCGTTCGGTGTTTGGCTGTGCTTTATTGTGCGTGTACTTTCTTTCGGGACGTGAACCAGATTAAAGTGCGACAAAATGGCGTTCGCCGCAGCAAGAATGATCCTTAAGGACAAGCGACGGAAGGCCAGCAAAGAGGACTTCACGCCGCGAAACAGGAGCAAGGTAACATCCACGTGAATCTATTAGCTGACGCACCGACTTAGCTATAGTTGACGGCGGATGTCATTCATCCCGTGAATCACGATACAGAGTGTTTTAGGATTTTATACAAAAATAGAGAGACTTGTGATGTTAAAGCTGTGGTTACAGTGGATGCGTTTTCTTACGAATATGTTTGAACTGTTTCATTGTTTAGCGAAAAACAGTTTGGACATATTCGTCATAACACGGTTCGTCAGAAAACGCATCCATTATAACCGAAGCCTAAAGAAAATCTGTAAGATCTGTTTGGTTACAATACTTGCAATGATAAATCTCGTTTCTATTATTTTATTTATGCAAGGCGAAACGGAATTCGTACCACAATCTAAAGAGTGTTTTTTTTTTAGCTGTTATATGAATTACGGTTCACCTCGTATTCACTAAAACTTTTTTATAGATTCAAGACAAAGTGCTTAAATTTTTGGTCATAAAATGGGAATCACCTAACTTGAAACCTTTAGCAAGAGCTCGTTATATGAAAAAAGTGTTTTAAACCAAAATTGTGTAATATCAACTAACGCTTCATTCATATTCTCCATGCCTCACAATTACAGTCAATCACATCAAAATTTGTGACGACCCATTGGAAAAATTCCCTTTCGATAAAAACGTCAGATTATGGCGGCATCAGATCCCACCGCGTATTATGCAATTTTCATTCGAAACATTATTTTATAGTTGACGAGCAATTTAAGGTCATCCAGTTAGGTGACTCACCCTGTGTTACTCGTAAAGTAGTCGCTAATGATATTATCCAGCCGCGACACGTGTCGTTTTCTATACCTCGCAGAGTATGCACGAAAGCATAAAGAATTCCTGCGATGCTCAATGGCATTCGCGGCGAGTTACGGCAGAACCCGATGAAACACGCGATACATCGGGAGTAGAATTCTACGCAGCTCGCCGGACTAGTCGCTGTGCAATTTCGAAGGCGTACGAACGAGGAAATCACCGAGCGTCCGCATGAATCTCGTTACCCGTGTGCACAGGGAAGCAGATTACGCGGGCACAATTCACAACGCGCGGGGCGACATCGGAGACACCTGAAAGACCGGAAGGGGTTCGGGATGCAAGAGGGTCGCAACTCGTAGGGTGCATACTAATCACGCCAAGCCGTTTAGAGCACTTCATTTATGCGAATATTCCTATCTGAAGAATCTATTATCCCCAAGCTCCATTTTTCTTTAAAACTGTAACATACATTTTTTAATTTTCATACAAATTTCAAAATCCTTCCCGCAGATAAATTCTCCTGGGAAATTTAAAAGTACTCCGCATTTTAATTTTTTTTAAATTAAAAATGTCCCTCTTATAACCACGCATCCAAATGAAATTACCATTCCATGCTCCCGCCAGCGGAGGAGAAAAAGAAATCTAGGATCCCCTATTCGGCGAAAAATCGCAAGGGTGGTCGAGGCCAACCCGCGGTTTTTAGATAATCGGTCGGAGTTCGGTCAACGAGAGCCAAAGCCAAGCAGAGGAGCGATAAGAAAGTTCGTTACGTGGCCGAGTCGCACCACGGAACGGAAATTAAATCCGCCTTCCAACGGACGACGAACTTTCCTGATCTGGTTGTTCGATTCGCCACTCCCTGGAATGCGGCTGCTCTTTTCCCACGTCTCTCCCTGCATCTGCTAAAATTAAGAGACCATCGAGAACAGACTCGCGACGCCGCGTAATTATCGGCCGACTTCGAAGGGGAATTTTCGCTGCAGGTTTCCTCGGTGCTCGTCGTTCCCTCAGCCGTGGGAGAACGTTTTTCCCAGCGATAAGAGCACATTTCTTATCTCCGTGGTGAAACTCGCGCAATTTCGGCTCTTTTATCGGGAACTCTCGCCCCGTTCCGATGGAGCAGAGAAATATTCTTGCGGGAGAATGTTCCTCGTTATACCGGGGAAAATTGCATAGGGTGTTCGATTATTCGTGGTTACGATTTTAGAAAAAATTTAACGTGTCACGATGATGGAAAGGTAATCTCGAGTTTTACTTTATTTTCTGAATTTTTATATAGTGTGCTGGATTAAGCAATGACGTTTACAAAAAAAAAAAAAAAAAAAAAAAAAAAAACAAGTAAAATAAGTGTAGCGTAAGTACGGAAGAGATGTAGTTCTGTCCGTATTTCGAGTACAGCATTAATAGAAAATAATAATTGGTTTATAAATAGGCCAAACAAACCTTTAGTACAATAGAGTAATTGTAAACTTTGCAGCAAGAGGAATGCTATTTCATTTTTACCTACTCTGAGTAAATTAGAAAAATGTATACATAAAATGATTCCAAAGATTTGGAGTGAATGTAACAATAAAAGTGTAAAAATGTATACATGAAACATGTGAGTGTGGCAGACTTATTGTAAACCAAGTCTATTTCGAGGCCTGCTAGCTGAAATTAATAAGTGCAATACAATACAATTTATAAAATTATTGTTTCGACTTAGTATTGAAACAACAACATTAAATAGTATTGGTGATGATTTTAGAATTTCTTTTATTTATATGCTACATCGTAATTATGAAATTCTTAAAAATGGAGTTGCATCCCTCAATTCGCTTACAAATAACAGTATAGATCGTTATAACTACTAAATTGGAAAATCTTTGTTTATTTCTTTAACGTTGTTTATTAGATTCTTTAGACGAATATAAGTTTCTTGCGATATTTTTTGAGATTTTGTGGTTTTTGGAGGTAAGTCTATTTCATCTTGCTTTTATGATTTATACATCGTTTTTATGTTTAGTATCACAGTAATACAAAATTTATAGTGTTTCGTATTCAGACTTTTGTAATACATTAAGACGTGACTGTAGAATACGTCTTTCAAACAATAGTTTATATTTTACATAGCAAAAAGCAAATTGAAAACCGTCGCATCTCTCCCAGACATTTGGGATAGATGCTGTACTATTTCAGAAAAAATTAAGTCGACCAAAATGATTTCCTCAATGTTTATAAAATATAAAAGCAGCTGTATTGAGTGTTAAGAAAATTTCTATACAACTAAATCAAAGGCTGATTGAATTATCCGTTTAAAATGCCAAAAGTGGCTTTATGAAACATGTATAATACGAAATGTAATAATTATGGAAAAGAGAGAAAATGATAGATAAATATAAAAAAAAAAAAACAAATAAATTATATTTAATACTGTACTGTATCTCAGCCTAGTTCTTCTTTCAATATTCTGGTGTATTTTGTAATTTCAAGGAAAGAAGATGTTTCACTTCACTTTATTTTTACTTATTTCTTAAATAAAAAGTTTAATTGAACAAGTTTAGAGTTTTTAATTAAACATTTTTCGAAGTGCGGCATCTCTTCCGGAAATGAAGCGTCTCTCCCGGAACAAGGAGTTTGCAGTTTTAATTTTTTAAAGATGATGTGCATTACTACTTTAACTTATATCAATGAAAAGAATCGCACAAGTTTTACTGCTGATAACTACTCCTGTAATTATGTTTCATTATGAAATTTAGGCACGGAGTCAATTTCTCTAAACATGCTGCATCTTTCCCGGTCTTACACTATCCCTTATACTTATATTTTATTTTTCTCGCCCCTACAATTTTATCCACAAGAACGAAATATCCCCTGTTTTTCACCGTTTGAAAACGGCGATTCGGGAAACCTTCAACAATGTGTAAACCAGGCTGGGGTATCTCGGCTCCCGTCTGTCGTTTTATCGCGTCTCGTTTGCGTTAACCAGGCCGTTTCGCTTCCAGCAAGTTACCGTCGTTCTCCGTTATCGGGCTCCTGGAACTCCATACGCGCATTATACATATTTTCTCGCCCGAGAGAATCTGACACGGCCGTTTTCACAGGAAAAATTACCCCGCGTCACGGTGACCGAGCAAAGTTATCCAAAATGTTCAGGAAATGCGAGTCGCGAGCAAAGGAATCGCTCTCCGTGCAAAAATAAGCCGGACTTTCGGAATAAATTTCGTACGGTTCCGAGGGTGAGGATTTCGAAAGCCATTAACCACTGGAAGGTAACATATTAGTGTATCGAGGAATCGGAAATGCTACTTTACGAGGCAACTTTCTGTCAGCGCTCCTCTTACGCGGAGAATTTCGACCATAACTCGATACAAATCGCGCTCGTACTAACAGTGGGATGAAGACTGAGTCTTCGTGGGTCGATTCGAACCCATCTACATACGCTCTTCCGAGTTCTCTGTCCCGAAGGAAAAGCTCCTCGCCCGCGAAGTTTATTCCAGTGCCTCGAGTCATTCTTCCACATCGAAACGAGCTATTTCTGCCCTTCGCATTCCTGGATACCCTATTTTGTATAATGCGGCGCGCTTACCGAGGACCGCATTATAAAGCGGCGTATTGTCGAGGATAATTCGCGTTTATTCGAGTGTCGAACGCGACACGTACTGCGCTGCAAATTGCTCCCCGGTCGCGTAATTGTTTTGCAAATTTTCGCTGTAAATTTTCAGCTTGTCCATCGCTGCCCTCCCACGGCTAGCATCCAATTAGCGGTCGTTTACGAGTGACTAGAATTTTAACGATCCATGAATCCGCGTCGGTTTTTCAGCTAGTCACGACTGAAGCACCCTCGACGCTATTCTTTTGTAACTTTAGAGCAATTAAACGTTTCTCGCGGCCGACCGAAACTTGAAAGCGTAATTAATTAAATAGCGAACGCTCATGGAACTTCGCTGCGAAAGATTTTGGCATAATACACAGGGCGCGGTGGTACCGAGTGCACGATTATGAGCTGATTCCTTCTGGATAAATTAAATTATAGAACGAACATTTTTAAGACCGAGCTAGATTTCCTGTGACCAATATTTTTGTACATGATAATCTTCTTTATTCTCTCTAATCCTTTCATTCTTCTACTTACCTTCGGTTCTCTACTAGGGATTACTTTACATGTGTTAGGAGAAGGATTTAAAGTCTTATCTTTAATAAATCTGGAGCGCTTCCTCCATATTTAAAGTCGATTATCCCGGAAATTTAGCTCCGTACAAAGAAATTGAATTCCACGATTCTAACTGATCCCTAGGGACAGTATTAACTCAAACGTTCGTATGAATACCGAAGCACCCTGTATTTCGTGCCGAGAGTAGGAAAAAATGAAGTCGAAAGTATCTTTCTTTCCGCGGAAATCGTGCTCCTCCATTCGAACTGAAACACGTGACAAGGGCAAGTTGGAGAGAAACTCGCTTCGTGGAATCGGCCAACGAGAATCTCGCTGAGTCGAATAACTGCTATTGGAAATCGATAGCTGCCGATAACGCGCCGTCGATCCTTTTCCACTGGTCCGTTTTATGTTTCAGAAAACGCTCGGCGCACTCACGCGAATCGGACCAGATTTTTCCCAGAAAATTCCCGTTTTCTTTTTTATCTCACTCAAAAAGATATTCTGACACATTTTGCGCGAACGGCGTTTAAGAGACACAAAGTTGAAATCGAGGCACGCATCAAACGCCGAAAAGATTGCGTCAAGGAATGCAGTAAACGGTTCTTTCTCGGTCACCGTTCGGCATTTGTACATACAGGCGTTTTGCTGGAAACGAATGGATTGAATTTTAATTGCTTTGATAGTTACAATGCTAACGATGCAATTTGTATTATGTGCAAGATTGTATTACTCGACTAAATTTGATCGGTTAAATTTTAATAACTCATTCCTATCACAAGTTTTTATGTGATAGCGAATGTCTTGAAGGATAGACAAAGTGAGTGAGGAGGTATAATCAGAGTGAGCAAAATAGATATACAGGGTGATTTTCATAATAGACATAGCGAGTGCCGCCGCCTAAACTGCAATTTAAAAAACTGCAATTTGTATTACATTCATCTGTCGATGAAGAGGCAATTTGTTGTGTTTTCTTGGAAATTTCAATTGTGAGACTCTCGTTTTCAGTACACACACCTATGCACACAGCCGTCTCTGCTGCAGTAGTCATCCTCGCCGAGACCTCAAGAGCGATATCAGCCTCTTGAACGACAAATGAGCTTATACAAACAAGGATTTTCGTTGCTAGGTTTAGGCGGCGGCATTGCCTTTGAATCCACTGACGGGAGAATCATCTTGTACGACGAGCGGCTGTGGTCGAACTCCGTCGCTTCACTGGAATGTACCGCGTGTGAAGTGTGAAGCCGCGTCTACATACAGCGAACGCACGCGAACGCATCCGAACGCACGCGAACGCATCCGAACGCACGCGAACGAACGTCAGGCTCCTCCTACGTGGGTCCAAGAAGCGAATCAGCATAGTCTGTATCGTTCACGCGAATTCGCCTTCCCTGCATTCATTTACGTTTGTTCGCGTGCGTTTCTTTTATGTAGACGCGGCTTTACAATATATCAACCAATGATATTGGATAGTCCAATTTTAATTTGCAAAAATTTTCTTCGCATCGTTATCAAATTATCCAAACATCAATTGAAAAAAAAATCCAAGCATCACATAAATGGGCCCAGTTTTAACAATAATTGATTAACATTATATTACTCTGGATTTATAATAATCGGAGAAAAATGTACGTAAATATATGTTAATCGATTATTGTTAAAACTAGACCGATTTATGTGCTGTTTTGACCTTTTTTAATCGAGAAAATCTCATCAATTTATCATTACCATTTTCAGATACCATTTTCATAAAGATATGAAGAAAAATTTTGGAAAGTGAAATTTCTTTCATTGGACGATACATTGTAACGCGCACGGCGTTATTTCGAAGAGTCGGAATTCTGCCGCCGTCATGCGTCATTGTATACTTATCCTTCATTCCCGTCATACCTTGTCTATTATCTTATCACTTCTTTAAAACACTCCTTCAATTCCTGGAATAAAAACACTATCCTGTTCGCAAGAATTGGAATGTCCAGTCCCGACTCAGTCAAATATAACCGAGCAATACTGCAGTGATAAAAATGGCAATAATTCAATTGAAAACGCAGACACTATCACACCGCGAAATTAATTGCATATCTCATTTTAGTGGCTATGAAACGTTCGCTCGGCACGAAGCTTATGCATCCGCTCGATCTTAATTAACAGGTAGTTCCTTCAATTTTTCCGCGGAACCGCGAGAGCAAGTGACGATCGAATTTCTCTGGGATCGATCTGGAAGCGTCTCCGTCTATCAGGAGGAACGTCGAGCACCTGCTCCTCTTTCTGACTGAGGCTCTCGATCAAGCAACTCGAGCAGAGATTGGAGTAATTGCTCTTTGATCGGCAATGCTTGTCGCCGTTGGGACTCGGCCGATGATGAAAAGCGAGTTTAATCCGACGCTTTTGAAATCCATCGACCTGGCAGCTCGATCACGTGTTCGCGGAGACGGATACGGATTCAATGAAAATGTGATTACCCTTTTGCCGGGGACCACGTCGCGTCGGTTAATTACGTCCCACGACGATTCAATTAATTCGTCGCGACGCCGTTTTGGGGAGAGCGGCTTAGAATTTTTTTTGCGCCGACGGGGCGGTCCATGATTTGCCGAAGGTTGATTAAAGGTTCCACAAACGCTGTGTATCACTTTTAGGATGTTTTATAAACGAAGTTACGGTCCAATAAAAATAGCAAACGCGAGTCCTTGGGCGGAAAGTACCGAATAAGTAGCTGAAATGCTCTTCTTTTTGCTGTACCAGGCAACGTCAGTCTTCAAGGTTGTTCGCGAGAAGTGCGTGCTCGGTTGACCTATATTTGCAGCCCCGAAGCAAGTACAGAGACAAAGCTGATATTTGTTACTGGGACGGGAAAGTACTGGACGAGAAGTAAAGGTCAATTATACTTGATAAAATATTAAGGGTTGCAACGAAGTTTGAGATTCATGCGGACTATGCGGGTAGAACATGAAAACGTGCAGAAGTATCGCGAAGAATCAACACGAACTCCTCCCTTCTACTTTCTCACGAGATTACTGTCTCTTCGCTTCCCCTGAATGCTTTCGTTGTACAGAGAAACGCGCCACACTGTGAGAAACACGAAAACTGGCCTCGTAATCGTCCAACACATGAGTACTCACGCTATACTATCCTATATGTTCGGTGTGCACCGCTGTCGATACGCTGTATTTACGGATATGTGACAAATTCCACGAGCTCAATTCACGTACCGTTTTCACCACCACAGAGAGTCATTTCAATAAAAAATTTAACTTTCAAATTACGCGGTGATTGATTTCGAGCTCCAATTCGACGATGAAAAATACAGTAGCGCTTCGAAGGGCGTTCATACAACAGGACAGATGGCGAACTTCATCCGAGGTTTGACGCACGGAACAACTTCGAAGCGCTACCGTATATTTGTTGCGAACTCTCCGTGGGTGGTCCACTTGTACAAACGATTTACAGCAACAACGTTTTCTCCTCTCCTGCATTAAACTGTACTCGGAGGAGGTGCACGCGTGCACCATCCGTCACAGATCGCTATGAAGCATAAATCTTTCATTCTTTCACCCTACGCTCGATACTATTACGTGCCCGTGTTAATTGTGACCCATCAAATCCCCCTCTTTGTGTACCTTATGTTCTACTACTATAGCATATCTCTATTTGTACTTTTCCAACTGCAGTGTTGTGGTGATTGGTGACCTGTACTGTACTTGTGTTTACAGGCCCGCAGCGCCAGTACAAGTAGCTTTAGAAGCCTGAGCCAGGTACATAACAAAAATTGCCAATAATCCACATTCTAGCTGAGAGTCGTAGCGACTTTATACTAGCTACTTTTTAGCCGGTTACATCGTAGCTAGACACTTAGAACTCTAGAGACAACACAACATAGCTCGTGCGTAGATATACATGCGTAGAGAACGCGGGTTTCTCGTGCCGAACTCGATTATCGGTTCGCTCGAGCGCGATACCACCGATCATGATCGCCACACCATTAGCGTTCGGAGAGCAAGACAACGGCGAACGAGCGGCTCTCGATCGATAGACCGTAGCCGTACGCTTTATTGCGAAACAGTAGCCACTGACTACGACCATTTAACCCGTCCTCCCAAACGACATGTCCAGCCCAGTAGTACACGGTCGCGTATAGTACATGCATGCCGAGAGACGACTTTCTCTTCTGGACACGCTGAATGAGGCATGCACCGCACGCACATCACAGAAAAAGCAAATTTGTCGATGAGTAACCTCCTCGTGGATTTTAATGACTTCGGAATGTGTTGCCAAGGTCATCAATCTGAACAATTTTTTCCTATAGATGTAACTGGTGCACAATATGGAGGCTTGTCATGAAGCCATGTAAAGACACTGCGATCCTACCTTACCGTTACCTTATTGTAGTATGCGAAAATAATGTGAGACAACGCAAAAGAGATGATAGCCAACGTTGCCTCACTTCTTTGTCACACAGAGTAATAAGGTATCAGCTGCCTCGCGAGGCAGCTTCGCAGTGTCTGTACATAGCTTAATGTTGGACATCGAACGAAAAATCCAAGTTAAAATTTAGGAATTTCAGTATATTTTCATGAAATGATGAACATTTCGTAATAATGTTTTACATTATTCCTAGATCTATCAATAGTATTCAGTAACAATTGTTTATATCGTTTATTTCTTACTCATTGTCAGCCTCTAAATTTGGATCAATTATAAGAATAAAATTAAAGGACAATGGTAGGAAATTGGCTGATTTTGGACCTAATTGCCAACGAAAAATGTTTATAGGATATCTTTCTACAGGTTATAAGGAGTCGTAAACTTGAAAATAACACCGTCTGTGAAGCTCACCTAATTGATACATTTCGTCGATATCTTCTTTTGATAATGATCCATCAACAGAATAATCATGTCAAAATTCAGCATGTAGGTTGATGGTAAATTGATGTCGAGATATAAAAAGAAAACCATATAAGTGTTCTTACGTGAGAGCAGTAATCAACAACTGGTATACCAACTTCACGTCCACTTTATAATCCGAAGAAGGTAACGATAAAATATATCAATTGAGTGAGATTAATAAACGACGATGTTTTAAAGTATATGCGTATTGTTCATAACATTCTTTTCACCCCTCGGATAAATAATTATGTAATTTTAAGAAATATATCCTATAAATAATTTTCATTGGCAATCAGGTCCAAAATTGGCCAATTTCTACCATTGTCCTTTCCGACGAAAAAGCAACAGAAATAAGAAAACACTTAAATGACTATAATCTGTGCATTTGTTATAAATAAATGGTAACAACCAATTTTTGTAATCGAATAAAATCTTTATAATGTTTATCATAAAGTGTAAGAAACTTCCATTGAAATTCTATTTGGAATTATTAATTTTGCAATTACTAGAACTCTATCATTAAGTCTGTGGTTGCAAGGAAAAACGATACAAGTCACATTTTCAAAACAATTGAGTTTATGTCTTAACTCATGTCTAGAAGACAGAATTTACATCATTATCTGACTGGAAGTCCAATAAACGAATTGTTTCTTTAAAAAATAGGTTTTAATCAAACTCAAGATCATAGTACAACATTATATTGCATACATTCTGCAGTAGTATGCAAATTATAAAAGAGGGATATTTAGTGATGTTTCTAATGTTGGATACCTGGAAATAAATACTGTTGTCAGATGTAAAATTACTATGGAACATAGTTGTGAAAGGTTCATATCATTTCATGAAAATATACTGAAATTCCCAAACTTGGACTCCGATATTTCATTTCGATGTTCAACGTTATAAGAAAAAACTTTGGTAACAAATTTGGACCGTCGATTACATGTATACCAGAAAGTTGTTCAGAATGATGACTTTGACAACATATTTCAAGGTCACTCAAATCCCTGAAGAGAGTACACAACAAGTTTACCAAAAAAAAAAAAAAAATCGAAGTTTCCTCACAGATCCACATCTAAACTCGTAGAACTATTGCATGCGACTTTCACCTGCCTGTTTCACCTTAGGTCTCTGTGTATGTGCATCCCCTCTCTTTTCTTCTCTATTTTTCTGCCTACTTCTTCTTCTTCTTCTTCTTCTTCTTCTTCCTGTCGTTCGCAGTGATTCTTGCGCGTGGAGCAGAGTAAGTACACGAAGCAGCAGGAGCTGTGCACGTTTCGAATCGAAAACTAAGAAGGGGGGAAAAAGAGTTAGAGGACGCATGATAACTTCGCAGACGTCGCGTCGCCATGCACTCAGAAGCGAAGCATGGCGACGCAAGGACTATTACTCGCACGATGGATCGTTATTTACGCGTTCCCCAGAGACCGCTAATCTCCGGAAATGGATTCGTAACTCTCTCGCGATGCGAAGATCGAGAGTTCGAAATCCATTTCAGAAAACTTGCAGGACGCGCCCCGCGTGCGACGAACAAAGAAATTCGTGGCGCGGGGCAAACGACGCGTTTACCCGCCGCCTTTCATCTATCCGTTTCGTTCGTTTCTCGGGGAACAGAAGCCGCACTCGTAATTTATTCCTGCCTCGACTTTCAGCCGTTTCCTTCGCCCGCAGCGGTTCCCCGCGGCTTTGCATATTAATTACACGAGTCGGGGGCTATTTAGACCGGGGGAATCGTTTTATCGTGAAACCACTGGACTGCAATGCGAGCGACGACTGCGCTTCCCGACGCGAATCGAACGTTCGTGGAATTCCTTGGCACCTCCGGTTAAAGAGGACCGAGATTTAAGGCTGCACTGGGTGTCCGGAGAATGCGCTCTCGGATTTCACACAGCAGGACGTACTGAACCGTTCCAAGTTGGAATTTTTTGTATCAAACTTATGTATAATGAATTATTTTTATGAATAGTAAAAATAGATTCTCTTTCTGAGAATAAAAATTCGACGATTGAGGATCTTGCAGTTTGTGGAAATATCCTCATTCCTAGTCGATGTAAATTTTTGAAAATTTTATAAAAGGTTAAGTATTGTAGACAATAATAATATATGTAGCCCCAAAAGTTTACATCCAAATTTACACCAAAGGATGTCAAACTTTTCTATGCATACGTCATAAGCAGAGTTGCCATACGTAGGGAAACTAATACACGTAATCTAATATACGTATACGAGTGACGTATATACGTGCATAGAATACACGTACATATACATTGTGTACTTACACGTATATCCTATAACATTGGTCATAAGACTCATGAGTAGACTGCGGATGTTTATGAATTTATGGCAATTTTTAAATTACAAAAACGTGTAAGGATTCTTACAATAAAATATCAAAAATATAATACATGTTGTTTATTTATTTATTTAATGGAGGGGCACCATAGACATAGTGGCACCCTTGATACAATCAAAACAATAAGAAGTAAATGTATAATATATACAAAATTAATATATTGGACGTGAATATAACGTTAAGATTCATTACTCGTTATAATATTTGTAATATCAAATACCTACACATTTATTTAAGATTCAATTGCTGTTCGCAGTCTACTCATAAGTAAAACTTTGTGGAAAATGGAGTTGTATTTCTGCCTTTTGCAACAAAATCTTCAATTCTGGGAATTATAATTACAGAATAAATTGAAATTTCTCAACTTCTTGGTCAAAGAAACCAAATTAATCATTCAACTCTGAGGAAAAAGCTTCCCACTGTCATCTTTAAAATAATATCCCTCCAAAATCGATACTCCATGCAAAAAATTGATTTCAACATTTTTTTATGAAAAATCAGTTTTGTAGTTTAATATGGATCGTTTCGTTTCCTGCTAAATCCCCCCCAAGGGAGAAGCGCCAGCTTCGAACGAGATGCATTTTCGGGGGGCAAAAGAAGCTCTTTCCGGAAACAAACGAACCGAAAGAGCCGCCCTCCGGCGTAGATTAAGAGAAGAAAGGCTGGGTGAATGGCATCTTAGGCCCTCGTACGCGGAGAGCACCCTTCTGACAAGTAGTCGTCGGATATAAAAGCGATAGGAGAGACGGCGAGTGGCTTTGAATGTACTGGGGAAGGCGGTCGGTTAGGGGTTGAGGATGGTTCGGGTCGAGAACGACGATCGATAGTCAGGCTGCACCCTCGTCAGAGGGTGTTATCGTGGTCGTTGCTTTAATTATTAATTATATGTACCGTTTCTAGACCCTCCTCGAAGTGCAGTGACACGTTTCAAGGCCGCGATCCTTCACGTGTTTATTCAATCACCTCGGGTCTCGTCGAGGAATCTTTACGGCGACTGTTCGCTATCGCGACACACTTGGATGCACTAGACTGATAAGGATTGGCCTTAACTTAACAGGAAATTGCAGCGAATGCTGCGACGGGCACCCCTGGGGGTTGATATTGGGGGAGAATTGCCTAACGCGTTGGACACTTAGTCTTAAAAAAGATAAGATACGGTTTAGGCAATATTCCTCAAATCTTACATTTTATATTATGTTACAAAATTGTCTTACATTCATTTGTTAACAATGTTTCAATATTGGTTTCTAAACTTGAAAGCAAATCAATATTGAAGATGAATTCTAACATAAAATACAGAGTGTTCTAGGTTTAACAGCCAATCTTTGTCGGTATATTCTATGGGACTAAACAAGAAAAAAATGTTATATAAGTTGTGCAACGCTTTGTTAAAGAGCTATAAATAAAAATACGGAATTCAGAAGGAAAAGTTGTGCGTTTTGTTATGCGTAGTCATTAAATTAATACAAATTTTTGTTTAATACTAATTAATACTACAAATTACTTAATACTAATTCTTACTACTAATATTGACTTTAATACTAAATTCGTAGATGCAGCTAATATTCCATTTCAAAATATTCGTCGTTTTTAGCTATACAAAATTGACAGCGGTTGAAAATGGAATTTATTACTGGACGAGGTTCGTTTGTATTTTATTTCATCTCAGTGAATGAATCATTAATTCTTTGTATCGGTTCATTACGCATATTTTTGCCTGTTCTATGAACATGTAAATATCGCTTAATTTTTCCTTTTGAATTTTGTATTTCTGCTGATAATTTTTCAATAAAGAGTTAAACGACCTATTGGTCGTTTAAACCTAGAAGAACCTGTATATTAAGCAATATTATTTTGGCAACTCTTTCCTCCTTCCAGCCGAATATTTTAAAATTTGCTATTTCTTTAAGGACAGACCTTAGACGAACTGCTTTCCTCTAACGTTCTAAATATTCGTCACCGATAATCGTGCCTAGATGCCATAGATTCGTGCATTAACTGTCGTCATTTAGCCGGCTTTTCCTTCGAGATATCGACTGTCGCGGATGTAAAGCTCCCGCGCGGTTTCGTCACTCCGACAAGGGGAAACTCGTATACGAAACGCAGAGAACAAAAACGTAGCATAACGACGCCACTGCTATAAAGTCGAACAATCCAGGTCACAATTATCGTAATTACTTTTCAGGGCTATATCTTTTGTTTTATCCCCACGGGTAATGAGACTCACCACCTCTTCGCAGGGAAACACGTTCCTAAGCAATTCTTCCTTTTCAGACGGGTACGCCTCCGTTCTAGAGCAGTAGGTCGGAGGAAACAAACATGTGAAACTCGGAAATCCGTTTAGACAGTCTCTGGCGCACTGTTGACAGTTTTAACCTACAACGTGCAGCGAGCTCTGAGCGCAAAGTGCACGTTTTTTTAAGGTTCATTATTGCGCCGACGGTTAATGTTTTTCTTAGCAGAAACGTTGGAGCGGAAAACGCGACGATAATTTCAAGGAATAGCAATTTAACAGCTCGCGCCGAGTAAATACTATATTACGTTTGACCTAACGCTAGATTTTCCATCTTGTGCTAATATGAATATTAAATCTTCACGATGAATGAATTTGGTTTGCTCTCTGCGTTGAATTTACATACGTCGGGGTTAACTCATCTTCCTCAATTAACACATTCGCAGCCACCGACGTACAATTACATTTTCGAATTAAAATGATGATTCAAATAACAGACACTCGTGGGCGTGATATTTTAAACTAAATATTTGACATTTTCGTTTTTATTTTAGCGGCAGACTCGCGAGTTGTGCTTGCTCTTGCATTTATTATCCCAGGAACAATTTTTCCCTTACCGAACTCGGAACATTGAGGATCCACAGCCGTCGCTGTTCTTCCTGTTGCCCCGCGAATCGTGGGGTGCATTTTTACGACGCGACGTATCGGTACCATCCCGTTCACCTACGGGGTATAGCATTTCAAGGACGGCTCGCAGTCGGCCTCAATTATTGATCCTTCGGACGCGGCTTCCGGGGTCTCGCTCGCAAACACTCGGACAAAACTCGAGTGGGTGAAACGGCCAGGTCCAGGCCTGAAGAGGAACGAGCTGCTAGGAAAAGGGAAGGAAGGAAGGACGGGAAGAGGCGGGGAGGTGAAAACTGAAAGCGGAGCGCGGGGCAGATGGGTGGGGAAGGGTGTTTCTGGGCGTTCTCGCCGGATCTTGCCCGACTTCTCGCTCTCTCGCCTTTCTCTGCTCGCCCATCTTTCCAGGAACTGTTCTGTAACAAGCTACGAACGCTCGAGACCGATTGGCTAAGACCGATCTTTCGCGAACCCATTGTCGAGTGTCTCGACGCTCCTCGCTCTTCATAGGAAGTCGTTAGGACACCGAGTAATCCTCCTTGTTACACATTCAGCCTTTGAAAATATCCACGACACGGGGAAGACTTATTTGCCTGAAGTAGCGCGCCGCGGAGATTGCTACTATTGTATTGTCACAGTTTCGACTACTCAATGGCTGCTCTACTTTCCTCTCTTTATCGTGTTATCTATTTCGTTCCCTATTACTGTTTACCCCAAGCTTTGTTTCCCTAACCATCTTACCGACTTCCTTTTGAAACCCCGCTATTGATTTACCGGATTACCAAGATTCCAGGATTTCTCTTGCCTCCTATCGGAAAAACATGCAGCTACGTTTGATTTCGGTTCACGCCCCCGCGCAATCCTATTCACCAGCGACAACATTAAGCCATTTGCGACGTCTCTACACGCCATACTTTATTCACGCGAGTCGCATACACACTAATATCGCGCGTACGTCCGTGAGCAAAATAGCGAAAGCTAGTTTCACTCTCGAGCGAAGTTTGAACGACACTGCTCTAGAGTGCCGGAAACTTTCGGCCGACTAGCATCGCTATGCAAGTCAAAGTTGAAGGAATTTCTAGAAATTTGTAAGAATCCGGAAGAGCCGTGGAAGTCGTAAAAGTGAACGCAGCCTAGGGAAGCGTTCCTCTTTTTCAAACGAAAGTTCCAAATGGACGTTTGTATCCTCACGGTTGTATCGAGTTGCCGGCTAAATAGTAGTAAACAGCGGCCGCTGTCTATAACCCCAATAACCTGGCCGACATGTGCGCATCGCAAGGCCATAAAACTCGAGGCTAGGTTCGCGAGTCGATGCCCGAGCTGATCGAATTAGCGTCCTTCACGGAATCCGAGCACGAGCTCCCGTGCACGTTCAGCGATTTGCTTGCCACGGATCCTTGATTAATATCCCATACAGTTTCACGAACGGCTTTCGACGGGAAATTATTAGGGGTTACCTAGCGTGATGGAAGCATCGAAACTCCGTTCTCGGAGTTGCGGGGTGATCGTTCAGGTTCCTGGGGGCGGGGGGGGATAAGAACGCTTCGCAGCGAGCGATCGTCATCGTCGATTCGTCACGCGACGGGGAAAGTAATAGCCGTCCACCGGTTTCAATCGTGGGTCCATCGTTTACGTCGGAATCCCGATAGACGCGTCGTCATTAATCTCTAAGGCTATCGAAATAGAGACGGAGTCGTTGCGACGGTTAAAAGCACAGTTTAATTAGCTGCTAATTAACATGGAAACAAATGTACAAATGACACGAGGTCTGTGAAGATAAGTCCGTTGTTCAGGTCCAGCTGAAGCTTCCTCTTGCGGAACTTGAATCTCGTCAAGGATTAAGCCTAGAAAGGAAATTGAGGCGTTCCCCTGGCGCCGGTTCGTGTAGCTTAATCGCCAGTCATCATCTCTATGAATTCTGAAAGATGAGGATTGAAGCGATTAGCGTTCGTCGGATGAAAAACGGGCGGGATTCTTCGCGAATGCATTCGTCGGGTTATTAATAACGGTCACAATATAATGTCGAAAAAATTGATCGCGAAATGAATCTCTCTCTATTACGGCGTCGTACGTGGAGAACGCTCTTCCCGAGAAGCAAGTAGGTCGTATCCTTGTGCCTTTATGCAACCTCCCTGGAGGTTTTTTAAGCAGCTGCTTTGAAAGACCGGTATTAAGATATTCGGAGTTTAATCAAGCTCTCGTACGAAGTAAAATAACGAGCTCCGTGGACGCGGGACTAACGAAAAAGTTGGCGTGATCGATACAGCAACTTTCTGTTCACCGCGCGCTGGGAAATTTCCTGCTGCCAAAATTGGCTCGTATAATTAAACCACGCTAACGATTCCGAGACTACAAAAAGCACTACGCCGGAGCCTGTAAATATCCGGCGCTTTCGAAGAGACGGAGAAGATAATGGAAGAGCCTGGTACCGAGTGTACAACCCGAAGGGTGGCGGGGGATTGAAGGAGTTCGTCAAGGGCGGAGAATAATCATTCTATTAAGGAAACGAGGTGCTCTCACCGTCAAAGTCAACAGTGCCGGAACCGTCGGTATCAATTTCAGCGATCATGCCGTCCATTTGATCGGGCGTTATCTGATCGTCCAGGGCGGCTAAGATCTCGCGCAAAGAACTAGTCGGAATATACCCGTTCCCCTCCTTGTCGTACAGCCTGAAAGCCTCTTTCAGCTCCTTCAGCAGAGCCTCGTCGTCCTCCTCTTGGAAATGGGAAGCCACCCGGTAGAACGAGTCGAAGTTCAATTTACCGTTGCCTGAAATCACCGGGATCACGATTAAAAAAAAGAAAAAGAAAAAGAGAACACTTTCTTTTTGCCCTGAGAGGACACTGTATCCTCGTAGTAAACAAGCTCCTCCTCGGCCTTCTTTCCGCTTCCTGCCGATAGAAAAACATCCGAGACAATATACTTGGTAACTTTCCAACCCGCTTGCTCAAGGTCAGGTATAAATTTGAAACTCATAAAGGGCGTCGAAATGGCGTCCTTTCGTCGGTAGGCAGAGATCCGCGATTTCAACAAGAATAGAGTAGGATGAGCTAGATTCTACGGAACGTTGTATTAAATTAGTCTGGATAATCAGTGTCGGAAGTTGGATTCCATTAATCCGGGAAAATTAGATTCTGGGATACCAGTGTGTCAAGTCGGAGTCTGCAGAATGTAAATCTGAAGGTAGAATCCAGGCAATCTGTGTCTTATCTATGAAATGGTTTATAGCATGCTGATGTAACTTCTCTATATCGACTCAGTGGTATTCCTATGGCTGTTAAGAATTTTTTTTTATTTGTATTGTAAGCCCTAAAATGATGTCCGAGTTTGGAACGATACTGTGAATAAATGAATAACGTAATTTAAGAAAATGAAATTGAATCCCACTCAATCACTCGACCTAGCAATTTCTGAAGTCGCAGCCAAAATGTAGATTCGATGCAGGCGAACCCAGATCGACATGACAAGACCATCAGTCTATGAGTGTATCAAGCCGGATTCTACGGAATTAGTTTGCCAAGTAGAATCCTATGGAATACAAAGGGCCGATGTACAGCGGAGAAAGGAGAGGGCATCTGGACAACAACAGTATGCGATAAGGGCAGAGAAGGGACACTGTGTCCGGCCTTAGAGGAGCATCGTCTCGGTTTCGTAGCAATTCGAGGGGCTTTACGGTAATTCCGCGTGTCCGGCTCGATGTCACCTATCGACGTCACGGTTAAGTGCTGGTCGTTCCAGCGAAGGCGGGCACGGTGGCTAAAGCAGTTCGATCGCGGTTTCTTGCGAGACGTTACCACAATGTGTCGTGACGAAGGCTACGGGGATAATTTCCAGTCGCACGAGCCACGGATTAACTCATTCGTGCGACGATTCAAGCATGACCATACGGTTTTTATATCGACGCTGACGTTAATGTCCGATGGAAGCGAGATAACAGGTTTCGTGGTTCCGTTTTCGCCAGAGCTTCTGCGTGCAGAACTTCTGGAAGCTTGATAATCATAATAATAAGCCAGCTATCGAGGCTCGCACGGATATGGCGGAGGAAACGAGATGGTGGCAGTTACTGCAACCACGGAGAATTAATAGAATAAAATAACTATTACGCTAAACTTGGGCGGAATTAACGAGCCTGAATGACTTATTCAAGGGCTTTAAAGCTTGAACAATTTTCTGGCTATTTCTTAAAAGGTCTGTCAATTGAGTAGTTAAAGAGGGAATTTCTTTTTTCTTGGTCGAAAATATTGATTTTTTTTTTTGTATTTTTAAACTTAATCCATCTCAAACATTGTATTTGTAATATATTTTTATTATGTAACACAATTTTTTTGAAGTTGAATTCACTCGAAAATTCAGTTGGAATCAACCGCGGATTAAACGTATCGCGAAATTGCAGTTGACATGATATCTGCCCTTTACTTCGCATAAAATCAAAAATTTTATTGTGATTTTATTTTATACACATATTGTTGTCGTTTGTTCTACGATGAAACCAAAAGAATTATTTTTTGAAAAATGGTAACTAGTAAATGGGAACTTTAAATCTGAATGGTCAATTTCACTCCCGAAATTGCCTAAACTTGTGCTAATTAAAAAAAAAAAAGAAAAAAACAACCTATCGCCTTGTTTCTGGATTGAACGATAACTAAGTATAAAAATAAAACCATATTGGAATTTTTGATCTTATATGAACTAAAGGGCAAATATCATGTCAACCGCAATTTCGCGATGCGTTTAGTCCGCGGCTGAATCAAACTCTATTTTCGAGTGAATTCAACTAAAAAAATTGTGTTATCTAGTTAACAAAATATATTAAAAATACAATGTTTGAGATTGATTAATTTTACAGTTGTGTTTATTCAAAAAATACCAAAAAATCGATATTGTCAACCAAGAAAAAACAAATTCGGAAATTTTGGCATAAAACTCTTTCCTTAACTTTGAAGTCAGTTATCCGAAAATTGTATTTTTCCACATAAAATGTACCTTTTCTCAGGAACTAAAACATACCTTTCAAAACTTTTTTGCTCAGTTCCTCATTCTATACTTTTAACATGGGGTTTTTCTGAAATATTACTTCTTCGAAAAACTATTGTAAGTGCAATTTTTAAAGTTTTCTAAGGACCGAACTTTGAAAATTTGTCACAGATATAATTTAAAAAATGTTTCAAACCCTTTTCGTTAAAGTATGCAGGAAAACAAGAGGAATCAAACAAAAAAAAATCTTTAGGAGAAATTTCTTATAGTTTTTGAGTAAAGAAACATTGAATATTGGGAATTTTACATGGGTGTTTTATGAATCAGAAGAAAAATGAATATTATAGGACACTGATATTTTATTGAAAGGACTACGGTGGCCATGAAAGAGTTAATATCGTGGTTCGTGCACGCCAGGAAATCGCAAGCTCCTGGTATTGCAGAATTGCGGGATAAGCTACCATTTCCACCGCGAATCTAGCGCGGCCACACGATTCTGACCGACCA
Source organism: Perdita meconis (assembly GCA_030770465.2). Taxonomy (NCBI): domain Eukaryota; kingdom Metazoa; phylum Arthropoda; class Insecta; order Hymenoptera; family Andrenidae; genus Perdita; species Perdita meconis. The sequence goes on from JASKOS020000004.1 coordinate 8,400,121, forward strand.
GCCTGACTTTCAAATTAATGCGTGGACCCTTTTAATCTTCTTAGCAGATGTGGGCGCGTGGGTGAGAAGCACTTTGAACGAGACGATGTCTGACTGCCGATTCGCTTTTGCGGGGCTCGCAGTCGATACAGGAGAACAGTGAAACGAGAAAAAGTAGGCGCGAGCGAAAGAGGAGACTTCGCCTCGACCCAATTCTTTTTTACGGGTGAAAAGGAACCCGCGACGTATCCTCGCGAAAATCTCGAAAGGAGAATATTCCTTTGGAGATCGCGGGGAGCCGAGGGCGGTAATCCGGACGCTGATATCGACGCGATATCTCTCGAACCTATCGACAGGGCGGGCAGAGTCAATGTTGGGTGTAGCTCGACACTTTGAGTTACCGTCTCCCCGTTCTCCGTTCGATTTCCATTGTCTCGCCTCGTCGAGTTTAAAATATCGTTCGAGCTCCATCGACGGACCTCGAAATGCCGGCAGGAGGAATAACGCTAACGGCCGGCACAGCCAAACGTATTAAAATGGATCAGGAGGAAGTTGAACGGAGCCCGCGGAATGGCAACAGAAGCCTCTGAAAGCTGGAAAAAGTTGCGAAAACTTGTCACGCTCGGCTTTCGTTACTCCTGTGCGCGGCGCTGCCCGGCTGAGTATCAGACATTGTATCATGAATTATTTGATCCGATCCGACCGAACCGAACCATCGATCCACATCGAGCCACCCTCCAGCCACGGCCCAAAAAATTTTTTCTACGGCGGCGGGAAGGCGGCAGAGAAGGAGGTTCCTCGACGTGCGCGGAGAATACGATACCTTCTTCGTCCTCTTGCTTGAGAAGAACCTCGAGCTCGTGGTCGTCAAAAGTGTGCCCTAGGGTGTTCAGGATCGTCCTCACTTTTTCCTTCTCGATGCTGCCCGACTTGGTAGAGTCGAACATGGAGAACGCCCTCTTGAGCACTGTAAAAATACACGGAACGGTTGTTTCGACGCCGCGTTGCGAAAGGCCATGTTTCCATGGATTTTATGTTTTCCTCGTGCCCTATTCTCGTAGTGTGACTAATGGGCACCGTGAATGCGAGATCTTTCGGAAAATTCTGTCGCTTTTATTTGTGGAAAGCATTTAACTCGTTCCTAATGATCACCGCTATAGCGTCTCGAGGCAAGCAGAAGGCCAGTCTAACAAAAGACACTTGCGAAATATCCACCACCGATCTTTTTCTTAAGATTGAGGTTAAGCTAAACTTAAGTAACGCCCGGCTCTTACGTTCTTACGCTTCGCTGAAAATTTCAATGGCGAGAGCTTCGGTAAAAAGATTACCAGGGAAAAGATAGTCCACGAAATTCCGACTGGCCGGTGGTAACGGAGAATTACGTTACAAATTGCATCCCTACAAATAACCAGGAAATAAACGACGAGCAAGGAATGCGACAGAATTTCTCCGCGAACCTAATATATACTTTGAACGCAAACACCAGAATCAGGGTAATTCCTAGTCTCCCTGAGAAATTCCAGAGCAGAGCTCGCTCGGAGCGCATCCGAGCCCCGGCATTTATTTATTTACACGTCGCCGCGGCGCGGCGCGTATTAATATAGCACAGTCGAGTCAATCAGCGGTTTATTTTACTATCAGAAACCGGATTGCGCAACGTTCACCAAGCAAAATCACCGTTGCTGTTCTCGCGGCAGGGAAACGCGTGGGCGGGCGCGATGCGAAGGAACGCTCGCGAAGGAAACGCAATGCGTTGTTCGATCATCCGGGGCGATTTGGCAGGGGGTCGATCGAGTTTGCCCACGTTGCGACAACAAATCTTAACGAACCAGGTCCTTTTAGGCGGTCGTCGCGACGGCCCGCGTCTCCCGACGTGAAATACACATTGACCCAAATTTTATACGTCCCGTGACCTTCCTTCGCGAATAAACCATACTTGTTGACACCGCCTGGATCTGGTGAAATATGAACGCCGCGTGGTGGTGGACTGTCTATTTGCACGCCGACGGAATTCCGTTTCTCCTCGGCCTCCGCGATTAAGCGCCGACCGGCTCAATTACGGGGAGTACTTACTCTTCACTTGCTCTTCATCCTGAAACAGAGAAAGCGACCTTCAGTGAAATTCTCTTTAGAGCGGATTCAACCGGAAAAGCACACTCCGCGTCCGCGGGAAGAGCGATAGGGACGAGGCTTCGATAGAGACTCTAGAGGCGATTCAATTCCCCGACTGTCAATTATTGCCGATATGGAAAAACCGCGGGATCGCTGGCGCGGCGCCAGCGCGACCCTTCCCTGTCGTTCCGGGCACGAAAAGCCTCCAATTAAACGCGTTTACAACGGACAACGTCGAATAGACCCGGTTTGACGGTCGATCACAAGGGAACTGACCATTTTTCCACTCGCTGTGTGCCGGCCTCGACGCTGCGTACCGCACGTACTCTCGCACTAATCGCTCATCCGCGCCTGGATATCTTTTATAAGCTCAGCGAGAACACATGGAAGGGGAGCGAAGGAATCTTTCGCTCACCCCTTCCTGCGAACTGTCGAAATTCGCGCCAGTCAGCGCGCTGCTATAATGCTACGGTTCACCGTGTAAACGGTTAAGCAACCGCCGCGAAAACAGTCGCCGACTCAAGGCCACGCGTCGGTCCAGTGTCGCTAGAATCTTCGGCTGTTCTCGGTGGGTCGCCAAGAATTTCAGGAAAGCCTCGCGAAAGTCGTCCTTTGTCTGTTCCGCGTGCACTGCGATTATGTATCGTCCTGCATTTCGGTGGATTCGACGGAGCGCGGAATCAATCCTCGATAAACTCGTCCTTCGATCGTTGTATATACGCGGTTTGAAACTTCGTGAAACACGTGCACCGACGTGAGTACTCTGTTTAACTGAACCTTATTTTGTCACGAAGGGCGGCGACGATCAAAGTAACTATATCATCCTCGAATGGAAGATCGAAGCGACGTATGGGCATTCGAAGAGGGCCGGCCAGATTCCCCCTTGTTTCGCCGTGATTTATGTGGTGCAATTGAAAATGAGGAGAAAAATGCATTGCGTTGCGCAAAGAATATTACTTAGGTTCGCCGTTATGTGGCTGTTTTCTGCACCGGCTCGGGGCGACTGCCAAAAACTTTGAGGGAAAAGCAATAAAATTTTCGTGCATCGCGGACGCGGTCAGAGGAGGCGGCCGAGGAACGTGGAGGCGGAAAGAAGTGGGGACGGTGCTATTTCAAAACATTCCAGACTATGATACTACCGCTTTCCATTCAACCGCCGCATCGCTTCGGCGCAATACATCCCCGTTTCTTTTTATTGCTGCCCCGGAGAAATTTAATATCCGTGGATCCTCGTGAATTCATGAAGTTATCGTTGCGAGAAATTATCTCGTCCAAACGGGCCGTTCGCCGCGACGGAAGTCGGGCCCGCGTTCAAAGAACACGGCTTTGAACCGAGGCGAAACGGACTGCCGTTCGGCAAAACGAATAATTAAAATCCTGCTAAAATCCTCGAAGCCTTGGGCGATCCTTCGGGGTCGAAGAAAGACAGCGGCAAGTTTCCGCGGCGGCAAATCGCCGCGAACCGCTCGTCTGAACTGACAATGTTGCTCCGCGATTCTGACAAACGAGTGTAAAGCCAGTTTCGAGTCCTGCGTTTTTCCGCCGTTCGAGCGGCGGTGATCTAGTGGCTTTTCGTAAGAACGCGGTAGACGGAGAACGCTATAATTATCTCGTCAGTTCCACCCACGCGCACGGTGCCCACCTCTCCGTCCAATTATTATTTGAATAAACTGACGATATTTTTGGAACGTCCAATAACGATTGTGCACCTCGCGAGACCGACTATATTTAAGACCGGGTCTACCTTGCCGAGTAATTGGGCGAGCGGTCGACGAACCTTGCGAAATTCCTGTTTGTGTCGTCTTCATTCGATGACCGGAGTTTTCCTTTCGGCGTTCGTCGTATAGAATCAAAGTTTATGGCGGTACTGGAATTAGAATTGGATGTGGAACTATAGGTTCGGTATATTTAGGAACTGAAATAATTCAAATTCCGCAGAAACGTGGAGTTTCTGGAAAGGATGTAGGAAAGTAGAGGTGTGACGTGCTGGGCGACCCTCATTATAGTCGAGAGGTTCGGGACTATATAAGGCACTCTCTTGGCGACCGTTTCGAGAATGATAACCTTGTTACTATCAGGAATCTACAAACTCTTTTGTACATCCAGAATTTTATACAAAATACAAGGTGTTTCACTTAAAACAGGTCACCTAAATATTATTTTCGTCTCTGGAAATCCAAAAACTATTCGTAATCTAAATTGAATGCTTCAAAAAATGAATCAGGCGGAAAAGTAATTGGTTTATAAATGTTACTTTTTAATTTTTTTACAAAATCAATTCTTGTTTACGTATTTAGATTCCTAGGTAGCCTGTTTTAAACGAAACACCCTGTATATTCTTTAGTAGAACTCGTAGAAATATCTCAGCCTATTGTGTATTTGTTGCATTCTTGGTCCTTACTCAAAAAGTGGAAAGCTTTTGGCTTACCTTCCAATATGTTTTTCTATCCACTGTGAGGTATAGCAGCTTCATCTATAGACGCCCGAAAATATTTTTGAACTTCATACATATGTTTATTAAACAAACAATAATTTCTCCATCGCCACCTCTGTCTTCACTCCACTGACCTATATTTCAATAACACCCAGTATTTGTTGAAACAAATTCTATAAACTTTAATGTATCCCCGTCACCTGTATTTAGACTCAGTGACATTTCGCTTCGCCCAAACGTTTTCTCGTGAAGAAGTTTAATAAAGACTGCAACTACGTTTCAAAATATGTCTAACTTCAACTGACAAGTAATTTAGTACTCGCGCCATTACCGTCATTTCTACATTTCCTGAAGTATTATCGCGATTTGCACAGCGTACACCAAAATTCAAAACCGACTGTACTTGCCCCAAATTTAAATGTAAAGATTTTCTTTCGACTGTGTCGAAAGCTGCCACCCTGCCATTTCTGGCATTCATAAAAGTGGAAACAAAAAAGAAAAAAGATTCAGTGTGCGGGCAGAATTCGTAATCAACGGAGAGAACGCGAACGCGTTTCACAGGTAACTGATTTCGCTGGTAAAGAGAGGAAACAGGATAGAAAATGAGACAATGCGACTGGGTGGAATGTAACGACTAAAATCTCCCAGATTACCAGTCGCATCATTCTGCAACGTATCATTAGCCGAGACCCGGGAACAATGGTGCGCGATGCACGACCTCGAAATGTTGACTCGTCTCGCTCGCTCGTAATTAAGACTATTGTTCGCCCTGTGACCTTAGATATTTATCTCGTGAGGAAAAAAAAGAGAGAGATTTCTGTCGCGGGGAAACGCGGCAGGCGCTGTCCTCGTCCAGAAACATCTCTTTTTCTTTCCCCGCTCGATTGTCATTAGCGGTCTGCTGCATTTCCCCTCGACGCAACAGATCCCGTTGAAATTATCGGAAAATCTCGGTCGAAGCTCTTTCGCGGTCGACGGATAGACCCGTTCGGTGAAACGACTAATCACACGGAACACGGTTGAAAGGAACGAATGATTTATCGCGCGGTGAACGCGATCGCGTCGGGTGCATTCAACGAGAAAATCGAATAGAGAAATTGTTTATCGTTGGATACATTAGGATTCGGTCGACGGAGCTCATAGGAGTTTGAATGCGCGTGAATGAAAAAAGTAGGGAGGTGGGGGGTGCATGGAAGATAACTCCGCGAGCTTGGCGAAAAGGATCCGCAATCGGCGATGGCCCAGTTTTGATTTCGGTCACAAAGGCGGAGTACGATCGGTAAACAACGTTATTTTTGCAAATCCCGATGCTCGTTTTGCCCGGATTCCCCCTGGTACTCGTAAATCCGAGCGAGCTTCTGCACCGCTAACGATCGTCTTCGAGGGACGTTAGTCGGACCGCGCCCCTCGTGGATTCCCATCCCTTTAACCCTAACTAATTTCTGAACGTTTTATCGAAAGCTCGGCAGTCGTTTCGTGCAGTCCAGTGGTGGGTAGATCGAGGATAATTCCGCGCGAACGATCGGAACCGGCAAGAAAGAAAAAGAAATTCATGGAACGAGCGAGTGAATTTCGTTGAACCGCTGAACGAGGCTGCTGACGAGGGAAAAAGAAGAAGAGGAGTCCTTTCCCTACGAATTTCGCGATCGTTTCGCCACATTTTTTAATTCGAGCCGGCACTCGTTCGTTGCAGCTCGTCCCGATTATCCGACGTTCCGTCGACGCGTTCGCAAAAACGAACGAGAACGAGTCGTCGACATATTTCGGTGAATGTAATTCGGTGTAATTATCAATTACAACGAAATCTAACGATCGATTTTTATTTTCGACGACAGGCTCGCAACAACGCGTCCGATGGAGTTCCGCACGGGAAGCAGAAGGGATCCACGGGTCAAAAGGCGCCGTTGGCGGCGGGACAGAAGGTAGCACCCGGGGCAAAGGCCGCGGCGAAGCCGGCTCAGAAGCCTACCGCTCAGAAGGGACAGGTTAAAGTCACGCCCAAGGCGGCCTCCGTCAAGACTGGCAAGAACAAAAAGAAGGGCAAGAGGCAGCAGTACGATCTTAAGGTCACTATCAACCTGGTGAGTAAGATTAACTACCTTCTTATGCGGTTTGATGTCGTCCGCGCGCAGTGGAAGAGGAATGTTCGTGGTCAGCCGCGGCAGAAATTGTGTTTCTGGGTATTAGCCTGAGGCTGTTAGGCTTGGGTAAACCTGGCGGTCTTAATGACGGGTGATGAAATTCAAAAATTTGATCACAGACGAATTTAGATCATTATGAATGGAGTAGTTAATAAGCTTTAGAGATTATGATTTGCATAATGGGTTTTCGTTATTCATTAATGTTTTTTTAGAATAGAATTGAACAAAGGTGGGACAAATTTTTCTTTCATTGGGTTTATTGGATATCAGATCTCTTAACTATATGATCAGATACAGTTTTTTTTGCTCTGAATGATTATACCGCATGTACATATAAATTTATCAGATTATCATTGTGTAGCTGTTAGTAGTATTTGAGTTTATACAGAAAATGAAACGAACGTGCAGGTGGCGAAATTCTTACAGTTTGTTTAAACAGTACCGTAAACAAAAATTACTTTTGCACCTGTAGGTAATGTTTAGACTGCGGATTTGTATGCGTTTATGGCAATTTTAAGCACGCGAAAATATATCAAAATCTGGATAGACACAAAAATATACAGTAGACTTCCGTATAACGCGGTTAGTACGTTACGCGCTATAGGAAATCGTGCTGTACGGGAATTTTTCTCCTATAACGCGTATAATCTAAAGTAACATGTTTAGAATAACAATTGCTATGCCAACTTTTATTTTCTATGTTTTATCAAATATGTTCAAATATCAAATATATATAAATAAATATGCTCTATGTTTTATTATTTGGCGCGTTGTACAAAGAATTGCGCTATTGTATATCTCGACCGACCGGTTCGTCAGTAATTTTATCGAGTAAGTCATGATTCCAATTTTTTCTAAATTCATTGAATCTTAAATTCTAACAACTAGTTTTTCCTCAAATTTATCACGTTTCTAAACAATAAATTTACACGCTTATAAGGGATTTATCACACAAAAATTGTGGTGGTATAAAAAACTCATCTACTGGGTTAACTTTACATCAAAATAGAATAATGTACTAATACACATTAAATGAATTATTTTATGCCAATTATGGTTTACACAGCTTTATTTCAGACCAAAAAACAGATTTTTTGAACTACTTAAATATAAATTTTTATTGTACAATATATAAAAATCTCAAAAATTGAAGCTAAATGTAAGTTTACGAGACTATTAAAATACTAAAAAACTAATCATTTTTTTTCTTAAAAAATAATTATAGTATCTAATTATATTCAGCGCAGATAAAATAACAAAAATTTTAAGAGAAGTAGGAGTTACAAGAAAAATAATTCTGCATAGTAGTACAAAATATAATATTATTAATTTTACAATGACTGAAGTAATACTTTAGCGTAATAATAAATAGACTGCGGCTATTTATGCAATTATGTTGATACCAAATGTTCCAAACTGCATCAAGTTGTACATGGATGCAAAAATATACGAAATATAGCAAATAAAATACATTTTATGATATTTAGAAGGTAAAAAATACCTTTGATTTAAGTTGATTTTCTTTTTCTATGCTCTTGAAAATGTGAATTTGCTTAAACATTCGCAGTCTAGTAATAAAGCATAAACTATTCAAACAACTATACATATATATTACGTTGTTTAAAAAGTAATTTCGTTGATACAGTTTTTTACCATTAAGGATAATAAATTCTATGAATGCGGAATCATTTTATTATCTGAATGATGGCGAAAGGTGTTGGAACAAAATGATAAATACATATCTGAATAAACTTCTTTCTTTCTACTACAAAAAAATCCTCTATAATTTTCTAAAAATTAAAAAATGTAAGAAACAGAGAATTAAAAACTACAAACAAAAGTTAAACATTCAAGGAAATATATTCATTGTTTTCGTGCAGAGTTTCGTGCTACGCCCACCAGAGATGGGTAAAACAGTATATCTGGTACAGAATATCCAAAACCTGAAATCAAATTGCGATTTAAGCATGAAAATGCAACGCAAACCTGCATTATTCATAAGGCAACGATCAAAAGCTCATATCGAATTAATCTCTACCCAGTGAGCGATGCAAATATTGCTCGAAACTGTGTATAGACGTTCCCAATTGAGGAAAGTAGACGTTCTAATTTTCCTTGATGGTTGTTTGCCCGTCTCTAATACCGACTAGACCGGGAGCAGTGGAAGCCGACAGTCATGGTCGGTCTCGTTCTAACCGCTCCTCGCCATCAGATGGTAGCACGTGTCCAAATACGCACCGCATTATCGCGCGATCGCATTTTGTATAGAAATCAATGTTTACCCTAAACGAGTGCAATTGCGAAAAAAGCTTGCATCACTTGACCCCCGTGCCAGTCGCAATCAAAGGTTAATTCACTGACGCAAGTGGTCGGGATGCAATGGAACGTGGAACGAGTTTTCCATTATCTAGATTGCCTGAATAGTATGGTTATTTTCAAGTGCGCGATCCCGATACTGGGACTGATATCTAACATCCGTAAAAATAGCTAGTCCTAAGCATTTCGTGAAGCGTTATGCCTGAGACGATAAAGCGGGTCAGGATGGCCGTGATTTTTCGTTGCGCCGCTCCAGAAATAGTCCGAAACGGTCTAGCCGTCTCGCCTCGGCCGACTCGGTGCTCTAACTAAGGAAAATAAACACTCCATAATCGATTCAAAGGATCTTTCGATGCAACAAGAGCCCATTATTCCGACTTCTTTTCGCAGGTTCAAAGTTCAAGAAAGCTCAAGCATCAAAGTACGCGTCAAGTGAAACGAGAAGGCAGATCAAAGCTAGCGTGGCAAAAATATTCATATTGCTCGTTATAATCGCAGTCGATGTCCGCCTAAATCACAGACTGGCGACTCACGATCTAACATACCTCTCGAGACATCGAAACATTTGGCTAGGAAAGTCTAAACAAGATCTACCGCAATTTCGCGAGCGAATCTTCCCGCGACCGGGCGTTCCCTGCCAGAATCGTCGACACGACGAAACCCGCTGTCGAAGAAGCGGAATGAGGGAGCAAAGAGAACGGTGGAAGTAAATAAAGAGATCGCCAACCAATCGTCGGGGACCTCTAACAAGTTAAAAACAGCCGAAGGTTGTCCAAAGGTGGATTCTTGCTTTTATCTTTGCCGAGCAATGCGAGGAGCGATGCAAGGCGAGCGCGTCGGTTTTTCCATCGCCGAGGATGCTTCTCGAAATGGAATTCGGTCTTTTCGCGGCCGACCGGTCACTCGAGGAAATGACTCGCCGCGAGTGCGTCCTGAACGGCGGATGACAGCGAGAGCACACGCCGACGTTTCCGCGCGAGCGAGGAGGGAGAGCCAAAATGAAGGCGAGGCGGGCCGTCGCGGCAAACAAGCGGTGACGCTGCCGCTCGCTAGTCCATAAATATTATTTGAGTTCGGTCCTGTTGTCGTAATGCTTCGATTGACCAAGGGAGCGAGCTGCTCGCGCGAGTACTACCCGAAGAAAGTCTGTCTATGCTCTTAGCAAACGCTTCAAAAGTGTCATTTTAAACAGTACGACGAGTTTCTGAAATTTCAAAGCGTTAACTTCGTTTGGCAAATGTGAATTCGGAGAGTACCTGAAGTGAAGAAGAATTTTTTGATAGAGAGAAAATTGTTAATTAGTGTTAAAAGATGGCAGACACGGAGAAGAAGTACACGACGGCTTATGGAAGACTGCGGAGACTTACTAGTACCATTGACGGCCCAATCCGGCGAATAAGTGTGAGTAATTCGATTGGAATGTATTTGTTCAACCTTCGCGCGCGGAGGAGTCAGGGAACTTGCCAAGAATCGTATTAATTAACAACGAGTTCATAGCACCTATCAGCTAGGGTCGATAGGAGCTCGTATCTTTAGAGTTCTTGAGGTTTGCTCTTAATTGACACTTTGACACCTCTATAATTTCTTACAACGTGCTTCACTCTGCTAACAACGGTTTCGTACGACAGGTGCTAAATTTTAGAAGTACATTGCGGTTGTTTCAAATTAAACCAACGTATTTGATCTTTGTATAAAAAAAAAAAAATGGTTTGATCCGCAGAAGATTGATAGACGATGACGGAGTAATACAGTTTCAAATTGAGAATCAAAAGTGTTTCCACAAAATTTCAAAAAGTCATAAAATCAAATTCCAGTCGACGCATTAATACCAGAAAGCTACACGGTTCCTCTCACTTAAATGCGACGCAAACACGTGCACTCGTAAAGTCTCGGCGGCTGACTTTTCGCGAGTTTATGCGAGCCTCTGCGAGGAGCGGTAGAAAAGGACGTGACCCAGTTGAATATCAACTCTCTACGCTTCCAAGGAGCTTCGAAGCATCGAACCAGGAGTTTCCGGCAGAGACGAATCCGATGGACTAGCGTCCCTTTCCCATAGCGCTTACTATTACGTCGGGATGTGGCATCTGTGACCGTAATCCGCGAAAGTCGTCCGTGAAATGACATACTAAACGCTTCTAGAATACGGAATGGCCGAGTTCCGCGTTTCGAGATCAAGGTGACACCGTGGCTAATGCAAAATCGTCGGCAAGGAAAGGGTGTAACATTTTCTGCGCTCGCGGACCTCGCCTCTGTCCTTGCGACTGCGGAGTATTGCGAGGTATTTCGAGTGTATAATCGTTTATTTCGGCGCAAATTGCAACAGCGTCGATGCGGACCGTGCCCATAGATCACTCGATACCTGAGTCACGACCAAACTTAACCGGCTCGCTGTGACTTATGGTGGACTTCATTAGCCGCCGCGCCGGTTCTAGGAAGCCGTTTTCTGCGACGCTCGCATTAACAGCCAACTTAGAGGCTCGGTCGCGGCGAGCAATTCGCGAAACGCGCGGCGATCGCGTCTTAATTTTGACGTTTCCAAGTATCTGTGTCTCCATGGAGTCGCCTCGTGTAACTCGATCGCGTTACATCGACTCGAAAGGCGAGATTGCGACACGACCGAAATTAATAATCGCAAATTATCTTTGGCTTGACCGGCAATCGGCCAACGCTCGAGCGAATGATATATTTCATACAGGTGGATGAGTAATGAGAAACTATCTCCACCGCGAACTGGATGCAAATGTTTCGAGATATGGAATAAGCTAAATGGAAGCAGTATTCAATTCTCAGCCGTTATAGAAAGTAGTAGATACGCTCCTTTAATGAGGTCAATGGAATTCTGTATTGGAGATGCAGCGAGTTCAGGGCCAAAGCTTCCTGTTACTGTTCCAGTTCGTTCCAAGTGTTAAGTGATATCGACAATGTCAAGCTTTCAATTGTCTTTTAATAGAAACGGAAAAAGGAAAAAGTTTCATAAGCGCTTAAAGCTTCGTTCACCAGCGTCGATAAGAAACGCGTTGCGGCCAGCCTTTAGGCAATCCATTCACAATGGTTGATAACGCTGATAAGTCAATGTCCCTGTAATCGCGTTAACGACGTATGTTCCCTAATCCTTCGTCTATTAATGCTGATTTAACAATGTCCGATCGAGGCGCGTGTAGGAAGAGGATAAGCCTACTACTAGGGTAACTCGAACGATTCGTAGATTAGAACACGGTCGATAATTGTGCGAATTCTGCGTGAGCTTGCTCACATTTGGCTGATTAATCGCACGTCAAAAGGTATTAGGCTGAACTATATAATTAACTCGCCCGAAAACACAAACGGCAATCATCGAATTCCATCGCAGATGGAATTTTGTGTTTCATTGCGGCAAGGAGGATGCAATGCCATCGCTCTTTTATCGAGCATCGATCGATCGTGGAAAAAAATGAATCGGCTGACACGGTAACGTAAGCGAGGAAATTATCCAGCGTTAATTTGATCGAATCAACGAGATTTCAAGCGGGAGTTGGCAGCATTCCGCGAACAGGTCGCAGCGCGTATAGGCGGGAACTGCAGTCGCATATTAGATTTTGACGAGTCGTTATCGTGACGCGTTACAAGCCCGGTAATAAATTAATTTAACCTGTTAGCATTGAAGTCCTCAATTTTTGTTGAAAGCGCTCGTGTAACTGACCCTTCCGCGTGCCAAGATTCAGTCTTTAATGACGACGTAGTGGAATTTAACGCATTCGAGGAATTTTAGTTGGGAGATGAAATATTCATTTGATACTTAAGGGAGAATTGTCTATTTTGGGTCATTTTTTTAATTTTTATACCCTAGACAAACATGAAACGTTATAGAAAGCAAAGTGAAACAGGAAAATATTAAGAATTATATATAGATTTTATCATGTAAAATTAAACTGATGACTTCGGTCCATTCTAGGCAACTGGTTTCCTAAGTTAGACTACCGGCTTCTTACGTGCGTTGGACCGCTCCTGAAAACCAAAATAAATATACAATCTAAAAAAAGGATAGAAATAGGAGTAATAAGAATCTTATGATGCATGTAGTACAATATGTAATACGTTTTTTTTTAGTGGCTTTGACATTTGCATAACGTGTCTGATCCTAGATGCGATATTGAACATATCATATCTTCTTCACTGTTGGTACTACATAGGAAACAATACTAGCTTTTATCTCCAGCATCTATCTCTTTATCGTCAGAGTGGAGCGATTGCGAACATTTCCTCATTCGCTTTTTTTTAGATTTTTAAAGGTCAGTTTGTAGGAATTACTAGTTAATAGAACTCCCTTTTACATTACCCTGTGAATTTTTCATGAAATCGGTAATTATGTACCGGGTGTTAGTTTTGATAACAGGAAAATCTGTTATAGAGTCTTTTTAAGGTGACTTGCAATTTTCATCCTTGCTTATTGTCATTTTTTATTTAATTCAAAGAAAAAATTTGTAAGAAGAAACCTTCTTAATATACTTTGAGGTATCCGTTTCTATGATATAGATTGTATCCTAAGATGTACTGGTCCAATTCAAGCAACTAGTGATGGTCTAATATTGGACAATTTGCAGATTACATTAAATAAAATATATTTCCATTATCATACTTACACGGAAATGGGAAAGTAAGATCATGAAATTATAGTTAAGATAGTGCATTTTACACTACTATCGTTTAAAATCATGATACTTAAGTATGTAATACGAAATTCACTTAAAATAGCACGAAAAATAATGACGAAGCACCGTGAGGTTCTATAATTCGACGACACATGACAACAAACAAATAAATAATCGCCTCGTTGCTCTCATATATTCCACTTTTATTCCGTAAATTAGCATAGTCAACAAAAAACTGTAAAAATGTTTAAAGCTGGTTCTGACACGTCCAGTAATTTAGTTCAGTGGCGAGTAATTAAATTGTTTTACTAAATTACTCAACTAAATTTCAGTGTTCATACATAGTAAATTACTAAAATACTTGCCACTCGACTAAATTACTAAACGTGTATGAATCAGCTTTTAAGGATGAACTTCAATAACAATCTTAGCCAAAGGTTGATGAATTTTAAAAATATTACTAATGAAATTCAGCCAGAAATATTGATATTTTGTTTTGTCATTAACTTGTTTGTTCGAATATACATGAAATGCAACTGTTAACAACTTCACTCTGAATTTTGTAATATATTTCTCAATACTGCGTTTTCCCATAAGAATTGAAAGTTAAATAATTTAAAAATTACCAAATGAATTCTTTTTATTTTGCATAGAGTTTTACTATTATATAAAGATTGATCCTTCCAATTTTCAAAGATTCTCGCATATTTTTAATGTTACTGTAGTTCATCCTTAAATTAAAAGTTAAATAATTCAAAAACTAACGAATCAATTTTTTGTATTAATTTTGCGGAGATTTTCCTATTGCATAAAGATTTATTTCTGCAATTTTCAAACATTTTCGCTTACTTTTAATATTACTGTCAAATCTAGGAACCGGTCCAATATACATAGAAAATTCTCCCCTAATGAATATTAAGAACTATGTGCTTTTATATAATTTGCAACCGCCAAAGATTGTTTTCTTTTCTCATCGCCTCTTTTCCTATTTCTGTTTCAGTCCGAATATGGGCTCACGGAGGATCAAGTAGCCGGTAAGTTAAAGTTAACGACGCTGCGCGTTCACAACTCTTTTCGTCTAGCAATTACCATTGAAACGTCAATGGCACTATGGAAGCACACTTCTGCGACGATTCGCGAAACACGTACGCTGGAACTGCTCGTATTCCAGAGAGGTTATATCACTCGTTGCAGGTCCGTTGGCTCAAAACAAAAGAGAAAAAGAAACGAGCGTTTTTCTCTCGCTGAACGCTGCTCCGACGACAAAAATTCGCAAACGCTAACGAGTGGAACATGAAACGCGCTCTTTCGCATTTCCACCGATGAGCAAACACTCGCAAACATGTTTGCCACGCCGCGCCGCGATCCTCGCACATACGTCGTTTCGCAAATCAGAGGAACCGTTCACGATTTTCGCCGCAATGCCGTATGCTCCAAAACGTTTCTAATTGCGCCCGAGCTTCATCTAAACACCCGGTTCCCTCTCCTTTGACTCGCTTTCGGTTCGATTCTGTTCACTGACACTTTGATCAATCAACCCTCGATCCTCGACTGGCGCGCGCGCGCGCGCGCGCGCCGCTTTTAACGAGTCACGGGGGCCGAAATCACCGATATTGGAGACGGGGACCGTCGAGGACTGTCCAATTTGCGAAAGTGACTTTACGTAAGGTCATTCTCGAGACTGGTTCCACGGGAACGTGTTGCATAAAACATCGTATCGCGGCTCACGTGATCGCGAACATTGGCCTTGCGACGCGGCGCTTTTAAAACGTGCAAGTTTTCGCGATGGCACGCGACCAGAGATCGCCGATTGCGTCCGCTTGGTCGGGCAACCGCTGAAAGAGAAATTGCCCGCTCGTTTATGCACATTAATGCACACCGGCCGGGCTGTTTACGCGGTGATAAACGCGAGGTGAATGCGGGCAGATCTATGCGGCAAACGATAAGATCGAGCGACCTGCCTGTTCTTGAAAACCTGACATATTTCGGATTCTTAGAAATGTTTCGTTATTTCGAGGCATGAAATCCAACATATTATTATAAAACTCTTGCAAAGACAAAATGGATTAAAATTGTACAAAGCATTTTTTGAATCGTTCTTCATGAAGGCATACAACATTTTCTCAGGGAGCAAATAGATAATTCATGCATAAGTATGACTCATAGCGTTTAATTTTTCATTATACTCTATTTTCTAACGTTCAGAAACCCTATATTACAGGCCCTATAGCGGTAACTAATCTATCATCGTATACATAAATGAATCTCAAGTGCGTGAATCCTTGTATGCAGTTAAAGACTTTCGTTATAAGCTTCTGTTAACCACGTTACGTGTTATTACAACTATCATAGGAGATAAGCTTTAACATTACTCTGGATGTTTAGTACTCGAAATGGGTAAACTTAGAGTTTGTAGCAATAACGCCCGTAAAGTCTCTCATTTGGAACCACTCGGAACAGACGTTGGTACTTCTGCAAATGAATTCATTAAAAAACCCTCTCTGTTATAAGGAACGCACAGTCCCATGAACTTTTGGAAACAAGAGTTTTTACCAACGACGAGGACGCCAGAAAATTTATAGCATCGCATCCCTCGCGTTTTCGCCAGGGCTGGCTGCTTGCCCGACACTCTACGCGATCTCGGCTAGCGGCTACGCGTCACCAAGCTTGCACACACACACATACACGCAGGATGCTCGTGATTAATATACATCTAAATTCGCAAATTCTCAACAATGCGACGCCCTGGGAGTAGAGGCGTTTGTTGTATATCTACTGCCAAATTTTCGACGGATTTTTTGCTCTCGCTGTTATTTACGGTCACGGAATTCCTACTGTAAGCTCGTTTATCGACTGCGACTTGAAAACGGGGCTTGATTTTGAAACCGCAAAGGGCAATCACGGTGGTACGCTCAGTGACATTGATTCTTGCCCATAGGGATAAATGTGATGAGGAAAAGTGCTCATTTCCTACTGAAATATTTAAAATACAATATATACAGTATATACTGTAGTATATTTAGTATATTTTTTATGTACATATTAGTGGGAATGGGCACTTTTCCTCGTCCCATTTTTTCCCTAGGGGCAAGAATCCATGGCACTGATTGTACTTTTGCGTTCCTAGCATTCCAGAGAGAAGATAGAAAGTTATATTGTATGTAGTTGTTCAATTTCGGATCATTTCTTCGTAGAGATACGATTTAAAAAATGGGAAAATGTTTGACAGAGCAGCCTGATATATAGGGTCGCATTTACCATTAGGTGTATTATTTATGGGGCCAGATTTTAAAGCTTTGCTCCACATAAGTAAGAAGTTAAACTACGCATCACTAAGTATTATATTTTGAATATACCCATTAGAAATTGTTGAAAATTGTTTCTTCATTTGGAATAGTGTTTTTGATTCGATTCTCAATCTTCAACTTTTCAAAACTGAAATTTGAAACTTTCAAATATTTCATTTTAACAAATTTTAAAGTCTCCAACCTGAAATATTCCAATTACCACCTTCAACTTCTTAAATTTCCAACTGCCAACACTCCAATTTCCAATTTTAAATCTAAAATCTTTATTTTTCGGATCTTCAAGTCGGAACTCTCAAATTCCCAAAATACTGGGAATCTTTACATCAGTGAATTGGAATATTGAAATTTCCAACCTCACATTTTCATATCTTCTACTTGAAATCTTTACTTTTTACTCTAAAACTATTCAAATGTCCAAAACTTCTAAACTGGAATGCGAAATACCTGTAAATTAGTAATGAACTTCATTAGTAATGAACTTCAATCCATAAAATTTCCGACTTCAAATCTTTAACCTTCTTAAAACCTGGAATTTCCAATTTTAATTCTGAAAATCTGAAACTTTAAATTTTACTCTGCGCCATGAAGTCTTCCAATATTTTATTTTAACATTTCAAATTTCCTCTTTAAACTTCCGAATCCTCAAGTTCAACTCTTAAAATCTCAAGCTTTAAGTCTTTAAATATTTAATTTCATACTTTAAAATTCACAACTTCAATTTTTTTAGATCTCTAAATCGAAACCCTTAAATTTACAAAACTTAATACTGGAAACCTTCATATCAGCAAATTGAAATATTAAAACCTCCAATACGAAAATTTCATATCTTTAACATGAAATTTACAAATCTTCAATTTTACCTCTGAATCTTCTTATCCTCAATTTTCGCTTTAAAAATCTTTGAATCTGTAACTTCAAATTCTTAAATTTCCAATTGCAATTCTAAAAATCTTTAAACTTGAAACTTGAAATCTGCAAACCTTCTATTGTCATTCTAAAACTATCCAAATGTTCAAAATCATCAATTTTACATCTTCAAATCTCCGACTTGAAATCTTTAAATTTTCAAACCCCCAAATATCCAACTATAGTCTTCAATTTGAAATCTTAAAAATTCAACAAATTTCTATTTTTACTCTTCAAATTTTCAACTTTATACAGGGTGTTTCTGAATTCGTGGGAAAACTCGGAGATATAGGTAGGTAGAAGACGCGAAAATAAACCGAAAAGTTCTTATGCAATATTCTCGGAAACGCTTAGTTTATTAGTTATAAGCGATTTTATATTTCGTAAAATACCGACGTAACAGTGGTCTATCCCCTTTAAAGTCAGTGACTGGGCCTCGGCGGGGCCTCGGGCCTCGAGTTTTTAAAGACCTAGCCACCTCTGAGCTTGAGTGGGCCTCCGGCGACTCGCAACGCGTGTCGGGAGATATTTCGTCGAATGAAAAAGCACATTTTCTAATTGAAAATTGAAAATATGAAGAATGTAATACAATTAATATTTTTCTACGATTAAGGGGTTACACTGTGCTTTAGCATTTTTTAAATTCGAGTCGAAAATTTTACTTTCTCATAAAGGAATAGTTTGAACCTTTTAAAATTACATGCATGGAAAAGATTTCATACTAAAATATTAAAAATGAAAAAACTTCTGCACTATTAAAAACAGAGGCAGTAACACCTACACATTATGTGGACCGCTGTACATGAGCGAAAATAGAACAAACAAGAATAAAGACAGTCAGTTGTATTTCTTACGAATTGACTTGTGTAAAGTTTTAAACATTCGAGATGTTTTTAGGGTGTCGCTAACTTACACAGATGAAGCCTACTCCAAAGAAAATTATTTGAGCCAGCTGTTCGAGATAGTTATTACTGACAGGTCAAGAACTCCGACCTAGCCACCTGATTTATTTACAACAATCGCAGATGCACTGTCTACGAGAATCTCACGAACCCTCCGAAACATACACTACCTTCCCAAACGGCTGAAAAGTTTAGATTAACTATTTTTGTCTATTGTAGCTACCTGCTATTAATTAGCAACCATTCCCTACCTACCGCGTGTCCCACCATGTGCTCCGCGCCACGCGGTAGCACACAGTGGTTGGTCGTGCTACCGTCGCTTCTCTCAAGGTCCGAAAATCGTTTGCACGTGATAGAGGGTGATCCTCTCGCTAGGGGACACAAAGGAAGGCCCTTTTCCTAAAGGATCGCAGCGGTAACGTCGTCACTGAAAAGGCCCAAACCATTGGTGGGCTATTAAGAAGTCGACGACCAAGGGTTTGGTTCTTTTCAGTAACAAGGATACCGCTGTAATGTCTAAACCGCGACAATTGCTTTGTGTCCACTAGCGAGAGGATCACCCTGTACCTTCAGATTTTCAAAGTGCGTTAATATGGCACGCGACATAAAACAATAAAACGTTTGCCAGGGCGAGAGTTCCTTTCATAATAATCTTCGACGAAGCAGTTTTTTCCCCGAAGCGACAGATAGACCATTTATTACAGCCCTTCAATGAGACGCAGGTCGAACGTTGCTCAGGACGTGGAAAGTCTAATCATGTTCAAAAGTCGTCGAAGATTATTATGGAAGGAACTTTCGCCCTGGGAGATGTTTTATTGTCTTATGCCGCGTGCCGTACGAACGCACTTTGAAAATCTCAAGGTACCACGTGCAAAGGATTTTTGGACGATAGGAAAAACGAGGGAGTTGCTAATTAATAACAGGTAGTTACCCCCGCGCGGACTTTACTATTAGCTCTTTAGCCAATACTATTTGAGAATTTGGAAATAACCAATTAGATGCATCGACTTCTGTCCCTTATTTTTGTCACGCGTAACGTAGTTTTCCTGCGAGAAACGCGATTCATGGAACTTCAGTTCGTCGCTGATATTTTAAAGTGTGAAATTTATGCTTCGTTAGCTCGCACACGCATACAATTTTTCGGAGTGTCCAAGAACTATTTGAACAGTTTTTTTATTAAGTTAGCTTCGTATTTTTAATTAAGTTTAGTTCTAAATACATTACTAATTTTTGTAGTTTTAGTGTTATTTTTTTAGTGTTTTATTTTAAGTGTGTGTGTGTGTTCACTCTTCGTTAAATATGGCGCAATTTACATTTTCTTTACACAAGTCAATTCGTAAGAAATACAACTGACTGTTTTTATTCCTGTTTGTTCTATTTTCGCTCATGTACAGCGGTCCACATAATTTGTAGGTGTTACTGCTTCTGTTTTCAATAGTGCAGAAGTTTTTTCATTTTTATTATTTTAGTATGAAATCTTTTTCATGCATGTAATTTTAAAAGGTTCAAACTATTCCTTTACGAAAAAGCAAAATTTTCGACTTGAATTTTAAAAATGCTAAAGCACAGTGTAACCCCTTAATCGTAGAAAAATATTAATTGTATTACATTCTTCATATTTTCAATTTTCAATTAGAAAATGTGCTTTTTCATTCGACGAAATATCTCTCGACACGTGTTGCGAGTCGCCGGAGGCCCACTCAAGCTCAGAGGTGCCTAGGTCTTTAAAAGCTCGAGGCCCGAGGCCCCGCCGAGGCCCGGTCACAGACCTTAAAGGGGATGGACCACTGTTACGTCGGTATTTTACGAAATATAAAATCGCTTATAACTAATAAACTAAGCGTTTCCGAGAATATTGCATAAGAACTTTTCGGTTTATTTTCGTGTCTTCTACCTACCTATATCTCCGAGTTTTCCCACGAATTCAGAAACACCCTGTAGTTTCTCATCTCCAATTTCAACGATAAATATTGTATATTATAGTAATTGTAATCATTCTTAAGCAATTTTTGCCAAAGTATCCGTATTATGTATAACTCCTAATTTAGATAAACATATTGACATACATTTCGGGGTGGGCGGGTACCCAAAAATTTCGGGAACCCGAACGTTTATGATACCCGGGTCAAAGTAGGGTCGGGTAGTGTTGCAGTCGGATAATGCTCGGGTCGGGTGGTTCCTCAATCTAATTTTATACGCCTATTTATACCTGATTTTTTGTCACCGATAATAACAACAAAATTGTAAATACAATTCAATCCAATAAAGAATGAAGAGAAAGTAAAATCTGATTAAAGAATCATCCAACCCACGTCATAATATTCAGGTTCCCGACCCGACCCGGACCCGAAATATCAGGTACCCGCCCACCCCTAATAATAGTGCGCCTGGGGCCTGCAGAAGTTTAAATACGGCCCTGCTAACATGTATACAGGGTGTTCCGCAATTCGTGGGAAATCTCCGAGATACAGGTACTAGACACGAAAATAATAAGAAAAGTTCTTATGCAATATATTCGGAAATGGATAGTTTATTATTAGTTACACGCGGCTTTACATTTCGTAAAATACCGACGTAACACTGCTTCATCCCCTTTATGAAGCAGTTGAGATGAGATGTTTCTTCAAATGAAAAATCACATATTTTATAATTAAAAATTGAAATTATGACGAATGTAACACAACTGATAAATTTCCACGATGCAGGGGCTCAAATTGCGGTCACTGACCTTACAGGGGATGAGTCTTTGTTACGTCGACATTTTACGAAATATAAAACCGTGTATAATTAATAAACTAAGCGTTTCAGAGAATATTGCATACGAATTTTTCGGTTTATTTTCGTGTCTTCTATCTACATCTCCAAGTTTTCCCACGAATTCAGAAACACCCTGTATATAAAGAGTGTATATAAAATTTACTCTACACGTACTGAATCATAAGTTAGTGAATCAGAGATTTAATAGTAGCGACGACTTCTCGTTTCAGAATTCAAGGAGGCTTTCATGCTGTTCGATCAGGACGAAGACGGCACCATCTCAATAACGGAGCTCGGTGTGGTCATGCGATCGTTGGGACAGAGGCCGTCGGGTAAGTGAGATCCTAAATCATTTGTGAATCGAGAATACACGGATATCGGGACGCGTGTCGTTCGCGTATACCAAACTAGACGCGATCTGGCCGAAAGCCACGAACTGACGAAAGCAATCCACGTGCGGCCAAAAAATACAGCAATACCCGAAACCCATGTCCCGGCCGCATCGTTGTCCATTAGTCATCGGTACCGGAAGATCGTTCATCAAATTTCGCGTAAATTTGAGGACGATAATTCGTCGTTGCGACCGGTGCACCAGCCGACGGTAAAACGAAGTTTCACGAAACGGAGTAAGAAACGAGCCCCGTTACGCAAAACTTTGTTTTCGATGTTTCTCCCCCGGTGTTCGGTTCTCTTCAGTTTCTATGCAAAGTCTTGAGCTACCCGCGGCCCTCGAAATCTCCTCGATTCCTGCGAACAGAAGTTGCAGGCGGAACGCGAACTTCGCGAAACCGTTCCGCGCCGCGAATTAATATCCCGGGAGGCGGTAGTTCGAATGTTTTCTAAGAGGGCGACAGTTAAACGGCGGAATTGCCGAAACTAGGCTGGGACGAGAGCTTAGGGAGAATTAACTTTGGAACGAAGCTGCGCTAGAAACCGTGACGGCCGGGCGCACGTGCAAACGTTGGTAATTAACTACACGTCGGCCTCTCCCCGTTCTCCCTCGTCTCTCCGTTGGGAACGTAGAGGGAAATTAAATGTCTTCCATGGCAGGACGACGAGTGCACATACATTACACGGGGAAATTCGAACGAGGACACAGAGATAATGACAGTGTCGTTTAAAACGGGCGATTCTTAATTTCCCCGTCTGGACTCGCGATCCCTTCGAAAACGACGCCGTCTGATCGTGTTCTCGTTTCCAGAGGAGGAGCTGCAGAATATGGTGCACGAGGTGGACCAAGATGGCAACGGTACCATCGATTTTAACGAGTTCCTGCAGATGATGTCGAAGAAAATGAAGGGCGCCGACGGGGAGGACGAGTTGCGCGAAGCGTTCAGGTATTTGTCGTCGATTTTTTTCTCAATTTGCAGCGAAAATTTCATTTAGGGATATGAAAAGCGGAAATTTGTGGTTCTCAGAGTGTTCGACAAGAACAACGACGGTCTGATCTCGTCGAAAGAGCTGCGGCACGTAATGACGAATCTCGGCGAAAAGCTGTCGGAAGAAGAGGTCGACGACATGATCAAGGAAGCGGATTTGGACGGCGACGGGATGGTGAATTACGAAGGTAATTCCTCTCCAGAGTCTCAAGTATTACCGAACGATGCGGTAACCTGATTCTGGGATCGTTTAAAAAGTTATCTCTCGCTACATCGTGAAGTTTCTTGGCGTCGAGAACTAATTGCTATTTTAAATAGAACGTCGGGTGGTCGCGCTTAACGAGCAAGCGGAATTGGCTAGAACCGCGCGGAACGGCTCATTTCTGATTTTACTGACTTCACTAGAGCTTAATCGTGTTTCGAGATTGCAAATTTATATTTATACAACATAATAAGAAAAATGTGGAGCATTTTTCACATGGAGGAGAAAGTACAGGGTGTTTCGCGACCACTATACCATGATTCTGCACCATTGTATCGGTAGAAATTTGTTTGAAAAACTTGCCGCGAAATCGACCTTAACCTTGAATTTCAAGTAGTTTTCTAAAAAAAAATTTTTTAAGAAGATTATGACGTTTCAAAGTAAGAATTTAATTTTTATTAGTAAAATTCGTCAGATTTCTCTATGCAAAATGAAAACTACATAACTTATCAAAATTCTGTTTCATTAAATAATAAAGCACGGTTTGATGAGTATACAGACCAAATTTGGAGGCAATCGGTTCAGTGGCTACAGAAATAATCTGCACACCAGTGGTCGGCGAATAGTTGCGATAACTCCTATGTGTATTATTAAAAATTCATTAAAAGGAGCTAAAGCTTCTTTAAATATGAAACAAATTAAAGAAAAAATTCTCAATTTTTGATATGTTTTCGGCCGATAAAGTATAAAATAGGATTGCAGTTTCATCAATTATTTCTTTTTAAAATAATACTGTCTCATATTACTGCCCGAATTTTAGCTTATCCAATTTTCCTAAAGTAAACAAAAAACAGAAATTCTATAAGGTTCACAATATTGATGTTTACGCAAATTCCCTAAAGTTATTGATTTTGTTTTCTCATTTATAGCTATTCTGAGACTTGCTATAAATAAAATGAGTATCCCATATTCGTACCTTCTCCTCTAATCTAAAACCTAGAAAATGTTGCACATTGTTGTCAACTTTTCGCAAATATCATTTTTGCCTGCAACGATATAATCCATCCGCAGAATTCGTGACAATCCTGACGTCGAAGAACTAGTTCGGCGGTCGTGGATCGACGCGAAGCTACGAAGCTGCCGGAAGTCTTCTTCGTCGAAGAATAGAATAATTGTCCGTGAAGTTCCTCCTTGAAACTGTAAGGTCGCTCTTTCGTGTCCCCATCACCGAAGACACCGCTCAGAGAATCGTGTGACGAGGGTCGCGGGCGAAACCGCGTGGCGAACAAGGATCAAGAAGACGTTACGGTTACGGAATCGCGCGGAAGAAAGGAAAACGCATTCGGGGGCGCAGCTTTCTCCCCCCCCCCACGCGAGGGTAAGTGACAGAAGACAAGTAGAAATTGCACAAGTATCTCTGGTGGTGGGGTGACGGGTGACTTGGCAGGAAGTCCACGAAGGAAGAAGGAAAACGCGCGAAGGAGAGCGACTTCCGCAGTTGCACACACACGCATACACACCTCGCTCCTTCGAGTTAATTTTACGAGTATATAAGCTAGGCGGAACAACATAATAATGTGCGTGAGAGACGAGTGAGGTGTCCGCTCCCGAAACAATCAACTGAGCTTCGTTTAGCGTTTACCTACATACCTTACCTATACTCTCTATTAATGCTATACAAACGTCGTTATTGGTAATATCGTTAGGAACCGATTCTTCGTCATCCCTCGTCAGGCTCATTTGCGCGATGCTTCTCTCGCGATCGTCTCTGGTATCGTTGGAAAGCGGATTGTCATGGCCTAAAACGTGCTCTGGAGCCGGGCGAACGGTACCGACGCGACGCGGCGTCGAATCAAGTCGTCGATCAGAGGTACAATCATTTAGCGTTGTCGTGACGACGCCGGGTCAGTACCGTTCAGCTGGGAGAGTTGTATTTTCGCGTATACTGATCCGCGACATAAAGACGATCGAAACACTTATCATCCCTTCTTCACTCACGTCGATCGGTATTGTTCCTCTAATTCCGTAGACTCGCTTGCGAACAAACACGAACAAAAACCCTCTAAGACTTTCGCTAGCGCACTATCCGTCAACACTCTGGCCGCGGGACGCGACGCGCGAAATAGCTCTATAACGATCTGTCTTCAAATTTAGATGAATGTCGTTGGCAAGTAGATTAGCTCTAACGATCACGTACTCGTGGCAGAAATTTTTAGACGCATACGCTGGCTCTGGTGCGCCGTCGCCGGACGAGGATCAAAGCGAAACCAGTAGCCGGTCTCGTTCCTTAAATGTATAACGCCAGTAGATCTTTCGTCCCTTTGCACTTCGTCCTTTCTCTGCACGCACAGACACACACATACACACGCGCGCGCGCGCGCACACACACACATACACACACAGGCACAAACCACACATACACGCGTGCGCGTACACCAATCGACCAGCAACTCTGATTTATCTCCCATCCTATTCTACACGCGTGCTACACACCAGAACGTTAGTATACGGAGGCGACGCAGAATTAGGGACCGTAGAATCATTCCGAGTCGTCAACGAACGTACTTAGAGGACTTCCTATTTCTCACAGAGTGTGTCCAGCGAGCAGCAACGGTATGAGTTTCGGTGTGCTTGGAAGGCATGCTTGTCGTAGTTAGGCCCCAGACATTGCCAGTGCTCCGGGAGGCATGCTTGGAGTGCAAAGGGTTAATCGTCAATCCCGTGTTTTTGTACCCAATGTTCCTCGGCGCTCGATGCGGAGCGCCACGCGTGAATCCGTCGTGACCGTGCACACCGGTGTTGTTGTTTAGCCATTAACGATCCCTCAGTCTTGTGTGTCAACAAACCCCCCGAAACACCCGACAAACACTGTCCGCCCGAGGCTCAGCGAGCCTCGACACTCGCGAAATTCCTCCGCCCACATCCACGCCAACTGTATTTAATACGCGTCGTGCACCCTTTTAGATCCTTAACAGATAAGAGAAGCCACAGCCGTAGGTCGCGATAGAGGGTAGCTGAGTTAGCGCAATAGACAAATGATACGTACACGTAATAAAATGATGCATTATACACGTACCCTATTATATATGACCTATACATGGTGTTACTACCGAAAGATACTTGAGGTAGCGTTATTATGGATATTCATACATGCATATATATTTAGTATATACTTATATACATACATACATACGTACATACGTCGGTGGTATACTGGCATTGATATTTTTATGGTTTTAAACGAACAAAAAGAAAAAGATGAAAAAAATAACGCAACAAGAACAAATATTAGTGTCAGAGTGCAAGCGAATGAAAGGCGAGAGAAAGAGAATTTAACGAGCGAAAGAATGAGAGAAAGGTAGAATGCGAGTATGCGAGTGAATGAGAGGAAAAGTGGAGCGAAAGAGAGCGCGAGTAAGGAAAAGCGGCTGGTTGAAGCGCGGAAGAGAAACGAGTGTACATAGCGAAAATTATTTGAACGAGGGAAAGGGGGGAGCGGGATAAAACAAAGAGAAATCACGTGAAAGAGCTCTTAAGCGCGTTGCAGGGACGATTTCGGATCGTCCCTCGCACGAAGCGTCGATAAATGGCAAGTGAATGCGTCGGGTAACGTTGGTCACACGAAGCGGTGATTTCACAGAGGACACATACAAAAAACACACATAATTGTACGCGCAGGATAGAGATAGACAATAATTCTGTTCTTTAGTTAGGTGACACGCATGCAGTTTGACTGCGTTGCTGGGCTCGATCGCAATGCGAGGTACGATTGATTACGCGACTTGATAGAATCGAAGGATGTTTGAAATTCGTGGAAAAAGGTTTGGGAAAATTGATACATTGCGATCGTCCTTCTTGGTTGCCTCGTGCCTTTGACTTAAAGCCAGTAAAGTTCATTTTGTAAGAAATTATTACTTTTGATAATATTTTTTATCACATATTGTTATTATTACAAGGTGTTGTTGTTATTAGCAAGTTCAGTTGTTGATACTACTTTACAAAGATTTTATAAAGGATATTCCGAATTCACAGATTATAAAAAAAAGGGTGGTAAAAACGATAACGAACACAATATCTACGATTCTTCTCACCGACTTCTCAACGCGAGTACTATGAGAAAACACAATCAGAATTTAATTTAGTTTGAGTTCAGACCGACTGACATCGGCACGATGCGAGACCGAGTGCAACGCATTCCGAAAAACCGCACGCTGTGCAATTATAGAAGAGGTACGCGAGATAACGCGCGCAGAAATGCCAGCAAACGTTGAAACCAGACGCTTCGACGATTAAAAAGAGCTCGACCAGTCGACGCAAAGAAAAAGAAAGAGATATATAAAAAATAGTAATGTATAACGTCCCGAAGACAATATCTTTAACGATTTTATTAAAGACAGCTAATCGAGACCCACCTCGGGAGAAGGCCTACGTTTTGCCACGTGTGTCCGACAAGGTAAATTGTAGAAAGATTCGACCAGGGGCGGGAGAGTAAGGTAGAGAAACGAGAAGTTTATAATCGATGCAGGAATCACGAGAAAGGTGCTGTTTCTTCTTCTTTTTATCTTAAACACCGTACTTACCTTCTTTCCGCTCGGTTCTTCCGTTTTTTGCCACACCGGAATCACCCGCACCTTTCTTTATAATTCACTTCGCGAGTCACGCTCGATAGATTACCCTTCACGTTTCGTTCGAACCACACAATACGCCGTATGTTTGTTGGAAGATTGAGACGAACAGGCCGGTTCATTTGGATTCACGACAACTAGATGCACGAGAAGTTTCACTGCACCCCATGAGTTTTTCGGTTCCCGCTCGTTTCACGTCGACTAAACGCATCGAGATTATTCGACGAACGCTAGAACACAGAAGTACAAGATATCGTCAATACACCTGTATGTACATACGTCCCTCCCAAACTCATCGCGAACGGATCGGCGACCTCGGATCAGCTCGCTATCATCGAAGGACGCGTTAGTCGGACGCAAGGAGAACCTGGAAATGTCCTGTCGGATGCATCTTCAGTTCGCAACGCGACACAAAACGCACACTTTGTCACGCGCGCTTGTAATAGGTACCTACTTCATTAATTATAGATCACGTGCGGCTCAGCGAGGTGTCCGATTCCGTGAGCGTCTCTCGAATCAATTATACGTAAAATTCCGTTCCGCGGATGCTGGAAGTCCCTTTGGTTGTATCCCGTCGCGCGGGGCTGCCCCTAAATAAAAATTTTATCGGAAGGCGATATTGTATAAAGCAGCGTTGTCCGAGAGCTTGGCTCGCCTCGGTTGTTGGACGAATTCCAGTAAACTGTGAGATGCGCCGAACCGCCGAATTTGGCAATGCAACGGTGACGATAGAAATTTAAGCGTGTGTAAGGGGAAAAGAGGCGCACGAGGGGCTCTAACCCGTTGGACAGCGCTGACGCGAAGGTTGTTGGGCGAAAGGGTTGTTAGGCGAGGGACAGCCCCTGGCGACGTTATCGTTGATCAGTCCCTCCCACCGAAAAGTATTTTTATAGAATACTCTTCGAAAACAGATTATCCTATGATACATATGGCATCGCATTATATTATATTCTATATATTCTATTATTATATTATATTTACGTGACCGAATACGCTCGTGTACAATATCGTATATCGTATCGTATGTCGTTCTACTCTGCTGGCAGACTTCATTGTAATTATTACGCGTACGAGAGGGTGCGCGATCTACGAGACGGCAATTGCGCGTCGAAATGATTACAGTAGACGTCCTTTTTACGAGGAGTACCGCAAGTCTTCCTTTCGATCTGCACTGTTCGAGGTTCGAGAATCGGACGACAGAAGATGATAGATTCACGGCGTGCTCGCCGCGATCGAGGCCGTGTCCTCAGACAGAGGTGTCGCGTGTTGCTTGTTTTACGCATAATCCTTTCCCGATAGAGTTGCTCAAGTCGATATACGTATTTCCACGGTAAGTTTTTTGATACCCGAAGCGTCGGAGCGTTGTTGATTCGTCTATCAGTCGCGTGGATCTGCGCATTAGAGCTGCGACCGCGAGGGAAACACTCGAAGACGGTGAAGCTCGAATTCGAGAGAAGAAAATTTGTTTAATGTTTAGGCGATTGGTCTTTCCCTGTTTCGCTCGTATCGATCCTTCGGTACTAACGGCGTTAGTCTAAGGCTAGGGTCACACGAGCGACAAATTGACGTCCGTTTCTACGTCTGTCTCATGTTATACTACGACGGATGTTGCGACAGACAGAAACGGACGTCAATTTGTCGTTCGTGTGACCCTAGCGTAAGGGTAGAAACACGTAAAACGCTTGTTGCTTGCGTTATTTTTGTTTTTGTTCAACCATCGCGCTGAGAAGATGGTTGAACAAAGATAAAAACAAGCGCTTGTTGTTTTTGTCCTTATCAGCGCGATGGTTGAACAAAGACAGAAACAAACGCTGGTGAACAAGTGCAAGCAACAAGCGTTTTACGTGTTTCTACCCTAACGCAGTGTTAGAACGACGCGGCAACGCGAGACGTTCAAGGTAGACGCGCACACTTGCGTGAATTTGTTTCCACGTTTTTGATAACGAAGTAGTTCCGCGAGCGAATTTATATCCACGATGATCCAGCCGAAGCAGAACTTGTCGAGATTACCACATTAATTGCTATACTGTTTTCCAAAATTACAAAATAAATACGATCACTGTTAAACGATTCACTTATTATTTTATATTTTATTTATTTACTTTTTTAAAGCGACATTGTACGTCTAAAGTGACGATTTTCGTTTTTTTACACTTTCGTCACCCATTTCTCTTCAAAATCCTTTAAGGTGCATCTATTTCTGCTTCGGTTGGCTTTCAAAAAGCTTGCTACGATGTTGAACTCATGTCTCCGCAGTAGAACTCAAGAAACGTGTGCTCGTGGCTTATTCGAAAACGATTTCGACCGGATGTGGTCAGAGCGTGGATGATCAAGAACAGGGGAAACGAGAAACTAGTTGATATCAAACGAGTCGAACGATGCAAAGGTAATCAAACAATTCTATGTACTTTGCTAGATGATGAAACTTGATTAACTTAGATGTACGATAATTGTAATCGTTGAATAAGCGTAACCACGTTGTATTAATCACCGGGACGTTCGGAGAAACGGTCCTCGGATTGGTTGTTCCTTAGTAATAATCGAACGTAACTAAGTTATGCATTCGTTGGCTGGCGTGACAGTATCCGCGCTTCGCGCTCAAATCAGGGATGCGATTCGATCGAAAAATGGATGATCGATCGCGGAAATTACTCGAAACGATCAGCCGACTCGATGCGTTCAGATACCGATTGCATCTTTGGAGCCTGGAATTATGGATTAGATTGACGGAAACGACGTCAGAGACTTCCGAATGATGCACGATCATCGCATCGTGAATCCGTTGATTAGCTGAGATTACTTTCGAACATATTTTTACGTTCAAACACGGATACGACGCACGAGATATCTTTCCGCGTTCCTTTCGAGAAACATTTTACTTGAACAATTCATGCATTTTAATTCTTCAGCGTCTGTCGACGGGTAAGATTTGGCCACTTCAAAGATAAATATAGTCAATTTCAAAAACAGATAATTTTATCGATCGTACGATAAGATTTCGCTTTCGCTCTTATAATATTCTAATTCGAAAACGCGTACAACGAACGCGCAGGAATTTCAACAGCGTCGTATCTCGTCGATGGCTTCTTCCCTCGCGTAAACTCATTCTATCGCTATCGCAACCTTTCCTTGGTTTGCCTAAAGCGAATCGGTCTAACGTAGCAACATTGCAACATAGGCAATACGAAATTGCATCGTTAACATCCGTGCGACCGAAACAAACGACGACAACGTCAAATAATAATTCTAACATAATAAGAAAAATGTCTTTCATTACGTTATTAAAACGATCGCGAGTACAAGTCATGTTAGGTGAAGACAAAGGAGTAACAGGGAAAACGGGGAAGGAACATACGCGTGCGTGATCCATGTACAATGTACAAGCAAGTGAAAGGGAGACCCTCTCGATAGGTTATTGGTTTTTCGTGGGGTGCAAATGTAGAATTCTACGAATACAGCGCGGAGGCGGAGATAAGCGTGTTAAGATGTAATAAGAATGAAAATTATCTTTGAGACAAAAACAAATATAGCGTAAACACTATAAGTGAAGCGTGGTTACACCCAGAAATATCGCACTGTGAATGAGAGTATTTATATTTTTACTTGAGAAAAAAAAAACTACGGTTACGAATAACGTTTGCAACGTCTAATTCCGAACCGGTTAAGGAATGTTTGTAACCTTATTTTTCTAGAGTATATATCGAAACGGTTATTATTGTGTTATGACGAAACGTGCTCTCAAGCGACAAGCAGGCGAGATCCATTGTAGATGCGGTACGTAACTATATATTTACCCTTCGCAAGCGTTGCGTTCGCTTTGATCCATTTCTTCATCACCCTTGCGATTTCTCTATGCGTCCTATAGTTGATCGTATAAATAGCCACTGCGAAACGTTCGTATCTTGCCGCGGGGTGCTCGCGACGAATGTGCACATGCGACGCAATCGACGTGTTTCTCGCGCGGTGTTCATTGACGATTTTACTGCTGTAAATATTGTTTGTTGTGCCTAAGTTCGCGAAAATACGCGCAGAATTTCTATAATAGTAACGAAGCAATTGATAGCCACTGTTTATCGTTTCTAGACGGTACCCTGTCGATCCTCCCTTCGTTTCCCCGAGGTGTCTCACCATCGGGGAAAAGAGTTTGTTTCACAATCGTGAAAGAAACTCTTTGCGTTCGCTTTGTTCGTTGTTACGTCCGCTAGAAAGCGATTGAGACAGGAGAGACCGCGAAACGAGAAAAAGACGCTCTCAGTTGATGATCGTGGAACGTTCTTTAACTTTTCTGTCGATCCACCACAACCGTATCCGTTGAAAAAGTTCCTTTCTACTTTGGGAAACGATGTTCCGTTCTCTAACTGCGGTACCTGCGATTAAGAAGAGGTTTTTACTCAGATTTTCTTCACTCACGTTTCGTCGTAAGGTGGAAAACAAAATAAAAAAATTTAAAAAAATTAAAAAAAACAGAAATAAAAACGGAAGTGCTGGAAACTGAGGCGAGAGTGCAGTGTGCATGGTGTTAGTTGTATGATGAATCCATGTTACGTGTAATGCTATGTACTGTAAGATTAGAATACAACATAAAACAAAGAAAAAAAATGATGATGGCGTGTACTGCTGGAATGTAATACATGTATCAAGTTACCCCCAAATACAGCCATTTTATAATGGACATTCTTCCGTCGTCTTTTCGTTGGCTGTTTATTACAAGAGAAATAATAAAGAGAACGCAAAAGTTAAGACATTATTACATGATATCATCAACCAATACAGGGTGTAACAAAAATGTTGCACGTCCTTGAAAGGGGCGATTCCTGAGGTAATTTTAAACAACTTTTTCCTCAGCGAAAATATTAGGTGGGGCTTTGTTAACGAATTATTAACGAAAAACACCGACCAATCAGAAAGCGAGAACAGTAGACGAACCGTGGCGTCGGGGATGGCAGACCAATGCTATGCATAATTGTAGCCCGCGCCGAAATTCGTACACTGTATTCGCTTTCTAATTGGTGGGTGTTTTTCGTTAATAACTCGTTAACAGTCTCACCTAACATTTGCGCTAAGGAAAAAGTTGTTTAAAATCACCTCAGGAATCATCCCTATCAAGGACGTGCAACATTTTTGTTATACCCTGTATAATAAAAGTAAAGATACATACCTTTTCTACCTACAATGCAAACTTATATTCAGTGCTGGGTAAATTTCAAATAAAAATGATTAAAAATCGTAAGATAATAATTCAAAATGTATTTTATTTCTCAGTTTTACGTACAAGAATATTTGAAAATACTTATTTATTATATATGAATTAAAATTATTAATTAAAATAATATTTTTTGTAAAATAAATTAATGAATATTTATTTGAAGTATTAGAAATAATTATTTGGAATAATATTTTCGTGGATTCAAATTATTATTAAACTTAAAAATTTAGATGTTAAGATTTGGAAGCCTAAAACGTGACACTTAAAAAGTTGAAACTAAAAACTTGGAAGTTTCAAGTATAAAAAGATATTGAATTCTTGAAAGCTTGAAACATCAAAACTTAAGATTTGAAGACTTGAAAATTTGAAGCTCGGAAATATTAACCTTTGAAGCTTGAAATTGTGATTGTTTGAACATCTGGAAATTTGAAGCTTGAAAACTTAAAAGCTTGGAATATTTAAACTTTAATTTTTGGAACTTAAAATTTTGAAACCTTACAGACTTGAAAATTTAAAGTCTGGAAGTTTAAAGCTTGCACATATGAAGCTTAAAAACTTGAAGCTCGAAAATGTGAAACTATTTCAAGTTTCAGCTCAAAAATATATTATTGAAATACATATTTCATATACCTGTGGAATGTGATAAATATTTCAAACAGCGTTTTCATTAATGAGAAAGTAAGTAGAATAATTAAAAAACATATTTCATTTACCTGTGAACTCAAATAAATATTTCAAATAATATTTCCATCAATGCGAAAGTAAATAAATATTTTAAATAATGAATTTAGCACGGGTTAAGAAAATGTTTCTATTTTTTATTTGGAATACTAATTTACCCAGCTCTGTTTATAGTAGATGAATATGTTCCACGCATCTGAAACGATTTTATATACACTACCGTTCAAAAGTTCGGAATCACTTTGTAAGAGGAGCGAAGATTCTTTCATTTATACAAACAAGCTTCGCTAATTACTAATATAGAATTTAAAAGTACTTCGTCACGCGTTGTGGTTTTAACAAAAATTGATAGATGATTTTAAATTTCTGACCGGTAGTGTATAAGTTCATAAGTATGAAATTCTGTGGTGTTAAAATGAAAATCCGCGTACATTTGACTTAGAAATTCTTTATTTAACAGAAAAGTTAATACCGTCTTCCAGACAAATTACCTTCTTAGGAGTATCTTAACGCTATTATCGATACAAAAAATGTGTGTCCTCTTGCTATCGTTTATCTCTACATTTCATACAAATATCGCGAAACGCATCGATCCTAAAATACTTTGCCCCAAGAAGCGAGATACTCCGAAGTATTTGTATCCTAATTCAAATTCAATTCATTCGCACTAATTTTCGCGCCCGCGGATCAAAAATCGAATGCGATCGATCGACGCCACGAGTTTTCCTCGCGTTAATGACGCTGTGCACGCGATCGCGATGGTTTTATCGCGTTTGTAGACAAAACATTTCGGATGCGTGTAATTACAAAGTATCCAAAAGTGACAGCTTTCAGGAAAATCTGATTCCCCGCGAACTTGTCGAGAGATCGAGAAGCAGATGAAGAAGCAACGCGGGATCAGTTCCAGGCCGTTTATGCAGCTATGTTTGTGTTACCAGTACCAGTACATATTTGGTAATGTAAAAACTTAAGACCTTGATCACCTCGAGACGATATATTACAATAGTTTACCTACGAGTAATCTCATGATTCATTTTTCTTTTCGATTCTCTTTACGTTACATTTATGAATGGTGTTACATTGTTCAGATACAATATCTGTAACCGTGATTATTGACACTGGGAGATATAAACTCTGGCATTCGTTTATGGTTTCGTTCGATGAGTCGTCGACCACTTTTTCTTTGTGTGTTCGATAAGAAAGAAAAGTGAATTATAAAAAAGCACACGTTATGTAAAAATAGAATAAAATCTATTATCTTCGGTCGCGAAACCTCTACGAAGGTTTCCGATTTTATGTGCGACCCGTGGATAGTTTATCTTTACAGGTTAGAGTTTAGATACATGTATATAACATTTGGTAGAGGCATGAGACTTTACGCTGGAATTATACATATGTGTACATATATATAATTTTTTCCCCCCTTAAATTATTTAGTATCAAATTGACCGCAAAAATTTCTTTCCGTTTAAAATACGCTAACCGAACAAATTAATCATACGAGAATACTGTATAAACGACGAAATGAATGTTGGACGCGCGTACGACGCCGTTAAGTAATTATTTGAATTAATAATACAACCGATTTGAATTCTATCGTTGTGAAATAACTAACAAATTGCATAAACAAAATTATACAAATCGTAATATTTCGACGTATTTTAGCTATACATATCATTATAATTCGTCCTTGAGTAACGTGTACCTGTTTTTGCTAGGCGCGAGTTTTTTGAATGTGGATTCTGGTGGAGTTGTAGGCACCTTAAGTTGTCCCACTGCTTGCTGTATTTCGTTACTGTTAAGTTCTGGCCCATGATGAAACTCCCTATGTAGCTTTCCTGAGTACAAATCCTGCAGGAAACCTTTTAATTTTCCTTCTACATGAATGTCATGGAAGTTTGGAAACAGGTACATGTGTCTAAAACTATCTATAGCAATTAAAGGCAAATCTGACGGAGTTTTTCCTAAATGATGAAGAGGATGAGCAAATTTCAAACCATCTGCGGTTAAGAAATTCACATTTTCTGGAATAAAAGAAAATTATATTAACTTTCATAGATCTATTTTTACAACGATCTGTAAAAAATTGTCACCACTTACGCTTCTCATCAATTAGTGTTCTTGTAACAACATCTTTGTACATTTTAACGCTCTCCACATCATCCGAAGCATGAAACAGTATGAGGAAAGGTAGATCCTCTTCTGTTAATTCCTCTGCATTTTCAAATGTGATCTCCCTGACAAGAGGAACACATTTTTCTTGAGCCCAAACATGTAGTTCGTCAAAATTATTCAGACTTCCTTTGTACGTCTCATCTTCGTCGTTAGAAAGGGCTTTATCTGATCGGAAGACAATAATAGGTTCTCCTGGAGGATGCATGGCTTGGCTGGCATTCCTAATTTAATAATGAAATGGTGAAACTTCACTTTTCAATTATCATTTTCTCATCCACAATCAAATAGGATAAAAAAAATTGAATGCCATATGCCAGGATCGTTTCAGTGCAAAGAAAAGAACGATGCTAGTCTAAAGAAATGAACAAAGCAGTAACACCACTCGTTTCATTCCAATGTCTTACTTACAAAAAGTGAAAATGCTCTCCAAATTCACAGTTTTGAGCTGAGCACGTGCTTGTTAGAGGAAATAGTATCAATTACATACTTTTTCATAGAATCATACAATAAACATTGTTAGTAAATGTTAATGGCAGTCTGAATAAATAGACAATAGTGCTTACCCAAAACCAACATGGAACTGGCAATCATCTTTAAGACTCGTAGCAACCATCCTGAACATTTCATATTCAGGAACGTTCTTTCTATCAAAGTATCCAATAATCATTCGTTTCTTATCATCTAAGTGAGTTAATTCGTTTAAATTGTAGAATTCCTTGATTGGATCTTCCAGCTGTTTCCTAACAAATTCCACAAAAGCTTCCACAGACCTCTGACCTCTGTATTCCCTTTTTGTTGGTTTACCATTTCTTATAATTTTGAGCGTTGGGTATTTGGTAATGTGAAACCTTGAAGCAACAGAGGCTGAAAGACATTTTTCAATTTAGCTATCGATGGTTTTAATTCCTATACTATAATGTACTTCTTTCTTTATTCTGCAAACTACTCACATTCCCTTTCGCAATCTACTTTTGCCATTACAACTTTCCCTGGTTCAGGAAAAGCACTCCTTACTTTATTCGCAGCATCATCAAAAATAGGGGCTAATAACTTACTAAAACGGCACCACTGTGCGTAAAAATTTATAAATACCAATTCGTTTGATACTGTAAACAATAGAAGCAGAATAGGAACAAGGATCATGTGAACAATTGGAACAAATATTGGCAGAACATAAAATAGGTCGTTAAAGATTATCTAAACTGTTTCCTCGTTATCGCACTTACCAAGCGTCATATCAATATTTTGTTGAGTAAGCGATACTGCACCATCGGCCACATCGTTCGCTAAATTGTTTGGCAAAAACGCCTGAAATATAAAAGTAGTTTACAATTCGATGTATAGAGTTGCGTGAATAATTTATGAAACATCAAAGCTCATTACGGGTTGCCTACGCGTGCTATTATCGAATTGTTTAACATATGACGTTCAGGTTTATAAATTTTATGGTCAGGAAATAAATTGAGGCAATAGAGTAGGATTGTTAATTGTATTTTTATTTGCCGGTATGGTTTCGTGGAATGTGTGCCTACGCAACGTCACATCCGATACTTGATAATTGGTCCCAATGAATGTATACAATTACGAAAATTCGTTTTGAAAAGTTTGTTTAATGCACCTAATGTTGAGGTTAATTTTTGTGTACGTGTATAGGTTATGCCGCCTTATACAAAGAAATTTAATCCGTTTGGGTTAAAATATTTCTGTAATTAGTGGGTCCTAACAGCAGGAAACAGATTTTTCGGGACTCGTGGATCCCTAAATACGTGTCACTTATACGTGCTGCTAGCGGTTTTTTAAAAATATATGTCACTTGACTTTTCGTTGACAAAACGCCCTTGCACACAGTATCAAGCGTTACTCACCAGTAAACAGGCACATACAAGTACTTTGAAGTCGAAAATATTACAGAAGACGAACATCTCGTGATCTTAAAATATAAACTTGATCAAGCAACAATTTTTTTGAATAACCAGCTGCCCGTGAGTCAAATGCCACGAATTTGCGGTAAATCGAAGCCTAGGGAATAATTGTCGAGGCATCGATTTCGCAGTGACGGCACAGGTGACACGTAAACTCTCTATGATTATCGTCTCACCTATACACCCAGTTTCGTTTTTCTTTCTTCCTCATTATACGTTTCCTTATTTGGTCCTATTCTACTCTATCTTACCCACGTGGTATCTCCTCATCTTTCTTTTCGCAGCTAGTGACTTTTCTAGAGTTTGTTCATTCCGTTCTTCGCAATAATTCTCTATACCGTTCAACAGTGACCTTTCACGTTTAGCCACGTGATAATACACATTCCCTAGGCTACTTGAATCTTTGGCGGGAGTTTCGAAATCTCTGTTCTACATTCGGAGCGGTATAAAACCGAAGAATGCGTCTAAAAAAGTTTTTCTTCACTTTCCTTGTTCTCGTAGCGGTTAAGTTTACCGTTGATCCTCCTTCTACAACACAAAGAAAAATATTGCCCGTATTTTCCAAGACCATGGGAAATATTTCTAACCGCAGAACGAATTTCTATAAAGAACACGCCATGGACGGTGCTGTAAAACAATTATACTTCGTAATCTCCGTGAAAATTTGTACGATTGTCCAGGATGAATTCAAAGTATCAGAGTTGATTTACAAGCCCCGACCAGAAGGCAACGCATATTGCGAGCCGAGGACCGTTCAATGGGCTCCAGGAGATCACGAAGGACGTTTTGTCGAAGAAGACCGTTGGGATTTATTTCTGTTCGCAACCGCAGCTAGTTCAACATTCTAACTTACCTTGTCTCCCTGGACAATCGAAGAACAGCGGCAATACGATGCCGGAGCGACTGTTTCCCCAACCTCAACAAAACTTACCTGCAAAAGGGCACGTCGCGGAGAGTGCAATAAAACAATCATACATCCGTAATCTCCGTGTAAAAGCGAATTACTCTACGGAAAAGCAACAATGCCCAATGTTCGCCGAGCATCGCGTTATGGCTGTACCTACCATGACTTCAGGGAATCCTTCCGCCGCTCGACGAAAATTCAATATTCAGGTACACCTGGATGGATCCTTGGTCCTCGACAATATAATCCCTTTTGAACGAGTACGAGGCTTCTGTGGCCACCAACTCCAATAATAATTTATGGCCACACGAGGAGAGGCTATGGCGAAACTCTCAAACGGGGTATGCTGTCGTGTAAAGCCACGGCTTAACCGTAATTTACAACGAAATCCAATTTTCCCGATTCTACGTTTACTCTGTGGATCTTCTGTATCGCAGGATTTCTGCTTTTCTTTCCTAGATCTAATAGTAACAAGATTTCGCTTCTGGATAGAGAGAGTCCAGGAGAATTGAACCGTGTTTTCCTTGAAAATTAAGTAAATCTAGTACATAAGATGCATCGATTTTATGTTTGTCATAGCAAAGCCTTGTTATTTAACTGTGATTTGAAGGTTTTACAATTTCAATGAGTTAGTAAATGCAAGCGCTACATTAAATTTGATAAAAACTGAGATTTGGTTCGTGTCTCTATATTGTTATAGTTTATAACAAATAACAACAAATTTTAGACATTACAATAGTACATACACATAGTACACAGGGTGGCCCATGCAATTGTTTCAGGCTAAAACTTCGCTAAAAATACAGTTACACAAAAATATATAAAAAATAGGATGAATGATTTGAAAAGTACTGCTTCGGTAGAACCTTATATTTTTTAAAAGTGCAACGGTGCATGTGCAATCAACTATTGCATTTTTTTTAATGGAAATGCATACTTTTTTTTACATAGATAGATTCCTCTCCACATTCAAACTCTTTGTGCCAAAGTTATACACATTCGTCGACATTAATGTCTGTTGTCATAACAGAAACAGATATGTATTCATTCTTAAGAGGGATTTCATAATTTAGTATTAGCTTACATTAGTGCAACACGAGTACAAAACGCAAGAGTTAGGATAATTTAGACAATGGAGTAGCACCATTGCACTTTTAAAAAACTAAGTTCAGTGGATGTAGTATTCTTTGAGGCATTCATCCTTTTTCTTTGATATTTTTCTGTAACTGTACCTGCAACGAAATTATAGCCTGAAACAATTGTGTGGACCACCCTGTATAATAGTCTACATACATCAATACTTTTTTTTATAGAGAATATGGAGCTGCATCAAGTAACGTATAAAAAAATATGTAATTGATTTAGTTTAAAAAAGTGGAAGTGACTTTGAAATCTCCGAAACTTCATATACGCGATCATTTGCGATCGGCAGATATTTCATATCAATGATGGTAACCGATTATTTGTATTTGTGAAGAACTGGTTGGTATGTGATTACGTCGACATTATTCATTGACACGTTTAAATCACCGATAATGTTTTCGTCGATATTCATTTCAACGACGTCGACTTCTCTGTACGCGTCACTCCACTGACATCGATTCTGCGAAAAGATTAATAACACTTTATTACTATTAAAAATCACTGTCGATAATCATATACATATGTATACGTATACATATAGAATAAAAATCAATATCGGTGAAATAAGTATCGACAAAAATATTGTCAATGATTTGAAGGTTTGAGTAAATAAACACTGTCGACGTCACTCGTGTCGGTGAAACGATGTCGATGTAAATATTGTCGATGAAATGATTGTCGGTAATCACTAGATTGCGGAAGTTCATGCAAATGCATATTTTAGAGAAACGGATTAAAGGAACGAGACTTTGACAGAAATATGTTTCATTATTAGAGGATTTCAAAAACATTTTTTTATTTTGCATATTTTGCATATTGCATATATCTTGCATATACTGCCTACACCTTGCATATCCTGCGTACACGGAGTGTCTCACTTAACTCTATTACCCCTGGTTCTTTTGTTATTTGTACAGATATAAAAAATGTGAGGAGAAAGTTGTCGTATTTTAAGCACACATGAGTCTGTGTAGGTTGAGTTCACCTTCAAGGTAATACTTGCCAAAATTTTGGGAATAGTATAATGTTTCTTGTTTTACATGAAATGACCAAATGTTTTTTACTATTCAGTACTTGAGGTCAAAACACAACTATGTACCACACCATGATTTTGAAATAACTTGGTACCGAAAATTTTGCAAATCATTGAACCTGCGCTTTCGATACACATAAATTTTACGCAAAACTTTAATTTGTTGAGATCAAGGTCCCTTCAAGGTCATGTTATTAAACACATCGAAATGCGTTTTTTAATCAATTACATGATTTAATAAAAAAATTCTTACCGTATATCGCCTCGATGCGATTCATATTATGTAACAAATATGTTTTGCATCATCACAATTCGAAAATATATTTAGGTGTTCTTATTTAAACGGATCACTCTGTATAATAATTTAAAAAATGTATTTCTCATATTAATAATCATTAAACACAATTATATATGACTTGTTAGTCTGTATACATGTAACGTATACATCAAATTTATCTTGCATATACTTTGCATATATCTTGCATATACTCTGCATATTCACTGCATATTGTTACTGCATAAACTTCCGCAGTCTAGTAATTACACACCAATCTGTGAAAAACAGCATACAGAATCGCAACGACAAAAAATCGCAAGCTGGCGCTTAGCCTTATCGCGTAAAGCAAAAAAGATGCATGTTTGAAACGCTTCACCTCTCCCACGTGGTCAAATCTCGCGGACTCCCCCTACTATATAAATAATCTTATTAATTTTTTATGTATAGTTTAGATTTACTCTAATCTAATTCGATTTTGGTAGGTCTAAATCTTCTCTCAGAGAGCCTCGACAAATTTTGCGTCAGTCGGTCAACTTTGTTCTGTACATGTCACTCTGTTATTAATCGCATTGTTGCGACGAAAAGTCTTCGACACTGGAGTCAATTGTACAAAGTTAAACGCGTTTAGCTGACAGAAGTTTCCGCCAATAGCTCTTCCAGGACGATAGTCGGGATGACTTTGAGTTCACAGGGACCTTTATGCCTCTTCGTAGCCGACGTTTTTAGTCCTCTCCGCGGGGGGGTTGAGTTTCGAATGTGCCGATGTCAATCTCACATCTGAATGGACCAGCCGCGCGTCAAACGTTCGCTAGTGATTTCCGACGGTGACAATGAGATCTCGTCACAGAAATTTTTAATAACTCGTGATGGAGGTTTAAAATTAGAGCGCGATCTGCACGAGCGAATTGGAGCAGTGTAATAGATCATGATCGCCTTGCATGCGTTAAGGTGACACTTGTTCCGTCGGAGCATCGGCGTTCTTTGACACGGGATCGGTCGCGCCGCTGGATACTGGTTGAACAAACGAGCCTGTTGAAAGATAAAACCACACAATGCGCCACGGGACTTCTGCACGTCCGACGATATTTCCTTTCCGAGAAAAGTTTCTGACGCGAGTTTTGGGGACGGCACTGACTTTGTCGCGGCAAAACGTGCCGACTTTTCACTTAAAAAAATATATGAGGCAGTGCCGACGGAGTCTTCGGTTGGCTGAAACTTTAGATTCGATTTTCTAATTTAAATTTAATTTACTCCCACGTCGATAAATAGCGTTTCTTCGTCGCTCTTTCTCTGGTATCGTGAGCAGAAACAGTAATGATATTCGAAGAGGAGAGAGAGGTCCTTTTTTCGATACATCATTTACGGAGTCGAGCGAAAAATTGTCTAGCAGGTCCAGGAGACGTCCGCGAAGTCGTTAATTTTATATCAAAGCCCTTTTACGAGCCTACCTGGAAGAAGTGGTGGGTCCACGAGACTCTGGAAGGAAGCAATTATCCATTTTAATTCCTCGTTGACTTGACGTGGGGTATACACGGATGTGCAGGACTGTTTGATCAGTCCCGGCCATCCGCGGTCGTTTCGGTTTCTCCTGATTCGTTCTTGGTAGGTTGGCACACAAATCATATATTCAGCCGACTTGTGGCCCAGAATTTTTGTTCTCCCTTTTACGTTTCGGCGATCCCCGTGGCCCGTATCGGTTCGGGCTCAGCACCCTTGCAACAAGAGCGGCCAAGTCGGCACGATTGAGACAATAGAGAAGCCACCGCGAGGTTGCTCCCTGATAATTAAAAACTGTCGGTGAAAGACGAGCCGACGAAGGGTGAGCGTCGGCCCATTTTTTCCATAAACTAACAGGCCGCTTTTCTCAGAGCTATTTCCTTTTCGGAAATCCAGGTTGCTCATTGTGTGTCAATGGCTTGGTTATTCCAAACCTGACGGGATTAGACGTTTATTGTCACTGCTGCAATTTAACTTATTTCTCCGCTTTGACGAAAAATGACCTGCGGATTTGGAACGCGGAACGTCATAATATTTGCTCCAATTCTTTTAGCAATCCTGGATACTATATTCCCGAGGTTATCCCATAACCATAAATTCAATTGCCCTTCTCCCTTATTCGGGCACATCGTTTCCTTTGCGCCAAAAATTCAGTGAATAACCGAGGGAATCTGCTGACAGACGTTGACTCGTAGTTTGTCGCAAGTGTTACCTTTAATTCGGCGAGATCACAAAGGTCAGGTTGCGTAATGAATCCGCGTACAATGTGACGGCTCCCTTTGAACCGTAGACATTCTCACGGCTTCCATGGTACCCCGAGGTTACCCCATGATCCTCGTTCTTATTCTGCCGTTTCTTTCTTTTTTTTCGCCTCTTTCTTCTTCATCTCGGACGCAACAGGTCGTATTGTGACGAGGGTGTCATTCCCTTCGAATGGAGTTGGCGGGAGGACCCCTTCGGCTCGATTCTTGCGTCCGTACGACGAAGCACAAATTTATGGACTTGGGACCGACGTTTTAGAGCAGGTACATGCTTTTACTCTTGTTCTCGCACCTTGCAGATCGTTAATTCCACTGTTGGACGTGTTTCGGCGCGTTTGATAATTTTAGAATACACGAGGCTTGACACAGAAAAAAGTCAGATTGTTGTACCTAATTTTTTTCTTAATTGAATTAAATATATTTAAATATAACCACCTTTGTCAATTTCTTATCTAACATGCTGTTGCAGTATAGAATAAGTTTATTTTGTCTTCTGCGCAGAAAGTTATAAGTAGACTGCGTGTTCTTATGCAGAATAAAATTTTCACAAGCACGTAAAAAGCTAGCTAAAGAAATAAAAACTTGGAATACAATCTGCCTTACTTTCTAAATATTGTAACTTCTATTGCACTTTTTATATTTTGCATTTGTCATTTATCAACTGCATTGTAGATTTCTGCATAATTAGCATTGCCATAACTGCATAAAAATCTCCAGTCTAGTTATCAGCAAGGTAGATGTACCAGTAAATGAACACGTTACCAGTGAATGAACATTATACACAAAAATAAATAAAATACGTTATTAATAGACTGCAGAAATTTATGCATTTATGGTAATTTTAAAATTA
Organism: Perdita meconis; assembly: GCA_030770465.2. Classification (NCBI taxonomy): domain Eukaryota; kingdom Metazoa; phylum Arthropoda; class Insecta; order Hymenoptera; family Andrenidae; genus Perdita; species Perdita meconis. The sequence continues at coordinate 8,444,259 of JASKOS020000004.1, forward strand.
CAAAAACTTATAAGGTTGCCTATGTATATAAAAATACACTAAAATATCAAAAATACAATACATTTTATATCTTAAAAATAAAACACATATTTATTTAAGATTCAGTTGCTGTTGTATGTCTATAAAAATTTGAATTTGCATAAACTTCTCCAGTCTAGTTATTAAACAGCATCTGACGCGAAAATGGCTTAAATAATATCAAACCATGTACTTATTTTATTTATTTTTATGTCTAATGTTCATTCACTACTACATGTTCATTTATTGGTACATCTACCCTACAGATTTTTGATAATCTAACTAGATTTAATGAAAGATCTAAGTAGTCGTAATATGTAGGAATCATAATTAATTAAATTACTTTTGTTAGCAAAGGAAATTATAACCTGTCTGATTTTTTATGTCAGGCAACCTTTTTAAAAGAATATATCGTACGCGGGAACTGACGGGCTTGTAAAGTTATGTAATCACGGTAGGATTTCCACTGGACGTAAAACCAACAAATAACCTGCAACCCAATGTTATCGATTTTCAACGGCAACGGTTCAACAGTTTTTTAAACGGTGTGTAACAAATGAATATCGAACGGAACCGAAAGAGGCTCCTCGCATGAGATCGTTTTCTCCTCAGGCAAGTGATTAATGACGAAGCACGGTCCGCTGTCCATTTGTTTAAACACGAACAGGTCGGAACAACTGACCTGCTTGCTAACCGACCGGTAGAACGTTTTTAGAATCGACTTTATAGGGGCTATAGATCGAGAAGTGCACTAATTTCGTTGTTAAGCTTTTAACAATCGGGGACCGCGTCGGAGAATCGAAATTTGGGCAAACAGGTAGCGTCGTAACACTTTTGTTTAGGGTATGCCAATATTTGCTATTAACGATGGATCTTTCCCAAATACTTAACCAGCCAGGTATCCGTAAGTTGTAGGGTGTCCGGTGTGCAACTGGTCTGTTTACGTACAACGATATTCAGCCATCTTCGGCGAGCGGTGTAATCTCTTGTTTATACCCTTGTAATCCTAACCCGATTAGTTGAGCGACGTACGAGTTGGCGGACATAGATCCGTCTAATCTTGTTCCGCAGGATGGTTCATGCGATCCGATCGCTCGTCGAATAGGCTTTCTTTACTTGCAGGGGAATCGTGAGCGACCACGTTACGCCGATCATCGTGTGAAAACTGCAAAGTCTCGCTCCATTAGCTCCGAAGACTGGTCCCATTGTCGAGTCCATTGTCGGGGAGCGTGGCCCTCCACTCCCTTCTCTTTTTCTCTCTCTCATCTCGGTATCTCCCTCATTCTCTTCTATCTCGTTTTTTTCTTCTTCCTCCACCTTCGACGTCTTCCCTTCTGCCGCGTTTTCCCCCAGATCCGAGCATAAGTTAGAAACCCGTCAAGCACGGTGACCTGATGCTCTCTCGACCAGGTAAATCGCATATAAAATTGACCCGTAGCGAGCAAGAAAAGGTTCGACCCTTAATGACGTTCCGACGGCCGGACCGTCATCAGGGATACCTCGAAGTTATCATGCGGCGTGGAGATGCCGTTCGAAATTTGACGAAACCGAGGAAAGGAGGAGAGGGCCTCGTGGAAGGAGAGGATGGCGTTGGAAATTGAGATATTTTAATATTACTTAAGTCGGCTCGATTTGATCCTGGCCGTATAACGACGGTCGCGCCATCGATTTAATTAATCGCCTGTAGCGGAGAACTAATCCAACTGTACAAAAACTAATGCCAAGGTACGTTTCAGGTCCCTGTTCGTCAAGAAAGTGATTCGGGTCCATCGATTTCCAGCAAACTATAAAAGTTGCTGAGTTACGATAAACTCCAGGAAAACGTTTCCCTTTTTTTTTCTCTATTGAGTGTGTTAGTTCTCGTAGGCGATAGTTCATGTTTATGCGCGCACAGACTCACGGTCTTCTACAAAAGACCGCCGAAAGACTGTTATAGCCCGAAAGAAATATGTTACGAGACTTCCCGTGTCCACTTTCTATAATATAACGCCGCTGGCCGTTCCCTTAACTCGCGGCAACAGCTTCGATCTCTATGCAATCGAGGCCGAGTTGTTTCACTCGGCTCTTGCGCGCATAAATCCGGGAAAAATACGGTAGATCGGGAACCCTGTCGATTTCTTATTGCGGACGACCAAAATCTGACCTGCGTCGTCCTTCCCCCGATTTGCATCGGTCCATCGCCCCTGAATGTCTCCCGAGAATGCGCGGCTTTCGCAGGAATACCGAGCGTTCCAGCGAATGCACAAAGCGCACCTTAACACCCCCGCGGATCCCTCCGTTTACCGATTGGACACACACCGCAAGTGCTGTCCTCCTCGTCTCGTTTCTTCCTTATTTCGTCGATGACCGCTCCGAAAATGGACTCCCTCAAGTGTATTCTCTGATACCGGGGGATGCGATGGAGTTGTAAGTGTTTTAAAGTGAAGTGTTCTGGAAGAGTTAAATTAGATTCACATTAGCGGTCACGGTATTATCAAAACACGATCAGTCAAAATTCAGGATTTTACCAAGGCATTCACACTAGACGATCAGAAATAATCAAATCCTATCGCAGCTTCCTTCAGCTTTGTCCGTTCATTGGGAAAAGAAACAATTACGGTCTACAATTATAGTCTTCTCCAAATATTGCGTTCATTTTTAATGAGAAGGATACTGCAGTACAAGAGAATCTTGATTTACCGACTTGATATTTACAATAGAAAATTCCAAAATTCTTTAAATTTTACTACAAGTCTTTCTTTATCACTTTTATAGTTGGTGCATTAAATAATTATAATTTTAAACCTTAAAATTGGAAGATAATTTAGTTGGATAATCGAAATTTTATTGTATAGACGAAACAATGACGGCTCTAGATACATCAGAGAATCGTCATGATGAACGAGAATTTTTTACTTTACTCACCATTTGCTTCATAATAACTGAAAATTTTATAAATGTTTTCGAATCTCTGAAAATGAAAATGAATCACTTAGTATCCTACGTTAATATTTTTTATGACTAAAATCATAAAGTTTGCTATAATTGCGCACAAATTCTATTAATTGTTCGTCATCCATGCTTCGTCTTGGCCGTTTACAGTTCACATTTGACAAACAAGTCAAGAATGACCGCGGTTTTAATTTCTGGTGAACCGATTTCACGGTCACAGATCTTCACTTGACTTGATCGAACCGAGTGCTGTGAATGCATTCATGGGATTACGTGATTTGATCATATTGTTTGGTCGTTAACATAAATGTAGCTTTATAATATCGAGTGTTATTGTTCAGAACCTGAAGAAAGTAGAAAGAGTAATTATTGAAATGGAACTGGAAAGTAGGATTCCTTTTAGATTCTTGGGCTACATTGAACAAAAGATCACGCACGAATTTCATGAAGTTGTCATCGCTCAGAGATTTTACAAGAAACCATATCGCAAGTGTTTCAGAATGGAAGAAAATTGACGGATTGTAAATTTTTGCATGGATAAGCACAGAAAAAAAGAAAGATTTAAAAAAAAATTCCCATCCTCGGGGGAATCGATCGTCCGCGTGGGAGTGCTGTTTACCGGTACATCAATTTACCCCTGGCCGAGACGTTAAGCGGCTTATTAGGGGACAATGACCAGCTTCAGTGGAGGAAAGTGAAGGGTTGCTCTGGGCGTGCCCCCACCTTTCACCCTTCTGCCGCGACCTAGCGCAAAATTTACGAGGATGACGCGGTCGCACCGCTACCGGCACTTGCTGGACATGTGTCATCCAGCATCGTCCAGCTTCAATGCTTTCCTTGCTTTCGATGAATTGGACAAACAACGACAAGCCCCCAGGGAAAGTCTGCTTGTGGTCGTCGAAAAATATTCGAGAAGATCGATGGTCTTCTCTCCGGACGTCTCTCTTTCTGTTCCCCTGCGCGCACGTGACGTCAGACGATAGTTCCTGCGTACCGGAAATTGATAATCTGTTTCCGGTCGTTGCTTGACGGATCGTTCAGGCATTTAACGTCGCTGACGCGCGTTATCATCCTGTCCGAAAAAAACTGATTAAGAGATGCATAAAAACATCAGTGGAGGAAGCACGAATTCGCGATAAGACTTTATTAATTTTGCTCCGAAGTTTCGTTCGTAGCTAAAGCAAAATCAGTTTTATAGATAAATGTGTCCTTAGACTGTCAAGGTTATCATCAGGATGTTATTGAAGCAAGGGGTTCCTTCGAAGACTGAACAAACAAGACTCGCAGAGATCTGCGCTTCGACGATTAGGGATTCGTCGTTCGTCCATGACACGGCGTATCCAGAAGCTGTCGTTCTTCGTGGAAGTTAACTTTGACGCGCCAAGTGCAACGATTTGTCCCCGTTCCTCGCACCAGTATTTTTACCTGCAACGGGCTGCTGCCGGCGCATTGTGCTCTCTCTCGGCAAGGCGCAAAACGGTGACTATCTGGTACGGATCGGTAGCGCAAAAGTGTCGTCACCTCGTCCTGCGAATGATTGCTTTAGAGTAACCATAAACCGAGACTTTGTGCTGCCCAGCGCAGTTCTCAGTCCCGACCCGTAGGACGCATTGTAATAGCTCCCTTGGACCAGCATGGACCAGGATCTTTTATGGATTTATGGTCACGACGTACGCCACAAAGCGCGCCCAGTGCCTTGGGAAAACCGGTGCCCCCGTTATCACGTGCTCCCGTGGATCCGTCGCGGGCCTTTCCACGCTTTGATACGTCTTTGCAAATCTCGCTCACCCCCGTTGGCTACCATCAAAAGACCCACTAAATACCGTAAAAATTCTAATTTGACTCCTTTCATTGGCCAGCCCCAGCGTCAGTTTGCTTCACCAGTCACAGGACCGAACGGGGATTTTTTCTTCTTTTCGTTTCCGCGCGAGCATCCTCTCCAGGTTGTAAATTTCGATCGGCCGGTGGACCAGTCGTCGAATTTTGCCGCGCGTGAAATTAGAAAGGGTGGACGACTTTTTTAAGCACATTAACCGTAATTGTTTCATGCAAGGCGAAACGCAACTCCCCCGCACACACCACGATCCGCGGTCGTGTAATTACGCGGACGCGCGCATAGGAACAGCGCGTGCTAGCGTTGGTGCTTCGAAGCGGAGCGTCACAAGCGCACAGGACCGCTAATTAAACCCAAATGCCTTATCCACTAATTAAACCCCGAACGATTAAGTTTATTCCTCTTGCTGCTACGACGTTTCTACCGGTAATTATTACCTACCAGCTCGACGGCTCCTCGAATCATGGTCGGCCGAATCGCGAAGCAATGATTTCGCGCAGAGGTCGATTGCCGTTTAAACGACGTCGAAAAAAAAGCGTCTGTCTTACCGGGAATCCGTCGACAAATTCAGGAAACGCTTAGACTCGACGCTTCTTGAATATTATTTCTTAACGAAGTGGAACGATCAAGGAGCTCCGCTTTGCAACTTCATCGCTGTGAAAAAACTGATACAAAAATATGTTTAGAGTATCAGTGTATCATTATTACGGGATTGTTCTCGACAATCGACTTCAATCGATGTTAATGATACATGGCGTTTTTAAAAGGTGAATATTAAATTTAAAATTTGCTTAGTAAAGTGAGCACTGTAGGATGTCACATACAGCTGTCGACCCCTATATACCATTTTAAGAAAAGTAGAAAATATAATACAATCCTTTTCTTATATAGCATAATATTAATTGTATTTGAGACAAGAATATTTTGATCATTGAAATATACATATATTTTATTATGTACCATGATTATCCTAATTCGGTATGCTGACTCTTTAAAAGACAAGAATTATGTCAGATATAAATTTCATGTAAAACGTTCTTAATAGCAGGTTAAATTGTCCTATTATGTATTTTAGAACAAAGTGAATAATGATCCCTATTAATGAGCCTGTACCTATTAGTGTGCCTTTAATTTTAAATAAATTGCAATTTTTCTTAATTAAGTTAAACTATTAAACTTAAAGAAAAAAATATTTTTCTTTTATTTCCAGAGATATTCCTTTTTTAGAACTTATTGCAATATAAAGGCACATTGATAGGTTCAGCCCCATTAATAGGGACCAGTACCATACATGCTAATGTTCCCTCGAGGGATCTCAGGTGTCATAAAGTCATTAATGTCGAGGTATATCGAACCTCATACGGTAAACATAACTCCATTGATCGCATATGTACCAGATTAAACCTATATGGTGATAAATTTGACATTCTTTCTGATCTTTTAAGTAAAATCCGTATGACACTGTTATGATTGTTAAGCGAATGATCTGTCTGTGTTTTTTATTTATTAATTTGTTATGACTTTGTATTCTATATTATTTTGCATACACGTTTATTCTATTCCACTTTTGTATTTATACTAATGTGCCAAAGGGTTACCAATCCGTTAATAATAATAATAATAATAATAATAATAACAATACGTAATAATAATAATAATAATAATAATAATAATAATAATAATTAATGTGTAGGAAAAGAATTATACTATATTCTTTACTGTTCTTGAAACAGCCAATCATTCTACATGGGATCAACAACTCCGTTACCTTATAAAATAAAATATTTATTCAATTTTTCCAAGCGCTATAAATTTACAAAAATTTTGAATCGTCTTTCAGAAACACCCTACATTATAAAATATCAAAACTAAAGTCGGTATTCTGTGCGAAAAGTTACTACATCTCGTCTGCATCTTTTTGCAAGATGCGCGATTAAAAATAAACAATCGTACGTGCCTACTGTAAAAGAAGACTATTTGTAAAAACTGAATGCTCTCGAGAGAGTACCGTAGAATTCATGCAGGCTTTCCTCGGTGGCATGAGGCAGCCCCCAGGGACGACCACAAAAGGTGCGTAGCCTCGATCCTCGATCCTCTATCCTCGGAACGCAGGGTTGATTTATGAGCCGATGGAGGGGAGGGCGCATGCGCACCAGGCAACAGGATTCACTGGGGTCTATCCCCACCTCCATAGAGGAAGCCGGGAGAGCATTCAGCCTCCTCCCTTCTTCGTTGGTTCCTTGTCCACTCGGTTATTAAAACCGAGGCGACACGGTCGGCAACCAGCAATTATCTGGCGAACGCTCGGAGCCGCGCACGCTCCGATCCGCGCACAGCTTTCTTCGGTTTCCTCTTCGTTTTCGTTTTCGTCCCGTCGCGACACAGTTACCAGTGATCAAGATTACAGGATTATTTTCCTTCGTGCTTCATCTTCGCGCACACGTGCCTGAGAATCAACGGTGGAATAATTGTCGTGAAGATATCGAAGAAGTGAAGTGATGGCTCAAGTGATGCAGTATCAACAGGTCCGTTAATAATGGATTTCCTTACGTCGGAATTATAGTGTCGAATGCTAATATCACGCCCGTGAAATTTTCATGCGATATGTCTGAGGAATAGTCATTAGTTTCTGGTTCATTTCATCCGATACATTTTTTTTTATTGAGCATTTGAAACCTTCATGGAGGTTTATTCTTGTTTACATGGTTACAATTTACTTATTTCGGTGTGCATAGGAAAGTGAAGATATAGACACGCCTTGATATCTGGTATTGCGATTAATATTTCCACATTGACAGATCTGTAGTTGCAACTTTATTTTTTGTAGATTTTGTGTTAGTTTTGATCTGTGAGAATTGTGAAATTGGCATTGCTAGACTACATAGTTTATATCCTCGTTTCCATGGTGAAATTCAGTGCGTTTCCTCTTACGAAAGTTGATTTCTAAGTAGCAAAAACTGTTAATCACGGAGCATAGCATTCGACGTAAGGATTCTCTGGTATGTTTTAAATTAATTTGAATTTTTTAATTCGTAATTATAGATGTGCATGCCGACGATATCACCCATGCCGGGCATGACGCCGATGTCCAGCATCCCGATGCCGATGCATCAGCCCGCTGCGATGGATTACGGAAGCCCGGGGCTTCACTATCAGGCCTACAATCCCGCGCTGAGCAGTCATCATCTCCAGAGCAGTCAGCCGAGCTACTGGTACCCGGGATCCACGAATCACAATCAAATTAGCGAGCCACTGACCCCGCCAGCCTACACTATGCCCAACACAGCATCTTGGGCAACTCAGACGCATCTCGCCCAGCCTCAGCTCGCGACTATCCCGCCGATCCAGCATTATTCTCTACCACCGAGTCCACCGGAGCTTCCACCTAGCCCCCAGGACCATCCTTCGCCATATCAGTGGCCTTTGACACCTCCGGCGGACCACCATCTCCTCGTTGTCGAGGAGGCGAGCAAATCTGGTAGGAAGTGCACGCGATGTCGTTGTCCGAACTGCCAAACGGACAGCGGAGCTCACCTAAGCGTCGACGGGAAGCGGCAGCATGTGTGCCACGTGCCTGGATGCGGTAAAGTGTATGGGAAAACATCGCATTTGAAGGCGCACCTGAGGTGGCACACCGGCGAGCGGCCGTTCGTCTGCAACTGGCTGTTCTGCGGCAAGAGATTCACCAGGAGCGACGAGTTGCAGCGTCATCTTCGGACGCACACCGGCGAGAAGCGATTCTCGTGTTCGACGTGCGGCAAGCGATTCATGAGGAGCGACCACTTGACCAAGCACGTGAAGACCCACGAGAAACAGAAGAGGAAGAGCGCCGCGAGCAAAAAGGAATCGAACAAGGAGAATTCGGTGCCCGCGGCGTCGACGCAGGCCGCGTACCCTTCGATCGATGGACAGTACACGATGATCTAGGCTCACGCGGTGCCGTGAAATCTTTCTAAATGCTCTCGCGTTTCGCTAGCTTAGTGACACGATGTTCGCGACAGTCGAACGAGAGATTCGAAATCGACGCGATTGGAAGTCATAGTACACGCTTCCGACTCTGTAAATAATTGTATCGTTTCCCGAAAGTTTCTGTTCTCTCTTGTAATTAATTGTACATAGAATGAAATGATTGTATATATTTTTGTAAAGAATGTAAACATGAGTTCTAGATGAATGTAATTATGTTGTATAAGACGAGTTAATGAACGATACGTTCGGTGTCGTTGATTCAACCCCAAGAATCGTTCTGTAATTCTTTCGTGAAGCGTTTATACGGCGAATGGGTGTGATCGAAACGGGTCCTGAATGCTACACGGACCGGAGCAGTAGATTTACCGTGAAAATTCACATAATAACGAATCATCCCCTTGTCCGTATATCAGGTTCCTCCCTGACATCTTCCTGTCATACGATACACGAGTCCCGCCCAAGAAGCACAATGCGTCGTAGGTACTCCAGAGGCCAGCCCTTCGCTGCTCCTCCATCGTCTCCTTACCTGGCAGGTGTTTCGATCCGGATCCAGAAAAAATATCATTCGAAGGAAACCACCCTAATGGTCTTGACCGCGTTTACGGGTTGAATGTTTCAGAATGAGAGTGGATAAAACGACGATCGATGCGAAATGCGTGATATTTCGAAAGAGATTGTTCTTTTAATTGTGAAATATAGACGAAATAAACAAAATAAAACAAGTTTCCAAACCATATTTCTCATGATATTTCAATTGCGCCAAAAATTAGAAAATAAGGAGTAAGTATAGTAGAATTATGAAAAAACGAAACTCTTCAGAGAAAGTTGGAGGGGATCCAGAGGGAAATTGTTGAAACGCGTACGGCACTGTGGCGGGTCGGTTCATTCGTATTCCCGCCAAGAGATGGCTGCACGGTGAATGGAAAAAGCCCGCGTAGCCCCATTAAGGGGGCGGCGCGCCGTAGCCCCGTAGCCCCGGCAAGGATTCATGGCTGGCGCGTAAAGGCAGAGAGAAGGCAGAATCGAGGATAGAGGTAGAGGGAAAGCTAGACGGTCGACGGAGAAAGGGAGATGGCGGAGGAGACGGAAAGAAGGCACGGGAGTGAGACAGCGACTGATGGTGGGGGTTGCTCGGGGGGCGAGGAGGATGAGGCGGGGGGAGAGGAGAGGGTTACGAAAACGGAATGAAACAAAAAGAGGCACAACCGCGGAGCAAATTATAGGGAAAAATAGGGAGGGACGAGGCGGAGGAGGCAGCGCGAGCCTCGGTGGTGTGGCACTTCACGGGGCAAGAGGATCAGGTGGATGGGCGGAAGGGAAGGAGGGGAGGAGGGGTGGCGCCACGGCAATTCCAGGCTCGCGTTCAACGTTCCCCGGCCTGGAGTACCGCGGATAGCCGCGAAGTTAGTGCGCAAGAGATTCAAAGAGAGTCGACAGAGTGACGAGAGTCTCTCTGTCCGTGTCTCCGTCGGTTTCGTGCGCCCGGTGCCCTGGCCCTTCGCCGAGGAAGAGGACCGCCGCGAGCAGAGCGTGACGCCCGCGAGCCGAACCGAATTACCGCGAGCGGGACCAAGCCGGATAAGTACGTGCACGGGGGTGAGGCGGAGAGAGAGGGAGGGAGCGAGAGAGAAAAGAGGGACAAGTACACGCAGAGTACGCGACTCTCTCTTACGTGTTACGCGCGGTCAGTGCGAGAGGCTGCGACGTGCCGCGAGCATGCGTCCGCGACGGACTGCCCTTAAGGCGGACTCGCAACACACCGACTCGTCGTCGTCGTCGTCGTCGCCGTTGTTGCTTATGCCCGTGAACGCTCGCCGCTCCTCGCCGTCGACGCCAGACGAATGCACGCGCTGACGTCGCCCAGGAGGCGAACCACCGACGAACAGGTTCGTAGCCGCGCGCATGTCATCGATCGAGCCTGGGACCGGTCGCGATTCCTAGCCGATCGGCTTGTGATTCACGCGCCTACCAACTCGTCGATCGCGCCCCCGCCAATTCTTGTATCGTAAACCTTTCACCCCCTCGCGACTCGCGCACCGATCGACATGCCGACACACACTACACGAGCAGTGATTCGACGTAACCTGCGCGCACCTGTGTCAGGTACCCCGTGTCGGCCGTGATCCCCTCGGATCTCTTGGGGAATTCGTGTTACCTGTTGTGCTCGATCACGCCAGTGTTAATCACGGTCCAGTGTGTTCGTTTTTTGGAGAAAGGATCCGTCGCCTCGATCCTGGATATACCTCCTTATCAGGGCGATTCACCGAGGACAGTTTCTACCGATCTCCCCCTTCCTGTACTTTCAAAGGACACACGTGTCGACGATTCCTCAGTCGAACTTGGGCCGCGGAGCGATACGGGTAGCGGGCCGTGAAAAGAATGTTTCTCGATCTCGTCGGGGGAACAGTGAATGAGAGTTGTGACGCAGTGTTTTTTGTTGTTGTTGCTCAGTGCGGACCGTGGTGCACGGACAGACCGTCCTGAGAATCGAACCGGGCTATTCGAGGGTTGCTGCGTCCGTATCCGGCCTGCGCATCGATATTTTCGGGATCCACTGGACCAGCTGAGTCGGCAAACTGGACGCGGAGGTTGGTGGCGGCGGGGGCCGCAGGGGTGTTAGTCCCCCAACGCATCTGGGCAACATAAACGTAAGTTTTTTCTTCCAAAATCTATTTATCCATATTTTTACAATTTTATAATCATTTATTACTCACATATCACAATAATATTTTTTGCAAATTCTTCTCCGGATCTAAATTTCTAACTATCGAGGCTCGTTACTAGGCTATAATTATCACCAATATTTGCGAAAGAAAACAATTCAAATTACTTGCCCATCAATTTTCTTCTTATCATTTTTGTTAGCATTTACACTTTCTCCTAGTTTGTTACCACGTGTTCATTACACGCGCACATTCATTACTTAAAATTATAAGTAATAATTTCAAGTTCTTGCGTGGTTTTTATTCCATTATGATTTTTCACTGTCACTTTACAGATAAATATCTTTTGTCAATCAAGTGACACGCGTAATTAGCCTTTCTTATATAATAGGTAAAAAGTTATGAGCAGCGTTGTGATAAGCTAACGTCCTCTATTCTGTTAATGGACGCACTTCCAGTTATTTTGCCACTTAATGGCACACGACTATCAGGAACAAAGCACATTGAAATTCAACACGGCTGGTTCATCAACATATTGTTACACTTTTCCTTCGTTCAAGGCAGTCTAACTTTACGTTCTTCCTTCGAACGAGGATTGCGGAAGATTCGCTTGTTAGAGCAGAGAGATCGATATCGATCCTAGATAATCCTAGAGCTATGGTCCGGTCGCATGAAATCTTGGAGAGTGCCGCTAGTCAGTTTCTGGCCAATACATATAGTAAATGTTACTATGTTGCTACGCCCGTTTCACGCCCTCCATACATCATACGTTATGCGCAGACCTACCTGCCGACGTGTAGACGTCGTTCCAAATGTGGGATGCGTATTTCTGGAGAACTTTCATTGCGAAAACTTCATATAATTTTAGCTGCTCCTTTTTCAAATAGCGACACTTTCATAATAAATTAGAATCAAGGTAGCTGGGTACTTAATGAATTTGAATTGTACTCCAAAAATATCTTCCTTCATTTTTCTGCCACTTCATTAAAAGAATGTAGTCGGTTTCTTTGCTGTTAGCGAATGCCTGCTAAAATACATAGATTTATTTCTACGTGCTTTTTCCTTCATATTATTCATGTATCATCCTGTATATGAGAACACATCCATATGTAAATTTGTATATATATAAAAACAATAGGTCACACTCCACAAAAAGCATGTGAAAGCATACGATTGCACGTGACGTGATATCAGTGGGTTCCTAGCTTGAATGAACTACCTGTATTAAACTAAATTTGAAATTTTTAAAGAAAATACTGAAGTTGCGAATAAGTTGCAAATACAGTTTGGACTTTATGAAATCGTCTGTAGGAAGTGGAAGAGAGTAGGCCATTCGGTCAAGTTGAAACGCGGCCGAGCAGACGGTCGAAGGGCAAGAAACACGGTGCCGGCACTTGGCTGACACACCTCCACACAAATCTAATTAATTTATATCCTGAGAGAGGCGCCACCAGGGATGTCTAAGTCGGACAGGGAAAAAAAAGAGCAAAGGTGCCTGTGGTACCGGCTCTCGCTCTTGACTCGCGGGAACCGAGGGTTCTAGCTTTCGGCGCGGCGAAGGGAAAGGGATTCGGAGCCCTTCCCGAAGATTCCCGAAAAAAAATATCTATATCTTCTCACAGTCGTCTACTTTTATATTTATTACTCGTCTGTGAATCATAGATAGATTCAGGATGTCTAACAAAAAAGAAAAGGTGGTTCGACCTGTGAGAACCTCCGAGTTCCATGAGGTGTTCTGAATTTGTTAGACTTTTATCTAGACAGGGCTGTTTTAGTACTCGCTATAAACTTACGATTTTAATTATGACTCAAGGAGTAAATCTTTCTACGCACGAAACATGCATAATGCATGAACCGTACACAACTTAAAGTATCCGCACGTTAAAGTAAAGGTGTGTATCGAAGTGTTTCGAAAATTTCGACGAAGCGTAAATCGGGCAACAGATTTGCGACGTTAATAGAAAAAATGAAGGACGCATCGCTCGAGCATGCTATCGTTAATTGAGAAGACGAGCGATTCCTGAAGCGTTCGACAAGCCCCGTCCGTGGCTCGAATAACTGTTGGTTACATTGTCGGGACTTGTCAGAAATTACAGAATGGAACGAACATGAAAAAGCACACGCCATAATACCGTGGCCGGCCAGCGGATCCAATTAACCTGTCCCACCCCAGAAAATCTACACGCGTCGCGCGCACGTACACCTCTCGAACCCTCATTAGCGGTTTACCCCGAGCGCGTCGCGTGAACTTTGCACCTGCGAAATTGCCACCTCCCAGTTTTGCCGCCTCTTGCGGGTCCTCTCCGTTCCGGGAGCTTCCCCCGTCGCGTAGTCCTCTCGTTCTAGAACCACGATCGTTGCTCACGGGGCCGAGAAATCGGCGCGCGCGAGCCAGATGCGATCGCCGCAGCTGTTGCAGATTATGCAACAACTTGGTCAAAATAAAGACATCGAGTGGTTTTTGGATGGCGAAGACAACGCTGGTTCGACCGCTTGTTCCTTCGAATACAGGGGTTCGTGTGAACACGTGACGCTTTGAGGTTTGTAGCTGGTCAATTTGGGCAGAATTTCGGGGAGGGCCGTCGCGAAAAACGGGGTTGTTTGCATGGACGTAGCATGGTGAATTTTGATATCATAATAAATGAGCTTCTCATCTCTTTTCACGCCATCAGTAAAAGAAGTAATTTTTTTTTTTTTTTAGATAAAGTTACAGTTTTAGTACTAGGTATGGCACATCGTCTATGTTCCTGGCTGTAATGAGTATAGTAATTGCAAAGGAGTCACAATTATAATTATAATTAAATTAAAGATAATTTAAGCAACATAATATAATTAAAATAAGTATAATTATTAAAGATAATTTAAGCAACAAAAAAGCTAAATAGTATATTCACAGTATTGATTGATTTATCTGACAATCTTCACATAATGATTTAGTTGCATGTTACTTGCCCAAGCGTCACAATCTGTTGAATATTCAGAGAAATTGATAGAAGGCCGAAACTTCAATTGTTTTGTATGCAGTGACAGGGAGACAAGGTCCAGCTGGGTGCTTTATTAAGCTATTACTCTTAATTAGAGACGAATCGAAGGAAACGCAGTGCGAAATAACCCGATACCTTCCCTCTCTCCTAGCATTATGTACACGATTAATAATTTGTACGGAGCAAACGAGCCTCCGAACATTTACGGCTTGACGGGAGCACGTGCGCGGAATAAAATAAGCGGATTATGTAGATGAGAATCCGATTCTGTCACTTTTGATTTACGGTCGTTCCTTTAAGTACGTCCGAGCGTCAGGAGAATAAGAGAGGGAGGCTATAGAGAAGTCGAAGTTGCTCTGGCGATTCAATCTGGGTAACCGCAAATTCTAAACATAAATTTCTTTATGAATCAGGTTTTTATTTATTATTAATAAGGTAGTAGAAAATGTCAACTACTGTATTAATTAAAATAAACGATCGTGCACTCGATCCAATAACTGCTACACCGTCCATTACTTCATTACATAACCGTTAATATTTCTAATCCTTTGGCGTGTCCTGTTCATATAAGAAATAAACCAGTGAGAGGCTAAACTCATAAGAACCCAGAAATTAATGACACAAAGGGTTGCCACCAGAGGAGACCGAACGAAAAAAATAGAAGACGCGAACCGAAGGCAATCATCCAGCTGGCGGGTGTGTTTTTCCACCGCATCGTCGGCCGCGTCGAGTCGATTCGATTAACCCGATCCCCGATCGATATTGCCCTCTGTCGCTCGTCTCCCCGAATTCGATAGAGAGACGTCGATAAATTTATTTACGAGCGAAATGAATCGATACCCCGATGCACCGCGTCGATGCACCCGCGGTAATTGTCGAGAAACGTTTTAAGGAGAGCGAGAGCATCCTGACGGCGGAGTTGCATCGGGCGCAATTAACATTTAATGCACCGGCCTGGATGGATTACGGTTAATGCTCGGTGAATCTGCGCCGCGAGTCCGGCGTTTCCTCGATCCCGATCGAGGCGAATCGGACCGCCATCGAGTTCGACTTGGACGATTTTTCTCGCCGGTTGGAACGCGGTGCGGCGCGGCCGTGGCACGGGAAGCGGATCGAGCGTTCGCCACACGATTATCGCACACACATCGGTGCGCATAGAAACGAAAAGAGAGCGGTAAAAAAGGCGCCTCGGTTGCCCCCGGCGAAGACTGGAAGCCGTTTCGTAATCGCGGCCTGGATCATTTTCTGCACGACTGCGCGGGAAATTAGATCACCTACCTCTCATCCCGGTAGCGCGAGAGATCTAGGCAGGTTTCATCGCACGCTACAGGAAGAGCTTCTTCTTTATCCCCCCCTGCCCTTCCTATCCGCCTGGAACCTTATTCGCCTATCATCGACAGCTTGTCGCTGATAATTTAGCAATTAGATCCTCCGCTCTGGCAGTGATCTTGTCGTGTGGGTTGGCGTCGTCCTCTTCGCACCTAGCGCTCTTTATTCTCGACATGCATTTCAAGCACCGTTAGATTCGTTCCGTTATCAGTTTATTGAGGAGATGATTCGTGCAAGTCGCTTTCTAACGACCTCGCTTGATAGTAACTGATTCGTCGTAGACCTTCCTCCGTTTAGCTTTGTAAGCCTCGATCTCGATGACATTATAAACTCTTGTCATTTTATAGGTTATATTCTTTACGCTCCATTTTCCTGATGTTTCCGCGCCAGATTACAAAATCTCAAGGATTATCCGCGAGGACTGATCCACAGTGCCCCAGAGACGATTCGAAAAAACTTCGGCGTAGCGCAAGCAAGCAACTCGTCCTTCTCCCTCTGTTCCCTTCCACCCTCCCGACTTTATCCCTTCTTCGGAGCGTCCTCGTCTTCCTCTTGTTCCACGGTTCTCTGGGGCTTCGCTTTTGGCTTGGGCCGGGTGTAATCGGTTCCCCGAAGCCAGGGCTCATTATCGACCCGTCGGCCTAGCAATTACCTGCGAAGCCTCTTTCGACTTCGTGTGTGCCAGAGAGTCGAGCACAGTTTCCGACTCTCTGCCAGGCCTTCCGAGATCCTTTGGGGATCCTGTGGCGGACCGGCCGACGGGAAAGAGAACGTCGAGGATGGACGCGGAGGGACGGGAAAGTCCGGGGTGTATACGTCCGGAGAAACGGCAGTCCGCCGAGTTGCGGCTGCTGTTGATGCCCGCGAAATAGCCAGCGCCACGATAATCCGGACCAAGATGCGGATAAACGACCGATGATAATTACTGGACGTACCGGTAGTATGCGATAATCGCTGCTCGCTGCCAACCTTGCACTGGTTACGAGGAAGAATCCGCGGGAACGCGGTTTCGAGATTTTTTTTCGAGACCAGGGAACCTTTAGAATCTCGTGTTTGCGATGAAACTCGATTAAAGGATGTACAGGGGTTCGATGTACCTGGAAAATGGGTCGCGAGTTGGGTTTGGCGGTGAGCCTATTTCGAGCGAATATAATAATAGTAGTAACATTTATTTACGGGAATTCTCTTTTGTACAGAGTAAGACAATATGCACATGAGCTAGATGTGAGTCTAGCTCTAAAAAAAAAGATTTCCGCTTCAGCAAAAATTTGCATATTAAATCTGTGAGCTCTTACAAAATTTGTTTAACTACAGTAGAGCTTCGATTAACGGAACTGATATTTATAAAATGAAATGCTAATAATTAATGAAACATTATTAAGTCATAGTTTAAGTCATACTCCGAGTCTCATTGTATTATTATACTTAAGTGTATGAATTAATTAAAACTCTAGATACTTAAAAATGAGGATAATAGTGATTCGGATAATCGAGGTTCCGCTGTATAGAGAATATGAATCAATATTATTCATATGAGTATTGGCTTCGTGCATAGCTAATTTAGAATGAAACAATAGACTATGTCGAAAGTGTTTTTGAGGCGCATAAAATTCAATTTTTTCTAAAAGTTCAGGGCCTTCTTTCTTGTTTAAAAGTTTTCTAAAAGTTCTATGGAACCCTTAATCAACTTGAACAGAGAAATTAGATCAACAATTTTTTTTTTTTGGATTAGCAAGTGTTTGCAAGTTTAATGATTGGAGATTATTATTGCTAGACTGCGGACCTTTATGCGTATTTCGTATTTTTATAGATATACAGCAGCCACTTAATTTTAAATAAATGTACATTTTATTTCCTAAATATTATAAAATGCATTTTATTTTTGATGTTTTATATATTTTTATATTTCTGGGCATGCTTATAGGCTTTTCTAATTTTAAAATTGCCATAAATACATAAATATTTGCGATCTAATTATCACAATCTCTTCTAGAAAATTTTTAATTCGAGAAAAAATTATGGGTCATATTAATTTAGAGAATTTATTTAACCTTTAAGTGCAATACTGAGTTCACTATGCTATATTAAATTGCTTTCTTATCTTTTCCATACCATTTTGGGTAAATTTTGTAGCAATAAGTAGACAGCGGATTTTATGCATTTATGACAATGCTATGTATGCGAAAAATGTACGAGACTGTTAACATGTGCCAAATATACAAAATATCAAAATATTATTTAAATTAAAATATTTAAAATATTAAACATACCGTTTCACAAGTTCCAATACTTTATTTGTGTTTGTAAAAATTTTATTTAGTATAAGAATTCGCTGTCTACTAATAAGGGAGCGTATTATAAACTATTCCAATATTAAACTATTTTTATAAAGACCTTACAATAATCTTATTATAATGCTGTTAAATATTTAATATTGCTCGTATACCAATTAAGAGTTAAAAAATTCAGTAAGCAGTACAGCGAAGTATTTTTAAAGGAGATTAGTAGTAGAAGGTTAACGTTCCTATGCAAATAATGAGAAAAAGTCACTGCTTTGCATATTTTAAAAAGTGTCCAGATAATATAGTGTAGTAATTAAAGCGAATTCTTCAGTTTGATTGAAAGATTGATGGGTGGCGGTGGTAAGAAAAATGGTACCAACCTCGAATAAGTCTGTAAAGCTACTCTGTGGTAAAGTACCGGGTCATTACTGCGCTCGAATGCGATATCTCGAAGAATGCATTTAAATAACTTTCGATCACGGTAACAACTGCAGCAGTTATTATCGCGGAAATTATGCAATCGGGTATCGTACGTATTATCGCGCGTGCAACAAAAATACTTTGTTATTTTCGCTATCGGCGACGTTTCGCTTAACTAGTTTGCAAGGTATGTATCCGCACAAAGTGCCCGCGTATAGTCGATCTATGTATCGGTCACGATAGTCGTAGTTAATCGCGGGGAACCTAATTCCGCGACGCGGTCGCCGCGGCAAAAACATCTATCCATTCACTAATTTCCTTTTTCACTCGTTCTTGCGATGCTGGTGTATCAGGGTCTGAGGGAACAAAGTTTTTGTCGCTGTCACGCTTTGAATGTCTCTGCTTCCGCGCCGCGTCTGGAAACAAATAGAAGTTCGATGAAAATGTTTTTGTCTCAGATTCTACTGAATAAATCTGTCGAACTAATCGGCTGAAGAGAGAAAAAACGTCTCCAAGGAAGAAGAAAGTACCTGACAGACAATTACAGAACGTAACAACTAACAACTAAATTGGCTAAAGGAATGGGAAAATCAGAAGAGCGAGAACTTTGCGTCCGATTATTATCTACAAAACCTGAATAAGTAACAATATGTAATTACAATTACATATATGATCATTATGATCGCGGTTATTGCACTTTGGTTTCTCTCACTCTCAGCGATCCAACGATAAGTTCAACTCGATGCTCGAATACTTTTGCGTGATTCAGGGGATAAAGGCTTAAAAGGACACTCGACAAAGAGATGGAGAGACTACGGAGTTAACGAGTTTCGGATCTCTCGAGCGTGCAATAAAGGACGTTATCAGAGTGTGGTATCGACATTTTTATGCAGCTCGTAAACATTAAGCCTTCTTTTTCTTGCAACGACGAACGTAAAAAATGAACGACCTAGGAATCAGACTCGTTTAGGGCGGACATCGCGGTGGATGCTCAAACGCGATTATACTTTGTTTTGAATTTTCTTAATACGCCTCATTTGCCAACGATTTACCAGGAAAACTGCCCGAGTCCTGTAATGAGACAAGTTCGCGTTCGTGGAAAAGCGTTAAGTGCATTTAACAACCTTAACGAAGGGGAACGGACTAAGATATTCCAATAAACAAGAACACTTACCAGGAAGGACGTACAATTTAAAAATATAAAAACAAGATGTACAGGTTTCAGTTATAAGACTTGAATTACATTATGTTTGCAATTTTGACTGTTTCCGTGGCAACAGAGGCTCGCGATAGTCGAGGAGGATGCAAATAAATAGCGGATCGTGGAACACCCGTATCAATCTGTGTCATCGGACCGCAATGTTCCTTGAATTATCGATCGTGCGCTTCCTTCGCGCGAACAGCATTAAATCGAGGCTGAAAAGCACGTTGATCATTTTCCACCAACAAACCTGTACGGCCGAACAAGTCCAGATTATCTTCTTCCTGTCGTTAGGGCAGGGCTTCGCAGCTTAAATCGGTCAGCTTCTGTAAAATCAAAAACAGAAGCATCAAGCTATCGCATGGTAGAATTTAATTCTCCGCTGGTGTGGCGAGGTCATGATGACTCTAGCCATTATTTTACACTTTACGGAATCACAGATTAGGAAAAATAATTTAGATGAGACATCGTTACATTAAATATGGATATGTTAAAGGATTTTGCTGATTTACTAAGATGAATTTTTAAGTTCTGTAGAGAGTTGGATAATTTTTTTGTACTGAGGTTACTGTGACCTCTTTGCAGGTTTAAGTCAAGTAGCTGGTTCCAACAGAACGCCAAGCACACCTGCGTTTATTTCGTTCTTCCTCTTGGCATTGGCCCCGCGACCGCGGTAAATCTGTACAAAGTTACATTGTCAGCGAACCGCACGTTTCACAGACGTCCGCTCAAATTAATTAACGTGAGGCCACGTGCAAATTAGCGGCGGTACTGTTCGAAATCGAGCGGCGTTTCTGTGCAGACCGGTGGAAAGTAATTAGATGTCATTACCGCATCCCGGTAACGGGTGTATGCGGCCTGGAGAGAGGTCCGGATTCAGTTTGTTGAAGTGATTATTTTTATTGTCGTTTCCGGCTGGATTCTTGGAAACCTCGGAAGTGGGCACGTAATACAGACACGAGATCCGCGAGCTTCTTCGTCCTTTTCTTCTTCTTCGTCCGTGGGTCTCCGCATTCTTTCTGGGCTTTCATTCTCTCGTTTTATTGATTTGTGCTTCGATTTTCCCACAATTAGATTAGTTAGAATCAGAGCAATTTCTTAATATTCATAAATATTTTCTATAAGAGTTTTAAAACTTTTGCCATTCGTTTTCTTCTCATATTTTACTGCTTAAAGAGTCTAAACCAAGACCAAATTGTACTAACTTACTCTTCGTTCAATTAAAGATTAATTCGACCGAGTTTCACAGTTTTCGAACAAGACAGCCGGCAATTTTCGCACAGTACATCAAAGTGGCCGGTCGTTTTTAATATCGTTCGATGCAGTATATCATCGTTTTGTTTAAAGTCGAGTTCTCGTGCCCGGCCGAGTCCGCCCGGAGGCGCGCCACGGAGAAAAGTGGCGGTGTACGCGTAACCGCAATAAAACTCGCATTACGCTCCGCGTAATACGTGCATAAAGCATTCGCGTGTGCGGTAAAGCGAATAAAATGCAGAAGTCGTTCGCGTCGTTCTTGCAGGTAACCCCGTTTCTCCCTGCCGCGCGGACCCCTAATAGATTTAGTTTTCGGAGAAACCGTGAGCGGTACCTGGCCTACTCATCGAGTCGTTCCCTCGCTCGAGGATTCGAATAATCGTGTACACACGGCTCTCGGAGACGATCCACCGTTTTCTGTTTGATCCAGTTTGCCGAATGGCAGCGATACGACTTCCGTAATCGTAGGTAGAGCACACAGCGCACGTGAAACGTGGGTGTGGAAGGCGCCAGCAGCTCTCTCGCTACAGCTGGATCGTGTTTCTGGCGTGGCGATACCGGTATCCCTTCATTCCTGAGTAATCGTCAGGCCCAAGGCACGCTATCCGCCATTTTCTAAATACGTTGCCCGAATATCGAATGTACCGGGAACCTGGCTCTGACGAAATTCCGTTTCTCCTTCGAATATACGCTCGGTTCCTCCGGGCACGTCGTTTCGTTAAAAATCTACAATGTGGCGATAATTAGTCTCAGCTATTGGTAGAAACATAGATACATATACGTAACTAGGAGTAATTGCAACTTGATATAGTTTATCACGTTTCTAAATTAATTTCATGTAAATAGAGAGATACAACCAACAGTTTTTCAGAGTGCTTCTTTTTTTAAATTTATAAAAAGGTTATCTCAAAGGTGAAATTGCAAAGCAGTCCATGACTGAACCTCGCCTTTCTTTACCTTCTCATTGCATCAATTATGTTTGCTTCTTAGTTACGTTGTGCAATAAAGCCGTTAATTAGCGAAAAAGCAAGGTGAAACTCGCGAAATCGCGATGCAGCGTCAAGAGTTGGCCTCTGATGAAGAGCTGGACCCTCGGACGTCAGCTGGTTTATTTTCGCCGGACCCAAAGACTCGTTTATTATTAGCTTCATGTCTTGTTACGAGGACGCATTCCGGGAACAGTCGCCCTGACGGTGGGTCCAGGCCTTTGAATTTCTGGAATCCAGAGGTTGTCGCACCGAGATAATTACTTAACGCAATGAACTCGTTGAACCAAGTGGCGACACTCGGCGTCTTCTCGCTGGAAAGGGAGGGATCGGTGCTTTGAACCTCTTCCGCGTAATCGCGTTGGCGAACGGGCCCTCACGAGCAACACTCTCTGGATGGAATTGCGGGAATCGTTTCCTCGTGGAAACGTCGTCAAAACTTAAAGCTCATACTAGAGCGCGCATTGCCTATTTCTCCCACGGGGTTAAATTGTATCCAAGATCATGCGAGAGCGATGTGGTGCGAGTGCAAGATGGACTGTCCTGTTCACTCGCAATGCTCTTGTACTGGATATGGACTGTGTTGATTGGTTGAACCATGTTCGGTTGATGCTGGCATGGCGTTGGTGTGCACATCGGGGCATACACATTGCGGATGATTACGCTACTACCTTTGTTTCACTTATACAGGGCCATCGACGTGTCTCGGAACCCGAACTGATTTGTAGCAGGTGATCATGCGCAAGTGCTGGACTCAGTTTTGAGGTCTAAATACCCGCTTCAATAGTATATGCCATAAGCGTCGAAATGACTGACGTATCCTTCACAACGAAGTCCGACAAGTCGTTTAGGCGGCCCGTCATAATGAAACGCGGAGGATCCTTAGAGTTTCTCTCGCGAATCGAAGATTCTTCGGCTCGAAGGTGAACGTAGTAACGCGGATACAACAACGATGCAGGACAGTGCGTCAGCCTCAGAGCGTACGCGCATCAGTTAGGGAACTGTAATCACCGTCGAGGGATCTTGAATAGCGCTGACTACGTTTTAATTACTCGCCGCATCGCGGGGAACGTGGAATGACATCAAGATGCCCCGAGGGGTGACGGGGAGAGCACCGGGAGAAAGGGAGAGAGGACACCGAGGAGCGTTGACCGCTCGTAAAAACAGCTTCGCCGGTTTTCCAGTCCATCCTCCCCCTTAATCACCGTGCCAATGCAAATACGGACGACGCGGCTTGCGGCGTCGATAACAGACCCGATAATCTGATGATCGCTCCATCCTTCCTTCGAACTTTATTAACTGAGGCTCATTTTTTCCGCCGCCCCCCTAGTGTCATCCTTGGAACGTTATTCGGAGGGTGCAATTACGAGTTCTTGCAACATTATCGCGCGAGCTTGAAATGATATCTTCTGCTTTTACTCTCCGTTTGGAACGCTCTAGGCGCTAACTATGTATTCATTTGCATTTATTACTAATTCAAATAGTCGTTGAAACGAAGTTGTCAGCGCGCGTGGCTCAATCGTCGCGGCAACAAGTGTTCCTCCTGCGCTGCTCGCGTCGTGTCGTTTGACAACTCCGGCTCGGCTTTGACGGACGAGGTGCTTCGTGATCGGTTTCTTTTCTCGAGTCCGTTCTAGACGATAATCCGGTAAGCATGCGCCCCGTTTAAATGCTCGCCGGCACGAGAGTCGTCGCTCTGCCTGAAATTCTAGCCGATCGCGTGCTCATCTAGTGCTCGCGACCTTGGTGAGATTCAGATTAACCTGATGAAGAGGTCTAAATCCCTTCGTGTAACTTTTTCAATGCGCTCATGCTCGCCAGTTTTGCCAGCTTCCTTCTTCCACGAAACGGCGGAGTTGAAAATTATCCCACGTTCACGGCGACCTATCACGGACCTCCCCCAGACATCTTTACGAACGAATTTCTCGGTGACGAAATACGATCCTTGGAAACGTGAAAGTCTCTCTCTCCTTGACGCTGATACTTTCAATAGATCGCAGATTAATCGTGTAACGTGTACACCATGAGGTCAGCTCTGGAATCAGTTTTACAAACTTTGCGCTGCATTAGAACTCAGGCTTCGATACTTGTTCCGGATTCGATTTTTGTCTGAGAAAGGAAAAGAATGCATCGATACAGTCGGTTTCCAAATACGTAACTCGACGGCGATCTTCTCAAAGGCGAACGTTGGATCGTAGGTTCGCAAAGGCTCGAAAGAGAGGTTCCCACGTAGCCGACGTCCAAAGCATCGGCGTGTTCGAGAGATCGGCGGCATGAAAACGGCGGGATAATTGTGGCTTCGTAAATACCGCTACTTAATACCCGGCGTGCTGCTCCGTACACGCGTGCATAGATCGCACACCTAGTTGAGGAGGCCTCGCGTATTAGCTCCTCCGCTGGTTCGTGGCAGCGGCGTCAATCCGCTTGGAAAACGTTCCTCTTCGCGCGAACGGTCTGCTAGAAAACGAGGTAATTGTACGAGGCGGCTGCATACGCCGCAGATATGCACTTCCGCCGCGGATCTCGCTCTGGTGTAATTTCACGGAATCGCGGCCACCGATTTCCTTCCTAAATTTTCGGTTCTTCCTTCTAATCTACGCTCACCGTGCCTCGTTTTTCGTCGAGCGTTTAACCGAGAAAGATGATTTATTATGTAGCGTGAAAATTTATGTGACGAACGAAGCATGTAATGTAGAATCGTTAGTAGCGTTTACTGCGAACGAAATGAATTAATTTACTTTCAATTGCTTTTAATGAACGGATATAAATAACCTGGAAAGTTGTATTAAATTCTGATTTGTTCATTTCGTTTTTATACTCGCTTCCTGAAGTGTCGTCTTTTTGTGTAGTCTTGCTTTCAATTTTAATTGTAGAGTAACCCACGTGGCAAGGAACGTGTTAATGAATATAGAAATTCTTAATTACTGTAATTTTATTTCCAAGGACTTTGTACGTATCTGCAACTAAAAAAGCTTTATATCGGCGACTAAATAGCTGTAATTATTTCAAACTTCAATACTATTTCAATGCTACTTGTATGAAAATACCATGATTAAGGGGCTATTCCCAGGTATGGCAGGTAGGTGACTATACTGACAAAATAAGGTAAAAAAAAGGGTTTACGCGGGACAACTTTTTGTCATACGAGCAAATTTTGACCTGGGAAAGGACTCATCCGAAAGAGGAAGGTTCAATGCAGGGCGGTCTACTTTTGGTTTGACCAGATTTTATTGATATTTGGAGATCTGAGCGCTACAAAGTAGAGCAAGAATCGAGAAATTTAGCCGTGGAATTAAAGCATTATTGCGTCACTGAACGAATTTTTTGGGCGAAATCAAGAGTAGAGCGCCCTGCATTGAACCTTTCTCTTTCGAATGAGCCCTTTCTCAGGTCAAAATTTGCTCGTACAAGGACAAAAAGTTGTCCCGCGCATAATCGTAGCTATTTTGAGGTTATTGATGAAAACAGGGTGAAAAAATGTCAACCAGATGGCGTCTAATTGGAGGTTGTAAAGGAAAGTGTTAGCTTGAAACATTGCTCGAAACGTAAACAACTCTTTCTGCATCTTTGTTTCTATGCATTTCACATTTGCTGCAGTAAAAATGTTCCTTCAAACGAAATTGAACGTGACGGAAACTTTGGTCACACATTTGAAGCTATTAGAAATCAGCGAAACCCTTTGAAAATAAGACGTAGGTTTGGTCGGCTGAAGCCCATTACTACTGAAACCGCCATATTTAATTTCTGTCAACCCTCTGAAGTCGCGAGTCATCTCAAATGAAATATGGCGGTTTTAGTAGTAATGGGCTTGAGCTGACCAAACCTACGTCTTATTTTCCAAGGGTTTCGCTGATTTCTAATAGCTTCAAATCTGTGACCAAAGTTTCCGTCACGTTCAATTTCGTTTGAAGGAACATGTTTACTGCAGCAAATGTAAAATGTGTAGAAACAAAGATGCAGAAAGAGTTGTTTACGTTTCGAGCAATGTTTCAAGCTAACACTTTCCTTTACAACCTCCAATTAGACGCCATCTGGTTGACATTTTTTCACCCTGTTTTCATCAATAACCTCAAAATAGCTACGATTATGCGCGGGACAACTTTTTGTCCTTGTACGAGCAAATTTTGATCTGGGAAAAGGCTCATTCGAAAGAGGAAGGTTCAATGCAGGGCGCTCTACTCTTGATTTCGCCCAAAAAATTCGTTCAGTGACGCAATAATGCTTTAATTCCACGGCTAAATTTCTCGATTCTTGCTCTACTTTGTAGCGCTCAGATCTCCAAATATCAATAAAATCTGGTCAAACCAAAAGTAGACCGCCCTGCATTGAACCTTCCTCTTTCGGATGAGTCCTTTCCCAGGTCAAAATTTGCTCGTATAAGGACAAAAAGTTGTCCCGCGTAAACCCTTTTTTTACCTTATTTTGTCGGTATAATCACCTACCTGCCATACCTGGGATATTTTTATTTTCAAACCGTAAAGATGTATCTACACCTAGCGAATCAACGTGAAGGTGCAGAGGCAGCAGCGAACAAGTGCGATCGACGCAGCCCTAATTTAGCTGCCCACTTTCGGGCGACATGACAGCCACAAAACTATCGGTAATGTTGTCCGATTTATTTGTGTTTATTAAAAACATAGTAGTATCGCCCGAAAGTGGCCGGAAGGTGGTCCGTCTGAGTTTACCCTTAGGCTACGATTACACTGGATGCGTGTTCTGACGAATATGTCCAAACTGCTTTTTGCTAAACAATAAAATAGTTCAAACATATTCGTCAGAACGCAATTGGTCAAGGAACGCATCCACTGTAAAAACAGCTCTATCGATACTGATTAATTTCTTTACCTACCAAATTAAAAGAAAAGAGTAATAATTCACACGAAGGGCTTGCAGCAAGAACTGCCTCAGTACTTAAACAGCAATAAGTAATATTTATAATTTCGAGATAAAGATCGTTCGATTCGTTTCGTTAATATCAGTGAAATTGTTTTGGCACACCCCGTAGCCACGCGGCCCACCAAAATGGCATTCACGTCGGAACGATACGCATCGAACCTTCACGTTCGATCACGGATACGTACCTTTTTATTTACGATCACGAAGTCACGTGAAGTGTCAACTGGTTACCGCGGGTCAATTGTAGCACCGGGCAAAAAGCGCGCTTGATTGCAGTCATTACGCAAATCGAGCTCATAACTCACGGCCGAGAGCCGATCTCGCTCCCCCTTTCGATGCGCAGCACGTTTCTAAGATCGATCGGTCGCGTATCTGCGCGACGATTATAATCGCTCGCGATAGATCGCGGACTGATACCAACCGCGTCGTCCTCCGCTAAAATCGAAATCGTTCCAGAGCAGCGGTCGATCGGCGCGGCGGAATTGCGTGTGGTATCAATTTGTACCTCGGATCCGTAACGCACATCGGTTCGAGTTCAAAAAAGTTTATAACCGCGTGCTTTTAATTGGATATGTCATGAATTTAACAGCCGCAATCATGGGTAATTACGTGGTACATTACTAGCACGCGTAATTAAGCACAACGCGATCTTATTTGCCTACGAAAACTGGTTTAATAGGCGAAGGAAAGAAAGGTTACATGTTTTATTTAATCTGGATGTCCTTTTGAACGACGTGTTCTGTGATTTTAAGCTAAGAACACAGCAATTATGACACTCTTGTACAAACTATGTCCAAAAATAGATTATTAATTTGAATTAGTTCAATTTGTTGTTTCGCCGTAATGTCCAGGTTTTTTATTAACGCACAGAAGAAACCATCCTGTGGTTTTGCTTTCTATCTCTTAATTAATTCCGTTTTAAGCATAAACATTCGCTATCCATTATAAACAATTAATCATTCGCCTGCGCGTATCCTCGCGAACACATTGTTTCGAGCAGTTACTTTGTTGCAACTCTTTCAACTAATTATTCGGTAAAACTGTAAGTGTTATTACGAGCCGATAAGGTTTGCCACGAAGACATGCATAATTTGCTGCTTAGCTAGTCGTACGAGTCCTGCGCGAATGTTACAGGGGTAAACACGAAACTTGGCGAAGTTCTCGCATGGTTTATCGCAAGTAGCGGTCCGAGCCAACAATTTTGCAGAAGGAAAACGCAACTGTTTCGATCACGCGATTGCCGTGACGATAGTTCGACATCTCGAACCAATTACGCAAGGAGACTCATCCATCCGTGGCAGTAGCAACTCGTAAATGGATTCGCGAATCAGCGTTCGAAAGAATTAGGAAGTGCCGTAAGTAATATACATGTATCGTTTAATGATCGGTCGAAGACTTAATTGGGAAGGACGATGTAGCTTCTGATAAGCCGCGTAACAGTCGATTGCCGATTCTGCATTGCGCCTTGCAACTTTATCGCAGCGCCGCGCCGCCTGGAACTGGTTCTGCTGTCATTTTTCCGTGGCGCGGAGGCTCATAGAATACGGGAATGCGGACGATCGGTCGTTTCTCGCAACGAAATGCACCAGATTACCTTGTTCCTGATTAATGCGCTTGAGGTACGCACTGATGGAACAGCGAAACGAGAAATTACAACTGCTGGGAGATGTAACACGTGGTCGTAAAATCTTTCGAGGTGCTAAAATTCATGCGGTTAGTGTTTATTTAGGAAGCTTGAAACTTTCGCAGTTAAACTTTTGAACGTTCGAACGCTCATCATCAGTGACAATATCTACAAGAGGTTCTACAAGAAGCATCTACAGTTCATCCAAAGTCCAAAACAAGAAAATTCCAGACGAACAAGATACTTTCGCGGGAATGTTGAGCCGGCGTCGATGTTTCGCATGTTGCTAGCATCCAGGAACGTGAACAGGCGCGAAGGAACGCAAAAACGATGGCAAAGAAGTGACTCCGTTTCGAAATATTTGGCTGGCAGGCTTCCGCGTAACAGAGCTACCAAACTCGTGACCGTTTGCCAGCAACCGACAGAAGGCAACGTCATTATGTGTCTCGAGGCCTCTCATACGCATCAATTCTTGGCGAAAAGTTGCGTCGAACACGCGATCTATAGATTCCTTGTTCGTGGTACCGCGGCCTTGAGCCACGTCCTACCCATTAATGCGATGCCCCCGAATGCCAGAAACGCTTGCGTCGTCGCTCTATTTTTTTCATCTTGTCTCTTTCTTCGCCTCCGTGCACTTGCCCATTCTCCGGAAAGGAGATTACGGCTCGTTAGCTTCCTTTTCGTCAACGTTACGCAAAGGACCGCTGGGCAAGGACGAGAACGCAACTGGACGTCACGGTTCCTGTGCGCGAGACGAAACGTGTCATTACTGAAAACTGTAACAAGTCTGTAAATAGTATTACTAAATAGGGGAGAGGTGCTATGAAAGGGACAGGCTTTGAATGGGACAAATCGTATTGCATAAATTCTAAACTCTAAACACATTGCATATGCAAGTTATTTTCCTGTGTACAGTAACGCTAGTGTCTTGTCATTTGACGTAAATTTCATTGTAGTCTCAGGATGAAAAGTAAAATTTTCTTCCACATTCTATGTCGTTTTATGAGACAAAGTTATACAGTAATTGCTAAAGCGTTATATCATTAAAAGAGTCTATATTCGAGTGTTATGGAAATGTATAGCAGTTATGCTTGATTGATTATTTTCTATGTTTTAGGATTATTTTATACTATACTCACTTATAGTCTTGAATGGGAGATCCGTTTTATGACTATAACAATAAAATTTCAATTCCCGACACAGGTTTTATAAAAAGTTTTATTTTGTGATCAATAAGCTGATATGTCATTAAAGATAAGCTACACTTTATAAAAATTGTAAAAAGTATTGAATGATTTATATTATAAAGAGTTAATTTGGTAATAGATGTTTCGTATTACGGTTTAGAATTATAATTATATACTTATAGAAGTTTATTTTCATTGACGTATCCTTTATATCAGGCTTGCAATTTAACTGAACTCCTCGGCCGATTCTCGAAGGCGACGCCTTCTTTCTCTCGCCGCGCGTCTCACTCCCCGCGGTGGCCATAGTGCTCGACGGGCCTCAGGTGCGTGCCATATGAACTGTTAGTGGTGTATTAAGACGAGAAACGAAACACTGGTGGAATAGACGTAGAAGCCCTTGTTTTAGAAATTTCCTAATGTTTTAGAACATTTTTATGCTAATATTCGTTCTCAAAAATGCGTAGCATTAATACAAAGCAGCGCAAATTTCTCAACGATGCCTCGGTCTCGTGTTTGATGCGAACAGCGGTGTCGCCCCCATGCGCAACTAACATTTCATATGGCACGCACCTTAGGCCTGTCGAGCACTATGGCCGCCGCGGGGAGTGAGACGCGCGGCGAGAGAAAGGAGGTGTCGCCTTCGAGAATCGGCCGAAGAGTTCAGTTAAATTGCAAGCCTGCTTTATATGATGTATAATGTCCCATTTAAGACCACTTATTGTTAGTCGTAAAAAGAACATATTCGACTTACTTAAAAATAAAAAATTTTGTTAGTTTCTACTCTGATTGGAGAGTGCAATTTATTTTGATTGAAGACTAATAAACCTACCTTCTATTAAAGGATTGTGCCTACCTGCACGCTCAAAGAAAACATGCTTTTAAATCTTTTTTTTAATTCGAAGACTTTGTAATTGTCACTTCTTTATTCGATAGTATGTAATTTGGCGTTCTTGTAGTACTTCTGATAATACAAAATCACTCATATATATTTCTTCCGTTTTTTAATACTTTGCATTATAAAAATTACTACAAGAACTACTAGATATTTTCGAATAAAGCAATGACTATTTCAAGAAGTCTTCGCCTTAAAAAAAAATGTTATAAGTGCATATTTTTTTGAGCGTGCAAGTAGGCATAACCCCTAAACTTAAAATTATCCCTTTCATAGCACCTATCCTCTACTGGTTTTAATAGAAATTAATCGATTATCTCTGTACATACCTCACAAATCTGAGTTTAGGTATGTTAATTCGTCATGTTATATAACGTAATTAAAAAGCAACAAGTGGTTAAAGAATTTGTAGCACACGAAATTCAAAGATTTTCAATCAATAATAAAGTCCTCATGCGAGAGAAAAGCCGGAAAAGATCTGTTATCGCTACCAAAGTTGCCAAGAAAGGTAATCGAGCCGATCATGCGTGAACGCGTACACCGCTCCTATTTTCTATGTATATAGGCTAATGTTTAACGATCCACCGAACGCAATTAATTGCCGCGTACCTTGTTATTAGTTCGATACAAGCAGCTTTCGATCGTGGTTACAAAACGGCTGCCGGATAATTATTGCCGCGGCGTCGAAGGGTTCAACCCTATTCTTTCGAAGGAGAAACACGAGGCGTTTTTAACACGCCGACGCACGAAGCCGTCGATTGCGTGTCCGCTTAAACGCGCGCCGCTCGCATTCGCAACGATCAATCGATCGAGCAAAGTTCACGGAGGCAAGGCACATTGCTTCGACGGCGTTGCGACACGCTCGCGCAACCCACATTTCCAAAAAGTTACATAAAACTCCGGTTCGCGCGGTCGCGGTCGAATAATCGCAACGCGCGCGGAATAAAGTATGTACGAGCTTGATAAACGCTCGGTTAATGGGATTCATGAGGATCGAGCGGACGCGCGCGCGTAGGAAATCGCCGAGCGTATATCACTTGGCGACTCGAGTGGGATCCAGTTCTTTTTTCTTTCGCTCTTGTAGCGGAGTCGCGTGCTCGCCCCGGCGGAATGAATGCGTCCGGGGGGAGAAGACGGGGACGTTCGTCGCTCCGGTTCGCACGCTTCCTCTTTTCCCCGAATCTGAAGAAACGGAGTGCAGCACCAGGAAGAGGACGGGTCTGCGGGCTCGTATCTCGATGCCCCCGCTAAATTTCGGGCTCGGCGAAGCCACGGTAGAACGATATAAAACGGTTATCCAGCGCGGCGAGAGTCTTGCGAATTACGGAAACACTGCGTCAGCAACGTGGCGCACGATTCTTCGGAATGTCCGCATCGATTCCTGCGGTCACGTCGCTCAGACTTCCTCTCTCTGCTATTCCCGTTTCGCCCCCGTTCCCTCGCGACCCTCGCAATCCTCCTCTTAGCCTCTGGCTCTTCCTCTATCGCGTTCACCCCCGAATCCCGCGGCATTCGTCGGCAGTGCCACTCAGGGAAACCAAGATGGTTACCGCGTCAGCACTTCGACCGTCGTTCTCTCCCTCGTTCACCGTTGTAGCTCCACTTTCGGCGCGGAAGGGTGGCGAGGAACGGAGACGACGAAGGTGCCTCTTAGCATCGAATAGCTCCTTTTTCCTTCTAATTATTCGAGTTGAAGGTGGAGCCCAGAAGAATATTCCAAAGGAATTTTGAAAGGCGGGGAAAGTCCGTTTTGCGACCGTAGATGAAAGTAGATATTCCGTTTTCCTTTCATTTTTTATTAACTTCCCGATTTATAGGGAAGTTATTGTATTTGCCCCGAAAATGGAAAATCGATTTTTTAGCAGATCTCCATGTTTCAAGGTTATTGGAGTAATTTTAGGCTATTTTGAACACATTGTTCGTGTGTGTGTGTGTGTGTGTGTGTATGTGTGTGCGTATGTACGTACGTACGTACGTACGTATGTACGTATGTGATCAAATTTTTCGTTAACGTTTTCTAAAAAACTAATAGTGAGATCAAAATGGTCGATGATGCAATCGATGTGTACCAATGTAACTTAGAGCTGAATAGATTTTGTTCTAATTCGGTCCAGTAGTTTTTTAGTTCTTTTTAAGAAAACCTAACAGAATAACGCAATCTAAATGGGAGAATATAACTTTATGAGAGAATAACTAAACTGAAATAATATATATACATATATTATTACTATCATTATATTTATATAACACATACACACACACACACACACACACATATATATATAGATGTTCGTTTAATGCGACGTCATATAGCAACAATGTCGATGAGTAGAAAACTATTAAATTTCCCCGAATACGAATAATTTTCTAATTAGTGACAATTAATAATGGTAATAATAAATTGGTAATAATAAATTACAACTCACAAATCGGGAAGTTCCTTGCGTGGCCCGTAAAGGGTCACACAGAAAATAAACATGAATAGCTATAGGTATCACTACTCGCGAGCGAGCGTAGCGAGCGAGCAACAATAACTCCACTCGCAAGCAAGCGAAGCGAGCGACTGAGTAAGCAACAATAACCAGCTAGTTTCATAATGGATTTGAACGCGAGTATACCTACGCATTTAAAAAGGGTGACACGAGGAACGATCGGACCTTGAAAAAAAGTAATGTTGCGTCGCCAGTACTTTACCGATTTGCACCTTATTTTGCATATCGTGTATTTGCATATTATCATTATGACGGTCCTAGCATGGCCCTAGATATTCTATGATTGATGTTGAAATTCACTTTTCTTGAGATAGTTGTGATATTTCCTTAAAAATTTCCAGGTAAAGTACGATAATATATCCTCGTCGTGTCTCCTTCCATGTCAACAAATATTTTGCCACACATCACTTATTTCATATCGAAAAAAACGAAATATGCTTTCAGAAACAAATTTTCGGCGAATTCATTGGTATATTAATGAGTTTTGTCTGTCCTTTGTGCGTCATAACAGAGTGATTAAAGCAAAACCCAATTCATATTCATGAGAATGTAGGTTTTTGTTAAATTCCACGATGTTTTTTTTTCAAAAACACTGCAGTCCGACTACCCTTTTTAAAATTATTTGTCTCGTTATATGTGCATCGTGACAAAGTAATTAAAAAAAGTTCAACCCGGGAGGTGCCTCCAGTAGCGAGCGAAGAGTCGCAGACAAAAATCCATCGAAATCACTGTTCTCGCGTTCAAATGTAATTTCTACTTGTCTGATTACTGTCCCTAGGTACGTACTTATACGTTCACGCAACCTATGTTTCAATTCACACCTCTGCCCGCGGTTATGGTCCCTAATTACGCGTTCCCGTATAAGCTTGGAAGCTTGTTCTTCTCGTAATCTTAACCAGAAAATGCCCGAGTTCCGTCCGCTAATCGCGATAAAAAACCTTGCAGCTGGGAGTATCGTTGAAAAATTCTAATCGTTCGTGATCCACTGGCTCTCTCTCCGCTCTCAATCGGGTTCACGAGTTTTCCCTGCGTCGAATGTACAGGTTCGCAGACGACATGTAAGTACACGCAGGATCGAGCAGCGCAGAGGAAGGGACGCTTAGGATAACTCTCCGTCGAACGGACGGATAATAATCCGCGTACATCCTGCGTTCGCGGCACAGCCGCGCTGCAGCCAATTAATCCGGCAATCACGAGCGGTTCTCCGCTTCGCTCCACCTGCTTTATTTGCCATTAAGACGGAACGAATACCGTGCGGGCCGCGCCATCGCGTCGAACCCGGGGAAGGGTAGGAACGACGAGGCACGACGGAGGGTAAGCGGATCCTCGATCCGAGGAGGATTCGGTGTGGGCGTCGTCGCCGCGAACGCGATATGGCGTGCCGTGAACTCGGTATTGCGCGACAGTTGCTCTCATTTCTGCGATCTCGGCGCCGAGGGGCTTCGCCGTAGCGGTAACCGTGATTACATTCTTCTTCGACGTCGTTGCGTGTTTCTTCTTTCGTCGCTCCGGGGATTTTGTCCTCGATTTTTTAGCGCTCTCGGCTTTTTTTGAGACGCCGCTCATCGCTTTGAGAATCATCGCTTTAACGACTGAAAGATTTACTATTTGAAATGCAATTTTTACGGGAACGAAATTTTGAGTACACTTTAAACATTTGTTTGCTTTGAGTATAAAGAAGACTTGTCTATAGTAGACCGGCTTCTAGATTGGACCATTTGTAGATTTCGACAAAAAATATATTTTCAATATCTCGGCATGTTTCACTTTTGCTTCGTAAATTAGTGCAGTCAAGAGAAAAACTGCAAACATATTTCTTTATTGGGATACACAAATGGCTGGATCTAAAAGCGGCAGTCCGTCGATCAATGAAGAAGAAACCAAAAATTAATACTTCTTTTTTCTAGAGTCTCTATTTATATACAAACACCTAAGAAAACTAAATAAATGGCTTAAACACTCAGAAAACACGTCAGTATTGCCAGAATCTGTTTAACTCATTTTCTTCATTCGCTTAGTTTTGTCGCATATCTAAGCGTCACCTAAAAATAATTTTGAATGGATCATTCAATAGTGGCTCATGGAAGATATATACTTTTTATTTTTATTGTTAAATGATATTTTTACTTATTTTAAATTTACAATTAGTCTTATAGTCTTGAAGTTAAGAAGATCCATTAAATTAGCAAATAATATATTCTTTCAATTTTAAGATAACTTTTTTCAGAAAAGGCAAAACCTGTCTTGAGATTGAGATTTAATATGGGAAACTATTTCGAACACAGTCTACGACATTATTCTATAAAAGTATTTTTACCGAAGCCTGCAGTTTTAGTTTTACTGATTATTTTTCTAGAAATCCGTCCAACGCTGACGAATCAACAAATTTTTGATAAATGGTTATGTTTTACATTAAGAGATAAAAAAATGAATATTCTTCTTAATGAAATTACTATGAAAATGAATTTCTGATCTTGCTTAGTATGCTCGCAGACTCAAAGCACAATTAGTCACTTATGAACAACGATCCTTGGTTCATTATAATTAATTTGATAAAAGAATGTTTGCAATAAAAGTTACAAATTGCAATAGTAAAATATTGATAAAAATCTATTATTCAACAAAGAAATAAAACCACTTCAATTTTTTTAAAATGTAACTGCATATTTTTTATACACCATTCGATGCACCTTTCTATTCTCTTTAAAAAAATATATTACGATGTTAAGGTTAAAAATTCATTAGTTTAGAAATTATGATTTTTGTCCCGAGCGTCCATATAGGTCTCATATTTTAACCATATTGTGATCTTCGTGTCTTTTTATTTCAGTAATCAAACGTTTCAATTTTAAGAAAAATGCAAAACATTTAGTAGGATTACTATAAACGTTTGTTGTTGCTTAACATTCTATAAAAATTTTACTGTGTATCTCAATAATTCTGTAATAATAATTGATCTTCTTAAAAATTCAGACTTTTAAGAAGAGCGTGGCAGGGTTAACGCACGGTGAGCCGGTTCCAAAAGGACACCTCTCCGTTATTGTATTTAGTCCGAAAATTCTATAGGTAGCGTCCTTCTCATTGTTTGCCGGTGCATAAGCCGCAAAGAACTGCATCTTCGTCCTTCGCTTCGTTCGCCTTTTCCTCCGCAGCCGAGTCTCCCTCTTCTCTCTTCTCAGCCTCCTCTTCTTCTTGTTCGGGTCTCCTGCGTCTCATCCACGTCCGTTTTGCGAGCCCTCCACCTTGGTGGCCAACTCGGTGCGCACACAGACGTATCGTAATATGAAGTACGAGTCGAACGTGTTCTCCCG
The DNA here is from genome assembly GCA_030770465.2 of Perdita meconis. Classification (NCBI taxonomy): domain Eukaryota; kingdom Metazoa; phylum Arthropoda; class Insecta; order Hymenoptera; family Andrenidae; genus Perdita; species Perdita meconis. Next base: position 8,480,532 of record JASKOS020000004.1, read on the forward strand.
AGGCCCGTCCCTTCTTTTTGCCTTTGATTTTCTCTTCCTGAAGTCTTGTACCGTCGAGAATCGGTTCGCTCGAGCAGACACCGGTCGTAGTTGTGTTACAGAGGTTGCAGAATTTTTGTCTTCGACGCGGCAGAAGTTCAAGTTGTATTCTTCTTAGTACAAATATTGATTCACGGGGATCAATCTTAAAGTATAACCTATCTCCATTTAACGACGCAGTAGTGAGTAAACGATCCATTCAGTCCCTAAGAAGTAATCGGATGACAAGGAGAGTATCGTAAATAATTGATCGGCAGCGACGGTATTAATGACGGCTACAGCATCCAGAGTACCGGGATCGTGTCAAGGACCACCCGCGGCGAGTTGCCACGACAATGCTGGGGACAGACGACACGACACAATCAGGGTCTCCCTGTACCGCTAGCGGTCTCGCTAATAAATTATTAAAGGGACACCCTCTGGAAGTGACGGCGGAATATTACTGGGGAGAATGACTGTCCCGGTTCCCGGTGCCGTACATATACGCCGTGTCGCCTCTATCTTCGCAAAAACAGCCATCTCATTTCGAGAGGCTGCGCGGAGCTTGCACACGGGTCTTCTTCCTCCTTCTCTCTTTTTTTCCGAGGAAAAATGTAGCGAACCCCGATATTACCTTGCGTTGTCAGTCGGCAGCGCAGTGCTACATAAAGCGATCATAAGTTTCGCGTCTGACACGGCAAAGATTAATTGCGGTAATAATTTTGCCTCACATAGATTTTTCATTCGAGCCGCGCGGTGCTTGTGACAGGTAATTAAACAGCATTTAGACCGGGGTCCGGGACAAAGTGAAAATTGGTGAACTCAGCGATTCGAGGAATGAAAAATCTTCGACGATAAGAAGGAAACCGCGTTCGGTGGCGTAACGAGAGCCGCCCTCGACCCAGAACTATTAACAAGCCGGGGATTCGAGTCGGTCTATCGACTGACGGAGCCTCGTTTCTTCCCTTTGTTTCACCGAAATGGGGCGAAACCGAAATCTCCGTCGGATTTCCCTCCCTCCGGTGAAGCTGATCCTCTGTTCCGAGCGATTTCCAGCCTTTCCAAATCAAAACTGCCTGTCCAGGGAGCGTGCAAAGACAATGGAAGGCGTCATCACGGTCGCTGATACCTGGTCCAAATTTTGTAAATTGTTTTCAACCGAAGTAGAAAAGGGTGATCTATAATCCGTCGTCGGGAACGTCGAACTGCTTCTTTGTCTTCGCGTTAAAGTGGAACGCGGCGTGACGAATTCCCGATCGACGGAAGCGACGACTTTCCCTAAGGCACGATGAATATTGGAAGACGCGCGTTTCCGCGACGGAACCGTTCATCGGAGTCGAGGGTGGCGCCGACACGAGTTACCTAACCATCGAACGCTAATTACCACGACTCAACCGTGCCGGCAATTTGACGATACGCGCCACGTGTCGTTATCTAAGCCGTGGCCAAAAGCGCGCGCAATTTACGCGACACTAATTCGGCAAAGCTTCATTAGGGCAGACCTCGGAGGCCCGTACTTAGACGACGCGGGGGGTATAATCATAGTTTAAATTCGGCTCCCATCCATTGAAAATCAGTGGCTCTGACCCGCTTCGCAATCAGGATACCGGTTAGGGAGAGATCTAGGGGGTGGGGGCTATCATGGGGCATTTGATCCGCGGCGGGTCATCAATATTGCATGAGGGGACCGCGGACGCGCGTACGATCATGCCAAATGCTGGGAATCAAAATAGTGACTGAGTTTATAGTTCGAGAGACTGCTGCTCGCCATCCCCTCATTCCGGTGACGAGGCACGAGTTACGTTATTCCGGAACACGCGTTCGGGATCCACCTTGCGCACGAAAATTTATAGGGTGGTGCGTTTTTAGTTGACACAACATGCCGCATTGGATGTTCAAAAAAAATTTATTACTTGTTGTGCTATTTATCAACGGAAGGTTTACTAAGTGCTCATGATTGGATCTCAGATTTGCAGTCGGTGTTAAGGTATAAACAAGTTCGAAGTAGTTAACTGAGGTATTGCTATTTAAAACTGATAGGAGTACAGGAGAACTGCGATTATCCGAATCACAATTATCCCCGTTTTCAATTGTCTGGGATTTCAATTAATTAATGGACTGACATCACGCAAGTTTTAACACACCGATTTTTATGCGCTTTTGGTATGATGTAATACACGAAAAAAAAATATTTGACACGTGTTTTTTTTTTTTTTATATCGGTTCGTATACACTGAAGGGGTTAAAATAGACCCTAAAGTTTGGGTGAAATACCTATTATGTACTATATTTTGAAAACTGTTGTTCCTAGAAAAAGTGTAAATACAGAATTTATTTATTTCATAACGATAATGACTCCCCCTTTGTGATTGATTTTTCAAAAAATTAAAAAATAGGTTTTTCATTCTAACTATAGTTTTAACCCCTTCAAAATAAATTACCGCCAATACCAAAAAACACGTTCTATTATTTTTTCGAGTAGTACATATATCATATCAAAAGCGCATCAAAATTGGCATGTTACACTTGGGTGATGTACCTTGTAAGCATAAGAATGCAGTGGAATTCCAAGTAAAACTCGAACTACGATTTAATAACGTTCTACTAATTATTATGATTTTATTTTATAAATACCGAATTCAGTTAATCGAGGTTATACTGTAATTTATACGCACTTAGCATTTTATGAGTCAAATCCTGCAAAACTTGTTATTAACGGTAAGTGTTTGGGATTGGCTGGAGGTCAGGTGGGATCGATTCACGCTCGCGATAGAAATTCTTGAAATAACATCTATGGGCGGAGTTGACAATACACTTATCGGCGATCCTCACGCCGATCATTCCACCTGTGTGGGCCAATTACGTCGGCTAGTTGCCGAATATCGCGAGCACGAGCCAATAACCATTGACACTCCATATTATGTGGATGTCGAGTTAACGTCCGTTCGCGATCTCAGGACTCTTCACGATCTCACGCCTTTACTTTCAGTCGCCGATCTCGGTACCCAGTGCACTGGACTATTATTAATTAATTCGAGTAACTACTAGATACTGGCAGTGAGTTTAGTTTATTTTATTTATTGTTTTGTATCTGACGAACTCCACAAGAAAAACCCCTTTTGTATAATAAACTTCTCTGAGTCACCATTTGAACGGTTCAGGTATTCCTTTTCCTCCTCGAAATACCGCACAGTAAGAACTTTAAGTTCCCCGCACACGGACACGAAATTTTCGCAGTGGCAGCGAATATTAAAATGACCGCTATCGCTGTGAATATTCTGTTGCCGCTACCGCTGCGGAAATTCGTAAAGTTTTAGGTATTGTTATCAATATTATCTACCGTAAAAATTAGTATCGTGCGGTATTTCATGTGGTAGCCATTTTTAAACAATAATTCCGATCCTACAAATATGGCTGGCGATTCATTTCCTACAGAAGATTAATTTTGCAGTTCTACGCGTTTTCATTGCCAGCTGGTTATCGATAGATTTTGTAGCAGCACGTTATGATATTTTTACGGTGATGGAACGTGGTTCCGCGACGATAAGATATCCGGTCGCGCGGATAAGAACGACGAAGGATCCCTGGTCGTAAATCGAGTTTCGTCGTTGCAAGTGGCGCGCCTCCCATCGTCGTTCGCGATCGGGCCGCGTGCGAATTAATCCACCGACGGGCCATACGTGTTCGCAACCGGGAACCTGTATGCGTGAGTGATACATGCGTATTTCGGGCCGCGTATATAATAACAGGTTGCCAGTACTGGGCCCTCTCCTAGCCCCTCGCGGCCTCTCAGCCAGTGATGTATGCGCTAATTGTGAGGCCCTTCGCTCCGACTCTTCCCCCTCCCCCTCCTCTCCTTCCTCTCCTTTTTCTTCTTCCCGCCGCCACCCCGCGATTCCTCAAGCAAGTTAATATCGACTTCGATTGAATTTAAGAGCGGGAAACGGCGAACGATACGCGCGCGATCGTTCCCGCCTCGCGCTCCTTTCCTGCGCTCGCGAATGAAGACACAGTCGCGCTTTTTGCTAGGTCGTATTTTTTTCAGTGTCGCCCGCGTTCAACGCTCATCGCGTGAATTTATTTCACAGGGCAGACCAGATAAGAGGAGGAAGATACCCGTTCTTCCTGCGCCCCGAAGGGCTTGGACATCTGCCAGCGCGGAACGCGCGCGCAACGTATCGGCCGGCCCGAAGCGAGCAATTAAGTAATTAAACAAATCTGTCGAAGGCGTTATGAATGAGTGGACGCATGTCCGCGAGCGTTGCCGGACAATGAAAAGGTAGAAACGTCTTCGGATGATGTACGATCTGCCTATCTGCCGGTTCCGTTAACATCTCTACAGAGCCGCGATGCATTCATCTTCGCTAATTAAATACTGTCCCCTAAACAAATTTTCCTCGACGACGTCGGTAAAAATTTCAAGTCCATCTATAATACGCATCTTCATCTATAATTTAATCAAAATACAGCAGCGTTCATTCGAATCAAGATACCAGTCCCTGACGCGCGTTTCACTGCTGCTTCGAATTCCGGGGAGCATCCGGGCAACGAATTTTACAGACGCCCGTGCCATAAAACGCGGGGTAGCTGGAAAAAGGGAAATCAGAGGCCGGACTGTTTTACGAGGCACGTCGTTCGCTGTCAATTCCGGCGGCGCGCAATCGGGCGGCGAGCATTAACATTGGTCTCACTCCCGAGTTTAATCAAACGCTAACCAGCGGAGATTTAATCTGCCGCAGACTCCCCCGTGGTCCTCACTCTTCCCACAGGGCCCCGGATTTTCGTAGAAACCCTAGCGGGCGCATCGTCGGTGTCTCCTCCGTCTCTCTTTTCGTTTGATTCCCCGGCGTGGGTAATGTAATCACAACACACTCCGGGGTGGCCCGCTCTCGTTATTTATAGGCACTCTATTTGCGCCGATGGAGGCCGATTTTCGGTGACGATATTGACTCCGCGCCTCGATTAAGGGACGAATCCTGCGCGACCGATCCCCCTCGGCGCCCTAATGTGCCCCAGGGGTCGTTAAACGTCAGTCTTCTTGCGGATCGAAACAAAGTCACGGTTTGTCAACCGGTGGTTTCGCAATCGAGCCTATCTCGCGTTAATTGATCACACTTGAGTGGAACTGTGTTATCCAATACCGCTCAATATTTGTCGGTGTTGATAATATTATTGACCATGTGCGATCAGTAGGAGGCAGGATTGATGTTGAGATTGAAGATTGATCAAATTTTGATATTTCGAAATCTGAACTTCGATACTGATAAATGATGGGGATATTGACAGTAATGTTGATCCTGTGGGGTCGAGGTTCAGTATTCCAAATTAATGTATACAAAAATATCCTAAATATCATAAAGATGGGTTTTCGGTAGAACTGCCAGTCATACTGGCTGACAATTTCGAGAACCCGAACCTCATTTCAGCTTTTTATGACTCGAGTCATAATGTTTATGATACCCGGATGCCCTAAATTTTCAGGTACCTGCGGTAAAAGTCGGGTAGTTCCTCAACCTGATTTTATATGCCTATTTATACCTGAGTTTTTGGCATCGACAAAAACAGCACTATTGTAAATACAATTCAATCCAATAAAGAATGAAGAAAAAGTAAAATCTGATAAAAGAATCATCGAATCCGCGTCATAGTATTCAGGTTCCCGACCCGATCCGATTTCGACTTCGGGTACCCAGAAAGTAATGAAGTTTATCATATACAAGATGAAACTGTCCCATACTTAAATGTTTCGTATTTAAAGGATGTACCAATTGCCGTTATCAATGTTTGTTCTTCACTATTGCATACGCAATACACATTAATTAAATTGCATTTTTTGAACTAGACATTTTTTTATACTTTTCACTCTATCATAAAGGAAGGCCTATTGACAGAAGATTTCTGTTTCAAATAAATCCGACCGTTCAATCGCGAGCGGTTGGTCGGCGTGGACGAAACACAAATGTGACACCGGCAGCGGACAAACCGCGCGGGCAAAACCGCACATGTGGAGCCGGTCTTATTATTGAACGTGTGCGGGATCAAAACTCCATTTGGCGACCAATGGTGTGAAGGTCGTCGATATCGTGAAAAGAGTAAAATATTAGGCTTGTCACCACTGTTGATCGTCGAATTGGTTGCAGAATCGGTCGCCAGATCGATTTTTGATCACTCGCGTGTAAAGACTCTCAGTAACTTTATTTGTACGGAAAGTTCACCACTTCTGTTTTTGTCTCTCGTTTCGATATCCTTAGTACCATATGAAAATCGTTATTTATTCAAATTTCCTACAACCTGTAATAAGGTTTAGAAACTTCTGCTATTGATTGTTCTTTGCGTTTACGTATTCAGTAGAGTTCCCATATCCTAATGATATATACCCATTCGATTGGCAAACAAGTTCTGAAAGAGGCGAAGCGAGCGTCAGCTAGATGAAGGATTCGACAAGGAAGAAGAAAGTTGGAAGCGGGTAGTTGTCGAGGATGAAGGAAAATTAACGGTGATAGGATCGGCTCGAAGGTTCTTTCTACCTACCCTCGTTGAACGCAAAAGTTTTGCGGCCCACGTGTCGCCAGGTTTGCACGCCCATCTAATACTCGGTGTCAAGTCGGGGAAAAAGAACAAAATGCATACGTCACGTGTGACTTCCGGTCGTGATCGCCGATTGCAGTGGCCGTAGATGATACGTTGCGAAGCTTCGTCCTCAAGTTAGTAAATGACTAACCGCGTGACCCCTGCTGAAAAAGGTGTCGCGGCCGGGGAAGCATCAATATTGCACCGACAACGGGACAAACTTTGTCTTCATATTCTGCAAATTGCGGGCATTTGACTTCCACGCAGTACGCAGGAACGCTCGAGGACAGATGATCCGTCACGCCGCTCGCCGCAGAGAAATTCGTTCGCGAAGAATGAATATCGTCGGCGAGGAAAAGTGGAAAACAGAGCTGGAAAAATAAGGATACTCCATCAGAGTCTGATACCCTGTTGAACTCTGCGGCAACATCGGTGGTCCGCCCGTGGCTTCGCCTAGAAATTCCTCGAGGCTTCTCCAGGCGGTAGATCGCTATCTCTGTCGAGATAATTACCAGATCTTGCGGTGGCGGAACAAGGACCCAGTCAAAGACAGAAGTTTTGGCGCGTGGGCCAGCAAGGCCCCTCCTAGACCCGGAACTGCGTGTAGGTCAAGTCGAGGGAGGGTAAAAAGGCGCCGCTCCAGTCGAAGCCACGCACCTGCGAGAGTTTCTTCGAGTTGGACGTAGGAGGCATAGGGTCTCATTTGGTATTCCACGGTAGTTCTGTCATTAACCGAAACGAGAGATGCTGAACGATTAGCGGGAAATGGCGAAACGATTCGCAGAAAGGAGATTCGCAATGGACGACGATCTACCATCGTAATGCTCAGCTTCTTCTGCCAGGTCAGCGCACGATTGCAATGTACTACTGAACGTGGGTTTCAAGAGAATCCTCTCCGGGCTACTTTCATCGAGGATCCCGATCACAGAGGCGGCGATCCGCAACGACCACTCGCAACAATTTATTTATTTATTTATTTATTTATAACGTCTTTATTGCCATTTTGTCTTCGGCAAAGGCGAGGTTCAGTCATGGACTGTTTTGCAACCTAACCCAGAAAGGAAAGGAAAGAACATCAATTGAAACTTAAAACTAAACTATAGAACTAAAACTGAAACTAAAATAACGAAATTGAGCATAGTACGATAATACACAAAGACACCGATAGAGAACTCAGGGCTGGACTAGAACAGAAGGAGAAAGGGAGCTTAGGCAAAATGAATCCGGATAAATTTGTTACAGGCAATTTTGAAGGAACTAGGTGTAAGAAGTGGTCGTATTTCTTGAAGAAGGGAGTTATAGTAGTAGGAAGAAATGTATGAGAAGGAAGCTCGAAAGCTGTTGGAACGATGAGGAGGGACAGAAAGTAGATCTTGTGAGCGAGTTGTATGTGCGTCAATTGAATGGAAAGAAAAGTTGGTGTGTAAGAGGTTAAACAGATAAGGTGGACTGTGTGTATGAAGGACTTTGTATGTAAGGCAACAGAGGTGTAGGATCCACCTTTGTTTTAGGGTTAGCCATTCAGATTTTTGGAACAAAGGAGTGATGTGGTCAAATTTACGAACACAAAATGAGAACCGAAGAAACGCATTTTGCACGTACTGCACGCGGAAAGAAAGACGAGTTGTAAGACGAGGATCATACACGACATCACAGTATTCAAAGAGGGATATGACAAAACGGAATCAGAATACGAAGACGAGAAAACGCTATACGACAGAGGTAGGAGATATGTGAATCGAAAGTCCAGTGAGAATCAAGGTGAAGACCGAGAATTTTTAGGGAGTCACTGGGATGAATTTGTACGGAGTCGATGGAAAGTGATATGGAAGAAATATTGCGGATAAGGGTGGGGGAACCAACAACAATAAACGAGGACTTAGTAGGATTTAAGGAGAGGCCGTGATTTCTCGACCAGCCCGAAACATACTCCAGGTCGGCTTCCAATAAAGCAATGGATGAAGCTACATGTATTACATCGGATTCCGTGAATAGCTGAAGATCACCAGCATACATATGCGCAGTGGAATTTTTAATGCCGCGTAACAATTTGCATGTTAATCCGGAGGTGCGCGTGGAGGAGACGCGAAAACGTTACCTGTCACCTACGAGGGAAGTTATAATAAAGCAGAGTGGAAAGTCGATGTTATCTTCGTGGTCTCGATGAAGACATTGTCGATGATCTCGATCGGCTATCGGTGGAGAGAGACAGCTTTATGCTTCGTCGACGGAATCCGGAGACCGTGGTCTGCTCGGCATTAACGCGCCAATTAAGCAATTACATCGTCGCAGATCGCCCCGTGACAAGGTTGTATTGGCCTCGAACCGCCACAGGTTGAAGACAAAGTAAGTCTGTCGGGGTTTCGTCTATTTTGAAAGGAACGCTGCGCCGCGCCGCGGTAGGACGTTTCTCGTTAAGGTCCAACGAGCAGCGAGAAGAAAAATCAGAAACGGTGTTCCTCTCGGAGCGAATCGCGGTTACCTCGGAACTAAAGGCTTAATTCCAGTAATCTTCGTGTCAGGCTGGCTTCTGATCCGGGCCGATGGCCAGACGGCAGCGCCGATGCTGGACGCGCTCGCGGAGCGTTCGGTGCTCGGCTAGCCAGTAGGTGCACACACCGAATAATAATACACGAGGCGAACGAGAAATAAGGGGCGAAGGAGCTCGTGTACCGATCGAGTAGGGCAAAAGGGGAGGGTGAAGGAGGAACGGGAGGAGGAAGGAGGGATTCGATAATTACTACCGGGAGTCGTGGAGGCGGCCATGGAATCCTCCTCCCGCAACGAGCGCAAACGCGCAATTATTCCCCATCGCCATCCGACCGGGATCTCTGATTCCGAGTTTCCTGCCCCGGTATAAACGTGCACGCGCGTACGAACCGCCGCGCCGCGCCGGCTCCCGGTATTTGATCTTACGTACCGCTCGTTTTCCGCCTCGACTCGCGAACGCGAACTCGATCAAGCGAGGATATGCCTCGCCGCGATTACCAGATGCCCCTTTTATAGATAACTGTAGTTTCCTATAGGACTTCCTCCTCCGACGGAGTGTCGATGATTTATTCTCCCACGACGGATCGAAATTCCATAGATCTCCTATCAGAATAAGGGACAAAAACACCTAAAAATATTCCTTTTATTCGGTTCACCGAAACGAGAACATCACCGCTTTCCTTTCACCACGCTCTCCAAACACTTCCACTTTTGAACATCCATGTATTTGCGGTTTCGCATGCGTGTTCGTCTCGATCGCCACGCTCTGACGCGCCGAATCGTTGCGGAATGGAGCGAACAGGGTCCCGGGAGATCGTCAACGGGGATCGAAACCGCAGAATCCGCCAGAGCGTCGAGCCGTTAAACGGGCCGAAGGAAATAGGATCAACAAAATGCGATCGTCGGAGAAAGTGCTCGGTGGCATTCCGGGCGACGGCGACGTTTACCCGGCGGCGCGGTGCGACTTTTCTTCGCGCGTATTTTCGGCGCCGCCATGCGTTCACCCCTCGAGCGCGTCTTTTATGTCGCTCCGGAGACCGACATCGGCGTCTTTGCTCCGCGTCATGGACGAGCGAGCGCGGTCGCGATGGGCGTGGTGGCCCTCAGTCAGAGAACCGTGACGCATCGAGCTGCACACGCTATTCACGCGCGAGCACGCACGCACGCGTGCATACGACCGCGGGGCTGACACGGGACCTCTCCAGCTGCGATCAGCGTGTCAGTCTGGATCGAAAACATTATAAAGGTGGAGAAGTTTGATCACCTTCCGCCGCGGAGTGTCTCGACGAAACGGATGGCCAATGGTTTGATCTTGGATCATTTTTATGGAACCTTGACAGAAGGGCTCACACTCTCATCGCATATAATACTCGAATCTTTATTTTTATTGGATCGATGCACATGGAATTGCCGCTTCAGATAAAAGAGTTTCCATAATTACCATAATTAATCTGCCAGAAGCCCCAGTACAAGATAATTCAGAGTTGATGACTTGAAACAATTTACAAAGTGTTCGTTTAACGAACTTGTCTATGCGTTCATCGATTCGGTAAGTTTAGTATCTTGTACACCGTTGGTAACGCGTTCGAATCTGCTTGCTGCTTCCTCTATACAAGTCTATAGCTCTATCGAACGCTCCTTCCGTTAGAGTTCGCTCGATTGTTCCAACCTAGATGGGAATCTCTTCCCTAGAATGTTGCAGTCGATTTGCATAATTAGCGGTGGCTACAAAAACGCAGAAAGTCTCTCGACGCGTACACGCGAAATTAGACACGGACAAGTAAGGGTGGCTTCGTGGTGGGGCGACGATACGGCTCGCATTCATGGCCACAGCTCGATGGCTGTCGATTCACGCCGAGCCTTGGCAACTTCTCACAAAAATCGCCGCGAGGTGATGATGCGTGACGAAGTTAATAAATTCAGACAGTTACCGATGCAAAAAGCGTCATTACCGATCGCTCGTAAATCCGCTAATGCCTTCGAGATAGAAACCGGGAGATTTACGAGAACTTCGCAGCGCGGAACGCGGGTCTCTTCGCGGGTTCTCCGCGGCTCGGTGGTGCGTCCCCTCCCGGCGCTTTATATCGGCAGGACGATCGCCTTTGGATATGTTCTCGGTAATTGTCCCACTGACACGAAGAGCGATTCGTGCTGATGTAACGGTATAGAGTGCATAGTGTCGATTCGTTCGTTCCGTGACGTAAGCTCGTTAGCAAGTCCCTAACGTGCATGCCCCACTGGTGGCAGAATAATTATGGAAAATTATCGTCCCACGCTGGACTGGAGATGCTCGTGGGGGCATGAAGAAAAAACCGACCGGGCTATCGTAAATCACGTGAACCACCGCATCAAAGGAATACCATGGCCCTCGTCCAATCACCTCCAGTGCTCTCTTTGCTCCCCGATCTTGGGGATCCGACATATTTAAATCTGCCTCGACGTTCCGCTTCGAGGAGGGAAAACATCGAGTCGTTTCTCGAACCTCTGAAACTGTCGATCGCGATTCGATGGCCTCTTTTGGATATGTAAAGGTTCATACTCCTAACTGTGCATATCATCGTCCGGAGTTCCACTAAGGTTCCCATCTTGGCCCCTTACTATTTAATTTATTCAGTAACGACATCGCTTCAGCAGTATTTGATTCTGGATTCACTCACTGCAAAGTATTTTTGTATGCGTATGATTTTAAAATTTGTCATACTATTGGTTCTTTAAATCTACTATCGGTGCTTTGAATCAACAACAGGATCTCACAAGCCTCTGCAATTGGTACAAGAATAACCACATGACGCTAAATATTGGTAAATGTAACGTCATGCGTTTTTGTCGGAAGAAGACACTCACTCACCTCTATACTATTAATGGTACCATGTTAAACAATCTTGAAAAAGTATAACATTTTGGTGTATTATTCACTCCTTCTTTGCTCTTCGTAGACACCGTCGTGATAACCACATGAAATAAGTGAATTGCAGAGCACTTGAGGTATAATGAGGTATACCTCAGATTTCAAACGTCCAGTAACTTTTAAAACACATTACTCTGCTCTTATACTACTATATCTAGATTAATGTTTGTCGATCCGGAATCCCCAGCAACGAGTTTATGTATATCTATGATCTCGAAAAGAACCAACACAAATTTCTAACATTCGCATCTTATAGATTAGGGAAACCCATGAACAGAAATAGTAGAGTCACATGTACGACTCCCCTATGTCGCTTCTGAAGCTACTTACCTTAAACCAGCGCAGATTTCGAATCAACTTGTGTATAAAACCTTAAATAGTAATACTGATTGCCCTGACTTATTGGAACTGTTCAAGTTTAATGCTCCACCGAGGACATACATAAAATTAATTTTGGGCATAATCAATGTATTAACCGAGTACGTAAACTGGCAAACATCTGTAATAGATCTCTGGACTTCTTCTTTGGTGCATTTTTTTCCTTCAAACCTAAAAGGCATCATAGCAACGAACAACCACAGTCAGTAACATATGTATAGCCTTTCCCATTGTTTTGTATTTTTTATGCACATATTTTTTTTCTTTATCATTATTATCTTATAAACTTATGATGATTTATTTTCATAATTATACAGTATCATTAGGCATTTGCCTGTTTGGAACTAATAAACTAATAAACTCATAATAATAACAATTGTAATGCAGCCAAATGTCAACTTACAGAAAGACACATACCATATTACAAATATATTTCCCAAAATATATATAAAATAATTTATCTCTATTGGGGTAGAACAATTCACACAGGCAAAATAGTTATAAGCAATAGATCAGATAATACACTGATAAACAAACAAGAAATGGAGACCTATCTAATCGACATCGCAATACCGAATGATACAAATATCATACAAGGAGAATAAGAAAAAAAGTACAAAATACATGCACACCTCTAGCAATCGAAGTCTGAAAACAAGATACAGTAAAAGTAATACTTATTATAATAACATATCAAGTAAATACAGGCATCACACCACCATACATTCACAAAAAACGTACAAAGGCTTGAACTATCAGTACAGATCGTCAGACACATATAGAAAACAGTAACAAACACAACAAGAACAGTCAGAAAATTTTTACATCAAACATCAACACTGATATGAACCTAGCAAAACTGTTTTAACATGTATCAAGTTAACCTCTTGTGTGAATAATAAAAATAATAATAGTCGCTGATCGATTTTGAAGTATTTAGTATTTACGGAAGAGAATCGTGATCGTCCCCTCCAAGTTAAAACTCTTTTGTTCCCTAAACGCATCTCCAGGATCCCCGACCTTTGAAAGGGTGTCCGACCCCCGCGGAGTGCAACGACGCACCACTCCCCGGGTTCAGCGGGTTCCGTGTCAGTCGTAAGTAATGACAATGCGATGACTGGCCGAGCACTAAACACCTGCATTCACCACCTTATCTCGCGGATCCCGCTGTTAGGACAGGTTTTCGCTATCGTTAGCCGTCCCCGACGATAGACGATGCCCCGTCCCCGAGACACATCGACGCTTTGGGTGGTCCTCAACGGGGGAACGCGATTTTGACGCGTCTCACGCGCGGTCCTCTCCATCGGTAACGTTAAACGACGTGCCACTCGATCGATCTACGACTCATGCCGCGTCAAACCGATCCGAAATTCGAAGCCCGATTTCGCTCCTTCCTCCTCGCCATCGCGTCGACCCCTCGAGTTCGAGGGGCGCGGGGCTCGTTTAGAGGAAAGCTCGACTTTCGAGTCGATTCGTCGTTATCCAAACCGAGGGGTGGCGAAGTCGAGGGGCTGCTCGAAGTTCCTCGGCGTTTAAGGCACCCTGCCAGAACTTCGGAGAACGTCGAGAGGCCGCTGTTCCGCTTTAATAGCGACACGTTTTCGCGAGGACGGAAGTAATTAACGGTGTTCGCTCCTCCTGGAGGTCGCAGCGTCCCCTGTCTCCGGATTCACGATCGATATCTCGGCGACGATTCTGAAATTCCGGCCCTCGTTCCTCCTACACCCTCACGGCGCGGCGGCACGCACACCGCGATCTTATTGATCTGACATTCACGTCAGTGTTAATTATGCTGAGCGTCAGTCGGTTGACCGTGTTAGAAGTCAGGGGTACTTTTTGAGTGAACTCTATTTACCGGATTTTATTTTTACGCGATGACAGCGTGTCTGATGTACACTTAATAGCACATTAGCTGAGACAAGGTGTATATGCAAGCCTATCCAATCAGTATAGCCTTTTCGCAATTAAGTTTTCCATGGCTCTAAAACTTCTGTTCGCGAGCTCAGTATATGTAACTATGCCATACTCCAGAGTAGAGCTACTCATCGAAGTACTCAGCAGATTGGCTTTTCCCAGTTGTATTATGCACTCAAATAGAACTAGCTCAACAGCGAAACTATAAAATGACAGCTTTATTTTTAAGGCTTGTCTCTAATATTAGCATCAAAGGTCGATGCCACTTTGCAATCGTCGGTTATCGTCCCCGTAATGAATTCCCTCCAACCAACTAGGTGTCATGACTTCCTGTCCACGATAATCGAAGTATTTGATAAACCCTGCGTGTGACCATTCATCATCGTTCGAAGCTCCCGCTCGGTCGAGGCCGAGCCTCTTAGATTCGGATAAGCGTCCCTCGGAACGGGCCGAAGGAAATCCAGGAATCGCAGGTGCAGCCCTATTCGGGAAGCGAGCGGAGAGCCGCGTAGCCGCGGGGACGACGACCATCGGGTGTTGGCTCGCTTCGGCCGGCTCGTTGAATATTTATCGGCGTTCGTCTTGTTTGTAGCTCGTTGTGGCTCGGTTGAATTTAAATATCGCGGCTTTCGCGCCCCGCGCGTGCCTCCTTCCTCGCCTCCATTTTTTCCCCGGCTTCGCGCACAGGCGAACTCGCATTATTTATAGGCGCGGCGTGCGTGCTCCTCTCGTCGCCCTTCCTTCGATAAAAGAAAAATCGCGAAAACATCGCGTCGGAATAACAGGCCACGCTCGCGCGCGCGCGCCGCTATGTTTAGAAAATCGCCCCGTGGACAGCGTTTCGCGCGGTACATACGCGTGATATATCCGCGCCGTTTATACCTATCTGCCTCGCCACGTGCTATTGTCATCGACGACAGAATCGTTCTCGTGTCATCGTGAGTGATATGCATTTTTCATCGCGTGACTGCTGTACCGCTTTCTGTTGCTCTTCTACTCGCCGCATCTCCGGCATGCCGCCGGTGGAAATGTAGTCAGTCATTTGGGATACGCTCGATACTCTCCAGAGATATTCAAGGAAATTTTCGTAGGGAAATTCACTTCTGTAAGTTGAGTTCTTTACATTTTTTCCGTGGTACAAGTGACTAAGAATATTAGTGGCAAGATATTTTTTAGCCGGTAGCTTAATAAGTAGTATTAATAATGCGTTGTTTGTTGGACCACGCGTATAGTATATTATTGATTAATACTATTTAGAGTATGTAATTATGTAATAACTTCAGTAGTCCGAGTACAGCTAAACCGTGATTTTCCAACTCTTAACTGTTTTAATTATCTTTCTTATCCGGAGTTTTATTTTTTAATGCGACAGTAAGGGGCTACAGTGGAACTTTGAACAAAACTTGAAGTACGATTGAACTAATGGTTTGTTAATTACTAGGGATGTGCGGGTACCCGAAATTACGGGATCAGGTCGGGTCGGGAATTTTTTTCGAGTTCGGGTCGGGATCCCGAAAGTTTTTCGACACATAAATATATTCGGGTACCTGACATTTCGGGATCCGATTTTCGATTCGGGACCAGATTTTCGATACACGCCATATTACATAATTTTCTTCTCAGTTACAAATTCTTTCATCTGATTTCATAGAAAAATTACATTTTTACAGTTTAAGTAGAAAACCAGAATGAAAAATCATGTACTGAATTAACTACCAAGTCCCGATTTAAAAATCGTGTCCCGAATCGAAAGTCGGTTCCCGAATTGAAAATCGGGTCCCGAAATTACGGGTACCCGAATATATTTATGTGTCGACAAACTTTCGGGATCCCGACCCGACCCGAGGCTCGGGTACCCGTATTTTCGGGTACCCGTACACCCCTACTAATTACCAGTTCTTCATATCTGCGAACTATCTATGGTGTTAAAAATGTATCTTTTACCTTTCATAGCCTTTAAACCTGCTAGTAGTATCACAACATAAAATCCTACCTGTATTCTAGACTTCTATTCCTAATTAATTTATGTTACCCTCGCTGCTTTTATTCCTCACGGCTGTAGTACCTGTCGCGAAAAGAGGGAGATTCTCGATTCGCGGGAACGTGTTCCATCCAACTTTTCGGGCAATGGGTAATGGGCTCTGAAGGGTCGTGAAAATCATTTACCGGTGAAAACCCTTCAACGACCCTCCATCTTGAACTCTCTCGAGTAGACAGACACTCGTCTGGAAGTGTTGCTCTTTAAAACGTAGAGGGTAGTTCACCCTTTTCCGTTGAATCATTCAAGACAAACCTCCTGCTTCAGAGTTTAGACTCACATTTTGATTCCCGCGTTTAATATAAAATTCAACTACACAACTTCATTCATTATTCAAACACGATCCCCACGTGTTCTACAATTCCACGCAAACCTTAGAAAATCTCCCAACTCCGACTAATATCTCATCTGCAAATTCTCCTCGAAACTTCAAAAATTCACCTTTCCAGCTACCATACCGCCAGTCTCTTTAGCTTCCCAAAGATGTACAGCAATTGCTTCGAAATCCCATAGAGTCGACGATTCGGTTCATTCCCGGAGGGCCATGGAATCGCAGCGGCACGGCGGCCAAAAATTTCCCCGCGTAGGACCAGTTTTGGCGCAGCTCCTGCTTCCACCCTCTCGCGCGGGGGTAACGAGAGGAGACGGTGGAGCTGGAGAAGAGGGCATCGTGAACCGAGGCGAAGGCAAGGGTACACGCAACGGAGTTTCTTCTGCCGCGGGAAGGCGTGGTCGGGAGACGCGCGACGTCCATTTGTCTCGTGCGCCTCCCGCACCAGGAACGCCCTCGCATCCCACGGGCATCGATCACGTCTTCCTCTTACTAGCCGCGTCGTACCGCGCCTGTGTACACTTTACGCGCACCTACCCTCGGCGTGTGTACGTGCACGTACGCGTACACGCGCGCCCCGCGTCCTCTGGCCCCGCTTCGTCCCCGGAGCCCGAACCACCGATACATTCCGCCCTTCCATTCCGCTCGTCCCTCGACGAGCTTTCGGCTACACTTTGCTCGGGGATCGGGCTTCGAAAAATACCGCCGCAGAGCTCTACTCGAACCTTTAGCGGCTTGATTTGTCGGCGAAATGTTCGCGCTTTTCGCGAAATCCGCAGCCGATTCCAGAGGGACGTTGATGAAGGAAGGTGATCTTTTGCTGGGAGCGGCGATCGCAATCGAGTTTGATAATTTAATGCGGAGATGCAGTTAGTAACGTAGAGTACAAGGAAATCGAAGCGCATTAACGAGTCGTGGTTCAGTGACTTCGATACGCTCCGTTCACGATGTACCGAAAGATATTCCACGCTACGTCAACAAACACATCGTTAGACTAATCGATAGAATCAGTTCAATGAAATCTACGATTAATTCTCCGCGTATCTAATTATGTGTCGCTGCTTACACCGGTAATGGATTTATAACAGCAGCGTGTCATGCGTTTAGATAATGCGTATATTGTATGTTATTTCAATTTTACTGCGTTTAGACATTCTATCGCTAATTATTACTTCTGAAAAAGGTGCTTATAATCGCTCCTTTTTCCTGTTTCAGCCGGTAAGTGGAATTATCGCATCGTCTGGTATTGCCCGACCACCGAGGCTCGAAGCGTTAGGAGTCCGATGATGCACTGGTATTGGTATGCCTTTTAAGGTATCTATTCTATGTCATGCATCATTGATCGCGAGTCGTACATTTTTCAATTGATCGACTGATCAATTATTAAGTAACTAAAAAAAGAAATGCCCCAGATAGCATGCAAGTTGAAACCTGTATTCTCATTTATCAGGATTAATGATATCTCCATAAAATGCCTCTCGAACGAAATTTCTATTGTGTTTAAATTAATCTTACATTTATTACCGAGTACTTTTATGCTCTATAATCTCGTGTCATATTTTATCATGATCTTATACGTATGTAACTTCATTCGTAGTGTACACCTTTTAGTAGTTCTCTCGTACAAAAAGGACCAAGAGTCTTTATTTGCATTTTCACCGAACTTCAAGAATTATATGCTTCGATATAGACTCGAGATTAAATTAGATTCAAATTAATTTAGCCCACACGCTATTTACTGTCCTGTAATATCGTAAACCCGTCGAGCGTCGCCCCTCGCAATTATTTTTTCGTCACACCAATTAGCCAATTCGGTCGTCGTTCATCACATCTCTGACTGACGATGCCGTTCGGCATTCAACTATGCAAAACGGCGCTACATATTTATTCGTACGCTCAAGCTCTCGTGAATATTCATGCCCATACGAATGATATAGCACGGTTCGTCGAATAAGCGCGGCAAACTCTTGCGAATTTTCGTTATCGCAGAAACGTACCGCTTCCAGGAAGTCCGTAGCGTTCCTCCCGGAATAAGCTCCGAACAATTCATCTCAACTGTCGCAGAAGAGAACAACTAGGTACTATTCCACCAAACCGAATCCGCGTTCAGAGTAGAAAACTTTTATTCCATTCTCGATCGTAATGCGAAAGTTATCCTCGAATCTTTCGACTCAACGTCCGTTCCGATTTCCCCGCGCGCATAAAATATTCAGCCGCATATTTTATGCGCATTTGTGAGCGTTGATCCAAGGAATGGTACCAAAGAATGCGCTGGAAAATTGTCCCGCACGCAACATTTCGCGGAAATACTTACGACATAATTACGGCCGCGAGCGACGCAGGATGTCGCAGTTTGCGATCGCGTGCGAAACGGGCGCGCGCCCGCTCGGCATTCCGCTTCGGATTCATGGCGTGCCAACGTGCCCCGCGGTGCCGTGTTCGCCCCCGAAAAATATTCGTGAAACGCCGATCGTGAACGGCGACCTCGACTTCACGGGTCGATTCGCGAACGACTTTTGATCGACCGAAACCCGGCAATTAAAGATCGCCGCGCGGTCACGCATCCTACGCGCACGAAATTTATGCGTCGGCATTTTTCTCCCTTTTCCTCGTCGCGCACGCCGCGGGTCCGCGCCGGCAAAGCGTGGACGGAGCGGCGGCGCGTCTCGTTCGTTGCATATGCATGCACCGATTGATATGAATGCATCGCTGCATACTAAACGACCGGGACGCTATCTGATCCCGTTTTCCTTTCGGCTGCGAAAGGTCTTCGCGACGGTCGGGGTCTTCCGCGACAATCGTTAATTAGCCCGCTTTGTTAACACCCCCTCGTGTAATCGAGACGTAGACGAGAGATAGCCGATTCTCCAAGAGAATATTTATAACTCAATCTCACTGCTGTTATTCACGAGAAGAGAGCCGAACGCGTGTCTTAATCTACTTAATTTTTTGACTCTAAGTAGTGCGTGTCAATAATTATGTCTCCATATAATTTTATTGTCAATGCAATTGTAGACTTAATATTTAGATTATTTCATCTACGCGAAGAATATGATTCGTTAATACACTAAAAATTTGACGTATCGAGGTTTCACCTGGTTCCAATTTTGAAGTGTCGTTGCCGTCAGTCGGGACGCGAGTAGATCAAAGTGGAAATAGAGCCGAGAGGGCGGCCATTATGAATATATTGGCCGGTCGAGCGAACCCGCCGATTTTATCTGCGGAATTTCGAAGTCCGTCCCGAGCTCTGCGTGGGAGGATAATGTTTCCCCTTCTCACGCCTTTCGCTTTTTACCTCCTCCGTGGTCGCGTCGTCTCGTTCCTTTTTCAGCTTCTTTCCGTTCTTCGTCCCTTCGCGCTATCTCTTCGGTTCTGAACCGATCTTGCATGTACCAGTGACGTCAGGATGCGCCTCTCTCGCCATTCTCTTTTCTCGCTGTCTGCCAGCGACGACCTCCGGGCAGGTTCGCTTAAACGACGCTATTAACGGCACAGTGTCTTATCTCAGCAGTGGAACGTTCAAACATCCTTGTTTCGATAGAGTTTAGGTCATAGAGTTTTACGGGGAGCGGGTATACCGAACAAGATAGTTGATTGAGGATATTGAAGTAACGTTGTTTGCTATTAACCTACTTTAACGGTAATTTAAACGACGGTGAATGATATACAAGTCCGTAACAAGATACCGAAAACTCGGATATAAAATTTCTGAATAATCAATGAGGAAGTCGTTGAGTTTTTCTAGACAGTATCAGTCGAATATCTTCGGTAAGAAGTTCAGAATGAAACAGAAAGCCACAAACGGCAGCTGTAGCAACCCGCAGCGTTTGTAAGGGTGAAGCGAGATCGGGCGAAACATCTGCCTCCCACCATGGTTGTCCGGCGTCCTTATCAGGTGACCATCGGCGATAACGACACGGCCCATGCCCGTTGCAGCCAACAGCAGTCGCTAACAGCCTCGTGGCTCGTGTAATTCACCAGCTAGACGACTCAAGAGCTTCTTTTTGCTCGTGCATCGCGATATTACATCCCGTACGGAGTTATATCCCTTGCACGCGTAGTCCGCGCATCAGCCAGGCTCGGCACGTTCTCCCTCTCGCGGCTCTATCGCGTCTAATTATCGAGAAAATTGCTCGATATCACTCGAAGCAGGCCCTTCCTACGGTTATGATAGCCCATGACCACTTTTCGTCGATCTCCCATTACATCTCTATCCGCCAGGCTTCTTGCTTTTTTTCGCGGCGTTTCGTCGACGCTTCGCTGTTCCACATTATCTCGCTCCTTCCGAGAGTCGGAGAGACGTTCTCATGCTACGGAGCAACGATCCTCACACAATGACACGACGCGTGATTGATAACGCGTGTCCGTGTGATCGAGTCAATTGAGACGCGAAAACGGCCGCTTTATCCAAGGAACATCTCGCGGAGTTATAGAAGCTATGGTCGAGTTAATGGGCAGGCATATCTATCTAGCGGATCGACGCCTAATTGGGTCGAGTATCCCGTGGGTATACAACCGGCGTGTACTTTGCCGTATCGGTTCTAATTATCGTGGAAATTGAACGGTATCATTGACACACGGGCGCGCGATGCGCACGGCATGATATTCCGACGGTTACCGAGGGTAATTGCGGTTTTCCACGGTAGGTGTTGAGTCGATCCTCAGCACCGACGACGGCTCAAAGAAAAGTAACTTGTTACCGGGCTAATTATGAGCTGGGCATTAAGATACATGATGGCCCTCGACGTATCTTGACGCGGATCTTTTCGTCGACACGCACTTCGATACACGCCAAACACGAACGGAGAGGCAAACAGTCATTTTTACGTTTTATTCGAGCATTAATAATGCATGGCTCTGCTCCTCGCGTTTAAGCATTAGATTAAACTCTGTATACTTTTGTTTGCAAACCTCAATTTGTTACGTGCATTGTTTCACTGATTTCCGTGCAAACTTTACCCGTTAACCTTTTCGCTGCTGAAGGCTGCTTTACACACTTTGAAGTTTTCATTACTGAAACGCTGCTAACGCTTTTATGGTTTCACTGGGACATTAAATTTTCATATTTTATATTCAATTTAAAATATGAAATAATCTTTTATGATACGATGCACAACAGCAATAAATTTTGCATGCTTCGTTGCAGCAAAAGTGTTAATTAAAAAATAATATTACCGGACATCAAGTAGATTTACTCCCATTTTGGAGGCAACTTTTTTTTTCGCGTTTTAAACTGCGTCGGTCGCAAAATCGTTGATAGTTCGGGACCGAAGTTACAGACGCGCGCACGCGTTCGAACGTCGAAAGAGTCCGACGTATAATTTCGTGGGCCGTTCGAAACGTCGAAACGCGGGCTACACCAGGGAGATATATGACTGAGCACCCTCGTCACTTAAAAATCTTGCGCTAGACTCTCCGGAGGGGAAGAGTTTTCGAGCGTCGGGGGCCAGGACGATCTCGCGTGCACCATAATAGGCAACTTCGATGAGGTGTTATTAAACCGTCTTTTAATTGTCCTTCCCCCCCTCAAATCTGCACGTGGGAACGGTTTGGAAGCGGACCACGGAACGTTTCTGGGGCTCGAGCGGTCATCTTTCGATGCGTCTTTTGAGCGACAGACGAATCGTTCTCCCTCGAAACGTTCCCGATGTCTATTAATCTTGGATACGGCGGGGCTTGCACGGCGGAAGACGTTAGAGCCGACGCGTCGAGCGTGTATCTCGCGAAAAATCGACGAATCTCGGCGCGGTGGGCATGGGGTCGATACCGAGGTGGGGAGGGAGGAAGGAGAGAAAAGGCAGCGAGGAATCGAGCGGAGAATGAATGGACTCGGTAACGTTATACGTGGACCGGTAATTATGACTCCTCTAATCACCGACAATTACCGCAGTTACCGGCCTCGCGGCGTTATCTCGACCGGTCCATCTCCGGCTTCGCGGCGAGTGAAGGACGAGAAACGGAGGAACGAGAGAAAATCGACCGCAGAACGCGGGGCACGGTCCCACAGCCGACAGAATCTATCAGAGAGCAAAGAAAATGCTCGAAAAACGCGGCAGTTATGCCGTTGCAATTGCCTGACGACTAATAACGATTACTGGTCAACGATCGACTGCGAGGCATTCGTCATTGCCGGGCTCGGTGCAATCTGCGCGTTTTAACGTCCACGGTGAAGCGGAAAAATTGACGTTTCAATTAGACGCCGTTGTTAGTAGATTTTACGTTCGTGATACGAAGTTCCCTTATTTCTTGGAACGTTCTTCGCCCCGGCGACCGAGAGAATAGGCTGCCGGCCTTATCGAGCCGTCCTTTGAAAAAGGAAGCGCCGGAGGAACTGAAAAAGGCGAGAGGAAAACGACTACCTTTTCTCATTACCGCTGACGGTAATTAGTCAGTGGATCGAGGGGAAATAGGCGGCTGTCGCGACGCAAGGCCTCGTTACGCGGCAATAATGGGAAGAATTCGATCAAGTTTTTGCTCATTTTCCTCCAATCGTTAAAGCGCTGCCTCAATCTTCCTTTCGAGAGTGATTTGTCTGCCGAACAGCCACTCTCTCCTCATGTTAATTAAAAAGCATTTCGCTGTGTTTGCCGCCATTCATTAGCCACCGATTCACGCTCATGTATCACTCGCTCTACGAATCCTGCGGTTACCGGACTCCGAGCGAAAACGTTCGACAATCGTCCTTCGATGAACTGATTTTCACGATGAACGATTACGCCCTTGTCCCTAGAAACGCTTCTGCTGGAAATAACGCGATTGAATTCGTGCACGATAGCTCGGGGGCTTTACCCACGATCACGTTCCGGCTATCTGTGATCCCGTAACGCGATCGTTCCCATAGAAAAATGCTCGCTGAGCTGGAAGCGATTCTGTCACCGAGCGTTTCTTGCCGACACCCTACTACAGTCCCGCCGAAATCAATTCGAGTCTCGAGGCTGCTTCTCATGTCCTGAATCTTTTTATTCTAATGATCCACTCAATTTTATTTTATATCACAAAGGATGACGTAAGTATCAACATTTACAAAAACGGATAAAGTCCTTCAGGAGTTCCAATTAGAGAAAGCCGAAGCACAATTAGACATTCTCTGAAATTGGAACATGTATATTTTTTGTATACAGTGAAAAACTAACTTTTATTTTATATGTAGGTAAATTTTAGATATATTTCTTTTTATTAAGGAACATTTCTGAGAGTTTTGTTTTAAAAGATTCTTTTTATTAATTTTGTATTGTATTTTGGTCATTTGTGCTTCGGTACGGGGTAGTTTCAGGTAGCACTGGTGCATAATTGTCATGAATATAAAATGCTATAGAAAGTACATGCAAAATATTGATTTATTTTCTAGAAACACTGCATTATAATCCAAAGAGTAGATACAACATGAGGCGACAGTCAGAGGAAGAAATCATTTTTAGAAAGAGATAAAATGACACAACGAATTTAAATGTCTCTTTGGTTTTTATTGACGATTTTATAAAGAAACGAAATAATACAACCAATTTAATGTTTTTCGAATCGATCGAAATGACATTCCTTTAAAATGGACGCTGGCGAAAATAAATAATCGATGAATGAGAAGCGGCCTGCAAATGTGACAGCGCAAAATCGAATGGTAATTTCTATAAAAAAACTTATTTTGAAGTGTCGCATCTTGTTATACCTCACATCTACTCTTTATCATAAACAAGATAGAAAGACAAACATACAGAAACAAAAAAGAGTATATCTACGTTGCGTTATTCAACCTGATACCCATCAAAGTGCAAATTAAATTTAATACCAGTTTTCAGGCTTCATGTTTTACTTACTTGGGTACTCTGTTAGCGTGGCAACTATACTAAACGTATTATGATGAAAATATGGTCTTCTAAGGATAAATTAAACTAAATTCTTCTGTTTTTCTTATCAATTTTGCCTCTTAAATCTTGAGCATTTTCTAGACTTAGAATTTGTAAGTAATATCTTATGCTTTTATAATTGAAATTAGCAAAAAATCCCCAACATATATTTTTTCGTCATCAAGAAATAATAATACATTATCTTCATCAGTTTCTTATATTCTGAGATCAGAATTCGAAAAATATGTAAAGGCCTTTTTTTTTTTTTGTTTTGAGATGCAATAATATTAGAGTCTTCTGTATCAGAACACACAACATCTTGTCTTTTTTCTTTCATGATTGAAAAAGTTTCTCTATAAAAAATGTCAACATAATAATATCAGAAATACAATAAACAAGAATGGATACCAAGGTCACAATTGGACAATCGAAATCTGCACCCAAACAAACTGTTCAAATGCTCCTCTCGTGTAAAACTTATTCACTTCTGGTCAATACGACGTGCATACATACATGCTGCAGATATTGAGAAGTATGAAACGGTGTAAGTTGCTAAAGTAATTATTTGACTGCGGATTTTTATACATTTATGAAAATTCTACGACGCTTTCACAGATGCTAAAATATACAGAATATCAAAAATAAACTCCAAATTATAGTATTTAGAGAAGTAGACACATTGCTTTTCAAATTCCAATATTTTATTTGCGTTGTAAAAATTTTATTTTGCATAAAAATCCGCAGTATAATAATTATATTCTTAAAGTATAATTCATGAAAATATCTTTCATCTACTTTGTTCGCGTTCTAACTTTCAATCATTTCAATTAAGCTTACCTTGTTTACCAAAATTATCAATTACTTCATTTTTTTCTTAACTTGTAAACTCATCGCAGCATTCAATCAACATTCATTTCTAACTGTTTCCAGGAATTTATGGCTAACATTACAACCACAGAAAACATATTTAAAAATGTGAATTTAAACTCTCCAAATGCACCCCATGTCCAAATGTCTCGCGGTCACCTCTATCAATCCCATCTCCACAAGTAAAGATTGAAAGTTAGCCAGTTGGCGAGTGGCCGTCGAAAATATTTACAAACAAGATCGTTTGGGGGAAAGAACAAGGAGTCCCCGCTCGCGGGGAGGATTCGACGGCAGGTTAATTAGACGCGCTGTCAAAATTGTTATATTTTCGCCAGTCACTGTGCCTCGCGCAGCAGCGTTACATCGCTCAAGAGGAGATATCAGATCGCCACGGTCCGATGTCGGCTATGTAATTCGCTCGGGCGTGCAGGCCCGTCTGGTTTCGAGCAGGACGAGGGCGCGAAAGGGGAGTGGGTGTGGGGAGGACACGGGGATATTCAAATGCCGCCACTCTTGTATGGAAATACGCGAGATGTAAAGATGACGGTGAGATACGCGAGCCCCGTCGCGGAGATATTACCAGCTGCTAACGCGTCGACTAAATCACCGACCATAATACGATACACGCCGCGCCGCGCCGGAGTTCGCCGCTCTCCAGACGCCGACCACTTAACCTCGCCTTGGATTAATTTCTGTAATAGTCCAACTTACCTAACGAAACTCCCTGCGGTCTCATTAGTGCCTCCCGGGGCAATTTCCGCGAGTCTTCATCGTTTAATCGCGGTTTCCGTAATTTTCAAGCCGCACGTATGTATAGCGCGAAAAACAGAGTGGTCGGCCAGCAAGCAGAAATTGCTGATTCTTTTTGGAAGAAATGGACCCGGTTTCGCGATTCTTTCCCCTATCAAAGTGGTTAGAGGGTTTTGCCTAACGAGCCCGCACTGATTATAAAACCATCCCACAATATGGCTCTGATGAAGTCGCTCGTGCGAGCCCGTTCCACGAACGCCCTTCCTTCTATTCACCACGCGGGTTATTTCTGTTGGCTCCCTTTTCCTTGCCGTCGTCGTCGACCAGCCAAAGCCCCGACGATGCCGCGCTCGCGTATATAGATGTCGCCGCTGATGACAGAGCGAGGGCAATAATTATTAGCAGTGCGCGAATCACGATTACAGGGCAGCGAGGCGGTCGATCTCGCGAAAGAGACTGCGACGGGGTCCAGCGACATCCGAGCGAGCGTTCGAGCGGATATCGGGCAGAATCCACCTACGTACACACGTATCGGGGGAAACTGCGCGAACGCGCCCACGTATACCGTCATTTGCGCGGTCGATATCGATGTTTATGTATCGATATATCTTGGCCCCGTCTCGTCGGAGCCGATCCCCCTAGAGCGCCTCTTCCTGGCGTCGCTCTTTCTTTCGGTTCTCCTTCTCTGTCGCCATAAATTTACCAGTACGTAGAAAATCGAGAGGTGGACTCCCTCTTCGAGGCTATTTTTTTTCCCCGTTCGAACAAATGGCTGCGATCTGCGCGTCGAATCGCGTTCATCGTCGCTGGTTCTTGAGTATCGCGGTGGATCTCTCGTGTCGCGCGATTCGCTGGCCACGCGATTCGCGTATCAGAGATCTTCGCTCGCGATGTTTGTACAGAGGTTGTACTGTTTGGTATCACGTTGGAAGATATCGAATGTACACATCAAACACGACAGAATGGAAAACATTCCGATCTATAGTCAACTTCGCCGATTAGACATGGTGTATCAATGACTTCGTCCAATTAATATTCTCGCTCCAACTGGTGATACGCTCGCGATAGTAATGCAGCTCGCTTTCGACGCGTACGAACAATCGTCAAAGCCTCGTAATGCTGGTATATTATTGATACATGCATATTGCATTAGTACTAATGATAATGGTCGTGCGATTTGCTTGAAATCTTTGAAAGCGCCGCGGAACTCGAGCCCTAAACACCGCCCGCGCTCCTGTATCTAACACGATAATTATCACGAACGCGCGCTACCGCTGCGATCGACAGAATAATCAACAGAGGTGTGCGGGATAAAATTCTGTAATGAGAGTAAAATATCAATATTAATCGCGAGGCAGCCCAGCCACGGGATTTCCCACAATGTCGGTACACGATCAAGATACGTCGATAATCAACTTCTACGCTTTATTCCATTGTACGTAATTACTCGCTGTTATTCACCGACCATAAAGCCTCGATCACGTGATCGCCGTGCGGACATCCGTTGAATATTTTTTCCTTTCTTTCTCCTTTTACCTTCCTCCTCGACTCTTACCCGTTCCTTTCTTCTCTGGGAGACCGAGAGATCATGCAGCGTCTCCTTTCGTACCAGGAAGACGGGCCAGCGTGTACGCGCAAGGTGTTGCGAGAGATCAACGATCTCCCGCACACCTTTCCCCATTGTCTTCGCCTGGATCTTTAACCCCGGCAACATCCAGACGATTTTTGCGACGAACGAGACGCGAAATTCGCGACACGCTTGTCTTGGAGTCTCGCGAACGGAGGGAACAATAATATGTAAGTAAAAAAACATTGTCTAAGAGGTTCGATAGTTTCGTTTAGGTATTTTCGCGTACGTGATGGCCAAATCGAGAAACGAATTCTCTGGAAGGAAAGAGGATGTTGCGCAGGGAGCACCGATTTACGAGCCCGCACATCCGCTCGCCGCGAGCATTATTGAGATTAACAGGCCGGTCTCTTTCCGTGAAAATACTTCCCCGTTCGACGATCAAGGAAGTCGACTGATCCGGTCGGGAAAAATCGCCGGAAAGTGTGCGCGTTGTTGCGTTTTAAAGTATCGTTCAGATCGCTTATCGTAGACCACCCAGAGCGTCTATAGCGGATCAAATGAACATCAATAAATTATAATAAATTAAAGTAAATGGGAAATTATTAAATTAATATTAGGTATCGACGCGATACAATCGGAGTAAAAACTTTATATCTACAAGGTACTTTATCACGCGACAAATTCGTGTCCCATTAGTCTTTCTCTAGTGCCACGCTATTGAACCAAGGGTCGTTAGCACGAGAAAGTCTGACAGGGAATTTCTTAATGTCATCGATAAACGGAAATCGACAGTCGACAGAGACGCGGTGCGGAGGTTAATAACCAAGCGATAGAATCGCGTTCACGCACGCGTGTGTCCGTTGAAATTCACCGCGCGAAATAATAACGCGGCGCGGCTACAACGAGGGAAATTTATCCTCGAATTACCGGCGGCGAATCTATTGGCGGCTCTCGAACGGCCATCATTCACGAGCAGACGTACCGCAGGAAAGACAATACATAAACTTCAGCGGAGCCACCGAAGTGGATGATTTATCAGCGGGCCGCGTGTGGCGGGAAAATGATACAAAATGACGCGGCCAATCGGTCCTCCGCTTTTCTCTCTCGATCGGAGTCGTCGTTTTTCGTTTCTGGTCGAGCAGGGAGGCTTGTATCGATTGTTTGTCGTTTATTCGTGAACCGTGGATCGAGCCACATAACCATTCGAAATATATCCGATGCGGTTTCGTGGAATAGCTACGTCTACCGCAACCGTTGCTAATGTGCAATATTCATAGCGTAATTTTTTAAACCTGCCATGATAACATTTTCCTCCGAAATGTAATTAACTAGAAAGCCACTGAGGTGGCATTTCATGCTCGAAAGGTCAACGCTGACGTGCGAAATTCTGCTCAAGAAAAGGCAGCGCCGCGATAAATCTCGCGTCCGCTTTGCAAATGAATTTAAATCACGCGTATTCGTATGCGCATTGTTAAATGGTCCGCGCAGTCTGAGCGAGTCTCGCGGTTGTTTTCGCCTATTCACCGAGGCAGGCTGCGCGCAAGAAGGTAGTACGATCTTGGATCACGTTACGCGGCCGAGCTCGGCCCCCCGGTTATTATCAGGATGACAAATAAAGCATTTTATACGGGGCCGATAATTCATCGCGGCCAAGCTCGTGGAATGTAGCGAGATGTTAAATCGATAAAGTGTTTCGCGGCGAGGCAAAGGGGCCGAGGCGAAACCGCGGGGCAAGGGATGCTCCGAAGAATTATGGGAGCTATTACGAGGTTCGTCGAACGTGCAGCGTCTCACTTGTCCGAGAGGATCGAGAGATTGCGGTGTCCCGCGACTCTTTCTTCTGCCCTTTCGAGAGAACCCGCTGCATCGCCGAAGAGAATAGGTAGGAGAACAGTGGGTCGGAATTGCGTCGAGTACTACGCGTGCATGTGTACACGGAGTTATCTCTGAAATTATTGAAGGTAGAAAAAATGTTCATTCGTGCAGATGTTCTTCGATGTACGATAGCGTAGTGGAGTTGTAAACCCTTTTTTGTCAGATTCTCTTAATGATACGAGATAGTTTCGCACCTATTCTCTTGTATATTTAATGTAAATTGTATATTTAATGAAGTAGAAGCATGAATATGCAGTATTCTACATATTCAAGTTATTCTTCCGAGGTATTCAACTAGTAGCTGCATACTCATGATTATAGTCTTTAAGGCAGGTTAAAAATAAAAAAATATAATACTGATAATCGTTTGCATGTATAGTCAATGCAGTACTGGCATAATAGCCTTCTTTGCACCTCAATGCCTCATTTAAAAACTGCCTTATTAGCGATTCAACTCGGCTAATTTGTGATCCTTGAGTGACTTAAAAGTAGCGGTCTCTTTTCCGCAACTGTCTTCCTGCCTATGCTTTTCTTTACGCATAATCTACGAGATTCTCAGCTAAAGGACTCTACACACGCTGATGTGTGTTGCGCGACAAGTTGCAACAGACTGGAGTTGTATACAATTTGTCTCGAGACAGAAATCCGACACGGTCCTGGCCGGTAAAGAAGGTGGCAAACTAAGAGTCTTTACACATAAGTGACCAGTCGTCGGGTGACCAAAAATCGATTTAGCGACCAACAGTGGTGCGAACTCGTCGATATAACATTATTTCATAGTTTGATATAACATTGGACTGTTTTCACCATATCGACGACCTTTACCACTGTTGATCGCGGAATCGGTTGCAGATCGTCAAATTGATATTTGGTCACCTGGCGACTGTTCACTCGTGTAGAAAGGCCCTAAAGGTACATTTTCACGTGAAAACTGTGACTTTTGTTGCTATGTCATAACTTTTGTGATTGTGAAAACTAGAGGATGCGTTGTAATGACACTGAATTCATACCACACATTTTCAGTGTCATAGTCTCATGACATCAAAAGTCGAGGCTTTTAGTTTCACGCAAAAATGTCCCTTAAAAGTATGACAGAACATGAAAGTACAGGTTACAAAAAGACGTGAAATTCCTGGAGATAAATTGCGTGCGACTCCAGTCTCTTGCAACTTGTCGCCTACAACCTGGTCGCGCAACATGTATCAGCGCGTGTAGAGTCCCTAATCTTCCTATATCTAATGGCAGTAAACGCTATCAGAAAGCGCCACAAAGCGCCTAGATTCTTCGCAAGCAGCAAGGACTCGCGTCCGCGCGCGATGCACCTGGGTCAGTTAAGTGATATCTCGTGCCGCGGATTGTTCGGTGAGGAGTGCGCGATTACGGCGAGGAATATGCAGCCGTTTAAAGTGGCATGGTAACTCGTTGCGACCGCAATCACGGGCTTCTAAGTAGCGAAGGGAAAAGACGTCGGAGTCGGGGGCAGGAGGAGAGAGGGCTCTTACGGTAGTTGCTCGGACGTGTTGGCTCGCGTTCGACTCCTCGGTGCACACGGAGCTCCGGCCTCGGCGGCGGTTAGGCCGCGGTTACCGCGTGGTTATCAAGTTAACCTTTTACCTCGGATCTCGATGAGGTTTGCGGCCGGCGGAGAAGGACGCCCCGGACGGAAGGAGAGACGACGGCCGAGGTGTGAAACCGCTCCAAAGCAAAGAGGCGAGAAATTGCGCGCGATTATCCTCCGAGACGTGGCCGATTCCGCGGCGATGCGATTCGCTCCGCGACTTGGACGAACTCCTCGACGCAATCGTTCCGCGAAAATCCACTCCCCCGCCTCCGTGTTCCTTTTTTTCCGTGCACGACTTTCCCTCGGATTCCCGCGAGTACGCTCGAGCCACGTGCACGTAATGGAGGCCAATAACGGGGCAACAGGTACCGGCGACGCGGACGAAAAAAGCGCGGGGGAAAGAAGGAAAAAGGCGCGAACGACCGTATATACTTTATTCATTATCCGGTTTGTAATTCATAACGCGCCATTAGTCATATTATTATAGTATTTACTCGCGAATAGCGGGTGTCCCGGGCGAAACTCGTTATTATATCGTGGTACGCGCGCGAGCGCGCAGTAATTACCCGGCTCCGCGTGGAAAGGGAACCTCGAACCGGGCGCACGTAGATGCGAGACGCGAACTCTACGGTTTTGCGCCTATTGCCTCGTTTTATTATCCCCGTAGCCGGTGTCCCGCGCGCTTGTCAATTCTTAGACCTTTTAACCAGATCTGGTTCACTTCGGATCCCCGTCTCCCGTTCCAATTTACCCCTCGCTTGACCGCTTCATTTCGCGCAACGACGCGACCCTCGGATCGGACGTCGTTCCAGACGAAAATAAGAAATCCTGAAGCACGGGAGAAGATTACGCGGGGATGCATTAAAGCCGGAGCCGAGCGAACGGTATCGGGGCCAACGGGTGAGGAGCAACGCGCCGCGTTTCAGTACACGCGTTGCACGGAGACGAGGAGTTATGGCCGCATTCGTCTCCATTATCCGGTGAATCATTGAGGGAACGACCTAACCTCGCCGTTCGAGCTTTAACAGCGCAATTCTTGTACGTCGATATCCTTTGCCTGCCGACTCTCACCCGGGATAGGTGCCCTACGCTCCGCGGGCCGGTTATACGCGGCCGAGCCGCATTATTGTTTGCATAAACGCGATCCGTAAATCTCCCCTCGTTCGCCGATTTGCAATTTTCCCTCCTCGCATGCCCGACGCGCTCGCGTGAATGCGCGCCACGACACACGCGTCGCGCGCACATTTTATACCGATTTCTGGGAAACCACCTGCCACTCGCCGGGATTATCGTCGCACGAACGCCGTTCACCGTTCCTATTTTATGCTCGCTTTTTCTTTGAAATCACGTGAATGTATTATGTGGGTCGGAAAGGTTGGTACGCTTGGATCTGTTCGATTATGAGTTTAGAAATTATTATAGGCACAATTTGACACTGATCACGTTTAACCCTTTGCTGTCGAGAATTCCGAATTCGCCTTAAATTTTGCGCCCAAGAAGTGCAAAGGTTGAAACTTTTCTGTGCATCTGTGAAAACTTTGAAGAAATCAAAACTGCACCTACAGTAATGTCTCGTTAGCTGCAACAGCTTGTCGCGATTTTTCGGCCCTCGAGAGGGTTAAGAGTTCAAAATGAGAAGCATCGAATACGAGTAAGGTGCGTATATTCCATAGTAGTCGAGTGCCTCATCACTAGACTGCGAATGTTTATGCAAATTGATATTTTTATAGACGTACAACAGCAACTGAGTTTTAAATAAATGTATATTTTATCTGTTAAATATTATAAAATATGTTTTATTTCTGATGTTTTATATATTTTTGTATCTCCAAGCATTCTTATATGTTTTTGAAATTTTAAAATCGCGATAAATGCATAAGCATCCGCAGTGTACTCATCGCCAATAAGCCCTGGTGCACGCGAGCGACAAAAAGTCGCTACGATCATTGTGATTTCATATCGCTCGTGTGCACCGGTGGTAAAAGGTTAAAGTGGTCGAAGTTTTATTAGCAACAGAGTTTGAGAGTAAGGGAATTGAGTGTAAAGCCAATTCCAGGAATTGATGGAGATACAGAATTGCAATGAACAAGACAAAAATCGTTGTAGCTAACGAGACATTACTGTATTTTGTGTTCAAAGTATTCTTTTCAGAGATTTGAAGCTTTCACGGCCTGACATCATACAGTTCTCACTATTGAAGCTTTCGTAACCGTATATCAGTGTGTCACTTGACCCTCTGATAAAGCTAGCTGTAATGCCTGCGAAACGTTGTAAAACTTCGTCCTCAACAGTGTGAACAGTATAAAGTATTCTGTGTATCTGAACCACAAAAACTGAAATCTTGAAGTGTTATTAAGATACTGAGTATCATAGAAGGCGGCAAATACCGCGCTCGAGGCGGCCGATCCAACGCCTCCATGCGCAAGTTCGCGCCCGCGTTAATGTAATCCAGATATCATCGACATCTCGTCCCAGGGGGTGTGAATTCACTGGCATCGATCGGCTCAGGAACAGGCTATCGACGATCGACAGTCGAGTTTACTTCTCGCTTTCCACTTAGCGCCTACATGATCGTACATCCTGTTGCATTAGCAGCCTATTTGTAAAGACCGAAGCCACCCGCAGTCCAACAATGCCGCGAAGGTGTGTTCGATCTTTCGCAGCGTGCGCCCTCCCAGCAGGGAATCAGTTGTTCCTTTCGACTGGGTGACTATCCGATACGTGACGTGCCATCTTCCCGTTCTCCTGGCACTTTTGGTCCTTGTAACTTCGCGCCGGTGTTCTACGTTACGTTCTTCAAGTGTTAGTGTTGACATCCCGTGCTCTAGCAGTTGTTGGATGCTCGAACTATTCGAAAACAATGCATCAGAATGTTAGTTTGCTAATTCCTATTTTGTCGCTGTTTTCACAAACATCTCACTTACAATTAGTCTAAGGTTCTAAGTTCATTTTCTCCCAACTAAACTCTGTTATACATATACAGCACTCCAAAAAAAATTTGGTGAGACTGAAAAACACGAAAATAAAAATGTTTGAAAATCCATAGGGATCAAAGGATTCGATTCTCGATACCCTTGATATAAATTTGTGACGTCACCGCGGGATCATGAAAGCGTCAAATGTAACCAAGCCTACAGCTTATGAAATTCTTACCAAACCTTTTGTATCAATTTTCACAAAGACGCTTTAGAATCGCGTTTTCTTACTACAAACTCACAAAGTATAAAAGAAAACGAATGGGAGAAGGTCTTGTCCTCCCTTTGTTAGTCGTGTCCGAGTATAAATCTCTTGTAATCCGTGCAAGTCCCGAAATAAATTTATTATACGTAATATAATCGGTATTATTTGTTCGCCAGATTTCCAACACAGTGACAACGTATATCCATAGAACTTGGGTTACGTTTTCTGTTGAAGTAAACTTGAAATTATCAGAAATATTGTGTGGCTACAAAAGTGCCTCTCTTGAAAGAACCTTTAAGAATCGTGGCCAAAAAGGCTTCAGCAACATTTTAGGTAAACCTGTTAATCGCGGTGCTTCGATCCTCCAAGCAGATCAGACAACAGAATCCTCCGACAGCCCCTTTTCCTCTCCTTCCACCCTTCGCCGAAACTCTGGTCAACAGCCTCAATTCTCCTGGGCAAGTTGTACGTGGGTACGCCGAGTAATCAATTAATTTACCGCAGTGCAGTACGCAGACATCCTCAATCTCACCGACATCCTTGGCCGTTCTCCCTAAGCGAAAACGTCCGTGTGGACCGACATCATCGACTTATAGCTCGGATATTAGTCGAGATTGAGTCTCGGAGAGAGAGAGCCGGGATGGATCACGGATCCATTAGCTTTTATATGCGCGTATAGGGCCAGGCGTACGTAGATGTTGCATCGAGATAACGATGGCATACCTCGCCGATCGGTCGAGCGTCACGATAATTAGAAAATTAAATTGTCTGCTTGCTCTGGGACGCCAAACCTCTCACAGAGGGATCCTTGCACCTGCTAATCTATATTTCATCGCGAACTGTTGTTACTTTATCGTTGTCAACGTAGGGGAAAGAATTCTGCGTCTACTACAACCGTTACTTTGCACGCAGAATGTGTTCGTGGAACAGGATTCCCTGCTCTGCTGTTTTCCCTTCAACACGCGCGCCCGAAGGAAGCCTAGGGAGAGGAAGAGAGAAGGAGAACCCTGTAAATTTACTACAAATGCAAAGAGTCTTGGGCGAAAGCGGGGAGACTCGGCGATATCTTAGCCGGTCCACAGATAGGCTCGAGAGATAACCCGAGGGCTGGTGGGTGGTTGATTTAATGCCAACGAGGCGGCAGGAGAACCGTGGGGTGAGCTCACGACGCGAGGGTGGGGTGACTCTCTGATATTTTAATACGACGGAGAGAGCGTGATGCTCGGTCATCCATCTAACGCCGCGAGAGCCGCTGGTGCGTGTGCACGCTCGACTTTTGCATACACGGATATCACGATGCATTCGCGGGACTTAACGCGTACGGGGATAGAAACCGCACCGGCGTTCTGTAACAGGAAGGAAGACGGTTTGTTACCATTATCTTCGTTCCTGCTTCTCCGTGTAATGGCGCCGAGGGAAGCCGAGGAATTCCAGAGCCACCGCAATCGCTGATGGTTTAAACTTTGTCTGACTACAAACGTGGAAAGTCTACTGACGTTACTGAACAATCCTACGATCAAGAACGTAGCTCCTGAATTAATGAGACATAGCTCGAAGAGTTGTCTTGTCTGTAGACAAAGGTTGAGAAAAATCCAGAGTTTTGTTTGTATTGTATCAAAGATATTAGTTTTCATGCAGCTTCCCACCGCGGCTCGTACATCTTGAAATCCGCAAAGGAAGGGGCGTGCGAACGGGGCAGCTAGGGTAGATGTTCGTAGACCGCATCTAGGCAGAACATTTCTTTCTCGATTAGGTTCCCACATATTACCAGCCACCCCCGCGACGTCCACGTCTCAGGCCCTCGGTCGGTACATCCGTGTGCGAGGTTCGCTCGCGCTGGCTTAAGCAACGTTTCGACGTTGTTTTTTGTGTCTGGCGGGCCCTTCGCTGGCCAGGTCCAGGGTCTGCCACGATTTAGTGGCCCTAATTGCAGGGTTCAGCTATTTAATTACCGGGTTCGGGGCCCAGCCGCGGCCGTTTCTGGCCCCCTACACGCCCGGTCAAAATGCGAGTACATTCATACGCGAGCACACGTAGAGACGCGTTCCGAGCGAATCCACCCACAAAAGGAGAAACTAATTCCTCTGCGGAACGTGACAAATATCGTATCCTTAGACTTTCTGTGAACTATCTTTTTCGATGTTGATTTTGCGTGTTTTTAAGTTTTTCGTCTTGTCGTGGTAGCTCTGATTTATAGAAAGTATAGATTTATACATAGTGTGATGCGTCATACGCTGTTCACATTGTTTTCTCTGTTGAGATGTAACGTGGATTACGTGCCCACCGGATGACCACCATTTTACTTGACACCCACGTATCGGTTTGCGTGCCCCACTCGTCTCGCATCATCCTACCACGAGGCTGCTACGGAGAATGTATCACCTTTTGCTCGCACCTTTGTCCTCCTTCCTGCGAAGCTGGCTTCGATGTGGGCATCGAGAGTCGACGCCATTTTGGTATCCATCTCGGAACACTGAAATCTTCTTTGACCATCTCTGCAGTATATTCCCAATTTTACAGAAATAGACTTTGGGTACTGTGGACTTGTTCTATAAGCTCCCGATACTCTATTTTAAGCGCTAATTACTGTTATTTACAAGACCAAGTTCGACTCCAAATAATTCGATCAGTATCTAGCGTTCCACTACAATTAATTACAACGTTAGCACGATCAAAGGATCGACGTTTCACGCTGAGCGGTTAAACGGTGAATTATGTCGATCTAATTAAGAGCGCGATTGATCGAGAAGTTGTAGGGTCGCGCCAGCGGACCCCTCGCCGTCCCTTTTCGGGGGGCCAGGTTGATCGACGCTCGTCGATATCCGGCCAGGTGGCGCCAACAAGCTTTTCCGAGACGAAGTGAAACACCGTGCCGATCGCGTTAAGGGATGATGAATGGCGAGAGCGGAGGCAGACGGGAAGAGGCGTATCGGCGCGAGCACAAGGATGCACGATGAAAAATTGTGCCGCCGGAGACTCGTGCGTTCTCTTGGATATGAAACTGCCAGACGGATGGACGGACGGACGAAAAGAACGGATGGCCGTTGTTTTCAAACGCGAGTGCCGGCCCGAGCGCTCTGTTATTATATCTTTCTTCGTTTCTCGTCGCTCTTCTCTCTTTTCTTCGAGTCTAAGAAGAGAAGCGGATCGCCGCGCGTTACCGACGAGAGAAAGAATAATAGCCTCCCCCTACGGTGGCCGCGGCCTACAATTAAAACTCTCGCGCGTTCCCAAGGGCGGGAAGGGCTTTGGTTGCCGCGGGTCGGGGCTAATCGACTCGCGTCCCAGCGATCGAGTGTCCCGGGCAACTCGTCGCGATCCCGATAACTGGAACAAACCGTCGAAGGGAAATTTACGCGTTGTCTATGTTTCCGGAACGCGTCGAAGCTCCCTCTTTCGCCGTCCGGAAAGGGAAACATTCGTTTCGCCAAGAACGGCCAAAAAAGCCCAGAACTGGGGTGACGTCAGGGGGAAGTAAAATACTACGGAAGGACGGGACACCCTGCATGTACTTAACTCCACGTGCCTGCAACTTCTCCTTCGAAGGCTTGTTCCACTTTTTATAAGAACGAAACGCATACAGACGAATTACCACTCGCGCTCCAATTAATCCCTTCATGTTCCCCGTACAAGTCTCATCGGGATCTTATCCACGCGGATCTGGAATAATCCCAAGGCGTCGCGGTGTGAAAAATGAAAGTGATCAGTTCCTGTCGAGCTAATAATATAAATTATCGGGGCACACCGGGGGAATAGGTGGTCCGTATACCATTGGCAAGGATCGAGGAGATCGTAGAGAAGAGGAAGAAGGACGAGAGAGTGCATGGCAACGGTGGCAGTTGCTCCGGTGGTTGGGTCCGCATTACGGGTTACGCGGGCGGGGTAATCACGATGATTCCAACTTCGAGGTCGGTCATCATCTCGTCACCGCGTCACCCGCGGCCAAAAAACCGTGGCACGCACACGTCCTTAACCCCCTGTGCGCGTTCCCTGGGTATCAACAGCTCCGCGCCGGCATCGACGCAACGCCGAAACCGGGAACCATGGGTGGAACTGGACGACCCGCGGAATGCTTTATGGACTTATCAATCATTTGGTAGCCCCGTGCAGAGAACCGACCGTAGCCCCGTGTTTCTTGCCGATTTCTAGCCTGTTATTAGGGAGGATTGAAAGATTCCGGGGTCAGACGGGGTATCTGGATCCATTCACGTGAATTTACAACGATCGCTTCGCGTGGGACTCATGGCTCCGACTTGCTCGATTCATTTGGTGATGTTGTCTCTGGAAAATGTACAAACAAACCTGCTGAATGGAATTCGGTATTTACTATAGAATGCAGAATTTATGTACATAAACTGGTACCGGAACCAATTTAACGCGTTCATAATTACATGACTCATACGCAAGTACTAGGAATGATGGTTTCCAATAACTTTTACATACAATTTTATTGAATATCTACTAAAATGTTATTTCCAAAAATGTAAAGCTTTCCAGACGACAGTGCGAAATTTCTAATAACGATCCCTAGTGAAGAAAAAGTTCTGGAAACGACGAAGGATCATTTTAGCTGGGACCCCGATAAACAGCGCCGCGCGGAAGTATAAGATTACTGTAAGAGGCGGGGGCGTCGGTGATCTACGTGACGTCGGATGTCTCTGAAAGGGTAGAGAAGGGTGGTCGGTATCGGTGCCCGAAGGCGTAAAATAAAACTGCGAACAATCGACTGCGGGCTAAGTTTAAAGAGCGTCGAATCCCTTGAAGTATCCGCTCGAGGGAGACGGTAAGGACTTTGTCGGCAGGGCTGCCGCGGTGTCAGCGAAGCAATCCTTTGGGTCCTTCCTCAACATTCTGGCCGAATGGGTGAATGGAGATCACACGCGGTTCCCACTGTATCGAGTTACAGGCGAAGGGAGACGCGCAAGAAGGAGCAAGAAGCACTTTGGCATTATGCGTCCGAGGGAGAATACGAATCCATTCACCGGCAATCATCCGTTCACCCAAGCCTTCTCGTCTGCCGTCTCCGTTCATTCATTCCGCTTTCCCTGTCTCGCTCTCCGTCTCACTCTCTTCGTTGGGACTACGCAAGTTCGAGCAATTCACGTTGAAACGGAGGGAAACCGTGTCTGGGTAAATCGTAGGAGGTGGAAAAATGCCGCGGCTCGCACGGTAGTGTTCGCGGAGGACGCGGAACGCAAGAGGAATTCTCGCGTCGAAGGAGCTATCGCGGACGATCGAACGATCCCTGGTCGTGCCTACGAGTAGAAAGTCGAGTCAGTGGTCGACGGTTAAATGTCGTATTATAATTGCGCGGTGTCATGCCGTTTGAAGGAACTAACGACTTTCCATTCGAGTGGCCCGATCGAGTGAGCTCCTCGTTGCGTTGTTGGATTTTTTCCGAGGAAATTTATTATCAACGGATGAGTTTTTGCATCGTCCTTCGCACACTCGTAATTCGAGTTTTCTCCCTTTTTCAGGAACTCTTCTTATCTCCGGAATTATCGCGCGTTGTAATGAACCCAGCCCCCTCCCCCAGGCCACGGGCGTAATATCGTCCCGGTGTCGTGTATCGAACGCTAAAAACTCGTAAATACGAGCACGACGGATAGACGGTCGCGCACTATCCTGCTATTACGTTACGCTGCAGGGTACTTTATCGCGTTAATCTCGCGTACGTGCTGCCGCGATTTTTTCCAAGCTTTCTCACCTGGTTTTTAATCGAAGCGATAACTCAACCGACCGGAGGACCAGATATATATCGGGGCTCGTTGTTTAACTTGTGGAAAGCCGATAACCGGCCATTTTCTAAGCACCGACAAATTGAATTAACCGTACGCCGGGGCACGACGACGCGGCTCGGTGACAAACGCCCGCCGGAGACGATTCGATAATTGAATTTTAATTGCAGGGCTTCGTGCGGGGTGAATAATTGCGCGCGCCGCGAACAGGATATGCTTAACGCGTGTTTCCTTCATCCCCCTTTAAACAGACGATACCTCATTAACGAGATTGCCGCGATTACTTCGCGTCGCGACTCGGCCCGAGGAATTCCATTAACGCCCGCGGTCGTCGCGGATGAAAAATGTTCAGGAGGCGAGCGCATACGCTCGAGGCCAGCGCGAGCGCGCACCCCCTTGGAGATTACCATTGACTCCGTAAAATCGAAAAACCTGTTCCTTCGGCCGCAACGATACGCTAATACCGCGGGACCTAGTCATCGTTATCTGCCCATTCGCCTCCCACGCGTGACCCCGCGTGCGAGTATCGAGGGGAACAAGAAGAAAACAAAGGGCGACTCGCTGGGAGGAGAGTCGTTGGGGTGGAAGAGCGAGGAGTGACGGCGAAGCCAACGACGAGGAGAGCGAAGGGCCAAAAGAGGAGGAGGGTAAGACAGGTAGGAGGAACAAGACACAGTACAAGAAGACGAAGAAGCAGAGGAAGACGATAAAGAAGAAGACGCTGTAGCGGCCGCGGCGGCGAACCACGTGATCGTAGCGCGTTTTAATTGGTCGGGAACGCGGAGTGCACGCGATGGAGGGAGGACGCGGCCGACAGGGAGAGAAAAAGGGGGCAACGGAGACGGAGAGGGTTCGTTAGGGTTGCCACGAGGATTAGACAATCGCGAGGTTGCACGAGGAGGACCGCTGCGAGGGCGGGCGCTGCCTCTGCCCCACCAGCAACACCTTCCAGGATGGAACGCACACTTGTGGAGTGTTCCTGCGGGACGCGGCCGGGCCTGCTGCCACTCGCGGGACGCATTCTCTCTCTTT
This sequence comes from Perdita meconis, assembly GCA_030770465.2. Taxonomy (NCBI): domain Eukaryota; kingdom Metazoa; phylum Arthropoda; class Insecta; order Hymenoptera; family Andrenidae; genus Perdita; species Perdita meconis. The sequence continues at coordinate 8,521,593 of JASKOS020000004.1, forward strand.
CTCTTTCTCTCTCTCTCTCTCTCTCTCTCTCTCTCTCTCTTTCTCTCTCTCCCTCTGCCCGCACGCACTCACGTATCGAAACACCTCTGTATGCTAAAAGACGCGTCGTGGTGGTTCGAGAAGGGAGAGGAGCGAACACCGGGAAAGAGAGAGAGAGGATCCGCCTCCGTAAAGGCGCTCCTCTCCTACGTGGGGGACGAAAAAGCTCAGTTATAATTGTTGCACGCCACGAGCTGCACCTACAGAGTCCCTCCGCTTAATTTTGACCTCCTTCCGCGTCGCTCTGCCGTGGATCCGCCGCGAGAGACACTTCCTGCGTCCTCGACCGACCTCCTCGCGTCGATCGACCTCCTCTCCTCCTTGGTCGACACAGCTACAGAAATTACTGTGATTACCAGGATATACGAGGGGCCACGGCAACCTTCCAGCCGGACTACCGATGCCGAGGAGCGCCTTCGACTCACGATCGAGCCGACACCAGATTCCCTCGGTACACCAAGGATCCGTAACGGCGACCACGGCCTCCCGGGGGCCGATCGTGAACCAACCTTACATCCGATGCGGAAGACATGTTCATTGACTGTGCTGCGACTGGCCTTCTTCGCAAACACACGATTGACGAATCCGTTTATGAGTCTGATCAGTGTTTTCCTATTTTGACGATTGAATAATCTTTTGTGGGATTTTGAAGCGGATTTTACTAGTTCTGTGCCATTTGCAGTGTTGAGGAGTTGCTTATAAATTGAAAGATAACAGACTAGCCTCGTTCAGTGCTCGAGACTAAAGGTGTTCGATATGAATTGCGCGTATCAATATTCACATCCGGCTCATCCGCAGAACGTGATGACTATGCCGCCAGCGGCTGTCCAGCAACCTCATCATTCTACGGATACCGAGTATTTAGAGGTAAATTGAAAGTAGTATTATATGTATATGGAGAAATAGTTGAAAGCAACGATGCGTAGGAATACGGAGGCGTGCATAGACGTCTTCTGTCAAGCTGCTGTCAATATTTGACAGACTCCACAAACAGGGTCCTCTCCCTTCTGGGCGACGACATCCTGGGCGGTTCAGGAACACCCCCGAGGTTAATTGTTCATCTCCCGGTCGCGAAAGAGGCCAATGCGGGGCCTGTCGCACCCCGATTCTCCTTAACGGGTTGCCAATTCATCAGCACTCGGCGTGGATTCGATTTGCGCGATTGCCAATTGGATCTAGTAATTTGATTTAAAGAGAAAAGTTTAGGGTACGACATCGCGTTTAGACTGATCCCTAACGGACGTCAGAATATAGATTAAATAAATTGATTATCGAGATCGCACCATTGAGGAACGCGTGAAGTCATTAATTCGCAGATAGTTTGCACGCTGTCGAGTTAGGTGGTAGGTGGTAAATCTTTTAAGCCGGAGTCTTGCACGGCGACAGTTGACAATGCGAACAAAGCGTCCGCGGTGTCAGAAGCGGCGCGATTTGCGAGGCGGGCTCGTTGATTGGCAACTCTCCCTGTGATTCGGCCGAACCAGGCGTTGCGGCTGACGATGGAAGCGTCGTGAGTCCAAAGCTCTCATTAGCGGACAAAATGACGCGTTCACGGCAACAATAAATCGGAGTTGATCGGCTCGCGTGAAAGGTTGAGAAAAAAACGTCAACTTTCACGTGGCCAAGGCGAACGAACGAACGAATCGACGGGAACGAGAGAGAAAACGAAAGAGAGAACGAGAGACGTAGCTGGGGGATATTAATATAAGGGCTCGATACGTAATTATAGTGATTACCGTATTGCCAGGGGGCGGACGAGGGCGTCCCTCAGTTTGCACGTCATTTTGCAATCTCAACTTCCAGCGAACATGCGCGCGAATTTGTCGGCGGTCCTTCGACCAGGCTAATTGTTTCCCCCTTTTTGCGCTAATTCCTCACGCTCCTCTCTCTCTCGTTCCTCGCGTACCGGAAGCGAGCCACTGTCCACGCGCGTTCTTCCCACATTTCCGCGTGCCCCTCAATTTGTGGGCACAGGAAGGGGCTAATTTCTGTCCCCAGAAGTAGGTAAGACACGGAGCAAGATTTTCTCTCACGGGGTTTCCTCTTCCGAGAAATCGCTTTCGAAGACGTATCAGGCGCGGGTGCACCTGAATCTCGGAGAATCATAATCGACTTCCATCGCAGAGGAATTCGATAAAAACCTTTCCGCAAGTCATTTTCTATCGTTGCTCGGCAAGTGCGTGGCACAGTTCATTACCGTTACGACGCTTCTATGACGGCCGATCTATAATTATTACCATTCTCCTTAATTACGCTAATAGCTCTTTCGCGTTATCTCTTCTCACTGACGTCGCTATTAAACGCTCATTTGCATTGTTTACTTAAGTGACTGATGGTATTTTTAATGGCCCGCCAGTGAACGTTTTTGTCACGGATGTTTTATTTCCGCGCGCGTCCGCTTGCATAATCATGCGTATCCCGATCGTATTTCCTGTTTTTCGCGGAAGAACAATCGCGTTCCTTGTTTGCGGATTACGCGCTGACGGAACAAGCCCGAGCGTCGTGTGAATTACGGGGGATCGGCTTCTCCACCTTCCCCGCGGAGAACACCCCATAAATCTGGGCCCGGGGAAGAAGGTCTCTCTATTCCGGACCATGGACATAGACGGAACACCGCGAGTTGTACGCCAGCCCCGGCCAACGAGTTCGTAAATCAGACCTAGACAAGTTTCTCTTCGCCTTGTTTCACGGCAAAACGTGCTGCCCCGACCTTAAAAGCCTCCGAGAGAGGAGTCGATGCGCCTCCCTTTGGCCGTCCGCGCTCGCGAGCCGAGACGGATCGTCGACAACGGTCAAAACCAGCCTGGTCGATATTTATTTCACCGTAGACGGTGTATCGCTATAATTCTTGCCGACAATTAGAACAGAACGACCGACCGGGGGCCGTGTTCCGCGCTGGGAATAACTCGGAGGCGGATCTTTATTGGTAACGCTTCACCCATTCAGAGTTTGGGCCTTTGAAGAGCTGCGGAAGACACTTTGAAGACTCCCGATTCTATTCAGCAATTTGCATGCCCAAATCCTGAGCTAGATTAAGCTCTACCGTATTCAGAGGGTAAAATAGAATGAACAAGTCTCAGCAAGAAGCCAATAAAGGTTAAAATACTGATTTCCTTTGGCTGTTAAAACACCATTTTTGTATCCAGCTAATTTTAAAACTTCGCTATGCATCCACCGCCTACGAGTTACGTCTGGATTAAGTATTGCAACTGCATTCAACGCAGCTCTGCTGACGCATCGGCGCAGTCGAGTCCTATGACTTGTTCTTTCTTAGAAAATGCGAGAGACGACTTTGGCATACGTATTATTTGTACAGTCACTTCTTGGCCAAGAATTACGAGAGTCTAATTGGGGAACTCGTAGCTATCTTCGTTGGATGCTTCCGACCAAAGCTTAAAGCCACTTTAGCCATGTCGGCGTAACCAGGATCGCGAAAACGTCCACCACTAGAGAGTTAACAATCGCGTGCAGCGAACAAACTGCTGTACGCCTATAGCGTTCAAAGAATGTTTGCACGTTATCAGCGCTCTTCCATTACGTACTTCACGCGAGAGTTTGATTTATGAAACGAGCATTAAAACTGGTTGACATCGTGTGCCGGTGGTGAAACGCAGGTTTTTAGCTCGGTAACGATTGAATCGTCATTAGGCCACTTGAATCGAAGTAATAATTTTGATCCATTTACTTTTGGATCTACAGTTTCTTCGGGGAAACTCTGCCGGGGTATAATGAGTCCTCCTAGGTGATTTTAGACGCTCCCGATAGATTGCAAACGTGTCGGGCAGTATACGACGCGTCAAAAGCTTAAACTGTTCGTATTAACATAATGGCCGTTTCGTCTCATCAAACTCGATAGCGATAGACCAAACAGATACCGGGTCATAGTAGTTATTAAACTCGAAGCACCTTTCCGTATGGGTCTACTACTCAGCTTACACAACTCAAGCGGCGCTGGTCCCAGTCTGGCCTGGTGAATCTTCATTTTCGACGGTCCCAGCCGCTATATGCGAAGCTGGTTCCTTGGTAATTATTAGTCCATCAGCATCTCCCGATGGCCACATGGCCGTATAAGAGGCAAAGGCCGAGCTCCGGGTCCCAGCGCGGACCATCTTAGCTTCGCGAGGCCGCCCTGTCATTATCCGCCCCCGTCAGGCCCGTGGGCCCCATTTCCCTTTCAACCCCGTTCACCTCGTCTCTGCCAATCAGCGATCCGTCATTTCGTAGCCTCTCGATATCGCTCGATCGTTACCAAGAAAATCAATCGTCGTTTCGTCAATCAACTTTTCCTTTCCTTCTCGCTTCCACCCATCGGCCAGCGCGCTCTCGCTTCAGCGTCAAATGACGAGCTCTGTTCGATCCTTCGCAGCGTTCGACGCTCGCGTGCGTGACCGAACCCGCGCCGCGCTAATAAATTACGTGGTTCATTTTTATCCAAAAATCTAAAAACGTCAGAGTACGCGGAGGGAAGGCGGCCCGCGTCGATCAATGATAGAAAAGCCACCCCTTGGGAGATACCTGGCACCCTCATTTGCACGATCCAATGCCGTTTGCTCTTTCAAAGAACATTCACGCCCGGCTCCGCTCCGGTTCATTGTAAAACATCCCTCTTTCTCGCCTCCTATAACTGTTCCCGCTCCATCCTCTGACCTCGGAGGGGTGGATCGCACCTTTTTGTGGCTCGATCGCACGCGATCTACGCATCATCGTCTCCTGGGGTTGTAGGGGGATGGCCGCTGATAATGCTTCGCGTTCCGCAAAATATTTGTTGACGACTTTTATAGATTCCCGACAGCAACGTGCGATCGTTCCTTCGTGTGTAAATCGTTTGCTAGATTTGTTCAATTTTCCCTCCCCGCAAGAAATACCAACTTTTTCCCTTTTTACACGGGAGACATTAAGACCGATGTCTAATTCGAACGGATCACGCCGGAGGTCTCGTCGTGTGACACAAAGGAGGTACAGCGCACGCGAGAGACACTCGCATTGAACGTTAATGTCCGCCACTCGACGCCACTGTTTCAAAGCTTCGCGAACGAAGACGGTTGGACATTAAGAAATTGATGCGAATAACGTTCGTGAAATACCGCGCGCAAATTGGCCGGGGAAATCTCGGTCATAACAGCCCTCTCTCTCCGGCCGAGGAGCGGTTATGAATGGACTGCGATTAGATAGTCGCCACAGTGGCGCCCCGCTCTTCTTCCATTATGGAAAATTAGGACCTAATGCGATCCAAACGCGTCTACCGCCCAGCGGCGTGGATACTCCGCTCGAGCGTGTCTTAATTTGCAATCGTATCAACTTGCTGCTTGTATCCCGATGTAATTTGCGGCCAGGGGTAGAAAAAAGCTGAACGTGTACGCCATTGGGAGCAACGGTTATAATAGATCCCTTCGTCGTTCGCTAAAACTCTGCACGCGGGCTGCTTTGTATAGCCAAGTCGATAGCATTTGAAATTCAAACTCCTCGATTAAAATCACATTAGACTCTCGTAAGACGGTACACCCGTGATCTTCTTGCGCTCCCTTTGCACGGATCTCGCGAGCAACGTCATAATGTCCTCCAGATCCGGGGGCTGCAAATGTCGCTGTAGATTAAGCGACAATTTATTTCGCGGGATAAAAAGGATCAAGGTGATGCGCGTTCGCGCGTGGAAGACGCAGCGTGATCGAGCAACACACGGACGGGCCGAAAAAAATCGAAATCCTCGTTGCGTCATTCTTCGCCGCGGCAAGGGCAGAGCCAGAGTATAGGCTCGACTTTGATACGACAAACTGGTTTATCCGCTTTTATGGCAAAGTATGTTTAGAATACCGTTAGGAAGAGAAAATTCTTCCGCGAGGAATATATGAACCAGTTAGATCAATTTTAAATCAGTAACAGAACTCTTTTTACCAACCGCCTGGATTGTAATTTGCGCTGAAACCAAATTGTACATAGAAAATCTGCGATTTCCCGCAATTGGCGTCATTTGGAGGAGACATGCTATTTCAAGAAAAACTTCTTCGTCGTATCATCATGGTACATACACAAAGGACATTAAACGAGGATGGTTGATAGAATTCCGCGCAAGTAGAATGAGGACTGTGCTTGGACAGACATCGCGCACTTCCAAGGAAGTACAGTACGCCAGTTGAGACTTCCATTGGAACTAAATGTCTGTTCTGCTCTATTTGGAAACTTCAAGGTATTGCGAAAAAAATTTATATCAAGGACCTGTATACGTGATCGAAACGAACAGCTGTCACTTTTAATTTCTTGCAGTTTCCGTTCTCAATGTCTTTCGAATGTATAAGACCAATTCCTTGCAGACAAGTTTATACAGTAACGATACGATAAGTGTCGAGTTTACTATTCTACGCTATATGTCGAATCCTACCCCCACTAAGTAGCAGTCTGCTTTGGAAATAAAACAAAATGTACTACTTCTACGATAGGTGTCGAACTCTGATCCCGACTTTTCGGCACTTAGCGAATCTTTACTGCAGACAACTTTAGACATCTTTACTGTACATCGGTAGTTTGAAAACACAACCACTTGCTTGGGTCTTAACCGAGTTGCAAGAGAGGAACATATCGAGAAAGGTCTGGAAAGGCACGCGAATCCGATTTGTATATCAATTACCTCGGGCCGGTCGGTGAACTTTGCTCGTTTCGCTAGTATCAGATAGCGGCGTGTCGGTATTTAAATACCAACAGGCTGCATACCGTTACGTCGAACAACGAGGCAGCCGGAGACCTAATACGACAACTTCGGGTCACGTAAGCCTCGGTCTGGAACAAGAGAGCCGGGAGATGCGGCGGACGCTTGAAAGGGGGCAGGGGAAGTGGAGGAAGGATAGGCCTCGCGGAAAAGGGTCTCTCGGCGAGGTTGAAAGCGCGTGGAAAGAGAGAGGGCACCACCGAAGTCGGCGTACGCGTGCCTCCTCTCGACGGCGGCGATGTGCGCGCGCATTTCACGGTTAAATTATCGAGGGGAGGGCTGCGGATAGGCGAGGAGGAAGCGAGATCGCGCTGCGAGGGAGCGGGAGAAGGACGTCGTAAGAAGAGAGAAGGGGCGAGAGTGGGAGGGAAGTCAGTGGGGATAAATAAAGTGAAGAGGAAGCGGGCAAGGCACGGAGGCGGTTAGGGGCGGTAACTGGTTAGGTCGGAGTTCCGCCCAGCAGGCTCTGCCCCTTTTTTGCCCGGGGGCCGAAGTCCTGGTCGTTTCCCTACCATTCCCCTACTGTCGGGTCGGGGCAGAGCCGATCGGATAGCCGGCAGTCTGTCACGGGGCGAAGAACGGGAACCACGTTAACCGGTTTCCCCGAAGCACCACGACGTTTCCGACCCACTCGCTTTTTTACGCAACCCCAGAGGCCCTGGACTCGACTCTGCGGGCCCTCGCTCGCATCGTATCCACGGAGTTTCGAATCTTGCTGTGATATCCGCAAGTGAAGTGTTGTACCGTCAGAAACTTTTGCGTCGCGGGAACGCGTTCGATTTCCACACGAGCTGAAAGAAGAGATTCGTTGGACAGCAATACAGCATCGGCAGCCAGGATTCCGCGAGGACGCTGAGCCGCCGTGAAGCGTCAACGAGATGTTGACTGACATGACACCAGCTGCAGCTGGTCAACTATACCCGCAGTTACAGTCCATCGCCAAGTCGCCGGTACACGGACATGTGGTGAGTCCACGAACTTTTCATCGACTCCGTCCCAAGCAAAATGTTGCTAGAAATATACGCGCGGGCTGACGTTGAAAGGGGTTATTCGAAACTGCAACAACTCGTTAAATACAGTGGCTGCGATTCGATCGGTAGATTGCCCTTTAGCGGCGCGAAGAAAAAGGGATTAGAGTTAACTAATGGTCGGATTTGTTCCGCGAGCATGGCTCTTAAAGCCCAGAGACCTGCCTTCGGAGGCAAGGGTAGCTGTCAACCTTCTATCTCCTCGAGGCAAGGTCAATTACTCAGCCTCCTTCCAGATAGGGATCTTAATCCGTCCAGGTAGAACGCGAATACTCGATCTCGCAGATCAGGTGCTACTGTTCATCTTGTCACCTTCGACAGGGTCGAACGATGGGATCGTAGATTTTGTCGACTGAGTGAATTAGGCATATTTTGGACACTGCTGCGTCGACTTCGGTCATCAGATAACTTGACGCACTTCTTAGATTCAAAGTTACAACCCCAAGTCTGCTGGGTCAGGCACTTGAGAATCCAAACCTCCGTGGCAATTAACCTGTTCGCGCATTGTGCTTCCCTGAATAGAAAATAATAACAATGTGGGTTAAGCAGTCGATGCGCAGAAGGAGGACCGGCTTGATCCCAGTTGCGCAGATGCAGGCCATTTCCGCATCCGCATTGTGGTGTTTGACGCATCGAGCCCCTTTGCACGGTTGACATTGTCCCGACACAAGGATCCACGGCCCTACCTGAGCTTCTCGCAGCATTATCAGACCGCGCCGCCTGTAATCCGACAGATCATCCCGGATGATCTATTCTGTTTTGACAGAAACGGTGGTCCAGCAAAGCCACGGTTCGCTGGCGAAAAACGTCCGAGCGCGGCGCGGCGGCCAAGCTTTTGTGCCTTCTATCTCTCGGCACCAACACGTGTTCCCGGCTCTCCGTGCACGGGTTTCGGGGCTTTTTTATTCTCTATGACTCGGCAAGAAGGAAGGACGCGGTGGTCGGCGTGGCCTCGCCGAGATGATTTACGAGTCGACGTAAAAAAGTAATTAAATCCGTGGCATCGAAGAAAAAGGGACGCGTACGAGTATTAATTAAGTCAGCAGAAAAGCTTCCTCTGTCGGTGCTTGCGCGCGTGTGCGTGGCTCCGTGCCGAAAATTAAACCCGACGGAAAGTCCTCTTCCTGCTTCGCTACACGCATATACGGCGACCTTGCTCGTTTTTGCCAGCGTCGAGAGCGACTCGCGTTGCGCTCTTCTCTCTGTGGTTTTTCAAACGAAACGACATCACGGGTTTTGCATATTGAGCCTCGCCCCTGCGAAGGATGAACGCGCGATCTCGCGCAAGCCTGGTTGTCGCATCAACGTCCAACAGTGTTGTAAACAGTTTATTTTTCTCCCGTCCCTTTCCTCACATTCTGTTCACATCGCTGAAGCACCCGATCCGAATGTATCGAGTATCCTTCATATAATGGTCCTTGCGCAAGATTCTCAGGGATCAAAGGGACTGGCCTCTACCTGTGCGCCCAAGGAGCCAATTATTTATCTGCTCCTCTTTGTGCGCCGGGAGGATCCACTTGACGGGATGCGTGGGATGGTAACACGATCTATACTTCCTTTCCAGTCACTCGATCCTTGCGATGGGGACATACAAGCTTACCAAAGAATGTTCTTTTGCCCCATGCTTTTGTCATCATTTCTGTTTGGCGCGTCCACGTCCACGCGTTTCCACAGCTCTCGTTAAGTCGCGACGGGGTTATACTTCCACGTGAAAGTTAAAGAACGTCGCTTTAAGAAACCTTCAACTCAGTCCGACGTGACGGATAGTTCCGCTGATTAATTAATCAAGCGATGAAGGAAGTTTCCACAGGCAAATATGTTGGGCTATAAGTAATCCAGTAGGTACTCAATCGACCATTTCACGTCGACGATCGATCGACGTTACTTCAATACTATTGCATCGATCGTGGAAGAACGAACCACCGTCTGAACGCCTGTTACTAATTCATGCATTGAATTTACCGTGTCTCATACCGCTTGTCCCGCAAAACGTGATATTTTTGTCTCGTCGGCGATGAGCTTATAACCCATCCTCCGCGAGAAAGTGCCATAGCGCGTCTATAACATTCCGCTTTGCAGGAAGAGGGACTATTTCTTTCTTGGAACATACGAAGATAGTTAAAAAAAAAGAAATAGGTCGATACAATTAGTGGTAGCCAGTAGTTGTTGAGTAGACTGACAGGATTCTTGCTGTCGCGTTCGAGGATCCTCAAATCCTCGCTCCACTTCACTTCCACGCTGGTAATCCGATAATCGGATTCGTAGGGTAAAAGTGTCCTTTTAAGCGACGCCCCGTTGACATTTTCAAGGGTAACAATGGACTGCGAACGGGCGCAGCGATTCTCGCAAAAATACGACCTTCGTCACGCTGGAGGGGGATGAAAGCACGGCAGCCTTTTTATGTGACCTAAGAGGATTTACCTGGAGCACCGGATGCAACCAGAGGATGTCATCCTAATTTGTTCTCTCCGAACAAATTTCCTGCGGACAGAAACCGATTCCATTTCTTTGGCGAAGCGTGAACGCTCCCTTTTTGCGCGAGTTTCGAACCACCCTCTTCCTCCCCTCCGACCAAAGCATTTTTGAGTAAGAATCGATGATCGTCGAGTGAAAATTAGCCAAGGGATATGTTTGGTCTGTACTACTGAAAGAGTGAAGCTCGTCACCAGTGTCTCCGCCCCTCGATTGAAAAAGTTTCGCCCGTCGAGTTTCGAATGGTATTCCTCTAGGTTCATGAGACTGTACGCTCTGTTCCTCGATGACAAAATCCCTTCCGATTGCCGTCACGCCCACCGCAGTCGGCGAGCAGACCGGCTTAATGAATTATTTTCGTCGAGTACACATCGCAACGTCGCAGACATGTAAACACCCTTTCGAAAACTCGTTCGGCACGGCCTGTCCCGGTGGCAGACGCGCGCGGGGCCCCAAAACGTGGCAGATGTTCCAGGGTGACAACATGGCCGCTCTGTGCTCGATGTGCACGTCTTGGAAAACCGTTTTCGCGTATGATCGATCAATTTGGCCCTTGGCTCGCTCGCTTACGTGACAAAGAGCTGTTTTTTTCCTGCCGTTTACGAGGCTCAATGGCCATTGTGTTGGCCGTGAACTTCTCCTGGACACAGAGGCGTCGACGATGTTCCGACGATGACGACGGAGGAACTTTCGACGGAAAAGACGAGAGGGAATGGTTCCCGAAGGAAGGAAGCGCAGAATATTCATTACGCTAGGTTTCCATCGAACGGTTGGAGATGCAATTTTATAGTCTCCAGGCTAAGGGATGCACCCGAGGCTAGAACACACGTGTATACGCAACTCCGGCGCGCATCGTTATCGTGGAAGGGCCGATAATTGAAAACCCCGGCCGCCCCCTTGGCTTCCTTGCCGTAGACGGTGTTCGCATTGCACGCGCGAGAGTCTGTACCTCGAATTATCGGTCATTATTCCAGCGTAGCATCGTCGTGGACGGAATTATTCGTTGAGGCGGACGTTGAATTTCCCGTCGCATTTGTGCTTTCCTGTCTCCCAGTGAGGGAGGAATAAGGGAGACTATTCTACTATAATTCTAATGCGTTGCATGTTGGATTGTTTAAATGGATTTCAAGGCGGTATTTAGGGGCTCAAAGATGGTCTATAGACTATAGACTAGAATACAATCGCTGACAATAGTATATAGCAACAGTTGACCGACGACACGTTCATACTGAGTAATTATTTACTTTGTAATATAGATTCGCTTTAGATACTGCTATTACATTTACCTGTACATTTACGAGTATTACAATTGCTGGATTAGTATCGTAATTGTTTTGTTTCTCACAGAGGGAAGACAAGACCTTTCCTCCTTCATTACCTTTTATACTTTGTGAGTTTGTAGTGCGTGGTTAAATACATAATATATGTAAGTAAGAAGACGCGATTCCCAAACGTTTTTGCGAAAATGTATAAAAATAGATTTGATGAGAACGAAAAAAGTTTGTTAAATCCATAGGGATCAAAGGATTCGATTCTCGATACCCTTGGTATAAATTTGTGACGTTACCGCGGTACCATGAAAGCGTCAAGTATAATCAAGCCTACAGTATATAAAGTTCTCACCAAACCTTTTTTTATCAATTTTTCGCAAAAACGCTTGAGAATCGCGTCTTCTCACATGTATTTAAACACGTGCTACAAAAGTATGAAAGAAAGTATGAAACAAAGTATGAAAGAAAGCGACGGGTGGAAGGTCTTGTCCTCCTCTTGTTAAATTAAAAGAACAAAAGTCTATGGGTTTAAAAATTCAAAAGATTCTAAAGTTAAGGAGGAACAATTGAAGAACGAACTCCCGTGTTATAGCGTGTCGATAGTATTCAGTCGAGGCAGCAATTTGGCTAGAGATCCGCCCGATGCGTGTGGGTTTATCGTCTGCAGCAACCCGTGCACACACGACTTCCATCGACGATCATCATCGTATCGCTGGAAGGTTCGATAATTGAAAAGCCAAGGTTTCGCTCTCCTTCTCTCTCTCTCTCTCTCTCTGTGCCCGAGTACCGCATCGCCGTTGTAAACAATATTCCTGGTCGTAGAGCGCGCGCACGAGCCCCCCTGCGAGATGGTACGTCGAATTACCAACCATTATCATGACGTATCATCGCGGCGAGCGTCATTCACCGGACCATCATGGGAAAGATGAACAATACTCGGTCTGGTCAACACCTCGGGGCCTTAACGCGCGCCACTCGAGCAAAGTGGAAGAACGATTATTAACCGCTCGATTCTATTAACTCGACTACTTTCCTCCTCGTGCTAAACACAATGCAACCATTTTTTCCACGGTAAGAGATTGCACGCTCGAATCGGTTCCTGCACTTACCGTCATTATAGACGATAGATCCTCTTAGTCAGAGAGGGTTCACAACATCTTGCTCCTTTTTCGCCTTCCGATGCTTTACCGGAGTATCTTACTCGCATCGCAAACAGTATTCCTCCACTGCTTTTCAAATTCTGATATTCGATTCAGGAGGAAAGAGTTCCTTGTATCAATAATCCCAGTCGCGACAGGATTTCCAGGATTCCATCGAGTCAATCTTTTTTATCTCCATTATCTCTGTAAATAAGGGTTTTCTGCCCATTCTGTCCCGAAAAAGAAGATGTTTTACGCTTGGAGATGCCAGGTCTTCACGTGGCAAACACCTAGGGGCTCGAATAGGATCGCGGCGATCTTTCGCCGCGAGAAAAGAAGCGTGGCGTCAGCAGGGATTCCCCGCAGGGGTGCCAAACCCCCGCGGAGTCGGAACCAAAATACCAAACGTTAGCTCACCGGCCCCGGCAGGCGTAATGATTTATCGACTGCACATTATACGTCCCATCAAACGCGAATTTTTTATAGCGGACGCAACAGCGCGAGCCTAGCCCGTTCCACACATTCTAGGGCTGGGAGTTTATCTTTGCGCTCTAGGAAAGATCTTTCACGCTTTGAGTATCGTTTAGCGGACCGCAACCTGTTTCTACCACGTCGCTGGCAATTATTGCGTAATTTATTGTTCGTCAGCGTTGCGGATGGCGCCGCGCCGTGGAAACGCGCAAAGAACTGCGATTCTGTGTTGGGAGTTCGAAGAAACTTGTTTTGGGAAAAATGAGAATTCATAACTGGTACAAAGCATAAATCCGAAAGAAATCTATTACTATGGTGTCGGATAACCTCGAGTCTTACAAGCAACTGTATTTCAGGCTACAAGCCACTTTGCATCGCGATCGGTCCACAAGTTCTACTCCCATCAACTCTTCTGCTTCACGAAAGTAAAATCGCCTCTCACGGCCAATATGGAGATCAACGACCCTCTCCAGAGCCCGTAAAAACTTCCGGTATACTCAGCACGAAAAGATCCAACCGCGATTTTCCCTTTGGCAGATGCATATGGTCGACTGGCAGCTTGCTCGCGCCCCTCCGCACCGGAGAGACGGCTTCTCGTTGCGTGCGCCTCGCGAGCGAAAGAGGAACCGGCGAGTTTCGAGCGATGCCTGGGATATATAATTGCGAGGGACGTTTACGGAGGAATGCGACAGAATCGACGTCGAATTGACTCGATGGCCGCTGGAACGTTGCTCCAGGTTGCGCAAACATCCTGGTTTCGCGGCTGGTGACACGCGGTCGGCGCGCGTCGGAACGACTGTACTCGACTGAACAGAGCGGAAATTGAGCGGAATGAAAATGTTTGTTTCGCCACGAATCCACGTTTGCGTCTAAATCGGTGCAGCTGCGTGGTCGCAAAACCAAAGGTGCAGCTTGTCGCAAACAACAAAATTACTTCCAAGAGGGATCGATACCGTCGATTTTCGTAGAATCGATCGCGGGGCGAGCGAGCGAATTTTCAGTGCGTATCTACGATCGCGAGTTGTGCAAGAAACGACAGTGGTCGAAGGAACGAGGCGAAACCGGAATGGAGAACAGTCACTCTCCCGCCGAGATCGCCTCAATTTTCTACGTATCGCTCTCCCCGCGTCCTTGCGCGCGGATAATTTGCATTTCGGTGCCCACGTTCGCGTCACTATCACGCTCCTTCCCTACGGGGACGAATTATCCTCTCGACATATTGCATAACGACCCCCGTTTGTCCCGTTAGATTTACAGATTGAACGCTTCGTTTGGCGTCGCGTATGAGTCGCTCGGTTGCGGGGGACGATACAAGCATGTTCCATCGAGCTGGGAAATCTATAATTGATATTCCTCATTGACTTGAATCTTGATACAGTTAACAGTTACCTAATCGTGTTATATCGTAAAGGACGCGGTCACGATTGAACAGAGACATTCTCAACGCTTACATAAAGGGGCGTCTATATCTGGTGAACGAGCGCGAACGAATGCAAACGAACGCTGTGAGCGCAAACGAATGTCCAGCAATTGTGATCGCTATTCCTCCGTACGTCAAAGAAATGAATCAGCATTAGTAAATCGGGGCTGTGACGTGCGCGCTCGTTCACACGCATTTGCTCCTGTTTGTGCATCTTCACGTTCGTTGGCGCCTATTCGCTAAATGTATACACGCCTTCAAGATGCGTCTACATCTAGCGAACGCGCACTAACGAACACAGACGAACGATCGCGAACGAACAAGTGTGGACGGTACTGCGTACGCAAACGCGCGCGAACGATCCCGTCCACACTTGTTCGATCGCGCGCGTTCGCTATATGTAGACGCACCTTCACGCGTACTCTGAGACTTTGTTTTCTTCAATTTATACTCCTCATAACGCAATTCCTCGAATTTCTCTAGACTCACAAACGGACGTTGTGAAGTGTCCCTCCAATTTATGGATCAAATTTTGTTATAATCTAAAGGAAAGATTCATGAAACAAACCCAGAAAATTGGGAGGTTCACATTTCCCACCAATACTAAAGATAAATTGTTAAAAATCAAAATGTTGAAATCTGGTTTGTTAATAAATAGAATTCTTCTTTTGACCAACAATAATAATTCATTTTTATTTTTCATCGAATTTCTTCTTCACCATAAAAATACACTATTTTAATATTACTGTTTTTATAAAAGATCATTTGGTCTTTTTTCTTTTTTGTATTAAACGAGTTAGAATGCTAGAAGTTACACTGCATTTTTAGTGATTTATCTTTCTAAAGCAGAAAAGTGGTGCTCCTTGCAACTTTTTGGAGATGTTTTGCATATCTTCGCCTAGATCTAAACCATAAGGCCACGGTTTCAGTGGACGCGATTTATATATTTTATTTACGTGTGACATCGTGATTTTTCGCTCAATACTCTTTTCGTGCGAAATCGCATCCACTGTAACCGTAGCCGTAGCCTAATTTGATTAAAAAATTTGAAACATACTTTGCAATGTCCCCTCGTCAGAAATCTACAGGCTTCGCTTAGGTTTTATTTTCATGACAATTCACGTGGCTGTCTTCAGGCTTATCACGGGAAAGCGCTTTACTATTTAGAACGTTAATTGCATAGGATACTGGAAGTTCGCTTCAATTTGATGCCATCGATAAATAACGTAATCAATATCAGTACACCACCAGAAGCTTTCCACAGTACTGCTAACGTTTCTATTCGCGGTGTAACACCGTCAATATTACTATCATTATATGGCTGTCTATCTAATAGACACAATGGTATCTCATCGTCCAACTCATTCTCTGACTTTTTCCACCGCGAGCCTATCAAAAACATGATTCGTCGAGCACGCTCGAGCCGACAGGAGGCTTTTACGCTGGTCATGAATTTTTATGGAGGGGAAGCGGTTTCCCGGTTTCACGGGAATATAGATTGTCTTAAATTTTTAGCGATGAGTGCGTCGATATAAACCGCCTTGCTCTTTAAGAAATTAGATCATCGTTTTCGTCATTCGTTCGCGACGCGTGAATACGCCGATAATCTGAATATTCGCATGCGATCGTCACGGTACTTTCCTCCTTCGTGGACCTTTGATCCTGCTCTGTTTTTGGTATGGATGATAATTTATTTACGAGCTCTCCGGGTGGGTGAATACAGCGCGACCACAGTCGCTCTCCCACGGCCTGGTCGGCCACTAAATCGCGAAACAATAAATCTGAGAGTCGAGTCACCCTCTTTATGGGACTCTTATACGGGGATGATGCCCCCGGGGGTCGCCTAATATGTCACAGTCTGTTGCAGCGATCTCTTCGACGGAGGTTGCCGTCGTGAACGAGGGTGGATCCGCGCAAGAGAACCGTTTCTAAGGGTTAGCTCCACCGAGGGGTTACGATACGCTTCTAATGGACTGATTCAATAGTGGCCCTATCTGATAAACTCTGATCTCTCCGCGCCCGCACGCGCGTCTTCATTGATATCGAATTAAGCAGATTGTCGTTTTTCAATTCGCCGCTAAACGACGTCCCTTGTGACCGAAAATATCCGGTAGAATATACTCAGAAATTGTTGTCCTTTACTTTAAAGAAAAACTTCAATTAATCTTGCTATATGATAGAACAATGGATTCTCTAGTAATTAAACTTGCCTTGAATTAACAGTTCCGTTTAATTAAACTTTTCCTATACACCGACGGAATTGCATCCATCATCAGTCTTGTTTCAGCGAACAAGGCAAACAGAGGCAGATGTTATCGCGGCGCGATTACGTGATCCTCGCAGTTTTGTCGCGCGTTCCATGCCCTTTCATCCCACGAAACTTCCTATTAACTAGTCGACGTCCAACCGACTCTAAACAAGAGCTCGACTCGCGCTGCGTGCTTCCGCGGAAATTAACGAACGCTTTAGCTGGAAACGATTGGGCTTCGCGTGGCACGTACGCGGGTGCGCTATCGCTCGGGAAATCGCGAGCATTACAAACGAAACATGACAGCTGAAAAATTATTATAATCTCTGCCGCTTCGGGTTAACAGTGAGCGATTTGCATAATCCACCGACGGAACTCGAATGGCGAGAGAACAGGCCGTTCAGTCGCGCTCGCGCGCGTGCGTCTGCGTATATATCGCAGATCTACGATCCACGAAACCGCGATGAAGCTATAAATCAGCTAGCCGAGGAAGACACGCGAGCCAATTTGCTCGAGATCCCCGAATAATCGGGTTCGCTGGTAACGAACGGGCCGAATACGCGTATTAATTCCAATCGAATTACCGCGAGCACCGAAACCGTTCGCGGAAAGCCGTCCGAGATTATCCCGGCAAATTAACTCGACCGTTCAATTCGGTCAACGATTCCGGCTCGCGGTCGTTCGAGAGGATAAAAATCTCGCACTCGTGCGACGCGATAATCGATGTAGCAAGTCACGAGCAGGCTTATCCAGCGGGGAGGGAGCAGAGTTAAATGGCCTCTCCGCGGTCCTCTTTAGCGGTTTCTAGCTCGTCCACACTGGCTACGCGCGCGTAATACCCGTAATCGTTACGCGTATAATTCATACTCGGAGAAAGCGCGTGCTCCGATCAGCTTGCCCACTTGTGAAGTGGCTGAGAGCACAGGCTTTTCGGTTTGTCGGCTCGGCTAAGCAACTCGCACTGCGTAATTAACTGCTCCAAGTCTTTTCTTGGAATCTCGAACCAGGAAGCGTTCGATTACGATGCAAATGCTCTCCACCGCAGTCCGGCCCTCTTCACGGTGATCTCAAACTTTGAACCGCGGCGCCGTGACAGCGTTATTCATCCTGTCGAATTATTCGCCAGGCCGATATCCAAATAATTGCTCGGCTTTTCGCGTGACCGCGAGGGAAACATAGTCGAGATTGGATCTCCGACACTACGCTTCGCTCCGCCAGCACCTGCGTCCCACCAGACGAATGGGTTCACGGCCTGCCAAAGGTGATTTAGTGGCAGTTTGTTGATGCAACGGCGTCACTAACGTTCCGGACAAGCCGGCGCTATGCGTGTATTACACGATGGAAGTCGTATGTGCGGACTTCGCTCGAAAGGTTTCTGCTCGCCGCTAAATTGCCCGGAGCGGTCGCTTAACACGGCCCACGTCGCTCTTCAACATCTCCCGAGCGCCTTCTCGAAGATCGATTCCGCGTCGCTGTGCTGTCGCAGAGCCGTCCTGTTTCTGAACGCGGAAAGATCGACGCTGTCGTCGGGGAGATTGATCGATATCGAGAACCTTGAAGAGCGGAAATTGATTAAGCCTTCCAGTTTTCCCGTTTACCTTACGCGCATAGTTTCAACGGGCATTCAGTACTTTTTCGCTTTTTATTTGTAAAGCATATTCAATTAGAAAAACTAGTTTCATAGAGTAATGCAGATATTTAAACACCATTTCCCTGTAGTAATTAGGGTTCTGTAGATAATTAATAAAGATCATTCTAAACGTCCTATCTTCCGGTTCCGCAAATGAACATCAAGAAATTAATATCATTTCCATTTGACAGTCATGTCGTGCACCTTCATTTGAAGTGTACCCAATTCCGTCAGCCATTCGTGTCCCTTTACAGTATCATATTTTTTGCAAATCACCCGAGAATCTCCCAGAGAAAAGTACGATTACCTTAAATATGACCAATTTCAGTTTGATCCGCGGACACCATCCTCGTTAAACTCCTCCCAGAAATTGCAACATTTCTTCACTGCGCAGAGTCAGACTTACCAAAGCGATCGGCGTGGCAGGTGCACAGAAAACCATCACGGTTGCGATCGCCGACACGCGACGACGATATCAGTCCCTATTTCTCTCGCGGGCAGAAACACGCTTTCTGGTTCACGCGGATGTAGGTCACGCGCCCGTTTCGAGGAAGATGTCAGCGTCGTGTCGGCAGCGCGCCGAGGCAAAAGAAGCGACCGCGTCCGGAGCCCATTTAGATTTAGTCGGTGTTAGGTGTTTACGAGTTTTTAATTGAACGTAAATATTCGCAGGTGCAGACCCCAGATTCCGGGCGCAATTACGAGGAACGGTGGCCTCTTCTTTCGAGCGTATATCGGTCCGTATCTTTGGTTCCAATGTAAGCTTCCGTCGTAAAAGGAGCACTCTGCCCGCTTGGAAGTATGCCGCTCGGTGTAAATTTATCAGCTCGCGCGTCCATCCGCTCGCGAATTTCGCCGAGTACCGTTCGCTCAGCCGGCCCTTTCGCGTCTCGTAAAACTCTGCTGCGGCTAAATTACGGCCGCTTCTAGCTGCGTTCTTCCCGTATCAACGGCCGTTTCGCGAATACATCGGATAAATAATATCGGCCGCGCGCAGGTGATAGCCGCGTGTGTGGCCGCTGTCATGATAGCGACTCTGTCTTCTTTCTCTACTGTTTCGCGGTTTTATCGGTCCTTTGCTTCGACGATAACGTCTCTGCAATTTTGTCAAAATGCTCCCGCTAAGTGTTCACTCTTACTTGTAACTGAAGTTGAGTGCGATCAATTTTAAGGGGCACGACAGTTGGCAGAGCTTCCCAGCGTTGACAGAAGGCCCAAAACGGCGCTCCTTTCTACGACTCATCTGCGTGAGCGATGGACGCGTCAAAAGGTTCATCCATCAGCGCGATATTGCCGTCGATCGAGGGCAGATGTTTTGCGCTACATCTCGAGCTCTCGGCCGAGATCCTCTCGGGCTCCCTCGACTTTTCGCAGGTCCTGTGAACGAGAGCCACGGCCCAAGAGTCACCGCGATCTCCCGTAGATCGTTTAAATGCTAATATCCGGCTAATTTATCGCCGTACGATTCCGCTTCCCGGGCCAACACCGACGCTATTTACTTAAACTTTCGTAATTGAAAGAAAGCCGCCGACCCGGACCACCGTGCAGCACGGGGCGATAAAACGTGGAATATACGGGGACGCAGGGGAGCTTTCGGTAGGCTGATCTAGGAGGCGAGTAATATATCGAGCTATCGACCACGCTAGTCTACCTGGCCGAACAATAAAGACACGCTTACGGCTCCGCCCCTGACGCGTCCCTTGTACGCGAGCGCGAAAGACCTTTGGACAAATGGCGCGGAAAATATTGTCATTAGAGTCGGGCTCCTCTTTGAAATATAGACGGCGGATGGAAGACGTGGCCGAGGAGGCGACGTCGATTAAGTCCGGGGTGCCCGCTTTCACGGGGCCCGACGATATAACAAGCCTCGTCCTCCAATTTTGTGTGGAACATCCTATCCGCGATTCCAGCCTCCATCCGATAGCCCGCGTTATGAAAGCGCACATATCATTCGGAGGAAGCAAACGTGTACATGATATACGGGGCGGGCGTCTTTGAAGTTCCCTGAATGTCCGTCATTCCGAACAGAGTCAGACCCTACGTACCTCCAATCTAATTCGTTTGACCTTTCCTTCCTTTTCTTCCTCGGCCATTCATCTTGTTAAGCTACGACCAGGCTGCGTCTTGTTTTCTTGAGCGAAGTCAAAAACAGACGAAGAAAACGTGCAGGCACGATGCACGCAACGCGCTCTGCACACGTAAACCTCACAGATACCCTTATTTGCGTTGAAGTGCTGCTTACGCGATAACACCGCTGCCCCTTGTTTCCTTAATGGTCCTTTCATGCACCTAGAACTACGTTCCGAACCTTTTACTTTTCTTCTCTTCGCCAGTGATATCTATATACTATTATCTGAAGTAGGTTCTTGAAGCGCAATACCACTCATTGCCGATTGCTCGTTGCCGTGGCCTTTTATATTACGTCGTTACGGTGTTCCATGCTTTCCATAATTTCCTGTGAAATTCAAAATCACGTCCCCATTGGCGTTTGACATGATGGACACTTCGCGACGAAAGCTTCACATCAGCAACGGGAAATCACTTGTTACATAGTTAACAAGTCTGCAAAGTGTGCGCTACAGTCATGCGCAAAAACAACGAACATCATTTGGACTTAACGTGGCGTTTGCTACTTATCGATCATCCGCCAACTGTCTTTGTGACTAAAGCGAATTCAGAGCAAGCAGCCGAGGGCTAAAGCAGCCTCGCGCGAGGAGATTTCTCCGCTCGAATCCACACATAGCAGTGCCAAAAGCGAAGCACCCTGAAAGAACAATTAAAGGGAGTATCGTCGCAAAAAACCGAAAGTGGATCCACGGTCCTCTCCGTTCAGCAATAGAGAGCCGGACGCGAAATTAGCCGGCGATCTTTTCTGGTTTCCGCGTAAAAACCGTCGGTCGTTCTCGTGAGCCGTTGACCGCCGCCTCCCTGGCACCTGCCTCGCGCAGCTCCTGTGATTGGATCCACCTGCGTGTCGACCATGAGCACGGTCCGACCGTAGATATTCGGTTTTCCGAATCGCGGGAATTTCGAACGCTCCGCGAACGACTTCGACTTATCTCGCCGCGGAGCCGTCGGCCCCTGATATCCCTCGAAACACTCGTAAACCGTGCAATAAAGGCTTTTCATTTCCTGAACGTCACATCCTGGGCCGCGTTATATACCTCAGTGTACGGAGCCACGCGCAATCTTAATATTGATCTGCTTCTTCTTATAAAGGCAAGCGACGCCGGTTGTAAAAATAAGCGCTTCCGTAACAACTGGCCGCGGCAATAAAAGCGACCGCGAGGAATTAAAATTAAAGCCAGGGTACACGACGGCCGCTGGGGCCTCAGTTCGTGCAAGATTTTCGTGTACTTTGTTGATTACTTTTTGTTGCCTGCACGAGAAAACTGACATTTGGGTTAATTGGTGAACTTAAATCGAATACTTTAGATTCTCGCGGATCGAGATTTGAGCCTCTGGAATGTAAGCATCGCTGTTTTCAAAGAGAATCGCATTGTTTCATTGCTTGAGATAAGGCATCGATAGCAATTCGTGTCTTCGCGATTTCTCACCGAGTCACTTAAGTCAAGTGAAGTCAGTACTTAGACGGGTAATCGTCTAGGAACTTCCTTGAACTCTTAATAAACCCCATGCTTTAGAGGCCATTCAACACCGTAGATCCCCGAACAACCATCGCTATCAGACTCCCTTGGATAGGCGAGTACTCTCATAGCAAAGAACAACCGCGATCGCGCTGATATGGTGATCGTAACTCGCTCCCGTTGCTAATTATTTGTTTATCGGTCTCCGCATGCAACTTCGTCGACACGCAGACTTGCCGCGATAAAGCAGCGCAAGTCCCTCGAGGTAGCTGGTCGCGCCAGTTTATCGCTCGCTCATACGCAAGGAACGGCGATCGCCGGGAACAATCAGCGCCGATAGAATCGTCTTGGCGGATACTCAGCATCGTTCGGCCTCTTTTTCGTCTTTTTCGCCGGGGACGGGAACCGCGAGCGGACCGAAACGAAATGAATTTGTAAACTAGCACGCAACAACTACCCTGACAAGGGAGGCCGACGGCAGGATTGGCTCCTTGGGCCATGCAAGATGGCGTTACCTTTCTTTTGGCAGTCGGTGCCCTTTCTTATAATCTCGAGTCCGCCGCGGTACTGGCTCCGACAAATGGACTTTTAAGTCCAAGTGTGCTCGCAACTGTTGCGTGCCGGTGACGATCAACCGTTCGCTAACGGTAAGGAATATGACAGCAGCGAATCTTCCTCGAAACTAGGAAAGGTTGGAGGCCATCGTGATAAATTTCGAATTAGGGACGGCGCCGTGGTTCCTCGAGGACCGAGGAACACTGGACACACGATCGAAGTTTTCGCTGGAAGACGGGATTAATAATTTTATTCATGAGTAACCGAGGCTGTACCGCGGACTTAGGAGCCTTGGCTAGTTCCCACCGAACGGCAGCTACCTGTTATCCTCCCTTCTAAATTATCTTTTTTAATTAAATCCATCGTGAGAGAGCGACTCGGCTATCTCTTTCTCATCCCCCTTCTCTCCTACCCCCGTGTCCCTTCACACCTCTGTGCGCGGCGCGTTACGAAAGGCCCGATCGTATATCCGAAAAAGTCTACCTCTCTCGCTGTATAACCGTGGCCCGGGGCCAAAACAGGGAGCTACCAAAATTTATTCGGCTATCGAGCGACCAAGCAGGGAACAACGGAGGCTTCTTCGCCTCCTTCGGCGTCCCCCGTCCTCTTTTCGTTCTTCCGCGGTGCTCGCGGCGCAACCCAAGTTTTTTGGCCCCGTTAGGACCTCGGGCTCCCTCGAGACAAATTTCAAATTGCCCTTGGACCTAATGATTTCCGGGTATATGGAATAGAGGGCACCCACGTGATTGAATCGAGCGAACCACACGAAAGGAGAACCGCCGCGCCGCGCGACACAACGCCTAGGATGAGCGTCGACCCGCGGTGCTACCAATTCATTAGCACTCGTAAATCAGTCGCTGGCGACAGCGCCGAATATTAAACGAGTATTACCGGTTAGTTATAACTCGTGGCCAGTTAGCGCCGCTCACCCTTTGGTCGAGGGGAACGAACGCTTTCGATTTTCGACTTTTTATCGCCCGCGGAGCACGACCAGTCGCACTTCTGGTAGCTCGAATCGCCTTGAACTTCGAGTTAATTCAACGATATCTCGTCGTCGGGAGAAACTTATCGTTTTGCTTATTCGAATCTGCGTGACTCAGCGGAGGAAAGCGAAAACGACTGGCACTAAATGTCACCTAAAATGTAGGAAGAATCGAGCCGTGAGTTTCTCCCTGTTTTCGTGACCGCTAAGGCCGGGTATCGAGGTCAACGCGTATTCGAATCCAGTTATTAGCCAAGCGGTAAGAACCCAGGCACGCTTAACCCTCGTTAGTTTAGTATTTCGAACAAGTTTTGAGGCATTTTGCTCTTATTGTCGCACTTCAAGAAAGTGGAGTAAATCCTCAGATATTTAGTTACCGCTTTTAATACTCTATGCCTCGTCTATCCTAGCATAACGCCGCAGAAACGCGTAACACGGTTATCAATGGTTTCGGAGCAGCATCGATAACGAACGCTCACTACTAAGCAATTGGTTTTCGGCAAAAATCGCTACTCGTTTCTCAGCCGTTACGTCTTCATTAGGATAATGAGGTCGGCGTAAATCTTGCGAAGAGAGCGGGCTGGGGTCCGCGGAGTTGCGCGTGCTTCTGGAACATCCTCGAGCCCTGGGGACGGAAGCAGCCGCATTTGCATCGAATAATTTAGTGGTGCATAAAATTCTGCAGCCAATTAGCGGCCGAATGTCCGATCTATCGCCCCGACAGAGTCGTTTGCTCCCATGAGAGCGCTTCTAATTTCGAAAAGGTGACCCCCTTTAGGCGGCTCGCGCGATCATCCCGACATCTCCGCTGTAGTTTCGCCTGTTTACTGCCTGCCCTCCTCTATCGCCGATGCTCCCTCTGCTCTTGCGTAAGCACGCCGAAGGACGCAGACGGGCATAAAATTCTACATTCGCAGAAAAGATGGCCGTATCTCACAGGCACTGTTGTCCCTGCCTTCAATTCAATTAACGTTACGAAGGTAATAAAAGTCGTCCGCGGTTGCCCGTGTCTCCGGCGCGGCGCGTCGTTTTCTTCCTTTTTCATTGAAATCGCGTCACGTTGGCGTGTAATTTCAGTTACGGGCCATAAGTATTTCTTACTTTATGGGAACTGGATCTCTGATTCAAGTTCTCCGTCTTTTAGTTGCAGAAGGCGACGGTGTTTCGGTTCCACGCTGTTATATAAACGCGTTTAAAGTCCGCGGGTGTCGAGAATGAAGGTGGAACGCGGAGACACCTGCTCGCCGTTGTGGCGGCAAATGGAATGCATGAATTGCGCGAGATTCGCGTTACGACTGTTTCGAAAAGAGCAAGTATGCGCTACGATCCAATTAGCGATAATAATATCTCGCTCTCTTTCCTATCTAAATATTTATCTATGCGAATGCCTCGATCAGCACTCGTGTTCTACTATACGTATGTACTAAATCAAGATAGCATGGGATCACGTAACACAGGCGAGAAAAGAACTCTATTTGCGGGCGGCATGTTTAGAGGCGTTGCGGGTTCCAGTGATAGGCAGGGAAAGAAGCTTAACGCGTAGACGTCGGATGCGGTTCGCCGCAAACCCCGTTGCATCGACACCCTTCGGTCTGCCGGGTTCGCACCCTCGCAGTTGGACGGCTGTCGACGTGGAACCCCGCCACCTCCGCGTCCAGCTGTCGCGTGGCTCTTGCTCACCGGTCCCGTTTTATTTTGTCTATTCACCGTCCATTTCGCTCTCTCGATTCAGTTTGCCATCGACCGAACGAGTTTTCATTCGCTTTTCAATGGAACACTCTGGGAATCGAAAGCCACGTAAAGAATTCACTTTGTTTGATCTATGATGCCGACACATCCTCACATATATCAGTTTCATATTCGCAAGAAGATGATAAGTTGCGTCCGCGTTGGCTCTTGGAATATTGTCGGTCGTAGTTTCTGACCGACATATACTGTCTTTACACATCGCAGCGTTTTCACGGTATCGATGTCTCGTTGAAGGCATCAATGGCTCTTCATCGACGCGTCATGAATCTCATTCGTCACACTGTCAGCACGGTTTGATACGCTTCACCGATCGGTTCAAGCGTAAGATCCATGCGAGAGCTTCACAGCCCGTTCAGACCTGAATCGCATTGCCTGAGAGATTTCCGAGACGTTGAATTAAATTATCCTAATTTAGAGAAAGTGTAGAAAAGTTGCCCTTCATTGTTGCATCAAAGCACGCTTCTGCGCTTGCCGGAGGGTTCTGCCGGCGTTAGACGGTTCTCGGAAGGTAGCTGCTCTGGAAGATGTAAAGAAGACGAGAGGACAACGAAGCTCCCTGGTTTTAATTTATGCGCGGCACAGCCGAAGGCGTTATTAGTCCTAGCTGGGCTACGATGGGCGTGACGTCACGCGGCTAAAACAAAGGATCCTTGGCGCGCCCATCCCACGGATGGGTCTCTTTCAACTGTGCCGACAGGAGGGCGCGAAACCTAGGACGGATCTCGTTTGCTCGGACGCTTTACGCTTCGCGAGCTTTCCTGCCTCCGAATGCTGAACTCTTTTTCGTCTTTGTACAGGTGCAAAGGTTCGGCAGTTAGTCGCACGCTCTGCCTTCTTTTGCTTCAGCTTGTTGTAAAAAGTGCTTCGAACGCCCACACCCCCATACCATTCGCAACCCCAACACCAACGGTTTCGACTCATACTTTTCCCTGGCGATTAACCTAGTCAACGCGACGGGAAACACCGTTCTAGACGTTCGAATCGAGTCTGGCCCGGGGGAAATGAAAGAAAGGAATAGACCCTGCGCTATATGCGTGCGTAGCATGCATAAAGCATAGTTGCTTCGTGAAGAATCGCGGTAATTGACGGAGGACAGGTATACAGAAGCGAGAGAGAGCAAGTGGGGTATACATGTACGTACATCGGCGACTCCAAGGCGCCTCGCTTGTGCTGCTAGCACGGAATAACGACTCCTTTTCGTTCTGCGCTGCGTAATTACAGACCAGCCAGAACTGCAGGCTAATATTGCTCTAATCGATAATCCTATTAACGCGTTCCGGCCGTTCTCGTTAACTGATCATCCCAATTGTGTAAGTTCTGATCAACGCGTCGATCACGCTGCTTACGCGCTCAAGGCGTAACTGTATCATACTTCGGCACAACTATATCGGCTCGACTATTTAGATCTCTTGGCAACTAAAACACGCCTTCCTTCCAAAATAGTCACCGTGGCAATTGTATTCAGTTGTCTATACCGCAAACAGATAGTCCGCAAGAAAGTTAGCCGGTCTCGACGTCCCGAACGTTACTGTACGCCGCGGGCACGAAACGGGAACGAGTTCTTCTGACCGCGAGCTCGTGCATAGACTCGAAGCCAAGCCAGAGGAGGCTAATTGAGAGACGTCGTTGTCTCCACCGGGCCACTGTCATATCGTTCCGGCGGATCAATACGTAGCCTGCCTACAACCTGCACTCACGAAGCTCGAAGAGGGCGTGGCTCGTACACCACCAGCCGGAGAGATACTCTCTCTCTCCCATTCTCCTCGTTCCCTCTCCCGATTCGCCCTCTGACTCTCCTCCGCTGTCTCTCCCCTTCCTGATGGTTTTCACCCTAGCCGCACCGCCAGGAAGGACGATTTTGTCTTCCACCCCTCGCGGGGAAACCACGGCAGCGAGCAAGCGTCGAAACTCACCGCTACCTTCCCATTCGTCGACGACACGGAACGAGGGCCATCCTGTTCGACACCCTCCTTCGGGAACTTTTAGGGAACTACGTAGGTTCCCTTTCCCGACCAATATTTTCGGTCCGGACGAGAATCGAGCTTCCAGAGCGCGGTGATAAATTGGAGCGGGTTTATTAGAATGTTAAGTATCCGGAGTTCTAGGCTTATCCGAAACAAATTAACATAAGTCACAGCACGTTTCTCTCAACATTTTGGCATTTAAAGGTTTGAAAATTAAACAGCATATTCTAGGGATTTATATTCTATTGAATTGTTGTAAAATAATAGGATAGCTATCCCTTAAAAATTTTGAGATAGGTGAGCTGTCCATCACAATTTCTTCACTACAAGACACTTTAACCTTTCTCACTTTGTGGTCTCAAATAAGTTACGAACAATATTATCATTGTAATTAACCAGACACATGAGACTATAATTATTATTATTCCCACATCATAAGTCCGGCGAAAAAGCCATACTCTATCTTTAATTTAATTCAAAGCTACACCGCCTCCAGTTAATACGACACGACAGAATACACCGAAAGGGTGAAAGGTCGAAGTCGACGACCCGGTTTCAGGCGACTCACCACTCCTTAAAGATCGGCGTTCGCCGATGACCGCAAAACTGTGGTTATTACCCTGGCAACCTTGCCTGAAGTCACGGGACACAGGGTGACCACGGATTGGTAGGACTTTTTCTCTCACTCTCCGTGTGTCTCTTTGTCTCCGTCGTCGAAGGGTGCGCGCACTCGTTGTCTTTGGTCGGTGTTAGTGCAAGGTTGAACCCGTGTGGGGGCGTGTCGCCTCGATGGCGCCGGCTGCTAATGGCTGCGCGGCCCGCCAGACTTTAATTTCCTGCCGCTTCCGCGGACCCTTTGCCTTTACCTTTCCACGTCCGAATACGATCCGGACCCTCTTCCCAGCCTCCAGCCTTTCGGTAGCCACTGACCGTCTGCTCGTCTTTTCGTCCCTCGGAACGACATCGCGATGATTTGCATGAGACCGAGCGAACAGTGGGGCTCGTATCCACGAGTCGTTAGGCAGGAGGATTCGCAGCGTTGTTTGATTCGGTTGATTTCCGATTTCATGGGGTAGTTTTTGGCTTCTGCTACATTCTAATGAACTTTTAGGGTTACCTTTTTGCGTCGTGCTTTACCTGTGCCCTGAACGAAGTAGAATTGTAGTTCTAAAATGTCTGGTATAAATTATGAAATAAGTACGAAGATTTTTCTTCTTAGGATCGTCGCAGTTACAAGATAATAGCGTTCTCGAGTGAAATCGATTTCGGTTTCTTGGTAAAAGAATACGAGCAGCGGCTTCGTACCAAAGAGCTCCAAAAGTGGATCGTCTGCCCTAGTCTCGTTGCTCTCAGGCAATCTTCGATCTCTTCTAGGATAGGACGATAGGACCGGCAATTTTGTGTCATTATACACCCTCGGGGGAAACTCGGTTCCGACGGCCGGTGGCGAGCTGGCTCCGCTTTTTTTATTCTGGGCCGATTTAGCCGCGATTATGGCCGCGTACAGCGTTCATCCGGCCGGATTTCGATATTACGAGCTGCGTTACCTTGAGAAAGCGTCTCAATCGGTCCCGGCTTCCATTTCGTCGGATCGATACACTTACACGCGAACGGGAGAGCGCGCCTAATTCGCGAAGCCCTCCTCGAAACTCGTTATTATCGGCTTGCGTAATCGTATCGGAAGAGACGAGACCGTAATTCCATCAGGTAACACCTGCTCGGGAACGCGTTTCGCCCGTAATAAAACCGTGGCTAGGGCTCGCGCAGCGTAAACCAACCGGGAGAAAAAATTCGCCGACGCGGCTTGGTGCGGAGCGGCGATGGCGAAGACGAGAGGAGCAAGTGAGAGAATGGGCCGAGTGGTAATCTGTTCGTTCGTTTTTCTCGTTTCAGGACCATCCGGGTTTACGGGGCACGCCGCTGGCGATGCTCGCGGCTCAGTGCAACAAGCTGAGCAGCAAGAGTCCGCCGCCTCTGGCTGACGCGGCGGTGGGCAAAGGTTTTCATCCGTGGAAGAAGAGCCCGCAGAGCAGCGGCAGCTCGCCTCAGCACTCTGGGAGCGGCGGAGGGGGAGGAGGAGGCGGAGGAGGTGGAGGAGGATGCACGACGACCGGAGTGAGTCAAAGACCAGCGGCGACGAGCAGCGCCGGCAGCACGACCGGTGGCTACGCGCGAGCGCCGGTCACTTCTTGCGCGTCCACGGCGCCCCAGTACGGCAGCGACCTGTACTTTCCGGGGACGGCGAGCGCCCAACCGGCCGGCGATCCGCACCATCATCAGAGCAGCCTGCTAGGAAAGGTCGAGGGAGCGACCTTGGGCTCGGTGTACGGCCGACACCCGTACGAGTCGTGGCCGTTCAACGCGATGCCCGGCGCGACGCACGGCGGAATCAAAGCGAGCGACGGCTGGTGGGACGTTCACGGAGCCGCGACCGCCGGCGGATGGCTGGACGTAAGCAGCACAGTCGGTGTCGGCGTACACGCCGCCCAAATGGCCAACTACTCGGCCGACTACTCCACGAGTCTCGCACTCGCTGGCAATCATTTGTTAACCACCGCGACCACCGCCGGTCACAATCTGCTTCAAGACACATATAAATCAATGTTGCCGGGCGGCCCGCCCGGCTTCGGGCTCCACCACCACGCGGCCGCGAGCGCTGGCGCGGGCGCCGGTGCGGGCAGTCCACAAGGAAGCGGCGGTGGCGTCGGCGTCGGGGCCGCCGGTGTCAGTCAGGCCCCGTCGCCGCGCTCACAAAGACGTTACACTGGTCGCGCGACCTGCGACTGTCCAAACTGCCAAGAAGCCGAGAGACTCGGTCCGGCCGGCGTACATCTCAGGAAGAAGAACATCCATAGCTGCCACATACCTGGCTGCGGTAAGGTCTACGGGAAAACGTCGCATCTGAAGGCCCACTTACGGTGGCACACTGGTGAGCGACCGTTTGTTTGCAACTGGCTTTTCTGTGGCAAGCGGTTCACACGTTCGGATGAGTTGCAGCGGCACCTTCGAACCCACACCGGCGAAAAGAGATTCGCCTGCCCGGTCTGCAACAAGCGGTTCATGCGCAGCGACCATCTCGCGAAGCACGTCAAGACCCACAGCAGCAGCAGCAGCAGCAGCGGCAGCAAGGGCAAGGGGGGAGCGGGGAGCTCGTCAGCCGAGTCCTGCTCCGACAGCGAGGACAACGGGAGTCAGCAGAGTCCCACTTCCAGCTCGGTGCCGCCGCAGCCGCAGCCGCCACTGCCGCAGCCGCAGCAGCAACAGGCCCAGCAGCCGGCTCAGGCCCAGCAGCAGCAACAGGCTCTGGTGGCGGCGGCGGCGGCGGCAGCGGCGGTGGCGGCGGGCCAGGACACCAACACATCCCAGACCACCACCACCACCAGTCTCGGCCATCAGCCAACAACGCCCATGACCCCAATACAGATGACCCCGCCACCTCTGACCCCACACCATCCCCACCACCCGCATCTCCCTCCTCTAATGCACCATCCGCATCATCACGCAACGTCCGTGCCGGCGTCGGCGGCGGCCCACCACCCGCACGCGGGGATGAGCATGCACTGAGCCCGGTGGGGCCCGGAGCCGGTGCCTGCACTTCCGCTGCCGCAACGGCCCTGGGCTCCCCCCTATCCTACCCCCTCAACCTGAACCTCGTGCAGAATCACACCACCATGGCCCACCATCCGCACCACAATCACCACCATCACCATCACCTTCACCATCACCATCACCAGCCACAGCACTCTCGGCAGAGCAACTCCTACTCCGTGCAACAAAATCCTGGCACGCCGGGGACCGCGCAGACTCCCTCACCCTCGTCCCCTGCGCCTGTACATAGTCTCTAGGTTGACGCTTCGCCTTTCTACATACCTTGCTCCTGACAACCTCTATTCACCTTTTTCGCCTTGCCCTGCTATCGGGCGATAGCGACGAGTTTTGCTCTGAAGTCGCTTCGACCTGTGCTCGAAGCCACGACTTTTGAGTTCTCGAATCGATCCGATCGCGTTTCGTTCGAACGGTCCGTTCGTGGTTCTGTAATTTGAAAATTTTCGAGGTTTTTTCAGCTTCTCGGACATACTTTCCGAGTGGAATCTTCGACTATCTACTTTCTTCTCTATACCTCCTTATCCTCGATTCCCTTGTTCCTCGTATTCCCTCGGTCGGTAGTTCACGTCGATCCAACGGTCGCTACCGACTTTGTTACTTGTAAATACTATACATAGCGCGTGAGAAAGATATTATATTAACTAAGCGGTGTAATGTTGTAAAAAATTCTATATAGACGCACTGTCGCGCTGTACCATACACTGAAACACGTAGACACATACACGCAACAAATGCATATATTATATATATATAAAGAGAAACGCGCGCGCATGCCCGCGCGGGTTATATCGTATCGTTCTCGTGTGTTCGTCCATCGTCTCCCCGGATCCTCGGGTACCGACGACGATTCTTACGATTTTCGATCCAGGGACAAAGATTTCTCTCCGAGCAGGTTCCAAACGACGTTGATCGTGCAGACACCGTCACATGACGGGAACGCATATCGGATTTTCATTATCGCGTTTCGATATTATTTCCCCCCTGGCGTGTGATTGCGTTTGGAACTTGGTATTCGGACCAAAATCCCCGTTACTGAGAGACGACCCCCCTTAAATATCACGATATTGTGGATTAATTATTATTATTATTAATTATTATTATTAATTATTATTAATAATTATTATTGATGTATTATTATAAAGATTATAAATTCATTTTAAAAGAGATAAAGAGAAAATAAACGATGCTTTTGTGAGTAACGATGTGCCTGGATAATAATTCCCTTCGTGACGTGTTCTCCACTAAACGCATATTATCCACTAGCTCGACCCTTGCGCCTGCTGCTGCTACTTTCAACATTCATAGGTTAATATCCGTCGAAGACGACACCAGATCGCTTTCCTTCATTTTCAAAAGCAATGCGAAGACCTCCGTTCGATTTTGTCGACATAAAAGTAAGTTTCTGGGTGTCAGTACGGTGTATGTACGGTGATTCCTCACTATGAGCTCACAACTCACTGATTCCTGTGCACATCTTTAACTTCAACTCCTGTGTAGTCTCGTTTGTTACAAGTCGTGAAGATTACTGTAACGAGTTGATATTGAGGAAATACTGTAACCGGTATTACCAAGTCCTTAGAGTTCCAAAACCCTACGATACTTCGCTCCCCATTTCCGTCCACGAACGATAGGAGCTAACAGTTTTCGAACCCGATAGTAATTTAGAAGGAAAGGATACGCACGTAGGAGCAATAGGAGCTTCCGCGATGGCATTACAGTATCGCACGGGCCGTTAAACCGTCAATCCTACGAACCATGAAATGTCCCGTCACAATACGACCTCCCTTCCGCCATTCCGTCTTTCTGTGTACAAATCATGATGTAGGGACCCATGTCTAACGATCCTGCGGTACGTCTCTCCCGAGTTACGCCAATTTCTACCGATCGTCTCGTCAGTCCTCTTCCGAGCTAACGCGATTCGGCTCGATCACCGGACGTATGCTAATTCGTCGCGAGTTGCGATTTACATTAAAATTGTTAGCCAGCACTTTCGTCCTTTGTCGGTCGGTCGAAGCCGAGCGCCGGGTTCTCTTTTTTTCTGCGGCGATCTCCTTACTTTGATTAACCCGAAAAGGGTTTTTATCTACTCGACGATACGTACTCCTGTTGGCCTATTTCTGCCGGTCCCGAGAACGCTCGCCGCGTATCCGACAGAGCACTGGACGTTATTACCGAGGATGACTCGGCTCGTTCGAAGGCCCTGGCCCGGCCTTCCTTCGCTAATGCCTAAATAATGACGTATATACGCGACATGCAGCTTTATAAGCTTCGATAAATTTAATTACCCCCGGACGTTCACAAACCCCCGCGTAATTTCGTTTTAATCACGCGCCATTAAGAGGAACGGTGCGTGTGTTCGGCGAATCGGGAACTATTCGCGACTACTCAAGGAAATGGAAAAGAAAAGCTGGGAACGTTTATTCCTTTCCTCCAATTGGAACATAGGATAATTAGCTCGGAAGCGTTCCACGCTCGGTCACGGGGGAAAATTGAACGGTCTGACAACGACAGACCGTAACCGAGCCATAAACGATCCCCGAGTTCGTCGGTACGCTCTAAATCGGATCAATATGGCAGAGATTACGGAATAAGATCGTTATGCAAAGCAGCTATGGAAGGGTCTAAAGCGTCGCGACGCAGCGATTCGCGGGGGGTGCGGTTAATGTCGAGCGGCGAACAAGCCCAGGGGGGATGGCTTTTTCGGTGATTTAACCAAGGAGGGTGAACGTTTGTTATTCAATTTGCGAATCCCCTCGGTACCAGCCACTGCTCTCCCTCCCCATCCACAGATCATCGCGCCTTTACAGCTGTCATCGTACTGCCTTCCTAACTCGACGAGTATTTCTTCCTTCTTCGTCAGATACGATCATCGTTTAGTTGTCATGCATGCTTCCAATCGTTTCCCTCCTTTGACATATATGTTGGTTACTGGGACACCTCGTTTAAGGTAGAAACACACTATTGTCACTTCACGTGAAATCACGTGACGATAGTGTGTTTCTACCTTTACAATATCGCTTCACCCGTCAACAACATTTTGTCATCTCATTTATTTATGGTCGGAAGAATTCATCATAATGCACAAAAATAATACAGAAGGGTAAGTTGCGAATTTTTTTTTTTAAGTTCGTTGAAGTTAGAAAGGTTTTAATGGGGAGCAATATTTTTATAAATTAATCAGGAATAAATAAAATGTCTCAGCTTTTTATAATTTAATCAGTTTTTCTTTCTGCCATAGGAAGCTGAGAGGATTTTTCATCAAGGGTGCTTGTCTTATTTGTAATTTAAATTAAATTACGTATCTTTGAGAGCCACATGCAGCAGCAATTCTTCTGAATGTATTAGCGATTGATTCAATAAAAGACGAAAATTTTAAAGAACATATTTTTATTAAACTCAAAAATATCCTTACTTAAACCTGTTGTTATAAGGCAAAACTCCACATGTCACATGTTTTCATTTTCAAATGTTTGAATTTGATTAAAACCTTGTTTTCGAAGAAAAAATTAATTTCATAGACTTTTTCTTTGATAATAATATAAATTCTGCTGTCTATTTAGATTTGAGTTAAGGCACAAACTCAATTTTTTTGAAAATGTGACTTGCGTCGTTTTTCCTTGCAGCCACGAAAATATAAGTTGAATAAGCTCTGTCATGAGAATCTTACATCATGAAACCATACAGTAGAACCTCAATTATATGAATCACTATTATCCCAGAATTTTATCATCCAAAGTACAATTGAAGTAAATATAAATATAAGAGTAAAATAGGACTTCACATACAACTTGGAATATGATTTAATATTGGGTCACTAATTTTTAACATTTCATATTACAAATATGAAGTCGGTTAATCGAGGCTCTATTGTAGCTGCAAAAGCCTATCATTTTATTAGGAAAAAACTCCATTATCTGAAGAAAGAGGAAAGTGCAAGAAAAGAAAACGAGTGGATCGAATGCGGGTGGCACTTTGAAACACCACACCGTTCCTGACGTCGCGTCGGCGACAGCCTAAAGAGAATCTGGACACAAAAGGGCGAAAAGGCTCGCAATAAGTATCTCCGGAGACCCTTCCAGGTCCCGTTAACAAACCTCATGAAACTAACGACTCGCCTGCTTCGGGAACACCACGGTTTCATATATACAAAAGCTCTCCCGCTTGCCCACCCTCTGTCCCGCCGCTGCGATCAGGGAAGGGAAACGGCGTGTCCTTCGACGCGTTGCTTCCAAGACTTCTGAATGAAATTAATTTCAGGGTGGTCTCGCAATTTTTCTTCATCCTAACGCACCTTCGATAACTTTTTAGCGTCGATGAATCTGTAAAAAAATTATTGTTTGCATCCGTATCTCAAAGAAATTAATATCGCGTCCCCCTCCCCCCAGGAAGTAGAACGCGCCGATAACTGTTAGCTCAGCCCAAGATAATCAATTGCCATACAAACAAACCATTAACACAGCAATGGTAGACCCCACCGTCATGCCTGTCGGTCTCGATTGCCAGGACTCTCGGCGCATTATCGACCGGCTGTGGTGCGAGTATCCGCGAATCTGCGGCGAAACGGAAATCCTGGCCGGTAATCTCGGCGGTACGTAACGAGCGAACAGATTAGGCCGCTGGTAGGATCTCGACGATGTACCCTAATAAAGGAGGCTAACGAGACCGAGGGCATGTGGTTAACGACACAATCTATCCAAGCCACGGACCGGGGTCTACGAGACACATGCGTGAACCTAACCGCTCTCGAGTACGTTTCGAGAGGTACACACAGTGCACGGAGAATTTGAGACACACGTGCAGGTCCCGAAAGGCTCGCGCGTCTTGTTACCAAAGTGCCGCAACCTCGACAAGGATCTTGCAGTCCTGTTGGGAGGCAGGGTGCACGGCGTCTTTTCATCTTTTCCGGGAGAGCGACAGGCTACAAGATTAGACCAGCTCTTGGGGCTCAAGTCGAGTACTACCGACGGGTCGTACTCTCGCGTAAATTATCGGCAAATTAGTGACACTTTTGGGGAGGAGACAGCAGATAGGCAAGACGTCAAATAGCGTAAAAGATGGGTACAATAGATGAGATAATATCTTGCGCATGGGTGCAAGTTTAAGGTTGTAAGGTTTCCTTGGAAAATTTTCATTTTCCGGTGCTAATTTGTGGGGATCGCTGATGGAGATGTCGAAAAACTTGCGAAAAGTCTGTCACCACTTGAAGGGTTAACGAGCAAACAACACCGGACTGACGCGTTTTGTCGTAACGATGTCCGGCAGCCGCGTCGGTTGAGCTTGTAACACAAGACCGATAGCATTACCATCCGATTCCGACTAATTGCCAATCGTTAAAGGTCATTAAAGTATCTGGTTGGTTCATACGACACCCGCGCAGGGAACTGACGCCGCAATATTCCTCCCGGCCGGCCAGTGAATCAACATCGCCCGACATAACTTCGTTACGGATGTTTGCCCTAATTGAAACGGGTCGCCGAAACTAATTATCACCGTCGTTGCTGCCGATTCACGATCGGATTATTCGGGCTCGCGTCCATTCATCTTCGACCGATCGCATTCCACACCGGCCTCGTTAACCCTTCCGCGACGGCAAATCATTCTCTGCCTCCCTCCGCTCGCCCATCCCCCGAACAAATTAGAAAAGGAAAAGCTTGCCCCCTTGCGTGGCCTATGTTTAGAACAGGTTGGAACGGGTGTCGCGCGACGCGTTCAAATCGCTACATCATATTTCTGTAACGTCGACTGCGTCGTCGTGCCGCTCGACCGACGTCGGTTCATCGTCGCCTGTCACCTCCGGAAATTCAACATCAAATACCGTGTCGCGGCAACGGTAGATGCTTTTTGCTGGCCGATCGTGCAAACGGTACGTCCACGTGGGAACGTATCGCGCACAGGATGTAGGGTAGAAGAGGCTTGAAAAAGTAGCGTGCCTCTGAAGTCAAAGGATTAGATTCTGTCGGAGGCAGCACGCCGCGTGGCGATTAATGTTTACTTTGCAAGGCGACTTTTTAGCGAGTCAAGCGATCCTCCTGGCGCAAGTACTTGCAGAAGACGCGGAATGAAAGGCGATGGCAGGGAACTTGAATGAAAATCCTTT
The DNA here is from genome assembly GCA_030770465.2 of Perdita meconis. Classification (NCBI taxonomy): domain Eukaryota; kingdom Metazoa; phylum Arthropoda; class Insecta; order Hymenoptera; family Andrenidae; genus Perdita; species Perdita meconis. The sequence continues at coordinate 8,558,551 of JASKOS020000004.1, forward strand.
TTGTCTTGTGTTCCAGGTTGCTTGGAATATTTTTCATTTCGCTCTACACCTTTTCCTACCATCCCTTAAGCAAACTGTATTTTTAAAAAAACATCGTCCGACGTTCTATTCACGTTCAGAGTTGAAATTAAACTTCCTCTGTTTTGCTACACGCCATTGTTTCATTCCGTTCGTCCGACAGTCCTCCATTCTCCCGAGGGACAGTTGCGATTGTCAGAAAATGTGCGCCTCGTCGACGGGTTGCAAATACGATGCGAATACGGGCGGACGGGAAACAGATGCACCGTTGCGGTCGCAGATGCACGAGAAACGCACGCGTATCGCGCGAGCATTGAAGCTCGACCGCGAAATATCGGTTGGGTCCGTGCACAGCCGAGCGCAAAGGACCAAAGGGAATAAAGGACGCGAAGAAAACGTGGCGTAGCGAGAGTTGACCAATTGATACACATATGCGCAACCACAAACCATGCGAGATCAGACTGCAACCGGTATTTAGCTGCATCTGACCTAGTTCCGTGCCGTTTCAGAATCCGTGGAACAGAAAAGAAGTTGGGTAACCGCCCACCCACCTTCCGTTCCAATGTTGTCTATATACCGTGTCGCGTATCCTGTGCGGTTTTCGTCGAAACCAACGTCGCGTCGCATCGTCGCGCGCATTTCATCGGGAAGTCCGCAAGGAATTTCTTTCACCTTTCAGATTAAAATAATTCCGACGAGTCGGAGGAGCGCATTGTTCGACCTTCCAGCCGGAAAGATGCATTAAATGCAAAATAGGACCGCCGACAATAGTATTATAATTGCGTGGTTCTTTGTCGTCGAGGCATAGCGGATTTCTTCGTACCCGCCTCTATTCTGTTCCCCGGCCTCGAAGAACTTCGTAGACTCGCTCAAGTTTTTGACCTCGTTTACCACCCCTCCTGCCTCCGGCAGAATCGAAGAAAGTTCCAGGACTATTGTCGTATAGAGCCACACGCCCGAGACTTTTCTTTCTAGGAAATATGTACGGCGAGGTGAACTTTTCCGTTCAACTTGGGGCATGAAAATTCACGTAGCCGCTATTCGATGCATCGGTATGCGATCGCTTGATGATAATGCGGTTAGATTTAGGTTTATTAGATTCTTTAGAAACTAAAAGTTATGCAAAAGATGTTACGTTCAGACGCAGATGGAGAATCGCAGGTTCAACTGGCAAACGCAGGGACGTTCGTATTTTCCCGCGGTGCGTCGCGTTTGATATCCGGTCTTAGGAGCGCGCAACGTACGCGTGGAAGCGGGCAAGCGAGCGAATCGTTCACGACATCCGAAGCATTGTAGCGCAACGTGTCATTCCGGTGATACGGCGCAAGGTACGAGCGTAACAATGCCGCGCATATAGACGTTTAATTATCATAGAGTAATGTGTCTAATGACATACATTAGACATCCAGTCGCCATATGGGGACCCTTTTGTTCGCCACTATATACGGTATATAATAATAGTCGCTCACGGAAAGAGTTGTGCACGCGCATGCGTGGCGAGGAAGACCAGCCTCCTCTTCCCTTCCGTGCCTCTTTTTCGCTCTCGCTCTTTTTTCAATCCATCGCCGTTTCCACCGTGTTTTCTTTCCTTTCCCCAACTTCTCCCGCGGCCTATTTCTTTCTTCCTCTTTCGGGCCTCGGTCGTCCGCCGCGCGTCGCGTCCTTATGCCACCGTTGAATCATTCCGCGTGCGACTGCGTGCCACTGATTACCGTAATCAGTCCGTTCCTGTTCCGGTATATCGACCGCTAATTATAATCATCGATCCACGCGACGTCACTTCCTCGTGTTTTCGAACTGACCATGATGCCCGACTCCCTGGATCCGGTGGATCGCGGATCTACGGCCAAACGGATCCAACGGAAAAACTGTCATTCGGCTGCGACCGTTCCGGAGGACCTGCCTACTCGCACGCGATTCGCGAACCCTCTGCGCCCCCTGAAAACGGTCAAAGTTTACAACGTTTCCGGACTGAATTATCAGGGTATATGAAGAGCACATTGACACAAAAATTTAGAGTGGAGCAGAATTTACGGCAATCACGAGCGATTCGGACCGCCTTGACCCACAGCCCCCGGGCGCGAGCAATTTTCTTGCTTCGAGGAAAATATGCCTCGACTTTCCCGTCGATTTCGCGCGATTCCGACGCGAAAAATTGCCCGTTCATTCGCGCAGCCAGTCGCGAGGGTATCGCGTTGGCCCCGATGCACACGAGCGACGCGAAGTCGCTGCGATCATCTGCGTTCACTGCAATTGCATGTCAGTGACGTTGCCCAATTTGTTTGTATTTGTGAAAAACATACTAGTATGCAGAATCGCAGCGACTTTTTGACGCTCGTGTGCATCGGGACTTAGTCAACTTTTACATCTGTCTATTGTAAAGTATCCGCCTTTGACTTTATCCCACGTAATAATTCGCATTGCTCGCGGGACGCCGTTCTCTCCTTTCGCAATTGAAAACTAGGGCTCGAGTGTACGTTTCTTCTGTGCCATATTAAGTCGGTGCAAATCGGTCGAAAAATATAAGACAAGTGCATTGTCAATTTAATCAATTGCTGCTTTAGCCAAACTGGTGTGTGAATCGAGTAATGATTGGTTCGTTGAACTAAGTTGAGCATTCGAATTTTTCGAACTACTTGAAATAGACAAATTGGTCGAAAAAATGCGAATTGATAGAATAAACCAAACTGCTCGAAAATTCGAGCCTTTGTAAGATCTCGTAACACTTGAAGTAGCTCGAAGAATTTAAACGTTCGATTCGACTCGAACAATCGAACCGAGTATGACTCACAAGGGATGGTCACGACCTGGACGAACGATTTTTAAACAAAACTAGACTAAAACTGTTAGAGCCGATGAGTATAAACCAATTGTAAAATATGGGGTGTTTATGGTTGGCCATTTTCATAAAAAGTGACTTTAAACTATTTCGAAGTCTTCATTCTATTTTCAAACTGTAGATCCTGATGAAACAAGTAAAAATATTTTATACGATAATGCCCCAGGATTCATAATTTTATTAAAAAATTGAGGTTTTTGCTGCAATACATACACGTAACTGTACTAGAGTTATAAAGGGATTTCTCGAAGGGCTCGGTAGCTAAGGCTCAGTTAAGTTCCAGAAAAGGGCATAAAACCTTTTTACTTGTTTCATCAAGATCTACAGTTTGCAAAAAAAAGGAAGTCAATGTGAAGACTTTGAAATTTGTATATTCAAAGCCATTTTTTTATGAAAACACCTATCATACTTTACAAATTGTTTGTACCTATCAGCTCCAACATTTTTAGTTGGGTTCTGTTTAGAAGTCGCACGTCCAGGTCGTGACTTTCCCTTGTCAGCTCGTAAATTCCAAATACTCGCATATTCCTAGTAGATCACTATGTATCGCCAGTCGTTGGTTACACTACTAGCAATAAATCAGAAATATGTTTCTTTAATATTCTTCCACCGTTTGCGAAAAGCAGATCGTCATCGCATTCTATTAAAAGAGGCTCCGTTAGGGACGTAACATTTGTAAGACTCTGAATAGAAAAATATTGGTCACCGCCTCCGTAGCCAAATCGTGTCACAATTGTTATTATTTTCGCGCTCCCTCCGTATCATAGCGACAAGCAATGATTTTCCTACGATAGTTGTATGAACGAGGGGCGTACCTAGGCTCCCACAGGGCTCGAACATGTGTTTGCTTTCGATTCGTCGCAGCGGCTCGCCCTCTCCCGGGACTATTTCCTCGATCCCCACGGATCTGTTTGGCTTTTAGGGATTCATCGGTAATCCACAATCGGCGTCGTGAAAACACGAGCAAAACGGAAATAAAGAGGTCCCCATGGAAACGTCAAGAGCGTTTACCTTGCAAACAGCACGATGCCTCCGGACAAACGAGCGAGAAGGAGATCGCCGTCGCTCTTGACGGTAGAATTTATTGCCACGGAAGCCGAGCTGGAGCCACGACACTTGCGGTGACGCCGTATCTCGCTCGCACGGGAACTATTCGCACAAGAGATTTGTTTGGACTTTTCTATCGGCTTCCTTTATTTCGGCCGGACCTACCGGGTCGACTTTCGAGAGCGCCGAAGGAGTCCACTCGTGTGGTCGAAGAAGTGGCCGTGTCCTGGTTGCGTTTACAAAGCAGCTGGAAACGACGTATACCCACCCAGTAGGAAGTCGGTAACGACTTTGGCCGATCCTTTCTACCTTTTGTCCGTCGAAGCACACTGCTTTCTTCACGAGTCGATTTTTTAGTTGAGAAGGAGGATACTGTTCATCTGCCTTCGGTATAAATTTTGGAGCGACAGCTTTGGGTTCTAGTTGGAACATAGACACCAATTTTACTGTTAACAATAGGATGTGAAAACAGAGGTAACGGTGAAGTTTACGGATGCCGAAGGAAAGATAATCGGTATTGTAATGAGTTCACTCGGGTGGCCCGATCCAATCGAATGACAGAACCTTTTTAACCATACACCGGTTCGATTACTAAGAACTGGAATTATTGCTCATTAAGGAATGCATCAACGGAGGACTGAAGGAAACCAGTAGATTGATTACACGAAGGTTGGCAGGTAGGTGGGTTCGTTGCTCCTGCTTCCTCTCTTTCGCTCGAACTACAACCAGTCGTCGATTACGATTAACTCCATCTCGCGAAGGAGTCCAATGACATAAGCACCGCGTAGGCCATACTCACGTACGCGATGCGAAGCCCTCGCAAAGTTGCAAACTCGATCGAGGAATCTTGCATTAAATTACGGGGATTGAGAAGCAAATACTTGAAATATCGCCAATATGCAGTGTTTAGGTTTGTTTAATTCCATCATAGAGATGGTCGGCGTTAACCTATAAGTAATTCAATCCAGTCGAAAATAGAGAAACCGTTTTCGGTCGCGTTACCTGTCGCATCGAATTCTTTCGCCACCGAGGAGATGTTTTCTGACGTGATCAACGGGTTGAGAAATGCGCGCTCACGCGAGTTAATCGCCACGAAAATACAAACAAAAGCGGCAGGTGGCGAAGTACAAAGGGGAGAAGGGCTTTTAATTGCTGAACAATGGGGCCGCTGCGTGCCACACCTTCACGCATTGTCTTGCGCTTTAGTGGATTACTTACGCCGACTGATCAGAGTCAATGTCGGTGCCGACTAATGGAACCGCTGGACAATTAGCGTGCTGCCGGCAAATTGTTTTTACTCAGAAAAACCTCTGTTGAGGAATAGGAAACCCGATTGTCTGCCGTTCGACAGCCCTTATCGCTACGCCTAGTCCTAGCGCGACTTTATATTTCAAGAATCGCATCATTTTCAAGCGTTTTCCGTCCTTCCACGATCGACGCACACGAATCGCCGCAGGCGTCGCGACGATACCCTCTGCCCTCCGGCACGTGTGCTGTTTGTCCAACAATCGGAACGGTTCGTTGAGCAAATTTTGTTTGAAATCGAGACGAGAAGATAACGTTCCTAGCCTCAAGCCGGTCTCGCGGAGCGAGTCAACGCCTTGGCACAATCGCCGGTGCGTCTTGCCGCGTTGCTTCCCGGGGCGAAGCACGCTCCACGCACGAGTGAGCTCATTGATTTCTAATTAACGGTTAGATCGTGGAACAATCGCGATATAATTTTTTCGTGTCCGGCACAATGAAGCGGCGCGACAATAAAGTTCCCCCGGGGTCTCCGCGTGTCTCCCCGGAGGAAGCATGACAGGGGGGCGTACACCGTTTCAGAAATTCGTCTTTGGCCCCAGTCTCCGGTCTTTCTCTTTCACGTGAAAAATGCCAGATGTTTCGCATGTGGTCGACGTAACGTGCTATGCCGTTGTTCCGCCTCTGTCACGGCAATGCCTTATTCATACGCGGCCGCGAATTCAGATCGACTCGGAGCCTTCGAGAGCCTCGAGGCTGTCGAACCGCGACCGCCACGCACACGTTTGATTGTTACGAAGAACTCATTTCTCTTCTTCCACGAAAAACGATCGCTTCGACTGGACGACGGTAATCGGCCGAGCGCTCTATCGATTTCAAGTATCGAGTCATCCAGCGTAGGTCCGTTTGAAGTCGAAGTCAAAATTTATGAATGGAGATGGAACATCTTTGGGGCTGTCGCTAATTTTGAAACGCAGTTGCTATTTTTTATACACTTTCTTGTTCTCCTCACCCTTGGTTCAGTCTCTTTATCCGAGCGATCTTCACGCTGTATTACGTACTTCCTCGCATGGAGCCAATGCCTCATTATACGGGATTCGTCTATCAGAATCGATCACTCCTCTCGTGGGCGTACATTCGACGAAGGAGGTCCTCGAGGTTGACGCGCGTCGACCTGGCAACGTATAACGCCTCGGATTTATTCAATAACGACGATCGTTAAGGCCTCTCGGAGGGGGGCGGGTCGCGGCCCTTCCGATATTTGACGCCAGACACGTGCTCGTCGGCCCTAGCCGTGCGCTTTCAACGCCATCCGCGTCCCCGTGCCAGGGCTTATTAACGCTGGGACCGTCTTCTGATATCCTTCGGTTGTTTGTTCTTTCATCGTTAAGACGTCATTAAATCCGTGAAGCGTCACGGGTTCGTTGCGGCGGGTTTAATTGGCGGCGTGGCCCAACGCTGGCGAAGTTTCCGGACGTTTGGCTTCCGTTCGAGCAACATGACGGAGATAGGTGCTCCCCGACTCGTCAACTTTTATCGCAGTCGACAATAAAAACAAAGAGTCTTCGTTCGTGAGGGGTGAGGGTCTTGGGAACGGCGAAAGGGTGAGCGGAAAGTAGAAGAAGACTTCCGAAGTAAAACAGAAGTAGATTAACACGTCGCGCAGTGGTATTAAGTATAATAAAGTCAACAGACGATTCCTGATCGTGGATCTGAAAGGGACCGAAGCCTTTATCGCTGTGTTTCTATCGCTGCACTTATTTTTATGCTCGAAACACGTTCTCCTCACCACCCTTTTAATTTTACGACCGCGGTTCTGCATGCGACTATAATCTAGGTTACGACTCGAATTAGGCAACGATTACGATCTCTGGTCGATAGCTCGCGAACAGGCAAAGATGCTCCCGATGTCGCCATCCATTTGGCACATCCGTTCGCGGCCGGTGTTAGTCTTTTTGCCGCGGTGCCGTAACACGAGGAACAGCCACTCGCTCGTGGCGGGATAAAAATACGGACGAGAAGGTATTAGTCATGTTGCGATGGTCCGTGGGCTTCCGAGAGACGCGCGTGTATCCGTCCACCTCTCTCTTTTTCACGCAGCCCGTCTTGTACGTGTGTTAACTAGATCGCCAGGAAGCGGAGCCGCTAAATCACGCGGGATACGGACAAACCCAGAACGGAACGTGGCAGTACGCGAACCAGTTCACGCACACCAACCCCGTAGACTACGCGTCAACTGCCACCGCGTCCTCTCCCTCGCTCTCTCTCGATTCCTCTCTTTCCCTCTTCCACCCTCTATACTCTTCCTGCACCAGTTCGTTTCTCTTTCTCTCCGTCGGCCTGTGTGCGTATCCAGCCGTCGGCCCGGGCCGCAGACGTATCAATTAACTCCGGAACTCGACGGCCATCTCGACTAATTTCCATCCATTCTCAACATACCTACTCGATGTGCCATGAAATTATCGGCCGATAGAGCCACAGGCCGCTACTGTGTGCCATACTTTCAGCCGCGTTCTTTGTCCCTCGCCTGCCTCCAGAATCGTCTGATCTCCGCGTCGCGTCGGAGTACCTTTTGAGGGACCCCTGATTGATAGTCGAGCGCGGGGATTTTTTTCCTCTTCGCTTTTGCTTCGAAATAGTACAAATCGCCTGGCGTGTTATTAAGATTAGGGAGCTCCTGTTCCACAAATACGTCGTCGAGGGGTGTTATTAGGGTTTACGTTCTTAATTATACCGTGGCCCCTAGGTGAGTGTCCCTGGTTGCGTTCTCGCACAAAATCGTGACCAATTCCGCTCGCGGAAGCCGGAATGAACGAACGGACCTATTAATGTATCGCGTCGCGACGGAGGGTTTTCTAAACGGGCCGTCGCGTCGTTGCTCCATTACACTCTAAGGAGTCGGTTGATAAATGACACTCGATCGGCACCGGTTGATGTCCCCTACTCTGGACCGCGACTCGGTCGCGTACACGAGGTGTTAATCGACTTCCCGTGAAGCAACCATTTGTCAGATCCGCGAACGAACGCGTCCCAGCCGGTCGGTTTCGCTCACAAGAACGATTTATTAAACGACGGAGCCGACCATGCGAGTCGACCGGAAGTCGCCGGTGCCCTTTGTTCCTTCGCTCGTTTCATACGTGCACCGTCGTTCTCTGGGCCTCTCTCCGTTTATCGCATTTACATTCTCCGCTCCTTCGGCTCCTCGCCCACTCGGTCGCGTTCAGATTATTGAATTAGATATACCGGCCGGAATTGAATTGATTTCTGACAGTCATCCCACGATCCGGCACGCTCGCAGGTATAACGTTCCTGGCCCTTGATATCGGACCCAGGAACAATCGTCCGCGATGAGAGGGTGGATATTTCGCCTCTCCGGGATCGTTCGTTATTCGCTCGACGCTCGCTCCTACGACCCACCAACGTGTACCGTATTTGCTCTTCCTGGTTCTGGTACTTTCGCGCATATAAATTGCAACATTTCGAGTTCATTGTTTCTTTTCGTGAAATTCGCCTACAAAAGGCTGGATCAAAACTAAGTTTCAAAACTTAGATTCATTGAGATAATGAATCAGAGATTATATTAGGGTTCTTAAAATTATTTTATGCATTTTTGGCACGCTCACCGCTACTTTTTCCACTTTCAGATAATGCTTAAACGTCTATCTCCAAACTTTTCTAATCTTCTTAATGGCACTCTTGATATTACCTGTAATTACTATTGTCATGTCATAATAAGATTACGACAGTGCTAATTAGAATACAATAGAGAAGATTGAATTAAACTTTACGATAATAAATATCCTGTTTGTTCATTCAATTTTTTCTTTCGGAGCAATTAAATCTAACTTTATCTTTACCAAACAACATAATGACAGAAATTGAAAATTAACAATAATGGCCAAAGAAATTGACCCACCTTGAAAATATCAATATTTTGTGAAACAATTCATGTGTGATTCAATTGATAGAGTATAATGCATCTCTGTTGAAATAGATTATGAAAATTATTCGAAAACCCTGTAACAATAATCTAATGTAGTCACAAAGTTTTCAATGATAGAAAAAATGCAAAGTTTGTGTTGCAACAAAATGGCCTCTACTGTATATATACACGCTTCCAGGATGAGAATTACCCTATGAATGAATCCCCATATTCGTTCAAAGGAAGTATTATACAGTAAAATATGGATTATTTTTATTACCATGCTATAATAGGCCTATATTACTTTTTAGAAAATGATCCTCTAATAGAAATAACCAAAGTATTTTAAAGAAATCTTTAAAAATGAGTATGCTTACAGTTAGTAAAACGTTTGTGAAAATTTGCCAAGCAAAACCAAACAATTTTTAATGATAGATCTGTTAGATCCTAACAGGATTGTAAGACTATAATTACGTAAGTACGTACTCCATTTTCGAAATTGATTTCTGAATCTTACAAAGTTATATTTTATGTTACACTGTGTTTGATTGTATTACGAAATGTATGTAAATATATATTATTATTATCACTCGTTCCATTAAAATAAAGGGTAACCCTTTCAATTTTAATCACAATTACCCCGGATTTTTATTATTCAAACCTCCAATTATACAAAGCATTAGATATAAATATAAAAGTACATAAAAGCAGGTCTTAAATAAAACCTGAACTATAATTTAATAATGGTGTACAAATTGTTAAAGGCTTGTATTACAAATATGAAAGCGATTAATCAAGATCCCACAGTAATATACAAGTAATTTAATAAAACGTCCGATAGCAGAAAAAATTGGAGCTGTCAGTGAGGAGATTTCGCAGCGCGCCAGCCAGAGATATTTATTCGCTCCATTTTTTAACATCCACATCGCGATTATACGCAGACGTATCAGTGCATCTGCCAGACGACCCCGGGTGCGACACGGGACGCGACACGAGTGAATATTAGGGCACGCAGATCGGGGCGTGTCCGATGGTGTCGTTTCCTACGTGGCATTGTACGTCCCAGGACGAGACGCACCTGGGAGTGAACCTACCACGCCTCTGAACCATGGGCATGTAAGAGGTCCCCGTGGATGTACCCGTGGCGGTGCACACGCGTCCGCCGTGTGCGTGCGTGTACCTAGGCGCATTCATCGGTGCGCGATTCTCTCTAGACGCGGTTTCGGCGTGAGCGGTCACACATCTGACGAGGCGCGTATGATATACGGGATCAAGGCGAGGAGACACAATAAAGGCTGGTCATTACGCGTCTATAGACATTGTTCGAGATACATGGGGTGTCGGCGAACTGGCAGCGTAGATTCGGAAGGGGTTGTGGTATATGGAAAAGTAAGTAGAAAAATATGGAGTATAAATGTGAAGCAAAGGAGTGAAAGAATTTTCTTTATATGTGGAGTAGCCATGGTCAATTGAGCTGGTAAGTTTCTAGGTGAACAAGATCTGAGTTTTGAGAGAAATAAAGTTACGTAGTTTCCGCGTAGCTCGATCCAAAAGGGGATGGATCGCTTGGGAGGATAGGATCACGCTACATCGTCGCGTCTGACTGTGAAGCGAGTCGAACGATATTCTATAGTAACGTGCAGCACTCGCGCGGCCCGAATACGCCTGGGGGCGGCCAGGGCGGAGGCGATTCCGCCCCCAGGTGGGTCAGGGTGGTACCCGGCATATCTCATTCTACTCGTGCATAAATAACGCAACTGAAAGGATATCGGTCGACGACCTCTAAATTCTGTAAACAGGGAAATGTCAATCTTAATTGCGTAAAACGTTTCAGGTCCTCTTCGAACACTCTCACCCCCGCGGCGCTCGACTCTATTGTATCCCCTTTTCTTGAAATAAAAAGAAAACCCGTCTCCTCGAATTTGGAAGATTGCACACGCCCGGAAAGAAGAAAAGGAGCAAATTCGAGAAGTGGCTGCAGATGACGCAAGAAAGAAGTGGAAATAATTTCATAACAATGCTCCGGCGATATCGCGTGCCAGCACGTTGTATCACCGCAATACGCGTACTCTGGTACGGTTAGCTCGAAGGGGGCACCATATCCTCTTGTCTCGCGCATCTTCCGAGAGGGTTTTCGACGGACAACAATAAGGTAACTGTAATTCACGGACCGACGTAATGGTAACAGATGGGAAAACTCGTCGGTCCGTCAATGTCTTCGGAAGCATTTCGTTTCAATGGCTGTTCCACATATGCCTGAAGGAATAATAGCGGCCGCTTGATGGGAAGAACTTACACGCATGCGACCGCAGACACGTCTACCTCTTCCGCTTGTTCGACAAGTCGCGCAGCGCGAACCGAGTCGAAAAATCGGGGAGGTCTCTGCAGGTTTGCGAGAAGCAAGTCGAAGTTTAGCGATCATTTAATCATCATTTCAATTTTTTGTGTTTATGTTTAGTTTAATTTCACTATACGGATATAGCCCTATAAAAAACGAGTAAATAGTAGAGTTAGTGTAAGCGTAGAGACGATTGCATTTAAAATATTATCCACGTAATCCATAAAAGAACGAGAGGAAGATTTACTTAACTAAACTGATCTAACTTAACGTAATTTAATGTAGTTAAGTTAGGCGCTAGTTAGGTGTTAGGCGCCGTGCAGTGAATAGAAATCAAGTAGCGAGCTGTATATGTGTACAATGGATTTGAATCTGGATAAGATACCTGAAAAAAGTTCAAAATTTGCATGATCAGTAGACTGCGGATTTTTATGCAAAATAAAATTTTTACAAGCACAAACAAGGAATTGGAACTTGAATAAAAGTGTGTTTAATTTTTTAAACATTTTAACTTGAAATATATTTTAGATATTTTCTATATTTTAGCATTTGTCAACATCCTCGTAAATTTTTATGCATTTAGAATTGTCAAAAGTGCATACAAATTCTCAGTATAGTGATAAGCGTTTACTATGTTACAGACACTGTATATTCTGGGCACATAGTTGGTTAAATTGTCCTGCTATTTTGAAGGAATTACAAAATGTTCCCTCGAGAAATCTCAGACATCATAACCTTATTAATGTTAGGGTTCGCCGAACCTCATATAGTCAACATAATTGTATTGACCGCGTTTGTATCTTATTGAACTTATATGGTGATAAATTTAATATTTTCTCCGAAAGGCACTGTGGCTTTTGTTAAGTGAATGATCTGCCTACTACATCTACTTATTCTTCTTTTTCTATAAGGTTTCTCTTTCTTTCCTTCGCCCATAACCTTTTTTTTTAATTTTTATTTTTTACTAATTTGTTATAATATTTTGTACTGTATGTTATCCTTTAAACACGTCTTGTCTCTATTATCTATGTATATCATATTATTGTACCAAAGGGTTACGAACTCGTTTAATTTAATAATAATAATAATAATAATAATAATAAGAATATTGGATCAGTCTTGCCATATCCAGATAAATAGGCACGTACGTTAGTCTAAACGTGAAGTAGGTCTCATATCGCAGCAAGGGGCATTGAATTGTATTAAGTTAATAAGCAGATCAAAGAGCATATCAGCAATATTTTCAGAAGTTTGAGATTTTTAGATAAATCTTGCACTCGGTATCCATTATAATACCGTTAGACTCGAGGTCAAGCTGAAGTCATAATTTGATACTGACTGACCGCCAATTAAAGAGCCATAAGAGGGGTGCTCAGTGTCAAACCGTTTAATCGATCATTTTACTGTGTTTAATCACCGTCGTGGAGGGGGTCGTAAAAATCTAGGGACCTGACAAGTCGCGGGGTATTAACGACCACAGGACAGATGGTCGCCGAGTACAGTCGTGATCCGTGTATTTCATTAAGAGATCGTTAAGAGTAAATGATTTCTTGGTAGTAAATATGAAATATGTAGGGCGGGCGCAAAAGCGTATAATTTTCCGCCGCGAATACGCGCACATACCGACAGGAAGGAAGGCACAGAACGCAACGTATTACCGGCACGCCACGCTCGATCGTTTTTACGCGCAATTAATCGCCGTCGTTTCGTACGCGGATTAAAGGATGCTCGCGGGCCGAACGAGCCCCGGGAGACCGCGAGCAAATCGGCGCGGTTCGTTGCACGTGCTACCGCAGCGCACGGCGCAGCGTTTAACAAGCGGATCATAAACTCCTGTGTGCAAGACACAACGCGGCGATAATCGATGACAAATATTGGCAGATGCTCGAGCGTCAGAGGCGCGTAGACATGGCCCGTAACGTTCTGACCTCGAGGTCCTTTCATTGCCGCGCCAAGCGGCACACGGGGGCCCCGTAACCCCACACCCCAAAATAGAGGATGACATTTCCGTGTGGTTTCTTTCTCGGTCGTATTGTAGAGCCGCCGGCCCTCTCCCCGTCCGGGCCGGAATGCATAAATCAAGACAGATTCGGTGCGAAACTGGGCAACAACAATGTTCGACGGTCGATCCGTTCTCTGATCCCCGAAGGAGGAGAAGAATTCTTGGCCACTGTGGTATTTTCGTGACGCACAGAGGCGCGACCCCATAATGCGACGCTCGATGACAAATGGTGTACCCAGAGATCTTTCACGGTGAGCTAGAAAACCTGCGTGTCGTCTCGATCGTTCGCCGGTTGCGTCCTCGCGCGAAGAAGCCACAACAGCCTGGCGGATCCCATTGACGAGTCAAGAAATCGCTCGAGTAGCCAAACAAAGCGGCTACCTTTTCACGCGGCTAAAGCGTATCCCTCGCGCACGCTATTGCGGGAACGGAGAACGCCGATGAATGCCTACCGGTCGACGGAATCAAAGGAACCACCGTCGATGCTTGTGAGTTTTATTATCGTTTCAACAGGATCGTCCGTCAAATCATGAGCAGCAGCCGTGCCGACTTGCTTAACGCCCGTAATTGTGTGTTTAACGACACGTAGTCGGGCAATCCAGTCGTCGGGATCGAGAGCGTCGTGCCGCCGCGTCCGAAAATAACCGATCGGGCGTCTCCGAAATCACGTAAAAATGTCTAGAAAGGGGTACGAGCCTGGGCACGGTGTCAACCGCGTGAAGAACTGCCCGCAAGAGTTACGAGTGCACCGGGCGATAAAGTTGGCCCTCCGTAACGCCTCGCGCAGACTCGAACCAACAGATTTCTCTGTCGACGCTGGGTTTGTTTTATGGGACCGTCGCGAGGTAGAAGGAAGCGCGTCCTTTCTTTCTGCTCCATCTGCGGTTTATGGTCCCTTAAGGAATCTGCCGTGGAGAAAGATGATGAAACGCTCGGTTCACGAAACGTCATTATTAGGAACTAAATTGATTAAACGTTGACAATCAAAGTGCGTTAGTATTAATTGAAAGAGCAAACGCTGTGTGCTGCTTCTGTGGAAATTTTTGCGCTCCAAGTACAATGAGCGTACGCTCATAAGTCGCTTCTGAAGATTTGCCACCTAACCGCGTTTCACGTGCTCGACGGAGGTCGTGGTTGGTTTTTAAGGATCGTTCCAGCCGACGGGAATGGGCGTCGTCGCGGAAAGAAACGCACGACGCCGAGGTCAGGTGTCAAACAGCTCGACAGCGTCGAGAATTCGTCGGACAAGCCTCGAGCCGAACACGATGGATGCGATGGATTTCTGGCGATCCGAGAACGGGGTTTACGGCCTCGTCGCGGCCCAAGAAGAAGCTTAAGAAGGAGGAGAGGGGCCGTAGGTGTCTCCGACAGCATGTGCTCGGGGCGTGGACCAACGCGAAAGAGATATACTGCTTCGCCCGAGTATTTATGGCATATCCGCACTTCGTCCGATATATATACATCGGGGACAGCGCGGAATGCGCGAACAGCCATCCCGAATAATTGTTTCTGGAAGTGCGAATAGCGCGATTATTAACAGCTCGAGTGGTTTTTTGCGCGGTTCTTCGCGAGTAGACGGAATGGAATCGGTAGACCTCACAGCGTCGAAAAGCCAGGAGCTGAAATTATACTTCGTGAGCAGAAAAATAATGCTCCGAATTCGGTTGCTAGAAAGTACAATTTCTTTTCAGATGATCGACTCTATCCATTTCATCTAAAGACACACCTTTCCCAAAGCATTGGCGCAACAGTCGACCGCGTGTTCGACCGAAAACAGAATGCAATTAATGCCAGAGGCGGAGTAAAGATAAACGCGTATTATGATTCTTCAAAGTGACTCTGCAGTATAAGCTTTCTACGTTCCACGTTCTTCGTTCGTTCCAGCTCAGTCGCTCCTTCCAACCAGTATTTTTTTCCGCTGTTCCTTCTTTCCCTCGCACCCTGTCACCTGACTTCTTCATCCGCAAGACGATAAATCATCGGCCTCTGTGTACACGCTTCTTTACACGCAACCCCGTACACACCGTGGACGTAACAAATAACGTTGGAGCATGCATTTCGCGATCGTATGCTTTCGACTCGGTCGACGTGCACGCCGTGTGTGTGCTTTATCGGCTGCCTCATCTGCGAAATGATCATTAAGTCGCGCGATGGCGACACAGCCAAAGGATGCAGCAAGCAAAAACCGATCCATTCCGTCGAGAATTCTTACTTTTGCGCGGTTGCGCGTGTTTTAGAGTAGAACTTGTGCAGAAGTGAGAAATAGTTCTACAAACTTGAGAAATAGTGCTAAAGTCGAGATTGTCTTACTAATATAGAAATTAAAATCAATGAAAACGTGTTTATTTAGAACCAAGTTCTGCAAAATTAATGATGTGTGGTTGTATGGCATTAAAAAGTTGTAGCAAAGAAGAAAACTTCTATTCCAGGAAAAATAACATAATTGCCATTATTTCATCGTCAAGAGGCCATTTGCGAGGACTACGACCGCAAAGAGTCATTATCAAGTGTGTACGTTCGCAGCAGAAGTTTCTGGTGTGACACATTCATTACCCGGAGTTGAATAGAGCTCTTTGGTTCAGCCTCTCTGTGTAACCACGTTTCTTGCGAGACTGTGAGTAACACTCATCCGAGCATACTTCATATGGTACCTTGTAACATTCTCATATAATAATCATGATCCAAGCAATTATCGCGGGGAATTAAATTTGAAGCGAACTCGAGTCCCGCTGTCGAAGCGGAATCGATCGATTGGAACGTTTCGGACGGAGGAACTTAAGTTTAGAGGGTTTCGAGGGATAAAAGGCAGGCACCAAAAGGAGAAGGGCAATTAGTATCGTGTGTCGATAGGTCTATGCGATCCATATAGCAACCTGTACGAATCGGGGTTACGGATTTCTCAGCGGGGCGCAACCTGTGCGACTCGTAAGGATCGAAAAAGGGCGACCGCTCATTCATCTGGCCAAGCAGGACACTAATAGCTCACCTTCGGTTCATTCAGGACGAACAGTCGGGGATCCGATTCATGGGAAACCGAAGGGATTAAGCCGCGTTCTTGTGGCCGCTCGGAATCATCTTCCATCAGAAACGCGGGACTCCTCGCTCGTAAATAAAAACGGGGCAGTCTTTTTGGTCATGCGAGGACTCAGGGAAACTTCGTCCAAGGGAAAGTCTTTTCCATGGTCGTAAAAAAATCATGGGTCATCGCAACGCGTTTACGTCTTTCCCCGCGGTTTTCTTCACGGGATAAACGTCCGCACTATTTTCACTTTATGACCACTCCATGGGTGTTATTTATCGACGAGCAAGGACATAAGGACCACCCTTGGGATTCGAGTAGACTTCAGATTTGCCCGGTCAATAAATATCATTCGTTCCGATACTCGAGAACCCCTCTGGGCCTGGCTCGAGTTCCGCGTGTAACTAAACAGAAGGGCTGTTTGCCACCATGTGTTTCCCTCGCTCGAATGTGGACCAACTTGAGCTTTTAGGAACGAGTAAGCTCACGTGTGCATGAAAAAAATGAAAACATATCGGAGAGAAAAATAATTGGAACACTGATCAATGGCTTCAGAATTGAATCGTCGCTGTTTCTACCATTTCTACGTTCTTTCTGCAAATAGCTTTTATTTTTTTCAATTCCAAGTTTGTCAAAATCGATTATAAAAAGTGATAAATGCTATTGTCAACTATTGTCAAGAAAATCTACACATTTCTTCCGCGTTTTCATGATCGGCGTTCACCCTTTTCAGCTCAAAGAAAGTATCCTTTAGCTAGGATAAACGCAACGATTGGTGAAGTCGGAGGGTCGAAACCCTCGCACTCTGTCGACCCTCGGGAACTCGTTTCCATCATTAGGGAGCGGCTAAGTGGCCACTACTGCCCAAGGCCGTAGCAACCGGGTACTTGACGTGGACGCTCCTGAAAATGGCCGACGATAAACTGGACATTCGTAACCAACCCCGATTTCTGCAAGCTCCGAGCTATTTCCTGTTTGCTTCAGGCCCGACGCCGTGGTGTACTTTCTGACCATAAAGCTAATACATCCGCAGGGGTCGCGACCCGGGTGTTGCGCGGACTACGCAATTCTCTTCACCCTCTCCACCACCCTCCGGCACACCCCTCGATCCTTTCGGCCATTGTCGAAGCTGTATCGGATATCGTTGAAAGTTTCTGACAAATCGGTCACGTGTCGCAAGACGCATGCACGTCGCCCTTTTGACCATGAATGATACTTAAAACGGAAGGAAGCTGTAACCAGGAGATGAGTAGCATCCAGACGAATTCATGTGACACTGCGAGATATTTCCTGGAAAGGAGGTTCCTTGACGGAATCCAACGATTCACGGAAATTTTTAACGCGTTTCTGAGGTGGATCCCTGAGGTGTACGAGACTCGTCGTTCGGCGGGTCATAAAGATAAATAGTTAGCCGGCAAATTTACACAATTTGTAGCGAACGACGGCCAACGCTGCCAGCCGAGAAAAAAAAAGTTACGGGGCAAGGTAAGATCCAGAGGAAAGGGAGGGAGAGGCGGACAGCAATCTACGGAAATTGGCAAGAACGACGAACCAATTTCCGAAAGAGGCCCGCAAACACTGGCCCAGGGGTCAGTCGAGGTGAGGGTTAATCGACGATAAAACGATCCTCGTTAACGCGCCCGACCGATATGCAGCAAGCCTGTGAAATGGCGCATTGCTCTCGCCACAATCTCAGTACCCCCTGCTACTGGGTTGATGTTTCATGGTGTGTATAGCACTGAGAATAAAACTTGAACCTTGGGAGCAAGAAGATTCCACTGTACTGTCAAATAGAAAATAAGTCACTATATAATCTAAAATATCTTGACTAATTGGATTTTATATAGAGTAGTCCGGGGCGAATCGGATCACGGGGTGAATCAGATCAAAACAATAATTCGGCCCGCATTTTTTACATCACGATAGAGACCATGGGCGCCTGGAGGGGTGTGCAAGGGGGTGCACTTGCACCTCCCTAGTTTGGAAGAAAGAACACACAAACAAAATATTTGCGTGTGTATATACACGTCGTTTTGTTTGTTTGTAATGAAGCCAGGGGCTTTATTGCGTAAATCAATAGGAATTGTAATCGTAATCGTAAGCACATCAAATCAAGTTTATGAATATAATGTATATACCTAGATGCACCCACCTGAAAATAATCCTGCCGGCGCTCATGATAGAGACAGACATTCCGGTTGTTCATACTTCCCGACACTTGTTACAATAATTCATTAATACTTAAAAACCGTTGTTTAGTATTAGCACACATTTTCAGTGAGATAGACGCGCGCGGACATTACGATTTTTATGCGGATGTAAAATATGTAATCCACAATTTCATGTTTAAAATACAAAGGAAAGCTTGATGTTTAAATGTATTTATTATTATTATTGGTTTGCATGGTGTTTAAAGTTAGTATTTAGTATGTTTTAGACTAATATATCTGCAGCTGTAATGAAAACCGATGCACGTCACATTTGTAAAAAAAAATTGAGTTTATGTCTTAACTCAAATCTAGAAACCAAAATTTATATTACTATCAGAGAGAAAGTGTATGAAACGAATTTTTCATTTGAATACGACGATTTCATAATATTCAAGATCATAGTGCAATATTGGTGACCAGAATTTTAAACGTGAATATCTCGAAAACGAAAACATGTGACATGCGGTTTTGCTTTAAAACCGTATCTATTACAATCATGGATATAGGAATAAGGGGATGGAGTATAAACCTGTATCTTAGGCGAGGGGGACAAGCAGCTTCCAGGGTGAAGGGAACATGGTCACGTGGTTTTCGGGGCCGCCATGGTGATTGGTTCTAGTATAAATGCGCGAAATTTCAAAATGAGACTTACGACGTGAAATTATTTGAAAATGAAAGATACTTTTTTTATTCGACGCGAATTCATCCAAAAATGACGAATAATTTTCTTATTCGACGTGAAATTATTCGAAAATGAAAGATACTTTTTTTATTCAACGCGAATTTATCCGAAAACGACGAATAATTTTCTTATTCGACGTGAAATTATTCGAATATAGAATACATATAGAATATAGAATACGTCGTGTCTAGCGTCCATTAACGTATATTCAAATTTAAAAAGTCTTGAAAAGTACCGAGTGTTTTTAAAATGCCACTGTACTTTGTAAAAAACTGTAAAAATCGTACCAGAAGTCGTCCTTGTAGAAGCCGTTTTAGGATAAAAAAAAGAAGAAATTAATATTTCATTTCATTTAATAAACTTGTTTTATTTAGAGCGCAATAAAGTTACGTTAAATTGTTGAGAAAAAATTTTGTTATAACAATTATTTATAGTACAGATTTATTTATAGACTCTAATTATTAATAATTTAACATTTTAGTTTACTCATTAATAATTAAAACATTTTGAAAATATCACGTGGTTTTTCGGATAAATTCACTTCGAATAAAAAAAAAATATCTTTCATTTTCGAATAATTTCATGTCGAATAAGAAAATAATTCGTCGTTTTCGGATAAATTCGCGTCGAATAAAAAAAGTATCTTTCATTTTTAAATAATTTCACGTCGTCTCATTTTGAAATTTCGCGCATTTATACAAGAACCAATCACCATGGCGGCCCCGAAAACCACGTGACCCGCGAGGTCCCCACTCCCCTGAAGCTGCGTCCCCCACCCGCTAACTAACGTTCCATCCCCTTATTCCTATATCCATGATTACAATACGTTTAAATAATTTATTCACTTTGAAAGTCTTATACACGGGGCTAACCGGATCGCATCATTTCAAGTACCTTGGATCACTCTTATTCGTTGAAATACTTTTATTGTTACAAACATGAAAATTATCTATGTAAATATGGTTTATATGTATATATAAACCTCCTGTTGATAGAGGCGACAAAAAAGGGCAATATACTTGTAAATAATGTGCGAAATGGTATCAGTTGACCTCATTATCGTCGAATTAAACGTCCTCAAGTATTAAGTATTTTTAAGTAAGTATTTTTTAATAAATTTCTGAGTGATCCGATTCGCCCCGCAACTTGGATATTTCTGGACATTTCTCACTGTTCCGTTTTTTTATTTCCTACTGATACTAAAGCCAAATAGACACTAATTTCGACTTTATAATAAAAAATTAGACTTCCATTGTTTGACTATAATTTATTTATCATTAAACAAAAAGCGATACGATTCGCCCCAGTCTATCGTACCTACTAAATTAGTATTTTAGATTTGATTCTGGTTCTGACCCGATTAATGGAAATCCCACTACAACATTTCAGCGCGTTTTTGCTAATGTCTATTCAAGAGTAAAAATTCTCTAAATTGTTTTCAAATATACACTTATTTTAACGTAAGAAGATTGCAGCAGAATGGAGCTCGAACATCTGTTAGAAGGACTAATAAAAAATTCATATACTCATTGAATTGAAAAAAAAACCATAGAATGAGGTAGTGATTGTCGAACAACGCAGGCCAGCATAGTTTTTTCGGAGTAAAAAGAAGAAAGAGCAGAGGGACAAGTCATCGACGGACTTTCACGAATTGGATGACCTTAATGCGTCTCGCAGTGGACCTCCGCAGGACCCAGAACGTAATTTTGGTCTCATGGACCTCCGGTTGGCTGGTCGTCCCAGCGATTAACATTCCCAACGCAATTGTACCCACGGCGACCATCCCAGTAGAGCCAATTCCTTTTCTCCGTCTCCTTTGCTGCCTCGAATCTCGCGACCGTGGTTCCGTCGCGCTGCTACGAGGTGGCAGCACCGCTCGAAACGCTGCACCTGTACGCGGAACCATCCCTGAAGATACTGTAGGTTTTTCGGCACAGAATATCGGCTCCGAGTATCCGAGTAAAGACAAAGCGATTGAGGAGAAAGAAAAGATTTAGGAAATATTCCATTTTTAGTGAATTTTAGACGGAGCACTTAAATTTAAAATTTGCAGCAACGAATGAACAGGAGAAAGAAAAACGAAACTGTGCTGGAAGATTCAAAGGAATGAAAGCCTATCAACGTTGTTCCTTGTCGGGAGGACGCGGTCGTTTGCCAAGCCTTCATCCTTGATTCGCGCAGACATTTTTGTCCTCGAGTGTCGCGATCGGGCGGCCTCATCACGCGAATTACAGGCTTCGCTCGTGGTTCGTGGGTGCCTTCGAGAGTCGCGTGGATAGGCGGAGAACCCAGCAAGAGTACAACTGCTTCGGATGAATTGGCAGGCAACCTCCAACGACCCCGAGTCTGTGTGCCTTCCACAAGGAAAAGGCTGTCGCGTTTTACGACGTAACCACCTTTGCTCCAATACTTTCAATAGAATTCCTACCACTTGTATCGCTCGCTATTGTAGGGCAATGATTTAGCACTAACACCACTCCCAATTTCCTTCGTTCGTAGTTTCCAAGCTGAAGATTTTAAGAGAAACTAACTAAAGCAAAACTAACAACGAGCGAGTACTTAAAGCTGGGGATCTCTAAGTTTATAATTCTGATATATTAGAAATAAATAGTTTAACGCTTTTTGCAAGACAAAAGTCAACTTATTCCCTTGTCTGTACAATATACAGGGTGTAACAAAAATATTGCAGGTCCTTGAAAGGGGTGATTTCGGGGATAATTTGAAACAATTTATGCAAAAGTGTCCTCGAAGGCTTTGATAACCAGATACTGACAGAAACCCCCGACCTATCAAAGCATGAGTACAGTGGATGACTTTTAGTGGAGGCTACAATTGTGAGTAGTATTTATTTATTAACTTTCCGATTTATAGGGAAGTTAGTGTAATGACCCCGAAAATCGAAAATCGATTTTTTGGCAGATCTTCATATTTCAAGGTCATTGGGGTCATTTTAGCCTATTTTGAACAGTGTGAACGTCTGTGTGTGTGCGCGCGCGCGCGTATGTACGTACATATGTGATCAAATTTTTCGTTAACATTTTCTAAAAAACTAATAACGAGATCAAAATGATCGATGATGCAATCGATGTGCCAGTATTTTTTAGTTTTTTAAAGGAAACCTAACTCAATAACGCAATCTAAATGGAAGAATATAAATTTATGAGCGAATAACTAAACGGAAATAATATATATATACATATATTATTATTATTATATTTATATGTATATAACACTTTATATGTATATATATACTTATATAGATATACTTATATGTATATAATATTTTAATTATAATTATGTATTATGATTACAAATTATTATATATATATATATGAATTAGTGGAAAATAGATATATATGTTCGATTATATTTAAATTTTATAAAGCTACTCAACCAAATTGGTCCAATTTTTTTCTAATTAGCGACAATTAATAATGGTAATAATAAATTACAACTCGCAAATCGGGAAGTTCCTTGTGAGGCCCGTAAAGGGTCACACACAAAAGAAACATGAATAGCTATAGGCATCACTAATCATAGGCACTACGATATATGGAAACTACATATAAATGTGATCGGGAAGTTTTCGCCGAGCGAGCGAAGCGAGCGAGCAAGAACAACCCTACAGCGAGCGAGCAACAACAACCCTCTAGTTTATTTATACATTGATTCACGGAAAAAACCCTTGATACAACATACAAAAGAAAAAAGAAACGCATATTGGCGCAGTATTAGCCTGCTATGGTCCGCGCCAGAATTAGTCCGCTGTATTCGTCCTACTATTAACGCTGGATCTTTCAACTCTGTTGCTTAGTCTACAAAACGCTTCACTCTGAAGCGCCGGCTTATTTTCGCGACTTACTACACCTGAACTCTGAATTACATTCGAACGATACACACAATACTAGAACTTCTAATCTGTTATCTATTCCTCCTCATAAAACGACCAAATTTCGTGCTTCTTTTTTATTTTCTGCACCTCATTTTTATAACATCCTACCTTCCTATATCCGCTCTTCCCTTACATTTCACACTTTCAAAGGACAAACCAAATCCTTCATTCTATCCCATCCATCCTTATTCTGACTTCTCCATTCATGGATCAGTACTCTCAATACTTTTTGTATTATTTTCATCCGCTCATATTTCGAACGCAGCTTGCTTTGTTATGTACTTGATAGCACTTTAAGGAATGTAATGTATACCTTGTCTTTTTTTTATAATTTTGGTTGTAGTTCTGAAGTAGCTATAAGTTTATTAATATTTGTACGCTACCTCTGTCGACTACTCCACATGTAGGTTAGGCCTAATAACAGCTTCGCTGCGCCTCACCTGTTACACCAACCCTTTACTGTATACTTTTGTTATATTTAGTGTAATAAAGACGAAATAAATAAATAAATAAATAAATTAGGCAGTGTTTTTCTTTAATTACTTGTTAACAAAGCTCCATCTAACATTTTCGCTAAAAATATAAAATATCTAACTATCAAATGTGTAAGATTACAAAATAATTTGGTAGATTTGCAGTTATCTTATATAATACTTACGACACAATTCGCATCTGATTATTGTAAGTCATTATAGGACAAGTGGTTAAACGTACAAGTTTTCTACAATAACTTTTCAGATTTCAAGTACCACCATAGCAGAAAATTCGCGCAATATTTCTGGATCGAAACAACCGAGAGAAATCAGAGCATCGAGGGTCAAAGGACGCCTGCCGCTTCTGTCAGGCATGAACGAGGACGAAGGATCGCGTCGAGTCGGCGGCACGTCGCATGAAATGAGGAGCGGCAATGGCAAATAAATCGCTTCGCTCGCGTCACGTCTCGATCCAAGGCGAGACCGAAGGCTCACGAAAGCTTATGATGGACCCGCACGAATCGTTCCCGCGGTCTTTGATGTTGCCGCCTCGCTGTCGGTGAGCCACCTCGGGTGACAGAATTCGATCCTTCCACCCACGCCAACCCCGTCTCTATCTGTACACCATGTCGAAACGTGGATTCAGAATCGAACAAGAATCGGTATTTCTACGCGAAGCCGAATACATCTGGATGCGTGGTGAGCAGAGGATTCTGTTAATAATTCGGCTTTCCTGTTTTGCATGGATTAGACGCTCGTTGCACAACTATGAGTAATCATTTTCTATCACGCGACGGTCTTCAAGCATAAAATTCGCGGACGTCTGCCTGTCGGAAGAGCTTTGTGTGCTCCATTAGTATGCATAGAGTTGCATACAATGAGGTTTCATCTTTTCTTCCAAGAGGATTCCAGTTTGTCAGAATTTTTAGAAGTTCCTGATCGTAAATTAGCCAATTTAGGTGCACGATAATTGGCCTGGAATTCATTACCGTTCATTCAACTTTAGAAACTTGACGAAAATCTAGATAAAATTTTCTCGTAATTGACTCTTGACCATCATTAAATTCTCGTTCTTTACTGCTTGCACGTCAATTTCGACAAATTTTATTTTAGAACAGGTTCAACTTCCTCTGGATTTCTTAATTATTTCACAATTAAGGATACCAAACCCACGATAATTATTGAGTCTATTTTTATCGTGTTCTTCTAACGCACAGACGTCGCATTTGGGTGATTTGGTTGTATCATGACAGACGTTCGCCTGTAAAGTCTGGGGCCAATGTTACAACATCGTTGCATGCTGTCGCAGAAGCGCAATCGACTGTGCTTCGTTCTTTTCCGTGTTCACCGATTCCCCCTTGCTCTCCTACATCGTTATTACGCCCACTCGCTACCAAATTATCGAGTTGCTATTACTCCACTGGCGAATCTAATAAAAGGCTATCCTTTAACTCTAATTCATGTGATACGCGTATCCGCTGGAACGATGAGAACGTTTGCCATTCCCTCTCGTTCTGCTCGATGTTGCTGTCCGCCGTAACGACCGCAGAAGTTGAGCAAAATAGCAACCTTTGTCCAAAAATCGATGCACATGTTGCAGAATATTTCATTACGCGCTGACTACGCAAGCGGCTACGAAATTCACAGAAATTCTAATCGAACATTTTGATTACTGTGCAACCAATGGGAGATTCTATGGTGTTTCAGAGGATTTTCTATTCTGCAGAACTCGTAACGATGAGTAACGCGCATACGTTCGCGGTGAGAAAATATCCAAGTTGAGGATACTCGAGCGCAGCGTAATGGTAGAGACGCACGAATGGAAACGCAGCCTCTATGCAGGCGGATATAGCTACATTTTTGGCATTTCGCCTCGACCTGCCTCTCCCAAGGAATTCAACCTTTTTTCCTCTCCTCCGTTCAGCCTTCCGCGGTCTATAATCGTGTATGCAAATCGTCACACGGCGGCGGGGTGAAGCAATCGTCCCGCAATCGTGCCTTATTAAGTCGTTCCGCTGATTTTCTGTATTCGATCGACGGGAACCCATTGGCAAAGGCCTACCTTGACCCCGAAGCAGCAGGTCGTCGAAGATCATCCGTGATCGGGAACCACTGATGCATTCAATCGAGCGATACGCGCAAAAGTTGCCTAGGTTATGTGCATCGGCCTCTGGATCGTCTAAATCGCCACAGATCGTCCTGGATCGAAGCTTTTTCTGAACGAGCGCGGCGCTGTAACGATATCTAGGCATGCCTGCACGAATTCCCAATGCATTAGAGCAGAACAAGACGCGGATCGGTTATACCTACGTAGAAGACTGAATTCAGATGCAAGTATCGTTCACGTGTACACAAGAACTGATAATCTTTCATCCCGATAACGATCCCATTGACGTTTAATCTCTGCCCATCCGTGAGGTAACGATTTCCACCTCGGTAACTTCGATCCGCCTCGATGGAATGTTCTCCGCCAAAGCAGAAGAGGAACGGAGAACACATTTCGCGTCTATGTTGCAAGCGATGCACCTGCTTCTCTCAAATTACGGTTCATGATTCGAATTGGCCGCGCAGGAAGCCAAGTCCACGGCTCGACGCGAAAAAAAAGGGAGATCCTAGGTTTCTAATCTGCTACCAGTTTCTTTCGTACTCGTTCCCTTGGCTCGACAATTTCGCTACCATCGTGAAACACTAATTATCCTTAATCACGCGTAGGGCTGCCGCGACTGATTTCGAGAGAACTAAATCTACGGACTAATCTAGCAAACTTGACGCTAACGATGCAACATTATTACGTTAATGCGACACGTACGAATCGGTATGTTCATGCGCATCTTATCGCGCGATCTGCCTCCTCCATCGAACAGCTCTGCAAACGCTGCCTTCCACCTTCGATAGCGCTAATTTACTTCCACAGAACGTGGAATCAGAGTAGACGATTTTTTGTTCGGAAATCGAACGCCCGCTCGATGAATTGGCCCGATGCAATTCAACACCGCTCTTTCTTCCATTCCATTGAAAACTCGGAACGGAAAACCCACCTCGGGAAAGCTCACCTAATAAGCTGTAATCGGAGAAACGCGTGTGTAGCGCGCTGAAATGGTGTCCTTTTTGAAGAAGCATCAACGAACGAATTTGTTGTTCTGCAACGTTAAGGGAAGATAAAAACTTACGATGGTTTTTTCCATCGATTCGGTCTTTTCTTACCGTCAAATTCATACACGCCTTCGGCGCGTCACTTTTAGCGACATATTCGCCTGCGAATTAAAGGAGACGGGGTGTTTATTGTGACGTTGCGCCCTTCCGACGTGGGAACTCGGGAAAAGCAGCTCATGGGGGGTTGCACCCATGAAGCGGGTGCCCCCGAACTAATCGCTCGATCGCCTCTCGCCGCTGACAAATTCGTGAGACGATGATGAATGTTATTGACTACTGGGAGCCGTATACGCGACGCTCTGTTGATCATTGAGTGATCGAGTGTTGGCGATAACATTCTATTGAAAAATTTCAATCGCTCTGCAATCAAACATCATAGATTGTTGATACCCGGTTTGAGCCTCTTAATTAGTGTTTGAAAGATCATGAAAAGTCACGTGCCGTGAAGTCTGGATGTGTCAATTTTGATTGGTATTTTATGTCATGGAGGAACATAATGTCTCAATTAATGGACAAACAGTTTTGTTAAAGAAATCAGTTTCAAGTTTGTGTTTTCTAAGGCCTCGATTGCCTGTGCTTAAAATTCTAAAGATGACGATTAGAAAATTAATACCATCAAGGACCGAATTCCTGATTACTTGAGAATAACTGTTGTGGTATTTTAACGTGTAAATAGGCAAAATTAGTCTGTTCTCAAAGTTTGTGTGATGTTTGAATAAATCCTTGTTTAATCTTTAACGGGGATAATTAAGTCAGAAAACTTTTAAACTATTCTGTAGTCAATATAAGTACCATTTCCTATTAGTCAAATTTTTCTTTTTAAATGGTTTAACATGTATGCACTCAACAATTATTTTCTACATCATTTTACATATTTCTGCATCTACGCATATCCTTTTATATTTTCACATACATAAATTTCTCATAAATGCATAAACATCCCCAGTCTAATTATAATCAGAGTTCTAAAATAGAAAAGCGAAAGGAGCAATTCTTGATCATCCAAATTATGTTTAGTATTAGCTGTCTAATTTTACTTTTGTACATGATACTGTTACGATTGTTAAGCTAGTGATCTGTCTACTGAATTTATTTATTTTCTTCTATTTTCCTTACATTCTAGTTTCTCTTTCTTTTTCTACGTGCGACAGCTATCTATCTCTATATTCTCTATTAATTTGTTATAATTTTGTATTCTATATTATTTTTTATACACATTTGTAGTTTATCACTTCTGTGTTTATCCTAATGTACCAAGGGTTACCAACCCACTTATTTTAATAATAACAATAATAACTGGACTGGGGATTTTTATGCAAAATAAAATTTTTTCAAGCACAAATAAAGAATTGCAACTTGAATAAAAATATATTAACTTTTTTTATCATTCAACTTCAATTATAATTTTAATATTTTGTATATTTTGGTATATATTAACAGTCTTGTAGATTGTTTGCGTACCTCGTATCGCCATAAATGTATAAAATCCACACTCTAATAATAACTATTTAGTAATTTTTTGAGATAAAGTTTTAGCATGATAACTTATCGCACGATATTTATATATTAAGCTGATCAGAAATTGAATCTTGGCCGATATTTGAACTACCCTTAGAGCTCAGTGACACCACTGATGATTAAATTTGCACTGGCTCCAAAGACATCGGTTCTAAAAAACTTCAGTCCATGCCGAATAAGGGAGCAATAACGACGATCCGCGAGACCGAAACGATTTTCTAGACGAGCCGGTCCGGGTTAGGTGTCTATAGGGTTGGCGCGCGATTGCTCTAGGGTGCGAGAGGCCGTCACTTTGATATGTAAATACACGCACTGCAGGGTGTGTACCACTGAATGTGTACCACCCGTTGCACACAGACGAGCGCACGACCAAGTATCCAGGCTTACGTATGGACGCGGCGCGGCCCCGTCGAAGAGCAGCCCGATGTGCATTTGCTTCATTGAACATGCCACAATGGGGCTCTGACTATAAAGGCAAATCTATTGAAAAGGGGGGCAAGAGGGCGAGGCGAGGGGCGAAGAGGCTCGTCCCGTTCCTCGAATCCACGGGAACATCCAATATCTCCGTTATCTCTATTCTGCCTGCGTCAATATTGACTGGCGCGAGTTCCTCGTCGCCGGAACACTCTATTCGCGCGCGCGACGTCGCGAGAGAGTTCGAGCCGAAAGAACGGCCGCGTACAGCGTATAAATCGGTCGGAACGTTGGCGTTCGAGTCGAGCAGACCGGCGATGGCGCCTCGAATCGCCGGAAAGCGTAATGAACGGTGAAAATACCGTAACAGCGATCGGATATCGAACGGCGGCGTACCGAAGGTAGGTGGTCACCGAGAAAACGATCGTTAAGTAATGCGCGGCTAGGCTGGGTCTCGCCTCCGCGCTGGATATTAGGCGAAACCACGGTGGCGATGGTGAGTAATTACCGTACGCGGGCCCAGCGCACGCACCGTGAAAGGATAAGTGGCTTAATGGCGTCGTATTGTGCGGTAATCTCAAAGTAATCGGGCTCTCGTTCTCTTTTTTCAAATTACAGCCCGAGAGTCACACCCTTTTCGAATGGAACGGCTCGAAATGATAGCGCGGCCGGGCGACTTCTATCGTCGCATGCCAAACAGCAATGTCGCGGCGGGAGGGGGCGAAAGGGGGCGAAAGAGCGAGGGAGAGGCAGACAGGAGGTGCGCGCCGCGGAGACGGTGACGTGGGCTATGTGCGTTTTCCTGCCCGCAGCCACCCCTGGGAGCCGCACACGCACGCGACTTGCGGCTCGACTATGTGTTGGTAGCCGCGCATAATGGTGCCCATTTAATGTTAACGACGCCATTTTCTGAATATGGATATCAACCGCCTTTGACTTGAGGCGCTCATGAATTTTCATACGCGAGTTAGGGCTGAGCGCGTTCCTCCTCGCCACGAAACCTTCGCTGAATCAACACCCGTCGCTTTTAATTCCCACTCTCTGCTTCCTTCGTCGTTCTTTCTCTCCCCTCTACCACCCTCGACGGATCCTTGGAATTGTTCCTTTGCGGAGGTTTATGAAACTCTTCGTTGAAAACGCTCGCAACGAGCGACAAGATTCTAAATAGACGCGGTTTGCCGGGAAAAGGGAGAACAGGTTCGAGACATGTCGTTGTTTTTCTGCATTCGACGACCGCCTGATGTTCGAATACGTCGAAACGATGAACGGGTAAGTGTCACACAAGACGAGATAGCCCCCGACAACGTTTTATCTGCCCGCGGCAGAAGTAGCGTGACTTCAGTGACGTCAACCTCAGGTAAGTCTTATCCCCACTATGGAATGCCTTCAGTCGCAGGTGAGCAGGCGTGGTCTCTCCTCGACCAATGGTGTTCGCGGGGCAGGACGATACCTGAGCAACCTGATAGCTCACCTGAGACGCGCGCACCCCTCGCGCGTATCGAATCGCCCTCGCTCTTAATCGCGACATGCCACTTCGCCGCGGATTACATTAATTTTGTAATAATAATTTACAAGCGACCCATGTTATGGCAGTGTACCTATAGATATGCGAGTCTAAAGTCACTTCTTCAAGCCCGTAAACCTATTTGTCTATGGATTATGTCTGCTTAAAGCGTGGATATTAGTGGGGACTGATGGTAGGGATGGTAAACGGTAAAGAAAACAATGATAAGTAAATGTCAACGATAGCTCGTTGTTATGTTACTGAAAACATTACCTATACCTGACGTACCGTCTATATTATAGCGTACCAAAGTGTCTTGTCTGACTTATCCACCCGAATATTTTCTATCCCCTTGAGAACAAAATTATTCGTGACGTTTACCCCGTCGTCGCAAAAGTAGAAAAGCGTAATAGTTAATTTAAGAACATTCTACATGTCGTCGAGGCAGACGTACGTAATAACAAAATGATAAGGTAGAGAAGACATAGACGGTGCACAATCATTTTGACGATACCTCGAAAAACATACAAATGTACGGTAAAAACCGATGTATATGAGCGACAAAAAATCGCTGCGTACTATATTTTTCACAACTACAAAGAAATCGGACGTCACTGACATGAAATATCAATAATCACACATGGTCGCAGCAATTTATTTGTATTTGTGAAGTACATAATAGTACTCAGAATCGCAGCGACTTTTTGTCGCTTGTGTGTATCCGTTCTAAATCCTTGGAAATAGTAGCCGCGAAATTCCAAAATAAACCATACTACTTTTCCCGAGTAACGTCGACGCCATCGAGTAGGCAAGCTCGAAGAAAATATTATTACCGTCCCCTGAATCGTATACGCGACGCCTTTTTATTTCATAGAATCACGAGGATTACGTGTTACCGGAACGACATGAATACACCCGGAGGTTCGTTTAAGAGATACGAGGCGTGACAACGGCGTCTTCGCCGCGTTCACGACGTAATCTCAATTATAGGCGACTTAAATAATAATACAAATTAGAGGAATGGACCTCCTGAGAAGATAATTCCGCGGTAGCGTCCGATACGGTCGAGGCGAGGAGAGTAGCAGGACCTCCCAGCTGTCCTCCCACTGCGCGGAGATTACAATAATTACCATTCTTATTTGCCTTCGCTGCCTCTCACCGCGGGCCGCTCGGCCTTTCTCGGCATCAATTACACCCGTCAAAAGTTTCTCACTTTAATCTCGAGATTAATCGCGGCCCCCAAACTGCGGGCAATTGCAGTTTCGGCACGTGGATGTTCCTCGTCGTACCTGTGAAATTGTTTCCGACGCTGCCATTAATGCGGACGAGATACTTTTCTCTCGTTTTCGACATATGTAAGGCACTTATCGCTATCTTTCGCAAGATGTTCACTTGATTGCCAGAAGATTTATGTATGTACTGTGGAGAATCGTTGAATCGCTAATGCGCTTCAAATGATTATGATTCGCCTTCTAATTTAGTTTAAATTACTTTGTATAATACGCGATGGTTAAATTCAAGCCTTAATTACTGCTAAATTGTTTGTAAATGTTATCATAGACTTTTATCAAGAGTTCACTATACTGGAAAGATGTTCACTATACTGGAAACTTTAAACACTCATGATTCAAAAGTTTACTTAAGTTTAGGAAAATCTTAACAAACTCCAAAACGACAGAATCTCGTGTTCATCAGAACACGATTCGATCGATCTCTAGCCCACGACTCGCCATAATACGATGCATCGAAAACTGCAGCTCACGAGGCTCTGGCAAGGTGCGAACGGGGGACTAGTAAGCCGAGCAAACAACGAAGACAATAAGTTAGCAAATCTCACGGCGGGACGTTGGCAGGCGGGTCGCACGTGCTGAGAGGAAACTCGAGACACCAGCAATCATCGCGGCGTCCACCGGTACCAAAAGAGAAGCGGTGAGGAGCCGCGGGAGGAGAGAGGAAGGCGCAGCGTGGCACCTCCTGGGACGATAATTCGACGTAGGGGCACCCTGAAGTACCCGCGGTGCCCCGTCGGTAGGAGGTCACGGGTTACGCCCCTGAGATACGCGCAAGAACGCACGTATAGGCACCCTTTGCCGGCTCGACGCTCGCGAGCGCGCACAAGCTTTTCTCTCGTAGCTTTCGGTCCACCACTCTTTTTCCCTTTCTCTTTGTGTGCTTCTTTATTTTTTTTCTCTAGCTGCCGCAGGATGTCTGCAACTACGCAACCAGGAGGGTTTCGCTCGTTGCATTTCGGCCGGTAGTCAA
This sequence comes from Perdita meconis, assembly GCA_030770465.2. NCBI lineage: Eukaryota > Metazoa > Arthropoda > Insecta > Hymenoptera > Andrenidae > Perdita > Perdita meconis. The sequence continues at coordinate 8,591,086 of JASKOS020000004.1, forward strand.
AGAATCGCGAACCCGTTTTCACGTGAACGCCCACCGGAAGCAGCTGAACAGGCGTCTGAATGGTCCGTCGATAGAAGATATAAGAGCACTGGGATCCGATTACGAGGACACGCGGTACGTTGGGTGACCGTTTCTCATTGAACGCATGTCAAATCCTTTTTGAGACATTCCTGTTCTGGCCTCCTTTATTAATTGAATCGCGATGGTCGATCGACCGGGTCCACGGCTCCGCGACTGACTCGTTCTTTCAATATTTACCTTACTCCGTGCCTTCAACCGTCCAGAGATTTATTGGAAATTAGCCGATTCGTTCCGCCGTCTAATGAATGGAAGAAAAATCGCGCTCGGGGAAGGTCCGTCCCTATTCTGGAGCATACTTCTACCGCGCAAAAGAGGATGTCGGTAAAACAAAGGAAAATCCTTCGTGTTCCATGCGGCGATCCTCGCTGGATGAAACTCCGCCCACTCTACCCTTATTACGACTCCTTTTCCGCCGCTTTTGTCGGCGGATGGAGGCATTCCTCGAGAAACTGCCGCGTTTCTGGAAACGAAAGGACGTCAGGAATCTCTCCATCCCCGATGCAAATCTTCGCAGCTAAGAAATACGTTGACTCTCGACTACCGACCGCATGAGAACACCATGGTTACCGGAGTCAAAGTGATCGAAAGGTGCCAGGTTAACGAATGCCTCGCCACATGGTGTCTCGATTTCCCGCGTCACGACAGGCCGCAAAGGATCGCTCCTCCAGATGTCGGAGATACGTTCAACTCGTTCCACTGCCGGCGAAAGACACGCGTCGTCATCTGCGACCACGGAACACCAGTTGGCCGCAGAAGCGCGCCGAGTTTCTTTCTGAAACATCGATCATTTTTGCGCGCAGTGATCGATACGTGCTCAAACAACTGCGAAATTATACGCGCTATTCGTTAGGAGAAACGGACGGACGAAGGGTTAAAAAGTGGGAGGGCGGAGGCCGCAGTAACCTATTTTCGAGTGCACGCGTTCCAGGGAGCGAAACCGGAGAACGCGTGTCCCCGTGAAGCATTCTCTCCGCGGGATTGCCAGTGTGCTGAATTTCGGGGGGCCGTTCAGGGGCACGCCCTCGCCCCTACGAGCATAATTCCGTTTCTGGCTGGTACATGTGCTCCGCGCAGCAACGGCGCAATCTTTATCCACGAGTGAGTAACGCGTGCAGAGGGTACCAGCTCCGGGGAAGTTCTTGCCAGCACGCGCAGGGGCGTATCAAGGACGCCTCGTACCAACGCCCCTGTCGACCCCTAGGTGGTCCAGGGCGTCACTGGGTGGTACGCTTTAATTCCAGGCCAGTGGGTCCTTCGTTTTCGTCTCGACGCGACTCTGACGCGGATTCGTCGACGATTCCGCCCGATACAATTTTTTCTCCCCCACCCGCCGTCGTCGTAAATATCATCCCAACCGACAGAAGCAAATCAGCATCGGGTAATTAACCCCCGGCGTATTAATCGTAATTCTTTAGCGAGCGGCTCGGTGAATGAAGCGCGCGCCCTTTGATGCAACGTTTCTCGGAATACGTCCGAATTAAGTGGCATTTAATAAACCTCAATTAACGGCGAGACACCGGACCACCGGGAAACGGTAGTCGAATCGCAAATCGCATAAACACACACGGCTCATTAGCTGCAGAGGGGCAGGATCGGTCGCCTTTTATAGTCGAAGGTGGCAGGAGATGCCGCCCTCTTCGGGCCTGAAGAAAGGACGCCGGTTTACGACAGGACATAAAGTCTATAGATATTGCCAACGAATACCGTTCCTCTGGCCCCTAATTTCTTCTTTCTCTCCCTTTTTTAGAAGGTCCGCGATTTCCACGCCGCATCGTATCGCACACGATCTCGTTATCGCTCTCTCTGTAATTTCCTCTCATTGACTAGAACACTCTCGCCGCATCTTCTGGGCGTTTTTCAGAAAGTCGCGAAGAGTTATGGTCCCTCGCGTGTATCATTTAGTTTCTGTAATCAATGAGCAGCGAGGTGACCTCGCAGACATTCGGATCTCGTGCGATAGCGCAGTTTGGCGCGGTTACTACGTTGCATCGTGCATAAAAGAAAACATGCGTGAAACAGTCAGACAGGATGCGGACGTTAATGAGGGTAATCGCGGTTACAGAGTTCTTAGTCTTCAACCGGCGATAAATTATGACACCGTGATAATGTTAGTTTTCGGTAGAGACGAGATTGTAACTGTCGGTTGACGACATCCCTACGCGCGCACTTGATAATCTACAATTCGGAAGGACTGATTGATGGGAAAACTGGATGTGGCCTGGGCGTACCTCCACAGCGATAATGATACGCTTACGTTTACAACTCCTCGCGGAGGGATGCTACCACTTCCTTGTGTATATGATTCGTAAGCCCTTGCCCTTAAGTAATGACAGGCCTAAGCAGTGTATCGACAAACGCGCACGGACCTTCAACCGGGAATCCTTTCTGCTTGATAGGCCAATTATCAACACGAACGAAAGATGATTTTTTTTCCCACTGTCGATATGCCGTCGACGGGGTCTTGTGACAAATGCCGTAACGTGCTTTTAATCCCTTCTTTCGTTTCAACCGGATACCGCGATTTCTCCCCGCGATTTTCTCGAATGGAATGCATTACGTAGACGAGCATATATACGCAAACGCTACCTTATATCGATCGCAAGACTCGCGGTACCGACAGGTAACATTGTTGGACATACATTATCCACGATACGCCAACAAGAAGAGCCAATAGCCGGTAGTGCATCGGTATAGCATTATGTACTGGAAGCGATTGGTAGCAAATCGTCGCGGAAAATGCACACCGACGACGTCGCGGATGTCATTTTGAGGAAAGAACGAGACAATAATACTGCTTCTAACTTCCGCATACATGAAACATGAATGCGTCGTTGAAAGAGAAATAGAAAAGGAGTCGTTTGCATGCTGACGACGCGGCTTGTTACCGCGAATCCCGTAGGTCCATTCGATAATCGGGTGGAACACGCAAAGAAAATCGCGGATAATGCAACGAGAGCAAACACGATCCTGGTAATTGGCGCGGCGCGCAACGTCGTTCCGTTTTCGACTTCCATTTTCTACGATTGCCGGCGTGCACACCGGCTTCCCTTCGGCTCGGAACCGCCGCGCACGTGCAATTTTCTACGGATGCTCGCGAATCACGAACTCGTCGGATAACCGACGGAAAGACAGAAGCGGGTAACGTTCGTTCGGGAACCGAGGAGCGGGTCGTAATTAGGTGGCACAGAGAAACGGAGGGCGAGACGGTGTCGACGATGGCGCGTCGGCGATCGCGCGTTTGTAATTAATTAAATAACGATATAATTGGCTCATAGGGCAATTAGTTGATTGATACGCCGCGGCTCTGACGAACGAGCGAAGAGAGAGGGAGCGACGGCGAGGCGGAGAAAAAGAGAGAAGCGGTGCGATGCGAAGCCAGAGGGAAATCGTTTCACAGAAGTTGCATGCCGGGCTGAACGACGGTTAGGGCTGTAATTTATTTGTAATTTGCATTCGAATTCATCGCGACTCGGTACGCACCGCGCGATAAATTAATCGAATTAAAACAAATGCCGCGACGCGACGGCGCGGGATCTCGTAATGCGATTCAGCGTTCCAAGAATTCCGGCAGGAGCTAAAAGTGATTAGCGACTTAATAATCGACCATTGTTCTCCGAATAGCAGTGGTCTGAGAAAAAACGATTAGCCGAGATCTCAGATAGATCGTCTGTGAGAGGCTCGAGCTGTGAAAACGGCGCAACGCTCGCGCGAGAAGAATCCTATCTGGCCAACTGATTTATCGAGCGAACGAGATGGTCGCGTCGATACGCGACAAATGTTTCACGCTTTTCGCCACCGTCTCGCCTCCCCTTATCGCCTTATCTTGCCGGAGTACGAAATAGTCAGTGTAAAACAAAGGAATAACGACGTGTAAAGTCCGATGTAAGCGGTGGCGTAAGACGACTACGTGGTTCTTTGGTGGACGCAGGCGGCGCCAACGAATCCTTTGATGGTTCGCCGCATGGTCGGTTTTTCAGGTAGCCACAGACGCATTAGTCACTCTTCTCGTTCTCTTCGCTTGTCCCTCTTCAACGGCGGGGATGCTGAAGGCGCAGGTACCTAAATGAGCTGCTCAGAATCGTTAATAGGCGCAACAGCCGCGAACAACGCGTCACTCGCCGACTTCTTTTCTATATCTCCACGATTGTTCCCTTAATTGAACGTCCCTTTAGATATGTCCCATGGAAATTGGAGAGATCGGATCCTCGAAGATTTAAGCCGACTCCCTCATATTCGAACCCGGCGCGAACGACTTTCGACATCAGAGTCGCAGAAGCGGAGCACCGCTCGGGTTTGCTTTATTCTACTCAGAAAAAGTGGCTGGTTCAAGGTCCGGGTTCCTTTGTTCTTCATGAAATCAAGTATAAAGCCATCAAGCTGCCAGTATAAACCGCGGAGCCCCGGCAGCCTCTGTTTTTCTGCGCCTCCAATCTCGGCGCCAGTCAGAGAGCCAAATCATGGCCTCATTATAAAGTAATTAAAACCCATTACTAGTGCTATCCTTTATCGGTGAAGGCAAAGGGCAGGAGCCGACACAATGAGACGGCAGTCAGACCCTCGTCTTCCCATGCACGGCTCGAATCTAAAATCTCGATTTTGGCTGCGCGATCCAATAGTGATATGGGAAGCACAAGAGGACACTTCCAAACTCGGACCCTTCGACCCGTCAATATCCGTCCTGCGATGAGATGCAAATAGAATTGTCGCACGTTTTAACTAAATTTGCTCCGGCGTGGACAAGAAGGGGCCGTGTCCACCGAAAGGGCGAGAATTCGTATACACCGAGTTATTTTTTCATCATTTTCGCTGGTACATTATTTAGGAAGAATCAAGTGAATTTATTTTGTTTTTTTAGGGGAAGAACTCGAACTCTTAAGAATTGATTAACAGCGCACCACCCTAAAATTCATTAAGGCCATCCTGAATCGATTGAACACACTCTGCACTATCAATACAATGATACATCCTAGAATCATCAGTGTATATACCTACTAAAAATATACAATGATGGAAAACTATAGATATGTTATTAATTAACAATTTAAAACGAAGAGGATCTAAATGAAAACCTTGAGAAACGCCAGAGGTAGTTTTAATCTCTTTTGAATGGGAATTTTTATAATAAAAAACTTTAGTTCTGTCAGACAAAAAACCTTTTTAATCATAGAAGTAAGTTGCCATTGAATCCAGAAGCTTTCAATTTGGCAATTAAAATAGGGTGACTGATGGAATCGAATACCTTAATACACAGAAATGAGCTTCGTTTATGAAACTATTAATTTAACACTTTTGCTGAGAAGAAAGAAAGCGACAGAATGAATTAAGACTCTTTCTGGGGATAGCAGTATAAAAATGAAGAGACGTGAATCTGAGACATTTAATTCTGGTCGGAGGGAAAAAGCGACCGAAGAAACTGAACGCTTCGGTAGGAAGGAAATTTCTTGTACCTGCACCGCGGAGGTAATTACAAAAATCTAACAATCAGGCTCCTGAAAGAGACAGCGACAAAAAGCGGCCTTAACGAAATAAGGCTATGACGAAGCCAGTGGCGCCAGGTCTCCTCCAACTCATTACCCGATTCTCCTCGCTAAACCTGCGTCGGAACAGGCTGGGTTTCAAAATTTACTCCATATAACGCCACAGTATTTCTCAACGATATAAGAAATATGTTACTTTAATTACCGTTTCGGAGAACGTAGATAGAAATGACTTGGGATAAGCGGAAACCCGATGTCTATTTAAATTAATGATAAAGTACGGGTAAACAAGTCCGGTTCTTGGGCAATCACGCTTTCAGCCTGGAGATATCGCTATGTAAATTTTTTAATATTAATACTGTGTTGTAAATTATATTTTTTTTTGTAAGAAAAAATTCCTATAATTTAATTTGCGTTTGCTAAAAATCGTATCACCTGGATTTTAACTCTAGTATAAATTTAAATTTTTCGGAGCTATAAATAGCCGATCAATAAACATCCCATGATACGAACATCCCGTAAACAGTATTTTTTAGATCGACTGTGCCTTCAACGCGATTAGAGCGTAGCAGTGTTAGTAATTTGTTCTGATACGCTAAAGAAAGCACCTGTTTTAAATCAAGGCGATCCTGCGTTTAACCGTGGAAAAGGGAAGGAAAAGGTGGTTAAACAAACAGGATAGTTCATCGATCACGTTAATGGCGGGAACGAATTCTGGCGTCTACAGGTCGGTCAAGGTTCAACCAACTAAATTCCAAGCCTCCGAAGTCTTCTCCAACCAAGCTGATAATTCGCAGACGGCGTTCACTTCGCGCGCCTAATTTTTCACCTGGAAAGTGGAACCCTCGCTTCTGTCTCCTCGCTTCTCGCAAAGTGCACGGTGGTTAGAGAGGTGCGACATTTTCGCGATGTTATCGACGAGTTAAGCATCGCTTTTCGCATTCCGACAAAGGTGCCCCGTGATGATGGGGGAAAGATACAAATTGAGGTCGAGAGAGTAAAGGTCCAATCGACCGGTAAGAGATCTTATCCGTCTAATGGACAGAAGCCACTGCAGGTTAAATCAAGAGTCACTTATTCCGGAATCTTTCCGTAACCTAACCGCTCTTTGGAATATTTTTCGATCCCTTCGATTCCTTTAGATTTCTGTGGAACGCAAAAATTAGGAAAGAGAAGAAAAGGAGGCGAAACAAGTGGCGCGAGGTATGGAAGACAACCAAAAGACAGTTAATCCATTGTCGACAGGTCTCTTTCGCCTTTTTGAACCCTCATTAATTCGTAAGGAGATACAGAATTCGTCGGTGAGCACAATGGCTCCACGGACGAAGCAATGACTGGTCGAAACTCCTGTCGACGGGTATTTCAAACGTCTAATAGAGGCGCGGAATAATTTAATTAGCTGCCTCGATGCTCGAGACACGATACCTTCTTGAACCTCGACGGATCCTTCTCGAAACTCAAAGGATCGCTGACCACTCGTACAAAGTGCGATTCCATTCGATGCTACTAATCCTCGGCGAAGGGTTTTCTACCTGTTCCCAGGTGTGAAACGTAATCCCTCGAAGTATCCGATTTTCGCGAAAATGAAACCGGGTCAGTACCATTAAAGAAGGAAACGGACGTACGAGAAGGCACTCGATTCGGAGTGCAGGTGAAATTCTCTCGGGATTCTTTATAGATTTACTCACGCCTCCGGATCCTTGTTTACGTGCTCGTAACCGTCCGTCGCTAAACATTTATCGTCTCCTCGAACAAAACCACGATAACGTTATTATTACCATTACAGCGTACCCGAGGCGTTCCCTAAGTGCCTTTCGCTCTGAAGTATCGAAAGTGCTTTTTAAGATGAGATCGCGCCTGGATCGAGAAGCATCTTCCGTTGTATCCGGGATCGTCCGAGCCGCGGCGATGCTGCAACCGTAAATTGATGGACGTTCACCGGGCACAGTAATTGAAACTCTCCAACTTAGCAAATGAAATCTCGGGGCCGGCTGATTGGTATTATTATTCCTTCGGACAAACGTTATCGCGAGATTACAAGCGCGGTGGGCGCGTCACTTTATGGTAACGCCGATCAAATTCTTCCGCCGCTTGGGCCACGCATACGTAATTGGCCTCGCGTTTGTTCCTCGTTACGTTTGCCTTTTCCAGTCTCGCACGCGCAACTTAATAAAGAGGAGCGCGTATTCCAACCCGACACCGTGGATCATCGCGGATCGTAAAGTCAGCACCGACCGTAATCCCCGTCGTTGCCTATTGCCGGTCATTCACGAAGTGCTAAGGAAACCCGGAGTCTCGTGGCTATTTACGTTTCCCGTGATTTACGGCGGTGCATTGAAGCACCGGGTACAAGCCGAGGGAGAAGATCGTATTGATAGCGAACGGAACTTCGGAACGTCTTCGAGTTCCGTCTTTTTCCCTATCCACTCGCCGTGAACGCGGCGGAATCCACTTTTAACTCGCGCGACCCGCGTCTTTTATAGGAGGGGTGAGAGAGAGAGAGAGAGAGAGAGAGAGAGAGAGAGAGAGAGAGAGAGAGAGAGGATCGATGCCGCCGCTGGACCCTCGTAAATTGTACGCAGCCTGGCGCGTATTGTGCACGGTGATTTACCGGTGCAAGTCCATTAGTCGTAAAGCAATGCTCCTCTCGCCATTGCTAGATGACGGATGATAAGACAAACTATGCTGCTAGGGTATACAGGGTGAGCCACTAACTACCATAGTCTTGATTATCCCTCGATCCATGGGAATCGGAGATGCATTTTCAAGTAAAAAAAATTATATAATAGAGAGGAATCAATATTTGGTGGTAATGAGTAGTAATGAGAAAAAATTTCGAGGTGAAGAATGCTTTAGAATTGGATTCCCATCTCCTCAGTAGTAAATTTATTAAGGATTGAACATATTTTTTCCTGATATGTTCAACATTTGAATCGTTCGCAGGTCAAAATGACCAACTTCTGAGTTTCCAACTTTGAGTTGATTTCCACTTTTTGAGTTTTATTTAAATTTACTATCAGCGAAATCGATTCGGTGTTTTAATAAGAAGAAGCTTAGAAAGTGCATTTTGTGCTTAAGCACGGAGCCCAGTTTAAGGATAGACTTCAATAACATTAGAAGTAAGCAAAAATCTTTGAAAATTGGAAGAATGAATCTTTTTGCAACAGTAAAACTCTCGAAAAATTTGAGAAAAATTTATTCGGTAGTTTTTTAATTATTTAACTTACAATATAATATATATTCTTATGGGAAAACGGAATATTGATAAATATAATTACAAAATTAAAAGTGAAATAATAGGTCAAAGTTTTTGAAATCTTGTGTTATATAAAAAGATTAAACTTTGAACAAAATTATCGCAAAAATCAAGGACAATTAAACTGAAGGTTTTTTTTACTCAAAAAAATGATGTATGTACAAGAACTTTATTAATATAATTAAGATATGCATGTATATGTGATCAACACTCAACCAACTACAACACATTGGTGCAGTATTCACTGCTTTTCATATAAGTAAAAAGGAAATATATTGACAAAATAAAAAGTAAAAGCATATCCAACTAAATTTCTGACGAAAATATACTATTTACCATTTCTGACTGGTTCTCATCACAGAAAAAAACCTTTTATTATAATATCTTGGAAATTGATTAACTTTTGGTTAAGATTGTTACTGAAATTTATCTTTAAGGCGCTAAAAATAAGCTGATTTTATGTGATTCTTTTACGGACTTATTAAGCGAATCTTTTCGAAAATTTCAGGGCATTTTATTTCATATTCAAAGAATAAAAATTATTTTTCCGTTACAAAATTGTCTGCAGAAACCGTAGAAACGGATGTTCATAAGCAAGTCCGCATTACCGGAGCATCTTTACGGGAATTCCGGATCCTTTAATTCTTCTTCAAAAAACAAGACAAAGATTTTCTTATTTTTCATATAATTACATTGTCGATGAACCTAAAAAAACTCGAAGAGATAGAAAATATAAAATTGATGAATTGGTGAGACTTCAAAGGGAAAGTAATGACTTAAAAAAAAATTGTATCATTTATATACAAGAAATTATTAATTTTAATTTTTTAAATAAAAGTTGTAATTTAGTTTCAAAGTAATTATATGAAAAATAAGAGTCTTTAGTTTTTTTGATTTAGAAAAGAATTAAAGGCTGCAGAATTGCCCGCAAATTTGATATTTTTGCGTTGAGGCTCTACAGACTTACCTATGTACATTTTTTTTTACAGACAATTTTTTAATGAAAGAATTAACTTTTATTGTCTAAGTATGAAATAACGCACCCTGTAAATTTCAACAAGATTCTTTTAACAGTTCCGTAGAAAGAAAATCCTACAAATTAACTTATTTTTAATCCATACAATACCTTAAATCTGTAATGATCTTCTGAATAATTGATTCTTCTGCAAATCTTCCAGCACACAGTTTTTAGATATTAATGTGGTAATAGTTCGTTTACCCTGTATAGTACCGAGCAGAAGCTGTGCAGATTATGCTAGCCGTTGGTCCTAGTCCTAGTAACGTGGTTCAACTTCCCTTTCATCGACAACTGGAGCTAGCTCCCTTTCTCGACGTCTCTTCATGCCACTCGCCAACGTAATTTACGATCTTGGCCTCATCATTACGAGCCGAATGCCTCGACCTTCGTTACTGCCGAGAGAGGCAAGGGTGAAATGTACGGTACTGGTTGGCAATGCACATTATGCTTCTTTACTTTAATGAACCATTGTTGACTGCAAACCGTCGAAAGATTGCAATTCAATTCGTTTTCGATTAAACTATCCTTTAATCGTAAAAATATTGATGGAAAGAATAATCCAATAATTTTAACCCTTTAACAATGAATACCTTCTATATCGGACATCTTTTCAACATTACGCATCATGCGAAAGAATAAAAAAAATTAACAGCTTGGACTAATCATTGCAACGTACACATAACTACTACCCCTGAAAGAGAATCTATCGTCGGAAACTGCTCGCTGATCACTAATAGCTCGGCAGTTAGCAAAAGAAAGTCTCGCAATTTTCACTAATAGAGATAGCGTCGCTAAAAAGCAAGGGCTCCGACAAAAATAGCGCCGCAAGGAAGAGAATTATCCACACTCTTGTTCGCCGATTTTTTGTATAGAAATGATTTTAATTGAACCCCGGCCTTTTTCTTCGACCGGTCAATGCGCAATGAAAATTTACAACGCCCCGTTTGTTTGCCGTTTCGAACCACCGGCGTCTATAATTATCCCAGCGAACGAGGGGGGCACGACGCTGATTTTAATGATAGTTCGCGATAGGCCGTTCGTTGCAGAATTTAAGCGCATTTTGCAACATGATGCAGCAAGAAAACGCCCGACTTCTTTTCGCCGGTCCGCGAATCCTTCGATGCTTCGGGGTGGACGATCGATCGACGGGCGACGGCAGATACTCGAACGAGAGTTCGCGCGCGTGTTCCCTCGATACGAAATCCTCATTAAGAGCCGCGGTGCTCCATTTTTGTTCGGCAAATAATGGTAATTACCCCCGTCGCGAGCGATTAAAGACACAAATGAGGCAGGATACGCGAGCTCGCAGTTTTGCGAGGGGTCCGCGCCGCGTAAAATCGCGTCCACGGAAAAACTGGACGATACCGGCGCGGCGCGGTGCGGCGCGGCGGCTCGTCGCATACGCGTTAATAATTGCCCGCGCAGAAAAAACCTAACGAGTCCGGCATTAACGTGCTCGTTGCACGCGCGCGCAAAGAGCATGCTCACGATTTTATGGGATTCCGCACGCATCGCGAGATTGCGCGCGATGCCCGCTACGGGATCACGATCGCGAAATATCAACGCGGAATATGTACACGAATATGTCCGTGATCGTGGGCGTACCTCTACGTAATAAGTCTATGATAGACCATGTTCCGGCAAATGAGCGACAGAGATCTATCCGCGGACATTATGCATCCTTCCTGTGCGCTGCTTAATTATACGATTGCGTCCCGCCACAATGAAACAATGACTACCATGAAACGACGGCTTTATTATTCAGAAAGGATGCTCGTTTACGCGCGGTTTGTTGCCAGAATCTCGAATCCTGCGTATTAATTAATAGGTCCGACGCGTCGTTGCGGAAAATACCGTCGAAACCGGATCCAGATGCTTGTTGCGCGAAGAGTTTGCGAAATCTCAAAGTGCACGCTATCAAATTAGAGTGAAGGCGCTTTCCGAGCAAAGAATTTATAAAAATACCGCGGTGCGTTTCAAAGCTTTGAAATCGGTGTCTTGAAGATTGCTACTGGAAGCGATAATCGTAGCAGTAGCGGTGAATTGTGGCGAGTACGGTTTACAGGAGATCCATTGTGGTGCTGCACTTCCGTGACGAGCGGACGGTGTTGCCGTCATTGTGGCGGATTTCCTCGGTCTTTTTCTTTGAAAAGAGTCGTAACCAGGGTCCCTCCCGACACAAGGTTCCGTTTCGTCGCTATAATAAAATTGTAAGGATACGTTGGAAGAGCGGTCCTCGTGGGCGTGTTAAATTTTTATCCCGCGGGAAGTATATATCGCCTTACGGCGGAGCCCCGAATTGTCCTAGATCGAAAAGATTTCACGGTGATTTTTAACTGGTTGAACGATTGTGCCTCAGAACGCGCAGCCGCCCCTTCGAACTCGGCCATGTTACAAGAACGAATTGCTTTCTACGACTATTAACGTTACACGTGGCTTTCTCGAGACACCATCTGTCGAAGGACGCCGAATCCAGCGATTGTTCGGAAAACAACGTTGTTATTTGGCGATTCGATCAGATACCATTGTATCGTCCCGGATGATTGCAGTCATTATGTGCCCGGTTCTACGCATTACAATCCGCGCGGCTATAAAACCGATTATTCGATATTATAGGCAATCGTTCGTAAACAGAGATGGACGCAAACTGGACCAAACGTGCCGAGCGTGAAGCGTGCACGAGTTTCATTTCACGTGTAACCCGAGTTTTTTTTTTGTCCACAATGTTTTTTTTAGACAATTCATTGGAGGACCGGGAGAGTGTTCCACGAATCGAGCGCAAAACTTCAAAGACGCCCAAGGTGTCCTTACAGGAGCCGGAAGTCTTCTGAAAACGGAGCGCGCGCGCTTTCTCGTTTGCTTCTTCCTGTCACTCGAGACCCTTTTACTAGCACCCTAAAAACCCGCTCCTCCCTCCGCGGCACGCTAATAGGTGATTCTTTACCTAATGGGGTGGCTGCCGTTGGGCATTCGTTATTCTTCTTTCGGGGCCTCGTTGTTGGATGGGAGCGTTTATTATTTAGCAACAGGACCATCGGCTTCGGTGGGTGTCGACGGCCATGCCCATCGCACACGTCTCGATATTTTTGGGGTGTGCGCGTTCAGAACTCGACGACCCGTGTGTTAGTCACCGACGATCGCGCGTGCACGCGTGTCATCGCCAGAAATACATCGATCAAAGCGCGAACGCAATTAGTAAAAAGTGAATAAGAATCTCGTTTCACTTTCGAAAACACGTGTTTACCCGATTTACCGCCGATCCATGCGAAATCGTATTCACTACAGGCAAATTAGCAAACACTTCTATGGCTTGCACTTTTGTCCCTGCACGCTAATACATCCTCACATTCGATTCCATGAACGGCACACAAGACGCGTGCAGACCACGAGTGCAGCTGCAACTCTCACGCCCCCGACACACCCCTAAAGATGCAGGGGGTAGCACGCGTTTTCGAACAACGGTGTATTCAACGCTTGCACTCGTGTCGCACTCTCGGTTTGCGCGCAAACGAAATACGTTCGCGACGCGACACCTTCCAATTTCAAACACGGACTGAGCGAAATTTGCAAAACTTTAAAGCGTGTATGTAAGTTCTTGAGATTACAACGTCCATCATCTACTGGAATATTTGCATAATCTTAGTTGTTAAATACGTATTATGTAAGTTTATAAGAATTTTTTTTTCCCTGCATTGTTTCCTCTACTACAGTGGTGTCAAACTCATGTATGAATACGAGCAACCAAATTCAGTTTAAGAAAATCCGCGGGCCGCAGACACGAAGAAAAAAGTCTTTTATTTATAATGGAAAATAACTCGTTTAAACTTTACATTTATTTTTCTTTAATAAATTTATAAGAATTAAAAAAATACATTAAAAGATACATTAATTTTAGAAATTAAAAGACTTAATATTTTTTTACTAGACACTTGGCATCTTTTCGCAGATACTATTTTATCGATATCGGGTGTAATTTTTTGGGATAAAGATATTTTTAACATAGATTTTAAATGTTCATTTGTTAACCTCACCCTGTGTGAAGTTTTATTAGTCTTTAAGACAGAAAATAATTGTTCACATAGATATGTACTACCAAACATTGCCAAGATTCTCACAACAAACATACGCATTTCAATAAAATGTTCTGGCAAGTACGAATAAAAATCTGGAATGTCAATTTAATTATATTTTTCCTTTAGCATTGTATTGCATTGTATTTTTTTGGTCATAAAATTACTTTCAAGTTTTGGGCCGCGGGCCGCACTCTAAGGTCTTGAGGGCCGCGTGTTTGACACCACTGCTCTACTATATACACTAAAGGATGCATACCCGTAATAATTTTCCAGGGTTTTTCAGTACGTATAAATAATAAGTAAGTACAAAGAATTCTCGATAGAAGCGATCTCGATAGTGTAGCGACCATTCGTTATAAACGACTTTCGATGTAAGCAACTTCGGTTCCAATGATTCGTTATAAGCGACTGTTACGTCATAGAATCGCTAAGCATATAACACATAGAGAAGTCAAAAACTGGAAAAATCTACTTATCATCATAATCTATGGTTTTCATACTCTCAGCCTTACATCTACTCTAAGCTTACATCTGTGATTATAAGGGAAAACGCTGCATGTCACATGTTTTCATTGAGAAGTTGTTTTCATTGTTTAAAGTTTTGGTCATCAATGCTATACTATAGTCTTGAATTTTATTAAAGCCTCATTTTCGAATTAAATTCCGTTTTCTAGACTTGAGTTAAGGCACAAACTCGCCTTTTTTGAAAATGTGACCTGCGTCGTGTTTCTTACAGCCACAGAAATATCGATTCAATTTGGGTCGTTTTAATAATAGTCTCACCTATTCAGGGGTATAAAGCCAACAACTGTGACAGCAATGTCTGCGCTGGAAACTTCTTCATGTTTATTGCCTTATATTTCTCGGAGTATAAAACTGTGTTTCCAGCGAGGCAACAACAAGGAACTTGTTGCCAGCTCTTGTTGATGTAAGTTCCAAAACATATTTAAATCTAAACAGTGGTGTTCATAACATTGGTCTCATTCAGTGCGGTGATTCATGGTGTCACTCCTTCTTCCTCAGTATTAGATAAAATGTAAAATACGAAAGTTACGTAACACAACTTCAATCCATTATTACACTCATGTCACTAACTAACAATAGCATGCTCTCAAGGTTCCCAACAAACAAGAAATAACCATTTTAAAAAGGACTTACACTTGCAAAATTGGTAAGAATGTAGTTTTTTAACATAGGTTTGGAAACACTGGGTGTGACCCCCACCATGGTGTCACCCCGTGCGTACCACATCCCTGCAGCCCTTAATGACGCCATTGATCTAAGTCTATATTAAAACATCAACGTGGGATAAGCAGCGATTTCTCTATGATACATGAAACATCAACAAAAAGTTCCTTGTTGTTGCTTCAATCTGAACATAGCTTAAGGTACCTATTATTAGTAGTTAAAATCTACTGCAGTCATGAATACTACGTATGATTTGAAGGAATCTCGTAACCTTAAGTAACCTTCTGTAATAGATTATGGAACAACAAAGGTGCTAAAACGAAGAGAAGTAAATAGGAATGACACACCAAGAATTTTAAAGATACACAGTCATCAATAAGAAACGGCATAACAGTCCGAGGAAGCACACAATGATACAACCGCGATCATTGACGATGGTAAGGGTTTTCTAGTCGATGACGTCAGCCTGTTCTATCCACCACTCTGTTAGATCATGAATGGGTGGGGAGCCCTAAGGGTCCGCCTTTCGAGTAAACTACTACTACTACCAGTATCGGAACCAGCAGTACCACCTCCACTAGTGCCGTCGCTTCCACCCCCGGGGGCAGTAATCTCGCATGGAGATCCAGCTTAAACGATAGGCCCCGTTTCCAGCGCCGCCCTCGTACGCGAGACTCTTAATTTCCAAGCAAAACGAGTATACCGTAGCCACCACCCGGTCGCCCGGTTTCCACGAAAATACTTTGCGTCCAGTTCCTTCGTCGCCGTTTACCAAAAGAACCGCCCGATGCCATGTTATTATACGCGGCTTGGATATTTCCATATCGCGCGACTAGGCGAGGTTAATGCTACCATCAGAACCGAGCCAACCCCTTTCACGAAGATGGCGCGCTATTAAACAGATTTCCTTTTTCTTCGTTCCTTCTTAGGGGAAGGTCTCCGCGTGGTCCTAGGACCGTCCTCCTCGAATACGAGTGCATCACTCCTTCCCCCTCCTAAATACACTGGCCGATGACCAATTTTGCGAGTACGCAAAACTATAAACTTCTGATTATCGTCGTGGGGCGATGAGATGACAAAAGTATGTGGCCAAGAAAAAATAATTTGAATATAGAAAGAGAGAAGCATCCATTTCGCGGAGAGGAAGGGCGAAATCGCGAGGAGAATCGGGAGAAAGAAAGACAGGAAAGTAGACGGCCATGATGGTCTGATACTGCCTCGAGGAATATAAAACGAGGAGAGATATCATCGCGCCGGTGAGTCGGAATAAAACTATAAACCGGAGGAAACAATTACCCTGACTGCTCGGTAGAAGATACGGCTAATGATAAGTGGTTGGCTGCTCTCGGGCCTTCCACAGTCGCCGTCTTGCCTTCGGTCGTCTCCTTCAGCGCCATTTTCGCCGCGCGGATAGGAACTTCGTCTTCGTCTCTTTCTTCGTCTCGTTCTTCCCCTTAGTCTCCCTCCTTCTCCCCCTATCGTTTTTTTTGCAAATTCCTGTAATCGTTGCGCAAGATCACTGAAACTGTGCGACCAATTATGCCCGCTACGTCCGGTTGACGATCTCGCCGAAAGCCACGGGGATTTTTCAACTTTGTACGCGCCGATCGCGGTTCGATCGTCGAGTCTTATTTCCGAGATTACATCGCACAGTGACACGCACGCGGTCGCGCGAACGGTAATCACAGGTTCAGTGTATGAAGAATTCATGCTTGCATCCGAGATGGAAAATGATCTTCGAACCTCAACAAAGTTATAAAGCAGCATGTCCGCAATTACATCGATCACGATACCCTTCGGGGTCTACGATTATTCAACCCTCGCGAAAGAAACTCGACCGAGCGATCGAAGTACGAGCTCATTTCGAAGCAGGTTTCGTTTAAGGCGAAACGATTTCATTGCCACTCGCGATCCTTGTTTTCCCGTTCGAAACTCGCGCGCGCGCTGCCCAAAGCAAGGAAGTTAAACGCGAGTCGGAGCAAGGTGGTTCGCGAGGGACGAACAAAACGGTTTTCGTATTTCAATTTCCTCGTCTGGACGGGCAAGAGTGCATCTTCTAAAAAGAGACTCTCGTCCCGAGAGCTTCGCACACGGTCGTTTTCTTTCGCGTGGCGAAGATCACAGTGTTCACAGAAGGCATCTAATTGCCAACCTCTCGCATCTCGCGGCTCCCCCATAAACTTAACGACCGGCTTAACGGTTGGCCCTGCCGGTATGCTAAAGAGCGTTTCTTCGGCTATTTCGCGAAGTACCCTGTTAAAGACTCCGATGGGCAGCGTTTAAACAGCGCAAAAGACCGCGTTCTACGTGAGACGCTCCTTCATTTCGGCTATCTGGAATCGTAAAATCGCTAAATTAATACGTAACGGACTCATTAACGAGGCGACCCGTCGTTTCGCGAAAAATCATCGGACAACCAGAGACACGCGTAACACTCTCTCGCGATTCTCCTACGAGAGCCGACGATGATTACACGTCGAGCTCTTAATTTTAATTTTTTGCGATCGAGAGACGTGCTCTAAAATATTCGTCAAGCGATACTGTCATTAAACCTGTGTTTATAAGGTGAAACGACGTAAAACATATTTTTCAAAAAATTGTAGCTTACGATTTAATTGTCTATACGGTATAATTTATATGTTTAACCGAAGAAGAATAAATTAATAAAACTTTCTCCGTAAAAGCAAGAATATAGTAAGATGCGAGTTCGTAATATACGTTGCGAAACCGGAAGCAGCCTGTAGAGGCCGACAGTCGGCTGCGTGTCCCGACGAGGCTGACGCTATTCGATTTTTGCATCGCTTTGCATGGTTCTGATTGGAGTGATTGAGAAAAAGTGCAGGGTTTGGAGGAGAGCAGACGGCGGAGGGCCCCGTGATTGGTGGGACATTAGTGTAATGAAAGTCTTGAGTTAAGGGCTAAAACGTGGTAGCAGCTACCGCGCGGCGTGTATCCGCCATGATTAGAGCCTCGGCTGCATTTTCGCCGATATCGTGAGTTCGCGAAATCACTCCTGCAATTTTAATCTGGTCTCGAGACTCTTCCTTCGTCGGAGGGAAAAAGGAACGCCGGTGGAGCGACGAAATTCCTATAACTGGTCAAGACCTAACAAGAAAAAGAACTACAGTTCTACGTTGCATCGGACGCGTCTTCCTCCCAATCGACAGGTACGAATCTGCGAAGCGTTTGTGGGAGTGCGTATCGCAGGCTGCATTAATCACGAACACACTGGCGACACGCAACGTGCGTGAACGGTGAAAACGTTGTCGGTCGACATCGATATGATTTACGTTCGAATGCAACGATGTACTTCTGGCGTCACAACACGAGCTATGCGTTTGCTGCCATGTCACGTTAACGGAGAACTCGCAATTTCTGTTCCGGTGTATCCTTTGGCCTCCATTTCGCCATAAATATTCCACGAGCGGACAGTTATTACTTTTCTTGCGTTGCAACCCCGTAGCGACGAATGAGTCACTTTGCCCAACAAAGTACCACGCAGGGCCTTATGCACGAACGCCTTTGGGGTTGCCTGCGTTCAGGGGCACACGATACCAATTTGGATTTTTACTTAATGCTTCTGAATTATTCTATCCATTTCGTACTTCGGAATGAAAAATAATGACAACCAAGAAGGGTTTTTTATTATTATTATTATTAATCTTCGTTGCAAATTACATAGAAGAATAATGAAGTGAATTCTGCAACAATGTTCTTGGTTGAAGAAGGCAAGACCGAAGCGCACAAGTTGCACAGTTACCCTCTAATCATAACTGCGAGTCTGACTGCAGTCCGGATGCGAGGAAGCACGTGTTGTGCCGGTTCCGCCAGCAGGTCGGCCAGTCTCGTTCACGGGCATTACGTATTCAGTGGCCAGCGCCATTTTGCCTCGACCATTTTTGCCGATCAAATCTTAATTGTTGGCTGGCGGCTGTCTAAGGAGGCGTGGCCACTGGTTGGTTCAGTTTCTGCCACGCGATGCACGAACGCATTGGTTTTCTTCTTCTTCTTCTTCTTCCTCTGCTTCTACTACTACTTCTTCCTTTTTCGTCTTCACCTCGGCAAGCGGCACGATACATCGCAACTTTCGAGTCGTTTTTGATTCGCTGCCGTACACGCCGGTTAAGCTATGCAACGTATACCCCAATCACGCTGCGCCATCGAACGCTACATAAGATCAAAGATCGGTGTTTCATCTGCGTTCTCGCATAACCACCGCTGAAGGTATGATTGGGTATAAAAACTGTAAGATTGCAAACGCGTAGGATGCCTATCGACGTCGACGAAGGCGGGCACGAAACAAAGATGTCCAGGCTCTGACGCGAGCGCAAGAAGCCGGAGATGAGTATCGTCGCCGCAATTAATCCGAGGAGCTCAAAGCGGCAATTATTGTTTATCCGGCTGGGAATCTGAGCGGCCAGTCGCCGTCAGTTCGGGACAAATTGAATCAACGCGCCCCGAGTGATAGAAAAAAGCTCGCGGAGACTGCGACAACCGGATCTCTGGATTGTAAAGTTTCGCCTATTACGCTATTAGACGCGGTATGTTAATTTTAATGAGGCTATCGCGGGAGCGACAGTTCAAAGCGCGCTGGGAAAAAGATTCAAATTACGATCAACTATTTTAATAATTCACATTAATTAGCGGCAAACAGCCTTGTCAAATTATCAACAATCAAACGGGCAATTATCCCCGTGCGAAGTGCAATTAACTGTTTTACGCGTTTCGTTGGCGCGCCTCGCGTTGCCGTTGCGACGCGTCCGGAACGCCTATGAAAAAGTTGTTGCCCCGCGGCGCTCCGCTCGACGAGCTGTTAACGAAAAGCAACCGATTAACTTATAAAATATATTAATTTGGAGCTGGCACGCGTGTCTGTCGGGCAATTATCGTCAAATTAATATTATTGCGCCAGGTGTAATCAGATCGGTAGACGGCAGTGCGGTGCGCACCGCCGCTAACCTTCTCCTCGTAATGACACGTATTACTCTGATTGGCAACAATTGGTAACAATTGACGGGCGGAACCGAGCCTCGGAGGTTCCGCTACTTTGCCCGCGTTGTTTACGACCAGAACTTCGAAACGTTACACCTTAATTGCGCGGCTACATGCTCCAGGAATTATCAAGGCTTCTTTATGTCCCTACGCAATCAGTCATTAGAGACGTACCTGCGCTCTATCTCGACGCGCCGTTACAATCTGCTTCATCTCGAACGCATATAATATCAAGCCGTCGGCGGGCAAAGCGACGGACAATCTTCCCCACATCCTACGCATTTTTTTCGACTTCATTTTCTACTTCCTCCGTTTCATAAAATGGCGAAGTTTCCCATGCTGAAACCGAAAACAAAATATTGCAGTGAAACGATCACTAAATAGAAGATACAATCTTTTAAAGTAATTCGAATTCTTTTGACTGATCGGGTAACGCCTCATACACATTTCAACGCAATTTTCCAACGCAATTTTTCATTGCAAGTCCGTTAAGTCTAATAATCCAAACAAAATGTTCATCGTTAGCTTCGCTCGTTTTGCGACCGTATAAGAAGAGTATTGAAGTTAATGCTAACTGGCAGTCTCAACGAGTACTTTGCTAATTCAAAACAAGTTACAAGTAGGGGTATCAATTAGCGCGGGCATCGATTGAGTTATTTCAACGATAATTACAGTGCGCGCTTCGTAACCAGATAGAAATAAACATTTTATGCATCGTCTAATTGCTCCACAGTCGATAGTTTCAATATTAGTCCCTCGTTGAGTCACGTCTCAGGAGTTTCTCATTAAATAATTGCTTTTTACATGTATCCACCGATGCAACGCGTTCCTGCATCTTCAACCCTGTTATCGCGAGCTCCAGTTACGATCGATTTTCTGCCTCCTTTCTTGGCAATAAAGCTGCTTGGTACGATTCGAAAACGGGCAAAATGCTCCAGTGCACGCTCGGCTTCTAAGTAAATGCGTGCCCCGAGGGAGGTGTGTAATATTTGAACAAAGACGCGCTTTCTTTGTTGTTCCTGCACTCTTGGCTCGGTCATTACGAGAAAATGGAAGGTTGCTTTTTGTTCGATGAGAAACACGTAGAGGCAGTAAATTTCCTTATGTTTGTGTTTCACAAGGTACAAGTCGGCGCGAACCAACAAATTCGACCATAAAACGATTATGTAAGAATTAGAAAATCGATCGTAAGGTAACGATGTGTCGTGTTAGCGCGGATCCATGAATGGCGCCGTGCACGAATAAATCTCGACGTAACGAACGGCGCGTCGGCGGTTCGCTGGAATTAGTAACGCAATCCTTCAATTCGACGCATATCTAATCTGCCGAAATTCCTATAATTCGTCGGCCGTTAATATGCTTTTCATCGAAATTGTCGGGGCAATAAGGAGAGGAGGAACCGAGCGTACGCGCCGGCAAGATGCTCCAGTGCACCAGTGACGTCAGCGAGTTTGCGGTCTCCAAATTACAATATCACGAAAACGATCGAGTTGAGATGGACCTATGGCGCGGAGGGCGGCAGAGGAAAGGTCCTTTCTGCCGGCCGTGCGCTCGTCGAATAATAGCCTCCTGATTATATGCATTATATGGGCTGAGATTGATACGGTTCGTAATAAAATAATGGAAATAATCACACGGCACAAGGACGACCTCGCGTTAGAAATCTGTTGACTGAACAGCGGTTAACACGATACCATGTCAATGACGAATATTTTGTGAATGAAGGAGGCATTGCAAATGCTGTGCAAACTGCTTTGCGAATTCTATAAAATTCTAATTTCAAACATATTTACTCCAGCGGCCAAAAGCTTGAAATTAATATTTTCAAGGACGACTGCAGTATTTTTACAATTTCAGGATAAAATTTGTTTTGAAAATGAGAATTTTCTTCCCTCAAATTCCGAACCGATTTAAAATTTTTGAACGGTAATGCATTTTACTGCAACTGCGTCGGGTAGCCATGTAATTTTATACACTTTTGAAAGTTGTAACATTAAGGACAGGGGTAACTTTTACCCGTCGGTTTATTTTCCTCGCAAGAGAATCGAATAAATTTCCCGTTTAGTTGCAAAATCGCCGCACCCTTTCCTGCTCTGATCCCACGGCGCCACCAGGGCAGACATCAGGGTACACACACGCACACACAAGCGGGTTCGCGTTTTTTTGTTTCATTCTACAGCAATCTTAATATTATCCTTCGAATTACGGCCCTCCGGGTGATCCACGACGCGCGTTCCCATCACATGCGAACTGCGAACACCAATCAAGAATACTGAAATCAACGCATACGAATTTTGAATTAGAACCCTTTTCTTCGCATCGGTATAATCCAAGTCCGAAGTATGCGAAGTAGACAAAATTGGAGCATCGTTCTCGCAGCAATGACAGCAAAATGCCGAGAATTTTTCCTAAGACCGAAAGGGTTTCAAATTTGTTTGATAGTAATGTGCTTGTTTATGGTTTCCGCGAAAGCATTGCAATCATCCCCGTTTGATGACCCCTTTTTCTACGACAGATTAACGGTAGCGTTTTATTTTGTAAAGCTATTCCCAGAATTACAATGAACTCGTCCGCGAACAGTCGCTTCGAGGAGATATAATCATCGGAATTAACTAGAGGCTCATTTTACGTAGATTACAGAGCAATGAATACCGAAATGTCAGTGGGAATAATTAAACGCAGGATCAGGTTTGAACTACGGCTGACAATCTATCGTGTTCGCAATTGAATGCCGTTGTATTGTCACTGCCTGTAATGCGATGCTGTAGTTAAAGAGAAATGAGCAGAAAAAAAATTAATCGCGCAATCAAATTTACTTGGATTCAGATAAAAAGATAGGCGTCGTCATTTCAGGTCTTTTCAAATTAAAAGTAAACTATTCTTTTAGATTAAATTAAGAAAAGCCTGTTTAACTAAATAACTGTTTTTCATAATATGATAATTAAATCTACTGAATTGTATACTGAAATCTTTTCTTATCTGCTCTAATTTTTTATCTCCGCAACTGATTATGAAATATACGTTCAGGCGATAATACAGATTCCTGTTTCATAGGAGCAGACCGGTCGAATTCGTGACGTCACATTGGTGCTGTGTTCCTCTCCGTGCCACGCGCTGTGCACTGATATTTACTTCGTGAAAGTACCGGGAATATACAAGGTATTTCATCAGAATTTAGACACTGCGAGCTTAGTGTAGTGAGTGAAACCAGCCCCAATCTCGTAAATGTTAGTGTAAATTTCGCTGAAAACAGGTAACGTACGTGCATGCAAAAATGATAGGGTGTTGGTGCCTCTAGTAGACTGCACATGCAAGGTTTACATATAAACGAATAATCTATCCTTGATGCAATTTTACGGGGGACTATGAAATTCAAAATGGTTAGATCCAGCTAGAAACAGTCCCATTTCCCCAAGAAAGTAAGGTTAAGTTTCAGTGTGCATCTTGCGCGTGGTTCGACAACCGAGTGCTGCGAGGCAGCACTGTACAATGCAGCCGAAGCTCGTAGCTCCCCCGTGCCTTGAATTCTGCACTACTTATAGGCGGTTAATTCGAAACTAACGAACTACGATTCTATAAATATTCATTAACAGTTGCATTGCTACTCTGTATTTCTCATTAACCACATGAAATACCAGTATCTGATAATCCCTAGAGCGCGAAAAGAAATTCTCAAAGGCAGTGCAAGACGTTGAGAAGGGGAGCAACGACGGATCCGCGGCGCCAAAAGCGACTTTTGAGTAGCATCGCGGGCGAGTCCCTTCTTCTCTTCCATTATCGTAATTTGCAAATTTCCTGGGGACCGTGATGAAGAACGACGAGAAGTGCCGCGCCGCGGTTTCACGTTAAACCGTTCCGGGGACTCGATAGTTTCGGGGGATAGACGGGCGGGAGCGAAAGAGAGGAAGGTCGCCGGTGGTTAGACGACGGAACGCGAAAGAGAAGACTACCAGAGGGGCTGGTGGGGAGGGTTGGACAGAGGAGAAAGGGGGAAGAACCGCGAAGACGGTGGCGGATTGGCGGCCTGAGGCGCGGTTGCAGATTCCCGGCGTGATGCCGGTGATTCGCGGCTTTGGTGCCCAGTAATCGTCGGTCCCCTTGCCGGTATTCCTCCTCCCTCGCATCTTTCCCCGGTGAATCCACCTCGTCCGTTCTTCCCTCTTGAATTCGCTTCTCCGCGCTTTCCATCGACCTCCCCCTCGCTCTCTCTTTCTCTCTCTCTTTCTCCCCCCGTAGGCGTCTCGAAACCAGGCTCGTCCTTTGATATGGCGCGGGGTCCGTTGTACACCGGAGGACAGGGAGGAAGAACGGGGGGCAATCTCGCGGTAAATACAGCAATCGCTTGATGTGCCGTCCGCATTAATATAATTAGTCACCCGGAGCGGTCGAAAGCGACCCGGTGCTCGAGAAGCCGACTGGACTCGACTCCGAACTCCGGTCGACTCGATTCTGTTCGAACCATTACGAGGCCGGCGGCATTACACGTACACGGAGAACCATGCCGGACTCTTCGAGATTCCGAGGGTTGGAGGAAGGAGGGCGTGCCCGATCCATGTTGGATCATTTTCATTTCTATCCGATACCCCCCATATACGAGGTGCTTGCGAAAGGTGGGTCAGAACTTTACAGAATTTTGGTAAAAAATATTTGGTCAACGTGATTCCATTTACAATGACCAAACGCGGCTAAATCATTTTTATTACACAATTTAATTCGTACGTAATGTTTGTTACACCAATATAATATTTCGTGTTCATCTTTACTTCTTACGACAAAACTATACTGTATGACTGTTGTTTTTATGTATCGTTAGTAACAAAGGGTCCACCCCGTTGAAATATAAAATAAATATTAAATACTTTGAGAATTTTAAAAAATCGAACAAATTTTTTCTTTTCGAATAATAGTTTATAGTCTTGAAAATGAGGCTCCACCAGTCGCAATGAAATGCAGTAGCAATCGCAAACTAAAGGTAATATTTTAGTTTTTCAATTATATACACGAAATATTGCTAACATTTTTAAAATTGGCGTGCAATACAAGTTTTACAATTTTCATTCGATCCCTTCGGAATTTAAAGTTCAGCAATTCAACGATGTGAAGAAATATTAGACGAGTGCAAAAGTTAGTGCCCGATTTTTAGTTGAGTTTCAATTAAAAATTGCGCACGAACTTTTACAATCATCTAATACATAGAGGTTTTGTGATAGATTAAAAATTGACTTTCTTACAGATATTTTCATACTCAATTTTGAGATCAAGAATGACATTTTTCCCTTTAGATTTTCATCATTTTCACAAAAATTCATAGTTTTAGAACACCCACGTATTTTTTAGTAAATGTGTAGAAAATAAAAAGGTTTGGTTCTTTATTCTAGATTCAATGATACTCCCGTTATCTTGCATGTTAATTAGGCGCTCCCAAAAAAGAAACTTACGCTGGATCAGTCCTAGCCACGCTACTTTATTTAAAAAAAAAAGAAACAAAAAAATTTGTTATATATTTCAATAGTTGTACTATAACTTCCTTTCGGCAGATTTTTCATTTTCTCAATCATTTTCTTTAAAAAAATTCTCAAAGATCTTTATAAAGTTTCAAAGTGGTGTAATCCTTTAACCGTTACTTTATAAACGTTTGTACAGTTACCTTAAATCATAAGTGGAGGTCAGTGATATGTAACATTTCATTGAATAGAAACCTTTGAAAAATTCATTAAAAATGTATGTAGCATCTTTAAGCCTTCTAACCTGAAATTACAATAAAATATTTAAGCAATGATTTGTTTATCTACATTATTATTATTACGGATATACAAAGGAAGAAAAGCACTTTTAAAATTTGCTAAAATCTCAATTTACGGAGTAAGGATTATTACAATACTGATTTGCAGATCCGTCTTCTGCAAAGTCAAAACTCAAAAACCGCCTTTCGCAACCTCGTATATTCGCATTAGGATCATTTTTGCATGCGGATACGTTAATCCGTGGGCTACAAATGTGTGGTGTTGGTGTCTGTGGGCACCACGAGACCATTTACGTCGCGAAGCTGTACTGGATTGTTATCGGATAACAGTAACGCGTATTCCAGTATTCAATTACGTTCAATATCCTTTTACGCGCTCCGAGAAGGTGCGATAACAATGGATCAATATTCTGTCGCAGAATGGCGCCAAAAAAGGTCGAGGAGCCTGAACGAAAACCGCTCATCGGCCGTGTGGGGACCAATTTAAAAGTCGGCATAGTAGGCATACCAAACGTAGGGAAGTCGACTTTTTTCAATGTTCTCACCAAAAGTCAGGCGTCTGCTGAGAACTTTCCCTTCTGCACCATCGATCCCAATGAAAATAAGTATCTCAATTCATTATACACGCTTAATATTTTATCTCACTGCTTTAGTTTGAATCTTCATCGTAATTGCTAACCTCTTATTAACCTGCACGTCATTTGTTCGCAACTGTGTATCGATAATGTGATGGCGAACCTCAAAATGAATTTTTCGCGGAAAGATTTCGTTAATCACGGTAATATATTCCACGATGTGCGACAAAATCTCGCGCCTCGAGAAACGCGATACGTGCAAAGACGACAACAGACATATTTGTGTGAACGCGTCGTTCATCACGAAAAAGAGTTGCTTCCGATTCATTAAAGGATGTGATCGGGAGGAGTGGGTTCCTTTGTGGCCTGCGCCCCATCGTTGCATATATCCGAAAGCGGACGCTTACTACGCTTTCCACGAGGATACGAATCCTTTTACGAGATTCCCATCGAAATGCCAATCCAGGAAATACGGAAACGTCCGACCGCACTACGAACCTGTCGAACGACCTTACGAAATTCGCGATCCCTACTACGAGCCCGACGCAAGAAGGAAATATCTCGAAAGAACACCGACGTGCTTCGCTATCTTCGGGAAACCCGATAAAAAGACGACTAAGCTCGCAGCCATGATCGCAGAAACCTGGAACTGTGTTCTGATTTCTCCAGCGACGCTCTTGGAACAGGAACTCGTCCGCGAAACCGAAAAGGGTAATGCAATTATAAATATTCTGAAAAGTGGCGGAATCTTAGGGCCTGATGTTGTCATGAACTTAATTGAAAGTAGGATCAATAAAAGGGACGTTCTTCACAGAGGTTATGTCGTGGAGGGTTTACCGCTAATTCAAAACCAGACGCTCGATTATTCTTCCTATCCAACTTCCGCGGAGGAAGATGAGGTTAACAATCTTGTGTTGTATTTTAAACAACTTTTCGACTCGTCGTTTCATAGAATATGCGGCCAGGCGACTGGTTCAGAAGATACTAGCTCGCTTTCGAGTGACTCCCAATCCCAAGAGAGTCTAATGTACTCCGATCGAATATTCCAGAGTACAACCTGTACGAGCGAGCCCAATTACGAGCGATACATTGCTACGCAAATAGAACATCTTTTCACGACGTGGCCTATAAAACCATCGATAATTATCCACGTAACGTGCCCGGACGCGGACTTTGTGAGAAAACGTGAATATTTTCGCCTGGATCCACTATCGGGTCGTGTCGTGGATACGAGCATTATCGGGATTAGCAGAAATATCGAAACGGTGCTTTCCCACGATCGAACGGAGATCGATATGAATGTTTCATTCGAACTGTATCAAGAACTCATCGGCCAGGAGCGACTTCTTGTCGAGGATCAAGCTAAATATTTATTGAAACGGGTCTCCGATGGAAAGTCGAACGTAGAGGCGCAATGCAAGCTGTACAAATGTTGTGCAACACCAACCATCGAAAAATGGATTGTATTACACAAACCAGAGAACGTGATACGAGTGGATGCTCGTTTGCCACTGTCTCGGATGTTTCAAACGGTTATAGCTCGTCTGCGCACTTTGCCGATCCCACGAGTGACTTTTCCGAAAACGTTCACCGATATTACGATGTTCGAAGGAGAATCAGTGGCTGCGATTGCGCCTGAAGACGAATTCGAAGGCAAATCGATCGATGAAGTATTTCAAAGTTTGACGAACAGGGAGACCGTTTCACCTTTATATCCTTGGAAATTGTCGTCCTGGAATTCCCTCTGCCCAGTCGAATTAACCAGAGGAACCACCGTAGAAGGTTTGCCGAAGCATGTCGTCAGATTTATGAACAATATCTTTTTCTTCTCGTCGGA
Organism: Perdita meconis; assembly: GCA_030770465.2. Classification (NCBI taxonomy): domain Eukaryota; kingdom Metazoa; phylum Arthropoda; class Insecta; order Hymenoptera; family Andrenidae; genus Perdita; species Perdita meconis. Next base: position 8,619,326 of record JASKOS020000004.1, read on the forward strand.
GGAAGCAGTTAACTTATTCATCGAGAACCCCAGAACTTTTTTAATTCCTTTTTCTCCAAGACCGACGTGCAAGATGGCCGTATTTGGTCCCAAGTACTCTGGAAAGTCTCAATTGTCTGAAAAACTTGCGCAAGCGTTTGCAGGAACGGTGGTAAATGTGAACGAAGTCATAAAATCTTTGGTAGACGTTGATTTGGATAGCTTCTTCAGTACGCCGATTTATTCAAGCATGAAGGAAAACATTTATGCCGTTATTAAGAAGATACAGAATATACCGAAGGAAGAAATAGATATCGAAGTGTGGAGAGACGGTGGCTATATTATGGATGGCATGTACCCTGATATTGATAGCTGGATCGCGATTACCGGAGACTCAAATATCATTTTTGAAGACGTGATTCTTCTATTTGACGAGGAGCCTTATGAGTATTTATTATCTAAGTGGCACAGCATTCACGATGCCGCGGATTCACGTACAGATCTTGAAGAATATGGGGAGCACTTCAAAGATATGAACGCGTATGAAGATCGAGGAGACGAGGAAGAGGCACCTGGAGAATTGATAGAATACCTCAGACACATCCAGCAATTTCAACTAGACTGGGAGGAAATAAGAGAAAGAGTGGAAAATACCTGTAAAAATTTAATTACTTGTAACCTCAGTCAAGTAAAGGATGTCCCAAAGTTCGTTATTGAAAAGATCAAAGATCGCTACGCGGACAAAGCAAGGGTTATGACCGACGATGAGAAGGAAAGGGAGAGAGACATTGCGGAATATATGGCTATGACCGACGACACGGAAAACGTTGAAGAGGATGAAGCAGAAGAAGCCGAAGCGGAGACAATGGAATTAGACGTTAAAGAAGATTACCGCCGCCTCGGTGATACCAACGACTACTGTCCAGTAGCACTACTAAACTATAATATTTTATGTAAAGGAAAAGAGGACTTCAGTGCAATTTTTATGAACAAAATTTACCTTCTGTCTAGCGCCGCAGCTCTTGAAGAATTTATACAGAGTCCTAAAAGGTTATCCCTTCCTTTTTACAAACCATTATCGAAGATCCCACCCTGTCGCTTCAGTATTTTCGGTTCAACGGGAAGTGGTAAAAGTACCTTGGCTAACGGTATATCGCGAGAATACGGTCTAGTCCATGTCAACTATCTTTATAATTTTACTACATTCATGAAGGATCGAGGAATGAAGCCAGTATGTTACAGAAGTGTTCTGACTTCACCAGAAGATCTCGTGGAAGCAGTAGACTTGCCAGAAGATCATCAGGATGAAAAGTACAACAGCCACGAAGCCACGGTGCAAACTTTTATCCGACGCTACTGGAAAATTGGAGGAGTTCTTACTAAGAAAATGCTTCGAGAGTGTTTGCTCATATTTTTCGAAGGACTTTACGATGTTTACGGTGCGGTGCTCGATCATTATCCAAGCTGTCCGGAGGACATAGAAGCTGCATCCCAGAATTATACCATGCCAGAGGTGATAATAGAACTTCGTTGCAGTAGATACACGACACGCGAAAGGATAATACCAATACTATTTAATTTATGGAAAATCCTATTAGACAAGAAGAAACGAATCGAAGAGAAACGATACCAAGAAGAAGCTGAGGAGTACGAAACGAATCGAGACGCGTGGGTTAACAAAATATTGGACGAAGAATTCTGTCAATCCTCGCTGAAGCATAGGCCTTCTTTGAATAGCATTTACGAGAACGACTTGGAAAACGACGAACAGGAATCTGACGTCGGAAGTATTGATTCAAGGATAATGGAACTGAGGCAGTTCGAATTGGAAGAGATTTGGAGACGGGAAAAACCGCCGCCGATACTCTTTACTGATTGGGAGGACTTCGAAACAGTAAAGGAGCGAATCGAAAAACAGTTCGAAGAAGCTTACGAAAACGATTTTCAAAAGGTAGAGGCAACTCGGATCGCTCTGGAAAAGGAATCGATACCATACACGGTGATAAACGGGGAGAGAAGTGAGAAGGAGGTTCTTCTGCAAGTCATGAGAATCCTGACTCCTTACGTCAACCGAGACACTTTCATCTTGGAGAAAGTGTACACTATCGATCTCGAAACGGCCGAATTACTCCTTGACTGTGGCTACTATCTCCTAAGCTCCTTCGGTCGTTGGTGTCCGGTGCAGTTATACGAAAATAAAGTCTCTATACAAATGTTTCTACCGTTGGAAGCGGAACAGGAGATCTATCCAGTGATACATCGGCAATTTATTTACTTCCTCGGTGGCAAAGATGCTCACGTCGCGTTTCGCAAGGACCCGTTAGTATATCTCGAGCAGGATTCCTGTGCGCCCATTATTCCGTTCCGTCTTTCCATTATCGGGCCACCGAAGTGCGGAAAAACGACTCTCGCGCGACGGTTCGCGAAAAAGTACGGTTTGAAAGTGGTAACTCGAGGCACGGCTCTGCGTCATACCCTGAGATGTTTCCCTTGGACGGAGACTGCACAGTTCGCGGAATCTCGTCTTCGAGCGGGTCACATTGTTCCCGAGAAAACTCTATCTCGCGCAGTCGAAATGTACTCCGTCGATCCTCTTTCGATGTCCCAGGGATTCGTGTTGGATGGGTTCCCGTCCAATTGCAAGGAGTTCGAAGAGCTAACGTATCTGGGTCTTCAACCGATGGTCATACTTGATCTTAAAGCAAGTTTGGAATTTTGTTTGTATTGCTTATCGCGCGGCAATGACGTAACTAAGAAGCCCCTGAATTTTTCGAAAAAATTCCTGGTGCATCGATACAAAAACTGGGCGATCGATCAGGAGAATTTTGGCAATTGGTTGAGAAAATTCAGGCAAAATGTGATTGAACTCGATGCGAGCAGAAGCATGTGGTACATTTGGACGAGAGCTGATGAAGAAGTCTGCATGAGGTACACTCATATTAGGCGGTACTTTCGCGAATGCGATTACGATAAAGTTCATAGCTTAAAATATATGAGCGTCTCACCGTACGAATTTACGAGGCGGCAGAGTCAATACGAATGTTATTGCCCTCTGTGCTTGTTTCATGAGAATATTACGAGGATTTCTGGACCGCCTCCAAATCATCAGGGGATGGTTCAGTTCAGGGAGCATTATTATTGGATCTGTCCACAACACCTGAGCGAATTCATGGAAAATCCTGAGAAACACCTGCCTCCTATAAACACGGCACAACTACCGAAGGATCGTCCACGCGTTTTGACTGAAATCGTCGACAAGGAGCATTCCTGTTGGTCCAGACGCCTGAAAGTGGCAGGATTTTGTTTAGTGACATACGTCGATAATCTACCAAAGCGTGATCTAATCCCTGGAAAAGTAAACATAGGTGTTATATACAAGGATAATGTGTACTTGTTTTGTACGGAAGAATGTCGCGATAAATTCTTATTGCAATCTGAGAATTATGCGAGCATCGATGTGAAATTCACTCGCACTATGAATCCGATCGATATCAAGGGTTTACCAGATCTCGGTTTCCTAGAGCAAACTGTTATCAAGAAGATAGTTCATGGGCTAACTGAAACCTGCGTGGTCCGACCAAAGATAGTTGGCTTATCACCTTCCGCGACTGCTGCCGTCTTCCTCGGCCTGTTCTTGAAGATAAACAACGTCTCCTGCGCTTTGGGAGACGTGAAGATCTATAAAAGAGTCTACGATAGGGTATTCAGCCGCGACAGGATCCTCAAAGTCGCGGTTCGCACCATGAAGAAGAGGATTAACCCGTATATACACATACCTGTACACAGGGATCGCCAGAGCTCTCAATTTAGGGTAAGCGGAGAAATGTCGGTGCTGTCACATCTATTTGCAAGACCGTTGAATTTTATTTCCTTCCGTCGGACTTCGCCGACGCAAATCATGAATGACCCAAGCGACGACGAGGACTGAGTACACACATGTTCCAGTTTCACGCTATTCATGTTGACGTTATCAAAAACTTGTATCTCAGTGAAGTAAACGAATTATTGGACAAGAAACACGTTTTTATTGATTTGTTACTGATATGGAAAATTTATGGAGGTTTTTCTAAATGTGAATATCCTCCTAAAAACTTCGCCTTGGTAGGAAAATAATTTCTTATCCGCTCGAGGTCTAACTATTTCGTTTCTTCCAGTACGTCGCGTTCCTGTTCCCGACACGAGGTTCGATTACCTGTGCGAGTACTTCAAGCCAGCCAGGTAAGCAATTGCGTCAACGTCGTTCGATCGCGGCGCGACAAATACGCGAGACGCGTCGTTCGGTGGAAAGCGGCTAGAGTCTATCGGGAGATGCACCCTCGTGATGGGAAACGAGTTGGAATAACCATAGACATTTCCATACTTCTTCGCTTTTATTTCCGCGAACCGAGGCCAGGGTCGGGAGGAACACGGCACGTGATCTGCAATGCAGATTCGGCTAAATTCGTCTACGCGACACGGAGTCCATGCTGAACGTCGCTCGACTTTCCTATAGTTCTTTCCTCTGCCTGCTTTGTGCCTCGCCCCTTCTGTTCTTGGCGCTCACGTTAGGGTAGAATTAGAATAAGCCGGTTGTTGGCTTTCGACGAAAATGAATGCCGCGTGTAAAGAAATTAATCCTGGACTGAGAGAGGGAAGTTAATCAAAGTTCGGTGCGCGCACTCGAAGCTGGTCGATCGTGATAATGGCTGTTTCACTGGAACACGTGGAAACCGCTATACGTGCTGCGGTATGCATCAGCGCGGGTAACTATCGATGAAAGCCGTGTTTACCGTGGTGCGCGTCATCACGCTGGCTCGTCGACACGATGAGATTGAATGTGTAAAGCGACGGAATCGCGGGCGGGTCAGGGAGGCGAAGCGTACTGTTCGGTTAACGGTTTAAAAAACTCTCCGACGGTGTCGCAGCGAGTAAACAGCCGAGTAGTAATAAAAGAAAAACCCAATAATCGATAAACAGTAAAGTGCGCGGGTCGCGATAGCACGAGCTAATGAATAATTATTAAATGGAATTTATCAAGACACGTGCTCGCTCACAATTCCCTCAATTTAGAGAGATTAAAATGCGAAACGGCGATAGATCAAAGAGCGTCTGTTCAGCTTGGCCTCCCACGATCCAACGCCGGGCCACTCTTGCCAACGACATCGCGTGGTCGGACTACTGGCACGTGTCGGGATGATTCAATGATCCCTAATGAAAGCCACCTAACACAGCATCATCCCCTTTCTTGTTCATTTCACCGACGCCTCTCTTCAAAGGCTAATTGTTTAATGAGGCTACTCGCATTAGCATTTAAATACGGCTCGTCGCCGTTGCGACGCCCTCGTCTCAATTCGAAACGCGAGCGTGTCAACGTTGCAACGATAATCCTTCTGGCCACTTTGTCCCTTTGTGATCGGAGGACGACGCTAGGAATATCTTTGTGGCTTTGCTTTCAGCAAAGTTCCAGCTTTCCTAAACGTGGTGGACATCGCTGGATTAGTGAAAGGCGCCGCGGAAGGTCAGGGCTTGGGAAACAGCTTCCTTTCGCACATCAACGCGTGCGATGGCATTTTTCATCTATGTCGTAAGTCGTTTATACACTAGTGATGACTTCCCCGATGTAACTTGATCAGTTCTTACTTTAAGAGGTTATAACACTGTAATGGGTTGAAAAAATCGATTTTCTATAAAATTTTAGGACGAAATTCGCAAAATTAACGGAGATACAGTATTTGCTGTCAACACCACATCTGATTTGACCTTCTTATACAATATAATTAATAACAAAATTAATTGTCCCGCCATTCTTGAAAAACTTAATTTTAATATTCCGTTAATGTTATAGACTTTTTAACGGCCAGGTTCACCGATCTTAGTTGGGCAATCCCAATTCTATTGATCGTTTGTGTAATTTGACCAATTTATACCTTGACAATATTAATTTGTTCGGCGACTCATTCAATATGTTGCGAACTACACTTAGATCTTTGCTGAAAGAGTGATCTCTCATTATTTCCTTTTGTTTGTAAATATAACTGTATAGACTGTTATTGGTAGTTGTATAATCTATTGTACCAAAGGGTTATTTAACCCGTTGAATAAAATATTATTATTATTATTATTATTATTATTATCAATGTTTCTTAGAGGCGTCCATTTTGAAATCGTGTGCACCAGCCGCAACACCACAAAATCAATTGAACATATTTTTTTTATACATTCTTCAATACTGATTATAGTTTATGTGTAATTAAAGAAAATTAATTATTACAGTATCTTGTTTAATTTTAAAACATTTCCAAAGATATCTAATGTTTTTTAGCACGTTACAGTGTTTTAACTCCTCCGTGGTAATTTTGCAACAAAAATTCAATTTATATAAAATTTACTGACTTCTTTTCCCGCGTAAATAAAATTTGTAATACTCATCTAGAGAAACGATTTCAACATACAGGGATTAAAAATGAATATTGAACAGAGTTCAGCCTTGAGCTTCGTAGTAGCTAGAGGATAAAACGGTCAAAAGTTTTGTTCATCATTTAAAATAACATTTCAGCTCCGAAAACCGCGGAACATATTTCTCGCTTTATAGAGGAACGTTTAAACGTATTGTTCGTTTATTCTCCGCGCGTACAAATGAAAATGTTATTGTCCTGGACAAACGACGGCTGATAAAACGTGTTCGATGAAGGGGTAATGGTTCGTCGACGAGATGGGTAGATTAGTTACCGTGTTCATTTCCTCCCTTTTTCGCGCATGCAATCGCAGATGGGAGCTTATCTCGCGAGTGCACGCGTTTTTTTCTGTTATTCATTTTCTCGGAACCGCAACTGTTGTGAAGCGAATTTTTCAAACGAGGTTAATCCTGTCTTTTTAACCGTCCGAATACAGGAGCGTTCGACGATGACGACGTAACTCACGTCGAGGGAGACGTGAATCCCGTGAGGGATCTTGAAATTATTAGCGAGGAATTGCGATTGAAGGACATCGAGTTCCTCAATGGACATCTGGAAAAATTGGAGAAGCTCGTCGTCCGAGGGAACGACAAAAAACTTAAGCCCGAATATGTAAGTAAACGCTACGCTCTGAATATTTTATGCTTCGCGTGTACGCGTGGATGCGTCGCCACGATAGCACGATACAATTGTTCGACAACGCGATCCTGATCTGTTGCCCGCGCGATCTAGCCACTATTATAGCGTACCTACGTGTAATTGCGACTCGATTATCGTGTGCGAAGTGTCGATGTGATTGCAAAAAAATACGGCGGAGTCGTTGGGGAATTATCTGCGAGGGGAAAAAAGGGTGAAGCTAGCTCGTAGGCCTCACCCCACGGTATAAAAGAAATTGTAAACGCAAGCATATCGTGAAACCCGGACGAAATCACCGAGGAAATTAAGAGAGCGCGGTCGGTACGCTGCTTCCTAGAACGAATCAATCGAATTACCCTCTTTCCGTGGATTGACCCACGGCAATTTCCGATCTCTCCCTCGTTCTAGACTTCGCAATTTGCTAAAACTTTTTGAGAGTTCGGAGGCTACCTCTTCGTCCTCTCAAAGTAATGGAGCGTCGTTTTGCGAGCGCGCGGTCCTCTAATCATGGCTCGATCACGGAATCATTTCACTCGATCGCGCGTACTCGTGCTGCTAAATACCAGGACGGAACGTTTTCTTCCCTCGATCGCCGGCAAAGTAAATTTGCATGGCAGGGAAGTTTGAAAAAAGAAGGGGCCCCTGTTGTCTCAGACTGCGCGCGGTGCAACAGACACGAACGCGTCGAAGTTTCTTAATTTATCTTTGAAACGACTTTCTGCCGTAGGACACGCTGCTAAAAGTGAAAGGTGTGATGGTGGACGAAAAAAACCATATCAGATTCGCCGATTGGAGTGCCACTGACGTAAGTCGCTCGCTTTCATCTATTCTAACATTGTATTTTTTGATCGAACCAAAGTTTTGGTATTGGCTTTGTTACAGATCGAAGTCCTCAACAAATATTTATTCCTTACGTCGAAGCCGGTTATTTATTTAGTTAATCTTTCTGAGAAGGACTATATACGTAAGAAGAACAAATGGTACGTGTATCGTTTGCAAAAGATTTTTATGTTATTAATTTTTAATTACAACTTTCTCAAAATATTTCATACTTGTTCAGTGGAATCTTAATAGCATTTCATTGGTAATCTAGGTTAATCAAAATAAAAGAATGGGTCGACAAGAACGATCCCGGTGCAATTTTGATCCCCTTCAGTGGTGCATTCGAAAACAAGATCATCGACATGAACGAGGCAGAGCGTAACAAGTATCTCGAAGAAAACAAAGTTACCAGGTGCGTAGAGGACTATAATTTGTGCGATGCTTGCGCCATTAGGATTAACACGCGATCGTCTTTATACTTGCAAATGAAACAATCAGCGAAGCGTGCGTTTCAACAATTCTACTCGAAAATAGAATAATTTGAAACGCTGGCATCCACGGTCAATTACAAAATACCAACCGCAGAGGCTGCAAGGAGGCGAGACGATCGTGGAATTCGTGGAGGCGACCCTAGAAGTCTGCCGTGTTCCCACATTTAACTATGCATCGAGTTATCTTCTAACGGTAATAATAATGGAGGGCTCGGACCTAACGTCTAGCCCCGGCCCGTTCTCATGTAGGGCGACTAATAAAAACTGCGCCGTCTTCGCCGCGGCGCATTATATTTTTACGGACGGCTATTCAAATTCTTGCAAAATTGCATGAAAACTCTCCACCTGGCCTCGCGGGCACGTTGGTATAGCAAGGGGATGAGTGGAACGGGGATCGACCGGTTCAGTCGGCTAGTAGGTCATTCGCGAGTGAACTCATGTGGCTTACAATATCCGAGCGAATTATGCAGAATGCACAGCACAGAAAGTCGAACAATGTTGGTCGAACAAATTGATCTAGTCGCATAAACTGCCAAAGTACAGGTCTGCAAATAAAAGCATGATTCCAGTGGACTATCGGTTGATTGTAGTGGAAAATATTAAATTGTGGTTGCTCGATGATGCCCAATCAATAATCGGATGTTGGTGGTTAGAAATCGGAATTCCTCGGCAAATTCTGTCGATCCCTCGAAATGATCGGCCAAGATAGACTCGCACGGTAATCACAGGGGACAAACGGAAGATTTCTAGATACCGCGATCTTATTTCGGGACGACGGATAACCGAGGCGCCGACATGGGTCCCGAGACAGAGTCAGAGTGATAAAATTGCGGTATTAAGTCGTTCGGCTTTATGTGTATTCTCTGAACTCTCGAAGTCCGCTCGGGCCCCACGGAGCAGGATGGCCTCCCTTCCTGTACCCTGTCATTAGACGATATTCGGCTCGAGACAATCATATTCCACGGAGTTCTGCTTTCGACCACCCCTTCTTTCTTTTTCTCCGATACGCCACGCCGCACAGTTCGCCATCTATTTATTTGCCAAATAAATAAACTACACGGGATCATGTTCTCTGTATGTTGCTATAATTATGATGCCTTCTCCGTTTCTCTCGCGTAACTCGAAATAATCCGTTCCACTTATCCAATTTTCACTTAGAAATTACTAGTTGCAGACGTTACACGTGTACGCATGCATCGTCTAACTTTGTAAAATGTTTTCAGCGCTCTTGACAAAATCATCGTCCAAGGATATAAAGCACTGCTATTACAATACTTCTTTACGGCGGGACACGATGAAGTCAAAGCATGGACAATTCAGGTAAATACTACTCCGTTTTTTAGTAGAACAATGAACCAATGTTTTGAAGGATAATTTCGAATTCTTTCGTGGTATTTTTAATCATTTAGAAAGGTACAAAAGCACCCCAAGCCGCGGGAAAAATTCATACGGATTTTGAAAAGGGATTCATTATGGCTGAAGTAATGAAGTACGACGACTTTAAAAACGAAGGTTCAGAAGCCGCAGTAAAGGTCTGTAAAAACTGTAATCTATGTTACAGTTTTACATATTTATAATATTTTTGTCTTTTTGCGACAGGCTGCTGGAAAATATAGACAGCAAGGAAGAAATTACGTCGTCGAAGACGGAGACATAATTTTCTTCAAGTTCAACGCTGGTGCTGGACTAAAGGATGCGAAGAAAAAGTGATGGCACGTGTTGCTCGTGCATTTATACATCAACATGATCCTCATGTTCTGTTGCACATGTGACATGTATGTGGAACAATCGAAACCGTTTACAAATACCCCCTGACATTTTTTTACTCTGACTCCAAACGATACGCACCGTTGTTGATGGCGATAGCAGCATTCTTATAAAAACATTTGATACTCGAGTACATATTTTTACATGTTTAGTATACAATTAGAATGAAAGTTTTTTTTGTTTAATTCGATTAGTTATTGGTAATCTTCTATCGTAACAATGTTGGTAACTATTTTTTGGAGTAATTATAACATTTTTTTTTATGTAAGCCATACAGAATATAAAAAAGTTGTGCTACGAAGTTGCTGAGTGTAAATAAACAATAGTGGCTTCATGCGATATAATATACTGCTTCTGTTAGTCTGTGCATTCAATGAAAGAAAAGAGACATGTGAAAAGCGAGAAAGTAAACTGTATCTTCGAGTTTGTTCTTTGTATGTTTTCATATTTATTCTATAAATAAATTGACTTAAAAATAAATGAAAAATTACAACTTTTTCCAAAATATGAGAATGTAAAATATGGATTTTTAGGGTAACTTGACGTTTGAATTGATATCCTTTTCTCAGAGATGGCGCCATGTACACTACGCAGCCATTGCTTACGAATAGCATTCAGATATTCAATAAAGTGGGAATGGGATTTATTCAAAATTCAAACATCCTGATAATACATTAATTTGTAAATATTTCCAGTATCTTTTTACTTTATTTAATATTTATTTTATAATGTAATTTGCAATTGCATTTAACTGCCAAAAAGACTAATTCTTACTTAACTAACAGAAAAAAAATCGAATAATTTTTCAATTTGCGTTTATTACAAAGAATACTTTATTCTGGTTACTGTATAAAAATAGTACAAAATTCATTTTTACTTAAAGTAATCGCATCTTATACGAATATCATACAAATGCCAAATCGTATCAAACATACTTTACATTTCATGCATACTTTATCAAAGAATCAAATACTACCACATTTCATAAATTTGCCTGCACTATTCATTCAAATAGATACGCATTTTTTGTTTTTTTTACCGACAGTGTCTTCTCTTTCTGAATAATAACTTTTTATCGAATTTTTTCGATTAAACTGTTATTATTATATAACAGTCTGTCACTTTTCGTTAAAAAAATATTACGATAGTATACTTAACATAATTATCTTTGGCGCAATTTGGAAATTTGGAACTAGCTATAGGGTATGACAACCTCTCGCTCCGTAAATGTTAACTTTCATTACTCTCGTTCAATGTTTCGTTGAGAAGTCTGAACTTCAGCCACTGATACAGTTCTATTTCATCCTCAAAGAGTTTGTGGAAGAAATCTTTTTCCCATGGCTTTAATGGAACCGAGATATCGGAGAAATATTTCTTACTGGGTCCTAAGTAAAAAAAATCAGAGAGATTTTTGCGACTCCATGCAGACATATTTACTCCATATTTACTTACGAATTTTTTGGTAAATTCGTCCAGCACCGCGGAAAAAGTATGGAAATTTATGCTCCAACACGTTTATCGATTGCTCCATGTTATCTAAAATCCCAACGACAGGGAACCATTCGACAATATTTACTTTAGCCCGTTGTAATGCCCATTTGTTATTTATCTCTCTATAAAACACACGCGCCGTGATATACAGAGATAAAAGAACGAAAATAATGGTCGCGAAAAAGTCTTATTTCACCGTGTACTCACGTGCAACGCGAATCTTGCCCGCAAAACGTCGGTATCGCTCTGCTTTCTATCATCGTTCTCGGTCTCTCGCGATACCTGAAACGAAAAAGCACGCGAATTAAACACGGTTCACTCGACATTTGCATAAATCATGTTTCATTTCCCAGCGCGCCGTGCCAACGGTTTTTTCCCCTTTAACGAAATGTTTTACCTCTGCAAGCTCTGAGCACCCACAGGATTTCTCACCAACGCGACAAACGTCGGAGCTTGTCGTCCGAAATTTGAAAAATTTAAGAGCCTCACGTCCCCGTCAAAGCTCAAAGGAATCGCCTCCTGTCTTATGATATTAGTCATTTCTTCCACCAGCAGCTCCTGCGGAGCAAGACATACACAAGCTTTCCCTAAAATTCCATCCGCCGCGAAATTCCAGATCCGTCGTTGAATACCAAATTAATCTTATCCATGACACAGAAACGTTCTACCCGCTACATTGTGCCGCCGCGCCGCGCGGAATTGCAATCCAACGAAATAACCATGAACACGTCGGTTGAACGTCGCGATGATTGATTACCATACTCCAAATCCATTCAGTCTTTCAATATTTATTGACTTGCCCGTCGTCTAACCGTGCTCTAGTCCCCCGGACAGTGCCTAGATACGCTGCTCCAAATACGAATTTCCGACTTCCCCGCTTTAATTGGAAAGACGAAAGTGGCACGAGTTGAATTGCAACAGTGAAAATCGCGTCTAATGTGAACGCGATGTGCAACGACCAGACGACGATTCAATTTTCAACGCGCTTACACAATCGATGAATCGGATGCTGAATCACGTTCCCCCGGCGTCATTGTTCGCTATCGAATCTCTATAGAAGACACTGTCTGCTATTGGGAGACAACGATTCGAAGAATCCCGCGGTGACTCAAGCAGCCGCGACGCGAGAACCTATACACGGTGTCCCAAATACTTTTTACAAAGTGCGTGTGTCACAGTTTTACCTCTTGCAGCGTGGATAAAGAACCGTGATCGCCAGGCGGCAAGCGTATATGCTTGAAAGCGTTGTAGCCCTGCAAACGCTGCAGGATCAGAACCAAGAGCTCGGCTCCGGCGTCTGGCACGCGCGTCAACATTAGGATATGCTCGTTCATCTTCGGCAAACTCCTACGAGCGCCCAGTTCCGCGAGGGAAGGCGTAACGTATCGATACGTCTGCGTAATAAATCAGATTGTCGATAATTGACGGATTATCCTCCTCACGATCGGTTCGTCGAATTTCTCGCGACGAACGGGACGTATCATACAACGCGGTTAATCGTCAGCGTCGCCGTTAACGATGTTACGCGAAGCCTGAAAGCCCTTTGATTCTATATAACCGCGCGCGACTTCCGGCGAACACGTTTATAAATCGCAAAAGGGAAAGATCGCTTTCCAGCTATTACATCCTCCGCTGACGCACTTTCACTGCGTCGTGCACGCTTTGAACTCGACCAGTGCACCGTGTGTCGACAAAAAAAAAAAAGAAAATCCGTCCGGAGTCTGTTGACGCATCGAAGAATAATGAAATCGCGAGATATGTTGAATGAAAACTCGAGAGTCGGTCGAGTCCGCGCGAACGCAATTTTACACTCTATTCGCTGTAATTAAATGTAAATTTATCGGACACAATTCACCTGGCCATTATTGATTTCCTGTTCCCCCAAGTAACGTTTATCTACATCGCCTCTTGGATTATTCGCGAATTCTACCGTCGATTTCAAACTTAGAGCAACGAATAAAATCGTGGTGAAGACGGCGAGGCTGGTCAAGAGGCCGCGAATTAGGCGCATCTCAAAATAGAATTAGACAAATTTTGTGCGAGATGATGGGTTATCGTCCTTCCTCGAAAAGCGTTCGATCACCAGTGATCCTGATCACCGACATCGAGATTTCCACTCACGGATCATCGACGTTTGTGTCGGCCAAGAAACTGAGGAGAATGTCAGTGGGTCAGAGACTTCGTACCGCTTGATCCCCACATCTTCGGCTCGACTCCCACCCGTTGTGGATTTCGCGAAACGCCAGGCTCCGCTTTTCCACGTGCATTTACTTAATTGTCAATAAGAAGCAAGTATCGGAGTAATGGCCCGGAGGGTTCAATCCCCCCACCGAATCGCTAACAAAGTACTCCGATTCGACGTTTCAAGCACATACTAGTTGCTCCAAGGCTCCCGGAGCCTGTACCAAGTTGCTCAATTTTCGTTACCCAACTAGAATCATAAGTCCGTCGGTTTTATCGCCTATCCAATCTATAAACGAATCGTAATTTGTACCGTACAAAATCGAGTACGGTGAAAGGGAGCTCTCGAGCTCCCATGACCGATGATTCCACTTTGCGACCATCGCGTTTCTATTGACCTTCGTGCCTCTGCCGATGTTAATCCGATACGAATGCATGCAGGTGAATGGCATTAGAAAGAGCGGTCGATTGAGTAGCAATAATGTCGAGAGGTTGACAACGAAGAGGTTCCTTTCAGATCGAAACTGGTTTTTCCAACCAATATGAATGGAACACCGGTCAGCAGCGGTAGCGATGGATGGGTTTCAGGGGTGTCGATGAATTTCTAGAAAAGTCGAATTGAATTGATAGAAGAAAAATGGCGCTCGCGCCATTAGGCAGCTCGAAGTTCCGTATTTGACCGCTATTTGACCGGCCGGCGTAGTGGCGCAACCATCCACGTGGTACAGGCGCTTCGCGATCCTTCCACCAACGAGTTTATTTGTAAACACGCGACATCATTTCATAAGATGGACGCGTACGAAACACGTAGAAAAGATTGGGAGGATTTGGAGGTGACCAGAGAAGAGCTGAAGAATATCACCGAGTGTTTGAAAAAGGAGGAGTTCCGTAAATTGCTGATCGAGTACGCGGAGGAGGTGACTGATCCGGAAAATAGGAAGATCTATGAGAAAGAGATCACGCAGTTAGAGAAGGAACGGGGCGTCGACGTTACGTTCGTTAACCCGGAGCCCGGTTACGTCATAAAAACCAGTGTGAACGGTGACAAGAAATGTTTCCTGAACATCAGCAAAAGCGACATCGTGGCACGGCCGAGCAGTCAACCTTCCTACGAACAAGGTCATCGGGGCTTGCAATGGTCTATTCCGTATACGCTGATACCGCCTCGGGATGACCTTGACAAGAAGAATGTGCGTTGCATGGTGTTTGACGTGGTCTTTCATCCTGACACCATTTATCTGACGTCTAAGAACGCGCAATTCCGCGAGATCGTCAACAACACCGCCATGGATGGCGTGGAAAGTAACTTTAAGGTACCTGTCAATTGCATTCGCGTTTACGAGTTTCTTGACCCCTGTCACTGATTCGAATTCGAACGTTCTAGGTGAAACTGGACAGGAAGAATCTCAAATTCCCGAAAATCAACTACAAAGGTATGAGTCACCCTAGTGTCATCAGAAAACCATCCAAGGAATCACCCAAAGAGAAACTGGACATGGATTCAGAGATCTACCAGAAACTGATGTCCAGCTACGATGAGAGCAGAAAGCAACAGACAAAGAGAATGGAGAAGAAGCCTAAACGTGATTCACCTCCTACTACATATTATAAACAAAAAGTAGTCACGGATGGAGATGCTGCAATCAAATATGTTACACCCAAGTTCTCCATAAAGCATCAGTCTGACTTGGAGCTGGAGGATTTTGGCAACAGTAGAAATGCAAAAATGAATGCTACGGTACCTAAAAGATTGATAGTCACTATAGATCTGCCTTTACTGAAAACTGCCAGCGACGCTTCCTTGGATGTCCAGGAGAGCTGTCTTACTGTGAAGAGCGAAAAGCCAGCAAAGTATTTATTGGAGCTTCCACTGCCCTATTGCGTGGATGCGGATAATGGAAATGCCAAGTTTGATCCTAAATACAAGAAACTTAGCATAACTCTGCCAGTTGTTCCACCGGCAATGCCAGTATTAGACACCAGAGAGGATAGTGGAGTTGACAGCGATCATGGCAGCCCTGTGCCTCTACTGGCCGAAGATACCACTGAAGATTCCCTTAGTAAAAGTCACTCGAGTGACTCAGTGCCCAAGTTAGTTGAGGAGTGCGAAGCAGTGCTTACAGCCACAGAAGCAGAGAATAGTAGTGAGAGTCTAGAAGAGTATAGTGACACAGCACTGCGGACTAGTAGCGTAGAGAGTACAGACACATTTTTAGATCCTAGCGTTAAATATACACTGCCAGCGTTTATTTGTAATATATATGATAATCAATTAGCCATCACTGTAAATGTAAAGAACGTGGATCCTAATTCCATCCGCCACAGAATTTTGCAGAATAATTTAGGCATACATGTATTATTAATGTCTATGGGTGCAGGATTTTTTCCACAGTATTATTCATTATGTTTAAAAATACACAAGGATTCGGTGATCCCTAATTCTCTCACGATCGAACCATGGGATAACAACGTTGTATTCACTATTACGTTAAAAAGCGTCGATAACTTGTCGCATTATTATGTTGGTCTGCACGACGAATTTATGGAAGAGAAGGACTTCCCCACGGGCACGTCTATAAAGAATCAACTGAAAGAATTAACGGTGAGTTTCTTCAGACGATTACAACGATTGAAGATTGTTTTGCACTTAATTTTAATCATCGTTGCAGAATATGGAAAACATTGATTCAGAGAAGAATCTAGCGGTCGACGTACAGACGGAGGATGACGGTGTCGTCATAAGCATAAGCTCGAATCAGGGAGATTCCGACGACGAAACGGGCCAAGAAAATACGGAGCCGATGAAGCGACGACAAAGTCGACGGCATCCCATAATGAAAGCTAGATCTGCTTCAGAGAGCAGCGGAGACGAGTTTACAAGTAACGATAGTGGTACAGGTACTTTCTCGAAAGGTATATTGAAATCCCGTCGCACTCACAATTTTTCGCGTTCAGTGTCGGAATCAAGTGCCGACGAAAACGGAATGCCTGCGTCGTCTATAGATTGTCACTCCACTTCGGTGCAAGACATAAATTCCGAGTCAGATTGTTCCAGTTTGAAGAAAACAGTTCGATTCAACGACGTAGTACTGCGACGACTATTTAGGTACTGTAACTTTTATAGTATTAAAACGAACTTTTCCGAAGTCATGGTTAACACCGTTCTTATGAGATTCGCTTTATTTTCCAGATCGAATTCCAGTATCCTTGGACAACGTAAGAAAAATCAACGCAAACTGCGGAACAAGCAGCGTGCCCACGAACGCAGAATGAGCGAAAGCGAGAACTCAGAAACGGAGGAACGCGATAAATACAGGGTGAATCAAAAGAATACGGATGTCTCCGAGACCGTAAAACCTATATTGAATCGAGAGAAGCAATCGACCCAGCAGGAAACTGCCAATATCGAGATCAAAAAAGGAAGGAACGGCAATAATCGTTCCTCGTCTAAACGAAAACAGAGCGTCGATGAAAAGATTGAGGAAAATCATGCCGATAACTCG
Source organism: Perdita meconis (assembly GCA_030770465.2). NCBI lineage: Eukaryota > Metazoa > Arthropoda > Insecta > Hymenoptera > Andrenidae > Perdita > Perdita meconis. Next base: position 8,636,630 of record JASKOS020000004.1, read on the forward strand.
ATCGAATCTGCGAAGGACGCGGTTAAGGCGGAATTTAAGAACGATCTAATATTCGACCTCGATATGTAGATCTTGGCGTATCGCCAAGGCACACGTATGTGATAATTTTTTAGAGTCGATCGAGTAACGGCTAGCCGCTGCTACTCTCAAAGCTGACTATAACAGAAGTATGCGACTCGTAGAATTTATTTAGAATTATGTGATAATTTTTTTTTTAGCGATTAGTCCGTGATCAGCGTGAAAGAAAAGTGACTACACGATAAAAATTACAGTCACAAAAATCTATTCGTGAATCAATGAAATTGTACATGTTTTAGCGAACTCGCAAGTATGAGAAACGATAGTTCTAGATAATATTTTTAGCAGCCAGCTGTTTTAGTTTGATCATTCAAAGGCGACGATTTTATATTCCTCTATATTTTACTTTGTATATTTATAAAACACGCGTAATCGATTGACATAACGGAAATATTAGGTTGAATCTCTGTCACAGATTCCACGCGCGATCTATATTACATTTCAAATATTTCTGGACGAAAACAATAAAAATTTCACTTCACTAAGGGTTTCCGCGAAGCTTCCGATAATATAACGTGGCGTATAAACATATGCGGCAGCACGCTCTATTTTATAGAATCAAATTCTACACACGGAATTTATACAAAACGTTTTATAGATCGTCATGCAATTGTTTAGATTCGATGCATTTAATACACACGTTCTTTCGTAGCGAATGCACTCGTATAGTCGAACTATTTCACGAAATCATGAAATGTGTCGCGTCCCCGTTCCAAAGTATGTAAACGGGCACGTGTGTTTTCAACGAAGCGTTTGCCATATCAGTGTGCACGCAACACGATACTAGCGCCTGTTCCATGCAAGAAAAGAGAAAAGAAAATAAAAGAAAAACGTCATAACGTTACTATCGATTTTCCATCATTTATCGTTATCAGGTCCCCGTCCTGGAATCGTGTCACGATTAAAATGTACAGCGGTTTATTTTAAGCCGTCGTTTGTCTCAATTCGTTTAGCCCAAATTAGGTTGAACTGCTCCCAAACTGGGCAGACTTAATTCAGTACTTTATTGGTTTTCTATTTCCGGTCGCCAGTATCTCCATATCGAAATGCACAAGAGCGCGTTGAATGGAGCCGAAATTATTTAATCCTTCGGCTCTGTGCACCACGAACTATTAACTAATTGCCTACTGCCAGGGGCTGATTCGTGTTCTGTAACACGTGACGTAGTCAATTTCCTGCGTTTCAAGTTACATCATATGGTCGGTATAATTCCGTCGAATATCAATAACTACGGTAACTCTGTGAGGTTTAAAGCGAAGCATAAGGGCCGTTGCAGACGAGCGGCTAGCGGCAATTAGTCGCCGCTGTAAAATCGTTTATACACATAATTATACACACGTGCACATATGTTTGTGTGATGCAATTCACGCGAAACGCAATCGAAGCGGCGACTGTGTGGCAAGTTTGCGTGCAACGCAAAGAAACGCTGGTCCTGCTTCGTCACGATCGTATGTACCTCTATCGTTCTGCATCCACTTATTTCAGCATTAATACATACAATTATTACAATGACATGAAAAATGCGATGGGTATATGAAATACACAAGCGAAAACGCGGCGGCAAATTGCCGCTGCGGCCAAACCGCCCGTCTGCAACGAACCTAAATCGGATAAATCTCAACCGAAGGTAATTCGAGTGCTCGGTAGAGCGTTATGGTTCTCGATTTTTGTTTATTCCGCTTGCTGAATCTAGGAAGAGAGGCGCGCGGTGGTCAATTCGTATTTGGAGCGTGGAACAGCCGGAGGGTTAATACCTCGAGTTCGCCCATCGACAGGGAGGAGAGTGGTCGTAAGGTGCGAACCCCGAAGTGCGGGCACATCATCGTAGTAGTAAAACGTGATAGAAAAGTGGAACAAGCGCGAGCACAGCGAAGCAGCCAGCTCACGGTGGTAGCAGCTTGTGGATGAGAGGTTGCCGGGAGTTGGAGCCCATCGATCCCGCTACCTGCGGGGGTGTAAGGTCGTTACACTCGCGTCTACCTATGCACAAGGCTGCATTGCATAGTTCCTCGTATTATTCCTATTGATGCACCGCTGCAGGCCGAGACAGCGACGACCCTCACGAATGCAATGTTCTAATTTCGCCGCACAACCCCTCGCAACACCACTACCACAGCGGCGGCGGCTCGCGTCGTCGACGACCACGACGACGACGATGACGGGGTCGCGGCCTGATTCGCAAACACTCTAGGAGACGACCTAGAAGGACAAGGGTCTCTCGTCGAAGACTGCGAAGGTACTTCCCTTCTCTCTCGCGTCCTCTCGGAACGCCGCGGCGGACTAAAGAGTAGAATACACACCACGAATCTTTTGATATTCTTCCGCTCTCTTACGTCTTCGATCCCCTCCGATTTCCGTCGACGATCGATAGATCCATCCGAAGCGGTTGATCCGTATCGTTCGTTCAGCGTATACAAGGAAAGGTAGATTGCAATCATCGAGACTCGCGAACCATCGGCCGCGGTATCGCGTATCATTCGAGATTCTCCAGGTACGCTCTTGCTCGAAATCAATCTGGCCGATTGTACACGAGGTCGAAAATTGCGCGATCGAGAGTAGTCGGCCAGCAGATTTTGCGATTTAAGTACCGATGAGATAAAGGTGGTAGGCCTGACTAGCACCTCCAGGTCGATAAGTCGTCCACCCCTTGAGAGTCAGAGGTTGGCGTGGGTGCACGAGGGTACACTATCCCGCGTACCGTAGTTACGGCAGGCACGACATCGGCAATGCGGCAGCCATTTACGCCGTTATACGGTCCGGCCGTCGCACCTGGCACCACTGGGAAACACGGACCGGTATCGAATGCGGAATTACAGACGTTGGACGTCGAGCGACTCGCCACTACCACCACGATCTCCGCTGACCGCACTTTGTCGACGAGGAGGTGGACCACCTTCGACCCGGGTTCAATCTAGGAGATTGCTAATAGATATTTGCTACTTACAATTAATCCTTCCTGTGTACATGCGTCATCGAGTGACCGTACCCGTTATTGACCGTGACTATCAAGTCGTATTTGATCGATCGCTTTACTGTCGTACCGGACTTATCGTACCGGCTCGATCGTATTATTAGAAATTTTTAATGGCACAGTTATCTCGGTAATAGGACATTCTTATCTAGGAAGATGGCACTGTTTGCACAAAGATGTAATAAGTTCTTTGGTCCGTGAAGAGCTTTAACCTGAAAGCAATTTCTCCGCGACCCAGAAGTGCAGCCAAAAGGCTGATGCGCGCGGTGCATTGAATGCCCGAGCTAAAATAAGTGTTTCAAAACAGAGCGACGAGAAACATGGGAGAGGGATGTTTATGCACGGGTACTTTTGACTAACGATGATATTGATCGCGGGACGCATTAAATTAATAGACCCTCTATATGAATTATTTTAATGAAACACCGGCGTTCATTCCCCGAACTTGCCGTTGAAACGATTATGTTTGCGCAATTCTTGTTCCCCGATATTTTCTTCCTATCAGCGGATTATTAAATCCCCGTTCCCGCGCGTCTAGATCCGCGAATTTTGCATATAACTGAATAATGCATAAGGTTTTAACAAATTGGCGCCTACATCTTCGTTTCGCTCCGAGGCAAAAACAGAAGGAAGGAAAAAAAAACCGCGAGATAACGTGTCGGAAGACGAGCTAGCGGAACACGGAAGGAAACTTTTACCGAAAACTCGTTAAAAAAAAGATTCTATTTCCGTTCGCATATTACGTTCATACTGAAAACTTTAATTACGCGAAGCCAGCGTCTCGCGATGGTACGCGCCAGCTGGGGCGAGTAACGTGTTCGAAAAAGAAGGAAACACACGTTCAAGTGCACCGCGAAGTAAAATTTCATTACGAGTTTCCGCACTCCAATTTGTACGTATCGCAAAGATATGTTTATGCGAAACGTAAAACGCGGAACGCGTGGTTGAAAAAATACACGTGGCGAAGAGGAAAATTCCCGGGGAGGAAACAGTCCTCGTTCAACGAGGAACGGAAAGAAGTCGGAAAAACAGCAAAGAGAAGGAGGGAAATAGCCGAAGAAAACGGACTCGTTAATTTTGCCGTCGTTCGTGCGAACGGCTTTTTATTATTCCGGCACTCCTTGGGGACGGAGGGAAGAGCTGACAGCGAAACAGGAGGGAAACGATCCGAGCGTGCCGGTAGGTACCCTTACCAGAGTCTGCCTGCCCCTTTTTTATCTCAATCCGTCTCCTTTTCCCGTCCCTCCCTACGGAGTCAGGTACTCGAAGTAGTGGAGTATCGATTATATGGACCCTGCTTCGTGACCACGCGCCGTCTGTATGGCCGTGCTGCCCGGATAACCCACTGACACTGACAATTTTCGTGCAACACAGACATTTTTTCCTATCGATCATTTCCATTCTAACCGACGCGACGGAAACGTCGCGATCCTTTCCCGCGCCGAGACGTACTCCCATTTTTCATTACATCGGACGCGGAAACCGTTCTCAAGCCCGTTTTTATTAAAATTTGATGCTGTTTCTGGGCAGTCGGCCGTACGCAGGGGTTTCGTATCCGTATCCAGCGCGTCGTGAAACCGAGGGAAAATAAATGCGGGCTTTACAGGTCGCCGAACGTGTCTCGATCCCGCTATACAGGGTGTTTTTCTACAGAGGTGGGAGAAAATGTAAGGTGCGATTCTAGACGTCAAAATAAGAGGAAAAACAACAGTAACGAAATGGCGGTAGCAGCTTTATTTCTTAGTTATTAGCATTTTAAAAAGTGGGTGAAAAGCACTAATTCAAAACACGGGCCCTCTCACTCAAACTTACATTCATTCGGTCCTTCTTTGAAATAATCAATATATTGATCCGCAAAAACAGCTGTGGTTTACGTTACACACACATCTTCGTTGCATACAGACAGCTCTAAACCAAAGAGGATTAGACCTCTTTGCTCTAAACACTCTCAATATTCCGTAAATTTTGACATATGCCATAGGGATTGCCATGTTTCAGGCGTTTTTCACCCACTTTTTAAAATGCTAATAACTAAAAAACAAAGCCGTTACCGCCATTTCGTTACTCTTGATTTTCCTCTTATATTGATGTCTAGAATCGCACCTTACATTTTCTCCCACCTGTAGAAAAACACCCTGTATATTGCTGAATCTTCGGAACTTATCGAGCACGATCGAGAGCGGACGATGTGTACGACGACGTGGGGTGAGCGAGCTAAAAAAAAATACCTACCAGCTAAGGCGCTCCGGGGAAGCGGAGACCGAAATGGACTCTTTTCGCCGGGAACGAATATTCGTTATAGTTGATCGACGCATAGAAATCTTTCCTAGAGAATGGAGGTCCTCGACAAAAGCATCTGATACGAGGTCTGAGCAGGTTGCCGTAGTCGTTTCGTTCGTGCCTGAAAAATAGGCCGACGAGTAGGATTCGCTTTCAGCCTCGTCGCGTTCGAAGAAAGCTCGCGCCTCTCGCCGACAAGCACTAATTATTCAGCGAGGGAAACATCGCACGGATTTCGTGTGCGGCTTAACGATCGGTCGAAAAAATTCTAAAACTTTGTAGCGTGGAGTTTCACCGTTTCAATCCTCGCGCGCCTAATTTCCTGAAAGGTGACGCGATGTAAGAGCTTTCTCCCGGGCGTAACACAACTAGGGCTCTAGAGGAAAGTTTCACCGTCGGGAGGATAACGCGTTGACGCAATACGCATCCTAAGAACGGTACTGAACAGTAAACATCCATTTCGAGGGTATACGGAGTACGGAGACACCATCGTTCTTCGTTAACCCGAATCCCTTGATTCCTCGTTGTGACTCGCCGCGTGGAACACGTCGCGCGTCGCTCCGCGCCAAGTCGTTTTCCCCTCATCGTATCGTTAAACGCGGCGCGATCTTTAGCGGCGACCACGAACCGCCAAGATTTTTCTACGAGGGATCTATATCGGGAGCGCCTACGAGATTGCATGCCCCGTTCACGAGGGGCTAACACGCGAATCCAGTCGTCGACCCCCTTCGGCGCGGCCACCATTCTACAATACCACGAAACTGACCTGACTTAACGTTTCATTCAATACGTATAGATGTGTTTATACGCGGCGGCCGCGAGATCCTGTACACAGGCACGAAAAAGTCGATGAAACGGTGCACGAAATCGCTCCGACGGCAACTCCGCACGCTCCCCGGCCGCAGTTGCAACAAATATCACGGCACTTGCCGTCGATGTAATATTTCGCGCGGTCTGGTCGATTAACCGAGGACAAAATTTAATCGCCCGCACTTGCGTGGTTTACGACTTCGAAAGAAATAACAGGTTCGTGTTTTAACGAGTATTTTCGGTCGCGAGTATTTTCCTTTTTATTTATTTTTTTTTTTCGTCGGACTCCCGTTGCGAAGTTGCTTCGGTAAAATCGAAACTCACCAACCACGGAAAATCGTTGAGAAATTCTCGGCTTGGTGGAAAGATGCAAATTCGCCTTCCAGCGTCGCGAATACAAAAGGAACAATGAATTTCTTTATACCCGCAATATACGATAGTATATCTTTGATAGTATATCTGCTCGGTATTCGTGGATATCAAATATCATCGGATATCGCCGCTCTCATAATACTCGGAACGTTACGTATATACGTCTACGAGTCGCCCAATAACGTCGCTTCTTCTATTTTTCTCCCTCCGATTTTTAAGTCAAAGCGAGGTACACGATCGCGACGAAACGTAATTCTGATTGGCTTCGAAGACGCCTTTGACATCGCTGCATTTTTCCCGTGCATGTTAAGCCCTTCTTCATCATGAATGAAAATGGAAGCTCGTAGAAGTAAACGAGTCGGTTTTAAAAGTGTTACGGTCCTTTGAAGTGTCTCTCGAAAGTGGTTTCGCGGATTTCGTATCGTCTTGTGTCTAAAGCGACACGGAGTTAACGTCTACAATAATCTTTTATGGAAGCTCGCTTTGCCACGAGAAGCTCGCGTTGCTTAACATCGTGAAACGAAGCACGGATGAATTATTTATAACGATAGGCGTCCCTTTACGCGCAAAACTATGCGGGAAGCGGCTCGCGTAGACGACGCTGAACGCCCGGTGAATCTCGTTCCCTTTTGTACCCACGCAGGCTGACCTTTGCTCGAGCTACTTCACTTTCGCTTTCCATTTGTCGCCGGGAGAGCAGCGGTAAATAGCCCCGTCGTCGTTTACTTTCTTCGCCGATCGAAGGACCGCAAACTATAAATCGTCCGCGTGGAAAGGGCGAGCGTGCGGGGTTTGATGTCTCGATAAGAGGGCAGTACAAAGGCGGCTGTGTCCGTGTGCGTCGTCGTCGTCGTCGCGGCCGCAGGGCAGATGATCCGTCGACGGAGCAACTGTCGCCAGGTATCAATCCTAATCCCCGCGGTGTTCGCCGAAGAAGGCACGGCAACGACGCGTTTTGATCGTCACGCCGGAGTCTTGACCCTGTTTCACGGCTCGCGGTACACACGCGTTCGGGAGCGATCAGCGCGCGTGCGTGCGCGGGTTACACGGTTTTGCATCGGTGTACTTTATCGGTGTACACCCGCGTACGTGGGTGCACGTACAGGCCGGCGTGGGTGTGTGCGCGTATACCTTCAACGGTTTACCACATGTTGCGCCTTGGTGCGCGGAGCGCAAGTCAGCTAGGAGCCCGGGCCATCAGGATAAAGAGAATCTCTCCCCTCGGCTCGGTCAGTTACGCGAGTACCAGCGAACGTTCCGCGTGTCTGTCCCCGTTTTCCACGCTGATGCCACGGCAAAAGCTTCGAATCTAGCGGGACGCGACAGAAACACGGGATTTCTCGTCTGCGACGTGTTCAGTGCGACACTGTGAAACCGTCAAAACTGAAGGATACGAAAATAGGTGTAGTGCTCCCTTGAAAATGCCTAAGATGCTCGGCCAGTGAGGTGGAACGTTTTTTTCTGATAAGGTCTGTACCGGTGACTCCGGTTGACATTTTTTTTTTTTCATGCCGTGTAACGAAGCAATTTGTCGCGCGGAAGCCTTTTTCAAGCGTGCTCCCCATGCTTTTGCGAAACCCTCGTGAAATTCCGCCGAGCGTAATTCTACACGCTTCTTATCTCTGTCCCGAAACCCTTCATCCGAGCATCTATTCGCGATAACGAGATCGCTGCTTCATTTTCATGCTAATCCCGTCAGAATAATATTGCGAACTGCTTCTCCGAAGTAACGACTCTAGCAGGAACAACGTCTGTATAAGGATCCTTTGCGATAGATATTCTGTGGACGTGGTGCAGCGAAGTTGTTTAAAAAGCCGCGCTTGAATTCCTGTATGAAGTGGTGAGAAGTAATAGTTTGAGGAAAGTTCTCGAGGGAGGATCAACTCGTAATGAATGTATCCTGCACTCCCGTCCTCCCCTCACACCTGTTACATTGCCAGAATCGCTATACGGTGGTGCAGATTTGTCTCACGGAGAAAGCAGCGGATAACGTGTTGCCATCGAAACGCAGAAACAAATTTACGAAAGCTTTACAAGCCGATGTAGCTTTGTTTTCTATTTGTCTGACGCTTACGACGGGGGTATAAACGACACTTGAAAAATGACAGGCTAACAGGGTTGCCGAGTTTTTCCATGGAAACCCGTGACTTGATTTCATTAACCGATACACGACTTCCAACGAAAGTTTCGAAATTGGATAACGTCGAAAAACGCAAAAGCAGACGGAAGTTTCTAATTGCTCCGTTCCACATTCGATGCGAACGGATTTTTTTTGCAGATGTTACACTCGTCGACGTATAATACTGTTACAAATTTAACGCGACTTTTATTTATAAATGGCATTTTTCTATTTATAGACTGATGAGTTGTTACCGAAGTTTAACCTCGTTCCGCATTTCATTTAGTCGAATCGCACAGGCACAACTTTTTGTCCCCAGAAATAGTTCAACTTTCATTGATACCATAATTAAATTTTAGCCGACCGGGTTAAATTAGTTTCACTTCGAAGCGGGCTTTTGCCGGATATCATGAGCCACGCGTAACGAGAGTGACTCTGTAAATAAGTAGTTTTGCGGCAGCAATTATTATCATAATCGATTATGGTTAGAGGTAAAACCATAATACGTGTAACAATAGCATGCATGCGAAGGGGACACAAATGAAAGAAAAGCACAATTCCAGTTGGATTACTTCCAAAAATCACGAACACTATTGAACAAAGCGGGTAACAATAGAACTGTCCAATAATGAACAGCTATGAATATCGTCGACTTCCAGCTATCTCAACAAGACTTTTGTTTGACATCAAATGCATTTCACCGTTCTTTAAATCGCGTAGAAAAAAAAGGGGAGTAAAAATTCTTCGAACGTCACCGCGTCGTCGTGCAAATATACTCGAAACCGAAAAAGAAGGAAATCGGTGACGATGATAAAAATGAAACCGATGGAACAATTTAAGAAACCATTTATCACCGCGTTACGTAAACGTGTCGTGAAATCATTAAAGAGGCTAGTATAAAAACGGGATAAGGTTTATCGAAATCGACGATCATTTTACGAGCGTGTTAAATTAAAACTGCTGGCCTAAGAATAGCCGCATTCGACTTCGCTTAGTCTGCAATCATCTATCACTGCGCCGCTATACTGCACGCAATCCTTTATTTTCTCATTGGACCACTGACCTACCTATCGAAGACTCGGACCTTTTTCCTCATGCATAATTTTTCAAGCTCCAAGCACGCTTCGCGCGCACCTCGCCGCCGTCCGTATGACAAACGACCTCAACTTTTACGTCCGACCGTACATATGTATTCAAACTCGAAATCCGAGAGTGACGTATAATTACCACGTCGGAATTTTTCATGCAAACTGATTCAAAATCATATTTTCTCTTTTTTTACAGATTCGAGCGCCTGACAGCGCGGCGGGGCGGCCCCAATGCCGGTCAGGAAGGGCCTCCTCGCCCCACAAAATACCTTCTTAGATACTATCGCCACTCGTTTCGATGGAACCCGTAAGTATCTCTACTAAAGCTTTTTGGATCGATGTCTACTTTCGTTTCAAAAGCGTTACATCAGAGGGAGAAAAAATTACAAAGCGATTGCTCCGATACACGACGTAGTTAATTCTCTTTAGGAATGTAAAGCCAAGCTAATCAGGGATAAACTATCCTACTCTGCGGAATAGAAGGAGGGCATAAATAAAACAAAGTATAACTAATAAAATTCTGATCACGCCGCACTTGCGGCAAAGCTATCCGAGCCAACTTTCTAGGGGTGTAAACGGAACAAACGAATCGCAGCGTTGCGACCTTCGATTAGCCTCGATCCCAACATTCGACGACCCTCGTTTGCACGTTGTCAGGCTAGGAGCAGACGATTTGTCAATAGAAAAAGTTTCAAGCGGATCCCGGTAGTTTACGAAGGGAAACACGGAATTGTGATTGATCGTTTGCATAGCCGTCGTCGATTGATTCGACTCGATGATCTCTTCTTCCTCTGTTTCTCGCTTGAGGCGAAAAAAATTTGTTACCACTACGTCAAGACAAAAAGAACCTCCTATTTTGAAGAATTCAAAACATTGCACCTTTCTTTCCGTGTTTTTCTCAACGTGTACAGAACGTAAAATATACATGTGTACCTAAATGCAACTTTGCAAGTTGCTAAAGTGTATTATAACTTTCGTTCTTCCATGTAGAATCATTCTCTGAGACATCGCTCCAATAAATTCTCTGGACAAAAGGTCAAAAGTTACATTTTGTTCTTCTTTGAATTATGAAACGTGCGTTTGCCATCAATCCACTTTTATTCCCGATCCGCGGCCACTGTGCATCGAAACGGCTATGTCATCGGCAAATGGTCAAACTTTACAATTACTTTTTAGAAACGCGTTTCCAGCATTTCACAGCTGCACAAAGGCGAGAGATCCATTTTAATCCAATTAAATTACAACGCCTCTTTAACGCGTGTTTTGCTTCGAACTCGCATCCAAGCGATACAACGTCTAATACGATTCTAACCCTCGCGCGCGTGTCCCTCTATATTTATCAATGGCTCGATCAAGCTGCAAATTAATACCGAAGCGTCTCTCAATACTTGCCGTGCCCGTTGACGCTGCGCCACGCTAATTCGTATACCGATATATTATGGGTCGCAGCGGTAACAACCCTCGAAACCAAATTGTCTCAGGACCGATAGAACCACGACGAATTTGCACGTGGAAACAATTCCGTCGGACGATTACACACTGCATCACAATGGTACCTTGCGCAAGAGGACCTCGGAAAAAAGGAGGAAGCAGCCGGTACTGTTCCGCTAATCATACCGCACCGGCGATGTTCGTGTCTTCCCACGGGACGTCAACCTTCTACCTTTCCCTCCACGGTCGGGTCGCAGTTTCGGGTCTAAGAGGGAAAAAAGTAATCTGAACGGAAACTGTTCCTAACACCTTAACGAGATCCCTTTTCTTCTCGATCCGCGATAAAAACGACGATGGGGAAACCGGTGAAACGCAATCGACTGCATGGGAACGTTGCCATTGCCGGAAAACGTGAACGTTTCACGAACCCAGGCCTCCCCCGCGCTTTAATTCAGTCCGCGTCCAGCTATTTGGCCGGCAATACGAACCAATCTCCGCGTTTAACCTGATCCGTTTAGATACCCGCCGCTGCCGGCGGCTTCGTTTTTATTTAAGCCAGTAACGACGGATACGTATAAAAGCTACGCGACGCCGATACCGAGTCCGAGAGTCCACGGACCGAGGAAACTAATTACGGGGAAAGAGTAGGCAACGGGGGGTTCGTCGTCGTCATTGCCGTCGCGAAAGAATTACAGAAAAGTTACGTCCTTCAGACGTAATGGAATCGTATTTTTCCCCCCCTCTTTGCCGGGGTCGCTGACGAAATTACATTTCTGTCCGTCCAACTAATCTCCAGCAGTGCATCTCGATTTAATTGCGGGATTTAAAGTGGGGATATTTACTCTTAACGAGCTCTAATTTGTTGTATAGCATTTAGATACCCTCGTCCTGTAGCGTCATTAACGCCTGTCTTGCGTAACGCAAGGAATGCTTGACACTTGCGCAACGCCGGATTATTATTCGCGTAAGAATTAATTTCGTAGAGGAACATCTGGTCGTGACGGCGTTAAGACGATTAAAGTCGCTCGACTTCAACACGCGCGGCGCGATGGAAAATTTAATTCCTGTCCGCGAGATACTCGCGCGTTCTTTTCCACTGTGTCCCGCAACTCGACGGTTGATGTCGCTAACGAATGTCAAGGGATTTTCCCGGTGTGGCTTCATCAAAGCATCCCAGCAAACGGGATTTACTTGATCGCATGCAAAACGGTGTTTGCATTAGTTCGAGTAACTTAGAGTAGTGATCGAGTGGTTGCTTGTTTACCACACTCGCGAGCGAGGCGATCGGTGCCGACTATAGCACGATGTCTCGCCGTGCCGAGAGAGGATACGACGACCCTAGAATTATGCTATTACCGTTCGATCCTGCCCCATTCCATCAAATACTCCGGTTACTCTTCAAACCCCATCGCTCTTCGGGAAACGCGACTGTCGTTTACTCGCCGCCACCATAAAATAATCAGGCCGCGGAGGAAGGAAGGAGAAAGAGGCGGCGTCAACCCGCCAGATGACACTATTTACCGATACAAAGCAACGCGTCGGTCGGGAGAAAACGGATGCAATCACGCGAACGCATAATTAACGCCGGATACTCGGTCGACTGAATTTTTCACGCGGCGCGTGTATCGATTCGGCCCATAGCGCCCCACTCGCGAAAACGTCGGAGGAGAAAAAAGGCGCGTGGACGCAAGACCGCGACCTTTCCCTATCGCAGCCGCTCCGAATTCTCCGAAAAAAAAAGGGAAATAATTGCTCGTTAACAACGCCCCGAGTACCTATTCGAGGATATTTTTGGCTCTCTCTTTCTTTCTCCGAGCGTGTTTGGCGCGACGCCAACTGGGCTAAAGGATGGTTGACGACTGTTCAAACACTCGTTTGTCTTTGCTGACCAAGACTCATGGAGGACCAATTGGAATATTCGTTTTAGCGGCGTTTCACGCGTCTATCTGCGGTTTTTTTATCGATTCCGACGCGCACCGACGAGGGCGACGGGCCTCGCGAAAACAAAGGCCGCGATAAAGCGTGTATAGAGCGTCGTACGCGGCGGAACCGTTACAAATATTATCTGTTTACTCGAGAGCAGTAAATCTGTTTAACTCGAACTTGCGCTCGAGCTCGTTTCGGTTCCTACTGGTAATCGATGGCTTTGGAAATTTCGAGCTTCCGCCCGCGCGGGACTTCGCCGTTTGAACTCGATCTCTGATCTTCGGTGGGAAATCCAACCGCCTCGCGCTCGATTTCCTCGAGCGGAGGAGAACCCGGTAAACGTCCAAGTTAAGAACCTTTGCTTAATTCAACGCGGTACCGCGACGAAATTTACAGAAGCCGAGGAAACTCTGTAGACTGTAGAAAGTAACCAGAAAGACGAGAGAAGTTCGGCATGACTTGCAATAAAGCAAACTTCGCTGTGTTTCAATGCCCTTGCCGAAGGGGATGCACGAACCCCTCGCCGGCGGCGAGCGTATGAATTCTTAGCAACATGCCCTCCAGTTTTATCGCGAAGTCCGTCGACCCCAGACGGAGCATGGAATATTAATCTGACATCGGCGCCGTGAAAATCGACCTTATTCTAACTGCATACACACTATTACACACTCGCGATCAGACCAGTGCCTCGCTCGACCGGGATATCCGTTCGCGGACGAGCGCGTACGCGTTTTGACAGAAAATACATACGAGATTCCAGCGAAACGTTGAAACAGAATACCGATGCCTGTTTATCCGCGTTTAATTAACCCGAAAACCGAAGATTAAAATACATAAATCCATCAACCGCCGTACAATCAATTTGCCCGCGTTACGGGCTTTGCCTCTTTTTCCATACGCTTTTAACGAGGGTTGTTTATCGAGTAAGATATTGCGATCTGGTGATCACGTGGCCGATGGGAATGGCTACGAAACGGAGAGAAGTGTCTCTCGTTTCGTGACCTTAATTCAAGATCATTAATTTCTTCTTAACGGTCGATCAGACCACTCTTCTTTAATTGTTCTTCTCCGGCGTCACGTCTCTGTAAGTGTATTCATGCCGTGTTCTCCCCCATTCCGAGAAAGCGTCGCGCATAAATCTAGCAAATGGTACTGGATGGATAAATATCAACGAATATTATCTGCAAAGACAAATAGTGCAACATGTAGAATTTTCACCGAACAACGATACATATTCCATCGCGGCGACGCGATTAATAATCCCACTCGCTTTGTCTACCGAACTTGGCGATCCGAAATTTACGATGTCCCGTTGTCAAAGCGGAACGCGGGGCTGCAGTTCGCAAACTGTACCGCAATTTGTCGTCCAGTTTCGCGGGAACTTGCGAAAAGAAGGTTCTTCGTTTCGTGGAAATATAGTAGCCCGCAGAGTGTGACCGTGTAACGGTAGAAGTCGAGTGGGAGGCAAGAGAGTGAGAGAGGTCAAGAAATCTCTTTGTGCACGTAGAACGACCTATTTAGTCGTCGCGGTTATCTTCCACCCCGTTTGTTTGGGTCCATTTCGCTGGAAGAAATCGGCAATCGCAACATACGGAGCCCTGGGAGAGCTGAGCAATTTCACGAGGAGGGAGACACGAGATTTGGAACAAAAAAAAATACCGCTTTCGCGGAACATCTGATTTATCCGTGGTCGCCTCAGGGGAGCTATCTCGTCGAAAAAGAGTAAAAAAGCCTTTTCCCGAAAAACCTTCTTACAAATTCTACCGCAGAAGATCAAACGGACAAATCCTCGTCGCCCACGGACACTCGTCGCAATCAGATCGAACGGAAAATCGATCATCGGAAACTTCTACCAGTTGTTGCGGCGGAAACAAATGTTTCCCTAACTACGTTTGTTTGATTTTCTCGTGAATGCTGAGCCACACATATATTTACATTTAACTTTTATTTAATTTGAATATTGTCGGCAAACAGCGAATACTATGATTAACAAATGTTGACCAGGACAGATCTCAATAAAGGAACGGAGAACTTTGTCATGTGATTGATATTTATGTTTGGTTATTGTTGGGAAATGGTAGCGGCGAAATGAAATATCACAAATATTTTTATTTTTTGTTTCAACGAAAAACGAGTTCTCAGAAATTGAATTTTAGAGTATTGTATTGTCTGTTATTTGTTTGCGCATATATACCGAACTTTTAAAAGAGCAGACAAATTAAATTACTGAAAAAACAATGCTCGTTCTAATTTTTTTCGTGCACCTGTTATCAATTAGTCAATTACCCTATTTTTCAGGCTCTTAAAGAATGTTCCTGCTATCTTTTTTTATAATATTCTCAACTTCATCCGACAAATCATTTACTACTTACATTCCCCCAACAAAACCACATAGTAAATTTCTGTCTGATAATATGATTCCTTGAGCGAGCGTAGAATTTCGAGACGAGTTGTACGGAAACTGTTGATTGGTCCAGTGATAAGTGAGTTCCCCATAAAATTAAATGAACTATTTTTCTAAGAGTCTACCGCAATGAGAGTAAGGTAGCTAAGGGAGTTCAGTTCATAGAACTTTCCTCTACTAATCAAGGCAACTCTCCTCAACTCCGACTGGAGCGGTCTGTCTTAAGTAGTAATGGTCAAGCAAACGTCAGCCGAGAAACGGAAAGCCCGAGCTAGGTACGCGCAACTCTGGTTACGAGTCTTGTCCGCCAGGACACGTTACAGCGCCGCGGATGAAACGTAAATACAGAAAGGAAAGCAGCGTTCTTGAGAAATATAGCCGAGCGCCGGGAAAGAAAAACGAACCGAACCCGCGAGGAGAAAATGAAAGGCAAGCACACGCTCCGATATCCGTGACAGCTGAAGCCTCTGTACGTCGAATCTAGGCTCGTGTGTATGCCGAAACGCTATACCTGTCACGGCGTTTGCGCGTGCATTTAACCTGGCCGCACAATCTCGGTGCACTCGCAGTGAATTCAAAGCTGCATATCACTGTATCGACCTAGCAACTTCTGCTAACAGTGTACGTTTCTCGCAAATAAATGCTGCGACAGGAGATGTTCGCCGTTACAGCGTTTCGAGGAGGCCGATCATGCCACTGGATGTGAATAACTTTAATTGCCTCGGCGGTTGCCGTTCGCGTCGATACGTCGTTTCCGATTTTAAAAGTGCCGCGATAGGAGAAGGAGGGAAACACGGGGAAATCCACAACTCGACGTCGAACTTACACATGGAACGTGCGAGCATGTGCATGTTTCACCACGTGCCGGGAATTAATTGCATTGCAGCCTCACGCGATGGTAAATTTCATAAGCCTCGCCCCGCGAAACTGCATCTCCTCGTTGTGTCTGGGAATTAACCTCAGAGTTCCGATTGATACGCGTCGTGCAAAAATAAATTCGTGGCGGAGCAAGGGTGTACAACGGTGGATCGATCGCTCGAGAACAAAACAACCGGTATTCCTCCGTAAATAAAGTGTAATCAGAATTTATTCGCGACTACGTATTATACACGACACGTGAACAAACACCGTGTCACCTTTTTTAAAAGCTCCTTTACGGTAATTGCGCGATATTCTTGCCGCGCTGGAAAATTCATATCGATTTCGCCTCGCGAAAGGATACGGGCTACTCTACAAAAATCCTTTCCGGCTAGTTAAACCAGTCGAGCGATCTAAAAGGGGGGCAGACCACGGAACTTTGACGACGAGAACGCGCGGCCACCATTATATGGAACATTGAATTTCATAGTATTCGTTAAGCCGTTTTAAATGGACCCACCACTGCATGTCTCCAAGGAAATATTCGTTTCTCTTAACCTGGCTCTGCATGCGCGGCTTTAATTTCACGGGGTCGCGGAGCGAAGCTTTTAAGAATATTTGCCGCGAAGCGTTCCGAGGTGGGGGTAAAAAATGCATTCAATCTGTCGAGGATTGAGGTATTGATCGGCGTGGTGGGGGCTAATGATTGCTCGATACCGATGACACTTATCTTATCGCGTAGGAATCAACGACTGTGACGCAAGGTAATGACGCAGTTTCTTCCCTGGGCTGATACATGTACGGTTATCGATTAAAGTCATAAATTCGATTGCTTCCAAGCACCGAACGAATACGTACGCGTTGCCGCATGAACTGCTTTCGACGGGAATAAATCGTTTACGGTTTACTGGAATCTCTCCCCGATATTGCGTGGGAAATGAAACTACTGAACGGCAATTACAAGACGTTGTTTCATGCGAAACGCCGCACATTTTGCGAGCAACGAAGAAATACTCGATAACCGTTCAATTTCCCGCCGATGAAACACGGCGCTCGTTCAACGAACGAAAATCCATTCTTGATGGATCTCGCGTGAAAGGACGACGCGGTGAATTTTTCGAAAGGGAACAGGCAAGTTACTCAATACCGAGCGAAGAAGAGCCGCCTATGGGTTCCCTTAGGCAACGGACTCGATACCGTCAGCCTTAATCTCTTCATATTCCGGTCTCAGGAAGGCATTCTAAAGCGCGGGGAGAGCTAACTGGTAAGGGTGAAAGGGGAGACACTGGACTCGAACGAGCGAACAGGAATCGTCTTTTATTTCAGTCGCCCTTTTCAAACGGAATTCCAACTTTTCTTGATACGTTGTAACTACGCCAGCGTGAAACGACGAGAGAAATACTTAAACATGCTTATCGGCGAAAATTTTGTTTGAATAGGGTGGAGTGTTTCGAAACGCTTCACAAAGGGTGTGAAACTTTTAAAAGGGATGAAGACGTTTAAGAATCGCGGTGGGAGAAATTAAACTCTGAAGAAAATGTTAACCTTTTAAAGTCTGAAGTAAGTGTTAAAATTATAACTTAGACTTCTAAAAGGAGAAAAGTTTCACGTGAGAAATATTTAACATTGGATCATCATAATTGTTTCGAAGATAAATAGAATGCGCTACACGTATGAAATGACCGAATAGTTTAGAGATTAATGGTATAAAATCTCACGACGGAGATTTTCACTGAAAGAAGCTATCCGTCTAAATTTGCCGAGGGTCTAGGTACTTATGAACAATGGCATATTCCGTTTTTCCCCGCGGCTGCTACTCTTACAGAATAGATAAAGGGGAACGCACGAAACGAGTAACAATCTGTTCACGGAACACGCTGGGCTTTGTGTTCTACCGCACGGCGAGGAAAAGTTGTGACAAGTCTGAGAAAAACTTTTGTGAAATGAGGCAATTTAAAGCACGGAACGAGAAGTCAGCCGTTCCATTTGCCCTCGTCATTTCACGTACTCGAAATTTTGTGGAAATCTGATTAGAAGAAGCGGTACACCGCGACCTCCGTGGAAATTGCTAAGTTATCATCGTCACGAACCTCAATCGTGGGTGATAAAGTTCCGCTGGTAATGAGTCTCCGTCGGTCTTCCTCTTTAAATTGCCTCCAAGAACCAAGAGGATTATAAATACGGAATGTCGTCGTTCCTGTCTTCGACGCGAATCACGTTGCGTTAAAAATCGCGTCCTCGTGCTTACCGGTCGCTGGTCGTCGTCGTCGGTTCGTCAATAAAAAAACAAATAGAGGCGACACTCGGTATCGCAATATCGGTGACGTCCGTCGCACACCAAGAATAGAAACTTAGCCCCGCGGAAGAAGGAGAAACGCAACATAAAAGATTTTGTGCTAAGTGCTCCGCGGCCGGGATAAAAGTTACTTCGCGGAACGAGAATATTTTCGGTTGTGGAGTGTTTAAAAGAAACCGCGGCCTCTTCACCCGATGGAGGTCACCCTTCGCGAGTACTCTCGCAATCCTTTCAGGAATATTACGTCCACGACAATGCGCGGCACAAAGGGATTGCGGGGCTCGGGACGTCATTAATTTGAAAAAAAATAAGGAAACCCGGTATCGGGTAGCGGAAGAGGCCGCCAAAGGGAATCGCGCAGCGGCCACCAAGCAAACGTTATTTCCCTCACTGAATCTCTAATCGAAACTACTTGAACATGCTTCAACTCGAGCCGAGATCTTTACCCGAACGACTAATGCAGCAGTTCTGACGCACGCAATAAACAGAGAAATTCCACGGTGTATCGACAACGGCGTGATACCATTTGCTCTCAGGGTTTTCTCTTCCTTATCGGATCGTCGCGATAATTTCGAGCCCGATTAAGCCAGCTGCTTGTATTTCCTATAATTTACGTGCCACGGGATTTATATCAGATTTATTAATTTATTAACCGTTTAACCGTTCGATACGGGGCGTCAAAGAAGGCATTCCATTGCCGAGTAAATTTCCGTGGCGATTCTCGATTCGCAGGACGAGACGAGGATTATGGAAGAATGAAACGAAAGAAAAATTGCAACACACGAACGCTAGGTACCCTTTGTTTGCAGGGATTTCGTTAGAATCCATGGTACGTGGTGAAAAGCGCAAGGTCAGCGCGTATAGGTAATGCCATACTTTTAATCCGTAATGACCACGATATAGAATCGCCGTTAAACACGAAGGCCTGGTTTTCATTACCACACAAATACAACACTTTCGACACGTTCGTAAATTTTCGACCCAGCATCACGTTTTCTTAATCCTCGTGTGCATCGTCGCGGCAACGAGAATCAAATCCCTGTGAGCGTTTTCCCTTGCTAGATCGATTCTCACCTCGACCAAATAATGGTCGCTCAAGGATCGCGATCAAATTAGATTCGTTTGTCTTAAATCTCTTTAACACAAATTTTAGCTCGATAAAAATGAGACTGTAAATGGAAATTCGCGAAAAACTAAAATACAATATTTGAACGTTTAATTCTCAAGTTATGTAGCGTTATAGAGGATTAACAACCGGCAACAAAAATAACGTATTGTCTATCAGGAAAAAAGTACGAATTTTTTACGATTGGTGCGGTCGAAATGTCAGGATGAGAAATGGGTTTATTGCAACTGTTATTCGACGTAAATGAATACACCTATGACCGAGAAAATATCTGTCGCTTTCGTTAACATCCTGCAGAGTCATAAGCGAGTTGCACAAATCGCTTCACAAACACGTTAACATCGAACACGCATAAGCAGACAAATTCAGTTAAATTAACCACAATAGCTACAGCAACACCGTCATATCCACTTAATTATTTTGTGGTTGCCGGGAAATATGGGCAGGAACTTATGACGCAGTTATCGCTTTTCAATTAATGACCGGAAAATACGAAAATGTGTTTGGCCACTCTGAATACGGTTACACAGTTCCGAAAATATTCGTTAACTGTGCCCAGCTGGATTACCAGCCGCATTTTACTGAATTATTTTGAAAATGGATTTGCGCGTAGCCGACGAATGAAGCGAGAGAAATTTGTGGGTAATATGAAGCGTTTAATTCTGGCCTCTCGTACGGTTATTGACAGGAAAAAATATTCCACAACTTTTTACCGAATAACATTCTATTTACATATTTCGTACATTAATATTTGATACGCATTCCATTGTGTTTAATTAATACGGGTTGAAATGCTTTTGATTCAACCTTCTCGGTATGCCTTCTATCGTCAAACAATTGGTAATGTACGAACTAATAGAATAGAATACTTCAGCCTAGAAAATTAGCGAGATTGTGAAAATCACGTACAGAAAAATAATTTCTACGCTTATGCAGTTTTTATAGCTCCTGACAATAATATTCCCTGCTGTCGATTGGCTGTTCAATTTCCAAGGATCGTAGAATCATTACTTTTTTCCGCCCTATATACGAAAAGTTAACAATGGAGGCAATCAAGTGCCCTCGAAATCAAGAAATGAAACGCGTGGTATTGATAGACCCGTGAAGATCGAGCGCAGCTTTCTTGTTTGTTTTCCCTCGCGTACGTTTTCCGTCCATGCATAGATGCTATCATAAAACCCGTATTTGCTTAAGATGCGCTTTTCATGAACCGCATCTATCCTCGTAGGATCGTCTAATTATTTTTGTAGATCCATTTATGCGTGTCGAATTACCAATGCTAATCATACGAATTCGGAAGACAACAACGGTGAATCTGTGCGATCGAGGAGTCCGCGTATGTTCGCTCGACTTTTAAAATTAGAATCCTTGAAAGAACTTCAATTAGATCTTTGTCGATAATCGAAATTTGCTGACAGTTCGAGGCTTACACGCTCGATATACACGACACAATCGGCTCCATTAGTCTTTGCTCAAACGCGAGTGAAACTGTAGCGTTTACGCTGCTTTTAGCGGCTGATGCGATGATCGTAAACGCTGTCGTTGTCGTGGCCACGAGTTTATGCATGCTGGTATGCTTGCATATAGCGGGAATTGGATATTCAAACGATGATTTCACATACTTATTGGATGTGTGGGAACCAGGATGAATGGAACCATTGAAAAATTTACTTTAACGCTAGAACGGTTTACGATTAATATGTGCCAACTTCCACAAAGGAATTTAATGAAACGAATAATTAAAGGGGAGAGAGAATGTTTCCTGAAATTGACAAAGTACGATCCAGCAGAATTACATTTATGTTTCAAATTAATGATCATTGTTACAGTTTCATTTGTATGTATTGTATGTCATTGCCATTTTCTTCTTTTAACTACATCGTTTCGAAAATTTCCAAAGATGGTGAAATGCAAAAGGGTAAACGTGTTCCCCTTAAAGTCTGTTTTTATCTTATAACCCTTTATACCCGAACTTATTGTTTTTCATGTAATATGAAAGGGTGGCATAATCGCCGCAAACATTCTATTAACTGTGAAAAAAGTTAATATTGTTTGGACGTGCTCGTTCGCCGATAAAAAAAAAGACATTTTAAGAGAAATCTGTAACATTTTCCTTCGATCATACTGCATATCGAGCGTTGCGGAAATTAATGGAAATTCGCGAGATCTAATATTCTGCGGAGTCACGATCGAATTTCTTTGAGAGAACAGGAAACATGGAAGTTGGAACCTCGTGTTGCCGGGAAACATGAAAGTGTTTGAGGGGTGACCGTAAAATTAAAAATAGTAGCCTTCGTTGTTACCCCTGAGAGAGATTATGTGTGACGTCAGAGACGTTGACAAAGCTATCAACCAATGAACTGTGCCATACGATGCAGTCATGTATCAGCTCCTCGCGTCATGTATTTCACGCATGTGATTATCAAATTCTTGTTTACCTGTTGCGACTTTTATTCCGCCGTAACGTGGCGCGTTATTTTTCGAAACGGCCGGAAAAATTATTAATCCGTACTAACAGAATAATATTTAGGTAAACGAACCGTTACCGGTTGACCGCTTAATTTCACTG
Source organism: Perdita meconis (assembly GCA_030770465.2). Lineage (NCBI taxonomy): Eukaryota > Metazoa > Arthropoda > Insecta > Hymenoptera > Andrenidae > Perdita > Perdita meconis. Next base: position 8,658,958 of record JASKOS020000004.1, read on the forward strand.
TAATACCGCGAAACTTTTTAATAATTCGTTCCCATCGAGGAACGCGAACCGATCAAAGCTTGTGGCGACCCGCGCGTATAAGCTAATGTAACACCCCCTTGTAACAGGACAAAATGGAGTTGACCAGTTTCCTACGGGGTAAAAGTTTAATCAGAAATACTGTGCTTCCTAGGTACTCTTTCGCGCATTCTTCCTCGTATCAGCGACGTTCGTTCGATCGAATCTCTGTATCGCAATTTCTGCGCTAGAAAATAATTGAAAACAAATACAATCCACGCGGAATTAATTTTAAAAATTCGCGGTCCCGTTCTTGTATTAAAAAAATAACACGTATCTCGGTTAAAGCTCGGAGAAACTAATAATGAGTTAGTATTGTGTGCACTTGGCTTTTTTTGTTAACGAAAGTCAGCCCACGATTGTTGGTATTTAAACAATAGCCGCATTACATGCCAGGTACGTCCCTTTGAAATGGAAACATCCTTTTGTTCTGTTCGCAGACAGCAACTTTGTGCTGGGAAATGCGCAGGTTCCGTCGCTCTACCCGATCGTCTATTGCTCGGACGGTTTCTGCGAGCTGACAGGATTCACGCGGGCGCAAATCATGCAGAAAGGTTGCGCCTGCAAGTTTCTCTATGGCCCGGATACGAAAGAGGAGCAAAGAGCGAGGATCGACAAGAGCCTCGAGAGCAAGACGGAACTGAAGATGGAGGTCGTATTTTACAAGCAGAACGGTAAGCTTTACGGTATTCCGCGATACATCAGTTTGTTCCGTGGCCGCGGGTATCGAAACGACCTCGAAAAAAAGGAAAACTTCGTGATTTTTCCGAGTTTAATCGGTTCGGGAGATACTCGCGCGAAGTTCCTATCCTCGATGCAACTTTACGAGTTCGAAAGGGGGCAATTACGAGCCGTAGAACACGTCGGCCTCTAATTCGTTTTCTTCTAACAACTTCGAGTTTACCTGCGAGCGTGCTTCCTTTTATTCTCTCGACCCGTTTCACTTTTCTTTCGCGTATCCGCTTCGTGCCGTCCCGAATGCAATTTTCCTGAAGGAAAATCAAGAAACACGATTTTGTAATTGGATAACTTGATGATTTACGGTACGACGCGACTATAAAATTTATGATTTGATAGCATTTGGCGAAACGATTCGATGCAAACGCGTGCACGAACAGCACAGGTGCAATAGAATACAATTTAATCCGGCTAATCGATCCGTTGGTAACGTACAGTTACGACTGCCACCGCGTTTTCGAAATAAACTTTTACCATACTTCGAAGACGAGGCTTTAAACCTTCGACTTACAGAACCCGTCAAAGTGATGGATATTTTTTATATGCAATGTGACCAGAGCCGCATTTTTTACATAAACATTAGAAGCTACTGAAAAGTTCTTTTCCATTTAAAATAGTATTATCGATTCTTCGTCTTCATCTTAAACCATCTTCACACTCCAAATTTTCAAATCTTAAATTTTAACTCTAAGTATCTTTAAATCTGCAATATGGAATGTTCTGATCTACAAACTGAAATCTTCCAATCTTTAAACTGGAATCTTCTAACCTTTAATTTTAACATTTAAAATTTTCTCTTTAAACTTTTGAATATTTAAATTAACTCCTAGAATCTCGAACTTCAAGTCTTTAAATATTGCATTATATATTTTTATTATATTTCAATTTTTTTCCTATTTTTCCTAAAATTTTCACATCTTCAACTTGAAATCTCCAAATCTTCAATTTCAACTCTAAAACTCTATCAATTTGCAACTTGAAATCTTTAAATTTTCGACATAAAATCTGTAAATCTCCAACTTGAAATTTTAAAATCTTCTTTTTTATATCTTCGAATCTCTAACTTTAATTTTTTAAACCTTCAACCTGAACTTTTTAAATATCGGATTTCAAACTCTCAAGTCTCCAATGCTATCTTTATCTGTAATTTGAAATCTTCGAATTCCTAAAGTGAAATTCTAAAAATGTACAAATTTTCAATTTCAACTATTTAAACTAAAATTTTAAAAACTTAAAATCTCAATTTTTAACTCTTCAAATGAACCTTAAGGTTTAGAATCTCCAACTTCAACGTTAATCTCTGTATTATATAGTAATTTTAGTAATTCTTCAGTAATTTTTATCAAATTAGTTCTATTACAAGCACACCACAATCAAATTGTATTCAATCGCTTGCGAATATGATTGTTTCAAACAAAAACTGTTATACTAAACTTCTAATTTTTTCACATAGAATCACATTTTGTCCGGTTGTACCGCGATTTCCACCGCACGCTGTATTTGCAAAAACGAAAGCTAGAAAGTAGTTTCAGTTATTACATTTTTAAAATTAAAATTTGAAAATATTTATTTTTAGATCTACTGTAGAAACATCAACTTTCATCTTCAATAAACATAAAAAATATATTTTAAGTTTAGGCATCTTCATTTGAAGTCTCATAATGATGCGCCTAGAGCCTTCAAAAGTATATTTTTTTAATTGACATTAAATGGAGTGAATAATAGAAGTGAATAAATAAACATTATTTTTTAGGAAAAAAAGGCACGTAAAAATCATCGACAAATTTACTACAAAAGCCGATGTTCGATTAATACGAGAGCTAAAATCTCGGTCTCGCGAGTGACATTCATCAAAATTCATAGGTCTTCGTGCGTGCGTATCATTTATCGCTTGTGCATATATGAAATTTAATATGACGTTTATTCGCAGGAAGTCCATTCGATTGCTTGCTCGACATTGTTCCGATCAAAAACGAAAAAGGCGACGTCGTTCTGTTTTTGGCATCGCACAAGGATATCACCCATACGAAGAACCTTCAGCTGTGTGAGTTGCACGATAGTGGTGAGTTCTAGCCATGCTTCGCTGCCGAACCCCGGCCTGACGAAACGATTTTTCCCGGAATGCATTTCGATCGACGCGACTGATGAATTGCATTCCAAAGTATCCCGGGCACGGACCCATACGCATCGGGTATGGATTAAACGTTCCCATCGTACATGATACTCTTTTTCCTCGGCGTCTTACCTAACTCTCCGTAGCTTCCTACACACCGCGATCACGCAAAACACCGCTGCACGTGAGCGATGCAACACACATAGACGCGGACACGCGTACACACAGAAAGACACACCTATTATCAAAGCCGAGCCGAAACACCGAAGAGCACAAATCACGAAGCCAGCCAACTGCAGTTCTCGAATAGTTTGCTTTTCTTGTAGAATTTACACGTCACGCGGTTGCACGTGTTAGTTCCTCGCAAAATCAACCTTATAGACGAGCTACCCGTGCATATTTCACTCGGACCGAAAGGTATTTTCATCACGCGCGCGTCGTCTTCCACGTGATACACCTTTTCATCGACGAACGACAAAAAAAAAAGAGCTAACGAGGATCGTGCTGTTTCCGACGAGAAGAGCGCTTGTGTTTAATTGTTAATTATAAAAGTATACTATGCCCAAGTTTCTTGATTGCACGGAAACTAATTTTCGAAGTGTAGGGGGCAAGAAAGCGTGCACGGCAACGTTACGACTGCATTTCAGATGCAAATGGCAGTCTCGATCCGGAGGCACCGCCGGCTAATTATGGCAGGAGAAGGAGTCGCGCCGTCCTCTATCAACTATCTGGCCATTACAAACAGGACAATAAGCACAAAATTAAGTTGAACAATGTAAGTGATTCGCCGTTATTACGGACAACAGCTTCTCCGCATTTTTTTTCAAGCTCCCGTGCTTCTCATTCATAAAAGAGTTGCTTAATACATATTACTTGGTTGATTCTACAATTTTTAATATTAACGTATTGAGAGTCGGTAGGGCGAAATTACACCTTCTGCAAACTAATTCACGTAACGGAATAAAGTTACGTTTCAGAAGTTTGCAGTTTCGACATTAACACGTTCCATGCTCCAGGGCCCACGATATTTACCGAAAGTGAACCTTCATCGTATGGATAAACGCTACTCTGCTGTTAACTGTTGAAACAACATGGTATAGAAAAGAATTAAAATTGTGAATACAGCTTCGACGCAACTATTATATTTTATCGCGTCTGAATATGAGAGATATTTTTTGTATTTTATTCTGTTTTTGTATTACCGACATTTCGCTGAAATTCTTTGTAATGCACCGCCGACTGTCAATGGGTTAATTTAAGGGGTTACATACATACGTTCTCTTTAACTTTAAAAGAATTATTGAAGTTATATTTCACTGAAATCAAATGTTTATAATGTGTAAAACATACGCTATTTGGACAAAAAAGATCCGCAATATGTTTCAGAAATGGCTGATTAAGTTTAAATTGCAAAAAATATGTATTTTTCAGTATTCTTTGACTTTTTACATTTCAAACACATTTTTCTCTAAATCACATTTTCTGAACTGGTCAGCATGATACCTTCTAGTTTTATTTCAACATTTTTCGTGAACTTTGCGCTGTTCCAGGCAAAATGCCATTTCCTAAGGGCTCTCGAGCCATGTTAAAAAAATTTTTATTTTCCATGAATTCAATATTTTGACCCAATTACCCATTGCTATAATACCACTTTACAAGATCGTTATTACATTTAGATGAATGTGCGTTTTTTCAGAAAAAGAAAATATTAACAATAAGTCCTCCTTTTTGGTGCAGAGGTTGCTGCAATCACAGAAAATTGAGATAAAATAAATCGAACGTATGCCGAATAAACTGTTTTATATAAATAAAGATAAAAAAAAAAATAGAATGCAAACATTTTCAATTAATTTCACTCTCCTTCAAAAAAAAATTTCTAAAAATGATCCATTTTTTGGTAACGAGAACGTCACTCTTTAAATACGATTGAATGTCAAACATGAAATAAAATTTCGCAACTCTCCTTTATTAAAAATTGTGGTTAACCAAAAAAATTAATTTTTTTCTAAAAAATCACAAAAGGAATGTGGTATTCCGTTCCTATTATTGCAGAATCTTCTGCATTCCACTGGACCACCCCTACCAGAGTATAAAACCACGGGAATCAAAAAGTCGCAATTCATTTTGAGCCACTATGGCGGCTTCAAGTCTTGCTGGGACTGGTTAATACTACTAGCAACCTTTTACGTGGCATTCGTCGTCCCGTTTAACGCGAGTTTCATCAATATCGATAGGCCTACAATGGTCAGCGACGTTGTTGTCGAGGCCCTCTTTATAATCGGTAGGTATGAACTTATTTTTACGAATCCTATTTGAAGACGACGGTCTCCAACGACGGAAATTCGCGGAGGGTTTGCACTGCAGCGAGCTTAAAATATTCGAAAACCAGGATTGTCGACGTATCGATTGGGGATGCTTTTAAAACAATTCGACTGAGAAGGAACGAGAAGGGTGCTCTTTTCATTTCATCGGTGATTCGAGGAGCTCGTTAAGTCCGAAAGCAGCGAATTCTCCCTACCCACGGGTGTTCTGTTGGCTGGTCGTCGAGTTCGAGCCACTCGAAATGGTATTCCTCAAACGCAAACACAGCGGGATTCGCTGCGCTATCCGCGGCGCAGTTATTCATTTCTTGACACGCGGTCCGGATACGAAATCGATTCGGTCTCGTTTATCCGACCGCGAATCGGACTCCTCGAATCACCTCTTTAGCGGGTGACGGATTCCCTCTACAAACAGGACGGATTAACTTGTCGCGTTGAATATCGAGTAACGCTCTTTCCAGTGAGAATCCTTGGCGGGCGTTCGATGGAGCCGTTCCACTTTGAGGGCAAAAATGGGAATTGGATTCACGGGCGCGACAGAAGAAACGTTTCTCCGTTTAAAGACCGTTTTGCGTCTCCCGCTTGCTAAATTCATTTTCCCGCCGCCACGCCGACCCGGACCTCGTTCGTGACCATAACTTCGAGTGCGAAACTACTCCGGTCGTCCGATGCGTAACCGAGCGTAACGAGCGAATTTCGAGAACACATAAATCCGATTTGCAAACGGGATTAAAAGCAGTCCGTGGCGCGGAAGATGAAGTTCCTTAACGCGACGCAGTTCCCTGTTGCGAAACTCGAAAGGACGAATAACCGTAAGAGCAGTTTGCCTCTTTAACCGAACGCGACGCGTTTCTATTTGCCTGCGCGGTGCGCGCGACGAGCACCAATTACCTAAAACAACCGACGTCCATAGAATAATCCATACTCCGCTTCTCCACAGATATCGTTTTGAACTTTAGAACAACGTACGTAAGCAGGAAAGGCGAGGTAGTCAGCAATAGCAAAAGCATCGCCGTCAACTATGTGAAAAGCTGGTTTTTCGTCGACGTGGTCGCAGCTTTACCCTTTGATTTTCTTTATGCCTCCGACCTCTATAGCGGCGAGGTAAGTACGTCATTAATTATTATAAATACTTGTGGAACGACTTCGTACCTTCCACGCGGTAGCACCACCTGAACGAGCGCTTTTGGTAAACAACTCAGTCTAAAACGCGAGGATCTATGAATAGAAATTCTATGGATTTTTCTCGTCTCTGGTGCTGAATAAAAATTTCGATTTTACTGAAATTTCAAAGGTTTCTTAAGAATTTTAATAGAAATCTCAGACTGCTTTCTACTTCATTTTTAGCTTTTCAGCACGAAACCAAAGTAATTGTCTTCAATTAATATTTATACACCTTTATGAAGTTACTGCTTTCCTTTTCAAGGGAGAACATGTTGCATCGAGTAATTGCGGCGTATTTACCGACCTCACTTTAATATTCTTAATAAAATTCGTTCGTATCCAGCAGCCTTCGCATCTCGAAGCCGAGTTGTTTGCAAAAAGCGTTCAACCAGCGCGCAACCACCCCTTGTCAGACAACGTAGCTACCTGAAATCAATTCACGTATGGAGGGGCTTTGAGCCGACACGAAATTACGTTATTAAATTTCGCGCTTCGATTACGAATATCAGAAGAGTTTCTGACGTAGCCGCGGAGCATAGGAAACGGTACTCGCGCGAAACGCCGTTCGTAGGTTAGCAAGAAACGAATCGTGAATAGAGTTCGTTTACCGAAGGTCGACGTATTATTACGTCGAGCGCGTATTTTCACTGAGAGATAGCGTTTGAACGTGGTAAGTCGAACGTCGCGCGCCAACGATGAATGGCACAATCATCCGGCTGTCGTAAGTTCGCAGTCTGCGAGAATTCGTAATTACATCGATTGCCATTAAGTCGGATATTCAGAATGCTAATAACGTGGAAAATCGCGATTCCGATCACCGGCGCGCCGAGATTCAATCCATTCGAATGTTTTTACGTCAGGAATCGGGGCACGGTAACATTCATTTGGTAAAACTGACGAGGTTACTGAGGCTCGCGCGACTGCTGCAAAAAATGAACAGATCTTCGCAGTACAGCGCGGTGATTCTGACAATGCTGATGCTGTTTTTCATCCTGGTGGCCCATTGGCTGGCCTGCATTTGGTTTGTCATCGCGGAGAAAGAAAGAATACGAAACGACAACGATTGGGATCTCGGTAAGTACATTGTCTTTTTTCCAGAATCCGTATTCCTGGAATGGACGGTAAAAAAAATCAATGCCTTGGATATATTAGGTTGTTGCAGATGAAATAGCCATTTTTCATTAGTCCAACTTTCGGTCTTTGTAGCCTAAGTTTATCTTAACAAATTACGTTTTATCGTATGAGAAGCACATGAGTCAGACATGAATAGATGTATACAGCTTAATTAATTTTTATCGTTTTTCATTTTTAAAAAATGGATTCTTGTTCATCAAGAATGAGAAGGAAATTTCAATCATTTACTTCCACTAGTTGAAACTCAGATATAGTGTGACAGAACCACACAATATACGCGAAACATAAATATTGCTTACGGAGAAAGTACTCTAACAATAAGCGATAGGATTACTAGGCGTTGCTTTGAAAAATTTCGATCCGGTGATAAAAGTTTCAAAACCAAGCCCATTATTGCCTATAAGCCGACAATTATTAAAGACACAATTTTAATGGATCAGGTTGAAACGCATTTACGTCTAATTGGTTAGAAAATCGCTGAAAGAGCCAATATTCGCTACTCGACTGTTCCGCGATGTCTAAAGGCTTTCGGAAAAGTAAGAAAAGTGGACAAATATGTCTCGCGCGAATTTACTGCAAGAAATCAGAATCGATTTCTGCTTAATGGACGCGCGTCGCAAAAGAAACGGTGCAAAAGTTAGCAAAATTGAAGCGCGAAGTTCTCCATTACCCTCATCATTCTCCTCATCAGTCGCGTCTGCTTAAAATTACCATTTTTTCAAGTACCTAGATAGCTTTTCGACTGGCAAACTGTTTCAAAAAGAAGACGTGAAAAATGCATTCGACTAATTTATTGCCTCTCCTCCTCCCAGTTTCTTTCGGAAACGTATTTATACGCTTGTATCGCGATGGAAGGAGTGTATTGAAGTTGATGCGCAGTATTTTGATGAAGAAAATATGTTTTAAATTAGTCAGTTCAGAAGCCAATTACCGTAAGTCACTTTTCACTGCAAATAACATATACCGCATAATTATATACTTCTTGCAACAATTTATAGCCAAAAAAGGAATTTAGTTATAATATTAAAATTATACTAACAGAAAATAGTACATATATTTACTACAGAAAAGCCTAAAAAATTTCTCACTTAATTATCTCTGTTAACATATTATGTGACACACTGATTGCCTTCTGAGCCCTTCATGTAAAAATTCGCAAACGGCCGTTTCACCTGCAATAACCTATACTTCGAAGTTGGATAAATGCATGCAAAGAATTTAAAAACTTGATAAAAAAATTTTATTTGAGATAAAAGTCCCCCTTAAAGGAACATCACCTAATATCGTTTTGGGACGTGTCACGCGCGGTCTATCCCCGGCTACACGCTTAGACGTACAAATCGGTCTCCTGTGTCTCGTTTCAAAGAACTTATCTCGGAGAGCTTTGGGTCTTGCGTAGAAAATGCCACCCGGGAAAGTTAAAACTGCATTCGCGTTAGCCTCGTAAACTTTTCTCTCTTAAGGGAAACTGTAGCGCGTAATTTAACTGCGGACATTCGCTGGCAGCAGCGCGCTCGTAATACCCCCGCATTTTAATTTCTTCGCGTAAATTAATAATCCGTTATTGAAAATCTAAAAAATCCGGTGAAGAGGACGGGATTGTATCTAAACGTGTATACCGCGGCTGCCACCCTCTCCAGCCTCTATAGAGATTCAATCTGTTATCCGCCTTGAGAGTGCACGTTCGTGCATCCTACTTCGATGCGATTGAACAGATTTTATCGACTCTGGCAAACTTGTGACCGACATTCCCCGCGAAGTGTTATATTCTAAGACTCGGTTGCTGTTTAACCCTGCCGTTCTGTTCTATTTGAACTCGAGCGATCTTTACGTAGTTACGAACGCGAAATTAATAAGGAAAGTTTTATCGTATTTTTTACTTTAACCTCTTAAGTTTATCATCTTACTTCCAATTGCTTTTTTGCGTTCTTGTATTTACGAGCGAACGAAAATTCTCCTCGTTTCAATTTAATTACCTCCAGATGACTTCGGTGTAATTTTATATTGGACCAGACTATTAGAGAACAGGAAAGCTAAGGACCGAACTGCGAAGATATATTTTACGGAACGGAAGGATCGATTCTAACGAAGTATATACATCTTTCAGGCTGGATTCACACGTTGGCCGACAGATTAAAGATTTCCGTGCAGAACGTAACGCACGCGGAAAGTTACATCACGGCGTTGTATTTCACTTGCAGCAGCTTAACGTCGGTAGGATTCGGCAACGTTTCGGCCAACACGTTCTCGGAGAAGTGCTTTTCTATTTTCACGATGCTTATTGGCGGTTAGTAATCGCATCATTAATCAATATAATACACGGTAATCCGCATGGATTATCAATTCATTGTTGCATAATCAACTATCGGTCTGCGAAAGCTTGTTTGATCGCTTAAGAGTTTGTGCTGTACGCACGTTAGACGTAGACGCGATGTTAATTAGTCCAAGGCACGACACAAAATGCGAAACAGTAATTATAACTTTTTTCACTCACAAAGTTAATCCGGTTAATTATAATTAGCTTTAAAATAGTTTCTCCTTTCTCTTTCACTTGACGCTGTTGACACAGTGATAAAACATCACATCCTCTTGAGAATAGACTTAGAAGGAACAAATATACAAGGAACTAGATTCGGTGAATACAGAACTGTTTTTAGCTGAAAACTACTTGAGTATCCTCTATCTTCACTACAGTAGCTCTTTGGAATCTTTTCTATTTCGAAGACGAAGTTCGTGTTCAAGAGAACTTCTTTGTGACAGAAAAAATAAAAGTAGTTTAAAAAATCTGCTTAATTATTTCGACATCGATACGAATAGTGTAGAAACCAAAAGAAAGAGCCTCGCTTTTTGTGTCACGCTTAGGGTTGCCACCCATATTATACAGTATTGTACTATATTTCTGTAAATTTTAGTGTACTATTGAAACAAAGTACAGTACAAAACATACTATAATTAATTAGGCAAACCTTTAATTATCAACCGAACTAAACCAATCTAATTGGAGCAGAACCATCCACAAATTTCAGTTAAAATTGTTAAGAACTTTTTATTACTTATTGATAAAGGTGTAATTTATCTTAATGACAAGTTGGACTATGATTAAAATAATGGTCTTCACTAAATTCAGTTCCTCAATTTGAACACAAAAAATTGAATTTAATCACTTTGTAAATATTCTGCAGTCTTTAAATCTAGTAGCTAAATTACAAATTAATATTAACAGCTAATTTTCTAAACTTACATTGATGAACCGAATTCTTGAAAAAATAAGAGAAAACAAAGATTTTGAATAAAGCTAAATTGAATTAATAAAAAATGAGTTATTAATTTAAATTATTAACATGAACATAGAATATCGAGTTTCTTATAAAACATACATAGGTAAAAGACAAAAATAAATCTGTACTTTTTATTTCTCTGAATTTGCTTGAAAATACTATATTTTTCAAGATTCCATAAAAAACTATAATTTCTCTGAAAAAAGGTGGCAACCTCAGTCACGTCTGGTACTTGCAGAAAAAACAAGTTGTAAATTGATAGCGGGCGACATTTCGACGCACTGTACGGTATCGTGTATGCTACAGCTCTGATGCATGCCGTGGTGTTCGGTAACGTGACGGCGATTATCCAAAGAATTTACTCTAGAAGATCGTTGTATCAAACGAAATTGCGGGATCTGAAGGACTTCTTCGGATTACATCAAATCCCCGATGAATTGAAACAGCGAATGCAAGACTACTTTCAGACCATATGGTCTCTGAATCACGGTATCGACATTGAGGAGGTAAGGTGTACACAGTGATACTGCGAGTAATTACGGTACGCGACGAAGCTGAGCTAATTTGTAACGTAATCGTCCATTGGGCGAGATTACTGGCGGCCAGCTAACGAGACCAGACGCATTAATCCTTTTAGACCCTCAAACAATTTCCCGAGGAACTCAGGGGCGATGTTTCGATGCACCTGCACCGTGAGATCTTAAATTTGCCGATATTCAAAGCTGCTTCTCAAGGTTGCCTGAAACTGCTCTCCCTGCGTATCGGAAACAATTTCTGCGCCCCCGGCGAGTTTCTCATTCACAAAGGCGACGCATTATCCTACATTTATTACTTGTGCAACGGCTCGATGGAAGTTGTACAGAATAATATGGTCGTCGCGATCCTAGGTACGATGACTCTTTTAATTCTCGATAACTTTTCGAAACGAGCGAGAACCGTGACTTGAAGCGTCGTTTAATTTCGCTTAAAGGGAAGGGTGATCTAGTGGGCTGTGACATAAACGTGCACCTGCAACATGGTAGTAACGGGGGTGGAACCGGCGGCGCAGGATCTACCGACGTCGTGGTGAAGTCGAGTTGCGACGTTAAAGCGTTGACCTACTGCGATCTGAAGTGCATAAATATGCAGGGGTTGGTCGAGGTGCTTCGACTGTACCCGGAATATCAGCAAGAATTCGCGGACGTTATACAACACGATCTCACGTACAATATACGGGAAGGATACGAAGCCGAGGTAATCTTCAGACTCCGTTTCAATATCCTTGCGCGGATGCGGAGGAGACGCGAGAACTGCCAAAGCAACTTTTTTATTCATAAACTTCCAGCAAGAGTCTGATATGAACGGGCCGTCTGTAACGCTCCCATCGATCAGCGAGGACGATGAAAACGTACCTGAAGAAGGGGAAACTTCGCCTTTATCTCCGCCAACCAAGTCACCCTTGCACACATCGAGCCCGCGGCACGCCAAGTTCAGGTAAAACTTACTTAAACCCCTTTTTGCCATCGCGAGTTGAAAATACGCTTCGTGATATCGCACCGCAGGGACGAGTATCGAGAAGGTAGAAGGGCGGGTAGGGGAGTCTTAGTGAGAGGCAGGGCGGCTCAAATAATAGCTCAAGAATCTATGGAAGAGCACATTCGAGGATCGGTGGAACGACTCGACACGCAGTTCTCTGCTCTGCATCAGGACGTTATTGCGCTCAGTTATCAGGTACTTTCAAAGTTTTTAATACTCATAGTAGAAGTGTTCTAATGCAGCGCTGCGATCCTTCCATAAAGGAGGATCTAACGCGAAGTCTAAGCGATAAACTCCTTTCTGGGGTCAACACAAGTACTAAGGATTAACTCTTGAAAGTTCAAGCCGTCGTGGATGAAGTAGAGTGAATTAAAGCGACTTTTAACATGAAACCCGTACACCTACAATTCACGTTCCTGATTTGTCAAACGCAGATCAGAAATGCCATTCAACCTCTACAAATGCTGGCGTGTTCGCCGCGGAGTAATCCAAATTTGCCGACCCCCGCGAGTCGCGGAAGCGGCGTTTTAGCAAGAAGCTCGTCTCATCCACCGGACGCTATTTGCTGGAATCCTCCGGCAAAAATGTGCGAGGCGTCCACACAAACGGATTGGCCCGCGGACTTGTTCGAGTCCTGGGTTCGAGCAAATCCTCATCAAGTTCTGAGGCTTCTCGAACTCGATCCGGCCGTTCTTCTGAGGCAACCTCCCTCTCCAACACCCTCTCCGTCTTCGCCCCCACCGCCGCCGTACGAACCCCTATCGCCTGTCATGGGTACACCGCCGCAATCGCCTTCCCCATCGCAAGGTAACGACTTAAAATATTAGGTCTGCTGGGAAGTTCTGTCGTGCTTCCTACCCACGCGCTCCACGGAATTTCAAATGACTTAGTCGTCGGATGAGATTAAATTGTTTAAAATCGTTTAAGAAGACTGATGAAAATGAAATTAATTGGGGTAGAACATTATGAATCACCCATCATGTTTACTTAACTTCGCCCTCTTCGATTACTATCCATTTCGATTTTGTAAAGGGGAGCTTAGAAGGGAACCGCAAGAGGTGTTACGCACAGATTTGGATGAAACTTTGTAGGAAGTATAGATACTTAATAGTTTAGGATATGTTTAAAAACAAAGATTATATTCGCTGGTATAAATGCTTGAAATTTGAACGTCGCACTTATACACTGCATAGTATCGTGATGTGGTAAAGAAACTTCTTACTAATCACGAGACTCGAATTGTATCCTACCATCTCATATTACAGTCTTTTTTTTCAATAATTCACAGACATCTTTGAAAAAATATGAAATTTTAAATATAAAGTAATAAAAATAAGACAGATTTCATGATGAAAGTATTTAATTATTATTCTACGATTCTTTATTATAAATATTACCTTCATATTCATATGGATGATATTTATCGCAAAAACATTTGAAACAAAAGCATTTCATACATCACAAACATCTAATAAACGATACAATTTTACAATCGCACCGTGCATTGGTAACATCATGGAATACAACTACGTTGTAAAATATTTCGCGATTTCAAATTAAATTGGGGGCATACCATGCGTATTGTAGCATTGATTTGTCAAATACAGATGTTAAATTACATAGTTTAATTCATAATTACCTCTTTGCTCCGATTTATGAAAAAATGCAGTTACTTTACTAGAAAACCACGATACTATACAGCGTATAGTGAGACGTTCAAATTTCAAGCATTTATATCAGCGAATATAATCTTTGTTTTTAAAGATATCCTATTTTCGGCCAAAGATGGATTAAATATTTTTACTTTTCTAAAATCGTCCTCCGAAGCTTCATCGAAGTCGGTGCGCAACACCTCTTGCGATTCCCTTATTAGTCTCAAAAAATTTTAATAACAAGATTATGTAAAGATCAATGGATAATAATAAATGATACATAATAAATGTAGAAAATGAAAGAACTTCCTGTTAGACATACGTAATAAAAATATTCTTGTTTCAATTCCAGGAAACGATAATTTCGTTTTTGTAAGTACCCACGAAGAACGACACATTCCTCGTTTATATAGACCTCCAAACTCCAACTGGAATCCTGAGAATAAAATATCGCATCGATTCAGCGCCGGCGACGCGGACAACGCGTCTTTGTACCAAACATTGAGTACCTTGCGCCGTTTACCGGAGTCGCGATCATTGAAATTCGACTCTTTCGAGAACTAAACATTTTCAGAAAAAAAAAAAAAAAAAAACATATCAGGGTTGCGAACTGTGGGTCACGAGTCGTGACTCACGACCGGAAGCGTAAGCGAGAAGATACGTAGGGGTGTGTGACGGGAAGAACCAGAAAATATTTTCAGTATTCGGATTCGTTCATGTTTTGTCAGCTGATATATTATGAAGTTTATAAAGTCACCGTGGATTTTTTACGCACTTCTAATCGATAGAAGTCATCCCCATCGTAACGATCCTATTACAACAGTCGACAAAATTGTTTCAAAATTAATTGTACGGTATTTCAGAAAATTAGAATAGCTTTCTTGCGAATCCTAATACCGAGCCGCCTATACAAATCTGAATTTAAAAAAAGACGTGACGGTGTTGGTGCCGTCTTTTTCACAAATTGGAAAACGGTGTTTGTCCACAAATATTTTTCATTGACTCTTCTAACGTGAATACTTAACATTCGAATATCGATGTAAATACGTATTGGGAATCTATTTTTCGTCTAGAAAGAGTTTCGCTCGTATCATTCCATACACGTACGTGTTGCTGTGATTGATTAAATCTAGTTAGCAAGATTATTTCGTTTAAGGCGTCACGACATATTTCCAAAATCTGTATTTAAATGGTGGAAGAAACTGGCGTTCCATCGCGATTTTGCCGCAGAAGGAACCGGCGAAAGACATGCGGAAACTCTCGTATTATTTTTGGAATGTGGAAAACGTTTAACGTTTGGATAATGGTAACATCGCAAAGTCTTTTCTTGAATAGGAAGACTTTAAAGACACACGGAAGGAAGGAAGCATTAAAACATTAGCGTAGCAATAATGTGCACAACAAACTTTCGATGTATTCGCCGACGTCCAAAATTAGATGATAGTCATTGTAAAGTAGCGAAATCATTTACTTATCGCATTCAGAACGATGTTAATTTCAAGGTAGGTAACACGATACATTATAAGTAGTAGATAAATCAACTGATCGATTCGAAAATCAATGTACCATACGGAACTATATCGCGCGAATGTATATCCGATTGTAAGTAATTCTTGAACCGATTCAATGTAAATAGTATATATCGCTATCGAAAATATGTGATAAGGCACGGCTTTGGCCATGCACAATTGTATTCGTTCATCTTTCATCGTCATTTGTGAAAGTTTTACGGTAAGAGGGGTTGCTCGTGACATTTATAGTCTGAACAAAGTAAACTGGCTGTTCAAGGTCATCGACTAACTATCCCCACCACGTCGCTTCTTCTAATAAACTAACATGGCGTAAAATAGAGATGGCCTTTGGTGGCCAGTAACTGTTGTTTCTACTTTTAGACCTCATACCTTAATAAATATATAAAAAAAGAAATAAATTAATCCTCAGCATACATTTTTAACACTACAATATCACAAATATTATTAGAATTATTTTAATTTTTAATTCGTTTTGATTCACGCCTAAAAATATTATTAAAAAAATTATTGTGGTAATAAATGAAAAATTGACTAGACGCAAAATATAAATTCTATATAATAAGCAATAACCGCAACATATATTGCAAAAAAAATAGGCATCCAACTTTTAATTTTAATTAACTGCTTTTTTTAGGACGCTCAAAATCGTATAAAATTTTTTGTCTGCTGGGGCTTAAATTATTTTTAGGAAGACAAAAGATTTTGCAATAGAAGTTCGTTAAATGATCATTGCATCGAATAAATATCATTATTATTAAACAGAGACCAATAATCACTAAAAAAAGAAAGAAAAAAAAACAAAAATATCCCGTGTATCGTAAGAATCAGTTTAGAGGAAACAAAACGTATAATAGTTGTTACAACGTCGCGATTTCACAAATGTCAATGAAAGCAGCTGTTTTATAAATATTTCATATACATATTTTGTTATACTGTTTCTATGCTCCTCACTTTATAATTCAAGCTAAAATGTACTGTAATGTTGTCTAGCCCTATTTCACGTATTCTACTACTTTTTACACTCTTCGAACGTCTATGAAAAAGAAACCGTTCGTTGTCTTAACGTGTACGAAAAATGTCGGTGAGCACAAAATATAATTATCCATTGAATGTGCGCGCTCGAGTGCGCCCGAGGTTGATGAATTTTAAAAACCAATTGTTCAAAGCGTGTACAATTATATCATTCGGTATATCAATTCAAAATTTTATCTAGAGTTAATTAAAAACGAAAAAAATAAATAAATAAAGAGACAAATTGTTATTCATGTTAGATATGGTAAAGTGTAAATCGTCGATGTATGTACATACATAAGTATACATGTACGTATCTGACAATTTCCCTGTACGAATCTAGTCGATAAGTTTAACGTCGGAACGACGCGAAGAGATATATCAGATTGTCGAAAACACTTAGCTAAACTTAATTAAATTTTTTATCGTAAGTTTTTTAACCGAACTAGGTAGAGAACTTCGAATCAACGGCCTTAAAATAAAGATTTATTTTTTTCACTGCTCTTAAATAACCGAAGAATAACAATCGAGAAAGTGTGATTTCTACGCGACTTACGCCCATGGTTTTCGTTACAGGTTCGTATCAAGTTACAAAACACTACGAAACCGCGTGTCGGATAAACAAGACGAGAAGTCAACTGTTCCATCGAATCAGTTCGAACATTTACCATCGCAATATTTACTGCACTCAATTCTAAAGAAAAATACATTCTTTCGAGGGCGTCGAATGTCAAGTTATTTTATATCGTTTGAAAATGATATTGTACAAACGCGAAGAGAGAAACGTATGATTCTAAAGAAACAGAATTATATTTATAATTACACTGTCCGAGAGTAATGAGATCTTGAAAGTACTATCGTTACCGAGCATATGCAGCTTGAACAGGCAGCAAAAATAACCTTTTCAAACAACGCTTCCACGGCTAAAATTTTCGTTTTTATCTTGCGCTTATTGTACAAACTTTTTATCGATATCATTTCAAGAGAATAACCATTGTACTAACGCGCATATTATACTTTCTAGTGATACAGAATAACAAAGTAGCGAACACGAACGATATCAAAAGCCAGTCTACTCTTGTGAAATCTTTCAAACGTTTGTAAATATTCTTAAATGCTTATTGTACAGTGTGCATCATATAATTGGCATCCTTTGTTCATTCGTCTCATTATAAAACCAAAGGAGAAATAACAAATAAAAATAATCACCGAAATAATCTGGTTTTTATTTTGTCTTCATCTTACGTAATTTTATTTTTAAACATAAGTTCGAGTTCCGTTTTCAAATATTCACACTAGTATATTTCCTCAAATAATTTTAAGAGTACGAACATGTCGAAGACGATGCATAAAGTTTTTAGTTTCGTAAAAATCAGTCTTTGATATCGCCATGTTGATCGTCTCCGAGACGACACGACGGTTAACAAATTACCGATACAATTCGGACGCGAGTTCTCAATATGTCATCAGGAATAGATAGATCGAAAAACCCAAGAAAATCAGACTTTGATATGACGGAATTATGTCACAAAAACAGATGTCAACGTTCGAACTATGCTTACACTGCACGAATTATTAAATAAGCATTTTAAATGAAAGATTTACCTGTTGATCTAACGAAGTTGCACAGCGTCGTTCTCTAATATGCGGTTATTGTCACATTATGTTGCGTTTTCTATATGACACGTTTGTATTTTCATTAGAAACTTATTTCTTGATCTTACAATGATTATTAGACAACTGTATTTGACTTATATTTTGTTGGAAAGAATAGTTTCCGCATAATTTTCTTACTTACAAGCACTTCACATCCTTCTTCGCTGTACCACTCACCGGTGACTAATGAAGACAATGCTTTGGAGACTACGCTAGTTAAAAACGCCATGATACGAGGGTGGCAAATTTCGTAAACTGTACACAATAATTATAGATACTACTTACCGATATATTCTCGTATATATTTATACATATCTTTACCACATTGCTTTTTACTTTTCTTTTCAATCCTTATTTTTTAACTTTGCGTTTGTATCGCTTGTACCAAGTATACGCAATTGATACATTTGTTTACTAAACAATACACATACCGATAAGTATAAAAATTACATATTCTCGGAAGTAACTGCAATGTTATAAAAACTGAAATTATTGAAACAATTAATGTAATATTTTCGCTGAATTTATTTGCTTAGAATTTTTCGTACAGTATTTTCTTAATTGTAAATAAACATACTTATTTAAATGTGTATGCAGTAGTCACGTGATTGCTTGTCAATTTTAGTTTCTCGAATATTTCTTCTCGGGTCGCGTTTCGCTTGTCTTTTCGAACAAATTTGTCTACAAATTTTGCAAGTTACTGCTTTTGAGTGTTGTAAAACATAAAAAGAGTGCACAACGAGTAAAAGCAAGTGTTTGTGGTAAGTTTCTTTCTGTATTAACTTTAATATTGCAATAAATATATAACAATGATTTTTGGGCAAATGTTACGCTGGCGTCTTTTCAATGGCAGACCTGTTGCGTTATTAGTAGCAATACTTTTGCATCAACTTTTTCAACTTTCGATATTTTTCGTCTTTCGACTTTTTCATTCGAAATTTGATAAATATCTCATATTTTATTCGTATACCAATAATGATCTATTTAATAATTCCTGTTTTAGCAATAGTATGGTGAAACTAAGCAGGGGTTCTCAATCACTCACATTGATGAGAATTTACCGGGCGTGAAGAAGGTATTCAACAAACGGTAAGTCATTGTTTCTAGTTTCTAATCATGTTTAAGACGAACAAAATAATTATGCGAAAATTATTTTTCTAAATACTGAGACATCGATAAAGTTATTCATATTAATCAGTTCTTTCGTATTATGAACTACTTACTAAACAAATGACTATCTTCCCGAGCTTGGAAAAATCGTGGATTTAAATTTGCATACGCCTTGCATGTATAATATGCACTATCAGACTTCGAATCTCGGGAACGACCTGAATTTTATTTTTAATTTAAATTGTAATATCTACATTATTTAACATTATTTAACATAAAAGAATTCTATTTTATCGGCGTAATACGTTCACCGTTGATAGTTCATTCCCCCTTTATCTGCCGCGACTTTGCAAGTAGTCGTATGCTACAAGATGTCGCTCAGCGCCAAATATTTCGTAGCACAAGTGTTCGAGGGCGAAGGATGGAATTCAACGAGAACGTGATAATCTTTCATTTAGATTATTTTACGCCTCGTGTTCGGTGTACGTCGTGCTCGAGCTAGTTTTCTTTTCATTTACAAGTTCTATAAATATCATATATATTTTTTGAAAAATTATTCACTTCTAACTCAACGAAAACTCATTGTAAAAAAATTTTATTGTTTGACAGTCGAAGTGTCATATAAAAACAGTTAAAATGAGCAACCAAAAGTCAGTGCCAAATAGTGTGAAATTCCTCATTGGAGGAACTGCAGGGTTTGTTTCCTCATTTTCTTATTATTAGTTTAGGGGGAACATTTATTGATCAAATAATTTTTGAATAAATAATTTATTGTAAGAAAACGTACTCACTAAACACTAGTGTTAAAAAAAAAAAAAAATACATTATTCTTAATTAATAGCTTCAACTGTTTAGATTCAATAAAAAACAAATTAGTTCAATGTATAAAACTATATTACGTTATGAAAATAGTTTTTGAGATAATATCAGAGTTATGTAAAAGTTAGATTCTCTATATTTTTGGTGTTAAAAATAACTTTGTGTACTTTACACTTTATTCATAGATTCCTGTTTAATTGGAGCATCTTGTGTTGTATATATTTATTATTTACAACTTAAATATACTTTAAAACAGGATAGCGAATTGTCTACTCAATGCATAATTTCATTCTAGAATGGCTGCAACATGTTTTGTTCAACCATTAGACTTAATAAAAAATCGAATGCAGTTAAGCGGCACTAAGACTTCAACACTAAGTATAATCTCTTCAATATTAAAGAACGAGGGGGTCTTGGCCTTTTATTCAGGTCTATCTGCTGGTTTGTTACGTCAAAGTACGTACACAACGACTAGACTTGGTATATACGAGTGGCTCTTTGAACTGGCTTCGTGAGTATATATTCGTCATTAGCATTTAATGCATAACATGTGAGGAAATATTGCATCGCTCATTATTCGGTTACATATTACTGTTCAGAAAGGATGGTCAACCCAGCTTTTTTGTAAAAGCAGCAGTAGGTAGTACTGCTGGTTGTGTAGGAGCATTTGTAGGCACTCCTGCTGAGGTAGCTTTGATTAGAATGACTGCTGATGGCAGATTACCTGTTGGTACGTCTGCAATTTGTTAATAATGCAAAAAAAAAAAATTGTACATCACTGAACAATGTTATACTTTTAGCTGAAAGACGCAATTATAAGAATGTATTCAATGCACTGATTCGCATAGTCAAAGAAGAAGGTATTTTAGCATTGTGGAGAGGTACTATTCCAACTATGGGAAGAGCTATGGTTGTAAATGCAGCTCAATTAGCATCGTATTCTCAAACCAAAGAGGTTTTACTTAGCACTGGTTCGTACATGTTTCAACAAATAATACCAACTGAATAGAAGTACAGCTGCTACAGTATTTTATCTTATCTGTTTGCATAGGCTATTTTGAAAACAATATCACGTTATACTTTGTAAGCTCTATGATTTCTGGCTTAGTAACAACAACTGCTTCTATGCCAGTTGATATTGCTAAAACAAGGTAACTATTACTCATTGTATCTGATCGATACATATTTATCAACCATGACTGTGAAAATACTTTCACCCTATTGCGTCTATTTCTTACAGAATACAAAACATGAAAATTGTTGATGGTAAGCCCGAGTTTAAAGGTGCAATAGATGTCATAATTCGGGTATGTCGAAATGAAGGAATATTCTCATTGTGGAAAGGCTTCTTTCCTTATTATGCTCGTTTAGGTCCACACACTGTTTTAACATTTGTATTCTTAGAGCAAATGAATTCAATGTATAAATCACATTTTGGTTAATAAGTAAATGAAATTTAAATTTAATTAATATGTATACAGTGAATTAGCCAATCTAAACTATTTCTGTTATTCGTTCCTTGATATCGCTTTCTTTGTTAATGTTTCGCGATATGCAAAACTTTTCCAAGCCATATATTTGTAGATCAGCATTTTCTCTTTGAACGTAGATTGTACATAGTACCTTTTGTTTATTAATATATGTTTTATATATGTACGCACAGATTCACTGTTAAGCTAACAATATGCTTGTTGTCATTATCTTAATTATAAGATAATGTTATTTCAAATCATTCATATATTCAATATAAAATTTATAGTATAAATCTAAATAAATTCCTTTGTTTAACGATTAAAAGTGATACATTTGTCTGAGATAACAAATAGTTTGATACAATGTTTCTGTTATGATTAATGCATATTTTATTTTTGTAACATATGCATAAATATAAGTATGTATAGTGATGCTCCTATCTAATTGAAATATCTCCAGACATTGTTTTATAGAATTTGTACCATAAAACTATAATGAAATGTATAAACTTTAATAACAAAGTTACTGTCTCTATAATATATAATGTATTATATATATATAGTACTTGACTTGTTTAAATAATTGTTGAATAAATACAAAATGTTATTTTTGTACGTTTATGTGATTTCATTAACAAATATTGTATTCGACCAAATAATGAACTATCATAAACGTTAATGACAAAAAACCGCTTAACTTAATTATGTAAATTACCCCTCGCAATGTGCCGCAATGTGTCGATGTCTCGTTGATAAAATCCGTCGAAAATGTGATTGCACTTGACCGTAGTACACCATAAATATTTAAACATAAAATAAAAGTTTTCTTTCACGCACAGACTTATAATATTAAGACGCTAAATAAACGACCAAATAGGAATCGATGATTCCAAGCATGGAGAAATCATTTGACGCTTCCCGGCACTCCATGGAAACAAAAGAAATGCGATCGTGCTGTTTAACATGTTTTGACATGAAACAAAAACAGCTGAGCGTGATCACGATGCTTGTGCTTGTGGCTATGGCACATTTTGACCGGATCCTTGTAAAAAAAACCCATGAAACATTCTGTGCATTCTGCGTGTGGTTTATAAACGTAAAGTGGAATGACCTTCCGTCATATGGCCTATATCAGTCGCAATAGTTTGTGCTTGGCATTGAGAGCCGTTTAACGCAAACAATTTCTGCATAATGTATCAGTATCATGTCAAAACTTGTTTAACTGTTTTATTCGCGCGTTCAACTCGTACTTGAAAGTATGCAGGTAGAAACCAAAGAAGATCTAATCCTCTAGAAACATTCTGTGAACCATTTCTCGCATGCAGGTTATGCGAAATTTCTTTGTTTTTAGGCGCTATAATTAAACTTATGAAACTTAATCAATGAAAATATGATAGATTGCCCTAATAGCAATCTGTGTGCAGATGTCGTGCAGATTTGTTCAGATTCGAGCAGACCCTGCAGGCAACCCATATAGCATCTGTGTCCGCTATTCGCAATGAGTTTGCGTACAAACACTGACTCAGTGCCTGACGAGATCTGCAGTACAAAACTTTGAACAGATCTGCACACTTTTTTGCTCGTTACTGATGGGAAAAATGGCGGACTTCCTGCTAACATAACCTGACGGTTACTGGCGGGAAAATTGGAGCAGATCCTGCTAACATAATCTGAGGGTTTCTGACGGGAAAGTAGTAGCAGATCTTGCAGATATAATGGTTTGTTTTTTATTCCTGCACTGGCTGTACTAATACAGAATGAACCAATCGCTATCTTCTTTAATTTCACAAAATAAAAGGAGATAGCAAGTGGTTCACTCTGCACCAGTTCAGGTTCAGCCAGTGCAGGAATAAAAAACAAACCTATAATCTGAGGAAAGATTAGCAGCAGAAATTAAGGATATGCAGTTTTAATTGATATATCAAAATTTAAAATCTTAAATAATTTTATTATTTTCCAGAACTATTTCTTACATTAAAAATACATATATACATATGATACAAATTGGTTTGACTTGCACCTTCAATTTTTACAAAAAATTAGAGTATGCGATTGTGTAAATAGAGTATTACAATAGCATATTACATTATTTAATAATTAAAGTTCTTAAATAAAAATGTTCGTGCCATATAGAACTAATACCACTATGGCTAGACACACAAACAATATAGCCAAATTTCTAAAATACTTATCCCATACCTAACTAATATATTCAACTTCATTTAGATAAATATGGTAATTGGTAAACAAACTCCAAAGGACCCAGCACAGTTTGTATGGGATTTTGGATACTGGTGAATTTGGCTAATTTTCACCTATATTGTAGATTATGATGTCCTCTACAAGAAATATATAGGAACTTCGACTCATCAGACCCGCATATCTTCCAACTGTTAACTTACCAATGATATACAGTACTTTGGATATGCAGTCATTTGGATGAACCCATTATCAGCAATCCTAAATTCCTATACATTTCTTGTAGAGGACATTATAATCTGCAATACAGGTAAAATCCTATATAAACTGTGCAGGGTCCTTTGCTGAAAAAAGTGCTTTTAAATTCTTTATCCAAAAAATTCAGTGCATTTCATTTGTAAGGTACAAGATATCACATATCAGGAATGATATTTAACAAAAAACTCATGTGGAAATACCATATTAAAAGCACGATAAACTAATAGATGAATGTAAACAACGTTTAAACCTAATTAAACTATAAAGTCAGTGAAAAAATCAAACCTCGGAATAAGATTGAATACAATAACATAACTCTGCACTCAGAGTGTCAATTGGAACTTGGAACTTTTGTAACTTACCAGTCCAATATAAATACCTTATTAGCAATAACAAATGAATCACCAATATGTGAAAGATTAAAATTTCTAGTAATAATGTTGTCTTTTTATATATAATTATTATTTAAAGATATAATATTGTTTATAAAGATTTTAGTCGTCACCAGTCGTAGCAATGTGACAGATTTACCTAATTTTTAACGTCACTCTACTTTCAGGTTATATCTGCAAGATCTCTTTCTGCATACCCCTGCATACGCATAGTTAACCTTCGGCTATGTTAACATGGTTTGCTCAATGCTAGTCGGCAGTCTGCCTACAGTACTGCACATGCAGGTTCTGCATGAATCTGCACGTTATTCTGCCGTAGATGTTTGTCAGTATTCTGCAGGTAGATTCGTGCAGGCCCGTGGGCAAAATCCTGCACGAAACTGCCCGCCAGGCGGCATCACATGCTAACGCAGGTTATAGCAGGGTCCGCACATTCTGGTTTGGCTATTAGGGTGTACGTAACTATGTTTTAATATTATGCTTATTAAATTGTATAGTGTTTGTATTTCATTCAGCATTTTTTAAAATGTCTAAAAAGAAAAAAAGTGAAGGTTGGGGGGAAAATGGATTTGAAGATTGGGTATGTAAGAAATAATTGATTTTTTAAACAGAAAATTGTTTTCAGCAGATGTAGATGTAATAATGGTTTTAGGGTGGGTATATGGCTGCTAAGCAAGCTAAATTAGAGGAACAATTTCGTACTGATGCATGTGAAGAATTTAAAGATGCTGCAAACATATTTCAAGGGATTGCAATTTTTGTGAATGGGTATACAGATCCAACAGCAGATGAGTTACGCCGATTAATGATGGCGTATGGGGGTACATATCATCATTATCTGAGACCTCAAGCCACAACTCATGTTATAGCATCTAATCTACCATATTCCAAGATAATAATGTATAGGAAAAGTCAAAATCCTATTCCTGTGTGTAAGCCTCAATGGATCTTGGATAGTATAAAAGCTGGTAGGGTCTTAAACTTTCAAAATTATCTACTTTATTCTCATCACACGGATACGCAGCCTCAATTGATTTACAAGATGAAAAATAAAAACACGGCAAATGTTGATATGGATACAAATGAAACAAGAAAGGAGCCAAAAATTAGTGTTTCAAAAAATGATAATGATAATAGAGGTGAAGTGGTACCCAATACAGTTGAAAATCAAGAAACTTCAAATTCAGCAGCACCTCTTAGTTCAAGAGATGCTCGTTCATCAAAAAATTCAGAATTCATATCAGAATTTTATAGTCACTCCAGATTACATCATATTGCAACAATGGGAGCCACTTTTAAAGAGTACGTCAATGGATTGAGAGATAAAAATAATGGAAAGTTCCCTGGGCTAGCAAAATTAAAAGATTTGAAAGATAAAAAAATATCTACAGCTATGACTGACTCTCAGTCTAGCTTCAACAATGAAATGTTTGATACGGAAGAAAATAGACCAGAAACTAGTCAAGGATCAATTATAATGCACATAGATATGGATTGTTTTTTTGTCTCAGTAGGTATTAGGGATAAGCCAGAATTAAAAGGTTTACCCGTCGCGGTAACTCATGCAAAGGGTAATAAGAAACCTGTAAATAATAAAAAAGAAGGTTCAAATGAGAATGCAAACGTTGATGAATTGGGTTCACTCTCAGAGGTAGCATCTTGTTCTTACGAAGCTAGAAAAGATGGGGTTAACAATGGTATGTTTCTGGGGGAAGCATTAAAAGTTTGCCCTAATTTGAAGACAATACCGTATGATTTTGAGGGCTACCAAGAAGTTTCCTACACATTGTATGATACCGTTGCATCATACACATTGGACATTGAAGCAGTCAGCTGCGATGAAATGTATGCAAACTGTACAAAATTATTAGAGGAATCTGGTTTAACACCAATGGAATTTGCAACTGTGATCAGACAAGAAATAAGAGAAAAAACAGGTTGTCCTGTGTCAACAGGATTCGGGAACAACAAACTATTAGCAAGGCTGGCAACTAAAAAAGCTAAGCCAGATGGTCAATTTCACATACGACTAGAAAATATTGAAGCAATTATTGGCACTTTCAGTGTCCAAGATTTACCAGGTATAAATTACCTATATTTTTGTTTTTGTAATGGAGTAGCTGATTTATTATAAGGTCATTATTTTGCTTATTCATATTAGGTGTTGGATGGACAACAACAAACAAGTTAAATGTTATTAATGTGCGTACATGCACGGAATTGCAAGCAGTTTCGTTATCAACACTACAAAAAGAGTTTGGTAAAAAAACAGGGGAATTACTGTATAACATGTGTCGTGGTATAGATTACTCAAAACTTAATTTAGAACACATTAGAAAATCGGTTTCTGCCGAAGTTAATTATGGCATAAGATTCGAGAGCAACGAAGACGCGTTAGATTTTTTGAAAAAATTATCCGCGGAAGTATGTAGTCGATTGAAAGCAGCTAACGCAAGGGGTCGATGCATAACGTTAAAACTTTTAGTTAGGGCTAAAGAAGCGCCGAAAGAAACGGCAAAATTCATGGGTCACGGGTTGTGCGATTACATGACGAGGTCGAAGAATCTTATCGCTCCTATTGATGATGTTGAAATAGTAACAAAGTAAGTTATCTGTTCTTTTTTTATCTTCATAGGGAAAATAATCTATTCGTATGTACTTCAGAGAAGTCATTGCTCTTTGGAATCAAATGCAAAAAGTACCTGAGGATGCAAGGGGCATCGGCATACAAATAACACGATTAGAAATAATGAAAAGTAAATCGCGTGTTATGACCCTAACGAGTTTTGTCAATAAAAAGAAGGGCAGTGGTATGGTCCCCCAATCTTCCGAAACAAATAAGGCCAATGAAATTGAAACTTTAACGAATTTAAATTCGAAACAATTAATTTCTATTGAGCAGCAGAACGCGGATGTACCAGATAATATTAACGAATCGATTCTTTCTGAACTGCCAGAAGAAATTCGACATGAAATTCTAAGCGCTCAAGAAAAGAGAAATCCGGTAGCTGCAGCAATTAATAAGGAAGAAAGTAACACTGATGTTCCAAAGATTAATAAAAAGAAATCTGAGAAGCAGATACAAACGCATCCTGAGAACTTTTTTAAGCAAACCAAACCTGGTATTCCGAAATCGACAAAAATTGAAATGCCGCCCATACAAGAGATCGATATGTCTGTTTTGATCGAACTACCTGAAGAGATTCGAAATGAAATTCTTAACGAGTACAGCGTTAAAAGAAATCAGAGTAAAATGAATGTTGACACAAGCAACACTGCTAATTCTTCGTCTTCAACAAACGAAGCAGCCACCGCAGAAAAGAATCGGACCGAGGAGAATATATCTTTTTCTCAAGTGGATCCAGAATTTTTAGCTGCGCTGTCGGAGGATTTGAGACGCGATGTTCAAATGTACTGTAAGGTAAAAAAGGCGGAAAATTGTTCGAAATTAATAACCGATGATGTGATTCGTAATAATGGTGCATCAACAAGCGGTGAGAATGTTCCGAAAGAAAGTAAAAAAGTAGAACGCAATACGAAGACGAAAGGTGGCAATAAAAATTCGAAAACATCTTCGAAAAATAATAAAAAGAAAGGTATACAAACAGCGTTTAAAGCTGTAGAGAATAAAAAGGAGTCCAATGGGATATCGCATAAAAAAAATATTAACTTTGTTACTAAGTCTCTAATGTCTAGTACGGAAAAAATGGGAAATGCCGACGATAAACTTACTGCGGACGAAGCTGAAGC
Source organism: Perdita meconis (assembly GCA_030770465.2). Classification (NCBI taxonomy): domain Eukaryota; kingdom Metazoa; phylum Arthropoda; class Insecta; order Hymenoptera; family Andrenidae; genus Perdita; species Perdita meconis. Next base: position 8,687,129 of record JASKOS020000004.1, read on the forward strand.
CATTCTTTCTCATAACCGTACCATTACGGAAGACAATGAGAGTGCGATTCCACATCAATATATTTTAATCAATCTTGTGAATCGGTTACTTAATCTATCTCTAGAACAGGTAGCGTTTATAGTTACTCATTTATCGCTATAGATTACTGCATATTTTCGCTTCATGAAACGTCTTCGTCGGAAGGCATACAAAATGTTATCGTGACAGTATTGAATTTCGATCAAGTTACTTTTGTAAGGAATCAGAGGGGGGCGGTTGCAAAGGAATGCGTGCTCGATCATACATCACCTTTTACAAATGTCATTCTGCTAGGATCGATACAAATATAAAATACACGGTTGCAGGTGAAGATGCAGATACAAACATGGATAACTAATTCTAAAATCGTAAACGAAGTAGATTTTTTATCACTTGCAACATTTCTTAGCATGCTTCCGGAGAAGAAGCGCATCGAAGACTTACACGTTTTATTGAAAACCATGCATAGGTAATCTGTCTTATGCAAGATTTGTATGTATAGATATATAAACACCCATATAGCGGGTGGATATTATAATTAATATAAATACATAGGGTTTCAAGGGATAGATGTTGTTTTACACGGTTACGATTGATAAATAAAAAATGATATTAAAGATATAATACATTAACTTATTTATGTTCATATTTTTAGATGTATGACAAAAACTGGAAATTGCATTTGGCATAGGACATACAGGAAAACAGTAAAATACGTTCAACATTATATGCAGATCGAGTACAACAGCAATCTAATGGTACCACCAATCAAATGCAACCTTTTGCAGTGTAACAATGATTTAGTGTAAATCCTTATTTTTTCGGAATTTAATAAATTAATATTTTTTTACAATGAGGTCAATAAGAAACCTATTTACAAGCAAACGTGATACTTACCTTCCGTTTCATTGAACACAGTATTCGTTTTCTTTTTCATTTTTAGATAACATATTAATTTACAATCGAGAACATATGTTTCCTTAAATGAATTTTGCTCAATGATTCCATATAAATCGGTAAGAAGTCACAAAATCTCGAGTTCGTACGTACTTTTGTAATATATATCTATATATATTTTTAAATATACTTTTTACTTTGTAGTCGTTACGCGCAAGGATGGTGAAAAAATAGAAAGGGGTGAGTTAGGGATGAGCGTTTACTACTCCCATTCGGTAGTTCCCGGTGGTTTAGATGTTAAATCGTATAAAACACGCGAGATACCGGGTATCGAAGATATTTCTGACACCATCTTTTGGACCACCTGTGATAAAAAAATCAATTTTATATTAATCTATACTGAAAGTTTCACGCGACGATTCGTGTATCGCGATACGCGTTTGACTATCAAATATTTCGTGTGAATACTCGCATTTGTTTCAATGTTTCGTCGGTCGCCTGAACGCAAAAATGTTGCTAACAGCCGACCGATTGCCAATACCAAAATCAATGAATCATGAATCTGAATTTTACGAGAATCACCGTCTAAACGCTTTTTCAAGCTATAGGCGTGTCATCGGTATCCATCATATACGTATTACGATACACGAATCGTTGTGTGAAAGGTTTAACAAGAAAACATTTCGAAAAGAGCGTCGCGACATCAATTAGATTTTGATACTGTTAGAAACCTTAAACACTATCAAAATGATCTGTAAAATATAAATACTATCATACTTTTAAGAAATCTCTAAATCTGGAATTTGAAATCTTTAGACATTATTGAAAAATTTAAATACAATGCAATCTGAGTGAATTTGAAAAACATAGAAAATATGAAAAAAGAAATTGAAAAACCAACTATACTTTAAATCCTCAACCTTAAATTTTTAACTGTTCAACTTGGAAATTTGCGTATTTCCAACTTAAAACTTTCAAATGTTCAAAGTTAACTCTGAAAAATCATGAAATCTCCAAATTTACAAGCTTCAAACCTTCAAATTTCTTCTTTAAATCCTTAAACTTCTAATTTTAACTTTGAAAATCTCTAAAACTGTATCTTAATGTCTTCAAAATTTAGAACATGAAATTTTAAGATCGTCGATTTCAACTTTGAAAATATCTATATTTGCACCTTTAAATCTTTGAATCTCCTACTTTTATCCTAAGAGGATTTCATATTAGATATTATGATGAAAGAAATGATCGTTACATAGTATATCACAGATATTCTGATCTTGTCGGACAGCTAAAATCTGTTTAACCTATTTTCTTGTATTGCACAAGCCATTAGCAGCTAATATTTTACAGATTATTTTGAAAGTGTTTAGGGTTTCTAGCAGTATCAATATCTACTTGATATCGCGACCTTCTACTCGGAATGTTTCCTTGTTAGTCTTGAAATCAAATTGTCGATTCGAAATTGATCGAACTTACATGCAGCGGTATTTGTTTGCCCGGAATGGCTGGTGAGCCAGTCATAAAATCGTTAGTACAGAACGGCCTAAGAACAACTGAACGTTGACATGAAGGCATCCGCGAAGCCCATCCGCGGTCAAAATGTATGGGAATTAAAATTACTGGCATTTGACTGATCGCCTCCATGCGTCCACTAGAACGTAACACTTGGTGGGCTACGTAGTCCGCTTGTCGGGCCGTGGCTATCACATTCGACGTAAGATGGGTCGGTGTGATATCTGTTACACAATTCTCCAAGTTTTCGCCGAAAATAAAACAAACACGGTTGACATTGTGACATATACGTGGAATCAATTTAGCAAGGAACACGAGATCTCCCCAATCCGTTCCGTCTTGCATCATCTCTACATTAGATAAACCTGCTACGTAGCTATAACTCCTTCGATCTCCCTGCAACAACGTAGTCAATAGAACTTCTCTTTCTGACATGTCATTATATTATGAAGACGTTTCGTAACGATGAAATACTGTACCTGTACTCCTACACTTCGTACGGGCAACACTGTTGCCAAGAAATTTCGACGACTTGAAACCCGTCGTAAATGCAATCTTTCTGTTACGCTGGTTGCACTTTCTACGCGATTCAATAACGCATGTCTTCTTTGAAGCATGTGCTCGTAAGAGACTATTAATTTAACTATCACCTTGAATAAAATTGGAACTTAATTTGATTGAAAAACAATGTATATCGAATGGTTGTAAAGAAGCATGCCTGTGTTTCCGAGAAATCCTTGTCCATGTATGGTTCGTCCGCGCATATAATGCGCACGGCCAGTCCCGGTCCAGGGAACGGGTGACGATCAACGAACGCAGTTGGTAATGACAAGCCGTGACCTAATCGCCTAACTTCGTCTTTGTGAAAGTCTTTTAAAGGTTCTACTACCTGACCTTTCGCTCTTAAAATTCTTACGAGTTCACTGTCATTGTGATGTGTTTTTATAGCATCTGCTTTACCTGCAAAGAAAGTTTCAATTTACTATAATTCCATATTATTTCTGAATATTTAAGCAACTCGTTGAAGAATATCAATTTACCACTAGCTAATGGATTGGCACTTTCTATAAGATCAGGCCTAAGTGTGCCCTGTCCAAAAAACACTTCGTCTGGTTTCAGACCCATCTCTTCCATTGCTTCGTTTGCCACTTTTACAAAAACATCTCCTATAATTTTTCGTTTCTCCTCTGGATTAATCGTCGCGCACAACATTTTGGTTAACTTTGTTCTCGGGTTAGTCGCTGTTCCGCATACTCCTTTGTTATTGACGGCATTCGTATTTTCTGCCGAGGCGCCATTATTCACGGAGATAAATGTGGTTCCTTGCATGAAGTAATGTCCAGCATTAACTACTTTCAAGTTAATCCCCAAATGCGCCATAGTTTTTTCCACAAATTCCGTTTCTCCTTTTCGCATAAAACCATTATTGATATGCAGGGCAATGACTTGGTCTTTGCTTAAAGCTTTACGTAATAGTCCCGCACACACTGTAGAATCGACGCCTCCGCTCACTAATAACTGTGATATTTTTTTTTCTATATTAATTGGCAAACACACTTTTTTTATATTTAATAATACTATTTTCTTAAGTTCTTCAAATAACACTCAAAAATAGCATGTGTCTTTTATACAGGGTGTAATTAAAGTTATAGTAGAATCAGGAAAGCAATTTCTTATGCAAAAAATTCTTGTTACTTTTACTACATTTTAGTACTTTGCAGATAATGAAAATTGAGTTTCTCAAAAACTGAACCAAAAAAAGTGTCACTTACTTTTCACTTGTTTTTGCATAAGAAATAGTCCCCTTCATGTTTGTACCATCATTTCAACTGCACCCTGTATAATTAAATGTTATACATAGTTTCCGAGACGCAAATTACGTTCTAAATTTTAATTATAGCACATATGTATATATATATATATCTATATGCCTTACCAAAACTTTCTTGTCGCCAACAGTTTCTTTGATATATTCAATACACTGTGTTCCCCGGTTTATAAGCGTATATTTTCCGGTAAGACCAGCAATACCATACAAAAAATTGTACAACATTCTTGTTCCATTAAGAGTTAGATCCACTTCTGGGTGAAACTGTACTCCATATAAATTCATTTTCTCACATGCTATCGCTGCTATAAAGTTTGCCGATTTGGCAGTAGCAGTAAAACCATCTGCCACTACATCTACACTATCCTTATGCGTCAACAATACCATTTGTTCTCCTTCTAAGCCCCTGTAATTTAATTTTTGTAATTTAAGAAGCACAAAAATCAGAATACAAACAAAATCGAATTCTCGCAATATACTCACTTAAATAACGGACACTTGGACTCTATTTGGATCGGTAACTGACCGTCTTCTCTACCCTTTGTTTGCATTACTGTACCACCAAACTCTTTATTCATCATTTGCATCCCATAACAAATACCTAGTACTGGAATTCCTATTCTAAAGATATCTGCGTCATATCTAGGTGCATCTTTCGCGTATACTGAATTTGGGCCTCCAGATATTATAATACCTCTAGAACATTATTATTGTTATAGTGGTAATTACTGTTTATATATTTTGATATAGTTTGATCGCACTGTCTGTGCAAGGCAACAGAAATTTATAGTACACTCACTTGTAGCCTTTCTCTTGGAGGGTAAATGCAGGTGTGTCAAGGGGCAGAATTTCACTATAAACTTTCAGTGCACGAACTTTTCGATCTATCACTTTCCCATATTGTGCGCCAGCATCCAAAATGGCCACTCTTTCCTCGTCGCAAACCTTATCCATTGTCCCTTCATCTGCACCGTTGTTTTCCTCTGCGCGAACCAACGTGTCCGCGCTCTTTTCCATTTCAGAATTTGCTGTATTGATATTACTATTGTTATAACTCCGATGACCCTACAAGAATTTCAGAAATATAATAAGAGTAAATAACCGGTCGTAAATTTCACGAGCACGTTTCTAAGAAACAGAACTATTACAACAACGCACCTACAATACGAATTATCTGTCCAAAGAGACTCAAAGTGTATCGAAAGGCTTACCAAATTATGCGAGGCAGAGAATATTTCACACGTAAATCACCAAGTAATCACCAAGTAAAATTAATTACAGCAAAACAGAGTGTGCACTCTTTGGATGAGGCAGCCATTCAATCGCCTGCAATAGCCACAATACAGTGACTATCTTCAGGTTGGAGGCAACGTGGGAATCCAACATTATAACACGAAATCACTAGGGAAGGGTGTTCTTCGCTAAGCGGATCAGGCGGATCAAGGCGGATCGCTTTCATTTGTTGGACTCTATTGCTCTATATTTTAACTTTTGGTCATTGTTCCGTATCTTTCTAATATTGTAATGATACAAATCGTTTTTCTAAATATTCTGTTTTAGATAATAGAACTGTTTCTCTGATTCACCTTTAATCTGTTCACGGAACGGGTCAGTATCTGTGACTAAATTCAAGACACCTAAGTAAAACAGTGGTGTATTCACACCGTCCTCGAAGTGAGTTCAATTGCCCCAGAATTTTTGTCTATTTCTATTTTTTTTGTTGTACTACGGTATTATTATTTATTGCGAATATAAATATAATGAATAAACAAAACAAGTTCTAAATAATACTTTGTTATTCTAAATTTGACTCCATGCATGACTTTAAATTAGATTAAATTAGATTTTAAATTACTATCACTGTCATTAACATTTATAATAAAGGTTCAATATTTATTTTCTACATTGTTCATTACATGTATGCAATTTTTTCAATATCTCTCTGTTATTCTGTTAGTCTCCTCATGAAATTAAAAAATGCAAAAGTTTTTTGGCGATTGAACCCACTTATGAATACGCCATTGGCTTACCTAGGTGCCATGAATTTAGTTACAGGTACATACATAAGGTGAATAGATTATAAGAATTTTATAAAATGGAAACAATATGAAGCTGGCGGCATGTTGCACTTATTGAGCAGCATTTTTGGACACGATAAGGGCTGCATTAATTGTTATTTTCTTATTTAAACGCAAACACGTTAATGTGTAACGAAACTAAGGAGAAAAGTGGCTTGTGACATTTACAAGTCTTGTGTCAATAGTCACTGTTTATCTCTATTCCAGTTATCAATGCTAAATAGGTCAAATATGTTTCCAGTATCATTATGTCCGATAACTAACATCAAGGACAATTCAATTTTACTAATTTATAAATACACAACATAAACAGTATACTCAAATGAAAATCGTTCGGGATAGAATCTAAGAGAGAGAAACGAACATTCTCGAACCGATAAAATATAATGTCGTGTGTAACAGAAGTCACATCTTTCGAAGAACACATTGATGACGAAATTAGTGTAGATAGTACTGATATTATTAAAAGAGACAAGTATTTTCTACCAACAGAAGTTTCTGTTCACAACATGCCACACGATTGTTGGGTCTCCTTTAACGATCTGGTGTACAATCTGACCGATCTTTGCATAGCTTGGGCCGACAAAAGGGAAATCAAACCGATACTGGCTTACGCGGGCAAAGATATAAGTCACTGGTTCGACCACGAGAAAAATGACATCAGGCATCACGTGCATCCCGTTACTGGAGTTTTAGTGCCCTATTGTCCTCATGGACCGATACCGGACGTAAATCCTTACGAGGTTCCCTCGTTCGCCTGGCGACCTCTCGACAAATGTCCTTGGTGGTTCGACGAAAAATACTGGATAGGATACGTAACCAAAAACGCACGACCATGTAGAATTTTGAACGTGCTTACCGGCACTCAAGTTGTTATTATGGTAGGATCTTTGTTTTTGTCTGTGAAAAAAAAAAGAATTCGTGATCAAACAGACGAGATTAATAAGCAAATTTTCTGAAGGTTTGCGAGGAGGATTCCATCAGACGCATCCAAGAGCGTGCGTTAATTTACAATGCAAACGGAATGTTTTACACGTGGAAATTCGAAGGAAAAGATTTAAATATTGACCTGACTTTAACGCAAAATGGTATTCCCGATGAACGCGAGCGATACACTGCTTGCGGTCTTCGCGACGACTATTACGTGCCTTGTCTTATGTGTTATTACAACGACTGATGATTTATTACGAAAAACATAATTCTATTACAGAGATAGATGAATATTAGTCATTTGGGGGGAAATTATATCAAATTATTCTTTTAAGAAAAGGCACCTACGGTATCGTCGTTGAAAGATTTGATCAGTATACAAAAGATGGCACCACGCTCTGCCATCGCAGTGATCGTCCAAATTTAAATTGGCAAAGGAAAGGAAACTATTATACATGTTTAGAAAATATAATTTATGAAAATAAATTTAATATCCTAATTTAAAGGCTAATTACGTTTCCTTTTATATACTTGTTAACCATTCTTTATATTTTACTGCATACATAACAGATACATCTTTTTCGTCAAAGGTTTATAGCGTAGTAGTTATCATGTTACAACCTTGTTTTATCGTAAAATGAAAACATCGCGGCTTATCTATTTATTATCATAAACGATTCCTTATTTTAAGCACGTTCAAGCAGTTTATTACCTTGTATGGGCACACCCCGTTGCTAGGACGTAAATTCATTTTTTACCTTGCTCTTGATACTCGTTTCTGGAATGTCGTTCAGTTATATAATTTTGTGTTCTTGAAATTTCTAAGGGATTTCCATTTCATGAAAACATGGTTTTATTTGTTCACGTTCATACCCATGGACCTGTCCATGTTCATACATAAACGACATGCCTAAACCAAAGAGGATTAGATAGAGCGGAAGGTCGTGTAACTTCCTTTAGCAGTGCCATCTCAGAAGTCAAATATGAAAGAATTGGTAAAAATTATGAATCCTGTTTCCTTTCTTCAATTTTTGTGTGTGTGTTGGCATCAAACATAAACAACTGACGCTAACCCAAGCTACACCATTTTGAAGTATTGCTGTCATACGATTCCTCAGAGTCAGAGTTGGAGCAGTATTACATTTTTTAGAAAAATGCCTTTGAAATGTTGTGTTTGTGGAAATATAGGGAAACAGAACATCTGTAACTTGTTTAATATACCAAAAGAGCAACGAACTCCGAACTTGAAATTTCAGTTCCAGTGTCCTGTATGAAAATTTAGTCATAGAATTTTAATATAATTGGAACCGCGAATTGAGAGAATGTGGTGGGGGTAATTTTCGGGTTGCGGGGCAAGGGGATAGATAAATAGTTCGCTTTTGACTCGTTTGAGAGTGCTGCGAAACGAGATACACATTTATACATAGGGCTCTTATGGAACCTTCCGCTCTATCTAATCCTCTTTGGCCTAAACGATACGTATACGTAACAGGTTAATCATTTGTTCAAAGGCAGTGTTTTCGTGATGCAATAGATATCCATCGATAAAAAAAAATGTTTTGCATATCACAGAAACATTTGTGACAATTGCAGGAGAAGAATGTAACGACATGTTTTCGTTTTTAATTCATAAGTCGTCAAATATCGTTCCACGTCCCTTTATCGTAAGGTGTTTTCATATTCTGCCCAAACGGAATGCATTTCGGCTGCTCGAAGCGAAGCAGCACACTTTCAAGAGATGCTCCGTGCTGCAATCTAATTCTTTTTCTTCGAAATCCATGAAAATAGCTGTCCTCGGTGCTGCCAGTGAAACAGGTAAATAGTTTAGGTTACAGACGGTTGATTTTCCTTTTCTGTATTTATCGTGCTACTGTGCTGTAGGAAGTTTCCTCTCGTTATTCTTAAAACAATCATCCTTGATCGACGAACTGGCAATTTACGATAATAAATGTACTTATGGTCTTGGTCTGGACTTGAATTACATCGATACGAGATGCAAGGTTAGCACATGCAACACATCCGAACAATGTCTGAAACAGACTCTGGAAGGAGCGAAAATAGTGATGATCGTCGCGGATCGAATGATCAAGAAAGAATCGAATCCAAATGAGATATTGAAATTTAACGCGGATGCGTTAGCAGATTGGCTATCGAATATCATTAAATATTGCCCCCAGGTAAGCAAATGAAACTTTAATCATTATAATTACGGCATTGGCAAATATTATGTAAACAACTGGTATCCGTTTCTTTTACGCTCCTTTCTCTCGACATCGCGTAAGATGCTTTATACGCGATTCCGCTTATCTCGATGAATATATCCTCAACCGATCATAATTGTTTCAAAAGAAACGAACATGGTATTAAGTTGCTATTTCCTCTTGCTAATACCAAAATGAGAAACCTTTCGTATCGTTGTCTTCAATTAATCGTAATTACCGTTACTCTAATGTATACTAATTAAGCCATTTGCTTTGATCTCGAACTTCTCAACATGGGAAATCGAGTCACCGATCTTCTGTCGGCGAATTAACGATATTGCTATCGATACCCTTGTTCATTCATTTCCTGACTTCTTGATCTGGTTGTTTTTCTCAAATCTTACTAGGCAGTCAAAGATGTATTCGACATAGCATATCGTGTTCATAACATACAGGATGCTTCAAATCGTATGCGCATAAGTGTAACGGAAATTAATTAAAATACAAAACGGCTTTTCATTTTCTTAACAGACCCACTTTATACTAACATGGTTTGAAACAATCTGTATAAATGCGATAATAAAATGGAATCGTCTGACGAGTCAATCCGGCACTTTGTACACCATAGTTTGTTCAGTATAGCGGTTGACCTCGGCTTTTTAACGCCCTCGCAGCTTCATTAATTACGAACTGGCTGTTTTCGACATTCTTCGTGACGATCTCAACCAAGGACGAGGGTGTTCGCCGCCAATCAATCGTCTTCCATTTTCATTATGTCGATGACGCGTTTTTTTTTGTAGCTTATTCATTCCGTTCGATGGGTTTCAACCCGTAAATCTTGCGAAATACTGGCACCATTAGGACGTCACGCAATTGTCAGTTCCGCATACCACCGTGCAAGTGTTTTCCGTTTTCTGCCATTCGAAACTTTTCGTTTTTCTCCGCAGGCTATGGTTGCGGTCGTAATGAACCCGATAAATAGCTTAATACCTTTGGCGATGGAAATGTACAAAAAGGCTGGATTGTACGAATACAATCGACTGTTTGGCGTGATCAGTCTCGATTGTGTCAGAGCGAACACTTTCCTCGCAGAAGCCGTAGGAGTCGAACCAGAATGCGTGACGGTGCCTGTGATCGGTGGAAGTTGCTCGGAGACGTGTATCCCGCTCTTTTCTCAAGCTAAGCCTTGCAACAGGCTATCCCAGGTTAACTATGTCCAACGAACTTTTCCGTAATATCATTCTCGACACTCGAAACGAGCGATTTATATATTATCTGATCAGCAAGAGGTCGTCAGATTGACGCAGGCTGTGAAATTGTGCGACGAAGAGATATGGAGGAAGGACGCAAGCATAACGACAATCTCTATCACGGTGGCTTTCGGAGCGGCCAGATTTTGCATGTCTCTTTGCAAAGGTAACGCCTTAGTGTCTCCGCATTCAAGTATTCAACGTGTTTGCCGGTTTTCTATTTTCATTTTAATTGTAATCCTTTAGCCATTCTTTAAGATTTCTCGTAATTAAATGTTGCGCGATTCAGCTTTACGACATCAAGTCGGCGTGGTGGAATGCGCTTACGTTCGATCCTGCGTGATACCAGAAGTAACTTATTTCGCCGGTATTCTGGAGTTAGGCCCTGAAGGGATTCAGAAACATTTGGGGATTCCACCCTTGAACGACTACGAGTGCAGACTCCTTAAAAAAGCGATACCTGCTCTACAGAAAGCTATTTCACTCGGAGAGGTAATACGTTCCCATCGTTAATTAGACTCCGTGAAGTGTCACGCTTCAACTTTAATGGCATCTCGTATGTGCGCGCGCGCGAATCAGACTATTTGCTATCCAGCTTACAACACTGTCCCACATTTTATGTAACACCGTGTACATTCGTGCGTCGGTGGAACGAGATCTACACGCGTACGCAGTTTCATTAGAATCGGAATGCGGCGCGGAGTTTCACCGTGACTTTTACACGTTCCAGAAACAAGACCAACATCTTTCTTTGTCATTTCGCAGACGCTCGCTCTTGGTCACGAGAGCATTTCCACCGAGGTGTGCGGCCATGGTACCCATTCGCGTCAACAAATGAATTCATCGTTCCAGCCTCCGTCGTGATTTTGTAACGCACGAACGTACGATTAAAGTCATTTGTAAACGCGACCAGTCTTCTGCATTTACGATTAACCGAGGCTGCCGACGCGTGATTACCTTCGCGCGTCGGTTTCGCGCCGCGCTATTGCGAATTGCGACCACTCGTTTTCCATCGCGATCACTTTATGCTCCTTCAGGATTTACGTTTGCGACGCTTTCGTTGCTCTCAAACCGCTCTCTAATGACCGTGCTCTTCGACTCGTTCGACCAGAAGAATATCAAAGACGGTTCGCCAGTCTTGAAATTCCGTATCGGAGAGCTCTTCTTCTTTCTCGCGCGCTGCCTCCGTAGCGTCCTTTCATCCACGTTGATCGTTATTGACGACAGTTATTGCGAGAGACGCGGGAGGTATCCACCGAGTGATTTACGATCTTATCCAGTCCTACAGCCAGTCGGAATTAACCTCGATTCATTATGAAAAGATGAAAAGACCGCGAGATTCCCTTTGACGTCCGACCGCTTTATTTACGGATTCGGCGTCTGCAGCGGTTGAAACGCGTGTCTTGCCTTTGCGAGAGAAGCTATGCTCACAAGTTTCGCCCGGTCGACTCGCTACTTTATACGGCGCGTATTTGGACTGAGGTGGAGGTCGATTTCCCTCTGTCCGAACGGCCTTGACCAAAAGGAGGATAGTAGAAAACGGCCGAAATCTGAGTAGCTCTGACGCTTAAAATATTAATGTGTTGTTCCATGTTCAGCAATTGTCCATCATCCTCCTTTGCGAAGATAAATCTCGAGATTCAGTAGCGATAAATCTCCGAAATGAATAACTGCAGAATCGTATAAGTCGCAGCGATCCGTCCTCCAAGATATTTCTTTACGAGCAGTTCGAACGTGGACCCGAACGCATTTATATTCGCATAAATCGGCGAACGTCGCGCGCAAACACTCGAATATTCCAGCACGCTACGACTCGAAAGTTCGAAAACAAAGCGATAAAGATAGGCGGATGGCGCGGTCGAAAGTATCGCCGGGAATCGTTTGGCTTGTCTACCAGCGGCGGTAACGCTGAAACGAATGGGTCTCGAGTTTCGATGCGACCGTCCAGGAAGGAAAGAGGAATCGGAGATCGCGCGAGAAGAAGTCCCCGGCGCGAACGCGTATTATATCGAAATTCTTGGTCTGATATAACGGTGATGCTCTAATTAAAAGAAATCCTTACTGGTTTGATCGCGCGAGCTTAGGTCGTTCGTTATAGGCATATAGCGGCGGGCAGTCCCAACCGGAGTCGCCTGACCAAGGAAGTCTTTGGATCTGATAAGAACAAAAACAATCTGGTCTCAAAGATTCTAGAGGCGAACGCGGTTTTCGAAGAGCCACCGCATCACCGCGTCTCAGGTTACCAGGTAGATACGCGCAACAAAAGTAGAAGAAACTCGTCCTTTCCGCATTCCCGACACGCCACGGTGTTCCCAAGTGTGCGCCGCGACTGCGGACAAGGTACGTCCACCAATATACACGTACGTACGAGACGACTGTGCAGCTGGCAACTCTTTGGCAGAAGGGATTATTGCGGCAAGTCGCGAAGGGTGGAGGGGAGAGGGCGAGGGGGAAGGGAGAAGACGCGGGTGTTGCCTATCGCAAATCCTCTCGGAGCGAGTCTTAAACTCTCTACATTCCGACGCGATTCGACCTTAGCCACCGCGAGCGGTATAATAATACCGAGCCGCATGAAACGCCGCGTTTCTCTGACGTAATCATCCTCTGTCTCATCAACTATTCACTTAAATCCATCGCCGTGCACATACGCGGGCTTGGATTGTGCGCGAATTCGGTTCAGCTCGCGCGACTCGCGGGTCTCGCGATTATCGATCTCGTGCGCAGGCGGAGCGAACGGCCCGCGCCGCGATCGGGTCCTTTTTGTCGCGTTTCGTCACGTTTGTGCCTCGACGCGAAGCGTAACTCGACGCTTTTAATGAGACATCGATCGTGACTAATGCACGACTTAAATAGTTTCGAGCGACGATACATCTTTTTGCCATGGACGCACCGGTCGACCTTGATGATATGAACGACGAGGTTCGCCTCGACGGTTACGATGAATTTCAGCGCGGCATCGACGCGTATAAAGTAATAATCTCCGCCAGTGGAGTTACAGAATAGGTCACTCGTTTTATTTGCGCTAATGTTTCGTTATTATTTCGTCGTTTGAAAGACTTCGCGGCGCTTCTGAAAGTGAAGGTTTAATCAATTACGAACGCTGTGTTCGACTCGGAAAAATACAATTAACAATCTACATATAAGTTTCCAGCTGGTAACGAGTCACGAGCTTACGTAACGACAGAAAACTGTGTACTTCATTTTTATGAAAAGTTTGCAAAAGCCGCGATACTTCTTTCTTTATTGCTTAATAGAGTTAAGGCTGGTTCAGACACGTCCAGTAATTTAGTCACAGTATAAGTTATACTGTGATTTAGTCGAGTAGCAAGTAGTTACATTGTTTTACTAAATTACTCGACTAAATTTTAGTGTTCATACATAATAAATTACTAAAATATTTGCCACTCGATTAAATTACTAAACGTGTGTGAATCAGCCCTTAGTTACAATTGATCGAGCACTGGTTATGAGCACTGGCGAATTTTTTGGGTTTTAGATTATCGATCGGGTATAAAAAATGTATAGTTTCGTGTTGCGCAAAGGTGGCAAACCTCGAAGGCAATCACGTAATTCATTAAAGAGATAAAACTGTTTGAGGGATCTAATACGATCGTTTCTACAGATAAAAGTTGCACCGTGACAGGTTGATGCTGCAGGGAGATTGAAAGGAGATAAACAAGTAGAATCTTTTGATTCTACGGAATGCTTTTGGCGGAAGATTGAAAACCGGATGGTTCTTTTGACTGGTCTTTGCTAGAACATCGTCTGGACGTTCTTGCTACCGCAACTTATATGTCGGTAGCGCCCGGTAACTCGCGGAGCAGGAAATTAATCGCATAGTTTCTCACGACATAATAGCAGCGATACCCACCTGCCCCCGTCTCGTCTCTCCGCGGGATGTTCGTCCGTCCGAGAGAATCAGAACCGCGGTGTCTATCGATAATTGCTTTAATTAGGTCCCCGTTAACGGCTCCTGCGACGTTAAAAATGTAATCACTTGGCTAATGACAGCGAATCGACGTTAAATGGTACATTTAACGAGCACCAGTTTTCATAGCAACTGTTCGGCGCGAACGCGGCGACGAGCACTCGCACGCTAACGCGAATCGGACACGTCCCTTTATAAATCCTGCGCGCGTATCCACGTCCGTTCGCAATCATAGAGATTTTCTATGTATACCGACGCACGGCATTGGGCATTTTTATGTTGCTTCACTCAGGTTACGACGGCAAACTCTTGTAAACGTCCCTGACGATCCGGCACGCTAGCGCACGCAGCTTCGTATAACTGTCAACATCGATCGAACGACGAACGGTTATACCGACTAGAAATACACAAGCTGCCCGGTATTCGAGTATTAGAACTCCTCACACGACCGCTTTTTCCCGTCCGCGGCTGGCGCCGTCTGGGCTCTTTCTTGTTGAATTCTTCTAATCAAAGAGGTTATCGTGGATTGCGCAGCATCAAACGCGCGCGTTCCTCTGCCCCAAGGACGAACACTGGAGGACATACGGTCGCGATTAAGAAGAGAAATCGCCGCGAGCGTACCAGAACGTCAAGGAAGAACTCGTCTTGCTACCGTTCCAGCCTCGTGAGAAAATCTATGAAAGCGGCTTCCCCGGCAGACAAGCGCGCACAGTTCATTCGCTCTCGGATTTTCTGCGTCACGTCGCGTCGCCCTCTTTCATTAACCGTCATCGTTTCGCGAATGAACGCGAAAAAGGGACACGCTGATGTTCGCCGTTCAACGTCAAGAGTTGCACGGCTTCATTAGCGCGACGATCGATTTTTCATCGCCGTCGCGAATTCGTGAGTCTAGCCGTTCGGCCGGCCGGACGACGAACGCGCGCTCTGAGGACCGGTTATGAGGATGCGTTAGGAAGATAAGAGGATGCAAGAGGACAAATGGATGAGAGGTGAACGGCCGAGCGAACCTCCATTCGCTGATATACCGAGTATGAAAGCGTTAAGACGCTAATCGTATCGGCTGACAGCTATTGTAAATGCACCTATTTTGCCCCCACGTATCCGCTGCATTTAAATCGACCTCGGAGATAGTTCCGTATCGCGACGCGCCTCCTGTGCCTTCCTTTATCGTCCTATATATTTCTTATTCTATTCGTTCTCGCATCCCATATTTCCTGGCTGGTTAGGCGAAACGGTCAAGGTTCAAGACGGATCCGTGCGCGCGCGCGTTCACGGCGGGATAGTTTAGGTGCAATCTCGTCGAGGCGAGCCACGCGTAGCGGCCGTTCCTAGTAACAATGGCGGATATTGGCTATAGCCGAGATAGGCGGGAAAAAGAAGACGAGGAAGAAGGGAAAAAGAAAGGGATGACGGGTGAACGGCCGCTGAATGGCACGACCTTCCGAGGAGGCCGAGCGGCCGAGCGGTCGACCGGCCTTACGACGCGATCCTGCATCTGCACTCCCCCGCAACGAGCTTCCGCGTTCGAAGTAGCACTCGAGGCGAGATGCACGGGAATATCGCCGAGAGAAAGAGAGAGAAAGAGCTTACGGTGTTTCGATCCGCGGGATAGGGCACAGAGCAACGTACTTTCGCCCGACACGTCGGAAAACTCGTTCCCCCTGTAATGGATTATACCGATTTCTGTGCGCCTGAAAGTAAACACCGACCCTTCTTGATTCTCCCTGGATCAGTTGATTGGCAGCATCGTACAAACCATCATTAATCATTCTTTGCGTCACCGAATCAGGATCATTTTCGAGCCCTCGTCCTTGCTTTCGGAGTACGGTACTCTAATTCTTCGTCGTCTTCCTATTTTTGATTACGCGTATCTTTGGTACGATAAAAACGAGCCACAAACGCTCGTAGGCGATAGCAAATCACAAGTTTCTATCAGAGAAATATTCTACGATTTCCTATTTGTACTCCTCTTAAAGCCAATTTCTATTGTACTTTACTTCAAGTCACCCGTATTTCTCAATGTTTCTACTGACATAGATAAAAATTATCTTTTCAGTCCACGCTCATTGTTAAGCTACGTGAAAGAGGCAAGAAAAGACAGCAAAGATACCGAAGTTACTTGGCAACGGGGACCCACGTCCTCTTCTCGGCTCTCTCGTCCGCAGTTCTCTCCCTTTCGCGATAAAGCGAAATCGAAGCCGAACTGTGCATCAGAGGGGAAATCGATAGATCGTACGGGGTGGTTATTGGTGTGGTTCGAGGCGATATTAAGTCGATTCGTTACGGCGTTACTCGCAGAGTTATCTGCCGAGCGGTTGCATAGCGCCACAGAAGATAGCGCGCCGTCAGCGCGCATACCTGTCCCTACAATCCACGTAATCTTATTTAAGTACGCTTCTAATAATAGTTGGAGCCAACTTTTTTACCCCTCTCGCTGGAGCGGGGTAGATCCTATTTTCTCTCATTGTCAATGAAAAATGCCTCGAGAGCCAGCAAACCGGCTGCAATACGACTGCTCGCTCGTGCGCGCGCGTGCACGAACCCGACGCGTGTGCACGCGAGCGCAGGGGAACTCACGACGCGGCTGCGGCTGCGGCTGCGGCCGTGGAGCGCGCAACGGGGCACAGGAGTGCAGTGACTTTGCGCGCCTAGCCTCTCTCGTAGATCCTCCGCTAGTTTTCTCTCTTTTCCCCTTTCACTATTTACCTCCCTCTTCCTACGGCGCATTCAGATCCACCTACATCATCGCCATTGGCGCCTCTGCTATCCTCCGCGGAGATCCTGTTCGGTCCAAGGCGAAAGCATTGTTGCCGGGAGCCCTTAAGGGCAAAGGCGTAGTTCATGCGTCGGGACTGCAACGAGGTCGACTTGTTTATGGTGCCGTCGTAACGAGATACCTTTCCTTCGAGATTAATATCCGCCGTGGCTTCACGGACGTTTCCACCGTCGTGGAAATCACGTTTTCCGAGTTTGTCGAACCCGTCGATCCGTTTAAGCCAGATTCACACTAGCGGTTGCGGTACGGTCAGATCCCGTCAAGTTACACGTATTGCTTCTTGTGCAATTTATTCGTAAAATGGGCGCATTCATTAAACGTGATTCGGTCAAGTAGAGCTCTCACTATCTGAATATTCGAGTACCCGAAATGCTTATTATAACTTGAACTCCGTTTTCAGAACTGGTTAGAAGTAATCAAGTTCCAGTTTGTAATCAATGTTTGGAGTAGACATCTCAATAGCAAGAATTCAGCGAGTGTTTGGTTACTCGCACCGAAATTGAGTGATTGAGTAGCCGAGTATTTGGACACACTAGGATACTCGGATCTAAATTGAGCGGATATTCGAATACTCAAATTCGGGTACCTGTAGATCTGAGCAACAGTAAGAATCTTACGTTCAAGTTGAATAAAAATCTGTTAACCGTGGAATCGGTTCGCTGGCGATCAAAACCGCGATCGTCCTTAAGACTAAATGGAGAAAAGGTTCTAGCCTGTCATAGAACTCAATCATTTCTGACCATCGAGTGTGATCACCGACGAGCTTGGTAAAATCCTGAACCAAGGGTCACACGAGCGTCAAAATGTACGTCCGTCAATCGTCCGTCGCTACGTCTGTCTCATGGTGATCGACGGACGTCTTTTTCACGGTCGTTCGTGTGACCCTAGATTAAATTGCAAAATCCTAGATTGTCATTCGACCATACCGCGTCCTCCAAATGTGAATTCAGCTTCACTCCGACGCACTGGACGTCCCTGAATATCGATTTTTACCCTCATTCTTTGAATTGCCTGTGCGATCTCTATAATTAAACTTGTGCATTTATTTCGTGCATTAAGGAGGACTTTTTCATTCACCTACAAAAGCGTTTAAAATCTCGTGTTTGCGACAACACTCCAGTTCCACGGACCTTACAGAACCCATCGCCCGTACGATTTCCATAAAAGCAACGTTAGACGCGTTTGAAACCCATCCAGGCAGGCCAGGGGAAAAATCCAAGGTCACGGATCAAGAGCCTAGCCGGACATCGTGGTCAGCGATTCGCGTAACTGTACGAAGGTAACTGGCGCGAATAGATACATAGCGAGCGTCGCGATAAAAATTCTAGTGTCGCGTGGCGGTGACCGCGCGTGTGGTTTCGTTATTCCTCTCGGGTGTACCTTGCGGATTCGACGCTCGTCTCTGCGGATAGGTAGTCTTTCGTTTATCACGGATTCGCGTTGTCAGGCGTTGTCACTCTTCGGACAAGTTGAACGAACTCGCTTCCTCGGCTGATGCAGTTTGTTGGACGTGCGATTTCCTGGTCGCAATCAACTCGCGCGTTCAACGGGAAACCGCGATACGCGCGGATTATCCCGGTCTTATTCCGCCTGTCTAATAATATCACGGAATGCGTCTAAATTTGGAGTTTCGCGTGCCTTGGTGGTTTGCCAAAACGATGTTTGCCCGCGAACGCTGTTCCTCTAATGGCGAAGACCATACCGCAGTTGGGTTTGGACTTATTTCTGTAGGTCAAAGTGCAAAATCTGGGCGACAGTATCTAGTGATGTTTTAAACGATATCCGACTGTGGAGGATTAACGATTTTAGCGTAATTGTTTTAGGGATAGATTTCATAGCAGAACCTTGCCATATTTCCTCTCCTATCATTTTCCACTTGATTGATTTGTACTTCGTCCTGCGTAGTTAAAGCTGAGTATGCGTTCTCCTCATTTAATACCACTCTTCAAGCCCAAGCAGGCACCTTCACATTCGAACACGTAATCGGCGCAACTCGAACTGCATTTGATTACGCAATAAGTGTGGCAATCATAATTGAAGGTGGGATCGACAGAAATCGTTAATCATCAATATCAAGCATCCCGTCGTTAACGCCACAGCCACACCTTTCGCGGACTGACAGGTAACTTCGGATCCGCTTCGTCGGGCGAAACTCCGCGCGCGATCCGCTCTGACCCCGGAGCTTTTTCGAGCTTCGATCGAGGAAAGATAGCGTTAGGGAATTAGTCCTGCCTAACTCGAGCGCTCCTTAGGTCCTGCATTCTTCGCCTTTAATTCGAAGCAATAGCAATCTCGAAGGCAATCTTTCGCGAGCGATCAGCGGCAGGTGTTAGCCTGTTTCTCAACCGTCGATGGATTGGCAACCACTCTCGGGTCTCGTTTTCTCGAAGAATTTACAGCCGCTTTACGTCAAGGAATGCACGAGTTCTCGTTTTTGCGAAGTATTTCGTACTATCTTGGTCGAGCCACGCTGAAGTCTGCCCGTAATTGTACGTATACGTACCGGTGCGCTGATGCTACCATAAATTTGCGTTTCCCTTCGTGAAAGGTAATGCTCTAGTAATGGCGAGCCAGCCAGATGAAGCGGCCCCTTCAAAACCGGCGCGATAAATATTATCGGGTCCTCCAGATATCGGTATTCAGTTTTGAGTACGTATCCTCGGTTCTCGACCGCGAAGGCTTCGCTTTAGAAGAGACCATGGATCAAGGAAATATTGTCCTCCCATTCGCGCAATTTAAATTCCGATAGGCTCGATAGGATGCAATTATTTCCTCTTCAGCGTGTTACGTCGAACTTCCCTCGCGATGGGCGTTGAAAAGGGAGAAGGGGCCTCGTGTACCCTCGCGCATCCGCGGGTACAATGATGCGCCAGTCTCCCTGGACATCCTTGAACTTGACGACCGCCAAGGGTGAGAGGACTCGCGTCGTACGTTGCCAATATAATGCTCGGATCGCAGAAAAGTCTCGGCAACATCGAGCTGAGAGATTTCTGCCGTGGCGTGGCCTTGCCTTCGCCGAAGCTCGTCTCGTCGCTCGCCGTGTGCACGCCGCGAGCCAATGTACACCACGCACTTTTGAAACAATGTACGTATCTTGTCGAGGCATCAGTGCTAGAATCCTCAGATACATACGTGAGAGGAACTGAAAGACTAGAATCTCCTCGGGCTTCGGCGCAGCTGTGCACTGTCCCTGCTGAACCTAGACCTCGGAGGCATCCTTGAACTTGACGATACCCGAGAGGGCTGAGGGGGCGAGTTATGCGTGCCGGCCGAGCCACTCGTATCCAGTTATACATATTCCTGTCTCGGGTCCGCCACTCGGTGTTCACCATGCCGGAACACCGATTCGTAAATAGATACATTCGTTTCGCGGGGTTGAGCTTCGCGGTGAACTCGCGCGAACCGGCGAGACCGAAAAGGAAAGGAAAGTCGGCGGAGGTCGAAGGGTGCTTCGGTTTTCGACGCTTCCTCGGCTAATTCCTCTCGTCTCTCGCGTTCCACGCCGCTAGAAATATCGAAGCAATGTCGCTGAGATATTCGCTGAAATGTTTATGGACCTGTTCGGCCAGTGATTTATGTAAGAATCTTCTGTTTCGTCTTCGGCTTTCGATATTCTATTACGGTGCCCAAGACCGGTTGTTCCACCTTGTATATAACTCTATTAGACGTTCGACGAGTGAACGATTAAGACGCGCACGATCCTCAATATTATACCGCGGAGGATATTTATTTTCAATAAGCTTAAGCAAACATCCGGGCAGCCTCGTCTGAATTATTGTCAATGAGGGGCAACGTTTCCTCGGCGCGAGAGAAAGATACGTTCTTCAACCTCTTGCGAGTTTGGTCGGGGGGAAAAAGCGACGCATGGACGTTAATTAAATTATTCGCTGGATAGGATAATCGATCTCTACTTAAGCAATACAAGGCGACCGATAGTGGCGTACATCGGTTTCGCGTTTATCTGCAACGCCATGAATCTTTAAGCGGACCGTCCGTGGCATCGTCCCGTGATTAATTTAAATGTATCTCGCTCGCCCATTCACCGTGCTCTCATAATTGCGCGCGCAAAATAAATTTCTCACGAAGCGAGAAAATCGAATGCCACGGGACGGAGGAGGCTTTAGCACTGTCGGACATGGGCTGAAAGCTTCGTGGTGGAAGGCGTTTTGCATTTGAAATGATGATATTGTAAACAACCGGTGGAACGCTAAAGATGAAATAATAAGCGCATTGTGATGCCAAGGATTCGTTGTATAACGTTCTAGGAACGCTTAACGTCCTCTAATGCGTTTCTTTGCTACATAACGCGATAAAAAATACAGAAGAATAATTATAAAATATGATAGTCACGGGTGTCCCCCTGTGAAGGACGCGCGTAATTTAAGATCAACATACGGAACCCCACCGCGAACACCAATTTTGCATAATCGCATATTCCACCCGACTGTTCGCTATGTCGCGGCAGGGATTCGCGCGCGCTTATTTTAGAAACGCCGGGCAATATCTCTGTATAATGCGAGATACACGGACAACTGTAATTGTGCCGGTCTCGATGTAAATACAAACAACGCTGCGGTCAATCTACTGTTTGGTACAAAAGGGAGCTACAGAAACTTGGGAGGCCCCCATCTTGCTTACGAGACTTGTAACATTAATAAAATAAGTTATATTTAACAGATTATACCTGGGATTATTACTAGACTGTGGATTTTATGCATTTATCACAATTCCAAGTACTCTAAAAATCTTTGAAATGGTTGACAAATGCCAAAATATACGAAATATTATATAATATACGAAATATATAATTGTATCAAAAATGTAGTTCAAGTTACAACATTTAAAAAATTATGGCATACTGTCATTCAAGTTTCAATTCATTATATGCTTTTCTAAACATTTTATTTTGCATAAAAATCACGATGTACTCAGTTACTTGAGTACACGAGTACTCAAATGTTTATATAAAATTCGTATTCGGGTATCAACATATTTTGATACTTGTTTTATTTAGATTTGGATTAGGATTTTTACTAGTTAGATATTCCAGTGTCAGAAGTTCTAATTTGAACTTGGAATCCGACTTGAAATCCAGATTTAAGTATCTGGATATTCGTACTTTGATCGAAATATTTGATACTTCATTTCAGATCTTTTATTATGATAACTCACGTACAAAGTTTTTCTTACTTGGATTCTGATTAAATAAAACAGAACAAGTACAGTGATTGCAACAAAATGAGCGTAAAAAATAGTAGGGGAGAAGGTAGAAATATGGACGAAGATTGTTTCGTATTGATTTTGTTTATTTTAACTATTTCTTTGAATCCGATGTATAAAATATAAAAAATAAATCCATTGCTTATGCATTGGATATAATAATGATATTTTTTCGTGTACGAATACTTCAACATTTTAACAAATTTTCATTAAAACTTTCTAGAAATTAGTTCTTATTTTCCGGTTTTTTAAAAGTATTTTGATTTTATTTTAATGTTAAAATAACAAAATCTGTAAAAAATCGAATATTTCACGCGCGTTTTTACCTTTTCAGCTCCGCTTCATATTATCACCCCAATTTTTGAAAGGATGGTTTTGACGACATTTCGTAAAAATGATTATAGTTTCGCAATAATTGAATTTTCGTGCTAAATAATTACAGATGCATTATCTCAGACCCCTGAGCTACGATTTTCATGTTGGGTTTCTGTATTTTTTACATTTTTAATATGTTTTTTCCTCGAAACAAAAAAATGGTTCATATTCCCAACTTTTCCCCTATGTTTACATTTTATTCATACTATAGTCGGATGCAAGTACGGATATCCAAATATCCAGATCCGGATTTCGAATTATAAGAAACAATTCAAATACTAAAATATCCGAATAGTAAGGTCACTAATTACAACATATTACAATTTTTCAGTTGCTAAATTTAATGTTTTCTTCTAGATTGACAAAACAAAGTCGGCTTGGACCACGAAAGTTTACTAAATAGGTAAGTCTATTTTCACACATATTCTGTACTTACCTCTGCTGCTGCTTTATTGTATATCTAGTAATTTATCGCACGTATTGCGAAATAACTCCACCATTTAATATTCAGTTCTAAATGTATTAGCTTTCAACACCTGCCGCATTAGTATACGATACAATCGACTGGGTGGCGAAACGGACAAAGTTAAATTCGCCTTTCCAAAGCAAGACGCTCGCATCTCGAAAACGATAATCGTTTCTTATCCGCGGCGTTTCCACCGGGATCGAAGAGAGCGAACGCGGATCACTTTCGTCAAAATCAAATCGAACCCCGACGACTTTCCCTTCCGTTGCGTAACTCGCGCAAAGCATAGGTTTTGCCGATAATTTTCCCCGACTCAGAAATTATATGCCCCTTCGCGATTCTCGGTCAGCGGACGGCCCCCAGAATCAGGAAGCAGATTTCGCGGGATGAATATAAAAATCATCGCGTGACCGCGAGATAGCTCGGTTTTCTACAAACATTTAGCGAAATATATACCTGTGGTTGCGCAACGCGTTCCCCTCGTCGCCCGGTAACGTGGAAAGTGTTGCGTTTCACGAAGCGGACGTTTTCCACCGTTATCCTTCTACGACTATAGATCAGCGACGCTAATGAGGTCTCTGTAACGGTATGTATATTCCCTCGCGTCGATACGCTGGTGTTGTATTACCGAGGACAACAATTACTGTCAATCGACCGATTTGTTAGGCAACACGGCGCATAAAATACGATGCATATTCGAGCGCGGCGATCGCGCGCAGCCTTATAATATCTCACCGCGATACCGATTTGCTTCCCTCCCGTATGTACGTTCAGGTATTCCGCGCTCGAGGAAACGAATTTTCCTAGCCGCTCGTTTTTCAAACGGAGTCCCACACGTTCCGAGTGATTTCGCGAGATTAAAGTTACGACACGTCGGTTCGATGAGTTCGAATTGCATCACGTCGTATTACGACTATCGATACAGGTTGTCAATGAGTCCGAGTGCACGGTACACTGCGGCTTACCGCACGGCTATCTTCATCAACTTTTTGATGGCTCCTCGGGTCCGCTATAATAACAGAGATAGTAATAATAACGACCGAGGCAAGGTCTAATCGTGATAGAACTAACGTTACTCGGTCGATAAGCTTTTTGCTCGATCGTATTAAATATACCAGCTTCGAGCATGATTTATATGTTGCGTTTACGCAGCTTGTTAAACGGCCGTTGACTTTATGGTTAAGATATTTTTTTACGAACGAGTAACGAGAAAAAAGTCAAGTAACCCGGGTTTTCATAAATCCGTAAATCGTTCTTTAGAACGGAGAGACGTGTTCGAAAGCAAGGAAACGATAGCCAATTTCCGGGTTTTTGCGTTATGTATTCCGTTCCTCGATGCGTCTTAGGATTATAATATTAGACGAGAGACTTACGCCAAGAGACTCATTTTCGTTTGTAAATATTCATTATAATTGAATATAAATATTCAGCGAGTCGAGTCAGTGGATATAAACAAAGGATTAGCGTACTAAGCGCATGATGAATGCAGTGGCTTCAGCTATTGGCTGTGGTAGACGTTAATCAACTACTGATATTTATTGGCGGACTTATATCATTGATTCGTTATAAATGGTCGTCACGTGAATTTATTTACAACCACTGACTTGACTGGCAACATCCACCGCTATTTATTCTACTCGTTCACACGTGTATTCAAGAATAGTACTAATTAAAAAAAACTCACATTTTGAAAATAATTAATTGTATATACTGACTCATACCTCCGGAATAATCGACCGATCCGTTGCAATTTATACGCTACTATCCCGCGAAAGCGAGACCAAACGATGATCGATTGCGCAATAAGGACGCGTTACATAAGGCGAGCCTTCGGTCCGTCGATCGATCGTTGGCGTTTCGATTCATATTTTCACGGATCGGATTAGAGCGGTGTACGCAGACCGGAGACAACTGTACACGGATCTCTGGGTGACCGCTCTTGCGTAGAGCGCGGCAGATGAAGACACGCGAGTGCGGTTAGACGTCCAGCTGAAACTAGAGATCGGTCCGAGCTTTGTGTTTTCCTGGATTATAAATTATTCTGGTGTCCACGGAAAATGAAGCCCGGGTTTCTGTAATGGTGCACCACCTTGTTAGAAAGTACGCGCCGCACAGAGGAGCTCCCTTTCACGCGGCTTCCTCGCCGCGCGTTTACCGAAATTCGACGGATCCGCGGCGAGGTCGACGCGAACGCGACGTTCGTTCACCCGTGCGAAAAGCCGGGGCCGCTCGGAAAGCGTCGAACGGGTCAGGCGGGTTAGGCGAAACGTAACAGTACAAGGTGAGCGTTCCTCGACGACAATGGTCCCAGTCATTTACCATAATGTCACATTGTTCCCGAGCAGCATGCCCGCGGAACACACCCACGACTCTGTTTCGCTATACGGGTAGAAGACGGATACAACGTGCCTCGATGATTATTATAAAATCATTTTCCTTTCTACCATACCCGTTGCACGAGCCCCCCATGTAAAGGAGCATTGTTGGCCTCCGGTTACGCCTGCCATTCGCGAAACGACAGCACGCTGCGCGCGCGCAGTCCTACGAGCGCGAATCTCGAACCAGGTCAGTCCACCTTTTATCCCGTCCGTTTGATTGACGACGATCGAACCGATCGATTCGGTGTCCCGGTGATCCGAACGCGCCTGCAATCTTCCGCCTGCGGCCGTGCCCGATCCAATCGCTGCGCCGCACCGTTCAAAGCTGTCGACGCTCGCGATGACGCGCGTTTTCCAAAAGCGACGCTCCCTCGGGTGGGAGGGCCCGATTTCGAGAACGACAGGGCCCTCGCTTTCGTCGGCTGGGCGTGCCCGAGGGTGTGAAACGCCGCCGAGATTTATCTCCGTCTCTACAATTTGCTCTTTCCGAACCGCATTGCGAGCCGCGCTCTTTTCGCCAGTTTAATCGCACAGCCCGTTTCCACTTCATGCGTCGTAAATCTTAAAAAGGGAATACGTCGGCACTCGACATTCGTGATATAACGAGGGGAATGATCGCCGCTCCGGTATTTTTTTCACCAAAATTTTCCGCGACCGATAAGGGCGTACAACGCTTCGCGATTTTTCTACCCGCGGTCAATTTTGATCCTTCGCCGCGAAATCCGGAGCGAATTATACGATCATGTACCGCTTGCTGTTGTCTTCCAGGGGGATCGCTCATCTTGTTAACCGCCTCCACGCGCTACCGCAGTATCGTGGACGTATCCACCGGTGGAATTGCGAGGCGTAAAGATCGCGAGGAGGCAGGAAAGCGAACTCATCGTTAACTCTAACGGTTCACGCTGGATCGCGGTAGTCTCGTCTATGATCTTACGACCACGATCTCTGCTCCTCCTTGAACCTATGAACGCCTCCGATTATCTCGCATTCAAATCAGTCAATTTATTAAACGATTCCTTTCGGACCTATTTCGTTTCTTCCTCTTTGCGATATTAAAACGTATGAGTTATACAGTTGCCCTTACGCTGCTTCTAATTGCAACTTGTGGGCTATTTCCTCCTTGGCGCTTGATGCGTGCACAACTGTTTAATTTTGTAGAGCAATTCGTGTTCTTTTTTCCGCCAATTTCTGGCTATAAGTCATGTCGAATTTTCTCATTCCCTCGCTGACCCTCCCACTTCTCTGAGCTGATTTTTCTTCTTAGCTGCGGTTCTCCGGTGTTTTACATGGCCAGTAATCAGAGTCGTGACTACCGTTCGTTCGCACGATGGAGCCACACGGTGATTTCGTTCGAGGCTGTTATGGACGGAGCGAGGTTTAACTCTCGATCAACTATCAGCCAAGATCATAGGTTAGTTGGGGTCGGTACTCGTTTAACGCTTTTACCTTCGGCTAGATGTGTCGGCGGATACCTCAATAATCCACGAAGAAAAGCGTGTCCGCCTCGCGTTCATTCGCAGACTTTCCACCGCATTTTCCTTGGAAATTCTTTACTCTTCAACGGTGAGAAAATTAAAGGAGGCGCAAATTTCCTTTACACGGAGTAATAAATTTTCTTTTCAGTAGAAAAACGATTATACATTCCATCTTCTCCACTACTTCGCTTCGAGCGAAGAAAATCTTCGGTTTCCGGCGCAGAACCGTATTTATCAGTCCCGGAGAATCGATTTCCGCGCTCATTGATCTCTCCGATCGATCGATCGTTCCAATGCCGATCGTGTCGATTCAGTGATCCCATTCGTCATCCATTCTTGTCGCAATCGAGTTCGCCGCGGCACCGTACAGACGATCGATACTTCAGATACACCTCTAATTACGAGTAATTTAAAAACAAGTCCATTCAGGCGGCTCTGAGAACCTTTTATCGCCGGCGACTGGATCGCAGGGAAAGAATAATTTACCCTCCAGTTCTGAACGTTATAGATTACCGAGGCGCAGCGAAATCTAAAGGCAACATTGACTCTGACGGTGTTGTTCCATAACCGTACGATCGTACCGGTCCCCCAAGATGCTTACTGGCACTCCCCCGAGGTAGAGAAAGATCCTTTACTGCCTTTATTGTGGGAACGGAAGACTTGACTCGGGCGAAGAAAACGTTCGAGACTCTCGTTATGGCCACACGAAATACATTAGCTAACGGTCCGGCTGTTGTCAACGGAATCTGGTAGAAAATTCCTGTTTGCCTGATTGCAGTCTTTTCTGTCAGACAGAGGCACCGCCTTAAAGGTATCTTAATTAGCGGATACGTGATCAGGATTAATACTCACGCTCCTACGTGAATTTCGGCATAAATGCAACTCATTTGATCTCGTCGGACAATTCAAAAAGTTATCAAATTTAATCTCGCAAACAGAAAGAAGACGCGTAGATACTTGCAAAGTGTTTAGTGCGAGATTAGTTCTGAATCCTAAAATGATATCACGATATCAGACAGAAACGTTTTCGTTTCGTTTCACGAGCAACTTTTATTTTTTCGTCGAACGAGCGAAAAAATTATTTGTTGCGGAACGTGTCGCGATTGAAATTCGTACACATCGAATCGTAGGATATTGGTCTGGCGAGGTAATCGGGCAATCGCAGATATTATTGTCCGATATCGTGGTTCCGCCGCAAAAAGGGTTTGACGTTTTATCTGGCTAAGTAGGTTGCTCGCTATTACACCTTGGAAAAAAGCCGACGGAGCGAACGGTGACTGCAGGTCGGTCGGGTGGTGCAATCTGGCCGTGGCAAAAATTCCCCGTAGCCTGTCCGCGTTCCCTTCCTCGGCACGAAGTTTAAATGTTAGCCACAATAGCGTGCCGTGTCAGCTCTCGATCGTGTCGAAACAAACGGGCGAGAGGTTCAATCGACGGGCCTTCTACCCGCGTTAAACCTGTTGTACAGCTTGCATTAATGTTCCCTTGGAAAAGTACGCCGAAGCGGCTACGTCTAAATCCCTCCGTTCGCTCGAAATGAACGGCGACCTTAAGCGAAGTCGAAGTCCCTTTTCTCAGCCGCGACGGTTAAATGCTTTGCGGCTCCTCCGAGTCGAGATCGCTAATTTTCTCGTAGCCCTGCAGCGTCTCGTACAGAATGATGTAATTGTCACGAAGCTGCACCAAGCGATGCCACAGGTTCACGTGGATCATATCGTCGGGCTTCGCGTTAAATTCTTCCGCCACCTGCGATCGGAAGTCTCGTTAACAGGATCGAAAACGGTATCGAGAGCTTTCGTCACGGTGGTATGGTTGCGAAAGGGAGATTAACATGTTCACCGTTAACGATACGCGAGCGCTATAATTGCCGTGGAGGATTACTTTGTCGGTGGTCCGTCGGGAGCGATTCACTTGGAGGTACTTGAGATGAAAGAACAGCTCGTAGGCCCAACAGTCGATGGTCTCGGTGCTGCGAGTCGTGTTCGCTAGTTCGATCGTTGATGATGGTCTGTTTAAAGCAGCTGCTTGCAGCCAACGTTTCAACTAAACAAAAGAAATTGAGTCTGACTTTAAAATTGTATCAGGTAGCTCCAAACTATTTAATCTTGCTACATTCCTCTTGAAAATACAGAATGGAACGGCTTTTATTATTATCATATTGTTAAGAATGTAGATAATACATTTTTTATGCACAGTGATAAGGAATAAGAAACCTAAAGATGTAGTAACGTTAAATTTCTCATATTTTTATCTAATGCGTCAAAGAGGATTCAAATCGTAGCAGATTTAACTAAATCTGAGGGATTCAGTTAACAAATTTAATTAGAAAAATCTTACGATCGTAGTATCATTGATGAGTTTTACTGCAGCTGGCCTCATAATATCAAGAAGATTCCCAACGGTCGAGGTATCTTTCTTATTCGTGGCCACGTAAGTCGAAAGAGAACTGTTCCAATTCGCCGAAGGTCCGCATTGTGCGTTCTTCAACCCTCGTCTTTACGCAAAAAATAACACCATTGATAATCTAGATTAATTTCTGTACTAGAAAGGTGGAAATATGGATCGGCTTTTCTTGTTTCGAGGAAAATACATATTAAAAATGTAAAAAATGCAGGAACGCAAGTTGAAAATAGTAGCTCAGGGATTTGAGATAATGTATCTATAATTACTTAGTGTAAAATTTCAATTATTGTGAAGCTGTAATCATTTTTGCAAAAGATGGTCGAAACTATGTTTCAAGAAATTGGGATGGTGGTAACATGAATCAGAGCTGAAAAGGTAAAGAACTCCCATAAAATAGTTGATTTTTGTACTATCAGGTACCAGTTCTATGTTCTATCTGATGGCGTTACAATGCACCAATATACAGGGTGTGACAAAAATGTTGCATATACTTGAAACGGGTGATTCCTAAAGTGATTTTAAACAACTTTTTTCTTAGCGAAAATGTCATCGGAGGCTTTGTTAACGAGATATTGACAGAAACCCTCGACGAATCAGATCGCGAGTACAATAGACGAATTTTAGTGCGGGCTTCAACTGAAAGCACATAGTATTAGAGGGCCATCGTCCGTACCGGAATTAGTCCGTTGTACTTGCTTCCTCATTGGTTCGTGTTTTTTGTTTATAACTCGTTAATAAAGCCCCATCTAATATTTTAGCTAAGGAAAAAGTTTTTACCCTTTAAATTATAATGGGATTCCAGAGTTTATTCACATTCTAACGAATCTTCATTGATCATTTACTGTTAAAATAGAGATTTCATGTGTGTAGTGATTTTAGTACGTAAAGAAGAAACTGTTTATGCTATCAGAACTCAAAAGTAAACCGCTTACAGTTACAAACAAGTGAATTTTTAAAAAACTCGACAAGTTTAAATTACCTCCGGACTCAAAGGGTTAAAATCACCCCAGGAATTGCCCATTTCAAGGACCTGGAACACTTTTGTTACACCTTATACGTCTTTAATTACTGATATATCAGGGTACTTATCAGAGAAATATTGCTTGATCCATATTACAACCCTGAACCATATTCCATAATAATCGGCTGATCCTACCGTTGAATGAATGTTGAGATAACGTTATTAATAATGTACTGCGAAGGATCGATGACAATTTTCTTGGTGCAGATTGTCAAACTGTTAATTATAAACGCCAAAAGTTGTCCGAGTGGTCCTGGTCTACGACGTATATCGCATCCAGTTATGCCCCGGGATCGATAATACCGTCTCTTGAAGATCCCGTGCCGCGACCGATTGCGATCGCATATGGGCTGACAATAGTAACTCGTAACTAAAGGAATCGAATTGAATATTGAAAATCCGTATTAGTAACACAGTTGAATGATAATTACCGCCATAGTCTGGGATATTGGTCATGTCATAATTCCTCGCGGTGGACAGAGTGGATTGGCACTTCGCTTTTCGTTCCACGATGCCCTCATGATGCTTGTTATTTTTCAGAGATTCGGGCATGTACTCGTTCACGAAATCATTCAGCACGACGATTTTGTCCGGGAAAGTTTCTAAGCAGTTAACGGCCTGTGCGAGGATATAGTGGTCGTCGTAAAGGTTAGGTGTAACGATATATTAATATGCTACGTACTTCTCGATGAAGACGCTCAAGACACAGAGCCTCGCCATCCGTCTCAGAAGTCATCGCAGTATTTCACGAATAACCGGTGTTATGAAGCGTAACCGGATATCCCACGTAAATTTGGACTAACGTTCATCTTGGCATTCCCGCGGGGTGAAAACCAGCAAACGATTCTCGAACGGCGCCCACGGAACTTGGCAGAATTTTGACAATGAACGATCGTTCGTTACTATAACGTGAATTTGTTGTCGGATGTGGAAGCATAGGTTTTTTCGTATAGTTCCACGGTTTGGCATAGAACACTTACAATAGTTCGTGCTTTTTTTTGCATGTTTTTTTGCGATTCCCAATGAAAAACTAGAAACAGAAAACAAAAGTATTGGATGATGAGGGAAGGATTATCCTGGCCAAGGGTCAAGGATCAGGGATGATCTACTACTGATGGATCTACTCCTTCCAAGCCTGTAGAAAAATAACATTGTTGAAATGTAAAAACTCACAATTTCATTTCATAGTGGCTACTCGTATCCTATTATTGGCCACTACGAGTCTCTCAGCAATGTCTTCAGCAACCCTGAGATCTTCTCCGAAGCTTGAGCCATCTGCATCCTGCGGTAGTTCGTCAAGAAATGCGGAATCAACTAATATTTATATCATCTCGTAGCAAAATGGGCGGGTATTAAATTGAAATAAGTTATTTAAAGCGATTTAACTATTTCGGCAGGAATTAGTAGTTTTGGTAAAATAAAGATCTTAGTTCTTTTAATTTTTAACTTACTTCCAATAATGAGAACAATGAACAACGCAACTTCTCATTCTTTTTTATAACCAGCGCAGATGCGAAAAAGGAAACGGTGAAAGTTACGAGCATTTCGATCAAGAGATACAATCGACGAATCTTGATCGCGAGCAAGGCCAACGATCCACGTTCGCCCCTTCTTGAATGCGGTGTTTGTTCAATCATGCGGCTTATATCACACATCGATAGAATCTCGCTCGAATCCGATCGCGCAGAGACCGCTCTGGGTATCCGTTCGTAAATGTCGCTCTCATTAATTATAGACGATTAACTCATCCGTGGTTAGCGGAGGAAAGGGTCCAGCGGCGAAGTCGATGTCTGGATTAATTTGTCTATCAATGGATTCTCGTAAAACGTAACGTACTCGGTTTCCCACGTTGATTTTGCGATAAAGTTTCAGGAGGCGCGGACGTTCCTCCGTGTAACGGTGTTTTAATTATTAATAAAACCGGCATATTTTCCGTGTTCCTTTGCTTCTGTCCCGGCGAGACAGAGGCGAAAAGAGGAAGGAGCAGTTAAATGAATAGCGTTTAATAGCGTATTTATAAGGCACGCATACTGAAAAGCTGCCCGATAGAGATTGTGCAGAGATAGAGAGGCACGCGGCCGTATTATCACGGACACAAGCCCGTTTTCCGCGAAACAGAGGCCCAAGATAAATAGTGTAACGAGCGATTCGCTGCGCGGTGTATAGGCCGCATTCAAAAGCGGACGGTTAATGAGAATGCAATGGCCGCCTTAACTCCACCTAGGATCGCCGAGCTGGAAACGGATGTGCTTCCAGATTTTTCCTAATTAAGATGTGGCCGGTGCAACTCCATTACGTAAAGCAACCATCTTGATTTACCGTTCGACTCGGCTCGCCGCGCCGATCCTGCCCGCAACAAAACCTTTATGGCCACGAGAGAATTGGAAGGACTCGAAAAGGGAGACAGGACGAAGGGCTGCCGGTCTTCTTCCACCTATCTACCTCCACCTCCTCTTTCCTCCGGTTCGTGTCTTCCTGGCCCTCTTACCTCTCCGCCTCCCTTCTTTACGTTCGTGTCCGCGAGTTTCGCGGAGGTGCCGAGGTGAGATCTCCTCAAAGATCTGCCTACGATGCACGACCACTATTACCAGCCAGTGCCAAGGGCTGCTTGGAATGCGATGCAAATTTTATACGAATCGGTTACACCGGGTCCGTCCACGGCACCTCTTCGACTCCGGACCCCTGATAGGCACGCGGAGATCGTTGAATGCCAAGTGGCGACCTTCGGGGTGCAAGTAACGCACGTCCAGTCCCTTTATGCGCTCCTCAAACATTATTGAACCGAGCATGAAACACGAGAGGGTGCCTCGCGTTCTTTCGCAACGGATTTATGTGGAACGTCGTCTAGATCTCGATGCCTGAGTTCAAAACCGGGTAGGACGTAGGAAGGCAGACGCGATAAAGCTGGTTAAAGTATCGCATTCCAACCGAATTTTCTTTCCTTGGTAGATGCAACGTGAAAGCTGGGGAGAGTTACGAATGTGGACTCATTATTTCAGAGCAAAGAATTCGATTTTAATCTTCTATTTGACACTTATTAAAGGTCTGTGTTCCGTTCTTCCTGGTTGCACTGGTGCAGAACAAGTCAATCACTATCTCCTTTTATTTCAGAAAACGGAAGGAGATAGCAAGTGATTCACACTAATAAATAGTGCAGCCAGTGCAGAAACAAAAAACATACCTTAAGATTTTATACCTGCACCAATCGTAGGGCCTGTTGAAAGAAGCCTTCTCCCTACATAGTAACATGTTCTCAGCAATTCCTGCGAGGTGTGCGCTGATGGTACAACATGCTTCGAGGCTTCGCTTTTTAATCCAACTATCCAGGAATTGTGAAATTATCTTTAAATCCAAGAAAATACTATCCTCTCATCGCAAGATACACGTACACCCATCTATCCAGACCTGCCTTCAGTCTCTTCATATTTCTTCCGACGTCGTAACTACTCCAGCGATGAACAGTCCACAATCTTTCCCTTCAATTAAACTCACCCTGAAATTATACATTATAATAATTTAACAAGTTCTACAATACGACGTGCGAAGAGGTCGCCGAAAGGGGCAGAGTACGTTGATTCTAAAGACTGATACGGGCGCGGCGCGGCTGACAGTGCCGGCCAAAGACGGCCTCGAGCAGAATGCGAAGAAGGAAAAACAAGGAGGAAAGTCGAAAGAAGAAGAAGAAGCCGAAGAAGAAGAAGAAGAAGGAGACGAAGAAGAAGAAAGAGAAGAAGTCAGGAGGTATCACGGCTGAAGACATTTCTATGCGCGCCCACTGTCAGCGAAGATAACTTACGACTTGGCGGAATGGTAATGGCCGTGGCAGACATTCCGTCCTGTTGCGGATTTAATAGACTCGTCCTGATAGGGGGCCATGGAACATGTCACTGGTCGTGGCCAACCGAGTGGAGGCAATGATTTACCGATGGACAAGTCTTGTCAACGCCACGACGATTTTGAACCTTCGCCAGAAGGCGTAAAATCGATTGATAAGGGACGCAGCGGGTCGTGTCGTAGACCCACCTCGAGTCCCCGTAGCCCGATATTTTTCATTTTGTACCATTTTTCGTGCAACGGAGCGAACATGTTACGCCTATTTAGCCATTCTGACTCGGGCGTAGCAACTTCGTTCAGCCGACGCGACGTATCTAGGTTTCATCTTCCGATGCGACGCGACGCGACTTCAAGGCGGTATTCTACTGTGACATTCGATTGTTTACCTCTTTTTAGTAATTTTTTATAAGGCCTTCGTGAAAGATTTTTGTATTGAAATTTTTGCCATATACAGGGTGTTTTGCAACAGGTGGGAGAAAATGTGAGGTGTGATTCTAGACGTCAAGATAAGAGGAAAATCAAGAGTAACGAAATGGCGGTAGCAGCTTTGTTTTTTAGTTATTAGCATTTGAAAAAGTGGGCGAAACCGCCTGAAACATGGCAATCCCTACAGCATATGTCAAAATTAACAGAATATTCAGAGTGTGTAGTCAGTATAGAGCTGTCTGTATGAAACCAAGATGTGTGTGTGTAACGTAAACCACAGCTGTTTTCGCGGATCAATATATTGATTATTTCAAAGAAGGACCGAATGAATGTAATGTTGGAGTGAGAGGGTCCGTGTTTTAAATTAGGGATGCCATACAGATTGCCATGTTTCAGGCGCTTTTCACCCACTTTTTAAAATGCTAATAACTAAAAAACAAAGCTGCTACCGCCTTTTCGTTACTCTTGATTTTCCTCTTATTTTGACGTCTAGAATCACACCTTACATTTTTTCCCACCTGTTGCAAACTATAAATTAAATTTTTTTTTGTTGAAAATATGAAATAAAAATGGCGCTGCGGTTCTAGAAAGTTAAAAATATTGAAAAAAACTTAGTTCAATATACCTACTATCGTAGGTATATTGGATTGAAATATCAAAAAATTGAAAAAAGGTTGACAATTGAAAATGAATAAATCTAATCTAAATCTAATTCGCATAGAGTTGCTACGACTATAGGTATTTAGATTTAGAGCCTACATTACATTATATTAATCTCTTATACTATTTCACACATCGCCTTTACAACCCTTGCCTGCCATTACTGTGTCGTCTTCATTTTATTTTTCTAATCTGCTGTGATCTGTTTGCTAGCGTGCGAAGTAAGATGTTTTCTTTTGTCACTGTAATCATTGGGTTCAACCTGTAAATAAATAAAATTTTAAAAAATAAATACATATACGAAAAAATATCAGAATGTGTGCAGGTACAAAAATACTATATAAAATACTAAACCTTCTATATCTTCCATAATATTTAGAAGACAAGAAACATTTTTATTTAAATTCCACTTCTTTTTTCTGTACCTGTAAAAATATAAATTTGCATAAAAATTTGCAGTTTACAAATAAAATTATATCATTTAGGGATGATTGTTCGTTAGTAAATATCTTCCAACAATTTTACATCTGCCAAGACAATGCTACTGTGGACTCAGCGCTGCGCTCTCCTGTTTGCAATGCATTCCGACCATCATAAGTCCATTATTTTTTCAAATTCGGAAAAATCCTTTTACAGACATATTTTCCCTAACTCAGAAAATGTAAAGAAGAATGGATTTTCTTTACCCATCACAATAGAATGCCTCCTTAAGAGAACAGTCATCGGAGTGCGAGACGATAATGAGGCTGCGTGATAAGTTCGTTGGCTTCCACCATGGACATCGGAACCACCCATCAGCGACGCGTTTTCTCGTCTACGGGTTCGAAAAAATAAGCGACAGACTCGCGGAGCGACGGAGAAAGGCGTCTGCCGTTCCAAGGCGTTGCTTTTCGATCCTAGCGTTAACGAACCATCACACGGTGGCTCACTTAGCGCCTCGTTTCCAGAAGACTATCGCGACGCCGAAGAGATTAACACTTTCCTCTTGAATCGTTGCGCTCGAGCGAAGCGCTGGGAATGCTCGATCCTCCCCCGGCCGCCCCCATTAACATCGTTAACTTCAAGGATTTTGCTTGGACCGCAGCATCGGTGCTCCTCGTCTCCGATTATCGGGGAGCGTTTCGCGCTATCGTTAACTGTTACACGGAATCGCGAGTCACGAAGCAATTGGCGCGTACACGCAACGCTCGCCTCGCACCCTCGCGCGATCCTCCACCTCGAATTAAGTTCTCGGAAGGACGCCCCCTTCTCGAGCGCGGCTAATCTGCCTACCGCGCTTAACGCTTGTTTACGCGTCGCGGCTCGCCGCTCGTAAAATAAATTGCGCGTACCGAACGATCGCCGACGAACGTGCACGGACGCAGAGGCTTCGCGATACTCGACCCCTGGGCCCGGGACCCGGGGCGCGTCGTTACCAGGCCAAAGCGACAGCTTCGACGCGTTTCGAAGCGCTCGCGCGCGCTCGCCGGGACACGCGATTCCGCTTTATCTGCCTCGACTCGCCACGCTCGCCGCACTGCGCCGTCGTCGCGACGCGACGCTACGCACCTACATGTACCCCTTATTTCGCGTAATCGCGTGCACACTCGGCTGCATTTGCATGCACGTGCGCGAAACGCGAACACGCTGACCCTTTTTGCGAAACTGGATAATAATGGTGCGCGAGCTCCACTTGCACCTATTACTTTCGTCTTTCGAAATAGTCATGTGGTATTCGAAGGCTGCCGTTGCTCGAGACTCGCGAGCGAGTTGGATCTAATGGGTATTATTTTTCGCAAGGACAGCTGATGGGAAATGGATTTTAAGAAGTGGAGAAATGGAGTTCCTTCGGAGCGTGGTGCTGATTTTCTACTGGTGAAGGGAGGCTTATGAGTGATGCATCGATGTTTGTATGAGTTTGGTGATTTGGTGGGTTTTGAAATAGTAAAGTGAAAGTTCGCTTAATTGGTGAGCGATTGATAGAAATGCATAAGTAATTGAATACGGATTCGTATGCGTAGGAAAATGTGAATTGCGAATAGGTGCTTCATTGATAACATCTACATGTATCTCCTGCGCATAAAGTGTATGCAGAAGTATGCACTGAGATAAGGAATTTTTCATTTTCTTCTATGAATCAGATTTGAATCAGACAGAAGTATTTTTTTACTTGAAAAAGAAAAAAATCTTATCCCTGATTTCTAAAAAATAATTCTCACGTACTAATTTGGTGAATAATTGATTCTATTGTCTAACTTATCACTTTGAGATTGAAAGAAAAAGTAAAAGACCCGCTGCACAGCCTATTAACTTCAATATTTCTCGCCATACGTTTGTTGCCGCCACTAATAATTATTAACGATAAGAAAAAAAAACGATGCAAGCAGCAAAGTGACGAGACCAATCAACATAAACTTCAATAAAGATAAACTTAGCCCGGCTGGCATCTATATTTAAACTCGCTTCTTTGTTCGCACCATCGTCCCAGCGTAATTAAATTGTTTCAAACGCTGCGACACCGTGCAAATTGTCATGCAAATGCGTATAAGACTCATAATTGAAAGGGATTCTTCCCATGTTAGCTTTCTTTGTCCCTTTATAACGGACCAAGGAGAACCGCTCGTTGCAACGGGACAATTTGAGTAACGTTTCACAGAAAGTAAAATTGTTCAACCGACGAGCATTCGTCCTAATTCTAGTCATGGAAGCAGGAAGAAAAGGGCCGGGAAACGGAGCAAAATGATTTATCATACACGGCGATCGCGTTAATTGAGTTGACACCGCGCGTACACAATGCTGAAGCGCGATGAACGACGCAGTACTTGTCGTCAGGTCAACGATGACAGATAACCTGTGAGCCATACAAGCGGCAACGATCGGCAACGGTTTTCTGTGAAATCTAGTGACGGTTACGTTTCGCTCGACGAGTTGGGAGAATGACGCAAGCAGACGTGAGTCGCAGGTAGATAAAGAACTGTCTTTGGAAACGACGGAAGTGCGATACGTTCGACCGTTGACAGCGTCGATCGAACGCCGATACTTTTCTATGAATAGGTGGGCGTCATGGGAAGAGGAAAGCGGAGACATCTTTGTAGAGTAACGAACAGGTTTCTCGTTGACCGCGAAAAAAGAGAATAATGAAACAGATCCGACGCAGTTTATAGTTGGTTGATTATACTGACCTGAGGCAACGAGTGGTAGCAGCCGTTCGCGAACAGTCTTTGCCGGCCATCTGTCAGCGCATCTGCTCTGAGCTCTGAGCGAACGATTAGATCGTTTCTCGATACCTTTTGCCATCGTGCAATTACCTTTTCGCCGTGTATCGTCTACGGCCCGCGTTACACCGCGAGATTTATCGAGCCGTCGAATCGTAAATCTTTAAATAGGAAAATCGTTTAGGCTGTTTTCGTTTCTATCGGTGCAACGTCCATAAGTCGAGGAGCCCGATGACTTATTACGGGAGGAGCGTTAATACGATGTAAAAGCCAGGAGACGACCGGAGGGGGTGCGGGGATATAACCGGGGCGGACCGGGATCGAAGTAAGAAGAAGATTGGTACGCCGGCGAGCGCGGCGTTAAAAGTTTCGCGGTGCCCGGTGCGCCAACGCCGCGCCGTGGCGAATCCGCTGGCACCTATCTGAAATGGCATCTGAATTTTTGTAGACGCCCGTGTCCCGCGAGCGCCGCGAGATATCGCGTATTCACGTCGCATTAGGAGGGCCTCGACTGCTTCCACGCTAGTGTCTTGCCACGCTAATTACAACGTATCCGCGGCTGAGATTGAACGCGGCCGATATTTCATATAGGACAGAACGCTCTCGCTTGCACAACAACGTCTAATAATGATTGCGAAAGCGATACGTAAGCGAGGCTCTCTGCAAGGGGATCGAGGCCGAAGAAAGTACGAGGCGGACAGCCTCGTACGTAGCGAGAAAAGGAGGAGCAGATAGTGTCACGCGATACGAAAACAGAATTATACGAGGTGTCGGCGAACTAGCGCTGTTATCCGAAAGGGGCTGAATCTAGATGGGAAAATACAGTGGGCGATCAAATTATAAACGGATGAAAAAATTATTCATTTATAACGTCAGTGGTGTTAGAATTCTAATAATAATAAAAATACTCAACTTTTATTTATAGGGCAATAAGACTGTTTTATTTTATCAATGTACTCTACGATGCATGTTTTCCATAAATTGCCATTGGTTGTTAATCATTTGCAGTAGTATGTTAATATTAGTATACTTTTTCATTTTTCTTGAATTTATTTGTCGTTTTGTTCACTAAACTTATTGAAAAAATTGTAGATAAAATATTAACCCTGTTGTTCTCCTCTTACAATTCTGATTTATTCAATGCAATCTTTACAGAATATCAAGGGACAATAAACGTAAATATTCAGAATAACTTCCTCATACAGTGACTCACAAATATGTTCACAAAGAGTATTCTAAGTTTGTTTAAATTCTAAAAAAGATATTTGCCTTTGCACAATAAAAGTTATGGAAACTACGAAACAATTAAACGTGGAAGCCAAAATGATATAAATTGATAGAAAAAGCATAATACTGCGGATTTCACAGACAATTAACATTTGGAGTATATGTGAACAAACTTGTGAGTCATTTGTATTTTGCTTACAACTGCAATGGTTATTTAACAAAATAAAATGCGAAATGGAGTCAAACAGATCCGAAAAGAACAGCAGGGTTAAAAATATTAGAAATAATCATAGTACCTAGTTTATAAATATTAAAGAAAAATTTTAACGGTAACATTTAAACACTTAACATTAATAAACTGTATTGTCATATTATCATTTTAACATTCATGTATTTAATTTCAAACACATAATAATATTTCTAATTCAAAGAGCTTAATTGTAACTATATTTTCAATTCTATTTTCATTGCAACTTCCAATGAGTGATAGTTTCAAAGTGTTCATAATAATTTCATCACTCACTATAATTTGATAGAACCTTCTCCCAAGATATTTTATTCTAAGCAAAATATTATATCGCAGAGACTTTCAGAGGATTATAAAACTCTTTTATAAAACAAGAGCAATAATAAAATTGTTTTATAACAGGAAAGTATTAAATAAGCAATTGCAATGTATTTCAAAATATATGGACACAACATTTCTAGTAGATTTAGTAATTTATTATCATCTACCGCTATTTCAATTGAACCGAGATTAAATTAGATAATTTTCCCTTTCTCCCTAAAATCTACAAATTTAAAACACCTCTTAATATTGAACTACATAACTCACTACGAGCATAAAGAAACGGACTCCCAGGTGTTATTGCGTTCTGAAGCGCATCTTTTGTGCCCGTGTCTCGCGGTAATTGTTCCGGGTGTGCTTTCCGATTCGATTCGCCGCCGTAATTAAGGAATCATATAACGCAGGCGAGGGACTCACACAAGGCTGGGACGACGCAATGCATACGTGAAATGGATACGCGCGGTTCTCTCGCTCGCGAGAACGGAGGCGCGATCGCAATTGGTAGCGCGAGCGCCTTTCTAATTTTCGCGTGGCGCAACGCCGCGCCGCACCGCGATTCTTCCTCTCGGCGCTGCGAGTCAATTAGCATTTCTGGTTAATCGCATACCGGCTAATCTACCTTAATTGCGATCACCTCGTAGACGTCGGGCCATAGGTTTCGAGATTGTATGACTTCTGGAGCGGTAGC
Organism: Perdita meconis; assembly: GCA_030770465.2. NCBI lineage: Eukaryota > Metazoa > Arthropoda > Insecta > Hymenoptera > Andrenidae > Perdita > Perdita meconis. The sequence continues at coordinate 8,728,483 of JASKOS020000004.1, forward strand.
GCGCATGGCGGTTTCAATGGTCTGTGCGACTCGGGATTATTCTACTTGTTGGAGAAGGTTCTTATCTCTCGAAATGGGGGAAGCGGTTTTGCTAGCAACTTTCTGCAACTCAAAATCTTGCACTAAGAGGGATGCAACTACATTTTTTACAGGTTTATGACATATGATATACGTAAAAAAAAATTCTGCATCGTTTGGTGTATGCTTCATGCACATCCGACAAAAATTGCAACCATTATCGTTTTGTGCAATACCAACGCATATTTGGTACAAACATAGTCGCAAACTATGTTGCACCTTATAAACAATTTTTTTATAAAGTTCTCAAATGTAGATTGACTGCAGAAATCAATTTAAGCATTTCTTTCCATATTTAATTAAATAAGCAACAATAAAGCAATAAATTGAATTTTTGATTATGTAAAATTAACGAACAGCAACCGTTCTTTATACACTTTGGTGCAATTCGGATGTAGCTCCGAATTTGAAAAATTCGCCAAAAATAGAAATGAACATATAACAAGTGAATAAATGTATATTTTTAAACTATTGTTGAATATTTAATGTTAAGTCAAAACAATAATTTTGTAAACATTTTTCCCTAATTTACTCGAAATAGGTAAAAATAGTTTGCATTCTGCTTGCTGCAAGGTCTTCAATTGCTCTACATACCTTTTCCTTACTCTAGAAAAAATTTGATTCAAATATTCTGGAGGCGCTTCGTGGAATTCCCTCGTAAGTTAGCAACTAAAATCTCAAATCTAGAGACTAATTTCAGAGCCACGCGTCCTTTCCGAGAGACCGCGTATAATTCTGTTGGCCGCTTCCTCAATTTCCGCGGTCGTTTCTGCGTTAGTCACCGTTTATGGATCTCTTAAACGCAGTTCCCGGTTCCCGCTTACCGCGGAGCTTTGTCTCGATGGCTCCGCGGTTTGAAGCCGCCCCTATTATAGTCGAAGCTCCAGTTTTCTGCCGCTTATCGCGCGGCAACCATCTAAATGTCGTCGTCACGTAAGAACCATAGGGTAGATCCACTTACGACGGATGCGCGAACTCGTTTGGCGCATTGTGCAGGATAAACTCGGCCCTTGCACGAGAGCCTGATTAACTCGGCGAACGTTCCCGATATCAACGGAACAAAACCGCGTTATGGGCCTACCGAGGCATAATCGTGGGCCCCGTTCGTGCCTGGGCCCCACTTATATTGTCGATATCTCGGGAACGGTCCAACCTTGATTTATCATTACGATCGTCCCGATACCGACGACACGGTTTGCCAACGCCGGGAAGCCGTTTCATTCGCGTAGATAATTCAAGGATGCTCGTTGTTACTGTGGAAGCGGTTTACCGATTAGCAAATCTAACGCGTAAAATATGTTGATTACGCGTTGCCTCTCCGGCGGTGCGCGGGGTTCAACGCGTCCTGAGGTTCCAGGTTTTGATGCGGGATCCGAGAGAAGGTGTCTGTTCGTCTTCTGCATCCTCAGAAAATGCTCGCCCAGAAGCAGGAACATCGTGTTCCTGCCATTAGGGTTATTGCGAGCCGTGACAGAGGCATTTAGACTCAACTGGAATGCAGCCCTGTAGCTACAATAACAGGTAAGACGTAAGGCGGTAACCGGTAGGAATCTCGCTCAAGGGGTCTCGGTCTCTCTCCCGACCCCCCGCCTTTGCTCCCTTTCTATCAGAGATCTCCGTGATTCGTGCGACTCACGATTCACTTTCTACGACAATTACAACGACGCGGCTCTTCCGCTCTCGGGAGAATTATTTCCGATCGCGGGCGATAAAACACCGACGCCGGTCGCACGAACGGAGAACAGTGCCTCGAACGAAGAACGATCGCGGTCTCCTTCGCAGCCTCAAAACTCGAAAATTCCATCGGATGTGTATGCACCATGGCGCGATGTAAATCATGAATGCACTCAATGTAACGCGCGGGCCGCTAATTATGCAGATTGGCACCTAACGCAATACTCGTTAATTAACCGCAATGCCCGTTTTATATATCCAGGTGGGACGGAAGGACGGCCGGGCACGGCGCCATATTGCCACACCGGAGCTGCCCACGCTCTTGCAGCAATGTCGTGTGAAATGCTCGGCCGTTTACGATTTATTGCGTAACTGCACGCGAGATTGCGCATCGTGGACAGTCCCTACCCGGAGCTTATCGAAAAACCTACTTTTCAGCGGTCCATCAGCAGCCTTCGTCAAACCGTACCGACTATCCGCTTGAAGCATCATCTATCATGCTTCCCAAATCGTAGAAATACAAGATTTCTCAATTCCTTCGCTCAAAAAATTGAACAAATATTTTTTATTATCCTATCTTCCTATCCTTTTATTTCCTATCTTCAGAGATGGATGTATACATTTTCGAAAATTTTAATGCTAATCAGTTTTGAATAATTAGTTTCGCATGATGCACAAGTTAAACGGCGAAAGACTTGAATCGTACCGATATGCACACGCATCCATTTCATCGGACACTAGTCACAAATCTAAATTCAATATCAGATTACGTAGAAATCGGAAACACGTAAGAAACACAATATCATTCAGAAACTTTCACCTAATATCGCTTATACCTCCACATTTTATCCTCATCCGGTGAGATGGAGTCTCAAGAATTTCACTCGAAATTTTTCAACAAGAGGAAACTAAAGTTGTACAAACAAACACACGTAATATAGAAAAATTAACAGAATAAGCGAAGAAGGAAATATCATTCATAATCAAATAGATTTTTCGGTTCTCCGCATTACAAAGGTTTAGAACCTTGATACACAGAGCAGTGTTCAATTCTGAAAGTCATATGATGTTCATTACTGTTCATTAGAACTTCCCCTATACATACAGGGTGTAACAAAAATGTTGCAGTTCCTTGGAAGGGTTGATTCCTGAGGTGATTTTACACAACTTTTTCCTTAACGAAAATGTTAAGTGGGGCTTTGTTAACGAGTTATTAACGAAAAACACTGACCAATCGGGAAGCGAGTACAGGGGATTAATGATGGCGCGGACGCTGACGGGCTAATACTACTCACAGCTGGAGCCCGCGCTGAAATTCATCCACTGTATTCGTGCTTCTATTGGTCGGTGTTTTTCGTTAATAACTCGTTAACAAAGCAAACCTAACATTTTCGCTAAGGAAAAAGTTGTTTAAAATCACCTCAGGAATTAACCTTTTCAAGGAACTGCAACATTTTTGTTACACCCTGTATATTATAACCATATCTTATCAGATACTACATTCTGTATCTAAATTTAACCCCTAAGCTGTTTTTCGTTTTGAATTAAAAGATTTCATTTAATATTATTTTTTACCGAATCGATAAGTAGAAATGAATCTTGTTTTGTATGCTTAGAAACATTATGAGATAGTAAGAGATTACATAAATCTTCAAATGATTCCATCAACATATACTAAATAGTTACTAATTTATATTTGTGGAGATCTTTAGCAGCCCCAAAAATCCATTTAAAGGTTAATTTTTTTTAGAAACTTCTTACTCATGACTAGACTGCGGATTTTATGCATTTATAGTAATAATAATGATGCAAAAAATCTACGATACTGTTATATGCCAAAATGTACGAAATATCAAAAATACAATTGAAGTTAGAATGCTTAGAAAATTAAACATACTGTTATTCCAATTTCCATTTCTTTATTTGTGCTTATCAAAATTTCATTTTGCATGAACATTCACAGTCTACTCATTACTAATTTTCTGCATTCTCAAACTTATTCTAAAAAAGAATTCTTCTCGTTTATTGTAATAAATTAAATGAAATTCATCACAGTTATAGTTTAGTTAATCGCAGTAGAATGAGAGCGTACGTGTTCAGATGCGATTCCGTTATCAGAGGAAGAAGTGCTTTTCAAGTGTTTAGAGTCTGATTTCAATCTATGACGACACATGTTGATATTCTAGATTAGATTTTGTCCTACGTGTTTAGTCCAATCTTCTAGACAAAGAACAATCAATTCCTTCGATGCAAGTTGTAGTCTCTTTCCTGCGGAGTCGATCCCACGAAGTGGCCTCCTCGGAGGTTACGTTTGATAATGCAAACCGTCCGGTCTGTCGCATGATTTACGCGGTGATTTGTCATCATTACGGGCGAACCGTCCAGTAAGTAGACGGACGACCGGTCGCCGCTCTTTAGATTTTTCAACAGCCCACACGCATGAGATTGCGCCCGCCAAAACGTTCTACCTCATCGTTTGTTGCATTTAATTCTACTCCATAATTCCTGAAGTACGCTTTTCAAGACACCGTGTTTTCAGTCGCCACACTGGTGATTTACTACCACCGGACTCGCGGTATTTCTCAATTAATGCGTGACGACTTGTGTTTGTCTTGTCAGCAGTGAAACGGGAGGAGTAGTAACGAGATTATAACGAGTAAATACTGCAGGATATCGCTCGCAAATTGTTACCCGTCTTACGTCAATGGTTCGACATTGGTGGTTGGTGTTGTGTTTGTTCATAACTGTTTGACTCCCTCCTTTCTAAATTCAATTAAACGCGTACGTGATCGAAAAGGCAAATGAAGAGTTTCGCGTAGTAACGAATTTATAGCGTTCTTCGCTGCGCGGCTCGCTTTTGTCTCTCACCTCTCGTTCCAGGAACGCCGGTTCGTGTTATGCCGGACATGGTTCAGGGCGTGCCAGTCACGAGCAGGATGTCTTTGCCGCGTTTTCTGGTTCGTCGTGCTCCTATCCCTTCTTTCTCCACAGGATATCCGATTCGTAGGTTCCCGTTGTTCGACACCTTCAAAGAGAATCTTCAATAGTGTTAGGAGCCTGAACAAAAAGACTATCACGACTTTAAATTTTGTGAGTAATGCCCAATTGAGTGGCATTTATTTTCCATTTGAAACTCTGCATTTTCCAAGATGACATCGATAAACCCAAAACTGTTTTGTTATGCTCACGATCTTCCAAGGCAGGGACAATACTCTAAAAATCCAAAGACACTTGTCTTTTGGACGACACCGAGTCACGTGCCGAGATAAGTGCTCCTCAATTTGGAGACAATCGAATTCCTCCTCTGCATACAATTCTTGGCGTAACGGTGAGACACAATGCGTGACATCACGTATCCCAGCTGAGTGACCGAGGCGGCTTGCTAAACAGGTGACCGTTTATTTTGTTCTTTCGCCTCCCCATTGTCGTCCGCGTGTCACGGACTCGGAGAAATAAAGACGTTTCCAAAGGGAGCCGATCAAAATTCATTTCTCCTTCCGCCGGTTACAAGCCACGCTTCGCTTGTCTCCTCCTGCGTAAAATTCTAATCGACTCGTGGAGGCGCGACACTGTCTTCTCGTCGTTTCACCTTCACCCATTGCTGCTAAGAAAACAGCACGAGTATATGGGATTTTAAGTCTGAAGAAATAATTACTAAATTCTATCGGGAGAAACGAGAACCTCGCTAATAGGCGACGGAGTAGGGATATCTTTGGCATTGAATTCCACGATGCCCCGAGGAAAGAAATGAGAAGAAAACGCGAGATTTTCTCAGGATAGAATGCCGTCAGGTTAACGGATATTCAAAAGCGCATACCTTCCTCGCTCGCGGAACACGGACGACCTACCTGACTGGTGGAGGCCATTAACTTTATTGTGAGAAGATATGCTAATATTCGTACTACTTGGTAAAGTTGCTCGCGCGCAACACGTATGAAATCGCTGTGATAACTCCTATCGCCATCCTTAAATTTATTTCATACCGGTTTGTCCTTCTTGATATACGGGCGAGCATTTTATTCCTGGCCACGCAGCTGCCACTTTGACTATCGCTCGACTAGACGTCTGCCTTGCGGTCGTAATTTCATCAATGATCAAATACCTCGACGCAGGGTGTTAACAAAAATGTCGAGCATTTTCATCGAATTGGTCGTAAATACGAGAATCTAGCAGCGCTTCAGATTTTATAATTTCCAGATTCCAAGTCCTGAGATCCATATTTTTGTTATCCACGTTTCGATTAATACTCGGGCTTATTCCATGCGAAATCGGAGTGCGACTTTTTGGAGTACCATCTCAGATTTTGATGACATTTGGATATGTTGTAGTGTTTAGTCAAAAGATTTTGAAAAATTTTAGAAATTGTTGATTTTACAGATCTTGGAACTTTAGTTCTAACAAGTTTTTTTCAGAAACACATTTTTATCACTCTGCTAGTTCAAGAGTTAAAATTGTTAGGAAAAAAAACAAAGAGCTGTAAAATCAACAGTTTTTTAAATTTTCAGTCATCCTTTGACTTACATTTATACGTACATCCCTAAAAACTGTGCAATTTTCTGTTTTATAAACCGGCAACACATACATTATATGTAATTTGGTATCTTCGTTTCTCAAAAATTGTAATTTAATGGTTTAGCAACAAAAAAGAAGATAGTAATAACAGTAATAATAATCTCCTTAGGGACTTTGAAACTGTAAAATAAAAAAGAAATCTACAACATATCTAAATTTCACTAAAATGTGAGATGATGCTCCAAAAAGTGTCCGATTTCACATGGCATTCCATGTATCATGCCTCCACCCACTTAGATTTCTAGATTTCGATTCATATTTTCTGTAGGTATCGATTTGAAATGTCTTCACACATTTTTCGATTTGAGAACGTGGTATAGTGATAAATTCCGCGATTCTTCGCGGCGAGGGGTTCTAACGTTACGAACGATGCGTGTACAACGCCGTGTCCCTCCCATAACTCAGGTGTTAGAGAAGGCAAGCCCGGCGTCCGCGGTCGTTTTAAAATCCCGGGGTGGTGTTCGCGAGAGGGAACAAACAGCCACCCTCGTGAGGAACGTCGATTCGCAGGCATAACGTGCGGCAAAGCCTCGCTTGGGGTTTTAATTACTTTAGACAAATTCGAAACCGGAGACTCTCGCGACGCTGGTGGCCCTCTCGTGTTACCTTAGCTCGAAGACTTGTGCTTGTTAGGCCCTCGCCACGCGGTGGTATGCGCTGCCACGCTGCTGTACGGACACGTTGACTGGTTTATTTGGTGGTATCTTAAGTCTCTGGCTGCTAGCGAAATTGAAAAGCGAGGACTTACGCCTCTGCGCAGACCTCGGCAGCCCCGATGCCCGTGGATCATATTCCCTGATAAATCGGTCCTCGATTGGTCGTTTCGTTTAATCGATTCTTCGGAGTATTGTTGGTGTCGTTCGTTGACGCCTGTATACGCCGTGTTTGAAAAACAATGGGATTGATGCTGTATCGCTTCGCATACATCGTTCGCTTAATTCAAAACATGTTCGCCGTTGATACACCGCTGGACACGACCAAACAGTACACGAAAAGACTTCGGAAGATCTGTTTTCGGAGGTATCTCGGGAATCCTTGTCACGGCTGCAGGCGATTCCTTCTCGTCGAAACTTTCAGTTTTGGAAAAAGTAAAGTTCGTCTACGTGACCGGAAAACAGATGCACTTGCAGCAGCCGTGATAAGGATACTTATAAGCATCCAAACATTTTTTTTCACGTAATTTTTGTGAAGAATTTGGGGTGACACGTATGCATCTTACGTATCCCAGAATTCATGCATAGGTGGAGTTGCATTACTCATTGGATGATTGCGTCATGGCAACTGTGAGACACGACGTCTAGAGCAGCAACCAACTAATACTTCGCATGACGTAACGGATCAGGATTTAGGAATGTAACGTAAGATTCTGCGTACACGTAGCTCGAGTTCATCGCGCGTAAAACCAGGGTGATGTTACGTCTTAGAATATTGGGTACGATTACTCTCGCGTTACGTCCGACCTTACCGCGACAGGTAAATGACTTTTCCCTTTGCCGAGGAGCTGCGTCCAGGCGTCGATAAAGATTTACGCAACGTCCTCGCGAAATCCTGAACAACTCGAAGGGAAGCGGACGCGAGGCAGCTTCGTGGATAGCTGGCAAGTTTCCTCGTACCTTTGTTTACTCGTTCCCTTCAGGCAAAGTCACTCGTTCACTTTCAAATATGCAAATCACCGTGCGCGCGTTATGCGTCAGTGCACAGAGGAATTTCGAGCGGAAGGACTCTGTACGAAGTACGTTACCTTGTTGCAACGATATAATTAACAGTGTATACCCGATAAGTACACGATTCTCCATAATTGCGGGCTGAGATCGTCTAATATGTTATTTGACAAGTTGTGCGGTTTAAGCGGTTTGCATTTACTAGCATCTTCCTCATTGTCTGGGAACTTTAACTCTGAAGAATTCCTAGCAGTCTAATAACATACTCTGAACTTTTTCTGTACCATATTATTTCAAGCTCCATTAATCCTATAATTACTGAATATCGTCTCACTATCTTACCGATTTGATAAATGAACTTCTCACGCTTCCGCTGGCTATAACTCCTAATCTCTGCCTACCGTGACACGAGAAGGTGGCGATCCTATTCGGAAGCTAAGAAACACGGCGACTCGCAGGTCCTGCTGATCGTAAAGTAGCCTGTAAACAGAGTCCCAACTTGTTCTACGACTTCTATGTATTTGTAGGTGTTGCCCGAGCGTTGCATGCACCGACGTGCATTATGGTGCAACGCCACCGTCCAGGCAAGTGGCCCGTCGTTACTTATTGGCTGGCCATTGTTGTTGCCGACGCGGTTTCACCCCTCCGCCGCCGCTGGGACGAAGATTCGCCGGATAAACGGCCGAGGAATTCGAGATATCCGTCTTAAATACCGGCTAGCGATTTGTGAGGAGAGGAAAAAGTTAATAGCGTTCGGTTCCCCCCGCGATCGGATACGTCCCCTGCCGAGCACGATTCGCGCTCGAGGCAACGCGAACAATCCAGAATCGGACGATCGGTACCGTTTCCCCCCCCTCCAACGAAAACCTATGGGACAATAATATAATACCCAAGGCGGAGCGTCGTGACGGTTCGTGTTCTGCAAGCTGTCCGCGTGCCTTTGCATACCGAACCCTCCCGATATCCCCTTCGCGTCCCCCATTCTCCCCCCCCCCCCCCCGTCGAGTAATCAAGCAAGTCCAGCGGCACTGTTCCCTTCGCTAACAAATTACGCTCGAATCGTCCCGATTTTTGTCCCACGAGTCCCTTCGAGACTGGAATTTCGCGCGATTCGCCGACGATTCGAGGGATACTCGTCCCTCGCAAGGACGAGAGCCGAGGCGATGCATCTCTGCCACATGCCACGGGTCGATCTGTCCTGTAATTTACCAGCCTTCTCAGCGACTATCATAGCGAAGCCCCTGATAACAGCAGACCGTCACTCTCCCTTAAGAGATTCCCCCGATCGACGTCGGTTAGCCGCTCGCATCGTGAATGGCAGATCAATGGCGCCGACGCGACAGGATGCATCGACCCACCGTCATTAAATCATTCGTTTCGCGCCTGCGCGTCGCTCTTCTGGCCGGGTTCGATGCTTTTGTTCTGTTTTCCCTCGCCTGCGATCCAGGAATTTATTGCTACTCGGGGATTTCGTGATGGCGAAATCACCGCTGATTGGTTATCCAAGGTCGTTCGGATATTCTTCTACTACGTTGGGTATTAAACGCAGATCATTTTGTGTTCTACTTCGGGTGTTCGAATATTTCCAAGTTTCCCGCATTTCCTTCACCTATAAAGTCTTCATTAGAGTTCGGTTCAGTAATATGAGCTCCGTATTATGAAAAATATATTAACATTATTGAAGGCATACAACACAAATTGCATACAACACAATTTTGTTCACAAAGAGTATTTTAAGTTTGTGTAAATTCTAAGAAAGATATGTACCTTTGCACAATAAAAATTATGGAAACTACGAAACAATTAAACATGAAAGCTAAAATGACATAAATTGATAGAAAAAATATAACACTGCGGATTTCACAGTTAATTAATATTTAGAGTAGATGTGAACGAACCCATGAGTCACTGTATATATACATGTCACGATTTTGAACCCATTCGATTGAAAATTACTCTAATGGCAGCAGAAAAGGGGGAGTATGATGTTTAATGCCTTGATGGTGTACAGCAGACGTATAGTGTGCAGTTCTCAATAGTACAACAGATTTCTTAGGATTATTATACTTCCTCGCTTCATACACCATCTGGAGATTTCACAGACGTTGCAATCTTATTTTTGAAGATAATCACAGCACACCCTATAGCCGAAATAGTTGTATTAATAGTCTTCATAGAAACGTTAATACTTTCTGTCATTCCCTTGATTTCTTTGGCATCATGTTACAGAGTTTCAAAAGATCCATCACAATTATTCTGTATTAATAGCGCAGCTTATCATTTTTACTTTTTTCTTTTCTTTATGTGTATCAAAGGGTTTTTCTATCTTTAAATTTAAATAAATAAATACAAGATTGACACTTGTTAAACAAAACCCATGATGATTGTGCATCGTAGGAATGATTGCACAAGTCAATACCGTGACTTCATCCATTATATTTAAAGAACGGAGAATGCAAATTTGCATATCGATAAAAGAGGAATTCGTACCTGACGCATCACAGAATACACAGAATGTTTTGGAGCAATCTTCTGACTCCTGGCTATTTGGATTATTCGCGCGATCGCGAAATCATTTACGAGCAATTAAAGTTGTTACAGGGACGACGTAACGGTACGGTTGCATTGTCTTCACGGGTGTTTTCTTCTCATAGTCGAAGAAGGAGTTCAAAGCGGTTGAACTGCTTCGCCTTCGGCCACGTTCGCTGCATTAGATCGTATCTATCGGTGACCTTGCGGTGTGGCCGACATGTAACGCGAGATCCGTGTCCCATATGCGGGTGTAACATATTTTACTTGACACGGCTCGTAGTCGAAAGGACACGCATATCGAAGACCTCGCGTTGTTTCTGCCGTGGCAATGCGAGGCGTAGCCTTCGATACTGTGCATCGACGCGTCAAATATCCGATCCACCTGAATTAGCGCGTCCAAGTTTCGCGTTTCAATGTGTCCGATATTCCAAGCGATTCCACTTGCGCCAGAAATCCAATCATCGAACGAATTACTGAGTCAGGGACGTATATTGCCTTACCCTTGTTAAAATTCGGAAATCGGATTTTATACAAAAAGGGTCCGAGTCTTGCGTTGTCATTCTTTTCCTCTAACAATGAAATCCTTGAATATTTAGACAGAAAAGCTTTCAACTATCATGAAACTCAAATTGTAAACCGTCCAGTTTATCGATCCCGGTCACTTGTTCGCGTTAACCTCGAAGACCTTGCAATGAATGTGGCCCGATTGACGCGAAGCTGCCGAACGAAAATATCTTTCCTCGAACCGACCTTCGGGGAAGACTGTGCCTAAGGATTATCGTGATTTAACCTCGCGAGGATTAAACAGCCTGCGAAAATAAGGCGCACCGGCGTCGTATCTCGGATCTAACAAAACGGTAATGCCTACGAAAGGCGTCTTGGAATCTGACTTCTCTCGCGAGAAATTCGATACCAGCGAAACCGTATTGTGCGCAGCTGCATCGAGTGTTTGGCAATTCCCGTTCATCGCACGTTTTCGTTGCTCCTCTTTGAACACGGCGGATTCTGTTACAACGCGCGCGAAGCGCTCATAGTGATTTTTCTGGTTTCGTTACCTAAGGCAGACTTCGTGACGACTTGTTTGGGACGATCCTTGTCGAGGTAAAATCACACGGGGAAAGAGAAAATGAATTTTGTCGAGTGGCTGGTGCGAGCGCTAAGCCAGTTGGAAACCGATCAACCCCTGAACCGTTGTCGTCGTAAATCTAGATCAGCGCGTCTGACTTGTGCAACGAGTTCAATATACTCTTCGAGCTTTTTGGGTCGGACCAGAAACGCTGAGCAAGCAGGACTACGTCCAAAATTGTTCGTTCGAGTTTCTCTCTCGATCTCCTCGATGCTATAGTTAACGCAAAGTGTGTTCCTGTGTCAGTTTCGAGCACACGATCGTGCCGTTGATTCCGCGCGAGAAATGCGCCGCGTAACTAAGTATACACACACATGATCACCTCCTCCGAGGCTCAAAACATTTCGTGCGAAAAGGCAGCGGCCCCCCTGTTTCTTCCCGAACACGAGATTCGCCTTCTGAGATTCCCTTTGTCCGTCTACCGACGTGTACCTCGTCGAGATGAAGGAGATGAAGGAGTAGAAGAAAGAGGAGGAGTGGGATGATCTCTGAAAAAAGTTTCAGGTTCGTCCCGTACAGAGAAGCGCGAGAACACGAGCCTTGAGAAAAACGAGCTTGGATAGACGGTCTTCTCGAGGTCCCAGGATCTCTGTTTACTTAAACCGCGCGGTAATCGAAAGTAAACGCGGTCCCGATCGTTGTCGTGGGACGAACCGGAGAACACATAGATCGAGCATCGCGGTGGATCGTCGAGGATCCGCGCAACGGTTTCAATTGACCCCGACCTCGGAGTCGGTGAATTCATAAATTACAGATTCGCCCCTGCTGGCTTCTCCAACAATTTCACGTGATCGGTACCATACAATCGGTGAGCCGCGATCACGCACAGGCTGCCTGTGGCGTGTTAACTCGTCGCGAGATTCCGCTAGGATTCCCTGAATCTTCCGACTCCTCTGCCTTCTGTTCGAACTCACGTTATAACGGGCTGTCCACCGCTGATATGCTAATGGCCTCATAAATGCAATTTATTTATACCGAATCGAAAAGAAAAACTACGTGGATACTTCTACTGGCGACAGGGAGAAAAACGTAGAGCAACTAAAAGACAGGAATATTTCCTGATCGAGCGTTTTAAGCGTGCGAACTGTAACGAAGTAACGGTTCAACGCGAGAATCGTCGCGTCAACAGGACTGCAACGAGATAAGGTAAAAAGGAGCGTCATTCTGCAAATGCCATTACGTAGAAACGAAGATTTCCTGAACCGTTTCCAATAGCAATAAACTGCAGGAAGAACTGGGTGTACGCGGACCAGTCGTGCATTTATAGCGTTCTGACCGTAAACGTGGGCAGCCTTTGTCCGACTAACTGTACCTTCGCTCATTCTTCCCTTCTCCCTTCTCTATGCTACGCGATAAACATTACTCTTACTCTTATTCTGTTGCCCTTCCTCGGTGCGGGGAAACGCTCTCTAGTTCGTGACTCGTCAGCCAGCATCTGAGGTGTATCTTAGCGAGATCGTGGACTCGCTAAGCTTAAATTTCGAAGAACTATAGACAGCTAAAGCGTGAGCACGAAAATATTCAACATGACAATTTTCCTTTTGGTGCCTTCCTTTGATATTTTCTGTTTATATCCATTTGGAGACTAGGAATAGAAAATAAAAGCATTGGTAGTTAGAAAGGGATCCAATAGGCGATCCAACTCCGTTGAAATGGAAAATTAAATGTGAAAACTCACAAATTAGTCTGACCACATTAACTATTGCATTCAGCGAATATCCATCAGTGTGAATTTTGATTTCAAAATAATTTTCTTTTTATAAATATTTAATTTTGCTTTCAATGGAGAATGAATTTCTCACAGTGACCTAGTTTGAATTTGCAAATGGATGGAATTTTATTAAATTCTATTTTATTACCTAAGATGTGTTAAAAACTCAATTTCAGATTTTTAAACATTAATAAAGTTACGATATTTCATGACAAAATGAGGCATTTCACATAAAAAAATTTTTTTTGTTAGGTAACACTTAACGAGGTGCTCAGAAATAGTCACGGATAAGATTTACATGTTTGTTTAGCATGTTAGTATATTGATGGAGATGTAAACAAATAGTGTTTTCCTCATAATGTTATATTTAATATAAGTACATCAAATCCCAACACAATAAAAAAGAAATCAAAATTTTATGAGTCTTAGAAAATTAACATTAGTTCATTTTCACTCGATGACCGTATGAATGTTAACGAAAATTTGAAAAATTAAAGAAACAGAAATTGGCTCGACATATCCAAGATAAAAAATTGATAGAATTGTCATGTAAATAATGTAGCTACCTTTGTTCTTATAACTTTTACAAAAAAAAAAAAAAGAGTTAAAACAATTCACAGAGTAGTTTTATAACATTTTTAAGCAATTTCTTCTTTGTCATGATGATAAAAGCATGTTTTTCTATAAGATTTTGTTATCATACCTCATAAGATATGGTAAAAGATAACGAAAGTAATAAATTCCTCGAACTGGAAAGCATTTCCCTTATTTTCCGTAGATCGCGGGCAGAGAAACGCAGGCTTAGAAATAATTATAGTATCTAAGAATTCTCATCAAGTTCTCGCGGTAGCTCAAGGCGGAACGCAATCACACGCGAAAATGTAGCGTGGCTGTAGGTCGGTAGGTAGGTAGGTAGATAGGTAGGTAGGAATCGTCGCGGCAGCTGGAGCTATCGCAGTAATTTGCAATCTGCGTTCGTTCCACGTCCCGCGTGTTCGAAAGGGGAGGTTTCGAGAGCCCCCGAAGCAGCGGCCGCGCATACCATGTATCCTTTCTGCAGTCTTCTAGGCTGACACGCCAGCGTGCCCGATATATATCACCCGGCCACCGTCCTCTGAACGCCTCTAAGTCATCATCCCGGCGAAAAATGCTTCTTTATGGCGGCAGGACTAATTTGACCACGCCATAAGGCCGCGGCCGTAGCCTGCCAACGGCGAATCGCGATTTTGTTCCGGCTACGAGGATAAATCTCTTTGCGCGAATCATCCCTGCACGCTCGTTTTCTCCTTCTCTCGTTCTCGCTTTTCAGCCTGCCGCGCGAATCGCGCGGGATTTTACGATCGTCATTGAACTTGCATTTTACATTATGGAAAGGTACTCGATTAGAAAGGAATGTCGCTCTATCAAGGCTCGAAACGCAACCGATTCGAAGGGGCCGCGTAATCGAGGAACGTCGCGCGCTCTCGGTATCTTGAACTCGGACCTCTCGGCACGGTCGTTCCGCAGGCTCTACCCTTCTTTCCCCGGTTGAACGTTTAGCGAGCCTCCGGTATGAAATCGAATGCCCTTGGTCGTTGGGAAGATAGCTCGCGCAACTTCACGCAGGCACGGAATCGAATCGATTACGCGCGGGCCCCCTCGCTCGATCGAGTTATTCGTTTAAATTGTAAAAGAGAAGAAAGAGGAGGTGTTATCGAGAATAAGGGGGATATGTGTGCAGTGCGTGGTTTCCAGATCAGGAATTCCGCGCGAAATATGGAATATCCTTGGAAGATAAACCATGATACCAGGATGCTCCCCCACGTACAATTGCCGTGCAATTTTATGGCAATAGCCATTAATTGCGTGCCGTTGAGCGAATCGCTGGATATTACAAATCGCTTATGCTTGGCCCGAAGTCTCTCATTAGACGGGTTTTTATAGTGGACGTTCGGGACAGGATTGGCGCGAACCGGGACCGAGGAGAGTAAAGAAAAAAAAAAGAGAAAGATGAAGGTATATGATTGGTCGAATGAAAAGTGCAGGATAATCGATGCTTTATTCCTTCTCGCGGGTATCGAGTACACCGATAATCGGGCTTCTTCGACCACTACAACCGTAGGGCATAAATTTTCATTCGACCGCGCACACGCGCAGCGAAATTTATTCGACTTCCATGCACGGCGGCTAAAGACGCCGGTGATTAATATCGATACATTGTGTTTTATCGACGGGCACGCGATTTCGCTTAACAGATCGATATCCCTTCGTGTTGTCCTATTTACGCGGAGAAAATTTAGCGCTCCTTCTACCGCGCGTCAATTACGGTGCATAATTTCCCGTCCAATCGTCAGGCGAACGTAAACGTTTCATTTAAAGCAGGCAGTTTCTTTTTCTCTCTTTTTTCTCTCAAAGGAACCGAATCAAAGTTCAAGCCGTGCGCGCGGCTTGCATAAGAGAAATCAACGATAAGAGGAATTTATTGTAGATACCGCGGCTGTGGAAGTCACGCGAGTAGGCAAGAAAGCGTATAGGGCTAATGAGACACGAAAATGATGTCTACCGTCTATAAATATCGCTACCCCAGCAACCTTCGGCCAGGACTGGACGAATAATGAGGCATTAATATCCCCGAGAGTCGGGCGCAATAAAGTGCAATTGGTAACCGCAGCTACTCCCGGGCCGTAAACCTCTTCCACGAAGCCCATGGGAAAGTCGCATGAATCGGCGTCGCGTGATAAGCACGCTTCCCGAGTTGCCTCGTGAAAACGAGCCGACTTTGGTGGAAAGGGACGGATAAAGAACGGAAACGTGACGCCGAGGTCCCTCGCGGCTTGGGATTCGATTTTGCGGAAAGGGGAACGGTGTTCACCGGGTCGAGACAAAGAAACGATTCCTCTCGGTGTTCGTCGTCTTATTGGATTCCGGAGTGGCCTGTGCTTTATCGCGAAATTACGATCGAATTGTGACAGGTTAAGACCCACGCTCGAAGCGCGGCGCGACTCGACCTCGATAAATACCGTGAGACGTGGGTTGCGCAAAGCCTAATAGACCGGGCAGATATGCGAGCGAACTACGGAACGATTCGATTGTTCCGTGGTCCACTCGATTCGACTGCCCACCGCCTCGACGTCCGATTTTTCCGTCATCCAGCGCGGCGCGAACGGCGGGTTTCGCGCGAACCTGATTCGAGAAAAGAAAAGAGCAATCGGCCGTATCCGAGACACGTCGCTGTAAGGCCACGTAACGCGATACACGGTTCTCCTGTTAAAGAGACCACACGTGTGCATCGTCTCAGGATCCGGTGGTTGTCGATGTCGACCCGTCTTCCTTGGCAAGCCACAGATCATTGGGCTATCTTAAGTGTACATCGATCACCACTACATTCCGTTCTGGTACGAATCTTTCCTCGATCCAGTTATACGCGCTCTTGGTAGTAATAATAATAATACGTCTTTATTACACCCTGTACAAAGTGCAGGGTACGTGAGATGTTGTCGAACTTGTGCCGCAACCTAGAACGTGGCTACGGCGCAAAAACATGCGAAATATTAATACCGGAACTGTCGAAGTAGTTCAGATGACTGATCTACAATTTTTATTATATGAAACACGTTTGGATATTATATGACTTGCGTTTGAATATTTATAGGTATCTATACTGGGTGGTCCACGCAATTCTTAGAAGTTATAGTATCCTCCTCTATTTTTTTCGTAACATTTTGCTCCCGTTGCGCTGCGATTGGAACTATGATTTATAACGCTTGCTTGGACCACCGTGTAGAACTTCGATCATTCTCTAATTAAAATTCCACCGCATCCTTTTTTCTTCTCTGAATTTTCTAAAATAATTAACAGAAGTCCTCCAGTGATTTACTTTTATTACCGTTGGTGTCGAGTTCCTCAACAAACGCGAACAAATCACTCGATGGCAAGGCGTTAATGTCACCGGGTGTAAATCAATTTGGACCCCAGGGAATTGACAGTGGACGTCACCTCGGGCCGTATCACGTCGCGAGCGTTCTACAATTGCCCTCGTCCGTCGATCGTTATTTATCGGGTCGTCTTGACCGATAGTCCTTATTGATTCGAGTTTATGCCAACGCGACGAAATCGTATCGAGCAGTGCCGCGCGGACCTCCGATCGCGACGAACCGAAACCACGGCTGCTATCTCCGTTTCCTGGTTGCAAATCGTGACGGAGAATATTCCTTTCGATTTTTAATTTAACGTAGCAGCGCGCTGCCATGTCGGAAGGCCACGATAGTTTGGCGGAACCACCCGCGGCGTGCTTGACTTTACACACGCACGCTCCGCACGATTTCATTTTCAGAGATTCTTATCGATGAGTCACCAAAGGGTTAAGTACAAGCAGGAACGAGGAAACGGTCGCTTCATCGAAGCCGGTATCTTATCTCGCTGCTCATCGAGGATGTCGAGAGGGATTATTTGCGCACGTATACCGGTAGATTACTGGTATTCCAGAAGAGCGGGTAAACTAGCCTGAACCTTGAATTTTTTGCCTTTAGCCTGATTAGTTATCGGAGCGCGAGCCACTATCGGAACGACCTTTACGCAACTCGATAGACCGCGGCAGATGTTAAGCGACGCGTTTTCCGATGTACGCTGCTAAACGCGTCGCGCTAGGGAGCGTGCAGCACCAAGGACTTATACCGAAACCGAAATAACCGGTATAATACCGGTATTTTTCGGTTATTTTGAAGATATTTGGGAGATATATCCAAAATAACCGAAAAATACCGGTATAATACCGGTTATTTCGGTTTCGCTATAAGTCCCTGTGCAGCACTACTTTGTACCGATATTTGATGGGAAAAAAGGTACAGAAAACGACGCATTACATCGACAACGGCACGAAAACTGCAACTAATAATCCCTTTCTCCTGGTAATTTCGACTGCGAGTGCGCGCGTCAAATAACGAGCAAGAAAACTATCAATGTCAAGCGCACGAGCAAAACATTAATGATCGCTATACTGGCTAGCTTTACGAGCTGAAATTCCACGGGGGGAATCTCTTAACGAGAGTTAGTACGCGCTCGCGCGCGGACCCCGATACGTACTGCATATTACGCGTATAAATTAGCCTCCGGTCTTGACTTTCCATTTCTTTGTCACTTTCGATTCCACTCGAGGCGTTCGTCGTCGATCGCCAGGGAGAAGCGCGATCGATCAACGATCGAAGTCGCGGAGGATCGCGATTTTTTCTCTCTTCGGAACGTACCTCGCGGGCGTGACGCGCGAATCGAATAGGCCAACGATTATTCATTTGTCGAGGGAAAAAATCGCCGAGCAGATACGGTCAATGATATCGCCGACAATACAAGTGGTCTCGGGCCTGGGCACGCCCTTTAGATACCCGACGCGCAGCCCCGAGGCTCACGAAGAGCACCTACACGTAACACTTTCGTTACGTGCCGTAATTACAGAGCGTATCGAACCCCGAGCTGCGCGGAGATTTATCAGGTCGCGAAGATGCCTATCCGGAAAAGCTTTAACGCGCATTAATATCGCCTCTCGTCGAGGCGATCCCACCGCCGAGCGCGCTGCGATGCAATGATAAAGCAAACCTTCCCTCCGCCCGGACGATATTATTAATAAGCGTAATAATAGATCGTTCACGATGCGTTTCGAGTAATCTTGGCGCTGGATGCAACCGTTCCGTCGTTTATTACTCGCGTGAAAAACTTGTTGCTTCGCTCGGGGAACACGTGGGACTGCAGTTCCATCTCTCGCCTCGAACGAATTCTTTTTAGACGCGAGATTATTTGCCCGTAATTGCGTGCAAAAAATTTAAGTGCCAAGATGATGCAGCATCCCCTGAGTATTAGACACGCGACTTATTACTTTGTATTTTACTGAAATTTCTTGGAAGAAACGAGCTCTGACCTTTCCAGGAACACTGCGTATAATACACACAACTTTGATTTTGTATCTTTAATAACATTTAGAATTTCTCGAATTTTTTAAACAATTTTTTTAGATATAGTACTGAACCCCTCAAACAATCCTAGAAAATTTCAAAGTGCTCAAACTCTTCGATATTGATGAAATAAAGCATTAAAAATGTGTAAATTTTAAGGAAACATTCATTGTAATTATTTATTTTGTTACAAATTCGTTGGTTTATTTCGTTATTTATTTACTTCTAAACGGGTATGTTCCTTTTTTTACAATTTAACTAAAAAGTGAGAAGACACGAAATGGAAGTCCTTAGGTACCTATGATAATTTATTTCTTGAAAACGGAAAAGAGGTTTTACTAGTAATTTTCTTAGATTGTTTCACATACCTTCCCCTTTTTGTAAAAACAATTTGATTGAAAAATTTGAAAGGCTCTTCACGATATCCCTTCATTAATTGAGCCGTTTAATGCGAGAGTGGTGTAAGTAAAAAAAATTGAATAGCGGATAATGAAAGATGAAGCAAAAATTCTGTAAAATCACTGTAAAGTTATATCTTATAACAATAAATATCCTGTTCTCTCGTAAATCAAAATACATAATCATTTTATTCAATACTCTTTTGAGTTACTGTATTTTCGAGTTGAAATTTTAGGGGCGATTCTAACCTGCTCTATTATCCACAAAAAAACTAACGAAAATACTATACTCAAACACTTACAATTACTTCTATACAAAAATAGATTGAAACTTAAACCTGCTACAGTCTTCGGGTGTTTCTTGACCCAATCATGTCTTTTACTTCATTGCATATTTGTTCCAATTTAAATAAAAATGTAAGAAAGTTAGTTTAATATTTACAGTTTGTTGTGTCTTGATATTCTATGAAAATTTCATTATCCACATTTATAATAATATGTTAACAACTAAAATTCTAATAAATCAGATTTCTAAGAAGAACGTAGCAGAGCTAAGTTTTCAAAATGTATTGTTAAAACTGACTTGTACTACTTTTGCATTAAACGGCTAAATTGTTATCTAATAAAAGTCTAGGTTAATGTTACGAACAATGAATTAACTAGAAATACTCTGAATGTGATGCAGTAAAAGAAGTTAACGCACGCAGGGGAATAATTTGGAATAAATTCGACGCGGAGTCGCATTGGAAAGTATCCGCGGCAGGGAGAACTGGCTCGTTCCTATTTTATGCATCGCTGACTGCAAAACTCACTGCAACGCGTAATGTCCATGGAACGGACTGTCTCCTGTATTCTTAGCCGGTACTCGAATGCCTGGCGAGGTTACAACGACACGAGTTAAATCACGTACTTATTATCAGCCCAGGATCTAGCGGTGTTACATCTTCGGTGTGCTATTTAACAAGCGAGCCTCGGAATAAGCGACTCCGCGACGCAGCCTGGTACAAATCGATTGAATTAGTATGCATCGATACGGTGACCGGTACGGACTGGTAATTAGCGTGATAAATAACATATTAATGGTGCTTAAAAACGGTCAACACGTCTCGGAAGGAAATACCGAGAGACGCGGGGTACATTAAGGAAGATCGATCAGGAGCTTTTTATTCGTTTACTCGTTTAATTAAATTCGTTCCGATGCTTTTATACATTAGTCCCGAGAACAGGCGCAAAAAGTTAAAAGCTCACCCTGTTTTGCATAATCATAGTCGGCCGCGATTCGGTATCGAAAATAGCGCTCGCTCGACTGTCAGATCGAACGCGTGAAATCGACGAGACAACTCGAGCGCGTATATTCGCGCGACATTCTTTTATCGATACGATCGCGATCGATCGAATACCCGGGCAAAGTTTGGCCTGGCCAGATTGGAAACGCCCCGTTTTAATCCGTCGCGTATCGAGCACCAGGTTCGCCTATTTATAAAAGCGCGATTCATGCGAACTGCAACGGTACAACCGATCGATCAGGATCGGCGCCCACGCGTTCGCGAGTGCAGCAGGCACTGCGCAACCGGGCGCAAGTGCACATGCGCATTTCTGGCTGCGAGGAAGCACGAAGTGGGCCGCGCGGACCAGCGTGCGTTGCGTGGCGTTCGCATTCATAGATTTGCGCCCACTTGCGGTCGTGCAAACCTATTCAGCGTCTCACTCACACACCCACGAAAAATCCGCGATATTGCTTCGGTAGCTCGCGACGTGATCTTTGAAAAATTTCTCGACGACTGAATCACTGCGCGCGCGCCGCGACGTTCGTACTTGAAGGCGACCTCGATGCCAAACTCGTCGGATTTTACTGAAAAGGCGCGCGTCGTAACGATGGCTAAGGCGTTGAGGAATTTGGTCGCGATAAGTAATGTTTCACGCGGTCGACACGTAACATCCACACCGTGGATAAAGGTGTTTCAGCTGCGGGACGTGTCGACGATGACGGAAGAATAACGTGAACTCCTTAAAGATCGGCTCCGTCGTGTACAAGGAGAGCCAATCGACGTCAGCCGACATGCCGCTGACGCGTGACACGCATCGAACGCGCTATTTTATGCGCGGCGACGATTTTGGTGCGTGCAACGAGGTACGTCGATTTATGCCTAACACCTCGGTGCGAACGACCCATGCTAAACAAAGAAACAAACGGATTTCTTCGCGCAAGTGGACGTGCGAATTGGAGTCCGTCATCGTTCCAACAAGATGCGCATCGATTCGAGGATCGTTCTCACGAACGAATTTTTCGGATGCTTGCGAGTCGTGAATCGAATCAATCGACTTCTATTGAACATCTCATTCGATAGTTACGCTCGCATTGTTGTACGGTAGCTCAAAGACGGAGTAGAATGCGTACTCTGTTCGAAATGAACGTTTCTGAGTATACTACACGGAGGCTGATGTCTGAGAATGGGCGTGAGTGTCTTATTCAACCCTCCACAGAATGAACGCGGTGCGTATTTATAGGAACACCGTCGTCGGCGAAGTTATCTCTCGGCGAAGTGGAGCCGAGGTCGGGCGCCCACGGATGATTTTTTACACGCCGACAGGAACACAGGTATCACTGGGGACTTTATTTGTGGACGCACTGTCGTGTGTCTGCGAGTTCACTGGACAAAGTAATGAGTCGCGACAGCCTGATCAAACGAAGAAGAAAAAAAAACTTAGTCTTTTCTTGCAATTTCGCTCTGGACATTTTTTCTGAAGTATGTACATTCATTGTGGGCGGAAAACGTCGGCTTTTTTATAATTATAGGGAGGGAAGGATAATTAAGTAGTCGAGGTCTACACTAAGAATTATGCATTCCTCGGGGCAGGAAAGACGACTCAACCCCTTCGAAGCCTGGAAAAAATACATCTGGAGGCGGTTCGCAGTGGAATGCGAGATTGCTTGACCTATCAAGGGTATTCGTACCCTCACAAAAAACGTACGTTTAGCCTTAAATGATTTGGATGACCAATAAAAGTTATTATATCAAAGAGTTGCATATAGCTTATGAAATTATTAATTAATTTGTAAAGGAAAAGAAGATTCGCTACAAATCTTCTGACTTCAAGCGTTTTTATATTAAGTACACATAATTGGTTCATACTTATGGTCCGCTATGTTGATACTTAATTTGTAAGCAACAGATCTTAGGAATCCATGTTGTACCCTTTTAACAAGTAGCTTATACATATTTAGTCTGATCAGACAACCATATGATGGATGCATATTGTAAACGCGGTCTAATGAGTGAGCAATAAAGTAGTTATGTATTATTTGTTAAACCGATCGCGTACAAGATCTCTGAGCAGTACTTGCTATAAAATTTCTATTGAAATTTTTTAACTCGTGACTCGTCTTGAACTCCGAGGAAAGAAGTCAAAGTCGCAGGAAAGGCGACGAGTTGAACAGGAAACGCTCGGCCTTCCACGAAGTCGGTACCCAGTCATTGTCAGACGAATTAACTCGATCCCCCGGTTTTCTCACGCGAACTCGCGGCACTTGGGCTCCCGTCCAGGCGCATCGGAATGCAGGATGCACCACTGGTAACTACACCCGGATAGGTGAGACGACAGTTTTCTATATAAGCGAACAGGATGGTAAAATGGATGTTACACAGCCGCGTGTGTAACCGGGAGGAAGGCGCAGTCGAAGGATCGCGGAGGCTGGACGGATACTTCTATAGATGGTTGATCGGTAGAGGGATCGGAGCGGTTGCGGAGCGGACGACGGAGGAAGAGAGGCGAGGCGCAACGGAGCGAAGGAGAGGCGACGGGCGAAAGAGAGAGGCCTGGAGTGTACGGGCGTCGGCGCCCGGCCTTGCAAGGACGTTCTCCTTTACTTCTTGCTCGTGCCTGGGAGACCGTCTTCGCAGTTGCCGTGTTGCCGCCACGGCAACTAACCCACCCGACCAGCCCAGCAAATAAACCCACTCCCGACCGACGAATAACTCGACAGCCGAGAAGCCAACAAAATCTTGCGTAACAGCCGATCCTCCGGGCTTCCTTCGTCCGTGTTTTACCTCCGTTTCGATAAGCGACAGCTTTAACATTTACGTTTTAGAATCTACGTTTAACAGGACGGATTTGGAGTGTTGACGCCTAAAGTTAGGAAGCATCTTTCGCCTTTGCCTATTTTAAACTTCGGTAGCTATCTTAGCCAAAAGTTAATCAATTTCCAAGATATTAATAAATAAGGCTTCTTTTTGTGATAAAAACTAACAAGTCCGAAAGTCATAAACTTGTTTGTTGAAATGTACTTGAAATGCAAGTGTTAGCAACTACACTTTGAATTTTGTATTATATTATTCAATATTGCGTTTTCCTATAAGAATACATATTAAATAGAAAGTCAAATAACTTAAAAACTACCGAATCCATTTTTTTTATTTTAAAAAATAAATAAAGATTCATTCCTCCAATTTTCAAAGGTCTTTGCTTATTTTTAATGTTACTGAAGTTTAAACAAATATGCATATAGGTTGCATAATCACATCTTGAGACTCTTTTCATTCGAGACATTTTATTTCAGCCGAAGAAAGAATAAACAGTTACAGGCAAAAACATTTGACTATCTTTTTCACCTTCTTTCGTCCAAAATTTGTCACCACATGCTGCAGCCTACTTAGTCTATATGTAAATCCACCTCTGACGTTGATTGGAAATTGTACCTTCTTATAGAGACAAACACAATATCAATTAAACTCCGTTCCACGAGAGAATAAAGTCGTCTATCCACCAGTTTTCGTACATTTTGCGCAGTTGACGTTTACCTTCATTAATTATTGGTTCTGTTTCCTTCGAGCGCATCCCTACCTACGCACCCCCTGCATGGCCCTTAAAAGGTCCCATCATTTCTAAGGAATGTCCTTTCTTGGTATTTGAGCTCTTCACCAATCCTGATGGAAAAGTCACTTGGGACCGTTGAGGAAGTGGGAACAAGCTGCGTGAAACGATTTTATTCTTTCGTAGAAAGGAGTTTAGAAGATGTCTACATGCAGTTTAAAATTAATTTATAGTGAAGTTTTGTATCTTCAAAAAGATGTGATGTAGTTGTTAAATCCAAAGTCTATTAATTTCTATAAATTTTCCTTGTACCTGTAATTATTATTAAGCTAATTGAATACACTGTTGACTGAATGTAGTCGCACCACTACTTGCGCCCGGTTGACGTCGTTATTCCTCGCGCAAGCGTACACCATGAGAATTGAAATCACCGACTGAAGACTCTCCCACAAAAAGCGGTCGGGTCCGCGCGGTTGACCTTGTTACACGAGCAATTGAGTAACTCATTGAGTAACACCGAGTAATGTAAACGATACAGATAAATGGATATTTGGTAACTCCAGTGTGGAAATGTTAATGGGGTAATAAAACGAGCGCTTATCGCGTAGAAAGCTGAACGTCGGAGTTCTCATTTCTGATCCCTGTCCGAGCTTGTGAACGTCTACGCGTTGTTTTCACGAATCCAATATCGAAGCTGTACTCGAGAAAATCTCGGCAGAAGTGCGTGGCGAGTCGCTCAACCGCGGTATCCATGGTATTTCTGGGGTTAGTCATCGTTAACCCCGAAGAATGCTTCCGACTAACCTGATCCGCCGTGTAATTACAAGCATAAGCTATTATCTAAAGACCCCGCGCCGGGAGTAGTCGCGCCGGAATTAAAAGGAACGCTTATTAGAAATTAAGGAATATTTATGGAACGAGCTGCGTTCATCCAGCATTCGCCGTTGATATCGCGGCCGAGCTGCCAAGCCGGTAGGGAAACGAACTTGGAATTCCTGTTTCGCGGACGGATAACGACGCTCAAAAAAAAAAGGGAAAAAAATTGAAGAACGTAGACCCAGCGATTCTCGGACGCGGCCGGTGATTGGTTCAATTTGAAATCCAATTAACCTCGATGGTCGTTTTGCTGCTACCAAACTGAGTCGTGCTCGCCGGACGTCTCGATGAAGCGCAATTATTTATCCTCCTACGCCGATTACGCGAACCATCGGTATGCGCGTATATAGCGACGGATCATTTCGTATAATCTGTTGTATCGGGGCTCGAGGACGTTGCTCGACCTTGCGGACGTCATCAGCCGATAAGGAAACTTGAGAAGACGTCGCATCTTGCCGTCGCGTATCACGATTCGTCGACGTGAATTGTATCGTTGCATCTTATCTACCAGTTTTTTGACTACGCGTTGATTATGATTTAAAGCGTTGTAAACAGCTCAGCAGTTCCTGGATGATTCTGAGTCAGCCTGGGGACTCGTTTCTACAAAAAATTTTAATCTCAGAGAACTGGAATGCTACATTCATCTTTTTTGAACTAACGGTTTCTTTAATTGTGTACATATTTTAAATATTTGTAAAACTGTACTTATGAATTTTGTAGCCTTGGAAAATCATATGTTTAGAATTTTAACATCTGGTACCATATTTGCGTAGCTGGTGCTGAAATATGCAGATTAAGATTAGCAATGGAAATATTGAATATGAATTTTAAACTAAAGCAATACACTGAATTTCAACAAAAAATGAGAAAATAATATTTCTACTTGGGGTATTAAAGGACAATTTCTGGTGTTAACATGCAAACGCTACTGAAAAACGTTTGTTGAACGCAGCTAAAAACACCTGTAGTAATTGCGCGGCGGAAAGTACGTGCACTCGAGCGTGTTTTTCAACGGAGGCGTAGCTAGCGCGTACCAATGTGCTTTGTCACGCGATTAATAAAAGGCAAAGCGTGACAATTAACTCATCGCGGCTTCTGATAACTGCGAGCACAATTCTGACGTACCAACAAGCAAGTAGAATCGCGTAATTTTTAACGCAGGTTGATATTCTTATCAAAACAAACGCAATACGCTTGTAAATTTGCTCAACTCGGTCTTGATTGGAATGCGACTCCAATTGGAATGCAATTTTTTTTTACAGGTCCGAATGTCGAAGCGATCGGTTTCATATCCGTAAGACTAGACGCGCGGAAGGCAACGACTGGTCGATGGGCTTTCTCCATATCGTATCTCTTGAACGAGATCCGGTCCGTGGAAGGAACAGCAGCAGCTCGAGACGGTCCAGAGGTAAGCGTGACGGCCTTGCAAGGTTCTTTTCAAGGTCGACTCTAATGCCCTCCTCGCTTCTCCTTCTTTCTCCTCTTCAACTTCACCTTTCTTTTTCAACTCTCCTTCGGCCCTCGTCATGCGGCCCTCTCCGTATCCTCTGCGCCTCTTTCTTCTTTCACCAGTCGCCGACAGGCCGTCTCCCTTCATTCCTTTCTCCCTTTCGAACCGCCGTCGGGATTCATTAACCCTTTTCTTCCTGTTGCCAAGGGGAAAGTATGCATCTTCTGCCTGTCTGGCCACCTTTCAGCGAACAACTTCGAGAGCTGGAATAATTACGAAAACTATAACAGTTACGTTACATTCTGCGCAGGACACTCAACTCGGCTGTTGCTAAGCTTCACTTTCAACGCCCACAAAAACGTAATTTTTATTTCATTAAATGTTAAACAAGTTTACTAAAAATTTAGATATAATCAGGTAGAAGACATTAAACCCCACATCGGTATCCTAATTTGAATAATGGAAAATTTATTGCGAAAGGGTTGAAAAACGATCTGACCGATAAGTTAGGAAAGTGGTCGCGACAAAGAATGCTAAGTATACGATCGATTAAAAGGCAACCGCGAGAATGATTATTTTTCGATCAGATCTCTATCGCTCGTCGCGAATCGCTGGCATCGAACAGGATCCGAAGCGTAGAGGCAGTCGTTCTGAAAAGAGGTCGCTGATCTTTTGCAATCGACGATCACAATACCTATAAGGCATTGCCCACGCGATCGAGAGTTATGCCAGAGAGAAATGCACACACGTTCTGCTCTGCGCGCGGCTGCACGTGCCTCGACATGTGTGAAATCGGTTCACGTGTAAACCTATTCTCGTTCGTTCTGGGAGCGCACCTGCACGGCCTGTGTCTCTTATCAGGTGCGTTAACTCCCGGTGCAACTACGAAAACGATCTACCCGATTCATTCGTTTCCCCCTCGACGGTCTGAGAGCCAAGACTCTAGCGGTCGAAGGTGGCTTTCTTCGTGGAACACTCGAAGACGCTGCCTGCGCGATATCGCAAGGCGAATAATTTTATATTTTCCAGGCCCTTATCTGTTATTGTTTACGCTATAGAGTCACGTAGGCATGTACTCCAAACTTTGCGGGATATCGGATTTTATTTTCTCTTTGTCGCGGGGTTTAATTATATGTATACAGAGTACGGCATTGATTATGATTCAATTAACGAAATCGAGGAAGCATCGAGGAACTTTTCCCTTGATATCGCAATCTTTCGCAACGCGAGTATGAAGTGCGGTCGCAATTGTCAACACGGACTTTATTCGAGGGAGAATAAATCTGTCCTCTTTACCTTCGACATCGACGAACCGTTGTTTACGTATTTCCGACAATGACTCGAGTCACGCTTATTTGAAAGTTGCCACGAGGAAGCGAGAAATCGCTAATAAATTTGCCGTTATTGGTTTTTAACGAGGTTAGAGGCCATCAGGGTTGTGATTTACGATATCAGCGTTAATGTCGTGCGATGCCATGCAGTCTAGAAACAAGGCGATATCAAGTACAAAATATTGGAAATTATACAGTAAAATTGCGTCGGAAGTAAATCAAATTAAGATTCGAAGAATACTTTTTATACAGGGTATAACAAAAATGTTGCAGTTCTTTGAAAATGGTGATTCCTGAGGTTATTTTAAAAAACTTTTTTCTTAGCGAAAATGTTAGGTGGGGCTTTGTTAACGAGTTATTAACGAAAAACACCGATCAATCAGGGAGCGAGTACAGTGGATGAATATCAGCGCGGGCTCCAGCTGTGAATAGTATTGGCCCGCCATCGTCCGCGTCATCATTAATCCGCTGTATTCGCTCCCCGATTGGTCGGTGTTTTTCGTTAATAAAGCCCCACTTAACATTTTCGCTAAGGAAAAAATTATCAAAATCACCTCAGGAGTCGCCCCTTTCAAGGAACTGCCATATTTTTGTTACACCTTGTATGCTACTTCTTAGAAAACACTTACTGCCTTATCAGATTCAAGGATGCAGCGATTATTAAGTACAATTGCTTCATTCTACAGAACTACCAACAATTGATACTTATCTATCCGAGTAGAGTAGAATCTCGATTATTATCCGACTCCATATTTTTAATACAAAATATAAAAAATTAGTAGCTCTCTATTAAATCATAGTCCAAGCTGTACTGAAAGCCCTACTTTATTCTTACAGTTATCGTATTAAATGATTGACACTCTGTATTAAAATTCGGGGACAATTGTTATTCGGACAATCGAGATTCTACTGTATTCAGAATGGCAAGTTTATGAAAAAAATATAGAAGTCAATAAATTTATATTTTATGTTTTTCTAATTTTATTTCTACGATATTTTGATAATTACAGTTATCTTTAAAATGAATTTATTATGTATTATTAGTTATTTGAAACAAATGGGCAAATCCCTGATAAATGTTTTTTCTGTCAAACGGTATAATGAAGAACTACATTTATTATTTTAAATATTATCATGGAAGAAATCGATGTAATCAACATATTTTTACGTTGGCGGGTCGCTTCTCTTCTTACGAAGTCATGATGGTAGGCTTTGCACTCTTTTATTTATTAATCACTACTATTTACAGTTTGCTATTATGTACAACGATATTATAATCACGACGATATATAACAACATAAGAATATTCAGTGATATAATCGTTTCCGTAATTCTTCCACTGACAGAAAATGAATCGTCCTGCCGATTGTCCATTCCTTTCCTATGCGAGCACCAGCAAGCCATGACTGCATACCAGGTACTCGCAACACTATTGACTAGTACTTTTAATAACCCTTTAACTTCTAATGTTATTCTGGTGCAACATTCATTTTAGCCTCGATGCACACGAGCGACAAAAGTCGCTGCGATTCTCCATACTACTATATTTTTCATAAATACAAATAAATCGGGCAACGTCACTGACATGAAATCACAATGATCGCAGATGATCGCAACGACTTCGTGTCGCTCGTGTGCATAGGGGCTTAAATGCACTATTTTTACTTTGACTTTTTTACTTTCGTGCCCCCCAATGCCTAATGTTGCACGTATGCATCAGACGTTAAAGCAACGAATAACTTATAGACCAACTCAGTACGATACTATTGACTTCAAAATAACAAAATACAGTATATGTATTATATAGTTACACACTTTTGAGATTACGATGATTAAAACTAATTGGATCAAAGGGTCCATATTTCGACTTATAACTTCTGGGTACGAAAAGTGTTCTTCTTCTGATGCATCTAATTGGTGCATACGAATCCATAAATTCAAGAAGCGTTGAACAAATAATTAAAAGAAAAGATATATTAGTTAAATTTCTGCCTACACCTATTGTAGTCATGCTTAATTTCTCAAGTATAGCGGTAAATCTATATTTTATAATATTTATCCCTGTGAATGTGTAATTTATATTCTACAAATCTTATAAATCTGTAACATAAAGAGGGGCCTCATTTAGGATACTAAAATAATAGTAGTTTCTTGAGAATTTTTTTCGCAACAAAGATAAACTAAATCTTTGTAAAAGTATAGGGGTGTTTTATTTTATATTCAGACAATAAAAAATTCTTTTTCTTCACAATTAATTACTTCAATGCTATTATATTTATCTGTTTCGGTACTGCCACGCCGTCGATTTGTGTACACCATGGCATTTTTAACTGAGGTTCGAAACATAAAAAACAATATTATTCTTAATTTACATGTAACTACATTGTCAACGAACTACTAAAAAAAAAAATTAATTAAAATAATTGTCGACTTTAAAAAGGAAGTATGGTTTTAACGAAAAAATGTCGACCTATTTGAACAAAAAAAATTAGTGTAATTCAATTTTTTTATTAATTTTTTCAGTTCATCGACAATGTAATTACATGAAAATGAAGAAAAATATTGGTTTTTCGGTTTCAGGCAAGAATTGAATGTTCTATGTTGTACACAGCGTGATGCTACAAAAAAATTTGTTTATATAGTCTGAATGTAGAATAAAACACTCCCAAAGTTTTGCAGATATTCGGTTTATTTTTGTTGAAAAAAATCTCAAAACATTATTTTAGCGTTCTAAACGAGGGTCCTCCTTTAATTCTAAAAATTATTTCTGTCTCTGGAATTGCATGGAAGGATGAACTTCCGACGTTCATCTACAAAGGGTTAACCTTCTACCCCTAAAAGTACCTCTAGCTCTACCATATTCAAGCCCCATCGCCGTAACAGCTCGAGATCTCTCTTCGCCAATCTCGGGGCTCGGTGATGTTGGGTGAACGTCCTACGAAAATTCGATCGCTGCAGCTCGGCGGTGTCAAAAGAAAAGGTTTCATATTCGTGGGAAATTCCAGTATTGTCCATTAAAACAATTTTCCATAGAGAAAAAAGAAAGATTTTCACATTGACGAAAGTCTTTTCGATTTCGTCTGCAACGATTTAGTCACCCTCAAATTCTAAAATCCTAACTTGCCAAACTTTCTCCCAATAATAAACATCCGGTTCTTTATTCTCAGCTTTCGTTAATTCTTCCGAGCAGCAACCGGGGAGCAATTAATTAATTAGAGGAGCCGGTCTCTATACGAAACAAAAGGCGCTCTCGTCACGAGGCGAATTGAATATTTATCATCACGGTGTTGTCACATCGTGCGGCAGGGGAAAGGCGGGTCAGGGGTCAACGATACGGAATCTGCCTCTCAACCAGCGAAAGTGATATCGCCGGAGCAGCCGACCTACAAAGGTTGCGGATCGTATCACCCTCGATCCTTTCGCGGGTCCGCTCGAGAATCGAATTCGTGACAGCGTGACAAACTCGGTCCTTCCGACTTCTCCCTCGTTCCATCTCGTCCTGTAACTTTCGCTACGCGATGAACTGAATGTCTCTCAGGAACAATCGATCGCGATGCTTTCCTTCCTCTTTACTAGTTCTCAAACTATGAAAGTAGTATGCATAGACCAAGAAGAATTCTATACAGGGTGTTTTAAAGATGATGCAAAAGCGACGGATCCTTTCAGGAGATGTTTACGTAGAGAAAACGCGGTAATGGCGAGACAATTTTTTCCCGCTTCCTCGTCCACGTTATATAAAGGTATACATTTTCATGAGTATCTGCGGTCTAATTGCAAACTGCAGATTACCCTGGACAATTGTAACATGATTTTCTTGTTATTACCTTGACTGAATAAGGCAGAGCGTAATGTGCGAATAAGGCAGAGACGTCCAACTTTCTTCAGGCGATTCTTTCTTCGATCCCACAACTTCCTACCGCAGGAAATGATTAACAATTAGCTGCGGTGTAGTCGAGCAGAGGCTCGGTCGGTGAATACCGTCCCTCTCGTTAGAGAATCGCATGAAATTTAGTCGTAAGGTCGATCATCAATCGCTTCGCCGCGGGACGCTCGGTTGTGTTCCCGACTTAGAAAACTTCGGACGTCGGTAACTCACGAAGTCACGTTTCCCACGAGCGGGACGCTCGCCGAACGGAATGATAATTACCGTTGACGTTAAATATCCCACGAGATCACCGGCTGAGATCGCGCGGAGGCCGATCCTAGTCTTTAAGAGACAGCCGGCGACGTGACATAATCGCTTTCCAAGCGAATTCTAAGCGCCGCTCATCCGAATTCCGCCGCTCGTTATCAGGCTTCCCGCGACAACCGCGAGCAACTTAATTCCGCTAATTATGACTGGTACGAGGAATCGGCCGCATTCCCGGTCGTGTCAGCGTGCGCGACGTCGAGCGATTCGCCTGGTGACGGCGATAACATCGAAGACGGCACGTCCCAGAAAGGCTGGAACGCGAACTTAGAAGGCCGGTTAATTACGTCAGGATACACAAGCACCGGGGCTTAATAATCGCCCAGGCGACGTCTTATTTACCGCGCCGGTGGCTGCTCGTCCCTCGGCGATTAATCGATCGGTATATTTGCATACGGTACCAGTCTAGAACCGGGACATAAATTATTTCCAACGATTCAGATCCAGGAAGCGGCGCTCGGGCCGCGGTGTACGCGAACTGAAACAGTGCACGGCGTCCTTGGCTATGGGAATAACGTTGGTAGCTCTACAGAGACCCATGGGACAGGTCATTTGTCACAGTCATACCGAAAGAATGGAATGAATCGCATAAAGTAATGCCGCTATTACCGAGATCGCCTCTCTCCGCGTGCGCCTTTGTGATGTCGTGGCCCGAGGGAGAGGGAAACGACCCGACCGAGAGGATTCTAGCGCGGAGCAAATCGGGACTAACGAATTTGGGAAAGTTTCCGTCGCCGCGGACTATTGGAGCGAACAAAGAGTCAGCCGGAGTCGTTTCTACCAGGAAGAGGAAGAGGGACCGGGGTCCTCGAATAAATCACCTATAATGATGGAACGGGGAACGGTCGCGCCGCACCGCGCTATACCGCGCCGCGAACTTCGCGGAACGCGTAACGCGAACTCCGCTCGCGGGAACGCGGATTGTTTATGATAAATTTCGCGTCGGTGGTAGATTAGATGCGTAAAGGACGGACGCATAATGGGACATGCCGCGCCGCCGGTGCTGAACCGACGCGACGGTTTCTTCGCCGTTCCCCGAACGCCAAGACGCGACACTTTCGTCCCTGATGGTAGCGCGATTATACACGCCTCCGCTTTCACTGAACGAGGATGTAAAACTGGTCGAAGCGACGAGCACTCGGGGATAAATTCTCCTCAACGGGAACAGGAAATTGCGCTGATTTACTAGTGCGCCTTAAAATTTGCCGGAGACTCTAATCTTTCCTATAAGCTCTGTGTAGTCGCAGGAACTTCAAGATTATATCTTCTGGAAAATACAATTGAAACGAAAGTATTCAGTCATTCCATAAATTTTATTTGGAAGTATCGTTAATAAAACTTTGCAGTAACATTAGCCCTAATTAGTAATTAGTCTCTGACATCATCATTAATTACAGAAGCAAAACTTGTCATGCAAATGGTATGACTGAACATTTCTGCAAATTTATCTCTTAGTTTATTTATGTAACACTTGCTGTAATCGCAGTTAGTCGTTAAAAATACGGTCGATATGGAATTTAACTTTTCAAGTGTATTAATATCAGAAAAGTGCATCACGGAGGTCAGACGATATCCTGATAGCGGCGAGTATCTTGTAGGTGTCGACTACTCCGATCGTGCTCGTGTCACGGATCATTGGTCAGAAATTTTAATTGGTCAACGAAACAATTAAAGAAATAGCGTGGTGTCGGTCCCAGGTGGCATTTAGACGACAGCCGATATTCACATTGACGTTGTTTATGTCGTTCTCTCGCCATTCATAAAAATATATTATATCTTTGCGCGCTTGTTAATCATTCTCAAGTTCTCGCCCCCATGTTTGCCGTCGCCTCGGAGTAACTCCATCACATGCAGGTATCGTTGGAAACCATCTTCCGAAACAGCGATCCTCCTACACGATCGTCCGGTATCGCGTGTTATTTAAACAGCAATTAACGAGCGAGACTGCGGGACTTCGATCGAGGCCGATCGACAATGTTCTTATCTGCAGACTCGATTCATGCGAAGTAATTGCTCGATATTCGCGACACGACCGCGCCATATGGTCCGCGGCGGTGCGCGATACTTGAATCGTCTTTAAACCAGATGTCGTAACGGGGTTCATCTGCGTCGGAGCGGGAGAGGTTAAATCCCGGCGCGGTCTGTTACGTAAACGTGGCACGCCGAAAGAATCGTGCTTCGGCCGGGTAGCGTAACGGGCATCGATACGCGGAAACGTTGATTCTTTGTAACGATTCGTTTATGCGGAACGGGACGCGGCGGGTATCAATTATGAAATGCAACGTCGAACATGCGAGTTGCACGGTCGACGGGGCGTTTGCGAAACCGCGTTCGTCCGCGTCACGAGCATGCAGATCGGAACGATCTGAATAAGCCGAGGCGCATTAATTAACGGCAATTAAACGAATCTCTGGGAAACGGGATCGCGAGCCAGCGACCAGGCCAAGCGTCAGGGTAATTGTTGCATGCGTAAAAAGTCAGATTGACCCGGGGTCGGATAGATCGCCTCTTATCACGTTCATCTTCTGTCAATTGGCCTCGTCGAGCTTTGTCGATCTTTCGAGAATTAAAGTGATTCGCAGCAACTGCGTTCCAAGCGTTCTTAGCTCGTAGTTAAGCTCCGAGGCTTCTCGTCACGTTCAAAACATTGGTATCTAAGTAATTATATTAATCAGAAAATTGCTATTATGAATCTTTGGTGGCTCTGTTCTAGATTCCAAATCCAAACTGATACAGATTCTCCGAAATGATTCTATTAGTATATAGTAGTATATGATTCTATTAGTATTAGTAATTTAGTATATAATTTCACCCTAAAACTATTTGCGCTCAGAACTTTTGGTAGCCGCTTCTGAATTCAAATTTCATTCCTCATCAATTCCTCAAAATTTTCTTAGCTACTCCTTCTTTACTCTTTCACCGTTCCCTATTTTTATTCAACGCCCTTCAATATTCAATTGCACCCGAGGCTACTATAACCCCCGAAACGATTAGCACCAACCATGGGGGCGGTATCGCCCACTTTGGGAAGCACTGGCTTAGATTTTTCTATTTTAAGATACTCTGTACGAATATTTCCACCCGAACATACCCAGTAATTTGCGCATTTTAACGCACGCACGGTGTGAAATCCGCTTCGTCGTTCACCAGCATCTGTTCCTACATTAGCAAGAGTCCGATGCTGGGAACAACAAGCCGATTCCTTTGACGGATAACGGCCGGGCCGATTTATCGGAGGTCGTTTCGATTTGCCGCGGTTCGAGGGCAATTTGTAGCGGTTGCCGTGGCTCTTTGATCGAGTGCAACGATCGTTCGATCGTGTTCCTCCCCCTCTGCCTCTGACAGCGATTGCGACCCGATCCCGTCTACCTCGCTAGGAAAGAATGCGACTTGTTCCGCGTATTTTCCTATTAGGTCGTCACAATGCACCTCGGGCTGTGCGCAAGTTCCTTCACCGCGAACAAACGCCACAAAGAGTCTCTCGCGTTAGTCAGACAGGAGTGTCGCTTTGTTTTCACGTGACAATAGTCTGTGCAATTTTCGATGGTGTATCGAGCGCATTTGCTACACCTAGAGGCTACACCCAGATTCTATCCTTCTCCATAAAAATGTTTGTTAGCGTGTTGCTCATTTTCAAGGGCTACCATTATATGGCGACTCTAAAAAAATGTCAGAAAATTTTCAAGCATTTTCTGAATATGTCTATTAGAATTTCTGCTTCCTCTCAGAGTGCAAAATTCGTCCAGAAATTTCATAACAGTACCTTATAAACGCCCTATACATAGTTGGCCGTTGAAAAACATCATTGTTCGTATTACGCGATAGCCGACTCGTGTTCAGAGCGATT
The DNA here is from genome assembly GCA_030770465.2 of Perdita meconis. NCBI lineage: Eukaryota > Metazoa > Arthropoda > Insecta > Hymenoptera > Andrenidae > Perdita > Perdita meconis. The sequence continues at coordinate 8,764,661 of JASKOS020000004.1, forward strand.
TTCATGTAAAGTAGTTCCGCGAACAGCGCTCGCCGCGGGGTGTTGCGAGAAACTTCGCCCCGACGAGGAAGTTTTCCAACGGGTCCGCTCCGGCCTCTCACTTACCAACCGCTGCGACTCGCGATCGTTGCTGAATGACGAACGATCAGAATTCACGTGTACGCGGGAATTTATTCGCGTCCCGAACCTAACACGTAACGGCGACCCCGATCAACGGGTCCGCTTATCGGCTTTATCCAATAGGAACGCGTGGAAAAGTCGGCGAAGAAGTTCGTGAATGCCTTCTGATTTATCGCGAACAGGCTCGTGTGTGTGATCCGCCAGATTTTTTTTCGGACGGTCGCGTGAGAAATCCGCCCGGCGACAGTCTCTCCCGTTTCTGCAACTACGTCGGGCTCATTTACCTTCTTTGGTCGATCGTCACGAGCAGAGCGACTCTATCGAGGAACATATTGCCGGGTTAACGCAATCCGGTGAATTATCGCTCAATCCGCCGAGCAAACTATTCAGTACGCGACGTAGAGGCGAATCTTGCCCGAGATATCGAAAAGGAATTAGCGTGCAGCTGCTGACTGCTTGCGAAATGACAGTGCCAACAAATATAACGCGTTTTAGGACCGTGAGGGGAAGTTGATCTTTAATCGGAGTTAAGTTTCTTTCGCGAATCCTTGAGAAAACTGTTGGTTACTTTCACGGTGTTTCAGAAATGCTAAGCAAACAGATTGAGCTCTATTTTGTCTTTCTATACGAGGAAACGCTGCTGGATCCGACTGAGATTCAACACCTCATACAAGAAAACGACTTCATTTCCATTAACAGATCTCCTTCGTTTTATATCCTGTCTTTTACTAGAGTACTCATGTAGAAAACTGATTGCTGCATCCCGGCAGTGACGGATTCAGGAATCTTCTTTGGGAGGGGCGAAGAAAGAAGGAAGATGTATAACAGTTCATACACTACTGTTCAGGAATTTGGAATTACTTGGTAAATGAGGGAAGTAAGGGCTTTTTCGTTTGAGTACGCTGGCTTCGGTAGCTATGAATAATTCTATTATGCTTCGTTATTTTTTAAACTTCTCAGATGATAATTAAGCATACTGTGTTTTCTATTGTAGAATTGTTACGTAGAATATGTGGAATTCCATATGAAAATACTTCACGAATTTTTCAGACTATCCAATATATTTAATAAGCAATATTTATTACGTTTATATGCATCCAGTATAGAATTAGTTTTTATAGAGGAAATTTGTACAGGTTTAATTTGTAACTTTAATGGCAGAGTTAAATTGTAATTACGAGCATCCAAAAGGATAATCCAAGAAATATCGCGCATTTTTATCAATATTACTTCAAGAGCAATTTCAAACTTCAGTTCCGAAAAATGTAAAGATCTAAAGATTGCCGAAATAACAGTTCAAATAATCGATGAAAGTTACAGTTTAGCACTATTTTGTAGGATAAGAAAAGCAAGAATTTTTTGATTTGTGCTAACAAACTTCAGTAACTATCTATTTTGAATTTAAATATACTTCGTTACGTAAAACGGTTTAAATAAAAATTAACACGAAAGTTAACACGACCATTCTGTTCAACCTTCTTCTGAAGATCCAAAATTTGCTATAATATATATTTTAATATTTTTATCTAATATTACTGTATATTTTAATATTTCTATCTAATACTAATGTATATTTTAATATTTCTATCTAAAGAAATCACAAAGTGACGGTACATTTCAATTTTTTATAACTCCTAGAGACGGAGGATGGAGGCGATCGCCCCTATTGGCCCCCCTCTGGATCCGCTACTGCATGCCGGTTCCACAGATCCAGATGCGCAACATTATCCCTGAAAGCCATAGGCGTTTCTTTCCATCCATCCTAGAACGATTCGTAGACAACTCTGAAACGCGATTGCCGATCTGACGAAAGTAACTCATTAAGGTTAGAGGAAATTTATGTCTGGCCTGGTGGAACGAGCAGATTGCCAGTCGATATGTACCGGAGTCGCGTAGCAAATGACGGACGTTTATTTAAACGAGCTATCTGTTCGCGATCTCGCGGACAGGCGAGCGCTTTCCACGCAAATCCTTTCGCCGTTCGATCGTCGGGCCCGCGAAGGTCCAATATCCACCGGCGAAAGTCCGGCATTCCCCTGTAATTCTATATTTTACGAGATCGCGCGGTGGCGAACGCTGCACGCCTCTGCACCGCGGCAATTAAATCGGAAGCGCGAATATTAGATGTTATCCCGGTGACGTTTATTCGACGTTAGAAAGTTTACCGCTTCTGCGTCGTCACGCTCTTGACAACTGTCGAACGTTAAACGCTCGCGTCGCGGGGAACGAGCGGGTACGCGCTCGAGCGAGCCTCGCGCCGGTATTGCGTGTTGCATAACGCGAATAAAATTACGCCCGGTGGCGAACGCAATGGTATCGCGAGTCGTCGCCGCTGCCCGCCGCTGACTGATTCAACAGGAACACGCGCAAATGGATGGGCCGTAAATCAATCGCGACCAATCTACGAGTGCCTTAATTATGGTACAATACGCCGATATTCCGAGATGCACGGTGCACCCGACGTTTACGTCAAATCGCCGTATTAATCGGCGTCGCGAGTTCCCCGCGGTGCAATTACAAGGATGGAGATCTATTAGTTAGACGTTTCCACGCGTAATCAGCAAAGAGTCTGAACTTTGAAACCAGGAAGCTGTAATCGCACCCTACACGGGGTTCAATTCTCGATGTCTTTTAGGGTTAGACGAGGCAACTGAGATCTGTCCGACTAAAACATGTTCGGCTTAATGCACAAAAAGTTTTAATTATTACAATTGAAATGCAATGATATCTATAATGAGCCCACTCACTAGCAGCATCGGTAATTGACTGGCATTCTGGCGCCTTCAATGCATACTTTGTACCAGGGACTTATACCGAAACCGAAATAACCGGTATAATACCGGTATTTTTCGGTTATTTTGGAAATATTTGGGAGATATTTGGGAGATATATCCAAAACAACCGAAAAATACCGGTATTATATCGGTTATTTCGGTTTCGGTATAAGTCCCTGCTTTGTACCAGATTGACAGCGTATTCTTGTGGTAAGGACCTCCGAATTCGGTAAATCGGTCGCATTAATTACTTCAGGGTGAATACATACATGAATCCCTGTTTTATATACATATGCCTAGACATTTTCAATGGGATTAGCATCGGGGTATGTGTGACAACTATTGCAATCGATTGCTGTCAGATTTTTCTTTCCACTCAGAAGTATTGCTTCGATTTTTCGGATTGTTATCTTCGTGTAGGATCCAATTTTCATTTTCGCTGATAAACCCAGCATTTCACAGATGCCTAAACTTTTTTCCTTAAGCCTAGTCTGTCCTTGACGTAGCGTTAACTACGAGGTTAAACAGGATTTTTTAAAAACAGGTTTACCATTCGCTTATGATTGAGTAAATCATCAACCATTTTCGTTTCTTTATACTGACGTACCCATTTTGTGACGAATGTCTTTGACTTCCCATATATCTAGCATCAGCTGCTTGAGACATTTTCAGCCCTTTAGACTCCGTGTAGACTTGAACATTTCGGCGATCCCAGCGACGAGCCGAACTAAGAATAATGGTCTAATACTTTCGCTTGCGAAAGTTAGGGCAATGCCAGGGAAAATGGGCCTGGCATTGCTGAATCGGCACGGCACCCCAACTTTGAGATAGTTTTCAACTCATCAACCCGCATGATGACAGCTAAAAAAACCCATAGGTGTGTTCTCTTGCTAGAGTGTTTACAAAGCATGTATACTTTACAACTTCAAAACATGATTCAATTCTTTGCCGAAAGCTTAACGATAATTCAATTTTTCTTGGTGAAGCACTGAAAAGAGAACTGTCATCAACCATCCCCCTCAAGAATTAAGGATGTAACTGTTATCAAGTGGGATTTGGACACACCATTGTCGTATGGATTGTAGGCTAATAATAATGATCCCTGTTGGGGACGAAAGGAGAAATGTCCCAGGCGGTTTAGGACTTGAGACACGGTGAGCACGGCGCACGTTTTCGTTCCACGCAACATACATAGTTTCTGGGTACCGAGCATCAGACTCCCAACGCGACTTTACTAATGTCTCGTGCATAACAATTACGAACGAATGCACGAATGTCGTACGGGCAACGACCTTCCGTCCCAACTCGGCATTCTTTGGCATTCAGCCTGGAACATCGTCATTATCCAGAGAGCAGCATTGTACATCTGCTGTGTGCCGTCATTCTGTTTCGCAGGTTCCTGTGAAAACCACCCTACGGGGGCGTTGAAAGGTCGTCTTCTGCCTTCCACTCGGCGACGCTTCCCGCGACCTATGAGACTGCTCGAACGTAAAATATGGTTAATATTTTTCCTCTTTCAAGAACGTCTCGAGTCTAGACGCGGTCTTCAAAGGCCGTTCGGGGCTGGAGTATCGAAATTTACTGGAAATTTATACGAATATATCGGCGGAGAAGGGAGAGTGCGCCTCGCTGTTCGTATATCTTCGACGAGTCTCCGAAATAACTCCGAAATTATCTTCGATTCACCGCTAACAAAAGCAGTAAACCGTAAGGGAGACATCCTTGGCGGTTCGGATCGTTTAGTCCAGCGAGGGAAAAAAGCGGAAAGCGTCATTCGGCGACCTCGGTTCACCTCGAGACCACCGTGTCCAGCACGGAAAATATTCCAGGGGTCACGGTTGCACTATACACCGGCGATAGCCTTGGTACGAAAACGTTCGTTGCTATTTTTAATACCGGCGACACGCGAGGCATCCTCTCTGCGGACGCTCACGAGGAAGAAGCCGGAATCTACGTGGTCTTGCTCTCGGGTCTCGTCCTTGGAGCCATACGGATGTATGTAAGAATGTACCCGCACGAGCGTCGCCGTCCTCTTGGTCGCATTCAACTTTTTCCCCCCTTCGAGATCGGCTCGAATTGCTTTCGTTTCATTTCCATTTCCCGCGCGTGCTCTTCTTCTAAACGCGATCACGTCGCCGTGCTGTTCGCTTTCGGCTGGTCGTTCCGGTCAATGAAACAGGATCCACCGCGGATCGGTCACGGACTCCGTCGTGAACATGTTTTATTTATCGGGACACCTCGGAGTTGGGGGTCGTTCGACGGGTTCCCGAGCGACAACGAGCTCGGACGTCGCTCGAAAAAGGGACTCGGTGGCTTTGAACTCTTGCATTAGCTTCTATACGCGGTACCCGTTACCTCGCGGTTTCGGCAACCGATTCTAACGGAGCCCGCAGACCGGACAATGCCTAAAAGGCCGCCTGACTCCGCTTCCACAACGGTTTGGGAAGAATGAACCGTTGGATTATTATTCTGGTGGCAATTAACCCGTCAGAAGTTGTGCGTGGAATATTCTTTCCTCAATCGCGTACGCGTATCATAAAATCCATGGTTGTGAAACGAGTCGAACGAAAGAAGGATCCTTCCTCCGTCGGAGTTAATTTATCGGATTACCTTATTCGCGCCTTCCGGCCGATGGAACGAATCCGTCCACGAAACCAGCGGGTTTTCTTATGCAAAATCGGAGAACAATATACCTACCGCAGGTAAACCGCGCACGCGAATGCGTCGGGAACACGACCTCCGCCGATTTAATCGGCCGCAATTCGTCATCCGCGTCTCATCATAATTCTCCGGTCCTCGTTCTCTCTCCTCCGCTCTGCCGTTATTTTTTTTTCCCTTCCCTCCTTTTTTCCTCCCTTTATCGCTTCGTGAACCGCGACGCGGTTCAAGGGGGCAGCTGTCTGACAACTCAATCCCACATTGGGAGGCGGCATTTCTATTTTTGTACGCGAACAGACAGCGGATTCTATCCGAGGCTCATAAACCGGATTGGTATCTTGGAATCTAAAGGGGTAACATCGACGCGGATGCCGTACATACACCTCCTACTCTCGCCCGCGAATCTTCAATCGCGCATTCCTCGATCGGTCGGATTATTTTCAGACTTGGAAACCGATCATCTCTCATCCTCCTCGTTCCAGAAAACCACGAAATGGCTCAAAAACGTTGGCGAAGTCAAGACTCTAGTGAAAGGGACTTTCTTCTTGGGTTCGGAATTTGTCTTGCCTCCATCTAAAGGCATCTGGTCTTTGAAGCACTGTTAGAGATAAGAAAAAAAAACAATAATTTCTCTCTGGAGAAAAACTTTTAAAAAAGAAAGGATATTACTTGTTTGTATGGAAAAATCTCTTTTATATGAGTTTTAAGTTACAGGGTTTTTTATATTCGGTGTCAAACATCAGTTATTCGGATTCTGAAAGGGTCGACAAACTATATAGTTTCCGATGTTTCTCCATGACAATCAATACTCAATGTTTCAGTTGATTCATGTATAATGTATCAAATATTTATTACTGAATATCAAGACTATCAGTCATTTTTATCCTGGATTATTTTTTTCACTTGAGATTGCGGGGTCAGAACTTAGAATTAAAATTAATTAAATTTTTGTTTGTGTTTTAGATTATTTGCTTGTATAGTATTTTTTAATTTATCTAGTTTCTTTGTGTTTAGCTTCTTATGTTTAACCTTTTGTGAAAGTTTTCCCATTGGAATTTGATGCTCGAATATAATGTCAATCGCTTAAATAAGCAATTTATGTATACTAACTGGCATATGATGCCAACTATAGTTTGTTAAATGTAACAACTTCGCCTCCTTTATTAAGTTTCTAAACTCCATAATATTTACTTTCCTTCACTTCAAACTAGCCTTAAAATTAGTTTGATTTTGTACATAAGCTCTTTATTTATCTCAGATATTACTAAACTCATTACAGTATGATTGACAAATTGTAGCCATTTCTTCATTTTGCACAAATTTAGGCAAATAAATTTGACGTTACTCTAAAATTCAATGTGTCCAGAACTAGTACACAAGAAATCATAGAGGTACTTTTTAGTACTTTTCTTAAAAGTCACTTCCAAATCATTCAACATCTAACATTCTATAGAAATAATTTTAAAAAAATTGTTATCATTGTATTAAGATTACTCATCTATTTTGATGGCACGTACAGTGTTAAACTAAACTTATAAATATCAGTCTAAGGAAATTCCTCGAATGGCATGTATTTCAAAAAAATACATTGATTTTTACACTCAAATTAAAGCAATAAACTGACATGTCCAGTAAAATTTATGGATAATATTATAAACTATATTAGATTACTAATATTTTATGATATAAGACTTTTTTTTAGGTCTGACACTTCGAGCCAATTTCCATTGAGCCAAACACTGCGTGAAGGTTTAAAAAAATGTATTGTATCAACAGTTGAACCAAGCATCAAAGCAAAACGAAAAGAAGATATAGTAAAGATTAGACCAAATAAAAATGGCTTGTCTCAAAGACAATATTTAGTCGGCAAGTCCCAATTAAAATAGAAGACTCGTTAAATCTCCGGCTTATCACTGATTAGTCAGTTCGCCGCATTCTAATGCATCTTCAAGAGACCGTCGAAGAAGGAGCTTAATTAAAGGTAGGCGACACGGGGCATCGGTATATCTAAGCGTCGCAAGCGTCGACGAGATCCTCTGTAGAGGACAATGCGCTTAATCACCTAGCCGGGACGCACCTACCAAGCGTACCACTAAACGAATGATAAATGATAAGCGGATGATTAAACAAAGGCGTGCACGCAGGAGTGCGGCGGCTTCATCAATCTCTATTTCCAACGCGGTCCATTTCGTCGTGCACGGTCGTCGTGCACGACTCGCATTTGCATTATCATAAAGTGGAACCCCGGACTTGTTTCTGCCCTCGTGTTTACGCGCGCGCCACGATTACAATGCCGTGCCGTATCTGACCGCTGAATTTATTGCGGCGGCTCGAGATTTTTCCTCCGCAAATTACGTGGAAAGCTGCCAAGATAATTGATACGCGCTTTTGTCTCCCTTTGTTTCGTCACCCAAATTGCCTAGGAGAGAAACGAGTTTGAGGGGAAAAAGGATTCCTTGATTTCGAAAAATTATGGTCGCGGTTTATGAACGCATTTGTTAATCGAATAGGTTGGTAATATCTTTAATGTATCTCTTGAATAAATTTTATAGCTGCCGTTAAATAATTGAGCAGGGAAACTACCTGCGTTTGCGACACGTGCCAGTGACTTATCGTTGAGTTTTGACCATTAGGGTCATTCGGGGTAAAAGGACTCACTTTTGCTGTTTTTGCTTGACTGAACCGAAACTACCATGTTATTAGGAACACTTTTTTGCGCTATCGGTAACATATTTAATAGACTCATAAAAATATAACGAGTATTTGACGATAGGCCAAACGGTTTTTTTTTTAATTAAGCAAAAGAGTGACTTGGTCAGACTGCGTACCTTTACCCCGACATACGGGGTAAAAATACGTAGTCGCGTGGGTAAAAGTTCGCTTGTAGAGTAAAAGTATGCATTTGGGTGTAGTAAAAGAAAATGAACAAATAATACACAGATGGAACATATTTTTATATTATTTTTAATAAATGAAGCTAAAGATGACAAAAACAATAGAAATTAGGAACTTCAAATTTAGAAAACTATCATAAAATTATAATTTTTCATAGATTCTGCAAAACGAAATTATGCTCAAGCCTTTATCAGAGCAGATATGTTTTTACTCCAAATATTATTAAGAATTCAAAAACAAGTAGACAGTAACCTAAATACTAGTGCGTACTATTACCCCCGTCCTTTTACCCCATTTGACCGGTAACCAAAACAATTCGTACTAGTTCGAATTTCAATAAAGTTAGGTTAAAATGTTATTCTGGAAAGAATCGTTCAAAAACTATATAAAATTAACAAAAACAACTTACCTCTAAGAATGCATAAATAATACTTCCACAAACTTTTCTCTGGTACGAAAAAAATCGAAATTACACGTCAATTTTAAGTTTTTACTTGTAATTCACAAAGCGCGACTCGCACCGCTCACCAGGTGTTGATACAACATGGCGGCCCACGCGCACCCAATCTCGACGAGCCGGCATCCCCGTCCTCTCACCCCCGTCAGAGAAAACGGCACTTCGTACTTTTACCCGCTGCGCGCTTTTACCCCGAATGACTCTACATGATTGACCATTTGGAGAAAATAATTAAAAGCTTGTCGCCAATTTTTCTTTAACAAGTTTTAGAGTTTCCTCAAATTTTAATACAGTGCTAATAGTAAATTACCAGTGTCCTTAATCTTAACTTCAAATCATAAAGTGATGCTTTTTCGGTGTTCCATGCCATAAAGTCCAATGAAGTCGTAGTTGGGAACCGCTTTTGGCGCCAGACGTCACCTGGAATGCGGTTTCAGCTCCTCCCGGTCGTACTTTTCGTACCACGTGCGTCTCCCACGCGACACACGTGTCTCTCTTGCGAGGACGTTACTTTTTAACGCTATCGACCGAAGGATCGAAGCCGAGAGTAGGTGGGTCAGAAGAGGAGAGACGCGCGAGGACGTCGGTTTCCCGGCGCGGCGCGTCGTGCCCAGATGCAAAGGATTTTCACTTTTAACGGGCGGAGGACTTAATAATAAGTGAGCCCGATGAGTGGATATTATCCAGCGCATGGCCACGACAAGCGCGCGCTCGCGAGCCTCGTAAATACAGTTCGCGGCGCGTGACACCTAACTTTATGAAGAGTAATATTTGCGGGGATAATGCAGGGGCCCAAAGCAAACGCGGGGAAGTTTGACTCATAATCATTATCCGGCGGACAGCGGAGCTATTAAACATCCGTTTATAGAGGCCACGGGTGTTACGCGCCCGTAGAAAGAATCCGCCTCGCGACGATAAATTAATAGACGAGAAAACCACGACCGATATAGCGCCCCGTACAAAGTCAAACGGTAATAACATAATAATACCGTGGACGCCGACCGACTAATTTATTCGCGATTCGAGTGCGCGAGTAAAAAGTTAAACACTGGCCTAGGGGTGAGCCGGACACGCGTATGTCGTGTCACTGATTCTGACGAACGGATTCTCTGTAATCAGATTGCGGGGAATGTGGCAATTGGAAACGTGGGATAGTGAACTCAGAAGAAGCGATTTTGCGTAAAAACTGGCCGTGGTACATGGAATAGATTTATTTGATTGCTACTTGGAAAATATTTCTCTGAAGATTTATAAACTAAAACAACTTCGCCGATGTATTTTACACATTTTCTTTCCACAAGTATTTTCGTCATCGTTGGAATTTTTAGGATCCGAGGAGCGCGAATATTTATTCCGAAATGGAAATCCGTAAGTTTTGGAGGCGCGTGAATTGTCGAAGGAGTTGGAAAGAAGAAATGGAAAAGAAAACGAGAATCGGCAATGAAACGTAATTTAGGTGTCTGGCATGGTCGGCAGCGGGATTGGTTGTTGCGACGCATCCGAAGGACCGGCTCCATGAATGGGGCAAATTGCATTTTGTGGTGGAACCGTCCGTGCAATTTATTTTCACTTTCATTTACGACCGGACACCGTATAGCTCCGCCGAGGTACCGATGCCTGTGCGCGTGAAGAATGCATCGTCAAGAAATCCTTCAATACGCAATCAAAACAGTAAAAAGACCGATAATAATAATATACATTGAATGCGCCAAATTGGTATAGAATATCAACATAATTGCGCGGCAAAGTACACAGCTCGCTTCTACAAAATAATCTAGAGTAATAGTGAGAGGGAAATGGATATTCTGAGAAAAAATATAATGGAAGCAATAATGTGTAAGAAAATAAGACTAATAAAGTACAGGGAGAAATGAAGAGCGCGAGGGTTATTATTGGCAGCGATTGAAGAAATAAAAGTTAAGGGCACTTATGTCGTTATCGCGACCTGGTAGAAAGATGCTAACACGATGTTCGCTCAGTCGTCGAGCAGCCACAAAATACATATGTCCATCCGTGCTACTCAAATATGCAACAACACGTCGCTCCGTGGCTGCGCAGCTCCGCGATTCGACCGCTGGCGAAGTCTTTGAACCCGAAATATTCGAGGATTCGATTCCAGGAAGATCGACGAGCGCGTCTCGCAAATCGAAGATCGATTCAAGGTACACCGAATTTGACCATTCACGTCGTCTAGTCAGCGCGCAAGTAAAAGAAACAGCACGAAACCGAAGGAGAAGGACGCGCGCGAATAATAATGAGTCATGTGTCTCTATGAATATGGTAATGGACTTTTGGTCGCGATTAGGTGTCAGTCAGGCCGAGTGACGTGTCCCGGGCTACGCAAACGAGGATGAAATTGCCATTACGCGAAGTAAAGTGCCGCTGCTGGCCGCGCGCGTTTACATTATACCGCAATAACACACGGCGCTCGAACGGCGGATCGTTCTAACGAAGGAGCTTTGCATTCTAAATTGGATCCCCATCGGAAGGGAGCATCGAAGTCGACGTTTATTCCGAATGCTTCGTCCCGCGAACGAAGATAACCGAGCACCTTGCGCAATTTCCAGCCGTTGCGCCACGACGCGACGCCGCGACAATCTATTTGGAGTACGGTCTCCTCTAATTATCGTTGCAAATTTACCGAGGGCTTTATCTGTTTAATTACGCGGCTCGCTTTTTGTCGCGATACTCGACGATCCCCAGAAAAACCTACTTATTAATCCATCAATTTCAATGATCATTCCATTACCCTGGATGTTTCTAATGGATGCTTTATCTAACTGCGCCGCGGTGCGTGCCGCCTTGATAGAAACGACGGGACTAACGATAATGCGCGACGTCGAAGATTGAAAAAGCGAGCCAATTAGATTTCCTTCGTTGCGTTTCCGCGTACCTTGCGCGAATGTCGAGACTTCTCGGGACCGGCGCTAAGGAACTAAGGTAAATGTACCAATGACTAGCCACGTCCCATTACCTAGCCACTGATGATATTTTATTTTTTAACAAGCTAAACTGACATAAAATAAAAATAGTATTTGTACCAATTTATTATTTAAACATTCAGCCTTCTAAATTAAAAATTATATCCCTAAACTTTTTGTTTAAAATATTAAAAATATTGTTTGAAATATCGTAGTCAAATGCACCATGAATCTTCATGGATTCCTTAAGATATGGCTAAGAAATGCGTAGTACTTACTAAAGTGATAAATATCATTATACTACATTTTTCTATATAAAACAGGCAGTTATAAAATCTTAAGAATATTTATAATAAATAGAAAACAAAGAATTACGCATATAAATAGTTTTTAAGTCACAAATTTATGTGGTTATGTACTAGTACGTAGTAATCTTATTTGCCTAATAACTAACCGCGACACCTGTTTCACATTTTTCTTATTTTTTAGTTTCTGCATAAAGTTAATTTAGGTAAGTTAATATTTATTATAAAGAATGAAGTTAGATTTTATAGGTTTTTTGTTGTTTTACATTTGTTTATTTATTTTTACTTATATATGCTACACTTAACCTCAAATTGTAGAACATACAATGGGGAAAGATAGAGAAAAGTAGAAGAGAAAGAAAATAAAAAGGCAATAGCTGAAGAAAGGAAAAAGTTGGACGAAGAGATCAAACGACTGACAACTATAAAAAAAGCATTACAAAAAAAATTGATTAATAATAAAAATATATCATTTATTACACAGTAAAACCTTGTTTCACGACTTTACTTTTTAACCTTTTAATGGCCTCTTTATTAAGTATATTCATACTTTTTAACTTTTCTAATGCTTCTGATTTAGTTTATTTCTTATTTTCGCTTTACAAAATAAAATTTCGTTTGCTAACATTATTTTTAATACTCTGTCAAAGTCATGGCCACTTATTGGGACCTCAAAATTTGGACACTGGGACAATCGCGTTTGGCTGGCCAGGTATTGGTACATCACGTCTCCTTACATTTTTAATTAATTTGTATTTAATATCGTTGAAAATAATCGTTTCTTTTGCATTTATTTAATGTAAAATGTACCACCCTTCAAAATGTAATATTTTTTTTTTACTTTAAAGTTAATTTTATGCCTTAAATTTAAGATATTTGTTCTTCTTGTTCTTAGACGTCCAGTTATTGGTACATTTACCTTATAGAGGTGAGTATGCGCAATAATGCGCATCCGTCATATTGGGTCCAGTTGGAGGGATAAGTCATTATGACACCGCGTGCTGTAACGTGAATTTAATAAAAATACAGTGAATTCTCAATAGAAGCGACCTCGATAGTAACGACTATTTGTTGTAAGCGACTTTCGATATAAACAACTTCGGTTATAATGATTCATTATAAGCGACTGTTACGTCATAGGACCATCAAGCATCTAAGATACAGGTTTGTTCCATAAACCAACACCACATCGAGAGGCCGTACCGAACCCTTGACTCGAATGTTTGAATACACGGATTCCAGATGGTCCGCCTCGGGTCGACGTCGAAACTCAACGCGCGTCGTCTAGCATAAATGCACCGAGAAAAAGCTAACGCACGTTACAGCGTACCTAGTGTGCGGACCCCGGTATGCTACAATGTATTCCTACTGACGCGCGTTACGACGGACGTATTTTGTGCGCCCGTGTGCGCCCAGCCTAAAGGACCCAAAAAGGCGAATGCGCATACTTTCTCTAGTGCTCTACCCGCGTGAAGCTTTCAAGGACGAATCCTGGTCGAGGATTTCGAGAATCGTTCAGGGCCCTTCGGCCGAATTCAACGCGCGTGGGCCTCGGCGGCGCGGCGTCGAGGCGCGAACAGCGAAACTCGCCTTTCACGAATCGTGCTCGAACTTGTTCCTGCGTTCGAGGCTGTCTTCGGGCGTGTCCCGGTGTCGGGTATCTCTGAAGCTAACGCGTAGAAACCGTAACGAATTTACCGTCACCGGATGGCCGTGCACCGGGACCGCGTTCGCGATTAAAATGGCGCCGGAGTTTCCCCCTGGACGGTCGCTGGTACTTACAGTGGTAAATACGCCGTTCGAGAGGAAAAAAAAAAATAAAACACCTCGTGATCCGGCGAAGATACAAGCGTAGTTCTCGCGAAATTGGTAGAGCATAACCAATTTGTAGTCGTGCCAAAGGCTGTGAGAAGTGAGAAGCCAGAGTCCGTAGAAGATACCGCTTCGCGTTCGACGGTTCGATTCGACGCCGAGGAACACCTTCCTCCTTGCTCGCAGTTACCCGTGTCGTTGGCCTGCGGACAATTCCGCTCGATAAAATTGGATATCGCGGTGTAACGTTTCCATGGAAATCGTTCCCTCGGACGCGCGGGGCGATATAGAAGAGGACCTTCCGCGTAGATCGTGTTTTACGACGAATTCTCGTGTTACAGCCTCCTTGACCGTTGCCACCGGTATTACTCAATTCGAGGAAGGATAACGCGCCGTATCTCCGGGGATAATCGTGAGAGTGGCGCGTGCATACGCCAAGAGCTCTGATCTCTTCTTCCGCGATGCAGCCGTCCTTCACCCGGGGGATCCCGATCGCTCAACGATTCTCATCGATTTCCATATGCAGCCGCGAAGCAGGAAGCGGCGCGTTCCCTGAGCTCGAGGAATGCCAGAATCGTGTGGGAAATCCGTACCGTTATTGGGGCCAACATCTACATGCTCGGCCAACCTCTTATCTAGTTATCGCGGGCTGTTACCTCGTGCTATCCGGTATCTCGACTTTTACGATAGAAGACGCTCTGTTTCGAGAATGAAATTGCGTGGGTTCGAGAACCGAGTGGTCTTCTACACCTTCCGTACCGTTCGCCAACCGCTGCTTCTTCCTTTTTTTCCATCACGAACCATGGCGACCCGGAAGGGAGCGCAGAAATCGACCAAACTGAACAGTTACCCATGGCGAACGTTAGACTATAAAGTATGGCGTGGTTTCCCGTTGTTTGGGAACTTCGGAGCCGTGTGGAGTGCATTCGTTTCGCACTTGATAATTAAGTTTCGACGATTGTATATTGATAGTGTGGTTAGTGAAGTAGATATAATGACGTAGGAATGCGAGTGGAAGACGAAGTCAATGGTATCGCTGTCTTCAGTATACAGGGTGATTCTTATAAGGTGATTGATGGAATTATCCTAAATGCCGAACGAGATAAGAGGAATTTGTTACAACAAAAAGTGTTCTGTTCGGAAGGGGACATTTTCTGATTCACCTGGCCGATTGCTAGGTGAAGGTACCAAGGACATTTCAAGGTCGAGTTGATCTTTTAACCCTCTAAGAACCATTTGAGATGCCAGCCACCCAGAAACACTTTTTCCACAAGTTCAGTTTTTTTTTACTTGGCCACTGATCAGCTTTTCATTTTTCTGAACATCCTAGCAGCATGCAGATTTTCTTACAATGTGCGAGTCAAATTATTAGTAGGGTAATGTCATTATTATCAGGTTATTGAAATCATAGAGAAAAACCAATATGTATCTACAAAACTTTTGTTTATTGAAGTTTTTATTTTTTTATTATAAGGCAGTATTCATAAATGATTATAAAAAAACTTTTTCGAAGTAAGATTTTGGAAAAGGGACGTAGTTAAGAGTTCTGTTATGGATTTGTAAATTAGAAGAAAAATATGGCACATGCTGTAAATATAAGTGCTAAATAGTAGATATAAGAGTCTTTTCACATCGGCTGTTTCGATAAAAAATGACTATTATATACAATATTAAAATGGTGGGCCCAAGAGGGTTAAAGGAGTGTTATATTTTTTTCTCTATAACAATAGAATTGTTTAAGACGAGTTCAGTAAGCTGAGTTCAATGACAAGGTCATTAAAGGTCGTATACATATAGTTGACAAACCTAAACTGCTATGATTCAGTAACCAGAAGCTTTCATTAATGTATTCGGCTTGCTAGATGTTCTTGCTAGTATTCAAGTCAATGGATTGGGCCCCATAGACCAGTCCCATGGATCCTCCACTGAGTAGCCCGAACGCCATTAGATTATTTTTTGTGGGATATATTAAAAACACTGTGTTTCACCAAACACCGATAATCCATAACAATATGATATTACGAATCAGTTTTTTAAAGTAGTATTCACTTTTGTGGGCACAAGAAAGGTCAGAATTTCGAATATTTATTGTAAAACCCATTAATCCTAGAACGAAGGAGAGGGCAGAAAAATGTCCACAAAATTTTTAGTGGTATTTTTTCATTAAAAAATCTGTAGACATAAAATAACCTTCCCATACAATTAGAATAACCATACATTTTTCTACACCTTGAATGTCCTAGAGTTAATGGAAGGTTCTCGTTATCAAATCCTAGTAATTGAAACATTTATCTCTACGATCTGGTATCAGATATGACCTTGAATAAGTTTGTACACCTGTAATAAACTTGTCTTAAAAAATTCTATTAAACTGTACAGACAAAAAGGTGACATTCCATTTAAAAAAGTTAAGTTAACCCTGAAATGTCCATGGTGCTTTCGCCTACAAATCGGACAGGTGGATAAGATGTTTCTCTCCAAACAAAACAAGTTTTTGTTACGACAAATTTCTCGTGTCCCTTTTCATATTTTATATGAGACAATTCTATCAATCACCTTATAAGAATCGACCTGTATAGTCTGAAGCTTTGAAGAAGAATCGACAATCGATTGTTCAGAAGAGAAAAATTATAGTTTTTCTTGTCCGCCAGTTCGGAGATCCACGAACACAAAGAGTCAAATACTGTCCTTGCGAATCGAACCTTCGGAACCTGCTTCCACTGCTTCGCCCAATTTATAACCGCAGCTTTCCCCACCATCTATTTACGGTCTCCCCACAAAGGCAACATTCACTAAACAGCCGTGACATTAAAAACGGCAGCTCTGGAGGGTGATGATCCCGCGACCGTTCAATGACGCGAGGGACCTTTGTCGTGCATGTAACGGCATCGCCTTCATTATCGACACGCGATCGACTTGGTCGGTGCCACTTCTAACTAAAACTTCGACGTCGCCCCGATCAAGATCACGAACGGCTCGCTCGAGGAGAAACGGTCATTGACGTTGAGTTTCTTCGGCGATCTCCTTCGCTGTCCGGAAGGATCGCTTTGACACGACGATATCGAGTATCTGCGATCGCTAGTGAAACTTCCATGCGGCTTATCGGACCTCGGGGAGAGAAGACAAGTGGCGCCCGTTCTCGTGTTCCCGAGGCCGAGACCCCAGGCACGACGCTATGCAAAATTTATACACTCACTTTCCTCTCCTTTGTTTTTCCGTTTCCGTCGAATAAATCTTGCCACGCGGAACGCGGCCTGCTCGCCTCTTCAATATTAATCGGGCAATCTGCGATCCGAGCGCCGCATAGTTGCGCCGCGCATCGCCCGCAATTTATCGTTCAGTCTCCACCGGGAGAATATCACCGTCGATGACTGGCAAATCTCTCAAATATTTCGCACAATGAGATCTTTGGGGCAACGTGGAAGCATCGATCATTCGCCACGCTCCTCGAGTGTTTATTGTGCCGTCCGTTCACCGAGAAACTGAGAAGGATGGGACGAGCATCGATTAACCCTCGAACGACGAGCTCACCGAGCAACCGGTATAAGTAACATATCCTGCACACGACGTTCTATCCTTTTTCCTATCGCTAATAAGTGCAATGAATCTCTGTGCGCAGGGTCAGTGACTTCGTCGGCGAACGAGCAATAATTTCGCAAGGTGGACGACCACGCTTCAACCAGTATCCCTGAGAGACAAATTGGATTCGGATGTGGTCCGTTCGCGTGTGTACTCTGACGAGCAACGACACGCTTCGAGGACAGACCGACGACGATAATTGGACGCGACAGTGTGTATTCGCAACGACGTGTCCTTGGCATTGCTCGATCTCCGTCGAATTTCAAGAATGCAGCCCCCCCGGAGGTAAAGCAATCGTAAAGTTTTAAACGCCGCGCGAAAGAGACGAGACGTCGCAAGAGCTGCAAAATCGCAACACTTTTTCGCGGATCGGTTATCGTTCACCAGGACCCCGGGTACTCGATTTAATAAGCGGCATCGCGAGCGAGCAAGCAGCCCACAGTCGCGTTCAAAGGTTACAGCTTCTCGCCGGACTCTGCCGAGTATAAAATACTCGATATTATGGCGACTATATTTCACCGGCTGGTATTACACGCTAGGCACTCGGCTCAAACCTCGCGATAAATAAGGGGTACCTCGGGGAGGAGGAAAGGAGGCTTATATTAATTATCCCAGCGGGGCAGACGCATCAACCTCCCTCGAGATATCGAGCTGGAAGCTCCCGAGGCGTCCGTGACCTCGACCCTTCGCGGACGCGCAAAAATTTCTCGCGGAGGCCTCGTAACCGTTGCGTAATGGTATTAACCTGCCGACTCGCGAAAAATTCTGACGGCCCGTAGGGCTACTCTGAGCGGCTGAATTGACGATGCAGACCGCGATAATTCGCGGGGATTTCCATTGGCCGTCGTACGCGCGAATATTTCGCGAACCGCCGGTCGAAAGGGTGGTCGTGTCGAATGAAATGCAAGGGAATATAAAGGGTGTATTGCAATTCCCCACTTTGAAATATCATTATCGCGTTGCTTATGTTATTGGCCGACGGTGGCGTTTATCAACCAACACCGATGAATATTTTATCGCAAATTGGACCGGTGTATAGTAACAGTATCGCGAGAGTGAGAATAAATTCCTTCGCGTGCACCGGCGTCGGTAAATGGCCGGTTAAGTAGGTGTCTACGCAGGCCTTTAACGATCCTCTATTAGATCGCACGAAATTGCCTGGGCTGTTAAAATCCAATTGAACGGCCTTTCCCCTTATTAATAGTTCGTCCAGCGGGGAAGTTATTCCTCGGTCGTGCGAGCAAGTTGCCTCACTGTTGACTGTTGACCATTGTTTTCGACGGTGGCCAGCGATACGGTCAATAAATTGAATTTCTGGAGTGTTTGACCGTAGACTAATAGCGGCAATAAATACTTTATTATCCCTATTACGTACTATAGTACTATAGAAGTGTGTATAGGTTGCTACATAGAGGATCAGGTCTCAGGTTTGGGACTCATCTAATTCCTAATGCAAAATAATAGGCAACTTAATAGAAAATGATTAATTGATGACCCGCAATAAAAATTTAGCTAAACTTGTGGAAAAGCTACTTTCTCACCGATTTGGATACGACTTTTTTTTAATCACATTGCTTCATCATTTTGAACAACTTTTTCTTTCTCCCCCTACTGGGAAAGTAAAAGTTCAATTTGGAAAGTACTGTCTACGCTCCGTAGTCTGCCATGGAAAAGGGGGGTGCTATATTTTTTTGCATGCGAAGCGCGCCATGATATTGTATCGAAAGTATACTCGTCACCCGTTTCTCCGTGGCGCGCTTCGCTCCCCCAACCAAGTTAAATAGTAAGATCGTCATATAGTAAAATTGGCTATATTCACTTCGGGGGACACAAAATTGTTGATTTTTTTTTCATATTCTGATAGTATTCGATGTATACAGGGTGTTTCGCTATTCGTGGGAAATCTCCGAGATACATGCACTAGACACGAAAATAATAAGAAAAGTTCTTATGCAATATTCTCGGAAATGGTTAGTTTATTAGTTACATGCGGTTTTATATTTCGTAAAGGCACATGACAAAGGCTCGTCCCCTGTAAGGTCAGTGACCGCGATTTGGGCCTCTGCATCGTGGAAAAGTATCAGTTGTTTTACATTCATCATAATTTCAATTTTTAATTACAAAATATGTGATTTTTCATTCGAAGAAACATCTCATTCCGATACACGTTGCGAGTCACCGGGGCCCATTTAGGCCCAGAGAGGCCTGGGCCTGCGCGGTCACAGGCTTTAGAGGGGATGAAGCAGTGTTACGTCGGCATTTTACGAAATGTAAAATCGCGTGTAACTAATAAACTAACCATTTCCGAGAATACTGCATAAGAACTTTTCTTATTATTTTCGTGTCTAGTATGTGTATCTCAGAGATTTCCCACGAATTGCGAAACACCCTGTAGAATCTAAAAATATAAGTCTAAAAGTTAGGAATGCGCTGGTTCAAAAGTTATGGATATCTAAAGAATGAGTGTTTTTAGCGTATTTTAAAGGCTACTTGGACGCCATATTGGCTTCTATGCATAGTTCGTCCAATGAAAGAAGAGTAACCTACATGATGTAGGTGGCGTGGCGGCTATTTTGAATTTGCGTGCGTGCAATATTGCGAGATTTCAAAATTTAATAACAATATTTAAAAGAGTGATCAGAGTTAGGTCACGGTTAGTTTCGTTAACGCGGCAGCCCCTCCCCTATTACAATAGACACTTTTCTATATTTTAGAGATAAAAATTTTGCGCGTGAATGGCCATGTTGGCGGGATGATTTTCATTTGTTTTTTCGCATGTGTTTTGTTAAATGTCCAGACATCGTGTCGCTAAATACTATTCGTGTGTGAAGTTTTGTGTGCAGCTTATTTGTTTTATTGCTTATTTCTTGTTTTATTGTTTATTTTTTGTTATTGTTTTATTGTTTATTTTGTGTTATTGTTTTATTGTTTATTTTTTGCCAACTGTTCTCATTGGACGAACTATAGGTAGAAGCAATATGGCGTCCAAGTAACCTATAAAGTACGCTAAAAACACTCGTTCTTTACATGTACATAACTTTTGAACCAGCGCATTCCTAACTTTTAGGCGTATATTTTTAGATTCTGCACATTGAATACTATTAGAATATGAAAAAAAAAATCAACAATTTTGTGTCCCCCGAAGTGAAGTTTAACCGTAAAATTTCATTTAAAATATATTTTTGCAAAAACAAACAATCAGCAATTTGCAATTAAAAAATTCCTATTAAACATATCTATAGCTAAAAAAACGTACATAAACAAAAGATCTAAACAAAAATATCCTGTATCTCTAAAGTTTATACGGTCTAAAATCTTAAAGTCTAGAGTCATTACAATTTTTTAGGCGGTTCTGACAAAATCATAAAAAACTTTTGCAAACAGAAGTTAGTTAGTAATCATGTGACAATAAATTGCAATAAAAAAAATTGGCATAAGACCTTCTTTTAAACAATAAATTAAGACCACCCTAACATTTTCAAAGAAATTGTAAATTTTTCATTCATTTTCTGATACATCCTTGTATTCTCTTTAAAAAACTACGAGGGATCTTTGGGTGACAATTTATAGGAGATGTGAATTTCATCTCGAATTCCCAAATGCTCGTCACAATATATTTAGCATCGGTGTAATAAAGCTTCAGGTTTTTGGTAAGATTTTGCTTCCATTTGTCTGCGGATGCACGATTACGGTCGACATGCCGATCGCATTCTCGCGTTTCCTTCGCGGCGGTAACCCACGAACTGAAAAATGTTTCGTGCCCCGGTGGACGTAATGGCCGCGGTATCCTTTAACTTTCAAATTGCTACGATTCCTCGGAGCCGCGAAGGGAAGTTCTTTCCGACGGTTGCCGATAATAAAATCGCAACAAGGACAGTAGCCGGGTGGCAGAGCGCGGCCGACCATTCCGCGACCCGTTCGGTAAAAAGTCTTGGATGCGCTCTGTAATTATCTGGGTAATCGCTCGGAAAATACGGTGCAAACGTATTTAGCGATAGAAGGGGGGAGAATAGGCTGGTGGGGAAACCTCTCGGCGTTGCAGCACGCGGCAAGAAAAGGGACAGGGATTTCCTCTCCCGCGGCCGCGCGACTAATCGCACGCGCAAAAAGACGATCGTTCGCGAGTATATCCGCGTCGATTTAAATTTGTCGGTGGACGCGTAATCAAAGGCCCGCGTTATCCTTACGCGGGATCGCTACGCGGCTAATTGTATGTATAAACTCGGGAACAATAAAGGAGCGAAGGGTGGCCGAGGCGTAAATTGCGCGAGCGCGAAATGAATCAGTCCCGCGACGGAGACTAACGACTCGGCGAGGATCGACACGGCTGACCGGAGCGGTTCCGTGCGAACGGTAGCGTAAAAAGTAGCCCTTGCCCGTCGCTTTGTTGGTTTAATAAACCGAGGGGGCGCATAAACAAATGAGAGCCGAGGGGGAACCGTCCGGTAATTGCTCCCAGTCGTTACATAAGTTCTGTCCCTATAGACCGTGCGTTCCCTCTTCTTACCCATCCCTTCTCGGTTAAAGGACTAAGCAAAGAGCGTTGCTCCCTAGGAAGACATTGTTCGCTCCAGACGAGGTACGCGTGATTGTCGATCGTGGCGACCATAGTGCTGCCGGGGTGAAATCAATTGGACGCTCGAAGTCGCTTATACAGGGTTTGTCCGTAAAGTAATGAGACTGGGTCTGGTAAAAAGAATTTATTGATCCGAACGGTACATATTGTTAAAATTCTTCAAAATAAACGTGCGTGAAGTTAGCCCCCCCTTTTGCGAAAAATTAAAAAATGATTGTTGTACTAGTTTGTACTAGACTTGTACCGCATTGTACGTTGAGAGTTTTTAAAAATTCAAAATCGTTTTCGAGAAAACCACAAAAAACCAATTTCGAAGTTAGCCCCCCCCCCTTTTGCGAAAAATCGTTTTTCTCGATTGTACTGCATTGTACTAGTTGTACCGAACATTTTACCGTTCGAAAAAATTGTTTAACATCATTATTTTCTGAAAAAAAATTGAAAAATAGAAAGTCTCCTAGCCCCCCCCCCCTTTTGCGAAAAATTCAAAAATCATTGTTGTACTAGTTTGTACTAGTTTTGTACCGCGTTGTACCGTTGAGAGTTTTAAAAAATTCGAAACCGTTTTTGAGATAAACGCAAAAAACCAAGTTCGAAGTTAGCCCCCCTTTTGCGAAAAATTCAAAAGTCATTGTTGTACTAGTTTGTACTAGTTTTGTACCGCATTGTACCGTTGAGAGTTATCCAAAATTCAGAACCGTTTTCGAGAAAACTAAAAAAAACCAACTTCGAAGTTAACCTCCCCTTTTGCGAAAAATTAAAAAATCATTGTTCTACTAGTTTGTACTAGTTTTGTACCGCGTTGTACCGTTGAGAGTTTTCAAAAATTCGAAACCGTTTTTGAGATAAACGCAAAAAACCAAGTTCGAAGTTAACCTCCCCTTTTGCGAAAAATTAAAAAATCATTGTTGTACTAGTTTGTACTAGTTTTGTACCGCGTTGTACCGCTGAGAGTTTTCAAAAACTCGAAACCGTTATCGAGATAAACTCAAGAACCCAATTTTAAAGGTAGCCCCCTATTTGGAAAGATGGGGCCTCGATGGCCGGTCCTGCCGCGATCCGCGTGTCCCCGGGGAGACGTGGCGATTGCGTCGTCGAACTGAGATTTTCTCGAAAACAGTTTTGAATTTTGGAAAACTCTCAACGATACAATGCGGTACAAAGCGAGTACAAACTAGTACAACAATGATTTTTGAATTTTTCGCAAAAGGGAGGGCTAACTTCACATACGTTCAAAATAGTCTCCTTGGGCGTTGATACACCGCTGCCAACGTGATTCCCACGCTGCAAAGGCTCCCTGGAAGTCAGCTGCTGTAACCTCTTTCAGAGACTCTGTGACAGCCCGTTGGATGGCGGAACATCTTCGAAACGGTGACCATGGACTTAAAGGACGGTACCAAGTCCTGCGGGGTTGTGACTAAAGACGGAAGGGGGATCGGCGCCATGTTTGGAACCACTGGTGGTGCACTCTATAGTTGACTGTCAGTATTAACAGTAGCGTGGCTTGGAACGCCAGTGTTATCGACGATTTTAACTATTTGCAATCAGCTGAAAGATGAAAAAAAGGTTGGACATACACGTTTTTATGTTTGTGTACGCGGCATTTGCAGTAAATACCTGTTTTTTTTTACGTTTTATAATGCACTTTCATATTTTTACTCTAATAACATGTATCCACGGTGCATGTATCATTGAGATCATAATTGAGATTTGCATCCAGTAGAATATACAATATTCTAAATTATATTTAAAATAAAGCGTTAATTTGATCAATTTTTAGATTTAGCGGAAGAATATAAATATTTACATTTTTTGTAAAAGTTGAATAGAAATTTCATTTTGCACAATGCTGATTCCTTTTATGTTAATACGTTAAATATCGTGCTATTTTTCGTTTAGTGCGCTCCTTCATTTGTTTAAATATATATTAATGAAAGAAAAATTGTAATGTTCAATGATACATTTAGTATTTTACCTTATTCTTATTGAGATTAAAATTTATTCAATGTTTATACACATCACGATTTATTTAATATAAATGGTTAAAAAAAACAATGTAAGTCTGAAAGTGTTCATTAATTGTAACAGTTTTTACGTGTTTGGTATGAACAGGTATGAATAATCCAATTTAAAATGTCCCGCGGTATGGCATAAATGGTACCACTAGTGGTTCCAAACATGGCGTTTGAGGTGCCCCCCTTCTATCATAACTCCCCTAGTACATAGGTCCACTTCATGCACCGTCCTTTAGGTCCATGACGGTGACCTTTCAGGCTTCTCTTGAGCTTTGGGAATAGGGAAAAGTCTGCCGGGCTCAAATTGGGGCTGTACGGTGGCTGCGGCAAGGTTGCAACCACTATCCAGGCCAGGTAGGCGGTCACAACGAAGGCGGTGTGGGCTGGAAGCTCCACCACGACAACGCTCCAACCCACACCGCCTTCGTTGTGACCGCCTACCTGGACCAGATAGGGGTTGTAACCTTGCCGCAGCCACTGTACAGCCCCGATTTGAGCCCGGCAGACTTTTTCCTGTTCCCAGAGCTCAAGAGAAGCCCGAAAGGTCACCGTTTCGAAGATGTTCCCGCCATCCAACGGGCTGTCACAGAGTCTCTGAAAGAGGTTACGGCACCTGACTTCCAGGGAGCGTTTGCAGCGTGGGAATCGCGTTGACAGCGGTGTATCGCCGCCCAAGGAAAATATTTTCAAGAATTTTAACAATATGTACCGATCGGATCAATAAATTCTTTTTACCAGACCCAGTCTCATTACTTTACGAACAAACCCTGTATGATGGAGAATCGTGCGCGTGGCTCCCGGTCGAGCACGGAAAAAAAAAGAGAAAGAAGAAGAGCGACGAGGGCAGCCAGATATTGCGGTAGGAACGGCCTCTCCGTGACCTTGCATGTCCAGCTGACTTATAGAACAAAAAATCGGGAAGTTAATAACAGACGACTGTCTGACTTAGGCAGGTGCGAACGTTTCACCTGTCGTTTTTGTTTTCGCGTTTCGCCTACAGTTGTGCATTTACCTAAGAATTCAATCTGAAGAGCGATAAAGCGTCAAGAAATACCTCGAAGAAGACGCGGCGAGGAGCGCAGCTGCGCTCGCGCAGAGCTCCGCGGTTATTCGAGACAGATGCACGCCTCGTGCGATTTTCGTTCGAATTTCAAGGAAGCCAATCAGGCACACGGGCGCATAGTTGCTGCTCCGCCGTGCCACCTGCACCAGGTGCGCTAAAGGATTGCTCGAGCACTATGCAAGTTCGCTGCGTTCGCCTCGCGGCAGCCTCCGAGGCGCCTCGTGCCACAGAAATTCCGTGACTGCTTTTTGCCCCCGTTAGACGATGAATGCAAAAATAATTATCGTCTTACGTTTCCGGAACGCCGCAAAAACTGGTGGATCTAGCGATTTCCATCCTCGCGTGGTGAACCTCTTACCCAAAAAGAAACGCAGGAGAAACAGATGCACGGATCCGCTCGAAATTCTGGACGATTTGTCACACTCGATCCATGACCGATTCGGGTAATTGGTCGTTCACGAAGCGCGTGGAAACGCGTCGTGGGCTCGACTCTCTTCTTGAATCACCGCGATGGTTAAGCGATTCGCATAAAATAAATATTTATCAGCCATTGAATCGTGTGCCGGGCATGCAAATGCGGTCCCTTTATCGGGGGAAAAATGTGAGCGGCCGAAGCGAGCGCGGCTCGGTACGTTCTCCGCGTGGAAAGTTCGTTTCTCCGGCTGTAGTCTCCGATTGAAATTCGTTCTACGTTCTCTCTAGTATTCGGAAATATCGTGGACTCGTGGGACTCGACCGAGATTTCGTACGCTGTGATTTATACGTTCCCCGGGCGCGGTCCTGAAAAGCTGCGTAGGCTTTAAAGTGGTTACCAATCGCCGGAAACTCAGCGCGTGATCGGTGTTACCAATATGACGCGGGGAAACCACCCAGGAAACCGGAAGTTTACGTCGCTCATCGTTTCGGTGTTTCAACTTCCAAGAATCTTGTTTCTATCGATGTTCATAAAAGAATCGTTCTCTCGCTCGATCGACACTCCTGTCGCTAGCCGAAAAAGGTTCGCTTCGGGAAGAAAACAGTGCCTGGGTTATTGACTTTCACGTCCGTTGCATTTCTGATGTTGAAAATCTATTATTATGGAAATTATCATTTTCCTACGCATTTAGTAGCTTCTTAGCAACACTCGGAAGCTGGCACTTTATTTCAATAGAGATTCGATTGCCAATAACTAAACTTTGAAGAGACTATTCACCGTACGAAAATAGGTATTTGGGATAATAGACACAGCAGCGAAGATTCGTGGATCCCCTGCCGCAATAGAGATCTTCGAGGCTAAACACGAGGTTAATAGAACTTGGGAAATAGTTGGCAAGCACGTGGCCAGCCAAATAGCCGGTGAAAATAACCGGCGCTGGTGCTGAATGTTCAACAAATGTTCGCTAGAGTCTAGGGCATTCGGTGACTACCTCTTCGGGGGTCATAATCGCATTTTTACAGCACGGCCAGGTTGTAATTTGCAAGCGAGGGTCGTACGAAACAATAACTCCGCTTATGGTCGCCACAGCTGCGAAATATGATGGAACCTTGCAAAGTTGTTAAAGAATTTCAGTTCCCTTTTCCCATCCTAAACTACCATATGAAAGTCACGTGTTATCACGCATCCCGTCGTTAACAATTTAATCAACTTTTATGATCGCATTTTTATCACGATATTCCTGCCTGTTGTACCCATCTTAGAAACGCAAACGTTAATTCATGCAGGACTGATACCCTTTATTAGCTTCTTTATTATTCAGTTCACCATAAAGTGGAGTCACGGAGAAGATAGTTCGCTTTCCGAAGGAATGTAAAAATATTCTTGTTTTATCGAGCGGAGAAATATCCCGAGCGCTCCTCTCGCTGACCAATAACTTCGGAATCTAAATTCGCGTTCGCCAAACCCACGATTTTCTATTTTCACTCAGTGAAAGCGTCGGTGGAAATAAGACACCGAGGAGGCTGCCAGTTCGGAGATCCTTGCATGCAACTGAAAAAGGACGTCGGTGAGTCGCGGTGCCCTCGATGCCTTGGATCGTCGACAATTTAAATTTAATCAAAAGAATTTGTCGGAAGTGGTGCTTTTAATAAATTTGAACGAAACTACTTTAGGTCCTCAAATATATTGATACTGAAAATGTGATGAAACATCTTCTCAATTTATTTTCTGATGTAGACTCATTTTTTTTCTCTGTCGTACAATAAATTTGAGAACTCAGAATTTCGTTGGATTTGTTGGATATTTTTATTTTCGGAATTTTTCATTTCCTCGATTCCAGTCGACACCAGATTTCGGTACATTGATAACAATTTCGGTTAACGGAAATTGAGGTCTTCAATTCTTCATTTCTTATCGCAATGTTCGGTCTAATAGGTTAAACGTACCATTTATGGTCGCTTTAAGCAGTTCGATAGTATTCAATGGTACGTAACTTAAGAAAAAATACATACGGCAACGTAGAGATTATATCCAACGTAGAGAATGTAGCCCACAATACGCAGAAACAAAAACTACAAATTGATGTTTTAAACATAATTATTGAGAAAATTATTAAACTATACTGCAAGACCAATTTGGTGTCACAAAATTACCATTATTCAATTTAGAATGTTTAGAACATTAAACATATTGTTTGTCAAGCTCCTATACTTTATTTGTGCTTGTAGAAGTTTTATTTTGCATAAAGATCCAAGGTCTTTTAATTACTAATTTTTCTTTTTGTATTCCTTTCCTTTTTTTATAGTTTTGTAGTTTTATTATTTCATTATAATTTTCAATCCATGAAATATACATGTAAACAACTTAATTCATGCTCTTGTCAAATACAATAATTAGTAATTTTACAACACAGAAAATTGTTGAAGATATGAATATTTATATCCATTTTTTTAATGGCTCATAACTCATAATTAAACATTTTCAATAAATTATAATGAAAATAATCTAAGACTGCTTAGTATATTAAAATAAATAGAACAATGACCACAAATGGTATAGTGGGCAGAGATGTTGGATCGACTCTACATATTGGTATATAGAGTTTCAGACTTTGTACAACGTCTGTACAAAATACAAAACGTATCACGCAACGTAACAGCGAAGACGGTTGATGCGCGAAAAAAGAGATAAGCAAGTGCTCGAAATTGTAATCGCAAACACCTCCAAATAGTCGTGAGCGCAGTGAGTGACTTGGAGGAGGGTCGGCGCGGAGAGGGCAAGAGCATTTTTGGTGGGCAGGCACGGGCCTGTCCCGCGAGTCTCCATCTATTAACGGTCACAAACAGACCGAATGGACATCACGGGTACGCCCGAAATAGAAATAGAACGGCTCTGTTAACGGACAGCGCGGTTAGGTCGTGTTTCTCGCGTTCCACGGCGTGAATCACGGCGCGAGAGCGCGTGCACGAGTCGTCTCCGGGACCGGTGTGTACGTTTTCTCGAGTCTTCCATCGCGCGCACGGTTGTGTTGCAGTCCGCGGTGCATCCCGTGCAACGCTCTCGCTCGGCCCACGTATAAGTAGGCAGGCTATAGGTAGGTAGCGTAGAAAGAGAGAAGGAGAGCTCGCCTTTGGCTCTGGCCCTACGGTTGAATCACCTCGCTAAATACGGTTGCGTAATTTTAGGTGGGACGATGAGTATGTTCGCTCGAATTCTACTGGACGATGAAATCGTCGCGACCGCGGCCGTGGACGCCGACCACCGGCGATATCATCATCCTCGGGCGTCGCGACGCACTTCCTATTTAGGTTTGGACCGCGGATTCGCTCCTCCGGCTGCCTCGTCTCGTTTCGGACCCCCTCCTCGCGGTGTCGTTCGTCGCGGCAGAAACTCGGATAGACGGAGTATTAGTAAGGTCTATTTAAATGATCTCGCGAGAGATTGCAATTGGCCGTAAAAATGAGTCACTGCTCGAAACTTTCGCGCGAGGAATCTAGAAACGAATATCTCTTGGCGTTTGAAAAGACCCTCGCGTCGCCCACTGTCCACGATGCCACCATGGAAGCAAATAGCTTTTGAAAGCCATCAGTCTACTTCTTCTGCAACGTGGAAGATACTCTTCGAAAGATATCTTCGTCGGTCGTGTCGCTTTGCGATGGAACCGTCGACCTATCGCAGGAAACATCGATCTTCGAGCCGTACATGTCCGTGAAGAGCAACAAACGACATCAATCGCGGTCGCGAGCGCAAGATGAGCGCCGCGTATCGAAGAAAGTGACGTCCTCGAAGGCGCGCGGGGTCGGGTGATTCAGACGTGAGATATTCCCGACGATGCATGGCGCCACATATCCGACTGTAGTGCGCACTTCCTTCGCAAGCAGCGCGGAATTAATAGGAAAACGAGCTGGGCGACAGGGGGAGGTGCACCGTACGCCTGGCACACATGCCGCGTGTCCTACGTCTCTAAGTCAGTAACCGATCGCTATAGCAGCGATAGACGAACGCGGAATGCCTAATGTCTGGCGCCTTGAGGCTCGTGCGGCCGGAAATAGATTGCGCCGTTTATCGAGAACACGTTGCAGGCCCTCTCGAACGTCCCGAGACCGCGGCACTCGGCCGCGATGATTTCTGATAGCCGATGATTCACTGGAGGGGCCCATCTTCGCCACCAAATAAACGTCGCTTTTTAATAGACGTCGCCGGCTGCCGGTTGATCGGCTACCTATCGTTGTTCGCGACCAGTCAACGGGTAACAGGGAAAAGGGGAACCTGTTAGGCCGAAGGAAATCAAGGATACCAGTCCCGACAACTTGTCGAGTTTCGTTTCGGGATCGCGACGTGCGGAAATAACGAGCCCACCCGCCTAGCAACTCGCGATCGAGTTCCTCCTTGCGATGAGGAAACCGCCCGAAGAGATTTCAATTCAATGGAAAGGTTTCGAACCGCGCTGACAGATTTCGCGAGACTATTTTCAACGGCCACGCTCAACGGTTCAGCCTTTCACTGAATCGGAGCGGTTGAAAATATCGGTCCGACGCCCACACGCGTTGCGTTTCCATCTAAAAGCGAGGAATTTTTGCCGGTCTCCCGATCGCTCCCAATACTGCCGCTCATATTCTCCGCGGGGTCGTGTAATAACCAGTGAGTACCGAGAAATTCTGCGTTGCTCAATGGGCGCTAGCGTGCGCACGGTAGGAATGATGACGTTCGTCTGATTAGGAAACTTCGATGACGAATTCCTTACCCGTGAATTTCTGACTGGCTGCGGTTAAACATAGCTTCTGTTCCATGAAACGTGACTTTCTGCATTCGGTGGATAATTGTGTATATTTAAATCAAACGTTACGGTAAATCTTTTCTTGCATACCAACATGATTCAACATGAATGTTACTCGATAAGTGTTACAATTTTAAAATAATTCCGGGAGAGATTTACCACGCATGTGCCACTTTTTTCAAAACATCTGAAAGTCGACTAACTTATTTAACATATTCGCTGCTACAAAAATTTGAACATTATTTCAGAGAAACTATGCTTTTGTTTTATTAAAAATGAAATAAGCAAGTCAATAGATGAAATTATTAGAATTAAATTATTAAAATTATTAGAAATTATTAGCTTAGAAATATTTATTTTTATGAAAAAAAATCAAAAGCTTTGCATAGAAAATGTATTGAAGAAAAGATTAGTTGTATATAGTATAATTAGTTTATTTAATCATAAAATGATGACAATTCTACTCAGAACCTATAATACCAGTAGATAAAAAAGACTTTTATTGAAAATGTTACATTTCTGAAACATCAAACGATTTCTCTACAAAATGAAGAAATAATAATATAAATTAAAATCCTAGTTTTTCATAATTATAGATTAATCTAAACTCTGTCCATTTGCTAGGTGCCGTCCATCTATTGGCGTGTTTAACCTAGATCTGTTTTGTGTAAACATATTTACTTAAAATTCTCTGTTTATTGTAAAAATTATCCAACAAAGATTCTGAATCATAACAACACATAAGCGAAAGTGTTAAATAATGAACTTCACCATTAAAATAAATAACTTTTACAACATAATATCTTTAATTTTGAATTTCTGAAGAAAGAAACTATAATTTTAGATTGTATATAGTTCACCTGACCATATTTACACGAGATGAACTTTTACGAACGAAGTTAACAGAATAATCTAATTTCCCCAACTGCCATAATTTTAATCCAGCGATATAAAATATCTGTCTCCTCGACGTTGCAGTAGAGATTCATTGAAAAACACGTCTTCTGGTGTAATCTCGAGTGCAGTCGCACCCCTGATTACACCACCGAAAAGATCCTCTTACGGACACGTGGAACGGATTACGCCGTGGCGCGCCAGACGGAGCGCGCAGGCTTCTCTCATTGTCCAGGCAACTGGCGACCTCGGAACAGTGTATTCGCACGGGCAACATCTGCCGCCTTCTCTAATGTCTTCACGTGCTACTTCCACCGGTTATTTTAAGGGTGAGCCCGTCTTAAAAATACTTTCGCCGCACGTGATTGCTTTACGACGATTCGACGCAGGACGATGGTCTCTGCCCCAGTCGGAAGGCCGAACTCGCGCCTCCGAATAATCCTCCGGAGCCCTTCGATTGTACCGTAAATCTTTTTCGACGACGGTTTCACTTCCGGCGAATCTAATGGCGACTCGCAACTGAGTTACGTGTGCACGCGCATTGTTCAACCGATTTCTTCCATTGCGTCACGTACTGCGACAGACTCGCGTCCTCCTTCGCGAAGCTATAAATCACTTCGTCGTTCGCTCGGAGACAGTTTGTCATTTCGTTTGAATGAGTATAATGAACGGTAATGTTGTTGTCGCTATGAGGAAATTCAATCGTTTTGAGTTTCGTACGGATATTCACCTTGCGAATGATACGGGACCAAGTTCGTCGGACCCTGGCTTCCCGACATGAGGAAAGCAGGGCGTGGAATTTTTAATCGTTCAGGAATAATTTTGTTAAAATAAGGGGAGAAATATGTCTTTAGAAAGTAGAATTGTTTCCCTGTTTGCTGGGACACTGTTTTACTGACTATGGATGGTACAGTAGTGATTCGATAAATGTCGACTCAAATTTCTACGTTATGCGTCAAATTCTGTCATTCCCAGCAAGTGTGTGGTCTCTTTTTGAGCTCTTAGATATGTAAACCCCAACCAAGACAAAACAATATAGTATGTACCTTCCACGTCAAAGATCGAATTCTACTTGTATAGTCTATTTCTGATTATAGACTCTTATGGAATCACTACTGTATCAATGTTCCAAAAAATCATCAAAAATATACACTACCGACCAAAAGTATCCAGACACTTGCATATTTGCAGAATATCACTTAAATATCTTCTGCTTACTGCTAAGGATTCTATATGTTGCACATTCTAATACCTCTACAATAACGGACCGTTCAATTCACAATAATTTGATTATGAATAACTATATTATTATAGCACTTAATATGCTATTTATCTGAATTTGCTAAGTGTCCGGATACTTATAAACGGTAGTGTATCTAGTATCAACTCTTATAGTTAGTTAAATGTTCTAGGCTTTCAGAAAAAATATTTGAAGTTTCACTTATTCTCTCATTTGAGTCATACATTGTATTACTAACAATAAGTGAACGAAATGAAAATTCTCTTACTAGTTTATTAGTCTTATGTCTAACTTATAATGATTACATATTCGTAGCCAATTAGCTCGATTCTTATCGATTGCCCAGGTCTTACCACGTGGAGGTTGCAGCGAATGGAGACCCAGAGGGAAATAGATGGAATCATTCCCTTTACAAAAATCTTAACTCTAAACCTTAAACTAATGAACTTTAGAAATGAATGGAATCAAAGTTCCATTCATCCCCTCAGTTCAGGTCTTAATCCAAAAAATTGCCAAGTTATCACTATGAGAAACAGGAAATTGGGACTCTAGCACGTTGCAACTGAGAATCGGCATTCGATAGTGCAGCACCTCGTCCTAGCACCTCGAGAACACAGTAATCAGCATCTCACGAGAACAGAAATACTCCCTGTACCCTCGCAGGAGCCACGCAAGCGTGGACCTGGTTCCGGGCGGCTGACAAAAAGGGACACCTGCCCCTGGGAGATTTCTGCAGGCAGATGCGTGTTACCAAGCACCTCGCTACGTCGGAGACACTTTCCCCTCGACTGATTATGAGACATCCCAAGGGATGGACTGACCCATGGGTGCTGATCTCACAGCTGATCACTTACTTCTATCAGTAGAAGCAGAGGTGATCTCCTCGAGATCAAAGAAAACTAATAAATAATTGTATGAGTACTATAATAAAATCATAAACTAGAAGAACTTTTAGCTAGAATCTAGATGGAAAAATCAAATTGATTAGTCTATTAGCCTACCTAATTATGGGCTTTAAAGGTTTGGGTCTGTGGCAGAGGGGGATGAAGAAGCGAGAGATGAAAAGAACGCCGCTGAAAAAATCGCACGGGCGATTCGAACCACCCGATGTCAATTAAGAATCTTGAAATGAGAAGAAAAGGACGCTGAGAGAATCGCACAAGCGATTCAAACCACCCAATGTCACTTCAGAATTTTGGAATGAGAAAACGACGTTGAGAGAATTGCACGGGCTATTCAACCCTTTCGATGAAACCTGTGAAAGACAATTGGTTAGTAAGATACATCAATTTTAAAACTTATATTAAGTCTCTTTTGATGTCCATTGGATGTCCGTTAGATGTCCAGTGGATAGCCCCAGTGCTCCTCGAAGACCCTGGATGCCCGCAAAGGCGAATGGGGGTATTTATACCATCGCGAAAAGGTCAATGACGGTTGACAAAAATCGTGAAATTATTCAAACGAAGACTACTTCTCCAAAATTACAATTTTCAGTCAAATATCGACTTTAGTAATTATTTATAAGTACAGTATTCTCTCGCTATAAGCTCGTTGTTTTCGTCGCTTCATCGAGCCACTCTTCAATTTCACTGTAATCATTCACGACGTATAAAAAACTATCGATTCCATTATTCTATTACCTTCACGAACATGTGCCTTACACATACTATTGTTCGATGAAGCGAAGAAAACGGCGAGATTATAGCGAGAGAATACTGTAATGCATTGTTAATACCAATTTTGCGCATCATTTCGTGCAATTTTTTCATAATTATAATTGTTAAATACAAGGATATGCAAACATCTACGATATTTAGAGTTCTAAAGGATTTTCCAGTTCGCAATCATTTTATTTTCCTCCAATATTCAAACATTTAATAAATTTCATCATTCATAACTATCAGAAAGCAACACCTATATTGTTTAAACATTCTGTATACGTCCCATAGCTGTTTTATTACACACCTTCGTTATTTAAAATCTGCAAGAAATTGAAATCTTCTGAAGACAAAGATAGTAGCAATCATTTTTATTGCACACATTGTTTATCAGTTCTACGCATCTTTTTGTACAAATTCTCAACAATTCTCTCAGATACTCAAATGAAATATAAAAATCGCGCGATATTAATTTTTGAATAAGTTCTCTGCATGCGTTGATTAAATTACCAATTCCAATGACTGAATCAATAAGGCTATACTTAGAATATCCTGTGAATCAATAGCTGCCAGCGCTCCCATAAAATCTGCACGCATTGCAGACGATCTTGGAACAGATCCAACGTCTCTGTCTTCGACAAAGTGTCTCTCCCTCGCGAGGGTTGTCCTTCCTTCACCGAACGATGAAAATTTCATTAGAGTCATACAATGCAACCCCTGGGCACGCTTGGAAGGCGGTTTGATAACCCCTGCGCCCGCTATCGACCGTATGTATATGCATCCGCCAGCAAAGGCTACCGACAAAGAGGCTGGCAGTTCTTTGATACGAAAATACCGGTATAAACGCATTTCTCTTGCTTTGACAAGAGATACGCGCCGTCTCGACGCGTCGCGGGGGTTTGCATCCGCATAAAAGGGGAACTGTATCCGCGACTGACATTTTTTCCAACGATAGTGCACCGTCCCTCTGCTCGCTGTGATCTATGCGCGCGACAGTAGTGGACGGGAATCGACACGGCTCTTCTGCTTCTGCACAAAGGCAGGGGCGACTTTGTGCGCCAGAAGGCTCGCTTCGTTCGTGACAATTCTAATTAGCGAACGGAGGACAAAGAGCTAATGGAATAATGGAATCGAGACCGTAAATAACGTTCTTCCGCCAGATTGGCTGAGGTCTGTCGAAGCAATCGCGAACCTGAACAAATGTTTCCAATAGGGATTCCCCGGAGTCCACTAAACGCTTCCGCACGCATTCCGCGATACGAATAACCATTTCCAGGCCGTCGACCGTGTAATCCACACGAGTCGTCAGGCAATACAGTTAAGCCCTTTCCATCGGTCGCAGTGTCACCCTCGCCCCCGGTTTCTGTCACGCGTCCGCACGCACGTATATTTATAAATATGGTTGCATCGGGGTGAAAGGCATCTGCGATCCAGTTGCATGGGCACGGGCTCGCCTCCATCACGCTCGTGCTCCCTTTTCGCACCCTTCGGAACGATGGGCCTGCACGTGTGCCAAACCACTCGCACGCAATGTAGTGTCAACCTTTACGCCGGGTTAAAAGGTCCGGATCAATGCTTGCACGCTAGCAAGCTTTTAGAAATATTGCGACAAATAAATTAATTAAACTTGAATATCCCTAAATATACGTATATAAATTATCTATGTACTCTGAATCGGATATTGATCTCTGCCAATGATTTCGTTCGCGATTTGAGCGTAACTTTTGAATTTATCCTCTCTTTTATACAACATATACAGTCACACACTATAATAACGATAAGCGTTCTTATTGTCAGTAAAGCGGCTAAGCAAGTTGGTTTCTTTTGGCAATACACTAATAATTTCGACAATCGTAGAAGCTATGTATATCATTCTGTAAGATTCCTTAGTTCGATTCATTTTAGAGTACGCAAGTGCGATATGAGCTTCCCACCATGAATATCATTTAATATCTGTGGATAACTATATGAAAGACTTCGGCATAAAATTAGAACATCAACATATAGGCTGGGGTGTCCCATGAATGGAAATAATCAAAATTATCTTTCGTTAATGCTAGAACTAGGAATCAACTTTATGCAGAAGAGACTCATCGTGGAAAATTTGCTATTTTTGTTTAAGAAGGAACTTCAGTAACATTAAAGATAAGCGCAAATCTTTGAAATTTGGAGGATTGAATTTTTATGTAATAGTCAAACCCCTTACGAAATTTTAGAAAAATTGATTTGGAACTTTTTTAATTATTTAACTTTCAGTTTAACATATATTCTTATAGTAAAAGCAATATTGAGAAATATAACTATAAAATTAAGAATGAAATAATGGGGCAAAGTTTTATACAGAATGATTAAACGTTGAATACAATTATCACAAAAATTGTGGACAAGCAAGATTATAATCAAGAATCAAATATTCAATACGTGGAAAAAATTAAATGAGAAGTAATAGCGAATTCAACTGAATTTATGATAAAAATACACGATTGCCATTACTAAGTCGATTTCATTACAGGAAAATGGTACGAAATATTGTAATGTTATAAAATATTATATAATATTTTGAAAATTGCCTAACTTTTGGCTAAGATTATTACTGAAATTTATCCTTAAGCTAATTAATAGTTATATCAACTGTTCACAGATTTTACAACTTACTAGTTTCAATACGAGCAGTAGACCTTTAAACTATTCTAAGCTTTTGTATGTAAGAATGTATCGCTGAAGCTCGTTCATCACAACTCGGATAACTAGAGTACGAATAAGAGGGAATTCTATTGCTATTGTCAGTTAATTAATTTAAGCTACCATTAGCTGCTTTTAGGAATAATATTGTTAATAAGCTTAGTGCTATTTAGCAATGCATATCATGACTCACTGTCACTTTTATCTCATTTTTATTTTATTTCATGTCATTCCATTGTCTTGTGCTACAAGTTTTCGCCGACAATGTAAGAATTAGGACCATTCCAGTAAATAAATAAATAAGATGATCGAAGTTCAATCCCACGCCGTGGGAGACCGAACATTCAGGAACTTTTTGATGGATCCGATCGTATCCCCTTTTCCGTCGGAAATAAATCGTCATCACGAGTTTCCTGTTGGAATTTACTTTCGACCACAGGCTGCGTCGAATACTAATGCACTCTCGTAGTAGGAGGAAATGCTCCCCGCGAAGAAATCATTGAGAGAATTGACTCGGGACTGAAATTCGGAGGATTGAAAACGCGGGGAGTTCCTATTATTCTGGACCCCTGGATTCTGAAGCCGAGAGGCACCCTCTGCGTAAAGGTCGTGATGTCATTGCAGGGGGGCTGAGTAAGGTGCCAGTAAAAAGAGCGGTGTTTCAAGCCATAAGTCATCGGTCCTCGCTATGAAAGTAATGGAACTGTATTGAAAAGGCGAGCAGCCTGTGCATTAATTAGCTTTATTTACAGCTGAGCTAAATGGAGAACTAATCTCGATTGGAATATAAAGGGGTCTGAGATGGTGGAAATATGAGGTCTTGAGAAACAATGAAGGGGAGTAGAAATAGAAAAAATTTGAGCACTGGTGCACTACACGAAGGAAAAAATTGAAAATGGTTTCGACATCGTCGTTCGTATCAACGTCGACGACGTGTGCTGCGTGCGCGTTTATCGAGTGTTTACGAACACGTGGGGAGCGCACAAAGCCCCATGGGAACAATAACTTTTGCCACGAATGGCAGCATAAATCTCCTCTAGGAGGGGTAGGGGCGACTTCTGGTTCAGGAGCAGGCCGCAAACGCGCATTAATTTGAACTTTTACGTTTGAGAGTCCCCGTTCCAGCTCGACGTGTTTGTCAGACGTACGATTTTCGTCTGTCGAGTATGAATAACGCGGTATTTGGCGAAATTTTCTTCAGAAACGCACGCAAGAGCGATTCGAAAGTCGACCGAACCGAGGACGAGGTTTATTTGCGATTCGTCATTGCACTGGAATGATACAGACCCAAAACTGTGGGATCGATCACTCGATTTAGTATTCCTATTTGTTTTCCTGGGTTTTCAAATGCAAACGAACCGTCCCGTTTTTGAACGGTCAGTTTGTTGAAGAAATAAAAGCTAACTATATAGAAGCGAGGGAATTTTTAAGAATCGTGGAGTAAGAATGCTTCAACGGATTCTTAAACGTGTCGGAATAACTGAGAGATGACTAAAGTCTTTTAGAATGGTTTCGAAATGTTTTGAAAGTGTCTTTTCAAAACGTTGGAGGCTATTCAGAGAATTTAGTGGGTTCTTCGATGGAAACAGAGGATTCAAAGCTGCTATTGTTAACATCGTACTACCGAGCTCCAGAATTTCTATTATTTCAATGATACAACAAATTGAAACCCAAAAATGATATATTTCTAATTTTAGCAAATAGATAAAATTATGTCTGCCATTATTCACTTCTTTTCGAGATGAAAGAAGAACGGAGAGATTCCCGGTGAAGCATGAACGTCCCCTTATCTCTTTGGACAAGGACAAATTGCCATCCACTTTCCTCGAAAACAGCGTTTCGATCTATGTTGAAGATCACTCCGTTGAAGATCGTTGGCTGGGCAAACACGGGCTTTTAAAAGGACCATAGCCGGAGTAACAATGTTCCGGCATCTGGATCCTTATCGCCGCCTGCGAATCCAGAAAGGAAGCAGCTCGGAGGGAAGGCCGGACAAAGGATCCGGAACGAATTCCCGACGCTTCTCGGAGAGGCCGCATGAAAGAAGCCAGCTTTTCAAACGGCTACACGTGAAATCCCGCGGTGCGTGCGAAGTCGTTGTCGTACATTTACGAGCATAAATTACGGTTCATACGAAATTCTTGCGTCTCTATCGAGGCGGATCGTGCAGATTAACGCGAGCGTTCGTTCTGCTGAATGCAAAGCGACGTTAGAGAAACTAGGTACACGGACCCGCTCGATTTCGCGTGAAGTTTATCTCGCGGCCGGGCAAAAAAGTCCTCGAAACGACGGGATTTCAGTGAATGTTGAACCCGAGTGCCTTGCGCTCGGTGCCAATCCCCGTGATAAGCGATAATAATGTATGCCACGAATCTGGGTTATCCAGGCCGGCGAGGAGCACGTCTATTCTTTGCTCCAAATTATAATGTCTCTCGTTTACTCACAATGTGCCGTCGTGCTCTTGAACTCTTTCCGCACGAAACAAGCACGTGAGAAAGAGGACCAGTCTCTGTTGCATCCGTCGCGTCGCTTAGGCTTTCCTGTTCCACGACCAATCGACGATTTCACGATCGTCTTCTAGGAGATAGCAAGGAAAAGCTTACAGAAGCCTCGGATAAATCGTCCGTTCCATCAGCGAACGCGTGCAGAGGACAAACATCGGAACGATCGTTGCATCTGGAGGCAATCCTTTCCGCAAATATCTCTAACTTAAAGATATCTTTCAGGACTGAAAACGCCACGCAATCTGTGACCCTCCAGATAATTATCAGCTCTGAAAACAGGAAACCCATCGACCAACCGTCAGGCATTTCCTCTCACGAAGGTCGAGCTGTTTCGTATCGCTCAGTTGGCCGCGCAAAGTCGCGCCCCACTTGAAAGCACAGGCAGAAGAATGTCGGTTGGGTACGGTTGTCATTGTTCGTCGATCGGCTTCCCTTCTTCCTTTCCTCGCGTCGACTTCCTGCCGTGGTCGACGGGGCGCGATCGGCCTCGGTCGTCCTTGCCCCTTCTGCTAGGCAGCACTTCGTTTTACCATCTACTAGCTCGCTGGAAAACATCAGCTGGTCGGACGGATTAGAAAGGCTCCCTCGCATGCCGGTGCCTTCTTCTGCTCCCTTCTGCCTCTCTCCTGCTCTGCGTAGGAGGGAAAGTTGGCAAGATCCCCTTCTGCTTCCTAGGGAAGCTGCGTCGCCACGCATCATCGGCAACTCTTTACGAAAACGAGCCGGAACGTGTCGAAACAAATCTTTGTGGACACTTGAGCATCCATTCGAAAGGATCTGTGAACCGGTGGAAAATTTAGAGTACAGGTTAATTCCAGGAGAGATGGATTATTAACAACGTCTGAAGTTTTAAATGAGCTACTTAGTTAAATGTGAAAATGATCTTTTCTACTTATTCAGCCTTATAACACGATACCTTTAAATCACTGCGATAAGATTTTTCTTAATAAAATGTTGAGGTATGATCTAGCTTTCCTTTAATATTATGAGTGAGATGACTTTCATGAAACCTATATTTCTTTAATTTTATTTAGAGTTATTATTTCTTTGAAGAAGAATATGTTGTTTATTAGGTAAACACAAGTTTTACTTATTCACCTCTTTTTTCGCTTACAAAACTAGCGAATACAGACTATACATTCGATCCTACTATCAATTTTGTTGCTTCTAATGTAATTTTCATTAATACTACCGCGCAAATCCTTTTTGTAGTGATAAATTGACATAAAATTTGCATGAGATACATGAATAATTTAACCAAACCATTACGACTGCATAAAACATTGTAATTTTAAGATCAAATTGTAGCTAAATATTACTAATTAACCTTTGAGAATCTGGTGAACATTTGCTCAAATAATAAAGTAATTAAATTTTTTATAACCACATAAAGAAATTTTTGTACCTCCTGAGACATAAAATATTTGTTTTCTAGTTTGTATAGGTTTATTTTAAGGTGATCACTAGACTGCGGAAGTTTATGCAAATTCGTATTTTTATAATCACACAACAGTCACTGAATATTAAATAAATTCGTTTTATTTTCTAAATATTATAAAATGTATCGTATTTTTGATATTTTATTCTATTTTCATATCTATAGGCATCCTTACAGGTTTTTGTAATATTAAAATAGCCATAAATGCATAAACTTCCGCAGTCTAGTAATCATATCAACAATATATTGCTGACTCTATAGAGTCATGAGTGACTACCAGCAGCATGTTGTATTTACTTCTAGTTCATGAGATTAATTTGTCTGTTATAAGGAGTCGAGCATGTTTATTTGTTTGAAAAATTCTAGTACATTATTGATGCTATTAGGCTCGTTCAAGTTTGATTTCATGTCAGTTTTGATGTTGTAACCTTGGGATGAAAATCGTGGCTAGTCTAGTAGGATGTGTTTGATGGTGACGGTTAAAGGTAGTTTGTAGGATTGGCATTCAGAGGGAACCTAAAATATTAATTTGTTTTTTAAATTTCGTAAAATTAAAATCTAAAATGGATAGCTAGACTTGTTTGTTGTCGTTATAGTAAAGTGAGTCTAACACATTGTTCATATGTATAAATAATAGTTAAGTTCATAATTAACTGGTCCATCTTCCCCACTGGTCCATTTCTCCCGGAATTACTCTAAATGAATTCGCGAAAGGCGTTAAAGAAGTGAAACTTTGTAGCCAGTTTACATTTTTTAAAGTTTGACCGAGAGTACATGCATGTGGTCGCCCGGAACGTCCTTCCCCAGTTGCATTACAAATTTGTTCCCATTTTATAAAGTCAGTACCGCTTCCATCCGATTCCAGCGATCGCGTTCGTTGTCCTCGGCTCGACCACACACGCGTGGGATCGCGCGGCAAATTATCCTTGAGAAAACACGACTGAAACGGCGCGAGACTGAATTGGCGAGGGACGAGGGGGTGCGTCGCGCCATTGTATCCGAATCGCGCTTTCATCGAGAACAACAACTTCCGAGTGAACGCGTTTCGCTCCGAAACGGAAGAGGCGACGTCCTGGGTCGGCCGTTTCTTGCTTCAATAAAGCGGTCGCTCGTTAACGACTACATTGAATTTCAATTAGCGGCCAGCAGACGAAGATACCCTTTTGCAGCGGGGCAGAAATATCATTTCCTATCTTGTATTACGGCCGATAGATCAGCTCCTTTCCTCGTTCGCCGCGCTGATTTCAGGTTGAAGCTAATCATCGTCGGACGTTCGCCGGCGGTATTAATGGACTCGAGTGTCCGTGAAATCGACGTCGGGAAGGAAACGGCGTTTCATTTGCCCGGCACTCGATGATACAGCGTGTGCCGCGACGCTTTGCAGGATCATCGATTACGACTGCTATCCTAGAGAACTGGTTGTACACATAGATTACCAATCGCTCGATGAATTAGCCGCGCATCATCGACTCGCCCCGCCGATGAAAACTCCACGGACACATCTTTGACCCGCCGTTGCCGCAGGATTTTCATTCTATCGTGTTGCCTTCGAGTGGACACCCTTCGAAACCTTTCTCCGCTCGCGCCTCGATCCAATCGTAGCCTACGTTCGTTTCACGGATGAATTCTTAGATGCACCTACACGTGTACTCGTGCTTGCCTATAATACCTGGAAGATGCCTCCTCCTTTCGTCGTACTTTCCTTTTTTCCTGTGGAAGATTTAGAGGTCTGAGTCATCTCTTACAAACACAGGTTACATCACGTAAAATGAGCAACACGAGATTTAATAACTCTATGCTGCATCTTACGTTAGGCTTGTTTCTCTCTGATGCTGGGTGTCTTAAACGCTGTATACTCGTGAATTTAAATTTGTTTTCATATTCGATAAAGGTGGAAATAAATTCCGTGTGAAAGCCGTCATTTATGATAAAATATTTATGATTCAGAATTTTATTAAGTTTATATCGTGGGCGTGTAAATATAGCTTTCGACGGTAAAAAGTAAAGGAGCCTTGAAATTGTCTTATAAATAGCATTGTGCATTTTGCACACCCAGTACATTCATGAAAGGTGAAACATGTTCTTCGACATAATCGGCGAACACAGTTACTCTTATTCGCTGATCATTTCACTGAAGCGCCGAAGGGAAATGGTACAATCTCTCTGATTCTTTCTCGAAATGGGTGGCCAGCGCTTAGAAGGATTTAGATAAGTCTAAGGAAACCAGCTTGTAGCCACCGAAAGTCTATTAGCCAGCGCAAACTCGCCTCTCCGCTATCTGTAACCTACTTGGATTCTGGTATTACCAGCTACTTCCATCTCCCAGCGGCCTCGTATTTTACGAATCAATTTAATTCGAATGGAAATATTATCTCGCCGGTATGCGTTAATTGCGTCAGGTAGGTTCATCGGAAACGCGTGATAACTCGATTAAGAAACTCGTCCTGGAACTTCGTTCT
This sequence comes from Perdita meconis, assembly GCA_030770465.2. Classification (NCBI taxonomy): domain Eukaryota; kingdom Metazoa; phylum Arthropoda; class Insecta; order Hymenoptera; family Andrenidae; genus Perdita; species Perdita meconis. The sequence continues at coordinate 8,807,900 of JASKOS020000004.1, forward strand.
TGCAATCCTCATGGGAATCGCGTCCGTGGAATTCTTTGTCGATCGATCGAACTTTTTTTTCGCAAGACATTTAACTCCGATGATTCGAAGCACCAGCGTCGTCGATCTCCACGAATCTCGGAGTCTAGGAAGCGGCCACGAACTGAGGATAACCGCGTCATAGCGACCGTGCCAAGACAACAGTTATCCTTATCGAGATTAGCTGATTTATCTCGGCATTGGAAGCCGCGCCGACTTATTAGGAGATCTATAGTGCAGAGGCGCGTACAAACCGCGGCCCCTCTCTTTTCTCCGACTCGCTGTCGCTCTTTCGCCGCGAAATCGATAAATTATGCATTCAATTATTCATGCTCCGCCGGCGTAATCGTGCACGCTGGTTGACAAGATCCTGGCACGCTTTACAAGCCTCCCGACTCCCGCGTACGCTCGCCGGGACCATGATAAGTTCCGTTTGCCCGAACATCCGTGAGCTACGCGATTCGTCGCCACCGTTTGAACACGTTCCCTCGTTAATGCTGCTTTACGATCTCGTCAAACGATTACGGTTCCAAAGAAACAGCGAGAAGTCGCTACCGCGGCTTTTAAAACCTAGAACACGAGCTTCGCGAACGTGTTAATGTCAAGAAATGCGACGATGGTGGCATGACTCACGTGACGGTCAACGCGAAGAACTCATATCTCCTATCCGAAAAGCGCGGCATTGAAGTCTCCGCGTATCAGTCGCGCCGTGGCTAGAAGAATAGATACGCTCGACTATCGAAATGTCGGTATGGAAATACATGATCGTTCATTTATTTGGAAATGTCAATTTGCTATATACGGCGCAAGTTACTTAACATCGAGACTCTATTTGTAAAGTATTCGTTTCGTAAAGGAATTCTTGAAACAGAGGTTGCATTGTATCAAGGGGCATACGTAATGTTATTGGTTAGATCATCTTTTTTTTAATGGGCATCTAATGCGTCGTTTTAGAAGTTAAAGCGGGTGCATAGATTATGGTAATAAAATTTTTAAACTGCAAGTTAGGTAAAGTGACAAACGTTAGCAGTTCTTAAATCTGTTACTTCTTAAAAATCGTAAACGAAAACAACTTTTATTTTTATAATGTTTTAATAGAATGTCAAAAAACAAGAAACGTAGATATTAACACTAATTTTTTTCACATCCTTCCCTAAATTGAAACAGTTATTAAAAAATAATAATAACGATGATAATAATCTCATCGGATCAAAAAGAAGCTAAAGACCGTAGCAGAGTAAATATCCTGTACAAAACAAATTTAAAAAAGGCTTATTTCGTACAGCATTTTATTTCATGACTTAAATAAAGAAAAATTCAAATTTCTAAGTTAATATCTGTTCCAAAACTATTCCATACTTCCATGTTATCCTGCGTTTCAATTATTCAATGTACTAACAGCAAAAGTACAATAAAATATTGAATAATAATTGAACCTTAATCTACTAAATGGTCTACTAAAAATAAAAAAAATTCTACATCACGGAAATTCTTCAATTTGACTCAAATGTTAATCCAGTTAATCGATGTTCCACCGTACATACATGATAAATCTCTTAAAAATCACTCCATACATCGTAACTTTGCCAGATTTCGGCGAAACAGAATATCCTAAACAGAGAAAAAGTTCAGTAAACCGCGCGAATCGAGTAACCGAGGGGCTTCGAAGGGAGACGAGGAAGTGGTCGGTGCATGTCCGACGGGGTGCATCTCTCTTGCGCGATGCACTCCGTTGCAGCGGGTAAGGGAGTTCGGCCGCTTTCGTGCGTCTTCGGATCGGCTCGGGTGTACTGTCACCGAGAATCGGCGCCGAGAGGGGATACGGTTTCCCCACCATGGATCGGAGATAGCGACGGCGCTGGAGGATCCCGATGGTGGGGATCGCGCGAAGCCGCGGCGGAAGGTTCAATTGTTGGTGAACCGTCGCGAGGAACGGTCGCGCGTGATAAGGCTCGCACGATAGAAGCGCGTGCCTCGTTTTCGCGATCGGTGCGTGCACTCCGTGGAGACGCGGTGGCTTCGAGACGGCGACGACGACGGGCTGACATCCAAGCGGCGCGGTGCGACACGCGAGGAATACTCTGCATTCCGCTTGGTTTCGGAGATGCGTGCCGCGAGCAGTCGCGACAGTGACGTGGTGATTCGTTCGCCGTTACGTTGTCGACGCGAGTAAAACCGTTGGCCGTGGCAGACGCAGTGACCGGAGCGGGAGAAAACGCACCTTCCCTTTTTTTTTTTTTTGTATTTCGTTTCTCTCGACTCCCTTTCGAAACGGTCGTGTTTCGTGCGCGCACCGGATACACTCTGCACGAATCTATCGCCGGCTGTGATCGCTACAAGTGAATATAAAAAAAAAAAAATCTCTCTTGTGTGGCTCATATACGCGCGACCAGACACTGGAATTTTTTGGATTATTATCTAACCGGGCATTATTTCGGCCCCCCGTTCGTCCAGTTGACGCACCGTCGAACCGGCAGCGGCCATGACGGCGGACAGCCTGTTCGAGACTACCAGCATCCCAGGGCATCTCGCTCCCACGCCCCAGAGACTGGAGAGGCTTCTCTCGAAACAGACCCTCGAGGAGCTGTACGAGGTCGAGGAACAACCTTTCGCACGGTAAGAGACCCAGCTTCGTTTCGCTTCGTTTCGCCTCACCTCGCCCCCGCCCCCCGACCCCGACGCACACGTATCCCATCTCTCTCTCCGCGGCTCTCTTTGTGTAACGAGGTTACCGCGTCTACGCTTCCGACTCCGACCGGGATGCCATTGCGTTCCTCTCCTTACGGCCTCGCGAGGTCGCCGATCTACCACGCGCTCCGCTAATTAAAATTGTTTTTATTCACCGCCGCGCCGCACAGCGATTCTATCTCCCTCGTCTACTAGATCCCTCCCGTGCTTCGAGGAAATGTTTTTCTTGCTTCTTTAGGGGTTAGAGTCTTACTAGTCTTGTTTACTATTTTTCTAAAATGATTGTTTTGATTCTACTTTTGTAGCCTGAGGTTATTTTGAATCCTCCTGAACTTTCGATGTTTTGAATATTCAAATAAACTGTTTGATCGACAAGTAATATTAGTTCCCCTTCAAATTAATTTTTATTTATCACAGTTTAAAAAGTAGTTATCCGCATTTTTATACATTCATATCGAGCTTCAGGATTAGATATGAAACATTTTTGTAGCATTTTACATATTGGAAATCGTCAGTTATGTATTTAGAGAAATTTCATATTTACAGAAACCTATAAGGATTCTCAGAGATATAAAAACATATGCAATATGAAAAATAAAATACATTTTATGATATTTAAGAAATAAAACATACATTTACGTATTTAGAATTCAGTGACTGTTATGTCTGTAAATATTATGAATTTATGTAAACATTCGCAGTCTATTAATTACAGTAAATACATTAGATGTTTTGCTTGAAACTGACCACCTAAATATTCTTTTGTCTCTGGGAATTCAAAAAATGTTTGCAACCTAAATTGAATTCTCCAACAAATGAATCAGACGGAACAGTTTTTTCATAAATGCTACTTTTTAATGTTTGTTTTTTACAAAATCAAGTTTTTACGTATGTATATTCTTAGGTGGCATGTTTTAAGCGAAACTGCATCCAAAATAATTTATTATATGTATTTTAGAATTACAGTGTTCAAAGTTCTATTCTGCGTTCTATTTTGAAGCATAGTAAATAATATTTAATCCTTCCTACAATCAATAACATTCAGTAAACTTCTTTTAATTTTATCACCGACCTCGCATTTAATTCTCATTTTTCCTCCCCGCTATTCTACTCAAAACAACGTAGTATAGTATTTATCTAACCGATAGTACATATCGTATTACTTTTTTCACTCTATCCCCCATTGAATCATCTGAAATTACATTTCCGGTGCGATTACTCGAAAGACTCGAACCCCGAGGCACGGCAGATGAAGCGTGTAAAACTGTACCAAATGGAGACTAAGCCGCGGCAGAAAAAAGGGTCTAGGTCGGATGAAACGCTCAGGGCCCGAGGCGCCCTTAGCTGCTGGACCCTCCGGGAGAAAGAAAGTGCCCCGCCGCGAAAGATCGGGGTCGAGACTTTGCGCGCTCGATACTCTTTTACGACCTACGTTTGCTGGCGTTGGTTTTCTGTCTTTCTCTCTTGCCGAGCATTCCGTTGGTTCTTAGCCGGGCGGCACGCGGCGGGGAGAGTGGCAGAAGAGGCTGTGAACGGGCTTGGAAACGCTGTACCGAAACCGTGCAAGGTCGAGGACCATCCGCGAAGACGCTCCGATGCGTGTCCTGAATGACTCGTCGATTGTACGAAACCGCCGAGGAGAAATCCCTCGAATCGGGTCGCGCGGTGGTCACGCGACACAGTTAATTCGCTTCTAATATTAATCATCTCGCATGCACCGCGATTCCACTCGATAATCTCGTTGTCCCGATCTCCGTGGCACGGAGCTTTTCGATGGAAACAAGGCGGAGACCTTCGTTATCTCTCCGGCTACCTGAATGGCCTAATTCGGATAGTTTATTACCTGGACAAGGTTCGTTTTCCTAGAACGTTCCCTTTCTTGTCGAAGTTATTTTTTTCTTCTTTTTTTTGTTTAGAACTATGTCGAAAGCGGTGCGGGATATTCGGAATGCGTAGGAATGTACGGTATCACGGGGTACTGTTTAACCCGTTAATTATTAATACCAACACTCACCGCGGGCAAAGTGAATTAATTTTTCTTCAATTATTTTTAAATGTACCGTTTTAAGTACACACGACTTAATTACCAGGTTACGCGTACAGGTAATCTCTATTTCTGGCTATTTTGCTAACTAATTAATTACTGAATTCATCTCTATGTACACCATGAGATAAACCAAATTATACAGTATGAAAAGTCGCTGCAATTAGCCTATGGTGTTATCCACACGACGCGGCTCTCCAAATAATAAAGAATCGCTCGCTCGTACCTAACGCGGAGCTATAACACGATAAAGAAAAAACGAATAACAAAACATGTAGATTAGCGTTCCTACCGAAGGACGACGAACGTTTCGCAAAATCACGTAACAATGGGGCACGTGCAAGTGGCTCGAGCTGATGTTTACAAAATTAGTGTTGGATTAACTAGGCGCGAAGGACGCGACGAGCTGGTTCAATCGAATTCCATTGCGAAAGTAAGAGTTTTGGTTGGAACACTTGTGCCGCGCAAGGACGGCTCGTGACGATCGATTAGCCGGACGCAAGGATTTTTCTTAGTTCGGACAGGAAATGGGCAACGCTCTTGCGTCAAAGACATAGGCGTTGACGAAACTGCGTATTACGGTCACGGCCAGTCGGGCGTTCATCCTCGATTTGCTCGACCGCTATTTCCATTCGCGGTCCTTTTGTTCGGCGATCGTTGTAACCAGGTAGGCGATTCTCGTCGCTGTCCGGCGATAATATAGGCCAGCCTGTTCGTCGTCAATTAGCAACACCTTTCGCGACGGCATCGATCGTCAAACGACTCTTCGCCGGCGCGATTTTCGTCGGACAGCCGAACCCTACTCGACGCGAAAAGCGGAGGCGCGTTTAATATTTATTGTCGGACAAGTCGAATCAAGCCTTTTAACGACGCGACTCGTTGCTACGCTCCGCGACGACGCGTTTATTAGTATTCTCCGGACGACCGGATACGTTCGAGATATTTCTCATAGGTGCTAACCACTGCGAAGATTTATGCAGCCGTCAATCAGCTTCGTCTCTTCAGCTAGGCGTTAGCTGCGAATAAGAAATAACAGCTGCTTACTAAACACCTGCCGCACTCCGGAGATTTATACGCTGCCCGTTCGTTTCGTTCGCCGTGAATCGCTTCGGCATTAAGTAGGAGAACCGCGATCCTACATGGATGCGCGCGGATATATTCGCGATATTTCTCCAGGGAGTGCGATTCGAAGGCAATGAAAATCTAGGACAGAAGGTTTTTTTCCATAAGAAATTAGATTAGGGTAGTAGGACGCGCTTAAATATTCCTAAGCATCGCGTTATGAGATCGTGATGCAAATATTCTCATCATATTGATAGTCAGGTAGCTGCAGGTATAAAAGTATGTTTGGGTTGCACTGCCAGGGTTGTGCTAAGAGTACCTGTTGTTCGACGTTTCCCAAACGCAAATAACTTTTAACGAGGGTCCGCTAAGTAGGATTATCTTAATGACCGCTATTATATAATATAATCCAATAGTGGAAGTATCTCAACTAATAATCTTGACAAATTGACCGTAGCTTGGTATTTCACATTTCCTAGGGTCACTTTCGGTGTCCCATTCTCTTCGCAATGACCAGTACCTAAAGGATTAAGTCGCATACCTGCGTTTTATAATGGGGTGACTTTTATTGTAGGATTCCCGTAATCCTATTATCTTCGTTGCCTTACAAATTTCTATAGCATTTCTGTAATATAACTCCAGTTCTATCGATGTTTGTTCTCATTTATTACGAGGCACGATCTCGATCAACTTTAGATCATATTTCTATAACGACCTCTAAAAATCGCTTCATAATCATAATCTCCAAAAGGTTCGAAGCATAGCGATCAGCAGACCGTGCTTTCAAACCTAATCAGACGTGCGTTTCGAGGAAGCGATTTTGCACATTGTTTATCGAACTCCGGTTGCATTCGCAAGCCTCGGTACAAACTTGTTGCGTGTTATTAAAGCGAGGAATGCAAACAGCCGTCCCGATTCCTCGAAAATGTGCTTGCGTAACCATCTCGCCTCGAATCGCATGCAAAACGCACTCGGCGGTCTTTCGCCGTTTTCACCAGTCGCGATACGCGGCGATCCTCCGACTCCGCGAACTTGTGCGTCGCGTCGCGCGTATCGAATCCAAGGCGCAGCGGTTCGCCGAAGCTGCAAATAAGTGGGAATAAAATGGGAGCCGTTGAACGAGTCTCCCGAGTCTCTTGCTCGGCGACGAATCGTCAGAGCGACGCCATAAACGTCCGCAAGAAAAGGGTCCCGGTATAAATATTATGGCTATATCCAGCGTGCAGAGCGTTATTCGCGAATGTAAATAAACTCGAGCGAGCGCCTTTCCGTTCCCACCAATTAAGCGATTCTCGGTCCCGGTAATCGATGCTTTACTCTCCCGCGAGTACAACTAGCATTTTATTGCCGGCAACGTTCGCCTTCTCTCGCGGCTCTTCAACGTCCCCCGTATTCGTCACGGTCTTGGCATTTAACGTCGATTTACTTTTGCTTGGCAGCTCGCGCGCCGCAACGCCGCGCCGTTTCCTCCACCTTCGCAGACTAACGGCGGCGATATTTTTCCTCGTGCCCGCGGACCCCGTTTAGAACAAAGAGAACGCTTACGTTCCCTTCCCTTCGAGTATCTCTAGATCGCCCCGTACTTTGACGTAGATCATCTCGAAGGTCAAGTCCAAGCTCCTCGTCGATCTTCTTTTTCCTCCGACGACCCTGACGATGACTCAACCCGGAGTTATTAATGATTCGTCTCAACGGACCCTCGAGATTCCGTTCTAGCTATCAGATAGACAATTCCAACGATATTTTCAGAACCCGCGGCTCGCCGTTTCCACGATTCGACCACCGAGGAGCGGAACCGTCGTCTCCGTCCTCGTGATTCAACTTCGAGGCATTTCCTTCTGTAAATATTCGTCCATTGCGTAGAAAAACATTGTCCGAGAGATCGGTACCGTACTTTTAGAAGAATTCATTCCCCAACAGTGAGTCACAGAGCAAGCAGGTTTCTCACGAGCGCGGGAAACACCAGCAACGCGACACAGTGTCTTGTTTGAGCAGCAATACCGTTACGAAAACCAGAAAGACGAGCGAACTTTGTGATTATTTTTGGCGCACTTTTAATAACACGTTTCATTCGGGCATCGATTAGGCTTCGCTGCTCCAAAACGCACGATCCTCGATGTTGACACAATTCGCCGTACGCGATTCCAACACAATGAAAACATTTCCACCGAAGAACCGCTGCGAACGAAAGTTGAAACATCGGATGACGGGAGACACTGTTGCAGAATCGCAGTGGGTCTCTAGAGTAGCAAATCGTGACGAATGTCTGGCGCGCTTCTGTCGGCAAATCTTCAGGTGGCAACATATGGCGCGCGCTGCGTTTACGTGGCGAAGAAACGCTCTAGCACGCTGGATCCAAGGAGCGAATTCGATCGACGGGAAGATAGTTTGCGGTTCCGGAGCAGCGGGACGAGGCCGGGCAGGTGCTTTTTACGGTATCGGGTCGCGTCTTAGAATACACAGGGGGACGAGTGGGGGATCCGCGAAACGGAGGAGAGCGAGAGAGCGAGAGAGTTTAGCGTGGGTTGAAAATAGCTCGTGGCCGGACCGAGTATGCGGAGACCGTCCGCTATGCACTTGCCACTCGATATTTATACCCTTATAATGGGTGGATACTTTGCGACGAACCTTTGTCCCTGCCAACCCGACGCGAACGAACGATTCGTCTGGGGAAAAGGGGTGGATTGACCTGTGAATCGATATTTCACTGCGACAGTACTTCACAGTACGTACTTTCATTTCTTTGCTCAATGCTCGAAACAATTGTTCTCTATGGATTTGTGTTCTCTACTGTGGAATATTGAAGTCGTAAGAATCACCCTGGGAATTTTTTGGCGTTTAAAAATGCATTAGTACAGTCTGAGAGTATTTCATTCAACTGGGAAAGTCTCTCTCGCTATGTACTCTCTATACAAATTTGCATTCATTATTTCTCCATTTCGAAACGTAGATACTATTCAATAAAGTAGGAATTTCCCATTACTTTTCAAGTCCTTTTATTCTTCTGTCAAATTATAAATTTCAACTAGCTGGAAACATTGAACTATTTCTCATGCAGATGAAAGATCAGTGGATCACCCATTTGCCTACTTAATGTATCAAATATTTTATTATTATTTTTATTATTATTATTATTATTATTATTATTAATGCAATAAACGGGTTGGTAGCCCTTTGAAACATTAATGTAAATACAAAAGTGATAGAGGATAAACTTGTATAAAAAATTAATATACAATAGAAAATGATAACAAATTAATGAAGAATGTATACAGTTGCGGACAAAAGTTTACGAACGATCTCGATTTTCGTACTTTATGCAGTTTCATGTAATTCATTTGGAATTATAAAAAAATTTAATTCTTCTCATTCGCTGAATTCTCGCAGTTCATTAAATTCTCCATCGATGTATAATTCAATTTTCGTATGACTCCAAATGGAATATATGAAATTACATAAAATATGAAAATCGATATCGTTCGGAAACTTTTGTCCGCAACGTTAGATAGATACAGGATAGCGCGATACTATAGCGTAGAAAAAACTAGAATCAGTAAACAGATCAATCGTAACAGTATCATACGGATTTTACGATTATACAGTAGGTCTAAAGTGGTACAAATGTGATGAATGCAGTTATATTTACCATATGAAGCTCGATGTATCTTAATATTAATGAATTTATGACGCCTGAAATTCCTTGAGGGAGCATTAACATGTATTTATTCCAAAATATTAGGACAATTTAACCTACTATTATTATTATTATTATTATTATTATATCGTCTTTATTATACAAAAAAAAAAATGGACATACAGAAGTAGTGTGATGTAATAGGCGAGACAAAACAAAAACTGTTATTAAGCTATAGAGTATATATAGAGTATATAAACCTATAGAGTAATAAAAAGCAAAGCATAGAAAGTATATTAACTAAAACCAAGACTAAGACTAAAATTAAAACTAGAAGAATAGTGAAGGAGTATAGCACGTTGCAATCCAATCCAATCCTTGAGTTCTGATCAAAGTTAATGTAGATGTTAAATGGATACATAAATGGAAAATTAAAATAAAGATGGGTAGAATATGATGAAGGACTTGATTTGTTTTCGGAAGGAAGGAAGTGTAAAGGGAGAGCGGATGTGGATAGATAGGGTGTTATAGAAATGAAGTGCAGAAAATGAGGTATATTAAATGAAAATATAAGATACCCTCTAAAAAGAAGCCATATGTCAAAAATAACCACGCCAATTATTTCGTCTGCTCTGATAGACCTCGCTGCCAATTTCGGAGCAGAGCGCGACAGAAGCGTGGCAACACGCCGAACTCCAAATGTCTAAAAATAGAAATAATGACAAGTTGTGAGACTCCAGGCTATAGTACTCTGATCAAACGCTGCGGCAACACCGGTGTCGTAAGCTCCACGCCGCGAGCAACGATAGAAAACTCGATCGGTCGAACCCTGGCCACGTCCACGAAGAAGTCCGAGCGGACGAGTCAACGCGACAGAAACGGGCATGCCATCTGGAAAGTAACGGTAACGGCACCTGCAATTAGCGCGACAGCCTGGCTGCCTACTTGCCCGAGACTCTGTTCGCGATCCGGTCGTCGATGACCTTCCCCCCCGGAGGGAGGAAAACGAGATCCCAGGGTGCATCGCGGTTAGTCGATCTACTGGCAAAAAGATAACGCCTATATCCGGTTCGCCCGGTGGTGTTTCCCCGTGGTCTTTGTTCGGCACGGTTAAGGACGTCGTGTCTTGCTAACGCGAACATCCAACTCTCGTTTCGCTTTTTACGGCTGCGGTCTCGAAAATCGTTGCCGAGGGAACGATCGGCCTTTGTGGCACGCGGGTTATTCGATTTCGTTGATCCTCGCGCACGACACGAAGCGTACAATATATGTGGTGTCGCGTTCGCTGTATATTTTCTACGGTCGTGGGTCGTTAAATAAAATCGTGGATGCGGCGAACGACTGGTGGCAATCTGCTCTGGAGGGTCCCGGCAGCTCGTAAGGATTTCCCCCAATCGTTTCGGCTTCGAACCGAGTTCTCGAGTATCCATCGGAGCGATTCTTTCGACAGATTTCCGTTCACAGCGGAGATCGTCGCAAGATTTTTCCTCGTCCTCTGAGAGTTTCGGGTCCCGCAGGACGCAGCTGCTTCCAGACGAGCAACAGCTGGTCCCCTCGTGCTTCCATTGGCTCGAGCCAGCTCGGTCCTCCTCGTCTTCCACAGGATGCTTCCCAAGCCTTCGCGCGTCTTTCACTTAGCATAACAATGCCTCTTTCCTGAGCAGTAGAATGCAGGTTTCACGGGAGCACTCGAAACGGTGACGCCCGAAGATCCTCCTTCTTGCCTTTCGCGCGACGCTCGCTTCTCTCCTCTTCGCTCCGAGAAGCTGCCTTCGTATGGCGGTTCCCGAAACCGTGTCAGGACGGACCCGGCGTGACTCAGCCGGCAGATTTCCTGTTTTGACAATCGGCGGAACGGTCGTTAATTTGGCCGGGCCGAGTCGTGACTGGACGGAACCCGAGCCGCGCGCACGACGTCTTATTAACATCCCTTCCGCGCGATGACGCCCGATTATCGGCCGATACAGATACAGCGGACGATAAAAGCGGTCGTGGCGTTCCGTGTTGAGGGCTCTTCAGCTTCCCGTCGCTTTAATTATATTTATCGGCTCGCTCGATCGGAACGGTCGCCACGGCGATCGATCCACCGGATCGTCGCGAACTCGCCGCCTCTCTGTCCGATCCTCGCAGGAGAACAGAGCCGGGAAAGGAAAAAGTACGGTGGCTGGGATGTTCACGGGTGAGAAAATACGATGGTATGCCAGTCGCGTTGCATCTACGAACAAACGTTGCCTTCTCCTCAAGGTCGTCGTGATCGTTGCCCGTTCACTGCCGCGCGCTCGCTCATCCGATCGATAACTCTTTTCCCGAGCGCGGCGTCGTGTTCTACGGTCCTAGAGGAAACCACCCAGAGTCGTAGACGGGCCGTGACTCTTGAGAAATAACGAGAAATTCCAGCGATCGTTCTTCACCGGACCCCGTATTTATCCTAGACTCGAAGAAAGATCCGACGTTGAAGACCCGCCATCAGTCATCCCGAAAAAGGGGACCTCTTTTCCTTCACGAGTTTTCTTTAGCGACGATTTGAGTGCTCGAAATTAGGCGGTAGTTGGTGAAAGTAACGACGGGGCTTAAAATATCTACGTGGGGAGCGAATTTGTTTGAACACGCGGTGAAGGAGGACCTCGATTAACCGGCTTAATGCCGGAGTCGAAGTTGAAGGACCGTCTTGATGGAGAACTTTTTTTCATGACAAAATATTCTTAAATCACAGTTTAAGGGGTCTTTCCAGTGTAAACCTCTGAAAAATTGCCTTTTTTGGGAATTTTTTGTACTAAACGAAATGTCCAATCTAAATAAAGTTTTTCCTACTGATTAATACACTTATTGAGAGTACAAACAAATTTTTTTGCAATTTATAATAGTTTATTTAACTATATATATCGCACTGAATTGAGCGCCTCAGGAAAACGATGTAGTGCTTGCGTAGATGATTCCAGAAGAATGACGCATCTGAATAAAAAAATTCAAAATGGTTTTTAGTCTTCACGGATGTCGTTATCGTTGGAACCAAAATTATTTTAATCGATAAAAAATTAACCAAATGACGGAAGTTTGAATGTTTAAGTTCCGAAATTCGATGAATTTTTAGTCATTTGTCATTGTAAAAAGTATGAAATTGTTAATAAAACAAAGTTTCCGTGGTCCCTGCGATAGCCACTGATGTGTTGAATAATGTGTAAAAATTTGAGACTGATTAATCAAATAATTTTTTTGCAATCATCTACGCAAGCACTACATCTTTTTCTTGAGGCGCTCAATTCAGTGCGATATATATAATTAAATAAACTATTATAAATTGCAAAAAAAATTTGTTTGTACTCCCAATAAGTGTATTAATCAGTAGGAAAAACTTTATTTAGATTGTACATTTCGTTTAGTACAAAAAAATTCCCAAAAAAAGGCAATTTTTCAGAGGTTCACACTGGAAAGACCCCTTAAACTGGTGTAGTTCAAATAGAAAAGTACTAGAAATTGGGAGCCGGTTAATAGATTATGTTGCATGACACGAATGATTCTAATAATTTTCATATAAATTCTACAATATCCAAATTAATTTTTTTATCGATACAATACACAGAAAATCGCAACCTACAGCCACCTCCACCGTGACTTTCGAATAAAGATATCGCACAGGTTGACTAGGGAAAAAATCGATTCTATAGCGACTTCTAAGTCACTCGATGAGATTTCGATCTCGTTCTGGATCCGTGCGTCCAGACGCGACAGTGGACTCGGGGAATCGCGCCCGATCTCGACGTTATCGCCGGAGAAAAATCGCTGGGATCGCGATATCGGTCCAGCACGGGAAATCAGCGAATCCCAGTCGAGCGAGAAACGTCGCGGCGGAATGATCTATGGGCAGAGATCGATCACGACCGGAGAGTCAGCGACTGAAGGTGGAGATATTACGACATAGAGTCTAGGGGTGGTTGGGCACGATAGAAAAGGGCGATTGCATCTTTCGCGATGATCTATGGGCCACGATTTCGCTGCTGGGACGCTTTTAGCCCCCATCGCTTTGTGGTATCTCGTCTTCACGACTCGAATCACTTTCGATCCTTCGACGCGCTGAAAGTTTGAACAATTCTTTGTGCTGTTGGTTAAACTTAGAAACAGAGAACATTTGAAATTGCACGGCCAACGATAAGAAGTACACAGAGAGCAGAGAACGCATCGAGCGCGTTGCGTAGGCCGAACATCTTAGAAAGTCGAATCTCTGCTTTCGAAAAGGCGTCCCGCATTCGACCAGTCCACGATTTTCGTTCGAGCCGAGCGTTGTGGATCACCATTTTACAAAGCAGGTCGTATCCTCGAAAATCAGATTGCCAGTCTTCCGTGGCCTGTTCACCGCCCACACGCGTCGCGGAACCTGCACGGCTTTTTCTCTCTGCTCTTTGAGCGAAGCATAAAGTACTTTTGCCAGCAGTTCCATTCACGCCTATTATCCCTGAGGATACACGAAACGTCGCTCCCTCTCTCTCTCTTTCCTTCTCTTTGTCTCTGTCGTTTTTATCTCGCATAGAGCGAATACGCGTGTCCGCCGGGACGGTTTTTGCGTTTCGTTTTGGAGCGTTCCGCGAGCGGAACGTCGTAAAGAACGTAATGAAACGAAACCCAAGGAAATCTTGGAGGAGGCGATTGCGACGACATGCTCGTTTCTCGGGTTGAATATTCATGTAAAAATCGGATCGTCGGACGATTGCCTCTGGCTACGACATCGCAGTCACCGTAGCGAGGTGGATCTCGCGTGTCTCTCGGCGCGTCGCGAGATGCAAATCGCGACGAAATCGTGCGCGCTCTCGATATCGCCGGAGACGCGGGCAACGAGAAGAGAAAGAGAGAGTCGGCGGTTTGTTCGTTAAGACCCTATACGCGACGACCTCGTTACTACAACGCGGTCGCTCCCCTTCGGTTTCCGTTCGGTTAACCGTAAATTACAACCGCGACCGGTGTGTAACGAGCATAATGGCGACAGTAGCCGGGTGAAGGTCGGCCAACTCGAGCGAGCGACGCGAACCGACGATACCAATCGCCCGTTTCGTTTCTTTCCCGCTGAAAAACGATTCGAACGACTCGCCTCGAATCGAAAAATCGATCCCGTGGCGCTCCGCTATCGAGAGGCCGATCGAAGATGGGCAACCGTGCTCGCCGCGATGGCGTCGGAAGATGAAACCGCGATCCAGGCTAAGGATATGCAGATTCGATCATCCCCTGCAACATCGATAAGCCTTTCCCTTTTTACCATCCGATCTTGCTCTCTCTTCACTCGAGGACTGTGCGGATAGTTAAAGTACCGAGCGTTCTGATAACTGGGATTATAATCAGAATTATATTACCTGTGTAATGAGTTGCTTTCTTAATAACCTAAAGTATGAAGCTGGTCTGCATAGCGAAATGGGGCGGTTCTAATATAGAAGCTTATACTTTTAATACTTTAGTTAATTAACGTAATTATCAATTTCTCCTACAAGTTAACTGAAAGAAAATAATCAAATTGCTGGGAGTTAAGTAATAGAGATCAAGATTGGTTCTGTATTAAACTTCGTTCCCAGGGTTTTCTAACGAGACTACATGTTTATAATTTCGTCCTGTATTTTTGGGACGCTCCATATAAGTATCGATTAATTTTCGCTACGTTCAAATCTGCAATGACCGCGCCGCGTCCAGAAATCGTTCGAAAGTCGCTAGACCAAGCGATATCCCACCTCGAGGCGTCCTACTTCGCAAGCGGTATCGTGGATCGTTGCGGTTCCGTGTGTCCATTGTGGCGTGCACTGGAAAGGGAATAACCTTGCCCGCATTTTCTATCATGTCGCAAGATATACCCACCCCTGTGTGTCTCGATTCGAGCTGCGCTTAGGCGAACGTGACCATTATTCTTAACCGTGTAAGCAGATATGTATATCTCCATTTTCCGGAGTAAAGCGATTAATTCCTGTCCAGACTTCTCTCGTTACGTCAGGTCGAAATAAAGGCGGCGAGGTTGGCCGGGACAGGCAAACCGGACCTGGATGAGTCACTGGCAATTTCGAGCTTTCGAATTGTCTAATCGATTCCCCAACCATCGCCGGGTCCTACCCTCGATGAAAGGGATGCAATTAACTCGGACGGTCAGCAACTGTAATTTATTTCCTGGCGGGTAACGAACGAGATATTCTCTGTAATTAGAGGTCCTTGCGCTGCTATTACGTGATATGGAAAAGTAAGTCCGACGCTTGGCAGTGGACGAATCAATTTTCCAGAGTCTCGGAACCCACTCGATTCATTTCTGAAACGATTTACGTGGGCTCACGATATCAGTGTCCAATAGTACTGTTTCTTTCTCTTCAAGATCGCTGCCACTCGGTGAAACGTTATCATCCGAACACATTTATTGTCAAGCCGGGCAGGCTCATTTTCGCAACCTACTATTCCCCCGGTTCTGAAACGAATGCGTCGCTTTATGCGGAGGCCTTTTCTCCGACGCGACGTGTATTGTCGATCCGCCTTTTTCTGCAGCCGGACGAACACGCGGGGACGGAATGAGATCTCAATCGAGGCGAGGATCTTGTCCCCGCGAGAAAAAAGCGGCTCGTAGCTGGATAAAAGGCTCGCGCGGTATCCAACCCGGAGTAGTAGAGGTAAAACCGTGACGATCGTTGCTCGATCGCGCGTTCGAAAAAAGCCGATCACCCACGCCTCGCAGGAATCCCAAGGGCGAGTTGGTGCCCCTCGAGCCACTTACCGTCGGTCGACCGCGATCGATATAGCCCGACGATATCGTTTTACCGGTCTGTCCTCTCTTTCTCCCTGTCCCAGATTCGACGGTGTACGATGCACACGGGTACACGCCCGTAAACACCAGGGCCAGCTGCACGGCCCTTGTGTAACGTAATGCGGGTCAATCGATCGGGAACGTTCGATCCGAACGCCTCGACACACGGTTCACTCGTTTTTTTCGGGTCGCGACGACTTCGGCCTTCCTTCGAGCACGCGAGACGTGACCCGATCCACCTCTTCGGGTATGCAGATGCGCGGGAATCTTGAGAAACGAGCTGCTTCAGGTTTTCGCGAACGGGGTTGCTACTGTTTCACGTATGATGGCTTCTTTTGGAACAGAGTAACTCCGGGAGAGATGTATCACCTTTTTTAATTAATTTGGAAGTCAAATATTTTAGAAGTATTGTATGAATCACCCAAGTACCTATTTAAAACATACAATTTTTGGTAATTATTTACAAAGCAGACCTTATCGCCGATTTTAGTGAACTTGAAATATGATATACATAGAACTCGAAATTGCGAGCAACTTTTTCTTATAGATATTATCGCCGTACGGCTTTAGTTTCCAAGATATTTGCGAAAAACCGCCGATACTACACACTGAATTTCGCTTTCATGTATGTACACATGCGTGAAAACGTGTGCGTCAGCGCATCTGCCCCACTGATTCATCTTTCCCGAAGTTAGCACAGTGTTTTTGAATGGTGTTTTCTTTTGGAGTAGTCGTGTTGTAAATTGTAGCATAACTGGACAGGGAATGGTTCTGTGCGAAAAAATGAAAAAAATATTAAACATTTTCTTATCCGAAGCCTTGTTTCCGAGAAAATCGACCGTAAAGAGCAATTTATGTAATAGAAATTATACTACAATAGACATATTGCATAGTAATTTTAATAATTTTGCAGTTATTATTATCATCAGATTAATCATATTACTTCTTTAATTTCAACTCTTCAAATCTCCAAATAATATTGTACACCATTTTTTTTCACGCAGAATCACACTCTGCTCTCTTGTACTACGATTTTCGACTCACTTTGTACATATAATATAATATCCAACGTTTATCAATTGAAGTTTTGTACGTCATACATTCATTCTTATCGGTACCAATTAGCGTGAAGCCTTCTTCAAAACCCTTGAAATTGGAAAGTGCAAACAGTGGACCTTCGCTAGAAGACTTGATCCTAACCGCGGCTATATATTAAAAAGTAAAACTTTCTACCTTCTACATATACGTCCAACGCAAATCTCAAAAAATATGTCGAATGTTCACGGTACTTTTTAATTCTACGCTGCCACATATCCACTCTAAATAAATAAAGTAATATTACCGCAGCAAGTATCAGTTTATTTCAATACTCATTATATCATCGACATCTTACGACACTAAATTATGTAATTATTCTCCTCGAACGATAACATACATATCACCGCGATCGAAGGAATATGTAGGGCAATCGAATTCGTTGAAGAGTATGACTAGGCCCGTGACGAATGTACCTTGCGGACAATAACGAAACACGTCGAGGATATCTAAATCACGTACCAAGGATCTTCGTTTCGGCGTTACGCTAATGACGTCAGTGGCGTGAAAGTCTTGCGCGTAACTCGTATCGCAATTAAATCGCGCCATTCTGGTTTCGCGCTGGAGCCTACGCTGGGTTTATTGAAAAGAAACAGTCAGTCGTTTAATAATTAAATCTTCAACAGAAAAAAAAAAGTGAAAGGAAACCATGCTCTTTCATAATTTTTTGTGTTTTCACAATGAAGGGAGTTTGTTAAACTTTTCACGTAGCGGTCTTTCATTGACTCTTTCCCGCGAAATTTAGCCACGGGTAATACGAAGCGCGAACAACGCTATATTTGGTAGCTGTTGCAAAGATTTTCGCAATATCCCTCTTCGCGCGACCGGAAAGGGGCGTCGCAACAGTCTACGCGTTGCTCGTGTACTCGTGTTCGACCTTCCCTTTGGCTTAGCAACAGAAAACACCGATCGTCAGCTGAAACGGGAGAATTCTTTCCTCACAACAGGCGCATTCTTCGCCACGTAGACTGACAGCTGACGAGCCGGTCGCATGTGCGTTTCTTGCACGCAATCGCTCGTACGCACCCTTGCCTTGCTCTGACTCGACTCTGCGTGCTGCACGCTGAGCTGGAAGGAAGAATCGACCTTTGGGGACCCTCAGCAATCGTCCTGACGAAGGGAAAGCAAGTGTCCCCTCCTTTCAATGACGGTTTCAACGGACACCCTATGAGTAATTGTGTTCCCCTTTTTATATTTTAGCTGACGAAATAAATATTTTTGATGAAGTGATTCAGAAGTGATCTGAAAGCTGAAAATCATTGTAGAAAGCAGTCGTCAGCACAAGCGATTAGATATAAACGTATTAACTCTGCTACTTACAAGATAAATTTCAGAAACGATAGCATTTAACGTTTAGCTTGATACTGTAAGACCTCGATTAACCGAGCCTGGACTATCCGCGATCTCTATTATAAGGTAATTCGTTTATTTCAGGCACAGGTGATCAGAGTATGGTACAGAACTTCAATTAGAACGTTGTTTAAGATTTAGAAAAAAAGCCACGGAGGTGGTGCTCTAATTTAGAACCTGCTGTTCAGTCAAGTAATCGAGGTTCTACTGTAATTATTAACAGTTGCTTTCGGTCTCATGAATGAAGCGCAAAAGCTAGAAAATCCGCTTCTTGCGTATCGCAAAGTTCGAAAAAGAGCTGAAGCAGCGTTACGGTCGGCGCAGACGCGTTACCGAGATCCCAAGATCCGTTTCTCTGTTGGAATGCACGGTGAAACGTAAAAATTGCAGTCACACCTGCGGTGAGTGCAACTGTGTGACACGGGATATGACATTCCATCGTAAGTACACCGCATTCCAAACGAAAGGACGGCAAACTTGAAACAGATAAATGCTCGATATCGTGACGGAGTGGGCGTTCATACTCGTAACAGGGATGGATTCCGCCTATACAGGGCGATTCAAAAGTTCTTAAATTTATGGCTCTATCCCGTATCTCGAAGGCAAGAAAGCTGTCCTAGCGAACGTGTATTCATAAACCTGTCGTTTCGAAGGTGTAGTTCCAGTTGAAGTTATACCTACTATTACGCTAAAGAACACTAGAAATAGCCATGACAAGTATTTATTAATCCCTTTGCTACATAATGAGTCACATTCTAAATATTAGAACCGACTTATATCACTGAACATATCAGTGATGGAAAATTTAAAGAATTCTGTCAAGGTTGGAGAATATTACGGCAGCGGCACTTCAGACTGCTTAAGTATCTGATAAACTGATATTGAGAGCAAACGTTTCTGTTTGCGTTACGCGAACGAGGGTCAAATACGATTATTGATATATCCTAGATTCTGGTAGCTCCTATGTTTGCTTCAAGATGTCTTGACAGAACTACTGCAATAACTCGAAAAGATTCTACGTTAATGTTTTGTGATTTATCTCTTTTGGATCGCCCTGTATTTCCTCTGGAACCTTTTTCAGGGTTCGTAGACTGAGCGACGAAGCGTTCACGAATCCCTCGCGTGTCTTGCCACTGTGAAATACAGTTTCGCAGAAGTACCCTAGCCGACGAAGGGATTCGTCCGAAGGCGTGCGGGTGAACCACTATCGGTTCGCGAGACACTTTTACGTGCCCACGTAACATCCATACAACGCGCACAGGTGTGGCCAGTTATTCCGCTCGATTTATTACCCCTTTCGTTTATTGCTACGAAGCGAGAGGTATCGACAGGGCCGTAACGGCAACTTTTCGACCCACGTCTTCGTCTCGTATTTTTCGCCACCGCGACGAAATCGGCGCGGCGCGAGCTGCCCGACTCCGATCTCCGGTTGCGATCGCGAATTTCTGCGGTTGGCTTTGCGGCGTTGTTCAATTTCGAAATCGATCTCTCCTTCTGTCTGGTCCGCGCCAACGAAATCCCGCACGGTCGCGCAAAAAAACATCCGGGGACTCGGATCGGTCTCGGGTTTTTAGGACCGCGCGAAAACCAGAATTAACGCTGCAAGAATCGGCGATTGGCGTGTACCGAATCTCCGGCGCGCGGCGGAAAAAAGACGGTCGAACGGGAAAAGAGAAAAAAAGAGAAAATGGGAGAGCTAGGCGAGCGACGAAAGTGGATCGGAAACGAGCACTCGACCCGTTAACGACCAGAGGTCTATGGAGCTACCGAAGACGATGACACCGACTGCCTAACTGTCGCTTCCTCGTTCGTGAGCCGCACGCTTCGCCGTTCCCGTTCACGAACCTGGGACGTGTCCTCGTTTCTTCGGCAACTCCTTCCTTGAAATCGAACGATCTTGCCGTTTCCTCTTCCGATAGCTCGGCGAACGCTCCTGCATACATTAACGCGCCGTGACTCAACCTCGTTTCCGCGCGAAATCCCACTAAATGCCTGCGAAACATTTTTCATGCACAGCGAAATCAGAGACTCATTTACTTGGTAATAAGGTTCACTGTAGCTGGGAGAATCGGCAATGGCGAACTGTAGATATATTTGCTTTGGATATTGAATTGGATATTGCTAGTAGACACTGTGGTTATGCTATGTCATTTCGTATAACTATGATGCGATTTTTAATAATCTGGGCTTAATGACTTTAAGTAATAAAACATTAGTGTTAGATATTATATTTGTTAGAAAAATTGGCGATGGTCTGATTGTATGTTTATGTACCATAGAATTATGTTTGCTGTATGTACGAGCTACATACCTAAGAGCTATTTGATGCATACTGAGAATTATCGCACAACTTACGGCTTCTGTAATTGTATAAATCGTATTTCATACACACCAACTTTATCCATCATAAATTGACTTATTCAGACAATTTTAGCACACGAGCACCACAAAAGTCGCTGCGATCATTTGCGATCATTGCGATTTCATGTTAGTCACGTTGCCCGATTTATTTATATTTGTGAAAAACATAGTAATATGCAAAATTTTAGACTTTTTGTCGCTCGTATGCATCGGGTCTAAAACAGTTGTTATAAAGCCGTGTACTCATGCGAGGATGCCTCGCGAGACTTGGACTGCTTCCTTATTGTGCAGTACGAAAAAGTGCGAGGCAACGTTCGCAATCATCTATTTTGCGTTGTCTCACTTTTTTTCGTACACCGAAACAAGGTAGCGACGCGAGCCTCGCAGTGTCCGTACACGGCTTAACATATATTTTATTTATTTAGCGGGTGGTACCCTTTGATAAAATCTATAAAAATAAAAACTATACGTGTTATATAGTTACTTTCTATTTATCGCTTCATTATTATTTTCTTTTAACATAGTTACTATTTCTCTCCGATATTTTAATATCTTTCGTATGTAACAAAAAGCGTATCCCGTTCATAAATAAATAAATATACAGGGTGATCCATAACTGATAGCGCAAGTGAAAATCCGATTTGACATAATAAAGTAAGTCAAAAATACACACTGAAATTTTTTAATATCTCGCATAATTTCGAGAAAAGTGACTTTGAATTTCGGCTGACATCAAGTGCAACAAAGTACAGTTTTAGTTGCTCGAAGGAGGTAAAGAGAACACTGATCTGCCTGATCAGAACGCCTGTCTGCGCTCCGTCTACTTAGAACCGTACTTCGGTGTACTCGATTCTTGACCGGAAATACAAAGTCAATTTTCTCAAAGACAAAATGCAATATCAAAAAATTCTATTTTACATTTTCCACCCATTTTATCACGCGGAATCACCGTTTCTACTTATAAAACTTTCTCAAGATTTTCTAACCAAACTCTCCGTCCCAGTTTCACGGATCACTAAAAATTCGACCCTTTCGGATTTCGTTCTCTCGAATCGTAGGCGAGGACGCCTCGAACTTCCACGCGTACACGAAATATTTTCACGTGGGACGTTCGAGGATGACCTGGATGCCGTGAAACGGCCGTGTGGGACGGTCCGCGTCGCTCACGGCCCTCTCGTCCGATTCCCCGCATTCGGATAATTACGATTCCGTATAATTATCGTCCTCCCATAGCCGCGGTGCCATCCTCTGGCGTTAACCGAGGCGTCGGTGCGACGGTTTCCATTCAAGGATGCGATCCTTTTTACCTTTTATGCAGCTGTCGCGCAATTTTCACTTTTCCCATCGCGAAGCATGTCGGGATCTCGCACGCTTATCTCACGCGTTCTTTCCTTTTGTTGCAGGTAAGTGGAGACTGATGCAGCGTCTGGGGTTTTGGGGGAGTCGGTTTTGGTGAAACGGACGTTTTTTTCGGTGAGTCTGCGGGCAAAAGTCACGCAATCATCCCGGAGACAATTACGTAAATTGGTGCTCGGAACTTTCCCCTTGGAACCCATAGAAGCGCTTCGGATTCGCGTTCCTTCGGTTACCGTTTCACAGTGTTTCGTTCGTTAAACTTGCCTCTTGTCTCTGTGACTATCACGGACTCCGTGCGTTGGGTTCACGGTTTCTGTCTCGGTAATCGGCAGCTGGCGGAGCCGTTTAAAGCCGCGCATTTACGCGCACCGCGTTAACGACGCGTTTCCTCGCCGCGAATCAGCCCCGATATCCCTTAATATCTATTTAACGCTCGGTCGAGCGAAATAACGGCCGATCCTTCCGTGTTCGCGACCATTAGGATACAGTAAAAAGAACAACTGCTCGAATTCCCGAGTTTTTCGAACCTCTTCTTCTCTCCTCGTCGCTCCGCGCGCTTCTAGCGCCCGTGGGCGATCAACTCCCTCGAACATGCTGAAAACGCGAACGCGGAAATCGCCAAGACGGCGAGACAAGAACACGAACTCGCCCCGTCGCCGCTAGATCACATTTAGTTAGCACAGTTTTCTCTCTGGCCGCGGTGAACGGCGAGGCCGCAGACGCGGCGCCGATCTAAACGCTCCTCCGTTCCGCTCGGGCTGAACGCCGCGCCGCTGCTCTAAGCGCTCAGGCGATTTGCAGATACGCTCGATCTCTTGAATTCTACCGTAAGTTAAATACCTGCGCAGCCGGGGACATTTCTTCGCCACTCTAACCGTGTTCCTTTCGCTTTGCTTCTGCTCCAGTTCGGGCGCTCGTCGGGTCGATCTTTTAAAACTTGGATGGATCTTGAAATCGTCAAATTGGAGTAGCCAAGATTTTACCGTAATACAGTAGAACCTCGATTATCGCAACCATAATGGTCCCTAATTTTTATTATCCAGGTGTTCAGTTATTCAATGCCCCAGGTATAAAAATACAATAGGATTTTGAGTAAAACTTGGAACATAATTTAATTTCGATCTTTCAAATATTGCATTTTGTATTACAAATATTGAAACTCTTTCTACGTTGTCAAATTATTTTGATCCTAGGTGATGTTTAAAAAAATTGTATTATCGCTTCTAGACGAGCCTGACGATGAGTGTCAATGAACACATTTATTGCTTTATGCTACATTGCTTCATGAATCATCAGCGTATCTGATCGTATGCAGGTGGAAGCATGTAGAACCACTCCTAGCCTCCTTCAACCACATGCGATTGGTTGGATCGGTAATGCACTTGTAATTATTGGGTCGGTGAGAAAGTAATGTCGGTGTTGTTGATTTCTTGTACCGTGGAAAACAGACATTATTTTCTCATCAGTCCAACACATGTAGAAAATCGATTAACCCAGTTCTAACAACGTTGCAACAAAAAGAATCGAATCTACATGCAGCTTTTCCCGAATTCTAGGAAAATGAATTGCGAGTATTCGCCGGCGTCTTCGCACCACCCACAATATCGAATCTCGAGTCGGCTAATATCCGCTTAATCGAGTCGCCTCTTACCTTCCACGCGTCCTTGCGTAAGCGGCTCGCCGCGGCGACGGCCTTTGTCGCGTTGTTGTTATTGTGTCATCGCGAGTAATGGGTACGGGCCGCTTCTCGGGCCGAGAGAGAGGCGAGAGCGCGAGCGGGTGTTTCCGAGGAAACGCCGTTAAAAGGCAGCCTCGAAAGCGCCACGTGGGCGATCACCTTCGATCGCGACGCGACGCAAAGCGTTCGTCGCGAACACGCGCGAACGCTCACGTGAGAAAATTTCACGACGTTTCGCTGTGTGCACGCGTCACCGTCGCGCGCACGAACCGTTGCTAATCGCGCGTAGGTTTTAATTGGACGACTGTGCGCGCGCGTTTGCGTTGCTCCACGCGTGTGACGTGGGTGCCACCAGCACCCATTCGTGGCATTCGGTCGCCTTTGTTCTCCACTCGGAAACTTATTATTTACGGGCTTGTTATTGTGCGATAGACGAGCACTCCTTGCTCCTAGGTACTATTTCGAGCCAATGTTTCACTCTACGATAGGATTTTAACTCCTTAATAACCATAACATTCTAGTTAAAAGCATTAATTTGTTTTTAGGATTTATAACTTTATCATTCTTAACATTTTTTTTTTTTCTTTATTTGTACACGCTTCAACATCATTTATCTGTTGCATTACGTTTTGTATCAAAGTGCGAAGTCTGTCAATATCTATATAAATAGATAAGTTATAAGTAGACTGTGGATATTATGCATTTTTGGCAATATTAACACATTGTGGACCGGCTATTTCAAGCCAAAATTATCCCACGCAGTCGGCTATTTTTCCGCAGTTAAATATAAAATGAAAACATCTAAATTAGTTACAATAAAGTTTATTAACATTTAACCTCATAAACACGAGTATACAAAAAATCTAGGAGACTGTTAACATTCAAGTTAGAATGTTTAGAAAATTAGGCATAGTATATTCAAGTTCCAGTTCTTCTTTCTGCTCACAAAAATTTCAATTTGCATGAAACTCCGCAGTTGATTTATAAGTACCATGATCATCAAGATTTCGAATAGCATTGTAGAGTACATATGTATATAGTTCAGATCTTTGTTGTTAGATATTTTCTTTTATATCCCTCTCAAAGTCCAATTGAAGTCAAAAGTCAAAATTGAAGTTATTAAGAATTTTTCATACGGGGAAATTTTTTACGATTTTTTTTCTAACATTCCACAAACT
Source organism: Perdita meconis (assembly GCA_030770465.2). Taxonomy (NCBI): domain Eukaryota; kingdom Metazoa; phylum Arthropoda; class Insecta; order Hymenoptera; family Andrenidae; genus Perdita; species Perdita meconis. The sequence continues at coordinate 8,833,121 of JASKOS020000004.1, forward strand.
TATGCAACAAAAAGTTTTTTTATTTAAACGAAATAATACAGGTTGGAAAGGGTTAACTGTAGCATAATCTATAGTTGAAAGAGATGAGGTATCCCTCGTTATCTATTGCAATGGAGACGAGTAAATGATGCCTAGACTGTGGATATTTACGCATTCATAGAAATTATAAATATGCATTAATCTGTAAGAATATGCAGAAATGCAAAAATATATAAAACATCAAAAGTAGAATACTTGTTTATGTCATCTCAGAATAAAAATGTGAATTTGCATAGGACATCTATAATCTAATAATGATTGCAGAATGTAAATGACTGCATATTTTTGCAGAAATGCAAAAATATATAAAACATCAAAAATAGAATACTTGTTTATGTCATCTCAGAATAAAAATGTGAATTTGCATAGACATCTATAATCTAATAATGATCGTACATGACAGACAACATCTATGACTATTGCATCTACAACTGTCGTTGGTTATTTCAAACGTGCAATTATTTCGTTCAAGTCTATAAATACACCCTTCGGAGTGAAAGGGTTAAGACTTCTGGATGATCCAGTTTTGCACAATTGACCCGTCATTCAGTTTCCCCGATGCCCGAGCAACGTAACACCTTTCTCGCGCACTAAGTTGGATCGATTAGGAACGAAAGTGGATAGGGCTGCCTGTCAACCCTGCCGCGGCCGTGTTCGTCGTAGCTCTACAAACCTAGATTCCCAGACTGGAGTCCGTTGGCGGCGAGAAGATCGAGTGGATTAAAAAGCGAAGCCAAACCAGTCCCCGTTGTTGACGTGAAACTTCTCTTGGTTCGGTTTGAACGCCGCGAAATCGGCATATAAACAGCCGAGACGAGTCGAGGTGCGAGAAAGAGAGAAGAGAAAGAAGGAGGAGGGACAGAGGGAATTCTCAAACGAATCGAGGAGTGAAATTTTACCGCCTTTCACCGTTTGCATGCCTTTCCGATCGAACCTGCCACCGCTGTCTCTCCCGCGTTTTACGACGCTCGACGTCTCGTGCTGTACGCGATCGAGCCGCGGAGAATCGATCGCTCCGATTCGTAGGAGAAAAAACGGTCGTCGACCTTCGATTTTCGCGCGCTCGGCTAGAATCCCCGCGACGCTACGCCGTCGGACGTCACTATCGCAAAAACTGCCCCGGATACGTAGCGATCTCGCGAATCTCCTGACGAACATACGCGGACCGAGGCGGTCTTAATAGCGAGCAGGCGGGAGCGAACCGTCGCAGCGTATTTTTAACACGGTTTGCTTATTCTCGTCTCCAGACATTTTAATCGAACATCCTGTTTGATGACCAAACATCAACCCCGCGGACATCCCCGCGTCTTTGTCCGCCCGCTTTCCGAGAAGGGACGCGCTCTGGCCGTTGCGCCCGGTCACCGGAAATTCCAACGGATCAGAGCTCCGCGGACCTTCCTCGGTAGTGAAAAGCGATTCTCAGAAAACCGCCTCTTGACAGTGGATCCTCCAAACGGTCGCGTAAAGCCGGGAACAAACTGTCTCGCGTCCGTGAACGGCGCGGCGGCGGAACGGCGGAGTGCGAGGGAAAGGTGGTCGCGATTCGACTCTAAAATTAAAGATCGAAAGGTTCGGATCGTGGCCGTTGCCTCTATCTCGGCTCGCTTCCAGATTCGTCGCTCGCCGGGCGAACGCGCGCGTATACAAATATATCGCGTGCACACACGCATTCCCTCGGCTGCGACAGCAGCGCATTCCTGAGCAGTGAGCGCTGCATTAGCACTGGCGCCAGCGCTCTTTCAGCTCGAGGAGAGCCGGAGAGCCACCCTAGACGGAAAAACGGTTTTTGCGGTTTTATCGGGGCCGCGTTTCGCGCGTGTGCGCCTCCGCGCCGGCAACTTCTTGCCGCTACCCGCTTCCCGTTTCGCTCCCTCGCGAGATTGGTCCATCATCCTCTCAACCGACGTCCGCAGCCTGTTCAGGTCGAACCAGTTAATAATTTGTTCGATACATTTTTTTTAGAGGCTCTTCAAACCTTTGAATACTTTGTAATATTCTCTGCAGATTGTTCTCTGAGTTCTTCTCTCTGGTTCTACCAGTTTTGAAGTGCTGAATTAAACAAAAATTTTCAGTGGATTTTTTTGAACTTACAAGGAGAGGGCCTCAACTTCGGGTCATAAATAACCCCATATACATATGCATAAGGTTGACAGATACTTAAAAGCTTTTGAGTTATTTGATTTTGAGGTTTTCTATGCACCTTACCGGATCTTTCATTCCAGGATTTGATTTTGTACTGCTATTTTTATTATTAATTAACGGTTAATAGTCCAATTATGTACAAAGTATGAGAATAAACCCGCGAGAAAATATATTAAACACGCTATGTTAAACCACCTGTTGCAGTACAAGCTTGCACAATGAGCATTTCAATGGACAGATTTTCAAATCTGACAGAAGAAGTTCAGGTAGTCACAAAGACAATTAGTACAATTAAGAATACAACACAACTAGGGGTGTGCGGGTACCCGAAAATACGGGTACCCGAGCCTCGGGTCGGGTCGGGTAACGATCGGGACGGGTCGGGTCGGGATCCCGAAAGTTTGTCGACACATAAATATATTCGGGTACCCGTCATTTCGGGACCCGATTTCAATTCGGGACCCGATTTTCAATTCGGGAATCGACTTTCGATTCGGGACACGATTTTTAAATCGGGACTTGGCACTTAATTCAGTACATAACTTTTCATTCTGGTTTTCTACTTAAACTGTTAAAATGTAATTTTTCTATGAAATCAGATGAAAGAATTTGTAACTGAGGAGAAAATTATGTAATATGGCGTGTATCGAAAATCTGGTCCCGAATTGAAAATCGGGTCCCGAATCGGAAATCGGGTCCCGAAATGACGGGTACCCGAATATATTTATGTGTCGACAAACTTTCGGGATCCCGACCCGAACCCGAAAAAAATTCCCGACCCGACCCGATCCCGTAATTTCGGGTACCCGCACACCCCTAAACACAACAGATGAATAGAACCATCGTTGTAGGCTGCCAAAAAATTTGAAAAAAAATCTGGTATACTTATTAAAGTCTCTAATTTAATATACAAGCGATAGTTGAGTTAAATGATTAAACCTTTTTGTAATAAATAAACTGCGGATGTTTATGCATTTGTAGCGATTTCAAATATCCTAAAATGCACTAGGATGTGCATAGATGCAAGAAAGCATGAAATATCGGAAACAGAATACATTTTATAATGTTTAGAAAGTACATAAGACACTTTTATTTAAGTTTGCTTTTCCTATGTCATGGAAAATATAAATTTGCATAAACATCCGCAGTCTAGTAATAAAAATGAAAATTGCAAGTGAAAATATTGAATAATGGAATTTTCATCTGGAACTCAGATATGCCGGCAAAGAATTAAATCTGTGACTGTAACATAATCAATATTTAAGATGCATATAAAACTTCAATATCAAGTAACTCTAAAACATTCATATATCTGCCCCTACGATTTCTGCGGCTTCTGCGGGTTATTTGAAAACAGAAAGAAATCTACTTAATACTATCTGGCGATCGTAAGTTCCCGAATAAATTAAATCAATTGAATGAGCTTCAGTCACACCAATTGTAATTATTGCTTGAATCTATAGCATCAAGTTTCTCAAGTGAAGGAGTTGCGAATCTAACTGAATTAGCCAACAATAACATTTCGTGTGACTGAAGCTGATTCAACTAATTTAATTTATTCGGCAACTTATAATCTCTACATTGTACATGTTCTAAAACTTCCATTAAAATCGGCGACCCACAGTTGAAGCCTTCTCCTGTGAGAACTTCTAAGTTCACCAAATATCCCAACCAGTCGTCAGCTTCCTATACAAGATCTACTACACCAAACTCGTTTGTTCTCTATTCATGCGGCTCCCAGAATTGTGTAATCACACCGAGATTAATTGAGTCGCGTAACCCGCGGTCTTATCACGGAACAGCTGTCGAACACATTAAACCGGAATTCCCTTTCGTCCACGGTGGACCTTGAACTACGATCGGTGGATTTATCAAGTTAACGACACCCGATACCTGCTCCTAACCATTTAACGCACGATAGCAAGCGGCAGTTCGCCAAGACAATCGTCGAAAAATTCCTCGAGCGTTACTCATTCAGCGCGCGCGCCTGCCCTCTCGAAACGTCATCGACGGTTCTCGGCACCGTTAGATCGGCGAGCGAACTTCGAAGGGCTCGACGCGCCTAAAAGTGTGTCATTGCGTAGTATCTACGCGGAGAGTTGGGTGACGAAGAGTGAGATTCGCTGCGGAACAACGTAGGAAGCCGACGGAGGCGCGTTTGGCCCCGCAAATCGCCCGAGGCTGTCCGAAAGAGGATATAAAAGACGTTCGCGGCGATCACGGCGTAGGAAGTAGGCGATGGATGCGGGGCAGCGGTTATAATAAAACGAAACTCGTTTTGTGACCCCTGGCCATCGGATGGCACAGTAAATTTTGCCTTCGGCGGAGGACTCGTTTGTCAGGACCACTCGCGGCGTCAAGCTTCAGAGCTTTCTCGGGCGAGACGAGTGCTGGCTGACGGGTTCGGTCGAAACAGCGTAAGATGGGAGAAAGATGGAGCGATAGGTTTTAAAAATAGTGATTTTGAATTGCAAATGCGTCTTGTAATTCGTCGGGCAAAATATCTTCCAGATTGAGTCAAAGAAATTCGATTGACAAGAAAGTGGCAAATTTTTAGTTGAGAAATTTTAGCAGTTTCAAAATATCTTTTAGCGTATAACAACGTTTCTAGCAGCCCTAAGCAATTTTTTCTATTAAGCTTTGCGATCCTTCGGCGAAGCCTAACAGGGCAAGTGAAAAGGACACGAGCTTTCAGCTCGAAGATCCTTGTTCGGCGAAGGTATTTTGAATACATCTCCCAGTCGAGTCTTTCACCTTTTGTTGGTCAGATCTTCGTGGACGCGGCATGCCATTTTCGACGCTCTCTACCTGAAAGAACCGCAGCTTGGACCTTCTACTCTCGCAGCCCGTTTGTGTCCGTGTAGCATGAGTAATCCCAGCGGAATTTCGCTCGAAAAGTGGCTTTCCTGTGAAACGGGCCAGCATCCTGACTCGGCTACTCTTCCGCGGCTAGGCCTCGACAGCGCTAAAACCTCTCTGTTTTCTTTCGTCCGTGAAGCCCGAGCACTGGAACGCCGCCAGGAAAGAAAACCGCCCTCCCTTTTATCTGCTTTCAAAGACTCATAATATCCATCCCAGCGCGGATTTTACGGCGCGTCGAAACTTTTTGGACGCGAATCGGCGTCCATCAGGCCGACTGGAAGATTAAAGCCCAGCATAACTCTTTCAGCGTTCAGTTTGTACAACAATCGGGCGGGATGAGTTAAGAAATTCTGGCTGCACAGATTCTCTCGCTATAAACACATCCTCGTCGGGTTTGAGACAAAACGAAAGCCAGCAATACGTGAGTCAGTATCTAAAAAATTACCTTTACATCGCCGAACCATCTTCGCAAGGTAATAGATAGCTAACCAATCGGCACTCCCTAAGTGACCCAACCTATATAGTCAGTCGTGGGTTAAGCAGCAAAGGGTTTCCAGGTTCTTCGCGATACGCCTGCATGGATCTTTCGCTTCGGGTTCCGACCGCAGAAACTCCATAACGAACGCTTCGCGATTAGATAAATCTAGTCACGGGTGCTCCCGAGATCGGCCGGTCGCACGATCTTGGCCAGAGGAACATCGTACTCCGGATAATGCGAGTAACCTTCATCCGTGGACCGTTACTCTGCCCTGTCGGGCCCGGCGGCTATGGCTATTCAGGTCTCTGGGTCCCCGATCGTCGCGACACAGAGCCGAGGACACGACGTCTCGCGTGAGACGCGGTAGCCTCCTTCTCCGCCCTCTTTGAGGCTTTGAGCGCGCTTCGACATCGGTAATCTCGCCGCACGAACCGCGTTTCTCTCGGCCGGCTCGCGTGTCTTCATTCCTCGGGGCCTTTGCCTGCCTTCTGGGACCCGACGGATCCGGAGGCGATGCTCTAACTAGACCCTGAGAACGATGCTAGGTCTGCCGAGGGATTTTGGAGCGGAGTGTGTCACGATCGCCGTACACGTTTCAAAGGTTCTCGTTGCACCGCGGAGGATATCGGTCAAGAGTGTCCCTCGAACTGGGACTTCGTTATTTTGACATTCAGAAATTCATCATTTTCATCCTCGTCCTTATTATTCTAGTTCCTCGGATTGTCCATTTACTTTCGTACATTAATCGCGCTCGCTGATTTGATTAGTGCGCCGCTTTTCGAATCTCCACAACTGGTTTTGGTTTGAGTTTCGCGTGCTTGGAGCGCTTATCTCCTGACGAGTGTCTCTTTTCTCTTATTGATACTCTCTGCTTAGCTCTCCGCCGGCTTTATTGCTTCGCAGTCGGGCCGGCGAATAATTAACGCCGCAAAATCGGAAGAGAGAGTGAACATAATCAGAAATTAAAATGGGAAAGAGGGATCCTTTTTTTCTTTTCAATTCTACCGTAGCAAATATCTCTGAGTGATTGATTTCTGCTATCTGCCACAAACATCGTGATTCCTATTATGCCCTGAATTTTCCTGCGTGCCTTGCTTTCGCTTCTCAGAAATTCAATTTAGGACTCCTGTATATCCATCGCGACGACAGCAAAGGCCAAACACCTCTGTTTAAAGGTTCTCCCGAACCCAGAGATATTCTCTAGAACGGATGGCAAGGAACCACGGCGGCAGGAAGCGTCGAATCGCTCTTCCGGAGCCGGTTCGAGGTCAAAGCCGACTCGGTATACACGAGAGACGCGTGTCGGCTGAATGGCTTCTCGCGTGACCGTCGGTCTTCTGCAAGTAGGCCACGTGCAAAGTAGGCCTTCTGACGAGCAGAGGCCCGGTAAACGAAGACGCGTCTTTCGCGAGAGGCCGTCTCCTCCATCTTCCACGCGTCGTAGAACGCGCTTCCCTCGATACCGAGGAGAGAATACCTCGCGAGAGCCGATTCGCTAATGGGATCAGAGGGCAGAGTTCGGGAGGCGTGTGTGCTCTCCGACGGAGTCGAGTCATTTATCCCTCCGTGAGACGTTCTCCACGCTCTCCTCTGCCACCGGGCGAGGTCGAACAATAAATCTTCGGGTTATATTCCTCCGAACGTTTCCGGGAGAACGAAGCGAGACCGCGATGCCTAGGCTACGCCACGGAGTGGAATTGTTCGGGCGCGATAAATCATGCGCCGCGGGTTCGGGACACGTAAGTTGCGCGAGTTCGCGTTCACCAGCTGACGCGCACGCTCGCGAGCGTTTGTGGAAAACCGAGCCGAGGAGTGACTGATTTCCCGATATAACCGAGCTCGTCGATCATCGACACTGCCAGGTGATAAATGCTTCGCGGACGCGAAGTTGAAGTCTTATGATTTTGTTGCGGAACGCGCAGCTTCGGCGAGATAATTCTGACTAATTGCGAAGATAAATTGATGGCAAATGTGCGCTGAGTTTCTTGAAGATGATCCAAACTTCAGGTAGCAATGCTAAGTAGAGAATTTCATTGCTGCAGTTATGCATACATTGCATTGCTTTAGTATTTTTCTTCTGTTGGATCTTTTTCTAACTGAAGGCCGTTGAATCTTGAGTTAATTTAATTCTAAACTTCTTCATAAATTACTATTATCTTAAAAATTTAAACTGTTTCAAAAAATCTGACTTCTTTAATACAAAACCAATGTATTATTGGATCGGCGCAAAAGTTTATAGGGTTTTTCAATATATTTGGTATTTATTTTATTTTCAATTATATGGAAAATAATTCCTATTAGTGTACATTATTAATTTAAATATTATACATATACAGAACGCATACGCCAATGGAAAACGAAGATTAACAGACGTTAAACAACTTTGTGGATATTCTTTTTTAAAGACCGAACAAAACCACTGAGTAATTTCTAGTCTCTACCAAAAACATTCGCAACGTTACAAACATCCGGTTGACAGGGAAAATAAATTTTGGTATTTGAAAAGTGCCAAGTTCTGGGAGAATGTAATCATGAAATTATCTCAAAGGTGGCGAAAAGTATTAAAAGAAAATGGCACACAATCTAGTTGAATAAATTGATGTATAAATGGGTTTCAACATTCTCTGCAAATTTCAGTTCACTAAAACAGTAAAAATATTGACCTAGATATCAGAACAAACAATTCTTTATTCCTAATATGAAGGAGATAGTCAAACGATGGAACAAGTGCAGCATTCAAACAGATGATCACGATAAAAATTTGTAAACGGTACGAAAGCAAATTTCTGGATGAATATTTTGTCTCTCAGTCTGCAAGCGATTGCTGGAACTAGCGACCGTGGTTCTCGAAGGAGAGCGACTCGAAGCCCAACCAACCGCCTTTCCTGGTTTTGTCACGAGCTCGTGCAGCCACGATCGTTACCTACGGTGACAGCGTTCCACGGCAACGACCTCGTGTCACGATTCCAGGATATACACGCGGATCCGTGCGTGGGTTCCGCGACACGAGCCGAAAGCTGTCGATCATACACCGTCCAATTACCGTGGCCGAAGCGCGGTATTAATGAGAGTATGTCCGCGGCGTGTAACCAGTTTTGAAAGCCGCTTGATTTATCGGCTCGGTTTCCTTCGATTAGGTATCGCTATCCACGGGACGAGAATAGATAATAAACCCTTCCAATCCGAATGTCCGCGTTGTTGCGTGGTGGTCTCGGAGACGACCTTATTCCGCCGGGACGACAATTGCGACACCCTCCTCTTTGGCTGGCTTTTTAGCGAGCAAACCCGGGCGATCGTAAATCACGACACCGGGCTTCTGCAATTCGCCAATGCTTGCACAAGATCGACCGTAATCCCCGGCGCTGCAACGACTGGCCTCCGAGGTATCGTTTCCTTCGAAGGGCGAACAAAGTCCCGTGGTACCGCTACCACTACGCCGCCGACAAATTGTCCACGCCCTCGCCGTTCCGGGATCTCCGGCGAAGTCGCGGTTTGCGCGGATTAGCCGGTTCTCACGGCCGGCCTTCGTTTGTATGCGAGGACGAGCGTCGGTTGCGCGGTGATCGCGCCGAGGAATTTCGACCGGGCCCAGGCGCGAGACTCGGCTGAATCACGCGGACGTTAACTCGACGCGCGCGGACCGCGACGTGAGTCACGCTGCTCCGGGGCGAGTCGTCGCGTTTCGGTCCCGTGTCAGAACCGTAAGAGAAAGGAACGCGACTTTTGTCCGTTGAATTCGAATCGGCGGGATGCGACGAAGCACCTTGCGCGCGCGTTGCGTCATGCATGCTCGTCTCGGCGAGACGCGACACGACGCGCAGCTATTCCGCGCGGAGTGCACCGAGAAAGGTTTATGTTTCGTCATTATCGGCGTATCGCGCTGGAAACGGAGGCGTTTCTCGGCCAGGTGAACGAAGGGAAACGGAAAAACGCGACGGAAGGTTAGTGGCTCGGTTGAGTCACCAGTCGGCGAGGGGCCGTTGAAGCGTTCGCCACGCATTGTGCGTGCAGGTTGCACGCGGAGGGCTCGCGAACGATGCGTATCTATGCTCGACCGGCTGAGTCACGTGGGAAGCATGCGTGAAGCTATTCCTCCGGCAGGTTCGGCGCTCGCCCTTATACCCTCGCCGCCCCCCTCTTCCTTCTCTGCTCTTTTCGCTCTTTTCCTCGTCGGTTTCCAGGCGAGCATCGCCTTCGCCGCGAGTCGATTCGGTTGCATCGATCGACGTTGATGGATCCTAGCGGTCGAGCAACGTTCATTAGCGGCTGGTTGAGCGGTTGCGGACGCGGTCCCACGCTGCCCGCGTGGAATTCCACCGTTATCTGTGGCCGCGGCTTCGCGCGCAACGACTTCTGGTTATCAGCGTCATTACCGGCCGCGATGAGCAAAAATTCGATCGATTCTTGTAGCTCGTGATGACTTCCGCCGAGGGGCTCGGGATCCCGGGAATTCCGAGGAATATCGTTGCCATTCTTTCATAGCCAGGGCTAAACAACTGCACGCGGAATGCAGAAGTCGTTGAGAATACTGATATACCACTCGTTAATTAAACTCTCAGAACAGCTTTGCTAAATAAGCTTATCAAAATGTAACCGCTTTCCTAAATCTAAATTTTATGAAAAATATTCTATAGAAACCAGCGATACAATAAGCTTCTCTCAACTCTGAAAATAGCTGCGTTCGTCTGCCCCGATTCTTAAAAAATGAGCCAACTTTCCGAGAATCTTGGATCGCGCGGGCAGCTCTTAAGTTGCAGCGCAAACAATTGCCGGCTGGTAGCGGCGCGCCTTCGTTTGTCTAGGCTCTTTGGACCTCTTCGGAGCGGCTCCGGGCGATTTCTCAGAGTAGTGGACTGAAATTACAAGCTACACGAGGTCTCGATCGAGGCGAACGGTCAATTGCCGGCATTATGTAAATATTTTACTAAGAAGATGGCGAGATTAACCGGAGCCGGACCTCGGCGCAATAATGGAACGAGAGTATTCCAATTAAGCCTTGTATACCTTGCGCACGAGAAACATGCACGGTCTCGGGCTTATTATTTTGATGGCCGACAATGCGCCCCTCCCGCACACCACCTGCCATTACGCTTAATTTCGTAATAGAAAGAAAATCTGTCTCGTTAGGGGTTGAATGGAGGAACGTGGCGCACGACGCCGCACGTGGATGTCTAATTCAATCGAAACGATGCATTATTCATCCGTTTTGTTGGTTCGCCTGCTCATTAAACGGCTGAAAACCTGCTCCATTACTCTGGTCAATAAAATTGACGTTCTGGAGATAGGCGCGCGTGGAATCCAGCTGAGAGAGAATTCAACTCGAAAAAGGTACTTCCTTTATGAAAACTTTGTACTCTTTTCTTGTCAATAGCGAATGGAAAAGTGACTTCACCGCTGTTGGGGTCTCGAGGTCTCGAGCGTACAATGCTGCGAAACGATTTGCACTTGAATGCCAGGTCCCATCCGTTTTCAGGCCGGATGCAGGCCTCGCCTCGCACCGGATGCGGTCCCTTTGCCGCATCGACGACTCGCCAGCGCCTCTTTCATCCGTATCTCGAAGGCCGACGGTTTCTTTCGAGCGCGTTGCTCGTTTGGCTCGCGACGCTGACGCTGGACCTTTCGTGCAATTAAAACGCACGCCATAAATTTTGACGGGACCAGAGACACTCGATCGAGCTTTCGTTCATCTTCCTTTTGTCCGACGGCTGTCAGTGCCCGTTCGCCACTCGCCATCGACTGCCACTCGCATCCTACGCGTCCCACCGAAGGACGATGCGCCTATCAATTTTTTAACGACTGCTATAAATCACGGTGGCGATGGTTCGTCGTTTATTCGAAAACTTCGTTAACCCTTTGGCCTCGCGTTTTTCGGAGGGAAATACGACACTCGTTTAGGGCTTTTATGCATTTAATTTTGTTATTTCATACATATCAAACATAGTAATATTATTGCTTCTTCTATCGTCGAGATTCGCCGCTGAACATTTCATTATCTTGAATAATGGATCGAGGCGTATTTCGTATTTAGGAAATTCCAGTCCCTAATTTTCCTTTTCCATCGCCGTCGTTTTCCAAGTCCGCGGACTAACCGATTCCCTTCGACCATCACTCTTCGTCTTTCCCGACCAAATTAATTCCCGATCGGCTCGATCGTGCCTGAAACGGAAGCGAGGCGATCGCGATTCATCAACCACCGGCGGATCCTCTGCGCCGTTCGTTCTCCGTCGAGACGCGGCTGAAGGGGATAGATCGGTGGCCTCGTAAAACATCCTTAAAAGTAAATTGACGCGCAGATGCGCTCGTAACAACCACCGGCGAAGTCCAATCCCGCAAAGGGAGCCGACTGGTGTCGGGGAACGAACGAAGGGGAGCGATTCGCCGGTAGGCAGACATAATTAACGAAGTCATGCTTAGTCGACCCGAGTCAAGGCCGCGTGGTCGCTCGACCATCGACCATTCAACCGAATTCGCGCTACGCTCGCCGCCGCCGCCGAGTTCCACGGATAATCCTACGCTTCGCAGACGACCGGATGTCTCGATCCTGCAAAAGGATATGAGAAAGCTAATACCGCTGTATATCTTCGTGTTATCGTTCGAGCCACGGATATGGACGAGCGCAACGCCATTACGCTCCCGCAGAAGTTATCGCGGAGAAGTTACTCAGAACGAGGAAGCGCAATTGCTTAATCGCCGGCGCATTGTGCCTTTCTATGAATACGTAATGCTGTTATAAATAGAGTCGGTCATTGGAAAGGAACTGCTAACAGGCTCAAACATTTTCCGCGGCGCATCAATACTTGTTGCGTACTTAATACGACTTATACGACGACCGCGTGCATTATTCAACGATTCGAATAAAAGTCCGATCGAAAAATCAACTCCGTAGCTCCGTATTACGTTATCAGAGGATCCAGCTGCAATCTAATCAATCGCACGCGGTAGTCAGCGTCTAGAATTAATTCCGCGCATCTCCGACCACCAAATGGCTAGATGTTTATCGCGTTCAGCAGTGGAATAGCGCGTGGAAGATTCAAAGCAGATTCGAAGCAATAAATTGAAACGGCGATGAACAGCAAAGTATCACTAACTCATCGCAAGAGGAGGTATCGGCGACTAACGGACGTCGGATTCAGCTTCCAAGAATAGAGCGTCCTTAAGGAGGCTAACCCCGGCTGGAATGCCGCCTCTACTCTTCATCCTGGTTTCTCGTCGATCGCCGCGGCACGCCGCGCCGGCCAACGAGGACGTGTGAAAAAGCCGCTTCTCACGTCGGGAAAGCATCGGAAAACTCGGAGCGTATCGACCGTCGACCAAAATTAAGACTAATGATACAAATTTACCGACCGCTACAATAAGACGACGCGGCAGAAAGGGAATGAAAAGAATATCGTGCGTTGAGAGCGTTGCGGTTTTCTTTATTTCCCCGGTGAAAATGCTCCGAGGCGATTCGCTGGGTTATCAAGCGGTGCGATATCGATTCGAAAGCTGCGAAATTGCACACTCCCCACGAACAAATTATTACTTGGATAACACCGCGAGCGCGGTCAAGCGATAACCTAGATCTTCGGTCTGGGAAGCGAGCGATTCGCGCGAACTCGCAGAGGACTAGGTGATTTCTGCGACCACTTCTTCTGTAATCGATTATAATTGCGTTCTAATGCACGGTTGCTCGCCCCCTTTGCACAATGACAAAACTGGTCGGCTTCCTGGTTGTCCGCGGCACCCGAAGAAACTTAAAAGGAGCGGAAGACGGCCGATCCAGAAGAGAAATCAGCCATGCAATAACAAGAATTAGTAAGAAAACGCAAGATCCCAAGGGGCAAGAAACAATGGAATCCGGCAATTGAAATGGAAAGAGAGGATCGTTCGAGGGAAGCGAAGGATCAACGGTTATCTCCGTAATTGCGACGCGAATGGCACTCAGGAGGTGGAAACTAATGATAATGGATCACTGGACATTACAAAAAGTACTTTTTCATCCGGGACGAGTAAATTAATTTAGCATGCAAGCGGTTATTAGCCGCAATCACGGCTCCGTCGTCTAACTGCGGTCGATCCACGAGAAAGACCGTATCTGAATTTTTGGCGATTGTTTTGCAAACGGTCTTCGAATCGGCAATGATAACCGGTTCTCGCCGGCAGGCATTCGCTTAAAAACTGTCCACCTTCCCGTATCGATCAGCTTGCCCGCTCTTAATGAACCAGGTAATTGCACGGCGATCCTTCGCTGCCGGCGTTCGCGATATTTCCGATCGTTTTTGATTCGCGCTACGTCCTTTCAAAATATCTAGAGTACCTCCACGATAAAAAAATCAAACCGTGTTTCCTTCGAGAAGATGTCGAAGAACGACCGCACAAGTCCTCGAACTGGCGTTTCCAGAATCGCGCGTTACGCACTTATTTGCTGGACTCCGCCGTCGCGCGTGCCTGGAATACGGTCGCGTTCGTGTTTAGAAGACTAAAGAAAATCGTAAAGCGCGCGCGATACAAAGGCGAGGGACGCAGTCGTCCTCGGTCCCCGTCGAAGCGGCGTCCGAGTAATTGCGACACGCTTTGGCGTTTGTCACAATTTCACGTGGCCGGCTGCTTTCGCTGGCAACCACGGCGACCGAGCGGCTATAAGGGGGAAGGTAATAATCGTTAGTCTCGAGCAGAGCGACTCGTTACGTCACACGACCGAGTTTCTAGCATCTGTTTAACGCGGACGATCGCTCGCGAGGTCCGCTCCGCGATCGATGCCACGTCGCCACGCGATTCCTCCGCTCGTTCCCGTCACGGCGAATCTGGAACGAAATTCCGCGCGGAGGCCGTTTCAGAATTGCCATGAATAATAATGCTTAGAATTGAGAAGATTAACTGAAATAACGCTACGACAGAGGATGTCAGAAGCAATTCCGAGCCCTTCTGATCACGCTGGGCTCGCAATTGGTCCACTTGTTTCTAAATATCTTCCGGCAGACCCAGTTTAATTTCTCCCGTTCGTTTCGGGGAATCGTGACGTTGCTCGCGAGCGTTCTCACGAACCTTGGAGCTCGATGATTTTGCGGATTCTCTAGAAATGTGATGGAGGTAGTAGCGCGAAGAAAGTTTTTGCTCCTTTTTGGTCTGGAGGAAATTGTTCTCAAACCTGTTGAGTTCCCTGAAAAGTGATGGGCTTTCAAAAGAAATGCGCCAGCATTAATTCGCTTCCGATTTGCAAAGCCTAACTCAGACTTAAAAAGAATGGGAATCCTCCAGTACTTAAACTGAAAAGTCACTTAGCAATCGCAAGAAACGCGGAGAGCTCGTCAGCACAGGGAAAAGAACAAAACGGAGTACAGCTCGTTCAGAGGGAAAGAATCGGTGGTAGCCGGCACGTTCCAGCGAAGCGGAGCATTTCGAGGCGAGAGACACCTGGGGCTTCAGGTCCTCGTCGCGTTTCGCTCGCGAACGGCTACCTGCGGCGGCTCCTATCGCGAATATATATCCGTCGCACGTAAAGAAGAAATAAATTCCCAGTGGGCCGTAAAGAAATCCGTACCGAAGGCGTGCACCATCGTCTTGGTAGCTCGCCAACGAGGTTAGTGGGATTTGAGATTTTCGATAGCTCCTTCCTACACGTACGCCGACTAACGTGTCGAGGATAACTGGGCGCTCTCTTCTCGCGTGAACCATCCCTCGTGGTGCTCGACTTCTTCGACTCTTCTGTTTTCTATCGGCCCCGTAGTATCTCAATCCTTCAGGGTAGTGCTTCGCACGATACAAGAAAATACGAGTTCATCAGCTTCGCGGTGCTATAAAAGTCTCCACAATATCTCGAAGTCGTAATACCATTAGAATGTCGTAGATAGTAAGATCCAACTACCAGGAACCAGAGCAGACAAAAGAATTTCGGTCTCTTTGAAGACCGACTTATCTATTTGCTTCAATTAGCGCTGATACTAGGAGATTTAATTTACAACCCGGCTATATCGTGCAGACGTCCTCGATTTTTCTGATTCTGTCAAATACCGAAACGTCCTAAGCGGCGAAGTGTTAATCATAAGATTTACAGACTCGAATAAAATAATAAAAGACCGAAAGCGATAGCTTCCAGGAGAAACGAGAAGATGTATGCTCGGAAGCAGCAAATAATTCTTTCTCCCCTCCTGTCCGAGGACAATTTGCATGCGACTCGCGTGCAACCGAGTTCGATGCACCAAACGTTAACCCTGCCCCAGCGGTTTATCTGTCGGAAAGCGAAAACGCGCGCGCCGAGGCTCGTTTGACCGATCGTATTTTTTCACGAGCTCGTACCCTCGGCCTTTTACCCGGTGTTAAACTAAGCGAGAACCTTTTCGTGTTTGTTGCAGGTACGTATCGAGGCCCGACTTATTTGCCGGAGATACCAGGCGACACAGGCTTCCCCATTGTGAGAAAGTACCTACGATTAACGTGCCGTCTGATAACGGCTTATCGTTGCGCGGAAGGCGTCGGGAGATTGCCTCACGATTATCTCCCGTCTATATGGCACCGAGTGAAAGGTTACAAACGAGTTTTCTCCTCCTTCCCACCTCCGCCTTGTTTTCCTCCGCTCTGACGCAATCCCTGTGGGTGTTAATTTATATTATTAGTCACCGATTTCTGGCAACGGTATCTCTCGCAAGGTTGGAGCCACCGGGCCACTCTCCCTCGCCTTCTCGGCTCCAAAACAACCGAGGTCTTTTAAAGCCCTGTCGTTTGCGCAACGCGGACTCATCTTCCACTCTCTTCCTCTCCGACGCGGTCTCGATCGCGACTCGCGTCACAGCAAACTTCTGCCTGCGCCGCGTGGCACTTTTCCTCGCTGCGGAATGCCGCGAAACGTGACGATATCGGAGTCGGCGAGATTTTTAGCAGATCGTCGAGTCAGCAGACGCGATTTACGCAACCCTAGGAAGAGTGGTGGCAGCGACCTTTGGGGAGGACGTTTCCTTTCGGTCGCCCACGCGATAGCGCGTGGCGAAAAGCCGCGATGCGTGGTACACGCTCGTGACTCACGCGACTTGATTTGATTTTTATGCGGCAGGGACGTGAGTTAATTCAACGGAATGTTTTCATCGGTTAATTGTGATTCATCGACAGCTCAAAGAAGTTTCGCAGTGCTGAGATTTCGGCGCAGCGGCACTCGCGCGTCTGTCGGGTGTCTGCGAACGCTTCGTTCCATTTGTGGTGTGAAAAATACGATATTCCTTCGCGCTGCTTCTGTTTCTTGAAAATAAATGAAACGCGATGCGACTTCTCGCTTTATAAATACAAGTAACAGCTCACAGGTGTTGAAAAAAAATCCGATTTCTAATATCTCTCGTATGGAGCCTGAGATCCACGTATTTCAGAGCTTAAACGTTCTCACGCTTGATGCCCTGGGAAAGTAGAAAAAACATTTTATTTTTAACTTCTTAATTCTTTGACTTAAATTATCAAAGTGCTCTAGTTGCTCAACCATCAAAAGTTGAAAAACCAACTGGAAATACTTAAAGAATTCTCGATAAATTTGCGATCGAAGAAGCGCGTTTCGCGGTACTCGCCAACCGGTCCATCGATTTCGGTCCGATCGACGCCGTCCCGTCCTTCTCGGGACGGGCATCGATTTTTGCTCTTTTCGAAGCGGGTCAGCAAACTGTGGCGGCCGACGAAGGACGCCAAGGGTGTTCTCCTCCCCTCCTCGCCCGCTTCCTCCTTTTCGTGCGTCGGCCCGTACGACTCACGCGCCTTCTTCCTTCGCCCGCAGCTTTTTTTTCTGGCTACCCACGAAATTTGGAAGTCGACGCCCGTGTCCCTCTCCGCTGTTTCGTGACCAGCATTCGTCCCGACGACGACCAAAGTATCCTCTTATTGGCGTTTTGCGGCGTTCCGCGGCTAAATCGGGACCATCGAAGAAACCGACGACGAATTCGGACCGGTATTACAAAGCGACGGCGTTCTGTTAATCGATTCTTCGGTCGTCTTTCTTTCGTAATTCCTCGGTACGCCCCGAGATGCAATATTCATTCCCCCGTCTTCTTCTCCTTCTTTAATCGAGCAGAATTGCCGTAACGGCAACGCGTTTGCTAATTTCGCGCGTTCTGCCAAGATTTGTGCATCGTCTGCTTCGATTGAAATCGCTTCCCGATTTCCAATCGCAGTTACTGAGACTTAAATATTCAATCGCGGAATCGGATCGAGCCTTGCTTCCGTTTTAAAACGACCAACACGCGACGGGCAAGCTCAACTTTATCCTCGCGAGACATCAAAGACGAATCCGTCCGGTTTATTTGCGGTCGTCGATTGGAAGTTTTGAAGGGAACCAAACTGGTCCGTCCGCAGCGGCCATATTTCAGCGATTGACAGGAGGAAGTCGCCGCGCGGTCGAGATGAACGAACCTCCGATCCTCCTCTCGTATCGTTCTCTTGCGCAGTTCCCCTCTTCCTACTGAATCGTTTTGCTCGTTTTCACAGTCGCGCAGCGTCTAGCCTACCCGGTGATCGACGTCTCAACGATTTTGCTGAATCCTCTCGACCTTCGATATTCGACGTCCAAATTCGTGTTGGCATCCTTGTATACGTTTCGCAGAGATTCGATTCCCCGAAATTCACGAAGCGTGCTCTACGGTCGCAAGATTGTGCGCAGTTTGCGGATGCAGCGAGAGGGACTCGTACGCGAGAAGCATCCTGGTCGTTGGCGATAACTTTTCGTTCGCGAAACGAACGTCCGCTCCTTGACCTCGGTGCCTCTCATTTGGCTTGCAAATTACGCGATTCCCTTCACCTCTCGTAAAACGTCGTAGCTTTGTCCGCGTTTCCACATGAGCGGGACCCGATCTTCTCGTCTAGGAATAGAACCCGAAGCCTGAGAAGGAACCGATGACTATCTATCGCGCGGAAACTGGAAGAAAGCAGCGTCGATTGATAGCCCGGTCTCCTGTTCCATTTCGGAAAACTTTCACGCGTTTAATAGCCACGTAAAAGTGTGGGACGTTCACGGCCGAGTCCTTAGATTCTAATCTGATGAGAGTCCAATAAACCTGGTAGACCTACTCTTCGAAGAAGCTATAGATATTCTGTGGTCGGAATAAAATCCGGTTGATTCTTCAGGAACGCAGTGCCATTTTCTGCGCCTGAACAAACGTGCCAATAATTATGAAAGTTATGTAAGATATGTATTTTTCAAATGCCGAATTCTTAACAAAATTTTTTTTAATTCACTGCTGCGGTAAGTCCAGGACAAACATCAATTCTCTTGAAATAAAACGATGGAAGAACACTGCATCGGTGTCCTTGAGCGTTCGCTGCATTTTGTCGCGCCGGTAGCACGAAGGAAAGGAGGAAACGAGAACGGCTCGTTTTGTAACCGTCCTCAAGGGAGGTTAAATATCATACCGTTCGTTCTCCGGCGAGGAGCGATAAAGGCCACTTAGCGATTCGCGTGAAAGTTTCGCTACGCGCTCGGTTACCCGATAAAAATCCGGCTCGGGAGAACGCACCGGGAGAGAACTCGCGGAGCTGCACGGTAGCTGTTCGCGCTTGGTATTTGGTCAGCCGTCTTTTGACTATCCACCGCATAATAGCGTGACCCCTGGCTGACCTTTGCAGCGCGGTGCAGCCGCTACCGCGCGAGTCTCCGCTCGAGGGAACCGACGGTGCTCCCTGCGCACGAAGACCTGACACGACAACACGATGCATCATCGAGCAAGGCTCGCGAGGAAACGTCGATTGGCAAGATAATGCGAGCCCTTGGGCATCTTCCCAGCACCTACCGCGCGTTTACGTAATTAATTTAACATTCGCGAACCCCCTCGACGATTCGCCAAGCATCGCTCGCGGCGAGTCTTCGCGTCGCACGAAAATTATCGTCGACGACGGAGGACAATGCGATGTGTGCAGAGCGATTTGTATCTCTAGTCATTACTCCTATTATATCATTAAGGAGCGCTTGACGAGATTAATGGAATGATGATATTCTTACGTAGAAAATTAACCCTTTGCCGTGGTCGCGAAAAGCGAGTCGGGCGTTGATGCCGCGACGAAGCATCGCGGAGTTTCGTATTTGATCAGGGGAACTTAATTAACGTCTTGATAACTACCGTGGAGTTATGCGTTCTATTCGTTCATTTACGCGTCCGCGGTGACTACAAGTTGTCCCGCGGAGCCGTCAGAGCGAAATGAACCGGTCGGTGCTGGATGTATCTCGTGTCGCAATAATAATCATCCTCGAGCGAAGGGATAAAAATTTCTGCGGCGCGCGACCGCACGGGGTTTCGAATGAAACGATTCGAAGCGGTCTGCGGGAATGCAGCCAATCCTGGCTAAAAATGATAAAAGTCTCCTCTAGCCGAAGCAGGCGGTGCGCGTGCGCCGCGTAATATATTTTTGCGGGCAGAATTACTGGTTGCGCGTTCGCTGGATTCGTCGGTTTTTCGAGTCGCGCATCAGACATTATCCTAGACTGAATTCCTCGTCGTACGACCCTGAACGAATCGTGGAATCCAAATGCTTGTTTAACTGACGTTCGTTCCGCTGCTCCTTTGTTCTCCTCTGACATCTGCGAGGAATCGGAAGCTGGGTGATGGCCGAGGCCAAGGGTCAGCGACTGTGCAGCTCGGGAAACGGTCGACTGAGATCACCATTGGAATTCGCTTTTTCCTGTGCACTGTTGCCGGAGAAAAATGCGACTGAAGTTTGAAGCGTTTCACGCGGCGAAGGGTTGGATCTTAGGTAGAGACTCGACGAGGTTAAATTTCTTCTTGCCGGGTGTTCGAGGCAAAATAAAGGATTCACGATTTTACAGGGTCCATAGGAGTTCCGTAAGAAGAGGAAGATTCGTTTCGCGGATGGATCGACAGATCATTGTCTATTGCTCTCCAGGAAAGACGCTTCTTGCGCGGATTACTGGCTAATCGTTGGCTAAACGACGCCAATTAAAGTAATGCCTGCCATAAGAAGTGGCTGAGGTAATCGTCGACCACCGAGTCTCTGCGAGACGCACCTTCGACGGGACAAACAAAAGCCACGGAGTCCTCTTCGACTGATTTCCATAACGTCCGACGGAAAGGCGTTATTGCGAACGAGGCGGACACGTTCGCTGCCTTTCCGTCGATTGTCGCTTGTTAACGCCATTGTGCCCCGGCAACTTCGACGCGCGGAGCCGTATACGCGTTACGCAATGCACGCACTTGATACGGCTTGCGGCTGTCCAGGATGAATCGAGAAAAATACGATGAATATCGTGTCGCGAACCCGCCGCTGCCATTTAAAATGTCGCCGACCGAGAGTCACCTAATCTCATCGAAAAGAAACTCTATAAATATACAGGGTAATCCACCTGGAAACGACCTCAGCTCTTCCTCAACCTTTTACAAAACATTTTAGATCAAAGATACGAGGGTCAAAGTTCTTTCTTTTTTAAAGTTATCCACTTTTAACGAATCGCTGACCATGGAATTGAAGGACGAATCTTCACATTTAGATGGGAGATGATATTTCAAAAGATTGTAGTCAATATTGTCTAACGTTCAAAGTTGAAGGACAGAAGGATGAAGAGTAAAAAAGGAAACCCGTGGTGAACATGATCTCCTCGAAGAACGGATTATGGAATTCTTCAGTTTTGCATTAGACATTCCTCGGAGAATTGATGGATTCGTTCGATCTATTAATTTCCTATTTAATGGCACGATCAGCGCCATAAAACTTGGGCTACGTTTACGGTTCATTAACGAAAGCTTCACCTCGGAAGCTTCTTGAAAGGACAAAAACTTTTCTGCTTGGGACTTAACCTTTCGTCGTGGAACGACGCGCCTCGCGTAAAAGACGTCCCATCTTTCGTCCGAGATAATTATGCGTCGCGTACGCACGCGAGACCGCTCGTAAAATGTCGCGCTTAAGAGACGCGGAAATAAAAATCCGCAGGCTCGAACGGTGTTACGGAGTCGAGGGACTCCGGAGTCCACGCGAACCACTTAATTCTCGGGGGATCGTTCCCGATGCCACGCGACGGCTAGGCTTATCTCATTAGGGGGCCGGTAACACGGAAACCGGAGCGACTCGCTGCTTCTGGTCGCCATTAATTATGGTCGAGTCCGTTGGTAATTAAAGAAATTAGCGGATAGCTAGACGCAGCGGGTAGGTACACCGGCCACGGCAGTCGCCGAATGCAAATCCATTGTGCAACCGCTGCAACCCGGGACCCGACGTTGCCAACGCGCGGAGAAATTCGTTCCAGTTGCGTTCGCGGCTCGTTAGCCGATTACACAACGTTGCGCAACCGCCCTCTCTCAGGGGCACCTCGATATTTTTCTGACCTACCCCAGATTTCTCCTCAAAACGGCCACTCGATGAATGGAGACGTACCGAACTAGTCTCGCTCAACTTGAACTTGAGTTCTCGGAGCTGGCACTTTGTCCTCGTCGCGAAGGAGCTTATTCTTCTCGCGTGCCTAGCCGTGGGTGGCCGCGGAGGGTTCCGTGGAAAGTGAATCCAGTCGGAGGAACAGGAATGGAGGGAAGCGCCGTGCCCCATTCATAGACGACGCTGTGTCACGAATCGTTTAGGATGCCTCGGCGAAGCGACTCCTCCAGAAGCAACGAGGCAGGGAAAGTCTCTGGAATCCCGCGGTTCGCCAGAAGCCGGCTCCCGAAAGAGAACGACAACGTCTAGATATTAAAGTGCGCAAGGTGCATGGCCAAAGCCGGTAACCACGATAATCGAGCATCAGCGTTGCGTAAAATGTCTCCGGCGGCCGGATGTCGATGACCCTCGAACGTCGGTATCGGGACAAGAAGGCCGAAGGAAGGAGGCGAAGAAGGAAGGCGAGCGGGATGCGAGAAGCAACAGAAGGAGACGGAAGAGTAAGAAATATAAAAAGGCAAGCTCCCGGTGGAAGAGGTGGAAGAAAGTCCCTTCGCGGACTGGTCGGTCGGTACAAGCGGGGTCGTCGGACCGACCGGTGTGTTTAGTAGTTAGGAAGCTAATGGATGCCTTAAAGGATACACACGAGGCACTGTTGCACGACGTTAGACTCTGATCCCGGTGTCGAGGCCGATTTCCTGGTCCGCCGTGCTACACCACAGGGCAACGAGCACTTACGCCGCGCGACTCTCCTACCTCCCGCCCCCCTTGACCCTGGGTCGTTGATCTTGCACCAGGCTACGTATACAGTTTTAATGGGTCTACGCTCGGTAGTTTTAAGTAACACGCCGTTCCGAGCTTTGCGGTTGATCCCCGGCCGTGGGAAGGAACGACGGACTCTTCCCATTTAGGAGCTCGGCCATCGAAACGTCCACGCGAACCGCACCGCAACGAGGACACCGGACCCCACTCTGCCCACAGGCTAAAGATTTGGTCGCTCCAGGCTGTGGAATAACGCTGTCTGAGATTCGATCGTGAACAAACCAATTTTCACCCACTTTGCCCCCTCCACAATGCTCGTCAAGTCCACTTATTTCAACGAAAAGGAGTGTACAGTTTTTAGTTTTTTCATCTCTTCTCACCAAATCTTGTTGACTTACAATGAGACAGCGTTGGATTCTTCATCTCTGTTGTATAATTTACAATACGCTTCAGTCTGAAACGCCGACTTATCTTCGTAATCTACTGCATTTGTACGAATTATTAAGCCGAGATCCCATTCGAGAAAAGCGCGGAGCGCGCGGTTCTGAAAACCACTTGAAGTCGATTTTTTACGTGCAGGTTCATCCTGAAGCACCAAGTGCGCCTTAACCACTTTGAATACTTTGAACTTTCTCTAATGGGACCCCGGCTTTAGGTTGAGCAGAAAGTTCATGTCGTCTCTTCGGTTAAATTAAAAGACAATTTTCTTTATTTCTTTGTTCGTTGAAGTATTCTTCATTTTGTTCTATGAGTTTTAGTCATTTTTTATGTAAAATTATTATTCTGTTCCTGTAGAACTTCTCAAGTTTCAGGGCCAAAAATTGTGCAAGCGGTACGAACTTTCCATTCAATCCGACAATACATTTAAATGATACAGCACTAGATCCTCTAATCTTTTGTCTATTCATCTTACATTTTTACAGAATAGCCAAATTTCGTGCTTTATTTTCATTTTCTGCACTGCATTGCTAGAACATGCTACCGATCCACATTCGGTCTTCGCCTACATTTTATGTTTCTTCCATATATCTCCATTTTAATGTTGCATTCATGAATCAGTAGTTCTACATTCTTCTCTTCGATCACTAATATTAACTTTAATCGTAGCTTAAAGCTTGTAATACAGACCTAATAATAGCACTGGTGAACCTCATCTATTACACCACACTGCATCCATGCTTTCTTTTGGTGTACTAAAGACGACATAAAAATATTAATAATAGTTCACTGAACTAACTGATCTATATGAGAAGCTGCAGCCATAAACAGCGCTACGGTACAGAAAATGTAGCGCAAACAAATTTATCGCAATTTTTGAAGCAGAATTTTCGCGGAAGCTCCACACAAAACCAGTGAAACGTTCCTCCTGCTATTCCAAAAACAGAAAATATCTGTTAAGCTGTGTTGAGTATTTCCAGAATCTACAGACTCCAGCGTCTAAAATCTCGAATCATAACTCTCAAAAAACAGGTATTCTTATTTTTCTAAAGCACCATGTAATTTTTTCCGAAAGATAGAAATATATTCAAGATGTCTACGAGAGATACAGTACTCTTTATATTGCAGAGGTCAAAGCGTGGCGAAATCATGTACGCAGCTTGAGAGTCAAGGCGTTGCAAAATCGTCGAGATACACGCACACGCACGATTCTGGCCCGATTTACAAGGAGGAAGTGGCCTTGATCGGTCGAAATCTTTTACCTCGCCTGTAGAGCGGCTCGCATCTTGTCCGTTCGAAGTCCGCAAGCTCGAAGGAGACGCCTCGAAATGCGTCGCGCGAATCGTGCACGAGAGACACCACGGTGAAAGTGCACACTTTCTATGGAGTTCGCAGCACTACCGCGTTCAGTCTCGGTTAGAACCTCGTTCCGCGGTAAAAAAAAATGCCTGGGACGCGATCCTTTATAATTGGATCACACATGAAACCGAAAATCGAACGAGAAATTACATGGAAATGAATCACGAATCTTGTTCGGTTGGACGTTGGAAGGAGAATGGTAACGGAGGAGTCCTAACCACGCTTTAAGGATGCGGCAGACTCCTTGCAGGAATAATAACGTGTATCTGCCTCTGCTTGAGAGAAACAAACATAGTGAAAGTATTGTCGTTAAACATTAAACACGGGCGTCCGCGAAACAGACTACGAACGGACCGACTTTCGTTGGTCCCACGACATTTTCAACGTGAGGTTGACTCGACAGTGTCGCAATGTCGAGGACACGGTGAACGAGATACGATTGTTCGCAGTTGAAAGTGCGAACGTTCGCCATAAAATCCGTAGAAACTCCAGATAACTTATTCCTGAAACGCATTTCGCTATCAACTATATCATATCTCCAGATTGAAGAGCAGGAAGCTACTTCGAGCTGCTACAAGCAGAGAAGCACGACAGTGGAACGGTCCAGTTCCTGCTTGGTACACTTTCGAGTTAGCTGCTCCACTGCTGTCGTATGGTAGTCTCAGAAGTCCGTAAACTCGAACCACTGATCAATGTCGGCGACGGTTTCCAGAGAAAACAAAATAATGCAACGGACCTCTTGCCTCCCGGCGCGGAAAATTAGGTCTTCGGCTTGCAGCAGAACTCATCAATTCGTCCTCGCTCCGACTTGTGGCATCATCCTCGCTATTGCCGCGTCCTCACAGATACTCCGCTCTTTCGATTCCTTCTCGGAAGGTGGTCATAGGGTAGCGAGGATGGCTGCAGCGCGCGACTTAAGGTCAGACCTCCTCGGAGAAACCTTCACCACCTGGCTATTCCAGCAAATCTCTCGTCTACCCTCTAACGACCTAACGACGCGGCGACTCGCAAAAACCGTCGTTCCTCGGCAAGATTCATTTCTCCTCACCGAACCGCTCTACCAGTCTTCGCGAAAAATCGCGTCAAGCTGCTGGCAAGTTCGCCGTAATCGAGCATCGACTTCTTGCGCGGTTCACGTCCTCCGAAAGGATCGCGTACCGGTCTTTTTGGCAGCGTTCCTATCCAGGAAGCAGCCACGATGAATGGCCAAAGGATTAACGGCTCGCTGCGTAGCGAAACGCGGAAACTCAGCGCGGAGGGGAATCTCGAAGAAAAATGGAGGCAGCGGGGGCATTCGACCCCGGAGCGACGTATTTTTCAAGGCGAACGATCGACCAGTCTTCTTCGTGACGGCTGAAACGACCAACGGCAGTCCGAGGAAGCCATAGAAAGGAGATCACGCCAAAAGAACGATCGCTTCGTCGAAGGAGCGTAACGAGATCGCGCGCTCGAGATGGGAAGCGCAATCGCTTTCGAGGGGACAGGAGATCGCGATAATTCGAGGGTTATTTCGACTTTCATTTACCGGAGTCTTCTGTAATAATTTTCAAGCGATTCTGGAAATAGTCGTCGCAATAATAATACTGTTGCTATTGTCGCCGTAATATTGGATTCGCAATTGCGCCATTAGACGGCGCCAGATTGCGAACTTTGTCGTTCCTGGAACTTAGGATTTTACACGCAGCGGGAATTATCTTTGTTCCTGGAACAGAGATCCTTTGTGTTCTCTAGAGTTCTGTAAACTTATTGTACATCGCAGAGTTACCAAAATTTCATTTGAAATTAAGGTAAAAAATATGCCAATTAGGAAAAACCTCAACAGTGAGAACTGTATGATGCCGGGATGCGAAAACCTCCAATCTCCAATTTGGAAAAAATGTGTTCTTTCGAATTTTTTCATTATTTGAAACTTCTGCAAGAAAATCTGGAATGGAATACATATCTGCAAACGGTTCGACCGAATAGGCATTGCCATGCTCGACGCAGCTTTACGTAATCGAGACAAACGCTAGGAAACAAGTTCAGAAGTCGAGGAAGTGAACGCAGCAGGCTGAGCGCGTCGTGGCTGCATTGCTATGCACGTGATCTCGATTTCTCTGGTCGAGCCCAGGTCGAACTCCCACGCTCCGTTGTTATCCGCGTATGCACGATTCTCGTAAAGATCGCGCGTTCGCCGAACAAATCGCATCCACCTTCGGAGCAACCTAATTTGTCTTCGAAACGCGATGCGGTCGAGGCCTCGCTTCTTGAGCAACCCTTGCGCCATATTGCACCTTCGATTCGGTCAGAGTTTGACCTGGATTCCTTGACTCTTCTCAGAGCCTGGTAGTTTCACGAAATTATAGTTCCATCGATGTGCAAATTCAGTGAAACGAGGACAGACTGTTTATTCATTTTTGGTAGTTTAGAGAATGATGGTCATCGATAATCGATAACTAGGTGGTTCACTGCGAATGGGTACGAAGTCTAGAGTTAGAACTCAAACTTGTATTCCTCGTGACCGCGATGCAGCACCTGCGAGCCGTGCGTTCGTTACGACTGCGAACAAATTCTCTGTTATATCGAGGAGGCAGCTGCTCGCCAACCAACAGGTGGCACGATAAATCGAGGCCAAAAGTTATGCGCGACCGTTAGTGGGAAGTTAATATATTCTGGCTGGAAAAGAAACATTTTGGGACTTGCCTACGTGCTGCGGTCTCCCTGACGATGGAGCGTTAACGTTAATTACTTTGGAGTCAAATTAACTCCTCTTCGAGCCGGGGTTTCAAGTTCTACCTCGAGCCCATTAGAAACTCCTTCCCACTATATTACTCCGAAGAAACTTCTAACGCGTGAATCCACTCTCCTAGCACCGATGAAACCTCGAGGGTCAAACGTTCCAGAACAAGTTTCTATCAATCGTAATCCGCGCATAGAGTCCAGCGTAATTCTAAAAGCGGCGGGCCTGGTCGTAACATCCCCTTGTCAGTGGCAGAGCGAGCACTCGAGCCTCTTCGATCGTCTCGCCTGGAAAGTCTCTTAACAGCAATTAGAACGCAGATAACGCGTTCGACGGAGTCTGCCCACGATCGTCCGCTGGTATTGGCATTTGCCAACCTACATACCTAGACGAGCCGTGGTTCTCACTCGCGCTCTGGACCAGTTCCGAATAAGCCGTTCCGCGACGTCGATCCGGCAACCAGTTTACCGGCTTGAAAAGTGTCGACGTCGATATCCAGAACGCTGGAAGGATAACTCGGCCAGATTACAAAAAACGTTAAGCCGAGCGCACGCGAGCAGTATAAACTTTATCAGCCGACTTATCGGGGGATTTTTGCGCGGCGCGTCGCCCTCGAGAGAGCACGATCCCCGAGGCTAATGCCACCGATCGCCGCGTCGATGATCTCACGCCACCACGGGATCGCAAAATTTCTCCGACTGCGAAATCAACTGCGCTGTCGCCGGCTGCGTTTTATGCCCAACAATAATTAAATTGATGCGCGGTTTGCGGTTTCTACTCGGAAGTGACCGCGCGCGGAGGGTCGTTCGCGCCTGAACGGGAATACCTGGTCGTTGACGATCCTTCCAACGAGCGTTTGGACTCGTTCCTCTAGTCACTCTGTGGGGTACCGTCGTCCGAACAATGCTCGCTAATGACGCTCGCACCGTCGTCCGTTCACCCCTGTCCCTTCCTTCTCCGGCTGTCCTTTGTGGCGTAGAATTTTTCGAAAGGGGTGTCCATCGTCCTCCGCGATCGAGTACCGTTCCTCTCGCGACTATTCGGAACGGACGCTGATGAGGCACCAACGGGTCTTTGCAGGGTAATTCAGAACTATAGATCAATAGAGCGCGACAAGGGGTGAGAGGGTGAAAGACGCGGCTTTTGTTTAGCGTCGTCGCTGTCGAATTATCGTGGCAAACTTGCATCGTCATCGTGCATCGGTCCTCGGACCGAAAGAATGTTCGCGCGCTGAAAAAGAAACGATCGCGCGATCGTCGCCCGGTGCTTTCACCCGGTGTTCCTAGGATCTTTCGAGTGGCTCGGCCGGGCAGGAGCATTGCCCGCGCAACTTCGCTTTCTAGAGGCTGTTTAGAATGTTTAGATCATCGGATTACAACGGTCCGACGATGTAAACGGTTGCACGCTCCTCCCGGTATCGGGGAGAGATCGCTCTCTTGTGTATCAGGCCGCGCGAATGTAGATCATTTGTTATTTACGAAGTGGAAAATTGAGGCGCGAGCGGTGGATTTCCATGCATTACGGCGTAATTAGAAAAGCATCGCGCGTACGTCGCGGCCGATAACTGGGGAGCGAAAGTAAAGCGTTTACGCGCGTACAACTTCCTCGCGCAACGTTACTTCACTCGTAACGCGCTCGCTCGTCACGCTCGCCCGAGAAAAATACTTGTTACCACCGTCAAGGAGAGTGACGGAGAGAGAGAGAGAGAGATCCGTGTCTCTGCTCCGGTTGTCGCTTAATTCGAAATCGTAATCCCTCTTTGCGTAACTCTCGACGTTTGCGAAGTTAATAATGTTTACGCTTGTGTTCGCAGGGGGAAGTACGCAACCGTGAGGAGATGTCGGGAGCGATCTAGCGGGAAACAATGGGCCGCCAAGTTCCTGAGGAAGAGGAGACGGGCCCAGGAATTGAGGGCGGAAGCGCTCCACGAGGTCGCGGTGCTGGATGCTGCGGCGAACTGCCCTCGGCTGGTGTCCCTTCATCAGGTGTTCGAGACGAACACCGAGATGGTCTTGGTTCTGGAACTGTAAGTCGCAGCTCGCTTATCTTACTACAGAGATCGTAATCTGGCTGACGTAGTGAATTCTAGCGAACCTTATCGGTATTTGAAACGGGCACAAAGTCTTCTTGAAGTTGTTTCTTCATTTTATAATGAATATAATACGATAAGAAAATATAGAGGAAAGAGTGGTATTATGGTTCCATTGTAACGTTACTTTTATTTTCATTTTTAATTATAATACGAAGTATGGTTACATAATGAATGCACAGCATACGAAAAAAAACGAATATGTATGCAAGTTTTGTTTATAATTAACAGAAATTATTTTATTCTTTAGTGTTAACAAAAAATCATATTTGGTAGGGGCTATACTATGGCTCTACATACTCATTCCATAAAATAACCACTTTTTATTACAAATAATTTTGTTTCATAATCTACATTTTAAGCAAACATTTAAAGCAGTTTCAGTTATGAATCACATTTTAGACAGAAATATGAAACTGAGGACCGTATCACCCCTTCCTCTATTATTAGAATAGTAGGCCAAGAAAAATAAATATGTGTAAAGTATAAATTCCTGCATTCAAATTGCCTGTCTCTGCATCCACCCACGCCGAAACGGTACTGCAATCATTTGTCTTCTTCCAAAGGGCACCTGGCGGCGAGTTACAAATGGTTCTGGACACAGACGAGATTCCAGAGGAGCGACAGGTCGCTAGGTTGCTGAAACAGATCCTGGACGGGATCGCCTTTCTGCATTCCCTGAACGTGGCCCATCTGGACATCAAGGTAAGCCCCTGCAAATTCTGCTAAAAACCCTCCCGACGTGGAATAGCAGGAAAGTAGACTATCGCGGTCACGGGTCTCGTTATCATTCGCGCGCGCAAAAATAACAGAGCACTCCGATAAGAACCGAAGGATTGCCGTTCTTGCAAATAATTGTTATCTAGATTTTTCCCACTTGGTCGACAAAATGCTCGCGCGGAATTGGCGCGCTTACGTGGACGCTGGATAAAGAATCGCGTGGAAAAATATAGAACGGCTAATCTCGTGGAGATCGCTGCGAGGTAAGAGAAGGGTGAAAGAGTCGGAGGGGCAGGAACTGGTTGGCAACGAAACGACGAAGACAATTTGAGGCGGTGTGCTGGCAGTTTCTCAGCGCGACGAAGTGTTCCGCGTCGCGGTCGGTGCGAACGACCCAAATTGTTATGTAAAAGTATCCGTGTAATACCGGCGATCTTTGCCAAAACTCGATCTTGTCGCGAAACTCGCGCTCTTCGCGACGAGCCTCGCATCTCAAACGAACTGTCCACCTCACCGCTGCGAATAAGTAGGCTAGATGTTACGAGGCATTAACGCTTTGACTGCTGCGTCACCTGCGCAAGGAACTAACTGTAAATGACGTTAACAAATACTTTCTACGGAGATTTCTATCGCGTTCCTGCGAGATTATAGAAACTGATAAACCTGCAGCCGCAGGATTATGTCGGAGGCCGAGGATTGCGGTTGAATTCATTTTCGAAATCAACATTATTGCTGTCGATACCAACACGATTTCATCAGTCGTCACGATTTTATTTTACCGCGAAAGTAGAGCGTTTGTTGCACTAAAATAATCAATCTTGCACTGCTTAATAATCAATCTAGATAACGATGCATTTACAAAAGTGATCTCTAAAGAGATAACGTTGATGGAAGCAATTGTGTAACAATTTTCCAAGAGGCTACTGCGATACCTCTGCTTTGTATGTAAAACAATGTAGCTTGATCGAGACCGAAGTCAATTCGAATGCAGGAACAGTAGACAAAGCGCTAATTCCAACGTTTCATTCAGAATGCCGCGTCTGCATTGTTGCAACCAGAAAGCAACTTTCTCGCGAGTCCAAATATTTGCTAGAAAGCGGCCGTCGGAATGCGGGGAAAATAAAGGAGACATATTTAGCCGCGACGTTATCGATAACAAAGTGCGGCTGTTTGCGCGGAAAAGAACGAGATCCGGTAACACGTGCGACCGACGGACGCACACGCGAGCGGAGCGAAAAACGACTGCTCATCGCGGTGGAATCCCGACGAAACGGGCGCCAATGGCCCGTTGTTTCTGTCTACTAAATTATTTTTGTACCAACCTAGAGGGAGTCCCGTCTCGACGCGGATACATCGTCCCCAGAATAGCTCGATGCAAGCTCCGCCTCGGCTTTTTACCTCGAAAACGATGCTCGACGCTTTCGCGTGGAAATTGTGAAGAATTCGCATTGCGCGTGGTTCTGTACATAAAATGTTTTGCGATTTCCGGTGACGAATCGTCGAGTTCCATTTCTTCCTCGTCGATTTTGCAACAGCTTTACATTTGCGCATTGCAAAATCTTGAGTCGTTCGGCGCGAATTGAAAGGACTCACGGAATTTGCATAATTACTCGCGCCTAATAGACCGATAAATCTAGCGATTTTGCCAATAAATCGGATGTAATTACGCGCTGCAACTCGCGACGACGATCCATCTTTCGCGGGGCCCGCGCATTGGTACGTTCGTCACGAAGCCGCGGCGTATGACACGCGCGACAACAGCGATTTTTCTTATTTGGCCGCAGTTTGCAATTTGCGACGCGACGGCGTGGACCAACGCGGTGCCGCGTAGGTATACGAGTATACGTGTTTATCGATTATCGGCGTGATCGATATGGGTGAGCCAAGGCGATCCAGTCGTATTAATAATATTCTCTGGGCGACACGCGCGCGCCCGACGGCTCCGCGTATATCACAGCCTTCCTCCTCCTCCCGTTTTTTTTCCCCCGTTTTTCACTCGCTCTCGGCGCTCGGCTCGGATTATGATCGCGATTATGCAACCCAATTACCCGCCTTTCGCAAATTGATAGCAATTTGCGAGGACGGAGGCTGCCTTCGCGAGAGAAGCCGCAGGAGGGCATTAAATTCACCTCCGCCGCGCGCGGAGTTGCGGAAAATTGAACAACCGCCACGGCTTACGGCGCAATTTCGGGCTTCCCGCGAAAATGCACGGCGATAAGGTCGATTTTCTGCACGTTTAATCGCCCCGTTCTACGGCTGAGACGTTCGCTAGGTCTTATCAGCTGCCTTGTCCCGATACCAGCGATAATGCGAGCATCCGCTGGCATTATGGCGATGTTTTCCGACCGATAAGATAACGCGACGCGTTCCGAGCCCGCGAAACGATTCAATTTCGCACTCTCTGTTTCGCGCGTGCTTTTCCTTTTGCGAGATACTCGTCTCTGCCACTTTGTGCGGCGGAGCGTCGATGAAGCAATAAAGCGGCTGCCGAGGCACTTTCCCTGTTTCAACTTTCAAATAAGGCGGTTCTCCTGTCGTTTATGGGTCGAAGGGTCGCGTCGCTTGCCATCTTTTCGCGAAATATGCGGCGTCGAAACTCTTCGCAGAAATACTTCCAAGCCACGGGATGCTCCAAGAGTAGCGCTACGAGCTCGTCGCTCTCAGCATTGTTTCCTGAAGTTATTATCCTGCGCGAATTTTACTGTCGCGTTTTCTCAGCGGTCCGCGCTTCTCTGCTTTCTCGCCGAGGCTTTCAACGCGCTTCTGAGCCGGCCTTTCGCGAGGAACGTTCGTTTTCAGTCCGACCATTCAAGATCGCGAGAGCGTGGCCAAATGAAAACGGCCGCAGCTCGTTTCACGAAAGAAAAACACGCCCCCGTTGCGCGTGCCGCGCCGTTTCGACGCGTTCACTTTTCGATAGAGTCAACGTTCTCCCGGCGTCGAAGCGTGTTCGATCCCCTCAGCAGACGTCGGAGCCTCCGGTTCGTCTTAAAATATCGCCGTGCCACGAATTCGCGCGATACGGCTGACCCAAATATAGATCCCGCGGTTATGAATGGAAAAATGCAGCCGAATTCTTTGGCCCGGTTCCAAGAGGCCTCGTTGGCCTCTGTCCACGAGGTTTCGGGCGCCAGGCGCTGGGAAATTGCTCTCGACGCAGTGGACACCTCGTAATTGGTGATTAGAATAATTTCTCTCGGCACACAGTGTCGGCCATCGGCTAATTCGCGCGCTCGTGCCAGCGAGCCGTGTTTCTAACGGCCCCGACAATCGTATCGGTCGATCAGGCACGTTTCTACTCGCGGAATGCTGTCGTTCGTCGAACGTTAGGAAAACGGCCGGTTGAACGGTCGATCGGCTCGACAGGCATGCAATAATAACGCGATATCTAAACTGGCGCCAAAGACCACCGTCTGCTCTCCGTTCGCTCCCCCATCGATAATCGCCCGAGTGCCGATCGTTTCGAGTGGAACGTCCACGTTCGCGGGTAAACGAGTCTGAAAATTAATAACTGTCAGGGTATGAGTACAGTACACAGGGAACACCAGTTGCGCGACATATGGCGAAAATTTCAGATTATTCGAGTGGTTCACAAACTCCATTCAACGACGGTGCTACACATAATGGTACAATTAATCGGTTGGATGCCAATGGTTATCCGGTTGCTCTCGTTTGCAATTGCTAAATATGTCACTCAGAATAATAGTAGTGTAGCTCAAAAGCACAAGTGTTCCCGCATACATGCTCAAGACAATTTTAACCCTGCTGTGTTCTTCTTAAAAGTATGAACTCATAATGTCACTCGCACACGGTCCATAATATTGTCAATATTTTTCGGTATTGATAATATTATGTACCGTGTGCAGCCGATATTGAAGGTAGGGTTGATGTTGAGATTGAAGATTAGACAGAAAGAAAAATTACAAAGATTACATAGAAAGACATTGAAGTGAATTGACTTAATTGTTAAATTAGGATTCATTATTATTGACCTTGTGTGGGACCCTTGAGAATGTTTATTGTTAATATACACAACGAAATTTCAATAGAATGTTAAGCAACAACAAACATTGACAGTAAGACTGATTTATTTATATTTTTCTTGAAATTGAACCAGTTTTCGATTTAAATAAAATAGTTAATTGGATCAAATAGAACACGAAGATCTGAGCAGGGTTAAAGTTTCAGTATAACAATGAAATATCTTTAAAGCTTCTTTCTTTCACAAAATTAATAATTGGAGTTATACCACTTTCATTCTGAATCACTTAAATCTATTTCTTTGTATGGTGACTTCTTTCATGTATCAAGTATCAATAGCTGAAAACAAATTTGATAGATTAAATCCTCCGAATCATTTTTTAAATACAGTAGAACCTCGATATTTAATTTGAAAATTATTAAAACATGGTTCAAGTTGTACTCGAGGTTCTACTGTATTTTTACACCTAATGTATTAACCCTTTGTTCTATAATAACGTGTGACACTCGGGATACGAATTACGTCTCAAATATTGGAATGAATATTGTTAGATCATTTAGAATAAAAGAAATAGTTGCTATATTATTTTATTTTTCTCGTGCAATTAATAGATAGATATTTTATGTTTTTATCTACTGCTTAAATATAATTCATGAATCTGTAACCTGAAAAATATTGTAGGACAAGGGATTAATAATTGAAGCCTTGACTAATAAAAATTTAAGATAATCAAGGTTCTACTGTACCGTAATGTCCATAATAAAAACCTACCTACCGCGTTGCACTTACTATAATCATTCTCACCACTCGTTAACGAAATTCAAGGAACGGCGTTCGCATGCAAAGTACCGGGGCACCGGTGGCACTTGAAATTCGCGAGTGGTAGCCAATCGAGGGTTCTAACGCGATTCAAAGAAACCATCGAGGCGACGTCGTGTTATCCGTGGCTTTCTCGCGCGTCGACGCGCGTTTTTCAGCAAATTTTCTAAGGAACAGAGGCGATCGACCTCCGTAGAGAAAGGGAGAGATTCATCAATGAACTCTCGGTTAGCCTTGGTAGTCGACGCTCGTACCGAGAATTCCATTTCAGCCGGTGGTCGGTGGCTCGCGTTCCGTCGATCGATACTCGCCGTCGCGTCGAGGCCCGTTCGTTCATTAGTCGCGTTCGATGAAATCGATTCATCGGCCTGTTAATGGGATAGCCGAGGTCCACGGGGCCGCGCCTCTTTCCGCCCCGTTCGCGATGCGGGCCAAGGAAAAAGGGAATCGATATTTCATACGCCGACGGAAAATCGACTTCGATCTGGCCTTTCTCTCTTCGGTTGTCCCTCGGTCTGAAACCGCGGTTATTTCAACTGGAATATCGCGAAACGCCGCTCGGGTTGTTCGCGGCGATGCGGTATCAATACTGAGACAGATTTAATTAATCGTAAGTGGGTTGGTGCATGCGGAGTTGCCGACTATGCGATTTCCACTCTGCGGATACATGTAGCCCGAGATTGGTAGTCGATCGAAATCGCCGGATCGAAACACCGAGGGGATAGTTTACGAAAGATTGATATTTCCGACGAAGCAATGATTGAGACAGTAATTTTACGCACCGTCTCGAGTGAATTATGGTTGTTAAATGTCGAGATGTAAAGCAATTTGTTGCGTTTTGACTTCAGAACGTGGCAAGATAAAGTCTGAACACGCAAATTATCTTTCTTCGAGTGGCAGCTCAAACTTTCAGAGCCTTCGATATTATACACGCGTATACATAAAGTAACATGAAATTCGTTGTAATAAAATCTCGCTCTATGCGGTTAGATTTATTTTTGTTAACACGTGACGCGAAATTCTGTGTCCTCGCATACAAGAAATAGAATGGTGCTGAATTGCGTGACTCTTAGTTCTCGGACACAGAGAGCGGAAAGCGTTAAGTGTTAAATTGGCATTTAAAATGGTAACGCTGAGCAGTATACTTAATATTTGATATTCAATATTTAACATCTGATCTAATTAAGGGGAGTTCCCCTATCATAGGACGGCACCTAATACCGAACCAGTGTTATAATAAATTCGAAAGTCTTGATGATTACAGATCACTAACACCGTAAAAACTTTTAATTTAAAAAAAAGTGTTTAATTCAATTGCAATGGTATCAAAAGACGAATATGAGGTAAAGAACATTTTTGCTTCAAGGTCATTTTCGTTGAATTTTCAAGGTCTTCGATGTCCTTTTGCATACGAACGTATTAGGTGACTACTTTTAGTTGGACCACCCTGTATAAGTGTTATCCACGTATGTTAGAACCCGAGTTCATTTATGCTCACGAGCGTGAGTTCCGGTTTTAGGTGCCTTCTGATAACAGGGGAACTCCCTTTATTTATTACATATAAATCTATTGTATTTCTTTTGTTTTATACCATTTTGATCCTTACCACCTTATCGCGCTTTGTGCGTCCGAACCTTAGCGTTTCTGTACATCCATAAATATTCCGAATGTTTCTTCAGAAAGTATCGATAAAATTTATTCCGGAATTCGCATTCTCCGAGCAGATGAAAGAATCAGGATCGCTCGTGGACGATCCGTTTTCTCTAGAGTCGTTGGCCGATGGTTCGGGATAAATTGGTCGAGGCACGCTTTCGCATCGTGTGAATCGAGCTCGTCCACTGTCCACTGTTTAAGCGCGACTCTTTCTCGCTCGTTCCCTCGAACTTTATTACATTCATGCTGCGCCCGTCCACGCACACATTACCGTCTGACCGTAGGGTCGCTTCCCCTTTTCTCGGCCGCCGGAAGTTTCAATGAACGCAAGCGACCGATCCTCATAAATTCGTTGTCCGTTGGCTAAAAAGCGTTCTGCCTTCTAACCGTTCGCGAATCTTTCTCTCGCGCGTCCACTTACCTCGCGTTTCGCAAGGTTTATCATTCGTCCATATAAAACTCCTAGATAACAGAAGACAACGTTTAATCAATTCCATCGTTACATTTGTACATATATTCCTGACGATATCGCTCTAACGTCGTAAAAATAAAACTGTTCGCGATATCGTCTCTATCAGTACTTTTTAATTACCAGTCGCAGACATTAAACGACTGGGAATAAGATGATCAACGTATTTATCAGTAATTGGTGTAAGGAGTCCAAAGCACATACAAACATTTCTTTTTTACTTCTCTCGGAAAGATAAAACACTTCGCTGTACTTGAACAAAGGGGATTCAAGGGCAAATGCGACGCAGCCCTTGATATGCTTCGCCGCGTATATCTGCCAGGATAATTGCAAGGTTTTTAGGCAACGACCCGTTAGCAGGCAAATATTTGCTGGACGATCTACGTCCACGAAGACGAACGACCTGTCCGATGCTCGGTATCGTGAGAATCACCTCCGCTAGCGTTCTTATTTCGAGAGGACGAGCGAGACGGGTAACCCTGATTTAATGGCCTACGTCCTTCCTGCGGTTTTTGCGACAGCTCCACGTAGCTTCACGTTAAACGACGACATCCGACTGACGGTGCTCCGGACAACTGGCTCACCTGTTACACTTTCCTAGACACGTCGGATCGATATGTTGCTTGAAAGTCTTTGTCCAGACGTTTCGTCTAGCCGCGGACCGATCGCCGATGAATTCGACGCTCTAAATTGCTATCGATCCACTGTCCAACACAACAGTCAATTTCCTGAGGAGCTATACAAAGCGGTTACTAACTTTAATGAGTTCGAAAAGGCATAATTGCTGAGGAACCTGTAGGTTTTCCCAAATTTCATTCCCCGTTCGCAGAACGATAACTAAACAGACGATGTTCGATTTCAGCGAATCGATACAGAGTCGCGACGGATAAATATTTGC
The DNA here is from genome assembly GCA_030770465.2 of Perdita meconis. Classification (NCBI taxonomy): domain Eukaryota; kingdom Metazoa; phylum Arthropoda; class Insecta; order Hymenoptera; family Andrenidae; genus Perdita; species Perdita meconis. The sequence goes on from JASKOS020000004.1 coordinate 8,870,870, forward strand.
CAGAGCAACGAGGAAACGAGGAGAGCGCGCACGATTATCCTATTTGCAAAGGTGAATCGCGCGCGTCGCAATAATTTTTCCAGTAATCGATCGTGACGTCGGCGCGGTCGCGCCGGAGGCCCGAAGAACGTTCGCAAAACGCGACGGAGGCAGGAACCCCGTAATGACTGATTATGGAAATGTCTTTGTTCCTTATTGAACGACTTCCGGGACTCGGACGATTCCGTGCCGGCTGGCGAGCAGAGAGCCTCTTGTCTGTCCACCGTCTCTTCGCGAGGGGCTCTCCCTCTCTTCTCGGATCGTCTCTCTGTGCTCCACCGATCGTCTACCCCCCGACAGACGGGCAAAAAATTGAAAGGAGGAAGGTGAAACGTAGCGGGGTAGCGTTTCGTTAGGACTCGTCCGACGAGGTCGGCCGACCACGCGCAACTTTTGAAAGCAGAAACGGGGACCACGAACAAAACGTCCCACGACCTCGTCGTTACAGAAGCACCTTTGAATCGCGTTATTCGTCGAGCGTCCCGCGATGCAGTCTGGTCACGTTCCACTCGTAACTCGGTATAACGAAACGTAACGCACAAACTGAATATCCTCTGGCGGGTCGACCGCGCACGCCTCCTACTGCCTTCTCTGATCTATCGTTCGATCCGAAGGATCGTGTTTGGGGTCTATAAAGAATCGACTGCTACGTGGCTTTAAAACGTGCGCGATAGCAGAAGCTATGAATTTAGAATGTTCTTTTTAGGAGGTTTTATTGAATGTCAAGGAAAAAATAAAAAAAAAAACGTTATTATATGTTTATTAATGTTACGTTGGTATCGCGTTAAGTGCATGCCTTCGAAGGTGAGCCTCCGCGGTGATAATGGAATGCGTTTGAGAATATTCAAAGGGGATCCAATAAAAAATCTGCATCGCATCAATGTTCTCTCGTTAACGAAAGATACTAGAGTGGACGCAACGATGACTCTCGACAATATCGCCTCGAACCAGTCGTTAGATGAGGAAAAGCCTTTCCTTACAGGCTTCTGTCACGCTACGCGAAGCAGTTTCACCACAAGGTGTCAATTTACCATCATCGCAGCCAATTTTTATCTTGGAAACATGCTATCAAGCGAATAAGAAAAAGATCCTTTTTACGCTATCTATCTTGTTTAAATTATTATAATTATCCTCGATTCAAGGCCGGGTGAAGGTCAATTTGCGGTACGATCGACTTTCTTTCTTTTTCATTAATTATAATATTACAGTGATTGACGTGCGCAGATATCGGAGATCTCGGAATAAACGAAACGTCTTGTGCATTCGTTCTCCGTCGAGCAAACGCAGAGCATTCGAGAGAATACGCTTCCGAAGGGAATTCGTTTGAGCGTGAATGCACGCGTGGGCGTCGAATTGTTACCCAAAGCTTCGATGCGCACGAGCACAAGCGATCGCTGATAAGAAAGGTCGCCTCGCGGCCTAGCCACGGTTCGCCATTTTCGCCCCTTTTCTCCCTGGAAACAATCGAACAATGCTCGTCTGTCGAGCAAGAAGAGACGAAGGTAGAAAGAACACAGCGCGGTGGGTTGAGGCGAAGGAAAGAAGGGTTCGAAAGTTCGTTTGTTCGCTATTGTCAACGTCGCCGGGACTGGTTCGCGATGTGCTGCGTCAGTGGTTTTCAAATTGTGTCACCGCGGTGTCGACTATCGTGTTCATTTCGAAAACGTTGTTAATAGCGTTGTGTCGAAAGCAAGCGAGTCGGCGAAAGGATTGAAAACCACTGTCGCGAGTAATGGGAGAGGGATGACGTTTTAAAAAGGTATCGACGAGTGTAGTTGTGGGGTCCTAAAGGGCGGTCATTATCGAGCAGTTTATTAAATAACCATGCGAGCGGCCTCGAGTGTCGCGATTAATTGCGCCGATTACCTAGCGAAAGGACGCTGGAATCGCCGTTTATTCAATACTTTTAATTAAGTGGCACGACGCGTAGCGATCGGGACGCTTAACGATCGGCAGCAACGCTCTTGTGACGCGAGAAAAAGGCAGCTCGCGACAGCTGAAACGGCCCTACCGCGGCCTCCGCTCACGGAGCAGATGTTTTCAATCTATTCCCCTCGCTCTGCCCCCTCCCTAAATGGATAATTATCCTAATACGAGCCGGGGCTACGATAATGGCGTTAATTTTTCGCCGAGTTCGCTACTCGCTAATTGGAGCGATCGCGAGTCCTTCGCTAAGATTGCTCCCGTAACATAAAAGAGATCGCCGTCGCTTCTTGCACGGTTCCATTACGTTTTCGTGTCACGCACGAACCCTACCCTGTCTCTCTTTCCTCCTGTCCCCCTCTCTCCGCCCTCCACCGTCCTTTCGTTTCCTTTTTTTTCAAATTACTTGCGAACTCCTCTTCGAGCCACTGGATAGACTCGAGGGAAGAAGAAGAGGAGGAACGGAAAAATGGCGAGTACATGCGCTCCGGGCACGATTAATTGCCTCGATTACGTGACGAACGCGCCGCTGAATCGTCGTTTATTAAATACGTTTAATTAAGTGGCATCGCGTAGGCACAGGGCATGTAATGATCGCTGAAACCCTCGTCCCCGTGGAAAAAGCTGCACGGATGCATGTTGCTCTGCCACCGCGTGCAACGTCCACGTCTCCGGTAGCTTTTGCCGCGGTTCGTACACGTTTTCTCCGCTATCGGACACCGCCTGCCGTCTGATAATTGCGACGACAAGATCGCTCGAAATAATTTACTCTTGGTGTAAACGTCCGCGGTAAAATATAGGCAACAATGTTCGCTCCTCGAGAAGAGCTTACAGCTCGCGAGGGGATTGGACCGCGTTCGACGGAGCAACTTCGACTTCACCACCAGTAAAATACGATCTTCTTCCTGAATGGTTCGCGCGGCCGACAAGCAATTATACGACTGAAAGAGAATAACGAGCCCTTTCGCGCGCGTCAATGGGCCGGAGAAAAGATTTTCCAGCGAGACCGCCAACCAACCTCGAAAAGAACACCCCTGCTTTCTCCCGCATTGTCCTCGGTCTGCGGATCGCTATTGTCCCTCGACGTTTGTCTTCGTAATTTCGTCCCTCCTGAGTTCTTTCAGCGTTTCCGTTTCTTGGAGTTTCGTTTCTCAATCTTTGTGTTCTTGCTTCTCTTTCAGCCGCAGAATCTGGTCCTTACTGGAGAGTTCCCCGATTGCGACGTGAAGCTCTGCGATTTCGGCATCTCGCGGTACATCAGCCAGGGAGCGGATATTAGGGAAATTTTGGGAACGCCCGACTATGTTGGTGAGTTGCTTCATTTACATCGATATCTTCGGTTGCCTACATTAAAGATAAAGAATTTTTGGCAGTCGCATCCGCATTACTCACTCTCAAACTTGAAAATCGTATCAATGAATGTACAAACACTCCTTCGAGTAATTCAATTATATCCACTTTCGAAAAGCTACTCGACACCCGCGTACTCTGCTCATCGTTCAACAACAGGACTCGGATGCTTCTAATTGCGGTCGACGTCAAACCCTTTTTGGCGACAGACACTTAAGTTGTTTCCAGAGGCGGGAACCGACTTCGTCGACTTTTTTCCCCGCATGTTTTCTGTCTGTCGACTCGCGAAATAGCATGGGATCCCGCGGGCATCCTCCACCATTCGCACGGTGGATGAGGTTCGCGGCTCGTTTCGTACCGCGTAATTCCATTAGAGAAACAGGGCCGTTGCATAATTGAACAGAACAAGCCACTTCTCAACCGGCAGTAAAGCCGCACGTGGCTTTCGACGTTGACTGTCAGCCAGGAGGACCCTTTTACGAGCCACGCGATTACTCCCGCGATTACTTTCGACTCCTGTCCTAACGGTTACAGACACGAAGCTGGACGAAGCTGTTAGCCAGCGTTGCGTGCTTCCCACGAAGCGTTGCTCGGGAATCATTGCCTCTCCATACTCGATTCGTCGTTAGATTTATTGCCTTCAGCTCATCATATTACATTCAATCACTTTTTCTCGCCCATTAATAACAGTCTTCGGCTTCTTTGGAAAATCGTTTCTTTTCCCAAATATCCATTATCTGATCATTTTCTCTTGCCGAGTAGACAGCGCTATAGCAATAAATAATGGGAGACAAATCGGTTGCGTTTGAAGTTGGGAGTGACCACAAGCAGAAGAAGATTCAGGAAGAGTTTTGCTAACCAATTTGGTGACTGTTTCAGCTCCGGAGGTCTTAAATTACGAACCAATCAGCCTAGCAACGGACATGTGGTCCGTTGGAGTCCTCCTGTACGTCCTGCTAACGGGATGCTCGCCGTTCGGCGGTGACACGAAGCAGGAAACGTTCTGCAACATCAGTCGGTGTCGCCTGGACTTTCCCGACGACCTGTTCGAGGACGTGTCCGAGGAGGCGCGCGATCTCATGCGCAAGCTGATGGTCAAGGATCCGAAGTAAGCATCCGATATGCGCTATGCATTCGTTGCCAACGGCGCGGCGCGGCGGCTGCATCGGTCATCGGAATGTCGCGATCTAACGATGCACGGCCGGTCGCGCGGCGCGATTGCTTTCGTTCCTAGAAGCTAAATAATGCCGCGGCACGTAACAACCAACAATGTTCCCGAGATTCACGCGCCGGCTGCCTCTGCCTATCTCCTTTCGCTTCGGGGTAAGCGGTAAGCGGTAAACGTTCCCGGTACCTCGCGCCGCACGCTTCCCCGAAGGCATTATTTTCGCCCAGTGCCGGAATTCTCAGTAAGTCGCTCTCTGATAACGCTTATCCGCGATTCGCGCGATACTCCGCTCCGCGGCCGAGGGGTGCGCCAGGTTCTGGCTGAGGCGAAGCGACAAGCCTTGGGAGACGCGCTTTCGCCCGAGGCGGCGGCGACGGCGAATCTGAAAGTCACGCGCGCTCCGGCTATCTCCGGACAGCCGCGAACTCCGTTTCGTCCATTACGCGACCCCTGCCCGAAGGCGACGGCTCTGGAAACCCGATCGTCCGGCTTCCTGCATCGCGCGCTTCTACGTGGAAGCGAAACGATCGACATTCCGCCGCGGCGACAGCGACTTTCTTCGAAACGGGAAGAGGCACGCCGGCGCATCGAACGAGTTCCGCTGAAAAACTCGTAGATTTCCTTATCGTCCGACCAGTCCGGACAGCTGGGAGGAAGTCCCCATCCGGAATATCCATGCCCTTCCAACGCGAACCCTGGCTTATCTGGCCGACAACGCGGTTTATCGGCCAGCGTACACGCGTCGTTCCCCGCTCTCTTTTCTCTCCTCCGTCCTTTCCCGCACGGCCTTTCGCCTCCGTTCGCCATCTCGTTGTCGTCTTCGTTCGCGTTTCCTGCTCTTTCTTCCCTTTCGTCGCGCGTTACGCAACCGGACAGCCCGTTACCGAAGGCAACGCGAGGCTCGTGCCGGAAGTCGCGACGTCGACTGATCGGAAAAAACGATTGGACGCTTTCTGCTTGAACAAGATAGAGTTGCAGCATGAACGTACAACATTTTATCGTCAATCTCGATTCTCAAATAATTCTCAAGCAATACCTGCTCTTTCCCGATTAATCACTCACTAGCTCCTACTTTTTTGGCCATCGAAACGACCCAAAACTTCGCACGCATTAAACTTTATCAAAGAAAATCATTTAATAAATTTACTTTCTTTCCAGCCGGCGACTCACCGTCACGGAATGCCTTCAACACTCGTGGTTCGCCATGTTCGACGACCCTCAACCTCCGCTCTCAACCCCCGCCTGCCCCTCACTGGACCAGTCTTCCGTAGAAGCGACGCCAGCAGTTCAAGAAACGAAATCTGTCGCGGAGGAACCGGTAACGATCTCGCCCACCCCCAAAACCGACTCCGAAAAGCAAGTTCAGCGATCGTCGACGACAAACGTGTGCCAGAGCATGGACCCGAAGCCTACGGCGACACGAGCGGTGTCCTCGCACACGGAGAATCTGTACACGAAGTCGAAGCTGCCCCTGAAGCCGATCAGATACGGATTGAGTCCCGACCGCAGGGACACCTTCAAGAGGAACATGGACTCGTTGGCGCAGAAATTCTCGGGCACGGAGATCGTCATCATCGAGGCGGCCTCGACGACGACCGCGGTGACGACGAACCCGGCGACGGGGACGCAGCGGAGAGCGACGGCGACCCACACGATGCCTGCTGGTGAGGTGTTCAAGTGCACGCCGGTGTTCATCCTTGGCGAGGAGCAGCAATGCAGCGACAGCGGCAGCGACACGGTGTCCGAGATCTCGACCGACAGCTCGAGCGACCGGAGCAGCATCTACTCGGACGACTCGCTGGACTTCAACCTGTATGGGAAGAGCCAAGGTAGAGCCAGCTATCCCTTCGTGGCGACCGACTCGACAGCGGACAGGTGGGAGCAGAGGCACCAGCAGCATCACGCTAGGATCTGGCCGAGGGAGTGCAACGGAGTGGTCAGCAAAGCGCTGAGTCGTTTCACCGCGGAAACGTCGAACGCGAAGCTCGCCAAGATGCTGAGTCCTGCGACGATTCATGGGAAAACCGGCTTGGAGGCGCTTCGCGAAAGAGGCGGAAACCTGGTGGTCATCCGCGAACCTGTCAGAGCCGGCAGGTACACCAGGTACAGCGAGGTGCAGTGCGAGTCGGTGCAGGCACGGATTCGCCGGTTCCAGGTTCATGGAGCCTCGTAGACGCTGAGGAGTCTTCCTAAGCAGCTTCTGGGACCCGCGATTGCTTCGAGAATCGCGGAGCCTGTTGTACATATCTACGATGTACAGTGTAGTTTGGTACTTTGCACCACGAGGAATCAATACTCGCTCGAAATAATAGGGAAGTTTTAGTTAAGCGCTTTAAAGTATCCCCTTAACGCAGGGTAATATTATTATCTGTAGAGAAAGTGCTGTTTAGAGATGACCGCTTGGTTTAGAGATGATTAGAGATGATGCTGTTTAGATATTTATTGGTGACCTACCTACAAACTCAAACTGCAGCGTGGAAAGGGAAATCTGATCCCACGTGATTGGCACAGTCAATAATGACAACCTGTCTGACTAGATAGGAGGTGCCACTATCAAAAATCGGGTAATAGGAGTGGACGATTCTCCTTTCTCTACTGCTATTTTAATTTGTACATATAGGGTGATTCTCTCACTAGTAGACACAAAAGAATTCCTACTTTGTAAAGGATCACAGTGGTAACCCCGTCAATAAAAACGCCCAAACCATTGGTTGACCATTAAGAAGTCAGTAACAAGGTTACGGCTGCGATGTTTAGACGGCATAAATAACTTTGTGTCTATTAGCGAGAGAATCACTCTGGAGCTCGCCAGCAAGCCATCTCTGAAGAGGAGATCGACAAGCCTTTTTCCGGTAGAAATATTTCTTATCCATTTTATATCCTTCTTACCCTCGATTCATATTTTTCCACAGATGATAATATTAACATAGTTCGAAGTGATATTTCGAGTGCTTCGCTACGTTCTTCCTGGATGTCTCAAATCACGTTGCGCCATCTGAAAAGCGATTGTTCTGGAGGCGAAACGATCCTCCAACGGAATCGCTTCCTTTCGAATACACGTAGTACCATCTGCCTTGAGACAATCCAGCGTTTCAGCGAACGGTTGTAAATATGCGAAAAGGAATGGGGCGAGCATCGATTGCTCCTGGCGCGGCTTGTAAATAGTAAATAACGAACGAGATTCTACGTAAGCGGGGAACCGCGACCAGCCAGGCCGCCATTACTCGCACGTCGAGTTCCGAGGGGTTTTTATCGTAGGCAACGCGAGGTAGCCGAGAATCGTCGTTGTAAATAGGAGAGAGATTGGATTCTGGAGGGTGGGGTGGGGGGAGGGGGGGGGTTGAACGAGAAGGCAATAGAATGCGAGAGTGGCAGCTCGTTGTCTGCCGTTGCCGATAGACTGACCGGCCGTCCTTTCGCGCGGAGACGAAGACAAAGAAGAGAGGAAGCGAATCGCGCGCGCGTTGCATCGAGTCGCTCGTGAGTCGAAAGTCCGCGAGGAACGATCCCGACTCTTCGGCGCCCCGCAGGGATTCGAAGCTCGCTATTATTACGTAAGTAGAAAATGTCAGGCATATGTCAGACCTATTCGGAATTCCAGAGTAGCGACGAACCTGTCCGAGCGATCGTTCGAGAAATATCGAGCGGTGACTCGCGACCACGGTGTATTATATGTATTATATGGGTGTTTAAAATCCCCTCGGAAATTTGTGATAATTTTGTCCAAGTGCTCCTGGCGACCGGTAGACTGTGTCTTCGTAGATGTTGCTACCACAAATACATGTATAGGTATGTAAGTATACATACTAATACTTATCATGGTTACTTCAGCTACGTTAAAAAGAGAGAGCGAGTCCTCCCAAAGCATCTAACTTTTTCTAAAATTGGGACGCAAGGTTGACTTGCTATTTATAGTTACTATGTCCAGCAGCTAGCTAATACACACTATCACGACTGCCACTAAGTACACGTACACACATACAGTGGCTATAACAACGACGCCTCTATCGGTAGCCAGGAGCACTTCGACAAAATTATCACAGAAAACTCACGAGATTTCCAAGGGACTTGAAACACCTACATACTACACCGTGCTCGCGACCATAGCTTCTGACATAGACAGGGGCTTTCTAAACGTGACACTCGATGATTGGTGACTGATGATGGGTATTCTGGAACGACCGCGCTCCGCGGTGACCGAGGGTGAAATCGAAAAGCATGGGAGAAATGGAAAGTGGGTGAGCATCGGTTGCAGATCGTCGAAGGAGGGAAAGAAGCGTAGTTCCTCTGAAACTGATTACAGTTGTGTATGCAAATACGCGAACGACTCGGTGCAAGGTGGTGATTTCGCTCGACTAGCCATAATAATCGGACCGACTGTCGCGATAGTAGTAACCCGAATTATCTCGAGATCCTCTCAGTGGATCTCGCGGAAACCTAAATTCGATAACTCGGTGCCTTTGTCCTAATTGTTAAGAAAATTGTACGCGCGCTGCGCAGTCGCATCGATCTGAAACATGAACACTTGCAGATTTACATACGAACAATTTGGAAAATTTCTTAGCAGGTGCCAATATAACTTCCTCATTCAAGCAATTCGAAACGTTCGATAGGTTGAACAAATGAACTCATTACCTCGTAAAATCACTCATGTTTAATGTTTTCGCGTGGACCGTACGCGATCGCGTGCCGCGTGTCCGTAATGCCTACGTTTATTTTGTCCTGTACGCGAAATCGCGCGCGTCTCTGCCGCGGAAACACGCGTCGTTAAATCGCCACTGGGAAGAAATCGTCGCGTGCGTTGGGCAAAGAGCGAACAGTGTGCGTGAAGCGACGCCTGTTTGTGGAACGAGCAGAGGAACACCTCTCCGGTTCAGTGCCTTAGTCGTACGGAAGATTCCTGCAGATCGCGGCGTCGATCGATCGACAATTGAGCGCCTAGACTAGTTTTAGGCATCTTCAATTCTTCTCGTTGTTTCGATAGCGTCTCTCGAGATCGATCGGGAATCGACGCTGGATGCTGCGCAACGCACCACCGAAACAGTTGACCTTTTACTCTTAAGTGTAGCGCAGAGTGAGAAACGATCGCTGGAAGTTTCGCAGTTCTTAAAGAATTTTTCCATCAAGATGGATCCTCGACAATCGTTTCTCAGTCCGCGCGCGCCTCTAGACTGCCTAGCGACTGTACGCTTGCAAACTATCGCCTCTCGACGCGCGTCGGGACGAGCTGGAACAACTGCCGTAAAAGCTAGATCACTTGTATCGTCGTAGAACACTTTGGCCATCGACAAACCTACCCGGGAGACGAGTCTTGCTCACTCGTCGAACAAAGTCGCGATCTTTCTGACTCCGTGCAGCCGCGAGAATCAAATATATAAATAGATAAATATACATGTATAAATATAAATATAGGTATATGTAGCTTCGAGGACACGTGTGCCACGAGGCGTGACCGAAGGGCGAACGCTTGGAAATCTTAGTGGAACGCGAACTTCCGTCGCCGAAGGGAGCGTTCTGTGAATGCTAGTCATAAATGTCGTTCATTCTCCTCTTCGAAGTCGATTTCGCCGTTCGAACTCGACAGGAAGGCGTGACCGGGGCGAGAGGAGAGACGATTCGAAGAGGAGCGACGAGCACGCGAACGAAATGACGAATCGTGCGTCGACGCTGAGAAAAGCTGTTTCAAAAGTCCAAAAGTTTACCGCCTCCGAGGAACTTGACACTCGGGGGAAGAAAAGGCTTGTGTTTCTAATTGGTTTCCGTTGTGTTCGACCGGAAAACCGCGTCGTCATTTCGTAGAGCTGAACCTCGTGGATCGAGGGGCCGCCATCGAATCTGACCCCCACGAAACATTCATCGAAGGCGTTCGTCCGTCGCATAATTCCGAGACGCACACGGAGACACGCGTAAGAACGTGAACGTGACGCTTAGAAGGATGGTCGATCGTCGAGACATTCTGTCGCGGGGGATGTGCACAACGAGTGAACGAGCGAACGCGAGGGAGTGAGTGAGTCGCGTGAATTTCTGTATGCCTCTGAGAATCAAAGAGAATCATAGAGAGACCTGTAAAATATAGTTTTGCTACTACGGGAAGAGAAGGGCGTGGATCCCATGGGAATCGGCCCTCGGCCGCTTTCATCCCGAGGCCAATTTATCGTTATTTATTTCCCCGTCTGCTTTTTTCTTTTCGTTGTACCGTATTTAATTTGCGTTTCGCTTCCCCCGGCAGTTTCTTCTTTCATCCGATTTGGCCTCCCTTACATGGACACGCCCTGCTCTCCGACATATTCAATTATTATTATTATTATTACCATAATTATTATTATTATTGCTATTACGTTATCACTTTAATGTTATTAATATCGAGGTTACACTGCAAACGAACAGTCGCGCATGTAGCCTGCTAAGACTTTCTGTAAATACTTCTGTCATTGTATTAATTTTAATAACGTGCAAAATAAATGCCGATTCTGATCATACGAAGGCGTTCTTCTAATCTCAACACTGTAACATTCCCTAATTTTGTATTGATTCCCATCGAAGTAGAATCGTGTTGGTCACGGTGGGAACTCAAATGAACAATCGTCTGAGAACTTCCGTGTGCTGATAACAGGATATGTAGTTTAGAGTCCATCAAAAACTGGTAGGTCCTCAATTAGCGGTGAGACTTGATAAAAACAAATGACTCGCAGACGAATATGAGTGTTCGTCGCGACACTCGTCGAAGAAAGAACGCTCAAGAGTTCGCACTCCGCGAATCCGAGTTTTCCCATACACGGAGCACGAAGTTTTCCAAGAACGTCGGTTTTCTTTTCATCCTATAAATAGACGAGCATTAATAGCGGCCAGGTGACGCGATGATTCACCAACATCAAGATTTCCTGACAGAACACAAAGCTGATGTTAGTTTGATCTACAGTCAAGGGATTGCTGTTGTGTTTGTGCTATTTCAAAAATAAATTCGTAAAAAGTTCTGCGTACGCGGAAATTTATGACACGAGGAAGGAATGTTTTGCACAGGAGTGGACTGAAATTGTGGAGTAAACTTTATTTTTATCCAAGGTTCTCGAACAAAACAAAGTTTGCAAATTAGGTTGCAGGTACACGTATCTTGCGAAGCAGGCTAACTTTTATTATTTTCAAAGCTACCAGATTGTCGGTATTAGTACCTATTTTCGGGACGTTAATCGTTCACAAAGCGTCACCTATTTCCCAATCCTTCCACAAAATTCGCACGCACCATAATCGACCACGTTAAACTCTCGCATCGTTGCGTTCCATTGCGTAATTCACGTCCAGGAGATCGTTGCATAACGTCGAGCCGACTAAAACGACGCGTCTGGTCGATTTGCATAGCTGGAGCGCAAGAAAATCCGCGATGCTCGCGAGCCAGAAGGGGAAAATCACCGTCGCTGTTGGACGAGTAGCGTTCAACTTCAAAAGTGGCCCGTTAATTCCACCTTGAAGCGACACCCACGCCGCTGCATATTCAAGAATCCCGCGTAAAGCGCGATCGCGACGTCCGGGTTCGCTCAAGCGATCGACTTTTTCGCGCAAACAACGGAGCGAACGCGCGACGGACGATCGTTGGGAAGAGTTTTTGCTCGCGCAGGGTCGTCGCTCAATTGGTAAAACGCGAAGGTGAATTTCGGTCGGTCAAGGGTGACCGAGCGCGTGCGAATTCGCGAAAGTAGCGCGGTCAAAGATGAAATCGCGACGGCCTGTAATTAGAGGGAACGCGCCGCTTTTGTCGGCGCGGCGTTTCATGTTTCCCCGTACGACTGCGCTGCGCTGTTTCTCTTTGCGCTGAGCGGTCGCGGCCGGCAATTCGCGCCCTGACCTACGCGCTAATTAACGAATTATCATTGGAAAGCGCGATCCGGCTGTATTTGGCGTGGACGGCCGCGGGGAACGATTCACGAGCGTTGATTTAGCGATTTCTAGACGCGGCGGATCGTTGAGCCATCGCTGCCTAGCCCCAGGCCACTTTCCATTACGGTGCAGCCTCCATTATTTATTTGTTTAATTTATACGAGATCAATCTTTTGTACGCCGGTTGAATCGGTAACGTGTTATTTCGCTCGAGAGCAATCTACCATGGACGAAGTTGACGCGACACTGGGCAAATAGGACCTTAACAGTTGACAGCAGTTTCTAGCTGTTGTAGAAACTTGTCTGGTAAATATCTTGATCACAAGAGATGATTTAATTGAAAAAAAAAAAAATTGAATCATATTATACAATTTTCTTCTATAACTATAGCTTTTGGTATTCATGGCAATATTCTAGCGTGGATTGCGAGTTTTGTAAGAAATAGAGTGCATATTGTAAAATATGGTAACTCGTATTCTAGATCGTTTACTGCTAGCTCAGGTATACCTCAAGGTTCTCACATTGGGCCTTTACTATTTAACCTTTTCATCAACGATATTTCTAAGGTTTTTCTATATTGTACATTTTTATTATATGCGGACGACTTAAAGATCTATCACTCTATTGACAATCCCTCATGTACTTTAATGATTCAGAACGACCTAGCAAGGCTGCAGGATTGGTGTGCGCTTAACAAACTATCTTTGAATCTCGACGAATGTAAAATCATAAGATTTGCCCGTACTTCGAACACTGTTATCTTCAACTACTCTCTTAACAATTCTGTACTTTCAACCCTTGACACAATCCTGGATCTTGGTATTCTGTTCTCCCAGAACCTATCTTTTGCGAAGCACTTTAAAATGATTACCTCCCGGGCTTTTAAATCCCTACTTATTCAGAGAGTCTAAATTTTTCAAGGATACAGGGACTCTAAGGTTATTATACTGTACTTTGGTCAGACCTATTCTTGAATTTGGTTCAATTGTTTGGTCACCTTTCTTCTCTTCGCACATCAGGCTACTGGAAAGACCTCAACACAAATTTCTCCGGTTAGCTGCTTATCACTCTGGAAACCGTATGTCTAGACACTGCCACGATTACGGTCTTATTCTTGTTAACGTTAACCTATCCACCTTGGAGAACAGGAGGAAACTAGCCGATGTCTTATTTGTTAATAAAATCCTAAATGGTCTAATAACCTGCCCTGACATCATTGAAAAATTTTCAATCAATGTACCATCTAGGAACTTGTGACACCCAGAACTGCTACATATCGAATACCACCGTACGTCCTACGCTTATTTTAATTGTTACAATCGTATGTCTATTCACTCAAACATGTCACATGTACATTCAGACCTTCTGCTACACTCATCGCATGCGCTTAAATCTGAACTACGCAATTTTTTCTAACGTAATTTCTTATTCTACTTATAATTTACTTGTAATTTTTTTTTTCTCTCTTTCTTCTTTCTTTTTTTTAATGTATTTTTTTAGCTGGTACTTTTTGTATCTTTATTCTTTTTTTTTGTGCTAATGGGTTCTTTTCTCGTAAATTAATAATAAATAAATAAATAAATAAATAACCAAACCTTTAATACTGAGAACCTTGAAATCTGATCGAAAACTGTGTCAAGAAGATTTGATTTGCATCGTGAAATCAATGTACCTGTACTTGGACGACCGGAACCGATTTCGTGCGATTTCCTGATACAGGAACACCTAAGACGTCAATAGTCGGACAAGATTTTCGCCACGGTTGGCTCGAGGTCTTCGCGCAAAAGGTCTAACGAGAAAAGGGGAGCCGTCGAGGTTCCCGAAGACGCGCAGAGGAAAAAAAAAGCGAAACGGGTGCAACGATGGCCCGTGATAAATGTCGCGAAACCTTATCGAACCGCGGAACTTGCAAATTCTGGCGATGTACTGAGGCAGCGGGCATTAATCGTCGGCCAAGTATGGCCGTTGCTCGGTTATTAGACGCGAGCCGGTCGTTCCTATTGTGTCTAATTCTTGGATCGTAAATCGTAGAGCGGCTGCACGTGCACGCGGTGCACGTCGTGCGTTACGACCGACCGGCGCACACATCATACCGTCCTTTATGGTAGTCGGTAATTTGCATTCGCCGCGGATACCGGCGCATGTCTCTCCTTCGTTCTGTAAATAATGCCTGCTCGCCTCGTTCGCGGATCTAACGAGTTCGAAACGGTGTTCCAGCTCTCCTCGCAGGACCATTGTTCTCGCGCGACGATTAACCCTTTGGGCGCCGAACGCCACTGTGGTGCCCTTTCGCTGAGACAGTTTTTTTAACCGCGCGCTGTTTCCATGATCCTTTTGTAAATGATACTTTATGACAAAGTGCATGTGTTTCAAAAATTAGTATCTTCAAAGTTACAAAGAACTTTTCGTTTGGATTAAAGCGAGTGATTGAAATTGTAGTACAATTGGACAGAGGCTGATTTTACGCGAAGAAATACGAAATCTGGTATGTTGTTTTTTTTTTTGTCCGAAGCCTTATTTTGGAAGAAACTAGTTTTGAAGAATGATCCAGTAATTTTAGGAATTCCTATATTAATTACTGGTATTATTTCTCCGATTTCAACGTGTTAAGTTTATATCTTCAGCCTTTTATGCCTCGCTCTTCGAATCTCAACCTCAGATTCTAAAATTTTTAACTTTAAACTCTTAAATTTTTCATTTTAATTCTCAAAATCTCTAAAAATTTGAATTTCCCAAATGCCCAACCTGAAATTTTTAAATCCTCCAACTTAAAATCTTCAAATTTTCTATTTCAAGTCTTCAGCTCTTCAATTTTAACTCTTCAAGTTTTTATTTCAAATCTTCCAATATCTGATTTCAACTCCTGAAATTTTGAATTTTATATGTTTAAATTTTCAATTTTATATTTTCATATCTTCAATCTTAGCACTTCAAACCTTTCAATCTGTAGCTTCAACTCCTTAAATTTCAAATTTTAAATCTTCAAATCTTCAACTTGAAACCATCAAATCTTAATCATCAATTTTGATTGTTCAAATTTACCCCTTAAATCTTCCAATATCTAACTCGAATTCCTTAAATCTTCAACGTTAAACCTTTTATATCTTGAATTCTATGTTTTCAAATCTTCAACTTTGATTTTTTAAATCTCCAACTTCAAATCTTCATATCTCTAATTTCAATTCTAAAAATCTCCAAATATTCAACTAGAAATCTTTAAATCTCTGATCTGAACTCTTAAATAGCTCCAAATTTCACAATTGTACGGTTTAAATGTTCAAAACTTGAAACCTTTGAATCTCTAATTTCAACTCTTTAAACGTACAAACTGATAAGACATTTACGACAAGCATTGTATTGCAGAACAAATGCACAATAAAGTTGCTTAATATAGGAGAAAAAGAGTCGGCTGATCGGATTGCCTGGACCGGGACTCAAACCCGGATCTTTCACTTTCCGGGCGACTGCTTTAACCAATTAAACTATCCAGGGCCGATCGACAACTCTGATTCTCCTAATTGTTATAACCGAAACGTAAACACAAACACAGGCGCCGATCGCCTACATTAAAATATTAGGTATTTGAAATGAAAAATTCTGGTAGCTCGAAAAATAATAAGATAATTTTCTTGAAAACGACGTTTTGTAAAAACTTTATACTAAATTTTTCCTTATTTTTTTCACGTAGAATCAAACTCTGAACTATTTTGTACTACAATTTCCGCTCCACCCTGTACACCGTATAAAAAATATAGATTATCTATCTTTCCTGTTTCTACTTTATACGCACATCATAACCCAAGATATCTTATCGCCAGACGTTACCATAAAAACGTTAATTGCACATCTTCATGGTCAGTAAATAATTTAGCTCCGTAGCTGCTTCAGACATCGTTGCTTTTTTATTAGCGATGTCGCACGAGTTCGGAAAAGATTCACGAAATCTTCATCGTTAACTCACAATCAGTTCGTTTTTTCCCGCGACGGGTGCGAGACGTTCCCGTTTCGATCGCAGCGCGGCGAGGACGTTGTCGGCGCGAGTAACGAGCCGTCAGTGGCGACGATGACGCACGGCTCGGATTTATTGCACCTGCCCGTAGGCCTATAAACAGAGATCATTAGGCGGCGGCGTAGCGTCCCAGTCGACGAACGTTGAATCGACGTCAGATAATTGATTTCGAGCCGCGCGATGAAAGAGAAACGACCTCGCGCTCGTGTCGACGGCGGCTTTTCCGTGAGACCCGTTGCCAAAGGATGGACTGTCGAGAAGATAACGGAGCGCGGGCCTCGCGAGATTTCTAACGCTAACGGCATTGTTACGCCAGCGAAATGCTGCGTGATCCTAATGATAATGTCTGGGAGATACGAAGTTCCAAGTGACATAGATTTCAATCCGCCGCAACATAATATGTACTTTCCAGTCTATGTGGCTTCGCTCTGCTCTCCATTTTATCTGGAATAAATGCTTGAACACCAAAAACACGCCAATAGATGGACAGATTTTAGATTAATCGATAATTATGAAAAAAGTAGGTTTTTGATATATGTATAGTAATGTTTCTTCATTCTGTAAATGTGCCTTTTATATACGGAAAACTATTTCATAATATCGTCCATTTACTGGTAATATAGACTGTGCAACTACTTGTTGTTTAAAATTTATACATTTTTTTGTATAAAGCGTTTGATTTGTGTTTATAAAACAAATATTTCTAAGCAAAACCTTAATACAAATGTCGGAAGCAGCTAACCCGTCCATCTACTAGTTTACTTACACTATGTAGGAGTTCGGGAAAAGACTCATACAGTGAATCACAGATTTGTTCACAAAAAGTATGTTAATTTTGCTTAAATTTAAAGACAGGTTTTTACTTTCGCATAATAAAGCCGGAAATCCACCAGAAAGCTAAGCTAAGTTATGCTATGCTATGCTAAGTTTAAAAAAAATTAGCTTCAATACATGTTTATGGATCTGCTTCCACCCAGATCTAAGCTAAACTATGTTATGTGTACGAATTTGCACAGACCACATTCACTCTTCAAATTTGCAAAGATTCTTGCGTATTTTTAACAGAGTTGGACAAAATATAATCAGATTACAAATCAGAAATCGTGATTATAAAGTGTAATTACTAATTCAATTACACATTATTTTCTATGATTGTTAATTCTTATCGACTACGTCATTACACAGTCACATTGTAGTCAGTAACAGTTAACGATTACAAAAAGTAACTCGTAATTTAATGAACAATTACACTTTAATCACAATTTGTGATTTCTAATCAAATTACATTTTGTCCAACTCTGATTTTTAATGAATTTCAGACAATTTGTTACTATTTTGCTGAAATCACTTTACTAGTCCTAAAAATACTATAAGATTGAACTTAAATTAAAAAAATCAAGTAAAATACACTAACGATCTTTAAATAAGACGTATTTGAAAAAATACAAAGGTTCTTTGCAGAAAATTTTAGGTCATAATTGTAACAATAAATTGACGCAAATAATAAAAATTCTACGTAATACTACAAACTCTGTTTTGTTACCAACATTTAGCCTTAGAAAAATTCGTAAATTTTCGACTTTGTTCGATTTCTGTCCATCGTTCGTCACACTTTGCGTCGTTTCAATCGAGCTTCCCCATCGCACTGTTCCATTAAGATTAATATTTCATTTTACGATCCACTTGTCGTCTCCGCGTAGAAAATAAGCAAGCATCGGCGCTCCATGCTCCGCGAACAAGAGATTGAAGTGATTCACAGTGGAGGAAGTGGCCTTGGGCGACCACTTGATGCGGTTCCGATTTATATGTCATTTTTCTTCAAAGTTCTGTCGAAGAAACACTATTCGTAATAGAACTCGTGTCGGTTGAAATCTCTCTGGCAGTTTAATGTCCGCCAGCAGCCACGAAAGGTTCATGAATAACATTAGCCGCGTATCGACGCAATCTCCGCCTTTCTCGCTCGAGCGGACAGCGGCGAGCAAATTTCTTGACGTCTCGCGTGGAATTAGGTTCAGGAAGATATTGAATATTGTCGCGAGATTCGTGCAGAACTTTACGACGTGGAAATTCGCTCCCTCGACGCGAAACGGTTTCAATTTCCCTCGAGCTTTCCTCGATCGAATCGATAGATTTTCATCGGCTCGAAGCGAACGACACCCGCTGTGACGGTGAACGTCACGGGGTGCCGCAAAAAAGTGCTCGCGAGTTCGTCATTGAGCGTAGACGAGCGGCGAATAGGCGCGCAATTATCCTTGGCACGATCGAGACCGAACACGTCGTTACTAATTGTCGCTGCTAATTGCTTGTCACCGATTGCGCGGTGCCGTGGATACTCGCACGTACGATTTCTTCGCGGCGACGAATACTCACGGGGATACGGTCTTCCAAGAATTCGTGGTTCTTGCTACGTAATCGATCGACGCGCGACGAAAAATAGAATTGGTCAGAGAAAAATTGCGAAATCGATGGGAGCAAATAACTGAGCCTAGCGAGCGAACGCCATTGAGTTCTCAGTTGTACCGTAAATATTTCGTCGGAGAATTGATTTCCTTCTCAGAATGGAGCGTATCGATGCCTTGGACTGTTCGTGAGACTCGTTAATCGATTTCTCCTTAGAGAGGATTCGACGAGGAAGGACCTTTAGGCCCGAGCCCCGGAATCCTTATCGTTTTCGCGGCCGATCCATAATAGCGGCAGCAAGTAATCGCGGAATCTTTATTTTCCCATTTACGTCTAAATCTCTAGGCGAAAAGAGATTGAGTCGAATCCGCGGAACGACTCAATCGTCAGACAATGCGTTTACCGGTCTAGGAAACATGAAGTAGCGCGAGCGTAGCTCGCTCGGAATCGAGATCGACACCTCGACTTGTTTCCAAGAAGCGATATAATCGGACATGGAAATCTCGAAGGTAAGACCCCCACGCGTTCATTAACATATTAACGCTTTTACAAGCAGCGCTTATTCCTCGTTCTACCAGCGCGGCGCGGCGTGGCGCAGCGCGGACCCGCGGCCTGGAATAAACAACGGAAAATCATTCAATGACTTTTGACCACGAGAATTTCGCCGTGTCCCGTCTTACCGGCCAATTAATTCGTTTCCTGCTTCTGCCGTTCAACGTTTACGACGTCGCGTCACGACGGATGGCCTTTCGAAAGGAGCAAATACCACTTGATGGCCCATAAAGAATTCCAGATGCTTCTTTTGCTTTTTGACGACAATGAGGATGAATGAAAGGACAGACGAGCCGGATCGAGGAAATAAAGAACAAAGACGGGATCCGCAATGTCTATATGTAGAATCGTCAGGGAATCTATAAAGTCTACAGGGAGTGTAGATTGTGTGTAGCTTCAGATTCAGAAGTTGGAGGATTCTATGGGGATTCTCGGACAGAGTCTGCAGGACATTTGTAGAAGGGCAAGATATGTTCAAAGCATCTGCTGAAGAAAGTCAGAAAATTTATAGCAGTTGCGTGTAATATTTTATAAAACCTTTGAGAACTTCATAGGCAGCTTATAGGAAACATGTAAAATGGCATTGTGGGTGTCCTACGGACTGTACAGAAAATCTAGTGTCTACTCTGCGTTCTATGAAATATGTACATAGAGTCCGAAGGAAATATTCAGCAATTTTGCTTAAAATGTACTTAAACTATATTTATACGAAAGAATAAACAATTCTACCATGAAATCAGAACCAACTAAAGTTTGAAACTCTTCAGAAACCATACGAATCGATTCATATTTGAGACATTGAGAACAAAAACGGAGTAACCCACATTTTTTTGCGAAATTGAGTAAGCGAAACCGCATGGTATAACAAAATCAAAATATACTTCGATTGGAGTATGCTTCGGTTATCTGGAATCCTATGCATAATAATGGATTCCTTGGAAATCCAATGGCGATTAAAAATCATGATTTTCACTATGTACTTAAATCCGCAAAATTACAAACACTGTTTGGACGTAGAATTATTTCTGACTTAATTTTTGCTTCTTAAAATTATTAATTTTAATACAAATTGCTCTGAACTTAATCAAAGAATTAATTTGAGTGTTTCTCAGAAAAATTTTCGGAATAATGGCTGTATTTAGATACAGATTACAGATTGTCATCATACAAATGTAATTCTATTGACCCTATTAATAGGTTATTATTCTCTCTCTCACTAAATGCATTCTGTAAATCAATTAAATTATATACACAAACTGAGAGCAAAATTGTATGGCTCATTTCATTTGTCAACATTGATGTATGTATACTAAAGGGTATATCCCGTTAATTAATAAATAATATTAAAAAGTTACTTGTTGCATTGAAAATTCATGCTCACATTTGTGTGCAACAGTGCTAATTTATCAAATTTGATTATTCTCCGTTGGAAAATGAATTCTCGTCATTAAAAAGCATTTCGAATTTGGGATAGTAGTAGAAGCGATAACTTATAACAACGCCTGTAATGAATATGCTGTTAAAACCCTATATTTTTAGATCGCTCATTTCTCCGTTTATTATTATTATTACTATTAATTTAATCCAGTTGGGCAGCGCCCATTACAATACAATGAGTAATTTCTTTCATTTCTTTCCGGGTTAGGTTGTAAAACAGTCTATGACTGAACCTCGCCTTTGCCGTTTCTTGTATATATACATGTATGTTCCAATGTTAATCACAATTTATGGCAATAAAGACGTTTAATAATAATAATAATAATAATAATTACAATAATTATTAAATGACGAAATTCTGCCTGAGAAAAAATCAATATATTTGATGTATGGATTGGTTCCTTTAATTATGCGATTAATTCGATCAAATGATTCCTATTTCGATTTGTAACATCATGCTATAAAAGAACGCCTGTTTCTAATTTTAGAGTTTTAGAGTTAGTCTGTTCTAGCTCTCAATACCTCAATTGATCTGCGATCCGCGCAAAGCTGACACAGACTCTTTTAAGAATCCACCAAGAATCTGCAAAATCTGCAAAATCCGGATCGTCCACAGCAGTATCCAAAGCATTTGTGGTTTCTATGAGTGGGTTTAAGTAAGCGAAGGAATAGGTTCGTTCCATAATAGTTCGTCGTCTATAATTCGTCGTTTCGAAGCGAACAAAGGAACGATTCGGACGAGTCGCGAGTGGCGAATCGCGCAAGGTCCATTGGACGCGGTAGCATTCGCGCGAGGACCTAGGAAGGAAGCGGCTTCGGATCGTCGGAATTTTTCTCCCTCCCCGCGGGTGGAACTTATGCACATGCATAATGCGGCGGACGGCGTTGTGCGTTTTACCCGGTTCTGCGATCGTGCGCCTCGGCTGGATACCACCTACGTCAGAGACGGTTGTACACCACCAGCAGCGCCGTAAACACCACTAAAAGCAGCCGCGGCGGCAACAACGACAACGCAGCTCCGGCGTGTCCACCGGTGGAAGAAGTGGTGGAACAACGAGGAGAGATTCCGGGGTCGAGGGGGAGGCAGGGAGGAAGGCTCGAAAGAGGGAACGAGAGAAACGGCGAGGAGTCTATGGTCCAGCGAGTCCGCGGGGCAAGAAAGAAGCACGGAGAAGCGAGCTGAAACCGAACGAACGCTCGCGGTCCCTCGCCGACTCGTGGCCAGTTTCTGTCGTGGCGCTCGACCGTCGAGCTCGCGATCTCTCGCTGAAACGGCGGGCATCGTTCGCGTCCCGAGATGCCAGCATCGCCGACACTTTCGACCGAGCGGACGGAACCGAACTCGAGAAAATCGACGCGCGGTGCTTTTAGCTGCTCGATGAACTTCTGACCGCCTCCTCGCGCTCGTCTGCTCCGATTCACGCCGGTCGAAGCGATCTCCTCAACGAGTTTCACGGGTTTCGCGGGTCTCGAAGCATCGCCGTCGATCGCCGTGTCCGCAGCGTCGACCGATCGGCGCCTCGCGTTTTCGCCGTCGGGAAATCGAACGCAAGTACGTGCCAGGTTTCGGGACGAGCCACGACGAACCTCTTCGATAACCTGCTCGTTCGTTTCTTTTAGTGTTCGATGCCCTGCGGCTCGCTCGCTCGTCGCCAGCCTCCGAACAATCGGCGAAGCGGTCGCGTCTCCATCGAGCAAGTTTGCCGTCGTTACATCTCGCGCGCTCGACGACATGCGTGATCGCGATTCCTGAACCGTTTCCCGAGGGAACGAGCCACGTCTTGAGGAACATGATCTATCAGCCGAATCATCAGTCGCCGACGATGTCGTCCGCGAGGAAGACTTCGCCCCGGTCCCAGCGTCGGAATCTGCAAGCGTCGTCGGGAAAGTGCGCGAACGCCAAAGCGAAGCGTGCGAACGACAAGACTGGTCACGAGGAGAGATGCAGGGGAAGGTGCAGGGTGCAGTGGAGCGAGAAACACGTGAAGGAGGGGTTGGTTCTCGTCCAGGAGGCGCAGCTCGCCAGGGTGGTGAAGACGGGACCCATCACCGAACACTACGAGATCGATCCGAAGCCCTTCGCGAAGTAAGTCGACAAGCTTTCCACATCAAAGTTAACGAAATCTTCTCCTGATCAAAATAAAACCTTCCGATCAAGCAAAAAATCTTAAACTGTAGCTTCGGTCTTTGATACTGCGCCACTGCGTATGCAATTTAAATTCAGTTGTCTGTTTATTTATGCAGTAAAAAAAAATGTTTCTGAACGATTCCCGCGACGTGGTTAAATTGAGGACCAATCAAAATAATGTTCTTCAGAAAAGGGTCTTTAAGAGTAGACTGAATCTCTGAGAATGATAAATTGATATTGCTCGTGAAATTTAAATTTAATTTGTTGTTAATTCACGCGTGGTGGAGATACATGTGTCGCGCATCATTCAAGTTTACTACTTCGATTAATCGTCGCGCGAACGAGGCTCACGCAGATCATAGAGAAGTAAATGGCGCGGCTTGGTGGCGAAAGTAATGGAGTCAGGGATTACCAAACGTATCATTTCTCGCTAATAATTTAATTTTAAATTACACGTTGCTAAGAACCCGTTTCATATTCATTGAAAGAACTCGTAGACGAGCTATCGATCTTGGCAGGCGTTGTTTTTTATACCTACCAAGCTCGAAGATGTGCTCGAGGGTAGTTTTTATTCGATATGATTGTTTCAAAAACGCGGAAGTGGTTCGGAGAAAAAATATAACGCAAAACTTGCCTTTCTTGCAAGTCACCTCCATTTTGTTGAATGGAATCATACACGCGTATCGCATCCACTTTATGGGACGTTGCAAAAGTTGCTCGATAAGGTGAATGAAGTGTGTTTTTGATAAGTCATTTCGCAGAAATTTCCAGGGATATAAATATCGAGTTCAATCTCCGTTTTTGCCTTGAAAGAGTTCCTATATAATTATATTGTATATTTTCACGGATGTGTTTGAGATAAACGCTCTTCGAAGTACTCAATAATAAACGTGTTTAAATGATTCCCCTTAAAACATGTGAAGGTGACTTTAAAATCTCTGCAAGTATTAATATTATTAAGAAATCGATTTCCTTCTTCGGATTTAATAATTTGATACCTTTCACGAAAAATGATTGAACTACGTATACCGCAGAATATTTAAAAAAGAAATACCATAAGAGACTCACTTCCTGATCACCTAACAGTAACTATCATGATTTTTCTAACGTGTAAATGCGAAAATGAACCTAATCTCAAAATTTGTGTGATATTCGAGTAAATCCATAATTTATCTTTAATTTGACGTCTAAAAAAGTGCAAAAATAACAATAATAAAATTATGATGTAAGATCTAAAGTCAAAAAAGGAAAAAGAGCAACTTCTGATCACCCAAGTTATATCTAATGTTAATTATCAAATTTTATTTTTACAATTCTAAACAGTTAATTAGGATCCATATTTAGCATGATAATTTATTGTGTGATAGTTACGGCTGATCAGGAATTGGCTTCTGATCAGAAATTGGATCTCTAATGGTATGAGCGGCGCTGGATAGGCGATTTCTCTATCGTAGCAAACTGCGCACCTCTTCGATTTCGAAACAGCGCCGCGTTCGTTGTAATAACACAGAGCCCGCATCGGAAAACCGAGTAAAAGTTTACCAGTGAACTTCAGCTCGTTTCATATTTATTGGATATGTTAATGGGAAACTTTAATGGGCGGCGTAACCTACTGTCAGCGACGCATTGATAATCCAACTGGCCGCTCGATATCAGGCCCGATTGCCTCTGTCCCACTCCGGTGGGTTTGCATCCTTAATGAAGCGGATTCGCTCGGGCACAAAGGCGTGCATACGCTCGCGATACGACGAAACGAGCGCACGGGAACCGCCTTATTCACCTCGGCTATCTCGTTTTCGGTTTCCCCCTCGAATTCGCGATTTTCAGCGGTCCTTTTTTCCCGGGGGGCCGGGCTCGTTAGGCGGGAGCACGTACGTGCACGGACCAAAACGGTCGCGAGAGACGCGAAAGGCGAACCGAAACGGAGCTGTTCCGCGCAAAACGAGCAAACAACGCCTTGCCGCGCCTCGCCGTGCGACGACCGTGCGAAACTGCAACTCTTCTCTTGACCGGCGAAGAAGCGACGAATGGTTAATCGTCATGCCAACCACCCGTTCACCGTATTTTGCCGGTTAATTGCTCGTTGTCGTGACAGTCCCCGAGATTAAAAATGACCGACAACGACGGGTAATATGTTTTCATAAATTATTAGGCGGAGCGGCTCTGACAAGGAGAGAACCGCGAGGGAAACGCGGCGCTTTAATGAATTATGGCTGAAATCGCGAGGGCCTTTCCTTTTCGCGAGCGAGCGGACGTACCCTCGCGAGACGAATGCGAATATCGACGAGGAATGACGATTATGTCGGACGTTCGTTTTTACCGTGCGCCCGCGACGTCTATGTTTCGATACTTTCGAACTTATCGCATTTAATCATCGTGGTTTCCTTTCGACTTCGGCGTTATCCTTCGAGAGCAATTTGCATGCAGTATTACGGACCGCGGCAAATAATTAATCATACACACCGGAGAGACATTACGACTTATCGGTTCGGTGCGTCTCGAGTGTCTTTGTACCCTCGCGGAACTTTCTCGTCTCGAAAGCGAGCAACCAATTACGCTCGAAAAGAAGTTGCTCGAGGACCTTGATTAACCGAGACTCGGTTTCTTGCGATCTTTATTATTCGCGTGCTCGATTATTCAGCGTACTAACAATAATGGCACGGGAGAACCTCGAACAGAAGTCAAAACGATCATTTATTAATAGTCGGCGGGGAATAAAAAAAATTCGCTTCGGTTTCGAATCTGGCGTTAAGCCGCTCGATTGAGGTCTTACTGCGTTTTTTTGCCGTCCAATTAAGATCAGTAATTCCAAGGTTGACGCGTCGAAGAGAGCACGTTTCCACTTCCGGACCCCCATCAGCGGAGGCCGGGAATCGAACGGCGCGATCTCGAGACGAGCGGCCGAGTGCCCTTAATCGCCGTTGAAATCCAATTTTCCTACGATTACCTCTACGGCTGCTTCGCGATCCCCAATAATCGCGAGCAGCTTTAATCGTCTCGATTGTTGGAATAACGCTGCGCGCCGGCCGTCGGTATACAGGGTGTAACAAAAATGTTGCAGTTCCTTGAAAGGGGTGATTGCCGAGATGATTTTAAACAACTTTTTCCTTAGCGAAAATGTTAGGTAAGGCTTTGTTCACGAGTTATTAAAGAAGAACACTAACCAATCGGTGAGCGAGTACAGCGGATTAATGATGACGCGGACGATGGTGGGCCAATACTACTCGAAGCTGGGCCGCACGCTGAAATTCATCCACTGTATTCGTGCTTCTATTGGTCGGTGTTTTTCGTTAATAACTCGTTAACAAAGCCCCACCTAACATTTTTGCTAAAGAAAAAGTTGTTCAAGGTCACCTCAGGAATCACCCTCTTGAAGGAACTGCAACATTTTTGTTACACCCTGCGCGATCTGGCCAGGCCTGTAGATCACCGGTGATTTCAGTAAGCGTGATCGCGATTCGGTATCGCGAATAAGCGAGCAATCCAACGGCGGGCACACCTGGTAATTACTTTTAGAAGACGGACCTTGAATCCACGGCGAGCGCCGCGCCGCGCGCCGGGCAAGAATCGCGAGGGGGCAGGCCAGGAAAAACGAGGCTCGCCCGGCTCCGTCTCCAAATTGGAAACGATTAAAGTTAATTGCACCCACTATCAGATGCTCGTTACGACTCCCCGCATATCTCTCGGACGATTGAAGGACCAGCTATTGGGGGTATCGTAACATTGGGCCACGGGATGCGTTTATTGCCTCGGCAAGTATTTTTCGCGACCTCGGCGAGATGGTTTTCAGCCACAGTGGAGCGGAGTGAAAGTTTTTTAAAGGGTCTTTCCAGTGCGACGACCAAAAATTACCGTTTTTTGTGATTTTTTTTGCAGCAAAACGAATGCTTTTACTAAATTCAAGTTTTTAATACTTATTAATATATCTTTGAGGAGCATAAACAAATTTTTTTAATGTCGTTATCATGTTTCCTTTCGCAGAAATAGGTGGATTTAATAAACGCTTTGAGAAAAACACGATTCAACTGCGGACGCGATTTCGTAGGAACCATGTGTTTAAAATAGAAAAACGAAGATTTATAATCAATAAGTATAACTGTTGCTATGGTACAAACTAGAATTAATTGAATTGGTGAAGAATTAACAAAATTGAAGTATAGAAAGTAGCTAAATTTTGTAAATGGTTTATAATGTAAAATACAAGATAAAAGGCAACGAAAAATGATGATTCTAGTTCCGGCGATAGCTATTAATGTGTAGAATAACGCGTAAAAATTTCAGACAGATTGGTAAAGTAGTTTTTCTGTAATTGAGCCCACAGTTGAAGCCTGTTTCTTCAAAACATGTATTACATTCATCTATTTCAGCGAAACAAAGCATTATAATGATATTAAACAAATTTTTTTATGTTCTCAAAGATTTATTCATAAGTAGAAAAAACTTGAAATTAGTAACAACATTCATTTTGTTGCGAAAAAATCACACAAAACGGTAATTCCTTCGGGTGTCACACTGTAAAGGCCCCTTAATGGTGGAAACTCCTAGAATTTACCTGCAGAAATTTTAAAAGAGTTCTATCTGCGAATCAATTGGTGGGCCATGAATTCCCTTCGTCAGTAGGAAGCAAGGAAGTTTTTATCAAAGCGGATGAGAAGTACTCATTTCGCTGTATTCATTTCGCTGCATTTCACAAATACTCGTTTCGTTTAACACACTAAAATATTAACATAAATTAGCATTTAACACAAAAAGCCGGTGTATTTATATTTTTCAATATTGCTTCTACGCAGTCTTAAGTCGGGGTCCCATTGGAAAAAAGCGCGGCGCGCGCTGTCCTGAAAACCACCTGATATTCGATTTTTACAAACAGACTCATCCTGAATTACCAAGCGGGCCTTGGGTACTTCAAGAGCACTGTGGGTACTTCAAGAACCGTGCACGCGACGTCTTTTACTAATGGGACCCCAGCTTTATAGTCTCATACCTGTTTCTTTGAAAAAAGTCGTTATACGTCTCATAACTTTTTTGGATTTTCTTTGAAGGGTTTTTGCATACTGTCGTCAAATTCTTCCATTTCTTCTCTAATTTTCTCGTGCAATCATTCACTTTCCACTTTTCTCAGTCCGCAAATCCAAATAATATGTTCCACGTCTTCGAAATCAAGAAATTGTTACGTACTTCTGTCCAAATATCTTAAACTTACACGAGCTTACGCTGCACAAACTGTGTACACATTTTCTTTTGTAATTGGAAAGGTGTTTACCCGTTTATAACAATAATAAATACCTCCCGCGCACCTATCCAACGGAGTCTCCACCAAGTTCTTTCCGTATACAGGGAGTAGTTTAAATTGCAGCGATTGGATCTTACTCTCGTAATTACCCTTATCGTTTCTTTATTCAGGTAGTCTCTCCAATTTCCGAAGCGCACAGAGGCATATTTATCGGCAATATATTTGTGCATTGACCTCCACGGTATTTCTGTCGCCAGCGGATCGGACGAAGCACTCGGCGCATTCGCATTCAATCGAAATCCCACGTGGAGCGTCGTTCGCACGCGGCGAATATTCCCTAGCTATTCGCTCGTCGGCGTTCGAGTTTCGATTATGTTTTGAGAACGCGGCCAGTTCGAAGCGATCTCGACGACGAAGTCCGGCGTTCGCGTGGGCCGTTTGCGTAATAAAGTCCGCGGCGGCTCGCAGTCGAGGCAGAGGCGCGTAAAAGCGCCTCGGTTTGGGTGCACGCGTTGCGAGCGCAGCCTTCGAAGGCGCCGCGGCGTCGACCTTGCAGCGGAGACGCTCGGAAATCTCCGCGACGGTCGTAAAAATCTCGCTGACGGTCAGCGAAATTTCGTCGCTGCTTTCGTCTTTTATGCGTGCATTTAACTCTCTCGAGGCTCGAACACCTTTGGCCAAGACACTGGCCAGAGAACGGAGAAACCTTCGCTGGGTCCGCCCCCTCGCATCCTCGCTAACTTCGCTGAACCGTTGTGTCGCAAGATGATGGAATTAGGAGCACTTGCAATTTTTTTTAAATTTATCTTTATAAATAGTCTCTGCTCACTTGACTTCTCGTAACGCCACGCAACTCGAGAGTTGTATACTTGCTATATTTCTCGATATAGTATTCTGTATTACCCATTGTGTTTCGATCGGTTCTTTCGCGGGAATCGTTTCTGCATACAGTAGTTAATAAATTGAACCCAGCAGGTACGTAACTATCAAACAGCTTAGGCCACAGGGAACTAATTTATATCCACTTGGAAATATTCAGCATTTCTCCGTTCTATAATTTTATTTCCACAGGCAAAGGAAAGATTGGTTTATGAAGAGTTAACCGCCTAGATTATTGTGTTCGTTGTAAAAATTGCAAAAGCAGTTTTCGCTGAAGCTTGTCATATATAAATAGCGAAAGGGTAATTTAGGCCGTATGAAAGGCAGTCGTTCGAGAAGGAACTAATATCTCTGGAATTTTTCAACAGCGGACAATGGGCGAAAGTGTATCGCTGCAGGTCTCGATCCACCGGCATCCTCTACGCCGCGAAATACTCATCGAGAAACAGATTCAATGCGGACTGCAGCGCGGAATTGAGACACGAGATCGCATTGCTGTCTCTCTGCTCGCAATCGCCGCGAGTGGTCCGCTTGCACGACGTTTACGAAACTCCCAAAGAAATCATCCTCGTGATGGAGTAGTGAGTATCTGCTCTCGCCGGTAATAATCGTTCTCGTTCCTTTTTGAGATGGATCGATACCCATGTCCGAAATTTTTCAACGTTCCAGCGCTCCTGGGGGCGACCTGCAGACGCTGATCGACGGCGATTTGGTGCCCCTCGAAGGTGACGTGGTGCACTTCGTGAGGCAGCTAGTAGAAGGACTCGCCTACCTCCACGAGAGAAATATCGCCCATTTGGACATCAAGGTAAGTTCGACCCATAAAAGGTCGACGCGAACTTGTCACGTTCCTCGTATATCCGGATCCCAGAACCGACTTGGCCTGACGAGCCGCGTCACCGGATAGTTCCGACGATTTCCTTCTGTCGCGTGAGCCAGAAGCGTGTTTCGTCGCCGGTCGAGTTCAGCGTGAGCCACTCGGCAAGAATTCGAGCACAATCGGTCGATTTCTGTTCGACAATTCGAGTCCAAAGTCTCGGCCGACGCCATTTCTGTTGCGCGGTGCGGATCGGCAATTAACGAGGCCTTCTATGTACCGCAACTCCTAGAAATCGGGCTCCGTCGCAACGCTGAGTACCTGGAGAACGCGCAACGCTAAATATAAATCGTTGCGATGACGGGACTCGATTTTCCTCGTAAAGCGAGAGGTTTGACGCGTCGTTGCACCAATCGGCGAAGCTCGAGAATCGAAGCCAGATTCCACGCGGCGCTGAACGCTTTCCATCGGCTCGATTTGGCAGATTCGAACGCCTGAACCAGAAAGGTGAATCTTCGACGAGCGCTGGGACCCGTTCGGCCGCGACGTTCTATTGTTTTTTATTCTGTTGGGAACCCGACGAGTGTATAACACCGATTATATTATAATAAACATATTTCGGGACTTGCACGGATTACAACATAAGACTTAAACTCGGACACGACTAAGTACACTGTAGTACAGGATTTGGAATGAATGAGTACAGAATCTAGCAATGGATGAGAATCGAGTGAGTGGACTAGCGCGTTTGTGAAGAACTACATATATAATAGAGTTTAGTGGGGAGAAAGTGAACTTGGGCCCTTAGTGACTAACGAAGGATATGAGTAACAAGACTAACTAGGATGTTTTCGAAAACAGCGACGAGATACGAATTATCGGGCTAACACTCTGATTCATTGTGAGCGGAGAGTTAGGCATCCAACAATTCTGATAGTGATTAATTCGCCTGCATTTCAACCTGTATTTCTTTTCTGAATTTCGTATTTTTAATTCGTCATATCTTTCGTCGCGATCATTAATCCACAAAATTTGATCGACAAATTAACTTCCTGCGAACAAGGTATCGCTGTCAATCAGCAGCCCAGTTTCTTTTTTATTGCCCAAGCTCAGAATCGCAGCTACCAGCCGCGCATTACGCCGGCAATCAACGCCGCACCTCGTCCATTCACCATCGCCATCAATTATATCATTGACACCGCTCCGCTCGTAGTGCAACAAACTCGATACCATCGGCTTTCCTCAAACCGTCGCCGCCTCCGACAAGGAAACGCGTCCAAGATAGGGACCAGCCGATCGCAGACCTATCAGCGGGAGCTTTAATTGCGATCGCTGGCGTCGGGACAGCCGTGCACGGCGATTCTGCGATAAAACGGTCGGCAAACAAATTGGAATCGCCTTTTACGTCCTTAGCCGGACAAAGGAGAAGAGGTACACGGTCGGTGGTCGGTTGATCGGTCAGTCGAGGACCTCTTCGCTAGACGGTGAGACGAAAAAAGTGGCGGCGGCGGAACTCGGGTTGGAAACGAAAGCCGGACGCCGCACCGCGCCGCGCCGTGCGGCCCTGTTCCACCTCGTCCCCCTCGTGCAATTTATTGCGTCCCCTCGATACACGCGCGCGCGACCGACCGGCCGACCCGAATGCACCTTTTATTTCAGCAATCGCGGAAACGCGAATGCCTTTTAGCCAGCACGGCGCGCGAAAGGGGGGAAAAAGAAGCGAGTCGCGCCGCGTGTCGTCGAATAAAAGCCCGTGTCGCGTATTTCCAGCTTGTCGCTCCGCTCGCCGAGGCGACCGTCTTTTTTCACGGGCCAGTAACGACCGTCCTCGGTGTCTCTCGGTTGTCCCAGTGTCTCGCGAACTTTCCGAGACCATTTTTACGCGCGGCGACATCGACCGTAAAGCATTGCGTCCGCGTAATTAAGAGTTCCGCGCTGGGGATCTCTTCGACGCGATTTCGCGTCTTTCAAAACACGCATTTCGCTATTTTTTTTTTGCAGACGTAGTTCCTGAAGCCTTAGAGTCGTTTTCTAATTAAAATTGCATCCACTGACCTTCTATTACTAAACGATCTAAGCTTCCCCGGCCAGTGGCGGATCCAGGAGCCTTTCTTGTGGGGGGGGGGGGGGGGGCGAAATGTATAAAAGTAAAAAAGTCTATTTTTTAACCGTCTTTTCAACCTTGATAAGCAATTAGAATAATTACGTGTTATATAATTGTTATTAAAGACTTTATTTTATCAGAAAAACAGATATAAAAGATATTACAATTAATGCGATTGCGATACTTCATAATACAAATTCTGCTCTACGTTGGCGAATTTTTACTAGGCAATATTCTGAAAATATTTTAAAAACTTCTATGCACTAGCGCACTAGTGAGCACGCTAAGCAGAAAAATCTCGAATAGAAATCATGTAGCACATTCAGTATATACGTAATAAGTTTTTCGGAATGTGAGGAAATATTTTTATATTTTATTACTCTTGGGGGGGGGGGGCGATCGCCCCTATCGCCCCCCCTGGATCCGCCACTGTCCCCGGCGTGATTCAAGCGCGCGCAACTCGAACACGCAATACTTTTACCTGCGCGTAAACTCCGATCGATCGAAATTTCTCCTCGAATAATAATAGTATAGAATAATTGCGACGATTTCTCTCGAACGATGGAGAAATCCGTTCGCGAGAGGGAGAGTAAATCAACGCGAGGAAGACGCGTCAAAGGCCACGAATTTACGATCGAACGGATTTAACGTTCCGCCCAACCGATTCTTAATCGGTCAATCCGCTTCTTGCTCTTTTTACGGATCGTAAGTTCCGTCGAAGGTGAGGCACGAACATGCCCGCGCGGTTTATACCGGTATTTACGCGCGTACAGGATGTTCCGAAGCGCGAACGAGCAGAGTAATCGAATTCGAATCGGCCGACTGAATAAACAACGTCCGAGCCTCGGAGCCAGTCGACTTTCGCGACAGGATTTACGCGGAGCCTCGCCGATAAAAGTTGGCACGCGCTGAGGAGCGGATCTCATGGCCGAAGATGTTGTTCCGTCGCGAACGCTCGTCGACCTTTCGCGAATTTCTCGCGAGGATAACGAGAAGGAATCCTTTTATCCGTGGCAAGGAGTCGGACGCCCCATCGGACTCGGCCGTTCTTTATGGCTGCGCTTTGTGGAATTCCTTGCCCATTCTTTGTGATCACTTTGCCAGTATCGCCGAATATTAAACTGGCTGTAGACGACGCGAAAAACGCAGGCAGATTTGTTCGCCGTGGACAGTTCGCACAGTTGCATCGGAATACGTTGATAAAAATGAACAGACTGATTAAATTGCAGACTATAATCGCATGTAGTTGCAATCGATTAGAGACCATCCAGGGTGGAGGAAAAACAGAACGCAATAAGACCCCACGCTGCTCGCGGTGTAACGACCACGCCCAGACTTCGGTGAATCACACCTGGTCCCTATCTCGCTGAGCGCTCCAGTACCTATGTCTGACCGCCATAACTGGAACAGCTACTGATAACTCGCGAAATTCCCGCGAAAGAGAAAGGAAGGAATCGAGCGATTCGAGGAAACAGACTACTCGAAGCGCTCTCGGCCTCCCGGATTCCTCCCGGAGACAATCTCCTTAGATGGGAAATTCATTGCACCGCTCGAAACTACAGGCAAAATGAATGAATCAAAAGAAAGAAAAGACGCGCGGAGCTCCCACGTCCTATGGCGCAAAGAAGTAATCGCATTCAGCTGGACAGTTCGCGCTCGATGAATCACTAGCTCTGTGTTCGCGTCTCCGCGATAGCTAACCTGTTCGCCGTAACTGGAGCACCTCTGGGTGTCTCTGGCGACATTTACCGCGACGAAGGAAGAGAAGGAGAGGGAATTCAATCAAACGCCTCGGCTTATTTCGACCACGCTTAAAAGGGCAATCCTCGACGGTTAATGAGACCGTTTCGTTTCCCTCTCTAACTCACGATTCAAAGCTGTCAATACCGCCGCGCAAGACCAGGATCGATATTAACGGTTTCGCAAGGTATTTCGGCTCGGTCGTGCCTCGGCGATTTTTTTTTTCCATCCAAGGTGAATGGTTCGGGGAGGACACGACACAGGTATCTCGACGCGAGTTATTCGATGTCGCGGCCCACGCTGTTGTTTGGCCAGCGAGTCCATCGTCCGAGATTCGAAATCGCGTGGGACTCGACGACGATCCGTCCGATCGAGTGCCGTTTGCCCGCTCGAAATAAGAAAAAGAGTCAATTAACGCGACGTACGATGCTCGAGGACGCGATTAACCCATTCACGCTCCGTATCCTTTCGAAAGGACGTTATTTATTCTCTTATCAGACATGCAGAAACCCATTGCGCAACGTCGCTAACACGGTTTACTTGAATTATAAACAACGGCGCCGTTGCTTGTCCGCTTAATTTGTAAGAGTTTATCCGCGGATTGCTCTTTCGCATCTTTTCGGGAATGAATTTGGAATCTTGACGAAGTTGAAATGAAGTCGGAATCTGGATTTCATCGGACGGATAAGTTCGAAAAGAAATATTGTTTAACCGGGACAGTATAATTCCACTTGAGGAACAGAACCGCTTCGAGTGTCTGATCTGTGTCGTCCAATTCCCCTTGAAACGATCGCGCGCTCGATGACTCGCGGAATTGCGCATCTCGGGGACCGAGGATTATTTTTGCGTCTTTTGTCATTATTTATCAACCGCGTGCTGGGACTACCGAGAGAAGCTTTGAATATTCAAGTGCGCCCACGCGACTATCTCCAAGGACCCCGGCGTCGATGTCAGGAAGATTCTACCGGAACTAGTAACGCTTCGTCTATTCATGCGAGGGAGTTGCTCAACTTACGTAACTCGCTTTTTGTTGATCCATGGAAAGAAACTAAATTTTTATCAATTTTTTACCAATTTATACAGCATGAGTGATTCTGCGTGAAAAAATGAGGAAAACATTTACCGTAATATTTTTTTATACGAGACTTTGTTTTGGAGGAAATGGATTTTGAAGAATGATGTGTAATATGAATTATATGCTAGGATAGACATTACTGTACCTATACTTTCTGTAATTGGTATTAGCTTTATAATTTCAACTCTTTATCTTTAATTACAAAATTTCTAAACTTGCTACTTGAAATTTCCGGATCTTCTATCTTCAAATCCTTGCCTTGAAATTTTCAAATAAATTTTAACTTTTCAAAATTTCCACTTTAAACTCTCAAATCTCTGGCTTCAAATCTTTAAATCTTCAATTTCATATCTTCAAATCTCTGATTTCAACTTCAAGCTTTTATATCTCTAATTTTAACTCTACAAATTTTCAATTGTTCAACCCGAAATCAGTATATCTTCAACTCGAAGTATTCAATTAGTCACTTTTAAGCCTTCCAATTTTCTGCTCCAAACATTTAAATAACTTCAACTATTAAAATTTTCAGAGTCAAGTCTTCGAATCTTCAATTTCATATCTTTAAATCTCCAGCTTCAAGCCTTTAAATCTCTAATTTTAACTCATATAATCTCCAATTTTGTAGCTTGAAATCTTCAACTTCATAATCTGAAATTTCAAATTTTCAATTTCAACTCTTCAAATTTCCCATTTCAAACCTTCATATCTCTTCCACTCTAAAATTTTCAGCATTAAGTCTCTAAGTCTTCAGTTTCGTATCTGCAAATAATGAACTTTAACCTTTTAAAATTTCAAAACTGTTAAAATCCTCTTTAAAACTACTTCAAATCTCTAAAATAAAGTCTTGAAGTAAATTTTCCTATTTCAATTTTCCAAACGCTCAATTTCAATTCTTCAAATTTTTAATTTCGACTCTTTAATTCTCTAAATCGGTAGGAGATTTACAATAGACACTCTATTCCATAGCAATTTTAATAATTCTTTGGTAATTCATATCAAATTACTCATATTACAAATATGCAACAACTAAGTCGAATTCAGTTGGTTGCGAAATTGGTCACTAGATTACAGATATTTATAGAAATTAAAAATTTGTATTTGTATAGTGTATAGACATACAACAGCCACTAAATTTTATATTAATAAATGTATTTTACTATTGATATTCTATATATTTTTATATCTTTAAACATCGTCACAAGCTTTTGTACTTTCAACATTGCCATAAATGCATAAACGCCCATAGTCTACATATTGGTCCCTGTTCAAAATTGATTTTCTCGAAACCAATTTTTCGGACGAAAACACATTATATTACATTTTTTTCTTGTTTTTCTGTGTACAATCACAGGCTGCTTCGTTCTACTTTTCTGCCCCACTCTGTATAGTCTAAATTCGAAATCGAGAACTAAGTCCGCCATCGAGTTTGCTTTCCGCTCCGCGATCAAAAGATCATCTTAGTACAAGGAAGTGCAGCGAATCGACCTTCTGGAGATCTAAACTTCGCGAAACGGGCTGAAATCGAAAATAGGTGACATTCTCATGCGGTCCTCGTCGCGCGAATAAAACGCTTCCTCCCATTCGAAAGTAAAAATCGTCCGGTGATATCCAGCCGGCAATAGGCTGCGCAGCCGGGAAGAGATCGCAGCCTCGATGTTCGCGTGTACACCGAGAAACTTAATATTCCATTCTATTCCCCGTGCCGAGTCGAATTTATCGTAACAGCATCTGCCGTGTTTATGTAAATGGCCGCGATGTTGCATTGGACGAAGCGCGAATCCCGAGGCGCGCTATTCGTGGCTGCGATTCGCTTTTTCCACCAATCTTTTCGCCTCAAGCCGGGCAACCTTCGCGCTTCCTTCTCCCGTTCCGTGTCGCCCCCCTGCCCGAGTCGTAAATCAATCGGCGCGATTAAGGATTATCGCGAAATTAAGCGCGAGGGGAGAACGAAAAAAAGGAGGAGGATGCAACACGGTAGCTACTCCGCAACATTTAGCGTTTGCCGAACGGCGAACGTCAACAGTGCTGCAGTAGCTCGACACAAGACGCCCCGCTGCGCGAAAGTCGACCAATCGCGCGATCGTCCCGCTAATTGCCGGCGTTGTTTAATACGATGGCGTTTACATGCACTAAAGTCATTTGGAGATTCTTTTTTGTCGTCCCCGCGGATCATTGGGAATTCGCGGAACGCGCCGCGGAGGAACGTGAACGCGCATACTTTATTCCGTCTCCTTTATTCCGAGCACCAGGCGGCTTATCCGCTCGGAAATGTAGCACGAACTCTGTTTTTCCTCTTCGATCAAGTCGAACACGAATTGATCCGTATCAATCGCGCGAGAGTCGTGTAATGAATGGGATATCGTGCTGGTTGCAGCGCCGAGGATAGATCTCCGAAGGTGACATTATCGTAATAATGATCTATTATTCACTCTGTTATTTTATTTTTCGTTGCTTGGTAAAGTAAATTAAATCCACATTCTTCTGGCTCAATACATAAATAATTCAACGTTTTGGTGAAAGATAAGAATCGATAGATTACTGTACAGCACTGCTTCCTTGGATCGCACTGTCAAAACTAAATTCTTCAAGTTTAGTGCGTGTACCCAGCATAACAGCTATTACCATCGCCCGATACTATCGCAGACAGATTCCAATTGCAATTCAAAATCGATCAGCTTCGACAGATATCCAACAGGTGTTACGACGCCGCCGGTTGGCAGTGAAAGTCCTCCTAGTCGTAAGGAGCATTAACGTATGCAAATTTCGTGATTTGAATGACGTCAAGCGTCTCAATAACGAGCATCGATGGACGACGAAAGCCGCCCGGACAATGTTCCGGCTTGTTCATAATTGAATGCCGCGCGGCGATAACGCCAAGGGGATGGGAAAATTATTAACGAGACCACTTTTCGTTCATTGCCAACGTTGAAAGCGGCCCCGGTCGTTGGGCCGTATCGCGCTCGCGTCCCGCCTTGTTTACGACCGAAATTCAATTAAAGGGGAAAAGAGGAACAAGCCGCGAGGCGGATTAACGACTCAATTAATGGTAACTAATTGCCGGCGGATGCCGGACTCCGAGATCTTGAGCCGATCTTGGACGTTTCATTCAGCCCTCCGTGGGAATTTTCGTCGCGAGGCTTTGTCTGCATTTCGTCTTCAACGAAATGATCATAAAATTAAATGAGAGACTTGAGGAACTTAATTTACACGATTGTAGCTCGATGAAATTGTTTCGATGATTTTCAGCCGCAAAATCTGGTGATGATGGGCAGCTTCCCGGAATGCGAGGTGAAGCTCTGCGACTTCGAGATCTCGAGGGTAATCTTAGAAGGAGCAGAGGTCCGCGAGATCCTTGGGACGCCGGATTACGTGGGTAAGTTGTCGACGATCGGAAATAAAACCAGCTGAACCAAAACACGTGTCGCATAAACGCGTTGCTTAACTTCCACCGAATTCGCGAGCGTCGTTTTGTTCCCGACAGACTCCTCGGAAAATATAAATTGCCGCGTTACTGTTATCAGGATGATGGATCGATCGTGTTACGTTGCGCTGCGAATTTGCCACGATCCGAAACGCCAACAGGTGTGTCGGCACTTTTGCTCGTCTGGTCGCCGCCGATCGATATCTTCGCCTCGCTAATTGACGATCTCAAGCGACGATCGCGAATATAATCGATATTAATTGACGCGTTAGCCTCATTCGCCGCGTTCGCCATCGACGTCGGCCTTTAATAAACGTACCAGGGGGACGGATAATTGCGACCGATACATCGAATCGCGTCGTTTCAGGCAAGGTAATCGGCATTGACGCGATCCAGAAAGACGGAGAAAAAGAGGGAGAGAGAGAGAGAGAGAGAGAGAGAGAGAGAGAGAGGGGGGGGACAGTTAGAGTAGAATCCCGGCTCGATCGGAGCTTTTATAGAAACTCATGCCAGATGGTTACGTGCTATAGATTATCATAAATCTCGATCCTTTGCGAACGATTTACAATTGATTGCTTTTGGATCGAACTTCCCCGCGACTGCATCAAATTTTTTTCGGCTGGCAATTTCGATCAACAATCAGTTTGATCTTTTTTCAAAATGTAACTACATTAATCCTTTAATTTCCATTGTTATACTGACGCCACACTCATTTTTCATGCACTACTTTTACTTTTACTTTTCCATTTTCATATTCCTTAAGGATGAACTTCAGTAATAATCTTACAAGGAGACCCTCAGGTCTTTGGATTTTTTTAAAGTTTTGATACTTACCGTACGTAAAGATCCCTATTCGAACATCAATTTCTCAAAATAGTAAGACACGCTTTTCAAAAGAACTCGAGAAAATCAAATTTGATTTGATCAAATTTGAAATATGTCAATAACTTTTTCAATAACTATTTGATTATGTCATAAACTTGTTTGTTCAAATGTAGTTGAAATGCAACTATTAGCAACTTCACTCTTAATTTTGTTATATATTTCTCAATATTTCTCTTAAGAATACATGTTAAATTGAAAGTTTTATAATTTAAAAACTACCGAATCAATTTTTCTAAAACTTTGCATGGGGTTTTACTATTGTATAGAGATTCATTCTTCAAATTTTCAAAGATTTTCACCTATTTTTAATGTTACCAAAGTTCATTTTTAATGTCCAATGGTCCACATATGCAACAAGTATTAAAACGGCGAATAGTAATAGATTAACTCGATATGATACTGTTGACTTTAAAATAACAAAATACAATCCATGTATTAATTACACACTTTTGAGATTACGACTTGAGGATCTGGGCGTTAAAGAAAATTGGTACCATTAAATAATCCTTCAAGGATTCATGGACCAATAGATTCTGATAATAATAAACTTTATTTTGACTTGCTTGGAGTGTAATATCCTCTTCCCATTTAAATCGCCACAACTCAGCAGGTTTATTTGTTGAAGATGACAGGGAAGATGTCTCGAGGCTATAAGGTCTGCCTTTATTTTGCAATAGTAATCTTCAATTCATGGTTTCAATACATTTGAAACGTAAAGTCATCTCAAGTACATTATGCTTTCAGAAAGACTATGAGAAGGATGTTTCGTAACTCAAAACAAGTCAAACTCAAACTCAGTCCATTCGAATTTGTCTATTTCGAAAAAATATATCGCAACTTTTGAAACATCCTGTATCAGCGGATGAATTCCACTCGCTTCCCTTCGTATACAAATAAAAATCTAATGGTCGTCAGCTAAACGAACGATAATAAGATCCCTTTGTCCTCGCATGAAATATCTTACGTTTACAATACAGAACGAAAGAATCGCGGGCGAAGTTTATTCAAGAGGCCCACGTTCGTAGGCAGCACAGTTAACGATATAATTGATGCGCGCTATTATTCCCGGTGATCATATCAATTCGTTGAATAATAAGACTAGCAAGGCGAGATCGTATCGTCGAATATGTTAATCGTGTTTGGCGTTTCTCGAAAATAAATGAGAACGGTCATCCCGATTCTATCTTGAGGGATTGCCTTCACGATTTCGCGAGCAGCTCGTCAACCTCGACTTTTATCGCGGTTTTATAGATTCTTAGCCACAAACGACACGTCGAAAAGAAACTTGAACGGCGGTAATGATATGCTTAATGGCTGTTCTTAAAAGTATACAATGCAGAGGCGATTCCGGCTTCTTCCTAGATCGTTTTCCTTCGATCATTTACGCCCACTGCACGACCAATTTTCGTGTGTAAATAAAAATGACGTCGACTGATGATATCACGGATTTAAACGAGGTCGTTCAACTGAATAGCATCAGCTTCCTTAATTATTTCTTGACAGATTGAGACACGCGTGTCTTTTCTTTTCAGCGCCGGAGATCTTGCATTATGAACCGATCACGTTGGCCGCTGATATGTGGTACGTAAAAAATAAAAATAGAAATTGTATAACAAAATAGTGTACTTTTTGGGGCGAAGGGGTTTTAGAAGGATTCTATGCTTTTAGGTCCCTGGGCGTGACAACCTACGTTCTGCTGACGGGATTCTCTCCCTTCGGTGGCGAAACCGATCAGGAAACGTTTCAAAATATTTCTTTGGGGGAGGTAGACTTCCCCGAGGAACTTTTCGGAGATATCTCCGCGCAGGCAAAGGATTTCGTCGCGAAGCTTTTGGTGCTAGACCCAAGGTGAGCCAATATTTGCGAATTTTTGACCCATTTCTGAACTATTTCTACCGTTCGTCATGACAATGTATGTAGCAGTAACAGCTTCTCGTTCTCTTAATCCTTTAACGTATTCTGATGAATTAGAAGATAACATAATTAAGTCAATAAATTTGAAGACTTAAGTGTCTTCTTTCCACCTTGTTTAAATTTCAGAAATCATTACATTTGCAAAGTAATTTAAGAATAAAAAGACACTTCTATACACTTTCTTTATTTGACCTCATGTTGAATATGCGTCGATTATCTCGAATCCCATTCACAAAAAATATGACAATCTCATTGAAAGAGTTCAACATAATGGACGCTGCGAAGTTACCTCGCGAGGTTCGTGCCACTATCTTATTTTATTGTAGTGTGTGAAAAAAAGTGAGATAATGCAAAACAGATGATTAAAAATTCAACTTTGCAGCTTAAGATTTGCGGCGCGCATCCTAGGTAATCCTATAGAAATCATGATACTGATCACGTCTATGATAATCATGCAATCATTAAACCTGCGAACGCTTGCTGATCGCAGGAAAATTGTGGATCTAATTTTCCTGCTCAAGTTGATTAATGGTTACAGTAAAGCTTCAATTATCCAACTTGATATTTATGAAATAAAATGCTAATAATTAGTGGAACGTTATTAAATCATAGTTCAGATTAATTGAAACCTTAGATCAGGGCCGGCGGAACGCATTATGCAGGTAATGCAAGCCATAAGGGCACTTAATACCAGGAGCGCCAATCGTCAAAAATAGGAATACTTTGGCCGCGAAAAAATGTTTTTTAATTTTTACTTGTGCTTTGTTTGTATGTTTCTTTTTCTCTTTTTCCCATGATGTTATAATAAGTCTAGTTAAATTCTAGGGCCTAATTGCCTATAAGCTATATAAAGCCTTGCCTTAGATAATTAAAAATAAGGATAATCGAGGTTCAACCGGACATAAATTATCCAGAACTTTTAGCCTCACTATAGGAGAAACGCGAGCGCATTTCGAAAAGCTAAGCACTCAGAAAAAATACATGAATGGAAGAAGATTTCGAGTCGATCTTCATTACTCTCATATTAATAATATTGATCCATATTCTCTATCATTAAACAAATTTAATAAAATGCTAAGAGATCAAAGATTTAATGTGCAAATTTGCTGGTTAGGAATAGACTCACCTCTAGCTTATATGTATTAGATGAGTGCAAAAGTTCTTTTAGATGAGTGCAAAAGAACTTTTGCACTATTGTCATATTATTTTCATTTGTTATAATAAATATTATTATTGAAATAATTGTGGTACAAACTCGTGTTTGTTCCAGTGCACGAATGACAGCGAAACAATGCCTGCGTCACGACTGGCTGCGCGGCGCGCCGACCCAGGCGTCGCCTCACCTGCGTAGATACCTGTCGAAATCGAGGGAGGTTTTGCTGGAGCGGGTTGTCAGCCGGGAGAATCTCCGAAGGGCGGCGCTATTGAGCCAGGCGAGCAGCCAAGCGAATCTGTCGAGCGACGCGCAGGAATCGAATCATCATCGCGATCAGAGCCTGCAGGATTGCTCGCTTTCGCAGAGCGAGATGTGCCTTAGTCACCGTCTCACCGGAAGTCGATCTAGTCTCGAGGGCAGCGAGGATTTCCCGAGTCCGGCGGACTCGCGGACCAGCTTGAACTCCTCCAGGACGAACCTGAGCTGCGTCAGTCAGAGCTGTCTGCTGAACAAAGAGCAAACGCAGGGCCTGCTGAGCCGCGCGCAGAGTCGGTCCCAAGCGAACTTGATCCACGGACCGAGCCGCGGCCTCCTGTCCAGAATACGAAGCTTAAACAGGATTCAGTCGCAGGCGTGTCTGCTGAACGGGAACTCGACGACCTCCAGCTCGCTGCAAACGCGGATGACGATAAACCCTGTGATTAGCAAGTCCCGCGAGAAACTCTATGGACTGAGATCGCTGTCCAAGTCCCAGGGGGTTTTAGATATATACAGGAGCCTCGAGTGCTTGAGACGGAGAAGGAAGAGCTACCAGCGTGCCAAGACCGAAGACATGCTGCCGATTTTTAAACGACTTGGAGCAGAGATCGACGCTTCGAGGATCGACGTCGACGATCGCCTTTCTTCCGACGATACGTCCAAGTCCAGCGTTGAAGACGATATCGAAACGAACGCGAGTAATGATAACGATAACGAAACCGTAAGCTCGGAAGCGAATGACTCGGAGAATTCGAGCAATTCGGAGATTTTGAATGAATTTCAACGTGAACCTGAAGATTCGAGCGTTCAGAGCTCAGAAGCGCAGAGTGCAGAAAATGTTGAAAGCAATGTTGAGGTGTCCAGAAGGCAGGCCTCTGAATCAGAAGAGAATTTGGACTCCTTGAAATCGATAGAATCGGATACGTTGACCGAGGATTCGGATGAGACTCCGATGATTCGTGAAACGGAATTGAATCTCGTCGTTAATAAACGCCCCTGCCAAAGGCAACATTCTGACGCTTCTAGCCATTCAAACAATTCTGGTACGTCTGATGATAAGGAGGATCGCTCGACGGAATCCGAAAACGAGGAACCTAAATACACCGTGGCGCAGCTCGTGTCTGCGTTCAACAAGCACCAGGAAGTCGCGTCGAAGAGCAGCTTAGAGGCGATAATGACGGAAAAGAGGATCAACGAGGTGACTTTCCCGACCGGAACGAAAGCCTTGAGGCTCTTCATACCGGATATCGATATTACGGAGAGTAAAATTGTCAGACGGAAGACGAGCTACAAGCCGCGCAAGAATTGGGAGGAGCTGAGAAAAAAGAACGAGAAAAACGAAGGAATACTGAAGAGTTTTGATCATGATTCCGGAAATGAGGATGACGACGATGATGGAAGTAGAGAAAAAACGAAAAGCGAAAGCGAGGAATGCATTTCTGATTCTACGAATAATAAAAAGGAATCTAGCATCGAGGACTTGAAGGAGAACGTCGAAAAACTAGAAGAAATTAAGCCGTCGCTGGATCGATGGTCCATCTTACCGCCGATCGAGCTCAACGGCGATTCCATCTTCGCGGAGGGCGTCGACGTTCGAGATAACGTCGACACGACGATCGACGAGAAGTACAAACGATGCGTGAAGGGTGCCAAGATGAACGCGACGGAGTCGAGCGAAAAGCTTCAGAAGGCGTGTCTGGATCGCCCGTCAGCCGTCGCGCCGATTCGCCAGAAAGAAAGACTGCCTAATTACATCTATCCTGAAATAACGTGCCATGCTAGGGAAGATTCTCAAGACGCGA
Source organism: Perdita meconis (assembly GCA_030770465.2). Lineage (NCBI taxonomy): Eukaryota > Metazoa > Arthropoda > Insecta > Hymenoptera > Andrenidae > Perdita > Perdita meconis. Next base: position 8,915,032 of record JASKOS020000004.1, read on the forward strand.
GTAAAAAGCTGTCTTCCGTGATCGCGAATGGTAGAACGAATATAAAAACACAAAAGACCGAGCGATCGAAGCCAGACAGCGTCAATCTGAAAGATATTCTCCAGAGGGTGGACACGTTTCAGAGCACGCCGAAGGAGAATCTGGAGAACTTGAGGAAAAGGACGTCGATCGCCAAGATAATCCTGAACGACAATCTGCCTTACGACAGTCAAGACTCGAATGCGATTTGTCGAGCTCGCAGCGAGCCTCCTTCGTCTCTCAGCTCCAGGGAGGAGGAGAACAAAGTGAAGCTGGTAGTGCCGCCTTCTTTCGTGAGATCCTCTTCTCTGTCCAGCGACAGCAGCTGCCCGACGCCTTCCAGCGCTCAGTCCGACGTGAACGCGTCCTGGGAGGACGTGCAAGGTACGGCAGAATCCAACGTGTCCTTGGAAAAAGAAGACTCTAGTAAAATTCGCAAGCGAAGCGAGATTCAGAGAACCTCGAGCGAAGGTAAGAGCAAGCACTCCGCGGAAGACAAGAGGCTGTGGGGTAGAGTTTGCACGGGGTCCTACAGCAGAGCGATGGAGAAGTTCAGCAAGAGCAACGACGTAAATAAAAAGCCTCTGGGCCAGTTGAACGGGTCGCAGCAAGGCGAGAAAACGAGGAGAAAAAGCAGCCCTGCCATGGCCCAATACGTCAACCCGTAAAAGTAGAGTTGTCCAGCGCGAAGACTGAATCTAGAGCTCGACCTTCCCTAATCGCGGTGACTCAGGCCCCGGAAGGGGAACGCGAACGAACGGCTGAATCTCTCTTTTCGCGAGCACCTCGACCAAGAACGAGATAATCGTCACCTTGTCCTTGGGAGACGAATGCGAGAATCGTAATCGTAGTCATCTCTGGATCTCGGGCAAAGCTGAGATGGTGTCGCGGGACGGTTTCGCGACAAAGACCCGTCATTAACATCTCATCGGAGCGTGTCGCGTGGTCAAACAAGGCGGTCGAACGCGTTCGATCGTCATAGCCTTATCCTTGACTCGGTAATTCCGTATCGAGCGAACTTCAAGAACTATTTTTATTTTTTTTTCCTCTCTTCTTCTTCTTCTCCTTGAGTCGTGTGGAACCTCGTGAAAACCAAACGCGAAAGCTCGCGCGGAAAGGATAGAAAAGTGTTTTGATTCGTTTAGGAAAAAGAAACAGAATTAGGTTTCGATTTTGACGTTTCTGTTTAAGAGTAATTGGTGCGAAGAATGCGTTCGACAGATGCGATAAGATCGCGCGAAAAGTGTCGAGGCAGCGGAGACGTGATCACGGTCGCGATTCCTTTTGCGAGAGTAATTGCGCTGTGATTCATTCCGCGGTGATTGCGAGTTAAGCGAAGAGAGCTCGTTGCAAAATGATTAAGACGCAAGATTTTTAACAAGCTTCGAGGTGATAAAAATGTACGCGTTATCCATTGTGCGTTTCTAAGCCTCGGACGAATAGACTAATTGTAATCGATGAGAAAAAAAGGAAAGAACGCTGGCAGACTTGCGTTAAGGGAATTTGCTCATTCACGAGATTATCTGCTCAGGATACAACATTGCCTTTACTAATTCCGCTCTATCGAAGCTCGCGTAATCGTTAGCGATCGCTTCAACGCAATCGGCGCGTCGAAAATATACGTGATCCAACAACAGTACTTACTCGCTATATGCTCACAAGGTTTAAGAAGATTCTTTCGATCGTTTAAAGTCGATTCATTTGATTTTGCTCCAGAATTAAAGAAATTAAAAATAAAACAATTACGAAGAATGAAATAGAGATACCGACGAGCTTATATCGTGAAATACTGTACTTCGTAGTACTTAAAACTTTATTAAAGCCTCAGTATAGCCTCTTTCGATTTTGTATCAGAGATATCTCAATAAAGACTCTCTTTCTCTCTCGTCGAACGCTACTTGTTGTTCAATCAACGATAGAGTTTAAGAAATTCAAAGGACACGTGAGAAGGATATCTTCGAACTTGATAAAAGGATTTGGTAAAATTAAATTTTTATTATAATATAAAACAATTCGGCATCGTCGATCCTTTGCACAGTGTCGCTGTATAGTAGTATACACAAGATAATCGCTCACACGGTTATTCCCATCGGCTCTTTCTCACCCTCTTTCTTTCTCCTGTCGCGTTGGTGGCTTGGTTTTCCTGGTTCCGTGACTGTTCCGTATTTGGTTTGGGTGGAACGGGGGGCGGTGGTGGCATTATCACGGAAGGAGGCGTGATAGTTTGTTCCCACGTGTGATCCGACGATGCTCGGAACTGGAGCCAGACAATTCGCCATATACGTCGAAACACAATTTATGATAGTCGAAAATATAAATAGCATTGTTCGAACAGAAAATTTTAAAACACACCCTGTATAAGACTATTTATAACGAAAATAGGATTTACCTGAGAATTGTACTGACTGCGGAAAGCAGCTTTCATCGCGGACAACCGATCGCTTCCAGGCCCGTGTCTCTCCAGTTTCTTCACAACCTCGCTTATGTCTTTGGACCCCTGCGACGAAGAACCACCGCCCTAAAATTGCACGAACCAATGAGAATCTGGAACAAAAATGTCTAACAGCTGCAGTGAATAAATACCGAAGTCGAGGAAGCATCGGGCCTTCCCCTGAAACCGAGTCCAGCCCCTCCGACGTTCAAACTCTTCCCTTTGCCGCCCTTGAACCTCGACTTCCTGAACCAGGCACTCTGCATCGCCAAGTCCATCAAACTCTTTGGCACTTCCTGATTCGCTCCCTCCAAGTTCCTGACTAAATGGCCGGCGAATTCTTTGTCTTTCTCCGTGACTAGGGTATACGCCGTGCCCTTCTCTCCCGCTCGACCCGTTCTACCTATCCTGTGCGTGTGTGTGTCTATGTCCCTCGCGACGTCGTAGTTGAGGACTGTTTTAATATGTGGAATGTCCAAACCCCGGGCTAGCGAAACGAAATTCACGTTTAATCGCGATTCCATGGAATCAAAGAGGAAGCGGAATCCAATGATTACCAGCAACGTCGGTAGCGACCAAAGTCGTGACATCCTTCTTCTTGAAGGCCGTGATCACTTTGTTCCTCTCGATCTGATCCATGTCACCGTGCAAGAGCAACACGTCGAACTGCTTCAACTTGAGGTTGTTCGCGAGTTCTTCCGCGTTCAGCTACGACAGGTCAAAGATACTTTAAGATACCTTATTGCTTAAAGTTCAGCGGAAGATCGACCGCGACTTCTAACCTTCTTCGTAACGAAGATCAGCAAACTGCCGGTGCTCAAGAACTCGACTAAGTTCTGCAGCAACCAGGCCCATTTTTCTGCGGGATTGTTGCTGAAGACCAACACGTGCTGAGTGACGTCGGCGTTCGCTTCGCCGACGTCGCCTTGGACTATCCTAACGGGGTCCGTTAGAACGTCCCTGGCGAGCTTCTCCACCCTCTTTTTGAAAGTTGCGCTGAACAACAACGTTTGCCTGTCAGGCCTCACGTGGTTGCATATAGAACGCACCTGTGGTTCTGGAACCAAACAGAGCGATAACAAGCGAAGCGAAACTTTATTAATAGGGAGCGTTGTTTCTCTACAATCGCGTATGATCGATATAAAAACGCGTTGTTGACGCTATCCAGTAAAATTAAATTCTACTGGGAACTTCAAGGGAGAATGGTCTATCGAGAGTTGCGAGAAATAATTTTATCTCAATGGGGACATTTCGAAACAAAATGCTAATTAGTTCTACCCTTCTCGACCTAGTTTCCTGGGTCAAATGCAATGCTGTACTTCAGATCAATTCAACTGGCCGTTCAAGGTCACATTTTCCTATTGTAGTTTTCTGGTAATGAAACCTCCACGACGATGTTTTTCATGAATATGAAGACCTCTACCCTAATAGCCATTTGTCGCCAAATTGACAACAGATTTAACAGACTTTGTAACCAAAACCGTAGCCATCTGTTTATGTATTAGGCTGCCATTTTTGCAAACAGGGCCTGTATTATCAGATCGGGAAACAGTCAGAAACCGAGCAAATCCTTCCAGCAGAAACAGTTGGATAATTGACAACAGTATCTGTTTGAATTCTGCCGCCAAGTCGGCAGCAGGTCTGTCAACAGGGTTTTTGTCGCTAATCTGCCAACAATCCTGTACATTACAGATCCTGCATCAAATTTGCTGCCAATCTAACAACAAATGCTGTAATGGTAGATTCTGTACAAATTTGCTCAACAGATTTGGCTATCGCTTCGAAAAAATGAAAGAAAATGGTGGCCTTGAACAGCTAAATAGTTGAGTTGATTCAGAATATAATGATACGTTTATGTTGGAGCTACGATAAACGATAAAAACGGCAATGTGAATAAGATGGTAAAAGAGGGAAAGATGTTCTCTCTTTTGTTTTCTGCTATTTCACTGCTCTTATCGTTTATCACAGCTCCAACATAAACCTACCCTAATTATATATTAGATAGTAGAAACAAGACACGCTTCGGAATGACCTCATCGATTTAATGTCATCCAGTTAAAATGATCTCTTCCTTACCGAAACCCATATCGAACATTCTGTCGGCCTCGTCCAACACTAGGAACGTAACCCTGGTCAAACTCGTCGCCTTCATCTTAACCAAATCTATCATTCTACCAGGTGTGGCGACCACTATCTCTGCACCCCCTTCCAACGCTTTGCTCTGTTCCCATTTACTGCCACCACCGTAGCAACAACAGACTTGTATGTTATAAACCTTCCCAAACTTTTTGGCTTCTTGGTAGATCTACGAATACCAAAAAACCCATCAAATATCATTCATGACCTTTGAACCCATCACCGAGTGTCTTCCTTCGTAACGTGAATCGATCTTTCGACGCAAAAATTTGCAATCGAAGTGTACTCAATGCGTTACAACGAAAGAAACTGTATGTCTCGACTTTATCTTATTTTAGTACCTGCTGGGACAACTCTCTGGTCGGAGCAAGAATCAGCCCAATGGGTCCATCGCCAGGCTTCAGCTCTCGCTGGTCCATAATGTGAACCAACATCGGCCAAATGAAGGCCGCTGTTTTACCGCTTCCGGTTTTGGCTATACCTATGATATCCCTACCGCTCAACGCGGCTGGGACAGCTTGTGCTTGGATAGGAGTAGGTTGAGTGTATTCGTTTTTTCTGATTGCTTTTATTAACGCGTCGTCGAAGCCGAAATGGCCGAAACTGGTAACGGGATTCGGTGGAGAAGGACCAGACACCTTTATCCCCAGAGTCTTTCTCAAATCGTCGATCTGTAGTTTGCTTAGACTAGCGATCTCGTCGTGGACATTATAAAAGTTTTTCTCGAAAGACTCGTACTGTATTTCGCTGTGATCGACGGGGGGTAAAGGATCGATCTCTTTCTTTTTCGGCGGCGCAATGGGATTCCCATCCTCGTCGTATTCTATCTCTTGGTCGGATTCCTCTTGTTGCAAGCCAGCGGTTGGATTCTCCTCCATGTATCTTATCAGACAAATTAGCCCATGGTTTCCATCTTCTTCTCTTGAGTTTCCTTAATTGTGAAATACAAGCAACAGAACTTACCTGTAATAACTCTCCTCGTCGTCCTCCCCATCGATATCTGCTCTGAATCCTTTGGGTTTGTCTTCTTTGCGTTCGTCTTCTGCGAGTTGAGCTTCATAGGTATTCCTCTTCACTTCTGCATCTATGCCAGCCATGAAAGCATCCAATGGATCTTCCTCGCTGTCGCTGTCCTCCTTGGGAGCTGCTTTCTTCATCAAATCGTAAGTGGGAGACCCAGGTGCTGGGATATATTCCAATGAGGATGTTGGAGGATCGTCGTCGTCCTCGAAATATCTGATTTCATATATTTCAATATGTTCATTCGTTGAAGGCTGCGTTGGATGCTAAAAAGAATACTCACTCTTCTTCTGTTTTGCTACGCTTTTTTGGCATGCCCCAACATGCGGATAAGGCATTCTCTGTGATAGAATTCATAGTGTGGTAGCCCTGTTTGCTTAACGTGGAGTTTGGAGGAGGCGGTGGTATATTAGAACCGCTTCTCTTTGTGCCGGACATTTGGAAGCCAGCAAACCCAAAGCCTTTCGGCTTATTACCTCCTCCACGATGATAACTCATGTTTGCTGTATTATCTGTTAAAATGTAATCAAATTAGTAATCACTTTGCCACACTCACAAAATCCTCTGCTTAAAGGAAGATCCACAAGAGATTCCTATGCGTCCGTACGACTCTCAGTGACATTACTCTCAAATAAAATTACAGTTTTGATATATTTTCCATAAGGTAAGAAAAATATAATTTATATTCCGTCACAGAATCGAATATCAAGCGTATACGTCATCGATAAACCTTCGTTTTGAAATACAAAAACGTAAAATGGAAAACCGACTATAAAATAGTCAATTTATCAACTGTACATATTAAAAAAATAACGTAAGCCAAAAAAAGCGAAAGCGGTTCAGCTAAAGTCTATCCGACATCGTTTCAGCGACGTTAAGAAATAATTTTCATTGATAAATATTTATTGTTTTCATCCAAGTGCAAAGAAGAAGAGGTTAGGACACCTTCGTAACGCACTAGGTTAATTCGCGGTGTCGTAATACGTATTTTGTACACATGAACACTGTTTCACTTTCCGACCGATATTACAAGACGATTACGGGAGTCAAATACACTTTGCACTATAATATCGCGATGAAAAACCTAGTTCACATCTAATGCGACTCCAATTAGCCTGATATCGAACCGTAAAGTGCATTCTGCAACACTTTAGACGGTGCTGCCTCCACGCGAAATCATTCTGGATGCATCCTAAATATCGTTATCCACAGAAGAGTGTTTCAGGAAAGGATAAAACAATTCTTCCTTTACAGTGGCGGATCCAGAAGCTTTTCTTGGGGGGGGGGGGCGAAATGTATAAAAGTAAAAAGTACATTTTTTAACCGTTTTTTTTAACCTTGATAAACAATTAAAATAATTACGTGTTATATAATTGTGATTAAAGATTTTATTTTATAAGGAAAACAGGTATAAAAGATATTACAATACATAATGAGATTACAATACTACAAAAATTTTATTTCAGAATACAAATTCTGTTCTACGTTTGTGAATTTTCATGAATCGATCTATAACACTGTCTTCATTTACCTCTATATTGTAATTTATATTTACTTCTGCCATAGTTAATCTAAATACTTAACAAGTTTTTCAGAATGTGAGGTAATATTTTTATATTTTATTACTCTTGAGGAGGGGGGGCGATCACCCCTATCGCCCCCTGGATCCGCCACTGTTCCTTTACAATGCATGACTTCTTTTATAGGAAAATCTTATTAGAAAATATCAATTAGAATATATCCTCGTTGCGAAATAATATTCAAAGTTCATTATCCTTTCCCCTGAAAAAGAAATACCTAAGGAAAAAAATCCATGATAATCTTGCTTCTTGCATCCGTTATTTAATCGAAGAAACAAAATGAAGGCATTAAATAATAATCGATGGGAAAAGTTTCGAATTATTCAACGAAAATTCCTGCGCATATTTGCTGTGCACTCGTCGCGGAATATCGATAATCATCATGACTCGTAAACCTAAATTCAGAAAGCTGAGTAAATGAATGAGAAGCACGCGAATAGGGGGCTAAATGAAAATCAGTTTTCTTGAAGGTTTCCGAGAAATGTGGGCATCGGAAACGGGTCGAGCGCATTTTATTAAACGGCATCCAATATCGCAGCAATGTCGATTAAAAGAATCTTCATTCATAGTGGTTGAACGTTATAAATAGTCCTATCGCAGCTGAATCGATCGAATCTATCCGAGCCTGCGTGATGGAGGAGGCGCCATGCGACTCCTCCGTAGATTTCAGCGTCCGTCGTGATCTCGTTCGTCGCAGTTCTGATTCTGTCACAACGTCCCGACTTCGGGAAATCTCTTTTCAATCGAACGTAGGCGACTGCACCGTAAGTACTCAACTAACTTTTAAACACAATCCATGCAATTGCAACGCTTTCGCGAAACAAACATTCACCTATGAGTGTTCCTTATCGGTGACATTTTTACCGTGAATGGGGCCAAAGATAACAGTAACTACACTCACTAAAAATAGTAAGATTTACAGACTAAAGAAACACAGTGAGAAAACTTTTAATAGAAGATTTACATTTTCTAGAAATTAAAATGCCGTTGGTTCGACGGATGATCCTGGGACGAGTGATGTCCGATCTGTGGACCAAAATGAATCGCAAGAAAAAGCTCCAAGGCGATTTGCTCGAGACACCGATGAAAAGATGTCTTTCCACGTTCGATATTACTTTGCTCGGTAAGCGAGCTTCTTTTTTTTTTTGCGCAATTTTAATGGTAAGGACATCCAGCACCGCTTCTCACGATGTCGCGACCGCGCGCGATAAAGCGGTAGACCGAACCGGAAGAATGTCAGGAATAGTATTCCTGATTCATCGAAATTATGGGGAACGCTGGATCTAGTATTATGATGATTATTCCATAATTCTTGTCGGCGGTAAAAGTGCGTTTGCCTTTCAGGAGTGGGACATATGGTCGGCGCCGGAATCTACGTTTTAACAGGGACAGTGGCTCATAACATGGCCGGTCCAGGTGTAATTTTGAGTTTCCTCCTAGCTGGCATAGCTTCTCTATTGGCTGCGCTTTGTTACGCGGAATTTGGAGCGCGAATCCCGAAAGCTGGCAGCGCTTACGTCTACACTTACATTTCCGTCGACGAATTCTGGGCTTTCGTGATCGGTTGGAGCATCATATTGGAGCATATGATCGGTAATGATATTTTCCCCGAACGACCACGTTGAAATCGGAGGTCAATAACCATCCTTCTGAAACAGGTGCGGCGTCGGTGGCCAGAGCTTGGAGCGGATACGTCGATTCCCTCGTCGGAGGATCGATCGGCAATTACACTCGCCACATGATGCACGGATACACGATGGGGGAGCCGCTGGGAAATGTCCCCGATTTCCTGGCCGCTAGCCTCTGTCTAGTCTACGCTATGTTACTCGCGATGGGAGTTAAATGCTCAGCAACGGTTAACTCAGTGCTGACCATCGTTAATTTAGCTGTGATAGACTTGGTAACCGGTTTGGGAATTTACTACGCGGATCTGTCGAATTGGGGCAGCAGCAACGGAGGCTTCCTGCCTTATGGTTTCAGCGGAGTGCTGGCAGGTACTCTTGTTTTTGCTACACTGTTCAAAACGGTTAAAACAATGTGCAAAATTGCAGCGATCGCTGATATTGCGTTTTCGCAGGAGCTGCAACGTGCTTCTACGCCTTCGTGGGCTTCGACTCCATCGCGACTTCCAGCGAAGAAGCACGCGATCCTGCACGCAGCATACCGCACGCAACGATACTCTCGATGGCGATTGTCACCATAGGATACGTGCTAGTTGGAGCTGCTCTGACCTTAGTTGTACCATATCAGGACATTAATCCGACGGCGGCTCTTCCTGAGGCTTTCGCGTCGAGAGGAGTATCGTGGGCTAAATACGCGATAAGGTAAGGAAAATTTGGATTCGCAAATTGAAGAATCATTACAACTTACGGGGGAATCATATATACAATGAAGTCTCTATACATGGCAGTATTTTGGGACCTTCGACAACTATGGAATAGGTAGAACCTCTGTGGTGGTAGCGTTGAAATGGTTTTTAGGCCCGCTACACACCTCCGTGTTTTTAACGCGCGGTGGCCTTGCGCCGTACAGTGGCGGATTTCGCCGAAATCCTGGCCAAAAGTCGTATTTTTAAATCTGAGGCAAATTGTTGGAATAAATTGCAAGTATATGACTTTAAAATCATAGCAATATACAAAAAACTTTTTTCAAAGTTTTTAGTGTTTTAATTTTGATTAAAAGCAAAAAAATATTAATAATTAATTAATTATAATAATGTGTCAATCAATCAAAATTTCGCGATTACAGCGCCATCTATCGCGAATCAAAAAAAATGTTTGAAATAAAACCTACAGATTTTGTAGCGTGAAATCCGAATTTGCAATAAAAAGTAGGTGGTCCAATTTAAATTTTTAAAGTGACTCCCCAACCCACCCCCCAGGGGGTAAATTTTTGAACAGGATCAGATGCCCCCATCCAAACAGTGGGTGGCATGTTATACCAAGGATGTATTTTTACGAATTTCTCTGCAGTTCAAGACAATATGCTTGAAAAAGGTCTACTTTTATAGGGTGATTGCTTGAAATTGTCGTTAGAATTACGTGGAAACGTTTTATTATGTCTTCATCCACTCCCGTAATTTTTGCAGATATAGAGGAGTTCATGAAAAATCGGCGAGCGGTATTTCCATAAATGCGTTTTCTCTGTTTTATACTTTCAACTGTATACTATAAACATACTACTTATTAATTAGCAGGGGCACTTAGATATAGAATTAGGGGCATTAGTCAAGTAATCAATCTATAATACCATGAATGGACCCGTCCAAATCCCATGTCATAAATGTACCGCTTTATATTGCCGCCTCATCCGCTCCGCGTCATACCGCTACATGACCAAACGGTGCGGCGCGGACGGCAAAGAAATAATAATAACTTAAAATATCGTAAAATATCGCACAAAAACTCAACGGATCCTTGTTCAGGAACCTTCAAAGTTTATTTAAAAAAAAAATTAATACTTACATTCGCTTACATCATAACTATTACCTTAGGAGAAGGAAAAAAATGTATACACCTTATATTCTTCTCTATCACACTTGTAAGAAGTGAAACAAAGCAACTACATTAGAATATTTATTAATTTAGAGTATGTGTAATAGCTACCAATGCAGAGAGAAAAGCATTATAGTTCGATATTAAATGAAACGTCATTCTAAATTCTGCCTTCAAAACTTCACATTATAAAAGTAACAAGTTTGAGGCCTCATATCTCCAATGGGATCATACAATTAAAATTAACACTAGTGATAAATTATGCTTTGATTATCCATAAATGCAATGCAATACTCAGATTTTTTAAATTAAGGAAAAAATTTTTTCGACTTTTGGTCAGGATTTTGGCGAAATCCGCCACTGTGCGCTGCCGCAATTACGGTTCTGCCAAGAGGCGTACAGATGCGTTTATTAAACGTGCGGTGGCTTTCCAGAAAATTGTCAGTATGTTTTCTGGTACCATCAAAGATGGACATGTGCCGTAAAAAACATGCAATTTACACTTAGTATATAAACATTTTATCATAAAAAAATACGGTATTGGATACATCCTTTCATCAATTTAAGACTGATACGTGGTAGATTTGTAACATCTTTTGCCGACTTAAAAGAAAATTCGGAGAAGTTTTATAACTATTCTTGAATGAGTATTCGATCATTTGATGAGCTGGCAGCAAGAATAACAAATAAATTCAAATTACAAGATGCATGTATGAGACTTGCCACATTCCATATTGCAGGATATTTCTTCATTCCATCAATAAATTCATTCGACATCTATGACTCCGTTTGTATTTTCTTGAGAAATTGCGCGGCGAAATGCCTGACGTGTGCACTGCTCGATATAATATTGAGTACTGAACGACCGGAATTGCGGTTACAGCAGCCGTGCGTTCCAGTTTAAAACTTTACGATTACGTTCTTCGATTGTGTTACTGATTGATCTTTTTGACCCGTTATATGTGATTCCTTCCTCCATTATTTGTTCAGCGTTGGAGCTCTATGCGGAATGACAACGACGCTCTTCGGGTCCCTGTTCTCCCTGCCGCGAATAATGTACGCGATGGCGAACGACGGCCTGCTCTTCAGCTTCCTGGGTCACGTCAACGAACGTACGCAGGTTCCGGTTCTCAACCTGGCCATCAGTGGAATCGTCAGTGCCTTGATCGCCTTATTGTTCGATCTCCAGCATCTGGTGGAATTTATGTCGATCGGCACTTTCTTGGCCTACACCATCGTCTCGGCTAGCGTGATCATCTTAAGGTATCGCCCTGAGAAAAGTACACCTCCACAATCGACTGCCGGTACGCCCAGCAGTTTGGCGTCGTCTTCCACGGAGGGCCCCGATTCCAACAGCGACTGCAACAGCGTCACTTCGGCGGAATCTCAGGTAAATTGATATGCACGCTGCGAAAACGTTCGAACGTAGCAAACTATCATACATTCGTGGCTACTCTTGCGTGTTCAGCTACTGGACTTGACCGAAGATACGGGCAAACTGAAGGTGCGATACGCTTGGTTGGCCACTTTCCTGGGTAATTGTAAGCCTGGAAACGCCGTGGTCGGTTCTGTAATCATCTACACAGTTGGATGCATCTCCCTGTGCCCTTGGCTCATACTGATATCTCAGACGTACGTTGCTCCGGCTTGGTGGGACTACTTTGTGGTGGCGACTGTTGTTCTCTTGTTGGCCGGAAGTATGTTTCATTTTCTTCCTTCTGTTCTACTCTATTCTATTTTGAAAATTGATTATTAAATCAGTGAATGTTTATTCGATGGACAGGTCTGCTCGTGATTGGTGCCCACCAACAAAATCCTTCGACTGGTAAATTCCGAGTGCCCTTAGTGCCTCTGGTGCCAGCTCTAAGCATCTTCTTCAACGTCGGTTTGATGTTCCATTTGTCTCTCTTGACTTGGATGCGATTCCTTGTGTGGATGGTTGTTGGTGAGTTGTTTGATCGATATCGTGAATAGATATACGTTTCTGACTTCGATTATGTTGCAGGAATGTTGATATACTTTTTGTACGGGATTCACTACAGCAAAGAAGCCACGAGCCCAAATTCATACTCGATTCTAATGGCGACCTCGGAGGCTGGAAGAGGCGCAAAGTGGGGCGCCACTCTGAGAGTCAATCAAAAGAGCGACAAGGTTCCGATCTTGAACGAGGATGATTTCGTTCATTAGACGCATAGTCGGGGTTCATCGAAGTTGCAAAAAAAATATACACCAATGGACGCTGGATGTAAGTAGCGCTGTATACAGGAAAAGCAAAACGAGTTGCAGAGTATGACCGTTGTTTTCTTTGTCAAGGCGTGTTACTGGCTCTACTCGAGCACAGAGTTTCCATACAACCAAATCATCCTGTTCAATATGAAACGTCTCTGGGTTCGACCGTTCCTGATCCACCAATTTATTCGCGATTGCTAGCAAAAAAAAAAAAAAAAAAAAAAACAAAAGTATTATATGTTACATACTGTTGCATCTCGCATTACTGTAATATATTTGTATCTATCCATCATCGTGACAGTCCCCCAGGCAAGATCCAGCGAGGATCGATTACAGCGGCAGAGAATATAATCGGTGTTACGTAAGAAAGTGTATCGTTGATATCTTAAAAGTTACTACCGTCAAAGTGCCGTAGGTGTTACTTAGAGATCGCAGAATGTTGTAGGGAGACTGTAACCACGTCGTACAAAAATATGTACAAAGTTCATGGGTTTCAGAGAACATTGTGCAGAGTGGACCACTTAAGTTATTATACGTAGAAGTTTTTAAAGTAGCTTGTTTCAAGTGATTCACTCTACAGAACAAGAAAAACGAACTGGTTACAATTAGACGTAAGAAAAATAATTCGCTGCGATTTCTTCACGGCGAAGTATTTTAGGTGCTATCGTAAACCCATGAATCGTAGAGTTTTCTAAACTGTACGCGCGGTTCTTGACGCTTAATGTATGCTAGATTAAACACGGTCTCGTATGAATACGTACAAAAAAAAAAACAAATATCATGAAAAAGAGTAAATGTTTTATTTGTTATCGTAAGAACGTAACGAGTGAAACGCGACTATAATTAAAGTGGTACCAAAGTTATTGTCAGTGTACTATATACCTTTTAATATAAAATATTTATCATTGTAAAGTTGATTATGATTCTTAACCATGTGAGGCACGATGATGCAAGATTTCATTTTTTTTTTCTATTTTACAGTTTCAACCTCCCTAAGGAGATTATTCTGAAATACATTTACATCAATTGATACAGTATTACTGTTATTATTATTTTCTTTTTTTTTTTTTTGTTGCTGAACCATTAGATTACAATTTTTGAGAAACGAATATATTAAATTACATATCGCTACTGTCGGTTCATAAAGTAGAATATTGCAATATGATGAGAGAGAAAAACCTCGTTTGCGTAATCTATAGATTAATTTAGTTCTTTGCACATCGAACAAGGAGCATTGCCACATGACATGATCAATAGACTGCGGATGTTTATGTAAATGCATATTTCTATAGAACCTAAACAAAAATTTGTTATATGATTAGAAGATTACAAAAATGTGCTTTTTATTTTTGCATATATTTTTTTAGGCGCATATGCAGATATATATTGCATTTTTGTTTATCACATGTATTTTTAAGATCCCATATTATTTTCTGAATTTTCGAACTAATCAGCTGTGAAAGAAATCAAAATCTCGATAAATCTCTATAACATACACAGAAACATGGAATGTTATACAGTATCATGTAATTCTCAAGGAAATCACAACAAACACAATCGCGACAATCCTATTATGTAGATTAGGTACAATTGAAAACAGGTAATTCATAACAGCAATATAATACATATACAGTGCATAATATTGTAAACTAGTGATTTAAACAAACAAGAAATTAAATGACCAAAGTAGGAAAGGAAAAAGTTGATGCACATTATTGAGTTCAAGATTGGATTCATGAAGTTAGAGATAATAGTTTTGTGAATGATGATGGATCTATGCCTATGCAAAGTAAAGTGTCTGAAAAAGAAATTCATTGTAATAGAAAATCGCAAGTAATAAGACATTTAAATGCTCTCACAATGGACATTACATAGTATTATACTATACATTAGATAGTATGGTATAGACACGTATTTTTTTTATCGAAAATTATTCATGTTGAAAGGGTGAATATCGCTGTCAAAGTTGAGGAAGAAAAACACATTTTACCGAATATCTCAGGAACTATTGGAACTAGACTAATGTGATTCAAATGACAATTTCTGCAATTTTTATAGGTAAATTTTATTATATAAACAGATTTACATTAACCAATCTGTTTATATAATAAAAATCGCCATTAAAAAACGCATAAATTGAAATTTCAATCATTAGTCTAGCATTAATAGTTCCCGAGATAAAATACGTCTCAAAATTTTTTCGAGTTCTATACTATACTAATAAAAGTGCATAAAAATTGACGTGTATGAATTGGGTAATGTCCCTTGTCAGTTGTCAGTCACAGAAACAAAATTGCAAAACAAGTTTACTGTAATTTAAATTATAATCATATTCAATATTAAACAATGTTGCTATTAGTATTACATATTTCACATTTTTCTTATGTATGTTGTTTTATTTTAATTGTATTCAAATACTATATATTATCATATTTCACATACGCTATTTGTATATTTGAAAATATTTTAACGGTATAAACATCCTTAGTCTAATGATCAATGCCCTGTTCTTGTTAGTCACACAGACAGTTTAAATCATTTATCAGATTTATTCCAGCAAGTGAAGAGACAAAACTAGTGTCCAGATCTATATCTGTTGATTGTATTTCACATTTCCAATTTTTACCTGTTTTCTCCCTTCGTCGTAAAAGTGCGCCAAATAGTTAACGCAATTAGTAGAGCCTTTTCTAACTATAATGTCGAATTAGTATGTCTGATTGCCAGCGCTTTTGATCTGCTAGATTTAATTCAGATCGAACTATACGAATCGTTTTTTTATTACCATTACGTCCTTCACATCCTATGCACTTTCAATGCACGTGGCTAAGCAACGAACGTTTATTCCCAAAAACTTCTCCCAAACAGGAAACCGTTCCGTTGATTGGCATATCTTGGCAGTATTGCCTAAAACCACTCCGTTCCAAAGTGCCTCGCATTAAACTTATCGACAATACCAAACTGAACGTGACATAGACACGACGGATATTTACGAGCAAACACCGAGGTATAGTTCTCAATAAAAGAGAACGCGTTTCGATCGAGAATTTAAACCGATTTCTGATTCCAAAGAGGAAATACGTATCCGGCAACATGATTGGAAGGCTGCTACTGATCTCAATGGTTTTCACCTTCGTCTTCGCACGAAGCATCGAAACCAACGAAATGCAGATTGTACCGATCCACGCTGAACCACGAATGGACGTCGACATGAACGCTGAAGCCAGCAATGTGGTAAATAGCACATTATTTTCTCAAATTTTCGGCTTTCACGGCCCGGTGTCATATAGTTATCACTGCTGAAGCTTTCGAGTGTAAGTCATGAGGAAAATAAATCCCCGACGTTGCGCTAGCATTGCAGTTGGCTTTTTCAAAGGGTCGAAAGTTCAGTTTCAGTTTAAGTGTGTTTTTCTGAAGAAGCCAGCTGCAATGATAGCGAAACATCGGAAAAATATTTCCTCCAGGACACGGCTTACACCCAAAAGCTTTAACAGTGAGAACTGCATTATTTTCTATTTCTGACGCAATTTTGTTTTTAATGAACAAATTTTGAATGAAATTCAGTAAAGTTTGACGACGATGTAACTCGTAGGTAGAACATGGCCAACCTGACACTTTGGCGACACCACGAGACCCGATCGTCTCGTTAGATTTAACGAAGCACCATCCAAGCCACGCACATTCCGAAAACAAAGATCCGAAGAAGAGGGAAACAATCCACAGGGACGATCATGAAACCGATCCGCGACCAGGATGTTGCGGATAAAGTTTTGTGCGAATCATCGATGTCAACCTTATCTTATAAACGTCTATCTTCGAGGAAGTATTTAAATGGAATTTATAGATAGCATGTAAGTGCGTAGATGTAATCTGAAGTGGATGAATTTTGATTTCGATCTCTTTAATGATAGTATCAAGGGGAATAAAACAATTGTGTAAAAAAGTATTTGGTTGAGTTTTCTTCTTTTATCCCTATTTATGGAGGGTGCTATTTAAGTGAAAAGGTTTAAGGTGCGCAAAAAAATCCGAGACTATAAGATTGTATGGAAAACTTTTTATTAACATCATGTACTTATATATACTGGGTTTTGAGTACTGTGAACAGTCACAACCTTCGATTTAAAACCAAGATGTACCGACATAAAATGAACCAACGTGGTATGTTACATATATTACATCGTAACTAAAATTGTTAACCTTCATGGAAGGATAAGATGCGAAGCTGACGTGGCAAAGCCTCTCTTCGCTTTTATTATGCATCGTATACATGTCGTGACAGTACGTATGAAGAGTGGAATTGTACTGTAACGTCTTGCTGTCAATCGGCGATCGATTGACAGGAAAATACGCCAAAACGGTGTCTCAAATTTTAATGAAATTTTATACAATAAATCTATCGGGATTTTGTTTCATAAGCCTTTGTTTCCGAAAAAAAAGGATTTGCAGTCTCGTGGGAATAAAACCTAATGGGATTATCCTATATGTAATGTGTAGTTTCATTAAAATCTGAGACAGTATCTTAGTGTCTTTCCCTTCTGTAATAGTTTCGGAATGAACGCAGTACTTGTTCAACATTAGTTGACGTATTGTGCTAACCGTAAATAATATCGTACGAAACGTTTAGGCAAACTCAACTGTTCGTTGGAGACGTAAGTACCAAAAGAGAAATGAGGAGAAAAACATGTGAAACTGGAAAAATCACTGTTCGGGGCGCATTAATAAAACTGGAACACTTGATGGATGTGAGGCTGAGAACCCAAGCACATCGGTCGGCACGCGATCAGTAGGTGCACGATCAATTTGTATAATTTCCTAATGATTTTTACAGGTACCGTATCAACAAGTCATCACGTCGATCATTCAATACTGTTATCTATTCTGTTTCGAAGTGATTATTTTCCAAACAGACATCGGCCTCGCTTGTAGGAAATCGATTTTCCGTCGACCCCACCTGAGCCAGGCGAATCCTATGATCAAGCACAGGATACTCTCAATGTAATAGCCGTCAAGCTGCGTATTGCAAACGCCATTGTGCGTTTTCATGCAGATCTGAAAACAGAAAATTGTTCACAGTGACAACACAGGCACTGGAATTTAATCGCCGACGATCTCCGCATTCTTCGAACATTACGATTTTTTTGCTGTTTCATGCTACATCTTTTTCCTTTAAAAGTTTTTCGATTTGTGAGATAATAGATATAAACGCATGTACAAACCTCTTTCTCGATAGCTGTGCTACAGTCATTGGTGGGATCGGAGCTGCACTGTCGAAACGTTAATGAATCTACGAACCAAAGTGCTGCTGTTGCTGGCCAGTTACCCCCCAGATTACATAGCGTGTTTAATAGCGTCATGTAGGTACCACCTACCGCAGGATCGCTAATTTTAGCGAAAAACGCCATACTGGCCACAAACATGCTACTCGTGAAAACCTGAGAGCAGGGAAAAGCCTAGGGTAGTTTCTATTGGTCATCGATATTCTTATCCCCTAATTGAGTTACTCTTATTTACCTGATGTATCAAATATAAAGCTATCAAGAATATAATATAGTAGGCTGGAACGTGTTCACCCGTTACTGCATAGGGTGTCACCCACACCAAAAATGCTGCCACTAGCCCAAAAGCTAATCTGTGCGGTCACAAATATTCATTAGTTTCTTTTATGTGAAATAATTTACTTTGTATACATGACTTTTAATCACCTATAAGGCATTGCCTTTATGTACACATCCATAGGCCTTGGACCTGCTGTGTACTTTGAGATTGCAAGCGGTAATAATATTTGTAACGGTATCATAGGCACAGCCATGATAGCAAACGTTTCTTTCGGTATTCCAGCTGCTACTAATTTCAAGCCTGTTACAGCGTCGCAAGCTGAGAACCCTATCTGCAGTTCATTAGAATAAAAGAAGTTATTCCCGATTCTATAAATACAATTCTACTTCTAGTTTGTATATTCTGACCTTGGCAGTTAATAGGAATACGATAATTGTCTTTATAGAAGGTAATTTAACAATATCCCAAAGTAATCTATATGCATGTTTTATATCTGTATTAAGTTCTCCATCTTTGTGCATTTTTTCTGAGCCCTCGTGTTTTAACAATGCAATTATTGTCGTCGTAATTATAAATATCCAACCCCAAAAGTGTAGGAATTCTATTTGGGAAAACAACGAATCAGTGTCACAATTACAGACACGTTCAAAGGAATTCCAATAATATCGATTGCTTACCAGATAGGGTCAACATGCCCTGGCTGGAAGGAGTGGACCTTAAATAATTGTTACAAAACTGAGCTGACTCCAAGGCCATAAAAAGAACATAGCCAATAAAATAGCCAGCTGTTTGTCCCACGCTATTGCAAGTTGATGCATAACCGACGTTGCATCTTATTAAGAAAAACAAACAACATTATTATGCAACAGTTTCATTGACAATTACTCGTGTATTGTGTATTCTATCGAAGCCGTACCTTTTCAGCATTGTAAGAGCCCAACCATCTACTACAATATCCTGAGTTGCAGCCAACACATTCAGAGCAAAAAATAATACAGTCAACATCCCTATGTTGGGTTTCGTGTTTTCATTGCCCAGCCAAGAATGAACATGATTGGACAAAAAAAGCATGAAGAGTCCCATTAAGTACTGCGTGGGAATCAACCATGTTTTCCGTCTCCCAAACCGTTGAGAAAATACAGAATCTACTATGGGTGCCCAGAAGAGCTTCAACGAAAAGGGCCACTGAACGAAGCTGAACTCAGCCTGACAATAAGACAATGTTTACAAGATACCGAGTCAATCTTAATTACTTTAGGCAATCGTAACACTGAGTAATTACCTGTTGACGATACGAGACGTCTCTGTTTTGCAATAACATAGGAATGGAGCCGCATAAGCCCAACGGTATGCCTTGCAACAGGTAGAGAAACAATAGGATGGCTATATTTTTCTCGTCACCTCGTAAATCCGATTCTTCGTGTACGTGGTTGGATTCGCGCGTCCCATCCTCCACGTTGCCATCAACCATTTTCCTTCTTGTACCCATGGAGAACGAGGAAGTCGATCAGCGACAATCTCATACACCTCGTATCTCGACTTTCAACGGAACGAACGTTCCTCGTACGCGTGCTTCAACTCGCAGATTTTGTAACGCTTACTTTTGACACGATACCGAACGTTTCATGAGTCGATAAGCGATTATCAGCGCGTTATCTTGATATACTCCAACGTGGGCCTTTCGATCAAACGACACACGATCATTTCCAAGTGGAACGATCACTCGCGTAATAACAAAATGAATTATTTATGTTGTGATAGAGGCATCAACATTGACGTGGTCATTACGGATACATAACCTCGATCGCGTGTCTAAAATATTGTCATACTCGCAGACGGTATTTGGACGTGCACCAAACCTTTTCGAGTTTACGCGTTAAGGGAATCTCGTCGAGTGACGTTTAAGAATCGTTTCGCGTCTGTTGACTAATGGGATTCGTGAAAATTCGCGACGACTCGGAATTGCCACGTTGTTTCCTATTAAGGACACGTCAGTTCTACCTTGTCTTTTTCAATCTTAAAGTCACGTGTGCGCGCCGTCTGAAAGTAACCATTCGATAGAATCACGCAAAGATAACGTGGCATTTGGCATTATAGATCGTGCAAGCGAACGGGAAATCCGTACATACAAACACTTTATAAACTCGCCTTGCACTTTGTGTATGTATAATTTGTATAATTTTAGCAGGAATCGTTCGGCGACACTCGGTTCATTTCGTTTTCTAATAATTCAAACCGAGAAACGCATTTGTTTAATTCATTGAACTTCAATTTGTGAGTGGTTCAAATTTCGGAGTGATTTGAGTTTGAGTGATCATGAATTATGTTTTGAAAATGTTATTACAAGGATTTTCAAAGTGAAGTATGCGCAAGCAAGTAAGTATTATTTTTTGTAATTTTATAATTTAACATTACTACTGGTAATGAGACGTTCTCCTATCTGGATATCCTTCTCTCTATCTTTCAATGTTTGTAGTACTTATCTTTATTTACTGTATATCCCACTGTTTACATTTATTCTCTGCCAATAACTCGTAAGTTTAATTGTACATATTTATTTCGATCAATGTTCACATTTTCATTTATTTTTTCAACACAAATATTTACATAATTTTATTTACTACTGTATCAAAATTCAATACTGTTCATGCATTAGTGCATTTAAATTCAAAGTTTAACAACAATTGAACGATTTTTAGTTTCCGCTGTCTTGATAAATGTACACGTAAACACGTTGCAATTTCCTCCATTCAAAGCAACAGTAGTTGCCATTTTGATGAGCTTCCTCACGCGTACATCAATTAATTCCTTATTAACTACATTACTTGAGATCCTGTAACCACATAGTGTTTAAAATTTTTGGAACGCTCGAAATTAACAATAACAAACAGAGGCGAATTTACATATAGGCTAAGCAGGTTGCAGCCTAGAGGGGCAGCAAATTTTGGGCGAAAGAAATTTAAGAAGATATTCGAATGTTTTAGCCTACAATTTATTTTTTCGTCGATAATAAATGGATAATAATAGCATAAATTTCCGTTCTAAAATAAAATGTGTCGAATGAATTGAGTCTTATCAGAGTATCAGAATTGTTAATCTTAGAAAAGGGCGACAAACACTTGTTAGCCTAAGAGCGATAACTCTTTAAATCCGCCCCTCATAACGAAACGAAAACATACAAATTAGTAAGACGTTGCTCTGCATCCTTTTCATTCTCCAAATGCTCAATATTTTTACCAAAATCAGATTTATAATTCTTTTGAATCTCACACGCTAGTCTGGCAACGCACGTCGGAGAAACGGAGATTTTGTTACCATTTCCGTTCCTGTAAACCTAAATTACCAATTAAAATTATAATATTAGTCTGAGTGAAAGGTTTCGCTCGAACATCCTAATAGAATTAATTATTAAGGCACCTTAGCAAAGTCGTCTTTTAAGGTTCCCAAAATATGATTCATACGATCGACCTCAAGCTTAATAGGCAGAGTAGATCGTTTCTTCCTCCCCGACACAATTCCGATCGGCAGTAGGACAGGATTCGTAGCCAAAGCAGCGGCCGCCCCGATCAAAGCCACGCCGGCTAATGCTTTCAGAGCGACGGCCTGATAAAACAATTTCATCGGGTGATATCCGCAAATCGAATAAAGATATCAACACATAGCCGTTACCTTCTGCGCCTGGATATTCGGGTGCGAGGGAGCGTTCCCTTCCGAGTAGCTCGGCTCCACGGGTCCGAATTCATCCCCATTGGCGAGTGTCCCTGAAATTCCATAACCAGCAGCTGCTCCCCAGTAGCCATTCGGTCGGCCAGAACCATAACCACCATTACCATAACCATATCCACCTGACTCATAGCCGCTGGGTCTGCGAGTACTTTCGCTTCCATAATTCGGACGGGAACTGAATCTGTCGTTCAAATGAAATCGCGTCGGACACTTAGTATGTATCATTAATAGACTACGGAGTTTTATGCATTTATGGCGATTTTTAATGTTCTAAAATGCATAAAGATGTGCTTAGATGCAAAAGTACATGAAATATCGCAAATTAAATACATTGCCTAATATTCAGAAGGTAAGACACTTTTATTTAACTTGGTTTTCTTTTTCTATCCCCTCAAAAATGTCAATTTGCATAAACACTCGCAGTCTAGTCATTAATGACATAGCTAATGTTTTTAAAAATAGTAACTGAAAGTGAAAACATTCTTATATACTGATCATCTGAAAGTTTATCGTTCCATTAAAAATGAATATAATGGTATTCTACTGCAGATCTTTTCTGTTTTGAAAAATGGTCTAAGGAAAATAGCCTTCAATTCAATGTTGCCAAGTATCACATGACTAGTTTCGGTCATAAAACTTTAAACATTTAGTACTATTACAAGTTAGGAAATACAGTTTTAATTATGCTGGGTAGTACGACCGATCTTGAAATAATTTTCAAGGGTTGTAAAATCCGTTTAATACGAATAAAATGAAACTAAGAACCTTTACAGACAAGCGACTAAAAATCGATTTGGTGACCGATTCTGTATCCGATTTGGTGACCAACATTACTGGTCAATATAACAATATCGTATATTTGACTGTTTTCACGATATCAATGGCCTTCACACCACTATTGGTCGCCGAATCGGTTTTCGGTCACTCGACAAGTTGTCGTTCATGTGTAAAGGTTCTAAAATAGACGTAGAAGCGAAAATTCCATTACCTATCTCCTGCTTGACTTCCTTCGTATAGACTTGTTCCTGCGTGACTTCCGCCTGCGGGTCTTCCTCCGTTGCCATTGGAGCCGGGCGGCTGTCCCTGAGTTTGCCACCCGTATCTGTGGCCGATTTTAGCGATGTAAAATGTGCACTTCGTGAAGTAGGAATTTCAGATTTACGAGACTGTTGAGGAATGAAACGATTTTTAAGATATTGAACTACCTATCGACCGGGAAACGCTCGCCATATTGAAGCGAGTAACGGTGCCCGTCCCCAGGGACCCTATCCTGGTAGGATTCGGGTCGCGACGATCCCTTGGAGTCGTGCCTAGATCCGCAGCAACTGGAACTTGCAAATTCCAACTGTTCGTGACGCATGCGACTCGTGAATCGAAAAAGTTTTCAAAAATATTCCACTTATCTCTGGAGTCCGGTTCCAATCGATGAATCGCCGTTCTAGGTTGCTTTTCGAAACCTTGCTCGCTGTCGTTGCTCTTCGAGAATGGTATTTTCGAGGAATTCCTGGCGCGTATAATGTTTGTCAACAATTTGTCTTCTGTGTACTCGTCCTTCGGATGCACCGAAGTAGCGACAAAATCAGCTTCTGCGAACGCGTAGCAGAGGACGATGGTCGTCGATAAGAGAAGAACGAATCGTTGCAACATTGCGATAATATTGGGAAAAATCTATTTTCGTGAAGCGACGAGAGAGGACGGTCACCGTTTGAACGCGTTTGCCGCGAAGACGACGCGAGAGTGGTTCTTTCTTTCGCGGAGTTTCACCTTTTTATATAGCAGTCACGCATGAGGTATTGTCGCGTATTTGCCCTTCAGGACTGCTACTAACTTTCTTCTCGCATTATCTCCACCACGGAAATTACCTTTGAAAAAATTTCATCGTGCGTTCGTTCTCGGATCCATCCAATTTTCATAGATACTTGAACTCCAATGTTCCCGTTAGTTCCCTGAAAACGCGCCAGGATTGCAGCACAAAAGAGAGCCGCCAATGCGAAGAATGTGCAATCGCCTGGCTGCGTCCCTGTAAATCACAAAGTGTGACAAAACGACGCGCGGGAGTGTGCTGGTGAAAATAAAAGTGTCACGAACGTTCCCGCCGTCGTCACGCCAACAGTTTAATTAACGTCGCTCTGTTACCACGGTTTCGTATAAAATTTCGCGTTTTAACGGAAATTGGTAATCAGATTAGCGTCGTTACGAAAGAGGGACGCCGTTTCGCGACAGCGTCAGTAACAAACGAGCCCTCGTTAACGAGTTAACCGACTCCTGTTAGGGGTGAGATTTAAATAACAACAACAAAAAAAAAAGAATCCTTGATGGAAAACACGAATCGGTATATTTCGACGACAATTAAAAACGTTCCTCGTGCTCCCGCCAATGGCTCCCTTAATTATCGTTTGGTTCACACCACGTCTTCCCGGAAGTTCAGTAAGCGTGTCGCGAATGTGCTCTTTTCTTCGTTTTTTCTCCGCTTTCCCGACGCACGGGTAAAAACCGTTCGCGTCGGTTTATTTTCGTCGCGTGGATGACTCTATCCAAACTGGCGACTTTACTTTTCATTTCAGGATTTTTCCTGTTCCGTCGAGGGAACCTTCCACGTCCGCTTTTTTAATTGCGACAGAGTTTCCACGTACGCGTACCGCTCTCGTTTCGCTTCGTCCGAGCAACGTAAATATGTTTCTAGTGATTTCGCAAACGAGCACAGAGAAACAGAGTTTCATCCTACTATACGCACCAGGATTGCGAAATACGCTCGGCTAATTAGTTCCGCTTGGATATTTACGGTGTCGCCGACAGTCGAAGCCTCCGATAGTGCTACTGGTTACATCATTACGCGAAGATTCTGCGGTCGTTATACGCAAGCTAGTAGCAAGGTCAAAGGAAGAGGAAATGCTCTATTACGGAGCATTTTGCGACACGAAGGGTTTCCACTGGTTGAAATAATCGCTAGGACGCGGAGATCCGTCTAACTTCGACGTTAGTCCCCCAGGAAGTCGCCGCGCCGGGAGGTTTGTTCGGAGCGCGCCAACGTGCAGGTTTCGGGAACCAAAATTTATCACCCAGCCTGGATTACGAAACCTCAACGAGATAGAGAGCTCCGCTCCATGCAAAGGGATTGAAGAGCGCGCGGAGGCATTACGGGGTTAATTTGAGGAAAAGAAGAAAGAGGGAGAAGCCGCGGGTGGGAAGGGGCTCGGGCGATTGGGTGGCCGAACGGAGGGAAAGAGAGAAGGCCGTTGAAAAAAAGGAGGCAGGGTCGGTGGGGTGACAGGAGAAGACACGACGAGAACCAAGAGATCGCGGAATGGAGCAAGAGTAGAGTAATCAATACGCATTCACACGCGGTGGCTCGCATCCCGTTTCCATGGGGACCGACGCCGGCGCATGTGCAACCTGACTGGTGTTATTCTGTCATAGAAATTTACTCAGAGACTGTTCCGTACTGGTCCGGTGCGGAGCAACCCATGCACAACCTCCCCTAAGCGTCAACGTACCCGATCGTCGAACTCTTAAAATTCTCTACATGCAAATCGCGCTCGAATCCGTCGCCTCCCACGCGCGATCGTTCCCTCTCCCTCGTTATCAATTAATCCTCATTACGCAGTTCATCAGCCGCTCGAGAACGCCGAAAGATTCTATCTAATCCCTTATCTATGATTCGCCGTTGCCAAGTCTGCTGCGGCTCGGTCGCACAAAAGCGGAGTCGCGTGTTTGAAAGCGAGCCTAACTGTACATGTAGAACCGTTCCCTCGACGACGGTCATCCCGGTCTTTATCGTTGTCACTGTCGGGTAAGGTGCAGCGCCCGGCCCTCGGATGTTCACCCCCTGTCCGAGTCAGAGGGGATGGTGGCGTTCGAATTTGCGGGTAACAGGGGGTGCACTCCCTCTGGGCGCCTGCGTCGAGTCCTCGATGACGACTCGACTAGGTAGGTGCTCGACCCGGACGCAGTACGGAAGAAACTTCGAACACGTAGGGAGTGTTGTCTCCGCTGTGGCGCGTCGTTGCCTTCGCCTTGCCAATTCGTAACAACAAGGGAACGTGGGACGAGTCTCTATTTGCGAATTGATTCGTTCGACGAGCGATCGAGGGACTCCGTTGGCTCGTGACTTTGGTGTCGCGAACGTTTCGTCGACGTCAAACTAGGGGGACGTCCGTCGAATCAGTGACCAACGTTATCGATGACTCGATACCGCGGCGGGATGAAAGACGCGTGCAGATCCTGAATGGTTCTCGGTGCTGCGAGTGAACCTCGATACGGAACGAAACGGTTCGTCGCTGTTCCGATGCCGTTCGCGCGATACCGCGCGATGTAGACGGCGAACGCGGGCGAAACACGTTCAGGTATGAGCCTCTGTTTCGGCTGCTGTGCACCCCGTGTGAACTCGGACGCTTCAATCGGTTCCGTGGACCTGTTCGCTGCTGCAGCCTCGTCGCGGAGCGGTTCCGGTCGGGAACAACAGGTAGAAAGTGGAATTCGGTGCTGATCTTACCGCGGGGATCGTTATCGAGTGGACTGTTCGGCTGCTGTCGCGTCGTTAAGTGTCGGGAGCCACGTCGTTCGAGAGGATTTAAGGTTCCCGTTATTCGGATGTGTTCGAGGCGGATGGGAGGTTAATCGTCGAAGATCGTCGAGCGAGCATCGTTAGCAGCGTGCAGACGAGCTTAGTCGCATTTAATCGTCGCTTGCATGTGGGTCACAAGTTGCAGTCGCCAGAGCTAACGGGATAGAGGGTTTGCCGAGTAGAGAGGTAAGCCTGTTAAATTGCGTTACCCTCGGGCGTGTTGCGTTACCGCCAACCCTATCGTTAAATCCTCGAGCGTTTTTCGGCGGGGTTCTTTGAGATACAGACGAATGGACCGAAGCAGCCGAAAACTTGATCTCGTCTTACGCGTGCGTTGCTCTATCCTAGCGAAATTCAACGCGAGACACGGTGGTTCTGTTGCGGGGAATTGAAGCGCGGGATAAGAACTCGCGGCGTGAACGAGCAACGACCAGAAGGATGGGTATTTATAAATTGTCAGGTCGGCTAGGTTAAAGTCACGTGGTGGTTGCAGTTTACGGTGTCCTTAACCTCTCAGAAAATCAATGTTCTTCATGCAACGCGACGACAAGGTGCCATATTCTGTGTTCTTTAATACTCGAGAAGAAAAGAGAAGAAGCAGGCTATATGTTCTCAATCAAAGCGAGCACTCTTTATACTCCAAATCAATTTCCTGTTAAACGTGTCCCATCAGATTCATTGGTTAGGTAATGGTTGAAAGAAGGATCTTGTCTTCCTTACATACTAGTATTCTTGAATAAGTTCTCAGGTCAGAGGGTTGCTTCACAAGCCCTCTTAACCCCCTGCCTTACAGCTGATCTGACGTTGCATGCGGTAGGCCCGAAGAAACTAAGTTACTATTACAATAAGTTTATAGTTACAAACCTGCAAATCTATACCCCCTGAAGAAACACTGCAGAGCTTATAAGAAAAGGTGTTAGAACTATACCCTGGAAAATATCTATTAGCATTGAAAATAATTGCTAATCGCCTCTATCGTCGATGTAGCCTCGCCTTGGCATGGACTGCAAACTAGTGCAATTTTCACCGGCGCATTAATTTCATTTATAGAAACCCAACTGTGCCTAATACCCCGCTCAGGGGCAACCAATGCTGTGAGCATTCAGAAATAGGGATTATCAGTCCGCATCGCGTCGTATCCACGATTTCGTTTTAAGGTTTCTGCGTTATGCGCGGTACGCGCGCGGCAATAACCGTCGCGAGTCGAAGAACGTCCACCTGCCGGCTCGGGAAATTTCTCCTGCGAGTAAACGGGTCACCGAAGAAACTCAGTGTCCCGGAAAAATGATCCGTCGTGCTCGTCGGCCCGTGATTCGGATAACGTTTTACAGACCTGGTTCACGCGATTTACGTCAGACTGTGGCTCTGCATGGGGATGCAGCCGTGGTTACGGGGATACCACCGCAAGTGACACTAGTGACACGATGGAGGGTTTCTAGTGGATGTCGTTCAAAACCCGTTAGGGACGATTCATATGACGCGACGTAGACGTCTCTTCCTAACTACGAGGGCTTGAAAGCCAGCAGCTCAAAACATCGCCGTAGAATTCAATAATAAAATGTTTCTTCTTCAGATTGTTGCCCAATTAAATAGCACAGTACTCGATGAACGAGGATATTTAAATTTATTCCTCTGTAGTAGCATTTTGCTTTTGTCTGGGGAAGGAAAGTTATACAGCAGGGAAAAGATAAATATTCCTCGTCGGCTATAAATGTATTAATAATTCGTCCTGCCTTGCAATGTTTAAGTCTTCAGGACTTTATTTTGCAACTCTCTCATCTTTTCTAGTAATAAAACTGTAGCTATCATGTTTGAATAATCGAACAACTGATAGAACGATGTTCAGATAATCGGGGCTTCCCAATGCTTCAATTTTCCTCCGATTTAATGGATCAAGGAGGATTTAGGGATCACGGCGACATGCGGAAGACTTTCCTTTTCGATCGCGGGGTGGATGACTTTTGGACAACGCCCGCGGAAGAAAGGGAGAAAGACGCCGCGGCGAGATGCATGCAGCGCAGAAAAGTGGTTCTTTGCGTGGTACATCTACTGTAATGAGTGCCAGTCTCGATCCTCCGACGTGAGAATGCGTTAATTATCTTTGCGCTGGAAATCCAGCGCGGAGCTCAGCCTCGCCGAAGGTTGCTGCGTTTAAAAATATTGTCCGGCCATGGAGATTCTAAAGGCGTTGGCGACTCAAAAGATCTTACCTCGATTCTTCCTCGTCTTAATTAACCTCGAGGATGAAGAGGTCGACTCGACGAAAAGAAATCTCAGCGTCTGACACGAACGAGGAACAAAAGATCTCCATGGTCTCGACGTTCCTATTGGTAGACTGGGAGGTAGAAAAAAAAGAAGGGAACGCCACGAAATCGCTGGAAAAATACCCGGCGCAGTTGTTTAATCCCGGCTTTTCCGCGAACGTTCGAACGAGGGGCGAACGAGTTCGCTTTTTAAAATCCGTGGACGGGATTTCGAATCGTCGCATTTCCTCATTCCCCCGTAGTCGATGGGGTTCGTTCGGATGGCTCAGACACCCTGTGCACGTTCCATAAAATCTTCACGCACGATTCTCCCTCGTGCATCAAGTACATTTCAAAGATCACGTGGAGGAAATCTCCCTCCGCGAGGAGGAAACCTAGAGAATATCAATCCTTGAAACGAGGAAGTTTCAAATTACTTTTTAATTTGTTTTGCGAGTCAAATTAGTCGTAACTACTGAAATGAATAAAGCATAGGGAGATCGATGGAAAGAAGCGATTAAAATTGGAACTACTAAAATTAGATGCGCCGTGTCGGCCTTGACAGTACTCCAAACGAATATAGCCCCGTGAACACGTTAACAAATAATACGCGATGACATTCGAGTAACCAAGGATCGTCGAACCCGTCGCAAAAGAATTAACGCGACGGAAATGCTTGGAACGATCGTCGTAGAAGGGAGGATCCTTGGACAAACGACGGAGTGGTCGCGAAAGGAGCATCGAGCGACACAGAAATCAAGAGAAGCGCGAGTGTTGACGCGATAGAGGAAATTGTCTGACTACGCTCCCTTTTCGGAAGCCGGCAAAGCATCCCCTTCAGGACTTGGGTTAAAGAGAAAGAGACCAAGGACAGCGCATTCTCCGCGGATCCCTTCGCACGATTCCTCCCTTCGACTTCAGAACGGTAAGGGAGCACGGCGGATGAAAATCTAGTCGAATCTTTACGCTCTCGTTCACGGCATATCGAACCTGGAAAAAATGAAATTGCCGCCGCCGGTCGATAACGCGGCGGCCCTCCGTCAGGGGGTTGAAAGAAGAAAACGCTTCCCCGCAGAGTACTCAAGGGCCAGCCAGCCAAGGGATATTGCTCCGGTAAAACAATACTCGAGGAAAGGGAGGAGAGGCTTTGGAAAATGCGCGGCGCACCGGTGAAATTCATCGAGCTCTGCTCTCTCGCTCTAAGGTCTCTTCTCGGCTTGATAAACGGCACTCTTGTACCCTTTATCGGATTCAACATACTGCTTTGCCTGTTTCTATTCAAGCATGGTTCAAAGGTAATGATACTTCAAGTAGAACTAGTAGCAATAGTGGCCTATTCTTAGGCCACGTTTTTTTCCTGACAGCGGATCGCAAAATGATGGCTATGGAAAGTATCAAAGATATCAATTACGATGGATACGATAGATTTACGACGCTGAGAAGAAAATTAATGTTAAAAAAAAGATGTCACTGTCTTTGAGAATTTAACAAAGTACAGCAAAGTGTAAGCGAGGTACGTCCAACTCGTTGAATTTTTAATTACCTTCCGGACAAAGGTGCGTAGAAAACGCGTTCTTTTTGTTGCACGTGGCTCGTTGCGAGACATCGAGTGTAGACGTGTACTTGTGACGAGAAGCTATTTACCTTTGAGAGTTCACCTAGTTTTCAGAAGCGTGAAAGCAGCATCTACACGCGGCATTTTGACACGGAACAGTGTACAAAGGGGGAATAGAGCGCGCGAGAGGAAAGCGTCGTCGAGCGAGAGGAAAAAGAAACGCACGATATTTTTCTTCCACTCGACTCTCGTCAATGCTTTCGCACCGGAACACGCCAAGAGACTGCGAACGCTTCAAGAGCTTCCTATTTAGGATGAAAATTGCTCGCGTTGTCATTGCCTTCTGTCAAGGTGTAAGCGCTACGACCGAGTGTGTCGTCGATGCGACGGTGAGAGATTAAAAAATCCCGAGCTTTTGAACCTTGACGAACGTCGACGGAGGCAACAATCGGAGTGGCATCGACGGTTCAGAGTTCTCTAACGTTGATTGCGCGAAGTCTGAAAGCCTCGGACTCAAACGAAGAGGCAAATACGAAGTTGTAACACAACGTCCGTCGTTTCTATTGATTTCGGGACTGGATTTTATGCGACGCGGACGCGTGCCGCGATATATCAGAATGGTGAAGTTGTTGCCACATCTTGGAATACGTTCGCAGTCGAGAAGGCTGTACCTTGAACGAATTGATCGTCTCGTACGATACATAATGCATGACGTGTTTAGGCCTGGCGGACCGAACGATATTTCTTCCGCTTCCGAACCGAGGAATCCACTCTTCTTGTAGCACACCCTTGCAGATTCCATGACGCCTGCTTTCTTCGTCCTCCTCGTAAAGGATTTATGAGATTTCCATATATTACGGCGAGCACGGTTCGCATAAGACTATCGTCGTTTCCTTTAGCCTCGGTATCAATGGGGAAATTTCCTTGTTGAATTTTTCGGCCGTACATCCCGCCATTTTGAACAACACTCGCTTCCACTGCGTTATCGACGCGAAACCGCTTTGTCAGATCTTTTGGCCACGCAACCGAAAGCAGTTCCCCTCGCAACGGTCACAGTTTCGTGGGGGAGTTGTCACATTTCCATACATTTGAATTAGTCCGCCCACTGCGGGGGCTACATCTCTTCCCCTAATTTCTTTAGCGGAAGAGACACGTTGACGGTGAATTGGTTCGTTTGACGCCGTTGTTTGATCCCCGTTTTTCGCTAATTTCGGCCCTATGGCGCGCCAAACAACCCCGACTTCGCAAAAGGGAAGTTTTGGGCAAGCAATTTTTCTTAATTCAAATTGTAAGAGAGTTAGGGTCCACAAAGACGCGGGGAAGTATTCTCATACTTTTCAGTTTATGTTGTGCCGAAAATTCATTATGAACTTTTACTTCTGAAGCTTCTTCACGCCACCAAAAGGGAGAAATCAGTATACTGCTTTCCAGTGGCGTTCCTAGCATTGGTGTCACCCGGTGCGGTAATTCATGGTGTAACGTGTAACCTCTTCTCCCTGAATATGATATAAGATGTAAGATATGAAATTTGCATAGCATAACTTCAAGCTAATACTACATACTCATGTGACTGTTTCCCACAAGTTTCTCAACAAACAAGAAATTACTATTTTAAAAAGTGTTTACAGTTGTGGAATTGGCAAAAATGTAATTTTTTAACATACATTTGAAAACATTGCATGTCACTCCTACGATGGTTTCACTCGGTGCGGGCTGCACCCTCCACATCCCCTCTAGTGACGCCATTGCGTCTTTCTTTAAATATAGCCAGGAAAATTTGTCGGTATGTATGTGATTTACGTCGAGAGCTTGTTATATCGGGTTGATAACTCTTTGGTACAATAATATGATTACTATTAATAGTATGAATAGTATGATTAGTTATAAAAATTTTAAACGGTCTAATAACCTGCCCTGACATCATTGAAAAGTTTTTACTCAATGTACCATCTAGGAACTTGCGACACCCAGAATTGCTACATATCGAATACCACCGTATGTCTTACGCTTATTTTAATTGTTACAATCGTATGTTTATTCACTCCAACAGGTCACATGTACATTCAGATCTTTTCCTACAATCATCGCATGCGCTTAAATCTTCACTACGTAATATTTTACCGCAATTTATCGTCTGTCCATACATTTCTCATTCTACTTATATTTTACTTGCATTTTTTCTTCTTTTTTTTTATTTTTGTATTTTTCTTTTAGCTCGTACTTTTTGTATCTTTATTTTCTTTGTGCTAATGGGTTCTTTTTCCGTAAATAAATAAATAAATAAATTACAGTAACAGTAGAGAATAGACGTGAAATACAAGAATTACATCAAATTGATAGAAAATAAAGAATAGATAGAGGATAGTTGTAGCGCGTAGAAAAGAAAGAGAAACTTTATAGAGGAAATAGAAGAGAATAAGTACAGTAGGATAAATAATAAATGTAGAGGAAAGGAAATTTCGTGTACAAACGCGTCAAAACTTTATTTCTGCTCGTTACAAGGAATTCAATAGAACCGAACTATTTTAGCTGTCAGAACTGTCAAAATTAGTATAACTATAACAAAATATCCCTAATTCGAGTCGTAACATAATCATCGATGTTTAGCAAAACGATGTAACATAATCAAACGAACTGTCAATAAATAATTTTTCATTTTCATCCTGCTTTGTCCAACACTTTTCAGAGATTGTAGTTCAAATATTCATCTTCCATGAAACTGAACGAATAACAATTTACTTGCCTCGTTAATTAAATTGTCCGTACGCGTAATACAGAAATGCTAAAACATTGTGTATATACACAGCTTTTGACGAACCCCTGTAGACACGAGTTTAGATCATAAATCGCGATAGTTCCGCGACGGAAGTACCGACACGCGCTTACATAGTTCATTGTCCAATTACCGCACGGGGTAAATTAATGGCTATCGCATTATTACGCGCGGGGATTCAAATGAATCGACGCTTCGGAATTATCGTGGTACTAGTTTATTACTAACTTCTATCCCCCGTCGCGTACACTTTCCACGAAACTGCACTGAAAATCCCTCCGTCTTGCATTACGAGCAAATCGCATTTTCTTCCTCCGCATCCCATTTGCTTATCTGCGAAATCCATCTGTCCGCAATGAAAGGCCCACCGCGAACGAGGACGCCGAACCTTTTTTCCCTCGAGCAGCCTGGCGGGAATGTTCATTATTTTCCCTCGTGCCTTCGTCGATTTCCCTTCCACGCGTTTCCTTGCCGCCACCTCGTTGCAGAACGAATACATACGACGTGGAATCTCATTTGCAGCGGCGCGTCTATGAAACGTATTGCCTCGTCGACGCTGTTTGCGTACGCGTGTTTGGGGCGCGTGAGGGTGCATTCGTTTACCCGAAACTCGATTTCGAAGCTTCGGTAATTGAATTTCAAGTGCGTCGGCCCCTTGATAAGTTTCAGGACGGCGTGGGAGGCATTTAAGGATATTGTCCTTTCGTTCTTCTCGGTCTGTTCGATAGGGAGACAATAAAAAAAAACTGGATTACATAACGATTTTATTCGCGTCTACGTTTTATCTTGGATGCATCAGCTGTCGTGGCACCGCCCAGCTTTCAACGAAACCATTTTTCTTGCTGCCACGGAGATGAGTGCTCGGAGGGAGCATAAATTTAATCAACCGTCAGCGTAACTTTGAAGGGACGCGATTAAAATGATCCGATGTACTTTGAATAAGCGAGGGCTGTGTATCGCGGTGAGTTCGGAGCGTATTAAATTGCTTTCGATTTTAAATATTTTTGAATATTATTTAAAACAAGAATCTCCTATAAGTTTTAAATTAAATTGAAAACGAATAATTTTAAATTTTCGTCGAAGCGGAAAAAGTTCAAAGGGACTTTTGTGGGAAGAATGAGCAAGTACCTACGTCCATCAATTACGAGCGACGAGACGGTAAATATTTAGTTTCGCATTATGCACCCCCGAGGACGAAAAACGGAGATGCTTTGAGTTGGTCGTACGTTCGTCAGATAGGTAAACACTAACGCGTAGTATTGGGGAGTATATAACGCAAGAAACAGACGTTTGTTTGCTCGCTACTCTTCGATAAATCGAACGCGGTTAGGGAAAGCCACTAAAACTTTTATCCCAAATAGAATCTTCCGTGCGCAATCTAACAAAGGTAAAAGTTCACCACAAATTATTGCTTCCTTCCAATGCACCATTGTTGGATACCCGGCGAGCGAATAACACCGATTGTATTATACTATATGTATATATTTCGGGACTTGCATGGATTACAACAAGAGACTTGTACTTGGACATGACTAAGTACGTCTTAGTACAGGATTAAGATAGTAATTAGATAGAGTTACTGATTACGCTTACGAATGAGCTTTGAGGGCTTGTGCATTTTCGGAGAGTTGTATATAATAAATATTTTCAGAAGTGATTGGGGAGCTTAAATGGAACACAAAAGGTCCTATGGCATAGTGACCGATCTGCCTCCATTTTGCAGTAATAGTGCCTTAAAGCTGGCGGCATAAGGATACTAACTCTGGCACAAGCTTCCCTTCCTCTGTGTGTGTAGCCGATGCTTATTGTCAGTCCTATAAACATCCTCGATTTTTAAACCTTTATAGCAGTTAAACAATAAGAGATACAATAAAATGCATGAAGACTCTTTTATTCTATTGTTACTTATCAATGTCTTTGTAAAGTTTTAGAATCTTCCGACTGTTAGTTTAGCGTATAAGAAACTAAACTTTAAGATACTTTAAGATTATTACTGCAAAATGAAGGCAGATCGAACATTATGTCATAGGAAATTGTATGCTTCATTTGAGCTCTCCAACCACTTCTGAAAATATTTAAACGTATATAGTTTACACTCTGTATAATAGAGTTTAGTGGGGAGAGAGTGAACTTTGGCACTTAGGCCCTTTTTTCGAAGAGGTAAGAAAATTTCTGTACTCATGCGAAATATTATGTTTGTAGCAGTTTTCATATTCACGGAAAATGTGACCTTGAATGGCTAGTTGAGTTGACCCGAAGTATAGGATGTTTTCAGACTCACAATATGATTCATATCTGATGGACAGTTGGTCATCCAACACTATTATGAGTTTCAGAACGCCTCCCTCTTTCCATATGCGAGAATATTCAAAGAAAAAGGAACCTGATAATAATTATTAGATCCATTCTGTCTTTCTAATAATTTAATTGCCATTTAATTACTCAGACCCTCAGACAGACACGCGCCAAAACGGAATTACCCGCTTCTGCTCAACGTCTGGAAAACGATCGTCGGAAGCGCAACGTTCCCGGGCTAATTGATAGTTCATCGACACCGCGTTCGATGTTTCCAGCTGATTCGAGGCTTTCACGTTGCAGGAAGAAAATGTGGAGCTCGGTGACCGCGGCTGGCAACGAGAATGGGCCCGCGCCACCCTCCAGAAGCAAGCACAGCGCCACTTTGCTCACCGGGCACGTGTATCTCCTCGGCGGCCGGAACGGCAATCTTCCCCTCAAAGACCTCTGGCGATACAGTCTCGGTAAGTGATAATTATTACCGGGGCTTTCAAATTCCCGACGCGGCGCGGTCGGAACATTAGGAATCGTAACGACTCGGCTTTCGAGGCGACGGCGAGACGAAGGGGATCGAGCCGGGGTGAAAAGGGAAAGTGAAATTCACGGATAGGGAAAATCCCTGTAATTACAAGGGCGCACTTAATACCGGATGTCTGAGTGGCCGACGTACACGGCGCGCGAACAACATCCTCTGACCGATCGCAACCCCCCGTAGTCTCGCGGTGAGGGTGCGCGACGGAATTTAAACGGGGCTCGGTGCTGATCAATAATATGCTGTTATTAAAGGGGGCGTATATCAACTAAATCCGACCGGCAATATTCTACAATTACGGCCTGTTTACACAGAGGTCTGATACGCGGTGCACGCGAATTAATTGCACTCTCTCGCGACAATCAGTCTGTTTGCGTGGCGGTCGTGGCTTGAAACACTTGCTTGCGACGAGGTCAACGATCTCGTAGGAGGCAGCGGTTAAAGCGGAACTGCGGAGAATCTCAGAACAATTTTCCGCTGGAAAAAAGAAGATAGGCAGGATATTTATCGATGAATATTTGATTCGAGGATGGACGCCTTTGGTCCCAGCCAAGTGTCAATCACCTGACTGGCACTGGTACAATTGAATCCCCCTGGACCCAAAGCAGTCGCCGTTGGAGTTGACTAGACGCGTTCTGAATTTTCGATTATCATGAAATTTGATTTTTAAAATGTAGAATGTGCTACATCTTTGCCTCTATTTTTTCTTTTGTATTGGACAGCTTCGGAATATAAAAGTAAACCGTCGAATTCGCGATAACCTCCTCCTTTATTGTATTCAAATTCCTCTCCACCGAATTCCGAAATTATTCCTCAGTGTGAAAAAATGAATCGTTCGATATCTCCCGCAAAATATACTGTTCCACCCCCTCGGTACGCCAACAGAATTGGCGCGCAGGTCGATCGAATGTCCAGAGTCCCTATTAATCAGAGGGGATTGTTGAACAGCGAGATCGGGTGAATATTAAAGCAGCATCAGAAAGGGTTGGATCGTTGGTCTCCCGAGGGCAAATGCCGTCCGAAGGGTGGTGTGTTTTAAAAGCGTAGCATTGTCGATACTCGATCTTACAAAAATATTGTGATAACTCGAAGAACCACGAGAGTCCTCCATCTTTGAACGTTTTTGTTTCACCCTCCCTTTCTACCGGTGGGGATTTCGAGGGGTTCTCGGTACTAGGGCCTATTCATTAAACGGGTATTTTTATCGTGGCATTAGAAGTTTTGCGTTTACGCTCCTCGCCACAATTTAAAAAATCGATCGATTTGACGCGGTCAAATACGAATCGTATTTTCATATATATTTTCTCCCTTCTGGAGGAAAATGGTAAATTGTGCTATTCGATGCCAGAAATGCTTAATCTGATTCTGTATTTTTTTTCTATTAAAAGTCACTGCAATTCCGTCGATTTCGAAAGTAGGGCAGTAAAAGTTGTGGAATAGAATGGAAAATCGAATTTCGTACAAAATGGGTCTGACAGAGGACGTTACCCAATCTATGAACGCTGATTTTGATGCGCTTTTAGTATAGTACAAAACTCAAAAAATTATACGTTGCACAGTGATCTGGAAAGTGGTTTTCCGTGGAGAAAAATCAATTTTAACACTTAAATAAAATTGTTAGTCCAATAAAATCCAAACATAATAATTGTATGATCAGATATAATACTGTGAAGTGATAGGTCAAACGGTGAATTATTTGTTACAAGAACCCTAAAATATAAATTATATTATTACATAAGTAAGTAAAATGTGTAATATTTGAAGGTATCCGATTTTTAAATATTTTCAAAAATACATATAGTGTATCCATAGAAGAATCCAGGATTTATTCTAATCTTCTTTCTCTAAAAATATTATTTCATATTATTTATAATCGAATTCCATCATAAAAAATTAAGTTGTATTTAAAAAGTAGACGTTCTGATTTCAGGGCATAATATTTCCCCTTTGTACAATAATTACTATTTTTTTTATAGTATTTATTTTAGTAATGTAAATAATCGTATTATACCATAGAAAATAAATTTCTGGTGAAAGAAGAGTTGTGGCTACGAAAAGCCGCTTTTCAGACCATTGTACGCTGAAAGGATGAAGATCACCCTCAAAGTTGGGAATGAAACACATATGCTATTGAATATATCAGGAACTATTAGGGAACAAATACAATTTTTGAAAATCAGTTTGTATAATGAAAATCGTCATTAAAAAAGCGAACAGACTACAATTTGAATTTATAGTCTACCTCTAATTGTTTTTGAGATATTCGATAAAATATGTTTTTCATCCCCAACTTTAAAGGTGATTTTCACATTTTCAGCGTGGAAAATTGTCGATAAAATGAAATACGTGTCAAATATTTTTTCGAGTTATGAATCATACTAAAAGCGCATAAACTTCGGTGTGTATGGATTGAATGATGTCTCTTGTAAGTATCTAAAGACAGTTTTCGCGTCAAACGGTACAATTATTTAAGGTCAGCGTGAGAAACTCGAAGCAGATGAATCTCGTATGAGTCACGTTCGTTCTCCTTCG
Organism: Perdita meconis; assembly: GCA_030770465.2. Lineage (NCBI taxonomy): Eukaryota > Metazoa > Arthropoda > Insecta > Hymenoptera > Andrenidae > Perdita > Perdita meconis. The sequence goes on from JASKOS020000004.1 coordinate 8,953,713, forward strand.
CAGTCGATCTTCTTTCCCGATCAAAGGCGCCACAGTTTTCTTCTGTGAACAGCACTTTTAGACAAAAGGGTGCATTGCTTCGTAGCCCAGCTAGATACGACACGTGTACACCTAATCAATGTCGGGCATCTCTAGTGTCGGTCTACGAGAGCCACCAGTACTTCAACCGGCACGTTATGGCTCTTACGTAAATTTCATAGGCTTTGTTCCGGAGCACGTTCCACTGGGAGGCTGCTGCTTGGATACTTAAAGCATAAAACGCGGGCAGATCGACAGGATATTGTGAAACTGCACTACAGACCGTTTTTCTATTATTACGAGAATTTTAAAGCAGAAAGTGAAAGAACAAGTCTGTCATTATCCTTTTATCGCTCTTGCGATGCACACGGTGTCTCGGAAATACAGTTGAACTTCAATGCCAGCGAGTTTCATTAAAAAATGATGAAATTTTAGAAGAGTTCTAAGCTTTAAAAGCTTATTGCATATTTTCTAACGTTTACCTTCCAAGTTACGTAAAAATATTAGCAAGATTATGTAATAATCTAACAAGAAGATGGCAAGAACTGCGAAATCTCCAATGACTTGGCTGCATGTGCATTCAATACTTTAATTTGATTACAAAAGGGTCCCAAAAGGTTTTGAGTGCATGGCCCTTTATTTTCGAGAAATTAACAAAAAGTCTCAAGCTTTGGTAGACATAATCATAAATACAATTCCATGGAATATTTCTTGTTCACTATGTGGAAACAATGGATTATCTGCTTTCCACGTTCCATACGTGTCTGGAACTGGGAAGAAGAGCTATAGAGAATATTCTGTAACCAGGAAAAGAAGTTATTGTTATGCTACTTTTTTATTAATTTGTCGGAAACAAAAGATCATGCACTCAAATCCTTTTAGGCCTCGTTTTTCAAGAACTTAAGGTATTGAGATTTCGCAGTTCCTGGCATCTCCTTGTAAGGCAAAAGGCGCTTATTCCCGAGACACTCGGTACATAATATAACTTCGTGCTTCGCTGATCTCCTTTGCTTCTGCTTTTCCTAGCCAGATTAGAGGGACATCTCCTTCCTCTCCCCCGAAGCGTCTGAAGGGTAAAGAACATCGTTAAAGCACTAAAGGGAATAGCTTCGGCGCTCCCCTCGGCGCGTGAACCCGACGCTAAGAGAATTCAGATTTATTTGGCGCAAAACCGCGGATCGCGGTGCGATTCCCGATGAAAAAAAGTGGCCGGCCTGCGACGTCTGCCAACTCCTTGTTTAATACGCGAGGCGCGAAACTCTTATCACGGTGGCTTCCGTTTTCCACGCGTCCTTGGCACTGCTTAGATTTAAGCCTGCGCGTCTCACCCTTTTGCACCCTCTACGCCCCGTTCCCTTTCTCCGTTTCTACGAAGCCCCGACTGTTTCGAGGATTTATTTCAGCGCGGCAGATTGCTGGGGCGGGTGGAAGGGTGATTTAGCGCGGTGAAAAAGATTTTTCGGTTCCCCCGAGATTACGATCGCTTCTTGCGTGCTCCGTTTTTTCTTTCCTCCTTTTTAATCCATCGTCGACGTCCCGTACACCGGCAACACTCGCACGATAAATTATAGAGAAGAGCGGTCCTCGGGAACGAAGATTAACTGTCACGCGGTTAAACGCCGGCGTTTTCGTTCCCCGACGGAAACTGGGACAACGAAATATGCGTCGCCGCGACGGAGGCGGGCAATTAGAGAAGGCTACAATGCGAGATACATTGAAAAACCAAATTAACACCGATAAGGCGTGCTTCCTTTTGTTCCTCCTTTCGCCGCAACTCTTTCTGCGCCACCCCCGCTCACGCGTACCGGTCTCATCGTTCCCCTCGCGTAAACGCACAAAAGCGAGGCCGCGTAAACCTTGTTTATCCAGCCCGACGCAAAAAGAGACAGAGGGAGGGGACGAGTCTGGCGCGCGTATGAAAACGTTCGAAATAACGAGCCGTACCGCATTTTTTCTACCCCTTTCTTCACGGTTTTCTTTTCCCTGTTTTTTTCCAGCCGAGAGCAAATGGGAGGAATTGCATCCTGAGGGCGAGAGACCGCCGGCGCTTCAGGAGCACAGCGCGGTCGCTTACAAGGATTGCCTTTACGTTTTCGGGGGAGAGCTCGGCTTTTCCGCGGGCACGGAAACGCCACTCTGGGTTTACAATGTCAAGGTAACGTATCCGCCCCCGAGGCAAACCGGATTGCGACTCTTTGAAAGAAGATTACACGCCCCTCCGCCTCGGATGTTTGCTTTCACCTCGTTCGCCGTTTACGCGATGTTCTTGCGATCGATCTGCCGCTCGCATCGTCTTCGATCACGCGACCAAATGAATGAGCAATGAGGAGAGGAACTGTTTTGAAGCTTCGTTCTTTAGAAATCTAGTTTTATGTATTCGAATTTGTTTGATTGATAGAGATATATCAATGCGGCGAGGGCTGCATTACCATCCGGTGTTTGTGCAGCTTAAAATTTGTTACCAAGACTTAGTTTCGTTCAGTTAAATTCACGTGATTCGATTCGCCGGCGTCACGGTAGCCCGCAGGCATTCGACCCTACTGTTCGAGGTATCGCAGCGAGGGATTCGGCACCCTCGATTCACCGAACGAGACGGAGGGCTGGTATCGAGCCTGATTGACAATATCTTGCTTCGCTGCTTTCCGTTTAAACTCGTTACCAAAATTCGCCAGGAGATTGGCGAGTGTTTCCACTGTAACTGATGGGTGGTCCAAAAAATTCACTGACACTACATTCCTCAGTTCCCACTAAAATTCTTTGAAATAGTGGCTCAACCTTCTGTTGAGAAATTTTCTCATACACGTATATTAGGTCGTTCAATAAATTCTGTGGTCTGCTCGTTTTTAAGTTGATTTGACATTGCAGGCAGAAATCAGGATTTATTGCCTTAATTCTAACTGTAAAAGAAGTTTGTTAGATGTAAACTATTAGGAATTACTTCATGTTAGAAAAAAATGAGGCATTAGATGGAAAAAGGGCACATATGTTAAAATGCCATATTAAGAAAATTTTTTTCCAAGTTTTCATTACAGTATTATTTAATCAAAAGTAATAGAATTTGATTCAGAAATGATAATTGAATGTAATTAGAGCAGAACCTCGATTATCCGAATCATTATTTTCTTGAATTTTCAGTTTTCCGGGATTTCAATTGTTTAATGCACAAAGTTTAAAAATGAAATAGGTCTTCGACTAAAACTTGATCTATGATTTAATAATAATGCAGTTACTATTAGTATTTTTATGTTACAAATAGTCAGCCGGATAATCGAGGTTTTAATGTACTAAACTGCGGATATTTATGCATTTATGGCGATTTTAAATGTGCTGAAATGTATATAATGTACTAAATGTACTTAAATGCAAAAGTACATGAAATATCCAATATAAAATACATTTAACAATATTTAGAAGGTTGAAGACAGTTTTATTCAATTTGTTTTTCTTTGTCTATGCTCTTCAAAATATGAATTCACAGTCTAGTAATTAGTCACTAAGTAACGCCGCAATGAAAACTCTGAAACAGGTTCTAATAAATTACCATTTTGGCCTATGTGCCTTTTTTCCATACAATGTTTTAATTGTAATTTTATTAGTTAAATACAAATTTAATGTTCTAAATATGAAAACCAGCAACGAACAATGTAAATATATTGACTGCAAATTTATTAATTCAAAAACTTTATTGGTACGAAAAAGCGTAATTGACCAAAACCGGCGGAAGAGAAAAGCACACCTAAAAAGGGTTTCTAAACCCAGAAAACATCGGAGCACCGAGTGCACCCATAAACCTGAAGTCCTCGATCAAGGAACAGCCTGGCGCACGAAGCGGAGGAGCAATCTTCCGGTTGTCCGTTTGACGTCGCGCTTATTATCTTCCCCAAGGAGTCCTTGACACTCCAGCGGAGAACAGTAGAACAAACGCAATTGCTCAGAGTGGTCGGCTCATAGTTGTCCCTCGGTTGCGTGTCACCGGTCGCTAAACCCTCTTCTGTTCGAGTGAGAGAAGAGTAGCGGGATGTTGTTCGTGTAAAACTGGTTGTACCCGATGACGTTCCTATTGATTTAGCGGTTTCCCGAGGGTGCGATTCTTTCGGTCCTCTCTCTTCTTCTTCATCGGCGACCCCTGCACGCGTGTGTTCTCCCCCTCGCAGGACGAGAGTAAGATCATTAAGAGTTTCCTTTGCGAGATACGACGGTCGGCTACGAGATCGTTATCAGGGAACACGAGGGGTGACGCGGAACAGACTGCAACACTTCCCGAAAGGACATTGTCTTATAAATTATGGTGGGTCCCGGACGATTCTCCGTCTGGAAGTAACTTGAACGGAGTATCGGATGCGTGTCGACTCGTTTCGTGACTATTCGCGATCCCGTCGCGTCAATCTATCAGCCTTGAAAGCAATGACTGCCGCAGTGGCTAGTGTCATTTGTCACTGTCAGCACCGATGAACCGTTATCAGCTTTCGAAGCTGTATAGGCTCCTGTCAAACCCCGGCGCATTGACATGTTTCCGACAGCCGATGAGCCTCCGTTAATCTTTCAGCCTGTTGGAAGGTTGGACGTATTAGAAGGCTTTGATGGGACTACAAAGTCATAAGTATTGCGAAAGCCGAGAAAAAAATCTAATGTTAGTGTAATGTAACCGTCTCTGACGATCCGTAGTTACTCATAATCGCATGTTTCCCTTTTCACTTTCTACAAATATCTAATCATATTTGTTTTCGAAGATCGGATCGCCATAGGTTCAAAACAATGTGTCATCCGCGTCCTATGAACTTAACATCGTCACTAGTTTGTTCGCTACCATTAAAAGGGTTACATCTATTTATGAATGGAGAGCTAGAATGATAAGGGTGAAAAGCTAGAATTTTCGTTTACAAATTCGGAAAGTTTTAGATCTTGACAATATTTCCTCCAAATTTTATAACGATATCGCAAATATTAACAAAGCTACACAGCTTTAAACAGCATAAGATCGCGCGTTTGAACGCTACTGTCTAGAACACCGCATACAGATAGCCACGTGATTGGGATTTCCAGTGCAAAAATAGCTTACGCTTTTTATTACCTTCGCACAGACATGGAGCGCTTTGCTTTGGGGTGTAAGAATATCCTAAAAGACTGGGGAATTTGTTCGAAAACGACTAAAGTCAAGAGTAGCTAGAACACTACCTCAGGTAGAAACCATACTTGAAACTTTAATCACGTTTTCCTCAAAACACGACTTTCAAATGCGGTGAATATCATGTCTCACGAAGAACTGCATCGATTCATTTCAAATTTATATAAGGTATTCTTGAAAACCTTATGCTGCTCCTGGCGTGCTTACATTTTTAATTTTTCCTTCAAATTGACAATAAATTAAAAGAAAGGAAAATTTTTTCTACCGAAATTCGAAATTTCAACTTCAAACGTCACCATTTGTTAAAAAATCACGATATCAAAATTCGTAGAACGTTAGGTGCTTCTGAATTTCATTTATTTTAAACATCTATTCAACTTTTTACTTTCAGATGCATCATTTAGCCTACGGAATGTCCACCAGTTAACACTTAGAAAAAAAACATGACTCTTATCCAAGCCGGTATCTCCTTTAATTAGTAGTATTGCATGAAAATTTAGACTAGTATAGTAAAAGATGTATCTTTTAATAGAAAAATATTGTGTATTATTTCCACTTATACTTTTATAAAAAAAATTCATCTCTAGGTGGATGTAACTCCTTAAATAGCCTAAGAATTTTTTTATTTCAATTCTGCCAGTAAATTGTATTTGTTACAGTGTTAGTCAGTACGTTGTTAACGCCTCTTTTTAACACCCAAAATCGGTATTCGTTCTCTCTCGTGTCCATCACAAGAGTATTTGAAAAGATTACGTTTCATTCTCAGTTAGCACGTCACGAAAGAGGGATGCCAAGGGCGAAAGGGCCTCTCCACTAAAAAGAAAGCAATTGCATTCAATATTCAGGAGGGTTATCAGAACCTTCTAAAGCAACTTCGCCATGAGAGTAATTTTTGGCAACAGCCGGCGTCAACGACGCCCTCCTTCCCTTCCGTACCCTCGAAATGGAACGTCGCCGATCCCCTCAAGGAGTTCTGCCCTCAACCTGCGCGACATTAAAGATTAATAAATCAGGCGTGAGCATGAAACGCAATATCAGTATCGCGTCAACGCAAAGGGAACTCGAGTTCCCGAGCGATACGCTGACTTCGTGAAAAATTGATCCCTGGTCGAGGTAACAGAAGAACGAGCGGATCCGAAAATCCGTCGGGCAATCCTTGACTCCTCGTAAATTACATCGATCCATTAATACCGCTAATTGTTAATTAGACACAAAAAGAAGCCTTAAAGGGAAAGGTGCGATCGATGTGCACCCTTTTCCTACATTTTGCGCTAGGGACGAAACTTTTTCCTTGGTTGCGTCGCCATGGTTACCCTTGGTCCATTTGTTTTTACTCACCGAGCCATGGTGGCAAGCGGGGATACTCCCCGTTACTCGTATCTTCGCCGTGTATTATTGAAATCCGCGTTCCGAATGCACCAGGCAAACCCGATTGGTTAAGCCGGAGGGGTTGCTCCGCACTCTCGTCTTCTCCCCGACGCTTCGTTAAAATCCTCTCTCTCGTTTACAGTAAATCGAAGGCGGAAGGAACGTTCCGCGCGGTCAAATATTCTCCGGTTTCGCGCCGATTCGCACAGTCGATCCGATTGATCTGAAGAACGTCGGATCCTCGCGTCTTGAGCATCCTCCGCGGAGACGGCTCAAAAGCATCCTTATCGTCGACGGTAACTGTTTTCCCGCTAATTTTACAGCGTTTTAACGTCGATGGCGAATTTAGCTTAACCACTCCACCCGTTTGCGACCCCCTCGTGTCGTAATACGGGGTAAACGCAAGTGGCTGTACAGACCCATCAACTTTAGGCACGTACTTCGAGTTGCGTAATTACTTTCAGCACCCCTGTTACACACAGCCTGCGTACCTTACTTCCATCTTCTCTCCTTTGCACGCACCTATCGCGTATCCTTGGACGGCCTACGCATTTTCTCCTTTCTCCTTGGCGGTGCGCGTTCATTGGCTGAACCAAGAGACCCCCGATTGGCGGAGCACATCAAAAGAACCGCTGGCGTCTGTTCTATTTTGGACTTCTAATTACTTTCCTTGGTTCTTGGAATATTAGATGTCGTGACAAGGACTGAATGGATGTCATTGTCACTAAGATTCACAGAAATAAGATATTGGAATATCTTAAGGGGTTAGGTCACCCTTGAGAGTCCAAAATCACTCCCAACTTGAACTATTTATTGTAGGTAAATAAATTGTTTTATGCAAAATCTGTTTAGATCACTTTACTATACATACATTTATTGAGAAGTACAAAAAACATTATTCGATTTATGATAAAAAAAAAAAAAAAACATGTCAAATATTTTTTCGAGTTCTATATCGTACCTAAAACGCATTAAAATCGGCGTGTTATACTTGACTGATGTCCCTTGTAAGTCTGCATTGGCATATTCATACACTACTAAACTCAGTGCATTTTATTGCGAAACCCTAGGATTTCACGGAACACAAGCTGCGACCTTCTGCCTTAAGATACGATACATTTTTTACTGTAAATGCAGAGAAGTTGGTTCTAAATATACCTGCATAAAGACTCCCTTATCCTTTGAATAGCAAATCGTGCGTTATCTGTGGCCTACATTTTTCTCATGCTCGGTCTCATGGCGAAGTTAGAAATAGATCAGTGCGTGGAACGAATCGACTGCATTTTCCGTCGTTCTCCTGACGGGAAAGTTTCATAATTTTTACATTTAAAAAATAGCAGAACAATGATCCATCGTCCATCGGGAGGGCCGACATTGAAACAGTGGCGACCTCCACCTCCAAGCATTAAACCAAGACCTATTCAAAGGGCGAAATAAGGGAGTGACAAATTGGAGCCCTTTTGTGTCTTTTGTCGCGGGCAACCCCAGCCGTATCCAGCATTCAGAAACCTCGAGGCTTAGTCAGAATCGGAGAATTTTCAAGCCCATTGTCGTCTAACTCGAAAAAATTAATGAACACGGAAAGCAGCGTGATTACTTTCCCAGAATAACGGAACGTATTGCGGAATGATTAATCGGCCCTTTATTATTCGCAGACCAATATGTGGCGAAAGGTGAGGGCGCAAAGGGGTTGTGCAGTTCCCAGAGGGCGGAGAGGCCACACGGCTCTGGTTCATCGCGGCCAGATGCTCATCTACGGCGGTTACCAAGATCTGCGCGGAAGTTCCCCAGAATTATGGGCGTTCCACTTCGGTAAAAACAATTGAGTCTTAACGGAAGAATTAATTAAGCGGGTTTACACCTCCCTGTGAAAGACTGCGAACTTCTAAAGCCTTAAAACCGCGACGATGTACCTTAGAAACGGAGTCCTGGCATCTTCTGTCGTCCAGCGAAAGTGGCCCAGCAGCCAGGCACAAGCATTCGGCAGTCCTGCACGGTGACGCCATGTACATTTACGGCGGCATGACCGATCTCCAGGAGAGAAGTGATTGCTGGCGATGGGACGTTAACAATGCCTCATGGTGTTTGTTGAAGAACAAGCCTGGACCAGGACCGCTTCACGGTCATGCGGCTTGCAGACTTCCCAGTTGCATGTTGATCTTCGGCGGGGAAAGCGGTGGTCTAGCCACTAACGAACTCTGGAGGTTTCATTTTGGTAATATTTATTTCTTCAACTATTTACGGGAAGAACATAATCCGTTGTAAACACCGACTTAGGGAATCTAAATACTGATTAAAAAAGTTCACATTTTGATGAATTGAGTTGGTGTGATTAACTATACGGCTAATACAGCTATAATGTGTATAAGATGTGCAATGAGTAAATGTGTATTGCAAAGCGTTATTTCTTAAACTTGTAGTCGCGATATTCAGATTTAAAAGACCAATAGTAGAAGATTGAATTTCGCCCCCCCCCCCCTAAGTATCTACCGGGTGTTCTACAACAGGTCTCAGAAATTTTAAGGGGTGGTCCCACATGACAAAATAAGACGAAAATCATGAATGGAAAAATTTCGTTCGTGGGTTTGTCAGCGAGTTATTTATTGTTGAAAATACGTACAAAAACCTGTCTGACGCAAGGACCTTTTCTACTGTCAACGCGCGCTAGCTATACAATATACAAAGTGTAACAAAAATGTTGCAGTCTTTTGAAAGGGGTGATTCCCCAGGTAATTTTAAACAACTTTTTCTTTAGCGAAAATATTAGGTGGGGCTTTGTTAACGAGTTATTAACGAAAATCACCAATCAATAGAAGCACGAATACAGTGGATAAATTCCAGCGCGGGCTCCAGCTGCGAGTAGTATTGGCTCGCCATCGTCCGCCCCATCATTAATCTGCTGTACTTGCTCGCCGATTGGTTGGTGTTTTTTGTTAAAATTATCTGAAGAATCACCCCTTTCAAGGAACTGCAACATTTTTGTTACATCCTGTATAGCTCACAATCAAACACGCCGCTATCAGTGCCATAGCCACTCAAAGTATATTACCTCGTAGTCGAATTAATGATGCTATGTGAAGTTACAATAATTTTCTTCAAAATTTGGATGAAATTTGGTTGAAAAAATTTTAGAAAAAATTGTAGTAGTTGCGTAGTGTCATTAATTCCACGATGAGGTAAGTGAGTTCCTTCAAGTGGCTACGACAGTAGCAGCGGCGTGTCTGACCTAACTGCTGCTACTAACTCAGGTAACGCTCATTGACAGTAGAAAAGGTCTTCGCATCAGACAAACGCAACGATCAGCGCACGTTTCAGTTATAACGATTGAGTTGTTGGTCGGTCCTGGATAGCTTAATTGGTTAAAGCAGTCGCCCGGAAAAAAAGATCCGGGTTCGAATCCCCGTCCAGGCAATCCGGATCGGCCGACTCTTTTTCTCCTACAATATGCAGTTATTGAATGATGAAAAATTCTTCAATAGGTACGGAAACGTGGGAGAAACTAGCAGTGCCGGGCCCCAAGCCTCAGCCAAGAGCGGAAAGCGTCGCCCTAGCCGTTTCCGAACTCTTAATCCGAGGGACCAGCCTCGACAATCCGAAACTTAAACCTAGAAATCAAAGGACGAGACTATGCAACAGCAGGATATCACCTAACGAAGCGCCGACGAGACCAAGCTTCCTGAAGGAGATATCCAAACTGTCGCAAATTAATTTGTCGCGGTTGAGTCATCCAACGAAATGTAGTTACTCCGTTTTAAGCGGTCAGGACGATAACGAAGAGAGTCCGCAGGAGGTAGGTATAATTTGTGAATGCGATAACAGCGTTATTTTTATGCTTCCATGTTCCGTTGTGTTTTCATTATTCGCACATGCATCACGTACCCTTGCATACTAGTAATAGATCGGAGTTGTAATCGATTACGACATATAAAGAACGACACCAGACAGTATAATTGAGGGGATGCATCGATGCATCACTGTCGCCCGTGATGAGTTTTGGTATGCAAGGGGTCAAGCTGAACCATCGCACAGAAAACTCATGTGACAATTGAGCCTGCCCGCAGGCGAACTCGTATTATCCGTTTCAGCAAGTGGACGCGGAGGTGGTGGAACCCTCGACGGGGATGGTGAAGTCGCGAAGTGCCAACACGCTGGCACGCCGTAGGCAAAAGCCGCCAGAAACGTCGACGAAGACCGTCGAGACCTGCATCAGCAATCACGCCAGCAATTCTGGCATGACCAGAGACCCCATTTCTGTACCAAATTTCCGCGCCCTCACCCTGCCCACCCCGGTTCTGACACCTGTGGAGGCAGCCAGACTCGTTTTCGTCGACCCCGACGAAAATAGCGACGGCGAGGAACGCAAGGAGCCTCCCACGTCCAGATTGATAGAAGTTCAAGAGGAAAGACGGTGAGTACATGCTCACGAGGATCGTAATTTCTAATTATAGGCAGACACGCGAGTACAGGTCGCTTCAAAACTGAAGCACGAATTAGGGGCGGCTCAAGATTTTTGAGATCCGGGAATGTCAAATCTTGGAAGGCCTCAAAGATAAATCTTTGAATATCAAAATTCAGGTTTTCATTTTACAAAATCTTGCACCACATCTTCAAAATCGATAGACTTTACTGGCTCAGATTCAATTCTTAAACGTCCTAAAGAAGATAACCGATCGTCTAACATCATCGCTCTATACATATTCTTTTTTCTCTTTAAAGAAGAAAATGATCTTTCTGCAATTTTTATGCAAAATATATACATTGGAAAAAACATCAATTATTTATCCAATTTAATAACTTCAAAGCAGAGAATGAGTTGACTGTTTCATTTAAAATTTTCGTGACATTAGAAAAATAATCTTAATCTCATAAGTTGTAATTTGAATAAGGAGGTAAACTATTCTAATTCATAAACTAAACTAAATTTTTCGTCAAGTGTGACATCTCGCATAAGATTCTGTTTGTGACGTGCAGTCACAATTACTATTATGCCCAGGGCTGGCACTAGGGTGCTCGTCGCCCTTATGCAAGAATTTATATAGCGCCCTAGAATTTAACTAGACTTAATATAGCATCATAGGAAAAAAAACAGAAAAAGAAACACAAACAAAACACAAATCTTCTTAAAAGTAGCACTTACAAGGAGAGGCCGCAGTCAGTGGGTCATCGATTTTGACGAAACTTTTTCTAGTGAATCTAATGCAAAAATAAGCCGACACGTGTCCTGCCATTTTTGTCAATACTCATTATTTAAAAAGATATAATGTTTTTATCTAATATTTAATTCTGTGGTGTTACTTAAATAACAATTTTTTTTTTTTCGATTTTTTTAATGAATATATTTAAATAGTTTACACGTTGTTTCTTGTTAAAATTTTTTAAAATTATTTTATTAATTTTTCTTTTATTTTTTTATTCTTCAGTAAAAAATAAAAAAGAAATACATTTTTTTATTATTTTTTTTATTTTTAACAAAATAATTTCAAAAAATTTTAACAAGAAACAACGTGTATAACTATTTGAACATATTCATTAAAAAAATCAAAACAGAAAAAAAATTCGTTATTTAAGTAACTAAACAGAATTAAATATTAGATAAAAAAAAATTATATCTTTTTAAATAATGAGTATTGACAAAAACGGCCGGACATGAGTTCGCTTATTTTTGCTCTAAATTCACCAGAAAAAGTTTCGCCAAAATCGATGACCCACTGACTGCGACCTCTCCTTGTTAATAAAAATTATAAAACGTTTTTTAAGACTGAGATGTTCTTGTCACTGGGGATTGGCGCCCTTGACATGAAGTGTCCTTATGCTTTGCATTACTTGCATCGGAAGTTTTTTTATAGCGTGGCCATGTTCAAAAATTCCAAAAAATTTAGGACATAGCCTTATTTATTAAAAGCGTCCGATTTCGCATGGAATGACCCATAGGAAAGTTGAATGATATCTTGGGGGGGGGGGGGCATATTCTGTTGTTATTAATTGTTCCGTAAGTTGACACGTAAAGATCATATGAAGGTCAACTTTGTTTTTTTTCAGATGGAGTTACAATTCCTTTTTTCTAATATGTTCCTCGCTTTTCTTAAACAATTTTTCCCTCTTCCAGGGACTTTGCCGCCGTGCACCAAGCCTGCCAACCGACGCGCGGCGAGAGTTACAGCTCGCACCTGTACGAAGCCGCGCTTCAAACACCGAAGACGCCGACCACCACGAAAATACCGACGTCCGCCTCGGTCAGGTTCGCCGATTTGGAGGAGGGCGAGGAGTCGACGTCGGATTACGCGAGTATAGAGGCGAGGAGTCCCGGGGATCCACTCGCCGACGACGATTGGCCGTCGGGCAGAAAGAGCAAGCAGTATCGACCCATAGTCACTCCGTCCACGATACGCGAGGGCCAATTCGGCTTTTGTAATCCGAACTACCTTGGGCTGGACGAAACAAGGGGCCATTCTCATCAGCAGCAACAATCGCAGGACGGGAAATACGCGAAGATGCTGAACAGCCCGCCGGACAGCGTGTTGGAGGACGAACCGGGGAGATCCGCGTCGCAAACGTTCGCCGAGTTGTTGGAACTTCAGGAAATCAAAAGGGTGCCCAGAGCGCCGCCGAAAAGTTTACCGTTGGGCTCCCCCTCGAGAAGGGCGGTCAGCGCGTCGAGGGCGGAGAGACAAAGGGCAAAGGTTGCCGCGGCGGATATCAATGAATCCGAAACGCCGTCGTACGGGCCGGCACCCCTCTACGTTTTCTTGGTCGGAGGGAAGGAAAAGGGACAAGTTACTGTGTTCGCTAGGCCCGTGTCGTTGTGGAAGTTGCAATTAGCGCCACACATCTTTTGAAACAGTTAAGTATGTTTGATATGTATGCATTCCTTTGGTTTTGATTGATCAGCCTGGAAATTGCACTGTTCGGCAAGACAAAGTTTCTTTCGCTTTGCTTAAAACATTTTAGATTTTTTCCAACGGAGAATTTTAACTCGAAACAGTATTACCGAAGTTTCTTTCATTTCTTGTTATTTACGAAGAACGGACCCTGTTCTTCAATGAATCCGCAACATATGTGCTAATAGATGGTTGAGATCGTGCGAGATTAGTATTACAGTTCTCTAGTGCCAAGTGTTGTTTTTGTTACGTAATTTATTTAAAATATTCTTAGTTACTGTTATTTTTTGTTGAGATCAACATTGAAGACTGAACGCGCATTTATTTTTACCATTAAATAGTTTTCTTTGACGTTAGTATAGACAACCGTGCGGTCGATGCATTTCAGTGCAATATCGAATGCTGTGATTGGCGCAGCAAAGTATTCGAGCTTAAAACGTTGGATTCAAGTCTCTGTAGACTTTCAAGGGACAGAAGAACGTCGAGTAAATTACATCCGTCGTCGGATATCGGTTCCGTACCGATGTCCTTGTGTATTCCTTGAAAATTTAACTAATCGAACTTTCGCGATTGAATTCAAATCTCTTTCATATCTAACATAGTATTCCAAGCAGTTCGAACGAAACGAGGATTTAGTTCCTTCCTTTCAACGTCTAGCATATCGTTAACCGAAGAGTAGGTAATTCAGCAAATTGATTATCGTTTTCGAGATAAAGGTGTACCCGAATGCATGCTTATCTATAATATCGATTAATCATGAAGGTTTGAATTCGAGATCGATTTGTTTCCCTCACTCTGTCGTCTACTTTGCTAACTCGGATCTCTAGCAAACGTAATCGTACCATGAAATCGTTCGTGCTATAGATTATAGGCTCGTAATCGGATCGAGAGAGTTCATATTGAACCACGTACTTTAAGGAGATTGTTCTACGCGTTAATCTACGAGATAAATAAACAATTATACAATGAGCGTTCATACAAAAGCGCAAGTCAAGCGAGAGGAACGAATAGTGATCCTCGATCTATCGATACGTCCTAACAGATTTTAAGAGACACAAAAATAAGTCCTAGGAAAAATTGTAATATTAGCGATCGAGAACGGAACATTATAATTTAGAATTAACATGAATGATCAGATTTTTCAATGAAATTTTGTAATAGAAGGAAGCACAAAGCTTTTAAATCGTTCAAATTCTTCCTCTGGATGAACGTTAGCTCGCCTGACCTGCGCTTAACTGCCATCAACTGTGAACTTAGTGTAAGCGTAGCGTATAAAATAGAAATAATACCCGTAAGCTTGAGGTAACGTTTAAAATGTCCTGAATATTGATGGAGAATCAATGTGTGGTTGTGTCGAATGTGTATAATGAAACTATGATTCAATTATTCCGGGGAAATTAGATTTTTATAAAAAAAAAAAAAAGAAAGGAACAAACAAGAAAGGGAGAGAGATTACTCGTGAATGGAACCTGGTCGATAATCGTGTTCTACCGTAGAGTTTAAGAGGTATGTACGATACACCGGAGACTGTATCGATTTGTTTTTCCTTTTTTTTTTCAGTTTCACCGCGAAAAGGGACATTTCCAATGCGCGAATCGTACAATCGTATCGAGCTTTTACGTCGATACCGCGAAATTACGGATCAGTAAAGTACAGAGTCTCCTACCCGTGGCTGTATTTACGAACATAGCGTATTAGTTCCGATAAGTGTGTGTCGTAAGTGGAAGAAATGGTGATGTACGACGGAATATTTCTTGTTCGTGTAGAATTTTTACGTCCAGGAAGGCCCAATACATGTAATCCATCCATAAGTAGCAAAGGTCAACGTGCCACCTCGTCGGTTGAATATTAAGGAATATTTCGTGAATGCTTTTAATCTGTTTCGCGAAAGACTCGTTTAAATATTCATTTAAGAAATATTTCACTATTTTCTGTAAGATATTGTAAGATTTTTGAAAGTATTATTTGTTTAATGGGCTTGTGCAATATTGTACAGACACGCGTAGATACCTTTCATTGTCCATCGTAGCTCGTTAGATAGAAAGATTTCATAATATTCAGCTAGAGGTCACAAGCACCCGAAAAAAATCAATGTTTTCCATCCGTAGCGCTAGTCGACTTAACATCTCAGTGTACAAAAACTTTAGATAAACGTTTCGTAATATCCTCCTCCTCCTAGGATCCCTTTAGCTTAGTGTTTCTTCATTTTCGATCGTATCAATGTGTACAATATCGTTCCTTTTACATACCACGCGTAACCGACTCCCACAATCTTGACCATTTTCGCGTAAATATGCGATGATAGCCGTACGAAGCATGCGTACCGACATGCCGCCTTCGGGATCACGGTTTCTGTTCGTGATGATATTTTCGCGAAGCGCAGCCAGGAATTATTTTCAATTACCGCGGCGAGGCACGACTTCAAAGCAGGGACTTCAAACCGGTATAATTTTGGTATACCGGTATTGCACCGTGTGATTTAAAACCGGTATAAGCATAATACCGGTATTAGGACAACAAAGCTATACTGAAATTGATATACTGACGAAATGAAGAAATACTAGAACCGATATAATACTGAAAGCCGAAATAGGATACCGATATTTCAATTGTAGAGGGTCGATCAACCGCTTCGCGACCATAATCGCGCCGATTGAGTGGATGTTTTCCTATGCGCCAGTCAGGCGTCATGGAACACACATATTTTTCAGTTATACATGTAATCTACTGCATTTGTTTCTTTTTTGTTGTAAAGATGTGCGGAACACATATACATGTTTTTTTTTTTTAGTACAGTAGCACCTCAATCATCCGAATCCCAATCATCTTCAATTTTTGTTGCCCAGGGTTCTAATTATTGAATTCATTAGATATACGAATACAGTAAGACTTGGAGTAATACTTGAACCACGCTGCAATAATTTTCACCTAATTATTCGCCTTTTTTTGTTAGAAATATTAAATTGGATAATCGAGGTTTTATTGTAAATAAAAACGGTATGAAATATAATTAGAAAACAAAATATATTTAAGAACCTTATAAATTGATAAATTTACAATTTATGCGATCTAAGTATTAGTATATCGTTGAGAATATCAAGAAGATATTGATACTGTTAACACTGTTGAAATGATTTGTAGAATATTAGTTGCGAATGACTTGTGCAATACAAGGAAACAGGCTAAAAGGTTTCTACCTATTCGGCAAAATTACAACCTCTGCGTTAATCAATCTAACGATCATTTCTTTGATCATAGTATTTAACATAGAATTTAACACAGAAATTGAAGATTTTAGGATTTCATGTTATGAATTTCAAAATATCAAGTTACAGTTTTTGAGATTTTCAGAATTGAAATTAAAGATTTAAAGATTTAAAGTCCCCCTCCTTCCCTATAATGTAATTTACATTGCGAGGGGGGACTTAAGCAAATGCTTAAGAATAAGAACTGACTATGAATACCGCCCTAAGATTATAAAATTTTAAGTTTTAGGGACTTCTCAAAGTTAAAATTAGAAGTTTAAGGATTTACAGTTGGAAATTGGAAGGTCTGAAGCTGGAAAGTTTGGAGATTTCAAGATTTTTTTCGATTTAAAATTGAAATTATAATTAAAATTAAAATTAATATTTCAAGTTGAACAGGTGAAAAGTTAAGATTAAGGATTTAAAGCATAGTTACTTTTTAAATTTCTTTCTTCAGATTTTCTATACTTCTTCAAACTATCAAATTTGCTCAGGTTGCATTATACTTCAATTCTTCAACAACTAAAGATTTAAAATTCCAGAACATAGAATATTTTTAGGCTATTTTTAGTGTTGTATAAGCCATTATAGTAGCTATAATAATCTACAAATCGTTTTGATAGTGTTTAAAATTTCTAACAGTATTAAAATCTACTTGATATCGCGATCCTCTACTCGGAATGTTTTTCTTTTAGTAAAAAATCGAAAAGGTTACCGATAAATATAGGTACACATACCGGTATGACGTCATACCGATATTTTGATATTTCAGTTTTCATACAACCAACAAATACCGGTATAATATCGGTGTAAGTCCCTGCTTCAAAGGCACCCCGTGGAACGTGCGGATTCGTTTCGGCGGGCGGTGAAATTTTTTGCGATTCGAAACGAAAGCGAGAGCGGAACGAAGAGACGCGCATTCGAAACAATTGACGATTTCGCGGCAGAATGACTTTACGTTGTGTAGGTATGCGTAACGCGATCCGATGTCCGAATGTCCGATAGTCAATTACTACTGTGTCGTTAAATGTGTCCGTTGCCAAATACTGTCTCTTTAGAGTATGTCTATGCCTCGTGAACGAGATACAAGCGAGTATAAGCTCGAAGACGCGGGTCGGTTCCCCCTCCAAATACCGAAAACGAAAACGGGAAAAAAAAGAAAGCCCAACAGTGTAGCTGATTCGAGTGCCTGTATTTTGCGCAAATATATCCAATTCCATATTTTTCTGGACACTAACGACTTTTCGAACGAAGAAACGATTATGAATAAATCGCCGTGCCATCTTCTAGCTTATGCTTCCCTTCAGCGTTATCGATGTGATGGAATAATGTACGTTCAAAGGCGGTATTATATGATATAATGTCGATAAACAAAACCAAAAAAAAAAAAGGTGAAATAAATCGCGTCTTGTTCCAGTGGAGTTTCATATCACAGAATGCAGTATTTTTTCAAGCGAGTAAAACCTTCATCTACGCGAAGCCACGTTGATTTTTTCTGTGTTTCTATGTCGGGGCAATCATGTTTATGTTAAATCTAGGTGTATTCGAATAAATTAATAGCACAGTATAGGTTTGTATTAGTAGCTAGGAGAATTATTTATTCCTTAGTAAACGCAACGGCATTAAATCATTTCAATTCTGTATTCGATCGACAAGAACCGTTGGAATTCATGTAATAAGTATGATACACCGTCATTAGAAATTACCACGATTATACAGCTCGATAATATGAAATACAATACTTTTGTGTTAACGGGAAGTTTCGATTTACGTTAAAAAAGATGAATCAGAAATCATTATTTCCTGTATTTGTAATTTTAGAGACTAGGGAATACTTTTAGGTTTCCTCCCCCTATAACTATGGTGTGCGCCCTCTACTGTGAGTTCGAGAATTTTTCATAACGTATTTGGCGCGCAAACCTCCTGCCAAACTGCCAAACAGTCGCGATCGTAATGTGCCTCGCATTGTATTTGCATAAGAAAACTTAATATTTACATATGTCAACAAACTGTAAAAAATAGTACTCTCTGTTTCTTTATCCGGTGCATAATTCTTCAACGAGTAAAGATGGATCAAGATAGCTGTTTGGTAACATGCTCTGTAACAATTGAGTGGACCGCCTCGCAGGGTTCGATCCTAAAGAAGGTAAATCATCGATCAGCTACCTTACGTTTAATTCGAAACAATTCTCGCGACATGTTCATCGAGGTACGTGCAGAAAAAGCGAATTCAACGACGAAGCTCGCGCTGAAATCAATCTCTGTTTTTAATAAATTTATGACCGAGGGAAAAGCCTCTATTAAATTCAACGACGATAATTGCACTCTGTTCCTATCGAATGCACCAACGGCACAGTTAATCAATTTCTTGAAAACGATTTATATCAAGATCACAAACCAATCAGAGCAGAAACTTAAGAACCCGCTGAGAGAGAAGCTGCTCTCTAATAAAGGTGGTCTGGAAGAAATTAGTCCTGCGACAAGTGCAGAGGTGAACAAGGCCAAGGAGAAAGCCATCAGTGTGTCTCGTGCAACGATTACTACTCCGTCCCCTAGCACAGTGAAGAAGAGGAAACGACTCAGTGAAAATGATGGCAGACCTGTTGCTGCTAAGAAGCTGTATGAAAATCCCACAGCAATACAAATTACGGAAGAACAGACCAAAATTCTGGACGCCGTGATTAGTGGGAAAAATGTATTTTTTACTGGCAGCGCTGGTACTGGGAAATCGTTTCTACTGAGAAGAATCATCGCTGCTCTTCCTCCTGATATGACAATGGCAACAGCAAGTACTGGAGTAGCGGCGTGTCACATAGGAGGGATTACTTTACACCAGTTTGCAGGAATTGGATTGGGAACTGCAAACTTGGAGAGATGCTATCAAATGGCAGCTCGTAACTCTGTAGGATTATGGAGGAGAACGAAACACTTGATAATCGACGAAATTTCTATGGTAGATGGAGATTATTTTGATAAATTAGAGGCTATTGCAAGATATATTCGTAAAAACGAGAGACCATTCGGTGGAATGCAACTGATACTTTGCGGAGACTTCTTTCAGTTGCCTCCTGTTTCTTCTAGAGATAGGAAAGCAAAATTCTCTTTTCAAAGCGAGTCGTGGGAGAAATGTGTTCATTTTAATTTTGAATTGCAACAGGTTCATAGACAAAAGGATTCAGTGTTTATCAAAATTTTGAATAGTATTAGAATAGGAAGAGTTACGGACGATATTGCAGAAACTCTTAAAGGAACTGCAAAGCAAAAGATAGAAAATGATGGAATTTTAGCGACAAGACTTTGTACTCATGTGAATGAAGCTGAAGAAATTAATGAATTTCAATTAAATGAACTGAAAAGTGATTCTAAAGTTTATATGGCTCAAGACTCTGATGAATCAATGACTACAACATTAAACCAACAATTACCTGTTCCTGGGAAACTTATACTGAAAATAGGTGCTCAAGTGATGTTGCTGAAGAACATAAATGTTGCTAAAGGTTTAGTGAATGGAGCAAGAGGAGTAATAATCAAGTTTGTGGAGAATGTACCAGTAGTTCAGTTCAAATCAGGAATCCAGTATCATGCCAAAACAGAGAAGTGGAGTCTAAAAACGAATGTAGGCACTGTTGTTCACAGGAAACAAATTCCATTAAAACTAGCATGGGCGTTTTCTATTCATAAGAGTCAGGGTTTAACTTTAGATTGCGTGGAAATGTGTTTAGCTAGAGTATTTGATGCTGGTCAATCGTATGTAGCGCTCTCTCGGGCGCAAAGTTTGGAATCTTTGCGCGTTCTTGATTTTAATAGTCAACAAGTATGGGCTCATTCCGATGTCCTGATGTTTTATAAAAAATTCCGAAGAAATTTACAAGAAATGGAAATGATTCCCTTAGGAAAAAAACGAAAATCTTAATTATTTATTTAAATGTAAAAAATTCGTAAGCGTATATACTCTCATTAAAATGATTGTATAATTATTAAAGTATTATAAATTAGATACAAAGACAAGCAGGAAAATTGTTTTATTTTTTAAATAGTTTATTAAACAAAGTAAAAGTTCCAATTATTACATCCATCACAACAAACTTCACGCATTAAATTATTGTAACAAGGCATAGATGCATTTATTATTTCTCTTTTTACAAATGTTACAAAGTCGCGCTTTCGGCTGCTCTACGTCAATCATCAACAGTGATTTCTATCGGCGGTATATAGCGCCATGTATGTCCTGCATTTATCAATTCTGAACATATCACCGGCGTATTTGGAGTCGATTCTTTACTACTGCATTGAATATCTATTTTATATTGTCCAGCTGTGAAAAATACTACGCGACACTCGTGATAAACACTTCCATACTCCTGCAACTGAAGACCATATTTTATAATCGATGTAATATATTAATAGGATTATTATAATTTAAATAACTCACTGCTGGGAGCATGACTTTATTCGCGCCAGCGATAGATAATCTCGTTTCTAGTTGATAATTATTCACACCGTTGTGGTGATCTTGATAGAAATTCACAGATAACACGAGATCATTTAAAGGATGTTCCAAAGCATTGCATATACCTATTCCGACGCTCACACATTCGCCTAAGCTACATGTGAGTTCATCCTGGGCCTTCACAATTGTATCATTTATTTTTATTTCTAAAACGAATATGATTAGGTTATTAATTTTGTAATTATACGCATGGAAAGTATCAAACACATACCCCATTGCAAAGGACTCATTCGAACAAGATCTAACATGTCCTGAGTGAGAGTAATGCCAGACAAGGTCGCTTTCCCGATCGATTCATTGCCCAACAATAGCCAACGTAAATCGACTAACGAGGCAATATGCTCGGAACAAACTTTCTGAAGTTCACCAATATCGCCAGCACCATTCAGCTATCAGGAAAACATGAAGAAAAGCATTTATAATATTTATATTATCGCACCAACGAATGTGGAAATTTTTTATTACCATAGACAGTTTGTGAAGTGGACATCGATCAACTGGTACAGGAATTCTGCATGGTTCTTTGCCCTCCATGTATATACATTTGGTTTGCGTATAATACAATTCCATCTCATGATTGGTCATGTTCATTAAGTCTAATACGAGATAAAATTGCGAAGGCCTAGAGAAAACGACGTACAAAAGACTTGGGAGAAAAAGACAGACAAGAAGTATTCTCTCGTCGCTACTTACGTTTCTGCAGGAAGTACGTCCCAATTCGTGATCTGTACGCTGGGTAACATTTCCACAGTTACGAAGACAGAAGAAATACGACAGTAGCCCGCCGCGAGCCCAGCACCCCCTGAATACTTAATCTTTAATTGACCTTCGACGTTTGAGGTATGCAATGGAACAGCGAGTTTCGATAAACGTGAACTCGCCAAGGAAGAGTGTCCAGATTGAGAACTTAAGCCAGATCTGAACGAGGAAGTTAACTCGGATTGTCTTTTCGTATGCGAGGGAGAACTTAATCTAGACGGCAACGAACTGTGTCCCGAATGGGACATTAAACTGCTCGGTTGGCTAAGATATGCACTGCTACTAATGTCTGAAAGATATGTAAAGATATGTAAATGTGAATTAAATAGCTATTTTAACCAAACTTGGGAGTTATTATTAACACTACCATTTCGTGAGGCAGGCGCTATGAAATCTGTAGCCGCGTATAAGTACAATGTAAGACTTGCACTGGTACCAGGCTGCAAAGGTAACTGTGTCATTAGATTTTCGTCGCTCCATTTGAATATTTTGCCCTCGGTTGTTGCATCTAACGTGGATTGTATCGATAATTCAATCGTTTCTATAGGAACTTGGCCACTGTTTGTGATAGTTACGGTGCATTCTGCACTTTCACCACCATAGAGAGATATACTTGCGCTAGTTACTATATTATCTCCGGAACTAAAGCTTGCCGTCTGCGGCAAACTAGTAGCCACATCTATCCTTGGTAAGGAAGGTACAACTTCAACAGTGTATTGAGGATGAGCCATTCCCTCCATGTGCCTCAATCTGCAGTTCGATTTCACTCCCAAAGTATGTGTACTGAAACCCAGTAGCTCCAAATCTCCGATTTCTTTAGGCCTGCCTGCTAATGTCACTGCAATAGGACCAGATTCCGCAGGGAGAGTGATGCTTTCTGGGATCGATTCAAACACCACCCCATTGGTTAGAAGCCTCATATTTGAGACGTGAAGTTCGAACGGCAGGGGATTAATAAGTTGCATCGACACTTCGCAAATGTCACCCTCTACCCATAAATAATCTGTAATTATACATAATTTTCATTCATCGAATCATAAATAATGGCTAACTAGCTTCAGAACGTTAACGCACCAACTTTGCTCTTAGATACATTCTTCCTTTCTAAGGAACCGAAATTAATAGGCGTGAATAAAAAAGGACCGTGATCTTCCTTGACTCTTTCGATCTTTTGAGGCTGAAGATGCGGTTGCATGTTTTTCAGTACAAACGACTTTGTTTTCGGAATATTCGTTAGATTAGCAGGTGGTATTACTGTTCCAGAATCTAAAACCTGTTGGAAGAATTTTGTCCTTTCTGAAATCCAGAAATAACAAACTTCCAAGTTGTTTGTGTACAACACTTACGAGTGGTACAGGTGCACCTTCACACTGTTGAGACACACTTTGTAGTTGTAGAGCAGTTTCCTTTCGTTCATTAGGAGTCAAATAATTGTACATAGTTTGAAGTAAAAATGTCATGTGCCTAGTTGCTAGAGCTGGATTACCCATTCGGTTAGCAGCAGCAACAAGCTCATTTATCACTTGGATCTGAGTAATTGGCCAACCTCTATGACAATCTGTATCAACAGAATTGTTTTTAAACATCTATTTATTGTAACAGCGTCACACTATTACAAGAAAGAATTACCAGGAGACATATCAGCAGGATCTAAGGATAGCTTAAATCCAGAAGTAGCTTGTAACATTAAGTTATAACACTGTTGCCAATCTGGATTTGGATTATTCTGTGACACGTGTCTTGTGGCAGCTAATCTTAAGAAAAAAGATGCTTTTCTCACAAATCCAAAACTTGTATACAAATCTGACAAGGTAGTAAATCTATCAATCTGAAATGTTGCACATATTTTAGTGTACTACATTTGCACAAGTTGATGTCAAATTTTTTTTATTCGAGTTACATACTTTTTCTTGTTCACTGAGTGGTAAATTTATGAGTACAACATTATTCAAATAGGAAGCAGCCTGCAAGGTGCAATTCTGTTCTATTGAAATCCTTGTGGCTTTAAAACTAGCTTCTGTCTCAATAATTCCAGCATATTGGTACTTGCTGTAATGAACTATAGCCTCACGATATTTTTTTGATATTTCTTCAGGTAGCAAAATATGTGGCATATTACTCTTTATTACCTCTATAGCAGGTGGTGATGGTAAATTCGCAA
Source organism: Perdita meconis (assembly GCA_030770465.2). NCBI lineage: Eukaryota > Metazoa > Arthropoda > Insecta > Hymenoptera > Andrenidae > Perdita > Perdita meconis. The sequence continues at coordinate 8,977,777 of JASKOS020000004.1, forward strand.
TGGCTTGCGATTCCCTTCTGAATATGCCAGACAATTATTATTATCACTCTGACAATATTATATGTCTTATTTAAAATCATTTTACTTTATACATACCTCTGCTTACCTGGACTTCCTTCCTGAAGGGAAGAATTTCTCTGTAATGGAAGACTCCTACACATATTTGGATATAAGACTAGAGCAGATGTGGCACATAAGCCTTCGAATGCTGCTCCTAACCACAGCCAATCATTGACAGCCTGCAGCACGCTAGCTGCCGAATTATAATTGCTCAAAGCATCCGCTGGAAGTCCAGCTTGCAGACATAAATCACCTAAATGTTTTGTCATACGACCGACACACCTTTTTCTATTGTTTCTAGATTCCAGATCTAAACCTATGAAGTCCTTCTTCTCGAAGGGAGCTATCAAAAGAGAAACTCTATCTATCTTTTCCCTGGATCTTTCCAGCCGCTTGGATTCCAAGATCCAAAACAGAGAATTGAGGCACTCCATGACGTGAGTTTCGAGATCTGTGCAAGTCTCATCGTTATAAAATACGGCTACGGTTTTGAAATTTGAGGGTGTAGTGAAGGATGCTGGTGGTTCGTGCGGACTGTTTGTTTCGCTTGGTCCAAAAAATATGGCTCGCGAATCGTACAATGTCGCAGTGTACTTCACTTTTAAAGTTTCATGAAGTCTGCACAGTTCGTTCAGTTCAGCTTGATTGTCGTATTTGCCAAAAGTAATTAGCCCCAGCAGTTTTCTGTGGGTCTGAAAATCTCCCCAGTCGTTGTTCTCGACTGGATGTTCTCTAACGAATCTGGCGAGGATTTCACGTGTACCGCCGGTGGAATCTGCCACCGTGAATCTGCTGCCTGCTTTAATTATGCGCTCGCATAACCTGGTAACCGTCTTCGGTTTGATCTGATTCCCTACAGGCCTCAGGAGCAGGAGCAGGGCCGCGTGATCGTGAGCAGTTTGCTCATAATCAGGATGAGACATTTTATTGTCGGGTACCGGACTCGACAAAATAACACTAATAGCCGAGCGCATTTATGTCACTCACTACCTAATGGTACGTCAAGGTACCTAGGCACATCAATTTGATAACCCTCTTTACTGTGCTCGTATGTATAATAAACAAATCGTGAATCGAATTTTTAAATTCTATGTGCGTCATACTATTATTTAACATCACACTTCACTTTGACAATTCTTGTGCTAAGTAAGCAACAGAGATGAGAACTAAAACATAAACTGCCATGTTTAAAATACATTGGTCGCGCACGCGTCTCAGGAGTCAGGAGGTTGTCAAGCAATGAAAATCATCCACGATGAAATTTTTATATCCGAACTTGAAATTTATTTTTGAGTTTCGATAAGATATAGGATTTATGAAGTTTAAGGTATGAATAAGTTGTACTTCAACATTTGTATACAACTCTTTATTCCTACTTTAATAAGGTACATACATGATTTATAATTCATAAAATTGGCACATTGATAAACAAGAATACAAAACATCATAGTCATATAGTTCTGTCTAGAATGGCGATTACGTAAAAATTAGACATAATAAGTAGAAATTGCGATAACATTTGTGGGGAACTACAGATATTTACAAGATAAAACTCTATAGAAAAGTAGCAACATTGTAAAGACTCTTAACTTGTATAACTACTAAAATGCGACAATGTGTAATTCAAGAGTAAATATGAACTACTATTTAATGTCCACCCATTCTGTATATATAGTTGCTAACAGAGAATATTATGAAAAGTTGTGAACTTATTTCATAAATGTATAACAATATCGCAATACATTTTTTTTAAACAATAGAGATACCTTAAATCTAACAATATAATAATAAATAAGTCATATTGCAAATGAATTGATTAATAAATATCGTATAGATTGAAATTAAACATCTCGTTAATTGTAAAAACGTATAAAAACAAATAGGAATTGATATTACTCTTAATTCTTTCTCTAGTTAAAAAAATAGTTCGTAATTTTAAAACGTCATTTGTTTGTCATTTGTTTTACTCAGTATTATGAATATGAGCACTATATTGTATTTTTGTTCTTATTAAGATTTGTACGTAGCATTTCTCATGCCGATAAAAAGTGATATGGCTATTAATCAGAAAATGTAGTGTTGTATATGTATAGATTCTCATAATCATAAAAAACGAAACTGAAGTCGAAAATTGTTCGAACATGTTCATACTTACTTCTGCTTTAAACACTCGGCACTGAATGATCCATTAAATTCTTCAATAAGCTTGTATTCATGCTGAAATAACCAATTTTAAATTAATAGTTGTTAACCATGGGTTGACTTAACATTAAAATACCTTTTAATCATGTGTTCGTAAATATAGCTCGGAATGACCGTTATCGTGACAATGTTGCCGCCGGTTTCAATTTCCGCTGTAATCTCCTTGTCTTTCAGGCCGATAACATTCTGAAATATTGAATATACAAATGTTGTTTACTCCAAATTTATCACGTACGATTCAATTTATAGATTTTTTACACACCTTTCCATTAACTTCTAGTATCTGATGATCTGTCAGCAGACCATTTCGTGCGGCCGAGGAATCCTTCACCAAGGCAATAATTTTTCCATTTTTGAACTGAAATCCTATATACCCTGTACTGTCCTTGTGCATGGTTACTGTGCGTTCAAATGGTCTGCAGGAAATAGAAAATATAAACAGATGTTGTATATGAATGCCTTGTAATTTAAGAACAGGTATAAAATGACCAACCTGTCGCGTATTACAACTCTGATGCCATTCACATTGGCGTTTCTCAACATCTTATGAACCTGTTCCATCGTGTATCCAGCTACGGAAACGTCGTTAATGCTCAAAATTTGATCCCCGAATCGTAACCCGACAAGCGCGGCTGGAGAATTTTGGCTGACAAGACAGACAAAGATACCGTTGTTCACGGCGTGTACACGCAAACCTATTTTGCCATCTTTGTCTTTGCACAGCACCAGCTGCAATAATAATGGCATAATAAGAGTTCATAGCTTTTGATGCGTACGTCACTAAAAAGGTTTTTATTTACCTCTCTAATGCCATTTGTAACTTGTGCTTTCTGTAATCCTAAGGATTGCCCTGACAGCGGTGCAACCATTCCTGCTAATGGTCCTGATGTTGCACTCACGTTAACTGCCATCTAAAACGTACGATTAAATTTTAATAGAATTGTAATTTTGTAAACTGTACCGTGCCACTTACATTTGGGCGGTTTACTAGTGAATATTCAGGCATGTTTTGCGCTATCACTTCTTCGGTAAGTTCTAAACCCATGTACTCCCCTAAAGATGGATATAATATGGAAGAACTATAGGCAGGAGCAGGTGGAGCAGATGGGCCATTAGTTTGTGGCAGCATAGGCGGAGGATTGTATTGTACCTCTGCTTCTAACTGTGCCTAGAAGTAAAATATGTTATATGAATCTCTGAAAAGTTATTGCACATACAGAAAATCTATAAAAATAAGAAACTATATGAATATGATGAATATTGAACAAGTCATTAAGTGAGTCATAATTGAATCAGCAATTTATAATTAAATTTCAATCTTTTCTGACTTACTTTCATCAGATGATCCACCTTCATATCTTCGAGCGTAGGATAAAGAGACATTTTGTGCAGATGTTTCTGGAAGCAAATATCTTGTTTACACAAAATACCTTTTCAAATGATGATAGCTCCACACTAATTACATAAGATTAATTGGTGAGAAATAAAGCAAGGAATGGAAGTGTTAAAGTGACTTTATTACAGTATCAGAAAGATTGTACACAAGAATGAATGTATGTGGCATGCAAAATACAAGGAATATCAAAGACTCATTTGTTGATAATGAAGGGGGATGTTGTAGTTCGAGCGATAGTAGGCTGCATACCAATGTGATGAATGTTAGACACTTAAGAGGAAGTACTTGCACGGATGTTTGTATCTAGACATAAATGTTGATATTAACCTTTTCACGAAATAATCAATAAGATATGACACGTTTTTTGTGATCCAAGTTCCCGTGTAAATATTACACAATTTTTATATAAAAAGGGATCAATTCGCCGGACTTCAAACGTCACGCAAAGAAGCTTCAAGTATTATTGATAAGCCACGAAATGATCTCTAGAAAATGGACAGTTTTAACGTCAATTCCGTTAGAACGATAATTCCATTGGTTTGATTCACTGCGTACAAAGTGCTGCCGCCAACAGGCGATTGGTTCTGCATTTGCAATCACCACTGAACTATAAACTATACTTGGAATGAACAGTACGTGTATAAGTAGCCGTGCCGACAGAGAGGGCTATACGGGTATCTCTGTCTCTTTCTTATACACTTCGCGCGGTCATTTAATTACGCGCAGTTAGTCATTTGTTACATTTGCAACAGTGTATTAGAAAAGGATAAAGATACCCCGTACAGCCCTCTCTGTCGGCACGGTTTCTCCTATCCCGAACCACTGAACTGCTCATTCCAGGTAGTTTATAATTCAGTGGCAATCACGTGCTGCTATGGCTTCGGCTCCAGATACCGCGCACCAATCGCTTTCGTCATTCCCTTATAACCCCGCGAAATTATTTCAGTTTGAAATGTTTTCCTCAAAAACTCCTTACTTTAACAATAAAATTATGAAAATGCGTTGCATTTAAAGAGGAAAATCGCAGGGGAATGTATTTCTTCAAAGACACAGACATTTTTACTGGTCGAAAGTAATATTACCGGACGTATTTACATTTATGTAATTAAACAAATCATACTTTACTCTATAAAGTTTTGTTTCGTTTCCGTTGTTACTTTAAACGACAAAAAGTACGTAGTACGTTCAGTATCGTGTAATAATCAAACGATTTTCTCGTATCTAACCAGTTATGTCTACTTCTTATGAAAAATGTATCGTTGGATGAGTGGCAAAGGGCGAGGAGGAAGTGAAAAGAACCGGAAGACGCGTACAACGTGGCGATCGGCGTCTCGCAGCTCGGGCTTGGTTGACAAGGAAGGAATCGGCTCACCGGGTGGGGAATATGGATTAGACGGTGGGGGGGAATAGCGGGTCGGTTAATACGTAGTAGTATTCAGTGGTGAGGCCTCGATGCAGGCGGTGGCGAACCAACAGGTGTTTCGGGCACGACTGTAGCGAACTACCGGTTCCTTTCGTTCTCTTGTGTTTACAATCGATCGCCGTTCGTCGTTGAATAGACGCCACTCGCCAAGCATCAACTGTGGTCAAACTCGTCGTGAACCAGACATAACATGATGTCGGAGACCGTGGTGACGATGGACGGTTCCAGCAACAACGCCAGCAACAATCCTCGGCAGGTACCCACGGTGAAGACGGAACCGGGTCAACCGAACCTTCTGGCGGGCATCAGATTGAACGTGCCCTACTTCAAGACCATACCCGGGATCCTGAAGCTCGTGCAACTGGTGAGTACGAGGCGTAGTGAACGTCATTGGTCTCCGATGTCCTGTCGGTGCGTCACGGTTAATTGGGTCGACGAGATAGGATGTAATTGATGCCACTCAGGATATAAAAACACTGAAGGTGTTTACTTTGATTCCTGTTTACGCGATACAGCGTTAGGAGTTTTGTAAAAGATGACTTGCTTTATTCTTTTTTTCTAATCGAGATAAGGAAACGAGCCGCGGTGACAACTTTGGAAATTTCGTTTTATTTGGAATCATTTAATTTTTCTTCGATAAGTATGTATGGGGAGTTGTGATCGTGATATTATGATCGAAACCATTGCGTTTGTCGGCGTCTCTGTTGCCAAATACATCTACAGAAACATTCGCATTGTCCTCCACTTAGACGATGTAAATAACTTAAGCGGCTACTATGCAAATAAAGTCGTAGAATTGAGGATAGGAAGATCGTTATGGGTAACTATCCAGATTCTTTAAATTCGAAGGAAGTCTGTCAACCGAGCTGGTATTACGTAATTCTACGTATTAGCGACTACATACCTTTTCTTTACATAGTCAACGTCTCCTCGTCAACCAAAGGTCTTACGATGAAAAATAATCGAATTTAATCGCGTAGCCTATCGACGAATCTCCGTTCATATACAGGGTCATCCACGTATCTCGGAACTCGTACACAATTATAAATGGACTCGGGTTCCGAGATACGTGGATGACCCTATATATATATATTACAATGCTTCAAGGATACGCGTTATTATCGAACCAAGTACGCTCGAATTCAAGGCGACAGACATTAGAACGGTCTAGGCGTTATTCTCTACGATGTCGTTTATCGTTCTAAAGTTTTGGCAGTCATTTGTCATTGTTCTTGGCGCCCGATACTGTCTCGTGTATCGTTATGCGGCATTGTTATTTTAAACGCGCGGGTTTCGGAGCGCGCCGCGCTGCTCCGAGCGTCCAGATTCTCGGGATGCGTTCACCGACGTCGCTGTCTCTCGTTTTATTTCGTCCATCGCGATGTTCCGATGTCTCCAGGAAAGAAGGGAGCATGCGTAACCACAGATTGCACGGTTTTGCACCGAGACGTTGAACCTGCAACGGCATAACCGCGTAACGGTAATCCTGTTGCGGAACGGATAAACAAAGTGTCCTCGCGAAATAAAAAGGGCAGCTGCTATTCACGAAATCATCGCGATGTGACGTGTTCGAGTCTACAGTGTCCATCGCCCGGAGCTCGCTCCGGTCTCGTTTCCGCGATCTTCCCCGTCGAAATCGAATACCGTTAGGTGATCGGGCATCGGCGAGCGTAGTCTTCTTTTTGGTTCACGCACGTGCAGCCAGAGACACGCCCGGCGACGCGCTGCAAATGAATCGCCACTGTCATCGATCGAACGAGCATCGATTTGGTGGAGGCAGCTGGCCACGTAGTGGTACACGTGTTTTATGGTTCCACTTCCCATTTGTTTAACAGATAACGATTTCGCAGTCGTAGTTATGAGGCGAAGACTGTATTTCCTTGTTTTCGTATGTAGACTATTAAACTGCGTACGGACATATTGCGAGGCTTGCGCCGCTACCTTATTGCAGAGTACGTACAAGAAGTGAGGCAACGTTGACTATCACCCGTTTTGCGTTGTTTCACTTTTTTCGCACACTGCGATTAGGTATCGACGCGAGTCTCACGAGACAGCATCGCAGTGTCCGTACGCGACTTCAAATCTGCGATGAGAACTACGTTTCACGTTAGATACATAAATGATTCGATCGGTGAAGCGGTTCTGTGCTCCATGTTTCATCGCTTCTGGATGCTATCAATATTTGTCGATGAGCCGATGAAACGAACAGTTTCGTTGAAACGAAGCAGAATCATCTGACCTTCGACTAGCGGTCTCCTGGCGTGCAAAGTAGAGAAATGCATGCGTAACTAATCCTTGATGGCGACTTCACGACTGCCTGATCGAATTACCAGCAGATAGAAATTAAATACACGTAGCGGGTTACCAGACTTGTGTGGTCCTTCGACTGTTGCATTTCCCGACTCAGAGGACGAATTATCAATAGTAAAGCTAAATTATTAATTTCTCAAGCTCGAAGGTTGGTTCGCTTAATTATTTGTTACATTAGAGCTTGCACTTCACCTCGTTGATGGAATTAATATTTCAGGTATTGAAATGGATCCATGTAGTTTTCAAGTTTTGTAAGTGTTGATAATAGCTTTAGGAATATAAGAACGTGAAGGTTTAAGAAATGTTTTTTCTGAAGGAAAATTGTTTTATTTTAATTAAAAGTAGAAAGTTGAAATGCATTGTTCAAGATTAGACTGTGGATTTTTATGCAAAATGAAATTTTTACTAGCATAAATAGAGACTTGGAACTTAAGTAACAGTATGTTTAGTTTTCTAAATACTGTAATTTGAAGTATATTTTTGATATTTGATATATTTTAGCATTTTTCAACAGCCTCGTAGATTTTTGTACATTTCGAATTGCCATAAGGCATGAGGATCCACAGTCCATTCATGACACTTCCTCGATCGTTCTACAACAGAACAGTGTAAATACAATTGCTAGCAGTATGAATCTTCAGCTACGAGACGAAATCTACTAAACGGGGCAGCATTCCTGCGAATGTCGTGGCCCGAATTTCTGTACGTCAATGATATTCAGACGAGGAACCGGTTCCTGGTGGCGAGGACTATCGACGCTGTTGCGATCAACCAGAAGAACTTGGAACGATTCTCAGGTGGCATAGTTTCGATACGCACGAACACGTCCCTATGGACTAGACACGCACGTTCGATGACCATACATGTTCATCCCGATGACCGGGGACCATACGTGGCGTCCCACATTCTCTGAGTTCCATCCTACTGCCGCACGCCCAGGCCGTGCCAACGGTATCGAGACGATTCATTAACAATCCAACTTGTCCTTGACTTCTGCTCGATGATTTTTTATGCTCCATCATCGATCCACCTCCGATCATGTCCACGTGCATGAATCCTATCTGTTCGACTAAATAGATGGGAGAGCAACTTATGTAGTATCGAGTTTCGGGGACATGAAACTCTACGGCTCATTGGAAGTGCGGTGGAACAGCAATTAACTTCTTCTATAAAATTTCTTGTGTGTATTTAAAGACAATTATAAATTCGATCGTGTGGAGTTTTGATTGGCCTTCGAATCGATCGTTCATAAGAAGTTCAGTGTCTTTGCTATCTGCACTGGGCGTGGTGGAAGATGTTCACACATCGCCATGTGTGATCACCTTAGTGTCAACATTCACGCTATGCTGCATTTGCAGAACGTGCTTATGCCTTGGCTCGCATCTAGAGCGCAATGCATGGTGTAACTTTTTTAAGAATACTATATTTTATTAAATAGAAATAGAAATAGATAGTACCAATTCTTATAATTTGTCAATATATATAATATTAGCTTTTTCCCGCGATGTCGCCAGCGTAGATTTTGTTTTGAAAGTTGCCTAATTTTTAAGCTGCTGAAGCCGATTGAACTGAGCTTTTAGCAAAAATTATATAACAAAATAGAGCATGGAGAGGAAATTTGACACTACAACTTGTAACTAAACTAAACAAAAACTAACCCAAATCATAAATCAGACATTCAAAAAATACCACATCAAAAAGCAAAATCAGAAATCAAGAATCGTGGCTCTGGAAGTGAAATGTCGTAAGTAACTATTTATATATCTTGCCGGCTTAACATCGCCACTTATGTCATATATTCTAATGCAAACGAAATCATACCGTTTTGTAAAATACTATTAGCATCATTCAGTGAGAACTTTATTAAACTGTCTTATTCTATGAAGAATTATCACTGTTATTTTTGTCGTTTTTTCAATCTTGTTAAGTATATTATTTTATTAATCAACTGCTTAATTCATTTTATGGAATTATTAATGTTTAATATTCATGTGTTTTTGGATTTTATTCTTATGATTTTTATATCTTGTATATTTTGCTATTTTGTATTAAAGTCAAACACAATTATAAGTCTACTTGTATTCTAATAAATCAATATAATACAATACGAATCTGAAAGAGTGTCTAACAAACATCGTCTTCATGACTTAGCCTTACTTCATGAGGTAGTCTGAGCACAGGACATTTGGTTTTAATCAATTTTTCAGGATGAAAAGCATCTTATGTCTTTCTCTAGATTTTAGATTACCTTCATGCCAAATTTCATTGAAATCAGTTCAAACATAACAAACACACTTTCGGAGTTATAATATTAGTATAGATCTGTATAACATAAAGCAGCAATAAGCACGAATAATAATAATAATAATAATAATAATATTTTGAAAGTTACCTAAATATAAAAAATTTGTGTTAACCATCGCACTACTGCACTCTTGTAGTTTTATGTAGAGTACTTCCGTACTTTTATGAATAGTATTTTCCGATCACAGCGCCACATCCTAAAAAAAATATCTTCCTTATCAGTCTTATCTCTACGTATAGATTCCTGGCGTCTGTTCGCATCGGTGTTATTCGCCACGGGAATTGAGTCACGGTTCTTAATAATTAACGGTGAGGAATTGTGTCATTACGTACGGAATAAACGAGAAATGGCACAATAATTCAGTCTGGCATAATGTGAATGCTATGTATCGTGTCACTCACGTGCGTCATATTTATTCTCGTCTACGTACACGTACTCACGTATAAATCGCGATACAGGTTCGATCTTGACGTACACACGAACCAGAATGAATCTAGCGTTTTTCAGGGTCGTTTCGTGTCGGAGGGTCACCGGTATATAGCCAGAAAAAGTTTCTGACTGTTTGTGAAATGATTTCGTTCCTTTTTCCTCACCTTCGTAAGGCGATTGTAAATCCACGGTCAGTCGATTCGTTGACGTCGATAAACAGGCAGGGGTTGGTGCATAAATTCCGAGCACCGAGCCGAAGAAATGCCTTTTAACTATGATGTCGTTTAAAAAAAAAAAAAAAAAAGGAAAGTTACTCAGAAATGGCTAAAAATATCTTCCAAGGTATTTTGATTCCAGTGACTATCACTGTTTCGAATGTCCTCGTCTTAAGACATATTCTCATATGCTTCGAAAAAGTCCCAGAAACGGAGAAGCTTCGAAGGCCACGCGCATAATCTTCGTGCCATTGAGAGGAAGTGCCATGGGTGACCGTTTCATCTCGGAACGCGAATTTTAATCAGCCAAGCCGGACGAAGCGTCGGCGAATTACGCAACGACGATTATTACGACGGTTCCCGCGACGTTGTGCCATACGTTCTTATGGTGTGTGGGCTGTGCACGAAGCATATCGGCTGGTGCAACAAGCTATGCAGCGCACAGTATGCATCATAGTTAATTGCACGCGAGTCCCTTATACGCAAGGACAAACCGCGCCTCTAGTTCTATTTGCAGGTCACAGGAAAGACAGTTCCCCTGCGTTCCCAAGATCACGACCCATCGATAAGCTATCTCATACTGTTCGAGTTTCCTGTGTACATGGATTTCTATACTATTATTACCATTCCATCGATATAACGGCGGTCATTGGCTCGCATATCGAATACTGAAATCTTTCTAATCTGGCTCAGATAAGGACTCTAGAATTATTTACAAAATTTCAGCAGGATTATTATTCTTCTTTTTTTCATTTGCGTAGGCTGCTCAGGCCTTTTAGCGTGACTGCGTGGGCGAATTGCCGTGCAAACGATTCGTAAACAAGCGAACTGCGTTATTAGTCACCTCCAGTTTTTGTTTCACCTTTGGAGAACGAATCATAATGAAATATAGACGCGCGCCGCACGTGAATGGTTACTCTGGACGCATTGGGCCGTGTGATTCACTACTCGTCCACACATATACAGATGTGCAGCGTCTGACGGTGCGCGAAAATAATTTTGCTCCAGCGTCATTGTGACAGGGATACGCGAATCGATACGTAACCGAGTAAAACGTGCGATTTGCATGGAAGTTGATCGTTGCAACGCTCGCGCTTTCGCGGACGCACACAGAGGCGCGCGCCGAAGCAAAATCCGACCGTGTTCAACGCGATTACCATTGCTAATTACTCGTTGGCTATTTCTATAATCGCAACGCGTGTGTATATTTCATCGCGATCGTAGCGCGACGGGCGTGCGTTGGCTCGCTCGAGCCGCAATCGTTTTTGTAAATCAGAGAATTGCACAAATCGATTCGCGGATAAAAAAGGAGACCTCCTTTCGAGACGGAGGAAAAAAGAGGAAAGAAATATTGCGTCACGAGGTAGCGTAAATCTTGATTGATCGTTAGTTTAAGCGAGCGTAACGTGCACGAAAAACGCTACTATTTATCAGCCTCGATCGATGTTACTTTTCGTTTTTTCTTCATGACTATGGACGACTGAATTATCGTTCGCGCTTCTTTGAATTCTATCGTGTTTCGTGTGTCTGATGGCGGGTGGAATTAGGGTCGCAGATAAAACTGGAGATTTCGCAAAACAGATTGTAAAAGCAATATTTTTGGAAAGTTGAGATAAGATCGAACGCGTGTCGGAGTCATCGCTGTTTTCGGAGAATGGATTACGTCATCGTCTTTTCAATGACTTTGATGAATTTTCGCAGTGATGGATAGCGAATGCTCTACTGAGTGGGCCCATGTCCAAAATAATCAATTGTTGGTCAAATTGAATCAGTTGTTGCGAGGATTTTTGAGTGATTGGGGATGACTTAAATAAACAATGATGGCTTGGAAACTTTTTTTTCTCGATTTTTGCTTGGTTAAAAGCGGATATATTACATAAAAATAATGCTCCTAATTAATGAAATTCTTGTGTATTCCTTCCTCTGCAACGATTGCAAGTTCAAAGACCGCTTTATCAACTTTTTCATTAATGTTGATGATTTAATGAGGAATAAGTTAAGCAGCGTTACGAAAATGGACGTAGCCAGACGAGTTATCAGTGTAGGTTGTAATCGGTAGCCACTTAGTAACCGTACACGAATGGCGCATGTAGGTCGTAAGGTTTCTCCGCGAGTCACGTCTTATCTCTTCTCAGTCTTAACATATTTGACTAATTCTCTCTACTAAGCGATTCTCTGTCTACGCGTCTGCAATCATGGCAGTGTTACAAATCCACCACTTTGCTTCTGCGTCTCCGGCAACCCAAATGACATCATCGTCGATGTCGTTTGCTGGTCATTCGACGCTATTGCCTCTGTTTTACTTGTTTGTTCTGTCCCGTGACTGATTGATAAACCGATCTGACCCTTGCCGGTAGCAATTCGTAACGATTCGTTTCCGTTTGCCCGGACACCATGAACGATCAGTTCGAGAATTCAGGCCTCGCATAGCTCTCGATAATTTTAGAAGCAATTCCACTCCCTCGAAAATTCTGTCGGTCGTATTGTCGCGTGCGGATCGTGCGTGTCTATAATCTGCGCAGTCCCTTACAAGTGCTTTTAATACTCGGAGGAAAATTGAGACACTGAAACATCGCTTATTTGAACTAACAGAAAGAAATATGTTTTCCAAACACTATTTCAGGTATCTCTCTGGTCAAAATTGAAAGTGGAATTCTAGTAAAGAACTTTTAGCGTGAAACTTGCAATGTTTTTGCACAAGGAAGACTGCAGAGAAATTAATGAACAATTTCACTTTGAAGTGCAAAAATTTGAACATTATATCAGAGGAGCTATGCTATTATTTTATTGAAGAAAAATTTCTTTGGAGTAATCTTCGAAAAATTACCAAGCAAAAATGTTTGACTCTAACAGCGCTGCAGAAAATAAATATGTTAACACGTTTCTTTTTACAAAACATTTAATCGGCACGTGTTATTGTCTCACTCCGCAACGAGATTTGTTTCACTTTGTCACTATTTGCTCCAGCGCAGCGGGTTTAAATGAATGGGATTAGGATGTACTTGATTGCCGATTATTATTACGATCGCTTATGTTCTCCGCGTGTATGAATGTATCCGCACGACACACGGACACAATTCCCCCATGAATAATGCAGAACCCCGACCTATATTTCCGACCTGCTGTTAATCTTTCGTAAAGTTATTTTCAGACTACGTCGTCTGTATCGTTTCTCTCTCTCTTTGGGTCTGCTCACGGCATACGTCAAATCGATGATAAAAATATCTTGCGTTAGTACTTATTGCCTATTTCCCTATCGTTCTCATTCCGACTGTTTCGCGAGCATTCGATACCCGGAAAATTCACGCTCTTTTCTCGATAACGCTTTGCAACGCGATTCGAAGAATCCGCCACATTGTGTACCGAGGGTTGCAGCGTTCCGAGGGCAAGTTGAACGGCAACGCAAACGCCATGTCGCGTTCCTGGCGCTTCTTTCTTTTTATTAGGCTTTCTACTCGTTAAGCACGCGTATATTTAGCGAGGCGGCAACTCGCCTAGGCGCGCCTCGTTAAAGGTCAATGGATGGAGTGACTTCCGTGGCAAAAAGTGGCATAAAAATTAAATGAAATTCTAGGATAAGTCGTTCGAGAAAGGTGGATCGAACCTGTTCGCGTTTAAGCACCGTTTCCTGAGATCTCCGCTGTATCGCCTCGATCTCGGCGAATATTAATAAGGCCTTGTACAATGGTGCGCGAGCTGGCAGCGCTAGGAATTCTTGGTCGACCGTTTATCGCGGCCGACGACGTTTTCAAACGGTGAAAGTGAAATTCTTCCTTCGTCGCGCGGTTCCAACGTTCCAATCCTTCGCACTTTCGCGCCCGTTCACCCTTCCATGCTCCCCTGTCGTTCGTTTCGTTACGTGCGTAATGCCTTAAGTGTTATTTAAAGTATGCACGGTCTAAGGAGCTTATCACGAAATTAACAGGTGTTCCGTGCTCGCTAAATCCAAAGAAAATATTCTCACACTTGGGGATTGATAAAGTAGGAGGGGGGGAGTTGCCGATATCGAATCGGTCATCTAAATCGTACCTCATCCATCTTTCGATCAGTGATAAATATAAACGGTATTTGACGTTATAGGGTAAACAAGCCGACATTTTTATTGAGGTTTTGCATAGAAATATTTGTTTTATAAATTCAGGTCAAACACTTTGAACAAAAATGTACGAAATTTAAGAAAAAGTTAGTTTTTTAATTTAAGAAAAATTATGAAATTTCTACTCACGATCTGTATCACAAGTAGATGAACGATATTATGAAATATTTCTTCGCAAACAGAAAATACTTGTATTGAAAACATTGAATTTCCAACACAACATGAATTTGATTTCTCTACAAAATGAAGAAATGATAATATAAATGAAAAACCTAGTTTTTTCATAATTATCCATTCTCTAATTATCTAAAATCTGGCAATCCACTGGGTACCGTCCATTTAGTGGTTTGTTTATCCTAAATATTAAATAAATGAGTAGTAAGAAGTGAAAATGGAATATTTCCCACTCAAGTATTCTTTTGTGTAAGTTATAAATGTTTAAAAAAATCAGATAGATTAGATGTAACTTGTTACCAATGCTTTTCAGTCGATTATAATCTAGCAATATATTTTTAGTCTGTGTCTTCATATTTTACTAAAAGTAGAATTATTGTAGAATATTTTATATTCATTTTATATATGCAACATGTTCATCATAACGGTTGAACTAATTTTTATCAATAAATTGGACAGGGTTTCTAAATCGCACCACCATAAAGCCTGCAATACACTGGAAGGTTAAGCTATGCTATACAAAGGCGTGTCTGCACCTAGCGAACGAGCGGGAACGAACGCTGGCAGCGCGAACGAATGTCAGGCAACTGCGACAGCTATTCCTCCGTCTGTCAAAGAAACCAATCAGATTAGGACACTCGGGGCTGTGTCGTTCGTACGCGTTTGCTTCTGTTGCTGCGTCTTCACATTCGTTTACGCTCGTTCGCTAGGTGTAGACACGCCTTTATGCAAAGTTTAAAAAATTGCCTTTAATACATTTTTATAGGACCACGTTCACCAAGAGTTCACTATATCACTTTTTCGGAAGACAAATTAGTTTGATGTAGGACAAGGTTCCTTCGTGAGCGATTTTTCGGAAACATAGCAAACCATAGCTCTTCCTTTTCACACCTCCAATGTTAAGGTTATCGTCAGTTGTTCTTCTGTTTCTATATCATAGCAAAGTATGGCCTAACTTAGTGCAGTACACCATAGTTTAGCTTAGCTTTCTGGTGCATTCCCGCCTTAAGGTTTCCTATATCGTTTTGGTTTTTAGTTAGTTATTATTACTTGCTTATCTTCTCATTACTCTTTCTTAAAATATATTTTAATATAAATAAGTATTTTGTTTCTTAATCATTAAATATAGTATGATATTATATGTTGTATGTATTCCTAATACATATGTGTACGGATGCATTAATAAGCACGATTCTCTTACTCCTTCATATTTTTCTTATTTTCGATTGCAACTTTAACATTTTCAAAAGAAATATAATTTAGGAAACCGACAGGTACGGTTTAGGAATGTGATTGACAGAATCGTACTTTTTAAGTATACGATGGAAAAATACTTATAGAAACTTATTTTGTTCTCGGAAAAATATTAAATTTGTAGCAACAGGTGTGTTAACCACTAAGGTGTAATAATAAATAGGAAAAACTTGAATTTAGTAACCATATTCGTTTTTTTTGTAGAAAAATCTAATTTTTCGGATGTCACATGCGATTTCGGCCACTCTCACCTAATCGTCCTTGGAACAAGCTACTTTTCACCGAGTAGTTTCTATAAAGAATCGTTTGTGCCTTGATATTTTGTATCACGTGTTTACAGACTCTCGATATCTAATCGCATTAGGCGCATTTTTGTGAATTTCGAAATGTTTGTGTTGAAACTAGGCATGCAGCGACTACATAGCTACGAAGTGGAATTTCTGGTTTCTAATACGATTGGGCATTAATTTCCTTCGCGTTTTCTTTTCTTTTATCAATTCTTGAATAGTGGAGCCGCGGTTTCCATGCGATAGGAAAGTTTGATCGATGCGCCTAAGCTATCTAGCCGCTCGAAACACGACGCGGCAATAAAGTACAACGGGATGCCGAGAAAAGGGGTTAAGTGTTCGCCAAGCTGGACGCTGGTCGCCGAAAATATCGAAAATGTGGAACGCGTGCGTCTCGACGTTCCGACGCAGCGAGAACTGGGTTGTTTGGTCGGCGAGCACGTGTTCCTGGAATACCCATGGGCTTACGTGAACAGAAACACTGTCGCGAGGCTCTCGAGGCAGCCCGAATCGCCGTTGGCACCGTTCAGGGAATCCATCGAAGCGTACGAATGCGACACCTTCCTCGTCGGCTATTCCTCCGATCGCCTGATATCCGATGAATTCGTGATTTGCCTCACGGAGGAGGCGAAGCGTGCTATTCAACGGCGAAACAGGGATATCTCGAGAGCTATCCGAAACCAAGTGGTCAATAAGGTAATCAAAATCGCGAAACCGTGGAGGTGTTTGGGCAGCGAGACGGAAGTGGAGGAAACCTTCGTCAGAAACACGAGGGAGTTGTTCGAGATAGAAATCGTGTTACCAGGAAGAGCGTTGGGCTTGGCTCGAGAATTGTGCGACAGAGACTCGAGCGGCAGTAGGGACAGCTACGTGCAGCTCGTGAACGCGAGAGAGGAGTTCGTCAACATAGAAAGAAAATGCGTCTCGGAAACCAGTCAGACGCACCTGGAGCCGCGACCGGCGGCTGTTCAGACGTACTTCAGTTACCTCAAGAACGCGTGGACGCAGTACGCCTACGGGGACATCCTCAGCGAGGAATCCGAGGAGAGTGTCGAGGAAGAGGAGAAGCAGGAGGAGGAGGATGAGGTGAACGGAGAGTCTGAGCAGAACGAGGACGAACGGTCGAAGGAGAAAAATGGCGCTGGAGACGAAGAAGGTGAAGAGGGACCTAGGGAAAAGACGCCGTTGGAACTATTTCTGGAAGCTCGAACGGAGCAGCTGATTGACGTCATCGAGTATAACGCGGCCGTAAATTTGTACGTTGACGATATTCAGAATCTTCGCAATAAAGGATCCGAGAGTTTAATAGTTTCCAGAGATTTATCTTTCCGAGAACAGTTGTCGCTGGCTGATTTCAGTCTCACGAATAACAGAGCTGTTTCTGATGTTTCTTCGCGTTCGAAATCGACGAACTACATAGTCGTCTCTTATGCCAATATGTCTATTACAGCTTCTTTCGAAAACAGCTTCGACCACGAACGCGAGTTTCGGTGCAAAGCGTTGCTCTGGAAACTCGACGATCCCCTTCGTCCTCAACTCCAGCTGCAAGACCATAGAGAGATCTGCTGCGTTTCGTTTTCTCCTTACGACGGGAACGTTGTAATCGGAGGCTGCTCGACCGGCCACGTGATCGTTTGGAGTCTCAAAGATTACTGGGGTAACGATAACAGCAACCGGAGAGCGAAATTCGAATCGCTCAAATGCAGCAGCGTCGCAATAGTTCGCGCGGTTATGGTCTCTGAAAGTCGCTCTCACCGGCTCGCTGTTCGCAAGATACGATGGATGACAGCCAAGTACAAAATACAGTCGTCTGGGAAATTGATAAAATCGTCACAGGCTCCCTTCGCCGCGCAATTTCTAACTGTTTCGGAAGACGGTACGGTCGCCGTTTGGAACCTTCCTTCCCTTTCGAATTCCGGTTTCGATAACGGCGAAACCGACGATGCCTTTCGCCCAGTCTTTCGTTTAAAGATTCGATCTCCCAATGAGAAACCGGGAACCTTCACTCCTCTGTGTCTGTGTCCTCCTTCCATTGCCGTTTTCGAAGAGCGCGATGATAATCGGCAGAGAAAGAATGGATTAAGCTCGAACCAGGAGGATTACCTGAAAAGCTTCTGGATAGGATGCGTGGAAGGGTTCGTCAGGTGCACATGGGAGGACCAGGTGGTTGACGACGCGTTAGAAGTTGACAGTAAGATTTTGTGTCAGTCGTGCGTTCACGACGGTCCCGTTACGGAGATCGAGCGATCGCCGCATCTTCAGGATGTTCTTCTGACGATCGGTGGCCGTGTTTTTGCGATCTGGAAGGACGATTACTTGGATTCGCCTCTGTTTTGGAGGAGAATGACTCGCGAGTACACTGCTTGCTGCTGGGTTAGCGAACCCGGTGTTTTTGTGTTGGGCACTCAACACGGGGAACTTGAATTGTGGGACATAAGAAGCGATTCGAACCAGCCAGTGCTTTCGCAAACGGTATCACCGAAATCGATTACGCGATTGTATCGCATGGATTGTCACGACGCAAGCTCGAAGACGATAGGCGTGGGCGACGATGCGGGGTTCTTCCGCACGTTCCAAGAGCCTGAATTGTTCAGCACTGAAGACAGTATTCGCAGAAGGGACTGGTTCGAGGAATACGTGTGGAAAGAAGTGCGAAGGAAGAAGGTTTTCCTTGGCTGGCAGAGCGATTTCCTCGCCAATGATTCGACTGTGGCAGCGAAACGAGCAGCTAGGCGTGACGAGGAACGGGACAGAGAAGCAGAAGCGGCGAGAGAAAAGTTGAGGAGGGAAAGAGAAGAGTTTTCGAGATTGAAAGCGGAGAAACGAATGCGCAACGCTCCGGTATCGAAACACGAAGCGTGGAGAGCGAAAGAGTATGAAAGGATGAAGAATGTTCTTTTGAAAAAGAAGAATTTAAACCCTTCTGAATTGGAAGCGAAGATGCTTCTGCTTGTTGCTTCGAAAGCCGAAAGAGACGCGAAGCTGATGAAAGCGGAGGAAAATGTTACTAGAAAAGAGATGTATTTTTCTAATGCATTGTCTGTGGAATTTCCTGAACTTCTTGGATCGAAGGAAGAAGAATTGGAAATAGAAGAATCAGTTGAGCTCGAGAAATCTGTGGACGATTATTTAAAGAAATTTTACAAGCTACGAGACAAAACTCGAAAAATGTTGACGATGAAAAATTTGAGACCTCAGAGTGTTAGGAAGAAAAAGTTGAAAGAACTTGTGAGAGGGTTGAACAAGAACGCGTAGATTCTACAATCATCTTCTTTAGATATATTGTGTGAGAATATTAAAAAAATCATTTTGTATTCATAGAATCTCTTGTAATTAGACTGCAGATCTTTATGCATTTATAATAATTGTAATAAAATCTATAAAGCTATTGATAAATTGATAAAAAAGTAAAACACACTGTTATTCAAGCTTCAACTTTTTACTTGCATTTACAAAAATTTGTTTTTGCATAAAACTTCGCAATCGACTTATAGCTTATAATAGTTTATTAGTTTTTAAAATTCCATTTAGAAAATTATTGAATCTAGCCCAATTTTTAAGATCGTTTTACTTAAAACTATTCATAAGTAGAGTGCAAGGTCTTCAGGTTACCAATTTGGTTGAGACTTCGCATAGTGGCGAATTTGGTGATTCTGTTTATGGAAATATAGCATAACAGATCAGACACTTAATAGTTTTTTACATATTTATAATTAAAGTTTCAGGATTGCCAAAAATATAATATTAGTAGAAATCTAGAAAGAGTATCTTTAGTAAGCAAAGATTTTTTATTTAAAATTAATTTTGTGTGCGAAATTTAATAAATTAAAACAAGATAAATTTGTAAAAAAATGATTTACCGTGAAGGGGATCGAATCTTGGTCACCGGCATAAAATTTTAGTACATGTACATCAAGTTACAATAATGTTTGGCATCTCTTTCTACTAACATTATAATTTTGGCAATGCTAAAACTTATTAATTATAAATATGTAAAAGGCTATTCAGTCTCTGCCTCTATGATGCTATATTTTCAGAAACAGAATGACTAAATTCACTATACAAAGTTCCAGCCAAATTGGTGACTCGAAGACCTTGCACTCTCCTTTGTCTGTTATCAAATAACTTATCGAAGGAAGTTAATCACATATATGTTTATGATTGTTGCAGTTTGTGGGTATAATATGCATGTCATGCGCGTCTCCGGCACGAGTTTCTGCAAGTCATTGGTTCCTGTTCGTCGCAGTGACAGCTTTCATCGCCACACTGTTGTGGGCTTTCGTCTACTTCCTGTCAATTCGGGAAGCACTTAAATTACCCATCAACTGGATTTTGTCGGTGAGTAGTAAATTACAAAAGTGACGATGCATTTATTCGTCCTTCGAAAAAAAATTCAATACTAATCAAGCATCTCGTTTCCAGGAACTTATAAACACGGGAGTGTTCACATTTTTGTATTTGATCGCTTTCATCGCTCAACTGTCCGTCTGGAGCGCGATAAACCATTACTCTACCTCGTCGAATATCGCAGCTGGGGTGAGTTGAAATGAATTTTTATAACTAACATAACGGGTAAATAAGCTCGATGTAATCTCGGAGGCTCGAGCGCTAATTGTGAAAACAGTTCCGAGATAATAAGCGGACGGAACTGCTACAATTAAATGCGAACCGCAGCGTCTGACAAATAATAGATGCGATAAGCAAAGGATTGGACGTCCATCGCGGCGTAAAGTGCGCGATTCGACGTTAAAATTTGTTGCAAACGTTGCTATTATAGATGTTAGACGCGGCGAGAGGAACCGATGGCGAGTAAATTGCGATGGTTAAAATTGCCGTGGTATTTGCCTTGCAGGTATTCGGGATCTTCAACACGCTCGCGTACGCCGCCGGAGCGTACTTCCTGTACGTCGAATGGAAGAGCAGCAGCACGCAGTGAGGCAAGCGGAGCGAAGGTACTCGAAGAGACGCCAGGTACCTGAAGAGCACCCACGGCAGGGCCACCGACTCTCGGGTTTTCACGATCCCTCGCATCTACGACCGCTGAACGCGAGCGAGCAACGCACGACGGCCGCTCGAGATCGTGTCCCTCGTGTGTTCCGTTCGAAATGAACCGCGACCGAAGGCGAAGGTGACGAACGGGTCGAGGGGAAGCTAGTCCAACGAGGCCCAACGATTTCCCTCCGTTTTTCGTGGCGCGTCGTAGCTTGACGAGAGATAGAGACTCTGTGTTGCAAATCTATGTGCCTTAAAATCAGCTCGATCGGGCCTCGTCGCCGTCTCGGACATGCCGCGACCTCGAAGCCGACGGAATCCGATCGACGATTTCGGAGGATCCTTGGACGACCGCGGGGCATTGAACGCAATCGAAGATCAGAGTTCGGCGCCAGTCTAAGAACGCGGGGCCTCGCCGAAGAGACACCGACGACTCTTGGTCCTCTTTCGACGGGACTT
The DNA here is from genome assembly GCA_030770465.2 of Perdita meconis. Taxonomy (NCBI): domain Eukaryota; kingdom Metazoa; phylum Arthropoda; class Insecta; order Hymenoptera; family Andrenidae; genus Perdita; species Perdita meconis. The sequence continues at coordinate 8,999,379 of JASKOS020000004.1, forward strand.
GTGGATTCTCTTCGCCAAGTGATTCAGTTGTTTTTTTTCCCTCTTCGATCGAAACAAAAAATAATTATGGTTATCTAGGACTTCAGGACCAACGAAATCCATATTCGGATGCAAATCTGTTCGCTCGTTATGCAGTTAATGGAATCGTCTTGTTGGTCGAGCGATGCTTTCCCGTCCAGAGTTGACTTTTCTAACCGTACCTTTATCGCACTACCGCGAATTTTTATTTATAATACATATACACATATTCTTTATATATACAGAGACAAGTATATAATACATATACTTATATCATAGAGATATCTATTTTATATAGGTAATATATTTGCACAAATCGGTACATCGTTTTTCTCTCCTTTTCTTCTTCGTCTGTTTTTTTTTTTTATTTTCTTTCACTCATATTTAAAGGACACTTACGCGATTCATCAATGTGAACGTAAGAAAAAGAAATGAATCGATCACCGCGCAAACTGATGTTCTGCAAGTCATTGTATTTGTTTCTGTACACATATTGCCATTAAAATATATTGATCATTTTCAAGATTTGAAATTGACTTTTGATCCACTTCAGTTACCTACCTTATGCGTTTTATCTTTAGATAAAGTAAACGGAGGAATGAGTCATAATTGAGAATGAGTCATAATTGAGTGTCGTAGAGTTGTAAATTCTACAGCACACAATCTGGTTTTTTACCACTAGACAGTGAATTTGATGCATTTATGGCAATGCTAAATATGCAAACAATGGAGACGGTTAACACATGTCAAAGTACAATAAGTATCAACAACATGATTCAAGTTAGAATATGTTTGAAACACTGAATATATGCATTTCAAGTTCCAATACTTTATTTGTGCTTGTAAAAATTGTATTTTATGTAAAGGTCCGCTGTTTATTGATCACTATACTACTTATCGCTATACTCTAAAATTTTGAATAATGATTGTTAATAAAGTTATAATTTTTATATGTCATCATTTCACGAGGAAAACTGCGCGTTGAAATTATTAAATACTATTGAAATACTAGAGAAATACATAAATCAACTTGTGAAACGAGTCAGACAATGTCTTTCTCAGCACCGGGTTGATTCTACTTAAGGCGCGAAGAACGTCTGTCATTTCCTGACATCATCTACTTGACACTTCACCTGTTCAACAACTTTTTCCGCGATATTTATCTCGACAGAAATTCTGCACACACGTGTTCATTGAATTTCAGTCATTATCTATTTGCAAGTTACATGACATCACGAATCTAAGAAGTAATATCTAACTGCGATAAAAAACAATATACTATTCGCCTGTGATTAAAAGATGCTCTTTTTTCGTGAAATCTTCCTCTACATACATTCTGTCGAGTTGGTTGCGTGCAAGATTGTCCTGCTTTCTTTAAAAATGTGTGCCCGTGTATGATATCACCAGTGACGTCATTCCTGATGGTACCGCGTTCGAAACGCAAGCGTGCACCTCAGTCAATCGCCGACGCTCGCCGCGCGATCATCCGCCATATTAAGGTCAGTTTAATTCTTGTGTGCAAGTCGTAGTAGCAGTCGATCTCGAAACGCGTAGCATAACCATACTGATCACTCGAAGGTAACGTGACTTCCGTTCGAAGTGAACACCCGAAGACAACGATAAGTGATTGATCACTCACATAGTCGCAGCCACTAAACTTTCCTGCCAATGGAAATATTCCATTAGAAGGACACGTCTAAAACGCAAAATGTTTGTATTGTGCTATCGGCCACAGTGACACGGAAGATAAAAGAAGCCGGAGGAGAGGCGCGTTCGAGCCGATTCCGTGCCGGTATTCTTATCGATTCTTTCGCGTGGAAGTTCTTTTCGTTTTAAAAATAGCTGGTGACGGTATTTCGCGCTTGTTATTCGTAGCCCGCTAATTTGAGCGTATTCGTGATACAAACAGTTTGGAAAAAGGATATTGACGCATCTTTGAACACGCCTATTGCTTGCTATTTGCAGGATCCACTTCTATCGTGATAAACTCTGTTGTCGGAGTTCGGAGTTTAACTTGTTATCTGTCATCTGTCATCTATGATTGTATATAGTTTTCTAGGAAACTTTATCTTGCAAGATTGATAGGCGTATCGCACTTTTTCATGGCTAAACTATGCACAAAATATTAAATAAATATCCATATAATATTAAAAAGAGATTCAATCTCTTTTTAATATTTAAATATGCATATAATATTTATTTTAGATTTTGAACTAAATATTTTTTCCTGAATATACAAGAAATATTTATTTTATTTTACGAAATAAATATTTTTATCCAAATATGAAGTAAATGTTTACTTAATATTAGAAATAAAATATTTTTATACAAATATGAAGTAAATGTTTATTTAATATTAGAAATAAAATATTTTTTTGCGGACATATGAGATATATTCATTCCAGATAAAAGCACAAGCTATGTAAACTGTATTTTTGGTAGCCAATAAAGTTAATTTCGTGCTTGGCTAAAAACTTGTTTTCTAATAAAATTTTGTTTGATATTTCTTATGAGTGATTCTTTCACTTTTGTAAAGTATAGGTTTATTCAAGTAATAGACTATATTTAAAATACGTTTGTCCGTCATTATGTCCTAAAACGTGTATAAGCTTGAGAAAAAAGTGTCCCATGGTTCATTCGGAAAGTATAAGTAACGTGTAATCTATAGGTTTGCAGTTCGAATCCCACCAGTGCCACAAACATTTTTCAAAGGTAAAAACGGTTCAAATGTTAGCATATTTACAGCGTTATCGATGAACTGTGTAAGATAATATCGAACGGGGTAACCCCGAGCCATGTGAAATTAAATTTTTAAAAAATATTTTTTTAGATATCAAGTATAATATTGATTCAATATTGTCCGAATATTCAATTAATATTTTATAAATATAAATGGAACATATTTTAAATATTTATTATAGATTTTCTGAATATTCCTTTTATATTTTTTGTATATGTATATAATCTTTGGATACAATATTTACTTTATATTAAAAAGTGTGGCTCAAAAAATATTTTTTCAATATTTGAAAAAAATATTTAATAAATATTTTTGTGCTACTAATAGACTGAGGTTTTTCGTATCGTTGCGTTTGTTCTATCATTTCATCTTGTTCGTCTATTGAAGGGAAAGAAAAAGTGGTTCTGAAGGTCGAGCACTATTGATCGAATACCTAAGGGTGGGCAGGGTGAATGAAACGAAAGGGAAAACGTAGTTGTCGCTCGAAGTACAGGGTGATTCTTTCGCTAGTAGACACAAAGAAATTGTCGCCGCTTAAACATCGCGGCGGTAACCTTGTTACTGAAAAGGACCATGGTCATGACTTCTTCATGGCGCACCAATGGTTTGGGCCTTTTCATTCACGGGATTATCGCTGTAAACCTTCAGAAAATAGGAATTCCTTTGTGTCTACTAGCGAGAGAATCACCCTGTAGAATAGTTTGGCGCGCTTTTCCCCGTTCGATGATAGATTCAGGAGAAACGTGAGACTCGAGGAAACAAATTTTGCGGTCAAAAATAACGCACAGGAAGTTACGCTTCTCTTGCTTAGGTAAATGAAACACGAGACTGAACGCTATTCTTGGGCGGTAAGAAAGGGAAGAGTCTCCTTGCAAAATGTAGGCCACGCCTCGAAATCTTGGCCTTGGCCCTCTTCTGCCGCCCCCGTTGCCTTCTCGAGTTTGTCTACCTGGAAACTGCTTTCTACCAAACCTGTTTAAATGGCGCCGTTGCATTTTCAGAGTCGACAACGAAGGGACCGATCATGTCGCACTCGGTAACGATCCGAACGCAAACGGTAACCAACAGCTCAACCGCGGTTATCATTAACACTGGTTATCTGAAGACATTGAGCGGAATGGTGAAGTTATTACAGTTGGTAAGCTTTTTGTTGACTTTGGATCTCTCCTAGAATTGGCAACCTGATGTACACCGAAGTTGTAAGTGTATACGCAGAGTGTAACAACATTGGGGAGGTACATCTTGGACATAATAGACAGTAAAACACAAAAATAAGGTAAATATTGACACACGGGACCCAGCTTTAATGACCTTGACATATGTTATCAAGGTCATCCTTGCGAGTAGAAGGTTCAGAAAGTTTTAGCCGTCGCTCGGTTTTTGTTAAATAGTTATTAACTAAAAAATTGTGATGAATAGACTTATGGGAGCCATTTCTATAGATTTAACGCAGTCGTTAGATTTGGGTTGGGTGTAAAGTAGATATTTTAAGGGTCTGGGTTATACAGGGTGTAAACAATATACGTTTAAATATTTTCAGGGGTGGTTGGGGAGCTCAAATGGAACACAAAATGTCCTATGACATAGTGTCCGATCTGCCTTCGATTTGCAGTAATAATACCTTAAAGTTTATTACCCTATACGCTAAACTAATAGTCCGAAGATTCTGAAACTTTGCAAGCACATTGGCAAGCAACAATAGAATAAAAGAGTCTTAATGCATTTTGTTGTATCTCTTATAGTTTAACTGTTATAAAGCTTTAAAAATTGGGGATGTTTGTAGGAGTGAGCATCGGCTACGCAGACAGAGAAAGGGAAGCCTAAACGGCTGCTTGGTTTTATGTGTTTGCCCCATCGATGTGCCGGAGTATCTATTTCAAAAGCATACCGCTAGCTTTAAAGCATTATTACTGCAAAATAGAGACAGATCAGACACTATGTCATAGGACATTTTGTGTTCCATTTTAGCTCCCCAACAACCCCTGAAAATATTTAAACGTATATTGTTTACACCCTGTATTTTCTGGGGGAGCCGAGGGTCGCAGCTCCCCCTTTTCACCAATATCAATGATTGTGGTACCAATACCAATAATATGGATTTTGTAACTTTTATTAAGTCTGGGTTAGATGAATTAGCGGGGAGAGGCTTGGGTCTGCTGCCCCTCCCCTAAACCTCCTCCAAATAAATCTAACTCAGACCCATTTTAATCACTCTTTTAAGTATTGAGAATAGAACATTGCCGAAAAGATACGTTTTAACTATGAAAATTATTTTGTTAATAACTTTTTAATAAATAACGCGTGACGGCTAAAATCATCTGAAAGTCACTAGGGAGAGTAGCCTTGACAACGTATGCCAATGTGAAGGGCATTGTGGTTAGGTCTCCTTCTGTCAGCATACATTTATCAAAAGTAATAAGAAAAGTTCTTACGCAATATGCTCGGAAACATTTAGTCCATTAATTACCTGCTGTTTTACATCTTGTAAAATGCCGACGTAACACTGGCTCATCCTATTTAAAGTCATTGACCGCTAAGGACCCAGACATCTTTGGGCCTAAGTGGGTCTCCGGCGTCTATTGAGATGAGATGATTCTTCGAAGAGAAATGTACATATTTTGTAATTGAAAATTGAAATTATGAAGAATATAACACAACTGATACCTTTCCATGAAATATAAAACAGCGTGTAGCTAATAAACTAACAATAAGTGTATGCCGTATACATATTGCATAAGAACTTTTTTTATTATTTTCGTGTCTACTACCTATATTTCCAAAATATCCCATGAATTTTGTTAAACCCTGTAGAACTTATGCTTCAAAATTGTTTAGTCTGCATCTGCATTTTACATTTTCTGGTCTACTAATAAGTTCAAGTCGAGGAATTTTTTTAAATTGTAGTAATTCAATTAACTTCAATTTCACTTGCTTTAATTAAATCAATATTTCCTCGTGCGTATTTTTCAGGCAATTGGAGTTGTTTGCGTGGGTATCGTAGGTCATCAATTCACCACTAATCACTATTACGGCTTAGCCGCGTACTTATTTTTCCTTCTAATGACGACGACATTTTTGATCGGTACTTTCATAAACCTTGTGAGTTGTTTAACGTCTCTCGCGACGTCGACGATTCTTTCTAAGACTATCTACGTAAGTGTCGCAAATTTTTGGGTATGGAAAAATTGTTACAAGTGATTCAGTTCATAAATCATACAACTTATTTTTTGCAGGAGCTTTTGTATCATGCTATAGCGTTTGGACTTTACTTGGCTGCATCGCTGACATTTCTGGTATACGTTTCTGACAAAAAAGGCTATAGGGAGTATGAAATACTCTTGGCTGCTGCAGTAAGTTCCAAATAAGATCATTTTCATTCAATATTTGTAATTTTTTATTACGTTTGCTGATTTAATTATTTTATTTTAGATCCTCGGTTTAGTGAATTCAGCACTATACCTTCTGAGTGTAATAATTGGTGTTCGTTTGTACAAAGGACTTTGAAGATTTTGAAGTAACTTTCAGAAAGAAGTTTGAAATTGCCTTGCAATCTTGGCTATGCCATGTCTGATACCTGAATTTGAATTCTATTTATGTTGCGACTGTTTTATATGATTCAATTTTTATACTTCAACTATCACACGTAGAATGTTCAGATTTTGATGTACTAATATTTTTGTAAATGCAAACACAGTGTTACAAAAACTCAAGAAGTGACATTTGCATCGTCGAATGAGTAATCTTTTATAAATCATTTACGATACCAGTTGACAACGAAGTACATTTTGGCGACAGAAACTTTTCTATCAAAACTTTTCATGAACTTTATACATTTCTTTCCGAATTATATTTATAAGAAATTTGTATACACATAGCTACATGTATATATTTATTGTACTCACATTTACTATTTATATTTTACAAGAATAAAAATTACTAATTTAGTTATAGAAATTGGTATAATTATTTTAAAGATGAACAATCAATAGTATCTTTTATAATAATCATTTTAGAGCTCGCAAACCTTATTACAAGGAGTTCATAGTCAATCTCGGTTGCTACCAATTCTCCAAGTTTCACTATAGTAATAATAATAAAAAAAAAAAACAAATTAAAAATTGATATAAAAATATTTGGAGTCGATAACTTACAAGGAATGATCCCGAACCCGGAAATTCAAAAAATTATGCAACTTCGGGTATATGTAGAGCATGTGTAGGTATGTATTACGCAATTTTTTTTTGCTGCCCAAATTCACTCTAAGGGGTTGAAGCAACCCTTCGAAAATTTGGCTATTTTTTGATTTTATTTTATAACTCGTGAACTATGCGAGATAGGAAAAAGCTTGTCAGACAAAAGTTATTTCTTTCGATTATATCTATCAAATGGTAAAAGATTGATAAATTGTTTAAACAATTAGAAAAAAGTTATAAACAAAAATATTAATAACTTTTAATAAAATTAGTTTTTCACGTGAAAACTTAATCGGTAGTACAAATAATTATGAAGAAGCATAATCCATATTTTTTTCAAACGTATATAACCTGTGTAGCATTGATGAATTTTTCCTCGACAAATTCTGGATACCCTTGTATGCATAATTGTACAAAAGTCGCACAAATTCTGTATACCACTGTATCTTATTAAACTGTATTATTGTATTATAGATGTGTGAAGAGCAGTATTCTTCTAAAATATATTAGAAAATACTACATTGCGCAGTAGAAAAACAAAGCAGGTAGGAATTAAGGAAAAGAAAGATTCTGTTATATTTAGCTTCTTGAAATTCAAACTTTTTACATTTAATATAATTATCAAACGTTCCTCTTATTTTTGCACTAAACAGATGAAATAATATAGGCATTGAATAAACGTTTTAAGGTAAGTATAGTTTAATAGCTTTGAAAGCACTTATAAATACAATATGAACTGTTAAGTGCCGTACGCGTGGGTAGGTTTCACTCTCGCATTCGATTCTCGAAAATATAATTGATTGTGGCAGTTCGGACAGATTTTATAATTCGAATAGATACACGCAAAAAATTACAATATTAAAACACACATAAGAATTACAGTAATATGGCAATTATTTCAATATTGAACTTTTACATTAATCAGATTCGGTGTGTTTTATATTAATAGTTCTACAAGTGCGATACGACGGTTGGAGTGACTGTGTACTATAGATAATTTATTGTTAGTAATTATTTTATAACAATTTTATAATGAATGCTAACTATAACAGGACATTATGAATTATTCTTCATGATGATGAAATTCTTCGAAGAAGTGTTTAAAGCACAGAAATTGGTTACACCACGCACATCGTATGATGGCATGATCGCTGTATATGGAACAACGAGGTGGATATCTTAAATCTTGTTGTGAAAAAGCGAAATCTACTGGATTTTCAAATTTATTTGGTTTCTCATCAATGTATCCACTTTTATACCATGCGTAAGCAAATAAATCGTAATACTTGGGTGATGAAAGTTGGTCATGAACAAGCGACTGTAATTTAATGATATTATTTCGTACATGTAAAGTAACATCATAGTTAAACAATAGCACAAGGTCAACAAATTTTCGTACAAAGTTTTTCCATATGCGGAAACCATAGACAATAGGCGGTTGTATTAATCCAGTAGTTTTCTTTGGTATTGTCAATATTTCAATATGCTGACTAGGAGGTACACTGTTTTGCAATGTAGACGGACAGTGACTAGTCCACGAGTCTAATAATAAAATGCTTCGAGATCCCGCATTCGGTAGATAACACCCGTGAACCATTCACTGAACAGTTCCTTTGTTAGTTTTCCAGATTTGGATGCGGTTATATAAATATTCCATGGTCGAAATAAAGATTCTTGTACATGTGGACCAAAAGTACCGCTCTGTTCTTTCAGAACAAGAAATAGCGGACGAAGTAGTTTGACAGAAGCGGATATTATTGGGAGTACAGTATAACTGTGTGTCGTTGCAGATACAGCCTGTACAACGGTTTCAACCGCTTTTGTTCCTTGTGGAGCTAATGTGCGACCAGAATGTATTTCTAAAGTAAATCCATTTTCATCAGCGTTATATGTATTGTGCTTTCCAATATCTCGAATACAAGGTTTTACGTTATTAACAAAAGTCGAAGCAATGTTATTTAGCTCTGTTATGTCTGTACCATATGATCGGGTAATAAATTTGTTTACTTTTCTTGAAACTATTCTATAAGTTTCCTTAAAATTCCAAATCCAATGCCGAGATGCTTTAATATTTTCCAAATCTACTTCTTCATTAGCTTCTAACGCCCATCTTCGAAGGTCTAAATCATGAATAATGGCATGGGTTTTGACCCCGACAACAAACTTATTATAAACATATTCGGAAATTTGTAATAATTTTTCTCGTCGTGTCCATCCCCTGTTTATCGTTTCTTCCCACCTAATATATACAAGACAACATCGTAAGAATAAAATACATAAACACAAGCACCTTAACATAACTCTGCTCTGTTTTCTACTCACCTATACAGTTGTTGTAAGGATGAAACTTTTCGAAATCTATGTCTGACGGATTCTAAAGAATGCCGCTGCCTCTTTCCGCTCTTCCAATATGTAACAGTATTAACTTTATATTGTAAAGTTACAATACCTCCTTCTTCTGGTACACACTGCTCATTTTCGATCTCTGTCGGTTCCAGCAGTTCTTCACGCGTAGGTGAATATGTATCATCCACAAATTCTGTAGAATGTGGTCTAAATGGATCCAAAAATTCTAATGTGAAATCAGATTCCATTGAAAATGAAATATCTTCGCTCGATCTAATAATCATATCCCTTATTATATCGTGTAATTCCTTTTCTCTTTCATTAATAGGTGACTCATTATTATTTCCAATATCAAATGATATCATAAGTAAACGAACCACATTTACAGGATTTAGGCGAACCATTTTAAAAGGCACACGTTTTTTTTACAGAAACAACACATTTACTGTTAACAATGTTATAATAGACTACAAAGAATTATTTCTACAAGGACTGCGGAGAAGTACTTCTTATTCTTAATGAATCGTCACTCTCCAAATCCTTTGAATACTACTGACAGTAACAACGAGTTGAACCAGTATTTATATATATGTACTTTACTTTATCTCGTATGAACAAAATATGTTTATGCAGTGAAATGTGTTATTAATCTCATTGATAATATTTATTGTTCGTCTTGATTTTCCTCGCCTTTCTCATCAATGCTGGATAAAACGGCAGACGTAACAGTAACATTGTATCATGTACAAAAATAGCCACACCATTCTGAAACCTACAAAGCCAATCAAATGCATGTGTACTCAATTAATTTTAAAATCCAGTTTCTTCGAAAACAACCTAATCCTGTTATGCTTGATTTTTGTATTATTTTGAGCCACAAAATCTCCTTGTCCTGACTTGTATCGTAAATAAGAGATCACCCTGTATAAATTATCTTATTTCTAACTATGTGTTATGTACTGTTCTTTAATAAATGTTAGAGGAACATGGCTGGCCCCGTAGCTTATACCTGATACATGGCGTTGTTAGATGTTCTGCGATAGTCGAGAAACAGAGTTTATCAATACTGCACAGGTTATATACATATGAAAAAAACATGGATTATGCTTCTTTATAATTATTTGTGCCACCGATTACGTTTTCACGTGAAAAACTAATTTTATTAAAAGTTATTAATATTTTTGTTTATAACTTTTTTCTAATTGTTTAAACAATTTATCAATCTTTTACCATTTGGTAGATATAATCGAAAGAAATAACTTTTGTCTGAAAAGCTTTTTCCTATCTCGCATAGTTCACGAGTTATAAAATAAAATCCAAAAATAGCCAAATTTTCGAAGGGTTGTTTCAACCCCTTAGAGTGAATTTGGACAGCAAAAAAAAATTGCGTAATACATACCTACACATGCTCTAAAAAAATCTATCCTCTACTTTGTCGGTGGTTGAGCTTACAAATGCTTCTTCACCGACCATCGGTAAACCTATAAAGTATTCCCTTCAGAAGACACAAAAGCTACTGGAAGTCCATCCTTTCTAGCAGAGCTACTACAAGTTTCGCTACGTTCTTAACGACAGCGTTCCTCGTATTCGTCGCAGGCGACGCGAACAATCGCGTGCATGACAAATGATCGCAAAGCGTATGCAGCATGACTATCGAGGAGCGTCGCGTTTTCCCGCGACGTTTCTCTCGCTACGGAATAATGATCACGTAGATGCAAATCTCAGCCCACTTAAAAGTCGATAACTCCGCGAGATGCGTGAAAGCCTCGGCGGCGCGCGCCTTGAACGGGGGGGACCTTAGGGCCGGTTTATCGAGTCCGCGCGATCGGCCGATCTCCTGGGACCCGGTGAAATCGCGACCGAGCGACTCCGTTTATTATTTCAGTGTTGTACAACGTCTGGCCGATGTTATCGCGACCGAAGGGGGGATCATTGTGAATCTAGAGAAGTGGCGACGCGACACCGTTGTCGTGTGGTGGTTGCGCAACGGACTCCAGCTGGCGGTTTTCGGCAAAGGTCTTCACGCCTCGGTTCACTCTCGATTCGCTCGATTATGCGGAACGACAAACACCTCTCTCCACTCCTTTGTAGCCGAAGAAGCGACGGGGTTACGGAGACGGCGCGGCGCGGCGAGGAACGCGAAACGCGAGGCGGGAAAAGAAGAAAAAGACCGACGGTACACGGCGTTCTCCGTTGGCTTTCGAGTAGCTGCTAATGAACGTAACCGGGGCTGGAACTTCGGTGCACTTCAGCCACCGAGCGTTAATGCCTAAACAAATGGCCGACCTCGTGAAAAACTCGACTTTTGTGCGCGCTGCCCGTACCGTACGCGACTACGTTTCTTGAACGTTGCACTAGAAACCTCGGCGGAGGGCTCTCCACCCTTGAAGCTGCCTCGTGAAAGAGTAATGTGTTCTACGAGGGCCACTACCATCGTTGGTTGCTGCTCCTTCCGCGCGCAAGGTCATGTCTCGAGGAGGTTTTTTTTAGAATTAACCGGAGAGGATTTAATTGAATTCCTAATGAAGCGCAGCGCTTTTTCCAAGGGATTCCTTTCCGCTCGCCTCTGACGCGTACCAACGATTTATCTCTGGATTCGGGCGATAACATCAGCGCCGGCGGAGGACCGTATCGAGGGCACGAAGGGACGCTGGATATTCTTGCGTTCTGCAATATAATTGCTACGTTTTGATATTTATTTAGATTATAGGGAAGGTGGGGCAAAATGGGGTCGCGAAGCAAGATGCGATTCTTGCTTATTTCGCATTGCTATGTTTGCATGTTGAAAATTCCATGGTCAAACAAACAAAAATTTTAAAAATTAGTTAAATTCTGCATAACACCAATAATTACAGTCAGTTTACATCGTGTTTATGCGTTTAGCTTTCCATGCGTTTACTTTGACCATTTTTCTATGTGTTTTTAACGATTGTGATTTTCGACCATCTTCTGATCATTAATACGTATGTAACAATTCTCAATTATATTATGTCTTGAATGTTATCATATAGGCAATTTCTCATAGTATTTGTTTATGTCTTCATTAATATCATTGGTAAATAAATAAAGACATGGTCATTCAATTACTCTTGCTGTAACATTTGGGGCAAAATGGGGCCGAACTAATTTCATCACTCAAACGAATAAATACATCGTTTCTTGTATGTCGAACTTCAGAAAGGGAAAGAAGGAACAAGAAAAGTTACTGCCCTTCAAGAACGCAACGAAATTGTTTGAAAACGGACAGCAATGATCCTAAATTTGTAACCACTTGTTCTTGTACATGATTTTCGTCTTATTTTAGCGTTTAGAATCGTCCCTTAAATTTAGTCTCACTTGTTGTCGAACACCCTGTATAACTGTGTAAAGAAAATGCTCTGGAAACGTTTGTGGAAGAAAAGAGAGGACGTGTTACTTTCACCCCTACGTTACTTTCGTCCTCGTTCTCCAAGTACGCAGAATCGAAGCCCGTCTGTCTTTCGTGTGCATCGACTCTTAGTTTCCTCATCTTGCACCACCTTTCTGTACAAGCTTTGCGCTGTCAATCACACTTTCGATAAAACCAAAGTCAGCTATTACACAAGTTAACTTTAGGCGCCTTTCTCTGGACGCAACTTTGTTAATGAGTTTGCGAGGGGAAGCATTGTGTTGCCGCGTTGCTTGTTGCCACCAATTCCACCGGTGGTCCCCTGCCCGCTATCAATATGCAACCATTAGCGAACACGTGTGTACACGCGTGTACCGTTGCCGCTCTTCAGGGTACACTTTTTCGAGGTACGTGCGTTGCGTTTAAAGCCGCTGTACCCCTTCAGTTCGCTGAATACTGTACTTCGATTCCTGTTATATATTACCCCGGGATAATGTTCAAGGGAGGAGATTTCTTTAATGGAAACACCACACGGCGACCTCCCCTTTGTTTCCTCTTTTTTCTTCGCGGTGCACAAATATTTACGCCGTAGAAAAAGTGAAAGGAATTCATTCTTTTTTTTTTTTCTTTCCTATCGCCCTCCTATAAAGAACTCCGCAAATACATTTCATCCATTGTATCGCGGCGTACCGCGTGCCTCAGAAGCCATAACATAAATTTTTAACGGTGGAACAGTTACGAAAGCGTCAAGAATTTCTTCCCCGCGGTCGGCGAGCGTGGACTTCGTTTAAAAATGGGTCGGTTGTTGATGTCATGGCTGACTGGCATTCACGTAATTACCAGTGACGACGCGTTTCCGTGCCGGACAAAAGCCGCGTTCGACGTTCGCACGCCTGGGAATCATTGTCACGGGGGGCCCGTGAGCTACGAGTTTTCTTGGAAAAAGCATCGGGGAAATTGCGACGGGTAATTGCATGGGGTCCCACCTGATGGGTCGGATGTGTATGAAATTGGGGAGGTTCCCCTTTCCTTCGAAAGTCAATAGTTCCTAATTGAGCGCCAGCTGATGACCAGAGAACCGTTCGGTGTCTTCTATTACGTAATGTTGTTTGAAACTCTACTCTTTGGGAATGTGTGCTCTCAACGTGGTATGTAGATCAACACACCGCAACTGATACCTTATTCCTTATCACGAGATTGCGGTACATAAATGCAAATAACTTCTAACTCAACTGGCCGTTCAATGGTACCATTTTCTTTCACTTTTATCAGAGTAGAATGATCCTACAAAAGTTTCTGTGCCCGTGTGAAATATTATACATGTATAAGTTTTTATGTTTACGAAAGAAACTCGTCTTGAAGGTTTCACTACCAGAAAAATAAATAAAAATGTGACCTTGAACGGTCAGTTGAGTTGACCCGGAGTACAGGCATGAAGCCACGAAGGCTGTCAAATATCTCCAATTCAGTCTAAAAAAAGAAAACCCTTCACTCACAAACTCCGCATTCAAACCTTTCTCCAAATAAGGGAAATGGCTCTTCTCCGCTCGAAAAAAAGCCAGCAACACCCCAGTCAAGCGCAAAGCCGACACTTCAGCGTCAATTTCCCCTGGAAGATCCATCAAGCCCTTCACGATCAATTACCGTCGCATTGTGGCCCACTAGGGGCGCGTGCGCGCATTATACCGCAGCCAATTTTCCCGCGAGCCTCTCGTAAACGGTCCGATCCCTTTCCGCGCGGCGTTTCCGGTTCCTCCGCTTTGTTGGCCGCGTCGTCGAAACGGGAGAGAGTCGCCGCGTTGAAAGGCGCAGGTCGTGCGTGTCATCGACGACACCGATGACTCAACGACGTCGCGTTCCGCCCGCGATTCGCACACAGAGAGACGCCCGTGGAACGCGCGTCTCCTTCGGACGATCGGCCAATTACCTGTGGCCCCCGTCCAAGAAAACCGCGACGCAGATTGGCGCCCCCGATGATTCACCACCGAGGCTCCCATGCTGTCAGGTCATATATTTTCGTCACCCGGTGTATTAAGGCGGCCGCGTCTCGCAGTGGGGGCCCTCGCTGCGTGCGGCGGACAAACAATAACGATAATGACTTAACAGGCCCATCTGCCGTGGATGGGCAAGGGTGCGGGTTTGATGGAAGTCGCCGTCAGAAAGTTTAAACGGTAATGGAAATCAATCCTGCTGGTTGCGTCGGGGTTCCTGTCGGTGTTCATGGCGAGGAGCTTCCGAGACAACGAAGAAGACCTCGGTCACGCGAAATTGCCTGAGTTTTGGTAGAACTTCTATAGTTGCTAGTAAATCTTCTCTGCGGTAGGGTGAAGTCCATGAGGGTTGAAATAGTACTAAGTTGCATGTGAGAAAAATGAAATTGGTCCCATGGCTTTTATGGAAACGATAGATAGTCAGGCGAATTCGTTGCAGAATGCTTAAGCTTCACCAAGACAGAAGATTTTTTGAAACTCTTTTGATATTTCATAAAGAAGAAAGTATTAACAGTATTTTTGAGTGAGGACTTTGAAGTACCAGTTGGCTATTAGTGTTTCGTACTCTAGAAATTGTTTAACATTTACATTTAAAAGTTCAGTATTCACCGAATAGTCATAGTCTGCAAATTGAAGTTAAAGAAAGATAGAAAAAATAAAGTTGAAATTGTTATTTTTAGAAATACTGCCGCCACAAGAACTGCGTTAAAAGCATCAATATCATTTTCAGTTTACTAAACCCAAAAGCTAATGTGTCTTCCTGAGTTTTTTTATAGATATCAAAGCGACTACATGGAATGTATCTCAGGGGTCTCCCAAATGCGAGCTTACCGTGGAAAATTTTCAAACAGACGGACATCCATTTGGAACGGATTCAAGTAGGCTCCACAGCTTATGAATCTTTTTGAATTGACGTATTTGTTATAGGAACAAAGTAGTTAACCAGAATGTCGGCACTATGTGAACCCCGGAACAGCGAATTCGTCGAAACAAGATTCTATAGTAACCCATCATTCAGTTGGAATAGGTTCAAACAGATTTCAACTTCTATGGATCCCCGGTTCGTCAAACCGTCTTATTTTACGCGTCTATGTACTTATAAATATGTAGCTGGTTGGTATGCCGGCGCTATATGGGTGTTAGAAAATTAATTTGCATCTAGAAAGCTCTGGTATAGCAACAGGTAACTCGACTCTCAAGCTTATGCTCGGGTATGTACTTGTTTCTAATTACGTTTGTAATTGGTATGAGCCTGTGGCTGAACACGTATGTTAATCCAGTGTCGTTTGTTAGACTATTAATGGTCACAGGTTTCTCGATGGAAAGTTAGGCGTTTTTGAAGGCTAGATATTGAACAAGGACAGATGAGCCTTTATTTTGATAAACTGAATTTGTGAAGAATTATATTATTAGGTAGGAACATTGACCTCAGACTATAGTTTACTTCGATAAAATATTCACAAACTCTTGCGCAACCCAGTATCAAGTGACTTGGTCGTTCTAAATATTTCCCAAAATTTCCTAATAACAGTCTAAACCAAGGTTTATTGAACAATCTGCTTCTTTAGCTTCCCATTTCTTTGACGCGCTCACTTTCAAATACTTTCTATTATCGAATAAATTCTCCCAAAACCGGGCGAGATCAGAATTCAACGAATCTTGAAAACGAAGTTCCCAAAGATGTATAGAGACCGACCACGCGCGTTGACGTCGATAGATCAAACTATGCGACGCCTAACTGTTTCTTTTCACGTTAGGACGTATCAGATACGCAAATAGCTGCTGATTGGCATGCGATCGGAGATTCACGTACGAGCGGAAACGAACTGTTTCGTCGTGAAAGGGTTGGTCCCTGACATTGATTGCTTGATTGTCCCGGCTAGGCCCAAACGTGGCGATCTAGCGCGATGATCCGGCGCGGCGATGACCGTTCGTTGAACCCTATTGAGATATCGTTTCCCCGACCCACGCTGTCACGGCGTTGGTAATTATTTCGGCCCGGTCTCCAAAATCCGGCTTTCCAATTTTTATTCCAAAAATTTCCGAAATCCCACTTTCAAATTGTTTAGTTAATCAGTGGAGATAACAACGCAGTCGTAAATTAGCTCTTATCGGCTTTAGGTTTGCAACGAGCTTACAGAGCTTAAGGAGCATATTTCTTAGACTAATTAAGCCCTGGAGACTCATTCGCGTCGTCGTAGTTGTTATTGCCGCTTCGAAGGCAGGCTGAGGAAACATACAAAAATAATGTTAAAAGAGTTTAGATACGGTGAATAGAATAAACAATAAAAAATAAGCAAAATGACGATCTGGAAATTTAGAAATGAATATGAAATATCTTCGATGTACTAGATTTGCAACATTATCTTCGACGATTTGAGATTTGGTACAACAATAATTTAATGACATTAAATATGTCAAGACTTATTATGAGATCTTCGAGAATCAGTACACGGATTGTATTTCCATATATTATACATATATATCCCATATTCCATATACTAACGCTATATTGCAACAGGTTTCTGAAGTTTGTGATCTGGGTGCTACTTACGCCGGCTCCACATAGTCGGCATTTGCAGGGGAGAGTGGGGTAATTACGAACACCTAAGCAAGAATTCAAATAAAACGATAGCTGAGTATGAAAAAAGTTTTTTTATTGATTATAATTGTAGTTTAACTATTCATTTATACCTCACAGTAATCAATATCGATAAAATTTGAAAATAAAGTACACTCTCACTATAGAGGCTATATGACAAAGTAACATCACGAAAAATTAGATGAAAAGTAACGAAAAGTTTAATGTATATTTAGCTTAAACCGTACGTGCTGTTTCTCTCTACCACTTATTGCCTGACACTGAACGCGTTCGGACCTGTCGATTGGCGGTTGGACTTGATCTATTTTCCTTTTTTAATAGACTAAAATAGCTGTGTTCGCAATTACCCCGCGTTCGTAATTACCCCACTCTCCCCTATATGAATATTAGTACATACATTTCAGTATAATATACATTCATTTTTGTATATTATGTATATGATATATAGAGTATAACAAAAATGTTGCAGGTCTATTAAACGGGCGATTCCTGAGTTGATTTTATACAACTTTTTTCTTAGCGAAAATGTTCTTGGAGGATTTGTTAACGAGACATTGACAAAAACCTCCTACCAATCAGAGCGATAGTACAATAGACGAATTTCAGCGCGGGCTTCCACTGTAAGTACAGTGTTCTCTCGTTACAGGTTCGTGAGTTAGCAACGAATTTTACGTTGTAGAATATGTACGGCACACATTCGTGAAGGTAATGGAATAATGGAATCGATAGCTTTTTGTACGTCGTCAATGATTACAGTGAAATTGAAGAGTGGCTCGATGAAGCGATGAAAACGGCGAGCTTATAGCGAGAGAAGACTGTAGTACTGGTTTCGTATTCACTTTCTGATTGGTCAGTATTTTTCGTTAATAACTCGTTAACGAAGCCTCACCTAACAATTTCACTAAGAAAAAACATTTAAAATCACCTGAGGAATGAGTCTTTTCAAGGACCTGCAACATTTTTATGACACCTTGAATAATAGAAATTTTCTCTACCAAAGTTGCATGGTTTTGTGGGATAAATTATGTAATACATATGCTTTTTTTTCAGATTGAGGCTTTTCGGAGATTTCAAGCTCCACTTCGCATACTTTAGTTATTCAAGTGTGTAAGTTGCGTGGGCAACCCTGTATAAATCCAAATTCAATCGTGCCGATCCTATTAACAGATTATCCAATGAATCAAACACATTTGCCAACAAGTTACATTTTTTGTGACCTCTCTATACTCCCTCAAATGTAATTTACATTTTCTTCTATATCACAAGATTTCGTCACCTATTAATTAATTGATTAATTTTTTATTATTCCTCTTGTATTGTCAACTCTACTATACATACTAAAGTGTGAATATCCCGTATCCACAAATACATAAATAAATAGACATTCACCATAGATGGATCGCACCAAAGTTTCTAGTGGTTTCCGCGAATCCGCGCTTCGCTCTTTATCGTCGTGCCTTCCCGTCCGACGTTATTGATATTTGCCGCCGTGGGAAGCGTGGGAGGGTGTTATTGACGATTCACGGCGTTTACGACGCCGATGGTCTTCGCGTTTCCGCGTGATTTCCCTTCTTTATCGTCGCGTTCAGGCTCGACCCCGAACCGCGACGCTAGATCTCGCGCGTCATAATCGGAAATACGCTGAATAAATAATCGTGTATCACAAGGCGTCTGGCGTTTCGCGCACGCAATGCTATTTACGCGTTAGATGAGCGGTGCTAGGAGTCTATGCCGCCGGCATGGTCGCACAGTCACGTCTATTTTGACCGTCGAAGCCGACGGCGTGGGTCGCGAAAGAATTAATTCCCGCGGCGCTTCGACTCGCGTGGGCGGGATGCTGGAGGAGCGACGCCAGTCGCGTATTTCGTCTCCCTTTCGGGTAGAAATCTGACGAGGAATAGACTCTCGAGCGGAGTGCAAGATTTCTGGGAAAACCTTCTACCGAACGACGGACAGTTGGCAATATGAAATGAAATAGATCCGGGGGACCATTGATCTGGAGAAACGCAGTCCCATCGTTCGTTCACGAACGAAATCATCGGTGTTTCACGTTACCAGTTCAAGGTGAACGCTCACCACTATAATCTATCGCTCGGCAACGGGACAGTTTGCGATTTTATTGGCGGACTCTATTGAATTTCAACGGGGACTGTGAGTTGTCGTAAGGTTACAGTTATACGACGTATAAACTAGTCCGTTGGCCGTGGGACGAAGGAGGGATGATCGAGCGATTCCGCGCGATGAATAAAAAGCGGCCTGTCGATCGGCACGCGGAGACAGAAGAGTCACGGTACGATTTCTCTTCGCGACCAACGCGACGGCTCGATAATAGCGCCGATATACGCGCCGGACAACCTAAATGCCCAATTAAAGTCTCGAGAAAGCCCAACGGCGGCGGCGCGGCGTTTCCTCCTGGCGATTTTTCGCGTTACGCTCGCAGCCCCCGCAGGAAAAATCTCGCGGCGTAAATCTTCCTCGCTGATGGCTCGAGCACTCCCGAGGTAATTGCTTTCCTGAATAGCAATCTCTTACCACCGCTCCTCTAATTCTCTTCCTTCGCTCTGCCACTGTTTGTTCGCTGTCGTGTCCTTGTCCGCTGAAAAATTCCGCAGCCTGATTGAATTGCCGCGCGAACTTCTTGTCGCGGCGAAATTTATCCTGTCGCTTCGCGGAGCAGACCGTTCGGAGGTAACTTAATTTTTCCTGTGAAAGACGCGCTTGCAGTTCCCCGTTCCGTAAGGGACGCGCGGTTTTCTGGAACGCCGCGAGAAACGTTGATTCGGCTTGGAGCGCGCTTTTAGCCGAAGACCTAATTCTTGAAAGCGTACTGAGGTCTTGGCGGAGATACGGTGTCAAACTTTGAACAGAGTAGTCACTATTGTACGACTCGATAAAATATAATGATCGTAGTTATGACATTATGAGTACGAGATACTTGGAATTAACTAAGAGGAGAGTAGAAAAGCTGCTTTCATTACACGCGACGTTCGATTCGATTAGAAGTAATTTTCCATGTAGCGCTAAGCGATTTTTTTGCGAAGAAAAGTCTGAGTTATGTTAGACGTTAAGCAGATATAGAAAGAGTGTAATACGCTTCAGGCGATGCTTGTTCATACAATATTCAAGCGTTTCTGAGTACACACGATCGACGTCCAACCCGAAGCGTAATCCCAGCTTCGAATTGAAAGGGATGACGAGATTTCCCATAGTTGAGAAGAACGATAATCACAGAGCTAGTTGGTGGTACAATGCAATGTTCAAATAATTTCCATGTTTCTCGCGGCTGTTATAAAGCGAACGATAATCCCTCAATAGCATTCGCAGAGAGGCGCTTATAACGAACGCTTGTTGTCGGCGGAATTTGTCGAATGCACCGATAATGCTGGACTCGTTCGGCTTAACCTGGATCGTAGAACAGCAATTATCGATAACTGTGGAGGCAGAGAATCGAGTTCTCTCGCTGGTTTAACGCAAATTACGACGCTAACTGCGCTCTTCACAGATGTTCCTCGGTATACGCCTAATACCGCCACTCGCGACTGTTACTCACTGTCAGTGATTACATTTCGGACCCACTTTAGAAGTTAGAGAGTGGAACTCGCTTCTCATAGCGGACACCGATTTTCACCTAACTCTATAAATACGAGAACAGCGTCGTACAAGCTGTTGCCGTTTAAACGGACTCATTGTTTGAATGCCTGAGAGACCCAACCTATGCGGAATCGTTGAAGTGTTGAATGCGAAGCGAACCCAACAACAGAAGTGAAATTTCTATCTTCCTCGGTAGGCCTATCACGTATCCTTGGAGTAACAGCTTTAGCTGGCTCGTCAGTCCGTTCCATTCATTCGGTTTGCTCATTCATCCCGAAGTACCGGGGCCGTTCTTTAATGCACTTTTGACAGGCCGCAGAGTCGCGTGCCGCGCCTTAACACCTGGACTTCCTGCCCTCGGGACATCTGTCCCCTACCCATCGTTTCGTCTCTGCTCTTTCCACCGGCAATAGATCGATTCCATTCGGGACTTCACAATGAATTGCATGGACGTCTCGCCCACGATGCGTGGCATGACGTTTCACAAAATTTTTAGGTGATGGATCAATAGAACCTACACGCATCTTTCATTGGGAGAATGTGTGGCAAGATGGACTGACGCAGTAAGAACTGGGAAAACATTGTTTATAAAAACCTGTGAATGCTATAGTATGAATATATCAAACAATACAGTAAAATGAACTTCAAACTTTGAAGCTATGTGTATCATGAGTTTTAACGAAATGGTGAATTTGTCTTACGACGATATAATTATAAAAATGACCGAAGAGAGGAGCTAGAGTACAACTGATAAGGTACAACAGTAATTTTAATTTTTAACTTCATCGCCGTACAAAAGAGAATTAATGAATACAAAAGAAAGCAAATGAAAAGAAAAGGAAAATAAATGCTAGAGATAAATAAATACATATTTTCGATTTTGTCTATTTGTCGATCCATACTACTACAGTATTGTCCCGATATAAGGAAATCTTACAGTGTTGACGCAAAGAACGATGACTGAGTTTCATTCGAAAAAGGGATTTCTCTATCCTCACCACTTCTTCGTCGGTGCGAGTCTCCTCGTTCCGTCGTGACCGAGATCGAACCCGACTCGAAAAAGAGCTGCGCTCGGTTTTGAAACCCAGCCGTTCTTCGAGTCAACACTGTACTTATAGTTTTCAAAATATCAATTTTCTGCTTGAAAAATATGTCAATTACAATACAAACTTTATCTTTACCAGTCCACACTCCGCATATGGGGTAAGATGGGAAACGTTTAGTTAAGAAAAAAATATTTTTTATTCAAACTTTGACTTTTATGATCTCCAGGTATTTAAATTTCAAAATAAATATACGTTGATTCTAAAACTGTTTTAATAAATGTTATATGATTTTTTTGGTTGCATTTCTTAGCGTTTCCAGTCTTGCCCACGTATCCCCTAAGATATTGATGAGATTAAATTTCGTTAAATGATCATCTTTCGCACATTTCCAGCATCTTTGTCGTCACGTGGGAACGCGACAGCAGGACTTCGAAAACGCGGAAGATCTTCACCCGCAGCGGTTGCGAAGGAACGACTTCGTTGTTGCGGTGGACTCGAGTAACTCTCGGAAAGTCCGCGAGCGGTCTTCGCGGTACCGTATATCATAAATTCCCACGAACCGACGCTCGGGGATGGCCTATAAAACGGCGTTCCGTCCGCGACAGTTCGCCATTAATACATACGCCACCGGTTCCCGCATTAGGCCCCGTTCTAGCCGCGACACGCTTCAAGTTGGCCACCGTTACACGCATTCTTTACGTCTTCATCAAACAATAAATTGCCCCGTCGCGAAGGGTTATCAAACGAGCCGGCGGAACACGCGAGATTTTACGCGCGAAACGCGCGTAGTAACATTAATTTCGCGCTGTGTTCCCCCTCGCGCGAGCACATTGGGTCGGGGGCGTATATCAACGAACACGGAATCTCCGCACGTACAATCCTCAATCGATATTTTATTCGAGCATCCTCTCGCGTTGCATTCCACGAAATTGCAATGAGTTTACCGGCTGGCCACGTTTTCGCCGCGCCGCGCCGGCTGGAAAATCTATTTGGAACACGGCGGTGATTTCGATTCGGACGCCGACTCCAAAGCCGATTTATTATTTAACGTTGTCGATCAGCGCGCGTGATCCGCGATAGAGGAATTTTATTGCAACTGTTCTCGTCTTCAAAATCATTTTACTACATGACGATCCCTATTCCCGTCTCTTGAATTCTTCGGCAACGTATTCAAACTCTGGAGATACGAGCCAGTTGCGAACTCAGGACCCCGTGATGATTGGAGGTCAAGACGGCGTTTGATGGTGTTCCTCGTTCGTGCTCAATCCGAAAGAGTACAGTACCGGCCGCAAAACCGAACGTATCATTATAATATTATAGGTGGCTTTCGCACCTTGCCGCGAACGGTAACGGGACCGTGGGATGAACAGCGTAGGGCAAGGGATACATAAGCGCGAACGTTATGGTGTCACGTGTCACGGAAACCATACGGCGGCTCGTGTGTGTGCTTCATGCTACGTTACGAACCCGATTCCCGTTATTCCCGACGGGATTTCGCGCCAAGTGTCAAAATTCACAGCACCGCCCCGGGGTAGGTATCTTTTTCTTCTCGGAAGGAAGATCTCCGAGGAATGTTCCCGTTTGGAAGGTTGAGCAGTTACAAATTGGGTGGAGCACATGGTTGATTTTTTCTGCCTCTGAGCTACCGTTCCGACCGGATTCTTTGACGCTGTGAGGAAGTTTCGTTAAACGGAGAAACCTTCCGGAAGCTTGGGGCATTTCATATTTACTGAAATATGAACCTTATTTAATAAACGGAAGAAACTATTCCTTAGAATTCAGAAAATAGTTTCGTTCATTTCGTTTCAGTATTTTATAAGCAGTTTTATAGGAAACCTTTTTAAGATACGATACAATACAATGTAAATTGAGAAAGGAACCATAACATGAATTATGTAAATTCATAACTTTGTGGGAGTGTAAAAAACCGACAAAGAATATGAAGCACAGGTTCAAGCTATGGTCCAGGAATAAGCAATTAAACGTAAGTTCCCATTTAAGGATCCTAAACTAATAAATTTGTCGTGCTAAACTTCAAATTCGTTTTTCTCATAGAAAGTTTCTTGAGATTATCAGCACGATAACTCTGTTTATTTTTAATATTTTTTCACGAAATTTGGTGTAAATATAACTGATAAAATTATTTCAGGTCGAGTCATTTTTTTTATTTTTTTATTTTTAAAGTTTTTATTCACATTGAAGGATTAAATTTTTATGTAAAATCTGACTTTTCCATTTAAGCTGGCGTAAATTCGTGAATTAAAAAAAAAGTTTAATTCATCTTCGTCATACAGTAAATAACAGGACTTAAATTAATAAAATTTCATCCGTTTTCAAGCCGGATTACTGTAGGACTGTGGAATATAGGATTGCAGCCATGGTCAGACTGCACGTATGTGCGGAGTTTTATTTGACAGCCATGATTACTTATATACAATACCGACAATTATTTTAAAATAATCTATTATGCATAACTATTTTAATAAAAAAAGAGCCAAATCAATTCGCGTAATAGTTTTTTTTAAATAATTGATTGATTGATTTATTCATCTAAACGAACAAAAATCCTTTGGATTACAGAAAGAAAATAATACACAGTTTGTGCAGCGTAATGCAACGTAAATTATATATATAGTGCGATTTAGGAGGTACGGAGCCAACTGCGTAGCACTTTTGTGATTTTATTTTTGAAAGAAGTGTGAGAATTACCGAGAAATAAATTAGATTCATGATAAACGCTATAAGCTAATTTACAACTACAAATTTCTTGAAAAGTTCTTCTTGTTATCAGTAATAAAGGTATATACCTTCTTAATAAAAGGAAATATTAATACTTTAATCTGTCTGCGCAGTAAGTATTGATTTTCAGTGTCCTTTGAACCGAGAGCATCCTTCGGTACGAAATCTACGAAATACAATGAACACGGATGCTCCCGAACATTATCATTTTAATTAACAAACCATCGTAGTTTAAACCTCAGTGCACACGAGCTGTGATTCTGCATACTACTATGTTTTTCACAAATATAAATAAATCGGACAACGTCACTGACATGAAATCGCAATGATTGCAGCGATTTCGTGTCGCTTGTGTGCATCGGGGCTCAAAGTTACCGTGTCGCGTCCGTAGTTTTTTCCCTTTTCAAAATCTTTTCCCCTTCATTTGTTAGACAAATTTCAGCATAATACGACCACGGATGCATTCGATCTATCGCGAAGTGCAATCGACAGGCTGATTTATCCGTTCATTAATTCAAGTAATTTACTTCCTTCGATTAATCCGCTGTGTAATTTAGCCGCCTCGACTCGTTTAATCCACGCGTTTTACCGCCCCGTAACCTTTCGTGTCAATTGCTAGTCGCATTGGAATCGTTATCGGCTTTATTATCGCGCTCACGATTCCTCGCGTCGATATTTCGTTTTTCTCGAACCTCGATATCTCGTTATACCCGCGAAAAAGTCAGCAGTTCGTGACAAGGTTCCGACGCGTTTCATTTTCGCGTAAAAACGAGGCAATTTTATTTGCATTTGTTGATAATAGATTTTGCGTTTCCTGTGTTTGTAATCTTTTCATTGGTGGTTTCGCGGCGGAGAGGAGTTTAATTACGCGCACGCCACAGCTTAATTGCACATGGGGAACGTTCATTGCAGCGTTTGATTATTGCGGTTGCAGTGGCAGACGCGGTGCTTCTTAAGAAACAGTCATTTATTTTTTTCGAGGACATAAGTACTAACTATTCTCTATAACTATTCACTATAATTTTCACCATTTTTCTGCAAACGCTAGAAGTTTATTTTAATCTCATGATGTTAGACTTTTATATCAATCGTTCGAAAGTTTTGCAATTGGTATTACTTCTTCTTTTCTTCTCAAATTAGTTTATCACCAACCTTTTCTCCAAAAGTAGAGGAGACTCGTGCAATACTGAGTGCTCTGAGATTTGTTTTTATATCTTGGGATCGAGTTGATAAAAGACAAAATAAAAAATAAAAATGAAGCTTTGCAAATGGATAAAAATCAATTTTGTGAAATTGAATAGTAAGAATTATTTGCAGAAATGAAAAAGTTGAAATTTGTAAGAAACGAAAACTTGTCAAGTGCCGATCAATCATTTAATTAACAGATTTTTCGCTCTTAATGATTAATAGTACCAAAAAAAAGACAATTAGATGTTAGAATATGAAATTTTATTCAATATATATTTTTTATGTGTTTGTATTCGATGTGTGCTTCTTGAAATGTTTTTTCGCAAATGAAACATTGAAGTTACGCTGTTATATAATTTCCTATTTTCTTTTCTATGCTCTTTTTATAGTTTTATATTAGAGTTTTATAGATTCAACTCATAGTTAAAAAAAAAAATTTTATCTGTATTATTCAACCATTGATTGGTTGATACTCGACAACAGTTTGATGGTACAGTATTGGATAACAAACACATGAAAACGTTTTAGATTATAGTGTGTATAGTATACAAAGAGACTTGCAAAATTAAGACTGTCTATTATATCCAGAGCTGTGGGCTTAGCGTGTTCAGTGGAATCCGGCCCCGCGTATGCAAAGGCCCCGTGGGTTTCTTAAAATGTAATGTTTTTTAGTTTTTTATAATTAATTTTCTACATTAAATTTCGAACAGATAGAGAAAAAATTGAGTTAAAAACTATTATAGCTGTAGCTCATGCGAAGAATCTTGAAAACAGTACAGTTCACGTTTTTTTATAGTATTAGATACATAAAATGTTTTAATCTAACCTCGTAAAACTCTGCGGCGGCCCTGATTATATCTAATAGATTTTATATAATGTACATAATACAGTGAAATCATTCATTTACCCGAAAAATAAAATATTAGAACTAGAAACTCAGAATATTAACATATATGTATGTATTAAAACGACACTAATAATAAAATAAATACTATTGTTCCGAAATATGTTATACTCATTTATTTATCCAAATAAAATGATAAAATTGATTTAAACGCCAGGTCGGTACTGTACGACTCTCCCCTAATCCCGATTCTAGTGAAACTTAAATTAAACCTAACCCAAACCTCGTCCTCTTTGAGTTTCGATCTAAACATATTGTAAATGAAAGAAACAGAGCGAAAAAGGTCCCTTTTATCGGCATATTCAGTCCTGTCGGTCTCATCATGGTCAGAGAAAAATCTCTTCGGCCGAACAAGGGAAAACGGGCAGAAGCAAGCTGGAAAATGTTTGCGAATTGGCAGACGGGAAGCTTTTCAGCGTCCACGGACAACTATTGCTAGAGGATCCGGGATTATTTCGCGGACATAGTCGGGAGCGGAGCCGCGAAATGCGAGCGGCTTCCGACGATGGAATACGCAGTACGCGAAATTGATTTTAGCGCGAAATCCATCTCTGCAGAGCGAAACGCCGCGCCGGCCACAGAGTCAGAGTTGTCGAAAGCTGAAAGGTTCTACGAATTCGAGCTTGCCTCTTTGTTACCGAATATCCTATTAGCCGCTCGCTAATCGGGTACCAGTTTTCGGAACTTCTAGAAAACGTATTCCTGGCTATTAATCCTAATTAACAATGGAGCAATTTACCTCCGGGGCTATTTGGGGAACTTTTTTAATTTCCGCTGGTGTAATGAACCACTGTATCGAATGAATTATCGTCTGTAAATTCAACCGCACGGATTTTCTATTCAGTGTGCATATTGCCTTTCATAAATCATTTTCCCTTCATAAATTTCTGCTAAAATACCAGGTTTGTTCTCTATTTGGGGGAACATTTGAAATTCTGCTTTACAAAGGCTATTTGTTGAATAATTCTTTTCGGTTTAAAACGGTTGAAATGGGAAATAGAATAAAAATGTGTTCTTGATATTATAGAGTTTTAATGAACATTTTTCTATAATATTTGAACAATCTGAGAATACTAAAAATTAAACATTTTTTTACGATATTTGAATTTACTCATGATTTCACTGAAAATATTTTATTAAACATTGCAAATTTTCCCGATTGGATAGTCATAAATGTTTCAAGATTATAATTGTTGTTAATTAATTAAGAACAAAATACAACTTAAATTCTGAGAGAAAATTTATCCGTAAGTAATTTTATAACACTTCATTATTCATAAATAAACTGCGGATTTTTATGCATTTACGACAATTCTAAATGCACAAAAATCTAGAAGACCCTTAACAAGTGCTATAATATCAAATACGTAGCAAATATAGTACAAGTTATAATATTTAAAAAATACAAGTCCTGATTTTTGTTTGTGAAAATTGTATTTTGCATAAAAATACGCAGTTTATTCATAAAGTCATAAAACATAATTAGATCTCAGGCAAAAAAATTGCATAAGATACGAAATCTGTTCAATATTTCGTTTACAAAGATTTGCGCGTCACTATTTCGTCTTCGTATTCCGCGCGTCGAGTGCTGTACAACTTCGGCCGCGTTCGGTCATCGTCGTGCGTCTTCGTATGCGCCCGGTTCTTATTTACAAAGTTTTCGCGTCTTCGCGCCTCACGCAATTTCGGCGTTATTATCTCGTGTTTATACTAACAAAAAGGGTGGATAATAGTCTCATAAACGATTGGTATTGAGTGAGTTGCGTTATAACCCTGTTCTACGTAAGTACTCTAAGATTTCGTACGTAATGTGTGTTTCGATGAACGGTAAACTTTGATATTATGCTCGCGTTCAAAGGTACTTACGCTGTTCAACTCTTCGATACAATGGTTGGAAGTGCGTGTAATAGCAGTTACTGAAGCCACTTGCTACCCATTACGAATATTGTTACTGTTATTGGACGGATTCACAGGTAATGTGCCCAGAATTTTCTCCTTTGGAGTGCATGGTAGTTGAGAATAGTACTCATTGTACTGGATGCTCCATTCGAATTCAGAAAGGAGTTCTAATTATTTCAAGATAATAGGTTTATCTGAAGCAACGGAAACAGAAAATATTGTCATTCCATTGATTTTGTTCAATTTTACAAAGCTAGAGCATTCACGAACGACTAATAATTTTTTATCTTAATGTCATGTCTTATTATGAATAATTCTGAGTATATTCACTATTATATTTAATTAAATATCGAATGAAAATTAATTCTAATGCATATTAATATAGTAAAACAGTCAAAATAGTCAGGATACTTGATTTGGAATTCTTTAGAGAAACTTACATAACCTCTCACTGATTCCTTCTTTTGTTTGGAAAAAATATTCTTACGGAGGGATGTTGCAAAATAACGTTACAGGAAAATGTACAAAATTGACCCAAAAAGTTGCAACGAGTCCCTTCGGTTTTCGGGAAATAAATTATTAAAGATGTTCTGTAACTTCTTTCAATATTCTAACTTTATTAACAAAATGATTATATAGTCTTCTATAAAGACAGTAACATAATGAAAGTAGTGTCTTTCTCATAAGGAAGAATTAAAATGGAAAATAAAGATGAGTTACTATTATTGAGAAAAATAGCAGTTCCATTTTTCAGCAGGAATGTCCAGTTTTTAAACAATTTCTCTCTCATAGAAAGAGGTGTTGCTTGTAATTTTCTGAAGTTGTATTGAGAATGATCTTCAGTAACTTTAAAGATAAGCGAAAATCTTTGAAAATTGAAGCAATTTAATATATATTTTTATGGGAAAACTATCAAGAATGTTTATATAACATAATTGTTACAAAAAGCGACATTAATACGTAGCATTCAAAATAAATATTTTCAATTAACGAATGTATAAATAAAAGTATAGATTCCAAGAGTAACAAAACCTTTTTCTTCTTTTTTCATAGACGTATTAAATAATAGAAAAGTAATAGAAAAATTTGTGCTTTCGATGAATAAACACAAAAACTGCACTATAATAACTCAATACTTCAAGTGACAGTAATTAGTAGACAGCGGATTTTATGCACTTATGACAATGCTAAGTATGCAAAAAATTTACGAGACTATTATGTCAAAATATACAAAATATCAACAACATTATTCAAGTGAGAATGTTCAGCACATTGAACATACCTTTTTCCAAGTTCCAATTCTTTATTCTTGTTATGCTTGTACAATCTTATTTTGCTTAAAGATTTGTTATCTAGTAATTAGGTATTTTATCCCATGAGTTAAAAATGCTAAATAAATTAATGCTTCCAAATGGAATTCTACGATCTTGAAGAATTATTTAATCTTTTTTTACTTTCATACTATTTAATACCCAATATTTCCTGTATGCAACAGGCGGTAAAACGACGAATAACTTATACATTAACTTCCGATGTTGACTTTAAAATAACAAAATATAATATATTAGTTACACACTTTTGAGATTATGATTTAAGAGTTAGGATGTTAAAGGCTTAAAGATGTTAAATCATTCAGACGAGCTACAAACAATAATTCCGAACTACTTTCTGAAAGATTGATTCGCCGTTTTGCAAACGAGCCTGAAAAGTTCATTCGCCGTGTGGATATAAAATTAACTCGGCCTTCAAGACGTTCGGAAAACAGAGTCATTCATGAAGCTCCTCAAGCAACGATCAATCTTTAAATTCCAATGCTCGTGTTTGAAAGTCCTACATCAGGGACCATAAATCATTAGCCTCGACGGGAGACGGTTTTTATCGAACGGCAGTGGTCGCGATAAAATATAAAAGCGGGGCGAGGGAAAAAGGGACAGGGTCGAAAATGCAGGACACTGCGGAGTAAAACTATTCGGGGTGTCTGACGTAGCGGGAAAGTTAGCAGGACGGCAGCGGGAGCATCGTTGAAATTGGCTGACCTCTCGACCTGCGGTCGTCGAACAACTTTGTTCCCGGGGCACGCCCTCGCCTCTCCGTCGCGACTCTGCAGGTCACAGTCCCCCCTTACGCGCAGCTCGCTGCGTTTTAGAGCGCGGGAGGAGGGTTATTACATTTTGTCTCCGCGCGGAAGGAAGGGACGCACCGCACCGTTAACGTTAACGTCGAACGCCGTTCGGTTTCTCGTTAATAGCGAACCGAGGGGTTGACTTTGCTATTTGGTCGCGCGGAAGCGCGTTAAAGAAAGAAGGGCAAAAGTTTTCTCATCTCGGTGACCTGATTCTTTACGATCTGCGTCCTGGTTTTCCGTACTTTATGCTTCCTCGCGCGCCGGCCTCCCTTTCCATACGAATGCATTTTGGGTGGGAAATTCCTAGGGAAGTGGGAAAATTTTCAAGTCGAACGGGACTGGATTACCACTCGTGAAATTGATGTTAGTACTTTTAGTATTATTTTATCGCGATCTTCGCACCCGCGCGCCGCGGCTTCGGAATGTCTTTTTCTCTGCATTCAGCTTCAATAGCGTTTTTTTTTCAAATTTTGAATGAAGTGAACTGAAGATTGAAAATGTTTTGTTAAAGAACTTATTTATCGAAAGTACAGTTTTTGTTTGCCTGAGTCAATTTTTATGCGCTTGGGTAAAAAATTTTGTAAGTCGTTAGCATATGTGAAGCTTTTAGCGGATTTTCTCAACAAATTCAACAAAACCATAAAATGCGTCGGCGATTTTAATCCAAATATATACAGAGCACCGTATAATTTCCCCATTTATAAATAGAATATTTTCGGGAAAACGAATATGACCTGCAAATTCGTCGCTTTCCGCTGTTCCATATTCATATACCAGCCGATGGGAACCGGTTCCCGGCTAATAAACGTTTTTTTTTTTCAAACCAATTCACTGGGATTCAATTAAGCGTATTTATTCAACTTCGATCTTCGCTTATTCTCATTTTTAATCATTTGCCTCTCTCGAGCCTATAAACCTTCACTTCGTAATAAAGAAGAATTAAAACTATTCAATTATTAGTGGAATTTTTTCATAATTATTCACAGTTTTCATAATATTTTCAGCCCGATTTCGTATTAAGTATTCAAAATCGGAACTTTCCATTCTTACAAAGTTTTTAAAACTTCTGTCGTATCGAATTTCTCCTTTTAATAATTCACTACTGTCTCCTTCAAAGTCTGCTAATAAGTCTTCCACTGTCCTCGAATTTATAATCAGAGCCGCATTTCGACTTTTGGAGACCCTAGGAACAGCATTATGAATCTTCAAAACAAGCAGTTATTTCAGTTAATGAAACTTAAACATATTGTTTATTTTTATCGAAAATAAAACTTTGTTTATTGTTGACAATGTTTATTCTTGAAGTTGGGGATTTGAAGCTTTAAAGTTGTACATTTGAGAATTAAAAATGGAAATTTGAAGAATTTTTAAGATTTGAGTTTAGAAATTTAAAGATTTCAAGCTGCAGATTTAAAGACTTTTAGAATTAAATTGTAAATTTGAAGATTTGAAATTGGGAATTAAAAAATTTGAAGTTGAAAATTTGATGATTTCAGGTTGAAGACTGGAAAAGTTGAAGTTGAAGATTTAGAGATTTTTAAAAGATCTAGAGATTCGAAGACGTTAAGTTGCAGATTTAGAGATTTTTAGAGTTAAAATGAAAAATTTAGAGTTTAAGGCAAAGATATGAAAATTTCAGGTTGGAGATTTTAATATTTCAATTTGTAAATTTAAAAATTTCCAGGGTTTCGAGTTGGAGATCTGAAAAAATTGAAGTTGGGAATTCGGAAATATGAAATTGAATATCTAAAGAGTTGAAGTTGGAAATTTTAAGAGTTGAAGTTAGTCATATGAAGATTTGAAATCGATTTTCAACATTTGGACATTTTCAAAATTACAATTGAAGATTTGAAGATTCAAAATTGCATATGCAAAGATTTTTATACTTAAAATTAGAAATTTAAGAGTTCGGAATAGGAAATTTAAAAAATTGAAGATGGTAATTGAAATATTTTAGTTCAGAGTCTTAAAATTGGAATTTGCAGATTTAGAGATTTTCAGAGTCAAAATTGAATATTTGAGTGTTTGAAGTTTGAGTTTTGGAAAGTTGAAGGCAGAGAATCGAATCGAAAATACTGTTTCAAATGGAGAGCCAATTTTCAACTATGTTTATCTGCTGTAAAACTTTAAAATACGGTCCTATTAATGATGATGATGTTATCTAAAACTTTTGCTAAGATCTACTTTAATATTAGAATAGAATTCAGAAAACTTCTATCGTCATAATTTCATCCTCAATGTTCAACGCTATTAATAATGAAATACGAGATGCTACATCCTCGCAACTGGAGTATCAAAAGACACAGCCTTGTAACAAATTCCAGAAACTTGTGTACGATAACACTGTTTCATTATACGTATACTGTAAATGTAGCTTGGGGTTTAGCATTGCGCCGTCCTCTCAATAGTAGCTTCTGTTTGCTGCATCGGCCGATTTAAAACTTCAATCCCTTTCAACCGCCGACTGCACGTTCGCGGAACTCTCCGTTTTCCCGAGCTTTTTGGAACGAAAAGCACGCTCTCGTCTTCGACGCGAGGAGTTTCCGTGCAAGCTGCCTCGAGATTTCGTTTTTCTTCGATTGTTTCGCGGCAGCGAGCGAAACGGCAGGCAGCTTCCGGATTGAACCCTTTTCAGTCGGCGCGGCGCGGCTCGGCACGGAGCGGACGAAGCACGTGCCCAGAAAGAGGCTCCGAACGGTTGCCCGCGATATTAAGTATTCCACTCGCATTACCTCCCGCTGAACAGAAAGTTACACACGCCTCGTTATGCGGTCGGCACAGGCACCGGGAGCGTTGTGCAAACTTAATTAGCGACTCCGCCAGCGGACATCGGGAAAGGAGACACTTTGGCCAAGCCGATGATTTATCTCGAGGTCTCCGGGAGACCGGCATCTCGTCCGTTTCTTCGCGACGATGCTCCGCGATTCTAATTACACGCGTGTATGCAGGATATCGTCGTCCATGGGAAAGTTCGATCGTTAACGCGTCTAGGTTTGTTTTAATTATTCCCCGCCACTCCAGTGTGCGGATCGATCATCAACAGTGACACGCAAATGGCGTGCAGAATTTTAATTGGAGGATCGTTGATAAATTCAGGATTGCGCGACATGATGCTTCTCCGCGCGGAAACTGCGAATACTTCTGGTCCATAAATGTTGGGGTTAATGAATTGATCTACGGTTGTTGAAAAACTTACAGTAAGCTCTCAGCTGCTGTGAATCAAATTGTCAATGTATTTATATTAGAGCACATGGTATGTTTGATCGATAGTACAGAATATTTCAACGTAGCGATACTTGTAAATCACTTTTGGTATTACGGTTCGTTTAATTATTTTATGACCACACGGTGTGTAAATAATAAATTTGACAAATCGAATTCTCCGTCGAAACACTGTATTTCCTAGCCATTCATTAATTTAGTGTGATTTTATTATTTTATCCGGGCTTTATCAAAATTTCGAACGTGATTTGTTGACCGCTTAATCCCCCGATTAAAATTCTGGGGGGATCGATGCGTTGGGTGGGTTTGAAACTGATAAAGGACTAAACAAATCCGAGTTGAATTTGTGCATTGATCGAAAATATGCTGATTTGATGATTATTCGCGATTGCTATCCCAGCAATTAGTTAAGAGTATTATGGTTTGAATGTAGCATTTTTCATGCAGAAATGTATTCTATGTATAATAATGCAGCAACATCATAAATTCATCATCAATCTAATTGCAATGCGCTCTGAAGCCTGTAGGATTAATCCTGAATGTTATGATTAGGCAGATTGGATATGTTTCTACGGAATTAGTAATAATGATATTCGCGACTACGTAGCTCCATTTCTAAAAGCCAAAATATTCTGAAGCGACGACATAACTCGTCTTTCATAATAAGCAGACAAGAACGAAAAGCAAAAGTTAACATGTCTTTAAGCCGAAACATCCACTGTTTTGACACTAAATATAATAAACATCCGCAAGAATAACATATTCCATTACGCGATTGCCTCACAAAAATAATAAAGGCTCTACCACAATTGTGAAACGAACATCACAGGCCGCCCCGGTGTTTATCCATCGTATTTTCGACGTGTACGTCCGAGTGACAGAGGAGTTACGTAAGGCGCGTCGAAATTTCAAGCACGCCGAATACGAGTGTCGGCCTGTCGAGAGATCGAGAACAGCTACTGCGCCGCGTTCTTGTTCCTGTTACCTTGACTTCCGTTCGATCATCGTACGACGCCGCGGTCCCGTGTAAATACGCGGCTACGGCACTGCCTTTATGGGCTCCCGTCGTAAAGATCCGCGGGGCTGCTGAGCCACGACGAGATGTAAACATGTTCCCCGTTGATACTCAGCTTGTACGACACACGGTGCACCGGGCGTTTTGTTTCGCGTGGTAATGTAATTTGCCTTCCATCCTGCCCTCGTCATTTTTCCATCGACCCTGTCCCATGATATCGCGGCTCGACTTTATTGCTTGTATCGTTCGACGCACGGTGGTCGCTCGCGTCGTCAGATTTTTATGGGTTTCTAATGCAAATGAATTTCTCTGTCGTTTATTTTCAGATTGTAATCGTAACGCGCGCGCGACTCGTGAATAAATGAAGTAGTTATTTCAATAATTCCAATTATTATAATTGGAGCGTCGAGGACTGGATGAAAAAATTGGCGAAACATTTAAATGATTATTTTTTACGACTGCAGTAGAGGATTGTTAATTTTTTGCTGCAAGCACGTTGTAATTTCGACCGTTTCGCAAAATTATTCTCTCGTACTTTTGCACTGTAACGTTTAGCAAAAAAAAAAAAAAAACGCAAACAGCCGACGTATAAGCTGGCCTCAGATATGTGCCTCTCTTACTTTTAAGCAAGTGAAGTAAATCAGCGAGTTGGTCTGGTTTTGATTTAATTTTCAATGCGCTACAAAAGTTGAGGGCTGGGAAAGTTCACGTGGGAATAAGTTTGGAGAGTTGTTCGTGCAGGTTCGTAACGTATGAACATCCACGAAATAGAGAATTTAAAACTCATTACGAATACTTATATAAATGAATTATGGGAACAGAGAACATTCTTCTGATGTCCGAAACAATCTATTCGTTTTCGCATAATGCGCTCCAAATTATTGTCCCGGGGGTACAAAAGCTCGAAATGATACGTAGAATATTATGAAATATTCATTACGCTTTATTTGTATACAGCTCGATGAAATGAATTATGATATCCTCGTTTATTGAAATTGATGCGCGCACTGTGTAGGCAACCTTTCATGCTTCAGATTTCATCCTGTTTAATGCGCGTACCAATAATGATTTCAACGCAATCAATCATCCGACCCGGCAACTTTTTCCTCGTTAATTTATTCCATCGACGATGTCGTTCGGTAAACAGTCGGTAAACTGGATCTTTTTACACGCCACTTCGACATATTTGCCTGTGTAATAACAATTTAAAAGTTGGGACTGTAAAAAATGACCAAATTTCACGCAATTCCGATAATTACACTCGAACGGAGGATTTAAATTTCACATTGCAGCATTGTGCGCCGTTTCATTAACTTTGTGGCCGGATTTAATTATTCTGGTGATTGAAAAGCGTTGTGACAGGTAGTCAGCGAAATTACAGAACAAGTTATTTTATATATTCTGAATTTTATCAGTTATAATCTATCTTAGAAAAAATGATTGTAAAGTCACCTTGTCGAAGTATACTTTTCTAAGTTTAAAGTAGTATAAAAAAAGAATTGTTCGACAATATTAAATAACAGTATTCAAACTATGAAGATTTTATTTTGAGTCACTAGCGAATCTATGGTGTTATTGGCTCCGAAAAATGGGAGGGAGTAATTCTAGTGTAAAAATTCTTATTTTACGATGTGAAGCAGCGTTTCTCAATTTTGGGCCGCATTACTTTTTTTAACGAGCCGTGAAATGATACCGATAGTCATTAATTTGTAAGAGATTTCGATAGTTAAATTTAAAAGAGCGGTTTGGTAATCCGACTAAAAAATTGAACAACCTTCATCCTTCATCAATTTTTTATTCGGCGAATGAAAAATATAATCGCACAAAACTTTCTATGTCATGTTTATCTACATTAAGATTATAAGAAACAAAGTTTTTATTCAGGTTTTCGTTGTTATTTTTATTCAAAAGTTGTGATCCAATTGAAAAAATTACGGCAGGGGTAAAGTTCGATTTCTAGATTTATTGGAATTAAATATTCTATAAACATTGTAACCTACGTTAAAGTGGAATAGAATTACGGACACTAAAAATTTGAATAAAAAAATAGGTATGTTTCTATTATCCTACATGGTGAAGAAATTCAAAGTCTTCATTCAAAAATTTGATTTTGCTTCTTGCGATAACTGATTGCCGTCGAGAATCCAATTTATAATCAGAACTCAATTCCTGATTAGCTTAATATATAACTATCAAACCATCATACAATAAATTATGATGCTAAAAATTGATTCCAAACACTTACTAAATACTTATTAACTGTTTTGAATTTAAAAAATAAGATTTGATGGTTAATATTAGACATAATTGGGTGATCAGTAGACTGCGGATTTTTTGCATTAATGACAATGCTAAATACGTAAAGCATTTATGAAACTATTAACATATTCCAAAATGTGTACAATATCAAAAATATAATTCAAGGTTGGAATGTTTAGAACATTAAA
Organism: Perdita meconis; assembly: GCA_030770465.2. Lineage (NCBI taxonomy): Eukaryota > Metazoa > Arthropoda > Insecta > Hymenoptera > Andrenidae > Perdita > Perdita meconis. The sequence goes on from JASKOS020000004.1 coordinate 9,036,812, forward strand.
CATACTGTTTCTCAAGCTCCAATTCTTTATTTGTGTTTGTAAAGATCCGCAGTCTAGTGATCAAAAATTGCTCATTTTGTTTTTTCGACCTTAGAACTTAGATTATAATTTAATCACTGTTATTTTCGCACTTGTTTATATGTAAAATTAAAGATAAAACAAGGAGTTACTCAAATATCACACAAATTCTGAGATCAGGTTAATTTTCGCATTTACACGTTATAAAAACCATAATAATTACTCCAAAACTTGTTCTAAAAGTTGTATGCTGCAAATATTTGGACCGTGATACCATTATAAAGGAATGCATTGAATCGCATATAAAACAGGTTGAGCTGATATAGAGTATTTAAAAAACAATGTTCTATCGATGTTAATAATTGTGAAGAAGAGTAGCTCGATCGATCATTTCTGCAGCGATCGTCGCGAAATCGGTAGAATAGGAGAGGCGCAGATGCGGCCGGCCGCGTTGCGTTTCGACACGGATTGTCGATTCCTTCCGCCCCTCTGTCGGCCCTCGAGCGCTCTTCGGGGTCCCGGCTGGTATTTTCTGTCAGTCGACGGCAGGCCGCGGGTCGAGCTAGTCGAGAAAACCCGACGCTCGTAAAATCGAGTCGTCCCCCACGCGTGCTCGTTCTGTCTTTATCCTCGCGCCTACACCACGCTACAATCTCTCGCATCGTTGTGTTCACTGCCTCTCCCATATCAAAACCATACCAATCACTCCAAAACACAACGAATTCAAATCCAAAACCATCGTCAACTTCGCTCCAATTTTTCTAAATCCTCGGAACATAATCCCAGAAAATCCTTCGAAAACTCAAGAAGTAGATCGCAAGAAATCGATCACGGTCCCATTTCCGCGCATTAGTAATCCATCCGCATCGCGTAGAAAGTCGACGGGGCAGTGGGGAGGAAAAAAGACCAAAGGAAGGAGGGAACCGTCGCGTCGCGTCGTCGAAGTTCACGAAGTTCGTGATTTTTAATTAAACCAGGTACGAAGCGGCGTCGTGCTCCTCTCGTAAGTTGGTTGCGAGCGTCTCCTAGCGTGAGACGCGTTCGCCGCGAAAAGGGGTGGTTCGGCGGCCGCGCAGCGTGTTACGGAGATAAGGGAAGCGGTGACCCCGGCTGTCAAGGCGCGTATAAAATCGACGATAGCGAAGCCGAAAGCCGGCAGTGTCGCGGTAGCCGCGCGCGCGAGAGGACGTCGGCCTTGTTGCACGTCGACGCGAGGAAAAACCGCGCGGTGGCAAGAAAAACCGCACGCTCCTCCCCGCCGCGCCTTTGTTTTCATTTCGAACGCTGCGCGAGACAGCTCGTTGTCGCGTCGTGCCGAGCCTTGGCCGTGGTTGATCGCGGCCCACCGAGCGGAACGGAGGAAAAGCACGCCCGCCGATGAGCGGAGTGGCCGATGACGCTATAACAACACTGTGCAATTGAAACCGACTGGATTTCGCGGCCTGCGCCACGGCACGTGGGATTATTTCGGAGCCTGTGACATGACGGGGGGATTAATCGAAAATCAAATCGAAAGTGTCTGCGAAGTTTCGAGTATCGTTGAAGCCAGGAGGAAGTCTTCAAGACTAGAGCTAAGGAGAAGTGATATGAGAGGATCTTTAAATTCAAGAGTCAGTGTTGCCTTGCTGAAGAGTCGTGCTGGAGAACTTGAGGCCTGAAGAGTTACTTGCAAAAAAGTTACGAAAACACAAGGCAGAAGAAAAATAAGGTACATAAAGGATGATTCTTGAAGTGAAACGTCAGTGATACTGCGATGAAGTAGTCAAAGTTTGAACAAGTATTTTTCACGGAATCTCTAAAATAAATTATGAAGACTGAAACTGAGGAAAAGTAAGGATATCTTAGTGAACAGCTTAATCCAGGAAACTCGCAAGAATCGTTGAATGAATTACTTCTAAAGAATCCCTCGTCGCAGAGATAAAACAATTCACGAAGATTACCGAAAAGCTCGGGAACAGTTTGAGAAGTTGGCCGATTCGCGCGAAAGTCAGTCGGTCGGGCGAGCAACCGGAAATTGTCGAAGAACTGTGAGTTGCGATGCAGCGGCTGCGAGCAAGCGACGCGAATAGAAGCGGAAAACCGAGGGAGCCTTGAGGGATTTGCCGGAAGGAGGACTCGTAGAACAGGAAGAAGAGGAGAGGAGAGGTCAGTCGCGGATAGGAGGAAACGAAGAGGCGAGAAAACGCTCAAGGAATGCCGTGGATAAAGTGTTTGGGCGGCGCGGGCGGAAAGGCCAGAAGAGGCAAGCCACTCAGCGTCAGCCAGCCGATCCACCTGCTCGTCAAGGTGAGTTTCTCTTTGGTTTTCCTCTGGCCACGAATTTCCTCGAGCGCCGATTCGCGCATCGGCTGTCTCGTGGTTAAAGGGTTAACCCTTTGGTTGTGCTGGATTCCGAATGAAAAATTATCGCTGCGTACCGTTTTATGGTCTCGCATTAATTATTGTGATAGATGGTTTTCTCGATCCAGGCGATTTTTCTGCTATATACAGGGTGGCTCAAAGTTAATTTCAAAGTTAACTTTGTAGCGCTTCGTATATGTTGCCCGCAGGGAAAGAGTTGAACAGAACTCCATCGATAGATCGGCGTTAATACCGTCGAGTGGAACACATGGCCCCCCATGGGTAATTCGTGGCTATCGATTCCTCTTTTTTCCTGAAGTGCTTCTCGAACGGAATCTCCGAGGGATTCTGGCGAGCGATGTACGATTTTATAGCCGCTCGTTGGCTTCATTGGCGCGATTACTACGCGCTTATCCACTTAAACCGCCGCGATATATTTAGGCCGATGCGTGACGTTAATATCAACTTTAAAATTTCGTACAGCGATTATGATGTATGGATACATCCAAACGATTTTATTCTATTTCCTTACGACTATCTCCGTCGCCGCTGATAAAAGATCGCGTCAACCAGTTCGAAAGACCGTCTGTTCCTAAGGTCAATTCTCTCGTTCCCTCGATAACACAACGATAAGCCTCGTCTTTGTCTTTTGGGACTAATTGTCGCATCGACTTCCACGTTTCTCGTTCTGATTTCACAAAAACGCAAATTTTAGGCGTAGATTCTGGCGCAGGAATCCGAGTCATATTTTAACAAGCATCGTGCCTCCCGAAAAAAGTGTGGCCTTTGCTGCGCAGCGACTGGGGGACCCAGAAAAAAGACAGGAAGGGAAGTCTCCGGAGTTAAAACGATTATTAGGTGAGCGTTTCTTTCATCCTGGAATGCTATAAAGCCGCCGAGATACGAAATCTTGGGATGACGAAGGGGCGCCACGGTGGGGCCCATCTGCCGCGGTTAGGCCTGATTTATTAATTTCTTCGTCGAAGGCCCAAGTTCCTGCGGTCCGTGGCCGTACGAGTGTACGAGTCGCTTCTCGAGACTCGCTACATTGATTCGACGATACCTCCGCACGACCCACCAATTAAATTGATAATAACGCGCTGCGTTGCTTGCTCGTTATCCAGCCGCTGGTGGTTGACTATTAACGCAATCGTTAATCGACACCCCCTACTGCACGATCTTCTTGATGAAGCCTATCAACGAAGGGATGAAGTCGAGAGGCGAGTCGGGTAAAATGAACGAAACGTTGTAGTTCAAAAATTTTTAGTTTTTCATGTATACAGATCTGTGATAATATTATAATCGAAAAAGATATAAAGGTGTAACAAATATACGTTGAAATATTATAAGGGGTGATAGAAGACCATAATTGGATCATAAAATATCCTATGAGGTAATGTTCGATCTATTCTTGTTTTGCAATAAAAATGCTTCAAGAATGAATTTCAGTAACATTAACGAAAAGTGAACATCTTGGAATATTGGAGGAATGATTGCGCGCTAAAGTAGACCAAGCCTTTACAGTTCCTGTCATTTGGAAATCTAAAATACTTTATATTTCATGTTTTCTGTTACAATTCCAATTGAAACACGATATTACTGATCATCCAGCATTTTTTATAAATTCGTATTTTATATTGTAGTTATATTTAAAACTTTTAACCTAGATTACCAAATGTAAAATTCATGTTGCCATTCTAGTGTTAACATGGCGGATAGTGGGAAGGTACAGTAGAAAACCAAAGTGAGTCCTCTGAGGGAGCACATCTTATTCCTTACATTGTGCCTGTTTCCTTATATTTGTCACGTCGATGTGCCAGAATTAGTATTATACTACTAACATTAAGGCATTATTACTGCAAAATGAAGGCAGATCGAATACTGTGTCATAGAACATTTTCTGTTTCATTTGAGGTCCCCTACTAATCCTTAAAGTTTTTGAACGTATATTTGTTACGCTCTGTATGTTGCGGTGTCAGAAAACTGTTTGACTAGGAAGTAAATTTTGGCTACTAATAAAGTTTAGCAATAGGTTTTACTTCTGTAGGATATTCTGCGCATAGTACACAACAATAAGATTGTTTGTCTAGTCTATTAGGTTCATAAAGTTCGTGGGATTTGCCAGTCGTCGCTGGTCTGGCTTTAGCAACCCTCGTACGGTCGAAGTTTCGCGCTGTAGGAAGAGAAGCTGATAAGGTCTCTAGACTTGGGATCCTTTGTTTGCCAATTGAACCCATTTAGGTTGTTGACGAGGGTTCTTCCTCTCTGAGTCTAATGTTTGAAATACAGTGTAATGATTTGGATCTGTCATATTTTGTCTATATTAACATTGCTTTCTTCTTTCATTTAGCATTACAACCTTGTCGAAAAAAATATTTCGCGGAAAATATTTTTCTAATTTTTGGTATTTTGGTTTAAATATTTCAAGTTTAAATATTTCAAGTCATTGTGAATGAAGAAAAAATATTGTAGTCTAAAAAATGCTAATTTTAAAAAATCGCAATCCACATTCGAGTAAAATTATGGTATTATTGTTACACCAATTCTGCTATTCTGTGCAAAGCCTGGTCTATTAGCTCCATTATACTTTATAAAGTTATCACCAATCTCTGTGCTAATTCTGCTATTCTAGACGCTGAAACGTCTTCAACCAAGCGGACACTTTATACTCAATTTGTCATTCAATGACTCCATCATGGTGATAATTTTGTCCTCACCGTGTGTCACTGCTGATTTCTTTCCTAACACCTTGCATCCATTTAACCTCTTAACGCTTGTCGTCATAGTTTTCTTACTGCATTCCTTTCGAGGAGTTCGTTTACTTTATCCATGAAAAGCCATTGCTGCATTCTATACTCGAATTAATCAAACAATTCTGAAATATTTCAAGTACTAAAATACTAATTCTGGAACACGTTTATTTTTTCTTTTCTTCGTTTTTTCTCCAGATTGTCAATGGTCACAGTTCAGTACGTTTTTTCCTGCGCCATATTTACACTTACGCAAATACAAAAGTTGCTCGTACAATGAAATTAAATCGACCGGTGGGAACGACGCAAAATAAATTAACGCATCCATCACGAAGGTCCCTGATTCGCGATTTAATTAAACGCCATCGTTCGGTGTCGAACTTCGAGATCAAAATTCCACTTTCCAACGTCACCGGCAGCCGTTTATTTTTCGCATACTGATTGCGAAAACACGTCACCGGTCTGTCAAAACAATTCGCTAAACTGGTCAATGGGTTCACCGTTTCCTGGTGCTTCCATTTCCTGTCAACAATTTTGAAATAAATTCCTCCCAAATCAATTCGATTATCGGATGACTGTCGCTTCGACGTCCTATAACAGTGCAATTTTTGTTCAGAAAATCAGCAGAAAAATGAAAAAATATAAACTGAATTCTCCTCTGTTATTATAACCACGAAAATGTGAAATAGATCGCATGTATATTGCTTTGCGGTAATGCTATTACCCTGTTGGCATTACGAGGGTTAATGGCAACGGGCAATTAAATAATAGCGAAACGCGTACCACCCATGGCGTCGAATAACGGCGATTTCATTAAAACGCCACTTTCAGCGCCATACACGCGATACTCCGCGGAATGAATACCAGTTGACCATTCGGCGTGCTATTGCCTGGTCGTGCGAAAACTGCGCGGATGCAAATTGCCGCGCGTTTCCCCTGTATTCGTGTTTCGGAGGACGAAGATTGCGCGCGGCAGATAGGAGGCAAAGGAAGGTGGTGGGTTTTTCGCGTTCCTTTCGCGGTGCCTTCGACCGACGCGTCGGTTGCACGTACGCGACGACGTGTGCGAGCTATCCGCGATCATCTCAGTGCCCGTTGTCTGTTATTATAACCGTACCATTATCAGTACTATACACCTGCGCGATCGATACTAGGCATTCGCAAGCCGCCCACCGGCGAGCACGCTTCTTTCGCAGACATGGCAATTAAATTAGCGCGCCTCGCGGCTATTCTGCGACTCTTTGCCAGGCGAAGGTTTATGTAATACCTGAGCAAAGAAGGAGCCTGTTGGTAGAGTGGAACGGTCGGAAGAGTGGCTTTCGGTTTGATCAACCCTCTGGAGTGCTGTCTTCATCGACGTTTGGGTGGTGGTTTGTTTTGCTTTGTCTTTCTGCTTTCTGGTCGAGTGATTGTTCGGAAAATATTGAAGGTAATTACTACTTTTCGAAACGTTAGATTTTGGAGAAATGGAAGATCTTTTTGAAACTATTCGAACATTGCAACTAATAACTATTGCAAGTTAAGTGTAAACAATAAAGCGGCTAAGCAACTATTTTTATCTGGCGACACGCTCATAATTTAAACAATCGTAGAAGTAATATCAAGTTGTATCATTTGTTAGGCGAATTCATTTTAGCGCGTAACTGTGATATGAGCTCCCCATCATGAATATCTAATATCAGCATTGGAAGCAGTTTAGCATAAATAAATTATTAGCCTATAAACTATGGTGAAATATATAGATAGAAATAATCGCAATTATCTTCCTTTTAATACACGAACTGGGAATCAAGTCTATACGGAAGAAATATATTCATCGTGGCAGGTTTGCTATTTCTGTTTAGGACGGATTTTACAACTTATTAGCTTCAACGCGTTTAAGATTTTATCTAAAAGAAACTATACGACATAGAGGTACAGAACTTTTTGGACTTTATTCTGATATTACTGAAGATAATAAAAAAATTTTGTTCTAGTTTTTCATTTAATGCTGCTTTTTGTAAATAGCGTCAACTATCTCTGTGACAAAAAAGTTCCTCATTTGTGGAAATGATAAATCGTTGTAGAATCTAAAATCAAAAAGAGAAGAAAATGTTTAAAGTTCGTAAGATGCTGCATCTACAGTTAAGGCAAAATATTGAATTCCCATGTTGGCAAATGTTTAAATTATAAACTAAATATGTGAAATGCGTAATTATAGGCAGAAAAGTATTTATAACAAAAGAATAATAAGTTGAAAATTTGTGATTATAGATGATTTCATGGAAAATTCAGTTGTGAACAAACTTTGGTAAGAATTTTCAAAATCGATTCATAATCTTTGGTTTTAGGACTTATGCTGTTTTAGGAAAACGTGTTTTAAAAACAACGCGTTTGTAGCTTATGTTCATATTTTAATTCGTGTAAATTATATTACTTTTTATTTAGCAATTCCTACGCAATAAATTAACCCCTCCACTTTTTTAAAATCGTTTTATAATTCGACCCTTTGCTTTTTTCTTTTTAATAGATTTTTGGAAAAATTTTGAGAGGAGGATACCTTCTGATCTTTTCTATGTAAAATTCTAAGGAATTCTATTGCTATGTCAGTCAATTTATTCAATCTACCATTAACTGCTTTTATGAACAATAGTATTAATAAGCTTAGCGCTATCTAGCAGTCCATATTATAACTCACTATCACGTTTATCTTATTTTTATTTTACTTTATGTCGTTTCATTGCCTTGTACTATACGTCTTCGTTTACAATAGTATAAAAATTGAGACTATTTCCATAAATAAATAAATAAAACAAAACGGTGTCACAAAAAAAGAAAAACTGGTCCTTTAACCCGGCTACGGTCTTTGCATCTTTTTAGACCCATTAAGGTATTTTATTTCCTTTCGCCGCGGCTTTATTTTTGAAAAAAATATGAGAAGTTTAATGCTAGTATTTAGATTTCGTATACCTTGAAATTATATTAAAAATTCGTTATCTATATTCTTAATAGCACAATAATAATAAAAATTGTTCCATTTAGGATCTTTAAGACGAACGGAGGTCGATAGTTTCAGTCAGCCTTGAGTCTCGAATATCCGATTCAATTGTACTCTTTAGTATGTAAACGATATTGAATGCAGTAAGGAAACCACAGCGTTATTGCATACGGATTCATGTGTGCTATGACACTTTCATTGAGGTCGCCGCAAATTAATTATACCGTTGCTGTCCTGTATTGTTGTGGTTCTTGGAGCTATTAGTTCTTGTACCGAGACGTGCACTCATTGACGTAAATTATGAAAATAAGAGAATAGGTGATTCGAGTGAATTTATGTTTTGAACTCGGTTTCCAAGTCTCCGGGTTGAAGCTGGACAGAGAAGTTTCTGCTCGCTTAATTGCGTTAGTCACTTTCCGCGTGTTTACTTACAGCTTCATTGGCAAGATTAATTTCTGTCTCGTATCAGGAGAAAGATTTTCAACGATTCTATCCTGTCTCTCATTAGCGGTACATTATTATCAAGATCCAAGAATTAATTTCCGAAAGTTCCAGGATCTTTTCTACTAACGGTTATAACGAGGCACTCGCAGTGCTGAAGTACTACTGGTTGTTCATTCTTATTTCATAATTCCAAGGATAAAAGAACTGGTACTCGGCTTTGCGTCTTCGTCAAATATTCGCGTAGAATGAAATTCCACGCGTTGCTACACATTCCTTCCGGCGTTACGAATATTTTCTACAAAGCCAGCAATTAAGCCCGCGCACTAGCCATACAGTTATTTACGAGGACTTTTGCGTACGCGATTTCAAGGCGCGTATCGCGCCCGCGGCGATGCGCTTTTTCTATTTTTGCAACGAAGTATCATACCGACGTTAATGTGTAACGAAGGTGATGCATAATCGATTTAAATCAACCGGCTGACAGGAGTTACACAGCATTGTAACAAAAAATCGGCGTTGAATCACTGCTGGAAAATTCCGTTTCTTTCCCCATGTAAATATAGCTGCTACACTCGTTCGCGTTCGTTTAGGACTCGCTGTTAAAAGTTCGCGGAAATGTCATTCGAATTAGGATCGATGGACACGAGAAAAACCCGCGAACGAACATTGGATTATCTCGGGCGAAAGGTTAGAAGACACGTTCGTGGTATCTTTCACGGCGAATCAACGGAGGCTCGTAACTTCGCGGAAAGATTAGGAAATCCTCATAACTATCGTCATCATCGTGCATGCACACCGGTTACCTGCACGCATACAAGGTCGTATATTACACGGAATATATATGCACATGCCATTGACTCGAACTCTCGAACACGGCTAAACAATGTTTTATTGGCTGGACGTTCTCTCTCGGCTGAGCAGACTTCTTCTTTTAAACTTTCGCGAGCTTCAAGCGGCACCGAAATTAATTTCGAATGCAATATTAATTCCCCGCTGCCAACAGTTTCTTCCGAACTATTATTCATGAACTTTCTTCCGATATTACTGTAGGATTTTATCTCCATAATCGTTTCTATTACACAGTTTAATTTCAACACTCGAACAAACGATTCAGTTTCGCTTTGAAAAGAAGCCGCGCTCCGGAACAATTCACTCTACAGTTAAAATTCATCTCAAACAAGAACATATTTGCCTTCTTGAGTGGACGCGTTAAAATATTCGAGCGATAGACAACTGGTATCGGCAGCGTTCGTCGATCGAAAGGTGTTAAGTAAAGACGTGTACGCGGAGCAAACAATTTCGGCGTTTATCGAGCAAAGTCCGAGGCAAACGCTTCAGAAGCGAGTCGAAGCGCGCGTGGGCGGAACGACGCAAAGCCTTCTAACCTTTCGAAAGATCAACAGTCCCTTTTCCATCCGATATGTTTCGGCATAAATTTAGGAGCGCGTAACGACTCAGTTATTTGACCGGTTCGAGGAATTTGGCACGTCGCGTCGGTGCTCCGACAGAAACAGGTACCCGCTGGAATCCTCCGCCTTCGTCTCTATTATATTCAATTACGAACAATGGAGTCCCAAAGTTCATCCGTCGCAATGAAATTCGCCGTGCCATTGTGCGGTTTTTTCGCTTTAGAGAATCGAGAATTGCAGATGACATCTTCTGGCTCGTATTTCAACTAAAAACATTGTAGCTCGTTATATTGACATTCCTAAAGTATTCCGCTAGTTTTTATAATGGAATTCCTTAAAAAATTCCATGCTTTTCTTCATTATATCCACATAGAGTTATTTCAAATGAAACGATGAAGGTTCAGGCTCCGCTCTGCTTTTACTTCTGATTTTTTAACACGGAAAATTTTTTCCATAATTTTTCTTTCAATTAAGTAGAATTTAAATTTTAGTTCACCAAGGACTATAAAGATTTCTGTCGCATAAATGAAGTCCACATGAACAGAGTTCCACCGCTCTTAATTTTCTTCCTCAATCCAATCCCCACAACTCCGCACAAAAGATATATCAGCGATGATATCGTTATCCAAGCTAACAACGTCCAAATTCGCTGGGAAAATTGGGCTAACAAGATCACAACGAGATACTCGATTACCCGAGCGAAACTCCATTCTTGCCCTATTTTCGTCGACACGGTCGCCTACGACGAAATGACGGTCGAAAATAACGCGTCTGCCTTCCTTTCGGCCGTGTTTGGCTCCACGATGATACTTCTTTGCCAATTCCGGCGCCTAACTTCCCCGAACGAAACAAGTTAGTAAGTTGGAGTTCGCGATACTCGAAAAATGAAACTTTCTGGTTGGCTCCTGAGGGAGAGGCGAGAGCAGATGGGGAAAAATTTAATCCAAGATACTAGGAAGCTCTCGAGACGAGTCGCGACGATCCGTTTCAAAGAGGGGGAGACGCGGGCGAAAAAGCGTCGCGGAGAAAGAGACTTAACGAGCGAGCTAGACCAAGTCCAGAGAAAAGAAACGAACGGCGACGGCGGAGATTAAATCGCGCGATATCACGGCTAACGATTCGGGTTCGCTGCGAGCGACGATGCCACGACCCCTCGGGATTCCTTAATTGCAGCTGCACGCCGGTTCGCGCAATTAAAAGTTTCTTCAATTGGGACACGCGTCCCGCGTCTTACTGTCTTGCAATTTCACCCCTTCTTCGGCCTCGGAGCCGACTGCTCCGTGGAAGCCTGCGATTCTTTTCTTCGCCACGGTTTCATTAATAGACGTTCGGAATAATTCACTCGCGGGTTCGCGCGAGAGGTCCATCTAATTACTCGTTTGAGGATCAGGAGCGAGTCAAGGTGACGGACTTCGTGGATGGAGAGGCGAGGTCCATTGTTAATGAAGTCGACTTGTTCATTTGTTTGAACCGCTTAAATAAGACGAAAGGCTTGAGATTCTGTGTCGATCTTGTGTCAAATTCGCTCGAGGATTAAAATTAGGGTTCTGGGACAGAGGATGTAGCAGAACTTTAATTATCTGACTCTGAGTTATCTTCGATTTCTATTATTAGTTTAACAGTTTAGTAGTTTATTAGTTCTAAACGGGCAAATGATCAATGATACTGTACATTGATGAACATATAAACTTTGAAATAGTTATGTAAGTTTATTAGATGATAATGATAAAGAAAAAAGAGAAAGAAAAAAGAACACAAAATTATGGAAGCAGAAAAAAAGTTAAGCAGAATACGCGATAGACGAGAAAAGAAAAGAAAAGGATAAGAAACGACCGACTTAAAAGAGATAACCGAGGCGAAGTATTTTTAAAAGGCAAACAATTTAAAAGTAGATAGTTCAGTCCAAACGACCTGAATCTCATTATTTATGATTTACGCTACTTTACGCTGCACAAATTGTATATTATTTTTCTTTTCGTAATCCAAAGGGTGTTTATCCGTTTATAAATAAAATAATAATAATTATTTAGACGCAACGGAAAATGCAATTTACAAGGTGCTATAGCGACACTTTATACATTGAGTAATTTTATAATTAGAAGTCTAAAACGAGAAATAGATTTAGAAAATAAATCAGTCTGACCATCGATCAGATTCACATTTATGTAATTACTAAACTGCGGATTTTTAAGGAAATTCAAATTTCACAGTTGCAGAAAAGAAATTAAATTAGAATAAAAATATGTGTTGTCTTCTAAATAATATAAAACGTATAAAAGTTTTAATATTTCATATATTTTTTATTTATGTATATTTTGATACATTTTTGCATATTTAAAATTGCCATAAATGCATAAAAATCTGCAATCTAGTAATTACAAATGCCGTATGAATATCTACAAACGTTTTTCTTTGAGGTAGTTATAAAAACGTTCACGAATTCAGGATTAATTATTTGATGCGATAGCTTGATAAAATATTGAAAAACAGTGTTGAATATTTTTCTCTGTACACAAAGTGAAAATCCAAAGAAATTTGAAAGCGGAGAAGCGATGCGCTCCATCCGTTTCGAAAATCGCCGGTCAGCGTGGTCAGCGAGTCCGGCCTGCAAAAGGAAAACGTCGATCGGTCGGTGTAGATCTCGCGACGAGGACGTTGAGCGATGGCAATAAGGAAGTGCATCGGAGGAGCCAGGACCTCCGCGTGCCCCGTTCACCGATCGTCGTTCATTGTTTTTGAATAATTGATGCGGCACTCGGCGCGGCTGCGGTTCGTTGATCGTCTCCGAGGGGGGAAAAGAGGAAGCGATAGAGAGGGAACAATCGGTGTCTCCGTGTGTGGCAACGAAGAAACGAGCCGCGTACACGACGAGCTACAACCTCGGGGATGATCCATCAGCGTATTATCTAGAATCGCGAAAAAGGCGAATATACCCGCGCGGCGACGTCGGCACGTACACGCGCGTAATATGATAATCCAGGCAAAGCGACGCGACGCGAAAATGTCAGAAAGTAAGGTGCAGTTTCGTCGGCTTGTAGCCGCGTCTCGTTACAAAGGCTGCCGGAGCCGGAGCGTCGAACCGCTTTCGCGTTTGCCGTTCGCGAAAGGAATTTGTTCGTTCAGCTGTTTTGCGTCGAGCGCAAAGCGACTCCTGGGGCCGAATGTATTCGTTCGACAGGAATTATTTCGCTTGTTTCGTACCGGCAACCGGAGTGACATAATTTCACGCGCCTCCGGTGTAACTGACACGCTTCGATGGGCTTTCGAAAAAAGCTGAGGCTCGAGGAAGTTCCTGAAATGTTTTTTAAAAATATCTCTGGTCTTTTTTCGGTTTATAGCTTTTACTCTTTAGGAAAAATTGACGAGGGCCTGAATAAAAATCCAACAGGATCAGTTCGGTCGTGCACGTTCATATTATTTTCTCCGCGGAATCGAGATTTCCCTCGGAATCGCAGAACCGTTTCTCTGTCCACGATTCAGAGCTATCACGCTTAGCGGTGCAGCTGGATCGCGGTAATTCCAAGCAATCAGCCCGACAAACCCTTTTCACCGTACGTACCGCGACACGACGGAATTCTTCCGTGGTGCACGGGGCGAACAAAGGTCGTCGGATGATTTCTCGAGAGTCCGTAACGAGGGGCACGAGAGAATCGAGCGGGAACCACGTGAAATCTGTTAATTCTATGCTTCCGTGGCTCGCTCCGTGACTGAACCCCGCGGAACGAGGAATATCTTGCTTTCCGTACAGTTAACGACGCACAAACTAGCATCTAGCCACAGGTAACCGTTTCTTCTCCTTGTTTATGCTCCAATTTCGAGGGAAGCTGCCCTTGGAAACCTGAAAATTGTCGTGCTTCAAACGAGGAGTTTCATCCTCACTCCGAGCATTAAGGAAGAGATTTGAAAGGGAGCATTATTTCCATTATTGCAGAAGAAAGCGATTGAAAATGTGCAATTATCGGAGTCCAGTCTAAAAAACGGAACAGAGTAGCAAACTCATCCTCTCCATATTTTCTTGTTTTCGCGTTTCAATCGCCCCGAAAAATTTCCGCCCTCGTTTTTCTCCGGAGAGTGAACCTGGGATTTCGATAGACACGGAGTATCTAATATTTCGAGGGTGCCACAGTGGTCCCGTTCGCGAAATCGCGCGACATTTTGCGGAAAATCAACTTCTTCATATTAATATCTATTGAATTTATATTGATTTTTGAATGTTTATTGACTTCAAAAATGAATAAAATAATACACTTTAACAAAAACTGTAAAAGAAATTAGCGTTTTAAGTGGGAAGTTTTAAGTTTCGTATTTTTCATGCAAAAAATTGCTCTTTTTCTTTAACATGTCGTGACGATCCTGTTTCATATTTTTTTTAACCGCGATTTTTTTTAAATAAAGAGCATTCTTTAACGTTAAAAATAAGCACTGCTAATTATAAGTTAGTGTTTATAATGTGTTAAAAGAATACTGTTGAATGAAATAAAGAAAAGTGTCAAAGTTCTTGATTATTAACATGGAATATCTTTTGAGTCCCAAATAGTCCCGCTTTTTTACAAAGTGGAAAATTTTCAGCACACTCTCCCCTAAATAATTATGCAAGAATCATTTCCTACTTCGTCCTACTTTAGAATTTATTGTGGTTCAAAGCTGTCAGGGTCGCTTCGCGTATATTTATACGTTCGCTTCGCATGGATCGTTAAGACTTCGTAAAATCGATAAATAACTGATAAATAAATTATTAATTCATGTTAAAGAAATTATAAAACATGCACTACTGCCAATTGGGCAACTGTTGGAAGAGGCGCAAGAAAGTAGACACAAGGACTTCAAAATATTCAGGAATAAAAATACTCGACCCACATATATAAAAATTAAGAATGAAATCAAACAATAAGAAACCTAAAGCTTTAGACCCAGAAGCTGCAGAACTGCTGGTGATTCAATAAAATTATGACATTATATATTCACTACATAAAAAAGAAATAGTTGCAACTACTGTTTTAAAAAACGATACAGTAAGATTCATTAATTAAATTTTTATACACAATAGTCCCTACTCAATATAATTTTAATAGTACGTTTTATTTACTGTATATGTTCACTGAAACTTGGAGATTTTGACATAGTTTCTAATAGTATTGTTCAAATTATTAATATAATCTGGAAACAGTGAATTTTCTCTACTGGAAGTTCACATTACTCTGAGAACATTGAATAAAATATCAAACAAATAATTTTCAATATTTTTTGAAGGTATAGCATGCAAACAATTAAGAAAAAAGTATTAAACAAAAATACGATATATACCATTAAAAGTGATTATTTTTTTACATTTTCCAGTCCAAATTTGACTTCGATATCTTTTGTGGTTCAAAAGTTATACCAAAATGTCGCGAAATTTTGCGATCGGGACCATTGTGGGGCGACTGTTATTTTGCGAAGTAGTCGGCGGAAAGTCATCGACGCTGGTCACGGCTCAGCTTTTCTCACGGGAGTCTTTTTCTCCGCGCCACCGTGTAGATGGTCGCGGCTTAGTAACCGGCGAATCGGCGAAGAAGTACGAGAGCGAGGCGAGGAACGCAGTCTACCGTGTATAAAAGGGTGAAAGGTGAAGATCAGTTAAGGGTGATATAGTGGAGGCGTTTAGTTAAATCGATCAGATAGGGCTTTGCATGGCCCGTTGGTGGCACCCTCGTGCGTCCGCCACTGTCTTTCCCTGAATTATGAGCGACATCCACCTGCGAGGCTTCTTCCTTGATCCGTATTCCCGCAACAGAATCGCGATAGAATCCACAGTTTGCGTTGTTCCTGCTGTCAGATCCGACGCGATCTATCCTTTGTACACGTCTCTCCGGCTCCTCGACTTCGGCAGGCCACTTTGGAGCTCGTTAGAACGTCGCTCGGTGTTAATCTCTCACGCGCCTTCCCCTCGTTTCGACGTTGCTTTTAGATTAACACGGTTTAAATTCGTCGTTTGTGCCCGCTAATCGGTGCCGGCACTTAAAAAAACCGTGGAAATCTCGTGGTCAATTTGTGAGAGACACGATGTCGAGATCCGCTTAAAAGTAACCATCGAGGAAATCGTCTAATCAACGGGCCTAGTTTTCAGAATTACACCAGGCTCTTTAGATCGAGGACTTATCGTCGGTTTACGAGCGTTTCGCTTCATCAGCGGTATCGAGAACGGGTCCAAAACGGACCCGAAGGATAATGGGCCGATCACCAAACGATCATCGTGACCATTATCCCTTGGGAGCATACCGATCCCGCGTTTAGCACGATTCACAGGTGTCCTTACTTTCTAAGTAGTTAAACGAAGCTTTCAGAAAATTGTCTCTTTCACAATCTAGTCGAGGTATAATTGTTTAAAAGCATAATTGAAAAATAAACGACCGTCTTTGACATTTACAGTCTAGGAGAAGTAAATTTCATAAAGCAAGTGAATTAACTCTTTGGCAAACTGAAACTCGGAGGGTTTGTAATTTGTGATTCACATTCTCGAAGCTTCCGATGAGAGAAACTCGCTATCTCGTTCTCCGTTCAATTTTCGACTGTCGCTCGGAGTGTTCGATTCAGCGGAAAAGAATCGATCGACAGTCGAATGGCTCAATCGACGCGGTTCGAGGAGTTCTCCCTCGTGTAACGTAACGTTTCAAATTAGCGATCTCATTGGAAATCGAGGAGAACGAGGCGAGGGACACGCGTGTCGAATCGCGCCGTGAAAGCGCGCCGGTTCGCGCAAAGTCGGAAAGGAGAACGGAATTCGATCGACCGGATAAACGTTTGAGCACGCTCCCGCTTCCTGTTTGGACCATTAGCTCCGCCACGGGCTGTGCAATCGACTCGAAAGATCGAACCACCGCGTGTAATGGTCGCGTGGTGCTGACTTCCGCGAAGACTGCTGGATTTCCCACGAAAATCACGATCGGCACGCTTAATCCGGCCCGTCGATCTGGGTGCAAAGGTGTCTCCGGTTGATGAGGATTTATAGATCAGATTAATACTCGAGCAGGGAGACGTCGATGAAACGGGTTTAGACTAGAAGAACGTCCTGCTCGTTCTCCTTCGTGCTTTCATATTCGTTCGTTTAACGCTTCAACTACTGTGTCCATCAGAATATAATCATCTAGCTTATTAATTTTTTTTTTTAATTAACGGTATGTTTGTAATATTTTTCAATCCTGAAATTGTATAGAAATTATTTGATACATAGAAGCTTTTAATATTTATGCATTATAGTCTAAAAGTAATACTGTTTTAGTAATAATAAAGGAGCAGAAACTTGATATCGCTTTGTAAAAATAATGCTGCCGGCTGTTGTTACCGTGTTATGTTATAATATCTACATAAAAAATTCCTATTGTGCTCGAATCTTTTAATGGAAATACGTTAATGGTGCGATCAAGGCGCATCCTTTCAGATAGATCATCGTAACATTGAGGTACGTCTCTGTGAAAGGACGGTGACGCAACGCGGCGTTCTGTTTTCCATCCGTCCTCCCGATGCAAGATAATGCTGTAATGAAAACGGTCTCATTAGAACGCATAATGGAGTGATGCAGCGACTAAAATCGAATCGTTATATAATTTTTCTACCATCTGTACGAGTGGCTATTATGTAAACAATGTTGTTACCTGTACCAACTCTTCTTTCATCATACCGTTTTGACGTGGAAACTTCGGTTTCCTTCAGGGAATAATTGAAACTTCGTATCATCTTCGCTCATCTCGAAGAATCGATATTCCAATTGGGTACTTTCGCGGTTACCTTTGTTCACCATCAATAAAGGTAAATCTAATTGATCGGATTTCAATGAGAGCGATTAAAGAGTAGCAAATTGTATTTTTACTCGATGACACTCTTACAGAACGCGAATTTCGTACCACGTTGAAGTCGATACGTGTCAAGTATTCGACCGTTCCATTTATCTCTCGAAATTTGTTTTACGAATTCGTGATATTTCGCTCATCGCGTCTAATTATATTATAGAAATGATATTATCTTTATGGCATTAGCGATGCTGATCATCCGTGATACTTACCTTAATATTTGTGAAACATTTTCGCCTTTGTCTTATACTCCTGATCGTCTACCTCAAAGACGCCATCCTCGTCGAACAGCATCCTGTAGACTGCAACAAATTTTCACCCATTAATTAAGTAAAATTAATATCAAATTACACCGTCCCGGTTGTTGCAAATTCTCTGAGCAATTACGGCGGTGCTTCACCTGTCACGACGAGACGATCGCCTCTGCAATCAAACGGCATTCGCCGAGATGACGAGGCATCGATAGCGCGTGTCGTCGAGATTGAAACGTGCCAGCACCGTTTCCTCTCGTCGTCTCTAAACCCAGTTAACTGGACTGTGTTACGTGATTTTCCGGCGCAGACCACGGAGAAGCGTTTCTTCGCGCGGAGACGCATTCCATAAAACGGGCCGTCATTATTCACGTTACTGCGAGCAGGATGCTGGAATATGCGACGTGTGGTCGTCGTTCCATATATATTCCTGTCGCTTGGCACACTTCCCGAATATCTAGTGTACTCCCTTTGAAATAACACCGAAAGACGCCCGTGCATGTGTGCCACAGATTAAAAGTCGTCCTGAATTTTCTACGTTCCCGGGCACGGATTCCCTCTAATCCTGTCGCGCTCCGCGCTTGTAATCCGCGCGCCTACGCGCGAATTCAAATAGAGATGGAAACAGGTGCGCAATTATCTGAGACCGTTTATCCTTGGATTTTACGACTGCGATATTCCGGACTGTTTGGAACGGATTCGGGTATTGCTCGGTCCCTCGGGTCGAATAGACGCGCTTTGGATCGTTTAAATTGGTCTACTTTACTTCTTTCTTCCTTTTTTCTGGAACGTTTCCGGTACTTTAAATCGTCGTTTTCTTCTGGACTTACTTCGAGTGTGTAAACTTTTTGTTCCCCTGGGATTTCAGAAAAATGCCATTTTATTGTCATGGGATAATAAGGCAGGAGTACAATTCAGGATAGTCAGGATAATGTATTTTAACAAGAACTGAATAAAGCAGATAGTAGCATAAACATCTTTTATACATTTTATTTCATTTATGGGACCTTCTATAAATTAGATTTTATTAAAAGAACTACAGAATGAGAATGAAAAAGAATTCAGAATTTTCAACCCTCGGTTGTCATGCTTATTCTACGCCACATGATTGTCACACTAAACACTCAATTCAGTGATTCAATAACACAGTCTGCAATACAAAATTATTTATTTTCACAGTATTCACAGTGGGTTTGATATAAACTCTAATAGTTATAATTTCAATTATCTTCCCCGCACTCAATGCAGAAGAAACACTCAATCCTTATCGCCCGGTTCTAAACACTCGTTCCTTGTATCTACTACTTGACTCAAGCATTTAGTCACACGGTCCACCACGCTCCAAACCATTCGTTCCCACGCAACCGTCATTTAAATTGAAAAAAATAAAAATCCCGAATGTCACATATCGCATTTCTATTTTTCAAATGTAAAATTTGTATATAAATAAGTGATTTTTTATTCGAGTGGAACATTTTTGTCACACATGCATTAACACAGTTTTTAGTGGTTTAAGAACCTGAACTGATAAAGAGGACTTTAAAGTTTCATTAGAAAGCACGGCTAGTGCTATTACAAGTATAGTCTAGTTTTCTCCAAAGTCAAATTCATTTTGATTTTCTTAAGTCATTTTTATGCAGTGTGCCAACGGAGTATTAAGGCAAATACTGTTCGCGAAAAATTAATACTATGAAAGCTACAAAGAGAAGTAATAATTCTTCTTCATAACGCTAGAATTTTTCAATCCATATTCATTAAAATTTCTTCCCCTGATTTACAACCGCTTCTAAAAGTTCCGGATCCATTTTTTATCACCCCGTATAATTCCTCCCGAATTAGGAATAAATTATTCTCTTAAAATATTCGGTCGAACTGATTCCAACGCGACTTATTAAAGGATCCCACCCTATTTACCGACCCTCCGCATCGCGTCGCCACTTTGCCACCCTTAAACAAGTTCCGACAGGGTTCCACAGCCCTTATTAAATTCTTCCGCCAGAGATATTCACCAACGTGTGAACTCATTGCCCGCCTCATTTCCCCTTTTCGCGTTTTTGAATTCTTTCCCGTTTCGTCGCAGAGCCATCGTTGCGCGCCCTGCCGCTGTTATTTCTACCTGTAACAAACCCTCGAGAGTCTGGGCGAGACGGCTAATATCCGGCCGCGATGGAACTTCCACCCTCGCGAACAAAGACACATTATTATGCATGTGCCCGTCACGACGTCGGCTTTCAAACAACCCTTCGCGGTAGCAACAACAATCAACCGCGTCTAGTCGCTTGCGCGGCAGACGAACGGGAAGCACCACGAACGATTTGTCGGTACTCCCGCCGTCGCCTGCAACGACACTTCCGCTGAAATTAACTTCCGTCACCAGCTGCGTCGAGAGTCGCAGCTTTCGGCGTGGCTGGCTCTCGCGTTCGAATCCGTATATTTTGTCCAACTATTTGTTGCGTTTGCATTTTAGTGTCATTTATTTTAGTATAAAAAAAAAAAAAAAAAATGAAAATGGAGTTGGGGACGTGGAAAAATGGGAAAAAGATTTGGTGCTCCTAGGGGAAAGAAGATTTACAGTGGAATTTCGATGGTCAGAAAATGGAATAAAAATGTGTGCACTGTGTTATGTATCAGAACATTTGCACGGTTATCAAGGCATTCAGCTATAAGCTTTCAGACTGAAGTCTGCATTTCTACTATCGCTTATTTTGTTCCTTCTAGTTGCTGAGCAATCGTGGTTACCAGTTCTTTATAGAGTGGAATGGACGAGATTTGTCTACCGCTATTGCCAGTACATATATTAAGGTTTTATGGTACGAGATCTTAGATATACATTCACTGTTATGATTATTGCAGCATCCAGATAAATGCCACTTGCACTATTACATAAATTGGATGCATACTAATGCAAGAATACCCGCACGAATTTCCTGCGAGGCTCGAGATTCTATTTCATATCCAAAGTATATTCGTCGTTATACAAATACAAATTTGGAGTCAATTGCAACAATATGTAGAGATCGGAATAGTAATAGTTTCATATAAACAACAAATTACAGTCTTCCTCTATCTAATAACGTGGATTTATACTCGTGCCGTGCTCGCGGACGTGTATACATGGATCGTGATCGACGATCCCCGTTGTTTGCTTCACGAGGGTAACCTTTGTATGCGAGGGTCATTTCGTCGAGTTCTGTCGCAGTTGCCATCACCCTTCGGAGCCGGAATCGAAGTGCCCAAGGGTCGACGACGACCTTAACGACGCGCAAATATTTGCTACCCGGAAATTACGTGTTTTTGGCCGGTCAGACGTTTCCGATAACGAAACAAACATATCCCGAATACCGAAGGAAGTGCATCATCGATCGCCTAGCCAAGAGAGGCAAATATTTTCCTCGTAAAAGGGAATCTGGGATATCGACGACGTTTGCTGGACGTTTGTTGGTGAAATTATGACCCTGACTGATAGCGATTAAAAACCGTGCTTATCGCTCGAGTAAATTTATTGGCCATCTCGTGTAAACTATTTTTCACTTAATCGACCCGGTCATAAATCTTCCAATTTTTTATTTAGTTTATCTAGCGATACGAGTTCAGTTCTGGGAGTTAAGGATGTATCGGAGATACAACCTGAGATAAAAATGCATGAAACGTGAAATGCTCTAATATCTATGCTTTACAAGTAATAAATCTAGATGTAACGAGCTTGAACAATTGTTGGAATCCTATTCATATTACCAAAAAGCTATTTTTTACGTTGAAAATGTTTTTCAAACATTATTCCCGGTTTTTTATATTTATGAACTTGAATTTTTTACAGTGAAAATGCTTTGAATTCAACTTTATACTGTCAAGTTTTTTTAAAAAACTAAAAACATTATTCAGTAGTACTGATAAACAAATATGAGTTCAATAACGTTAAAACAACAGTATGCATTATGCAAATGCCAATTTTGCATATTTTTTATATACAGTCGGTCACGAAAATATCGGGACACTTGTATAATTTTGTCTACTAAGCTTTGTAGTTTGAATAAATGTACAATTAGCTACAAAAATGTACTACTGTATGTTAGAGTACACTATAGAGAATCTATGAATAAGAAAACGATTGATTTCTTACAGATGATTGTGTTATTTTACAAGAAAAATCTAAAAAAGTGCAAAATTTTATGTCACGTCAATATTGGAACATTTTATTAAAGTAAGTTATAAAATAAAAATAACTTTGGTACAAATCTTTCATATTTTGTTGAATATCCTGTATGTTTAATAATGTGTCTTGAACGATGTGGCATGTTCCGAATTATTTTTTGCAAATAATCTGTGCCGATTTTTTGCCATTCTTCTTTTGAACGGCTTTTTAACTCTGTTTTGCTACTTATTGTCGTTCTATGTACTCTACGGTCCAATGCATCCCATAAATTTTCAATGGGATTTAAGTCAGGGGATTGGGGATGGGACTCTAATACTTTCGTACAATAATAGAGCAAGTATAGTAATTTCTTGTTTCTTTCCATTAGAGCACATGTCAACACAAAATCGTTATAACTCAGGATTTGTTCAGTGGATTCATTTCACATTTGACATAGTTTATCGGGAAGACCAGGAGAACAATCTTACGAACTTTTATCGATTCCGTGTTATTAAATTAGATTTATTTTTTCTCTTAGATACAAAGTTTGCCCAGAGATAGCATTTCAAGGGATTTGTTCCCTTATTTTGCCCAACGAACGTGTTACTTCCATTTATCTCGTACTATTTCTAAGGTAGGTCCAATACATTCTTAATGTTATAGAGTTCGCAGTACTTTAATTCTATTTCTGAGAACTGATTCAGGCGGAGGCGTGGGCATTATTATTATTAAAGATGTGGTTCATCTAACGATCCATCGTCTTCGATCCTCCTCCGTTAATTATACCAATAAATCCAATTAGAGAGGCGAGCATAGATCCAGCGATAGACAATGATCGTGTAGATGGAACGATTGCGGGAGTCGGTCGCGACGGGTTCGAAGGTGAGGGTGGAGAGATCAGCTTCTCTAAATCTTTCGTAGGATGAACTCGAATCGATGGAATAGAAATTCCATTCTCGTTAAGTGCCGTGGGGAACAAGTTCGAGATATTTCGAACGGTTCTCGTCCCCGTGTCACACAGCTCGATGAAAGAGAGGGATGGGCGAGAAAGAGAAATCGATGACCACGGTAGGGACGGAGAGACGGGGGCACGGAAAATAGAGAGAAAAAGGGGTAGATTGGAAGGGGAGAGGCGTAGAGTATCTACCAAGGCAAAGCAGATTAGAGCAGGTCGGGCACGGCGAGATTTCATCTCCCTTGTCCTCTCTCTAGCAGCTTTTCCTCCCCTTCGCCCTTCCTCCTTAGCGTCGTCCCATTCTCCTGTCGCCCTTGAATACCTTTGCCCTAACGATAGAACGCACACAGCCGAGTGCCAAAGGACCTTCGCAGGGGCGCATCTGGTCCTTATCGAGGCTTAGGAAAAATCGAAACCGGTTCCTCGCCGTTTAAAGGATCGCTTGTTCATTAATATGACAGCTTATTACGCGCGTACCTGCTGAACCCTTTCATTCGTTGCACTCCGATTCGTGCTTGCCTCCTAATGGGCCCGAGTTGATCTAAGTATTGAGTTCGACGAAGTCTTGCAAGTTAATTAATTATAATCTTAGCCGAGTGCTCCGACGATTCAAAAATAAATTCAGCGAACCTCGAATAAAATTTGATGCAAAAGTTTCTGAAATTTTATTTAATTTTGCTTGTTTGATAAGAAAATCTTCGTCTTTCTGAATTTACAAAGTGGTTTCACGCTGTCTGCGTTCACATTCTGAAGTCTAAGCTTCCTACAAAGCGTTCCATCTATTCTGAGCGAAATTCAACCCTCCCAAAGCACCGTAAACGCATTATAAGCAATCTTAGCGTGCTCAGCAGTTATTACCGCGTGAAAGCAATACATTTCGGCGGAAGAAATCGATTAAGAAAGTACGACGGACCCCGAAACACGAAAGCGCACCCCCTTTGGTCGCGTCACGCCGTGAAATCCTTTGATCTGGCGAAGGAGCGAGATCAACCCCGTCGAGCGTACAATGGGTCGATTTAAGGCGACTCCGAGACGGATGTCTAAATACATATTTTGAACGGGGGCGCTAATGTGTCGCCGTATCACCGAAGCACGTTCGTGCGTCGTTAAAATAATTCATGGCTCGTTCACGGGGAACACGCATCCGACCTGTGGAAGTAAAAACTCAGGGGGGCGCATTAGCGTCAGTCGCCTTAGTAGCGCGTCGCTCGGGAAAGGGATTTCAGGGAAACGTTGTCTATCGAGCCGAGAAAAGACATTATGCAAATATAAAGCGTCGCCTCGGGACGGGAGAGAGAGAGAGAGAGAGAGAGAGGGAGAGAGAGATCGTTAATGCGTTCGAGAGTTTCGTGGCTGCGCATAGAATGAATCGTCGTGTATCACCGCGTTGCACGCTACCGCGTCATTTCTTTCGGGACCCCCTGGAAAAGTATAAACTCGGGTTTCGTGCTTTCACGGAACCTCGTTCTCTATCCGAGAGGAATCGGATTCGCGTTTACTCGCCGCCGTCACGGAAGTTATCGTTGTGGAAAAGCGAAATACCTGGCTGGACGGGAATGGGGATGATTGATAAACTTCGGGCCCCGCGCGGATGACGTGGTCCTGCATTCGCTTTCAGGACGGTTGTTTATGGGGATGCGGGCGAGTGAGTGGACAATATTTTTGACGGATTTCGAATGAAAAACTGCACGAGGCACGATGGGAATAAATGGAATGGAGGACAGTGCTGCTGCAATTTATCTAGGAGTAGACAAATTTTAGAAATATTGGTCTTACCACTGTGAAGGAGAGGTAAAATTAAGATTGTAATTTTTCAAAAATATATTTCGATATCTCAATTCATTTCCGCGGAGTAGACTGCGGCGAACATTATTAGTGAATATTGCATGCGAACATGCTAGCCAACGTTATTATTTACAGTTGTCCGTCTTCATGTGGATGCGAAAGAAAACTGTTCACCGATAAATGATCTTCCTAATTGGCGTGAAGTCATAAAAGTAGCATTGTTGAGATTGGGGACACCCGCGTTAGTGAACGAAACGTAGTGATCCATCAAGCAGTGGATCTGGTGATTGTTTTGATGCGAACATTGAGCTTTTTCCAATTCTTGTTCTTTTCGATACCATTGAGATCTGGGTCTTACCTATTCTGTTCAACTCGTCGTGAACGGCGACTATTTATGTCACCCGCTAGTACATATGCTCCGAAGGGATAATGCTTATTAACTATACTAGATAGTATTTTGTCCTTAGTCTATTTTATAAGGAGGATCTTATACCTATTGATATTCTTAAGTTTACCGACCCAGAGAGAGATGGATGGAATCAAAGTTCTATTGATCTCCTTTTACAAAAATCTTAAAGTATAAACCTTAAACTAGCGAACCTCAGAGATGGAAGGAATCAAAGTTCCATCCATCTCCTCGGTTCAAGCCTTAATCTCAACACCTGCCAAGCTATCATTATGAGAAATAAGAAATTGGGACTCTACATAAACGCAACTGAGAATCGGCATTCGATGGTGCAGATCTTACCACCTCGAGGGCACAGTAAATAGGAAAGTGATCGGCACCTCCCGAGAATAGGCTCTTCCCTGCACCCATCGCAGGAGCCACGCAACCTCTGTCATGTGGACCCGAGTCCGGACGAGTGACCAAGAGGGGCACCTGCTCTGGGGAGATTTCCGCAGGAAGGTGTTCGAGACACTTTTCCCTCGACTGAGACATCCCGATGGATGGATTGAACCATCGGTACCGATCCACAGCCGATCACATACTTCCATCAATGGAAGCAGAGGTGATCTCCTCATCAGAGATGAAGAGCGAATTCACCAGCAAACAAGATAAAATCAGTTATACTCCTAGGCGATCATTGAAGGAAAGTATCTCTATTCACCAGCTATGTTTGTATCAAAGCGAACATCTTTGAGAACGTTCTTAAGTACTGTTTTTGTTCATATTCGCCGCAGTATGAACATGGGGTTAGACTCCTTATTCGCATAAAAGTCTTACTTTCTCTGCCGCTGTTTCCCAATCTTTTCTATGTTGTCTCGCCGCATTAATAAACCGCCATCTAACCTGCTTGACACCGTTCCACGTCAAAGATTCACGTTTCTTTGTCCAGCTCCCCGAAAAATTAAAGGCAGCCAGCAAAAACCGCGCCCCAGACCTCTCTACGATCCCTTTTTTTGGGGCACAATCAGAGGCGTCCCGTCCTCGCGTTATGGCGGTGCGAGAAAGTCATTCTGCATCTCGAGTTTCGTGCCTAATGAGGCGACGGCCCAATTAGTTTCAGAAAATGTCTTCGCGAGAAGCAATGGGGCCGAACAATGGTCGAGCATAGGGAGAGGGTGAGAAACGCACGGAAGCGGGGAAGAGAGAGAGAGAGAGAGAGAGAGAGAGAGAGAGAGAGAGAGAGAGAGAGAGAGAGAGAGAGAGAGAGAGAGAGAGAGAGAGAGAGAGAAAAGAAAAAGGGAACACGTGTAAAGAGAGAGAGAGGGCTCTCTTATAGTCGGTTCTGCCTGACTGCCAACCGACGGCAGGTTCCTCTGGAGGACCTCCAGCTTTCACAGTTTTTCACAGCTTCTTATTTTTGCCGACAAACGGCGTTCCGGGAACACGGCTGGGAATAATACGCAGGGCTGAACGCGATCCCTAACTCGGGACGAAAAGTCCACCTAACGACCGTGACCATTGTTCCCGCGAAATGCGTTCGCGCGTAGCATAATGCCTCGCCGGCGAAAAAGCCGTGGAATCCTCTTCGTCGCGCGTGGAGGACCAGCAAAGATTATCGCTGTCCCCTTCGCAGCCGGTTCTTTTCGCGCGAATGTCGTCTCGTTTACTTAAGCACTGTACTTGTCGTTATTATGATCTGCTACCGCGAAGCGCGTAATCTTTTGTGCAGGCAGGCTGCGCAATTGATTCTGAGCGCGCGACTGCGAATGGATGGCGCAGAAATCGCTTTTACTTGGACTTGTTTTGAGCTGACGGGCAGAATTGAGGTTGAATAATAAATTTTACGGTTTTCAACTGTTATTTGTGGACTTTGGACTCAGGCTGCCAAACTCACTTTACTTTATTTTATTATTTTATTTTAACGGGTACAGACCTTTTATTGTATACAATGAAAGGAGAAACGCATATGTGTAATATGTGTGAGTATAAGTAAATGCAATAGGTTTAATATACTATGAAAAAGATGGAGGTTTAAAAATATCAATGAAAGTGTTTATACATATAATAGCCCCATATAGCTAGGAAATATACCTATGATATTTCTATGTAAAGGAGTGTATCTACAAGAGCAGATCTGAATGAGGGAAAAAATCATTAAATAAATCTAATTCATTAGTTCACATGTTTGCTTGTTTACATACTCTGTGCACTGGATTCTACATACCA
Organism: Perdita meconis; assembly: GCA_030770465.2. Taxonomy (NCBI): domain Eukaryota; kingdom Metazoa; phylum Arthropoda; class Insecta; order Hymenoptera; family Andrenidae; genus Perdita; species Perdita meconis. The sequence goes on from JASKOS020000004.1 coordinate 9,064,313, forward strand.
AAATTGGATCTAAATAATGCAAGATTATACAATATATCTGTGACTGCAAGGAAAAACGACGCTAGTCACATTTTCGAAAATAATTGAGTTTATGCCTTGATGCAAGTCTAGAAAGCAGAATTTATCAGGGAGAAAGTATATTAAATGAAAGTATTCCTTTAAAAACAAGGATTTAACAAAATTAGAATCATAATACAGTATTAGTAAACAGAACTTTAAACGTAAATATCACGAAAATAAAAATATGTGATATGTGGAAATTTGTTTTATAACCACAGATATGTTCTTTGGAATGTTTCGTAGGAACATGTAAATGAATTTGTTCTACAATTTCCGGCCAATGAATCACGTTATTGGTTACTTTTACTTAATCAGTTAAAATCCTACGAGACCTTAAAAATAACATCTTCAATTGATTTAGTAATAGAACATAATTAAAAAATATTTTCTACTGTATAGGATGCCGACAATCAAAAATGCATTTGAAGGAAACAGAAGAAATATATTTCACTTCAGCACAAATCGACTGTTCTGCACGAATTCCCAATCGCAACTTGTACGGTCAATCTGCCCGATTGATAAAAACCATCAATCTTGCATAAATAACTAGTTTCACATTAAACAACAGTCACAATGCTTACAATTCAGGAGTCGAGTTGCGATTGGGAATCCGAGCAACACAGTTGATTTGTGCTGAAGTGAAATATATTTCTTCTGTTCCCTTTAAATGCATTGTTGATTGTTGGTTAAAATGTCTACAACTGGATTCTTCTCTTTTAAACTGCCCTTAGATCAAGCAAATTTTTCACGATGGAGAATGAATAAAGAAATTACAGAGGAATATTCGTCGTCGCCAAGAATTTTCGCGTCCATATCCGAATTAGAAACGCACTGCCGCATTGCTTCCGAGATCCACAGTCGGAGAATCCGAGATCGATCGACGATCTCGCGATCGAGAGCGACGCGTACACGGGATCACTGGCCGAAACCAAGTGGGTGGATTCGCGGTTGCACCCACGCAGTTCCGCGATCGACGTAATAGCGGGAGAAGGAGGAAAGGCCACCCGTGGCAGCGCGTTTTACATAATCGGTCAGTCGCGAAGGGTAACGACGCGGTCGGTTCGCGAAGCCGGATGCTCGTCTGTTGAATATTCCCCGGGGAAAGAAGCAGCCGAGCTACTGTCGGAAGGCGCCCGAGGACTGAGCTCCTCCCTGAAGTTCAATCGTACGGTTTAAACCTGGCACACCTATGATCGTGCGTTTCATCGGGCTCCGAGTGAGTTGCATCATTGCGTGTCTGTATCAACGCGTTCCCCTCGACGATATAATCATCGTATAGGCGAGCACGCGGCGCGGGTTCCGCCTATGAAGCGGGCGATCGTTCACGGTCGCCGGTGGGATTCGAGGAAAAGTCAGTAATTTAAAGTGCTCTCGGGGAGGAATCCTAATCCCAGAAAGGGTCCTTCTGTGAAAGGAGGAAGAGGATCCCGTGGATGGCCGAGCAAAGACAAAGGGGCATCGGATGATCGACGACACCAGAGATCCTCGGCGGAGGATGGCAGGCACATCCTGACCTCCCAGCGAGATAAATCGTCGTGGGACAGAGCGTGCCTCGTGTGCCGCCTCGACCACTCGATCGGTCATCCAATCAACCGGTTAATCTTGGATCACCTGTACAACCTGTCCTTTGCTTCCTGGGATCTCGAATTACGCGTTGGAAAAAGTCAGGAGTTTCGTTTACACGCGCTCTAGGGGGAAGAAGGACGAAGAGGGAGCCGAGGCTTTGTCCCTCCGGTTCCCGTCGGTGCGTAAATCCCCCAACAAGCACAAGTGGCCGTTTAGGCGGTTCTACGGGGTCGAGATTAATGCGTCACTCTAGGGAGGTCCCTCTTTGCCCGTGTCAAAACATCTGGACCGAACCAAACTGCCACCAGCATTCACCACAATTATCGTTCCGCTGAGTTTTGAGTGCTTCCGTCCACACTCCACGGGAACGGAGTCGTTAAGAAAGACTATAACTACGTTTTTTTTAGGCGATGATTGCCGTTTATTGCATGTTCCCATGAAATTCGGTGACCCTTCGGGATCATGGAGGCTAGGGGTAGAAGATTTAATGGGTTTTTGATTGGCTTAGATCGCTGGACGAGATTAGAAAACAGATTTTCTTAACTGATGTCTCAACTTGTCTTTGCAGACTAGGACAAGAGATTAGAATGTGTTTTATCAGGTCGATGGATCAGGAACGAAATTCCTCCCGTTAGACACACTTCGCAGAATCGATTTATCAATATTATCCTCTTAGTATTAGCAACAATGTACTACCAGAAGTTTCTTTCATAGACCATCATTCAAAACTGTCTGTCATTGACAGTCCCGTAGCTCCGAATAGTTTCCCTTGAGGAATGAGATTTCGAAGTTAAAAGAACCGAGGACCGGAAATTTCTAGCAGCGTTCTGACAACATAGTTACTCAAATTGCAGACAAATTCCATTTATCGAAGTCGCAAAGTCGAATCTGCCTCCAGCGCGCGGTACACAAAAGTCCCGAAATCGAATTCCATTGAAGGTAGAAACTACCGGAGGAGCTGAAAAGCAGCCCGTCGAATGGCTTTCCCCCGTGGGAGAGATCGATGGCGGAATTCCGTTTGTAATTTGGCGTTTATCAGGGATCAGGAAATTCGAGTGGTAGAAATCACGGAGGGCAGGCACACCGGAGCGGCTCCCTTCAAAGCGTCCTGCCGCAGAGGGACTTGCGCGCGCGCGCGCGCGCGGATTCGAGACGCGGGGGTGGGAAGAGGGGGACTCATTCAGCGGTGAACGACGAAGAAGAGCCGGTTCAAAGGGAAACAAAGTCTACCGTCGTTAATCCGCTTGGCACTTGCCGGGGAAACGGGACCGGAGCCCGATAGCCGCCCGGGGAGCAGCGGTTTCGAAACGGAACATCGAAAATTGGAGCTTCGATTCCTGGCACCGTCCACCTCTTCCGATTACGTAGCTCGGTCGTTGCACTTCGCTCTAAAATTTTGCCGAGTCCGCTTTACGCACGAGTGAATCATTGTTTCTGGGAAATTCCTAAATATCGTTGGCTAGAGAAAGGGGGATGTTGCTCCAGATAATCTAAAAGGGGATGGTACTTTACATAACCTCGAAATAGCTTTCTTTGTTATTTTAGGCCGCTTCGCTAGTGGCGGGTTTGGTGCTTTTTACGCTTTTTTTACTGTTTGAATGGCACTTAGTTTTTCAATTATGGCTGACCCTTGAATAATACAGGCTTTAAACCACCGCGGATCCAGTTGTGCGCGGCTTTTTTCGCTGAAAAATTTCGGAGTCAGCTGTGCTTGTTTGGAATCGGTTTATTTAGCTTGCCTCTCTTTATCATAGGCAGCGAGATGGTTGATAATGAGGGAAAACGAGGAGTCAGGTTATCGGGGGGATTAAAAAATGGAATTACGGAGGCATCATCCATAAAATACTTTTTTCACGGAGTAGAATTAAAATTAACAGACTCAATATTATCACATTAAAGTTCAAGTCTTTCTAGAATTTTTACTGTGACCTGGCTAGTGCATTAATTAACTGAAACTCTGAATAATGAAAATTGAGGATTATTCAGAGATAATCAAGGTTCCATTGTATTATAATCAAGATTTTGAAGAGTCAGATAGGAGAATGTTAAAGGAATGCCAAATTTGTACTTCTTTATACACCTGAAATACTAATGATGTATTATTCTATAATTTCTGAGTAATCATAAACACACAATTAATTATTGCAAATGTAATGGGAAAGTTACTAAAAATATAGATGAAATTGTCGGTATTCTGAAAGATTTGTTGACTCTTTCTGGCTTCAAATGATCGTAATTTCGAAATGAATGCGGAGAAAGAGAACACTCAACAGTATTTATAAAAGAACATCCATACTTATACATATAATACATAAAAACATAGCGCTGAAATTAATAATGAATAGCCGTATAATGGGAAAATACATTAAATGTATTATGTATTAAAATGTATTAAAATACATTAAATGTAAATATACTATTGCATTAAAATACGCAGCTGTTATTTTGGTGGAGAAAACGCGGCGTGTAATGAGTCCCGATGCACTCAAATGATACCGAAGTCGCTGCGATCATTTACGATCATTGTAATTTCATGTCAGTGATGTTGTCCGATTTATTTGTACTTGTGAAAAACATAGTATGCAGAATTGCAGCGACTTTTTGTCGCTCTTGTGCATCGACTCCAAAATGCCTGTGTAGCCGCGGCCTAGATTTGAACTTCTGAAGGTTAGAATCACTTGCAAGCTCAAAATAAAATGAGTTTCAAGTGGTCGCTTCCGCAACGATAATCAAGAATACAGAAGACCAGGCATGCCTTTGCGTAAGCGATTAACTGCCACGTGCTAACCGATGCAGAAAGCGTCGGTTTGGATTGTGCCGCAATCGCGGGGTGGATCGTCGGAGTCCGTGTTCCGGTCTTCGATCGCTTCGATCGTTAACGCGCGTCAACGAGAAGGAAAGTCCATCAACGTCCAGTCGGAGGCATTGTCTTCGTCCGGACGAGGACGTTGTCCGTGGCTGATCGAGGAAAGGAGGAGAAGAACTCCGCGGAATCCGACGACGAAGCGAGAGTGGATGGTGACCCAGGACGAAGGGAAGGACGAAGAGGAACGAATGACCGCTCCGAGGAATAGGAAGTTGGGCGCGAAAGGGGAGGCAGGAGCAAGAGGAATGCGAAACGCGCGCAGTCTGCACGAGCAATCGGGCTCACGGATTCCACGGCAATCGTGGGCGAGATGGGCCAGACCCATAAGTTGTTCCCCGTGCTGTGATACACTGTCACCGCTGCCACGTGACGTGAACGCCCCTTGGCACGTGCAAATGTGCTCGTCACGCCCTCAGCGGAGTTGCAAAAATTGGTCGAGTGGAAGTGGAAGTCTTCGCCGTGACTCAGGATGGTCTGCTGAAGGCGCGATGGGATTTGTTTTGTTAGTGGAAATTGTGTGAGCTTTGTTCTTTGTCAGCGTTGTGGTTGACTTCGTCTGACATTTGTATTTAGAAGACTAAAAAATATGGAACTGTAGAAGAAAATTAGTAAAACAGTAAATGGCCATTTTGTAAAATGGTACTTAGTTAATTAGGGCTTAATCGATACTCGTAATTTGAAAGAGGAGTTCGATACAGGATCCAAGACGCTTAGATGCTTAACTGTTGAAAATCTTTCTAAACCATTCCCGTTTAATTATTTCTAACACGCGCAGCCATCGTGATGCAAGGCACAGCGACACGGAGCCGCGTTCCTCCGTTGATTTTTAATCGACCTAACTACGCCTGAAGGTATTAACGCTACGGACTGGTTCCTTATCTGATTTCCACGCTGTTATTCCTAACGCGGGGGTAATTAAGTCCGATGCAAAGCTGATCGATTTTGATATCCAACCAGTGACTCGACCTTCGCCACGAATTGCGTAATCACTTCGTCCGAGTCCTTATCCTTAGTCTCTAATATATTTGATAGCGCCTTTACCGCGCAACGGATCCCAGGAAAGGTAAAGATTAGACTTAATTGCGGGTAAGTGCCTAAAGATCACCAGATACTCTCATGAGAACGAGATCTTGGGTTTATTATATAAATACTTCTCTTAGTCGCAGTAGATTGTAGCATTATAAGGCGGACGATTAATGCAATCGGCAGAAAAAGTGGATTTAATATTATGGACAGCCGCAAGTAGAATACGCAGGAGAAAAGGAGGAACGAATTTCTTAGCGTATCAGCGTAGTGAGTAAGAGCAGAAAAGGATTAAGAGATTATGTCACTTATAACGGCACGTCTAGTCGATTTAAGAATGTTATTCAAGAAGCAAATTGTGTCACGGCGTTATTAAATTTAATACAGTACAAGCAATTTTCAGTAATGAAGATAAAAAATCCTCCTAAATCCTCAATTCAAATGTATGAGATTTTAAGACGTAATAGAGGAAAATTACCTTTATATCTCCTGAACGGAATTATTAAGGGCGAACGTCACTTTGATGCCCGAAGAAAGAGTGTTCTTTACGAATTGTTTTTAAGCCACTCATATTTCACAGAAATGTTATTGATTAAGTATTTAAATCTGCATACACTGGATAGGATTTGAGAATTTTTTCATTAACAAATATACATATGTAAGCACATTATAGATCTCGTTTTGGAACGCTGCGCAGCGAGCAGAATCTTATAGTTGCACACTTTATTCACGTGTAGTTCACCGCAAAAAAAAAAGAAAAGTATTTTTGTAATCTATGTTAATGCAGTTTCAGTCAAGCATACGGAAATAAAATAATAATAATGTTTTGAGAAACTGCAGACCTACAATCAAAAAGTTGACTGAGATGAATAGAACAGAAGTAAATATTAAATATCATTTTTTTTTTTTAATTTACGTACACTTAACTGAAAATATTTTTATGTGGAATAAGTATTTAAAAGCAGAACTTGGTTCATATAAAACTGACGGAAAAAATCGTTCAACCAATTTAGAAAACATCGCTTCAAGAAAAACGCGTTTAAAGTTTCATGTTAATGTACTGCGCTTATGAGCAAACAGTTTCCAGTACAGAGTAATTTCTTTATTTACATGAATTTTGCATTCATATTTTAGGAGTACAATCCTCAAAGGTTATATTTTCACTTTATGCGACAAGGAAAATATTTTGGACCCGTCAAAGTGTTGCTCCCCTTTAAGGAATAGAAAGATATCAAACCGAGCGTAGAGAAATTTATTACAAAGACCCGACGTCAAGATAATTTTCATTACATTCAAAATACGCAGTGCAAGTAATCTTCAGCGATAGCGGGAGAGGATCCCTTCAAACTTTTCTCATAAAGGAACATTATACAGCCATACGAAAGTTCCTAAAAGAACAAGGCTCCCGCCTCACCGTTTCGAGTACCAATCATACTACCAGATTCTAAAGCAAACGCGGAAAAACTTGTTAAAGAATCCGATATCAAGGTGCAATCAACCGTGTAGCATTCGCCATAGCCGAGCAGAAAGTTGCCAAAGGAGCTGGTGGTCTCGAAAGACGCTCCACGACTGTCCGATAGAATGCACATACGTATGAGGCTGTGGCACAATAGCCGCTCGAACTTTTGAAGCGTCCCTTCTGCGCGCGGAGTCGCATTTAAAATTAAAATCACGGTCCTCCGTCGACCGCGAGACTTCATATGCCTTCGTCCGCAGGATACCGCCTCGTTCGATCTTGATCATCGACGCTTTTATTTCCCCCTTTCTCCCCACCTTTCTCTCAGCATTTCCCACTATTTTTTCCTCTCTCTCTCCCACTCGTCCGTCGCGTTTCACATTTCCTGCGGTCGCTCGACCCCCGCGCGGCAACAACGGCGTCGGCATGAATTTGCATGAGATCCGTCTGGCGTTGGTCCAAGACGAATTTCTAGCGGCGGTCCTTCTCACGAACCGGTTCATTCATCGATCCTCGACCACTGGCAAACGACGGGACCAGTGTTTATGTTACCACGGACCCGGACTGATCCCCGGTTTTTGAAGCCACACGTGTGGTCTGGAACCGAATATTTCGGACACTCGTCACTTGGACCGAACGGTGCGCGTCCCGGTTGTTAGTTGCGAGTCGAGCGTTCGATTATCGCAGTGCCAGTTTCGAGTGGACAGAGAACCAAGTAGGTCGGGACACTTGGGATATCTTTTTCGAGGGTACTTGGCCGGCTCTGATTCGGTCGACGAGTGTTAATATTACAAACATTTTTGTGGTTTTTGCGGCTGGACTGCTTCTTTGGGAACTCGGGAAGCACGACATGTACATAGACCGAATATGCGGTCATCATTTTCACTTTCAAGCACTGAAAGTTGTTATGGTTTACGAGTACTCAAAGCTGACGTCGCAGGACGTTGGAATTCTCTGAGGTTCAAGATTGTAGCTTCGAAGAATGAACCTTCGAGACTTTACGACTTGATCTGCAGTTGGAACTCCGAAGTCTCGAGGCTGGAGTCTTGGCGAGGTAAACTTGTTAACTTTCGCCTCGATTCTTAGCCAAAATTCCACGAAGAAAATGAAATAATAAAAGTTTGTTAATCACCAGAGCTTAATTTTATATTGTACCAGTCTAGGAACTTTTTGAACGCACTGTGCATATACTTTCCTCTGAATCCAGCGGAATGACAATTAAGCTGAGGCGGAGGAAGGCGAATCCCAGCGCAGTTGAGATTGCTCGCGCAAGAGGATTCCGTTCGGACACGTGTTTACACGAGCACGCGCGGAAGAATCGCGCGGCAAAGATAGCCGGGGACCGTGGCACGGAAAGTTCGTGGGCCTTAGGGGCGAAAAGAACGGCTCGGCGGCGGCTCAGCGAGGAGTGGACCGTATTCCCGAGGTCTTCCACGATAACCTATGCAAAAGACAGTTCGTGCGCGAGCGTGCAGCGGAGGCGCAAGACGCTTCTTCTTCACGGAATTCACGATACGGCCGGCCATGCATTATAGGGAATACGATATCCATCTTGCGTCAGATTCATGGGATCTCGTGGCCGTGGCGCGGTCGGCACCTAGCCGCAGCGGCGGGACGGAGCAAAAAGAGGAGGCCCTCGGCTCGCGTCGAGTGAAATATCCAGAAGTCGTCGTTCTTTTCGTCTTCGTCGCTCGTGTTACCGGTGTGTTCCGTCGCCGCGATGGATCACTCTCGCGCCGAGCCGCGGTTCTGGCTTCTTTCTTGTCGATTCGAAACCGCACGGTGGACCTCGAGTCCTCGACCTTCGTGGCCGCCGCGGCGCGCGGATCGACCGGCAGTTTGCCACTGTCTCGGCCTGTTCGTAACGGTTTGCGCGACGAAGATTTACGGGAGGACGGGACAGCCGTGTGAAATGATTGCTACTGGGAGGATGGGGGCTCGAGACTTAGGTGAATGGACATTCTAGAGCTGTTTCTTTCCTTGGGAACTCTCTGATCCCTGGGATCTTATAATATCCTGGACGGAGTCGGTGGCTCCTTGAAACTTGAGCCTTCTATAGATATTCGTGAATAGAAGGATAGATCTTCCACGATTTTTCGAGGAAGCTGATATCACTACACAAGAAAAAGGAGTCAAATGTTTTCTAAATTAGATTCGATAACGAAAGCATGTCGAGTGACGGTAGAGTAGGTTTCCTGATAATTTCATCTACCATTTCGCAGAAAGTCCTAACGAGTCCGACTCGTATTTATCTCTAGATCCAAGTGCATATCAGGAGTCAAACTAGTTATACTCTCTCAAAGGGTTAAAGCAGCAGTGGAACTGTAAAACGTAGACTCCACCCAACCTAGATCAAGTCAGATCCCCCAGTAAGGCGCGAATATTCCATTCCACTTTATTTTATGCAATCTGAAATTAGATCAATGTGTCTACGTCCAGCATAAGTGCTGTAGATCCAATCTCGGCGACAACTCCCGTTTAATCAAAAACAGCCTTTGGCTTATCAAGATTGGGCTAATTGTTTCATTCTGCTCGGCAGACGTGGAATTCGAAGGACCCTTGATTAAAATTTCTACGACAACGTCAGAGGATTCTCCGAAGCGTAAGCGATGCTCGTTTTTCGGTTGACTTCGTGACGGATCGTGGTAGAGAGTTTCGTGAAAGGCAGAGCCTCGATGGTGGTCAACGATCCCTTCGCCCCTGGCCGTGCAGCTGATGCTTCCATCTGCTGCGATCTTATTGCCCTCCCCCGCTTATTCGTCAGCGCATTTGTTCGTACTTTGTCGGCGCGCTCGTTACACGTTACACCGCGAGGTGTTCGATGTATCGACCTCGATCGCGGCATTGTTCGGCACCGTTTACGGCCGTGGTCACGCAACGGATGCTCCGGCTGCCCCTGCTCCCATCATCCTATCCCGTTCTACCTTCTTCCTTGTTGTGCCTCTTTGATTCACTTTCAAACGTTAGTTTAAACTCAATAATTCACAAAGTACTATTATTTTAGGGAAACACTTAAAAATTAAGAAGGAAATGCGACTTCGAAACTCTAACTCAAATCTTTTCGATATGAATTATTATTTAAAACTTGTTTACTTGAGAAGAATTTCGTCATAATTTTTGTATTTTGGGCGATATTTATTTATTTATTTATTTATTTATTTATTTATTTATTTATTTATTTATTTATTTATTTATTTATTTATTTATTTATTTATTTATTTATTTATTTATTTATTTAGAGGTCAAAGCTGTTTAGTTTAGAATGATAATATAACAGATTAATGGATTAGTGATCGTCAGATAGTCAGATTTGACGAAATTGTTGCTTAAAAGTGGCGAATGATTAGAAATGGTCTAGTTTTTGACAGAAATCATTGACTTTGTTAATCATATGATTGATGCAAGTATAATGACAGTAAACTGTACGGTGAGATTCTGGCTTAAGGAGAGAATGTTTTCGTAGACCGATATTTTAATATAAATTTCTATAAGCGCTAAAATTTATCTGTTTCTTAAAATTTGTCTTTATACATATAAGCTTCCATTTGTTAAAATGTATAATTTTTTCACACTATTATACGGATATAGAAAAAGAAAAATAACTAAAATAAAAGTGACTTTTTTCGATATTCGAAAATTACCACACTCTTCGATGTTTTTTCTCGTAATTTTGCAAAATAAACAACAATTTTTTTCTTTGAAAGCAGGCAATACATACACTAAATTTAATTGTGAACAACTTTTGTTTGGAACTTTTATCGATGAAATCAATAGTAAACGAATTATTTAGGGAAAACTGAAAAAGTGCCCTTTTCTTACTTTATTTTGCAATAAAAATGCACTTCCGAAGCTTCTCCATTTTAGAAAATTCAGGATCATATTCAGGCATATCTTTACTTATGTTTTCAGCAATTTCCAGCTTTATGGAACCAACATCGGCTTTAAGTTGAACCTCTGACTCCTTGACTACTCCTAACTATTACAAAATGTATTTCATTTTCAAAATTTCATGTATTTTTACATCTATGCACATCATAATACATTTTCGCACATTTAAAATCGCAATTTTTAAATTACAAAAACCTATAAGTATACACAGAGATATAAAAATATACAGAATATCAAAAATAAAATATATTTTTTAATATTTAGAAAATGAAACATACATTTATTTAAAATTGATATTGTACTTATTATAAAGATATGAATTTGCATAAAAATCCGCAGTCTACTAATTACAATACGTTAAACAATTTTACACGTCAATGTAGTAATTATCTTCCATTTCCTCCAATTTTTACTGTTCTGAAAACTATCTCTTCAATTAAAAAAGCAAAACGTGATACTCGTTATCGTGTCCCAGCCTTCTCCAACAAGACTTCCCATAAATTTGCAGCTATCAGAAATCGTGCCAAACCGACTGCACACTCCACGATCAATTTACCAAAGCGAATCGCGAGAGGGTCGCCCGTCAGAGCATGGCGAAAGGTGCTGTCGGGTCAGCATACTGTCCACGAGAATTCACCGTCCCTCCCAGTTCGTTCATAATCAGAGGGAGAAGATGGTCCCCTCGATTGTCCGGATATCCGTGGCTGTCTGTCAGACAAGGACGATCCTCGGTTCGCGTCTGAAAGCCCAGTCCATTTCGACGAGTAGAAAGCGCGTTCCGGACGGTATTTAGCATGGTCCGTAAACTCCGCGTTCGCAACTCCGAAACGGTGTGTATTACGGTGGTAGAGAGATTCACAGCGGCTGGGAAGCTTGTAAACGCGACTGCGGGATCGCGCGATCTCGGTGAATGCTGCGAATGCTGTACAGCGATGAGAACACCGCGGCTCTTCGCCCTGAGAGCTTCTCCCCGCGAGCGTGCAATTAAATTTCATGCGCGTGACGTTTCGATACGTAAATAAGGAGTTTTATGACGCTGACATCGGGGAAGATGAATGAGCGGTTGTAAATTGTCGTTCATTACAAGGATTCGAACGCGGAGGAATCCCTCTGGAATCGTCGGCGTTGGCGGTTGTATTCTTACGGAAGTACGTGTTATTTTCGTTTCTCCGGGGTGTAAAGCCCTCCGTGGCTGACAGTGTTCTTCGCAAAGGGGAAGAAACACGTTGTAACGATAAAATAATCATTTTCTTCCCTCGGCACTCAAGGAAACAACCCTTAATCGCGTTAACGATGGGATATAGGGGCTTGTCCAAACACCATATTGGATATTACGTCGAGAGGACACGTCCTCACGCGTCTTCTTTCTTTCAAGAGCTGTTCTTTCTCGCGAAGTGGGTGCGTCTACGTCAACGAATATCTTTCACCGAAATTTAACTTAATCCCCCGTGAAATTAATCGTGACTCACGAATGTTTCCCTGTCTGACGACGCGTGGCAAACTTTCATGAAAATTAATCACCCGGAGACGTGGCTACGACATGCGCAGGGTGCGTCAAATTACATAACAAGAGGAAGATCAATTTCACTTTCAACAAAAGCCGAGTTCTCCTACTTTTCCTTAAAACTGAAGTGCGTAATTGACCTCAATAGTCAGTCATTTAATTGCTTCTACACTCAACACTTAATTGAGTTCAACAATAAATCAGCAAGTAATTAAGTCTTCCTGCAGTACAATCTATTTCATGAAATTTTATGATAAAACCAGAAGAATTAATTACTTGTCGAATTAAATTGTCCCCAAGCGATACCGGATATGGAAACCGTACATTCTATCGTTTTAATTTATTTTGAAGCGCCGAGCACCGCCCTCTTCATTGCGCGACGCGTTTCAACCTGTTCCGCGCATACGTTTCCACGAAAGCGTCGCCCGCACACATTTCGCGAGCGGAAAGCGATGGTCGCTTTTAATACCCGTTCGCGCGACATTCGATATATCAGCGGGAACGTAATTGGGAGAGGGCGGTATGGTTTTTTCCGTGGGATTTATCCGCAATTTACGCGATGGAACTCAGCCGGGCGTCGGCGTCCGAACGAAGTGCAATTAAACGAATTATAAAGCCGTTCCCACCGAGCTGCGAGGGGCAGTCGAGAATCGCCCGGAGGAGACAATTACGCGATAAATTACGACAATTCCGCTTCCGCAAACAATGCAGGAACGAGCGTAACGTCGCGCGGAACGTTTGAGCGGGTTGATTTTTCCTGGCGACGAGGGATCGATGTCGCGGGCCGCGACTGCGAGCGTTCTCGCCGAGCGAAATTTAATTAAACGGCCAGCCGCTTTCGCTGAAAGGATCAATTATCGTCCCATTGCGTGTCTCTCAGGCGCGTTGTCGCGCGACGGCGCGATCGTCGAATGAGCTTTAATTAAGCGAGTTACGGGATCGTTCGCGTGAATTACCCCGATGGACGATTATTAGATAAGTCACGGTCATTTTCGGCGGGACTTTCGCAATAACGGATTCGTTTCACGCGGATCGACGGCTCTCTGACCCAAATGGCTCATCCCGTGGATAACTCGCATCCCTTTCCGCTAATCGTTGCTCGTTAAGCAGCGAATAAGCGCAGAAACGGAGTCTGTTCGGCGGGTTCAGCGCATAGGCAAACTGGTTGCTTCCACGATTCTATTGAATTATGATTATGGTGCATCGCGGCGGAGTTATGGGATAATGAATGATATTGGATTAGTGTGTATTTAGTTTATTGATGGGTATTATTGAAAGAAACATGGTAGACTATTTCCTTATTGAGGAGGTAATTTCATGATAAAGGTTTAAAAAAATTTATGATAAGGTGCACGTGTGTTCATGAATGAAAGCTCTTGAGATGTTCAATTAGAGGGATATCTTCTTATCTGAGGGTTCAGGAATTAATTTGTTCGAGGCTATTTGTAAACTTTGTCGCTTGAAATAATGAAACCCATTTATGCAAATTTTGGAAAGGATATAATAGTGTTCGTAAAGTTAAGCACTCAAATTATACTTTAGGACAATTGACTAACAAAGAGAACCTAAACTTAGGATCGCTGATTTTAATGGAAGTTTTAGGGCATGTAGTTTCTTTCTGTTTGCAAATAATCCCGTATTATAGAGGCAGATACTCAAACGTTTTTGAGTTACAGTCGAGTCTCGATTATCCGAGGTGATGTGGACCGAGCCTACCTCGGTTAAAAATATTCTCGTAATGTAATAATGCACATATATTTAAATTTAATTAACTGTTGAATTACTGTCTCAACAAAACCTGATTATTTACATGATCCGCCCCTATATGGGAGGGTTATTTGGAAAGAGGAAGAAATCTACAAAATGTCTTAAAGTTTTCATTAAAATCGGCGACCCAAAGTTGGGAGCCCTTTCCCTGTAAGAAAATTTTCTGAATATTTTCAAATTTGATTCTTCTCTTTTACATAGAATTAAAAAAAGGTTTTCCACTTTATTTCTTCCATCCTGGAACACTCTTTACATATACAAGATTTCCAGCCTATAAACTCTCGTCTCTTATCAAAATGATCCTGTTATCGTTACAAGGTATAGGCACAGGATTCCATAATGCATGATTCTAAATTTATGAACACCATTGAGAACACGCTCAATCACTTGAAAGTCAATCGTAACATCCCTCATTCTGTAGTTCAAGACTTCCTCTTAGTTTACACTATCCAACATGAAGACCTGGCTAGTTGTAGTCTTTTCTCTTCGACGCCTGATCCTGGTCTCCAGAAAAGGGACGAATAGATTGGGATCCGTTTCGTTCCTGTTCTTGTAAAATATTAGATTCGTAGCCAGGCTTACTAAGTAGCCCACCAGTAACGTTATGACCAGTCCCATGGGGTTGTACCACATGTGGGAGATCCGATACAGGTAAAACTTCGACGAAGTTGAGTTGTTCATCGAGTAGTCCAACATATTATATTCGCTGTAACTATTATACAAAATGGTTTAATCGTATCGCTAATTGTATAAATTACAAGAGTTGAAATGAAACATCTACCAGATAAACTACAGAGCAGCGACTAATTGCCGCGTGTAAAAGCGACGTATAAATTTCCCTTTAATTGCGCCAGACAAGAGTTTAAAATCATGAATCGCTATCGTTTCCTCGCGAAACGCTGATTTCGCGTGGATCACGCGATAACGGGGAAAAGTTGGCAGCGTTTCAGCATGGAAGGTGGAAAGTGTGATCGCGCAGTTGGAAGTTTGATCCGGAGAAAGCAATATAATATGTAACGTTGGAACGCGGCAAGGATTCCACGAACGGCCGTAATCGAGTGGTTTATTAACGCGCAATTAACGTTAGTCACAATCGTGGGAAACGACGAATGGTCGAAGCGTGCGCCGGGAAAGCGGCGAGTGGAAAGAAATCGGAAAGCAATCGGCGCTTAACCGATTATTGCTGCCACGGGGATAAATACAAGCCCGAGCCTGATGCAGGGAGCAGAGGGACGAAAAAAAAAAACGGTGCTCGATAACATCCCGTAGCGATTCGATATAATTTATATTCCAATTACGCGGCCGCGTTGCGTGAAGCGTTTTATCTTCCCGACGAAATCTTCTGTTTCTGATAAATTCGCCCGCGTCGCGCGTCGACCAGCAGCAGGTCCTCGAAAAACGTATCGCGTCTTAGAATCCGCCGCTTTTCCTCGCCGAATAGTTTCACCTGCCGTTTTTTACCGCAATAACGCACCGAGAAAATCGGCTGGCAACACGTGTGTATAATTTCCTTATTGGAAAGGAAATCTCGTTCGGAACGAATCGAGCAGCATTTCTAGAAGCGGTTAAGAGCGTAAACGGAGGGAAACATGATTATAAAGTCTCTGGCATAAAATGATTCTATAAAGTAGGACTTTCAGGCGTGAGTATGAAAAAAATTGTTTACCGTTGTTGAATATTTTCTAAATTTTTTCATTATATTCGTGAAAATCGAACAATGTGAAGATATGAAATATTTCATATTTGATTGGAACGGTGTCTGAATTTATGAGAGAAATTCCTTAGGAGAGAGAATAGTGCTTGTAATTTCACGTTAAACTGGAATGGAGAAGTCATAATTCCCTAAAAAGAAAGAAACTAGCGTTCGAGGAAACTCCGTCGGATAGAAAAATCGTCTCTATTAAACTTTGTCCATCAATATCATTTATTCCACCATATCCCGTCCCACTTTCTAAAACCGCCTTATAGGCAAGCCAAAGGAAACGATCATGCGAAGTTATATCGATCCGATCTGAGTTCAGAGGCACGAGCACTCCTCCCTTTCTCGTAAAAACTTCTGGTATAGCTTATCCAGTTTATGTTTCTAAATTATACCGCAGCCTGCGAGTTACTTAGCCATTACCACGTATTTCCAAGTTACTGTCTAACTTCCCCAACAGATTAACCTTACCTGTTGAATTCCGTGACGTTTGCGAACTCCATCAACAGAGTAGAATTATCACAGCCCTCCACAGACAGGGGAAGATTCGGAGTATTGGGTGAACCTCTTCCAGCCATAGCCCAGAGACATATGAACAACGAGGTAGTAATACCAGCGACGGCTCCTGCCTCGTTCGCACTCTCGAAAAACATCCCCAGCGTGAAGATCCCCAGAACAGGTCCGCTAATCGCTCCGGAGATTGTGATCGCGGTCTCAACTAACGGGCCCAGCGATTTCGCGAGGAATGCCAGCGCCAGACAAATGAACCCGTTCACTATGGTCAGCCCCTTGCCGATTAATGTTGCTTTTTCATTCGGAAATTGCAACCTCAGCACCTTGCACGCGGGTTTCACGTAATCCTCCAACTCCACCGCGGCCAGGGAGTTCAACATGGCTGAGATTGTGCTGAGGCTGGCGCTGAACACGCCGGAAATGAAGAGCCCGGTCAGACCTGGATACTTGGACATCTTGTCCGCGGCGAAGTACGGCATTATTTTGTCGAATGCCTGGATCTTCCCGGATGTTAGTGGATCACAGTCCTTGTAGACGGCGTAGAGCACCAGGCCTGAGAAGGAAGTGAGGATCCCTAGGCTTAGGGTGATGGGGCCGCTTAGGATTAGCGCGTTCTGCGCCGTTTTGATGTTCCTGTTGAAACAAATTTAGTGAATGTCGAGGATTTAATTGCTGGTGTTTTGTTTAGGTTATGCCAGCAAATTAATTGGGGGAATTACATTTGCAGTTCCAATGAAGTTGTAGCTCAAACTCTACTCTCTGCAATACTAAACAGTGAAGTAAATTGTAGTAAGGAATCGCTTTTATTCTGAATACCACACGTTAGGTTAGTAATTACGTCAGTAATTGCTATCTGAACGAAATTATAACCGGAACTATGCTCTCTGCAGTATTTAGGAATCGTTCTTTGCTGATTACCACGTATTAGGACAACCTTTTCTCTGCTAACTTGGATTTTAGTTAGAGTTAGGCAGTGATTATGGTCCCTCAGGAAGGACAACATACTTAGCTGCGAGCAGACGCTGCACCTGCACCTGGTTCACGGCGTACAATGACAGGAACATGGTCGTGCTGCCAATTACCATGCACCACCAAGTGTGCCGTATCGTTGGATCAATCCTGAAACTGAAAGGCAAGCGTGTTGCTCATAGAGGAACTTGAGCGAAATGAATATACAATACGGTCTTACTCAAAGAAATCGATACGTTGACCCTCTTGAGCGATGCTCCACACGCTGGCCAAGCTTCCACCGAGAACACCACTTGCGGTGAAGAGGACACACCCGACACCGACGAACATCAGCACACCCTGAAACACGTCGGTGATCAGGACAGCCTTGATACCACCTGACGTCGAGTAGAAGGTACAAATCAGGCCGATCAGCAGGACGCTAAGGTCCCCTGACAGACCAGTTGTCTCTTCGAGGGCCAGCGAAGGCGCGAACAGGGCGACACCCGTGTAGAACATCAGTTGCAAGAAGTTTGCACCGCTTGTTACCAGCCGAGCTCGTATACCGAAGCGTTTTTCTAGGTACTGAAAAATCAGGCAACCTTGTGTTAATTTGATGTAATGTTTCATAGATATGCGAGTAAAGTTTTTAAATCCTGAGTCTTTTCTTTAAGAGGCATATACCTTTCTCAGCATTAGATAGTGATTAATGTTTATGAGTGATTAGAGAACAAATAGTAAAGAGGGTTTACATAATTCTTTTTGCATTATAAAAATACACGAAAGAACGTGAAAGAAAGCATTAAAAACTACTAAAGATATAATACTTCGAATTGTAAGTTACATCTAGTTGCGTAAAAGGCTGAAACGATGGGTATAACAACTAATTCGCTATTCATCCGATAAACTTTCTTTTACATATACCGAATAAGATTATCTATCGCCTCAAGAGGACTTTCCCATTTCTTGAGATTATTATTACTAAAGAATTATAACAAACTAATGATTTTTAAAAATCGTGTTTCTTGGTAAGTTTAATTCTTTCGGAATCCTCAAACAGTGGTTTTTTTACGGAGTCATTAAATTAATGAAATACCAAAGAGAGAAAACAAAGAGTTGTTGTATTTATTACGGAGTCATCAAAACCGAAGTGCTTGTTATGTCATGAAATACCTCCTTTAATTTACTTTACTTTGACTTTAAATGTACTTTATTCCATAATAGTACACTATTTATTTTCACGTACAAATGCGACATTTTAGCACTTTTGCTTAGACTGTTAAAAAAATCACGCTTAAAGTATCAGGTTCAGAATTAAAATATGAAATTTAATAAATAAAAGAGTCTGAAAGAGAAAAGTTTGAATTCCTCCGAATAAAATAGGAATTAAAGTATATTATAAAAACCGTATTTCAGGTATCATGCAATTATAGTGTTTTTAATATATAAATATCTAGTTAACCCTTCATAATAGGGGACATCATCCGTAATTGGGACAATAACCCTATAACTGTTACCTTTAGGCCAGAACTACATGGACATTTCACACATAAGTTTAGGAATTAATGACTTGGAGTTCAATCGGTCATCAAACAATTACTCAAGTATTCACCTCGTAGACGCTCATACTGTCGAGCTTGGCAAAGACTGGGAGATAGAAGTATATAGCGATCGGAGTGCCGATGAAGCCGCCAACGTAGAACAGCACGATCTGCGTGCCGTGAGTGTAATTTTCCGCGCTGATTCCGAGCAGCGTGATCGCCGACATGAAAGAGACTGTCAGGGCGATCGCAAGAGGAACGATGCTCATCGATTTGTTCGCCGTGAAGTACTCCTGTCGGTAACACGCATGGAATTAATGTAAAAGCGATTTTCTCGCGGATCGTCCGTGGATGGAATAACCTCGATCGGAAGAAGGATTAAAGGATTTCGCTTTCGGTGAACGAGTAGCAAAAAATACGAGCACCTTCCGCGTATGATAATCTTCGCCGTCCATCACCGCGTTAAACCGCAAACAGATTCTTTTCGCGTGGTCTCGGCTCAAATCGAGTAACGCTTAATTACCGACGTTTGTTCTGGTCATTCACGGAACGGTTCTGGGTGAGCCGATAAATGAATGGCGGTCGATGTCTGGCAATTTGTGTCGATGGCAATATTTATCGCGCGGCGGGATCGATCGGACCCGATAGCGGTGAATGATCTCTCCGGCTTCGTAGCGCTCGCGGATCTAAGAACTCGCGCGGGCGACTCGGATACAGTTTATCGCGGATATTGGATCGATGTCGATTCGATCGACCGTGTCGGAATTAATTTTCCAGGACTTATAACCTTTGCCGTGCGTTGCCGGTCACCGGTGAATCGGTAGTAGAGCCCGATGCCCGACGAGATCAACAGCATTACACCGATGACAAGATAATCCGCCCATTGCAGCGTCGATGTTGTGCCCTCGGTCTGTTCCTGCGAACGAATATCCCATTTCGCGTAAATGGCTCCGATAGCCTCTCGTGTAAATTGTTGG
This sequence comes from Perdita meconis, assembly GCA_030770465.2. Taxonomy (NCBI): domain Eukaryota; kingdom Metazoa; phylum Arthropoda; class Insecta; order Hymenoptera; family Andrenidae; genus Perdita; species Perdita meconis. The sequence goes on from JASKOS020000004.1 coordinate 9,084,121, forward strand.
GCTGTTTGCTGGCTTGCCCTTCGGCCAACTCGATCCCTAATCCCTTGGGATTGGATTCCTTTCAGATCTCGTAATTTTCTTTTCTGATAAGACTGTTGACTCTCTCTCTCTCTCTCGGTGGAAGCGCTAAGCTCGACGGCGCGAGGCGGGGTTAACTCGGTGTTATTGAAAATAACGGATGTTACGTAATGTTCGTTAAATGTAATAGAACTTCGCTAGAAATGAAACTCTCTTCTCTTATTGCACTCCATATTATCGTACATTGCACTCTAATAAAATTACAAAATTAATAACCGTATAAGAAATAAGCTAGAATTACAGGAATTAATAAACTGAGACACTATGTAGTTTCCGCGATGTTTCTTCCTAATGACTGTACTATTCTATTTTTCTTTCAAACTAAAGGAAAACTAAGAACACTATCGGGAAGTACACTAAACTCAGGTGAACTACTTCGATGTTTAAGATTATGCCAAGAGGCAAGCCACGCAGAGATGCACTTGTTTTAATATTTTCATGAAAAGAATACTCACGTCCATACTGTGGGATTCTGTCGTTTGTACGATTACATTCACCAATGATACACGAGGAATTCGATCCGGTGAGCTTCGTTTCTTCCTGAATCTTCCTGCAACGGCAGCGGCCGATAGAAACGAACGAAGTCAAATTCAGACCGACGACACAACAGAAAATACATGCAAAACGCTCGAAAGAACTTATCCTTCATAGACTCGTCACCTGCGTGTTTGGTAGCCAAGTGGCTCCGTTTCGATGAACGTGAAAACGCGAGAAAACGACGTTTTATTACGTAAAGGCTGGCTCAGCATCTTTGCCGTCGATTGCACGCAAAGGCAGTTCATCGAGTAATTGAAAATAACAAAGTGTTCGAGTCAGTAGTTACAAAAGTAGACTGTTTTACGAGCGGGAAGAATTATTAACTTCGCCTCGAAAGTAACTCTATCCCGAGAGTCTCGATCAACAAACCCCTTCAATAATATGATATCTGTTTATAGAGTCGCTATCGTTCGTTATCTTTGCGAAAGAACCAGTTCGCGCCGACCGGGGGGCCAGAAATTTAGCGTCACGAATAATTAGTTTCGAAAGGTTAATGAATTCGAGATAAAAGGGGATTTTTGCGCGGCTGGCGAATTCCAGTATCGACGAACAACGAATGCGGAGCGCCGAGGGGGAACGTTCAGACACCCTTGTCGCGGCAGAAATCAATCGTGGAGTGTTGTCGACCGCGGGACCGCCTTTGAAGTTCGCTAATTGAAAAATAAGCAAGCCCCCGATGGTGAAGTAGCTCGCCCGTAGGAACGGAGGAAATTGAAAATTCTCGAGCGACGGAGCATCAATGGCGGATACTACGCCATTGTTGCTGGTGCATGACAATTATCCGCGAGGCGGTAGCCGGGGTCGTAATGTAATTTCCTAGTATTATGAGGCACAATCGGGGAGCCATCGAGCATTATTCAAGGAAGGGATCGCAAGAATGCACGAACATCAGGAATTCCACGATCCACGCCGGGGATTCATCGATCTTTATCGACGGTACACAAAGGACGATCAAGATAGGGAGAAATACGGACGCGCGAAGCTCCGTTTATGGCCACTCCCGGATCCCTGTTGAAGGTACGCTGAAATTTAAGCGATATCTCGTTCGTCCTTGACATCGGGACCCGTCGGAGTCAGTTAAGAGCACGTTCACACTATCCCCGTGTCTTGCTTGATCGTCCAGACATTCTTCAATGGGTTTTACGTGCTGGATTCGAGGAATCATTACAGGGAACAATGGCGAAGACCGTGAATGTAATCACGCGAACATATACTTCGATGGCGTAGCAAAGGATGATGTAAATTTAGTTTATCGCGAACAAGTCATTCGACGCGATTCAACCGGTGGATTTTATTTCCTACTACGTAATTGCGTAATGCACTCCGGAGGTTAATAGAGATCCCTGTCGAGTGTCCAGCAATTTTCGACATTGTTACTTGACCGTTGACTGGCTCGTTTTGCGCCGATGTTGATGCCACACGAGGCATCGAGGGGAAGGACGCGAAGACGAAGAAAGAGGAGAAAAGGAAGAGGCTCGTAAGTGGCGAATTCCCGTCATTAAGTCGTTAGTCGGACGCAGGACGACAGCAGGCTAACAGACGGTTAACTGGTTGCTGAACTTGATCGAACGATCGCTGACCAACACGTTTGATCGATGAGCACCGTGTTTTGCACGCCCCCGCCTGCATTCGACCCCCTTTGCGTTCTCTTTTCATTTCAAGCATCTATAATAACACGATCTACTGCACACAGATAAATCTTCCGCCGTGAAATCTTCGTACACTGGGTCAAATATATGGACATAAGATTGGATCTACAAAGCTATTGATACGGGGAGCGGGACATCCATAATTTATCAGTAACTCGAGTAGTTATGAGCGAAGAAACCGAAGATGTAAACGGACGTCCTGCTCTTTAATTCAGCTATCTATCAAAATTGAAAATATCTGCTATTTCTAGACAGTAGATTTAAGGAGATTTAATTCCCTTTGCCATGAAGAAAGAAACTTGGTTTAATTATAATAATTTGTTTACCGTTTTGGTAACGAATTTGTTCACGAATTTTAAACGAAAATTTCTTGTTTCCTGAGCACACGGTTCGATGCTATCCTTTGAGCATTTCCCTCCTTCTATTTGTTTTCTCCGATCGCTCGACGAGGAGGCGGAACGTTTCCATCAGGTTGAGAATAAATCTCGGAATCGTGAATTCCTGGATTCCGCTCGCAACCCTCGGAGCTGCAGGCTCCGCTCTCCAGATTCCCCTGTTTAGATAATCACGGTGTCGTGTTTTCACCAGTGGCTTCCCCTTTTAGTTAGTTAGACGGAAGGAGGTGAGACACTCTTAGATTGAAGATCAGACGTGCTTTCGGGCAAAGCACGTGCTGCTCGACGCTGCGCACGAAGATGCTCGTTATTATAGTTGGCTACTCGAAGTAAGACATCTTCAGGCGACTCCCTGCTCAAACTTCCGTGCGTCCATCTCGAAGTCTCAGCAAAATTCTAATTGCAACCACACTAGTACCAACCCCTATTTACCCTTACAATTATCAGCAATCTTCCTTTGCTGGATACTTCAATTTATCTTTTGCTAAACATGCGATGAATGTCTCCAGTGTTGCTTATCACGCTCTAGATGTCATTAACAGAGCAGCTAAGTAGATAAATACTTTGTATGTATCAATACTCATCCGTCTCTCATTTTCCCAATTTAATTTGTACCTACCTTGGTGTAAAATTGGCACAATTGTAAAAAATCAGTAATTACCAATAGAAATAGGTAATGTTTTTATGTTAGGAAACTAAAAATCTCAATATTTCAGGTAAATTTCCCTACAAATGTCCAAATAATATATTGCTCCATGAGAAGATTGTGGTTAACCCAATATTAATTTTTTTATGTCATCATACGACTCAAAATCGAATTTCTAAAGAAAATATTAAACACAATCTTAAGGGTGTATGGCCAGGTATGGCAGGTAGGTGACTATACCAACAAAATAAGGTAAAAAAAGGGTTTACGCGAGACAACTTTTTGTCCTTATACGAGCAAATTTTGACCTGGAAAAGGGCTCATTCGAAAGAGAAAGGTTCAATGCAGGGTGCTCTACTCTTGGTTTGACCAGATTTTATTAATATTTGGAGATCTGAGCGCTACAAAGTAGAGCAAGAATCGAGAAATTTAACCGTGGAATTAAAGCATTATTGCGTCACTGAACGAGTTTTTTGGGCGAAATCAAGAGCAGAGTGCCCTGCATTGAACCTTCCTCTTTCGAATGAGCCCTTTCCCAGATCAAAATTTACTCGTATAAGGACAAAAAGTTGTCCCGCGCATAATCGCGCTATTTTGGGGGTTATTGATAAAAACAGGGTGAAAAATATGTCAACCAGATGGCATCTAATTGTGGGTTGTAAAGGAAAGTGTTAGCTTGAAACATTGCTCGAAACGTAAACAACTCTTTCTGCACCTTTGTTTCTACACATTTCACATTTGCTGCAGTACAAATGTTCCTTTAAACGAAACTGAACGTGACGGAGACTTTGGTCACAGATTCGAAGCGATTAGAAATCAGCGAAACCCTTTGAAAATAAGACGTAGATTTGGTCGGCTCTAACTCATTACTACTGAAACCGCCATATTTCATTTCTGTCATCCCTCTGAAGTCGCGAGTCATTTCGCGATAGTTAATGCAATCTCGTAAACCACCAATTACCAACTGCCGCATCCTGTGACGTCACATTTTGGGAATAGCCCCTCTGTCAATTTCAATCTGAAAAATTGATCAAGCCGACATTATTTTTCAGTTCTTCGGCGTACAGCATCTGATAGAATATTCTATGACTCACTTCCGCAAAACTTATGACCCAGTTATCAACGTCTTTGCAAGACCTCGAATTCGCGTCTGAACGGTAGAAGCGTCGCTATATACGCCCCATTCGAGGCAACCCTGTAAAGTATACTACTTACGAGCTACTTGGTATGCGCGTTTTTACCATCGAAACAGTCCAGGAAACAGCTGCTCCACTTAAAGCCGCACTTTACAATGCAGCGCATTTTTACGCCGGCCGACAGCCGGTCGCGATAAATTCAAGGCTGCGCCGCGGAATCGCAGTCAGCAACGTCTGTTAACTGCACCGTCGTTTGCGATTCCGAAAACGTTACCACCTGGGTGTCGATAATGGCGATACGGGGCGAGGGTGGCCCCTCCCCGAGGCATTGTTCGCCCGCGTCAAACGATGAGTGACGATCTGATAGTGAGTCGACTCGCGTGCTGGCTGCCCGTTCGCCTCCCCCTAATTAATTAAGAACAAAACCAGGGGGGAACGTTGTTTCGTCGTTACGGTGTTTTGCTCGACTCTCGCGTGGCTTTACGCCACACTCGGTTTCGTGGCCTTAATTAATCCGACACGTTCAATTTGCCCGACTCTTATCGTCGGCTAGTCGAACGCCTGTTGGAGTTACAACGATTCAACTGGTTGTTATGACTCGCGGCAATTATCGGTAATTAAGTATTCTGAAGGAGACTCCGTCGTTAATGCGAAATGAATTTTCAACGGCTTCCGTTTCGTGGATATAGTCGTGGATGGTTCGCCGCCTTGACACGTATCTAATCGCTTCTAATTGCCTTGGTGATGGTTGCTGATGAATATATACGGTCGGTGACGCGTACAAATTGCTTCGGGTGTTGGGGAGACCCGCTGGTGCATCGACAAAAATTCTGACGCCTCGAGCGCCAGGTGGGGAACGCGGTATCTTCGTGTTCGTAATTGCTGTGTGAAATTCTGTCGTCTTTTTAATAAAGAAATAGCATTATTTATTATTTTATTTTAAATATTTTCGAAACCTTGTATTTATAAACACGAAGAGATTTCATAACTTTTTTAGAGCAAAATTAACTACCTTTTCAAGGCCACTTCCTCCACACCAACTCAGCATAGCAATTTTACACGTCAAAATAAAAAATACCCCGCGTCGGAATAGCTGAACGATCAAATAACCCCCTAATTTCCGTTCAGTATTTTACGCATTCGCCTCGCGCGAATTCGTAGCCCCGACTCGTTTAGTCTCTTAATTAAAGTGCAGCTCGCAGCGGGGGTTTTTCTCGAGAATCCGCGGGCAAAAAGGCACCTGCCAATTACGTCCATTGATAACAGAGAGCGGGGCGCCCGACGGAGGGGGATTTTTTTTCATATCGATGCATGGCGTTTCGCGCGACTGGACGCTGGCGTCGCGGAAAGTTCGTCGCGACAGGGCCACGTATTAAAATTCCAGCATCGACCAGCGGTGGCTAACGAAGTGTGGCAATCGGCCATTTTTCGTGCCGCGGACCGTTCGGTTCCGATACGAAGCCATTCCGATCGGCGATCCGGTCGATAAGGCTCTCCCGTACAATGGCTCGACTGCCGGCCCCTGCTATGAGAAACGGCCTTACGTAATTCGATCATTTGCATCGATGATGCATCGTCGTGAATGGATCCGTATCTCGATCTGAATGCGCGTTATCGCGGATTGGCGCTGCCAATAATTATGCGTCCCACGTAGCGACGCGCGTTGCGATCGTCGGCCAGATAACGATTCGACGTGTTCGAAGCAACGAGGGCACCGGATTCTACGCCAAATGGATCGCGTCGATATCCACTCGGTTACGCTAACTAAATTTTCCATCGCGTTAATTCTCCCCCGAAATTATCGAAAATCTTCGCGTTCCCGGATAATTCACGCGCGTGCAAATAACGCTTGGCACGCTTCATACCTCGGAGTATGTGCGCTCGTAATGGAACACTGAAAACCTCATATGGTCGTTGGCTTTAATGACGGCTTTAATATTAACAGTCCTCTGCTTCAGCGTGTGGCTAACTGGACGCGAAAGTCTCTCGATCAAGTTTTGAATCGCATGATTTACTAGTTGCAATGTGTACTACGCGCGGTGGAATGAACTTCAAAAATTCCTGAGTTTTTCAGACTATTTTTTTCAATAATCTTGCTGCGTTTGAATCATCTACACAGTGTGTCTATAATGTTTCAAGACTGATTTTTTCTAGACAGTTCTGGACTATACATGTACTACGAAGTTTTATTTATAACACACATAATCATCCACGATTGCAGCTCTTCTGAATACTATTTCAACGATTTAAAGAACATATTAACATATGAACATATAATTTTAATTTCTCCGCTCATATACAAACAGTAGTGTCAAAAACATACAAAACCCTTGGTTTTCTTAAGCGATGTACAGTAAAATTCTCAAATCCAGACTCACTGAGACTATTATACTGTTCTTTAGTAAGACCTATATTAGAATACGCCTCAGTTATATGGTCTCCTTATTTTGCCAACCAGAAACACAAGCTTGAAGGAGTACAACATAGATTTCTTAGATTTGCGAGATTTAAGTTAGGGCGGAAGATGTCAATCACTGACCACAACTATGATGTAGTCATGAAAGAGCTTAAACTTGATACTTTAGAAAGAAAAAGAATATTTTCTGAACTTATGCTCATTTTCAAAATCGTCAATGGTTATATCAATTGTCCTCAACTTCTTCAACTTATTAACATATATGCGCCAATAAGATCTCTAAGGCACTCGCAGACTTTTCTTCCATTAAATTATACTTCAATGTGTTCGCATCTAGACACTATTAACCGGTCATGCGTCACTGCCAATGCTTTTGCTGGCGACCTTGATATATTTGGTAGCTCGTTATGGTCTTTCAAGAGGCAATTATACAACTTAATCTAATCTGTTATATACATCTTTTATATCTTTATATATTTTATTTCATATTTTATTTATATGCTTTCTTTTGTCATTTTTATATTACTCTTAACTACACTCTGAATACTATAAAAAAATACAATTTTTAAGAATTTTTTTGTGGTACAAGAAATACTGTAAACACTCCGGGCTTTTTGTATGTTATAGAGACATATTTAAAGAGTTGTGCAAAATTTATTTATGTGGAAAAATAGAAATATGACGAGCTGGCAGTCTTAGATGTCGAATCTTGCAAAAAGAAGTACCTTATTGGCCCACACCGCGAAGCTTTGGAAGATCAAAGAATCAGATTTATAAGAATCATAAGAGATTTTCAAATAATAATATTAGCTACACTGTAGCGTAGGATTTTCATGATATTTAAGTTTTTCGATTCTTTTTTTTTCTAAACATTTCAATACGATTTTTTTTGGGATGAAAATCATCATGTTTTTTTCAAATGCTGCCAATTCTTGAGATTTTTCGAATTTACAAAAAATCCTACGCTAAATTGTAGCTAATGTATTGTAATTTTAAAATCTGCTATGAATTTTATTCTTCGATTTTTCAGGATTTCACGGTGTGTGGGTCAGGAAGATATCTCTTTTTTTTGTATAAGTCGACGTCCAAGACTGCTAGTCCGTCAAATTTCTATTTTTTTACGTGAAGAAACTTTAGACAATTCTTTACATATGTCTTTATAACATACAAAAAGCCAGGAGTTTTTAAATTGTTTCTTATATCAGAAAAAAATTCCTAAAAGTTGTGTTTTCTTATAGCGCTCAGGGTGGGGTCCATCATAAAGCCATTCAAGTCAACTAATGTCTGATGCGGTATTGTAGAATCATTGGTTTATAGTTTAATGATGGCAAATTAAGTACTGTCTAATTTATTAGATGTAGCGTCAAACATGATGGTTGTCCAGCACATTCTGCACGTAAAAAAGGGCTGCAATCATATGGTGGCTAAAAATACATGGTTCCATTTAAAAAAAACCAAGGTGACCTTCTAATTTTCTCCACTTCACTTCCACTTGGAGAAAAGTTTTGATCACCACATAATAACCTCCTAAGAACCAAGCAACTGTTATTTCAAATATTCGTGCTTATCTTCAGAAATGTGGAACCTATTCTTGTCTTAAATAACTCACCCTATGTACATTTTCAAGATAAAATATTTTATAAAAGGTTTTTAAGACCCCCTTGCAGCGTCCTAGTTCTTCAAGAGTTTATATTGCAACAGACAGAAATACCTCTCGAATCTTTCATCCTCTCAAGTAAAATACACAGCGATTAAAAAGGATATTTGGAACGGATCTCTCGAATGTATAAAACCATTCATGAAAACCGTGTTCATTACTCTCCTCGCTCCAACTGATCGTCGAGTCGGATCCCTTCGCTAATTGCTTCGTAATTGACAGTCGATCGCAACTTCATTCGCTTCTCATTCCCTCTCGTCGTTTCGACAACGTTCGCGATCCGCGTATCGAAAGAACCGAATTTGCACGCCCACGCGAGGCTATTAATCTTTCCAAATTGCCGTCGACGAGAAAACGAGGGCCGAGCTCGCGTGTGGCGGCGACGGTCCAAGACCACCGATGGACGACGGGTCGTGTTAGTGATGCAACAACGTCGGAGGGATTGATGTATAACGCGCGGAACGAGGCGTGTCCAGAAAGTATGTAATCGACGAGAGAGAATTCGCTGAAGGATTAATGCCCTTTCAGTTGGTCGCCCGGAGGTGCTTCGTCTTCCTAGTCCACGCCATGTTTCATAATCGGCTGGGGAGGCAGACTGCGCGCGCGCGCGTAGAATTTATTTCGTAAATCAGCCCCGGCGCGGCATCGATGAGACACGACGCGGAACACACGACCAGCTCGTGTGATTCCGTCTGTACAACCGTAAATGCATTAACGATCTAAGCAGGCGCGCGGAGGCAGGAGACACGTAGAATCCTGGAAAGTTTCATTAGCATGCGCGTGTAGCTGCCTGGCCGGAATCAAATGAACCGAGTGTTACACGATTCCTGGGATTTATGGTTGTCAGGAGTTGAAAGTTCCTGACGTCCCCCGTGTCATTTCCCGTGTCCCATTATTCAGATCTTGCGCATCAGACCACGACGCATGAAAGACTCGATGACATAAGAATCACAACCGTGTGAGAAATTATTATTGCTCGTCCACACGCGATGCTCTTGTCTTCCCGCTTGACAATCTCGCACTCTTTGGCTCATCGGTTAATTATCCCCGGCAACACGTAATATTTCGACGAGAGAATGTTCGCCGGCGAGTCACGTGGCGGTAATAATGCCGGAAACGTGCCCCCGAAGAATCGTCGCGCCGTGCCAAGCCGGGGGAACAGTTCTCCTCAGGGACGTTGCGTGACTCTTAGAGCAGCGCTCGCGATCTCTCGCTGAACGCGCGTGGGTCGATCTGTCTGCGTGCCGTTTATTGGAAGACTCGTGGAAATGAGCTGCAAATGAGGTGACCGGCCAGTATATTGTCATCGCGGACGATGGAAGCACTACTTGCCATACTTTTCTTAACAACGGGGCTATTAAAGTCGAAGCATACTAAGTGATCATAAAAACTAGGTGGAACTATATTTCAGCTATAACCTTCAATTAAGTAGTATTCAAAATTAGAGTCCTGCTGTTATCCAAGAGAAACGAAGAATTCCTCAATTCATTTATTCAGCACGTTCTCCTTCCAGTTCTTTCAACCTTGACGCAAATAGGAGATGCAACGCTTCCCTTTCCACAGAATCATTCCGCGTGGTGTAATTTCGTTCTATCAATAGCCGCGGGTACGCTGCGAGCCACGCTAATAGACCGACAGCCGTCAAAGCCAAATGTGACAAAAGGAGACCGCCATTAGAACCACCGCCACGTGCATGTTGCTCATCGTTATTAAAATTTTGATGCGCGTCGTGCGCCGCGCTGCATACCGAAATGCACAATGCTCTTTCTTCTCGTGTTCAATCACGCTAATGGCGGTCAACGGAACGGCTCAAATCTTTTTCGGAGTTCGCGGTGGCGCGGAGCAAAAATTATGGAAGGCGATGAGAACGTGTTCCGTCAAAGGGTCGGGACCACTTTTATAAATAGATGTCATTATATTAATCATGGTCTCGTTATATTGTTTGTGACCACTGCTTGATTAGCGGCGGAAAACGGCCTCGAACTCATTCGTCCGAGAGAGACGATGACGACACCCGTATCCTCCTAATGGATCGGCTTAACAAGTCGAATTACGAAGGTACGGGTCGATGTTGACGTCGGGTCGAAAATCGCGCAGGGGCTGTGTTGTTCTGTCAATCACCGTTGACTGACAATCCGATTTACAAGCGGCGGCGACAATCGGTCTTGGACGTTCGCGGGATAATGAACGAATGGTGAATTATTTACCACCGGTTCACCCTGCTCTAATTTCAGTGGACGCGGTCCGCTCTAACTCTTGGAAATGGATATTCATAATTATCATTGCCGTTTGCTTTCGGTGACTAATGTTACTCCGATTACTTTTCCCTGTCAATTATACGAGATCTCGCAGCAAGATAATCAATTATACTATTTAACTGTTGCGCGAAGATATCGACAGGCGGATATCATTGGGAAATCTATAAATTCTGCCTACATAGCAGTTAACTGAATTCATTGCACAGAATCGAGCACCGATATCAATCGTTCTGACATGCAGCGCGCATAACCGCGCTCGCTATTTCAATTCGCCCACCTTGAAAAGCAATTTAACGCTCAATTCGCTCACCTCGTTCGCGGCCATCGATAACCCATCGATACTTCACACGTCTGTACGCATTGTTTACCGCGATTCCCCTGAGAAATTCGCGGTAATAACTCGACGGCTAGCTGGACGCACAGCGTGGTTTCAAACGGTGATATACGAGCGACGATCAATTTAATCAGCAGACTCCGTTAAGGCGCCTGTAAACAGTCGCAACATCGAGTGCTCGGACGCGCAAGGACGCGCTCAGCCCCTATCCCGTCCACAGTAAGTTGCGCGTCAAGCCATAAAAATCGACCCTTTTCGACCCTCTTAATTGCGCGCAGCAACGAATGTTGCCACTGTTTGCAGGGCGCCTTTAGGGATTCGCGTGACTACGATCCCGGAGTCCCTGACAATGAGGTTCGTTCACGTCCCCGCGATTCCTCATCCTTGAACCTTCCGCCGCTCCCCGCAAGGCTCGCCTCTTCTTCGTTCCGTCGAATCGACCCACTTTTAATTTGTACCAATTAGCCGTAACAACGAGAACGCGGCGAACGCCATCCGCCTAACGAAATAGTTACGAGGTCGTGACGACGCCGCTCTGTGGTAAAACGCTCTCATGATCGGCGACAGTACGTTGTTTCTCAATTTCAACCATCGCGCGCACAGTTCATTCGATTCAATTAACCGGTACGCGCCAAATCGACCGCGCGACGCGGCGATTAACGAGTGATTAAAACCGCCGCGTTGCAGTTTATGACGGCGCGTAAACTCTTCCTCGACTTGCCAAACGCTTTTATAACGTTTCTACGCGTCGAGCATCGGAGCGGCGAAATTTATTTTGATTTGATTCAGATAGATTTAGTGTTATTCGGGGAAAATTTATTTTATTGGCTATTTAATTGCGCTTGATTACAATAAATTCCTTTGAATATTCTTAGAATCTTTTAACGAGTAATGAAACAGAAGAATTTCTCTTGCAATTCTGCATTTATTGCATCATTTTACTAGCTTTCACTTCAATAGAAGAAAGTTTAATTTTTCGAGGCGAATATTGAAGATCTACATTAGGTTAAAGTCGGGATTCAAAAAAATTTTTATAATGCAATCTTCCCACGCTCTACCTGACATTAATCCGACAATTAACGTGTTTACGTCGCTTTTCTGTTTCGGACATCAAGAAATTGAATTTCTGGATCTCCCATCAATATTTAGTCGACACTCGGTTCTCAAGGAAAATGGGTGACAGCCATCTATGGGCGACGTTGACACGCGCATCGATCTCCAGTCGCAAAAAGTCGGCAACTCCTGTTCGCCTCGATATTGCGCGGTCCCGGCAGCCGGCGAAAGACGCGCTCGAAGGAAAGGAAGATTGTGGGTCCGAATGTGGGACACTGCAATTACGCAGAACGCAAGTATTATTACGTTACGTAACGAGTCAGACGCGTCACGACTTATGTACACGTCGCTTCGACTTACGATTTTTCACAGATAACTACGGACAGGGAGAGGTACCGAATTAACGTCCCATTGAGCGCGAGTTCCAAACGTATCATCAACTTTTATGATACGAAACGACCGCGATCCTCGGTTACGTTAAATGTTCCACAATAAGAATGCCCGGGGGATCGGGTTTCCGAACGTGCGGTAACCGATCCTTCGGGCCCTGAGGAAACCGAAGGCTCTCGGGCTAACAGAATCTAGGAATTGCCCAAGAAACGATGACGGACCATAGGATACGTCGTCGCGTGATGTTTTCCCGAGAAATCGAATCCATGTCGTTACTCAACCGAATGAAACGCGATTCTCCGTCTCCGGGACGTCGCGTCGGCGTCGGAAATCAATGCTAGCGCTACCAAGTCCGTGTTTCTCCGCAATCAACGCGGATCCCGGTATTCCCTGTGATCGATCGATCCTGGCACCCTGTCGTGCGTCAAACGCGTCGAAAATCGACAGAGCACGATGCGTCGAGGCGGGAAATTACGCAACGGCTGCTCGCGGATCGAAGCGATCCTTGCGACAGATGCGTGGCTTTATGCTCCCGCGATTGGTATGTCGCACAAGCCACGTGGCGACGTGAGCAACCGGCACAGGGTAGCTACGTGAAGCGACTTGTTGAATGGCAGCGGGAGGCTTCGATGAGTCGAGGGACCGCGACAGCTGACTGCGTCGACTTAATCCCGGGGACGTCCTCGGTAGCGGACGTCTCTCCCCGTGGATGTAATAGAACGTCAGTCTAGCGGCGGGAAACGCGACCGGGGTTGTGCATCCAGAGTTAGGGCCTCCCGTCACGATCGCTGCCCGACTCCGGACCAATTAACCGATATGAAACCGAGTCCTTGGCTCTTCGACTCGCCGCGTTTCACGCGACGCGCCTTCTAGTGGTATCAGACCACCGACAGCCTTGACGGCTTCGCGGTCCTCTTTTTTTCACTACCTGTTCAACGATCCGGAACGATCGGTGAAATCGGACGAGCTTAGGAGGCGAGAGTCTACGCCTCCGAAACGCGTTCGCGAAGCTCTCGCTTACTCCGAGCCTCGAGGCGTGTCCGATCGACTTAAGCACCGCGTGCACGCCGAGAGATACGCGAGAGAGAAAGGAAGCGCAGGGGGGAGGGGCACGTGAAAAGTAATCGCGTCAAATTGCTTTGCACACCGCTCGATCAACGCCGACGTCCACTCTCGCCGAGTGATCTAAGCCGACCAATAAAACCGCCGATAATTACGAGAGCCGAGATGGAAACGAAGTCTAGATCCAGAAGATCTGGACTCCCCTTTGACACGTCCTGGTTCCGTTATCAGACCGCCACTCTGTAATCCCGTCTACGTGGAACCGATTCTATCGCTGCACGCTCGATTCCGTCGATTCCAATCCATCGCTTTTCCTCTTTCTGCTTTTTTTTCTCTCCCAAGCTGTTCACCGCGTTCCGGGCACGGGTCGTTACTCGAGAGCCTTTTTCATCGCCCGGAGACACGGGTTCAGTTGGTGGAGCAATCGCTGGGTGGAACTGTTCCTTGGCGCCCAGTGACATTGCGCAAGGGATACTTGGGAAAATTCAAATCATTCGGGGCACTTTACTCTGTCATTATCCGATATTCGTTGCGTCGCCGCGGGCGGGACATTCCTCTGTGGTTAACTTGAAAATTATTCTAGTACAGGAATTGTCAATACTGCTTCGTGAAATAATATAGAATGTGTGTGGAATACTGTGTAGGATTAGTTAGATTAAAATATTAATTTCAAAGCTTAACAGCTTCAAATGAATCTGACGCGATGTGCTCAGTGATGTGCTTAGTGCGCTCCGAATTTTGAAACAAAATTTTTTTAGATGTAGGAAAAGGGGTATAAAAGAGCCCCAGAAGGTTGCAAGCAACGTCTCTTCCCCGTTTTCGAAAAATAAATTATCAAAGATATCAAAGTTTCTACATCCTAGGAAATGGTAAAAAATATTCAGTAGAAAATTCAGTCACAGATTTAATAATTTTAATAATTTATTTTTCGAAAGTGAGCAAAAGATGCTCTTTGAAACTTCCTAAAATTATTTTACATATTCTCGCCTGTTAGAAAAACACTTTGGAATATCCCTTTACGAATCTTCTATTCAACTCAATTATAAATGATTTAACTTCTAATCTTTAACACAAAACTTTTTATGTACTGTGGAAATCGCGGGAATTTGGTTGTAGCATACTTCAAGTATAGGATAAGGATTGAGTTGGTTGGCGTTATCATGGAAAACAGTAAGGAGACTTCAACTAAAACTGAGGATAACGATTTCAATTTCGAGTTAACTTTAGTGAGAGACTACATCAAAAGTTTTCTGTTAAAGAATAGAAGTTAAATTGTTTATAATTGAGTTGAATAAGTCTACATATACGGAGTCTACATATACTTTCGGAATTTTATGAATCCATTCAACAAACAGATTCCTTGCTTAGCTTTAAATATTCTAAAATTCGACTTGTTTATCGTTGGATATTTTGAGAAACAAGCAATGCTTCTGAAGAATTATTCTAAACCATAAGCAAACAGAGAAACTGGACATCGAAGGACCGCGCTACGCACGAAGGGCCACCATACATAGTGTCGGGACTGATTTAATTAACGATAAGTAATTACCGGACTAGTGTTGCTTAATTGTAGACCCCGGAGTGTATTATTTTCGTATCGCGGCGCAAATTACACACGTAGCTTTATTATGATTAGAATCTCCCGCGTGTTTCGTTTGCTCCGCGTCCCTCATTAAGACTCTGAAAAGAGAAGAGGAGAAATACTACCGTGGAAAATGTTTCCGCGTTGCAGGACGCGGGTCATTTTATTTAATCTCAGAGTGGATGCTATGGATTAAAAGCAGCACAGTTTTTTACTGCGAAATGGCTTCGGAGACGCCTTTTTGTCCGCCATGAACAAAGCGCCCGGTATAATGTGCACGGAATTATTAGGGTCGTACTACTGATATTAGTATTTTATTTGGACCACCCGTGTTGGCCCAGGCTCATGTAAATAATGGCTGGAATATGCTAATGTGCGGTACAGGTCTTTTTGCACTGTAGATAATAAATCTTCAAGTAGGACACAGGTCTCGGGGTGCTTAAAAGTTTGTCAGAATTAATAGTTTAGGTTGTCGTGTGATAAAAAATTTCCAAAAGACTTTCCAACTTTGGACTAGTTCTGAGGCGCACTGGAGTAAATTTTCTCTGGTTGGAAGTGACGTATGACATACCTTACTTCATAATATTAGTACAGAAATTACATTTTTGGCAGAGAAAGCTCAAATACAGAAGAGAACTAGCAAAGGACTTACACCGCGAAGCAATCGCAGCTTATTATCAAAGCTCGCGAGTTAAAGTTCGGTCAGACACCGGTCAGGCTCTTTTATAATATATTCAGACAATTTCAGAAATTCGTGCAACCCAAGAACCAGATAGCGCTGTTCCTCGCATCTTCTCCATCCCACTCAGCCGGCGTTTTTCAAACTTTTAATCAGAATCTTAGTTTGGACTCGGTAATGGACTACAATGTCCCAAAACTCGAGGCTGACTTTATAATTACGTTGTCCGAGGCAGGAGCAGCCAGCCGTAAGAGGATAACGGACGCAGCTCCCTTGATTCGGCGGAACAGTTGTTTCGCGTCGGTCACTAGCGTTTGCCAAGAACTCGGGGAACGTTTCACGTGGAAGCTAGGAAAGTGGAGCGCTCGTCGGGACCTCGGAAGACAAGAGCCCGGCAACGAGAGAAGAATCATAAAGCGTTTTTTTTTTTTTCTTCTCCTTGGCGCCGCGTGAATAAACGTGTCCCTTGAAGTGGCGCTCGGCGAAGAAAAAGCGTACGAAGCGTCGCGTACCTTCGTTACGAAACGAAGAATGGAGCAAACGAGCAAACGCGCGCGCGGACGTGAGGCTAATTACAAGAAACGCGGAAATCGATGGAAGAGAACAAGAAAGCTCGTTTACGATTTATCGGACAAGTAGAGGAAGAGTGAACAAAATTGTTGCAAGAACTTCAATTTCATTTATCTTCAAACTTTGCTACTCTCTTGAAACTGATTTCATTCGTTACTGTTTAGGGTTTGTTGATTTTTAAAAACCGAATTTGAAAACCAGTTTTTGGTGTAAATTTGTAATATTCGAAAATCGGTTTCAGATACTAGGATTAAATTGGGGGAAATTAATTAGTTATTTAATTAAACATGTTAACATTTTTCTGTATAATAGCTTTGAGCACAATTATAATAATAGAATTGTATTGTAGGTAAATTAATTTTCATGAATTAGGATATCAGGAGAATGTTTGACATGCAAATCCACCAAAACAATTAAAAGAAGCCATGAAAAAAATTAATATAGATTTCTTTTGGAGATATCATTTTATTTAGAGTCCGAATGGTCAATATTTGTTAAAACTTCAAACAGGTGATAATTTTGCAGTGTTCATAATAATTTAATAATCCACCGCACAGAATCTGAAAAATTGTAAGAGCTTTAGTTACATTAGGTTTTTAAAGTACATTTTATTTTGTTATACTTTTATAGTTCTACAAATATTAAATAAACTTAAACATTTTTAACTGCAAAAAAAAATATTCAGATAAGTATAAATATCTTTTTTACTGTTTGAATTCGAAAACTAGTTTTCTCAAAAATTCGTTTTTTTTATGAACCCTATTCGTGTCATTATAAATGGAAGTCTTCTTATTCCCGATAGGAGGTGCAAAAAGAATCTCATAAGTTACTCGGCTGCTGGTCGTTTTTTGCGATCGCCGGTTGCATAGTTCATTCCCTACTTAATGCATCTGAAATTCCATTATGCGGAAGTGCATAGGAAATATTTGAAAATGTACAGAGCAAGAGGTAGCTTAAAGCAGGGAAAAGATAATAAATGCATTGTATCTCGAAGGGGCGGAAAAAGGCGCATTATCAGGATTTTTCGATGTTCTTATTTGTTTTATTCTCTGAAAACCATTGAAAAGCGCTGCTTCCACAAAAGTTACGAGGATTCCCTGAAATACAGAGGAGGTATCGCTAACAAAGGGAGCCGCTGGCTCTTTGTTCAAACGACCAATGGTGTCTGGAACCCCGTGGATTGTCGTCAACTGGTTCATGGATAAATTCCCCGACGTCGAGGGTGTCCGTAACGAAGAGCCGGCCGAAGATTTATACACGACCTTCCGCCCATATGCGCTCGTCGAAGTAGGATTATGATGTTTCCGAGTAACAACACGCCCTATGCGATGGACACGTGTGCGCCTTCCGCGTCGGTCGTCTTTTACTTCGCGGCGTTCTTTCTGCCGCCCTTGACGGGAGTAATTTACATATGTTTTAGTCGTACTGTGTTACAAGTTAAAGGCAATAACGCGATAGAGGATGTATTAAGCTTGATAGTCGTAAATGTTATTTGTTACTGGAACCTTGACGTCTGTATCTCTGGATCTACAAATCTTGTGGATGACATTGTAGGTGTGGACTTTGTCTTCGTGTTCAGTCGTGTTGACTGAAAACATTAGGAACTCTATAATCCAATCACAGTGTTTGTAGACACCGTTCCGTAGTCCTCTAATTTGCAAATTCGTAGAAAGGAAATATTAGAAAAGCACACTGAAGCGTATCTTAGTAAATAACGAACATCCTCGAGCCAAAAATAGTCGCGGTAGTTCTCTTTAATCGCTTCTCTCCTTTTTCATGGAGGACGCGCGAATCTCAGGGCCCAAATTTTATGTGTTCGCTCGTTCGATTCGCGACGCGCGATAAATTCACATTTACTGCCACAGGCGGGGGTGAAAAACCGCAATAACAGAGAATTTATACACTTAGTGGCAGTCACGATGTACCTTATACCCAGGCGTATTAGAAATACGCCGCAAGGAGGAGAGTACAGCGTCGGATTTTACGGGCCGAGATTTAGGGCTGCAGGCTACGGACTCCACACGGTGCGCTGCGTCTGCCATTTTTCAGCGTGCCTTATTGGCCTGTTCGTTCTGGCCGGATAACACCAACGTCCGAACTATATAGGTGGCAAGGGAAATCACAATTGGCCAAATAATCCCGGATCGTTTGTCATCGTTAGGTAAACCGCGAGTCCGAACCGCTTTCAGATAGGATTACGGTTGGCCGAGTAATAGTTTCGATCTTCCTCTCTGCCTTAATCGAAGTCGAATCTCGGTTTCGTGACAGGTCATGTCCAATTGCCCTATGGACTAGCGACGTTTTTGCTGGTTTTCTGCGGGTCACGATGTTATCTTCGTTTGGTGTTGCAACATATTGATAACATGAAGGAATCGTGTTTTGCAGTTTGTATGAGATTGGAACAAAAGTTCGTATCGGTTATTAATAGATTCTATTTAAAAAAGTACCAAGTTCTGGAAAAATGGAATTGTGAAATCACTTTAAAGATGACAAAAAGTAGTAGAAAAAGTGGCACATGTGTAGTTGACTAAATTTATACATGTAGAAAGGTTTCACGCTATCTCTAAATTTCAATTAAAAACGCTACGAACTTTGATACACACCCAATATTTATAGATAGTCTGAACTTCTCTATTCTGGAAGCTATAAAGAGTGAATTTAAAATTCGATCGCTTTTAGTTCCACGATTTTGGAACTGAATTTTGTGTTACATGATGTCTTATAATGAGACATCAATCGCAACACCTTTTCAAGTGGAGCATATAATTAATGTCTAAGGTATGGGAGGTCAAAAAAGTCAAAATGCATTCAACATGGTAAACTCTACACTGCGATGTACGTAATTTTACGTGAGCTTAATTAAAAAATGATTCCCAAAGGTTTTGCTGACGGCCAACAATGAATCTGACCTTAGATTTCTAGAATTTACAATAACCAATTTAATATGACGAACGGTATATTTAAACAACACCTATTATATCGACATTTGTGTCTTGAGTCTGATTTTTTGAAATGGTGATGTATGCATTACATGTGTATATCGGAATTTAGTCGGTATATGAATTTCATGATATTGACCATTTCCAAGAAACCATACAACCGACATAATATGACTGCAATGGCCAACAGTTTCGTTTCGTTCGATTTTAACTTTATGATGTTTTCTACTGCAGCATCAAGATTTGACATACAGCCCTCTACCGGGTGTTTCGCAATTCGTGGGAAATCTCCGAGATACAGGTACTAGACACGAAATTTAATAAGAAAAGTTGTTATGCAATATTCTCGGAAATGGTTAGTTTATTAGTTACACGCGGTTTTACATTTCGTAAAATGCCGACGTAACACTGCTTCATCCCCTTTAAAGCCAGTGACCGCGCTTAAAGGCCCAGGCCTCTCTGGGCCTAAGTAGGCCCCGGTGACTCGCAACGTATATCGGAATGAGATGTTTCTTCGAATGAAAAATCGCATATTTTGTAATTAAAAATTGAAATTATGACGAATGTAACACAGCTGATACTTTTTCACGATGCAGGGGCCCAAATCGTGGTCACTGACCTTACAGGGGATGAGCCTTTGTTATGTGCCTTTACGAAATATAAAACTGCGTGTAACTAATAAACTAATCATTTCCGAGAATATTGCATAAGAACTTTTCTTATTATTTTCGTGTCTAGTGCCTGTATCTCGGAGATTTCCCACGAATTGCGAAACACCCTGTATACTGAATCGGTCATTATTACTCATTATGAATTATGAAAATCTAAGTTTAAATTCGTTAGTAGTCAGTGAAACACTTGGAAACAACTTCTTAAATAATTGAACTCAGTTAAAAGTCACTTTTTAGAAGGATCTCTCCCGTTAACATATTAGGTGTAGGAATGAGTTCTTTCTATAAAATTTTTTCACGCAATTAGAATAGTAATTTTATACTAGATAAAATATAAAAATTTTCGTCAGAAAATTTGTGTAAGGTTATTGATAATGGTGACAAGTATTTCGATGCTTAAACAATTTTATTTTGTTCTTAATAGAATTTTTATTTTACTCAAATATCGGAAAGAATTAATTTCCACACCTACTAAATAAATAAATAAAAAAGTCCGTACACCAAAGCGTATGTACTGCCGCGTCAGATAAATTTTGACTTCATTAACCTCCCATATCACAGGCACCAATTACATGCTCAACCTGATAAAGTGTTGCGATTGATATGTCACCATAAGATAAGGTTTGTGGGTGACTCTATAAGATTGACTGAACGAAATCTAAATAAAAACGAGTCTTCCGAATTCCTCAAGGCGGATCCGCCTCGAGTGTCAGCGACTTCTCACTTCTCAGCATCGTTGGTTCGTCGTATCCGTCGTGTCGCAGTCGTTGCAATTCGATTGTAATCTGTTCACCGGGATTTTTCTCGGCCGCGAGGCACGATGCAACCGGAGATATTATTGACACCGCGACTCGAATTGCGGGAGCACGATCCGTGGATCTACGTGGCTAGGCGAGAGCAGCGGATCTCGTTGAAAGATCCAGATACACGGTGATAACGGAGCAGCGGCTGTACTTGACACACCGGGGCGAGCGCGAGATTACGTTACACGTGCAACACGGACGGCTGGCGATTCAGCGTCGCGAGTAAAACGCGGAATGACGAGCCGCCCGGTGCTCTATCTTCCGTGCTCGGCCTCCAACCGGTTCCTCCTTGCGGATTTTCGCGTGGGAGTGCTCGCGAATCGTAGGTACACGCGCGTTATCCGTCCGCGAAAATCCCTCGCGAGCGAACGAGTCCCTCTCGGAGTGGCCTCTCGACCAGGAGAGTCGTCGGGTGACGATTCGGATCTCGCTGAGAGAAAGAAAAAAGAATGAGAGAATCCCTCGGCCGCATCCTCGGGCAGAATTAAGCGACTTTCTTCCGAGTCGCGAGCCGTGGAGCCAATCGTTCAAAGTCACTCGTACACGCCGTCGCGTCGGCCAGATAAGCGTCGACATCGACTCGCTTACTTCTCCGCTATCGGGCTTTTTCCACGACGCGACCTGACTGTCGACCCACCAATGTGTTCATCATTCATCAAGAGAGATCGCGGGGAACGCGAGGATCCCCTTGAGCAGAAGAAATTTGCAAGTATGAGGCTGTTCGATGTTTGATGGCTGGAACGAGATTAAGTACATTTTTTAGTGTTGCAAAGTTTTAAAGTCCTCCTGCGAGGATTTAAAGGTCCCTTACCTCCGTTTTAAATTTTCTTCTCAGGATATTTATAAATCTCAGCTTCGTTACTAATTTCTTCTCACAAGTAAAGAATAACGAGTCAACAAAACTTCATTCCAAGTTAAAACACTTCTGGGCAGGTAACACATTAAACAAGAAGTTAGAAAAGTAACCTACGTTTGTTCTACGCATTGCGGCTATCCCCCTAATTCTCATTTTCCCACGAAACCCATTTCAACATCCAAATTAACTCATGTTCACCGATTTCAATGCATTAATTTGCTCCAATTACTCGGCCACCACAGACCAAGCCGCATCTCCATCCACCGTGTGATTCTCTTCCCAAAAATGCATTTCTCTCGCGAGCATGCCACCCGCGAGGTGATATCGCGATATCCTGGTCGCGAGCAGAACTCAGTAACTCACAAAAGTCGGTGCTCCGCGACCAGGCCATCGGCATTCGGGCCACGATACACGGGGAATGAAAAGCGAGAGAGAGACGAGATAAAGGCGGGAGGAGGATCGAGAGACGGGCACGGTCCTGATTGGTAATCCCTCGGAGCCAACGACGCGGTAAATCCGAAACGGAAAGGGAACGAGACCGAGGAGAAACGAATATTCGGCAAGACATGTTTGGCCGACGAAAGGCGACGCGGAAGGTGTACGAGAACCCGGGAATTTATTCGCGCTGGATGGTGCTCGAATAAATTTCCATTCGATCCCCGCCTTCGGAACGCTGCCCATCGGCGACCGTCAAGACTCCGCGGTAAATTTCGTGGAATCGACGTTGGTCGCCGGGCTTCGAGCGGTCCGTCATAAATCGCCAGATACGGTTGCCGAAATTCGCGAATTTCGGGTCGACTGACTTGAAAAATCACTGCGTATTTCCCTTCCGTGGTGATTGTTTGGCTTGCGGATGGGAGAACCAATATTTCGCACTTTGAATTAGAGCCGCTTACATGCGAACAACCAAGAATTTGGTGACCGATTCTGGAACAGATTCGGCGATCGGCGATCAACAGTGATTTTTTGAAGGTTGTCGATATTGCGAAAATAGTTAAATATAATAAGGTTAGATCGACGATATCACTGTAGATCGTCAAATCGATTTTTAGTCGTTCGGCGATAAGTTGGCTCTGGAGGTTCTTATAGCATGTAGGAGAAAGAGAGTCGGCCGATCGGATTGCCTGGACCGGGATTCAAACCCGGATCTTCCGCTTGCCGGGCGGCTGCTTTAATCAATTTAGCCATCTAGGGTCGATCGACAACTCTCTTTCTCCTTATCGTTATAACCCAAACGTAAACACAAACACAGGCGCCGATCGCCTAGAAGTAAGATGTTTATTATAACTAGACTGCGGATTTTTATGCAAAATAAAATTTTTGCAAACACAAATAACGAATTGCAAATTGAATAACAGTAGATTTAATTTTCCAAAGATTTTAACTTAAATTATATTATTGATATTTTGTATATTTCTGCATGTAGTAACAGTCTCGCAGATTTTTTGCATACTTAAAATTGTCATAAATGCATAAAATCCGCAGTCTAATTATAACATTTCTTGTTCGTGGAAAATCTAAATTTAACAATAACAACAAACTTAACTTAACACACTTAGAGCTAAATTTATTAATTAATATTGACTAATAATATTTCAAAACGCTGGATACCAAAATCGGCGATTAAGAATAGAGGCGTGAGATCGTGAAAAGTCGTCAGATCACGAACGATTGATCATTCGAGATCCAAAGAATACGAAGTGTCAACAGTTATTTATTGTCCCGTGTTCGGGATATTGGACAATTAGTTGACGCAATTGGCCACGTGATCTACCAACAGATAGGGAGATCGGCGTGAAGATCATTGATAAGGCCCGATGCACACGAGCGATACGAAGAGTCGTTGTACTCATTGCGATTTCATATCAGTGAAGTTGTCGGATGGATTTGTGTTTGTGAAAAACAAAATAGTATGCAGAATCACAGCGACTTCTTGTCACTCGCGTGCATCGGGTCTAAGCTTGTGAATATAGTGAGTCGGCGAGTAGCGAGGATAGCGGCGAGGTAAGAAGATGGTAAAAGACAAACTGTCTCTGTGTCTTTTGTACGCGCTGCTATCCTCGCCGCTCACCGCCTCACTATATTCGCTAACTTAGTATATTGTTAATTACGCCAGTAAATGTCATTTTAAGAATTATTCTCGCGAGCACGAGTCGATTCCACCTGACCTCCAATCTATTCCAAACAGTGTTTCAAAAGAAAAACTGTACACCTTTTCTTTTACTGTGCATAGCATTCAAATATTTCAGACTCATCATTTGGAAACCCGACTGTACCCGACTGCACCCAACTTCGCAGATGCTTCTTTTAGTTCTTCCCTGTTGAACGAGGCGTAAGCGTGGACCGGAGAAGCTGGCGGGTTTTTTCTGTCCCCGGTCTTCCACGATTCGTGTTTCATTAAATTATCACGCCCCTCAAAGCACAGATCGCGAGTCTCTTCGACGGGACACACACAATCCAGGGCAGATGCGAAGCATACGTCTCTGCAGTTTGTTAGAGCTCTGTGAGACGCTGTTCTCAATCCAGCCTATCCGATAATTCTTCCTTCTCCCTCCCCCTTCCCTTTGCCGCGGTGTATCGCGTCCTCCTTTTCTAGTACACGACTTTCGAGGCGAGCAGAACGCGATCGCAGAGATGTTTTCGAGGAAGTACGGTGGATTTAAGGCGAGCGTACATTTACGTTCGAGCCGAGGGTACAAGCATCTTCCTATGCACGCTCTATCATCCGCGCAAAGATGTTGTCATTGAAAGCATTAGCCTCGTTTATATTCTTCCTCTCCCTGCGCGATCGCGTTAGACCACCCCGATAAACCGTATTTCAACTCGATCGACCGTGTACGAGGCTTCTGCTTACGTTCGTTTCGCGTTCACGATTCGATGAACTCGACGGTGGTTTCCTTGTAACGATTTCGTGTCCCACTCGCTTTCTGTTCTTCCACTTCGGTGAATTTGCGCCCGCGACTGCTCTACGAGCCTCTTGTTTCGAACGTCGCGCGGTTTTTGCGCTCGCCGTTGTAACTCTTTGTAACGGACAAAGTCGGAAATAGTCTGAATGAAACTGAGGCTGCAAAACTAATCGAAACGGAATCTAAATCCAGATCCGAGGTAAATAAAGATCGTAGCAAACCCGAAACATTCACTTCGTCGCTCATAAACTCCGCGCTCGCGTTTTGCTGACGAAGGTCTCATTTTCCCCCGCGTCATCGAACTTTCAGAGGACACCGTCCACGCGACGCAGGAGATAAAAGCGTCGCTGTACAGATAGACAGAAAGGGACAAGGAAATGAAGGGAGAGGCTCGCGTTCGCCCGCGCGAATGCGAACGAGGGAAGGGTAAAGAGTAACCGGTGCTCTCTCCGGTTCGCTTTGTATCTGCGCGGTTAATGCGAGCCGAAGTGTTCCGAGTCAAAGCGCAAACAGATCCCGACAAAGCCGGCTCTGTTCGAACGCTCGGTCCTCTTCTTCGACTCGAGTCTTTTCCTTCCTCCCTCCGGCGAGCGCTTTTGCACGCCGCAAACGCAAACCGCTTGGCGGAACCGGCCGATACATGCGCGGTATCGTCCCGAGCGGAACGCACTTGATTCCACTCGACTCGCCTCGGCAGAACTTTGAACCCGTTTGACTTGATCCCTTCCACCTTCGGCCCTCCCCCTCGACCGGTGAAGTGTCTCTGTGTCAGTTACACGCCCATGAGCACACGCGAGCCTAGCATCGCTCCGTGTTAATTAACGATCGTGATAGAAATTGGGCTGGATCGTTCCCTCGCGCTCCGAACTCCTGCGGAAATTCGACTCGATCCTCCTTCACCGTCCGTCGTGTATCGTCTAATGTTACTTCGATCCTTGACGCGCTCGGTCGCGCGGAATCGTGCTACGTTATGTTACGTTTTCGCGCTTTGCGAGTCTTTTGCCGTGCCGACGCGTACGGGGAATTCAATTTTGGAAGGGGTCGCGATTATTTGTACGTTTGACTTGATATTCGGGTCAACTGGTAATCGTGTGTGATCTTTTTCGTTTAAATATTTGGAGTTGAATTGGAGCTCCGGTATTTATAGCCGAAATCTAAGTACATACAAGAGATTTGTTTTGAATTTCGCGGTGGTCGTGATGTCCTCTTGAACGCATTCACCGATGTGTTGTTATCTGGATGTTTTACTTCAATGCTTATTTAAAGGGATACCGATATGTTGACAGCCTCGAATACCGGAACCAATCAATTACCAGAGACAATGCAAATAAATAATTTTGTTGTCCAACAGGCTAATTGGTTTTCAGCGAGGTACGTGTATCGATAGTCGTCCAATAATTGATGTTACGCACAATCCCCACGCCACTTAGTTTCGCTCTTCGCCGCTAATCATTCGATTTATCATTCCAACGTTCCGACGTGCCCCATCAATAAAAACGACGCGCTCTTTCCCATCATTGTACACAATTTCATAGTGAGTTAATTTTATCTCGCCGCCGGTGATTGCACACGTATCTTAGTAACTAATTGCCGGATTCATTAGTACAAGTGACCTTTGGTTGCCTCGCGAATAACCGGTCGCCATTGATCACGTACGATTAATTGATCCTTAATCTTTGAGGAAATCCATTGAAATCCCGAGATCGCCGTGTCATTCTCTCCTCTAACTCTTCAGGCTTTCTTTCTCCTCCGCAACCTTTCTCCTTGTGTCTTCCTCCTTCTGGATAGGTTGAAGTCGGTG
Source organism: Perdita meconis (assembly GCA_030770465.2). NCBI lineage: Eukaryota > Metazoa > Arthropoda > Insecta > Hymenoptera > Andrenidae > Perdita > Perdita meconis. The sequence goes on from JASKOS020000004.1 coordinate 9,110,539, forward strand.
ATGCTGACCTCGTGCACCGTACTTTTTTACCCCCTCTGCGACAAGCTCGTGCACATGGCTGGAAGTGCAATAATGTCCGGGGTTTAGGCACGCGAGAGGATTACGATGAAATGCCGCGACAGAACAAGTTTGGAATTTTGCTTGACCCCTGGCTGTGTTACGGGGATTTCGTGGCCACAGAAGCGCGGAGGATGAACGCCGACCTGGAATCTTAATGGTTATGACACGGTTGTGGCTTCTGCTACCTCGAAGATTTAAACTGAGTTGCAAGATTGTGTGAATTTAAGGAAGAAAAAACCTCGGGGGTCGATGGCGGAGAAAACTTTAATTTGGCATTGTGACCTAAAGTCCGAGTTCCGTTACCCAACTTTTGACGGAGAATTTCAGTAAGTTTGTAATACATACAGACAGCGCTCGTATAACACGGTCATTTGGTTCCTAAAAAGTGCCGTGTTATGCGAAACAAGGAATTGCATGGTACAAAAAAAACAGAGTTAGTTTCCAAAAGTTAATAAAAAAGACCAGACAAATTTAATTTTCTAACTAAGAGAAATATGTTTATTCAAACAATAACTGATCGAAATTATTACTGGACTGCGGATTTCTATGCAAAATTATTTTCATTTGAATTACATATTTGACGTTTTGCATATATTGACCTTGAATCGTCATAAATGCATAAAAATCTGCAGTCTAATTATTACATATCAGTATTACTAATATTCCAATTTTCGAACCGAGTTAAAGTGAAATCGTGTATTAAAAATACCATGTTAGACAGGGTTTGCCTAGATACAATATTTCGCGCAACGCGACGCACGATTTTCAGTCATTTCTGGCTATCTGGCAAAAAAGTTTATAACGAAAATTTATTGGCACCAAATGGACAAGAAATTGGTATCATAGAAATTTCAAACATGGTTTGTTTTTCTAGCGAAGTCAAAGTCACCTTGACTTTTTTAAATACGTAGAATCAGATATTTTGTTTCTTGTATTATAGTATTATAAAAAACTGAAGGTGACCCTGATAACTCTAGAAAAAAAATGGTTGACAAAAAATGTGGTATAATCATCTTGATGCTCTCCTTGAACCATGTTATTTTAGCTAAAAAAAACTGCCGATCGAACCACGAACAGCAGAATAATCTAAACTTCGTGGTCCACTCTGTATATATTTATTTATTTATTTATTCCTTATGGATATAACTCACTGAAATTGTACGATAAATGATGCAAGACAGAATAATATACAAGAATTATACAGTTCACCAGCAATTTAACATTAATTCATTGTATTCATAGAATACTCTATGCATTCGTACATGTTGATATTGTTTATAAAAATGGCAAACCTATTGCAAAGATTATTAGCAAGAGTTAAAATTCTGTAGAATAGGTCGGTGACAATAAGAGGTGAAGAAGGAGTTGATGCTCTGAAAAGCATTTTAGTATGCGTTTTAGTATGACGCGAAAGAGCATTCAAATTCGTGAGTGAGGTAACAATAGAATTGTTTGGATGCCCATAGATGATCTTGTACAAAAAAAAAAAACTAAAATCCACTACAATTCTTCTACTTCCCAAAGTTTGAATGTGGAGTTTTTAACAGTATTAACATATTATAATCGTCATCAAGTTTAGACATAGGTTGATCCATCTTAAAAAGCGATAAATCGGAGATATATATATTTTTTGATACTTAATTATTTTTGGAATACTTACAAGAACGACAATAACAAGAATTATCAAAATCCACAAAATAGAATATTCAAATCTGTGCGTGTTTAAAAATGTCAACACTATTTCGCAGACACGAGATACAGTCAAACAAATAATCGCGACAAATACGATACCATATATCAACGGAACGAGCCGATATAGGAAGACGATTCATCGTGCAATAAAAAGCAGATGAAGAAGAAGGGTGGCTACGTGACTAGGCCCGCGATGGCAGCGAACGCAGCGAGCTTTTGCATACAGTAACCAATAAGGAAGCCCGTTCTTCCGCCTCCGTGCTTCGACCGCGGCGAGTCACAGTAATTCAACTCGCGAGTCGTAGTGGGGGCGATAAAACTGATAATTACGAAATATTACGGCCCCTTAATGGCACGGTATTTTACAATCTGTGTCGCCTGGCTCGGTGCCGCTTATGTAGCAGCCGCAAACTTTGCCCCGACAAAACGGGCGAGCGGCGACCGCGAACGATAATGTCGCGGGATTTTCATTGAGATCGGCTTATCGGCGAAACTCGCCGTTTTATCGCGTTGGTCGGATGAACGCCGTTGTCCCAGCGCGAATCGACGAAAAGACGGCTGTCTGCGTCGTCAATCAGCGCAAGCGGAAGACGCCGCAGCCGTTTGATAACGAAAGCGCGGGAATCTGCGTGGAATGCCAGGCCGATGTTGCGTGCTTTGTGGTATTGGGTTAATTGCCGGCTGCGTGAAACTAATGACACAGAAATATTTCCTGCAATTATGGGCTTCTGGGAATTCGATAGAAAGAGTTGTGGAGTCTTGTTGGTTTTGGTATGCTTGTGAATGGAGAAGTCGCGGTGCGTTTGACTCTGGGAATCATTGAAAATTCCTGAAATTTCCGTGTTCTCTAGTTTCTCATCGACGTGTCTTCGTATTTCACAAAATTGAGCTTAACTTTCGGAAATTTTCTCGTTTACCGTAGACAAAATCGCGGTTCAACTACGAGAGCTTTTCCTTCTTCCTACCCTCCAAACGCAACCTAATCCGACCCAAAATGCAAGCGCAGTTTTCTCGAGAGCGAATCACGTTACTAAACAAAGTGGCATGCATTCAACGACGCTCTTCCACAAGAAATCCTCTTACAAAAGAACCGCGCGGAGTCCACGAGGGGGTCTCAAAGCTCTTACAGGATTCCTCGTTTTCCGCGTATCGAGAGACGCGATCGCGTTCCCTGAAAGCCGATTGAATTATTCGCCGTCGCGGCGCGAATCGCCAAGCAGCCGCGGAGCGACGTGGCGGTACGCAAAATTTGGCTCCGTTCCATGTATTGTTTTCCGAGAACCCGATCGACGGACGCGGGTGAAAGCACGGGGTATCCACTTCCCAAGCGAAGAGCCCGAGTGTTGCGTGTCCGTAATCGGAACCCGCGCATCACGGGATCGTAAGTGCCCCGGGCGCTTATTTGCACATAACTTTGCGAACTGCCTTTACGAGCTGTTTTAGCGGGTCGAAGTCGCGGAAGGCGACAATCGCTCCGAAGACGAACGGCGTCTTCCCTCGAGCCTCTTACTATAATGAATATCGTGTTGCTCGAGTTGGAGAGGTTCTTGTCGCGCTTGCGTTGGGTTAGCCGCGTCCTCGAGAACAATTTCAAGTAGACGCGGGAGTTTTTTGTAGCGTCGAAGCATCGTTGAACAGGCCCGTTCATTTACAACGTCTAGACCTCGTTCATGTCAACCCTGTCGAGAGGTTCTCTGTTATTAATTAATCGAAGCGCGGTGAAAAAATGCGCGTGAAAGGTCACAAGGGCATCTGTGGCTCATCAGATGTCCGATAAGAGTTCTTATTGAGTTTTTTTCTTGTCATCAGGGATCCTCATCGATTTTACTGATCCGTTCGTTTTGTTTGGTTTGATTGCAGAGCGAGTTCGAGCCGCAATGTCACGTGTTCAGAACGAAGCAGTTGCGCAAGCCGCGTCCGTGCCATTTGTGCCATCAGGCGGTGATCAAACAGGCGTCGTGCTGCAGAGGTGAGTCGATAAGGTCATTCCCTACAGCGGTGGGAATCGAGTTCGGTCGGTACGACTGCTGAGCGGTAGACGGTAAAAATGCTTGGAAGATGACTCGCTGAGAAAGTGGCGCGCAGTTCAAACTCCTACATAGTTCCTTTAGTGATTAGTGAATTTCGATATTATATTATATTGATAATAAATTTGCGATATATTATAAAAAAGGGATTTTATAGAAGGTGAAATTCAAAGTGAAGCTTTCAAAGATCAACTAATGCAATAATAACTCTCATTTCGTCAAGAGAGATATTTTACGAAACAAGTTTGTTTGTAATATGTTGCAGACTTATCAGTAAATTTTTAGAGCCAGTACTTTCCACGTAACTCTATTTCGAACCTGAAATATTTTTATAATCGAAAAATTACTTCAAAATTACTCAAAAACAGTGTTAAAAAAGTTTAACAATTCTTCCAAAGGTTAAATTCCGGCTTTTCATAAATATATTGACGCAAGACTCGTCATTCCGTTGAACTATTCTTCGCAGCACTAACGGTTTCCTTTTCTCCGTTTCAGTCTGCAAGTACATCTGCCACAAGAGCTGCGAGGACAAGGTGAGTGCCCATATTTTCCTTCTCTCCCCCCCGTAAGCGTTATTCGAGCGAGGAAACGGCGATCGGATCTCCACCGCGTCACTTCCCACGAATTAGTGTTTACAATCAGACAGCGTCTTCTCGGAAAGTTCGCGACAGAGTGGGAACGTGGAGAGCACTTCCTCGTACATGAAGAGGCTCTCCGAGGCGAGCATGCGGAGCCGTCTCGTACTTCCTGGTACTCAAACAAATCTCCGTGCCTCGGACATGGAAAACAAAACGCTCTCGAACGAGGCGGCGCGGCGCGGCGGTCCGCTCGCCCATCGAGCGCGGATAACCGCGTAGCTAATTTTTCTATCGCCGCGGCCCTCTTCGCGGGAACGGTACCGGAAGTCATCGAGAGCCACGCCAGCCGATCCTGGTCGGTAGATGCATCTTAATTCGAGCACGCCACCAATGGCGTGGCCCGATGAGATTCTCAGGTTCTCCGAAGTCTCGGGGCCGATACGACGGCCCGGCTCGACGCGAGCCTATGTCCGTAAGTGAATAGATCTCCGGCTCGTGTGGTTCTCTGTGTGAAACGCGGTGTGGGTTCAGTCACCGGGCAGGGCACGAGCCTCACTTACCTCGCCTTCTTCGTATCTCGAACCGCTCGTGTGTCACACCGGCGCACACAGGCTCCGTTCGACGGAAGGATGAACGCTGGACGTCTCGGGGAGAACGTGCCCGGGACAGTAGGAGAGCACGACTTCCTTCTGTAAGTGCCGGGACGTCGTTTGTTACGAAGGTTTTGTGTCCGGTCGCGAACAAAACGGTCGGCTACGATCCCTTTGATACGTCCATTTCGTCGAGGAAGAGCTTCCATTACCGGCGGGAGCGCCTGTTCCATCCGGCAACGTACGCGGATCGGTTAGAACCGATTCGCAACGCGATCTCCTCGCGATTTCGTGACGATGACGGACGGTGGACGCACGGTTTTAATGAAGCGACGCATACGGGCGTCCAATCTCGTTGGGATTTCGCAAACGGCCAATAAAGGTGAAACGATATCGTTGACGACGCGACCGTTTGCCGAATCGCGTCCCCGTCAAATATCGGCGCGATATTGCGACAAGTTGGCCAGATATTGCAAGCAATACGGGTGATGCACGACACAAATCACAGGATGACAGAGTATTGTATATATACGGAATCGCGCGTCAAGAAATTTTGTAAGTGTCTCAAATACGAAATGCAGGAAGTCTACAGTTCCTTCAATGATATAAGAAATTACGTCACGCTATCGATACTCTTGATCTTATCATCTACTGTAGAAGATAATTCATCCAATAGCAAAGTACTCCTTCGATAATCGTACAAATGGACAAAATTTAAAGATCCCAAAACTATAATACATATTATTTTATGAATCAATTGCACTTTTTAAATTAGAAACCTCGTTTACTTAAACATTGTTGCAACCTACTTGAAAGAACTTAATCTGAATTTTCGCGATATCTTTAATACCAAAAATGATCAACCACTCAATTTCAGAGATCACGACTATGAACTAATTATGTCAAAAACATTAAGTCATTCGCTGTTAAAACTATTGCAGACATTATATTTCTATATAAAATCTTAAATGATCACATAAATTCTATTGAATACTTGAATTCTATTAATTTCTATATACCGCTATTTCGTATTAGAATATAATCAAATAAATATTAGGTTGAGTAGAAAGTTCATGCAGTTCCTTGGGCCAAATAAAAAGTCAATATTTCTTTATTTTAATGTATCGTTTCCATGGAGATATTCTTTGTTTTGTCATGTAATGTTTAGCCGTCTTTCACGTGATGTCATTATTCCATTCCTGTAGAATTTCTCAAGTTTTTAGGTAAAAAATACGAACAGCACGAACTTTCCATTCAACCCAATAGATTTTTGGTCTTCCACAATAAAAATGTTTAGAACCTCGATAAATATAGGATATTGACTAATACTTGAAGTTCAATAGTGTTTTACTATTATCCATTAGAGCGCCATGCATATTTTATAATCGTATCTCATATCTTTATGCAACAACTCGATGGACAATTCGATGTTCAAACAATTCGCCGACACAGTGAAAGTAGGAGAGTCCATTTCGCATCGTCCTCGCATGATTAACATTTAAGGACTCTGACTAACGCGTTGATAGTCTCGTCCTCTTGACTGACTTTCGCTGACTTCGTTATTACCGGCAGGCAATTAGCGGTCGTTTCGAATGACATTTCAACGTGGCGGGAGAAAAAGCAACGGAAGGCATAAAGTTTAATTAGCGAGATCAACTGGGATAGATTATCATCCCATTGCTGGAAGGCTGCTTCCCTCCTCTATGTATCCAGTTCTACGCGTGATTATTGAGCCTGTTTGTTCTGTCACGATTATCGTCCGAGGGAAAAAGATAACAATTCCGGGTCTAATTGGTGATTCGAGAACGGCTTTCCGATATTAACGAGAGGAAACGTTCAGCCGAATAGAAGATCCGCGATTCGATACGCTGCTTTAGGGGGTCTATCGCGTCATCGATTCTCCTTGGCTTGCCCTAGGATCGCGATCGCCGCTGATTCGAGCTTATTAAGTTTACAGGCCCCGGCACGAACGTTATTGCGCCTCTGAGGGGCGCGACGGCGACCGACAGTTTGGGTTCCATATAAGAACCCCGCGTAGGTCACGTTCCTTCTGGACGTTTTGAAATTCGAGGCAGGTCTCGGTTCCTTCCAGGAGTTGTCACATGGCGGATGACGCTCTACCAGCCTCTCTTCGTGGTACTGCGGTACGTCAACCCTCGCTTGGTACGCTTGGTATGATGCAAGTCGCTACATGCGCGACAGCCAGAACTAGCGGTTTCATAGTTCGTCGCCTTCTGTCAGTGATAAGCGATCAAACTTTTTCCTGATTCCGAAATCTGGAGTTGAGAAATATTCTGAATTCCATCGTCAAGTTATTGTCTTTTCCAGGTCCTTTTTCTACACACATGTAGACTTCTTTTTATCAGTTTCATCTCTGCAATTTCCCTACAGATGTTTTTCATTTTTCTCATCCTCCAAATCCTCTGTAACATTATCCGCTGTAGAAGGAAGCACGCTTCGCATATCTCAGAAGATAGACATGTGGCATTGATATCATCGTTCAGCGGTCCCGGCGTTTCTCCAGGAATTCAAGTCCGAGCAAGCTGAGAACCGCTGACGACAGGAACGAGCTAACGAACGACATCATTCGTCGAATATGGAGAACCAGGTGTTTCCTTGAGATCGAAGGTCGCGGGAACCTCCCGACGCTCTCCGCGTCGCCTCTATCGTTCGCCGATTCCCTGGAACCATTCTTCCGTTCACCGTTCGACTTCCTAGCCTGGCTATCGATCGGAGCCGCCCCGAGTTCTCAAACACCATTAGCTTCTCAAACACGGAGGTGTCAGGGCAAACCGAGAGACACCGGGTCTCCGTTGTCGGCGAATGTTCGCTTCCCCACGGAATCGGGTCGATCCATTCGCCTCGGCGGGTCGTTCCCGGAGCAAAGGGATCGGTGTCGGGACGTTCCCGATACGCGGAGCTCCTGAAAGCGTCCTTGTTCGCGGCGCACGGTCATCTTTGCGGTTAACTGGTAGCGTGGCTCGCGGAGGAGGGAGGAGCCCGGGAACTCTAAGCTGAACGAGCAAGCCCTTTTAGTGGCATGAGCCTCTTTGAACCGGGATGCACACCAGCGAGGCTTACTCGGCCTACGTCGCGAGGTGCATCGACCGTCCGCCGTTGTAAACCGTGGTCGCATCTCGTCCTCGCCAAGTACGAAACCCGCGGCTACCATACCTGGTGGTAGCCGCGGTGCGCACCGCCGCCTCGGCCTTCCAAGATTGTAAACAGGCGGCAAGAACCGGGGAAACCAGACGATGGGTAACGTTGGTCCACGGTTCCTCTCTCTGTTCTTCCTTCTTCTGCCTCTTCTTCCCCTCGTTCATCGTCCCCGACACGCTTCTTTATCTTCCTCCTTCGTTCTTCGCCTGGTCGCGGCGCGCTCGTGGCTGAGATACGCCCAGGTGCAACGTCGATATTAACCCACGCTCGTCGACGCGCCTTCGCGGAGTGGACGCGTAACCGGGTAGAAGGACAGAGAGGCGGTCGGGAAAAAGAGCAGCAGTCGTTTCGGGAGCATCGAAGGTGGCAGAGACACGGTCAACAGAAGAATTTTCGCGAGGAAGAATGGATCTAGGTGGAGCCGAAGACCGGGGGCACGGCATTGTTTCTGAGACGAGATCGCTGGCTTCTGATACATCGTCTTTATCTACCTCTCCTTGCTTCTTTATTTTTGTTCCGCCGCGCTGCGAGCTGATGCATCATCAGCAGCTCGGATATGATCCACCTTGATACCCTTGTTCATGATGAATGCTGGATTGTTGCTGGTGTTGATTTAAGAAACAGAGATGAATAGGAGGAACGGGGGGTAAGGAGGTAAGAGTGAATGGTTGTTTAAGGGGAACGCGATGCAAGTGGAAGTAAAAGAAGTTTGACATTTTTGCACGCAATGAACGCGTTCAGACCTCTCGGTCCCAATCGGCGTGGATGATCAGGGACTCGAGTGGATTGCTGTCAACCACAGGCGTTTGAATAAGTCGAGACAAATATGGGTGGGTTTACTTACTGTTGCACATGATGTTTTCAGGATAGGAGAGTTACCTTTTTCTAATAGGGAATCTATAAAGATACAGATAACAAAATATTATTATATTATAAGTTTATGACAGTGCACTCGCAAATAGGAGTTATGTACAATAGTAGGTCCTTAGCCTTTCATTCATGCGACGAAGTCTATTTGCGATACTAATAATACGAAGAATTTCATGTAAAATATAATTAAGTATTTGCTTCAACCTATTCACACAGAATGATGAGCTAAATTCTTACATAATTTAAATCAAAACACCATTTGACAAGTCATCAACGTCAATTATCATTCTTTTTATCTTCAGTTTCTGAAAGTCATTCTTGATAACTGTTCATTTATCATCATTCATCATTTAATATAAACAACGAAATTTTTGCTTAAGTAAATAAAACAGACTATAGCAAAATTACCAAAAATGACTTATGAGAGCAGATTGTAACATGCCTCTCGAATTTTTGAACCAAATTTTTTTCAGATCTAGAGAAAAGTGGATAAAAAAGACCACCCAAAATTGTAACTATAATCTCTTCCCTGTTTTCGAGAAATTAATTATTAAAAATTGCGAAAAATGACTATTTCTTAGGAAGAAATATTTATCAGCTCAAGATTCTATATTCCTAGTCATTCATTTCTCAAAAATGAAGTAAGCGTGCTGCTTGTAACTTTTTAGAATTGTTCTGCATACCTTCCCTTACACTTAAACAATATTGGTTAAAAAATCCGGAAGTCCACAGGGATTACAAAATAAAAACAATAAGAATAAATTACATGAAATTCGACTGCAATTGTAATGATGCACACAATTAGAAAATATTTTCCTTTGTGTTTGTTTAATTTTTCTTTTTTTTTTTTTTTTTTTTTTTACGGCGTCCCCTCATCATTACAACGATTACAATACATAGCTAATGTCCAGTCCCATAATTTTTGGCGCACTAAGCGGCGTCAAGTTCGATCAGTTAGCAGAAAGTGCATTTTGAAGCGCATCGTGCAGGCGTACGCGCGTGCACGTTTTCGAATCGCGGAAGGAAAATCGATGCGATCGCGTGCAAGGGGCTGTAACGGGATTCGAAGCGGGGTCGGGGCTATTGATCGAACGGAGAGGGGCCAGGATCGAGACGAGGATCGGACGGAGTAAGACGAGACACCGGATAAACGCGGTGAACGCGAAAAGAAGTTCGCGGTGTCGTGACATTGACTCGCCGCGGCGCGGAGGCCGGCAACACTGGCCTAATGACTAATAACATCCGCGATTCACCGTGTTGCGATACCGTGTCGCGAAAGTAGGCGCAATTTACGGGGACACAGTCGCGTGCATCCTTCTGCCGTCGATTTATTGCTGTTATGTAAGGAACCGTACCATCTTGTCCCGCGGAGCGACCGTGGAACGGGCCACGGTTAGTCTCTCAACTTCATTCCTTGCCTTTGTAATTACAGAGTAATACAATTTTTATTTGTGTAACTTAATTTGAGGCACTCAACAGGTGAATACAGTGGATCGTCAATTCGAGAATTTTGTACCAAAGAAAAAATTGGAGTATTTATATTAAAGTAGAACTACGATTATGCGAATTAGTATTTCTAGTACAAAATGTTAATAATTAGTTGAAAATTATTGAAGCGCCGTTCACGTTTTACTGAAAATTCTACTGTATTCTCATACCTAATGCATTTATTAATTGGAAGCCTAATTAATAAAAATTAAGGGTGATTGACGGTCGGATGATCGGAGTTTTACTGTACGATTATTTGACTGCAAAGTTTTCAATATTGTAAGTGACTACTTATTCTGTTCTAAAATATGTCAAGTGAAAAACATTAGCATACGCGTCGGTAAATAGAGTGCACTTCAGCATGGCAAAAACAATTCTATTGTATGCAAAAAGTGGAAAAGAATGAACACGACCTGAAATAACTCGGAACAATTTTTATGCAAATCGTGGCATAAAAATGCACCTGCGTGTTCGTTTCCGGGGACAAAACGAGCGCATCGGGGATAATAAAAATTTGCGAATATCGAGGCGTTAACGAGGCCCCCGTTCAAACTTCAATTTTCCCTCGGACGGAGTCACCAGAGGCGCTGCGCGCACCGTCGAAGCGTGAATTATTTCACGCGGGTAATAAATGCGCGCGCTCGACAAATAAGGAGCGCTGTCTATACATTACGAGATAAATATTCGCGACGGCGGTATTGACGATAAATCAGGAAGCGCTCGTATATAATTCTTAACGTCGTCGGCGTAACAGCGGGTTGTTAAGATTCGACCACAAATTTTCTGCCGGTGTACGTGTATTTGGTGGGGTGTCTACCTGCGGCGATAGCGATGGGCTCCGTGCACGCGCGATGCGGAGCTCTCCAGTCCGCGAACAGCGCTCCAACGCGAAGGACGTGGGAAAGATCGATTCGCCGGCGGTGCTTCGATCCCTCGAACGATCCATATTTCTCCATCCTTCCAGCATCCGAGACCCACTTTCATTCGAACTTCCTCGGTGCGCCGAAAATCTCGGAATTTCGCGTAACTCGGCGACAGTGCACATTGTCTACATTCTATCTTTTTTCTATGAGGACTAGGCGATCAAAGACCGAACGATAACACGATTTTCGGGTCGATGAAATGGGTGATAGTGCAGTGGAGTGGCATTGTGTGAACTAACAGAACCGTACCTCAGGATCGCGATCCTCTTTGATCTCCTTTCGTCGAAAGAAACGTCTCCCCGTTCGGTTGTAGTGTCCGCGTAGTAGCCTCGGTGTGACCGTGCACCCGATCAGCCGATTAAATTCCAGAAATCGCGCGGCGAAGACGTGTCGGTGCTCGAAGCGGGCGAAAGGGTCGTCGAACCCGAAGACATTCCGCCAAAATTAGTATCGGCGTGGATCGCGCGTGACCTTGACCGGCGTTGACCGGCCGAACGAAAATCGAAAGTGGCCCCTCCAGGGCTCGGATTTGATCGTTTTCGTGGGTGAAGGACAGGCGGCCGCGAGGATCCTGACGGAGGGGGAGGCTGCAGGGAAGGACGAAGTGTGAGATGCGCCATTTTCGAGAACCGATGCGAGAAGGTGAACGATCCTTGGAGCGTTTCGCCGCAGACCGGTAATGGGATACCAGAGGTGACGGCAAGATGAACGGTCACGGTTCCACCAATGAGGTACTTGCAACGCGTTCCGTCCACGTTTCTTTTCCTCCTTCCTTGGCTTTTTTCCCCTCTGTTTCTTAGTCGTGTCGCCCAACGCGCGGTTTCTTCTTGTTGCGTTCTAAATTCGCCGCGCCGCGCCGCGGGCTTAGGGCTTGTGCACACCAGACCGATGCCAACCCCTCTGACTGACCCCGTCGGGGGGAGCCGCGATAATGAAGAACGCTTTTTAAGTATAATAGACTTCGTTCTATGTAGGTCACCGAGGGTAGATAGTCGGTGCGCCATTCGGAGTCCTTAGCTCGATATTTTGATATAGAAAATGAATGTATTCAAAGTGTTGATAGAATCTCAGTCGAGTTTAATTACTGACAAGGAGATGGTAAGAAATGCGGAATCGCGAATGACTTCCCTGCATGTGCATTCAATACTTTGAGTTGATGAGAAAAGAGCCTCAAAGGGGTTTAACGTAAGTGCTTTGTCTTTTGTTTTCGAGAAATTAATAGTGTCAAGCGTTGGTAGAAGAATATTTTATGGAAACAATGGGTTATTTGCCTTTCCACTTTATACACCTGTGTGGAACTGAAAGGAGAAGATGTGGAGAATACTCAGTAGCTAGGAAAAAAAATATGACAAGCTAATCCATTATTTTTAGGTCACTTTTTGATTAATTTTGGGAAAACAAAAAGCCATGCACTCAAATCTTTTTAGAGCTCTTTTTATCATTATTTTTATTATGTCGTCTTTATTACACCAACAGAATACACAACACAGAGTGGTGTAATAGGTGAGATGCAGCAAACCTCTTACTAGGCCTAACCTATATGTAGAGTCCTTCACAAATATAGCGTACAAATGATAATAAACTTAGAACTACCTAAAAACTAAGACTAAATTAGAGTAAACTGTGCATTACATTTTTTAAACTTCTATTAAGGTACATAAATCATTAACTTAAACCATTGCACATTCAGTTAAGTCATTCGAGATTTCGCAGTTCCTGTCAGCTCCTTGTGAGAGTAGCTTTTACTTTGATATTGTTGGGAACAATATTTCCTTTGTTATGTTATTTAGAATAACGCTGCATAGAAATTCGTACCGAGAGACAAATCGCTAAACCAGCAGCGGAGCAGTTGTCGCAATATCCGAGCACGATTCCTTTTGACCGGATCCCTGGAAGGGACTTCGGCATCCCGAGATGTTTGTCCAAATGTTCGAGTCAGTTGTTTTATTGCATTAGTGTGTACGAGCCCTTATATATAGCTCTAGCAAAGCGCGGAATTCTCGACGATGTCTTATGTATCCGTGGCTTGCATGACCGTTGGAGGTTTCTAGTCTGTGGATATTCCTGGATTAACACTTGATACTTGTACATTGCATGTATATCGCTCTATTAACGCGAACTTTCTCCTTTGCTGCAAACTTTGTTACATTTTCTACCTGCATTAAAGTTGTATCTACAAGGAACCGCTGCGCTTCGGTTCTACTGCTTAGAATGCGAAACCCGAAAAACAGTATCATTTATCACGGTGACGTCTTATCTGGTATCATATACACGATTGATTAATAGCGGTGGGTCGCGTAGATACCTTTTACAGTTACAGTTGGGAAGCGTTCTCCTCGCTTTACGGTTCAATTGGAAATAGATAACGATGTTTCAGCTTTGACTATTTAGAATGCAAAATTTGAGAACAAGTATTATTCGTTAATCACCATTTGAGTTTATGCCCCGAATCGCCAGATGATGGAAAGCGTTTTGGCTCCGATTAGAATGAGTTCCGATCTTCCGGACTCGAAGCCAAGAACCGCGGCTGTTTCCAACATTTCAAGTTCAAGTTCTCGTCTCAGCTCAAGTTCCAAGTTCCAGTTGCATCTGACACTAATCTTCTTTTGAAATTCTAGATTCATAGCAGCATTGTACCACGAACTTTGATCGTTAAGCGTACTGAAATCCTCGACCGACTAGAATCGTGAACGTCGTATCGCATCGCGATACGCAAAAAATCTGCCTTAACAGAGTAAACAATGGTTGACAACACATACTTTGCTATCCCTCGTAGCGTTTCAGTTAATAACTCAAGCACTCGTTGGGAAAGGCAAACCCATCAAGTTTGCCTTTATCGAGGGGCTTCTGTGAAGCTTAGATTGCCGCTGACATTTTTACTTGCAATTTCTGGATAGCCTGTGTTTGGATAAAGAAAGAGGCGAAGAGGGAGGTGATAAGACCTCGGGCTCGATTAGATAAGCTCCGTTGTGACGAGTACGGTATTTTATTACTCGCCTCTGTTCTTGTTTCCCCAATTTTTGCGTTCAAATTTTCGACTTTGCCTGCAGTATTTCTATTCGCTGGTTCATAGAACCAAGTTGGAGCTCGTTTTCCTCAACTAAAAATAGTAATTTCCAGGAAAAACACTCGCAAATTATATAGCCGTCGGTAAATACCCGCTGATAAAAGCGACACGCGTCCCTTTGTCAGACAATTGTAATTATCAGAGATAGCGATAAATGTTGAAGCGAGTGGCACGTAGACCGCGTTCTCCCGCGTGTTTCCTCGAAATTTCGATAGTCGAACGGTCTTGGTATCGAGGGCAGACCGGGTTTCTCGTCTTTTCCATGCACACCGGGAACAGATTGATTGGGCATCTCGAATGGAGAATGGCTGGCTGGGAGCCAACAACTGGAAAGGAAAACCGTTTCGTTCGATGGTCTCTTTTCGCACGCAGTAGCGAAAACCATGCGACGAAGGCTCCTTTTCATACCGGCCTGTCCTCGAAAATGCGACAGTCGATCGCAAATACGTCGATGAGGTTTCCGGTGGTGCACGGATATCTCCTCACGTTTTATCTTCCTGCACCTTTTTGCACATAAGCTGCTCCCCCTATTTGCTGGGCGAACGTCGCAAATTTGCTGATTACGAACTTGTCCCCCTTCGTTTATCACTGGGAAAGTGAAATACTTGTTCCACAACGATTATGGGCGGAGTCGATGGGTATAGAAAACAGTGTTTTTCGCCTTGAGTTTGTCGTACGAATTAAAGTTTTTTCCAGAGCGACAACTAGACATGTGTTTTAAATTCCTACGAAACTGGTCAACGATCACAGCTATTAAAGTCGTTTCTCCCTTTATTTAAACATTATAAATCACGTTTACAATTACTTCTGGCTTCTCGGTACAAGTGGTATCCTTTCGAAAGAGATATCCAACGTTGCAATTAACTTTATGAACTGAATTGGGGTCCAAGGATGGAAGTTAAACTTGTGACACACTTCGCATTTGGAAACAGATCCGAAACTCGAACGTTAGATCATACCTTGGATTGTAGAAGAGCTTAAGACTCCCATAAATCGTCCCCTATATCTTTATTCAGAGTTTAACCTTGAATAGTAAAGCATGATCTCTGCATCGAGCCTTTTTTCGACTCCCCTTAATTTTCCTTTCTCGAGACCACGCCCTCGATGAAATGAAATCAAACGGACAGCCTTGTCGGAGGCTTGAGCGTCGAGCGAAATGTCGAGGGAGGTGTTCGTGGGTCTTTCGATGCTATAATTTTTAATTCATACGAGACCGCGAAGAGAAAAAAAAAAAACAGAAACAACGGCGACAGAGTTGATACAACGACAAGAGCAACCGTACGACTATAAATCTTGCGTAATCGCGGCCAATTAATTGACATGCAAATGAGCTCGTGCACAAATTATCGCGAACGAAGGCGGATCCATTCATTCGAGGGCTCCCTTTCCTCCACGGGATCGCCTTTTCTGCCTCGTCTGTCTTTTCCTTTAACGCGCAGCAGTCTGTTCCGCGGACCTCGCTGGAGGATTCTGCAACGGCGCTAGCCAAGGTTGTTCGTTGAAATTCACAAACGAGCCGAAATGGTCCTTCCGAGAATTGCGTTTGGCTCTTAACGTCTCCCATAACGTGCCTTTCCGCTGAAATTCCTTCGCTCGCGCGATGTACATCAATCTGCTGGGCCACTAAAACACTCATTCCAGTTGTAAGCTTTCGTGGCGCATGAAATATTCATAAGGTTCGGTATGGTACCCGGTAGAACGGTGGTTAGCAATAGCATCGAACGGGCACTCGATGAAAGGACTTTTCGAATTAATTACACTATCGTTGAGACAATAAAAATTAATTCGGTCGCGGGTTAGATGCGAAATAGATTTAAGTCTGAGAGGCTAGGCATTGCTAGGGCCCAATTTCGAAGATTAATCTCAGAATTTATGTGATATTTGAGTAAATGCATGTTTGTCTTTAACTTGACATTTAACAAACTGTAAAAATACAAATAATTAGATTATAATCGCAGTTTTAAAGCCAAAAAAGCAAAGCTAGCAATTTCTGATCACCTAAATTATGGCTAATATTAACTGTTAAATTTTACTTTTAAAATATTAGACAGTTAATAACTATTTAGTAAGTATTCGAGATCCATTTGTAGCATGACATTTTATTGTATGATAGTTATATACTATCAATTCAATTGCGAAAACAATAAGTAATCAATTACCGATGGAAAAGTAGTCTGACAATATTTTTTGGACAGTCTAATATGTTTTTTTTTATTATTTAACAAATTTATTTATAAGGAACTTGAATAATGTACACAGTAACTAAAAATAGATTAAATGTAGATGCTATTCTCCTGTAAATTCTTGTGTAGTATATTGCCACTGTATCACCACGTTTCGGTGGTTTCTCGCAATACCAAGGAGACATCCTTGGCCCCTGAATATAGTGCCCACGTCATTGTTGAATCTTTCCTCCGCAAAGCAACGTCCCAAATTCCTTCGCGTCTGCGTCCGCAGGACTCCGGCAAATAGTCGAAACAAGAAGAGAGCGAGAGAGCTCTTCCAAGAGCAAGGGTATAAGATCACGAAGTTCCGCGTCCGATTCCAGAGGAAAGTTTCCGAGCAGCAGACCAGGTTGAGACTGTCTCTAAATAAAACGATGGATTCGCGAACGCATTATCGAATTTAAAAAACTTTTGTCACTACGTCTCGACTTTCGAAACTTTTTTATTGCCAGAGAAACAGTCTGCGAATTCTGCTTTGCGTTCCCGCGTCTCTGTTTCTGAACAAGCGATACAAACTTTGTCCTTTGTATTACCTTTCTCGATGAGGAATACGACTGTGAATTTAGAGGTTTGAAAATGTTATTAGGTAGCAAAGTGGAAGACTGCAGAAATATCCGCGAGCTTTTATCATTTTTACAATCTGATTAACCGAGCTTTGTAATTTTTTAGTAATTGTATTTTAAAGAAACCAATTCCATGAAGTCCCATCACGTTTCAAGCTCAGAAAATTGAGTTGAACCGAACATTCGGAATCCCCTTTACCACTTGGCAGACGCTTCAAGAATTCCGTTCCCTATTTTGTATTCATTTCCCAAAGTCCGCGTAGCAATCTCTGCCGTTATTTCTCGCGTAAAAATTACGATTTCGTGCACCAGGATTTATAAACACAGCACGGAATCCTCGGCGAAGAAAAAGAAGTCGACCCCGGGGGAACATTATCCCCGCAGACAATAAAAATGTATCAATTTCACCCCGATGTTCCTCGGGGCCATTAAGGCGGCCGCAAATTTGTACCGCTGCCTCGCGCCTCCTAATAGACGACTTCCGTTTCCAGTTCTCCGTGTCGCCTCTTCCTCGTCCGGCAGAAAAGTACGCGGCGAGTGACCGTGGGAGGACGAGGGGGCGGGTAGAGGGTGGATCCTCGGTGGTTTTTGTCGAGTTAACCTCGGATTACCAGCCATAACGTTTTACGACTCGCCGTTGCGTCCACACTGGGTACCGCTCGTAAGGAACTCGTAAACGACTTGCATAAAATTGATTCGCCGCAATCGGTATCGAGTCCGCGTGCGGAAACCGGCCCCAGGAATTTCTGGCGGTTCCAGAAAGAATCGGCGAAGGTGGAAGAAATCGAAGTGAATCGCTCGCTCCGATTTCACGCGCCCTAGAATCCGCGCTGGTGGATGCCTTCTGTACTTTTAGGACTTCATGTTAAGGATCCACCGATTCCGATATCTCGCAGAGGTATTTGATCGTTCGTTTCGGAAGCGATCGACCAGGCTGCCGATTTAGATAAAGTCACGATACATCGACGGTCCGTAATTGCGATCGGTTGGGACACCTTCATTACGCGGCCTTGGTCGCAAATGAAACGACTGGGAGGGTATTATAATTTCGCCGATGATAAGATAACGCGTTTCGTTTGCTCGCCAGACGTTTGCCACGCAAACAGCCGAGCGCGAAGAACTTGGAATTCGTCCGCTTTTTGCGAATTTAATGGAATCAGAATTCATTTTCGTTGATTTTAGACGTTACACGATGGAGAAAAATCCTGAATATGTGGCAGAATATCAAAAATGAAAGCTTGTAAACCTATATTATTTCCTATTATAAAATTGTGTTTGACAACATGCCTCAAACAATACAAAAGCGTATGAAAGCGTTGGAAAGACGAGGACCAAGTTACTTTGAACTTGTGTTTCGTTGTGAAATGTAACTACAGAATGCGGTGTTCCTTTAGATATACATTTCTTTGTAGTTTGCAATACTACAATGGGTGATAAAATTATTAGAGCCACAACACAAAGGCATGAGTCTTGTGATTGTTTAAAAATGTTCCATATACTTCCATATAAAATATTCCATATATCTAATGTGATTTCAATTTGCAGACATCAAAGCTTTATAAGAAGATAATAAGAATTCAGTGTTTTAAGTCTTCATTTGATTGTAAATTGTGGATGTATGCAAGTGGCTCTACTAATTTAATCACCCTCTGTATTTCACAACGAAATTAATATAGTTGATGCATCTAATGATAAGTATGAGATTGCATATCATAACATTTAGAAAATACAAATTTAAGTTAAATCTATCTATCATGATTACCATCAATCAATCGCGTAAACATTTTGTAAAAGGACATCACCAATGAATGATTATTGTCATGTTTTCGGAGTTTTGTACCACTGTGTGACAGCCAAATTTGATTTTCCCTGCCTTTGGCTTCTATTGTCACAGCTTTAAACAGCCACGCAGTGGTCAGTTTCCACTCAAAGCGAGTCACGTTGAAAGGGTTAATGACGTCGTTTGATACCGTTTGAACGCGCGGCGATCGACGTTCAGGTGTTGTCGAAGCGAGGCTACAGCATTCCAGTAGTTCCAACCGGACAGAGAAGCCGATGCGTGGGCGGGACGGCCACGGTCGCACGAATCTCGCGGTGGAACGGATCTTTTGTCGAACGTGCTCGCGCGAGCAACGTAAAGTTCGTTCGACACGAGCGATAAATCGATGCTGTACGGTTCGCAGCGGGAAATCGGCCGATCGGAGCACCGCACGTTCCGTGTGACGAATTTTAATTGCGCGTCGGTGTCCCGAATGTCGTCGAAATTCTACTGTAATTCACTCTCTGCTCGCGGGCAAATTGTTTGGTCCCGTTTCCCTGGACTGCGTTGCGAAAACTCTATTAGGATCGTATTGTCACGGGTTACACGACGCGCTTAACTTTATAGTCCTAACCTAGAGCCCCGGGATTTTCATTCGCCGCGGCAAAGCCTGTCGCTTCGCGCGGAGAAAAACGAGGCAAAGGCGCGAGCAAACAATCATCCATGGGAATAGCGTGGATCGTGGGTCCGAAAGGGGGATCTTTCGACGTTTGTGTTAACTTCTCACGCAATCGCGCGCGTGTACACAGTGGGTTTGTGGGTTACGCCGCGGCCACGCAGAATTATTCGGCTCGTAGAACGGACCGCTAATGAATATTGATGCGCCGCGGATTCGTTCCGCTCGAGGTCGATGCATTAGCATTATTAACACTCGCCGGCGACCAGGCGAACGGTGACCGAGTCGAAAAAGAGAGATCAAATATTGGGGATCCGTCGCGCGAGAAGGAAATCAGGATCCTCCTGGACGAGATTCTCCTTTCTCAAACCTGCTTTGTCCTTTGAACTCTGACGCTCGTGACACCGTCGAGAAAAAGTTTTTTTTTTTTTTCGAGTAGCGAGTTTCTCGACTGTGAAAACGCGAACCGCGATGTTTACCGTGGATGGGAATATTCCGATCGATTTGAATTGTAAAGCGAAAGAGGTTGCGACGAGACACGTAACCGCACGAAAAGTTCAAAGTCAAGTCAGCATCGGCGGAAGCCTGCATTTACATGGCATCTAATCGGCGTGTGTCGAGCTGAAATTAAACGAGACTCTCTTGCTGTAACATTGAACGAGGTCAGAACGCGGTACGTGACCAATTGGCAGACTACGAAACAATTTACTGCGATTAGACGTGGACGGGGGAGCGGCGCTGTCCGTCCGTTGTCAAATTTCGTAGCCAGTGACGCATCTTCTGGGGGACAGATTCGTATCGGGTCATCTGATGCCTTGTCTTCTCTTAATCGGCTTCGTGAACGCGTCACGGAATTCCGTGGAGTTTGTTTTTTTTATCTACAAATTTAGTCGAGCCAATCCTATTTTAGCTTTAGTGAATCTTGAGACTTTCAGCGTAATTGGAACTCTTTCGTTCGTATTCTTTGAGGGATTGTTAAATCCATAAAAATTGAAGGGAACAGCAAGTAGAATTACGGTCATTAATTTAACGAGCAGATTTTCTCACTTTATCGATCACTTTTAAAGTGTACCTTGAAGTGTAGCTCGTAGTTAACTTTTCCGCTGAACCTGTCTTCCGATGAAGTGAGCAAAGTATCCGACAAGTGATTTCCCAGGATCGTTTCCCGGAATTCTCTTGATTACCGCGAGTTCGCTCTGGGAGATCGCTCTCTTGCTTACGATTGTTTGAGAAAGTTGCACTTCCGACTGATTACGTGACATTTCGCCGGGGGAAGTTTCTAAATTTCAGATTCACCGTGAGCCTTTATGAGATGATGAGTGAAGTTTAATTTCGGTCGAATGTTTGATGGGGATTTCCAAGCCTAATGAAATGTACGAGAATTTCTCCGGATTCGCTGAACTTCGCTTTAACTGACTATTAAGACTTCATCTGCGAATCATATTTCAATAGTCGTACTTGATTTTTTTTATCGTGAAATAATTACATCCTTCGATACTAGAAAATCTTGGATCATAAAAATGGCAGAGAATTGAAAGGTTAATCGCGGTTCTACTGCACTTACATTCTTAGTGGGATGACCTAGTATTGCAAAGCCTCGCCGCATGGTATTAAAAAATTCTTTAATGCTAAGCCACAGAGCGAGGAACTGTCATCCATCAAATAACACACCGGCCTCGCGCTTTTCCTCGTTCCTTCCCACAAACGCGCAGATTTAGCTGGAAACGAAAGACGTTATCTCCCGATGGATCGAGACAGCTCGCCCACCTATGCGTCCTATGACCAGTTGAGCGAGAGCGAACGATTCCACGGTGGTCGTCGGCAACGGCGTGGAAGGAATCGCTCTATTACCATCGCGGTTATACGCCGATCTATTGCGGCTGCTGGCCCGTTAGTCATCCGTTAATATCACGTTGTCCGGTCCGGCGTTCGCGGAAAGAAAGGAATCCTAACAAACGGGCGGTGAGAGGAGCCGGCGGGCTCCTTATTATCCGCGTGACTCCTTCGAGCCGGCCCAGGCATACGACGCTAATTACGAACTTTCATTACGAGTCACGCTCCGCTCGACGAATGGCGATCGCGATGCCGCGTGAGCGGCTTCCGCGGCCAGGAACAGGAACGAGCTCCGAACGAACCCGAAGGGAAAGACCGCGGCGGGGAAGGAAGGAGGGAGAGGCTGGATAATAATTGCGGCTATTAATCAGGTCGGCCGCGAGGCTTACGCACCGAACACGCATCGATTAGGTCTGCTTGCCTCCGCGCCGGTGATCCGTGTGGGCGATCGAGGAACTCGACGATCTACGACCAGTTTTCATGCCTCGCGTCCAGGGGTTCGCGTTCCTGCGCCAAGGGTTGGCTAATGGTTCTCGGAATAATAATATTAAAACGAATCGCGCGATTCTTTCTCGGTGAACTCGCGTGCTTGCCCTGAATAGCTCCAAATGACGTGCGTGACATATTGGAAATTTCATATTCTGTGGAACTGTCCTAAATTTAGCTTTTCTAACGTTTTACCACGTCGTTTAATCTCACCACTTTAATGTTATTTAATTTGTAAAACGGGGATACCAGTTTAATAAATAAATTAAGTTAATAAGTGAATAAATTGTATAACTTAGGAATGAAACCTTAATTTAAAGTTTAGCCATTCTTATGTGGCCCTAATATCAAAATAATCAGAATCATATCGGAATTTTTAAATTTTAATAATTGTGGATTTATAAAAGAAACAATGTTAAGTTTATGAATATTGATGTATGAATGAATGTGTGTGGAATGTGAATGGAAGTCATTAAAACTATACAATTGCTGTTCATATCGTTAGTTAGGCCTCATCTAGAGTATGCGTCGGTTATTTGGTCTCCTACCTCAATAAAATGTATTAATCAATTAGAAAGTGTTCAACATATGATTTTTAAGATTCGTAGAATATAAATTACATTACATTACTTATGGGTCAAAATGGATCTGAAGCTTGTATTAATAAAAAGAAATATTAGTAATTTTATCAGCGGAAGTAGATATCAATTTTTTAATAATAAATGGTGTATTTTATATTGAGTTGAGCAGAAAATTGGTAGTTACATTTTCGTATTATTACATTCTGCTGTATTGATTTTTGTTATCTATTGTAGATTGACATCTATTAGTGTCGATTACTTTTCCTCATTGTTTCATCAGTTTTCAATTTCAATTTCTGCTCGAATGCAGAATTTCTCTGGCTTCAACAAAAAATTGTAGACCAATAATACAGCGAATATGCAAATCTTTTATGACTTACGGACTCCCAAGTTTCTATCAATTTCCTGCAAAATTGGCTTTTCTCTCGCAACCCTCACAACTTGTAGCAAAGTTACAACGAACAAGGCAAGTAGAAGGGCATCATCTACACCGCTTACAAGGTGCTCAAGCTAATTACAAGTCCTGATGGAAGCTGAAAGTGCAGCGCGCAGAGCGACGACGCAGAGGCCGGACGGAGTAATTAGGAATATTAATTACGTCGGAGGCGTTGTTCGTTTGAATTCACGGCGGAAAACGGTTCGATCGAGTTCGCCAGGGCGTTTGCGTGCCACGGTTGTTCATTGTGCGCGCATCTGCGCCTGGCGGAGGCGCTGTTGCGCGATAAACCGGTAACCGCACGGCCGTTACACCGTGAACACCACGGCCACTTTGTCGTAGCGTGTGTCCGCTCCCCCTCGGCACCCTTAAAGCCGCGTTTACAAGTGTCGGCGAGCGCGAGGATTCACGCCGGCTGTCACAGCCGAACGTCCGCCTCTGGCGCGAATTGATTTAACGACGACGCGGGGAAAACGCCCGAGACGCTCTGCGTCCGAAGGGGCCGAGTTCCCTCCTCGTGGCTGACGCTTCGCGATAAGGCGACCGTTCGGCGTCCCGTCGTGGTTCTAATAATGGCGGAGGCAAGCTCGACGTCGTTGCATTCGAAAGAATCCTGATGGGATTAGAGTCGAGATGAATCTATCGCGGCGCGTTGTTCCTTTTTTGGAATAGCCGAGGCTCGAGGAA
Organism: Perdita meconis; assembly: GCA_030770465.2. Classification (NCBI taxonomy): domain Eukaryota; kingdom Metazoa; phylum Arthropoda; class Insecta; order Hymenoptera; family Andrenidae; genus Perdita; species Perdita meconis. The sequence continues at coordinate 9,134,239 of JASKOS020000004.1, forward strand.
ATTGATTTGGTGGAAGACGAAGGGTTGCCGAGATGCATTGTGGGTTTTATTTCGCGTCTGACGGCTGGTTGAAGAGTAACGTTAACTGAAGTTAACTCGAAATGAAGAGTCTAGGCTGCAGAGAATCGAAGACCTCGGCTGTTAACCCTCTATTCTAAAAATTGTTTTCATATGTGTAATTATGTACACGCCGCACCGGTGGTATTTCTCATCAAGAGATCGCGCGCCGGTGAAAACGCGGGGTAATTTAGGAGTTCCTTAATAACTCGTCCGAGAAACTACTGAAGCGGGAAATTACTCATAGCTAAAATCGAAGGCGACGATCAAATATAATTTTAACTCAAATAACAGGAACTCGCGAGATTCGGGTCTCGCGGATTTCAGCCTCGAACCAGATTAGATAACGTGTCGACGATCACGCGAATTACCGGCGCGGCGTAGCCCTCGCGTTTCACGTCAGCGATTCTTCCCGTTCCCGTTTGTTCGAGATCGATCTCGCTCCTAATACGAGGTAGATTTATCGCCGGAACCATCACACTCGTCGAACACCGATGAGAAATGGCCCGCAACGAAGGAAAACCGGAGCACCGTTGGTTCAATTCGCGAGTGACACGCCCATTGGTTGATGCAAAAACCGATGGAAATATTAGAGACTCGCGGAACTATTTTATTTGCTTAATAATATAGTTATCATTAATACAACCTGCCAACAAGTTTAAAAATGTTCCCTCGATAGAAACTTAATAGACATTTCGCAATTCCCAGGACTGTTCACAGTTTCAGATCGTCTAGGTCCGTTTCTCATCGACGCAGAGTGAAACGGAGCTCGACGTCGACAAGTCGGCCGAACGATATCCGGCAGGACGTATCCCGTGAACGGATGATCGATACTCCGCTCGCTCTGTGCCTCGTGGTCACCTTTGTGCGCCCGCCAGCCGGAAGAGAAAGTGACCGGCTGTGATTTTTACGGTCAGAAAACCGCAGAAACGATCCTGTCGCACGTCCGATCGATGATCATCGCGCGATCTTGAACGGACACTCGTGAAAAACGCGTGGGCGTGCGCGACACTGACGTAACTGTAATTCCTCGCGGCGGAATCGTTGATCCTTCATCGCGATAACGGGTCCCGTTACGCCGGCCATCGTGTCCTTATGAAACGCCCGTTCGTTATCTGGCCACTTTGCAGTCGCGATCTCTCGCGCCGGGACGTTCGATTCTTTCTCTAAAGTATCCGTTTATTCTTCTGATGACATTATTATTTTCGCCATTTATATAGACACGTCGGTAAACATTTTTTTTTCTTTCTACATTCCAACTGGAAAACGTAGTATGTGATTTTAGATTTATTTACAAGAATGAGGGTAATAGAAAACAGCAGTAGTTAAATTGTCGATTCGACCAAAGTCCAACGAAGGAGCAAAGGGTCGATAGACGCGCATTTAATGGCAGAACGTTGACAGCGAACGGATAGAATTAGCATAACTAGCCGGGGAGGCAGAAACCGAAAGTGAACGAATCGGTCTTCGGAAGAAACGTCCCGGCGTCGCATCTTTTTCATGGTTGTTGTCATTGCAAACGAGCTTCGTTATAGGCAACGGTCTCTCCCGCCTATATCCTCTCTTAATTGGCACCGGGAACGAGCCCGGGATCCCCTGGTATGAAATTTCTCGCCTTTAGTCCCGGATCGTTGGCTCGGGAAACGCGGGATAATTAATTGTTTTTCAAAGTGCAACACACGCCAGGAATATTATTTACTCGAGGAGAGGAGCCGCGCCGCTTCGTTGGAAACGATACGCTGGCCGCGAGATTTAAGGAGGATCTGGCTCGAGGGCGAAATAACTCGAACGCTTTACGATGTCCTCGTCGCAATTTATGGATTTTTCTAAACACTGGCCAGACGTTGTCGCAAATAATATTGGCTTCCTCCAAGGAATATTGATCACCTTATTTCCCGAGACGAAGTATCCTTAAACTGGATGCAGCGGCGAAGCGTTGCAGATGTTGCCTGTGACTCGAATTCGGGGCGAAGACTTTCCATAATGCATGTAGCTTCGCGGGAAACTTGTTTCGGAGGCGTAAAAGCTTCGGGTTGTATTTGGAATTATAGGAGAAACAGCGTTTAAGCATCCGTGTGGGCGTGTGGGAAACTGTTTCTCAAACGCTCCGCTTTTTCGTCGTTTTCCGGCAGTTTCGTGAATGCAATTTTGCAAAAAGGTTTTCAATAAAGCCAAGAGCGAAGAAGACTCCCACGGGACCAATAACGGTTGCTCCGCGATGAAGACTTACTCCGCTCAAAGTGGGAAGAAGCGAATAACCGTGCCGCGGAAGATTACAGATTCGACGGAACATTGTCGCTGCACCCGAGAATTATTGGGTCGACGAACGGCAATTACGTTACGCGATTCTTTGCGACGCTGTCATTATCGGCGTTCGTAACAAGAATTATGGTATCGCTTACGGGGCAGCGGGAGAGAGAGAGCAAAGAATTGATCCTTCCTTCAACGTTCCTTGGGAATGTGTGCTCAAAATAGAGAATTTCGTCCGTGTAATTGAAACAGGTGGAATTATTCAAGGTGACTGGAGAGATTAATGACTTCTCGGGGAGTTAAAGAGATTCGCTGATGTAACGATAGAGAAAAAGAAACGCTCGTTTCCCCGAGCGTTTCGTCGCGTTCCTAATGGCAACAGCCTAGGCGAACGTTCCGCAAAAACGTAACATGCGCCAGGAAGTTTTTCAAAGAATCGCGCGGCTGTGGCGCATCCTGATTGGTCCGGCTGCCACGTCCTCGTGGTGATCCCGACGACCTTGGAGCCGTGGCTACCATAACATCGGCGAACAACCTCGCCTGGCCTCACCTCTCATTTCTCTGCTCTTCTTCTTGTCAGTCCCTTTCTAGATCTCGACCTCCTCGTCAGATCGATATTAGGCGTCGTTCACAATGTGAGTTATGCTGCAGATCGGAGATTAATCATAAATTAATAGACTGAGATGAAAGGTTCTTTTAATAATTTGTTGTTTGTGCTGTTGTTTCTTAATTAATTATTTAGTAGTGAGAGGAAGGTCGAGGTTTTTGAATTAATTATGAGACAATGCTTTATTAGGATTCTAAAAGGAGGAAGCTGAAACTGAAAGCGGTGCAACTTTCATTGAAAGTCTTTACCAAGTTTATTATCATTAGGAAATTCGAGGACTTTCAACTTTGAATCTTCGGCTGAGAGGATGGCAATCAAAAGTAGCCCACGCAGATTGTTCGAAGCTTTCTCCTGGATTCATTTTACCATTGAATAACAAGTTTTTGCAGTGATTTCATAGACATCAGTTTCATAAGATGTTAATCTAGCATCTGCATAAGCTGGGGTCAAAGTGACTCCATTCTCCTAGGCATATGACAAGAATTGCAATCTATGAATTAAAGATCAGTCCTTCGGAGACATTTCTGCAGAAGCTTTCCCAACAGGAGAAACTGTCTGACGGAGAAAAAAGTCTAATTCGTCGGGAGCGAAATAACGTTACATTTCAAAGCTTCAAAATTTATAAAAGAACTTTTTAAAGAAAATGGTTCAAACATTATTAGCTGAGGAACAGTTTCATGCTATAAATCCTTCACAATTCTTCGCAATAACGACCACGGTATCCCCAAGTGCTGACAGCGTCTTCCTGTCAAAGTATCAAATGATTTACACATACTCCGTCTCACTTGCTCACTGCAGCCTTACTTCGACTGGGTTGTGGTCTACCACTTCGTCTTAAATCACTGGATGCTAGTCACTTGTAATCACAATTCTCATTCGCTGACAAGATTTACACTTCCCTGTTATTAATTATCTGAAATAAACCTTATTCTTAGAAAAGACAAATAGATATACATACATGTACATTTTTCTCATTGTTCTCACAAACATTAAAAAAACTGAAACACAAAAAGTGATACAATTATAAGTTAAGAAACACGATAGCCTATGTATTTTTTTATATTTGTAACATTTTTAGAAAAATGAAGGTGACCTTTAGTTTTTTTAATGGGATACTATATTTTTTTATGTCATATGAAAGTATGTGTTAAGACAATTTGATTCATGTTTAATAAAAAAAAACTAAAGATCACCATAATTTCTCTAAAAATATTACAAATGTAAAAAAAAAGTTATACATTATCGTGTTGTTAGTAAAATAACAATTCAGTCCACATTTTTTACATCGCGATAGAAACAGGTATTCCGATTGTTTAGGATTACCCAAGTTGGTCCCAAGTTTCGGAGCGAATCGGGTATTTCTCACTTTTCAGTTTTTTATTTGCAGAGAAAAATGTTTGAAGTTTCTATTCATTATTAGTACTATTGATATTAAAGCCAAATACGTACCAATTACGAATTTATAATAGAAAATTAGATTCTTATTATTTGACAATCATTTATTTATCACTAAACAGAAAGTAATCCGATTCGCCCGATTCCTCTTCCATTAAAAAAAAAATATTTACTGTTTGTTAGAAAAGCGTTAGTTCATATTACAGCGAACACACGATATTATACAAGTTTCTGAAATGAGGAATTCACGTTTTGGGCCACCCTGACACAACTCCAGCAGATATCCTGAAGGCAAAGGTGGATCCGAAAGTTTTTGGCTGCTCCACTGTGCTAAATCAAGCCCCGAAGTTCCGCCCACGTGTCACGAAACGCTCCGTATATGCGAATCCTTGCAAGAAATTTCTTTGACAAGGCCGTCGGAGGTTCTCTCGCCGAGAACCGAGGCGCAGAAGACGCGAACCGTTCGAGCGGTCCGCAAAGAGCGCATTACACGGGCGGCGAATGTTTAATTGCATCCCGCGCGCTTAACTGATCGATCGCGACAATCCAGACAGGCGAAGCCCTTCATCGAAGTAGCCCTCTTTCTCCCGTTCGAGACGGCCCGACACTCGACCGGATCCGTCGAGTGCAATCGAACAGTGTTTTTTCTTTCGCGGGGCCGACGTATGGCAGACGTGGCCTCGAGTCACTCGAGCTGCCGGAAAAATCGCCCCGCGACGAGTGCCTCGCGTCGAAGCGCGGCCGCGCGTCTGATAAAACCGAACGCGGCGAAACCAGCAAAAGTCGATCACGGGGAGGTCGCCTCGAGGCAGAACCGAGTCGTCGAGCGAGAGAAGTGGGTTAACACGTGAAAAAAAGAAAGAGGTGGAGAGGGGAAATAAAAACCGCCGCGCCGGAGAGATGCGGCAAGAAGAAAGCCGTAACTCAAAGGTGATCCTGCCTCGTTATTATTCATGACGGGGAATTGGGTCACGGAGCCCGATCGATTACGGCTCGATCGGTCTCGAATTCGTGGGACCGTCGCCGAAACGCGGACTCCTCGCGGGATTCGATCCGACGCGACGTCGAGTCCCGCGTTCACGGGGCTGCCTTTTATTTACCGTGCGTCCGATTTGCATACGCATGTGGGTCATCGAGACGATCAACCGTGAACCCTCTTATCGATCGTCGCCTTATCGGAAACAAACACGGAAAGCCTTCGTAGTACTACCGGGAAGATAAGGGACCGCCTACGAAGCGAACGCAGCACCTATTCGTTCTTTATTCGAGGTTCATGGACGATCTATCCCGTAATTAGCCAGGCGAAGGGGCTTTGACCGACGATTGAACATCAACGACGAGCTTTATCGTTGCTGGTCTGCTCGGACGGACGCATTGTTGCTGGTACATACGGCGGCTGATCGAAACGGAAGATTGCCGGCCGATCCTCGGCCCTCTAACAACATTGTCGATAAGAGTTATGGCAACGATCGATGCGATGATATTTGAATCTCTACTTTGAAAGTATGTTTTTAAGGGGCTATTCCCAGGTATGGCAGGTAGGTGACTATACCGACAATTTGGGCAAAAAAAAAGGGTTTACGTGGGACAACTTTTTGTCCTTATACGAGCAAATTTTGACCTGGGAAAGGGCTCATTCGAAAGAGGAAGGTTCAATGCAGGGCGCTCTACTCTTGGTTTGACCAGATTTTATTGATATTTGGAGATCTGAGCGCTACAAAGTAGAGCAAGAATCGAGAAATTTAGCCGTGGAATTAAAGCTTTATTGCGTCACTGAACGAGTTTTTTGGGCGAAATCAAGAGTAGAGCGCCCTGCATTGAACCTTCCTCTTTCGAATGAGCCCTTTCCCAGGTCAAAATTTGCTCGTACAAGGACAAAAAGTTGTCCCGCGCATAACTGTAGCTATTTTGGAGGTTATTAATAAAAACAGGGTGAAAAAATGTCAACCAGATGGCGTCTAATTGGGGGTTGTAAAGGAAAGTGTTAGCTTGAAACATTGCTCGAAACGCAAGCAACTCTTAATAGCCCTTAAGGGTTTATCAATTAACGGAGATTAAAGCGTCTTCTAAACCCGACTCAAGCACGTGGATCCTTTTCAGAATGTTTATGATTCTATCTATCGTCATTCTTTAGGGGCTAGAGTCTAGGTGCTGAGTTCTAACCATCGCTAATGAACTCTTAAATTACTCGTTCCATTTATGTAACTAACAGAGAGGAAATACAGTAGCACGGGATTCAGCATTCTTAATTCACGAAAAGGGGGGACTAGGTTCGGATTCACTTCCAGACGCATATTTCCCTCATTTTGTTGACTCAGAGCCAAGGGGAGCTCGCGAGACGCCGAAGGGATTCGCTCGTACAAATAATCTCCCGACTTGGTAGAATGCTGGAAGAGCTATTCTCGATCGGACAAGTCCATTTCAAGATCGCCGGATGTTCACCGCGTCGTCTCGAAGGTCGAAAGAATGATAAACCAAAGGTTACGAGCTGGTCTAGCCTCCGCAACCGTAGGTACTTTGGTACTTCAGTTCTCTTCAACGATCGGTCAGCCAGCCACCCACTTTAGCCACCCACGTGGGTGTGTGTATATGAGAAAAGCACACACTGTTCTCTCGTGTTTGCATTCCTTCCACTCGATTCCCGCCATTTCGACGAACTTGTGGTGGACGTCATATCTAACGCTGGGGTTCAATATTCCTTTCATATTCATATTCTTGGATAAAATTCAACTGGATAAGAAAATTCGAATCGTGGTTCTTCGTTAAATATTTTCCTCGTAATCTGAGAAGTTTTGAATAGTGCGCAGGTTGTTTTGCGACACCATTCAATCCCTTTTTCGAAAGGAAATGGAGCGATACTATTTACCAAGGTATCGTTCACAGTTACACACAGTTGTTGATAGTCGGAGCGAGCAGCGCCGCTCGTGGCATTAAAATCCAAGCGATAATAACCCACACACGTGTGCAGAACACCTTCGACTGTTGCTCACTAGCGTTGCCGCGATAACCGTTCATGGAAAAGCTGCTGTTCGACTTTACGATACGCGATAGCAACGGAACGTGCGTCAATCGCCTGCGAAAACAACCAACGCTTTCAATTTCAGCGCTAAAAAATCCTAGCCTTCGTTTCACATTAAAATAGATGAATAAGAACAATTATCCATGTCCAATCAACATTGCTCCAAATAATTGGAGTAGTTCAACTATTGGTCAAACACTCCATACCTCTTTACTCAGGTTATCTTCAGAGGTGCAGCAACGGAAATATCGGAATCTCAATACTCTTTGCTATTCCAAGAATAGCTCTAGGAATATCTAACTATGTACTTCCTTTTGTCGGCTTCCTCGTCTCCAAATTCAGAAATACAGAGAAAGTCAACTACTATTAATTAATAGTCGCGAGCGCCGTCACCAAACAGACACCACGGTAATTTCAACTTCCACCGATTTCCTCAGAGCCAGAACCTTTCGTGACTCATTACTAACCATTCAATTATTTCAAACTCCTGTTTGTCCTTTACGATTCTATATAAGTTTCCTAAAATACTTATACAAATTTTACTAGTAGGTACTTATAAGGGGATTCATACATTATAATATCGAAGTGCCTGTAAGTAGGTTTTCGACAGACTCATTCCAAGTTTCGAGACCTGTTTGTAAAGATCTTATAAACGAATAATAGATTTCATGACTAGTATCCGAACTCTACCAACTAAATCTTGGTTACTAGATTTGATTTGTATTTATAAGAACATATCGATCCCATCACTACCAATAAGAAACCCAGCCTCCGAACGCTAATTACTCGAAGACATAAGTGCCCGAAAATTTCTCCTTGAAGTAAGCGATTGCATTCCGCGAAGCATTCGATTGGTACGCAATTACGAGGGAGACAGGTTCGAGGGACAATATCTCGTAAGTCAGCGTGAACTTCCTTATGATTCCATTGTGCCGCGTCCTTGGACAATGCGCGGCGTCGATCGCCGCGCGACGCGAAGAGGAAGAATCGGGCAGATGATGCGTGTCTACCCTTTGGTAGATCCTCCTCGGGGTCCGATGTTTACATGTGTCGGCACCAGGCCAGAAAGGGACTCGGTTCCCTCGTGCAAACGACCGTGCATTACCGTCGCGAGCGTGTATCACGGGTTACTATCGCGTGGGTCGCGGCGAGGGGAGCCTTTTTCCTCGTCCGCGACGGAATATCCTGTACGTGGTCGGGACATGTGGGTGTCGTGCCCACCTTCTTCGGGACTTCGCGCCACTCACGTGGCCGTTCCGCGACGCGTTTCCTCGTGATGGATGTCTTCGCGCGTTCACCTTGGTTTAAGGAGAGCGAAGCCTCTCGATAAGTGAACTGCTCTCCTCGTCCGGCTGTTAAAGCCCGCAGCGTTTCTCGGATCGTCGAAGGCGCGGCGTTGATTGGTTCGGAGGTTTAATCGTGACGCGGTGATTGAATTTTTGGGTGGACAGTGATTCATGGAGCTCTCGAGGGTGTCCTCGCTTCTTCGCGAACGAACGCGAAGAGGATTGGAGTCGAAGATTTATAACGTCTCGGGATGGAAGCGCGGTATTTGCAAAACGATTTTACACGGAGCAATTAGAATGCTCGCCCAAATAATTTGCCCGCGCTCTCCAACCTCGGCACAAATTTCCTTCCCGTTCGTAATTAAGGAAACGTGTCTTTTCCAATTTCGCGTCGCGCTTATGATAATTATTTGTTGAGCAAGAAAGCGTGCCCGACATTCGCACGTGCACGAAGTGTGCTCGGTCGATTCCTCCGTCTGCCGGTGCAGCAAGCTCTCCCGATCTTGATTACTCGGTTATTGGTGTTATCGCAATTTCCGTTCCTCCGAAGGCCGATTGTTAAAGCGTCCGCCAAGACGCTAATAACGTATTACGTTCTCTTTCATTGACAGCGATGGAAGACAAGACAGCCCAGAACCGGTTGTTACATCAATCGGTAGTGTCAGACCGCTTGAGCGAGACTTCGATTCGCGGATCATTGAAAAAATTTACTCGAATTAATCCGCCTAAAGACTCTCATTAATCAATACAAACATATTCGATTTCATTAGAAATTCCAACTACCACTTCCATTGTATATGGAAAATAGTTACAGGTCAGGTTTTCCCTGAGCAACTCTGTTTGGACAACTATTTGGTTCGCGCGGATAGAACTCACTGTTTCCGTTGGAAGTACGCGAGCAACAAAAAAGTTGTTGCAACTTTCGGTTGTACACGTAGCCCAATTAAAAGTACTGTGTTCCGCGCGAGGCAGTTAAATGATTGCCGAAACTAAGTTGTACGATCACGAACAAGAACAATAGGAAAGCGAAGAAACTTAGTAAAAATAATTTCGGGTCAAAGTTCCGACGAGCGCAGGTCGGCGGACGTTCCAAACGAAAATTTAATCTCTCGGAGCACAGTTTCAAATACCCAGGGAGCAGAACGCGGAGGGGACGCGGTTTGAACGAGACCAATTTCTCGTTCACGAGTTCATAATTCTTCCCGCCAACAACGCGATGTCAGCCAGCAAACCGCAAGGCCCGATTGGTTACGCAAGCACAGCAGGCGTTCGGTCCGCATCGTTGCGCCTGCAGGACTCCTGCATGCAGTTTATAGTCTCGTCCCCACTCGGAATCTCCTCGTCGACGTACCGACACCGCAGTCCCTTCCTTTGGTCGCCGCGACGTGAAACTGCCGCGACAATATTTGCGCAGAATCGCGCGGATAACTGCGACGGGAGATGGGATCGTAATCTTTGAGAGGCTGGCGAGTCGCCGATTCGACCGGCGAGGTTCGCGAAGTTCACGATGACTTCTCGTTCGCGACGGGGGGGCTCCGAACGAGGAAGCTCGCATGAATTATTCTTTGTTATGGGGGGATTCATTAGAAGGAGTTCACTGCAACCGGATTCACGTGGGGCAGATATCGGGGAAGTTTTTCTCTTAATGAGAAAGTGCGCAGGAATTTTTATTCGTGAGAAGGGTTCACTGAACTCTGTGATCTTTCCTGTGGAAGTTCATATAGCGTTCAACTTTGAGGGTTTCAACAATGATCACAGAGTTCAACCAGATGAAGTTCAAATTTTTTTAGGAAGTTAATTTCAAGGGTTTATCAGATAGAGAGAGTTTTTTTTAGAAATATTCTGAAGACTCAGATTAATCCTGAGGAGAGCTCAATTTTCCTGGATGAAACTGTTAGGATAGCTCAGGTTAAATATTAAATTAGTTGATATTGACATAACTTTAACTAAATGTATAAATATATTGCTATGTATATCCCTCTTCAAAATTTGATTCATTAAGGCTTCAATTTTTAGCCGTTGATGAATGTGGTAAATGAAATTTGTATAAATTGTCAAGCAACAACAAATGTAAATATTAAGTGTTAATACACTGAATTGTTTATATTTTTCCTAACATTGAGACAGTTATTTGAAACTACAAAATGCGTGGTTGAGTCAAAAATTATATTATTGCGTAATAACAGCAAAAGCAAGGGATCCTTACAAATTTTTTTTTTTAAGAAAACTATTCTGGGATAAAAAGAAACAGTTTTTTAATACAATAATATATTTTTTTATTTATGTAAATTCTTCTAATAATATATTAAATATTATACATATAAGCTTCAAGACTCTCTTGAGCGATGTAATCATTATCGATGTGCAATGCAGCATCATGGACCTAAAATTTAGTCATCAAAATACAATGACTAAAATATTTTCCTAAAATTAGATAGTTTACCTTGGAATTCAACGTTTTAGAAGGAAAAATATCATAAATTGAAAACGTGGTAACGTTTGGAAAAAATAAACTTTTTTGCGTCTGCTGCTTAAAAAAATGTTCTACGTACAGATAAAAAAAATTGTAAGTATAATCCTTACAGAAATTCGTAACAAAGTCAACAAGCTTAACCAAAACAAATTAGTCAACTAGTTCTCCAATTTCAAAACCGTGGTTTGAAGAAATACTCATTAAAAGTTGATAATGTAGACTGTAAATTCATTACTTTCCGAATTGGAGTTTCAAATTTCGAGAACATATTTTTAGTAAAATTATACCTTTGATTCATGACACAATTTGTTCGCTTTTTTAAACCTTTTCCACAAGAATTCCGTCTTAAATAAAAGAAGCCACAAAAACAAAGGCTTGACTAAAACTCTCAACTTTCACACTCTGCCCCATGACGAATAAAAATGACGTGGCTGATTGTGAGCTCGTTAATGAAACGAACCGAGAAGTCATTAGGAAATTAAGTCACAAGGTCAAGCACAGAGAGTACAGAGTTTCATCTCTCTTCTATCCTCCTCCGAAACAAAAAAATGTTTCTCGCAAAAAAATCGAGGGCAACAAGGTCCGCGGTTCGATCGCGATGAGAAGGTTGACTCTGAAGAGGAGGCGGTCGTAGCGGCCGAGGTCTTCGTGCACCAGGGAACGGCACACGCGACTCCGGGGTCTGCGGAGCCTCGGTTCGCGTTCCGCTTGATCCCGCGAGAGCAGCCAGTTGCGGTACGCGCATACGTGCAAGCGCACGCTCGGTTCGTCGCTGCGGGCATTTCCGTGCTCGCGGAAAATTGCCAGTTCTCGGTAATCGTCGACCGCCACTTTGAGCGTGGTGCCTCACGGCCCGGTCGGTCGTTCAGTGTGTCATGAACGAGCCGCTCGACCGTGATTTCGATGGTCGCTCGGCGAGGCTGAGCCTCGATCGTCGCGGTTTCGCGGCGGAGTTCGCCGCGACAGCGCTCGTGACCGTGAGATTAATCCGTGTCGACAATGTTGGTTCCGTTTGATCGAATCGACCCACGGTTTCGTCGATCCTTCGACTAACGTTCTCCGTCTTTTCTTTGGTGATCGGCGTTCTACGACACACGGGGGAAACACCGGGGAGGCTCGTGTTAACCGATCGAATCCGATTCCGAGCGGTACCGTGTCCCCGGCGCGGCGGTGTTCAGTGTCCTCGTGACCGCGGTCGGGAGAGCCGAAGGGGTATAGTTAGAGGCGCGCGCTCCGAGGAGCGTTTCAATTCAATTAAGCCCGCGCCATCGGCCCCTAAATCAGAGAACTGCGTCATTAGCATCGTGGCTACGCTCGTAAAAGTTTTATTGTTAGACCCGTCGAGTCCACAGCGGGTAGGAAGGGCAGACATAGCATTTCGAGGTACTGCACAGGTCCGATATCCGACGAGATCGTCGGTACGGATCTATCTCCCGAAGCGATGTAAATATTTACGAGGAATATCGTTGACTCGCGGGAGAGCAGCGTGGCGAGGATCGTGCGCGCTTCACGATCTGCTACTCGACAGTCGCAGTACGTGGATACGTGTGAGAGCACGTAGACCGGTGCTGTCGTCGGGCTCGTGAGAAACCTCGGTGTTTCGCGCGTTTCCACGTCCGAGCCGAGATCCGCTCCGGCCTCTAGGATTTACCCTCGAAACGAGTGCTCGATTCTTGGCGGCGCGAACGCCGAATGTTGCTTTGGGACCGGTGGCGTGGCGGTGTTAATGAGATCGTAAAACTGAGAGTGGCGTTTTATGAAAATTTGACGGTGGTGAAATATCGCGCGAGGATACCTTTATGTTCGGTTCGGGAGACTGCGGATAAAAGGTTCTTGGGCGTAACTGTGGCTATTTAGATAGACGACGGGCTGAGTGGGTACAATTAACCAAATGCTGAGGAGGAAGGATAGAACGAGATTTTAAACGTTCTCTTGCGATGCTAATTATGTGAATTAACCATTTATTCTTTAATTTTGACGCGTCAAAAATTTGAGTCTAAAGTATGGAACAGCTTTTACTAATGCTGTAATCCCTTGGCAGGTTTAGAGCAAAACACTCTAACGAGGTTCACTGTTTCCGAATTCGAGTTGACCCTATTAATTTCCAGGCTCGTGGGAAGATTTAGACCATAGACACGATATTGTCACGGTCGCAAACAGTAACGTAGATTGTGCACGAATTGTCAGTGATTGCCGGACACGTGTGGGCGTCCACAATTATCTTCGACTCGAACGTGACGCGAACAGTTAAGTGTCAGTTATCTAGGCGCAGGCGGAATCAGCTAGGTGTCATAATGCATTCAATCGTTGCGAGAAATACAAAAATATCTAGTTCTGTTTATAAATCATTATCTCCAACTCCATCGCTTTAATACTCTGACGCAAGACGTAAGGCTACCCATTTACCAAACTTTCAATTTCGCTGCACTCTCCGGTTTCAAGAATGTACATACATTACGCGCGGGAAACACTCGATTCCCCGTTTTCCAAGGATCTTTTATACACACGGTTGGCGGGCTTCCGTCGAATGTTTATTCCTAGCACGGCGCGTGCAGATGCGCGGCACACGCGTTACGAAACGGCCGATTGTTCCTCCTGGGCTCGTGTCTCCGTTTCGCAACCGATCGCAGACACGAAATAAAGGCTCCCTGGTCGGTAGTCGGTCGTTAAAAAGGCACCGGCGATATTGTTTTATCGGTAAACCTGCGTGCTCATAAACGGTGCGATAACACCGTGAGAATCGGTGCCAAGACGGTACCTTTCCTTATGTTGTATTCGCTAAAAATAATCCTGCGCACATTAACTTTTATCTACGCTGGCTCGAAACGATGTCGCGTGCTCGTTAACATCGCTATCGTTTAATTAACCCTTTGACAGCTTAGTTTGATTGGGAGTTAAGACTCGAGCAAGCCGAACTATTTAGTTTCATTTGCGTTTGGTCACGCCGTGCTGACGGATCCATTTATTTTTATTCTATCCAAGTTTATTATTACAAATTTTATTTTCTACAGTTCTGTATTTCGTTTCTACTTTGCCGAAAATCTAAAGGGAAAAAGATAAATTTTACTCGACTGACAGAGAATTAACCCTTTGACCTATAATAACGAGTTACACTCGTAATATAAACTATACTCCAAATATTGGAATTGGTGTGTTTTAATTACAGTAAAACCTCGGCACCCGGCTTGATATCCAAGTTAAAACTGAAGAATTTCCATGATGCAGAATTTTTTTATTTTTTGTACACTTTCGTTAGATCACAGTTCAAGTTTTACTCGAAATTCTACTGTACTTTTATCGTCAATAGATAGAATAATTAACATCTAGAATAATAGAAATAGAAAGTAATTAGTTCTACTACATTAATCAGAATAAAAAAGAAAAGTTATAGTAATGCTTGAAAGTTAAGGATATAAATATTTCAGTATTTTCAGAAAGTATATAATTAATAATCAACAATTTTACGATATTTTTTGCTATTTAAGGTAACTTGTATATTAAACAATTTGGGAAAATCGTAGGGCAAGAGGTTAAACTTGTGTCTTACATACTTTAGCTGACTCTTTAGAAAAAGTGTGTTTGTTCACAAAACTTTTTAGATCAAAATAATTAAGTCCTTAAATATTATTGTTAGATTAATATCAAAAATATTATCCACGATTTACTGATATTTATGACACGTATCAAATACATGCACAAATCTTTTATTCCAGTCTCAGTCCAAAAGATTCAAGGATCCCATAAGCATTTCTCCAGATTTTTTCAAAGGTTTTTATTCCCTAAAGACCGTGTCGCACACATTACCCCTGTTTAGGTACCTGAATAATATTTACGGAGTAAGGGTTTTAAGGCTGAGGTTCAGGAAAAGGCTGAAATTAATTTTTGAAGGAGTAACCTCGTCTTGTCCACCGAAAAAACGTTCTCCAGCGACGAGTAAACTCGTCTTCACCGGTTAGGCGACGGTTCCGCGAATCAACGACCGCGCGAATCGTTCCCCGGTCAGAAGAAAAGTCTGCGAGCTCGCGCTGGAACACGTAACCTGAATTTCTTGGCGCGGGACAAAGGCGACGTCCGCGGAGGACAACGACGTCCAACGGTTAAATTAGAGCCGTACACGGGGATCCAAGCGAGGTTTTGCCGCCGGTGTAATCTCGATCTCGCCGACTGAGAGGTCGTTTATCCTCCCCCGAGCTATGCGCGCTGAGATGTCCGGCTTCGTTCTCACGTGGTCCGCGATTTAACGTGCGCCGCCGTTAGAGGACGATCGAGGAGGCCGGGAAGAATGCTCGATGGATATTATGGGTTCACTTGACTCGGCGGGAACGTAAATTTCAACGATTCCTTTCAGCCTGGAACGCGAAGCCTAACAGCGAAACCCGACACCGGAGAGAGAAAGAGAGAGAATTGTCGGAGAGTGTGGAAGCTCTCGTTTGCTCACCTTTGCGATTCTTTCAAACGTTCTCCGTGCCGATAGGATTGAGCAACTTTCAAGTTTATCGCCTGACCCGATAATCTTCGATGACCTGTTCATTGGGTTCCGGACTCGGTCCTCTCGAAAAATTCCTGCAAGCGGAACGCTCCCGCTGAAACGCCCGGATAAAACGGAGAGTTCCCCATAAAACGGTCCAGAGATATGCCAATAAGAGATTCTCCGAATTCTTCCGCGAATTTCTCGCGCGCCTCGCCGCGGTGGCGTAGTCCGTTCGGGGCGACCGCTTGTCTCTCCGCTGGTCTACGGGGCGGAATTCGCGCGACGGATTAACGATACGACGAAACGCTCCCAGCAGGACAAGAATCTGGGCAGAAATCGGTCAACGGGTGTCGTGAGAACTCCGATCGCACCCGATTTCTCCGATGTCGGTGCGAAACCATACACATTTTACGCGGCCCCGTATCAATGACTGGCCGATCGAAATCCAGTACCCCGGTTGAAACACGAGATGCCACCGGCGGAAGTATCGGTCGCAGGAAAAAGTGGCAGGAAGTGGAGCCTGTAATTTCGCGTGGGTGTTCGACCTGATGCCTGAAGGCTGGCCGACTAGGCTGAGAGGTGACGGATTTGATCCACTTTATCGGTGTAACGTGACTCGATAACCGGGCTTTTCGTGTAGCAAAGTAATCTTTATAGCCGTTAAAAAAATATGTGCACTGTTTTTCATACGTAGAAATAATCAAAACTCTCGATCCTAGAATTAGGACCACCCAATCACTTCTTCCGGTTAAGTTGATTAACACCCCTCACGATAAACTGCTTCATCTCGTTGTTAATTGCAACCGCAGCTCCTATGGCCACAGTGGCCGACCTTCGAGCGATGCAAATTTCCCCTCATCTTTCCACGAGTTCATTTTTCTTTGACCAACTGGCGTCGTCGAAAGCCACCATTCAAGCTCCTCGATATCCAGTTTGTGCTTCGTCAGAGTGTTTTCTTCGCGAGGAAAAATAGTCGAGCGCTCGATTCGCGGGCAAAGGAGGGCAACGACGCAAATCGATAGCTACCCTCCTGTAGAGGATTTAGCGGTGCCTATCCGCGGGAAATCACGCGACTTTGGGGCGTGGACTCGCGGACGAAAAGGTTGCCGGCTGGGTCGCGGGGCTGGATGTCGTCCAAGGACGCAATTTAGTGTATCGCGTGGAGATCCAGCGGCGAGCTGCAAGTGGCTACATCCGACCGTGTTTCGTTTGCAGAATTTATCCGGCGGTTCCGTTGACGTAACGCGGTCGTGTTGACGTTGAAACGGGGTCTAGTGCATAGGGAGAAGGTGGATTGGTGGTTTCGGGATAGTTTCGGAGCTGCGATGCAACGTCGAACGGAGAATGTGAAGTTGTGCGACGCAAGCAGCGCGCGACCTTTCGTCGCACTTCGCGCGTCGCGTCATCGACTATTTATGCGTCTGAAGCGACGCAGCGGATTCTGAAAGCGCGAAGAACGGATCGGCGAGGAGGAAACGGAACGACGAAAGGAAGTGCTCCACTTTGCGAGGCTTTTACCTTCGATTTAACGCTTCTCCGGGCAATCTGGACGAGCTCGATGCGGGATGAAGGCGAAGATATCGCGGAAGGAGCTCGATGATCTCTTTAGCGAGGTATGCTCTTATCGAGGAAAAATTCTATTGCGACGTAAGAAAAATTTTCTTTAGAGATTACGGGGCGAGACGAAATTAAACGGAGCCATTAAACGAATCGAATTTGATTTCTCATTTATTTTGCGCCCCGCGACTCTCATCAAACGCTGTTCAAAGTCATAAAGGACTTTGTACTGCATAAAGGAAGCAAAATCACGGCTATTATGATAAATGAGGCACGGTTTTTGCACATCTGTTTGTCGCAAACAACCGTGTAACCCCCAGCATTACTCAGTGTCACCCGATCCAGCATTAGAAGCAATGCGACTTCACCTTTAGCTGAATATAAAAAGACATTACGATGAAACAGCCTAGTCATTTATCAGCGGCGACCTCGCCACTCTATAATTACGCTCTTCCCATTCGAAGGCATCGGTTAGAAGTGTGTGACGGTCGATAAGCGATATTTTCCTATCTGCTTGTATCTAGCATTTGGGAACGACAGACAGCTAATTGACTCGGTATCGCGCCGTTTTCAATCTTATAGCCGGCCAATTAATAATAATTGAATCTAATATGTAACGGTGGGGGAGAGACGGCGATAAATCGATCGCGCGCGTTCTCAGTCTTTTTCCGAAATTAATTAGAAACCGGGTTGCCCGTGTCAGCCGTGAGACGTCGTTTAAGAAAGTTCACTCCGCGTTCTCGCGTGTTTCCCTCTATCGACGTCGATATCTCGCCACAGAGATCACGCCGCTAGATCAACCGTTATCTGTCTCGTAATTCCCGCGCGCGCGGAACAAGACCACGTAGACTCAGAGACGCGAGAGAGGAGCAAGAGAGGGAAACGCACGCGGGCCGAGTGACATACGATGCAACAAGGAAATTGATTGCACCGCGTTGACGCCCGTGCAACATCGAACGCGCGAGCTCTCTTCCAGCCGCTCCGCTTTTTGTCTCTTTAAATCGCGCCGCGACGTGTTGTTGCCACAACGACGATGTCTGCCGGCATGGATTAGAGACAATTAGTTTTTTACCCGCGGCCTCGCCCCGCGAATGCTTGACGCAATTGCATACCGAGCTCCGTACTTTGCATGCCGCTTCAGTGCCGACGGAGTTTGCGCTTTTTCGGTTTTTAAATGCTGATTTCGATGAAAATGCATTTTAAACAGGAGTTTTTAAAACGGCGTTTTAACCTACTTAGGAGCAAATTTATTGAAAATAGAAGGCGTTTTTTTGGTATGATTATTCTGTAGATCTGTCCATTTATGGCGATTTTAAATGTGAAAAATGTTATAAGGATGTGTACAGATGCAAGAATATATGAAATATCGAAAATAACATACATTTCATTAGGTGTAGAAAGGAATTCTTTTCGATTTTTTGGGTAAAATAAAAATTTTATTTTACGAAAGAGATATATTAATTCAGTTATAAAAATATTTGCCATTGTTATGGAAATATACATTATATTAAATATTGTTAATGACCTTACGCCTTTTTTTCGCTAATAATTTTTAACATTATGAAGAATCAAATTAGTAATTGTGTGTATTAATTGTGTGAAAATGTTCGTCGGAAAGAATATATTTCTATACTTAATATAATGTTTAGAAGGTTAGAGACACTTTGATTTAAGTTGCTTTTCTTTTTATATGTTTTCGAAAATATGAATTTAAATAAACATCCGCAGTCTAATCATGATTTTAAATATGGGGTAGGATTATTGAGAAAATTAAAGTCATATTCTTGAATTTTTGAATACAGATTAAAGAATGTTAAAAATTGAAAAATATAAGGTGAAAGCATTAATAGTCAACTACTTAAAGATAATTTGGACTAAGAGTATTAAAAAGATAAGCAATCTATGTCTAACGTAAAATATATAAAATACACTTCACCCTACTTCACTTAAGAAATTCTGTAGAAAAATTTAGTTCATCCTACCATAAACAGCTATCTCCACAATAATTTCGATTGGAAGTAACGCGTCGGACTTCAATCAACAGCCGATAAGCGTTTTACGATTCCCGTTTCGGAATTAGTCTCCCCGCGTTACCAGCAGACCAAAATGACACAGTTTCGCTCGGCGTGTGCTAGTTTTCGGGCGTGCCAGCGTTTCTTGGAAGCGCATCGCGCGCGTCGCATCGATGCACTCTGTTGACCCGCGCATTAAGACAATCAGTCCGCGTTGTGTGCGCGTGGGATTATCGAGGGATAAAGGTCGTAATCCGTCCTGTAATTGTCGCCGGCGACGTTTATCTGCACCGACGGCTTTATCTCCACCTGCACCATGGGTATCTCTCGTGTCCCGTACGCAACATTGTAAACTTCGGTTACGTAATCGCCGCGTTTTCTTCTCGTCCCGTTGTCGGTCGCTTCCTCGTTGCTTAATTAAAACCACGCCTTTATTTGCGCGAGAAACAATCGTGCCCGGTGTAAATGCGGTGTATCGTATCCGGTAGAGCGACCCCCGCGATCGGCTGGATCGATACCGGAACACCGTGAGCCGCGTATCCCTCGATCTCGATCGTGCCGGATCGGCCTGGGCGCAGGCTCTCGCGTTGCTCGGACCAAGTGCAACGGTTGCTGCCTGGTAGCCTCTAATTCGAGCGTTTGTATGCGATTTTGCAATGCCGCCGGGGGCACAAAGAAGGCAGCGTACGGTCGCATAATGCGGTCAGATAAAGGATTAGTTGGGCGATAGTTTGACGGGAAATAGAGAAACCGTGAAATCGACGCTGGGAATACGGCGAAAGAAAAGTTGCTGCGCACGTACGTAATTGAAGTTAGCGATTTGTTAGATTGATCGTGGAGTACTGTTTAGTATTTCGGTGGAGGATTATCAAGTACTCGATGACAATTGAGTGAAAGCAGGAAGCTGTCCGACGCGTAATAGTTTACGCGCATTGACGACAAAAAAAAATTATATTCACTCCATCCAACAGTTCCCTCGCATCAATCATATTTCATATGCAGAAATATTAAACGAGTAGCCCAAGTAGCTTCGCCAAAGCAGTTGGCAAATTTGTCAGTTCACCGGGACAAAGGGAATCCATCACGTTTCTTCATTAAAATTCCAAGACCGCTCTTTAATCATCCGCTGATGAATGCCGCTAGTTTCACCCGCCCCCTTAATTTCTCTCGCTCAAAGCCACTCGAATGGGACATAAACACAGCTTCATTAGAAAATCATCGCGATGTTCGCAGCGTCTCTTCAAACCTGACTCGTCGCCTGAGTCTGCGCCGGACGTGTTTCGACTATTAAACAAAAGACACGAGCGAAGAAATCGAAGAAGTCTTGAGTCGGAGTTGGAAGACGCTGAAGGAGGTCTCCGAAGAAGCGACCGCGATTTCTTCTTTCGTCCACTTGGCAATCTTATGCGCAATTAAAGAACGGGCGATGGCAAGAAATTGCACGCATTGTGCTTGTAATTGTGTGGGTAAACAGAGGAATTATCCTCATTCGTGGGATTAATTTAGACGCGTCGCGAAAGGAACGTCCAAGACGTTTTTAATTTCCCTCGGCAGCGTGAAGGAAGCGTGCATTTTAAATTCGACTCTCTTTGGTCTCGTGGCAAACAGCTCCATTTACGCGTCCTATTGTACTCCCGCGTTAATCGTTGTTACAGCAGGTGGTTGCATAACTGCGATTACAGTGCCGCGAGAAGCAACGTTCCTTCGGATTGCGGTGCACGCGATTTTCTGAAGTTTCAAACAAGGTCTACGCCCCCTTGCAAGGTGTTTGAAACCCCGTTTTAGCGTTTCTTTGGGAGAAAAATTGAGTAACACCCTTAACGCTTCGATCATTGCCTTGTCATTTCTATGTGAGCGACAGTTTCATTTACATGATTACGAATATTATTAACCTCTTTCAGGGCTGAATTCATCAAGGACGAGGAAAAATAATTTTTTTCTTTTTTCAAGTATTGGTAATATCACATCTGTCAATCACGTGACGAGATAATAAAAGACACATCTGTATCAATATCCTTGAACAACTTTTCCATAATTGCTGATTGTATTTATAATGAACGTTATTAGAAGATGAGTGCTACTAAATAGATTAATTTAGGAAATAAACAGATTGATGCAATAATTTATTTATAGGATAGTTTTCGTCCAGGGCCATTGAGATCGATTGAGTTATCATTACGCAGATACACGCGTCGTTCCCAAGAATTTTCCAGTCGACCGTGTAGACCGATCGTTTGCGATACAATTGTTCGGAAGCAAATATCCGCGACCAATCGAAGTGTGTCATCGCACGATATGATTTATAGACGCGCACGTAACCGATTCACGCAGTCTGATTCTTCAAGGATGCAAGTGTTCGACGTCGAATGACACTTACAGCTATGTTAGACTAAATACGAGATAAACTTGTTTATTTTCTGCCGTGTCAAACAAAAATTTTAATCTTGCTTTTATGTCTGATTTCAGGGTGCTAGATTTCGGGACACCGCGCAGCAGATTCACAAGCAATGGCAGGCAGATCCAGCGAGAGCATTTCCAACAGTTGGCACTATCAACTCGGGGTCAGTCTCCCCCACTTCGGGGGAACTTTCGACCCCCAATTCGACGCCCAGTCCGAGTCCTAGTCCGACTAACAGTCAACAAGTCGCAGTAAGTACAAAATAGTACAAAATGAATACGTATTTAATCGATCAAGGCCCAAAGTTGCGTTAACGCAACATTCTTAGTGTGTTAAGCAAATCCGCTTCGGTCCTTAATGGGTTAAGCATTACCAAAGAATAATAAACCGTACAAATAGAATACTTGAATTTATCTATCGTTTTTCTAAACACTTATCTGTAAAATCTATACTGCTGTTATTTAATTCCTCAAGCCCGTGCGACGTAATGCGCCTATATTGTAACGTAGAGGTAATTACCGGCTTGAGGGCTTAATGCCATTGTACGACATCACCCTCGAATATGGATCTATGATTTGGTCCCCATGCTTGAAAATTCATTGTAGAGCGTAGAGGATCGGAAAGCGTTCAACATAAATTACTAAGAGTGGTTTTCGAATCTGGTGATAGCATTCCAATTACGTGCCATAATTACACTGTCCAACAAAAAAAAATTATTTTCTGTTTTGCAACATATATTGGGTGACTTCTATAGAGTTCCTTACCACACGAATCCTAACAGAATTGTTCCGTCACCTTCAGTTTCTGAAAAACTTGATTTTTAAAAGTTATACATTTTTCAACTTTGAACAAATTTTGTGACGTAATTATGAAAGATACTTAACTTCTGTTTACACAAAATGATTTTATAGACTGTTCTGAATACACTGATTTCTATTTTTAGTACATTGTGAATGATTGTATATGTCTAAACAGTCAGTAAAGGTAAAGTGACACTGATTTTGCACCAGTTTCGTGGGATACGTTTCAATATATCTTGAAAAGTAAATGTCTAGCGTGAAATCCAATTATACTACGCGACGAAGCAGACCTTTTACTTAAAAACCAGTTTGTGAAAAATTTCGAAACAGACAGTGTTTTTAAACTGGAAAGTAAAATAGCTCCATAAAATCTGTGTTACTTTATATTTAATGACTTAGACTGCAGATGTTATGCATTTATGGCGATTTTAAATGTGCTAAAATGCATTAAATATGCGAAAATGCAAATATTAAAAATAAAATACATGTTATAACATTTTTTAGGTAAATTTGATATAAGCTGGTTTTCTTTTTCTATGTCTTCAAAAATACAAATTTTCATAAACATCGGCAGTCTATTAATAACACTTCAGACATATACAATCATTTACAATGTATTTAAAATGGATATTCATGTATTTAAGATAATATATAAAATCATTTTCTGTAAACAAAAATTAAGTAGCCTTTACAATTACGTCACAATGTTTGTTCAATGTTGAAAAATGTGTAATTTTTTTCAAGTCAAGTCTCTCAAAAATCGAAGATGATGGGAAAAAACAGATTGCAGATTCGTAATCAGCGTATAAAACTCTATGAGAAATGCTTATTGATTATTATTGAAGAACAAATTTAGTGTTGGAGTGTGTTATGAGCTTTGGTTAGTGAAACTTGAATTGAAATCCTCGAAGATAGAAGGCCCATATTCAATATCATTTTGATATATGTATAATATCATTAATACTAAGATACTCTGCCCACTCACTTTAGAAAAACTTAATTTTAATATTCCCTCTAGAATCTTTAGACGTCAGAATATCTTTAATGTTAATACACATAAAACTCTGTAGAGTAAACAAAATAGCATTGAGGATATTTGTTTATTTATTTATTCAACGTGTCAGGGCCCTTTAGTATAAATTTGTACAGCTGATTAATTAGCGTACATCAGAGTACAATAATCGAGAAATGTACTGTTGTTGATAAGTATTAGTGATAAAATTGGTTCTTTTCTTGTTCCATTAAATAGAATACGTAGAATAACTTACGATCACCTAAAGAAATGATTTGCGTACTACTTTTGTAATATTTATTTATAGCCGTAAACCTTGTTAAATTTTTGTACCGAAGGTTTATGCAACCCGTTTAGTACATATTATAATAATAATATTAATAATAATAATACACACAGAAGGAAAAGATTGACTATTCTAAGCTTGTAAGAGGTATTTGGCAAAGCTGGCAAAACCAGTAAAAAAAATATTTCTCGATTTAGTAAAATAGCAGAGGAATTTCTACATCACGCGACGAAGGTTTCTAAATAAAGTTCCGAGGTACCTAGCCTCATCCTTCGCTGCGACCGATAGGGTTTTATCTTCCTTATGTACAAAACGACGAAACCCCGATATATACACCCCTTCCGCGTATAAATCTCGAGGAAAGGGACGGAACCTGAGCTCAGGAAGATCGAACGCCCTCTGAAACTTTCCGGAGGGTATTCCAACCACTAACCAGGATCCATATATGTGGGTCAGGGGAGTGTTACCGCTTTTGTGCCTTGTGCGGGGTGTATTCCGAATCGCCAAACAGTAACTACATACTTCCTTGTACACCACACAGAAACCTAAACACTATATATCCTGTTATTGTCTGCTCCCTTTGAAGAAATTCAGAAAATGGTAAAATGAAAAAAAAAGTAATTATCTAACGGGATTATATTTTTTTCTCTTATTTTTACTATACAATTTCTATATTTGCAATTTTATCTTATCACTAGTTGCATACTTTATATGGTTCTGCACTTGTGCATATCTTCGCAAGTTTATGCGCATTTGCACTCATCACGATTTGATAAACGTCCGCAGTTTACTTATCCCTCGTCTATCTTCTATTGAGAAGTCATAAATTGTCTCCCTGGTCGAAGTCGCGCGTCAGGAATCGAGCATATTTCAAAAGCACAGTTTTTCAAGCCTTAATCTGCGACACACGGGATACGGGGATGCTAAATGTATCTCTCCCGTTACGAGGACAAATTTTCAGACGTACCAGTTTCGTGCAGTTATCTCGATTGTCTGTCGGTTCTTCGCGAAACCGTATGCATCAGCGGAAAGCGCAGATATATGCAGCAGCGAGTGCATACTGCTAAACGCATAGCATTGTTCGTGAGAGACTATCGGTATGCGAGCCGTACATCCAATTGAACCGGCCGAGAAGTCGGGGGTTGGGGTGGCAACCCCTGTCGTATGGCACTATTGTGCTCCCACAACTGTGCAGAGTTTGATTCTGGGTCACCAGGACTTAATGAGAAATTACTGGGCGTGTATGGAGACTTCCTGGCGAACTCGTTACATTGAAATCGATAGATTGAACCAACCGAGTGAATATAACAAATTCCTTTTTTTTTTTAAAGTAATTAATCCTTTACTTGTTGCAGCCACGGATGCGAACGATTTTTTGCAAAAATGATTTGCAGGAAATTCGAAACTTACAAACAGATTTATTTTACCCGATATGAGAAAATTAACAAATTGAAAACAATATCAGAGATATTTGATCTATCGATTTTAAATTGCTGGTTTATTCAGGTCGTCTCCAGCGTCTAGCAAAAAGTATCGAAACGCTGTCGCAATCGTCTTCGTCTTAATCTTGTTTTTCATCCGCGGAGATCATCACCGTCGCAAGGTTACGCGACAACGATTCCGATAGGCCGAGTCAGTGTCGTTTCGGTGACATCAGCGACAATTTGTGTACAAAAGAGAAATAGCCGATGATCCGGCGCTCTCAGTTTTTTTCCCCGGGGGTTGACCTAATTAAGTAATTGCGACCGGGCGTAGATTACTATCGTGCCTCGAATTCAGCTGTTCGCCTCGGAAATAAAACCGCAACGAGTGCTGCGGCGACGATCGAACGGGCGACTGTGTTTCCGTCGAAGCGACCAATTGGCGTAAAGTCCAATTGGATTATCGGCGGTCGTTCAATTGCACGTACGATTGCAGCTCGACATTATTATCGCATTAATGTCGATTAGTTGGTGCTTGGTTCTCGACCTGCAACGTACAAACAAACGCCGAACCGTTATTGTAGAATCGTGCGATTCAACCACCACTTAACGTAACTCGATGGAC
This sequence comes from Perdita meconis, assembly GCA_030770465.2. Taxonomy (NCBI): domain Eukaryota; kingdom Metazoa; phylum Arthropoda; class Insecta; order Hymenoptera; family Andrenidae; genus Perdita; species Perdita meconis. The sequence continues at coordinate 9,159,908 of JASKOS020000004.1, forward strand.
AATGGGAAATTTGTTGTCCAAAATGTATTACAAACGATAGAGATGGCGTCTATGTAGCCTGCTGTTAATAGAAAGTTATTTCTAGTAGACAGATGGCTATTTCGAGAGAATTTTGGTATGTAGATTTGTAGCCCACTCTTTAATCAAGATATTTCGCCCAAAATTATTATTCCACGTTCCATAAACATAAAGCTTTTCCCCCTCCTCCAACAATCAGAATTACTACCGAGCTACGAAAACAAATTATCTTCCCTTCTCCTTCATTTGCAATATTATCAACATATTTTCCGGCGCGCTATAAAATTCATCAGGTCTAAATAAAGCAGCGGCAAGCACAAAAACGTAGATCACTCGTCGAGCGAGTTAATGGAATCAAAAATTCTGTTTGGTCGAAGAGGGCAGAGACGAGCGCGTCGACTCGTTTGCCCGTCTTCTGGCATGCAAAGAAGTCACTACCCTCCGACTTAAGCGAGTTCCGTGAGTCGGTTGCGAGGCTTCCACGGGCGCACAGGTGAGCCTGTCTTACCGGGTCATGATTAATCCTTGAGCGTTTTTACCGGCGCGATACTCGGCTCCTTTCGTCGCGGCACGAGTTAATTAACCCGCCGGGAGTTCTCCTCGTGTGGAAGATAAACGAACGGCGAGTCAATCTTTCGATAATTAACGTCTTAATCGACCGATCCGATCGCGATTGCTAGCACCAAACAAACTGCCGCAAATGTATCGTTTCGAAGATCGCTACAAATATAAGAGCCTTTACACACGAGCGACAAGTCGTTTTGACGATCAGCAACCGATTCGGCGACCAACAGTGGTGTCAAGGTCGTCGATATCGTGACAACAGTCAAATACAATGTTTTTTTTTACTTTTGGTCGTCCGGCGACTTGTCGCTCGTGCGAAAAGGCCCTAAGGGGTTCGATAACGAAAAAAAAGAAGAAGGACCAGTCAAACGAAAAGCAAGGGATCGATATAATTCACGACTGGCTTTCGGCCTGCTGGAAATCGGCTGTTACTTATGGTAATGGCGCGGGGGTCAAACAAGGAAACCAGGAAGCTTGAGGTCAAGGGGGCTCGAGACGCTGAAAAAGAGAAGCACTGGGTCCTCGAGAATCCTGCAGCTGCCAGTCGTCATCGGTTCGGTGAACGGAGAAAATCGTCGCGCGTGTTCCGTGTCCTGGGCTTCTTCGAGGGGTTGGAGGACGGGTGCAAAATAGGGTTCGAGTCGTAGTGTTGACGAGATGGGGAGCAGTTCGAGGTGAAACAGCTGGGTACGAACATGGTACATATCCTGTTCCTTGAACGCGTGTTGTCGTTTAATGTCATAACAGTCGGTTAATTGCTCGACGATCCATTAATTGCGATGTAGAAACCAGGAATGATAAATGAGCAAGTACCTAATAGTCGCAGCAACATGAATATGTAACTGTACTTCTACTAATACAGCGTCCTAAAAAAGAACGACGAAGGAGGCACCGTTCTTTGCATTATTAGCCACCATTTGATGCAACCTCTGTTCGCACCGTGTTATTTACGTTCGCCGCAATCTCACTTGTCTTTCGGCGATTCATTAGGACCTACAAATTACTAATGACAATCGGACATGCCCGTGAGCGTTGTCAGCCGTGGAAAATCGATATCGTTTCGGGCTTTCCTTTCATTATTCAAATAAGGCGCCGTAATACGGTGCACCTTTGTTCCCGTTATGCGCAACCCTTCCTGCATTTTCGATGCAATTAATCTTGCGTTGTCTCTCGCGAAACGCGCGCTCGCCGACGAACGTACGAATTTGCGTCGGGAGGGCGCTAGATACACACCGCGCCATTGAAGTTGTTGCATCACGCCGCGCATTAATCTTATTTAACTTAATTGCACGAACTGCTCTTTGTTAGTTAAGTACAACGCGAACACGCGCCAGCTCGGGTAACGAAATTTTCCACCCTCGTTCGCGCGGGCCTTCTTTCATTACGTAACGAATGCTAATTTCTTGTACCGATCAATAATTTCGCACGCATCAACGATAGCTAATTTGTTATAAGAACTTTTTGATAATGCGGAACATAGTAGAACCTCGATTATGCGAGTGACAGTTCTGTGACTGTAAGGAGAACTACGTAAGTCACATTTTTAAAAAATTTGAGTTTATGCTTTAATTCTGATCTAGAAAGCCGAAATTATATTATTATCCGAGAGAAAGTGCATCAAACGAATGGTTTCTTTTAGAAACGAGGATTTAATAAAAACAAAGGTTATATATACAGTGTAGTATTGGCAATTAGAATTTTCAACGCGAATATCTCGAAAATAAAAACATTTTGCCTTATAGCCACAGAGTTATGTCAGAATATTACTATATAAAGTATAAACCATCAGTCATTTAGTGCAGTAAGTGTAAGAGCAAAATAGTACTTCGAGTACCAGTTGCACTATAATTTAATAATAGTTCACTAATTGTTAATATTTTATGTTTCAAATATTAAATCGGTTAAAATGTAGGAGGAGTTTCCATATTATTGGACAGTTAAGATTTTATTTAAATGAATAGAAAAAAATTACTTTATAATCTTCTTACGTTACATTAATTACAAATCGACGAGACCAACGTCATCATAATATTAACTTAAATTCACATAAAACTTCGGTATATATTTTTAAAGAAACTTCTATTGCCGTACAGTGAAAAAATTAGTGATTTAACATAGAACAATTTCAGAATAATTTAGAGTAATCACATATGTAATTATGAAAACTTCAGAAGAAGTTTTGGGGGCTCATTTTTTGCAACTGAAACATCAAATCGAGTATTCAATATCGTCTCCGCACAAATCATGCAGATCTTCTTCTCTTTTTTGTTCTCCGATATCAATGCTTTAATTTCATTCATTTTTCCTATTCAACTTATCCTTTTAATCTTTTTTTTAAGTGTTCTTTAATATTTTTCCTAATAATTATTGAATGTTTTTGCATTACTTCTATTCGATTATGGGTGAAAATATTTCATAATCCATTAAAAAGAAAATTATGTTTTTGTGAATCAGTCCATTGCATACAAAAAAACCCGCGAACGTATCACAAAACTTTAGTAGATATAACAATCTATAATTTATGGAATGCACCTTGCTGTTAAACGGAACAATAAATCAATCTTCTTGTCTATGAATACGAGACTGGCACGTGGTGAAATTCATAAAACGTTTGTTTTATCTTCATCACGATTTTTACGGTATTACCGATCTGTAACCATCAGGACTTTAAAATATATGATTACTAGACTGAAAATGTTTATGCAAATTTACATTTTCAAAGGCATAGAAAAAGAAGATCAACTTAAATAAATGTCTAAATACCATAAAATGTATCTAATTTGCAATATTTCATGTATTTTTGCATCTATGCATACATATGCATGTGTATTTTAGGATTTTGTGTATTTTAACAAATTTATAATCGCCATAAATGCATAAACAACCACAGTCTAATGATTATGGTCTTGTATTAGGATGAGTTGATATACACGAAGAAGAAGTTTAAGGAAGAGATAAATCGATTTTATTTCAAGTTAGAAATTAATTTCGTATTTAAAAAATCTCTGTAAAACTTTTTGAATGTTTCTTAATACGAAATGAAATCCTGAAAGCATGGGGTTCTAACTTTCAGAGTGCCTCATATCATGACTATTGCAACATGTGGAACTTCTTCGGACTGCACATCCACTCGACCCCATAGAAGTGCATAATCGAGGCTGTCCAAAGTCTGTCCATCGCTCAATGATGTTTCCCAAACACTAGTGTTTTCCTTTCACCGCGAAAAGACACGAGCAAGCAACATCTGTCCAGACACGGGTAAACGGGATGGGTGTATTTACGTTTCCGAAGGGGTTGCTGGGTTCGATCTTTGGCGACAGAACGAAAGAGGGAAGCAAGTACTTCCAGACCAGGCACCAGGCGTAATCTCGTCTGAGTCGTTCCTTGCATCGGCCACCTAACTTCCGGTTAAATTTAGACGTATGTATCGTACGTGAACTAGCTGGAAGGCGCGTTTTTCTTGCAGCTGTTTTATCTGAACGCACACAGAATTCATTTACACGGTGTATAATATTATCAAAAGAACTTTGCAAAATTGAACCGATGGTAGGAAGTTGAAAACCGAACACATTTCAAAGGTTTCAAATAGAATTCCCCGCGAAATCCCTTACAACGTAAAATTTTACGGTACAATATACAGAGACACTGCAATTTATCTTCGCATTCCAATTTAACGTTCGAACATTGAATGTAAAACCTGGATATATTCGTCCAGCAACAACGGAATGCTTTGCCTCGCGTTTTAATCCACTTCTGAACAGAAATTTCCGACTGCGCGTCGATTTTATTTACAAAGGATTACATAGAACGCAGCCGGTGAAATCGAGGCTGTGCAACAGAATGCAATATCGATTCCATTAATATCCACGTTCGAAGATTTTAAGACGATTACTTTACAAAGCAGCGCGCTGGGCCAATACACCTGATCCACTTTCCGTACACAAAGCGCGATCGAACGCCCGCAGCTTCTCTAACGACAACGGAACTTCTGGCGTGTGTCGCCAAAGGCTTCTTGCATCTCTGTTCGCTTGCCCGACTTTCGTAAGGCTCGCGAATCCGTCACGAATTCACCGGGACGTTTCGTTCGTGTCTCTCAGCAGCGAGATTCTTTCGCGAGGGACGATTTGTCGTCCCCCTATATCGTCCATCGCCCTCCCCGAAATCCTTGTTCCTCGCACAATTTTTAAAACCCTTTCCTCTTCTGCCCGGCTCCGCGGCGGTTCGATGCACCGAGGGAACGGCTGCAGCCGGCTCTAAGTGCATCGAAATTTATGAACCACCGTCTCCGGCCCTCGCCCCGGGCGTTCGAATCCGCAGAACGATTAATGTTTCGTTTCTCGGGCAGAATTTTATGTCGGAAGTGTGAAAAATGCCCGAGCTTCCTGCACCCCTCGCCACCGGACCGTGAATCTTTTTTCGAGCTCCGTAGCGCAGTATTTTTACAAGCTGGATGGTTTAATTGCTCCGGAACGACGGCTCGAGATTGCTTGGCCCTTTGGCGTGTTTGAATGCAGAAATGTGGCCCTATTTGTCATCTTGAGGATTCAAATGGAAGAATTGGTTACGCGGCTGAGTAATGAGATGTAGTATTTCATGCGCGGCTGAGGTTGAGCGCAATTTTTGCAGGAAAAAGTAGAAGGGGCGTAGAATCTGTAGAAGAATGTAGATTTTTTTAATCTCCATTTTTCAGGATTAATTTTTCTAAATTTTTGAGGAAAAATGCATCGAATAGTGTAGATAAATCCGTACAGTTGTAATTTTAACAAAACGCCCGTGACAATAAAAATGAAATATCATCAGTAATATGACGTCGCACCTTCCACTTTTTCCAGCCATTAATAGAACCGCATCGCCATCAACCGGTGTCGATAATAATAATAATCGTGCATCCGTTAAAAAATGCGCGCTCGGGTTTCGCCACCCACACGAGCAAGAAAAGAGCATCGATAAACGAGACGCGGACGAGGCGAGGATGAACCTTCGCCGATCTCGGTAAGAAGGAAAGTCGGCTCTCGCGCTCCGCCCATTCGATTTCTTTATCGATCACTTATCTCTGTCGTAATTAGAAGACACCGACGCGTCGCGGCGAAGATAGCCTGTTTCCAGGCGAGCCGGTGCCACCGAAATGGACCTCTCGAAACGACCGATCGATGTTTTACGACTTTACGAGATTTTAAATCTTGTTTATGCGCATTGGCGCCAAATGGAACGATCGTTCGCGGCGGAACGATTGCGTTTGCTCTGCAATTTTACTCGCGGTATTTATTAAGGACGATTGTAATGAGATTTTATTGCGGACGTGAATAGTGCAATGCGGGACAGGAAATTATGTGCATTGTGCGCGGCTCGGTGAAAAGCTTTTGTGAGCGATTTTGGAACCAGCATTTGTCAATTGTTATCAAAACTATTCAACCAATTTAATTCTGAATTAATTTGTCTTACTCAAAAAGAAAATTTAATATATCTTTCTGATACTTAAACAGTATTTCGGAGTATCAATTGGCCCGCTCAAAATTAAAACCTTGAATCGGCAATAAAGGGGATAAGAGGTCCACTTAAATGGATCGCGATAAAACGGCCCACCTGTTTCTCCGCTTCCAGAAAGACTATGGTGAAAGGGAGAGGATCAAGGGGGAGTTGTTTAATTAAATACCCGAAATTAATTTCGCGCGTCGGTGTCGATCGAGCGCGTTTCGTTCATTATCGATGATGACTCTCGAAAGCGGGGGGTCCAACGGTTGCGATAAGACGAATTTTCGTGAATTAACGAAGGCGCCATTCATCAATTGCGTCCAATCAGAACGCGATCGAGGATCAAGGACACGATGATGCGACGCGAGAGATCGAAGGAAGATCCCGAGACAAATGATCCGTCCCGGCGAACCGGTTTCGGATCGATAAAAGTGACGAAGACGGTCGGTCGAGGGGGAATGGGGGCGGAGAAAGGGTTGAATTTGTATCGATAATCGTCTGCGATACAAGCAGAAATAATAACTCAGAATTCTCGGCTGGCTTTTATTGCGAATCGGCCCCGGTGTAATCTCTGCATTTGCATACTGTCGCGATACGCGCGCGCAACGCTTTAAAATTTCTCGCTTTTTAATGCCGTATTCGTAATTTATGACGCTTCTTGCCCCGCGGTTAACACCGTCGCGTCGTCCCGTAATATTCCATGACGATTCCTAAGCTCTTGTCGCTAATTCACCTCATTTATACCATTTTTTTTAGATGTTCGATCAACCGATCGCCTTTAAAAAGCAGCAATTAAGCGAGCTGTGTAATTTATTATATTACGTGATGTGGTTATTATTGGTGATTTGAGTTTCTAGAATTTGCTCGGGGCATTGATGTGATTGGTGATAAATGCGTTAGGATTTGCAAGTTTATTTCTCCCATTCTGTTAGCTTGTTTGTAATTCTACTCAGTTCCGAATAAATTAATTTTGAGGCATTCGTTTATTCTACCTAAAATGGAATTTATGTTAAAAAGCAGTAAAAAACTACTTGACAAAACAAGCAGGTTTTTGTGACTGACATTTCTAGCAAAATGAAATGCTATTTTTGACGATGCTTCCAAACACAGTTATTGCAAAATATTTTGCTCACTGAATATTTATCAGTTGCAACATATGCTGCAAATTCAGTACACACATACAGGGTGTAACAAAAATGTTGCAGTTACTGGAAAAGGGTAATTCCTGAGGTGATTTTAAACAACTTTTTCCTTTACGAAAATGTTAGGTGGGGCTTTGTTAACGAGTTATTAACGAAAAACACCGACCAATAGAAGCACGAATATAGTGGATGAATTCCAGTGCGGGCTCCGGCTGTGAGTAGTATTGGCCCGCCATCGTCCGCGTCATCATTAATCCGCTGTACTCGCTCCCCGATTGGTCGGTGTTTTTCGTTAATAACTCGTTAACAAAGCCCCATCTAACATTTTCGCTAAGGAAAAGGTTGTTCAAAATCGCCTCAGGAATCACTTCTTTCAAAGAACGGCAACATTTTTGTTACACCCTGTATAAGGGTGGTTCAGCTAAAGGTTGCAAACAAAATATCGATGACCTTAGAAGTTTCAAAAAATTACCTTGAAGCAAAAATATTCTGTAGCAATCGACATTTTTTTAGTCCATCTCGAAGAATATCGTATCTATCTTCCAATTCATAACATAATTAACATATTCGTAACGAGGTTTCCGCAAATATCAGACTAAAACCTCGATCCCAAAAACGTCTACAAAAATTACTCACACAAATCCCCTCCAAACACGCGACAAACACTTTCGACACACCCCCCGAATTGTCCCCAGCGACAACCTCAAATTCGAAACCCAAAGCGGGTCCTGGAAGGGTCCGGGTGTCAGGTATCACAGAGCAGCGATTCGTTTTATCAGCGACATTGCTGCGCGGGGAGGAAGAAGGACGAACGCGAGGAGTAAGAAGGGAGAAAGAAGTTGGAGAACAAGGAGAAACGAAGCGTGGTCTTGGGGCACCGCGCAAGCGCATTCCACTATACCTAAACCTATACGTTCCGTGCGTGATCCGCAAGACACGAGCTCCATTCGAGTTCCGTCGGCTTTTGCCATCGAACGTGTCGCCGCGTCCTTTCGCCGTCTGGCCGCGGCTCTTTCGAAATTTTTGACAGTCCAGTCCGCCTCGTCGTCTCCGCGATCCAGGCTCCGAGCAGCCAATCGAACCGAGGAACAGTTTGCGCGATTGTCAGTGAAGTTGATCGTTAAAGGAATGCGCAGAACCACGGCGAAGTGTCCACTTTTGGCGGGAGAGAATCCTAGATTCGCTAGGATCCGCTCTGGGGATCGGCGTTGATCGGAAGGATGCGCGATCGATCGGCGATCCCGGTGCCAAAGCTGAGTCCAGCGCGCTCTTCGGGAATCGATCATTGATTCGTTCGGTCATCTGACAGCTGTCAACATGCTGTCGACCGTTCAGTGTCATGGTGACTTCGATCGACGGAATTATCACGTCTCGTACACGGTGAGTTTTTGCCAAGGATTTAGCGGTGGCTCGGCTGGAAAAGCTGACGCCAGCCAGAGAGACAGAGATAATTAGCAACGCGCGCCGTCCCGTCCGTTCGTTCGATGAGCTATCTCCGGAATGATGTAAGTGAAACGGATGTAATGTTGTTCTAAGAAATTCCCCTGCCGTGTAACCAGCCTCGAAATAGAGATTACTTCGATGAGCACACCGTCGGCGCAAATATTCCCGGCGCAACATCCGATCGGGATGGAATGACGGATAAAAATAGTGAAATCTCGCCAGCCTCCGGGCTTTTTATTGCCCCCGGGGGATCCATCTTTTCCGCTGGCCACCAGGCTGACAGTTCTGTTGCAAAACGCTGTTGCACCTTTTTCCCCCGGTGACACGGTTAGATTAAAAACGAATTTTGGATGCGCGGTCCTTTTTTCGTTACCCACAATTTGCTTCATTTCTAATAGAATGGATTCATTTTTACATTTTTTCTTCTCTTCATATGATTTAAAGTAATGTCAAATTGGTACCCTTTTGTACACTTAAAATACTAATGAATTCTATAAGTCCTGAGTAATCGTAAACGCACAATTATTTACTGCAAATGCGATGGGAAAGTTATTAAAAATATAGATAAAGTTGTCGATACTCCAAAAGACCAATTGAAGCTTTCTGGCTCCAAATGATCGTAATTTAGAAACGAATACGAAATATTTGCATCTTAATACTGTATCTCAATTTTTCACGTTATATGGCTATTAATTATTAACCTTTAAATGGTATACTATCAATATTAATTATTTAACAGTATTATAATAGGATTACTGCGAGATATTTATATGTAAATGTGGTTAAATATATGAATGGTTCATAATACTCCCTGCTATTAGTAGACAGCGGATTTTAAACGTTTATGGCAATGCTAAGTATGTAAAAAGTCTACGAGACTGTTATCATATGCTAAAATATACAAAATATCAACAATATCATTCAAGTCAGAAAGTTCAGAATATTAAACGTACAGTTTTTCAAGTTATAATTTTCTATTTATGCTTGTAAAAATTTGATTTTGCATAAAGATCTGCTGTCTCTATTAGTTTCTACAAGGTCTCCGTAAAATGGTATATTATACATAAAAGATTGATTTAAAATTAACATTGTAACCCCAATATACAACTTAAGGGCTAATTTCAGCGAGATGTTTTAATGTTTTTTATAAGTATGGATTGTCTTTTACGAAATGATGTTAAATTTTTTCATTCTGCAAATTCGTTTCGAAATTACGAACATTTGAAGCCAAAAAGCGTCAATTGGTCTTTTGGACTACTGATAACTTTTCTTTACTTTTATGACTTATAGAATGATACTTTTTTAGTATTTTAGGTACTTGATGGAGTTCAAATTCGGCATTTTATAACATCCTCCTTTGTGGAAATTGAAAAGAAGCGATTTAATTTATTCCTGTTACACGAGTACGCACTTATCAAGGTGGATGGGAACGCTTGTTTTCCTCGTGAGAAAATAATAGCCCATTAATATACGATAGATCTATGAGTAATACGGCAGTAAGTAAACTTGACAGTGTATTAACAAACGGGAATTTCCATTTTTGCATCCACTTTTCTGCTTCTAAGTTGCCTTTGATATATCAATCGCTCTAAATTTGGCCAGAAACAAAATTAATCTCTTAATCAAAATAAATTTCGGAATTCTGTAATTTTTATAATGAAGAACGTATTCAACTCTATTGTCCAATTTTCCTAGAAATTTTATTTGCAAATAAAAATTGTATACAACTTTTGCGACGCTTTCAGTCACTCCGAATCGCTCGAATGCATCGCATACGCGGAACCATTTTCGATACCTATCTTCATCGTTCGATCGTAACGGATGGAAAAATCGAGGAACTGTATTCTTCACTGAAAATGGATTTCCTCGCAACAGTTGGCGAATATGTATCGAACACATATCGCGACCTCACGGCGCCTTTACGTCATTTGTCTATTCTCGGTGCGGCTTTATCGCCGCGTAAACGCGTTCAGCCGGCGGTTGCGGAATTTTCAAGCTGGGTTTCCACCGGGCGCGCGGAGAAAAGCCATGGAAATGTCTGTCACTTGGAGATTAGATACCGGGAGCGCGTACTGCGGACGCGTTTCTGTCATTTCACAGTCGGCGGGAGCGCGTATTAAATTCCCTCGTGCTTCGAATCCTGAAAGTATATTGGCTTCTGAAATTTTTGAACTCCCTGCTTGCTGTTTTCGGTCAACAGAGAGGAAAAATGTGGCGTCTGTTAAATCGGAAATCTACTTCTTTATATTCCACATTACTTTTTACTACGGGTGCTCGGAAAATTAAGGTTGCGGATAGAAAATGAAAAACAACGCGTCTACTGTTTTCCGTTATCTAATGACTTTAAGCGAAAGAAATTTGCATTTTTCTACGTCGTAGTCGCGCACAATAGGCTGAATACAAGGCTAAAGGAAATTACAAAGTGCAAATGAAATCCTCGAACGGTGGCATCAAGTTAAATGCGAATAAACCCAACCATAAACCGAATCTCGTTGAAAATCCTCAAAGCAGCAATCTCCCATTCGAAACTTCTTCGGATTCGGCCTACCAGTTCCCAGCATATAACAATTAGCGATAACACAAAGTTTCGAGGCAGTCGGCGAGCGAATTAAGCGAATTTCTCGGGCGTACAGTAACCGCGGCTCAAATTACGTTACACTAGGTGAATTATAAACTGACGTTGGGTTAAATTGAATTATACCATGGCGCCAGCGATTTCGACGGCTGATAAACTTTCTATAATTTAGATTATCCCTACTGCATTAGCAAGCATTAGCCTTAATCGAGGCGGCTGGTAATCGAACGGTAATCGAAATAGAAAGGAGCGGATTAAGAAGGAAAAGGGCAACGGGATTAGCCGCGCCCCCCATCGATTAATTCCCGATGGATTCGCGCGACTTAGTCGCGTTCGTCTAATTTCGATGCTCCCTCTTCGTGATCCTCGAGTAATGCGTTCGTTCGTGAAACCGCTTGTACTGGGGAAACGCGAGAATCAGGAAGCGCCTGGGTGTTGCTCTTTTGCTCGGCAAAGTGTGGACGAAGGCGAAAGAGCGGAGTCGAGTGACTCTTTCGCGGAAGTAGCCGTGTGTCGTGTAAACGCGTAATCCGATTCCAGGGTGTGCGAGCCCGTCGAAGGCCGGAATGCGCTCGAAACGATCCTTCACGCCCATTACTAGCCTCCAGTCCAGGAATCGATTTGGGAAACCTCTCACTGGTTGCTCCTAATCCTGGTTGTAATCCACACCTAACATGGGCCCGGGACCAAACTCTGTCGCCAATTGTCCTGACGAGGACAACTTCATTCATTTATTTTTCACCTTGAATCCAACGTACAGCAAACATTTTTACTGCTGAAAGTTTCTGCCTGAAATCCACACATACAGGGTGGGACGGAAATCGCTAGGTAATTGGATAAGGAGTGATTCTACACGCGGAAATAAGAACAAAATGTAATTACATTTTAATATTTGGGGTTTCATTTTTGAAAAAATTTATTCTGAAGATTGATCTACGCAATAGGAATTAGGCTATAATTATTAGTAATTCTGCAATATCTAAGACTCGATGCATACGAGCGCCTCGAATTCGCAGCTGCCGATCTGCGATTGGTGCGATTCCATGTCAGTGACGTTATTTTGTCCGATTTTTACTTTTTGTCGCTCGTGTGCATTCACACTGTTATTATCTAATTACTCACTGTCAATTCTTCAAATTTTCAGCATAAAATCTTTAAATCTTCAAACTCTTTGAATTGTAACTCTAAAAATTTCTACATCAGCAAACTTGAAATCTTCAAATTTGCCATTTTAATACTGTAATTTTTAAATTCAAACATAAACATTTTTAACTTCGTCTCTTTCAATCTCCAACTTCAAATAAAAAAATTTTCAATTTCCACATTTTGAAATCTCCAATTTTAACTTTTCATATATTCAACTTCAAACCTCCAAACCTTAAAATCCATAGGAAATTTACAATATACTTTAAGTTTAGTAATTCTTTACTACATCTTATCAAATTAATCACATTACGAATACGCGAAAAGCAAGTCGTAGGTATTTAATCGCTTTTAATAGATCACTCTTCAAAACCTATTGTTTCGAATCGAACCATTGTAACGAAAAAATATCATTCTAACGTTCGTCTTATTTTTCACGTAGAATCACAGTTTGTTCAGTTGTACCACAATTTCCGCCTCCCCTTGTATATTTTATCTATTTTATCTACTCTGTAGGAGGAAAGCTGTTCCATTCTAAAATCCCCTCTATTAATTTTCTAATAGAAATTCTCGCAATCGAATGCTCCGCGCGATATCGACGACCGTTCGACGTAATATTTACACGATTCGACTGGGCAGAAACGATTTCGAGCAATTCTTTCAACGTCTTTAAATCGCGTGTAGGTTTCCAAGTCAAAGTACGGCCGATAAATCAGCCACTTCCGACGCTAATCGCGGCGTTAGACGGTGATTTATGAAAATCGCGCTATCGAGACAGCGTCAACAATGCTCGCCGCTCCGATTGTGCACGCAGGGCGCACCGAGCATCTCGCGACGTCGCCGCCAGTCGAGCGCGAAAACATGCTCCGGGAACGATTAAAAATCCTGGATTAGATTGTATGAATTAGTAGGCATCTGGTGCGCGGCGAGCAGACAGCTGCTGCCAGGCCGCGCGTGCATTACACGACACGCGACGCGTGTATACGCGGAATCGTGGAAACTGTTTTGCCACCGTCTGCTTGTCGCGATCCGCTCGAAACGACAGCTCTCACCCACTTCTGCTCAGAAGCCGTAGACTCTGGCGAGGCTTGAGAGTTCGAGGGGAGATACGCTGATTAATTGGCATTGTCTAGGATGCTTAGAAAGCGAGATTCCTCCGTTGAATTTATTATGTTATCGAGTTACTCCGGTTGGATGCAGTGGGGACCGAGTCTTGTAAATGACCGAGCTTTATTTACGACTAATAAAATTTCATGTTCTAACATCATACGTAGCTAATGAAGGTAGTACTAATTAACAGAAAAAGCGTTAAGTACCAGTAAAGAGAAGATAGAGTTTACAGTATTAAATCACGCAATCCGTTACCTCGATAATGAATCTTAATACCGGCTGGATCTATTTATCAAGATTCGATTAAGGCGAGTGTACATTGAATATTTGCAAAAATGAGGTTCGTAAGTGCGAAGCAAATAAAAAGATTGGATGTGGTCGAGGCGAAGAAGGGGTTGAGCATTCTTCCAGAGCATGGAGGCGTTTATTTACGATCGGAAACGACAAGTTGTCGCCGGGACGCTAATTGATGCTCCAAAACGATGGAGTGGACGAAAGCGGCGGCGATCACTTGCGATTTGCCTCCATTTGTTCGACGAGGCGTGTATAGGCCTAATGTCGCAGTCAATTACTGTACAGTAACAGACGAATCGAAGAGCACCGCCGGGAAAACCAGTTTAGCACGTGTATGGTCTTGTTCGTGAAGTACCAGTCCGTTGAGTCCTCAAGTTCATCGACTTGACGCAACGTATCTGGTTCCACGATGCATGCGAGATACGCGCTCAACTTTGTCGTGCTTATCGTTCTCGAAGCGAAAGCCTTCGGTTCTTTGCGTTTCTTATTGTCGAAACATTATTCCTTTCGTGATGGAGAAAAAATTATCTTACTACTACTTTTGAAACGAAGAGAAAATCCTGTTGATTTGAGTAGCAAAATCTGTGCTTGAAGATATCTTCTTCGCAGAACTAATCCCAAACTTATGGAACAAAAGAATCCGATGACTGTGCCATCCGATGATTTTCTACTCCATTTCAAGAAACATGTGTTACGTATTTTTAGAAACGTTTTCTTAAACCAATTCATGTGGGTTCTGCGGAGAGAAAGGATCGATAACAGTGTCAATAAAAGGGGGACGGTGTTCGCGCGTTCATTTTATTTCCTTTTAAACCGCGCGGTTCAGAAGTTGTTCGAATGTTGGAGGAAAAAAGGTTTCTCGATGACAGGGGCGATCGTAACCGGCTTGGGGGTAGCTCGTGAATCGCCTGAAAACGATTCGAAACGGGGAGAGATCGAACGTGAACGAAATACGCGAACAAATGGGTCGTGATCCAACTTCGTAACGTTACAACCATCTGGAAGGAGTTTCCACTGCGGCAGCCTGGGCTTAATAAAGAAACTTCCTCTTATTTTTCTGTCCCTTCGTATGATCGCGCAAGAAAACAGCCAGTTCCACGCTGGCAGGAAGGAAATTTCGACGGCTGGCGGGGATCCAACAGTCGAATCGAAACCGTCATCGCGCACGATGTGGTTGCTGGGTATCCAGTTGGTTGACTGTGAATTTTTTTAATCTGTCCTTTCAGATTCGGTGTTTGTTCTCGCGTCAAATTCAAAACGTTACTTGCTTGAAATTCTACAGAGGCGAATTTCTATTCGTACAAAAGTTTAATTGTTCTTTGAATGCCCGCGTATAATTGAATTTTTTATTCGGAGTTTATCAAAGGGGAGTTTGTTTCCTTTTTCGTCCGAACAATGAAAGCTAATTGAAAGTTTCTTCTTTCGCCCGCAAGAACAGAAATACATAATAGTCATTTCACAAAAGGCAGAAACTTTCGAAAAAAACGGGGCCAAGGAAGGGAAGCGTCGAGGACGGTCGAACGAAAGGATATTCTAATCGTCGATAAGCAAAGAACTTCTCGAAGGCGACGCCCATTCGATCGTGTCACAAGTATAGAAAAGATCTCAGGCCCATCCTTGACGCAGGAAGTTTTGCACCGCCAGTACGCGCTCTTGTCTGCTTAACGATCGATGATTACGCAACGCGTGCTATTCGCGCGAACGCACAAACACTTTTTCTCGTCCGTGTCTTAGATCCTCTCCCGGTGACCTCACAGGAAGTGACAACCTTCTGGTTCATCGTTATAAATATCCTCGATCGCGAATGCGACAAGGAAAACGATTTTACGCGGAGCCGAGATTATCCGGAATGCAGTGTAAGGCGCGATAGAGATCGTGGAGAGAGAAGAGGCTTATCTTAAGCTTGGCTTTATCGCTGACCCTTGACTTCCCGTGCAAACTGGTCGGTTTTACTCTGCTCGGTCCAGGTTGTACAGCCTTACGAAGATATATGGCCGTTTGACAGATTGTTATACTCCTCTATTCTCCCTTTCCGAGAGAAAAGTGACTCGAGACTGAAACAATAGTGATTGAGTAAGAAACGTCCTTTTATGGACGTTCGGTAATTGATGGGAGTACGAAAGCCACCAGAAAAGTTACATAATCTCCATGAATGGACATTCAGGATGCACGAAGTAGAAAACAGGTCCATAACTTCTTTCAACACTACCTTCACATCTTAGACATTTTTTTTTTCCACCGCAATAGGTACCAAGAATCAGCGAAGAAACACGTAATCGCGAGTTTCTATTCCAAGCGTGCAACAGCCAGAGGCTTAATGAAGTCATTTGCCTCCCAATGAGCCAGATTTCCAGGAATCACAACGAAATCGTGCTTAGGCATTCCACGCGACCGGCTAATCTCCGAACACCTCAAAATCCAAAGCCGCTTCGAGGCAGGCGATTTCGCAATTTGCCCGTAAACAGCGACGTGACTTCGATCACCGGCGCTCGTGTCTAGTCTTTTCTTCGTGTCACGGTGTCACGATAGTATCGTGGTTGATTCCTCCACAGCTGTGCTCCGGTTGTGTGTCAGACGTGATTCTCAATCGTAATGCGCGGCTGGTTGCGGGGCATAAGTCAATTAAAGCGGGTATTAGCCAATCGAGACGTCTTTCTGCCGAACGGGCAGCATTCGCGACGATTGTTCTGTTAGTTAAACCGCACACCCCACAGGCAACGTGTCACGTCTATATTTAACGTGCCCTTTCGATCGAACTCGCGATATTTTTATTCGCGACTTTATTTTTTTATGCCCTCG
This sequence comes from Perdita meconis, assembly GCA_030770465.2. Classification (NCBI taxonomy): domain Eukaryota; kingdom Metazoa; phylum Arthropoda; class Insecta; order Hymenoptera; family Andrenidae; genus Perdita; species Perdita meconis. The sequence continues at coordinate 9,176,468 of JASKOS020000004.1, forward strand.
CAAAATTTTAGTGGAAGAAACGATGCGACGTTGAAGCGAATAGTTTCTAAACTTTCCCAGAATTGATGTTTCAAGTTCCGCGTCACAAACTTCGATAAATCGCTTCGTCTTCGTAGTCGAATGTCGCGAAACACGCGTTCGAATTCAACACGCGAATTTTCTGCCACGCAAATCCGCGCCATTAACAATTTCTGAACGGAAACTCGAGCCGCCGGCTAAGCACCCGATCCAACACCGCCACATTCGCGATCCGTATTAAAATACAATTCTTCGGGCCAGTTGCTTCGAGCAAACTTGCCAAACGTCGACGTTCGTTTCGTTACCGTGACTTCATTAAGAAGAAAATTCGATTTTGCTCAGCTTATTACGGGTCTTCATTCCTCGATGCATTTTCTCCGTAAAAAGAACAGCGAACAATGTGCTCCGTTGTACCTTTCCGCCGCACCGCTGTTGAAACGCGTTCCTTTAACAGAAATTTAATTTCTCTCGAACGCGTTTCACCGACGTCGCGCATTGAAGCCATTTCTCGGCCATTCCATTAAACGGACCGACCCATTTCACGCTCCTGGAAAAGTGTTATTGGGTAATATTTGTTCGCGATGGTCGCGCGTGGGTCGGCAGATCATTACGGGAATCTGCTGATTGCACGCGCCGCGAACGGACACACAGCTTTTTCCGCAGAGAGTTCGACGCGAAATTTATCGCGTCTCGGTTTATCAATATCGCCGCACGGAAAGCTCGTATTTTACCTCAAGCGAGGAATTGAAACATTACGTGTGCGAAATCGCGAGGCCCGCCGGAGAGGATAAAAATCTCGTTTACTTTAGTTATTCCGCGCGCGGGAGGAAAGGCGATTTCGTAGCCTCTACTCTTAAATTATCCCGACATCGCGAATCTGAATTACTACCAGTTTCGCATCTTTATTCGCGCAACGCTCGCCCGACAAGGACACCCATCTGTTTATCCGAGCATCTAGTCCTGGTGAAACGTGTTTTCTAGCCGCGAAGGCCTATGGGCTAGTTAAGGTGATTTATCGTGTCCGTAAAATATTCTTCGCGTTGCCGCGTTCGACGGAGAAACGGCCTGCGGTCAATTCAATTTCGATCTCCGCGCGTTCTATCTTCGAATCGTCAGGAATGACATTGCCTTTTCATACTGTTGGATATGCAGCAGAGTTATGGCGTTTTGCCATGAAAACTGGGGTCCTATTGGTTGGAACCAATTCAATTCCTTGGGAACTTGGCTAGGATTTTTTTCAATAGAGAAATTTGGAGAATATGTAGGACTGAAGATTTTATTAAAATTTAGTATAGCAATTTGAAGAAGTGAAGGTGATATAGTGAGGAAAAATATACAGGGTGTTCCGTGTAACTATTGCCAAGATTTTTCAGGCATTTCCGATAATTTGACAAAAAATGTTTTGACTAAGGTTGATCCGTTTGTAATTCGCTACAAATGGCAATATAAAAAATTTCTAAAACATTGTTTGTCAATAAAAAGTCAAGACCACCATTTTGAAGCGTGCAGCTTGATCGAGATAAAACAATTTAAAGCGATAGCGTTACCATGTATTAGGTGAATATTGTAAGGTTCAAAGTCATCTCAAGGTCAAAGTATAGTAGATCTGTGAATATGGTACTATAATATCAAGTCAAACATATGTAATGTCATTTAAAAAGGTTAAGGTGACCTTGACTTTTTATTAAAAAACAAATTTTTAAGAAAATTTTTATATTGCGATCAACTTATAGTCAAAACATTTATTGCCAGATTATCGGAAATGTCTGAAAATTCACGGCGACAGTTACGCGAAACACTCTGTATTATTGTGTCTTCTGTTTCCTGAATTTAAGAGAAAAGAGGAAATCGTCTCCTTGAAAATTGAACTATTCTTCAGTATCCTCTACAGGCAAAAAGGTTACTGAATTCCGTTCAGAGTTTCTTGTACCCTGAAGGACACTTCAGTCTAAGATTCTCTAGAGTTCTCGTAGTGATGCGGAAGATAGCATCTTGGAACGATCTAAGGTACAAGATAGCATCTAGGATTACTCGAACAGGTCTCTGTAACATTCTAAAATTCTTGTGCCATACATATTACAGTTTATATTACAAAGTGCTTTTGCAATCACTGTAACCCGAGGTGGGCGATTTTTTTTTTTTCATAAAAAAAATGCTGAAAGCACAGAATATGCACAGGCTGTGCGCACAAAACTTTGTTCCTGAAAAAATTTACAATGTCCTTTGTATCACGATTGCAGAGATATCCTTTGAAACCAATGCGTTTAAAAAAATATTGGTACCAAAACGTACAAAGTGTACAACACCGCACTTTGTGAGTAGACAACATTTTTTAACCCTTATGTAGTACACTGGGGTCACTATTCTATATTGAATACATTTTTTATCTTTAACATAACATTCTGGGGAAGCCTTGTAGAAATTAATAAGGGAGAGCATTATGAACTCATGTAAATCGATTGTTACAAAGATCTTATAGTAATCCCGTTATACTGCTGTTAAATAATTAATGCTGATAGTACCTTAAGGATTAAAATCGAATGTTACACGTATTATTAATAATAGTAGTAGTAAATGATTTATTTTTTGCCTTTCGGGCTCAAAATAGGGTAACTGTCCCAATTACGGATGGTGTACCTATTACGGAGGATTAACTACATATTGATGTATTAAAGGCACTGTATTTACACAACACCTGATACACTTTTTGTATAGGAATAAAAGAGGAATTTAAGTATATTATACAAAAACTATTTCAAGTGTTGTGTAAATACAGTGCCAAGCGTCCAAAAGTATAGGTACACTTACCATTTTCTATGAATATTTTTTTATCTCATGTAACTTATTCACATTCATAGAACTGAAATATATCAAATATATATTTACAATAGAATTTTTTAGGAAATTTGATTTAATATTCATAATTTATATGCAGTAGAAAAAATGTACAGAACATGACAGATATCCTAATACTTTCGAGCAGCAGTGTACGCTTACAAACTAGTCCACGCAACTTGCACATCTTGAATAACTTCTAAAATACGCATTTCAAGAAAAAATATTTTCATTCGTCCGCCATCTACAAAAAAGTATATGCACTATGTACATGATGTATGCCTCCAAACCATGCAGCTTTGATATAAAAAATTGTTCTATAGAACATATATTTTAGAAGTTATTCAAAGTGTGCAAGTTGCGTGGACCTCCCTGTAGATGTATGTGTATGCGTGATTAAATTAGGGTTGATAACATTTGGGCTTATAACTTGTCTTGTTCCGTTGGTCCTTGCTTTCTTCTCCTTTGGTCTAATATTATTAATAATAAAAATTACCAGTTCTTGTTACAAACTCTCTGAAAACTTGGACGAAATGCAACCGGACAAAAAGAAACAACGCACAGAAAAAGTAATATAGCATCACAAAATCCACAAAGATCCACTAGATCGTCCAAGTACTTTGGTTACCGTGCGTCGCGATAAAAAATATTTCCGGCGACCCACTTATCATTGAAAGAAACTACGCGAAAAAATCTCATTTATTTCCGTCCGTAGAAGCCAGTATCCACTTTAAAATACAATATCGCTTCCCCCCGCCGTGCAAAAAGATCAACCAACGGCTCTCGGTAGCCACTGTAAACCACGTTCAGTAGGACGTCGCGCGTTCCACGGACATCAATTTCACGGGTAATTATATTTACAAGGGAGTGGCACTCGACCCAGTCGGGAACTCGTTCCTTAGCCGCTCGCACGAGGGGAACTCGCGCGATCCTGTAGAATCCGCGGCGCAGGACCAAGCCTGCGTGCAACGTTGGAACGCTGGCCAACCGTCGTCATGGCTACGTGTCGCCGTTCTCGTCCTCGCCCCCTCGCCCCCTGACACCCCGCGGAGGTTCTCGCCAGCGGAGATGCAGGGTTTCATCCCTCTATGCGGCCGCAGCGCCGGGGCGGCTCCCGTGCAGCGCAGACGTTCGTGCCGGTTGACCCAGGTCGCGCGATCCCTCGCTCGTCGTTTTTCGACGTTTCTTCACTGACCGCGAGACTGTCGCGTCACGATTCGACCACCAGAACACACGCCAGCAACTGACACACCATCCACGAGGAGTTTCGAGCGGATTCTTCGGTGCTGAACCACGCGGAGACAACGAGAAACATAGAGAGATCGCGTCTACGCTGAGAGTGGATGTCAGACGGTGACCTTGAGTCCAGGTGGAGGCAGGTGTAGTTGAACGAGGCTGTGATTGCACATTTGCAACGATTAGGCTAGCTGTTAAACAGAGTTTGTGCTACGACAGTTGTTCCTACGATACAGTTTTGCTCCATGTGATCGATTGAAAGCCCGGTGGCTGACTGAAGATAGTTCTGATGGTTAGGGTTAAGGATGAAGAATTGCAGAGAGCGACGGAGGCTCAGTTAGCACGACCGAGTTCCTAAAAAAGAGTACAAGTGGCGTGGAGCGGGCTTAATCAGTTCCGCGAGCTTTAATGCGAGCGAGGCGCGACGAAAACGCGGAGAGGGCGCGTGTCACGGGCGCCGAGAGATTAACGGCGAGGCTTTCGTCGATGAATCACCGCGACTGCATTTGGCAGACGTCGTCGTCTTCCCTTGGAAAAGCCAGAAGAAGAGGATGGCGAAGGCGGTGGCCGACGCTGCGGATTTATTCGTAATAAGCACGGCGCTCACGGCGCCGACGTAGAACGACACGTGGTGGCCTGCTCTTCGTTTCGAATTTATCGTCACTATTCTTGTTAACCTTTCGTCGTTAAACACCTCAAAATAATTATTAAGCTAACAAGAAGTTGTGGAACGAAATGTGTCGACAACGATGTTCGAAGCCAACGAATTCGACTTGCTCAAGTGACTCGAGGCAGTCACGCGAAAGTATTGTATCCGTTACAAGTTCAGGAAGTTTAAGTAATTCGTGCTCAATAGAGCGTACTCTATTACTGTATTAAGTATTCCACTAGAGTTCGCGAGTGAATCAGTCTTTCCCTCGCGTGCTTAGAAACAAGTGAATGCAGCGTTGTGCGACCCCACAGAAGCGCAATACAATAAGCACAGGGGGATGAGCAACGCGAGAGCTCTTTATAAACAGCTTTACTCCAAAGTATCTATAGAGAACGTTGTCCAAAGAATCAACGAGTGAAACATTCTTCCCCGCTGCATTCTATTTACTCCGTGCTTAAAAAGATAAAATCCAGTGGACATCGAGACACCCTATCCACCCCATTTTCGAATCTAATTTATAATGGAACGCGCAGATTAAACGGCATTGCCATAGCGCAAGAATTTCAAAGATCCTCGCGAGTCGTGTTTCTGACTGGTGTCACTATAGTAAATCTGAGAAAAGTTTTGAATCGAGGAAAGGATGACAAACTCGAACAGCAGCTCGCTATCGCGCGCCTGGCTTCGAGCGAATTGCTGTCGCTGCGGCGACACACGCCAGGACACCGTGAACAATAACCTGAAGGAGGAGACGCCTCTGCGGGAGGAAACCGAGACGCTTTTGCACCGCATCGCGTTCACCGTTTGGCACACTGCCCTCCATATCGAGAGCGAGGTGCGTTTACCCCGCGAAGCGTGGGTGTTGCTCGCCGCGGACTCCTTTCTGTTTCCCCGCGTTCCTCCGCTGACAAATTGCGCTTCCGTCCCGAAAACTGCAACGTTTGTTTGCAGACGGGGAATTTATGGTCGGACACGGGATATCGATTATGTTTATTATTAAACTTGAGGGCGCGCGGAGTGGTGGGAGGAATCCGCATTCATGCAACAGCTGTTCGACGGAGACAATGGGAATAATTCACGGACTTTGCGCGCTATTTATCTCCGCGGCAACGGTGTCTACTTTTATCGCAAATTTTCCTTTTCATTTTTTGTTAAACGGGTGTTGGGTATAATTGGAAGTTTCTTTGGGAGGAAATTTTTTAATGTTATTGTTTGTTTCTTTGTTGCAGCACAATGGGGGCTACGAGACGCAACCGAAGAATGTCAACTCCATCTCCAGGACTAAGCAACAACAGGTAAATATTTACATTTGTCGTAGATTTTTAATCATCCTTCAGCTTAACGAGTTTAAAATTTTGATGCTTGCTTTTCAAATATAGTATTCAAATATAGTAATTTAAACTTGTCAAGTTTTTTTAGAATTCAGTTGTTTGTAAGTGTAAAAAGTTTATTTTTCAATTATCTTTTCAAAAATTACCTACTAAACACATGAAATCTATATTTTAGCAGCAAATAGTTAATCAAAATTCGTTAGAATGAATGGGACTCTAAAATCCCATTTAGACTTAAAGGGTTAAACAAATTGTAAGTTCTGAAAAATTGCTGATCGTTCCAAAATATTAAAAATTGTATCCTAAGGATATCCTAAGGATTTTGTGCGGGATCAACTTTTTGCAAAAATGCAGAATAAAAAATAAGGAATTTCAGCTTGAATAATAATGTGTCTTATTTTCTAAATATTTTAACTTGTTTACATTTTTTATATCCTTTAGCATCAGTATTTAAAATAATAATAATTTAAAAAATATATGGTTTAAAATTAATTTCCTTCCGAAATAAGAAAGTATAATTCATGGAGATTTTTCAAAGTTATCTACGAAAAATAATGTTACATAAGGGTTTACCATTTTGAGGCTCATAAAATTGAGTCTTTTTAAAAACATTTTCCATGACTTCTGTTAGCGTAACTGGCAGTAAATTCTGTATATCGGATCGAATGTTCCCCTTCAGCCTCTCAATGGTCTTTGGTTTCTTGGCTTTCATCTTTTCCTTAGGGGATTTCCAAAGAATAAAGCAGGAGCTGTTATGTCTGGCGATCGAGAAAGCCAATTGAAGCCTGAATTTCTGGAAAATTAGACGTTCACCAAAAATTTGTCTTAATCATAAAAAAAATAATATCTCCATGGTGACTGACGCAATATGTAGTGTGTTGAGCATTCGTCTCATTTCGGATAGAACGTGGTTTTCTGGATCGTTGAAGATTACATACAGTCTACCTTTCTGCTGAAACCGTATCACATCAAATTATCGATTTAGTGAGTGAATTTCGCACACTAAAATAACTGCGAAAGGCTCTTTGAGACTCTGTATTATTGTGCAGTGATTTTCAGAATAAAATTCTATAATATTGGATCGCTGAATAACGCTGTAATCTTCTATCATAAATCTCTCGAGTGTATCTTAAAAGTCCTAGAAAGAAAAACAAGAAAAAACAAAATTTAGAGAAGCTAATCAGAGATTTGAGGCTTTCACGCCACATCGTCATACAGTTCTCATTGTTGAAATTTGTGTCACACCCAAAAGCTTCAACAGTCAGAACTTTAGAAAAGCTATGAATATTTCCAATCCTTTCGTAACTTTTGCACCACCCTGTATTTGCAATTGTCATAATTGCATAAAAATCTACGGTATACTAATCAGCTACACACATCGCATTAGAAAATACTGATCCACCGCAGGTTCCTAATACCCCGCAGCAGACGCACAATTTTCCTCCGACTCCAAACACCATGTATTCTCCATTGAAAACCAGTTTCTCGGACGCAATAGGCAGATCAATAGCAGGAAATATGGAATATTACGTGTAATCAGAAGAGACGATAGGGATAACTGCCGAGAACAGATCTATGGATCACTCGCGCGTCCACTTAATTTCGCGCCGCCCATAAATCTCGCGGCGCAACAATTCCGAACTTGTCCCTGCAAATTTACTTCCGTGTATCTTTCAATACTTACCCATAAATTGTTCGTCCGTGACCGACGCGAGGCGACGGGGCATCCTCGAGGACGATGGAAAGAAGGGAAACACGCGGCCGATCGTTATGTAAAAGGGGGGCCTGCTACGCCACGAAGTTTATCGTTCCCGATAAGAAGCCGCGATTCGTGCCATTTGCAACGCGGCTCTCTAAATATTTAATATTAAAACGACCCGCGACCCCGTGCGCACGGTGCGCGAGGATGCCTCGCATTGGTCGACGCCGGGGCACCGATTGCATCAGGCGTGCCTTCATTTATTCCGCGGGAAAACACGCCCGAGTCTTATTTACATTCGAAACGGCCCTCGTCGCCGATCGACCGACGGTCTACACGTGTACCCCGCGACTCAGCGTTTTGCAAACGACCCCCTATGCAAAATCGCTGCATCGTCGACGCGCCGCTTTCGAGATCTCCGCGCGTCGGGGACATTTGCATCGCGCCACGTGCGTAACCTTTCGATCGCTCGGCGAAATCTCCGCATGTACCACCTGCGAACTATTCTTTTCCAATTTTCATTTTCTCTTTACCGTTTATTGGAAAGTGTTCGTGGACGTCTGTTTTTATTGCACCGTTGTTCTCGTTCGAACGCATAGAATATTTGTCCAGTTATTTACCGCATCGTTTTTCTCTTTTCTTGTATTTTTGCGATCCATGCATTCATGCACCGAATACTTGACGCGTTCAGCCGCGGTGTCCGATGCATAGAGAATTTAGCTTTTAGGATGCACCGAACGGAACGGTTGCCCTTTGCTGCGCCGCCCTTTTTAAACTTGCATCCGCAGCATAGGCTAGCCATGCTAGGGAGCATTAACGTCGACACTATAGAAAATTATTCGGTAAAATGGCAGTAACCTAGTGGACCGTATGGACGGTGCTACTATGAACCGATGTTCTACCGAGATAATTCGAGTATATTGACGTCGGGCGTATAATGTATTCACGAAACCCTTATCCTCTTTCAACCTTGGCTACGCTCGCGAAAATACATGCCACAGGAACTGTGAATGCGAAACTTGGTTGCGGCAAGAGCGAAGATGCTAATAATTGTTGGGAATTTGGTATTACTGATCGTAAACGGTGCGAAGAACCGACGCCTGATAACGATCGCATATGACGGCGATGAAATTTATCACAAAGATGATTCATTAACTTTTGCAAATCTTTTGGAAGACCGTGTGAGTTTGTCGGTGTGCGTAATAGGCTTATGGGTCATTAACTATGAGCTTATAATGAAGAAGGCTTTTCTGAGATCAAATCATCAGCTGCTGAATCACATTTATCTTATCGAGAGTATAAACACATCAAAGTGGAATTTGTTTATTATGAATAATGAAAAGATACGACGAATTTAAGAATGAAGTTTAATATGATTTCAAAATGTTTATATAACTCTGAGTTCTTTTACAAATTTTCTCTGAAAATTAATTTGAAATTTTAGATCTAGTTTAGAATATTCCATCGCGGAGTTTGTTTAGTAACTACCGTCTACTGCATGTCGAGGTCTGCAGCGCAACGTAGGGCGGCAAGAAGTCGATAACGATAAAACCCACTCTAGCTTGCTACTACTACACTACCAATTAGAAATTAGCCGCCTGCAATTACGTGGATTAACGATAATTGACATTACCAGCGCGACGTCCCCGTGCTTGGAGCCCCCCGAATAATTGCACCCTGTTAATTGCTGTAGCCAATGGTTATCGTTTCTGGATTACCCCTAACACGTAAAGCGAGTCGTTGTACATCCGCCGCTGTGGTGAAATTTTCAGTTCGTCGTATTTAATCTTCCTTAAAATACCCATAAATCCATTTAAATGAAAAAAGTTGAGCTTCTCGGAGTCTATTTAACTAAAATACTGTGGTAATTTGATATAATTTACTAAGCAAAGATAGCCTCGGTTTAAAAGCCGCGTAATTAACCTTTTGCTGGGTAATCACTGTTCCAACCCTGTGCAAACAGTATCTGTTTCCCTCTCTTTTCATGATAGTTTTATATTAAAAAAATTCATCCATTTGGAGTTGTAATTAGAGGATGTCCTAAAATTTTTCATCACTCGTTTATCACAAATTCATCAATTCATCAATAAAAAGAAACTAAAGCGATTTGTGGAAGTAGAGTGAAGAGTGGATGAGTGTCCCAGTCGGTATTATAGAGAGTGTGTTGAACGGAAAACAAGAGAATAGAGAAAACGGAGACGAGGTAGCAGTCCGATTTTTCCAACCTCAATATAAAATATACAATAAAGCGCGTGTTATAAAATATTGGCCTGTGTATTAATTTCTGTTACACATGTTACGGCCCTCTCCATACCATACAAATTTTATAAAGATAGTTTTTCCGTATCCCTAAAAATAACAGAGATACAGCTTTAACCACCACAGTATTCCTCCACAAATGTCGTCGTTCTAAATTGAAAATTTAACGACCCCCTGACCAGCGACGACGAGGAGACGCCTGGAGTGACCAAGAGCCCGATGCCAGTGAGTCAGGAGTCGGCTAAGGATGGAGAAAGGCTGCACTGCCTCTAAAAATACGTTTATAGGATCATAACGCTGCGTCTCGCGGCTGCGTTCAGCTCCGCTCGGACGTCGCGGCCTGCTACGCTCATAAATCCCTTTTGGCGTTACTCTCACGTGTGAAATCGCTATTACGCTCCGCGGTCCTACCGCAGCTGTCGTTCCTCAGGAGTCGGGCTGCCCGCCGCGATGCGTGTCCTGCACGCCTCTCACGGTCGCTCAGACTCCGCGGGGCGTCTTCGCGTATCCCCGACTCCGCCTTGCCGAAGAAAATCCGCCGTCGCAGACAGTCGCACGTCGCACGGTTTGACCGAACGTCAGACGCGAATAACTTGCAGGATGACGAGATGCTGTTTTGTCCTGGCGGAAAGCAGTGGGCATCGCCGCGCGTCTGACAGCAGACGGCGCCTTTTCTACTTCGAGCGGAGAACCCCTTCTCCCTCGTGGCCATAAAACATGGTGCCTCTGAAACATCGCGCGTATTTTTATACGATTGGCTACCATCCGCGTTATCAGTTCCAATAACATCTGTCGCGATAGTGTCGCTCAAGCGACAAGGACGCGATGCGAGGTTCAGGAAGACGCGACGCAGTTCACCGACAACGAAGTTATTCATATTTCCCCGTCGATTTTCCCCGCGTTGCCCTTGAACGCGAATTACTCACGCCGCTAGCTTATCGCGTTCTCCACAGCGGATACACCGTCTCAGTAATGCAGCTCGCGTCTAATGACGAGCGTGACTCGGGCCGAACTCAGTCACGCTACCTGGACGAATTCGTTACATCATACGCGTATGCAGAAATCGTGCATAGATCTAAGAAGGGGAACGCGTCAGGTGCGCGAGAAGAAACGCGGTGCGACTATCGGACAAGACTGACGATCGTCGGATATTTGCTGGCAAGCCTCTCGCGGAACCGAGCGAAACACAATACCGGGCAGTCTGTCATTCCGCCGTGGCCCGTCGTCCTCGCCGTCCTTCCTTCTCCGCTCCGCCGCCAGGATAAACACACGGTGTCCGCGTTACAGCGTACAGGGATTTCATGTCGATTCGCTCTGATATCCTGGCTCCGTGGAAGGCCTCAGCATGCCGGAAACGTTCGTCGTCAGGATCTTCTACGCACCGACGTACTCCAAGGTTTCCTTTTTGCCTCGGAACGAGGCGTTGCTTTCTAATATTCGAGGATTAGAGTTTACACTTACTCCAAGACTAAAACAAAACCTGCTTTAACTGATCTAAAATACGTCTAATTCAGCGCGAAGTAAGGATGAATTCGAGTTTCATTTCCTGTTGCGTGGGTGGCCTCAGGAGCGTAGCTTTTATTTCACATAAAATACCACAGTTATTATACGCGTTCTTCAGAAAGGTCTCAGTTTATAGAAATATTAATTGTCTCGTAGTTAGTAATTTGCACAGAGAAATTTTGAGAGAATGCTGAAAAATAATATGTTAATAGTAATAGTAATTTCTTAGTATTTTTCCTTAAATGGATGCATCTGTTGACTGAAATGAAATAAACAATTGTGGGTGGGTTAACAGCAGGAGTGAAAACGACTCCGAAAATAACTGTTTTAAACTGTTAATAAGGATTTCAATTAAAACAATTATGAAGAACTTTATTGTAAATAATTATTATGAAGAACCTAAATTCAGACTATATCAATTTAGGTTCCCGTCCTTTTTAGGTTTTAAATAAGTTCCGAAACGGTTATAGAACCGATTCCTGTAACGATTGTGTAGAATTTTGCAGTAAACGAAAACACATCTTATTACAATTATAGATTACTGTCTATAAGCAAAATTCTTTTTAAATTATTGTAAATAACCCTTTCGGTACTTATTTGGAACCTAAAACACAAAAGCTATAAAACTGATTTGGGAACTAATATAACTGATAGAAAACAAGCTTCTTACATATTTTTTATATCTCGTCAAAACCAAAAGATGTTTATAATATAAATTAAAGGGTTCAATAGATGCTTCAACCGTAACAGTGTTTCTTTAAAAGTGCCATCTTTTATTATTTTTTTCAGATCAACTGCGTTTTTTATGTGTATATGTTTTTAGGTGGCCTGTTTTAGGCGAAACACCCTGTATATAGGAACCGTAACTTAAATTGACGTAATCTGAATATTTTCATAACAGTTATTTAAAATAAAAGTTCTTCACAAATGTTTCAAATCGATATCATAACAGTTTTCACGCTCTGGTTAATAGTTCTTTTTTACTATGGGAGATACAACTACAAGAACTTAGATCCCTACATCGTGTTCATAAAAGAAAACCCATAAATTTGGTACATATGTAGTGTGTCCTTCCTGAAAAAGAGTTCATAAAACTCGACTTCACAGTGTCGCCGCATGACATTTCCAGAGTTCCAGTTCTCACCTGATTAAATTAGAGCCTCGAAAGAACACGCGAGGTTTTGTCCGCGTCGGGGGTGTCAGTTTCATTAATGCGAAACGTGGTTGTTGCAGATCCAAACGCCCACGACGACGACGGCACCCGCGAGGACGCCGGGCGTCGGCGCGGACGCGGCGACGACAGGATCCGGAAAGGGTGGAGGTCGCGTGACGGAAGTGATGGAGCTCTGTTACGTCACCGAAAGGATCATTGCTGTTTGGTACAGGGAGGATGCGCAGGGTGTGCTCGAGCACGCCACGACGCTGCTGCGAGGGAAGCACTCCGATAATTATATGGTGAGGACCGTGCAGAACGCCGGTGAATTAATGGCCGGTTACTTGGCGCAACGTTTTTATTAAATAACGATGCTATTAGGCGAAACGACCCGGCGATAATCGCCGACGGATAACCTTTATTGAACTTGATTAGCATAATGACGTGCGTTTGCATTCGAATTGCTTAATATTCGGTATTTTCGACGTGTCCCGTACGTCGGGGCGTAAATACGCGATACAAGGGAAGGGAAAAAAAGCGTTGGGCGGACGTGATTTGCGTGGGCATTGTCCTCAAAAGTTATGGGTAAATGAAAATGCGTGCCCCGCTGGTTCGCGATAAGGTTTACTTTGTTGGCTGATGCGTGTTTGTTCGCTTTATCTGCGCGACGCGATCTGAACTCCTTGAAATTATTAATACTTGCAGATATTCAACCTGTCATCGCCCGGTCGACCAGGCGAACCGAACACCAGGGAGGCAGGTTGGCCACAGGGCCTGGCGCCCAGTTTGGAGAGGCTTTGCGCCCTTTGCAAGGAGCTGGACTCCTGGCTGAACGGTGCTCCCAACCGCGTCGTGGTTCTTCACGCCAGGTGAGTCTTTCCCTATGGTTTCAGCATAGATTTAAGAATCCGGAAATTCCAATTCATCCAAATCTGATAGACTTCTACAGTCCCTGGGCATATTTATGTGAAAATTATTATTAGCCTGAAAATTGGGCGATAAAGTCACATCCTGCAACTTGCAGGCAATATTTGCTTGGAAATCTATGCTCTCCTTGTAATTTCTCTTTGGGATACGCTTACTAGACCTAAAAGATTCCTTAAAAAATACCTTTAATTTTACCCACTCCTCACAGTAATAAAAGAGTTAAGTTAAAATTTAGGATGCTCTTAAATCTATTTGGCTTACATGTAAAACTTCGAAAAACTTATTTACTATTGAAGACTCTGTTACTATCAATTGAGCACGAATTATTTACTTAACGTGAATTGTTTGTTAAATATTTGTCAATGAGTTCATTTAAATGAAAAACAAGTAACCCTTACAAAATACCCTTATAATATATATGTTATAATTAGGCTGCAGGTGTTTATGCATTTATGGCGATTTCAAATGTACTAAAATACAAATATAAATATGTGCATACATGTAAAACTACATGATATTATAGAGTATAAAATATATTTTATGATATTCATAAAGTAAAAGACATTTTTATTTAAGTTGGTTTTTGTTCTATGTCCTTGAAAATATAAATTTACATAAACATCTGCAGTCTAGTCAAAATGATGAACAGTTTGGAATCAAATATTAACAATTGCACTTCATAAAACTGGTGTTAGTTAGATTTTGTTTACTACAAACAAGTGGTCACAAAAATATGATCAGTGACTGTGGATAGAAACCCACAGTCCACCAGTTAAGTTCTATCTTTTTTTTGGTTCCTCCAATTTCTCTTAAAAAAGTTAGAACTATCAGATTCTCAAAGGTTCCTCATAAGCGATGCAGAAGCGTTGATTGGTTTGTTTTTCTGTGCAGAGGAAGCAAGGAACGTTTGGGTGTGGCGGTGTCCGCGTACATGAACTACAGCAGCATCTGCGGCGGACGTGATCAGGCGCTGGACAGGTTCGCCATGAGGCGATTCCTCGACGACAAGATCGGATCCTTGCAAGTTCCGTCGCACCGAAGGTAATGACCACAAGAGCATGACGTTACTAGCTGTTGACGCGACCGACGATAAAATTCACTTTATCGCCCTGTTAGCCGCGAGTTAGATAATACTGCGACGGTATTCGACGGGCGTGGCTCCATTGCGGGGAGTATTATGGATAGTTAATAACGTTATTTCGCTGTGGTTCTTTTAATGCCACGAACCTGTCGTCGTTCGTTATGCCTGTAAATCAGCGAGTCTCGATCCGGTATTCCTCCTTTCCGCGTTACATAAACGGTTATATCATAATTAACGACTGTACTTGGGGATGTCAGAGGTGCAGAAGCAATTATTCATGGTATCGTTGCACTTTTTCGACGGTTACTTGTTCTTGAATACCACGGTTTCGTGATATAAATTCGCGATTTAGAGCCAACGTCGAGCTTATGGAGCGTGAGGCATGAATCTGAAGTCATTCCGCAGCGTTGACAAGTCGCGTTTGCTTTAGCGGAGCCGAGGACGAGAAAACACGAAGAATAATTTACGAAATGATAGTAAAATACCGTATTTCGGTTTTATTTGTAGCTAGAGACTGGATAGTCGCATCGTGGAAACGATTCTATAGTTTGATTCTTATCTGTAGATTGTATAACGATTCTCACGAGTTCTTTTTTGTCCGCGCGAATTTAATCTTCCTGCTCTTATCGCTTCGAC
This sequence comes from Perdita meconis, assembly GCA_030770465.2. NCBI lineage: Eukaryota > Metazoa > Arthropoda > Insecta > Hymenoptera > Andrenidae > Perdita > Perdita meconis. The sequence goes on from JASKOS020000004.1 coordinate 9,191,795, forward strand.
GATCATGCAAAAAGAAACTTTTACTATTTAATCCATTTTTTATGTTTTTAAAGATTTTATCTTCTTTTGTTTGATATGTCGATATACTCCATGTTTCTGATACTCGCTCTCAAAGTTGCGTTCAATATGTATACATGGCGAAGTGTTTTGAGACGTTCCGGGAAAAACGGAAGCTAAGAGCTCGCGGTATCATACCGTAAATAAACCGATCGTATAACAGTCTCGTAAATCCCATGATAGACTTCTACCTCCAAGGATATTACGCGTCCTTGAGTGCTCATACTTGTCTACCAAGTTGGTTGCGCGTAGAATAGGAGGGTCTCGTAAACAGCGGCCTCATCGTCGTCGTTTCTGCCACATTACTTTCCTCGTCACATGGTTGTAGAATCGTAAAGAAGATTTTCTGACACGCAGAAGTTAAATCCGGCGGTCTACGCAAAAATATATAGCGCAGACTTTTTCTGCTACTCACAGAACATCAAACGCAGAAACTCAATAATTTCGCAGACACAAGTCGCTAGTAAAAATTCCAAGCCACCTCAGAAGTACCAGTCAAGCAATCCCCCGAACACGCACTCCATAAGCAGACCCATCAACCTGTCAACTTATCCGATCGACCGATCGCTTCACATACATTACCCACTGTCGCTCAGAAGCCTCTTGCATCGCATTCAGTTTCCGTCGTTTGACGCGCGCATCGTCGATCGCAACGATTCCTCGCCCGCCAAAGACTCCCCCGGGCGTCGTGGTCTCGGTCGGTTCGCCTTCCTCGTTCCCCCGTCGATGGCATCCTGACCGATCGAGTTTCCCCATTAATTCCACGAGGAGCGGGCATTAGCATGTCGTTAGCGTGGTCGCGGTCCCGCGAACGTATGAATCCATTATCGGCGGTGAAGCCAGCCCGTTCGAACATAGGACGCGTAACGCGCGCACACCTCAGGTGCCACCGGGAACTGGTTTTTTCATTAAGCGGATCGGTTTGCCCACCGACGCCGATCCTATCTGCTTCGTTACGAGCGACACGCGAGGATTCGTGAGCCGGTTCGCGAAATTACGACCGCGGACGATCACGATGCTGCATAATCGACAGGTACTTCGGGGACGTCGCTCTTCCGTGTTCGCCGTCTGTATTACATGTTTGAAATTAATCGCCGTCGCTGGGATCGATCCTCGAAGACATTTTCAAATTTTTTGGGAGCAGGATTCATGAGAAAATTCCATAGATTTGTGTGCAGATTTCTTCGTGGAGAATCTTCGATGATATTGGAAGACGTAATTGTAGGAAGGCGATAGAAGTAGAATGTATCAATCACTGTCAGACACGGTTAAGAAGAGAATTACTTTATTCTTTTACGAAAATATCGATTTTTAATATTTTTTTATTAGAACAACTCTGTACTTGATCGATCTTGAATTTTGTATACGTTTCTATTATAGTTTTATTCAATCACACAATTCTTTTTAATTGGATTTACTTAAAAATATAGTTGGAATCGACCATTGACTTCCCATTAGCGCATTACCTATTCTCCACTTCATGTAAAGTAAATAATTCTTATAATTGATTTGTGCAGTCCGTCTTTAATATTGTACGTAACTCGTAATCTTAGTTATTGCTATTGTTATATTTATCATTATTATTATCATTAATTGTACGTTAAATTCTACTATTTCTATTTCTATTATGCTTATACTTCCTTGTTACAATTTTGTTTTGTAATCAAAAAGTTCTCACTCGTTAATACAAATAAATTATTATTATTATTATTATGATATCAACAACTTTTTGTTTCAAATATTTTACTTTATGTACATATAGTTATCGTTTGACATTCAGACAAGACGTATATTAAGTTGTATATTATAGTATTTTATTTTTTTAATCAGAAAAAGTTTAAGTAGTTTAGTAAGTAAAACCCAACATTTGGATCTGTACAGTTACCAGTTTTGGAAAAATAATTCTTTTCTTTTTATTATAGTTCAAGCTATAACTATATGTGTATAAAATAGAACTTATTTCATATGATCTAACAGGTAGATATCATGTCAACTGCAAATTCCGCGATGCTCTTAATTCGCGATTGATTCCAACTTATTTTCGAGTAAATCCAACTGGAAAAATTGTTTCTTAATAAAACTATAATAAAAATGTTTCAAATACAACGTTTCAAATCTATTAACTTCATAGTTTTATGAATAACAAAATACTAAAGAAAAACATATTTTCGATCAAGAAAAACAAAATTCTAATTTTAAATTCTCCTACAATTTTTAAATTTCATTCTAGCTTTACCGATCAACAGTGCAGAATTTTTTTAAGACAGTGTAACATTCTTATTTACATAAATTCTTTATTAATATTTTAAGAATACAATTTTCAAAATTTGCACTTTCAATTTATGTAACAAAAAATATTTTTTTTGACCCATCAAAGTGTTATTCCTCTTTACTATTTCCACATCCCAGTGGAAAATATTTTACCATCCTTTTTTGGTGATTGGCCAACATTTTCACGCAGTTCAGCGTAATAAAAATCACACCATCTGTGCGAAACTTATTTCCAATAACGCATCCACAGTGAAAAAGGCAATTTCTGACCAGACACAAATCGATACTCGACCGCAGACGCTCATAAAAACTCATTAGACCATTAGCACTGTTTTTCTATTATTTTCACACGCTTCCCAGCATCAAAGTATCTATCCGATTAGGTTTGTTCATCAAGAGTAGAGGATTCCCATCATGGTCGGACACGAATTAACGACGAGGCCTTTCGCAGTTTTTGCTCCCCCGAGTATTACGTGACACGAGTCGCGCCAACGAACCATCATTGTAATTGTTTTAATAATCAAAATGAATGCTACAAAAAAGTCCATTTTGCCTTGACCCGAGTAGTTAAAACAATACTCTCCCTGGGAGGCGCCCATTTTTGCGGTAATAACCGTGACGCGTAATTAGCGCTGGTTTCGCGAAATTTCAGACTACCTCCGCCGGATGCGATCATAAAAACGAGCCTTAACGGTGTCTTCTGTTTATCCTTGCGGCAGGTACATCAAGTACTTCAGTGGATTACTCTCGGGCTCCTTGAGGATCAGCCAGTCGCCCCTCTATCTAACCCACCTCACGGTTCTCGGCGTTCCTCTCTTCGAGCCCACCGGTTGCCGAGCATTCCTCAAGGTCTACGAAGGACTCACTCCCGTCTACACCTCGGATCTCTACTCCGTGACGAATGCTCGGGAATTCACGGTTAATCTCGGCGGCCTCCGTCTGCGGGGAGACATTCTGGTGAAATGTTACCACAGGGTGTACTCGAAGCAGAGCCGGGAAGTGATGTTCTCCCTTCAGGTAAGACAAAACGAATTTCGCTCCCAATTAAACTGGGCTCCGAAGTTTGCTCTGCCTAGTAACCGCGATCAAATATTAGTTTTCGGGAGGATACCTCCTACGACTTTCGGCCGCGCGAGTATGTGCAGACACGCGAAGTAAGGGGCTGTGTTTGAAGTTTTATGATATCAAATTTATTCATGCTTCCAGGTTTGAAACTTTGCATATGCATGGATTTACATATAGAGGGTTCCATAACAGTATTTTTATTCGAAAATAGCTGAAGGAGGTTGAACGCATGTTGTGAATTATATTTTAGTTTAGACCGTTTTCCTAAAATAACGTCAAAAACGATTGGAAATTAGTTGATAAATTATTGCACCATGGATTTAAGGAGATTCAGATTTTTACAAGGATAGGTACAAAATTGAAATGACGTTTTGTACTATCGCTGTAAATATTCGGTTATTCGAAATATTCCAGTAATTCGAACAACTTCGGATACGAATAATTGAATCGCATTATGCGGATAAATTATACCCAAGTATTCGAATATTCGAATAATAATTGAATATTTAAATACAGTGTTCTACATATTTCACGTTTATAGTACGAAATTCGAGCACTCCGAATAATCGAGTACTTATTATTTATTTAATTATTTATTTATTTATTTACGGGTAAAACTCATTTTGCCAAAATAGTACAATATCGGAAGGTGTACAACAAATAAAGAGCCCTAAATACATTTAGTTTAAAGACGCATATAGTGTCGCCAAAAAAATTTACCGTAGCTGTGAAATTATTTGCCAAACTTAACAATCTAGCAATAACATGGGTTTGTTGAAACCTAGAGGTGTAAGCGAGGGGTGAGAACGTAGGATGATAACTGACCCTTCTTGTACATATTGACGTTGATTCTCTCGAGAATCGCTGGACAGTCTACATGTCCATTAAGTACTTTGCAAAAATATACTAGATCATGGAGTGATTCTCCTACATTCAAAGCTAGAATATCATTCGAATAATATTCCTATATTTGTATATTTCTAATATCGAATTCGAATTCCATTGGTATTTAAACGTCCAATGCGAATTGCAGTGGTATTTGAACATCAAAGTCGAATTCTACTAGTATTCGAACTCAGATTAAAATTCGACTGTAATTCGAATATTCAAATATTTAAATACTCATAACAGCCCTAGTTCATATCTAAAAAAACGATCATAAAAAAATCTTCCTCGTGGAATGTTGAAGCTCAGCTTGAGTAATCCAACCGTCGCGTCGTACAGAGATTCCAAAACAGAAGCGAGCGATCTCCTCGCGGAACAAAAATTCCGACAGAATAAATGTCGGAGGCTAGGTCGGCCCAGAATCCAAGGAACACGCAATTACCAAGATGTTATCGGTCTTCCGAGTCTCGTTACACGCGTAAACCGGGGAGGGAGACGCCATAGGCGTTGCGATTACATAAAACGCGATCGTTACAAGGCGTATCTGGACAGATCGTTCGTTGTTCCCGCAGTTCCACACGTGCGTGATCACGGAGAACGTGGTGTCCTTTCCTCGATCGGAGCTGGACGTGGCCTGCGAAGATCCTCGGTGTCCGCCTGACAGCGTGGTTACTCTCTACTTCGCGACGGACGCCAAGCGCCAGGACGGACCTGTACCAGCTCCGACGCCCGCTGTACCGCACGCTTCTGCTCACCACGATCCTATCCTCCATTGGGACAGCTACACGAATCTCGAAATCAGCGATGATGGTGAGTAATTGAAGTATTATCACGTACTGGAGATCAAGTTCATCGTGATGCGACGTTTGTTTAGCTGCCGTGATTTTTGCTCGGTTAGCCGTTGACAGCTTTACCAGTTCTTATAGCCGATCTTGCAGAATGTAAAGTGATCCAAATATTAGTATTACACGGATCGTGACCCAATTGACGTTTATGATAAAATCCACCGCGTTGGGTGGCAAGTTTGATAAGGTTCTGTAGGCACGATAATGAAATGGACACCGCAGTGTAATGATTGACAGGAAATTGCGAAAAGAGGCAACGTTATCAGGGCAATTTTGTCGTCAAATATTTTCACAAGGGTTTCCTTCCCACGCTATTATCTTCCCCTTAAGGAAAACGTTCCAGCACAACAAAAAGAATATCGAGAAACCCGAGTAACGACAGCTTCTGTGCAAGAGCCTCAGCTAGAGAACGAGGCGCCCGATTAAGTTAGATTAGACTAGATTACAACGCGGCCGTCCAATTTGGTGCAATTGGTACAACGCCGTCTTGAGCATCGGGTTGCTTGGAGGTCACCGACGAGGTCTGTTTAGAATCCGCCGAAGACGAATTAGAAAGTGGACTTTTCCCAAGCGTTGATACATGCCAACAGTGATTTTCGCGTTAGTGTAACGACTTCTCGAATCCTCGAATCGTGGGAAATTATGATATTACCGGCGATTAATGAAGAGAGCGAAGGGAACGGCGCTCGGGGAGTATCTGTCGAGCTTTTTGCCGAGGGGGAGACTTTTTGCTAGTATCTGGAAGCTAGCGTTGCTCGCCGTACGATTAATTAACTGATAGCCCCGAAACTGGCCGACTGTAATTCAAGTGACGGAACTCATCGTCCGTAGACTAATTCGCGCTAATTCTCGTCCTAATGGCGGCCAATTAACCTCGATCTGTCTGTGAGAATCAGTCAGAAATACAACTTGGCTCGATCGGGCAGGAGAGAGGGGACCGGTCAGGTGGGAACGGGGATCGGACAGAGAGGAAAATCTAGCAGTTAATGCGGTGTATTTAAACCGGCTGACTAACACCGCCGGAAATACGTTCTGTCAAGCGGAGGTGAAACGGCGGTTTATCGCGGCGACACTCCATCCTGAAATAGATCAAAGGTCGAAGCCAATGGGTAGGCAAGGTCCGCGCGCTCCGCGAGAAGCTCCTCGGCGTTAGATCTCTCCTTGCTCCATAGCAATTTGTGCAGTTTCGTTTGGAAGATGGTAGACAAATTCAGTGAAAAGATTCATTAATCTAATTTCCATATTTTTTACTGAGCAAGTAGGGTAATTGACCCAATTACGGACAGATTAGTGATTCCGCGGGCTTAAAATCATGTCCCCTAGTAAGTTAAATTTTTCTGCAATTCTCAAACAATATTTCTTTTACGGAATCATTAAAAATTGATGAAACACCGAAGAAAGAAAATAAAAGAGTTATTGCACTTATTACAGAGTCTTCAAAACAGAAGTACTTATGTTACGGAATACTATAATTTGCTTTACTTCTTTTTTAAATATAGGTACTTTATTCCATAAAAATATACTATTTACATTTACTTATGTACAAATGCGACTTTTTAGTACTTTTACTTAGACTTCGGAAAATCGCGCCTAAAATGTCAGGTTCAGAATTAAAATATGAAATTTAATAAATAGCAGAGTCTAAGTAGAAAAATTTTCATTCCTCCGAATAAAATAGGAATTATAGTATAGGATAACGCACACAGTTGTTGATCCCCATGTACAGTGATTGCCAATTCTGGAAATGTAAAAAATCTAGTATAATCTTTTTCTTACATAATAAAATGTACAGTTGCGGATAAAAAATTCCAAACGATATCGATTTCCATATTTCATACAGTTAAATTTTAATAGTAATAGAAAATAATTATGTACATTGCTAGAGAATTTAACAATCTATAACAATTTACCTAAATCACTTATACATATAGAAAATATGTTTATTTTTTTATAGTTTCCATTTTACATACATGCCTGAAATATAAACTGACCAAAGATTCCAAACACTTAAATAATGTTTGGTTGCATATCCATAATAGATACACCATCCGTAATTTGGACAGTTATTCCAGAGTCTCGGAAATTTTTTGCAATATATTTTCGTTGATCAACTCGCCTCTAAATGAAAGATCAAAGGTGGAAAGTGAACAGAAAGCTCATTACTAATGATTAGTAGCCTAATATCCCATCGGAATTCATAAGTTCACACCGTGAAGATAGTTCTAAGAACCAGTGGAGATGCGACAGTAAACCGAGCAAAAAGTGTGATCAGTATACGAATACCAACGCAATTAGCTCTCGAGTTTCGCCGATAGCAGTCGCGGCTCAACCGGCTTCCTCGGTTGATAACCGATATCCCGTGCCCGAAATTCCGACCTACGTTAAACGAAACGAAGCGAATCGCCGCCCACACGGCTCTACACCTCCGGTTCACCGAACCGTTTCGAATATTCAGAACGATTACGTCACCGCGACGCGTCTGTCAAAAGCGATGGAAAGGAACGAGATGAAACCACCGGTCGACTCCGGTTCAATTCGTTTCGTTAACGATCGGCCGGTGCTTCCATTAAACGTGTGACCCAAATTGGCGGTGATAGTCGCATCGGTCGGGAGTCTAGTTCGCATGGCTGGAAACGGCAAAGACCCAAGGTGGAGGGTGTAAAGGCGTGTGGATGAAAGGGCGGCGGTGAAACGGATAAATAAAAGGAGATGGGTGGGCCGATTGCAGGACGGGATGGATTGACCGCAATGGCGAGGGCCCAGGTCTTTCGATCGTGGGTGTGACCGAACCCGAAATCAATCCTGTTTCTGCCGGATAACGCCCTCGTGAAAAGGAAGAAGAATAAAAGCAGCCGTTATTGCGAGCGAAATCGATTTCGCTGGCTGTGTTCTTTTTTTCCGTGTGACGCGGATTTTCTTCCTGTTATTGGCAAGTTGCGTCGCGACGGTAGTAGTTTTTCATCTGTAACCTTTTGTCTCTGATGGAACACGTCGGAATTGAATTCGTTTTGAGTGCTTCTGATTTCGATGTCTTTTTTTTGTTTCTTTTCGGAGCAAATTCAGTTTGATGGAAAATATTGAAATTGTGTAAAAGCGATTCTTTGAAGGATGAAGTTTTTACTTCGCAGCTTTTGGGAAGGTGTAACTCGTTCAGACCGGGTCTCAAGACCTTGAGGAGTAAAGTAGTATACGTTATGGGAACCCACACGGTGCACCCACGCGATAGAAAATAAGACTTCAAGATCACCGTTCCTTCTCTGCGAACGATCGACTTTAACGACCCAATGGGCTACGTGATCCACGAGTTAATGTGAAAAGTTTTTACAACGTCGACAGAATAATGTTCTGCTTGTGCCATTTCTTTCGTGTCTTCCTGTGATTACGGATCAACCACACTTTTAAGCAATTTTATCTCTCAATTTCTTCTAAAAACAACGATTTAACAGCTGTAATCAAAGCTGCAAAACTAAAGTACTTCATTCATTTGATTTTTTCTTTGAAAATGAACACTTCTGGAGGACGTAGGCGAATTGTTAAACATTTCTGTCTTGTTTGACTTTGTTTCCAATTAAGAACAGCTTTATATTTCAATAATTTCACCCTTTGTTTTCCATAACAATAGCGTGGAATTCGCGAAAAGGTGAAGAACGGTGTTTCCGTCGAAACCACGTTTACCGCGGCGGCAAAGTAAGTTAAACAAATAGCACGCGCTGAATCAGCAAAGAAAATTGACGAAGAGCCTTATTTTTTCAAGTTGCTCGCTATTTCGCGGAAGTTCTCCGGCTTTCATGGCCACCTATTTCATCCGCTGGGACGGTCGGTAGGCAGTAAACACGCTTAAAGAGATTTGTTCTCCAGCTGCTGTTTCTCAGCTCTACCAACTTTTATTACATCTGCTCTATCAATTTCCCTCGGCCCACTTGGGTCCGGGAGAATAGGTCGAGGAAGTGGGAGGGGTTGCACCTTATGGCAACGTGGAAATCTAAAATTAAGAGCACGCCCCTTGAATCAAGAAGGAAACGGCGCGGCGTGCTCTTTGAAACAGTGTTTTTCACACCGCGGGCGATTATTACGACCGACCCTTTCATTCTTCTTCCTCCCAGTCTCGGTTTCTTGTCTGCAGCCATTTCTATTCTTTGCTTTTCTTCTCGCCCTCTCGACTCGCCTTCGTGGACAATATTGAGCAATTAGAGGCACTGAATAATAAACCGTTGAAAGTAATATTACTATTCGCATGGAAATATTTATTATTAAAAATGTCAACTGACAAGGGAAGTTATGGAGTTCAAAAATTGAGAATATTGTGAAACTCAATGTGCACGTAGCGTTGTTCGTTCCTATTATAAAACTATTTTTTGTATGCGCCATAATAATGCGATTTTAAAGATTGAAATCGCACCTTAAAAAAATACGAATTTCTCATCTTCGTACAATAAGTTTAGAACTGTTAGAGGTAGAGAAAAAAAATTTAAACAAAAGTTGTAGCTATTTTTTATATCTACAAAACTGCATAACAAACGAAAAACATGGATTTCTTTTTAATTTTGTATGAAGCTTTCTAGACGTGAAATATAGCTACAAGTTTTTGTTTAAACTTTTTCCTCTATTTCTTACAGTTCTCGAATTATGCTACGAAAACGAAAACTTTTGCTTTTCTTCTAGGGCCGATTTCAATCCTTAAAATCGCAATATGGAACAAACAAAAAATAGTTTTGTAATAGAGATAAACTAGCACACAGTGTTTCACAATTTTCTAAATTTTTAAGTTCCCTAACTTCCCTTGTTAGTTGTATTTGAATCATTCAGAAACCAAACTGATTAACACCACTTTTTAAATTTCTAAAAATTTTATTACTAAAACATTGAATGGAACGCACTGATAGTAAATTTGAATGAAACTTAAAAAATAGAGTTGGTTTTTTTGATCTGAGAATAATTCATTTATCACTAAACAGTGGATGCATATGCAAATCCATACTTTTAAGGGCATAGAAAAAGAAAACCGACTTACAATTAGATAAAGGTGTCCTTTGTCTTCCAAATATTATAAAATGTAATTTGTTTCCTATATTTCATGTAGTTATATATCTAAACACATCCTTATACATTTTAGCACACTTAAAATCATCATAATTACATAAACCTCCGTATTCTACTAATTACGATACTGTAATATCAGAAACTGTATACAGTGACTCTCAGATTTGTTAACAAAACGTATGTCAATTTTGTTTAAAGTCTAAAAAAGACATTTGCCTATAAAAGTTATGGAAATTGAAAAACAATTAAACGTGGAAGCTGGAAGGACATAAATTGAAAGAAAAAATGTAATACCGGGGATTTCACAGTCAATTAAGATTTGAAATAAATATGAACGAACCTGTGAATCGCTGTATATTCTGGAAAAAATTTTCTTGGGATAAGGAGAGAAAAACCCTTCATCAAAGTACGGTTTCTGGTAAAATATACACGGAAAGAAACGGTCCTTAAATTTCTTCCGGCCAAGCAACTCCCCGCGAATTGATAGAAAACGATCCCCTTTCAGCAACTTCATCCGGACGATAAACTTCCGCATTGAAAGCGAGTAGTCGATGAATATCGAAGAAAGGAGCGATAAAACTCGCGGTCGAAGGAAATTCGATCCCTTGTAGTCGCTCGAGGTCTCAATCATTTTCCCAACGGAATTATTCCTCATTTTTTTTGAAAATTATACCGCGAACTCCTTGCCTGCCTCGCGCAGAAAATTTTTTCGGATTACAAATTCGCTTTAACGAGATAATGAGCCGGCTGCGAAAGTCGATGCGCAAAGGGGGACGGAAATCTATAGAACGCAAAAGGTGGTTCCTCTGGTGGGGAGGACGTCGGTTTATTTTTGGCGTCGAGACGCCTCGGGACGAGACGAGGCTTAATAGTTTTCGCGTGATTCTACGTCGTCCGCGTCTCTCAGACCGATCTCTGATTCCCGGACGGCCAATTCTGCGTCGGATTTTGTTTACGTTTACGCGAACCACCCGGTGTGTGCTTTGTTTCTATTATACGGCCGACTTGCTTATGCAATTTGATCGCGGTGTCGATTCGAAACTGATTTGGCACGGCTGGGACCAGCGGCTCTGAAATTCGCCCTTGAGGAAATCGCGGGGTGCTGGGGATCGTCTTTCTCAGTGAGTAAAATTATTTTCTCTGTGCCGCGGAAACTGTTTGACCTTCGTTGCTATATTTCTGTCTATTTGATTAGGCTACAATTATTGTATAAATTGGATATTTCGCTTTGAGGTGATCTGGGAAAACGATTTGACGTTTAAGATAAAACAGAATTATTTTGATTAAAATCTCTGAATTTATGTAAGCAGTGAAGTATTCTGACACAGATAGATTGTTAAGCACTCTGCAATTAGGAGAAACGTTTTCTTAAAATAGCTTGACTATAATTCAGCATGCAAATATTGCACGTGGCGTGTTATAAGGCGTGTGTATTACCTCAGAAGTAGAATTGCAATATGATACCAATGGCAAAGAATTCATCCTTCGACCAGAATTTTTCCCTCAGTATCCGCAGGATAAAATTAGATATATTAGCTAATTCAAGTAACAAAAATGAAAAAACAATTCCTAAAAGCTTTCTTCCTCGCCTCTTACCTAAAGTGTCCTTAAAGCTGCATCTTCGAGCAAAACCTCCGTGAAATCTCCTAAGTATTCGCCGAAAAGTATTTCAAAGTTCCCCTCGAATACGAAATTCAATTCACTCGAGGGGAAACCGCGCAAAGAACACCGACTCCCCATCCAAAATCGGCAAACAGGAATCCCAGGCGGCTACTCTCCATCCGACAAATAGTGCAGAGCTCAGGAAAGTCTGTTCCAGGAAAGTGCGAACAGTAATCGTTGGAAAAGCGAGCCGTGTACGGAAACGGCCGCGAACGACTTCCGTTCCGGGCGCGTAAGATTTCACCCGGCGGTGGACACTTGCGAAGGACCGCCATTTATCGATATTGTCGGAACGGACTGTCATAATTACGCCGCCTTTCTACGGCGATTTCTAGTTCCCCTGTCGTTCGATCGCTCGCCCCATTCCTCGATGGTAATATTTCTCTTGGGAAGGAACACGATCTCTCTCTCTCGGTTTGTTGTTCCCTTGCTGGCCGCTTTCAATTTGTCGTTGAACCCGTTACTGGCCTGACCTTTGCCATGCGTTTAGACTGTTGGCATATCGTTACCATCACGACTCGTTTCAAACCGCGGATGCGGCGGAATTTAATTGACAATCTCTCCGATCCCCTATTTACTTTGATGAGATCGTTTCTTGAGAAAAAATTTGTTGTATTTATTCTTTAACCCTCGCACTACTGCACTGCTTTAAGGTACGAATCCATTTGAGAGTTTCTCTTGAGAGTACTCTCTCATTGTGTGTCCACCTGACAGCAACTTGGAAAATTTGTACCGTCCAATAGTTATTATAAATACTCTCTGACAACTTACTATCCGATAGAACTCTCAGAATCGTTTCCATTGGAGAATGATTTTTGACTAATTTCTGCTGTTTTTCTGTTATTCGTTTCTTTCAAACTACAAGAGAACTGAAATCGTGAAGATGGATGTCAATAAACTTAGAGCTTTAATTATTGCGCACACTATTTTAAGAAAATGAAGAGTTTCAAATTGATAAGGTAGCTGATTAATAGTTATATTATTGTGTATCCATTGGACAGTAATTTTAAACAGCATCAGTTGCTCTCAAACGCAGTGTTTACTTGCGAGAAATGTTCTCGAGAGCAACTCGCGACAATTTTACTCTGAAATGGACACGTACCTTTAGTCACAAGTGGGAGGCAAAAATGTCTCCGACAAAGTAAGCCGAGGGTTAATACAAGGCGAAAGTTAAAGAGATTCCTCTACAAAAAATTGAGGAAACTGGGTATACAATGTGTGGACAGAAGAACCGCCGTCCCATCAAACTAACGATCACCCTCGCGGAATCAGAGTTTCCACGAAATGATGTCCCCTTTCCCTCGCTAATTATTCGATGTTCGAGTGCCTGTAGCCAGACGTCATGGACGAAGTCGTTCCCGGTGCCCCATTAGTTAAAGCCCGCCATAAAAGGGCGAATCGGTCGCACAATGGGTATCGAAGTGACGAAATATAAAAGTGGAGGAGGAATGGAGCAGAGGGAGTGCTCGGGGTTGAAGTAAACAATGGTGACGTAACAGCAGGAAGACGTACGGCCGAGCGACAAGACAATGGCCTGTTGTCTCTGTTCCCTCTCTGTCCTCCTCTCTGTCCTCCTCCCCTATCTCTCTCTTCCTCTCTCTCTCTCTCTCTCTCTCTCTCTCTCTCTCTCTCGTTCTCTCCGCCTCTCCACCAACTCCGGACGCTGAAGGTTTTCTCTTCTTGTTCTGCCCGCGCAATTTCTTCGACAGCGAGGGAACAAAAGGCCGAGGTCGAGCCGTGGAAACGATTTTTGAGAGTCGGAGCGCGAGCTTTGTCTCCCCGCGGGGGGATAAAAATAATTCCGGTCCGGAACGAGGGCGTTTGTTCGATGCCGATACATCACGAGAAATGACAGAAGGGACGGGACTTAAGTGCACTTATTCTGGAGAAGTCGCGAAGTTTCTCTTCAACGACGCTGCGGAGATTTGAATTTTTTATGTGACTAAGGTTGTAAAATTAGTGGGAGGAAATGGGGCAAAGCGGAATAGTGAGAAAAAAAGAAATATTAGTTTTTACGTGCGATTAGTGGCCCGTGTCGCGGTTATCAATGGTTGGATTGTTTTTTGGTGCTGCAAAGCGTTTAGACTTTTTATATAGTATTTCAGAAATTTATAGATTGAACTGTTATTCTTAATGTATGCTGAGTAATACCTCATTCAGTTTAAATGAAAGTATGTTAAATTAACTTCATTCTGATATAATAGGAACTATTACAACTCATTAATTGTGTGATAAGTTGAGTAATAAACATTTTTCTTTATCAACTTAATTAAAGGGCCAAGTGAAAAGAAGAAAATAAAATTTTATTGTTAAAGAAAAAGATATTGTAGAATTAAAAATTGTAGAATTGTAGATTCTTTATATAAATATTATATAATGTTCCACAAGCTTCTTATAGATTATAAATTTTGGAAGCTAAAAATTTGTACAACAACCTAGATAAAGATTGGCTAATTTCTATTAGTTTCTTAAACGTTTCACTTTGCACCCCTTTCTCTTATTTTTTTTTTTTTTCTTTAAACGAAAAAAGGTTTTATTTGCTAATAGTGTATTAATAACTAAATTACGGATGTTTATTCAAATTCACATTTTCAAGGGCATAGAAAAATAAAATCAACTTCGATACAAGTGTCTTTCACTTCCTAAATATCATAAAATATATTTTATTTCCAATATTTCATGTATTTTTGTATCTCTGCACATCTTCATGCATTTTAAAACATTTAAAATTACCATAAATATAGAAACATCCGCAGTCTATAAATAATAACTGCAGGTATTTAAAATACAATATAAAACGAGTCCGTATTTCCTGATTTTGCCGTACGTCTGACCCCGTGCAGGACGTTTCTACTTAATCCCCTGTCTATCCAAGAAACCCAACGAAGCGCACCGCAAATCAATTCGACCTTCTATCCGCTACCAATTTCATCGCAAATCTTGATCACATCACCAATCGTAACCGCATAATTTAATTTTCCATCCTGTGGATTTTCCCAGACAGACGTTGTCCCAAGAAACGTAATGAATAGCACCGCAATTGGTTCTCGACCGGAGTCCCATTTTACGCGATTCCCCCGGTGACTTATCGCGGCAATTTCGCGGCAATATCGCAGCTGCGTTCATTTGCATCGGACAGACGGCGTGCGATTAGAGCGGATAGCAACGGTGTTTCGTCTTCCCCGTGAATCCCACCGGAGCGGAGCACGCGTTTGCGTGCCGTCGGCTTCGGGTCGCCTTACGCACGATTCGTGCACGCGTCCTTGTCCCAGTTTCGCTACTTAGGAATACCACCACCACCGCCTCGCGCCAACGGTGGCTGACCAACTTTTCGTTCTGTCCTCGTCACTGGCCCGACAGTAGAAATAGCCACGATACGCTCGGACGAGCGCCGGAGCAGCCGCCAGGCGAAACAACAACCGATCTGAATTTACCGGCGATGAATCATGCACGCGACCTGTCACGATTTTCGATAATCGGATCGCGATACCTCGACGCGCGCTAATCCCAGGTCTGGCGGCTTTGGAAACCCTTCGTGTGTCGGCGAGCGTGTACCGCATTTTGTAATCTATTAGCTAGTTTGATCGATGATCTCGATATTAATGGATGAGATAAGAACGTTGTTAACGAGCCTGATATGGAGCGGGCGAGCGGTGCATGTGTCGCTACGGCGATTTATGTCGCTTGTTCTCGAAGAGAGTTAACTTACGACTGACTGGTGACCATAAAATATGCACGGGTTTTAAGATCATTCGAGTTTCTTCAATCTACAAACGAGATGTCAAGAAAATATCCGAACGTTGAACTCCGAAGCGTCCAAAAGAGAAACTGTCTTCGCCGAAGACGCTGAATGCGTCGATAAATAGATCACAGTGGATCGTTGATCTCTCGGTTCGCAAAGCACACAGCAAGAAGTTGACTCAGGCCGACTCGCGACTCCTTATGCGCCTCGCGACGCGCAACGACGGCGCTCGTCTACGGTCCACTTGCCTCTCGCCGCTGCATTTATGTAAATTTCGCGTGACATATGAGCCCATTATGCCGGCTAACCTCTGCTCCGAGCGGGCTATTATTAGGCTACCGAAGATCTAGCTCGTACCATACTTATTTAACACAGATCTGTCCAGCGACTGGATGCACGTGCATGCATTAAACCCGATTGCCAATCGTTACAACTGTCACGTATGATTCCCGCGAATACGTGCTAGCATACTTGACACCGACTCGGAGACTTACACATGTTGTTTATACTCCGGCGACACGCGCGTTTCATTGCCGGCGATCGCGAGGAACGATCTCCAATTACGTGCTCGCTCGCGGAGGAGGAGGATGCCGAAGATCGCGTATCGTTCCAGTCACATTCTGTATTATTTGCTAGCGATATCGTATTTTTAGCCAGGTGGAAAACGGATAGTCTGTCGCTGCTTCGCACGCGAACGATTTATGGTAGGACCTTGGAGTGAAAGAGGACTCTCAGAATGTTCGTGTGGTCTAAGAGTACTGTGTGTCTCATGATGGGTAGAAACTCGAAGTCACGGAGCAATTGAATGCCACCTGATAGGTGATAGGTTGTGGGTATAAGAATATTTGAAGATGCATCGCTAAAGAGCAAGGATGTTCTTAAAGGACCTGACCCAGTAAAGGGGAAGGGGTTGTTTTCTAGTAAAAAGAGTACAAAAGATAGCATATGCTGACGTATATGTATACATACTAAGAACTATATAAGTATGGATCCTAAACCTTGTGGAATTAACTTCACCTTAAATATTATTCAACCACAAATATAAGATTTAAATAAAAATGCACTTTAACCATTCAGGTACGGAGATAATTTTGTAGTTTTTTAAATTCACTTGATTGTAGCTATAAACAGTTTTTTCCATACGTAATAAAAATCATTACACGCATTTTAGCGCTAAATAATTAATAAAGATTCGTTATAATGAATGGGATTCTGAAGTTCCACTAGGACTTAAAAGGCTAAAATGATGCTTTATTATTATAATATATTTTTTATAATAACAGGACTAAATAAAACAAAGATTTCACATTGTACAAACGTGATGTTTAATTAAAAAACACAGCTATTTTTTTTGTTACCACAAGACTTTTTATGAACTTATGAACAGGTTCAGTCCTAAACTGGATATACATATTTTACATATACCCAATTTTTTTCCAATCGATTAGAAAAATCCGTTTACAGTTTAAGTAAATTGAGTACAATAGTTACTACAAAATTTTTGTACGCTTTATAATACTAATATAATTATTCAAAAGCACAAGTCACAATTTTCATTCTTATCTTTGTTATAAATTCCCAAGGAATGTTATACTTTTTACCAAATTTGACTGCTTAGTCCCTTTAATAGTAATTTTTCTATTCCATGCAGAAGTAACAAAAACGAAGAGAAGTTTATCACAACAGCGTTCCACGCTTCAGTGCAATGAAAATTTCAATGTAAAAGGAAACAAAATCAACAAAGGAAACGGTGCAGAATTATCTGGATGCGAATCGCATGTTACGGAAGAAAAGTTGGAAATTAGCAGTCATCGCGCGTCACGATCGGGCGCTCATTCTCCTACTCGAACGAGCGTATTACACGTTATGGCACGTGTCCTTTGCAAGCGTGCGGCAGTCGGCAGGATACTCGTTCTTAGCCGGTACGCGTGTGCGTGGCCTTTCATCGCGCGCAATCGTACTGGTGGATGATGAATTATTAATTGCCGGCCATTCATTTGCACCGAGGCGCTACCGGTCTCCGCAACGATTCGCGCGGATCTCGATTAAAACGGGCGCGCGCAGCGACGCGATAGATAGCTACAGGCGGCGCGTATTCAGGGGAAACACGGTTCTGCTTACGTGCGTTGAAAGTTGACGGTGATTGCCGTCGACGCGGCCCATTATTCTCCGTTTCGCGCCGCGATCGAATTGTACTTGATCTTGGGAGGCGAAGGTGCAGCGGAATGTAGAGAAGTAGGACTCGCGTTATCGTTTACCTGTATCTCTACTATCTTATCTTATCAACATAAAGTTATCAGAAGATCTTACAAAATCCGTTTAGTCTTTGAAAAGTTCACGGCAGCGCGACTCCGAAATTTCGTGTTATCGTTTATACAGCAGCGAGGAATTTCAATTGTTACCCACACCGTGCGATGAATAATAAAGCGCCGCTTCAAAGCTGGACACAGCTCATAAAAAATAATAAAAACGGCTGGTACAAATAGATGTTCTACTTGACCCAGTTTCCACGGCTACAGCCATTTTCGTATCGCATGAAATATTCGCTGGAACTGCTCCCCTCTACCTACACGAGTCTGAAATGATTTACCTTCGAAACGGCGTTCACGTCCCATCATGGTCGCGAGTAGGATATCAAATATTGCTTGTAAACTGTTGAACAAAATTAATTTATCGAAGTACTGCGTTTCCTAGTGGATAGACTCTCGCAACATGCTGCGTAGTCTAGAAACATGTGAAAATTGATCCCAGGGTTGCGGTTGCGGTTCTGCGGAGAAGAAGGAATTAGTATTCTTTTCGTGGGCAGCTGTGTTCCAGTTAAAATATGATAGAAGCAACAGAGTTCGGAAAGAAGTAGGAAAACATTTGGGAACGGGTTGCTTGAGAGTTAAAAACGTCTCGCACGAAATTCTGAGTGCTAATTGGACATTTATGGGACCATCGCGTAAAGTTCCAATGCGTTCGTCTGCCTCGCGTTTACGGCGTCGTCCATAAAATCGTCGCGCAGTAACAATTACCGTTACCGTGTTCCGTAACCACCGTTGTTCAACGATCTCGCGTTACGACGCACCCCGTTGGAATACGGACTGCAGCAACGTGTTCGGTGAACAACGCGCAGGCCAAAGCACCGAATTTAGTCGCTGGATCACGTTGGGAGTACCGTTTCCTCGGCGAGCTCGGTCCGAGCGGCGCGGGCCTCGCGCGTGCACGCACGAAATATCGACTCGAGCGATCGACCAGCGGACGAGGACATCGACGAAGCTTGGGTCGTGGTGTGCCGAGTGTTGCCGTAGAAGGCCTGGCGACTGGAGGCCGGTCGAATGAGTAGAGAGGGGCCACCGCGAACACGCAATACCCGCTTCGAAAGTACGCGCGCCTCGGCTCACACACGCTTACGTAGGTCAGGAACTACGAACCGCGTGAACGGAGGCTTTCAGTGAAGCTGAGGACGGAGGAGGGGACACGAGAGAGTAGCCCAGCCAAGTCAAAAAGAAATTCGAGGGATTCCAAAGTTTATTAAAGAACATCGCTCTTCATATTTCTCGCCTTTCTTTTTTCAAAACTTTCAGAACAAATTCAGTTCTGTCTGGTCTTTTTAATTTGTTCAGCGAATACTTTGAGGATATCCTCTTTAATTCTCGGACGGTCTTTGAGTCTTTTTTGTTCTAATCATACTTTTTATTTTTTTTTTAATAGTTTTAGTTTCGAAAAAAAAATCTATAGAAATTAGTTGTCCATATTCACAATGTTGTCAATGAAAATAATTATTATCACTATTATTAAACGGGTTTTAATCCAGTACAATACAAGATAATAAAGATTTATCGATTGAACGTTTGATGTTGCTACTTACATTAAATTACAGAAACCTCAACCTTTTATTACATAAAAATCTTGGATAATCTCTCTATTAATGTTTTTAAGTTGCCATGAAAAAAGTTGACATTATAGTCATATGAGTTTGCTAATTCCGTTTATTTAAGAATAAACTTCAGTAACATTCAAAATAAGCAAAACTTTGAAAATTGGAGGAATTAAATTAATTAACTTTTGGCTAAGATTGTTACTGAAATTCATCCTCAAATTCAATTTTAAAAATTAAATTAATATACATCAGAGGTTTTTGAGAGGATCGCCTAAGGGTTAATTAAACCTTCACTTCGTAAACCGGTTGTTCTTTCTATCAGAGCAAATTCGAATAGTGTGCTTTTGCACTTTCTAATTTCAATTCAGAAGTTTAAAAGATGCTGCATGAATTTTTTCAGATTTTCTTCGAAGGTTTTTGCATACTACATACATAAATCAATATCTCGTTTACAGTTGGAAGTAACTGTGAAACATTTACGGAGTAAGGATTAATTTACGAGATATAAATCATAATTTATTTTTAATGAACGTGGGAGTTTTGAACGAGTGGGATAAATAATAGACTGGAGTCTTGTAGTGCAGCACAAAGTTCCGAAGCTTATAATTATCTGTTAACATCGTTTCTATTGCTCAAGACCTCAGCCATGTTTGCAGGCGAAGGTTGCATCCTAGCTCCACGAAGGGTTAAACGACACACTGATGCAATAGATTTGACCTCTCATGGAGTTAGTTGCAATGCTCAGCTGCAAAAGCAGCCGAAGCCTCGAAAGCTAACGACCGTGTGAACCCAGGCTACGCAATTCTCGAATTTCTAACACGCCTATTAATAATATTATAAGAATTATTAATTGGATCACTGAGTCGAAGACGTTTGATGGCAACAAGCCGTCAACGAGATGCTAGAGCAGTCAAGGCTCGTTAAAATTCACGTGCCTGTGTTGTCGTCTACCAGAGGGATGATATTCATCATAAACTGTGCCAGAAGACAGTAATGTTCCCGTCTGTGTCAGTCGTGAGTCTATTTTATTCTCGCATGTAACATCCAGCGTTCGTAATAGACTTTCGCACGTCTCGAGTCACCGCAAATATTAGTTGAACATCAAAGTAGTTAGAAATTGTACATTAAAATTTAGGAGATCAACTGATACCAATAAATATTCAAGGAAGTGGATGCAGTATTCCGCGAACATTAAACGAGTGTTGCAGCACGCTAAGACACAATGCGATTCATTCTGCGCCTCCACGCGCGCGAACACGCGTTTATTCAGCAACGGAGTGCGGAGGCAGAACCGAAAAGACCGTCTCGCGTAGGAAGAAACGAGGCCTGCCTCCAATGACGATGACGATAGCCGGCTGATCGGTGTGGTGGTGAACGACGGCGATCGTGTGACGTAGACAGTGGTGGTGGATGCTGATCGCGATGACGACGGTGGTAGTGGGTTTGGTGATCAGCATCGTGCAGCATTTGCAACGTACAGTGCCGTTTCTGTGCTCCCGGTGAGCGGAACCCGCGCGTTCCGTCTCTCGCGCGTTTACTTGCCACTTTATCGCACAGTTTATCCCCAGTGCTTCTTTCGTGCCTCGATCGTCTTCGCTTCTTTTGCTCCTAAATGTTTCCACCGTCTCACCTGGCTGCCGTCTTCTCCGGAATCTAAGGTGAAATCATCATATCTGCTGTTTCGATACTGGCGATTCGATCGTTCCTTCGGACGCAGCGAAAAATACTAACGACCTTGGAAGGATTTGCTGGGAAAGTGATCAACTGTGCATTAGAGCTGCATGTTAGGAGCCCATTTATCTCCGCTGTGTATTCAACTTTCTGTTTTGGTTGCGACGAGGAATTCCTTCGTTTTTCTTGAATGGAAAGGATAAGTAGTAATCATATTTTAGGGACCCCCGTTGTATGTGGAGATAGTGGCACGTTTTTTGTGAATTCTTGTACGATATAGAAAAATTTGAATCATTTGTGAATTATTCATTTCTTTGTAGCAGAGTTACGGATGGTTTTTATACGATTTTTTTTCTAGGAAATATTAGTATAACCGATTTTGTGATAAATATGTAATTCAAGAAAATAATGCTTATTTATACACTGCCTTATGTCAAATTTAAAATTTACATAGGTTTACATATTTACATGCTCATAGAATTAGGCTACTGATGGGTGTCTGACTACGAACATAAGGATTCTACTCGATCCTCTTATCTCCTAAAGTTCTAAAGAAACAAGTAGGGTAATGGTCCCTATTTATGAGCCTGTACCTATTAATGTGTTTTTACATTCAAATAAAAAGAATACCTCTAAGAAATAAAAGACAAACATGTTTGTTGATTAAGTTAAACTATTAAACTCAATGATAAAAACATGTTTTTCTTTAATTTCTAGGAATGTTCCCTTTTTATGACTTCAGGCTCTCTAATAGGGAGCAGTACTATATTTAAGGGGAGTCGGACATTGATTTTGGTAAAAAATTTCGAATTTTGTTTTAAAATTTACATCGTCTTTCCTTAAGTTTGAATCCAGTTATCCCAAAATTGTATTTTTTCACATAAAATGTAACTTTTTCCAAGAACTACAAGAGACATCTTTAAAAACATTTTTTTGTTCAATTCTTCATTTTATTCTACATATTTTAATGCGGTGGTTTTTCGAAATATTACTTCTTTGAAAAATTATTCAGCTGTAAGTGCTATTTTTTTTTTTTTTTTAATTTTCTGAGGAGCAAATTCTGAAAATTTGTCACAAATACGATTTAAAAAATGTTTGAAAACCCTCATTGAAGTATGCAGCGAAACAAGGAATCAAGGAATCAAACAAAAATAATTTTTTGAAGATATCTCTTATAATTACTGAGAAAAGGAACACAAAATATTGGAAAATTTGCACGGGTGAGGATACAATATCCGACTTCCCTTAACAAAAAAATATAGGAAAACAGTTTCGCTTCATTTGATTACGAATGCAAAGCAGTACACTACTTTTTACCCATATTTGATTATTTTATTCTATCTTGAGCAGGGCAGCAAAAATTTATCCGAGTTACACAAGTCGCCGAGGCGATATCAAATATTTATGCTTCCACTTATCATGCAGTGACATATTCACGACTTCGCGAGAGGCTCATGCATTTCTCCCGGAGCCGGCACGCCCCCGCCCAGTTGGCATTTTCATCAGCGGGCCCCGAAGAAGGCATATTCCGTCTGGATCGGTGCCCACTTCCCATCGGCGTCTCATGAATCTCTATAAGGCCGTCAAACGAGTAATTCGTCCGCGCCGTCTCCCCTTCTCTCCGAGTGTTTCGCGACCGTTGCCTCTTCCTCTTTCTCTCCTCCCGAAGATAATGACGGACCCTCGTTCGCATGAATAGAAACCGGTCGATCGCGAATTTTACTACCACAAAACGTCGCGTAATCGCGCGCGATCCCTCGTGAATGGAGGAAAAGAAGGGTGGCGCGAGCGGAAGGGAGCAGAAAAATAAAGAGCGAAACCGTGTGACTGGAGGAGAGGAGGCGCAAGGAGGAGGAAGGGAGAACCGGCTGAAGCGATGACGTCTCCGCGCGAGAATCTAATTACCATATCCACCTCGACGAGGCATGGCGATGCTCCTCGCGCAGCTTATTAATACGCGCGTACCCCTTACGCGCGCGCGCGCGGAGAAATCAGTGCCGGGAGAATGCGGGGAGAAACCGGGAGTCCAGGGTGATATTGGGGGGGGGGGGATGTATTGCCGCGTTTCAGTGGGCTCTACTGCTCCCTTCTGTGGAAAATATGACGCTTTCCAGCGCCGACTGGACGGTTTCTCGCGAATCGTAAACATACCCGCGTCCAGCGGCGCGCGACCGTTTAGCGGCGTGAAACGTTTTTGAAAATGAAGTCATGTTTTACAGCGGTTCAAAAGAAAAACGAAACGAGAAAAAGAGAAGACCGGTCGAAATGATAAAGAACTTCATACTGCTGTCCCCTTTTTGAGCAGTTCTCTGAGATCCTGCCGCGATGCAAAATCTCTTAACAAAAATTTCTTCTTGTTCCTCTAGCTTCCATCCACATTTCTCAAGACGTCCAATAAAGATTAAATCATTCGCCATCTACAATACACGGGTCTTTCGTACAAAACCCAATCATCTCAGCACAATTCTCTCATCAACATATGTATCCCGGCTCCCGAGCAGCGCGGTACGTCGTTAAGGATAAAGCCGCGTCGCGTACAATTTCGCTCCGGCTCCGGGAAAATGTGATATCCTCCATTGAAGTCGGCGAAGCGTTTCCGCATAAATATTTCCCAGTCAGGAGCGCATAAAGTGCCACAGCGGGCACATTAAAGAGTGCGAAATGAAATTAGATCATGGCCGTTAGGCGAAGCGGTCCGCTCGGTACACTTGAGGAGTCGCGTTGTGTTCGTCCACCATTAATTTCATCAGTTTACTTAGGAGAGTTGCGCCGCGTGCACAGCAACGAGGCTTAAGTGCAATTGTTTATGACGGTCCGAGGCTCGTGAAAACGATCATTCCGTCGACCACTTCCGACGCGTGCGCCTGGAAAACGCCTCGCTCCGCTTCGCTCTCGAGAAAGATACGGTTTATCGCTTCCTCTATTAACCCGATTTAATAGCCCGCCGCAAATCACTCCCTGATACCGCCTCGGTATCTTCTTCGGCTTCTTCTGCCCGAGATTCCTCGAGAGTGGTTGATAGTACGTAAGAATTGAGTCTGGTGGGATATTAAAAAAATATTCATGGCTCCCTATATTTTCCTTAATTTATCAAGCTCTTAAGAAAATGATATCCTGTAAACGTTTGCATAAATTCATGTTTCCATAGACAGATAAAGAATCGAAGGTTGAGTAACACTTATCTTTTAAACCTCGTATCATGCATTTTATTTCCGTTGCACCCTGCTCGGTTCTCCAATGTAACTTTTCAAGCAGCGAACTGTTTTTCCTAATCTTAATTTATTACATTCTTCGCGTTGTTGCGAGTGGCTCGGTTCCATCGCGACGCCAGTTGCCAATCCTTCCCAATTACCTCGAGCCAAGAAGCAATCGGTGCGTAACCTATGATAGATAAGTCGACGCGGATGTTGGAACCCCGTCAGAATTTCAGACGTAAATTCAGGCACGGTCGATGAGAATCGAGCAGGGCACAATAAGTCGCGCTCCATCGATCCCGTCCTTGGGCGCCGATCGGTATTTTCGTCGATGCACCGCGGGATGGAAAAGGAAATGGCAAACGGTGCGGCGGACAGGCACGACCGGCAGAAAGCGTAATCGTTGCGTGGACGTATCCATTTGGCGCAATAAATCCACGGGAATCGTGAGCGATTATTAGCCAAAGGCGACGTCTCTATCCTTCGGACGATCTGGGCAGAGTCGCAGTTGCAGCTGCGGTCTGCGCGCGTTAAGTACTCGTTGCGGATGGCCGAAGCGATCATAGATCCGCTGGCCTGTAATCGTGTCAGTGCTTGACTGGGTGATTAGCGCATTCTTCGCGTTGTTATTCAAGCTTTCATTGAGCCTAATTGCTGTAACTGATACTAGTTTCCTTGTACTAGGTTCTTTCTGTTAGAAATTATTGGAGAAAGTTAGCTAAAATATTTTTGTGTGCTTTATGAGATGAATAATTACGTTTAATGCAAGGTGTTAGAATTACTTACAAAGTGTCAAAGAAAAAGGTAAAGTTTCATAATATTATTATCGTCCTCGTACTGAGATAATTCATGGTTGGGAAATGGCCATGAGCTGTCAATTGATTTCGTCTCGTCTCAAACTGGTATTTTAGTCTCAGACCTCAGGGAGAAGTTAATGAGCAACACGAAACACGCGATTCGAGGATGCAGCTAGCGCCTTCTTCGAAGACGTCTCCTTCGGGCGACGTCGATGAGAACTCCTTTCATTACACCAGCGAAAACCCCGGAATTTAGCCTCGGGTAGACCTGGTTCATCGAAAAAATTCGAGGTGGTCGCTTCGTAGGTGGCCAGTCCAGTTTTAAGTACCGTGCACTTCGTCTACATCGCATGCCAAAAATATATCCTTGAGAAAGAAGTACTTTAAAAATGTAATATAAAAACTACACATCGCGTGTCATCAATATTATTCAACAGAAACCCAAACAAACGCAAGTGATGCTCAGAGACTCGCAACACTGCAAACAAACCACTGAAACGCTTCGTAGCATGAAAACGCCGGTTTCCCTACGAAGGACATTCATCTCCTTTTTCCTCTCGCGAAATTAATCTCAGTTACGACCGGCAACTAATCGCGGCGTTCACGCAGCGACCAGAGAATTCACTGTTGCAATAAAAAGTCTCTGCCGTTCACGACAACCGCTTGCGTTATCACGTTTCGCAAATATTCTCAAGATTTACCGCGTCGTTAGGTTTTCACGCTCGACGCGTCTTCGACGTTCCCCATATCCAGCGGCGTTTAGATTCTCTCTTCGTCGGTCCGCAAAAGAGACTCTACGCGTCAGCAATAATATCTGCTCGATCTCGATCGACCGGCAACAGGCTGCTCGAGTATTCGCGCTCGCGTGCGAGTGTTAAACGCGTTCCATCCACCAGCTAGATTGCCCGTCGTTGACGAAGAACGCTGCTATTCTCTCCTTTGCCTCGCGAATAGAACAGGCGAGGAACGCTTGAATAAGAATGATTTATACCTGCTCCGCGATGCGTCCGTCTGATAATGCAGACAGGGATTGAATTCAGATGAGATCTGGACCCTCCGCTGATAGAGCTCGGTGTCCTTCGAGTTCTCTTCGAGCCTTCCACGTGTCTCGGAGTGTTGGGTTCTGTGAACATTGGTCAGGCTTGCTTCGGCCTAAAGAAAATTCTCTGTGTTCGCTTAAGGGGGGGAATTCCTTTTTTCTTGGTCGAAAATATCGATTTCTTTAAACTTTTTAAATAAACAATACTTATATGATTACAACATGATACCATATTTCAAGTTTTACTCGAAGCCTCACTGAACTCTTACATCTAGTGCAATAATTAATTGAAACTTGAAACCCTAGATAATTAAACATAGAGATAATTGTGATTCGGATAATCGAGGTTATACTGTACTCCAACTACATATATTTTGTAACGTTAAGCAAAAATGCAACGCTTCATGGCACGGGGAAAAAATTGTCCGCCACTCGAAAATAAATAAATTAGTCCCTTTCTTCCTTGCGTTGAATATTAACTTAACTCTCACGCAGTATTCGAATAAAAATTCCAATCACGACTGAAAGATATGAATTCAGTGAAATAATATTATACGAAGAAGCTAATTCGTCGAATCTTTCAGATCGATACTTCGAATACCCAATTTCCTTCAATTGGGCAACGATATTGTGTTCTAAAAGAAATCTTCCACGAAATAAGTTTACCTTTCAGCCAAGCGAAGACAAAAGTACACTCGTCCCCGATCGATTATTCTGCGAGTCACTTGGAAATAAGTTTTCGCGGAAGATGATAGCCGCGGGAGCATTTTTCCGTTCTCGGTGAATCCAATTTGGCATTTCGATCACGAACTCCCTGGAAGATGTATTTTAGCGGGGCGCAAGTGGAACGGACCGTTCCAGGAACCGGCGCGCGGCGTTCCTCGGGACGACGCCTTGTCGCGTTACGTGACAGGGGATTTCTTGAGATCCAGATGAAAATCGCGATCGCGATATCTTCGCCCTCCGCGCCGAGTTCTTTCCCCGCCAGGCGTGAACTTCGATTTTCCTCGATTACGTCAGTCGCGAGTGCGTGAATTATTCAACCGTGACACGACAACACGGATTAGCGTTAAATTGCCGCGACGTTCAAGAAGCAGAAAGGACGATGTATAGATTGGAAGACTCTTTACCCTCCACCATCGTTGCAATTAGTTCTTAGAGTTTCATCGGTAAACGATTTACAGCCGATTGTTTCTTCTGTAACGAGACGCTTTGTCCCTTGGCGCTTGCAGAAAATTATAGGAACTCTAATTGCTGTAAATTCGAAACAGTAGAGAGAAGGAATGTCGAACTGGCCAAGTAGGGAAGGTGTAAAGTTCTCAAAGGATTTAACTTGCTGAGAATCCTTGTGTTCGTGTTTCCGAGTTCTCAAACGTTCAAGTTTTTAAGTCTCTACGCTCTCGAACCTAAGAGGTATCCAGTTTGAAGGTGTTCTATTTTTCATGCGTACTAATTCTTATACGTTAAGCCTCTGAATATTTGAATATTCAAATTCCGAAATTCTTTGCCAAATCTCCGGAGTTTCTGCGTCTCCGAATTCTCAAGCTTTTAAGCTTCTACGTTCTCCGGATTCTGAATTTTAAGGTTTCTGAAACTATGAAATTCCTGTGCGCGAAGAAACTTAACCTGATCACGAAATTTTTGTTTAGAAGGCCGAGAAACTCCGTTGTCGCCGCCGCCACCCTCGAGCTCATCCGTTCAGACATCGCCTCGTGGATTGGGTTACACTTGCGGTCCCATAGATGGATCTCTGTACGCTGTGGTACACCAGGGTGCTGCGGGTGGTGCCCGTGGCTCGCCATTGACAGTTTCCATGGACAGTGGCATCAGCAGTGCCCCACCACAACGACCTAGTCCACCCGAGCCAGAACCGGAGAGCCAGGCTCACGGCGACCTCGACAAGCTTCTCCATGATATGATGCTCACTGTTGAGGTAAGTCCTATTATATTTACCTTCCACATTCCTCAAGTTTTTCAAGCATTTAGAATCCCTTTTGAAACCACCTTCTCGTTCTCTGTGTGCACAGTCGATGCCAGATCCTCCGACAGAGGACTACCGAACAGACAGGAACGAGAAAATGTACGTTCAAGAGACCCGCAGCTATAGCAGCCACGCAAGTAGCCATCCGCCGTCGACCTATTCAACGCTGAAGGACTCGTATAGAAGTTACGGCGCGGGGAAGGAGTCCAGTCCGCCCTACAACTCCAGCAGCAGCTACAGCACTTTGAAGAACGAGCATCGAAGGGAGGAATTCGAGTACCGCGCGTCGCCGGATCGAAAAATATCCGAGTCCTCCGAGTCGTATCGGAAGCAGACCGACTCGTTCTCGCCGCCCGGGAACATCGATTACATCGACGAGGACATCCCTTATCACGCCAGGCAGACCAGTCAGCCTTTCTCGTACGGCGCCACTTCGGACATGATCAAACACCAGAAGCTATCGTCACCGTCGCTCGTGAGGAAGGCCTCTGTGCGAGGCGCCGCACCTATGGTCGACTTCGAGGACATCCTTGGAGAGAACTCGAGGAGACCCAGCAGCCCATTGAGTCCCAACACGCCAGACCCTCCGCCCGAATTCGCTAATGGGCCGGTGAAGAACAATTCTGATCATGTTGATGGGTGAGTTGATCTCCTTGCTTGTATAATACAAGGGATATAAGCAAGTAAAGCTGGAAACGCTGGACGCTAGCCTTCATACATTTCAAGAATTTGCATAAAGGTCGTAACAAATCTCTGCTGTGCTGAGGGTTTGGACCCTCTCTCAGGGCCATATAAATTTTCTAAACTTAAACGCCAGTTTAGGCCCGATACACACTACCAATCCGCTCCTGGTGCGGTCACGGTCGAGCCACAGTAGTTGAAGAAAAAGAGATGGTTTTTTCGTTTCTTTCTTTCTTCAACCAATCTCTTTTTCTTCAAAACCATCTGTTTTTTTTTTCAACTACTATGGCCCGACCGTGACCGAATCCGAAGCGGACCGATAGTGTGTTTCGGGCCTTATACTGCCTGGAACCGATTGGGGTCTGAACCTCTTGACCATAATGAGGAGAGATGCTTAACAGGACATCACACTTCCACTTGCTTATAGTCCTTGGAGGTACTATATCTGCGTTTACCGAAATTCGCATCGTTGATTCAATCGCGAACAATCTTTTTCTAGTATAAAAAAAAAAATGTCCATTTACTCGCGAAAAAAATACTAGCTCCTCCATTAACGTTGCTCAATTACTCTCAACAAATCCGAGACGCAACCCTATTTATACCTCCCAGACTGATTACGGAGTCCCTTTTTCTGGCACCGTTCCCAGCAAACGTTAACGTCAACGTCACCCGCTGTAACAAATCCCGTAATTAAATGCTCAGACCGTCTAATAATACGTCGAGGGGTGTGCGGTCGTACCGAAAAGCGGTTTCATCACGCTCGATATACCGCGGCGGGTCCGCGTCGCGTTGTGAAACGGAAGATCGGCGAAGTTTTCCACGGTGCGCCGTGGAAATCGGGAAAGCGAAGGGGAAGGGCCGTTGGCAGAGGTTCCAGGCAATCGTCGAGCGGCAAATGTCGTAACGCGTCCTGCCGAAACGGGCGCCGCAAAAGAGCTCAGCGCGTGAGAGAGAGAGAGATCCGTGACACGGAGAAAAGGCGCTGGAAGCCGACGAGGGACAATTAATAAATTGTCTACCCATACGCGGACGCGATTACGGCACTCGCCGCGAGTTTCTGCCGGGTATGGCGAACGCGGTCGACGTGAGTCATTGTCGTTCGCGATGCAAGTGGAAAGAGGAAAGTCGGCTGACCGCCAGTAGATCCGTACGGACGA
Organism: Perdita meconis; assembly: GCA_030770465.2. Lineage (NCBI taxonomy): Eukaryota > Metazoa > Arthropoda > Insecta > Hymenoptera > Andrenidae > Perdita > Perdita meconis. The sequence continues at coordinate 9,221,747 of JASKOS020000004.1, forward strand.
GCGCAGACGCGCCTGTATCGCGGGATGAAATACGAGGTTCGTGGCTGGCGGGTGGATACTGTGAGCAACCGTTGTCAGCGCGCTAATTTGTTACTTGGCTGCTTTCGTTCCGTTGGTTTTGGACGGAAATGGGGGCAATGGGTGCTGGGGGATTTGGAGACTTTGGGATTGTGGCGCGGAGAGAGGTGGGGGCATAGAAATCTTGGGATTTTTATTTGGAGGGATCTGAGATCAGAGCTTTGGGATTTCGATCCTTGGAAATTTGGAGTCGTAGAACTCGAGGTTTAAGAAATCTTTATTTATGCGGAGAGTTAGGCTTATGACACTTGAAAACCTTGAATTTTGGAACTCTAGGACTAATAAAGAATTTTTGTTTGAAAGGGTCGAAGGTTAAGGACTTTGATCCTTAGACTTGGAGTTCTGTGATTTCCAAATTAACAATTTTTATTTGAAAGGATCAGAATTTTTATTTGAGAAACGGAATTTTTATTTATTCAGAGAATTTTTGATTCTTGAAAATTTTTAGTTTTAGGACTCGAGGACTAAGAGTTTTTATTTGAAAGGATCAGAATTTTTATTTGAGAAACGGAATTTTTATTTATTCGGAGAATTTTTGATTCTTGAAAATTTTTAGTTTTAGGACTCGAGGACTAAGAGTTTTTATTTGAAAGGATCAGGCTTTAGAGACTTAGACCTTTGGACCTTAAAGGAAGGAATTTTCATTTATCCACAGAAATGGGTTTTGGTCCTTGGGAACTTTATGTTTTATGAATCGAGGGCTAAGAATTTTTATTTAAAAGAATCATAGTTTAGAGACTTTAATCCTTGGACTACGTAAGTTTGGAATTTAGGATTCAAGAATTGAGAATTTTTATTTGAAAGGATCAGAATTTTTATATGAGGGAAGAAATTTTATTCATTCAAAGGCGTGGGTTTTCGATCTTTGGATACTTTAAATTTTAGAACTCGAGGACTAAGAATATTTATTTCAATAAATCAAAGTTCTTAAACTTTGACTCTTATACCGTGGATATTTTAGAGTTTGGAAACTTGAAAGCTAAGAATTTCTATTTGAGGGTGTTTAGAAAATTTAACTTCTGGCCTCGGAAACTTATGGTTCTCAAGGGTGTTTAATTGAAGCCAGTATTCTAATTGCTAAGCTACTTGATGACTTTTCTACCTGTGAGCACAGATCGACATTTTTCAAGTTAATTTTATTTGGATCTGTATAACTCAGAGCTTTCTAAATTTTCTCGAAAAATCTTAAACCCCTTGCATGATCTTCCAATTCTCTGCCCTATTTATCTTTTTTTTATTTTCTCCTCTATTTATTCTAATTTTGAGAAATGTCCAAAGAAAGTTATTATTCTTGTTCTTTCATAATATATCAAAAGTTTGCTGTCTACATTCACAACAACGCAGTAATATTAAATACTATTGGATATCAACATTTTTAATAAAAAGTTCATCAGGTTTAACCGTCTTCAGCAACACGTCACTCACAAGAACAGCACAAGTACTGGAAAACATCATCTGTTCTCAACGTTGTCCCCAATAGTTTACCTACCTTCGAAAGCTATAGCCCCGGCTTTCTTCCAATAACAAACACCCTGTTCTTTGATCCTGTTCTTCGATATTTCTCACAGTTGAAGTATCGGGAAAATTAAAATATTGAGCACGTAGAGATTGGAAATTCGAAGACTTGATAACCAAGAAATTTGTAACTTCAAAAATCTTGCAACTTGAAAAGTTAAGAATTCCGATGCCCCGAAGGCCTCAAACTTCCTATCACTGTTTCTCAATGCATTAGAAAATAGATGAATGAGATTTTCTGTTCAAAGTTTCGTCGAAACGAAAGAATCAGCACATCGGTCTCCCCCGAAAATCCAAGCTACTGGCCCCGTCAGATCCAATCGCGAGAGATTTACACTCCGGCGTTCAACTTTCCGCGACGGGTGATTTGATCAATCTCAAGTGCCGGTTGATCGCGACCGCTCGTAATTCGGTCGCTCAACCCGTCGAAACCTTATCTGAATGGAGGAGAAAGCCAGGGGTCCACGGGTTTAACAAGTTTGTTAACCGTGGGGGCTCCTTGAACGGGGAGTTCGTCGAACCCAGTTTGGCTACGTCGTCGCTAAAATACGACCCGTTTTGTGTATCGAGTCGCCGGTGCCCCGAAAGCCCGTGAAAATAAACGCGGCTTGGGTATCTGAAGCGAGGCGAGCTGCGTCGCGCCGCGCCGGTTTCGCCCGGATATTTATGAAAAACCGCGGTCCGCTACGATGGAGAAACAGGCGACGTTTATGGTCGAAGAGGTCGACAGACGTTTGGCAGGTCTGCTTTCTCGACCGCAAAGAACTTCTCCTTTCGGGGCTGAGGCCGTTCGTTCCCCGTCTCAGTTCTCGGTTTTCAGGTTCTCCCGCGAGTTCCTTCTACGGCCTCCGTTTCTCTGGAAACAATCGTTGAAAATGCCAAACCGTAACTGTAGTTTCACCCGAAACGGTACAGGCCGTGGCGCAAAATTTCGAGAAGCCGTTCGAACGGATTTGCTCGTCGCGCGATGTTCGCGTCGGGAAAAATCTCCCGACGAATTCCTCCGATGGAATTCGAAGGATCCCCGCGGTGATGTCGCGAGAAAAACTGCGATCCTCCTATTTGGAGGAGGACGAGGGAAGGGAGAGCCTCCTATTTCTGGACACCGCTCGCCCTCTGACATAATTATAAATATAGAACAGGCGAGACGCGCTAAATCGGCCGGCACGAGCCCACCCCTTCCACTTGCCCGCGCTCATTCTTCGGGTTCCTTCTAATCCTCCGCCCTTCCGACTGTGTTTCTTTCCACCAGCAATTTTTCCCTTCTTTCGGGGAAGTTGGACACGGAAGTCGTTCGTGGCGAGTACACAAAAGCAGCTCGTAAAGTCTCGGATAATTTCCCCTGACCATCTCGTGCTTCCGTGGCCTTTCTCCAGCGAAGGGAGACGATTTTCTTTCTCCGGGAAGAAGATGCCGTGGTTGTCTAAGGAAATGTCAGCTTGGCGGACTGTTTAGCGGAAGTGGAGCGTGCCGCGTGACGAAAATGTTGAGGAAGGTAGGGGGAAAGGAATGTGGGTCTCATCTTGAAACTTTCGGTATTATTCGAACGCTTTGGAACTCCTGGCTACTTTTAACAAAGACTTCACAGAAATTCTCAAAGTTCTTGATATTTGAAAATTCCACAACAATCCAGTACAAAATTGCGGATCTGTTTCTGGAACGCTACTCTAATTGCAGACCTTGTTTCCAAGATAAAGTCCCGCAATACTCCAGTTTTCATCACTCCGGGAAAGAATAGAAACCGTTCGATCGTTATCTCCCTTTGTCTCCGCACTTCCGAAGGAAAGCATCGATTGTCGCGGTCCCAGCACGCAAATCCTCCACCGCATCTCCGAAACAATCAACAATCCCATTTCTTCGTCCCCCGAGATCGTGATATTACGTCCGCTTTATGATCCCCGCGGCATTAACTAAGGGCGCGGTCATATTCCAGTAGAAGTATATAAATTTCGTTAGCCGTAAAGAAAATCCGGCGGGCGTAATCGGGCCGATCCATTTATCACGATCTGGAACGCGAAAGCGAAACGCAGAACCGATGGCCCGAGGCGACCTCGTCGATCAGGATGCAATTATCCAGGATCTATCGTGGTAGGAGGTCCCGATTCCAGCTCCCTTCCGACTGCAACCGTGACGCGACGGTTTGTTGCCGCTTCTAACGAGGCTTTGTTACTCGAGTCGCGCGTCTCGCGTTCCTAACCCCCTCGTGAAAGTAGCTTCTCGTATTTTCATCTGCTCGCGAGTAACCCGAGCCCGGCGTTAGAAGCTGCGCGAAAGCGAGAAGTCACGAGGCATCGGGATGAAAACAGCCGCTCCACGGGGACAGGAGATGCTTATCCGCGACAGGTGATAGAGAATCACGCGCGGCCTCGTCGATCAGCTCGGCTCAGCGAAGCGTTTTACGCGGAAAACATTGTCTTACCATCTAGAGAATGATTGCTAACACTCGTGTCTTTATTATCTGAATTCGATATAAAAGGATTGAGGATGATCTAATAACGCTGCGTTAATATTAAATCAGATGCACTCGGGTATTGCAATACGGACGTAATTTACGCTCGCCTGTATTTCATTCTTCAAACCCTAAACTCGTCAAAGTCTCCAGTGTTTGTTGATGGATAATCGTCGCACTTCAATTTCCTTAAGATTGACTAGCTGCACTCTTCAAAGGGTAATTGCCGCAAGGCCGCCCTTTATTTCCCGTGTGTTTAGAGCGTTTCGTTGAACCCGTCACTTGTCACTTTCATGCAAAAAGGAAATTGGTTAAAGGCGCGCGAATCAACGTGAAAGTTCCCACGTAAAGCGAAAAAGTTTCATCTCGCTCCCTGCTGTTGGCAGATTATCGTGGCTAAGGCAGCAGCAGTTAAAGCTCGCCGCGAGAAGGGACGAAAGGAACCCGGGGAAACTTTGGAGGCAGGAAACCGGAAATCGCGTGATCGGCGAGCTGAGAAGCTTGCAGAGAGGAAGGCTGAGGCATGACGGGTACGCGAGCGACTCCGCGATGCTGGACGACGATGACGAGACTTGGATTGTGAATTCAACTTCTGGACAGGTGAGATTGGAAACTGCAATGACACGTCATCCGGGATTTAACTTAATGCGTGTTCGAGACGTTTCAATTTTTCATTGAAACTTTGAAGATGAATTAACGTTTCGACAGTCATAATAGACCGACTGAAAAGGCTTCAGAACTGTTTGACATGACAGTCGAAGTGTGCAAATGTAAAATCAATACCTTTTCGTGAAAGTAAATGGACTAAATGAAACTTGATTGACATTTAGATGCAATCGAGGCCAGTTCCCTACACCTCGGCGCCAGCTAGTCCTCTGCTTCCGCAACGATCGAGCAGCCGGAAGTACAACGGAACCGTGGGCACCGGAACTCTGGGAAGACCGCGAGCGGAAAGCGTGAGTGAGCGTCCGTTCATGTCGGTGAAACGAGCTTACGAGTATCGCAAGTACAACGACAGTCAGGTAAGTTTAATAAAATTACTAGTCTGCCTTCTTAGCACTGAGTCGGAATCGATCGTGGACACGAAGAGAGGAGTCTTCAAACCGAAACGAGCCGATAATGAACGTTTATTAAATCATTCGAACGGTTGGAAAACTATCGCGGGGTTACTTGGGAGGAGTTTGACCGAAGAATAGAACTGTTTAAAATAATTATCGATAATAAGGATAATAAGTTTGAAACGGTCGATTCCGGCTCGCACCGATGAGACGGCAGCAGCACGAACGCTACAATTTAGTCCCTCGTAGACGGCGACTGTAAAAGCAACTCCTACGGTATCGTGTTTTATGGTTATGACCCCACAGTTAGATCCTATGCAGCAAGAAATAGCCCCTTAGACTGTAGATCGCAAAGAGGATCACGTAGTTATAGTCAGAGTACAGCTTAACCCTTTCTTCTGCCTTTTCCATCCATTAATTATTGCGGGAAGTGTTGAAGGTTAAAAGTGTGAAGAAACATTTTCTTCGTACTATTTTCATTTTTTTTTTTTTTTTTAATTATGCTTGGAAGTTATTTCAAGTACAATGCATTTGAAATGAGAACCGATACGAAGAAATTGTATTCCACCTTTGTCGGCCATTTTTACGTGTGTTACTCGCAACAAATTTTTCACGCAACTTGGTTCACATTCGAATCTGTAAATAACTGTACAAAGGTTGAATTAAAAAGATTAATCGAATAACGAGAAGTCCGAACAATTTGATTGACGAAAAAGCGAAACAAAACCCGCTGGCAGCACGGAAAGGATTTAAAGCCACCAACCCCCTCTAGCATGAAGCGCTTGGCTTGCTTTTCAGAGCCCCCCGACATCTCCCCGCTCAGGCTTAGCAGCCGCGCAACCCTTAGGATTAGCAATGCAGCAAACAGCAACACTCGCTAACACGGAAAAGCCGCAGCCCCCGCGGCCGGAGTCGCGCAGCGACAGTTTCGCCCGGGCGGACGCTTTGTTGCGCGAGCACCGGCAGCAACAGCATCAACTGGCCGCCAGCAACGTGCTGATTAACCACACGGAGGCGAAACAGGCGATCGCGCAGGATTTCGCGCGAAATGCGCGACCAGAGTCGCGGAACCGGGTGGTGGCGTATCAAACCTGCAACAGGACCGTGGTGACCGGCAACGACAGGAGCGTGGATCACGTGGACGCTGGATTACTGGCCGTGGTCGATCAGCAATCGACTCCCCAGGCCACCGTCAGTGACCCTCTCGTGAGCCTCATTCAATCGCTGGCAGAAATTTCACCTGTTCGATCGTCCCCGTCCGTGACTAACAAGATCGAGAACAATCATCTGGCAGCCACGGCGCAAACGACGAGCAGCAACGTTGCTAACGCCATCACTAATTGCTCCCCTAACCAGTCGCCCAAAGCATGGCAGCATTGCGCCCAGGTTTGTCCCGGCTGCGAAGCCCACTCCTGCAAGAACCCTAACTTGACGATTAGTGGTTTGACTTGCACAGTATTTTTTTATTTCATTTTTTTTTTGTTTTTTTTGTTTGCACTCACTCACGCGAGCACGAGGATTGTGGAATATGTAGATGTGTACCGTTTAGTGTTGGTAAAAAGTGCTTCAGAACTGTGGATGCAGGCCACCATAAGCTGATTCTTTAAGTTAGAACTGAGCTACATTTTTTTTAATCCTTTCGTATCCCTGGACGAGATATCTCGCGACCCAATATGTCAGAATTTTTTAAGGGTGTGGATGACTGATTTTCTGTAATTTCCTTAAAATTTCTTGAATTTCTTAGAAATTCCTTGAAACTCCTTGCAATTTTACTGATTTTCCTTTAATTTTGTAGATATTCCTCGAATTTTCTTAATTTTCCTTCCACTTTCTTGAAATTCCTGGAATTTACATGATTTTCCTTCAGTTTCCTTAAAATTTCTTTAATTTCATAGAAATTCCTGGAAATTGACTGACTTTTCTTCAATTTTGAAGATATTCTTCGAATTTTCTTAATTTTCCTACAATTTTCTTGAAATTCCTTGAATTTTTCAAATTTTCCATACATTCTCTTCAAATTCCTTGAAGTTTCCTTCAATTTTTGTGAAATTCCCTGAAATTTCCTGAATTTTTTCCTCAGTTGTTTTTGAAATTCCCTGGAATGCCTTGAGTTTTCCTTAAAATTTCTTAAAACTTCTAGAACTTATCAGATCGCAAGATATTTCGTCGTAGCTTCAATTTTAAGAAAAATTATTTACCATCCATAGCTTCTGAACTACTTTATATATCATAATTGTTTCAAACTTGTACCATATTCAACGTCTCATAAATGACACGTAATCAGTAATTACCAAATAATTGTCATAGAACTCGCAACCACATCCTTGCGTACATGTTTCACAATAGCGACTCTGTACAGTCCACTGGATATTTCAAGTATTGCTTGTCACGCCTCGCTTCTGCTAAGCGGATAGAGCGATGTACTAGAAGTGTGCAGCATTCTCTTTCTATTAACTCTCAGCGAACAAGAAAAATTCTCAAGTAATAATTGTTATATAATTATTAACAGTCGCACAATGACTCGGCGTCATCGTGGACCGAGAGGAGCATCAGTCCCGGAAGCGCTGTGGTCAGCAGCGCCTCTAGGCCGCAAACACCAGCGTTTCCGGTCCACCCTCGAACTCCTTATGTGAACAACTCGTCGCCGACGGTGACTTTCGCCGATCGTACCTATTCCACGTCGAACACCAGCTACAACATTAACAACAACAACAACAATTTAAACAACATGGAGATAGGCAGCAACAACAACAACAACGTCGGAAATTATGGCAGCGAACGAACGATCTACATCGAAGAACGAAGAGAAGTCTCGAAGGAGGCGGGACTTCCTCCCAAGAGTCCGACAACACAGAGGTAGGCGGCAATTTCTCATTTTGCCACTTTGTTTTATCGCCAACGTAGCTTCTTGCCATATTTTTCGAGTTTCGAGTTGTAGTGCTCCTCCCGCTGTAATCTCTCTACCACGATAATGCTGCGTGAAAAATGTTCTCAGTTATTTAGAGATCAAAGACTATTTTTCATCGCTATCACTTTTATTATTTTCTTATCATATCGAAAATTTACTTTCTCTGAATAGTTAGAAAAATATTAGATACTATAGTGAGCTTATAGCGAGGAGACTTCGTACCCAAATATTACACCCAAACATAAACAGCAAGACAAAAGAGATTGACGTACCTTCCCCTTTGAGCAATATAAGATTCGTTCCAAGTGAATTCTAACGCGTTTCAACCCCCGTATTGTAAAGTAAAATACTGATACTTCTCCTTTCGGATTGATTCGCGATTGCTAAGACACCGCGATCGTGTTACAAGAAAAGATTTCCTCCCCGAGTAACGATGGTGACGCAGATTGATATTCGTGATTCTAGACGCTTGAGTTTCCCAGCAAGCGGGCCACTTAAACAAACGCATAACAAACGATGGCCGCTCACTAACCAATCGGCGTCGTTCGACTATAGGTAATATATGATTGAGAGGCACTGGAGCGCGTGGAATTTTCGAATTCTCGTGCCCGAACGACGGTATGATCGATCGACGCGCGCGTCGATCACAGGGATATGCGTCTCGTGAATGTTTAATGTCGTGCCACTAACCGTGTGTGTTGGTACCACTTCGACTGCAACCGCATCGTACCGTGAAATCAATTGCGTCATTGTGTTTTGTTTATTATACGGAATGTTCCGTATGCGTCGCGCTGGAAACGGTGGACGCTAAGGAACGGGAACGGTTCCGCGGATAGTGGTCGATGCGGTTGCATCAGTTTGCAGCAGTATTGAGACGTAAAACGGAGAATCGAGGACACGTATATTCGTCGTTGTGTGTATTGCACTTGTCGAACTAACAAAAGCTCGAGCTTCTTGCATCGTGTACCACCTAGAAAGCGTATTGTCATGCAACGAGTACCGCAAGCATCATCAACAAGCCGGGGGAGTTTCGAATTGAACGATCATTCGGAGATACCAATAACGGAGACATCGTTTTCACAGTACATGATAATCACCGATTAACATTTGACACTGATACGTGTATCGTTCATTTAACGAGAACCACGTTCTTGGGAATCGTATGTACATAGAGATACGCCAGCACGAAATGTGCATTATTGTCATTACGCAACGAAATGTCATTCGCTCGATTCACGCGATCACAATCCTCTGTCTCACGCTCTGTGTTCCCTCTGTGTCAATATTTCTCCTCTGATTCCCTTCGATCTTTTCTCTATCGGTTCTTGTATGTACCACGTTTCCGATGTTTTCTCACGGCCATACACCACTTTGCACGAGTCACCTGACGAACACACGACACACGCGCGTCTTGCCTGCACGGAATACGATCCGCCCGTCGAAATGCACTTTATAACGACACGTCTGATTGCTTCCTTGTAGCAAGGACCGATCCGTTTCTCCGATAAACGAGTCTACGATGTCGCAGTCGCAGGCTGTCACGCGCAGCCCTAGCACTCCGACTCACATCGAATTCGCGCAGAGTCCGAAGGTAAGTCGTAGCATTTTTAAAAATAATTCATTTGAGAATCGATCGCATGAGTTAAAAAATAGAAGTTGAACTTTTTCTCAAAGTTAAAGATCATTAAAACTACAGTACAACCTCCATTATCAACCTCTCAATTATTCCCAATTTTTATTAACCAGAAGCCAGAGTTTCAATTATTAAAAGAATTACGTATAACAGTACAGCAGGACATAAGATAAGATTTTAACCATATTTCAATAATTTTCTACTGTTTATTAGCATTTTATAATAAAAATACTAAATCGAATAATCGAGGTTATATTGCACATAAAAATTGTTGTGAGTGTGAACGTTTTTATACGTCTGACCGTGATCGCGTGGTTGGATAATTGAGTGGAGTATATGATGCATAAAACGAATATTTGGTACTGAAATATCTGCACGGAAAAACGATGAATGTCGCATTTTTCAAAAATTCGGATTTATACCTTAATTAAAATGTGGAGAAGCGAATTTATATTTTTAACGAAAAGAAAAAACAATAGTAGAATTTCTTTCTTAGAAACAAGAATATAGGGTGTAACAAAAATGTTTCAGGTCCTTGAAAGTGCTGATTCCTGACGTGAATTAATACAACTTTTTCCTTAGCAAAAATTTTAAGTGGGGCTTTGTTAACAAATTATTAACGAAAAATAGCGGCCAATCAGAGAGCGAGTACAGCGGATAATAATATTTATAATTGAAGCCAATACTATATATAGTTGAAGTCCGCATAGAAATTCGTTCACTGCACTCGCACTCTGATTGGTCGGGAATTTTTGTCAATATCTACCATTAAAATAAAGCCCCATCTAATATTTTCGCTAAGGAAAAGTTGTTTAGTGATTTCAGGAATCACCTCTTTCAAGGACTCGCAACATTTTTGTTACACCCTGTATAATAAAGTCTAAATCCGAAAGTTTAGAACTGTAAACGTAAATATCCCCAAAATGAAAGCATGTGACTTACGTTGTTTTGCCTTACAACCGCAAATATGAGGGCTAAGAATAAATATTGAAATGCTTTATCGAGTAAACAAAAGTCTGGGAGTGATTTATGCCATTGCATGCGAGTCGTTTATTAGTCAAATCGTAATTGCGTTGCGGCAATGGACGAACGGCCTTAGATGAATGTATTTGCTGCGAGTTTTTTAGAGTGCTTGTGAAAAAATTTGGCCAGATGGAATCGTTAATGAAGAGTGTGTATATGTAGGTGACTGAAAACAGTACAGGATGATTGAGAATGGGTAGTTAAGTATTAATCGCATTATTCAGTAATTTTATTAGGATAGTTTAAGTTCTGAAGATTAGTGTTTCTATGGTGTTTCAGAGTGCCGCATCGTACACCTCCATAAGCAGCGGCGGCCAGTCATCTCCTCAGGTCCAGTATTACGCCTCGAGAAGGTCAAGTGTTCATTCGAACACGGAACCTCAGGAAGTAGCCGATGCGAACGTTAAATTTGTCCGCGACACCAGCAGGATCTGGTACAAGCCAAACATATCTCGGGAGCAAGGTACAATGAAGCTATCAAAATGAAATCTTTGTACCCTGTGTGATTCTTCTTTAAATTATTAATCTGTATCTTGCAGCAATCTCAATGCTGAAGGACGCAGCGCCAGGAACATTCGTCGTTCGAGACAGCAACTCCTTCCCCGGAGCCTTTGGGCTCGCTTTAAAAGTAGCAACCCCGCCACCGGGCGCACCCAGCAGCCCTAGAGATCCTTCCAGCGAGCTGGTCAGGCACTTCCTGATCGAGCCTACTTCTAGGGGCGTCAGACTAAAGGGATGCGCCAATGAACCGGTCTTCAGCTCCCTCTCAGCACTGGTTTACCAACACAGCTTGATGGCTATGGCTCTGCCTTGCCAGCTGCTGCTCCCCGAACCGGAAGCCGCGGCCAGGGCGCTTGATTCACCTGGTGCGAACTCTGCGCAGCAATGGCTTGCACAGGGTGCAGGTAAATTATCTCAGGCAAATGCAAAAATAGTTTCCTTATTGTGTAAGCGCCATTTTTTAATTTATTTGTGATTACTTTTAGCTTGCAACGTTCTATACCTTTTCACCATGGACACCGAGTCCCTGACCGGACCCCAAGCGATCAAGAAGGCGGTTACGACTATGTTTGAGCAGAAACCACTGCCCACTGCGACCATCGTTCATTTCAAAGTCTCTTCGCAGGGGATTACGTTGACAGACAACGCGAGGAAGATTTTCTTCCGCAGACATTATCATACGAACAATATCAGCTACTGTGGTATGGACACCGAGGAACGCGTTTGGGATTTCGCTAACGAGGACACTGGACGACCTGTCAGCGCTCAGTATGTATCTTGATGATCATTTATTTTTAGCAAGGTTACTGGACCTCGCCTTGCCTTCTTATCAGAATTCAAACATTCAAAGATTCGAAAACTAAGAAATTAGAAGACACCAAAACTCCAATATTTTATGGTCTAAACTTTAGACTCTAAAGGTTCGAAGATTCAAAGATGCAAAGATTCCAAAGATTTTTAAATTTCAACATTCTAAGATTCCAAGATTCGAAGATTTGAAGATTCAAAAAATTCAGATATTCGAAAATGCAAACATTCTAAGTGAGGCTAATTAGACTTTCATTTGCTATCTTTAACCCTGCAACGTTCCTCAAACAAAATATGTTAATAGGAATAATTTAGACAAATTGTTTAGGCTATTCTATAGTTCATATACGTACCATTTTCAGAAGTGAAACTTCAATATTATTTGTATCGGGATTGCTGGACCTCAGCTTGTCTTTTTATCAGAAACCAAAGTCGAGAACTAAAACAAAGATTCCAAAGGTTTCCAAATTTCGACACTCCAAGGCTTAGAGCAATTTTTTAGATTACTCTATGTATAATCTATATAACTATCATTTTCTATTATTGAAACTCCAGTATTATAATCAAATTGACTTGTCGACTGAAAATTGTTACACGAAATGTACACTCATGCGGTATAAAAAAAAGTAACTTACATTGATTAACTTTTGACCCCTCCAATTATTGAGGTGCACAATGAAATTTTGATATGATGTTAAACAATAACAAACGTTTATAGTATACTTTTTCTTAAAACTCAAACATTGGTTGATTGAAATAAATACATGATTGATCAAGAAAGATCCAAAAACCATAGCAGGGTTAAGGGAAGGGGCCCAGTAAATTGCCACTACAAAATTCAATCTCACAATCTTCACTTTCCCTACTTTGGACCCACCCTCAAAAATATTAATTTTTCAGCCGCTGCTTCGGATTCGTGGCAAGAAAACCCGCCCACAAATCGGACAATCAGTGTCATGTGTTCGCCGAATTGGAACCGGAACAACCAGCTGTGGCCATCGTGCATTTCGTCAACAAAGTCCTCATGGGCAACTCCGCATCCAAGGCTAACATCGTCTAAGTCACCGAAGTCGTACTCAAGTCCCCGAGGCTGTAATAATAATCTCGATCTATCATCATCAAGCTCGGACGACGAATTCGTCGACGACAATGACCCCAACGCCACAATCAAGAGGATTGACTCCTCGAGCGAAGGATTCATCATCCACGGGGACGAAAGGCGCAGTCGAAACGGCCCTAATCGATCCCCCGTATTCGTCATTCTTCATGCATTTCGTGAACGTAGAGTCGAGTCAGTAGAGCATGAACGTTCTAACCAATATACAGTAGCTATTATCGATAGGGGATGATGCAAAGAAAAACACTTTATCGCGTCCCCCGCGTCAGGCGAAGAGAATGTTGTTAATGGCGATCGTTACTGTTGGCAGTTACATTTAGCGAGTAGTAGAGTAATATAAACGATGCACGGAGCAAAGTACGATGGCGCGACGTAACCTGTCAGACTCCGAACGCTAACGCGAAAGTTACCTTCTTCCGCCGGGGTTGTGAATTCACCGAATCGATCGATTTTCCGTTCCACGGACCTCACCCGTCACGATTTCTTCGCCATCATGATTTTCTACAAACTTTTCTATAACTTTTCACATCAGCGAATCGTCGAACCACAAACGTCCGTGAAGCACGGTCGGCACGTTTAGTTTCCTCGGAACCGAAGCAGCTTCAACGAAAGTTACAGAACGCAGCGTTATACTTTGCTTCCGCGGGCGAAACAGTTGCACGAGCGAAATATGCACGCGAAACGGTAGCTGGTAGGTAGTCATAGTTTGACGAATATCGACCGTTGCTCTTCGCGCGTCGAAGAGCATCGCGCATTCGAGGCGAGTGAATCGCGAGGAGGAACAGAAACGAATCGTGTATACGTAGCTACACGATAGTTATACCATTACGCGAACGGTAGTTGAACACTCTATGTATAGAGTGTGAAAAGGGTAAAGGTCGCCACTTTTCAGAGTGAAACAGTCTTCGAATCAATGGAAAAGAAGTGAAGACGTAGCTTCAACTTACGGAAGCAGTGATCGTTACCATTTTCGCACCCAATCGTCGTTATACTTGGGACTCTCGAGTAATGTTTATCGAAGAAATGTTGCGTCGTTGTGCGTAGGAGTGACGTTCTATATAAATACCTGTAAATAGAGTTCACGGGAGACGGTGAGAGAGAGAGATAACGTCTGGAGGAGGAGAACCGCGGCGTTCTCCGAAAAAAAAACAGAGGAACCAGAGGAGAGTAGCTCGAAGAGAATCGATTCGAATCGAGGGCGTCAACGAGACGGAACACATAAACGATACTCGAAGAGGAGTAGCGTATCAAAACGAAGCATCACACGGACACGTGGTTTTCTTTGACCCCCCCCCCCCATCCTCCCCCCGTAGGTTCTTGCCATTATTCGTCCTCGCGAGCGACCTCCTTCGTTCTTCTAAACCGACGAAGGAGGCTCGCATCGAGAAAGACGACGATGAACAGTCAATTATCACGAAAGAATGTTACATGTAATTACGACAATACCGTGCCACGAGTGGAGCACGACGAACGCGTCGTGTCCTCGTCGTTGCAGCTTTCTTTTCACCCTCCTTGCTTCCTTTTAGATATCAGAAGGGAAGATCGGTCGGGACACGGCGTTCCCTCCCATTCGTCGATTCTCGAGTTGCTGTTGATGGATAAAATAAGAACGAACGAAGGGGAGGGTGCGTTGTCAGACACTGTGCTAGTCAAAATTCGATGTGTATACTCGACAGGCAAGAATTCGACGAGATAGACTTCGGTTTCTCGTGTTAAGGGCCGAAAATCGTCCGACCTTTCTTCCCTCATCTCCCTTTCTATGGTTTTCTGGTCGCGGCCGTGATCCCCGCGGCAATCGTCGTCTCATCTTTATATATGTTTCATTTCGTACACGTGGAAACCCGACTAACAGAGTAATTATTAATTTAACACCAGTCATTATATGATAATTATTAATTATTATTACTTATTTACGCTCTATTATTACGTACGTTCACGCAATAATTGTATGGCATACCGGAACGGTATGCACTTATAGCTGTAACGATGAAATAAATCCATATTCGCAGCGTAACGATGGAACGTGTTTCTTTTCATTACGATAAGCAGATCGTTAACGTTTGTATATTGTAACGCAAAAGCAACGCGGCCTACTTGCATCGGTGTTCTTCAGTTAAACGCAACTGGGTCGTAATTATTCTCTATCATTGAAATTTTTCCATTCTTTGTGTTTTTTAGTATCACTGTCCCGAGTCTGTAAACAGAAAGTAGGATAGTCGATTAAAGCAAAACCTGAAAAGTATTTTTTCCTATGGACGCGTCTATTGCGTGTCATGCTGCATTGCATTCTCCGCGACGAAAGCAAAAGTTGACAGGGGATTGTGCGGCTCTTTTTGTGCGCCTTCTTCCTCGTTTGATTTTCCATTCATTCGGAGAGACGCGGTGCTTATGAACCTGACGCGCGGTATGTAACCGATCATCTTGATTATACCGTTAACCGATTGGAACGAAACTGTGTTGCGAAGAAAAACGGTAAGTTGCTTTCTATTTACCGCGCTCCTTCGCGCCAGAGGAAATTGATTAAACTGTTAACAAAATTATTGGATGGGAAGTTAATCCGTCTGTCGGCTCCGGAGTTGGGAATTGAACTTATTGCATTTCGAGGATTAACTCAAAATTGGGTATCGATTCGGTTTGGATTTAATAAAGAAATAATTTTAGATGGTCGTTATTACGAACATTTTTCTTCGGAAGAACGCTAAGTGAGCGCATCTGGTGCTTTGCTTATGCACCTATTTATTTATTATATTATTTATTATATTATTTATGATATTATAAAATAAAAAATATAATTTTGTTGTCGACTAATTGCAAGTCGGCCTCGAAGTAGCTTTTCACAAATTAGTAAAGACAATCATATAGCATATTTTTCTAATAAAGAAGAGAAACGAAACCATAGTTCGGATAATGGAAATAGGAGAGTTGAACTCTGTTTTATGTAGAGTCTCGGGAAGGACTTCTTCCTCTATTTCGAAAGACAATAAAATAATTTAATACTTCATTTTCAAATTTTAATAACCTTTCACCTAAAGGGATGCAATTCCATTTTTATTGACCGCCAAGGATCTAATCGCTGATCAGGTTAGTATACAAAGTGTCCAAAATGTCTGGAAACGGTCAAATATCTCGATAACTAGCTAGTCCGTGTTGCTCGCTCGCTTCGCGAGCTCGCGAGTGGAGTTACTGTTGCTCGCTCGCTACACTCGCTTGCGAGTAGTGATGCCTGTAGCTATTCATGTTTATTTTGTGTGTGACCCTTTACGGGCCACGCAAAGAACTTCCCGATTTGCGAGTTGTAATTTATTATTACCATTATTAATTGTCACTAATTAGAAAATTATTCGTATTCGGAGAAATTTAATAGTTTTCTACTTATCAACATTGTTGTTATATGACGTCGCATTAAACGAACATTTATATATATAGGGAGAGTGTCCCATTTTAATCCGCCACTACGGACAACTTAAGAAATATGCATTGGATCAAAAAACATCCTGAATAAAAGTTTGATGGTTTGGAGGGGGACATCTGACCCTGTTAAAAAATTTCATCCCTATCCCCCTGGGGTATATATGTATGTATGTGTGTGCTGTGTATATGGATATTATGTATATTCATTTGTTTTCAATATGTAGTTATTGAGTATATATATATTTATACGTGTATAAATATACTCATATATATGTGATTTATCACAATTATATCATTATAGTTATATATTGTAATATATATAGGCGAAAAATCGAAATAGGCGAAAAATTGAAATTTCGCGATTACAGCGCCACCTATCGCGAATGAAAAAAAATGTTTGAAATAAAACCTACATATTTTGTGGCGTGGAATCCGAATCTGCAATAAAAAGTAGGTGGTCCTATTTAAAATTTTAAAGTAACCCCCCCCAGGGGGGTAGGGGTGAAATTTTTTTGACAGGATCAGGTGTCCCCCTCCAAACCATCAAACTTTTGTTCGGGATGTTTTTTGATCCGATGCATATTTCTTAAGTTAGCCGTGGTGGCGGATTAAAATGGGACACCCTGTATATATGCATATATATATGTGTGTGTGTGTGTGTTATATAAATATAATAATAGTAATAATGTATGTATATATATTATTTCAGTTTAGTTATTCTCTCATAAATTTATATTCTCCCATTTAGATTGCGTTATTCTGTTAGGTTTTCTTAAAAAAACTAAAAAACTACTGGACCGAATTAGAACAAAATCTATTCAGCTCTAAGTTACATTGATACACATCGATTGCATCATCGACCATTTTGATATCACTATTAGTTTTTTACAAAACGTTAACGAAAAATTTGATCACATACGTACGTACGTACATACGCACACACACACACACACACACACACACACGAACAATTTGTTAAAAATAGCCTAAAATTACTCCAATGACCTTGAAACATGGAGATCTGCTAAAAAATCGATTTTCCATTTTAGGGGCAAATACAAATAAATCGGGAAGTTAAAAAAGCATTTTTACTGGAAACATTAAATAGAAATATGAAAGTTTTAAGGTTTCAAAGGGACCATAGGATGGATAAATCGGATTTTAGATCTGAAGCCCAATTTAGAATTTATTTAGTCGAACACAATTTTTTAAAATAAAAACCATCAATTTCTTGGCAGATTCGTATTCGGTATGAAATTTTACGCCCAAATACGTATTTTAAATATTTCTTGGGCCTGTTGAGGGTCTTATGGCTCCTAAATCGATTTTTTTGTGTTGAATTTCAAATACTTCAACTACACTCACCACTGACGCAGATTGGAATTTGAGGCCCAGAAACTGTTAGGGATGATATGGGCCCTACGTAGATCGTATATGATTAATAGACTAAGGATTTTATGCAATTATTTATAGCAAAAAAATCTACGAATCTCTTAATACATGCCAAAATATACAAAATATCAGAAATATAATTCGAGTTAGAATGTTTAGAAAACTAATCATACTGTTATTCATATACTATTCTTTTATTTCTATTTGTAAAAATTTTATTTTGCATAAAAACCCACAGTCGAGTGATGAAAGTCAAATCACTAAAACTTTCCTATTTAATGTTTTCAACAAAAATATTGAGAAACTTAACGAGATAATTGGCAATTTTCAAACTTTTGGATCACCCTGTATAAATATCATACAATAAGTTATCGTGTTCAAATTTTATCTAAAAAAAAAAAAAATGATTAAATACTCATTATAACTATTTGGAATTTTTAAAGTAAAATTTGATGGCTAATATTAGATACAATTTGGTTGACCAGAAATTACTGCTTTTGCTTTTTTAATTTTAAAACTTATGTTATAATACAATTATTGTTATTGTTGCACTTTTCAAGATGCAAATTGAGGAGAAAGCATGGATTCAGTCACATATCACACCAGCTTTGAAATTACGTTAATTTCCACATTTACATTAAAGAGTTATTACGTTAGTTTATGTTATTATTATTAGTTTACATTAAAAGTTACTCTTAAGTGATAACAAAAAATGGGGTCCTTTATGGTACTTCGACTAAGAAAAGTATGTATAAAATTATTGTTTTGACTTCGCATTAAAACAAAAACACTCAATAGTCTCAGTAAAGCGCTTAGAATATAAAAAACCATGTATAATTTGTAATAAATAATCAAAAATGGAGTTGCAACCCTCTCGCTATAAGATTCTAAATTCCTTCTCACTAAAATCGTCAACTTCCCCGTCTTTCAAGGTCATTATCCCAAAAAAACAAGTTAAGGAAACTGATGTAAGAGTTCCACGCTATGGAGGAAAGTAGAATCACATTCCACTAACCTCATGTCCTTCGATTGACCGTTTCCGTGGGACCAACGAGTCGGGCAGGGATCGAAGTAGTGATTACCATGCGGAGATCCCGTAAGCCGGGTCCGTGGGGCAAACCAGTGAAACTGGGGTTTTTAACGTACGCTGAGGAGTAAGAAGCACCGAGGGACTGGTCCCGGCTCCACGACAGTACAGTCAATAAGAAGGCCTCGCCACGGTCGCATATCCTGGCCTGGTTCGGGCCCGCGTCATGGCTATCGACGCCGAGTCGATTTTGTGTATCGTCTGCGGATTCTCGCTGTTCCTCGCGTCGAATCGAGCCGACGCGAGACCGCAGCGCGCCGAATTCGAGCTCTCCTTGAAAAAGTCATACAATTGCTCGCCCTTGGAACGGAAAGACTGGGCCTTGAGGGAGGATAGTCGCGAAGCGAATAGGTTGGTGTTCGGGTGATGTCAATTTTCCATCAGTGATGCAGAAAAGAGAGATCTTCAGATTATCGGTGAGAAGTCTGCTAGAACTGTGGTTTTGTTAATTAGGGGTTGTTCTAGGAACGTAAATTTATTCAATGAAACGAACGAGTCTGGAAAATCGTTGTCGAGCAACGCGAGCAGAGGATTTTTAGTAGTCGATATGGTCGAATCGATGTTTTCCGTGGTGGCTAACGGAATCGGTTCCATCGTGAGTAGTATCATTGGATCCGAAAAAAGTTCGAAGCCCAGGTCCTCCAGAGTTAGCTACAAGAACTATCAGTTGATAAGGTTGTTTCCTGGTACGGAGAACCAAATAAACGAGTTGAGGGAACTTAGGGATGCTGAGCCGGAGGACATCAAGTTCTGGACCCAGCCGGTTTACAACAAGTACGTGTTTTGTTTTATTCGCTTGTCTTACAGTTAACTAAACGATCTGCCTATGAATATTTTAGAACGACGGACGTGGTTGTGGCGCCGGATCTTGTTGGTGACGTTAAAATGTTTCTGAGAGATAGGGGAATTGATTTCCAAATTCTGATACCCGATCTTCAAGTAAGACAGACTTCTTGGGTAAATATTTCAGTCATAATTGTGATATTTATCAATTCTTAAATGTTTCTTTATAGAAAACCATAGCCTATCAAAATCCAAAAATGAGTAAAGAGCAACGCGTGGACCTCGTTACCAGTCAGGGTCACACCATGACCTGGAAGAGATATCATCGATATGGAGGTAAGGTTGAGTTAAATTCTTTTACAAAAACTTAAAGAAATGGATCCCAGTTTTCAGAAACCCACATGCAGCTAATTTTTCTTTTATTTTGTGGCAATAAATATTTGTTAACAAAAATAGTTTTCGCTTAAAATCATTTCAAATTATTCTTAGTTTACATCTAAATTATGTGCAACTCCATAATCTTTCCACATTCACTCTTATCAACAATCTACTTAGCTACCTCATTTTTAACCCACTTTTATAGCTGTGGTTATAAGGCAAAACGCCGCATTTAACTTATGCATTTTCATTTTCAAGATATTCGCGTTTAAAATTCTGTATACCAAGACTGTAGCATGATTTCCGTTTTATTAAATCTTTGTTTATAAAAGTAATACTTTCATTCAATGCACTTTCTGTCTGATAATAATATAAATTCTGCTCTGTAGGTTTGAGTCAAGGCATAAACTCAATTTATTCGGAAATGTGACTAGCACCATTTTTTCTTGCAGTCACAGATACATCTTTACCCCATAAAAAAGACTATTTTCATGACGCCCATCGATCGCCTTCAATTTCAGATATCATCAGGTACCTAGAGTATTTAGCCTTCAAATATTCGAAGATGGTGGAGCTGATAACGATAGGCCACAGCTACGAGGGACTGCCGATCAAAATGGTGAAAATTTCGACCGGTCTAAATAAAGATGGAGAAACCAAGCCAGCAATCTGGATAGATGCAGGTGAGTTCCACTTGTTCCATAGAAATTGTTAGAACAATACATTTACCTAAATCCTAAAGAGAAATGTAGAAGAAACAAAGCGACACATATACGTTTAACATGCGAACCACTGAAACGAAATTATTCAGGCGAAGAGAAAATATGAGGATCCCTAAAGCTCAGAAGTTTCAGTCTTTGACGTGAAATCTGGATCTTTATTATTCTCTGCCAGTATCTCGCGGCTTCGCATCCAGGCCTCCGCAAGGTTTTGCATAATGAAGAGTCTCCTCAGAGAGTGGCAGGCTAAGATTCGAACTAGTTCTCGGTGAAGGATTCGTTGAAATTCTTTGAAAGACTTCTCGTGTCATTTGCGAAACAAACGTGTTCCCGTTTAACCTGTTGACCTGGAGAAACTTCAAATTCAGATTCAATCTATGGAAGAAATCCATTCGTCAACAAAATCAAGTAAGGCTAATGAAAGGTAATAGAAAACCAACTTTCATAGACCTCAAAAAATGGCAGTCTGTCAATTCCTATTCACAGTCATTATATTTATAGGAACTCCGCAACATAGCTTTCATAAAATTTGATTAATGAAATGAATCAGCGCCTAACGATGTTCATTATATTATGTATATACACATAACGCAAATATCTTTGCTTCAACGAGATAGCTTTCTCAAACGATGTCAAAGATTAGAATGCAATTTATATTTATAGATCTTGATATAACATCTGTTAAGAAATCTCAAATACTAAATCATTCAAGGCCAAGACTGAAGTTATGAAGTTATCCATTCCTCCTCTTTGGAGAGACAGTTAGTTCATAGATACGCGACTCAATGCCCTTTAAAGCCTTTCCAATCGACCTATTTCTGCTTTCATAAAATGCATGCACGTAACAAGCGCAACATAAGAATTAATTTTGAGCATCAATACTATTAAGGGGTTAGACCATCCCTCAAAACCTAAAAATCATACCTAAATTCGAGAATTTACTGCGAATAAACAGATTGCTTTATTAAAAGTTTGTTTAGAAGACATTAGTAAACGTATATTAAAAAGCATAACAATATTTTTCCTTCCTATTTTTATACGTATAAAATAGCGGAAACCTGGATGAGTTGCCGAATTATCTTTTCCATGCGGTGTACAACATTTTAGCCACACGATTTATTTATTTATTTATTTATTTATTTATTTATTTATTTATTTATTTATTTATTTATTTATTTATTTATTTATTTATTTATTTATTTATTTATTTATTTATTTATTTATTTATTTATTTATTTATTTATTTATTTATTTATTTATTTATTTATTTATTTATTTATTTATTTATTTATTTATTTATTTATTTATTTATTTATTTATTTACGGGAAAAGAACCCATTAGCACAAAGAAAATAAAGATACAAAAAGTACGAGTTTAAAGAAAAATACAAAAAGAAAAAAATACAAGTAAAATATAAGTAGAATGAGAAATGTGTGGACAGATAACAAATTACGGTAAAATATTACGTAGTCAAGATTTAATCGCATGCGATGATTGTAGGAAAAGATCTGAATGTACTCTGAATTTATCTCAAAATAAAGCAGACAAAATCTTTATTAATTTAAAATTATGGAAAATGATGGAAATACGTAGGAATTTCTCAAAGTATTAAATATTCTCTTGATAATAATCACAATACTATTGATTGTTTATCTAATTTGGCCAATTCATACTTCGATAAAATTGAGTTGTTCGGCGATTCGTTCAATAAAATGAATACGCTTACATTTTTGCTGAAAGAATGATCTATTATTTGTTTTTCTTTTGTAAATATAACTGTTCAGATTGCTATTTGTAAACTATTAATCTATTGTACCAAAGGATTGTTTGACCCGTTCAATAAACCATTATTATTATTATAATTAACATTTTCATGTGTAAATTGTCTGAAAAAAATGCTAGATTTTGTAAAAGCAGCAACCATTTTGCAAAAAAAGACAATATTTTGAAAACCTCTAAGTGCTTCAATAGTCTTGTACACATAAATACTATAATGAAGATTTTTTAATTTTACCTTAGGATACATTTTGTGGCTGAAATGATGTACACCATTTTGCATCTGCAAAAACAGATTTTTAGAAACAGGTTTAGCAATTTCCAGGGTGTCTCAATTTTGTACATAATTCAAATAATGTTTTCTCAATAGATGTATGCATAATATCTAAATAGATTTTTCATAAAGCAGTTAATATACCCACAAAAACTAGTTAAAGATAGGAATGATTTAATAGTCTCAAACTACCTAACCCTGACCTAAACCCTTAATAGAAAAATTAATATAACTTTGTGTTTTTAGAGCACACGTGACTTATCATTATACTGCATGTAACCAACCTCCTTAAGATCCTTATCATAGTCCCCCTTAATGAAATTTATCTTTGGCGATTACACTCGGACTATATCTACACATACAAACTATATTGACGTACTCGTACAAATATAAGACACTATCAAACACTCTTATGGGCATTCAAACAGAGAAAATTCTGAATTTCCACCTCGGAACCCGCAATCGTTCATACCTTCGAAATTTTTTAAGGCCAGACATTAACGAAATCTCAGGGAAAAGTGTAGAGTTTCACACTGAAACATAAAACATTCGTGACACGAATTTCGTTCCAAACATTGTAATAAATGTTGTTAAATCATTGAAAGTAAAGAAAAAGGAAATCTGTAAGAATTTTCGGTAATTAGTTTATAATAACGAGTTTACTATATTATTCTTTTATCTTACGCAATTGATAATTAGGTATTTTGTGTCTTTATTCAATATTTAAAATAGTTCATAAATCTGTAGACTGAAAAAAATTGTAAGCAAGGGGTTAAGTGGTATACTGGGGTCACGATGCTATATTAAATTCATTTTTTATCTTTAACATAACATTTTGGGAAAACCCCGTAAAAATTAATAACAAAGAGCATTATGAATAGAGTGCGGATATTCATGCAAATTCATGTTTTTAGGGTATAAAACAGAAAAGCTATTTAAATAAAAGTGTCTTTTACCTTCTAAATATTATAAAATGCATTTTATTTTCGATATTTCATGTATTTTTGCATAATTATATATAAATGCATAAACATGCGAAATTATGAACCATTCATACATGAATCCATTTTAGTAATCATGTTATAATGCTATTAAATAAATAATACTGATAGCATATCAAGAATACCTTGAACCAAATAGGATTCCAAATGAACAACGCTATTCCAGAGATTTTAGATTAAACTAAACTCGTGTCCTCCCGGTCCTCCGATCGCTGAGGAAAGTGGATCGCTCAGAGCGACGGGTTTTCGAGTATAAACAAGATTCCCATCGCGTTTTACACGATCCTGTACCGTTATCCTCGTTTTTTTCCTCGAATTGTCTTCTTTCGCATTCGACAGGCATGCACGCGCGCGAATGGATCGGTTCTGCCGTGGCGACCTACATCATCAGCCAGCTAGTCGAGAAGAATGCGAGCTACACGAAATTGCTCGACAATTCGGACTGGATGATCTTGCCTGTCGCGAATCCGGACGGTTACGAGTTCAGTCACACGGGCGACAGACTGTGGCGAAAAACGCGGAGTTACCACGGGGAAAACGAGGACGACAGTCGGTACGATGCTCACTCCACACAAGATTCGTCTCATTCGAACTCATCCGAAAATCCTTGAATATCATTTTCCATTTAGCCTCCTTCAATTAGTAAGTCATTACACGAGGTGGTTATGGGGGAAGTGCGAGGGCGTCGACCCCAATAGGAACTTTGGCTACCACTGGGGCGAGGATGAGGAAGGAGGAGCGAGTTTGGACCCCTGCCACGAAACTTACGCCGGCCCGTACGCGTTCTCCGAACCGGAAACCAAAGCCATGGCTGATTATATCCTGGCCAACAAACAGAATATTAGGTAAATTAGTTTGGAGCTCCCTCGGGTTGGTGTGAAGCACGTGGTAATTACGATGCACTTGTTGGTTTAATGCTGTAACAGAGTTGCTAGATTGAATACAGTGTTAAACTATGGAAGTAAATTTTACTTTTCACTATTTTAACAGTCTAAATGCTAGAAGATTTAGTTGAATTATTTGCACATTTTTATGGATCAGAACACCGAATGTTCTAAACTCTAAATTTTTCAGAATGTATCTGACATTGCACTCTTACTCGCAAATGTGGCTTGTTCCGTGGGGCTACACGTACTCGAAGCCGTCTGATTATTCGGACCTCGCGAACGCTGCCAAGAAAGCAATAAACGCGATTTCAAAGGTTCACGGCACGGATTATCAAGTTGGGCCATCGTCTGACTTGCTCTACCCTACCTCAGGTACGATAATTCGACGATAAAAGTAATTGCAATAGGTTAAACAGAAAGCATGCGATTCTTATCCGCTTTGTTTGATAATATACCATTATGGATGGAATAAATGTCAATATAGACTTGTATAGTTAATTAAACTGATAGTCGCTAGAAGCACTGATTAATGCTGATTTATCTATGAAAGTTTACTATGCCTTAAATGAATAGAGTAGGATCATAACTATCTGAACAGATTTGTTTGAAAGGGAATTAAATATTGATCAGGTTCTTACTTTAATATGTTATTAGTAGACAAATTTTAAATGTGTGAAAACTTGTAATAATGTTCATAAATGAAAAAATGTATAAAATATTGAAAACAATAGACACTTTATGACATTTAATGAAGAAAACACAATGTTTGTTTAACTTTCAATTGTTCGTTTGTTTTTATGAAATTATGAATTTGCATAAACATCCGCAGTCTAATTATTAGTAAATAGAATAAGAACATTTTATTTATTAATATGACTAATCTCAACTTTTAAAATATTTGCATTAATTTTATATTTTCAGCATAAACGTTGAGAATTGTCAAAGTTTATTTTTTCGAGAATATTCACAACTTTATACCTTTATTTTAAATATTTTTAAGGAAATGGTATGAATATTTATTACGAATATTCGTCGCACGAATGACAAACGTAAATGAATACGATCGAAGCAGAATATTTAATTATTTTTTATCAATATTAATAAATTTGTCCCTACAGAATTAAAACTTCATAAATAAAAAAATACATTTATGCAATATTATGCTCTGACTTAAACAAACGCTGGCTGGTGTACTAAAATTTTTGGTTATCGCAATTAATTATATGCAGTATCATAAAAACAAAACATTGTGCGTCGTTTGAGTTCAATCCACTTTAAATCTTAACGATAACGTCAAATTGGAGTTTTTATTTCAAATGAATGAGTATGCATTGAAATTTTTAATCAGTTTCTTCTGTGAAAGAAATCTGTGAAAGAAATCATTCACGCATATCGGGAATGAAAGCGAGATAACGTCAGATTTTGTTTTTAAAAATAATACAATTATCAATAAGGAAACCAAAAAAAGCGTTATCAGGTATGTGATCTACTTGGAACGCGACAGTCGATTTAAAAGTATGTATCGATTATTTCAGGGGCTTCGGACGATTGGGCGAAGGGTGTAGCTGGAATCAAATATGCTTACACCTTGGAACTTCGAGATCGTGGTACTTACGGATTTCTGCTCCCAGCAACGCAGATCATGCCCACCGCGAGAGAAATTTGGGCAGGAATAAGAGCCATCGCCCGTCTAGTCACTTGTAACACGTAAAATCCTTATCTATTTCACCTGTCGACACCTGGTCCAAGTTAAAATAATTACCTCAGAAATTAGTCCTACCGATCTTCAAACATTTCTAAAAAATATTAAACAAAATTTCAATTGATAGCGTTTAAAAGTTAATAACGCCTCATGAAGCGCAGGTGCGAAAAATGTAAATCAACTTACGTAGTTTTATTTGAATAATGACAACAGGAACCGTCTTCGAGTATGGAAACAAAAAGGTGCCACGCAATTGCGACACGTCGCGTCGGTTCGATAAGATTCCAATCGCTGTCGATCGAAAGAGCAGTTAGACAGGAGCGAGGCTCTTATACGCGTACAAAGTACAATAGCCTAATCGCAGAATCTATTTCACGGGGAAATAGAGTATCTTTTCGTTTAATGAAACTAGAAGCGTTCGAATAGATTCTTAAATGATTCGTCGCTGCTCAACGTGTAAATATTGTAAACTGTATAAATGTAATCGAAACACAAATGTAATTTGTATCTAATAGATTAATATTAATGTATTTATTTTAAGCAGCATTGACAAAATGATGATAAATGAATAAAGGAGCGAGATTCATGAGCAACAATGACCAGTCTTATTGTTTGTAACACAGGTACTGATAAAACTATTGACACAGTTTCACTTTTTATAAATTGCACTCTATTGGAAAATAGAATCGAAGATCGCAAAAAGGAAAGTGAAATTGATATGATCAAATAATCGAAACGAAGACAACGTTTATTATTATAAGAATCTTGATAATATACGCGATAATCGAAGTACTCTTCAAAAAGCAAATTATAAATGACAGCGCTTTCAATAAAAATAGCGTTATCGATTACAATTAAAAATTATCACCAGGCATTATCGCATCTTCTGCGTATATAAATCGCAATTTCCGAATGGTTCATCGAGTTGTGCTGAATTCATCGTGCAACAATGTTGACTAAGTGTCTACTCGCTTCAGTGCTCGTGTTCCAAGGTAAAAATATGTAACTTTTAACTTTAATCATTCCAAGAATCCTCCAATTTTATTAACTAATTAACATTGTCGAACTGACCCTAAGAAAATACCTTAAAATATGCTTCATTAATTTTTCATAACGAGTCACATTACTTTTCGGTCTGACTCATTAAATACTCTAAGCATTGGTACAACTTTCTGCATTTAATTCTTTCACTTCTTTGTGATCCCATAGTCTGCTGGGCTGCTCCCAGCGGTTTGACACCCCGTATCACAGACGGTATCGATGCCAGCCCAGGAGAATTCCCATACCAAGTCTCCATCCAATGGGGAATCCCGCCTCTGCTGCCCTTCAGCCACATGTGCGGTGGATCCATCATCAGCAACACGCACGTCTTGACTGCTGGACATTGCATCCAGAAATTTGGCAAACTGAAAGTCGCCGCCGGTAAATACTACCTGAACAAAGCAGAATCGACCAACCAGCTCATCAATGTCGCTAAGGCTACCGTCCACAGTGGCTACAAGGGGTGAGTACAGCTATTCTGTCTTCATAGCTACTAACAGATGAAAAACTTAATTTTCTTTAATTATATGAATTCAATAAATTATGTAATTTCAATTGAGTAGGACAAGCAAGCCAGATGGACGCTTTAGCTAATTCTGACATTTGTGTTAGATTGGAACAAAAGTTCGTAGTGTTTTTTAATAGATTGTATTAGAAAAGTTCCAAGTTCTGGGAGAATAGAATTATGAAGTCACTTTAAAGACGATAAAAAGTAGTAGACAAAATGGCACATATGTAGTTGACTAAATTTGTATACAAGTATTTCAACACTGTGTCTAAATTTCAATTAAAAACGCTACGAACTTCTGTTCCAACACAATATTCAGGTTTTGCTTAGAAATATTTGTTTTATGAACAAAATTCAAACGCTTTGTACAAAGAAAATGTATAGATTGTAAGAAAAAATTAGTTATACGTGATAGAATTAATGTATTCAATAGTGAAATGATCAAAATGAAATATTTTTAGAATAAGAAAACGCTTTTATTGAAAATTTTAGATTTCTAACACAACAAACGATTTCTCTATAAAATGAAGAAGCCATAATATAAATTAAAAATCTAGTTTTTTCATAAAGTTGTCCATCTGCTGAGTATGTTAATGGTCCCTATTAATGAGCCTAAATCTATTAATGTGCCTTTACATTTAAATAAGTTGTAAAGAAGAATACCTCTAAAAATTGAAAGCAAAATGTTTTTTTTTAAATTAAGTTAAACTATTAAACGTAACGAAAAAAATGTTTTTCTTTCATTTCTAAAGGTATTCAATTTTTATAGCTTATTTAAATGAAGAGGCTCACTAATAGGGACCAGTCCCCTACCGTCCATCTATTGGCGTGTTTACTCTACGCATCGTTTGTAAAACTAGGAAACAGATCTGCAGCGAAAGTCTTCTGTCTCATTGACATGCATTTTCTATGAATTTTACAGAGGAGTCGCGCAACACGACATCGCTCTGTTGAAGCTGGAGTCTCCTCTGACATTCAACAGCCAAGTGGCTGCTGTCAAATTGCCGACACAGGACGAAAAACAAACCGGTCAGGCTGTCCTCTCTGGTTGGGGATCCACCTCGAAGAGCATTCGCCCTACTTTGCCAGCCGTCCTGCAAAAGGCTGACGTACCAATCCTCGACAATGACGAATGCTACAAACAACTCACTTCTGTACCAGTGTCTGGCCAGCAACCTGAACTCTTCGACACCCAAGTCTGCACTGGAACCGCTAGTGGCGAAGTCTCTGCTTGCTCCGTAAGTTCTTCTTGTTTTAAGTAATTGATGAGTGAAGAACGTGCGATAAAACTATGATAACAGTTAATTGAACAGTGATGTTTCGGGAGAAGAAAATTAATGCGTGTATTGATTTTGTTTCTAGGGTGACTCTGGTGGTCCACTCGCTCAGAAGATCGATGGCGGTGCTGTCCAAGTTGGTATCGTCTCATGGGGTATGATGCCATGTGGATCCAGCCACATGCCTTCCGTTTACACTCGCGTCTCCTCCTACATCGACTGGATCCACCAACACCAGGCCTAAATTTTTGCACAGGATTTTTGTGTAATAAATTTATACCAATTATTGGAATAACAATAAAATGTGATACTACTTATCCCTAAAATACCAAATCCTGATATTATAAAACGGACTATAAATAAAATTGATTTATACATGGAACATGTTTATCCAGCTTTTTAATCCAGTTTCCACATCTTGCGAAAGTAAGAGTATCGAATGTATTTCGCAATTCGAAGAAGTGATCGATAACGGCAGGAAGTTTCCCGTAGAGATTTCATAATAGCAATCTGATAAATATATCTAGAAGTCTTGCAATATTTTTAATCAATCCAAACGAAGCCATATAGGAGTGATTATGAAACGAACGAAATCCCTTTGATCGATTGTTTTCGGAGTTTTTAATTATGCTAATACGATATATTTTGTAACTCATATTTTTTATGATTTTTCCTTGAGAAAAGAAGGTTATTTTTAGAAAGTTGTTGATATTCAGAGATCGTCAGATAATGATTTTTATTTATTTCTCAAATTCGTGTACATATTTTGAGTGTCTAAAAAGATGTAACTCTTTAGAATGGCGAAATATGGGAACAAAACTTTTTTACTGTTCATGTTTTGTAATATTGAACAGAAGTTACCTCCTCTAATGCTATTTAAGCTGTCAAAATCTGGATCTGATTAGTAAATTTTGTGAGGTGCCGCAGACTGCCGTAGTCTAGACTACGTAGTCTTTCAAATTTTTTATGATTTTTTTGCAATTTATTGTGGTAATATTCTTTTAGGAATTTATTCTTTATTAAATTGTAATATATATTATGAATCCATCCCATGCAATTTTTCCGTAAATAACAGTTGAAGCCGCAGTTACAAGTTTTAGTATTCTTACTACTGCTTGTATATAACACATGTATATTAAAATTCGACTGACTGACAGATCTTTAATAAAATTTTATGAATGAATTTAATTTTAAAAGTAACCATAATAGATGATTGTTTATTCTAAGATTATGAAAAGATAATTAAATAAAATATTTTAAATGTAGAGCAAATATATCAATAGTTGAACACGTTACTACTGAATGAACTAATGAACATTTAATACAAAAGCAAATAAAATAAGTTATGAAACTTGCGCATATGGCTTAAATATGAAATAAAGAACTGAAAAAATTCAAAATTAAGGCATGTACTTATTTTAATAAGTTATTTTATTTGTTTTTGGTGTATAATGTTTATTTACTGGTACGTGTTTATCCATTGATGCATCTGCGCTATATTAAAAAAAAAAGTGAAAGGAAGTTGTTTCGGGGCAAGTCGAGGTTGTTTTAGTGGACTGTATAGTGGGTTTAGGGCCCCGTGCGGATTCAATTTCGCAGGAAATTCGGGAGATAGACCGGAGGATTTGAATGCAGGCAACGGACCTCAGCGGTGTCGAGTTACCGAACGTCTTTATTTCCGAGACACTTCGTCCTCGATGTCAACAAATCAACCGCTCGCCATACACACACATTCGGGGATTATCCGCGATTTAAATGCCAGACGGTTTCGGTGATCCTTGTTAATCCGCGACAATGACTGCAGCTTAGTCTCTTCCGCGACAACGATAATCGAAAGCGACTACTGCGACGACACGCAAATATGCAAGAAACAAGAGCGATCAAACTAATTCGGCTTACTCGGTCGGTTGATTGCGATCGAATGCCCCCTCCGAGGATCGCTCGCGATCGCGATCGGGCATGGATCCCAATTAGAAACGGGAGGGGGGCATGACTGTTACTGTTTGCGAATTTAAATTTGATTCGGTGTTCCAGTCCGGAACAGAAGTCTTTATGACACCTCAAAAATATGTATATTTTACAGAAACCAGCTTTTGTATGTTTACTTTAGAGTACTAGAGGCAAACATTCAGATAATTTTTATTTTTTAGTTCCATCCCTAATTGTATACATATTTGTCTACATATCTATCTATAGGAAAATTGACAAGCCTATAATAACTATAAGAAAAAGAATCCTTTGTATGTGCAACTCATTGGAAATCTTTCATTTAAGAATAGATGCTAATATAGGATAATCATTTATTAATAGACTAAATCTACTAAACGTAACTTTTAAATGTACTAAAATGCATAAGCATGTGCATAGATGGAAAAATATATGAAACATCGAAAATAAAACATATTTTATAATATTTAGAAGGTAAGAGACACTTTTATTTACATTGGTTTTTAGTTTATATCTTTTCTTCATCATTTCGACTAAAGCTACACACGTGTTTCGTACACCGCATGTTGCACGTCGCTTTTTTCCACCGAAATAGAACTAAACGTTGAAATACTTCGAATAATGTTTCACATTCCGTTGAAAACACTCAAGTTCAATAATTTCCGTAATTTCACAATTTGAGCCTATACCGCGCATAAAGCCGAGATAAGTCAGATTCATCAATCACGAAAATACAGACGAAAGGTGTCACGGATGAAATCGTCGTTATCTCGCGTATCTCGTCGGTTTCACGTCGATTAAAAATTTTATTCTTTGATAGGGCGACAATCGATAACCCATCAATGGGTATATAAGACATATTCGGTACTTCGAACACATCAAACCATCGAAATGTTTCTGAAACTGTTTGTGCTGGCTGCTCTCCTTGCAGTGGTTGCTGCCAGTAAGTCATTCGTTAAACACTGCAATATTCTATGCAAACTTAAGTATACTATGAAGTATTTGTAAATTCTTTATTAATTCACGATCTTTCATTTTTCAGCTAAGCCCTACCAAGGCTTTGCCCTGCCATTTTTGGATGGCCGCATCGTTGGAGGATCAGAGCCAAAACCAGGACAATTCCCGTGGCAAGTTTCGCTTCAATGGGGATGGATCTTCGGCATGCAGCACTTCTGCGCTGGATCTATCCTGAACAGCCAGTGGATCATCACCGCTGGACATTGTATTGGAGCTGTTCCAGAATACGGTGATTTCGTGATTAAAGCTGGAAAACACAACCTGAAGAAGACGGAGAGCAGCGAACAGGTCATTAAAGTCATCAAGTCTATCGTGCATGAGAAATACCCTGGGTAAATGGACAAGTTTTATTATTTTCCAATGCTCTAATGTCCAAAAACGGTAGCAGTTTCAAGGCTTTTAATTAACTGATTCCACGATTCCAGAAACGTGGCTCCCTACGACATCGGATTGCTGAAATTGGAAAGGCCTTTGCAGTTGAACGAAGCAGTAAAACCGATCGTTCTGGCACAGCAAGACAGCCTGCCTGAGGGAACTGCCATTCTCTCGGGATGGGGATCTATTTCTTCGACCAACAACCCCGTCATGCCCGACGTACTTCAAACCGCTCCACTGCCAATCGTCGATCTCCAGACCTGCAAAGCAGCTATTGAGAAACTGACGGGACCATCTCCTTTACACGAGACCAACATTTGCACCGGACCTCTCACCGGTGGCCAGTCTGCGTGCAACGTAAGAAATCAGAAATTTATTGGAGACAAATCATAGTATTCGAAATAGTTCTTTGGTTAGATAAATTGTGAGATCCAATCGGTTATCTGGATCACGTTTCTGACGATAATTGTCCTATTTTTAGGGTGACTCTGGCGGCCCATTGGTCCTGAACACGAATGGCAGAACTGAATTGATTGGAATCGTTTCATGGGGAATCGTTCCATGTGGTACTGTGGGAGCTCCATCCGTGTACACCAGGGTCTCTGCCTTCAATGACTGGATCGCGAATGCTTTGGCTAGCAATTAAATTAATTCAAATAGATAGTATATCTTATTTGTGAAACTGAAATAGAGGTTGAAATAAAGTGAAAGTACAATTTATTTGTAAATTACAGTTGTATCCTTTTTCCAATCTGTGAGACTGTAAGATATTTATTTATTTATTTAATAAACGGGATAACTCCCATTAGAGTACAAAGAAAAAAGTGACAACTTATAGGTATACGAAGCCGCTGACTGAAAATAATGAATAATAAACAATGAGAACACATTACTTGCATCTATAAAAGTAGAGAAACAGAGTTTTTGAAGGAGCTAAATTTACATACAAAAAAGTTTAGACATACGAAACGAAT
Source organism: Perdita meconis (assembly GCA_030770465.2). Lineage (NCBI taxonomy): Eukaryota > Metazoa > Arthropoda > Insecta > Hymenoptera > Andrenidae > Perdita > Perdita meconis. The sequence goes on from JASKOS020000004.1 coordinate 9,255,386, forward strand.
TCGTTACAGAGTATATGCGTAGCGACATTTACGGGGTTAGAGTTGAGAAAATTTGTATGAATAGCACTGAAATAAGTGATACACTTAACAAATGGTGCAGAACATTTTTAGCCTACTTACGAGACTCCAAAGAGAACTGAAAAGTACCCGTGGCTTCTAATCTTAGAATAATCTTATCTCAGAATTTTACTTTTTGAAATAAGTAAAGAACAACGTAGATAGTTGTCTTGACATCAGGGTCAGGAGGTCATTCAAAATTATCAAATTAGGGCTGTAAATATTTGACTATTCGAATTATTTGAAGTAATACTTAGGAATACTTGACAATTCTAAGATTATTCGACTATAAATGAATATTCGTTGTATACGTTCAGTGTATAGACCTTCATTTGTATATTCATATACACATGTCTAATGTGAATGTGAATAGCGAATAATCGTACACGAATGCTGAATTCTAAGGAGCTGGTGTTATAATGCCGCAGACTTCTCGCCGTTTAGATTCGTAGTCGATACAATATTACGAAATTGAAGCACTTCAAATATTTGAATAGTCCTAATTATTCAAATAACATTTGAACGTCCGAATTGTTCGAATATCAAATACGAATTTTACTGGTATTCGAATATTCTATTGTTCTTAGTATTCGATTATTCGAATGTTCTAAATATTCGAATATTCGAATATTTGTAACAGATTTACATAAAATTCTCTGATATTTTTCGGAAGGAGTTATGAATACTTTTCACATAAAAAAATGTCGAAAGAAAATAAATGAGGGACTAATGTCACTAACATCTGATAAAGTGTTTAACTGGTATCCGCAAATAAAGCCTTCAAGTTCTTCACAGTCGAGGAAGAAACGCGAATTCCATTCACGCGACCCATTTGCAGCTTTCGTTTAAAGACAGGAACTAGTTCCTTGTAGGAAGAAAAATCTATCCAGTTCCTTTCCAGGATCTTTTTCCGCGAACGTTCGTACCTTGACAGTGGCCACCGGATCCGATCATTCGATTCCTATTCCTCGAACGAATCACACGACAAAATCCGCGAAATGTCCAAGTTATCATTCAACGGATTATTATTGACAGCGATAAGCTTCGGTCTCGCGACGTGCACCGAAATGACCGGTGAGTGGTAATCGTTTTTCCTCGATCGTTATCAGCGTTGCTGCGCCTAAATAATCTGAACGATTTCGCCGATCTTATCTAATCGCTATTTTCCATTGATAGAGATGATTTCGAGACCGGCGATGCTGGCGCAACGGCCCACGAGGATCGTGGGCGGAAAGGACGCGGCGAAAGGAACGTATCCTTGGCAGATGTCCGTGCATTGGGGCGATCGGGAACGGAAAATTAAGTTGAGACACGTTTGCGGGGGCAGTTTGTTGACGGCTGGCTGGGTGATGACGGCTGGTCACTGCAAAACCCTCTCGCCGTCGAGGGGAGAGTACCTAATACTGGCTGGGAAGTATAAACTCGGTGTGCTGGAAGAAACTGAACAGGCTCGAATGGTGGACGAGGTCTTGGTGCATCCTGGATATGATGGGTCAGTTTGGAATATTGATTTTGGAAGACTTTTTCTTGGTATCTCAGTTTGGATAATTGAAGACCTTGCAGTAAAAAGGATGCAACTCCATTTTTACTTACTTCGGAATAATTAAAAGAAAGTGTTTATGAAATTATTGTTTTGACTTAACATTAAGGCCGCGGTTATAGTGGACATGAGAAAAAAACTCATTTCCCACTGAAATATATAAAATACAATATATATTAGTGGGAATGGGCTCTTTTCCTCATCTCATGTTTTCCCTAGGGGCAAGAATCAATGGCATTGATCGTATGTGTGTGCATATATATATATATATATATATATATATATATATATATATTTAGCCGTGACCTAATACGAAAATACTAAGTGTGTAGTATTGCTCATGGGTTTAGTATATAAAGAAACTATAATCAGAGATTTGAAGCTTTCATAGACTGGCGTCATACAGTTCCTATTATTAAAGCTTTCGGGTCTACGCCGTGTCCTGAAGAAAATACTTTTTCCTTCAAGCAGAATAAATATTGTTTCTGTATATCTTTCGACTCCCTGACGAAGCAAGCTACAATTCTAGCGAAATGCTGGGAAAAAATGTTGTCGAGGACTCGGCTTACACTCGAAAGTTTCAACAGCGAGAATTGTAAAAAAATCATGTTCATTTTTTTCATGTTTCTTGCATGTTGTAACTAAGAAATGGTCAAAAACGGAGTCACATCCTTCTTGCTGCAAGATCCTCAATTTTAGAAATTAACTAAAATTAGGTATTAAACTAAGTGACTGATTCTAGGAGCGTGGCACCGTATGACATAGCTTTAATGAAACTAGAGCAACCATTCAACCTAAATCCCTTCGTATCCACGGTGTCGTTGCCGTATCCAAACTTGATTCCCACAGGGAATGCGATGTTGACTGGCTGGGGTAGCATGAGCAGGACTCGCGCCCCCGTGAACCCTGAGACTCTCCAGGTTGCCATTTTACCAATAATCGATTATGATTTGTGCAAAAGCACGTTGGACAAGAGCGTGAAACGGAAGGGGAAGAATCCTCTGCATCCGACGAATATTTGCACTGGTCCTTTGGATGGCAGCTTGTCAGCTTGCAAGGTTTGTCTTTTAACAGCTAGGACGTCTAGGATTTTGTTTTAAACTAGGAGTGTCTAACTTAGTTTTCTCCGCTATGAAATATATTCAATTCAGAATATGTACACAGCATCAGATAACGCTGAAGTGTCCTCTAACATAAGCAGAGACTAATATCTTGTCAAAAGGAAACGAACTCGATACAAAAAACGATTAAATAAAATGTATTGAAAAACTAGTTTTGGCTGTTGCTATAATTATTAAAAATTGTTTGATGTTAGTTCTAATAAAATATGTATCATATTATTAAAAATACATTGCTTATACATAAGTATCTCTGAAAGAATTGTTCATATCGAAATAAGTAATGAAATCTGTGTCGTAGGGTAGATGCACCAATAGACGCACCAGCCAATGAACATTATACAGAAAAACAAATAAAATAAGTTATTAAGTTTGAACTTTTTCAGTTCTTTATTTCATATTTAAGCCACTTTCGCGCCATATGCTGTTTGATAACTTATTTTATTTATTTTTATGTATAATATTTATTCACTGATAACGTGTTCATTTATTGGTACATTTACCCTATACAGATTTACTGTAAATTACTAAGGTGTCCCATAACTTATGGGCAAAAGTGTACATGTACATAATCAAATAGTGGGGATTTCTTAGCGAAATAGAGTAGTCAATGAAAAGAGACACATGTGGCTCGCGAAACGCCAGTTAAACCTTGTGTCTACGGTCCAAGAACTGTGTCAAAGTTCTAGTTCCGATAAAATGTAACTAGAAATTGGATCATGCAAATGAACAATTCAGATGAAAATCTCAGACAGTAGCATGTTACGGGAAATGCTGCGCGTCCCATTTTCCCATAACAGTTGCTAATTTCTACAACCAATCAGTTGTAACAGGATAAACAGTTAGTTACCAAAATTTTGTCCGAGGACTTGGACACAGTTCTTGGCCCGTGGACACAGGGCTTTAGCCAGGCCTGTTTTAAACAGTTATTGAATTATCACATAAACTTTCCTGCCACCAAATTTTTCAGGGCGACTCCGGAGGACCCCTAGTCGTCAAAAACGCTTTCGGCGAAGCGGAAGTAGTGGGAATCGTATCCTGGGGGTTATTCCCCTGCGGAGGGAAGAACGCTCCCTCGGTTTACACGCGAGTGTCAGCTTTCGTGACGTGGATCAACCTCATATTGTTAAACTATTCTTAATCGCTTGAACTAGAATCTCAGCAATCAAAATACAAGAGTCAACATACTAATCGCTCGAAGTGATTAAGCTGCGGGAAGACTGTTAAAATATATTTTATTCAATAAATAATTCTCACATAGTCACTCGCCTTACTTGTCAACAGTATACAAATACGCCACGCATACTGTGCGTCAATAATAACTCATGTTTATACAAAATCCTGAAGAAGGACGCTCCTCGATTACAACGTTTTGCAGGCTTCCGTGACAACGAGCACCGCGGCTAGAGCTTCCTTGGAAGTGGGAATAATGTACCGCGAGGGCAAGACAAAGCCGTACTTCCCTGTATCTCGCAGCTCAATTGTGTAGGTGTATTTCATTTTCAGCATGGCCTTGGCCCAGTCGTCGGAGCCGCCGGAAGCTGCATAGAGCGTTGTCGCGCTGTTTCCGACAGTGTACATACTGTTGGCCTCGCCTTCCCTCCTCATGGCCGCGGCCATCTGTCTGCCAACCCTCTCAAGGTCAGCGTAATCGGGTGGGACGCGTTTATCGTAGCCCCACGGGTACAGAATGTATTGTCCATAACTGTGGAACGTGAGGTAGGCCTAGAAAGCGAGGATGAAAATGAAAAGAACGAAGAAGCTCGAGCGAACCCAGAGATTAATTAAAAATTGAACCGACTTTGAAGTTAGCCGCGCTGGACTCGAAGAAATTTTTAATAGCGTTAGTTTCTGGCTCAGAAAACGGTCCGGAGCCCGCGTAAATTTCGCGGCAGGGATCTTTGCTGGTTCCCATGCCTCCCCATCGGTAGCCGAAGTTTCTATTCAGGTCTATCCCAGTGCACGTGCTGCCAATCACTCGTCTCCTGTTCTTTCGCCACAAACGATCTCTCGTGAAGGTGTACTCGTACCTGTGAATTAGTTTCCACACGATATTAGTGTTAATTCGAGATGTACAGATAAGAAACATCTGCATTGTCCTTCGTGAAATAGGAATTACCCGTCCGGGTTGGCTACAGGGAGGATATAGTAGTCAGCCTCGAGACTTTCGCTGTTTTCGACGAGGTAATCGATCACGTAGGTCACTGCCGCAGGTGAGATCCATTCCCTGGCGTGAATGCCTCCATCGATCCACAGCGCAGGCACGTTGGGGTTTCCATTACTGATTCTCAACACCTACGTAGCAATTTAAACATTCTTAACATTCAGATCTCTTTCCCATAGTGACCTCCGCGATTTCTGAAGATACCTTAAGAGGTCTTCCTTCGACAGAATTGCCGATGCTCATGACTGAGCAAACAGCTGGAAAGGTTTCGGCAAGGTAGTCAAGGTACACGTGGATGTCCTCAAGGCGGTGATAACTGCTCCACTCCATTCGATGACCTGACAGTTATACCTTCAAGATTATTCAGAGGTTGCACGTTCGGTGTCCTTAAGTGACACGTGAGAACATTCCGCTCCGTTGATTCAGAGAACAATCGATACAATATACGATTCGCTGAGCTAATTCGCGAGGAAGCCTTTGCAAGTAGTGGTAACGGCGGTTCTGAATCGACGAAGCGGGCTGTGCGCGCACGAAGCTCACCCCTAAAGTGCCAAGGGCCACCCCCACCGTGTACGCTAGAGACAGGATAGCGAAGAGGAAGACGAGGACGTGAGTATCTACCTCGTGCCCTGACAGCAACTCCCTGCCACCAAGCGGAACGAGCTAGAAAATTACTCAGAAGCTCAATGTTTCATAGGTCATCGAAATTGCAGCCAAAAGTTCATCGATGACCAAACAAAGGTACTTTGATATTAGGGTGACGCGAATTTAATACAGCATTGATTTTTCTACTTATCGCCAGTGACAGCTTTCTTCACAAGACGAAATTGACAACTGATTCAGTACACGATACTTTATACAGCTTATTATACGCAATTAAGGGGGAATAATACTTTGACGAGTGTCAAAAAAAAATTTTTTTTGTCATATAAATAGAAAATACAGTGCGTAACAAAAACGTAGATCCACTTGGACTTTTGGCTATTACTGTAAAACAAGTTAATCGGAATTCGGTTGAAATTTGTTTCTTGAAGGAACAGAAGATTCAGAGTTTTTTTTTTTTTAAAGAAGTTTTCGTGAAAAGAAATTTGATAGCTTTTTTCTTGAAGAAGTTTTTGTCCGTTTTGTTAATCAAAATTTTAGTTGCGGTGCCAATTGCGATATTTCAAAATTTGGAAAGACGACTTCGGCGTTCTTGAATACTTGTATGGATTTATGGTCGTATCGAAAAGTACTCGAGGCCTGTTTTCTACCACACATGCATCGTCTTCAATCAGCGAAAATAAAATTTCTGTACTATAATGCGACAATTTACGTTTATGTAAACATGAAGCAGTGGCTGCAAGAAAGAACAATCGACACTATCACTTGACCAACGAAATCTGATACTACCTCTACCCAGAATCCTTGGGGTCAACTTATACGTAACGTACATGATAATAGTCGATCATTTAGTAACATTGTCGAATTGAAATCGCAATATAGAAGACCAGGAATTGCGTTACTCCGAAACCTGCTGTAAATTCTAGCTGATTCAATGATGAAGAGGATAAATTTATGAATAAAAAGTAGTGGAAAACCTATAAATGACTGAAAGCATTCATTTTTGAAGTCATAATGTTTGATTTGTTACAGTTTTTGCTTCTCTGCAAGTGGATCTATTATTTTGTTACGGTAAAAAATTGACAAAAACAAATAAATAGTTATTGTAGAAGAATGAAGCACTATATAAAAATGAAATTTTATATCAATTCTTGCTTAAATTTTGAAGTAAATTTTAACCGAGTCGATTTATTAGCTCTAGAACTGTGATAAACTTTTTGTTACGCACTGTATAACCTTTGAGAATTGTGCTCCTAAAATATGAATGGAAAATTCATGTAAATAAAGAAGTTATACTGTCTTAAAAATTGTTCGATCATGAGCGAAGTACATGATTATGAAACTTTAAACGCGTTTTTCTCGAAACGGTGTTTTCTAAACAAGTTGAACGATCTTCTCCGTCAGTTTTGAATAAATCAACTTCCATTTTTACGTACTTATTCCACATAAAAATATCTTCAGTTACGTGTACGGAAATTAAAAAAAGTAATATTAAATATTTTTTAGAACTTTTAACTTTTTGTAGAACTTTTTGTTTTAAGGTCTGCCGTTTTTCTTTTTTAATTATTGTAATTTAATTTCCGTCTGTTTGACTAAAATTGCATTAATCTAGATTACAAAAATGCTTTTCTTTTTTTCGTGATGAACTAAACGTGAATAAAGTGTGCATAATGTACTTAAATATGTATATTTTTCAATGAAAAAATTCTCAAATCCTATGCAATATATGTAGATTTAAATCCTTAATCAATAACATCTGCGAAATATATGTGTCTTAAAAATAATTCATAAAAAAACACTCTATTGTCGAGCGTCAAAGTGTTGTTCCCCCTTAAGAGATTTGTTTGTGTCCTAAGCACATGTACTTGTAAATATTTACTGCGATGACTTTGCAAGCATCGTCGGATAAAAATCTCCCCAGGAAATGTGAAAAAAGCCCCTTTCCACTAAATCGACCCGCATTCTCCAACCACGAGGCACTAACACTTTCTCATCCAGAATAATCGGCTCATTCGCGATTCCAGTCGAATCACACAGTTTTGTTTTCCAGCAATCTCAGCTCTTCGAGCTGCTTTCCAACCGGGCCAGTTGCCAGTCACTGCCAAGTTTCGAGAATCGGTTAACGGTATCCCGGAAGTCGGTGCAAAAGCGAAAAATAAATTGTTTATAGTTTGACCTTACATTCCCACCCAACAATTCCTTATCTGTATTTCATATACCCTCAATTTTCTAAAAATATCTTTTAAATACATTTTCCTTCACTGACTATGTTTTCCGAAACATCCGCATTAATATATTACGAGGGAACACTTTGCATACCTGCTCAAGTTGATTAATATTATCGATGGAACCGGATCTGGGTTAGCAGGTTAAATCGCGGCGAGGTTGGTAACCTCGAACTATCGTACATTTCCGTTGAAAATATCTAGGAGCTAATGATCTTAGACACTAATTTGGTTAATGAATCTGGTCTGATTAACAAGAACGTAGATCCGTCTAAGCATTAAAATGTCATTATAACTTGACGCGATTAATTTGTTTGGAATTTCTAATCGGTATCATTAAACCGGCGCTTAACGTAATCACTTTCGAATCTGTGCCCGGGATTCATGGTTAGCTTCGCTGTTAGCTTTCTTCGCTACGTGATTCGATTCTGGAATCGCGACTAGACAGCTACTCGTGGCCATTTGTGTCAATGGAACGAGTGAAGTGACAAGTGAAACATTGTTTCACTGTCGAACGCGTTTACTCAGAAGAAAAAAGCTTCACATTGCGGGAAATGAATGAACTCCTTCAGGGAATAGTGAATCAAGATCGAGAAAAACTAATTTAACTAATGTTCATTACGTTTTTTCTGACTTTTTATTCATTGCTGATGCACCTGTTTTCTATTACGTGAAATAATGAGATTTTTTAAAAGTAAATTAGGGATATTTTTTTAATATTTTTTTCATGAATAGGCAGATTGAAAGAGAATGTAAAGCGCGGAAAGCATAAAATAAGCGTATCGAAATTGTTCGTAGAGACGATGTGGCATGGAAATTATCGAGAAACTTGCAAACCTTTGCGACCTTCCAGCTCAGTCATCTCTTGCTCAGTGAGCGCATCATTCTCCTCGTCTATTGCCTTCTGTAGGTCTTCAATTACTACATTATAGTCCAAATCCTTCTGTTTCAGGTATCGGGAGACTCGGGAAATTTCATCTGATCGCACCATTACGTCAAATGTTGTGTCGTTTCTGGTCCAGACGGAAAATACTGTACAGAATGGAAATATAATTTTTTTACAAGAAATCTTAATAATTATAATTTGTGCTATAAATCTGTATTATATAAACTACTATTTTATTATCGCTTTAATTACTTAAAAGCTTATAACAATAAGTATTATACTCCTTAAGTGCGATTAGTAAATAATCGGAACTCCATATTTTGACTATCTATTCCTTATTCTTTTGTTTAGAAGCGTGTCCTAAATTTCTATTTTGCTCTGTCAGTTCAAGCTAGGAATTTCAACTCCAGACGCATACAGTAGAACCTCGATTATCCGAATCAAAATTATCTTCAATTTTTACTTTTCCAAGATTTCAATTATTTGATGCACTAGGTACAAGAATAAAGTGGAACTCCGACTACAACTTGAACTATGATTTAATAATAACGTAGTAATTATTAGCATTTTATGTTACAAATATTGAATCGGATAATCGAGGTTCTACTGTATTCATAATAACGTGAAACCCGAAACAGACTCCGCAACTCTAATGATCACTATCATCATAATTTAATAATCTGTTGACTCTAAAAATGATTACGAACATCCGGACTCCTGGAAATCCATAGCCACGTTCGCCACCATCCCCTTCTGCCCTTCGGACCCGAGGATCTTCCACAATTGCGCGCCATCGTAGGTCACCTTCTCGTCCCTCACCCTAACCGCCCTTTGAATAGTCTTCGAGTTCTCCGCGACGGGCTCGTCGACAATCTCGATCCAGTCGGGGATGACGAACTCCCGCTTCTGCCGATCGGTCACGACCCCCTCGACAACGAGGAGAACGGCGAGGAACGCGAGGGCGCGCGTGCCGCGTGTTGCGCAGCTCTTCTCCATCCTCGATCAACTGTCCTTCGATCGTCGACGGGCCCACCTTTTATGACATTCGAGCCGGTCGACGATCGGGAATAACGGGATTTAACGAGCGCGGCGCGGACCTCTTCGTACCGCGGATCGATTGAACCCAGCTGAGAGGATCTTTGACCCCGCTGCTGTCGCGGGATTCTCCGCACCGCTTCGCGATCGCCAAAGTCTCCCAAATTGCTTGACTCATTAGGTTGAGGAGAGGAATGAAGCAGGAAGTGGAGAAATAATAATCGCTTTGGTGGGATGTAGTTGAGATATTTACGCTTTTAACTCTTTAATCCTGCTGTTCTCTTAAAATTCTAATTTATTACAACTTGCAGTATTAACATATTATAAATACGGTCATTGAAATTTTTACAGAATGTTAAGAGATAATACAGGTAAATATTAAGACTAATGTTCTCATATTTTTCTTACAATTCGAACAGTTATTTAACAAAATAAGATGGAGCAATGGGTTCAAATAGACCCGAAGAGCAGGATTTAAAATGTTAAAAATATTCATAATACTCAATTTATAAATATTAAACGAAACTTTAACGTTAACATTTAAATGCTTAACATTAATAGGCTATGTTGGCATATTAACATTTTAACATTTATGTATTAAATTCCATACCTATAATAATGTTTCTAATACAAAGGGTTTTAATTATATTTTTTTAAAATTATATTTTCAATTCTATTTTTATTGCAACTTCCAATAAGTGTTAATTTCAAAGTGTTTATAATAATTTCATCGCCCACTGTAAATTAATAGAACCTTCTCCCAGGATATTTTATTCTAAACAAAATATTGCATCACAGAGACTTTAAAGGATTATCAAACTCTTTTATGAAACAAGAACAAAGTGGAAGGAAGTATTTTATATTATTTTGAAAGAGTATACTCGGCAAAAGCAGAGTAAATGCATCTGCTTTAACTCTGTTACAGTCCTCGGGGATTTTTTCATCCATTAAAGTATTTTATTTAATTTAACAACTGTTTTATTTTTAAGAACAATGTGAGAAGTTTAATGTTAATGTTTGATGTTAATGTTTAATGTTAATGTTTAATGTTAATGTTTAATGTTAATGACTGCAAGGAAAAGCAGCGCGTCACATTTTCAAAAAAATAGAGTTTCTACCTCAACTCAAGTCTAGAGAACAGAATTTATATTATTATTGCAGCAAAAATTTATGAAATGAATTTCTCCTTCGAAAACGAGGTTTTAATAAAATTGAAGACCATAATACAGTACTGGTGATCAAAAATTTAAACACGAATATCTCGAAAATGAAAATATGTGATGTGCGGCGTTTTGCCTTATAATCATAGATTTAAGTTTCTTATTCCTACACATTATATTAAAAATTCATTATCTATATTCTTAATAATAAGACAATAATACAAGTTGTTTCATCCAGGAATTTCAGAAGGAACGTAGCAGGGTTTAAACTGAAATTATAATAAAATGTCAAAATTTTCTAGTTGTCTTTTTAAAAACTAATATTCTTATTCTAGAATTGTATCATTTAGTGCAAAATTATATATGACGAATGAAACAATTGTAAATAATGAAATTGTAGTCGTAAGTATCGAAATTACTTTTCATTAACTGATTTAAAAAATTAAATATCTGGGAAAAGTACATGATAAATTAGAAATTTAATTTGTTTTTGAAACAAACAAACACTTCTCTCAAAAATACTCTTGCATCCTTCTTTCTTTTTTCAAGTGAATTTATTTCTCTATATGTTTTCATTTTTTTAGTCCTAAAATATTCTGATATATGTTAAAATAATGAATATATTTTTTGCTTCACCTAAATTTTACTTCAAATAACAAACGCAATTCTTTTACTGCATGGCGAGTATACTCGTCATTAAACAAAAAATACCTATCTTCTCATGACGAGTATGCTCGACGTAAACATCGAAGGGGTTAACTAGAGTACAGGACTCCAGCGAATCTGAACAAATTTTAGAAGGGTTTAATTACGATTTAGACTGGGAATTGTTACTTTCTGCTTTTGAAGCGAAGTTTTCGCCGAAGTTACGGAGCGTTTAACCGCCGTCGATTCTGCGCAAGCGTTCCAAACAGCTTACGGCGCCTCCGCGAGTATTCGAAGTTGACTAATGAAACTAAAACTGTCAGAGAAACCGGGGCCGTCGTAATCGTAAAGCCATGAAGACCCTACTGACGATAGCCTGTTTGATAGCAGTCGCAACTTCGGAGGTACCGTTTCGCACTTAATGTCGGAAATATCGCCGCGAATGCAGCCACGTTTTTCTGCATACCGTTAGGTAGATGCCGAGGGAATCAACTCGCGAGATCGTTATCGTGGATCGCCCTCTCAGTGGAAATAACAGAGTTTAGAGGATACTGTTTATTTGGCAAACCTTGAAGACAATGGACAGTGAAGTGGAAAGTTATACAAATACATTGCGTGAACATTTAATTACTATGTTCTATATTAGAAGCACAACATTTCAAGATATCTGATAACACTTAGATAACAGATTTATATACGAGATGTGGGAGAAAAAATTACAGCGAAGATCAAATCAGTGTGATAGAAATAATATCTAACAAAACTAAAAAATTCAGTGAAGGGATTTGATGCTTTCAGTTCTAATTAAAAAGATCTGACATACATAATCCAGATAATAAAATGGAAATTCATTTTGAATGGAGCATGAAGAATTGTTAAAAAAGTGAGAAGAAATTTACAATGTAGTGAGTTATCTGACGAAATTCGAACGTGGAGTTTCAGCATGGAATCCAGATTAAGGAGGACCGAAGAATCGAAGCCCAGTATAGATCGTACATGGTTTACATTTATGTAGCCTACTATCTATGGCTTCTTTCGTTAGCCATCGTACATAATGTTCAGATCTGCCACGCGTTCGATCGAGCACGTGTGCACAGTGCATTAGGCGAGGAATGATTCGACTGACAGTCGTGAAGATTGAACATCTGTTAAAATAATGATTTCTCCGCGCTATTAAATTATAACACGCTTAGGTCATCAATCACTGCTTTTCTTCCAGTCTTCGATAAAAATCTATTACCGTGTGCCATCAGCGATAATCACATTTGCAAGCTTTCTATACACTCTGGCGATTCTGTAGTATCTATCAACATTACCGTACGCTGATCAAATCTGTTTCAGGATGACAGTCTGACTGTCACCGATCAGGTGTACTTCGACATCATGATAGACGATCATCCAGCCGGCAGAATCACCATCGGACTGTTTGGAGACATCGTTCCGAAGACTGTGAACAACTTCATGACTTTGGCATCCACTGGGATTGCTGGGAAAACGTACAAGGGTACCAGGTTCCATCGTGTCATCAAGAAGTTCATGATTCAAGGTGATCAAACTGGAGAATCTATCAGGGAAATATTTTTCGAATTCAAATTTCTTCCTCTTGCAGGAGGTGATATAGAAAATGGCGACGGTACAGGATCGATCAGTATTTATGGTAAATATTTCGAGGACGAGAACTTTGATGTGCATCACAATGGCCCCATGTACGTCAGCATGGCGAACGCTGGGAAGGATACAAATGGTTGTCAATTCTTCATCACAACTATTCCTACGCCATGGTTGGATGGAAAGCACACGGTGTTTGGAAAGGTGAATAAGAATTTATACGACTGCGATCGAAGAAGAAGATCTACGATAATCCTAGTTACTTTCTGATAGGTGATTGATGGCGAGGATGTGGTTTTTAAAATTGAGCAAATGAAGACGGATGCTGACGATATTCCTGTGAGACCTGCCATTATTTTCGACTGTGGCATTTTACCGACACCGTCTAAATTCACTGTATCTGATAACACTTACAAGTAATGGATTTGTCTCGAAAATTTGAGTATTCGGAGAACGTAGAGTTTGAAGTTGTTGCTTTGGGATTGTCAATAGCAGTGGCGAACCTATCAGGGTATCAGCCTAACCCTTTGCTCTATAATAACGAGTCACGGTCGTGGCATAAAATATATTTCAAACATTAGAATAAGTGTTATTAAATTATTAAAAATGGTAAAAAGGAAAAAGATACAACTGCGTTTGAAAGTCGAAGGTATATTGTATTATCTTCAGAAATTATAGAATTAGTAATCAATAATTTTAGGATTTTATTTACTATTTGAAGTCACTTGCATATCCATAAATGAAGAAAAATCGTAGGGCAAGGGGTTAAACATGAGACAATATGTTAAACATGTTGATGACCTTTGCATATGTCATTATTATCACTCATGTCAGTAACTGGGTACCTGAGTACTTACTACCCATATACAGTGACTCACAGGTTTGTTCACATGTAGTCCAAATATCAGTTGACTATGAAATTCACAGTATGTATTCATTTTTTTTTTTTAATTTGGGTCGTTTACAGTTTCGCCAGAGAAATTTAAGTATACTAAAATAGATTGTGTATTAATGCAAAAATGCATACATGTTCAATCATTTATTTATGCCCGTAAAAATTTTAATTTGCATAAACATCCACAGTCTATTGATGAGTTTCCGTAACTTATATCATGTAAAGATATCATATTGAGAGGTGAAAAAATTAGTGAGTCACTATATTTAGAAATCTACGTAAAAAAATGTGGAACATTACAGTTATTGACTGTGGGCTGCCTTTGTCTCCTGACAACAAATACTTTTGGTCTCATTATCAGTCCACCATTAATCAACAGAATTAGTATTTTATAGATGCTAGTTTACTAAAGTGACAATTACTAATTTTTACAGTAATTAGAGACTGGCCTGTGCTAGGTATATTGTAAACTAAAGAAATCGAATTGTTTTAGAGTTTGTGATAATTCAGTAGCACTGCATTAAGTAAGTATTGCATTTCAAAAATAGTAGAACAACAATGGTACGTTTTTTGCTATAAAAGTGTAATGAACAGACATATTTTATATTAAATTGAAATAAAAAATTTATAAATGTCATTTTTTTTACTTTTGCAGTCTCTGGGCATGGGTGAAGGCGACTTCCATACCTTTGAGCTTCAGCTTCGCAATCCTCGGTTTCTTCCACTACATAATGAAGCAATTAGACGTCTAATAAGCATAATCAAATGAAACCGAAGCAATTATATTCCGATCGAAAAATTTTGCAGGCGAGTATAGACGGTTGCATCACAAACTTACTACCTCGGTATAACAGCAATGTTGTGATCGATTCGAGGAACCGGAGGCGACATCTAACAATGGATCGAGCAGTTCATTATGACAAGATAAAAGGAATGCTTTTCCATCGTTTTGTAACCAGTTCTGTTAGGGACAAACTGAAATAAAGAATTGTTAAACAATTTTATGTTTGCGATTTAATCTAGAACGGAGTAATTAACATTATTCCACGTAATTTTTTTTGTTATTGTAATTTTAAGAGAAGATTTCTCGATGTCTCGTCAAACTACAGATTGAGTATCTAAAATTACAAAGTTACATAGTCTGAAAGGAACCGCCTCTATCAGCAGTAGATCCTCTGTCACCGCCACGCTGAACAATGCCCTAATCAGAAAGTGATGATGAGACTGTTTGATCCTTCACGCTGGAGTTCACCAAACAATACCTATTACTCCAAACTAAATTACCTCTGCCACAATGGAACCTATACCGAAGCTCCCTTGAATAGATTTCTTGGTTGGTTTGTTGCAAAGAAACTAGGAAACTAATTGTAAGAAATTTCTTGTATTGACTGTGCACTTTTCGTGAACTAAAAAGTTCAGAAAAAAATGTTTATACAGATGTACTAACGATGCACATAAGTTTTGCAAAAATACTTCTTCTGCGCGTCAAAACGAGATTGACACCGCGTCTATTAAACAATTAAATATCCATAAATTCATCAATTTGGAGAAATTGGTTCCAGATTTATCCAAGCACATTTTCAAAACCGCGTTCCCCAAGAAAACGCAAAGAAATAAATCTTAGGCGGCCAAAGTCCTACGTAGGAAACCTCTTGAGCTACGTTCCTGGAAATGACGCAAAAACCCACGCAGGCGCGATCCTCAGCCCCAGAAACGGGCGTGCGTAGAAAGCTGACTGCGCTACCGCTACAGTCAGTGTGGAGCCGGCGTCGGACGGTGGTCGGTGGGTGAAGTCGGTCGACGAACGCTATACGAGCGTGGTCGGATGATCTGCGCTCCTCCGTCGTAAACGCCTCGTGGGCGTTCGCGGTTTCGCGCGGTCTCCTCGTGTTCGCGACAGCTTATCGCCTCCAATAGCACTTGGAACGCATCGTTCGTGTTTGAAACTGTGCAGGGATTGACAGCGAGCGTGACAGTGCGTGACAGCGAGACGTTTCGCGCGTGTCGAAGCCGGGCCGCGCATGTGGCTCTCCTGGAGGTTCGATCGGTTGGAAGACAGCTGGGAGAGAGCACTTCGAGAGGGATGCTTTGAAACGCAGCCACCGTCACGTCGTTCAAGGTGAGCCTCTTTTTTCCAAGGGACAATCGCGCGAACGACTCGCTCCCTAGCAGACGATTCCCGATCAGCTGACCGTGTTCGGGCTCGATGCACGCTCCGTACACGCTCGAGCGTGCCTCTGGTATTTTAATCGCTTGTCTGCTGGTCGTGTCGGTGCGTAATTGCTGGATGATCTCACCCTCGAATTCTGATACTTCCTGCTGGGTTCTTTTTTTCTTTGCCGATGGGGCGCCGGAGGGAGGCAATGCTAAATGGGAATTTACTCAATTCACCTTTCATTGGCAAACATATTTTTGTACTGTGGAGGCAAACCTTATGTTTTACTGTTTCTAGATTGCTGAGATAGTTTAAAAGAATTGGAATACTTAGTGGAGTCTCTGTTATGTTATACAATTAATTGTTATGTTTAATTTTTCATTTTACAAAAGTTAAGCTTTCAGAAGATTTATTACAATTTTGTTGGTCAAGGATTTAGACTCATTACGGAGGGCTAATGATTGCGCAGTCCACTAATTTCAAGCTTACAATTTGTCCCCCACAAATAGTTAATTTGGAGCAGAAACAAAAATTTGCTTACTCCTCTCGCTTTCACCTTTGATAAGATACAAATTAGCCGTGAACCTATTTGATCTTAGGCAGACACTTTAGTAGCCTATATAAGTTTGTTATTAACTCTGCTGCGGTGCTCTTAAACGTAACTGTTCCTCTGAATTTATAAGAAGAATAATCGTTACTACCTAATTTTTGAGTTACACAATAAAATTTTGATAAATCGTTAAGCAAGAACAAACGTTTATAATAACACTAATTGCTTTATCTGTTTCTTAATATGGAAGCATTTATTAACCGAAATAAAATACACGATTGGATCGAAAAAGATCCGTAGCAGAGTTAAAGATACATGAACTTCTAAGTGAGTGCTCCCGCTTTCTTGCTTTCCCGATCCTCCGAGGTCCCTTCAAAATTTCGCTTCCAGGCGAGCACTACCCACATCTCCCTGCGCGATAGATCCCAAATCGCGCCATTTCCTAGACGTCTGATCTTCGAATTGAACCCAGTAAATGGTCAATTAAAATTCTCCTGGTGAAGTGGAAGCTGGTTCACTGGAATCGCTGCGACCTACTCCAAAACTCGTGTCAGCAGCCGTGACCCGGAACGAGAACGAAACACCGGGCTCCGTTTTGTCGGTGGAACACGATTCGCTCGTAAAGCCGGTGACATTTCGCCGGTTTACGATTTCTCGTGCAGATCGAAACTCTGCCGTCGCGCCGCCGGCGTCTAGGAGACCGGCGCATCGATCTGTTTATGATGTACATACGCCCAGCTAGAAAATAATAGGACGCGAGCGTGGAGCGCGACGTTTGATCAATTGTTCATATATCGACTGACTCGTTCGTCGTTTCGGGAGAATGAATCATCGCACGTGTCTGGGCACCTATCACCGTGTTCGCGGATATGCGCGAGGCCTTGTGAAGAGCGATAATGCGCCGAGGTATTGTAAACTTGGGTTGTTCAGGTATTTACGAGTTAGAAACTCGCTTTTCTGCGCCAGGTATCGGTATTGACACCTGTTTGGTTTGTTGCGAAACCATAATGGAAGCGGCAAGTGGTCACGAGAATAATTCACGAGGAAGCGATTCATCATCGCCTTAGGAAGCGACTCTATTTTTCACGGTGTTTCAGAATGTTGCGATAGAGGAGTCTTCAAACTTAAGATCTCGATTTTCGTCAAATTCTTGATAGATTAAATGGATTTTTTTCAACACGCTATATGAAATTCCCCCCTTAATTTCTTGTGAGCGCGGTAAATTCGTCATCAAAACCAAAGTAATTTTTCCAAAGTGCTCTTATTCATTTTCATGCTCAACACACGTCGTACATGCATACAGTTAGTAAGTTTAATTAAATAAGCGGTCTATTAATCCTCTTTTCTCGACACGAAATTAAATTAACGCGAAACACATCACGCATTTAGATAAAGCATTTAACCATTCCGTTAATCGAGGGTCATCGTTTATCGAGTCATCAGGAAATTCAACTATCTTACCCACACATGTCTAGAAAGCGTAACGAGTCCTGTGCACTCCCTTAATCAACCCCCGCTTATCACGTGTGGCACGCACTTATAGGGGGTAAGGATACACGCAAAGTGCACGCAAGGCCTTTGTAAACGAGGATATTTAATAGGATGTAGAAGGCAGGAATCAAAGCAGCAGCCCTTCTCCTGACGCGAGTAATTATTCCAGGAAGAGCTGTCGCGTGTAAAGCCACGTAATGTTTCATAAAAACGCTTGGTATACGGATATCAATTACTCGCAATGTTCGCTGCTTGTTAATTAGACTAGGATAATTTAATGAGATGATGGTTATCTATTTGGCGGTATTTTTTGCTTGCTTTTCCAACGTTTGCTTCCTTTTTGTCATACCTTGCTTTTGCCATTCAATATGCTTTTATTTTTTCTGTATGATTAGCTTCGTATAGAAAGAATTGTAAGCCCAAGGCAGTCGATAGGATGCAGTAGGTGCCAAGATCGCCACGCTGTGCAAAATCAATGACTTGGGGGGTTGCATTGTGCAGTTCATTCAGTAACTATTGCGGACTATCGTGTGTGGCCGTGTACATGACGTTTTCCATACAAACCATGTCGATTCAGCTCCTGGGACGACGAAGGCTAAAATTATCGAGATTCCACAATGCCTCTGTCATCGATTCACTGTGAACCAATGAATACTAATTCAAGTACAAGCGTCCTTTATGCTTGTCCTCTAATAAAATCAACAAGTAGACAAAGTTACTTCGCTATACTAAATAAACTTTAAGTAAGACATAATGAATGTATGCAATCAAATATTGAAACTGTATATTAAGTTATCTTGCTTGTCGATGAGATAAACATTTACTTTTGCCCAAGAGAATTCAAAAGTAATTTATCTTACGTTTATAATAAAAAGTGAAATTAATATTGAAAGGTAGTAATGTTGAAAAAATTAGATATAAGTGAATCTGAATGTAGATGAAAAAAATAGATATCAACTTTCATCTCAAGACAATGTTCCGTGTAATTAATCAACGAAATGAGGATAATTGATTTGCAGAAAGTGATGTATGACGAGGATTATATCATTTAAATCTCTCACATTTCTCTGACTAGTTCGATGGCAAGACGACTCACGCCTAATTAAAATGCAGCTTCACGTATCGGGCTACTTAAGCAATGCAAATGCATTCACTACGCAACTACTTTATTTCCTCATGCTTTTAAGTACAGGCGCAGACATTCATGGACTTTCTATATTTCATTTGACAAAGCATTGTGTACTATTTGTTATATTCATTATCTTGATATTTATATCATTTATGACATTTATTATATTAGCATACGTGCACGATACGTGAAGCAAAACACGCGCAATTCATGTGTAACTTATGTGTGGCATACTTATAATGTATGCAAAACTATATGCCTAGAAGTTCTGCTTATGTTCCATGTTTCTATTTTTGTTCTAAAAAAGTATTGTTTGCAACATGCTTTTCCTTTTTAGATAATAAGTATGCAAATAAAGTCGGTGCCTCTAAATTTAATCGATCACAACTTCGCTTTGGTTTCAATTCGTATATCCTTTCGTAATTTGCAGGCTTTAATGTGTCGATCTTAAACGTTTGTTCTATAACAACGTGTGACAATCGTAATACGAATTATTGTTTCGAGTATTGGAATAGACGTTGTTAAATTATTACAGATGAAGTAAAAGCGAAGCTAAACGAATTTTCGATAGCTGCAAATATATCACATTGTTGTTCTGTTCATAATAGTTAAATGTTTGATGATTTTTATCTACTGTTTAAACTAATTTACGTATTTGTAGCCTAAAAAAAAATTGTAGGAGAAGGGACTAAGCTTTAAAATAATCGCAATATCTGAAAGCCTGACGTTTTGATAGTATTTTTCTAAATAAATTTCAAATATTACTAAAAAAGGGCACCGAATTAATTTACGCACCTAATATATTAATTCTGAATTATTTGATTTTGAATACCATTCATTTACCGTGATTCTATACATATACATATGTACCTATATACATAGATATGTCATCGATCAGTATTGTACCTGCTGTCAATCTGTTGCTTATCAAAAAGGATATTACTCCACCTTTTCCGTGGTCAGTCCCCCGATAAGGCGATCCATCAAAGACCCCATGAAACCCGCTAATGGATCATGTGAAAACGCGCCCTTTCACAAATTACATAACCATGCTTACAGTAGGTATAGTATTTCTCGGAGCAGTCATGCACAAATCAAGGTGACACGACCTGAAAAAAATATCAGACTTTTCTCACAACCGGCCGGAAGTTCTATTTCACATCTCCTATTCTGATCAAAAGAATTTTTTTAATCACTACGTGAACTTTGTTTAAGTTTAGTCGTATAATACAACAACAGTTACACTTGCAAGCATTGCATACACTTTTTAATTGTTTTAGTAGTTCAGAAATGCGATTGCACCATGATTCATATCATCCTTTAATGGTTCTCGTTTTCTCCTGCGTTCGCTTCGGAGAAAACGCATTTAGGGTAATGTTGTAGTAATCGCTTTACGACGTGATCAAATTCTTCAACTGTCTGATCTAGGTCAACCAATTAAAAAAAAGGAAAGGAGGATAAAATCTTCTGTATTTGTCGATTATAAATGGGAATTTTTAATGTCTGTAAAATACAGGAAGTATGATTAATGTGCTTGTTAGAAGATGTAATTAAATCTAGAAGATTCGTAGCGTGTTTGTCAAGTCCGGTGGTGACTTAATTTATCAGGAATAAAGCTGACAGAAAACAATACCGTTGTCAAGTTAAAGCGTTATCTAATAACATATATACATGGATGAGTAATAGCGCCACTTAGTGTGAGAACTCGTTTACAATTGTATTTTCAGTAAGGCATTCGTCACAACACACAACAACGCCCCTAACTACCTCGGTTATCATTATATCAGAGCGTGATAGCGAATCGCGTTCTGAAAACAGGTGGGCGCACCTTTTTCGAAACAAGTATAGTCCGTCCCCTTCGTGTAATTGCTCGATAATTAAGCTGGGCGCGCCTCTTTTTATCGAAACTGGCTACGGTCAAAAGCGCCTCTTGTACTCTCGTCCCGAGCGATTTCGAGATCGCAGCACTTTTTCGTTCTTCATTTATCGATCGCGAACGAGCGTGCAAACGTTCCTGCGAATATGGATCGAGCGAAGGGGGAATGACTCGAGTGCATCAAGGCTGAAATATCAATTCGAGCATACTTGTTCCTTTAATATAAAATAAATGATATCGCGATGATATCAACGTCCAGTTTATATGATGTGTAACGACTGATTGCGCTCGTGCGGTATTAAAAATCATACGAAATTGTACTGTTTTGTGAGAACGTGTTTTTGGTAGTCGTCCAAACTGCACAACAAATCGCGAAGATCTTCGGTATGAAACGAAACGTCAAGACTGTGAAATTTTATGCGGAAACGGAAGGCGTGTGCAGATGGTGTGCGCGTTCACATCCGATATGTTTGGATGCTATTAACTATTGGCACGAGTGCTGCTTTCGGAGGAGATTGTTGCGACTTTATATGTTAAGGTACATGTTGCATCTGTGAAATTAAAACGTTGTCTCTTTTTACTTTTATACTGACTGTATTCAATCGAATATCTTCAGAATTCTCTTTACTTTTACATTTATTCTTTACTCTTTAAATTTCATACCAGTTTATGCTGACTATTTTTAAATATCACAGAGTAAACTTGCCTAAATCGTACTCATTAACATTGGTTTAGACACGTTTAGTAATTTAGTTCAGTGGCAAGTAGCTAAAAATTATTAAAATACTTGCCACTGGACTAAATTACAGCCTTTAAGAAGACTGTTACATGAATAATAACAGGGACAATGAGACAAAATTAACGGTAAGCGACTATTTATTAAGAATAAACAGAATAAATAGTTCAATTAACTCGTACAACAAAAAATAATCAACTTCTATGCATTAAAACAATTTATCTTTAATGTGGAAAAAGTATGATTTAGAATTAATGTTCCTAAATCGCATTATACTTACCCTAATTCAATTTGAAATCAAATTTGCTCCTTTAAAACACAGAACACTGACTGTTTGTGTAACAAGAACAAATAAACTTGAGAATAGATATAGTTTCACATAAAGAAATTCGTTCCACTGATTCTCACAAACAGTAATTGTACAAAACCCTCAAGGATAATGTAAAAATTTTAATGAAAAGCACCTGAAAAACTTTCTTTTATATTTCTTCATGGAGTGAACAGCTAGTGACTCAGTTTGTTAATGGCATATGGCTAATTGTTCTTAACATTTTCCATAGCTGAGAGCATCTGTAATTGAATGTTGCAAAAAAAAGCCAACGTCTTGTATATCTTTGGAACTGTTGTAGGATTATGTGTTGTAATTTTAATAATGAAACTCTTCGTAATTTGTAAATGTGAACGAGGGATGAAAGGGTCATAAAAGCCAGCAGCGAATTTCCGAAACGCTAGCGCTTAGTCTTTCGATGAAACGAGGTTAAAGGTATTCGACTGCGGCAGTGTCGTATCGATTCCGCTAGAGCTGACATTGCCGTTACGAAATCTCGAGATGTTGATAGCTCTAGACGATGGATACCGACTACTTTTGCGTCTCTCTGTTACAGGGTGAGAGGCCATTCGAGATCATCGAGGCATGTCGAAGTACTGGCTAAACGTGGCCCTCCTCAGGGTCATTCTACCGGTTGTCTTGACAGGATGTGAGTGTTTTCATCTAAGCTTGTAAATAAGTGTCATATCTGATTACTCGAGTTACTCGAATTTCATAATAATTAGAGTATGACTCGAAGAAGGTCATTATGTTCAATTTGGAATTTACTTTTTCTGTACGAGGTAAAAGTTTTATAGTATTAATTATTATGAGTATTTTATTATCATTATTATTGAAGATTTTTTTATTTTACACACTTGATTGCTAATTATTTGGAGACGAGTTTTTGACGGTTCGGAGCACGAATCACGATCGATGCTCCATTTTCCATGGTCAGCCTTCAGGAAATCTTGCGCCACATTGTGATACGATAAAGCTGCGCACGATAAACTGTTAATATTACAATATCGGTATTACACAAGCATCATAAGGACTAATGTAACAAAATATTCGAAATTTTATAGCTTCTCCCATTGAAATATCCGATTCTTTTCCAGCTTATATAACATTTCGTTCAAAATTACAGACTTTAGTCAAGAAAATGGATTTAATACGTGTATAAATGAGAAAATCAATGAATTTTAATGTAAACTCGTAGCGGTGAATCCGTGGATGACATCACCATGTTAAAATAGTAGTGATTTGTAGTCGACTAATGACCTCGAGTTGCACGCTAGGCGATCCTGCGACCTGATCGTGTGAAACTGGAAAGATGGAACGTATTCCAAGGTGAAAACTAGAAATAGTTGAATCATCCGCTGCAGAATCAGAAAACTGAGGAGCAAATTTTTTCCTTTAAACATTTTTTGTTCCCGCGTCAGATAACTAACTGCATGTTTTTAAAAATACTAATCTAGATTTCCTGAACAAACATTTCAAAAATTGAGGTGTCAGAAATTGACCGTACTATCAGCGCACGAACTCTAACACCATTAGGAACTATCAGACCGTTATCAGCGAGGCGCATATGCTAGATCTTCTACGATGCGTCACCCTGTCGCAAATAATCTTTCTACGCTGTTTTTTTCCAGTGCGCGAAATAACTTTATAATTACTCATCATTCTGCTAATCCTGATATCCAAAATAAAGAGATTAACCTACTCTGAAGTATGTAAAATTCTATAAATAACAAAATTACGTGATGCAAATTATCGTTCATACAAGATAAAAACTGAGGTTCTCAAAGGTGACAGACAGTTCAGTCGACATGTGGGTACACGCGTAAATTTTGAGAAAGCATCACGGAATACCACGGTGACAACGATGAAACGCGTTTGGCCTCGCTTTATAAGCTACGTCTATAATTAGTCTACCACTGCTTTCGCCTCTCCTAAATTCCAGGTTTATTGTCATTTCGCACAAACGCTTGCGCCAGTAACTTAAAAAGATTCGTGCGAAATATTCCCTCTCTTCTCAAAGAGGGTACTCATACCCGTATAAGAATTTTTAGTTCTTTGGAATAAGTTTTTTTAATCTTTCGCGACAATTTTGAGAACCACTTTGATCTCTTGACCTGAATCACTCGACGGTGGAAACGAAATTACCAGGGTGATGCTGAACGTAACGTCCTTATCGCGCGAATTATCGTCTCGTGCAATATACGAACGAAGCAATTAGTCGAACGTAGTGTCCCTCATTAACAGTAGTCTGTCAAAAAGCTACATTTTTTTAAATGTACGTTAATTTCAAGAAAAAAGTTAAATTACGAGGAAAATTACTAATTTAGCAATATTTTATGTATGATAATTTTCCAGTGATTTAAGTATAGCATAGAATATACTTCAAATAAGTATTATATTTTGCATGTGAAATTTTATTTTATTTTATTTATTCAACGGGACGAAGCCCTTTAATTCGTAAAGTTAATTAATTAGCTAATTAGCAGGCATCAGAGTGTGGTAAACGAAAAATTTGACGTTTGAGGATAATGGGAAACGTAAAAAAATTAATTCTATCATTGAAATCATTAACGCTGGATATTAAACAACCTTCGTTAGGATTTTGCATCTAGAATGAACCAAAATTAAAACTGATTCCGCTAGAAAAGACTAACGTGTCAATTGTCATTATTGTTTACCAAACCAAGCATCGTTGACTTTCCTCATTAAAATCAGAACTTTTTGAAACGTAGTACGATCGAAAGCTGGAATAATGAAATAGTCGAACAATTTGCAGCGCTGCAGCAGGCGGTATGCATGCTCGAATTCCCTTGGCAGCCACTCAAACTTTTCGTTCACCCGCGCGAACGAGAAAATAGTAAGCAGAATACACTCTGCGAATAGAAAGTGGTTTGTGGCGGCCCTGTGTAGGCTGAAACGCAATCGGTCTAGTTTTCGGATTGAATTTCGACGGAAATCTCATAAAAGAACCTTATATACCAAAATGGAAATACACTTGATGACGGACTAAGACTTCCTGATGAAATGCAGATAATTAACATTCAGATCTTAACATCTGCTTGATCTGATTAAATTATTCGTACATGTGTTCTGTTCATCTCAGGAATTTTAATCCGTTATTCAGTGCTGCTAAAACTGTTTCCATTTGCTAACTTCTTCGGCCACAATAAGTTCTTTCATTGTACTGAATATAATAAAGAGACTTGCAGATTTTTATGCATTTATGACAATTTTAAATATGTAAAAATCAGGACAAGATTTTAAGGGTGTTAGAAACCTTAAACACTGTCAAAATGATTTGTAGAATATTACATGCTAATGACTCATACAACACTAAAAATAGTTTAAAAATATTCTATGTTGAATACTTTGATACTTTTGAAAAATCTCTAAATCTAGAATTCGAAATGTATAGAAATTGTTGAAAAGTTGAAATACAATGCAATGCGTGTAAATTTGATCGTTTGAAAAAGCATAGAAAATCTAAGAGAAAAAATTAAAAAATTAACTATACTTTAACCTTAACTTTTCAACTGTTCAACTTGAAATTTTCATATCTTCAACTTGAAATCTTGAAATCTTCAATTTTAACTAAAATAAAAATGTTGCTTTCCATAAAAATCGTTAGTCTAGTAGTAAATTCAGAAAGGAGCACATTTTCATAATAAATTAAATAATTTCTATGTGCGAAAGTGAATTGAAACTCGTAGTCAGATATTCTAAGAAATTTAAATGTCAGCTCCCACGAAGTTCCATTGTAGAGTTCTACAAGTTGGAGCCGACCTTTGAACGAGTGAAAATGATCACCCTTTTGGTCCCCACCTCTGTCCATTTCGGTGGAATGAACTCCGTTTCGACGATCTGACGAATAACTTTAGTAAAGGTCGCGAAACGAGGGTTTCATGCTATTATAATACGTCGCTGCAACTGTAAAGCTGGTGGATTATTGGATTAAACTATTAAACCTTTGGATTATTGGATCGAAACAGGCATACTATGGAGGCCAGTAGGATTGTCCCTTGTTTACCTGGGCCTGGTCCTCTATTCGCCCTTCGTGCCCATACCGAACACGAGGACAATGGCTAGGCACACGGGCCTCTATCTGAAGACTTGCATAGGCCTATCATTTCTCGCAACCACGAGTCAGTTAACCTTTCACATAGTTCTACTGGCGCTACCCGTGTATGGCCACTTCCTTCACGAATGTACGTAAACGATGTCCCTAAAACAGAAAAGAAAACGCGAACGACGAAGGGATTATAATAGAAATATAATTAATACTTGTAGTTGACTTGCTGGAGACGATCTTCAGACATATAGGATTCGTGAGGCTAGATAGCGCCTCCACGTGGGAGATATTCTTCTGGTTGACGCCGGAACTAATCGTCTTGCCCACTACCGTCATAATCTACTTAATATGCCGCTTCCTGACTCGAAAGGTCGTCACCGGCGAGGAAGTCGACGCCTCGCAGCGGAGGAGCGAGACCAAAAAGGACGAGGATAGAACGACGAAGGTGGGCACTGGTCCAAGTAATCAAAGCAAATCAATCACTTTGATGAAATTAATTTGTCAGTATCTAATTGCTTGTCACGAACTTTTAACAAATTGTCAGTCGGTAGGATAAAATTAGACTATTGAAGTCAGACTATTGTATACAACAGCTTGAGTCTTCAAAGCTTCAAGCTTTACAGGTTGAGTCTTGAAGGCTTCATGATATGTAAAGCTCAAGCTTTGGAAGTTTTAAAGCTCAACTTTAAAGGCTGAGTCGAAGATTAAGCCTTTGAAAATTATTAAATTAAAACATTGTTTAGGATTCAACCTTTGAGATTGAAGAGATTAAAAATAAAGAAATTATCAGAAATGTGGTATTACACAATAATTTTTATTATGAGAAATAAAATGAGTGTTTTATTATATGCAATTAACAGGGTGGTTTCTTATTTATTTTGTAAAAAGAGCAACCATGGATTTAAACCTTTCTCAATTATACTAGACGATATTGGATTCGTTCGATTACTAAAGTTAATGATATTTTATGGTTCTATTTATAAATATTAAAACATCTGTACATACATGCAACTAGAGACAGAAGAACAGAATTATGACTGAACTCAATGAAAAAGAACAGTGTGAATTAAAAAACAAAGACTAATATCTATACATACATAGAATACTTGAAAGGCTGAGTCTTTGGGCTTCAAGCCTCAAGTGTTAAAGGTTCTTGTTTTTACAGTTCAAGATTTGAACTCGAAGGATTCTAAGTTTCACAACTTGAACTGCGACTTGACCTTTAAAAGTCCAAGACTCAAAGCTTATTTTAACAACACTAAATCAGACCATCACTGACATCTCAGACCAAAATTCTAAATCCTTAAATAGAAGTTCAATTTACTGATATGAATCTTTATGTCCAGATAATCAGTTTCCTAGGAAGAATCGGAACCTACGTGGTGCTAGCATCGCTATGCGTCACGGCAGCTCTGAAGCCGTCGGTGGAAGCTGGTTTCTACTTCCTCGTTTTCCTAGGGACGGCCACTTGGTGGGCGTGCAACAAAGAACTGCGAAAGGGTTTCGCTGTGCTCTGCAAGATCGTGATGGTCGTGGTGGGCCTTCACATTCTGGCCCTGCTGAGCTACCAGAATCAATTGCCTCAGGAGTTATGTCCTTTGAACAGCACTTGGCAGCGTTATTTCGCCCTGATCCCGATCTACCAGACGAATTATAGCAGTCCGAGGGACATGACCTACACCGACGACGCCAATTGGCTGATTTATAGCTACTGCCTGAGGCTTTTCTGGCTCTACTACGTTTTGGCTTTACAGTCACAGTTCCTGAACAAAAAGCCGGTGAGTTCGCAGTTTACTTTGTTCTACTGGTATAATAGCTCAGTGTTTTATTTATTGCACTGAACTGATTGGATCGATGTCCTAATGAAATACAGATTAAATTGTCAACATTTCTGAAAATTACTCTAACTCTTTGAAAGCTTGGGAATTGCAAATTGGCTGAGATTGCGTACTAATAAATTAATTCCCTTCGAGGCTTTACCCACCCTTTATTGACTCGATTAACTTTTCTGAGGCTGTAGAAGACAATTAACATTGGCATCGTTTCAGCAACACGGTCTAAGCTTCCTCGATTTTTCCACTAACTTTTTTCGAACTTTTGATCTTGTAACATGCGTTTCTTCTCGAAGAATGTTGCTTGTACTAACGAGGCGTTACAGGCAAAGAAAGTGAAACGTTTAAGTGGAAAGCTGGAGAATTTGGACACTCCACTGTCCAGGCACGTTTCCATCAGGCGAAGGACACCTTCACAGAGATGGCAGTCGGCGCGACGAAAGGCTCGCGTAAGGATCTTATCCTGCATGAGCCGAGTGTCTTTTTATTCTTTCTTCGCTAGTTATGCATGAATTTTATTACTCCAGCACAGACAATTTATTTCGACTGTACATTTCGCCAGTGATTCTTTTAATTTTAAGTTACATCTCACAGCACGACTTTCTCCGATATAAAGGAATCAAAGTTATTGTCGATCAATGAATTTTGAGGTTGTTAATTCACGAAGAAAAGTCAGTTTTTTAATGGTACACAGCCCTTTCAGACAACTCCCGATTTTTTATTTGCTGTCGCCTTCCAGATTTGCGGTTGTTCATTAATGCTGAGCAAATTTCTTTTCTGTTTGGATGACGCTATGTTTAGTTTGCCATTGTTTTAGAAGCCGATCGTTAATTCGACGTTCCCATCCGTCGACGAGCGCACACCCGTACGTATAATGATTAAGTTTGCACGATTGATTATCACCGCGATCACTTTCATGCACCTTTTCGTCCACGATCACTTTTCCTAACATATTCTGTCCGACTTCGTACACTTCACGAGCTTGATTCACTTTTAATTATAAGTACTACATTTAATCACTACTTGAGCTTATTCTTAATTACTTTTGAACCACTTTTCTTTGAAAATTGAACTACTTAGTTCCAAGTGATATAAGAATCCATCGCCAATCAAATTTATCTCATATAGGAATAAATTAGTGCCCTCCTAAGCTCTTTCACTTGGATGTTAAGTCGTCCAATCGTTACTTTAGCTAGCGGTGAAGGTAGAATCATTTTATTTCATATAGCTTGCATGTGTACGTCTAACGAAACAAATTTTTGGTTCAGAATTTACTATTATAGACAGAAGTACGCAGTTACTATATATCTTAGTAAAACATAAAGGAAAGCACTGTCAATTTTTATGAATAGCTGATGAGGTTCGGATCAGCACGCACGGGACTCCTTCAGGACTCCACGGGGAGCGTCATCGTTCAGGATGGTCATCACGATGACAGTATCCAAATGCAGAGTTTCAGCGAAGGTACAATTATTTTTGCCGATGCAAACTGTGCAAACATCATTCCATAATTAATAAAACACGTATTAGGTGCTCCAGACGAGCAGTCTGGAATCATCGAGCACATCATCTTGGCTGTCTACTCGATCTTCCAGTTGATCATCAACTCCTCTTATTTAGCTACAAACATCATAATGATGGTAAGTCAATAACTAGCTCAACTTTTCGTGAAAATATCTGTTATTCTCCAATGATAACTTGGTACTTTGAAAGAAAGCGAGTCTGATTGGCTAACGTCGCACGTATTTTCGGTTCCAGTATACTAGTGGCAGAGCTCCATGGCAAAGCAAAAAGAAACCTTTTAATTATTTGCACTTTAATATGCAACAATTAATATAATTCATATGAAAAAGTACTTACCTAAACACTGTCAAAAGTGTTGAAGTTTTTTAATTGTCGAAAATTAGATCAAAACCTTTAAAAACACACAAAATGATACAATTTTAGTAAGCGTAATTGTAAGGCAATCATATTTTGTTGCTCAAACAGTGCAGGCATGGGAAAATTTGAGGCCTTTTTAAAAATAATAGCTTGTCCCGGTTTTGTCCATATTTCCCCTATATGTAACAATCTATTATACCAAATGGTTGTTTGACCCGTTCAACAAAGTATTATTATTATTCTGCTTACTGTTGTGCCTTCCCAGGTGCCAAGTTACCATCGAGGAACGGTACATGTAATTTAATTTAATATTCGATTGAATTCTTTCATCTACTAGACTTGGAGCATAATGTATCCCAGTTGGATGACCTTTGCGCTTCTACTATGGGCGCTGATTCTCTGGATGGTGCCCAGTAAACGTGTTTCCATGCTGAAATGCTCTCCCTTCATTGTTTTATATGCTACCCTTCTGCTCCTCGGTCAGTTTGTTTACTTTATGGATCTAACCGACGAAGAACTACCCACGATGATAAACGGAATAAAGGTGTCGGAGATTGGCTTCAGAAAGTCTGACCAGCTCAGTCACTGGCACCTAATAGTCCAGTGTCTCTTCATATCAATGTTCTGGATAACATTGCGGCAGTACACCACAGAAAGGAATCGACATAGGCGTTCTTCAGCCCTGAGGGATATGGTAGCTCCTTTGCATGTCTCCGTTTCGACAGCAACCACAGCCATGAACCAAGAGGCACCGGAGATCAAAAGTAAATTCATGAAGGACGTCGGTATACTTCTGAAGAAACTGTTGACCAAGTTTTGGATCGCAGTGGTAGCCATCATGCTCTTCATTTGTGGAATCACTGGGGAACGCATGACGGTCTTCAGGATCATTTACATGTCTCTCTTCCTTGTTCTAGTCATTACCTTCCAGGTACGTCAAGGGCAATACGCTTCTTTTATAAAATTGCTGTAATGATAATTCTTGCTTATGAAATTATAAATCATTTGTTAGATTTCGTGGACAGTTTGGAGGAAGATGATGTACCCATTCTGGATCACTGTCATCGGATATTCAGTAATAATGCTAATCCTTGTGTATACATATCAGTTTGATAATTTCCCCGAGTATTGGAACTATATACACATTGATAAAGACTTACAAATGGATATCGGATTGGAGAAGTACGCCACCAAGGATCTTTTTGTCAAATTACTGACACCGACTTTCTTCGTTATTATCACGGTTGTTCAGATGCATTACTTCCATAAGGATTTCTTAGCGATGACCAATATCGAAAGATGGAAGTTAGTGAGCTACCAATTTTATCGAACGAAGTGATTCAAAATTCATTAGGCACTTGATTCTAACTAATAATTCTTACAGCGAAGCGCACTTTAGGGGTGCTAGTTTGGGTCAGTCACCGACTTTGAACGTACCTCCAGCTTCTCCAGGAGAAGTTTTCTTCGCTGACGAAGGCAACAGTAGCATGTATACTTTGAAAACTCTAAAACGTAAGTGACACAATATTTTTAATATAAAATGGGGAGGGTAATTAGGTTTGTGATTTTCAGAATTGTCCAAGATGGAACGGATAGCGTTGTTTCGGAAGATAATGGGATATGCAAAGAATTTTTACAATTACATTTGGTTATTCTTCGAACTTCATATGCAGAAGATCATCTTCATCTCTATAATACTCCTTTGCGTCAACGACGTGAGTCATAAAAATCTCATAATCAAATTTAATCTTAACTTGTTCTTAACTCACACAACAATTTCCAGGTCTGCGCTATTAACTTCGTCTTCGTCCTCATAGTCGTATTAGCGGTCAATTTTAGGAGAAACATGCAAATACTCATTGTTAGGACGATAGCAGCCATAATCGCCATATTAATGGTCGTTAAAATGTTGTATCAGATTCAATACATCGATCACAACAACTGGAACGTTAATTGCACAGTACGTACGACGTGGAAAAAAAAGTTTAAATCTATTCTACAAATGATTATACTTTGATTAGCGATTTTTTATTATCCACAGAGACAACTTGATGACAGTCAATTACCATATGCAAGCAACAACACAGTGTACAACATGGCAGAATGGTTTGGGATGAAGAAGGCAGAGCCAGGACACCTAGCAGAGCTCCTGAAAGGTTACATAGGGATTATAGCTGTGACCACTCTGAGGAAAATCATCAGAATTCGCCAATGCTTCCATCGACAAAAACTAGACCAATCCTTGGAGACTCCTCAAGTTATGTTCCCCAGAATCACCAGAGCAGACGCTGATAGAGGCTTGATACAGTGTCTCAAGTTCCTCTTCAACTATGGATTCTACAAATTCGGCGTTGAACTCTGTCTGATGGGAATTGTGGTGCTAATTGGAAGTAGACTTGACTTTTATTCGGTTCTTTATGGCCTCTGGCTTCTGCTATTTTTTCCCCTAAAAAGGAGAACCATCGCCAAAATTTGGCCATTCTTCAGAGCCTTCACTATCGTCCTGCTGCCTATTCAATACTCCTTTGCCGTGGCGTTGCCCTCTTGGCTTTGCATAGGTCATTCAATATTCTTAATTGAGGTATTTAAAAATACTTACATTGGAGTAAATAATAAAAAAGTCATTTTTTGTTTTAGATTATCCTTGGAGTAATTCTGAGATTCTCAGGAGACTTCAGGAGTGGATGTACTTCCCCGACCCAGACTTTCCACCTAATTCCAGAAAACTCATCTGTAAGAAAAAAATTCTGTGTTCAATGTTATATCAATTACTTTACGATGCCACAACTTAGTTTCTCTCTTTCTTCTTTTAGGTGATTTTATACTGCTAATGATGGTAGTCAGGCAAAGTTTAGCTTTCCAAATCGAACGAAACGTCAAAGACTTCGCAGCCGGCCACAACTTCTCCGTTTATTACGACATGGAGAAGCCGAATTTCGTGAATCCTGTGAAGGACTATGTGTCCCACATTCATTCCTGGTTGGACATCCTGAAGCGCGGTGTACTGATGAGTCTTATGTGGTTCACCTTGTCCATCATGTTTATGGCTGGGACCAAGAGGACTAACCTCTTCTCCTTGGGTTACCTGATTGGTGCTTTCGTATTCCTCTGGCAGGGCAGCGATTTTTACCTTAGACCAGTGAAGATGATACTAAATTGGTGGAATGTGTTGATCGGCTACAACGTGATCGTAATTTTCTCAAAAACCTTGCTTCAAGGTGTGGGATGCGTATTGATCAAACAGGTAATCTTCTCAATTTCCTATACCTATCCATGACAATTGAAGGTGATAACTGGAGATATAACATGGGATTCCAGCTGGAAGTTTCAGCCTGCCCCTTGATCCAACTATTTGGCATAACCTGCCTAAGAAAATTCGAAACTTCAACTAGTGACATAGTCCTAGACAAGGTCGACTGCGAAGTACCTCGAGAGGACATAGGCATGGTCTGGGACGGTCTTTGCTTCTGCTTCTTGCTGTTTCAGAAGCGACTATTCAAAAGTTACTACTTCTTCCATATAGTAGATGAGACTAAAGCCATGAGTGTTCTGGCATCTCGCGGTGCCGAGTTGCTGGAAGAGCTGCATCATAAACGCATTCAGGTTCAGGACGACGTCGAGAAGAACGTGTTGCAGAAACTGAAATTCAAAATGGACAAAATCAAAGCTAATCAGAGGAAGATACAAGGACCCAGTTACAGGGAACCTACGCTGCATGCAGTGGGTGAGTCGAATCATTTCAATGCTTCTTTCATTTTTGTCTAGGACTTAGACTCTAGGTTAGGACCACTGACGGAACGACATACTTACATCCCTTAGAACGACCTAATTCCTTCTACTAATTAACCTGTACTCGAAGGTCCAATTCAAATATCTAGGTTGATATGTTTCGTAACAGGTTCCAGATTTTTGTTCCTCAACATCCAACTGATTTTGTGATATTTAGAATCAGTTACTTTATAACAGGTAGCCTAGTGACCAGCACCTATGTAGTTAGGTCTACTAAAGTTTCTGTACCTTATTATCAAACTAATCTTATAATACCCAGATTTATTAATTTTTGTTATCAAATGTAACCTAATGAACAGCTGACCATTCGCTGTAGCTGAATATTTAATCAATTGTTTAGGTTTTGTTAGCTTACAATGTTTGTTATGCGATATTGGATAGGTATTTCACAATTACTACTGATGGAAGGACTATTTAAGAACTTGAGACATCCCTTTCTACTTATAATGTAGCAAACAGTTCAAAGTTGTGCTCTAAATTAGCTCCCAAAGCTGAGAATAGTTCAACCCCAATTTCATCGACTGAGCAGACCTATCCCCATTTGTTCAGAACAGGATCGTTTAAATGACATCTCGCTCCGTCGTGGGAAACTTCATTCTCATCGACTGCGAAACAAGGTTTTCTCCAAAAAGCAACAACCTAGGATAGACTAATCTTCACATCTATTACCTTAATCTTCGTTTAGTATAAAAGACACCATCCGATGGGATGAGCTACGTTCCTCTCCGGAAATGCGATGGAACCCACCAAATCCTTCCGAATGGCGTAGCTAAACTCCATTTCATGAGAAAACGGACTCCCCGGTCGATCAGTTTTCGCACGTGTTGCGCAGTTGACGCCTACCCTTATTAGTTATTGGCTCTGCCTTTATCTGAGTGCATTCCCTACCCACGCATCACCTGCAGGGCTCTTAAAAGGGTCTTTTAAGGGTTTTTTAAGAAACGTGCTTTCTTGGCACTTGAGCTTTTCACTAATCACGATGGAAAAGTCACTTGAGACCGTTGGGACTATGGGGATAAGCTGCGCGAAGCTAATCCGTTCTCTTATGAAACCTAGTTGCTGCTTCTTTCAATAAATATGCGCGCTAAAAATACTACAAAAAATTGAAACAATAATTTTTAAACTGCGTTATCATCAAGGGACTGTAACTGTCTAATAGACTACAAAAACTAATGACAAATCAGGCATTGTAACATTTTTCAAAAGCAAATATAGAATCATATTTGTTAATGTCTACTGACTGTATGTACACTACTACTGCTAAGTCCCAATTGCTACATTGTTTTATTCTTCTAAACTTCAATTATACTATTTTTGTTTTATTTATGTTGTCATCTTGTTTTGTTGTACTCTCACTAGAAGACACAAAACAATTGTCGCCGTCTAAAAATCGCAGCGCTAACTTTGTTACTGAAAAGGACCAAACCCTTGGTCGTCGACTTCTTAATGGCCCATCAATCCCGCCAATGGTTAGGGTCTTTTCAGTGACGAGTTATCGCTGTGATCCTTTAGGAAACATGACTTCCTTTGTGTCCCTAACGAGAGAAGCATCCTGTATGTTGTATTTACATTTTATTGAAAAATGTAATCGTGTCTTACATGAAAAGACTTCTATTTAGCTACGCCATTGACCTAAATCCTAGATTTCCTAAATATCCTCCAATACTTTGCAACAAGAAGCATCCCAACCGCAGCTGTAGGTACACCAAGCAGACTCACCGACCTAACGTCGACTCTCTATATTTAATGCACCCAAAAAAAGAGGGGAAGGCGCCCCTAGCAAGGTCTTCCAGCGTCAGTTCGTGCGTGTCCTCGGACCACACGCCTCCCCAGGGTTATCAGACACCAATCGACGAGGACGACGAC
Source organism: Perdita meconis (assembly GCA_030770465.2). Classification (NCBI taxonomy): domain Eukaryota; kingdom Metazoa; phylum Arthropoda; class Insecta; order Hymenoptera; family Andrenidae; genus Perdita; species Perdita meconis. The sequence goes on from JASKOS020000004.1 coordinate 9,291,024, forward strand.
GAGCCACCCCCGATGACGCCGCGCGCTGCCTCCCTCTTGCAGGCGCCCACCCCCAACTCCGCGGTCATGACAGTGAGCCTCGAGGGTTATCTTGAACCAACCCGTATCTCTTTCGGTTCTCCGCCGAGTAGCGAACTGAATCCTCGCGGCCCGTCGCCGGATGAGACGTTTCCAGTCTTCTCGCCGCCACCTTATGATCGTCCGCCCCCGGATCGATCGTTGAATTCGTCGATCAGGCATCGGCGACAGTCCAGCTTCATCGGCCCATCGTGGACGAACGAGCTCCAGACGCCGAGGCAGTCGATCATTTCGACAACCTCTCGTTCCCCGCATTCTCATCACACATGTAACGACACACCAGGGATCAAGATCGTCGTCGTCGAACTGCTACGATGTCCTGTACATACGCTTCCGCCAATTGCACCTATAGTCATCATCTATAGTGCACCTGTGTCTCCTTCTTGAGTCGTAGACGATTTGTAGATCATCTGTTTGAAGATTCTGTTTGAATTGTTTTTTTTTCTTCTTTAGAAATTTTTGTTCTTCTGAATTGTTTCTTTTTTTTTGGAGTTTTGTTTCCCTAGTGAATCTTAATGATCCAAAAAACTTTTTTATGTCGTTAGTGTTTTATTTTCTTAATGAATTTTCAATTATCAGCTTCTTTAGTTGTTTCTTTTCTGGTTTGATTTTCTCATCGATTTTCTATCAACCTGTAAATTTTATACAGTTGATGATAACAATATCCCAATCACTTCTATTGGTCGAACTAGTGATCTATGTTATGCTAGTAGTGCAGAATATCTTTTTATCAAAGATATCTATATTTTTTTCTTAGAATAAATGTAAATACTCTCCTCTTGATCTAACTGTATGTATGTATCTTTATTAGTAACCCGCTGTTATGTCAATCATTATCCATCCTTCCCCCCATTAAAAACCAAATGGACACCTCATGTAAGGTGATTAATCGAAACTCCACAAATATGATCCCACTCTTTCTGACAGATCATCCCGTTCGACTCGACGACTAAGGACCCGATTCTGCATTCCGTCACGATTAATTTACATGTAATATAAACTGTATATTGTTGTAAAATATCTGCCGATAATTGTCACAGTGTCTTTTCAGTTTTTTTTATCTGTACTTTGTGTTTTTTCTTTTTGTTAGATACTCTCTATCCAGGATCACGGCCATTGTACAGAGTTCGCGCGCCAAAGACCAACAGAGAGGGTAAATGAACATTTCTGTTTCTCTTTTCCGCAGCTTCACCGGGCTTTATCCCAGTAACTGACGCCCAAAATCCTGACTAACAGATCCTTGTGCTTTTACAGAACTAAACACAGTGTAAATAATTTTGTTGTACGGTACACTGCTAAGACCTGCAGCGTATTTAACATGTATATTTTCTAAGTGTATATGCGTCCGTATATGTCTATACTAATGATTTCTAGAGGTCTCAATAGATGTGTTTCTGTTTTACATTCAGCGCGAAATATTTGGGATATGGTTTCTTCCAATGCACCATTATTCTGTTTAACCAATTACAGTGCATGGCTTTGGCACAATAGCGTGAGTGAAAGATTTCCGTTCTTTACAATTATTCAGAGAGAAACATTTATTTTAACCAGCTATCAGATCGGGCGATTATTACATGTTCGACGATCTCGACGATGACGACGTCAGCGATTTGATCCCCGACACCGAATCGGAGAACAGGGAGCGGGAACAACAACGATATCAGAGAATCAACACCCGAAAAATGACCATCAGCGAGGTTCGTTTTATTTTGTCATGTATAGTCGTTCCTAGAAAATTTCGATTGAATGCTCTAAAAGGTTTCTATTCGAATATCTTGTTTGTCTGCTATGAACGTTGAATTCGAAGCAGAGTTCTACTAATCCCTATCGGCGTGCATGATCCAATGAGAAGTTCTCAAAAGCCTTGCGAACGAGTTCTACATTACGTCCACGCATTCGATTTCAAATCAATACACTTTTGCTTTTACTCTCAATTTCAACTTTGTTCAAGATCAGTTACCTTCGTCTAAGAGTTGCACCAGGTTGTACGAAAAAGTCGGGGGTTCGACGTAAGAGTCATTAATCCTTTCGCATCCCTGAACGAGATATCTCGCGAACAGGATACTTGCGATCCGATACGTCAGAATTTTTTATTGATTTAGATGAATGATATTCTGAAATTTCCTTCAATTTCTTTGCATTTCCTGGAATTTTCTTGATTTTTCTTAAAATTTGTTCATATTTTTTAATTCTCTGAAAGTTACTTGAATTTCCTAGAAATTTTTTGAAATTTATTGATTTTTCTTCAATTTTCTAAAAATTTCTCGAATGTACTTAATTTTCTTTAAACTTTCCTGAAAGTTCTTAAATCTTCCTTAAATTCTTGTTGGAATTCCCCGAATTCCTTAAATCCTCTTAAAATTCCTTGAATTTTCTTAACATTGCTGGAATATTCTTAATTTTCCATAAATTTTCTTTAAATTCCTTGAACTTTCTTGATTTTCTTTAAAGCTTTGTACAATTTCTTATGAATTTGGACGAGTAACTTTTTTTTTACATTTTTTAAATATTTCCTTCAATTTTCTAAATCTTCCTGAAATTCTTTTTTATTTTCCTTGAAACTTTTTGAATTTTCTAGAAATTTCTTGAATTTCGTTGAAATTCCCTACAATTTATTGATTTTTCTTTAATTTTTTAAATAGAATTTTCATTAAATTCTTCTTAGATTTTCTTGAAATTCTTTGAAGTTTCCTGAATGTTTCGTGAAATTCTCTAAAATTCCTTGAATTTTTCTGAAATTCCCTGAATCTGTTTAAAATGTCTGAATGATTCTTAAATTTTCTTTAAATTTCCTGAAATTTCATAAACTTTCGTTAAATTTTCTGGAAATTCCTAGAAGTTTCTTTAAGTTTTCCTCAAAATTTGTGTAAATGCCTAGAACGTGTCTGAACGCAAAATATCTCGTCAAAAGCGTCAGTCCGCTAGTACCGAGTCGCGAGATACCTTGTCTAGAGATACGAAAGGGTTAAACCGTAAAAAAATGATAAACCCCTAGGAACGCTTCGACTCTCCAACCTGTTGCAGCCCCTAGCACCACCAAATATCGGTTCAAACTCTGTTAGAATTGAACTTCACCCTATCAGCTGGATCATCAGCCAAGATCATGGTCAAAGATTGATTTCTCACGGTATGATGGCCACTGAACTTTGATTTCCGTGTGAGCATAAATTCTGACATTCTTGCATCTATCGATCTGTCCCCCCATGCCCGACCAACCCCCGAACCCAAACCCCCTTGGTTTTTTTCTCTTTTTACTATCCTTTACTGGCCAAGTCAAGGAGTCATCGGGCAGACGACGCTCGTCGGAAGGCAACGCATTGCGCGGCAAGGGAGTGACTTTAAAGAGTCTGGTCGTTGCAGTTCATGAACACGGTGATTAAGACAGACATTGAGACCGCGACGCACGTCGCCATGTACGGAGGGACGGAAAAGGACGCGCTGAAGCTTCGTCGTCAGAGCTTGCCGTTGACTCGGAAGAAATCGTCAATGTCCTATCTCAGTGCACATTCCGAGACCGACACTGCCAAGGCCACCGATGTGAGACCTCCCTTAAAGGGCTGCATGTCACTGCTACAGGCTCTACTTTATCTCACCCGTCCACCATACACTTCTTCCTTCGTCATCTTCAGAATTCTGTATTTACGCGCTCTCCTCCATCTCGGCGTTGTTTTGTTTTAATATTCTTCATATTTTACTTTTGTACACTACATCACTCACTCTATCTCTTTCTCTATCTCTTTGCATTTTAGCGATGTCTCTAATGAGTTAATCATTTATCGATGTCTCCTCTAGTAGCTGTAGTTCCGTTTAAATTGTTAACAGTTCTCATGTTAGTTCGTGGTGCGTTTTATTTATTTTTTTGTCTCGTTTTGTTTGTCGATCCGTGTTTTAGTAATACACTGTCTTTTTATTTTATTTTATTTTTTTGTTTTGTTGGTTCTGGCTATTGTGTCACTGCATACACATACACACGAACATTGGTGTCTAAAACAATTAATTACGAAACTCGCACGAGTTTAACGCAGTAATGACTCTACACACATAAACAGATACAGTAAAACGGTTTAAAGAGCTGTATTGAGTAGATCCGCTAGTTATTGCAGCGCTTACCGTAATTTACAGTGATTACTCTTTTCTTCTCGCATTTTCCAGCTTTGTAAGAAGGGAAGCGGTGGCGTTCACGCCCACATCTTTATCCCTTTTTTCTTTCTTCTTTACATGTCGTTTCTCTTCAATGTTGTAGTCGCAGTTGACAGCGAGGTTCCTCGTCGTTGGTGTATATAATCCGCCGCTCGATTATCGGCTTAATTTGTTTTTCATTACGTTACAGCAATTTTAGCATAGTAATCAAACGCTTTTAATAATATAATAGTCTTCTGTGTTGAGCAGCTATCGATGGGTGCGTAGAACTTGAATGAAAACCATTTTTAATAATGCGGACACCTTTTTATCGATATTTCCCGTGGTATATCTCTATAAGAAATTATTCTTGATAAACAGGGTGGGTAATTACTATGTTTAAGAAATAATTTTGCTTCGAAACCCTTTTAACAGTAACGCTAACAAAATAGTTATAACATATTAATAATAGTCAAAATAAGCAGTTTTAAGCTTATAGCGAAATATTCTAACTCAGTCGAATAAAAAATAGAAATAAGTGTTTAGTCATAGAGGTTTTTAAACATTGTCAGAGTTATCTTCACCCTGTATAGATATACTTTCTTTATCAGTTGACAATAATTACCCTCAAGTTCTACGTACCAAAAAATCATAACTCGTCCGAAATAGAGTAGCAATGGAAACGATGATGTGTAATCTGCATCAGGGCGGTGATAAGACAGGCCTTACATCACCAGACATCGAAACCGAGGAGAAAGAAGCGACTACGTCAAGTCCTGGTAAGACACCAGAACCGTCAGACGAAAAGGAAGAAAAGAAAGGCAGAGGAAAAAGGGTGTCGTTTGTCACGTACTTCAAGTTCCTGTTGGTGATAATCAACAGCACGCTGATCTCGATGACGACTTACCTGAACAAATTCTCACGGGATTACAGATACATCCGCAAGGTGTTAGCGATGGAAAAGAAGCTACTGAAGGTAGGGTAACAAATGGATCGGGATCTTTAATTAATTTATCCTGAGAGCGTCGTTCCTTTCACTATTTGACTTCTAGGCGAAACCTGACTTTAGGATGGGAGTGCGATTGGGCATCAATCAGATGTGGCAGCCGATACCCTTAATGAAGAGAAGGTAAGAATTGTAGAAAATAGTAGAAAATGGATTGTGATTGAAGAAATATTCCTCCCTCCTTTGGCTTTTTCGAGTTCCTATTCGTAGATAGTAAGCTGTACATACTGTCAGTTTTCAAGGAACAATTTCGAGGAAGTTTAGATCTAGATTTACTGTACTCCCGGATCTACGTAGCTTCAGTAGCGATGTGCTTGCCCCAAGTAGTTCATCTCCGATAGAAGCGCCCTTTTGAGAATAGTTTAGTCTGGCCCTCCACTGTTTAGGTAATAGATAGTAGAACAGTAGAAGCTAGAGTAGTAAATGTGCTCGCTCTGACAGATCATCATCTAACGGAAATATCGGGGAACCTAGCGATGCTGGCGAGGGCCCCAGTCATCAGCAACCCCTGGAACAGAGGTAAGACTCCGTAGAAATGCTTCGATTCTTGGCAGTCAATTCCTCTCATCCATTCTGCTTCCTTGTTCTGCCTTTTATCAATCCTATTCTTCAAATTTTCCGACAGAGGTTCCCTTGCTTAATATTTTAAATGAAGAACAATACTCTGCATGGGTCCTTTTTGATCAACAGGAGTTTACTGAGTGTCAAGAACGCTAAGGGTGATAAGAATCCGAAACCGGATACACATCCGTAAGTCCTCATCCTTTTCCATTCTAAACTCCCCTGAATCCTCTCCAAATTCGTACCCGCCTAAAGATGTAATTTGACATAAATGTACAAAGAGTAGAGTGTTGTTTTCAATAGGGAGAGAAGCTCAGTGACAGTTCCTCACATTCGAATCTTGGCGCCGAGTTTGGAGAGAGGATTGGACATGTCCTCCTCCAGGTATTGATAGTCTCTCATGAAAAATCACTGGGCTGTTGCATGCACGCCTCGTACGCTGGTCTTTGCACACAGCCTGATATCCATGCCTGATAGTCATTAACTTCTCTTTTCAAAATTGTGTACCTACAACCTTGTTCTTAATTATTTTAGGATAATTTCTTATGAGGACATGTTTTCACCTACAGATTCAATTGTATTTTATTTTCTTTTTTTAATCGTATCAATAATTTATGCGTCTTTCTAATGTCATGTGGAATAATGATTCATCTACGTCATATATTCCAGGCTGAGCTTTCAGTGTGCTTTCGATATTTGCATCTCGTGAGAAGAAGAAACTTCCATATTTTTCAAAGTGGTTTCTTTTCTCCGCGAATCGATGTCTGTGAACTGAATTGAATTATTTTATTTAATTAATGTAATGTATTGTTCGATATAGCACGCTCTTCTCTGGAATGTCGCCGATGCAACATGATGAAGAAGACGCTGAGTTATCAGAAGATGATCAACCACCGATAATACAGCTGTTGGCATCTATGTGGTTCGGGATATTAGCACATTCCACTATTCTCTGCTACTTCATGGTGTTTCTTCATCAAATAAAGAATGCATCTGTTCTGTCTACTCCTCTGCCTCTGATGGTGTTTTGTTGGGGATCGTTGACCATTCCACGACCTTCGAAGACCTTTTGGATAACGTTGATCGCTTACACAGAGGTAAATCTTACACAGAGGCATTTATTTTAGGTAATAACTTTGTATTCAAATTATTTTGCATTTTCTCAGGCAATCGTCATAGTGAAATGCATCTTCCAACTGGAATTGTTACCTTGGAACCGGGATGCTGCGCCAAACAATCCTCTCTTCACACCTAGAATTATGGGAGTTGAACGGAAGCCTAATTACGCTTTATGGGACCTGTTGCTTCTACTCATGGTGTTCTTCCACAGGTTCAATAACAATTTCATAGTTTAATGTATACCGTATGGATGTTTGATATTATTTTGGTTTCAGACTCATGCTTAAGTCATTAGGACAATGGACAACCCCCTCTATCAAACCGAGGAAGATTATCCCCTCGACTTTGACTGTGGTCCAATCAAAACCTCCCGAGGACAGAGGTCAAGGGGAATCTGTATCACGACAACAGGAATCAGAGTATGTCAATTTATTTTTTATTGAATATGTGTATATATTCCATAAATATTTTGTTTATTCTTTTTAGGGATATGATTTACATAACACCCCAAGGAAGATCCTTAAATATGAAAGTAACAGGTGATGGCGAACATGTGCAGACAACCGATGAATACCAGAAACTCGTGGCAGTTCTGGGCGAGGAGATAGACCCCTATGATAATTTCCCCAACTCTTTGAACATGATGTAAGCAGAGCTCAAAATTTGTTGATAATGATTTACCGGTCCAGACTTATAATTTTCTAATTTATTTTCAGTATAAACCGGTACATACAACCCACGAAACAGTTCTTCGTTAAAATTCTTAGTCCAGCTGAGAAGGAAAAAACGAACGTGTACGCTTACATGTTTCTCTGTGATTTCTTCAACTTCCTCCTTCTCATTTTTGGATTCTCAGCATTCGGCGTAAATATTCGAATCTTACAATAAATAAATTTTTAGTTTCAATCGCGTTGAATTCTAATTATAATTCTAGACTCAACAAGGAGACGGTGGTGTCACTGCTTACTTACAAGAGAATCGTGTTCCGATGCCTTTCCTATTGATGTTGCTTCTCCAATTTGCGTTAATAGTCATCGATAGGGCGCTATTTCTGAGAAAATCGATTCCAGGCAAACTAATCTTTCAATACTGCTTAATATTCGGCGTCCACGCTTGGATGTTCTTTATTTTACCCAGCGTCACTGAAAGGTAGATTTCTTTTTCAATTTCTCCGTGCAACTTCAGTTTCCAGATATTACAAAATTATTAACAAATGCAGGCAATTCAACGAGAGGCTTCCACCGCAAATGTGGTACATGGTTAAATGTTTCTACTTACTCCTAGCGGCTTACCAACTCCGTCAAGGATATCCAACTAGAATTCTTGGTAACTTTTTGTGCAAGAACTACAGCATCGTCAACTACGTCCTTTTCAAAGGGTTAGATTATTTCTCATTTATTACGGACGCAGAATATTTTTTATAATATCCTGAAAATTCTAATTATTGTTCACTCGTTTGTAGATTTATGTTAGTTCCCTTCCTTTTCGAGCTAAGGGCAGTAATGGATTGGATCTGGACCGACACTTCCATGACGATAATGGACTGGTTCAAGATGGAAGATATTTTCGCTAGCATTTATCAGATCAAGGTAGATATTACAATGTTATTTGCTTCCACTTGCTTTTATCAGTAGAAGCACAGGTAATCTCCTCATCAGAAATAAAGAGCGGAGAAACATTGATTTTCAGAAAATAAATCAAAGCTGCGGGCCGGCTGAGCCTTCAGGGGCTGGGTGCGGCCCGCGAGCCGCTAGTTTGCAAACACTGTATACAAAATTCAACTCGTTTAAAGTTTACAAGCATTTAGGATCATAAAAAAAAAAAAATTAATCAACTAGCCCCGGTCTCCCTTAACTTTTAGCTCACCCTGTATCAATTTTTGTCTAGTAGCTTGTGTAAATTTCACACAATATTACCTTAAATGACTAATAAATTATCATTACAGTGCATGCGAGGAGTAGAAGCAGATTTTCCACAACCAAGAGGCGTAAAGAAACCTCAGATAAGCAAATATTTGGTGGGAGGTGGTGCTCTCTTCCTAATGATCGGGCTGATATGGTTCCCCTTGCTTCTATTCGCCCTTGGTGGCACCGTTGGCGACTCGAATCTACCCTACGACGTCTCGATGAAGATACGAATCGGTCCTTACGAACCAATTTATTCTATGTCCGCGCAAAACGGTACCATCGTCGAATACAAAGAAAGCGATTACAGGAGATTCTCAAATTTGTACACGAAAGATCGACCTGCAGTCACGTTTTTGGAGAACTATATACATTCAGACGTGGCTGCTGTGAAATTGAGTGGGTTCTCCAGGAAGTTGTGGAGCATATCACCGCCAGACTTGGAGAGGTATATTTCATATAATAATAAAAATAGCCATATGCTTATAACGAATATTTTTCCACGAATTTATTTGCAGATTGATAAAAGAACTGAACGATAACACGACCACTGTCACTATCCATGTGGAATGGACAGTGTCTCGAAAAACGGACGCGAAAGATGCCAGCGGGATAACGACAACAGTGAGAAATATTCAACTGCTGCCCTTTATTAATGGAGAATGGAATCCTACGAGAAAAATATTGGCTGATATGTTATCAACCGACGCAACAACACCTCACAATGGCACAATCACGCTGCCAAACGCCTTCCCCAAATTTTTGAAAGTCACTGGTCGGGCCACCGACGTTGTTCCCCAATTGATGAAACTGCGTAAGTTTAGTTCTCTAACAAAAAAATGGAGCACAGAAATTATTTTACTCGTACGGTGTTCAATGAATTTCCAGCAAAGAGGGACTTAGAAGAGGAAAACGAAGGGAATGATGATTATCTCTACAGGAGCATGAATCTTTATCTTTCTACGGATGCAGACTGCTGCGCTCGCCAAAAATGGTGGATCGTGAAGGAGGTGTGCGACGACGACCTGTACAATATTCGGTTAATACATGTGCCCCTGAACAGTCGCAAGTACATCATGATGTTCTTGTTCAACGATAAAACCTTCCCTCCGGGGCTGAGTTTTATCAGCGGTTTTGGGTACGACTGAAATAATTACTAGATTCCATTCAGATTTATTAAACTATAACTCGCTAATTCGTGAATACTTTCACAGAATATTGGGACTGTACACTACCGCGGTGATAGTTATAAGTCAGATGATGAGGAAGATAGTCAGTGACATGGCGCCAAAGATCATGTTCGAGGACTTGCCCTACGTGGACAGGATACTGCGACTGTGTTTGGACATTTACTTGGTCCGAGAAAATGGGGAGCTCTGTCTCGAAGAAGATCTGTTCGCCAAATTGATATTCCTCTATAGATCACCAGAGACGTTGATTAGGTTACTTGCATTGAATTAATGCCAATTTTTCTTAGACTTTTTAGAAAAATAGAATGACACGTGAACCATCTTTTCCAGATGGACGAGGCCTCCCGAAGAGGGTGAACGGACAGACAACGAAGACCAAGACGAAGTGGATGAAACTGCTGAGGTTGAAGGGCAATCTCCGGAAGTATCTCGTCGCGAATCAATAATGGAGCATTAAAAGTTGGGGTAAATAATGTGCAATATGGGAAAGAAAACTTGGCCGTGGTTGCACTTACAAGAATTGCCACCTTTCGGTCGAGTTTGATTGGACTTCGTGAAGAAAGTTACTGTTGTTACAAAAATACTTTGTTATGTAAAGAAAAAGATTTATAACGCATTATCGACAATTTCGGATAACGACGACAATAGCTTACGCACTTACCAGTAGTGATGCAAAGGATGATTTGGAAATTTTTAAACACTCAGGAATTTAATATGTACCAGTGTTCTTGTTGCTCGAGGAAGAATTAATGAAAAGATCGTTCCTATCTTCAAAGGTGTATATTATGAAGAAAGGAATGTACATAGATACAAGATAAACGGGAGAAAGGGAAGCAATGGAAACGTACGAATAGAAGTAGGTACAGCGAAGGAAAAATTTAGCATATTGATAAGTTAATGATGGAATTTTTGAACAGTCGGGTTTTTATGTTAATATTTACTGATAAGGATGTCGCTTATATAACTATTTATTATATATAAGGAATATTATGATCATGGGACGTCAGTGGTATGGCCGAATAAGTTTGCGATAAGTGTTTCACGCATTTAAACGTTCACGACTATGTTGCTGTACTGTATTCAAGAGAGTGCTTTATTTTTATTTATTATTTATCAGAACTCGCGCCTAATCTGAAACATACGCGCATTTCTATTGCGTGACGCATTTAAGGTTCTATCTGCGTAGATAGGAACACGAAGCATTAAAGGTAAATCTCTGAAACTGCCGTCAGCATGATCTTTTGTTGTCTTTTATACGTTTTGTATTCGTCGATTCATCTAGCTATCATTCGTGTGTAATCTGGCCATTTTGCCAAGTCTTGTGCGCGTTTTCTATGTCGACCGTATTTAAGAACTACCAAGAAGGAATCATCGTTTGTAAATAGACATTTTACAATGTGCGTTTCTCATAACATTGTATCGCGTCGCCTTGATATGTCTTTTAAGAATACCTTCAAATATAAATTGTTCCGATTGGAAATGGAGTGACTGTGTTATTTCTTGGCAAGAAATATAAGATTGCAAGAGAGGTATATAAATCATTTTATTAAACCTTTTCTTACAGAAAGCGATTTACAAACTCTTTTATTTCAATTCAATAAATATCTTCAACCTAACACGAGATCAAATATAACATGTATATGTGCAATACTTCTCAGACAATGTAACATACTTTTCCAAATTCTTTGATACTTAAAAGTATGATTAAAAACGTTAAAAAAATATAGTCTTCCATTAATCTCAGTTTACATAGTATCATTAAATACATAACAGTTGAAAATGTGGTTGAAACATATACACAGGTGGCAGAGTGGAATGATGGATTTTTTGTAAGCACCCAAATATGTGACATCGTTATATCAACAGTTAGTGCTAAGCTTTCGACAGGTCCTTGGATTTCATCTTCAAGGCAATATATTCTTGCTTCAAATGTTCATATTCCTCCAGCTTTCTTTGCAAATCTTCGTTTCGTTTTTGCAAAATAACAATGTCTTCTTTTAATCTTTCATTCTGCTCAACTAAACTTTTTATCCTGTTTGAATCTTTACTGGGGTGCATTTCAGTAATTAAATCATCTGTTTGAACCAACAGGTGCTTTATGAGATTCGCTTGAGAACTGAAGTGTAATTCTTGCATAGCTCTCAAAATATTTGTGCTCTCCTGTTTTGTGTGGACGCTAACAATATCTTTAATAGCATTAAGTAAAGCAACAGAGTCAGGCTCAACAAGATCTGACTTTTTAGCGCAATCAGGACCTACACCTTTGTCCTTACAAACTTCCACCTGGGAAGTGCTGCCTCTTGAACACTCAGGTCTATTATTTTCTTTGACGCATACATCAGACACTTGATTGTTCTCCTTGCAACTACCAGAACGACGACTTCGATCTTTTACTAGAACTTTGCCATCAGAAACTTTTACTCTTCCCTCTCGAATCTTTGATTTAATGTCATCTTTGATTTCATGCTCCTTGTCGTTAACTTTCACTTTATTTTCAATAGGTTTCAATTTGCTTTCCAAAGATTTCTCCCTTCTGTCTATTTTCACTTTCATCTGTTGCTTCCTTGTATCATGTTCTGAAAACTTTTTCAGATCTTTTGCATTTGATTCTTTAACAACAGACTGCTTTTCGTTAAGCGGAGAAGCTTGACTTTTGTGATGTATATTCTCCCCTTTACTCAGTGGCAACTGTAACGGACTGGATGTAGTAATTCTAGTTGTTATGTGTCTATCTGCAGAGTAGTTTTTAACATCCTTGGCTACCAATTCCAAGTCTTCTAGAAAAGAGTCATTCATCTTTTCTGCAAATTCTGGACCTTTATTCAACAAGTAGAACACAAATTATGTATGTATACAACTCTTCTAAGAACGTTTTACACGAACAGTTTACTGCTTCAATAATGTACAATTTAGGTGAAATTATCGATTAGATTCCATTAATTTTAACGTTCAACAAAACAGTTTCTATCGAGGCTTCTTGCATGGATTCATCGTGCAAAATTCGATGAATTAGATTACTGTACATTATATCAGAAGCACAGAAGTTTACTACGACACAATAAACTCTGACACTGTCATGTCAAAGAGTTAAAAATAGCAACAATTTCGCGTCAACCTTCGGTTAAACTACTGGACGTGAACTTCAATGCATGACCGATTCAAATTGACCTGTGTTGGTATAGTCAGCTGACTTATATTCGTTATTCACTCAAAGCGCCATCTATCAAAATACAATTTAAATCAGAACAGTGTTTATCATGCTTGTACTTTGGGATTGAACACTTCTAAGGCTTCCGTCTGAAAAATTGTGATTAAACTTACGCTCTCTAAAAAGGTTACGTATTTTTCCTAGTTTTACCGAACGTCCATCGTTTGAATCTACGTCCCTTACATTGGTAACATTGCTACTAATTTGTTTTCTATGAGGTCATGATAATCGGGTCATGGGTCATGATCAGCTACAATTATACGCAGTTCTTTGTTAACTAAATTAACTTTGCAGGTCGCTTGCAAGATAACTTACTACAAGATGAAGATCGTGCCGGTTCTACCCATTGTCTTCCTAATTTCGTTCACTGTCGAATATGGAAGCGGATTTACAAATGTTTATCCCAAATTGAAAAGTTTTCGAGTTCGCGATGAGGAAGACACCGGTGAGCCACTTTTTTTAACACCTCTGATCGAAAGCGGTAAAATAAACGAAGCTCGTAACAAGGCCATTGTTCAACACAAAGAAATGCAAGATGTCAACAGTTATTCCGGTTATTTCACGGTCAATAAAGAATATAATTCGAACATGTTCTTTTGGTTCTTCCCAGCAGTGGTAAGTCATAGTTTATTTTGGAGATTTGAAGCTTTCACAGCCCAGCGTCATACAGCTCTTACTGTTGAAGCTTTCGGGTATAAGCCATGTTCTGGAGGAAATGTTTTCCCGACGTTTCTCTAGCATTGCAACTTGCTTCTTCTATTTAATTACTCAGCTGAACAATTAAAACAACACTATTATTAGTACTATATCATTAGTACTCAATGATCCATAAAATATACTCTGTATACTTAAATAGTGCACCGTATCAGGCACACACCAGTTTTAGTGTGTCTTTCGATCCCTTAAAGAAGCCAATTGCAATGCTAGCAAAACATCAGGAAAACATTTCCTCCAAGACGCGGCTTACACCCGAAAGCTTCAACAGTGAGAGCTGCATAGTTTATTTTCTTTGTATTGATTAAAAATGAACTCAACATTTTTTAATGTTCTTGAACTTGACCGGGTTGCATGTAAAGTAATTGTAAGGGGATACACAATAAGATCAGGGTTTTATTTTACATAGCACAACCCAAAAACTGCGCCTGTAGTGTTGTGGCTACAAGGCGGACCTGGTGCCACATCCATGTTTGGCTTGTTCATGGAAAATGGTCCATTTGCAGTAACGCACAACAAAACTCTTGAAAAACGCAAATACTCTTGGAACAAGTCCCATAACATGATATACATAGACAATCCTGTTGGTACTGGGTATAGTTTTACTGATAACGATAAGGGATACGCAACTAACGAAACTCACGTGGGAAGGGACATTCACACTGCGTTGGTTCAGTTCTTCAAACTGTTCCCTGAACTTCAAGGCAATGACTTTTATGTTACTGGTGAATCTTATGCTGGAAAATATGTACCCGCTGTGTCCCATGCTATTAAAGATTATAACATTAAAGCAGAGACAAAAATAAATTTAAAGGGCTTGGCTATTGGAAATGGGTTAACTGATCCAGAGAATCAGTTGCTCTATGGAGATTATTTGTATCAATTGGGATTGATCGATGCAAATGGAAGAGATCTGTTCCACAAATACGAAGCAAAGGGTAGAAGTTTAATTAAAGAAAAGAAATTTGAAGAAGCTTTTGATCTGTTTGATGTTCTTCTTGATGGTGATTTGACTGGCTATCCATCACTCTTCAAAAATTTAACTGGATTTGATATGTACTTCAACTATCTGCAAACCCACGACACAAATGATTCTGATTATATGGCAGAGTGGATTCAGATGGTGGATACAAGGAAAGCTATACATGTTGGCAATAGCACTTTCCATGTCGAAGGTACAACTGTGGAGGAACATTTGAAAGGGGATGTTATGCAGTCACTGGCAATTCTCATAGCAGATCTCACCAAGCATTACAAGGTTCTGATTTATAATGGTCAGTTGGATATCATTGTTGCGTATCCCCTGACTGAGAACTACTTGCAAAAACTGGTCTGGGATGGAGCAGAGAAATACAAGACAGCAGAGAGAAAAAAGTGGATGGTTGGAAACGAATTAGCTGGTTATACAAAGACTGTTGATAATTTAACAGAAGTCCTGGTAAGAAATGCCGGGCACATGGTTCCTTCTATGCAGCCACTGTGGGCTCTTGATCTCATTACTCGTTTTACACATAATAAAAGTTTCTAAATACCTTTCTGAAACCCTCTTGTCTGAAAACATGATGTGATACTCCTTTTTGTATGGTTATGCTTACCATTAAGTAGTTTTGAAGTATGTACGGAGCAGTAAGATTAATATGTCTATATGTGAAATAAAAATAAACAACATATTTTTAATTTTGTAATAGAAGAGGTAGTAAAAGTTTATTGATAATAAAAGCGTTTATAAGAATCGTATTATTGAGCTGTTTAAATAAGTTATGTGTTTTGCACGTAAAAATATTCGTTCATTCGTATTTTAATTTCCTATCAAAGCCTCGGTGCGCTAGAGATAATTTCTTGCGCGAAAAGAATGAAACGGTTTTATCATTGTATAAAAAACAGAAATAGTCCTGCAGTCATGTTAAATGCGCGTGGTTTCAGGAAAAAACTGCATTTCTCGCGAGTGATAAAACTGTTGCCAATGTGTCTGGTCTCATTTGATACGAGTATTAGTATCATATAACACAACCATTCCGTCTACTTGACAGCAAATTGAGAGGCATCGCGATGTCAGATCTCTATCACCATTTTCGAGCACTTGACCGATTGTTTTAGATTTATATCGTAGATTTCAGCGATGCCTGTTCAGCGGTTCTCAGTATCATACAAAATATCAGTATCCAGGATTTAAACGATATGTGTAGAAAGAGTATCAATTATGCTAATTGTCATTGTACAAAAAGATCTAAATTTTTTTGGAGTTCTCTCCACGACGTTTTGGCAATAATTACAATTTGGTCTAATTTGCAATAGGCTACATCAGTCCAGATATGGTAGCAAAAAGTCGTCCACTATGGATACATTTTTGTGCCATTCGTAATGGGGAATATTTGGTACTGTGATGAGTTTGAGCCTTCCTCTCTTGTCTAACGTCTTGAGTCCGATCAGATCTTCCTTATAGATAGGCCTATCACGCATTTCTATCACAGTTTCGTTACTGTCAAAGTAACCAAAATGACTGCTTTGCCACGGGGTGATAACGCCGTCATCGGGTCCTCCAACCAGCACCATATGCTTCAGTTTCGTGAGACCTTCTTTGGATAACATTGAATCCGACGAATTCCTTTCGTTGTTTATGTACGGAAGGAATTTACTATACTTATAGTATAACTCCTAGAAATAAATAGTATAGAGTCTTGTATACGAGGATCGATCGAGAAGAGTATACGAACCTGATGATGCGGATCGTTCCAATAATTTCCTACGCTCGTGTGTTGGCCGACCCTTGAATAAAAAAGTTCATAGGCAGTTTCGCAGACTAGATCTGGGAAAAATAAATGCAGAAACCGAGCTGCAAGGGAAAATAAGCATTTGAGAGGACAGTTCCATTTGCTTTCCTTTAAAGATGCTAGTACGATCACGTACTTCCGTATTGTCCTGCTTGCGGTGAGCTCAACGAAATAAAGTTTTTGACATTGTGCTCGGGGAACCTTTGCAGTATGGCTCTAGCTAACAAGCCTCCTTGGCTGTAACCCACTAAATTTATTCCTTCCGGAAAAACAGCACCTATGGACATAACATCCATGCCTATCTCCTCAACTTGTCGCCACATAGGCTCTAGGCTACTCCATCCCGCGTATCTCGGAGTATTGTAAACCTGCGTGCCAGGATGCATCTGGAATCGATCACAGTCTTAATTAACTAATTCAAATATAATAATTTATCTCTGCTTACCCGCAAAACCTGGACAGATTACGACATCTGTTACACATCCTTTGTCTCACCCGAATTACTTACTTCTTCTATCCTGTTGCTAATAAGCTCCATGCTATCGCTTCCAGTGAGCACACCATGGATAATAACCACCGCACGGTAACTTTTCGCGACATTATTGAGCAGAGTCAGAAGCAGGAGACAAAGGTAAACAATCCTGGGACGGAGCGCATTCATTGCTACGTGAAACCTCAATCACAACAATGTCAAAAATATGTCATGACTGACTAACACTGCGCAACGGAGCGATAAGCTTTGGCGCGATTGCGAAGCAGCTGTTTTTATTTACGTAGCTGAGGCTTCTGATTGGAGCCCTCAGCCCCGACCCCTGACGCTAGTCGCTCCGTTGAAGGAGCAGCTTGAGGATCGATTTTGGATGGAGTACTCGAGCGTCTCCTGTGGCCAGCTGTGAAAAGAAAGCTTCTCCACTGTTGAAAACGAAGAAATTTCATTTATCGGCGATGGACGTTACACTGAAACGTCCGGAAGCATCAAAGTTCGCTGAGCAAACACTGGACAATTGAATATTTCTCAAAATCAAGAGGAGGATAGTCAGCGGAGAGATTTTTGACGAAGATATAACAAGTTCTCGATTTGGATCTTGAAGTTTTCGAAATACTTGATTTTATTATACGACGATGGCTACCTGGATTGAAGGAAATGAAGTTGAGTATGCTGATTAAGCAGATGCAATAATTACATGTGACCACGGTTTGATCAATAGGCCAAGGTCAATGATGGCGAAAGGAATTCAATTGCGTTTCGAAATAAGGCGCTAGAGAATGTAGTAGGACCCTAATCCTTTTGGAGCAGCGTGCAAGGTGGCTGGGCACGTGGCCTTTCCCGTCCCTGGCTCGACCATATATCACCGGCTTCTGACATCACCCCTAGCTGGCATACGAAACTCACGCCTCATGCTCAGACGATGGATGCCGAGCGCATTGTTTCGACTAGCGTCATCCTCGATTATCACGCCTCCCTCTTGACGCGACCGGTTCCAAAGGGCTGCAATATCGTACCGCAATCCGTCTTCACAATTTTTGAGAAAGTTACAATTTACCCAGGTTCGGCGAAGACCTCCTCAACGATCCACTGACAACTTCCTTGAGGAGTGCGTCTATCGACACAATCTCGAGAAGTTGCCAATTGCCAAGTCACCGACGTTATGAAGAAAGCAAGGAATAGGCGTCCCTTGGACGAGGATGTTTTAATGGTTTAGAGAAGCTGTAGATATTCCGGAAGAAGATCTTTGTTAACGGCGAAAGGAAACAATTGAGGGATCTCTATCGAATGGGATTTGATCCAACGACGTATTAGGATGATTGGACAGGTGTATGCGTTTGGTCGAAGAAGTTAGAGCAAGTTACAGCAATTCGTACAGGGAAGAACGGGTGCGCTCACGTACTCGTGATGTCGCATGCCGACTCTAATCGAGTCCCCAGAAGAGCTTTGAAACTACCAGCGTTTCTTTCTCTCACGGAAGACGGAAAAGAACTGAAACGGGAGAAAGGGAAGGAGAGGAAAGACGGCCAATCCAATTCCACGCTCAAACCCAACCATCGTGATGGCGGAGGGTGGCGAAAAAACGCAGCCACGGTCAGGGCGCAAGGCGAGCGTAACTCCCGGAGCTTTTTTGCGTTTAATCAAGGATATTCGCGGTCGGCTGACTCGCTATTTTAGTCCACCAAGTGCTAACCGAGGCGCGCAACCACCAGCGACGACCATATCGCAGGAAGTGGATGAAGGAATCTTCGTCCTTTGACCTCGCAAGAACGCTTCCACCTGTCTCCCCTATTTCAACACGCGTTTGCTTTCATTTTTATTAATTATACTCCTTCTGAAACGTTTTCTTCGTTGTCCGGGAGAAACTATTCACTACGTAAAATTTTTTTATCAGATGTATACACATTTATGGCTACCTTCCAGTTGAATTTCATTGAAAATGATTATTAGGAATTATGTCTGGCCTGTATAACTGCTGAAGACAATGCGTTTCAGTTAGGCTACAAAATATGAACCATGAAAGTTACGCAGTTTCTGGCAACGAGATCTTGCCTGCACATTTACCACCCAGCGCAGCAAATGCAAATGTACGGAACGTATGACGAAGAGTCGCGTTAATACTTGCAAAAATATGCAAGGACCTCTGCGAGTTTCTAACGCTTCTTTCTTTTTTATCGCGGATCGTCAACAAAACAGTACCCTTCATTTCCTTCATTTCCGACATGAAAAAAAATATGAAACGCGCGAAAGTTAAAGCGTGGAAATCGTCAGCGTTCGTTACTTCGTTCCCGAGGAGCACCATTTCCCTGGCCGTCGTCGTCGGGAGGAATCATAGATCCTCTTCTCATTTGAGAATCGACTCGAGTGCCTGTTTAAGGCCACCCTCTGGCTCGGTAAGTACAGAGGCGGGAGAGAAGACGAAGTGGGTGGTACGGTGTCGGAGGAACGGCCGGGAGATTAGCGTTAATTACAGAGTTGAGCCGTTCCGGGGTTGGGACGGGGCGCGAGGTATTTGTCACTCGGCACTGCTCTCGACTCCCGTTCCTCGTTCTGAATATTAATAACCCCTGCGCTCTTCTTCGCCATCCCCCACCCCTTCGTCACCGACACCCGCTCCCCCGCGCCTCTCCTTTCGTGACATCCGATGAATTGCGCGGCAGACAACGCTACTCATTATGCTGACTGCTTGATTTCATCACCGTCAACCGTGCGAAAAATTAATCGTCCTGCGATCGGGGCGAACGAGGATCGCTTCGAAGGGATGCAACGATTTCTTGGTCGCTGGATCACGCGATTAGTCGCAGAGAAAACTATTATATTTTAAGAAGAAATTTTAGGAGAAATATTTTCCGATTTTTGGAGAGCAAGGAAAACGCGAATCCATTTTCTGGGTTAACGATATGCAGCTAGGTTTGCGGAACCAGGCGATCTCAGCCTACCACGTTCGCCAGGGCATTGAGAGAAATTTTTCCTCTTCTGTGTGACGCGACGGTTGTCGCGTTCTTCATCAATATTTCACGGAACGAAGCACTCAAGACGTTCGCCTGTCCATATTCAAAACTGCCAGTCCCAAGGCAGTCTTCGCCCCATTCTCATCCCCCGCAGCGTTTTCCAAAAATTGAAGGACCGGCGTTGGTACCGCCGACCAGGGGCGGTTTGCCCCTTCCACGAGGGGCACGTCGATCAATCGATATCATCCTATCTCGTCCTTTCTGCGGTCGGTCCCTCGATGGCGGTCCCATTCCCGCGCAAAACGTTCAGATATTCAAAGTCGGGGAATAGTTTATTCATGGCCGGCTCGGAGAACTTAGAAACATATTGGAAGCGGCCCAGGAGAGGGTGAATGATAGAAAAAGAGACGGAGGAAACGCGGAAAAACGAGGGGGAAGAGAGAGGAGAGCCGGAGACGCGGAGGAGAGAGAGGAGCGATATTGGTCGGACGGAAGTGTCCCCTCGGGGAAACGAGAAAACGGGAGGAGCGTCGTCTCTCCCCCGATCCGATAAAGCGAAAGGGGGACCCCTTGTGGCAGGGCCACCACTCCTACGCCTTGACCCACGTGACACCGAGCCCGCCAATAAAATTCAAATAAACTCCGTCGTGCATACTAAATTATCACATCTTCCATTACCCGACTGCTTTGCCTGTCTCCGAACGGCTCTTCCGTCGGTCCCGGGAAACCGTTTCATCGTCCTGTCGAAATTCCAATATTTTTGACTTCTGCCCCGGGACACGAAACCATTGCGCCACCGAGACAACAGATAACCGCGGTTTCGAAACGTTCGCGCCCTAATTCCCGCTGTCGAACAAACACTTTAAGACGAGACTTATCATTTTTAGTCGAATATCCCGTTTAATTGATTGCCGGAGGATCGGGGTTTAATCTATTTTGTCGTGCGCGACAAGACCTGGAAGGATTTAACGATCGACGGAACGTCTCCAACAATCGTTTCGAAGGTGAACACCCCTTCGATTGTGTAGAAGACCGCGACATCGTCTTGGTGTCGTTAATCCCGTATTGGATTCTTACCGAGGAAACGGGAATGACTCGTCCAGGAGGGTCCAGGAAGGTCCACTGACGCTGACGAAGGGATGCAGAGGTCAGGTGGCCTTTCCCAGGAACGCCCCAGATTTCAACATTACTCAAGCAGGATCAACCTGCCAGGAGGAAGGCCATTGTTCGCCCTCGCGCTGTCGAGTTTCCTTCCGCTTCGGCGGCGCACCATCCTTGCGGCTCGGTCACTCGAATACACGACATTTTTTTTGGCCCTCAAATGTGTCAAGTGCTGAGAATAATTCTGCATACGGGGAAGACATAAAAAATATGTAGCTGCGTTCAATCGCGGTGATCTTAGGAAATACAGTGGCGGATAAAAAGGTTGCCACATTTTTGATTGATTTTATTTTTATTAGTTTTGAACTTGAATAGAAAATTTTAGCATGTGTTGAATACATATTTTCGGATAGAAAGTTAGTAGCTCTATAAACGTAGTTGAGGTTTAATTTATTTAACTAACATGTACAAAGAAGAATTATTTTCCGTATTAAGTGAATTAATTCTTTAACAAGGACCATAGGAAGATCATACCCAAGTTTCCTGGATAGTTGCAAATAAATTATTTAGTTTTTTAAACTTTTTCTTATTCAGCTCACGCTTTTCCTGATAGCACAAATATTCTATGGAGTTCCAATGTGAGGCCTGTAATATGAGTGTGTTGAATGAATCACCACAATTGTCAAACTTAAACCTAAATTCCGTTAAATGTTCGTGGGGTGAGATTAAGCATGGGGTTTTTAAGAAACCTGGAATAAGTTTTCTATTCTCCGTATTGAAAAATTGATTTACTCACTGCCAAAAACATTTAAGGCCTTCCTAAAAGCAAGAGAGGCTCCCAAAATGTATTGAATTTTCAATTACAGTAGAACCTCGATTAATCAAGTTTATCTTTATAACATTAAATGTTGAAAATTAATGAATCATTATTCAATCATAGTTTAAGTTGTATTTAAAATTTTAGTTTATTCTCACACCTACTGCATTGAACGGTTGTTGTTTCGGACAATAAAATTCTCGAATAATCGTGATTCAAATAATTGAAATTTTATTGTACTTTCAAAAGTGGTAACATTTTTTCGGTCCTAAAAATATGTTGTCCTTATTTAATATTAAACTGAATGTTTCAGTTGAATAAATTAAATTTTAACTAGGTTTTACAGAGCTCTTAATTTTCTATCAGAATATTTCTATATAAAACGCAATTAAAAAATAAAAATACAATGAATCAAAAAAGTGGTAACTATTCCCTACTGTTAGTACATGAGAAAATTCTATATTTTATTTAAAACAAACTTTTCTCTATAGTCTTTCATAGCGTTACACTCTCATTAACTTATTCTTCAGAAAAATTGATTAAAAATCCAGTACCGTGATAATTCGAAAACAAAGCTTTGTTCGAGAAAACGAGAACTCTGGTGCTGCAGAAAAATTATTGCAAATGTGAGGCAGTATCCCTCCACCTTTTCCTCTTTCGCGGAAACAAAACGGGCACAGCTTTCGTAAACATAAATTCGCCATATATCCTGCAGCCAGGATTTATTACCCATGAATCGAGTCGAAGGGGGCGGTTTACAATGGGCCAGCAAATTGCGGCCCGCTTATATCGATGGAGACGTTATAGCGGCGGTGTTCGCCAGTGCGAACGAACAAGTGTGAAATCAGGTGCATCCATAATGCAAAGGGGTGGATCGACCGTCCGAAACTCACCCCCGGCGTGGTCGTATCGGTGGCCCCCATCGGCGACGGGAATCAATTAGACACGGGGCGGAACGTTACATCTATTTTCGACGTATCGAAAGGCGGAACACTTCTGGAAATCGTCGCGTAATTGCTTCTGGAAAAGTCGGGTACGAAGCATTTGTATTGTTTACAGAAGCGTATGGTTTTTCGGAGAGAGGAAAAAGTTCGGAAACTCGATAAATCCTGGATAAAACGGACAGACGGTTAGCTATCGAGTTCTTGGCGAAAGATAACAAAATACTGGTTGATACAGTTTCGCGTTCCGCTCGGGAGTCGGAGAGGAGCCAGAACAAAGCAGAAAGTCGTCTGGATCGCGGGGGCAAGGGGGTGATTCTAACTTGCTAAGAATTAAAGTGAACCGCCCGAGGGTAGCTAAGGGTCGTAGCCTCCAGCGATTATACTAATAGTCGGGGCGTAGACAAGCTGATAGGGCGAACGGGGGCACAGCTAAGCTACTAATTGTTTTACACGGCGGAAACTTCGTTCGGATAATTCCTGTACGCCTTAACGCGTTTTGCGACTCGTGCAAAAAAGTCTATCAAATTGAAGCGGTGCTCACCAGAGAAAACTTTGCTTCGACGCAAAGCATGCATTAAAAAAAATCTTAATCCTTTTGCGCTCATTATATATTAGCATTGTGATATTTTTTGGTTAGACTTTAATGAAAATTTTTATATGGAAAATTTCAAAATGCAGTAGAACCTCGATTAAACGGCTTCATGCGAGAGTTAAAATTGAAGCTCCCACTTGGTGGATAATTTTCTTACATCTGTCAAACCATTACTAAATTATCGATTAAGTTTTACTCAAAATTCTGGTACACTCTGATTGTTAGTTAAGCAAATAATTGAAATTATCGATAATAAAAATTAGAAATAATTGAAGGCCGGTTAATCGAGGTTCTACCGTACCACGCTTTGTATTTCCTTTGACAATGATTTAAAAAATTTGCTATGGTAGTTGAGACCTTCAATAGGAACTTCTGACAGGAAATTCGTGGCTGTCATCGTAGTGTTGGAGACCTGATTTAGTAATTACATATCGTTTCGAGCCTTATTCTACTCGGACGTCCGAAATTGGCCGTGTAACATGCACGTAATCCGTGCCACGTGTCAGCAGCGAACGGACGCGAGACATCCGAGGCGTCGCTCGACATCCCCTCGCGTCTCCCAACGTCTTTTCTGTGCCCGCAAAGCCCACTTGAACCGCCATTCGTTCGTTACCCATCGTTCAATACCAATTTGTCCGGTTACCGAGATTAGAAAGCGACTTGAAAGCGATGCTAATTCGTCTCATGCTCTCCGCTTTCTAATTTCGGATTCACCCCTCGTTGACCTCGCGCTTATTGCTTTACATACTGCTTTATATTAGCATAACGAGCATCGATCGGTGCATTCGAATGGCTTTTAACTGATTTCTTAAAATACCTACACAAATACCTACATAAGAATCGAAATTCAATATTAGACAGAATATACAATTTGGCTTCTGGAAGCTTGTCTATAGTTTTAACATTTCCTAGAATTATTTATAAGCTTAATTTCTATTTTACACTAACTATAGACAAGTGAAGGAAGTTTACGTCAAATTAGAAATAAATTTTCTAACAATATTCGGGGTTTAATTAATTTTTTTTCATTGCAAACGGGAACCATTTCTTCCAGTTAGAGTCTCTCTGAAAGATCAGACCAGGGCGAAACGAGGCATACGAAAACGTTAAAAAGGACATCCGTAGTCTAACATATGGCTGGCGAAATTGCCGACGGGGTGGCAGTAACAATATTTACAGAAGGCTCGGCCAACCCCCGGTGTTTTGTTAAGACTGCACACCGCACACTGCCGCAGCCCCGGGGCAAGGGTGTCACTTTACCCCGATAATCCCCCGTAATACTCTTTAGCGATCTGCGCCGCGGAGTAATATTAAGTCCCTTACACCCAATTTCTATGGACTTACACCTTGTTCGAGGCGATTAGCATTTTGATTGCGGCCTTCTCTGAGGAGTCTTTCTCTTAGCTTCGCTCCTTTCTTCTCTGTCGCGTTTTAGTTGTACCTTAAACTTCAACAGACCGAGGGGGAAGGATGACATTGCTCTGGTATTGCTTTTCATGAAGTTCTTCGTAGAGAGGCGAGGGGATATGTATACATATAGGGTGTCCCACGTAACACTTTTCACTATTTTTCAAGTACTTGCGAAAATCTGACAAAAAAATATTTTAAACAAAAGTTGATCAGTTTTCGATTGGCTATACATTGCAATAAAAAAGAAGTTCGATAAAAAATTTTTTTATATTATTGTCAAGGCCACCTTCATTTTTTTAAATAGCACTTTGTATTTTTGACTTAACAGTATTGTAGCACGTATCAAGACGAATTTAACGACCTAGTATACCATGACCTCCGGATGACCTTGAAGGCAAAGAAATGAAAATTTCAACAAAAAATGACAATCTGCTTGAATGGGTGATAATAACTTGTGTTTATTATAAAGACTCGAAATTACATTCAATTCAGGAACCTTAACTAAATGAAGACAAACGATTTCGTGGAAAAGTCATATCAAATGTTCGAATTCGAACATTTGATGTGACTATCGTGTATGATGTGTAATTTCGATTCTTTATAATAAACACAAGTTATTATCACCCATTCAAGCAGATTGTCATTTTTTGTTGAAATTTTCATTTCTTTGCCTTCAAGGTCATCCGGAGGTCATGGTATACTAGGTCGTTAAATTCGTCTTGATACGTGCTACAATACTGTGTTAAGTCAAAAATACAAAGTGCCATTTGAAAAAATGAAGGTGGTCTTGACAATAATAAAAAAAAATTTTTTATCGAACTTCTTTTTTATTGCAATGTATAGCCTATCGAAAACTGATCAATTTTTGTTTAAAATATTTTTTTGTCAGATTTTCGCAAGTACTTGAAAAATCGTGAAAAGTGTTACGTGGGACACCCTGTATAATAAATTTGTAAATTTTATACTTGGTAGAATGATAATACTAGTTAAAATATCTCAATATACAGGGTATTCCAGATTTTTATTGCCAAACTTCATCAGTATATTTTAGGGAACTTTATTAAAAAGTTATAAACAAAAGTACGGAATTCAAGAGGAAAAATTAGGCGGTACTTACACGTAGTTTTATGCGAGCTGTATTATTACTACAAACCACTTATTAGTACTAATTCTTGACTTTAATTCTGAATTCGTATAGGTGCAGCTAATATTCAATTTTAAAATGTCTAGCACCTTTAGCAATGCAAGATTGACAGAGGTTCAAAATGAAATTGATTACTGTACCAAATTCATTTGTATTTTGTTTCATCGCAGTGAATGAATTATAAACATGTAGGTAAATATCGTCTAACTTTTTCTTTTGAATTCCATATTTTTGTTTATAACTTTCAAATAAAGCGTTACAGAACCTATGTTTATATGTATAACATTTTTTGTTTGTTTAGACCCATAGAATATACATATTGACAAAGTTTGATCATTAAAATCTGGAAACCCCTGTATTTCAACTAATATTTGTACGATTATTAAGTAGATTTTCTCACTTTTCCGACAATCCAAAAATGTCAACTCCACAAAAGTGCTAAGCTACTTAATCAAATGCACGAAAGAGTAGCATGTTTTTCGTACATCTAATATTTCATTCCCGCGCAATATCGTGCAAAGCAGAAAGCGTGATTAGTTTCACAGCGAGCAGCGGTATAATTGAAAACGCGCTGGCACACAGGTGACAGTGGAGCGACACGCACGATGCTCAGCCATGACGAACGAGTTTTTTTGAGCGTCGCGAGCCTCGTTGGTCGGGATTTCCATTCGTGTCGTGAACGAATGCCCAGTGGAATCGCGTGTAATCGAGGTGCACGCGTGCACGAGGATCGGGGTCGCCGGATGCGTGTGACTCGCGGAGCACCCCGCGAGGGCGGGGGTCTCGTTTCCAACCGTTATTTGCTTTAGAGCTCGGCAATCACGTCGAGGGTGGTCCGCAGGAGCCGGCGGCAGGCTGCGCACTGGATTAGCGAGATCATAATCAGCCAATCACTGGTGCGCCGTCGGTGAGGTGTCAAATGTCAGCTCCTGTGGGACCGGGATTGATTTCTTCCGCGGATCTCCGCCGGGCGGTAAGGGGGGTTGATCCCGAGTATTCCATAGACATTCGACTCTAATGGGATTCCCCCGGTTCGAAAGAGGACCGGGGATATATTGAATTTGCTCGAGTCGCTTGAAGCTGTCGCTGTTCGAGGAGACGCGTCACGCACCGGGAACGAGGAAGTTCGGCCCTCCAAGAACCGCGTCGGGCATTAAGTCTTGCGGAAGCGGATGTGGAGGCAAAGTGGCTGCGCGAGATGCCGTTATAGCGCCGCAATACCGAGCTTGCCGAGACTTAGCGTGCTACGGGGGAAGCTACTGGCATCTCCATTAGCGTTCGTCTTCTGAGTCGGTTGCAGTTAGAGCGGATGCGGAAGCCGGAAAAATTGTTAATATCTCGGCAGATTATAGGGAGACTTTATTACTTATTCATTTATAATTTACGGGTGTAACTCATTGGTACTGTTGAGGAAAAATGATTTTTGTTAATTGAAGAAATGCAATCTCATGAAAATTAAGAAAGGGTGTTGAAGAATGGTAATTCTTATCAGTTGGTGAGTGAAGGAGCACATTATTCAGGCTGTAAAATGTGCGAAAAGAAACGCAAGACGTTTGGTCCACCATTTTTAAGGTTTTTTAGAAATATTTTTTTTTAAGGCCCTGGTAAAGTAACCAGAAGAGGTATCAAATTGCAAACATATAGATAGACATATTCCACTTCTCTTATTTTAGGACACGGCTTACACCAAAAAGCTTCAACATTGAGAACTGTATGGTGCTAAGCCATGAAAGCTTCAAATTTATGATTAGTCTATTTCTATTCATGTTTTAATCTATAAGTATATGAAGCTGAAAATATGTCTGCCCGGAAAAGAAAACGAATTTCCCGATAAAAAATCAAGTTGAAATTTGGTATATAACTAGATAATACTATCAATATAATGGGAAAATGTTGAAAGTCCAACGTTTTGAATCCTGATAGAAGAAATTACTATATAAAAACTACCAGGCCAGATTAGCCTGATATTACTATTTGTACTTGTAGCGAAGCGCGCAGGTTCAGGTAATCTACTATAATTTTCTGAATATACAGTAGAACCTCCATTAACCCTGCTGTTCTCTTGGGGTCTATGAGAACCAATTCTATTTAGTTAAATAACTGTTTCAATTCTACGAAAAAGATTAAGAAGTTAGTGTTAATGTTTACGTTTATTGTTCCCTGACATTCTGTAAAATATTTCATTGATCACATTTATAATGATGTGTTAACAATTCAAGCTGTAATAAATCAGATTTTTAAGAGGAGAACAACAGGGTTAACCGGCTCTTAACTCAATGTACCAATAATAAAACTACACTAGAATTTTGAGTAATACTTGAACCCTGATAAGGCCCTGATTAAATAATGGTCTAGTAAAAATTAAAAAATTCTGCATATAGGAAATTCTTCAATTTTGATTTTAACATTGAGTCGGTTAATCGAGGTTCCGCTGTATTTTATTTTTCCTGACTCATCAAAGTCACTTAGCTCGCCGTGACAATGTGTTAATAAACAAATGACTCCAGAAAAATGGAAACCACCCCGAGAAAATTCACCCTGGGAAAAAATCCCGAGGTAATATCAAGGGAAGGCAGCGCTAACGGTCGAACGGAAGCCCCCTCGTTGATCTCGTTGCCGGAGGTGAGCCCGAAGATCGACAAGACTATCGTCTGGCCGCGGAGCGTTGCGTCGGAAGGGAAGCCCAGAGCTCGAGATTTGCGCGAAGCGTGAATGGAAGAGGGCGTGGGAAACGTCGAAGCGGCCGCGGACGCGGATAGTGTGCTGACTTGCGACCGGTTCGGGTAATTGTCGTAATTGTGCCGAGTGATTCACACATCAGGATCGGCCTGTACACTCCGCCCGTGGTTGCCCGGGCATTGCGTGCACGAGGTATATTCGCACACGCATACGCGCGCGAAAACGCCGCGGAGCGCGAGCGCATCTGCGCGGGATTTCGGAAACAATTGCCGACAATTCACGCCACTTGACTCGCGGCCAGCGATTGACGTGAGAATCCGCTTAGACGGTCGTGCAAACTCCGCTGCGGAGAGTATGAGGTCATCTTCATTAAATCGTTCTCCGCTTAATGACTGATCTAATTTTTTCCTTTCCCCTCCCCTCCTTCTCGCACCCCCTCCGGGCGTCGGCGTCGCCGAGGATGGCGGGAGTTCTGGACACCATGCTCACCTTTTTTTTGTGCAAGCGCGGGACCGCGCTCTTTGAGGAACAGAGTCATCTTTCCTTCCCACGTTCGCCGGCCGCGGAAACGATCAGGGGACTTTCGTTTATTACGCGCTTAATTAACATTTGCGCTATCGCTTGTACGCTGCTTGTCCACTTTCGTGAGAATTCTGTTGTTTCTGCCAGGAAGGGGCGATCGATCTTAGTATACTACTTAAGTAGATTGAAAGAAGTCTCTTTTTTTTATTGTTAGGAACTTTAGAAGATCTTAGTACTCTGAAAGAAGGGAAGAAACCTCTCTGAAGTAAAGGCTGAGTCTCTGAGAAATGTTGTTGGTATTCTAGAGTTGGTGAAGATTTCTTTGTGATTGTAGAAGTGTTTTTAAAATTGGATATAGATCAAGGAATCGTTGTTGGATATAATTAAATTCTACAAGAATTACAAATTGCTCGACTGTGCAGGGTGTTAATTTTAACTTGAGCACTTAAATTATTTCCGCCACTATTGAAAATAAAAAGAAATGACTAACGAGGGAAGCATCGCAAGTGTAACTCTGACTTTTTTGTGAGCTTTTGCGTGATTGTAGAATTCGTCAAGTCGAGTACGGCAATACTCACTTTTGGGGGCATAAGGCTAATAGTTTGCAAGATATTATTAAAGTTGCACCAAAACTGACACGGTAGGGAAATCTTTCATACTTCAGAATGTACGATCTATTATAAACTATTGGCCATATGCTTCCAAAACTGGGTATTGCCGTACACTGGTTGAGGGATTCTGCAATATGGTAAAAGCTCATTAAAAGGATAGCGTTAGACTTGGGGTGTTTCGTTATATATAAATAATCTTAAGGAGTGCATTCGATGGTGATAAAAAATTCTGTAAAGGTAATTTTAACGGGTTTTCCAAGGTCAGCGTATTTAATCACATATTAACATATACTTTTTTTATAACGCGATGTGGTAGTCGTTGTTAAGATGAGTTCAACGATTTACACACTGTGACCTTGAAGGGACCTTGAAGGCGAAAAGTTCAGTTTCATTTTCAAGAATGCAAAAGTAATAAACGGGGTACGCTACTATCACCTTATTTTATCAGATGATCAAAATGCTGGCCGCTCCCATCAAAACAGGTTCATACACTATTTATCAAGAGTCAAAATATGAGATTTTTAAATAATAAGCTATGAATGCCTTCAATTCGATGTTTTACAACAGTGCTGAGTAATCGGTGTGCCGCGACACACCAGTATGCTATGAGACGTTCCTAACAATAAGTGTGCCGCGATGCAATACCTCCTTCAAATTGTATTATCAAATACAGAGCTGATTGTGTGTATAAAACTATGTCTACAGTTGATAGTTGGTATTAGTTATAATTCTAAGGTCAATAATTAATATTAGTTTAAGTAAAAAAAATATTAGTTGCAAAGTTAAATTTATCAAATATAAAACGATAAATTAATAAATGTAATTATCGCGTGCATATGTTGCATACAGTAAATCTTATATCTTTGCTAGTGGTTCAACGTGGAATTCTGGAAAGGATTTAGGTGTGCCCAGGGCAAAAAAAGTTCGCGTTTCACTGTCTTACAGTTAATTGATCGTATTCAATCAGTTGATAATCCTGTCGAGTGTCCTCAGTTATGTTAAATTCTACTTGCTAGGAATATTTCCTTGAACAGCATGTATAAATTGTGTCTATCAGGGGTTCGTTATCGAGGAAGGCGAACAGAAGGAAAATTCTCGTTGGATTGTTCAGGTAAACGAGGATTCGCGGCGAGTCGCCCTCGTATCCGCAATATCGATGTTTCAGGTACGCCAACGTAGCAGTATTGCGGCGTGCCACCGTGAAATACACGCATGCTACGGCTCGGTGTGGTTCCCAGTGAGGATGGCTCGTAAGAGGGTTGATAAGGCTATCGCGCGCATCGCCCCGCGCGTTTAGCATACATTTGAATAATGGGCAGGCCGGTAATCCTTTAAACCGTTGGGCCCTCATCCCGTAACTAGGTATCCTTTCATCTCTGGCTCGGGAGCTCGTCCGTGGCCAACCATCCTCCTTCCCCACCCCCTTACACACGCACACGAACAGACAGATAGACAGACACACGCACACGAACAGACAGACAGACACACACACGCACACAGAATCCCCTCTTCCCGTCGCTCGCTTCCCTGCAGGCTGACTGCCGGGGTTCCGTCCTCTATTTCTCTCTTTCTCCTCACCGCCGTTTAAAGATATTTCGTTAAAATAACAGTCTCGGCTCGACTGAGTGCTACCCTCTCCCGTCTCCGCCGACCACCCTCATACAGCCCGATGGCCGTGGCAAAAAGGGGGTGGCATTTGCAATGCAGAGGTTAAATGGCTGCGGGGGTCGGTCCAGGACGGAGACGGAGGGTGGGACGCGCGACGGGGGAAGATAGCACGCAGCCACTGCACAGACTCGATTGGTTTTTTACTTGCCTCTCGAGCCACCGCCGTTTCCTCTCTGTCTCCCTTTTCTCGCACCCGTCCCGCGCCCCCTTTTCCTCCTTCGACATCAACTTCCTCCTGCCCTCTCTGTTCTCCCATTTACCTCTTTTTCCGCTTCATCGGCCGGGCTTTTCGTGGCGCGGAAGGCGCGAGCGCGGCACGGAAAAGAAAGCCGCGCGAGGACGCGGAGGAACAGTGAGAGTGTATTACCTGGGGGAGAAAGAGGAGACCGAGGATACCGGGGGTTGGGCGAGATTAAACATTTATTTAAATGGCAGCCGCTTTGCGACTGGCACGCATACCGCCAACTACGTACACGCATTTAATATATGTTCGCCCGATTCCGAGCGAACACAGCGAAACGTTCTCACGTGGAAAAATAGCCAGGGCAGGTGGACGATCCAGTGTGAATGTGTGTGTCTGCCGGCTCCGCGGCGTGGGTGTGGATATTACGACTACGCCGCGGAGGAAGGAGATTAGTCTGGTGGTTTTCAATCCCATTTTCATCGCGTTTCTACCGCCCTCGCCGCGGCGCGGAACGATATCGTTGAAGCTCCATCGAGCCCCGCGACGGCAAATGGTTCGAGGATAAATCAAAGGTGAAAGGGGGGACCTTCCAATCTTCACCGGGGAAAAATGTTCCGCGATATTGGACGACGCGCTTTAAATCAATCCGCGACGTCTCGCGCCGACCCGCGTCTCCGCTCGTCCGGACTGGACCAGTCCAGTCGTCGTTTGATCTCCCGTTTGATTGGATTTCGTTAGGCGGCGTACTTGAATTCGATGCACGAAGAATGACGGTGGGGTCGATTGAGCCGGACAATCTCTGTCGACCTCGCTGAACTCGCCACGATTGATACTCGCATCGATATATTTCATCGTTGAAGTAGGTCGGGCAATAACCAACGGATATTGGGCATCGCGATGCTATGAGATGACAACGATGGTATGCGGCTCGTCGTTGAGCTGAAACAATACCAGCAACTCGACTGCGAAATGTTCTCTTGTGGATCTTTATTACCGACGATGCGTTTGCTTGGCGAACTTGACGGCTGATGTTCAGAAATTCTTCTCTCTCGAAGATTGAAAACAAGACTGTCTATACAGGGTGGGGCAATAACTATTAGCACCTGAGATATCTCGGAAACTATAAGTTTCACAGAAATATTTGCTGAAATAAAATTGCACAGTACGAAGGGAGCCATCCGGTGGCGGTAATAGTTTTTTTGCAGATGGAGGTACTTCGGACATTTGAAAGTCATCTCCATTTTTTTAAATGGATCGGAAGGTTTTTGCTTCCGCATCATGATAGAGGATCTTAAAACGAGTTCAACGACCTATTACATAAGCTCAATGAAGGTCATAGAAAGTAGAGAAAGGCGATTCATTTACTACCAAAACCGTAAGTATTATCGCCTTTCTCTACTTTCTATGACCTTCAATGACCTTATGTAATAGGTCGTTGAACTCGTTTTAAGATCCTCTATCATGATACGGAAGCAAAAACATACCGATCCGTTTAAAAAAATGGAGGCGAGCTTCAATTGTCCGAAGTACCTCCACCTACAAAAAAACTATTATCGCCACCGGATGGCCCCCTTCGTACTGTGCAATTTTATTTCAGCAAATATTTCTGTGAAACTTATAGTTTCCGAGATATCTCAGGTGCTAATAGTTATTGCCCCACTCTGTATAAGTTGAGACGAGAATCTATCCACTTCATACGGACCTCAAACGTATGTAACGGATTCTCGCTACTACTAGGTCCTACCAAACGAGGAGGAGTATTGCTTCACCGATCCAAGCCAGGATGATCTAATTCCATTGTCTTAATTAATTAAGAAAGAAACTGTGTCAGCGTGGATCGATGAGTAAATCACGCACCCGAGGCTTGCGTCACGAGTTAATTAGCTCCGCTTATATTACGATCTGATTTTAAACAATTAGTTGGTGGGCGTGGGCGATGTGGGCCCCTCAAGGGAACGGACGCACCCATCCTCGACCTCCGTGTGTCTCGCGGGACAAGCGTGACTTTCCACGTGGGCTTAATACTCGCATGCACCACGTGCCACGCCACGCCGACCGGGTGCTTTATATCCTCGTCCTTCCGTACTCGTTACGCCCAACAACGAGTGCCAGTCTCCGACGGTCCCGCTACGTACGTATGCGGAACAAATATCCTTGGACGAACTGCCTGCGAACACGCCACCGCCGTTGGTCCAATTCGATTCAATTCCAACCCCCTCGGTGCTACGCCGTCTATCCCTCCCCTCTCCATCCTGCTACCTTTTTTTTCACTCGGTTTCTATCTCCGACCTGCACGATCCAGTTACTCCCCGGAGAACGATAGATTCTCGGTTGACTTTGCTCGGGGTGGTTTTCTCTCAACTACCGCTCTCCTTTCGCCTCTCTCCGCCTTTTTTCCTCCACCTTTTGTGAGCCCTGATGAGGGGTCGCGATCATCTCGAATACAATTTCAAGCCCTTTTAAATTATCATCGATTCCGTTCGCCTCCCTTCCGCGTCAAAACGTGATGTCTTAGTTGACTCCGGGCCGATTTCGATGGGCGACGAGTAGCGGAGGATTCTGTAGAAACTGTATTCTTGAGCTGTGAAAACCGTGAGATCCGTCCTTTAGGGCGGAATCCAGTTTTCATGGTGGAATCTGAACGTCATCATTAACCTTGCTCTTC
Organism: Perdita meconis; assembly: GCA_030770465.2. Classification (NCBI taxonomy): domain Eukaryota; kingdom Metazoa; phylum Arthropoda; class Insecta; order Hymenoptera; family Andrenidae; genus Perdita; species Perdita meconis. Next base: position 9,325,469 of record JASKOS020000004.1, read on the forward strand.
TCCTCGAGTCTATTTGACCCGATCATGCATTTTATATAGTTAAATAACTATAAATATAAAGTTATTTAACTATAAAGAAAATATAACTATAAAGAAAAATGTGAGGGAGTTAGTGTTAATATTTACGTTTATTGTTCTTTTTGACGATCTATGAAACTTTTATTCAACATATTTATAATTTACTAACAAAAATTTAGAAAAATCCTCAAATATTCACTTCATTTCGGTTTTTCTGATTAGGTATAGAGTCATTCGGGGTAAAAGAACGCACTTTTGTTGTTTTTGCTTCACTGATCCGAAAGTACCATGATATTAGGGACACTTTTTTTTTTTAAACAGCAAAAGTGCGTACTTTTACCCCGAATGACTCTAACCCCTAATATGGACCTACTTTTATCGATTCAACATACAATTTTGTTATATGTTAATAGTCTCGTAAATGTTTTGCATACTTATCATTGACATAAATGCATAAAATCCACTGTCTACTTATTATATTTATTCTAAATTACTATGAAACCCAAGAGCTTAGTGTTTTCACACTATGAAAAGAAAGCCAAGAGCCTTCAGATCGCATCGCAGCAAATCTCCCAAGGCAAACACATCGCCGCAGCCGCAAGATATTGAATCGCGGGCAAGGTTCATTTGCGTACAAGCCTGACGCGTTCCGTCCGCCGCACTCATCAATCCTTCCTGCAATAGAATTCGAGGAGGCCGCGTCTATATCCGACAGTTTGTGTTTACCATTCTGGGCCACGGTCCCCGGTGTCTCGTTCATCCTGGTCAGTTAATAACCGTGGTCGGGGATCCATGGTCCGCTAAACCGTTGCTGACCACCGCTGGCCGCCGCCGCGTCTGGTTGGGTTTTCGGCCGAATTATGGAAACACGCCGCTGTACGATGCGGTGGCCGATGATAACGCAGCGAACCTGCTCGTTCCTCGTTTTAATTAAGCCCCCCTCTGTCCCTGCCCTCGGTACCAGGGTACCGCGCTCGTTCCCCGGGCTAAGGAAGCACGAAAAGCTGCGCGAATTCTGGAGCCGGGTGCAGCTTCACTGTTTACGAGGGAATGAATCCTTTCCTGTTGTCCTGCAGGGAACCGCAGACCGCTAACAATCGCGTTATTTTGTTTCCGTTGGGGACTCTGTTTCCTTTTCCGTGTTTCTTTTGGCGATGGCGTTTCCTAGGTGGAATCGAGAATGGAGCTTTTTACGCGGACCTGTCAGTCAACAGGATCCTTCACCCCGGTTTAATTAAGCTACGTCCGGCTTGTTGGAACAAGCGATCCCTTGAACTGGACGGTTCTAATGAAATTTCGGGGGTAAGAAGGTTGGGAGTGGGGGTGGTTACTGGGCTCTGCGTTTTGCTCTGGGAAATGAAACGGTTTAAAGATTGTGAAGAGTTTGACTGAGGGATACAAGGTGTAACAGAAATGTTGCAGGTCCTTGAAAGCGGTAATTCCTGATATGATTTTAAACAACTTTTTCTTTAACGAAAATGTTAGGTAGGGCTTTGTTAACGAGTTACCAACGAAACACCGACTAATCAGAGAACAAGTAGCAGTTTTTGAAATCACTGACACTGTTTTCACCGACAAGAATTAACTGACTTTAAATTTTACCGACAACAGAATTAGGCGACGACAGTATTAAGAGACAACAATAATGAGCGAAATACACATTACATAGGCATGATACTTTATTTATTGGGAAATCGCTGAACAATAACGATACTGATTATAAAGCAAAAATGAAACAAAAAATACATACATGTATTATCACATTTACACACGTACCTATGCATTAATAAAATAAAAATCTTAGGATCAATCATAATCTCGAAAAAAAAAGAAATATATATATTTTATTAAATATATAATTAATAATTTTAAATATATAATTAAAAATTATATAATATATAATTTTTGTAAAAATATTTAGATCTAGTACCTATAGTACAGCGTTCTTCAACCTTTGTACATCTTCAGACCGGTGAAAATGGGAGAAATTTTTCGCATGTTATAAAATTACAATTTTTGTCATAGAGGAGCTGCATAAATCGGGCGAAATTTTCCGCGGACCTATGTTTCATCCTAAGATTTTTATGTTAATAATATTCCTTCAACTTCGCAATTTTTAATTGTAATACGGAAACCGTTTAACTTGAAGATTTTTCTAATCAGTGTATTGCTGCCTACGTAAAGAATATATAATGTGCATTTCGCTCGTTATTGTTGTCTGTTAATACTAATTTGTAGGTATTAGGATTATATTCATTGCAAAAATTTCTTTCCACCACAAAGGAAAGAGCGGCCGAGTTCGAGAAAGAACAGTTTTCCTCGAGGAATCATCCCGAATAAAAGCTTCTCATTGATTTATTCCTTCTCTGCGATGAACTTTCATATTTCTCTTACTCAAGCTCGCGCGTTACACTTCGGTGGTTGAAGAACGTCTAGCATACACCCAACCAAGAACCTACTTTCTGAAAAAAACAGTTCCACGCCCTGCCAGCATAAACCCTATCGTCTATCTGGCGAGATGCCGCTACGATATATTTCACACATGTTCCTATCGATTTCCAACTCAGACCTAGCAGAATACATTTGGCTGTATGCAAATTTCTCATCTTCAGAGGGAGAATCAGTCACTCTGTTCTCCAAGACGGAGCTAAAATTCCATTAACCCCTTCACGCTTTGCCTGCTACGTCGCTCGTATACGAATGACAGTTATTTCCACGATATTAACCGAAACTTCGACTGAAAATTACTACAAGAATCATAATCGTTTTTAATTCCATCTTCGAATCGCACTCAAATCCTTTTGGACTCGCTCCAACTTACTTCAATTCGACCTAGATCGATTTAATCAATCGGAAGCCGCTCGACTGTCTAGACTGATCCGATAATCGTTAGTCGCGTGATGAAAACAAAGGAAACGCGATAAAATATCTTCAGACGATAATTATACATGAAAAGACTGGATTATTGTTTCGCATATCGATAAAGCAAAGAAAAGGTGGGATCACAACGTGTTCAGTTTCGTGAAAGTATTTTTTGTCATCGCGTGTCCCCTGCTTTAGAAGACGAGAAGCAATTAGCAGTGGAGCCACGGTTATGGCAGGCCAGTAGCCGTGGCAGGATTCATTTACGAAACATCTGGAGCGACGGGATGCATGCAGTTCCGTTTATTCCGACAATTTCGTTTAAATTAGCTGAACGCGGCCGTTTTTACGTCGACGCCGAGCGGTTCACACGTATTCCCCACTTTCGGTTCCCGCGAGTAATCATCCAGATTCGTAAATTACTCGTCGCGTCCCTGACGTTCGTGCTACAAATCCACTTTGTTTCCGCGCCGGTTCAATTAAAATTAAAAACGTCGGAGCGATTAACCGGATGGGGGTTACGAACGGGAAAGTATTCGCTCTTAGTCGGTGCTTTTATTGGAATCCATTTTTTTAATGCCTCGTTAAAACGGGAGATTAATTCCGAGAAATGGTGGTAGACAGATGATGTATTAAATTTGCTTTCTAATCGCAAAGCCGTCAATCGATGTAAAAATTAAGGTATAGACAAAGTAGCCCGTAAAGTACTTCAATCTAATCAGTGCCAGGATTCTTTTTTCTCTTTGCTCGAGTCGGTCGTCTCCCGACCCTCTTCGTCCAGGTGGTCGCTTTTTAATTGGCGATCTCGAGCACGCTGGGGAGACATCCGGGGCGACGATGAAGAAGAAAACTCGAAAAGTTAACGCCAGGGTTGCGTAAGGGCTCGTCAAACTGCGAATTACCAGCCTTATTATTATCGTCCGCGGTTCTAAACGCGCCACTTTTTCTTCCTGCGAAACGAAGGAATGGGAAGCGCCCTTCGGATAATAACTCGCACCCTTCCATTTGCTCAGCCGCCGGCTACGAGAGGACTCCGCTATTATTTATCGTCGACGACCGTTTTTTTCGGGGGCGCAATCGTTTCTCGTTTACCATTCGTCCCACCTTTTCCTCGATAAAAAGGATTAATTGCCGGCTACGTTGAACGTAATTTTCGGTCATAAATTACGCAGAAGACGTTCCATCTAGAAAAGGGGTTCGGACGGGAGAACACGCTGCATATATTCCACGAGGATTTCTTTAACCTTCCAGTTTATCAAGAAGGACCAGAGTTGGCAAAAAAATTTAATTAAAACCAAAGCAGAAAGAAACGAGCACCGCGACGACGAGAGGTTAAATGGATTCGAGCGGATGACAAAAGGAACGCGCGCGAGGCGGGCCAAGGAGTATCCGTTTTCTTCTTTCGAGGAAACACCCTCTTCGCTTTCCCCTTTTCCTCCAAGGCTAATCAGGAACCGACGGCTAATTAAATTAGCCGATCGCAGGGTAAACGGTTCGTGGATAAACGAGCCACGTTTCGGAGACTTCGCCTACGACGATCCTCGTCCTCGAATCCCTGGTGTACCGCGACAGCGTACACCCGATGGGCATAACCGCACCCCTGTTTGCCACTCACTACCCCTGATTAGCTGGACTTCCTGTCCACGAGTCGTCGCAACAATTCTCTGTACGCTTAGAACCCGCCGCGCCGGTCGACCGGCGTTTATTCGTATAACGTGTGCCCACGTTCGATCCATCGGGCTTCCAGGGGTTAATGATTGGGCTTGATTGCTCAGCAAACATGGGCGAGCCTTGAATCACCTCCCCTTTGTTCCTCACCTCCTCTCCCACCCCTTTAACGTCGTTTACGACTTCGCCCGTTGATTCTATTATACGCATCATCTCGGGAGCAAAGAGGGTTTCGCGTTGCACGGCGTTAATACCGCGCTTATGATACCTTCCGCGAAAAGTTGAAGAATCGTACGTCGATTGTCAAAGAGGATTGTATCTTGACCCTTGGAAGATCCAGGAAAATTGCGTCGGGTTGATGTTTAAGTGACGCTTGCGGAGATTAGAACTTTTCTCGTTTGGCTGCGATGTGCTTGATTCATGTTTCATTGGAATGCTTCTTCATTTGTCTTCAAGTAATCGTCTCAAATATTGTTCTGATTTTCATTAATGTCTCCTAACAACTCCAGACACGGTGTCAAGTAGGTCTAGCCTGCGATGTGACTGTCTATTAAAAGTTACTGAAGCCTTGACAGTCTATGATCAAGCTATTGTCACATATGATCAGTGATTCATTACTAAGCTGCTACGAATAGCTACAAAGAGCTACAAAGTAAAGCGACACTTAGAGTTAGGAATTTTATACTGAACTCCCATGATTTTGTCCGCATTTTGTAGTTTCTTCGTGGATAAACACTTTAATTTATATAATACATTCAGTTATCCCCGCCCACGCGGCACAGTCGAACGTAGCTAGATGAAGACGTTTCTTCACCGCGTCGGAATTGAGAAGTCCCAGGGTCAGTTTAGAGAACATTACATCATCGCGACGTTACGACAAACACGCGCCTCTTTCCCCAAAGGCATTGTCTACACAGTAGAGAGTTTCGAGCCTCCTCCGCGATGGGAGAAGGAGGGACGCGAACTCAGCCAGCAACGGACAACGACGATGACGAGGATGAGTCAGAGTCGAGATTGAGAATAGCGTCGGGGTTAACTGGCGAAGGAAGTCCGACTTGACCGGCGTCGTTTGACCCCCGAGATTAGTCGATCGTCCGGCGGCAACGACCCATTGATCTGCGATCAATCGGATTCATTGACGCGACATTCGAACGTCGCCATTTTCGCGGCTGCCCTACGGCCCCCTCCTTCCCTCCGGGAGAAATTAAATTTTTATCGTGACAGATTAGTTAAGTGGACCTCGAAGGCTTCTGCGAGGACGACGATTCTCTCGTCGTTCGTCCAGCACAGCGTTCAGAAGCTTGACTCATCATTTGCGCTATAGCAAGTCTAAATAGTCAAAATTTGTCATGGTACAGAATCTTCTTTCTATAAAGGATCCCTCACACGGTCAATAATATTGATCAGTCCTAGTTTGACAATATTATTGTCAATACTCATGAATACCTTTCTATTTAACCTCTCTTTCTTTTTATTTCTGAATATCAATCCCATCTTCAATATTAACTGTACAGGCCTAATAATATTGCCAATATCGATAAATAGCGCGTCCCGTAAGATTTAGTGACCCCATTACTAGAATTTGTAATTATGTTAATAACATACCTGACCAAATTGACATTTGCTTATACACAAACTCCGAAGTCGGGATATATCGTCTCCTGACATTCTTCTCTCTCTTTCTTCCCAAATCTCATCGTACTCTTTATGGCCAATATAACTGTTTAAATCGCTTTATTGTTAATGCGAACAAATTATGCAACGAACTAGACTTTATCACTTCCTCCACCTCCTTTTTTAGACATTCTGCCCTCACTACTGTACGTAACTCTCGCTTAACTTATGCTCCGAGTCAACTCAACTGGCCGTTCAAGGTCACGATTTTCTTCCACTTTTTTCAGAAAGGAAAGTCCTTAAAAAGGTTTCTGTACCCGTATGAAATATTATGTATGTGGAAGTCTTCATATTTACGGAAGACACCGTCATGGATGTTTCGCTAGCAAAAAACTATAAGAGGATAATGTGACCTTGAACGGCCTATTGAGTTGACCCGGAGTATAGTAACCTTCTCAGTTTTCTCCTTTTGGTACTGTTAAGTCTTATTCTACTGCTTCTTCCCGTAAATATCAATAAAATTATTATTATTTTTTCCGGATCTATTAAGAAATGCAGATCATTCTTACTAGGAGCGATTAATTATTAAAAAATTTTTCCTACTCTTAAATTTGTATAATTTTGTTTCGTGTACGGACCGCTTAAACTCATAAGTTCTTGAGGTCTTCTTTCGATACTTTTCTATAGCAACGAGCAATTTCTGAAAAATCCATCTTATTTACATCATCGTGTGGTTTAACTCGATTCGTCGTAGATTAGTCCTACCACTAGTCAGACTTCGAAAACAAGTAGAATGTGTTAAAATTCCCAGTAGAGTTTCGTCGCTGTCACAGACTTCGTTGCGCGGCGAGTAAATCTCGAATCTCTAGGCCCCGGGTTATGGGGCGACGCTTTTAGCGGCTCAGGTGGCACCGTCGCTTGATAATATAACATTATTTTAGTGGAAGCGTTTTGCCAGCTAGCTGGCAGAGATTCGGGCACCCGATTCCGCGCGCCGACGGAGAGGAACTGAAAGACAACCCTCTTACCCTACCGCCTCTAGACGCGTCGAGATCCCATTAATGTTTTATGACGATTATGGTAAATCATATCGAGGCAGCCGCCGGGAGCTGACTCTCTTCCTCGAACACCGATGCTTTCGGTAAAGTTGGAACGACTCGGTGCATCATCAGCGAGGAACCGCTTCTTATTTACTTCGTCAGCGTCGCGACGACAGGGTTCCTTCGGTTGAATATTCTTCCAGCGGCTAGCGAAGCCTCCGGGAAAATCGTTCAGAGGGAAATTTTCAGGCTGTACCAGCCGCGGGCCACAGGATGTCCCCGTTCCCACAACCTTCGCGATCCCGTTTGAATCCAGGGAAACCTCCTCTGCTCTTTGCCGTTGTCTTTCGCTTTAAATACGACCGACGGTGCTTCCGCCGCGTTGCACGCCGCGCATAGGTGCAGAAGACGCGCGTCAGGGACAGAGGATCGCGGAGGGTAGGTCTTTGATATGCTGACGTCGATATTATCAATTCAGATGAGGCAGGGAGGCGCAGCCGTTCGGTAAAACTGCGTTTGATCTGGTTCACTTTACATGTGCGTGAACGCGCGCTCTTCGAGGCCGCCTTGGGCGTTTCGCGTCGATTCCGTTTCGGAAGATTCCATCGGCTGCACGGCAAATAATTATCTTGCTTTCAGCGCGTGGAGTCCTTATTTTCGTGGTATCGATACTCGCTATTTGTGGTGAAGAGGTGGATTAACCCTTCGTCATCCGCTTGAACAGTGAATGCAATTGCCTTTAACTTGCAGAGGGTGAGTTAATAGATTCTTACGGTTTTGGGTAGGTATAGGTTTATTAGTGGACATAATTAAGTCAGACAGAAACGAATATGCTATATTAAATGTCTGTACAAATACTGCATGGCTGCCACGCGAATCTTGTGCCAATACCTTGCCTGCCTTGCGTTGTCTTACATTTTTTTCACACACTTCAATAAAGTAGCGGGGCAAATCTCGCGAGACCACCTCGCAGTGTTTGTATATGGCTTTATAAGTGCCATTTATTAACTAATTTTTAGATATTACATTTCTTAAATGGTCATCGCGGCTTTGGAACTGTAGATGAAAGTTAGTGACACCCTCCAAGCATTTATAACCTATTGCTCTGATTTCTTCTGTAATATAATTTGTTTTTTAATCTCAAGTGTATGAAGCTTTTGATATAAACACTGGGTTTCAAACATCTCCACAAATAAAAATCTGGTGCCGTGAGGTTAGGCAATCTAGGCGGCCAATTAATTTCGCCATTGTAAAAAATTAGACAGTTGAAGATCAAGTTTTTTAAAAAAATTTAGAGATTCTCACAGTATGGCTGGCTGCACCGTATTGCTCTACCCTTAGTCGTTTCAATTCACTATATAAATTATTTCGGAGCAGGTAAACCTAACATTCCGAAGTTACAGTTACTTCTATGATTATTCTGCTCATAGAAATGTGGACCAGACTTTTATTTTTGAGGTTTTCTAAAATTTCGCGTTCATGTCAATAAGCCACACAATTTGAGGATTTAAAAAACAACTCTACAGAAGATCGATTACAAACGTTTGCGATGTGTTAGGACAAACTTCTGTCTACATATCCAATGCTATGTTTATCCCTGCTACGTTCTCCTTAAAAGTGCGAATTTATAAGAATATTAATTATTGCTAAATAATTATTGATGTACACAGCTAAATTTTTATAACGAACGTTAATAGAATTACTAAATTCTTTACATTTTGTTAATTCGTATAAAATATACAGGGTGTAACAAAAATGTTGAAGGTCCTTCAAACGAGTGGATATTAACAAAAAACCCGACCAATCAGAGCGCGAATATAGTAGACGAATTTCACGCGGGCTTCAACTCGTAAAGTAGTTTGGTCCATCATTATCTGCATCAAAATAAGTCCGCTGTATGTGTACTCTCCGATTGGTCAGTGTCTTTCTTTAATAACTTGTTAACAAAGCCTCACCTAACATTTTCACGAAGGAAAACGTTGTTTAAAATCCCCTCAGGATCACCGTTTTCAAGGACCTGCAACATTTTTTTTACACCCTGTATCGAAAGACCGTCGTAGGATTAAGGAACATAATTTTAAAAATTAATAATTTTAAAAATTAGTATAAAGCTAATAAATGACACTTTCAGTACAATATATTAATTCTTGTGTGACTTAATTATGTCGACTAATAACCCTGCTTATCAACTGAAAATCATTAGAGCCTATTAGCTCACTCTGTATTCTCTTCGAAAAGCTACCGTGTTGTTCCTTTTTCGCCTTTTCCACGACGAAAACTATTCTTCTCCATGGGAGCACCAGTCACGAAATTGCGCCCAATTAAAAGTATCGAGCCAAACTTAATCATTCCCTGTCAAAATAGGTTCGTTGATCTCATCGTAGGGCGATTAACTTTTCCGGCAGAGGCGAGTTTCCACGAACGGTCTCATGTCGCGACGCGTACTACGCTTATAAAAATTAATCGTTTTGCCCGGTTTCCTAATTCCTACCCCGTCGGGGGTCGGCCAGCGTTAAATTGGTTTGTATGGGGCATCGTCGGACCGGTCCGAACAGTCCGAAGTGGGTCTTTAGGTGACAGTCCGGCTCATGCGGGTTTTGCTCCGCGGGCATCCCACCGAGAGTCGCCTTCTCCTCTCCGACTCCGACCCCCCTTCTCTCTTTTTTCATTCCTCCGTGTCGTCGGGAGCACTCGTTACTCCTCTGCCTCTTCGGTTCGTTCCGACTGTCCGTGTATAACCCAATAATCATTTAATTCCGGCGGTCGTACGCGCAGCGCTTGGCGCCAAGTCAATCTAAGCCAACCGGATATGCCTCTCTCGTCTGCCTCGTTCAGCCACTGACGTAATCCCGAAGTTTAGGAGCGGCCGAGGGGGGTCTTGGGAAGGGGGCCCTTTGCCAATTGTCAGACGTTTTCCTCTGTCAAAAGTTTGAAGAACGATTCCACGCTGATGAAGATTCAAGTCGACTGCGATGCCTCAGCGATGGCAAGAATTTTCGACTGCGACGAAGTTTCGATCCGAAATTCGTTTCGAGTTGTTTATTCGATCGAAACGCGAGTCTCTACTCTCGAATAAATCATGGAGACGACAGCACTAATAAATACCAAATGATTTCTACGACCCCACTGGCGATCAGATGTCCGCTGCTAAATATCTCAATCTGGATCCTCTCTGCACCGCGTCAGAAAAGAAACCATAGATCATTGTAGAGGGGGAGTGACGTTATAGGGTATCGAAGTACCCTTTTGAACGGTTATCATCAAAACCGTCAGCCAGGTCAGCTTTGTATTCTTTTTCCGTCCTTCCCTCGATCCGTCTTCCTCGCTCCGCAGCCCTGGCGTGAAACTGCTAATGAATATCGGCCCTAAATATCAGTCCGCGGGGATCCACGAGGGTGGCTGTATTCGTCGGTGCATATGTCTGTATATTACGGGGGATTACATGCCCCCGTGGAAACTCACCGTGAAAGTCTCCGGTACGTGTGTACGATGGGGCCCCCGACCCTGGTCACGCTCGTTTGTCGCACGTTAAGCTTTTCTCTCTCCTTTACCCGCGTTGGAAACGATGCACCGTGCCGCACCATATGCCAGCTCCCATCATACGGGGAGCCCAGGCGTGCCTTCGTACATGCGTAAACCCTATTCCATGAAAATCTAATCGAGAATCGGCCGCGACTTCGTGGTTTGCCGATTTTATTGATATACAATTGTTCGACGCGATCTGCGAACTTACAGCTTCTTGCTGATCGTGAGGTTTGCGCTCAGTTATCAATTTGTTACGTGTATGTTTAAGGGGTCTTCCCACTGTGAATCTCTGAAAAATTGCCTTTTTTTGGGAATTTTTTTGTACTAAACGAAATGTCCAATCTAAATAAAGTTTTTCCTACTGATTAATACACTTATTGAGAGTACAAACAAATTTTTTTGCAATTTATAATAGTTTATTTAACTATATATATCGCGCTGAATTGAGCGCCTCAAGAAAACGATGTAGTGCTGGCGTAGATGATTGCACAAAAATTATTTGATTAATCAGTCTCAAATTTTTACACATTATTCAACACGTCAGTGGCTATCGCAGGGATCACGGAAACTTTGTTTTATTAACAATTTCATACTTTTTACAATGACAAATGACTAAAAATTCATCGAATTTCGGAACTTAAACATTCAAACTTCCGTCATTTGGTTAATTTTTTATCAATTAAAATAATTTTGGTTCCAACGATAACGACATCCGTGACGACTAAAAACCATTTTGAATTTTTGTATTCAGATGCGTCGTTCTTCTGGAATCATCTACGCCAGCACTACATCGTTTTCTTGAGGCGCTCAATTCAGTGCGATATATATAGTTAAATAAACTATTATAAATTGCAAAAAAAATTTGTTTGTACTCTCAATAAGTGTATTAATCACTAGGAAAAACTTTATTTAGATTGGACATTTCGTTTAGTACAAAAAAAATTCCCAAAAAAAGGCAATTTTTCAGAGGTTCACAGTGGGAAGACCCCTTAAGTTGAAGATTTTTAGTTGTTATGGGAGTTTAGGAATTAAGTTTTGCAAAGAGAATTTTTGCGTGTCGGAATAAAACAGTTAATAGGAAAAGAACAATGTTTGGGACCACCAGACGGGTGACGCATCGATAAACGAAAGAGCACAACGCTCCAGACTGTTTTTCGTCTGGTAAACTGAACAACGGCCTTGCCGTGATCTCCCGCTTTTAATTGATCCACACTCGTCTGCGCGACTTGCCGTCGAGATCCATCGATCTTCGCGGATTTAAATCGCGAATTCTGGCTACATCGACTACGCGCGAGATTAGATAAGCGAGCGTCATTTCGAGGAAGCGGCACCGGTTAATGCAGTCGTAACGTTGTTGACATTATTTCCTTGTTACGTGGTTGAAAGTTTCGAAATCCTATCGATCACTCGATTGCTCGCGAATTCCTGCATTGTTTTCGCGCATTATTCACTGATTTCCTCCCACTTCTGATTTTTGGGAACAATGACTGACGAGGATCTTACGATAATCCGAAAATTTTGATATTTTGAAACCTTGCAAGAAAAGCTTGATACTTTGAAAGGATTTTTAAGGTTCTTTAGGATCAAAATTTAATCGCTAGACAAAATTAATATCTGTTTTGGGAGCGTTGAAAGTGAGTTTTACGTGAACCAAATTCTTACACAAAAAGATTGATTGAAGGCTAAACACTTTTGCCAAGATTCTTTGAAAATTTGCAACATTTCAGGTACGTCAGAATTTTCGAATCATTAAAATTTTCGTCTTTAGGGTCTCGCACACGGTCAATTATATTGTCAAACTAGGATTGATCAACATACACTTCAATACTTTTTTATCTAAGGTTTCTAATATCTTTCTCTCTAATTTTCAATCTCAGCATTAATCTCGTCTTTTATATCGACACCACACGCTCAATAATATTGTCAATACCAATAAATGACCAATATATTGATTGTGTGTGGGTGAATTTTCAGACCGATTTCTCTTATCAGTAGAATGCTGAATGATCGTTTGTATCAGGCCGATCAGCGATCGCTCCGAAATCGTTCGACAAACAAATCACCAATCGTTCGATACACGCGCGCTCGCGCAGAATTCGTCAAAGTTCCTGATTAATCGGTTCAAATTGGACCAATTCTTTCCAATTACGACGTATCTGTTTCCAGATAGCTCGAACGCTCGTGCGTCGAGCGATCGTTCGCCTACCCGCAGGGGTCCATCTGCGTTTGATACGTAATCTTCGGTCGAGCGCCGAGTGTCTGCCCACATATGTCGAAGCGCGCGAGCTTCTTCGGCAACGGGGCGTAATGTCAGAAATTATTGCGGTACACGTGGCGTTTCGACTAGCTGTCTCACGTGTGTATCGCTTCCCGTCCGACCGATAACCATCACCCACATCTACCCCAATTGGTAAAGACAATCGCTAATACCGTCCTCTCCTCGATCGTAGTGACTCATTCTCCTCGCCGCGTCCTCCGCTTTCTCTCTCCGTCTGGCTCCTCGGGAAAGACACGAGACCGCTATAATACCGGCGAAACAATTGTTCGACGGGACAATCAAGTGTTAAATTCGTGGCGCCAGCCGCTCGTCCCCTTGTATCCGGCGCGTTGAACCACTTTGTCAAGGTGGACGCGATTTGCCGGCGGACGATTATCGTTTCTCGAGCTTTCGACCTCTGAAATTTTCTGTCGGGCTTCGTGGAAGGAACGAGGGAGAAGGAGGGGAAATTTGATGGGATCTTTGATTGGGTTGCATCTGAATAGCGTTATCAGCGGCGCGCTTGGCGCTCTTAGTGCTTGAGAAACGTGTTGAGTCCCAATCGGTGCTTTGTTTGCTGAAATGCAAAATCCAAGAGAATGTTATCTTCGACATGTGTATTTTTATCTATGATAGTATCACGTGCGCGAATAGTAGAGGCGTGTTACGTCGAATGTTGTAATGCTTTCCATAGTTAATATTGAGAGGTGCTGTTCTTATCCAGTGGTGCTACTTGGATTTAGTTTTATTTGGATTTGTGTAAGTAGAATATTCGAAAATTTAATCTCTCTTTTACTTGAAATACTTTTGTGGATTTTCCTCTGAAATTTACAAAATCGAATCCTAAACTGAGCTTCACGGTGTTCTATTTAGCGCCGTATCTATTTAATTGTCTATAGAAACTTAGCATGTGTCGTTTGACATTGAAACATTTCGAGAACAACACTTGACAAGGCAAAACGAATCACCGCGAGGCACACTTAACGTTCGCTACACCGCTCGTGGATGTCCATCTGTGTGCCTACGGATTAAGTTATCTTTCAGCCTGTAAATCACGTCCGGTGTATGCTTGTACAAACAGCCGCAGACAGGTTCGGATGAACGGCGCAAAACGGATCGGTGAATAAGGAAACCGATAAAGTATCTTTTTTCAGAACGATCGACACGTACCTGAATTTCGACTTAATTCCATTCACGTCATATTGATTCACCTAAACGATACAACATATTTTACAGATAAATCTGCGTAAAAATCTTTTTACGCAACGTCTGGTAATTTATCCAAATGACCCTGGAAACTTAACTATTTAATCCGAAATCGAAGCGCAAAAAAAGTAACGCTCCACAAAATCTCAAGGATGTCGCTCCAATTCTTCTTTCCTCTCCGTTCTTCCGCAGCGGCGGATAAATTTTTTAGGAAAGTCGTTCCGCGCGGTAATCTTAAGGAAACGATTCCTTTTTCACCCATCGTGCTCTTCAACCCCCGTAATTTCGTCCGGGACATTTCGCCTTTGCCCACTCGGTTTCCACCCCTCGGCCTCTTCGTGCCATTCGCCCAATTCCTCTGCTCTTCACGCTCGGAGGACAGAACGCTCGTTCGACTGCTCGCACGGTCTCGTCACCGACCGGGGGTTTTCCTATTTTCGCGGTAAGAGCGTAAGCAATTTTCTTCACGAAGATAGAGCGATTCTGGGGCACCCTCCGATGCTCGGAGCGAGAGTAGACGACTATTCGAGTGAGTGAGTATGATTGATGCGGTTTTTCGGTCTCTTCTGACACCCAGCATCTCGTCCTGCCTTGTCGTTGCGCTCCTGACGACACTCCTTTCGGCCATTTACATACTCTGATCACGAGCGAGCTCACTATGGTTCAGGTTGACACGAGGTGGCAGTGTTTTTTATCTTGATCTTTCAGAATTTAAGTGTATCATTTTCTAACAGTGTGGTGTAAATTTCTTATGGCTCGATAAATTCTTTGCGCCGACGAGATATTATGAGCGGCGATATAAAGTGCTAGTCGATAATTGATAGAGAAGTGCTTCGTATCTAATAGCTTAAAGAGGAATCAATTAGAAAAGCACGTGAAAAATTTTCCAATCACACTTTGCGATTCGCCGCAATATTTGTTTACGACGTGGAAAATTCTCCAACTCAGGTCATAATCTGTGGCTGGAATGAGCAGCCAAGCAGTAAACAGCGAACGTCGTAATCGCTTAAGCCCGTGGCGGATCGCGTCTGGATGGATGACTGTCGTCGTTCGATCCAACTCCGTCGTAGATCCTAGTCGGTCTAGCGGCGTCGCGGCCGTAAAACTCGCCCGCAGGATTTTCTAATCCCGCTAAAATCTTGTGGGCAGGGTTTTACGATGAGCGTCGATTGCCGTGACGAATGATCTCGCGGAAAGAAGTAGGCCGTCGAGCTGACGAGCGGAATCACGTGAGCGTCAATGACAACTGCGCACTCGCTCAAATCCCTTTTTCCGAGAAAATCGATGCATTCTTTAAAACCTTGACAATCCTCGAATCATCGATAATCCCGCGCCGCTTTCTCGGCCCGTGTGCCCGTGCGCGCTCTCTCTCCGTTTTATCGATCCGGCCGAAAAAGGAGAGGAAATTAATGCGGTGTGATTGATGCAACGCAGACGCGGTCTGTTGCAACGCCTTCATTGCACCTAAGCGCGGATAATGTATTAAACACAAAAGGTTCTTTTTTTTCTTTTCTCTCGTTAGAGCATAACAAACACCTTTAAATTTATTGAGCGTTGTTCCTCTTATCGGCCCGGTTGCACGTTTCATCGAAATTCGTCGATTATCTGGTTGATAATCGGTTCGTCAGGAAATTGTAGGAATCAATGACGTTGCACGTTCTGCTGCAATTTGTTGCAGAGAATGGGCTCACGGTTTTCAATAATATGCGCTGATAGCGATATCCATCTGTATTAGCGGATATCTACGATATCTTTACTTTGTGGATCAAATATGGTTTACAGTGTATGCTATCCAAGTTCGGTTTTGGTAACGAGTTGTAAGTTAAAATATTCAAACCTTTGTCGGAGTTCCAGGAATATAAGTTCCTTATCTTTTGCCATTGTCGTGGTACTTTGATATATAGTATTTAAAAAATACAGCATAGAGGAGGAGTTATTAATATGAGAAAGGGTAGTAATGTGAGATACATTTAAAAATTTATAATATTATTAGGCTGTGGATTTTTATACATAATAATTCTAAATGCGCAAAAAATCTACGATGCTGTTGTGGGGTACCAAAGTATACAGAATATCAAAATACAGGGTGTTTGCGAAATCGTCGCACAACCGGCAGGGGGATAATTCTTTACATAAAATCGAGTCGCAAAATTGAAAGCAACAATTTGCTTACGACAGCAAGAAAGACTTTTTCAACATTTGTAAATTACTAGAATAAACAATGATTAAAATTTACGGCTAATTATTAATTAAAGTCATGCCATATCTTAACGATATTGTTCACAGATGCAGGCAGCAATGGAAATTGCGGGCTAAACTGCACGAACAAAGCAGACTCTGTCTAAGTGCACTCGTATCTAACGAATTTTCAAACTCGATTTTTTCGAAAGTGAAGCCCCGTATAAAAAAATTTTATTCTTTATTTTCGACTCGATTTTATGTAAGGAATCATCTGCATGCCGGTTGTACCACGATTTCGCAAACACCCTGTATAATACAGGATGCAATATTTAAAGAATGAAGTATACTGTTATTTAACCCTTAACTACTACGGTAGGAAATTTTTAAACAAATGATAACTTAATTAATCACGCAGGTACAAACTTGTAAGTGATAGCTATTAATTAAAGTTATCTTCTAATACATATTCGTTACAAGTAATTCTATAATCTAAAAGGAAATATTTTTAAATATACAGAGTGAATCTCGCAATATGATTGCTTCTAATAACTCATAAGTTATTTGCTGCATATAAAAGTGTATCAAACAAATAGCCAAGTAACAAACAATCCATTACAGCACAATGTGTTCCCCAGATAGTCATGCAACATTTGTTGGACACATTTTTTATTCAGTAAATGATTTACCAGTTATTAAAGGTAACCATTTTGTGAGACTTACCCTGTACAAAATTTTACCATAGTAATTAAGACTTAAGCTTGAATTTTTTATTTAGGTTTGTAAAAATTTTGTTTTACATACAAATCCGCGGTCTATTTAGAGCTCAATAATAAAATGAATTGCAATTGCTCCTTCGGACACAAAAAAAGAAGCTAAATAAAAGCGAAATGACAATCTAATACTTGTCATGCCAATTGTGGGTCCATTTCAATTATAGAGGTCCAGTTGATCTCCTCATTTGTAGTTATTGAGATTTTATAGGTCAAAAAATAAAACCGGTATCGCATATTCGTACTTCCTTCCTCCTCCTTGAAGCGCAGTATTTAACAAATGCAGCATAGAGAAAAAGGTAGTAATATAAAAAAGACTAATAATATGAGACACACGAAAAATTTGTAATATTACTAGACTGTGGATTTTTATGCATTCATAACAAGTCCAAATATGCAAGAAATCAACAAGGATGTTGAAAGAGACCAGAATACGTACACAAAATATCAAAATTTAATACAAATTACAATATTTAAAAGATAAGGCACGCTGTTATTTAATTTTGCATAAAAATTTAATTTTGCATAAAAATCCGCAGTCTGTTTATAACTAAAATTGAAGCTAAAGAAAAGCAAACTGTGTATTCTCTACTTGTCGTGCTAATTAATGGTCCATTATGATTACGAAGGTCCAATTTTCTAAAGTTATTCCATTAATTTTCTTATTTATAGATGTTTTGAGATTTCCTAGATCAAAAAATGAAATGGTTCGTACTTCTTTCTCTTCTAAGTACAGTATTCAAGAAACGCAGCCTAGAGTAAAAATAAGTTGCCCTACGATCACGTAGAACTCCAAGCTCGAAGGGTGAAAACGATACCACCTTCTAAACATTTTTTGCGATCATCACTCTCAAGATCCGGTCACAGCAGACTCGTTCAGTGCCATCCGCGTCCGTTTCCGGGACGGCGCGCACAAATATCAATCAGTGGAGTCAAGAGTAGAATCAGGGTGGCCGAGTGGTTCCACATAATGCTGCAACCGGGTAGGTGAGAGAGCGTTGCACAGGGTGTCTCGTGTCCTGTGCGGCAACGCACCAACACGGAGGCGTCACACACACCGGGCCACCAGGAAAACGAATAAACACGTCCGCGCACCCACACATCGTCCCGTAGTCGTGGGTGTGGGTGGCTTCGGTAGCGTGCGGTAGCGTCGAGGAATCGAGCCAGGGCGTCGTGTGTTCGGTGTGTGTCTCGTGGTATCCAAAGGCTGTGCGTCGGTGTGCGCGGCGTCAGGGCCATGGTGAGTGGTTTCGTGGGGGTGGAGTAGGGACGTGGAAGGCGTGCCTCGGAGGCGGAGTCTCCATCGAAAATCCCGGCATGCATCCAACATCTATGTGGGTGTTCCAGCCTCGGATTCTCTCTCTCAGCTTCGCTCTCTCGCCGTCTCTCTCTCCGGCTCGTCTCTGCGTGGCCGATCGGACTCGTGTGCGAGGGTCTCCCCCTCTCTTTCTCTCAGTCTAACTCGCGACTTTCGGCCGTCATCGCATGGGAGTTCCTCCACTATCAGACCCGTTAACAGCAGTCGGCGTCGAGGCACCCGCTATAACGTCTCTCACATCCCCGGGTGACGGGTGCTCGCCGTTCCTGACCTGTCGGCCGATGGGCTGCACGGAAATCAGTGTCCTCGACAACCGGAACCTTGTTACACTCGATACGCGCGTCGCTGTTCGATCAACGCCAGCCGAGACCTCGATACACGGCGACGACGGAGTCCAGGGTGCCGGCGACTTGACCTGGGCGATTTGAACGAGCCAAACAGTCGCAAGGGATTCGCAAAGGACTGGGGAGAGAAGGGACAGGTGTCGGTGGCTTCATGGAAAGCGGTGACAGTCGCCGTAAAGGTCGCCAGAGTATCTCGAACGGGGACAGTGTCAGTGCGAAGGGTTCCAGTTGACCGCAGAACCAACGTGTATTGTTGTTCCGTTCCTCTGTAAAGGGTGAATGGGTTTGATTGACTCCGGTGTGGCGCGTTTCTCGATGTCGTGCACAGTGACGGGAGGATTGTTCTAAAAATCATAGTGAACGAACTGTTGAAGCACGATGATGGAAGTGCAGCAACAACACTCGCCTGTAGGGGTGGGTCCTCTGGACTTTTCGCGGAGGGGTGTCGCCGAGGCATCCGCTTTTCGCGTTGTCAAGCCCAAGCAGACGGCCTCTTCGCTGGTGCATCAGCAA
This sequence comes from Perdita meconis, assembly GCA_030770465.2. NCBI lineage: Eukaryota > Metazoa > Arthropoda > Insecta > Hymenoptera > Andrenidae > Perdita > Perdita meconis. Next base: position 9,344,785 of record JASKOS020000004.1, read on the forward strand.
GCACTGTCACCGGAAGCGAATAACAACGAGAACCTACAGGAGAACCCGCAAGTCCCGGTGGAGACCGAAGGTGAGTTGGAATTTGTTCTTGGAATTTTGGTTGGAACTTGTTCTGTGATGCAACGCGAACACGATTACTTAACTTGTTTTCTTTTATTTGAAGTTGCATATTACTGTCGCGTCCATCTTTGAAGCTGTCGGACATAGCTGTCAGAGTTTGTTATGGAAAAGGAAAGCAAACTTCTTTTTATGTTTGGTCCTTTTTTTATGGCTACATTTTTTGAGGATTTGATTGTCAGCATATAGTGGAAGGTTAGGATACTATTAGTTGTTCTAGGGGTTTAAAGATTGTAATTGTTTCACTTTATGGCTGTTAATTATATACTACAGTAACATAGAATTTGAGTAGATTTATCTCGTTATCATTTTATGTAATGGAGAAGAATTTTTGTACAAATATTTTGTTTTGTTCAATTAATTGAAGACTGCAGCAAAAGGGATGCAATTCCATTTTTACCTATTTTTAGTAAATTAGAAAGAAGTATTTTTATAAATTGCTTCGACTTAATATTAAAACAAGAATAAAAAGAAAAAATGTTACGTATATTGTACATCGTAATTATGATATTGTCAAAAATGGAATTGCATGCCTCTTGTAGTCCTCAATAGTTTAAACAGAATCTTAGTTACTTTATGTAATTTATACCTCTTTTCATGAAAAGTAAACTCTTTCAGGTTTTAATATAAAATTAGCATATCGCTAACTAAACTTCAATTATATTATAAAAGCAAATCTTATCTGCAAAATTGATATCCTCTGGGTTAATGCAAAAATTCAGTCCAATTCTACACTAAAAATCCCAATGTCTATTTATGGAAACGAATCAATTTCCTAATTTCCAGTAGCCTAAGATAATGCACTAATTCCAATAATCTTATCTCCTACTTCATTTAAAAACCGAATTTCCAAATTCAGTAGAATCTGAATTAACCTACACGGTTGATGCTTTCAACATAAAATGCTAATAATTGGTAGACCATTACTGAATCATACTCCGAATTTCGGTTTGATTAATATTGCACTCTTTTATCTAGTGCATAAAATAATTGCAGCAAAATACAAGTCGGGAATAATACTGACTCGAATAATCAAAGATTCTGCTATTTCGTTAAAATCCCACAGCATTTTCCGCCGAGTCTAACGGAAAAATGAAAACCACATCCACAAAATTCACCTACAAAAGAGAATTCCATCCGCAATATTCACGATCGAAAATTCCCATTTGCCAAACAGACGTAATCGAGCGCAACGCGAGCCACAGAATTACATTTCCCTCGGTCGCGTCAAGCCTCCGATCTGCATCCCTCTATGCGCGGATTCACCCCCTGACATTCATCCCGTTGTCGCCTGTCATCATGCTATCTATTACCTGCCTATTATCCCTGCACCGCGCCGTTCACGCCCTTGAATTCGCGGCAACACCTGAGCCCCTCGATCGTGTTCGCGCGTGCAACGTGCACACGCACACGCGACGCAAGCGGTGCTCGTCTCCTCTCTGCGGCAATCCGCTTGGAACACGAGCCGCGATTGGTCCTCCGATGCGACTACACCAATTCGCACGCATACAGGCGAGATCGCGCGCGTGTACGCGTCGCGGGTGCGTGCAGGTGCGTGAAGGGCGCACAACAGCGGTTGTTCAACAGGTGAGAGGTGATGGACGGTATTAGATGGCTGCCTATGTACTAATACTGCTAATCGGGCTAATAGCTAACGCAATAATATCGGCCCACCGACTACACCGGAATCGGCCTAAACCGTTTAAGCGATAATTGCCAGGTGATGGGCAGGGGTGGGTTTCCTTCGCCGTTACAAGGGAGGTGGTGTACTTAGTGTCTTGTTTTCAGGCGCGGCCTCGAAGGGGTAATCCGCGGTGACGAAGGTCGAGACGTTTGATAATGCTTACCCGGGGGGATTACGTCAAGTGCTGCCGCGTCGATTTTAATGAAACTTCGTACCTTGATAGAGCGACAATATGCCTTTGATAGCGCGAAAGTATTTGCCTGACCGTCTAGTAGCTTCGAAGTAGCTTAGTAGTGAAGGTGTTTCTAGGTTGAATACCTTTCTGTGTCTCTTTGGATGATTTGAAGTAATGTTATACATGTATAAGACTTCGTTGAAAATCAATTTGTTGAGATAAAAATTGTATATCGTGGGAAGACGTAAAGATAACTCTGACCTTGCGTAAAGATAATTCTACGCAATTTCCAATCAAGTGGCATTTGAAGTTGAATGGTACTCGCTAATCTTTTAAGATTTTCTATGTTTCGTTTTTTCACAATATCATTATTATCTTGAACGCACAGGATTCCTTAATCAAATTCCCAAATTTCGTCACTCGCGTGGATTAATGACACTCTTTTCTGATACTCCCGTACTTCGGATGTTCTCCGGCCCCGCAGGTGGGCCCCGCAAAAGTGGGCCCCAGACGTTTTTCCTCCCCGGGGAAATCACGCTATAGGATTTACCATTTATAGATTTACGACTGAACGATAGCGCGAAAGGGAGACGCGCAGGGATAAGCGAACGCGCGAACAAACGCCGATATCGTCCGATGCTCACAAGCACGCATTACCTGCAGTGTGTACACACTGCGTATCGATGTTGGTTTGTGCCTAACCGCCTGGTCATCTTATCTTGGCCGCGTGGTGTGCTACGCTTTATAGGAAAATATGATTTATTTCTGATAATCCTGCGAGAATGAGATAGCCTTTGCGGCGTGGCGCGCTAATCTTCGCCCGCTATCTCAGATTATCCCGGCCGGTCCTATATTGCCCGGATTACGGATTTCATTCTTTCTTTCTTCCTCGTTTTTCTCAAAACTCCTTGATATGTCGGTCGACGATCGATTTCAGTACGCTCGCGCCGGCCGCTCACGCGATTCCGCGAAGCGCAATAACAGAATCCGCGAGCGATAAGCCGTTGGTGGAATTACGAGACCTGACGTAAAAGAAACGCAGATTGCGATTCCAGCTTCCTTTTATTTCGAAATTGAATCGATCACAATTTTTGTTTGATACGAAAAAAAATTTTTTTGCATGACTCATAATCGCATATAAATCGCAATTCCTAAAATTTGATTTTCTGTTATCGGAGATTCAGATAGACGCAAAGACTTTGATTCAACCGATGCAGACGAATCGGCGGGAGGTTCGAATTCCACTATGCTACCGATCAAAGGGGGCAGAGAAAAACGAATGGCGAATGCTCGCGGATAGGAATGCAGCCGCGGAGAAAAGAGAGCGAAGTAATGGTCGGACCAAGGTTGATAAATAGAGAAGGGACTCCCTCCTTTCTAATAAAGACGCTCTTCTCGAGGGGTTGATCTCTCCTACGCACCGGGAATACCAAATTTGTCAGAGACGTCGATTCCGCGTTAGCGGCTGCTCCCGCGACGCGAACAATGATGCATGAACCATTCGGAAATATGTTCGATCCTTTCCCTCGGTCTTCCATATTTTCGTTCGGGATTTCACGTAACATTTCATTCCGGTGTCCTCGATGTCAGCGTGAGGACTATTCAATGGTCATCTTTTGGTTCCAGGAGGATGCAACGTTCGATTGATGTTCCCCAGATTGTGGGCACCCTTTGCCAACGGGATGGAGGTTACCAACCTGCCACCTTTGCCCAAGAGTCATTCAGGTGAGTAGAAAAGCCTCTTATTATTTCTATATAAAAATTGAAATGAGATGAATCGATGAATTTCGATTATTTCCTACTATTTAAATGTAGAAATGAATTGGAACTCATGAGAGGAGCGATATAAAAGTTTTAAGGAAAAGATTTGATCATCTAATTCTAATTGAACTGAAGTAGTTAGATCAAGTCTTGATTATGTAAATTGAACATAAAAAATTCAGAACTCCTGAACGATCCTCTTAAACTCCTCAAACTATCTTCTCAGCATGTCTGCAATGTGACCACCCAGAATGTGTCTGAATACACGATGCCGCATCCATTAGAGGTCCCCAAAAATTCTGAGAAATGGTTGAAAATGAACATTTAAGAGTCACCAGCGTTGCAGTTATGAAGAGAATTAAAAATTCCCATTGTATAATGATGTTTTAATGCGTCAAAGTGCAACCCGACATGTTCTGGAAAAGGTGTAGATGAGCTGTTGTCCCGTTCGGCTTCCTCCTCAGCCCGGATGACGAGTAGTTTTTATTTGTCGATCGTTAAGAACGACCGGTCGTCCGATGATTGGGATAAATGGTAGCACGCGTCATACCGTGGAGGGACATCGGCCCTTCTAACTCCTGCCATCCCAATTGGAGCAGATTAGAGGCGCAGCACAGGGATTCGGACCGTCGGCCCCTTTGTGCTTGTACGACGGTCGGCCTCTCAGTTCTACCTACCCTGAATTAGTAACATCTTGTCATGTTAAACGCTCGCGCATATAACGTCCTCTTCCGACTCCTTCTTGGTGCACGTGGCCATTCATTTGCTGACAGTGGCCACCTATAGTCTTCGACTCCGCCACAAGTCTTCCTCGCTCCTTAAGTCCAGCATCTTCTGCTTTGTGTCTATATAATTCTCTTGATTCTTGAAAGAATTAGTAAAGTTAAAAAAAGTTATGAGATCTGATGTCAGATAATCTTGAAACGAATTTGTCGTCAATCACAAATGACCCAAACCTAAACAGACAGCTTTGATCGATAAGAAGGGCCAGAATAACGCGTTGAAAATTCTGTCAACCTGATTATGGTGGTATCCCCTTCCTCATTCGTTTCAACAATCTGGTAACCCTTATTGGAATTATCCCCTACGTTAGAAATTTTGATCGATCCTGGATCCCCTCCAGCATGGCAATTCGTCACGTTCCCTACATCATCAAATCTTTTCATCCGAGAATCTCTGGGATTGGGTTTAAATAGGTAGCGACGCACAGATGAGGAATCCGTTTTTGAAAACCCACATCTTCTCGTCTGTTGGACCCATTGACGCCGTCGCAAGGCGACATCAGACGTATTTACGTGGTTCTTTTTCTCTGGGCAGGACGGAAGGGGTCTCATAGTGTGTAAACGGCTTTAATAGCGGCAGATCGCTACGCAGTAAACGACTGACGGACGACAGAAGATTAAAGTTGCCCGTTAACTCGATCTAATTGTTCCCCCGGCTTGGCCTTCCTTTATTAATCCACGTCCAGAAGTATCTTCGGCATCGCCGTCATTGTCATCCCTTGTCATGAGTCTCCTCCTCGACGCTACTTGCGGATCCATTGTTGCGTCTTTGTAAATTGTCTTGCAACTTGCAGGCAAATCGAGCCTTCCTACTACTGCATTTCCAAACGATGTGCAACGCTCAATCGTTATCCAATATTCTCTCAGTTCTGCATGTTACAAATTTTAAGATTGGTTCAAACACGTCCAGTAATTTAGTCGAGTAACAAATAGCTATATTATTTACGAGTGGCAAGTATTTTAGAAGAAAATTACTAAAATACTTGCCACTCGACCAAAGTACTGAACGTGCCTCTTTTAGCCTTTAGAGATTTATTTTAATAGATAGTCCAGTTAATTACAATTCCAATTTGTCTATTTAACATCGACTCGTTTTATAAAAAATTTGGTCGCTAGCCTCGTGCTGTAATAATACTTTTTGGAATGAGGAGAACCCATTTCCAGAATTCTTTTTGCCTGTCAAACGTCTCTTGCGTCCCGCGGTTCGAAATAGAAACGCCGCGCTGGAAACGTGAAGCGAATCCACGAAGCTCCAGATGTACACATTCGCGCGAACACACGCGTACCGAGCGTGCAAGCGCATGCAAGCTCTGCCGAACCCGGACCAAAGTAACCCATCTGCCGGACGGTTGGGTACGATGGCGATGGTTTTTCTCGTTGGTTCGCAACCGACGGTTTTTACCGCATTCCTGCAGAGCCAGACGTGGCATTTGCGTAAGCAGTTCTTCCTATCCCGTTTCGAGTCACATCTGTCCGGACTTCCTCTACCTTTTTCTTTCGCTTTCGCCACCACTTGCGCTACCTTTCGCTTTCTCGATTTCATCGCCGCTCCCTCGTTCCCCTTTCTTCTAGCGTTTCTTTTCTCCCAAGCCGTCAAGACGTCCCTGTTCTCGTGCCTCGCCTTCGATATCCAGATTAACGAAAAAAATGTCTATGTATTCCTGAACGTTGTTTGACGAGTTCATCACAATGATCAGAGTCTATATTAAATATTGGGTTGGAAAGAAAGTTCGTAGCTTTCTTGAGTGAAATTCGAAGACAATTTTGAAATATTTGTATTCAAATTTATGCAACTACCACTGTGCCACTTTATTCTACTATTTTTCGCCGTCTTTATAAGGTGTCTTCGTGATTCCATTCTCTCAGAACTTCGCGTTTTGCAAAAATAATCTATTGAAAAACGCTACGAACTTTCGTTCCAACCCAATACAAAGGCTGAATTGCATGCAAACATTGTTCTTTATTAAATAAATCAATTTTGCTTCAAGTCGTATCTAATCGCACTCCAGACCAGTGCGTTTCATTTTGACAAGTCTGGTCTCTTAATCCTTTTAATACACCTTCCGAAGCAAAGCACATCCAGCGAGCCGTCGTTCAACGTTTCCTATTCGTTTTACGCTGCAGATTAACCTTCTATTACGCTAACGCGCAATTAAGTACTACCTTCCACGTTATCGGCGACTTGTCTCCCACGATCGTGCGAATTCGTTTTTTCCTCGCGGGCGTTTCTCATTACATTAGGGCACTCTGGCGAGACTCCTGGCGTATTTTGATTCGATTGCAAAGCCACCAGAAGACAGGGTAATAATCGTCCCTTCCGTCCCGGGGATCGTGGAGAGCTTTAAATGCGATTAACCGACACCGATGCATTATACAGCCGGGCACGTGACCGCGTGTCACGCGCACGGATTATAAATATAATATACTGGGCGGTACAACCGTGCATCCTGCGAATATTCGATTGATATCGCCCCCCTCGAGGGGTGGCCGCAGAATTGCAGAGTCCCCTTCGTTACCGGTATTCTCCTTCCATCGTCCGTTCCGTCGAGCCGCGTCCGATTTTCCGTAATCGTAGGCGTCGTAAATCACGGCCACCGAGATCGTTCCGCGATTATTAGAAATTCCACGCGCGACTCCACCGGCATTAAAACCCGAAACGACTCGATCGAAAATCGCCAACGACTCGTCAATAAAACTCTCGATAGCTCTCACCGATAATCGGCCGCTCAATGATTGATCGTCGATTATTGTTCTGATTTAAATTCTTTCACGGTTTTATCTGCGCCAGTTTTGAAGTGGCGCGATCACAACCATCGATGTATTTGCGCCGTTAATCCCGATCGTCTGCCCTGATCGATCTTACTTCTCCTCCGATTAATCCTCTAAGGCGGAACTACGCAATTACGGTCGATTTTGTTTCTTTCTTTCTCTTGTTCGACCGAATTCGCGAGTCAGATTCGATCGAGCGTGCCGGAAGACAAATTAGAGGAAGTGTTTCGGGAGAACGTTCTCCTCTCGGATCGGCGAGCTTCGATTTTCCTCCGTGATGCCTCGTTAAGCCCGGTACACTCCCCCGGATCGGCCAGAAAAAAAGGATGCACCGTACGTGACTCAAATCTCATTCGCTCGGGCTTTTCCGTCGGAGGAAATCGAATTTACCTTCCCGTTTCTTCAGATTCTCCTGCGCCCGCGCCTCGACTGCCTTATATTTCACCTGTCCTCTGCGCGTGACCCCCTTTTTTTTCCTTGTCACTTGTCACCTTTCTGTATGTACTATTCTTCTCTTGAATTTCTGTATACGACTTGGGAAGGATTCTTCACTGAAGCGGAAATAACTCTTCAATATATTCCAAGCGGTTGAAGTTCTTTTTTACTTACAGTGAAAAACTTTCTTACTGGATTCTGATTAGTAGACTGCGAATTTTTATGCATTTATGATCATTTTAAGTAGGTTAAAATCTAGGAGATTGATAACAGATGTTAAAATATTAAAAATATTAAAAACAGAAGACACGTTACAACATTTAACAAATAGTATGCACTGTTATACAAACTTCAATTCTTTATTTATGTTTGTGGAAATTTGATTTTGCACAAAAATCCGCAGTCGTAATTAGAATTGCAGAAGTTATTTTTGAATTTTTAATTATTGCACTGAGGGCGGTAGAAATTAATAATTATTGCAGGCTTCAGAGAAACTCGTCAGAAATTTATAGAATAATTAGTAGCGACGTGGATGTGTTTATCTTGCATATTAACTGGCTTTCAATTATTAGAAGAAATATTCTATTCCTTTCTTATTTAAAATAATTAACAACCTTATCGACTGTCCTCTGTTACTACAACTTATTCATTTTAACGCTTGTTCGCGTTCCCTTTGTAATTCTCCTGGCTTTCGTGTCGACTTCTTCAGAAGTAATCTTAAATATAGTAATTCTCTCACTAGGATTTGTAACTATGCAAATGATTGTTCAAACCAAATGGATCTTTTTGCGTCTTCCTCTAATGTGATTAGACTTTCAGCGTCGCAATTATTTACTACTTAACCAATAGTCATACCCCATAACTGTTAGATTACACTTTGTTAGCTTCAGCTCTGTTACTATTTTTTTTTATCTTTTGTAATATAGGGCTATATGTCCGTCAATTTCTCTAAATAAATAAATAAATAAATAAATACCGATAAAAGTACAGATAAAACTTCGACTAAAGAATATAAACCATGACATAAATCTTTAATTTGCCAAAAATAAAAAAAGTTTTTCGTTAAAAAGATGCTTCAATTAATGCTCGGATACTAAATCAATTAATCGAGATCCTATTACATTGCGTTGCTTCAGAAAGCACTGCTTTAAAAAACCGCATAACTTCTATTTCTTAACGCATTTCCGGTCTCCCGCCATCTTCCAGAACGCCTGTCCTTCGGAGTAGGTCGCCTGGTGGGTTCCCCAGCAACGAGGAGTCCTTCGCCGTCGCACTCTCCCTGTCCGGAATCTCCACCGTCGGATCGACGGGACGGCGAAGTAGACGTGGACGTCGATGAAGAAGAAGTCGACGTGGACGTGGAGGAAGTAGGCGACGAAGATGATCGCGACGCAGCGTCTAGTCCACCGCGATCGTCGACGACGCCCTCGCCAACGAGCGTCGCGACGTCGCCCGCATCGAACCCGCCGAAGAAATCTGTCGACAGCTTCAGCGTTTCCGCGCTTCTGAGGCCGGACCCACCCTCTGCTCATCTCCAGAACGCCTCCCCTCACCGTGACACCGCGTCCATCGGCGGCCATCCGGCTCCTCCGGGTTCTTCGATACTCTACCCGCCCCTTCATCTTCAAGGCGGACTATTGCCCCCTCATCCTCATCATCCGCTGTCGTACCTGCACCCTCAGCTGCTGCCTCATCATCTGTTACCCCCGCACTTGCACCCGTTGCTTCGCGGCGTCCACCCGGGCCACCCTGGCCTCCACTCGACCCACACCGCGCACGGGCTACACCATCCCCATCCGCTCGGCGACGTGTACAGCTGCGTCAAGTGCGACAAGATGTTCAGCACGCCTCACGGCCTCGAGGTAGGTCCGATCGCATGGAATGCGAGATATGGCTGTTTGCTGAATTACTCGGTCGCTTCTGCTTCGGGGAAGCCGCTTCGTGTGATTAGCTTTTAGAGCATAAAGGTACTACTGGAGTGTGTATTGAGGCCCCAAAATTGAGCCCAACATCTGTGCCAGAAAGAAAGGTGGTAGCCTAATCATCTACAATGCGTATACGCCTTGATATGCACATGTACGTAGCATGAGCATCAATCGAGCATACATCAACTGATTACGTAGTCAGCATACAGTACATGCGCATTGCGAACGAACACGACAATGCTTATCTTACTCGCACCACATCTTCCCTCTAGCACGATCTTGATGCAGTTTGATCCCATTGGAGAAATAGGCAATGCGCACTCCAGTAGTATAAAGTGACTTACAAATTTGTTTACATAGAGTATGTTAAATTTGTTGACATTTTGAAGAAGGTAATTTGCCTGTGCAAAATAAAAATCGTGGGAACTCAGAAACAATTAAGAGCCTTTACGAATTGTCGCCGAGGGACCAAAAATAGATTTGACTGTTTCCACGATATCGACGACCTTTACCACTGTTGGCGACCGAATCGGTTGAAGAATCGGTCACCGAATTGATTTTTAGTCGCTCGAGTGCAAAAGCTCTAATAAATGTTTTATGAGTCTACTGTTATAATTGTCTCTTTGAGACATTTGTGCTTTATCACGTAACACCAAAAATCTTATGAGAAGTGTCACCCTAAGTAATAGACACTAGTAGTTCCGCGTGTTGATTTTTGATGGCGCGGAAAAATAATTACAATTGCAAACGCAATCTTTATGCTCCAAGCACTCCAAGCGGATAAACCGTACGACGTGAGAAATATGGCACCGGCTTTAATTTTGATCCCCGATTTGCGTTGCTCGTTCCCCAACTCGATTTTAAAATCCCGTTATTCGCATTCCAAATGACGTCACCCAAAGGGGTTCCAAACACGAGGTGTCTTAAAGGTAACATGATACTTGCAGGTGCACGCAAGGAGATCTCATAACGGCAAAAGACCCTTCGCCTGCGAGCTGTGCAACAAAACCTTCGGTCACGAGATCAGCCTTACGCAACACAGGGCCGTGCATTCCGCGGAGAAGGTGTTCGAGTGCAAACAGTGTGGCAAAGCGTTCAAACGTTCCAGCACCCTGAGCACTCACCTTTTAATCCACTCGGACACGAGACCGTACCCCTGCCAGTTCTGCGGGAAGAGATTCCATCAGAAAAGTGACATGAAGAAGCACACCTACATCCACACCGGTGAGTAACTCACTATATTTACTATCGATACTCGAGTACCGAATCGTGTCCCCCCGAACTTCATTTTCGGCGATCATAAAATTCCGAAATCCTTGTCCCGTGATCGTCCCGAGGGGATACCCCGCGGATCAATTAGCAGAGCAACTTCATACGATAAATAATGCAGTTAACCGTCTGAACGGAGTCCTGCCCGTAAGCAAGAGGATCCGACTGGGTCGTGGCACATGTGGCCAGTGCATTTTAGGGGTGCCGAGCCCCTCATTGCGAGCCTCCTCGGTAATAATCGTAATGTCTTTCGGGGTGGTCATCGCTCTGTCTTCCTCCATCCATTAGCTCGCTTGTTTCTCGCTCTCACGACGCCGAGTGACATAGTAGACTCCCAATCTTCAAATGAAATTTTTCTGTGACGAAAATCGTCCGTGGGAAATGTGAAGAGCGCCCTTTGTTCCTGAGTAAATGAATATCTGGGATATGGATTTCTATTTTCGTCCTGGATTTAGATTATCAAGAATATCAAGTCCATTGTTGGGTTTTTGTTGTTCCTTTTTCCTTTATCTTTATATTATTTTGTGTCGTTAATCTTTGTTTCAAGATTAGGTCCTTAAGTATATCTAAACCGTATTGTCTCCTGCTATTTGTATATTTATAACCATTGTTATATTTCGCTGAGGTAGGTCTTAGAAAAATATTATTTTCGCGTAAAGTTCAACGAAAACATGCAACGTCGTTTGCATAGAAATGCATCATGTCCATGCAAATACAAAGCAGCCCATGCATAATACGTCGCGTCCCGATCGAAAGCAATCGAACTCCCCAAATATTAATACAAAGCCGAAAAGTTCACTCTGTTGGTTGCGACAGGGCAAACATCCCCCCCGTTCCATGTTTGCCTTCGACAGCTCGTATCCCTGTCCGAAGTTGAAGACCAGACTGCGAAGCATCCCTTAGGTGAGCGGGCGATGGTGTTGGGACACTTGACACTTAGGTGTCTCGGGGGCTGATGGAGCGACGGTCCAGAAGGAGTAGCTTCTTCGAGGGGTGGAAGCAGGGGCGAGAGGAACACGGACGAAGAAGGTCGCGGGGGTGGTGTTCCAAGTCAGGGGTCTGGGTTTTGTATCGTCTCCATGGCAACCCTCCCAATGTCTTATCAAATTATCACCTTGTCCTCCCCCATGCTCCTCCTCCTCCCGGTTCGTCGCTCTGACTGCCGTTCGCCTCCTACACCCCGCGTCGTTCAGCCCCGCTGTCGGTCGGAACTGCCGAAGAAGGACTCGGCGAAAGAGGATACAGAAGCGACGGTCACTTCCGTAGGCTCCTAACAACCTATGGGACCTCTGTCCACGGCCCACGCGCCCCTGTCCACCCTCACGCACCACCTATCCCAGGGTCGCCACGGAACATTTAATTCATTATTCAAGAGGATGAAAAATTCAGAGCCGGCCGAAAGAGCCTGGGCTCGGCGATATCGTCTCGCGTTCCCTGCAATTCTACCGTGAAACGAGGACGCCCTATTTTTACCTCCTTTCAATTTTTTCCCTCTTCCCTTTGATTTCCTTGGGAGGGATTCGATCGAGGTAAGCGCTTCCTTCTATCTCCTCGTGTTTTCGTATCGTTGTAAAAATAGCGCGCTGCACATTAATTTCCTGGTGGCGGCTTTTTGTAACGGAGAGTCATTTTTCGATCTTTGGCTACCGAGAGTGGAAGACTAATTAAAAGCTAAGGTTTTCGCGTGCAGTGTTGGTTACCGAAGCGATCAGGATCGATTGGTAATAGCGCGGCGAGTAGCGACCTGCCACGCGGCGCACAGTGGTGAATTTGGCTGAAAATCTAGCCAAAAGTAATATTTTCAATAGTAGGCAAGTTGTTGAAATATTTTATTATAATATGTTTCTAGGAAGATAAAAATATAATTATTTAACATTAAATGTTTAATTTGTTATCCCGATTATAATTAAAATTATTGAATATATTAAAAATTTGTGGTGTGTTGTAATTTAATGAATTATTAGTCAAATAATTGTGCAACCGGGTCATAACATTAATATGTACTTTTATATTTTTACATATTATCATACACAGTACTGAATGAATAACTTTCAGTGTTTCGCCCATCACTATTTATATTTTTATCTACCATGGCTATAAAAATATTTTAAAAGTATATTACGTAATACTAAGATTGATATTCATCCATCGTAAATCGTAATTTAATTCTAAATTCTTGTTGAAAGAATCCGATTTCAAACGTTATCAAGTTTGAACTTGCATATTCCTTGAAGAAAGGAATCTTAAGTGTTGAATTTGATAGAAGATGATGTTGAAATAGTTCATGAACGAAAAAGAGTCTACAGATTTTCAAAATTTTCTTTTCTTTTCTATACGATTTCGGTCAAATTCGTCACTGTGCGATGTATCGGACGCCACGGTGTAATATTTCTCTGTTATCTTTTTATTAAAATCTTGAGTCGTTTATCCGTGTTCCTGCTGTGAGGAACTTATCGGAAACCTTGCGCTTCCTCTTTTTCTCGCATTCACACCCAGCCCCTCTCCGCGGTTCATTCTGCACCTAACCCAACTGAGATCTTTCGTGTACTAAACTTTTCAAGCCGGTATTTTCGGATACCTGAAGTTCGAAATTCGGTTGTAGATTTCGTAAAGGCATGACGAAGTTGTCTTAAGGCTTGTGACGCGTCCTGCGACTCCAATTCACAGCTCGAGCTCAGAAGAACATGATACACACGCTTCCTTCTTCCTCGCATTAACAGCTTATCTCATTTCGCGGTTAATTCTATAGCTAGCTCAGGTGAGACCCTCCGCGTTCTCAACCTCTTCACGCCGGTATCTTCGGATTCCTGGGGTTCGAAATTCGATAATCGGTTTTGTAAAGACGGGAAGAGGTAAGTCGAGGCTTGTAGACTGTCCCACGACTCGCATTCACGGCTCGAGATTGGCGGAACGCGTTACAAATTTCCGCTCAACATGGGGTCTTGGTTCCTCGCTCGAATACTCCCATACCCCAATAAATATTGTAACGAATATCAATATTTTACTTCAAACTATAATATTTGTATAAATAAATATTTTATTAACAAATTTTAATACCTTGCTCCGATCACAAAGACTTCCAGAATATACACATGTATTTGTATCAATGAATAAAAAGAACAGGAAGGAGCATGAGCCGGAAATTTAGGAGTGGGGGTTGAAGCCTGCTACGTCATACTTAGTTCAAAGATGGCAGGCTTGTGACGTCATAGTTAGAGAGAATGAATGCAGTAACCGATCACGATTGTGTCAGTCAACCACTTTCAAATTTTCAATACAGGTGACAGGTTATAAGAAATTGTTTAAAACATGGTTTGTTGTTGCATTTTTGGCTTTTCCAGGAAAATGGACCATAATAATGTCCACCTGTGTCATATTTTTCGAATGAACGTTGCATGTCCAAATTGTATTACACAGAAGATGTCTGAAGTAATACAAAAAGAGTATCTTTTATAATTGTTATAAAATAAAAGTTATAAAATAACTTTATATGTTAAAGTTATAAATTAACTTTATGGGTTTATTCCTATTAACTAAAATTTATTACACACCTTCAAATTTCCAAAAAATATGTCTCAACGAGAAGCATGGATAAAATTTGTGGGCAAAGATAATTGGATAATTCGATATTTGAATTTCGCGCCAATGCTGATGACGTCATAGTCTCTTCGTTTCTGGCTTCACTTTTTCTGTTGACTGCTCCTTCCTGTTTTTTTATTCATTGATTTATATTCATTCAATCAACGAATTAAAAACTGAATATGATTCAAAAGATACACGCAAGAAAAGATGCACAAAAACAGGACTTTCCTTGAACTCTGATTGCAACGCTTGTATGGATCATTTTTAACAAATCGTGAAGGGTGGTAATCATGCGAAATCCCTCTTCAACTCCGCCCGACAATTAACCAGTTCACTCGAAGCCTCCGATTATATATGCCATCCCCGAACAACTCGCCCCTCCGCAATCGCGAAACGAAACGAAATCCCATGCCGTCCGCGACTTCGAGGTGGCGTGCGTCAAGCAGCATGCCGAGGGTGTTCTGGGACTCGGCTTGCTAATGATAATCAGTCCTCTCTTTTCAACCCCCTCCGCGTCCTCGGTATTCCCTTGGTCGTGAGCGCGGGCCATGTGCAATAAGGGTGCGGCACCGTCGGATTCCCCGGGGACCGGCATGGCGTAACGTAAAATCATTATTAGGTAGGTAGGTAGGTGGTTGCTGGTGCACACTAGAGGGGTGGCGAGAGAAACGGGGGCTCGGTTCAGCGGCCGACGCGGCGGGGCGACGGAGGGGTGGAGGGTCGAAGCGACGGCTCCACGGGGTTGGGAAGTGCGGGAATAAGAGCTCTGCAAATATTGTTCGTGCGCGAGCCAGCAGCCGGAATAGCTAGGCGAGGGGTCGAAACGTTACTTCGCGTTACCTTCGCAGTTAGGTGCGCCTTTCGGGGTCGCGCACCCGCTCTCCGCGGGGTGGCGGCGACGAGTCAAGTGCACCGCCGTTTGGGGCGGGCTGCAAGGGGTTGACGAGCCGCTTTGACGCGGTGGACCAGCGACGACAGACCGACGAGTGCCCCGGCGCGTTCACCCCCGATGAGAAAACATTGAACTTATCTGTTGCCGATGATCCTCCGCCTGGACCAGAGAAAATATTGCCCTTCGGGGCGAGCGGCGGTGCGGAGGAACGGGAGGGCGCGATGATTTGGCTCGATCAAGTGGCGGCTGATGGGAGAAGATATTTCTTGATGCATGGCAGAACTTCCACTAATTGGTTTCGCATTGGCGTTACAATCGAAGCGACGACTTTGTGGAGAATTTCTAATTTTTGGTGGTTATTCGAAGTTTTAGACGAAGTCTAAGAAGAATTCCGTGGCTATAAGGAAAACGACGTGTGCCATATTTTCAAAAAATTTGATTTTTGCCCTCAACTGAGATCTAGAAAGTTGAATTCATAAAAGAAAGATAGGGCACTAAAAACCAAATTGGCCTAAGTGCGCCACATACCCTTGAGCTGTCTGTGCTTTCAACTACAAAATTTAGAGTAGCTTAATTAAAATTCTATAGTATTCAGAATTTTTGAGAATTGTGTAGAATTCTTGAACGCTTTTCTCCGCTTGGCAGAAGTTTTCTTCCTCTGGATTTTCGGATGATACAGATTTTTTAACTTCCTCAGAACAAGTTCCGACATAAATTCCACCCTCCAACTCTCAGTAATTTCAACCGCAGAAACATTTCCAGCATCCTAAACCGAAATAAAAACCACCTGCATCGCAAGATTCAAGTAATCTTATTCTTTCGAAAGTTCGAAAGTTTCCCAAGGTCCAGAAGAATCTTCCAGCAGCCAGTTACATCATGGCAAACTTCCTGGCCAAGGGTCCGCGATTACAGGGAAATGTTATCGATCAAAACCCGCGGCTTTCTGCCACCGGAGACAATCAAGTTGCAAGGGTGCACGCGTCCTTAAACACACACGCCCGTCGCGCGATTCAACGCACAACGCTTGGCCACTCGGTGTTTTCACAATAAACACAACCTGTCCACTGTGGGTGTAGAGTGAAGTCGGCAGGGGTGTGTGGTTGGGAGGGCAAAGATCGCGAGGGGTTGTTACCGCCGTTTCTCTGTACGCTTTGCGAGCTCATCACGTAGACGAACCTCTATATGGGTTCGATGTTTACGTTCCCTGCGATGCTGGTTCGCTCGTGAAAAGATAGCTCTCCTTCTTGAAGGTTCAATCACGCCGATCGTAAATCGTCATCGACTTCCGGGTACGCGATTTCCCGGGGCGGTTCGTACTACGTTTCACGATTTTATTTTAATCAATTCCGGAGGATCAATTCGTTCCGAGTGCCTCGATATTTACAGCGACGCGGAGGAAATTAAGGAGAAAGGTAACGGAAGTTCTTGATTAATCGGTCCAGTAGTTCAAGTGTTCAGAAGTCAATCAGTGTAAGTCACTTTTCACTGCAAATGGTTTATGCCGCATAAATATTCATTTATTGTAACAATTTTAGTCGTCGAAGGAATTTAATCATAATATTAAAAAATCGGGAAGTTAAAAATTCATTAATGGAAAATGATACTTATATTGGCTACAAAATAGCCAAAAAATTTCTTACTACATCTCTCTTGTCCTACAATTTTTGCTGACTAAAAGTACATGAATTTTTTTAAATAGTACATAAGAATATTGAATATTTAACTATTAATTTCATGAGATCAAGAAATAATGTGGTAATCTACGATAATCGAAAATTTTTTCAACTTTTCTTTTTCTTCAGTTTTAATTATGTAATAGCATTAATTCTAGTATTTAAAACATAATTCTTGTGAAAAATGTGAAAAATGTAGTGTTAATAGTAAAGATGTTTTATTTCTTAACACTATAGTATAAAAAATTCATTATTTACATTCTTAACAACATTATAATAATGAAAGTAGTTCAATTCTGAATTTTCAGGGGGAATGTATCAGGATTAAGTTGTACCTAAAATTATTATGTTCTACTATATATTGATATTGTGCAAAATAATTGAAACCCCTGATGATAAATATCAGAGATGATTCAGACCTAGATTATTTATTACTCTAGATCCTACTGAATTTCAGGGAATTTTCCAGTAGATAAATTATAGTGATGAATGCTCTATCCCAAAATACAAGAGAAGAATCATCTTCTATTACTTTCCCTGAATCTGTTTTCTTCAAAAATTATCATGACAGACAATCATCCGAATAATTTTCCCACAATGAATAATTCTGTGGCTGTAAGGAAATACGATGCTAATCACGTTTACGAATAAATTGAGTTTATGCCTTGACTCAAGCCAAGAAAGCAAAATTTATATTATTGTTAGAAAGAAAGTATATGAAACGAAAGAAATCTTTTAAAAACAAAGATTTAGCAAAATTCAAATGAATACTTCAGTATTGATAAACAGAACTTTAAACGCGAATACCTCAAAAATGAAAGTATGGGACATGCTGTATTTTGCTTTGCATCCACAGAATTCTTCTCCCCTCTAAGTGACTAATTCCACCAAAATCTTAACCCCTATCTACCCAATGCATATCTAAATTATAATTCGCTATATGAGAAGTACGGACGAGGCCCAGATTGTGATGATCACGCGAATTCCTGACGAATCCGAGCGACAAAAATGCCGCGTGCACCGTAAACGTGGCTCGTGCAGCACGCGAACCATTACGCCGTCGGAAGGGACGCGTCGGCGTCGCTAACGAGCCGTAAAGACGAAAACGGGTCGAGAAGGGGTGATAGGGGGGTGTTGGAGGTGGGGTCCAGGCGGTCCTCGGGGCATGTCGCGAAGTTTAAACAGCTTAGAGAGGGATGTTGCGGCGCCCCCCGACGCTCGGGGCGCCAAGTCAGTCGGAAACCTCTAATAGCCCCGTCTCGTCGCCGTACAAAGGAGAGGAACGGACCGCGGGGACAGACGGGGATAGAGTCCGCAGGCGTACGCGGTGAACGCGGCCACAAAGGTGGCTGTATATAGGTTGCACGGTTGTATCTCGCCGGGTATACGATAACCGCACCCTCGAGGTGAGTTTGAGGGAGACGCTCGGCCAGGTATCGCCGCGTTACAGTCACCGCTGAAATCATAATGCGCCCCTGGTATATCTCTCTCTGCCGTGTTTATAGAGCTGTCTCGCGAAGGCGGTCCCTTCGAACCGCAAAAGATTTGCTATCTTCCGGGATTTTTTGTTTGATCGGAGCCAATGGTGAGTAATCGATTTTTGGATCTGCGCTCGGTGGACTTAGGAGGATCGCGGGTCACTAACCTGGTTTGAATTCCTCGAGGCGTTTCCTCAAACATCACAATCTTTGCGCCGAGTGTTTACTCTGAAACGCACCGCCTGAACTAGGATTTGTCGAAGATCCTGTGATCTAGCGACCCCAAAATGGCTTTCTAGCGAGGAGATACCGAGCCTCACCGGGTGCAAATAGGCAGGTCCTCGTTCGTTAGACTGGGGGCGGCATTATGTTTAATGTCACTTGAGTATAAGCAACCGATACGGCATTAAGCATGCAAATTCAACCGCGGTATAACGTTCCACGGCAAGGCATCGTATCCAACGGCCTGGGCGAGCGGTGCATAGTGTTCATAGTGAAGCGGCATGATTAAATTTCCAGGGATATCGACATGCCAGAAGCACGTCAACCCCTTCCACCCGGGGCCCCGCCATATCTCGTTGCTCATCCCTCTCTCCATGTATCCTCCTTTTTCGCTTCTCCACCTATCCGCGTAACCAGCCGCCCGAGCCGCCACCAACCCCCTCGTCCCTCCGAGCGTGGTTGAAATTAACTGCAGCGCTGCCGTTGCAACGCGGCGTCAGGGACGACGGAACGGAAAGGAAACGCGAAATCTTCGTTTCCCTTTTAATTACGACGTTTTATTGGGGGGATCGTGAAAGGCCTGATTAAAGTTTGATTGGATATCGTGGCGCGTTATCGCGGTGTCGTTAATTTTTTTTCAATCTTTGTACCTTATTCGCGGCAGCGCGCAGATATGGTACAGATACAGCGCGTTATTAAACTGAAGTTTAGCTCAAGGGGTATTAGGAGTCATGATTTCCGTTATCGCGCTTCGTTTCGTCTCTTTTTTTCCAGTTTCTCTGTTCGTTCCGCAGCCTCGAGAGGAATCGTATCTATTTTATCTGTCCGTTGGCCGGCGATCCGATTTCTTCTCGAGTATCCGTCTATGTATTCCGTATCGATAAGAGGCTCGTCATTAATGGCTTCTATCGGGGCAATCTCAATAGGCGGATAAGACAAAGTCGCCTGAGTCACAATTGTCAATTAAGGTGCGCGCACACAGAAAGCAGGCCACCGGGCAGAGGAAGGGTCGTTCTCTCTTCTGCGCGGCGTAGATCCGATTTGTCACGATTCCTAATGTTGATCGACGCCGTAATAATTTAATAGCCATACATCCGCCGTGATCGTCCGGGAGAGGATTATTATTGCCGATCCCTGCGGTACACCGAAAGCACTAAGGAGCTAACAGACTTAGCTCGGGTATCGTGTTTCCTCTTTCCCTTCGCTCGAGCTTTCGCTCTACTCACCACCGCACGATATAGTCTCGCGATTATCGGCGGCCAGCTTGTGGACCGTAACAGTCACTTTTTCGTGGAAGTTATGTCGCACGGCAATGATTTATGCTTCTCTCGTCAAAGATGAGATTAAAGGAAAATGAGGATAATTCGAGGGAAGATGAGATTTTTATCTGCTCATTATTTACATTTACTTCTATTATATTCTGCTCTAACTGTATGACGTATTAAAAGTTAATAAAATTTGTAAATCTCCGTATCTTAACATTATCTGCAAAGAAAATTATTTTTCAGATATCGTTTCCAGAATTAGCGAAACATTGTGTATCGAGGTACAAATCGGAAATGAATTCGCGAACATGACTAATATATTTTTATTTCGTGGTATCGAGCAGGTGTAAATTTTTGAATGAGTCATGCACACAGTTTGGTAAACATTGTAGTGATTTATTGACATTCTGAATCAGAAAATTATCAGTATTTGCCGGGACAAAAATAATGCAAGTTCGTAGAATAATGGAGTATTGGAAGAAATTTCTATGCCTATTATTTATTATTTATTTGTTCAATATAAATGGAATACCCTATTAGAATACAATGATAGACGAGATATTTAGTTCAATCTAATCAGTGACCAAAAAAGTAATTTGAAGCCATTAATGATGTTGAAGTTCGCAACAAATCTTTTCATAAACTCCAATGCAGAGTTGGGCAAACTGTAATCATTAATGTGATTACTAACAACTAATGATTAAATAAATATTTGAGTATGATTAATGATTAATGGCTAAATTTTAATTAAACATGAATAATAAATACTGACTAGTGAGTAACTCTAATCGTAACTAATGGCTAAATGAGTAATCAAAATTTAAATATGACTGATAACTAAAAATGACAGACTAAAAAAGCCACGGAATGATAACAAAAAATATATTTCAATACTTTATAAACTTTTAATATAAAATGGTAAATATTTAGACTCCGATTTTGATGATCTTGAAATATGTTGTTATATTTCTAATATGTAGAAAAACACACTAGTAACTAATGATTAATCATAACTAATAAAATGACTAATGATTAAATAGAGTTGTAAGTAATTAGAGCCATATAGTCATGACTAACCAATAAAAAATTTGTAACTAATGATAATTAATTATGATTAATGATTAATCAGATGATTAGTCAATTTTAATTATCAGTTGATGTGTGCCCTATTCTACCCCAATGTTTTATATGATTCGTTTACCACATAATGGCTTTATAAACTCTACTTTGTAGATCTGAGTTGAGGCATAAACTCAAATTTCTTAAAAACATGACTTGCGTCGGTTTGGTTAGCAGCCTCAAACTCATCTCCTACACTCTGTAACTCTATGATAGAATTGCCTAATCTCTATTAAAAATTGTGCAAAAACTATTTGTAGTCTTCTCTAATCATTCCCTATAACAGTCCCTCTGCTTGAAAGGTAATTAATTAAACTAAAGTCTCAAATTAAACTTCTTACGGTAGATTATAAGTACCCATTATCACCAGCAATGTTCGGGCAGGATAATAAAAAGTTTCCTCCAGCGAAGGACATTTTTCATCTAGGTTTCAAGCGAGGTCCGCCGATTTTTTCGTGTTTACCAGGGCATTTCGTCGTCAAGGCCGGAAATATCAGTACCGTGCAAAACAATTTCGAGTTGCAGCCCGACCGCCACAAATTCCCAGGGCTGTGCTCCAGTCATTGGCGGCCTCTCCCTAGCCCACCCACGCATCGCCATTCACCCATCCCTAACCCTATCGTCGTGCAAACGATGTGTAGCGGCGTCCTGTACGTGGCGGCATGTAAAACGGCGGCGCAGGTAGCCAGTTGGTAGTTGTGTCGACAACGCAACCCCCGGTGGTGGCATTTTAGCCGTCGCCTGGCCACTCCGACCCGGTAGCCGGGCGATGGGGTACCCGTGTACCCGTGAAATAGTAAATACAACCGCGTTGTTGGATCGCATGGACCCGTGGGACTGGTAACAGTCGTCGACAGAACCTGGACGGACAGTTCGCAGAGAGCCCTGTGTTCGGTTGTAGAATTGCGCGACCGACAAGAAATCTAAAAGCCCGCCCGGTTTTCCTCGTCGGAGTTGTCGACATTACTTCGCCGTCGGAGAAGAAATTTCCATTATTGTAATGACACCGTGGGCGGGGAGATTTTAATTGAGAACCGCCTGGTGATCGAATGCAAATGAATTCCAGTTGTTTCAGGATCGTTGCGGAAGAATTCTAATGAAGAGGTGGTAGCGAAGTCCAATAGCGGCGAGGCTGAATTTATGTTATCGCTCGGTGTTCCTTATAAAGGACGTTTAAGAGCCACGGGGCCAACCGTTTCGAATCTTCGCAGTATTTTCTGATTGGAAATTTCCTACGGAATTGGCTCTCAAATGGGGTTGAAAAAGCAACGCGTAAATTGCAAAATCGTGAGTCTTTTAATGGTAGCGTAGTTTTGAAACGAATCTGTTAGAACGTTCGAGGAAAATCCCACTCATCGATTGAAGGACAGGGCGTAGGAGGGATTCCGAATGAAACCGCCTGGATTCTTTATTCCGTTTCGCGTGACGGAAGTGGAGCTCGCCGAGGAAGATCCGCTTGACATCGGGCGGGTAACGCTCACCCGAAGCTTTGCAGACGCGTAAGAAAATCCATGCCCCTCATCCCCCGCCCCCGCCCAGTTATGAAATATGAGATATGGTGCTTTCCTTCGATTTTCTCTTTCTCTGCTCTCTCGCGAGGATTTCAGTTAGAGGGTACGGACGCCCCCAGAGGGTCGGAACGTGGTCGATGAAGACGAGAGGAAATCAATGCCTCAGCCAGAGTCCGGTTCACCTTCGTCTCTCTTTCCCTGGCCACTCCTCGCCACCATTTCCCATTTTCCATCAGTTTTCATCCAACACTTTGCTTCGCGAATCTCGTAGAATAGTTAGAAATATTTTTGTCAATTACTGTCGAAAATTCAAGTCTTTATTAGAACTCGATTTCAGATCAGTTTAGTATTAAAGACCATATAATAAATGTAATTATTATTATTACGTCTTTATTGCACACATTAATCATAACTAGACTGCGCAGTTGTATGCAACATCAATTTTTGACAATTATAAATAAACAGTTCAAGCTTGAATAACAGTGTTGTCTTATTTTCTAAATATTCTATTTCGTATTATACTTTTAATATTTTATACATTTTGGCATCAGTCAATAATTTGATGGATTTTTGCAAAGTTAAAATAGCCATAAATGTATAAAATCCGATGTCTAATCGCATCAATACACAGAAAACATAATAAATAATAAGTGTATAAAAGTTGAAGTGCAGGGGTGGTGTTCAGTTATTAAACTGTTTCTCAACTTAATCCTGTATAGTAGAATCTCGATTAACCCTACGACGGGTTCATGACCCTATCATGTATTTTATGTTTCTAAATTATTGCTCCAGTTTTAAGGAATATATAATAGTCTTAGTGTTAATATCTACGTTTTTTGTTCCTTGACATTCTATAAAAATTTCATTGTTAAGATTTATAATGATGCGCTGAGAATTGAAAATACAATCAATCGAATTTTTAAGAGGAACGTAGAAGGGCTAACCAGCTCTTAATTATCTACTATTTTTATTATCCTGCATTTTAATTATTTGTTACGCTAGAAATAAGACTGCAATAGAATTTTAGGTAATTTTGAGATTTAATTTAATGTTGGATATATTGGGAACAAAAAGTTTCTGCATCTAGGAAATATTTCAGTTTTAACTCTGATATTAAGTCGATTAATCAAGGGTCTACCGCATATCCTAACAGCTTATTTAAAAAAATGATTAGAACAATAGTGAGACATTATTTGGGTGCTCCGAAATTGATTCCATCGCATTTTTTAATTCAAAACTTGAATTCTAATTGAATTACTGTTTTTACGCTTTTAAAAACACTAAATTGAAGGTATAATGCAGATTTACTGAAATACAAAAAAAAACCATTTCAATTCTGATTAGGTTTTCCATTTATATATAAAAAAAAACAAAATAGCAATAGTTACTCTTAAGTGATCAAAAATCGAATTATTTTGGCAGAGTTGTCTTTTTAGACATTAAGATTATTATAAAAAATTAAATACTGAGGAAAAATGGAAAATTTAGGTAATCAGAAACTTTATAAAGTAAAACCTCCTTGCATTTCCTTGATGCAGAATTTTTTAATTTTGAATCCATTCACTGAACCTTGAAAACGAAATCCTTTCGTTATAATGCAAACACTTAATCCATTCGCGTCATCCGCAGCGTCAAATCAAAGTTCAAAAGTTACTCCAAATTTTACTGTACTCTTATCCCTAGTGCAACAAATAAATGAGATCCAAGATAATAGAAACAAAGAAAGATTAGAAGCCACTTAATTGAAATTCTACTATATATTAAAAAAGGAACTTAATATAATAAAAATTATATCAATTTGTTAAAGAAAACATTCTTTGACTATTCTGACTATAAAATAGTCTGTAAAATAATCTACTATATCTCAGACAAACATATATTTTGTTTCTCATTCTTCTAAAATAACAAACGAAATTTGCAAGGAGACAAGTCGCTAAATTTATGGTTTCAAGGCAAAACGTCGCATGACACATGAAGTTGATGTTTTGATCACTAATATTTTACCATGGTCTTAAATTTCTTTAAAACCTCGTTTGGAAGGAAAAATTAATTTCATAGATCTTTTCTGTGATAATAATAGAAATTCTGCTTTCTAAACTTGAGTTAAGGCACAAACTCAATTGTTTTAAAAATGTGCCTTGCATCGCATCGTTTTTCCTTGCAGCTGCAGAAATATACATCACGAAGACAATACTTATCCTAATGAAAGAAATTCCTCCGCTCTCCATAAAATCTGTAACTGCATATTGCATTCATATGCTTGAATACAAGAAAGTGAACCCCCCATTCCGCATTCCAGCATCGTCAACATTCTCCACCCCCATTAATCACGAAGAGAACATCTCCAAGAAACCTTCTCCATAATCTACCCCCAGTGTCACGGGGAAAAAAAGGAATGAAGCGAGTCATCCCTCTTCCATCGACATACATCGTCGAGACAGAATCGTCTCGTCGAAACGACCGTCCCGACGGCGGAGGCGATCAAACTACCGTCTTGGTTTTCCGTTCTCGAGAGTTTCTCCGGAGGGTTGAAGGATCGCGGGGGATGTTTCCGATGGGCGCTGGAAGCACGCGCGGAAGGGAAGGAACGCGAAGAAGGGAGGGAATTAGCGACGGAGAGAGGAGCCTCGCAAGATTTCCGGGAGTTTAATATAGTTTTAGGGGCGTCGGCCGACAGCGCCAGGGGTGTAATGGCGTCTTAAACCTCAGGGGCTCTCAGCTTCGCGTTTCCCAACCCTCGCCGTTCCGCGTCCACGGTAACGTTTCCTCGACGTCCTTTTGAAAAATTGAGAGCATGGAATCTGTACTGCGCGGCCCGGTTGAATCTTTGACCGGATCTCCTCTCGCTTCGGAGCCACGTACAAATGCAGGAAACAGACACGAAGCGTTTTCGGTGCTCGCGCGGGCTCCTCGCAAACCGTGCATCGGTGTTCGTGTGCGTTCAGGGACGTAGGAAACGTGGAAACGTGGAATGCACTGGTGTGGATTCACGAGTCGTAGACAAGGCAAGCCGGAACAGCCACGGTGGCTGGTTTTCTCGGGGAAATAAAGACGGAAAGGGCAACCTCGGTGCGAGAGCTCCGACGGTTCTTGATTTTTATGAGCGCGTAAATTCCAGAAGACGTCCCTCCTCTGCTTCGCTCTCCTTCTTACCCCCCAGCTACCCTCTTCGTGATACGGGGAATTCTACCGTTCGATGTCCTCCGCAGAGAAATTCGCCTCGGGGATTATTTAAAGGGTTGGACTTTCTTCTGGGAGAGCTTTTTAAATTAGTGTCTGGTTTATTAAACGCCGAGCGGTTCTACCGTTGGAATTTTTCTTTCTTCTCGGAGGTATTTTCTTTCGATCATCGGAACTTCTGTCTCGATAGAATAGGTTCTTTTTCATTTTTCTGCTAGAGTGGGCGCGTTTTAATTTTTGGTTTCGTAAGAAGAGAGTTTTTTTTCCCTATAGTTCGGTCGGATTTTCCACCGCAGAGAAGCGACTGGAACCGGCCCGACAACCTCGGTACGGAAAGTTTTTGATTTTATGGCCGCGTAAATTTCAAACAACCCCGTTACAGCGGTACCTACGTTCTCCGTTCTCTCATTTCTCGCCGGTTTTCCGGCTTCCCGGTTAACGCCGTGAAAATTCTATTCATTCTGCCGTTCTATCCGTGGAACACTGAGAACTCTCCGGAATTTCATAGAGCGCCGACCCCGACGAATTCCAACAGTACGCCCTTGACGACTCACCCTTAACCCTGAATCCTCCCTTGAATCTCGATTTGAGATGCTCGGAAATCGTTGCGGTTGTTCTCCGCCCCGAAATTCAAATTGCTCGATGACGCCTCGACCCGACGAGCCGCTGAAACCAAAGTGCGACCCGTTTTCCCTCCTCAATATGCAGATTTTCTGCCGCTTTATTATGGTTCTGGCAAGTTTGTTCCAACTTCTTTAGGCGAAGGGATAGATTTGTAATTTGAGTAGAAAGTAGTTCTCCCCTTTCGGGCGTAGAGCTGATCTTCAATTTTTTTTTTTCATTTTGCATTCTTGTTGATTGAATATTAATTTATCGTGAGTCGGGATTGGTTTTTCTGAATTTCAGTTTTTGAATTTCTAGACTGTGGATTTTTATGCATTTAGGACAATTTAGAGTATGCGAAAATGTATTAGAATTTTTGATGATGCAAATATGTACATAGTTGTGGCCAATAAAACTAGTCATGAAAATATATCAAATATAAAATTTTCTATATAGGGTATTAGTCCGTATTAGTGTAGCTATCAGGGTGCCTTTACATTTTAATAAATTATAAAAAAAGAATAACTTTAGAAATAAAAGAAAAACATTTTTTTCCATGAAGTTTAATAGTTTAAATGTTTAACTTAATTAAAAAAATATGTTTTTCCTTTATTTCTAAAAGTATTCTTTTTTAAACGTAAAGATACAGTAATAGGCAAGTTTAAGTTTAATAATGAAAACTAGCACTCTATTTTATAATTACTCTATTTTAAAAAATCAGGCTAAACTGGCCTGATAGTCCTTTGATAGCAATTTTTTTCCATCAGGATTAAAAATGTTGGACTTTCATATTTTTACCATTATATTGATAGTATTATCTAATAAAATACCAAATTTGAACCTGATATCTTATCTGGAAGTTCGTTTTATTTTCCGGACAGACATACATTCACCTTCCTAAATAGACTGATTCTTTCGTTAGGAGACACAAAGCAATTGTCGCTGTCTGAATATCACAGCAATAATCTTGTTACTAAAAAGGACCCAACCCTGGGTCGTGGATTTCCAAATGATGCACCAATGATTTGGGCCTTTTCAGTGATCCTTTTGAAAGCGGGATTTACTTTGTTTCTCCTACAGAATTACCCGGTAGTTATAAATATACACATAAAAGACAAGATACATTTTTATTTAAACTTCATTTCCTTTTCTGTACTTTTAAAAATGTGAATTTGCATGAAAAATAAAAATCCGCAATACATTATTAATCATTCTCTATTATACATTCCTGACATTTTTTATTGAGGTCTAGAAAATAAAATTCAGTCTTAGCAGAACGAAAAATTTTTCTATTAATCTTGTTAAAATTGAATGGGTATAAAAATGGAAAATATTTTCCTGCGTTTAAGCTCATGCTACACAAAATCCATCAATTCTACGTAATGTTCAGATAATATTCAAGCGTATCAATATCAATGTTTCAGAAATCAAATATAATGGATTATGTTATTTAATCTCGTAGCTAAAAGACGTGCGCGAACGACACAAAAACGGAGGGAAAAAATCAAAACGGCGAGCAGTTTATTCGAAAAGAAATCAAGATAACGATCGGGTGTAATCGCAAAGGCGATCGACGGGCCGGTCGTATCGGCGGGGCGAGATTGAAGGCTCGGCTAACGAGTTGTTTATGGATCCACCCACCACCTGACGGCGCGATCAGGATCGTGTGTGAGCGGTTTTCGTGTGTCTGCGTGGAACTCTCGGACGCACGAGCGGCCAGGGGAGTCCATTAACGGGCCTCGTTGCCCTCCGCCGGCATAGTTCGCATTGCTGAACCCTCCGCCCTCCCCGTTCCACCCCGATCGCGTCGTTCGTCTCCCTCGGTCCGCGAAATTCTTCCTCTCGCCGACCCTTTTTGCCTCCCTTTTTCCCCCCGCGCCGTCCGATTGAGCGTCCTTCCCTCTCCCTCCCTGGGAAATCATTTCTCTCCGCTCCTCGTCTCTCCTCTCCTCGCCACAGACTATCTCCCTTGCTCTCGCTCGACTTGTCCTCCTCGCGTTTTCCTCCCCCCAGTCAACCCCCGGATTATCCCGCCGGTAGTCATGGAAACACGGGGGTTGGAGCCGCCCCCGGCCACCAATCAGAACCCGCGGCCACGGCGGCGGAAACGAACGGCTACCCTTGCCACCCCTGTGCGCGCCACCCCTCCACGACGACCAGCTGCAACCCTCCACCCTCGAGCCCCGTCTACGCGACCTCTCCTCTCTGCCTCGCCGCCGGGGAGGCTGAGATTCTCGCTTGGGAGGAAATCTTGACCGGGCGTGCCCCGCATCTCTGATACCACCCTCCGCGCCTCGTGGAACTCCTCCGTTGACGGTTCGCGGAGTCCGTCGGGCTTTGTCGAGAATCAAGCTCGCGGATACGATCGCCGGCGTGAAAAATAAAGACCCTGCTTCCGAATTAACGCCGCTGACCGACTGAATTCTGTAGTGCCCGAGGGCGAATGGCTTTCGCTACCTTTGGAGAGATTTCGATCCACTTGTGAGGATGGGAGGGTTGCGTAGATCGATGGGACGAAGAGCGGTGGTAGAGCTTGAGTAAAATTTTCTTTGAGTAGAAAATTCAACTAATCAATTGTTAATATAGGATGATATTAAGCGACTTAAACAGTGTATTGCATGTAACCAACTATTTTTTAATGTCTATAAATGTCACGTTCTTCTTTTTACTCGTTGTAAAAATGCTTTATTCTATAACTATGGTCTCTGTGATCATTAAGGGATGATTCTTCAAAGCATTCGTAACTTAGGAGTAAAGTAGGAGTAAAAGCTTAAAGTTCATCGTTTTATAGCCTGGGTATAAACATTTTTCCGTTCTACTGAAACGTTATGTGTCCTTTACTGTTCACTGGTTTGGCCTAAGTTATTGTTAGAGTGTGTATCGATAATATGCAAAACATTTATTATTACGTTAGAAAGAGGGTAACATAGATTTCTCTAATTGACAGCTCGTCATATGAGTTGTCCTATGTCTATATCATCTAATAATTATGAACTGATTCTTTCTGAAACCAATTTAATGACGTTGGAAAAGAAATGTGTGATGTGCGATGTTCTATTTACATACAAGATTGTCAATAATCTCTTAAACTGTTCCAATCTTTTATCTCTTTCTAAGATTTATGTACCATTTAGATATTTAAAAACTTGCAGCCTGTTTTTCACGAGTTCTCACCACACTTTTTATGTCAATTTAACTGTATTAACCGTATAATTATGATATGTAATCCTTACTGTCTTGACTTTATTTTATTCTCTTGACGTTTTTAATGATTTCTGAATTTAAAAGTTTCGTAAGTCAAATTGTTTCACTTTTTCTGTAGTTCCTCTCTCTTTTTTTGTTTGTTATATGTATACTAAAGGGTTTTGTACCTGTGAATTTGATAAGAAATTAGCACTCGTTAAATTTTGATTATATTCTTCATTTCTTGATTTCTTCTTTATATTTTTCATTTGTATTCGTTTTCGTTGAAATACAAAAATCTGACCAACCCGTCGTCCATTCTGTTTCAGGCGAGAAGCCGCACAAGTGTCAAGTATGCGGCAAGGCGTTCTCCCAAAGCAGCAACCTTATTACGCACTCGAGAAAGCACACGGGCTTCAAGCCCTTCGCCTGCGAACTCTGCGGCCGAGCTTTCCAGCGGAAGGTGGACCTGAGGAGGCATCGAGAGACTCAGCACGCCGATCTGAACAACTCTCCGCGGCCGCCGATCGGTTCTATCCCTGTACAGAACTCTCTGCCCAATAGCAACCCACCTCTTCTCCAGTGAACGAGCTTCGAGCCGAGGTCGAAGGTCGGACTGTGAAAGCTACCCTCCAAACGGAGGATGTTACAATCGGAAAGGTGCAATCGACGTGAACACTTCGACGCGCGCCGCGCCGTCGAAGTTTCGTTAGCTAGTGTACACTGACCTGTACATTCACGCGCAACGGACTCTGTATTTATTATTTAAATAATTGAGAAGGACGGTGGACGCGTTCGAGCGCGACGCCGAGGCGCATAAGCGTCGGCCCGGAATGCAACTGCACATTCCTCTAGGTATCTCCAAGGGGAGAACGATGAGCGAACGGCGAACGCGTGTAAGTGATATAATCGTTACCAAAGCTGTACATTCCATGCGCGGTTTGAGCAAGAAAACGTAGGACGAAATAGTTTCGACGATCCTTTTTCTTGGGCGGAACACGGTACGTACGTCGGCATTCATTTCCGCGGTTTTCGTGCAGTCGTTTAGGCACTTTTTAGGAAGTCGAAGTTTCTTTGTTTCTATATCGATATTCACTGTACTTCTCTTATTGCGTAGACGTTTCGCGCGAAGCCTCTTACGACGATCGAACGGGAACATCATTGCTACCTTTTCTCGAAGATGAATTCTCTATCACATTTTTTTTAGCAATCCATTCGATTGATAGACTCCTAATAGGCTTTTAATTAGAGTCTATCTAAAGCCGCGTCTATATCTAGCGATGCTGATACACACGATGCTGATTTGTTTCTCTAAACTAAGTGGGAGTGAGCTGGGGTTCATTCGCGTGCGTTCGCTAGATGTAGACGCGGCTTAATATGCAACCGAATACAAGCGATCCTTAAACAGAATTTTTTTTATTTTATTATTTTAACCCTAAAAGTCGAAAATTCCAATTGCTTCGCGTTCGATCGTCGATAACGGACGGCGCGCGGAGAAAGTACGAAGATCGTACTGTATTTTGCATATCTCCAGCACCTATCGTTCAAGAAAGGGCATCCGCCAATCCCCAAAACGTTGCAACTGTGACCAAAAAACTTGTAAATAGCACATAGACTGTATTCTCGCCTAGCCTAAGCGTATAAATATATACATATATAAATACACGAATCGAATCGAGGCTATAAATATTATAAATAGAAGACGCGCGTTTTAGGAGCCGATTCGTTCTGACGAAGGGGTTGGAGGTCGCCACCCCTGCAGCAAAGAAGTAAATTGTATTCTTCCTCTCTCCTCGCTATCAAAAAACACACACGTTTTTATTGTTGTACCATTACTATCATTATGTAATTATTGTAATTAGAGACTCGCTATAAATATTATTGTCATTATTATTAATTATTAATTATTATTAATAAATGCTGTTACCATTTGTAACTCTCTCTCAGTGACACGATCGACCCCTTTCTTTTAAGAGAACGCCCTCGAAGTCAATTCGCTCCCAGCATTTTCGACGAAGTTTATATCATCGTTACTCGAATAAAAAGAAAGTTTATTTGAATCCTCTAACCGACTGTTCTTCATCCACCCGCGACGAACGTCAACTATCCCATCAATTATCATCTCCGACGAATTAATGATCGAGACAAGCGTCGCTAGAGTCGATCGCCATCAAAGCCGAGCGCGATTAATCATTGACCAGGAATCTGGCTGCCTCGGATCACGCTCCTATCCAGGCTTCGCGATCCGCCCGCTGTAATTCAGGGTTAAACGGCCGTGCCAATTAAGCAGACTACCCTCAACAGCGAACCCCTTAACGGCCCAATATGTTTTCCGCCAAAGTTTCGTTCGTCGACTCTCTCCCCGTTTCATCCATTCTCTTCCGTCTCTCGTTCTCTCCCTTCACCCCTCTTCTCGCCCACGCAGTTCTCATTATTCCGCCGATGGACTCGGGGGTGTCTTGACGCAAGATTTTCCGGAGGCTCGTTTCGAGGACCTTCATCGACGGTTGGGAGGACATCTAAAGCACCGCGTGGAAGGGGAGAAAAACGGTCGTGGGGGGAGAGGGGTTAAGAGACAGAGAGAGAACGAGAGAGGAACCGAGAGAAAGACGAACGAGCAGGAGTCGAATGGGGCGAGTCGGGAACGAAGAGCCGCGTTACGGCACTGACTGCACGACACCATGACGCAGCCACGGGAGCAGATTGGACAGTTATTGCATTCTGGGTAAGATTAATTGATATGGGGACCGGCGGGGGTGCAGCGCGGTGCCGCTTAAATCGTGTCTCAGGAACGGGGATGAGAGGACGGTGATTAACCGATTGCACCGTGAACGGACTGGAACCGAAACCCACCCTCCGACTCCGTCGCGTTCTAATAGCCATTGAGTAATAGAGAGCCTCGCATTATTAAATAGCGCGGGAGTCCTGGCTGCGGCGCATTTCGTTCGCTAGTGTAATGACGTGATTACCGGAGACAGAAGCTTGGAGCACGTATCCTCGGCCAGATTTATTGAGCCTGTTCATTTTCCTCGGGACTGGTACGCGAGGGAATCTTTGCGCACCGGGTTTCCGACGCGACGAAGTCGGCGATAAGTCTCCGACCTCCGGACGATTTTTAGGGACCGCTTGACTCGCCTTACTGCAGGGTGACGAATTTTGGTTGGAGGAACTTGGATTGGGCGAGGAATTATTATACAGCTTTGCAGAGGAGTTTGAAGGGTTGTATACTAAATGTGGAAGAATGTGGACCATTTTGTCAGACAGTAATTATTAGATTGCGGATTTTATGCATTTATAGCAAGGTATGCAAAAAATCTAGAAGACTTAACATGTGCCAAAATATACAAATAATTAAAAATGGAATTCGAGTTAGAATGTTTAGAATATTAAACATACTGTTATTCAAGTTACAATTTTTTATTTATGTAAAAACGTTATTTGGCATAAAAATCGGCTGTCGAATAATTACACATAGTTTAAGATTTGGAGAATTTTTCATAGAGCTGGTAAGGATCGATCATGGATTTTATGCAGATATGTTTTATTAGACGGATTATTCATAATTTTACTCTTAATTAATGTTAATATGATGGATTTTATTTTAATGCCTTTTTTGATGAAGAATTTTTGATTTATCAGTATCAAAGACTTGCGATACGATTGCTCAAAGAATAGAGTAATCTTATTTCTTATGATTAATGACTGATTTTAAGAATTAAAAATTAGATTTTCACGGTAGAAAAAAATTGAAGATTTAATAACAGTGTACAGTAGGACCTCGATTAATGATTAATCGGCTCTTAATTATTTTCTATTTCAATTATCCTGCGTTTCAACTATTGGCTACATTAGAAATAAAAGTACAGTAGAATCTCAGATTAATCTTGAACTTTAGTTTAATGTTGGTATATTGAAAATAAAAAGTTTTGTCTTCCAGGAAATGTTCGTTTTTATTTTTATATTAAGCCGTTTAATTGAGGTTCTACTGTATTTTATTTTCTAATTATGTTAACTTGTATTACGCGCAACACGGTTTCACTTGAACACGATTCATAATTAGATTATCTGGGAATTGGAATATTAGCAATATTCGTATGCAATAATTTGGATCAGTCAGTGTTTCAATAAACATATTTCTTTTAGTTAGAAAATGAAATTAGTATCGCTTTTTTCATCTTTTAGAACCTGGCCGTGTTTTTTGTTCTACCAGCTAATCCTTTGTTTCAGATAACATATTTTTAATTTTTTATATATTTTAATATTTCTCTTTGAAAATTTGCAATCTACCTATGATCACATTGAAAAATTTCTATACTTACTAAAAATTAACAGGTTGAAAGCCACCCTTATGATAGATATTTTGAAAAATACTAAAGTGTGTGATCAAATTCTTTGAACACTGTGAAATTGTTGTTTGCTTGAAATTTTAACAAAAAGGGAGTCAAAATTCAACTATTTGTAGTATCAGTTAAAAATATACTGAAAATAAAATTTTTTTTTATTGTATGTTTGTAATAATATGTATATAATAACAATATTCAAACTTCTTAGAGTTACCTAAAATTGATTAAAACAACACTTATAATAACAAAAAGAACAACGTGTACTTACTTTTTAAGGATTCAAGTGCTTTTAATTGCAAAGCAAGTGCATAAATATTAATTCACTCTATTGTAAAAAAACCGGTTTTCATTCATATTATTATAAAATAAATGTTGTTTTCGTAACATCAAAATATGTTTCTACTGAAACCAATTCATAAATTTCATTCCTTTATTTCAAAAGCATACTACAATACCAAACAAAACGATCGAACCTGTTATCGCACCCTCAATTCCTCCTTTTTCTACTCTCACCTTCCCAATCTGCATCTAGCAAGGTTCTCAAGGTACAAATTGTCAAGGATCAAACAATTCCAGCAAGTAGCGCAATTCTCACGGCATCGGTCGGACCGAGACGTGCCAATTTCGCGCATTACCACTGTCCACAATTTGCCGCAGTATAACGCGGGCAAAAGCGTTCCGAAGCGTAGACCCTCAGGTCCTCGTCATATCCGGAAAACCGGAAAACGACTGTCCAGGGTCGTGCCATTCCGCGTCGTAGACAGGGGGCGTAGAAGCGTTCGAATACGTTTCACGGGGGACAAGCTCGTATGGCGGTCGCACGCGGATCCACCTTATGACTATTAAGGTATTCACGGCTCCTCGGAGGACGCCACACTTTGAAATATGGCGACTCCAGTCATCCTCTGCACGCCCGGAATCACCCTCCTGCCTCTTTTGCTTACGCCACCCCCGACCGCCACCTTTCCGCCCCCCTCGTGTCCCTTTTACCACGTTCGCCTACCCCTGATCCTTTTATTTCGCGTATCTCGGTCCTCTGACCGTGCCCTCGCGCCCCCTTGCTCGCCCTCCTCGTCCGAATGGAAACTACTCGCCCGCCACCGTCTACTCGCTGCTTTCCCATATTATTTACAGCCTCGTTCCGCGCGTTACTTCGCAATAAATTGAAGCGACCGCCCGGTTGCCTCCGCGCGACGCGCCCCGGTGTCGGCAAATTGGTGGAAACCGAGGACGTCGTAACCTGTCTCTTGCCCTGACATCCTGCGGTGATGTACTATCGAGAGGAGCATGACGTATCCCCCGTCTGACGAACTGGAATCGATATGCGCGGACGCCGATGGTGGATATTTTTTATTGAGGCTACTTCGCGTGAAACCGATGACGCGCGGAGGAATCTTCGATTGGGGGATGAAACGCGATTAATTTTTGGTATCGAGTGGAGATTGAGGAGATCAAATGGTAACCTTGTATAGATTTCTTCATGCAGATTTTCAATTAATTTTTTTATATTCTATGCTTCTAAATTTTGTGTAAATTCTAAGCCATTAGAATTAGCATGCTTCATGTTTTGTGCCGATTCGGTTTATATTTGAACTGTTCGCTTTTCTCCAACCGCTCGATTCTTTCCATCTGCTCGAGAAAATTCGCGCTACTCAATATTTTCGAGCCGCTCACTTCTTTCGAGTACTCTACTCGCTTTGAAAACTGAGTTCCAGCTTGTTCGGATTGCGAGCGGTTTGAATATTTGGGTCTTTCGATAGCTTTTCGCACACCTTTACTAATAATTAGACTGCGAATATTTATACAAATTTCCATTTTCGAGGGCGTAGAAAAAGAAAACCATGTTCAACAAAATTGTCTTTTACCTCCTAAGAATCACAAAATGTAATTCATTTGCGATATTTCATATATTTTTGCATATGTGGACTGTGCACACCTTTGTGCATTTTAGACCATTTAGGATCGCCATAAAGGCACAAACATCTGCAATCTACTAATAATATATGACGTTCTCAATTAATTATCCATTAAACTGTCAACTAAATTGAGGAATGAAAAAATATAGAAACGGAATATTAGGAAACACAAATTTCATCGGATTGGAACGTGCAGGCAAATGGAATAGGAAAAGCAATACAATATTCGTCTGACTGAAATCCCATTTTTTGCGAAAACGCATAATCTCGTTTGCGCACGAGGATTTTCCCGTCAGCCAGGTGGTTACGCACCCCCCGGCGGACGCGGATTAAAAAACGTCAATTCGCAATTATCGCCGGGGGGTAGCGTTGCCCGGGCGCGTGGTTAATGGAATTTTTGAGAAGGAGATTACACTTCGCGCTTTATTCAATTTCGCACTGTTGCGTGCCACGCGCTAATTCCGCGCTGCTCGGCTATCCTATGAATCCTGACATCGTGGACCCTTCTTCGACTGACATCTCGTGCGTTTTCTGTCGCGATCAATTTCAGAAGTCGTCGTTCTCTTTTTACAAGTCCAGGAATCGTGAAATCCAATTGCAGTTTCAATTCGTTCTATCGAGATCAATTCTGCACACTTTAGAGAAATTCCCGAAGTGTTGAGACAAAATTTATTACGAAAATATTGAGTACTTCTTTTCTTTTCCTTAAGCTGTTCGGTATTTTTGTGCCTCTGTAAGTGGCACAAGCGACTGTTCCGTCTTTTCGAAGACAACGCAGCGACCATGCTGCGACAGGCTGTCAGGAAGGGTGTCATTTGTCAGTAGGCTATTCTAATAACGAGACCTTTTTCTCCCACGCCGGAGACGGAGAGTTTAAACAAATCACCCAAGAACGAGGCGCGAAGAATAAAATAAATGGTGGGTTGTTCTCTGGAAAGAAGAGAAGGGAGCGTCGCACGTTCCAACGCGATCAATCAGTCGCTTTTGGTTCGACTGACTCAATAGAGTCCAAGATCAATCGAATTCTTGCCTGATCGGTCTTGAATATAAACGTTGAACGGTCCCGGTTGATTTTCGACATCCGACGACTTTATATCGTCCCATTTGTTTGCCGAAGACGGAGGTTGTCTTCGAAAACTGCGCCGCATTTGCATACAGGAAAAACATTTAACAATAATAAAATTCTGATCGGCATACCTTACAAATTTTATCAATCACGTTTATTAAGGTGCAGAAATAAAAATGGTAAATAAAAATAGATGTTTTTCATTTGAAAAAGAAAATTCACTGGCAATAAAGCTCGGAGCCAACTTCACGTCTAATCTGTTATTTACTGATCATATCGTTATTGGTTTCGAGGTGCTCGGACTCATTCACAGAGCATCTGTTATTTTAAGAGAGTTGAAACTTTGCGTGTCTTATATTGCTCCCTCATTCATCCTCATTTGGCGTACTGCTCTATTATTTGGCTACTATATCATTAATTTAGAATGTTAGAAGGTATTTAACATGAATTTGTGTCACAAGAAATCCTTTTATCTTTGATACCATAATTGCTCATGAAAATTTATATTTTCAATGGCATAGAAAAAGAAAACCAATTTCAATGAAAGTGCCTTTTATTTTCTAAATATTATAAAATGTATTTTATTTTCAATATTTCATGCTAGTGAATAGTATGCACATTCCAGTGCATTTTAGCACATTTGAAATCGTCTTAAATGCATAAACATCCACAGGTTACTCACCAATGCAGGTGCAACTGAATTTAATATCGCTTGAGGACTTATTGAGATTTGTTATTTGCGCACAAAGTCATTAATGATATTGCAAATTGCCCTAAATACTTGTTGCTTTCAAGCTTCATGTCGTCCTCATCGTTCTCTTCTCTGTCAAAAATCACATCTCTTTGGTCATTTCAATTGTATTAATCATCATCAACGTTAATAAGTATTACAATGTTATAGACATAGACCTTTTCTATTCACACAACTTGTTCAAGCAGAATACTGTCCATCTTTTAATATCAAAAAACTTAATATTTAGGTATTCTTATATTTTCTATATGCTTATTTACATAATATATGTATTATACACTAAAAGGTCTGGTTACCCGTTTAATAAACAAATAAACTGAGACAACGAATTGCATTGTTTGCAGTGTTCGATATTAGTGCCGTGGGGCCACTAAAGTCGTCGAAATAACCGAGAAACAGGTCTGTCGATGCGCGAACGTGGCAGGCGATGACGACGTCCCCGTGGGAGCCCGATTCATTACCGATCTTGAATAAATGATCGCATGGCGCGCCGTCGACGATTGGCAACGAACAGTCGGCCAGGAGGATACCTTCGAAAAGTGATTATTCGCCTGGACGACGTCCACGAGGACAGGCAGAAATCGACCCCCGAGGACGTGCATCCCGGACTCCGCTGGCACCATGTATCTCCTTCAACTGCATCATTGATGATCGAACTGGCCGAGTTCTTCCGCCGAGTCCTCGACGTTTATACGCGCTCGCCGTTTCACGTCAATACGGCTTAGCCTCCCACGCGTGTGATTAATCCGCGCGTACACGCGACTGCTACTGGAATTTACGACTTTTCAATTGCCGTTTTCCGTGTCTTTGAAGGAGCCTTGCCGGCGCAATTGCATTCTTCTGACGGCGGCAGGCGTTATTCGCATAACTTTTCCTACTCTCTCGAACTTCGAATCGACAGCTTTTCGACTTCCAGATTATTCGTATTTTAAGATCACCTTGGGATCGACTTCTTCTGAACGATGGAAGCAAAAGCATAATTACTCCTGCGTGGATATTAAAATCCAAAAGGGATCTGAAGCTTCCAAGTCTGTTTTACTCCCAGTAACCCGACGCCTTTAGAAAATTCAAATGGAACCGGTCCCCGAACGTCCTGGTGCATAATTTCGCGGACGTCTTCGCGGACGTATCGACGCCTACCTGGACCACGTAGCAGCCGTAACTCAGTTTCGAAATGGATCGCCTCCGAGGAATACTTTATGCGTGGTGCGCGTCATTCCAGCCGTGGCGGAGACTGGATCGCAGCGAAGTGGATGGGCGGAGGGCAGGAGGACAAGGATCTTAAGTATTCTACGCGACTGCATCGAACTTAACGCGACGTCGAAGGCTCCTCGACGCGGATGGAGGATCGAACGCGAGGGGGTCGAGCCGACATCCCCTCGCCGACATCCCGTCGCTGCAGGAAACTGCGAGCAGCAGGTCTTCCGGTAATCGTATAAGGACCGGGGGGCCGTGGAAGGCGGCCGGGTATCAACTTTTGATCCTTCGATACCTCGAGCGCCGGCTACACCCCCCATCCAACCGGATCGCGTCGGTATTCAAACGGCTCTAACTCGATATAAGCGTCGTTCCCCAAGGCATCCTTCCACGGCGAGGAGAAGGACGATCCTGAGGACATCCATCCGCCCACCCACGACACCCCTGACGCTCGCGTCGAACCGGGCGAAATAAGAGTATCCTCTTCCTCGACTGGCGAATTCAATTTGCATCTCGACTCCTGTTTACGGCCCTCCTTACTCTCCCCACGATCTGCAAGCTGATCTTCGACAGAGTAAAGTGCTGTCCGATCTGGGGGTGTTTGATGGCTGTTCAGTGCGGGTTGAAACCAACGGACGTAAAGGGATAATAAATGTTCGATGGAATCTGTGTGGACTGACGATTATGCATATAATATTTTTAGGAATAAACGTCTAGGAGTTTCATAGATGGTTTTAGAGTTTCGAGGAATTGGTATACAAGCTCGAGCCTTGATAACACGGGATTCTAGTATTTGAGGTAAATTTTGAAGATGGAAATTGTTTGTTACTTTCGTATCTAGTTGGGTGGGTTAGAAGTATTTTAATTTATTTATTATGAGATGAAAATGAGGGTTTCTGTATGACTGTCGGTCGAAAAAGAGCGTGGTTAGATTATTGATCGTCGCTATTTACTGACCGAGGGAAGGTAATGCTGCCGACGAAATACCACCACAGACTATATCTCGTCTGTGATACCACCAACGAGATAGAATAGACCTGACATGATATGAGGTTTCGTGTCTCATGTTCTGAAATACCGATCGTCTGAATTGGCACGCTTTGTCGAGCGTCCTCTGCACAATTCGAGCGGTGGATATAAGAAACATTACCACTGGGATTTGTAAAGACGGTACAGCGAGAAAATGTTTCTGCCTTATCATCAAATATACAGGGTGCTTTACTTATTGTAACTAATAGTTTGAAATATTTCGGGTATTTCAAATAGTAAGTGGAAATGTTATTTTCAATAATTGTATGCTTATCGGTAAGCCACCATGTAAGAGAAATTTTTTTCACTAGTATATATGTATATATACATATGTATGTACATGCAGAAAAGATTTGGAGGTCTAAGTTGTGTTTTAAATATCAAGTTCAAATTTAAATGATTGCATTCGTTGAAATAACGAAGATAAATATAAGAGTACGACAGCATATATATTATTATAAAAACACTAATATGTATTTACTTTCATTTCTAAAATATGTCATTATGTCGAATTTATTACTTATTATCTGTTACTACTAGTTTATTACAAAACGCTTATTGTATACACTTATTATATAGTGCGCAGAGTTTGAGATTTCGCTCAGATAACATTGTTACTTCTTCCGAAACGTATGTATGTGTCTATCACCTTCTCTGTTTAATCCAACCTTCCCAAAGGTCCCAGAAGTTCCAAAGAGCACAAAAATCATAAAATTAAATTTCCAACACGCGA
Organism: Perdita meconis; assembly: GCA_030770465.2. Lineage (NCBI taxonomy): Eukaryota > Metazoa > Arthropoda > Insecta > Hymenoptera > Andrenidae > Perdita > Perdita meconis. The sequence continues at coordinate 9,385,445 of JASKOS020000004.1, forward strand.
CACCAATAAACCACCGTCAAACCCCCATAAAGGCCGAGCCACACATATGCGTTGCCTTCCGATCCGTTGCGATCCGTCGGAAAAGTGAGAATATTATTCCCGTGGTTTTAAATGAAGCATGCCACACTTGGCCGTCGTTTTAGCGACGGGTCCCGTTACTTTCCGTTAGTCGCTCCGTTGAAATTACAATGGAGAAGATAGGCTTGCCTTCCCTTGCCTTTTTGCAAAGCTAGAATATCGTTGGCAATGATTTTTTCCCTTTCGACGGACGACCACTTAAAAGGGACCTTTCTTTATGAGCCTGATGGGTTGCCATGTCGAACCTTTCGAACCCCGCTCTCACCGGGAGTTGAGATGCTCTCGGTCTTCCTGAGCTGCAAAGTGCAAATTAATTCTAACAGGAAAAATTGTACGTACAATAACGATTCTGTCTTATATGAATATTTGAAGCTGCTAATTGACAAAGAAACAAACACTTTTGTAAAATGAATATTCCTTTTAGCTATGAAACTGCTTGAATATCAATTATGTATCGAATTGACATCAATGTATCGGGACACATTATATTAAATATCTCATCGCTGTAATAATTTTCATTCCTACCACCACTAGTGCTGCACTCTTATTTCATGCTTAGCCGCTAACGTTGGACGCGACACAGAAGTGGTAATGGGGCTCTGAGAGCCCCAAAGCCGTGGGGCAGGAAAAAACATTGGTTGTCAGGTATATGTATTCTATATCTTGTCGGTGCCCGTACTTCGTACGTGGACCCTTTAATCTACCGACTAGTAATAAATAACATAACGTTAAGTACTCCTTCTACCCCACTTCGACAATGTAGAAGTCTCTCATACCATATGGTACCTTATTTACCGACATATGTACTAAATTCATACACCGTAAGGAGACGCAGCGTGCAGCCGTTAGTTCCGCGCGTAAGGCTGAGGTCCCACGGAGCGTGCTATCACGAGCCGCGCCGCGCCACAGCGATGGCGGCGAAAAAGCAGCTCGGCGCGAGTCACGGGATGATCCGTGCTACACAAGCGCGAGAACCATTCCAACCCCGGTCCATGGAGCGGGAAGCGCGTTATGTAGCACGGATCATGCCGTGAATCGCGCCGAGCTGCTTTTTCGCCGCCATCGCTGTGGCGTGGCGCGGCTCGTGATAGTACGCTCCGTGGGACCTCAGCCTAAAGGTACCGTTCCATTGCGAAGAGGCGCGGCACGCACGGTCCTCGAAACCTCTTGATATGCCTGATTTTCAACGGCTATGCGCTCGCCCATAAATCTTGCACGCCGCGCATCTTCGTAGTCGAACGGCACCTTAACGCACCTGGAGCGTTGAGGCAGCGGCTGGGTCTCCAGCGTACACAACCGTCCCCACGCAGAGCCTGTCCCTACCGCTCGGCGACTCCACTACACCTACACCGAGGGTAGCACGGATGGGATAGCGAGGGCTCCTCGGGAGTGCAGAAAAGACCCAACCCACACAGCACAAGATATCCAACGGATATCTGGGGACGTCATTTTGGGATATCGCGATATCCTAGGGATGTCCCTGGTTGGTCCAGGATATCCATGGGATATCCAGGGGATGTGAAAGTGTCCACCTTTGTGATATCCTACGGATATCCCAGACGGACATCCTACGGATATATAAAAAAATAATTTTAGCTTAGTTCCAAATTTACTTTATTTTTCTCGTAGCGTTTATTATCTCTCTGTGTCGTATTATTTATCATCGTTGTAAATTGTACACATCTCAAATCGTAGGAGAAGATGGTGAAAAACGAAAATTCTCAGGCCGGGATTCGAACAGATGAAGAACCTTGAAAAACTTGCGACAAACTGCCAAAGCTGCACCTTTACTAGCTCGGTTAAACTGTTCCGTTGTTTCGTGTTATATTATTTGCTCATATAAGTTGACCTGAATGTTCCGATACCATAGTAAAAATACATTTACTTGATAGTATGTATACAGTGACGGATCCAGATTAGCTATTAGGTTAACCTTCGAGGTTAGGTTATAGATCGATTCGCAAAAATTCGAAATACTTTCTTTTGATTAATACGTCATATTTCTTTACTGATTTTGACTTTATTCATTAAGAATTGTTACTCTGTGATTTATTTCTTTAAAACAAATTCTATATTTTTTCATGAAATGCTGTAAAATCTTGCACTGTGCAAGTAGAAAACTATCATATTTTATAATCGTCAGTGATTGTCTACTGATAAGGAGAGATGTAACTGTAGCAGCTGATGATAACTCTGACAGATCTTGCTCAACCATCATTTTTAATATTCTGTTTTTACTTTTTAATTAGACATGACCATTCTGAGTCTTTATCAATTTGTTATCGTTAGCATTGTGGACCATAAATTGAATTATCAAATTTATCATTTAGAGCTCTAATATTTTTGGGATATTTTATGCTGCTAAAAATTGTCTCGTGGTAGTGAAGTATTCTATCAATTAATAGAATCTAATAAAAAGTCTGAGATATTACAAGTTTCACTATATTCATCATTAAAATATGGAAAACAGTAAAACTTGTTAAGTATTTGATCGAATATAAGACGAAATAGAACTTGAGGTCAGGAGGGTGGATTGTTAAATAAAAGGACGACAGAGTACGTTGTATCGTATTTTAATGATAATCATATCCAAGAGTACGCCGCTGCAAGAACCATTTCTCAGATCAATTTAGACACGCTTAATGTTACTATAAAATGATTAGAAGCCACGTGTGTTTGCCGTAACATATCTCTTGCAAGATTATCACGCGCCCCTCGAATATTCGAAAAGTGTAATTGCGCATTTACTTTCGTCGATGAGAGAAAGCCAATTCGATGCAACGATCGCGCAAAACGAACGCTCTAGAAGTCGATTGGCTGCTGATGCGAAGCGCAAGAGAGTCGGAAATGCAATACTTGTAACGCAAGTAGATTAACAAAGATCTCTACGTACTCACAAGGAAAGATTCAGTCTTATCATGCATCAACTTATCCTATTCATTTCTCTATAATCAGTAAATACTCTCAATGATGTTTCGCGCCTGTTACCAATTAAAATTTCATTGCTATTCTGTGAAAAATCTAATGCAGAATAAATTGAAACATTCAAAGTTGGACCTCTCCTCATTAGGCTTCAGTAAAAGCAGTGATTATAACAGTCGATGGCAAACGACGCTATCACCAACAAAACATTAACCCATAATAATCTATCATTTCGTCGACTCTCTTTCGCTCGTAACTAACTGATTAAAGATCACTGACTTCCCTTCTATCTACACGTAATAACGTTGGTAATAATACTCTGATTATACAAACACGTCGCTACAGCGGTTGCCTCTGAAGCAGACGAATGAATCGTGGTGTCTTATTCTTTGCATTCGTCACTATCGTACATAGTAAACGGAACTAATGTCGCTAACAGAATTATGAGCGTCGTACGTTGTGAGAAGTCGGAGAAGAAATGGCAGCGATGTTTCGTAACGCAAAGACGCTGGCAGAATCAACGAAGTATCGAGCTTTTTATTTCGTAGAACGTCACACGAATTCGTCCATCGGGAACGCAGCCCGTTGTAAAAAAGAAAATTACACCGACGCGACGAACATTTACGAGAAGCTAAGAGAACCAAGAAGAGAACCTTACTCTTTCGCGCGCGTACATCGATTTCGTTTCGCAGGTATCTTTATGGTAACGTAGTCAAAGATAAAAAAGCTCGGTATCGACGCTCGAGATGTATAAAACTCGATCGCAATGGTCGATGATCGATCGTTCGATGGACAAGCGTAGCAACAGTTAAATGTCTCAATAGATAGTAACATATTTACGTAACAAGTTAGAAAGATCGTTAACAAAACTCAGAGGATCCTTCGGCTTTTTCGCCGTTTCATTCTCTGTGATATATTCCAAGGAGAGACCTCGATACAATGAATCCCTAAGCTTACGAGCCTCGCACGGTAAACGTTAATTTGGCACTTGCACCCTCGATTTTCCTTCCTTTGCATGTAGATTCACATATAATTCTACCCCTTCGTTTTACTTCTTTCTCCGATCAATCGCAGGAAACGTCCAGCTTATGTATTCGGTTCATGCTCTCCTTTTCTCTCATTGTCTCTCTCGTTCGCAAGAATCTTTCATTTTCTATGTAACTCAGGCCTAGTTTCGTTTATTGTTGCGTCGTCTGTAGTTACGACTATGTGTTGATTAGTTGACTGCCGCATTCGAAAGATAAAATCGTAGTGATATGCCTTAGCAAACGTCTTTATTTCAGTCCGCTTAATTTAAGCCTCGACTACTGAATCATTGTAGCAGAGAATACTACATTGAACTGGAAGATCACTTTGCTGGGCAAATTAAAAAATCAAAGTGTATTAAATAAAATGAGAAGACTTAATTTAGTATAACAATAGTTTTAGAGGGAAAATTCTATTTTCTATAGCAACATTCTGCAGTGATTTCAGTATCAGTACATTATCAATTATCCAGACTTTCCCGAAAATTGTTCTTAATTTACTCTATTAGTCCTACTTTAAGTCTGAATTATATTTGTAATAGTTTAAGTTAAATATAAGTAGAATTTTAGTGAATCTTTAGACAGATGACAGATCATTCTACAGGTGTTGTGAAAGGTCGACAATGTTGATAGAAAATTCATAAATTGAGCAATGAGTATCTTTTAATATACGAAAGAGCTTCTACTTTAAGTTAGTAATCTCATTATCCGGAAGTTGATCGCGCAAGGCGTTTTTACATATCTGACCATGACGCTCCTTATCTACTGTGTCTCTTCGTTGTACGAGACTGTAACAAAATTGTTTATTCGAAGTAGACAAACGTCGACAACTCGATACACGTTGAAAAAGTTTAAATACCTACATCGTACCCTCGCGATAACTTTTTCTGTTAATTAGAACGCACCGATAAACAATGCAGAGTGTACCGTTTCGGAGAAAGTTTCGCGAGTTGTTTAATAATATTCGGAGTGCGAGCGACGTCGCGATATTGAAGAAAGCTAGAAGTAAAGCGCGGGAATACGTGATCCCTGTTCTCTGAACCGTAAAGTTTGAAAAAGCAACTTTGGGTCCTCATTAAAACTAACGATGCTCACGGTTATGACGAATTGATGCGGCAGTCAACGCATTAATAACTGAACGCGAAACTCTTAACGAAAGTTCGTGTTTTATAAAACTTAATCACACACATATTCAACGTATACATACGCATCAACGTTATACGTGTAACACCTTTCGCACGCACACATACACACGTAGACAGATACACACTTTCTCTCTGTCGTTTTCTATACATATGTATATGTAACATTACGATTTTCTCTCCCGTCGTATTATTTATCATACTCCTCTGTTTTTTTATCTTTTTGTTTTGGGTTTGTTCGCGAGCTCATAACGTTCAACAACGCGTACCTTACTAGACTTAATCGAGCAAGTATAATAATAAAACGTGTTGTAAATATAATGTATACACGTATGTATATAATATATAATATATAATCCTCACATCGTGTACGTCGACAAACCATTTAAATGTTACCTAGTAAACATGTCGTAATCGCGTTACACTTTCCGACTAGATCGAAATTGTTATTATTATTATTAGGGTTATCGTTTATCGTTAACATTATTATCTTTAGACGCTAACTATAATTAGAAATTTGGCGCATTTCTCTTTTGGCATGTATCGTTTCGCGTCGATAAATTCGTCCCATTTGAGCCAGGCGAGCGTATTATCTCTGTGTTTGTCGCATTTTGTATTCTTTTTTTTGTAGATCCTCGTTTTGCTCCTCTTTTAATTTGTTATCGCATTGCATGAACGATGAGTAGCTTTCACTGCCGATGACGACGTGGAAACGTTCGATAAAAACGTGAGCGTTCGGTTGATTTATAGTCTTTAATTTCGCGAGCTGACGCGTAGAACGTTTTCCTCGTAAACAGTTCAACTTTGCATACTTCTGCTTTTCACGAGAATCGGATCGGCAAATATAGTGGAAAATTAAGCGTATTTTATCCCACTGATATTGTTAAACAATTCATTCGTAAATTCATTCGGAGCCGTTTCATAAATGTTTGCGAACCGCCTTTTGTCTTAGATTTATACACGTAATTTATATCAGAATCCAATCGAATTAATAAAATCAAACGGGTGTATGAATATTGACTCATTTCGAAGCAATAATTCAATATTGTTATGCAAATTTTCGTCGTAGAATATTCGCTCAGTTTCCAGTTGTCAACACCGTGGACATATATGCGTGTTTATTTATGAGTCCCCTATCAATTTGTTTCGCGTCTCCGCACACGATTTGTGCGCGATCTTCATCCAAGCGTAGAACGTTTCCACCTCGCCTCGAATCAGACATTTTGATGACTTCGTGAATGTGGCAGAGTAGATTAACAGAGGGCCGATTTCGGAATGTTTACGCGGTGGTCGGCTGCTACTGTATGGAACACGTCAGCGGATGCGACAAAGCGTGGTCCAGCAGAATCGGAGTGCCCGCAGCCAATTCCGTTCTCGCGTCGCCGCAATCGTCGTCGCAGTCGAAGTAGTTGCTCTGAAAGGAGACAAATCGCGTTATATCCAGTAGTAATTCTAACCAGAAATTAACAAAGTTATATTTTCAAATTATAATTACATCGCGACAACCACAGTAAGGAATTTCTGACTCATAAAACTTCACCTCCAACTTCGGAAGCTCAATTTTAAAGAGCCATAACCCATTTTACTTGTTCCACCGTGTCCTCACATTTCATATTTCCCTTTAGCAATGCAATCTCATTTTTGCGAATGTAATTTACACAATTATCGTTATGAAACTTTAATTAAAAGTAAAAATATCAAAATACAGGATTTTCCTGGACAACCACGCAAAATGTAGTTTTATCTCGAATAAAAACGAACAAGCACTACAGCGAAACATCTCGTTAGCGCTTTTACATAATTCTGCCGTGGAGACAGAGATCTCTCCATTCCAAATTTCCTTATCCTCCCCTCGTAAAGGCGAGCATATACAACGCAACGTCCTGCGAGCGAGTCGCAACGATTACCGAATGCACAGCGAAATTCTTAATTAAATTCAGACACTCATTTCCCCGGCCCCCTCCGTTAATTTTCTTCCATTAGTCGATCCTGCACATCGTCGATAAAACTAGAACAAGCTAACGTTTACGTGATGCCGAAAAAAGCTCGATCGACAAGAGTACTTGGTTCGTCGATATAATTGGCATCCTGGGTATACGTCAATTTGTTCTCGAATCCGTACATTGTTTGCCCAGCTGTCAACATGACCACTCGCACCCCTTAATTGCACGCACGCTTCGAGCATTTTTGCGAATCGGCGCGATCACACGGCGAATTTTGGTATTTTGAAGCGTCCGCCGGGTGGGGAATGAAGAGACGCTGCAGGAATAATTTAATTTCTGCTGCAGGTTTTTGTAATTCAAAGCGGGATCGAGTTCCCCGCTGGGAGTCTGGTCCGTTTTCACAGGACAAAGGGAGAGACTTCACTTTTCCCAATTTCGGGGGATAGCCTTCATGCAAATCGAGTCGAATTTTAATCACCGCGTTTGAAGGAAACTCTACCTAACTTTCTAGTTGTGGAGGATTCGCTTACACTGTCATTCAATGAGGGCGAAATTCCTGAGGATTCATCAAATTAAGTTTTGAGACTTTTCGTGTAATAAGGGAGAGGTGCTATGAAAGGGATCAATGGTATTACCTAAGGGCCGGGTCACACGAGTGTCAAAATAACGTTCATCGCCATGTCCGTTGCAACATCTGTCGTAGTGGATTCTAATTAAGGCGTGCTTACACCTAGGGAACGAGCACAAACGAGCGTGAAAATGCATAGGCAGTACGAAAGCGTGCGAACGAGTGCGAACGAATGTGAACGACACAGTTCTGACTTGTCGATGCTAATTCGTTACTTTGACGTACGGAGGAATGGCGTTTGCAGTTGCCTGACATTCGTTCGAGTGGGCAACGTTCGTTAGCGCTTCTTCGCCCGTGTTTGTTCACGCTCGTTCACAAGGTATAGACACGCCTTTAGATATATCCCAGAATTTTTCGGACACGTGGGATTTGTTTTACCTGGCAGTCGATGCATCGGCAGCTATCAGTCAACGAACAGGTGAGACCGAGGATCTCGACGGCCTCTTTGTACAGTTCCGTGCTCGATTTGCGTTGCCTCGGTGGCGAGGTGGGCGCGCTGACTGTTCCCGTGCCCGATGGTCTTCTGCCGCTCTTCAGCCTCGAAGAGGACTCTCGAGACAAGGAGGAGGTCGACGTCGATCCTCTCGGCCGATTGTCACTGGTGAGCAGCGCTCGACCAGCCGGCGATGCGAACAGTTGCAGCATGTCCATGTCCTGCGGTCGGTGCTAACAATTAGTTGCTGTCGGGGTATCGGCCCGTGTAATTTCATAACGGCATTCCCCTGCGCACGTTACGTTTAAGCCTTTAACCACCCTTACCGCGCTCCACAACGGATTACGGCGATTCTCCGCACGAATACCCAACATTGTATGCTCTTGAAATTTCTTTAAAGCGTTCAACCTAGCCACTCATAAAAAGTACGGTGAAAGTTTTTTATTTTTTGGTAGCGGATTTTTCTGGTAGATTTATACGATTAGATAAAGACCGTAGTTTGTGGCTTAATGCGAATGCGTTGCTGTTTCGTGCAATTTCAGGTACGAGAGAAACGAGTCGGACAAACGTAGGTTATATCACTAGCAGCGTATTCTCATTATTGCGCAAGAGTTTTTAGTTAAGTGTATTTAATTTGCCTAAAAAAAGTATTTATACTCGGTGCTTTGAAATTTCATTATCTAATTTTGTTGCTATGTTTCGGGTTCGTGAAACTTTTCTAACAGAAGAGGAAGGCTTAAGAAAAATTTAACCCTCTCTGAATTTCAACTCTGACGGTATTTAACAAATCTCCTCTAAATTTTCACATTTTGACCCAATGAATGTTATATGCGAAATAGCTAATACCTTTGACAATGATTTGGACATGTTCTATAGTTCCATCAATTCTATTAGGACGCAAATACACAGGATGCAGCAAATAAACGAGCGATTATAGCAGTTCAATAATTCATTGACATTCTTTATTGAAGACATTATAAATATACTGCCTTGAAGTATGAAAGAAGCATTTTATTTTTTGAAAACAACATCGTAAATGTGATCTCCGTCTTTGCGCAGGCACTCCTCCAATCTTGAGCGTATAGGTGTTACCCACTACATGGTGCAGCATTTCCACCGGGATTTTGTTGATTTCTTCTTGAATTCTAAGTTTAAGCTCGGCAATATTGTGTGGTGAGTCACCCTTAAAATATTGTTTTCAAAAAATAAAATGCTTTTTTTATACTTTAAGACGATATTGAACGAATTATTGAACTTGTATAATCGCCCGTTTCTTTGCTGCACCCTGTTTAAAATTACATGAATTTTCTTTTGTAGCTTTGACTTTTATGTTTTCTATGTATACTTTACACCTCTTTTCATTTTGTACACTAATCAAAATTGTTCCCTGTAAAATAAATATGTAAATATATATGCAAAAAACTATTTAAATCGCTGCACTGCTTTTTAATAATCTTATATAGACTGCTACAAATTGAAATACACCTCCCAATATTTTTCCTCCGACAATATTTTCACCTTTAAGCCAACCTTAAGCCCACCTCTTCTTGCAGACGCAACACAATAAATTCCACATCGATTTCCAGCGATCGTATCGGCAAGCAGAGGCGTGAGGTTGATTAATCTTTGTTGAAAGTGTCGACGATGGTCTTCCCGTTTCTTGTTAGCCCAGCAGGGAGGAACTCGTCTCACCGGAAGGGCATTATTCTCTTAACGAGGTAAGAGATACTCACGAGTGAGTCTCTCCTCCTTTTCTCCTGTCTCATTCGTTTCATATCGGCGAGAACTCTTTGAGACTTTCCACTGCGAAGTCGCCCCGCGGCCAAAGGGATTTTCTAACGATGCCGTGACGAGCAGCTCGCGACGCCAAAAAAAAGTCCGTGCCTTCTTTCTTTTTTCGAAAGCGGGGGAGAAAAAAGAGCGTCCGAAAAAGACAGGGTAACGTGACGAGGTCTTTGCACGTGCTCCAACCGAGTCACGTCCCTCTCGTCCTTTGAACCACCGTTTTTGCGAGGACTTTGAGTCAGATTGGATGGGACCGGGCTTTAAAATAATTGAAATTATCCGCGCTAATCAGGAAACTTTGCATTTGTCGTGCTGGGGAGCCGTTAAGCTGTCAGTTGCCAGACCTGCAAAGCGGAGGCACTTTGAGTTTGAAAATTATTATAGGAGAATTTATTAGATATAAATACAAGTTCGCCTGTTTTATTCAAATTCCAAGAGAATTTCGTGTAGTAGTTAGCGAATGAAATTCATTTCCTGTGAATTGAATGTATTTTCCGTTTCCTTTGCCCTCGCAAAAGAAATTTCTATCAGGTTTCCGGAAATTTCAGGAAATGTGAAATAGTCAGTGATCCATGAAAATGAGACTTTAAATTATGTCACTAGAAAATCATTGCTAAATAAATTTTCGATTCAGAGTCTTCGAATTTCCAATTGAATATTCTACAATTCTCAAAAATACTTTTACCTAGCATTATCGGGTTAATGTTCCGTGGACAAAGTGAACTCGTGCTTAATTATAGTTACTGCATCATTAAAACCGCCCCTCGTTGCCGGTCCACGGAACAAATGATTGCGGTTAGCGCTATTACAATGCGAAGACAGGGATCGTTCCCTCGGAAGAAAATAATTGGAACGATCCTGCTTACGTAGGAGGGAATTTTGTAGAAAGACGTCGGTGACTGGTGGAACGTTACGACAATTCAACAGATTGTTAGGAACGACAAATCAGTGACACGTAAAACGTATTCCAGCGGATGCATGTCTTCACAACACTACAACATCATGTCACAAAAAAAATTCTAAATTTTAAACTCATTTTCGTGCGGAGAATCATTTTTTATCCAATCGCACCGCCCTTTCGCGCCAACCGTGTATACATTAAACAAAAGAAATGCCTGGGAACAGCAGAAATGATGCCATCATTCGTTCAAATATTTATCGCTGTCTATATTTCGAATGAAGTTCCGCGATTTCAATTTACAAATAATTCCCTCGCATTCGATTTTTATTAATTTAAAAAACAATCGACGCGCTTCGACATCCCGTTAATTAATTCAACGGCCGAGCCCGCGTCCACACTGTTCCATGGAACATTCATTTATAGTGGCTTATAATTCGAGATATCATTGAACGCTACACAGTGGACAGAAACCCTCAAAATTGAAAAAAAATTGAAATTATTACACTTTCAGGATTGGATTTTTTAATAGTAATAACAATAATAATATTTTTAAATGTACTTGTGCAATTTAAGTGGTTTCTATACCATTTTTAGACTATATCATAATGAGCAGCTCGACTTTTGTTATGTAATTAAAAATAACATACCTTTATGCCTCTTTTTCTAAAAAGAAAGTCTATGTTTAAAGTCTATGAAAAATTCGTTTGGGTATTACAATTAACTTATACGCATCTTCTCTAATTAGCAAACAAATTCTGTCAACTTTGCCAATTGATAAGTAATTAATAGTTTTGTCATTAACTAGTAAGGAAGAGTTACCCATATAGTGCAAATTAAAATACTTTATATTACTTATGTGGCAGTAATTTTTATACAAGTGAATGATCTATTATCGTGATGTTTGAAACACCCCCTTCAATCCGTTCTTAAAGTTTGTGAAAATGTTTAGTAAAAATTTTAAATACTTAAACAATATTTTATGGTATCTCCAAAGTATGCTCAAAAATTATTAAACTACTTTCACACTTTTACATAAGAATTATAATTTATATGTATAGTTTCGACTGAAATCGTAGAATACACGTCTATAATATTTCTGAAACGTTAATAAGAAAGCTGAATGCCTAAATATCTATATAAAATCGTTTCTAGATCCCAGTTAATACCAACTTATTGTAATTAGTACAAATTATTGAAACAAAAGCACGTAGATTTAGATTCACAAATTGTCTTACTGTGATTCTTTGCCTTTTTCCGTTCTTCTTCTCCATTGTGCGCCTCCTCAAGGCTTGATTAATCCTTTAAGGCCCAGAACCTTAAATCGTAATCTCAAAAATGTATAACTAATACATGTACTGTGTTTCGTTATTTTAAAGTCCACAATAATATATTGAGTTTATCCACAAGTTATTTGTTCCTTTTAACGCCTATTGAATACATGCAATACTGGGTATTAAGGAGTATGAAACTTGAAAAGTAAAACTAAAAGTTGTGCATTTAAAATGAATGTTGCACCAGTGCAACACTGAGAGTCAAAGGATTAAGCATCTGGCAGTTTCTTATTAATGTAACTTCTTTAAAAGGAATTACACTTTGGGTACATAAAATAAATTACCGAATGTTTCCCTATTTTTTGGGTCTCTGTTTCACTGTCCGCCTCCGCGAAACGATGTCATTCAAAACGAGGATGGTTTTATCGTTGCCAGACGCCGAAATCACGGCGTAGAATTGCTCGATCGAGGGTAGTGCGGAAAATCCACGAGTTAAAAGCTTCTTCGCCCCATACTCTAACCCGAACCAACTATTACCGACCGTAAACGTCTACGAAAAGCAAGACACGCTTTTAGAGGGTGTTCTGTAACTTGAAACCTCCGTTCGCAAACATCTCGTGCCTTAACGCTTTAAGCCTCGATGTTTGCCCGAATAGGATCCTTGGATCTCGAATCTTGACTGGATCCGACGGTTTACTCGAACCTTGCGCTAGTTACTCGATGCACCTGTTCACTGAGTATCTTTGGGTCGCGCTTTTGTACCTTCATTGAGAAAATAGCTACTCTTCGAGGGTCTTTGATGTCCTGGCGATCACAAGCTTCCACTAGCGGTTCCTTTTTGTGATTGATATGCGACTAGTAGTATGTAGTATTGCTGCAGGGTCTTTGATGAAGTTACATTTCCAGGTAGGAGTGAAATTACATCTAGTAATTCTGGGCCAAGTTTCTACATAGTAATTAGAGATGATTACTCGTTAATGAATGATTAGAAGCTTCGCTGAAATTATTTAATTACCTCGTTCTTCTCTCCTTAATTTACATTATTTTTAATTTCCCATTAATCCCGATTTTGAATAGATTCATCCTCAAGTCAAACACTTAATTTAATGATCAATCGATAGTACTGATTGCGTTTCTCCTTAAGGGAATTTACATTTGCATTTCCGGAAGAAACGAGGCAGTACAAAGGAATTTTCTGACGTCGGCTCCCAACTTTCCACACAGTTCAATTTGAGATCGCTAGCAGAGCATATTTAAAGAAGTTCGAAGTTTCCAACCGTAGGAAAACGCATGTTAAAAGTGTCCGTCAGCAAGCAAAGCGCAGAGTTAATATTTAGTCGGCCAGTCAGACTTTAAGTCGCAGTGCCGGCAAGTTTTTGGTGCTGATTAAAGTTTCATGAGAGCGGTCACGATCCCGCAGCACGTCGCCGGACAAGTCCGATTAAAGTGGACGTGTCAGGGACGCATTGAGAGAAAAGCTTGTCCCAAACAGCAGTTTGTACGGATAACGAAAGTTTCGAGCGGTAGTTGTCGGATTTCTGGCACGAAAATTTCGTAAAATTTACTGTACAGCGGTTCTTGGTCCTGAATAAACAACTCACGATTCTCTAAAATATAAAGAAAAATAGTAGTTGGATCGTCAAGAAACTTTTATCGTTTTATTTTTTTCTTGTTTAAGTGATAAAAGGGTAATTAGCAACGATTAATATTAATGAAGCTCGGTTGAATAGAATTTTTCTTTGCGTTTGCGAGTCTCTATCTTGTTCACAAAGTTGGATAATCTTTTTCCACGAGAATTGTGAAAGCAAGAAAGCGGTGGACAGGGTATGACAGAGAGATGAAATGCTGAGAGATAACGAGTGGAAACCTGATTCGACGTATCGTGTGCGCGCGTCTAGACTCAAGTCCGGGGGATACTCCCTGGGGAAACGTATCCAGTCGGTTCTCCTATTTCCAGGAGCACGCGAACTTTCCATGAGTCCTTCAACGCTGATAAATAGCACGACGGAGAGGACAAGTTAACACCGGCTTTTTCCTAGGAAATTTCTGTCGAGCGCCGTGCGCAACCTGAATTCCCCGTCGAATCTGAGAAAATACTGATGGAAATATTCTGCCACGGGATGCCCGACGGTAACGGAAATTACGTATTAAATTAAATGAATCGCGCTGAGGCTAACCGGATTGCGAAGGGAAACAGCTCATCGCTGCAAATTAAAAAGTTGTTATAGAAGAATGAAGAAAAAATAACATTTCTTTTATTTTTGATCTAGCTGCCGATTACGTTTTAAGGATATAAAAATTTTTATTACACTCTGTGTTCATCGAACACTACGCGCCGTTACTTTTGTTCCCGCTCTTCCTTACACATGATAAAACATGTAGTTCTTTCTAGATGTTTGTTCAGGATAAGTTAGTATATCTCTAAAATTCCGATTTAACAATTGCACGCAGATATCGACGCAGACCAGAGACCTTTTTCCGCGAATGCGTCCGCAGGGTTCAGGTGTTAGTTTCGCCGCAACATATTCGCGAGTAAAATAATTTTATGACTCTCAATCGATCAAATGTTAATTGCCCTCAACTGAATTTATTCGTCGGCGAACGTTGGGCCCGCGGCGAAGTATAAACGCGAACCGGTAAACACTTTATCCAGCAACCTAATTACCATGAATGCGGCTGATTGATCGATTCAATTTGCTACGGCGAGATAGCCGGAAATTCAATGTCTGTGTCACCACCGGTATCGAGACCCCCCCCCTCCCCGAGATGCCTGCAAATTACATTTGGTCTTGTGTACACGGGTACACGAAACGTCGTATGTGAGCACGGATACAGGACGTATTAAGCGCATATGAAAGCGTCGAAGTCGTCGATTTGTGTGAGCAACGAATGAAAATAAATGAAATGAGCGGTATAAATGAAGGGAGCGTCGACGAAGGCGAGCCGGTTGGAAATTGGACGATTCTTTCTCGTTTTCTCTCGTCCGCGCGCTCCGTGACGAAAAGTTCAAAAGAAGGGACACTGTCGTGATTACGGAACTCTGATTTTCATGATAGAAAACTAATTTTGTTCCAATGCGGCTCTGATAGGAGTCTCCCTATCGCCTTTCTATTTCGGGTCGAGTAGATCTTGGCGTGAAACGATTGACACTTCTTGGACGTATAAATACCTTCGGGAATTAAAAACTGAAATTAGAGGGACGGAAATATTGTATATTGGCTTGGAAATTCATTTTTGAAGTGAAATAATTGCATCTGGAAATTGCTATTTTCTTATTTTGTGTTGTATTAAGATAAGCAAGTAGTAATATCAGAAACATAGTAAATGATAGGGAAACACGGGGGAATTGCGGACGCTTAACCCTTAACTGGTATCAGCATTAATTATTTAACAGTATTATAACGGAATTATTGAGCGGTTTTTAGAGAAATGGATTCATATATGAATAGTTCATAATGTTTTCCCTTATCAATTTCCACAAGGTTTCCCCAAAATGTTATATTAAACATAAAAAATTAATTTAATAAAACATCGTGACCCCGGTATGTCAGTTAAGCGCTAAAGGACATACATAGTAACTTAAACCAATCCAATAGCATTAACACCATCTAATCTTTTTTTATTTATAAGAAACATGAACTATTTGTCTACAAAAGGAATTCAAAGAATTGTTGGAAATAAAGTTGTAGAAGTTAAAATTTAAACAAAAAGAAAATACTTGCTGTCTGTAATTACTAGACAGCAGATTTTTTATGCAAAATAAGATTTTCACAAACAAAAATCAGAACTTGAAACTTGAAAAACAGCGTGTCATGTTTTCTTAATACTACTAATTTTAACTTTCTTCTTTTCTGCTTGCACATATATTTCTTTCTTCCTTCATTTTTTTCCCTGTCTACTTTTGTTATTTTTGTTCTAAAACAAGTTTATCAACTTTTAAAAGGTGTCATTTTCGTTTAACGTCCGGATCCACCCCACATAGAATAACCGTAAATACCCCAAATAATTTTGAAATCTTACAACTAACAAATAATAAATAAATATGATCATTTACTCATTGAAAGCTATAACATTATTACCTTTAAGGTATGCATAGAGCTTGAAGAAATGAAATGTTAGTTGCCACTACTTAAATATACATTATAAAAATTATCCCACCAAAATTATAAGGAGCAGGTCGAATTTATATGAAGAAACTTATCTGCGTAAATATGCGTGACTGTCTATTGAGACTGTTTGCTCCATATTAAGAATAGTACAAACAATCACAAACGCGTGAAACGAAGAAAAGGGAGGAATGAAACTAATGTTTATCACTGTGTCCGGAATTATCCGGTGTCCGTACTTCCCTTATCATTTCCTACTCTTATGAGTTTTCAATAACAAGGAAATTCGCAATCAAACTCTTGTATAGTAATTAAACTGCCACCAGAATTGTTTCAGTGTTGTTTAAACAATGTTTTCAATTTTGTTATTGCATGCACTAAACGCAGAGCCTTCGTTCCAGTAGTAATATCAACGACGGCGGACACAATAACGATCTCGATAAAAATTGTTCATTCCCCAATATCATAGCGACGAGAAATTGCTACCAATGTCGCCAGCATATTTTGCCTCAATTTTCATCCGCTATAAATGTCCGTTCTCTTCGAAAAAAACGTCCCCTGTTTTTTATAGAACAATTCAAAGTCAAATCCACTTATACACAATATCATGCACGTAATCGAACGAAAACGCTTCGCTTTTACTTGCTAATTCCGGCCATATCTCTATCCTCTGGATGGAAACCGAAATCAGCTGCCGCTAACGAGCAGGATCCATTTGTCCGACGACTAATTAACTTAATTCATAACGCGGTCACGTTTCGCGCGGGCAATTTCGACGCGTTCGCCGCGGGTATCGGGGGCCGCACAAAAGCTTTTCTGACGGTCTGTAAAACGGGATAATTAAGTGTGTTGCTTCATCCATTGGACAATGATATGCACGCTCCGCGAAACCGCTTAACCAGTGATTAATACCGAACGATCAAGTGAAACGATCCCCGTTGGACAAAGCGAGTGGAGCGGCGCGCAGCTCGGGACACCTAATGGCTTCATTTTTATTGAAACTCCTGAACCGAATTTTCCGCGTTACTCGCGGACGACCAATTATCGAAATGTAATGCAAATACCCGACTTTTCCTTCGACGATAACGGCTTATCGATTTCATTTGCCCTCGGCGCGGGTGGGGATTCGTTAACGAGGCGAAAACTGTCACGAGAATTTCATGCGATCATTGTTAAGTTCGACTGTTAATCAAAACACTCGACCGCGTAGTTTAATTGGGAACAAAGTCGAACGGTGGCGACGAATTCAATTAAATTTCTGGTTTAATTCACGCTTACACCTCTCGCGCTTTTATGCCGGCGTCAACAAGCCTTTCGGTGAAACTTCAAGAGCACACAATACTGTTGGAGTTATAAATATACAGGGCAATTCAGATGTATGCATGGATTTCGTAAACCATGTATTTGTATGTATTTTATTATTTATTTTTTGTTTGTTAAACCCTTTAATGACGACAGGGTTTTGCTAAATTATATTTTCATGTAGTACAAAACATTATTTTAAGTAATATTGTAAAACATGTTAAAGAGTACTCAATACTACACTCTTTATGGTCAACTTAACTGAGGGAAGTTATTTAACTTTTCTGTAGTTCCTCTCTCTTTTGTTTTGTTACATATATACTAAAGGGTTTTGTACCCGTGAATTTAATAAATAAATAAATAAATGAACATAAATTTCTCTGTTTAAACTTTAGACCATCATACAGTTCAGCCTATATCTACATATATTAGGTACAGAAATGAATTCTTTCCTATTTTTGGGTAAAATGAATGTTCTATCAAGCAGAAGATATAATAGCCTATTTTCTGGTAAACAATTTTTTATTTCATCTAGGATCGAACTTCTATACTAATTCTGTGAAGAAATTCGTCGGAAAGAACTTATTTCTACACCTAATACAGGGTGAGGCACTTCAAACCGACCACCTGAATAACTTGGCTGCTATTGGTGATAGGAAAAAATGCATTAGGCCAAAATTATTTGGTACCGAGGGGCTGATCATCCGATGTTACTAGTTTTTAGATAGGTGGATGTGTCAAGGAGATATGAAGGTCATCTCTGTTTTTTTAAATGGAACGGTATGTGTTTTTACTGACAAACTTTTTCCATCACAATTGGCTTAACCCAGACCACGAATGACTTTTCCAATGGGTCACTGTATTCGTCTTGAAATACTCTATCAGAATGTAAGTAAAAAAACATACCGTTCCATTTAAAAAAACAGAGATGACCTTCATATCTCCTTGACACCTCCACCTATCAAAAAACTAGTAACATCTGTTTGGCCTGATGCATTTTTTCCTATCACCAATAACAGCCAAGTTATTCAGGTGGCCGGTTTCAAGTGCCTCACCCTGTATATTGAATCATGATTACAAATCGATACAATTAAAACTTAAGGCAAAATTTAATTTTGTTGGTTTAAAATATGGATTTTTGGTATTCTTTTAATAAACAAGACTGTACACTTAATCTCAAACATTCTCTATGTTTTTAATATACTTTTATCACTTCTTAGTAACACAATTCTTTTCGGTTGAATTCACTTGAAAATACAGTTTGAATAAACAGTGGACTAAACACATCGCGAAACTGCGGTTGACATAATATCCGCCTTTTAGTTTATACGAAATCAAAAATTGCATGTGATTTTATTTTATCATTCAACCTGCAGGTAAAACGATAGGTTCTATATCTTTTTTTAACTAGCAAAAGCTTGGGCAATTTCAGGAGTAAAATCCAATACTTTGATTTGAACAGTTACAATTTTCCGAAAAATTCTTTTGGTTTCATTTTAGGGCTAATAAAGAATATAATATTCATCTGTAAATCCTAGACTAATTGTAATTGAACTACAGAAACTACCCTCACCCTGATGCACAAAATTCTGAATCACCCCGTATGTATCCAAGTTTAGCGAACAACGCTCTAATCTTGTCTGACTTATAAATGCCTGTCTGTACTTTCCCCATGGGACAGGCATTAATTTCAGAGCAGACAGCGGTGCGTCTACGTGCCGTGCAGCTCGAAATCCAACCCCCCAACAAGGGAGCGCGCAGAGGAACGCAGTTCGCGTTAACAGTTACGTCTGAGAGTGGAATACCGTCGCTGCGTTCCGAATTATACTCACCGGTAAGGACTCAGGAGTGTGGTCCAGCACGTATATGTTGTTCGTGTATCCATACAGCATCGTGTCCAAATCTGAAATCCAAGGAGCGAGGAGAACATTAAATTGGATCTAACCGTCGGCGACATGGCGAAATACTAACGCTATGCACGGTTGGCCAACTGCGCCGCCTCAACTTTCCAATTAAACCCGAGATATCTCGGGGCTTCTTATCGACGTGGAATCGTCGAGGAAATTGAGCGAGCTCGCGAACTGTGCGGGACGATTCCTGTCAGTGGGACCATGAAATACGATAGACGAGGGTTACGGAGGTTGATGGACAGCCCGCGTACCTGTGAATTTTGGTAACGGTGATTTAGGGCGAAGCTTTTGAAAGCTTCTGAGCGAGGCGCCGCGCTGGCTATTGTTCTTGTAATTTGCCTGATGGAGACTAATATGCTTGCGGTTATTGTAGGATGGCAAGCGGGATTGGCTAATAATTCAAAGTTATATTATATATTAGTGTACGAAGTGGCGTTATTGTAAACTGAATGACAAAGGAACTTCTCGATGTTATGTATATCGTTCGTGTACCGACCCTTCGCACACGGGCACTCGGAGCTGTACTCTGAACCTAGTGCAGCGGGTCTAGAATCTGGAATGCCACGAGCTCGATCGGCACGTGTCTGCTAGGGCATCGGTCTTTGAGACTTGACACCTGGCTGTGACGACGGATGCTGCTGATCGTAACAAAGGATCCGTGTCGATAAGCTGTACGTTTAGAGAATCGGTTGTCGATTAGCCATTGATTATCTTTCTGATGTCACGAAGCAAGGTGAGATCACAACTAGACTATTAAAGCGCTTCTGTTGCTATTATTGCGTCACATATTCACTCCTTTAACACTGTTACAACTAGATATTCTTCAGATTTAATCATTCCATTGCACTCTACCGCGAAATAGCGTCAATCATTCCCTTACAGCCCGTTCAGACGATACGGTTTTTCGACCGATTCGGTAAAAATACCGAATCAGTTACAGCTGAAAGCGGCATGGCATTCACAAAATTCTATATTTTTACCGCTATGTTCAGCTCCCAGATACACGAATTCATGGATTCGGCATAGTGTCTAGCAATTTTTATCGTAATAGCTCACTTGCACTACGACGACTCGTTTATTTGACGAATTTCAATTTTGTGACTTGTATAATAATACACACATACATTTCATATGCGTGTAGACGGTAAAATAACTAATTCAGTCTTTTGACATTCGGTTTTGTCTACACGTTAATAAAACCGAATCGGTCAAAACATTGTTTTTATTATATTTTACATTTATAAAGGAATCCGTACGAATAGGGAAAAATGTCGAAAATAACAATGGCCCCAAATATCCCAATGTATGAGATAAAACGATAGAAGCCTACAAAGATAAAAATTGGAAAGAAACATATATTTTTATAATATTATTCTATTATTATGCTTAAATGCTAGAAAAGATGCAAGCATAACAAGAAATTGTGTAGTATTTTTTATTTGCTACATTTTTACAGGCACTTTTGCATGGAGTTTCGTTAAATAAACGTTGTAGTGCGAGGGAGCCGTTATAATAAAAGTTGTTACACACTATGCAAAATCCATGAATTCATATGTCTGTGAACTGAACGTAGCAGTGAAAATACAGAACTTTGTGAATGCCGCATTCGGTATTTTTACCGAATCGGTCAGAAAACCGCTGCGCACTACTTCAACTTACTTTCAAACTCTATCAAAGATGTATCCTCATATTCTCAATTTAACACTCTGGCGACGAGACATGTCCCTGATCACACATACTTTATACTACACTTCTATCGGCTATACTTTACACTTATTGTAATTTCATTATTCTTTCGGGTTAGATTTAACAACAGCTGTTTAGCTGGATCTCGACCTTTCCATTATATAAACATGTAATAATGACGTATTATCATTATGTGGAAGCAACAGAGTGCAGAATCCTGAATTGTGAGCAGACTTATAAGTTGTATGATTATGTAATTTTTGCGAAGTGAACGATTAAAGTCATTTTCGTTTTTGTTTCACCGCGTCACCGTAGCAAAATTGATTTTCCCTTAATGCATGATGAACTACCCACCACCTCAACTTCCATTAACACAATTTTCCCGAAGTCTTTAACGAACTCTTTTGCTGCAGACGCTTGGGTGAGGAAGAACTTATCGATTGGAAAATATAATTAAGCGAGAAGTACAGCCTTCTTGGAAAGTCGAAGTCTTATCTTCCGCAGCAAATTTCACGATGGACGATTTCAAAATATTCTCTTGCGAAAATGTATGAACAACCAAAAAGTATTTTAGACTATCATATGACGCCTGAAACAAGATTAAACTAGATGAAAGAGGGAGCAATATAATGCAGCATAAGCCCCCATGAAAGGAAAGTCATTTTGTATCGATGCATCGAGGATATACGATTCTAATACCTGCCAGTGAGCGCCTGCAAACATCGATATATCACAGTGGCTGAACGAAGAGGGCGATTTATGCGTTGAAATCTCAGGCTGAGCTCAGGGAACGGAACGATTTTTCAGAATTATTGCCTGGCATGCGGCTATCTGTCGATGGTCGAGAGCCACTTTGGCCCCGATCGCGATTCATTTTCATGCGAAATGTCCTTTATTCGCCGTCGGTCCCCTTCTACTTGCCCGCATTTTACGCGGTGTGTGTAGAGCGACGGGGGATTCGTCGAGGAATCAATCAGATCGGAAGGTCATCCGGCCGCGCGTGGTCTGTCGTTCAACATTTTCGTTCTTGGGGATCGATCATCGTTCGAGTGTCAGAAGTGCCACTTGGTCTTCATATTGGCCACCGCTACGCGCCGATTTCGTGCGAAGTTCAACTTTAGTCGCTCTAGCATATAACTTATGACTTTCATGCGAATTTTCTATACTCCATATACAGCATTTCCATTATACCAGTTTACGATAATTACTGACAAATACTGCGTTAGTCTAACTTTCCAACTTTAGTTAGTAGATTGTTCTATATTTGCGATTAGGATCCATGAATTGTCTTTTAGTTCCCAACTGTATCGTGCTTCGCCTGTCTTACCAAATGAAGATTCATTTTACTAGTTTGACTATCCTCCGCTTCCTCCCCTACCAGTTGTCGCGCCATTCTACTTGGCTGACCACGTCTCGAGCTGTTCTACTTGGCCGACCACGCGCCGTACTACTGCAGCTGTTTGCTTGATAACGATTCATTCCACTTGTCTGACCGTCCCATAGATCATTCACTCATCTGGCCCTAATAGATCAAGATCGATTTTCCTGCTCCACTCGGTCCAACAACTTCTGCATTGTATCTCTACGTTTTACTGTATAGGACTTCATTTGCCTGCTAAACTAATAACTAAATCCAATGGATCCCAACCTATTTTTATCTTCGAATCCTTCTGACTTTAATGAAAAGTATTGGAACCCTAACAACTTTCAATTACTATAAATAAAACTGCAAATAGGAATACCAAAAGCAATTTATTGACAATGCAAAATAGAAAACAGATTAATAATGGAAAGTAGATATTTTTACTTATATATGTAATGGGTTAAATTTTTCTTTTCAATATTTTCTCAAAATTTGGTTAAATTGTGGACAACTGAATTATAATATCAGGTTTGCATACACACTAAAAAAATTTCTCCACAATGTCGCATTCAATTTACTTCCACATTTTGTTTTTGTTACAGTGCAAGGCCTGATTTCGACCCGATGCATACGAGCGACGAAAAGTCGCCGCCATCATTGCAATTTCATGTCAGTGATGATGTCGGACTTTTTTATATGTATTTGTGAAAATCATAGCAGTATGCAGAGTCGTAGCGACTTTTTGTCGCTCGTGTGCATTGGCTATTAAAGCGTGTCTCACACCTAGCGAACGTGCGCGAACAAGCACAGGCGAACCAGCACGAACGATTGTCAGGCAACTGCGATCACCATAGCTCCGTATATCAAAGAAGTGACGCATGTTCGGAAAATTCGGGGCTGCGTGGTTCGCGCTCGTTCGCACGCGCTCGCTTTCGTTGCTGCATCTTCAGGTTCGTTCGCGCTCGTTCGCTAGGTTTAGATACGCCTTTAGACTATTGTATAAAAGTTCTGAAATGATAAACGAACAGTACGCATATTTTTGGTACCTCCTTCGCTGTTTTCATTTATATTACCAATTCTAATAAAGCACTAACATTACAATGATAAGTAATCATAATTTCGCTATCGAATATCCCACCTTTGATTCTACATTACTCGTAATGAGACAGCGTTCCACTTTACTTTTCTGCCCAAAAGCAGAAGCGAACCTCATTTCCGATTCCACGCCCCACCGTAATCATTTTCCATCGCCGTCTTTCGCATCTACTCGCGTTTCACATTACTTTGAATGGCAAGTAATCGATTCATCTCCAATTAACATTCACCCGCGCCATACCGAAATTCTCATTAATCGAAGGTTCCAACCATTCCATTTTCGCGGGAAAAATCACGTCGGCGATTATTCGGTGCGCTCTACCATTAAACGACGAACCGGGTGCTGTGCATTTTGCTGAAAATTTTTCGGCGCGACAGCCCGCGTTACGGAGGATCAGTTTCCGGTCAGCTAATTCCAGCGGCAGCTTTCGACCGAGCCAAGCACAACCCAGCCGGAAATAACGAATGAATTTATCTCGGCGACTGTTCTGCGCCAATGGCGACCTCCCCTCCCCCCGACGAACGACAATGTGCACAGAGTGTAACGTTATTACTCGTACTGGCCACGGTCGCGTACTCGCTATGCACGCCTACTATCCGTTTCATTTCCGTGACGACCGTTAATTATCGTTTCGGGACCCGCACGGTCTTTGCTTCAATGTACGGCTTCGCGTTCGGATCGCGCACAATTCGATCTCGTTAGGATAAATTGTCACCCACTGTCCGACGAGCCTCGCCTACGAGCTACTAAATTAAGGCTTCGGCGAATCGTTATCTCTGATTGACACTGTATCCTGTGAAAAAATTCGTAATAAAGTTGCATCACATTTTTTGTGAGTTAAAATATTGGCAATTTTATTGAAACTGTAGCGGACTTTTTAACGTAACATAATGCGCTTCTCTTTTTTCCATTTGCTTTTACAAACTTTGTCAAATTATATATTTATTTTTATATATATATATATATATATAGTTATTTATTTAGTGTTGAAGTAGGTTAAAAGCCATTGGCAAATACAGTCAAAATTGAATTTAGTTACTTAATCGTTTACATTACTGATACCTATGATAATATTATATGGCTCAAAAAATGTTAAGGTTTTTTTATAAACATTGTTATTTTATGCAGTAGAATCTCGGTTATTTGACTTACAATTATTCCTAACTTTTATTAGCTAGGGTTTCAATTATTAAAAGAATTAAGTATAACAATACAGTAGGACTTTAAATAAAACTTGAATCATATTTCAACAATTTTCAATTACTTATTAGCATCTTATGTTAGAAATATTAAGTCGGATAATCGAGGTTCTACTGTAATTATTTCGAACTTACTGATCCCTTATATCGTGTAGCTTTGTACTTTTGCTTTGTATCCAATTTTCGTTCTATTTGTAAAATATTATTATCTTTGAAAGATCCATAGTTAATATGTAGATTTAGGTTTATTTAATTTCCTGTGCACGACGAATCTATCATGTTCAGTTCCTCTTTGTCTGTGATAAATATTGTATTATAAAATACATTTATCATTCTGTAAGTTTCTGTTTAGACAACCTGCGAGAGCTTCCAGGATCCGTAATAAGGCAGCACCCGGTACCGCGCAGGGGATCGGGGTAAATGGTGCATGAATGTTTACCGGTAGATTTCCTTTGATCGAGAGCGTGTCTTCTGATCGAAGACGGATTCGTGGCTCCAGAAAACCAACACGAGCGATCACAGGCTCAGTAACATTCGGGCTCAGTCGCTCGGCGAAGATCGTGTACCATGGATGTATCACAGGGACTTCGAGTAACGCTGTGCCAAGCTTCATAAATCGGCCAGTATTGCGCGATAGACGACGAATATAGTCGGCGGAAGCCAATTCTCTGTATTCTAGTGTACCTGTTAGACGTGGACAAATATTTTCTGCACAGAAAAACGGCTTTCAGCCGAGGGAAGAGGGAAGTGATATTGAAATCCGTCGTGGCTACTCTTGCCGCATTTATACTAACCATATTCCTCATTTTTTTAAAATTTACCACATATTTAATAAAAAAAATATAAATAGTAACTTCCTTATATTTTTGCTACATGCAAAATTAAAACACAGTGAATAGTTTGCAACATTAAAACAGACGCAAAGCGAAATGAAATACATAATTGGACGAAAACGACTCAAAAGAAGAAGAAAGAAAACAGGTTAATCGACAGTAGAAAAGGCTGCTATTAGTCAGACGCTAAATGCACCGTATTCACCCATTCTAAGAGTTATTTGTTATTATTTTCACCACTATTTATGCGAATTTTTTCTTTAAACTTTTTTCTTTAATAAATTATAGGAAATTTAATGCTTTTTTTATGCTCATCAAACTCAACGCATTCATTTTTGCACCTTTATTTCAAATATCAGCAGAGGCTGCGATATCCACAATCGCATAAAGAAAACGGAACCGACGGTATATCAGACCGCGGGGATTTATTGCTAATTACCTTTCTATGCTGACCTATTCTCCTCATCCCTCTATCCCCGTCTGCGTGGATTTATCGCCATTATTTTTCCCTCCCCAGCAACCGCCGAGGGAAATGTATACGGATGCTCGAGCAATCGCGATATGACACGTAAATGGGATTTATCGCGACGAATTGGTATGCGCTATGGCGTTTTGTGCTCATGAAAAAAGATATCGAGAAATTTAAACATCATGCAGTGTAACAAAAAATGAGAGGGGTGGAATTTGTTTGAGGACCTATCAGCTGGATGTTGTAACTAGTAACAGGTAAAGAAGGTCCAATTGACAGCATTTTTCATTTTCATAATGTTTCATTAGAATGAAACTCGAGTTGGTGAGTTGTTAAGGATGTATTGGATCTATTATAAAAACAGTACGAAATCAATAAAAGTTTGGAGGATCTTTCTTCTTATCTTCCTGATAAATTACACTAAATTTAAAACGGATTCTCTATTATATAAATCCTGTGTTATAACTAGACTGCGGATGTTTATGCAAATTAATGTTTCTAAGGGCCTAGAAAAAGAAAACCAACTGAAATAAAAATGCTTTTTGTCTTTTAAATATTACAAAATCTATTTTATTTTCCATATTTTGTGTATTTTTGCATCTATGCACATCGTTATGAATTTTAAGAAATTTAAAATTGCCATAAATGCATAAACATCCACAGTCTAGTTATAACAATATTAATTGTTTCTGATCTTACGCGTACTCCAATGGAAAGAAGTGATCCTGATGGATAAAGCAGTTGAAGGAATGTGGAAGAAATGGTACCAGTGTATTCAATTTGTTTGTATATTCAGTATATAAAAAGTGTGTGTCAAGTTTTAATCGTTTTTATCACACCGCACCGTCCCAAAGAAAGTAATTATAATTTGAGAAAATTATGTTGTAGTATCTCGATGATTTGTGAAAGCGCGACAACGTCGTAATCAGCTGGACGAGTTAAATTATCCACCGATAACTTCTCATTCCTGACATTTTTGGTAAAATCTAACCTTGTACTTGCGTTAAATTTCTCAGTATTTTATTATTTGTTATGTAGGTGTTATACTGATAAATTATGATACTGATCATAACTTATCAGCGTTTCACTGTCAAAAGGTCAAGCTATCAATGTAAAAAATCGGAAATAATTTTTGAAAAAACATTTGCAATGGAAAAAATAGCTTTTTGGCAATATTAATAGGACTCCAACTGTTGTTCGCGTTCCTTACATCTAGATTTATTATTTGTAAAGCATAGATATTCGAGTATTACACATTTCATGCATTTTTGTCTCAGATTATACCTCTGATACATCCTTAAGAAAAATTAATAAACTGCGCTTTTTAAAAGGCGGAATACGATGCGAAATTGATGAGAGCACAGAGTAAGTTCTCGCTGACCTACAAAATTTGTCTAATTAAATATGCTTTTAATAATAGCTATCGAACTCATCGACATAGCCATCCCCGTGATCACAGTTTGCTAACGACAATGATATTACTGTTCAGTGAAGGAAATTATCGTCGAGCAACCCTCGAAAGTTCGATTGCTTGGCAGCGAACTACCCTTCATATCCCAAATTAATTTTAGAAAGGAATTCGAACAGTAATAGCTACTCACGTTCACCGAAATTGCAAATTAATGCTTCGGGAAACACGTTCAAGGAGATGATACAATGCGAGTGGCGTTCAAGGTGAAGTAGACTTGCACCATGAAGCAAAAGGAAAGTAAACTTTGCAATTTCTTTGGTAGCAAATATGAAATTCGTGATTTGTTCTATTATTGGCGGCTCGGCTTGTAATCCCCTCCCCCTGGGATGCAAATTTTATGCATTTCGCCGAACCGTTTTACGTCGTTGTTTAGAAGTTTTACGTCTGCATGTTAATTGGTTCCACTAGTGGGAAAAGTTCGCGACGCTGGTCCAAACTTAGAAACTTTTTCTCCCCGCCTTTGTAACTTCCCCTTTGAATAACGCCACATTCCTCGCGAACAAAATGCACGTTTTTAATGTAATTTATGGAAAGTCAGAGGGTTGCAACGGAGCATGCGAGCCGCACATTATTTTTCACGGAAAGCTCAAAAGTTCGCCGTATTTCTTTTCCAAGAGGAATCAGGACCGCGGCAACTGGATACATTACTCTGTTGCGTTTTAATTAAACTACGTGTTTCACGTAGTCGTGCACAAAGATGGCCCACAAAAACGGTAATATTAAAAAAATTCCTTTATTAATAGACGTTTAAAACGGAAATATGTTTTAATTACCGCTGCTATAAATTCGCCTATTTACGTCTTCATTTTGCTTCGTTAAAGACCGAACTTTGAGAAAAAGGCATGAAATTGAGGAGACTGAAACACATTTTACACGTTCGGGAGATTAATTTCAACAAGCTTTAAACCTTTTACCAGAAATCAAGCAGTTGACACAGTGACTTTATGTCTTATGCTAATCTGACTTAATTGGAAGAAGTATAAAAAGAAAAAGTGCTTGAGGTTTAAAAGCTCATGTAAAAGCTCTTTTCTGTGAAAATTAGGTGTCATACCATGTCAATATTATAAAAAGTGACTTAGTATTAACAAAGTCGAGGTAAAATGACACTATTAAAAAAAAAAATAAGTGTAACTTTATAATGTTTACATGTTAAAAAATTGTAATAAATTCTCTATCGTTTTATCCTCCTTTCCTGTCCCAAATCGTGTCACCGATTCTCACACGTACACAGCACAGCAAACAAACCGTATGCATAATGCATGCAGCATGCAGTATGGATTACAAATAAAAACAAGAAATGACTTTCGTCATCTCACCCCGACCTCCGATACATTGATTACGTAACGCTCCAGTTTATCGATGTCAGTAGGTTACTTTTTGTAACCTCGTTAATTACACTGTTCCACAACTGCGCTTGCCATGAATGAAAAGTTTGCTGCTAAACGGGTGGCGTCATAATGACCTCGCAGCATCAGCCAAAGGGTTAAGTAGGCCTCGGTTGCCTCATTACTGACGCGGATTCTTATCATTATCGCAGAACGGGGGGGGGGGGGGCGGAGCCATCGATTCGGGGAAAACACATACGCGCTAACGACTACCGAGCTAAATGTGGCCAAAGTTTGCGCGCATCGCACCCTAACGAAGCGTGGATCGACGAAATCAGCCTCGTCATCGGCGCGTACGTCGCCCGTGCCGATGCAATTTCCATGCAATCAAATGGCAAACAGTGGGGCGCTGCGAAGCCGATGGCTGCTACGTCGCTGCGGACCGTTTCCGCGAGCCATGTAGTTCCATATGCAAATTGCGCGCCACGACCTAGCACGTCGTGCAGCGAAATCGAATCAATATTGCATTAGGAAGGCCGGATGCTACCGCGATCCCGGCACGGTCCTCCGCTCGACTGAATAAATTATGTCAACGCGCGGTACCGCTTTCTGACAAAACGTACTTCGGCTCTGTGTATCGCGCGCCGATCCGTTGCCTTTCCGG
This sequence comes from Perdita meconis, assembly GCA_030770465.2. NCBI lineage: Eukaryota > Metazoa > Arthropoda > Insecta > Hymenoptera > Andrenidae > Perdita > Perdita meconis. The sequence continues at coordinate 9,414,997 of JASKOS020000004.1, forward strand.
TTACCCGCCGAAAAGCCTACAGGCGTTTCCGGTCGGGATTCCGTCGTGGCGTTTTATCGTAGAGGAACGTGGAAAATTTCTCTGGGCTGACGGCGTCTGAGGTAGTTTAAAGCAGTGGCGAAGACCGTGGAGTGGAATATTTGAGAACTGTAGCAGAATTCAAGAAGATTCAATTATCTTCTTGGCTGACTTCGGTGCGTGTCATTCTACTTGTTTGATCACGGCCGACATAATTCTATTTGTCTGATCGCTCTTTCTACAATTGTGTTTGCAGATGTTAGACTACTGTCCTCCCGTGTCCGACAGAATATTGGGTTATTCTACTTGTTCGAAAATTGCTACAATGTTTGATTCACTTATAGTTGGACTGACTTATTTTTATTCGGAATGCTGTGGTTGGCTGATTAGACTGTCTCCTTAGTTGACTACTACATGTATGTCAGGGTTACATTACTAACAGTATCCTGTGCCGTGTTAGTTGAGTAACTACAGCCTAGATTACGCTGTTTATCTGGGAACAGCATGTTACCCAGCTGATTATGTGTACCCACTCTACTCGGTTAACTGCAATCTATATTCATCTATGCATGGACTCTATTTGTTTACCACTGTACTGTTTAATGTATTCAAACTTTTACCGTATACTCGCCTACGCTCCGCAGTGTTCTATCGATCAACGGAGAAGCTTCATCTTTCGATTCCAACAGAAAAAACCAAGTACCTCCTTTCTACTTCTATATTTACACTCATAATGTTTTACGAACGAAGCTTTTCGACTCTAAGAGACGCGAGTGTTCATACAGTACGTTAGTTAGTTATTCATGTAATTTCTGTATTTACATTCAGATGTTTGCAACTTCCCGAGTTGCGAATCTACAAACATTCCGAGATATAGTAACTCCTGCGAAATAGCGAGATCGTTGACTAGAGTATCCATTAGCAGCACTAATAGATGCAAATAGATAATATGGTCCTGAAAGGGACCGGAATCATTTCCTGTTTATATTTGTAATACCCCCCTTTAGCCTGGGACTCAGATCAGGCTTTAATCAAGGCTTTGACTGCGATATCCATCGTAGGGAATATTATATTGACAGCAAACACCAACTGGAATTTGTACGCTGATTAAATATTTATATTTTATTATTAAAACTACCTTAGCAATGTAAATAAAAGTTGCAGACGTTATTTTTATAAGCAGGTGGAATAAACTCTAAGAAGTAGGTAAACCAACTCGGAATTCTGCAATCGCTAGTTTAATTATAAACACATTATAGGGTAGCGGTCCCTATTAATCAGCTTGTACCTATTAGATTGCCTTTATGTTCAAATAAGTCGTAAAAAGTAATAGTTCTAGAAATAAAAAACAATCATTTTTTAATGGTTTTTCTCTTATTTCTAGAAATAATCTTCTTTACAACTTATTTAAGGATGAACTTCAGTAACAATCTTAGTCAAAAGTTAATCAATTTCCAAGATATTAATAAAGCCAGTCAGAAATAGATATTGATCTTTTGTCATAAACTTGTTTGTTGAAATGTACCTGAAATGCAACTGTTGGCTACTTCACTCTTAATTTTGCAATATATTTCAAAATATAGCGTTTTCTCATAAGAATTGAAAGCTAAAGAATTTAAAAATTACCGAATGAATTTTTTTTAATTTTGCGTTGGGTTTTCAAAGATTTTCGCTTCTTTTGAATGTTGCTGAAGTTCGTCCTTAAATTTAAAGGCACAGTGATAGATTCAGAATCACTAATAGGGATCACTAACCTAATTTTTAATGCAAACAGTTCACGGAGTCAGGTTATCTAATAAAATCATCAATTTGTAAAGCACAAGTTCATTGTTTATTAGAATCTTAACCAATAATAGAAATATCAAGAGGCACAGTAGTGCCTCGCGCCAAGTATACGCGCAGCGCGAGGCCGACCGTTATGAATTAACATGAAAAGAAGCGGTCCTAAATCATCCAATTAGAAAAATGGGGCGTATTTCTCAACTGCATCACGCTTACCCAACAAACCTCATACTGTCAATAGGAACTACAGAACGTTATCCAAAGTCCCTCGGATCTCAACGGGTGGGCCTACGATACGTCCCTACTGTTGAGGTTGATCGGGATAGAGTTACGAGAGAAAATTGACGATTTTCAGGCAGACCAAAGTTCCCAAGAAAATATACAATCCGTTACAAATTGACCTCCCCAAATACAGCAGTGTCTTGAGTCGACCACAGCGTCAGGCCAAACACGCGTTGTTCACTATGATTGTAACTAGGGTCTCACGAGCGACAAAACAAGGTCCATCAATCGTCGGTCACTATGTCCGTCGCAACGTCTACCGTAGTATAACACGAGACAGACGTAGCGACGGAGATTGACGGACGCTATTTTGACGCTCGTGTAATCATAGTCTAAAGCCTGCGTTTCATATTATTTATCAGAAAAATATCATACCTATCCTAAAAGTTTCACAGATTTCTAAATTTTCCTCTGAAGAATCTTTTCCTATCAGATTGCGTTCGGAATCAACGTAACAAGAATTCGCTTTGAATGGGGATTTATGGATCCCATGGACCACTCCGTCAAGACTTTAATTCACAGCGCGTGAGCCGCAACAGTCCGAAATCGTGATTCCGTGTCACCAGTGTTCGCCGACAGACGCTTGACCAAATGAAGGAGAATAGTTACGCTATTTGACATCGGTAGAAACGATGGATCAACGAGGGTGGGAGTGAGTGAAATCAACCGTGGTTCCTGAATGCTACGAATCTCGCCTCGGTTAGAGAGCAAATACACCGAGGGCCACTTGGCTGACGCTAAATAATTCATAGAACTGGTCGAACGTCTACACGGGAGTCGGGTTGCGATGCCAGTAACCATTGAACCGTTCATCACAGACTATTGATTGGGCTGCCCCTGCACGGTCCTTATCACTCCCTCTAACCAACTTCCTGTAACCGAACGCAATCAGGCGTCGCATGACATTTACCAATCACCGATTGAACTCCGGATTCCTCAGGAACTTAGAGACGCCGGGCGGGCAAGTTTTAACCGAATGAATAATTCATGGGTACGTTTGACGTTGCGCTCCTCATTTCGCAAGCTTTCGATGATACATCCGGACTGTGTAGACACAGCTTCTCTGGTATTTTGTCGAGAAAAACGGATGGAAAAGCATTTATGAGTCTTCGGATAGTTCTGAACAAACTGGAGAAGGAAAAAGGTTCCTGATGAAATACTGATACGCCACGGAAATGCTTGGTCTATACTACTTGTCCCTGTGGAGTCGGCGAAGACGACAGTATTACTACTAGTTTCTGTTACAACGCAGTGGAGTACTGTGCTGTTTTGTCTGACGCCATCAGATGATTTGGGGATCTTTTTACTCGACGTAGAGACATAAGACCCTTTTCCTTTCTGCGGCAGAACGTTGAATAAACGCCCCCGCGTTCACCTCGAAGTCTCTTTAATACTACGGCGCGTGCGATAAATCTTCGTCGGTAATAAAGCCCGCGTTGACGTAATAAGCTCTTACCGGTGCGATTGTACGCCTGCGTGACCGATCTTTTATTAACGAGGTCAACCTTCCCGTCTTCTCTTCCAGACTCTGCATAATCGCGCACTCCCCGCTCTACGCCGCCACTTCAGTCTTCATTATTCTTTCGCTGACGTCGTCTGTTGAGCAATAACGCGATGCAATAGGGGGAAATTTCCTTTTTTCCCTCAAGGGGGGAAAAAGGAATGAGCGTTCCCTTCTTCATCGATGCGAACCCCGCGACCGTGGGAAAAGTTCAAGAAGCAGCCCTTACAAAGCCGCCGACTTTCTTTTAACAAGGCGGAGCCCTTCTTGCATGAAGTTACTGGGGGAAAACTAGTGCACGGAGGAGTGTTGGCTAATTGGATTCTGTTATCGCGTTGCTTCGCTATCAGGGAAAACGATTTTTCATCGACCAACCCTTCCGGCGGAATTCTCGTATGACCAAGAGATAAATCACGATCGCGAAGGTCGCCGATTCAACCGTGGATCGTGTAGCTCTCTGTACCGTTGACTAGACACCCAGTTAATATTGTTATTAGGTCGGAACAAAAATTCGTAGCGTTTTTAAATGAAATTGCAAGACAATGTTGCAATATTTGTACATGTATTTATTTAACTATGCATGTGCCATTTTCTTCTACAACTTATCGCTACCTTTGATGTAGTTTCATGCTTCCATTCTCCCAGAACATGGGAGAAAACAATTTTTTTAGTGGTATTTATTGAAAAACGCTATGAATTTTCTTCGTAGAGGTCAGATATGTCAAACATAATTTTGTTTAGTTCGCGGTTGATTCGAATTGTATTTTCAAGTGAATTCAACCGAAAAAAATTGTGTTACTTAATAAAAGCATATTAAAGTAATATACAAAGTTTTAGATTGGTTTTACAATTTTGTTCATTACAAAAAAACCAACAAATCGATGTTTTCCACCAAGAAAAAAGAAATTCCCTCCTTAGTATAGAAGTAAATATAAGAAAGTCGTATTGATAAATGACTTACGTATTTTTAATTCTATTTATTTGTATGATAAACTCATTTTTCATAATTTTGGACTTACGCTACTCAGGAGCTCAAATGTTGATATTCATCAATATTTGCCTTTTTTTCATGCCGTCTCCGAGTTTTAAGTAGAGGAACTTTTACTTTCTTAGAAGTTGTAATTAAAGAGAAACTTTTATTCTGCTTTGAAGGCAGTGAAAGTTGGGGACGATGGCCGAGCAGAATAGATTAATTAAAATGAATGGTTAATAATTACGTTTCTTTGAAAACTTGTACGATTTCTTGATTAAATTGGAAGAATATTTCATTGCGTCTCAGAGTTATTCATCCATCAAAAAATTCAAGAGTTGAGAGTAGAAATAGGCAGAAATTAGGGGTGTGCGGGTACCCGAAATTACGGGATCGGGTCGGGATCCCGAAAGTTTGTTGACACATAAATATATTCAGGTACCCGTCATTTCGGGACCCGATTTCCGATTCGGGACTCGATTTTAATTCGGGACCCGATTTTAATTCGGGACCCGATTTTCAATTCGGGACCAGATTTTTGATACACACCATATTACATAATTTTCTCCTCAGTTACAAATTTTTTCATCTGATTTCATAGAAAAATTACATTTCAACAGTTTAAGTAGAAAACCAGAATGAAAAGTTATGTAATGAATTAAGTGCCAAGTCCCGATTTAAAAATCGTGTCCCGAATCGAAAGTCGGTTTCCGAATTGAAAATCGGGTCCCGAAATGACGGGTACCTGAATATATTTATGTGTCAACAAACTTTCGGAATCCCGACCCGACCCGTTCCGATCGTTACCCGACCCGACCCGAGGCTCGGGTACCCGTATTTTCGGGTACCCGAACACCCCTAGCAGAAATATATCACTCTATGCGGTGAAAGAATTCGACCCCTCAACAAAACATCCGTCACCCCTCCTCGTGTCGAGCAAAACAAGCTTTTGCTCTCACAAAGAAACGAATGAATCTTCGTATCGTTGATTGAAAGTATCACGGTATTTTTTAAGATTTTTTCTCGCTGTCAGTCGACGAGCCGGGGGGCAAAAAAACGTCGGATATCCGACCGATATCGTTTCAACCGCGTCCAAAAACCGAGTAGCAGTCCTCATGGGACCCGACCTCGGCGGGATTCTAACGCGAGATTTCCATTTTCCGACCATAAATCAAAGTGTCGTCGATTCGACCGAACGTTAGCCCAGTTTTTGTTGCCCACAACCACCCCCGTACTCCCGCACTGTCTTTTCGTACCCGCGGAAAGGTAAATAACGGTCGCTCGAAATACCTGAACGGCACGGGGGCGACTTAAAAAACCTCGGCCTTAAAAACTTTCCAATCCCCTCGCTTTCCCCTCCACTGTTTGCCTGTCCTCGTTCTGCTCGAATCCCTGACCGCGGGGCGCGGCGAAAACTTGGGCAATTACGCGGAATTAAACTCCTTAAAATTTATAAGGGGAGCGGGCCAGTTTGACACACCGAGAGGTTGGGAAAACGCAGAGAGGAAGCCGCGGAGAACCTTTGGATATTTGTTGCCTCGTTAACGACGCGCCACGGTCGCGGTATTGTCGTTCGGAAATCTACTTTTCGAGAGAATTACGATCGTGAGTCGAAACAGTGCAAAATGCACGAGCTACTTTTACAACGGAAATATTAAAAGAGATGAAAAATATGGAACGGTATTTCCAATTGTGAGAGTTAATAATAAAATACAGAGGGAGAGAGAGAGTGCAGTTTTCCCTCCTTTTTACATGAAACTCAAGCTCTGCATTATTAATAAATACCATTCAAACTTCGTTGGAAAATCGCCGGGAAACGTTCGCTAATCTCACTGTCCTGCATCGATAAAAAATATTGATAATGAAACAAATAAAATTTGCATCGACGAGTCGCGTTTTCGATACAATGTGGAGATGGCTGTCGATGAACGACGATGGCCATGATCCTGTCGATGATAATGCGCTCGATCTCAAACACGGTACGATGTAAACTATCCTTTTCAATATTTACCCGACTGGTCCGCGCCATCGTGGCTATAATATGTATCAATTATAATTTATCGACAATAATTGAAGAATCCGATTATTGCTTGCAGCGTTCGCCGTCCCTGCTCCCCCCGTCTCGGTATTATCCCGTATTGGTTACAGGCGTGTAATGAACCGTTCGTTCCAATTATGTTTCGCTGAGTATGGAGGAAAGAATCGATTCGTGAGAGCATTTGTAAGTGGAAGTAAGATAGAGCCGTTTTCTCGGAGAGCCGTGGCATTAAGGAAGGAAGGAAGGAAGAAAGGACGAATGATAATTGCCTTCGATAACCGCGCAGCGAAGCTGATATTAAGCTAGTTGGAGAATAGTAAAAGAATGTACAACATAGTCTACCGGCTATTAGTGGTTTAATATAATTGAAAGTATAAAAAGGCATGCGAAAGCTTGCAGAAAGTATCAGGATGTACGTAATGAAATTTAAATGGAAACGTAGTTGCTAAGAGGAATGTTATGAACGAAGATGAGATAGTAACTGAATGAATTTGATGCGGATATTCGAAAGAATATTAAAGCACCTGAAAAATATATTTTATGTAAGTGAAATACACTCCGTTTAATATTTATAACACATCTGTCAATTAGCATTTGGTTTTAGTAACAATAAAGATATTTGTGCGAGCTTAATTTAGGAAACTCAATTCATGATGAGAACTTACATAGAAAACAGTTTTATTAGTATATTGATATTTGTAACTATCTTATTAATAAATTCAAGTAGTTTCATATTTATAACAGTTGTGATGGAAGATAATAAGACAAAAAAACAATAAATCATGTGATTTCCTCTGACTTTCACCAATTGAAACAACCTTTTTTCATTGATTTTACTAATGCATTTAGTAATTTACTGTCCAGTTTTTGTCATTCTGAATGAATCTTCATTTGAAACTCTTAGATACTATCACATTGCTCATTTTCTGCATAAATCTGCTGAATTATACATTTAGGGGTCTCCATATATATTTTCAATTTGGTAAATGTTTGCAGAATAGGTATTTTATAATTAAATAAAATGGATTTGAATCTAAATCAATTCATGGTTCGGTGACTGATGAATGAAAATCAAAACGAACAAACATCACTAATTTACAATAAATGTAAAACAATAACAGTATTAAGTAATAATTCACTAAAAGAAATTGCATGCAGTATAATGTCCACAATCCATCGCAATTGTATTTAGCAGGATATATTCTTATTAGTTCGCAATATTTTCAAATTATAATAACACATGAAAATACCTAAAGTGATCAATTTTTTGTTGATTTCTCATCATGAATTAAGCTTATACAATATTTGTATTGTTGTTAGAAACAAATGCTAATCTGCCGATGGGTTATAAATATAAAACGAAGTATACTTATCCGCATTTTCTTAGATTGTCGAGTTCCACCTAAGATGCCAAACTTGCAAAAGTATTTCCAACCGTCCGAAAAATGTCATGAAACCAAAGTTCTATTTGTTCCTGCAATCCCTTTTTCCAATTCCCAGTACCAATTACCATATCCTGAGCCAATTCTGGACGGAATACTATCCGAAACCCAGAAAATCTAGTGACGCAATTACACGCCTGCTGAATATCGCTTCATACTACTGAACTTTGTACTCATATAAAAAATAGAACTTTTGCTCCCAACAACGCAACTTCGCTATAAATTTTCCTCAAGTAATAGCTCGAAAATATCCTGAAAAGCAAAGATCGAGCACCAAGGGCGACAGCACACCCCCGCAACGATTGTCCGACACTGATCGAACTTCCTCCGCCGAGGATATCAGGAAAGGGAAACGGCGAGACCGAAAGGGGTGATAGGGCGAAGGTTCAGGCTATTTCAGGAAGCCGTAGTGATTACGCTTCGGTCGCCAATGAGAGCTTATCTCGCCGCTTTGCAAAGAAGTGTCTATATATACGTAGCCATTACTGGTCGCGCGGTAGCGCCGGTCCTCCTACCCCCTTCACCCTTGGCCCAATCCTACGACTAAACTCCGTCAACCTCGGTAAGTTATTACGTCGTGAAAATAAGGAGAAAATTGGAAAGCGGTTTAGCCGTGAAAGTGGTGTCAATTACTGTCGGTGTTCACGATACGGTCGGGGGCTAGACTTTCCCAACCCCCTCGGCAGGTGGTTCGGGAGGGTAAAGAAGAAAGCTCGCGTTCCTCGGTGCATCTGGCTTCAGGCGGGAAACCCGTGAACCCATTCAAGCAAATCAGGTTAATGGCGGCCTCGCTATTTGCATAATTAATGAACTAAGCGGGAAAGAGAACCACAAAAGGTAGCTTTCTTCTTTCGCAGCTAACTATTTAATCGCGTTGATCAGTTTCGGGACACGTAGGTCTCGTATCATCAAATTAATTATATGTATAAGTTAGCGGCGCGGATAGAACTTCGTGACTGACTAATTTTGGTTTGTTCTACTTAAGTTTGAGTTAGTCGCGCGATGTACAGTAAAGTCTTTATGCATGGCAGTATTTCCGAACCTTTGAATGATAATTATGAAAAGGGTAGGAGAATATCTGTTGCGGTAGTGTCCAAATCTTTTATCGATGTCGATATCCGATAAAGATAAAGATAGAAAACGTAATTGAACAAGAACGAAATGTCGTATGTCAGGGTTATGTCACTGCCATTCAAAAGTATATAGACACTTGCCATTTTCTATGAATTTCTTTATCTCATGTAAATTATTCATATTCATAGAACTGGAATATATCAAATATATATTCACAATAGGATTTTTTTAGGAAATTCGATTTAATGCGAACGTACGTAAGAAAATCAAATAGATGACAATGACAGATGATGATCGTCGATTTGCTGTATTAGCGTTGCAAGATGAAGACAGAAGTGTAAACTCCGTCGTAAAAGAGTTTGGCATTCCTTTCCAATGCTTGATTCGGGTAGGAATGCCATCATAATGACACTGAAATGCCTAATGAATAAGTGTTTTGCATTGCAAATGTTTAAGCATCTTATTCCAACGTATTCGAGTAAAATGCCAGATCCTGTACATATTAAACTTTTTACAAATTTAATAAATAACCTTAGGCATCTTACCCCAAATTACCTTATTTAGTTTAATTATTATTTTGATTACGATTAAACCAAGTATCAATTAATAAATTTAAAATCGTCACATCGACTCATTATACTATTACACGACTGATCTCCTTATGGGGTGGAGACAGCGACTGCCACTTATGGAGTAGTAGTATGATTCACAAGTATGGAGACTGTACTGTATGTACTTCGAGACTTCAGAATTTTTTTGTCATTTTCAGAATTAAAGGAACAAGCTCTTTTTGGAACTGACTTTTAAAGAAGAGTAATAGCTCTTCATTTACAGTGAACAAAGGCTATACTTCCCCTGATCACTGTTTCACAACGGACCAAACACCAATGTTAATTACATCGGAAAGTCGATAAAGCAACAATAAAGCCGATGACACAGACGAATACCGAAACCGTCCGATCATCGCCGCGATAAAAAGCGAGCTCCCCATAGCTGACTGAGCGCAAAGTTGGACCGTCCATCATTGGGGGAAAGCGATGCCTCATCGAGATAAAAAGATCCGTCCATTGGCTCCGTTACAAGTAGGCCCGCGGCGATAATAATGCCAGCAGGAAGAGGGGAATCGGTTCATCGATCGAGTTTCCTTCCTTTCATCTTTTGACTCCGCTTTGTCGTCGCAGGAGCGAAGAAGTCGGCACGACGTCGCGCGAAATAGGACCATTTTGGCCGTCGGCGAGAAATCACGACGATCGCGTCCCGTCAATCACTTGCTTTTCGACGCTTGTGAATGAGTAACGAACGCGCGGGGAACGGGTAAAAGGAAAGGCTGCAGAGAACAAAGCGAACCCCAAAAATGGTTGCGTGGGAAAATGGGCACCTGTTGTCCCCCTCCGAAATAACCAGATGCCATTCATTGGGGAGACGAAGTCTTTCCTCGACCGTCAGTCAATCGCGGTTTTCGGCGTGATCGATCGTCAATTTCGCTCACTGGTTCGGGGCGCTTGCCCCCTACCGTCGGCTTTTCACGCAACGGATGAATAGGAATTCTCTGTGGTAAGGACATGCAGAATTTGGAAGCGAAGCTGGGAGGGACAATACCTTTTTAGCGTAAATGTCAAGTCAGCGGGACTTTTGAGTGCTTGCGAGTTAGGAAACCACACGGTGGATTTTCATAAAGAGCTTTTTGCATCTCGTCCGGAACTTGCACCAAAATGCTGGCTCAAATTCCAAGAGAGAAACTACGCTTTGAGAAATAATTGACACTGATACTCTTCCACATCGAAAGGCAGCTCACAAAGAAGCTCCGTGCCGTATGAACTCTGCTGGCTATCTAGTCTCAGGTTCACAACATTTAACCATAAGAACATAACAGATACACATTAAACCTTTCAAAGAGTATTTATTTTGAACAGCTTTATAATTCATAATTTAACAATAATAATTATTAACAGTTTGTACAAAACGACTTGCGAAATTGTTGTTAAAAATGCCCGTGATTTAAATTATCATAGCAGGCAATCATTTATAGAAAATTCCAATTTTTCGCGATTTGATTAATTCCGTGACTTCGAATCAACCGTCATCGGACGTATAAATATAGTCGGGAGATCGATGGATCCCTCAGGCTGCGGCGATCCGCCGCCGGGAGCGGTTACAAAATAGACTAAAGACTATGTATTATCAGTCATAAATAGTCGCCGTTCATGACCAATTGGAAAGATCCAAGGCCCATGTCTCAGGGCTACCTAAAGGGACAAGAAGAAGGAAATACTCAAAGTTTACATCAAAATCTTCGCCGAATTCACTGCTTGGTGGATCACTGAGTTTCGTTTGTGAACATGGGTCTGCCTAAACTCAAAAGAACCACTTGTATAACCTTTATGACGCCAATTAGGAAAATTTGCTGGCGACGAGAATTCTTTCGTATCCATATCAAGACAAAGAACTGTGAATAACAGTTGGCTGCATATTCACTAACAATGTTGGCCGTAGTTTGGACCCGGAGTAACATATTGATGAAATTTTATCTAATTTGTAGGGTTCAATAATAATGCAGCCACACTGCTTAACAGAAATAAAGTTTCATTATTACAAAAAATAAACTGAGATACACTAAACGTGACTCTTAATAGAAACAACTTATTTGCAACTGTAACTCTTAGTACTACCAACTATTGAGATCGTATCTAGTAACTTTGAATTGTTACTCAACATGTATTATAATATAGAAGAATAAAAAGTAGAAGAACATTTATATGTAACTTCAGCTAAACTTTAATTACAAAAACGAAAGCGGAATTAATCTGACTATTCAGAGCTTTTTACAGAAATGAGATTTTGCTTTTCATGTTTAAGTTAACCAACTCCACTCCGAAATTCTTTACATTGAGTGTAATTTCCACCTTTTCCAACAAGTGAATTAATATTTATCAGAGTTGAAATTTTACGGACGTATTTCATTACGAACTAATTAAATCAGAGTTACTTTGTTGCACGGTTTCCACGTGTTTTTCATTATTTATTGGAGAGATTCGAAGGGAAGTTGAAACTCCCGCTGGATAACTCATTCGTCGGATTCAGAGGGGACAGAATATCTCCATTTAAACCGCGCGACGAACTCGCGGCTGATTCAGTTTCCAACTGTCTGGAGGTGGAAAATGAAACATGAAATTCGGCTTTCCGAAGGAACCGCTCCTATTTTATTTATGCACGCACGGGAAACCGCTCGTTACCATTATTTATTTAGCCTGCTTACGTACACACGCCTGTGCACGTGGCTTGTTAACCTCAACGATCCCCTAAATCTCCATTTAAAGTTTATGATAAAGGGTAGAGTCGACTAACCTGTGGGCGTGCATGGTGTTCTCGCTGCTTCCACGAGGTCCTCGCGACTTCCGGGCGGCGCTTCCAGCATCGTTCCGCTTCCGGAAAATTTCTTTACGCACAGCAGGCTCAACGCTGTAACAAAATCCGAGAAATCTTTTCAAACAATCCTTGTCAACTCTAATTAAGTGTATTAAATTATATGGATACATTTTCTTAAAATCGAATGAAATCAAAATTAAAGATAACAAGAATGAAACTCGGTTTTAATTACCTTTCTTTATTACAATAAAATTATTTGGAATAGTATTACTATGTGAGTTATACTAATTTAATGTCATTGTAATACTTGTTCCTTGTAATTTTCTTAGTCCACAAACTTATAAGTACTGTCGCAGTGCCAAGAGCTTTCGCTTCCTCTTGACATTCCCCGTTAATTGCCCCCAAAATTAATTTTTCGCTCAATTAAAATACTGGCGCAGACTTCATATTATGCAGTTTAAGAATTTATAATGAAGGTATATTAAGTTTGGTAAAGATAATAATTTTGACCTGTTATCTCTATGTTATTATTCACAGATTGTTTCTTTCGCGTCGGTGTGGAAGTTCTTCCACCAGGAATGAGAAACTTTTCCATTTACATCTCCTCAAAGTAAAAGTAATTATTAAAGATGCTTGAGCCGTTTTCTGAAAGGAATACTTTATCAGATGGTCTTCCAGACTCATGATATAATTAAGTCTTGCGTTGCAGAGAATTATTAAGCATTTTTCAAAAGGGGTTACCTTTAAATTACCGACAATCATTTCACTGACAATGTTTTCATCGGCGTTGAGTTCGTTGACAATGTGTATTTATCGATACGTTTAAATCACTGACAACGTTTTCATCGATAATTACGTGTTTAAGAAAAATAATGAGCCGAATAGTTAAAGTTATCATAACGCACTGTTACTTTATTAACCTCATTATTTCTTTTAAACACGTAATTATTGATAAGACCTTGTCGGTGAAATGATTGTCGGTGATTTAAACGTGTCAGTGAATACACATTGTCAACGAACTCAACGTCGATGAAACCTTGTCAATGATTCAAAGGTAATCCCTTCGAAAGGGTAACAGATTTTCTACTTCATAATACTTTTCCAGATAATTTGATCCTAAAATCTGCGTATTGTAAAATACCAATTTCATAGTGTAAAACCATTGTCAAACACATCTACAAACTTTTCACTCAAAGCAGCATTCAAAGGCAAATCGCTCGTCAAACGAAACTGCATTTGTTTCGTCACCTAAAGTCCTTCGTTCCCAAGGAACACAAGTCACCCTTCAGCAGAACCTCGTTCATATTCTACTAAGCTTATTTCACGACACCTGTATCTTCCTTTTCCGTACAATTTACCGTGAGGCTAAGCTCGTAGCCGCGTTAAAAGGAGAACTCTCGTTGCAGCGGGATCTCGTCGTCGGCGCGGGGTATTCGCGCGAGATCCGTGTGCACCAGTCGGGACTTGTTTTAATTAAATTTTCACAACCACAACGCCGCAAGGAATGCTCGTCGCACGTGATAACGCGTGTATGTGTATGCACGCGCAAACACCGCGATACGAACACACGCGTTTGGCTCGCTCTACACATACACAAATAACTAGACGGGCTCGCGCGTCGCGCGGGCTGGCTAATACTATTTCACCTTTGTGCTCCACTACCAGCCAGAAAGAGAGTATTAACAACGCCGTTGCATCGCTTCCTCCGATGGTAATGTTTAGAGAATGGCTTGCATGATTAATTTCACAGGCGCATCCGAAACGTCAGACAGCTAACACCCCGGGTGAAAGCTGCGTTTTCTTTCGCAGCGAAGCTTCGGAGACATCCTGACATCCCTCTGGGCGGTTAGAAGCTTTTTCCCGTCGGTCATTTTGGACGCTTTTGCCGAAACGGCGAATTTAGTAACATTTTAGAACCCGTTTCGTACCTCTCATAAGTTCAACATAATTTCAAAGAAGTATATTTCTTCGCCGGAAATGAGGCGCCACCAGCATAGCATTGGTCCACCGCAAACGACCATTAAACGAGACATTAACAAAAAGCTTAATTATCTCTCGAGCAAGTTCTTGGCGTTGTTAATGAGTTGCCCACTTCATTAGAAAAGCTTTCCCTTGTCCTGCCCGCCACGCTTCAGAGTTTCAAAAGGCTGAAGCCGTTCCTCGAAATAGCCGAACGTCGGTCGCGAACGTTTCATTTCGCGAAGCGTGATCGAGGTTCTTCCTCTTCGGAACAGTGGCCTCCTCTGTTACTCTGTTTCCAACCCGTGAAGTTTTCACCTCGAATTTTCAATTATCGATAGCGGCTTGAAACTTTAAATAAAAGATTTCAAAACGGAACTGTCACCCCATTATAAGGAAGAGTCTACTGCATTGAGTTTTCACTCGGTTTTATTACAACTGAATACAGAGTCTGCGAAATTAATATCGTTTCTATAATAGATGTATGCAACCTTATTCAATTCATTTGTACACTAATGGGAATTCCTTTCCCGTGAATTAAATAAATAAATAAATAGAGGAGACTGGGAACAGGGACAAAATAACACGCTCCTTTTCTTCTTTCACAAACTTTACCAAAATATTTCCTTTACATAGCTTTGTGTTTATAATGTTCTTTTTGTTTCGCCGATTGACTTCAAGCAATAACACAATTCGTATATTTGCAATCGAGCTTTTGTATTTAGACCATTTAAGTAATTTTCTACCCTTTTAGATTTTTTCTTAATATTCGCACTTACAACTTAGATACTGAGTCAATCATTTGCTAAAACATTGTTAGATAATGTCTTTATACATTCTTGTATTTGATTGCAGCAAATATTGCATAGCTTGTAATTTATAATACTTCCTGAGAAACGTGGGTGGGGTCAAAAGTAACACGTCATTAACTAAGTTATATTATTATATTCCAGTTGAATTATATAAAATAGAAAAAATTGTAATACAAAGATATTAGAAACATAAAAAAGTTTCTTTTAGTAAAAAAAACTCTTATTTTATATTGTAAATACAGTTTTCACTTAATTATCTTGCAAATAATAAGCGTTACTTTCGTCCTTGCTTTTCAGGACGAAAGTAACAATGACAGTGTCTACGGAAAATTGCCATAACTGCTTGAGTACTTATCAGATAAGGTTCAACCTGCAATCAAATGATAAGCCTAGGCCTAGGAGCGTACTTTCTTACGGCATAATTCGCTTTTGTGTATCTGTAACAGATAATTGACAGCTAGACCAAATATAAAGAATGTTACTTTTGTCCCCAGTCTCCCCTAATATTGGTACGTCATCAATCAGGTGTTTAAAATATTTTTAGCGCTCACCAAAAGGCAATTTGTAAAATTTCCGCAAAGTACGTATCAGGAATTCAGCTCTGCTATTCTCCCTTCGATGGAACACAGAATGTCTTTTATCCCTTCCATCATCGATAATTGATCGGCGAATAAAAGGAGCGCCAGCATTTCCAGGAAACTTAATTTAATATTTCTCCCGCATTTCTCTTGTCGTCGTCGGAAGTTTTATCCCGGCGCGGACAATTCTCGCAGAATCGACGTTCCTTTCCTCCCTCTTATTTCTCCGAGGCGCGGCGCGAATTTCGCCCCTTTCAGTAGAAAAACTCGGAAGTGATCGGAACTTTTCTGGATCGCGGTCCCAGCTTCCTGCGGTTCAATTTTCGTCCTTTGACGATAGCCGAAAGCCAGGAAGCGTCGAGTATCGAATCGCGGCTTCGGGCCATCGAACCGTCGCTTTGTCTCGTTCTATTTTCCAATGGATTCTCGCGTTTCCTTCGCCCCCTCGTCTCCCTACCACCTCCGTCATCCCTCCGTTCGTACCTCGATCCTTTTGTGCCAACCAGATCGAGGAGACCGCTTTCCTCCAGCCGCGTTCCTAATCTTCTTCGAGCGTTCGCTCTGTCGCCTCGATGTTCGCCAAGTTTGCGGACACTTTCAAAGCGAAACCGCGTGCCGCAATTGCAGATAAAATTGTAGCTTTCAGACCAACACCCGAAGAATTCCGTGCTCGTATTTCTGTCGGCTTCGTTGTCGCAGAACTCCCGTCCCCCCTTCGCTTGTCGCGCGGAATTTCGGCGAAATTGCATTACCGAGGAGGGGAAAAATGCCTCTCTTGTCGCTTCCAGTGGATTCGGAAAGTTTCGAGAGGAAACTCGTTGAATGCTTGACAATAAATATGATGATAAACTTGTATATTCGAATGAAAATACCTACCATTACATTAAAATGAAAAGCATGAGAAATGTTTTGATCCTCTTAAAGAAAATTCCTGGAAAAGGAAATTCATTAACCAATCGCTCCGAAAATTCCATAACACTCGCTTTCTATCGTACGGATTATTTTTCCCACAATATAGGAAATTCTCTCCCGAGCACCAGAATTTATTTGACTCCCAAATTGCTCGATACCACCGACACCCGAAAATTTGTGGATGGCGCATTCCAGCGGGGCTCGAAAACGGGGGAAACAGACAGTCCCCTATTATTTTGAAAATGTATTACCTGGTCAGTGTCCCTGCGATCGGATCTCCAACGATTTCGGTTAGCCAGGAATTTCATCGTACGATTCGCGACAGGAATTATCGCTATTCTACTTGCATACCGCACCAGAGTTTTGTTCCCATCGCGTGTTATGCGAAACACCTGTCGCGACGCATTCATCGATTTCTTCGACATCTTTAAAGTTTTCGCGGCGCTTCTTCGCCGCTGGAGAAACAAGAAGTTCGCACATCCTAGTTCAGGGTTACGCGAGGGGACTTTCAAGAACAAGAACGCCCTTAGATGCTCGATAACGGAGCGAGGAGCAACTGACGTCAAGAATTGCATAACAGCGTGGGGATTTTTCTTGAGAGCCTTCAGTTAAATATCCTTCAGGGTTTCTTTCAAAGAATCTTCTGCCCTTTGACCTATGTCAGAGATCCTCTGTTTCTGAGCCTCTTCTCTCTAATATCTGGGTTCGAATCCCTAATTTCTAGCCTTCAAATCCTTTTCCCTAATCCCTTCTAATCTCTTCTATTTAATACCTAGTTCCTGGACCCTAAATCCTTCGCCTTTACCCCTTTCCCTAATCGCTTCAATTGAACCGCTCCAATCTCCTTAGTTCCTTTTGCTTAATCACTACTCCGTTATCCGTTTCCCTTTTCTTTAGTCTTTAGAATGAAAGTACAGTAGAACCTCGATTAACCGACTTAATGTTGGAGTAAAAAGTAAAGTATCTCCCTGATTCAGAATTCTTTCATTTTCAACTTACTATTGTTAAATCAAAACTCAAGGTTACTTGAAATTTTACTGCATTCCTGTCGCTAGTGTATCGATTAACTGAGACCTAGATTAAGCTATAATAAGTCGGTATTTGATTTGAAATGATTGAGACCTTCAAGGTCTCGATTTAAAAGCTCTCGATAGCTTTCTATTTTCGCTGGCCGAGCGATGGCCAAGCGAAAGAGCCAACCGAAAAAGAACGAGTTATGCATGGCTATTCTAGTCAGTTACGGAAGCTCGGTCTCACGAAAAAGTTCTATATGTATTCCTGAAGGGTTGGAGGCTTTTGCGATCGGGAAGCTTTCCATTCTTTATTCGTCATCCGCTGGCTCCCCTGTCTAAAATACGTGATATGAAATTCAAAGATACTTATATTGCTGGCTCGAACGAGGAAATTCCAGCCTCCGAGGGGATGCTCGAGAGTTTTATTTATCCGAATGCCGCCGCCATTTATCTTTC
This sequence comes from Perdita meconis, assembly GCA_030770465.2. Lineage (NCBI taxonomy): Eukaryota > Metazoa > Arthropoda > Insecta > Hymenoptera > Andrenidae > Perdita > Perdita meconis. Next base: position 9,433,200 of record JASKOS020000004.1, read on the forward strand.
ATGCCGGAGATCTTCCGATAACCCTTAGCCAAGTTATGACCCGAAATCCAATTTTTGGGAGAGAGAACCTGACTAATATATCGTCTTGGATGGAATTTTAAACGCGAAGCAGCCCTATTCTGAATTTTCATAAATCAATACATCTGACCACTTCTTGACCAGAAACATCTAGAGTGCGTTTAAAAATACAGGGTGTAACAAATATGCGTTTCAATATTTTAAGGGTTCTGGTAGAGAAGTTCAAATAGATTCCAATATATGTATAGTAGTATAACATAGTGTCCGATCTGCCTTCAATTTGTAGTAATAATACTTTAAGGGGATATGGCTGTGGCTGCAAGGAAAAAGGACGTAAGTCACATATTCAAAAAAATTGAATTTGTTTCTTAACTCAAGCCTACAGAGCAGAATTTATATTACTATCACAGAAAAAGTCTATGAAATGAATTTCTCCCTCGAAAACGAGGTTTTAATAAAATTCAAGACCATCATACAGTATTGGCGATGAAAGCTTTAAACGCTAATATTTTGCAAATGAAAATATGTGATATGCAGTGTTTTGTTTTATGTGTGATTAAAAAAGCTACTAATAACTCAAAATACTTATACGTTTTACGATTCTTTAATATGAACATGGCACACATTTTAAGATTAAGAAACATCCAAAATAATGAAAACTGAATATATTATGGAGTGTGAAAGAGGACGTTAACACAATTGTGACATAATGGTGATTATTTCAATCATCTGAAAATAAAATCGTTGTGAGTATCCTTAGACTCAAAATCTATAATGTGGAACTTTGTGGAAATATTTTAATAAAAATTCACGAAGTTATACAACAAATATAAATTTCTTTTAATTATTTCTAAAATAATTTTGTAAATAATGTTTAATAAAATTGGTTAGAGTTACGTGATCTAACCTGCTTTAATTCTAAAAGAAGTATTAGAATTTTAGTTTTAATATTTACATTTGTTGTTCCTTAATATGCAGATTTCATTATACGTACTTAAGCGAAATTCTAATAAATTAGATTTTTAACAAGAACTTAGCAGGGTTAAGGCATTATTACTGTAAAAGGGAGCCAAATCGAATACTATGTTACAAGATATTTTTTGTTTCACTTGAGCCCTCCTGCTACGCCTTAAAATATTGAAACGTATATTTGTTACACCCTGTATATGTTTAGAAACTTAAAGAAATTGGTGCCACAAAGCTGATCAACCCAAGAAGCTGAAAGTAAGAACTTCGCTCTTAAAAGTAATCCAAGAGTCTTTATTCCCCGATCCTTAAGTTTTCCCTCGTGTCATTTCCAAGTAACTTTATTTAACGCGAAATCGTGTTCCGTCTCAGCGGTACGGTAAAATTAACTCACCCCGCTTCACGTCCCGCCACGTGTTCGTGATTTCGTCGAATCTTCCTTGCCCGTTTGGTGTGCACCCATATATTCCTCTCACATCGTTATGACGCCCGGCGTTCTTCGAGCTGGAAACAACAGAGCAACGCAATTACTCCCAAAAATTGCTTCATCCCACGATCGTAAAGTTACAATTTCTAACACCACAAAGGAACGAAGCGACGCGTAATGTCTCCCCCTGTTTCGTCCCGTAAGAAAGTTCTTTCTCAGTTTGATAAAACCCGCCGTGGAGCGCACGTACGAGAGTCACGACGACAAGCCGCGAAATCTGACGACGCGACGTCACATATGCAACGAATTCATGAGACGTCTGACCTGCATTCACTCGTTTCCGCCCCTGCAAGCACACGCGTCAACTCGAAGCAAACAATCGGACTTTCGTGCATGGAACATAAATCTAACTTGACTTTCTATTTATTCGCTGAACTCGACTGCCGTGGATGTTTCCACTTGTATTTCAGGTGGAAAGGAATTTAGTGCCACCACCTGCCTCGCGTACCTATCGCGTTACCACCTCCGCGCTCGATTTTAAATTTTGATTATCCAACACTTGCTCTATTCCCAAATCGCGAACATCGGTTCACTGGAAAATCGGATTGGTGACTGGAAGTAATCGAAATGATCGGTCGCTGATAGTTTTGGGGATAACTACTCTCCATTGTTCTTCGTAATGTCCTTTCAAATGTTACTGAAACCACTTCTGTATCAGTGAAACGAAGAATTCAATTTCCCTCGCGCGATCGATCATCGAACCAATCATCGCGCTGTACCACGCAATAAATGCAAGCTGCAGCCACACATGGCGCAACGCTTGCAGTGCAGACCACGGTGGCGGCTGGCAAGGGGGAGGACAAACCTGTACAGCAGAATGTTCGTTGCGAAACTGGACTTGTTGAATCTTGCATGGTGTAACTTTGTACCGCGTGCTTGCATATTTGAACGTGTTGATTAACTTTACACGTGTTGCAATATTCCTTTTTTCGCTGAATATTTGATATTTCCCATTTTCCGAACAGTTAACTGAAATACTCGATTTCACCGTCGAAATCAGTGAAACGAACTTCATATTATATTTTTCGAAATTTTCATTCGATATCCTATGAATGTTTTCGTATCCGTTAAATGGTTGAGTGAGTTCCAGGGCCAAAAATTGTTAGAATGAATTGGAAAATAACTTCGAGCGCTATGCCAGAGGTGGAAGGTGAACAGCAGAAATTTAAAACCATTTCGAGGACTATTTAGAAAGTTAATTATAGAGTAAACTATGTATCTTTTTATTAGAGATTTATGGTAATTTTTGCAGGAATAATTTGTTAATCAAAGAGTTATACTTCCGAATATTTGATAATAGATGGTAGGAAATGTAGGGCACGGCAAAATAAGCGAAATCCAAAAAAGTATGAAATAGTGTTTTCAATTTGTTTTCCAGTTGTTAACTTGTAAAAATTGCATTGAAACCCGCCTGAGGCTTGACAATTCGCAGAGCATCGTCCATAACAAGTTGTTACTGTTACATGGTACACTGCACACGTTTACTACCGTGTTCAATGTATTCAGTGTGTTATGAATAACGTAGCTTCCGTAGTCGAGGTAGTTTCCACGCGAATTTTAGAATATAACTAACCAAAAAAATCGAAAACTCTATCGTTATTCTTGATTTTTTTCTTATTTCGAAAATTGTGACACAGATTTACATGCAATTAGATAATGCATAGAACTTTGGTAACATAATACTCTCGTTCCTAGATAAAAGTTTTCAAAAGTTTTTCTATTATTCATCCCGATCTTTCATAAATTTTTTCATGGAATCTATTCCATTTAATAGTTTCTATAAGAGACAATAAATGTCGTATCGAGAGGAACGAGGGACCTTATAACGGATTGTAAGAGGCCACGAATAGTGCTCCTAAAACGAGATTGGTCGTAAATTCCATGACGAGAAATCCTTTATCTCTTAATGTTCTCTCTTTACCATTCTCCGTTGCGCTTGGCACTGTTACAAGATAAGGGATGCTCGGCCCTCTTCTTAATCTCCGCTTTTTCACCTCGTTCGGCCGCGCTTTTCGCTGATTCTTTCACTGCGCCTCACAAGTGAGATCTAGCCACTGTTCCTTTCATGAACCGGGACGTTAAATTAACGCTAGCAAGTGTCCCAGATTGTTCCACGTGCATTCTCGTGTAATTGAGGGGGAAATAAAGAATTGCGTGTTTTTCTTAACTAACATAGAATTCCACGCTCAGACTTTCGCGCAGAACTTAAATCCACATTTCTGGGCGCTGCATTTCCAACATTTCTAATGACAGATAACGCCTTCAGTCTCTTATCATTCTGAACGATATCGCTTCTCAAATTTTAATACCTGAATTATAAAATAAAAAATCTTCTCCCAATTGTACCGACATTCGACATTAGATAGAAAATTATTATTACAATATTATGAAAAGTATTTCGCAACAATTTGTTCCCCTTTTATCCAGGAAGAAATTTGCCAGCGTCCTTTCTTAGAACCTTTCGCCACCTCGACCATCGAGAAGTGTTGCGGTTTTTCGCCAGGAAGGGTCACCAAAGGCTGGCTGTTGGACAGCTTTCACATCTCAACGCTCAGAATTTTTCTTCCCCCCCAACCGGTCGACATCTGGCCGAATGTAGCCGTTGTGAGTCCGTGGCTTAGACAGGGAGAAACTACGTCCCTCGAAGTAGCCGTGGAACTTTCCTCGAGAAGGACGATTGGTTTCCGGCTAAAACAGCTTTCAGACACCAATTACCGGTCCGTCTGCTACAACCGTGCGGCGACCACTCGAGCGATAACTGAAACTCTCGTCAGGATTTCGTCTCCTGCAGGAGTTCTGAAGCTGCTGTTCCGAATTAGCGGATGTGCAGACTGCGACGCCATTATAGGCCACGCAGACCACCTGGACCCCGTCTTTGTGCCACACCGACGGATCCGAAGCAAAGTAGAGACTCGTTCCATCGATTATCGTTTCTTCAACTATTTCGCGAATTTCGTTTTCTCGAACGCCTGTTGGCCGCGTCGCGGTTCGCGGTGAAAGGAAAATGTTATCAGAGGATGGGTAAATGAAATTATTTCGATAAGAAAATTATTTGACTGGTTGCGGTGGATTGCGATCAAAATTCTGCGAGAATTAGTCATGGAAATTATCTGGATCGGTGATATGATTATTTGGAGAGGCTGCTCTGTTTTCGTTAATTTGACTGCTATCAATAAACGAGAAGCGGAGAGTGGACGGGTTATGGGAATAGAGGACGACGGCCGATTGAAATCCACTACCGAAAAACGTTCCTCTGGGCGTGAAAGCGAACGAGGTCGCCGTTATTTCCGATACCACGCAGCCGATGATATTCTCGTGTGGAGGTTATATTGGAGTTATTGGTGCGCGGTTTTCGAGGTCGTCTATAATTTCAACGAACTTCGAATACTATGTGCACCTTATTTTTAATGTTAAAGGGGTGAAACGGTCTTTCACAGCTAGAAGCGCCTAAAGAGTACGTAATATTTTTTATATAAAAAGCAATAAAAGACTAGCTTAAACTAAGAGGCACAGCAAAGTAAAGCTTGATTCACATTATCCATCTAGCTAGCCGTCGCCAACCGACCTCTAATTTTGGGGTGATCGATTGGAGTGAGCAATTGAAATTTAACCCGAAAATTAATTTACAAAATGGCATTTTTTAACATTTTATTTAAACAAATTGACTTTTTGCAAATCTGTTTACATAATTAAATTTGTCATACAAAAACACAAACTTTATCAATTTCCACCATTATTATATCTCTAATAGTTCCAGAGATATCTATCAAAATAGGTTTTGTACCCCAACTGTGAGGGTGGTTCTCACCCCTTCAACGTGGATAATGGAAGATACAGAAAAATACGTGTCAAATATTTTTATGAGAACTAAAATATAGCAAAGTTACATCAAAATCAGTGATTGATACTTTGGTATGTTCTCTTGTTAGTGGCGGTTTTTATATCTTATACAAAAGCATTATCAAATCAATAAACATTTTTTTACATTGTTCAAAATTGTAGTTTACGCTGTAGTATACTGTTTGTATAAAAAAAATTCCCCAACGGTACCTTTATTTTTTAATTCGTCACCTTATTCTGACCCTTTAACAAATAAATTTGGATTGTATGGACGGTTGAGGTTGAGAATTATTCACATATAATTAGATGATGAGAATCATGAAATAATAGCGAACAGTATGAGAGTCACGTTCGAACCGTCAAACGAAAAGCATAGCATATCCATAAGATAAAAATAAGAACAGTGTAGCTCTGAGACCTGCAATATTGTTTTTAATTTCTTAAAATGAAATATTAAAAGGGTTTATAGACCTTCCCAGGTGTATATTGCCTGAAGGTTTCACACACAAAAGTGAGAAGCAGTACTTTCTAATGATAGGAGTTTCAGATTATTCAAAGCAAATCTCGCAGCATTATCCTAAAGAGAGATGACCGGCGTGCAGACATCTTTGTTCGTCTATTATGCAAACATCAAGATCCGAGCCTCTGAGGTACACGGTCCAACCCCTGCTACGCATACACACACCCCATTCATGAGCTCGCTCCCAGGAGTCGTATAGTCGCTGACTACTAATTAGTTAGACGAGTGACATTATCTCTGTCATCGCTCCCAAGGTGCAGCGAACACGCAATATCCGGCCTTACGTTCATATCGGACATTCGTTCAGGTTCATCTAATTACCATACGTAATTTCCGTTGACCCGACAATCTTGATTACCTTGTTTCAACAAATAGTCAACGACAATCCCTGCCTGTCAACTATGACAAGATTCTATGATGTAAATTTTAGAATCCCATAACATCTCAATCTTCTGGTCTTTTTTGACACATTAGAGTATTTTATTTCCTTTAACAACTGTTCCATTTTTTTTTTTTTAATGTGAGGAGTTTAATGTTAATAGTTTCTGATTCCTCAAAGATATTAATACCCTACGTTAGTATTCAGATTTCGTATTCCTTAACACTATAGAAAAAAATTAATTATCTATAGTTTCAACAGGATGATAATAATAAAAGTGGTGAAATTCTGGATTTTTGAGAGGAATGTTGCAGGGTTAAACCCTAAAACGACATCCTTCTATGTTAATACTAATTAATATTTTATGAAGACTCTTTTTTTATTCTTCTGTAGAATCCTTAAGAAACAATAATTCGACGAAGCAATTTCGTAAACTGTAGCATAAGTTAGAAAGATAAAGAGAAATTCAATACTTTAATGTTTAACATTCTAAATCACACTAACGTAATTTAAACTAATTTACGTTGCACAAATCGTATGTCATTTTCTTTTTGTAATCCAAAGGGTGTTTACCCGTTTATAAATAATTAAATAAATGTTTATTTTCACGTGTGCAGACACGATTAAAATTTGTGGGGTCGTTGGCAACCCTGGGGTGTCGTTCCAGGGTTAATTATTTTCATATATCCCTTGCAAAATTTTGTTCAATTTAGAGTAGACTTTAAAAATACTCAAACCATGATCCTCTTTTCCTCCAAATGATCGCAATGATTCTCCCATCTCAGCAAACCATATCAAGCATCTTGCATACGTTTCAATCATTCTCTACAGAATTCGAACACAAAGGAAGCATCCGGCATCGTATTCCCGGCAGCACACGAATCGCTCACCCCCATCGCAGTCTCTCCTATCCTCAATCCTATCCTTCTTCTCCCCCGTCGCTCGTATCTTTGCGCGTACGTTTCTGTTTATACGCGCACTCGCTACTTCCGTTTCCCCCAGTTTCCTCCGAATACCTCCCCGTCCCTCTGTTTTTCATTCCCCGCGTGTCTTTCCTCGCGTCTGCGGCGGGCTGCGCGTTTATCCGGATGCCTTTGAGGTACGCGCACACGTGGAAAACGTTCCGCAACGGGGAAAAAGGACGAGTTCATAACGCAGAATACAGACGAGGAATATAAAGCAGACCGTGCGCTCGTGGAAGGATCTCATAACCTTCTTCTCGAGTTACCTCCCCGCGTGCATTTTTCTCCCGTCCACCCCTGCCGTTGCCCCCTGTCCGGTCGTTCCTTCCCTAGACTCGCGCGGACATCCTTCCAGTCCTCGAGGAGCTATAGACGAGCGACGGCAACTTCCGTTGCTCGTGAGCCGCTGCAGAAAGTTTGCGAAGGAACTATGAAATTTCGCAAGCGTGAGCTTCGCCCCGTGCAGTTGACGTTTATTAAAGTTCGAAGCGGAGGCCGCGGAGCTGGGAAAAGACTGAGCGGACCTGTGGACTTCATGCGATAGACTGATAACGTGAGACGTGGACTGATATCGAGTTTGAGGAGCCTTTACATCGGTGAATACATATTCAACAGGAGTTTAGGTGTGTCTGAACATTTATGTTTGCAAACTCAGGATATAAGGAAACACGATTGTTTTTTTAAAGGAATTAATATGTCCAGGCGGTATCATAATATTTTTGAAGTGAGGAAAGAGACTACATTTATCATTTGTTTCTTGGTAATAGTATTTGATCATATACAGGGTGGACAACACAACTTATGTACATTGAAACATTTCTAAAGTGTACAAAGTTGACTCTGAAATCTCTGAAACTCCGCCACCTACAAAAAGGTATATGCACTGCATAATGTACCCCTCCAAAGTATACAACTTTGGTATCAAAAATTTTTTAACGCATACTTTAGAGATTATTCAAATTTTTTAGATATAATGTGGTTAAGATGAGACGCCCAATGTCAAAGTTAGATCATAATTATGTTTCTTTACTACGACTATTGCAGATGCTGCCTCCAAGCTCTTGCAGAGTTTCCGCTTATCTCTCATTTCTATATAAAATAATTAATGGTGTTATCAAGTGTCCTCAAATTTTAGGAGGTATGCTTCTAAGAGACATCTCAGAAATCAGTTGTTACCAAATCCAACTGTGCCATATGCCAAGAAGTTAGATTTTTTTTTATGACTCCCTATACTGTTTGAAGCATGTAATTATTTATTATTAATTATTATTTATTATGTAATTATTTGGGGTAATAATTTCTATCATCTACTCGAGTACTTGTATAACCTTGGTTGTTAAATACTTAATGTCTACTGTCTGCATTAAAGGATTCATACCCGTAAATAAATAAATAAATGTAATATTAATTTAAAAATATTTTGTAATAGAAGACATAAAATCCACGTCAGAGTAAACCAATGCGAAACAGAATAAAATCTAAAATTACAATCTATTAAACCAAGAAAATCACAAATGGAAAATGCAGAAGTCTGACACTATACCTAAAAACTTAAACCATACATACTTATAGATACGGCTTCAGATAACTAGGTTGAGGTAAAGATAACGGGGAAAATTTGCCCACCAGTGACGTCACAAGATAATTTAAGATAATAAATTTATACCAACTTCACCTTTGGCCGCGTTCCCATTGAGTGTGATATCACAAGCCCGAGCCAAGCTTGGAAAATGACGGCGAAGACTAGTTCGGCAAACTTCGGGATTGCGCTCGCGCCAAGCTTCGCGATACGATTCGTTCCACGAGACCTACCACAATCCCGAACTTTGCCGAGCTCCTCTCCGCCGTCATTTTCCAAGCTTGGCTCGGGCTTGGCCACGGCCCCCTCTAGTATATTAGTACAGGCCGTAATATACGATATGGCAACAGCGCTTAGAGACAATCTATCAGTCCTGATCACGTGGTTCTGGTCAGTCGTCACTCCTGATCTGCCTTGACAGGTATTGGTATTGACAGGTCTTGGTTAGCATTGATCAGTCCTCGTGCATTGGAATAAAGTGTTTTGTATATATTTTCATTCTAATAACAAGTATTTGACAAAAAAGGAGTTTTACGGAAGAGCAAAAACTGTAAATTCATTTTATTGTTAATTATATTTCGAGTCTCGTTCTTTGAGGTTACATGTAGATCTTAAGAGCGGAGACCTTTGACTTTTTAAATTATTTTTTGAAGGAATGTAACACAAAGAATTGAAATGTCAACTTAAGATTAAGAAATAAATAAACATGTACATATTACTATAAACGATAAGGTTCAATTATTGGCTGTAATGTTTGAAGTTTCCGTCTCTTCATTAAAAAGCTAATATTCACATTATTTTTTAATTTTATATAGTTATTAAGTAGTATGTAAATAGTAGTGGTAGTTTTCCCCAGAGGATGCATAATTACTTCTACAATTGGGCACGCAACATTTATCTGGCATCTTGAAAATGTATAAAATAAAAAAGAACAAATACGGAAGTGATATGAAACTGTTAAGAAACGTCAGTGAACTGACTGAACGTCACTACGAGTATGAATAGGACTGATGACAGCGTTGCCAAAAAGAGGGCCGTGGCTTGGCTCGTGCTCGGGCTTGTGATATCACACTCAATGGGAACGCGGCCTTTGACTCCTTCCTCTATTATATCCTGGAGCTAGCTAAAGTACACGCCATCTTAAATTATCTTGTGACGTCACTGGTGGGCAAATTTTCCCCGTTATCTTTGCCTCACTTTTACTCGTGGATATTTATATACGGGCCGTGTCTATAGATATATATGGTCTAAGCCTAAAAAACAACGCCAATCCAAAAACCTGTCGGAAATTAGCCGCAGAAATCATAGTAAAATACAAGGACTTCGCACACATCTACACAAACGAATAAAAATCTATCTCTGATACACGATATTCAGTCGTCACTTCACACTGTCCAAACTAAACTACCAAATAAAACATCGATATTTTCAGCAGAAATAGTGGCCATTAATCAAGCCTTCCAAATTGCTCGTACAGAATCCTATTAATCAACAGCAATTGTTGCAATTCATGGACTTAAAAAGTGCAATAGCAGCAATTAAGAACATCTCATCATATGATGACAGTGCCTAAGAAATCATAGAAACAGATAAAAAAATAATTTCAGAAAGAAATGAAAGTAAAATTATAGGGATTGCCAGGCATGTGTGAATAATCGGAAATGAAAAAGCAGACCTACAGACCAAAAAAGCAGCCGACGCTCTAACAGTAGAATATACCAAACTGAGCTTGGATGACACTCTCAAAATGGTCAAAAACAAATTGAAAGCGCAATGGGAAAGAAAATAGCATCAACTCGAACCATAAACATAAATAAAGACTAATGAACTAAATAATGAACTAGCCAGATGAGATCAAGTAGCAATCAGCCGCATTCGAATAGGTCACACGAAATTGAATGAAAGGCAGCCCTAAACGCTTCGCTAATAAACTAGCAGTTGATGCGACATTAAACTCGGAAGATAAAAAAGATATAAAAGTGTTAGTAAGAAATACAAAATTCTAGAGAAAAATGACACTGAAAATTTTCAGCGTTTCTCTATACAGGGTGGGGCAATAACTATTAGCACCTTAGATATCTCGGAAACTATAAGTTTCACAAGAATATTTGCTGAAATAAAATTGCACAGTACGAAGGGGGCCATCCGGTGGCGATAATAGTTTTCTTGCAGGTGGAGGTACTTCGGACATTTGAAGGTCACCTGCATTTTTTTAAATGGATCGGTATGTTTTTGCTTCCGTATCGTGATAGAGGATCTTAAAACGAGTACAACGACCTATTACATAAGGTCATTGCAGGTCATAAAAAGTAGAGAAAGGCGATAATGCTTACGGTTTCACTAATAAATGAATCGCCTTTCTCTACTTTCTATGATCTTCAATAACCTTATGTATAGGTCGTTGAACTCGTTTTAAGATCCTCTATCATGATACGGAAGCAGAAACATACCGATCCATTTAAAAAAATGGAGGTGACCTTCAAATGTCCGAAATACCTCCACCTGCAAAAAAAACTATTATCGCCACCGGATGGCCCCCTTCGTACTGTGCAATTTTATTTGAGCAAATATTTCTGTGAAACTTATAGTTTCCGAGATATCTGAGGTGCTAATAGTTATTGCCCCACCCTGTATATCTCACGTCTCACAGAAAATATTTCAAGTTTCGATATTCTGTTCAGGCAATCAAACTTCCATCTGATCCATCTTCGAGATAATAAGAACTTTGACAATTTCTGATATAATACAAGGATAGATGGAACTTCAGACATTTGTGCACAATAGTAGATATAAGTCCTGATAATATAATATTAAAAAAACCGTTCTGTGAAATGCGAACATTGAAACATTTCCAAATGAAACATCCTAATCCTTGAATCCTCTCTTTTAACATAATCCTTCTTATTATTACAAGAAAAAAAGACATAAGAAAATTGTTCCCTCAATGAGCTGCAAACGATAAAATTTTCTTTATATTTAATGAAGAAGCTTCACGAGCGCCCGGATGATTTCTTACAAACCCTTTAACCTTTCTGCGAGAGGTAATTGCATAAAGGAAGCGCTGACTATTCGTTCGGTGTGTCTTACAAGATAATTTATCACGTAACCCGAAGCTTCCCGTTTTCCGAAGGAAATGGCAGCGTTTTCTGGCAATTAACGGGCATTTCACAGGTCCGACGGACCGAGAATTTTCGAATCCGAGGGGTGAAAGCCCGAGCCCGTGGAAAATGGCTGATCCTTTAAAACTCGATTGCACAATAAATGATTAATTACGGGGAATATAATTAATTAAACGATCCGGTAACCCTCTCGGGTCGTACATTAATCACGGACTTGGATGTTTAAATGGTCCTGCTTCGATTTAATTAATGCCAATCAACGACCGTGCTAAAAATTAATAGCACTCTCGTCCGGTGTAAAACTTTCAGCCCAATTAACGGTCGGTTTGCATTAAAATAGAGAACAAACGTAGAAGATTATTTGGGACACGGTCGTTGCCGGATTACTGCAATTACATTCCTCTGAAGTTGCAACGCCACGGAAATTTCGTTAGTCCCCAAATTGGACGCAATATTTAGCTAAAACTGATTCAATTTGCACACTGTATGAATAATCACCACTGTGGAAGGAGATGAGAGTGAGAGAGAGAGAGAGAGAGAAAGTGAGAGAGACTGATAGACGTTACTGAAATTATCTGAAAGTCCGAGTGAATTCAGGATTTATGATCATTCTGCATTATGTAACAGCTCCTTTGTGTCGCGGACATCGTGCGCAGTTCCTACCCCTTGGCGGTACCCTTATGGCAAGGGGATGCTGTAAACCTCGTATATCCCTCGCGGAAGACGTTGCCCGTAATTTAGGGAACAGATTGCTTCATTCTGGGTGGAACATGATTATGGTTAAAACGTCCTACGTTGAGACGGTGAAATGTAGTTGTCTCGCCAAGTAATTTAGACCGTGCGATCGATACCTTCCAATTTAATAAAACAAAATTTGATTTCAATTATCTAATTCCTAAGTCCATGTTAATTAGAAAACGACCCTAACTTAATTTCTTACTTACATATAGAAATACAAACACAGCAATTTTTAGATGCAAGTTTTACGAAGAATATGCATATTAATTTCTCTTTTTAACCAAGACAAGCAAATTTGAGCGAGGGAATTTATTTTTTAATGGACCATTGCCCTCTTTGCGACCGTGCCATAAACTGCGAAGCGTCTCCATAATAAAGCAAGCCCTACTTAAAATAAGCGCCCCTAAATTCAAAATTTAAGTACTCGCCCCGACCTGCGCCGTGATTTACAATTTCAGAAACCAATGGATCACGCGTGCAGCAAATGGAACGCATCCTACACGACCCAATTATCGCTTGCATAGACATTAATGGCTTCGCGTATTATTAATGCGTCCAAAAACTGGTCCTCCGCGCCATTCGCACTCTTCCCCGTTTAAGCGAATATTAGATAACGCGTTTCGCGTAATGCTCGATCCAATTAAGGTGCATTACAACGTATCACTGAGAGCTCCACTCACAATACGCGAAATGGACGATGCATTAACACCGCGTTTTAACGTTTTAGTTTCGAGAGTCGCAGCGATTCGGTGACGAAGGGAATTTCCCGTCGTAGAATATGCCGTTTCTACTAATGGAACAGGAATTATTTTAGATTATTTTAAATTTAAAGTTCAGAGTTTTGTGTCGGGATTTAAAGGCTTTTAAGTATTTAACACTTTGAATAATCACCAAAGTGATGCAAAATATGGAGATAAAGCAGATCAATGATCTACGACAGAGAGTATCAAGTTCTTATCGATAATCCTTCGGATTCGCGAAATGCGCTCCTATCACTTGAACCGCAAGTTACTTAAAATTCATCTGTCGGAGGACGTAAACACGAAGAAAAGAAAGTGGGAAGGAACGGAGTATTATTCTCCAAATAAACACTGCGAGACCACAATTCCGCGAGATATGATCCTCGAACAATGGAGGCTTGCAATTCTCCTCGGATATATCAAAACCTGGAGCACTGTAATGCCTCGACTTTTCTTCCTGCTGCGAAACTGAAACTCGCCCAAGTTTCGTCCGAGGAGGAAATAATCGCGCAGCGTCGCAACGCCCCCGCAATTGTATTCATTCGATACTTCTTCCTTGCTTCTTTCTAGAATATTTAATTAACCTCGAGATGTATCTAAGTTTGTACGAGAAAATTACAATGAAATATATCAGACATTAATTTGGGTTTAGCAAACACAATCCACACTTCAGATAAAGAATCACCGTCCATCAAATATTTCTTCCATCGGCAGAAAGTGTTCCATAATAGACGTGATAAAGAAAGAGTGAAATAAGTGAAGTCTAGATAATTCAATTAGTACCTCGGCAATTATTTCATTTCATGACTAGCGCTGTAAGGTGAATGTCCCAATTCCTACTTATGCCCCGATTTCTACTCATTTCATATTTTTCTTACTATTATAAATGTTACATTTGTACTATAAGTTATAAAAAATTATTATAAATTATTTGAATATTCATGCAAGTGTTGCACAGTTTTTTTACAAACGAAATGCAACGTAAGCAATGAAAAAAATTTCAAAACAAGGAACCTATCTCGTTTTGATCGTACTCTTAATGCTTGGGCTAAAAAACAGCAACTTTATTATGATTCGAGAATCGGGCAGAAAACAGCATCTTCATCGACAACTCGCATTTAATAGTAAAAACATTCACTAGACTTTGCTCTCAATTTATTGTTTTTACCATTGTTAATCTTTCTTAAGTAAGAAACAGGTGAGTAGGTTTAGGGTCAAGTAAATTACCGTCATGTTCGTATTTCTACTCATTAAAATTTTAGTAAGGTAACCTCACAATTCAATGTATGGCGTAGCCTCTATTTCTATTTAAAAGTATTTAATTTGTTATTTATCAATATTTTATACTTTAAAATTAATTTTATTTACATTTTTCGTAGTTTTGAAAATGGAAAATAAAGATTTATTAAAAAAAGTATCAACAGTAAGAATGAAAAATACACACATGCAAAGGTAATAAAAGCAATAAATGCTATTTCTGAAGGACAATCCGTTAGGGCAGCTGGCCCTAAATAAATAAAGCACTAAAAAAAAAAAAAGGAAAAAGATGAAAGGAAAGATAAATTTAAAAAATTAAAGGAAGAAAAAGCAACAATCATAAAAGAGAAGAACGAATAATTTTAAAGTTAATAGAAATTTGTTAATTACTTTTATTTCAATAAACATGTGTCCGGAAATTACAAATAGCTTTACTTATTCTTATTTTCTGAACCCTATCCATAAACGATGTAACTTATTCTTACCTGAAAAGGCAAGAGAATACGTGAGCAGAAATTGGTGCAAATGGTGAGTAGAAATACGTACATCGTCATTTTTCGTGAGCAAAACTACGGACATTTCGAGCACTACATTAAACTTATCATTATTAATAATTAAACGTCCAGAAACATTTTTTAAAAATATTTTTTAATTAGCTGGATTCATTGTTGAGGGCGTAATCAGTTACTTTGCTAATATTTACTACAAACAAATTTTTTACACCTTTTTCATGACGAGTGAACGCTTAAATGAGTATAGGAATTGGGACATTCACCTTAGTTGAATATATTTTGTTTTATTTATTAAAAGGTTCGTTAAAACAATCCGGAATGCACCAGAAGCGTCAGCTGCGTCGATCATACCGCGCGAAAACCAACATTCGACCAGAAATCCCCTCGAAAACAACCGAACTTGAAGCAACTCGAACGATAACCGTATTAAACAGGATCATGCAATAATCCACAGACAGTAAACGTCAGAACGTGTGCGGAAGATTTATTAACAACGAGCCTCGGCGGTTGCTTTACGCCGATTACTATCAGCGATAAGGCATCCTATCCGACGAGCATCGGTACGAAGACTCGCGGGCGTGCAGTTTAAATCGCTGGTATTACGAGTTTATGTTCGCTGCGGGCGCGCTTAAACGCACGTATAACTGCTTCAGACAAGAAAGTTTCGCGCGTGTGGCAACCTTCGGTCGCGAGGTTCCTGGAAAATTTACTGTGAGCAACCCCCGTCCGACGAGGAAATATTCGGAAAATTCGAAGAGGCGCCGAGGAGGCGCGTCGAAAACCGGGTCACTAGGCTCACGAACGAAACATCGATTTACCGATGAATTCTAATTAGTCGAGATGGAGGCTCTGTTTCAAGGGACACCCACGTATTCTCTCTTTCAACGGGCGAACACCAGGTCGACACGTTTCCGGCTCAAAGGTTCACGCTTTATTGTTCGACTGTCTGCAAAAAGATGTATTCAATTCGTGATGATGTAGGCGTGCGTGTAGTTACAAGCAAAGGAAAATGTGTGACTCTGTTCTCGAACAAAATGCCTCGCTCTCTCGCTTCTAGAGGTGTAGGTACTTTACTATGGATAATTCTGCATTTTTTAAACTTCGCGACTTTTACTTCGCTCACTTTCTCTTTTTGAGTTCTACTTTTCTTAACACATTCTACTTACAAGACTTGCTTATCCACTTTTAATCTTCCTCTTAGCTAATGTATTTATTTATTTATTAATAGGAAGAACTTACTTGGGTAGAGTGGGGTAATTACGAACGCGGGGTAATTGCGAACACAGCTATTTCAGTCTATCAAAAAATGAAAATAGATCAAGTCCAACCGCCAATCGACAGGTCCGAACGCGTTCAGTGTCACACGAGCGACAAATTGACGTCCGTCGATCGTCCGTTTCTATGTCTGTCGCAACGTTCGTCGTAGTTTAACATGAGACAGACGTAGCGACGGACGACCAACGGACGACAATTTGACGCTCGTGTTTTCGTTACTTTTCATCTAATTTTTCGTGATGTTACTTTGTCATTTAGCCTCTATAGTGAGAGTGTATTTTCTTTTCAAATTTTATCGATATTCATTACTGTAAGTTGTAAATGAATAGTTAAACTACAATTATAATCAATAAAAAAACTTTTTTCATACTCAGCTATCGTTTTATTTGAATTCTTGCTTAGGTGTTCGTAATTACCCCACCAGTAGTCGGGTAATTGCGAACACTAAGGGTTTCGTTTTTTTATAAAAAATATATTTTATTTTCAAATTTTATCGATATTGATTACTGTAAGTTATAAATGAATTGTTAAACTACAATTATAATCAATAAAAAAAACCTTTTTTCATACTCAGCTATCGTTTTATTTGAATTCTTGCTTAGGTGTTCGTAATTACCCCACTCTCCCCTAAGATTCTTAATGACAATAAGTTATAGAAGTCAGTGGAAAAGTGTGCACTAAACCTATTTAATTTTAGTAACTTATAAAAAGAAGTAAGTAAAGCAATATATAGATTAACATGATTTATATGAACGTTGGGTTCATTCATGACTCCATTTATAGGAGCAACGGAGATAGATCTATAGATCGCTAATTTAGAATAGAATAATTTACTGTGTCTAAAAGCCTTTGAGGCGCACACAGATTTAGTCCTCATTTATACTATCAACGAGCCGTGCACGAGCCGAGTAAAACGTATTGATATTGTTTTATTATTATTATTATTATCACATATTTCCGATTCTTCGCTAGTATGTGTCAAATTTTGTAGTAGGTGCTTTATTTTGCTCGTCCCATGTACGGCTCATTGATAGTATAAATGGACCCTTATCTACTCAACAAGCTCTAAGCAGTTGATTTTATCATTGATTATCTTGAAGAGAAAGATTAAATCAGCGATTATCCTGTGATCATAGAACGTTTGCAAATGCAATACTTCAAGAATGTTATCACAGTTATAGTTGATGATCTCCACAGAATTATCAAGGACTCTATCAACAAATCTTAAAAACTTGTATCGTACTTTTTTAATGAGATAAGCATATTTTTGTGCAGAGAATTCCAAATTACCGAAGCACATTCAGGAGAAGTATACAGGGTGGAACAAAAATATTGCAGGTCCTTAAAAGGGATTCAGGGGTTGATTTGAAACAGTTTTTTCCTTAGTGAAAATGTACTCGGAGATTTTGTTTAACTAATTTATTTATTTACAGCTCAGAGCCTTTTAGTTTACAATGATAATACAACAGGTTAATGAATTAGTGATCGTTAGAAAGTAAGATTTGACGAAGCTGTTGCTATAGCTTTATTAATGAGATATTAACAAAAAACATCGACCAATCAGAGTGCGAGTACAGTGAACGAGTTCCGACGCGGACTACAACTGTGAATAAGATTGGCCCCATCGTCCTCGTCGGAATCAGTCCGCAGTACTCGATCTCTGATTAGTCGTCGTTTGTCGTTAAGAACTCGTTAACAAAGCTCCATGTAACATTTTTGTTAAGGAAAAAGTTATTTAAAATTACTTCAAGAATCACTTCTTACACCCTATATGTATAGAAGAAGTGTGAGTGTTTCCTTTCTTTTTTTTCTTTAAGAGCTTGGCAAATCAAATTTGAAACCTTCTATTTAACTTCAACCCAAAGCCCCTAATATCATTACCAGTTTGCAAAAATACCATCAATGGAGTCAATTCGCAGCGAAGCGATCGACGAAAGCAAGTGTAAAGGATATGCGTCAATCCCGTGAATTCGTCGCGCGATTTCTTTCCAGGCCACGCAAAACAGTTTCTCGCCCCCGGAGTCTGATGTTTTCCCTTAGCTTGTCCTACAGCTAACCCCAGCTTAAGCTGCTTAGAAGTTCGTAAGCCCGGGATGCGCGACGGTTCCTGATTCCCACACGTACGCGACAATGTGCAGCAGTGAATCTGAAGCAATAGCCGCCATTGTTGCCGGCGTAACTCTGATATATCGACGGATTAAGCAACGAAGGACGTCGTTCTAACGGCGGATTTTCCTTCGACCCAGATACCACGCGGACCTCCTTGCAACGGGTAAGTAGAATTTTGTCGGTGTTGCGATCGCAAAACACGAACCAATAGATGGTAGACGGTCGCGGAACGCTGATTGACGCGGGACTCGGGAAACGTTCCATTTTCTCTGCCCGTTGTTTCGTGTCATTCCGTGTCAACTCGATCACTTTTCTACTTGGATATCAAGGATTTCGGAGTTACTGAAACGCGCTGCCCCCGTGTGACATTTGAAATTTGTCAAAAATTGTTTGGAACGTACAACCTCTCTTCAAAATTGACAATTTTCGACAGCTTTGGAGGAAATCGTTACAGGTACTCTTTATATTTTTCCCGTGTCGAAAAAATTGGTTTTCTTGATGGAAGTTTGACGGGAATAAATTCTTTTCGTGTTTAGGAGATTAATTAGATCTAATTAAGATTCTCGAATTATAATGAGTAGGTTGCATATTTTATGCATTTATGGCAATACTAATGTAAGTATACAAAAAATCTACGTGAATATTAACATCCACAAAATATGAATATCAAAATCTACAAAACATCAAACATATAATTCAATGATTTTATGTTCAGGGTCACATGAATATTATTAATGATACTTAGGGGTTAATAGGAAGACTATCTAAGATTTTAATGTATTTTAGGTTTCTGTAATTTAATGTAAATAGCATCAAAACCTGTTAAATAGATATATGCATCTTTATTATTTGTATCTTACTGGATGTAGACCTGTTTAATAATATTGTTGCGAGCACCGGGTACGTTATTTACATTTAGTATTTCCTGTATCTAATTATATTGTAAATAAATATGGAACCAAACCAAGAACGTCCCCGACGACGCAATAATATTAATATCGTTTTACAGGAAAAAGTGGAACACCCTGCATATGGGAGATAATCACAGTGCTCGTAGATCCACTTTCTCCGGTTCTAACTAATATTTTAAGTAAAAACGACGGCAGATGTCTTTAAGAGCGATCATAACGCGATGGGATTAAGAATATTGTCTTTTGTATCTGTTTTGAAAACAGTCGGGTACAGCGTTCGTCGTTTCTTGTACGCCGTTGATAAACGTGCCAGTTCTACCATAAAGAGGGATGCACAATAATGGAGTACGAGTGGTAGCCCATTGTGGCGGGCACAATGAACCTCTCGTTTGAGCATTCCTAAGGAGAATGTCTCTGGCAGTTCGACGCGATTCAGGTATAAATGCTGCGAAGCACCGTTGTCAAACAACTCGGTGGACCGCGTTCATGTTGTCCTCGATATTTATGTTAATCCTCGCGGCAGATACAATTCTGCCGCATTATAGCATCATCGATTTAATTAACACATTCAAAATAAAGCAATTTTCGAAAGCTTAGGAGATCACAAATATTCCATATAATCCTACAATAATTTTATTGTTTGAATTAAATACCTGACTATAATAATACTCGGAGTATATCGATTCCACTAATACAATTATTCAAACAAATTCGGTCGCATGTTCATCCTCCCAACAGCTATTTGCAGGAGACAAAATCCCCCCCCATTGATTAACTCAACATGTCCAACCCGACACTAATTTACGCTCCCTCCCCAATGAGGCGGTAAAATATTACAGATCGACTGGATTACTCCATTCACGAGGTGTACCAAGGGACGTGTCCCGGAACAATGCAGCCTCTGACCGCGCATTCCGTTTATATCTCCTCCGGACGTAAATTCACTCCCCTGTCCTTCGTCACTGTGTCGCGTCTTCGCGTATACTGCCGTGCATCACATCTTTCCTTTCACCCTCTTCCCTATTGTCGTCGTCGAAGCGAGGCACAAAGAGAATACGAGATAACACGACGTCGCATCGATTGTACTCGCTGTTACATCGTTCGAGGCACCGTCGGGGTCCCGGGTGTCTCCCGTGTACGACGATAAATTGAACGACTTCCGTCTCCTGGAGATCGCGCAATCTGCGAACTGCTTCCTGCAAGTCGGAGACCCTAAAACGCTGCTCGATGATAAGGCTTTAATGGGGAAAGTTTCGCCAACTAAACAATCAACGATTCTAAGAAACGGGGCTGAGACGTTTGCTCCTATAGTTCATTGCAGAAGTTACAGTCTATATAAATATTTCAGGAGATACTAAAGTATTTTTAGTTGGGGGAGAGGTGCCATGAAAAGGACAGGTTTTCAACGGAATAAATCATTATTGTCTAAATTCTAAACACATTGCACGTGCACGTTGTCATTTGACGCAAACTTAATTGCAATCACACTTTTAATAGAATAATAATCGTCGTTTTATATCGTTCTACGAGACAAAGTTAGACAGTAAATGTTGAAGTGTTATATCATTAATAGAGTCTATATTCAACTGTAACGAAAATATTTAACAGTTATGGACATATTTAACAGTATGTTATATTATACTTACTTATGCTTTTGAATGGGACAACACCTAATAAGGCCGGGCGCACACGAGCGCATAAAATACGTCCGTCGCAACGCACGTCATGCGGCCTTCGCTGGGTGCACACAAGGGTTAGGCGATGCGCGTTGGGTTCGAGCGTTGCATTCGATGCGACGCACGTTTTTGAGATACACTGGAGTATATGAGAGTCCGCACACAGCAACGTGCGTCAGTTTCAACGGACGTTGGATTTTTTACGACTCATTTTATGCTAGACGACGCGCGTTGAGTTTCGACGTCGATCTGAGGCGGACCACCTGGGGTCCGTGTATTCAAGCATTCGAGACAGGGGTTCGGCACAGCCACCCGACGATGGTCTATGGCATCAATAAAATTTTCGTTATCTCTAGATACGCATTGTATCACTACGGAAGTAGCGCCAATCGGTTGCTTATAATCTCCCGATTAAAATAGTGCGAAATGTCATGTAAATCGGATTATTTTTAACGAAGTTAGCTTCAAAGCACCAAAATCGTTTTTCCCCCTATAACTCCATGGTACAAATAATACGAAATACGTAGTGTTTGGTGGCATCAGGTACTTTCGTCAAAATCTAAATTTAGTTAAATTTAATTCCATGCAGACCAAGTAGCAGGGGTGAACATACCAATATTTGGGATCGTTTCATACGAAATCAGACACTTTTCGGAGTAATATGTTGGATTTTCCTAAATAAATAATAGTATATTTAATTTTCTAAACATTGTAATTTGACGATCAACCCAGAAGGTTTCGGAGAAAACATGCGATAGATCTTCTGCATTAACAACTACCAAATACACAACTGCTTTATTGCAATCTTCTGACATCTCGCCAGTGGGATAGACGTCTACGTGTTCCGCAACTAGCCCGCTAAACCAATTTACCGAATGTCCAAGCATGGACAAATTGTAATTACTCATGGTTGATTAAAAAAAAAAAAAAAAAAAAAAAAAAAAAAAAAAAACATATTACAATTTGAAGTATATTGTTGACATTCTATATGTTAGTATCTATCAACAGCCTCGTAGATTTTTGTACATTTCGAATTGCTATAAATGCATAACGATCCGCAGTCTACTAATATACATACTTTCTATTAATGGACTTAGGTTTTAAATATCCCTGCATTGTATTTTATGATTTATAGTAGCAACAGTGCCGTAATTTGATTATTCCCGCAAAATTGTCAGTATCCATTGAAAAGCTCTAGTGAAGTCCTACTAATAATTCACGTGCTGTCAAAACCTTGACATTTTTTGGCGGGTTGTTAATTTTTCTGTATTCGTAATTCCGTCGTCAGCTCTGAACTCGCCGGATTGTTCGCAGTGGAATGGAACTGTGCCGGTTTCATCGCCTTCGCCTATTTTCCGCGTCGAAGTTCGAAACTGTTACGCGGGGGGGAGGGGGGGTTATATCGGACTCATGGACATTGTGCTCGGTACACGGAATCAGGCTACGTATTACCGGCACCATCAATTTTAACTGGTTCCACACTGCACTCGTCCTCATTGTTATATTTAGCCTGTTATATTTAGTCGATCCGTTGTTTCAGCGGTAGCAGATAAATTATTCTAAATGAACCGAGCGAAACCTGTTACAAGGCGAATCGCGGCCTATCTATGAAAGCTTCTCGACGCGATCGACGCCCGGGCGTGAAACCAAAGGAAAGGGAAGCCGTCGCCCATTCGGAGAACCGACAACACACGCCATGGACAATTTCGCGTACGCGTTCGCGCAATATTCCGTACGGACGGTTTGCAACATATTAAATGAGATGTAAACGCGGCTCGCTCCGCAATATGATCCCCTTTATGATGGTAATCTGTGTTTCGGCTAATTCGCTGCGCAAATGACCGCGGAGGCAATCAGGGGGACGCGCAGCGATAATGTGTATCGCGCGGCAAATAAATTGAAGTTGAATCCGACAACAGGGAGAGAAGAAGCGCGACGATAAATTCGCGTGAAAAACGAGTGTAACAAACTTTCGCTTCTTTCGAGCTAATTTCACGGATGACGTCTGCCGCGAATTTATGTCGAAAGTTTCTCGCCGGATCCCTTATTCCACGCTCTCGCGGAAGATGTGTCGGAAACACGCGTGCGTCTGATATATGGGTGTCACTGGTAAGAAACGGCATTCGAGATGGGCACTATTTACGTTCGAGTATTTATGTATCGAGGTATTTAGCTGCTTGAGTGTTTGACAGTTCGGAGGTGTGAATGCTTAGTTATTTCACAAAGGTCCTTTAAGGACTGAGTGCCCCGTACCGTCTAAAAATAGATATATAGAACTACTGCTAGAGAGCTATAGAGGTTCTTCTGATTATTTCTTATACAATAGAGACAAGGGATTCTTTGGACAACTGTATCCTAATCAGAGATTTGAGGCTTTCACGACCTGGCATCATATAGCTCTCACTGTTGAGCCTTTCGGGTACAAGTCGTGTCCTTAAGGAAGAAGTTTCCCAATGTTTCGCAAGCATCGCAGCTAGCTTCATCAGTGGGTCAAATGACGCACTGATACTGTCTCCAAGATGTGCCTCCCGATGAGAAACTTTCATATCAAGTGACGGCTGAATCCACAAAACTCTCGGAAATGTTAGATCTTTTATAAATATTGTTTTCACTTAACGTTATTTTAATTAGTGCGATAACTAATCAATAAAATGTCGATTCTGCTCTTAAAATCTGAAATTATTCAGCAGTAGTGTTTGTTAATCTATAGGGAAGTCTGAAAGTTCGGCAAAACGTGGAACGTTCTAGCAAGTAGTATGAATCAGCATAACTCAGACCGAAATCCCGCTTCCAGTACCAATACCATTCAGACATAAGTTTCTTTGTCATTTAGTTTTATTATTATTAATCCTTACTCCGTATACCGGAGTCTTCCACGCCTTTGTAAATTTAAAAAGTGTGTTTCCTCACTTTGCATAGTTAACATCTAACTCTAGTTTCTTCGTATTTCGTGAGCGGTATCACATACATACACAAAATCAAGTACATAGTGGGGATTTCTTAAGGTGGGATTTCCTAAACGCATGTGACGCTGCAGCTGGACGCAGCATCAAACGCACATATTGTAAAAACAGAGACAAAACAAATGCAATGGATCTCATGTAAGTACATTAAAAAGCGTAGTGTGTGTTTGGACGTTGCGTATGGTTACAACATCAGAAGCGTATAGGAAATTGTACCATTAGCGAAATATGCTAGTCGGCGGAAAGAGCCACATGGGACCCGCGAATCTCCAGTTAACCAGGCCTGATAGATAAACAACAAAGATAAACAAAGTATGGCCTAAATCGTTTATTTTAATCTGAATTTAGAAGGGTTAAGGATTCTGTATGCATTTTTCCGGATTTTTTCAAAGGTTTTTATTTACTCAAAAACGTATCGTAAATCAGTGACCGCGGTTTACGGTTTGAGATAACAGTAAAAACGTTTGTGGAATAAGGGTTAACAAAGTTTTAGTTGTTCTCTTAAGAACGCGTGCCTGCTACTGTAATTATTATTTTATAGTCTACTGTCTGAGAGTTAAGGATGTATCTCCTAATTCTGTGTAAATACAAAACTTCGGACAATCAGTGTTTTATACAAAAATGCTCAACATTTCAATGCGCATTAAAAATATACCAATATCCAATATAATCGTTAGTAGTTTCCAGACAATAATATTAATTTTTGGATTAGTCTACTCCATCCTCACATCTGAATCTTAAAGAAAACTTATGGGGAATTTCAGAGGGACGAATTTTTTTTTAGCAACCATCATTTTCAATGCACAGAAAAACTAAAAATTGTAATTATACCAGAGTTGAAAAATATGGGTGAAAATGCAATCAAAAAAATAATTAAAACTATTAACAGAGTCTATGTAGAGTAGAATTTTATTTTGAATTTTTCAGATTGGTAAAAATACTGGATATTTTATAAATTAAACCTCAATGAATTATTATAAATAATTCTTGTATATTTATGAAACACTATTGAATTAGTTTTAGAACACTATTGAAATAGTACTTTTACTATTAATATCATATCCATTAAAACATCATAACTGTTTCTACAAACTTACTTATTTAACACTAATATACCTTACGAAATAAAGTCATACTAGAATTCTTTATCAAAAGCTTATGTCATTCAATTCTTCTGGGAGTGTATGTATATATTTTTAATACAACCTGTACATAAACAGAAAAACTATTACTTACTATAATGCCCTAAGTCTCTATAATAATTAGCAAATTTATCTCTCCCAACACTGAATAATGCAAAAATGACTTCAATTCTGAAGAAAAAAATTCTCACAAGCCCACCCTTATCATAATAAAACAACCCTTAGCAAAACGAGCAAAATTATTCTTTCCCACGGGGAGATCTTCCGTTATTGAGACGATAACTGATTTGTAGCCGTGTACTGATTCGATCGCATAAATCTTCCCGCTCGCTTCTATCCTCGTCTTTCTTTCCACCCTGGCCTCGTTTACACCCACGTTAGAACGGTCCGTATAGGTGAGCTGACTCACCCTCACAGAAAACCAAGCTTCAGCTCGCTCGTGCGCGTTTCCTTCGTTTCCACTATCTGGCATCCGACTGCTGTCACAATAATATCCTTGCTCCTTCGCCACCTTAGTGATTTATCCCCCGAGCCGTGCTTTACGGCACGAGAATTAAGCTTCCGCGAATGTTCGTGCGCATGTTTGCGTAATTATTGACCGGCTCGTTTCGTAATCCGATCCTATAAAGAAAATTCGTGAAATTAAGGATTGGAAAGAAAGCAAAGTAATACCAGTCGCATGAGTATTATTTGTTTCTCACGTATTGTTTCCAAATTGATTAATTATAGATTATTAGGTATCTACATGATTCATTTGAGATTATGTTTAATTTTGTGCTTTGCTGATCCATGTTTTGCATCCGTCAGTAAAAGTATGTGTCCACATCCCAAAAAATTTCGACTTTTAGTGCCATAACCAGACAGCGTATATTTATGTAAAATAAAATTTTTACAAGAACAAATAAAGAATTCAAACTTGAAAAACAGTATGTTTAATGTTCTAATCATGCTAACTTGAATAGTATTATTGATATTTTGCATATTTTGGCATATGATAGTCTCGTGGGTTTTCTACATACTTAGCATTGTCATAAATGCATAAAATTCGCTGTCTAGTTATAATACAAATTGTCGTGACTTTAGTAATCGTGAAAACTATTCAGTGTTACAAATATTCCGTATTACAAATATTCAGTGCCACATTGTCATGACTAAACTGCGGATGTTTATGCGAATTCACATTTTCAGAGGCAAAGAAAAAGAAAGCCAACTTAAATAAAAGTGTCTTTTGCCTTCTAAACATTATAAAATGTATTTTATTCTCAATATTTTATGTATTTTTGCATCTATGAACAACCTTGTCTATTTTGCCACATTTAAAATCGTCATAAATGCATAACTATCTGCAGCCTAGTTATGACTTTTACTGTCACGTGAAAACGTGATTTAGGCGGACTCAAAACTTCATATTCCACTTTAATCGATCAAATGAGCGTCTGCGTCTGCAAGTGGCGATCCCGATCCACATGAACACGTGCCCGCAATCAGACAGTGACAAGTCACGCCTATCCGGCTATCTATGCAGTCCCTATCGCGACAAGCGCGTCACCCCAATTCCTTCACCACCCTTCTCTCCATGATTTATGGGTGTGCGTGTCACATTGTGTACCGTTGCGTGTGTTGTGCTAACAACCTACACGGCAGGCGTGATTATGCGGCAGTGGCGTCGTTACAGGGCGCCATGTACCTCTTTATATGCAGTCGTGTGCATTTACGCGACGGCTATGTGCGCTCACCGGAGTTCGACCATGTGCGTTCACGTCGTATTCGTTCCTGTTACGCGTAAAAGTGGTACGAACCAGCTGGTGGATGTGTCGGAGCTTACGTACAACCGACAGCGACTGCTTTTATCTGCCTGCACGATGTGTCGTTGTTCTTTCTGTCGTATTTTCTTTTTTTTCAATTCTCGTACATCACAAAAGGAAAATGGTCTAGTTGGAAATGGAAGAGTGTGGACAAAGCGGATCGAATTTAACGTATTCCGAGTGTTGGATCCCGGAGGCTATGAAGGACTTTGATCACTGGAACTGTGACTGTATATTTTATTAAAATATTTGTTTATTATAGACAATACAAAAAAATAGAGAGGCTAGTTGCATGGAAAAAGATTTACTGAACGCACAAGAGTTAAATGAAACGATTCTTCACAATAGAATTAAAATTCTATCCATAGGAAGCCAATCGAATATTCCAGTAACGAAATTTCTTCTAATCCGAAGCTCGATCGAAGGATCAAAGCCGCGAAACCGAACGAAACAGAAAGGCTTCTAGACCGAGTTTTCACCAGAGAGCACCGAAAGGATGCTCGTATCGAATTACTTCGGGTAAAAGCTACTTTTTATGGACGGCACGCGTGCGGTTCAAAGTGTTCGCTAATGAAACGCACAATTAACTGCAATCGCCGGACCTGAGGGGCCCGATAATCGAGTTCTCGTGTAATTGGCCTTGATTACGTACCGAACGCAACGTTTATTAACTTGGCAGTTACATGCATATCTTCCATGAGATAAACAATCGGAATTTTCGGGCGATTAGTCGATAAGGGAGGCGCGCCGATTTGCTAAGAGGTCAATTTTGCGCTCGAATAAATTCATTGAAATGTGATTTGAATACTGTTAGACTAACGGTACTGAGTGATGTTAAAGACAAAAGCATTCGTTAGTAGAAACAATCTATTTAACAGCAATTGCGTATCGCGTGTTCAGGAAACCCCATAATAGAATTTCCACGCAATTATTTGAGATTCCCTCTGAACGAAAGGCATTGTCCCGTACGTGCACGCATTTCCTGATGAATGCCATGGTCCAGTTATTATCAGGATGCGACGCAATTATCCGTGAACGACAGGAGGCTAATCTAATAGTAATTGGACGTTAATTATAATACGCGTATCGGTCGACGCGTATAAACAAGGTAATCAAATTACCGCGTGATTGATCGTATAAGATACCATCAATTGAACATCAACGGGTTTGTTCC
The DNA here is from genome assembly GCA_030770465.2 of Perdita meconis. Taxonomy (NCBI): domain Eukaryota; kingdom Metazoa; phylum Arthropoda; class Insecta; order Hymenoptera; family Andrenidae; genus Perdita; species Perdita meconis. Next base: position 9,461,372 of record JASKOS020000004.1, read on the forward strand.
CGACAGGAATTCCGGTAAGGAACGTTGATACAATCATTTAAAATTTCACTGCACGTTTACCGTCAATTCAGAATAAGCATAACGTTTTTAAAAGATATACAATAGTGCTGCAATAACTGCAATATTCTTTTCATAGCGTAGCATATTCTTTGCAAGGTTCATTAAAAATTTCTCAGTACTTTTAAAAATCTTTATAATATCAAAGAAGCTCAAACTATTCCCGGTGCTTCCAGCCAAAATCTAAAGCAAAACATAATAAATCAGCATTGTCTGAAAATTCACGTTTCTCATGAAATAACGCAATCGAGGATCTCAGTACAGGCTGCGCCACAAGGCACGTTGAATCGCGGAACGACCATTGTTGCAGCAAAAATACGCCATAATGTAATCCTAATTACGTCAAACTTCAGAGAACAGGCATTGTCCCGTAACAAACAAAACGTTACGAATACCATAGACATTTTTTTTTTCCAATTCCTCGCCGCCTCTTCTACTCTTTCTCTCTTGTCCCTATGCAAACGCGACCATTGAGGATATCGCGTTACCGCTGCACACTGGAGCCTCGTCTTTTTTCCGCGATACCAGCAGCAAAACGCGAAAGTCGATAACAGGGAGAAATTTAAAAGTGGGTCGGCGTTTAGCCAATCAAGGGGAAAAAAAAGAGTGGAAACTTTCCGCCACGAGAGGAAATTTGTTTTCTCGGGCGTTTCGAAGTTTTTTCATAGATTGCGGCTTTTAGGCACGGTATCGATACTATGCGCCGTATTTCTCACGATAAGAGTAAAACTTCGGTAACCGGTGGTCAGGCGAAATAAGCGTTCCGTTTGTTAACGATAACTCTTTCAACCAGGTTCTCGCAAATCTTCAATTACACTTCGCATTACCTCGTCCTCCGGAGACGCGGAAATGAAAGGATAATCGTTTTCTTCTCCGCTTTTGTTTCGTGTATAATTAAGACGGAATTTTCAGCACACGAGAAATTTTAATCTAGCCGTCGCATGGTTTCGCGAGCGCAAGAAACAATTGCAGGTGGAAATATTGATCTTAGGTGCAACTTGAGACGGAAGTTCAACGAGAGCGCCGACGAAGGTAACGATGCCATTTGCGAGCTCGCGGATCTATTTGTCAGGAGTCCATAGCCCCGATCTTAAAATCCTCTCTGGCTCTCTCACCTCTGACCTTTTCCGTCTTTTCCGAGAGCCACGAAGAACTCGCGCCACTTTATGGGAATTTGAAATTGCGAAGATTCGTGTCCCGCATTGGTGAAACCTCCTCCTCTCGCTGGCCCATCGTAACTTTTGCAAATAAATCGTTACTCGCTGCAACGTGACACCGGGGAAAAACTACAGACTTTGCAAAATATTGCCGTTTTCGCAGTAGATATAAATTTCCCTGAACGAATGTAATTTTATCAAACATTTAATTAGCAATTCAACTTGGTTGAAAATGCGGTGTTCGAAAATTTCAATCTGAGTGTCCTTAAAGTTAGTTAGTCTCCAACTCAATTACATAAATAAGTCGCGGAGAGTTCGAGCCGAAATGGAACAAAGAGTCCCTTCGACGCTGATTCCGATCATGAAGACTAACCCTTACAACTTCAGAGCGAAGCGCGGCCCAAACCAGCAGCCAATAATTAGATTCCCCTCAACACGGTCCCTCTGCCTTTCCAGATGGAAACAGACTCGGTAGATCGTGGATGGTACTACCGTGGAGTACCTATGAAACTCCTTCAGCCACTAATGACCCTAATTGCACGATGTCCTTCAATCCTCCACGAGCGTGACCCATTAGTACCCTCAGCTGCTCCGGTTAATTGTATCATAGGTTCCGATATCGGTTGGAATTCTTCAAAAGAGAACGTCAACGACGGAATCTCTTACTTCAGTGATGAAAGGGATCTTCAAAGACTTCTCCAATTTCTCTTCAACTTCAATATTATCTCGCGTCACGCAAACTCCAGCGACTCAAAGAGCCCCGACGAATTAACGCTCCCCAAATGCCAGCTTCGTTCGATAGGATTAAAGGAAACGCCAGGTGAACAGTATTCTGGCGATTCTAATTTAGTCCGGGAGGAAAGCACATATTCCATGGTGACTGGAGATTCTGTATACATTCGGTGGGAACAATTTTAGCGAAGCTTCTATAGGAAACAACTTGGGCAAAAATTTAATCAACCATTAACGATTAAAGTCCTCCTTTAATAATTAATTGCAGTTGACAATTAGATTTTAATTGTTGATCGTAAACAACGATTAAGTTTCTATTTTAGTCATCAATTACAATCAGCAATTAAATACATTTCGATTGATAGTTCGGTTAAAGATTGAATTCTTTAGCCGTTGACTGCGATTAACGACTATATATATTTCAAGTTTAACTGCTAATTAAATAAGTGATTAATGACTAACGACTGAATTTCTTTTTGTATTTTATGTGTCTAAACGTTCCCGGTTGTGTATACAATTTTTAATTTCTTACACTGTTCGACAACTTTGGGTAAGTAAATTCGACAAATTATAGTAAAAATAATTTCAAACGGAATACCTAATTTAATTCAATTGATAATGAAGATTAATTTCAGCAACCGATTAAATTAATCGTCGATTTTTCTACGATTAATTTTTTTTAATTATAAGTATTAACTCTGATGTCATCCTTTTAAAAGTCTGATTTGGTGCAACTTGAATTATTAAACAAACTATCATGAATATAGTCAATGAAATTTTTACATATTGTTAAGGAACAAAGAACGTAAATTTTAACACTAACTTCCTCATATTTTTCTTACAATTGGAAGTTATTTAACTACATAAAATGCAGGATTGGGACAAATAGACCCGAGGAGAACAGCAAGGTTAATCAATCAATCAAACTAAAAATTTTAGTCAACGTAAGTCCAACTCTGATAGGAAATCTGTAGTAGCTAATAATTCAAATCCAATATTTTTAGAAGTACAATAGAGTCTAGTTTATTCGAATCACAGTTATCATTATTCTGAATTATCTAGAATGTAGGATTTCAATTAATTCAAACGCTAGATGTAAAAGTACAATGAGACTTTAAGTAAAACTTGAACTATAATTTATTAACGTTCTATTAATTATTATCTAATATATTTTATTTTATAAATATCAAATAGGTTAATCGAAGTTCTATTGTATTGACACTTTAACTTAGAGTGCCTCTGCGTCGTTATTATTCGTTCGACGTACAGTTTCATGCAAATAGAGAAATCTGTGGCTAGGAATTCGACGGACTTCCTTTAACTATTAATGGAACTGTACCGGAACGGCTGAGAGAATATTAAACGCGATCCTTAGCAATTCCGATCGGGTCGGCGTGGTGGGTGTTGCTTGAAGCGCATCAGAAACGATTTCTGGTAGCTGGTCCATCGCGTAGGTGGCTATTATCAAAATTACACGGCAAAGGCACTGGCCCCGCGTTCAGCTTCCTCCCCCTTTATAGCGCAATCTGTCAAATGGCTCGCAGCGCGAGGTAAATCGAGAGCGCCGGCTAGCATTGCGCTTTAAACTGGTGCAGCTTCCTCGATCGACAGCTTTCTCTTCCCGCCTCTCGGGAAACACGATTTTCGTGAATAAGGAACCGTCGACGATCCACTCGGACTCGGAGAGAGCCGTCAAGTGTTCAGAATCTTGCTTCTGTAAAATTTAAAATCATAAAAAACGATACGCGGTTCTGTTAGTTCGAAGCAGTTTATCTTCCGCGATGCTTTTTCCTTCCTCCCTCCAAAGGCACGATGGATCCTTTTACCTCGACAGTTCAAGCGTTTAAATTTTAACAAGAAGCTAAGCAAGAAGCATCGGGGCCAGCCCTTAACAGTGGCTGGTAAAAACTTTTATAGACTCGTCCTCGTAAAGTCTCCTGTCCTGGAGAGACTGACGATCATTTTCCGTGGTGTTGCACCATTTATTCAAGAAAGACTCGCCGCAAAAACACCACCTCCGCGCGGAGGAACTTCGTGGTTGCACGTGGACGCAAGCCAGAGGGAGTTTTTCCACGCCGAACGAACCGAGTACTAGTTTTATCCTCGCGTTAGAGTCGTTCTCGCCGTCCCAGCATCCGTGTATTTCTCTTTCGTTTCGAGCATCGTGTCACGCGCACCGATTTTCGTAGCGGGAGAATACCATTTTTTTATCGAGGGAATTAAATTCGCGGCAGAATTATGAAACATGCTGAAGAGGGACACTAAATCCTTTGCAAGGGAGTCACTACTTTTTCTACTTCAAAACTACGTACTAGTTAATTTGAAGTTCCGTGTGTGACTCAAAAGTCAAGTATTTTTTTTTTAATAGTAGGAGACTCTTCAAAAGCAGAAAAGCAAATACTCCTTTTCATGGGACTTTTGGAAGGTCTCTTTGAATTTACCCGCAATGTTAGTCGAATTTCACTGTGAATCCAGAATGTTTCCGCTCGTGGTGATAGAATGGGAACAATCCTACATTTTTCTCGAAATAACGAGAAACTGCGAAACCTTGTCGATACACGGACAGGAAGAAAACCGGCGGCAACGGGGAAGAGTGCAGTCGACTCGAGAATCATACACAACGGGGAATCGAAAAGCACAAGAAGACATGGCAGTTGGAATTTTATGCCAGAATTTCTGAGGCAAACGGATGCCAGTCTACTTGACAAGATCCCACTCCCTCTTCCCGTTTATTTTTCCTGTCTTTTCCATCGCGATTCTTTGTATCCCTTTTGTGGCTCGACAACAATGCACCGCTTGCACGCGACGGGATCTTGATAAATTATTGCTGTAAAATCCTGCTTGATCGATTAACACCTTCACTGTCTCGTAGTTTCTGTATGGATGACGGCTGTTTACATTGTTATGAATAATATCATTTTTGACAGAAATAATATGAATAAGGAAATCTAGAAGTCTTGAAATAATTTAAGTGAATTATATCTTTGTACCCAGATTTACACGTAATAAGATTTTGTTTGAATGAGAATTCTTATTCTACAGTTGCGCATGAGTGAAGAATGATTGAGGAAGATAGATATGGTTGACGGACTAAGCTCCCTTCCATTTCACGTGCAACTTTTTATTACACGATCTCCCGCTTTAAAGGGCCGGTGAAATATTAAGGGCCATCATTCTTCAAAGGGGGACACTCTTAAAGAATACAAAGAAGGGACGTCTTTTGTGACGTTTAGGTGTAGTCTTAAGCTAGCCGGAGAACTAATTTCGACCCTTACCGGATCGAGCCCGAACGCGAATATCGCGAATAAAAAATGAAGAAGACATACTCCAGTGAGGCGTGCTGGCGAATGTTACAGCAGCACCGTATGACAATCTACTTACGGGTGAAAGCTACTCATTCTCCATTTTTGAGCGAGAATTTTTCATGAATTTCGGTATCCGCGTTTCGAGGTACGGTGGTTTCCGTTACGCGACATCGAGTTTTACTCCCCGAATAAATTCATGAAAATCATGATGACTTCGGTGCTCGGAGAAAAAACTTTCAGGCGAAAATCACCCGAGACTCGGTAATTCATCGAGGATTTCGATAGGTTGCCTACATTTCGATTGCGTCGTCGAGTGCTTTAGAAGCTCTTAATGCTATTATGAACCACAAAAGAACGCATTTAGTATTCGGTATAGCAAATCGGAAAGCCAGACTTCAAAAATCCCGCGGACCGCAGTAGCACCTCGAAAACTCGTTTGATCATTTTCGCTGAGAGCACAATAATCCAAACGCACGCACACTTTCGAATCCCTCGTGCGGCATTAATTTCCTATAATCGCCTCCGTTAAATATCGCATCCGCGATTCTCTGCTCGCGGTACAAGAGGCAAATTAAATTGCGTATATGGCCGATTCAAACGGAATCGCTCACAACGCGCAGCAAACGATTCGCGCGTGGATTCGTCCGCGGTGTAATTAAAACGATTTCCCCGTGCCGCGGGTTTTATCGTATGCCGGGAGCGGCTTAATCGCGAGCGAGCCAATCGCGATTTTCTGGGATGAACCTCGCCGCGAGGCCGAGGCGCGCCGGTGTTCGCGAGGCAGATTAAATCGACTCGCGTTACAAATTAAATTCAAATGACGCGACCCGTTTATTTCCGCGACCGGATCCCGTATTACCTAATAATTGAAATTTCGCGCGAACCAGCCAAGCCAAAGTCGCCCCGTGGCCAAAAGCCGCTCGCATAATGCCCCCCGTTATAGCCGTATTTCGACGTCGATTCGACGCGGTGGACCCGTGCGTTTGCGAACGTATTAACGGGCAAATGTGAGCTACGCTCGGCTCCGCTCTCGCTGATCGCACAGCGAGATATCGAAGCGGCGATCCACACTTGCGGTCATCTGAATCGCTGACCACCGATTGGTGATATTGATTCGGTGGCCTGGAGGCGACGTACCGCGGTTTCCTTCGACTAATGTCCCTGTGCCACGTGAAACTTGTATCGCGAATGGAAAAGGAGTTGAACCATGTGCTGGTACTGTCTTGGTTATAAAAATTTGTCGAGGGTGCTATGAATTATTAAGAAAACGGTGTGAATATTTTTTTTTTAGTTCCATTTTTAGTTCCATTTTTAGAAACACAAAGACAGGACACGAAGGCACTATCTCGCGTCTGAATTTGAGAAAGAAGACTGCCGATCGGATTCCCTGGACCGGATAGAGATTGATTTATACTTGTGACCGGCACGAGCTGAGCAGAATACTACAAAAATTTTGCACATACAGCGAAACCTTGACTATCCGACTTGATATTTATTAAATAAAATGCCAATAATTAGTGGAACGTTATTAAATCACAGTTCAAGTTTTATTAGGAGCCCCGCTGTACTCTTATACCTACAGTAATAATTAATTGAGATCCTAGATAATTCAAAATGGGGACAATTGTAATTCGAAAAAACGAGGTTTTACTCTACTGCCAAAAAATCGGAAATAACATAATGATAATAACAAAACGCTACCAGTTACTTTCTGCTCGGCTCGCGCTCGTCACATCGAGGTGTAAATTATAAATCGACCTTTAATCAACTCCAATGCGTCTGTTCATGGTGTCACTTGTGTTATAGAACTTCCTATAGGATAACCTGTTCACGAAAAATGAACACCTTTCATTCTCTTTTTACGTTGAAAATATATCGCAAACGCATTTTTCTTCTGACTTATAAAGTACACAACATTAACTCTGCTACGTTCCTTTTAAAAATTTTCTTTATTGCATAAAGTTAACGAACAGGAACCGTTGTTTGTACATTTTGGAGCAAGTCGGATGCAACACCAAATTTGAAAAATTCGCCAAAAAAGAAAAATGAATATTTAACAACTAAATAACTCCTACTTGATGTGTGGAAATGAAAATATATTGATACATGGGAAATATATTTATATAGAATGAAAATATTTTTCAACTATAATTTTGTAAACAATGTTTCCTAATTTATTCGAAATAAATAAAAACAGAGCCTGTATCCTTTTTGCTACACGGTCCTCAATTCATATTCATCCACTGGTCATTTGGTCGATGTTTCAATTAAATCAGTGCCATACATTTAAGGAAGATTATAACTATGAAACATTGCTAGAATTGTGTTCTAGCTATATGTGCTGAAACAACTTCTTCGCGGTCTCAGTACTTAGGGAATTAAATACCCGATTTATTGAAACGCGATTTGTTGAAACACGAACGCGGGTAATTGCGAATACAAATATTATACTATATTAGAAAAGCATGAACAACTCATGACAGCTTGTGCCGCGCGCAATGGTAGGTCGTAAATACGGAACAGTTGTCACGCACGCTGATCAAAACAAAAATTATTACAGATTTTCATTCATTTTCACATAAAGTGTTTGACATATGAATGTTAGTATATCTTTTGTATTGATAATTATTCCACTACTAATGTTTCAGAACACAAAAAAAGTACAAATCAAGGATTAATTTAAACCTAATACATTTTCTGTTCGGCGTTTCTAATTTAAAATACTCTCAATTGTTTTTGTTTTCATTTTACGGATCAATCTCGAACGTTCATCATTACTTCGTGTTTCGAATTAAACAGTGAAGAAGAGAATATTTCGAAGAGAAAACTGAAAAACAGACGGACGAAGAAATACTAATAAAGAAAAATAAAAATAAAAAAGAAGAAAGTTAACGTTGACAATGACGAAGATGAGAAGATGAATAATTTATTGTAAAGAAAAGTACGAGAACTTTTCAATTGAAGATTAAATTATGTGCTACAATTGCAAGTGGAGACACGAAAAATACATTGATGGACTGTGTACATCTTGAAATATATAAACATATAATATACCTTTGAATATAAGCAAGAAAGAAGTTATTAACTTTCTAATCTTTTGTTTTATTCGATTTTTTCCTTAAGTGTTCATAATTTCCCAACTCTCCCCTAGCTTCTGTTTATTCACTGGACAGTTTTCCCTAGCTAAATTTCATAACATCCCTTCGTAATCACATGTACCTACACACCCTTCCTAGCGACCGAAGTGCGCGTGGTAAATTGTCACTGTCACGAAACACGAGCGATGAGACAGCGAATTGCCTGCCAAACCGCGTCATAGTGTCGAAACAGTGAATTGATACGTGCGAATGCTGCAGTCCCGAAACCTCTTTAACAAGGATATGCACTTTAGACTGCCTGCGTCAATGCGAGTTTCGAACCGAAACACCGCGTTACATCCAATCAGTGAACCACAAAATATGAACAAGAAAATTTAATTATAATTCCGAGGATAATACTCGTGATGAATAAATATGAATCATCTGTATTTACCAACCTTTGAGCACGACCACTGCGCTCAGAAATCTTGTAAAATAGTGGACGTATGAATCCTGTTTTTAGTCATAAACGTCGGGCGAAATGAGAACGCGTAAAAAAGGCGGAAAATGGTGTGACAGCGAATGTGTTGAATCGAAAGGCGATTAGTTTTGTGGACGCAGTACACATGTGTCCAGGAAATTGGGAAACAAGGTGGCTGTGCGCAGGAAATTGAAACACAAGGCGGAAATTGTAGCGTTGGATAGTGGTTCCTGGGAAATTGGAACATATGGGGACTTTTTTTTTACGAGGCATGCGAACAAAGAGTTGCTTTTCGCACTGTGAACATTCGGACGCAGCGCAGTAATTTCTGGGAAATCGGAGTATTAAGAAAGTAAAGCGTGAGAGACTCCTACATAGGTGAACTTTGCTATTTCTGGTGTCTATTTTCAAGAAACTAACAGCGGGAAAATGATTTCGGAACGTGGGAGCAGAAAGTATAAAAAAAACAAATGCAAAATACTTATGTTAACGTTGCTTTATATGCGAGGCAATAAAAGGAATACCGTATTTTTCGTGACGTACTGTAGTAGAAATTTTCATTTCAATTTGGCTAATTCAATGGAAGCAATTTGCTCGACTTGTGTACAATCAAACGATTAAAAAATAAAGTCGTAAGTTACAGACGATTCTCAGGTATATAAAATTAAATTGATTGAACGCTGTAGCTATAAATACTTTTCGATTAAAATCAGAACTCTTCTATAGCAATAGCCACGCCACAAAGAATTCAACACTGAATCAAACGTAAAACCAATCGCGTACCTTTAATACTCTTTTTTTTCAACGAGAAATAGATTTTACGCGATAAATCGTCTCTTTATTTTCCGAACTTTCCTCGCCGTATCCTTTATTGCGCTCGAGCTGGAACAAAAGACGTAATCAAAGCTGCGTTTTTTGCACCTTTTGTCCCATGATCGAGCCATTAATAGAGTTTAAATTTTTAACAGACTCGACTGGAGAGAAGGACTTAAACGCGAACAGTGTTATCCAAGCAATTTCCGCGCTCGAAAGCGACCAGCCATTTGTTCTGTCGCTCGCGGCAGGATTAAATACCAAAAGGATTTTTCCTGGTGAAATATTCTCTAGGATTAAAAATTTGTTTCCCAGCTGGAGCGGCGCGCGCGATAAAGTTCGTGCACGGCACAATGTTCGACCGTCTTTGATGCTTTTAGGGAAACGAGAGGAGGCGGAAAAACGTCAGAAGAACGGGTGTTCGCAAAGAGATCGACGCGACAGCGAGAAGAGTAAACGCGAGTTTATAAAAGAAAAGCTCGGGCACGATGACGCTACAGGAAAACAGGAAGAACCTCGCCTGTAGGACGACACTTGGTTGAAGAAAAAGAATACTCTCTTAAAGCTCTTGCGTCATGCTGGTCCGTTGACTTTTCTCAGCCTCCTTAATGATCATTAGAGCGTGACGAGTGCAGGAACACGCTCGTGCACTGGTTTATCGCGCGAGAATCGTGTCACGTTTGAAGTAAGCTCTAAATGCGACTCTCTGTGAGGATAGTCCTTGTGACAGTGTCGAAGTAAAACGATTTTTCAACGTGCCTCGCTTTAAAAGGCATTATCACAGGACATTCTTCTCTTAATTAGCAATTGAAACTGGTTTGTTTAAGGAATCAATTATTTGACAAAAAACCAAATATGAAAAATGTAAAAAGTATTAAATTATTTACAAATTCAAAGTAAACTTTTAAGCTGGTTTTTTTCTCTTCTTAGAGCTTTTACTCGTGTTCCTCGACTTAGTTTTCGCTATTTCCGCAAAGGGTTCGCGAACAGGCTTCGTCTTCGGTTGCGGAAAGCCTAATAAACAAACGAATCGTGATTAAAATCAAAGCCAAATTATGTGTCCTCGTTCGACTAGTAAAAGAGCGATACTGATAAGAAACTGCAAGGAAATTCATCGCACGTCGAGGAGTAAACGCCGACGATAAAATTCCTTGACGAGGGCGGTTGATTTTAACCGAGATTAAGCTCATACCGCGAATCTCGTAAACTACGCCCTTCCAGCCCTCATTATCACGGATACGTGTATACATTATGTTTAATTAGACGAACTTTCATAGTCAGATCAAATTTTAATAATCCACCGACCTGGAAGCGAGGAGGTGAAGCAGAAGGAAATCATAAACCGAAAATTTCTGAGGAAAATAAAGCGCTTGGTAAAGGGAAACGTCTCGTTTAAATTTACCTTTTTGATGAAGTTGATGTGAACGTTAATGTTCTGGAAATTAATTTAATTCCGTCTGTTAATTACAATTGTTTGCTAATTGTATGGAAATCATTATGAAAGCAGAAGTAAGTTAACAAGGTCCCTAATTAAGGAGATCATACAGAAATTAAACTCTAGGTATTTACATTTTTGTTCACAAAACGAACAATTTAATGGGACGAACAGATTTCCCTGCAGAATAGTATCTTCAGAAAATGGAAAAGGAAATAGAAAAATAGAAAATTCGAAAAGAGGTTCTCGGATCTCTGCTTCCACAGTCTTATCTAAAGCGAAAATACATTGTGTAACGTACTGGAAGCGCGATAAGGCGACCCAGCTACTAAAATAGAAAACAATCGCAACGAAGATGTAAGAAAATTATTTTATTACGTTTCTTCGCTATTTACTGAGCACCTTTCTGCCGGATATCACAGTTTCTGGATTTAAAATACGCCGTGTAACGATATTCGCGTTCAAGTGTCCCGGGGAACGTTGAGAAGCGTAACGGGATAAGGTCTATGCGTTTCTGTGGCAAAGTGTGCATCATGTATGCATGTAAACTGTACGTTATCCTTACATATTTCAAGGTGACAGTCGCGAAAAGCAATTCCCCTCGACGACATCGCTGAATACCCCTAGCCTTCATCTCCTTCGCGTTTCAAAGATCCCTCTGCGTTTTCTCCTACTTTTTACCACGTTGAACAACTGTCAACGATAGCGAGGGAAGACCGAAAGACGAGTTATCTCGCATATGAAACCTTATGAACGAAGATACCGATCCGAGACATTTAATAAGCACAAGCAAGGAAAAATTATTGGCTATGAAATATAAATCATTAAATCATTTGCTATGAAATATAAAGGAGTAAAATTTTACTGCATCTGAATTCTATTTTCAGATATTAAACATCACCTGTAAGAAAAGACTTGTAATTAAGTAAGTCGACAATGAAAATTCCAAGCTTTTACTCGAACATTTGGCCACTCTAACAGGGAAATATTTCGAGTCGAAGGTCGCGATATCAAGTAGCTTTTAATACTGTTAGTAAATATTGTAAAAATTTTTTTGTATTCCGATATTCATTATATATTTTTGCAGAATTTCTTACGCTGATTACGAATCTGAAATCCGTTTCTTTCTGTCAAGCTCAGCTTCTGAGAAATTTGATTTTTTAAAAATTTGAACTAATTTTGTGACGTAATTATGACAGATATTTGAGTTTTGTGTACATATAATGATTCTGTAGACTTTTCTGTACACACTGATATTAATTTTTAATGTATTGTGAATAATTATGTATATCCAAACAGTCATTAAAGGTAAAGTGACATCGATTTGGCCTCAAGTTTTTAATGAAAAAAAAAAAAATGAATTACAGAACACAAATTGGCCGTTGAGCAGTGTTATTAATGTCTCATACAACACTAAAAAGCTGTGACTCATACAGCACTAAAAATAACCCAAGAATATTCTATATTAAATACAATGATACCTTTAAAAAATCTCTAAATCTGGAATTTCAAGTCTTTAAAGATTGTTGAAAAATTTAAATATTATGTAATCTGAGTTGATCGTTTGAAGAAACATAGAAAATCAGGAAGAAGACATTTAAAAACTAACTATAATCTAAATCCTTAATCTTAACTTTTTAACTGTTCACCATGAAATTTTCGTATATCCAACTTGGAATCTTCTAATCTTCTATTTGAACTCTGAAAATCTCTGAGACTGTAACTTGCAGCCTTGAAATTTACAACCTACAATATAAAAATCTTCAATTTCAACTCTGAAAATTTAAATCTATGTCTTGAAATCTTCAAATCTTCTACTTTTTAGCCTAAACAGATTCTGATCTTGCCGAGTAGCCAGAATCCCTTTAAATATTTTACAGATCATTTTGATAATCATTTTTCCAGTATTCTACAAACAATTTTGACAGTATTTAAGGTTTCTAAAAGCATAACTCCTTAGTATTGCAATCCCCTACTCGGAATGTTTCCTTATAAGAGCGACGATCTCTTCACGTCACGACCTTAGTAAATGAACAATATAAGTAAGCGTAATTAAAGGCCAGTAAACTATGTGTGGTCAGCTAATCGATTCCGAAGAGTTTGTGTACTTTCGCTCGCGAAGGATGCACTTGGCCCGCCAATTATTCTTCGACCCGTTTTTCTACTAATTACCAATTTGATCCTCGTTTTACGAGAGATTCCATGTTTTATCGCGCTTCGGAAAAAACGACTCGCGCGTTCATCGGTGGAGTGCATTAGCCGAAAATTGCGACAGCAGGAAGAATGGTGATCGGTGTAAAAACGATTGGCCACTTCGGGCCGATTGCTCCATTTCGATTGTTTGCATTGTCCCTCTCCCTGTTTGAGTTCGAGTGAATGTTGCCCCAGTGCTGAGTACAATTTCAAGAAATTGATACGAATTTTATGGAAGTAATATATGTTCCCACTTTAAATTCCAAAGGATATCAGGAGAATATATTCTAGCTTAATGAACACTCTTCAGACCACCGTCTAGCATATTTAAAAACAAATAATGGGAAGCGCTATTGTGAGAGAAATAATGCTTCTCATTTCGATAGTAATAACAAAACAAAGCACAGAAAAATGAAATTTAACAAAGAAGAGGAAAACTTTCCTGGAACGTAAAAGCTTTTACGGCGCGTTGCGCTGTTGTTGAAATGAATTGATACAAAAGTTTCAAGTGAAACAATGACTGGAATAAATGATTAAATAATGCGCCGTGGAACACAAGAGCTTCTCGTCACGTGTCGATGATCAGGGAAAGAAAAACCGTTTCTCGTGGTACGAATTTACGAAGAAACAACAGTGACGACGACAAACGAACGCAAATGAAGTTATAACCCCTCAGCCACTGTCTAAAGCGTCCTTTCTTTGCCACATTATATCTCGTTCTTCAAAAAGAGGGACGCAGACAAAGCCGGCGGAATTTTTCCTGAAATTAAAAGCGTTATTGCCTTTCTGGGCGACCAAACGAACAACAAAGATCCAAAGCATCCTTTGTCGTTTCCACCGAAAGGCAATTCGTTTGTTTGCTAGATAATCGTGGCGAATTCGACGTGCGATAATTTAAAAAAAATTATACCTGATGAATAATTACGTCTATTGTGCTTACCTTTGATTAAAATATTGACTTGTCTATGGATGTCTTTATATTCACGATCAAAGACTCGTGTCCTGTCGAATAAATATTGATACGGAGCACTGAGATCATCCTTGTCCTGCATGATCGTGAGTGCACACTAAAACGCAACAAACACGGTTATCTTCAGTAAAACGCTGTTAAAAGTATTTGCTCGCACGCGGATCACTTCAGCATCGACGGGAGAGACTTTTTGGCAAGCTGTTTGTTTATCAAGCACCCCGATAAAATTGGTTTTAGAACACTCTACGAGGAGAAGTTACGAGCACTTCTCGGACCGAGCACAAACACTTCTCGCACCTCTAGTATCTCATCATCGGACAGCGAAAACATTAACGAGACTTCGACGTTTTTCATGAGAAAATCGAGATCGACATGTGAATAGTTCATGGCCATCACTAGTCTTGACATTCTTGTGTAACTGTAGGTGTGGAAGCCGATAAGTGGTTCATCCATCACCACGTAAATTCTGTAAACAATTTTAATTTAACGCATTACTTAATTTTTTATATTTAATTTTACGCATTATTCGGCTGCGGTTATACTGAATGCATATTTGGGCGAACTGCGTTCGGACGAATATGTATGTACAGCTTCATCGTTTAGAAAAAAACAGTTCGGACGTATTCGTCCGAATACGCATCCACTATAACCGCGGCCTTATGATCAATATTTTACGCGGAGTATTTTCGCTTTAGAAAAGATATCGCATGGACACTCAATTGTCAAATCGATATCTTTTAATATTTAGCCGAACGAAGATAGATGATTTAAACACGAGGCTACCACCTAGTTGAGTAACGATTGTAAAATATTCAACGGATTTCGTGAACTGCGCCCCCATTACCATTTAACGAAAATCGGAACAATTTATAGGAAATTAATATTAAACAACGAAAGTGGTAGCTCTGTTTGATAATTTACTAAGATAACGTGTTTACTCTGGATTACATATCAAGTTCAAGCAGCTTTTAATGCTAATGAAATTGCAGATTGGAATGAACTCGTTCTTGGCGATTTGGCTGTAGATTCTGACGGGACGCTGTTTGCAGATCAACTCGACCTGTTTCGAACCGATTCCGCGGAAACAGAAACATGCTTTAATTCATCTGAAACAACTCGAACGACAGATATGTTTTCTGAATCTTGTGCAAACGCCAGCAACTGACAGCAGTCACTTTAACAAATCCATCGGCCGCCGTTGCGAGACTAGAATAAAATGCGGAGAACGCCGATCGATCTCGAACTTCGCAGAATTTTTAATGAAACACGAACTCAATGGATCGTGCGCGATGCATACGTGAATGAAGGTCTCGGTATATCAGCGTCGATCGATCTAGTCTCGCGGAAGGGAAAAGAGGAAAAATCCTCGTACGACCGTGGGAGGTGCTTTTGTTATGTGCCAACGAGGCACAGTCTCCTTGCTTTCCCTTTTTTTTTTTTTTATTTTTATTATCACCGGCGCATTCGTCCGTGACGTCGAGATAAATCGGCGCGCGCTCTCCCCCTTCCGTTCGACCGATAGGGAAATTTTCCATTTACGAGCGTTTTAAAAGCACGCACGGCCATAATGGAAGCGGTTGGCTCCGCGATTAATATTTAGTGGATTAAGCATTGAACGCGCATTAAACTAAATTGCCTTCGATCATCCACGGAACAACACCGAGCACCTCGAGAGTATTCTGTCGATAACAGTTCTGACTGCTTTTAAATATTCCACTAGCTGGAAACGCGATAGCACGGTATCTTTGGAAATTCTAAGCGCGACCGTCGACCATTCTGCCTTTTCGCAGATTTTAGAGGTGCCCGGTGTCGTTCGGGGAATATCGCGCGAAAAACAGTCCTATACTTCGGTGAAGACGTCGTTGATGCTGGGAAACTGTTCTGACTTCAAGTTTATCGTCGTTCTGTGGACTTTCATGCTGGGATTCCCCACGATGGTCACTTTAAATTCCAGCAACGGATACCGCAGCATAGTTTCGCACCAGACGAGTACTTTGTTTCAATGAAATATCCGATATCCTTCGCATTTCTTCTTAAACACTTCTCACAATTTTTTCATTCTCCCTAGAGGCTTTGACAACTGTTGGAATTTCTGACAACCGTCAGAATTTCTGATAACCACTGATTTGACGGGCGAAAACCACCACGAAGCTATTAGAATATTAATATCGACATTATACAAGGCGTCGCATTTATAAAATTAGTTTCAAGCTTTAAGGTACGTTTTCACGTGACTGTAAATTAACTTTTGGTGCTGTGATAACTTCGGTCGTAACTTTCGTCGACGTGAAAACTATGAATCGCCTCATTATAATATTTAATTACGTATTATAAAATTCAGTATCGCATTAGTCACGTAAAAACGTATCTCTAATGCACAGACCCTTAAAAAGTTATACCACTTTGAAAATTTAAAATAATGGAAAAATTTGTTTATTCTTCAAAGAATAGTTTATAGTCTTGAAAATAAGGCTACATCAATCACAATGCAATGCAATCGCAATTGTAGACTCAAGGTAATGTTTTACTTTTTCAATTCTATGTACGAAATATTGCCATACAGGGTGTAACAAAAATGTTGCAGTTCCTTGAAAGAGGTAATGCCTGAGGTGATTTTAAACAACTTTTTCCTTAGCGAAAATGTTGGGTGAGGCTTTGTTAACGAGTTATTAACAAAAACCCCCGACCAACCACAGCACGAGTACAGTGGACGAATTTCAGCGCGGGGTCCAGCTGTGAGAGTATTGGCTCGCCATCGTCCGCGCCATCATTAATCCGCTGTACTCGCTCTCTGATTGATCCGTGTTTTTCGTTAATAACTCGTTAACAAAGCTCCACCTAATATTTTCGCTAAGGAAAAAGTTGCTTAAAATCAACTCAGGAATCATCCCTTTCAAGGAACTGCAACATTTTTGTTACACCCTGTATAAAACTTTAAACATGTTTTTCTCGAAATTACATTTTTAAAACTTTCGTGCAACATGACTCTTACAATTTTGATGTGATTCTCTTGAAATTGGAGGTGAGAAGTTACGATATTTTAAAGATTAACCACGTTACAGACATTTTTATAATAAATTCTTAGATCAAAAATGAAATTTTTTCTTTAGATGTTCACCATTTTTACCAAAATTTTTATTTTTTAAACCACTACGCACTTTGTTAGTAAATATCGCGTAGGTAATAAAAATGTTCGACTATTTATTATAGCTTCAACCATGTTATAGAGATCTTGCACGTCGATTTAGCGCTCCCAAAAAAGAAGCTTATGTGGTCGGTTCCAGCGACACCATCATACTTGAAAAAAAAAGAAACAAACAAATCTTTTGTAAACTTCAATAGTTGTACAATAACTTCCTTTCGACAGATTTTTCATTTTCTTCATCATAGTTTTAAAAAAAAATCTCAAACTTAGCAATTTTGTGTAACTAATAAATATACTGCATTTTATTATTTCAAAGTCAAGAGTATCATATTGAAGTAATATATAACTTATTCGTCGTTTTAACGCCTATTGCATACGTGGAATATTGGGAATACGTGGAAAGTAATGAATTTAAACTGAATGTTGTACCAGTACAATATTGGAATTTAAAGGATTAAGGATCCCACAAATCAACGAAAATTCGCACAACGTAAAGAAATACATAAGAAAAACAGTAAAAATTAAAAAATTCTGTAAGACCTTTTAACCTTTATACATCTCCGAAATTATGCCAAGCCGCAATAAAATGTTAATAGTGGATACAATCACAGCTGGGAAATTTCACTGTATTCTCAGAAGTGATGTCACACGAAGAAAATCGTTTCCTACAAAAGTACGGTTATCCGTGAGCCATTTATCGCTCGATACAAGGATTCTCGCGGCTATATCTGGACGCGCGCCCTTGGTTCTCCCTTCATTCCGAGTTACAAAATCTCAACCCCAGGAGCAGAAGGGAGACCAAACGGAGGACCATTGATTCCGCATTAGGATTTCAGGAGGGTTCACGACAATCCCGCACATTACTTATACCCTCTCCCTTCTTTTTTTCCTTCCTCCAACGCAACATTTTGCCGTTGTCAATGACCGAGGAGGAACGTTCCTCGGAATTCGAAGGCTTTGCGGTGTACCTTAACGCGTCCCCGCGGGCTAATCCGATTATTTCATAAATCCTCCTCCCGTTTCCCTCTTCCATCGGGATTCCTTTGAAAAACGTTTATGCTCGGTCCCAGAGATATCGCGATAGCATGGAAGAGGCCAGAAGGAAAGGCTTGGAACGCACGCGGCGGTTTCGAACGGCCGATCGTAAAGGCGTGTACGGAATTGTATGTACCTCCTGGCGAGTTGCGGAGTTCGCGCGAGCAACTGTCGCGCGAATTTAGCACGGAATTAGAGTCCAGCATGCTGGAAAATCCTCTAACTGCGGCCATGTGTCTTCGAGAGCGCGCCATTGCTCGCGTTTAAACGCCTTTTCGTATTTACTTAACCGCTTGGAAAACGGGGTTCAATGGAGAACGGGGGATTCCAAATACGAACGTGTACCACGCACAACGGGGACACGCGACAGCTGTTGGGAGAGGAAACAAGATGACTACTGTCTTAGCAGCACGTTCAATTTAACTTTCGTTTAAAGGGCTCTTCCGATAAATCCCGAACGGATGCTCCAGTTGAGATAGGAAGAGGAAGAATAATTGGACGGTAAAGTTTCCTTCTACTTTTGATGTATTATTGCGCTATTGTTTTCTTTGTTATTGTAGAACTGCAAGCAATTGACGTCAAATCCTGTTTTTCCTTTGCTGTACTGACTTTTGCGACACAAAGGGGCATCTTCAATTAAAGAAAGCTAAAAGCGTTGGAAAATATTGGAAATTGAGCGTTATAAAAGAGAGTAATTTTTGTCAAATGTAACAAAATACTTCTTTTGACAGTTTTAATAAGTACTTATAGTGCTAAAAAGACTTTGAAGCAAATAAAAAGGTCAATGATTTGGCAGTAAGAGCCATGAAACAAATAGAAAAATCAACCATTTAGCCTCCCTTTCCAAAGCAGTCAGAACTCAGAGGCAATATAATCAAAATTTATAAGAGAATATCAATTTATTCTGATTGTCTTGAAATGCAATCTGATCCAAACAGATTCCATAATCGGTGTAACATGAATGGGATAAGTTTAAACTATTATAAATGCCATTTAGTGAGGTTCTCACGCAATATAAACCTAACGGTTCATTCTTACAAGATCAATAACATTACGTTAATGCAAGTTACTGAAATCAAAGATCTCGGTGTTTCTCATCCACATTGAACTGTTCGAAATATATCACTATGGTCACAAATACTGTACTGAAAACTCTCAAACTCATTTAATCATATAGATCAGGTTGAAATGACAACACAGATTTCTCAGATTGGTAGAATACAAATTACACATCCACAGGGATATTGCAAACCTCTATATTTTAGCTCTATACTTGAAAAATTAAGCATGACTACATTAGTTGAACGCAGAACTTTAACCAATATGTCGTTTCTCTTTAAGATTACCTATTAATGCTGAAATTAACTGTTCGACTCTTCTTGAACTCATTGGTTTGTATGCACCAACCAGATGCGTCAGAAAAACGCACCTGTCATACCGAGAAATTATAAATCAAAATATGGATCCCTTGATCTACTTAATCGAATAGTTAAAGTACTAATCAATATATACATTACATCGATTTTTTTCTCCAGTAATACGTCACAGATTAAGCACAATCTATCTAAAGGCTGGTTCAGACACGTTTAGTAATTTAGTTCCATTGTATTACTAAATTACTCGATTAAATTTTAGTATTCATATATAGTAAATTACTAAAATACTTGCCACTCGACTAAATTACTAAACGTGCGTGAATCAGCCTTAACAATAAGATATTATAGTTCTACATTATCATTTAATACTACACTACCATTTAATTGAAAACCCTCACGCATTGCACTTGAAATAATTATTGTGTATGGATTGTGCTGTTGCCAGTTTATTCCAAATAAGTAATAATAACATAAAAAAGCCAACTCACGAAAATATATTAACGTATTTACATAAGAAAAAAAATCTTATACTTCATTTTTCTTTAATTTCCAAATTTGTAACCTGTTCGCACGACAGTATCGAGGAACTCCCAGCGCTTCTTCCCGGTCCGATTTAATTTTCAATTTCCGAAGCAGCGGAAAGCAACGCCCCCGCCGCGCCGGCTCAATAGCCATCGCCCCAGGGAACTATCTCCGCCCGACAATTATTTACGAAGTGGAAACAGATTGCCGCGATCGAGTCGATTAAATCTGGAAGGCGGTTTCCTTGATGTCTTTCTGTATTTCTGGACGAGGCGATCGCCAGCGAAGCGACGCGTGCTCGCGCCCGCCGGGAATCGGAGGGGGTGAGGGAATTCACGGAGCTGCCTCAGAAACGGAAACTGCGAGAGCAACATCGTGGAGACATTTCCATTACAAAGACAATCGCTTTTGGTGGATACCGGGCTGACGGGGACGCCACTCGAATATGTATGGCCAGACGCTTGTTGAAAGAGCCCACCTGACCTCGAACTCTCGAAACCCCTTCGTTCGGTATATTCATCAGGAGCGTCTTGTGCTTCCTGAGCTTTCTTGGTACTTCGCCGGATCAACCCCTCGACCGCCCCCTTCAATATCAAGAGATTCGGAATAGGGCTGGTTGCTTGAAAACTGAACGGTGTAATTTTGGGAAAGGATTGGAATCTTGTTGATGATACTATGATACCAAGAAAGTACAAATCAAGGATTAATTTAAAACGAATTAAAACGAATTGTATGGGTCAAACTCGAACGTTCTTCATTACCTCGTGTTTTGAATTACAGAGTGAGAAAGATAATATTTTGAAGAGAAAACAGAAAAACAGACGGAAAAAGAAATGCCAGAAAAAGGAAAATAATATAGAAGGAAGTTAACGTTGACAACGAAGAAGATGAATATTACTCCATTTATTCTAAAGAAAAGTACGAGAGGCTTTCAACTGAAGATTGAATTACGTGTTACAATTGTAAGTGAACACACGAGAAATGCATTGATGGACAGGGTACATTTTGAAGATATTTTTGCGATTTTTGTAAGAAATAAATAGTGTTTGTGATTAGTCCTCAATAGATGGGACATCACGAATATCAAAGCTTTTGCTTTTTTATTTAAAACTAGCTACTCGGTGTTGCTCGCTCGCTTCGCGAGCTCGCGAGTGGGGTTATTGTTGGCTCGCTTGCGTAGAAAAGCTTATCAAAATCCATTGCGTAAAGCTGAGAAGCGATACGGTATTGACTTGCGACGGGCTTTACATGCTAGAGTCTGAATAATAGGACTTGCGAGAAGGGAAGGAGTTCGGAGTCCCTCTGGCGGCAACTGATGGTGACACGTGGCCATTGCGGCCGCCGAGGCCATCGTTGTCGTCTACGTGTAAAAACTTTATTAACTCGACATTAAATAGGAATATCGAAATAATTTTTGTCCTATGTTGAGACCAAGAGTCGAAGGAATAGAAATAAAAAAGTTTGATGAAAATCTATGCAGTAGTTTTTGCGTGATGTGCGCACATCGAAACCCTGCTATCATTTTATTTATATAGATTACTTTTGTTATTTGATGATAGAAATATATGTATAAACACATAATATACCTCTAAATATAAGCAAGAAAGAAGTTATTAGCTTTCTAATATTTTGTTTTATTCAATTTTTTCCTTAGGTGTTCGTAATTAAAATACTATTCCTTAAAATACTATTTTAAGGAATTTTAAGTGTATGTAAGAATGTCTTGCAATAAACGAATTTTATGCAATCAGTCTCATTATTTTCCGGACGATCCATGTATGTTAGTGACGCAAGCGGGGTTTGTAAAAAATCGCAAAGGTTTCCCGAACGCCAAGCGATATTTTCGGACAGGAACGGTGCCGATCTGACAACGAAACGCGTTCGTCGTTTCCACTTTACAAGGGCCTTAATTGCGGCCCGCGCAAACATTTGCATTTCAAGTGGCTTTTGCTTGCCTGCATAATGTTTGACACAGCTGCAGCAACGAACGGGCCAGCCCGGCGTAGAACGCCCCCAAGTACCATGAGTAGGCCACTTCGTATACCGTCCCGTATAACCCATAACGCACGCGTGCACCGTTGCGTCCAACTGCATCCGTGCATTTCGCCGCCGCGCCGCTCGAAAATTTCACCGTCCGTCTGTTTGCGTCGAAAACGAAACCAACTATCCAATCCGAGTGCGCTCCACCGTTTCGTTATCCGTTCGCCCTCGAGTGTTTTCGCTGCGGGGGAGTCGAAATCTTTCGACGATTCTACCCGAAACGACACTGAATTTCGAGATAGGATTCTTTAAGAAACTTTTTACAGCCGAGTGTCCTGCGGGTTATGGACCATTTTAGTTCAGAAGAACTCGAAAGACGCGCTGGGAAATATCTGTGGCGGACTTCGGATTCCTGCGAGTGAAAGAATCTAGAAGTCCTCAGATCTCTGACTTCATCCGATGACAAAATCAAGAACAGAATAGTTTTTTCCTTTGGTTTCGGCTTTCAGTCGCTTGTCTATTACAAAGGGGAATATGAGACACGGAAGCGTGTCGCGTATCTACTATCAGAGATGAAACACGCATACAACTGCGACACAGAACGTTTCTGCACTTCGTCAATTCCAAAACAGTCCCCCTTAACAGAATAAAGGGGTTTCGAGTGCTCGACGCACATAGCAGATCGTAACAAGAACGAAACGGCCACCAAACAACTCGAAGCCAGATTCGCAGCAGGTATCCGTGTCCCCAACGCTATCGGTTACTCCATTCGTAACGAATGTACCTGCCCATCGACCCACATTCAACGATAAAGTACACTGGACCCGCCTCGGTCTCAAACAACGCACGGCTCAGCGGCTGTCAGATAATGACGTCAGCGAGCGCGCGTAATCGCACAGAGGGAATTCGCTCCGAAACGCTCCGTCGCGTAAAAACGTGCAGTTTTCCAAAATTTCTATCTACCGGTTGTCGCACGATCCGATTTGTCCTATTATTTGGAAGGATCAAAGGGGATGGCGAATGGACGGTGGGATTGGAAAAACGCTTCTCGCGTATCCGCGGAAGCTCTGTCGCGATCAATCGACCTCGCGCAGTTCCACGGAGACGCGAACGAGTATCGCCATAACGGCTTTTGAAAAATTTATTCCGCGGCGAGCACACGCCACCCCGGGAAGGGTTTTATGTACGGGGTGAGCTTTCACGAGCAATTTCCCGCGGGGGTGAGCGAAATAACTGCGTATATCCCCGCGGTTGAAGGCTGTAACGTCGTTTTAACGACGCCGCGGCGTCGAGAGAGCGATGCGGACGGACGAACGAGAACGGAAAACAAGATTTTCGTTCGGCCCGCGAATGACGAAAATAAAAACGTCGCGACGGGGAATAGATTCCCCTTTTCTATGCGACACGCAGCGCCGAGTGATTCAACCGTGAACCGATTTTGCTTACGTTTGTTGCGGCCCACTTAAATCTCGATTGCCCGCGGAATATGAATACAAACGAGGAAGATTTTGTGGTTTGATTTAAAGGGTTAACTATTGAACCTTCGAAAAGCCGATTTCTTTTTATTGTTAATTCTGAAAGTCTCTTCCTTTGTGAAGACCTAAAAAAAAGTTGCAAAAGTTTGTGTCTACGGGTGAGAAGTCTTTTGTTACTATCCAAAAAATAACAGAGAATTAGCAAAAATAGGAATTAAATGAAAGTAAAATAATAACAGAAGTAATAGTGCTAAGAATAATAGAAAGAAATAAACTAATGATAATCATGAGAGATAATAATAATGATAACAATAACAGTAATAGTAATAATAACGAGGAACGCTCCGTACTGATCAGTCAGGCCGGCCACGACGTCAGCCCCGATAACATCGGGGGGGGGGGGGGTGATGCTGCGGAGCGTAGAATCGTGGGACGCGGTTGCGGCATTCGCCGAAACCGTTCTCGTCGCGAAGAGGGTCGATGGGTGTCTTCAGGACCCCAATCCAGGCCTTGAAGACTAGTCTGTAACGCACAGCACGGGCCAGCACGCCACGGGCCCAGACCGACGTATACAAGGTGTAACAAAAATGTTGCAGTTCCTTGAAAGGAGTAATTCCTGAAATGATTTTAAACAACTTTTTCCTTGGCGAAAATGTAAGGTGGGGCTTTGTTAACGAGTTATTAACGAAAACCCCCGACCAATCACAGCACGAGTACAGTGGACGAATTTCAGCGCGGGCTCCAGCTGTGAGTAGTATTGGTCCGTCATCGTCCGCGCCATCATTAATCCGCTGTACTTGCTGCCCGGTTGGTCGGTGTTTTTCATTAATAACTCGTTAACAAAGCCCCACCTAATATTTTCGCTAAGGAAAAAATTGCTTAAAATCACCTCAGGAATCATCCCTTTCAAGGAACTGCAACATTTTTGTTACACCCTGTATACCCCGACGTCTCCCCCATATGGGGGAGAGAGGTGTTTTTAGTGGGTACGCCCCCAACACTCCCAGAGCACTGCTGCCGGAAAAGTCCCACAGTACTCCTGCGGCTACACTGGCCGCGGGACGTCTGCGTAATGCATTTTCACCTCTTAAAAAAAAAAAAAAAGTAATAATAACAATAACTAACAAGGGAACATATCGAACCCGCACACTCCGATTTTGATGCAATTTATGTGACAACTAGTTCTCAGAAAAATATTTGACACGTATTTTTTCTTATCTGCCATCTTTCATGTTGAAAGAGTAATTACAGCCCCTAAAGTTGAGGGGTGAAAAAACGTTTTTTAAAATATCTTTGGAACCACACGGTGTAGAAGGTCGCTTTTTTTTAAATTCCGCGTTTTTAAACGAAGAATTCAGATATGTAATCAGTTTAGATAGAAGGCCATTTGTTTAAACAATATAATTAAAAAACATAATTTTTTAAATAAATTTTTGGTTGCACGTCAATCCACATTCTTGTAAATTTATATACTGAAACTATGGACCAAAATAGGGGACACATGTCTCGGGAAATTTTGTTCTTTGTTGTATAACAAAAATTATGAAATGCACAAAAATATTTTGGTAATTATTCGGAACAGGGACGACCTCACCAATTTTGATGACCTTGAAATATATAAAGACCATCATTCTGAACAACTTTTCCCTATACATGTTACAGCCGCTCGACTTTAGTTTCCAAGGTATACATAAAACTAAGTTTTATATTTTCATGTTCGGTTTATATGTCAGTATAGACGTTTCTTACTTTCAGTATTTAAAAAGGTAATCGAAATAGGTCTGGGCTAGATTATTTAACGAGGAGGGGGTTTGGATAGACGAGTTTGCGCCTGAAGTTAAATTTTGATGACCCTGAAATATATTATAAAGACCATCATTCTGAACTACTTGTTCATGTACATGTTACCGCCGCTCAGCTTTATATTGCGAGATACACACAAAATATGTTTTTCACGCTCAAATACATAACTTCAGACGAAAGCTCGTTTATCCAACCCCCCTGCTCGTTAAATAATCTAGCCCAGACCTATTTCGATTACTTTTTTAAATATTGAAAGTAAAACACATCCATACTGACATATAAACCGAACATGAAAATATAAAAATTAGTTTTATGTATACCTTGGAAACTAAAGTCGAGCGGCTGTAACATGTATAGGGAAAAGTTGTTCAGAATGATGGTCTTTATATATTTCAAGGTCATCAAAATTGGTGAGGTCGTCCCTGTTCCGAATAATTACCAAAATATTTTTGTGCATTTCATAATTTTTGTTATACAACAAAGAACAAAATTTCCCGAGACATGTGTCCCCTATTTTGGTCCATAGTTTCAGTATATAAATTTACAAAAATGTGGATTGACGTGCAACCAAAAATTTATTTAAAAAATTATGTTTTTTAATTATATTGTTTAAACAAACGGCTTTCTATCTAAACTGATTACATATCTGAATTCTTCGTTTAAAAACGCGGAGTTTAAAAAAAAAGCGACCTTCTACACCGTGTGGTTCCAAAGATATTTAAAAGAACGTTTTTTCCCCTCAACTTTAGGGGATGTAATTACCCCTTCAACATGGAAGATGGCAGATAAGAAAAAATACGTGTCAAATATTTTTCTGAGAACTATGTGTCACATGAATTGCATCAAAATCGGAGTGTGCGGGTTCGATATGTTCCCTTGTAAGATTAGGAGCTTCGGAAAATAGTTCAAAAGAAGTGTAAGGATTACCGCAAAAATCGAGTTTGTCGCAGAAACGATTTACATTCGGATATGTGCGGTTTAAAGAATTGAAATGTCCATAATGTTCAGTTCAGTCGCGAAAAGAGAATAACACCTAAACCGATGCAAGGGAACACAGAAATTTAATTCGTGGAGAATATAAAAACAAGTAAAATTCAAATAATTACAGGAATTACAGCGCTGGACGTAACTAACAAGGAAAGGATATCAACTGTTCTATTCGGATTTTAATGTATTTTTGTCAGAATCATGTTCAGCGCTTAGTAATTTTAATTACTCACAAATGTGTGCGCAAAAAGTTGCACTAAGTGTCGATATAATGATTATTTAGTATTTTAACAATCCAACCCGAAAGAAATCATTGAGTTTCCTTGTCCAATAGCGCTGTAACCTCTTAACTGTGTTTGAAATGGAAATTCGGAGCAATATTAAGCGAAATTGTGTTATGTAATAAGATTTTTATTGTTAGATATGGGAGCTTCTTATCTTTGAGTCCCGGCCTTTCTTGGAAGCCGGAATGTACACAGCCAAATAAAGTTGCCGCTTCCGCCGTGCTGTAGCGGTATAAGTTTTCCGGGGAAATCGATTTACATGAAGATGCATACGTGTCCCCGCTATCTCCTTAGAGCAATGTTCTATCATAAAAAGGGACGAGAATGCATCCTCCGGGGCTCATTTCGAGCTTAGTACTTGAGGAAGCAGCAGGCAAAATTGGGTTTTAGTCTTTTTTATGCAAATAGTAAGCGGGACAACCTGAAAAATATGTTGTGCTTTGAATATAAAGAAACGTTTCTTCTCGATACTTATTTATTAACTTCCCGATTTATAGGGAATTAACTTCCCGATTTATAGGGAAGTTATTGTATTTGCCCCTAAAATGAAAAATCGATTTTTTAGCAGATCTCCATGTTTCAAGGTCATTGGAGTAATTTTAGGCTATTTTTAACAAATTGTTCGTGTGTGTGTGTGTGTGTGCGTACGTACGTACGTACGTACGTATGTGATCAAATTTTTCGTTAACGTTTTCTAAAAAACTAATGGTCAGATCAAAATGGTCGATGATGCAATCGATGTGTATCAATGTAACTTAGAGCTGAATAGATTTTGTTCTAATTCGGTCCAGTAGTTTTTTAGTTTTTTTAAGAAAACCTAACAGAATAACGCAATCTAAATGGGAGAATATAAATTTAAGAGAGAATAACTAAACTGAAATAATATATATACATACATTATTACTATTATTATATTTATATAACACACACACACACTCACATATATATATGCATATATACAGGGTGTCCCATTTTAATCCGCCACCACGGCTAACTTAAGAAATATGCATCGGATCAAAAAACATCCCGAACAAAAGTTTGATGGTTTGGAGGGGGACATCTGATCCTGTCAAAAAAATTTCACCCCTACCCCCCTGGGGGGGGGGTTACTTTAAAATTTTAAATAGGACCACCTACTTTTTATTGCAGATTCGGATTCCACGCCACAAAATATGTAGGTTTTATTTCAAACATTTTTTTTCATTCGCGATAGGTGGCGCTGTAATCGCGAAATTTCGATTTTTCGCCTATATATATATTACAATATATAATTATAATGATATAATTGTGATAAATACATATATATGAGTATATTTATACACGTATAAATATATATATACTCAATAACTACATATTGAAAACAAATGAATATACATAATATCCATATACACAGCACACACATACATACATATATACCCCAGGGGGTAGGGATGAAATTTTTTAACAGGGTCAGATGTCCCCCTCCAAACCATCAAACTTTTATTCAGGATGTTTTTTGATCCAATGCATATTTCTTAAGTTGTCCGTAGTGGTGGATTAAAATGGGACACTCTCCCTATATATATAGATGTTCGTTTAATGCGACGTCATATAGCAACAATGTTGATAAGTAGAAAACTATTAAATTTCTCCGAATACGAATAATTTTCTAATTAGTGACAATTAATAATGGTAATAATAAATTACAACTCGCAAATCGGGAAGTTCTTTGCGTGGCCCGTAAAGGGTCACACACAAAATAAACATGAATAGCTACAGGCATCACTACTCGTGAGCGAGTGTAGCGAGCGAGCTACAATAACTCCACTCGCGAGCTCGCGAAGCGAGCGAGCAACACGGACTCCACCCGCGAGCTCGCGAAGCGAGCGAGCACCACGGACTAGCTAGTTTATTTCTATTTAGAAAAGTACGGGCATACGCTTGCCCAATTAACAAAAAAAAATCGCTTAACAAATGACAGAAAATAAAAAACTAATAACTAAGGTAGACGCTAAACATAAAATGGAAAAATACATGAAAATGTGCTATCACACTATAAAAAGCAGGGTAAGAATGGCAACTTATTTAAAGATTTGATAGATCTCTTAAATGAATTTACGGAGCCTGAATAAAAATTTACAACATTAGTAATATGATTGATACAGCTGCAGGCTCCGGTAATAGGGTCACAGAATTTTAAATCGCTTCTGAAAAAGTCAATACGGAAGCCAGTAGAGTTGCGCATGGAACGCGGACACGCGTTGAAATTAATTAATTGAAGCAGAGGAGGGTTGTTGATCAAGTTGTTCAGGACCTTCAAAAGGAAAACTAAATCGGCAAGCCTTCTCCTTTTCTCGAGTGTTGACATCTTCAGGCACAGAATAACATCGTCGTATTCATGGTCAAATATGCTCATTTGGCATCCTAGCATGCGCGAAGGATAAAACACAGGAATTTGTGTTGTACTCGCTCGATCACCGCGATATACTTCGTTTGATAAGAGGTCCATATGACACTTGCGTATTCAAGATGAGATAGTACCAAGGAGCTTCAAAGAGTCTTGAGTGTGGAGAGATTTTTAAAGTTTCTACAGATGATTTATAATAGTATGAAAATGAACTACAAATAAATTAAGCGAATCTCAAAAAATATTCTGTAAAAATACACTCATAACGCCGGCAGTACGCTGCGACAAACACGAACAATAACACAGTCCACAAACGTTTGTATAGGTGTTCATAATTCATAAGTAACAGTATAAGTAACGCAGGTAATATAAGTAACAACATAACAAAAAATTATTACTTATGTTACCCATTACGTTTGCGCCAAGGCGAACACCTATACAAACATTCGTGGGCCGTGTTATTGTTTATGCTCGCCGCAGTGTACTGCCAGGGTAAGAAAAAGCGAAGCGTATCCTTCACAATGCATTTTGTTTCAAGTTAAAATCTTAACTGGTTTCAAAGATACAGAGCTTTATAATAAAACGTGCAGAATGCGGCGAATGGCCCATTGATTCTAGCCCAGTGACCTACTTCTCACTAGATAATAGTGCGTGCTATAAATAATAAAAAAAATCGCTAATTCAGTGTCTGTCGTTGACCAGTGCAATCATCTCGCGCTTAGGATAGATCAGTGACTGAAATAGAAGATACGCTAGCAAGGCATTAAAAATTACGTACCAATTCAAACAACGATGTCTCAATAACTAAAATTTGAGTCCACGTCAAATAAAAGTGTTTTAAAGAGTGGGATTTTAAAAGTTTTTGAGTATCGAAAACGTAAAACCTTTATTATTTTATTGAAGTATTTAAAAATTTTCAATGTTTTTCATCGCGATTGGAAAAATGCAAAAATAAAACATAAAAGCTTCTAATGCGTGGAAAAGTTTTAATATTCTATTAACAATTTTTAATGATACACGCAATCACAATTTAAAAATTCCAAGTTAACGGATAATTTAATGAAACTCATCAGAATTTATTTATCTGAACTAAAAGTCCATATCAGCTTCAGTCAGAATTTTTCAAGCAAATAAGTCAATATTGAATAAAATTTGCACTCCGCCACAGCAACAGAATACTGCGAAAATTCTGAAGCCGGAAGAACGAAATGACACTTGGATATGACAGATTCGACGCAGTGGAATTAAATGAAACTTCGAAATAGAAGCCGAACAGAAATATCTCAGGACTTTTGTATCAACCTGTTGTCACTTAACGTTTGAAGTCACATTGTCAATGAAGCGGAGAGAGAAGATCGCAACTGCCAACGAAATCGACGGAAAGTAGAAGAAATATTTTATACCTGCAGATCAGAAAAATTTCTCCACATTATTTTAATTGAAAGAAATATATGCTCCAATATCGTAGGTCTTTCGAAAAAAAATAAAGTCGATGCATTGTAAAAAATGCTACTTCCAGGTATCGCTGCAAAGACGATTAAACTTGAATCTCCAGTGTTTGTCGAAGTAAACGATGCGCGTTTATTCGATCTGTGCGCAACCGATCGTCCGACTTCAGTGGATATTGATTTCTCGCCAATCAGGAGGCTTAAGCAACCGCGTGGAAATGGACGGATACAGACTGGCACGAGGAGCAGAAGAAGGAAGAGAGGAATGAGCCAGAATCTCGCTAGCCAGATCAGAATTCACCGGCTCGTGTAATTCTGGTGGAATCAGGATGTACTCGCTTGGAAAAAATCCACCTCCCTTCACCCGTTCTGGAAACTTTTCGTATCCCTAGCTAACGTAGTTCCTCTTATTTCTCGAAGTAATTTCTTCCCCTTTTCAGACCCGAATTTCCTTGTCGAGACTCTGAAAGGCGACTGTAACATTGACTCAAACCACTTGACAACAGAACAAGGGAAACTAATTAGAAACAACAGCTACGAATGGACGAGATTTTATGAGTCCCCTTCTCTGCTCCGTAGAATACAACCTGACCTAAATAATAAGTACAAAATTTTTAAATACATTGAGTCGCACATTTATTCACAAAGAGTATGTTACATTTGTTTAAATTTAAAAAGAAAAGGATTATCTTTTGAACAATAAAAGTAATGGGGACTGAGAAAAAATTGAACGTCAGAGATGGAACGACATGAATTACTAAATTACTAAAAAAAATATAACACTAAGAATTTCACAATAAATTAAGATTTGGAAATTGAAATTCAGTAACATTTAAAATAAGCGAGCATTATTGGAAATTTGAAGAATGAATATTTGTCCAATAGTAAAATCCTACGTAAAATTTTATAAAAATTGATACGGAAGTTTATAAACAATTATGGGAAAACACAATATTGAGAAATACATATAATTACAAAATTAAGAGTGAAATAATAGGCCAAAATTTTTGAAATCTTGTGCTCAGCAAGATCAAATACTTAACAAAATTGTCACAAAAATTCAAGAAAATTAGTTTTATGCTTTTTCCGATTCATGAAAATTATGTATTTATAGGCTGTTTCCAAAATGGTAGTATAACCAGCAGAGAGGCGGTATTTTGCATGAAACTGAGTCAAAAATATGGAATAATGTTTGTTTATAGGGAACTTCACTTCCGAGAAAATGAAGTTTGAAAACTTGTTTATTATATATAGAGTTAGACAATATTTAATATGAACATTTACAAACTCTTAGATGAATGTTATCCTGTCCCTAAAAATAATTTAAACCAAGGAATTAAATACATTATCTTAAGTTTACGTTTAATCATATAGTCGAGTGAAAATTGAAAAATGATATTTTCAACGCATACAAATTACTAAAGAAAATTTATGATTTATCATCTAAACTAAATGTTTTAACTGATATATTGTTTACATATGCAATTAATATTGGCATTTACTTTATCTCATAATAAGTGCAAGCGTACTTAACAAATTTTTAAGCAGAATTTTTTCTGAATTGAAGCCCCGTATAAAGAAACTTTATTCTATATTTTCGACTCAGTTCAAAAACACTATATGTATAAAAATATATACGATCAACACTCACCAAATACAACACAAGGCACAGTTTTCACTGCTTGTCCTATAAGAAAAAAAAGGAAAATTCTAGTTTGACTACTTCATTTCTCGTACTTACATTTCAGATACATCATAAATAACAAGTTTATGATAAAATATCAAATATTCAATGCATTAAAAAATAAAATAAAGAGTAATAAAGAATTCAACTGAATTTGTGATAATAATTACCATTTCTGACTGATTTTCATCACAGGAAAAAGTCTTATTATTATCTTGGAAATTGATTAACTTTTTTTTGGTTAAAATTGTTACTGAAATTCATCCTTAATAACAATTTTTGAAGTTACCTAGATACTTCTTTTTTTAAATCAAATATCTTTGAAGCAATTTAATTGCATTTTGCCGGCCATTCCCTGTGCAAAGTTGAAGAGGAAACAGAAGGATTAAGGGTGACGGTGCCTCATCTGTTGCACGGGATGGATTAATTTCAGGTGCTGACGAGGAGATCTTGTTTGCAATTTCTTACCCCGCGGGTATTAGTTCGATGAAATCTCTGGGTCTGAAATTTCGCCCCGGCACGATTCGCGTGCGCGCACAGACCTGGGTATGTATATGTATGTCACGCGAGTGCCATGACCCTGGGGAGACCCAACTTCCGCCAGTTTTCTTGCCTACAAGGCGCTGCCACGGTTAGGCAAGATGATCAATGGCGGGAACGCTCGCTTTCGTGATTAATTGGACAAGTCCTCCGACCATTAATTTCACTACTTTTTATATCCGTTGCAGTCGAACTCCGGCGACTGTTGTTCGGAATGAACCTTTTTTCTTCCTTTTAGTCTCTTTCGAAAAGTTTTCGTAATTGCTCAGGAAAGTATTTGATCGTAGGTTTCTAAGAATTTATCGCAAAGAGGGTTTCAGCTACGGAGAGGAGGAGAACGCGAGTGATTTGAACGGCGAAAAGTTGGAAATTTCGGGTAACCAAATTTAATAACCACCCACAGTTCCTTCCGGAGGAAGCTCCTGTCATCGTCGGACAACCCTTCGGGGATTGTCCTATGGAACTTCCAGGATTAATTCGAGTTAACTCGGAAACGACTCTGTTTCTGCTTAGGCGAACTTGAAATGCCCCGTCAACGCTGCGATCTGACCCCAAGGCTTTCTACGATTTCCTCGATGAGCCCTCCGTCGCACCTGCACCCTTTCACCCTCGTTCCTCTGTTTTCTCTATCCGTCTGCCAACAAGGTTACAAGGAACATCCCCGTGAAAACTTTCCCCGAGATATCGGTGAACTGAAATTAATTAGTGG
This sequence comes from Perdita meconis, assembly GCA_030770465.2. Taxonomy (NCBI): domain Eukaryota; kingdom Metazoa; phylum Arthropoda; class Insecta; order Hymenoptera; family Andrenidae; genus Perdita; species Perdita meconis. Next base: position 9,494,966 of record JASKOS020000004.1, read on the forward strand.
TAGAGATAACGATCGTTACCAACTCCCAGGCGCTTCCACTCCCAGCGATCGAAGTTTATTCAGAAGTTTCCACTGTCCCTCGAGTGTCTCGAGGGTGAACTTGGAAGCAATTTTAGAGGGGAACCCGTTTTACGATTATTGTGTTTAAGTGAAAAGACGAACGAGGCTTAGACTAAGGTAACAGAAATTTTTCAACGTCCCTTAGCGAACAATATGGAGCGAAGTTCATGAATAATATTCTCCTGTCCCTTCATGAATGTTTTAAGCAACAAACAACGCTATCAATCATCCAACTTTTTTCGACTTCTGAGCTTACTGCGTCTCTCGAGGAAATTCCTGAGATCTTCTTACTCTCGCGAGCGGTGGCTCTTTTGTTCGCCGCCCGAGTGTAGCGAGAAGACTATTTTTATTGCAAATATAAACGCACTAAAAGTGTATCCTTGTAAAGGAAGGAAAACTCACCTTGACCCAGACTTCGAGCTTTATGTCTCTCCCACTTATTCAATCACACCGTTTCCTCCGTCTCGGACCTCCGCCTGACCCCTTTCGTTTCCGCCACTGAGTGTTGCTGTCCCGAGGTTGCTACCTCTGCAAAACACCAAGAAACAACTGCTATCAATCTACCGGAGACGGCAACGAGAGTATTCGCGTTTTAAGGTTAAGTGGGAACCGGGAGGCGCGCTGCGTTGCCAATGGTTTACTAAACGCTGCCTTATCATCTACGACTCTCTCCATCCTCTCCGTTCTCCGTCGTGAAAGGGTACGCTCGAACAACGTCTTTCGTCGACTCTCTTGCCCATTCATTGGCGAACTAATTAACCGCTTGCTAGAGCCAAGCGGGCCGAACGAATGGAACAACCAGCGACCGAGCTTTACTTTCGAAAATTATTTTGGAACTTGCGGATATGTTCTTTATACTTTTCTACTTAATAGTGTCAGCATTATTTGTTTTCACACAAGGCCTTCCAGATCTCAACTGACAAATTTCACAAATATGCTTGGGACATCAGTTTTAACGAAAAAGTCATATAGGGTAACTGTCCCTATTTGTGTGCCTGTCCCTATTAGTGTGCCTTTATATTTAAATAACTTTCAGAGAAAAACGAGTGAAAATTAGTGGATAAAGTATTTTTTTTTTTTTTTTATTGAAGTTAGGCTATGAATATATATTTATAGAACACACATTTTGTATTTACAAATTGTTATAATATTAATACTTTTTAAATTAATATTAATACTTTTTAAAAATTCGTATCTTTATTTCGGCAGCTTTATCGAATTTTCTTAACCAAAATGGTAAGGAATGGTCACTATTTGTAAGTAAATAAATGGACTATTAATATGATTTACGACAATTGAAACGTTAATTACAGAAGAAAAGGGTTCGATACTATGAAAAAGCAGTATTCGGGGCACTTTTAAAACCTTTTAATAGTTTTAAAAGCGTTTCCACAAATAGGGTCGAATTTTATGTCTTGTCCATATTTATGTACATCTATTGACTGTTAAACTTAACCTAATTTAACCTAATTTCTGAAGCAAAAGTGCAGTAGGTTAGAGTACAGAGAATTTCAGAGTGGTTATAAATATATTGATATTTCGAAAATATAAGGTTTGTAGACTACGTACGATGCTTGAAATTAGATGTTAATTAATAATTATAGGCAAGCACAGGAATTGGGGGGCTCATAATTTGGAACAGGCATACAAATTGGAGGCTCACAATTTGGGACAGGCACACAAATTGGAGCACAGTAATATGTTCAATGCTTATCGAAAAGGCACGCAAATAGGGACAATAACTTCATCTCTAATTTTAATGAAAACTTAATGAAAACATAATATTTTTTATATTATAAAAATGTCTTTAGAAAGAAAAAAAAGGGTCAAAGAATCAATATAAATTTTGAACGAATGAATTTGAGACCAGATAATTGAATATTTATTTCATAAAGAAAACGTGCTTGCTTAACAGCACACTAAAGGTAGGGACACACTATTGTCACGTCACGTGTAATCACGTGATATTGCCCTGTATATGAGAGCACATACATATGTATACATCAATATACAGATGAAAGACAGATGAAAGTGCTCTCATATACAGGGCAATATTACGTGATTTCACGTGACGTGATAATAGTGTGTCGCGCCTCTAATAGGGACAGTTACCCTACGCCATAAATCGATTCGTCTCCGTTTTCGAGATGTGAAAGGCAATAGGAACCACAATAAATTACCCTATAAACCATCAGCGTGCAGATCGGCAGCAGATTGTCAGCAGATGTAACGGGACCCTGTCTAATTCCATAAATCCATAGTCATCCGTTTCCGCATTTTGCAAAGAGAACCTGTATCTTTCCGAATTCTGCTACCAATCTGCCGTCCGACTGGCAGCAGATCTACCAACAGGTTATCTCAACAGAACCTACGAGGTTTCTATTGCCAATCTGCCAACAGTCCTGTACATTACAGATCCTGCATCAAATCTACTGCCAGTCTAGCAGCAAATGCTCTAAAACTCTGTTCAATTATCTTTCCATACCACTTCACCGGTCCAATCGTTTCCGTGAATCCTTTTCCTATAATAGCACCCCACTTCTATAACTCCCTTGCCTACGAAATCCGCAACCTTCCTAGACTCCTCGCTTTTAAACACTTCTAATAATGCACGTATTATAAAATATTCAGAGTGTCCTTGTTGGATTCTAGATGCAAAAATGAATCATTGTCTAGTAAAAACTACTGTACATACGAATTGTGAATATAGAGAATAACAACTATATGTTTACCATGAAATTGGGATTGATGTTCTTGATGTTCCTCTTTAATTTTATGTTATGTGTACTATTAAATTACCCTAATCCAATAGTCTTCATTGCAGATTATAGCATCTACTTTGAATAAGTATTAGATTAATGCAAAAATAATTGCGGTTTTTAATCCTAAACTACAAAATAAATGACGATCAACTATTGAGTGATTGAGTGATTAACTGCAACCTTTTAAAGCGTTCCTCGCAGACGTACTTCGCGTTGCCTCGCAATCAGGTCTCAGTCACCGATACGAAGTTTCTAATCGCATAGTTGTCCCGCTGGGGAAAAAAAAATAATCGCATCGGAGTGGCGTCCAATTAATGTTGTCCAGTACGTCTCCGTGAAACTGCTCGACCAGTGGCGCGAAGCAGCGAGAGTAACGAACTAATAAACCCATTAAAGCCGCGTAAACGACAGGCAACACAGTAGCTGCCGCGAGCAAAGCCAACTTGCGTAATTAAATTCTGTCTGCAGAGGAGCGGCCCGCTCGTTGCAGGTGAATGCACCCTCGACAGAAGCTAATCGAGCAACATTGAATTCGGCGCCACCCTCTGCAGCTTCATCGTGTCCACATTTCGCCGAAAAACCTCCCCCTCGAGGAAGCTCCATTTATCTCGCGTTAAAGGGATACCCGGCGTCACGAACGCTTTCTCTCGAACACGTCAGCGCCCGACAAAGTGGATTTCGCAGCAGTCGCGCTTATCGGAGATGATCTTTGAGAAAGTGGCGCTGTGAGGAGGGAGGAGAGGCTTCGAAAGAAGACTCATGATCCTCTTGTCTCGTCTTCATGCAGGGTGCCTTACAGGGTTGGGGACATTTTAGTTGAAGTAGGATAACAAATAATCATATAATCAAATATCAAATAATGAGTCACCTAAAATACTTTATTGTGTTCATTTTAGAAATAATATAAGAAAATCAATCTTATTTTGTGCTCAATTCAAATTATTTTCAAAGAATTTTTTATTTGAATAATTGATCATTTCAGTTATTTCAGTGAAATAAAGTAATAAATAATTTGGCCTGAAAGGTTATTGAACTTAGAATATAGACATTTTCATAGTAATACCGCATTTGCTTTTAAAACTGTTTTTGCTTTAAACAGTTCGCTAGAAAGACATCTATATTCTGATAAATCTGCAAAGCGTATCAAAGGACTTTAGCAAACCTTACACAGTTTTGGTTTATTAATTTTTCCATAATATGTGTAGAGAATTTTTACGTATAAAACATTATACGGAACTTAGTATTTCTAACGCAGTTGCTGATGTTGGCATGATATATAGAATCAGAGAGTATTTGATCAATTATTTGAATAAATCTTTCATCAAATAAAAAATGAAATGAAATATTATTTTATTTTAAATCCAAATAACGAAATAATCCCAAGAAAAATCATTTATTTGTTTAAATAAACTAACACATGATTATTTCAAATAACATGTAGTCAGAAAAAATGATATATTATTTTAATGATTATTTTTTAAATAATTTATTTAAACAATGCCCAAACCTGATGCATGAAGGTTTATTCGAAGAATTCTATCTCGTAGTTTGACATTTAATAATGACTAGATAGTGGATTTTATGCATTTATGCTGACAGATGCCGAAATATACAAAATATCAACAATATTATACAAGTTAGAATGTTTAGAATGTTAAACATACTGTTTTTTAAATTCCAGTTCCTTATTTGTGCTTATAAAAATTTTATTTTGCATAAAGATCCGCTGTATAATAATGACCAACTGATATTTGGTAATTTAACTCTTAATGAATTTTTGAGAACTCGGCGAATTTACATAAATGTTGCTTTAAAAGTTGATTAAATGACTCCTTAATAAAAGTTAATGGAATTATTTACAAATTTACATAATCTGCTATTGTTTCATGATGCTTTTAAGAATACGAAATAAGAATCACTTTTATTTATCAAGTAAGTAAAAATTAAAAAATTAATATTAAATTAAATTATCAGCCTCAAATTCAAGGACAACTTAAGGGATAATTTAACACTAGAGGAGGGTGTATAATTCTTTATTCGAAATTATCTGCTGAAGGAACCGTAAAAGTTAATCGGTTAGCTTAGGGAACACCCTCTATATGCTACGACAGACGTGCTACACCCGCCCTGTGCCCTTTTGTCCTCGACGTCCTCGTTCCTCGTGTCGACGCATCCCGCGACACAAGATCTAGTGTATACTGCCGGCGACAAGGTAATTCTTTTTTTCGACCGTGGCTGGAGTGGCAAAGAGGGTGGAAATGAGATTTCCAGGGGCAATTTGAAGCGAGTTTGCTCGTAAAAGGCCGCGGATGAGATCTCGAAGCAAGAAAGAAGCGACGTCGGAGTCGAGGGCCCGAGCGCGAAAGGAAACACGAGGCGAGGAGGGAAAAAGTGCTGGCGCAGAATGAACCGCTTTATTATGACTTTCGCAGGAAAAATTTATCTCGTGCCTCTCCGGCTTTGATCCGTTTCGCGTTCACCTCGCGGCCAGAAACGCGGGGCTGCGATTGAAGGGAACTCGAAGGACCGTGGGGGTGGATTGAATACCGCAATCGAGACTCTCGAGAGAAGCTTTGCCTCGGAAGCCACCCCTGGATCAGGAGAACTGATTGCAGCCTAGTAACGCGAGATCTTGCCGGTGTTTTGGAACTCTTTCTAACCTGTGGCGTTGCTGCTGATAAAAGGAAGTCGCTGATACGCAAGACCAGAGTTTGGCATTGTTTTTTGAGGAAGAAATAGTATTTGATATGTAGAGATCACCTTTACGTCAAATGGAATTCAACTACTGAGTTGTTCAAAATTCAGTTTCAATAAAATTGTTACATATTTCTGGAAAATTCTAAAGTAAGAGTCTTTGGGTCAAGCAATCCGCACCACCTGCCAATACTTCGCACTTTGCCCTTTGCCCTTCCACCTCCTGCTCCCTTCTATAACCTCTAGTTTGTTTGAAACCGTCCCTCTCTTCTGATAAATGGGTCCAGAATATAACCCAAAGTTTCTGGAGTAAAAAATGGAATGTCTCCTCTGTCAACGACGGACGTCAACCTCTCGTCCCGAGTAAAATTGTTTCTGATAGAAATATCGAAGGATGCGTAAGGATTGTTGAATTCAATTATATCTGTAAGCAACACAAATTTCACTGGATTAGGAGTTCACCCCGGCCGAGTTTGTTCCTAACGTTTTCCAGATAAGGGATTAAGGCAAGGAACGTGCCGGATTACCTTAAGACGTACAACGCTAACTTTCGAGTTTCGGCTGACTTCGAACGCATTCCGGAGCCTTAATGCGGCTTAGATTGTTGTAACGGTGTTTCCAGAGAATAATATACCGGGGCACTAATCGCGTAGTTTGCCGAACGAGCCATTAGCAAAATGAAAAACGGAGGATAAGCCAATCGCGGTTTCCATTTTTTCCGTGACGTGTCGCGCACGATTTCTTTCTTCGTTCTTTAATAAAGGCGGCTGCGCAATTTTCAGAGAAGGAGGGAAACTGCTTGCGGCGTCAGCGAAAAGTTTCGTGTCTCGCATAAATTCGCGGAATCCTGGCGAGTGAGAAGAGAAAAAGAGAGAAATCGCATGAAAGTTCGTGCATAGAGAATTTCGCATCCGTTATCGTCGAGATAGCGGCGCGTTATCACAGCACCGACAGTTCTAAACGAAAAAATGAACTGTTTCCTAACCAAAATATACGTTTCAATTACTGTCATAAGGTGTGAAATTCTTCGAGAACGTCGAGGGGAGCCTTTCGGGATCCTCTTTCCCTTTAAAACGATTCTCGACATCCCTCCGTGAACAGGGTGAATCGCTTAGGGGTGGGCAGCGGGAACAAAACTAATTTTCCTGCGTGGATTACACTTCACGAAACTTCGCAATATTTCCAGCGATATTGACTACTAGCAATGAGGGTTCCAGAAGCCGCGCCAAAAGTGTCGGGTGTTCTAAGTGGTGTAGATTAAAATATTCAGGACTCGAAGGATTTTCAAGCCTGTTCCTAAAACAGTGCCAAAGTAATTTAAGCCTCCCCATAGCTGTTTGAAAGCAGACGCGTTAAAGCCTCGCCTTTAAGCAGCCGTCGGGAATTTCTCGCTTACATGAAAGAAGCTCTCGCGGCGTTGAAAGATAATTCGAAACCGCGGCTCGCCGTTGACAGCTCGATGCATTTCCACTCTCATTTCACGGCCACTTCAGCGACTTTTCGTACGCGTGGAACAAAAGCGGCTTTGATCTGCTCCCCGGTGGGCGTCAGACGACGCGATTCACCAGCGATTTCCATGCAAACGAACCTCTCAGCTCCACGGAAATAAGGGTTGAAAAGTTTCCAAAAGAATCGACGGAGAGTCTCTTTGAGGCCTACTTCCGCTTCCCCACTCCCTTGGCCCTCTTTCTCCTAGCCGATTTTCCTCGCCCGCCACGGCAATCCTCCAACCCCTTACCCCTTTCTCCTACTTGTTCCTCAAGGTTTGCCGTCTGAATAGTACGGGATGCACGGGGCGCCGCGTATTCGTTTGCATATTTTCCGGCGACCGAACGCAGCAGGTGACTGCAATCGCGTTTAATTAACGACGACCTCGTTGGGGGATCACCTTTTGTTTTTATTCCCTTGTGCTCGACGTTGAAATGGTTAAAACCGAGGAGGAGAGTGCTCCTAAAATCGTCCGACTTTCCAGTCTCGCGGAGATCGCTGTTATCTGACTGGTTCTCGTCTGCGGATGTCTTCGCGAAATTTGAACGCGACTTTTCCTCGGGCCGCTTTTCAAACAACGGTGAGTGCGAATTGTGAATCAATTTTTTTTTTTTTTACTAGTGCAGTATATTGCAAAACTTTATTCCAAAACGTGTTTCGGAGGGAACTGCGAAACTCCCGAAATCGTGGGATATTGGAAAATTTAGGAGACTTGATCGTTACAAATTTCTGTCGTACTCTGTTCGATGCTGAAACGTTTTTCATAAGCGAACTTCCCAGTGTTACCGATTGGTATTCGCTACTTCGAACATTACAAGTTCTTGGTTTCAATCCCGAAGTTTCGCGATATTCCAATCAATTTCCTGAACGTGAAATTGCTAAACGGCAAACTTTCACTGGTCGGAAAGTTCCTGAAGGAGCGAGTTGGGTGCACTGGTTTGCAGGAAGGTTTAACAATAACGCATCCAAATTTGAACTGAAGGTTTCAATTAATTTTTTTCTCGAAACGTTGAGTTTCCAGTAAGGTGACAGAATAATCAGTTTGTAGGAGAAAATAAGTTAGCCGATCGGATTGCCTGCATCGGGATTCAAGTCCAGATCCTCCGGTTACTTGGCGACTGCTGCCGATGCGCAACGGAACACAGAGAAGCGAAGAGAAAATTTGATAAGCAACTGGATCTTATGGAGGCTCGTACACTACGCTGAATCGCAGTAAACAATGCGAATCAATTTCTTCGATTCGCTTCGCCATAGTACGCGCCGGTTTTTAACCAATTCTGTACTTATAAGGCAAAACCATAGACGTATTATACATATGTATATAGACTAGAGCTCTTATTATCCGGATGTATCCGGGTATCCGAGTACTCGAAATACTCAGAATAACCCAAACTCGGATTTGAAAACCAGTTATGAGTAATGATCTTGCTACTCGAGTACCCGAGTACCCAAAATACTTGTCATAACCCGAACTCGGTCTTTAAAACTGGCTGTAAGTAAAGTACTCAAATTCGGATACCCATAGATCCGAGTAATAGTAAGAGCCCTAATATAGACCGCACATTCTGAATGTTTGTCATAGTCAAACCGTGTCAAAACTTAGAAAGAGAAAGCTGCCGTCTTTTTCTAACGATAAATGCCAGATGAATATAGAATGGTGACCCAAATTATGGTATCTTTTAATAATATTTGACCGCCTCTCGGCCGAATGCTCGGTCTACATGTATAAAGGTCAATTTATATCTCGACGTGACGGGGACGAGCCGAGCAGAAAGTACCGATAGTGTTTTTTGTCATTATCATTATACATACTTCCGATTCTCCGGTAGTATGCGTAAAATTTTGTTAGTATTCAACTCGGCACGTGCCCGTCACGTCGAAGTAAAGGGGACCAAGCAGTCAGATTTAGTAAAAAGTGCAACATTCTTTAAAAATTTGTTACAAAGATAAGAATGAAAATTGTGACTTGTGCTTTTGGATAATATTGATTAATACAGGGTTACCCACATATTTTGGAACCCGTGCGCGTGAATACAGATGAGCTCGGGTTCAGAAATGAGTGATAACCCTGTATTATGAAGCATAAACAATGTTTCTAGTGATTATTGTACTTATTTCGCAGCCATTGAAAAGAAATGGAAATTCCAACCGATTTGGAAAAATTGTGTAACTGTAAAACATATCGAATTTGAACTGTAGCAATTTAGGAGAAATTACTGCAGACCCGCGCATTTGGCCTAAAGGACCGCAAATATTAGACGAAGATAGCACGTTTTGTATCATTATTCTGTCTTCGTCTGGTATGCAACGTTAGAAAAGGTTGATGGACCGTGGATGGACCGTGCAGCAGCTATTTCTTTCCAATTTTTGATGTGGTCTGAATATGAGAGACATTGAAACCGCGCGGTCTAGTTACTATGCGTCTATGGGACTAACAGATTGAATGATCTGAAAATATACAACAGCCTTTTGCTATAAAGACAGACTTTCTTTCCTCAACATAGTCATTACTATTTTGTTATGGTAATAGTTCGAGACTATACGGCTATGCAAAACAAGGCATTCACGCAAATTCATTCTACGCCTACGATCATCTCCCGAATTTCCCTATATTACAAGGGTGAATAACTACATCGTATTAGGTCGTTACACGTCACCCGAAGGGATACACGTACCCCTAAACACAAAACAGGGTCGGTGCATCAGAGTTGCATGCATTTAGAACGATAAGTCGCGGCGAACCGTGTAAATGACACATTATCCTCTTTCAGCCAGTCTCTACATATATATTCTCTTCGGCGTGGTATTGTATCATAATCCAGCAGCTCCTCGTGAAAATTAAATCCGTCAGTATGCTTAATTACATTTGACCTCTCTAATCCAGATCCGGGGCTGATTCGAAACGCGTCCAACACGTGCAAACCCCAGTCTGTCTCTTAATTAATACGTCCGCCCGCCACTCCCAAGTCGACGTCGTACCGGTTGATTAATTCGTGTAAATGCTAACGCGCGCGAAGTCAGGGTTTCGTAGGATTGATTTCATTTGCATTCTCGAGCGTCGATTGCGGAATAAATTCCATTTGCGGTGCTTCGATTTGTGTTTTAATTTCCCTTATTTTCTGTTGGATAAAATCTCGAGATTTCTTCAAACATTGAACCCTCAATCTAGTCTAAAAAATTTTGCGAAATACCTCAAAGTTGAACGCCGTCTGCTCCCCGGAAAATTTGCAAGCCGGCATAAAGTTTCACCGGCAAAAGGAAACGTTCGAGGCAGTTTCGTACCGTTTTTCCAGCATCCACAAGAAAGGAGCAGTGTACAATAAAAGCAATGTCTGCTCGGTGAGTAGTAAACCTTTGACGATATTGAATCGAATGGCCACGGCGAAAAGGACCGAGCCATAAAACCATCGATAAGCTCGTCGAGCCACAGTTCCTGACACGATACTGCAACGACCACAGCTTTTGTTACGTGCTGCACAGTTCGTGACACGCCGACCGTGAAACGACGCTAAGTTTTATCAGACTTAAGCGTGATTTCGTTTGTGAGCACGGAAGTTGAAAGGGGGTTAACCTTTAATCGAGATCTCCGTGCCTCTTGCAAACTTCATTTGCATTCTCTCGTGATACCGCAGAATCGCTTGCAAATAGTGTGAAGTGGATCCTGTTTGCAGAAGTTAATGAAAACTTCTAGCATTGAGGAGTGACCACCGACGTCAATAGTTTTATTGATTAGTTTAGCTGTTGGCATGTTGAAGAGAGTTAAATAAATGGAGGAATTGACAGAGTACATTTGTCGTCAAAGTGCAAAGAGAATTCATGTTTGCCAGTAAATGACGTTGAAGGCCCGTGAAGGGAACGGTAGATTAGACAATGAAAGCAATCTACGTTGCTAGCTGACAAGCTGAGAATGAGTGATCTGCGAAGCACTGTTCTCCTGTTCCTCCGACTAATTAGATTCTCCTTCAGATTGATTTCGGAATTCATGTAACTGCGTCGGTTGTCTCAGAATGGATTCACCAACTATTGTTGGTCCATCAGAATAATCAAGCCAGAATCACGACAAATGAAATATAATCATCCGGAAGCGCAGACTGTTATAGCCCGGATGCCACTTCAAATTCAGAGACTGCCCTTACAAGCTTATCGTACAACGAATTACCTATTTTATCCTGTTTCCGATTTTCTTTGACAGTTGCAAAAAAGCCGTGCGGGCCTAATCGATGAAGATTAATCGAGCGAAAGCCGTGCAAAAATAATGGCTAGACGAAGACACAGTCGATATCGTTGCCTCTATCCAACGGACAAGAAAAAGTTGACAATGTTTGAAACGATAAAAGCTTCCGAACGAACGACGACAGGAGGGACACTTCGCCGTGTCTTTCAACACTTCCGGCACACATGTCCGACAACTTTGCACTCAGTCTCGGGTTCTCGCTTTATACCCCGCTGCTCGTTCCATTTCGCGCGCCTTTTAAACTTCTCCCGCGCTTTAGCCGCTATAAACGACGACCTCGTGCGTACTCGGCTCCGATCGATCCGACTAGCAGCCGCTTCGAAACAAATTGTTCGTTGGAAAATTTCGGCTGGGAACTCGCTCGCTGCACCTTCCAACACGTAGAAATACGTTCGCGTTGCTGGAAACCGTGTGGAATTTCTTCCATGCATGTCAAGATAAAAGATATTAATGAGAGCTGAAACTTGAAATTACTGAGCACCCAGTTTTCTTTGAGAATGGAGTCGCTCGTTGTTCAAGGGAAGCAGAGAATAAAACTAGACGAATTAATGTCCACGTGTGCGACGCAATACGGGGTGTTTGGGATAGTACAAAGCTTTGAAGGGGTGATAGATCACGTAAAAACAAACAAAAGCTCCTATATGACTTGGATTCAAAACTCAATCGTTTCTTAAAAAAACTGTCATAAACATTTAAGCTTCCAACCTCTATAATTCAAGATAGGAACGTTTTTTTGTAAGCAATTTCTTCGCTAAAATAAAGATTGCGATCTTGTTAATCCAATAAGTACAGTAACTTTGATATTGTTACCTTGTATCGCGAAAAAATAGTATTTTTCTAACCCCCTAAATTATCGCGATTTTAAAGGGTAATTTATTTCATCAAATTCAATTTCTCACTCTCAACTTAAAAACTAGATTTAAACAATCTAAAAGCATTATTTATTTATTTATATACGGCTAACACCCTTTGGTAGATAAAGGAATTTACATAAAACAACAATTTAATAGTGAATAAAATATTGCGCTAAAACAGAGATAGATGGAACCTTTAAATCTTCTAGATAAAATAAAAATTAATAATAATAACTAATTTTTATATTGTTGATCAAAATTCTTGAAAAAGTAAGGGAAACGAATATATTGAATCCCGAAATTCCTGCGCAAGGTGGAAATTCATTTTCAAAAACACAACTGATTTGCGTGAGATCCTTGAAATTGTATATTTTTTTCTTTTTGTTCTATTATAAATATTATACTCAGAAGAAAGAAATGCAGCTACAATTAAATTAATAAAAAGTGAGTCATTAATTTATACTAATACGATTATAGAATGTCAAGGCTCATACTTAAGAATGTCTCTTATACTTTGTGAAGACCAATTCCTTGATACAAAAAGCAAAAACTAACAAATATACTTGGAAAAATAACTAAAATAAAAAAAATCAGTATTTCTAATTTTCATAAATTTCACTGAAACTATGATATTATTTCAAGATTCCATAAAAGTACTACAATTTCGTCGCAAAAGGTGGCACTGCTACTCACAAACTAAAAAACTATTCTATGCAAATGGAAAATGCTGGTAATTGTGTAGCTTTCTCGAGAATTACAGACAAACGGTGTTTCAAAAAACAACTGTACAAAAATTTCAGTTTTCCCAGCCCGCATCGAATATTCGTAGTATTGTTGCATATCAAGGAGTGCAAACAAGCATTGTCAAGCGGTGCGATAATATTTACTCCCGAAAAAAAAGTAATCCTCGTTCGCGTAGAACTCTCTGGAGCCCGAGGCTGCAAACAAAATGGGTCTGGCGCGAGACAGCGCAAGAAAATACCGTTTAACGAGGGAAATCGTGCTTGTCTAGGACACAACTGCGTCGTTAATAATTCCCCCGTTTTCTCTGTTCTTCTTCCCTCGGCTCGCTCGCGGCGAGACACGCAAAAGCACGCTTCCATCGCGGGTCTAATTAATTACGACGATTAATCATTTTATCTCGCCTTTGCCGTTCAGTCTCGTCGATTCTTTCGCGGCGCAACAGCCCAAATAAATGAACCGCTAATTGATTCCTAATATGTGACGACCCTATCCTCGGCTATTTGTACTCGATTACTGGCGATCGATCGTGTTGCTGCGCTTTTTTTCCTCTCGTCCGATTCGACGCGAGGGCATTGTTGAGCCCGCGAGCCACCTCTTCAGGGGATAAAGTGAATGGTTTCGCATGTTCGAGCTTGTTTCGCGTATTTCGGTGTTGGATTGCTCGGAATTGTTAGCACATTTACTTTTATATTTGCAAAACGAGAAAGGCCAGAGGTAGTGAAGTAGGAATGAATTGTTTTGGCGAGGGTTTATAACAGTGTACTTTATTGGGAATTTAAAAATAAAAGAAGGAGGGATCATGCTTGAATAAAAAATTGTATGGGACACGTAAACACCATACTAATATATTTTTCTTAACCCTCGAATGACTAATGGGGGTCAGTCTAATAGTCCAGGTTCGCCTTTTATGGGTCTGTCCTCGGGACTGAAGAAACAGTGCTACTATTAAATTTCCGGAGTAGAAACGTCCATTTATGAAAAATATTGAAGTCTCGTATCCTTCTGTTTTTGCAAAGACTAGACAATTTTGATATTTTGTGACTGGGTTTCACGTTCGCGATGAAATCCCGGTAAAAGAGCTGAGTCAGATAGCGCATTCGTCCCTCGCAAGCATGAAAAACGAGACGGACTCTTTCGAAATGCATTACGCGACCGTTCCATCAATCTCTCGCGAGAATATCGATACGTAACGTCGACCGGGCTTATTCATAGATTGCATTTGCACGGCCGACGGATCGATTTCACTTAAAAACCAGGCTCCGAGGTGCCGCTAGGGGAAGGGAAAGAGTCGAGTAGCAAAGACGGGGAAGAACGCGAGGAGAGAATTATTCTCGCTAAATCGAGGGTCGTCATCGTTAAACGAGAGATCGAGTTCATGGTCGATCGAATTACAAGCGGTCCGCCATAAAACGCTGGAAATTTTTATCAAATTTAACGCTGCCAGCGGGCGAAGAGAGAAAAAAAAACAGCGCACGAACGAGCGACGGCATGAAAAACGAGGGGATGAACGGAGGGGGGATGTAAAACGATATCTCGATAACAAGCGAAGCAAGCGGAGAAGAGAGATCAACGTTTCCGCGAAATTTTACGAGAGAATTCTGCAGCGGGAATTAGAATAATTCCCCCGGCATAATTGTGCTCGTTCGGAGTAAAAAGGCGCGTAACGTTCCCGATAAAAATTTCCTCGACTATCAACAATGGTTGATTACCATCGGCCGCGATAAAATCGAATTGAATTTCTATTGCGAAAATACAGTTGAGCCGTGCGAAACACTAAACCGTTACTGTGCCTTTGTGAAAATCGACGAACGCGGAACTCGTAATTCCAACCCCTCGGTTAAATTCGACGCGGCTGAGAGGAGGAAGAACGTTGATGGGAACGAGAAATAAATTTTAGTAGTGAACGCGGAAAAAATGCTCGACTGCAGAAAGTGCATCAGTCAGTCGGACGAGTTCTCAAGAGCATGATCACCGAAATGGCAGGTAATAATTTCCTAATTACCATCGAGGAAGGTCTCCACGGAGATTTGGCGCCGGGACGAAGGGCGGAGGAATGATTTTGCATTTGCAGCGGCGACTCCCCACGGTTGTAGCCAGTAGAACGGGTCTCGACAGCGCTGGCAAGTAGAATAATACCCTCTCGTGTTGGACGCTTTTGTCAAACAAACGAAACCGACGCGTTTTCCAACCGCACAGCGGATAGATGCCTTTGAAAGTGGGTTTGTTCGTCCTCTATTTAACTTTCTATAATTTCCCTCATGCGACCGCGATTCTACCCTCCGAGGAAGAATTAGCCTCGAGGCTTCTCCTGAACGTTTCACCCAGTTACACGGAACTGCTCGACCGGTTTAATTACGTTCGTGAGAGAGGCATAGTAAATTCGGCCACGGAGGATCGGGCGATTCCTTCGGACGAAGGCCACCGAACGTATTTGCGTTATCGTAATTAAAAGGATGCTCGATCCACGAAGGAACGAAAGGGAAAGAATTCGCTTTAGGACCCGGTTCTTTCCCTTTCGCCCCGAGGGCCTGGGAATTAATTATAATTCGCCCCGGAGCGTTTCGTGCCAGCCGTGAAATGGTCTTGAATAAATTAGAAAGAAGCGACACGGTTAACAACGGCAACGGGCGTGGAAAGGCTCAAGGCAAACACTGAACGGATCAATTTTCCTCTCTCTCCCGTTTAGTGCATTTCATTCTATTAGTTTTCATCCTCCCTCGTCCCTTCCTTCTCTTCGTTCTTTCATTCCGTCGAGAGCTCGTTTGCCGTTCCTGTCTTACTGTCTCCACCTTCCCATTCTACTCCCTGCTCTCTCTCTCTCTCTCTCTGAATATGCTCTATCTACTTTAGGAGCTCCCGCTCGCGATTGCAACTTTTACTACGCCATAAATATTTCTGCCGTCGATGGTGATCGATCTGTTGGCCGTAACTGCGACGACCGCCTTCCGTTTCCCGATGATAAAACTCCAATCGCGCTCGGTTCACGTGCATGCGCTCGGAATGCAAAGAAAGTGTGCTTACAGTTTATGTAGAATATTTTCTGACGCACGCATTTATCATGGAACGTGGAAAATCCAAAGGGGGGCGCGGGGAATGTACCGCGAGGCGTTTGGACGTTCCGGAAAAATATGTAAAACGATGCAAGGAGTAATGACAAAGAATGCAGCAAGGGAAAGTAGAAATGTTAAACATACTAGATGTCGGTAGAAATAGCGACAACGTTGAAGAAACATTTGTTTAAGATTTTGGGTAAATTCTTCTAAATTCTTCACATAATTAATGTAATAATTTGATCCTAGATAAAATAAAAAATGTTTTACAAGAAAATGGTGTAAAATCATTGGTAATAATGATCGAAGATTTGAATGACTGAGCTATTATATATTTTTTTTTTATTGAACCTTTATTTTACCCAAAAATTGGACAGAATTCATTCCGATACCTAATAATAACTATTAGACTGCAGATGTTTATGCAAATTTAAATTTTAAAGAACATACAAAAAGAAAAGTAACTTTAACAATAATGTCTTTTACCTTCTAAATATTATGAAATGTACTTTATTTTTGATATTTCATGTATTTCTGTATCCATGCAGATTCATATATATTTTTGCATATTTAAAATCGCCATAAATGCATAAACATCCGCAGTCTAATAATTATTTATGAGAATACCATTTAGTATGGGATAAGATAATTATACATATAAACTAGATGTTAGTCTAGTCCTATCCAATAGAAATTTGTACATTAAATCACTGAACTCTTAAAAACTTACAAAATTTGATTAACAATAAAGCATATGAGTCGATATTAATAATATGAGTGTTGGCTGTATTCATAGCTTTGTTTATAGGGTCAACAGAAGTGGATGTGAAGATCGGTAATTTGGAATGAAAAAATATACTATATCGAAACAATTTTTGAAGTGCATGAAATCCGCTTCTTTCTAAAAGTTCCGCCTTTATGTTACGATTACTCAATTTAAATAGGAATATTAGATTAGCAATTTTCCTTCGATAAGCACGTGTTTGCGAGTTTCATAATTGACGAAGACTATCGTAAACATGCTCAATGATTTCCATGAGATTATCCAGGAAGCGCAGCAAATGTATTTAAAATTGATGTTGAACTCTTTCAACGAAATTATCATATGTCTTGTAATAGGGTCATTCCACGCGAATTCGGACACTTTTTGGAGTAACATCTCGGATTTTGCTGAATTTTGGATATGTTTTAGTTTTTGGGGGTATATAAACGTGTGCTAAAGGATTTTTGAAAATTTTTTTAATTGTAGATTTTACAGCT
This sequence comes from Perdita meconis, assembly GCA_030770465.2. Classification (NCBI taxonomy): domain Eukaryota; kingdom Metazoa; phylum Arthropoda; class Insecta; order Hymenoptera; family Andrenidae; genus Perdita; species Perdita meconis. The sequence continues at coordinate 9,512,112 of JASKOS020000004.1, forward strand.
CTTTGAAGTTTATTGTTCACTATTTTTCTATCAATTTTAGCTCTTAAACTAGCAAACTGATACAAATATGCTTTTTGGTACTTATAGTAAAGGGATAGGAGTATATAATAAAAATTGTTTCAGTTCAGAAAATAATTTTTTTAACCATTTATTTTGCAATTGTTTTAAACAAATGCAATTTTCACATCGAGGGGCCAATTTGAAAAATTTGTCCCCTTTACGGACCACTTTTCAAAAATATGGACGCTTTAAAATTGGCCATAGGAAAATTAATTGAATTGTACGCTGCGCGTCGAAATCCACTGATTCGACCAGCCCAACGCGGCGCGCGCGCGCGGCGGGGTCCCTAGCGCGGTTCTTGCACAGTCAGACCGAGCCGCGCAGAGTTCGGCTGGTCGAATCAGTGGATTTCGACGCGCAGCGTACAATTCAATTAATTTTCCTGTGGCCAATTTTAAAGTGTCCATATTTTTGAAAAGTGGTCCGTAAAGGGGACAAATAGGACTATATACTCATTTTTTCAAATTTTTCAAATTGGCCCCTCGGTGTGAAAATTGCATTTGTTTAAAACAATTGCAAAATGAATGGTTAAAAAAATTATTCTCTGAACTGAAACAATTTTTATTATATAAGTACCCAAAAGCATATTTTTATCAGTTTGCTAGTTTAAGAGCTAAAATTGATAGAAAAAAAAGTGAACACTAAACTTCAAAGAGCTGTAAAATCCACAATTTTTAAAATTTTCAAAAATCCTTTCGCACACGTTTATATACACCCAAAAACTAAAACATATCCGAAATTCAGCAAAATCCGAGATGTTACTCCAAAAAGTATCCGATTTCTCGTGGAATGACCCAATATTTAAGAATAGAGTACCTAGAATTTTCCTCTCACAATTACACAGTTTAAATTACGTAGTGTTAAGGAGTAATTAAAATTAACTCAAAAGAAAGTAGCGCATATCGTGTTCAGATTTCTAAGTGGAACAACGACTAATTGAACCGGCGAAACGTAACCTCAATTTCGCATGGGAACGATTTCAGCGAGAAGAGCGGCCAGAACTTTCCCAGCCTGGAAATTCTTCCGGGAAAATATCTTCGTACCGTTGATAAAATGCACTTCCCCTAAGTGCATGCATATAGGTTTCCACCGCGCAAATTCGTCAGTAAATTGCAGCGGGGGGTGCCTTGCGGTCGCCTCGATATTTACAGGCGAATTATGCGAATGCTGGCGGTTCGATACGCGAAACGAACGGCTCTCTTCTTGCAAACCCATTCATACTCTTGTCATGGTCGAGAGCTTTTGAGCGGCCATTTTCGATACCCGGCCGCGGCGGAGCTTTTTAGGGATGAGAATAATATTTAATGTCACTTGTGCTGGATTCATTAATATTCCAAGCGAGCTAGAAAAAATTCGCGCCTTTTTTCGATACTCTTCGTGCCGATGAGTGGTCCATCAGTTTCATCCCGACTAAAATTATACACACTATAGTTCCAGAAGGCGCTTATTTTTCACGACGAAAATTAAAAGCTTGGAATGAAATTTTGCCAGCTATTTATTATCCTTAAGAAAATTCACATTATAGAGGAAAGTTTTCTAATATGGGGAATAAAATAATAATAAGTTTTCTAATATAAATTGAATCTATTGCTTTTAAATATACAGAGTGTCTCAGCTAAAGGAGGTCAACCGAATATGAAAAATGTTTATGGCACAATTTGAAAGGCTTCAATGAAAATTCAAAAATTTTTTATCCGGTCCTTTTCCTGTGTTTTTCAATATCATTGGTTTTTTATCCGAAAATATGTCGGCATTCTTCGAAATATGAAACAGCGTATAACTAATAAACTAGCATTTCCGAGTATAGGAACTTTTATTATTTTCGTGTAGCCTCGATTACCGAAGCATTTTATTTTAAGAATATTTGAAATATTTATTGTGACATTTATATTTTAAATCCACTATTTTCTTTTTTTTCTTGATTTTAAGGATCAAATATTATTATTTAAACAGGTGCTGTGTCAAAATTTTCAATTTCGTAGAACAAAACTATTGCAGTCTAATATGTATTAGTTCTCCGTAATTTACTTGAACAAAAGTATTTTAAGTCCTATGAGTAATTGAAAGTTTAAATATTTCATTTTATAGTGAAGTTTATAAAAATCAAAATATTTTATTTGTCAAAATCTCAAGTTCCATTTGAAATACCACTTTATTTGAAGCACACAAAACTTGTTATTTGAAATAGCATTTCAAATATTGTTTTTATTTTAGCCAGCTGTGTTTGCGAACGCTGATGGAGCGCGCCTTTAGGCAACTTTCCCCTACCCTTTTAACAGAAAATTGCTATATTTTTACATTGGTCTGGAGCCTGCAGGATTTTTTGACAATTTGAATTCTTATAAAGAAAAGAATGCAGAATCTCTTATGACGAAAGGCCAATTCCCAAAACTTCCATTACTGTTATTATTCCGTAGTTCCTGCGATTACGCCGGAAGAGACGAAATCGAGACTCCATGCCATTGGCTTTAAGGTGCTATTCGAACGAGGATTGTCTCCCTCCTCGTGGATTTGTAGCGCTAACGTCGCGGCATGGAGCACCAAGGGGATTTTATTCGCGCAGAATGGGGCCGCCGCGTACATTTTTCCCGATATTACAATTTTTATGGCTACCACCTCCGCCGAACGCGTTTTCCGAGCTTTTTCGTCCATTCGTGCAGCCAGAATGGACACAGCACGAAACTATTTTCCAGGATTTCTTTTGCTTCTGTTTCCCACGCTCTATGGGGATACCAAAACTTCGTCGACAGTTATTTTTAGACCTGCCTACTTTTAGGGTCCACTTTGAAAATTTCCAGCTCGCGGAGTTCTCAGCGAGAACGATAAATCACTCCTGCGAATCGTTTGTTGGAAGAAGTTCTAAGGTGACTAAGTGCCAGACGTATAAATTTCCTTTCACTGAATTTCTTCCACTGTGTATCGTGTTAGACTTCGAGATTGTGATTACGAGAGGGGATCAGAATATTTAAATACTATGAGAATTTAGACATTATTGATTGCAGAGTCGATTAGTCGATCAAATGGTCAACGTGTATCGCAATAAATAGGAGGAAAAGTCGCGGACAGAAGAATTCAAAGGTACAGGGAAACGCGATGAGAAACAAACGCACAAGTTTGTAGAAGTTGCTCTGAAAGTGTGTTGCCAGATTTAGCTGCTCGCTACTAACCTTCGACAGAGTTTCTTCGCCAGCCAGTGTTGGTGGCAGCAAGGGCAGACCTTGTCAGAATTTTCCTTTCAACATGGTTCGTCTTCAATGTGCATTGCCTTTCACAACACAAAAAAATTCTCTGTTTTTAATATCGCCAGTGACGTAGAAAATTTCCGACAAAATTAATGAATTTCATTCGTGTATATTGTTATTATAAAAGTAGAACTGAAATCCGTATTGGAGTTTACTGTTTAATTTCGAATTTTAATTGTGAACGGGAATAATTTGTGCCAAGGGAAATATCATTTCAATGGCCTATTGTCTAACTGAGATCGTTAAGCTTGTTTGGATAAAATAATTAATTTAACGAGAAATGCACATGCAGTAACACAATACATCTTTCGATTGAGTTCCATCTATGTTATTTAAACTCGAATTTAATTATATCCACTCGCAGTAATTTTAATTAATACAAAGAATATTTAAAATAAGAGAACTTGGAATCAGGAGGACAATGGTGAACAGTTCTGAACAAACCATTCATATAAATGTTTGAAAAAGGTCCGAAAAAGTTTTTGAATATTTCACCCGCAATCGTCTAACGCTTTTCATCCATCCGGTAATACTTTAAAAAGGAGGTAGTAGTGGTCGACTTTTGTTCCCCGAAAATGCACGGTTATCGAAATTTGCGAAATCCACTTTCCCGTAAAATTGCCCAGCGCCGCTGCAATCAACGCGAAAACAGCCTGGCCAGCGGAAACTACATCAACGAACCGTTGTTTCTGAATGCATCCAATTCTCTCGCGTCCCATTTACGAACCACTTCGACTAGCGAGAGAGCGTGAACCGCCTAGCGAGAGGAAACTTCCTCCTCTCGAGCGCCTTCTCTCACCTTCGAAACCCCTAATGGCTTCACCTTCGAATATATCTGGCTATGAGTCATCGTGAGATAAATTACGAGAGCCGGGTAATTCGCTACCACTTGGATGGACTATGGATTACAGTGGAAAGGGGAGAGCAGGCACTTGAGGCTACAATTTCTGTCGAACGCCATCAGCCGCGGTTATTCAACCTTGCTCGAGTTTCTTTCAGGAAAATCGCATAGAAAACTCATTCACTGAAGAATTCAAAATCCATTGTTTGAAGTGCATGCAGTATTTACAGCAATTGACACTGTCCTGAATTTTAGAGTGAAACTAAAAACTACATAAAACTCTTTATCACCTGTGGTTCTTCGCTGAGTTCATTGCAAAAACGTTAGTCAATGCCTTAAGTGGTTTATGGACAGTATCTTGGACGAATATTTGCCATTTTACAAGGATATATTTAACTGACTAACTGCAGATCTAAAAGAAAGTACTCTGAAACATGATGGCAAATATCATTATGTTTAGTATCATACATGTTTCTGAAGCCACTTTTGGCATTCCAAACAAACAATCCAATCAGCCTTCGATTTCGTTATCCAGAAATTTTATATTTTATAAACATTGAGCAAATTATTAGATGAGTGCAAAAGTTTGTGCCCGATTTTTAATTGAGTTTCAATTAAATTTAATTTCTTTTAAAATAGTAGGTATAACTCTTAATCTATTACGACTAAAAATGCGACATATAAACCTAATATCCGGGAGAGATGCGACGCTTTCCTATATCCATGTACTATGTCAAATACAGTACTGTTTCGATATAAGGACAATCTTACAGTGTTGACTCAAAAAACGACGCCTGAGTTTGATTCGAAAAAGGGATTTCTCTATTCTCATCACTTCTTTGCCGGTGCGAGTCCCCTCGTTCCGTCGTGACCGAGATCGAACCCGACTCGAAAAAGGGCTGCGCTCTGTTCTGATCCACAGCCATTCTTCGAGTCAACACTGTATAACCTTTTGCATTACAAACGTATTCTACGGACTCGCCTTAATACTCGGACGCCCAAGAGAAGGGTAAAGAAATGTCCACAAAATGTAGAGTGGTATTTTTCTTCATGAAAGAACCCGTGGATGTAAAATAACTGTTCCTGAAACTGACTATAAATTTTCTAATTTGGATGTTCTAGAGTTAATTGTATTTTCCAGAATATGAAAAATTATAAATTTTGTATTACCATGACAGTAAATGTAAAGACGACATATCTGTGGTTATAAAGCAAAGTTAAAGTTGTGATCACCAGTACTGTACTATGGTCTTCAATTGTATTAAAACCTCGTTTTCGAAGAAAAAATTCATTTCATAGACCTTTTCTGTATTAATATAAATTCTGCTGTCTAGACTTGAGTCAAGGGACAAACTCAATTTTTTTGAGAATGTGACGCGTAGTTTTTCCTTGTGTCCACAGATATAAACGTGAAGACAAGATGAGATAAACTTACCTCGAAAAACCACAGAATCTTAGAAAAAATCACAAGAAACTCAATTTCATTCGTCTAAAGTAACTAACCAAACAACGTTGAAGAAATAAAAAGCGAATTTCCGATTTTCTATTAATGCTGTGTCTAATATACGGACAGAGTGCCGCCGCAGCGTCTCTCCCGTACTTACCCTAGCATCAGGAGAGAGACAAATCCACTAATTTACTTCATCAGTTTTATTCATCGAGACATTTTGAAACAGTTTATTCACCGTCCCTTTTAAGAGCATTCATTTGGATTAAAGAATATTTCGAATCATAGTCCTCATTACTTATTCATCTCCCGGAGAAAAACTGAAGAGCGGGGTATCCGTAGCATGAATAAATTAAAAAATAGCGATGCAAAGAAAGCAGAAAGAATCCGGGCGAATTTTATATCGTGGTAAATAAGAGGAATCGTTTCGCGGAGAATAACTGCGGGTCTCTGCCCTTTCTTCCAAGAAAGGAAAGTCAATTTTTCCGCAACAGAGTGGAGAAAAATGGGTCGGAGTTAAGAGGAAGCAGCGAGAAGAGAATCAAAGAAATCGGAGGCAATTTTCTTGGACCGGCGGCGGAGCTCTCCGCGTTTCGCTGTATCCAGGGCAGATACGAGGAATCGAGATCGTCCGATTAGACCGAAACGACTCGCGATCGGCCGACCGATAGCGGAAATGGAGGCTAATCCAGGATACGTCGGACAAACGCTTCTCGGATTAATATCACAGGCGATGTGGGGCTCCCCAGCCGCCACCGCCGCCGCCGCCGCCGCCGGGAAATTCAAGTCACTTCAAGAACCGTGGCGCTGCATCGTCCCGTTTCAATTACTCGCGTGAAGTTCGTTTTGACAAGTTTCCAACTTCGTTTCACCCAGTTCTCGCCCAACGAAATTGGCTCCACGCCGATGCGCCGCGCCGGATGCGTGGCCGCGCATGAAACAGTGGCTAATGAATTTTCACCTTTGAATGGAACCCCTCGCGGTTGGGAGAGAACAGAAAATTTGGAATTTGAAATATACAATTATTCAAAATTCTGCAATTCATGATTCTACCTTCTGAAATATTAGCAACTATTTTTTCAAAAGGATCGCGAAAACCTAATGAAAGCTTTATATCGCACGACATTACACACGATTCGCCTGAACAGTTCGATCATGCCTGCAAGCAGTGATTTGAAATTCCTCTTACGATAGAGTGAGCACTCGGAATTTCTTAATTAAATGCCTGTAGCTCAACGTAAATCGCGAGAGAGGTGCACGAACAAATCTAAACCATGGGAAAGAACTTTCATAAAAATTAAAACGTTCCATTTCCTTCAAAATGTATTTTACATTTTGTGGATGAATATTGTCAAGATCATTATACATATTCTTAACTTTGTACATTTTTATCCTGTAGTACATGTTTCACAAGAAAATACGAAAGAAATTGCGTTAGACGTTGTTACAGGAAGAATTCTACGCAAAACTGCATATTGATTGGCAACGTCTCCCCTTAATGACCAAAAAGCGGATCCCTGCGGGGTATCCAATATCAGGAAAAAGCATTGCTCGTTACTTCAAGAGTCGGAAATTTCTCCTTTCTTTGATATCCTTGCAATCAGGCGACGAAGAAACCCCGGTCAGGCCCCAATCTAGCTGATGATCGGGCGCCGGTGGGTTTGCTTCGTTATACCCTCGAGGGAGTAGGGGAAAGGAGTATCAAAGTGATTTGCAGCGGATAGATGGAAGAAAGGAATAGGATAGGGCTGTTCTCTACTGACTGCAGAATTTCCGTGAAAATCCGTCTAAGCCGTTCTTTGACGGAAAATCGAGGAGATTCGCAGCTCTATCCTCGGTAACGTTAGACGCAGCCTTTAATTGTGCTAATATCAGGTGAGCGAGTGGCGCGACCCAATTATATCCCAGACGTCTTTAGAATAGCGCTTCACTCGAGGCAAAGTGCAGGGGATTATGGTATAATTCCCGGATGTGCCATTTGGAAGACAGGACGTGGCTTCTGCGCAAAGATAGGCTCCGGAAAAGTGTTACGCAGTCCTTATTCCTACTGTGAATCAAGTAGTGCGAGTCAATCTTCTCCGTGCTGTTATGTTTCCCTGTTGTGTGTAATTGTTCGATATTTTAAAATATTATTACATAGATTTTAGTAGGTAATATAATTACTATGAACAGATGGAAAAATAATACGTTTCGTATTACGATTCTAATATTCAATAATAAAATACTCCCTTTCTAGTTTTTATGGACAAAGTTCCGTAACATTAAAAATAAGCGAAAATCTTTGAAAATTGGAAGAATAAATCTTTATGCAGTAGTAAAACCCCACGAAAAATTTTAGAAAAATTCATTCTTATACAAAAATGTAGTGTAGGATTTTCTTGATATTTTAGTTTTTTTATTTCTTAGAAGCATTTTAATACGATTTTGTGTGGATGAAAGTCACCTTTTTTCAAAATGCTGCCATTTTCTTAATTTTTGGTAATTAAAAAAATATACTACGCTATATATTAGCTAATATTTTGTAACTTGAAAATCTCTTGTGAATTTCATTCTTCAATCTACCAGAACATTGCAGTGATGTAGGCCAGCAAGGTATTTTTTTTTGCAAGACTCAACGTTGGAGACTGCCAGCTCGTAAAATTTATATTTTTTTACGTGATAAAATTGTGTACAGCTCTTTAACTATATCTCTAGAACATACAAAAAGCCCGGAGTGTTTACATTATTTCTCGTACCAAAAAAAATTCCTAAAAAGTATCGTTTCTGTAGCGCTTAGAGTGGGTTCACCCTTTAACAACCATTTTTTGCGATAAAAACAATTCTGCTTCACATGCGCTGAGAGAAATAAAATTCTAAACTTTACTACACTGCAAGACTAAAGTAGTAGGACTTGTGCACTTATGGTGAAAATTCCAAACACAGTGTAGTAAAAATCCCAACCAGTGTAGTAAATATTCTTACAAATTCTAAAAAATTCCAGATGCTTGGAAAGAGATTCAAACCCAGAACTCTCGCATCAGTAAGTTACGTTCTAATCAACTCCGCCAAAGTGCATTTCTGCTACTTCTTATAATTTACTTCTCACTTCACATTCAAACTTCAAATAAATGTTACTCTACTTGCAAAGTGTTCATAATAATTAAATCACACATTTCAAATTGTAGAAATCATAAACCTGAGAGAATTTACATTTAACTCTCATGGAGTGCAATAAGTAATGCAAGTCAATTACATTTCCGCAGCCTAAACCGAATCCTTTATAGAATTATCCCGCGAATTATCGAGTACACATTAAATTTATTTCAACGAAAGCAACCCGTTTAGTAGCAAACGATATCGTGCATAGAAGGAAATCTACCGCAAGTAATATGAGTCAATCATATATCAGACATGGGCGAATCCGAATAAATTATTATTGATTACGCGAAATGTGTTGTAGTAACGGGCATACCAGACTCATTTACGTCACGAACGAAGCAACCAATGGACACTCGAGCGAAGATCCTATCGCTTCCGGTGACACTCGCGGCCAATTGGTGGCGAGCGATGGCAAAATGATCTAACTCGTCCCGCTTCTCGAATTCGAGACCGCTCTCAAAACATTCCTGCTAATTGCGGCGGACGGAAATCGATTTCTACGCAAACGCGGTAAGCCTCGTTGGAAGATCGACCGCAGGCAATTAATCCGTGACGAATAATAACGCGGCGCTGAGAGGCGTTGCGAAGCGAGACGCAAGCCGCGTTCGTCATTATCGGCGCCGAACACTCGCGTTCGTTCGCCGCGTGTCGTTTCGACGACTAGCTGAATCGTAATCCCCGAGTGCCGCAATTACCGGGCCGAGATCGGTGCTTGCGAGCCACTTGAACGTTGTTAACGGCAAACAACGGGGCGAAATATTCGATATTTCTGTCTCGGACCGCTACAATGCCGACCGGCCGTTTACACGCGCCATCTCTGGCATCCATCGACATCAATCTGTCTATATTCCTTCGATAGAACCGGACGAAAGCGCGGAAATTGTCAGAATAGTGTTTGGAAATAACTGTTGTTCAATTGTACAGTAATTACTGCGGTATTGTCGCGTTTAAAAGGTCGTTTGTGCCGGGGAATTTCGGATTCGGCGCACGTTGAAACGATGAAAATTACGAGGGATGGTATCTGGGCATAATACGAAACCCTCGGAGAATGAACGTATCAATTCCTCGACCCCACTATATTCACCTTCGTCGTCGGAAACTATACCGACATTCCCTCCCGTTTAAGATGCCCGCAGCCGCAATCCCGAGATCTCATTTGTACCCAATTCAAAGGCTTCCTATTTCCTCCTCCCGAAAGAATTCAACGTCACGGCCGCCTCGGAGCCATGATTCGTCCGATGAGAAGAGTCAAAGTTGAAATTCCACTTTTACCCTACTTTAACGAGAGCGGTCGCTGCCAAGCGAGGCAAACTGTGTGTCTGTATTCACGGAACCGAGGTCCTGGGATCTCTACGAAACACAAGCTCGAAGCAACACCAGCTCGCAAGACTTTACATAACTAAGCCCGGCCGATGGATTTACTCCTAGCTTACTCGACCTCTCGATCTTCCCTCCAGAACGGTCGTGTGTATTCGCGGCACGTTCGCAAGAACGGAACGAAAGAGAGAAGACTTTCTCCGGCGAGATGGTAGCGCGGTCGTTCGGGCTTGATCCTGATCTCCTGAGGACGCCTTCGAGTCACGATGAAAACGAGTCTACGTCACCTTTTCTCTACGCCTCACCCTCTGCCACCCTCTTCGATCACGCTCGTGGACTCCGAGGGTACACGTAATCGATTCTGACGGTGGCTCGTACACGTGTCGCGGCGACCACCCTCCGACCCCTTTCGGTGATCCGAAGACGGAGAATACGGAGTCCTTCTCTTGGGTGACGTCTTATCTTGGGGGCGGCGCTTGTTCTGATACTGCGTAACGACGTAGTTACATGGACTTCATCTTTGAAACTTCCTGCAGTAAAAGATACAAGATCACAAAATTTCAAGGGATAGGATAAGTATGGGGGAGACGCCGCCGCGGAAGAGATGCCGCACTGTTCGTATTTCAGATACAGTATGGGGAGAAGGTGGGGCAAGATGGGAAAGCTAACAACAAAGTGCTTTAGAATATTGCACTTATTGATATTGCATCTGTAAAAAATATTATACATTGTGTCAACACCTGTATATTAAAATATATTAAAATAAACTTACAAAACATAGCACAAAATGTATAAAAAAATAATTTCAAACCTAGCGACCATATTCCGTCTTGTCTCGTATGTGGGGTAAGATGGGGTACATCTATTTACTATGCCATACACACTTACAATACGTCTTCATTTTCTTCACCGTGAGCTCAATTTTCACGTTCAAAGTATTTAACTCGCCATCCTGTAGATATAGCGAACAAATAATTATGACTGGTATATGTGGGACCGTTGCTGTCTGCTTTTAAGCATTTTTCGTTTCGTTTCTAAAGAATCGTAACTGTTTTAGTTTCTTCTTCCTCTCTTTCTGATGTTGAGCATACAAGAAGCAATGTAATTATTCGTTTAACTAATTAAATTAGTTCGGCCCCCATCTTGCTCCAATGGCTATATCGAGATTAATTAAATGACAATATCTTTATTTATTTACGAATAATATTGATGAGCACATAAATAAATACTTTAGGAAATTGTCTAACTGATAATATTCAAGACATAACATGATTGAGAATTGTTACATACGTACTAATGTTCAGAAGGTGGTAGAAAATAAGATTACAATCGTTAAAAATAGAAAAATGGTCACTAAACGTAACTATTGTTATTATACAGAATTTAACTTGTTTTTTTATTTTCAACATGGATTTTCAACATGGAAGTATGACAATATGAAATAAATAAAAATCCCATCTTGAACCTGATAGAAAATCAGAAAATCATTTTTCATTTCTTCAACTCTCTTTGTTTAGTTATTGTAGACGAATAAAAGCGAATTTTTTGCGATATTTTCTAAGTTCGTGGTTTTTCGAGATGAGTATCTCCTTTTGCCCTCAGGATTATATCTGTGGTTGTAAAGCAAAACGATGTATGTCACATTTTCAAAAAATTAGATTTTACATCATAACTGAGATTTAGAAATTTATCAATGAAAAAAATACATTAAAAGAATGTTTACCCGTAAAAATAAGAATTTGATAGTGAATCAATATTTACCACGAAACCTGTAGACTCAATTACAATAGCCAAGTGGATTTTATTAAATACCAGGAACAAATTCCTGCAATGTTTCTGTCAAAAATGAATTCCAAACAGATTCCTGTAATACTCCTAAAAATAATCTACCCCAACAATAGTATTACAACATCCCTAAAATGTTATACAACCAATTGATACCTCCTGATTGATCTTCTCTTTAAATCCTCACAAGCAACAAATACTCGAACTTCCCTCTACAAATTCGCCCGAGTTTTTTCGAGGAACCAATATTTCAAGCCTCTGCGGATCAATATTGGTCATAAATCTATTAGATCGAAGCTTCCAGATATTCGAGAGAGTGTTTGATGGACTCGCAGCACCTCTGCAACCTCGTAAAATATTTCTCTCGCTCTGAAGATACGTCGAAGCTAATACAAGGCTTCCCAGTGCGATTATGCTGTCCCAAAGAACGTTTCGCCGCGACTATCCAGCATCCTTAACGATTTTCTGTCGGACCACGTGCGTCGGGCGTGGCCCCTCGATGGTCGGTGGTGGGTATTTGAATTTATCGGCCAATATCGGAAACTACTTTTTCGACTGACAATGGCTTATTGTGGGTTTGCGTCGTGGAGCAGCTTTTGAAGGACAGAAGCTTTCATGGGAACCGGGTGTCAATATTAATATCGTGGGAACTACTTCCCCGACATAGGTTTTACCTAACAATCCCGCTTATTGTCCTGTTGGTTTATTTGCCTGTTTCTCTTGGAAGAAAAAATATCACCCCCTGCTTTTGATAACGTTAGGATATCGAGCGGAATATTATATCGCACGAGATATAAACAGTATCAACTTTGACTAAATTTGATAAACGTTTGCACATATTCTATCCAACACAACAAATAATTAATATTGACGGAACAGGAATTACATTTTGCTTAATTAAATGCCTCAATCTACCTAAATAATGTATTTAATTACCTGCGCAAATAACTGGTTCATTGTTCGCTATGCATGGATAATTTTTAATTAAATCTGCGTTAATTTTCTCCTCATCGATTGGATTATTTGTCCAGATCAGCGAGCTTATGGTGGCGAACAAAATCAAGTTTAAAATTGTGTATACTATGTAATAAACTACATTTGGTTTGGTTTATAGGTCAAAAACCTATAATGTATCGAAACGTGATGTACAAGTGTCTTGGAAACTGTAATTTTAGTGGAGAGAAAAGACAAAGTCCTAGGAGCAATTAGAAAGTAATTGCCTACTATATGTAATAAAGTAATGCGAACAGTATTGGTTAAATACGTGATATAAGTAATGATAATCGAAATAGCGTTATGTGATAGCGGTGCAATATTCTGTATCCAATTGTATTATACAGGGTGTTTCGCAATTCGTGGGAAATCTCCGAGATACAGGTACTAGACACGAAAATAATAAGAAAAGTTCTTATGCAATATTCTCCGAAATGGTTAGTTTATTAGTTACACGTGGTTTTACATTTCGTAAAATACCGACGTAACACTGCTTCATCCCCTTTAAAGCCAGTGACCGCGCTTAAAGGCCCAGGCATCTCTGGGCCTAAGTGGGCCCCGGTAACTCGCAACGTGTTTTGGAATGAGATGTTTTTTCGAATGAAAAATCACATATTTTGTAATTACAATTTGAAATGATGACGAATGTAACACAACTGATACTTCTCCACAATGCAGGGACCCAGTATTGTATAAGAACTTTTCTTATTATTTTCGTGTCTAGTACCTGTATCTCGGAGATTTCCCACGAATTGCGAAACACCCTGTAAATAATTAGTAAATCCAGGAAGCTGAAATATTAATTTGTTTTATAGAAGGAAGCGATTTAATAATTTTTAGCTATATGTTACAGGAGCAGCAAAGTTTATTCTTTAACATGCTGAATGCTATGAAATTCAACATTTAAAAAAGACAGCTATAATAATTTAACTTTAGACTGCTGAATCCTTTGAAATTTTAGTTTATTTTAAAATTGCAAAATATTGACATCCGCTCTGTGAAAATTCAACTCCGAAAAAATATCATGAGCCATCGATAACATTAAAATTAGTCTAATAAAATTTTAAAGACACATAATTTCTTCTAGGTTTGAAATGTTTAAATATTCCCCTGTTTAATGTTTCTTTTGTCTACCACTATACACATTACAATTCCGAATGAAGTATTACACCGGCAAAGAGTTTTAAGAAAAATGAAAATGCATTTACTTCTGTGGATTGTGTGAAAATTCTCCGCTGAAGAATGTAATCTCTTTAAGAATAATGAATATGTTGGTTTATCTTTCCATCCACATTTGCAACACAATATAAAACACGATGAAGCTTTATTAATTGGGATAGCATTAGGATAGACTCTTACATAGTTCAGAACAGCTCCTACCCTCAATTAGTCTGGATTAGGAAGACCCACGTTTCTTTTCCTCGTATTCCGCCGCAATACAGTAAAACTTCATTAATCCGACCTTCGTTAATCCCGGACCTCGCTTAATTCCCAGGATCTTTCGTTTATTCTCAGTCAACGAGATTCCACGGAATTTACCATTCTACACCACTTCACCGCGCAAAACCACGAAATGAACGATTCCGTAATATCGATATAATAGTATCGCTATCAGAACTAACTTAGGCACCCTGAAATATTACCATCCCCATTTGCATTAAGAAGCAGAATATTCCGCGCGCGATAAGTGCGCCACATTATTGCGTCACAGCTGCGAGTGTATTGTGAAAACCGGTAAATATTAAACGCTGTTATTATGTTATAAAGTTTTCGATCGAACGGCTCGTTGAAATTTCTCATGCAAGTGGGTTAATGTTTCCCATTCTCCTTGATTCACCACGAGATGTAACGCTGAATTTTTCCCGACGCCAATTAATCGCGGCGAAGGTAAAGACAAAAGGGCAGACGAAAATCGCGGGGAAGCCAATTCCTTCCCAGTATTGCTGAACACCATCGAAAACTTCGGCTCGCAAATATTCTCCATGAAAAAACTTTCCGACGACCAAACACGCTTCCTCGCGTCCGCGGGTTGAATACCGGATGCAGAACTTTCGCCACATTTCTTCCGCTAATGCTGTCAGCCCCCGAGGAATAAGGTCAACCGTGGGATAAGGACAGCAGGGGGATAAAGCGAACTTCCGTTGGATTGTCGAAAGCCTTAAGCCAAAAACCTCGCAGAGACGTCGAACCTGTCCGCCTGATCCGCCTGCCGTCGCGGTCGAATTAAAATTCCGCCGCAAGGACCGGGAAATTCCTCGGGTAAATGGCTCTCGAATTTTGCTTCCGTCGCGGCCCTTGCATTTCCACGTGTTTTCGTGCTTTGCCTGATCAATTGCAACGTGGAAAAAGGGAAATTCCGCGATAATTCTATGCGAACAATTTTACAATAATTTTACATCCCCCATTTATCCAACAGGTCATTTTTTAATTAATTTATTTAATGTCGAATCGACTTAATGAACCATTAACGACCACAATATACAGTTATTTTACAGTCAAATGCATAAAGGAGATTACAATTTCTTCATTGAAATTATTTGATTACTAGATTGTGGAAGTTTATGCAATAACAATATGCAGTGAATATGCATATATTTGCATATTATGCAGAATGAATTTGATGTATACGTTACATGTATAGAGACTAAAAATTCATATAATTGTGTTCAATCATATGAGAAACACAATGCATTTTTAAAATTATTATACAAGGTGATCCGTTTAAATATGGGCACCTAAATATATTTTCGAATTTTGATGATGCATAATATACCTGATTTTTTTATTAAATCATGTTATTGATAAAAAATGTGTTTAGATATGTTTAAAAATCACAACAAACACTGTTCTTATATCAACACAATCGCGACAACTCTGTCATGTAAATTCGGTACAATTGGAAATAGCTAATTCATAACAGCAGTATAATACACATACATTACGTAATATTTTAAACTACTGATTTACAAAAGAAATGAGATAACCAAAGTAGGACAAAGTGTATGCAAATTACTTCAAGATTGGATTAATGATGTTGGAGATAAAAGTTTTGTAAGTGATGAAGGATCTATGCAAAGTAAAGTGTGTAAAAAAAGAAAATTCTTGTAATAGAAAATCACAATTAATACAACATTTACATACTCTCCGTCACAGAAATAAAATTACAGAACGAATTTACTGTAATTTACATTGTAATCATATTCAGTAACAAATAAAGTTGCTATTATTTTTACATATTCGCAAAACACTTATTACATATTTCACATATTTCTTGCACATGTTGTTATACTTCTTGAATATGTTCAGATATTATATTATCATATTTCACATATGCTATTTATATTTTTCAACATATTTTAACAGCATAAATATCCGCAGTCTAATTATTAGCATTGAATCCATGATATTACGACGATGACGCGAGGATCTGAGCTTTAAGCTGCGCTTCTGAAAGCGCTCTCAAGGCAAAAAAAAACCGACATCGGACGGACTCATGGTCGGGTATCAATATCCTCTTACGGATGCAGCATGCACCTTTAATATCCTTCGCTATAGGGTCCTTGGAATATCCTGTAGGATTTCTGCAATTCTTATTCGAGCGAGACGTATATCACTTCTGGTAAAGAGGTTCGCAGAAAGAGTTTGCGAACGAAGCTGCCACTTGCATCCGCGGGAACCGAAATTAGAACCTCAACTTTGACCTTTCGTCTTCTGGTACCGGTTTATTGTTATCTCATCGTCATCTTGGATTCCAAGATGGAAAGAAGATAATGAATGCTTTTAATTGAATTGCTCAAGGGAATTTGAGTATTACGTACTTCTTTCGACTTATATTGCCGTCGTATCGAAGAATCTTCTGAGAAAATATTTATTTTAATAGCGGGGAACAAACTATTTATTCACAGAGTTCATATAATTTTCTATGAAACTCGATAAGTATGCCAATACAGATTTCCTTATGGATTTTATTATCCCACTTTTCAACCACTCGAGTTGGAATTTAATGGGTCATCGGCATAAAAATCAAAGTGAAAAGCTCTTTCAGCCTCAAGTATCTATTACGTGTAAGAGACTTTATCCCGCCACGAGTGGATGAAAGTTCAAGAAGCTCTATTCCGCCTATGTCAGTTCCTCAACATCCAAACGAAAAAAAATTGATCAAAACCGATCGCTTGCATTCTTGGACGAACGTTTCCCTCAACTTTCCCCGACTTCTCAGACTTAATCGGCGTGGTGCCGCAAAGATAACAATCGAAACGTTTCTCAAAGATTGAGCGAGCCTTTGTGGTTCGACGATTGCGCGCAGACCCGTGAAATAAGGGTGCAAGTAACGCGTACAAAGCGGTGGTGCAGCGGTCGGACGAAAAGTAGAAAGGAAAGGGATCTTGACGAATCGATCTCGAGCGTCAAAAGAACGAGGAGGTTGGTCTGCCCCTCAGATACGAAGGGAGTGGATACTAAAAGAAACGAATGACTCGACGCTGATAAAACTGACCCGCAACCACGGGCAATAAAGATTTGCAATGGAAATTGAGCCTCCGTGTTTCCTCCGACGTTACGTTATCTCGCAGAGCAACTCTACACTTTTACCAATCAAAAACATGAAATGTGCATCTTAACTTTCCCCTGAGTTGCTCGGAGCGTCGTTAAACTGCACCCTAAATTTATTTATTTATTTACGGTTCATGGATCTTTAGTTTAATAATACAATAAGATTAATGAAATTAGTAATCGTCAGACAGTACGATTTGACAAAGCCGTTGCTAAAAAATAGTGGAAGATGGGAAGAAGTTTAGATTATTATAGAAATCGTTAACTTGATTAATTATACGATTAAAGCAAGGATATAGGATCTGCGTATTTTGATGTATTATGCGTATTCTACATATTATTATACTAAATTGAGAAGTTTACTCTTAAACGACGAGATGCTACCCCAGAAAAAATCAATATTGGTGACATATGTACTTATTTCTTTAATTATGGGATTAATTGGATTCAAGTGATCCATATTTCGACTTGTAGCTACGGAATATAAAAGGTAGCCTTTTTCTGATATTTCTCATCGGTGAATATAAATTAATAAGTTCGAGTAATGCAGAACAATTAACTTTTGCATTAACAATTTTCAAAAGAAAAGGCATATCAGTTACTGTTCTGTGCGCAGTTAAGATTTTCATGTTAAGTTTTATAATTATGATTGCATTGCGTTATAGGATACATTTTAAAAGTATTTAGACTCCTCAATAAATAAGGTCAAGAGATTTATATGTATACTAAACTAGTTACGTGATTAATACGGAAACAAAAGAGAGGTTTGAGAAGTCAGTAATGTCTTACGAAAATTAGACATACACCTAAAACTCAGCATGAAACTTCATCAGGAAGGTGAAGAAATAAGAAACAGCGGACTTTAATTTTGTAAACAGAGGGGGAAATCCAGCGACACGAAGAACAGAGAAGCCGCGGATGGGAGTCATTAAATTTTTGAGGACACTCGAAACGCTGACGAGTCGCGCTTAAACAATCACAGAACACGAGATGAAATAACGAAACTCTGCCCGGCCTTTGGACGCGACTTCCGCGTATTTGCATCCGCGCAAAGTTTCCAGCCGCCTTTCAAACGGCTTCTCCTTGGAGAGTGTTCGCTTTCTTCCGCCCCTTTGTCGGCCCCTCGTCGCCGAGGAGGGGAGAAAGTGAGCGTGAAAATGCAAAAGAGCGCTCGAGAATGGTAAACGCGTCGAAAGGATATAACGGACATAATTTCCAGCGCGGTTTAAAAAGAGAAGAGAGAAGGGGGCAAAAAGTGGGGAAGAAGGGAACGGCTTGGGTGGTAAACAGAACCGACTGCTTCCACCTTCTCCATCCTTCTTGGAATTTCATTAACATAATACGAAAATGCAACTCGCCTCATGAACTCCGCACCAGAAGCTCGGTCGAAAGTGGCTCGAGCAGCCGGCGGAACTAGAATTTCTTTCAATTCTGACTGTCCCGTTGAAATTGATATTAATTAAACATTCCTATGTCTGGAGTCTGGAGAAGATCATAACATGTGTTTTTTGACACTATCTATCGCAATGTATTAAAGAAGTTGGAGAAAATTAGGTCAGAGAGCTGAAAAAATGGAAGTAGAAACATGTTGAAGAATATTTCAGTAGAATATGCTAGGAACTGGTCAGACCCCGCGACTCTGATAATGAGAATTCTACCTTTTTTTGTCCTGTTTAAAGTTTTAATCGTGAGTACTAAATGGAAATCGTAAGCCGTTCATGAAAATCGGAAATTGAAACTTTATCATAACAAGAAGGAAATAAATGGAAGAGTTGAAAGGTACGAGAAGTGTAAAGAGCAATAAGTAGAGATTAATTGAAGAGAATAGAGAAAAAGTCGAAGACTTAAAATTGGTTCGATCAAAAAGAACGATGAAAAAAGATCAAGTCGAAGGAGTTAAAAAGACAGCGAGTGGTGAAAGGGTGACAGAATGGAATATGATTCCTCCTTACTGAAAAATTAAGCAAGTTCTGACGATTCTGTCTGCGCGACGTTACCGTCTTCTCTCCGCGCGTCAGCGAAGATACGGATTAAAGTTACTTAAAGGGAAACCTTATCTCTGTAATGTTCACATAAATTTTATGAAATAATATTGTACAGAGCAAATATTGCTGTTGTTCATAGAATATTAGATGTAACAAGCAAGTAAATGCTCCATTTGATTACGACAGAAAGGTAAGAATATTATGAGAAAGAAAAGAGAAACCTAATACAGGGAGAAATACGATTACAGCGCAGAGTGCACAGTAGAATCGAATCCACTTCCGTCTGACTTCGATCATAGTTGTCTTATTCTACTTCGTCCGGCAAGAACGGAGCAAAAGGACTCCTCCCAAAGGACCTTCGCCTAGAAGAGTTCGTACCTCCAAGACAGCTGGTTTCTGAATTATTCAACAGCCTAATGGAGGAATAATACCTTTCGCTGCGCCTCCGGTCGAAGCGTCAAGACGATTAGAACCCATTTCGCCATGTTGGAATCCGAAGTGGTATCGTCTTAGATCTCCTGGCAGATCTTGCAGATATTGCAACCCTTTTAAAAAAATGGCAGCTCAAGATAAAGTATATTTTAGAAACGAAGTCTGAGGCTTTAGAAAAATGATACCGCATGCTCTGAAATTAATAAAAACAGGCTTCCTATCCTCGGTGATTCGAAAATCCTGCGTAGGAACACGACGCAAGAATTTTCTAGTTTTTCTATATATTTTCACTCTTCCTATTCTCCCAAAAATTCCACCATCTATCGAATCATTTTCCTGCCGCCTCCCTCTTAATCAAGACTGTATTTTTAATTAATCCTATCGCTACCTAAAATCGTTCCGAACGAACAGCTCAAAGAGCTCCGCAGTAGCCGTATAATAGACGCGATAGAAAAATGTTTTCATTTAACGGCCCTCCGCCATTCGAGTTCCCGACGGTGCCGTCGAAACGAGCCACTACCACTAGAATTTTGCCAAATCGTCTGTGACGAGCGTGCACACACGATTTTCCCTTTATTTACGACGCACACAACGAAGCATTTAGATAGGTCGTGTCGGTGGAAACTGGTTCGTCGAGTTCTGTACGCACGATCCGTCGAAGTGACTCATGGGAGCTGCGCGTTGCCAGCTAGCAAATGGACCGAAGAGACGGCGTAACGTATCCCTGAGTAACGATTCTACCGCCTGGTTTATGCAACAAGAGTTAATTCATGGGGTCAGGTCGCTCGATCTGGCCAGCCACATGCGTCCTGCGAGGATCGATTCGGTGAAACGTCACGAGACCCACCGAGCATTCGCCTCCATCCGATGCGTTTTATATTTAAAAGCACTCCTCGCACTGCACCACTATCTTATTTATTTACCGATGAAACGGGATCGAAACCGGATCGCGACGAAAATACCTGTAGGAAGATCGAGAAGAAAGGCGATTCGACGAATATGTTTGCTTGGGGGATTAAATATTTGAGAGTGAGAGTTCTTTTTTTATCTTGTTGAACTTTTTAAAGTTGCAACCCCTTTTCTAATATTCAAATAATCTGCTTCCGCTTCTTTACTCCTTCTTTCTCGCACCACACAAAACAAAGTAAATCAAAGAAGATGAAAACGTAAAAATTAAAAATAGACATTTGATAGACATTTGATAGATGAAAAAGTAAAAATTAAAAATAGACATTTTGAAATATAATTCTATCTTAATAATTATCAGTAACAATTTTGGCCAAAAGTTAATCTGTGACGAAGTTACAATCAATTTGCAAGATTGTAATAAGACTGCTTTCTCTGCTTTCTCTGCTTTTCTATAAGAAAATTTTCTTCTGTGATGAAAATCAGTCGGAAATGACAATGATATATTTTTGTAAGAAATTCAATTGAATTCACTCTCACTTTTTACTTTATTTTGTCAATCTATTGAATATTAATTTCATCATTCATCATAAATTTGTTTGTTGAAATGTACTTGAAATACAATAGTTAAAAAGTTCACTCTTAATTTTGCAGTTCTATTTCTCAATATTGCGTTTTCTTATAAGAATACATGTTAAATTGAAAATTAAATAACTTGAAAAACTACTGAATCAATTTTTCTACAATTTTTCGAGTAGTTCTGTTATTGCATAGAGCCATTCCTCCAGTTTCTAAACATTTTTGCTTATTTTAATGCTAATTAAATTAATTCATGTTCTTAATTTAATGTTCATCCTTAAATGTTTCTCTTATCAGATGTTCACCTCAGATATTTGAGAATGTGACTGTGACCGTTTAGAAATAGTAACTTCTTACTAATAATACAACAATATTTAAACAAGATATAAATTATTTAAGCACTATTTAGCTATTTACATGGAAATTATAGCAATGAAGGTATTCAATAACCTAATAAATGGTCGTGGAGTCATTTAAATTATATTTAATACACATGTAGGTATCAGAAGACTATATTTATTTTCAGAGTGTGTATCAGGGGCCACTGTTCAAACATTTAAAGAAATATTAAATATTTATTACTAGACTGTAGACGTTTATGCAATTTCACATTTTTAAGGGCATAGAGAAAGAAAACCAACTTAAATAAAAGTGTCTTTTACCTTCTAAATATCATAAAATGTATGTTATTTGTAATGGTATTTTTGCATCTATACACATCTTTGTGCATTTTAGCAACTTTAAAATCGTCATAAATGCATAAACATGCGCAATCTATTTATTATATTCATCTGGTTCCATTTATAAAGAATCAATATTACACTCTTTATAGATCCTGTTTTAAAAAAAGAATTAAAGCTTACCTTTATATTAAGTTAATTATTATTTTCTATGATTATCTTCTATCTTTCAAATCATTTTAATTCTTTTAAATTTTCATTTCTTCTAAATCAACTTGTGTAAGGTGGGGTGGGTATAAAATTCCACTCTTTCGTTTAAACCTTCGTAAAATTTAATAATGATTATCTAAAGACAAACTATTGTGTTTTATATAAGCTATAACTCAAACGCTTTACATCTATAAAGGTTATTTAATTATTTCTATGCTTTATAATACTAATTGAACACAAAATCACAATTTTCATTCTTATCCCTTTGTAATAAATTTCTAAAGAACGTTTCACTTTTTACTAAATCTAAGTGCCTAGTTCCCTTAAGGATGGTTTAAGTTTCCTCGCTGACATCATTTCATTCGTACTTTTATCAAGGAATAGTTTTCCGAATCTACCGCACGCACAATGTATTCCTAGATCCTATAAATTCTCAACAGAGCTCAGACATTGCCGTCATATTTTACTGGCCACGGTCGGCGAAGTTTCGCGGTGCGCGGCTCAAAGTAGCAGCCGCCAAGACGGGTATATGAAGCAATTCGCGCGAGAAGACGGCGATGTGTTTTAAAAAGACGATTCTAGGTCGACCCGCAGCGCCGAGGAACGATTCTGCACGGTCTGCCGGTGGTGTGCAAGCTGTTTCCACTGTAATGACGGTCGCCTAGCCACAGTTTACCTTGCCACTGCATCGCCCGTAGCATTGCGCTTTGTTCCGACTTGTGTCCGAAACCTTATGCATTGTGTTCCCTCACGCGTCACACGCAACGCTAACCTATACCACTGCGAAATGTCAATTCCATTCGAGAGGTCAAAGCTCGGGATTAGGTTCGTCAATTCAGTTCAAATCTTGTATGCTGTTAATGCATGCCGAAGGTGATAACGTATCGAACTCGCGGATGCATTATTAAAAATTTCGCGAGCAAACAGAGCTCAAAATCTTCAATTACTCAAATCCACTTTAGTACAATAATAATATTATTATTATTATTATTATTATTATTTATTACACCAGAAAATATAAATGTACAGAGTTTGGTGTAATAGGCGAGGCTCAGCAGAAGCTGTTGTATGGCACAGCCTATGAAACAATAGGAACATATAATAGCATAAGAATGCAAAATTAAAAACTAGAACTTAAGACAAACGAAAAGCAAAACTATTAAGTATACGATGTGAAACATAAGCTATATGTATATAATAATTAATAGTTGTGATCGAAAGGAAGAGCATGGAGATATGAATAAATGAGAGAGAACTTAAAATAAAGATGGGTAAGTTAGAATGAAGGATTTAGCTTTTTTTTAAAGGAAGGAAATGTAGGGGAGGAGCGAATATGATTAGGTAGGATTATTATAGAAATGAGGTGTAGAAAATGAAAAAAAAAGCACGAAATTTGACAAATCTATGGAGCGGAATAGATGTAAGGTTGGAAAATCTGATATTGCATGTAGTTCGTGGTTCGTATGCAGCAGATCATGAAAATAAGTTGGCGTCTCAGAATTAAGCATTTTGTAGACTTTGCAGCAGAGGTGAAAGATCCAGCGCTGTCTCATTATAAGCCAACCAGATTCAGAGGCGTGATATGGTCAAATTTATGAGCGGAATATGAGAATCGGAGTATGAGAATCAGTTCTGTATACATTGAATACAAGATACAGTAACTTTATTAATGAATGGACGATAAACGATATCAGCATAATCAAATTAGGATCAATACGAGTATAGTATAGATACATAGTGTATAGATCGGAACGAAAGTGCTGGTCATTACTGATTTTACTTTAGCTTTTTGGCTAACCTTTTATTTTGGCGACGAGCAAAAAGAACCAGAAGGCAGAACAAAAAATTGCTCGGAGGAAACGCGATGGGAAAAATGTGCTCGATATAAGAGGCCAGAGTATAAATTTTCGATTCGAGACACGGTGCAGAATTGATTTTACCCTCGTTCTTTTCTCATGATTCGAAAGATAGTGGACTACGGGAGCAAATAACCCTGAAAAAAAAACCCGATACCTGTCGGCCAAAGGAAAATAGACGGCGCGCGCGAGCGAGAAGAAAGCCGCGACCGTGCAAAATCTATTTATGTAGAACCGATACTCGAACGATTACTCGCGCCCTGCCCAGGTCGCCACGATGTCGCAGAGAAGATGGAAGGCTCGGTCAGCGAGTAGAGAACGGAATCCATATTTCACTAACGCGAAGATCACCCGAGGCGTTTTGCATCGATTTTTATAGAATCTTCTGGTTAACTGCTTTCCGCAAACATAATTCTACTACCTTCTACACCTTTCCCTTTTTGCGAACTAAGTTATTTTAACGATGAACTGCGCGTATTTTTCAATTTTGTGCTTTTTAAAATGCTTCATCCACATCCGTGGACAGTTCGTACGTTTTCTACGAGAAACCCAGGAACGTAGAAATGCATCGCCCGTCATTTGCAGAAGCTGCCACGCCGAACCAATTTCAGATGTGTACTTGCGGAAAACACGCGTTAACCGAAACAAATTTGTTTTTACTGCAAAGTCCACACGAGGTGTACTTGTGTCATCGCGCATTATCGTGTGCGGTTGTATGTAAACACGTGTGAACGCCCAGCACTCGGCGCACACGAGCTCTCGACGCGCAAGAGTGAACATCAATCACGCGAGCGTAAACTTTCGCGACATGTCTTTGAGATCTCGAAACGCGACACCGGAGCTTTCGGTCTGGACACAAGTCGTGCGAGTTTTCACTTCGTTCCCCACCGAGCTTTGCCAATCATTTGTCAACTTTGTATTGGAGATTATATGAACTTTGAAATAAACACCGAGCTTTCCTGTATTTCGCGCGAAGTTTTGTAATACCGGTGTAAAGCTCCGCGAATTTCCGCAAATCACGCTTGTCTATCCGCGAAACCCTCACGAAGCTTTTGCGCGTCACGCTGGAAGCTACCACGTAGATTTTGTGAGCTTATGAAAATCACAAGCGAACTTTTCTCTCAGTTATTCGTAATCCTGAAAAGAATTATGGATTCAAAGTGGCTTTTGCTGGGATATTGCATTGGAGACAAATAAATAAACATGGTCACCCTGTTTGTGAGGGAAATGATAGATCGATACATTGCTTGTACTATTTACAGTACTTGGAAGTTCCTTGTTTAATGTCCTGTAGAAAGCGTCCTGAATAGTTTAGAAGTGAAACTTGCCTCAATGTCAATTCGCGCAAAGTACAAAATTCAGTAGATTAACGTTCAAAGAAAATTCCTCGGATAATATAAATAACTCTTGAAATAATTTGAATATTCTTAGTTTGAATTGAACAAACAGTGGCGAAAATTGTTTCCGAAGCGAGACGGCGGATTCATCAAACACACCAATACCTCTCGCGGTTCTAATGGCGTTCTAGCAGAAGATGTTAAGCAAACCGAGCCAAGAGATAGCGACAGACTAGGAACAAAGGCGCGAGCTACTAACCAGGCCATCCCTCTCAATCGTATTGTAGTTCCAAGGTGTCTACGGATAGTCAAACTCCGCTATAGAAAGCCGTCCGCGTTTCCTTTGGTCGGTGGAGCTTCTGCTCGCCGAAGAATTCGGTCGGTTTATTTACGGCGAATTAAACTGAAAGACGGCTGACACGAAGACTTCATTACGTCCATCCCGCCTGAGCCGCGAGCTTTAGAAATAGATTAAATTTTCCTGCCAGTTATTCGCTTCCATAATGAAAAGCTACGTTATTGTGGAGAACTTCTCGTATCGTCGGGAATTTCCAATGAATGGGATGTCTGCTTTTTATTTACGCTCTGCAGTTTAATAATCCACCTGGAGAAAATAAACGAAGAACAGCTAAGAGGAAAATAAAATTCTATTATTATATAACTAATAATTATCGAATATTCCGATTGGAGCTTTCGCAGTTTATGTATACTTGCGCGATGAAATCTGACACGTTCCCAAACAATAGTCGACTAATTAACGTATAAATCTCCGGCGACGCATAATGAGAATAATTAGTAACAACAACCCGTATTTACGCTCCCTATAAAACCAAATTATTATTACCCAAACATTCATTTAACATGGATACACAAATTCATGGAATCTACCTCTCAGCCAGATTCGACGAGACACGAAACAAACATGAGTAGTCCGCAGGGCTGGGTAAAATAGTATTTGAAATAATAAATAAAAATATTTTCAGAGATTATTTCCAAAACTATGTGGAAATACTATTTGAAATATTTATTTAATCTCTCAAGTATATGAAATATGTATTTCAATTATGTGTTTCGCAGCACGAACTTAAAATAGTTACTTGAAATAAATATTTCTGCTATTATTAGTGGAATGAAACTTCAGCACTACCTTTCTCCGAAATAAGCTATGAATATATCTACACATTCATAACTATGCTTATACATCATAGAGTAAGAGAAAGATGTAAGTAAAATACTATGAAATACTAGTTGAAATAATTAATTTTCATATATCTTTAAAACAATATTATTTCAAATATTTATTCGTAATACATTCTACGAAAACTATTATTTCAAATAATTATTTCTAAAACATCGCACAGCAAATATTACTTCAATTAATAGCTCCTATACATGTGTAATAAATAGATATTTTCAATTATTCTTCTATGTAGAACTAAGAAATAAAATAAATGCTGAAATACTACTTTATTCGAATAAAAGTATTGTAATTACTATTTCCAATACTTTTTATTTGAATTGTACCCAGCACTGGTAGTCCGAAATAACCAGCGACCAAAATACTGGGAAATGGAACAGATCCATTATCAGCGATTCTATTAATTAGTAACGGGTCGCTGATAATAAAAAGCTACAAGAAACCGATACCGTTCGAATCCGAATGAAATCGTACCACGGGGGGTGTGGAACCGTCGCATGTAAATCTTCGGAACACACTCGTAGAGTCAGCATCCTGCTGGGGGAAACAAGAACGACTGACCCAGAAACGGACGATTCCGAATTGAACGGAGCCGCATGCTCGAGCGACGCTCACCGAGCGTTCTCAGTTATTTATTAGCTGTCATTATCTAGAAATTACTCGTTGCCTACGTCATCCCGCAGCCCACGGAGAACTAAATTGCGAACGGTTCCAGAAAGTAAACACAATATATAAAGGGGCGGGCTGGCGGCGCCAGGACAATTTCCTTCGTGCCCCTTCAATCACGAACGCGAAGCTTAATGGCCGAACCCCCTCCGACCCTCTCTGCGCCCGTGTGCGTGCAACCACCGGTGCACGTGCCCTCTATGTGGCACAGTGGCTCGCGCCACGCGCGCCTGTGTGCGCGTCACGGCGACATTGCGGCGAGACAAAATGAAATTTCAGTCGGGACACGATGAATGCCGCGACGCGAGGCGCCGAGCCGCTCGCTTCCGGTCCACGTGAGAGCGGCCAATTTGCATGGAGGATTTAATTGAAAAATGTGACGACCCCGGCGAGGGATTAAGCCGCGACGAAATCGTGGAAAAAAAACCTCGGGACGCTGAGTGTCACGGAGTCGCGATTTCGAACGATTGAGCCGTTCTCGCGAGAACCCATTTGGTCCCGAGATCCTTTCGATCAAAAACTCGGTGCATTTAAGTTGTTGTAAGAAAGTGAGAACACATCGCGCTTAATTCGTCGCTTTTCGACTCGTTTTTTATGTTTTAGTTAGAATTTTGGGGTGCTTTACAGGAATAGGGGAAATTATTAGGAGCAGATCTGGAAGAGATCCCTCGGGATAGATTGGACACAGATGACTCAACGTAGGAGCAGGTATAAATTATAGAAATTTTGCTGGCAGTCGCCGTCGGGAATTCGAGCTATTCTTAGAATGCGAGAGCAGTCGGGAGAATTTAATATTGGAGGATACCGCTAAGGACGGAGCGCAGAAGACATATCAGCTGTTTCTTGGAATTCATTAATGGCAGTGTTGGCTGGATTGTTATTCTATAGAATAATCAAGGTCCTGGATTTATTATTAGATAATTGTGAAGGACTAAAATCTAAGGAATAGATAAAAATCAACTACTAAATACTAGTTTCAATTTCTCTTCACAATCAGTAGTAGATCTTATCTTAAATCAAACACTTAGACAAACCAATTTTAAAAGTTCCGTAAGCTGGGGTTTTACTTTGCGCCTGTGGGTTATCTTTCTATCTAAACTCGAAGAAGATTGATTTTACTGCCAGCTTATTAAGTAATTGTAAGTTAAATTAACATCCCTAAATATAGTCATAAATTGATTGGAATCTTCAAAACGAAAACAAAGGACTATTAAAGTCAGCGCTATTCATGAAAATGTTGTTTATGTATGCTGAAAAAATTGTGTACTTGTATTTGCAAAGAATAATTTCACTTGATAAATCATGATTTCAGTTTTCTTCTCGGGTTATTCTCATCGACAGATTTATCATATACAGGGTGTTTCGCAATTCGTGGGAAATCTCCGAGATACAGGTACTAGACACGAAAATAATAAGAAAAGTTCTTATGCAATATTCTCGGAAATGGTTAGTTTATTAGTTACATGCGGTTTTATATACCGAAAAATGCCGACGTAACACTGCTTCATCCCCTTTAAAGCCAGTGACCGCGCTTAAAGGCCCAGGCATCTCTGGGCCTAAGTGGGCCCCGGTGACTCGCAACGTGTATTGGAATGAGATGTTTCTTCGAATGAAAAATCACATATTTTGTAATTCAAAATTGAAATGATGACGAATGTAACACAACTTTTCCACGATGCAAGAGCCCAAATCGCGATCACTGACCTTACAGGGGATGAGCCTTTGTTATGTGCCTTTACGAAATATAAAACCGCGTGTAACTAATAAATTAACCATTTCCGAGAATATTGCATAAGAATTTTTCTTATTATTTTCGTGTCTTATATCTCTGTCCTGTATCTCGGAGATTTCCCACGAATTGCGAAACACCCTGTAGGTGATAAAGGATTGGTGATCGAGTATCGACTCTGAGAACGAACATAACGTATAAAAATCTTAGAACCTGGTACAAAATAATCTTGGTTTACGGTATCATGAAATAATCAACATCTAAAATTAAGTCTAATTTACCCTATTTATATTTCAAGAAGAATTTGCCCAA
This sequence comes from Perdita meconis, assembly GCA_030770465.2. Taxonomy (NCBI): domain Eukaryota; kingdom Metazoa; phylum Arthropoda; class Insecta; order Hymenoptera; family Andrenidae; genus Perdita; species Perdita meconis. Next base: position 9,541,376 of record JASKOS020000004.1, read on the forward strand.
CAATTTCGTAAAAAAGGGGGCTCAACGAAATGAGTAAATTATTCAGTAAAGTCCTATCTAAAATTAAGATCGCCTAACATGTCCAGACAGAACTTTCATTAAATGCCAGCGTAACAGTGGAAATGTTATCAACTAATCAGTCTCCATCAAATACTCTCGTTCCGCTAACAAGATCGTTCTTTGAGCCTCCTTCATTTCCAATCTCTCTCTCCCCAGCGTGTAGCAAGCATCGCAGATAAAGAGGAAGAGGGATCGCGTTCCTCGGGAAAAATACACCACAGCAATAATAAAGAATGGTCCCGTCGACCGCTATATCTCAAACTTCTCATCTCTAAAGTAACGAAACCCCCCGTCCTCGTTCCAATCTTCCCGCGGGAACATCATCGCATTTACCGGATTAAAGCCGCGTTCCCGTCGCGCGTCAGCCCCCGGAATCAGCCTATTTAAAGGGCCGAACATCGATGCGAATTAATATTCGTCTGGTAAGCCGAGCGAATAAGGAGGCAGCGCCGAGAGAGAAGGAGAGAACCGCGGGGCCTTTCTCGTACGCACGCGCCAGCACTTCACAAATGAATTCGATTCACCGCGCAGATTCAACGATTCGTCTCTCTCCACGAAGAGAAAAGGCATTTGGAAGCGCGAGATGATTCCACACGCCCTGCCACCCCCGTCTCCTTCGTCCACCCCCATCGGTGGCACTGTCGGTACGAAGAAGCCAGAGAAAAATTGTGCTTTTAAGGTAAACGAGAAGTATTGTCGCTCGAGTTACTGTCACGGAACACTGTCTTCCTCCCTCTTCATCTTCGCCCTTTCCACCCTCTTCTCTTTGCCCCGGACGAGATTTTAAGTCGGACCTTTTCTTAGAACCCTTCCTTCCGTTTTCTTGTTGAGGTTGTCTTGCTCTGTGCTGATTTACAGTCAGACGAGCGCGGTGTTAATTGCATTGTTTAGTGTTTTAATTGCTATGGTGTGTTTACTGGAAGTTACTGCAAAATTTTTTAATTTTTGCAATCTTTAACAGAGCTGTCTTTATCTTATTATTTTATTTAAACCGGTAACGAAGAATGATATTTAGTAACGTCAGAATGTTAATCCGATGTAGAAGAAATAATAAAATGTGAAGCAACATTTTTCAGCACGAATACAAGAGAAAAAAGAAATACGGTGAAATAAACAAACCAAAATAAAAGCAGAAAAACAATCGCGTAAATCAACATTACACGCGGTCATGTAAATACAACAGCTAGCAGCGCGGATGACTGCGTAACATTTACCTAAAAAAATTGGTGTCTCCGTATTGTAAGCGAGAACGTTCGACGCAGTGTTCAAACGACCATAATCAAAGTACTAATTAAAGCAAAAGAGAGAGACGAAACGAGCAAGGGTATTTCGAGTTCACTCGAGGGCAAAACGAGGAAATATGCTTCACGAAGTTCCATCAGCGATTCACGCGTTTCAAAAACTCCGCGAGGAGAAAAGGAGGTACTCGAAACAGTTGGCAGCTAGGCTTAGAGAAAAATCGCACTCCCGAAGCGAAAAAGAACCCAACCCCCTGCTCGCCGAAGCGAAGCGACTGTCTCTCTCGATATTCAACCCTCGTTTCTCCTTCTCGTTCCCTTGGCACGCCGCGCCGCGACTGTTCCCTCGTTTTTTACACTTTACACCGTCGCAGCCGCGGCTCTACAATAACGCGCCAGATGAATTCTCGCGCACAGACACTTCCCTACTCGCTAACAATTAGCTCTCGCTTCAGATCCTGCGTCGTTCCCCGGCTCCTTCCGCTAATGGCTCGCCGGGCAAATTGCGAACGGCCGCGAATCCATCCGTCACTCGCTCCTTCTAATTGCCGCGCAAATTAATCCCTAATTGTGATGCGTGACGAAACAAGGGAACACGATCGAGGACGCGTCGATTTGGCAGAGTCCTTTTCAGTAGCAGATGGTCGAAATTTGGCGGAAACGAATTCGCAAAGGGTAGCCCAGTCGCGAGGACTAATTCATTAATTAAATCGCGAGAAAGTCGTTACTGTCCGCGAGCTTATTGCGTCCGAAACGTCAAGATCGCCAGTCAAGATGCGATTTTCTCGTACCGCGAGGGGAAAGCCCTGTCAGGATACAAAAAGCGTTGATACGAATAAGTTGAATTAGCGACAAAGAGGAAAAGATGGATGAGACGAGGAAGAACGGAGCAAAGTGATCCGAAGCGGCGGAGGAAGGACGAAAAACGGGGGGTCTCGGCTTTATAAATTCCCCGCGTGTTTTAATCCCTCCGTAAGCCGTCCAGTTGTGTCAGAGCTTTCACTAAATTAAAGGATTTTCCTGCAGTCGCCATCCCTCAACCGCCGGACCTATATGCGCATATTCTCGTGACGTCCCAACGCCACGACGTATTTATACGCGACGTGCAGATCGCTCGCGAAACTCGACTTGATTGTTTGTTACCGGGTTTCGGATTAATTCTCCATGATCCTGATTCCCCGCTCGAAGCGTTTCGATCGTGGAGTAAATTATTAAACCTAAATCTGCTAAAATACAGGGGGAATAAAATTTGCTTGCGATAATCAGATTAGTTGCCTGCATACGTAGACAGAAAAGTTTTCTGGCGAATCAAACGTCTAAATAAACAGAGGCACGACAAGATCAGCCAATGGTGTTGAATAAATCAGTCGGAGATACAGCTCTACGTTAAGAGGTTAGTCACAGTGGTAATTGCAGACTGGTGACTTTACCGGCAAAAGTGGCCAAAATGTCGGTTTATGCGAATCCACTTTTCGTCCTTATATGAGAAGATTTTGAGCTGGGAAAGGGCTCATTCGAATGGGGAAGCTTGTATCTAGCTCGCTCTGGTCTTGATTTTACTCAAAACATTCTTTTAAATACCAAAAAAATCCTAAGTTACGTGACTGTTTTTTGTCGATTTTTCCTCTATCTTTCAACACTCATATTTCTAAATATCTACAAAATTACATTGATTGACGATCAGAGCGCGCTAGATACAAGCTTCCCCATTCGAGTGAGCCCTTTCCCAGCTCAAAATCTTCTCATATAAGGACGAAAAGTGGATTCGCGTAAACCCACATTTTTGCCACTATTGCCGGTAAAGTCACCAGTCTGCAATTACCACTGAGACTACCACGTTAATGGAGAGAAACTGCTGGTTTATCTACGGATTTGATCGACGTCATCGTGGACTTTCGCTTTGATGAAAATTTTATTTTCCATTCTGCAAACTCGAGTGGATTCAAAGAGAAAGAGAATATATGTACGTATATTTAATATCACTGTTTTGATGGAAGGATATCGTAATATTATAGAAATTTCAGTTTTCATAGTTTTATCTTCTGCAAGTTATAGGTGAAAGAATTAAGTACTTTAAAATTTATTGTTTCCTCGGTTTCATCTCGAAATGCAATAAATAGATACTGTGAAAAAAAGTATATTTATATAAGAAGAAAATTGTGTAATAATTATTTATACGAGCTCATTGAACTTTAATTTTCGAAAAATAAAATTACAAAGGACGAAATGTCACGCAGTCGGTGAAATTTTTGCCGAAAGGTTGGACGATATCAAAGCGCAGCAGAAGAGCTGTTTGCGCTTCGCCGATTTCGTCCAACGAGGGAAAAATTTCCTTCTCTTTTTTTTTTACTGAAAATAACGGTACTTTATTTTCCATTTGAGAGGAACTCCTACGCACGCGATCCGGTCGGCGCTGCAAATTCAATCCCCGGATTACCGATAACGAAGTTCGTCCAATTTATGATCGCGATAGGTCGCGATTAAACGCGACCGGCAGAACGCTCGCAGGTAGAAATTGATTTCATGGAATCACTCGCAAAGAGGACGAAACCTTGTTTCCCCGGGAAAGAGAGGCAACTGAATCCGAATCGACGCGAAACCCATCGGAAATTCTGACAGTCCCGCGCGCTCCCCCCCCCCCCCAAAAAACAGAACAGAAACGAGAAACTAGTTTCTCGCTGAAGCAACGTCGGACCTCGTCTAGTTAAAAATTCCCCGTTTTGAGGAGGATCTTTTGAATGAATGAAGCGAGAGCGCTGCAACTTTGAGCCCGCGATGGAAATAAAAACGCGCCCCAAGCGCCAACGCTCGCGATGGTCGACAAGAAACTCGCTCGCGCCCTCGTCCTCGATCCTGCGATCGTCCTGTCGAACGAGCGTGTATTCCAGACACGCGCCCTATCCTCCCTCGGCGTCACGACGACGTCTTAACGTGGACGGGGGGGAAAAAAAAAGGCTAACGGCGAACTTAAACGGGATGAAACTTTTAAACGAGCACGACCCAATTCCGGGGGCGTTCTCGTCGGCCGTTTCGCGTTCAACTGCCCCCTTCCCTCGTCCACCCACGCGAACGAATAACAACGAGTTTCGCCGTTAAACCCTCGACACCGAGTACAAACGATGACCGTCCCGAGGGTTGTTTCGTTGCGAGTAAAGAAGTCTGGGAAGGACGTAACAATAAAGCGGAGGGGGTGGCAAGGAGAGGGAGATTTACTGTGACCTTGGATGATATTTTTTTTTCTCCGTGATTGCGGAGGGAAGATCGAAGTCAAGGACGTGTGCTTGAAGGTCGTGGCTGAATTTTGGGAGAAGCGGGAGTGGAACTTTTCGTTGAGTCTGACTTATCAGGGTTAGTACTACTTGCGATTTATTGGGTTCAGTGGAAACTTGACGCCGTCGCGCCGTTCATACAATTTTTTACCTAGAAACCTCAGAAATTCTAGGCTGTAGAATTTAGAGGAACGGAATAACTATACCAATGATGAAATAAGACTATAATTTACAGAATAAAATGAAGAATACCACCATGAATAAAGCTGCATTGAAATAAAGGTGTATTGATTCTTCATTTGACCGAAGAAACGGTCCAAACTTCCTACTGAACCTAATACTTCAATAGTTGACGTTATTAGGCTTTCGGTAGAAAATGGTTTTGGTTTTAAGGAGTCTGATTATTTCTTTTAACACGTGTTTGAGTCTTGGTATTGCACACATTTTCAGGCCCTTTGTGGTTTACTTATTTTAGTATCTACGACCTCTGACAAAAAATTTTTGACCGAACATAACATCACCAAATTGGATTAAAATGCTAGTCTTTTTGTTAATGTAAAATGTAATGGTTTAAATATGTGAGTATGAGAATACTAGATCCGTCTAACATTGTGTAAACACAACAAAAAAGTCAAACTTTTGCATGTTGACAAAGACAAAAACGTAATAAAAAAATCAAAATGGTAATTGAGAAGAAGAATTTGGTCATTGAAAGATATGGAAACAGTAGTTATCTTTATTTTTATTTTAGTAATACTAATTATAATCAGACAGCAGGTCTTTATGCAAAATAAAATTTTTACAAACACGAATAAAGAATTAGAACTTGAAAAACAGCATGTTTAATGTTCTAAATATTCTAACTTGAATAATATTGTTGATATTTTGAATATTTTGACATATGTTAAAAGTCTCTTAGATTTTGTGCACACTTAGCATTGCAATAAATGCCACGATTCCGGCATAAATCCGCTGTCTAATTATAATATTTGTTTTTGTGTAAATTAATAACAACGAATTCCTTTTCCCAGAATTTCTGCTGGCTAAAAACTGTTTTTCATCTACCATATCGCTTTTTTACTGTTTCTCTTTGATGATAAATAAACCTTTGAATTATTTTTTGCTTTTTCGTATTTAATTTATGTTATTGATCAAACATTTCGACAAGTTTTTATATTTATGCAATTGCATTTTACAGCTACAGTGTTTAAAAATAGTTTAGTTACGTAGCATTTGGTCACAAACTTTTTACCAGGGGCTTTACCTGTGCAGAATGAACCAAAAATTATTGTATCCGTTAAAATAGTAAAAAAAATAGTACATGACATGAATATTTTTCTACATCAAGCTCGAAAAAAATGCAATTTTGTTTGTTCACCGATCCATCTAGATTAAAGTGAGCTGTATCTCTCATTACCAAGTAGTGCAATACATTTTTTCTTCTTTTTCAAATGTTTGAAAACGGATTGCATACTGCAATCAAAGTTCATGACCCTTAGGCTGTAAATTTTGAAGAAGTCGAATTTTGTATGGCAATAATGTTAAATGACTTAAAATACGCCTTCATGACGATCTAGGCAATTACAATTGATTGAACAGCCGCGCCGACTAGTTGTAGTTCCAAGCTCCTCCTCGACACTATCTACCACACATTGAATACTCGCATTCGAAAACGCAATACATACGTATACGTGATCTATCAGACCGTTGCAATTAGTGAACAGAGCCTTGTTCTTCGAAACGAGTCATAATGTTGCGAATCATTACATGAGCAGGGATATTTCTCACTTGAAAGTGTCTACGGCACGCTCTTTGCGTTGTAATTATTGAGAGATTGTTTTCATAACAAAATTGCACAATTTGTGTTTGTTCATTCAAACTAAGCTTCTGCATAATGAATTCCCAAGCTCTAAAGCTTTGAAATCAGAAATAAAGAAAGCGAAACCGGTCTAAAAAGAAAGATAACACTTTTTTGAATAGTATAGTATCTTTTGGCGCACCCTGGTATAGGATCTCGATTAATTATTCATAGTCTGAATAATTTTAGGATTTAGTAATATTTAATATATGATTAAACAATAATCCGTCGAAAATGAAAATATTCCCCAGCAAGAGAATATTTTCATTTAAATTCTGATATTAAGCAGATCACCAAAATTTTACTATATATTCCATTCAATTCGAACGCCTCTGTTATAAAGGAATAACCCATCAACATGATGCAGATTAATTTTTATTCCCCAGATTATCTTTATTCAAACAGCTCCGCTATAAATAATCCCTAACGTCAGCCAGTAGTACTAACTTGTTAAAAGCGTAACACGTGTACAGACGCGTAGTAACAGAGCGCTCGATCATGGAACATTAGTTAAAAGCACGTACAATTTCTCGTCGACAACTTGTTACCCTTTCACCGCGGCACGAGCGGAGCACAGGATGACCCCTCGCGCGTTTCTCGAAACAAGAAGAAAGCCGACGAGGGCGGAGCGAGGCGAGAGCGCCGCGGAGAGAGCGAGAGGACGAGTGAAAAGGAAGAGAAAGGGCGAGAGAAAAAAAACGATGGAGGCACTTCACATTCTCGGAGCGCGGCACTCCAGGCTAAAAGGAGGTAAACACGCGCTCTCGTGCTTAGTAGAGCAAAAGCTGCAGCGTTCAGTACGTATCCCGGTGTGCTTCTGCGAGGCCCGTGCGTGCACAACCGAGGGATAAACAGAGAGACGAGCCTGCGAAAACTTGCGCTCGAACCTTCTGTTCTACCAGCCCCCTTCCCCTTTTCGTTTTTCACCCCTCGCCGAACTGTTCCACATTTCGCCTTCAATTGGCCTCCTTCTTTGGAATCGCTCCTCCGTCCCACGTTCCTCGTTCGCGTTGCACCAGTCCTAATACAATCTACTTTTTGGGAAACGCCAGTTTACTCCTTCGAACCGCGTTAAGCCACTTTTCCCTTCCTGTTTCAGCCGGAAACCACCGTTCAGCCGGCGGAGTTCGCGTGAAATTACATTCTTCCCCTCGACCCTTTATCACCGCGCGCACCTGCTTCCTCCGTTCCTCGCCCTCCGCTTCCTCCGGCGAGACCGACTGAAAACCCTTTTCCCGGAGGAACCGGAGCCGGATCCGACAACTTCGCCCAGATTCCCTTATTTCGAAGGGCTCTCCAAAGGCCAAGGAAAAGCGCGACCGCGTTTCGAAAAGCAGACCACAGAATCCCGCGCGTCCGCGAAGCGGCAACGGACAGAAAGTAATTTCTTCTTCGCGATGCTAATTGCGCGCCGCGAATCCGGAGCAGCGTTCAACGCGCAGCCGGCCGTTCCAAGCGACCCTTTTTTATCCGGCTTCGACCACCGCGCTTTCATTACGACGCTTTAATTACGCCACGACCTTACGCGGCCCCCGTGCTTCTCTTTTTCGCTCGCGACCCTCCACCGGAAAATCGGCCTGCCTCGTCTTGATAAGCGAGCAGACACGCTCGGCCCGGACCGCCAAGTGGATGATGGCGCGATGGAAGAAGGCGCTGCTTTTTCGGAGGAAAAACGCGGCCGTCGGAAACGCCTGGCCACGCCGCTCAAAGGGACAGCTCCGAACTTTTGAGCTCCCAAATACCAGCATTCTGGATTTTTACCGGAGTTTAATAATTGGTCGGCTGTATATCTTCCTTCTCAAACGGTTGGAGAAACAGTGAATAGGGTATGTTTCAAACCGCGTTCTTAAACCGGGGTGAAGTATAAACGGCCTGTTTTGCACGGAAAGGACCTGCCTCTCGCGGGACTGGCAAAAACGGATACCTATGGCTCTCGCGAGGACCTTTCTCTAGGGGCTTTTGCGGAGTAATTGCTCTCTTGAGGGGGAATTTGAGAATCTGAGGAGGCTTTTTTATCCGACGTTAATGGAACGAGAAAGGGTATGATTTGAAAATTATTTTGTGGAAATTATGACTGAGATACGTTCTAAAAAATTGAGATTCATGAGGCACTTGTTCTTGTAAAATGAACGATCTAGATTTAGGTAAATACACATCGTAAAAAAATTAACCTCAGTTCAAATGCTCATAATTTCGGCAAAAATGGCTTCATGGAGGAAAGAATTTGTTTTACATTCAAACCGAATCGGTAGACCGTCTGCTTTAAACCCAAATGAAGAAAACGATGTTGTAATTAGCTGGTACTGACAATGAGATACTACGAATTAAAGGAAAAATGGAATTTGTACCATTTTTAAGACTATTTTCGAAAAGTCCGAATATCGAAGTATTAATTGAATTGTAGATGTATGAAATTCACCTTGAAGAGAAAATATGAAGCTTTCTATTACTTCTTTTACCTATCTACGATGATTCTATCCCAATAAAGAAGCAATTAAAGTCAAGAAGACCATTTTTGCATTAGAGCTGAATAACTTTGCCAAAAAAATCGTACAACATTCACCGAGCACTTATTTTACAGAAGAAGGTAGTCGTTTTTTACTAATATAAATGCAATATGTCTACAAAATTCTTGACGCCCCATGGAGCATTAGAAAGTTAAACAAAATTTTTAAATAATTTTTAGTATAGGTGCCATTTATATCGCTATAATATTGCCAAGAAACAATCCTCACTTGTTTTCGTTAACCTCCCTTCCGATTGTATCACGATTTTCGGTACATCCTGTATTTCAGAAATTCATTATAAAGAAAGTTTGTATATCCTTAAAACTTCATTGGATTAAAAAAAAATTCAATAAAAAACTAGTTTCATTTCAGCCGTTTTCCAATTTTTTAGAATAAAAATACCTCTGAAATATTAATATAAGTATAAATAATATAAGTATAAATATAATCATCTCATGCGCTCAAATCTTCACTGCGTAATATTTTAACGTAATTTCTCGTCTGCCCATACATTTTTCCATACATTTTTCATTTTACTTATATTGTACTTGTATTTCTATTGTATTTTGCTTTTAGCTCGTATGTTTGGATCTTTATTTTTTTGTGCTAATGGGTTCTTTTCCCGTAAATAAATAAATAAGTAAATAATTACTAGAATTAAATTGCTTTCAGAACTTAATGGCTTTTTGTACTCTACATATCCAATTAATGAAATGTTTAGTTCACGAGAGATAGGAAATATTTTCCGCCTGAAAGAAACATTAAACTTTCATTGTAATTAATTTTTCCTATCTACTACAAGTTTTAAAATAAATCAGAAAAAGAAAGAAGCCTACATCAACTTCTTCCACGTTGATTATGAATAATATGAATGAAAACTTTCAACGGGGATTATTAAAGGAAAAGAAGTACTATAAAGTACATGAAAAGTTAATTGAAAAAACTGTAATTTCAAAATGAAATTGAACCATGTTTTGCGGAAATTTTAATTAATGTAGTTGAAGGTAAACATGATAGAAAATATTTCCCCCCTGAACACAAATAACCAGAAAAAAGTAAAACCTGCTGTAAAAAGATACCAATATAATGCAATTACGATGAAGTAATAAGAAAAGATGTGATTCTTGAACGAGTAAAAATTGAGTAGAAATCGATTTCTAAAACCCATTAACGGTGCTCAAGTAGAAGTGTCCATACGAGTGGGAATATTTCGCTGCGCATTCATCGCGATTCGCTCTCCTTATTGGCAATAACCATTGCCAAAGAAAACACTTTGCTTTTCAAACATTCAATTACCATAGAAGCCTATCCAACTTTGGTGTAACCCTTTTCGCCGACGTTTCGCCCTCCGATATAATACCTCTCGTTTCTCCCAAAACAATATTTTCACAGACGGCCTACTGGGGAGAATGAGAAAAAGAAAACCCTTCTTCTAGGTAGAATAACACGACACCAAATCGTTCCATCCTGGCTTTTAGAGTACCGACCGAAGAACTAGACCAGCCATACTCAACCTGCGGCCCGGCAAGCTTTTTTGTGCTGCCCGATATAGTTACACTTATTACAAGGTACTTTTCTAAGTATATAGAAATTTAAATTTTTTAAATTTTGACATGTGCGGTAACAGATGGTCGCTTGTTTTTTTTATTTGCGTAATATCGGCGATGTCCGGTGATGCATGACCATTTAGTTTCCTATAATTTCAAGTGCCAGCTACACGGAACGAATATATCAAATTTGTGATTGTTTTGAAACATTATTTTAAGTCAAGTTACAACTTAATTGCCCGCAATGGCAGGAGTATCTTCAAAATGCAAACAAAAAATATCCGACGAACACAGAGTGTTTCAAGCAATTGGGAAAAAGAATATTTTGTTGTGCCAAACAAACACGGTATGGTAACTTGTTTGATTTGTTGTGAGTGTATTATATTAAAAAATGTAACATTCTTCTCCATTATACCACGAAACACAAATCATTTAATGGTACATTTCCTTACGGGTCTTTAATAAGGTGCGAAAAGTTAAATTTCTTTAACAAGTCATTGCTACAGCAATAAAATGTCAGTGGTCATATTACAAGATGCAGCTGTGACAAGAGCGTCATATGAAATTTGTTATACAGGGTGAAAATATTGCAGTTCCTTGAAAGGGGTAATTTCTGAGGTGATTTTAAACCACTTTTTCCTTAACGAAAATATTACGTGGGGTTTTGTTAACGTGTTATTAACGAAAAATACCAACCAATAAAAGCACGAATACAGTGGATGAATTCAGCGCGGGCTCCAGCTATGAGTAGTATTGGCTCGCCATCGTCCGCGTCATCATTAATCCGCTGTACTCGCTCCCCAATTTGTCGGCATTTTTCGTTAATAACTCGTTAACAAAGCCCCACCCAACATTTTCGCTAAGAAAAAAGTTGTTTAACATCGCCTCAGGAATCACCCCTTTCAAGCAACTGCAACATTTTTGTTACACTCTGTATACTTGGTAAACATATGAAACTATTTACTGACGCAGAAGTTGACTTTAATAACCCATAAATAAAGCCTCAGTTAACATTTTCGCTAAGGAAAAAGTTGTTTCAAATCACCCTTGAATCACCTTTTTGAAGGAACTACAAGATTTTTGGTACACCCTGTATTATGAGGTACGGTGTATTATGTTGCGGCCCGCGTAACGTAGCAAATGTATGCATATGGCCCGAAAAAAGAAAAGGTTGAATATGGCTGAACTAGACGAACCGATAACGAATAACCGGCAATTACGCATCGTAATTGACCGAAGTGACCGAGGAACATCAATTAATTTCCCTCTAGCTTCCGGGGGCGATGCTAAACGAGAGTGCTCCGAGCTAATGAGTCATTCGAGACAGCAACGCGAATCGATGAAGACCCGGGTTCGCTCGAGGAAATATTGAAATTGTATTTGAAAATGTATTTAACGCTACCGCAGCGCTCTTGAAAATTAGATTGCGTGGAATTTTCGAAGAAATTCCGAGAACGCGTAGTGGATTAGGACAACAAACTTGAAACATCAAATTTTTAGATGTAAGCTTCGAAAGCTAAAGGGACTTGGAGCAAAGACAAGTTGGGCGCAGAGCAAATTGAAACTTAATAGAGCAACTTCGAACTCGGAATAACTTGGATGTCAAAGGTTAACACAGAACTCGGCAGTCAACGCGAAACAGAGGACAGTTTAGACCGAAGTAACTTTAAAAATAAGACACTGAAGAAAGTTCGAATTAGTTTTAGTTAAAACGCTCGTTAAAGCGACGCGGGATGAAAAAATCACTTAAAAAGAGCAACGAGAATAGCGAAACGAATGAACGTGTATTTTCTTTCGTTTCGAATGCAGTAAATTTTTCACACAAAACGATGATTGTTGATTTTCCAATCGCGTTTCGAATATTCCAATACTTTTAGTTGAATTCACGACGACAATGTTTCCCCAGCAACGTAATCTACTCGCGCAAAGCAAAACAGTCGCGTCAGGTGAACATCGAAATGCTTTTTAAACCGGGTAATCCAGCTACTAGCAATTACCGGAGTGAATCCGTGCATCTGCTACGGCAAGCGTTAAATCACGCTACCGAGAGATTTTCCAGTGCCTAGAAAAACGAGTACAAAATGGATTACGTCTTGCGGAAATGAAGTTTCGGACCACATACCGTCGTCTCATCAAACCCCATTCGTATAATGAAACCACGCGAGAGATAATCTGCGGTCCGCTGGCGCGATTAACGGAATGCGCTTTTCGGCTTCTCTCTTTTAAATCAAACGCAATTCATTATCTTATTAAAGAGAAAGTACTGAAAATGATTAAATTTAAAACGCGTGGACTTACTTTTTTGTAGAACGATTTTCTCATGTTTCCTCCTCTAAATCTCTACTCAGAGAATTCAGAGGGACCCTGTTAGTGTTAGACTTCACGAATGGTGTATCATTAGATTGCGAATTTCTGTCCATATCAGACCAATAACAGATTTCAAAATACATAAAATACTGAATATATAGTACAAGTTACACTATTTAAAATATAAGACCTTTAAATATTCAAGCTCCAACAAAAGTTTTCATTTGTATTCATGAACATTCTATTTTGCATAAAGATTCGCAGTCTAGTTATCAATCTTTCTCTCTGAATTTGAAAAAATGCTATGTTGTCAGGTTCAGCCACAAAAAGAATTCCTTGGTTTTTAACTATACAATATAAATGGGTCCTTATTGACTGCTCTGACTAGTTTCAAAGACTTGGGAATAATATTCTCCTCAAATTTATTATTTTAAGCACATTGCAGAAGCATAATATCGCGTAGCTATAAATCATTAGGACTTATTCATAAGGTCTCAAAATTATTTGACGATACCAATACCCTAAAAATATTTATTGTGTACTAATCACACCGATATTGAAGTATGGTAGTATCGAGTTTTCACTCCTCTGAAATTGAAATTGTTCAACACAAATTCCTCCGTTTTCCTAGTACATACTGTGGTTGTCACCGTCGGTTTCGGCGACATATGTATGTATAACGTTACAACAACCGTTGTGAACGCATGCATATGAGAAAGCGAGAAATATGTGTATGCGCTTTAAAGTCAATCGACAACCTCGAAAAGGTCTCTCGTTTCGCGAAGATCGCAAGTAAAAACAATGCGGCAGAAATAGATTTTGTATGGGAGTGTGCAGTATATGTGTGACTTTCGCGTTGTACCAAAACATCAACGACATGTACCGCGATGCAAGCATATACAGGGTGTAACAATAATGTTGCAGTTCCTTGAAGAGGGTGATTCCTGAGGTGATTTTGAACAACTTTTTCCTTAGCAAAAATGTTAGGTGGGGCTTTGTTAACGAGTTATTAACGAAAAACACCGACCAATAGAAGCACGAATACAGTGGATGAATTTCAGCGTGCGCCCCAGCTTCGAGTAGTATTGGTCCACCATCGTCCGCGTCATCATTAATCCGCTGTACTCGCTCACCGATTGGTCAGTGTTCTTCGTTAATAACTCGTTAACAAAGCCTTACCTAACATTTTCGCTAAGGAAAAAGTTGTTTAAAATCATCTCGGCAATCACCCCTTTCAAGGAACTGCAACATTTTTGTTACACCCTGTATAAGCGTCGAACATATGATCACACGGAGATGACGACGGCGAAAGTGTGAGTGAGCGTGACGTACACCTCCCGCCTATGTCTGACTGCGCACGCATCGATCCCCTCGCGATCTGGATCGAAGGAGCTCGATGCCAGCACCGAGCCAGACACGTTACGTGCAGCCGCGATCGGGGTAACAACTCTCCAAAGAGTCCGTGGACGACACACGACACGCGAAATAGAGAAGGCAAAGCCGCCTTGGCGATCCGAATCAAGCCGCTTCGATCGTCCTCGTCGCGTGGGCGCCTCAAGCCGAGGAGTCGCTGGAGCAATCCGATCCAGGGCACCGTTTACACGAGATTTCTAATAAAGGATTTGCTAAACCTTTGTGAGCTCAAGCCGTCGTAGTCACACATTTATTCATTTCAATACTGTGTCAAATTACATTGCTTATTGCAGATTGAACATACTGAATTTAGAATCACCGTTGAATCAATTTCCAACTTCATACTTACAAGCCTTTTTGTATACTTTCTCTGAACATCTTCCATAGACTTCTCTTGATATTAAATTCTGGTTTAAACGCAAGACTGCCTAGCTAACAGCTAATCTAACAAAGCGACTCGATCGGCTTGGAGCGTCCACGGGTGGAGGACGATCGGAGGTGTGCGCACCGAGGTCGAGTGTCGTCCACGATTGGACAGCTACAGAACGCTATCCAAGTTTCAGTATTATTAGGTAGTAGAACTGTGAGTTATTACGGTGAGTGTACTTTACAGGACAAAGTACTCGAAAGGAGTCCCACCCTCTGCGTGTCTCTCCTTAGAGCTCTCTTGTTCTCCGAGTCACATCTTACATCTGTAATCTCTCCGTTTGCGATCACTTAAAGGGATCGAAGGAATCGGTAACTGAGTGGTTCCAGGACATGGTACTCTGACGGAGCTCCTCAAATTTGCGTGTCCCTCCTACGAGCTCTTTCGTCCTTATATCACTCAGATACGTCTGACGACTTCACAGTAGATCATCTCTTCTACCTTGCAGATTGTTGATATAGTTTCAGTAGGCTTGGACTTCGTTCTGCTTTCCCTTGCGTAAATTTAACGATTAGGAGCGGAAAGAGAGAGAGATAGATAGCTGTGCTAGGAGATTTGCGAGACGTTAGTCACTAACGAGACCGTTGTCAGAATAAACAAACACCGTGTACTGCGTTCACAACTTGTCAGGGCTGGGTAAAATAGTATTTGAAATAAAAAATAAAAATATTTTCAGAGATTATTTCCAAAACTATGTTATTTTGAATAATTTGAAATATCTATTTATTTTTGTATTAGTGGAAATACTATTTGAAATACTTATTTAATCTCTCAAGCATATGAAATATGTACTTCAATTATGTGTTTCGCAGCATGAACTTAAAATAGTTACTTGAAATAAATATTTCTGCTGTTATTAGTAGAATGAAACTTCAGCACTACCTTTCTCCGAAATAAGCTATGGATATATCTACACATTCATAACTATGCTTATACATTATAGAGTAAGAGAAAGATGTAAGTAAAATACTATGAAATACTAGTTGAAATAATTAATTTTCATATATCCTTAAAACAATATTATTTCAAATATTTATTCGTAATACATTCTGCGAAAACTATTATTTCAAATAATTATTTCTAAAACATCGCACAGCAAATATTACTTCAATTAATAGCTCTTATACATGTGTAATAAATAGATATTTTAAATTATTCTTCTATGTAGAACTAAGAAATAAAATAAATGCTGAAATACTACTTTATTTGAATAAAAGTATTGTAATTACTATTTTCAATACTTTTTATTTGAATTGTACCCAGCACTGCAACTTATACACGACAATTCCTGATTATCGAGAATCCTGATTCCAGAATTATTTGTTATAAACAGCATATACTTAGAATATATAGACAGTATTGCCTTTTAACCGAAAGTTTCGTGTTTGAATCTCTTACCCCTTTTTTCTACTCGTCGCTATTCGGTGCCCGGTGGCCCGAACTTCACGCATATTTAGATTTATTAAACACTACAATTCTCCATCTAGTACGAAATTTTGATTATATGCAACCGACTTATCCAACCGTCATTCAATCTTGGTCGAGTCTCTGCTGCTTCTCAATTCCACTGATCATCGTTGGTTTTTAACATTTCGTTCCCTTGCCACTAAAGGTAAGTTCTTCGTGATATTAGTACAGGTTAATAATATTAGGAATAGGAACGGTTACATGGTTGGCGCATGACATTTATTTTGCACCATTATGATACGATTCTTAATGATCTGGACTTAATGACTTTAAGCAATAGAAGAATGATGTTCGATATATTATATTTGTAAACAAAATTTCTAATGATATAATTACATGTCCAGGCATCATGGAATCATTCTCTTTACAAGTACAATAAGTCACAAATTTGTTCACGAAGGCTATCTAAATTAGTGTAAACTCTAAAAGTGATATTTACTTTCATACGATAAAAGTTATGGAAACTAGCAACAATTCTGTGGCTGTAAGGAAAAACGACACAAATCACAATTTTTTTTAAATTTATTTTGTCTCAAGTAAAATCTAGAAATCAAAATTTATGCTGCTATAATTAAATATATTATAAAATTTGAGATCATACAGCAATATTTACGACCAGAACTTTAAACGCGAATATCTTGAAAATGAAAACATGTGGCATGCGGCGTTTTGCCAGAATTAATCATGGAATTTGGAAATGTCTCAAATTGTAAATCAATTAAGTCCCGATGCACACAAGCGACAAAAAGTCGATGAAATTCTGCATACTACTATGTTTTTCATAATTACATACAAATAAATTGGACCACGTCACTGACATGAAATCGCAATGATCGCAGAGACTTTGTGAATTTTACAGTTCATTAGACACCTGTGTAGTGACTACATCATGCATATCGAAATGCATCACACAACTGACGGCTCATCTGTGTAAATCGTATTTATAGGAATACCAAACTCGTCCACCATAATACTGATATATTCAGCCAATCCTAAATTTCATAGTTATTGTTTAAATTGGGTTAATTGAGTTATTAGTTTTCTTGCTCCCTCTCTTTGATTTTGTTGCGTCATTATTATTTTTGTTTCTATACACTACTTCTCCCCTACATTTTTACCTCCATTATATGTACCAAAGGGTGAATCTCATTAATAAATAAATAAAAATATCTTTATGTATTCACCAACGATTCCCTTGAAAAATCGCGAATTTAACGCAATATCATTAAATTAGAAGGAACGAGATAAATCGTCCGTGTCTCCTCCATAACCCCGGCAAAGGGAAGACATGTCAGATTCAAATTTCACTCGCGTCCAACTTATTTGCAAAACGGTAACGTCGCGGAAGCCTCAGTAAACGTCGGGCCCGGTCGTACGCGTACGTCGCCGCGTCCTGATTGCAAGTGCACGCTTCAAATAGGGCGGAAAGGCTTCGCCGACGCTTCACGAGCAATTTCATTTCCACCCGTGGAAAATTTATGCAAATCACCTCTCCGTTGCGCCGCGCTACGCCGTACTGCCGCGGAGAAAGAGGCAGAGGGCTATGAGCTTAACGAATTCACGAGGATTATCCGATTTTACTGGGACAAGAAGCTGCTAACACACTCAGCACGCGCCCAGTGCTACTGGAAATCGAGAAAAGTTCGTTTCGCGACGACTGCGATGGCGATGATATTCACGTCTGCGACATCCGATAGATTTCGGATACAGAAAATTACTTCTAATATGAGAAATAAGACTAACGTTGCTTCAGGCGTTACCAATCATTATTTTGAGAGTTAATAAATACAATCAGAAGATGAGAAATCATCCTCAAAAATCCTTAGAAACCGTCGGAAGTTCAAAATTTATTCTTGATCTTGCAGTGCGTCTTAATTTTGCAATTTCTTGGCATTGAAAATAAGTTCAACCCTACTGTTCTTCTCTTAAAAGTCTGATTTGTTGCAACTTTAATTATTAGCAGTTTTGCAATATATTAAGGAAAAACAAACGTAAATATTAATACTGATTTCCATATACTTTTTTGTTAATTGAAGCAGTTATTTAAAGAACAAAAAAAGGTGCACGGAGTCAAATAGATTTTTTTTATCCAACCATATTTCTTCAAATAATTGTCCCAATGTTAGGAAAAATATAAGAAAGTCAGTATGTTAATATCTACATTTGTTGTTCCTTGAAATTCCATAAACATTTCATCTTCTATATTCATATCGATATTTCAAAAAATAAAGTTCTAACAAATTAGAATTTTAAGAGGGGCGTAACGGGTTTAATAAACTTTATTAATTTGACAAGGAAATTGTTTAGGATAGATCACATCACATCAATAATATCAATGCCTCCACAATGAGTAAATAAAGATATTCAGAGAAACAGAACCGTCGACAACTCCAATTAAGAAGCGAGTCTCAATTTTCCTCGGCTCCTTCTAAAGAAATTAATTTTAAATCTTGGAAGTCAAACTTTCCTCAACTTTCCTCCCAATAAAGTAATGCCCAATCTAGCTTCCCCCGAGGAGCAACTTGCATATTTATAAGCGGCTATTTTTTTTAATTACTTAATCGTCGTCGGAGGCCTCATGAATTTTCATTCTAGTCCGCTCCCACTCGTCTTTTTATCTGGGTCGTATTTACGGGAAGAACCGGGGTCAAAGATCACGATCATATCCATGACGCAAGCGACGTGTTTGCTTTTGACAGCTATGGAAATACAGGCGATGCCCAGCAAATTGCTTCTTCCACTTTAAGCTAGCTACGTTTTCCGCTGGCACCGGGGATGACGTTTGCAGGTGCCACTGCCGAATTTTCAACTCCCAACACCTCGATTTCCGACGATGCTTTGGCAAGCTATTTGTTGCTTTGGGATGTATCAAGACCTCAGATTTTCTTTGTAGAAACTTCGGATAGAATGTTTTTCGAAATAGAAAAATCGGATAAAAGAACTTAGATTTCGTTGCGAGAACTGAAAAGAATTATTCGTTCGTATTTTTAAGAACCAACACTAAAATATTTAAAATCCAAGCGAATCGAAGTTCAATTTTTTTTTTTTTTTTCCATTGAAGGAGGAGAAGCCCCAGTCATTTGCAACGCATAAAGAATCTTCGCGCCGTCGCGGCGCCAAAAGGATCCGTATCTCTTAAGGGAAGCGCAATGGAAGCGGAAGGATAAGCCGGTCTAAGAGCAAATTTCTCGGAGGAAATGTAACGTTGAGAAATCTCGGAATAAGTCAAACTATCGCTCGTGAATTTTATTTCTTCGGTTGCAGAGCGACGCTCAGCGTCGCGCCACCCCCGCGCGCTCTTTTCCTCTTACAATCCCGTTCTTCAGCGACTAGAGAATCGCATTTGCATAACATAAATGCACGGCTCCGAGGGTCAGGGGTGGATGAACGGGTCGTCAAGGGGGTCGGACAAACAGACAAACGGACAGCAAGCCGCGGCAGGGCGGAGAGTGGATTCGCGACTCGGTAAATCTTTGGATACGACCCTTGTGTCTCGCGGGAACTTTGCATTCGTTTCTTATTCCGTCGACTCCTTTTTTCGCGACTGTCTCGCGCCACTTCCGACTCGCGAGCGCTCGAACCTCATTCGAACTTCACTTCAGACCCAACTTTTTGCCGTCTCAAGAAATTATTTTGCCGCGCGCGAGTGTGTCTCGTTAAGTCGACTACGCCGGGCAAACAGTCTCACCTCCATCCCGTTCGCTGTTACTTAATGGCACTTCGTATCGCAGAGGGACAGGAAAATATCGCGAAAACGATTTCCTCCGGACCGGTTGGTCCCTCGATGCCACTTTGCGCCGCGAGACGAGTTATCCGTTGGGAAGTGTAACGCGAAAAGGAAAAGGCGAACTTAATAAGCAATTAGAGAGGCGAAAATATATCTCCGTTTTTTACATTAAGCTACGCGTGCTTCGATAGCATGGAGATAATTTTTACGAAGACGAACTTCGTAAAAGAGGAAATAAACTGCAACGAAATTGAATGAGAATTAGCAGTGCATTACACCGAGCTGGAGATATCTAAAATTTTTCATCGGAAATGGCTCGCGAACGAAATACCCTAACAGTTGAGAGCGCTCGTTTAAAACGCATTAAACTTGTATCATCTGCTTCGAAGCTTTATTTCACAGAGAATAAAAATGGTGGTAATTTCAGGTAATAAGGTGGAACGCGACAATTGAGCATCGACTCAAAGCGAGGCTCAATCCCTCCATTAAAATGATGGTGTTCCAAGCTATTTCACGAAACGACGGCTACTAAAAAGAATACATCAAGTTGAATATTCGTTGACTTTTATAGATGAAAAGCTTTCTGAATGATTCCAAAATTAAAATTATGGGAAATAATGTAAGAAGTGAAAAGGTAAAGACAATCTTTCGAAAAGCGGACCTAAGGAATGATCTGAATTCACTTCATTTCCAGCTCATTTACTGCCTGATCATTTGCTCGGCGTTAAAAGTGCTCTCAGAACTCCACTTGAACCGAACATGGCCAGGAGTATTCTCGTTTGCACAGAACGAACAAATTTATTTGCAAAAAATTCCCGCGAAATGAGCAACGCTCCGCGCGAATACGCTTTCAGAATTTTTAACAGCCCACCCTTCCCAACCCCATTAACATTCTCCACATGACGAACATAACGCGCGTTTATTTTATTCATCATCGAGAAAGGAGTGGAATTACGTGAACGCGCGAATGATGAATTTGAAAAATAACTGCGATGAGAGGAAAGCCGAGGTCCGCGGACCGCCTCGCTAACGTTCCCCGGCGGATATTTAAAAAATTCAATTTCCCGGTAATAAGGGTGAGTTATATCTGTGTAATAGCGGCGTTCGTTACAGTGAAAGGAGTGTATTCATTCTCTATGCGAAACGACCGCCTCTTCTGTATTACAATAAGGCCGAGCCGCATGCGGACCGCGTGTTCGTTACAAACGCTTGCGATGCGGTAACAAAGAAATTTAATTCGACGAAAAAGAGCACCGCGAAATACGTCAATTGCTCACCTGCCTCTGGATTCGAGCCTCAATTAACCAGAAATGTGTGTCACGCGCGGTGAAACTTTAAATTTTCAGCGAAGTAGGAAATCTGTTACCGTCGCGATTTATCAATACCTGTAATATATTTTGATAAAATCGTTTGAGCGATTGAAATACTGGAAAATTGGTTGGCACTTTGGTTGTAAATTTTCCGATGTAAATTAGAATTTTCTACTTTAAACTCCGATGATTACAAATTTGTAATGACTAGACTGCGGATGTTTATGCAAATTCACATTTTCAAGGGCATAAAAAAAGAAATGAACTTAAATAAAAGTGTCTTTTACCTTTTAAATATCATAAAATGTATTTTATTTTCGATATTTCATGTATTTCTGTTTTATTTCAATTTAAAATCGATATAAATGCATAAATATCCGCAGTTTAGTAATGAGTATCGTTAGCAGAGTCATAAATGTTTGCTAATAATTAATACCACCTGCAAAAATGAAACGTGGTATAACAGAACTTTGTTTAACCAGCTTTTAATTATTTTCTGGTTCCATTATCCTGGTTTCTCAATTATTCGATGCAATTAGCAATTATAAAATTTTCTATATGTTAAAATTTCAAAAAAACTTTGAACTTGGCTCCAAGGAAATTCTGTGTCGAGGAAACGCTCCAGATTTTACTCCAATATTAAATCGGTTAATCAAGATTTAAGTGTATTTAGATATCCTAATTAAATTTTGCTGAAATGGCCGCGAAAATTATAATTTGCAAGGGGGCCTGTTCATCGAACCCTGTGCCCTCGCGCCGATTGATCGGCTCTCCTCTTGTTCTCCACGTCACGCTTCCTCCGCCGGTCGGAAACTTCGAAAAGTTCAAGGTACATACATCCCGCGAACGGCGAGGCAAGATAGTTCAACGTGATGTAACTCAGGAACAATTTCCACGGGGCGACAGCCGAGCGGAACTTCGAGCTTGCCGATTCGATCCTCGTACGAACCGTTCATTAGAACGGTTCGTCCCAAAGTTCCGCGTAAAGCGTGCAAACTCTTCCCCGCTGACTGCTTACCGGTCACAGACCGTGAGAAAAAGCCTGACTGCTTAACCAAGGGTCACTTACGTTGTTAGGATAATCGTGTGCCGCCCTAACGAGAGGGACCGTTTAGCATCCCTAAAATTCTTATCTCGACGAAACTTTGAAGGAGTTTCGGCCGGTGGTAATTTAGTTGGCGACTGGCACCGATAGGGTGGAGGTGAACATACTATGTGCAAGGTGTCAGCAAACTGAAGAGGGATGAAGAGGGGTGAAACTGTATAGAAAACTGGCATTCGGTTTTTTCATCCTTTTGTGGAACTACTTGAAGTAGATAAACTACGATTTGGTATTTAGTATTGAAATAACAAGTAGAACGTCTTTTTCATTACTGTGAGAAAAATGTAAGGAAGTTATTAATATTTATGTTCCATGTGCCTTGATTTTACATGACCATATATAGTTGATGTGACGAACTAACTGCGCCTAATATCGCCTAGCAGGTAATATCGCATACCGGCAGAATTTGCAGAAAAAAGAGTTAACAGAAGTCAATGGATTCAAGTTATAGTTTAACATGTACAAAGAGATATTTTATTGACAATGTTATCCTGGTAATATATAATCTAGAACACATATTATAATAAATTTCAACAGCGCAAGAGAGTGCGTGAATTTATTTCGCTGTGATAAATTTAGACTTATATTAAGAAAAGATAAGTTTAAAAATTATATTAATTCGTGAGTATTTACCAGAAGTATCTGATTAATGATACATTTAAACAGTTTAATCGATTCGTTAAGTTTTATTAACAGAAATAATTATTTTGTGTTTTGGTTAATGTGCATACAGTATTGCCTACCAGAAGTGTCGATAATACCGCCTATCGACGATATTACGTACACTAAACGTTTCTCTACTAAAAAAAAAGCATCTGGATTTTTAATATACATTCACTTTTTGCTGAAAATTAACGCTAACGCTACTTCTGGTTCTAATATCGATACAATTATTTTTAAATTCATAGTTGGAAATAAATGAATGAAAAAGTAGAGATAAAGAAGAAGAAATAGTGCAAGCAGTAAAAGCTTTTAAGAAGAAGAAGTGGGTAATTTCAGGTTTTTCAACCTTTGTGTTCCAGCAAAAACTCTTCGTTCCCTTAGTGCACTTTCTTAGCTCACCTTTTAAAAAAATTATAAGAAATAATGAAATTACTATTTTATATTAATTTCTGCACTTTTTAAAAACAATACTAATATATATTATTCCATAAAAACACGTTAATGTATGAAGTAATCCAAATTTCTCAGGTAGACGAATTAGGAGCACTTTTTCAAAATACTTAATTTTGGCATAGTTTCCACTTTTTTAATTTCGAAACATTCAGAAATTGTTGGACGCCTTCA
Source organism: Perdita meconis (assembly GCA_030770465.2). Classification (NCBI taxonomy): domain Eukaryota; kingdom Metazoa; phylum Arthropoda; class Insecta; order Hymenoptera; family Andrenidae; genus Perdita; species Perdita meconis. The sequence continues at coordinate 9,564,895 of JASKOS020000004.1, forward strand.
TTTTTTTAGTATTCAAACCTAATGCACATTGAACACAAATAATATCTCTTTCGTTCGAGTCTAATTTAGGCCTCGGTTACACGAGCGACAAAATGACGTCCGACACAACAGCCAAAATGACGTCCGTCGTAGCATTACATTGCAATGCATAGGATCGGTCACACGAGCGACGACCGTCAGATTTTACGTCCGTGCGACGCTGGCGACGGAGAACAAACGCTACAACGTCCGTCAACTAATCAGCACGGACGTCATTGCATTATACATATTTGTATGAGGCTGGTCACACGACCGTCAATTCGTAGTCTGTTTTATTAAATTTTATTTATAATGCACATCGAAATTTTAATATCTGAGGTAGAAAAACACCCCATTTTATGGGATCTTTCAAATTCGGATTACAAGATTAGAATCAAAGCAACGAAATTCGAATGATGCAGACGAAGACATGATATTTTATAAATCAACATTACCAATAATTAAGACATTTACTAGCGAAGAAAAAATGCAATTTAGAATCCAAATAATGCAATTAATACAAAATATTAAAAATCTATACAATTCACATACATATGCAAGACCTATACCAGATTTTCCTCCAATCAATCATTCCCATAATTTAATAACACATCTGTTACAGCACAATATCGCAATGTTGCTAGACATGAGCCACATTATGAAAATTTACAGTATCCTTTTCCACCACCTTCACGTACAACATACATTTCAGAAATGACACACAGTAACGAAAATGCATCGTCAATCGTCAAGCAGTTTACAATATTAATTTTAATTATTGTTTATTATTATTAATTGTTTATTAAATGTAATACTCAGTTTGTTTTCACTTGTTTGTAATAATAAAAAAAAATATTTCTTTACACACCTTAGTGTAACATTTAGCATTTCTTCAGGTGTTATTGCAGCTCTCATGATCGTATCTTGCCGTCTTATCTTTTCTTTTACTATATCGAGTAATTCATTAAACGATGATTGAGACATGAAAATAATTAAAGAACTTCGTATCATCACTTCGAAGTTGACTGTAAAGCGTGTAAAATGCGCCTTGTACTAACCTTGTGTTATTTATAGGATGCACCCAATATCATCTTTCCTTGCGTTTTCTTTTTGCATTTTTAAAATAGTATAAATAAAAATTGCGACGTCTGTGTCGCCTCTTGTTATATCTACTCTTTGTACGGACGACAAAACAAACGCTCGTGTGACCACAACTTCAATCTCCGTCAAAAGCAACGTCCGTCGCAACGGACGTCAATTTGTCGTTCGTGTGACCGAGGCCTTAACATCAAAATGTCATTTACTTTTTACTTGACGATTTGAAATTTAGTTGGCGACATTAGGTGCACTTATCTTGAAAATTGACCACTTTTTTAAAGTAGTAATAAGAAAACTAATATTTTTTCTTTTACTTGCAGTTTTTATCATTAAGGAAGGACGAGTATGTTGAATTCGCGTTTCCGATATATTTCGTACAAAATATAAAAGTTCGTGTACAGTGGCTAACAACAACAAATAAACTATCAAGCAAACGATCTCGCGCAACAATGACGCCCTGCGTTAAATGGCAAATACGGTTCGCACGAGGCCAGCAATGGCAGCATCGGCAACGCGAAAATTTACACGAACAAACATTAGCTTCAAGTGAATGAACATCACCGGTTAAAACGACGCCGCTGTTTCTCGCTATATATCCAGGGATAAACAAGCTATACGACCCGGAACTAACGCGACCGCAAATTTGTACAAGTTGCAAATAGCACTGTGGACGAGTTCCTGCTCGGAAAACCGAGATATAATTAATAATAACCCGCACGCCATTCGTCCTGTGCTCCTTCTGCGCGCCTTCCGCCCGAGCAATTAAACGCCGGGAGAAAACCGTCGCCGCGGCTAAGAAGGTCGAATGAAAACAGTTTCACGCGCCCAACAGGCCAAAGGTTAAATAGATAATCGTTTAGGGGAAATGGTCGCGTTGAAATGGTCTGTCGAGAACAACGAGACTAGGGCCGCGGAATAATTAGCCGACCGTTTCCTTCCCCGCCGCTTCTGCAAAGGGAGACCGTGTTTCTCTGTAACCTTTGACCCGACTGGAAATCGTTCGTTAGAACACGTCGGTCCGAAGTTGTTGGAATTACAACGACTTTTATGGCTTGCTACCCGGACGAAATTTCGTGCATCAATTTCGAACCGTTTCCGCGAGTGTTTCAGCGTTAACGATCGGCCAGAGTTCGGCCGCCGTAAAACGGAAGTGCAGCTTTCCGGCGGTTGGCAAAGGCTGACGCCATTCTGCTACATGGTGGAGAAATTATTCCTCAGTTTATGGCGCGATGGGAATGGCAAACGAAGAGAAACAATATTTTAAGAGGTCGCGTCAATGAATTTCAAGTGCAGGTAAAATATTGATTGTAAAAAATTGTTATTTACATAGTAATTGTACCAAAAAAATATAAGACTACGGTTAAACGGATGTGTCTATAGATTTTCACTCTGCTATGTTTTCTTGAAAATTTTATGAGTTTTAACAGCTTTTATTGCTGATGAATTTTTATGAGTGAAGGTAATATCAACTTCTTTACACTTTAGATGCAATAATGGCACATAATTCAATTACGGAATTTATTTTGAATAATGTACCATGAAATCAACTGAATTTCGCTCTTCTATAATCTTCATAACAGTAAATAATGATTCGGCGAAATTTAGGATCTTCCTGCCAACTAAATTCGCGGTAGATTAAGTCCAAAAGAATCAAATATCGATTACCGAATGCGTGGCCCTAGGAAGAAGGGTAAACCGAACACTCAGTTCGCTTTTTACCCATGCTGGCAAAGCAAATCGGTTTCCACGAAATCACTCCCCCGTATGAAATCCCTGAAGGTTATATATACGTTTCTGGTGCTCTGCAATACATAGAAAGCAAAATGTAAGCAAGAACTTCCTCCCCGGTTTGTTTTCTACGCAGCTGAACTACTATAAACGTTCCATTGGGCATTGTTGGGTCTTGCAACAACTTTTTATTTGTCCAATTATCTTTCAACTTCAATACTGTCGTGAAACAAGTATTGTGCTGGTGCGCGTAAATATGAAGATTGCTAATACTGTACGGTACCATAGAATTTTCGTTTCCTTTAAAAGACGCTTTTGCTAACTTTTAATGGTTCGTATTATTGTTCAGTGGTTATGTTTGTTGGATAAAGCTGGAGCTATACATAAAAAAAGATAATTGCTTTCATTTTATGAGGAAATTAAAGATTAAACTCTTGTGGTAGAAATTCCTTTGCATTTATGTAGTTTCACGTATTATTACGTATTTATATAAAAATGATGGAAATTTTAAGGTATACAGACATAAAATTGAATAGATGTAATGTTTAAACCAAGAATACAGTATTTTGCGAATTAATTCAGAGTTCATTGAACCTTTGATCTACGCGATTTTGATAAATAGACTGCGAATGTTTATGCATTTATGGTGATTTTAAAAGATTCAAAATGTATAAGGATTAATAAATTTTGTAATATTTAGAAGGTAAAAGACTCTTTTATTTAAGTTCTATACCCAGAAAGATATTAATTTACCATAAACATCCGCGGTCTATTGATAAATAATACGCAATACTAAATTTACTTATTTAGTAATTAATAGACTGCGGACTTTATGCAAAATTTAAACATTTTAATATTTGTAATAATATATTTATGTCTTATATTGTGAATATTGTAAACTGAATTATATTTTTGATATTCTGCATATTTTGACGACTATCAACGACCCCAAAGATTTTTAGAATATTGAGAATTGGCATAAATGCATAAAATCCGTAGTCTAGTAACTGACGTGCATGCGCCCGCGCCCAATATTACAAAAAGAAAAATACAATAGAATACAAGTGTCAAATGACGTGAATACAATGAAAAGAAACAATACAAATAAAAGAGTAGGAAAAAGTTCGTTAAGAGTCAATCACTCCCAGTATGGATCGTTTAAATTTGCTAACAGATTAAACAAAAAATGTCAATTTGGTCACAGATGCTATTAGCATAGCTACAAATTTCAGTAAACTATGACTAGACATGCAACAGCAACTGAATTTTTAATAAACCTATGTTTCACTTTCAAAATATTATAAAATGTATTTTGTTCTGAATATTGTACGTATTTTTGTATCTCTGGACATCTTTACAGCTTTATGCAATTTTAAAATTGCCGTAAATGCATAAACATCCGCAGTCTAACTACGACAACAATCTCAAGTACTTCGTATTCTTAAGAAACGTATATTTTACGAATTAATTATCTTATAAAAATAGCACACAAAACTGCTCGAATAAATAATCGCTTAACTATCGTGCATAGTTTCTTACTTCCTCCAATCACTGTGCCCAATGCCAATACACGGAAACAAAGGTAAAACACAAAAGAGAGAGCAAAACAAGACAGACAGCAAACCCACGATACGATCTGCTCATTTCCAGCGTGTCGCTGCGGATAAGCCGCGGCGTCCTTGGTTACATCTGGAGAATCGGGTATCGATTGCTTCTCTTGCACAGCGAGGAAGGAAAAAAAGACAACGATGGAAAGGAAGGAAAACATACCGCACGAACCGCACAGACCAGGGCGAGCACGTTTCCAGCGAGCTTCCCTTCACGCCCCCGCGAACCCTGCGGCTCCCTCGGCCCGGATTTCGAACACGACGTTGTCAAAACAGCGTCGACCCAAAAAGCTCTGTTCACGCGATGCGGGCTCGATATGGTAACGCGAATCTTCTTAATTCATAGATATCAACGATTATATTAATACGCACGAGGAATCGAATTCCCGAAACTGGAGACGAGGGAGGAATCGCAAGAAAAGTATGAGGACTTACCCGAGCCGCGGCCGCCGGGGTGAACGTCGAGAGGGTGACTGGCGTGGGTGGCCGTCTCGCAGGCAGAGTGAACGGCAGTCGGAACACCGGGGTGAGATCAGCTGATCGACGAATGACGGAGGCAGCCGATGATCACTCGCAACGGTAAGGGTGGCCCACCACCGGCTACGCGTTAACCCTCACCGAACGAAGGTGCGCGGACGACTGACTGCCGTGGCCGTCACGGTGGGGTGTAGCTGCGCGCCGATCCTCCGTTACCCCCACCGACGACTCCCACCTCCGTCATCCCCAACGCGCCGATCCACGAGGAGCCCTCTCGTTCCATCCTTCCGCGTCTTGTTTCCATCCCCCTAACGGCCTTCCCTCTCCTTCCTCCCCGACGCTCTTTGTCTGTTTTCCTTCACCCTTTACCCTGTTTTTCTGTTTGATCCTTCGGGCTTCTCTATCGCACCCCCCGCCCTTCTTACGGACATCTGTACTCAACGTGCCTTTGACTCTCTGTTGCTGCTTTTGTGTTTTGATTGCTTCTGTTTGCGTGCTACGATCCTTCGTTATTTTTCGAAGAACAGTGCATCGATATATGGACAAAAATCGGAAAATTAAATATTTTCTAGAATGATGTTTAGCATTTATGGTTTCTATGTAACCGAACTTATTTTATAGACTTATTTGTCTTCTTAACGTAGGTAATACTTACTTCGCGCTTCGATCTTAATTCATATGTGAAACAGTCCCTATTATTTTTTCTAATTAGACTTTAAGAACATTTATTTATTTGGATTCCTTTTGTTGGTTATGGATTCTACTGTGTTTAAAAGTTAGTGTTTAGGTTTACCGTTTTACTGATCATTGAAGAACTTGTTACTCCTGAGAACTAAAATTTTATTATAACTAAATTTTTAAAAAATACGTAAACAAATGTATACAAGTTTTTTGTATTACTTAGTTGGCTGAACTTTGTAGTTTATGAAAGTAACATTCGTTTCTGCAACTACCTGTAATTATTTGAAACATTAAACTTTTTAGGAAGAACTTAATATATCAAGAATTAACGACAAGTTTGGTTAAATTCCGAGATTAATTTACCAGAAATCTTAAAAATTTTACAGAATGTTTGTTAATAGAAAAGCTTCCTACACATAGTCCGACCTAAAAAAGAGCTAAAAAATCATTTGAAGAATCTTGAGGAAAACCTAAGAAACGTAATATTAATTTTGTTCATATCCTCATATTACTTGACACTAATTAATTCATAACAAAGTTATTGTAACCTAAATTAATTAGTAATCATGTGATAACAAATTGCAATAGGAAAAATTGTTGTAAGATTTTTTGTTTAATAAAAAATTAAGGTCACCGTGATTTGTTTAAATAAAATTTTAATTTTTTTTTCACTGTTCGATGCATCTTTGTAGCCTCTTTAAAAAAACCTATTAGGGATCTTCGGTCAAAATTGGATTAGTTTAGAAGTTATGAATTTTGTCCTGAATACTTATGTATTCGACGCACTGTGGACCATCGCCAAATGTGCGGCACTTAAAATTTTATGTCATCGAGGTAACATAAGTGTTTCATAACTAGACTGCGGATATTTATCGCAATTTATGGTGATTTTAAATGTTCTAAAATGCCTAAAGATATGTATAGATGCAAATATGCATGAAAAAATAAAATACTGTTGTGCCGCCGGGGATTTTTTATAATATTTAAAAGGTAAGACGCTTTTATTAAAATTGGTTTTCTTTTTCTATGTTTGAAAATGTGAATTTGCATAAACATCCGCAATCTATTCACAACAGTTGGCTGAAGATAAGTTAACGAGTTACGAATTAACAAGTTACGATTATCGAAATGTAAAAGGTATGAGCAAAAGGCGTTATTATCAATGTCTCCTTATCTTTCGCAATGCATATTCAATATGTCAGAAACAAAGCCTGAAAATCCTTAGGTTTTATTTTAAGACATTCCACAGATTTAAAAAATGCTAATACGCTTAAAACGTTAGACCATTCTTTGGTTCTATCACATCTTGAATTTGCATCACAAATATGGAACCCGGATCAATCTAATCATGATAGGCTGCTTGGGAGTGTACAACACAAATTTTTAAGGTAGGCTACATAGTCATCAAGTTAGATAAAACAATTTCGAAATTTTCACATGATTATGAAGACATTCACTGAACATGAACACTCCATATAGAATGGTGGTTGACTTGACATTCCTCTTTCGGATATTAAATCGTACTTTAGATTGTCTCGATACACTAGAATTAGTGAAATTTTATGTCATGGAGAGACGCTTGAGAGGCAATGTCCTTTCTATAGTATACAGAGTGTAACAAAAATGTTACAGGTCCTTCAAAGAAGTGCCTCTTGAAATGATTTTAAACAACTTTTTCTTTAGCACAAATGTTAGATGAGGCTTTGTTAACCAAATATTGACAAAAAACCCCGGCGAGATCGGTCCGCTGTATTCGCTCCCTGATCGGTGGGTGTTTTTCGTTGATAACTCATTAACAAAGTCCCACTTAACATTTTGCTAAGGAAAATTTCAAGAATCTGCAACATTTTTGTTACACCGGACTAGCGTTATAAGAATATGCGAATTGGCCAACACCGTAAATAGCAATGTTGACTTTTTGCACAGATGAACTAAATTTAAACTATCCATAAACATATTCTTTCTTTTTTCTGTACCTATTATTTTGTCTCTTTCATCTTCTTACTCATAGTAAATTTTTTTCCCTTTTGCGTGTACTTGAAACCAAAGGGTCTTCACCCGTAAAATAAATAAATAAAAACAGATTTTCTACCTTATAGTTCAGTTAAAAATAATAACTCTCTACAAATGAAAATAATAAAGAATACGAAATTTAATAAGTTACGGTCTTGTTCTTGAGCTGCACTTTGACCCCGTTTTTTTCCCCTCTTGATATCTCCCTTGGCTTTATTTAACTTTAACTTATACTCTATACTCTATTCGTTTGCGAACGCCCTTTGCGCTGCTGTTTTAAATTCTCCTGTCTTTGCTTTTTCACTGTATTTTGTATTTTTCCTTAATCTCTGGATATTTTATATGCTCGCATACTTTTTCGGTTTTGTTTGCTCTTGATATCCGCGTTGCAGCACTCTGCCATCCTCGTTGCTCTCGTTTGAACTTTATCCCCCTCTATCGCTCTCCCATATATCCGTTCCTTTTTCATTACTCGTTAACTCCCTCACATATTTTCCTTCTGCCCCATATATCTCTCTCCAACTTTCCCACTGAAATCTTTTTTCCTCCCATTATTCTTTCTATCGTCGTACTTCTAACCACTTGCCAGCCCCTTCCAAGTTTATAAAATTTCCTCTCTTCCCACGATTCGCCGGCGCATCCCCCCTTTCACCCTTTCGGATACAACCCTTTGCTTCTTCCTCCAGTAAACATGTTCCTTCGGCCCACCCTCTCGCTTCTCGCCCTCTTCATCACCGATAAGACACGAATACTTCCTCGTCCGACGAACCTCTACCGGCGAAACAAAGATGAAAGAACAGAGAAAACCAGGGAAACGCGTACAATCGTGCGTGAAAAAGAGAGACGGTGAATATAAGAGGACGAGCGCAAATACGCCGCGAGTGGAAGAAAGCTGGAGACTACGCCCGGGGGGTGGAAGAACACCAGCGATTTATTGGATCCTAGAGACCAACGATCGCCTCTATGCTCGGAGAGAAGTTTGGTAGAATCCGAAACGAGATACCTTAGTCGTTCTTGTCGTCGAAAGAGAAAAAGGAAAAAAAGGAGACGCGTCGAAAAGAGCGTCAAGGTGGTGACAAAAAAAGAGGACAAAGGGGAATCGACTGGTTCGGTTTGTCGGAATTGGGGCTGGTTTTGTGCGATAGATGCTACCCTCCCACGACTCAATTCACTACCTAACATGAACTCCTTTCGATGATCTCGAGATCCCTTTCGATATGACATCTATTACTGTATCTTGGAATCAAGTCTGATGTAATAAAGTAAGACTGATGCGTGGGAGAAGTAAGTTATAAAAACAGCAGATATGGGCAGGGTCGCATTTATATTGGTTTCCTTAAAGGCCCTAGGCGTATCATTATGAGACTTCAAAGGAAGTTTTTTATGTTTATTGGAAATAAAAAGTAACCTTTCTACAGCAAGTCTAAGAAAAATATTTTTTAATTTTAATAAAATGGAAGTAATAACGAAGATTATTTTCCAGCTTTCGTTTTAGTAAACACAGGATGGGGTGGAAGTCATGGTACCTATAACTTTTTTTTTCGAAACGTTATTTATAGTAAAATTAATTTTCAAATATGATTTATTTCGTAAGAGTTTAAATACAATTGGGGTTGCTGTCTATTTGTAATATGAATAGTTTTAATGACCATTACTTACAATACAAAGAAATGTTTATCATTAAAATTTGAAATTTGAAACTTCAATAATTCAATATTTAAAGAGTTAAATAGAGTTAAAAAGAGTTAAATGTAAATTTGAAGAATAATTATATTTCAGTTTAGGGATTTGAAGAGCTGAAATTAGAGATTTAAAGATTGAAAGTTGAAAATCTGAAGTTAACATTGAAAATTTCGATTTTCGATTTTTCAAAAAATGGAAGTGGTGGATTTGAAAATATACTACTATGGTCTTCGTGTCTTTTTTTTGACAACAATTTTATTTCTGCGAAAAATGTGAGAAATTTAATATTAATATCTAAGTTTGAAAAAATATACAAAATTCATCATGAGCGTTCTTAACCACCTGATAATAAGAAAAGTTGTTCCGTTTTAGATTTTTAAGAGGAATGTAGCAAGGTTAAAGATTCAAAAGTTTGAAGAAGAAATTTGAAATAATAAAGTTGAAGATTTTAAGCTTCTAAATTGTAGATGAGAATATTTCATGTGGCAATTTTAGAGATTTTTTACGTTAAAAGTGAAGATTTGAAGGATTGAGGTTTGAAAATTTGGAAAGTTGAAGATGGAAAATTGGATCGAAAATACAATTTCAACTGACAAAGCAATTTTCCATTTTCCATGACCTCATGAGTTTCCGTGGCTGCTTTATAAATACGTTTCAACACTTCATACAATATTTTTACACGTTTCTTGTGGTATTTTTTTAATATCTTAACGTCAATGGTTCAATTGCAGTCGACTTGTTTGTATTTTCCTTCAAATACCGCCCAAAGGAGAAAGTCTGGTGCAATCAAATTGGAGAAACAGGGAAGTCAATCCATAGAAAATTTCTCATAATCCTCTTTGAGTTTGCAACGACGAACGATTAATTTTGATAATATGTGTTTAGCACTTTGTTGGGGCGTCTAACGTTCCAAAATAAAATTCCACGGTCCATATTACACGGCTGTTAACTGAGGATTGATATAATCTCGACAGAAAGCAAATGACGGCGAAATAAGAGAGTATCGCTTCTTCCATGACACTCTGTATCTACTCTGTGACACAGCCCTATAAAAACTGAAGCCCCAACCTACGCCCTATGACAAATGCGGCTCTGGATATGGGATGTATATGAGGGTTGATTTACAGGGTTATTTTCCCAATTCAATAAAGTAGGTATCTATTAGGTTGTGCGTTTGTGCGATTCGTTCGCGTTTTCGTTAAAGAATATTACTAGCTTTGTTATCGACCAATTCAAATCGAGAAGATAATAGAATATTGTTCGCTTGAAAAACAAACACAAATAGCAATGACATCAAAAACCCATCGTACAAAGAGGGATTTGTAATAGAAAGTAAAATAGAAAATATCGTCGTACGCATTTTTCTCGTCGCATGCAGCAGCATCGAAATGCTCAAAACTATACAGGCGAGGCGAAACCAAAGGAACACTTTCAGTTTCGAGATAAATTCAGCGTTACGCGGAACGTTTAGGCACCTGAAATCGACAGTTTAGTGGAAGAGGGTTCAATTCGTTGCACGTTTGCCCGGCAGCGATCCGCCTACGTCGTCCTCGGCAGCTTTCAATTTGCCGAAGAAATAATTTACACTTTCCGCCGCAACGGTTCCGCGGGGAAATTTATTGTGAATATGCATGCGCCATGCATGAATATGAATACGGCTGAATTATTATGCGACGCCGAAGGAAGTTCGCGAAGGGCTTCCGCGAATGGCAGAAATGTTTCGCAGATAACAGTCCGCGTGTTCTCTCCATACCTTCTGTGACGCTTTCCCACCCCCGCACGTTTCTAATATCTTGTACTTCAAAACCTGGAGATCGCGCCGCGGAATCTGTCAAACTACTTACGCGGGGCTTGTGATCTATCCGAAACTATCTCGAACTGTCTTTTGATTCTGAGACACTTTGGTCGTGATAGATCTCGTGCGGAATAAACACCATCACGAGAGAATTTATATTTCATAAAGGGTTTGAATCGTTTTTAATGAATTCAACTTCTCAAAGAAGTTAGTACAATGTGCTAAACGTGAAGCGGAATTCGAGTGCAAAAGGAGTGAAAAAATAGCATTGTTCTAAAGTTGCCAGAAAATGTGGAACATACTGGAAAATCGATGAATGAAAAAATAAAACCTCGACGCGCAATTATATCTAATTTCAGGGTTGAAAGGAGACAAAGAGGGCGAAAATTAAGCACGAAAAGTGAACGTACGTAGATGATTCACGCAGAATAATTACCTGGGAATGGAAAAGTGGATCAGCCGAAAGGTGGGCCAACCGCGTTCAAAAATAGAGCAGACCACTATCTCGGCCGCTCATCTCGCCGGTTCCGTGTCACTGTCCTCGTAATTTATTCATCGTACACCGTCCATCGTCTTGCTCCGGTCCATTCTGTGACGTCACGCTGACCCTTAAACCTCTGACAAGCCCCTCGGACCTCGCTGGATTCAAGATTCGCAATTTCCTTTCCGTCGGGGCCACGAAACTCGTGCGAGAATTTCGTCGCGACCGATATCGAAATTCTCGGTTGCGAGTTTACAAACGCGGGAGATATGGAGAAAATGAAACGGGGGGGGCACGAAAACGAAAGAGTTAAAAGGAAATGTCAAAACAAAGGGAGATTCATGAAAATTCGTGGAAAAATTCAGTGAAATGTTCGCGATAGGACCGTGACGAACGCGTTGCGTTCGTTTGTTTCGCGGTACTACCCCCCTTACTCTTCTATCAAATCAAATCAATTTGTCTCGGCGAGCTCTCGGTATTCATTCCCCGTCCCATGACGTGCCCCACTTCGGAATTTGAACGTCGGTCGTGCATGTATCAGCACGTTCTGCGTTCGAAAAAACGAGAAAATAAACACCTTGCGAAATCTCGCTCGGGATTCTCTTAAATCGTTTTTTGCTGCAAGCCCGCACGCGATGCGCGCTCTAATTCGACCCGGTGCGGCGATCAGACCGCTTTTCCCTCTCTTTTCTAATTTTTCTCTCCGCGCTGCGTTCATTTAAATAAAACGTGTACTAATTTTTCGGAGGATGTTCACGAAAACATTGACTTTTTAATGATGTTTTCTCATAAATGTTTAATGAAAATGTATGAATAAATATGCATCGATACTGCCGCGAATCCCTTCAAACCGCATAAAGTTCATTTAAATCAATTGTCGCGAAAATCATTATGTATTATGTATACATTAATTACAAAATCAACAGCGTGGCTTCAGTTGTTCAGTCAACCTCGTACACTGATTAATTTCTTCTAAAAGTTTAGTTTCTATACAGGGTGTAACAAAAATGTTGCAGTGCCTTGAAAGGGGTAATTCCTGAGGTGATTCTAAACAACTTTTTCCTTTGCAAAAATGTTATCCGAAGCTTTGTTAACGAGTTATTAATGAAAAACATCGACCAATTGAAGCGCGAATATAGTGGATGAATTTCAGCGCGGGCTCCAGCTGTGAGTAGTATTGGCCAGCCATTGTCCGCGTCATCATTAATCCGCTGTACTCGCTCCCTGATTGATCGGTGTTTTTCGTTAATAACTCGTTTACAAAGCCCCACCTTACATTTTCGCTAAGGAAAAAGTTGTTTAAAATCACCTCAGGAATTACTTCTTTAAAGGAACTGCAACATTTTTGTTACACTCTGTATAACTCACATCCTACGTTAAAACTTCACCTAACAGGGAATAAAGTCGTTTGAAGATCAACACGATGACGTGGTTTGCATAAAGAATTGAGAAGACTCGCTCCCTAAGCGATGCATAATGCATCGACTGTGCATACACAGCGTGGCCTGCAGTTTCCGTGCAGCTGATAAGGGCTTGTCAATGGTGGTCTTGGATAAGGGGCACCAATCAAAGCGTGTGCTCGTCGGGTGACATTAATTTGTCCTGCAATTAAAGCGAAATTTCAGTGGAAAACGTTGAAACGACGGACGAACGCGAGAGCACAATGGGACGTAATGAAACGGCCCCCCGCCTCTGTAACCTATCGAGGGTGAGGAGGGAAAGCGGAAAGGGAAGCCGCGACAGAGGAGGGGAAAAAAAATATGTTCCGCTGCCTTGGTACTGGCAAGAATTGTTGCCAAGTCTGGACGACGCGATAGCTCTCGCGGCTCTCAAATCGATACCCCGGTTGTCGAGAAGTTGCATGCACGTTGTCGCGGGAACAATTGGTTTTTGAGAAGTTTTCGTAACGGAGGACCGGTGCGTTCGTCAGCTTTTTGATTGAAAAACTTGCCGGCGAATTCGAGAAGCGGCGAACCTTTGAACCACGCTGATGATTCGACTCGCAAACTTTCTTAGACCTTCTCGCTTTAACCAATTAACTGGGTCGTTTCGCGACGAAACTGCCTTCGGTGTTTTTATTAAAAAATCTTGCATGTTAATCGCCGTAATGAAAAGCGGGGAAAAGTTAATACGATTAAACATTGTGCTTTCGGATTCTCAGCCATCGTCGGCATCGAATATTCGCTAAGCAAATAATTTTCTGTGTATCTAATTCAGAGTTCTCCCGTGGTAAGTTAATTCGTCCTCTCTGGTGAAACAAAGCCTTTCTATTAAACTCTCCTTCTACCAAAAACAACGAACGCGTCTCATTCAGTGACGATGACAGCGGACACAGGTAACTGTCCTCCAAACAGACTATCAAATTTCCAGAAGCACCGTGCCCTCCGACAGATTCGAGAGTTCGCTCGCTGAAACATTTCTATCCATTTAATTTAACTTATCTCGCGGTACAATGCAAATTCCCGAAGTTAGACGGGAAAGTAATGAAGTCACGAATTATATGCGGTACGACGTGAAAGTTCGCCGAAACTGGAATTAGCGGGGCTTCCTTTTGCATCGGTGGAAACGAGTTTCTCTTATTTGAAAAGTATTAATTATTCATTGAAAAGATTTGTAAAAATCCAACGTCTATCTTGCCATCGTTCAATAGTAATTTATTTTCGACGATGACCATCGACGCAGTTTCAGACGGATATCGCAATTATGAAAATTCATGCAAGTCGACGGCCGATCCTTTTCGCCACGCATTCATTCGTGGAACTTCCTTCGCCGAAGAGTTATGCCCTCCCACGAGGAATCGACGGAGAAGGGAGCTGAAAGATGAATTCAATTTCGAAAGAATTATGGAAGTTAGTTAAGAAACATGAAACGTTCGGAACCGAGTATTTCTTCAGTGAAGTTTTGTTCATTGAACCGAACTCGGGAGAGAAAAAGGTAAGGAAAAATACATATAATATAAATGGAATACGATATTCTACTTATGTTCCGAAAGACGCTTCCGAAGACTACAAAAAAAAAACACAGCATCCCTGTCGATATTGATTTATTAAGGAGTCTACGTGAACTTTAACTTCGCTCGCAACTCGCAAACGTCGCTCCACCTGGATACTGTCAAACAGTCGATGATAAATGACCATCGATACTCGCAGGCTATCGTTCTTTTAAAAAATTTAAGGATTGTGCTCCCTCGATCCGTTTACAAAATTGAACCGAGTTCTCGATGCTACTAATTACGCAGTGTCGGATACTTATTTTACAAAAATATTTCATTTTAAACTGAAAAATTGTATCATTTAGAGGAGAGTTGCCTATATTTTATCATTGTTGTATTTTTATTTCCTACACCAGCATAAATCGTTATAGAAAACAAAGAAAAACGGGGAAATGGTAAGAATTATATATGGATTTTATCAGGTATTTGTTGCGTTAAAAGAATGGGTGATAAACAAAATGCCTTTAGAAATCCAAACTAAGGACTTAGGTCCATTCTAGGCAACTGGTTTTCTAATTTGGGCAATCGGTTTTCTTCGTTGAATCGTTCTTAAAAACCAAAGTAATTAAATACACAGAATCTAAAAAGTAATTCAATACATCAAAAAAAAAAAAAATAGAAACAGGAAATCATAAATATCTTATGATGCATATAGTAGAATAATACGTTTTTTTAGTGGGTTTCACATTTGCACAATGTTTTTGAACCCAGGAGCGATATTGAAGACATTCTATCATATCTTCCTTACTGTTTCTGCTTTTATCTCCAGCATCTCTCTCTTTATCTGTAGTTTCATCCGCTTTTCTTTAGACTTTGGAGGAGTCAGTCTGTAAGACTGTATGATTAGTAGTTAATAGAACTCCCTTTTATGTTCCCCTACTGATTTTTCGTGAAAATAAGATTGGTAACAGGGAAATCTGTTGTAGAATCCTTTTGAAACACTCAGGGAAACATTCTCAGTAGAGGGTCACGATATCCAGTAGATTTTAATAATGTTAGAAACCTTAAACACTGTCTAAATTATCTGTAGAATATTAATTATCAATGGCTCATGCAACACTCAAAACAGCCTAAAAATATTCTATGTTAT
The DNA here is from genome assembly GCA_030770465.2 of Perdita meconis. Classification (NCBI taxonomy): domain Eukaryota; kingdom Metazoa; phylum Arthropoda; class Insecta; order Hymenoptera; family Andrenidae; genus Perdita; species Perdita meconis. The sequence goes on from JASKOS020000004.1 coordinate 9,580,558, forward strand.
ACATCTACTACGATACCTAAATCTCTAAATTCCAAAAGAGATTTGTTAGAGGTATAAAAAAGTTTCTTTAAAAATTGTTGAAAAATTGAAATACAATGTAATCTGAACAAATTTTATCCTTTGAAGAACCATAGAAAATGTAGAAGGAGAAATTAATAATAAACAATTAACTATACTTCAAATTTAAATCCTTAATCTTAACTTTTCAACTGTTCAACTTGAAATTTTCGTATCTTCAACTTGAAATCTTTAAGTCTTCTATTTGAAGTCTGAAAAATTTTGTAATCTCGAAATTTTTCAACTTCAAATCCTTAAACTTCTAATTTCAACTTTGAAAAGTCCTTAAAACTTAAAATTTTCAAATCTCAAATTTTAAATCTTCAAATATTCAATTTTAACTCTGATAATCTCTAAAACTGTAACTTGGTATCTTGAAATTTACAACATGAAATCTTAAAATCTGTGCCTTGAAATCTTTGAATCTTTTACTTTTTAGCCTAAAAAGATTCCGTGTTAGATACTCAGATGAAAGAAATGATCTCGTTATATTTGGTGGTGCAGAGATTCTGATCTTGTCGACTAGCTAGATTCCTTTTAGCTGATTTTCTTGTATTGTACAAGCAGCTAATATTCTACAATCATTTTGACAGAATTTAAGACTTCTAAAAGTATCATTATCTACTTGATATCGCGATCCACTGTTCGGAATGTTTCCTTGTTAGCAGTAGTTGGCTTGAAATTTTCATCCTTGCTATCTTCTTGTTGCCATTTTTTATTTAAATGAATAACAAAATTGGAAAGAAGAAACCTTTTTAAAACGTTTTAATATGGTTAAACAATAATGGTCCAATATTAGGCAACTTATTGGCTACATTAAAAAGATATATTCTCATTGTTATACTTAAACGAAAATGGGAAAGTAAGGTCATGAAATTGTAGATAAGACAGTGAATTTACACTACTATCGTTTAAAACCATGATTCTTACAATATGTAGAAAGAAATTCACTTGAAAAGCACGAAAAATAATGATGAAACACAGCGTGTTTCTATAACTCGGCGACACATGACAACAAGCAAATAATCGCCTCGTTGTTCTCACATGTTCCACCATAAATTAGTATAGCCAAGAAAAATATAGGCAATTCTCCCCATTTTTCCATGGCATATCGAATTTGGAATATAAGGTGTTATGAAATTTTTGATAAACCAGCATGCACTTTTCTTCGAATTTACGAAAGAATTACATTCGGACGGAACGTGACTGGAAGAAAATCGTGTCTGGGCAAACACGGCGAGAGAAAAATCGAGGCAAGGATTTCAGCTGGGAAACAGGCTGATCGGCTCGTTATCGTTTTCTCGGATTGCGCGTCGTGGTTTATCCCATCGAGCCGAAGGTGTGCTGGCACCGTGACTCGCTGTATTTTCACCGGAAATGGAAGAAATCGAAGAGCGCCACGTCGTAATTTCCGGTACGTCCGCTCGACCCTAGCGACTTGAGAAACAAGAAAACCGTCGAGGCTTACCGGCTAAGGGAACAAATTCCGGATTGTTTCGGCCCCTTGTCACCCAGATCGTGCCATTGCCCCTCCGATCCTACGAATCTTTGCGCTATCATGCCCTAACCATCCAGCTGTCGAGATTAACTTCCGCTGAGCTCTCCACACGATGGAACTCTGAGTACAGTAGAAACTGATAAGAAAATGTCTTCACTTTTATTTCGTAGACTTATATTTAGTTTTGATAGTGGATTGAGCTCAGTATTTAGTCGTTAATCTCAATAAGATTGAATCATTGGATAAGGAGTAACGAGATTATATCGAGCGCGGGCAATATTCAAAGTTCGCAGCCTATTTGCTCGGTTATCACCGATTGCCCAGGTCTCACCACGTGGAGGTTGCTGCGAGTGGAGACCCATAGGAAGATGCATGAGATCAAAGCTCTATTGATCCTCTTAACATAAATTTCACAATGATAAAACCAAGTGCATGATTCTCGATCGGCGGACGGTTAAATTGCCTGCATTCAGGCCAGCAATTCCTGGATTAATTTGGAACAAAACACCTGTAACGAAAAGTTAAAAATTAGGAGAATATAGAGAAATTTTGTTTAAATTCTGTTTATTTATGCAGCGAAATTTTGATAAAACGTTAAGCAATAACAAACGTGATTGTTTTATATTTTTCTTAAAATTGAACCACTTATTGACTAAAATAAAATGCATGATGGGTCAAAAGAGACTCGAAGATTATTGTAGGGTTAAAGCTAGGATAAAAATGGCAAAAAGTAGAAATCCCTTCAATATTGGGACAAAAGTCAAGCTGCCTGAGATTTTGAAATATAGGTAGACTCCGTTTAATGTTCAGGATGTTTCCTAAAATAACCGAAACAACGTTAAACGGGGTCATATTATTACATAAATAGGGATAAGAGAGTCATGCGACCAAAAATAAACTTTCACTTTAATTTTAAACTATTTTTATATTAACTTGTCTGAAGTTGTCAAATGTTAATCAATTTCCAAGATATTAATAAGACTTCTTGTGATGAAAACCAATCAGAAATGTTCATCCTCTGTCACAAACTTTCTTTCTTCTGATTTATAGTTGCATCAACAGTATTAGTGACTAGTTAAACTCAGTTATGCGTTTATGCGAAAATAGTTAGGAACTGCAGTATCGTAATGATTCGTCGACATCTTGTAGAGAATTCCGATGTTCCTGCAGAATGTTAAGAACAATTCCTGGTACGCCATTGACGTTGTTAAAACGCAACTGTAAATAATTTCACTCTTAATGTTTTAATATATTCCTCAATAAATTGAAAGTTAAATAATTTAAATACTGCCGAATCAATTACACTATTGCATAAAAATTCATTCCTTAAAATTCCAAAGACTCTCGCTTATTTTTAATGTCACTGAACTTCATTCTTAAACGAGGTCTACCTGTATGGAAGTATAAATTACACAAATAACCCAACTTTAATATTAAAAATTTTGTATAAACTTTTACCACAGAGAATCACTTCCAACCCAATGATCTAAGCAGCCCTCCTCGAGATTTCAATTTCGAGGAAACTTCCTCGCGAACGGCTGCACAAGGACCGTCAAGACCTGTTGGCGAACGAAGTCCAAATCGTAATTGAATTTTCACCGAGGCTTTCATAGGAATACATTCGACCATTCGAAACTTCGACGAAGCCGTGTCTACCTTCGCGTCCCACGGGACTAATTAGCTCCGCGTGACATTGCCTTTGATCTCCGTAAATTAATAATGGCGCCGTACCGACCCGTTCCTAACAGCGAATTCAATTCCACCCTCTCGACCCGCTCCCCACCACGTCCCTTCTCACCCAAAAGCCTCGTGCACTCTTTTCGATGATCCCCGGGAGGGACTGACTCATACGCCACGGGCGCTCCTCTTATTTTCTTCGGTTCCTGTCTACCGCGCCTCCTTGCTAGTCCCCGTTACTCTTTCGCGTTCCAAGACCACGGACAAGTCGAAAACGATCCCGAAAGAATGAAATACGTTTCCCTCTCCGTGAGAAACTTAATAGAACCCGAATGCCTGAGTAACTTCTGTTCGGTTATGTGAGTTATCGCAAATTCGATTTCTCTGGTTCTCTATTTCCTTGTGAAGCTGCGTGCACGTTGCGAATGATTTAACTGTGCTGACGGATTGGTGGAGGCGCGGTTTGAAGGTGGATCTGTGCGGGACAGTGATTTATTTAAGTTTGTACAAATTTTGATTCGAGGAATGTGCGAGGATCTTGAAACTGCTTGTGGAAATTACAAGATGCAGTGAAATGGAAAATAAGAATGAACATTTTTTAAAGTATGATAAACACTTGAAAGTAATTTTTTTGTCCAGAGTTACTTCATGGATTTTTTAAGATGTAGTTTCCAGAAAACAAGTTGAAAATTTAATTCGCTGAAGCGCTTCACCTTCTATCTGCGCGTCTGGCTACTAACAGGCGCCTTCTACTTGCACGATTTTCTCGCACGGGCTGGTACTCGCATTTACAAATATGCTTGCATTTCACGTATTTCATATTTTTATCGCAACAAGTAACTTTAAAAAAAACTGCTCACGATTCTAATTAATTTACATTGCCATCTACATCGCAAGTTAATTACGTTGCTTTCCAAACAGATAAATTCAGTACGTAGAACGCAAGAAGAGTAAAAACATGTTACGTTAAGCTCCGATTCATTCGATTCTAATTAAATTTTAATCGTACGGTACGACTAATGAGTGGTGAAAATTAAAATAGGAAACGAAATTGCTCCATTCGAAGAAGGAAAGCGTAAGGTCGAGCCATTGTTTCCCCGTTTCGCATTGTTCAAAAAGTTCCTAAACAGAATGAAATTAGGCAGAGTGACGTCTAGCTTAAAGATTAATAAAACCCGTGAGAGTTTCGCTCCGGCGTGGTAACATCTGCCTCGGACTTTGACCGAATAAAACAGCGACGAGCGTTTTTTCGCCTCGTCCGTCGACGCGATTCATATGCACCCGGGTATCCCTCGTTCTTCTCACGGCTTCTGCGATGTCCTCTTTTTTCCAGTCGTCTGCGATTTGCGCCACGGGTCACCGAAAGAGGAGGAAACGAATTCTCGCCGCAAACGAGGACACTTGTTCACTGAAGCTTTCCCTCCCCCTGCCTTCCTTTGCTTCTTTCAGCCATATAAGACGAGACGATCGCCGACATCAGAGGACACTTAAGATGAATTTATCTTGAACGTCCCTCGGAAATTCGACTCGATTGGAAATTCTCTGATCTCTCTCTACCATTTAAACGATCCCAACTGAATCCTCATAGATGTTCGATCTCGTTGACTGCTGCTTCTTCTTCCTCGAAAACATTCCGGTGAACATTCTATGGAAAATAGAATGGAAATTCGCTGTGGTTGAATAGAAGTACTTTAATATCATAGAAAAAAGAAGAAAGTGGAAGAATTTTGAAAATTTTCAACGGTTTCAATCATTGTCAAAATAAAGGAAAACCTCAATTAACCGACTTAATAGTAGAGTCAAAAGTGAAGCTCTGGATGGAGAATTTTTTCATATTTGTTAAACCGTTATTAAATCATTGTTTAAAGTTTACTGCAAATTCTAATATATTCTAATTTTTAGTATAGTAAAAAATTGAAATCTTGAATAACAAAGATTCAAGATAATTCAGGACCGGTTAATCGAGGTTCGACTGTATTTTAAAGTGTTTTTGTCGTATGAAATAACACATATATGACTTTTAATATCCACCATTTCCATATTATAATATTTTTCCAATATTTTTTGTCCGATGGAGAACTTTCCGCATATTCCGCAACAGAACAAAAGACACGGCAGGCTTCGAAAATTCGTCTGCATTAAAAATTTCTGACATTTGGATGAAATTGGAAGCTACACGAAGCAGAACAATGACCGGATCGATCGCGAGGTATCGCGAAACGCGAAACGGAACGGGCAGCCTGATTTTTCCGCCTCAATTTAGAAAACCTCGGTCAATCCTCCTTTGCCATCGCGTCAAACATCATCGCACGCTTTTAGGTAAATATAACGCCATTAACGGGACATGCAAAAGAATACAGAGATAGAACTTCACACTTTCCAGCGCGAAACGAGTTCGTCCGTCGTTAGTAGAGCGTGACTACGGTCGCGAGGGCGTCGAGAGAAGAGAAAGAGAAGCAGGCCGAGAAATAGAGGGCGAAAAAATGAGTGGCACGTCGCTGCGATCTCCCTCTGTTTCATCTTCCATGCCCACTGAATGCTTTCGAAAAGGAACAGAAAGAAACAGAAAAAGAGAGGAGACGCGAGAGGGGAGGAGGGCCAAGGTGTCGCGAGCTGAATGCACGAAATACCTTCCGCCGCGCGTTTGTTTGATTCCATTCGAGACCGATTGATTTGTTTGCGCCCGTTTCCGGCCAGGCAACGGTATTTCGATCCGTCGAACGGTGAAACGCGGGCATCCCACCGAATCGTCCGGAAGAACGGCCTCGTAAAATAAATTTCCAGCATTTACATCGACCCACCCCCGTCGAGGAGACCAACCGAATTTACACCGAAACGAAATTTATCATTCTTAACCGGAGAACAAAGATCTTGCGAAGCGTCGATCTTTCTAACCTTTTCCTTCGATCGTAGAGTTCACCCTTTGAAGTGGAAGCAAAGGTACCAGTTTACTTCGAGATCCGATAAACCGCGAAATAGTCCAGTGCACGCGCACTGAATTTGCATTCAATTTCCTCAAAGATTAAATTGCGTATAAAAAAAATTTCGCGCTAACCTGCTGCCGCGCCGCGTTTTCTACCTTTTCTTTACAAATTTCCTCTAGTTCCTGGAAAATAAAATACCTTAAGGTGTCCACTAAAAAGAGTACCGAATTAATTAAAGTCGCATTGAAAAACTTCTCGCGCAAACCTTACGACAAAGCGAAGCGAAGACAGGGGGTTGACCTACTTCACCGAGCGACTTTTTTATTAAACGTAGGCACTGTGCGCTTAAAGGGCAACGAAGGTACAAAATAGCAGCTTTAAACGAACACTCCACTGCGAAAACTCTCGTCCACTTCTTCTCCCCCGTGATTCGAAAAACGGCAGAAGTTGAAAAACCTCGCGCGAAACAATGCGACATCCACTTCGCCTCTCCTTTTCCCTTTGACGCTCGGGGGAACAAGGGCTTCAAACGCTCCTCCTTCTATCGCGAAACAATGAACCTAACTTCGTTCCCTCTCCCTTCCATTATTCGTTCCCCTTGACGCATTAATGCACCGTGAACAGGATTAAATACGTCCGCGATTTATCTCCGTTCCGCGAAGAGGTTTGGCGCTCCGAGACGTGCGCCGCGCCGGGGTGAAAAGCTCATCTGTCGGGGTTCTCGCTTCCCCTCTCGATGCTTCCTCCACCTTTCGCGTCAATCCCGACCCTCCTGCTTTCTACCTGTCGACTATTCGAGGCCCCGGCTGCCTTAAAGGAAAATAGACTCCGCAGCAGGGAACAGTGTCGTCGCTGCGCGGAAATGCAGAAACTGAACCTGAATACCTTGAAAAACCACCGATGGTAGAATGTCCTCACGATGAGATAGAATTTCCAGAATATACAGCAGAGGGATCAAGAACCTCGATGTCTCTCGTTCGTGCTCCATTTCACTGGCGAACACCGAAACGAAGTTATTCCGAGGGAGATTAGATTAGAAGAGCACACGGTGTATCGATTAAAACCGAACCACCCATTCGCAGGTGTCTCTAACGTCTTTATTTCCGGGAAGAAATACAGCTGGAGGGTGTGTAAATAATCTCCAAATATAGTAGGAAGAGTCCAAGAGACTTGACCATATTGAAAGAGGTGAACCGTTTCAAGTATCTTTTTTTATTTTTTACGGTAAACCGATGATGTTAGTCCATAGGGCGCGAATTGAAACCGAGAAGTCAAAAATTAATTGAAAGAACGGCGATCAAGTCGAAGAAGAAAATGATTCAGAGAAACATTCTTCAGTCAATTAATAGGGAAAAAGAAAATTTTACTTTCAATAATTTTGTACAGAAAGTTCAATTAAAATATATGAAATAATTATTGCTGTGTCTCAAATTTGTTGTTATTTGTTAGGAACCAAAGTAAAATGTTCTTCTTTTCCTACATCGTGGATCAAATCTCCTAACATTTGGGGAGAGATGAGCCAAATCTCAGTGTTTAGCTTTATTGCTCGTTTCTATTATGGTCCTTTGGAACAGAGTTATGAGCAAACTAGTTCGCGATTAATTAATAATTTATTAAAAAGCGGAATTGGTTCAAGTTTAACCTGAATTTGGTACTCAGCTTCCTGGAAATAATTCTTCCGTGTCGAATTGACGCTGAAAATAATCAGCGCATCGAGTAAAACAGCAAATAGAGAAAGTGGGAGAAAGATAACGAAGAAAATAAGCTCGGCTTTAAGCAGCCAACCAACAGGTCACGGTGCAAACAAACCGAAATACCTCACGTACACGCTGAAACCCAGTTCCTAAGTTACACATTTAACGACGAGCGCGAGGCGAAGAAGTTGCTTCGATGCGCGAGCGATCGCTCGCCAAACGCGGTGAACATCCGCAAGCACCGCACGCAAACATCTTCACCGGCGACAAGCACCGGCGAGCGTCTACATCAAAATAGAATCACGCAATCCCACTCCTTCGCGAACTTAAATAGCATTAAACGTAGCTACGTACAACGAGTCTGCATCGGAGCGATTCGCGTTCGCTCCAATATCATTGCGAGCCATGGAGCCCCTTCGAAACGCGTATTTCGCGATAAAACGTCGCGAACGGCAGACAGCGAAGATGAAAAGGGATGAACGTGTCAGGATAACTGAAGGAAGTTTTCAGAGGTTTCGCCTATCGAAACCCAGCCTTATATAACAGAAGTTGGTATAGTAACTATAAGGGATATAAACAAGTAAAACAAAAAAAACGCTGGTGGTTAACCTTCACACTTTTCAAGGCTCTACACAAAGGGCGTCACAAATTCCTACCGTGCTAAGGGTTTCGGGCCCTCGCTCAGACCCGTGTCAGTTCAAACTCAAACTATCGCCAGTTTACACTGGAACCTGGAACCTCCCTTAACTTTGAAGGAAAGGTCTCGAATACGAGACTGAACCTCTTGACCATAATGAAATTATACCATAATGAAATTAGCAGGACATCACACCTTCACATGCTTAGAGCTTTACTCCACATAAACAAAATAAGTTAAAAAACATATTAATAAGTATTACATTCATAATTAGACTGCAGATGTTTATGCATTTATGGCAATTTTAAAATTACAAAAACCTATAATAATAGTCAGAAACGCCAAAATATATAAAGTATCAAGAATAGAATACATTTTACAGTATTTAGAAAATAAAATATACATTAATTTAAAATACAGTTGCTGTTTCATGTCTATAAAAATATGAATTTGCATAAATATCCGCAGTCTATTCATAATATAAGCACAAGAAGCCGTTGAAAATTGCTTCACTATTGGAAATAATATTTGCAATTCGATATTCTATCTTCAATTTTCCAAAATTTTAACTTCAAATTCTCAAATATTCAATTGTAACTCTAGAAATCATTGAATCTGCAACCTCTAAATTTCAAGTCTCCGATCTGAAATCTTCCAATTTCCAACTTCAAACCCTTAAATTATCCATTTTAATTTTTAAAACCTTGGAATCTGCAATTTTAAATATTCAAACCTTCAATTGCAACCTTATAAATATTCAAATGTTCAAAATCTCTAAACTGAAATCACAAAAACCTTTAAATTTTCAATTTTAAATGTTTAAATTTTCAAGTTCAAAAGTTTCAGTTTTCTACTTCAACACTTACAATCTCCAGCTTCAAATTTTTAAATCTTTGGACACTCAAACTTCGAAATTTAGCTCTAAAAATCTCTAAGTCACAACTTGATATCTTGAAATCTCAAATTTTCACTGTAAAATTCTCTAAATTTGTAACTTCAAATTTTCAACTTTCCAACCTGAAATCTTCCAATTTCGCAACTTCAAACCGTTAAATTTCCAATTTTAATTCTACACATCTTTGAATCTGCTACTTTAAATCTTCAAATCTTCTACTGCAATTTTAAAAATATCCAAATGCCTAAAATCTCTAAAATGAAATCCTAAAAATCATCAAATCTCCAATTTTAAATCTTTAAATTTTCAACGTCAAATCTTTAAATTCCTAACTATAACTTTTAAAATCACCAGCTTCAAAATTTTAAACCTTTAAATCCTCAAATTTCGATATTTAGCTCTAAAAATTTCTAAGTTACAACTTTATATCCTGAAATCTTAATTTTTTACTTTAAAATTTTCTACATCTGTAACTTTAAATTTTCAAGTCTTCAACCTGAAATCCTATTTACAACTTCAACTTTTAAAATTCCCAATTTGAATTCTAAGAATCTTTAAATCAGAAATTTGAAATCTGAAAAATTCTTCAAATTTCCATTTTCAACTCTTGAGGTGTTCAACTTTAGTCCAAGTCCATTGTTATATTTTCCTAGGTGATTTCCACTTTCCTCTTTTGATTTATAGGAACAGAATTCTATACATAAAATAGAAGAATAGAATCTTTACTCACAGACAGTACACAGGCGAGCTGCGCGTGTCTTTGTTCACTCTTTGCACAATCCGACTTCGATTTCATTTAGGAAGACGCTATCGCTAACACACACGACTGCGTTGTTTACCTCGAGCTGACTAACCCCGTTACGACTCGCTCAAGGCGAAACATTCCTCGTGAGAGGAATACCAGGAACTTCGCCACGTCGATTCGCTGTCTCAGGACTCACCCCCGCGTTACTCAACCCCCGCCACGGGGACGATTTATCTCGGGTCGCGCGACCGATTCGACGAAAGGACAGAGTGAAATAGGCCTCCCCCTGTAAAGCTTCATTTATGTCGGCCATAAAGTCGGAACGTCCTCCGCGTTATTGTTCTTTCGCTCGTGTTCGACCGAAGGGTTATGTCTCGGACGGACGCGACGAGGGAAGTTTAGCGGAGGATGAAGGGCAGATGAAAGGAAAAATAGCGGCGGCCTCGTTCGGCGAAACGCTCGGCGTCCAATAAGAATACAGCTGGACGCCTGGAGTAATTTCCGCTTTGCGATATAGTCACAGATACAGGAATTATCTGCGAGAAATTCGTTGGAAAAATTATAAAAGAAATTAAGTATCTAATGCATTTTCATACGAACGACACGCAAGAAAATTTTTCTGTGATCATTGAAGACTTCGCAGCAAAACGAAAAAAGAAAAAGTATTTATAAAATGATTGCTTCGATTTAATATTAAAACATGAACATTAAATAATGTTGGTAATGGTTGTAGAATGTAGAAACCCGATGTAACATTTCTTTTACGTATATTGCATGTCATAGTCATGAAATTGTTACAAAAGAAAAACTCCTATTGCTGCAATTAAAAGTCCTCAATTTGGTCCTCAATTAAATGTTAGAATCACTTATCGCTAATATTAATAGGTTCGAGGCAATTACGGTCAACATTTATTGTAAATAAAATATTTGGTACAAATGTTGAGATGAAGTGATGCATAATGAAGTGTCTGTACATTATACTTTTACGTAGAAAAAATGTAATTATTTTTTACTATAAAAGTATAAAAAGACTCTTTTAATTTTCGTTGTTTTTAAATATGTAATTATCAATACAACGTGGTCATCTTCGGTAAAAAAAATCGAGTCAGTTATAAAGTTAAATATAGATTTTTTGTTTGGTTAATTCTTTATCACACTGTCATGCTCGAGTGTTATAAGTCAATTAATCTTCTTTTTAAACTACTATGAATATAGTACATTTCATAATCGATAAGATAACAGTACAAAGTCCACACTATGAAAGAGGAGTGGGAGGAAGTAATGACGTTGAGACATTCATTTTTTGCCGCAAAAAATAGATAATGTATCTTCGAAATGTATATTAATTTGAGATATGACACCGGATGTATTTCTAAAATTGTCTGTATGTAAATGGGCGCTTCTACTTACTCGGGTCAAGTGGTTAATAAAAGATTCACGGAAAGAGCTCAATTTATCCAATCAGTATAATCATTTTACTTAGCAAAAGATTATTTGAGACTATAAATATTAGAGAATATCTGTTACCTCATAGAAAAATTAAATTATCCTCGGTCATAATCACATGGAATTCATTTCGGGACTACAGAATTTTTACAAACGAACAAAGTTTGTTTTTCATTTAAATTTAAAATCCCTCATTCGTAACGCTTTTAAATTTACACGCTATGAATATTATACAACAATAATCCGTGATGCGACATACGATCACTCACGTTCGAAGAACGATCAAAATATTAAACAAGATATCACCCGTTGCTGTAATATCATAGTATTTATAACGTCATCGTAGAATTTTTAATTATTAGAACACCTACCACATTATGGTACAAATGGCCTATAAAAATTACGTAACGCTTCAACCCAACATGAAAAATCATCCAAAAGGAGCGAGTACTATAACTTACGAACTAATTGCATTGATCAAAATAGCACCATTAAACGTTAAAAAAAAAAAGAAAATGTATCAAGTAACGGTAAAGGGTATACCTCGACTCCTAACTCGTCATCTAAGTAAATCAGTGCCATTAGCTTTCAGTCGCGTCCGTTCCCGTGGAATGGTAATTAACTCTCCTTCGTTGCGAAAATATTTGATGTCGCGCGACGACAGGGGAACGTCGTTAAGAAAAGTCGATTGTATGTACGCGCAGTCGTTTACCAATTAACGCTATTAGCACATTCTCATCCGTGTCTCGAGCAAAGGCTACACGGTTCCTATTACACCTATCGATCGATTTTTCAAAACCGCGTACAGCGACGTCGAACGTTGTTGCTGCTCCGTCGATATCATAACGGGTCAACTATTAATCGCCCTCTAGCATTAAGTTCCCTCCTCTCAAAACACTCCATTATTTTTGCTACTTATATTCGTTCTTTAATTTCATCCGTAGAATTTTTCCGGACGCGTTCTTCGGTATTTCGTCGACGAACAGGACGCCTCCTGAAATCATAGATTATTATGATATGATTGTTCTTAAGTTATTAATGATAACTCTTTATAGTGTTTTAGCCGACTTGTTTTAGCCAATAGATAAATATCCCGAAGCTTATCTCAGAGTATCTATTAATACCTGGAGACTCGGATTTGGAAGAACTGACTCAAAAAAAATAAAAGTAGGGGGAAGCGGAACATCTTTGGACATGAGGCATATTTGAACACATTCAATTTTAACTCCTTAAATATATTTTGTGTGATTATAAAATTAAAAACAGAGTTCCCAATACGATTAGAATTAATTGAAGTGATTTTACAACCATACAGAATATATTTGAGGTCATTCCGGTTAGACGAGTTGAAACAAAACGATTTTCTTTTTTCATCATCATCCTCAAGTAGAAGTTGATGCTTTCCAAGAGGCTGAATTGACCTAGTATAGAACTGGAATCGACGATAAGTTTTTAAACGTAATTGTCCATCGCAACTTTAAACGCGTTTTTCTCGAGACGTCCTTTTTCACGCGACGTAAGTAAAATCTCAGAATCTATGGAACCGGTTAATTTGAAAATTTTAGTGACTATTCTATACACTTACAGCTCTCGCCAGAACTAGAACCAAGTTTATTTATTGAGTTTAACCTACTTTTAACAATGAAAAATAGCAAGAAAAGAAGGCGAAAAACTAATCGTTTTACATTTTAGACCGCTATTTTGCTAATTTTGAAGATAAATCATTAATTCTAGTTTGCGCGATAGCGACCGTCATATTGAACAAACATCTCTTTCAATTTTTTGTTTCAGATAGGTTAAACAGTGGGAATCACTTTAACCAACAAACACGTTTTGAAGATTACTTTGGAAATCACTTTAAAAACATTAATTTTAATACTTTTATATTTCTTAATTATTATGAAAATGTAACTTAATCGATAGAAAAAAGTTTTACAGTTCTTCTTACCCTTGGCCTAAACCTCTTGGTTTTAACAAACCGATGTTATTGCTAGATTGTTAAATTTGGCAAGCAATTTCACAAGCTAGGTACATTTTTTTGGCGACCCTATATCAGTCTTTAAACTAAATTTATTCAAAGCTCTTCAAGTTGAACGATTACTTTAGCATAAACTACGTGAATTATTTGTTGCACACCTTGCGATATTGTACTACTTTGGTAAAATGAGTTTTACCCGTAAATAAATAAATAGATATTTATTTTCTTCGCAATAAATTCCAAAGAACGTGTAGTTTCTTGCCATGCAAACCGGAATGACCCCTTCAGAAGGCAACCCCATGATGTTACGTGACCACCATTGTACTCATATAATGAGGCAATTAAGCCTAATACCCTTCGATAAGCGTAGATTTATGCTTAAAATCATATTTGTTCACAAAATACTAAAGAGTTTTATTGCGTGTCCTAAAATCTTGACCTACTTTTATGTCTCTCGCCACGGTCTACAAAAGCATTCTCTTCTTATGGCAGCCTCTCATCTACAGTTTACAGTCATTATAGTTGCATCAATCGTATAATTAACCAAGACTGGTTTCTGTCAAAAACTAGACTCTTTCTCGTCATCCGCCACGTTTAAGCAACAACTTCGTCAAGTTTTACTACCTGACGATCACTAATCCGTTAATCTCTTGTACTGCCATTGTAAAATAAAGGACCTTGATTCGTAATAAATAAATTAATTAATCAATTAATTCAGGTCGTCCAAAGGTGTCCCGTTCCTCCTTATACGATCGCTTCATCAAATATAAAGAAGTGACGAAGCGCTCCAAATGGATCATAAAATATCCAGTAACAAAATGCGTAATCTGTCTTCCTTTCGCAGTAATAAAGCCTTGAATTTGAGACAAGAAGCAGATCAGAAATTTTCTCATAAAAATTTGATGGTCCATTTGGAATCCTCCACCTCCTCTTAAAATATTACAACGTATATTTGCTACGACCCTGTCTCTCGTAGCCGAAGGGTTCGTATAACCTTAACGTCGTAAACGCGACGCATTAAATGGACTTGTTCTACCTTGAAGCTCCTTGTAGTCGGTCACCTTCCCCTTCAAGAAATTCTTGATGTCCTGCTCGGTGGCCGTCGAGCCCTCCCTGGCCAGCACGAAGGCCTTCGGTACTTCGCCGCATCTCTCGTCCGGAATACCGATCACTGCAGCTTCTTCCACATCCGGATGCGTTCTGAGCAACGCCTCGAGCTCGGCCGGCGCGACCTGGTATGATTCATTCATCAGCGAATACGAATCAGGGAAATGAAATTCACAAATGCGAATTGGGGAAACAAAATTCCGCGCCGATAGAATAGGAGTATAAACGCATCCGCTATAATCAGACGTCGAATTATGAACGAAGTATGTCGTCTCTGGGCGTCAAAGTTCAAGAAGCGGAAAAAAGGCTTCGACTGTGAGAGTTCAACAGTGAGCGCTTTGACTTTGACTCGACCCAGAGATCCTCCCGCGCGGATTCAGTGAATTAGGGGTCAACTGTTCCGCCGAGGGTCCTTTTACCTGGAAGCCCTTCACTTTGATCAGCTCTTTCATTCTGTCCGTGACAAAGAAATCACAGTCTTCGTCGTAGTAACCAATGTCCCCTGTCCTCAGCCAGCCGTTCTCCACGATCATCTCGCTCGTGGCTTTCTCGTTGTGCAAGTACCCTTTCATCACGTGGGGCCCCTTAACCCAGATTTCACCGGTTTGGCCGGGACTACAGATATCTTTGTTCGTCGTCAAATCCACCAGCCTGATGTCACATCCAGCGACATTCCTCCCGATGCTGCCCGGTTTTGTTCCTGTTTTCTCCAAGCAACAGACCGGCGAAGTCTCAGTCAAACCGTACCCTAGAATTGGAACGCGTGGAATAAAACCGTACGAGCTCAGAACTCTCAGAATATAGTACACAGGGTGTAACAACTTTTTCATTAGCAAAAATGTTACATGGGAAATGTAATCGACTGAAATCGAGGTTCGTTTTTCAGAATTTTTTACTGAGGATACATGCAATCCTTTTCAAACTTCAAGGTTATAATAATGCATGCTCAAAGAAGTAAAACAATACTTTTTGATGGAAAAATTATTCAGTAGTTCCAAATGGCGGAAATGAATCGCTGCGTGCAGTCCATTGTAGTTTTCTGAAACGTGAAACTTAAAAACTAGATACAGTACTGTTCCGATGTAAGGACAATCTTACAGTGTTGACTCAAAGAACGACGCCTGCGTTTGATTCGAAAAAGGGATTTGTTTGTCCTCACCAGGGATTGTAACCGTAACCCAGGCCTGGTTAGGTTCTCTGTGACGCAGGGTAACCCGCAGAGGCGGGTAACCCCAGCCGCTGAGGCACAGGGTAACCCGGCTTACCCGCTCCGAGAGCGGGTTACAGAGAGCGGGTTACGCAGATACGGTTAGAGGCAGGGATTGTAACCATAACCCAGGCCTGGTTAGGTTTTCTCTGAGCGGGTTACCCAAATACGGTTAGAGATTACTAAACGACACTCTTATCATGAATGATGGAAATTGTAACCATTTTTCGAAATGATAATCAGTAGACTGCGGATTTTATGCATTTATGACAATTTTATTTTATTTGTTTTTTTGGATTTTGCGGTTTGAGTCCGTTTTTTAAAAATGTTTATGTCAATCGATTTTTTTTTTTAAATTTGTAAAAAAACTTACACATATTCTACGAATTTTAAACATCACCCGATAATGGGCAACACATAACTTATAATTTCTTTTCGATTTTTCAAATTTGTTTTCACTCAAACTTTTTATTTTTATTTCCATGCCTAATTATTTATTATTATGAATCTAAGAGAAGCTTGTTACTCATTTTATAAACACCAAAAAAACAATAGTGTGTTTTTGGAAATAATCTAATTATTTGTCTTTTTTTTAAATAAGAATTCAAATCTGAATTTCTCATATTTGTTTAATTATTTTTATCTAATAAGTAGCAAAGTTCTGTTATAAAATCTATATAATAAATTAGATTATTCCTAAAAACACACTATTGTTTTTCTTTTTGTATTTGTCTAATAAGTAAAAAGCTTCTCTTATATTCATAATAATAAATAATAAGACATGGAAATAAAAATCGAAAATTTGAGTGAAAAAAAAATTTGAAAAATCGAAAAAAATTATAAGTTATGTGTTGTCCTTCGTCGAGTGATGTTTAAAATTCGTAGAATATGTGTAAGTTTTTTCACAAATTTTCAAAAAAATCGATTGACAAACATTTTCACAAAACGGACTCAAATTTCAAAATCCAAAAATACTGGATAAATATAAGTCAAAAAATGTTTTTTTCATTTTTTTTCGAACAGTACGTTTAATTTTGAAAAAAATGATCGAAATCGGTTTGTTGAAATTGAATCATATTTTCTGGATATTCGAAATTGTTAATTATGACATGGGATCCATATCTGTATGCGTTACCTTACGTATATTATAGTTGAATACTTTATATATTAGGATACACTCATACTGTCCATCAGTACATAGCAGAATAGACATTGTGAATGTACCCTTAGGTTGTTCTAACCCGCTCTGAACGGGTAACCCGCTCTCTGTAGCACGTAGTAACCCGCTCTTTCAGGGTTACTGTGGGTTACAGTAACCCTCGCCGGGTAACCCGGGTTATGGTTAGAGTTAGGGAGCGGTTACAATCCCTGGTCCTCACCATTTCTTCGCCGGTGCGAGTCTCCTCGTTCCGTCGTCCCAAGATCGAACCCGACTCGAAAAAGGGCTACGCTCGGTTCTGAACCCCAGCCGTTCTTCGAGTCAACACTGTAATTCTGTATATGTAATAAGATTACGCTATGGATGAACCTAAATTCGAAATACTATTATTAAATTGAACTTTATTTATTGCACAATTAACATGAAGTGTTTTAGTGAAAATCACTACTATCGTTTCAAAAACTCATTATCATCATAATTTTGCATTTCTGAACACGTATTGAGTATTATCTATTTTTACTATCTAGTTATTAGGTTTCATGTTTCAGAACACTACAATGGACCCTAGACTGCACGCAGCCAAACGACTTTCAATACCGACACTGTCTCGAAACATTTGCACCATTTGGAATTACCGAATTATTTTTGTATAAAATAATATTCTTTTACTTCTTTGAGCATGTAATATTATAACCTTGAAGTTTAAATAAGATTGCATACACAGTCTCTTCAGAAAAAATTCTGAAAAATGGACCTGGATTTCAGCCGATTACACATTGTATACCATCCCATTTTCTCAATATTCAATGTTCCTTTTCTCAGGAACTACAAGTATAACACATATTAAAATCTTTTTTTTTTTTTTTTGACTTCTCTTATTGCCCTGCATACGTTAACGAGAGGCTTTTTAAAAATTTTATAAATTATATTTGTGATAAATTTTCAAAAATTGGTCCTCAGAAAATTTTACATAACGGCACTTACAGCTGAATAATTCTTCAAAGAAGTAATATGTCGGAAAATCCCCGTGTTAAAAGACGTAGAATAAAATGAGGAATCGAACAAAACCTGTTTTTAAAGATAGGGTTTCGGATAGGGTTGAAGATAGGTAGAAGGTTTTCGTTAATATCTCGTTAACAAAGCCCTATCGAACATTTTTGCTAAGGAAAAAATTGTTCAAAATTACTTTGAGAATCAGATCTTCCAAGGGCCTGCAACATTTTTGTTACACCCTGTAGAACGAAGCTCTCAGCTGAGCGCACAATAGAAATCATCTTGATATGCTTACAGAAACGTTTCAATTGCCCTCAGTTGAATTATATACGATATCACGACTCACGACCTTACATTCTTGGTAAATTATATCAGTTAGATCTCCTAAAAGTGCTCTGATTTTTCTACATCGCTAATATCAAGTGGGTCACCTCATTTTATTGATCTTATCGCGATTAAATAATGAATTGTCACCATCAGGCTAGTAGTATCGCGCAATTATATATAAGACACTAGTTGATCGCGAATTAATGGCAAGTTCCGCGTTACCTTGGCAGAACTTGAACCGGTGTTCATCCAGGTCGAACCTATCATAGAACTGCTCAACGTCCTGCTTGCCCAACGGAGCAGCTCCGCAAACAGCGTAACGCAGGTCGTGCATATATTCTTTTTTGATCAGCGGGTGAGCATTGAAGAACATTAGAATCGGTGGCACGACGAACATACAAGTCACCTGCGATAATATCTTATTAGCATGGGTACAACGCTCAGTTTGTTCAATATGTAAGCGCTATTTCATACAAGACACTTCATGATAACGCAAAGTGCACACCTCCGAGTATTTCCTGCGGAAATCTGCATTTAAAGCGATACACTGTCAAAAGTGTTGGCTCACAAATTTTTCAATGTCCAACACCTTCGTAAATGCTGTCAATTATCGCTAACGCATTTTTGTTTATTTATTTGTCTCTTTAACGGGGGGAAACATGTACAAAAAAAAATAAAAAAAGGTGTACGCCAAGGTAATACATGAACGTCGAGTATCATGTGTCTTTTGCTTTGTATACAATAGGTGCGTTCAGCAGATTCAATCGTTGCGCAACTGTTGAGTGATTTTACGCTGAACGCTACCGCTCGCTTGCCAACTTCTCAACATGTTTAGTGAGCGATCTCCATGTTTTGTAGCGTAAAGAATCTACGCTACCTATGCTCGACACGTTAGAAATCAGGATAGCGCAGCCCTTGTCGTACAGTGAAACGATGGACTAATCACCGTTGAGTTGTAACGATTGCACGACGATTAAGTTTGCGCTGAACGCACCCAATACGCATATAGTAATACGTGTGATACGGTGAGGTAGTGAGATCACAGTTTTTGTTGCGAGTGTATCGTTGACTCCATTCATAGTAGATCATTACTTACGTTACATATTCTATTTTTAAGTTTAATCTCTGAATTGTCACAAAGTGTCTGCGCGAAACATCTTTAATAAAACACTTACATTGTTCGATTTCATAACATTAATGAACTTGTCCGGCGTGAATTTAGGGATGGTAATAAGTTGGGCTCCTCTGGTCAGAAGCGGCAACACTATTCCATTCATCCCGAAGATGTGGAAGAACGGTAGAATTAAAGGCACAACTTCTTGAAAACTATCTGCCGAGCAAAGATGACTTTTCTCAATATTGCATTCAGGTTTACTTCGATTATGTACAAAGCGTCTTTCTTACCGGTCGCCGTCCTCCACAGCGTGTCACCAACAGTTTTCTCCATCATTTGCATATTGGCCACTAGATTTCTATGCGACAACATCACACCCTTAGGCATCCCCGTCGTTCCACTGGAATACGGCAGAATGGCTACGTCACTGACGCACTTATGCGTGTGTTTTAGGGGGGGTAACGATTTGCCCTTCGTGATTAAATCCTGGAAAAGTGAACGCATTTTAATACGGAAAAAAATGTTTCTACTAATTTCGTGACGAAGTAAAATTTTTTAAGAGTTGTGTTTATAGATTATTTATCGTTTAAAATGAGTTTTTTTATAGTTGTGCACCAATGACTGTTAGAAATGTAATAATTTGAATGTCGATTGATCGATGAAACCAAGGTCGTAGACTATAATCAGGTTCAGGGGTTACCTTTAAATCCTCGTCAATTACTTCGCCGACAAAGTTTTTATCGAAAAGGTTTCATCGATATTGAGTTCGTCGACAATGTGTATTCTGAATACGCTAACTTCTCTGCCAAATGTTTAAATAAATATATATGAAGGGTAATCAATTTAACGCGTGTTCTTTTCTGAAACGTGTTATTTTATTTTATCTCGATCGAGCGCTTATTTTCAACTGACTGGGCCCCTCGCGTCCGAACCCTCTCAGAGGCCCGTACGCGGAAACCGCGCGCCCTCTTTTTCTTTTTCGCGCGCGGCCGCTGGCCAATCCGCTGCCTGTAGCTGCCACTTCCGCGACATCTACATCTCCGCGCAGCTAACCTAAGTCCCTAGGAAAAGCGCGGGACTAGGCGGGGGAGGCACCCCCATGGAAACTTTGCTGACTCATCGGAATTTCCTCCAGGCCCTCGCTCAACGGCGCGGTCACTCCGAGGGTCCGCGAATAGCCATGTGCTTGCGCACACAGCACCGTTAGGCCTTTCAGAAATTCAAGGTTTATGATGCCTGCTTCAGCTATCGAGGCCTAAAACGTGACTCGACAAAACATACATACAACAAAAGAAACTACAGAAAAAACTACTTGGCTTTCTCAAAAATAGCTTTCTTAAATCGCTAGCATCACAAACCCTGCACGCCAAATGTTTTCCGTTTTACGTGCCGATGGTCGCTACATATATAATAAATAAGAAAACAATTTTTTTTTCTTGTATTTAAAGACTGGTAGAATATACTAAAAAAATTTTGAAAACGTTAAGTGTTTATTTTATTACAAAAATCTTACAGCGAATATTGAACGAATTTTTGGCTGGAAGGGTAGAATATCCCTTTAAACACGTAATTATCGATAAGACCATTGTCGGTAAAATGATTGTCGGTGATTCAAACGTGTCAGTGAATGTACATTATCGACGAACTCAAAGTCGATGAAACTATGTCGATGAAAACATTGTCGGTGAAAACATTGTTGGTGAAATGATTGTCGACAATTTAAAGATAGTTAAAAATTGAATTTAAATGACTATTCAACGCCGTATTCAATCCTCACCTTAAACGGCACAGTACCCTCTGGAATGAGTCCAGTAGTGTTATCTTCGATAACCACGATTGGTGCTCCAGGCGCAATATTGCCCTTCGCAGCTTCTAGTGCGACATTCGCGATCTCAGACACTGTAACGATCGCCTTTGCTCCGGAATCTTTCAACTGTCTCGAGATTTCCTCTGTTTGGAACATTCCACTTAATAAAATCGAACTGTCACAACAATTTAGCCATGCATCGAATACAGCAGAACCTCGATTATCCGACTCTGAATTATTCTCTATTTTTATTAACTGGGTTTTAAATTATTACAGGAATTAGATGTAACAGTACAGTAGGACTTAAAATAAAACTTGAACCACACTTCAACAATTTTCAATTACTTATTAGCATTTTATATTAGAAATAATAAGTCGGATAATCGAGGTTCTACTGTAGAAGAAAGATAAATATGCTAAGCGTATTGGAATACCAACCATCAAGGACCCAAATTCTGATCACTTAAGAGTAAATATCAAAATTTGTGTAATATTTGAGTAAATTCATGTTTTATCTTTAATTTGTATCTTTAATTTTGACAAAGTGCAAAAATAACAATAATTAAATTATGATCTAAGTTCTGAAATCAAACAGCAAATTATGTCTAATATTAATTATCCATTTACTTATAAAATACAAAACAGTTAATAACTATTTAGTAAGTGTTTGGGATCTTTTTAATTTCGATATGTGTCCTAAACTTGTATACCTACGTAAGAAACTATATAGAAATTCATATTTATAATGCAGTTATCAATGTTGATAAGATAGAATTAAAGAGTATTTGTAAAATGACTTCAATAAATATTTGACCAAATAAAAAATAAAATAAAATATTGCTTTATTTGAAATACAAATACTGAAATAATGCTAAAAAAAAATTATTTGTCTCTTCAAATAAAACAACTCACTATTATTTCAAACAACATATGTGGTCAGATAAAATAATATATGTATTATATTAATAATTATTTTTCAAATAACTTATGCCCAAGCCTGTTGTATACTAAGCTGACCAAGAATTGAGTTTTGACCAGAAATTTAGTCTTCGACGATAATTGGCACAGGCTGTTTGAAAATCATATAGAAAATTATTCATCTACAAAAAATAGTACCTACATATTAAATTACTAGAATTAGCAATTTTCGCCTCAAAGCAAAAAAAAACCCTCCCACTTTTGCCTGCACGCGTATTCATATTCATGAATCATTGGATGATATGAGTTGGCTATTTTACTAATAAACACAAAGTTCAAACTTCAACATAACAGTTTGTAGATTCAACTTAATCGGCATAAATCCAATTCGAGCTCTGACTGTGCACTTTCTATGACGTATATGATTACGAAACAGCCTACGCAATCGTCAAACACGAGAATAATTTACGGTAAAAACATTTTGTCAAGTTATAAAATATAAGTTATAAAATAGTTAGCTTCGAGTCCTGAATTGCGAAAATGATCGAAGGCGTTGGTAACATCGTGAAAGCGTAGCGTCAACAAGGGAGCTTGGCTGTTGAAAGCTGACTCACCGGCTGTATAAAACGGATTGACAGTAGTGACAACCATATCGGCCTCCGTGATCCCGAGGAAGGATAAAATGGTTTCTGGATAATTGGGCGCCACCAGGGCCACCACGTCGCCCTTCTTCAAACCCATGTTGAGCAAACTTCTCGCGATATAAGTAGCGGCGTCCCTCGACTCGTTGTACGTGTATTTCCTTCCGGTCACCGCGCACACCTAAACCGGCGTCATCGATCCCATTAGACTAATGATGCTGGCCATTCACTTTCAGAAGGGATTCAACAAACTGGACGTCTAATTATGCAAGGTCAAGTCTGTTTATTTACTCCGCGGCAACACGTTAATCATTAAACTCGACGCGACGTAGGGTCTTGTCAAGTGTTTGTTAATTTATCGTGGAAATATCGGGAACCGTTTGACTACATTTGGAAAGCGCGGATTAGAAATAGACGGTTGGATCATTATAGTTGCAGCTGTTTTATTCAAGTAGAATATTAAGTAGACTGAGGATTTTATGCATTTATGGTAATGCTAAATATGCAAAAGCTGCGAGACCTAACATGAAATATAAAGAATATGATGAATATAATTTAACTTGCAATTTTTAGAAAAGAAAAGCTACTGTTACAGTAAAACCTCAGTTATCCTAAATTTTTATTGGCAGGGTTCTATTTATTAAATGCATTGATTATAAAAGTACAGTATATCGATAATCGAATATATAATAATAATCGAAGTTCATTCAAATTTCAATTCTTTATTTATATTTGCAACATTTTTATTTTGCATCAAAATTCGCAGTCTAGTAATAAGTTACATTGAAATTTATCCATGACTCGTTTTAGCATGTGTACAATAACTAAGTTAATTGAAAACGATTTGGTTTGACATTATTAACCCTCTGAAGATTAACATGTTTTTGCATGTTCCCAAGGTAGCTACTAAAAGCATAATTTTTTGCTCTTTTGAGCTTCCAAGAACTTAAAACAAACATAATTGTAGTTATTCATTGAGACAAGCGTTTAATATTATTTAATAAAAATATAGTGTTATTAACGAGTCAGATTATTGCCAAGGCTAAAATTAATTCAAGTTTAAATACGTAATATATTCAAAGTTTTCAAAAAATGAATCCATCTCTTTTAAAAAAAATAAAGAAAGAACGCAAAATAATTTTTAAAGGAACAATTTCACTCTAAATATCAAAAAGTATCAAAACCTCCCAGACATTTCCTGTCCCATTCTAAAAACACGACACTAACTTCGAGGACTAATTGAGTCCCTTAATTATCAAGTGAAGTAAGTCCCTTTTCTTAGTATTGAGATATTTGAACTTTTGTGTAATAATTTATAAAAATGAAGAACAGAATGGAACTTTGCTGTGAAAAAATTAAATAAATTTCCTTCAATAGTAAACTAATTCACATTATTAATAATAAATTGGAGTAATAATGTCACATTTTTCTGTAACGACTTTACTTATGATGTAAAAAGAAACAATGTGAAAATTGAATTGAAAGATGATTAAGTATTTTTAATACTATTTATTTTTATAGTAGCCTCATTTTTCGTAATTTTGAACTTACGCCATTCGTAAATTAAGGAGCTCAATTAAAACACCGACTAGCGATACTACGTTTTCAAGGATTTTTGATAAAATAATGTATACATACTATATGGATATGTATTTATGTGCTTCTGTGAAAAACACACATATAACGTTTGTCTTTTGCAGTGAAGTCAATGAATTTAGGGGTGTATTGAAATTAGTGAACGGTAGTGTAAATTGCAAGTAAGCACTTACCAGCGCGAGCTTGTTCCCGAACTTCTCCATCTTCGTCCATACGAAATCATGAATGAACGTCTCGACGGGCGTAATGTCACCGTACGGCGAGGAAAAGATCCTCTTCCCATTCCCATCCTCCCTTATCTGTTGCTGCGCTTGGGTAGACGCGCACCTCACGGGTCGCTTGAAAGCTTTCGCCCCGCGCTCAGTGATCTGTCCAAGGGTTCGCGCGTAGCGTAGAATCTGTCTGACAGTCGTCATGCCGGCTTCCTTTTTCTCCTCGCCGCCGCTTACCAATTCATTAAGAGAGAATCACCCGCTGCAAAAAGCACCAGACCGGATAGGGATGAAATTAGCCCGACGCGGCGCGCGAAAGCCACTTTCTATATAGCAGCCGCCGCCGTTCGTGTTCGCTTGCTCGTTCGGCGTCAGCGAACGTGCACGAGTATAGTGCTCGCGGAATGCAACGCTTCTCGGAGCGAATGTAGGCCAACCGGTATCACCGACGCTGTTACGAGGAAAAACGGGTACGTCTCGATGAGCGAATGGCGCAAAACAAATGCGGTCGGTTAATGAAGCTTTCGGCTCTAATACTACGGGATTCTTTTTGGAGTTCGAGAGACTTTTATGGCTTTTGGAGTTTTACAGTATAAGATCGAGTAGTTGGTTAGATGGACTTTGGACAGAGAATTGTTTTTGTGAAACGTTCGAGTCTTGGATGAATCAGGATCTACGCGAGACCGTGACGACGAAATGATTAATCTGCCGCAAAGTATTAAAATTCCATGGCTTTCTACAAGGCCAACGATCGCTCGATACAAATCGCTTTGGATTGACTCAGGGTCGCTAAGCCATTGCCACTTGCCACGCGTTCAAATTTATTTACTGTGATATCTAGACGGCGGATTTATATGCATTTACGGCAATTTTAAATATGCGGAAACTTGTAAGTAGACCGCGGATTTATATGCAAAATCAAATTTTTACAAACACAAATAAAGGATCAAAGCTGAAGTAACAATGTATTTTATTTGCTAAATATTGTAACTTGCATCATACTTTTTATATTTTATGCATTTTGGCATCTGTTAACAACCTTGTACATTTTTGCATACCTAAAATCGTCATAAATGCATAAAAATCCGCAATCTACTCATTAGAATATTCATATATACAAAAATATATAATATATCGAAAATAAGATATATTTTGTAGTATTTAGAATATAGAGCACACTTCTATATAAATCACAGCTGATCTTTTATTTGTATGGAAATATCCAACGGTATTGAGGTTGTATTTAGGTTTCGTTCATTTTCCTGTAACCCGTAAATTTCACTTGCTAATCACTTGCGTCGATCAGTGGGAATTAATGAGCATTTGCTGCCTGCGTAAATTAATAAGCGATTGATTTAAGAACACCGAATTCCATTTTCGACGTTTTATGGGACCAACGCACAAATCTACGATAGTATACCTTACTGAAAACTCTCATTAGGATTAATTACGGAATGCTAATAATGTCACAACTCGTGCACCGAATCAGAGTCTAGCAAAGCAAATTCCACGAGTCCCCATGAGTCATGTCCAGGGGTCCAGCTAATAAATTAGTGGCGGAGATTAAGATTTAATTTGCAGAGTGTAATTCTAGAATGGCGAGGAGGAACAACAATGACTTCGCAGAATGACAGTCAAGCGATACCAGTGTGATGGTGGGTGATAAATAACGACACTCTTCAACCTACGCACTATTTTATTAACCTAAACTATAAACTATTGAAAACTTGAACTTATAAATATACTAAATCGCGCGTATCTACGATCCGACGCGCGTCATGATTTTTCGATGTCGTGTCTCAAAACTACGCTTCGTTTTCCTCCTCGGTGCATCACTTTTTTTAACCGCGCAACACGAATCAGCGTGTCCGACGATTCCTGTGCGCTCCACGCTCGGAATTCGTCACCCACTGTCCGAAGGCACGTATGTCACACCAGCACTGAGTATCGCATTCAGCAAGAATCTCTGCAAAAGGCTTTCCAGGACCTACATAGAGGCTCATTCTATGCAACTCCGTTTCCGTGTTACTTGCGATATAAACGATAAACACTGTGACTCGCGACACGATTTTGATTAAGGCGCTTATCAGCCATATCCTTTAATGAATCAGTTTAGATAAGCTGGCCATTTATAAACTGCACTCGGACAATAACAACTGCAGAAAATTCATGTACAATTAGGTAACCGAGCGTTAAAAAATGAAACGGAGTGATGGGAAAACGATTAATAAATGAAGACGTAAACAATGCCATTGTCTATCACCTACAATGTGCGAAAGGTTGTATTATGTCATCGACCTAATCCAAAGTCCTAAACCAATCCTATCTCTGACGCAGTGCAACGTCACCAAGCGATGCAAACTACCGTCGATGAAAAACATTTAGCTTAATGCACTCACCGCAGCAACCGCAGAATTCAAAAACCAACACCTTCGCAAGAAACTGACCCTACAGTATTGGGTCCCCGCTGAACTAATCGTGCCAAGGCCGAACCACCCTAGTGACGCGTCCGCGATGATTGCTCGTAACGGGGTCTAATGATACTAACCGGATATAAAGCGCGTGGAGACGTCCGACACCGTAGCAGCTGATATTGGTACTATCGGTAGCGTGTTTGCATCGAATATGTGGACTGTAATCGAGCCGCGCCGCGTCAGATCGTCAATAATAAGTCACGGTTCAAAGTACGAGTCTAGTGTTATCTGCTTTGACACACCTCGCCGGCGGGATGTTATCGGGCGCATAACGTAAATATTAGGATTTCGTGGTATCGTCCGGATAAACTCGGTACAAGAGTCAACTGAATGAACAATTATATACTAATTCCTCTCCGCTTAATCGGACTTCTACGACAAGCACTGACACGCCGATTGGCGACGACTGTCTTCGCGCGCCCTACAAGAATATTCATGAGCGCATATGTTTTCGATCGGCGAACGATGCACGATGTCCCCTTCTTCGCGCATCAACACCACGAACGTAACAGGAAATCGCCGTTAATCAAACTAGACTTGTGTACGATACTGTCCGTCGCTACTGAAAACGCACGAATCGAATTAGCGCGATTCTGTTGCCGCGAACTCGACCCGGTGCCGCCGGCAATCGTACAACGTCCTTAAATAAACGTTCCACGTACACCGTCTTTCCACGGTACGCCCGATCGCTCGCAGTCACTGACACGCGCTCGGGAAGGGAGTTATTACTACGCTTGCAACGTCATCCGCGGTATCGATGAACCAGGCCTCTTTAATCTTACTCGCTGGTTTCGCGTTAACCGGAAGCTTTCGCGCGAGCAGAACGAACCCGCGCGAGTAACCTGTTGCATTCGCCGAACGGGCGCATTTCGGAGCGGAAAACGGCCAATGAACCTACGTCGCGAGAGGGACGAGGCGGCGCGGGACAGGGAAATCGAAAGTTTACCCAGTTCGAGTGCGGCGGTCGGCGTCCGATCAACTGGCCGGTCGATTCTTTATCGAAGGATCCGCTCGGCTTCGGCGGGACACGCGTGGAAAGCACGCGAGTCCGCTGAGAATCCTCTCCAAGTCGAAACGGCGCAAATGCGGCCCCGTGCCAACAGCCGAACCGGTCGGTCCCTTTCGCACTGGCTCCTTTCCTATTCGCTGGTCGATTTTTGGCGCGGCGAAACTCGAGAGTCGAGAGTTCCGAATGGCAACGAGCCACGGTAACACACTGCCGGGTCGCGTGGGCTTCGTCTAGCTCGGCTCTCTTTTCACTGACGGACTACGGCGATCCTCCGGCGAACGGCTCAACTTCTACCGCTGCCCGCAGATACGATGCTCCCCCACCAGCAACGCGACTGCGACGTAAAAGAGGCGTGTACCGAAGGTGCACCGCGTGGAGAGGATTTCGCATTCCCTGGGAGAGTTATTTGCGTAGGGAGAGTGGGCCCGTTACGGCATAAATACGACGCGCGGCGAAGAATGGGCCGCCGAGCCCCGCTCGAAATCGCCTTATCGCCCGCGTCGACGACGTCGCGCGCAAGGGATTCTTGCGCGACGCGACGATGCATCGCGCCTACATCGCGGACGGAGGGAATGCGAGCGAACCTCTGGCCTGCTCCGATGAAGTGTAAAGCGATATCAGCCGAGGGCACGAGCCAAGTGTTTATATTTAGAGGACTGCGGGGGCGCTGGGCTGCGCAGCTTCGTCGGGCCCTCGACCTTCGTGTATCGTGCCGGTGATCGAGCCAGTACTGACCTATCACAAGAATTCGGCGAGGGTTCGGTCCCATCTTTGTGAATTTCCCTTTCGCCGATTTTTGTTTATGCACCGTCTGTGAGAGCGAAAGTGACATGAATTAACCCCTCAAGGAAAGATCTATAAAAGGCTAATACAGCAGAGCGTTAAATATCCGGTTCTTGATTATCCGAACCATTGATGGGCAAAGCTAAACAAGTACATCACAGTTGACGAACCATCTCAGCATTGTATCATGCACATAAGCAAACATATACCATTACAAATAGCACGTTCGAACGTTAGTCGTACACAAGTGCGGTTGATATACATATAAGTGTAATTATCATGTTCCTTCGACAAATGTACAAAAAAAGTACTAAAATGTTAGGTGTAAAAATGAGTTCTTTCCAACGAACTTTTTCACACAAATAATATAAAAAGTATAGTGAAAACCTTCTGTTGTTTTCTCATAAAGATGTCGTTATCGTTGGAACCATAATTATTTGACTGATAAAATATTAATAAAATGACGGAAATTTGAATTCTTAAATGTCTAAATTCAATTAATCTTCGATCTATCTGTATTGCAAAAAGAATGAAATAGTTTATGAAGAAAGGTTTCTGTGGTTCCTGCGATAGTCTTGTGATAGTCAGCAAAATCTGAATTTTTAATTTTACATGAACTAAAATATCGTGTCAACCGCCATTTCGTGACGCGTTGAGTCCGCGGTTGATTTCAACTGTATTTTCGAGTGAATTCAACCGAAAAAAATTGTGTTACTTAATAAAAGCATATTACAAATATAGACAACGTTTGAGATTGATTAGTTTACAGTTTTGTTTATAAAAAAAATACCAAAAAATCGATATTTTCGACCAAAAAAAAAGAAATTCCCCCCTTAATACGCTCAGAAACAATTTGTTGAAATAATTACTAAAACTCTTGAAGCCCTTATCTCAAGTTTCTAAGAAACCACAATTTCCACCTCGATCAAGTTTAATCTCTGCTCCGATTTAGTTAAAGAAATAGTACATTACTTATTTATGTAGTGTACTACAGATTTAAGGTGTCAAACTTTTTCAATAAATTCTGTAGGTCTAAATAAGAATAAACATGGATTGTTTAACTCTTCATTAAAAGTTATGGATGAAAGTACAGAATTCGAAGCCGACAGTTCGATATATTTACATATTATTCTGTTCGAGCTGTGTTTACTATCTACAATCTAATACTAAATTTTGTTCAACACTAATTATTACTATTAATATAATACTAATAACTACGTACTAATTAATATGTGACTATTTATAGGGGCAACTAATATTCCATTTCTAAATGATCACCGCTCTTAGCAGTACAAAATTGACAGTGTTTCGAAATAGAATTGACAGCTGTACAAAGTTCATTTGTACTTTTTTTTTACCTCAGTGAATGAATCATTCATTTTTGTATCATAGTTTAAAATTCACAGCTGAATATCAAAAATGTTTGTTTAGAACTTTTTAAGAAAATAGTTAGTCTTGCACCTTAAAAATTCCAATTTAAAAAATTTTCAATTTCAATTTTTCGAATAAAACTTAATCTCTACATAATTCTGAAAGCTTTAGCAATGATATTCGAATTTTACATCCACGAATAAATGCCCACACATACCGGATTATTAAATGCGATAAAAGCACCCAACAATTAGTTACTCAAACAATACAAACTACCTACTCTTTCTAATTTTCTACCAAAGGCAATATTCTCGCGTACTAAATACATATAAAAAATTTCGAAAACAACAATCATATTAAAGTTTCATATAAAACCAGGCATGCGTTAAAAGAAAATTACTTATTCAGTGCACTGTCATCTCCCACACCACTTCTCATCCGCGTTCACGACGTCACCGTGTTTGTTTCGGCCATTATATTCAGAGCTAACCATTAATCTGTTTACCGTTACTTTCTACAACCGGCGGCGTCTAAGAATCCCGGAGGGATTCGTGTAGGGAAAGTTGACTTTCCCGTTTACAGAAACGCGCTGCATTTCGGCCTCGGTCGAAGTCCACCAATCGGGTCGAAAACCGTTCACTTCTCTGCAGCGAGCGCGGTGTCTAAGAAAAATAATTTTCTACGATAGAGCTCGTTAGTTACTATACGGAGCGCGCTTGAGGACTTCGTCTTCTGTTCGATAAGGTTTATTTATATCTCCGATGCAATTACCGCCTACGCATGATTTTAATATCACTTCAGTGTGATTACTGGAATAATAAATAAACAAATATTCGAAGAAAAATAATTTCGATAATTTACACATTGTCTTATCTGAAAGAGCAAATAATTCTCCTCATAATTATTTTGTCACTTGAGTACCGATTATATGATTTTGTAACTTGTTCCGTATTTGAACAGGTGCGCTTCCAAATAATCGGACTTTATGACTCTAATTAGCTAGAAACTTTGAATGTTTTTAATTAGTAATGCTCGAATCTCGATAAACGCTAAATCAATTTTTTTGATGTGCGATACTCCAATCCTTTATCTTCTGTCATAAAGATAAATTTATCTCGCTACGATTGCCTTTTCAATAAAGTCTGAACGCTTCAAGATTGAAGAAATTCATTACTGTACTTAATGTTGTCAACACGTTTGAAACGTAATTTTAGAAACTATAGTCCACTCCTTGTTTTATTCCAAACAATTCTTTAAAAATTAAAATAAGACGTTTTTTCTCTACGCCAAAGGATAATTTGCAAAATGTTTCATCGCAGAAATATTCTTTTACCGTTCACAACGCTTCAGATTTTCCAACAGAATATTAAACACACTTGTAATTAGTATCTATATTAATCACAAACCAGTATACAATGGAAATGAAGCGGCAAAATCGCCCACAAGGCAGTAGAAAGCTGCATATAATAAAATTCGCTATCTGCGATCGCAGACTAAAGTTAGAGTTTTTTCCCTTTTCCCTGGTAATAGAAGCCTTAGGAGGATCCGTCTTCTGGTGACAAGTCTTCAAGCGGCTTAACACACACACCGACGCAACTTATGTAATTGAAACATGCAGATTTTGTACCTCGCATTACGTAATCGATACACTGTTTACCTTCAACGATGTCTGAATCGCGAAATCGGTGTAACTTTCCATGTTTGATCTTTTGAATGTTTTGCCTGAACCTTAATCGTAAGCGAGTGCATTACGCGATCGCCACGATGCATATGTTGACAACAGAGTTTGCGTAAGTGATGTGAGATACTCGCATTACGTATGCTAATTATTTTGTTCTTTGTTTCGTCGAGAACTAAAATATTCACAGACCTTGTGTTCAACAAACTGAATATTTCTAAACGCTAGTCGCAAAACACCTTGTTACAATTATTTAAATTCTTTAATTGTTGAATTATTTAATTTGATATGCGTTGAAGTTTTTTCAAGACAGTATTTTATCTATTAAGCAATAATTTATTTACTTGTTTATAGCAATGTTCATTTGAATATGTATGATACAATATGAATTGTATTTTCGAAGGATAATGAAAGCAATTATCCTGAACACAAATTTTAATGTCTAAGTTTATAATATTTATAATAATCATTAATGGACACCAGTTGAAAATTTTGAAATGCTTTACAAATGAATTTTCATTTACATATCTTGTAACTCGCTTACAAGGTGAATGGGTATACTTAGTAATAATACTATTAACTATAATTATACTCAGGAAGTAAACATTCAGGTATGGTAATTTCAGACTGAGGTACTTATAAATGTATTACAAAAACGTGAAACTTCTCGTTCCGTGTCTCCTCAAATACAGGTGTCCAACTAAATGCAAGTAATTAAAAACTGTGATTGTAATATTAGATTTATCATAGATTATCATAGACGCGCTGTCTATCACTTTAACCTTTTGCAGAACGCGTGCGAGAGGTCACGACCCCTTTTGTAAAATCAGACGAATGTAAAATAAAGTAATATACACAAAAGAATCGCTAAACCGTTTCAATAACAATTTCACAATGAATGGTTTGAGGTGTCAAGGATTCCAATCCACGATGACGGGCTCTTTTTTTTTTACTTTTATTGGCTCGGTAGCACGCTATAAAATAGCCGAAGATGCAACACGTTTTCTCGCAACTCGTTAACATTAACAAGCTTATATACCACAAGATATATGTTTCTAGGGTCAATTAACCCCTTCACAATAGAATATATTCATGAAGCATTATATTCGAGAAGCACTTTTTCAATTTGCAAGCTGGTTTCGGTCATAACGCGTTTGCCAAGTTATGAATGACATAAAAAAAGAAGAATAGGAACATAAAATATTGTTTTGACATTGACAACGAATTTGAATATTTATATAAATATAGGTACCATAATCTCTTTTGCTACGCTTTCGAAGCATTAATGCGCCGGTGACTCGTATCTATCAGAAACGGCGCCGAGAGAAAGTATGACATCAATTTACAGAAAAGGTAGAAATCTCTACAAAATAAATAATTATCCTTTTAATTACACACGGTATATTGAAGCTTCTACTACTTTTAACGCCAATTACTTCTTTCCCAAAACTTTTATGTAGAAACAAAAAATATTATTCATAAATGAAATTTAAAGTACTTTCATCTGTTTTATATATTTTACAACATTGACTGTTCAGCTTTTCTCATTTAACTTTAAGTCGTCGACTACTAGTGCTTTAGTACTTTCACCCTGTGATATGTAAAGTCCGACGAAAACATTCGACTCTTGCCATCTGGCGACGAAGCCCCGTCGTTGACGACAACGTTTATCGTTCGTCGACAAAACGCACGCTTGATGGACGCGATCACTACAATCACCTTCCGACGTGATTTATTTCCATATACGGTTGGAAAGAGTTCGATCGTTGCTCTAGATCCGACGATGCGCTCGTGACCCGGGAACGTGACACGCGCCGATGAAAATCATGTTTTTTCGCCTTCCCTCGTACGCATTTAACTCCGATTGCGCCCGGCACGCCGAGATCGCTGATGCGTCGGCGCGCCGTCATCGACGCCGACGTCCTCCGTCGAATGCAGGACCGTACGATGCATCCCGACGCCGACGATCACATCGCACTTTCGCATACGAGACACGTGTGAAACTGCACACTTGTCCTTACGTTCGTTCGTTACTGCAAATGAATATATAGCGACGAAAACGCGTTGCTCGTTACACGACAGACAACGCAATAAATTTCATTATGTAAAGTTCGCGGCGTAAAAGTAGATAGTCTGGGGAAAAGAGTTGGGGCTGCGAGAAATATATGCAGAGTGCTGGTTGAATTTGAATAGTGTATTTATAATTATTGTAATAATAAGGAAATGTTAGGTAATTATAGTACTAATGACGTAGTGCATTGTAATTGAGTTGCAATTTTCCAAGTTCCTGATTGGAGGACAGGTTTGAAGATCGACGTGATACATACATTCGAATTTAAACGTGACAGAAAAATTGTTTAGTAGGAAATTAATATAGGGAGTTCATTTTTATGTAACTAATAATTCTCTGAAGATTGTATTTTTATTAGAGATATTAGAGATTAGGTGACGAAGACTATGTGAATTTTTGTTTAATAATTCTTATTTCTGGAATAAGTCAGTTCCTAAAATTCTCTAAGAGAATTTGAAAGAAAATTTTGTATTTTTAAATATCCTATATTGTAACTTTTGTATGTTACAACTAGTATTTGATTCGAAATGTTGAGGGTGGTTTCAACAGAATTTTCGCGGCAAAGTTGGAATCTGGGCGCCCCTGGAAGGTTCACCCCTGAGAGTAACTGGTGACGACGCCATGTCGACGTTCACCCCTGTTCCTCGCTGCAACTACCCCCGTCACGTCTCCAGTTGACCGTGAATCGCGTGGAGCACAATTCACGGAAGGAAATTCGGCGCACGGAGGCTTGCGGAAAAGATCACCGTCGCTGCGGACCGCACTCGCGAGAAGAATTTGGGCTATGAATGAAGGCCCAACCCTTTCATTTCGAGGTAATGAGCGGGGTGCTAAGGCCGAAGGGTTCGCATCGAGACACGGAATGGTCAATCTCTTGTCACGTCAGCGTGATTGCGTCATTACGAATCAATTTTTTCCTCGGCCCGAGATCCGGACGGACGTCGAACGTGATCGATTTTATCAGGAAGCAGCACTGTGCGAAACGGAACGAGGGTTGACGGAAATAGAGAAAGAGAGAAAAAGAGAAAAAGAGTGTGAGAGAGAGAGAGAGGGAGAAGGGAGAGATGACTAAAGCGGTCAGAGTGCGTGAATTTTTCCGTATTTTCGTTTGTCACTGGTGGTTTGTTCGTTTTGTCGAAGGACCGCGATCCCGTCAGATCGTGAGTAAACTGCACCCAACGACTCGACCCGTAAGACGCGTCGCGAATGTAGGCCAATAGATTGTACAGAGTCCGCGCCGAGCCGTTTTGCGTATTACTGTCTTCCTAATCGACTAGCGAATTAATCGCAGCCCCATTACTCAGCCGAGAGTTTAGCTGCAAACTGAGGAGAGGACCGAATCAGTGACACGCGTCTTTTACGTCCGTAGGTTTTGATAGTGTTACTGTTGTCCGTAATCCCCTGGCCAGGACCCAGCGTCTTTAAAATATCATGCCCCCGCGATCGAGCGTCCGTGGTGAGGAGGATAGTTCAGAAGGTAACGATATTCTCCGCTACTTACCTCCTATCTACGACGATCTATTTTCTAATCCATGTCCAAGCGAACAAAAACGCCGTTTCTTTAATCGCGTTCCACTTTTTAGAGATGGATGCCCATCCTGAAGAAGTACCAGGTAGAGCTACCACTGGACTGCCCGTTCCACGAGAGTCGAGACATTTTTCGACCGCAGCAGAAGGCGAAACACCAGCACAGACCTTCGCAATGGACTTGCGGCCTCTGCGGCAAGTCTTTCTACGCGGAGAAGCACCTGGACGTCCACTTCGATAACAGACACAAAAGTAACGTCAACACGGTGAGTAGCGTGGCTTCAAGTCCGCGATAAGGCGAGAGAACAGACCTACGCCAATTATAATGGAACTACGAGATCTTCGATTACGTGGATCGCGCGTTGATAGAAGCTTCTGATGATCCTTGCTGGAAGAAGGAAGATCAAAGTTGCGGACTTCTCACTTCAAGCTTTATATCTTTAGAGACTTCTTTAAAATCTAGGAACACGAAATATTTTTTGCTGGAAACTTGAGTGCAACTTAAGAGGGAATTCCATACAGCTGGTCAAAAAGATCGATTTTTTTTGTTTGATCACTAGTAACGCACTTGGAGAACGTAATCCTAAAGTTTTAAGTCGGAATTCGAAGTTTTGTAGAACTATAGTCAATTGAGCAGCGGCGCGTCGACTGCGCGCGAAATTATAAAATAACAAATGTTACTGTAAATGCGGTAATTATATCGGAGATAGAGATTTTAATTTTTTAAGGAACATTATTTTATTCATCTGGGATGGCATATTAACATTGAACAACTGTGAGTTTTTCTCGAAACATTTCTTTCAATTGGCGGCTGGCGGACACGATTAAACAAAAACTACTCAACCTACATACAACTAGATTATAGCAAACTATAGTCGATGAACCTACGCATTCAATAAAAAAAAAAAACAATTTAAACAACTTTATTTTACGTAGATGCGTTCAAAAATTACCCCAAAACCATATTTTTAGTTAACAAGCCCTGCGATCTTTTAAAATTGATCATTTTTACTAGTATTTTTGGTTCGTCGACAATATAGTTTAATAAATAATAAGTAGACAACGGATTTTATGCATTTATGACAATTCTATAAATATGAAAAAAATCTAAGGGACTGTCATCACATATCAAAGTATACAAAATATCACGAATACTATTGTAAGCTTAATTTAACTTTTGGTATACGAGTATAATCTCCCTCGTGGTGACAAAAAGCCACATGGCTACTCTGGACGCTCAAGTATATAATGTTTCCCACACTATTCGAATTAGAATGTTTAGAACATTAAACACACTGTTTTAAATTCCGATTCTTTGTTTCTGTGTGCAAAAATTATACTTTGAATAAAAATCCGCTGTCTATTAATATAAGGAACATCTTCAATTTTTTCATTTTAAGTAAAATTAAAGGAGCTAGAGCGCCCGCTAATTTATACCTCCAGCGGCAAGGCTGCAACAACTTTCTTCAATAGCGATATCTGCAACTAATATTCACGCTCGAAAAAAAATTTTTTTGTAACTTTAAACAATATATATACAGTCTCGAAAGTGTCAAAATAATTCCTTCAATAGTATTTGTATAAAAAATTCGCAAAAATCGGCTTATTTTGAGCGGTCTATATGAAATTCCCCCTAAAGGTCGAGTCACACACGTATCCGGGCGTTCCGATCCGGACCGAGCCGGGCCATGTGAGCAAAGAAAAGGATAGACCCGGTCCCTTCCCTCGGTCCGGATCGGAACGCCCGGATACGTGTGACCAGTGGCGGATCCAGGGGGGGGCGATAGGGGCGATCGGCGCCAAGAGTAATAAAATATAAAAATATTTCCTCACATTCCGAAAAACTTATTACGTATATACTAAATGTGTTACATGATTTCTATTCGAGATTTTTCTGCTTAGCGTGCTCACTAGTGCGCTAGTGCATAGAAGTTTTTAAAATATTTTCAGAATATTGCCTGGTAAAAATTCGCCAACGTAGAGCAGAATTTGTATTATGAAGTATCGTAATCGTATTAATTGTAATATCTTTTATATCTGTTTTTCTGATAAAATAAAGTCTTTAATCACAATTATATAACACGTAATTATTCTAATTGCTTATCAAGGTTGAAAAGACGGTTAAAAAATAGACTTTTTTACTTTTATACATTTCGCCCCCCCCCCCAAGAAAGGCTCCTGGATCCGCCACTGCGTGTGACTCGGCCTTTAACGAGCATCACTTCTTAACATAGTATTTTAAGAAATGACAACAAAATTTTTTCTGCTTATAAAAGTCAAATCAACCAACAAAGTAGGTAATTAATGCTACTGTAGAATAATGCCTGAAAGAAGTACAAAGTCGAAGCACTTGTTTATTTTTTACATGGTAATTGATCGTGGCATAGGTCACTTTCATGTACGTATTTAAATGAGAATAAAAAGAAGAGAGGAAAATGTTCGATTTTATGGACTAGGTGACCGTGGAGTTCTCTCCACGGAAGGTAGTAATGTTATTGAAAATTAAACTGGGTAATCAAGAATTATATATCACATGGGAAAAGTTTGAATAATATCTGTGGAAAGTAGTTTAAACGTTAAATGCAACATTATGCAATATTAGTAAACAGTCGAAATTGATTGCATGATAACTTGACAGGTTACAATTTAGTTCAGCAAAACAATTGTAGGACATAAACGTTATGTTTGAATTATGCAAAATTGTGACAGTAAGTAAACTAGGATAAAAACAGAAACAAAGTACAGTCATAAATCGTAAACGATACTACATATCATATTAGATATAATTTATTCACAACCAATTATCACGAGGAAAGTGTTCGATTATTCCGGGAAGAATACACTACAGTTGCTGCTCTGAAGAAATAACATTAGGCAACACAATTGATTATACAACACGTATATATAGTAAGAGTATGAATACTTCATTACCAAACATCGGTTTGCAGCTCTGAAGCTGTAATGGTTGATAATATTTAATATTTATATGCGGTGTTTCAAACTGAAAGGATAATCATTATAAACAACAAATTCTCCACACTTATTTGGATGCAAGTGTATTAAGGCTCAGTTTCATGTATTCCTTTTACCGTCCTTGATACTATATTTAGCCATATTGCTGCTAGTATACTTGACCTTAGATTATTTGAGGAGTGCGTTGAAATAAAAGAAACATTCGCGGCTAGAACATGACCTTATGTATACCTACGCAGTATAAAATACATTACTTATCTGTTTGGCGCATAAAGCTGTACCCTAATGCATCGATATCTGGCCGACACTTATTTACATATTTTTCGTGAAAACTAAGTATGATACAAGAAACATTACTCTATAGTTTCAACTTATCTTTTCACGCGATATCGCTATAGTACTTAAGTTACTAATGAGCTGCTACTGTTATACAATTTTCTTTTCCTAAGTCTTTTTAATTTTCAATATTTTACGATCGACCCCTGCACGAAATAATAGTAAAAAACATTAATTTTGCAACGAACCCAGGCGGAGGACGCGGTGTGCCTCGCGGACTACTGCGACATCATGAGGTGCGACGTGCTGGGTAACCGGGACTTCGAGAGTTCCCTGGTGGACGACGAGTCGGGCCACCACAGCACGGACATCCAGGTGTGGAAGGAGAACACGGAGCAGCGTTCTACCTCGGTGTTGCCCTGCGAGTCGCGAGGTCTCTCGAGAAGGTACCACGTGGAGAAGTCCTGCGTGATGACGAGCTGCGGCGCGATGACGAACATCCAGCGTTACTGTCACCGCGAGGACAGCGGCGCGCTGGAGAACCACCGGCTCCCGGGTACCGCGTACCACGTCGAGATCGCCGGGCCCGACAACAAGAGCAACGCCTGCGAGGGCGAGGACGAGGAGGAGGACAGCGAGGACGAGGACGACGACGAGGAGAACCTCGTGGAGGCGGCGTTGCCCGCCGTCGACAAGAAGCAGCGTCGCAAGGGGCTGCATCTCAGGAAGCTCAAGTCCAACTGCAAGCCAGAGGAACTGCAGAGGCTCAAGTTGCAGTGCGAAGTTAGTTGATGAAAAAAATTGTTGGCTGAGGGGTTCCCCTCCCTTTTCACCTCCCTAACGCCACGACGCGACGGGGCGTTTCACTCCCCCAAACCTCTCGATAGATCCTCGCCGATCCGTGTAACACGTTCGCGCGATCTTTTTGAGCACGGGAGAAAATCGATCTGTTCGCGGGCGAGGATAATGTTCCACAGCAGGCTGGATGGAACCAGGAAGTGACTCGCTGGAGGGTACAGAACAGAGAGGAGCGCAGGTACCGGCCACTGTTTGACGCCCTCGAATTACTCGTAACACGCTTGGTCCACGGTGTGCTGTTCCGACTCTTCCCCCTTTCTCGTAGCGTTGAAAGGAAGACCGCTTAGTTTCCGTGTCGTAACTCATTGGATAGATTGTTTTGTAACGATGTGATATACTATTATTGATTCTGTACAGCCTCCAGATCGCAGTCGCCAGATCCGACATTGCGCATCCGTCACACACGTTGTCTAATTTGTGGTCTTTGTAGAACGTTCGATCGAGGAATGAGGGCTTAGCTAGTGTCTAACCGTAGCGTAGAATAAAAGTAACACACACACTCTCACATAGACGTAGATGAATATTATTGCTTTGACGGTCCATAGTAATGTTTTGCGTCACGATGTCATCGACAGATACTCGTTCGCGACTGCATCGCTGGACTCTTGACCAATCTCTCGGTGCGAGACTTCCAGGAAATCGAAGGTACATGCTTTCTGTAGCTACACATCCTCACGATACTCATTTATACTCAGTCACCATACGCCCGCGATCATGCGAGATGAATCATCGACGTACGCAGAGTTTACGCCGAAAACGCTTGAATTTTCAATCCTCATGAAACCACGAATTCCTCAGAGAGCTAAGCTAAGGGATATTATGCTGTGCAATACATACAAATTTGCTTCAATACATTTTTATGGAACCATTTCCGTCAAGTTCTTCGAGTAAACTCTGCAAAGTGGTCTCAAACGGATTTTCTCCTATTCTCTACGAACTCATTGCCTGTACATAGTTGCGAATTTGCATCGAGTAAACGCTGTACAATGTTTTTCTGCGATTGAAGGATTTGTTTGTCCAATTAGGGGAGCTGAATCGAGCGATATGCTGGTACCTCAGCTGCGACAGATATTGGGAGGACACGAAGAGGCAACAGAGACACACACCTTGGTACCTGCTGACTATTTTTTTGGTGGTACTGTTCTCGTCGGTGTACGCGTGCTACTATGTAATTTGGGTCCTGTTCAAGTACGTACGTCGAGCCACATTCATTTTCAAACACTACGCACTGCTTTTATCACGAGTTCTGTTTGCTGAAGGATGTCGATAGGGAGAGTTATCACGCTCAAACGATTGTTATGTCTAGCATGACAATCTCAGCGGTAAACTATGTTGCGTTCATAATATTGCAAACTATTGCGACATCGGTCCGAAGGTCTGGGTTATGATTGATAACTGCTCTCTGATTAATAAATGTTGGTAGATGATCGTT
This sequence comes from Perdita meconis, assembly GCA_030770465.2. Taxonomy (NCBI): domain Eukaryota; kingdom Metazoa; phylum Arthropoda; class Insecta; order Hymenoptera; family Andrenidae; genus Perdita; species Perdita meconis. The sequence continues at coordinate 9,621,642 of JASKOS020000004.1, forward strand.
TGCCAACCAATTCTATTGTTCATCAAAGTTGTCACGGATTTCTTAAATTGTTGAGAGAGTTTCAATAAATATTTGAAACAAATTGACCTTTGTGAACTCAGGAATGTTGGATATTTAAAAGAGTTTCATAACTATATAAATATCTCGTTAGACAATGACTCAATCATATCACGGCAAGGAAAAGAAGAATCTCGCAATTCACAAACACAATATCATTAGAATCGAAGCAAAGAAATCGATTAGCTCATTGTTCTGTGTCGACTTTGACTTGTTTGCGTCAAGCAGTCGAAGTAAACAATCCGATGGGTTACCGTCTTCTTACGCTGCTAATCGTAATCAAATGACGACACGAGAAACGCTATCGTTCAGAGAACGTGGTGCTTATGTACCTATCTCAAAGAAAGATTTCTCTCTTAGCGATTGAATAAAACACAGGGATCTGATTTATTTGCTTTCATGGACCCAACGATCACAAAAAAAAAGTATATCGATATCTCAAACATAAATTTTCGTACTCCAGCTCCGCGGACGACGACAGACTAGACGGAAGCGGAAACATGGACTACAAGGACGGGGATCTGGGGGCGTCGTCGCCGTTGCACGGTCCGAGTGGTCCTGGCGAGGGTAGATCCAGCGACAGAAGGAAATGTGATCCCGGTGACGAGAATCTGCCGATCGCCAGCGAGGACATGCCCGATCACTACATCTGTGTCAGTTATCCGCCCGAGCTGAAGCGGCGACTACTGGAGAGGTAAATAGACCGAGAAAATATCGAGCGAGAGAGTATCGAGGCGGCATGGAAATCGTACAGTGATCATCCTGGTTACAGCTGCTACAACCGAACCACTCGGCTCTGAGCTCGGGAGGGCAGAAGGTTGGGCGGAGACACGATCGAAGGCAAGGCGATTCTCGTCGATTCCACCTCTATCCCGTGGCAAACCTTTCTTAATTTTTCCCCTCTTCCCCCTAAACCTCGTGTTTTGTATACCAACTGTGGGAATAAATTGCAAGATGTACACGAAAGAGTCTTCTGTGTTCTTGTTTCTTGTTCTCTGAGCGTCGGGACACTGAATCGAGTTTACTCTATTGTACTTTTATATAAAGCTTTAGCATCAAGCAAAAATTCTTAATTAGGGATTCGCGAATTTTTCGTTGATCAATTGGGTTTGGTATCTTCCGGAGGTACAAGTCGAGAGTGGCTATCGGTTTAAGGTGGAATACAACGGCTTGATGCTTGGCAAGTCAGGCGCGTGAAAGAAAGAGCGCGCTAAACGGCTCATGAACCGAACCTCAGCTTCGCCAAGCGAACTTCGTACGCATATTTTGCCCAGCTTCAGGCTGTTGGATTCCACGTTAAGAATGAGAACACGCCAGTCAGTAGATATACAGGGTGTCCCAAACTAAGCACGGGAGCCAGAAAGGGTAGATTCCTGGGGTGATTCTAAACAACTTTTTCCTTTGCAAAAATGTCCTCGGAAGCTTAGTTAACGAGTTATTAACGAAAAACACCGACCAATCGGAGAACGAGTACAGCAGATTAATGGTGGCGCGGACGATGGCTGGCCAATACTACTCACAGCTAAAGCCCGCGCTGAAATTCATACACTGTATTCGTGCTTCTATTGGTCGGTGTTTTTCGATAATAACTCGTCAACAAAGCCGCAACGAAAATTTTCGCTAAGGGAAAACTTGTTTAAAATCACATCAGGAATCTCCCCTTAACGGCTCCCGCACTTAGTTTGGGACACCCTGTATGATTCATGTATCGTGCGACATGTCGTCTTATGTTGCTTTAATGGATCCCGGCTTAAGAGTTTAAGGGTTTCTCCTAAGAACATGTGAGAAGTATGCAGATCCGCGGAGGTCAATAATACGATCCCGTTTCGTTGTCTCGATTTTATTTGAAACACGAAGCTCGATTCAACGTCTAGAACCAGTAAGTCATTTTGATGGAGCCGTCGGAGTCCCGTTGCGTATCCATCACGCTGGATTGCCGAACCAGCCGACGCACGCTCGCACCGCTTGGCCTCTGTTGATCCTCCAACAGCCTTTGAGGTATGGGAGTGGGTGGTTCGGGCACCTGGTGCATTTCCACCGTCTCTCTGGCGGATAGATCTTCGTAGGAAGCTGCTGCCGATGACGGTCTAAAAGAAGGAAACTCGTTTCAGAAACGATTGATTAAAATATTGTGAGGGTTTTTTTGAAGCTAGTTAACTCGCACTTGATTGGAACACAGCGGAAGCAGTCCGCACAAGTCCAATCCTTCCCAAACAATTCCCCTTCCTCCACCGTTTGCGGCAATCGATGATGCAGTGTTTCCGGTAATCGCAACCCCGACAATCCACCGATGACTGACACCACGCCGAGGATGACCAAAGGCAGTACTAAGTTCTCCTTACCCTAAGAAAGAGAAATAGCGAGGGTGTGTTTATTGACGTCATACAGCGTATCGATAAAATGATTTATGATCACTCACGAGGTAAGTAACAAAAGGAATGATGATAAGCCCGAGACCGCTGATGTAAGCAGAAAATCCGATCGCTACGCCGCGGAGTTGCGTAGGGTAAAGTTCACCAGCGAATGGATATATAATTAGAAAGGAGGCCGATATCGCGGATTTTGATAAAAGAAAGAGGATCAACGTGGCGACGACAGCATCTGAAACATAATTTATGATTTCCTCCATTGAATTACGTGTTTTTTTTAACGGCTTTTTGCGTTGCCTCTTAAAAGTTGATTTATCGTTTTATTAATCTTGGATCTAGAGTATCAACTGATTAGATTATTAGATGAGCATGAGTACCGGCAGATAACAGAACCGTGGCGATACAAGAAACTCCGGCTACGACCATGCAGAGGCAAAGGGGCCATCGACGTCCCCAACGATCCATCACGACCCAGCATGCCATGTAGCTCGGAATTTCTGCGAGGGACGAAAAGAAAAAGCTCAAATGCTCCTCGTTTCCCAGTGCTGGACCGTAATACGATAGTCCGACGTACACCATGTTATTGGCGAACCTAAGGAACAAAATACAATTTAGAGACTTCATTCTTTTCCCAAAGGTTGTAAAGAGTCTTAAGTTAAGACGAATTACTTGGAGTTATACAGGGTGATTCTCTCGCTTGTAAACACAGCAATTGTTGCCATCTAAACATCGCAGCAAACCCTTGGTGGTCAACTTCTTAATGGCCCACCAAAGTTTTGGCCTTTTTAGTGACAGAGTTACCGCTGCGATACTTCAGAAAGCAGGACTTTCTTTGTGTCTAGTAGCGAGAGAATCAACCTGTATGGGGTAATCATTTTGCCATATGCACGACCACAAATGACTTTAATTTAATTTATTTTTATCCTAGCATCATGGATGACCTTAACCGTTCATGGGGAAAATATTGTCTCATAAATTCTTTTTCCTGCATCAGCAATGGCGTTAAATTTTAATTTTATTGATAGTGAATATGCTGAAATTCTTCTAACAGTTAATAAATTAATACAGAGTCCTCTATATATGTATAAACCAAGTAAATCTCGTTAAACAAAGTGTACATTCCACCTAATTTCTTGATCGAGTTCGATCAGCCCACCCCCACTCGCTATCTAATAAACATTTCAGCCTGTTAGCGTTATATAAAGGATTAACCTTGATTCGATCAAAGAAGCTTCTAAATTGGATATCGAACCCCCAGCTAAAGGAAGAAAACAAGAGATCTCTTATTTGAATAACAATTTAAAGAAATCCTTGTGCCAAGATATCCAATTAGATGCAATTATTCATGCTTGGAGGACGCCCATTCATCAAAGATAAGCGATGATCGTTTCTTCAGGAGAAAGATTAATCGATCGTATAGACTACTTGAACTTTGATATACCAATTTAAAGTGATCAAACAAGTCTTCAGTCGCATGTTCGGCGTCTTGAAGAGGGAGAGAACACCTGGCCCGCTACGTAGCCGTTCCTCCTCGCTCTTCGACCGTGACATCATCATTCGCTGACGCAGCTTCTGAGTGAAGGAGGCAGGCAACGGTTTCCCGTTGATTTTCGCGAGTTTCTCGAGGATGTCGTTGGCTTCGACTAGGCGACCCTTCGCCAGCAGCCATCGCGGCGACTCCGGCAGATACCTGGAATGATCTTAGACGTTTTATGACGACGTGCGAGCGATCATTGCAGGTGATAGAGTACTGCGAAGCGGCTACTACTCACCACCAGTAGAGGAAGTACAGAAGGAAAGGCGCGCTGGTGGTTATAGCCAACGTTCTCCAATCTCTTATCAAGTAGGTCACGCCCGCCAGCATGCAGAGACCCATCGTGTAGAAGCTGCATGTCAGTACCGTTACGAACGACCGATAATTGGGTCCGACCAGCTCCAACGCTATCGCGAAGAATTAGAAAATCGTCAGATAACTTTTCTGCTGAAAATCGACGATTATTTTCTATGGACGTCTTACATATGATAAACGGTATCTGGTAGATGGCAGGTATGGTCAAGCCGACGACCACTCGCGTTGCAGCCCAGGTCCAAAAGCTATTCGATATGAACGTTAGAAATCCACCTGTGATCAGCGTCGCCAGGCAGGTGAAGAACGAAAGCCTCCTGCCAAGTCTGTGCGAAATACAAACTATGTTGGTTAAATTTGTGGCTGCAAGGAAAAACGCTAGTCACATTTTCGAAAAAATTGAGTTCATGTCTCGATTCAAACGTAGAAAGCAGAATTTATATTATTGTCAGAGAGAAAGTGTATTGAACGAAAGTATTCCTTTGAAAACAAGGATTTAACAAAATTGAAAACATGCTACAGTTTGATAAACAGAATTTTAAGGGGCAATGTCACTCTAGCGACTTGAAGAAGCAGCCCAATTTTGAGATTTCTTTTTTAGTGAATATAGTGAATGGAATACAAAATCTGTTTCATGGCTTTTATTACAAATACTTCGAAGTATAATTACAATTTCTAAAAAATTTTTGTTAATACAAAATTTGGCTGCTGCACTCTGCAAATAACGCGGAAGAAATTTCCACAATCGGAAAGATTTCTCCACTAATTGTTTACCTAGATTTGGTATCAATAATAATTTAGGACTTAAATTCAACTGAGCCACTCAAATGTCACCGGAATTTAGTTTGCTAAATTTGAATCTGCATTTCCCCGTCACATTGTTTTGTACAGTCGGCAGAGATTCAGAAAATGTCAATTTTAGGAATAAATATCAGTATCTGAATTAATTCGACCGTGAACAAATGTGGTAATTTTAGTGACGAATAGCTATGTACAATCAGTGACATCGATTCTGGTCTGATTCGAATCTGATGCCATTCTTCTGTGATGAGGAAAAATGCTCATTTCCCACTGAAATACAAGGTGTCCCAAACTCAACACGGGAGCTGGAAATGGGAGATTCCTGGGGTGATTCTAAACAACTTTTTCCTTTACAAAAGTGTCCTCCGAAGCTTTGTTAATGAGTTATTAACAAAAAACAGCGACCAATAGAAACATGAATACAGTGAAGGAATTTCAGCGCGCTCCCCCGCTTTGAGTAGTATTGGCTCGTCATCGTCCGCGCCATCATTAATCCGCTGTACTCGCTGCATGATTGGCCGATGTTTTTCGTTAATAACTCGTTAACAAAGCTTCGGAGAAAATTTTTGCAAAGGAAAAAGTTGTTTAGAATCATGTATATCAATCACCCTGTATATAAACTAGAATATATGCAGTATAGAGTGTTGACTCGGTGAATGGCTGGGTTTCAGAATCGAACGCAGCCCTTTTTCGAGTCGGATTCGATCTCGGTTACGACGGAACGAGGGGACTCGCACCGGCGAAGAAGTGGTGAGGATAGAGAAACCCCTTTTTCGAATCAAACTCAGGCATCGTTCTTCGAGTCAACACTGTAAGATTGTCCTTATATCGAAACAGTACTGTATACTGTAGTGTATGTAGTATATTTTTTTTTTTTTATGTATATATTAGTGGAAATGGGCATATTTCCTCGCCTCATTTTTTCTCTAGGGGCAAGAAACAATGGCACTAATTGAACGTCTGTTACCTGTCATTTAGGGTGCCGAAAAGATACACTCCTATAGGACCTCCGGTGTTGAGAGCAACCAGACCGATCGTCGGATAAATCGCTTTATCGCAGACGAGGTTAAACTAGAACGGTTCAACAATGGAATCAGTTTCAATTTCAAACCGCACTTGATAATCACAGGAAATTGAACGTACATCTATGACGATCGAGGATGTTATTTCCGAGGTCTCATATTCCCATCCATGATCGCAGGGAACAACAGGCCAGGATATGTTTGGTATCGTCACGACAGAAATGTTCTCCGCTGTCCAATCGATATCGTATCGTGTGCATTGACTGTACGTTTCATTGTCTTCCTAATTATAAAAATGCTCGTTACAAGGGCACAACTAGATTAAGTGTGTTCGCAGGGAAACGACAGTTTGCGTAGTTGCTAACAAGAGATGATAAGTCTCAAAAAATACGATGCACGGCCTTTGGATATCAACTGTTCCTGCTTGCTCAACCTACAGAATACTTATCAAAGAACAAAATCAGTTGGGCGTTCGATTTCCATAAGAGATCTCCGTTGTTAGCTAGACTGCAACATGTCGATCGTGAAACCTTCGACGCACTTAACGCGTTAAACGTCCAATTGACTCGTTCCCCGCATAGCAGACAAGCGCAAAGAAGCTAACTTTATTAGCCTCATCGACGCCTAGCCTCTGCAAAATGTCTACATGATCCTAGACCCGAAAAAGCCGACGAGCCAGCTACGGAAAATGGTAACTAGGGAGCATCGATTCCTTGCACCTAAAACAACAATTGCACCTGACTGGGCGGTATCCCGAGTCTCCTTCTACGGGAGACATCCAGGTTCTCCAGCCCCGGGACTTTACACCAGTGGGGCGGCGTGTCGGCCATGAACAGTTGATTGAAGGCGCAAAACCCGCACGGGAGGCACGCCGGTAGGCAGACCAACCAGAGAAGCTGCCTCTGATAACGACCGAACTCGCCGACGATCGGCAGGAGATCATCGAGATCGAAGCCGTCCTACGATACCAAACTCCTACATCTTAATCATAACGATCGACAGCGTGTGCGAGTCGAGTCGCGGTAATTTATTATAGGTCAAAGTACACAACAAATACGAAAAAGTCAAATAAATCAAGATTAACGGAGATATACACGTCAATTTGCAAGATTGGATCGATCGATCTCTGCTACGAATCATCAAGTTTTCCAAGGAGAATGTCGATATTATTGCAATTGTAAAAAATATTTGTTAAACATCAAAAATTATCGCGTCCTGTTTTTAAGGAAGATAGTCTTATCAATATATAGTTTCAACTGAATTTTATATCACTTGAGGACCGTTGTCTTATCCTGGATTTGTGTTTGCGCACAAAGTTGTTAAGGGGTAATGCCACAATGATACACCAAAAATAATAAGATAACTTTAGAGGTATTTTTAAAGAAATGTATGAAGTTTATTAAAAATGTAACAAAGTCTTTATGATATGTATGTATATGAAGAGCAAGAAAAAAAACACTTCTGAAGAATTTAGGAATGAAAAATGGCAGCACAACAGCCGCTTGACCGGTACGTAGTTTTTACTGAAGTGTATGTTGCATAAAAAACAAAAGGTTTAAAATACTAGAGAAGTACTCGTTTAAGTACCCACATTCAAGGAAAATATTGATTTTTTAAGAAATAGCGAGCATTTGAAAACGAGACTCCTTTTTAGCTAAAAAGTTTCAGTTACAAAAATTAATTACAAGAAGAGTTTTAAATATTTTGTAAAAATCGTGTGTACTTCTCTAGATAATCTATCAAAGAGCATTCTGTACAAATTTTAAGTGAATCGGATCAAAATTATAGAAATGAGCGACTATTGTCCTGCCACTTTTTATTAAAAAATTGTTCAAAAATGTATGTTGTTCAAAAATAATAAAGATTTTATGTTACATTTTTAGAAATGTATATAAATTTCTTTAAAAACTCTAAAGTTGCCCAAAAAATTAAAAATTACCAGTTTTGGTGACTTTTTTGCAACAAAATGAATGTTGTTACTAAACTCAGGTTCTTCCTACTTTTTAATACATCTTTCGGGAAGATAAAGAAATTGGTTCCATAAGTTTATGATGCTTTGTTTCGCTGAAATAGGTGAACGTAATACACGCTATGACAAAAACACGCTTGGATTGCAGATACAATTGCAAAATAACTACATAATTAATTGGTCGAAAATTTTTGTACGTTATTCTACACATGAATGGCTATCGCTGGAACTAGATTCATAAATTTTCGTTGCTTTTTCTTGAAGTTCACATTCTAAAATGATTAAAAAATTTAACTAATTTCAATTCTTCAACTTTGAACGTCTGCTATTTTGCTAATTCTTCATCAATTCAATTACTTCTAGTTCGGGCCATAGCGACATGTGTACTGATTATAATTCTTCTTAGTTGATTTGTTTCAGACAGATAGTTCCTACAAAATCGTGTCCGCAGTCGAAGCATGTTTTATTCAAAGTATATATGCATCTATTTCGGTGAAAGAAAAACATTATAAAGCTATGAAACCAATTTTTTTGATATCCCCAAAAGATGTATTAATAAGTAGGAAAAACTCAAAATTAGTAACAACGTTTGTTTTGTTGCAAAAAAATCACAAAAGAAACGGTAATTTTTCGGGCGTCGCATTGAAAGACACCTTAAAGAGGAACCAGATCCAAAACATTTTTGAGTATTTTTACTGAGGAAACTATACATACAATCTTTTTAAAACTTTCAGATTATAATATTACATGCTCAAAGAAGTAAAACAAAATATTTTTTATATAGAAATAATTCGCTAGTTCCAAATAATATAAATGTTTTGAGGCGGCCTCGGAATGAAAATTGTTTCACGGCGTGCAGTCTAGGTTCCGTTGTAGTATTTTGAAACCTAAAAATCAGATAGTTTTGTATTTGTAATAAAATTACGCTGTGAATGAAGCTAAATTCGAAATAATATTATTCAATTTAACTATTGTTAACTATTGTCTGCAATTTTATTGCAGAATTAACGTAAAGTATTTTTAGCAGAAATCACAACTACCATTTCAAAAACTCACCATTATCGTAATTTTGCATTTTTGAATGCACATTGAGATTCATCCACATCTTATAATAAATGCAAAACTATCTGGTTTTTGCACGCCGTGGAACGGCTTTCATACCGTGGTCGTGTCGAACCATTTGCTCCATTTAGAACTACCGCATTAATTTTATATGAAAAAATGTTTTTTTTTTACTTCTTTAAGCATGTAATGTTATCGCCTGGAAGTTTGAAAAACATTGCATGTATAGATTCCTCAGAAACGATTCTCAAAAAGGAACTGGATTTCAGCCGATTACACCAGGTTCCCCCCTTTAATGGTATTGCAAATTGTACCAAAATACTTGCTACCATCAAGCTATATGTTTCCCGTCCTGCCCTAAGACGTTGTGCTCTTCTTTGGCAAGAATTACATCGCAGTCTCTTTGGTCATTTAAATTGTATTAACCGTAACAACATCAACGTTAAGAAGTATTGTAACGTTATAGCCCTGGTCTGCTCAGACAACTTTTTCAGACGGCATATTACCCATTTTTTTTTTATATGAAATAATATTTAGTTATTTATGTACATCCTATATGCTTATTGTACATGTGTTATATACTAAAGGCTCCGGGTACCCGTTTAATAAATAAATATTTAAATACATTTAACGCTTAAGGTGTTAGTATTTAAAACAATGGCATCAAAGCTGAAGGAGGTTGCTGTACTGCAAGTTCATCAAGGTTCAGTTATTATTAAGAGCGTTGGACTTGGGTAAGTTCCTCGTTAGGCAAGTTGAAAGCGTTTAGAAAACTTACTTCATCGTCGGCGGTCCCAGTCGCTTTGCCACCCTCGGAAGCCTGATAGTCATCCAAGTGCTCCATTCTCGTGAACCTCGGTCACGACTACCGAAACGTCGACGATACCTTAGAAAAGCGTTACGTGACGTGTATTAGCTCCCTTCCGAAGGCGGTTCGACCGGTGTGCCATTCGTTCCATCCTGCCGTGGCCTTTCTCCACCCTCGCGATCGTGACGCGACCAGGGTGTTCGGCGATCGGCGGCTTCGAGGCGGTTAAAGTATTTAGGATAGTGTGCCAGCTCTTGCGGTAGTAGGTTTATTGAGTTCTGGTAAGAGACGGACCCAAAAAGTGTTTGATCAGTTAGAGATGGATTGCGTCACTGCACCGACGTTCACCGTTCGCGACAATTATTCCTCCCTTAGAAAGGTCGCAGGTCACGGGGTCGCGTTTCAAAAAAAAAAATGTGGAAAGAAAACCATACGTTCACACATGGAGAGCTCTGTAATAATTAGAAAGCGTCCGGAAAATTTTGGAAACCATGTATCACTGTGTTCTTAATTGACTAAACGTTAGAACTGTTGCAAACACAAGTCGAATCGTGTCGCTATGGGAATTGATGTCGGAGGAGATGCGATTGTTTGCTTTTGCGTTGAGTGTTCGCTGTTGATCCTTGACTTCGATCCTCCGAGGAAAAAATCGGACTTGCACGCGCGCTCGCGCCGCGTTTCACGCGCGGAAAGAGAGGAAATGCGGGCGATGTTAGCGGAGCGAGTCGCGCGTGCCACGGGGTGTGCCCTTCTAATTCAATTGGGTTAAGGGTACTTAGAGAGGATTAGGAACACTGCTGACACATGCTGTGCGTGGCGGCCGCGATTCATTCTTCCAGCAGAACGCGTGACATATTGCGTCAACGCGGTATCAATCGGATAATTTTTTCATCCCCTTCTTTGCCAATATTTTCCAACTTCTGCACGCTCCTCGCCCTCGACACACGCAATTTTGCTTTGAATATTCCCTTTCGGATTTCTCGTTCCGCTTTCCGTCGAATTATCCTTCGCATACATTTCACGTTACACTGAATCGTGATCAAAATGTTTGAAAATGGAACGACGACATCCGCGAACTGTAATTGTGTTTTCATACGATATTGAAGATCACAAAAGTTCTGGGTAAGAAGGCGTACGGCTTCATTTTAATCCGAAATAATCCAATCGATGAGGTGAAAGAGGCGAAGATACAGGGACGATTGTTCACGGGTCGCGGGGAGTTTCGAGCGAAGCGGGGCGATAAATTTGCCGCGTTCTCGCCGCGATCGCGGACACCTCGCCGGATGTCAAAAGCGATGAGGTCAGGGTGAATGATTGTTTTAAGGAGATTAGGCTCGCTACGCAAGAGCGACGACTGGTAATAATATGGCATCACTGCGTGTGTACAGATTCGAATCGAATTTATTTCACTTTTGTCTGTCATTTTTTGAGAGAGAGAAAACAAAAAAGCAGAAAGGTGTGTGTGTGTGTTTGAGTGTGTGTATGTGGAAACACATGCGAGGAAGCATCTCGCCGTTTCCCGCTTTTCTCTCGGTTCTACAAGATTTTTGCAGAGAGACGTGGAACGCATTCGTGTTTCTTTTTTCTTGTTCTCTCTTTTTGTTAAGACGACGAATTGAAGATGCGATGTAGCAGTCGAAATGATTCGATTACTCGTATGGCACTGTCGCTTGGCGATTCATATATATTTTTTTTTTTTTTTTTTTTTGCTTTTTTAATCGTTTCTTCTTGCACACACAGTCGGTCACATTAATGTTTACGCGAAACGATTGACGACCGCGCGAATCTTTCGATAAGCGAGATACGAAATTCTTCGTGGAGCAGAATTCAGAAAAAAAAAACTCGTTCAGCGGCGGATTCGGTACACCGTCGACCTTTGGATCGTGGCGATGTTTCACGGATCGAAGATCCTTTTATCTCCCGTTCAACATCTTTCGCGCAAACAAATCCCAGCGATTCATTAATGTGACCGATCATACGCTTATTCACGCTTCCCAAGGAATCGTCTTCCAATCATTCCACGATCGCTCCGTCATTCAGATAAGCGATGTAGCCGAAGTCACATAGTCGTTGTCATTTGGAAATCTTTCACAAAGGAACACAGGCTTCGCAGACGACCACACGACTGACACAAACCGAAAAAATAACGGAACACGTAATCGTATCTCGCGCTACCCTGGCTGTGCCGCACCCTCTCCTATTATCCTACCGTTTCTTAACAGATTTCAATAAGTTTTGTAAAATCTTCGTTTAGCAAAATAAAGCTTATTCGTCGCTTCGACACCCTCCCAAGTTATAATACTTTGAGCATTGCCAAGTTACTCCCCGCCGACTGTCGCGCTGTTTAGTAACTGAATCGGCCGCGGCTCCCTTCTTCCGTTTTCGTTCGCGGAAGAGCCGCGTCCTCGCGATCCCGATGCAGTCGGCTGCATCGAGAGGCATCGTTTCGACGGTCGCGTGAAAAAACTCGTGACACCGATAAGATTCTCGTGAAACGGTTTCGTATCGCATTGAACGACGCAAAAATAGGCCTCGGTGCGCTTGGCTCGGAGAGTTCGCCGATTTTTTTTTTGATTCGAAAAATGGGGACGTGACTCGATCGACGCGAAGATCGAGCGCTGGGGAAGAAATTGGAGAGGGTGAGCAAAATTACATCGCAGGCTAAACAGGAGTCCATCCAACACTGTCGTTTATTTCGTTCACTTTTCATCATTTTTGCTTCAAGCCCACGTTTAATCGCCCGAATTCTTCACATATGCGTAAATCGTATAATTGTTGGTCCGATCGTCGATCGGCATCATTCGACAGCATTCTCTCGCATCGCCACATTTGAATTCAATCTTCTCACGCGCTCACTTGCGTTTTCTCTCCTTCTTCTCCTGCACCTTTCTTTCTTGTTTTTTTTTTGGAATTTTTCTTTCGCATTATTTCCATTTTTTTTTTTTTTTTAATTTATTTCTTGTTTGCTTCTCCTTTTATACCTCTAGGTTTAGATCACACGGTATGCACGGTAATGGTCGTTAAATCGAGCAGACAAAAAAAATATCGAAGATACGGATCACCGTGACACACACGCACACACAGCACACGGATCATCGATCTTCCTCTCCCTCCCAACCCCCTTCCATTACCGTGCACGGGTTTCTTACGCTTTGGAACAACAACAGCTTGTACGCGCGCGTTGGCCTCGTGTTTCGCGACTCGGTCGTTTAAAAAATATTATCGAAAATATTGTCTCGTACGTACAACGACGCCGCGGTTCAGTGAACGAAGGAACGGAGAACTTGTACATTCCGGTAGCATCGCTGAAACCATTCGAAAAATAATTCTCCCGTGATCTGCGTGGACTCTCTTTTTTTTCTTGTTCTCTTTATATACATATACATACAGATATATATATTCTATTTTTTAGTGGTTCATATAATTTATCCGTGGAACTTCGTTTTAAGTTTGCTTATTAAGGATTTCAGTGACCTCCACACAGATTAAATGATTCCCCGTTGCGGACAGTTCTCCGACCTTTAACCGCGTCACGATACAAAATTTATATAGCTTTCTTTCTTCTTTTTTTTCCTCTATGTTATTTCCGTTCTCTGTTTCTTGCGTATTTTTTTTCTCTTCGTTTATGTTTCGTGTTCTTCATCTTCTTTACAAAAATCGACGATTCGTCCCATTCCCGAACGTGACGCCGCGATTCCACAACGAATCACGAGCCAACTCCTCTCTCACCATCCCTCCGCCATTCTTTCCCGTTCGTTATTCTCTCGCACTCGCGTTCTCTCTGGCTCACTCGACACTCGCAACTCGACAAGAACACACCATCAGTAAATTTGCGTTTACTTGTTCACAGCGCACATCATCACTGATACAGCGTAATGCACACGCCTTTTAATATTATACTTATATACCTAATACGCTCTCACGTACGTTCCCCTTTTATTGAAGCATCGCACGCACTCTAGGAGCTCTCGACGATGAAAAGGCTAACAACTAATAGTTCGATACGATATTATATCGTGTATGAGTTTCGTTCGGGGCAGCGCGGCTCCGTCTCTCGATCGCGACCCGCGATCCCTTCGATCATTTCGCGACAAACGCCGAAGCGATCTATGCGTGTACGGTATCGCTTTTTCTGTCGGAAAATCAAAAAGAAAAAAAAGAAAAAAAATGAAAACGATCGAAGCGGCGCTCTCGGATGAACGTGTGGATCGGTGATAGAGATCGAGGGATCGCGGGGACGATCGAGTCAATGGAGGAATCGGAGGAAATGAAGGGGATCGCGCGGAAGACCAGAGTCGCGCTGCCATCAGGCTAGAACATCGACCCCTCGCACACGAGAGTCTCTCCAAAAGATCACAGTCGCGTATATTAATATAATTTGTCTGTATTCATCTCGTTTCCACTTCGTTACACGGTTACTTCGATCACGGCACGGCCGGCGTTACGCGTTTCCCATTTTCCCTTTTTCTAGTTTCCCTACCTCATCCGGACCATCCTCTCCTCGTTTCGCGGTCTTTCCGTTTCTCTCCACGACCGATTCCCAATCTGATTTTTTTTTTATTTTTTATTGCAGGTTTCCCTACTTCTGGGGAGTCCTGATTACGCGATTCGCGAAACGTCTCCTCGGGGGTAAACGCCAGAAACGAAACCGATCGTGGGCGAAGACGCGTGTGGAGAAAAGAACGGTCGACTCTCGATTGATCTTGCGAATCGGATGCACCGGCGAGCGATCGAGTTCTTTGGCGCGTCGCGGATATTCGCGCACCGCTGTCCTCTCCGTCGTGGTTCCTACCTTTCGCACCCTCTTTCGTCATGCTCTCCTTTCACTCTCCTGACACTCTCTATGTCTCTTACTCTCTCTCCGTTTGTCACTCTCTCTCGCTCACCCTCTACTCACTTGCTACGTGGAATGTAAAATAAAAAGGATACTTTGAGCCTCGGCGTTTCTTTTCTTCTCCTTCTAATTCTCTTTTTTAGTTTTTGGTTTTGATCTGGAACCGATATCTTGATAGATCAATGCGTACCTAACATCGTTAAAAAGACGAAGCTGCTTCGAAGAGGTTCGGTGAATGGAAGACACCGTGTTTCGTCGGGCAGAATTTCGAAAGGATCCTCCCAGCGGAAAAGAAATACGCGCAAAGAGATATCAAAGTTTAGGCTCCAAGTCTATGCGACTTTCCTTCCCCCCCACCCTCGACCCCTTCTCTAATCCCCTTGTTGCTCGTAAGTTTTTTTTTAAAAACTATAGATCGATCTTCGTTTCGAACCCCTTACACACTAAGTTTGGCAATATCGATCGCAACGGTAAAAAAATTATATATGTATATATATTTATTTATAATCAGACGTGGAGCAGAGGCATCTTTCGCCTTCCCTCGATATGTAAAATCGTAAAAAAGATAATCAATCGAATAAAAAACACCCCGTCAATTCCCTTCCTTATTTTTTCTGTTTCCGTTTGTTTTGTTCACTTTTTTTTTATTTTGTTTGCCTTTCGTTGTTACGCCAATGCACGATTATTCAGTTTTCATTTTAGTATTGTTCCTTTCTCTGTTTGATCTCGTCGAAAAACAAATTCGCCCCGTTTCACAGGCGGTTCCTTTCGAGATTTGATTCGAATCGCGCGGCGATCGGCGAATCCTTCTGTCCGAAAGGCTCGCGCGAAACAAGACGTTCAACGCCGAACGTAGTTGAGAGAATGAAACTCGCAAACCGAAACACAGTCGAAAATCACGAAAGGACCGGTCACCAGTGCGCTTCCGCTGGCAAAAGTATTTGGAATGCATGGCACTACCACAGCCGCGTTTCGGCCACGTGACGTAACGTCGTATTATATTATTAGAGCGACCGACCGTCCGCTTTAATCTTTCGCGCGAAATCTCGCTAAGTATCGCGACGTGAACCTCGAATAGAGGCCAAGAATCTGCGGAAAGGAGAGAAAAAAAAAAGGGGGGGAAAAAAATGTTTGGCCTCATCGAACTACCCTGAAACAATCTCGACGTTTCTTCCCTTTCCCACTTTTTTTTCTGCGATCGTTTTCGGGATTCGAAGAGATTTTCGTGCTGCAGGAAAGTGTGTACGCGTGCGAAAACAAAAGTATCCCAAGCTTCGCGACCTTTGCATTACCAGGCATTAAAAACATCGTAAAGTCCAATATCCGGCGTTGCGGAAATTCGCTTCGCCTGTGACTTCGTATCGAGGAACGTTAGCGACTCGGCTATGTCAGTTACCTCTTTCATCCAACGGGGCCATCGGATTTTAACGCGATCGCAGTAATAAAATACTGGAACTGCGCAGGAACGGGTAGCGAGAAACGATTTTCGAATCGTTCGCTGGATCATCGACAAACCCCTCGCACGTAAACACTATGTTTCAATGTTTTCGAATATCAGTACGGAGAGGGTAAACGAACGTCGAGAAAATGTCTGGGCGAGGCAACGAAGTGTCCAATTAGTGGCAACGTAAGAAGCTCTCGTCCGATATTTCGTCTCGTCGACGGTCTACTTTTCTCCGACGAGTCCAAAAGATAAGGATAAAGAGATATCGCGCGATTTCGTTTCTCGCGAGCTTCCGTTCCCCTCGCGAACTTTCAGGCCGGACGAGGACTTCGGTACAACTCAATAACTTATGCCAGCAAAATATTAATTTTAATGAATCAACAGCAACGGACATTCACATACGGGGAAAAGTAACATACACGTCATCATACTACAACTGATCGTATTAGATTCTCGCGCAGCACGATCGGACCAGGGGGGTCACATCACAGTCTTTCAAAAAATTCGATCTTTCACTCGCTCTTTCTCTCACTCCCTCCCTCCCTCTCGTTTTCGTTCTCTCTCCCCGTGTTCGCTCGAACGTCGTCGTCTTCGACGATCTTGTTTGCTGGTCGGTCGAGTCGCGCCAGCGATCCGTTCGGAATACGCCGCGGCGCGCCTCGACTTTTCGTCGACTCGGTCGACGCGCGACGACGAGCGATATAGTCTCGAAGCGTCGGGCCACGCTTTGCTGGCGAGCCCCAGACGGGGGCCTCGTAGCTTCGCAACGAGGGCATTTCTGATGATCATTTTCACTCGCAGACTCTCGTTCTTTCATTTGGCGACAACAACTTTATTTCAACAACTTGCTCTCCTCTCTCACGCGTACATACATAAACAAAAAAAGAAATAGGAAACATTCTCTCTCGTTCAACTACTATTTCACAGTCTCTCTTGGTCTCCCTGTCGCATTCTCTCGCGTCTTCTCTTCCGTACACATCTCGCCCTTTCTCTCTCCCTCTCTCACTGGCAACGATCACCGTCCGTCGAAATCGTCCTTAGCTCAGGTGCAACTTCTCAGTCACGCAGATAGAAGCCGCAGCGTTTATCAGGCATACTTGCATCACCGGAACATCATCATCAATATCATCATCTCGGCAGGCTTCGGCCCTGGCGCTCATTCATCGGCATCATCCACTTGCACTCCTCATCATCCGTGGTCTCGGCATCCGGGCAGGCAGACAGGTAAATATCTTATTTTGCTTAGTTTTTGTTTTTTCTTTTTTTTTTCGTTTCGTTCTCTCGACCGTATTTTATATGCATAGAGAGATATTTTGGGGCTGCGCTCGGACGTCGGTATATCTCGAACATACCGTCGCCAGACAGGGACACGTGCAGACTCATCTCATCCCATCATCGTCATCGCTTCGGAACGCTCACGCACATCCATCAACTCGCATCCGCAACATCCAATCTTGTTGTCTTTGTTTTGTGTTTGATAGCTTTCTAGTCAAATCAAACGACAGTACAACCGTGGGGTGATCTGTAAACAACAAAAGCGAGCCAAATATCAATAACCGTCGCTCACCGCTGGTTAAGATACTTTTTTTAAATTTGTTTTTCTTTTGATTTCAGACGGGGTTTATTTTTTCATCCAGTGCACGTGCCTACGCGCGGCATCAAAAGAGACAACAGAAAAGTAACGCGCGAGATTTGCTAACACGCGGTGTGGGAACAAGACTCTAGGACAACCGGAAAAGGGTTGAGTCTTCTTGTGGCGAAAGGGAATCGAAAGCGGAGAATAAGATTTTATTCTACTGAATGTTTGCTTCGCAGCCTCGTCTAGAGCACCTTTTCCAGAAGTTTCTTCATTAACTTAATCGTCACAATGTTATTAATCTTGTTACTGATGAAGTTACACGAGCGTTACGTAAACAAGATAGCGATAATAGTATCTGCATTAAGCGTGCTCATTAATTTATGTACTACATTAACTTGTGAACTAAAGTTAATCGAAAATGAAATTTATTCCGTTCTCTCGACTCATTTTCGCCCAAGAAATTCTCTCGGTCTCACTACAAACTTGTCCTTGTAGTGCGCCTGACTCCGTTCCCTAGACCTGAGTGCCCTTTATTCTTCGCTACTCTGTATCCAGGTATCTGCTTGCTTGTCTATCTATATCTTGTTCCATTGAGAGAGCTGAATCGCATCAATGGAATGGCAGTATCGTAAGGTAAAACAGGGCACAGTAGAAAATGTTGGAATGGAGTGATTAATGAACAAGTAGATACGGATAAAAGATGGTTGAGTACACGCATCACACATCGTTCACACGGTAAATGGTCTTTAAATTAAAAGAAGCAACGAAAGTAAAAGGAAAAAAAAAAAATGGTATAAATCGATGGAACAAAAGGTTACTCACCAACTGGACGTGGTGTAGTTGGCAACATTCTTGAGCTTTCGTATCTCTTTGGCCGCCCAGCTGGCCAGAGTCTTGGTCTTTTGAGAGCGTGATCGTTTACCCTTGTTCAATAGATCAATGAGAGGTTCAGTCTCTACTATTGGCAGCAGTTTCGCTCCGAAGACAGTGACCAAGTCCCCGAGCAGACCCACCGAGGCGGACAAGTTGCCGTCATTGTGTTCCCGGTCCTGAGCGATCGTGGTGATGAACTGTATGATAAAGGGCACGTGCGGTTCCACGAGAGAAACCGCGGCATCCGGACAAGGAGTCGACCCGTCGCCGCGCAGCCCTTGCACTATTCCTGTGTAAGCCTCGAGGACGCCCTCGCGCAGCTCGTTCAGGTAGTCGATCATGTCGTAGTCGTTCCTGTCGACCTCCGCTTGGGACGCTTGCGCCAACGTTTGCAGGACTACGTCCAAGTACTTCTTGAACTCGGGACCGATGCTGAGCGCGATGTCGCCGAAAACGGAGAAGATCTGAGGTTTGACGGAACGGTGGACCGTGTTGTTGCCAAGGTTCTCAAGCAGCAACGTCATGATCTCGTCGCAGTAGGGCAGCATCTTGTTCTTCAGGGCGCGGCAGATATCGCCGGTGAGGCCTACAGCGGCGCAGCAAACCTGGTACTCCGCGTGGTTTTTCAAACCGAGGCAGAGGTATGGCTTGAACGCGTCCATGTACTTGAAGAAACCTTCGCCCAAAACTTCGACCAAGGTGGAGACAGCCATAAGAGCGTCCTCTTGCACGCCGCCGGCCTTGGAGGAGTTGGAGTTGAACATGGACAGCAACGCCGTCATGATCACGTCGGATATTTGAGGCGCGTCTTGCGGAGTGACTTTGCGCAGCACGGATTGCAAAGTGGCGCAGAGCAACGACTGCAGATCGTTGTATTGGGTTCGATCCGAGTGGGTTTGGATATGTGTCTCCATTTGCAGGACCTGCTGCAACCTTTCCAGGATCACCATCGTCGTCTTCTGCACGGTCACGTAGCAATCGCGCGGCGAGTTCTTCACCATCTCCATCAAGGCCTCGTACGCGGCCGATCTCAGGTTCGCTTGAGCTCCGTCCGGACGATCCGTTGTTTCTAGCAGTCTTTGGATGATGAAGTCGAAGTACTGCGACATACAGTAAGTTTCCGGCTGCTGGCCGTCCTGCGTGACGTCCGCGGATTCGTAGCTGGCTTCGGCGAGTCCCGTGAACGCCCAGCAAACGTTCGCAGCGACGCGGGGCTCCGCCTTCAAACCGTTTATCAAAGCTTCCAGCAAAGGCTTCAGGAAGGTCTCGTTGATCGCCGCCTCTGGAATAATCTCGCAGATTCGACCGAACGTCCATGCAGCCGTATCCCTGACAGCGACGCTGTTGTCGTACATCAGCTCGATGAGCGTCGGCATCGCTTGCTCCACCAACGGTTTAACGGTGGCCGGGTCTAGACCACCGAGGATAGATCCGAAAGCCATCAGAGCAGCGTCTCGGTACCTCCAGTCGGGACTCTTGATGTTATCTTTGACGAATGGAAGAACAAATGGTACGATAGCCTCCTCGCAGCAAGAGGAAAGTAACATCAAACACACTCCGGCTGCTTTCGAGGGATTCCAGTCGTCCTCGTCGTCGAATTCCTCTTGCTTAGTTAGTTTCTTCATCAGGACAGGTACCAGATACTGCAACGCACCCTTCGCGTAATGCCTCGACACTTTCACCGGCGGTCGGCCCGTATCCGAAGCTTCACCCTCTTCCATGGACAGATCTACTTCCTCGTCCGATACGTTTGACCAGAATTCAATTCCTTGTAGTGCAACTTCATCGATATCGGATTTCATGGCCTCCAGAGTGATAGGAAATAGCGCTGGAGCCATGTAGGGCTCCATGTATTGGTAATATAAAGACATAATTTTTACAAGACATTGTAGAGCGGCTACTTTGACTGGTGTGTGCACAGACTGCGTCGCTTCGCAAACAACTTCCATGATGAAGTTTCTCTCCGACTGTACATAAAGAGAACAAAATTAGACCTACTCCGCAACATCTGGAGAACTTGTAACTATCTAAATGAAACTAACCTCTATTTCGAAATTTCCTTTCGTGAATTCTAACGAGTTGTTAAGAGCGCTTATGGCTGCAAGGCGCACATGGTTTGAGGTATTGGATCCTTTCATGCCATGGATAATCGCAGTGAGGATTTCGTTAGATTGAGGTACCAAAACGTCGCTTTCTATTTCCTGACAGATATAACCAATCGTCTCTAACGTTGCCTCTTTCATCATTTCTGTGCTGTTTGGATTCGCAACATTGTTGACTAATAGCTGAATAACCTCGCGCCATTGACCAACAGGCAATTCTGCAACCGCAACGTACGCGACACATTGTGCCGCTGAACTGGGCCTGGTGTTCTCTGTACCGAGTGCCCCCAAAATCTATTAACAAACAAGTTATGCTTTGTTTATTTTTTAAATTCATGGAAAAATTGTAATAGTAAAAAAAGGAAATTGTTTCCATACATTTTTCTTGATGAAATCCCTGCTATCCGCTGGAATTTCAAGCCAGCGCTGCTGATATTGGAACTTTAATTGAGGATCTTTGGATGTAAGATGGTTCTTGAGCTGAAGACCCGCTGCCATACGAGCGACATCGCTCGCTACAGTGAACCTCAGCACTTTGCTGAGTCGTTGTAAGAATTCATGCTATAAAATACATCGAATCAAGAAATTATTAGCTGAAATTTTTATTTAAACAAACTGGGATTACAAACTAAGATTAGATAAACTTACAAGATTAGTTTGTGCTGCTTGCTCCAGAAAATTCTGAGCCGCCTTCAATTGCTTTTTGTCTGCAAGTACGAACGACAATAAATCATATAAGCGTCGCTTCGCGAGGTGGTCGCGTCGCAAACGTCATGTCCGCGAAATTCATCGCCGATAAAGGTTAGAGAGCCACGAGCACTCTCGCACTCGCCGTGCCAACCGACAACGGGGACGTGCGGTACGAGTAACCGTCACATGGGACAATACTTTTCCGGCGGTGAACAAAGCCCCTAGCAACAGCCAAGTCGGCCACAATGCGACGTATCGCCGCCGAAATAAGAAATTCCGATAAAATATGCACGCGTCGATGGCGAGGAACGGAAAAAGGATAGGAGAGAGCGCGAGCCGAACGGAGATACAGAGTGCTGGGCGAATACACCGGGGCGAGAGTACAAAAGAGACGCGCACGCGGCGGGACTTCACTTTTGCAGGCATAGCCCCGTCGAGAGCGGTCAAGAACATTCGCAAAGCATCGATAGTATTACGTTCGCGAAACGGGAACCTAGAGCAAGGTCAAGGGGAGACGAGGCGTGATCGAGAACGATCAGGCTGGGTTTCATGATGTCGCCGAGAGGTTTCCGACTGAAGAGCGAAAAAAAACGTTGTACTCACTTGACGTGACGGTGAACTCGAGAATCTGCATCAGGTTCACCATCGCGGCGTCCATCTGCCTCATTTCGCTTGCCGTGTAACTGTCGATCATCATGACAAGATGCCCGAGCCTTTTTTACTTCCTGATAAGAAATGTCTCCTCGTCGCGACCGGCGGACAACCACATGTACCCACCACCGAATCAACTGGCTCGACGACCTACCCCCCTTCTACCCACTTCCTGTGCCTAGTGCTCGGCCTCTGCTTCCTTCCACACAACGTGCGGCGCAGTAATATCCGCGCTCTTTGATATCTCACGCGCACCACGCAACGCACCAGCCGAAACTCCCCCCTTCGCCGATCGAAGCGAAAACGATGAGCACCACGCGACGTACGTCTCGTCGTCGATCGGCCGACGCGTTCAACGATCAGATTCGCTCGCGGAAACGCAGGAAAACCACTGTCACGAGCGTCGCGTTTCTTCCACCGATCGTCGTATCTCCGAGACAGCGGACTATTTTCTCTGCGGGCCGTGCAAAATTTGTTTCGCGCACGCGTACCTTCGCGATCACGAGCGCCATCTGCGCGCGCTGCCAGCGCTCTTGCGCCTGCGTCCTAAAACCAACCGTTATGCCGGCGAATTTTGAAACGTGCAGCTGCACGCTGCTGTGGCGAATCGCATTCGCGCGCTCGCGATCGCACGCGATGCTCCGCTGGCGATGTTCTGCTGTTTCTGGAAAAATTGAAAGATTCTTTGTGAAGCTAGTCCTTTTTTTGCAAGATTTTCGTACGGGGGAGTGAAAATATTTTCGTGGAGTAACTACGGAGTTTCGTAGCGATTTTTTGTGTATTTTTTTTAGTTTTTATTTGTTAAAATTTCTAGAACAGTATTCAATGCGGAGATTTATTGTGAAATTATTTAGAAAGTATAATGAATGAACTTTTTCTATTAAAATTACTGTAATACGATGCTATGAAGTTTCAAAAATATTTGATATTCTAGTGCAATTTTGTGAATAATTATAAGTTTTAATTATGCTACTCCTGGCAAAAAGTTTTAAGCCAAATGTAACAAAGCTGAAGTTTTTCTAAAATAGTTGTAAATTTTGAAATGTAAAATGAAAAATAAAATGAATCAAACTTTTGCTTACTGTCAACGCTAAAACAGTAAAAATAGTATTTGGTCAGTAGTAGTTCTGAGAAAAATATTTATGTTTATAGTTTATAATGAGACAATCTTCATTATAATATTCATTTGTTTTTAAATATATTTAATTCCTGTTGGCCAAATACTTTTTCAATTCTTTGTATTAATAAAAAGTCCAAGCGCTTCATATTTACATAGTTGCAGTTTACATCCCATAAGCTAAAATATTTATTAAATAATTTGATTTTCTTGACTGAAAACTTTTTGCCAAAGGTCATAGTTCATGGCATAAAATATTTCTTTAGTTTTTAATAATTTTAAAACAGCCTACACACGGTCTTTATGCAACACTATAATTATACACTGAATTATAGATTTTCACTATAAGCGTTTTTTGCATTAGAAAATTATTCTTAGCATAATAAAAAAGCATGGAATCGGGTCCTTTTTTTATTTATCCGTTGAGACCTTTAACGAGCTCTTTTCGCAAGATAGACACAAAAAGAAGGATTGTCAATCATAGTAGAAATTAGAATCCCAAAGGGAGCATTCTGTGAACATCAGGCATCAGGACTGGAATTATACACCAGGTGCAGTGTATGCAAAATCGTGTGGACCCTCGAGGGGTCCGATTCCTTTCGAGCTATTGACAGTCCTTCGAAGACCTGTTTCGCATGAAGGATACGACGAAGGGATAGAATGTCTCGGTAACGCGTCGGAAGTCTGCAACCGAGAGAGAAGATGCGCCGGTTATTTTAATAGATTTAATGAAACGATATACAGAATACATTTGCTTTCGTAACGCATCGCAACGCATCGTCCGCGTGCCTTACCATCTATATCACATATCAATTTTCTTTATTTATAAAATATAATGGTCACAATGTTTTCTCTCACGCCGTTCCTTTGAACTTGCTTTCTTCTTCGCATATCGAAAGTATATATATAATATATTTCTTTATTTATAATATATATATTAATCAGTATATATATTATGTTGTCTCATAACATTATCGAAGCGAGAGGGAACTGTGTGTTGTATGGTTCGGCGCAGAATTACAATGAATCAGGCCGCGGAAAGAAGGTTTCGTGAATGTGCGCGCGTGTA
The DNA here is from genome assembly GCA_030770465.2 of Perdita meconis. Lineage (NCBI taxonomy): Eukaryota > Metazoa > Arthropoda > Insecta > Hymenoptera > Andrenidae > Perdita > Perdita meconis. Next base: position 9,645,935 of record JASKOS020000004.1, read on the forward strand.
AACAACTCGAGTAAAATATTGTACAATATCAAGAGCGTAAACATTCATTAAATATCGACGGTCGTAGGGGTGAAAAGGCCGGTGATCGGGAAACTTCCATTTTTGCAATTCCGTTTATTGTCGTCGCCGAGGAATGATATCGTAACGGGAACACAGATCGATCTGCAAGATTGTCGGCGAGCTGGAGATCGATTTCAATTCTATCCACCTCCTTTTCAATTGTACGGCCGTCAATACGTCGACAATCGATCGACATTGATTAAACTATTACCCTTTCTCTCCACTCTCTCTCTCTCTCTCTCTCTCTCTCTCTCTCTCTCTCTCTCTCTCTCTCTCTCTCTCTCTCTCTCTCTCTCTATTTCTCTTTTCCCCTACGCATTTCCCCGTGTGTCGCGGTTCCAGATCGCGAGAACCGCGTTATTGCATCGTTTCGAAAGGGGACTTTTTACGTGTGTGCTCACTTTCGACGAATCCTTCCCACGTGGTGGATGACCGTCGTCGAGTTTCGCCGACAAATCGCCGACGGATACATTCGTCGTATATAAATTTATAAATTTACTTTCGGGTGCGACACGTCTACACTTTCGGCATGTGCTCGTGTAAATCGTGCATTTATCGCATGCTGTATCCGCAGACATTCGCATTCGTCGGAGTACGGATCGGTCGTCATAGAAATGTCCGTACGGGAACAAGAATCAGCCACCCTGTTCGTTTTTTTTTTTTATTATATTTAAACATCGTGACAATTTTTTTTTTTTCACTCCTTCTCTTGTATCTTTTTTTATTTTTAGTTTGACAGGGGAGGAAAATCATTGGGTATATGTGTGCTTTATTTTCGACAACGCCTCCCCTTATCAATGGACGGAAAGGGAGCAAGTCCTGACCCGCGAACTCGCTGCAAATAGTCAATCGCGACGGGTAACAATTAATCGATCCAGAAATAATGTATTGACGGTAAAATAAACTCCGAGAAAAATGGGACTATCCGTTGATTGAACATTTATTGTTACATCGAGGGAAGAGGATGGTACACCTAACGGAATCGGCCGTTGTTACAGCGATGACAAGTAATTAACAATAATAGTCGAACGATCTCGTTCTCCATCAAGATATTTCTACTTTCGAACGATCCAAAATGTTTCTCTTCCGTTCGTCGTCCAGTTTTCTTGAACCCTCCTCGCTTTGTCTTTTTCTTCCTCATCTCTTTTTTTTTTGTTTTTACATTTCCCTCCCCGAATAGGGAGAGGGACGCGCAAATTACACGTCGTAGCATCGTAAAAAATAATACATCGCTAATGCGACGAGTCGAGTCCAGCTAGAGACCCGTTCGGATTCGAAATCGAAGCGCGTCGATCGACTGATTGTTTCCGCTCCAATGGGGGACTGAAAACGGTCGCGAGACCTCCCTTAATTTCCTTAAGTAATATAGGAACAAAAATACCCTTACCAGCGAGAGAGAAGTGAGAACTTAAGAACTCGCGGATTCATCAAACGCTCCTGTATTGCAATTAGCCTAATAGCACCGTTCAATTTGATGAATTTCCCGCTATCTCCGGATCCCTTCTGGATTCGACGCGCCCCGTACGCGCGGAGGAAACGATTCGTCCTCTCCAGCGGCGCGTACCCAAAACCATTATCGCTAATTAAAAATCGATTTATTCCCGATTAAACGCGGTCGAACGAGACGACCTTGTCAATTCGGGGACCGTTCGCTCCCGCCGCGTTATCCTAATTTCGATCGAGCAGGCACGCGCCTTGCGCGCACCTTTCCGATCCTTGTACCTTGCTTTCTTTCCGGGCATTTTGTTTGTGTTTCGTCGAACACCTGCGATCGTATCCATCCGCAAACGTTTACCACACGTGTGGCCTGCCGATGAAGCTCGTTTCGCACGGAGAAAAGAGACTCGCCTAATTTTCTTTTTACAAAGCGTTTGTGAATTTGACTCCTTTATCACTTAGAATAGTTTGGCGTCATTTTTAGAAGGGATATAGCAAAATCCGGACGTCGAGAATTTTTAGAGATTTGACATTTGCGAAGAATTCAAAATTTTGAGGCTGGAAAGATTAAATTTCCAATGTTACATGTCTTTTTTTTATTTTCGAGCGCAAGCAATGCGCAGAATCTTCCAGCTACTTAAAGCTATATCCCTTCCAGCTACTCGGGAAATTCTAACACAGAGAATTATATTTAATTACGTCGAATTACGTTAAAAGAAGCTGAAATTCGTCCTTTTCTCCGTGTCTTCTCTTCCAATACGAGAGATCGCGTGTGCAAACGAAAGTCTCTACACGAAGTTTAACGACTAATGATCATTATACGCGATAAAACAGCGCCGAATGAACGGTATAAACAAACAGGAAAAAAAAGAAAATGATCCACATGTCAGAGGAACCATGTTTTGCGCAGAGATCTAGAGAGAACGCGACCCGAGATCACGACCCGGAGGATCGCCAACCTCTGGACGCGTTCCCGCTGCGAAGCGTCGAACATTTGCGGATACACACGGCGTTTGTAGTAACGTATACACACGTAATTTATACTTTATACCTATTGTGCACATACATGTATTTAAACGTGTTTTCTCGTTAAAAAGGTAGCCGATTCCACGGTCGCGCGGATCGTCTTCCCTTTCGCGTGGGTGCACTAAAGAGTTAACGCTGTGAAAATCTCGCGTGAACGCTGTGTCGGTCGGATATCGGTTTACTGATTTCTTTTCCAATGAGTCGACGAGTGACACACACGCAAGATAGGAAAGTGTTATTGCCGAAGAGTTTAGGGTGGCCGTTCTAGGAGACCCCTTCGCGACGATTGCTCGCGGCGTCGTCGAACTTCTCCCTGGAAGGGGGAGGAAGATCGACGGCGTTCCTAGCCTCCGCGAACCGTTCGGCCCCTTCGACGAGGCCCCATCGGGCCCCTCGAAGTCCGTGACACCGAAGGGGGTCGCGAAGGACGGTGCTCGACGTCAATTGTGGCGGTTCTTACTTGATAGCGGGCGATTGGTAACACAAGGTGGTGGTAAGAAGGTAGCAGATGGTAACAATGGTAGCAGCGATTGCCGTAAGATTGTAACGCTAGCGGTAAGTAGTATGTAAGTAATAGTAGTAGTAAGTAGTAAGTAATAGTATAAGTAGTACCAGCGGCGCGGTATACGTATAAATAGGACTCTCTACGTTAGTTTGATTAAAAATAAATGTCGTAACGTAATAGGTAACTTTATGCCGGGCCCGGGGCCGCCAAACCCTGCCGAGCACGACGATCGCGATCTTCCTCCTCCTCCTCGCTTCGCGGCTCGTCAGCAGGTTGGCCGAGCTGGGCCCTGTCTCATTCTTTATCTCCCTTAGCTGTCTAAAATCACATTAACGCAAAAAAGTAATGGTAAACAGGTCGAACGACCTCGACCCAATGCGCGGCTCTGTGGACACTCGCGCGTCATCGACGCTAGGGTCATCCATACAGGGGAAACGACGATCTCGTGTGCGCGACGAACGAGGAAAGGAATCGGGGGAAAAGGTAGTCGGACGTCGATGGAACGCGATCGAGTGCGATCGCAGAGCCGCGCATCTACGTCTAAACCGTCAACACGGAAGAGCGAAGGTCCGAAGGGGAACCCAGCGATACAATCTCTGCGTCCGCTCTTCCGTCATTGCTCTGATATGTTCCGAGTCGTCAATGCGCCTCTTCCTCGTCACCGACGGATAAGTACGTTCCCACCGGGAGAAGAGCGACCGACGCTGCTCGGCGGATCTTCGAGGGCGCGCGAACGATGAAAGAAATGCGGCGTTCGTTGACGCGGCTACTTGTACAAAGTAGGTAGAAAAGTGAGAAAAATTCGCGTATTTCGTGTGCTCGTTTTTCCCCGTGTCTTGTGCACGCTTGCCGAGAACTACTCGTCGATCGAGTCGCCGATTCGCATCTTTCCTCGCGAGAGACGCCCCCGCCGTTTGTTCCGTCGCGACCCCCTCGTCACGCTCGACGATCCGCCGAGAGCCTCGCCCGTCCTTCGTCCCTTCGGCGCCCTGTACTCTCGATAGCAAGAATAACCGTTACATCGTACAGTGATAAAATAGTAGTAGCGGTAGTAATAATAGTAACAGTAGTAACAGTTGTCGCGTCACGCCGGGAACGACGCTTCGCGGGGTTCACGCGTCTCTTTCACTCTTCCATTCTCTCTCTCTCTTCCACTCTCTCGTCACTCGCACATCCAGGAAACTTTGCCTTAGAACGTGGCATCTTCGCGTCTGTCGCGCCTCGTTCACTCGCTCGCGCATCCACACCGCATCCACTGCCCGTGTATACTCGCTTCAAACGCTGGGGACGAGCGTCGAGCTTAGTCGTCGACGCTCGTTCACGCCGGCTGAGGATACACGCGAGAAGATTGTAGAAACTACGTCTAGAGCTAAGGAAACTTAATCGTGTAACGCAACCGCACGGGTCTCGGAGTGAATTGTCCTACGGCCTACGGCGACGGGTGGCCTTAGGCTCAGCCGATCCGAGGCGATTTAGAACGGCAGACTGCCGACGAACATCGTCTCGATCAGCGGTGGCGCCGGCACCAGGTCCTCCAGCTTCAGGTAGAAAATGCGCTGCAACCCCTGCACCGACAGACTCCTTAACTCCGGCAGCTTTCCGAGGAGGCGGGACAGGTAGTGCGCCTTCTTCTGCGCCTCGGCGTTGTAGGTGACGTGGTCGCGCAGCGACGAGATGATCTTCATCTGCAGCTGTTCCATGCGGTGAGGCTCCTTCAGGCCGTACCTCTCTGTAATTTTTAATGGAAATGATCATACTTTTATCCTTTATTGTAGATGAAATGAGCCAATAGAGATAGGGGCTAATTAGGTTTCTATCTAAATTACGTGTGACCACTATACCCCGGGTGAACTCAACTGGACCTTCAAAATTATTACTTTCTTTCACGTTTTTCGAAGAGGAATTACACTACGAAGGTTTCTATGCCCGTGAAATATTATGTTAGTTTTCATGTTCACGGAAGACACAGTGGTGAATGTTTTACTATCAGAAAGCTATAAGAGGAAAATGTGACCTTGAACGACCAGTTGAGTTGACCCGGAGTAGTTTTGGTTTTAGAACACACCATTGTTCTTTAAAAAATTTGGAGAAGAAGGTATCGCTTGCGTGGGACATAGAATATTCTACTTTAAGTGGATATCCATTCCTGTCTTGTTGCACTGAGTATACAGCTATCAACCAGAACCGAACGATGCGTTCGTGATTTCGTTTCCTATCGAACCAGGAGATCGATGTTGCGTGCAATCAAATCTCCACTGCAGCCCTCGACAAGGAGCACGCACATGCAGCACGCGCGGAAAATCACGGAGACGTATCGCGTGCAAGAGCGACCGCGGTTTCTTTCGTCGCGGCATCAATAACTGATTGTCTGATCGGTGAATAATTTACTTGCCAGACGGCCACGCGTAATGGGTAATCGTCAAACTCGGACCGTAACAAATAGTAGAAAACAAATTGAACAGATGGTGCATCTGCGGTTATCATTTTAACTTGAATAACGGAATCGTCGATTTAATCGCGAAGGGAAAGATGGAAGTAAAAGCAGCGAATCGTGATTGAGTACTTACCAGTAACGAGAGTGAGAGCACACAGACAAGCAAAAGCGCTGAGGTCTACATCGAGAACGTGAAGTGCTTTGCCAAACTCGAGGATACTGTGGAGCCAGTCGCCAAAACTGCGCTGACACTGCTCCAGCGCCAGGACTACGCCGTTGCAGAAGGTCAACTTGGTTTCTTCTGGCTTCGTGCGGTAAGCCAATCGGAGGACGAACAGTTCTAAGCTGGCTGATTGGAAAAGCAGCTCCTAGAGAAGCATACAAAATTATAAAAATTTATTGACTTTAATCACGAAACACAGGAGTCGCTAAATATTCCTAGTCGTAATTTTCATTGAGAATCACAATCTCGATTTATCCTACTTTTGCTTCTCAAGACTGACGCGAATCGCCAACGCCTCGATCTCAAAGCCTTGTATTCTTCACTCCGTAAACGAGATACGAGAATACTACGAGTAAAAACTATTCTCACAAACGCAACGGGTCGGCGCTTTGACAGACAACCGACCAATCAGACCGTCGATTAAACATGTCGTAGGCTCGTCAGGGCTGACCTTTTATAAAATGTACAAGCTATCGATCTCTTTAATGAAAGCTTCCTTACTGATATTGTCTGGAGGTGGGATCGTACATAATAAACGATACCAATAACACTCACATTTACTTGCATTGCGACACACGCAATTATTTAACGACACCGGAGTCCAATTACTGCGCGGTACGAGGATTAATAATTGCGTACCTGATCCTCCCGCACCAGGTCCGTGAAGCCGGGTATCTTGTCGGCGAAATTTCGAATCACGTCGATGGACGTGGTCAGGAGATTGTAGAACTGTTGCGTCTTCTCCGCCTCGGTGATCAGCGGGTCACCGGGTCTGGGTTCCCTATACTGCGAGTAATCCAAGCTGGCCTGGTCGGGGGTGGTGTCCAAGTGTGCACGCACCAGCGCGGTGATAAGAGAGACTGGACTGGGGGGTGATTCCTGCGGGGACTTCGGTTTCGACGGTAACCTGCCGCGACGGCCCTTCAGGGAGTCTGTCCTGACGACCTGCGAAACAAACGAGGACTTCCTTCATTGTTTCCGGTTTTCGCATCGTCTTGGAAGCTGTCAGGGTGAAATTTAAATTGTCGCGAGTAAAATTTGCCACTCGGTACAAGAAAGCAAGAAGAAACGACGCGAACTTCGACGTACTTAAAGACGTACTCGCAGCGCGAGGAGTTGTAGAAACTGTAGAGCGGAGTGGAAGATGGATGCTACTCACCTCTTTCACCATGCCGACCATCAGGCACTTCTGGAAGCGACAAAATTGGCAACGGTTCCGCCGGCGTTTGTCCACCGGACAAGCCTTCTCCGCGAGGCACACGTATTTCGCGCCCTTCTGCACGGTCCTCTTGAAGAAACCCTTGCAACCCTCGCAGGTGCGCACCCCGTAGTGCTGGCAAGCCGCTGTGTCGCCGCAAACGGCGCAGAGCTGACTCGGGCTCGGAGGCGCTCGCTCGTTGCCGGTTCCGCTTCCGGGCGAAGGAGAGCTCACGGAACTCCCTGTGCCACTTCCGCCCCGGGCTTTCGGGGAATCCGTACTGCCGCTACTATCGACAAAAAGAGCAGCATTTTCAAGTTTTATATAACTGGGATGACTTTAAAATAGAGACACTGATCGAGTTTGGTGGAAATTAAAATTAAAGAAGGGAGAGTCCGGGAAAGTTGAACTGTGCTTTATTTGAAAGTTCATTAAATTTAGACTATACGAGACGCATCGATTTTATATTTATATCATAGTAAAGCCTTGTTATCTAATGTAATTTGAGAATTATATAAATTTCTATAAATTCTACATTAAATTTGACAAAAACTGAGATTCAACGAATTTTTTCCCAAATGTTGGGAGATTTTATCCACGATGTGAGAAAACTTGAGCATACTGTAGGGCACTGTACTTTTGTTTCTCAAATTTCAAACATAGCAATAATTATTTTATAGAGTTTAATTGAATTTTCTGTAGAACATTATCAAAAGTAAAATAAAATCTTCTGTTTCACAATTAATTGGTTGAACAATATTTCTCTAAACCATTTTCTTCTTCAACTTATTTGCTGTCCTTTTGTTTAATTTCCGATCTCTCGACTTCAATTCGCACACTATGGATTGATATCGCTAGTTTATTACGAAAAATAAAAGGTTATTGGAATCAAGTCTGCCGGCCTAATATTTTGTTATTTGTATTTATTTATTTACAATTGTTCGCAACATTACTTCAAGACGCATTTATTAAAATACAATATGAAGTATTATAAAAGTAAGACGTGACAAAATAATTCACAGAAGAATTATTTGCCTGATGAAATAAACTGACGCGTATCTAATCCTTGAAAATTATTTGCGATCGTAAAACATAATTAATTACTTGAAGTATCATCTTTACATAATTACCAGATATGGTAAAATGTAACTATCTTACGAAAAAAAAGATAAATAGCATTTACTCTGATGAATTTCCAGAAAAACCGAGTCCTTCGCTCATTACCTTTCATCATATAAATTACCTGTAAAAAACTTCTAATATTCTCGATAAAATAAACGAGTAATGTATATTTCAGACAGTCAAAGTGATTATTTGCCAGCCAGAAAAACAATTGTTTATAAGAAGGAAACACACGAACATCAATAAGATGACGCTAGAAACGTAATCATAATAAAATAAATTAACAAAAAGAAGCGTTTCATCTAATCGGTGAAGATTACACAATTCAGGAAGTGTAAATGATATTTCACGTAATGATGGATTAGCATACGATCTAATTAATTGCGAAAAAAAACAGAGAAATAAAGATACGCGTTTAACAAACAGTTCTAGAACGTCGCTACTGAAACCAATTTTTCATCCTTACCTCGCAGACTCTGACCTTTGCGTGGGCAAGGACGCCCTTCGCGAACGAGAAGTGCCCACCACGACGCTGTCGACGTTGGGGCAGAGATCCGTGGGGGCGACGGGGGTGGCACTGCCAGTTATAGTTGGCGGCGGCCCATAGACCATGGGCACGCTGACCGCGGTCCCGTACGGCGAATCCTGTCGATGGTTCGCCGGGGAGGAGACGGCGGTGGTTGGTGTGGGCGCCGTTTCCGTCGCGAAGTAACCTTGATGATGGTGATGGTGCTGTGGCTGAGGGGGCGGCGGTTGTTGCGGTTGTTGGTGCGGATGATGGTGGTGGTGGTGTTGTTGTTGCGGTTGTTGCTGATGGTCGTGGTAGGGCATCGTGGTGGGGGAGAACTCGGTGGGATAGTGACCAGTGCCGCAAGGGTACACCGTGTTGTCGTAACACTCCTCGTCCATCTTGATCCCCAACACCTGGAGCTCCTGTCTGCTGTATCGTGGAGCTGTGTAGGTCTCTTGGAAGCTCGGCAGGGGTGTTGCGCTGCGTCACAAAAAGAAATTAAACGTTTATTGGATTGCCAATATTCTTCTTTGAAGTTCGAAATGCCAGGATGCAAATTTTAGCTATCGCTGCTGATGATTGTCTAGTTTAATCATGCATATCGCGATAGTCCTTCAAACTTCAAGATGGAATTTCCTAACCTGTGTACAGTCGTGTACAGACACTGCGAAGCTGTCTCGCGAGACTTGCGCCGCTACCTTACTGCAGTGCATGAAAAAGGAGTAAAACAACGTTAACAATAATCTATTTTGCGTGATCTCACTTTTTTGGCACACTACAATGCGAAGTTCGCGCCACTCTTTTAGGGCCGATTCACACTAACCGTTTAGACGGCGGCAGGCTAGTATCCGTCAAAGTCTTTTTTCATAGGTTTTAAATGGTGACCGTCTGTCGGTCGGCGGACAGTGTAGTGTAAATGGCTCCATATGAAACCCATTGGAAAACGTTTTGACGCCAACAAGCTGACGTATAGTGTGAATTGACCTTTACTAGAAGATAAGTAAACGCATGTAATGGAGGTGGTGAGGAGCGAGGATGCGGCGCGGACAAACGAAAACAAAAGACACAAAGACATGTTGTCCTTTACTATCCTGTTACCTCGCCGCTTTCCTCGCCGCTCACCACAACAGTATATTTGCACAACTCAAACAGTGGGTAATCTTCTGTTTTGTATGGCCTCACTTTTGTCTAGTAGCGGTAGTACACTGACAATGAGAGAAAAAATGCTTTAATTTATAGTAAACATTGTGCGAAATTTTACTATATTTTCTACTAAAACGGCAGGATTGGTGAAAGAAGTGTTTTTACTACACCAGTGTAATAATATTTGGTTCTGAAGACTTGGTAAAAGCACAACCTCGAGTGCTGATTTTTACTACACGAATGTAGCAAAGTTGGAACTTCGCTCAAACTAAAAAGAGTTTTTCTTTATGGAAATACTGAGGTATTGCTCGGCGACGGGGAAGGCGGGTATAGGATAGATAAGAGAATTATTATTGGTTATACAAAGTGTTGACGACTTGGAGAAGGAAAACTTCGGGGTGCAAGCGCGCGGAAGGGGCAACGGTGATTTTCGTTTTGGACCATCGAATCAACCAAGAATTGCTGTTTCATTATCAGTAGATCTATGCTGACGGACCCACGCTTGAGTCGTGGAAGATTATTTCAGAACTTGTCTTATATATGAACAGTGCTAAGATCAGGCACTAGCGAGAAAGACGATTATTACGAGAACACTCTAGCGGAAGCCCTATGAAACTAGGCCTATGTTCAGTAACTGATAACGGCTAGATCCGTAACAAATAGCTATGTCAGGAAATAAGTTTTTCCAATATTAATATCATTTTTTGGACGTTTATGCGATATTCATTGAAAGGCATTGAAAAGACAACGCTAAAAGCCAAGCAAATTGAGGTTATGTCACGAGACGCCACTTCTTTCCGAAGCGTAGATGTCGCTGTGTATCACATCCTTGCATAAATTTTACAACACTGGTCTATTAAATTTAGAAACACATGTGCTATTTTTTCCTTTTAATGTTGTAGAAAAGAACGCATTTCACTCTATCCTGCTTCTTTACTACGCAATGTAGTAATTTTTCCTCCACGATTTTTCTCAGTGTAGTAGTTTCGTAGTGTCCGTATACGGCTTGATACGCGTCTGACACTGCGATTGAACGCAGAATCAAACGCACGCATCGTAAAAACAAGGAACAAACAAATGCAATGGACAATGGATCTCATGTATATTCAAAAGCGTTATGTATGCTTGGACGTTGCGTCTGGTCCCAGCATCAGACGCGCATTGGAAATTCCACCTTAAGCTTGTACTTTTTTTTAAATGAACATTTTTTTGGAAATCCAAGTAACAGGGTTCTTACCTGTTCCAGAAATTTACGATTCTAGCAGCGCTAGGCGACAAGCGTGACGAAAGCAAAGAGTACCTAAGCGAGTCCGGCTGGACGTCCTCAGGAAGGGGCGCCGCCGATGGAGGCGGCTGCGGTGGTTGCTGATGATGTACCGACTGCTGTTGCTGTGCCGACTCGTCCGCGGTTGGTACCCCTTGCGGATTGCCCAGCTGCAGTTCCGGAAACGGGTCCAGTTCCTCGGGCAAGCTTCCCGCATCCGCAGGATCCGTGTACGAAGCGCTCAGCAGATCCGCCAGAGTGCTACATCCGAAGGGGCTCTGAAAGCAGAGAGTAAATTCTGGTTTAGACGGTCCGAAGATGTCGACGACAAACTACTCGAGAATGTTTCTACTCGTGGAGCGCAGGAAACGTGAGCGTACAGGAAATTTTTTTAACGGGAAGCAACTGTTCGCCTTTCGCGGAGTCCTTGCGGAGTCGGACGGTGCGGTGCTGAGAGAGCCGCGCAAGCGGCAAATCGAGCCACGCGACTGCAAGGCGGTAACATTGTTCGACCAAAATCGCAAGCCGCTCTCGAGACATCGATGTACAGTTGAGGTGCGCAGTGAGGATGTCGGGGAGGATTGGCCAGTATCGCGTGCTGTCTATAACTGCGCGCTAGATAGCCTCGCGAGGATGTTTGTATCGAACGAACCGATAGCAGAGACAGACAACTTTTTCTTTGCTAATTGTGATGCTTACATATTTGTAATAAAATAATGTAAAAACTTCTAGAGTTATCGTTCACTTTTACAATTCTAAAAACATACTGTAAAATTATTTTTTACAATTCCAAAGCAGTTTTATACGAAATCCGACTGCAAAAGTCAGATAGAAAGTGGAGGGAAATAAGGTAGCTGATATCTCTATAAATGTATAGATCTCCACTGTAGCCGCTTATTTCAAGACTAACTGACCGACGCCGCGGTCTATTATACAAAAAGTGACACGAACATCGTGTCGAGCAAGGACCGCGTAAACAGTACTCGAAACGCTCGGGTCACCCGCTTCGCTCAGTTGCGATCGGTTGTCGTGAACACTGTCATGCTCTCTATTTCATACACCATAAACTCTAAACATAATCATTCTCGATTATTCTGTCAATTTTTTTATTAAGATATCTCTTCATGATTGTTTTCAATTCCTGAGTTTTTAATTTTTGATGAGATTACAGAATATAAGATTCACATTCATCCAATAATTATTACATTTCTGACTCCTGATCGTATTAACGAAATCGAGCTTCAATAAAATGAAACAGTGATTTCAAGAAATACTAAAAAAAAAAGTAAAAAGAAGCCTATAAAAATGATCCAACAATAGATTCACTTTATAACATAAAAACACCAACATGAGAGAGCGATCAAGAACAAAACAATAACGAAAAGCTATAGTCACTGAGATCGACAAAGAGACAAAAGGAAAACAAAGGCAGAGAAAAACGTCTGGCGAGGTGGTGACAGCGGGAGGATATCAGCAAGCGGAAGGGTAGGACGGGGTTGGATATTCAATTTGCCAGGTTGGTTCCGCTGTTGGGCTGACATTTCGTTCATCGCTCCCCAGAGAGCCGACGATCGAAGCCTCAGCTTTCCACAACCCTGACTACGGCCTTCTAAACAGCCTCCTAAAAACGCTGTCCTCCCCCTTTCCTCCCGTCTAGAAGTTTCCTCCGCGAAATTACGACACCGGCGAGGAACCCCCCGCGTTGCTGATTCCGTTCAAGAGCGTGGCGAATCGAGGCAACCGGTTTAATTACGCGCGACGATCCGCCGAATCCCGGTGAAATCCAAGAAGGAAAATCTGGGATGGAAGGGATAGAAACAGGTAGGACGACACTCGAGATCCGGGTACGTGGGCAGGAATGCAGATGGTGCGCGATAAGCGAATGCAGATGACGATCAAGAACGCCGGGACGTAGGAGGGCAGATCTGGTTACAGGTCGCGGGCTAGAGAACTCGCGGAGTTCGAAGACTACGGGTAGATAAGATACTGGAAATAGTGAAAGTCCCGTGCCCCGCTAAATACGGGATTCGATAATTACCGGCTGGCTTCGCCAGACGGCATAAATTCCGCTCGCGCTAAACAGCCGCGGTTGTTGCCTCTCGAGCATAATGGATTGTCATTGATTGTGCTATCGTTCGAGATAGACGGGACACAAAGGGGGTGGAGATTTCAGCGTGGACTAGTTGTTCTCACGGGAGGAAAGCCCAAAGTGTTATGCTCCTTTTACATTTCCGAATGTTATCGTCGTTGATTGTCGAGCTTTACTTCATTTTCCCTTAGACCGGAAATTACAGAAAATGTATACATTGAGTCCCTGCCTTTACTAATTTTGACCCTCACTAGGGGATGTTACAAAATGTTTCCCGAATTTTTAAACCAAATTTTTTTCGATAAAAATTAATATGAAAGAATCAACTATCTGATTCTACAGATACGCGAAGGTTGAAAGTTGGTCAAAGCAATGTTTTCCAGTCTTTTTTAAGTCGCAACCCCTTTTACAATACAGTACAGTACAATCTCGATTAATTAGTAGAGCGTTATTAATAGACTTCGGAGTTTATGTATTTATGGCAATATCAAGTATGCAAAAAATCTAGGAGGGTGATTATACGTACGAAAATGTACAAAATATTAAAAATATAATTCCTGTTACAATGTTTAGAAAATAAGATATACTGTTATTGAAGTTTCAATTGTTTATTTATGTATGTAACAATTTTATTTTGCATAAAAATCCGCAATCTAGTTATTAAATCATAGTTCAAGTCTTGCTCAGAGGTCCACTGATAATAATGATTTGGATAATTGAAGCTCTACTGTGTTTAAATAACCTGCGCGCCCCTTTCCTTGCTTCTCCCTTCCCTTCTTACATGACATAAAACGAGTTAAATTTAATCAGATAAAAAAAAAATAATATTGGCTTTGTAAGGCAAATGTCCCCATTACCAGACATTTCAGAATGTAACTGATTAGAAAATTGTAGTAATTTCTTAGAAATATACAATCATATTTATTGAAGTCTCTGATTTGTTAATTGAATCCTTTTTTAAGCGTTATTTCATTATCAAAAATGCACAAAAAAATTGTAGTGCAAAATGTATGCAATCAGATATTTCTTCTTTCATTTTAAGTCCAAATTTATATGTTAATTTACTTATGTACAGCTAATGAAAACATCCAGAATTATAAGTGAAGCAGTAAGTAAAGTACTCTAATTATAACGTCCAAATTTGTTGATATATAAGTTTCTTTGTTGCTTGAAACTACAATAAATTAACAAATGGTTGGTAATGAGATTATTTACCTTATATTTAGTATGTAGGTATCACAAAACTTTACTGTTTCATTCTTAGAGTGTAAATCGATGTCCATCAGACATCGACATGACAGATTATAATGGGTCATCCTATAAATAATGCTTTCGATAAGTATTCTGTCTTCAAAAAAGAATTAAAGTTTATCTTTATTTTAAACCACTAGAATACACACGCCAATAAAAGGGCGGTACCCAGTAGATGGACAGATTTAGATTAACCAATAGTTATGAAAAAACTAGGTTTTCAATTAACACCACTGTTTCTTCATTTTGCAGAGAAATTGAATTTTGTTTATAAAACAAATATTTCTAAGCAAAACCTTAATATAAATATCGAAATTTGCTTACCCTATTATGTTGGCTTTATTTTCTATGATTATCTTCTATCTTTCAGATGATTTTGAAGTATTCTACTCAAAAAATGTTTACTCTTTGAAATTAATTTATATACTTATGGTATGACTTAATAGCAATGCTCAAAATTTTCCACACCTTTTCTACATACATTTCTAAATCGATAGTGGGTATTTTGGTGCCCAGTTATTGACATAAAAATTAACCCTGTTGTTCTTTTCGGATCTATTTGACCCAATCCTGTATTTTATTTAGATAAATAACTGTTACAGTTGTAAGAAAAATATTAGGAAGTTAGTGTTAATATTTACGTTTACTGACCCTTGGACATTCTATAAAATATTTCATTGACCACTCATTGACCATTCAAGTTATAATACATTAAATTTTTAAGAGGAGAACAGCAGGAAAACTGAATAAGCGCTAAAATTCGTCAATGAAAACTAAGAATAGCGATCCCCTAGATTTTAGGGCCTAGAAAACACTTATTGGAGACTTCTAAACAGATCGCGACCGCCAGGTTGAAAACCACTGGCTTAAAGGGAAACATTTTTGCAGTGTTTTTGGAAATTATGGAGTCCACTCACCTGTGTCTGCAGAAGAAGCATACTTGACGCTACCGTGAAGGCGGTGGTTGTCGTGGTTGTAGAAGAGTGATTCGTGCAGGCGAGAACTGGAACGGTAGCTGCTGCAGGCCGTTGCTGCCTCTGGCGATGCGGCTGTTGCTGCTGGTCTACGTCGTTCCTTGTGACAACTACCGCACGCTGACTACCGTTGCTGTTATCGCTGTCGCCGTTCGGCGAATGTAGCTGCCCTGCAACAAGACAGAACACCCTCGAGCAACTTCTTCCTCTTACAGCTCGCTCTAAAACTTTCGCGGAATTAATACTGCTCCGAAATTTCGGGGCAAGACCGTCCGATAAATATTTCATTGACGTTTAACCGGGTTCATTTTGAGACACTAATGGCGGCTGGGAACAGTATTAATGGCAGGCGTTGTCGCCTCGCGGTTAGTGATACAGGAGGAAGGAAAGTAGGCACACATCCATCACACCGCATTCAAATGAACAGTCAATCTTTTTCTACCGACGAGCGCAATGATCGAAATGGCCTAGAGTAGGATGCGTTAAAAATGAATGAATAATGCGTGCGTCGTTTATCCAAGACATTGTATTCAGCGCCGTCTGAAAAGTTCACTTCGAAACGAAGACATTGTCTGCGATGGAATAAAATAGAACGCCGTTCGCGGTGGAAAGTTTCTGACAGTGGCGCTGAATGTCCGCGACAGACCACTTCCGCTGCGAGGACAACCGCGATCGTCGTTTCCCTACGTCAGTCTGACGCAGAGACGAGATACTTGTTTACTCGGCGAACCATTACGTACAATATCTGCGATATTGAGAGTGACCGGCGTCCATGGTGATCATCTCTGCTGTCGAGCACAGAAATCAGAAGGAACAAGGAGTTGCGTCACGCGGTTTTTTGGGAAATATGACCAAATTTGGACCACCAGGCCGAGATTGGCCCGCCAGCCGATTGGAATTCGGAAAGCACTTTCACTGGGCTCGGATTCCTTTCTCGATTTACTCGTCGCCGGCTTCCTGTGTAGCCGCCGCTCTTCAGGACCGACTTGGCAATCGTTCGATCCTCGTCGTCGACTGAGGTCCTCGACGTCGACGTTTCGTCCTATATAGGGTGGCTCTGACACCCCAGGGAGACATGAAATCATTGGCATTTAAAATACTACCGAGCCCATCCTATACGGACTGCCGCTATACCCTCTGCTCGATTATTATTACACGATATTACCCCTGACGGTCGGGGGGTGACTATGCTACCACCCAACCGGCGCGGTGCTCATCTTTTTTTAGATTTCATCTAGGAAACGGAGACTAAAAAACTATGCAAGTGAGATTACTAAAGCGTTCATGTCAGATTTTTAGCTTTTAATTAGGTTTTCGCATCAATTATTAAAAAATGTACAGAATTATCAGAGGACCAGACAATCAGACAATCAATTTTAGATCGCGTCTCCCAAAAATTGCCTACGTAGTCAAATATGCAGACGTGTTAGACGCCTGACCAGAGAATCGATTGTTTTTTTATGGTTTCAGCCGACTCTCTCGGGGTTAACAAAATGATAATAAACCAATGAATGTGTGGGCCTCATAGAGAGTAGAATAAATTAATGCAAAGCGAAAGATCGAAAACTAACGGTAACGCGATACGCGGATAAGCAGATGCGTTCCTCCTCCGAGGCTCTCACCCCTCGACGCTCCAGGAAGATCCTAATCGCAGATAGTCACGGTTACGTAAGTCGCTGGTTCCATTTAATTTCTCAACAACGAACCTAAACGGACCACCCAGCGGTTTTCACGTCGTAAAACGTCCGTCGCGTTGATTCCACCCGCCCGTAAACGACACTACCATAGCGGGGAATTAATTCAAGAGGGGTGTGAAGGACGCGATTAGACGCAACAGCCGTGTCGTTACGGTGAATTAAGAGAGCGACGGGGTCGATTGATAACGATCCCTCCTGGCGAATCAGCGCGGACATAAATCCGAAGTCGACGTGCAAAACGATCTCCCCTTTCCCCATTTTATCATTTGTATGATTATTTATTTCCATTACTCCGGAAATTTCTTAGGCATTAGAATATTTAAGCGTTAGAAGTTCGCTATGACATCGATACAATATCGAATATTATTTGAAAGTCAGATATACAACAGTTGCGTCATCAGCGACTGTCCGGCTTTCCATGTAAGTGCAGCCTCCCAGAAAGAATCCGAAAGCGACAGGTCAGACCCAGGGATCAGAAAAAAAGCAAGCGACTCGCTCCGATCGGACCCAGAACATAATCTAACGCGATAACTAGCTCGTATCAGTATTTCGGCCCGTGTCTCGACGACAAGACTGACCCATTGTTTATATGACCACCTCCTGAACACGTCCAGGCGAAGTTTGTCAGGTTGAACCGCGGAACAGTTGAATGCAGTCTGCCCACACTCTCTCCCGCCTTTAACCTTTTCTTTTCCCCGACGGTAACCTGTCGGCGAAGGTGGTCGCCGCCAATTAAGATAGCTCGCTCCAAAACAATGAGAACCCTATCAGACAGCGGGGATCAGCGACGAATCCCGCGGTGGAGAGGCAGGCTCGCGGGCACCGATCCCACCTACGGGAGCGCATACTAGAGGAAAGAGCGGTTCTGCACCTGAGCCGCCGCCGCCGCGCCGCACCGCGTGTGCACGTGCACAGGAAGGACTCGATTAACTTCGACACGGAGCCGCTGGCCGACAGGCACCGTAGGCAGGGTAAAGGTGGAGGTAGTCAGGGTAGGGTAGCGAACGGACGAGAAAGAGTAGGGTTTAGCCGAACAGCGTGTGCCAAGTGGATTACAGCCGGTATACACGGCCCTCCCACGAACCACGCCTCTCCACGTGCCACCACGTGCAGCCGAGCAAGAGAGCTGCACCGGCTTCCACGTCGATTTGCTCTCATGAATTAACCACTCGTTCCCTTCTCCTCCTCTTCCTTCGTTCGCTTCCTCGTTCCGCCAAGGAGACGTTGCCCGCCGGAGTATCTTGAACCCGCGGCGCTCCGGCAAGGACTGCGTGGGTGGAAGATCTGGACGCGGTTTTCGGAGCGAGAGGAACGCGAAAAGTTAACTAGGATTTGGGAATTGGGAACTGGGGTACAAGGAATTTTTTGAAGATGGGAGTTAGATGGGAAGAAGGTGTCACTATAACTGATTTCGAGGATTTATATTACAAAGCAGTGAAGCAGGAGTAAGAGTGAAATATTGTTAATTTGAAGACGAAGTAAAAGCTTGATTAACTCTCAGTGTCGCCTTTGGGTCTTTTAAGGCACGAGCGAATATAGATTTTCCCTATTCGTCGTTTACAATTTCATTGTTATTAAAAAAATCTTTTAATATCCAACCTTGAAAACTATTGAATCATATAGTAGAGATCCTAGGAAGTGTTCCGGAATTTTTCCAGATTTTTTGGAAGCTTATAAGTAGACTGCGGATGTTTATGCAAATTCATATTTTCAAAGGCATAGAAAAAGAAAACCTATTTAAATAAAAGTGTTTTTTACGATCTAAATATCATAAAATGTACTTTATTTTATTGTATTTTTGTATTTATGCATATCTTTAGGGATTTTAGCAGATTCAAAATTGCTATAAATGCATAAACGTCCGCAGTCTAATTATAAGATACACATAATGGGTCTGGATATAAAAGATCCAGGAGGATGACTGAAGCAATAAAAATCAGGGTTAAGTGGATTAATACCAGAAACAAAAAATTAATAGAATCTTTTGGAGTAGAATTTTTTAAATTCTGTCAGAACATTATTAACACTTCACAAAACCACGTGGGGTAAATACAATGTAAAAATTCCGTAAATTTTTGTCTTATTTGCTCCTGTTACTATAAAAAATATAAATCATCATTTTAAAATGCATTTTTATTTAAATCAAATATTTGTGGTTGAATTATGTCTAAAGTGAAATTAATTCCATAAGGTTTAAAATACATATAATTTATATTCTCCTGGTTCATCGGAGTGTTAAGTCATAGTTCAAGTTCTATTGTAAGCCCTACAATACTTTCACTGAATTTTATAATAATACAAGAAATAATTGAAACTCCAGATAATTAAAATTAGATTATTAGATATAATTGAGAGCTGAATACCAGAGGTTCCACTGTAGTAATTATCGAAATTTGGTTTACGAATTCTACATATGTGATAGATCAGTGTATTGCAGGGCTTAAAGCGATTCTATAAACAACTTTTTCAAACTGTCATCAGTATAAAGGTTTTGATTGAAATTCCTATATGTTATAATTGTGCTATCTGTTTCTAACATTTGACAGCCTGTCAACTGAATCTGCGTTCTATTCATTATAAATATGTGTATGTACGTACGAGAATCGGTTCTATAACCATTTAGGAACTTATACAGACCCAAAAAATACGATATGTAGGAACCGTAACCTAAAGTGATATAGTCTGAAACTCAAGTCCTTAGGTTATTTAGAATAAAAGTTCTGCAAACTGTTTTAAGAACTGAAATCAATATAACAGCTTCAAGCCTTGGTGTCAGGGCTGGGTAAAATAGTATTTGAAATAAAAAAATAAAAATATTTTCAGAGATTATTTCCAAAACTATGTTATTTTGAATAATTTGAAATATCTATTTATTTTTGTATTAATGGAAATACTATTTGAAATATTTATTTAATCTCTCAAGTATATGAAATATATATTTCAATTATGTGTTTCCCAAAACGAACTTAAAATAGTTACTTGAAATAAATATTTCTGCTATTATTAGTTGAATCAAACTTCAGCACTACCTTTCACCGAAATAAGCTATGCTTATATCTAGACATTCATAACTATGCTTATACATTATAGAGTAAGAGAAAGATGTAAGTAAAATACTATGAAATACTAGTTGAAATAATTAATTTTCATATATCCTTAAAACAATATTATTTCAAATATTTATTCCTAATACATTCTAAGAAAACTATTATTTCAAATAATTATTTCTAAAACATCGTTCAACAAATATTACTTCAATTAATAGCTTCTATACATGTGTAATAAATAGATATTTTCAACTATTCTTCTATGTAGAACTAAGAAATAAAATAAATGCTGAAATACTACTTTATTTGAATAAAAGTATTGTAATTACTATTTCCAATACGTTTTATTTGAATTGTACCCAGCACTGCTTGGTGTTTGTCTGATTCTCATTTGTAAGAGAAGGAATTATTTAAATTCGCGCCGTTTCTACTAATTTCTGAATTTGAAATAACGAGTAGTGCTCAGTTTACGAATCCTATAATGTAATCACTACTGTGTTCTCCTGGGCTTAACATGATTTGGACAAAAAGTTTTTCAAACCCTCCAACGTATAGCACATCTTTACAAAGAACAAAAAATGTGCAATTTAGTAGAACCTCGATTAACCGGCTCTTAATTAGCTTCTACTTTTATTATTCTGGACTTCTGAACTTTTAATTAATGATTCTATTAATGATGCTAAGAACGAAACAATGCATCGAGGAAATACTTCAGCTTTGATTCCAATATTAAGTCGGTTAATCCAAGTTCTACTGTACTCAAGTTTTTCGCAAATTTTGTGTGAACTCTAAAAAAAAAACTCCTGCATCAAGGATTTTAAAATTTTTGTTCACGTCACGTCGAGCTCAAGGCAGGTGGGATTAGGCTCACGAAGGCAGTGTAGGATGCATTTTAAAAGCGTATTGATAGAAGAATCGTGGACAACTTGTTGCGTATCCGTTTACGTTAGGAAAGACACGCGATTATTTAAAAACCGCGCCCAGCAGCGAACATCCGCGTTGCTGAAAGAGAAACGCGCATTGTTTTGAGCTGTGTAAACATAAAGATTCCTACTGTACAAATGAACAACGTGTTTCACAATTTCGTCTGATACTTGAGCAAGATCCAGACAACGTGTCCTAACTTAGCAAATTCAGTTACCATTAACAATTTCCATACAAACTTCATGAAACTCTTCCTAGAAAATAAAAGCTAGATAACATCAAAATTAACCGCGTATTAACACTTAAATTTATTCACGTAGCGCTATCAAACACACAATTACTAACGATTGCAGACATTGACCGTGTCTAGAGTCAACTTTAAATTATTCAGTGTTCACTATCTACACACTACACTAGACTACTTGGAATCAGGAAATTACCACGGGGCAAGGTGTCTACGTGCGATTCACGTGTCTGCGAAACTAGATAATAACAGTCAATAAACGATACTGTTTCTCTCAGCTAATAAGACTCCACCGTCATTCAGATCGAACCACGGTTGTCTTCGATCGTATCAAGAAGTCGTAAAATTTGGAACAATCTCGTCGTTAAAACCGAGTCGAAGCCTGACGCGCTTTTTAGTAACAAAACGACCTACTTACCGGCCGCTCTATTCGCGCGAAGAAACGATACACGCAGGCGGCGGCATCGACCGTGTTCACCACAATTAGGTACGAAATTCCTATAAATTGCCAGGGTTGTCCCATCGCGCGTTTTCTCTGGCGAGGTTTAATGCCTGGCCGCGATAATTGACATCCTTCATGAATAATTCATCCGATCGACGCGAGTTTCTTTCCAGAAGACGCGACGCTCGTAGCGAGAAAAACCGCAGGCGGCTCCTCTATTTATAGACAGACTTTTCTTCCAAGGCGTCGTTACCTTCGCGCCTTCCCGGGAATCGTCATATTCCGTCGATCAATCGGCATCGTCACCGCCGCGCCGTGCAGAGGCACACCTAAACGCTCGGTTGTGTACATACTGTGGCTCGGGTGGCTGCGCACCCGAGAGAAAGTAGGATCTGATCTCGGTGTCTCCGCGCGTCATACGACACATAATCTCGCGCGCGCGCGCGCGCGCCGGTATCTCCTCGATCCGAGCGCCCATCGGCTCGCCCACGCGACGCGTCTCCGGCTCGACGATCGTAATTAACCCTTTCACTGGCTAAGTAGAGACAGTTCCGTGCCGTATCGTCCTCCGAGCGCTAGAATCCTACTTTTTAGAACGGCTGGCCTCGTGTCCCTGATCGCTGCTCGCCGCCTGATCGCTTTCAGTGCCTCGAACACCGCTTCGGACTGATTACAGATTTATTATGCGACCGCTGAATGAATTGCCGCGGCGTGCACCGCACGGCGCGCTTGCCTCACTCGGGGTAGAGGTGACTGGCTTTGAAAGAATCGAGGTCTGCAAGATTGAGTGAAAACTCGGCTTGAGAGCGAGCGAGGCCACGCTGAATGGGAATCGCGAGGAGGAAGA
Organism: Perdita meconis; assembly: GCA_030770465.2. Taxonomy (NCBI): domain Eukaryota; kingdom Metazoa; phylum Arthropoda; class Insecta; order Hymenoptera; family Andrenidae; genus Perdita; species Perdita meconis. The sequence continues at coordinate 9,668,373 of JASKOS020000004.1, forward strand.
TTTTCTCGATTTAGGGAAATTATGCAGGAATGGTTGCAGAATCGATGCGGAATACTTAACATCAGAGTCGGCCTTAACCCTTAAGTTTTGTCCATCAATTTGAGTCTAATAATCTAATTTCATATTCTTAGAAACATTATGGGATAATACGAAATTATATAAATCTTTAAATAATTCCATCAATAGTTATTAATTTACACTGTATAAGGTCGCAGCCCCGTAAATCCAGTTGGGTCCGATCCACACTATCGGCCCGGTCAGAGTAATTGGAGAAAGAGAGAAGGTCCATTTTTTGTTTCGCTCTTTGTTCAACTATACTGCAATCGAACCGTGAGCGGACCGATAGTGTGGATCGAACTTTAAAAGTTAAAGATTGCAAACACGTTGCAAACCATAACTCTGACAAAGGGACGATGTATACATTAAATGTGAAAGTAACTAACAATAAATGCGAGGCCCGTTAAGCATCGGGCCCTACGTAAGTGCCCCGTTTGCCCGATGCTAAGGGCAGTACTGCTTAACATGTGAGATTCTAGTAAAATAAAATTGATAAACACAGAGAATCATGGAGAGCGGAAGTTAAGCTTTTCTTCTCAAATCCTCAACAATGGAATCCTTCAAAGGATTCCAGAGAAGGAAGCAGGGATCTTGAAAGAGAGAAACGGAGCCGATTCAAAGGATTTGTGAAAGTGGCGAGCAGGACCAGGAAAACCGGGGCTGAAACAAATTGTCCAGATACCCTGGAAAGATTAGATACGTTCCCCCCGTCGGATTGACCTCTCCCGATAAAAGATTCGCGGCGCGGCAATAAGCGAGTACAAAAGGCGCTCGCGAGAGGCCCCGAAGTCGGCCTGCAGTCCGGGTTAGAGTGCGGCTGATGGTGTCGAAGGAGGTGAAAGAAGAGGTTCGATGGCGGCGGCGGGATCGGCGCGGCCGGGGAGTCGAGAGAGAGAGAGAGAGAGAGAGAGAGAGAGAGAGAGAGAGCGAGAGAGCCAAGGGAGAGAGAGGAGGATACGCGGCAGAGCCGCTTGCGACACGCAGGCTCGAGCAGTCGGGCTGATAGGTAGGTAGGTAGGTATATCGCCCCCTGACCCCGAAGAACTACCGTGAGACCGGCTTAGCTCCGTGGAGTGCCGGAGAGCACTCTCCTTTGCTCCCGCGACGGTGCACCGCGTGTATGCACCATGTGCATCGCGTCTATGTGTGCGCGGTGCACACACAGCGTGCATCCAGGCGCCGTGGAATAAAGAAGTGGGAAGGGTACGTGGCGTGACACCGCGGTACAACCGACTGGCAGAGGGAAGAGGGAACATGCAGAGAGAGAGAGAGAGAGAGAAAGAGAGAGAGAGACAGAGAGAGAGAGGGGAGGGAAAGACACGACGAAGGATGCCGATGACTCGTGGGTGCAGCTGCAATGCGGCCCCGCTGCATTCAGTGGCACACACAGGACGCTACGCGAGGGCTTTCCGATGGCACGCCGGGATTATCCTGGGCTCGCGATGAAACGCTGGAATGGATTTCGTAATCGGTGGAAGCATGACTTACGCTCGCCGGGATTGTTCTCCGCGGCTGCTTCGACGAGCATACTCGAGGCATTCCTCGATGATATTCTCCTCCTTTGCTTGGGGACGAATCTCGCTCCCTTCGTTTCGCTTCTTTTTTGTCAAACACTTCATGCCACGAGGCAGGCAACTGGAATAGAACATGCGGGGTGGTTCAGAAACCGACCAACTCTCAGCAAAGATACTACTAACTGGAATGTGGACGAATCTGCGAGTCACGTGTAATCAAATACACAATGTCGAGCTGAAGCTTTACAACCAACACATTTTATTTCAGTACCTCAATTTAACGGCACAACATGTGGAACTGTATTTCATACGGGCCTAGAGTTATGTGGGATTAGTCGCATAAGAATTATTTTTGGAATAATTATTGTTTTATATCTTTGACTCTTATAGTATTTAGAAAGCAGAAAATGCGCCTTTTCATTTTATACAGGGTGTAACAAAAATGTTGCACGTCCTTGAAAGGGATGATTCTTGAGGTGATTTCAAACTACTCTGTTAACGAGTTATTAACAAAAAACACCGACCAATCAGAGAGAGAGTACAGAGTACGAATTTCGGCGCGAGCTTCAACTGTGTGTAGCATTGGTCTGCCATCGCCTGCGCCAAAGTTCGTCTACTGTTCTCGCTCTTCGATTGGTTGGTGTTTTTCGTTAATAACTCGTTAACAAAGCCTCACCTCACATTTTTACTAAGGAAAAAGTTGTTTAAAATCACCACAGGAATCGCCCCTTTCAAGGACGAGCGACATTTTTGTTACACCCTGTATAGATGTTTTGTAAAATACAGTCAGGAAAATTAAAATAATATTTTGAATTAATTATCGCAATAACTGAATCAAAAGGACCTTGGCGTTAATATATCATTGTATAGGGTGTAATTATATCATTGATTCCACAATAATTAAGTAGCACATAAAAAAGAAGCAACACATAAGTAGTAGTAGAATTAATTAATAATAACAGTTGACGATATTGTAAAGCTTGTATCTGTACTCAAACTTTTAGTACTTTCTAATCATGTTAACGTATTAAAACGACAGAATGTATAAAATTATCTAATACTAATAATGCCAATAACAATTTGTTACTTGCACCGAAATAATTATTAAACTGTGGATGTTCATACATTTTTAATGTGTTAAAATGTTTAAGGATATGCATACATGCAAAAATAGATGACACATCGAAAATAAAATATATTTCCTAATATTTATATTGTGAATGTAAGCCTTTAAAAATGGGAATTTGCATAAACATCCGCAATCCAATTATAATGCTCCCAAGAGTAAACTTTTTGCACCTGATTCTAATTCAACGTTCAGAGATTGAACACAGTAACAGTACAACCCACCCCAAAGCCTAACAAAAATATCCTTGACACTTAATCTTTCAAATAACTGAATCCTAAATTCGTCTCCTAAAACATTGATTCCGTCAAAAATGACGTTGCAAACGATGCTCGCTAGTTTTTAAGAGAAAGTCACGAGCCGCGGGCAATTTCGATACGAGGCCAATCGAAGCTGCAAGCGATCCCGCGAGATAACTTTAAGGAAGATAAAACTACACGTTCTCACGGAGTTTAATGACTTTTGGATATCCCGGATTGCTAATCATTGGATAGGAGAAAGTATCTGCAACGTCGATACGACCGGTACGACTGTAGCCGATGCTTGCAGATGTCTCGAGTCGTGACAGAAATCCCATGGAACCGCGGAGTCCGCGAAACGTATTTTATTTTCGCGAGATCGTCGACAACTTGCGAGGGACATTCTGCGCGAGGGTGAAAGTTCGGCCGTAAAGCTCTGGTCGAAGGAAAATCCTGTCGGCGACGGCGTCGTCTTCGTTCGTCGACATTCGGACGGTTTAGCAGGGCAGTAAATTATCGATGAACCCGCGGACGAAGGGAACGCGAGAGCGGCGCGAAAACGGACGTGCATAAATCACGGAGAATTGGAAAAATCAGGTCCCGTAATTGCAGGCCGCGGAAATTTACGAGGAACTGTTAACGCGACCGCCTTGGTAATAGAGAGGAGCGGATTGGACAGGGACGAACCCCGCAGCGCGTAATTCATAATCGTGCTAATCTAGGAGGGGTCAATTCGACAGGTCGTTATTCTCTTTTTCGCATTTCTCTTTTCATGTTTGCTCGAAGAATACGCGCGCACGTGCGCCGCTTTTTCTACGCGCTCGCCGATCGTCCTGCATACCTCGAACGAAAGAATAAGCAAATAGAAAACCGGTGGCAGTCGGCCCCTGGTCTTCCGTCGTTGCAATTACTATCTCCGGGTGGCGCGAATGCTTTACGAAATTTCGACGCGAAAATCCACCGGGCCGGAAAAAGAATGGCGTGGAGCGCAAAATGGCCGTGCGAAACGGCTCCACCCACGTCCTCATCTTCGCATGCGTGCTCCACGCTTTGATATATCGATCCTTCGATTCCCTTCGCGATGGAGTAAAACGGTGAGGACCAGATGGGGAGAGGCGGGAGAGCATTGTGAAGCGCGTGTCTTTTCAGGCGTCGAGATCACCGCGAACGCCCCGGGATTTTCCCAGATACTCGCCGCGGAATACAACGCTTCATTGCCTCGCGACGAATCAGCCTCCTCCGCTCGTGTCCCGTAACGAAATTAACTTCGCGCAATCGGACGCGTAATTAAAGCTGTCGTAACTGCTTCGCCTTAACCAGCGATTCCTGGTCGAACGGATACGGCATTTACTTGTGAGTGAGAAGTATCTTTCTTGCGTTTGTTTATGCGATAAGTTTGTCGTGTTTGTCGAAGGCGAGGATGAGAAAAATGAATGTATGATTCTAAGAAAATGGAAAAACGGACACAAATATTGTATCAGAAATCTATAATAAATAAGAGAAATTAAATCAGTTTATATGACTTTTGGAAATTATAGGGATAGTGTTCCAAAAGATCGTATCGAAAGTATTGTAATACTAAATGAAAAAATCAAAAGAGTAGAAAGTCATAAGTACTTAGGTATTATTTTTGTTTATAACATGAGATGGGACAAATATATTGAATATATTATTAACAGGACTAGATATTTGATTTTTATTTTTGCAAAAATAAGAAAGACTATGGATACTAAAACCCTAACAAAGATATATTATGCTTTTTTTCATAGTGTGATAAATTATGGAATAATTGCCTGAGGAGGTGCATATGAAAATAATTTAAATTTGATACAAAGGATTCAAACAAAAATATTAAAAATCGTAAATAAAAATCAACTTTCTGGAAATGAGTACCCATTAAATGTTAAGCAATTATTTACACTTGAGTCTCTGATGTATTATTATGAAGAACTAAAAGATAGATTTATAAAAAGTACATCTAAAACTAGAAATAAGAACATCGCATTGCCAAAAATGAAAAAGGCTGTAAGTGATAAAAATAGCTATATTGTTGCTATAAAAACCCATAACTCGCTGCCAAATGAACTAAAGAGTCTGAATTTAAATAAACATGCTATTAAAAATAAATTAAAGAACTTTATGAAGTTAGAACAGTTATATGTTTAATGGTATTATATTGTTAATTACTGGCGTGAATCGTAAATAGTTTTCTTTATCAAATGTTATTGTTTTTATGGGGTTTTTTAACTTTAAGTTAGTTTTTAAGACTATTATATACCATCCTATGTACAGGTAACTGTGTTTACCTCCTATGGGATTTACTTTGTAAATATCTGGTTTCAAATAAATAAATAAAAAAAATAAAAATAAAATATTTAAGCAGAAGCAGTTGAATTTTTAGTCGATTTCATTGAACAGTATGTAGAATGTTACAAATACTGAAGATTTGAATTGTTTGATTAATACACGCAGATAATCAACAATAAGCACAGATGAGCCTATACATAATGGCATTACTCAGAAACAATATTTTTTTATATATGGACTTTACGCCGCATCGACAGCATTAGCGACGATTCAGTTTGATTGTCCTTCACACGCGGCGACCAAAATCGATCATTGCGATTTAATTTCAGTGACATTGTCCGAAAAACATAGTACTAGTACGCAGAATCGATTGTTTATCCCTCGTGTGTAACGGCTCTTTGATTGAAATAAAAAATTCCAATGTGATTTTATTTTATGCACATATTGCTATCGTTTGACCTACAATGAAACCAAAAGAATTATTTTTGGAAGAATGGTAACTATTCAAACCCAGATGTTCGGTTTTATTCGCGATTTATTTCCCAAACTTTTGCTAATAAAAAAAAAATATACGAACTTATCGCCTTGTCTGTATATCGAACGATAGCTATATATGTATAAAATAAAACCACATTGGAATTTTTTATTACATATGAACTAAAGATATGTCAACCACAATTTCGTGATACGTTTAGTCCGCGGTTGATTCCAACTGTATTTTCAAGTGAATTTAACCGAAAAAATTGCGTTACTTGATAAAAAAATATACAAAGTATCAAATCATTTTGTTTATAGTTCTGTTTATTTAAAAAAATTTCACAAAATCAATATTTTCGACAGAGAAAGAAATTCCCACCTCAATGTGTTTCTCTAATGTTAAGCCGGTATCTGGGTTCAGTCCATACTTTTGTCTTTCGATTAGGTATTTTCTGCATTCGTATAGCAAATGTTTGGTCGACATTGTTTGGTTGTAAAAGTTACAGGTTGGAGGATCAGTTTTTTAGGAAATATTCATGTATGATTTTAAAATATCTTATTCAGAGTCTTGTCATAACTACATTCTCCTTTCTATTCATGTTTCATTCCTTGAAAAACTTGTACCATTTCATAAATTTTAGTTCGGTAAGTTGTTATCCATTTATTTATTTTTCTCCAAATCGTGGATTAATTTTAAGAGGTCTAGGTATGATATTGGTATTTTGGCTTCGTTGGTTGGTACTTCAAAAAGAATATAATTTTTTCAAAAAAACTCTAACTCCTGCAACATCTAGTTTCCCTCTTAAGAGATCCAAAAGCTAGAATCCCAATTAAAATACGAGACAATTACAGAAAGTATTCCGTTGTCACTGTTGCATCTACACTTTCTACCTGCCCACGTTTCCCTCAATTCCACCACGAAAAATAAAAATTCCATCCCATCGGATCTTCGCGAGCAAATTTGTCAGTCAGCACAATTAATGATCTCGCGATCGTGACGAGTTACTTGGGAGGACGAAAAACTGCGCGACGCATGAGAGAAGAACAAGAACGAAGCGGACGAAGCGGTCGAGTCACTTTCCGCCGATCGCGATAAGGAACGGGAGGAGAAGGAGAGAGGCTGTGGAGAGCGCGTTACGAGATGATCCGCGCGTTTCGTGGACCGAGTCGGAGCGCGCGCATCCCGCGAAACTCTCGAGTGGACAGTTATGCAAGAGAAGCCGCGTTTGGCGCGTCCGCCGAGGCAGGTTCGACCGGTCTTAATTGCAATCGAGCTGCGCCGGCGAGTTCGCCTTCGAAAACTAGTCGGTTCGGGGCCTAGGAACGGGCCCCGAGACTCGATGGACGGCCCCTTCCACGATCGAATACTTAATAAATTATTTTCTATCGGCACGTGTCTGCCGCCGCGTTGTCACGCTATGCCCTGCGCCGGTTCCCCGATGGAAAACTGGTCCATTTGCGTTCGTAAATGGGAGACTTATCGAGCACTTTTCCGCGGCGAACGGGGCGAACCGCCGCGCCGCGCCGGAACACGCCAAGCGTGAATTCGAGCGCGCCCCGGTATCGGGGCACGAGTGTCTGTCTGCCCCGTGGGACGTCTTAATGAGGATTTTATGAGTGCCGGATCGTCTGTGTCGGAGAAAGGAACAGGTTACTTAATGCGAAAAGTGAATATGGAGATAAAGGTATAAATGCGGGACACGATGATATAAAACTGTGAGTTATGATCGTTTGAGAGGTACGTGACAGCCGGACGACGATAGACGGTAATTGATATTCAGTGTTCCGAACAGTTCCGAGATCCACTTGTGCGAATTATTGGAACTTGTGACAGTTATTTAATAGCAATTTACGGTTTCGATTGTTTTGATCAGTTTTGAAGCAATATTTTCCAATATCGAAGCAATTTTGAATATTTTTGGGACAAAAAAAGCTCGGAAAACTCTGTTCCAAAGCTGTTAAAATACTAAGCATATAAATGGCTTTACTGCTTGGTAATCGCATTGGAAACAACTTGAGCATAACAGTAGATACCTTGTACCTTGTAGATACCTTGCATTTTACTTGAAAATTAATGACCGACTGCTCTCTCCAAATGAAACAACTTTACCTCAGCGGGAACATTGACATGTTTCCCTGTAATTCAATGATCCCTGATTGGAGATACGAAAGAGACTAGTTTGACTTAATTACGTAACTCAATTACACGTACTTCTAATAATAATTTCGAAGCAAATGTATTGCCGCTAACCAATATACTTCTAACAAGACATTCAGCGCCAATATTCCTTCGTCAGCGTTCCTCGGCCTCAAATTTCACGCGAAGAACCGCCTACCTCGATTGTCAGAAATAAAATGTATCGTCTTCGAGAGGACTCAAGGATCCAAGGACGCCCAGGATTCCATCGTTTCGCTAAAACGCCGCGACCACGTGCGCTTTCACGCAGCCGACTCGCGAATTTGCTTGCCTAAATTCTCAACAATCCCGAACTTAGCGCGTGTGCATAAACTTATTCGTAGATTCGTGTCGAATGTCTCCTTTCCCCGTCGCGGCGTACGGTGCCGGTTGTGTCGCTCGTCTCCTCTCACTCTCGTCGAGGATGCACGCACCGAAGAGACTAGGAACGTCTAGGTACTTTCATCGAAATCGATGATGCACGATTGAATTTAAATCGTGTCGAGGACAAAAGGATCGAACGAAACGACGAGTTGCTCGACTAGCTTCGCCTCGGTTTCTCTGATCGACGAGGAGCTGCTTGTCAATTAATGCTTATTACAGGATAGATTCTATCGTTATAGATCCTGCCCCGTGATACAGTGGGGATATTTATGGAGCTTGGCGGAGCTTTTATGGGAGAACTTGTTGTGGAGGTATCTTATTCAGCCGGTTCAGGCTGGTAAGTGATTATTCGGTCTCATGGCTTGATATGAACGAACCGGAAAGTGTAAAAATAGTCTGTCATGAATCATTTATTCTGTTTTCGGGAAGTTCCATTCAGTACACTGAACGTCACCTATCAAAAATTCAAATTCAAAGCTTACGCGCTCTGAGTGACTCGGATTTATCCAATTTCGATTCAATGAAAAATTCAAGTAAACCCGGTATAACAGTCTTCAAACTGTCTGACTGAAATTTCTAGAACCACGACTTATGCCACTGAAATTCGTAGAAGCCGTGAGATCCTCCGCGCGGAGCGACGCGATCCATAAGGAAAATTGAATCCCAAGTTAATTTTTCACGCGCGGGATTCTAGTAATCGCTTACGTAAAGAATCCCACGACGATAATTTATGCACGAAACGGCCGCGTAAACAATGGGCAGAAAAACGGCTCGGTTTACGCGGCGTGCCGCGGCACGCGCTGCCGTTTATCAGACCGGCGATCGACGAAAGTTCCGGAGCGCGAATCGCGCCATCAATTACCGCGATCCTTGGTAGGGTTCGCGTCGAGCAAAATGCTCGACGACGGCCCGTCTGGCGAACGTGCATCAGTTTGATCGTCAGCCGAGAGACAGGACGGAGTTCCCGGGTGTCCTGCCTCGAGGAGGCCTGAAAAACCATCGTCGAGATCGCTATCGAGACCCCGATCAACGCCGGGAGAGCTTGTAATCGCGCTTCATCAACGCGCGCGCGGGGGGTTGAACTTTTTGTTTTCACTCCGCCGCCGCGCCGTAGAGAGAGCGCACACATTCTGCGACCGTACATCGTGGAATTTTATAATTAAATGATCGAAACGACGCCCGAGAGTGGGGGGCTGGGAAATGAAAGTTTGATTTATGAACAGTTTAACATCTCCTGGACGAGGCTCTTTTTATTGCGCTTCTGGCTGAGTCGTCAGAGAAAAGAGGAGGAAGCTTTCTTTTCTTTTTGTTTAGGCTCGCATGAAAAGGAGGAACAAGTGCTGTTACGTATAGTACTGTTAGGTATGTATAGTTATCTAGAAAAATATTTACACATTCTGTATGTGTGTGTAACATATTGTAATTCAGTAGTATTTTTTAAGAGTTGTATGCACAGTAGAACCTCGATTAACTTTGTATTCTGCGTTATTCTTTACAGACGTCTGTTCTCTACTATTATTGAGATCATACTATTGTACCTTACCAACCCGTTTATTTTAATAATAACTGACTTGATATTTAGAATCTAAATAAACCATTATTAAATCGTTGTTCAAGATTTAATCAAAATTAATGTGCACTTTTATACCTAAATGCATTAGGATGAACTGCAGTAACAATCTTAGCCAGAAGTTAATCAATTTACAAGATATTAATAAAGCTTCTTCTTGTGATGAAAACCAGTCAGAAATGTTGATCTTTTATCATAAACTTGTTTGTTGGAATGTATTCAAAATGCAACTGTTAGTAACTTCACTCTTACTTTTGTTCCAATTTCTCTTTTCTATTGCGTTTTTGTATTCTAAGAATGCATGTTAAATTGAAAGTTAAATAATTTGAAAACTACCGAATCAATTTTTTTTTTTTTCATTTTTTGTAGCGTTGTACTATTGCATAAAGATTCATTCCTCCAAATTTCAAAGATTTTCATTGATTTTTAATCCTTTCCACTCGGGAAGTTTCGAATTCACCTTTATTTTGTTACCCGAGAATTGTCACTTGAATGTAAAGGGTTAATATTACTGAAGTTCATTCTTAACTTATTGAATCCTTAAATAATAAAAATTTGAAACAACTGGAATTCGAATAATTAAGGTTATACTACCTATGATCTCTTAGGAACATGAGATCCAATTTAAAGATTTTCAGGATTGAATTTCTTAACTCGTTGGAGCACAATACAATCATTTTTATGCCACGTGAATTTTATAATTATAACAAATGATAGACAAAGGTTTATTAAAAAAAATTTGAGTTTTTGCTCTCGTCAATTTTGACACAGTTTTAGTACATAACTAGAAGATTTCTCGTGTTAATTTTTTTATCTTTGTGCATCAAAGAGATAAAGAAGGAATAATTTTTCTGTGTTTGTGATGGGATTTCGTCATCTTCAGCTTGCATATTTATACAACGTAATATAATATATTATCACTATATGTCTGTCACTAATAATTGAATTTATATAAAAAATTAACCACGTACATACTTGTCAGAATCCTTGAAGAGGTTAAAGTATAATTATCAAGGTTTACAATAATATACGTTATAATTACTAGCTGTGACATCAACAAATAATTAAATATGCAAAATAGTTGTACTTATAGAATGAATGGATACTTCCGCGAGTAACTATACATAGAATCGTTCTTCGCATCAGTAAATTACTTAGAATCAGTAGATTCTACCAAATCTCAAATCCGCGATGTGCATAAGGAAGCAATTGCAGGAACCTTCTACAGTGAACAGAACCTCCTACTCCATTATTCTGATATTTATTATTCAGGGTTTCAATGATTAATTACACTGTACAGACGAGTACAGAAGGGCTTCAACTAAAACATGAATCATGATTTAATAATGGTATACTAATTGTTACCATTTTACAGTGCAAACATCATGCATATGACTATGTTTTTCACAAATACAAATAAATCGGATAACGGCACTGACGTGAAATCACGATGATCGCAGATGATCGCAGCGATTTCGTGTCGTTCGTGTGCATCGGGTCTAAATCAGTTGATCGAAGATCTACCAAACAGTAGGTAGAGTGTAGAATAAGAGGCTTTAGACAGGAGTGACAAGTCGCCAGGCAACCAACCATTGATTTGGGGATCTGTAACCGAATCAGTGACCAACAGTTTAACTGTTTTCACGATATCGACGACCTATAGACCTCCACTGTTGATTGCCGAATCGATTGTAGATCGCGAAATCAAATTTTAAAGATCTAAAAGGCGACACTAAGTTTCCCTTTAAACTGCTTGTGTCAATTCGTCTCTTTTTAAAAGTAAAATAACCGATCAAAACCCGAATGGACATTTAGTTAATTAATTAATTTATTTATTTACGGGGAGGGATTTCCATTAGTGTACAAAGGAATGAATAGCAGTACATTAAACGACATATTAACCAAAAAAGATAAGTAACAGAAATAATAGAAAAGAAAAAAAAAAACAAAGAAAACTTTACGGAAATATGCAAAATAAAAAGAAAACGAATTATAAAATGCCATGCATTTAAATTGATTGCGTCATTTCGTCTCTCTCTACAAAAGGTTTCTTCGTCAAAGTATCGCCTCCCGTTATATCTACTCTTAGGATCTACTGTAAAACCATGCATCTTCAGAGCACAAAACATTTGTTGACCATTGATGTCAGCAGCTCGAAGGATTCGAAGGCAACTAGCAAGTTAAGGATGACAGCAAGCTATTACGCGCGGAAGCAGTTAACCGGTTCCCCGGTCGAATCGTCCCTTAACGAAGCCCCCCCCTCGTCATCGTGACCGAACCCTCAATCTTGCCGTCGTCGGCGCGTAAATCAGCCGCGGAGGCGCACGTAGACGGGACACGCGCGCGAAAGACGTGCTTGGCACCTCTTCGCGGCAGTCAGCTGCGCGAGAAGGCTGCAACCGGTCGACACGTCGAAGAGAAAGGATTTACCGGGGTCACCGCGTCTACGCGGCCCGCCACGACCAAGATAACCGCCGACTAATAGGGTCGCTTAGGGCGAATCGTCTCTCTGTGTATGTGTCTGTGTTCGATCGAAAAAGAAACTTTGTCGGACAGGTTTCTTCGCGCGGTCGGCGCAGCATCGCGCGCAACATGCCCGACTCGCGGAGAGGAAACCTCGTGGGAAACGTTCGCGGGTATCGCGCCGCGCGATCTTCCCCCGCGTGTTCCATCGTTAATCCCTCGTCTCGCGATCCCCGGTACGCGCCGATTAAGAGTTCGACCTGGCTAATGGCCGACGACCGACCAATCGTTTAGCAATAAAGGGGGATAATATGACTTTGTTACGTGGGATCACTTGGTGATGGAGGAGGAGAAATAATGGAGGCATTACAGCTCCGCTAAGATATAGCAATTTACAAGGAAAGTTTTTCAACGTGCAAATTAAAAAAAAAAACTAGAAAACTTTTAACGGTGGCTGCAAGGAAAAACGACGCAAGTGTAAGGAAAATGCGATGGGATTTGCGAACAGGACATTCGTCCTAGAGTTTAGCTTGTGTCGAGCGGTCTGTCTAAAAATCTTTCGGTAACTCCGAAAACAAGTCTCAAAGTAAACACAAACCGCAAAAGGAAACGCGCCAAGATACAGCCATATGATATTCCTGACAAAATAGGCGAGACGAGATATGTTTGTCCTCACTATACCTATTAGCCGGGGTGAAAAATAAACGATGCTGCTCCCGGTATGGCGATCCACGGAAATGGGATGAGATTGATCGCCGATCGCGGAGCAAAGAAAAAAAGAACCTTCCAAAGGAAGAAACGCGGCCTTTCTCGATGCCATCATCCCGTCCTCGTCGTCCGGTTCTGCCTGTCAGACATCGCGAGTCGGTAGCATCGGTTCGCTCGATTAAGCGATCAAAGATCGATTAAGCGATCCGGTTTTTCCGACGCTGTTTTCTAATGCTTCTCTCCGAGAAAACCCGAGCCTGCCGGCTTGCCGGCCGCCCCGATACCGTAATTGAAATCTCGCTGACGCTTTTTTGTCCCGAGTCCCAAGCGCGTAATGACACGCTGTCCACCGGTTACATGCCGGTTTAAGGATAAATATGATAATGCACCGGCTAGAAAGCGGCCAGACACGGAATCGGACTCGAGAGGTAACAGAACTCCGCGGCGCGTATTTTTGCCGCGCGTCGAGGACGGTCGACGGGGTCGGCTTTCCGAAGGCTGAGCGTTATTGCAAATTGCAGCGCGGGACCCTCTTGGATAATTTGCAAAAGCGTGCGGAACGATAGGAAGGCGGCCCGCTGATTTGATTTGTCTGGCGCGCGCTGGAAAACCGAATACGTTCGAGGTTTCGGTGAACGATTTAATTTCGTCGGGGACACTGTCGCTTAACTATTTTATCGAGTTAGTAGGCAGAAGTTAGATCAGGTCAGTTTTGCGACGATGGGCAGCGGGACGAAACTGTTCCGAGACCTTCGATCGATGTTATTTTATTTTATCATTAACTGGTTTAATTATTTGTACGAAAGAATGCTAATTATTATTCATAATTCTACCAGTTGGGAAACTGTGACTGTGCCCCAGTTGTTTCACATGATAACAAAGATCCCTGAAAACGTCGACAGTTCTAGGACGATACAGTCAGTAGAATGAGTCGATGTTAGTCAAACAGACAATTTAAGCAATTGCCTAATTTTTCATCATACACATTTGTACTGCTGCAATTATTAAATACTGAGCACGTGATCATTAATACTTTTTTCTTGTTTAATCGCGTAAAGAATTATTAAAACTCCTTATCAGAAATATTTCTAAATGCCTAAAACCGATTTTTTAAACAATATTAATATTCTAATAGAAAGAAGGGTGCATGTATCTCTTCAGATCTACAATTCTAAAGTTGATTAATATTTTAAACGATCATTAGCAATCAATTAGATGCAGTCGCACGTAAACACATGATTTCCAACACTATGTAAAACAAAAGAGACAAGAAGCAGAAGGGGAAAATGATAAAATCAATTCTGGGATCCTCTTCGCGAAGTTCAGACAGGTTTAACAGCTTTCACAGTGCGATTCGAGAGATCGAGCGGGTCTTCGTAGCCGATCGAGGCAGAATTCGAGTGCGGAAGTCGACGAACAGGTAGACGTAATCCGACGAATATCGTAATAGGTACCCTAATCCCATCCCAGCTTTCTACACCGCCCGCGGCGAGGAGTCGCTCGCTCGCGCCAGTGTTCGCAATACGCGAATCGCTCGCACACGACGGCAGAACGCGCTTCAAGGGCCGACCATTTCCCATGGAACCTTTTCTCTTCCTCCCCCGCCTGTCTCTCTGCCACGGCGCACGCATCCATCGTGAATTCATAGTTTCATCGATTCGTCTACAGAGCGATTCAAAAATGGGTGGCAAAATTTTCGTGAAATTCTCAATGATCGAAGTAGCAAAATTGATGTTAAATTTTTCTGCATAAAATCGGTTGAACTTAAAAAATTCTGATCTAATCTAATTAATTATTTTTAAGATTCGGAAAGGGGAAGTTATGCACAAGATACTCATTCACACACACAAAGGCCAGTTGCTTATCTTTGAATCGCACAGTACAGTGGCTGCGTACGAATCGAATGTATCGAGATGCGCCGATCGAAAGTACCGTTTTACACTTTCTTCCTCGTTGTTCTGCGCGCAGCGATTTGGTAATAGGAAATTTCCAATCTCTCTTCCCGCGCGGTCGGATTCCCGGAAGATGCCTGACAAATTCGTACTGTCTTCTCGATTCGAACATTTGACAAACGGATGATTTATTGGACGAATAAACCCAATCGTGTCGGATCCTTGGGAGTCGAGAGAGAATTCGTTGCGGTTTCGACGTTCCTATTCGTGATTATTGATGGATGCGTAGCTGGCCTCAGAATTGTTCGTCAGGATTTCTTGGCCGACCACTTTCTTCTCTTTAAGCTTGCATTATTCATTTCAAGATGTGGATACAATCAGACTACTTCTCGTGCCTGCAATTTCGTCGGACGTTCGTCAGACTTTCTCGATCTACTAGAATTTGCATTGCCATCGTTGCATAGGTAGCATTGACATTCAATAATGAATGAGTGCAAGCACAATAGTGCAATAAAATCGAAGGGTGGGTTTCCATTTGTAGACCCGATTGAAAAGAATTTTCTTTCAAGAAAGCATTATCTATGACGTTTTGAAAGGGTCTAGAATATTTTTGTAAAGGATATTCTACGATAATTCTAATGAATATATTAGAGTAAACTTTCCCATAGATTTTTAACGAAAAATCTCCTCCCACTCGCCTCCACGAAAAGTTCCCCGTCTCCTCCTAATAATTCGAAAGGAAGATCGAAGAATTTCGATAAACCCAAGCCTCGTCGATCGAAAGCGATGTCGTAATCATCCCATTGAGAGTGGAGATCTAAGAACTCGAAGAAACAGAGGAACAATGGATCGACGTAGAAAGTGCGGTCGTTGAACAATTTCGTCGGGCGTTTTATCGACGTTTAAGAAAAAAAAATGCACACCCTCCACGCGACCGCTCGCGAAGAAACGGCACGTTCAAGCATCTTACAGCCTCTCGAGCGTGTTTGCTCACGTAACTCGCGCTAATGATACGTTAAATCGCCACGAAGGAGTAATCGCAGGGACGGTAATCGCGTGCGCGTCGAGCGAGTGGTTAGCAAGCTCGCAGACACACGTGATTATGTTTCGCCAATGCGTTATCCTTGCGACAGGTCAGCGATATCGGGTCGAATAGGCGCAGACAATCGGCCATCAAAATGCAGAACAGGGCGGCGATAGTCACCCCTATCGAATTCTTCGCGGGGAACTATGCGTGCACCGGCGGACATAGAAAATTGCAATTCGCAGCTGCAGTTATTAAGAAATTCGACACGCGTGTCTCAACAACCACAGGCGTGCCCGTAAATATCGCCTCGAGTTTGCATATCAAGTTAGGACTTTATTATTCAACCCGGAGCCGGGGGCCGATCATTAATGGTGAAATATCATTGTCGGTTTGTAATGTCGCTTCGCAATCGAGGGCCGTAAGACTTTATCAAAGCTTTCGTGCACTTTTCAGCGGCGGTTTAATTTCGCAGTGGGATTCTCGATCTCGATCTCGAAGATAGGTCACGTCAGTTGGGTAGACACTTGGGACCCTTCTTCCGTGAACCCTTACCTTTCCCAGCGGATTATTACCGAGGGCTAAAAGTGCGGCTCGATCGCGGAAAACGCGACGCTTAACAAGTTGACGGCACTCCGTTTGGCACTTGAAGCGTTCAACCCGGCCGATATAATCATCGTGCAACACAATGCAGACAGTCTGAACCGATCTGACACGATCGCGCGCGATGAATGCGAACCGATAGAGGCATCGTCGGGCAAATTATAGTCGCGGCCGCAATTTTATTACGAAATCCAGGCAACACACGCGAGCCGACATCGGCGGCAGGGCGTGAGAGACTCGGACTTTTCATCCACGAACTTTCCCCAGCTCCCTATTATCGAGCTTTACGAATAGTTGAACGCCCCGTTTCCATCGGGAAACGACGCGACGCGGCGCGGCGCGGATCGACGATCGGACGTGACCGGCTTATTACGACCGGGCCAATTAATACATCGCGCGGTTTTATAGATATTCCGGCGCTGGCTCGCGTCGACGAGGCCGCTTATTATCGCTTATCGTCCCGCATCTGCGGTTAATATCATAATCACCGTTCTGCCCCGAATGCGCGCCGCGCTCTCGAGCCTCGATCCTTAATGCTTAACGCGTTATCGCGGATGTTAATGGCGCGTAGTCGCGAGCGATAATCACCCTCGTCGCTCGTGTGCCTCGTATTCCTTTGATCGAGCCTCCGGATCCGTCCAGGATCCCGGAGCGTATGCAGGATGTTGCAATCTTCCAGCAATTTAGGGACGAAGATTGCTTATCTGAGCGATCTCGCGGTCTTTTTTCCATCGTCGGATATTCTTAGATAGTTTTACCTTCCACAATGTTTCTCAAAGGGTAAGGATTCTTGATCAGCGAGATTCCACCTGCTAAAGTTCAACGTTTCGCGGATTTCAGGGAAAATTAATATCCTCGGTGGTCTCTGCAATCCAATCCTGAAAAGACTTTAATTTTTTTGCGTGATCGAAGGCGAAACCGTTATCCTTGAAGTACGCGGCGAAGAATCAAGATTGTTAATCAACGTCAGCCACGGTATGCTTTGAATATCGGCTGTGGAAAACCGACGGCGCGGCAGGAGTGTCGCAAACGAACGTTTCCTCGCAGAGGACGTCGATTCTGTCGGTTACGGTGAAAATTGGAAAAAGGACGCGTAGGAGAGACGCGCGGAGTCAATGGAGCGCGATGCGCCAAGTCGGAACCGGTTGCGATCCTTGTAATCGCCACGGGAGTGAATTCAGTCGAGGCGATGATCCAATCGGAGAATTATGGTCACTGCTTCTATACGATTACCAATAAATCATGGGAAGCTGCGTCCCTTCTTGGAAAAGCAAATGAAAATTATAGAATATAAATTTGGTTGGTTACAAGAAAAAGGCAAAACGTAGAACGAGGGAAATTTTGAAGAGAATACATATTCAGAAATTCGGTGCAGGAAGTCGACCGTTTTTCCAGAGCCAGGAAGGAGAAGCAGAAAATTTATAGCCGCGGCTCTGACAAATGTACAAAGACTATACGGCAGAAAATGGTACCGTTTGAGTCCAATATTCTCTACGAAGCCACGGAGAAGAAAAGAATGCAGAAGTGCAGAGGCAAAGCGGAGGATAAAGGTAAAATCGCGGAAGGTGGGGCTTTAAGTGCCCTTGGAGAAGGTTGTACGAGAGCCAGCGACGAAAATCGATGGCGGTGGGTCGCGGCGAGATACGCGAGCATAGTGAAACGGCTGAAGGTGAAGGACGAGCGCTGCAAAAGGGTGATACAAGTATTCGGTAATCGTCTACAGTGATCGTCCTTGCGCGTTGTCGAGAAAAATCGATGACCAGGTTTCGCGCGGCCGGTCGCGAGGGGTTTGGATGCGATGAACCTGGGGGCGCCCTCCTTAACCACGGCCCGTAAAAGTATCCGTGACATTTACAGCTGTCTACGTTCGCAGGAGAGCGCTAAATCGGTCTCGGGAATCCTGCGGACAGACGTTCGAGCGCCTGGTGGATTCGAAATACAAAATGTAGAACCGCAGAGTTCCATTTATGCATCGCAAGAACCACTTAATCAATCAATCGCGAACCGAAATAAAACGGCCGTCAATGGCCGTCAGGATTCATTCACTGCGTTCATATTTAACGCGATTATTCCGAGATCCAGAATAGGCGGAGGAAGAGTCGATTTCTTAATATAAGTCGCGTTGTGCGCTCGTGCGCGCCAGCTCAAACGCGCTCGTATGGCGGCGAGCGAGCCTTGGCAGTGGATGAGTTATAGGGCTCATTAATCAACGGAATCAATGCGAATTAAGGAACGCAACCTGTGCCACCTGTCAAACAATTTCGCGAAATATCATGCGCCGCTCGCGACGGTCGACGCGAGTTATTAGTCTCATTAATCAGCCGCAACCTGGCATTAACGTTGATGAAGAAAACCAACGCGCGGGAACCTGTTGCTGCCCCTTCGACGAGTTAATATCCGACAAATCTATTCTATCGATCCCTGACAGATTTTCGCGCCGATCGTTCTTCCGCTTTCGTTTGTTTCGTCGACGTTTCGATCGATCGCGCATTCAATATTTCGCGCAACGCGCCTCGGCGTGGCGTTAAGTATTTTTAATCGGGAACTTGTAGCCAGTCAGTTCCCAAAGGTCTGCTATGCAAATGAAACTCGAAGCTCTCGGTGCTCGGAGAAACTGCGTGATACTCTGGCTCTCGGTCTTCCGCCTCCCACTCTCGTAGGCGCTGAGCAGAGAGTCTGGAAATGTATACTTACGGCGATATGAATTATTAGCCGATTACTTAACTACTGGTTATCGAAATCTTTCGGCGTAATTCGTGATAACACTTTCACACGCCGCGTTTCTCGGTTGATTCAGTTACGCCTCATCCATTGAAATTGACACATTAGATGGAAAAAGGGCACATAGGCTCATATGTCCTTTTTCTTCAAATATATCGATTTAGGTATCCGTTATTAATACAGGGTGTAACAAAAATGTTGCAGTTCCTTGAAAGAGGTGATTCATGAGGTGATTTTGAACAACTTTTTCTTTAGTGAAAATGTTAGGTGGGGCTTTGTTAACGAGTTATTAACGAAAAACACCGACCAATCGGGGAGCGTGTACAGCGGATTAATGATGACGTGGACGATGGCGGGCCAATACTACTCACAGCTGGAGCCCGCGCTGATATTCATCCACTGTACTCGCTCCCTCATTGGTCGGTGTTTTTCGTTAATAACTCGTTAACAAAGCCCCACCTAACATTTTCGCTAAGGAAAAAGTTGTTTAAAATCAGCTCAGGAATCACCCATTTTAAGGAACTGCAACATTTTTGTTACACCCTGTATAATATACAAAAAACAAATTACGTTTTTAATACAGTTCTCACTGTTCAGGCTTTCCAAAGCAAGCCGTGTCCTATAGGAAGAGATTTCCCGACGTTTCGCAAGCATTGCTTCTTCAGGAGTCAAAAGACAACATTGCCCCAAATCACTGATACGTTTTTAATATTTACTTTGAATAAATTAACTGCTCTGTTGCATAGCTTGCTCCATATGCACTTATTACTAGACTGCGGATTTTATGCATTTATGACAATACTAAGAATAGAAAAAATCTACCAAATTATTAACTTACGTCAAAATGTACAAAATATAAAAAATATGATTCAGGTAAGAATGTTTAAAAAATTAAGTATCCCTTTACTCAAGTTCCAATTGTTTATTTGTGCTTACAAAAATTTTATTTTGCATGATAATCCGCAGTATGTATACTTATTGGAGTCATCTGATGAAGAATAAATGTAATAGTTTTGAAAGAAAGATTATGAATATACCTTTGTATAATATATTAAAGTTAAGTAACATCAACTATAATTTTAACTTATATAAAGATACATACTTAAGAAATTAAATATTTTATTTATTTTTCTACTTAGTTTTGTATTTGTTAGCTTAACAATATAAAAGAAATGCATAACTGAATAAGTAATAAAATTATATTTAAATAAATAAAGAAAAACGTTTATCTCTTTCATGAAAAAAGCAAATAATCAATTTGTTAAAACTTATAAATAAAAATAAAATAACATTTTAAAATCATTGAATGTAATTGCACTACTTTTTATTAAGTAATACTGTGATGAAAACTTTGGAATCGATTATCTTGAAATGGCACTTTGGCGTATGTGTCCTTTTTCCATCCCATGCCTTAATTAAAGGGGACACTCGCGGGGAAGAAATTAACTCATCACGCAGAGACAGCATCATTAATTACGAAGCTTATCACGCGGATCTCCATTGATCCAAGCAACAAGAATCCTGCTTTCCAAGTATCGAACGAATTATGCCAAAGTCAGGAACGCCCAGGAACAAGCAACCTTCCCGCTTATTTGTCGCGACATTACGCATAAATTTCGTAACAAGTCCCCCTGGTTTTTCGCTTTCCCTCGTAAAGCAGAGGGGCCCCGGTGCCCCGGTCGGCCCGTGCGATCCGCGATCCACGAAGGAAATCCGCTATCGGCGAGTCGCTTTCGGGGTCGATCCCCGGTATCGATTTCGATTTCTCCTTCAAGTTTCTCTCCGGCGCAGCGTCGGTGATCCCCCTCGTGATCGTTCGCAAGCGGGGACACACCGCGAAGGGAAAAGAATCGGGAGAAGGAAAAGAACGCGCGGAGCGAAGCGGTGGCGTGCACGTGTGCGTGCGTGTCGGCGCGACAACGCGCTAGATAGGATCTCACTGGTTGGTATGCGCCAGAGCGGCAATACGCGACACCCATACCGTGGTCGGAAACGAGCTGCAGGTTCCGTGACCCCGAAACCGGGGATACGATCTCCCCGCGTTGATACCTCGCCGCGACGGGAGGAAAGCTCCGCTCCTGATCGACTCGCGACCGCTCGCCCCTAATTGGCCGATAGGCATCGCGAACAATTAACGAATATTAACTGCTTCATTATGAACCCCGCCGGGGACCGAGTGTCACGCGCGCGAGGCTTAATTTCACGGGAAATCGAGTGAAGCAAATTGCGCGACGAAATTCAACTTGGCTCGACGCTGGTGAAAACTGTGAGCACAGTTAGCTACTGGACGGAGACGGAGAGAGATTCGGAGGAGGAGTTTTCGCATATTACAACAGACTTATCTCCTGTTTTTCTCGACTTCTATCGCGATGGGGGCTCGATCATGTGATCCGGGATTTAATTATGCGATGCATTAGCGATAAAAATACGGGGTTTTGAGACTTGAACTATGACTTAATAATGGTCTGCCAGAAATAAAAGAATTGTCCATGAGCAGGGTGCTCTAGTTTTAAATCTGATATCAAGTCGGTTAATCGAGGTTCTACTGTACTTATTATTTATTCAAATACCTGAGCAATATAATTCTCCGATGTGCGAATGAAGGAGATTAAAAAACACTGTAGATACTTTACATTTTTGTGGTTATCAAGGAAGTCATTATCTTTCGTGCTTAGTACGTTTTTGTTTCTCTTGCAAAGTGTGAATAAGAGCGTACTAATGAGTTCTCACATAAAATATACCGCTTTCAAAGGATGTAAAGACAAAATTAGAATAACGAAAAGTGGAAGATATTTTTAACTTCGTTGCAGAAGACCTGTTATCTTCCCACCTCGACCCACGAAAGGCGTGAAAATCCAGAAAATTACAAATCCGTTACCACGCGATGCAAATTTAGACGCGGCATTCTTTTGATGACCCGTCAAAATCAATAAAGCTACGTGGGCTTTTCTCTTGAAGCAATATGCAGGAAAGCAACCGCCACCTACGATTTTCAATTAACGTCGCCCATGGTTGATGGTGTCTCTCGGCATGCTGGAGCACGCGCGTCGTTCAGTATTTTTGATATCAGCGTAAATTAATTACCCTTACACGTCCCGCGTAATGATGGCGTCCTTTATGAACCCGGTGAAACGAGCGTAAACCAATTAGTTTCCGCTCGAAGAGCGTACGCTCGGCGGCGTGACAGTGCAAGACACCCACATCGTGCCTGCACACGGCACGCAGGTTCCGCGATCCCGGCGATCGGTAAACGCGTATTAAAGACGCGCGCCGTCGCAACGGCGCAACAGGATCATCAACCGAGCCGCGTATCTAATTACCCCGCGAATGATTGCTAATGACCGTGCGGCGAGCTCCGTGGTTTCCGAGGCGGACGTCAATCGCCGAGTCCCTAACGTCTTTGACGAGCCCAGA
Organism: Perdita meconis; assembly: GCA_030770465.2. Taxonomy (NCBI): domain Eukaryota; kingdom Metazoa; phylum Arthropoda; class Insecta; order Hymenoptera; family Andrenidae; genus Perdita; species Perdita meconis. The sequence continues at coordinate 9,691,048 of JASKOS020000004.1, forward strand.
CGCGCAAACGGCATCGCCGTCTAGCCTTCGTTCCACGCTGCAGGCGGGTGCATCCACGAGGATCGCATAATTGGATGCAAATCGAACGTCCGACCTGATCGAAACGGTACACATAAATCATCGTACGCCGGTACCCGCCACGATAATTTACGGGATGACGCTTGAATTGCCCGCGTCGATTATTGGAGAAGAATCGTGATTTCAGTGATCTATGCAAACATTCGTCAGGCGTAAATCAGCGCTCTCTGGACGCGCGTGAATGAAGCAGGTGATTCGTGAAGTATTCTACTTCGGAACGATTTCGCTGGCAATGGATAAGTAGAATATTATTGATGTTATTGTGAGTTTCAATGGAAAGATCGATCGTAGGGATTCAATACATCGGCATTCATAATGATTTAGTATTTATGTTACTGAGAAGTAAGAACCATGGCACAAAAGCTTGAAGGATGTACTATTTTGATTTCTGATGCTTTCAAGTGTATGTATACTGAAAATTAATGTTTATATGGGCTCTAATTTGCTCTAGAAAATCGACACCGTAAATTGGGTGAATATTGGCACAATTTTGCGCTTGTTTTAAATATCCTATTTGAGTATTTATATCTTTTGTTATTTTATTACATGTACGATAATGTATAAATAGACTTTTGTCTTGTATCTTTAGTATACTAATAACTAAACTTGTGATAACTTAGAATTACATTGGCACTTGAATTTGTTTCTTTTTATGGTCAATGCATTCCTTTTTTACCAGTTTTATTTATTTCGTGATGATCATATAAGAAGTCTAGTGCAAAAGGAAGTATGTCACAGCAGTAACGTTATGGTTATTTATTTATTTACTTTATTTATTTACACGGTTAAGAGAAACCTTTATATAATATGAAAAAAGTAGAGAAGTCTAGTGGAGAGATTCGAACAACAACAATCAACAATATGCAAAAGTAAGACAATAATGTATAAAAATAAGAAGAAAGTTTAAAAACGTGAAAAGAGTTGCACAAAAAGTCAACATTATTATATTATTATAAGGCACAAAATTATTAATTAGTGTAATCTGAGCTTTTATTTACTCAATATTACCTCGTACTGCCAACGTTCCCTCAGTTTACGGTATGTTAAACAGATCTCATTAAATTGATTCTCAAGCAAGTCTTTCCGACCGATTTTCGAAATTTCCCTTTCAGGAAACCAGAGCCCCATAAACCCCATATTCTGCAATCACCTCCGCAACCAGTAACGATCCGCCTTATATGCAATTAGTCAAAAATTTATGGTCCTGAATGGGCAGCGATCGAAAGAGTCGAGCGTCGCGGCGTTCCCACAAGATCGTTTTCGCCAACGCTCGCTCCAGATTCACCCCGGCGAGGATCGACGCGCGATTAACGATCCGTGAGGCAATCGGCGTGTCGTAACACGAACTGACAGGGGTCATACACGGCCGATCGCGGGATCTTGTCCCGTGGAAGTGAACGATCGCGCGAGCGCGTGCGCGCGGCGAGGATTCCGCGAAGACGGTCCGCCGCGACGCGACAGTAAGAGGATTCGTTTGGTACACGAACGGCGTAGAGCAGCGTGCAACGAGCGGTCGAAGGAACGAACGAACCCGAGTGATTTAGTCGCTTAGATCGAGGTCCGCATACCGAACGACTGTGACCGACTCAGGACGGATCGAGACCCCGTTGGGCCTCGAGGCCTCAAGGCCGCCGAGCTCGTAAAGCCAATTCGTGCCTCTCCCTCGCCGCGGCTCGAAGCGGATTTTCATCGGTCGGGACGAAGACGAGAGGCGACGACACGCGGCCGAGCGCCCCGTGGCGCGTCGCCCGCCTCGCCGAAGGAATATTCATCGTTAATGTTAATGTTTGCAAATTGTTGCGTTGCGCCGTGTCCACGACCGACCGGGTAATTGCGGGTTGCGCCGCGGCCCTCCTTGTCCCACTGCGAATAATTTCCCAGCTTTCGACGAGATAATTCCACCGCTATCGAGGACGGGGTTCTGAATGAAGCCGCAAGATCCCTGAGAGTCCGGACGCGCTGACAGATGCGCCGTCGATTCTGAATGAATCGTTAAGCTCCCCTCGTTATGAATCGCCGCGGGAATGAGAGTCTTTGTTTCACGGACCTTGGGAATAAACGATCTAAGCGACGATCGTCTGAGAAAACGAAGGAACGGTATCAATTCTTATCGATTTTATTACCATATCCGACCGATTTTTCGCTTCTTCGGCTCCGGCGAACGCTAATTTACCGTTGTCGAACAAGTTCTGACCGCGGAAAGCAGCGGCGGCGCAGATTCACGAGAGAGATATGCTTCCTCGTGTTCCGCGGCTGGCGAAATCATAGAAAAGCAGAAAATGCGCGGCCGCGCGCGCGCGCGCGAGCGAGCGCGAACCGTAAATTGGGACACGTAGCCACGATTCCACGAAATTTATCTGATCGAAGCCGCTCGGGCAAATCAACCGGCCGAGACACGCGCTCGACGGCGGATCACGAGCTGGGAAAACAGAACGACAACACATCTGATAAAACGCATCGGGCCTGCGCGCCTGTCCATTGTGAAAGAACCTTGCGAGCGATCGAACTTTGATTTTGCGCGGGGACAGCACCCGCTTCAAAAATACGCGTCTTTCGGTGCGATTCCGACGTGCATATTTTAGATTGGATCTTTTTTAATATCGCCCTGCCGTCGGGACACGGTTATACTTAGATAACTTTATTTAGAAAAGTTCTGATTCAAACAGAGTTTTAAAAATATTCCGATTTCATTCAGATAATAAGTATAAACAACTTACATATACAGGCAATGAGCAGTTGAATATGTCGCTGCAGGAAAATTTAATATCTTCTGCAACCATTTCGCACAGTATTACGTCACGTGTCTTGCCCATAATGACCCGGCCCGACTAAATAAAGAAAAGCACATAGATTGAACGTAATTTATAAGAGTACTTATACATTCTTCTCAAACGAGTGTTCATTAATTCAGGACGCTATATATACGCCTTTCGCGAGTACAGCATTAAAGCTCAAAGCTTCGTTTGTCACCCAGCTTTAATCTTCCCCTCAACCACATCGAATTCACCATTTCCATCATCCACTCATCAGACTCAAGACAAACATTATTAATAAAAAAAAAAACAAATCAAAACTACCCAAAGAACAAGTCTAAAATCTTGTAGAAAATCTCAAAGTAGAAAAAAAACACCGACCCTCCAGTTTCCACCTGTTAAAATTCCGACGCTCGATATCGCAGTAGTCTATCCCCTTTAGCGGACGGCCTTGCTCGCCCCCGTTAAACAAACTCCGTTGCACACGTACAGGCACGACCACATTCGCACCCTCAGTGTGGGTCGTCAACACATAGTCAACGGTGCAACCTCGCCCGCCACCCCGTTACCACAGCCATACCCTCCTGCACAGCTGCTTTTCTCCCCCTCCGGCCTGCTTCGAGCGCCCGTCGCCTCCCCCTTGGCTCGTGACGTCATACTGCGACGTCGTCGATGACGTCATTGTTGTACCGCAGTTCCGTTCATCGATCGCCGCCCTCCGCTCGCCTATTCAGGGGCGGGAAACCGGGTGCCCCCGTTGCCACGCTTTGCTGCCTGTTTCCCGCGACTTCAAAGCGCTTCCAGGTTTCGCTGGGCTGCCTTTGACGCGATTCTCATCGCTCTTCAAACGTCCCCCACTCCCCTCGAACGCGAGGATATTTCGAGCGACGTACGACTACGTCCCTAAAGCCGTTTGCGATCCGTTTTCACAGAAGCAATTGAAATCGTCGACGCGATTGATCGACGCGAGCGAGATCGTTCAAGGACTCGCGCCTCGATGCTTCGACGTTTGGGTGGAAACGGAAATTCGACTCTCGCGTTGTCCTCGACTTCCTCCGCGGAAGTCTCGTTGCATTTCCGTTGAGATCGTTTGGATTTCGAGATCTAGAAGCTGGATCGCGCGCGATAAGCCGCGTTAATGAATAGACTTTCAATCGTTATCGATACCACGCTCCCCGGCGATCGATGAAAAGCCATAAATCAGTGCCGGGAGGTTAGATGGAAAAGCGTTGAAATTTATTGACGGTATCGATAGTGTAGCTAATCGACTACGCTTCGAGTAACTGTCTCGAGCATTCCCCAGCGAGGTCACGGCAAGAGGACGACAGCTTTTTCGCATGAAAATTAAATGACGTGTCGCTCGCGCGCCTCGGAAAGCAGTTAGATTAACATTGCTCCTTTCTACCCATAATTGAACGGCTTCTATCTTCGACGGGAAATTGTTAGGGTTGAGATTAACCGAATGAACTTTGCAAGTGGATAAGTAAGTGGGTGCCGAATCGGGAATTCAGGGATTGACACGGCTAGGGGAATGTCCTCGTGTTTTTCCAGACAGGGGATTCGAGCGTTCGTTAAGCCGTGCAGATTACTGCGTTGAATCAATACAGAGAACAGTGGCACCAACTACACGTGCTTCGATATTCCGATATTCAGTGGTTCAAAATTTCCGGAGTTCTAAGTGAAACGATGAACTGGGTTTTGGAATCGATATTTCCCCATTCCCGTTCGCGTGAACGATTCTCCCTCCATGACGTAACAATAGAAAATGTGTCGACAACGTGCAGAGTGCGTCGTAGAAGACCGGTCGCGACACAACCACGACCTTTTCTCCTTCTCCTTTGATAACTTGCATTTCTACTCGATGACATCACGGGGATTTAACTTTGAGGCGGTTAAAAGTGCCGTTATATTTATGACGAGAAAATGCAGGAAGAAGGGACGCCCGAGTCTCCCGATCGATCGATGGATTCGTTGCTAATTCTTGAAAGATTAATGTCCAAGTTACGGGCTGACGTCTAGATGGCAATCTTTTGATATATATATAATTTTCCACAAGGGATATTACTAAATAGTTAATCCCCCGGAAGTATCCCCAAATTGCTTGATGTTTAGACGCGGGTGTATGAAATGTGAAACGTATCATTTTAAACTAACTCCTTTTAAATTTACTAATACGGTTAAATATTTCTTTTTTGGGCATTGGATATTTTACGTAATTTCAATTTTCAGTGAATTTTAAAACTGTCAGAGAAAATTCAAAGTACAGTATTGGCTCGCTATTTATTTATCTGCAATTCGGAACTGGCGGAAAACAGTATAATGCACATCGCCCGCGTTTTGGTTAGACGAGGTGTTCAGTAGCGACAAAACAGTTTTGTCGCCGAAAAGAACAAAATGATTTTTTGTTGAATTGTGTAAATGAAAAAAACAAAGTCGCTATCGCCAAGTGCGCGCATCTCCATATAAATCAATGCCGTTTTATGAACGACAAAACTATTTTGTCGCTAGTGCACGCCGGGTCTTATTGATTTTTCTACCGATTCATTTTTCTTCCATTACAAGCGAAACTAATAGATCATGAATATGAGCATAGTTAAACATGAATGAGAGCGAAATTCTTTCTATTATAAAATAAAGTAAAACTTCGATTAACCGGCTTAATTTTGGAATCAAAATTAAAATGTTCCCTTAACGCAGAATTTTTCATTTTTTATATGGCATCATTAGTTGGAAGTTCAAGTTTTATTGGAAAGGCTAGGGTACTTCTATCGCTGCTTCATCGAATAGTTGAAGTCCAGAATAATAAAAAAAGAAAATAATTCAGAGATTGTATATCGAGAGACATATGTCGTCGCTTGAAAATTAGGTATACAGCGTGTTAATACTGTAATAATTTTCCTATGTTCATAAAAAATTCACGACAAAGAGCTCCCAAAATACTCCGAAAACTACATTTAATGTTCTCTAAGAAGAATTTCCAAAGTTTTCAAGAGAGATGCATCAGAATGCAAAAGAGATCTCGTCGCCCAAAGAACGACGGAAGCTTTTTTCGCCCGCGTCGGTCATTCACCAAAGACTGGCAGCCGAACCGGTATTTACGTTTCGCGGCGCTGCAAAAAGCACGCGTCAAAGCATGCGCGCGATGCGTCGTCACGAGTCTGTTTTGGCACTGGTTACGACATCCCTTGCGCCCCCCCGACACCGTCGCAACGCGTTTTTCATCGCGGCAACGTCACGCGGAACCCAGTCGCGACGCGCTAATCCCAAGCGCCTCGCCGTTAAATTTAAACCCACTGCCACGACGCGCCGGCTGTTACGCGAGCACCGAGGAGGATAATCTCCCCATCGCGGACCGCACTTCCCGGTTGCTTTTCACTGACGTTTTCCTCCTTCCGACGGCGTTTCCCGGAAACGATTGCGCGACGCCGCGCGCCCCTGACACCTCCGCAAAAATTACGGACGCCACGTGACGCGCGGCCTCCAAGGTCGACGGCGAAATGCGCCAATCCTCGTGAATGGGCGCGGACTTTCTACCCTTTTGCATTTGCCCTCTACGCGATTGCTTTTTCTTTTCTGTTTGAAAGTTTTTGAGCAGGTGAGACAGCAGGTGAGATAAAAAATACTGCGAGTTTTTGTAATTCTTTCGTTCTTTGCGAGTAGCGAAGAGACCTTTTCAGCGTTTTATTCCAGTGCGAAGGGTTTACTGGAGGAGGTAGAATTGAAGCGAATTTGAAGCGCAGGAGATTTTTCTGAAATTGTCACCGCTTCAGCCGCATTTCTTAAGTCACGTGACCCACAGCGTAGGCTCAAATAGCTTCGGTTAGACCGATAGCTTTCCTTCATTTTGCATCGTGCTCTAGATTTACCCTACATCGGTGACAGCGCCAGCATCGAAGAGCCAATCGAGTGGTCAAGACAGATCGATTCCTCGCGTCACGAAAAGCTCAAGAATATCAGCCACTTGGCTAGGAAGCTCTACGGCCGAGAAGCAGCGCGAAAGGAACACAACCGTGGATCACTTTGTGAATTCTAAATAAGTCTCGGTTTGCGAATGCCAACAGGGAATCGACAGGGAAGAAAAGGGTTCGAAATAGTCGCGTGATCAATACGAACGCTTCGTTACCTCATTTCAACCGAACAGGTTGTCCATCGTAGCGATCGACCAATCGGGAAGACGATCACGAAGAAACGAGCGCAAAATCTCCATCGGCTTCGTGGTCCTAGCAACACCTTGACGCGAAAGTTTCGCGAACGATCGCTAGCGTCACCGACGAGGAGATCGAGCGCGGCGGGACGCGGCGCGGTTCACCGCGTCATCGTTCGCGCGTCAGATCGCGAGGCGGATCGCGCGTAATTCGCGAACGGAATCGCGGGCCGCGCGTCGCTCGTTGTGACGCGAAACGAGGAATCGCGTGGCGCGGACTGAAACGCGGCGACGGAACCCGATATCGACGGCCACCCGTCGCCAACGACGACCGCACGGCACACGACGACGACGATCGGGAGCGTCGAAGGAGGTGGCGAAGACGGCGACGAGGACGGCGGCGATGCATAACGCCCGAAATAGCGTCGTCCTTGGCGGTACGCGTGACGTCGTCATGCCGTCGGTCGGTCGATGACGGACGCCGGACGGGGGCGGCGTAGTGACGTCAGAGTTAATGCCAGAGCCTGGCAGCGTCGCAACGCAGCCACGGAGCTTGCGCGACCGTTCCGTGCGTCGAGTTTGAATGAACCTAGTCCGCCGCGAGCTTCATACTCGCGCACCTTTCGACGTCGTTGGATATTCTTTCACCCCCTTCGATCCTCCCTCCCGCCCCGCGGAACGGATACGTGGGCTGTGTAATCGATTAAATAGACACTCGACTATGCAAATTGCGGGATAGATTGCGCCCGCGTGACGTAGTCCCTCGGCTACACCACGTATAGAGTTCGCGGGGTCTAGAATTTCGAGACGCGATCGCGTGGGTGGCGAGAAGGAAATTCTGACGCATGTCGCGGAGACGCGATGCATACGCCGGATACACTGTTCCTGATTCCGTCGGGACGGGGCTGACGAGCAAACGGAATGGGAAATGCGAGGGGTAAATGAACTGCGGCGCATCGGCTATGAGTATGATTTTACGGGGAGCGATATCAGGGGCGAGTTCTTAGAGCATAGAATGGACTCTTTTCACACGTGACTATTTTTACACCCGCCGAAAGCATTTACGAAATAGATAGAATTCTCCCTGAGTTTACTCCGTGTTAAAAGGGATAAGAAAGCAATTAATCGTAAAATCGAATTGCCAAGCGGAACGGAATTATCACCAGAGAAGTTTGCGAATCCACAACGAAGGCACCGGTAGAATTAATTCGGATAACAATTTCGAATTGGAATTTTCCCCCGCGGGAAACTCCGCCGTTCCCATGGAAACGAGCCCGTTCGCGGCGCGTCGATCACCGAAACGTCGAGAAAAGAGAAATTATAGCTATGTCAAAACTCGCGCGTAGAATACATGAATTCGCGGTGAAATCTATTTCAGGTGAAACAAGGCCGCGCGTCAGCCGTTCGCGTTACACATTTTTACTCGGCCCGCCCGAATTACCATAAACCTCTCAGGCATGCGACCGCCACCGCCGAAGCGACGCTGCATGTATCGCATACGCCGCCTTTTATTCTTTCTTTTCGCGTCTGCTCGTGCCCCCTCCGTCCTCGGCTTTAAATCGAACGGACGCGCGATCGCAATCGATCCGTCGCTGATCAACCGTGCTAAAACACAACGAATTAAGTCCTCCCGGTATTTATAGCGCCACCGTCTGACTACTGACCCTTTCACCACTGGCACGCGCGTTCATATGCATCAACGTCACTTATCGATTCCAGAGTCATTATGCGAGTCGCAATCTCATTACGCGACTCGAGTAATCTCCTCTCCGCTTCGGGTTCCCCGCGGCTCGCGCCTTCTCTCCGCGTAATCAGGTTTTCGGCCGGAGAGAGGAGAAGGGGAAGGAGAGGAAGGCCGCTCTCGAGCGTTTTCCTCCGCGGTGTTTTCAACGCTCTTCTTTTCGCGGGAGGCGATCGCACGGCAATTTGCCTCTTGCACAACGTCAAATTACCGCGCAATCGACGGATCGACGTTTATCGATGAATATGGTGGTATCTGTTAATTATAATGATCGCTTACACCCGTGGAAATCTCATCCTCGCCGTGCGAGAGCGGCGCGCTCCGTTCTACGAGAGTCGTGCCTCGTTCGGGGATCGATAAGCAATCGAGAAACTGGTGTAACATTTATGCAATCGTCTTTCGACCCTCGCTTCCTGCCCTTCACTGGTTTCCTACGTTTCTCGATCGCATGCTTTCCACCGGAAGCGAGGAAGGTTTTGAGCCACGCGAAACCGCCGCTTCATGAAAAAATAAACGACCGTCGGACAACCACTTGTCATCGCCTGCCTCGAATTCGGCGCACTGATAACTAAATCATGAGCGTACAAGGCTCTACAAAACATGTGATCATTATTATAAAGACAAAACTGAACAAAAAGGTAATGGAAAAAATTCTTCTGAATATTTTTATCGTCTGTCCTTACTTCCAAGTTGTGTTTACTATTTCCGGTTCGAAGGACCGTTGCATGCCTGTCACTAGCAGTTAAAGTGCATAGTACCAGAGAACTTATTAGAAACTCTGACACGTTCTTAACAAGAGAAAGTACAGCATTGATTTATGTTTACAATCAGTTAGGACACATATGAGACATAAAGCACGATGTACAGGTAAAACGATGAATAACAATAGGTGCGCTAATTGCTCAGAAAGAAAGTCAAATGGAATGTTTTCGTTGTATACGAATCTTTTATCTCCTCTGTGGACTCTTAATTTTATGACCACGTGTTTGAAACGCCTTGTATTTACGGACAGTAGATGCAAAATAAGATTGAAAATAAAAATTATCAGAATATAAAATGAGTTGCGAATTTTGTTGCTAAATTCGGCCAAAGTGATTTCTAACCCTATGAAATTTGCTAATCGACTCGTGAATTCGTGGCTAGAATCGTCGCCTCGACGAGTGCGGTGAATCGTCGGCCGTTCATCGTTCTAGCACGTCGAAAACGTGAAAAGTGTAACGGCACGTGATGCCCAGCGCCTCCGTCGTCTCTTTGCTCGCCTTTGTGTCCCAGCCAAGCAGCCGTGGATCGCTCGCCTCGCACGTATATTTAGTTTGCCCAGTAAAACAATGCAATTGGCCTCTAGGAAGCGCTGCCTGTCCTACGAACGCTAGCCGTCAAAATACTATCCGAATTTACGATTCCGCAAACGATCTCGACCAATCGTTCCGTCGAATCGGGAACATCCGCGATCACGAAAGTGCTGAAGTTGTATTTCATAAACGCGTACCAACGGGCAGTTGTCTAAGCCTGGTCTATAAGAATCTGATGAAAAATAGCTGCTATAAATGTCCTCAATGGTATACGAAGAAGGTCGGTCGCAGATATTTTCGTCGTGCGTCTTAGATAAGACGAAAGTACTAGAAAGTATGGTTCATACCGCGAACTCCTTCGTCGCAATAAAGCGCACAAACAATTCGTTTCGATTATGAAGCGTACTTCGAGCAAAATTCCTCTCGCGTGTAGCAATCGAGCGTTACACATCGCTCGATAGGCGCCCCGTTACTTTGTAATCTTCGCGACTCAGTGTTTCGCATTACGGACTACCAATGCGATAATTATTCATAATAAAATAAATTGCGTTTCATTATTACGCGGTGTACGCATAATCGGTCGAGGATTTTATCGTCGATCGGGGAAATTGCGCCGCGGGACGAGCAGCGCGCGCGAGCGTTAAAAAGAATTAAGTAGTTACGGACGTACCAGCTCAGACGCTGGCCGACGCGCGGCGCGCTAATGCTAGAGTCTGATTGCGGCTGACTGCTCGCGCCGCGGAACACAACGACCTCGCGTAGCCGTCGATTAATCGAGACGCGGATCAGCGCCGCCCTAAACCGGCTGAAAGCGTTCGCCACACTCGGAAACCGCGCCGAAAGCTCGAAGACCGATCGCCGATCTCGGCTCCGATCTCTCGAGCGATATCTAACCCCGTCGCGACCGTCTCTCCTTTTTCTCGCTCCCCCACCCGAAACTCGCGTATATCGCAATTACATGCCCACGTAACGGTCGAACTGACAGCCGATCCACTATCGATAACGCGACGGTCGGTTAACGGTATCGCGACACAACCGGTACGACGGTTCGGGGCCGTTCGCGCAACGGAAGTCATAAGCGTTGATTTACCATTGTCACGGCCGTTACTTTGCAACCCCCGCCACCGACAATCGGTTTTCGCAATTCTGACCGACCCGCGCGGCCAGCCGGGCCCACCGCGCAATGCTGCGAAACCGGTGACCGCACCTGCACGCCCGAATCGCTCTCCACACGCCGGTTATATTTGTTCTCGTTCCCGTGCTCTCTTCTTTCCTGCGCGGGCAGGTCTCGTGCGGGCCAACTATGCACGCGGAAAAGAAACGCGCCTTGCACTCGGCCCACTGCCAGACTATATTTACCTTAACGTGCCGATTACACCTGTAAAGAGTCCTATCGGGTCGGCTGCAGCCGATCGAACCTACCGCGACGCGCGGTACTCGGATATGGAATCTGTCGCTAGGCACCGAGAAACAGGCGCGGATCAATTATTTAAGAATCAAACTGATTCGACTCTTCCATCGCCGATGGAGGACATTTCTTCTCGCAGTCATGGGAATAACTATGAGAATGAGAGCCGAGATAGTGTGTAATGTTACGGAGTGGATGAGAGTGAAAGTCTGGGTTCCTGTCAGTGTCAATGATTTTGAGAGAAGTTGTTACTGTATTCAGTGAAAATTGCTTACACTTTGTGTGTCCGGTTGCATTGATTTTGGGAATGTGAACCTGCTTCGATTTTTAACCCTTTGAAGAAGGCTGATATTCTCTATCCTTTGCTTAGGAAACCTTTGAGTCAGTTACGATTGGCACTTATGTCACTTTCGAAGTGTTAAAGCAAGAGTTTTTAGGCAATGTGTTATTGATTTAGACTGATTCAGAGGCATCAGACGATTTTTTGGTAAAACGTTTGTATAATGAAAAAGAAATTCGCATAAAAATTGTAAGGAAATGCCAACACGTGTCGGTGACGACACTGCGTTTAAAAAAAATTCTGACGTTTTTGACCCCAAATCTGCGACTCATTCCTGCGCGCGACTTTCACAAATCTAATTAGCGAACCATTTCTAGCTCTCGGCCGGATTTCAATCGAGGCTGCGATATTCGACGAATTGCGCCGTCTCATCGCTGAGGGTCTACTTAAATATGTATGCATGTGGGGCGAGACTCTTGAAATGATCACCTTCATTTATTTTCGCACTCAGAAATTTTATAGCAATATTGACTCGGGAGGATCGAGGTGGGTCAAGAACCCACCTAAAAATAGTAGAATTGGTTCCTGCATCTACGTCGAACAATGCGAATCGAATCATACAAACATGAACGCAAACGAAGGTGACGCGAAGAGCCTCGCCCGTAGGATCCACGAAAAGATCGCTTATATCCACCCGCAAAAGTGTCCACCCTCGGCAACCCAAAAGCCCACGACGCGTCGATCGATCCATCTCCATCGTGACCACCATCGTCGATCGGCCCGTCACCACCACCAATCACCACCACCACCAGCTTTAACCGCAACCTGACAGCCCATCAGCGAGCACGGTACGATCCTTCGCGCTTGTCGGGCAAACAAACGGAAGACGGACCCAACTTTCGTTTCTCCCTTTTTCCGCTTTGTTTTGTGTTTTTTTTTTTTTTTTGCATAATAACTGGACTTACACTTGCTCCAATGATCATGCCGTTGCGCCGCGTGATGCTCGAGGTTCCGATGATGGTCATGATTGTTGTTGGTGTCCGCCGCGATGGTGACCTGGTGGTAGGGTGTCGCGGGCAGATGGATCGTCGTCGATCGATCGCGGTGATCGTGCTCGCGGTCGTGATTGTGATCGACGAGTAGATGCCTGGTGGCACGCTGGTGGGTGGTCGCAGCGCCGGCCGCGGCCGCTTCCGTGCCCGTATCCTCCACGGTACGCATCGCACGTACGATCAGCACTATCGCCCCTCGTTCTTCCTCGTCTCATTCACCGATCGGTCTGGCGCACACGCTCGATCCCTCGATCTCGCGGGCGATCTCAGAGGTCCCCGTGCGGACGATCGACGGCCGCGTCGATCGCGACCATCCTACGATCTCGCGCGAGCAACACACTCCTCTCTCCGCGTGTCCCAATCCGCGCGCGCGCGTCCTTCCTCTCCTCTCGGTGCGGTGGTTTCCTCGTGCCCGCGAGCACGCACGCGCGCACGTGCGCGACCAAAACGCTGGGCGAAAGGGCTCCGCGAGACCGTCGCACGTGGTCGGGATCCTCGCTTACAACAGGAGTCGACGACGCGAATCGATAACGCAGTCCTTGGGACGGGGATCGCTCGGCGCGACTCGATCCTCGCGATCGACGGGAGATCGAAAGCGATTGATAGGTGACTCGTGAAAGAGTCCGCGAGAGGCGAACGGCGTGGGCGAGCCACGGCGATGAACGAACGGATGAAAGTGAAAGGGGATGAAACGGGAAACGGTGCCGACGAAAGCTCGCGCAGTCGATAATTCTCACGGCTTGCAAACACCGGCTGTACCAGTCAGCGGAACGTGGAATTTCTCGACCGTGTCATTATCGGACGCGAGCAAAAGGAGGAGAGAGAACCGGGCGATGAAAAAAGGGAGCGGAATGTACGTACGCTTAGCGATCCAGCCGAAAACGCACACACACAACTCACCCACAACACATGGACAAACGGAACAACGATGACGATGATGGTGATGCGATGATGATGATGATGACACACGCGTATCACCGACCTGTATACGTTGTCTTAGGACTAGACGAAGCCTTCCGGACGTCCTCGGAGGTCAACGCTCCATCGAGGAGCCCAAACACTTCTGCCCTGGGCACTCGCATGCAGAATTCTGTGTCAGTCCTTCGCGGTTTTCTGATCTATCGCTCCTCCGTCGACGCAGCCGACATGGTTCTCGATATTCCACTGGTAGTTCGCCCCAAATCCCTCGTCGGTTGTCCCAGAATCGATCACACAGTAGAATCTCTTTGGCACGGGCTTTTCACACTCTCAGATTCCCGACAGAGTTTCTCTCGGACTGTTCTGGTTCCTCTCAAAACGAGATCGTTATCGTCGGGACACACCGAGTCCCGAACGCGGAACCACACGCGTTCGAACGCGGGTAGCTTCCCTCTCTCTTTTCTCTTGGTCACGCGAAACTCAAACACAAACGTCCTTGGCTGCACCACCGTTCCTTTCTTCCTTCCTAGTGTAAATCCCGGCGTTTCCGCACTCGGAACGCGTTTTCACCAACAGGATGTCGTCGTCGCTCGCAATCACCGCTCTCGCTGAGATCACGCGGAAACACCGGTCCGGAGCGGCGCGTGTCGTCAAGATAGAATCGAGGAGAAATGTAGACGTAGAGAGCGTGTGCGAGAGAAAGAGAGAAGAAAAGAGAGAGAGAGAGAGAAAGAGTAGAGAAAACGGCACCGAACGTTTATGCAAGAAAGCGACACGCTCTCGCACGGGTGGCCGGCCGCCGCGTAACTGAGTCCGGATCGCGCGCGTTCCTCCGCTATATTAAAACCGTAGCGTGTGTAGCGACGGTGGCGGCGGCGGCGAACGGCGCTAACGATGACGTCATAACCTTCGGACGTCATAACCCGCGCACGACAGCAGCCGACGGATCGATGGACCTGGCTCGAGTGAGCGTCCCGATTGGCCACGCGACCGATGATGCCGCTACAGTGACGTCAGCACGCCACCCACCGACCACCTATCGCGCCTCCCGCGCCTCTCTACCCCCCTGACCCATCCTCCCCACCCGGATATCCACCCCACGCAGCCCGAACAAACGCGACCCGACCCAACGTCGGCACGCGGACCATCCTCGCCGCTCTTCTTCCTCCTCTTCCGTTTCGAAGGTGCGAGAGACAAACGGCTTCGTTCTACCTTCCGCGGCTTTCCTCGCCCCCTCCCCGCCACGATTCCCCCGTCTGCCGTCGCTCCGTGTATATTTCCATCCTCCGTCGCCGCCGCCCGCCCCCCTGCCGTTTTCGCCGCTCCACGGTTCCGTTTGGCCCGATTCCGGGAGATTCAACCGCGCTTAGAAGGTTCTCGCGGCGATGCGACAAGCACCGACGCTCGCGGTTCAATTATCGATGAAACAGTTGGATAAAAAAAGGACCGACGGAATTTTTAGTTATTTAACTTTTATACGGCCTCCCGGCCTTTGCTGACCCAATCATGTATTTCATTTATTTAAGTAACTAATCATATTTTAAGGAAAATGTGAGAATGTTAGTGGTAATATTTACGTTTCATGTTTTCCGACATTCTGTAAAGATGTGTTAATAATAATGTGTTAATAATTGAAATTCTAATTAGATCAAATTTTTAAGAAGAACGCAGCAGAGTTAAGACATACGTACTTATGTCCAACGTTCTTTTTTCATCGTTGAAAACAGTTGTTCACAAGTATATGGACTGCCAGAAAACGTTGATATAAATAAAACATAATTATAGAGCGGGGAGTAAAACGTTATTAAAAGTTTACGGTTTTTCAAAGCCGAATTATCAAATATCTAGAGTTGTTTTCGGCCCATGGATCGCAGATTGGACAAGCCTGATCCAGCGCTTGAATTCTAATACCCTTTTCTTTAGAATATTCCCATTTAAATCGTATTTGGAGTTTTTTCATCGGAAAATCGAGAAGAATGCAGTAGGGCTACTTTCATAAAGACGATGAACACTTTCCAGAGAATATTTTAAACTTGACTCCACGATTCTTTGATGTTAGCTGCGCGTGGGTATCCAGTATCGCTCAAACCAAGGATCGCTCTGGATGCAAATCAATTTTTTTATGACCATATTCCTTTTTCGGCGTTGCATCAATACGAAAGGTGCACTGGTAGATTTTTGACATTTCTTTTAAGTCGAATTATCTTTTATGAAGATAGCTTTTTATCAGGCAAATCAATCTTGTACATTGTTTCGTTAATTATGGTCCGATTTATGTAGTATTTAGTACCATTTTTATCAGAAAAGCACAAGGCTTGCGATTGATATTACGCTTGTGAAGATCCGATGAAAAATGCAAAAATTAGTCACTAGCACTTCTTAACGAGTGCTATGCCTGTTTCTCTAAGAAATCAATCAAACATGAAATCATAAACGTAAAATTCTGTTTCCTCCACGCTTAATTTTGAGATCGAACTCAAAGCTTTCTGGGGACTACTGTACATCATTGACGGTGGCGTTTGTTCACCCTTGATGTGAACGCGACAGGAGAGGATCGCCTCGCGGAGGCCGGCGTTTCATCGATTTTTCGACCGTGACGCAATTTGAATAGGAAGATTCGGGACGTTTATGTAGGATGTTGCTTCGGTTTCATTGATGTGCTGGCCGTGACGTTTCCGGACCGAATATTATTCTCTGTAAGCCGGTCGTTTGATTTTAGACGGGCAATTAAAAATTAAACCCACTGGAGGACATGTCAAACTTAGTTTCGTGGTGGGCGTATTTTTTGTTCTACGCGTTTGTGATCGTTAAAATTATACTAATTAACGTATACGCGTTAAAAAACTACGTCATTCGAAAACGCGTTTTCTTAATTATTCCGCGCACGAAGTATTTATAAACAGCTCAGGATCTTCTAGGATATTTTAAAGAAGAATTCAAGGCCACCGCTTCCAAAGAATTCTACAACTTTGTTTCTTCGATGAAAGACAATCTCAATTTACAGGTGTTCTACCGACGTCCGTAGGCGGTCCATTTAAAGTAATCCAACGATAAAGAATCCCGCAGAAATTTCCCTTCATTCTTGTTATTCCCCAGCGCGAAGCTTAATGAACACCTCGGTGTCCTATAAATCAAGCTTTATTATTAACATTATAGAATGGAGCGCAACCGGGTAAAGAGGGAAAATCGATGCGAAGGGACTTGCTTTCAGGATCACCGAGGGCTAATACCTTCCAGGCTATTAATAAAACCGTGAATAATGCTACGGTGTCCTTGAGTACTCAAGACACCCCTGCAACATAATTCTATGAAAAGAACAAACGTACAATGTATTCAATGCACCCCTTACTTCCCCCTCTCCGCCCTTCGATGCAAGCGGATCGTTCTCGTCAACGCATCCACTGACTCAGATTGACGCACGGACACGCGATTAAGCGCGCGCGGCCGCGTTTCCACAGCGAGCACGCGTCCGGAAGTAACGCCAATTAACTGCATCTTCTGGAACGGTATCACAACTAC
Source organism: Perdita meconis (assembly GCA_030770465.2). Taxonomy (NCBI): domain Eukaryota; kingdom Metazoa; phylum Arthropoda; class Insecta; order Hymenoptera; family Andrenidae; genus Perdita; species Perdita meconis. Next base: position 9,708,233 of record JASKOS020000004.1, read on the forward strand.
GTCATAGTATTCACCCCCTCGCGTTTGCCTGCGCCACCGACGGCCAGCGCCGCCGTCGCTTCTGTGTACGTGCGCGTGGGTATACCGATAAACAGAGAGGTCAGCGTGGGAACCGCGCAGGTTGGACGAGGACGCCCGCAGCGATCGGGTGGAATGCGGCGGGGGTCGGAGGGTAGTTGCCGAGGCGAGCGTAGGGTGAAACGGGAGGAAGACGGAACTACGATTCACCGTGTAGAGGGGTGCCGACGTCGCGTTCTGCTCTCTTCCGTCCGCCACCTCTGCAGGCCTTCATTCATGCATCACTCGGACTACCCTCCGCGGCCTCCCCGCTAACCCCTCTTCCACCGGCCGCCATCGGTGAGCGGTGCACGCGTGGCAGAGCGGAGGCGTAAGCACGAGCCGACGTCGCCCCAGTTAATCAGCCGTAAGACGAGCTCCGCTTCGACACGTGACGAAACGTGGCAGGCTCGTGTCGTGATCGTGGTTCGTGTCGGCCACCTGTGAAACGAGCGCTGATCTGGAAGAGCCGACCCAGAAGGATAAGGTCGTTCGATCGACCGGACACTTTGCCGGGAACTGAGCCGCGAGATCCGGAGAGGTGTTCCAAGAACTCGGTGGATCCGCGAGGACCGGAGCGGTTTCTTCGGCTACTCGCTGGATGCTCGATTCTCCTTGCGAACACCTGTTCCTTTTGTGGATAACCTTCGTTCGAGTGCGATCGATCCGCGCTGCTCTTTCGAGACGTTTCTCCAGTGCAGGAAACTACGTTATTCTTGGGAGATTTGTGTCTAGTTTTTGAATAAATTATGGCGGAGCCTTCTGCTCGAGCGAACGTTTTTGGTTAATTGTTTGACGCTGATGAGGAATGAGGGAATTTTAACGCTAAACTTATTTTCACTCGAAACCCGCTCATTAGTGTGCTGCTCGTTAACTTCTCAGCTTCTCTGTTTCGTGCTGGGCATCCCACCAATGGTAGAGCGCCCAACTTCGGAAATAATTGTTCTTCAAGTTTGAATTCGTTTCTTCCTTATTTACCTCTTTTTAACCCTTTCGAGATGCATCTTTTTTAATAATAAATGCAATAATTTAATGCATACACTGTTTACACAATTTTTGTAGGTTGTATTAATAATCTGGAACTACTTATGTGAAATACGCTTTGAATTACGGCAATAAGGATGAACAACCAAATTTTGGAAGCATATATCTCAGTCTCAGTAGACATACTGGGACGTACGTATTGTCCTAATAGTCTTGAAACTTGATGTACACGATTTTTTTTTCTTACTTTCTTAAAAAATATTGTTGTAAAAAGGTGTATAAAGCCCTACAGCTGAATTCTTAAAATTAACGAAGCTTTTAGCGGTGTATGAAGCTTTAAACACATTTTTCTGGAGACTGTGTTTCTCACAGACATCGACGATATCCCAAAATTTACTTCACCTACTAACTTGAAGTTTTAGGTCTACCTTCATTGTATGTATCATTATAGCCTGAACTAAAATCAGTTCGAAATCTCTATTTTTTCTATTTTCTTAAGCCCCCAAATGTTGATAATCAAATTTCAAAGTGCCGCCAAGTACCAAACTTTTTTAAATTATGCATTTTTTTTTCATTATAGTTTTGCTATACCCAAACTCATTTTAATTAGGAATTATTTTGATTTTTGCAGTTTAGATAAGTGGAACTACCGAAATCATGGACATCATGTGACAACAACTTTTCATAAGCGACTACATAGAAAAGCATGCAGTGTCATCTATTTTGATTCAATCGCAACAGAAAAATTTAAAAATATTATTGAACTATACTATTTAAATATACACTGAAAGTTTGACCGCGAAAACTCATCGGAGATACTCTAAAAAATTTCCTCATGATTAACCTGCGGATTTTATGCTTTTATGGCAATACTAAGCATGCAAGAAATGAACGAGGCCATTAACATACTCCAAAATGTACAAAATATCAAAATATAATTAAAGTTAAAATATTTAGAAAATTGAACAGCACGTTACTCAAGTTCCGATTCTTTATTTGTGCTTGTAAAAGTTTTATTTTGCATATAAATCCGCAGTCTACTCATGACTAACAATAAGTCGAAACAGGGCTCAACTTAAGGGAAAATTCTCGTGTATCAGCTCTAAGCCAAACACATATTCATAAATTCTTTCATTTAAAATTCAACCCACCGTTAAAAAAATTAAAGATCTGAAAAATAAAATACCTAAAAAGTAATCAAATTTTTTACATTTCCAAATCGGAAACGGCTGTTAAGAAAACCAATAACACAGCCAATACAGCCATTAATAATATCTTAACTATCCGATGGAATATTTACACGTCGCGTTTCAGCTAATAGTGTAACATTATACAGTGTTTCATAAAAAAAAGTATTAATTACTTAACAGAGGACATACTAGAGGTAGCGTCCTCCGCCGGATCCTGTCGTAATTAAATATGTATTTCGAAATCCTGTCCGACCACTATTTCGCTGAGATGCATTAATGTGTAGATAAATTGAAAGATAACGATATCCGCCGGTCGTTCGCGCACGAAAACGAACACGTTCATAGAATTTAAAGTCCTCTTGCGAGGGATTTGAACACTGATCTAGGATAGTCCGAAGAGGGTAAGGTCGCGACATCGATCCGGCCAACCGGAATCTTCCGGTGAAGCGTCACGGGCGAAGGTCGCGGAACGACTATCGAAACGTTTAGTCGCACGAGACCCGTGGCCAAGGCGTTGACGAGTCTCGTTTCTTGCTCGCAGAAGGAGAAAAAAAAGTTGCTCGCCTCCGGTGACACGGTGCCAAAAGTGGACGGTGGATGCGAAATTTTTTGGAACTCCAAGGAAATCGACAAGACGAACGTGGTTCAGGATCGTTCATAAATATGCATCGTGGTTGAATCGCTGTCGTTATCGATTCACAAACGCAGTACCAATGATTTCATAGTGACGTTACGAGAAAGAAAACGATGCTCGGTTATTTTCGAGGATTCTCCATTCTTCCCCTCGGCAGCCTGTTTTCACCGCCACCCGATAGACTCAAATTATTTACTCATTTTCTTTAATAAGCTCGCTGACGCTTTGTGCCACACGGCGCTGAAGATCGTTGTACCGTGTAACGTGGCTCAGGAGCAGCACGGCGCATAATTTTTATCAAGTTGTGGGATGACCTTTCTCCCGTATAATGTGCTGTCGCTGGAAAAGCACGGATGCCAGTGAACCTCTCTCTCGTCGCATCCCTCTGCGGCATCGCTTTCCACTCTCAACGTAAACTTTCCGGCGCGCTGCCACCTAAGCTCCCGGTGATCGATTAACATTTTTTTCTTTTTTTTTTTTGCAGAATCGAGTCATAGCTCGTTGCGTAAAGCGACGCCGGAGGCGAATCAACGCGTACGAAAAACTCGAACCCCGTTGATGCACGGCGAACGATCTGCAATTTTGTTTCAAGGCGATTTCGAAGGTCCGATGTTTTTTAGAAAGTTGTCCAGAATAAAGCTTGTTGAGAGCGGAATAAGAAAAAAAGATTCTCTCTACGATCATCCGTTGTTGACAATTATTTCTGAATGAATGACTCATTCGCCGCCCTCGCCTTCAAACGAAATCTCATAATTTCGTGTTTAATATCGACGCAGGCTGATAATAAAGATGTTTGTCATTGCGTTATATATTAAAATTAATTAAAAGACGCACCTGAGCGTAGTGTTACGTGTTCACCCTCGATCGGTAGGGTGAAAGGCTTGTTACACAAGTGGCGGGGCAGGATCCACTGGACCCTGATTGAAAAATTGCGGGGAGTCACGTCACGGGGACTGTGTCACGAACGACGTCGAACTAACGCTCTTAGCTGAGCTATAAGCATCTTTTTTACTCCAAATATGTTACAGTAAAAAATAATGTATTCAGATTTAGACAAATTTAAGGAGGGAGTCTGGTTCAGGGCTCATTAAAATAAACTGGGAAGCAAATCATTTCGAAATTCGCAAGTTGTGTAATTTCATATTTAAACAATAAAAGATTTTTTGGTTGATGAAACGGATGTACATAAATCAAATTGGCGGCAATCCTGGAGTCTCTAACCATCCTTATTCATCATATAATTAGGTTGTCGATGAACCTTGAACTTTTATCTATCAAAAAATGAAATTAAACAATTTCTTGTGCATAAATGGTGCGAAAATTTGTTATTAAAATCATTACAATTTTGTATGTTCTTATAGATTTTAAGGTTCATCGACAGTGTAATTATATGAGAAATAGAAACATTCTTGGTTGTTTCGCTTTAGAGAAGAATTAAAGGCTTCAAAATTTTGACACTTCGACGATAAGGTCCTACAGGCTTATTGATATAACTGTGTTTCTAAAAGCAATTTTTTAATGGTAAATGAACTTGTATTGTCTAAATATGAAAGAACATATCCTACGAAATGAAATCCCAAAAATCAATTTATTTTTACAATTCTAAACCGGATTTCCCCCTTAATATAAACTTAAGAGAAATCAGTTCATGAGAAGCTCAGTTTCATGACAAAAAGCTTAAAGTCTCTTTTATCTTCCCTGTTCTTAGACAAAGTATCTCAAGGAAGGGAATCTTTAGGATCCCAAATTTAGGAAATAGTGTCGCGATCGCGGTTTCGGTTCATCGCGAAAAGAAGGATGCGGACGCAGAAGGGGACGGCGAAAATGAGAGGAAAAAGGGGGAAGGAGGAGAAGGAGGAACCGGTTGGTCGGCATGGGTTCTCTCGTAGTCAGGAAGAACCGGTGAGGGTGAGAGGTTTTACAGGCGATATTACGCAACGGACCGGGCCGCGCGAACGTCGGGTTACACGACGAAAGGAGAGTGTCGCGCGGATATTCGTGCACGAAGAGTTTACGCACGTTTGCGTACTATTTATAGACGTGAACGTTCACCTTTTATGCACGAACGGACTGCGAAAAGGGGAAGACCCCGGGGGGACAACGAGGGGAGAAGAAGAAATGAGAAACGATCGGGACCGTTACAACGCGCGAGAAACATTTTTCATCCGGACGGTACAGCATAATTATTATTTATGTCGCTGCGATCACTCGAAGAAATCGTTTCCCTCCTGATGGGACGAATAATTACGATTAATTAAACGCGTTTTATTACGCGCCCGTGGTGTATTTCGCGTTATCGCAATCGGGGTTGCACAACGCTGCAATTGAATTTCTAGAGGATACGATTGAAGTCAGCGTCCCGTCAACTGTTTTAAGTATCAAGCTCCGAGGAAAGATTTATTGCTTTTTATTTTGAATCGCTTTGTTTATAATTCATAGTTAAAGTATAGTTGAATAACTAGCTTCATTTTTAGAATACAAGATACCAAAAATTTGTAAAATTTTACAACCCTCCATTGAAGTAAAATTTTTAATAATTGGAAGAAACGAGTTCCCTCTCTCTATTGCATTTGATCCGATCTCCAATTCAAGACGATTCCCGATGCCGTCAATAGAAGAGTGCGAAGACGTGCGATCGTTTACCACTGGATCCTCCCCCTCATTACGCTAATAATAACACGTATACAGACGTCTGTGCAAATATGATTACACTGCGCGAACTTACGCAACGTAATCGCTCCAATTGACCGTTTAGGATGCTAATATTTTGTTTACGATTGCTGTAACGCGGGCTATTAAACGCGCACCTAGTCAGCTAATTGCAGGCCACTTTTAATTGCACGCTCGTCGAACTTCCACGCCACATGGCGAAACAGTCGATCGCGTGCAAACGCGTTACCAACACCATGGCAAACGGTTCGACTAGTGCGAGCGATTCCGGAGAACGATCATCGGTAGCAAGGAACGCGTCTAGCGGATACACGACCGCCGCTCGTTATCCTTGTAAATTTTTCTCCTTTCCTCATGGCGACGAACTACCCTGCGGCGCGCGTTCGCCGTTGTAACTCGTACTTTAATTCCATCTTTCTTTGGCCATGAATGAAAACGCTAATAAAACACTGGCGCGCGTATCGGTGGTCAATAATACCTCGACGCAACGGAGCGGCGCACTTTCATTTTCACCGCAACGCCGAGAGACGTTTCCCCTGCGTCGCGTTTCAAGCGTGCGACAGAGCGCGTGGGCGGCGGGTCTTTAACGGAACCGCACGTGGAACATTGTATAATACACACGCAACCAGGCGACTGTCAAGGAGACACTGGACGGAAACGGAGGACGGAGAATGTTAGCTCCGACTACGTTCTCGGGCATCGTTTATGGGACGATTATTATTAGGCTATTGTTTCGATCTGTGATATTACGCGGCGGGTGAAAGGAATATAGGGAAATCGTAGAAAACGGTGGAATCCGGGATCCTGATAGCGGATTTCGACTAAAGACGTTATGAACATTCGAATATTTGAATGTCTGAATGTTTGAATGTTTAGATATTCGAATCCCAGTAGAATTCAAATTTGAGAATATTATTCGAATAAAGAGAAGTATTCGATTATCCGAATTATTCGGAGTTTTTGAATATTCGGTATGTTCGAAGTTCGTACTATTGCACCAACTACGAATTTAAACGTTAAATATTTCTTCACTTTTCACACTGTATTAGAATATTACAATAATGTTCGAATATCGAATACTTCTATTTATTGAAATAATTCGAATAAATCATTCGTACTCGTACCTATTCAAATTATTCGAATAATTGAATATTTACAACTGTAATTTCTACTAATATATACTCCATGGCAGAGTTGAGCGAAATGTAGGGAAAATGTGTCTAAAATAATCCCTCTAAGATTTAATTCGTGTAAAAAATGCAAATGCATATTATTTAAATAATAGTAAAGTAGTTTTTGCAAGTTAGTATCTATCTTATCACTGGCTTAGATAAAAGTTAGCTGCCCCATCAATTATACGTTTTACTTACATTTTTCTAAAAACGTACTTAAGGATCATTTTGTACCACTATGTGTATAAAATGATCCCCCAGAATCCTATTCATCCGGAACACTTATGTGTAATAAATAATGTGAAAATTAAAAAACATTTTTGGCATACAATGAATGAGAATGAGAAATACTAAATCGACTATTTAGTAAACGTAAGAAAATGCGATCAGTTTCAGAATGTCAAACTTTTTTGCGTACAAGCGAAATTATCTTGGAAAATCGCAGGTAATATCACCAATAGACTGAGGATTTTTATGCAGAATTAAATTTTTACACAGGTAAATAAAAACAAATTTTAATAACAGTTTTTCTTATTTTCTAAACATTGTAACTTGAGTTGTATCTTTTATATTTTGTATATTTTGACATGTATCAACAACTTCATAGATTTTTGCATACTTTAAATTGCCATAAATGCATAAAAGTCCGCAGTCTAATCAGCATCATTGCTGCCTACCCCAGCGCAATCGTCATGTCCTAATTTCAAACACATCCAATTCACTCTTTATCTTTATCATCTTCCGAATATTTTTCATTGCAGAATAAATATTCTGTATCATTTTCATCTGAAGATGATTTCAAAATGTAGGCAGTGTACATTTTCTATATTTCTGTTCCTTTGGATTGTTGTTAAAATAAACAAAAGAAATATGCCAAATGGGTAAAATGGCATATCAAGCACTCAAGAATCTGTGTTCATATGTAGTATAACATTTTTTTTTTTATTTTTTCTTATAGAAGATAAATAACAAACTGATAGTTATGACAACATTGTTTTTTAAATATTCGAATGTTGTATTACAATATTTTGGACTGCAAATTCGCAAGAAAAAAGTCTGACATAATCACCATACTAAAGTAGTAGCAAAGCAGTGAGCTAGTTAAATAGATAGAAGCTTCACTTAATCCAAAGTAGAAGAAATAAATGTGTTAGTCACTCAAGAATAAAATCCACGGAAGTAATCGACCTTTTATGTCGAACGAATAGCCTAGGTAAACGCATTGATTGACCTTAACCACTTCATTCACGCTGACAGTTTGCATTAATCCATCTTAGCGTTCACGTCACGTCAGAGGCTTACTCTACCGATAGGGGATCCTGTCCATATGCTCTGCGCGAACGCAACAAGTCCTCCAAATCCGCAACACTATCGTTGCGTTGCGTCCTCCTTGCATCATCATTTCGAGTGTCGATATCAAATATTGGTCACAGCTTTCGTAAAATATCAATTTCGCTCGTGACAGACGACGGCAATTAAACAAACTCCAATCTAAATAATGAACGATTCCCCGCGAAGATGGTCAGACTTGAAATCATACCACTGAAGTGATGAAAGCTGAGAGGTAAAAAAAAATAAAAAAAAAGATCACGGTAACCCAGATGGTCCGGATTTAAGTGCACGCGATCGTGTATCGGAAGAAGAACGTCCGCAAGGTGGTCATTCCTCTTCGATAAAAATTGTTTTGCAACCGTTGTTATCGAACGAACGCCTATGGGCAAGCTTTAATTCGATCCTCGCTTCCTGTGTACACCGGCCACGTAATTCAGGATAACGGGTTTGATCATCCGATGAAAGTCCTAAACGGCTATGAAAAATGAGAATCCGAAGTTGTAACTTCTTTTACCAGAAAAATTAATCCAATTAGCTTTTATCACCTCCGAAACACGATGTTTTCTTTCCTTAGTGTTTTTCCTTCCTAACGAAGAGCTTATCGTGTAAACACTATGTACATATCGCGTACCCAATAGAAAGTGGACCGCTCCAAAGACAATTATAATTAGCAGAAACGCAGCGGATGACTCATATTTCAAGCTTAATGACACTAGGCCTCAGAAATGCCGCCGCGAACGCTTTAATTATCTACATAAAGGAAATCATAACCGGTCTCCTTTTTCTCGTCAAACCTACTTGCGATCCTTTTCGACTCCGAAAGGCATCGCGTCTTCTCGTCTGGCTGGACCAAGAGACGATCCTCCTGGTCTATCATCGACACTCCTTCTACCTGCTTCTCCTCTTTTCCTCTATGTCTCCTGCTCTTCCTGTCTGACCATCCTTCTCCCTCCGCTTCTCCCTCTCGTTCTCCTCTCGCTCTGCGCGCTTCTCTTTCCACCCCTCCCTCTCTCTTTTTCTCTGGCTGCCTCCCACCAGATAGATCAGAGAACGATGGGCGATTAGCGCCGCGTGTGAAAGGGAAAGCGAGCGGTCGGCTTCACGGAGGAGGACGATCGACCCGGCGCACGATTCGAAACGACTCTCTCCTCCGTACGTAATGTATTCGTCGTCTCTCCTTCGCCCACTCCTCTCTCCCGCGCCCTCGTCTTCACTCCTTCGTCCGCGGACCATCTGGTCGTGTCTCTCCTCCTTTTTTTTCTCTTTTGTCCAAGCGCGACTCCCCCTTGCCATCCTCTTGATCACGGTCCACCTTTTTAGAGGATGAATTAATTGCCGAGTTATCGGCGATGCCTCTTTCCTCCGTCGTTTTCGACGATCCCGACGATGTGGGTCACGACTCGCCGCGCCGAACCAATCGTTTTTCTGGAACCCCGCAATATATTTTCGAAATGGGCTTCGCGAAGGCTGCGGAGCTTCTGTTAGAGCCGCGATATTTCACTTTCTCCGTTCTTCCGGCGATTCTTCAACGGAATGGCCATATACTAGGCGCTTTTTTGTATCGTTGCAGGTGGAGGATGCGATAAGAGGCTACTTTCCGTGTGCTGAGTTTTCGATATCACTATGATGGCGTAGTTTACTTGATTTTTCTGTGATACGTCTTACGGGAAGATAGAAAGAAGTGTCTTTCGAATTTTTGAGCTAAACTTTTTTGAGATATTAGTGAGAGTGTGCAAAATTGCGACAAATGCTTTTCCATCCATTTTTTTTAATGAACTAGTAATAATAAATCTTCTGAGATTTGTATACTATTGGATTGGCAAATAAGTTCCTTCGTTTGGTGTCATTCACTTCACGCTAAAAAAATCAAACGAAATCATTTATTAACCTAATAGAATGCATTATACAAATTTGAAGATTGTCAAATAATTTTATAATATATTTATTTGGTTGACTAAGAAGTTTGTATAGTTTCATAGTGCGTGGAATAAATATCAAACACTGAACGAACTTCTTTGCCAAGCTTATATTTTAAAAATTCTTTTCTCAAAACTGAACAGCAGAGCTCCTTGGAATCTTTTGAAGTTGCCTTACATAACATTCTCTGCATCTCAAAAAATTCAGAAAATAACGACAATTAAAACAAATCCTAAAAGTCTGACACTTCAAGTAATTTTTACGAGAAATTTTGTCTGCAATATTCGAATGACTGAAATAACTATCCGTCTGCCTTACATTATTAATACAGATCCGCAGGCAAGTTTTCAGCGAGCGTTCAGGTTCAAGTATTCTTCAACCTCCTCCGCCGGTAATTGGCTGCGGATGCCGCGAATACTCGACAATTACGTGGATTGTACTTTCTTTGAAGCACGTGCCGATCATCGTTAAGAATTTGAAGAGCGCATAGCGTCGCTCGAGACACGCGGGGACAGCTGTTTCCCGCATTGTTACGGCCCCGCGGTTTCTACGATTTCCAGTATCGACGTCGATGATCGATCGAAAGACCGCGATCGCGAGCTCGTGATCGTCCTGGATGCGGCACAAAGATGGTCTCGCGAGTTTCATGCGTACGTCCACGCTTGGGGGACTTGGTTTCCGCGTTGCTATGCTAATGAGAGAGCGTCGAGGTCCGAGACCATCCTTGGACAGGCTCGACACGGCGAACCCGACGAGGATTCTGGCGAGCGAGGGAAGAGGAGGACCAAATTGTTGTAAACATTACAGATTCTGGAATCCCATTAAAATGGAAGCAACATGTGCTTACAACATTAATATTTGAATTATTCATCACGGCGATAATAAATTATGGTAAGACCTTAATTATCGAAACCTTCTGCTAGACTATGCAACTTCAAGAAATTGTGTGTGGTTTAAAATTTATGTTATTTATGGAATCCATAAATTTTTATGTACTGCGCCTTTTTTGTCGTTCTATTCTCTGAAAGCTTTTCGGATTAACTTTAATAATAGAGGTGCTAATGTATCATTGTAGTCTTAGAAACAGAAATTCTATCCATGTCCTAATTTATTGACATTAATTAAGTATCCTTATAAGCAACACACGATTTTATTTATCGCGATTTCTTATTATATACTCCATCATTTCTTCGATAGGTAATACTGCAACAGCAAGTAGTAAAATAAAATTTTATTGAGTCTGTTCAGCGACCCAAATTTATAGCGTATCTCTGCCATAAATTAATTATCCCCCTTCGACTCTTAACGATGTGATTTATTCTATGTACACATCACTTGAATCTATGCACGCAGCTATAAACGCGCCAGTGAAAATGTATAAGATTGATTTTGCATGTCTTTTTCTTCCATGGAATCAGCTAGATCGGTTAGATTGGATTCTTGTTGCGTCGCCAAGATCGTACCAACCAACCCAATACACAAACCGTGGCAGTTAAATTTTACACACTACCAAAGCGTGCGAATATATTTATGAAACGAAAATCAGTATTGATCCGATCCAGGAATACAGAGATACTGATTCCGGCATTAACGCCTGAATAAAATTAACCTATTAACCTGTGGAAACGAATCAGCTCGGTATATGGACTCCTTCGAAGTGGAGGTTCTTACGAAAAGGACAGGTTGTGAATGGGACAAATCATACTATCTGAATTTTAAATCTAATGCACATGCAAGTTATTTTCCTCTGTATAGTAAGTGGCCTGTCATTTGATGCAAACTTCATTGAAGTCTCTTGATAGAATAAGGCCCGCTGCACACGTCCGTTTTTCTGCCGTGCGGTCGCCGTGCGGCGACCGCAATTACGGCTAGAATACTAGAATTGAAGTTAGGCGCTGCACACGTGCCGCAAACGCCGTAATTGCGGCGACCGCACGGCAGAAAAACGGACGTGTGCAGCGGGCCTAAGACTTGATGGAAGACTCCTGATAGAATAGTAATCCTCGTTGAAATTTTTCGGATGTAAAAGCAAAATTTTCTTCGATTTTCTATGTCGTTTTAAAAGACAAAATTGTACACTAAATATTAAAATGTTTATCATTTAGCAGGTAAACTTGATTAATTATTTTTTTTTTTGTTTAAAGATTATTTTATATTATACTCATTTATAGACTTGAATGGGACAACATAAAAAGTCTTGAATGGGACATCTGTTCCATCACTATGACAGTGAAATTTCAATCCTGATTCCGATTTTTATGTTGACTACTCTTACTCAAGTATCAGTTTAGGAAAACGAACGAAACTAGTAACAAATAAATCGAAGAATCATGAATATTGTGCTTTCAAAGAAAACTTTAGTAGCGACAATGAAGCTTCGTTCCCACGTAAAATGTGAGAAAATGGATCAATGAATCGTGCAGCATAAAGAGTGTATTTAATTTTTTCTGATTTATGTGCCATTATTAATAAAATCTTTTCACATCTAACCACTTCTTTAATAATTGCTCTCATTTCTGGTTATCAATTTCATTTTAAACTACTTTATTACTCAAATATTTGACAGATTTCTCATGATATATACAATTTATTTTTATCTCTTGTGGGCATTTCTATAGTGACCTTAATTTGTAAAATACAAATTTTATACAAATTCTTATTTTGTAATCAATAAGCTGCACTTCATAAAGATTGTAGGAAATATTAATAATTTCTACTGCAAGGATTTGAAGAAATTATAATTGCAATATTTATAAGGTTATTTTTATTAACCTGTCCCAATCAAAATTAACCTAATCGTGAAAGGGACACATTGGACCTATTTAAAAATCTAAAATGATGGTTTTCGCTATGATTGATGAATTTGTAATATATTTGTATTCAAGTCTACTAAACATAGTTTCTATAAATCGATCCAATTTCTATTGGTCTTACGTTTTAAATATATTTAATTATGTATAATAATGGATGCTATAGCAAATTGTCCCTTTCATAGCACCTCAACTCTGAAGTGAATATGATGACTGCGGGTTTTATGCATGTATAACAATTCTAAGTATTCTAAAAATCCTCGAGGTTGTTGACTGAATCCAAAGTATACAAAATATCAAAAAAAATAATTCAACTTACAATATTTACAAAACAAGACATACTTATTCAAGTTTCAATCGATTAATTATATGCGTTTCTAAACATTTTTGCATAAAAATCCGGTATTTAATGATATGTATAATAAAGTTTATTATCCTAATCTACCTACGCTCTATTAGTAGCGTCCAGAGTAAAATCGCGTAGAAACAATCGACTGCACTCTAAAAGTAGGAAGTCCCCAATAATTCACGCCTCCGTATCGGAGATACCCAACCGATGAATATCCCCTACCTCAACCACCGAGCCCATCTTCGCGAAGTGAAACCGAGGAGAAAACAGTCTTAAAGTCTCATGTACACACATCTACACGTCCGCGGCGCGGTGCAGCGCGGTGTCGATACCAGAAGACGAAATATGCGATTGAAATCGCGACATCAATTGTTCATTACAATCTCCTCTCGCGGTCTGTCGGTTCCGTGCGCGAAGCGGGCTCGACCCCGAGCTTTTAACCCGTAACGCGGCCGGTTCACGAGTCCCCATCGCGGCGTTCACCGACGGTTTAACGTCGGATCTATCGACGGTTTTCTATCGAGGAGAGCGGCTTCCCGGTCGGCGGCAGCGCGGTCACGATTATAACGCCATATAGAGAATCGACGGCAAGTCGTGGGGTCACACGCGGGGTCGTTTCGCGGGTTGTACCGCCGCGTTCGATCCTCCGCCCCCACCTTCCGTGATCCACCGCGCGCGCGGAGGAAGATGGAAAAGGAATGGACCCTGTGGGAGAGTCGACGAACGGATCCCATGCAACGGCCGCCGTCGCGTCTCTTCGGTCCGCGCAAAAGTCGTTAACGAGTCGCCTCGTTATCTTTCGTCCGGCGCGGATTCGTGAGCGCGCGAACGCTCGCTACTTAGGCCGCGCGACGCTCGACGAGGGAGGGAAACGAAAAACGGGGGGCCAGGGGGGAGAGAAAGGAAGGAATCGTGACGAGGAGGGGAGGAAGGAAAGAGAAAGACGCGCGGTTCGTAGACGACGCTGGAGAACCGCGGGAAGGTCGTCCTCCTTCAGCCTTCGAATACACACAGGTACTTTCTCCCATAGTTTTTCGGTGTGTCGTCTTTTGCATGCTCCCTGCACCGTGCCTACAACGCCTCCGCTCTACCGACCGACCGCCAGGACCGTTCTGCGCTTGTACCGCGGATTGTTTATGCCCCATTGGACATCGTCGCCGTCGCCAGACGACGCGAGACGAGTCTGCTCCTTGTTTAGGTGGGTCAATGGTCCGTGCACGCGCGGAGAAACTACCTGCCGCTTGGAAAAATCCGATCCGGGGACGGAAAATTTATTAGCGGCCTCTGGGTACCGTTATCGGTGATCCGTTTCCGGGATTCACGGAAATGAATGGAGAGGAAACGACTGGGGAGGTCTGAGGATGTCACGATGTCCTCTGGAGTTCGAAGCAAAATTCTCTTGAGTTATTAAAGATGGAATATCAGATAACCCCTGGATTATGAAAAGTGGAACTAAAAATGCGTGCAAGTATCAAAATACTTGAACTCTCTAGTACTAATTCCTACTGTGTTCATGTTCATTGCCTTCGCAAAGAAATAACAGTTACAATTTCTCGACGTAGCGTAATGAACAAGGTTCGAAATGACAAGTTACACCGTGCAATTATCAAGTTTTCCTATACTCTAATTTTGTCAAGCACTCCGTCGCACAATAGAAGTCTCAACAATTCACCGGCGTAAGCACAAAACAAACAGCATTGTAATTAACTGGGAGGAAACTTCCTGAAGCGTCTCATTGTCAGACCACCTACGACGAAATTTCACGACGCTGCAAAAGCGTCGCATTCCGCGGAAGAGTATATCAGTACTCGAATGATTAACATATTGTTTATATAACACGAATTTCACGTTACGCAAGTCGGTGGCTTCTGCGTGTGGGAGTGCGCGCGGCCATTTCTAAGCATTTCTTTTATTTTAATTAACTCCGATTCCATAATCTTCGACGGCGAAAAATCGTCAACAAAAAGAGTCGAGTGCCTCTGCAAACGTTCAGGAAAAAGAATCGCGGCACAGATGAAAGCCACAGTCGCGTGACTAAATCGCACGACACCGCGCACCGGTGTCTTATCTCTGTGTGTGTGCGAGTTTTGACCAAAGGAGGGTTTTAAGTTTCCGTTACGCCACTGTGTAATTTCGCTGATTTACGATCCACTCGAGACTATCGCCCCTGCGTTCGATCATCTAGCGGAGAACAAAAGGATCCTGCGACCGGTCGCTGCCACTGGGCGAGCAACGAGAGGGGAAAATGGCATAGAGCCCCGTTAACGGTTGCGTGAAATCGCGGATATATAGGTTTATCGTACACAGAGAGAGGACGAGGTCTAAGAAGAAGTGGAAGCCGAAGGAAAGACAAGATGCGATCTCCGTCGGTGGTGACTCGCGGATGCACGTAATACGGGTTTCATCGTGTTTGACGGATGACTAATGCTGAACCGGCGTAACCGAGCAACGCTCAGCCGAGCCTACAAAGTCGTTAACAACTTTGCTTGGCCTTGGTCAGGAATAGTTAACGGGCTGAACGTTTTTTTAGATTCCGTATCTACTTCCTGCTAACCACATTGTGACTCCTGCGCGCGGTTTGTCATTGTCTCGAGCGTTTATCTTGGCGAACACCGCAGATTCATAATTGTCCGACTCTTTTCCTTTCGTACGCGTAATTTTAGACCCTGCCGATCACCATTTTTTCAGGGTAAGTAACCTTGGCGAACGCTTCGCCTAGGCTTGGTCTTTCAACTGAGCTACGAGGCTTGATCGTTTGCAACGCACAGGAGGTGGTGTTTCTATCGAAAGGCCAGATTGCGAGGGGATTTTTTGGACATTTATCTTACTGTCTTGCTTCGTAAATCATAAAGTTTAGGCGACTCAACGTGTGAAAATAAATGTTGAAATACAAAACTCACTGTAACGTAAAAATAAAATCCAGTGGGTAGGATGAAGACATTATAAATCAACCATCCTCTAGTAGTCAATCATTTTTACTGTTTAGGTTAAAAAAATAAATATCTAAGTAAAACATTTCGAACTTAAAAATACGACAAAAAGCGGTTTTCAAAAGTAAAGGAAACAAATACTTTTAAAAGCAATTTCTGGTTTCGTACACGAGACGCTCAGAAACGAGCGTTGAGAAGAAACAGCTAATGCAATTCAGTTGTATAGATTTTTCATTGATAAACGAGGCTGTATGTTATTTAAAAAGTATCAATATTCGTACTTATGAGGTCAACAAATTTTATAAATTGGACACTTTATTTTTAACACTAATTACTTCTTTTGCAGAACTTTTATGTATAAAAAAAAATAGTAATAAATTAAATAAATTTAAAGTAATTTAATATATTTCATTTATTTTTCAATATTGACTGTTTATTTTGTTTTTTAAACACTTAATTCAAATTTAGCTTTAAGTGGTTGAGTATTAATACTTTCACCCTATACATTTTTCAATATTTTTATGCTCTTTTGAAGAATCCTGTATATTACTAACGACTGAAATATTCTAAATTTTGTACTTCAAATGTGAATCAAGCAGTAAGAAAAATTAAAAAATAGTTACGTCAGTCACCCTTATTATTGACCCTTCTCCTGAGAATACTGCGTCAGTGAAAAAGTCTGATTATGCGTCAGACGTCAGTAGAAGGAACCTCACTAAAACATTTTGAATCAGATCAAATTTCCGACTTTCAAACAGTTTGACCTACTTTTATTTACATATAATAATATGATCGAATGTTGAAAGTTTTTAATTAATAAATCTTTGAATTTCTGAAGTTTTTAATTGAAAAATGTTTAAAAATTTCTCCTTCTGTTATTTGAAAATTCTTTTAAAATCATTTAATATTTTTACCTCGCTATTGGTTCGCATAATCGAGGCTCTGCGGTGCTAACGCAATCGCGTCAGGATTTGTATCTTCCTAATTCTATCTGGAACTTCCCATCCCTGAAAACGTTCTCCGCGAACAGTAGGGATACGCAATATTCCGCAGCTGGATAGTCAGCGGGGAGTACACGTCGCGGAATTTCGCAACGAGCGTGTCAACGTTTATCGATTTAACGTATAACATATAGCGGCGTTTCAAATGTTCGCGTCTCAAATAGTTCAAAGCGGCCTCCGCTCCGCAGCCAGACCGACCAGGGCCTCGCGTTAAGTAATATTAGTTACTGCTCTTGCCAATTACTTTACATTAAGTAATCGTAAGGGAATCCATGCGCACCCGACTTCTGATCGTGCCGACGCAGAGACAAGCGGTAATTATGCGTTTACGAGGACGCGCGTATTCACCACTTTCGCCTCTCTAATTACGGCGGAAGATAATCTTTAGCCGGCTCGGGATTAGAATCTAATGGGACGTACAGGAAATTCATAGACGATCGACTCATCGATTGTTAATCCGTCGTTTACACGCGATGGCCGCGTATCTGCCACCGACATCGGGACGGATTATTGTAAAATCACTGTTTACGTCTGCATTCATCGGACTGTGAAACGTGATCTGACGTTCTAACGACGCACAGCGATGGGAGAAAATATTTGAAGTAACTCTGTTTAGGGGAAACTAATGCTAGGGTAAACTGTCCTGTGAATGAACACTTAAGCTACGCGTATTTACAAATTGTTATTTAATTCTCTAAGCACTAAAACTGTAAAGAAGTTGTTTCAGTACTAAGATCACACATCGTAGCAAGATCACACAATTATAGCAATGTTTCATAGTTATAATCTTCCTTAAAAGTTTAGCACTGATTTAATTAAAACATCGACCAACTGATCAGACAATGAACACAAATTTCCAATGAATAAACATACTCCAATGAATGAACAGGATAATATTTGTCTTTCTTTTTAATACTGTAATTTACATATAGTCACCCTGGATATTAAAGATCTTATATCAATAGATTCGTAATTTATTTAGCTGCAAGATGAACTACAATATTTGTTTTAATTAAAGCTTGATCATCTGTTTTTCTTTCTTCTTATTTTACTGAACTGCTGTTTATTCATTGGCATTCATAGGTATTTTCAACCGAATGCATGAACACCTAATAAAATCGACCAATTCTTAGAATATTCTTCGTTGAAGGAAAACTTCAGTAATGTAATTATAAAACTTTATCATGGGATCATTAAACGCACCTCATAATCTGTTTTTCAAGTTTGAATTCTTTATTTGTTCTTGTAAAAATTTTATTTTGCATAACAATTCGCTGCCTAGTTATAAGTAAAAAGAAAAATGCGTTTGCGATGCATTTGTAGGTTCTGGAGCTATTGTGTAAATTTTCAACGTAAAAAGAGCGTGATTGATATTAATTTTTCGTATTATGTTAACAACGTTTATTCACTGGGGGGTGTTCAATAACTGGATAGGTCACCTTATCTTGTTTTTAAACCCTTGTATGAAAAATGTATAAATGTTATACGTAGATCAAAATATTCAGTTGTCCTAAATATTTCATATTATAAAATACTTGTATACAAATATAGAACCTAGTGGACCGTTGACAACTCACGACATTTAATGAAAATAGATTTTTATTTAAATAAATATACATGTGTATTTTCTAATTGCAAGGTAAAATCATAAAAGATTCAATCTTCTATAATTTAATTATATGTACAAGGAAGTATTGAATCGACTTTGTCGGATTAAAAATAGACAAAATTATCATTCGGTTCTACAGAACTTGCTTCATCCCATAACTGGTGAAAATAAATCTCAGAATTTGTAGAATCTTATTTTATCCATTAAGAGTTATGCTGTACGTTTTGCATTGACTATTTTCGAGAAGTAATAAATTAATCTCTGCAAACCCGGGTCGACATCGCAGCTTTAATCCGCCAAGAGTGAAATATTTTTCCGCGCGACGGATCAATAACTTTCGATGGACTGCATATACTTGTTAGCAGGAACGAACGAAGTGGCTAATACATGTCACCGACGTAACTATACGATCATACCGAACGATTGCTTTATATACTTCTTAAGTCGTATGAAGATAAACGTCGCCGGGAGGCGAGACAAGCATTATCCGGTTAAGTATCGTGTTCGAAAACGATGAAAAAATAACGAAATCGACAGGGTATCGAGAGCAGGGAACGAAATCACAATTCACCCTGATTCATTCGCGACATTTTCCACGAGCGTACGAGGTTATATCAGATCCGATCTATACCGGGCCAGTACTATATCACGATTTTAACACTTTTCCGTATCGAAAAACGTCTGGAAACACATAAACCTCGGCGCGTCGGCCCGATAAGTTATATTCCTCCGATCGCGAGCGTGTCGTTAACGTGAAACGACACGCCTTTTTTTTAATCCCTTCTTCCCCCTCTTGTCTTAAAAGCCGTTCACCGTTTAAAATCGCCCCGGCTGTCGCGAGACGAACGGCCAACGGTTTCTCCTACGCTCCTGAAGCATTCTCGTCGCGAGTCCTCGATCGGTTCTCTCCGTTTCTCCGGAATTAGGTATCCTCGGCGAACGGTGCACGACCTCGCTGTCCTGCACGTATAGGTCGTTTCACCTGTCACCTGTGCAGAAACGAAGGAGAGAGGACGATCGCTTCGGGGGACGAAGGAAAGGACGCGCGGACACCAAGATCGACCGGAATCGGGGATGTCTCTGGCACCGAGCTCATTCCTCTCTTCCTCGCTCAGTGTTTCGCACGTGATCGCGTTAAAAAAAACCTTCTGCAGATTCGATCATCGGCTAATAGCCCACGATTTTCTGCTCCGAATATCGTATTAAATCCTTGACCTTAATTTGCCATCAAATTTTTGACACGGAGACGGATTATCAGGATGATTTTCGCTTTAAACTTTGTATATTAGAAATTGGAGAAAAATTGACGCTACGCTTATTTGCGATGGGAAAGATGAAGAAGATTTAGGAAATTATTTCCAAATTTTTTGAGGGGAGAGATTGGTCAGGAATTTTTACGATTGATCCGGTAATTCTTTTCAATTCCTACAATTGTCATAGAGACTCGCACCTGTCGTAGTTTTATTTGAAAGTGAATAATCAGAATACTTTTCGTTAAATAATTTTTCTTAGATTCGCCGCGTTTAAATTACGGAAGAAGATGTAATTTACTGATCATTAGACTGCAGATGCAATTATGGCAATTTTAAAATCGTAAAAAGACCATAAAAATGATTAGATATGTAAAAATAAATCAAATAAAACATACATTTATTCATGATTCTGTTGCAATTGTATGTCTATAAAAATATGAATTTGCATAAACATCCACAGTCTACTGATCATAATTATCATCCTATCATGAAAAGGCTTAAACTTATGCCTTTAGAAAGTAGAAGGACGTTTTCTGAGTTGATACTGCTTTTTAAAATCATCAGTGGTTACATCAAATATCCTGAATTTTTTGAGCTCGTTAATCTTTACGCGTCAATAAGATCTCTAAAGGTGCGATCTCCTAAGCGCGTCCAGACGTTGCGTCCATCGACCGTGTTCACTGGACACAGCGATTCTCAATATATTGTACATATGTTCAACTGTCTTCTTTAGATGACGATAGCATATTAAACAATTACTGTGAATCGCTGCTTGCGTCTAGATGCGCTCAGGAGATCGCACCTTCAGAAACTCACAGACTTTTCTTCTGTCAAACTATACCTCTACATTCTTTTATTTAGACACAATTAATTATACGTGCGGGAGAGCCATTTGCTGATAAATTACCTTGGGTGGCTCTATTAATTCTCTTAAAAGGCAAATTTACAACGGGCCTCTTACGCATTTTTCTATCGCGTTAAATCCAAAAAATGTTTGCGATGTTATCAAATGGTTCAATAGATAATTCAACTGTAAAATTGTTTCTTTATAAGTGCCATTTTTTAATGTTTTTCTCAAGATCAACTGTGTTTTTTATGTCTATATATTTTTAGGTGGCCTGCTTTAAACGAAATATATACCCTGCATAATGTGTTTTTTTTCCGTCTATTATTTTCTATGTACTTAATTTTCTGTTAATACGTCCTTTATGTATGCACTGCTATTCATTTTCTTTGTACACTAATGGGAATTCCCTCCCGTAAATTAATTAATTAAGTTTTCTGACTCGTTGCGGATTTATCTAAGTTTTCCTACCAAATTCGCCCGTTCAAAGCACCGACAACAGAAAGTACCGACGCGACGCGTCCACTTACAAAGGTACAATTCCTAAGCCCGGCGGAGCAGATGCAACTAAACCATTTCCCATCTAAAACACCCCTCGAAACGTATCGAAGCCGCGAAACGATCTGCGACGGAAAAATTCTCGTGGTCTCGAATGGAAGCGTGGTAATTTCCATTTGAAGAAGAATTTCCATCCCGGTGCACGGGAGGCTGAGCGGAACACAAGCTCGCGTTTCACGGCAAGTTCGGTGCCGGGGTAAGACCTATTCTCCGGTATTTCGATATCGTGTTCGCGAGGCTGCTTGCGTGGGACTGGGTGGAAGATCGCGGTGATTAATGGCGATTAAACGGAGAAAGAGAGAGCTCCGGTGTATACGGCACGAGACCGGCGAGCGTGTTTGTGCGCGATCGCGCGCGTTCGCGAGCGCAGAAAACGGCTCTAGGAGCAACAACATCGAGCGTCGCACCCTTGCGTGGCCCGCGAAATCACTCTACGCGGTATGCGTATTGTATGGTAATACCGCCCGTGTACCTACTCCAATATTTATTCCCCGCAGTTATAACGCGCTTTTACTACGACCGACGCCATCTATCTTATCCGGCCGCCGAGGGCTCTTCTCCTTGATCTATAGATCCGATCGTCCGTCTGTGAGAACGTCCCCCTCTTTCACCACAATATTTATCTACATTTCGGTCGCGTTGCACGTGCTGTCCGACAACCTTTTCGGTCATACTTTGACAACATTTCATATAAAGCTTTAACAGCATTTCATATCTTAGTGTTTTAGCATTGGTAGAGCAGTTTCATACTTTTGGAAAATTGGTATAGGGTAGTGGTCCGTATTAGGGGTGTAGTTCTCTCCCGGGAATGTGAGATACCCGGGTACCCATAAGATACACAAGACACGGAAAATTTCCCGGGTACCCGGGTTCCCGTGAGACATTTCTTTCCCGGGTACTCGGATAGCGGAAAATTACCCGAGATACATGAGACATTCATGATTCAAGAGTACCGTCCCATAATATCGAGTGAAATTATTATGTTACAACTATGTTTGGACGTTTTTGATTATATTGAAATTGCACAAATGATTTGTAATAAATTAACACGTATTAAATAAATAACAAAACTTTAATATTTAAGAAAATGTATTAGATTTTGATTCCAATACGTATTTGTGTGTACTACTGTGTTAGACAAATTTGTCAATTTTTTATAATGTTTATTCTTATGCTACAATTTTTTTAATTTAAATGGCAACAGCTGTGATCTCTGAGTAATTGTTATTTTTGGTCTTTGGATACACATCTATAAATTTTTCACATTTCTCAATTAGAAAACTGATTTTTATTAAAGACAATTTGGAATTAACAAATGATCACATTCATATTTTTACAGTTTTATACCTTTATGATTATTAACTTATAATTTTTCAGATTTTTCTAGATGATGGTAAGATAAATAAATTAGAAAGTGTAGGCATTTTGACTGTTGTTAAATGTGAAACTAGTTGTTTATGCGAGATCGATGGTTTTTGTCACATTGATTGTACAAATTTACATACAAATTGTATTAAAATCCTCAGTCTAGAAATCAGTTCATCAATTTGGAGAGAAAGAAACAATAAGTACATTCTTCGGATTAGCGGGATTCGGGACCGAGGGTAAATTTTTTACTGATGGTGCCGTTTTTTATGGCCATACTGTCTCGCAATTCGGCAGCCGACCCTTGTGCGCTTGTACCGAGGCTGTCCTCGTCCTCGCACGCCATAATGACCGCGGCGACAACAGGGTCTGCCGATGGCTTTCCAACAGAAATGTGAAATAGTTTAAAAGACATTTCCTTCCTAATAATAAAACATCTGGTCGCCAAATACAGTGTCAACAAAATTCCGTTGCCGGATGAAACATGTATAATATAAAGTATTATTTTTCTATGTCTAATTCTTCTCTTTCGTTATTACTTTGGTTAAGCAAGGATTATAATATATATTTTTAACACTTTTCGATTAATAACTTCAATTTTAACTAATAAAATTTATTTGCAATGATTTTTATTCATATGTAACACATTAATAAACTGTTTTTTAGAATGAGGATTTTAATACAACTTGTATGTAAATTTGTACATACAATCAATGTGACAAAAAACATCGATCTCGCATAAACAAATAGTTTCACATTTAACAACAGACAAAATGCCTACACTTTCTAATTTATTTAACTATGTACCATCATCTAGAAAAATCTGAAAAATTATATGTTAATCATAAAGGCATAAAACTGAAAAAATATGAATGTCATTTGTTAATTCCAAATTATCTTTAATAAAAATCAGTTTTCTGATTGAGAAATGTGAAAAATTTATAGATATGTATGCAAACACCAAAAATAACAATTACTTAGAGGTCACAACTGTTACCATTTAAATTTTAAAAATTGTAGCATCAGAATAAACATAAACAAATTGATAAATTTGTCTAACACACTAGTACACACGAATACGTATTAGAATCAGGACCTTATATTTTTTCTCAAATATTAAAGTTTCGTTATTTATTTAATGCGTGTTAATTTATTACAAATCATTCGTGCAATTTTAATGCAATCAAAAACGTCCAAACATAGTTGAAACATAATAATTTCACTCGATACTATGGTACGGTACTCTTGAATCTGGAATGTCTCATGTATCTCGGGTAATTTCCCGCATCCCGGGTACCCGTGTATCTCGGGAAGCAACAGCTCTAGTCCGTATTAATGAGCCTGTACCTATTAGTGTGGCCTTACATTTAAATAAGTCATTAAGCTAGAATTAAAAGAAAAACATTTTTTTTTTCATTAAGTTTCATAATTTAACACGAACGCCAAACTGACGTTCGTCAATCGTTCATTGCTACATTTGTCTCATATACTACGACGGACGCTGTGAAGGCCATAGCGACGGACGATCGACGGATGTCATTTTGGCGCTCGTGTGATCCTAGGATTAAGAAAAAAATGTTTTTTCTTTTGTTTCTAGCTTAACAACGTTTTTAAATATAAAGACATACTAATAGAAAGTATTATTCTATAAGTCCTGAGTAATCATAAACGCATAATTATTTATTGCAAATGTGATGGGGAAAGTTATCAAAAATATAGATGTTTTGTCGGTACTCCAAATCAATGCTAAGCTTTAAGATAAATGGCGAACATTTATTGAATGGTCAACATGTGGTATTTCTCTAATAGTTTGAAATAGTTTGCGTGGATATGTTTCAACAATGATTCTTAACTCTTTCGCTTTAGAACAAACGATTTATATTTATAAGTTTGCAGCGGTGGAAAACTGCAATTATTTTTGCAGTAACCACAGTAAAGATGGATGAATTTTGACCTAGTTCTATTTATCTGAGGAATAAATCTGAGAGCCGATACTATTTATTGATCACTACGTCTAGTTCTTCAGCCAAATTAACCCTAATCTGTTCCTTGGGTCAATTTGGTACAATATTTTCATGAAACAGTATATCGTGCAGACATTTATGGAGACTTGAAACTTTGTGATTTTAATTTTTTTAACATAAAAAAATTATCTATTTATCTTGTCATTTATTGATTTTTTAGCATTGTGTTAATTTCACACCGGTGGACAATTAAGTTGGGAAAATGAGGAACGGATGAGCACTTCTATACCACTTAGATTTGGATCATTAGATATGAAATGGATTTTTTACGGACCTTACATCGTAGAAAATCGAATAGACTTGAATCTTGTTTTTGCACATGAAGTCAAGGAGGATCAAATAAAAACTAATAGTTTTTCCATATCTGAAAAAAATGACTACAATCAATCACCTATTCATAAATATTAGGATTAAAGGATAAAATAAAGTTTCTTAGAACAAGCTTAAAATATTTTAAACTATTTCGAAAGGCTATTTCATTTGACAAAGTAACCACTATTTACTTCTAGATTTTTTCCAATATTCTACAAGCTGATACATTTCTCTGTTATAAACGTTTCGATTTTGAGTTCATTAGTAACAAAAGAACCGCACGAATTTTTTCCGGCACTTAATATTAATTAATTAAATACTGTTCTGCAGTGTCAAAATAAAATATGTTACAAAAAAACACCCACTATTTTTTTACTAAAAAGAAATTTCTCTTTCTAAACACTTCTAAAAATTAAATTTGTAAATTGCCTGAATAGTAAAAAACAATTCCCGAAGTTGACGACAATTCTAAATCTCTAAATAAAAAAAAGAAATTAAAAACGTAATACTGTCTCATTTACTTCCGGATTCCATATTATTAACATATTATAACACTCATATTATATAACACTCTCCAAGAGTCAAACGCAATTTATTCTCAATTCCATATTACCTAGCAAGGAGAAAATACGCGACAACTCGACCAGCTTTTCCAGTCCTCAGTCCTCAGCCTTAAGAAGCATCTACAAGCTCTTAAAACTCGAAAGAATGCGTTATCATCCATACACGGTATCCTACACCGGCCACGTGCTCGAGGGTGCATCCTATGACAACACGTTCGCATTTGAGTGCATAAGCTCTCGGAGGAATGCACCGAGGGATGCGCCGCGTGCAGCTGCGCCTCCGTCGCCGCGACTCTTCATGAAAAATCGTGGGTCGAACGGGTGGCAAGCAGCAACGAAATCTCATTGTAACATCGCGTCGATAATGACCCGTCATTCGCGGATGATTTCCCAACGCGTGCGTGCTAGTAAACGCGAATCGCGTGTGCGTCGAGGATAATCAGGCGAGTTGGAAGCGAGCATCGGCGTCGTCCCAGGCGATCGGTGGCGTCTGTCCGCGACGCTAGATCCTGTTGGCCCGTCTTTTACAGGAACGAATGAACCGGGCTGCATCTCTCGAGAGACAGGGACAGAAACGGCAGGGAGGAGGAGGAAGGGAAAAATCGCAGAGACAGACAGAGCGACGAGAAAACGAGGCGGAGAGAGAGAGAGAGAGGGTCAGGCCGTAGAGGAGTGAAAAGACAACGAGAGATCAGCGGCGGAGCGGCTCTCCGAGCGCCTGAGAGGTGAGAGGATGGAGGACAGGAGGTGAAGGGCCAGGAGGGGAGTGGGTGAGCCGACCTCTGACCCCGGCGAGGGGCGGCGGGGACCTTGCGGCAACCGTGCCGTGCCGGCATAGCTCAGACATAGCTCGGGCATAGGCATAGACATAGGCTCAACGCGGCATAAACTAGCGTGCTCACCGCGACTCGCCCGCCTTTCACTTCGAAGACGAAGGCGAACGTATATAGACAGGACCCGCCGCCGTGGGGAGTGCCTCGCGCTATTATCATATTATGGCCAATTCACCGATGCCGTGGCGACGACGCCGGCGTCGTTGTCAATCCTCTCCGTCTCTAAATTCCCCCCAAAGAACCTCCCCTAACAGACGGTCAACGTGCAATCAATCATCTACGCGCAACGCTGCGCACCGACGTTGAGGAGGGAAACAAAAACGAAGTGGAATTATTAGAAAATCGAGGAGCGATGAGGAAACTCTCCGAAGGCGATTTCGCGCAGCGCGAGGAGCGAACTTCCCGCGATTTCTCACACCATTCGAACCTGGAAGGGGCAGACCCGCCGCCGTGGGAAAACCGCGAGGTTACCCCGGAGGTTTTCCCCCAAAAGCGAATCGAAGAACCAACTACAGCGATTGGGACCCACGGCGAGGAGGTCCACGGACATCGGCTTCCGTTCGAGGAGAGGGAAAGAAGACCGTGCAGGAGCTCGATTATGCGGCGCTAATCGCGACGTTACTCGCGCGAGGGTTCGCCGATAGCGCGATACAGAGGTTGCGAGCGGTGCACAGCGCGTTCGACCCCGGTACTTACCGGTACTACTCGCGGCGAGGACACGGACGGCCACGGCCGGGGCGATGATAGTACAGAGAGTACCGCACGGTGTCGAACGCCTGGTCGTGGGCTCCCAGGACCAGAACGGGACGAACAGCGTGCTCGCGGTGCCGGAGGGAGCGAGAGGCAGGGAGGCGAGGACAGAGAGTACCGGTGAGAGTGCACGGCCGTAACGTACGGTACGATACGGTCGTGCCGGCATGCCCGTAGGTCGACCCGCAACGCGACGTGTAATTATCATCTCCCAAGGGCCTATCCCACGCTATCCAAGTTAAGTGGGACACAAACGATTACTGCGTGAACGATTAGAGACGACCGGCTGGAACGGGGTTGAAGCTGGGACTGGTCTCTCTGCGAGCGGATCGTTCTACTCGCTGCTCCAGACTGCTTGGCACTATGTTTTTCTGCCCTTTGATTCGAGTGCCTCATAAATATATTAAGTCTGGCATGGCGAACCCATGGCGCGCGTACCAGAAGTGGCACGTACGAAAATTTTACTGGCATGTTAACGATTTACGAGCGATATCATTTTATATTCTTAGAAATATGGAATATCTGAGAGAGAGTGTGAAGAGAGAAGGAATAGTGCATGGTCTCCCTTTCTAATGTAGCTGGAGCGAGGAGTATATTTTATATGTTCCTTTCTGCTGATTCCTCCTGTACTGAACTTATCAAACCCCTCCATTTTGATTTAAAAAAGGATGGCTTTGCCGTTTCTATGTCCGTCGTAACGTCCGTATTAGTATAACATAAGATAGACATAGCGACGAACGATCGTCGAACCAAAGAGTAGATATAACAAGAGGCGACACTTGAAAAGAAAACCACTTTTAGAGAAAGACAAAACGACACAGCCAATTTAAATGTCCGTACGGTGTTTTGATCGGTAATTTCATTCTTAGAAAGAGACGAAATGACACAGCCAATTTAAAGGGACACTTGGAGTGTCGCCTCTTATTATACCTACTCTTTGGTCGAACGTCATTTTGACGCTCATGTGACCCTAGGCTTAAGCTGTGCCTTCGGAATGACTGCCAGCCGTCACGACTGGCAGTCGTGAACACTAAAGCCTGGTTTATATTATCCATTGAGACACGGAACGGTTGCGGAAAATCGTCATTTGTTTCGTTAATGTGTAAACCACTACATGTAAAAACACGACAGTAATTGGGATTTTCCGTAACCGTGTCGGGTCTGAACCGGATAATATAAACCAGATTTAATACATACAACACACAAATATGAAAAACAAATGCAGTAGATTACATGTTTATTGCAAAATGTTGTATGTATTGGACGACGTGTCCAGTCGTGATGGCTGGCAGTCATAGCGAAAACCCACCTTAACTTTTTCTAAAGTTGGGAATCTATTTTTACCGTGATTGACAGTCTATATTTACAGCGACTCACAGGATCATTCAGATGCATTCCAAATATTAATTAATTATGAAATCCCCAATATCATATTTCTTCTATCAATTTATGTCGTTCAACGTTTTACGTTTAATGGTCTCTTAGTTTCCATAACTTTTATCGTGCAAAAGCAAATACCTTTTCTTACATTTAAACAAATTTAACATACTCTTTGTAAACGAATGTGTGAGTCACTATATATTCTTATTGTTGACACTTTTGCACAGTGGTACAAAACTATATCGACAGTAGTCGATGTAGCTCAAAATTCAATATAAAAAGTATTAAATTACTTTCCATTTTCCACTTATTTAAAAAGTTTCAGTTCTTTAATATCAGTATTGAAGCGAAAAATGGCATCACTTGTGACGTGTCTTTATGAAAATAATTTTTCTTAGAATTCTAGGAGAGGTTCTTCGCTGAGTTCGAGAGGGTACTTAGAAGGTGGAGAGAACAGTTCTGAGACTATCTAGTGGCGGTACGTTTGTGAGAGGTTGAACCGCCTAGTAATTTGCATACTCGGGTATTTTATCTTATGATTGTAAGTAGGGATATTAAAGTTTAGCTAGAGAACTGCTACTAGCATATTAAATGGTGGTTTTGTTTAATATGCTGGTGATGAATCTTCGAGTAATTTAGCAAGGAATTCAAAAGTGAAAGTTTTATAAAAATATATATGAGTAACTTGTATTTCATAGAGGAATTCAGGATTGATTTTTTGATTCTGTTGATAATACAGTGAATATTTGATTAACCAATTAAATATTCGCCATATAGAATAATTATTACAAGTACATTAAATGGTTTAAACTTTACTGGAAGAGCTACTGTATTCTTATACGCAAGACATTTTATAATTCAAGCCCTGGATAATAACAATCTAGGATAATTGTGGTATATTAAAAATTAATTAAATATACATAATAATCAATTTGAACCAAATACGTATCTTCTCTTGTACTTATATTTAGGTAAACAGTTTAATATATTAACATCAAAATTGTTAAAAATATCACAATTATAAATGGTGGAGTGTATATAAACTCTAGTAATTGAATGCGCATAGATATGTGTGTACAATATTTTAATATTAAATTAATTTGGTTGTTAAAGTTTCAGAGCTTTCAGTTTTGACTATTTTAGTTTCCTAACAAATACTAGAAATCATCAGTGATCCTAAATTAATCGCTATGAACCGCAAAACCCATTAAAACTTTTATTCTAGGTATGTATAAGTCCATAATCATAGATATTGTTAAAATCTATAAGATTAATGCACGTAAAATATTATATTTCTTATTTAGTATAAAACATAAAACAATTACACCCATTTTTGCCTAATATCCTCATTTTACATGAACCTCCATCAAAAAATTAATTTTACTAATTTTCCTTCGACCTCATTTTCAAAAATACCTATAAAATATAACCTCAAGACAAATCCCAAAACACGAGATAATAATTATACTATTTTAATGTAAACGAAATCGTTTTTCCCGAGAACTGGCAAATAATTGATTCGACCGCAAACAATTATGATGGAAACCGCGAGAGGAGGAGTGGGAAGAATAATTCTGCACTTTCGCGACTTAACGACGTCCCTGTTTTCGAGCGGGCGATGCGCCCATCCTGTTAAAAGCTTAATTAACTGATTAGATTCCAGATAACCGCGGACCCGGTCACGATGCGAATCCGTGCTTCTAAGACGAGATGCACGAACACCCGGAAACGGCGCGGCAGTCTCGAAACGGCCCAGAGAGAATCGAAATGAAGTCCGATTGCGAAACGTCGTAACCCTGTTCGTACCCTGCGTTCTCTGAAAAACTTGCGGGACCTATCTGCCCGAGCTGATGCAACGCCGGTACTTGCTATTTATTTTCACCTGGCAAAAGTAACACGGGATCGAAAGCCGGTCGAACAATGAGATCGTTTAAAGAACGAAGCGCAACAACGGAGGGCGGATCGAACCGCGGGCCGAACAATGTGTAAGCGCGTTCACCACTTAATGGTTCTAGGAACACGGTCCCCCGATGGGAGTTTCGATGCCTCTAAACCCTGTAAATTTACGTAAGCGCGACGATGATAGGCGTACCTAGACCGACGAGATCCGACGCGGTGATAATGGACGGGGAAAGAAATCGAGGAACTACTCTCACGCGTCTGTGGCGACAGTGACATTGACCACTTTCGTACCTGCGAAATTGCGTAACGCGGTTGTCCCGATTCGACTGTCGATGCAATTTTCAAAAAATCGTAATGATAACTTTCGATACTTCTCTTCAATAGAGGAGACTAAATATTCTGGATAAGACTAAGAATTTAACACACCAACTTAACACACTTGCATATCCACATTAATATTAGAAATCTGAAAGTGTATCTGTCTGCTCGTTTGTTACGTCTTCACGACTAAACTACTGAACTGAATTCAATGAAATTTTACAGGGAGAGAAATCTGGAGAAGTGCATAGGATACTTTTTATCCCGAAAAATTGATTAGTTTTTATAACGGTGATATAATTCTTCATGGGGAAGGACTTCATAGTGTACGTTACCTACGACATTTTACTTATGGAACTTTTAATTGATTTGATGATTCGTGCCTCATTCTTGATTTCTGATTTGCTTCATGATTTGGTATTTATTAAAAGTTGCAGTGTTAGGTTTCCTTTCCATACTCTTTTTTTTATATAATTTTTGCTCAATTCGTTTTAACAAACTGATATTAATGTAAACGCTCAGTTCAATTGGCTTCAACTGCTTAAAAATTAGAGAACTCTTAAAACACGTATTCTAATATAGATTTTAAGTAAATAAGATATTTCTTTGTGGTCACTAATAACCGAGAGGTGGATGTGATCTTAACCCTTTAAGTTCAAAGGTAATTTAAACTTGTCAAGTTTTTTTTAAATTCACTTGTTTCTAACTGTCAAAAGTTTGAAACTGGGTTCTGATGGAACAAGCACTTTCTTCCCTATGTAAGAAAAATCACAACATGCATCAAGTCTCTATTTCAGCAGTAAATAGTTAATGAAGATTCGTTACAATGAATGGGTTCCATAAGAACATAAAGAGTTAAATAAATAAATAAATAAACCTTTTCGACTTCTGTTCACTAAGTAGCATTTGCAGTCTCTTGTGTCTTTCGAAGCGTGAGAAATTAGGAATTCATTTCAATATTGCCTTCGGCAACAGTAAAAGTAATAGAAAGATTACTGCCGTGATAAAAGTAAATATAATCTGCTGGCAGGGAATTTTATTGCAAAGTGCAATAAACGTGATTCGACTTCGGTGGTGATAGAATATTGCAAGAATAGAGAAGAAAAACTGGAAGAAATTCGATCGGAGGATAAGACACTCGCCCCCGAGTTGCAAAACACGGCACGTTCGACGCTCTGCCTTTCGTGAAAGTCTTTCGAGCTCGCGTTTGACACGAATATCGTGTCTAATTACAAGCCACGGTGGTTCGGAACGATTGTTAAAGAACTGTGATACGTTTAGAGCCGACGATCGCGCGGGTACGGTAGGTGGGAACCGTCGAGCAGAGTCGTGCGCAACGTTGGTGGCCGCCACCCGGCGCAACAGACCCGAGTCACCAGATTTCCTTGTGCCCCGTTCATTTACTATCTATTGTTATTTGTACGTGTATCTACAAATTATCGAGCTGAGTTGCAGCCGGGGACTTTTACCGATCGACGCCGAAGACGCTGGACAGGAAGAAAGACGTAAAAAAGGATGACCGTTGCGGACAAGGAAATCTGTTGTGACGCAATTTTTATTGCGCTGCTCTTTGAAGCATCAACTGGGAAGTTTAGACTTCCATAAAGTTTAATTTGTTACTGATGGAGACATAGGTATTAGAAATAATATCCTATTAAGAAGATTGAGCAAAGTGAAAAAAAACAAAGAAATTCGCGGAACGCAACACCCTGGCACTATGATGAAAGTATTTCTAATTAGGGGAACCAATAGTTTTATCCATCGCGCAATATCGGTCCAAGCTTAATGCAACTATTACGAGAATCGCAATCGTCAGAAAATTGTCGTTTAAGAGAATGAAGTCTGCTGGAATTAAAGAAACATTAGGATAATAAAAACCACTGATTTGTCGTGTGGTCAGTCATTGGAAGCTAACGAAACCCGACAATCTGAAATACCTTCCAGACTTTCAAGCTTTCGGCTGATGTAATCGCTATCTTAATCCATCTATCCACACACAACTTGTTCCGTGCACCTGTCGACTTTCATCGGATCGCTCGCTGATAAGCAAATGACCACCGGCGGCCATTAACAAACCGAACGAAGAAGACGTGATTTATCTTCGTGGTCCAGCTTCGGGAAGTAATGTGATGCCGCGGGGACGCACGGGTGCAAACAAACTATCATCGAAACTTCCTGTGGCAGATCATTCAATCTTCGATGTTTTCCCAATACTTATTATGCTCAGAAGAAGAGGAAAAAAATTATGCTGTTTTTCAATAATTTCAAATGTAGTCGCATTCTGAAGCGACGCGTCTGACTAAGTATCCTATACTACTTCCCAATGCGTACGCGACAGCTGACAGATTCAGAAAAGGGAAACGGGAAAAATGGTCAGACTCGCGCAACGCTACCACTCTACCACTTTCGTTTCGCGGGTATCGCAGACGCATCCTTCTCTCTCGCTCAAGGAAATGGAATATCGGAGCATCCCGTGCCGAAGAAGGGGTCGCCGGCGATGCACGTGGTGCGCGCCGCGGCTACAACCGTAGGCAACTCGCGTCCTTTTTCCCGCAGCGCACGAAAGTTAGAGACAATAGGTACGTGGGCGCAGCATCGCGAACCCTAACCTTAGGTGATCCCATATTCCGTTCTCTGCCTTCTCTCCACGTTCAACGCTCTCCTCTCGGTCTCTCTTGCCCTCCCGATTCCCTTCGCGCCGCGCCTCCCTCCTCCCCGGTTCTCTTCTTTCCGCGAGTGTTGTACTGGGTCACAAGAGCGAAGCTATCCTCCCCCTCCCCTCCCCCTCGCCGGCTGGTTGCGCCTTACCTCACCTGCACCTTCTCAGGTATTTCTCTTTATCTCCGTTAGTGGCGAGAGTGCCGGCTTGCGAAATCCCAGAAGTCTGCGCGCACGCTGCGCTATGCGGCCGCCTCGTGGCGTGCCACCGATGCGACCCGAGGGGAGGGAGCTATCAGGGCCAGCGATCGTAACCCTCGGAAAACCCCGTTGTATTAGGTTTCCAGGCGGATCCATCATGGCTCTGACGGATTTCCATGGGAAACGGCGATCCGCGCGTCGACTCTCCTCTTGGATGACCAATTCAGCTGCCTATATTGACTCTCACTCTAAGATATCTGCAACCGCGTTGCTATGCCTCAAAAACAATTTAGTCACCCCTAATAAATATTTTTTTTAAAGTTCACACTCCTAGTTACAAGCTTTCTCTCCCTACCGCATAGCGATAGTATATCTAGGGCTGTAACGCAGAAAGGCAAAAACCATGTTTTCAAAAAATTTGGGTCTTTATCTAAACTCAAATTCAGAAAGAGAATGTCATATCTTTATCAGAGAAGAAATACATTAAAGAATGCTTTCCATTGAAAATAGGAATATAAGAAAATTCAAACGCAATAGAGCCTTGATGATCCGATTTAATATTTCTAATATAAAAAACCAATAATTAGTTAAAAATTATTAAAACGTAGTTCAGATTTTACTCGAATTCCTCTAATGCATAATTGGAAACCTGGCTAATAAATATTGAGGATAATTGAGAGTTGGATAATGGAAATTCTAAGACAGTATAAATGTTTAAAGTTCTAAACGCTAATAACTCGAAAAGGAAAACATGTGACATACGTCGTTTTAGCTTAAAACCATAGACACAAGAGTCCATGTAATTTTAAATGTGCTTCTATTTCTTATTTAGTCACTTTAAATCTCAATGCTTAGTACGAATAAACCTCTTGTTGAAATTTAACCCCGATACGTTCTTTTTAAAAAACTGGGTTAATAAGAACACTAAGGGCCGAGACACACTATCGCTCCGCTCTCGGTCTGGTCACGGTCCGATCACAGTGGTTGAACGAAGAGAGAAACAAAAAAAGACCTTCTGTCTCTCTTCAACTACTGTGACCGGACCGTGACCAGACCGATAGTGTGTATCGGGTCTAATTGTTACCACAGAATTATTCATTTGCTCAGCGAAATTTGGATAGATTCATATTTTATTAAAATAAAAACAATATAGACTACAAAATCATCCAAATGAATTGACACGCTCCCTCATCAACAACGTAATGGGAATAAGATGACTAAAAAGAACCAAGCTTTCAGAACTCTGCACAGAATAAAACATAAACCCCAAAAACTGTGAAGAATTGTGTCACCGGACATCTTCCTCAACAACAAATTAATCACTCATTATAATCGCTAAATGACTCAATGGGAGTAAACACAAATTCAAGAAAGAAACCTTCTTTTTCAATAAAAAAAAAAATTGATACTCCTGATACTTTGCAGGAGATGAGATTCCAATGCTTAGGAGTGCTTCTGTGCCTCTGATATCTTCAGTTCCTAGAAACGAAAGCCCATGTCGAAGCCGACGGGGTCCCACGTGTTCTCCCATTGATTCCTCAACGCTGGTTGGTGTCTAGGTGATAAAGGGGCCTCGGTTTCTGCGTTCGCGAGAAAAAATGCGAGCCCCGGGCACGATTCTCGGAACGAGGGATGTTGCAGTGACAAGGTACCAGAGATTCCACTTCAGTCGGCCGAGTCACGACCAGACATTGTTGCAAATACGACGGGGGTTATCGTGTCAATCGGCAGGGAACTTTAGCCGCGTATTTGTCACGGAACCGCGTCACGGCCAATTTCTCCTCGGTAGTCATGAATTCCTAATGCAAGCTAAATTCGTTCATGTCACTTGCTTCGGTTTCTCTTCTCTCTCTCTCTCCGCCCTGGACACCCCCGATGTTACGTAACCGAATCCTGTTATCCGTCCCCGGGACCCGTTTGGCGGACGCCTTATTTAGAATATTTCGTAGCTGTGGTAATTCGATTATCGTTGATCGACCGCGTAATCGCGAGCCGCAACAAAGGGTGGCCGGCCTCCAGTGTAATACCACGCCACGGGAAACCATTGTTGCGTATTGGATTTCAGGTTGGGAATACTTCGATCGGACGTTCTCAGACAAAGGCGGTAGGAACCGCTGGCAAAAGTCGACGCGCCTTGCTATGCACCACGTTACCACGGCTAGACGTAACCAGTCAATATTTCGTCTGCGTTATCGTTACCCTCTTTAGTGAATTGCAACGGGTGCGCGTTAGTTTCACGCCTCACCGAACGTTCCCCGAATTTCGTTTCTCACGACCGCGCGAGCGCCGGTTGCGCAAAGTCTGATGGCAGATTTGCGGGGGTGTCCCGATCGAGACGAATCGATGATCCACCGGTCGATCACCGTTACGTTCCGTGCGCGCGCGATGCAATTGTGCAAAGGTAACGATCGGTTATTCTCTTTTCCGCGTGTGGAATGCCGCGGAGAAGGTGCATTCTGAGCGCACCCACCGACCCGCGCGAACAGCAACGCGTCGCGCGACGCGAGAGGGACAATGACACACAGGCACGATATAGAAATCGTGGCGGGCACCGCGAATGATTGTGCGGATCGGTGGTGAGATTGCCGTTGCCGTCGCAGAAGAAGGAGCGAGGATGATCGCGATAAAGAAACAATCGAACCGCGTCCCGCCCACGGGTCCGCCAACATTCAATTGTGCTCGTTTCCTTCTCGTTCCCCTTGTTCGCTCTTTCTCGGACGCCGTAGACACGTCGCGCTTCTCTTAACGGTACAACCCCCGCAAAGAGTGGTCCCGTGAGCTCATTGTTCCAGACGATCCGAGCGATTTTCAACCTCGGCCAGAGGTAATCCTGTTTCTTTCGCCGATCTACCTGCTAATTTTTGCGTTGGAGAGCGCGTACCGAGGCGACCTCGGGGAATGCGAGACTCGGAAGGCGACCGACGATCGCACGAGAGAAGAAGGGGGAGACGGAGGAGGAAGTGGAATCGGATCGAAAATGAACGAGGAAGGATTCCTCGCGGATCATGGGCGAGATGCAATCTCGGGGCAGGTCGATTACCGTGTTACGCAACCTGGAAGCCGGGGCTGGATGATTGAGTGCGGCGGAACATTGTCATCGTGGCGTGCTCCTCATTTCACTTTGCTCGCCAGACGTAATAACAGGGGAGAGTGGAAGCGGAAGAATATGATTCGAATGTGAGAGGGATGCTCTGTGCTTTTCTTTCGCCGTTTGTCGGCCACTTCGCGCTCCTTCTCGACCTTTCGACCTGAAGAAAACTAAGCCCCCTCCGACAATCATTACTCAGTTCGCGAATCATTCGTTGATTGTCTCAATTCCACACTTTGTTCGATCCTCGTGAATTACGAGTAGCATCCACTGGTTGTTAAACTTTCAGGGAGCGTCTATCCATCACTATCTCTTCCTGGAGACTTGGCAAACACAGCGAATACCTTCAGCGCACCCCTTCGTGATTATCCATCACGTTCGAGGAGATCGCAACAGCATCCCTTGGATTTCTCTCGCAGGCTCGTCGACGACGGGACGAGGAACGGCGATAGGCAAACGAAGGGGAACGTTACTCTCGGCCTTCTACTTGTTCTTCATCATTATCATCATCCTCCTCGTCCCCGTCGTCTCACCCCGACGGCTCTTCCGCCGCGAAGAGGACTTTCGAAATCGACCAGTCGCGTTCGATTCGTGCCACTCGCTCGCTGCTCACGGAGCATCGGCGTTTTCCGCGACGTGCAAAGGTCACCGCAACAGGCCTCAGAACGCGGCTTAGCTACGCTCACGGGAAAGAAGACGCGAGTCACCGGCGCGTACTCTTACGAGGGGAGGTCAGGTAAGGTAACTGGTAACCCGGCTCTTCCCTCTTGCCTCTCACCTTCGTGTTTTATGTTGCAAACTCGTCTTTGGTAATACCCGATGGTACCTAGGCGCGCGAGCTTCTAGAAGCGCGCGTCGGGTCGCATGGACGCCGGCTGGAAACGCATCGGTATCCCTAATCCTCGATAGCTATCGTTGCCCAAGTGACCCTAGCCTTTATCTGACCTAGCATCGACGTTCGAGCGACGGATTGAGCGAAGCTAACAGCCGATGTCTTAATTCCCTATTGAGAAGGCTGTCTTACGCTGCTAAGACTTCGAAGAACGTTTGGCTTGCCTCACTGAAACGCCTGTTACAAAAAGGAACGGACCAATGACACCTGCTAACGAGATTCTCCTACGCTCGAGAACCATGGAGGAGATCCTAACCAGATTCGTGACGACGCTCTCCGGGCTTCACCCTCTCCTCGATCGTGCTTTTCGCCTATCGAGGCAACGACGGCCTCGCGAAGGGAAAAACGCGAAGAAACGGCGCGATATCGGGATGCAATCATCGCTCGTTGGTCCGACGATGAATCTGCATTATTCAAAGGCACGGTGAACAGAATACGCCGCGGCAATGAGCCTCTTGTACGTACACCGAGGGATCGGGGCACCGTCATCCTAGGCTACATCCTATCCACTTTGCAACCCCCCGCTGGCCGGACGCCTTCTTTTTCGATATCGATTATTGCGCCGATCGCACGTTCTCGATATAAACGGCGGCTAGGATTGGCGCTTTGGTGCGGTTAGAACGCGTGGGAACGCCTTACAGATACGTCTAGGGCGTTTCTTTTCATTCATTCCCACGTTTCCGCTACGCTCAATTGACGACTGTGCCGGTCACCGATAATCCTTAAGATATTCTGAATATTTCTGCGGAAGTAATATTGGATGAAAGAGCAATACGAACAGTGAAATGGAGTTTATAGACATTCTTGGACTATATCAATTGAAACCAGAGTTGAAATCGAGATTAGTTCTTGCATTTGTACTGCAAGGCAGGTATTTGTACTCCAAGAAAGAATAACAAACAAAAATAAATGAGATCCCGAAGAAGACGAAAGTGGATGTTGTGCGGAAATATAATCCAGAGAGAAAAGCGTAACTATAAACGAACTTTACTTTAGAGACACCTCAGACACCCGTGCATCAATAATATTGTCAATATTTGAATCGCGCAGAAGCCAAAGTGATTAACTCCACTTTTTAAACTTTTACAAATTTTATTGCTAAAGCACCGAATCAAGTGCGCTGATATGTAGTAAATTTGAATGAAACTCAAAAAGTTAAATTGGTCATTTTGGACTGAGATCGATTCATTTATCGGTATTGACAACAGTAATGAGTATGCGCAGTCGATATTGAAGGTAAGCCGCTTATTTTTTTATGTAGAATCACCCCCTTTCCGGTTGTACCACCAGGTACCGACCACTCTGTATATATAAAAAAAAAAAAAAAAAAAGATATAGTGGAAGAATTTGAACACGTGGAGGGGAATTAAACGAAGCGCAAACGTCCCGGCTAGTATATCACGGGGAGATTTATACGGAAATTCACGCGCGGCGATATACACATAAAATATGAAACGCGGGTAGCGTGTAGGATTGGTGATACCGGTGCAACAACTTTCTAGAGTGTGGTGGAGCCCAAAAAAGAACAACCGGCGCACACCGATGACGGTGGGTGCACACGTCGGCTACCTGCCGACCGGTGGAAACGATTTCTTTGAGAATATCTAGGCGTTACGCAATCCGGGGCCGCCGCGATTGTGCATATTCCGCGTCCACAATGCGAACAGGAGGGACGGTCAGAATCGATTTCATAGGGCATTGCTCGACGGAGGCATGTCGAGGGGGCCAGACCGCCGGGCATACCGATCTGTCCGGGATTTTTCTGACCCGCGAGGATTCGATTTGCGTGACGCAACGTCAGCACCGCGGCAGAATCTCCTCGCCGCGGCGCGAACTTTTTCAAACGGCGGCCACGATACACCCGTTTGCTTTCACGCGCGATCCGGAGCCACTCGTTTCGAGATCACCCTTTCCCCTTTGCTACCGTGACTTTATCGGTCCCGTGCCACGATTGCGTAATCGATTCTTGAAATCGGGATTTAACCCTTCACGCTTCGGATATTAATCTGGATGACTGTAACCCTTTCGCCGCGGTCGCGCTTGGA
This sequence comes from Perdita meconis, assembly GCA_030770465.2. Taxonomy (NCBI): domain Eukaryota; kingdom Metazoa; phylum Arthropoda; class Insecta; order Hymenoptera; family Andrenidae; genus Perdita; species Perdita meconis. Next base: position 9,747,874 of record JASKOS020000004.1, read on the forward strand.
ATCGAAAACTCGCCGCCGTCTACTTTCTGTTTCGCGTTGCCTACTTGCGATGGAAACCAGAAAATAATGAATGTGTGTGATAGATGGCATCTAAGATTACGTACGAATCGCGTTTGTAAGTAGATACCGCTTTTCGTTCCTGTACAGTGTTCTTTGAAAGAAAAATAGTTAAACAATTTTTGACATTTTTTATTAGGTTTGACCCAGGTATTTGTATTCTCTTTCGCAACGTTTTCGTTGCGCAAAAGTCCACCGAGCGTGAAGGGTTAATCAAACATTTTTAGGAAAGGTGAAGGGTGGAGGGGAACCAGTTGAATGATAAGGCGAACAACGTGTCGCAATATGAAATGTTGTTAACAGGACGAGCAGTAAGTTTAGTCTATAATCATTATTTGTACAGTAGAGTAATTCAAGAGAATTTTTTTAACGCTAAGACGGATACCGATAAATCAAACAGTACTCGTGATTGCGTCCACGGATGTTTCTGCCGAAGGGATCTTTTCTAGAAAATGCCAGTTCCCGCGCGCGGCCAGTCGATTATTGATTAATCGAGTTGTTGACTCGTCGCCTCGCATAGCGAGCTTCATCCAATGATTCTTCCGACCGAATGAGCAAAACGCGTAGGTAGATCGAGGTGCATACTTTATAGGGTAGGGACACAGGTGTTTCCTTTGAGGCACACTTCCTCCTTTATATAATACGATTACGAGAGGTAAAACTAAGTTTAAAGTACTGTCGATCGAGCCTCGGCAGAACGCGTGCACCGTCATGCCAACGAAGCGGTTCAGTTCATTTAGTTCTCCAAGAAGGACACAAATTGCGTGAGTTTTTTTAGCTGGTCCTCCGTCAGGCAGACCTCCTTGTTTAGCTTGCTCTCCTCCTTCTCGATCTTGCACGGCTGCACCATCGTCCCGTCGATGGTCCAGCCTCTTTCGACAGCGACCTGCTGCGCGTCTTCCACTGTGAGTCCCGTCATCGACGCGAACACGGTTAAACTCAACGACGAGTACGCCTTCGATATTAAGGTCATCGCTCTCTCCCGAACGTTATCTAAAAATGAGACCATACGTTCACAGATCCATTCTACAAGAAAAAAGAATTGAGAAATTATAAATTATTTCATGCATGTCTCCGGTTTGATAGGGAAAAAATACTGAAAATAGAAAATAACCCTGTACACCTTTTCTGTATCTATACAACTGGTTCTTATTAGAGATCCTGAACCTATTAGTGAGCCTTTACATTTAAATAAATAGTAAAAAAGGAATACCTCTAGAAATAAAAGAAAAAAATTTTTTTCATTAAATTTAATAGATTAACTTAACTGGACTCTCTGATTAAAAGTTTTCAAAAAATAAATTTTTTTTCTTGCATATTTTGGTTATATAACATCTCGAAAATATTCTGTGGAAGTTTTAATTCAAAATTCGTAACAGTATGGATTCTACGAATGCTAAGAGTTGAGCGCCATACCTTCAGCGCATCAAAGACGCAAAAAAGGCACGTATTAAAAAAAAAACATGAAAAAGCTGAGCTGGAAGGCGAAGGAATCTTATGTATGCAGAAATAGCTGACCAAATGCAAATATCAAATATATTATTTAACATGCGCTAAAAACGCATAATCCAATAAAAAACTTTTAATGCGTTTTTCTCGAAACACGATTTGTAGAAACGGTGACCACGATTTCAGAATATCCAATGAACCGATACAAAAAAAACCTTGAGGCATTTGTATCACCTAGAAACATAATTTTTGAAGCACACGTTCTTGTTTTATCTGCATTTTTATGTGTAAAATTACGCGTTTTTTGCACTATTAGGTTTGATTATGCACTAATCATCGTAATTTTAGTTGTTTGCCGCAAATTTTGATTTCAAACTATTCTGTGACGAAATTGTATGGCTACCGTTTAGGCATTTGTTTTTGACAGCGTTGCACCAACTAAATGTAAACAAATTTTTTAATTATCCTAAACAATGTATTAATAAAAGCAGACAAAACTTTTTTACGATATATAATAAACTCTTTTTTTTTAATTCATGAAAATCTCTCATTCTTTTTACATTTTGACCGGAGGGTCCCCTTAATTAAAAAAAAAGTATCTCTTTTATTTCTCAGAGGTATTCTTTTTTACAACTTATTTAAATGTGAAGACCCACTAATAGGTACAAAGGTAAAAGCTCATTAATAGGGTTGACCACTATAGGATTGAAAATTTCCTAGAAATGACTTTGATTTCAATTGAAAAACGTATTAAAACCGAAGTTTCTTCATTTCTTTCAGAATACTTTCATTATTTTTACTAGACTGGCAACAAAGCTTAATTTTGTAATTTCATCAGTAGCAAATGTATTAATAGAAAAATCTGCCCAAGAACAAAACTCAAAATGTTTTCTAAAAATGTATCAAAAATGTATCAAATTTTCTATAAACAAAATTTCTGTACACTCAGTATACTACGCAATACCTTTCAGAGCAACCATAATGTCCGAAACATCTTCGCTCCATTTGATGTTGAGGGCAACATGAACAGTAGGCCAGTCCCGTTGCCACATCCGTTGCCCTACCGCCCATATTTTCCCAAGTTCCGCATTTTCGGTTTTCACGTCCGCTGGTATCCGCTTCCAAAGATACTTGGCGTTGCATCTGCGACGCCGATATTTCGATCAGATCAACACGAATCGAAATCCCACGGTCATGCAGATGTTTTGTGGATGGGATTTGTGTTGTAGATACGTTGTGTCAATAGAAAACGCGAAGCCGAACGTTTGCTTCCAGGCATGATCGCCTCGTGAGCGTAAATCACGTGAATCGTTCTAAGTGGTCTATAAAGCGAGCGATGGAAGAACGCGTGGAACGCAAAACCGTAAAGGCGAAAAGTTAATTAGCGGTAACTGAAGTTGTAACCAATCGTACGATGTAATAAATATGATGGCGTGACTGGTTGAGCTTGTAGTAAATTGTATATGGCGCAAGTGAACGCAGTCGGGAATACTATACGGCTTTGTTATAAATTATTAATTATTGAAGCCGCGAGGATGGGTGCAAAACGCAAGATGTAATATCGTTTATAAAATTAACGAGTTATCTTGAATTCCAACGAAGTATAAGCCAGGGGATCGAAGAGAGAAGACATCCACGAGGATAATCTAATTTTTTCAAATCTCCCGCCATTAAATTAAGATAAAAAGCGATGTATAAATTCACATTAAATTTAAAAAATAAAATACTTACGTATTGGATAAAGATAATTGAATTTTATATGTACTATCACCAACAATGTATTATTTAAAAATACCGCGCAGGTTTGTGTGTCAATGATAATCTTACAGATGGCGTTCGCGCGCAAATAAAAATTATTACTTCACCGTAAAAAAGCATAAATAAATTGTATAATGAGCTCAAATGATAACTAATTGACGAGTGTGTTGCTAGTCGCTTGTTTTGTAGAGCTTGCAGACAATAAAATGTAAGCAATGATATACACTTTCATACTCACAAATCATTCTGGTACAGATATATAGCAAGTAATCGACCATACGTCTGTGGCGTTGCGATTCCTTCAGGAGCCTGAAACAACAAATTCCATAAATGAAAGTTTTAGGTATTTGTTAATAAAGGCCAACGAAAATGTCGCTACAGTCGGCATAACCTATATCCATTGCTTGAACTCTGAAGCGGAGCACTTACCTCCAATTCAGCTTTCTCTAATTCTTGCACAAATTTGTCCACTTCGTTCAATACCATGACGAGACTTCGCTTTCTGCTCGATAAAAAAAAACGATTTAGAAACGACCGTATTAACAGCACGCGGCAACATTTAAAAACGTCAAACGAAAAGTTTGAACAGCTGATGCCCGAACACTCATCGTGCTTGCCTGCTAGTTAATTCGTCGTAGGGGGCACCACCTCACGAGCCAACTTTTAAATTGTCTTCTACGCAACTTTCGAACCAAAATCAATTTTCCTATTTCGTCGAGAACCCATCATCCTTTCTCAATTCATTAAATTATTTCAATTATATTTATGATTTTACTTTCAAGGTTGTATTATGTAAAGCAAAGCTTTCTTTCCTATGTGCAATAAACGAAAAGTAAGAGAAAAGTTGGAATTTGACTGCGGAAACCTAAATGCTCTCGCATATGTCATCAAAAAATGCAAATGGATTAATCATGTTTTTACAAAAATAAAGACTTCCTTGTTTAGAAATTGTAAAGTTAATCACGTGAAATGAAATTTTACGTCTACGATAAGCTAAAGCAACAACTATGTATGTGGAAACATAAACGCTTTGAAATTTAATCCTATCAGGTGATCATTATCCTCCAGAAACGCATACGAATATGCATGTATGATGCACGTACGTTGCACCTGACCGCTACGGAAAGGTGTTCTATGATAGCAGTGTTTTATGGTCCGTTGCTGGTGTTGTATTTCTATAGTCACGACTGTCACCGTCTCTCGTGTATTGTGGCCATGTTACGGCGAACTACGACCGAATAGAATGTTCGTATCATCGTAAAAAATGCATTTTAGTACGATGATTTGTTTTCGCTGATGTTGCGTTTATATTACGGTGCAACCGGCGAAGTGACATAAGCCGAACATGGCTACTGTTAAAGTGACTGAGCAGAAAGTCATACTGTGCGGGGAATACGGTGTTGGGAAGACGTCTATATTTAGGCGTTTCGCAAACAATACGTTTGTTACGAGCAGCGATCGAAAATCGACGCTCGGCCTCGACAATATCGACAAGGAATATGTCGTTGAGGACAGACGAATACGGGTATCGCGTCTATACATACATATATATGTTGACAATCCTCAAACCATTCTCCCCTCCCTATGCACGTCATGCTTTTACATAAGGTTGCATTACACTCCGAAACTCTATTTTATTTAGAAAATCCGAACGATCTAACGTAAATGAAATGGAATGTTTCAGTTGCAATTATGGGATACAGGCGGCATGGAAAGAGTTGCGTCGGTGACGTCGAGCTACTATAAATTCGCGGAAGCTGCTATTTTAGTATTTGCGTTAGACAATTCAACGTCTTTTCATCTTTTGTCGCAACATCTACTCGATATCGTGACGTACGCCGAAAATGCTAAGATATATCTCTGTGGGAATAAAAGCGATCTAGATAGCGTAGCTCCACAAGTCACGGATGCAGAAATGGAACAATTCTGGTAAATTTAATAATAACTTATAAACAACATAATGTACATACAGTTTATACAATGTTTTGGTTTTTACAGCGAACAGTGCCACAATTTGATCTCTGGTATATATAAAACATCATGTAAAACTGGAGAAGGAATACATGAAATGTTCGAGGATATAGCCCAACATCTGGTCGAGGCTAACAGATCGCGCATGGAATTGCATGAAATGGACAAGGATAGATTTAAGATTTCATACATGGACGAAGCTACTGACCCATCGTGTTTGTGCTAGATAAGAAGCATTAGAAAATGCTTGTGATGCAACATTTTTATAACTTGAGAAAACTCTACACACAGCAATAAAGTGTGAGGAGTATCTTTTTTTATATTGACTAATAATTGTGAATAACTTTTCTATGAGGAAAAGTGTCGTGAAGCGAAAGGTGGAGGAAAAGGAATATTAACATAAACTTTATACGCCGCTATGGTCAAACCTTGAATTTTCTAGAGTGAAGGATTTTAAATAAAATTTTATTACACATTCAGGAGTATTTTACTTAACTAGGCTCAATCTATTTCTGTGACTTACGGTCAGTATCACTGTGTATTTAATCCACGCTATCTATATAATTAGATAGTCAAGGCTATGTGAAAGAAAGCTTCTAGTGCTGCGTCCACTTAATGGTCTTCAAATCGATTCCCTCTTCGACCATCTCCCACAACGGGCTGCAACACAAGCAATTGCAAACGAACGTCAATATCTACGAATCGCAATTAACATCGGAGTATATTTACTCGATACTGAATTACGAAAAACGTCCAAAGCTAAATCAGTTCCCTCCGTATATTATGACTGCTAAGCTTTTAATAATCTCGGTTAAATGTTCGTAATTAAAATAAGATAATCACACTTTCGCATTAAATAAATATTTATATTGTAACGTAGCATGATGTACCTCATTTCCCGAAGTCTCTTAACGTGTTGTATCGTACTTTTCGCAGTGAAGTCCACTTCCTCGATCGTCGTAAAGCGACCAATACCAAATCTACACAAACACATCGAATAATTATAAGGACATTTCTTGATAGCGTTAATTACTATACGACAAATTGTAAGTTACCTAATACTGGAATGTGCCAAATCTTCCGACGCTCCAATTGCTCTTAACACGTAACTAGGTTCCAAACTTGCGCTAGTACAAGCAGAACCGCTACTCAAAGCAACGTCTTTCAGCGCCATTAAAAGAGATTCGCCCTCTACGTATGCAAAAGATAAATTGACACATCCAGGATACCAAGAAACGGCATCTCCATTACGAATAACGTGCGGTAGTTTCGACATGATTTGTTCGATCAAACGATTCGAAAGCATTGTGATATATTTGTGATCGTACTAAAAGAAATATAACAAATTTATTTAGTATTTAATGTATCATAGACTATTTAACTAGCATATCGTAATAACATATCCATCATTTCTACATCGTATTACCTCCATTTCTGCTTGTGCTAGTTCGCATGCTGCACCGAGCCCTACTGCTAAGGGAGCCGGAACCGTACCACTTCTCATACCTCTTTCTTGTCCGCCTCCACTTTGAATCGCTTCAATACGCACCCTAGGTCTTCTCCTCACATACAAGGCTCCAATACCTTTATATGCAACGAATTATATTAATATAAATAGATGCACTACAGAAAAGCATGTCTAATTTTAAAAATTACCTTTAGGACCATATATTTTGTGACCACTAATAGACATTAAATCAATATTCATAGCATTCACATCAATTGGAACTTTTCCAACCGCCTGAGCTGCATCCGTATGAAAAAACACTTTCTTTTTCCTACAAAAATTAACTGTTTATTGCTAGGAAAGGTATTTTCATTTTATCATCGTATCATGTAACGTCTTTTTTACCTGCAAATAGCACCAATTTCTGCAACAGGCTGTTTCACACCTATTTCGTTATTTACCATCATCACGGAAACGAGAGAAGTAGTTGGTCTAATTGCATTTTCCAACTCGTTAAGATCAACGAGTCCATTCGATTTCACAGGAATATAAGTCACCTCGAATCCTTCAGCTTGCAAGGCTCTACAGGAATCTAATACACATTTGTGCTCCTGAAAATTTATTTAAAGCTAAACTTGTGAAACATAATCGATCGAAACTTAAAACCAGTTAACGTACCGTCTGTGTCGTCACAATATGATCTTTCCTTCCTTTGTAAAACCTTGCCACTCCCTTTACAGCTATATTATTACATTCTGTTGCACCGGATGTAAATATAATTTCCTTTTTATCTGCACCTATTATACTTGCTATTTGCTGTTGAAATTAAATTGTACAATTAGTAAAGATGTAAATTATTTACTTTAGTTCAAGTAAAGTACACTAACATTACGAGCAAGTTCAACAGCCGCTTCTGTTTCCCAACCATACATATGAGTTCTAGAATGAGGATTCCCGTAATGCGACGTGAAATAAGGCATCATTTTATCCAGCACTCGTGGATCCTACGCAAAGATCGCAGAAAATTTTAGTTCCTATTTTGTAAAATTGTAGAACTTTATATAGCAGTGCTTTGATGCATTAGGTGCTGAACTGTTGCAGCTAAGCAATATGCCTGTAGTTAACAAATAATTATTTACCATTGCTGTGGTTGCTTGCGCATCCAGATAAAGGGCCCTACCATCGGCAGGTCCTCTTTTATATTCATCCGTAATGACAGCTGCAATTCAATGATATATCCACGTTTAAAAACTTAAATAAACAGTGATTGCTAAAAACTTTCCATTGTATAATACGCACATTCATATTCTGTAACTTCTGATAAAGTTTGGACACCGACGTGTACTGCGCGGCATTCCTTAACACGATTTAAGGTGGCTAATAAGCTCCTTGCCGGTCGAAACATGTTAATTCTTACGAAAACACAAGCTCGTTTAGGTTATCCACAGATTGCCACAGATCTCTGGGTTCGGCATGTTCTAACCTTTAGTAACCTAACTCTGATAACGTAGTTTTGTTTTGCAAATTCTATATAAAAACTTCTGGCTGCATAAAATAATTTTTTGTACTTTTTAGTTTGATATTGCGAAGCGCAATTTATTTAATACTCCTGAGATATTTAGTAATCTACTGTCTACTGACACGTACTAAAGAACACTAAAGAATACATCTACGTTCAACTATTATGAAAAATGATGCAACAGTGTTCACTACTTTAGCTGCATACGTGTTGCAAATTGTAGCTATATTATTTTTCGTGCTATTATGACGCAAATAGATGGATACAAAAGGAAGGATTCAGAGTTTTAATGATAAATGAAGGTGACCACTAAAAAATCATTACTTTATTAAGTAATAATAAATGTGATATTTATGTGTTTTGAATTGTTTGAAAGTTACAAAAAAATAACTTATTTCACGCAAAAATGAAGCGCGAGTAGTAAATATGAGAGTATGAATCATATCAAATATGTTTACACAGAGAGACAGACAAATTCAGACATACAGTACAATATATGTAAACGTATAGAAATAATCACAATTGCGAAATACTGATTAGCGTGACCAGTCTACTAACGATCCTTAGACAAATTTAGTGAATCGCCAATATCGTTAGATTGAGATTGCTTTTTATGTAACGTTGTCATATCCAACATTCCACCAAAGTCGGATTTAGCGCTAGTAATCGATAGATCTTCCGTCCCCTGATACTCGTTTGATCGATTCAATTTTGAATTATCGTTTTGAATGTCCATCTTCTTTCGATCGGTCGAATAGTCTTCGGGAGTTACGGAGAAATTTCTGCAAGACTCCGAAGATCCGGTTGTAACTTTAAAAGGTGATTGAAGGGAATCAACTATCGCGAAATCCCCTGGTTTACGTTCGTTCCCTTCAATATCTCTCGCGGGAGACATTTTGCCAATCGGACCGAAAAGATTCGCAATGTTACGCATGTAAGCAGACGTTGCCGGCGAAGGCGACGAAGTTCTCGTGAAATCCGCGATAGAAAAACCGGAAAGCTTCGCCAAATCCGCTGTAGAAAAATTCGCTAACTTGGTCAAGTCGGAGAACTTTGAGATTTGTTGCGTAATATCGGCTAAAGGGAAATCGGGGGTGGTTGTCGATCGCGATTTATTTCCGTCGGATCCAAGGGGATTGGGCACTTTCGAAAAATCAGCCGGTGAAAAATCATAGTCGCATTTCGAATTTTTCACGGAAACCGTAAGCTCTCCAGATTGAAAACTAGGTATCACTTCCGGAGGTGATATGTGCTGTTTAGATGTCGCGGAACTACCGTCTTTTATTTGCGTGATGGACGCGGAATCAGTGCCCATTATATTGTCCTTTTTAATACTATCTCTAGAAGTAGACGGTTGCATTACAAAAGGTTTCGATGTCGGCGTAATTATCGCGCCGTCGGGCTTAAAGTTCACGGGTGTTAGGAAGACTGCTGCATTGCTAGGTGTTAGACCGACTCCTGGTGGAACAGAAGAAACCAACGGTTCCGAGACTGGAACCAAAGGGAATTTCATTGCTAGAAAGTCCTGTGTTGTTCCATCTTCAGAACCTGGACAGATCATTTCTCTAATGACATCCCAATAAGAGCCGTTCGATCTATTACGTCCAGGTAGTTTAGACGCAAGGGAACACTGTTAACATAAAATAAACATGTTAGTATTTTCTGTGTTTATACAGTGTCTCAGTTAAATAAGATCAGCTAAACATCTGCCTCATTTATTATTATATGAAACATTTCTGACGAGAAAATTGAACTATTTTTTAAGGATAAATATAACGATAGAAAGAATTTGTTTTAACGAAATTTCAAGGTCATCGATATTTTTTAAGTAGAATCTTATATTTTTTTTTATATTTTTTTAAGAGTATAAGAAACAAATTCAAAAACCTTGGTGACTATCACGTTTTATTACTTAATTTCGAGATATTTACATCTGAAAACAATTAAAATTTCTTGCACAGTATACCGATAATTTTTGCCATAAATAGTATTAATTTATCGCATTTTCTCTGCATTTAAGAAATATTAAGCAGTCATTCGCTAGGTTAGCGCTTATAAGTATTTTAAATTTGTAAGAAATTTTAATTATCTTCAGATGCAAATATCTTGATATTAAATAATCAAAACGTTATGGTTATTAAGGCTCTTGAATACGTTTTTTATGCTCTACGAGAATATAGAAAAACACAAGATTCTATTTTAAAAAATATCAATGACCTTGAAATCTTGTAAAAAAATGACTTCCTGAAAAATTCTTCACAAAGTTAGATTTACCCCTGGAAATAGTTTAATTTAGTTTTAGAAAAATGTTTTCATACAATAGTAAAAAAAGCAAATATTTAAGTAATCCTATTTAGCTAAAACACCCTATATGATTATACAATTGTAATTTTATATCATTTGTGTACTTACCCTTAAACGTTCAAGATAAGTAGTATTGTTATTAAAATTGGCAGTGAAGTCAATACCTCCTTCACTTCTATAATATTCTATACATCTCCTCTGTGAATAAAAAACCACATTTCGTAATTTATTTAGGAACATTTATTAAATTACTAATTATGTAGTGCCATAAACTTACAATTTCTTCTAATGTGTCATGAGAAAGAAAATGCTCTTGGGATAAAGTGTAACTTAACAGCATTGGTCTGGGATACTCATGAGGTCGATTTTCAGGGGGTGGTAAAGACCAAAACACATTAAAATTTGACTCATAGCAACTACCATCTGTGTTGTAAGGAGCTAAAAAAATGTTATTTATTAGAATTTTCGCAATTTTTATATTTAAAATTTTATTCAACAAAAGTAAAAAAAAAAAAAAATGGAACTTACAACATATTAATCCCACGCATGGTGTATATCCATTATCGCTAGGTCCTTTCATTTTAATTTGATAATCCAATTGAGAATCAACATCTCGAAGAGAAGGGGAAGCGTGAGATCTGGGATGAGAGTGATACCATCCAACTAACGTTACACGTTTCCATTCCATAGCCCTGGCAATTTCAGCTTCAACTGCTGCTGCAGCTGATTTGTCTTTGCCGGAATAGCGACATGGAAAGGCAGTTGTTATAGACAGATCTACGAATAAAACAAAATGTCATAGTCTATGTAAATGTGTGCAGATTTATGTAAATTTACAGAGAGATATTTACTATGTGAATTAATATCCCAATGGCCACCCAAGTATCCACAAACTTCTTTGTCTGTTAAATGACAATGTAAGTCTACCAATAAAGCTGCTGTAGTTGTTACTGTAACTAGGAAAGGCTGTATCTTTCCAAGTGTACTAAAAGAAGTGAGTTCCACCATGGTACTCATATCCCTGAAAGAGAAATTGCAATTACTATGCTGTAAAAATACTTGATACTGTTTTACTTACATAGCATGACTTCTTATCCCAAGATTTGCATGTTTCACTGGAACTCTCACTACTTGCATCGGAGGATTTATTTGAACCTTCTCAGGGTTTTCCTCCATACACTCTGTAGTCGCTTCCATATTGTTACTCAGTTATTTAGTAGAAAATATTGTTTTTATCTAAGTAGAATTGCAGCTTTCAAACTAATTATAAATTCATCATTTTCTTATTAGCAAATATTCTATATTTATGCTAGACAACAGGCAATTGATTCATGTCAAACCATTATTGCTGATTCTAAAACACACTACATTGCACAATAATGACTAAAAGTGAATTAAATAGTAGAAAAACAATCTAATACTGTTTGATACGCATCATACTGTATACTATCACGCAACCTAGCCCCTAGCCCAACCTAGAGCACGCTGTTATTATTGACAGTTACTGATAAAGAGAATAACACTAGTTATAACTGTGATGCCGGCTAGACTAGTTTTATCCAAGTGATTTCATTTGATCAGGGCTAGGGTATTCATTGCAGAGATTGGTACTGTAATGAATTTTGGAACTAGCATCTAGGGACATTGCAGATGTGCTTATATTTATCAGAGAGGAAATGAGAGCAAAGAGGAGAATTATATCTCCTCTTTGATGAGAGTGCTCACGCCCAGAATTTCGTTGTCCCCGGGAAAGTGCTGCTCCCAGCGGCCGAATGTAGCAAAATAATAGGAATCTAATATCTAACAGTTTTTAGTTCGCATTTACAAGAACCTGTAGTAGTTCAACTATACCGACGGTGATTCTACGATAGCATATATCAGAACCACAATTTTTAGTGTCACCACAGGCATCTTCCCCTTTTCACATTACACATATTCGAATGTATCAATTAGCACTGGATTTACATTACAGCGGCATTTATGATGGAAATGAAAATTAGAAGTAGTGGTAAGTATTTGTTCTTGAATTTTCAAAATTTACAGGTTGTGTTATTTCATATTTAAACAATAAAAGTTAATTTTTTGGTTGAAATTTGCGGGAATTCCGGAGCCTCTTCTTCTCTAACACAAAAAAACCAAGGATTTTCTTATTCCTCGTATAATTAATATATACATAGTCGATGAACTTTCAACTTTCATAAAAAAATGAAATTAGACAATTTCTTGAGCAGAAATGGTACGAAAATTTTGGATTAAAATCATTACATTTTTTCTGAAGTCCTACCAATTTTAATTTCCATCATAAATACCGCTGTAATGTAAAGCCAGTGCTAATTGATACATTCAAATATGTGTAATGTGAAAAGGGGAAGATGCCTGTAGTGACTCTAAAAATTGTGGTTCTGACATATGCTATCGTAGAATCACCGTCGGTATAGTTGAACTACAGCTTCTTGTAAATGCTAGCGTTGAACTAAAACGGTTAGATTCCTACTATTTTGCTACAATCGGCCGCTGGGGGCAGCACTTGCCCGGGGACAACGAAATTCTGGGCGTGAGCACTCTCATTTCCTCTCTGTAATAACTAAAAAACAAAGCTGCTACCGCCATTTCGTTACTCTTGATTTTCCTTTTATTTTGACGTCTAGAATCACACCTTACATTTTCTTCCACCTGTTGCAAAACACCCTGTATATATAAAAAAAAGTTGTTCAGAATTTCCAGTTTTCTAACATCTGAGTTTGATCAAAATCGATGGGATGCACCCTTATAAGAAAAAATAAAATATGTATTATCCTTATAAGAAAAAATTAAAAGATGTTAGGATCAATATTTTATGATTGTAGAACATTTTATATACACATTAAAATATGTCTGCCATTGCAATATTATTAATTAAGACGCAACAATTCATGGAGTATAAATATATTTAATAAAATGAGTTATATTTACATTGTATAATGGTTTTTGGCACATGTAATGGATATATGGTAAAATAGAAAAATCTATTATAAAAGATGAAATGATGTATTTTTCTAATAATAAATAAGTGAGCAATAATGTCATGAAGCACCTCTTAATTCCTAATGAATATTTTATCTACTATAGTTATAGTATTGCAATTTCTTATATGTTATCACATTCGTGTATTTCAATCCGTATAAAATATAGTAGTTCGTTGTATTACAAAATGAAATATTCTTAGATGTAAAAATTGGATTTGGTTTGTGCGTTTTGATTTCCTGGTACTGCAGTATTAATAGTACACTACTCTAAAAATATTATTTTTGTGCGTTTTATATCAATTCTATATGTGCACAAAGCTAAATTGCTTTTACCACTTTCATTGAGAGATTTACATTCTCTGGACTGGTTCTTGGCAATAGTCATAAATAGGTATCTCTGGCGGTTCGTCCAAGATCAGCTTAGGTGCACAGTTTCTTGTAACAGCTACTACGCACAGTGTTACAGCTGATGCAGCAGCTATGTGCCATGAAAATATAAGAGCAATGCCTTCTGTTGGCATTAAGACTGACGTGCGTACCATGTGTGCTACCCAACTACCATGAAGCAATGTGGTGCATGCTCTCAAAAGTTTCAATTCAGGCCACACAAGTTCCAAAATAATAGCCAGAGATGTTGTCCACACTATAAATGCCAGCATCAGATTTACTATCATAGAACTTCCAACGCGATCCCATAGAAACAGGAATCCTTCTATGAAGAAGCTTTGAGCAAGTGCTAATTTAACCAATCCCTCGCTGACATTGTGGGGAAAGTAGAAATTCAGAACGTCCACAAGACCAGAGAATGCAAAAAAGAGGTAGATTGTGGCTAGTACAACGTTCCGAGAAACTGTGCCGTCTTCCTGTACACTACCACTGGTTATTGTACTAGCTAGCCCAACGGCAGTAGCTATTAATTTCAAGCTTCCTTCTATTGGATGTCTATTCAATAATCTTTCACATTTTTCAGTGAACTTCAGTCCCTTCAGTGAATTAGAATCATCTCTGGATCTCAGGGTCACCCAATATTTGGCGTATTCGTAGCACCATTTCAAGCCAAAACCGTAGAAGATGAATCCGGTGAGGATGCAAGGCAAGGTGCTAGCCATGGAGTACACTGAATGTTGGACTGTTCTTTGGCAAAAAATCTGTAAGTCATGCAAACCTTTATTAAAATTTTTAGAAGAGATTTTTTCAAGTAATTTTATGATTGTTTGCTGGTATTTGTCTATAGTATAAAAGAACAGACATTTTTAAATGTAAAACGAATATAAAACATATAATTATATAAAAGTACTCACTGTATGCTGCAACGATCTAGTTGGATGCAGCCCATGCAGTCAGGAAATCTTTCTTCCTGGACCTCTTCTCTCACCTCCCACTGGAACCAAATTAGGCCTTCCAGACAGACAGTAGTGCCATATTACGGTAGAAAAGAGAATTACTGTCCGCCTAGTCTGCGTTGCGACTTGAAATCTATAATAAAAATAATTTTATTGCGATTGAATTCCAGAGAACGGACGAATAATAATTTAAGAAAACTACAATTAAAATACAATTTGCCTATTTTATTATCAACAAAATAATTTAATCGACGATAGATAAAACAGCGGCGTATCATTAGATGATAAATGTTTCTATCTGTCCTCGAAACTTTTTTGTTCCCAACTTAGATCGCGCATTTTCCGATTCGTTAGCGCAAACACCTGCCTTCTACTACTACTGCTATTACCGTTTATTATACCTGCCTAGAAGATGTACGATTTGCTAATGAACTAAGCACACAGTCGTGTAATATTTTTCTCCAGGAACAGCTTTTTTTGACAGAATCACATCACCAAATAAAAATGTCTGTAACATTTACGCTACGTCTACAGTCTATATAAATAGAAACGTTGAACGCCTATGTCTCTCAACAAATTTTGGACGTATCCGAAATGCGTCAAGACCTGTACAGGCAATATAGTGCTAAAGGGAATATCGATACGGTTTTCGAAATTCAAAGCCCGTTTGCAGATGGTATTGCCGAGACTCGGGAACGGCCTTTCATGTACGTCTCAATTATCGTTATGTAAATTGACTCAGTTTTGTGATGTGTGTTCTACACGGGATGAGCATGAGTGCGTCGAAGCCTTCGGGGTTTATCGTCGTGTATACACGGGATTTCGATTGGTCGGAATCGAAACCGTTCAAATTCAGACGAAGGAACAAAAATATGTTATTGCGCGTGGAATCAAACCGCGCATCATAGCCGATATAAAACGCGTCGGTTTAAATAAACCCCGGTGCAAAGTTTAATGAGCAATTCTGGCGGGGTCAAGCGTGCGACAGACTCTATTTAGGGGTCCGCCGCAAAGGGATAAGCCCAAGGCGGATTATTGCAAGTGGTTCTGTCGCATCTGTCATACACAACGCGTTATTATTCCATTTCTATACGCGCCTTGCCCTTTCCCTCTTTCCCATTGTCGGATATCATGCTTTATCAATCCGAATTGCCGTGTAATCTCGCAATCGGATTACCTCGCGGGAGCCGTAAACGAAATCGAATCGCCGCACGTCGATCGACGCGTTGGTCGTCAATAAACACATCATCATCTCGACATTAATAAAATGAAACGGACGTCGAGACACGCGAAGCAAATCAAAAGGGCCGAGGATCGAGGGAGGATTGAAATCGTTGCGAGTTTCCTGTTTGCCGGTTATAATATATTTAATGTGGGTACAGCGACAGTGTCTAATTTCAAAGGGGTAGTTCAATTTTGATCCTCGAGAAGCCGCAGACTTGTCGCGCCGTAAGAAGTATAGCACAACACGTTTTTTCCATTTTCATTTGTCGGAACGGTAATAAGAGGAGAGGTAGAAGCAGAAGGGGCGGGAGGGGGAAGCATTGGGGGTGCAATTCATATTTGTCCGTAGGCAGCAGCGGAATTGCACCTTTAATCAAGATTTCTACCAATTTGCGAGCGCCGACGGCGCGAAGACAAAGCCTATTGTTGCCGTAACTGGTTGGGGCTTCAAGTGTTCCAACGCAACGGTGAGAGCCCGATGCGCGTGCATACCGGGTGTGCGACCAATCGGGACTTGCCAAGTCGCAGGATCGAACAACTTGGACGAGCTAATTTCTAGGATAACCTTTCAAAAATTATTTAAGCGTGTGCAAAACTCGGGCTGGAGAATTCTGTGTGCTTTTTGGGTCTTGAAAAATATGATTTCTGTACACGATTTGGTATAGCTGAAGCGATTGGAGAAGAGTTAATTTGGGATCGGAAGCATCTTCAAAGTTGAAATTTCCGAGTGGATGGCATTTAAAGTTGAACCCACTGAAAATTCGACTGCTCGAAGACGAAGTGTTTGATGATAGTTGGAGGAATCGAGACGCATCAGAGGGTACACCCGTTATCTCCAGAGCATACATGCGCCTTCGCCGGTCTCTGTCGGGCCGGGAGTTGAGAAGAGTATTCTGGAGCGGAGGCTGACGCTCAGGGACTGCCAAGCTAGTCGCTTCGCATCCCAGAAGTCCCTACCCCACCGTTTGCTTCCGGCTAAGCCCGTTGCCACCGCGTCCCAAGCAACTTGAAGCCACTCGTACTTCTGTTTGTGTTTGCTAATTGTGAATTGTCTACTTCTTGCCGGTGGGCCGCGCGTACGCGGCGGATCTAGAAAGAGAGAGCGAGGGTGGGAAAGAAGGCGAAAGGAAGAAAAGGGGTGCCAGAGGGATGAGGGCGACCAGAAACGGGAGCGAGAGAGAGAGACCGAGGTGTGCACGCGTGTATATGTGCGCGTGGAAGCCGCATGCGGAACCAAGACGAAGGGAACCAAGCTGCCGGCACATCGTCCTACGGAATGCTCAGACTGAGAAAAAACCACCCTTTCTCCCGCCCTCCCTCCCCTCGGGGCAACATCCCTCTTTCCTTACACCCGCCAGAACGACGGCCACTCCTCTCCGCCATCCCCCTCTGCCCCCTCAGACACTCGAGTTTACCTCACTAGTCGCTGCTTACATGAGCACTACCCACCAAGAGGCACCCGCGAGCAAGAGGGTACCAATTTTTAGTCATCCTGCGTTCCTTTCCCCCGAGGTAACGCGACGCTACAGCCTCTCTTACCTTTGAAGCTCGCAGCACTTTTTGCTCCCGGAATCGACCGTTTCCTTCGTTTGCGAGGAGACACGAATAATTGGAGGCAAGGATCGATCTCGCTCTGTGTTTCGCCGCGGAGTTGGACGCGCTTTCGACGCTGACGGACAAAAGCGGAGCGACGTACAAAGTTTGCTTGAACACTCGCAACCCCGGGACCGCTTCTGAAGTCCATTCTGAGTTTCGTTTCGCCGCGTCGGAACGGAGGAAATTAAGACCGGGGCAAGGGAGACGAAAACTGACAGTGGATGATAGATTCTCCATTCACGCGCTGAACCTTGTTAATTAGAAGATGGTTAACCCTTTAAGTCCGGAGGTTTTTTATACTTATTGTCACAATTTTTTGGATTCACTTCTCGGATTGTTACTTTCTGGTGGCATAGTTTATTTTCTACGTATTGAAAACCAC
Source organism: Perdita meconis (assembly GCA_030770465.2). Taxonomy (NCBI): domain Eukaryota; kingdom Metazoa; phylum Arthropoda; class Insecta; order Hymenoptera; family Andrenidae; genus Perdita; species Perdita meconis. The sequence continues at coordinate 9,765,929 of JASKOS020000004.1, forward strand.
TACATACATCAAATTTCTAGAGTAACAGATGAAGATATTGACAGTGTTGACACCCCCTATACAATGATTAACCGTTTCAAGAAAAGTAGATAATATAATACAATCCATTTCTTATATAGGGTGTAACAAAAATGTTGCAGGTCCTTGAAAGGGGTGATTGTTATTTTAAACAACTGTTTTTTTAACGAACATGTTGGGCGAGGTTTTGTCAATGAGTTATTTACGAAAAACATCGACCAATCAAAGAGCGAGTATAATGGACTGATTTCAATGCAGACGATGGCGAATAATACTTACAGTTGAAGCTCGCGTTTAAATTCGTCCATTCTATTCGGGCTTTGATTGGTTTAACAAAGCTTCATTTTTATTAAAGCAAAATTTTTGTTACACCCTATATAGTAAAATATTAATTGTATTTGAAACAAGAATATTTAGATCATTCAAATATACCTATATTGTATTATGTAAGAAAAGAATTATATTATATTTTTTACTTTTTTTGAAACAGTCAATCATTGTACATATCTTGGTGGTCAACAACTGCGTTACCTTATTTAATCGAAGAATAGTTGATAAAGATGCGTTAGAACGAATGGAACTCTGAAGTCCCAGTAGGACTTGGAGATTTAAATCACGGCAACCCGATTTCAACGAAATTTATAGATCCCCGAGTCAAAATTTTTAAAAGAAAACATCATTTGTATTCACCATGTGTATCCAAAATGTAAATCCATTCAATCTGCAGTCTTTGGACGGTTCAAAAGTATTTCTATTTGCACAATCCCTCGACTTATCTGCACAGATGCACCGCTTCCAGCGATCATAGAGAAATGTCCATAGTCCGCACAAAAAATTTCTCGGAGACACAAAGCGTTATCCTTTTGTTGCTCCGTTTTCGGTCCGGAGCTCGTCATGATTCTCACAAACAGCGTGGATAACGAAAACCCGGAGCGTTCTTGGAGCAAGCGGCGGTAATTGATCCGACGCGGCCCGTTCGGCTGGCGATAATGAGTCCATTTTCATCGTCCCCTGCCGCGAAATAAAACCGGAATCGCTGCGCATTGTAAGGAAAATGTGTTGGCACACCCTCCGTCGGATGCTGCCGGGCCGCGCGGTCGAAATATACGCCGTCTCTCCAGAGACGAGGGACATATTGTTTGGTTCAGTAATTCCTCACGTTATTTCCCGTGTTTGCTTTTTATCATTGTAAACTGATATATTGTCCGGGGCAGTTCCCCCTCGAAGTTGCGCGAGCCCCGGAGAAGAGGGCGGCGAAGGGAACGAGAGACGAGACGCGGACAGGAGAGACGGTCGACCCGGTTGAACGGACCAATGCCGCCTCCCGGAGTTTAACTTCGTGAAGCGGCGGAAACGAGATTACTCGCCGACACTCCTCTCGCCCGCTTCGTTCGGCCGAGACGCAAATACGCGCCTTGCACACGGACAAACAATAAAAGTATACAACCGCGGATGAGAGATTGAAATTGATCGCTCCAAGGAATGCGAAATCGAGCGGAAGGCGAGCGTTTTGTGGATTTTTGGGAATTTTTTCTTTTGGAAGAAATTTTTTGCGTTCGCTGATGTTTCGAACCTCAATTTTAAATATGGAAGATTCGACGATGTTTGAATTTCAGTTTTTCTTTTGTCTTTCTCAAGTGTTTGCGTTTGCATGCGACACTGCGACGCGCGCGTTTGTCACATGACACGGCACGTGTACAAGCGCCGAACTCGTCGCGGAACAAACAATGAATTAAGCTTTATTTCCCTCGCACTTCAACCTCGAATAAAGGCTCGATCAGTAGACGATTTGTAAATAAACGCCCGCATGGCAAGATCCCTTCAAGAAGTTAATACCTTCTGGATCTCTTGGAAACTCTCGCTTAACTCTGCTATGTTCCTCTTAGAAGACTCAATTAACTAAGAACATTATTATGTATACAGTGAAATTTTGATAAAATGTTAGACAACAAGAATGTTGATAGTAACACTAATTTCTTTACAACGTTCCTCCTGAAAATCCTGAAAATTCTGCAAACAGCTTTTATTATTGTCATTGTTTTGTTATTAAGAATGTAGTTAATGAAGTTTTAATATAATGTTGAGGAATAAGATATCTAAATATTAGCACTAAACTTCTCACATATTTCCTAAAAATAACACAGTTGACATACAACGAAAAAAGACTTGAAGACCACAGCAGGGTTAAAATTGAACCAATTCTAATAAAGTAAAAGTTGAAATAAATTAATGAGAGGGTCAAATAGGACTCGAACACCACATCGGAGTTAATTACGAATTCCACCAATGCCTACGTAACCACTCCAAAACACATAATAGGAAAAAGATACAAAATCTCAAGCAGAAGAATTTTGCCAGCTAAGATCATGTCTCCCCAAAGAAAAGCAATGAAGAAAAAGCGAGCTGAAGTTTCCACAATTTACCCTCCGTCCAGACGCGAGCTCCATAATCTGTTAATCACAGTAGACGCGGAAGAGGGTAGGAAACAGGCGCGTAATCTAAGAAAAGGCGTCGGAGCATTGGCGTCAGTGGAAAGTGGTTGTAAGTGAATGAAAGTGGATGCAAAGGTGGAGGTGTGGTTGCTACGAGGTCGTCTGCCTGGCAAAGCTGGCATGATCCGGCACGGGAAGACAGAGGTTTGTCTGTCTTTATCAGCCAGCCAGCCCTCGAAAGCCAGGCTACCGCGTCTCCGCCGCCACCCCTCCGGGAGGGGGGTGAAAGCCTAGAGGGTGACGGACGCCCCCGATTGGCGTGGCTCCCTCGAACGAGGGAGGACATCGTGCACCCCTATTGGCTCCTCACGAATCCATACTCAGTATTCATTCGTTGCCTCATTCGTCGACCCCTCGGGTCTCCTCTCTCTCTGTCGCTCCTGCCTCGCCTAACCCCCCCGTTCGGAGGACCGATGCGACGACTCACCCCCTACGCGCGCCGCGGGAATCTTTTCAATGCACTTCACCGCCAGCTTTCACCTTTCGCCGGATATTTCTAAGCAAATATTTTTTTAATAAGTACCGCGCACCGGGTACATCATTAATGCGTCCCGACGATGCCACTCTGAACTCTGGCTTTTTATCTCTTTTTTTTACTCCTGCCACGCCGCCGGGGAAAATTGCATTTTTCTGTCGGGTTTGTTTGCGTTTTCTCGTCGCTTTGACTGATTGTGGCGCGCTGCGGATGCTGTGTGTATTTAAAATTTGTTTCGCTTTGAGCAATTATTGCGTGCAATACGGGGAGACGATATCGATAAAAATTGTGAACCACCTCTGGATGGATGCAGGAATTTTTTTTTTATAAAATTAATTTCAAACCGAGGGATCTCATCGGTATACCAGAAAAGAAAGAGCGCACCGTTTGCCAAATGGGTCAACGCCATCAAAGAAATTGATTTCGAGGCACTGTAAAAAACGCCGGGGGCGACGAAAATCGCGATCGCGATCCCAGAGAAGCCGGGCGAGGAGACGGGCAGCCAGGGATGAAAGGATCGATGAAAAGTGTCGAACGAGGCGAACAAGGAAGCCGTCGTGGTTCGCCTGCACTTTTAACGTCGCCGCGCTTCGTGTCGCCTTCGTCCCAATTGAATGGGAAAAACGAAAGGGAGAAAAAGGTGGCTAGGCTGGCACGGAGGAAAGACGAACGATGGAACGGGGCCGGTGGAACAGGGATGGAGCATTCCTTGGGGTGTTGCGGCCTATGATCGTGCAACGAGATGGGCGTGTTTCCAGGTTGCTCGTCGCTCCGCCCTCGTACCGCCCCATTGGTGGTTGCTGCTACCTTCGACTCGTGACCTCCCTTCACCCTTCTGTCTGCAGCTGAAACCTTCGTCGGGTTTCGCCAGCAGCCACCGCACACACGTCAGCAGCGGCAAACGGCGCCTCCAACGGTCAACGGATCGTTCGCGATCTCCGTCGATCATCCGCCATAGGGAGCGAACCGGTCGATCCGTACGGGAAATCGCGACGAGAATTTTTTGAAAATCGATCCACCAGTGACCGTGTGTTGGGTGAGCGAATGATGACGTCGCGAAGGGGCTGGTGAGAGCGGCTTCCTGGACACTGGACGCGTTCGACGTATCTGTGCACGCTTGACAGTGTTGTTCCACGAAGACGCGATCGTAGGATGATCGTAGGATCGCAGAAGAACCGAAAGAATGTGATCGGGATCGAGGAAAAACGTTCCTGCGCGTGAAACAAGGATCCGGCGCAGCGGAATGGCTGACTCGTGGATGTAACTACTCCAAAACCTAAATGTTTCCTTTCATTGATGAAGGATCGCCGTTAGAATGAAAGACGAGCGTCAATATAGCTCACGCTGTATCGTTAAATGAAGCGTTTCGTATATTTTGAAGACAGTCGCTCCGAAGAGACCGATTCGTTGACGACGATGAGCGTCGATAGAACACAGAAGGAGGAAGTATCAATTTGTTGAAAGGTTCAGTGTTAAGGGCCTCTGTGACGATGGCGTACGGCCTGAAGTCGAAGCTGAAAGACTGATCGTGCACCTTCGATGATCCCGACGGAGGATCCAAGAGAGTTTCGGGAACTGGACGCCGAGGGCCGTCGCTCGTCATCATGAGGATCGAAGATTTCTGGAACTGGTAACCGACGCAGCTGTTCACTTCGCGGCAACGTCTGCTTCGTCGCTGGAACCGCAGAATCAATCACCGAGATTAATGCAGCGAAGTCGCGGCATTTAAACTCTCTGTTGCACGTGAATCGGGGGTTGGTGAAAGTGTTCAGGATTATCAGACGCCCGGGAGGTGCTCTGATAACGAAACTGGTTGCCGGGAATCCGGAAGAACCGTCGCCAAATTTCCCTGTATTCGGTAAGTACTTGATTTACTCATATTTGCAAAATTAATATTCCTTGTAGACCGAGGTATGATGTAGCTGAAGTAACTATTAGGTTTATAGTAAATTAATTGCGATTCGTTAGGTGGTAATTGGGTTGAACGTTCGGGCGCAAGGGATGGCGGACTTTAGACACGAAATTCGGTGGGTTGGGATGGATTACGAGACGAATGACTTAGCACAATTAGCCAGATTTTCTGAGTGGATGAAACGGAGGAACCGTTCTCTCTCCGGTCTGCCGGCTAAATGGATTAAAACGCCCGTCGCGTTCGAATTCCTCCCCGATGCTGGTGTGACACAAGTATTTTGCTTGCGATGAACCGGTTCTGATGTTGCAGTCACTTTGGAAGCAGTCAGTATGTTAATATGAGATGTCAGAAGCTAGGAAGTCCTTATATCTTCATAGTTTTCTTAATAGGAACATTAGAAAATGGAGAACTTGGGAGTTGGAAGCAAATGGATTTGGATTTGAAGAGTATCATGCATGGGGATTCTTTACAAAGCATCGAGTCTAATTGTAAAAAGTTTCTAGGCAATATATTGCTAATAATTTACACGAATATCGGACAGAGAATCGGTTAATCAATATGGTATGAAACCAGATCAAAACTCAATTGTTTGTAATTTTATAACTAATCTTTTAAAAGTCTACACAACATTAGAAATTGACTATTATACGCTTTCTTTAATGAGGGTAAAAAGTAGAAATATATAGGAAAAAAGTAGAATTAACCATTAACAAACAGACATATAAATAAAATGCAATAGAACCGCGAGGAAACGGTTTAATATCAAAATCAGTACTGAAACATTTCCTTCACGTTGAGTTTTTTTATTTTCTGTATATTGTCCTTACATCAAAGTTTAACTTTTACTTAAAATTCTACTGTACTCTTGTTATTATACTGAAATATTAAAAATGCAGGATAATGGAACTAGAAAATGAGTAACAGCTGATTAATGAAGATTCTACTGCATATCTACTTATAAAAAAGAGAAGACACCATGTAGAATCGAGCATTGGAACTACTAAAATTCCCACACCTGTACCGACGGCGATTCTCACAAAGTGAAGAGTGGTCCCATGTGTCAGAAGTTGGCAGTGAATCATAGGCCACGGTTCCCCGCAACGATCATCCGAGGCGTGTAGACACGAATCCAATCCAGCCGGATGTTCACGACCGAGAGATTCCCAAACCGGGATAAGCCTCGGTAGCGACGGTCGCGGGAAGGTCGGCGCGGATCAAAGACGATTCTTCGAGGGCGATCGAGAACTCAGGGCGCAACATGTATTGCTTGGGCACGGCATATGCGTTTTCGGCTACTGTACCGCGCCGCGACCCTAACGCACGAATCGAGGAACAGGGTCGTACAAGTGAATGAAATTAGCGAACAATTAGCTCGCCCCGTTTATGTTTTATAAACACGGGGCCGCGGCTATCGACGGGCCATTATTTTGAAGCATTCGTGCAACGCGCCAATCAGCTTACCTACGAGCCGAGTTACCCAAGTGGCTTCGTGGTTCGAGTGTGTCCGAAGTATATCCAGAGCAGTATTCGAGCGTGGTAGTACTTAGGCTTTTCGAGTATCGCCGGGCTCGAATGAGGAACACGTTGGAGGGGCCGTAGAAGGGGTCTTGTAGTGTTTCGTTGCGCTTAAAAGGAGGGGGGTTCCGCGGAGAGGGTTTCTCGCTGCAAGGCAGCTTTGGTGTTGCAGCCTCTTCAAACCTCGTGCAAACACTCGGGGACAGGGCGTTCGCCTGGTACGACGATTAATATCCCAATAAGGCCTCGTTCACAGGGCTCACTCGACCAAGCTGCTTCGTTCTTTATTCATTGTATCGTAGCTCCTCCCGCGGGATAAACTGCCCGATACTCGGGGTTCCGTCACTTTTCTTCACCGTCGTCTTCCACGGCTTTCTCTTCTCGCCTGCGAAAACGCGTCTCTTCACGCGCGACAGCAGCGATGTTGCGACACGATTTCCGGATGAGATCGAATTCTTTCTCTTCCTATACCGGGAGATTTGTTTCTCCGACAGTAATTGATCCCTGTTCAAGACTTTCAAGATTTTCAAGCCTGTCAAGACCTTTTAAGACTTTCAAGAGTTCAAAGCTTCGAATCATGTTCCAAACAATTGGAATTTTTCGTCATGATTCGAAAAGATTCAAAGTGATTACATATCCCATCACTAATTACGGTTAATCATTTGGAGCGGTTGTCGTCTTCGCGCGACACAGAGAGAGAAGCACAGAAACATTATCGGGCGCGTCAAATTTGTTGGTGATCGTTGCGAGGGCAGCTGACGAGCGAATTTTACAGCGGCGCAGGCGATTAGCATACCTATCACGCGCGGCGCGTTTCGTTTATTTGTAAAGGGCCGATGCTGAAACGCGACTGTACACCGACGTTAATTGCCGATCGGACCGCTGAGATGTGGCCATGTATCCCACCGCTGAAAAGGTGAGATATCGCTTTATTAGCCGATCCCGCGGTTTATGCGGCCGTTGCTTTTAAGTGTCCCACTGCTAAACGCGGGTTTTATTGTCTGATAAACGGGGCGGCCGCAAGCAAAACGAGAAAAGAGTCCGAACTTCCCTGCGATCCGTTGTTAATTAACAAGCAATGAGAGATTAGCGGAAAAAGGGAAGAGCGTTAGAGTCTGCCCCGAAGGATTATAAACAATAAAATATCGCGCTTAAATCAACCGAGGATATTGCTTTCCTAATTGACTGCTGTACAACGTCTCTCAGCCAGTTTTTTAAGGGAATGAAAACTCGCGTCGAGAGGTTATCGCTCGTCCGGGACCAGCTTCACCGATGTTTTGCCTTCGTAAATATTTGAAATAAGACGGTCAGGGGGCAAAAGACGGGGTCCTCGAATCGGAGGGTGCCCGTGCATTTTCCCTCCGTTTCTTTTTTTTCTCTTCTTCATTTTATTTTCCCCGCTCTGGATGCTGCAGTATTCCGGCATTATTACGCTACTTGATTTCGCATCGCGCCAGCTGTCTCCGATTATTCACCATAGCAGTTTCGGGGGATCGGAGTTCAAAGGGGACCCCGCGGTCCTCCGCTAATATTTGAGGAGGCCCCGCACGATTTGGGCCCTTTCGAACGCTAAGCTTTTGCTTCTGTTGTGCTCTTCAACGTTCTTTACCTTCTCCTCGAGATTACAAATTTATCCGACGCCATTGCACGAGCGTAGGAGTAGCTCCTATTCTTTTGCCTTCACTGCTGCTCACTCTTCCTTTAAAATTCAGTATTAACTCACTCTTTGGATTTGAGAATTATAAGACGTGTTGATTGATTTTTACCATAGATTTGACAGAACTCAGACTGTTCTTATTTGTTTGGCTTATTTATTCTCTTTTCTGAAATACGTTTTACCATTTTTTCTCAAGCCTTATACCATTTTTTTGTTCGCTCTTTATATATGTTCTCTCACATTGCATGTTTCACTATAATAATAATAGAATTTATTTACGGATATACACTCTTTAGTGAGCAGGAAAGAAAAATCCTTATAAACTTATACAATAGGTATTTAACAACTAAGGTTATGTAAATATTCCAGTAAGTAATGGACGTTGTAACCTCAAGAACTTACATACTAGCTGAAGAAATCTTATCGTACAAAAGAGATTACAAAACACGCTTTAAAGAGTATAGAAAGTCATGAAAAAAATCTAACTTGTTGGCAAATGTGTCTGCTTCACTGCATATTCTATTAATATGTAGGATCAGCATTGCCAAAGTTGGATTTGTGCGAACAATATTTGATTTCTGAGATGTCTCTTAGGAGCATATATGCGAATCAATTCTACAGTCAAAAAATGGTGAGAACCCGGACTAAAATATTGTAAACTATAAATAATCTAAACCCTATTCAGTTATTCCTCTGTTTCATCGAGTTTGTAATGCGAAGAAAGACATGTTCTTCCAAAATTCAAAATAAAATCGAGTATCTGTGCCTGAAACTGAAGCTTCTAAGTATAATTTAGAGATCTCTACGGACATTAAAAATTTGCATCTCGCAACGTCAAGGTCCGTCGAACCCCTATCGACGTACCTTTTATCAAGATCCCCCGAGACGCGAGCGAAACAATGAAATTCGAGGGAGATTACAGGCTGGAAGAACAAACTAAGGCATTCTAAGTATCTGAACGGGAGTTGAGATGCTTCTAGCTGGTCCTCTACAAATTGCCTAAGCCACGTTTCTATCTTATATCGAATCATCTTGCTGACATTTTACTTCTCTCCAACCCTCAACCCCGTGCACTACAAGCATGCCTCCCGGGCGCGTCAAATTCTCCACGAATACCACCTTCGGTATTTTGCTTATACTGTGAGAAGTTGAAGAGCATTGACCTCAGAATATTTTATATTTCAATCCCCTGCGCATAGAAATTGAACGCAACCGCGCACAGAAATGCAAAGGATTAAAACACACCTCGTTGCCCCTCTTGCACACGTTCATTACGCTTCTCGGCTTGTTTATTAACCCCTCGCGGTCCGATTTGTTTTCCCGGTATCGCGTCGAGCGATCGACGCTGCTCACAAACCAAAATCAGGGTTAAAGAAAATATAATGGGCCGAAACCGGTGCGTCACGGTCGAGGAATTAATACCTCCGTAGCGAAGGCGGATTTTCTCAGCGGAATATTTTACGGATGCGCGAGAGCCTCTCCGAGGCGTCGTTCCAAGCTATCCGTGACTCGAAGACCACCCCTTCCGCCTGTTCTCCTTCCTCTGCCACCCCGTGGGCCCGTCTCGCACCGCGGATCAGCGATAGTCGGCCAGATAGCACCGGCACAGCGTTACAGCGCTCGCACCGTGGCGAGTGGATGTCGGTTGCACCGGCTCCGGGCCCGCGGGCCTGTCTTGGTGTCTTCCATCGGTGTGGGAGGCCGTGCGTGAACACGTACGACGGTATATTTACCGGCGAGTGTTGCTCGCGTGTGCGAGGCACCGTGTTGGTGTGAGACGTTAGTCACTACGTCGGTACACGAAATGTTTTGGTTGTGTTCGAGGCCCGCGCACATTCGGGCGAGACGGTTATCTACCCTCCACCCTCGGCCCCCGGGTGTCTCTGTACGTGTGGCCGCGGAGTCGAGGATGGGGCCGAAGGTGGTTGGTATCTTGTTGGAGGGCGAGAAATACGAGCCGACCACGAAGCTCTTCCACCCGGGTTGCGTGCACGATCGAGCGAGTCGCTCCGCCGAGTGGGGGAGAGAGAGAGAGAGAGAGAGAGAGAGAGAGAGAGAGAGAGAGAAAGCCCGACGCCGGGGGTTGCTCCGCCTGTTCGCACCCCCTTTTCGCTGTGCTCTTTAAAAAATTAGCTCCTCGATGCGACGCCGGCTCGCGGTTTTTATCTTGTCGCACGCCTAGCCTCCTCGTCGTTGCCCGATGCCGTGACCGCGTTTTTCCGCCGCGCCGGTGATTTATGCGCGATGAAACAATCGCGCGATCTATGGCGCGGAGGGTCGCTGTTGGTGGCTTTGGTTTAGAACGCGACCGATTCGAGGAAACGCGGTGGTAACAGATTTTTTATTTGCGAATTTGAGGGTGGTTATTTTTTGGGTTTCTGAGCTGTTTTTTTTGGGGGGGGGGGTGTTATCATTGTGTTATCCAAAGTTGCACAGGCTGCAATCAGACACGGAGAAATAATGAAAAATGTATGCAGTAGAAGGGTTGACTTTTCAAGCTTTATCTTGTACTCATTTTAATTAATCATGTCGCGACTGTAGACGAGATATTTCGCTGCTATGTTTTTGTTTTTGCAGTGCTGTGGACGAGATGTCTCATCGGAAAATTTGTAGATCGAAAGACGTTATCGCTGCTGTCGCCGTAATTAATTAATACAATTTTCCAATCATTGAGTTGCAATTGCTTACGCACAGAGTAAATACTCCTGATAACTGCAGTCAGAAATCAAAACAAATATGATGTATCTCACTCTACGTGTCCGATAAGTGACATTCAATTGCAAACACTGAATAAACGACGCAAAATATTTGATTCATAGTCTAATATATTGCAAATAACATTCTGATAGCAAGATATCTCGATCATAATGTCAAATAGACATTAAGATAAAAAGATATTTTGTCCAAAGTCGGGGAAGAATCAATTATTCCTTTCTTCAAAATTGTAAAATAACAAAATTCCAAATATTTTAGTTAAAGTAAAAGAAAGAAGGGGGTATTAGGAGTCAGAAAAAGTTTGTGCGGATTCTTAGAACAAGATTTCAATACAGTAGAACTAAGATGAACCGACTTAATATTTGTAACAGAAAATGATAATTTTTGGAAAATCATAATTAAAGCATGGTCCAAGTTTTTCTTCAAGTCCTACTGTATTCTTATACTTGGGACAGGGGCGGTTAGAGGGTATGTGGTGCCCTTAAGCCAAGTTGGTTTTCAGCGTCCTACTTTTTTTTTTATTTAAAATTTATGAGTTTTACAAATTTTACAAAAGGCGCATGTCGGAATAGAATATACGTATTTGAAAAATCTTACATACAATTTAATTTACAAACTTTTATTTTTATTTCACATGGTACGTAAACTAAAAAGACAAAATGCTAAATAATAGCGCCATTTGCAATATAACTTTTGGGCGGCACTGCCTAATATTAGTATTATATTCTATAGTCCCTTTTAGTATTATATTTTTTTCTTCACTATATTCGCGCCCCTAGGCCAGTGCCTTTTGTGCCTTAGCCTAAAACCGGCCCTGACTTGGGGCATGAAATAATTGAAATCCTGGATAATAAAAATTTGTTATTGTAGATTGTAGGCATTTTGATTGTTTGGTAAAAAAAAAAAGTTGACATTGTAATTTTGGATTTTGTATGGGACAGTCGAATTTGAGAAGTGAATGTAAAATAAAGTCTAACTCTTTAACAAAAACGCGTATTGTTTCTATTGTGCTTGAAACTTTTTCGAAACGTAATTTTATTTAACAAAGTAACCATCATTTCCTTGTATAAGTTTTTTCAAGTTTCTACAAGTTTTCGCATTTCTTTATAGTAAAAGTTTTGATTGTAATTCATTTTTAACAAAAAATCGCATCAATATTTCTCGGTATTTAACAATTGTGAAAATCAGATGTCAGGACATAGCAAGAGGATTAACCCAAGAGCAAGATAGTCGTTCGTGTTTAATTTCTGGTTTAATTCATGCGCGTGTAAATACGTCAAAGGTAACGGGAGTGCGCGATTGGCGTTACGAGAGAGGCCGAGCACCGTGGCCGCAATAAATCAAGATAAAGTTATGATAAACAAATTAGTCGGCGCTGCCGCCCCTCGCCGGTGTTATTGTCTATCGTATATCTACCTACAAATTACCAGCCGTCCCGAACACCTCGGGGTAACTGCTACTCGCTGCCCACGACCGCCTCTGTGTCGGTCACACGTACGGGGGTTGAAGGAAATTCGAGGGGTAACTCGAAATTAATGCACCACTTCCTTTCGGCGCAACCTCGAATTGCAACGTGCCCTTTATGTATTCGATCGGCTGAATTTCCTGGGCCCCTTCGACTTTCGGCCCAAAACCTTTCAATTTTCTCTCTCATTTCTAAAAGCACTTCTCAATAAAAATTACTTCTTCTTCCTTTATGTAAAATACACTTTTTTCCTTCTTTGTCAATTTGAATAATTTTTTTTACTTTCCTTGTGGCATATAGAGTTCATCAAAAACATAAAAAAGGAAAGGATTACCATTTTGAACAAAAACTCATTAACTAGGATAAAGGACCAATTAACTGCTACGTATCTAATTACTATCACTTCAAACTGTTTTACTTAAAATAGGAAATAAATATTATGAAGTTAATGTTAAAGAAAATTTAGTATGCAATTCAAACTGTTATTTATATGACAGAAAAAGCAATATTTTTTAGTGCAATTTTTTTGATTGAAAGAGTAATATAGTAACAGAAAAAATAAGATAGCAAAGAAGAGGTTGTAATTTTTATTTGAAGCTAGTAACGTAATAAAATATAATGTATTACTTCGATTAGATAATATAAAGATCACAGAAAATGATATTGATCAAAATCAACGATTTATTAAAGTGCTTGATTTAATATTTTGATGACAGTGAATGATATAAGCATATATCAATCATCTTTTAATTACTGTCACGATAATACAATCTGTTTTAGTTCTGCGACATTGTCCACAAATATGTAGGGTACAGATATAGATATGTAGATATTTATGTCCGCATACATCTTTCATAAATATTCGTACACAATAAGCTTTTATTAATAAGAAAGTAATTAAAAAAATGATGGGATATCAGGAGTAGATTGTGAAATAATCATTTGATCGAATCTTGCCTTATGTACTTTTCTTTTAGTGCCTATGTGCAATAAAGAGATTCTTATTATTATTATTATTATAATTATGATGTCAATAATTCAGAGGTAATTAGTAAATAATTCAGAAAGCCATAGAACGTTTTATGAGTGCCAGCTTTCGAAATATATTTTTGAATTTGTAACCAAAATTGAAGAATCAGAGTGTTACAAAAAAGTTTTCTTCACTTAAATACGTTAAACAATAATAAGTACAAGAAACAACTCATGTTTTTGGTCAATTAATACAAAACGTATAATTGAGTCTTTTGCCCTACTCTACGCAAATCCGTTTCCATATCGCGAATCAATACACACGTTCCATCGAAAATCACTATGCAGACCGCATCACTCATGGAGCCTGAACTCGTTGGAGTACCGTGCGTGATTCTTCTGCAATTTCGAGTGCGAGGCTCGATCCGGGGGCGATGAAAAATTCATCGAGACGGATTTAATCGTATTTGGCGTGAAGGGATCGCGGCACGGTCATCGTTCGAAAAACGAGGACGGCTGTGGATACGCAGCTAGCGCTCATTGTTCGCGGATCCGTGTAAAATTGATCAGTTGCTCCGTTTGGCTGCGTCCACCGGAATCCGCAGCGTTGAAATCCGACGGAACGAGGCGCGTGTCCATGGTAGCAGTTCTTTTTTTTTTTTTGGAGCGCTGAATTCGAGCGTTTAATTGGCCGAGGATATTTCGTGTCCCGCGTCATTATCGACGGAACGGCTCGACTCGCGAGGGAAAGGTGCGACATATCCCGTCTTTTACACCAGATAAGAAGATACCGATTATTCTTACGGCCCCCGCTATCGTTCGGAGGAAACGATGACATTAATTTGAGCGCCACTCGGAGTTTATAGTAAAAATATACGAGTGGTGGGCAGGTGAGGCGACGCTGATGATCCCCACGTGTCGCCGTGGCATCGCGCTCGTAAAACACCGCGTTTTTCGGTTTCTTCGAGGAGGAACCGCTGCTCGTCGTCTCGTGTACGCCTCGTATCGAAAGAAGGGAAAATCGCGACGTCGACAAATGGAAACTCGTTACTCGAAACGCGCACAATGCGCCGCGTGCATTTGCATAAACGCGTTCCGCCGCGCGAAGGGAAGGCTTACGAGTTTCCATGTCGAAGCGTGTATCAGGTTCGTTTATCAGCGTGTAAAGCATAAACACGAGACACATTGCTGGCCTGCGGTTCGTTAAAAAAAAGAACTACTGCTTATAAAGAAACTAATATAGTGCTCCCAGTTTTTCCCTTTAATTGTGAAATGCACCGCGAGCTAGCCGAGAGCGCGGTCCGACACGTAAGAGGATTTGCGTGTTTCCGTACGAAATAAATATCAGGTTTTTATTGTGTAGTTTTATTGCCGCGTAAAACATAGGAAACGAGCGGAGAAGCGCTTCGGACGGATTAAGGAGCGCGGGAGAGAAAATTACGAGGTTTTGTGCTGCGAGTAAGTAGCCGGGTTGCTATGCGGAGCGTGTAAAACGAGTATCGAGGAAAATTCTTCTCACCGTAGTTCGCGCTAGAAAAAAAATACCGCGTTAAAGGATCGGAATGTGGAGAAATGATTAATCTTTCTCCCATTCGTCGAAGGAATGTGGGAAAATTAGCGGCGGAGGAAATTTGTACTTGAAAAATCCATGAACCTACGTGCGTGAAGGGAAGCCCATTTCTCAAAGTTTGTCAGCAGGATGCAAGGGTAACAAAATGCTCCCCGTTCTACGCTGAATTATGGAACAACCGCGAGGGACAAGAAGTTACACGGAAGAGCCGAGAAAATAATAAATTCCCATTTATAGGTGTTAACGCGATGTTGGAGGGCACCGGAGGAGTGTCCAGTCACGCTATGGAAATTATGACGTATTACACGATTGCCTTTTCAACGTCGCACGCGGCTCGCCCGTGCCGTGACTAATAAGCAGATGTAATGCAATTTAGCACGCATCCTATTAACGCTCGTTCAAGCCTCAACGCTCTCGAGACGCGATCATCCGGAGTTTCCCACGTGGTTTTCCTAATTTTCTAAGCGCGCGATTCTCCCTCTCGGCAGACTGGGAGAACGGTTTTTCGCGAAACGTTCCCCAAGGCGGCGCACGGGAGATCGCATTATCGCTACAAACGCAGGCCACTAATTACTCCGCGCGTTCGGATTATCACGATTACTTTAATTAACCGACCGTTTTGTACGGACACTCACACGAACGCGAGCACCGTACACGCGCTATGCATATGCAAAAGCGACAGAACCGTCGTGTCACCAATTTGCTATTTTAATTTTTATGCGCGCCTCCATTAGCCGATGACCTCGTTCACGCCACGTATCTCGCACGATCCTCTGATACCCTGAATTAGAGAGGATCGCGGAGATCGCGTTTTCTACTGAGTTTGCAATTATATCGCTAATTAGAATAATTCACGCATTAGTAGATTTTTTCGAAGCAACATATTCTCTTGGAATATTTTCTAATTTTCTAAAATTTAGGATTCGAATTAGATTGAAGTAGAATTCCATTTTGTTGTTTACAATTATTGAAGTTGTGCTGTAGATCCAACTGCATGAGTGATTTCAAGTTTCTCGCAACAGTTTCTAAGATTTTGGGTTTTTCATATTGTGAAATATCATATTTAGATTGAAAATTAAACGTTTTTCTAAATGCGACATATTTCCCGGAAGTGAGGCGTCTTTTCTCAAAAGAAGGAGTCTTTAATTTCAATTTTATAAAGATGATATGTATTGCTACTTTTGCCTATTTCTAGAGAATCTATAAAACTCCTCTTACTAAGATTTCCATGGAAATAATTAGCCTTAATAAATTGCATGATTCTATTTCATTTGTTTAATGAAAATTGAATAATCAAATTTATTAAATTAAGTTACATCATTTTATTTATATAGTCATAATTATTCGCACTGTGGTATTAAAAAAAATTAGTCCTCATTCTTTTTGCAATGTGGAGTATTCAAAACTACTTTTTACATTATTTTCGATAATGAATCGATTTCAACGCAGTCGATTCTAATAGAAACAATCTGCACCCCTAATAACAATACCTATTCTTGGAATTATGTTTCATTATGAAATTTAGGCACAGTGTCAATTTCGGTAAATATGCAGCACCTCTTCCGTACTTACTCTAATATCTTAGCGTTTGCAGTTCGTCGAACCTCTGATTTTGATACTAACAACACCGGTTTAGTATTTTCCGACCGTTTCTAATATATTTCTGCAGCGAAAGGGAACAAGCACAAGCTCGATCGGCGCAGCCAAGCTAGAATGCAACAGAAGTTTACGGTCACCGGAAGTTCATGCTTATTCACTGAGCACCGAAAGGGCGGCCGAGTATAATTTACGTATAAATTAAGTGGAATGAATCAACGGCAGACGATTAATCGCAATGGTTCGACCCGGTGATAATAACAATGCCCGGCTTGTTTACGATCGGTAAACGAATATATTAGCGTTTTCATTATACCGCCACGTGGACGCGTTCGTCGATCGTGCCAACCATTCGTTCCCCGATACCTGGCTTCTCCTGGCACAACCTCGCCGCTACTTCGATTCGACCACTCAACGAGTGCAACGGCGAACCAAATCGCCGCCGACATCGTTTCGTAACGGACGATCGAAACGAGAGCGGGAAAAGAAAAATAAAAAAGACGGATTCACGATTGTTCGATCGTCGTTCGAAACGCGATTCTCACGATTCCTCGTGGTAGGAGAGTCGTGAGCGTAAGAGGGGTGGAGAACCGGAGGGGTGGATCGCACGAAGTAAACAGGCCGTGAAATTACCTTTTAAATATTAGATTATGATTAAATGTGTACCTACCTCGAAGGTACTAAATGTTCAGCGCCGCCCTCCGCCCCCGCCCCGGTCGTCGGCTCATAAAGCAGACTGATGGGGGTGGTTTATGGTGGATGAGACTCGAACCACCCTCTCGAGGCTATATCGCGATATCAATCAGCTCTCGGGATCAGATAAGATTGGCTGCTCAGGAACTGGGCGCTTTTCAAAACGCGGACGAAGGTATTTTTCGTGTCCTCGCGGGCCATCAGCCTGCGAGCTTCTCCGTGCCGCTCTTCCCCTACGAAAAAAGGCTGCTGATCATTTTTTCACTAAAGAGCCTGCGTCCTATTGAATGCGAGATGCGCGCCGTTCGACGTTCGACGTAATTGAAAAAAAATTCATGAGGCGATAACAAGATGAATCTCTGTACTGGCTCGTAAGTTACACTGACGAACTGGCTACAAATTAATGAACGGGTTGAACGACACTCAGAAAGTGTAGGGCCGTTGCAATTAAAATTTAAGATACCGCAGGGAGTTACTCAAGGAAATTTATTGCTCCCCGGTCCCGAGATCTTCGCAGGTAAAAATAAAAGATCGCATTTTAATGCGTACAGGTGCTCGCGCGTGCAGGATTAGCCGAGCGAAAATCATCGACGTCCCTTAAATAATAAAGGATTCCCTGCGCGTATATTCACGCTTAATAAAAAAAAAAAAAAAAAAAAAAAAGGAGGAGTTAACGTAACTCATCTACGTGGAGTCTGAATGACGACGGGCGCAGGTCGGAAACGTCATCAGGTGCGAGATAGCGCGACAATGTCGACTTTTGTCCGTGGCTAATTGGTATCGTTAATTCGCCGGGAGGATCATAAACGCTTGCGGTAGCACCTTTGGCAATAAATATCCGGCCTCCCCCGTTAGAATTTAAAGGGCCCTTCACACGTGGAACGAAGAGCAGCCGTAAAGGCGAGCATGATGGGCAGGTGTTTATATCCGGCCGGTGCCGCATGCGTGCGCATACATATGCATACGTATGCATAAAAAGAACGATGCCCAGTGGGCATTCTACGCCCACGCTCTTGCTTGTCGAAAACTTTCCGTCGCCATAAGCATATGCATTGCTCACTTAGCAAGATTGATATAACCCGATATATATCTGCGTTAGTCGGCGATAAACGCGCACGTTGCTGCACAATATACGCTCGCTGTGCGGGGCTCTGTGGTCGCGCACGTACATGCGAGCGAATGTCTTTGCCTGTGTAATTGCGAGTGGGTGAACGCGTGTGCTCGAGCGTGCGTGTGCATCCGCAATTACGCGCGAGACGGAGTACAGGCGAAGGATAATTAATGCAAACGAGGCCGGGAGAGGCCAGGGAAATTTCGGTTCGAGGTGCCCGCTGCGCGAAGGTGAGAAGTGGAATGCTTTGAAAAAATATTTACGGGGCCGGCCACGGGGCTCGTAACGCTCGGCCTCGCGATAAGGGAATTATTTGCGGACAAGTTGCTACGGGCGTGTAAGGAGACCGATATCGATCTTCTTCGCGACGTAACAGAAAAAAAACTCGCCCCCGCCGCCGCGTTCGCTTCCCGCGATTGTGTCTATCCGCGAAAATAAGGCCACCGTACGCGTCCCTTAAAACGCGGCTTTGCTCGACCCTTTACCTTTTCACCCGTTTTCACGCGTCGCGTGTACGCGCCAACCCTCGCCGCGGAGATCTTAAAGTAGCCGGACGTCGCGATATGTCTCGCGTACGGAGTATTCCTATTTTTTGGTCCAACTTTAAAGGCGTATTATACTAACCGTATCGATAAGGAAGGTGGCAAATATGCGCGCGACGTTGATAGCAGGGCGTAGCTAGTATGGCAACGGTTCCGGCGGCGAGCTTTCATCGTGGCGCGGAATCATGGCAGATTGTGTTCAACAGTCAATGGACAGCATGATGGAGGTTGCCGAGGGGACTCAACGGATCGGATAAATGCAATGTTAAGTGGTTAACCGCGAAAATTATGATGTAGCACGGTGTTTAAACTAACTGTAATTAGATTCCTGCGCGTGCATGATAAACAGAATTTAGTAAAATCAATTCACCGCCAAGCTTAACATCTTTTATCAACATTACTCCAATTTGGAAAATTTATTTAAGTAAGGGCTGATTCACACTAATCGTCTAGACGGCGGCAGGCTGGTGTTCGTCAAAACCTTCGTCCATAGGTTTTAAATGGTGACCATTTGTCGGTCGAGGGACAGTATAGTGTGAATGGTTCCATAAGAAACCCATTAGAGAAGGTTTTGACGCCGGCAAGCTGATGGAGAGTATGCATTGACCTTAATTCGCGATAGAAATATTCTTCAGCGTTAAATTATGTTCCAGCAACGAAACGTTGTCGTACCGTTTGACAGTGTTTCGCCGGCATTGGCCGACAAGTAGCTTTCACTCGAGCCCCCATGTCTCCGTCCCGTTTAACGGCGAGGAGAACTTGGAAGTCTCCGGGGAGAGTTTGCCGACTAAAACCAACCCCTGCCAACGATTCGAGGGGTTGCGCCACAATACAAGCAATAACACGTACCGCCTTCCTTCCCCCCTCGGTGCCTCGTCCCCCCCGTTGCACGCACCCTCTCTTACCTTAATCGACGAAGGATGATTTGGTCTTAAATAAACTTCTCACCTCCATCGACGGAGACCGCATCCCCCGTCCTCGACCCGGCGCTGCCGTTTATCGCATAAATCCTCGAGTGGTCACTTTGATTATGGGCTCACCGCCCTCGTATTTCTTTATTTGCTTCCTCTTTCCCGCCCTTCTTCGAATTTCGAATCGAATTCGGTTCCTACGGATGAACCAGAAGGGCTTTCTCGAGGGCTTGATCTTATTACCGGCGGTTGACGTTGACGTTTTGTCTCGCGACGCTTCAGATATCTCGACGACGAGATTTTGATGTCGCTTCATTCTCCCCGGGGAAATTGATTACTGTTAGTGTAGACTGAATCTGGAGACTTCGACAATGCGACGCAAATTGGCGCACTGATTCCGAGGATGCACAATTATTATGATCACTTTGAAGTTAAATTGATTATAAGAAGTATTATTAGGCTTTAGATGATATGCGACAAGAATTTCAAAGCTTGTATAAATTATTTATGACTTTCAAAGATGCATGTTTCAATATCTCGTCCTGCCACTCCGCAAGTTGATCAAACATATTAGCTCTGGCTAACATATTGAAATGCAGTCAAAGTGTCTATTTATATGTTCAGATTATGAAAGATGGTACATCTTATTAGTATTTATGTAATGATACTGCAGGAAACATGAAATATGGAATTTTTCTATCCGGTTATAATAATTTCATCACTTAGTATCAGCGAATCACCATATTTCTCAATATAAAATTAATAAAATCAATGTTACTGCAAGTTTAATAATTAGAACAGAATTACATATTTTTTATAATTAGAACAATATTACATATTTTGGAACGGTTGACGCTTGACTGAAAAATGAATATATACATCTTATTACATATTATTCGTATAATGTTTATTAAAAATTTGAGCTTAATACCTCAAGATGGAAAGACATGGCAGCTATTTTCCTAAATACATTTCACCACTGCCTGTGGTGTCAAATAGCATGGGATTTTATCTGAGAAAATTGTTTTAGTTTTACATTAAACGTAGCAATTAAAACTAGTACTTGTAGAAACCAATTAAAAAAATTAATTTACCAGAAAATTGTAGTTACTTAGATTTAGATATGATTTTTGTTACTTAAATTTTTAAATTCTTTTGTTGATATAAGAAAAAAGAAATATATAAAAAAAATTTACTTCAGCAAAGATTATTTATAAGAATCTTTAAGAGAATATACTAAAATTATACAATTACAAAAATGTAACCACTGAATATGGAAACCGTAATCGTTCAACCAAATATTGTAGCCTATTCATATACTTGTAACTTCATGAAACTTTTTAATTAAAAAATATAAATATATAATAATTCATGTAGAATATAAATTTATGTATTGTATGTAAGCACTGTAACCTGTAACATATATTTTATCTTAGTCGAAATAAATCTCGTTCAAGGTTTCAAACGATTAATAAAAACGAGAATATTCTAAATTCTAAAAGGATCTTACTAACAGATAATAACATTTTTGAAAAATCTTTTTTTTTTAGTTTATCAACGTTATTATAACTTCTAATGCTCCAAAAACTGTGGATATCCACTTCAGAACCACCCAGTATTTGAAGAAACTGATCAGAAATTAGAGAATTAATGTCCCGAGGCGTAATACAATTGGTGTACTCATTTTTGCGCGAAGAAATTAGAGGGGATCTCGGGTTCCGTACGCGCACCTTTTGCGATCGCAAGGACTTGGCGCAGCGGCGAACAAAAGATCGATCGAAAGACGAGCGTTGCGGTACGAGGCGAGACGGTATTATTCATCGAGCCGAGCGGAAACGCTTGGAAGGTAGAGCCGACATCCGGCCACGTGTCCCTGTGCGAGCATGGACCAATAGGAATCGAGATACGAAAGGACGAAGCCAATCTCGCGACGGATCGGGCCGAAGGTCCAGCCGAAAGCGTCGGCACGCGCCCGGGACCACGGAATTATTCAAATGGAATTCACGAAACGAAGCCAGCTGCCCCGGGACCGGATCAAAAATTGGGGGAGTGGGTCGCAACGCGACGTACCAACGACACTTTTTGTGTGTCGTGCGCCCGTGTTCATTTGATTCCCTTCCGCTGCTGCTCGCCCCATTATGCGGCCCAGATTTCTGGCCAGACGAGAGTCAAGCCTTTACCCTATGTGGGAGGGGCGGAGGGATCTATTGAAAACGCTGATGAGGTGGAATCGAATCGAATGTATTGCGGATGAATTTTAATCCACCCTCAGAGTTACAAAACTCTTACTGTATCCAATACTGGCTTTGAAAATTTGACTTACAATTAGCTATTAATAGATTTCGGGCGTTTATGCAAATTCATTTTTTAGAGGGCATGCGGCCCTCCGTTGATTTGCTGGCGGACTGCTTAGTGTTATTTATACTATAAATAAAATAAAAAATATATGATATGCAATATTCATGTTTTTTTTTTGTGGTCCTCCTATAAGTCACAGTGAATCTATAAGGTCTTCCACGTATCTTGGAACCGAAGCCCATTTGTCATCATGTGTACGAGTTCCGAGATACGTGGATGACCTATATATGGCCCTTGGTTTTAATAAGTCTGTGCATCCCTGGCATAGAAGAAGGAAACCAGCTGAAATAAAAGTGCCCTTCACTTTTTACAATAAATATTATAAAACGTATTTTATTCTCGATATTTCATGTATTTTTTCATGCATGCACATCGTTATATAGTTCGGCAAATTTAAGAATAAACTTCAGTAACATTGAAAATAAGCGAGAATCTTTGAAAATGGGAGGAATGGATCTTTATGCTATAGTAAAACCCCCAACAATATTAAAAAAAATATTTTAATTCTTTAAAAACTTATGAGAAAACGTAATATTGAGAAATACATTCACGGTATTAATTTTTCCATTCAATTTAGGTCGTTTTCAGCTTCTACAGTTCGTTATTACAGTTTCCATGATTTCATATTAATGTAGTTTTCGTGAAAAAAATTTGTGCGTCACTGTATATTGCAAAATTAAGAATAAAGTTGTTAACAGTGACACTTCAAGTACATTTTTTACTGCTTTTTAATGTTTTCATCACAAGAACAAGCTTTATTAAAATTTCGGAGATTGATTAACTTTTGGCTAAGATTGTTACTGAAATTCATCCTTGAAATCGCCATAAATGCATAAACATCCGCAGTCTACTTATTAGAAATACAAATTTACTGAGTGCTACGTCTTTGATTGACAGTTAACTGATGATATTTATCCGATTCGGATCCCATCAAGGTGAATCTTAAACATTCCGAAGGAATCGTTCCCCAACCGCAAAATCACGCATGGGAGGCGCTTCTCATTTCGGCGACGAAACGAGTTCCCCCTTCTGCGAGGCGAAGAAAAGCCGAGGATCGTTCCGCGAGTAAATATAACGGACCGTTCGATGCTGTGTGTCTTTTCCAATTTTTCTGAGTAAACCATTTCCGCAAGGGGTTCTCGTTGGTCTCTCTCTCTCTCCTCTTTTCGCCCCGCGTCGCAGCCGCACACCGCGGAGACCGCGACTGAGAGGCGAGGGTAGAAAGCGAATTGCGACATTTAATGCGTAATATCCTATATAATCTTGTATGAAAAGCCTCGCGCAACGGTTCAGCAGTAGAATAAAGACGGGACGGAGACGGGGAGCCGGAGGGGTGAAGGAGAGGAGGGATGGTTTCTCGAGGGTGGCCAAGAGACGGTTAAAGGCATTGAGCCGTCCAAGCCACTCGCGAGAATTCTGAGCTCTCTGCTTCTGCGTCCGCCGGTAGAAACCCCCGGGGGTTGGGGGTGGCAGATGGCAGCCGTCGGACTAGTTCTTTCCAACACTTTAACCCGTCAGAATCGGTAGACTCTCGACCTTTACGGAGGGAGCACGTGGGATCAATGATCACAACTTTTATTGAAGAAACGAGGGGAGTGTTGGATTTTTTGGAAATCTATTGGCATTTTAGTTTTTAAATTACACTAACACTTCGAATAAAGGCCATCAATTTTTACTTATTATTAAATTCTTTCCGACGAATTTTTTCATATAATTATACAGTAATTTGATCTTGGATAGAATCAAAAATGTTTTGTGAAAAAATAGCACATGATCATTGATACTAATGATCGAAGGCTTCAATGATTGAGCTATTATGTATTTTCCTTAATGAAATCTTTATTTTGCTCAAAAATCGGAAAGAATTCATTCTTACACCTAATATTATTAATATACTGTAGCATCAAAAGACGACAATGGAACTCTGATATTATTAGAAATTGCTCAAATAAATTGATCAGTACTACTATAGATAATGAACACAAGAATTAATAAAAAATAGTTTGAACCAAGATTAGAAGATTAAAGAAAAAATTCTACACTGAGAGGAAAAATGAGAGAAATTTTAGTACATTTTCTATTAAATCGGCAGGATTGGCGAAAGTGGTTAGGTTTTTACTACACCAGTGTAGTAATATTTGGTTCTAAAGACTTGGTAAAAACTACAACCTCGTATGCTGATTTTTACTACACGAATGTAGCGAAATTGGAACTTTCGCTCAAACTAAAAAGAGTATTTCTTTATGGAAATACTGAGGGGTATACTTGGCGACGGGGAAGGCTAGGTATAGGATAGATAAGAGAATTATTTTATTGGTTATACAAAGTGTTGACGACTGGAGGAGGAAAACTTTAGGATGGAAGAAGAGAAGGGGGTACGGCGATTTTCGTTTTGGACCATCGGATTAACGAAGACTTGCTTCATTATCTCAGTAGACCTATGCTGACGGACCTGCGCTTGAGCTGTGGAAGATTATTTCGGAACTCGTCTTATATGTATATGAACATATGTAAGTAGGATCAAGCACTAGCGAGAAAGACGATTATTACGAGACACTTTAGCGGAAGCCCTATGAAACTAGGCCTATTCTCAGTAACTGCTAACGGTCCGTAACAAATACCTATGTCAGAAAATAAGTTTTCCAATATTAACTATACCATTTTTTGGACGTTTATCCGATATTCATTAAAATGCATTGAAAAGACAATGCTAAAATCCAAGCAAATTGAGGTTATGTCACGAGACGCCACTTCTTTCCGAAGCGTAGATGTCGCTGTGTATCACAGCCTTCCGTAAATTTTACTACACTGGTCTATTAAATTTTGAAACACATGTGCTAATTTTTCCTTTTAATGTGGTAGGAAGGAACGCATTTCACTATATCCTGTTTCTTTACTACGCAATGTAGTAATTTTTCCTCCATTATTTTTCTCAGTGTACTGTTCCGGAGTAGATACTTCTGTAGGCGATACGATATTTTTTATGTGATATTGATATGCGATACGATATTTCGGCGCTATCTAAAGACCTTTGAAATGAAGAAGAACATCGCATCATCATTGATACGTCAAAATATCGATCGGAATTACGAGTGAGTACGCCATTAAAACGGATGTTAATAAACTCCAGTCTCTCTCCTACACTTCATTAAGCACTAATAGATGGACTGGCGGGGGTGCGACGAAACGATGGAACCAGTTCATAATTTTCTTCCCCAAAAAGGGGCGAAGAGCGTAAGACAGGTTGAATCGAAGCTACTCCAATCTCGAAAGGCCTCGGTAATCGATTCGAGTAGCAAGGAAATCGCGGTACGCTCCCGAGGGTCTGACAGAATGCCGTTTTGCTAGGCGAGGAAACGTGTTGTTGGCGGATTTGACGTGCTTATCAATGGATCACAAATGTAATAGGCTGCACGCACCCCAAATCGAGCGCATAACTGATATCTGATAAGAAACCAATAGCCGTGACGGGATTTGCGCGTGACGATCCACATCTGCATTATTCTTTCGACGGTTCGTGCCATTCGAAATTTATTTTCACGGTTTCTGGAAACACATTGTGACGAGCCATGCTCATAGAGAATGCGAGAAACTTAATATCGGCTTTGAATTTATTTCCCTCGCTTCAGCCTCGCGAATAATTCTGCTGCTTTTTATTAATTTATGTCTCTATCATTTAATTTTCTAATTAACTCTAGAAACTGAATATGAATCGCATCTGTGGCTGCTCAAAGTGAATCGCAAACATTGGAATTCGCAAAAACTCTGACCTTTCATAATTTCGTTTATGAAACTCTGAAAATACATTTCCGTTGATTTTAATAAAAAATTCTTCTTCAATTTTACATTTCTTCGCTATTTTGCGATTTAGCTTCCAACGATATAAAGTCATAGTAAGCGAATCGTTAAAATATTCTGATCTCAGTTTTTAGCTTCCTATCCTCGTAATGACTTTTCTAAAAAAGGCAACTATAGTCAGTGAAAGGGGACCGCGATCGCGAACGGGGACATTTGCCTTAACGAATGGAAAGGTCGTCGCTCCGAAAGGTTTGACGCGATCCGGCGTCAGGAAAGAGGGCAGTCCCGCTCGTCTGGCGTCCCTTTCTTCACCCCGAGAAAGAAAACACGATCCTCGGGGGCTGATCATTTTAAAGGTGGTCTATAGACTCGCGATCCGTAGGCGGCTGGGCACGCGCCACTCAAGGAGATCCCTCATTCACCGATCCGATGATTCTTGAAGACGTGGATAAGTATGTCGTACGAGGCAAATGGCACGCAAGACTTCCGGTGCCACCCCTATCCATCGTTCCAGCGCGCGCGATCTCGCCCCCGGGTCGTTGGTCGGTGTCGAGTTTGGTCCATTCTTCCTCTCAAGAATCGAGACCGCGATTGAATAGCGCGAGCGGAAGCGGCGGAAGGGCGCTCGCAGACGTACGCCACCGTTTGTGTAGGCAGCGTGGCTCACGAGAAACCTCTTTTGTAATGCACATTGTCTACAACGGTGGGAGGAGACGGCTGGGAACGAGAACGGAGGAGCTGCGCTCCCGGATAACTCGTAAACCCGTCCGCGATAAGCTGGAATTATTGTCTTTCAATCCCCCCTTCGCGGACTCTCTTTCGCTATTCTTCTAGAGTTTTTCGATCCTCTGTCTGCGAGATGGCAAACTGCTTCACGGGTTTTTGGAGCGTCAGGAAACTCTAATGAGGCCTAAACAGTTTGGGTACAAATGAGACCCTTAATTGGCAATGGCGAAAGTTCAAAATTATGAAAAATGAGTCCACTACAAAAATAAATATAGTATTATGAATACTTACAACATCTATCAATTTTATTTCAATAAAAAAATAAGTCAGATTTGCAACATGAGGAAAATCGTTACAGATACATTTGAAATAATGACTCTAATTTATTATTAACAATGTGAATTGGTTTACTATTAAAAGAAATTTAGTTTTTCTTTTAAATTATGCGATCATATTATTGTATTATTCTTTCACTTAATTTTTTCATAGCTAAGTTACGGTCTGTTCTGCATTTTTATGAAGTATGACATAAAAGTCCAATTTTCTTAATATTAAGAAAAGAGACTTACTTCACTTGTCAATTAAGGGGCTCAAATAGAAATACGAGGGTGATTCAATAATTATTCACATTTTGGGTGATTTAATCAGAAAATGATTTATTTGTCTTTTTATGAAAGCTGTTTTTAAAATGAATTCTATAGCCAGAGTGATCAAAATTTTTTACTCACCCTCGTATTTAACCCTGCTACGGTCTTCGGGTCTTATTTGACCCATTCGGATATTTTTTTCCATTAATAACTGTTTTATTTCCGGCAAAAATGTGAACAGTGTAGTGTTAAGGTTTAAGTTTCTTGTTCCTCAACATTATATTAAAAATTCATTATTAATATTCTTAATAACATGATAATAATGAAAGCTATTTCATTCAAGACTTTCAAAACGTAGCAGAGATAATAAACTAATTTATTAGTTTATTTCTATTGGTCCTTTTTTCTATTAGTAATATAAATAAAGTCGGAAGATGTACTGTAGGTGCATATTGATAAGAATCTAAGTGGTTATAAAAATAGAAGTAAATTTAAAGATCTAACAAACGTAAGTCAGAATTTAAGGATGTATCTAAGTCAACAATTTAAAGATCTTATAAGTCAGAAAAGCTTCGGAAAATGTGAAGCAGTTCAGATCTAAATGTAACAATAGAACCGCCAAAGAAATGAATTTGCTTTGAATACTTGTTGGCTAAGTGAGATGATCTTGAAATTGTGTCGCTATGAACAAAACGGGATTTACAGAATGATGGTGCGAAGGATAAAGAGAATCTGATCATTCTTTAGGAGCGTGGAAGTTAATACTCTCAAGAATCTTTGGGCACTGCATGTATCCATTGAGTAATTTATAAAACTAAACTAGGTTGATGACAGCACTTTTACGTTCTAGGGACATAATGTTAAGTAAAATCAAAATAGTTAGTAATCATGATTTGACGTAGTCACCGAAAATACTCATTTTGATTCTTCACACAAATTTCTGTGACTAAAATACAATAATCTTTTGGAAACGAATGTGTTAAGAAGAATACGCTAGAATTTATAACGATGTTTACCGATTCCTCGCTCCAAAATTTTGTTTTCGCAAACAAAGAAAAACTAGCTTCGCAGGGGGTTGATTCGCCCCACAGCCTTCAAAAGAATCTTGAAGAAGTTCGGCGAACGTCAGGGCGGTTATTACCTGAAGCGAGCCGATAATAATTTGATTTCGGGCATTGTTAGAGCGAACGATTTCTCTTCGTTC
Source organism: Perdita meconis (assembly GCA_030770465.2). Lineage (NCBI taxonomy): Eukaryota > Metazoa > Arthropoda > Insecta > Hymenoptera > Andrenidae > Perdita > Perdita meconis. The sequence goes on from JASKOS020000004.1 coordinate 9,794,243, forward strand.
GTATCCATGGAGTTTCTCGGCGAAACGATCGCAACGCAAACAGTCCCGCGGGGTAGCTGAATGGGCCGCGAAGTGACAATGGCGGTACCAATTGTTTTCCTGACTTTTATCCCACTTATTATTCCGTGCGACTATTATGATCGTCGTTGGCGATCGTCATTATGCCCGACCGAAGGCCGGCGATCTCAAGTTACCCGGCATTGTCAGCGGGGCGCAGCAACGACGCCGAAAATGCGAAATGAACGCGCACAGACGGTGAATCGAGTCGCCCGCTGCGGCGATCGTGGACTCACGTAGGCACGGGGCACGTGTGCACTTTTATCTTTAATTTGCGAGTCGGTTTTTGCGTGTTTTCTCAATGACCCGTGAACCCCTGAACTCGGGCAGGCCGACAATTAATGTCAGAAATCAATCGTCGCTCCTTTTTTCCATCGCTAATATAAAAACAATAATTTTCTGTAAATATACAAAATCCTTTGAAAGTTAAATTGCATGACTCTTAAGTAACAAAGTTTCTAATTTTTATTTATATGGAAATTGTTGGAATGGATGAAAAAGTCTGTTCTGATGGATCTCGTTAAAGCAGAGTGCAGGGCGTACTGGCAACGGAAGTCGGCGCTCGCAGACCGGCTCGACTTAAAGGCAGACACGTAAAGGACGAATCGGTGATAACGAGGTGTTCCAACCGGGCTCGAAACGCCACAGGGTGAGGGGTGGAAAACCCCCCGCGGACTGCGCAGCTGTGAACCCCCCGCCAATTCCGCTCGACTCGACGATACGTCGAACTACGTGAATTCGAGATGCATCAAGCCCAGCGGGACTCGTTGCCATTTTGGAAAGCCGCCCCGCATTCATACGGGCACGCACGCGGGCGCCGATTTTTTGTCGACCCTTCCACGCTTGCTCATACGCAGGGCTCGTTAAGCTCACTTCGTTTCCGTCTGAAACAATGCGACTCTCGTCGAGGACTCGTGACTTCCATTTCTCAGCTTTCTGCTTGACATACGTCCACGATTAGCGCGACATTTCAGAAACTCGCGCCTAAATTTGTCGTCACTTCTACAACGATTTTTGTCTACACTTCTACGCTCTCTTATAAAACTGAGACCCGCATTAGTCCTGAATAGCTCACATTAAAAATAAAATCATAAACCGTCATAAAACTTGATCTTATAACAGTTCTCTTCATAGTGCAATTCAATGTTTAGAACGTGCTTTTCTTGCGAATCCAGTATTCCTCATCGCAATTGAAAGATAAGAGAAACAAAGGACTCGAAACAAGCCCTATCATATATTTCAATTAAGTTGTACTCGCTCGCGTTTGCCGAGCGCTTCGAGTTCCGCTCGTCGAAGAAGTTAGCTCGCGGTTCACGATGTAAAACAATCCTATGGGCGTAACGCACGGAAAGCAATTTTGCAAGTCGGCGTATCGAGACATGTCGTGGCGCATACGAAGGGAGCCATATAACATTGTTCCGTCGGATGGAATTAAACTTGCCGCAACGAACAGAAAGTTCCTTAAAATTAAGCCATTCCCTCGGAACGGTTCGGGAGCAGCCGAGGAGCAAAGTAAACGGCGCACAACTGAGCGACTTAATTCAGAATACACCAGCGGAATATACCGACCCCTCCTGCCTGATTTGTGCGACTCACAATTTATTCCTCTTCGCCTCTCTGCCACCACCACTTTTCAATTAACTTTAAATCACTCTCTCTCTCTCTCTCTCTCTCTCTCTCTCTCTCTCTCTCTCTCTCCCGCCCCGCTGCCGATCCTCTTCATAACGCGAAACCTGGAAATCGAGTCATGGTGCGGGTTTAAATTCCCGGAAAAAAGCGCGGCGATATCGTTTTTATGCCCCTCTCTTTTGAGTGGCATTAAATACCGGAGTCCAGCGCCCGTTGCTACTCGACGCTCGTTTTTCCCAACGTGCTCTGGAGGCTCGAGTAATTTGAGTGCCGAACTTTTTGCTGTGGATTTTTGTTTTCAGCTGAAATTGATTCCTCTTAATTAATTGAGCCGTTGACATGGAAAAGCATGTAGGTCATAAAAATCAAATTTTACAGGCAAGCAAAAAACGTTTGTGAGCCTGTTAAAAAGAAATTTTATTTGTATAAAATATTTCTAAACTATTCCTTCTAGCGACTTACTTGCTTTACCACTGGCGTGGGTTCTTACTATTATATCCGCCAAAAAACTAATTTGCGATTTTTTGTGAGTTACATGCTTTTCCATGTCAACGCCTCAATTATAATAAATGATTCTTAGAATATTAATATTCATGTTTTTAATGTTTTCAATTTGGTGGAACAATAAAATTGGAAAATTAACTATAAGAAATTTTTGTTAATATTCTTCTCATGTTGAATAATATTTTATGATCTTGAAAATAGGGTGCAATTGGTTTCTGTACGACATCAAAGCTTTAATATTTGGTTTACAATTGGCTAGCAACATAATTTGTTGCAATTTTCATCGTATTCACCTGAAATTTTAATAGCAGCTTGTATAACAGATTATCTGGTGAATAGACTGCAGATCTTTATGCATTTATGGCGATTTTAAATGTACCAAAAATGTATAAGGATGTATATAGATACAAAAATATATGAAATACATTTTGTAATATTTAGAAGCTAAAAGACACTCTTCTTTGAGAATGAATTTCAGTAACAATCTTAACAAATGTTAATGAATTTCCAAGATAATAATAAGGCTTTTTCCTGTGATGAAAATCAGTCAGAAATAGTAATGGTATATTTTTATCACAAATTCAGTTGAATTCACTCTTATTATTTAGTTTATTTTGCCAATGTATTGAATATTATATTTTTTACTAGAAACAAAATAATCAAACTAAAAATTTCCTTCTTACTTATATGAAAAGCAGTGAGAATTGTATATGGTGAATATTGATCACATATGTATATTAATTATATTAATAAAACTCTTATGTTAAAATTATATTAATTAAACTCATAACTTTCATAAGTCAAAAAAAACCATTGAATCAATTATCCAGAGTTTTTGGGACAATTTTGTTCAGTGTTTGATCTTCCTGTACATAAAATTTCAAAAATTTTGGCCTATTATGTTACTGTTAATTTTATAGTTATATTTCTCAATATTGAGCTTTCCCATAAGAATACATATTAAAAAATCGGGAAGTTAATAAAAAATCAAATAATTGAAAAACAGCCGAATCAATTTTTCGACAATTTTACAGGGGGTCTACTATTGCATAAAGATTCGTTCTCCCAATTGTCTTTTTGCTTATTTTTAATGTTACTGAAATTCAACCCCTATATTGATTTACTTTTTCTATGTATTTGAAAATATGAACGATACATTGGGAATCTTCCTCACTGCTTTTTAGACAAAATTCTTCGATAGAAACTGATATCTCATATCCTAATATCCACTATTTCCACAAAAATCAATATTTAAAAAAATCTCTATTGTACTTCTATAGTAATATCATATAGATAAAATTTGCACCCCATTTAAAAAAATAGTTACTAATTTTTTTTACATTTTCTAAGTCATCTAGAATAAAATGCTTAAAAAGATTTTTCATTTATTTCACAATTCCGTCATAAGAAATTTTGAAACTTATGCATGATTATTAAATCTTGAAGGTGAGCCTCTTAACTAAATAGTACTTAATAGTAGCTATGCACTCATAGATTTTGGGCTAACTTCCGCGAAACGCCTATTTCGGGGTTTTCGTCATAGAGCTCCTCGAAATTTCGCTGAGGAAGTTGAGGAGCCCTTTAGGCGATTAAGTTGGCTAATTTCGAATCGGCTTAGCGGACGCGTTCGCGTCGAGTGAACGGGACAGGAAGGGCGGGTTTGTGGCCGAGTTATGGGACAGAGGATAACCAAGGGGGTGTGTATTGTGCCTCCTGTCATCCTCAGTCGGGCTTTCGTTACCCCAAATGCTAATTATATGTCAACCGTTCACGCGCCATATCACGGAAGACCGAGTGTCAGGGATGGAACAATGAGGGTGGCTCGTCTAATGGGCCTCCTCCACGCCGACGCCCTGGCGTCGAGACGCGCTGATAAAAATTACATCGCGTCTGGTGAGTTCGCCGCGTCGAGACTGGCCATCGCCGTGGAGAGACGACCTCCCCGAAAATGAACTCGTTCGAATCGGGCGTCGTTACCCTTTTTCGGCGTGGATCCTTCTCGAGAGGCGACACGTTTCGGCGCTATCTGACGGGCCAGGGCGTGATTGTAATAAAGTTAAGCAACAGAATTCGTTCGAGGCCAGGCTTATTTCCTTATCGCCACTTAAGGGCAAAGAGCGATAGGCGTCTGACCTCATGAGCAGAAGGTATATTCGCAGAAGGAGCCGGTGATTGATGCACTCTGCACACGCGAAACTCCTATCCGCCCACTTTCACCCTCCCCCGATCCGGAATGTTCATATTGGGGAGTCGCTGATTCGAATCATCGTTGCTTACCGTTTCGGGGTTAACCGTCTTATCTTGATGAGCGTGTCAACCTGTGCCTACAGTGTTGCATCGTACGCCATTGACCTCCGGCCGAAGGGGACGCCGCGGATCGGAACGGTTTGTTCGTGGCAAACACGATTCAAATTTCAGCGATTCTTATTGTCTCGAGGAACGGTGAAAAAGCAGATCGACCGAGGGAACTGACTGATTCGTTCGGCGGGAGTGGAGGGGAGGAGATAATTAACGGACCGACAACGAGGCGGGTAAATTTGCAAAGCCATTTCAAGTTTCTTCGAGCTCCTTCAACTTTCTTCGAGTTTCGATGGTCCGACCGTCGCTCGTTAATAGTTTACTGGAGGTGATTGGATTCTTCGGACCATTTGTAACTGCATCGGTAAACTTTGTACATTTAACGCCAATATCACCTGACGGAGGATCGCGGCGGGGTCGATCGAGAAGATCATGGAACCTCAGTTTCAAACCTACCAAAGACATTACACCTACTCTTAAACTGTAGAAGCTATAAGAATGCTGTGTCCAAAATTTACATTCCCCTACTTAACGATTTAATCAAAACTAAAATAAGAGGTCTACCATTCGACCAGTCGCAGTAAAAATGAGATAATTCGGCGTAGTTAATTCTGAGGCCAGAAAAGAAAACAAAATGATCTGAGAGCGCACCGTCGGCCATACTTCAGCCGAGATTGAAGCAAATTGGCGGAATTGTCGGCTGCCGCAAGGCGCAATACTGATTACCTCGGCCGCTCGTTAAGTACTGTAACAATACTAGCCCCCACCACGTCCCCCGCGACCATCCCCTCTCACGTCCCCTTTCGGAGGGCGATAGAGCCCGTCGTCCAATCCCGTCGGTTTTCTCCCCACCATTCCTCCCCTACATTTCGCGTCTTCCTCGCTCCTGCTCCGACCGCGACGGGCAGCAAAACGCGTGGCGATGATAAGGGAAGGGGGCGGGAGACGGGCGTCGAGCGGGCTCCCACTGAAAGGGGGTCGGCGAGGGGCGGGGGGAGGGAGAGTGACACCGAGGAGAGCGCGAAAGAGAGAATCGGGTGCGAGGGAGAGAGGAGAGAAGGAGACATTTGAATCGTAAAAGAGAAGAAAAACGCGGAATAAGGGAAGTGAGAGAAGCGGGAAAGTAACGCAAAGGGTGAGAAGGACCGTGGTGCGGGGCGAGGAGGACGGGCGGAAGACTTGTCGTCGTAGCGGGAAAATAAAGTGCGAGAGGGAAAAGTGCAAACGCGCGAGAGCCGTCCATTAAGAAGGAAGAAAGGCGGAGAAACTGTGAGAAAGACGCTGGAAACGGGGGGAAGAAGAGGGCTGCGAAAGAAAGACGGTCGCAGGGTGAACGCGGGGTGGAAGTCGGGGCGGAGGGTGGATGAAGTCGAAGTCTCGTGCTTTCGGGAACACTCGAAGGCGCATAATCATTCGTGTCCTTTGTCGTTTTCGTCGACAGTTGCGCTGTTCCATGGCGACGAGCCCCGACGTCTGCCGCTTTTCTATGGGTCATAGGGGCGTTTCGGGGGTGCGCGAGGAGATCGCTTCCCTCCTCGAGCCTCGGCTTCTCGTACACCGGGGTTGCTTTTCCGCTCCTTGTTCCCTGGTTATTAGGGCTGCCTTTGGCCGCGGGACAATCGAAAGGCAGCGGGCGATGGGCGGGGCTTCAGGCAGGACCACTGCGTCATAATTCCGGACCGCGTCGAGGGGTGTCGGGGTGTTTCCATCGTTTTCTGGAAGCATGCATCTTTCATCGCGCCAAACATCGAAGATGTTCCTGTCTCGCGTATTACCCCCGCGGCGCGGAATTCCGCACGCGCGGTCGACCGGATCGCGGCGGGGTTTGAGGCGAATTAAAATTCGATTCCACCCCCGTTTGTGTCGGCGGTCGAGGAACGTGGACCTCGGTGAACCGGAAACGGAGTATTCCACGAGTCTACCGGCGACCGCCCTATCCAATTCCAACCGTCATTCCAAGTCCAAACATAACGCCATTCCGCGGGGCAAACATTTCTACTTTTCGACGTGCAAACCTTCTGTGATACCTCGGGGAAGCTTGCTCTTCAACTGTGCTGACCATTTCGCGTCTCTCATTCAGCCCAACCATTCATCCCCCTTTTGCACATGCTTAATGGCTACCTGTATATTCATGCCGTTTTGCGCGCGAGTCAACGTACAAATTGCGTACGCATACGTAATTAGATTGAACTCCGGGCTCAAGGTCAATATCGTCCGGCGAAAGAACAATGCGCGCTGGGTCGATTCGTTTCGTAACTTCCATACGAATTTCCGCGAAGAGATTTGTTTCGCGTTTGACTTCCGGAAGCGCAAATCGGAGCACGGCCGTCCCTCGTGCGACGTTCGACGTTTGCCAGCCCCCATCGTTCAATCTCCGTCGTACTCTTTTTTTTTTTTTATGTCAACACGAGGGCCAATTGAGCGGATATAATAGCGGTACCACATGTTTCACTCGGATTCGCCGACATGTGGGTTCCGTTCCAGTCACTGTGCACGCGCACTAAAACACTAACGGAGTTCTGCGAAGGGCGGATCGCCGCGGCCACTAACGACACTCCTCGAAATCATCAAATTGATCGTCATGATTCGGGCTACTCCCCCATTATTCGACCGTCGGAGCTCTGCTGCCTGCCGTGCCAGGAATCGCACGGCTCGATCCAATTACGCTTTAGAAACAAGTAGTTTCCCAGTCTTGGGCGTATCGAGTGGAAATCTGTCTTCTAATTTCTTCCGGGTAATCGAAATTATTAGTGAGCGAATCTACGCGCATATTAATTTCATCAGACACGCCATCCACGATGCGTAACGTTCACCCACCGCCACGATATTTTCTGGGTAGCCAGTGACAGCGAAAATTAGCGTGACCGAGCCGCATATGGGCGGCGTTAAATGCAAGGGAGGGACATTCCCCCGACGTATCAGCCCGCGAAGGCAAATCCGACCATGAAAAATAAACTGATCCCCATCGTTTCCATTTCCAGGCCTACCATGCAACCGATTTCGACCGGCAGCACGATGGAGATCAAGACAGAGCGGGCCACCTCGCCGCCGCGATGCCGGGTGACCTTGACCTTCTCCATCGCGAAGATCATGGAGCCGGACAAGAAAGTCTCCGAGTCGAGCAGCCAGCAGATGACGTTCCCTCAGCCCCCGCCGACGTCGGTCAGCTCGCTGAGCGTCCTCCAGCAGCCTCCCATGCCCTCGTTGACGTATTCCTCGCACCTGGAGTCTGCCTTCAAGAAGTACGTCCCGACGATGAGGCACCAGAATCTCCTGCAGCATTATCCTCTCTTCTACTACCACCCGAACCCGCTGCTGAGGCCCTTCCCCGCGCTGCCGGCGACGACTCCGACGGTCCCCCAGAACCTACCACCGCCCGCCAACATCCAGGAGGTGTCCGCCAGGGTGGGCCAGATGGCGATCTCGCCGGAGAGCCAGCGCGGCATGAAGAAGAAGCGGGAGGAGGATCCGCGGAGCAACGAGCTGGGCACGACGAACAAGCAGAAGACGTTCACCTGCCAAGAGTGCGGGAAGGTGTTTAACGCTCACTACAACCTGACCAGACACATGCCGGTGCACACGGGCGCGCGACCTTTCGTGTGCAAGACCTGCGGGAAGGGTTTTCGCCAGGCGAGCACCCTCTGCAGGCACAAGATCATCCACACGGAGGAGAAGCCACACAAATGTCCGACCTGTGGCAAAGCGTTCAACCGTAGTTCAACTCTGAACACCCACAGGCGCATACACGCCAACTACAAGCCGTACGTTTGCGAGGACTGTGGCAAAGGGTTCCATCAGAAGGGGAACTACAAGAATCACAGGCTCACGCACAGCGGCGTCAAGGCGTACAAATGCAACATATGCAACAAAGCGTTTCACCAGATCTATAATCTGACGTTTCACATGCACACGCACAACGACAAGAAGCCGTTCTCCTGCAAGACCTGCGGGAAGGGGTTCTGCAGGAACTTCGACCTGAAGAAGCACATGCGGAAGCTGCACAACCCGGACTCGCCGGTGCTCAGCGGTCTCTCCGCGTCCGCGCAGAGCCACAATCAACAGTCCGGATACGCGCCGGTTCATCACGGTTCCGGGGGACACTTGTTTGTTAGTCCTTACCTGCTTCCGCTGTCGGACCCGTCGAGCGGACTCAACAGACAACGAGCAGCGGACGCGACGCTCCGAGCGAGGGGCTGGTAATGGAACCTCCTCGGATGAGATTCTCGGGACGAGGTCCGATTCGATCGTGTTCGACGCTTTAGAGAAGCGTCTTGGGGTGAAGAGATCGAGAGACGGGCGAAGCGTTTTGATACGTGACTCGAGGACTATGATTGTTTCCGAAAGGATCAGTCAAAAAGTGCGCGCAGCATTTGACTATCGGCCAGGGGGGTTGTTGTGCAAATTGCTGTGATACAGTTTTGAAATTAGGATTATTCGAGACTGCGCTCCATGATAATAGATCTGGAACAAGTGCGTCTGGATTTCAAGAAGCTCGCAGTAGTAAATTTCTTTCCGAGAGTATACTGTATCTGCAAAGAAACTTCTAAGTGCACTGCGAGTAGTTTTTGACTGATCCCCAGTACTCCAAGACCAAGAAGAGATACCAAAGACTACAAATGGGGAGCGTGCACCGTGTACGCGTCACTGCGTGGTTTTGAGACAACCAACTACCTCATCACCAAACTGTGGCAGCGGAGATTATTTCTGTTTTATCTTAAGATTAGCTTCAGGTTATCTGCCGAATCACGTCGACTAAGGAACCGAACTCTGTTTCTGTGGAGCAGAAAGAAGGGACGCGAAGCACGTACGGGGATGCATGGGTGTCCTTGCAACAGGAGCCACGAGGCAATCGTGTACCGTATTACCTGGTTTTGCGTCGATTCCGTTCGAGTGCGCGAATTCAGTGGGAATCGCTGCACCTGTGCCGGATCAGACCTCTATTAAGGCCGTCGCACACAAAACAGCACAGTGCTTGAACGGTATAGGACCAACGTCCACATATGCACATTATTAGCCCTGATGCACACGAGCGATACGAAGTCGCTGCGATCATTTGCGATCATTGTGATTTTATATTCTGACGTTGTCCGATTTATTTGTATTTGTGAAAAATATAGTAGTATGCAGAATCGCAGCGACTATCTGTCGCTTGTGTACATCGGGGCTAAGGCTCGGTTCAGACGAGCGGTTTGTGGCGATTTGTCGCTACGTTGCGGCGTGTTTGGGATCGTTTGGCGGTAAATCGCTTCAAACCGTTCGTTCGAACTGCGAAACAAATTTGGCGCAAGAAACGCAGCGGGAAATCGTCGGAAACCAAGTGTGCGCAGTTCCATTTAAACTACATATAATAGTGTGAATATGCCGTTCTTGTGCTGTGCTGTTTGGTGTGCGACGGCCTTAATTCTCTGTCTAAGCGGCCTGGACGTTTCCAGGTGGTCGGCTCGCGGCTGCGATTTGGAAAAGCGCGCGATCGAAAGTCGCGTTTTCGACTCGTGGATCCGAAGGTACGCGATCGCGGAGGGAAATCGTCGAGCAATGGTACACAAGTATCTTTGACTTGGAAATCAACTCGGGAGCGAACGGTGCTCGCTCAGCCAGACAGACTGCGGCTCGTCGTGCACCGTTCTCGGCAGGACAATTATATTTTAACCGAACCGAGCAGTTGCCAGCTGCAAAACATCGGCCGCGCGCATACATATGTATGTATATACATATATATGTCCGAGAGTGCAAATAATCGGTACGCGGTATCGACGAAATAAACCGCGCTAGGAGCTAAATCAACAGGGAGAGCGGATCGCGCGTATTGCCGCGAACGTTATTGGGAAACGCGGATTCTCTGGATATCGGTTTAATCGTCCCGTGAAAGCTCAATCAATGATGTCCTCCGAGATGATTGCTTATTCGTGTCAATATTTGTACCTGCGGCGGAGACGTGGAACAGCAAGAATCACCAGTGAAACTGTCACGGGAAAGAGTTTTCAGGGTTTAAGAATAATTGACTCGTTCGTGTTGAACGGTTCGTTCGATTCCTCCGAACCCACGCATCGTGTGTTAGTTCGTTTGATACACTTAATTGAAGTAAAACATTACTTTGGTTTTACAGTTTACAATGAAAATGAACCCATGAAGAGGGTAAAGGTGCGTTTCCTTGCCGACTAAAATGATGCGAATGGGTTACTAAAAAGGAAGCGCGAAACGATAGAAGTATCGGGAGTTTCACCAAAAATTCACGGATTGCGAAAACCGCGTGAAAAGATTCGAAGGAGAGGAAAGCGACACGTCGATCGCATATCTATCTATCCTTTTAGGCAAATGTATAAGTCGGTGTGATAGTAGCTTTAAGTGACGCGTAGATAGCGAACGAAATGTTGGTCATTATCATTACCATTGTAATTATTCTAGTTACGTCCCGCGGTCGTCGCGATCACACACGATCAGAGCTTTGCAATAGAAGACGTTCAATACTATTCTTCGTTTTTGCGTGTATCTGGTCTATGCATTTTTATTTATCTCTGACGATTTCGGGGAACAGCGTCCGTTTTCATTTCTTTGCCGCGCCGAGGGGAACGGAAGCGATGACGATTTTTCTTGTTTTCTTCCGGGAACGTTCCGTCATTTGTACACGCTGCACGTTTTTTTTTTTTACGTGAGGACAGATCTCTCGCGGAAAGTACTCGACGAATTCGTAATTCACGTTTCTACCGTACGATTAGGTAACGTCGCAATTCACGGCGATTTCATTAATTAAGCATGAGTAACGGCGAAGATAAAGGAAGGATATATTATGTAGATAATCGGTAGAGTAGATGAAAATGCATATGTATGTGTTCCCTATTGTAAACATGAATCGATCCAATGCAATAAAATCGTCGGTACCAATCAAACACCTCTCGTTGTCATTAGATCCTCTGTGTCTAATTATAAGCTGGGTTCGTTGTTCATTAGGAAGTAGATAAGTTCAACTTTAGTCAGACATAAAAAACGCCAAACTTTATTCAACTCACAAGGGAAGATAGGGAACTTAAAAATTCAGAAAATTATGAATCTCTGTGATTTTAAGGCTTGAAATCATACTTTGAAAAAAATGTGAATTTCTCAGTTTTGTATAATAATTTTAGAACTGTCAGAGATAGAGAAAAAAAAGTTCAAACAAAAGTTGTAGCTATTTTCATGTCTACAAAACTGCATACAAAATTTATCGAGACATCCATATTTATTTATGAAGTAAATAAAAATATAGTAATTTTGTGGATATAAAATATAGCTACTCGAACTATACCACAAAAATGAAATATTTACTTTTCTTTTAGGGCCGATTTCAACTCTTAAAATCTCTACTTGCACAAGAAGTTTCACAATTTTCGGAATTTTTGAGTTCCCTAGCTTCCTTTGTCGGAATAGAAACAGAGGCAGATTTACATATAGACTAAGTAGGCTACTGTCTAGGGCGGCGAATTTGGAGCGAAGGAAATGAAAAGAGATAGTGAAATATTTATGATTATAACTTCTTATTTTTTCTTTGACACTAATAGTACAAATTTCTATCCTAAAATGAAATTCTTCAGATAAATAGAGAGCTAAGGTGTAAAACACTTGTCAGCCTAGAGGCACCAAACATCCAAATCCTCTCCTGAATAGAACTTTGTACCTAAAACTTATTACTTTTCATTGCGAGAAACAATGTTAATCAAAAAACAAAGTTTAAGTTCTAAAAAGTTTTACTAGCACATTAAACCCGAACAGAGGGAACAAGTTAACCCCGGTGTAATATCCGTAACGAGGGTAGGAGAGTCCTAATCTCCCAGCCTCATCATGCGATCGACACCTAATCTCCACAGAAAGAACCGACCCTTAAGCACATCGTCCGCTTCGATCCGATCTCTTCGAAGTGGCGAAAAAGAGAGACAACGGGGTGTGGCGCGTCGTGTGCCATTAGACGCGATGCAATCTGCAGGCGCTAGAAAGAAGCGAGGGCACCTCCTGCAGAGGCACGAGGTATCGATGCAGCACGAGTGAGGAGGGCTAAAAGTTAGTCAAAGGTGGTAAAAGAGATGGATCGATATTAGAGGGCGGTTGGAACAGGCGAGGGGTTGGGAGGTATCGTATCGGAGAGACGGAGAGAGCGAGAGAGAGGACGACGTGCTTTTATCCTGATTCGCGCGAGAGATATCGCGTCGGCCTTCTGATATATCTGCAGAATCTATCCATTAAATCGGGACTCATCCGACCTGCTGGAGTCGGCGTTCCTTATCAAACGCTGGTCGTTACAGTGCGGCCTCTATACATCGCGGCTCGTTCGACGTACGTGTCAACAAGGAATTTCGTGTTTCCGGGTTTCGCGCCGCTGGAACTCCAAATTAATAGAGAATCGAACGAAATTGAGAGAGCGAAGCGCGCTAGTTGACTCAGTTTTTCGCATTCGGAAGTTTCGTCCTAATCCGGAAGTTTTAATTGGAAGGAATATTTTAAAGCGGAGTGAACCGAAGCTAATTTTCAGCCGAGAGAAAAATTGAATTAAGAGCCCCTCGATGCACATTTAGTTTTCGTATTTGGGCAGCTTGAGTGTAGTTCGAGTTCATAATAGTACAAAAAAGTGAAGTATGTCTGAATTACTCAGAGTTTCGAACAGGAAAATAAAAGCGCTTCATTATACCACGAATCGCCGCCTCTTTTACGTGTCACTACCAAACACTCGCGCAAAATCGCAGAGAATGGTGCTTCTTGAAAACGGCAGGAAGTTCTTCGTTACTTTTCAAAGAAGGCGTAAAGGTGTCTGGTCGATCAGTGGGGGGTTGTATACAAACAAGTATTTAGCGGCGTTTAATGGGAATTATCGAGCCCGAGGCGGGACAATTAGGGGCGGATTATTAACACCTGGAGTCGGCATCACGCTGTTCCTTGAGTCGCTGGTTCCTCGCCTTTGGACGGAGCTCCCGAGAGCTACTCGAAAAACTTTTTCCTCGGCGATCGGGGGAGACCACAAAGTAACCGCCCTTCCCTCGACCTTCGACTCGTTCTACCGCAATTCCGGTTTTTGAATTCGGCCCTTCCGAAGAAAGAACGCGCCGCGCTAAATCCATGGAGCCGTGAAATCATTTGAAAACGCTGCCTGTCCGTACTTCTCGCGCAACGTGCCTCCACAATTTGACATTAATCGTCGTTTACGGGCATCCTGTTTGCCGTTGAGGAGTATCGGAGTGGAGAATATTGATGTTTGTTTTTTTTTCTATTTCACAGTTTTAGCCATAGACATATAAGAATAGACGCGCATCACGGGGAAAGCAGGCGGTCCAACTTTAGAAAGAGTTAAGCTGGGAATTCACCAGCAAGCCAAGCTAAGCTATGCTATGCTAAGTTTAAACAATACATTTTTATTAACTTGGCTTAGCTCTTGGTGAAAACGGATCCATAAAAATCTGTTGAAGCTAATTTTTTTAAACTTAGCATAACATAGCTTAGCTTAGCTTTCTGGTGGATTCCCGGCTTTAGGATGCTTTGGGAGGACTTGCTATCTTTTTTTAAATCGAAATGGAGGGGGTTAAGGAGTTCAGTACGGAGAGAATCAGTAGAGGGGAACATATGAAACACGTCCCCCATTTCAGATACATTAGAAAAAGGTAGCAAGTCCTCCCAAAGCATCTAACTCTTTCTAAAATTGGGACAAAACTTCAGGCTGACGCGCAGTCTATAGTTACTATGTCTATCGTTTCAATCTGCAGGTTATACCGGCAGGGCCGGCGGAACGCATTATGCAGGTAATGCAAGGCATAAGGGCGCCCTATGCCAGGGGCGCCAATCGCCAAAGATAGGAACACTTTGGTCGCGAAAAAATGTTTTTTAATTTTTACTGAGTGCTATTCTGAAAAGACTTGTATTTTGTTTGTATGTTTCTTTTCCTTTATGTAGAAATTAGTTCTTCTAATACTATGGAATATCAATGTTGTTTTGTTGGGAGTTATCAACGGAGACATGAGTTGGTAAAAAATTTCTCCTGGAAAAATAATACTCAATGGAAATTCAGTGGAAATATTTCTCGACGCTTCTTTATTTTTCAATTTCTACGCTAAACCTCTAAAATCGGTAACAAGAATTTATGAAGCTTGATTTGAGTGACCAGTTAGGATTAGCCGATCACCTCCACGTGCCGGGTATTTACGATCGCTCGAAATGTAAAGAGTTCGTCCGCTGGGAAGCTTCCAGCGAATTAGCGGACGACTGAAGCGAAGTACCAGCAAATTCGATCAAAACAAACAAATATTTCCGACGTGGGGAGCGGAAAATGCGGCGCAGCAGGACGCACGAAATCCCCTGCCGCTCGATATCACAGCGACGCGCATAAATGAGACTCATCCCACCCCTATCCCCGTGTGTGTCCTATGTTTTGGGACACAGAGCGATCGCGTGCACCGCGCACCCTGGCTATCCACCCCCTCCCGTCTCGAGCCACCTCCTCCCCGTTCCATTAATATCCCCGTAATTGGTTAAAACCCGTAACTGATGAGCGAACTGTAAGTTATTATGCAAAGAGACCCTTGGTTCTCGCGACGACAGGGGTTTATGGGATACGGTTCAACACCTCTTCATTACCCTCTTCATCCCCCGATAGATCGCGGCCGTATCGGTGTGCAACACCGGCATTACACGCCGTCCCCGGGCGGTTGTCATTGTATCGGGGATCGCCTGTGCACGCCTGGCTCGTTACGGGATTCATGAAAGAATTCAGTCGACTGAATTTACACGCCTCGCAATACGCTGCGCCAAGCAGAATTCTGTTTCGACGAGGAACCACCGATCCCCACTGAACCGCTGCATACTCTCCTGTGAAACGGATGGCTGTTTCTCAATTGTCGGATCAAACGTTGACACAAGAGCGTTGTGCTAATCATAGCGACAGCGAATGTCGCGCGATCAGAACTTTACAAGTGCTTTCTTGTTGAAGCAATGTCTTTGAAGGGCTTCAGTGCGTTTCGCCAGAACTGCGAAATCTCAAATGACTTATTGTTAGCTGCATGTGCATTCAATACTTTAATTTTATGAGAAAAGACCCCTAAAAGGATTTGAGTGTATTGCTTTTTGTTTACGAGAAATATCAAGCGCTGCTAGATATAACTATACATAAAATTCAATGGAATCACAGTGCAAGACGAAAATCACAGTGCAACCAGGTAGAATGAAATTTCACTTGAAAATGTAAGAAAAAAAATTAGTGTAAAATTTTTTCGTATAAAATATCGTTATGAAGAAAATTGATTTTTCATTTTCCAATCTCTTCAAGAAATTTGTATTTCCTATATCCAGTATTTTGAGCAATTTAATAATCTAACATTTATTCCATAAAGAAAGTAATTTGATAAGAATCAGCGAAAAATACCTGAAATTACTATACAATGTCTGTTGAAATGATCTCTTATCGATTTGGAGATTTAAAGATGTAAGTTGGACATTTTTAAATTTGATGGTAAACACTTGTGAAGATTTAAAATTGAGGATTTAAAAATTTTGAAGATTTCACTTTACAAGTTGGAAGATTTCAGGTTGAACATTCGAAGATTTTTGGAGTTGAAATTAGAGATACAACATAGTTGTTTCAAACTTGGAAATTTGAAAAATTTAATTTTAATATTTACAGATATGAAACTAAAAAATTAAGGACTTGAAGCTAAACTTAAAGATTGAAAAAATTGAAGCAGAAAATTTGAAGAATGAAAGTTGAAAATTTAAAGTTCTGAAGCAAAAAATTTAAAGAGTTGAGATTGAACATTTGGAATTTTTAAGTTGAAGATTTGAAAATTTTAGGTTCAAAATTTGCGAAGTTAAAGTTACAAAAATTTGCCGAGTTAAAATAAAAAATTGTAGAGTTTAAAGTTGGATATCTAAAATTTGAAGCCCTGTGTAAACTTCTATGAGTGCTTCTACGCCAAAAGAAAATAAAAATTAGAATAGCGTGAGAACGATCATGAGGTACAACTTGAAACTAAAAATTTTCCATGAAAAGAAGTACGTACAACGTATAAAAATATTTCTATTGAAAGCCAAGAAAACGTTACGAAACACGTTTCGGTAACTCGACGTGACTGACGGGGAAACGGAAATCGAAGAGAAAACGTGGTCGAGAAAATTACCGAATCGGCATTTTCGATTCTTATGTTACATTTTGATCGGCCAAAGTTCGAGTTCCCCTTGGATTCGAGCTCCATCTAATTACGCGGTATCAGGTGTCACCGGCGGAGAATTGAACTTCCTCCCTTCTCCCGATCATTGTGCTACGGTCGATCGTTATGCACGGTTCAACGCCTACGTAAAACGCGAGGGGACTATCGTCGGCCGATTCATCCCCGAATCGGTCGACTCGGTCCGAGTCAGTCGACTAAACGGAATACTTAGCGATCCTCGGATGGCCGAGGGCGAAGAATGGAGGAAAAAGAGAGCGACGAACCGTTCAGCGCGTATCCATTTCAGGGTGACACCGTTTCCTTTTGTTATCACGCGACGGCCTCGATCCCTGGCCCTTTCACGCGATAACAAAGCGACGTTCCCCGGGTCGCGTGTCCGTTTCATCGGCCCGCTAATAAACCCAAAAATTCTTCGCCGAACACTCCGCTCGAGTATTGGATTAACCCGCCGCGCCGTCCGATAAAGGGAGTTTTCGCGAAGGAAAAAAGATATCGGGGCGCACGTCGAACCGGCCGGAAGCACGTCTCGGTCTCGCGGTCCGTTTCCGCTTCTGGCTCGACGCGGTTCCCAACGGTGCACGAAGCTAATGGAAAAATTCCGCGGTAGATGGAGGAGTAAAAGGCTCGTCTGGCGAGCTAACGAGGGACCGAGTACATTATAATGACGTGCTCCTGGTTGTCGGTGGAGCCAGAAACGAGCTGGATCTCAAGATAATCAAAGTTTATTGTGTCATAACGGTGGGGGTCGAGCAAATTGGATTGCAAGCCGCGCGAGCAGGTAGAAGTGTCGCGGCCGTGGAGTAAGCTCAAAGATACGGGAGGAGGAAATAGCGAAGAAAGTGGTCGAGTGCGAATTCTTGCGTGCGCGCCCGCCTAACGAGCGGAGTATCGCCGCGGAGTAAAGTGGAAACGCGACGTTTCGGTATTATAATGACGGCGGCCCTCTTCGAGCCGCGGCAGCAAATGTGAAGGGCTCCATTTCCCACCCACCCGAAACCCCCTCTAGACCCAACACCTCGATTCTCGATTCTTCCTCGCGGAGTGCCATCGATTCGTTCAACCTCCTACTTCTGCTCCTCCTCCACCACCATCTTGTCGTTGTCGTTCGCCTCCTCGACCAGCTATCTTCCTCATTACGTGCCCTGCCTTCGATGCTTCCCCTCCTTGTGAAGTCAAACAGTGGGGGCGGAAGAGACTGGTAACTTTTTTACCTCCGACTTTCGTTTTAGCAGGGAAGCATGCCACGCACGGTGGAAACTCATCGTGGGGCTGGTTCAGCTCCGTCAAACGTACTCAAACCGCTGCGGATCGTGATTCAGTCGAAGATACTTCTGCACCGAGTGGTTGATTAGGATTTGAGAGTTCGATGAACAGATGGATTAGTACAGAATCATCTACTTCTGAAAGTAAAAGAGAAGTTAGTTGCTTTGTTCACTCTTGGAACTTCAGCTTTGACTTTGCAGATGGTCCATTTCCGTCAATAATTTGCTATCATGGTATATCAGGATTCGCTTATCACCAGTCAATTTTATTTGATCAGCTGATCATGCATTTCTCTGTCAATGTGTTGAAAGACACGTGTTAAATATAATGAGAATTAAATTTCCAAACATAAATTTTAATGATAAACGTTGAACTTTGTCGAGACACAATGAAATTAAATTTAAGTCAGAACTCAATTCAATTGTTTGACTTAATAAAGTAATTTCTTCATATGTATAATTCATTCTGTTATCTAGATTTTATTATAATTTATTCTGATAACTTAGCTCCGATGGACACGAGCGACACGACACGAAGTGGCTGCCGTTGCCCGTATGCAGAATCGCAGCAACTTTTTGTCGGTCGTGTGTATCGGAACTAAATCTCCCTTCTTCTATCTTCTTCTCCCAAGCAAATTGTTATCTCCAACTCCACTCGAACCATATTTTAAAATCATTTATTTCTCCACAAAATTGGCTTCGCTGACATACGCGAGAAAGATAACTACAATAATAATTAATAATAATAATAATTATTATTATTGTTAAAATAAACCGGTTGGTAACCCTTTGGTACATTAGTATAACTTCAAAGTTAGTAGGGAATAAGCGTGTATAAAAAAAATAATATAGAGAACAAAATTATAACAAATTAATAAAGGATACAGGATAGCTGTAGCGCGTAGAACAAAAAAGAAGAAGCTACTAGAACGCAGAGAAAATAGAAGACAGTAAATAAATCCAGTAGACAGATCACTCACTTAGCAATCGTAACAGTGTCATACAGATTTTACTTAAAAGATCAGAGAAAATGTCAAATTTAACATCCTAACACTCGTCACCACTATTTTGGATAATCTTCCAATCCTCGAAAGAAATTCTCTAGAGGAACACAACTACCCTGCGTTTCTATTAAATTCCCATGAGCCCATAAATTACCATCCTGAGCTTCAACACCTGGTCATCTCGCCTTGTATTAACATCTAGCACCTCAGGTGTCAATAATTCTAATTGGCAGTACACAAAAAGCTCCCCCCAAACGATCCCACCCCTAGAAAACTTCCTTCACGCTTCAATTAAAGCTAGGCTAGACGCAACCCGCGCCTAACTCCCTCATTAGCGAAAGCACAGCGCGCGAAGTAATAAAACCCGAATCTCCGGCGTCCATCGCAGTAAAATTTCCCGTTTCCTCCAGGGAGAAGGAGTTCGCTTCACGCTTCCAGAGGTTTCATTACCGGCGCATCGGGCCGAACGATCAGCTACGATTCAATTAAACAGGAATCGAGATATAGGTCAAGTCAGAAGAGTCCTAGGGCGAAGAAGCGTAATTGCGGCGACGATGCACGCGGGCGAGGCGCGCTACGCAGGCAGTTGGAAGGGTTGCGGGGCGCGTCGTGCGAGGGTGGGTCGTGTCAGCGCAGACCGGCGAGGGTGCCGGAGACATTTTCGAATCTGTTTAATCTTGGTTCGCGGTGCGTAAGTGAAAGCTATCTCCGTGAATGCGAAATCAAACAAAGCGACAAACAATTCGGCCGTCTTTGTCGGTACAGCCCGGTGCCCTGCACCCGTCTCCCTTCCTCTTCGGCCACCCCCACGGCATCGAGAGCGGCGCAAGCGGGCTGGCGCGAGATTGGGCGCCCCTTGCACCGCCGCTTTGATGTGTGCACTCGACACCATCGTGTCACACTCCAAGTGTTTATGAGGCGAATCTTTCTCTCCTTTCTCTCCGCGCGCCTCCCTCCGTCCCTCCCTCCTCTCGCCGTCCCATTTTTCCCTGCTCTCGCTTACGCTGCGCTCTTCTGATCGCTCGCTGAATGGGCGGCCCTCTCTCTCTGTCTCTCGCTCCATCTTTAGTCCACTTTCGTTGGATAATTAACCAGCTACCCCTTTTGCGAGCCGTGTGCCGCGGACCAACCACCGTCGCCGCCGGTAAGGTCATCGAACCGGAAATAGCCCCGCGCGTCGACATCGGCCGCGGGAGAAAGAGAAGCGAAAACGCCGCCAAGGCGAGAGGATCAAGTGCTGCCCTGTAATTAATCGGACCCGCGTTGCGCGCACAATGCTACGATCGTGCATTGCTTTTTAACCCCCTCCCCTCTTTTCTTATCCTTTGCACCGCCGTTTCCGCGTTTCTTTTTCACTGCTGCGCGACCTTCGGCATGGCAACGTGAGGGAAATTAAGCGCTCGATCACACGAGAACTTATTTAACCTTGGGAATCGGGCAAAAATGTATCGTATGGTTACGTATAGAGTCATTCGGGGTAAAAGTACGCAGCGGGTAAAAGTACGCACTTTTGCTGTTTTTGCTTCACTGAGCCGAAAGTACCATGACATTAGGAACACTTTTTTGCGCTATCGGTAGCATATTTAATAGACTCATAAAATGCAACGAGTATTTGACGATAAGCCACACGGTTTTTGTTAAATAGCAAAGGTGCGTACTTTTACCCGCTGCGTACTTTTACCCCGAATGACTCTACATTTTTTCTGGAGGTTTCAGGATTTTGTGAAATGAGTTTATTTAGTGATTTATATCCTACGTATGAGGAAGTTTCAGCATCGTGATCGTTTCAGACGAGCGACTGGTGGCAGTTTGCCGCTGCAGTAAATTCATTTATATTAGGTGGTAAACTTAATTCCTACCGTTTTTTTCGTCTTTAAAATTGATTTTTTTCGGATAGGAAGATATGAACGTATCTTAATCAAAGTAATTTCCTGCATTTTCTACTACTTTTTCCCCATCTTTCCGGTAACTGGGAAATACCATGACGATAGAACGCTATGTCTTTCGAGGCAATCCATTCATTCACCCATGTTTGGATTTCTTCGTAACTGGAAAAGCATATATCTGTAAGTGCGTGTTGCTTCGAACGAAAGAGATGGTAATCTGACGATGCCAAGTCTAGAGAGTACGCTGGAGATACGGGAGGACTTCCCATTCATGCTCTAGAGGCGTCTGCTTCATGTTCTTCGCAACGTCGCGATAGACAAACGATTCAAAATGGCATTTTCTGACAACTCATGTGATACCCATATTCAAGCGTTTTGAGACGGCCATTTCAGTAACATTTAACGCTTTCGACAACTCTAAAAGCGTTTAAGCTGAATTCTCATCAAGTTATTCTTGAGTTCAGCATCTTCAAATTTTTTCGATTGTCTGGGACGCTCTTCATCTCTTACGTCAAAATCATCGCTTCGAAAGCGTTCACACCAAACTTTACAACTTCTTTTCGATAGAGTTTCATCACCATAGACTTTAGATAATAAGCGATGTGTTCCAGCTGCGGTTTTCTTGAGGTCGAAATAGTGAAGAGCACATTTTGGAAAAAGAGTTTATCACGGTTCATTTTTAATTGATTGGAAAATCTCTTTGGCGGCGAGAAATGTACCCTGTGAGGACTGAGTAAGTTTCAACAATGTCTAAACAACAAAAAACATGCGACAACGTTGAAGCTGACGCCCTCGAGTAGCGGCCGGCAGAAAAAAAGATTATGAACCAAGAATATTCACATTTTTAGTAAATTACAACGACGCACAGTGTTCGATGTATATAGGCGTTCGGAACAAAACTAACTAGTTTTCAACCTAGATACTCTAATACTCTAATACTTTTTTAAAGAGAATACAACAATATTTACTATTGCAATGTATTATCAATGGGGAACTAACTAACTTTTGTTTAGAAACTTTTTTTGTAAAATTATTGTAAATGGTGAAAAAATGGTGGTCACATGGAAAGTGAGCACATCCATAACAATTTCGGCTGTTTTTTTTTTCATTTCGGGCAAGTTTGGGCACGTAAATTTGACGTTAATGTACAGTTCAATGTGTCCAAAATTAGTACACAAAATATCATAAAGGTATTTTTTTTTTAAAGTCACTTTGAAGTTGATAAATATTTTATACAGAAAATTAAGACGAAAAAGAAAATAATCAAATAATAATAGAAAACGAAGAAGAAAATTAAAATTATTTTATATAGAAAGTACTAAACTTAATTTATAAAAATCAAATTTAAAAAATACATATTTTGCCAATGGCATACATTTGAAAAAGTACATTCATTTTCTGTAATTAACTTCATGCTTCGATTTTAACAATACATTTTAACAGTACAAGAATCTTTTAATCTTACATTTCGTATTTTTGCTTTTTGTCCATTGATATAAACACTGTGTGACGCGACAGTTGAAAAGCGCGCCCCTCGATACAACGGACGGTTCGTCGCGCTTGAGTATCGCATGTAATACGTATTATAAACATAAACATAATTTTTTTTTGTATTATCGAAACGCTTTATCTTTTTATGAAGGAAACTTTAAAGAATTGAAGAGAATTTTTGTAAAATTAGTCTGATTGGGAACAGCGTCAAATTCAAAGTTGAAAATGTTATTCTTTCAGCTTTAATATTAACATAAATACAAGGGAATCTCACAAGCTTTCTTCGACGTAGAGCACCGATATTGAGAACGGAATGATAGAGTGTCGGCTCATTTCGCTTGATTTTATTAAAAAACGGTCAGTATCACAACTATTTGAAGTACATACAAGATTAAAATTTTACATACATTGTTTTATCGAATGTAAGAATAAGTAGTCTGTATTTTTAAAACATCGGAAACTGTGTGGCAAATCTTCTGCGGTTTGATGTGGAATGGCTCATATACAGGGTAGTCCACTTAAAGGTAGGTACCTAAGTATCTCCTTCATCTTTGATTACATTTAAATAATGTTGAGTTCCGGTTGAAGTGAAATCAGAGAATAAATATGAAGTAAACAATATTTTTTCTGTAAGATCATTTTTCTGAATTTTTAGGCTTAACGATGTCTTTTCGCATATAAGTGTAAGATGATTACTTTTACATGGCCAACCAGTATTGCATATCATAATTAAGAAATTGTCAAAACGGAGCAGTATCTCTCTTCCTGCAAGGCCTCAATTTTATAATCGTTTTGCTAACAAAGAGACATTGAAAAGTATTCCTCGCAAAATTTTAATGAAATTTCCCTGTGACCTATTTTAATTTTCAAATCGTAGAATTAAAAAATTTCGAATAGCATAAGTATCTTTTCACATTAATGGATTATAGTTCAAGAGCAATAAATTTTCGACAGCCACTGTAAATATAGACACTGTTTGGGTATTTTTTAGAGAAGGTGTACCCGAGTCTACCGTCCGCGACTGTGCAGCCAGACGCGAACCCATAAAAATTGCCACCAGAGAGAACCACCATCCCATTACCGTATTATTTCGCTTTTTCGGCCCAGACTGAGAGGAGCGGGCCGCCGCACGATTCAATTATTGCGCCGACATGGAAATTACATATTTACGAGCCACGGTCGTTTCATCCTTTCTTCTCGTTCCTTTTTCTACGCCGGCGGAGGCGGCGCGTTCGAGCCTCGGGCGAATGAATGATGAACGAATGTGTTCCTGAAACTAGTTTCGACAGCGGCGATAATAAGGGCCTATTGAGCTGTTACGAGGAACAGGGCAACAGTCGCCATTGTGTCTGGCCCGGCTTCGTACCTGCCCTCCGTGCATCCAGAAAAATCTTCAATGGACCGGACAGCGATTCAGGAAGCGGAACTCCCGAACCTCCCGAGTGAACGCATTCTGTTTGACTCCCCATATCCTTCTTTCGCGATTTGAACATCGGTAACAATCGTCTCCCATTTATTTCTTCACGGCACATTCACGCAACGCCGGATCTTGCCGCCCTCGATCAGGCATCTTTCGTTTACAGTTGCGTAATTCGTCGGAGAATCGGAGACTGAGAATTGATACGTAAGATCGTGATGCAAAGTGTATCAGCGGCGAGAAAGCAGGAGATGCTTTAGAACCGTAAAGTGTTTCGTTCGGAGAGCACGAATGCAACCGGAGAAACCCTTTGAAATCGAAAGGAGAGAAGCTTCGAGGAAAGGAGTAAAAGCCGGGTTATTGTGGACGACAAATCCTACGGGTTTCAGCGTCAATTAAAGCAAGCAGGTATTCCTGATGGACCGGGGTATCAATGGCCGGGAGAGATCCGACTGGTGTACCGGCCCCGAGCTGAGAACGATCGTCTTGGCGAAGCTTGACGATAAAGGGAACCGACATCCTTGGAGTAGACTTCACAGTGGCCAAGGATTAGAGGACCCCGACCGTCGACGGCAATCGCAACAACAAGCCGGCGCGACGACAATGGGGGCGTAGCCGAGATTATGACCAATAAATTGGCCCACGGTTCATTTCACTAATTCCCATAATAATCTAATAGATTAACGATTATCTGTTTAGTGCGGCTCGTTTACGTTTCGCCCGCCTTCCTGGCCGGTCGGTTCATTCAAAATTCTGAATGAACCCGTCGGTGCTCTCGTCCGGAACCCCGGGATTACGCCTAAAAGCGGAGGAGCGCCGCGGAATCGTGTGAACGAGCAGTTTTTTTTTCCTTTTGCTTTTTCTCTTGAATCAGATTCCTCTTTCTCGGTGAGAGCGCGAACAATAAAATAAGAAAAAAAAAAAAGGGGCGACGCGTCGATTGACAGTACCACATCCCGTTTAACGAACCAAAGCGGGTGTCTGTCGTGAAGAGAAAACGCGCGGACAACGCGGCTCGATGGCTGTTGTCCAATCAAAATAACAGGTGCTTATTTGCGGGGGGATAAATCAATGATACGAAAAATGGTGGAGAGCGGCGTCGGTCTCTTTGTCACGGCGAAGAGGCGGCAATTTTAGGGTCGAATTTAATTTAATAACTGGAAGGGGGTGGAGAGGGCGAACGTGTCGAGGCCCGGGGGAGGGGTAGTTGAAACGAGCAAAGACCGTCGATCGGTATTTAATGCCTTCTGCGATTGACACGTAAGAGTTAAACGGGGACCCCTTCCCCCTCGGTTGGTATTTTGGATAATCCAATGAGGCATCGATGCGTTCCCGACGCGGCAACGTTTAGGGTTGCTGCCCGGGGTAGCTCTCGGCTCTCGTTTGCCCCCGGAGGAATCGCGCTCCCATTCGACGATTTTCTGCGCGATCTGCACGCGACTCGATGCGTCACCTCTTCCACAAAAAGCCGCCTTTTAAATCGTCGGTCTTTGAGGAAGCAAAGAGGAACGTAGAGAAAAGGAGTGTGGAACGGGGAGCATCAGCCGCGATCAGGGACGACGGAGGAGGAGGAAACAATGCGGGAGGCAGGCGACGTCGCGGTTTGCCACGGCGAAAGAACAAAAAGGGTTTTCTGCGGTGGGTGGACCATATTCTTGAAATCAAGCAGCCGCGCGTGGTGCGCGCGGGATGTGCGTGACGTGGGTGGACAGGTTAACGCGTACGAGGGATTTCTGTGTCCCCGTGAAACGCTTAGCGAGATTGCACCCGACAATACAACAATACACCGTGCATGACACGCCCGTCGGGGATTTCGTTGGGTGAAGAGGAGGCAAGAGCAGGAGGAAGAGCCGGGAGGGAGACCCGGGAGGAGGTACGCGAGGGAACAGAAGGGGTGGATTTCGAGCAGACACTGAAATCTCGCCAATTCTAGAGGGATGGTTCGCCACACCCTTGTGCGTGTGCGTGCCCGCGAACCTGTGTGCGCGTCGAGGGGGGCCACCCGTTTTCATCCCGCGAATTTCTCGTTCCCCCCGTGGGCCTCGCGATTTTCGCCGTCGTTAATCGTTCGGCTAATCTCTGAAATGAAGATTTTATCGCTGATGCATCGATAGCGATGGCCACTCAGTTCATTGCAAATTAATTGCTGCCAAATTGTGAAATCCTTTGTATTTATCGACCATTTCTAAATAATTGATTTATAGAATACTAATGAATATAAACATAAACAGTTCCTAATTTGTTGAGATAAAACTATTTAATTACTTCCAACACAGATGGTCGGCATTTGATTGAGGAACCGGAATAGAAGTCAATTCAGTCTGAAATTTTGAAGTACTGTTTGTATAATTACAAATTCTGTTTACGGGGTCACTGAGTTTTAAGTCGCTCTTGAATGAGTCCGCAGACAAGTCTGTGGATGTCCGAGAACTGTCCGCAGATAGTCTACAGAAAAGCCATAGATGTTATGAACCCTTCGCAGATAGTCTGCGAACCAGTCCTTACGCCACTTTTTATATACAATATCGTTTGACCACGCTGTAGCAAATTACCTACATAGGGACAGATCCGCAGACTGTCTGCAAACAGTTTAGAACATTTGTGAAGTGTTTGCAGACTATCCCCGAACAGTCCTTTAACATCCACAGACCTTGTTTGTGGACATATATCTGCAGACAATGTCTGTAAGTCTGTCCTAGACTTTACTGATGCTAACTAGTCTTGAAACTGATTATACTTCGGGTTAACTCAACTGGCCGTTCAAGGCCTCCATTTTCCTTCGCTTTTTTCGGAGAAGAGTAATTCTACCAAGGTATTGTAATTCTGTACTCATGTGAAATATTATTTATGTAAAAGTTTTCAGATTCACGGGCGATACAGTCATGGAGATTTCGCTACCAGAAAACTATAAAATGAAAATGTAACCTTGACTATAGTTTAGCTCAAGTGGAATATACCTAGTTTAAGTAAAAGAAGATCGTTTTTGGCACTATTGATAATTTTAAACATGAAACTCAAGGTACTTTTCGGTTTCACAAATCCAGTGATTTTATTACAAGTAAGTGACGAAGAAAGAAAGTACGTCGGCGCGCGAAGGGAGTCAAGGCTGATAATCGACTGCAAGGATTTTCGCGATCCGCGAAACGTGCTCGACATCACGGCGAGAGTGGGGAGCGACAACTTCGCGACGCAATGATCGATCCGCGCGATCGATCCGCGCACTGCCGAGAAATTAAGCGCAAATTACGAGTGCGAATTCGGACAAGTAATAATAAGTAAGTAGTAATAAGTAACTTAAGAATTAGTAGTAAATATAAACTTAGAACTAGAGAACAAAAAGGAGTAAAACTTATTTTCCAAGAAGCCTTAATCCTAAACATAACCACGGTGTATTATGTCACCGTGAACAAAACTAATGTCGGCAATATTTATCCTGTCTCCTAGTGTTGACATATTCAGTTTGTATCGCGCAGCATCATAATTATGGTCGTATTCTTTCTATAATAATATAATTGCGATGCGTCGTAAACATTATGCGTAGAACTAAGATTTCTGAGAATTGCTGATTGTAGGAGTATGAAATCGGCAAAAAGAAAGGGTGCGAAGAAAATTTCGTATCTGGGGATTTAGAGTCCTCTTGAAAGAAGATTTCAACGCGCATAATGTGTATTAAATTATTCCCCGTTTCTTACCGCTCGTAGAGAAGGGTAGAAATTATGACGTGGCAGCGAAGTTTCAGTCGCAGAGGGGCATCGAGATTGTACAAACCGGATGGACAATGAGTTGGCCCCGATTTAGAAGCAAAGTGGCAAGCTGCTAGCACAAAAAAGTGGTCCCGCGTGCACCGAACGCTATTCTAGGCCATCCTCACCCTTCGCCGGGATGCGTGTTCGAGTATGTTTCACTGTGTACCCATCCATATGTATCTAGCCCATAAAGTAACGCACAATGGTAGCATTATAATGCTTCGGAAAATGCACAAGTGCACGGCCTCTTGAGTTTGCACTGAAGATTTAGTATCCGCCTGTCTTTGTGCGATCGCGACGGTTCAAATGGCCAATCGAACGCGACCTCCGAAAAGATACCTCTGACTCTTAACTTGGCAGATTTTTGAACGATTGTCGAATTTTAAAAATACAAGATATTATATACTATGCGGTTATTTCAAAGAGAATAGAATTTATATCAGCGTTTCTTCATTCGCGGTTCGAGACACTACGCTTTTAACAGAGAAGTATGACCCACTTCTTCCCGATTAAAAATCAATATTACGTCCGCCAAAGAACCGATCGCTGCACGTCAAAGCGTGATCAAACTTTTTCAATCTCGATTAATTCCGCGACGGTGGTATTGCCGTGACAGGACGATTGTCCGTTGTTAAAGAGCGCGGAAAACTGCGGTTGAGTGACACGAGCGCTTGAAATTTAAAAAAAAAGACCCCTATGAAAATAAATAGAACGCGATCTCGTAGCGTGACAGCTACCCACCATCGTTTCATGTCCGCGCCGCGGCAATTGGTCTTTGTCACAGACTCTTCTCCTCGACAAGAGGAATTTGGAAAATAAATTCCGGGGAAAACGATGGAAATTCGCTGCGCCTCTGGAACCTGAATTCAAATCAAACACAACGACCCGATCCTTCACTGATTTTAAAACCTCCGCGGAGTACAACTCTTTGAAATTCTTGGCTGGGAAATAACAAAACGCGATATACCTATCTTTTTTTTTGGTGTTATCAAAACGTTTGCATGAGAGATAAAAGAAACATGTAAATACCTCTCAGAACAAATTAAATCACTTAATCTGAAAGTAAATATCCAAAGTCCAATTTGTACGATGTATAAGCAAGTTTTGCGATGCAGATTTTACAGCATGAATGAATTCTTACACGAAGCAATTTGATGTAAATAGGAAAGATCATCATTTATAATCATATGCTACTAGATATTTTGAGATTAAAACTCGAGAGATTTTTTTATAGACGATAAACTCGATAAGCTCGATTAATTCGATGTCTTAAATAATCGAAAATTAACCCTAACCAAGGATTACTTCTCGAATTCCCAATTTTAATCGCGCGACATCGATATTCAATTTTGGAACAGAATGTCCCACTCGAAAGCCTGGCAGGAGACGCAACGTTCCCACTGCTCCCCAAAAGATCCGTGGCTCCACGCCAATGGGCCGTAAGAACGGTCTATAAATGGTTAAGCCGGGCTTAGTAAGTTCGCCAGTGGGGATAAAGGTTATAGGCCGATGATTCGGTGCGGTTCCTGGATACGTGTACACACGCACGCACACGATACACGTGTATCCGGCTGGAACGACGCCGCAGCCTCGTGAAATCTCCGTGCAAGAGGCAGAAGTTGCTACTGCGGTGCCCGCGGGGAGGATCCCTTCGGCGGATCCTCGATGACGATGACAAGGGACGACAGCCTTTCCAAATACGCGCTTGTAAACGTCTGCTCCCGTTTCACCGCCCCTCCGCGTCGACGGAGGTGACGATTTCGATTCCATCGCGCCTCGGCCACGCGTCGCCGTAATTAATCGGACAAGATAACGCACTATCGTGCCAGGTGAGGTGTTCTCAAACGTTGATACCTCGTGTTCTTCGTCACACCGGAAATCTCTGATCGAACGTACTCGCAACATGCGATACGCTATCTGATATGGAACAAGGAAACTTTGATTTAGCTGTTTCTTAGGTGTTTTTATACTCTTTTCAAAGATGGGAACTAAATAAGTTTTTTTAACAAAGGTGTGTCTCCGTTTTGACTCATTGATGAAGCTAACAAGAATCACAGGTCATTGGAATCGTTACCAATATTATATACAATCATACAATACAAAATTGGTCGTACAAATGAGGCTAGGGAGATAGTACAGCTTAAAATAAGACCTAATCAAGAGTAAGAAAATTGCATTGAAGGCTTCATTTTCGAGAAAAATAGATTTCGGAAATATAACCCTTAAAATAATACACGAGTTTCTACTTGAGATGATGTGAAAATGCTTGAAAAATAATTTACAAAACAGTGCAAAGTTCTGTTTTCTGTTTCTTTAATTAGGTAGGGTGAGATTCTCTAGCGTGCAGGGTTCAGGGGAGGGGGACCAAACAATTGATGAATTTCTACCTAATTGTAGTATACGTGCCATTCCATATCAAATCGCACAAGATTTGCCACTTAGTCTCCAATTCATTTCAAATGGACATCAATTCTTCCACTCGAGAAAACAATCTGTATAAAATTTTAATCGTGTACGTCAAATAGTTTGTGAGATATTAACTGTTAAATTTTCGTAGAATCGAGCAAAACGGATCGACATACCCTGAATACCGGTGCTCTACATCAGAAAAATACCCTTGTATTTATATTCAAATTAAATCTGAAAGAATAATTGCAATCGTCTGCAACAATTATTAGTTACAGCTATTGTAAATAATAATATTTAAAAAAACGATTTAACTAAAAAGAAAGTACTCAATTCTCTGATGTTTTCTCTATTAAACACATGCTTCAAAAATCTGGAGCGATTTCGATAACACAGAAATTAAAGGATTTATATTTTATTTGAGTCAAAAATATCAGAATTTCTGGAGATAGAGAAGAGTAATTCGCGATAACAGGTGAAGATCGCACAATCCACCGCAACGTTGGACGGTCCGTCGTGCGTGGTAGGCGTTATTATAAACATAATTTTTTTCTGTGTTATCGAAATCGCTCCATCTTTTTAAAACTTGTGTTTTATAGAGGAAACTTCAGGGAATTGAGTATTATTTTTTTAAAATTAACCTGTGGGTGGGAAGAGCGTCGAATTTTAAGTGAAAAAATTTTTTTTAATATCATTTACAATAGCTGTAATTAATAATTGTTGCATACGGTTGCAAATATTATTCTTTCAGCTTCAATTTGAATATAAATACAAGAGTATTTCTCCGATGTAAAGGCCCGTTTTGCTCGATTCTACGAAAATTTAACAGTTAATATCTGACAAACTATTTAATTTGTCATTAAAATTTGACATTAAAATTTTACACAGATTGCTTTCTCTAGTGGAAGAATAAGTGATCTGCATTTGAAATGAATCGAAGACTGTGTGGCAAATTTTGTACGATTTGACATGGAATGGGTTATACTTTAGACTTTAGACCGATTCTACTTAACAAAAAGGAATTTATATTTTACAATGCTTGTTAGATATTTGTGTCTTTTTTGGAATTAGGATTAGTTCTAAGTGCTTGGACCACATTAGGTAGAAACTCGTGTTTTGAGTTGTCTCCACGCTAAGGAATCTAAGGCCCAAAACACACTATCGATCTCCTCCCGGTCTAGTCACGGTCCGGTCATTAGTTGAAGAACAGTAGTTGAAAGAGAAAAATTCTTTTTTCGTTTCTCTCTTTCTTTAACTACTATCACCGGGAGCAGACTGGTAGTGTGTATCGGACCTAACCCAAACCTCCGATCACTCCTTCCAATGAAAACATTCTTTGCGAATATCTCAAAAACTAAAAGAGCCCCTAGTATATGTATAGACAATAGTTGTTCAAAATTATAACTTTGACAACATATTTCACCGTCATCAAAATTGAAAGTGGCTCTTCTAATCTAAATATTCACCGATTTTATCAAAGGGTTCCAACCGTTAAATAAATAAATAAATAAAAAGAAAATCACGAAACGTTGAGATATTTCTTCCAAAAGCATGCGATTCACACTCGAGGGTCTTGACAACGAGAAACGCCTCTATAAAAAGTTATTGGAAATACAATCAACGAAAAGAGTTTTGCATTTGAACACAAATTCATTTTACTAACTGTGGCTCCAAAATAAATTCGTTGGATCGACTGCAGAGTGTTTTATTAACAACGCATACCTATGTATTAGAGCGTAAGGTATTTTTAGACCGATTACACAATCCTGAAGTATCAAGCGTTGGATGGAATCAATAAATTTCGCACGTGCGTTTCAGAGGATTAAAGCACTATTACAGATTATACCTGCTCTTGAGAATCTCTATAAAAAAACATGCGTATAATAAAGTGCTCGCTCTGATTACATTCTCTTGGTTCAATTAATACAGGATTATTCCTGTGTTCTAGAGACGCGCTGCATCTTTGGACTAATCCTCCTGGGCGGTTCCCAAATTCGAAGATGTTGAACGGCTAGTTCAACAATGAAGCTCCTTTAAAATTCTCGAAAGGGTATTCGGTTCTTGTGAGGCCGCGCGCTTCGTCGATTTCAACTACTAATACGCGCCTACCGCGAACAGGACCGACACGATTTCGCTCGTTTCGCCGTCGCAACCCTTTATAGGCTCCATTTCCGTAAGCACCGACGCTAAAGCGGCGACAACAACAACAACAAGCAGATTTGGCCCGGCTGCGTTGACGCTGCTTAAAGGACACGCGGCTTATCTCCCTAATACTGGTAATACTTTGCCTTTGCCTAGGTATTAAAAGCAAATACATTTACGTCGAACGACCCCATTTCCATCGCGCTCCCGACACACAACCATTGTGGTATTAGAGCATAAAGGCGATCCTCCTGACCCCGTTTACGTTTTTCGGTGCTCCTGAGTTGCTGACACAAATACCGTTTGCTGCGGCTTCTCTGTGCCTGTCGATTATACCTACGCTTTTCATTGTCCAATTTTACTGGTATATGTAAAGAACAAATCGATAACGAAGTGTCGAGATTTCGTGACAAAAAATATAAAAATTCCAGATTAATGATGGATTATACATTACCAGACGTTCAGTACTTGAATAATTAGCTTAACTCACCAGATAAATGGTTACTTCGGTACTCATAATACGAAAGCGATAAAATAGAAGTAAGAAAGTCCACGCATCAGTCTGAGCTTGACATTTTGAAACAATCTTATCTGTTTCAGGTATTTTTATATCTTTATTAAAGCAATATACAGTTACATAATATCAGCTTCGATCTTCGATAGCGAAGAAATCACTGTATCTGATTCTGTAGAATTTCGAGCGCTCCTCGATTCGGTTTAATCTTCCTCACGCTCGACGATCAGTGACAGAATTTGCAGAAAAAAAAGAAGCCAAGGTGATTTACCGAAGGGGCGGAACGGTGTTTGCGCGGGAGGGTTTCGATCCGAGTTTCGCGGTCGGGTTTAACGCGGACATATGTCAATGTTTGCCCTCTGGCACACGCGTTTTACGCTCATCTGGTTACTTCGCCGGCTTCGGACCCTTCTTTTCGTTCGGATGACCGTAGGATCGACGCGGCTGCCACCCTTCCCTCGTCTCGCTCGGCGCGGCGCGGCGGGCGTGAGAGAAACGAGCCCCGCGTAGGGAGAGCAGCGATTTACATACCACTTGAAATTCAATTGGAAATTAGATGATAGGCAGCACGGGCGACCGCGAGCGCACCGGAAAACGGTGAAACATCCAAGTTTAACTCGCTACCAGCTCTGTGTAATCTTCGACTTGACTCCGGCTAACGAGAGAAACTTCCACGGTACACATCGGGCACCGTGTTCTCAACTATTTGCCCACGACATTTGTCCCCGTCTTAAGTTTCTGACTTTCTCGAGGCGAGACCCGTTACATCGTAACTTCCTACACCACCTCCTCCTCACCCCCGTCTATTCGAGGACTGCACCAAGTGCATAGTGTAGGGAACGGAGTTCTATTCGTTGGCTCGCCAGAGGAGAGGCATTGTATGAAATGGTACGTTCAACGGAGTTACGCGGTGAGATGAACTTCCCTGTCAGCAATGGCTGCGATTCTCTGCTGCACGTTCAAATTAGTGTAACTTGAAATTCAACACAAGTTCAGTGTCACAATTTTTGAGGCAAGGTTGTAAAGGAAAACTGATTGCATTTTATTTCATTCTAAAATACTAAACTTACAAGAAATATTACTCAATCCATACACACCGATTTTATGATTATTATTTATTTAAACTAAACGGGCCCTTTACTTATACTGAATAATTATAATAATTAAAAGACATAGTATTATACATATTATACTAAATTGAGAAGTTTACTCTTAACCCTTATGTTGACAACGGGGTACCCGGGTGCCTATTTCTGTATTTCCTATAACATTTTTTTGAATTCCTATAAAAATATTACAAAACCCTCTTGGATCCCTATTCTCTGGATATTTTTACGTGGATTTTCGTACTGATATTAAAATTATATAAAAGTACAGTTAAATATGAAGGCTTTAAATATATTTACATGGTTGCTTGGTAACCGGGGTACTGGGGTACCTGTGTAAGAAAAATGATAAGTGTTTTATAAATAAAAACATTGATTAGTTTTTAACAATAATCATTTATTTAACAACTAATGTATAATATTGTTGCGTCGGTGGGGAAGGTTTATTTACACTACAACACTTAACTATACTTCTAACTTTAACTATAGCACTTTAATACTTATTGCACTTTATACAAGGAATATACAATATACAAGCAATAGCTCAAGCATTTGAGATACAATCGTATTAATGGAGAACCGTCCATGTCAGCGGATTTAAGTATGTTTAATGTTCTAAACATTCTAACTTGAATATTGTTGTTGATATTTTGTATATTTTGGCATATGTTAACAGTCTCGTAGATTTTTTGCATACTTAATGTTGTCTAATAATTACATACCTGTACTATTGAAAAATTATACATGCAGCGAAACATATAGTAATGATATGAGTCATATCATATGACATCGTTTGCAATCTATTATACAAGATTATCTAGTTTTCTGTATAATTAATCAGTAGATCGTGTAAAAAAATCTAAACTCTCGTTAAAATTATTCTTTATATTACGTATATGTTCAATCGGGTCTGAAAAACCTAGAGCAGTTTATTATTAGACGAATTTTTGGTGATCCAGGATTAAAAATTGAGGAATAAAATCTGTTGTTGAATTTGAACACTTTACATATATTTGTATTCATCCTGATTCAAGCGTGATAATAAATTTTCTGAAGACTAAAGCTGTCCTTTAAATTATATTTTCTGTAAAGATTTTCAAGGAATTTGTAATTTCATTTACATAATCTACTGTTTCTGGAATTTTATGAATCGTATTCCTTCCAATTGTTTTCTCTTTAGTCAGAACTTCATGAGTAGACCTCAAAATACATTAATGGCAATTCTAAACACCAAAAATCTACGAAGCTAATAGATACTAAAATATACAAAACATAATAGATGCAATACAATTTACAGTATTCAGAAAATAAGATATTCTATTATTTAAACTCCAATCTTTTATTGGTGTAATGTGAAAATTTGATTTTGCATGAAAATTCATAACTGGTTCCGAGTTTCAGATTTTATTCTTACAAATTACAAAGTTTCATCCCCAAGAAAAAATATAAGTCGGTCAATTGAATTTTTCTAATTTTATTTTTATTCTGTTACAACGGCAAAGAGCAATAATCGGAACGAGTGGGTTTTGAGAGCCAGACTCAAGCGCGGTTCATAGACATCCGTAGAACTCGAGAGGAGGTGTGAATAGACCGTTCTCGGTAATGAGGAACCTACTGGCTAAGCAGCCAACCATCCAACAGCCCATCTATCTAGCCAACCCCGTGTTTCATCCCCCCATATCCATTCTCCATCCATTCCTATCCCTTGGCGTTCCTTCTTCACACCCAACCCCTGAACCGGCCTCTGGCACTGGTGTTGCCTCTGCTACTGCGGACCCTCTCTTCCACGCCTCGGGTTTGTTCGCATCACAGCCTCCATTTTAACCTCTGTTGGCTGAACGATGGTCTCGCTCGTGGAAAATACCGGAGGAGGCGAAAACACGACGTTGCCGAAGAAATTGCTGCTTCCCGGGTGAATCAAGTGAACAATCATATTTTACTTGTGTTAGACGAGAACCGGACTTCAAAATTCAGTGATTTTTTAACGAACAGTAAAATGTTCTTCTCGTTTAAGTTCAAAACCTGAAAGCTACATCTTTTAACAAAGTGCGGACCTGTGTTGTATAATAAATCAATCAAAGGAAGCGATTGAGAAAGAGGAAGAACCAAACACAGTGGTATTCTTTTTTTTTTTTTTTAAATAAATCGTCAAAGCAATCCTCTCGGAAAAGACAATTTCGCGCGATAAAAAATCACTTTGTCGTCTCCGCTTATTTCGAATCATAAAGCCGGTTCTTTGAAATTCCACGAGGAATTTCAGTCGACGTTATTCCCAGATAGAAAGCGTTCAGCTGGTGTTTCTGCCGATTTTCCTGTTCACCTTTCTCCACCAATTTCCATGACACTCGTTAATGCATCCCGGCCAAGTTTCTCGCCGCGAACGGAACGGAATAAATCGCGGAGTCGATGGGAAGACAAAGAAGAGGAGTCAAAGAGGGGGTGCCGAAGGGGGTGGAACGGCAGAAGGAACGAAGGCAAATCCTCTCGGGATCAGAGCGACGAGGGGCGGCGGGAGGTGGACGAGGCGGGGAGACGGAGGAATCCTTTAGTTAGGTCGGAAAAGCGTAGACAAGGCTGGAAGTTGAAAGGATTCCCCGGATTAAGACGCGATAACGAGCTTGGCGCGCTCTCGAAAAGCCACCCCTAAGAGGATCACGAACGACGCCGATTCCGTGATTGGCTGATTATCCGGCAAAGTAATACCCCGGCGGTTTATTGTTTTCCCGATCTGACACTTCAACCCCACGGACAAGAGATTCTCCACTTGGTAACACCCTTCGCGTACATAAGAGAGACGAAAGATGCTGGAAAAGTAACTCCGCGGCGCATAGAAAACGGTAGCAATTAGATAAATTGCCGAGCAAGAGGGATAATCGAGTCCCTTTGAAGCTGTTCGTTACTCGGCGACCGAGGACAGTTTTTTCTTCACCGTCGCGGGAAACAAATGACCGTCGACGAGACGCACGTCGGAAAAACGTCCTCGAGATTTCAAGCGTCCGATGGAAAAACACGGGGAACGCTGGGCGTTCCTCGTTCGCGGAAGATTGGCAGGCCGACGGCGACAGTGGAAAAGGACACCCAATCGAAAGACAATGGACTTCAACCCCCCGGTGGGGAGACCTTCATACACACGTCACGTCACCTATTATTGCGATAACAGCTAATCATCGGGGATCCCTTGTTCCGCCGCGTTATGGGATCGAACGGGAGAGCTGAATTGGAAAGAAAAGGCGATCCCTCTTTATTTTCGGGATTCGGTGGAATTGCTGTTTACTGTTATATTTATTGCAGCGACGACTTTGTCGGATGTATGTCTACCTTGGGAATGTAGAGAATCTGTTGAGGAAAAATAATTCTTATAAGTTGGTAAAGATTGGAGAGTTTCAAGAATTGATAAGTCCACAATGTGAGCGATAGAGAGGCGAATGTGAGTATGATTCAAACTGTAGAACGTGTGAAAAAAATAAGTGTGATTGATACAGTGTTACTCTATGAACCTTCAAATTTAAATATTTAATTTTTGTTTATTGTTATTTATCATAAAACGATCAGTATTTTTGTGTTCAAACGAAGAATATAATTTAAAAACTATAACCATGTTGGTGCATTTATTTTCAATAATCTTAGAAAATTCGATATTCTACGAAATAAAGATTTGAATAGAAGGAAGTTTAAAGAAAAGGCTGGAATCAGAAGTAGAATTGAAAAAGTGAAGCCGAGGAAAATAGCGAAGAAATTGAAATTTACTTTTACATTTACTGAAATTAGATTCGCTCGGTGGAAGAATCTACTTTGGGAATTCTGAAACTCTGACACGAAGATACGAATAAACGGAGCAAGATATTTGCAGCAGCTGAGAAGAAATGAGAAAATTATTTGATGGAGATGAAGTACGACTGTAAAATGCCAAAAACAGTGAAGAAGGAGCAAAGGATGGAGAGTATAAAATTTATCTTTCTTTTCAAAATACTTAATAATTTGATTGACAGTCTTCCTTTGTTGCAGCTAAAATTAACTTTCATGCTTGCTCTCAATCTTTGGGCAATCCTTTAATTTTTTGTGTTGATATCTTCAGAAGTGACTTAAAATATTGCGATACTATTAGGGTAAATAGATGCACAGATTTTAGATTAATCGATAATTATGAAAATATTATTTTGTAAAGAATTTGTTTGTTGTGTTAGAAATCTTATATGTTTTTAATAAAAGTGTTTGGGTATGTGAAAAAATATTTCATAATACTATCCATCTACTGCTGATACAAGTTATAAGTAGAATTTTTATAATTTTGATTGAATAAATTAATTCTATAGAATTTATACATTTTTTTGTGCAAAGTGTTTGAATTTTATTTAAAAAAACAAATATTTTTTAAAAACTCGATTAAACGGCTTAATATCAGAGTCAAAATTGAAGCTCTTACTTAGTGGAAAATTGTCGCGTATCTATTAAACCATTATTTAATTATTGTTCAAGTTTTACTCCAAATTTCAATATGTTTTCATTTTTAGTATAGTGAATAACTGAAATCGTGGGTAACAAAAATTCAAGATAATTGATGACCGGTTTATCGAGATTCTACTGTATACTAGGACTATTGATTGGACTCTGGTATTTGAGATACTCTGGTACCCGGATACTCATGACGCTTCGCGATTTGGACCCGACTCTGCGATCACTACGCAGAGAATGCATACTGTACAGTGGATGAATTTCAGCGCGAGCTCCAGCTGTGAGTAGTATTGGCCCGCCATTGTCCGCTTCATCATTACTCCGCTGTACTCTCTCCTCGATTGGTCGGTGTTTTTCGTTAATAACTAGTTAACAAAGCCCTATCTAACAATTTCGCTAAGAAAAAAGTTGTTTAAAATCACCTTAGAAATTACCCCTTTCAAGGAACTGCAACATTTTTGTTACGCTCTGTATACCCGGGTATCTCGCACGTACAGTGGCGGATCCGGGGGGGGGGGCGATAGGGGCGATCGCCCCCCCCCCCCAAGAGTAATAAAAAAAATATTTCCTCACATTCCAAAAAACTTATTACGTATATACTGAATGTGTTACATGATTTCTATTCGAGATTTTTCTGCTTAGCGTGCTCACTAGTGCGCTAGTGCATAGAAGTTTTTAAAATATTTTCAGAATATTGCCTGGTAAAAATTCGCTAACGTAGAGCAGAATTTGTATTATGAAGTACCGTAATCGCATTAATTGTAATATCTTTTATATCTGTTCTTCTGATAAAATAAAGTCTTTAATCACAATTATATAACACGTAATTATTCTAATTGCTTATCAAGGTTGAAAAGACGGTTAAAAAATAGACTTTTTTACTTTTATACATTTCGCCCCCCCCCAAGAAAGGCTCCTGGATCCGCCACTGCGCACGTACCGGACTAGCCGAGTAATTTTCATCTATTGGGGTGTCTCATGGGTACCCAAGTACCCGAGAATCTCACGAATCAACAGCTCTACTGTGCACTAGATTTTTTCTCCGAGTCTATCAAAGCCTTAAGAGCTGTGTCAAAGCCATTCATTCATAAACTATCCTATTCTTCTTGTCATAAACACTATGACTGTCATGCACATCTTTTCCACTTTAAAATTTGAGTCCAGCGTCTAGCTTAGTTTCACTTTTACCGTAGTACTAATTTAGCTTAACTATTGTTTCTAAAGTTAAATAAATTACAACAAGTCTTTACCAGAAATGTTAAATATCTCGAATGAAAGAATGAAGCTCCGTCGGAAGGAGTCCGAAGTCGTTTGGTCAGTCGGTCGCGGAGGATCGGTGGAAGTGCACGTAAATTGAAAGGAAGACGAGGCAGAAGGAGGAAGAAGAGGGTCTCCCCGATGGGGCGAGACAGATTGTTATACCTAAACAAATCGGGAGGGGGATTGTTTGCAGTGGCATCGTTTTACGCATGAGGCCGCGGCCGTTCTTTATTCCTTTCTCGATTCTCGAGGGCCGATGCCACTTGAACGAGCTAGAGTGCAGGCGAATGCGATAGAGGGAGGAGGACGGTCGCCGGTCTAGAAATAAAGGCGGAGGAAGGACAGAAGGAGAGGAAAAGGGAGTCGCGAGTCGGTATTCGTCGGTAGGTCGTCGGTCACCCCCGCAGGTTAGCTTTGATCTATGCCGGCCTCGAAAGCCAGCTCGATCCCTCCCCGCCGCGCTTCACTGTTATTTTATCCACTTGGAGAACGCTTCAGAGAGTCGAAGGTACTCTTAACCGTGCATGCTCTCGTCCTGGTAGTCATGGTCGGGTAAAGGAATGACGCCTGTGCGATTGTTTTTTCGTATCCGACCCCCCTGTGCCCGGAGAGGTCTCGAGCGGCTCGTGTCACCGCGACGGATCGTCGCGTTCTTTTTTTCGGCTTCTGTTTATCAAACGAACTCATTGTCTCGTTAGGGAAGCCGAGGACCGTCCGGGTTCACTGGACCAAAACGTTCTTCCAGCGAGCCACAGTCGCGACGCACGAGAGGACAGCCATGAAAAATTTCCGTCGCAGTTCCATTGTTTTTTTCGCATTCGTCGAAATAATCATCGCTTTCCGGCGTGGCAAGCATTTCCGCTTTTCCGAACGAAGGGGGCGAATTATTTGATAGGCGAGTAAAGAGTCTGTCAAGGTGTTCTCCGAGGAATATCGAACCACGGCGAGGCGCGGCGGCAGCGTCGCACCTAAAACCGGCTTAAAAGACGACAATTAGATGACGTGGTCGTAGTTGGTGTAGCCGGATTCTCCATATTCATGGGAGATCAGCGCGCGTTTAGTCAGGATAGAGGGGGGAACGCCGGTAAGTTGATCAAAGGCTCGACTGCGATGTCGAGGTCCTCACAGCCCCTGCGAACCTTTCGCTCTTTATTACTCAAACAACTCCCGGCCGCTCGAAGCTCAACTGTACTTTTCAAATAATGACCCCGTCATATTGTATACCTTTGCATTTTTGCATTAACAACCGCGCGCGCGTTCTTTAATGTTTCGAGTTCTTCGTTTGGCCGTCGCGTATTGTTTTTGCCTCCCCGAGGTGAGGACAGGAGGGGACGGCCAGAGAAACGAAAGGCCCTTTCATCGTAAGTTCTTCCTTTTCAGCGTCGCGATTCCGCTGCGGCTCGATCCCCGAGGAAAGGACAAGCCTTGTCGCCTTCTCCGAACACTTTGATATTGTCGCGGGATATTTATTGAAAGTCTGGAACCGACTATGCAGGAACGAAGAGGAAACGTTGAAACTCTATTTAGACAAGGTGCACTCATTTTTTTATTACTTATGCAAATTTTGATTTTTATCATTTTGATAATATTTTGATAAAATATTTCTTTCAGTTTATGTTTCTTCAATTAAAGGTACGGATTCTATGTACTAAATCCTGATTAAAATAAATATTTTTATTTTTTGAACAATCATAGAAGTCTGAATATTCATTCAAATTTAAAATAAAAATTAGGCGTGAAATATTTTTATTGGATTAAAATTTTGAACCCCAAGGAACGTCTCTGCGAGTTATGGGAATTGAAATTCTCCTAATTGCTTGCAAATATTTGATAAATCCTGGTAAACTTAGTGAATATCTCAATGGTAAATAATATTTACTATTCTAGAATTTATTTCTCATCGAATATATATGTATAATTCAAATAATTTGTGAATTATTGGTTTAAATCTGTTTCTTCAGGAAAAAAAGGTCACTTTCAGTTTTTTCAAACGGAATATCTAATATTAGATGAAATATGGATTCGAAATAGGGATTCCTAGATCCAATTAATCCAATAGTAGATTATATCGATTTCTTCTCCCGTAATATGTTACAGCAATATATTTAAAATAATATAACTATATCATTTAATTGAAGATTTTTACACAGTGTAACTGAAAATTATTATTGTATGTATTGGGCTATCTCTGTTTCTTTCTAATAAATAATAATAATAATAATAATGAATAAAACATCGAATTCTGCACAAAAAAAATGTTATACCAAATAGAGCTTAAAATTCATAATTATTGAGTTATTTCGAAAATTAATAATCTTCTATAAGTATAATTTCGTATGCTATTCTTATACTTTAAACACCGTTTAAAATTAAACTTATTCTACAAAAATCGTAGTAGTTATTATTTTAAAACCCTATTAGATATAATATTTTTTTACGTTGCACCTGGATGCTTTATCTGACGATGACTTGATGAAAAAATAATGCGAACTTCATATAAAAAATTGAAAGTGATTTTCGTACCTCGATAAAAATAAAAAGTAATAAAAAAACGGACTATAGCAATGTAAATCCTCTAGAAAAATAATCCCCACATGGAGATCAAAATTGCTTCAATA
The DNA here is from genome assembly GCA_030770465.2 of Perdita meconis. Taxonomy (NCBI): domain Eukaryota; kingdom Metazoa; phylum Arthropoda; class Insecta; order Hymenoptera; family Andrenidae; genus Perdita; species Perdita meconis. The sequence goes on from JASKOS020000004.1 coordinate 9,836,211, forward strand.
AAAAAAAAAAATGTAAATCCTCTTGGAAATCATGCAAAACTTGTCTTTTGTACTTACGAGTTATCTGAAATTGTTCTGTAATGAGAGTCACCTTATATATATTGTCTCTCTTTACTAGAAGAGTTAGCTAAGCTTTCAAATAATTCCTACTTAAACTCAAAACGCAGACTTTAACACCCCCAGCAAAGAGTCACCGTCTTCCAGTAGAACGGACGGCTATTTAATCAGACACAGTCCGCATCTACTTAGGTCTACGTAGGTCAGGGAGAGCAGCTATCGTTCCTGAAGACATTAATCGCGGTGCGATGGAAAACGTTTAAAGCTCTTTGAAATTGCGAAACACCCGACGGCAAACAGGTGCGACGGGGCATCGTCCAGTTTAATCTCGGGGCGAACGAGGAGAGTTTGACACGGTCGGCGACGTTTCAGCGGTTCCATCGAGGAACGAGAGAGCGGGGAACGTGATTCTTACATGTCCGTCGATCCTCCAGTGTAACACCGGGACCACACGGCCGACACTCCGTCGACGGAAACTCGAAATGGAATTAAACGCACATTTCCCAGCCGTGTGGCGGTGGGGAGAGTCTTCCTTCTGTACGTTTACACGCAGACAGGCGAGCGCACTCGGCGAAAAGGTCGCGCAGCGGCACGCCGCCATTTAATTACGCCTTGAAAAGGTTGGTAGGCAGCAGACAGGTCGGGAGGTCTGTAGGTTGATACAGCGGAGCCGGTAAAGGCCGAATGTATACTTACTTCCGTCCTTGCGGACTCCGTACCTCCTGGCTGCTTCGCCCAGTGCAAACATGGATATGAAAGGTTAAAGCTTGCCCCTTTGGCAAAAGCCTTCCAGGACTTCCGTCCCCGGCCGTCTTTCCGTCTGACTGCGAATTCCGGAATGGCTGCGATAAAATTTGCTCCTCTCTCGCGATAGAGACAGAGAGACGGAGAAAGAAAGAAACAGATATCACAGTTATCCTGCAAAGCCACACCGCCATCATGCAAATTGAAACTGTTCTCTCCGCCCCGTTTCATCCTCCTGCCCTCTAGTCTCTCTCTTTCTTATTCCCTTTCCCTCGATCCGTAAATATGTAAATATCTTTGCTCGCGTCGCGATCTTCTCCCCTCCCTCCACCTTTCCCCGCATTTCCTCTTTGTTTATTGTGACGCGCGCAAAGTCGTAATTAATTTCAGACCTCGAGTGTTACCTGTCCCTCTGTGTCCCTTTTGTGGTCGTTCCGCAAGTAGCTTCTCTTTCTTTTGTCGCCGAAGAAATCTGAAAGTAGAGAGTATTACTTTAGCGACTTTCCCGCTTGTGATCAAGGCTCGGAACATTTTTACTTTGCGCGGAAACATCGAGTTGCACGGAAATTGGCGCGAATCGAGGGGAAGAATCAGAACCTAAGGAAATCTCGGCGTCTTCGAATCGACGATCTCCTTGGTTGCCGCTTCGCTGCACAGCACGAAATTACGTCAATCTGAATCTCGACGAGCCTCGACGGAACACGAGGAGGGATCTATAAACTTGCGTATGTTCCGGTTCACGACCCTGCAAGTGTCTTTGTACTCGAATTTTTACCTACATTCCGAATCATAATGTGACGGCGTTGCCGCGCAACGGACGCAAGGTAGACGAAGATTCTATGGAGAATATGATTTCGACGCACGCCGAGCGGAAGAAATTCGACGTTCGCCGGGGCCCCGGCCCACTTCGAGTAGATCCTTGCATTATGGGATTATCATTACGTGTGCCGAACGCCTATTATGGGGCGCAGACGTTTCCGTCGCGCCATTCACGGATATCGGTTAAGGCGATTACATTCGGGGGCTACCTGTGCTCCGTGTCTTCTTTTGTCGCGCGTTTCGCCGAAATCATTTCATCGACATGAGGACATCGATTCTTGGTACCTCAATACGCTATCCTTCTGACGTAATTTCCATTGCGTGAAAATACATAAACGAAAAATGTGTTTCCATTTGAAAATCGAATAAGAGAATGAATGCAAATTTGTGTCGTGTAAAATTTGTGAAATATAAATGCATGAAAAAATTGTTACCCTTTTCATTGCATTATCAATTCAGTTGATGCCCTGCCAACCCCTAATCAACGAGCTCCCGACATCTGGGAGCCGCAGAGGGTAAATACAACCTCCCTCTGCTCAAAAGGGGATGAAACTCCGTCGGTAACCCAAGGGAGCGCTTGTACCTTTGGATCCACGTTTCCAGGGGATTAGTAGCGTACGGTAAAATTATTTTTACTCCCGACGTTAGCGGGGATTCGAACCAAAACCAACCTACAGTAAATGTCCTTCGAAATTTCGTACCTTACCTGGATAAGGGTAAATCTTTTTGCCGTCTCAGGAAACGTAGAATCCACCCCTACCAGCCAACCCAAAGGGGTGAAATGAGAGAAGAATCCTCGACAGATAAAACTCGTATAACCGGAACGTGGAGGATATTCAATTTTGAAAAAGTTACGCCGCAGCGAAAGGGCCAATAAAGTTATTCCCAGTTTCCTTTTTTTCGGCGAAAACTGTTCTGAAAATTCGTAAAGTTCGTAACTTGACGAGGGAAGTCGATCGTATATCAGGCTTAAGTGTGCCATGAAGGATTCGCAGGTAGGACGAAGCACCTTCATTCCGGGACGAAATGGACGACATAAACGTAAAGCGGGAGAGCCGGGAAAACAGTCCGCCAGGCTTAATGGAAACCTAAAAATAAATTTATGCCGGACGCTCAAAATGCTAATACACGAGCGCGAAATATTCGAGCAACGCGAAGTTGTACGAATACGCCTGCCGTAAAGATTTGGTCCCCGTGTTTTATTATTTTTTTTCTTCTTCTTCTTCGTTCGGCTCGCATAAGCATTCGCGAATCTTATATCTTCCACGAGATCGTTACCTGACGATAGAAATAAATTGTTCGCCGTAAATGTTAATTATAGAGCTTCTGCTCCTAATTAAGAGTTCGTTAAGCCGAGGTTAATTAAAATTGATAAACCTTTATCGCGACTACTCTGCTAATTAATTTTATTTCGAGCTCTTCTTTCTGTCCTTTTTTCCTCCTCTCGCTGTATCAGCGAGGACAGGGTCTCGTGTCAAAGGAAAATGTTCGATTTCAAAGAATTTATGACACTGTGACAAAAGGGACACAGTCAATAGTGTTTTATCGTACCAATTCTGAGAAGATAACGATAAAACGTTGTATTCTATCTTGATTGAGGAATCAAAAGCGTTATCTGTACGTGAGAAAAAGCATTTACGATTAGTGTGCTCGCGCGACGCGTTGGCAACAACCGTCTGAACGAATACAGATGCTATCAAGCGCGGATTGGAATAAAAAAAATTACGTTTAAAGAGAAATCTGTTACAGAGATAATGTATCGCTGTCGAATTATGGAAGTCGCAAAAAGGACACGCTACGTCTCTGTAAAACATAAAATGTAATCGGCCAGAAGCGTATGAAATTCGTTATTCGAATTTTTGAAATATACACGGCTATAGAACAGCTGCGCGAGTTTCAAATAATTTTACAAAAGCATATTCTAAATGGGAACTGGACTCGTCCTCCCGTTGTTAATTCCGAAACGTAAATATTAAACATTCTCTGTAATATTACCCTTCTATTGTCACGTTCCTATTAGTCACAACAATTCATATCTAGGTCGGTGAAAGAATACAAGTATTTCGCTGTTAAAGCCGTGGACAAAGGGCACGTTCCTTCATGTATGTAAATATCGCTAGCGCTATCTGCGAGGAGACCATGCAAATGAGTCTTCGACGAACGAGAACGGTGTAACTCAATTTCGCCTCATTCGTCGAAATTAATGCACAAAGGCAGAGCACTTGGCGCAACGCACTCTTACGTGTCGTCACTACCACCATCGCGTCGAAAACGGTCGGTCGGGGATGAAAGTGCTCGTCGAAATTGCCGGTCCGGTACGTTTGCGAACAACAGACAATTTTTGGGTAATAGGTGGGATGGCGAGGTGCGCGACCGGGCAAATAAAATCGCGCTCTATCAGCGGTGAATTAACTTATTCGTTAGCGGTGCTTTTCCACGAATTCGTTGTTCCCATTTTTCCGCGGAGGTTCCGCCTGGAATAATCTCGTTTCGTAATTAGCGCGATTATTAGCAACCGAATTATACGCATTCGCGCGTACCCCATCCCTGTAACCAGCTCCTCGCCTCTTCCGAAGCCGTATACGCCGGATCCGTTGATTAAATCAAAACAAATTTCTCGTCAAATATAACGGACCAGTCACTATTCCGGACGATTTCGATCGCGACGAAATGCTCCCGGTTCCCTGGTTCAAACCCAACGAAAAGGTATGCGTATTAATCTCGATTAAATGCTTGCCCCGACGAACTTTTCCTATAATTCTATTCCGAGTTCGATCGAATCTAAATTCAATAATCTGATTTCGGCGAAATTGCGCCCGATTTGCATGCAGTGCCCCGATTGGCAGCGGTCGTTTGGCGCGCACCTGACGCGCCCTCGAACTTTTTCGAGGGTGAAAACGCGCGCACGCGGTGCGGTCGGCGCAGACGCGGACGCGACTACTCGCGAAAAACTGTTCGCCGATTATCGGTGTCACGAACTCCGTCCTATCTTTAATTAATGAGCGTCGACGATCACGTGAGCCGCGAGACGCCTAGCGTTCCAATTATCTGCATCGGCTGCTTCGCGTGGGGAAAGAGGAAAATATGTTCCATATTGCGGCAGAAGCGGGTTCCACTCGATTGAGATTTCCTCAATTAGTATGACAGCGATCGCGCTCTTGGACCGTTATCGATGCTCGTTCCGCGGCGACCCGACGTGTTCGTGAATCGTTCTGAATCAACGCGAAACTGTGCGATCTGAAAAACAAAAAACAAAAAAAGAAATAAAAATAGAGAAACGAAAAAAGCAAAAAGGAGGAGGAATAGGCGTCCCTGTAATTTTACGAAGAAGAACGAGCTGTTTGGTGAGTTAACGAGTCGTTTAAAATTCTGCGAAATTTCAGTTTTTCAGCGACCAAGTTCCCCGGTGTTCCGCCGGAATTTTTCGTGAACGAGCGTAATTGTTATCTGCAACGCGCGACGACGCGAAACGGAGGAAATTTCGAAATTTGAAATTCAATTAAATGGTGCCATGTGACGAATCTCATTAACGACAATCCATCGCGATGAATTTCACGGTAATAGCCGTGAACCAAAAAAATGTCCGTCCGCGAGTTGTCAGCGTTTGTTCTGTTTTGCGATCTTCGAGAGCGGTTTAGAGAGAAATCGGGACGAAGGAAGCGCGCTAACGAACTATATTGTGGACAAAATAAATCGAAATGAACGTAACGTGGATGTGCCCTGTAGTTGCTCGTCCGGTGCCCGTCTTTCGGACGGAAGTAAACTTGTTTATTTTATTTACTGGCTTCAATTTGCTCGAACAGATTATAGTGACTGGGAAAGAAAATATGTTCAGGAACTAGCTGTCTTTTTTTTTCAAGGACAGGACAATTTCAGTTTCACGTTGACAGCGGAACACTTCTTTTCGCACGTGCCATCGGAAATTGCGCGAGGATATTCTGAAACAAAGACTTATTGTTCAGTTGATTGGTTTACGTAGTAAAACAAAGAAATTTTTTCAAGGCATTTTATTTAGAACTTTCAATACATTTATCAATTATTGCAAAACATAGACAATTATGTTTTTGCTAATTTTTTGTGGTGAAATCAATGCATGTGTATTTTTTAATAGATGAACATTGATATATTATTTTCTGTGAAAAGTATTACAATAAGTAAAGAAATTTTGAGGCATCTATGCAGGGTGATCCACCTGAAATTACCATCTTAATTTTTATCGTTATTAAAGGTGCGTATTCTGATGTAATTAGTTTTTGTATAGATGATTATATCAAAGATTTATGAAGGTCATTTTCGAGTTTTACACCACTCAGTACAACTCGTTATTCTCTACAGAAAAAAATACAAAACCACTTATGGTAAAAAATTATTAATTGTGAAGATATTTTAATTTGATTGTAGGTGAGAAATCATTAGTATTTTACAATAAAGCTATCATTAGTAAAACACCAATGTACATTTAATTTAATGTAATTTAATTTATTAAAATTAACGGAAAAATCCCTATTACAACAAGTTTAAGAATATAGAAAATTAGTGATTTTTAACAAGTTTCCCAGATAAATTAAATTCAGTTACATCATAGTATTGCTAAAGATACAGTTATAACCAAACTGCGAATGTTTATGCATTTATAGCGATTTTAAATATGTCAAAGTGTATAAAGATGTGCACATATACAAAAATACACAAGATATCGAATATAAAATACATGTTACCACATTTAGAAAATAAAAGAACACTTTTATTTAACTTACTTATCTTTCCCTATGCCCATAAAAATATGAATTTCCATAAACATCCGCATTCCAGTTGTAATATATATAAGAAATATAATAAACTGCAATGAACTTTAAAAGTTGGTCAATACTCTGTATATGTATTGAGGTTCTAAATTTATGTATATATTGAATGACTAAAAATTTCCGTGATTTTTAATGATATTCCCTTCTTCAACTATTCTATTAGTGATGCTGTGGTTGAATGTGGAGTTGATTTTAACATAAAACAGATTTGGTAATCTGTATTAACAGCGTGCATTGTACATGAATTACGCATAATCTTTTTCGCCACTTGCCTAATCTATAGTAAACAGTACGTGCTTCTACTTGACTATTCTGTTTCACCCAGCTGTTCTCTGCACTAAAAATGTTTAATATATGAGGAAATCAAACGAGATACGTATGTGAGTTTGAGTTACGTGTGTTGGGTGTGACGAGTACGTGTGTTGGGTGTGACGAGTGCATGTGCGCGTGTATGTTGTAACGGCGAAAAATGAAGGAAGCGCGAATGAGGAAAAATATCAGTTTCAGATAGAGATGGGATTTCCTGCACGCGTCTGACGATGCGTCTAGTCGCATCGTAAAAATAAGGAAAAAGCAAATGCAATAGATCGTGCTTGTATTGAAAAATGTTGAGTGCATTTGGACGTTACTTGTTTCGAAGAAATACTATTTTGTAAAAAGCCATTGAATTCGAACTGCTGCGTATTCTACAGGGTGCGCCAAAAGTATGGAAACGGTCAAATATTTCGAAAACGGAATATTTTTGAGAAAAATTTTTTAGAGCAATAGTTTAAGGTTTTAAAAATTCTATTGAACGGTCACATCTGTTTGACCTTCAGAGGAACGATCAAGGTCATATCAAGGTTAACATGATTTTTTTTAAATAGAACACTCCATTTTTGATCATGCAGTGTTAAAGCTGACGATGAGACCTTTTCAAAACACTAGCTGACGACCTATTTCTCTTTATAATTGCCTGAGTGCTGAGCTTTAAATGCTTCGATGTTGTCAGCCTTATTGTTAGTATTATTTAGGGTGCACTGGGAGGAAGTTTCTTGATTGGACTTCGCACAATCATGGTCTTCACGTATGGGCTTACAAAGGGCGATTTTAGCATAAATACGCATTGAGCATTTGAGATTTAGCATTAATGCGCATTAACTCAAATGTTCGAATTATCTTCTGCCTGATTCTTGACAATTCTTGGCAATTTTCAACAGAAATAGGTCACCAGCTAGTGCTTTGAAAAGGTCTGATCGTCAGCTTTAACACTGTCTGTTAAAAAATGGCATATTCCATTTTAAGAAATTATGTTGACCTTGACGTGACCTTGATCACTCCATTAAAAGTTAAACGGATACGACCATTCAATAGAATTTCTAAAATCGTAGAACATTGCTCTGAAACATTTTTTTCAAAAATGGTCCGTTTTCAAAATATTTGATCGTTTCTAGACTATTTGATACAGTAGACTTTCTTCATTCTCAACGGTCAGAACTCAGGCAATTCTCAAGAGAATTAGGTCATCAGCTAGTGTTTTGAAAAGGTCTCGTCGTCAGCTTTAACACTGCATGCTAAAAAATGGCATGTTCTATTTAAAAAAATCATGTTCACCTTGATATGACCTTGACCATTCCTCTGAAGATCAAACGGATATCACCATTCAATAGAATTTTTAAAACCCTAAAACATTTTTCTCAAAAATGTTCCGTTTTCGAAATATTTGACCGTTTCCATACTTTTGGCGCACCCTGTATGTACTGAATGTAATATTAATATTAACTAGAAAATAGGTTTTCGCGATCAAACTATGGGAAACTGTGCGGGCTTTAAAGTTTAAATGGAAGCGGCATAATTTCGGGCGGAGCTAGCGGAACTTAATATCAAAAATCGGCCACGAGGAGTTGATCGATCAATGCTGTTTAAACATTCTTAAGAAAATGTATTTCCAGCAGAGTTCCTTCACCGAAAACAGAACCGATGGATCTTCTGTAGTCGAGTGGACGAGCGCTCGAGTAATTTCGATTCTCTCGAAAACGAATCCTCATTGGGAAAGAAATCACTTCAATTTCCAGTTATTCTTCCAAGAAGAGTCAAACCCGCTGCAAGCTCTACCACTACATTATCGTTGTATCGTGTACATTTGCACTCGATTGCAAGAAGAGGAGTCCTCTTGATAGAATTGCATCGATAAATCAATTACATGCTGAACGCATCAAGCTGGAAGCTCCTATTCTCCGGGTCGCGCTTTACGCTTTACGTTTTCGTTTCCCTCGGAACGTGGGATCAACGAACTCATTTCCGTTTCTTTCGATCAGTGGCCCGATTTTAAAGGGGTCAGTACCACTGTGCTCTCCCAGATGTAATCACTCCAACACAAGCACCGAGCCGTGTTTCGCTTGTAATTCCCCTTATCTCGCCTTGTAATTACTATCGCCAACGTTGCTCTTTGACCAACCGTAAACATGCAACATACTGTCATCGTGGATTTCGCGACCAATACGCTATTGACGAATTTTTCAAGAGATACGTCGTCGCTCTTATAACGCTATTTATAACATCTACGAAAACGCGATCGAATCGGAATCTCTTCGAAAATAAAACTAATAGCACAGGAATACGGATTTGATGATTTTTATTTGTGTTTCAGAGAAATGGCGAAAACGACATCGATTTCGTTGCAAGATGTCAACGTGAAGCTACCTTCGACGAGCTCCACTACTAGCTCAGAGGATTTTGTAAAATCAACCCAGACACGAAGCAGTTATAGTATATTTGTGACTGCACTCGATGTTCTTAACCACGTACTCATCATTGGCCTGATGCTGTTTATTATATACTACACGTTCATCAAGGATCTTCAACTCCATGTTGGCCTGTGTAGTTTGGGAGTACGTATATCGCATATTTTTTGTAAATTATATAGGATGTTCATGCTATTGCTAGCTAGTGTTCTTTTTTGTGAATAGTAAGTTTTAGAAGAAGTGAATGAAAAAAGTAGAACTATTTTTGTAATTGACATAATGTCCTATTTAATTTGTTTGTATTTGCACTATTTTTTGAGAAACGAAAGTGACCTTGAATTTTCAAGTTGGATACTGTATATGCTTTTGTATGATATGAAAGTGTGTGTCAAGATGAATTTATTAGTGAGCTATACAATTATCTTCAAGGTCAGATAAAGTCAAAACTATTTTCAATGTTTTGTACCAATGTGTTTGCAGTTTTACAGATATTTTTTATTGATACAAATTAAATATTATTATTTAGTATTAGAGTATTTGCTTAGGCTTCCACTATGACGTGACAATTTTAGTATTAGGACCTTCAACTTTGAAATTTCATTAACCAAAGTTACTTGAAATTACAACTAATTTTTGTATCGGCTTTAACTGAAGTTTAACAAATTGAATAACTGACTCAAAATTTAAGCTTCCCAAATTTAAAGTTAGCTTAAAATTGAAGCTTTTCACGATTAGATTTGAATTTCGAGTCAGTTTTGACTAAAGATGCTTAAATTACAAAATGGATTCAAAATTTAAGTTTCCTAAAATTTAAATAAGTTCAAAAATAATGTTTTTTAATATTAAATTCGACTTTCCCTCTCAGGGTCCGAAAGACCTTGAAATATGAAAACTGACTCAAAATTTAAGGTCCCAGATTTAAAACTGGCGTAAAATTAAAGTTTCTTAAGTTTAAATTCTATTTTTGAGTCAGTTTGGACTAAAGTTTCTTAAATTTACAGCTGTCACTAAATTTGAAGTTTCACAAGTTCAATACTGACTCTAAATTGACATTTTTCAAGATGAAAACTGCAAATTTAATATTGCCATAAAATTTAAAGTTTCTTAAGTATAAAATTAACTAAAACATGAATTTTTTCGAGACCAAAATCTACTTTTGAGTACATTTTGACACAAGTTTGTAGGTAATTGCGTAGCACGTAGATAAATTCGTCTTGACACACGCTTTAGAGTAACATAAAACTATTAGATGTTCCAGTTAGTTTTGAGCGATCACTACAAAGGGCTATAGTTATAAATCTGTTTGAAATATATTTAATTATTTATTTTCATTTATGTTTACCTATTTTAAATAAAATACAATTTAACGTCTCTCCAGAATAAACGCACTTTTCTTGCTCAAAAATCCCTCAAAATTCACCGGAATGCTTAGTATTCACAGCATTCCATTAACAAAATTGGAAGTCACCTTTATTTATCAAAAAATATTACGAATACAAAAAAATTACATAGATGATTACGTTATTCACGGAAAACAGTACTGCTTTTTGCTATTTCACTTTTTTCTAATTCTTACTGTACAGGGTGTTCATCTATAGGTGGGGATGGAAAGTAAAACGGTGATTCTAGAAGCTAATATAAGCCGAAATTGAAGACTACCAAAATTTCGGTAACTCTTTGTTTGTTAGCTGTAAGCATTTAACATTTTAGTAAAATATTCCTGAAAGTCGGCAAACCGCCTTACACCGCAGTTGGTCTTCTGTCGGTTCCCGCATCTGAGCCCAACTCGAGCAGTAGAGGTTATAGCCACCTGTACCCGAACAACCGGTATAGGTACACGAAAAACGCAGGCTAGTAACAGCGTGAACACTCTCTATAAATCGGAAGATGATAGAATTGCAAAAAGGCAAAGAGTACCGATCCTTTGAAACACACAGTAGCGTTTCAATCAACATCGCGAATGCTTCGGCGATCCAGAAAAATTAATCTTCGAAAACCTTTCGACGCGAGGAATAAAACATTGATGGCCTTCAAAACTAAACCAATACGACGCGTCAATCACAATATCTGACCTGATCCATCGGAACAGTCCCATCCAGAGCTGTTTTGGATAGTCAGCTATTTCGGAAAGCACCAACGAACGTTTTATTCTGTAATCGCCGGCGTGAAGATTTTCAGTTTTCGAATAAAAGGTTCTAGTGGACCGATGGTTCAAAAAGTCGAGTGCTTTTTTGGCCGTCCGTGGGGAAAAAGGAGGGAAGAAGGGAGAACGCGAACAGAAGAATAGCTGGGCGTAAGGAGCTCGTGTAACCTTGCCCAAGAGTCTCGTCGGTGGGTTCGAAGCGATTGCACGCGATTCAAATTGCTCCATTTGTTTTCCACTTACACAGTCGCACGCGGCGGGCGCGACGCGAAATCGAAATTCGAGAATGACCGTAGATTCAGAGGCTCCCGTAGGAAGGCGACCCGCCTCCGGCCAGGGAACTTCTAACGACTTGGCCGAACGACCGGCGTGTCTATCCGAGACCCAAGACACTGACGACACGATCTTGCTTCTTTTCAGTACGTCCTGCTGATGTCAGAGGGCATCGTTTTCCTGGCGGGCGAAAACATCTTGATGAACTATGTCTCGCGACGTGCCAAGACCCATCTTCACTGGATCCTGCAGATTCTCGGTGTGATCTGCATCGTCGCCGGCGTGGTTGACGAGTATCGGTACAAGACCGTCCACTTTCGAAGTATCCACGCGATCCTGGGACTTACCTCGGTCGTCATCATGATCGTCCTGTCCGTCTACGGTTACCCAGTCTTTATTGCCGGGAAACTTCGTAATCTGATTAGGCCGGTAATCATCAAGTTCGCTCACAACTTCCTCGGTATATGCAGCTTCGTGATCGGAATGGCCTCGCAGTGTTACGGGTACAAATACGGCTGGCCCTGGGGTTACAACATACCGCACGTCGAGCCGGTTTGTATAACCGTTACTGCGCTGATTACGATACTTTCGGTGAGAAGCGCCCTGCCAACGCTCTGTCGACAGTTCGCCACAATGCTCAGGTAAAACGAGGGAATCAGGGTAAAAAAGCCGATGCGTTGAGAATATTTTACCCCTTGCAGGATTGTAGGGCGGGGAATGCTCGTTTTTGATGAGCAGAATGGAGCGGTTCTAAAGCGTGGACCACCTTTCATCGTTCACCTTCAGAATCTACCTTTCGAGAGTTATTTTCTTTTTTTTTTCTTTTCGACTCCTGCCGCTATCTGGATCAAGTAATCCTCAAGGTTTCTACTAAATCTGACCTGAATTTACGGTTTGAATAGTCGAATCCTTGTTATCGTACTCCATCTCGGTGTTTCTTCTATTCGCGCTTCTTTCGCGCCAACTTCATCAACTTTACATCTTAACATCTTACGAGTTTAACACTTAATACTTTTCACGTTCTTCGCTTCTTTTCATCTTCGACGCGTTAAAATCTTAACAGCACTTTCGTTTTCAAAGCGCGATACGATGAGCTCCTTTATATCGTAATACTTTTCACGCTTTCAAATTTTTAAGGACATGAAAACTAAATGTCTTATTATCGATGCTCTGTCTCTTAGAGCTGTTATGAAAATTTTAATATTTGAAAATCTGAAAATTTTTTTATTCGAAATTTTGAAGATTTGACTATTTAAACATTTTTTTAATTGGAATATTTGAGTATTTGAATATTCGAATAATAATACGTATTTGAATATTATTGGAATAATAAGAAATATTCGATATTTCGGATAATTAGGAGTATTCGAATATTCGTAGCGTTCGAATTTCGTAATATTGTACCGACTACAAGCCTAAACGTGAAATATTATTCCACACTTTATTAAAATATTCAAATAATGTTCGAATAATCGAATATTCTTAATTAGTCGAATAATGTTCAAATATTCGAACACTTCTATTTATTCGAATAACATGAATAAATTATTCATATTGGAAGTTATTACAATTATTTGTACTTTTCTCTTAAGCGTTAACACCGTATGTAAGTTAAAATAGAATAGATCGAAGGTCAGTTTTAGTTTTTCATAATAAAATAAAAGTGGGAAGGTTAGACAATTAAATATACGCTTACAGTATAAAATAATACCCTTGATTTCATGTTATAGAAAATTTGGGTATTGTTTCCGACTCTCTAAAAATTTAAGTTCGACGTACTATTAATAAGAAACATTATTTTGTATATTACGTGTATTATAACTGTTTGCTACTAATTTAATAAAAAGGAAGAATGGAAATGTTACTAAAGAAATCATAAGAAGGATAAAATATAATACATACGTTGGTACTGAATTAAGAAGATTACACTCTGGGATAAAACTAATGGGGCTAGAGAGCAATTTTCTCAGCTCAGCATCGCACGTTACACACGACAGGGAATAAAAACAGTATCAACTATATGTGCACAATAAAAGATATGTTCTCCAAAGATATCCTAGCTATTTCGAAGTCCTCGCCTGCTTCATTAAATAAAATTTTCTGTTTTCCAACTACGATGCGCGGGTGATTTTAATCCATTAAGGAGCAACGTGGATTTGATTAACATATTAAAGATGTTGCGTTAATGCAACGTTGGGCCTTAATGGGTTAATTTGTATCTTTTTTAATTTTATGTACATCAATAAAAGGCGTGTCAACATAAACTCAAAACGTCATCGACGTTTGGTAAACTAATACTTCACTCGCATAATTTTTTTTTTGCGTCGCTTTGCTCTTTTCAGCCTTTTTATTCACCGCATAAAATAAATAGAATAAAGGCTAACTGAATAGACCCATTCGAAAGCAGCATATAGCTGGCTCGTATGTTTTGCAAGAAAAAATTCACGTACAATTGGACCCGCGTAGTCGCAACCCGTATTATTCGAGGATCAACCGTAAAGAGAATTTCCGTGCTGTAACCAAAGTTGTATATGCTGTAACCGTTTGGGTTACACCGAATCTTAACCCTCTAAACATTATAGAATTCCCTTAAGGGTATTTCACGCGCTACAATTTCACTGTTACGATTACATTAAGACGTAGTCAGACCTTAGAATATCGTGTTGATCTAAAACTTCTGTTTTCAATTCCATTTGCATAACAACGTGAAAACGATATTATGTATAGATGTACTTTAGATGCAAATATTGTTATTCGTAGAATCGTAGTTCGAAAGCTGTTACGCTGCCGCCCGACACGGGAGAAAATCCAGGCAGCATTGAATATATATGTATACATATACACCGTATCCTGGAAAATACGTATTGCGTTAACAAATGACGCGCGATTCGAACGCGCAATTAAAGTCCAATTATGCAAAGTCGTTACGATCCGACATTCGAAATATCTCGTCGCTATTTAATCACGATTCTATACGATCGAAGATCGTTTGACGAGGCGATTGACAAGATCTCGTTGTTGCTCAATGCTTCACCATTTCAATCGATTAACTTTACGCGAACGAAACTGAAAAAGAAACGCAGCGTATTGAACGAACAATCAAATTCGAAGCGGTCGTTCGGTGACGTCAACGGTGCAGCAGGTTTTAACGCATTACGGCAGAAAATGAACATTAAACTCGTCCGCGTTCAAATCGACTTATCTGTCGCTAAGTGAAACAACATTTAATTAAGCGAGGCTACGCGGGGAACAGTTTTCAGCTGTCTGCGGGCTGATAGGACTATAAACCTCAGCTCGTTACAGACACGATTCGCAGACAGTACTCTTGGTAGCGTAACTCCGGTAAAACGCGAATACATTTATTATCCAGTTTAATAGAGGTGCTGATTCAATTAGCGTGACCCGTTTAATCCTAATCTTTCGTATTGCGATCTTCTTGTCCGAGTGATTAATACCTTGGTTGACACCCGATAAGCCGGATAAGACCGATCGAAGCGCTGCCCCGCGCCCCCTGCTTCGAATTTATTCTGCGAACGGAAACGCGACACCGTTTGCGACGGGGTAACGATATTTGTTCGCTACATGCGACTGATTGCCATCGAGTAGGAGACGCTCGTCGAAGGGCGCACTTCGACGTGCAAACACGCGATTGCATATCCACGTTTAAGTAAACACGCGAACGACGTTTACTCGAATCAAACGCGAACGCATTAATTAGCTAGTTCGCTAACCCTCTTCTTCGTTATCACAAGACGGCCGGCTGGCTCTTTTTTTTGTCCTTTTTTCTCTTTCCATCCCCATATCACAGGAAACTTCTGTCTGCGTTTATTTGTCGTCGTCAAGGAGCTCTTTCTCTCCTGGCGCTGAAAATGGGAGAACGTCGGAAGAAGAATACACACGGCGCTTGAAAGCACTTACTTTGCAAATATCATAGCCTTAAACGTTCAAAGGATTTAGGAGGAGTTCGTTTAATGCGATCCGCGTGGCGTATTGCCCGGGGGGCCGAGTATAATGAATTTTTTTTCAGGCACGGTGAACGTCGTTTCATAAAATCTCGAATTATAACGTCGTTATCCGCACAGAGCTTCCACCGGTCGCGCTTCACTTACGCCGGTTGAAAAATATTTCCGTTTACGCGGGATCGTCGTCGCGGCAGCGCGACCGGGACTGCTTTATACGATTGTAATTCCCAGCGCGGGGTTTCGTGCTCTCTAAAATTTTGTTTCGTCGCTCCACGCCACGCCGTGTCGCGTCGCGGCCCGTTCCCCGCGAATATTAATTGCTCGCTGTGTAGGATTTAAATCGCACTTTCTGATTATCACGATCGCGAATTCCTCGCGTTTTCAAACTGTACGCAGCCGGCGCTAAATAAACAGGAATACTTTTTTTTGCTCACGCGCGATTCAACAAGTTTATTAACTGTTATAGGTTTTTTTTTTATCGTTATTGTTTACGTTTAATAATTGATCCGGCATTTCAATTGCGCTTCATGCAAAAACATTGAACGCACAAAGCCGTAGAGAACGATCGTGCCTATAATTCGGTTGATGCCTCTGAAAATACGAAAAATGATAAAATCTCTATCTTCGACACTCACGTTATTATTTTTCGTTTATATGGATCCGTTAATAAAAGAAATATTCACGAGTAGGCGTTACCAATAACGCCACAGTGGAATATTTCGACGAATTAAAAGAAAAAAGATGATTTTATAACTAGGTAAATTTTTTAAACAATAATTTATTTTACTTATATTTCTTTTATACATATTGCCTGAAAATAAGCGTATTTGTCATTATAAATTGTCGAAATTATTGAAAAGCAGTAGCTGTTGATAACAATCGCCTGAACTTCGAAAAAGAATACGATCTTTTGTGATTTTTTTTGGTACCATTTGTTTCTGCATTCCAAAAGGTATATTGTAGTGTTATTGCTGTTAAAATTATTACGGTGGCTTCCAATATAGTATAATATTACTTACTTTTAATATAATAAGTGAAATATAATACATGTACCTATAATATTCATACAATATAGAGATACAGAAGCTTAGCTTACTAACTACATAAAGCAAGAATAAAACGTTTTGCGAGGGTTTACAGTTTCAGTAAATATTTATAAATTAATGTTGTCACGACGATTGCCACGAGTTTTTGACCCAGGAATTTTTCTTGGGGTTGTGGGCGACTTTGAAGGGAGGAGGAGGTGTAGGAGGAGGACAGAGTATATCTAGAGGATGTTTTTGCAATTTTTGTAAGAAATAAATAGTGCTCGTGATTGCCCTTCAATAGTTGGGGGAAATCACAAATACTAAAGCTTTTATTTTTTTTATTTAAAATGGCTTTTATTATTATATTTGATTAAAGTTGATGATAGAAATATACAAACATATAATATACATTTGAATATAAGCAATAAAGAAGTTACTAGCTTCCTAATATTTTGTTTTATTCAATATTTTCTTTAGGTGTTCGCAATTCACTTCCACTCACCCCTCCAGCTATTCTTATCATACATTTCTCATTTATTAGATGTCAACAATCAGAAAAACATGATAGTTGTTAAAAAAATTCCAAGTATAAGTCAACCAGCCAGCTGACACTTAAAAAGTTTACAGGTTTTGCAATTACATGTTTGTTATTTATTGATGAAAAAACATTAAAAACCAACTAAAGCAAACAATGCTGAATTTTCTCTTATTGTTAGATCGATGAAATATCATACTTTGGCAATCGGTGCGAAGACACTAATTTATCAATATTCATATCTATCAAGCTTTCATATCTATGTACTGTGTATAGAATAATATTATATCATGTGTTAAAACCTTAGTGATAACCTTAAAGTAGAACTCGCGTATATTCAACAAAATTTGCAAGTTAATGAAAAACTCTTTCGAAAAGCAATAGTATTAAAATATGCCTTTATGAATGCAGAAACAAATAGCACCAACAAAGAATCGCAGGAAATTAATTTACATTCATTTACTTAATATTCATTTCAATATAGTTAATATTTATTTACGGGTGGTGGACTTTAGAGTACAATCTTATAAGCAGTCATTTATAGGAAATAATGTTTTGCATAATCTAATTTTAAAGGAGGTTTCAGAATTAAAGAAATCCAGTGAATCACAAAACTCATTAACATGTACAATCGTACGGTTAATGAAGTTACATTGGCTATAATTCGTGCGGTGGGTCTCTTGCAGTAATGAGATATTATTCCTTCTGGATGACGTTGACGTTATTAAATTAAAATGAGCTAAAATATCAGAGCATATAATGCAGCCATTAAGTACCTTATATGCGCATGGTAGGACGGACATAATACTCTGTTTTTCAGTGGCCATAGATTTAATTGTTGTCCTGTCAAACGCAGGAAACGATGCTGTGTACTTTCTAACATATTAGAAAAGATAACGTTGATATGGAGACCATAGAGTCGAACAATACTCCAAGTGAGGGCCAACGCATGAACAATATAAAATTCTTAGAGTGTTAATATCCTTAGAATATCAAGAAGCTCTATTAAGAAAACCTAAAGCTTTGAAAGCAGTGCTAGTGATACTGGTAACTGATATTTTTAATACCTTCGACAATTTATATTGACGAACACGCTTATTTTCATGAAATATAGAATTTCTACGAATAAGATAGACCAATGTCTCAAAAATTCATTTAGCGGCGGTGGCTTTCAACGTTTCAATTTCATGGACCGCGCGGTTGTTGTAAGTACTTCGAACTTAAATATGTAAAAATCGTAGGCCCCGCCTTAGAGAATACAAGGAGTCGTGTGTATATACAATTTGCGCAGAATAATGTATGCTGAAATATGTAAAAATTTAATTAGAATTACAATACACAGTGCTCGGAGGAACGAAGACTGAATAAATGGTTTCGCAATTACAGAGGACCGGGCGTCGGCGACGTCGTAGCGCCGCGTAAGTTATTATAAATATTAACGTTATTCAAGCAACTGGAAGGTATGTATACGCATGTAGTTTAAACTCCGTTAACGGGAGTTTACGTATTGTATGAATAATTCACAACTTACCGCAAACTTATAACGCATTAAGCATTCAAAACGCATCCGTTAAATTCGTGGCGGCTGTTTGAATTTTTCATACCGGTGAAAATTCCACGTGCCCCGAGCGTCGAGCTTTCCACCGATCGACGTAGGAACGTCGTGCGGCGCGGCGAGGCGCGATTAAAAAAATGAAGAAACGATAATCCGGCACCGGGGGGGTAATCGATACGAGGATGGCGGACTGTCGCCGCGTACTGGCTTATAAAAGGTCGCTGCGAACCCGCTACGACGCGTAGCCCATGGAACGTGCCGGGCAAATTAATTACAAATTAACAGGGACAAAGGGAACTCTCGCGGTGTCTCTTATGTCAAGGTAGTTGCGGGTCGAGGCGGAGGAAGAGAATTACTTCTGACTGAAAATGGAGTAAAACAGAAACGAGTGGCGTATAAAACGGGGGCAATTCGACGCGCTTTTACGCGGGAACACGAATGGTCAGCCTCTGTTACCATTGCCCACGGCGACGCTCCCCCATTATGCCAGCACGCAACCGCCCCAGCTGCCGCGCATCGCCGTCCCGCCTTAATCCGCCGTTTCCCAAAAAAATATTCACCCGCCTTTTGTTCCACGGCCCCTTCTTTTTCCCTCGATGACTCCATCGAATGGACGATTTATGCTGATGCATTTATGGGCCGTCCACCCACCATCCCATTGTTTAACGGTGCGAGTTGTACATCACTGTCCGATGTCCGTGCTCGGCCACGGATGTATCTGAAATTGTAGCGCTGGACTTGATCGCATTTTAATGCATTGTGTACCGGTGGACGTTTCCGATTCTCTGTGAATGTTCGAAGGTGGGATCGCCTTAATTCCTTTTTAATTTTCCCGCGACGTTGAAGCGCAAGAGTTACGGCAATTTTCTTCACCTTTTCGTGACCGCGGACGAGATATCCGGCTATCCTTCAGTCGTTTATGCTCTAACATCACGGACGAGATACGGCATGTGTTTTTTATTGGGGTACGAATCGTCTTCTCCGAAAAGCTGTGATAAAACATCCATTTGCGAGATATTTTGCCCTTGACGCAAGTGGGTTAAGGTCGATCAATAAAATTGTTACAATGACATAGGATACGTGGTTTTATTATTAGTAGGAGCTATTAGAATTTCCTATTATATTTTTTTAGAGAAGTTTTTCGAATCGCTACTGTCAACATCATTAATAATGCAATTTTTCAATCACCGAGCCGCCGCTACTGTGCACTCTGAACGCTCCATGGAAACTGAAGTTAGAAATAAAAACATATGGAGAATATTTCGCTTGAGGCGCCCTATGAACGATATCGAATCGTTCATACTGAAGAATAGACGCAAAATATTTCGTCCATAGCCTCTCGTAAAAGATATTCCGAGGCAATATATCTTGTCGAAAGTCGTGAAACGATTAAAAGTGATTCACATTTCCGGAAGTCGTATGAATTTGTATTTATGAAGAGATTGGTGGGGCGCGGTGGACTTGTATTCTACGGAAGTTTGAAATTTCGTTATTGTGTAAAGTGGCGCGTAATTAATGATAATATTAACTTTATTTCGCCGTCTACAGTAACGAGGGCTTAGCGTTAATTTGTGTTGCGAAACATAAATCCGATAAAACAGCTCAACTACGCAACTTTGTGATGAAGTCGAAAAGGAAATAATCCTTTCGGTAAATATAAATCCTTCCTACCTACTCCGCGTTGAAGGTTTGTTAAATATTGGTGGTAAACAGTACGACATACCTGACGTGTTGTCTGACCACTGCTTGCTGCCTCCACTTACTCCTTGGTGACAATACGCGGGTAGCGCTCGACAGAGACGTATGTGTAGAGCGCATCCCCGGAACAACAGTCGCTCACCAATGAAAAATAAATTAGATACGTGCATTATTTTTTTATACAGTCGGGTTACTTTCCCAGCGTTCGGTTTATCTTGCTAGTTTTTGTAAACCTAGGTTGAATCAATTTGTGGACTTTACTTTACCTTTATGGTGAACACGGATTTATTTAAACATCGTCGATGAGAAATCTTCCGTACGTTTTTATAAATCTCATTGAGCTTTTCATCACACGAAATTATAAAGAACAATTCTGAAAAGAGAAATCCCAAAGGACATCAGAATTAATGAGAGTCTGTAATCTCACTGATAGTAAAACGGATTATCAATGTTTGCATTAAAAACTGTCGTTCGTTTGTCGCGCAGAATTTCGAAAAAGAAATCCCGTAGACAGCCCTGAACCTCTTGACTTTCATGAGAGTCGCTCAGCAGGACATCACGCCTCAATTTTCTTATATCTCCGCCAGACGCTACGGTAGAATACAAAAGAATACGTCTCCGTATTTTTTATTGTTCGACGAGCCACTGCGAACACGTTCTCTGCCACTGGCAACGTCTATAAGTAAGGAATACGCGGACAGAAACATCGAGCGACAGGATACGTCAGCATAGCTCATCCGCGGTGCCTTAAAAATCGTATCTCTGTGAAACGAAGCAGAGCCTTCGATACGAACATTTCATTTCACACTTTCGATTTGTTTCTGCGTCGCGACGCAACCCCGTGTGATATCCGCCAGCCCCGCGCTTCTATCTGTATCCATCCTATTGTAACGAGACTCGTAGCTAGGTTCGCGCAGATACAAAACGGTGTCCCGCAAACTGTACGTTCTCACGACGGAGGTATACCGATCGCTGCAATTCTTTTCGGGGTAAAATCGTGCTCGTAACGGTCCACGAGCTCGCGAAACCTCGCGGGTACTTCGCCCGCGACGAAGCACGCTCGTAAAACGGGTGTTCATAATTCAGGGAAGAAAATGGAAAGTAAGTTTTCCCGTCGGCAAGGTGAGCGGAACGCGTCCCTCGGAGTTTGGCCCACTTCAGAATCGCCCACCGTACGTCAGCCGGCAACGGAAGTCAACTAAAATCGCGAGGCAACAACTTTTATAATCAGTAACCGGCAACGACATCGGCTCGGGGACAAAGTAACTTTGCGCGTGTACGATGGCTTGGTCGAGGGTTGTTCGGTCACTAAGGGGGAGGATGAAATTCCGTGGTTCCACTCGATCGAACCTAACTGTCCACCCTCTGCCCGGCACGGGCACCGCGACGCGACGGTAATAACGATTCGGAAATTTCCTCTGCACCGCGAGGGAACGGAATGTACATTGTTAATCCTGCGAACAGACAAAATGGGTATTAACGGGGGCAAATTTCTCATCGGTTTTGGCCAGACGGCCCCTCCAATAAGTGCGGTTTCGAATATAGATAGCTACCGGGGAGGTGACTGTATTTTGGGATATTCGTTTCGCCGGCGTTCCGAGAGCCGTGTAATCCTTGATAAAATATTTAAACTGACGATCCACGGGGCCGACTGGGAAAGTGGATTTAATTAGACGAAAAAGGAAGAGGAGACGAAAGCGAAGGAGGAGGACAAAGAGTTGCCGCGACTAGATTCCACTGGAATACGGCATTGTTAATTAACCGAACGGGTGAACGAGCGTGTAATATATCGAATCGACGGTCTTTCAAGTCCCAGCCGCTCGACGATCGCAGCCAGGGACGCGTTCGTTATTCCCTTAATTAACATACGTCGTAGCGCGTAATAAACGCGCTTTGTGCACCGCGAACAGCCCCGCAATATTGCCGGCCGTCCAACGGATTCATTTTTTCCTCGTAAATCGTCTAGCTCCGCTATCAGCCTCCACCCATACATATGCATGCCGAGATCGAATCTCGTCATAGTTATCGTCCGTTCGGCCGCGGTATCGGCTCCCGGAATCAATTAATGTAAATCAAAAGCCGCGAACGAAAGCGCGCAATCGTTCCGTCGACGAGAAAGGACCGGCTGTGCATCGCAGCCACCGCCGGCCGGCCAGGCCGGGGCGAGGCTCCGCAGGCTCGATATCTCGCGGACACGTACGCAAGATTACACGCTCGCTGGATTGGATCGCGTACGTGCGGCTGAATTATGTCCACGAGGCCGCAAGTTGCCGGACGTACCGACGATAGCGACGCACGGGAACGGTTATGTTTCATTCGGCTTGTGGTCGGTTAATGGACCGATGCTGCTGATCGTGGCAACCCGGCTTTAAGGCCAAACGATTTTCCAAAGGTCTTTCCGGGGCGCCTTAGGGGTCGTAGCTCCGCGCCGGATAGAAGAAACGCCTGGGTGTTTCTTCGGGCGACGGGGTATGAAGTCTTTGAGTACAAAGATTTGGTCTATTGAAGGGAAACCAGGATGTAATGAAGTGCGCGATCGTCGAGACTTGCGAAACGTACAAAGGATTGCGGGGACTGAACGTCGGACTCTTTCGTGCGGATCTCACAGATTGAAACCCGAGATGCACCATCGACTAAGAGTTTCAAAATATTTGTCGCTTTTCCATCAACCATTTGTGTAACAAAGTTTGGTTTGACTCGAATTGCTTTTAAAATATGATGAAATAAATTAGAGGAGGATGTTGTAGAAATGCCAAATTTTTACCTCTTCAGACATCTGAAATACTAATGAAGTGTTAATCCATGTACAGATATTGCGAGGCTTGCGCCGTTACCTTATTATAGTGTGCGAAAAAAATGTGCGACAACGCGAAACAGATGAATGTTGCCTCACTTTTTTTTCGTACACTACAATAAGGCATTGGCGCAAGCTTCGTTACTTTGTTTCGGTATACGAAAAGAAAGTGAGTCAACGCAAAATAGATGATTGCCAACGTTGCCTCGCTTCTTTTTCGTACTCTACAATAAGATATCGGCCCAAGCCTCGCAGTGTGCGTACACGGTTTTACCTATTGAAATAAGGAGCTCGAATAAAAATGCGAGTTCGTCATCTATGGAGCGCAAATCCGCTCTGCTCGCTATCAATTAATTACTAAATTTATAAACCGATCGCAACAGCTCAAGGGATAATAAGAGAATCTATTAATGATTTACAAAATGTGGTTTTGTTAATAAATAATAATAATAATATCCAAGCAACGAAGTATCAATAATTTGCAACGCGGTTTAACATAATGTATAAAGCCATGTTTACATGATAGTATATTATTGTATATTCATACAATGTTATAACACATATAGTAATGTAATAAAAGTATAATTCTATAAATTCTGAGTAATCATAACGTACAATTATTTACTGCAAAAGTAATGGGAATGTTATTGAAGGTACTAATGAAATTGACGGAACTCCAAAATACCAATTGACGCTTTCAGGCTTCAAATAATCGTAATTTCGAAACGAATAAGCAGAATGAAAAGATTCAAACACTATAAGGAAAAGTCCATAATTACATAGTACGTAGAAACATATGGCTGAAAGTAATAATTAATTGTCATATAATATGAAAAATATACAGTATTCTGTGAAATATGTTTGCTATTATAGTATTATATTGTATTTCTAAAACAAGATCAGATGTATTTAGTATAAAGAATTTTTATTATACAGGATGAGTCACCTAACGTTTGTACCTCAAATATTTTCATTGTTCTTAGAGATGTGTTAAGTGTCTTAAGGACAAAGTTAAACAGTTCAATGAATCCTATACAGAGCCATAAAAATGATTGTTTTTATGTTATTTCTTTTCAAGGTTATGAAGATCACCTCAATTTTTAAAATCTGGCCATGCTTTTTTAAACACCTGATAGTCCCATTAAGAATTCAGTAACTGTAATTACTCAAGGTCACATTCAACCATTCAACTTCGTCTTTAAGACATTTAATTTATCTTTCAAAACAACGAAAATATTTGAAGTTCGAACGTTAGTTGACTCACCCTCTATATTTTATTCTTCCCTTCTTAAAACGATAGTTTTCCAATGTAATTATGTTACCAAAAAAAAAGAAGTGCAGTCTATATACATGTCTACATATTATACTATAATGACAAACATATTTTGTGGAATATTTGCATCCTAATACTATACAGGGTGAGGCACTTAAAACCGGCCACCTGAATAACTTGGCTGGTATTGGTGACAGGAAAAAATGCATCAGGCCAAAATTATTTGGTATTGAGGGCTGAGGTCATCTCTATTTTTTTAAATGGAACAGTATGTTTTTTGTATGACCTATTCGAAAGGTCATTGTATTCGTCTTGAAATACTCTTATCAGAAATGTAAGTAAAAAGACATACCGTTTCATTTAAAAAAACAGAGATGACCTGCATATCTCCTTGACGCCTCCACCTATCAAAAAACTAGTAACATCGGATAATCAGCCCCTCGATATCAAATAATTTTGGCCTGATGCATTTTTTCCTATCACCAATAACAGCCAAGTTATTCAGGTGGCCGGTTTTAAGTGCCTCACCCTGTATATTAATTTTTCACGTTGTATGGCTGTTAACTACTCATTTCAGCGATATATTTTCATGTACTAGATTACTAAATAAACATGGCCTTTCCTTTCTACATTGGTATTTAAATTTGTTTATTCTGCTGATTGGTTTCGAAATTACTATCATAAAAAGTCAGAAAGCGTCAATAATTGGTCTTTTGGAATACCGATAATTTCATCTACACTTTTGATAACATTCCCATCACATTTGCAATAAATAATTTTGCGTTTATGATTACTCAGAACTTAGAGAATTCTAACATACGATGTCATATCATTACTACGTACATCTTTCAACTGTCTACATTTTTCTTTATTATATTTCAACAAATGCCATATTATGGCCATGATCCACAATTCTTTTTGTAAGCAATAATTTCAAAAGCTTTTGTTCACCATTTCAAACCCGCATTGCTCAAAATGCACCGAATTGTTTCGGCCCTCCTATTGATTCTATCAAATTGTTTCAAATTTTTCTGTACATCCTCAGAATTGTTAGCTTCATGCAACGGACACTCTGATTGCAAGCAATTCTTTCACAACAACATCCGTTGTTTTCCATCATCGGGGCGTATTCTAAATACCTCAGAACGTAAAGTAATTATGAAAACATAACAATGTTACAGTTGCTACCTGTGCGGAGGTGAGGTTTAAATGCAAATAGTTGTGAATGGAGCGAAGTCCGTCAGCTGTGCATTGAGATAAATATTAGTTTTGTCTCTGGCATCAAAGTTGCTCGGTCAGATGCATGAAATATTCAAAGTTTGCTAAAAAATTCACGAGAAAACAATAAATATAGAATGGCCGGTTTGCTAGAAAATTTACCGAATAAATACACTCTAGCCGAGGCAAATACTCATTGAAAACGGAGTGGGTCCACTCTTGGCACCACCTTCCCGCGTCTGCCCGTCTGTTTCTACCCACAATACTGTTGTCACTGTTTGAGGCGAGCAAGAGTAAACTGCGTCCTGTTGAGATGAGTATTCCGACATTTTGTCCTCCAAAAAGGACGCAAGTTACATTCAGAAGCTTCGGATAGTATTTACCGACGGTCGAATGGGTTCAAGAGGGGGATGGTTTGCAGAGAGGTGGAGAGCAAACACGCGACCCAGCTTTTGAGCGATTTTCATCGATACGAACTTTCTGCCGTTAGAGGTGAAAATCTTTCAGCCAGCGGCGCAATTAGCACAACAGGGGATGACAGTGGGATGATTTTGGGTCAACGACAGATTCCGAAGTCGTTCGACACGAGCCATTCGGACAAACTCGAGGGACGCGCGCGTTCATCTGCTCGTTTCGCCTGTCTGGTATCGAGCATTTCCCTGCGAAATTCGAGCCCGATCGTACAATACCACGGTTATTTTCATTCGCAACGTTTTCTCCGTCCGCGTGACGGAACATCCGCCCAACCCTTTCCGCTCTAACGCCGGAGAAATAGATTTAAACTACGGGAAATGGGATATATAAATCATTTATGCGAATATAATTCTTCAGCGGAGATAAAATACGCGCCAAGCATCCCGCGTAACTTTTATCGTACGAGGATTTTCCTCTCGTTCCCACAATTTCATAGAGGAAAAAAAACATACTTTACAACAATTCCACGTTGAAATTATTTCCAGGTAGGGGAAAGATACAATGATAGGAACAATTTTCTTTCGCGCCTGTTTCTGATAATATTATTAGAGATATTTCAAACGTAAGTCCATTAGTCGAAAGTATGTTTATTAGTGTTCAATAAAATTATATTACAAACTTATTAATCATAATCGAAATTAACAAATTTTTTTATTTCTAAATTAGTTGAATGTGTTACTTTCTTTCCTTCTTTTCGGTTGAATATGTTTATATGCATCAACTAAGATCTAGAAAGTAGAATTCATATTTCTATCAGAGTAAAGATGCATTAAAAGAATATTTTCCATTAAAAATAAGGATAAAAGGAAATTCGAGCTAAACTCGTTTTGAACTTTACACGCGAATATCTCGAAAATGAAAACATGTGACATGTAGTGTTTTGCCTTATAACCACAGACATGTGCATTGAATAAAACATTAGAGTCTATGACGAAATTAACTCTTTGTACTAAATATCATCAATATGTTTCACGATTTTTTAAAAGTGGAACTTATTTCTAATGCTTTAGCAGCCTATTGATTACAAAGTAAAAAGTTTTATAAAACTTTTGTCAGGAATTGAAATTTCACTGTAATAGCCATGAAATGGATTTCCCATTCAAGACTTGAGTATCAGGTATTGCTCCATTTAAGAATATGAGTGAGTATAATATCAAAGAATCTTAAAACAAAGAAAATAATCAATCAAGCCTGCCTGTGAAATATTTTCTTCACAATTGAATATAAATTAATCATCTCTTTTAATCATCTCTTTTAATCATATAACCAGACTGCGAATTTTTATGCAAAGTAAAATTTGTACAAGCACGAATAAAGAATTGAAACTTAAATAACAGTATGTTTAATTTTCTAAACATTTTAACTTGGACTTATATTTTTGATATTTTGTATACATAAAATGCATAAAATCCACAATCTGGATATAACATTTCAACAGTTAGTATAGAGGGTGGCCCACAAATCGATATTTGGGCCATTTCAAATAAATGAACAAAAAAAATATTGGGAACAAAATTGCATCCGTATTGAGTCATAAATGTATAGCTAACAAAAAACTTTTGAAAAATATGATTTTTTCACAAAAAACTGAAATCATATTACATTTTTTAATTGGAACCATATATTGCCTTCATCATACTCTTAAATTACAAAAAAATAAATTCAATAATGCAGCACTTTTTCATTATCACTATAACGGTTTTATGTTATGTCCATTAAAAATATCATGCAAAGAATACAATTTCGCAATTGTAACAAATAACTACGTAGTTGTGATGACAAATTCATTTATTTTATGCACGTCAGTATAATGAATAGGCGATGAAATTACAGTGTCAAAACCGAATCCCATTATCGTAGTATTGGATAATTAAAATGAAACATGTTATATATTTTTGAATTCGTCTTTCTTTGTACTTTAATAATGTAACGACGAAAATATAAGGTTTTATTTAAAAGAGAAACAAAATGATTCCAGTTTTGTATGAAAATCATACACGATCTTTGACAACAGGTGGGAGTAAAAAGGGACGATTCTAGACACTAAAATAAGACGAAAAGCAAGAATAACGAAATGGCCTGAAAACAGCCTGTGACCCGGCAATTCGCACGTCATTGTTGTCTAGAACACGTTGAACATCGCATCAGCAAACGTGTATGCAATTACCGTGGCTTGGAGAATGATGCCTCGTGGATTGCAGGATTTCAAATGGTTTTTATTCGAATTTTTAAACGTTAATAACTATAAAACAAAGCTGCGAACACGATTTCGTTATTCTTGATTATTGTCTTATTTTAGCGTCTAGCATCGCCACTTCTTAATCCCACCTGTTGTCGAACATCCTGTATATTTCGAAAATTATTTGCACCGATAAACTCTTTACTGATACTGAACTTTTGTTTAAAACAGTTTTCTGTTAAATTATTGGAAATAGCTCAAATATTATGACAACCGATTCGTGGATCAACTTTATAACTTTGTCTCAAAAAAACGGCGTAGAAAATCGAAGAAAATTTTACTTTTACGTAGGAAAAATTTCACCGACGATTACAAATACGAAAATAATTTGCATGCGCAATGCGTTTAAAATTCAGGTAATTTGATTCGTCCCATTTAAACCCTGTTCCTTTAATAGAACCTCTTCCATACAATTTTCCTCTCCGCGTTCGAGTGATATTTCTACTAAAATTTACGCGCGTACAGGAAATTCACGGACCACCCGATGCATCGAACGAAACAGAGATTTTCCCATCGTATAATCGTTATGACCACAATATCAACAAGTAATATCTCGAGGAGGAAGTTGGGATTCACGGAACGCGCGCGCGGAGGTTCGATAACGACGGCGACGAGACAGCAGCGATAGCGATACAAAAGGAAAAAGTCCGGAGTCGGAGGAAAACTACAGCGGTGGAGCGCATTTTTACGAATGACCGGGGCTTTCCGATTCTCCCACGATCGGTCGAGTATCGATGGCGAGCGGCGCGGCGTGGAGCCTGCGGGGTCGAGAAAAGAGGGAAAAAAAGCACGATCCGATAAACTTTCTGGAGCGCGGACCGATGTTCATTTACGTAAGAAGGAGGAACTTTAGATCCGACCGACGTGTACCGTTTAAAATCAAACGCGCACGACGATCGAGTTCTCGAGCAACTTGGACTTTAGTCCCGCCCGTTCGACGAAACTTCACACGTGCACCGAAAAATTCTCCCCCGGCAGTCTTAAGAGCGCCGCTCCCTTTTACACTCGAAACTTCGTTTTCCGCCCTTAAATCCAGCCTTATGCAATCAATCCTGAACCGAGAACTTAGCGAGACGGTTGAACCGCGGAAAACGCTGGAATCTCGGATCCCGGCGTTGCTTTATCGGAAGTTACTGCGGATTCTCACTGTGAGTTTCTAACTCTGGGATTTGTTACTCGAGCGCAGACGGTCGTGGATACTTTTTTTTATTTATATTTATTACTTGGGGACTTTGTAATCCGTAAATATTCGACTTAGTGTGTTTCAAGTGTCTTTACGCTGTGAGTCTATGATTCATTCGTTTTGTTACTCCAAAATTGTATTTCAATGAATTGGGTTAGGTTGCAAAACAGTCCATGACTGTAAATAAATAAATCCGCGAAAATTTAATACTTTAATCCGTCAATATTTTAAGCGATCATTCTTAAGACTGCTGTCTCCATTTCTGCATATTGCTTGGTTCATGCGGAATCCATTCATTCTTTATTCTCATTTTTCTATTCGGTCAAAGCGTTGAAGTGGCTTACTGCTATATGAGATACTATTCTGCTTACTGTTTGTCGTGAATTATTTTCTACAGTTTCCCTTCGTGTATTTTCCAATTGAAAATCACCAGAGATACAATTTTTTAATTCATCAATGAACTCTGTTGAAATTTAAATGACCTCCGAATGAGAAATTACGAGTATACTTTCAACCGCTTCTATCGCAATTTAACAAATTCAAAATCGTATCAAAAATTACTCGAGTATCCGGATTATTCATGATGTCAGATAATGAGGTTCTAATAAGGTTATTATCAATTTTGTTAATATTCAGCACACGTGTAAATCAGCACATACGTTACATTTTAATCCGATTTACAATAATTGATGAGTGGATAATATGTACTAACTTAATAGAAATTCTCGTTTCCTGATTCATCTCTTTTCATAATTTTCATTCAAGACCATTGAACACCTCGAAGGTAATTAGATTTTGCGCACAAAGAATACTTTAGCTTTGAAAATGATTGAAGCGTCTCTCCTTTCTTAAAATATGCACTCTATTGACCTCAATTTTCACACTGAGTAAACGTTCATTTCAGCGACCAAGATAAAATTATATTCACTTACCTATATAATTTTTATCAACCGAAATAACCAATAACAAAAAATGTATATAAACCACAAGGAGACACACACAGACAAAATTTACTACAATAGCCTACATGCTATTTATTTGTTAGAATATATAGGGTAAATACACCAATAGATGGACGGTACCCAGTAGATCGATAGATTTTAGATTAACCGATAGTTATGAAAAACACAAAGTTTTTAATTTGTAATGTTGTTTCTTCAGTTGTAGAGAAATCGTTTGCTGTATGAGAAATCTAACATTTTCAGTAATAGTGTTTTTTGCACGGGAAAAAATATTTCATAGTACCGTCCATCTACTGATGATTCAAGCTATGAGTAACAATTTCATCATTTTATGATTGAATAAATTAATTTTAATACACACAACTATTTTTTTCCTCAAACTTAAACAAATATTTCCAAGCAAAACCTTAAGGGTACTAGACAGTCGAATTCATTTGATCGAAAATTAAGAATTTCTTTAACATTTAATTGCAAAAGAATAATTTATAATTGAGACTTGTGCTTTAACACATAGGGCGGTATTCATAGTCAGTTCTTATTCTTAAGCATTTGCTTAAGTCCCCCCCCTCATAATATAAATACATTGTAGGGGGAAGACTTAAACAAATGCTTAAGAATAAGAACAGATTATGAATACCGCCCATAGTTTATTTATGTCATAAGTTTTGTAAAAATATATTTCTTTAGCCGTATGTATTATAAATCGCACTATATGTTCATCATTTCAGAGATTCTTTTAATGGACTTCTATTAGTTTTGCACTGATTTTCACGAAATAAAAGAAAATCCAGCATTTTGCTTGTAGATTCTATTTTGAAATATTTTTTGTTCTGCACTAAACCCATAAAAGTAGCAAAATTATAAAAATGAAAGCTTCAAAACAAAAATTTTTAGACAAAGTGAAATTTTCATTAAAGAAGATGACGTTTTAGCTTCTATTAACTTTAATTCAGGTTCAGGCCGAAATTACACATTTCGCGAGCATTTGAATTTGAATTTAATTCAAATCGGTTGGAGCCTTCGTTATTAAGATATGACTGCAAAAGGAAGCGAAAATAGACATCGTAGAAAAACACATTTAAAATTTTAAGAGATTCTAAGATATTATTGTTGCTACAACCTCTGTAGCATTAGTATCTATAAATATTTTAAAAATATAAGACAGTAAAGTTTTCAGTTAAACAAAAGTGAAGAATATCATCCCCTTTTCAAGTATCAAAAATCCTATTTTTGCCTTTGGACTACTTGCTTGATGTTTACAGCTGCCAAATCCGTAATTTTACGAATTTTGACACAAATCAAACGGCATTTTACTCAGGAAGTAACAGTTTAAGGAAATACTATAAAGAAAATCGATTTGTCGACTGCTAGTACCCTTAATACAAATGCCGAAATCAGCTAAGCCGTCTATCAAATGGCTTGCTTGCCCTACATTTCTCATTTACCATTACTTATGCGCAAAATTCTCGAACATCTGTATCCAATGGAATTAAACGCGCCTTCAGACTATTAACTCGATGCTTTCCAAACTCTCTGCAATGCAATCGATCAACGTCGGTTTACTTTCGCTCCGCGACAATAGCAGTTGCAGAATTATTCTAAAGTCAGCCCTTTCATTTCAAGATACAAACTTCGGCGCGGCTGAGAAACATATCGGAGATGTAAAGGGTTAACTTAGCGTTAC
This sequence comes from Perdita meconis, assembly GCA_030770465.2. Lineage (NCBI taxonomy): Eukaryota > Metazoa > Arthropoda > Insecta > Hymenoptera > Andrenidae > Perdita > Perdita meconis. The sequence continues at coordinate 9,868,380 of JASKOS020000004.1, forward strand.
TCGAGCGTCGGGAGCATTGAGCATCGTCGATGCGGCGCTAGAAAATGTGACAGACGCGAGTTTCTCTCCCGGCATGCGCGGTCAAAAAATTGCTGAGTGACTCACCTTTTCTCGCAGCAGTTTTCACGCAGCGGTAGCACCGATTTAGACGAGATACCCATCGATCCAAGTTATCCCATTTCCCTTCGACGATCGGGGGGCCTTCGACTTTGAACGCTCTTCGTCACGAACGACTCCGTTCGGCGACATGATTTTCGATGGGAGAGACAGTGGATGACAGACATCGGTTCGAAGCGTTCATGCTTGATCGAGTTTTATCGGAAGTCGGTCGAAAATATCGTTTGATATCTCGCTGTACGAGACAAAGTACGTGGCAAGGCGAAACCGACGTCAATGATTCGCACGCACAAAAGGGACGCTATGACTATTTAAAATACGATTCAATCGGTGCTCGTGAACGTGCATTTCACCTCTGCGCGAAAACGTTGAAATGAAAATGTCGGTTTAGTTATGAAAATCATGGAAACGTCGGGCGTTCTGTTGAAAGCAGTTCAGCCTCATAGTTAAGCAATGTCGTTACTAAAATACAGCGGGCGCGGTTTGTGTTGGAGTACTCATCGAGATTGTAATATTTTAGAGTAGTATCGCGTTGTTCAACCAGCTCATTTCATTCTGGAATACGCAACTGTAAATATATGCCAGCAGCACTGTTTTTGTATTGGTCCTACATGCCATTTTCCTGCGTGTAATTTGTCAAATTGGTACTATATTTGCAGTTCTGTGGCTAAAGCTAAATAAACTACGGGCAAATGCTGACCTAACATTGTCAATATTGTACGGTGCACGCAGGTAGACGGCACTTCGCTTACTATTGATGTGATTGCGTGTATGTTCTCTATTTTGATTAAGTAATACACTTTTTAATAATAGCAATTCTCACTTCTAGATTGCATTCATTCATATTTAACACGTTGTATAATCTTTCATAGGCCAGAGATCTAAGTTAAATTGAATAAGATTCAGAAATATAAATCAAGCTATCAATCGCAGAATCCGAAAATTAATATAATACTTTAATAATAAAGCAAATGTGCGCAAACATAATTCCATATTGTACACTTTGCGTGTGAAAATCCGAATACATCTGACTCCGAATAATAAGGCAAGGAGCCAAATAGGTAATAAATCATATTATTAAAAATAAGAAGAGTTTATTTAATTTTGGGGCGGATAATATGCCGTAAGCTGAATCTGGCGGTATTACCCTGAGCCAAATATTGTCTCCCTCTCGAGCAGCATCAGGGAAATGTCCTCAGTCGATATCGCTGGAGCTTTTCGCTGAGCAAGAAACTCTTAGCAAAAAAAAAAAGGAAAAATCAGGGAAATGTGTCGCGTCGAATCTCCCCTTCGCGTTTCACTCGCGAATATTTAGGCGGTGGCGTCGCTAATCTAACAGGGCGTCTATGGTGTTTGGCAAATGAAGAGAGTGTTTCGTCGTAGACGCTGCGTATCGCGGCTTTGTCCGTTCAATATCGAAGTGGCTCGAGGCGCAGGTTTCCGCGAAGGAAACGCGCCGTCACAGCTTCCGAGAAAGAATTTTCAGCGTTCGACGTCGCAACTAAGTCTTTATTAAAAAGCTCCCATTTCCGGGGGAATATTCGCGCAGCTGGGAGCAAACGCGATAGCATCACGGCCACGTATAATTTCCCGGATACATTTACAGGGGAGACGTTTATTTAAAAGTATCTGCTTCCAGCGAGATTAGTTCGTTCTCGGCCGTGTGTATCCAGAATCCGGCCTGGCCCTCTCTCCCTTCCGCCGTAAGAGCGAAATAAAGTCGATGGCCGCGATAAAGTCGACCTGAAAGCAAACCTCCCTCTTAAATTTTTCTCGCGATGCCGTCATACGGCGTAAAGCGGCGATAATGATTGCCGATACCAGCATCGACCGCGATGAAATCGAATTTCCTCTCCCCATCTTCCAGGCCCTACCTCCCCTCGCCGCTTTCTCCTGCAATTTTTGTAACGCCGGGAATCCAATTTATCCGGCTTTCTGTGGAAGCAAAATTATTTTTGTATAGGGGGCAGGTATAAGCATTAACAGGCTCGCTATCGATCCCAGTCATTTCATTTTTGTTCCGCGCCACCGTCTCTAGCCGTTCCATAAAGAGCGCGAGTAAATACCGACGTCTTTTCCCGTGTACACGTAATTCTCCTAGGCACATTCATAGAAGGGCATTTATTTAAGATGAAACTCCCGGCCGTACGAAAAGTTTCCCTTTGAAAGGAATTTTTTTTCCCGTGCACGGGAAATGCATCCTGTCTCCGTGCGAGGCTCTGTGTGTACGTGGCGCACGACGTCGTCGCATAAATTTTCGAAACGGAACGGATCCGTGTTTACGTCCTGCAAATAAAGCACGGAATAATAAACATCTTGCCTCACGTTTGCCTGAATAATTCCTAGCTGCGACCTTAAACCATTCAAAGGTCATCGCGTGTGGCCGGGATGAAAGATGCAATGGGTCATTAAAAACTTGCGAACTGCCTTTGTAATGACCCTGAAAAATTGAACACAGAATGACGCGGTCGAGGAAGGGAAATCCTATTGCGTTTCGTCCTACTTCTTCGCCCTTTTTTCGTTTGGTCGGCTTCGTCTTTGAGCCGGACCGTAGGTGGATCGACGAATCAACGAATAACAGAGGGTAGAGGGGGAAACCGAGTACACCGCGTCCTATAAGTGACTGTCCGAGATTTGTTCGGAGAAACTTTCCGATTAATTATACTTTGTAGGGTAGGGCATTCGCTTAAGGGTAAATTGCCAGGAGCGTCAACTTCCCCTTTGAGAGGGATTTTTCCCGAAGTTAGACCGCGTCCTATCCTCCCTCTTCATCCCTTGTCTTCACTATACATCGTCGTTCGAAACTTTTTAACAATGCACGTGTGTGCGCGTGCACGTAGCAGTCGCATACATTTTTTCTTAAAATGCATTTTGCGTGCATGATAACGGGATGGTTTCTCGTATGCATACGTGTATATTTCATGCGGTGGATCATCCGACTGTTTCGTCAAAGTCGTTAGATCCCCCGCCGGATACGCGGTATAATCCTGCTGGAAGCGGCTCGGAGATGCTCGTGTTGTATGCATAACAGCGCGAACTTGTCAGGTAGAGGCGTCAAAACCATTTTATCCAGGCCGACGGCGAAATCTAATCAGTGCGGAATGAATTTCCCTCGAGCGTAAAAATGTTCCTCCGTTTGGATCCGGAGTACGCGTGCGGGTTTCGATCACGCGTATCGATATTTCGTTTCCCCGTCGGCGTGTATCTTCCTGCTTTACATTTACGGAAAGCACGCGCGATCGAAAAGCTTCCCCGGGCGAAGGTTATTTCTCATTCTGTAAGAACGTTGCGGGAGCTGCCGGACGCGTGGAAATTAATCTTATTTGCGGGGCCGGCACGTCGGCTTTAAAAAAATTAAGGGAATTTTTTTCAGTCGCGGAGTATGTAAGGAATCCAAGGAACTTTAGGATTGCGAGGAATTGAAAAAGAATATGGATGAAAGAAAACTGTTTCCTGGGCTTAGAAAACGAGTCTGACACAAAAGCAGCTATTTATGAAAAGTCATTTTCATGAAGCTTGCAATTTATCAAAACTAAAGCACGGTAAGGAGATGCGAATGTTAATTTTGTGGAATTATTACTGCGCTGGGTATCTGATGTACAGTAGAACCTTGATTATTCGAAATGCAATTATGCAGTAATTTTATCATCCAAAGCATTAATCATTTAATGCAGTAGGTGTAAAAATAAAATTGAATTCAAAATACAACTTGGACTATGAATGGTTCACTCATTTTTAATATTTTTTGTCTACAGTATGGGGAACCGGGACTGGTTCACTAACTTTTAACATTTGCAATTTTTTTACATGATTCATTGATGTTTTGTTGACTTGCTGTATACTAAAAGTTTTTAAACTTCTTTAAGCATGCAGGCCTAATTTTGAAAATCACTTTAATTGTGCCTACTTTGTAGTTTTTATCATATTTATGTTAGTGAAAAAATTCAATTAATAAATAAATTGTGTTGGTTGACTTACAGTGATTCACAGATTCGTTCACAAAGAGCACGTTAAGTTTGTTTAAATTCCAACAAATATTTACATTTGCAGTTTAAAAGTTAAGGAAATTCAGAAATAATTAAACGTGGAAGCTAGAACAATATAAATTGATAGAAAAAATATAATACTGAGGATTTTACAATTGACTTGAACCTGTGATTCATTGTTTATGTCAGAGTTAGTTGACTCGTCATTAAACAATTAACAAATCTTTATTAACTATGTACTGCTAAAATAGAAATTGAATGCCTACAGTGATTTTTAGTACGTAGGGAACAATCTATTTGTACCATTAGAAAACAAAAGTAAACTGTTTACAGTTACGAATAAGCGAATTGTAAAGCACTTGATAGTAACTTCAATTATTTCTGAACTTAAAGGGTTAATGAAAATTAAATATTTATTTGCTCATGGATGTTTACCATAACGATCCATATGATGGTTTGTAGGCGTGCATTAAATGCTGTACCGTAAATTATAGTCACTTTTTTAAAATATTCGCGGAAATACATGAAACAATATTTAGTGGACAGAAATTCATAAATAGTCAATGCAAAAATACTTACTCACATGTTTTTAGATTCTTTGTTTTTGCTTATATATCGAGCATTAATATCGCGTTGATTAAGCTATAAAGCAATAATTAAATTAGTCAACTAATCTCATTAGTCAACGAGCCCCAGTTTCACCTATTTTTTTCTTCGTTCTAATTAACATGTGTTATATCACGGTATCACGTTTATCAATCCAGATACCATTGCATGAATTTCACGGACCAAATACTCGGCGAATTTTGCCGCAGCGTGTCCATTGCATGTACAAACTCGCCTCCATCTAATTCGAAGCCGCGAGAGACACAATACGCGAAAAGTTACAGAGAGGACCAAAGGAAAACACACGGCGGAGGAAAGCTAAGGTTATCACAGTTTGAAAGCCAGTGGCGCGACGTGCCATTGAAAATTAAGCTACAAGAGTGTCTTCGCAGAGGAATACCACTCATTTTATAGTCATTCACTTCCAGGCAAACAGCGGCAAAACGTAGAAAACGAATAACCTTTGAAAGCGTTCCTTTCAAGTGACCCGAAGAAAAACGACGCGACTTCGGTCGGCCTGTAACATTCATCAGGAGCACGTTTAATATTTAAGGGAGCTTTAAATGCATGTTTTACCGCAATTACGTTAGCCCCGTGGCGCGCGACCACGTGCAATTAGATACGTTTGCCCTGAAATTTCGCCTACGGTCCGATGAATCGACTGAGGCCGGGCGCAGTCGCACGAATTTACATTTTTCACGCTTCTGCAGTATTTTCGCCCGCAGCCACGCTTCCCGATTACCTTGTTCCCTATTTTTTTTTTTCACCCCCTCCCCCTCTCTTCTATCCCCCCTCGGTGTGACAACCAAAGGTCCCTGATTTTTTAAAATATACGCTTCGGTTGACGATGGAACACCGTGCATTCGGGGATCGGGCCATTTGCATGTCCCTCACGCCACCGCCTCCGCATCCCCCTTATTCCACCAGGAACACAGCCGCAAACAAATTTTTCTGTAACGTCGATCGATGCTCAGGTTGGCTTAAGTGGACGACGCGGTCGAGAGGGAGCATCCAAAACGAATTTGTCCTGGCCTGTCGCGGCTAGGCGAGCGGCTTCGTTTGTCATATATGGCAATCAGGGCTTATCAAGGTTCGTCGGTAAAAGGCTGACGAGGCGCGGGTCAATCCCAGGCTGGTCGATAAGGTCATCGAGCCGGCGGGGGCAGTCATTTGGCCGACGCCGGGGCAGGTGGCCGCGCCACGGAATTATCCTCGGTGACAAGCGAGCCGGGCTTAGTGGCCGCATTAGGGACCGGAATTTCTTCCGGAAATTCGCGTAAGCTGCGGGAGGAAACGCGTCTCGGAGCGGAGCACCAAGAAATATAGCCCCGACGCTGACCACAGTCAGCACCGCGGCGAGTGGCCCAGTTCCCGCCGACACTGATTAAAACTTCGACCGCTCGTCAACCGGGATGAATGGGACCTTCTGATCGAATGCACCTGTTTTTTCCTGTTACACTGTTCGCGGACATTCAAGTTGGCGCGACGCGACGCGGGCGGCAGGAGGGAGATAATTTTTTGACAAAAGAGCTTCGTTTTCGGGATAATCGAGTTTAACGAATTAAAGGGGACCGCGGGAATTCGATCGAATGAATTTTCAATGCGCGCCTCCTCGGACGCTGTTGTTGCACTTTCTTTCAATCGGGGGAGGTTTTCATTATCTATCTGCTGCGCCGCCTCATTGATTTCAATGAGGTTAATTGGGAAATCGCCCCCCGTGTACAGTCGTTGCCAAATTACGCCAGGAAACCGCGGGCTACGGCTATAAGCAGACCCGTTCGGTTGAAATGATAGAAGCAACTTAGCAATAGGATCCGTTTCGGGACAGTTTTATCCCGCGGTGCGTTGTTGACCGATCTGCATGGGGTTTGTTGGAACGTTGTTACATAGACAATTCGATTGCGGAGGAACCATGAAGAACACCGCAAGCACTCAGTATAAACTGTTTAATGGTACATTTTGTGCTACTGTACAATGGCAAGTTCATTGAAATTGGAAACCAAATTGGACGACAAATAAGTACACACAGAAAGGGCAAATTTGAAACAAATGAGGTGACGGATGCTGGGCCGTGTGTCCACACTAATGTCAAGGTAAATTTGATGTATAGGGTCAGGCGGAAATCGTAGTACAACCGGTTAGGGTCTGAGTTTATGTGAAAAATAAGGAAAAAATTTAATACTGCATTTTTATGGACGAAACATCGTTTTCATCTCTTTTCATTTCAAATACCTAGTATTTTAAGCAATCTGATCGCGCATTTCTTCTGTAATATAAATAATTTGATAAGAATCACTGAAGTGACTAAAATTACTATGCAATATCTATAGCAAATGTCGAGTCAATTTGGAGTTTAAATTAAGTTTAGAGAAATTTAGTTAAAGTTAGAGATTTGAAGGTTTGAAGTTGAATATTTGAAGAGTCCAACTTGAAAATTTGCAAATCTTCAAGATTTCAGTACAGAGATTAGAAGATTTGGAATATAAAATTTAGAGTTATAATTGAACAGATTAGAGTTTAAAACGGAAAATTTGAAGAGTTAGATTAAAGATTTGATGGCTTGAAGTTATAGATTTAAGGATATAAAATTGAATATTTAAAATTTAAAGAACTGAAATTAGAGATTCGAAGCGGAAATTTTGAAGAGTTAAATTCAAGATTAGAACGTTTTTCAAGTTGAAGGTTCGAAAGAAATGTAAAACCAGAAATTCATGAGTTCAATGTTTGCGATTTTAGGATTTAAAGTTTTGCATGTAAAATGCTGAATATGGAGATTTGAAAAGTCGAAATCGAAGAAATAACATAAATAATTTAGTGTAATTCATATTGCGTAGATCATAATTCAAAATCAATTTTCCCGAAAATAAATCTTCAGACAAGAAACCGTTACAGCAATTTTTATTCTTATTTTTTCCTATAGAATCACTTTCTGTCCGGTTGTGCTACGACTTCCGCCCACAATATGTGTGGAGTAATACTTTTATTCTACTTGTAGTAGTTTAAATTGCTCTTAAAATATATTTTAGCTTGATGACTAAATTCGCTATCTTATCGTTCTCTTAAATGATATCATTTATAGAAAAGTCATAAATAACAAATTCTACCAAGAATAAGCTCTATTCGAATCAATAATCTTTTATGGTATTTCTGGCAGTCGTTCGATTTCTTAGAATGAAATGACTTAATAATTTAAATACTATTCACTGCAGTAGAAAGTACGATAAAAATATATAACATATTCTGTATTACAGACAAACAACATTAACGGCTAATATTTTTAGGAAAGAACTTAGTATCAGACATTCAATTATGACAATATTTGAGACACCTATATATGTATTTATAGATTATGTACTTCCGAGCAAGTTTAGCGTGTACATACTGTCTAAGAAGAAGTTTCTCCTTTAATTCCCTCTCTAAACTATTTACTTGCTAGTTGAAACGGGTAAGTAGAAAGGCTCAGTGCATGATCAGAGACGAAGCAAGAGTTTTCGGTCCGAACTCGTCTAATGCCACTTCTTCAAATTAAACTTCAAGCGCGCCGCTTTAAGCGCACTTTAATATCAAAGCAAAACTGCAAATTCGTCGCTTCGCAAAGTAAACTTTTCTTAGGCGACCGGATTCGATGTCTTCCGTCGTGCTGATATCCATTTTTCGTTCAAATAACAAATAATTATTAATGAAGATCGATAAGAAGGGTTCAAACAGTTAGCCACTTTATTCGTCGAAACTTTTCTTCATACCCTGCACTAAACTTGACGGATTTTTCAAGCAGGAAGTTTCCTCACGAACGGCATCACGCGCGAAACTTTCGTCCCACATTTTCGGGCGAAGTTCGCGCGAGGAATCGCCCTGTTTCCGCCCGTTGCCACGAATCGCGGCCCTCGTCCTGTGTGTGTACTGGAGGAAGTGGGGGCCGAGTATATTTAGGGAGGCGGATAAATGGATGCGAAGTGAATGACGATCGGGGCTAAGATAAAGTTTGAATAGCCCTTACCAGAATTGCCGCCTAAGTGCATTAAAACTTGAGGCAGTTACCAACCGGGATTACGATGGAATGTCTCCCCGCGCGGCCCTTCGCCGGGGTTTTGATACCGGCAACTTCTAATTCGTTAGATTTATTTGACGATCCCCCATCGATCTTCGTCCTCGTTCTCCTCGAGTTCCTGCCGCTCCTCCCTTTTTCCAGGCTCGCACCTCGTCGAAATGGGAACACGTACGCGCGACGCCGCGCCGCTTCGAATTGCGCGGTGAAACACGCGAAATCGATGACGCCACCGAGATAAAGGATGGGAGGGATAGGCATTACCAGAATTTCCATTTAATTTTATTGGTAGTTCGAATAGTTTCCCCTGGAAATTTCGCGGATATATTCCCACCGCGAAACTGCGACCTCGCCGACCGACGGCTCTTCCTATCGCCGCGCCTCGCGTCGCTCTGATTTATCATCCGTTACAGAATCGTTTCGTCGCGTACGTCTCGTTTCTATCCACCAGTCAACGGATTTCTTGCACATCAACCGGAATGTAAAATGATCGGTGGCACAGGATCGCATTACCGGCGAGAGACCTGTAAAATAGAGTGCGTCGGGGACAGAGGGACTTTGCTAACGCCCAAGCGATTAATGTACCTCTTGGTCCTATCAGAAATTCGGTTGGACGCACGCGTTTCTATGTTACAAGGGTATAGCCGTTTGTACTCTTCACCGCTGATACTTGATAACAGAATCGCGATCGTTCAAACGATATTCTTGTTTAAAGCCGAGCACTGCAGAAGGCAATCGGTGCATCGCCGAGCGGCGAACTTGCACGCTCGATGTAGAATTTATCTTCATCAAATCTCTATTGTATGTGAAATTCAGAAACTTGATCTCAGCGAAAGCTGGAACCATGTAAGTTCGATATATCAACCGTAACAGACTGCGCCCGTCTTGACTTTGCTTCGCGTTAACACTATCCTATTTTCTACACTGTTTCCTGATATTCATGTTTGTTCTATGTCCTTCGGAAAAAGCTGCTGAACATGTGAAACCTTTTACAGTAGTTTCATAATACTTTTGTGAAAAGTTGTGGAATGAAACCGTGTCGTCGGGTTATTATTTTCGGAAATTGTATCGACCACAAAATTATTTCCATGTACAGTTATAGTCCGGGAGCCAGCGACAGCTTTTGATGTCTCATTTGTTTAAAGTTTGTCTATCTTTTATTGTATTATATTTGTGCTATCTATCCACGAAATGAACTCCTACCATTATACTCGACAAATTGCGTAGAAGAGACAAGAAAGACCAAAGAATTCTTTGGTTGTTCAATTGAATCTTTTATTAATCGGTGTAAGTCCATATCTAAAAGCGAATCTTATTCATTCACTGCTTATTATTCTAATTGTATCAAAGGGTGGCACCTCGTTAAATAAATAAATGAATTGATTAATTAAGGGTTGCATCAACGTATAGCAGTAGTTGCATCAGAGAACTGGCAGTAAGAATTTCATTCCATTTGAGGATGCAAACTATCGCTAAACAAAATTTCAGTTTTAAACATTTTAGTCAGTCGACTTCATTTTTTTAACATAATTGACATGCTGTAGTTGAGAGTTATTCCATTGGTGCGCTAACAGGACATCATTTCAGGGATACACATGGCAAGTTTGAACGAATCTACCAAAACAATGTGTCGTTGGCTCCCGCATTATTACTGATTAATCAACTGGAAAGCACGTGGTATGCGAATATAAATGCCAGTAATTTTATCCGAATTTTCGAAAAATTTGTACCGCGTACGAAGCGAAAGGGAATTTTCACATTTCCCTGCAGAAATTGCTCCGCGTAAAACCATTCTTAACCGTAGCTACCGTGAATATCTGCCGCTCTTCGATCAATCTCTAATTCTCCGCTCTAAGAAATTCTTGTCCTATGTTCGAGTTCGCCTGGAAGCGTCACTTTCCTTTCCGCAAATATTCGCAGAAGGTTCCGAACTATTCGCGCAACTTCGAACCTACTTGCAATGTACTTGATTCCATCCTCTTGTGCGCGTGAGATGGGAGGGTAAATGATGTACGCGATAGCTGGGAGTATAATACCCTGTCTCTGCTAATTCGAACGCCACAGAGCAAGTTTGTAATGCAGAGAATATTGCTGGGGATGCTGATAGAATCAGACCGTGGTGTACGGCTAACCGTGCGAAGTAATCCCTATCGAAGAGACAAATCAGAAACGGTGGGCGGCGGGGTCTTGCATCGTTGACGAGGCAACGGGAATAGATTAGAGTCATCTTTCTGGAATAATGACGTCGGTCTGCCCGGCGTTGGTACACGATATTAACGATTCAAATTAAGCACGACCCCGAGATCGCGGACGCTGATTGCGGGCCAACGACGATTCGACTTCCAAGGAGTCTTCTCGCCGCCGAATCGGGTCAACAGGAAATGGTTCCTTGAAAAAAGAACGAAACAAAGTTCCCACGGACGTCCGATTCTTTGCGCTTCTGCCGGACTCGACCTCCTGCCTCGTTTCGCTGCTTTCTCTACCAACCTTACACTCCGGCCGGGATCTTATGCTAATTAAGCAGCAGTTTGAACGTTTACAAACGTCGACTTTCAATGAGGCCAAAAAAATCCCCCGGAATTTATCTTTACAGGCGGTACTTGTATCAGGAACTTGGCTAACATTTCTTTCGGACTTTAACAACAATTTGTTTTAATACTCTATCGTTCCACTAAATTATGAGTGAATTCGTTGACTTTGCCATTTATTTTCCATTGCATCATACTTTTAGTTTCTCCTGAAATGTTCAACATCCAATATTAATTAGCTTTCTGACTTATGTACAGTTCTAGAACTACAGAAACAACTCCGGATTAAATAAAAATTTTAAAAAGCGTAGCATACGCTTCAGAATTTCACAGAGTCAAACACAGCTTCCTTCTTACTCCCTTCTGAAATGCTACTTAGAACAGCAATTTTAGCATTTTGCAAACGTTTCCAAAACTGAATTTCGGCCGACTTTACTATGCAAATGCCACGGCTGTGTGGCGACGCGCGTTTCTGACGAACGAAGGCAGCAGAGGGCAGTGGCACAAGTTGAACTTGGAATATATGTATTGAACGAGGTTCTATATCTGTTACGTTAAGAAAGTATTGCCTGTGTTCCTCGACTCACTTTACAACTGCAGCGAGCATCGCGCACTGGAAGTTACAGTCGGCGGAGAATTAATCACGGTGTCGTGATCGTTTCCAACGAAAAGTTCAAATTCTGAAAGGAGCGTGGAATTCGCAGTTTCGAGCGGCGACTCTTTCTAACACAAGTTTACGCAACGTCCCTCGAAATTCCAGCCTTTGAGCGCGCTTGCGAAACGTATTCAGGCATTTTGAACAAAGTCGAGTGCTGTGCATGCGACCGAGATCCAGCCTCGAACGGGTGCGTTTCGAGTTTGCCATTGAAACGGGCGATCAAGTGCGTTTGATGGCAGAGCGTGGCAGACATAATCGACCGATTAAAGCCGTCTGCATGGGAATGCCTTTCGGAGCGCCACGGCGCGAAACTCAGTTTCGACGGGTGCTGCTTTCGCCGTCGTCGTCGGCGGCGTCGAACTAATGTTCTCCTGGATTTCATTCTTTCGCAAACAGTTGCGAAGGGAACTTGGAGCGTTCGCTCCGCGACGCGACGAATTATTCGCGAATAGATCATCTGGACCGATTAATAGAATCGTAATTCTCGTGGAGTTCCGTTCGTGACGTAACAATCAATTAGTCCCGATTGAATGAAACGGTAATTTTAATGTGACAAACAATGCCATTAGCATGCAGCCATTATTAGGGGCCGAAAGCTCGAACTGTGCCGCGGCGAAATTATTCCCAGAGGAGAGATACGGATGAAAGTGCTTATGCGCCATGAACCCATCGCATTCCGCTGCTATTTTACTTCAATAAAGCGACCCGCGGCCGCTCCGTTATACGGGGCTATGAAAACAATGTCTATTGTGCCGTGGGAAAGGCGTTAAGGAGCAGTTCGTTACTTACGTTTCCCAGTTGAAGACATTTTAACGCGACAATGGTACAATGTAAAGCAAATTTTATGGAACGGTTCTGTTCTAACATCGTATTTTAATAGAACCCTCTGCCTTTGTCGGCTCTACCATTTTTGTCGGTTAATATTCCTCACTCATTTTTCCGCTTTACCCGATCCGCTTTAAATCGCAGAACCTCGTGAAATTGGATAATGGAAATACTATTATCTACAGCGCGACTCGGCAATTTGATGCGATTTGGAATGTATGTACTGGATATGATAGCGAGAAACGGTTGAATGGCCGGCGCTTTGCAGTTAACAGCCGCTGATCCTGTAAATTACACCGATAAATCGCGGCGGTCGTCAAAAAATCTCTCGAATGCGCGACGGCGCGTATTTCGAGAAGCGGGGATCGTCGAAGGCGTGTCGAGTCGAAAAGTCGAGTGGAATTTATATGAAAACTTTATTCAACCGTAAATGAGATTAACATTGTGCGACGTTCGTAACATATATATATACATATACGTATATACATATACATGTAACAGACAGCGACAATATATTCGTCGAACATCACATTAAATTATCCATCGTTCTCTATGTAACTTATAATAAATCGAATCCCTCGTCGCGAGTGGTGTACGCTCGAGAAGAAATATATAACCGTTTGAACTTACTGTTACGACCGGTCGATTCGTCGCGATTCATTTCCAATCATGATACGGATTTTCATCGCGCGGCCCCGGCGACCACCCTCGAGGCGCTCTCTCCCGCGCGCTAATTTTCTCGCTCGTTCGCAGCCGTGCGCCGAACGCTCGTGTGCACGCGCCACCATCGGTTTATTATTTGTCGAATTGGATTATCCCCATCGACGGTGTGTACAATACGTGAAACAGCTGTCTACTATAGTGGATTAGCTTCGAAACATGCGACAATTCTAACACTGCCATATATCGTGGTCCAGAAAGTCGTCCCCGCGCGTTCCCATCGTACTCGCCCGAACGCGAACCTCCCTTTTAACGATCTACGTTTATAATTCATACGATAACGATTTAACCGCCGTAGAAAATATATGTACAGTAAAATCGAATGCAACCAACGATAGAGAATCGAAACACACCATGATGGCATACAACCGAGAATATAGGTAATTTCACCCTCTCACCCTCTCTCACTCTTTCTCTCACTCTCGCTCGCTTTTGCTCACTTATTCTCTCTTTTTTTTTTTCATACGACAGATGGTCGCGACACGGATTTCCCCGGTATTCCGCGATCGGTCCTAAAAGTTAAACACGGTCAACAAGAAGCGACGGCGCGGCGCGGTGTGCGACGCGTTCGACAATTTTCGAAATCCCACTAAGCGTCGGTTCCTTTTACGCATGCACCTGAGCACGGTCATTTTGCGGCCGGTCGGATAGAACTAATTTGGACATTATGAGCAAGGTCATCTGTGCGGAGCAAGGCAATAGAAGATAATGTCGTTAGGCTGTGCTGCATTACGTCGGGATTATCACGATTAATTACGTGCACCTGTACGTATAGGCCGAACATGGAGTATTCTGTTATAATCTCGCGGCGTGTTTGTCGGTTTTAATATCGGGGTTCGATAACGGACCGGAGCCTGTCGATTATCGCGATCACGGAATTTCGCGTTTTTAGCTCCCGGTCTCGAAAATTTACTGCGGCGCTCGTCGCACCCGGCGATAACAGCGAGAAATTTTCGCGTTCGAATCAAGTCATTTGCGAGATGAAACATCGTGGAAAGTTTCGCCCGGCGCACGGAACGCGTCGGTTCGCGACAGGATTATCGCCATTAATCGTGCCACTCGTCGCAGACAGATTACACAATTACAGTTCTATTATCGCGAGAGTACACATACGCTTACGTTTACACATATCACAACGGGTTAATACAGCGGCGTCGCGTGAAATGGCCAGCTTGAGCAACGTGGATAACGAACAACGCCTCCCTCCTTTTTTCTCTCCATCCCCTAAAACGAACGGCTTTATAACACAGACGAAAGACCCTCCCCTCGCCGTTGGTCGACGTCATTCCGCGTGACGAACGCGACGGGGAACGGTTACGCGAGCCACCATCCTCCACCCTCGCATCCCCTCGTTCCGAGCAGCTACTTGAGCATCCGTGTCGCCTTAACGAAACGACATCGCGCCTCTATTTACACCGTGCCGACCCGTTACAGGATGTTCGATTGCCGCGCGAAAACTTGCCATCTCATCGTGCGCCTCGCGCTACGAGCAACACGTTATCGCGGGCAACGTCTCTCTCACCTTTCGACGATGCGTTTCAAAGCGTTCCGACGGAATTTCACCGACGACCCGCTCGCAACTACGAGACGAACTCTCGACGAGTCCTCGACCTTCACTTCCATCGACAAGCATACCTTCCGTGCAGCCCGCCGCAACTGCAGCCGCCGTCTAGCCGGGACGGGTCGCGTGGGTGGCGGGGCACGATGGTCAGTCGGTGGTGGTGGAATGAAGGACCAGCTTGAGCGTGATAAACATCATCAATAGGGCGCTGCACGCCATGACTGATGGCGAGGACGCGATGCTGTGCTGCATGGCGGCCGGATTATCTCCCTTGAACACGTGCACCAGGACGCTGGCCGGTTGCGCGTTGCTGGCGTTGCAGGTGTAATTTCCGGAGTGGCGATCGGACGCGTGGGTCACCTCGAGCCAACTCTCGCGGCCCGTCAGGTCCGTGCTGACATTGACCCCCTGCTCGACGTCGTAGTTGATCATGCGTAAGTTATGGTACCAGAATACGTAGGAGGGCGTCTCGGTGGACTTCTTCACGAGGCAGTGGAGCTGGAGGGTGCTGCCAGGCCTCACGAACTTCTCCGAGGGTCCGGCTATCTCGGCTCTGGCCTCTGCAAATGGCAGAACGTGACGCGTCAAACGTGACCGGCTTACCGGCGAGTTTCCCCCCACATTGTTTACCGGAGAGGTCGGAGGCGGTTATGAGCACTCGGGGATGAGGCATACATCGTGGCTGGTTAAGGCTCGTACGGGGGTAGCCTACGAAACCTCCCACTCTTCCGGGGGCGCCTCTATCTCGGACGCCTCGCGGAGGAGACGCGGTTTTCGCGCTATCTGCCACGGGGACGCGACTCTGAGAATTTTAAGTTCGCCCCTTGCCACGAGCACTTTTCGTTCCGCCACCCCCGTACTCGCCCTCTCTCCACCCTCGGCTCGCTCGGTCGCACGTTCCGCTCGTTCGTCCGACACGACCCCCGCGAGTCTGTTATAGGATCAGGTGTGACAGAACACTGTAAACACGCTGCAAAACCTTCGCCATCCCCTCGGATACGCCTTTGCCAGACCGCCTGACCTCCACCAACCCCCTCGACCACCTTTCCGGGGTGTCACGAGCGAACACGCGCCAACGAGACTGTGTGGAACGTATTCTAAGCGCTTCTCCGCGCGACACGAACATGCTCTTTTGAAGCGTGCACGCTCCAAGTGTTCCTCTGCCGGCGCGGCGTTCGATCCGTCGAACCCCCTGTGTACAAACGTTGTCACCCCTGTTCGGTTGGACAAAAAAAAAAAAAAAAAAAAAAACGTATTCGACAGCGATGCCCGGCCCGTGGCACGTTTGGGAATTTATTAAGCCGTCACGGCTCGAGGACGTCGGAGGTCCCCGTTGATTGTTCACTGCGAGTTTCCATTTCCGTTGACGCGATTTTCCCCGCGACCAGTCGCGCGAATTTTAATCGACCGCCCGACCCGCCTCTCTCGTCACGATTGCGTTTCACCGCGCAAGATAAACAGCTCGTAGATCTTTTCTCTGTCCCCCGCCACAATTTTTGCCTTTTATCCCCTTTCAATGACGTTTAATTACCGCCCCGAAGAATTATCCAAGATCTATTCCGTAATTTAGTTTCTTAATTAGTTTGGAGAGGCAGGGAGTGAAAGAAATTGTAGCCAGCGCGTAGGCGCCGTACCGCAGAAATTGAGAAGCTTATTAAACGCGGTGTGATGTAATCCCTTTTACCTTGTTGGAAGTTTTAAGGACGATGTAGCAATATCGGATGATTAAAATTAGATCCGTCCCCCCTGAAAAGGTCAACGTACCGTGGCCCTCCGCGTCGTCCGATGAAAGACGATATTTATCTCGAAGGAATTCTATATTTCGAACCGTCTAATTAAGTCCTAATGAGACGTCATTAGGTTCAACATTAAAACAGTCTTTCATTTCGGCGGGACAATACCGCGATCGTATCGATCCGAGAACCAAAAGTAGATTTTCTTCCAGACCGGTGCCTTCGTTAAATACGTCTTTACTAACTTCTTATTCTTGCCGGAGCCGGCCTATCTGATAGTCGGATGCGGAACAGGAACAAAACTGGAGCGGTGGCGCGGACGTTCGATTCTCGATCGCGTCGCTCGGCTAATTAGGGAAGAAATCGCGAGTCCGGGCTCCCTCCAGGCCGACCTTCGATAATAAACGGGAAGGGAAACGATGAAAACGCGACGAGCGCGAGCCCAACTGCAAATCCAATTAACTCGAATTAATCAGCTAATCGCGTTAGCTTCGTGAACGTCCGTTTGCGACTTTTCTGTGTTTACACGGGCGCGTTTACATTCATATCTCGTCGAACTGTCCCTGCCATCAACAACGATAATTAACAACTTGATTTCGTGCTGGTAACACGCATTGATCTCCGCGAAAATTTTCGATACTTCTCCCGAGATTGTCAAACGTTTCAATATTGTGCGCGAGCACAAAAGGCTGACAGTTTGTTGCGTAACACTTTTTATTTATTATAAATTTGACGACAGTGAAACAATTTCAAAATTAAATTTCATTCCGATGGAAATACGCGCCAATGGAGTAATTAGATTGAAAGTTCAGAACAATTATCGCTCCGTTGCTGTTGCGACACCATTTCGCATAGGTAAATGAAATGAAAGCTACAATAAAGAGGGATGATCCATTGATGTAATTGCAATGGTTATTATTTTAAAAGCACCTCAGAAATAATGTATCCCAGACTTGCGCGTGAAAATTTTAGTGTTCGAACGGTCTTAGCAAATTAATTTTTAAAAGAGTGGCTGGACAGGCGACGCGTCTCATAAATCTATAGCTCGAGGAAGATCGATTACCTTTGTTTTCATAAATAAAAGAACATCATAAAGGAATCTTTTGTATCATGACAACTAAAAATCAATTTCCTTTTTTACATTATCGGAAACTTGATGAACTAATAGTGGACTATAAAGAATAATTACAGCAGAGTTTATTAAATTTTTCAAGAACACTACCTTATTATACTTTCTTTTTTTTTTAATATTGATTCAGGTATTATTAGTATGTATATCAGGTGAATTTCAAAATTGCATCGGTTTGAAATAATTAATGCACAATTGTTTCCGGGAGATTTTATTTTTTCTTGCTTATTTAGTTAATTATACCAATCTTTCGGGTCTTTTTCTCAGATCGTTAATGCTACTAAACTTACGCATTATTAAAAATGCATTGAAACGATAATCCATTTGATCTACTTTAATTTTTAGAACTACTGAGAGATTTGCTTTACTTTCGTGTCTATAATTATTTAGCAGTTAGGAAAGCATGACAGATCCTAGCACAACTGTCAAACTTCGATTTCCATTCTGCAAATATGGCTCTAACAAATTTTCATTTGTCAGAATTGTTAAAGAAGTTTCTAAATAGTCCAAGGGGAAAGCCACTTGGTAATTGCATAAACTTTAGATAGAAAAGGTAAAAGAATTAAATGGGCAATGATTAAATAGATAGCCAATAAAAAAGCTCAAAGTAATTGCCGTTTTCGCGTTATAAAAAACCGATACAAATTTGCGCAATCATCTGATACGAATAAATATTCGCAACGAAATTCGTCAATAAAAAAAAAAAAAAAAAAAAAACAACAAAAACAAAAAATCCTCACATATTATTGATGCATATCCTATTGAATATTTATAAATCAGAGAGCATAAAATGTTTTCAAACCTTAAGACATAGTAAAATCTACGGATATATGGATCAGTGCCTCGTCCCTCTTTATTATTAATACACAATGGTAAACTTGAAGCCGTATTTACCCGAAAACTATGCGATAAGCAACAGCAGCGCGTTAACTTGTTACGCAAACAGATATTTCCAAGTTGTCAGTTATTGATGCGAGAAATTTCAATCACTCCTCGGCGGTTCTTCCATTCAGCCAGACAATAAGCTCCACCCCGAACCAATTCAGTGGCACACTTTCGTGCGAGGGAGTCGAAGGGACTGCCACAACGGAGCGCAATTTCGAAAGAGTTCCTCAAAATGTCAGCCTTTGATACATTCACCTTATTCCCATCTCGGCCGTTATAAACCGTCGTGCTCGTTTAACATCATATAAAATGCTATAATCGAAACGTCCTGCCGACGGATCCCGTTATATATCATCCTCAGATCAGAAAAATCTCGGCCCATGAATTTCCACCGGTTGGAAGAAAGAGCGTAAATATTACACGTCCCAGATTCGGAGGGCATAAATATTAAAAGTACCTGGGAGAGGCTCTCGTACGTATCCGTCAGATGTCACGACAAAAACACCCCCTTTAACCCGGAAACCGGGGGCGAAATTAGATAGCGGCACCGCGCACAAAAGACATCCACACGCGCGAGTGTGGGCGGGGAGTCGCGCGTGCGCTCGCGTCATACCGCGAGGCCGGAGCATACTTCCCAAAAACTGGGAATCTAAATGCAAATACACAAATACGAACTCGTCGGCAGATCGCAGTCGCCGCGCGGCCCGAAACCCGTCCGTAATTCACCAAACTTCTGGCCCCGGGTTCTGATAAAAAGCATTTTCTCGCTATTGATCGGGCGTCTGCTTAATAAAATCCAGATAAAAGCGCTCGACTTTTCGAGAGTGAAGGGACGGACAGAGGGATAGAGAAAGAGAGCAGGAGGGGGGAGGGTCAGGAAGGGTCGTTTTAGGCTGACACGTGAAGGCTGCGTAGATAGGGGAGGAAAACGTAAACACTGGAAGTCGTAGCGGAGGGAAAAAAGCGAGGAAGGGAAAAAGAGCGAAAAAAAAACGCGAAAGCGGTGAGTTCTTAAGCTCTTGTCCTCGAGCCGGTGCATAAAGGCAAAAAGAGGCGTTTCCGCGAGATTCGCGCTTGGCCTCTTATCTGGAGGCGGATAAGCAAAAGTGTGCGAGGTTCTAGTGCAACGGCGATTCTTACGCGTTCCTGACGAGGAAAGCATCGGTGACATTCTCTCCCGCGTTTGTTCATAACATCTCCGACGAAACGGATGCACGTATCGTCCATTGTGTCTGCGCACACTTATGCGTGCCCACGTTTGTGCGAAATATTCGTTATTGCAGTCGACGTAATTGCGGGGCGAATGGAAACGGCGAGACGGAAAGAGAGTAGAAACGTCCGATTTTTACACCGAATATCAAACCCAGTGGCCGATAGGCGAGCTGAATAGTTAATGAATGCTTCCGGTCCCGACTCGGTGTTGGAGGTCGGGGCGTAGGCGAGTTATGTCCGCGGATAACCGAAAAAGCTCTTTTTCAATGCGTTTATTTCAATTTCATTAACCACTCTGCAAAATAAAGTAGAATTTAATTTCTTCCGCGCTGCAGCCACGCTTTCTCTCCCTCGTTGCTGTTGCTGGGGCGCGTTTCAATCGGAAACCGGGAAGGGAATGGGGGGGGAGGGGGAATTCGCGGGCGAGACGTTAAAGCGTATTAAAAGCGCAACCGGGAAAAATTGGATGCGGAGCGTGTAGAATGCCGTCGCCATTCCAGACCGATATATCGGGTATCGGACGAGAACCGGCCACCCACGCAAATAGCTTATATCGGTGTTTAATTTCACGCTTACCGACAACCTCGAGGTTCAGGAATACACTGGTGGGTGGATGGGTAGACACTTGGCACTGGTACAACCCGGCGTCCCTCGGCTGCACGAATTTTATTTGAAGCGTCCAATCCTCCCTGTGGTGGAAATGAGTCACCTGGAACCGGTCGTCGTTCGTGTACTTCGTCATGCCGAAGGTCAGCAGCTGATGAACGTTCTTCGGTCTGATCCACGACACCTGCGCGAGAGAGGAGCGAGTAAAAAGCCTCGTTAACAACAATCATCCGTCGCCCTCGGCCAGAATTAGTCATGAAGCCTGGGAAAAGAGGGATCGCCCCGAGGGATGCCCTCGCTCGCGTTCTCCTTCTATCTGAGGACAAGCTTTGTGGTATCCCTTTTCTACGGGATGGTCCAATTAAAACGTTGCAAGCTGATCTCTCGAAAACTACTAGGAACGAGAGCGGGGCTTTCCTTTTGTTACAGTCGGCAAAAATCATGCCGCACGCGTGACGCTCTTTTTGTCCGTGTCGGCGGCGAACATGTTTGCGACTCGTCATGAAAATGGTAAAAAACTGTATGACGTGTTTTTATAAAATTACGATGCGCTGGTCGGTGAAACTGAATGCCGACTAATTCTTTTCTGGCGCAAAGGGTTAACGCCCTGCTGGATCCCCGCATGCAGGATTTCATTTTAAAAATATTGTGGACCATGCTGAACCACGAAGACAAAAGAAATTTCCAGGAATTATATATGTATAATAATGACCATTATTTTAAATTAAATGCACATTGTCGATTTGAATTACCTAGGAATGTATGGACACTGTCAATGTCGTGAATAATTCACTAATCATATAATTGAGCCATTGAATGGAAAAAGAGCAAGTGCGCTGAAATGCCATTTCCTCAAAATCGACTTCGAAGGTTTCATTAGAGTATTACTTAATAAAAATTAATATAATTGTATTCAATTTTTTTAAAGATGTGATACTGTCCTTAAAAGGTTCTGGAAACAGAAGTAATGCTTTGAAGATGATATTTTGTTGTTATCTATTAGCTTTAAAAAATGGATTATGTGCCCTTTTTCCTAAAAAATTTGTTTTTCTTTATTTATTTAAATATAATTTGGTTTACCTGTTCACTTGCATATTTTTTCTATATTGTTTCAATAAAAACTATAAAGCTAACAATAAGTAGAAAAATAAGCAAAACATTTCAGTTCTTAGGTAAGTGTTTTTAAATAAGTTGAATGTGTATTTATTGTTAGTTAACTCTAGTAAGTATTGTACATATAAAGGTAAATTTATCATCTTTTTTCGAAACTATTAGGTGCACATATTTATGAAGTGACTGTCATAAATTAGTATCGAGCAAACTACGCAACAGAATAGTTAATCTAGCTAAAGTAAATATTAAAAATGTAATTTGTCTTGGATAGATTATATAAATAACACATCCCACAATCGATATAATCGATTTAAAGGAAAAGGGCACATAGGCCTACTTGTCATCCAAAGCTTCGATTGTCGTTTTACTGACAAATGTTTTGGGTGCGTTAATGCTGATTTATTTTTAATGGAAGTGGAAACAGAACTATTTCGATGAACGTATAGTAAGGTTTTAGAATGATAAAGGATTCCCACGTAGTCTTTGTGGATCGGAAAGATCGTGCCTCTCATGATGGCTAGCGACTCAAAGTCGCTCCTTTCGAGTGTTAGTTTAGAGGCACGGGAATATTTGGATATGACAAGCAACTCGAGGTAGCATTGCCAAAGAATAGGGGCATCATTCCTAAGGGATCTGATCGCAGAGTGGGGAAGACGGTTCCTCCTGGTGAGAGCTCCTCCCGTGAAGGACAGGTCGACACTTACCGCAGAAGCCGGGAGGAACATGCATACCGGCGAATTTCTAACGAGTACTACATGTATATCGTATTCCTAATGCTTGGCATGGATTCGAGTTAGGTTTAGGTTAGTATTCGACTGTATTTTCAATCCGACCGCCGGGACTGGGCAAGCGAAAATAGCCAAAACGTACTGCAAACCAACTCGGATGAAATCCGCACTCATATAATTGCTAGTCGGCTTGTTATTATCTCGATATTAGGGTCTGAATTGTAATGCTGTTATTTATCATTCATGCTCCGTGGGATTCTAAAGCCTCCTGATTTGCTTTGGTTCTATTACCCTTCTGCTCGCTCACAGTCTGTTGCACAAAGTCAGTAATGCATAATAATGGTTAGTGCATGTTGATTACCTTTTTACTCATTAACGATTTAGGTTAACGTGAAGTTGATTCAAGGGGTAATACCATAATAGAAGTTTTGAAGAATGCTAAACATTATTCTAGTTTAAATAATGCCTTAGGATTCTAGAAATAAGGAGCAATTATTTTTATAAGGAAAAATAGGTTTTAAGTGCTTACTGAGACTGAATTGCTACAATTTCTACGCGGAAGCTGATCTACAGCGCATCAAGTTTTCACTGCGACCACTGACTAACGCAGCAAAAGAGGCTCGGATGTCTTCAAAATCAGCCAGAAAGAAAGAGGAGGAGGAGAATATCAATTTAAAATGCGAACCTGTATGGAGGAATTGCAAAGTGGAGCCAAAAGAAATTTCAGTTGTTTTCAAAACCGTATTCTTCAAACTAGCCGAAAACATAACTGCAACATATATTCATCAATTCGCTTGAAATGTTAACTGTAGCTTAAAAATTACATTATCCAAGGAAATACGTACAAAGTTTGAAATTCGTTGTAAACTTTTTCGGTTATAAATAATTTTTCACGCAATTTTTGTTCAATCTTTTTATTAAATCACGTATTATTATTATACAAAACGATATTTATTAATTTCCGTACGTACTTCCTAAGATAATCTTATATACAACCCAAATATTTGTCTCTTTTTATTCACAGTAAAAAATTGGAACAACAATTTTTACGGCCGCCAAACATTCTCTAAGAGAAGAACCTTTCTTTGCTGACTTCCAACGGCACCGATTTTTATTAAATAATTTTTTTTTAAGTGTTGATCATAATCCCAAGTATGCACAGACGGCCAAAAAATATATGACGCTCTAATACTGACGCAGCCGTGCGCGCGGACAAATTCACCCTAGAAAAAGAAAACACGCGCACGGGTGCGTCAGTATTAGAGCGTCATATATTTTTTGACCGTCTGTAGAATAAAATCCTTGGAATAGATTTTGTATTCCATTCGCTATATTCACCTAAAAGATTGTCAAATGTAAGCTGATTTTCGCATCGCTAAATTGGCATTATCCCTTAAATTGCCATTATTTTGTTTTGAATGCATTGTTAACGTGGCATTGCTTATATTAATTTTTTTCGCCACCAGATCAGCCCATAGAATCTCTGATTGCTGATGAAATAGGAGGAAAATAAAATTAATTTTTTTAGAAAAACTTTTTCTTGAAAGTAAAAAAATTCTAGGAAAATATAGAAAATTCGATCGAGTTGAAAGAAAATCGCCTTGTAATTTCTGCGATCTACAATTCCGCGCAACTCCTAGAATTTCGCGGAGTGAAGCGGAGGACAGCCGTTATCACGTACCGAATTTTCATCGTTTGGTCATCAGCGAGATTGGGAACGCCGACGAGAGTCGTCGATAAAAACGGGAAGTAATTTACTGGCTCTAATGCCTCTTATTGTGCCCGGTTACTCGGTCGAGATTTTAATTGATTGCTCGGAGGTGTGTGCACAATATTTTCTAACTATCGGGCCCGGTGTACACGTAGCAAGGATTTCTTCGAGACAAGGTACCTGATATCGCCCGAGTAGGGAACAAATAAGCGCTGTCTGTTCACGACGGTCACTATTCACTTCCCTGTAATATCGAGCTCAGACTGCTACCATTGTCTGTCTATTACGGTCAGTAACTACTGGTGCCAGGCGTTACGAGCCAGTGGCAGAAACCGTTAGTCAGAATTTTCTATCCATGGGCAGTAACTGGTATCCATTTCGCAATGGTCGTTAACTTCTCGTTCCGACGGAAACGATCGCGGACGATCTGTCTTGATTCAATCGTAGGAACGATTCCCTCGCGCACCGCAACCAAAGGACCGCGCGGAACGCGGCTTGCTCTATTAACTTAACGAACCGATTCTCGTCGTATCGACGCACCGACCGATTTACACCTTTCCGACGCCTGCTCGTCGGTTCCGCCGAAAAGTTCGGAGCGAAACGGCGACTACCAAACACGTTGATAGCAGTTACTAGCTACTGTTGAAAACTGGTAACGGCCTGCAAACACCAGAGCACACATGAGCTGCAGGTAAATGTAGAACGTCAATAACGATCGGTAATTTCCTGCTACGTCTCTCCTCCTTCCAACTCTCTCTCTCTCTCTCTCTCTCTCTCTCTCTCTCTCTCTGTCTCTCACTCTCTGTCACTCTCTCGCTCACGCTTCAGCCGTTTGCTCGTAGCTGAGAGTAAGCAAGAAATACCCACGGTCAGAATAATCCCAGGACTGTGACACAGGATGATTGCAGAGCTCGTGACCGGAATTGATCGCGGCACCTATATCGAAGCGTTCCATACGAACTCCCTCCTCGCCGCTGATCCGTATTTATACCAAGAGATTATTGCCTGTATTTACTTTGCAGCGGATTTTCGGTATCTTAATTATACAGTAGAATCTCTATTACGGACTATCCTAACCGTCGGGGGGCTCTGTTATTCGAAAGCCGTGTTATCTGAATTGAACGTGTCCTTATAGAATATCCCTCTCCTTCCTCCTCGTTGCTGAAACTTCGAGAACCGACAAACTAATTCTAGAAGCGATGAACGTGCCCCGAACTTCGGTAGAATTTATGCCATTGAAAAATCCGCGATTGCATTAACCCCTGGCTGTCGCGCCAGATGCGACCGCGTAAATAACCTCTGCTGCCTCGCCGCGTTAGCGTCATAAAACGTATGATCGAACGAAACCGGTAAAAATCGGCGGTTATCACATCTACGTCTAAATAGGGGTGGCTACGATCGTCTTCTCCAAGCTCGGAACGTAAAAAGCGCTTCAGTACTCGTTACATCATCAGTCTCCAATTTCCGGTGGAATCCCGAGGCTATCTCTCGCCGTTTCTTGCCCAGCTTCCGCGGCATTTAAAAGCGCGAAAGCCTATTGCAAGAAGTGTTATCAGAAGGGATAATCCGCGTCGGAGCGCCGCGCAAAATGATGGCCTAGCTCGTAGGCGGGATTGGCCATGAAAACGGAGGTGGCTGAGATCCGTCCTCCACGATACTAACTATATCTTCTGCGCGTCTTTACGATGGGCGTAAAGTTTAGGCACCTGGTAACGAGGGATATGAGCACCCTCGCGACGAGATTGAATCCGTGATGTTTGTCCGCGGTGCGGTGTCCATTAATCTCTCACAGTTAAGGGGTACATTATCCGCGATCTCCCGACGGGATCGGCCAATTACATCTTTATGCTTTTAATCTCCTAATTTATCGTCCGAGCGGAGAAAAGGAACTGGTTCATCGCGGTTCCATCGGAATGGGGAAGGCGCTTCCCTTTCCACGGGACGGTATCAAACACTCAACAAGAGATTAAATGGAACGGCTCGGCTGGCACGAAGAGAGGTGGAAGGATTCCGCTCGGGCGGCGGAAGAATTGACCGTGGAATTGGAAAGGGGAGAGAGATTTGTCTTGGACGATAAGGTCTTCGCCGACCTTAAGCCGACGGTGTCGCGCGAGCACCGGGTCCCTGCAAATGACTCTCGTTTAGCACGCGTTAGTCCCTTAATGCGTGTTCTTCATTAACACGTGACGCGCGTATTTCATCCGGCGGCGATGCTTCACGCCGGCGGCCTATTCAGCCCCACCGCCGCCGTCGCGTTGCTCCTTTTCCTAACCCCGGGGGCGACGGTTTTATGCGAGACGCCGCCTTAAGACGCCGCGTCGTGGGTATTTAAAAAGGCGGAAAAGGATGCCAACAACCATGAATAGCTCGGGCGATTACCCGAGCTATGAGCGGCATCGGTCGCGTCTCGTGGAATAATGAGCAGCGACGGATAAACAGGACCAGGGCGGTGGGTGAACACGGAAAATAGAAAGGAAAGAGAAGGAAAGAAGCTGTCCGTTCACCCGTCGGTTCTCACGTGTCCCTTTGGAAATTCGGTCGCGAGGGGCGGCGACGCCTGTGACCGCGCGCGCGCGCGAGCGAGCGCTTACGACCGCGACTGCTCGCCTATTCGAAAATGAGGGAAATTGCATAGAACGCCGCCGTAACGAATTTCAATGGGATGCAATCACGTAGACAGAAGACAATGGTAAAATATTCGCCTCGCGTTTCATCCTCTAAACCCATCGCGGCCGCAACGCCCGAACCCCTCCGAATCGATGGTGCCCGGCGCGTGATTAATGGTACACAAATCTATGAACGATCCAGGAGAGCGGAGGAAATGCGTTTCCTAAACACGCACCTCCCCGCCCCTCGAATCACTGATTCCGTCCCGATTCCATTGCCGGTGTGCTTCCTCCCGCAGACAACGGAAGTCGAGGCACGGTCGCTTTGGCTAAGTAAGTTTGGACTGGGTTGAACAACTGTTCTACGGGTACCGTGGTCGTTACCCGTTCCAGAGTTACATGAGAAACGAGAAAACGATTCGAGAATTCGACGGGATCCATGGGAACACGCGAGGCGCGTGTAAAACATCTGCGGTGCGGATCAGACCCGTGCTGCTTTCGATCAATATTATCACAAAAAATAACGTTCAAATATGTTGCTTTTGGAAATAGCGGTGCGCGGTATCGAAGCAAATAAACTCCCACGATTATATTTTCTCGTGGAATTCACGCGTAAATGAGGTTTTAATAGAAACAGATGTTCTCAAATAATGTCGGAAAAATGTTTCCCGGTGAAATACCGCGGCGGAGTCTGGTATTGCGCTAAATCCCCATGGAAAGAGAGTGATGCTGCGCCATTTAAATTTGGTTATCTTAAAAAGAAATGGTCCCCGCGAGACAAATTTTACTTATTCCACGCCGATAATAAGGTTTCTTTCGAAGAAAAATGCTTCATCGCGAACTCTTAGTCCCGTTTCCGTCCGCGTTTAACGAAGAACGCGCTCGCGTTTGTTTCATCAAAGGCACGGTTTTAATTAAGCCACGTTTCAGGACGTCGCAGGACCTCCCACCCACCGCGGCCCCGCCTCGACTTCCATTCGATTTACACCATGTTTAAATTATTACAAGGTCCGCGCTGGCGCGCATAATATATGAACGCGGCGACGCGAAATAACTCTTTAGAATTTAATGAATCGAAAATGAGACGCGGCGTGTAATATACGGTGCGCGGGCATTCACGGGCATATCTCGAAGGGAGACGTCAAGGCGCGCGACACGCTTTCCACCGTGGCAAAGGCGGCCTGCTCGCGGGTTAAATCTCGTCGGTAGGCTATTTCGAATCCTCTCCAATTACGTGTCTTCGCCTCGCGGACCCGTTTGTGCCTCGTTTCCCTTCCCTACCTCGTCGGCGGATGCCTGTTGCGTAACAAAATCTCCCCGCGTGGCGTTTCCTTCCGCCTCCAGCCTCCGAGCGTGTCGTGTTCACGATTCCTCGAGCCGCGCGCCAATACGTCTGCGAGTGCTTGTTCCGTCGTCTGTCGCCCTTTCGACTCAAGCTTCTCAACGAGACCGATATACGGGGTAGTTCCGGAGCGACCGATTCCGTATCTCCGCACAGGTTTTTCTAAACTCAAGGACTAAATAAGAAGAGAATCGCCGCGAATGGAAGCCGAGGGAATCGTCCTTCGCGCGTTATAAACACTCCGTCGCGAGGAGAATTTTGAAATACGCCGCTCAGTCTGCCGCGGCTCGAGACTTCCGAGTGCCTGTGCATCCGGTGTCTCAGGACTAGCTGATATACTCGGGAGCCCTGGGTAGCATAAACTCCATGATATCGACGTGGCTTTATGTTCTTGATGAAGCTATCTGCTGGCAGAGCATCGGGGCGCTTTTCCAGGAGGGCAGGTTCACAGTCGGAAGTGTAAACTACAGAAACTCGAGCTGTAAAAATCTCCAAGGTTTCCTTTTGTCGGATAGTTCTCATAAATAACGTTGGGAATATCCTACGAAATGTTCAATGGGTTCACATGTGCGAGGTGATTTAGCGTCGCGGGTCAATCGAGCAAGCAGTCGACGATACAAGAAATAATCCCTTATTTAAGGAGATTTAAGGATCTACCCTTTCGGCCGAAAATTCGTTCAATATTCGCTGTAAAATTTTTGTAATAAAATAAACACATAAAATTTTTGGGCAAAATTTTTCAAAATGACGAATGATCAAAATTAAAAATACCGAAAATCACATATTTTTTATATTCAATTGATATAAAGAAATGGAAAAATATTTAAAAAGTTAACATATTCGTGGTTAATGAGATAACCACTAATTTGTAGAATAGCATATTAAAATTTTAGATCAATTGGTCAAGTAGTTTTTTTTATCGCGATCGCCATCCGAAAAAAATTTGGAAAAAAACGCATTTAAAGTTAGAAGTATCAATTTTTCTTATATGAAAGGTACTTACAACATTTACATCTAATCAGCTATTCTGAGAATCCCTAAAGCGAGAAACGTTCTCCTCACAGTACAGAGAATTATACGCTATACACCTTGTAAACACTATGCAGATATTTCTAATAAAACGGAACGCTTCGGTCGGCCGAAAAGTGCGCCGGTAGTCGAAAAAGTTGAGTTACCACTTACGCTACAAATACCTAGAATATCTAAAATACAGCGAATTTCACTTTAAAGATTTAGGAGGACATTTGGGACGGTGCATTCTTTCGAATTTAAAAAAAATCTATTTTTTGAGATCGAAAGGGTAGAATGTCCCCGTAACGCTTTGATTCCTGAATAGTCGAATACTAATATAAAGTTCCGCGATTATTTATGATTAACATGGATACTTTACAGGAACCTCCAAAAGAAGCATAGAATTGTAGAATGAATTAATGAATCAGACAGAGAATTATTATTATTTTGGAGAAGAATTGAATTTTTTAAATGGTTTGAAAGATCTGTAAAAAATATACCAGGGCAATCAATGTGTCTATTTCTACGATTTTCTTCAAACATGAAGCTTAAAAAATTCAGACTGAGACGTCTCTGAAGAGCAATCTACCGTGGACCACGTAGGAAGACATTCGTCGCTCACGTTTCTATAGGATGCCAGTAAAACTTTGAATAAGAAATTGCATGTCGCCCGGTGTGGAGAATATGCTGCATTATACTTGTTAGTGTGGCCGGAGATCGTAATGCATTATTCACAACCTTTTCGGACTTTTTTGCCTTGCAATAAAACCAGGAGAAGAAACGTTAGCGTCGTTCTTTGCCACCTCCTTCTCGATTGACCCGTGTTCTTAAATCATGCTGTATAATTGCTGTCACGTCGCATTACGCGCGCAATATCCGATCTCTTGAACTCTACTCTTCAATTCTAAAGGACATTTGAATTTTAACCAGCGCCATGTGGCATTCAGACTGTACTCGGTGAAGCGCATTCCGTAAGTTTTATATCTTCCCAAACGATTTCGAAGTTGCCCCATCTCTTTGAAACACGCATTTTCTAGGAGATAGATCAAAGAACGGAATGATATTTTTTACGAGCGGGTAATATATCGCCCGGGTTTTTATCTGACCAGCAGTTGGCGAGCGATCTAGGAAACTCGTAGTTTCACGCGATTGCCAAGCAACGAGTTTAAGAAACTCTTCGAACGGTGCGATCAAAATGTATTGAAATTTTTATCGTAAAGGAAATGCTCGCGGAACTATATTCGCGCGAATCGCCGTCCCCGAAACGTATTTAATATGGGGGCTAACTTCGTCGATCCAATTTCGCAACACCTTTCGTACTTTGTCTCTATTAAGCCACTCCCGACAAGCATCACGCTTCCCAGAACAGTTTTAAGCGACGCGACGGTTATAGGCACTTCGGCGTCGCGAGACTCCCGAGAGCCGCTTCGCTAATCCATCGATTCGCCGGGAAATATAAAATATGAAAGTACTCCAAGGCGTTTATAGGCGCTTCGTACACGCGACTCGTTTAGCATCCGAAGCGAGGTATAGATGCGTCGCGGTTTAACACTCACCGTTTCGGAATCACGGTAACTCGAGTAACGAGCTCCGCGTTCGCCGAACGAGTTATAAGCGGCAACTACGTTTATTCCGACATCAGAGAAATCCCGGCAAGCTACTTAATGGCACGCTAATCATTGTAGACGCTGCTAGCGGCAATATTCGAGGGAATAAAGTATTTTGGAATGTGCGCGGAAGGAGAACAGAGAGCATCGTTCGCGGATAATATTCCCCGGCAAACCAGTTGTCTGTTTACCTAAGTAAACAGAATACGGTTGACAATTTCAGGACCACCGTGTGCATGTTTCGCTGTCCTGAGGCACTATTGTTACGGTTCACGCTTATTGAGCAATTCCCCGGCATGAATGCAGACGGGGAGCCGTTGCGCGATACCTTACATCGCTTTCGCGTTCCCTCCGCTCCCATCGAGGTCGTGCATCGCGAGCCCACCCAATTACTAGGATACAGATCGTTAGCGATTTCCAAAGAGGCTACCCCATACAATGCAAACTCGACCTCGGAGAACTTCCCTTTCGATCCCCTTACCCTCTCGGCGAACGCTTTCGTCGGCTCGCCGTAACAAATCGCGCATGCACACCGCCGCGCCGCTTCGGCAACAGCAACGGCAACGCACCAACACCGTCGCAACGGTTGCTCGAAAATAGAACGGCGGACTCGTAAAATATGATATAAAAGAGCTAAGTGGGAAGAGCGAGTTACGTAAAGGTCGGTTGCGAACGGCTTGGAACGGCTGCACGCGTCAAAGGCGATCGTACTAGCTTTGATTCCGTTTCGCTGGTAATGACGTTACAAACACGCGCCCCCTCAACAAAACTTTTGTTTCTGACAGCCAGGCAATAATCGGTCGCTCACACAAGGACACAAACACGGACGTTCGCGATCCTTTGACCCGTTCAACGGCTTTTTCCTCTCGACTTGCCGAATTCGAGTTTGACCGGCATCAACGACCTCCGGTATCGCTGGGATTTCGCTCGCGTGAGATCGCTGGGAACATTGATGCAGTCCGGGTTAATACCCTCGCGAAATGCTTGTGGAATGCACGCGGAATTGGCGTTTTCTTGCGACCCAATCATGGACCGCGTTATTACTCACGAGCTAAACGAGCAACGCATCTCCGTCGGCCGGCGAAACCGTCGACTCGTACCACTGCGGCTCTCTCCGACCGAACTCGCGTTTCTCATTCTTCCTCGGCCGCGTGCATGCGGACCGTTCGGTGAATAACGGCTCCGTGATGCTCGAGGGGATCTCGTTAATGCCACTGATACGCGAAATTTCGTAGTATTTCGATTGGAACGCGGTGGAAGAAAAAGGGGGTGGGCGTGTGGCGGAACGGCGCGGCGGACCCGCAATCTGACTGCTTCGATATAATTAGATTTACGTCGCTCCGGCTCGTCTCACTTGAACGGATTCCAAATATTACTGTAAATTACGGGCAAAAAGAGGGCCACGACCCGATTCAACCGTTCCCGCGATTCTATTCCCGTCGGTAACCCCTTTTTCGCCACCGTTATACCGCGTTCGCTACTTTTGGTCGGGGCTGAAGCGACGGCAGCCGCCGCCGGGGGGGGGGAGTGAGGGAGAAAAAAGGACAACCGCAACGACACGCATTCATAAACGCGAAAGTTTTGAGCATCGCAATCGGGATAAAAGCTTCAAAGACCTGCAAGTGCTGTCACGTGGCGCAATGGAACGCGAATTATCGGAGCACCGTTTAACCAAAATACCCATTACCGTAATACCGGCCGCATGAAATGGCAACTGGGAAGAATGGGAAGCACGCGATTACAAAAAAAAAAAGGAAAAATAAAGAGAGGGAGGGAAAAAAGTGGGGACGTTGTTCTGCTTATTACTTAGCAGTTCAGGAAACACTGATAGTGGAAAAAACGCGAGTGGTATCTAAAATTCGGTAATTAATTGAAAGCGGTGAACTTTCGTTCGACTATATTGTTCGGGGGAGAAAGATTTCACTAGTTTGCATTCGCACCGGTAAAAAAGTCGAAGAGTACTGCATTGTGTTTCGTACGAATAAAATTGAATAAATGCCCACGGAAAAATACCGCCATGAAATTGATGTATTGCGCTAAAAACTTTTTACTGTTCCATTGATTTTTGGCAGTCGTGAAACATGAATTTTACTTCCGGCCACGTATGACAAAATGGGAACCACTAAAACATTTAAACGCAATTGGACTATGAAGTTTCTATTCGACTGTGTAGGAATCGGAGCAAGTTCCTCGATGAGATGCGCCTGAACAATCAAGAAAATGCGAAAAATACATTCAAGAAGTTGGGTGCTGGAAGAAACCGTTCAAGGCAAAGACTTTCTTAACAGAAGTATGCGGGAGTTACTTTGGAGTGCTTTGATTAATAAATATCACTAAAACACAGCATATTACTTAAACCTTAAATATTCTACGTTTATAACTCTACCAAATCGTTTTATTAAAGTTTAACTACTGAGATCAAATTTTACGTATTTAAAAGCTATTTCATTTTTAGATTACAAAGTCATAATCGAATTCTCTTTTTGAATGAATAAAAATTGGTTAAAAATTTGTATGTGTGAGTGGGTTGAGCTTCCATGGAATCTCTAAGACCCCATTTCACATTTGAGGATGAAAAAGCAAATTAAATTTTTACAAAGTACCCGAGTAATCCTAGTGCAAATATAAAGACGGCAATTCCACATGGAAAAGTAAATCGAATATGTAGAATAAAAATTTTTCTGTCGGGTTTTGTTTTCAGAAGGATCGACTTTGAATATTCACCGGGTACGCGTGGATTTTTTGTGTGATGGTTGAACGAATTTCTGATACAGATCGTTGCTTACTTTTCCGTTCGTTGAAACAACTTTATATGCTGGAGGCAGATAGGAGCGCACAAAGACTAAGCAGTCAACATTGCGTATGATATTAATGCTATTTGTAAAGGAGATCTGCTCCGTAGCATATAGTTAAGCGCTTGTACTCATGGAAGTATTCAAAGTCGATTTTCCTGAAAATAAAGCCTCCTACCAAAAGACTCTTTTCTATATTTTCGACTTACTTTATCGCGCAGAATTACTTCTTCCTCGGCTGCGCTATGATTACCGGCACACGAACATTTTGCAATAAAAGTCGGAGAAAATACCCGAAAACAAAACGCTATAAAATTTCTGGACTTCTATTATACAAGAGAAACTTCCAAACCATTTAATTTGATAGTCCGGCTTCGAACGTTCCACAGCGCAAAGGTTGGAAGAAGGAAATTTCACCGCGTTACTTCGCGATCCACAATTCCGATAGGAGTATTTAATTTGAAGTCAGTTTAATCTCATCGAAATATGCGCTGACTTTCGAGGGTAGAGAACGACATACGTATGGAATTAAGTTCAGAGAAGGGCGGGTCGCTTGGGTAGAGACACGAGAAAATTGGGCGGCGAATAGCGGTCGGTTGTATTGTGAAAAAGCAAAGACCCCGAATAATATTTCCGCTCCGAGTAATAGCCACGTTTAGCAGTTGTCGGTATTTTATCGTTTCCCCTCCCCTTTGTGCTCCCTATACTCTGGTATACTTCCCCCCGTCGATTCTTCGAACGCGAAGCAATAGCGGCTGGAACTGGTGGCGGGTACATCTCGAACATCGATACTAGAAGCTTCCACTATTCGCCTTCCATGCGACATAAAGGAGATTTCGTATAAAGGACAGCAATCTTGAAAGGATAAGTCTAAATGTACATAGGCGTCTTTCAGCCGGAAGACGTCCGCGTTCAATTAGACCGGTGGGCTCTCGCAAAATTGCCAAGGACTGCGACGCGAACGTCCCGACGTCAAGGCTTGCGAACGACGGCGATGTCGCAGCTTTCGTTATTTCGTGCCCTCCTCCGGACTACGGGGGCCCGCAATCAAATTTTATACGAGCAGCCCGGCGAGCACGTAGCGACAATAGAAGTAGCGTGCGAATTGTTCGACGTCGGCCTTCCTATTGATTTCCACCTGCGTCGATTTAACTCGACCGCTCCACGCCGCTCCGGTATCTCTGCGGGGCGGCGTGCTCTTCATCATCGAACCTGCGACCGCACAATTATTGCGTAACGCGACAAACAACGCAGTAATATCTCGGTGAAACTCGCGAGCCAGAAAACAAAAAAATGGAACGACCGGAGCGAATCAGTTGGCTTCCGCGCCGCGACCCCCTGAGCTTGTTTTTGCTTGTTTGACGGCCGATGTCATTCGCGGATGCAAAAGAGCTTTCAATGGGAGCTGCTCGCAAGACCGTGATATTTTTGCACGCGTACGTGGCGACGAACAAACGACGGCATCTCGTAAGATTGGATGGGCAAAACGAGATCACCGCGCGGAGCTTCCGCGCTCTGATTTTTCGTTGCGCGAATAACGACACCTTAATGGCATCCATTGTCGGTTGTGCTCCAATCTTCTACCGCTCGTCCCGTTTCAGATTTAAATCACAATTACGAATTGTTATCTCTTCCAGGTTGTCGCGCGATACGTCTCGATGATGTTAATACTAACACACGGCCATCCTCGCGCTCGAGCCCGGTGCCTCACCCTCTCCGCCCGACCGGCTAATTGCGCGTGACGCGAAATGTTTGCCGACAAAACATATAGCTGACCCGATGAAGTTGTTAGTTGAAGCAGCTTAATGAAACGGTACACTAAACACTTTCCGCTCTGATACGTAAACTTTCGCCAGTAACGCCATGCATTCACAAGACCCCCGCGACTCTTGCTCTGCTTATGCATTATGGAATTCCGTTACGATGCCTTAATTTACAACGAACACCGTGCTTTTCGTTCCCTTTCGCGAGGCGGAAGGCGGCGTTTTCTTTTTGTTTCGCGGCGCAACGATACGACGTCGTCATTTCCCCACGATTTTCGCTCGCATCGTTAACTTACGACGAGATCGTTCTCACCGCAGGAGCTGCGAGCACGTCGACGACGCGTTCGCGAGCACCGCATTACAATCTTAATTTCCGTCTAGCTTTTTACGCGCACGAAAAAGCCCTGGGTCGCCTCGGAGTGTACACTGTTAACCAACAAAGGAATAACCAAGAAAAGCAACCCCTGCTAACGAAGGGAAACGTAAACATTTTATTTCACGAGTTTGAAAGTTGTCGGGGGCCAAACGAAGGGGGCGCACTATTTTTCTTCGACCTTTTTCCTTTTCCCGGTTCGCTTCGTTCACATTCTCGCCTAACCCCACCCCCTCCCGCTCCTCGTGCCACCAATTTCATTAAAGGAATCGCACGACACGGTCTCCTTTTCGTTTTCTGTGTATACTCTCGGAGTACAAGACTCCGCCGCGGAAGGACGAGGGAAAAATAGCCTCGAGCACGCGAGCATCCCTCAATTGCATCGGGTATAATGGAAAGTTATTAGCATGTTATCGTGAACAATGAAAGGCCTCTCGTCCCACCGCAGCGTGCTGTTCCCGCGGAAACGATCCGGGATGTTACGAATCCCGTATCGCTCGGCTCTCTTCAGATTTTAATTCCATTTTATCTCCGAGCCGCGAACAGTGGCTTCCGTTGGGTCGGCCGAGCACAACCTCGAAGCGGAAACCCCTCTCGACTCTCCTTATTTCAATTAAATTTTTCTTTCGCCCGCTCCACTCCTACGGGTCGCTCTTTCTACGCGTAGTTTCCGTCGTTTTCCGTTCGTAATCAGAATTGCGGCGCAAATTAAAAAGATCTATACTCCGAATAAATAACACTCGCCGATGCAGGAGATTGGTCCCCGAGAAGCGTTTAATACGCACAAAGCCACCCTCCCTTCGGCCGGATCGTTCTTTTTAGACTATCCGCCTCTCTCTCTTCTGCCTCCCGACCCTCGACTATCGCGAATCCCCAAGGTCTACCCCTTCGGGTAATACGTTGATATGATAATAACTTTCCGCGCTCTTGGGAACCAGAGGAAAACTGGCTGCGTCCCGGGCCCACCCTCCCTCGCCACCCCAGCCGATTCAGGTAATGCTTTTTCACAAAGTTTCCCGGACGAATCTCACCATTCCATCGCCGAGGTTATGGACGATGCAGGGCAGCAGCGCCGTCGAGCCGGATTGCGCCGAGATCACCGTCGAGTTCTCAGTACCAAAGGTCATCGGTAGGGTCGGCGGCAGGTCGATGTCCAACGGTTTCCCGGTGATGCTGGCGTCCAGCGAGTTCGCGTTCGCCGTGACTATCTCCGCGTTAACCGCCGCCGGATACTCTGAAAAATAGGCATTAAATCAAAGCAACCGTTACGAGCATGTCGAACAAGGCTTAAGCAACCACCTCCGCACCATCTCCGCACCGGGAGAACCCCCCACGCCATCGGCCAGATCCTCGTTAAGAGGCTTCCCTCTCTGGACTTTACTTAACCCCTTTCCGCCTCCTCAAATATTTATGCGTACCTCGTTCCTAGATAGCCCGGCAAACGATCGCTTCCTTCTTCCTTCGTGTTTAGTTGCCGTTTTGGAGGCGCCCAGGGAGAAGGAAACAACACAATGCTCCGGTGGAAATTTTATCGGTCAGGTGCGGGGGATTATCAAACGGAGCGATCTCTTTTCAGACCACTAATTGGAGCGTAACCTTGAGCAAGGGTCTAAAGCATATTTAACGAAGTTCGAGGAGAACTAGCCTTAACTCTCCTGACGGGCGTGTACGTGCGAGAACGCGGCGTTCAATTTATAATAGAACGCGAAATTCCGTTTTCACGACCGCGTCGGGTGGTATTTGTAAACAGCGGGCTGAATACGGAGAAATTTATTTCATTTTGAAAATCGTACACATCGTTAAGAACAAATGGGATTATTAAACTGTACGAGCTGTTTTCAAATTATTTTCTTACATAGTGCAACGTAGTATGAAGTAAAAAATTAAATATAAAA
Source organism: Perdita meconis (assembly GCA_030770465.2). Lineage (NCBI taxonomy): Eukaryota > Metazoa > Arthropoda > Insecta > Hymenoptera > Andrenidae > Perdita > Perdita meconis. Next base: position 9,905,932 of record JASKOS020000004.1, read on the forward strand.
CTAGATAATACAAATGGGTCAAGAAAAACTCGAGGAAGTTTGAAAATAACATTTTTTGTCCATGTGTCAGGATTCAAAAATAATTGAATGTCAATAACAGAACAAAATTTATTTGGAAAATGGAATTACACGGAAGTTGAAAGAACATCTCGATATTTAACAATCGTTAACAATATGTACAGCGTGAATGGTTGCCATGATCACTATTTCATCGAAAATATTAGTTTTTCACAAACCATGCATCCTCGATTTGATCTCGTGAATTATTCATGCATTTTATATCAATATTTATCTTGTCTCTGAAAACTAGGGACTGTGCTTTTGATATTCTTGCTAAAAAAAATAGTTCATTGTACATACATAAATTAAAATGTGAAATATATAAAATTCCTAAAAATTGACGTAAGAAATACACAAAATATAAGTATTGCAAGGAATGTTCTCGTCGAACGCGTAAATACGAAAATTCGTGAAAACCGCAGAATCACTGAACTGTCAAAAGAATTTCACGAAATTTCTCGCACGATGCTCTTTCAGGTTGTGACTGAAAAAAAGTGGTTCAACGCGCAGGTGGCGCATTTCTATGCGGAAGAAATAAAAAAAACTGGTATACAGATAAACCAACTGTCTAAAAAGATGACGGCAAGTGAGAAATAGTGTTCTTTTTTTGATACGCAGTATTTTTAATTGGTCCTCCGGAATTCGTAATTTGGATAACATTTGAAGTCACAAATTAAGCACAATGACGGAAAGTGCGACGAGAAGATTTTTTTTCCCTTCGCAGCTATTTTTCTAACCCACTTCTTCGTTCTTTGAAACAATATTTTAAGTTAATTCAAAAGTGCCCGAAGAGAAAACTCTTCAGGCAACGGCGATGCAGCTCTGCGGTGTTTTTAATTTTTGTCCTCCAATTACCCCTTCCAATATCGGACAATCTGTTCAGGGGGAAATATTGAGCAGGGCTCCATCAATCTCTCTCCGCGCAGCACTTTGTAGTTCTAACGGGCTTCCTATAATCTCGTGTTCGCCTAACGACCGAAGTACAAATCAAAACAAATGTTGATGGACGAGACTGCGAGCACGAGGAAATTTGGAAGTGACCCGAACGTAGCGAATATGGAACAAGATGGATACACGGCGATCTCGTTACGCAGGTCGAGCAGTTATCTTTCGACAACTGCTTCGAAATTGGCTGCAAGCCCTACCGCCCGCGGAGGAAAACGTAAGGTCAAATTATTATAATGATAATTTAAAGTTCGCAGGAAAGTCCGAGCTCTGTTGTTCGAGGAAACTTTGGCGAAACTTCATCTTCGCCAAAAAACTTTTGTCCCGACGAGCACATCCCCTAACTATGTCACTGGATTATTCACGGTTCCCCACACCGTCGACGAGTATATTAACCGAAAAGATTAAAACGAGAGATTGCGGAAACTTTCGCGTGTATATTAATTAGATTAAGCTCTCCTATATGTAGGTAATCACCTCGTGACAGAGAACGTACCATTTATGAATCATCCACGGGAAATTTTTCGAGACGGGATTATAAAAGTGAATTAAGAACTGCAATTTTAATAAGACGACCGGCACGATTATACGTGTGATTTGAATTCCGTCTGTCGGTGGCCGAGCGGAGATTTAACGGGCTCCTTTCAGAATATGTGTAATGGGGCCAGGATATGTGCATGCGGAACGACGAGGTAAATGTTAAAAGGCTCACTTCCGTGTCAAGTTGTCGTTAGAAACCGTTCTCCCACCTCCCCGTGGGAGAAGTCGGATTTTCTATGGAAAGTTTCGCGAAGGAAAAGTTAGCGCGACCAGCGGGAAAAGTTGTAATAAAAATGTTTAACGAATACAGAGTGGGACGTCGGTTTCTCTTCCCCTTTTCGTTTCCCTTCTTTTTTTACGACGACCGCTATTATTCAACGGAACGTCAAATTTAGTATCCAGAATCTTCCTATTCCTTCGCGACTTCGAAACTTCGAATATTATACATACGGGATCCTCCTTCTCACGGTAGACCTGTAAAAACAAATAGCGAAACTTTCGAAGGCTATGCGGAAAGTTTCATTATTTTCGAACGAGACCGTGCCAAGAATTTCTATTAAAATAATAAGAACTTAAACGAGCTGCCGTTGTTATGAAACGTATACCGGAACGCTATGAGAGTAATTCGAGGAGGAGCGCGGAATTCCTCGGCGTTTAAGGAAAAATTTCGTTTCGCGCGCCAATTTTTGCCCCTCTCTTCGGTGAATGCCTGCAGGAAGAAAATTTTGCGAGTTCCCCTCGCATCTCATCGACACGGTGGATACGCTCCTCGAAATAATTACGGGAGTGTTCGTTGAAATGAAAACCACTGACCGCGGTGAATGTAACGAGCTGGAAGCAATTTTTCCGAAAACTGTTGGGACCGACAATAAAATATCTGGTATATGCGTGGCGTAACGCGGCGGATCGCGGAATTCGGTGGCACACGGAAGATGCGTCTGTTCAATTAAATAATAGGTGAACGGAAACGAAAAAGCACCGGTATTTATTTTTTGAAATTATTATCGATAAAAAAAATCAACCGGTTCCAGAACAAAAAACAATTCTGGCTTCGCGTTCTTGTATAGTTTAAACTTTCATGGCTGTTGAAAATCCCAGACTAGTGTCGGATTGTTGTAAAAACATACAGGGCGCGTTGTAGGTCATGACGCGTTTCGTCGTTTGCACACAAACGGCTTTCGCTAATAAATTGCCCATATTTCTGTCAAGTTTGATTTGCAGATCCGTGTTAACCGAGCATTAAATCTCTTTACATAGTATTTCTTGTTAATCCAACCGAGTACCCCGCCCTCCAATTATTTTCTGCGTCGCCATCGAACATGAATCGACCTTCAGTCCCGGAGACACGCGAGCGCGGTATAATCTCGTTATCCTTCGTCAAGAATAATCTTGACTCTGCAAGGTGTCGTTTTTGCTCGAAAAGTTGGAAAATTAGATACTTCCGTGCTCAAGTAACCGCGGGTATTTCTAAATTCCCACGGGATGAGCGTCTTTCAGGGCAATTTAGCCGACAAGTTCATTCGAATGGGCCGCTAACGCCAGAAATAAAACCACGCAGACGCGGCGGGGACCGTTTGTTTCGTTGTAACTTGGAACCCCAACGTCGCGGCGCGGCGCAAATTTATTTCCTATGCGACGGGACCGCGAACGTTCGCGATGCGAGCGAGAAAGTACTGGAGAACGCTTCGAAGCGTCCCGTCGGGACGTTCGAGTGAAACGCGCCGCGAGATAAAGTCGTCGTGCTTTATATTAGCGATATCAAACGGCGAACCCGCGGCGAAGGGAAGGCCACCAGCGCGTATATTTTTGAAATACGTATAAATTGCGCGTCGAGATAAATGCCCTCCTCGGAGGGCGTCGCGGCGGCTTCCGCCTCGACCCAGGTGAACCGCGCCCCGCGACGCGGTTAATAAGTATCGTAAGTTACGAACACGCGCTGCGGAGTGCAGAGACGCGCGCTTTGCTCAAGACATAAGCTCCATCGAGCAGCAGTCACGAAATTTATCGAACCCACCGCGCCGCGCTGCCTGCTGTGTTTCGTTCTCGTGCACGCCGTCCCCGCGTAAACTATTTTTCGGTGTAGAAATTCCTGGCGCGAGCAAAATGATCGCCACGCGCGCGCCAAGCAGACTCGCAGCTGCCCGCGATTACACCGGTACGAAACTCGCGTATCAGACCGCCCTCGACTGCTGTGGCTGGCTAAGTATTTTTAGCGGATAGTCTGATGAACTTGCGCGTCACCGAGCGAGCGCACCTCTCGTCGTGTCATCGCAAGCTTGCGTTCTCTTTTTTATTGTCTTAACCGCGCGACCACGCTAAAACCGGTCCTTCCTTGCATTTTCTTTTTTCCGCAAGCTCTTTTGCCCCGCACCGCACCGCGTCCTCTCAGCAACTCTCGACAAGCTGCGCAACACGCGGATAAACGCGGGCGGGATAAATTATAAACGCATCTTGCTGTTTATTGAATTTCAGCTTACTGTTTTGCCAGCCTTGTTTTCTATGTAAATCGTGCCCGCGCTCATCCCGCGGAAGTACATTCGCGCGGGTTAAGCATGCATCTGAAATTTGCATGAGTGATACATCTCTCCCTATGTTGCTAAATTGAACAAGTAACTCCGCCGCTATCCGCTTCGCGCGAGATGGATTAAATCAAGTTACAACGATCCTGCCGACGCTGCCCAGTAAATCGTGGCGCGTCTAGCAAAGAAGATGACATTTCACAGGATATAAAATGCGGGGAAAATGTGCAAAATGATCGAGTGGAATGCATTTTGGAATGTGGAACGATGTAACAAGAAAGGGGGGGAATAAAGCGAACGAAGGGTTTAGTTTGACAACGGATAGTTACACACGATAGAACACCGATGATTGTAAAAAAGCGAGGCTTAAAGCGTGTAAGTCCGCGAAGGTAGAGATTTGGATGCTTGAATGCGCGTGGGAAGATCAGGTGTTATGAGTGCGGTACTTTTAAAAGCGCAGTATCATGGGGATCAAGCAGTTGCCATAGAATCGTGTACGAGAGTTGAATCTAAAGCGTGGTTTTATTGTTTAGCGATTTGATCGTATTGAGTCTGCAATATCGAGGTTCTACTGTTTCAATCTACCACAGCAATCATTCCATTTTTGCCCGCGGTTATGATCGATATCTATCACTTTCTACGGGCAACAGGAAATTGCTTCCGAAACGTCGAGTTCTCTAAAGTTCAATCGCGACCGTTCTTTCGAAAGAAGTGGATATACCCGGAGGTCTCCGACTCGATTTAGCACAATTACACCCAAAAGATTCGCAAGAGCGGCTACACACGTGCTCGATAAATTTTAGCAAATTTGTCGAGAGGATAGGACTCCCGATCGATCGGATCGCTGGACCGAGTCTTCTGTTTACAGACCAACTGCTCTAACGAATCGTGGCCGCCCCAGTTTATCCCTTTTTTTCTCTCCCTGATTTTCGAAATGGTTGCCGACCACGCAACCGCGGCTGAATTTATACGGACTTCGAGAGCGCAAAATCCAAAGAAGATTCTGCACTTTATCACGGTTTGCTAGAGTCCATTGGCTCCGATGCGCAATGACATCGCGTCCCGAGCAAAGCTCCGCGACACGGCAAAACACGGTTTTTACTGGGTGACCTGCGTCGAGGAACACGTACTTTTTTACGCGGCCTACTAAACATCCATCAGAACCGGTGACATTAATTTCTGGATAATTCATCAACGGTGTAACGGAACAGCGAAGTCACGATGCGCATAAATCCGAGGAACACGGCGGAGGGACGTTAAAGAATTACCGCGCAACCAAAGTCTGCGCCGCGAAGATACCGAGCTATGAACGAAAATACTGATTTCCGAAACGCGGGGCAGTTACAAACGTTCCACACGTTATGAATATTCATCGACGCTGCGATCCATTTCGTTCTAATGCATCCGCGGCACGAAATTACGAAAAATTACGTAACAACCCCTTCGAGAGTTTCTCCTTCGCTCTCAGCGTCGCTGTCACGCGTATATACGTTGTAAGATTAGATGTTGCAGTAAGCTGCTCCCGTCGGGCGGGTTAAGCCTGTCTAGAAAACAAATCAATGTGTAAGATAAGCAGAAGTAACACCTTGCAAGGCGCGAGGCACGAAAGTTATGTGCCACGAGATTTCACGGTGCAGCGCGAACGCGAATCTCGTCATGCTTTATTACCGCGCTTAAATGTTATATCGCACTCATACGGCACAGTTTGTTACGAAGTGTCCATGCCCTGGGATCCACGGAGGTGAAAATATTTACCCCAGTGCATCGGTTCGCGTATTAAACTGCAAACATGATTTACGTGCGCGCGCGTGGGTGGCGCGCGGAAATTTTATTTACGCGTGTACGTCGTTCCCATTTGCATCGAAAAAAAATAGCCCGACAACGTTCTGTTCCCATTAGCCCTTCGGCCATGTAAAGCGGCCACAACAGAGCGGCGGTAATTAAGCGACGAAAAAGAAGAAGACATGGAGTAAAGTTAGTTAAGGGAATATTCCCCATTTGCCGACCCGATTAAGAGAGAAAATGTTGAGAATTTTTTTTTTTATTGAAAAAACTCTGGCACGTAGCGTTTTAAAGGAACTCGAAAAAATAGTTAAGTTCGCTCTTGAAATCACTTTTATTTGGTCGAGAGAAAAAGTGTACACCGCATAAAAAGCGCTGAAAAAAATATTCACGTTTATATTTTAATTTTTTCGCTTCGCTCGCCTCGAATCCGATCGAAACGAGCCGTTATCGGAGCGAGGGAAATTAAAAATGAGCGCATTGGCCGCAGGTAAAGAGTGATCACTCCTTTTTACGGGGCTCTTGCAGGGATTTATAATACGCTCGTTAAAGTACGGCACTTGAAATTATCGAATTTCGTGTTCAATTTTGCTCCGTCGGAAGCGGTAATTCGATAGCAATAATGATCGCGCGTCAAGGGTCCCGCTGCTAATCGACATCGAACCGGTAATATTTCCTCGCTCCTCGCAAATATTATAATCGCTTAACGGCCCTCATTCGCTGGATGCATTCAGCCGTAACTCAGCGGGGACTCGCTTAATTGCGTACAAGCGTGTAACACGTGATTTACAGTCGTTTAAACGCTTCTTTCGCGTTGCAAAAGGCGGAGTGGGAGTGGGATGAAAAGGGAAGAAGGGGGGAGGGAGGTAAAACTCGATCAATCCCACCCGGAGGAGCGCGTAAATTGCAGTCGGCAAAGTTAAGACGGAGAGAAGAAGAAAAAGGGCGCTAAACAGCACGGAAAGTTACGATTAATGTTCGATGGATCAAAGGAAATGTACGACAGACGTTAAAGGAGCGTGAACGGAACTGGCTGTTAATGAAATACCGGCGCCAAGAAAGAAGGTGCGAGCACGGGACTGAAGATCGAAAAGGTCGAGAACTACTTAAAACAAGTAACAGAGGACGAAACTCGGCGGACCGCATTAGCACGTTAAATGGGTACATTAAGAACTTTATAGTTAATTCAGACTGTTTCGACGGGCGCTTTTGCTTCCGGTAAATTTCATCGTATCCGACGTTCACGGCGCAAGGGGTTATGGGTTCTATAAATAATCAATAAAGTATACATCGTCGCACAAAGACGTCTCCGTGAACTTTTGCAAAGCTGTATATATTATTCATTAATCGGAAGAGCTCCGATTAAATTTACACCCGACCTAAAACCCATTGATTATACGCGTGTTCCAAGTTTCCTGCGGGCAACCCGAGACCTTTTACTGATCATATGCCACCAATTAATCGGAAGGGAAATTAATATTCATCTCGTGGGATCACCGGCGGACTCGTCCGCGCTGGAAAGTCGCTTCGACTCGATAAACTTTTCGCTTTTTACTTTTTACTCTTTTCTGTAGCGGCAGTAACGTTGAACAGAGTTAAGAGGCGAGTTAATAAAGTGATAATCCGTTATCGATTGGATAATGATCGGGGAATTCCTCCAACGGTTATAAACTTTAAAGACTTTTCCGATGAATTTACACGTTCGACGACATAGTTTCCGCTTCACGGACTCAGCGGAAATAAACACGATGTAGTCGCGAATTTTGTGGTTGACCCAGTATTCGAAATCGCATAAACTAATCCGCGAGTGATTACGGCTTGAATGCGTCGTGACAACTTTGACGCACATCCAGAGCGAGCTTTGCGCGGTATTTGGTCCGAGTCTAAGTGGGTTTGTTACGCGACAGTCCCTTCGGATTATTGCGCGTTAAACTCTTTACGACTGATTGAAGTCGAAGCGACGATATCATTACGCGACGGCCAGTAAAAGCAGATATTACGGGGCTCTCGTGATCGCCATCCGAAAGGATCTATAAAAATGATTCCCGCCGTTCGAGCTCTTCGATTCCTAACGACGCCCGATACAGAGTGTAAAATTAAGGACCTTGAAGGCTAATATCTGTGAAGCGAAACGGGATATGAAACTTTTTGTTCCTCGGCGTTGTTTGGTCTTTAGGGCGTGATCAAATTGATTTCTTTCGGAATGAGAGCATATGGGGTGAACCGAGATAATAGGAAAATAAAGAAAAATGCATACGGGGTGAACCATTTAAAAAAAATGACCTAAATCTGTGCTGTAAATAAATGTAGTTACGGAAACCTTTGCTTTTGTGTGTGTATATACATATATATACAGGGTGCGGCACAAATTAGTCCCCACGATTTTTCAACCTCTTCGGATGGTCTGACAGAAAAGTTTTTCCTACCAAAGTTAATCAGTATTTAACTGATAAGAAATTGCAGTTTTTTAAATTAAAAAAAAATTTATTTTTAACAAAAAATCGTGATTGCCGTCATATCTTTAAATGGAACTGGGTATTTTTAGCTTCATAATATTGTAGGCGACGTCGAAACGAATTCAACGATCTGCTATATGATGACCTTCAGATAACCTTGAAAGAAACTATCGCTATAAATAGGTTGCCAGAATATTTATTAATTACTAATAAAAAGTATAAATTTGTTTTTTTTGTGAGTCAGGTTCTGAAGCAATGTTTACATTTATTTGTTTACCTCAAAATGCGAGGCATTGCTATTTGCTATTACGTATTGTCGAATTATTTCAAATATATATATATATTATATATTAAATAAATAAATAAATAAATATATATATTGGTTTACGGATTAAAATGTTATGAGACAAGAGAAATGGGTGTTTTTTGTGTCCTCTATAAAAATATTTTAAATTTGGTAGAAGGAAACGTAGAAAATCATTTGCAAAGTTGTAAAATTGCCTTAATTACTTCTTTAAACGGTTTAAGTGATTTGAATAGTTTTCTAATATACGTAGGTTTAAACAACAGAGATACGTGCAGCAATCTATGGTTCACCCAGTATAGGAGGAAAAATTTCTTCCCCATTCATCTTCGTTAACTGTTTCCTCACGGCTTAAGACTGGCAAGTAGAAACGTCCAGCGTGTAGTCGGACACAGACAAATAGTTCGCGGATGCGTCTAATGTAACAGTTCAAAGACTAAAAGCGCTCTACCGATAAATAAATCACGGCAATACGAGCGAAGTATCAAACATTTATTTCGACCCATGCAATAAAAATAGAACATTTCTCTATTACGATCTCGGCACGGTTTTCCTCGCACTGAGTTATTTTATTCGACGAGCCACAAGCTCCCGGTATTTCGAAACACATGTCGTCCTTTAAAAAAAAAAAACGGAGGTGACCTTCGGTATGATCTACACACTCGCCGGGGTAAAAGAAAAACCGCCTCGGCCCGCGTCGCTCCACTAATCCCCCCCTCTCCCTCCGAAAACGGAAAGCTTATACACCTCCTTTGAATTCCATAGCGTTAGACCGTAATCCTCTTGCTTTTGCACCCTCTACATATACAGAAGACGTATCATTCGACAAAGCGACGATCGCGATGATTGTGAAACGGGACTGGATTCGCTCCAGGGCGAAACGTTGAATCGAGCGAAACGCAAACACTGGCTCACGGTTCGCCCGGCAGAAACAGCGCGCGCGAAGGAAACAGAGAAACGTTGTGTACTCACCAGTTCGCGCCAGCACGTTAAGTAGGATGGATAGGGTGAGGGTGGTGGCCCGGTATCCGTGTATTATGATCATCAGCCACCTCGATACGTTGAATCCCGCGTCGTGCCATAGACCGGTGCCCTCGTGTACCATATTTTTCCGCCTCGCCCTTTCTCACCCACCGCGCCGCCAATTGCCTCCTCGTCGCCCGCCCTCATTCACCGCCGTTCTCGAATTCACCGCGACCCGGGCCCGAGAGGGTGGAAGAGGGCGGAGAACCCCGCGCCGCGGATTTTTCCCGACGACCGAAGGCACTCACCAACTGAGAAATCTTGCGTTCTGCCTCGTCGATTCTTTCAAAGGGAAACCTCTTTCCTGCCGTCTTCACCGGGCGCGCATAGCGGTTGCCGCGTGTTGTTTTTTTCTTTATCGTCGGCCACGATGCTCGATTGTTGCACGCTCGGCCCCCCTTCCGGATTGATTAGCGTAGACCCCGTCGTGGGAAGAGAAAAGTTTCAGTTGCCGTGGAAACGGCAGGAATCGAAAGATCCGCGCGTGGCTGCCGGGCAACTTAGCCGGGATCAATCCGGGTCTAGCAGATATTGCTCGAGTTTATGGAGTTTGCGTCGAGGTGAATCGTTTGACCACGAAACTGGGGGAAGTGCGTCCCTCCCCCCTTTCCGCCTGCTAACTATCGTTAACGATGAATATAAAGTTGCAAGCGTTGTTCCCGCTGGCCTCGGTCCGCGGCCACGCTTTCTCCGGCCAAGCTGTTATGAGAGAAACCCGGGACGGGATTCTGTTCTGCTCCGCGATTCCCGCTTATCGAGATCGTCGGAAAGGTATAGGTCACCGAACGTTTCAAGCGCTGGCAAGTTGCTCCCCGACGTCGCTCGTCGCTATTGTTTCCACGGCTATAGATTACGCCTCCCGGAACGTTGCCGGAGACACTCCGTAGTTCCTTTTAGCCCGGATGCGTCGGAAGAACGAGCTGGAAGATACACGTGTCGAAGCGGGCTCCTGCTTCGACGGACTTGGCTGTTTCGCGATATTGTTGGGAGTTCGCGGGATGCTGCGGCAGCTCCGTCGGACGATATCCCTTTGGCAGTAAAGTTAATAGCGTGCCTCTGGCGAAAGGACTTTCTTGCTTACAGGCTTCTCATTCAGTTTCATTCACGGACGTACCGGTGGCGCAGCATTACCGGGTGAGTTCCGCGGGTTATCAGAAATACAGGACGCCCTAGGCCATAGAATGAAACGTTCTGGTTTATCTCTCGGGTCCCCCTTCCTCCCTTCTTGTTCTCTCCTTCTTTCTTTCTCCTCCGTTCCGTCGCACCCTCTTTCTCCTTGCTTTCTCTTTCGAGTGGCTTTCAACGTTCCGTCACTGCTGCTCCACAGCCAAAGGCAACTGCTCCTGTGGAAATCTCTGCTTTTCCCTTTACCGGAGAGCGCGGAGACACCGACGAGGAAACATCCGCAGTACGATTCAAGTGCTGAAGGATTTTTCTCCAGGAAACACTGGAGTGTTCGACCAACAGCCGCGATCTTGTCTGGAATGCTCTCAGAGAGTGGCGGGCGTAAACAGCGACCATTTAACTTCCAACATTAATATTAGCTCGGGAAAAGGTCGGTGCGCGGTTCGCCTTTATATTCCGCCGCGTTCGCCGATCCGCCGTTAACGTAACGCAAGCTCGGTTTCCTGTATTAACGGAGATAACGTCTCGCGGCTATCCTTGCACTCTTTCGGCTCTTCGGCTTTTTAATTGGAACCGTCGACGCGTCACGAGGACAGGAGAGAGGAAGGTCCGCGACGCTGCAGAATCCTCGGAGGTCTCTCGGTAGCTAAACGTCGTGCAATTTCCCAGGGTATTACGGCCCGAATGCTAGCGTTGTCGCGAGGGACGACGATCGTTAAGTGACACCGCTAATATTCTGCTCTCCGGTACGGACCCTTGTCTCGCCTACTTTCTCCTTCCGCGCGCTCGTTTACGGATGTCTCAGCTGCTCCAGCGTGCCGTCACTCGCCGCCGTTGGCAGAGCAACGTCTCCTACCTACTCTTCGAGTCGCTTTTCAGCGGTGCATTTTCGCCGCTCCGTTCCCTCAAACTTTCACTCCACTTCCTGTTTTTCCGTGTTTTCTATTTCTCGCACGCGCGAGCGAGGCGGTGCGTGGTTTCGCGCCACGGCGAAACGCGGATCGCCACCGTCGAGCGACCAGCGCGCGACGGCAAACAGGGGGAAGATTTGCCAAAGAATTTCGCGGGCTCCCGAGTTTGTGGATATTGCGCAAGTTTGCGGAATGCTGCGGCAAGCTCGGCCACCGACTAGACGACCGTGTCTTTAGCCGACGGTGGATTTAACGGTGCGCCACCCTTCCAGTCAAGCCTCGTGTCCTCGGAACGTCCACCTGCGTACACACGGACACACGTGGCGCCGAGGGGGTCGCGCGACAAAGGCAGGATCCAAATGGCGGCGCGTGTTCGTGGAGCGGTTCGTCGTGCGGTTAGCCCCAGGTTCCTTTGAGGAATTTCTGTTGTCCCGCGGTCGGTATCCGTGCAGGGGCTGGACTTGAACGCGTCGTCTCGGGGATTATGGATGGCTTGGTTCCTTAAGGACCCGCTCGGCTGCTCCCTGAAATTCGAGCAAAGTGCATACAGTGCGAGCGACTCCGATCCCGTCTAACCACGGAGAGCGAGGACTCTCTCGTCAAATTTTAACGGTAAGCTCCTTTTTGTTTAAATCCACCTGGAAATCCCCGAAGCCCCTAAACGGAGACGATGAAAAGGAGGAATAGGGGCATGGGGGTGAGGATCTTAATTTCATTCCCCTCCTCCTATCTTGATGAAGTTGTACGGTCACCGTGAAGTCATCGGAGGATCGGACGTAATAATCGTTAGGGCGACGCGATGGGGTGAAAATATTAATGCGCGGCCGGGATAATAAAGTACGTATTTTCTAGAGATGGGACCACGTTCAATACGTACTGACGAATCCAAGTCAATACCCAAGTTTCGCTTCATGGATTTCGAATAGTATTCATAACACAGGATGTCTGATTGAGTATACTTGTAATGTACTCGATCTATACGAGTAGGTTTCGAACCCTAGAACGAGTACCTATAGGTTTCGAGAACGTACTTTGTATTTTGTGCAGTATTTTAACATTTGAAAGAATCGAGTCGTAAAAGTAGGATTCGATCTTTAGTAGGCGCGGCTACAGAGGGTACAAGAACAGTGTGGCCATGGTGTATTATACAGGTGTTGCAAGTTCCCTCAGAAATGTGTGATCATTATATGGAAGATCTTCTAGCGACCGCTAGAGTGCGTCTGAGTAGAAACATCCGTGGGGAGCGCTCCTATTGGTTCAGCGAACTTAAGCGACGAGGAAACCTAGCGCGAGTAAAGCTCTGTGATTATCTATGACGCACTTCATTCGCACACATGCATACCATACGCGGAGTTCTGACTATGACGCCCCTAGCGGCAACCAGAGGATTTTCCATCTATTAATCACAAAAAATCAACCAGATAGAGGTGCTTTGTCGGAACACCTCTATAATAGACCGTGAGTGTGGCAGATACCCGGTAGTCACCATTTTTAGGACAAGCGAGCGCATTACTAGCTATTACATTCAGTTCAAACTTCGCGCCTCTGAAGTTAGCGTTAACGTTGTTACACACATATAGTATCTATCGGTACACAATTGCTGCACAACTACGTACAATAGCTGTCGGCCATTGTCCTACAAATGGCGGAACCAATCAACGTAGAGAAACACATCTGCTACACTGTCCTTGTACCCTCTGTAGGCGCGGCAAGACAGCCCTGCACCGCGCAGTTCGCTCTCTCTATCCGATTCGCATAAAGAAAACGCGCGATAGTTTGCGCATATGTATGTATATGTCTGCAAGTTCGAATCTACTTGGTCAAGGTTCGATTGTACTTGGAAGTGCAGCTTGCATTTGTCGAAGTACTTGTAAAGGATTCGAACCTATCTCGTTTGGATTCGAGTATACTTACAAGTCTTGCTTTTGTTTTTTGAAGTACTCGCGAACTGTTCGAAAGTATACAGTCAGATGCGAACCTACTTTCAAGGTGCTTGATCCCATCTCTAGATTCTCCCGTCGGCGAATTCATTTAAACGAATCTATTGCTCCGAAAAACGCGAGAATTCTGATCACCCAGGGAATTATAAGCTGTCGCGGCTAGACAAACAATTTAACGATACAATGGGGATAAAAGAACCTTTCGCGCTTCACTCCCTTCTCTCCTCCTCAATTCCGTTCCGCCGATGAGAGAAGGAGTGAGAGCGACGAAAACGGCCGTGTCTCGCGGGAATTACGGGATATACGGGAAAACGTTTTCGACGATTCATCGTCGACGAGAGTCTCCTAGACGAGTGGACGGCACGCGAAAAATTCCACTTCGACATTCCGGGCTGGCGAAGGAACGACAGAGAAGAACATTTATTAAAAGATCATCACTTATTAGAAGATCCTCGTGAGCGAACGAAATCGTTGCAGCGCGAGCGTCACGCTCCCGCGATACGTTCATGAAAAGCGACTTTTCCTCGGCCACAAGAGCACTTCTTCCCTATCTTCACTGTGCCGAGCGTTAAGCTCCCGGAAGACGGCGCGAAATTTAACGAGCGACTAAGGTCGCGGGCAAGTCGCAGCAATAAAAAAGATGAGGAAAAACGAGGCTGAGGCAAACGGGATATAAACGATGATGCGACCGCCCTGGATACGCCAACAAGCGCAGCAAAGCCAGCGGAAGTAGCGACGGTAGCCTGAAATGCGGGAGATAGAGGGAAAACGCAAAGGGTCAGTGAAATTATTGGCAAATACATACGCAGAGAAATGAAGATTAAAAATCTGCGGGGAACTCTTGATCGGGCTTGAAAAATGCAGTACACGGAAAAAGGTTTGATTACTCTTCTTATACTGAACAGCTTATGTCTTTGATCTGACGTGAGCTAGATTTGTATCGCCGTAATTGAAAACTAAACTGCGTTTACCAAAACGTTAAGCCGGCTACAGATGTTCCGGTAAACCTGCACAGTCCTACGTGTACAGACGTAATTGTGCAGGCCTACTGAATACTTGTAGCGCAGCCACACGTTCCGGTGAATCTGTCAGTTTTCTCAGTTCAGTTAACCATGACATCAAGTGATGACGTTATAACATTAGTATAAGCGTATTATCAATTAATAGGGGTGGGCGCGTACCCGACATTTCGGGTTCGGGTCGGGTCGGGTATTTTCCGCGGGTTCAGGTCGGGACCCGAAAATTGGTGATACTCGGGTACCCGGAAATTTCCGGGTACCCGAAGTCGAAATCGGGTTTGGTAGTGCTCGGGTCGGGTACCTGAACGTACGGGTACGCTACGCGGATTGGATGATTCTTTACTCTGATTTTACTCTTTCTTGGTTCTTTATTGGATTGAATTGTATTCAGAATATTGCTGTTATTGTCGATGACAAAAAAATCAGGTATAATAAGAGTATTAAACCCGTATTTACTTATCGACGCAATTAATGCAGCCTGTATGCCATTATGTTAAGTGAATACTTGAATAATTGACAATTTGCCAATTTTGGATTGACTTGGCTATTTGATTTCCAATTGATCGTAAATTGTAAATTACATTACTTTTTTGGGGGAGGTGTGTTTTCTAAAATTAAATGCAGAAAATGAAATGGAACCATGTTAAGGATGTAATTTACTATGTATGTATTTACATTTTTTATACATCCTATATTTTTTAATATTATGTTCATTCTGTACATTTTTATCTTTTTAAATTTCCTATAAATGCATGAGCCTCCGCAGTTCAGTTATAAAGATCCAGGTCACTAACGATTACTCGTGATTATATGTATTAACGACTATTTCTCCTAATTTCATCCGTAGGACAACCGAAATCAAAATTACAAAAATTTTTTAATAAGGTATTGACTATTATGGAAGAAGAACAACCGTCTTCTAATGCACGACTAAATGAAGAAATACAAATTTATTTCTCCGAAAATATTATGCTACGAAGAACTGACGCAATTGACTGGTGGAAATGTAATTGCAAGCGTTTCCCAATATTAGCAGCAACAGCTAGACTAGAAAATACCTTGCTATTCCTGCCACACAGACATCCATTGAACGCTTATTTTCCGATACTGGCAACATTGTAACGGCCACGCGAACAAAACTAATACCAGAAAAAGTTGAATAACTATGTTTTCTTCACAGTAATTTAAAATAAAATAGGTTTCATACAATGTGATATGAACTGTTTTCTTTTCTTGATTTGGATTTTTTCCATTTGGATTCAAAAACATTTAAAAATCTGAAGGAATGCGTATAAAATCAGATTGAGGAACCATCCGATCCGAGCACTACCCGACCGGAACACTAATCGACCCGACTTTGACTTCGGGTACCCGAAAATTTCGAGTACCCGCCCACCCCTATCAATTAAAGAAAAATCTGTTGCGCGTTGCTACATGCGCACAGGTTTGCCTGTACAGGCCATTTTGTCTCAGGCATATCGAATCATTTTTCATATTTGTTCGGGCCACCTTCACAGGCCAACATAAATGCACAGTTCTATCATAGACACGCTCCGTTAGACCTGCACAGGCATGCCTGACAGATTTACCGGAACGTGTGTAGCCGGCTTTATGTGTAGCTTACCTCTTTCGTACTCGTTCGTACAAAGATTAATAGAATATAAATGAAATCGTTATAATGCATACAACATACGCATAAAATGAATGTAACACGTTTTACAATAAAAATATCTTTTCGGAAACCAGAATTACGAAATAAAATAAATTAGCATTATCAAACGATTATGAAAACTGTATGAAATTGTTGAAAAATTGCAGTGCACTTTATACGTAAAATAAAATATAATCCATGAATTTTTCGCCTACATTTTCTATGCTGCGCGTGTTCTGTAATACAAAATAAATTGACCAGATACATATTAGGCAACTTTCCTGCAGGACCAAATACCATTTCCTACTATTAGACTTGCTAAAACTCTTTGTAACAGTACCTCCTCTACTTGGTAAATTCTACCTTTTAAAGGCTCTCTGTATTTGTTCCCTGTAAAAACTTTCACACACACGAGCACCGTACACTGATCCTTAAGGATTCACCATCCACACCCGCAAAAACATGTACATCCGCATTCACCTCACTAAACAATTCAGTCACACACGCGCCAGGAAAACCCTCGTTCCCACGGCTGTGTAAATGTGACACAACTCCTCAATTACATTCAACTACCTTTTCCCGAAATAGGCACCCCCTCCTCATCTTTCCCATGAATGCATACCTCGAACGAAATAACACTTTAACAGCTCCACCGTCACGTATTCAAGATCTCGGTCTCTACAACCCTTCGCCGGCGACAACGCCACCGGCCACTGAATTTATCGCGCGTCCATTTTGATTTAAACTTTATACCGTGTGTATTACACTGTGCAAACAAAATTTCACACGTCGCGTCGGGAGCAGAAAATTCCTCTTGTCAGAATATTCCGGGGTATACGATAGAATAACAGAATGTCAACATAGCAGAGGAAACAGGTTGAGCGTTTTCGCTTAGGAACGCGAGGGCCATCAAAGTATCGAGATCCTTGCGAAATCCCCGAGGGCGACTCAAAGGCAAAAGATGCTCAAGTTCCGGTAACGTGAAGCCCTTGAAGTTCCTCGTACAGGAAGAAAACATTGTCTGTCTGGACGTCGAGCGACGAGAATACGGTTCGGCGGACTCGTTATCGCAGCGGAGTCACGGACGCTGCGTATCGAAAGAAAATATGGTGGATTTAAGATCGACGACGAGGGGGACGAAGGGTCGCAGTCGACTTTATGAATACTAATTGGTATCCGGGAAAACGACGTTTGCTGTCGGAATTTATCGGGTTTATCGGATGTGGAGACCCCTCTTCATATCGCGGAGGAGCTCATTGAAAAGGAGCATCTCCTCGGCGGATGGCCCCGGCGGAGAACGACGAAAAACTTAATACAGAAAGAGCAGGGAGACCGCATTATGTAAAGAAGCTACCGAAGAGACGGTCGCTCTGAATAATGTAGATCCCTTTTCGCATAAACACGTATCGCGCCGTACGTGAACGGGATGGAACGATTTGGCCTGGATTTGGCATCCGTACTTGGTAATTAAGTTCACCCTCCTCCTCCTGCTCCTCCTCTTCCCCCTTCCACCGTCGTTTCTATCTATCTCTCTCTCGGCCGTCGCAGTGTGTGTACCGGCCTCTCCGGCTCGTATGTGTCTCGCACAACACGAAATTGCACCATTGCCGGTGCCGATTAAAGTGCCGATAATCCCCCGCGCATCGATTTAACCTATGGCTCGGTATCAATTATCGGGTCAATCGTCGTTCGATGTCTCGCCCTATTTGGCCACTCGACTGACCCGAAGACATTTCAATGAAAATCACTGCCCTTTATTCGGCCGGATGAAGCGGGGACGAGCCGTTCGCTTGGCGCGCGTCGCGAGATTCCGCGCGAAACGGAGCGACAGACGCGACGGGTCTGGGACAGAAGGACGGTTAATTGAAAATCTGTACTATCCTGTTTGGTATTCATTCATATCGCGCGCGCGGACCGCATTATACCGTCAGATATCGATTCGCGTTACGTATGTGCATAATTCCGCGACGCGTGCACACGCCGTGCCGCGGCCGAATAATTTTTCGCGCTCGTGGTTCGCGCGGCCGAGAGAATTGATTGAACTCTCCTTGGAAAGTTCAGTCCGGGACAGCGGAGGTGGAAGAGGAGGATGGGAAGCTAGCGTCGAGAGTGCGACAGGTTCGACGGAAATTAATGGGAGAGCGAATTTAAAAGTGATCACCCCTTCGTCGCTTTTCCACCCGGGCGAGAACGCCGCGGTTAATAAAACACCCTCGAAGCGATGAAGAAGCCTGCGGAGACGTTTCTCAGCGAGAGTGCTTTGTTTGTCGCGGCTTAGCGTGTAGTGTCTGCAAGCACAAAGCTTTGAAAAATAATTCTAAAGACCTTGCGCCCGGCATGGAAAACATTACGGGACGGTATTAAGCGTGGATGCGCATTGTGCGGTTATTAAATGGAAAGGAAAGTTTAGTATGAAAGCACGAACAATGTTTTGTCTCTTGGGAGGAGAAGGAGTGCCTTTCGCCGGTAGAAGAACCAGTGGGACCGAAATAAAAGAGCAAACGCGAACCACTGGATACACCAGCCACCTATCGAGATTTTCGCGAGGAACTGGTTTCGGGGGCGAAACCTTTTGCGCTTGATATTACTTAGGCGGCAAAGAGATATGTGAAACCGGGAGCGACGCTTTATTAAAAACGACAGGGCCGAGCTCTCCTCGCCGCCGCGACGTTTCACGCGAGAAACTCATTTTCCGCTCTTTTTGCCTACGAATTATGCCCGTTATAATTTCATTTGACCGCGCCGCGTAACGATAAAATGTATCAAATTCCTGGACCCGTGTATTTGTAATTGTATATATTCAATTCCCTCGATGAAACACGACCGCGTATTTATTCACCGTATAATAAAACTCGCTAATAGCCCAATATTCATTCGGCCACGTTTATATTATTGTATCGTGGAGTTTCAATTATTTCCCGCTTAATTATTCTGCATTGAAATTATCGTCACACCGCAGAGAGCACGACATTCTATTTGTTCTCGCTCGCCTATCTGAAAACGATAACGCGATACATCGGGGTTACGGCTTCCTGGAAGCACCTCTTCATTTCAACGGGAACCGAACTTCGGAAGCCTCGAAATTAGCTCGAATCTGAACTAATTCGAAATCACCGGGTCGAGAATGCAAGGCGACTCGAACAGAACGAATCGCTGCGATAGTTACATTCGAGAGGATCGTACCTGGCGACGACGGGATTGAAAAGGGAAAAAAATTGTGGAGAAAAAAAAAAAAAGAAGAAAAAAGAAAAATTTTTGCTGCAGCTCGTTCGTCACCGATCGACAGCGTTATCGATCATCGAGGAAGAGTGCGGAACCGAAGAAAGCAATCAACGTGGACATTCGATCTGTCTCACTGACAAAGCGTACACTTGTCCGGCGTCAATGACAAACGCGGGGCACAGTGTTAACGGCAATGAAATCCTTCTCGAATGGACCTTTCCGAAGTTAAACGATAGGACGTAAATCAAGTAAAACTTTCGCGTTCGGTAAGGGGGTGGTGGGGAGAGGGGAGTAACGATATTTGCCAGCGTGAAAAAGAGCAAAAGAGCGCTCACGCGCTCAGCCGACAGGAGAATTCAGGCGGGCGCTGTTGTTTCATCGGAAACTAATTTTCGACGCTCGAAATCTCGTTTCCTAATCCTTTCGCGGTGTTTTTAAGCGGTCATTAGCGGAAACAACGCTTTACACGATCCAGCCATTTAATTACATGTTTACAAACTAGTTTTTACAATGCAATTCGGAATCAGGAAGTTCCTTCGACGCGAGGGGGCTATTTTAGCGACCACAAAGGCTCGTAAAACGATTTCCGTTCGGAATCGAATAAATTCCTCCCTCCCCCTACTTCCCTCGATCACCCTCTCTCTCTGCTTGGACGCGCAGAGTACGAATTCTGCAGCCGGCCTGCTGTCGGGTCGAATCTAACTACCATCAACGCGGGCGACGCTGTCCTATATGATTTTATTATTGAACAATTATCGGGAAACACGGGAAACGATAGCGCAATTAAAGTAATCGTTTACACGTCGATCGGATTCAACAGCGATAAAATTAATGCGGCAAACGAAACTTCCGATAACGACAATTTATTGGTTTGTAATCGGTGCAATTATCGCCGTTTAATCGTCGACTCCCGCTCGCTGAATGACAAGTTCGTTTCTTCGCGGCTCCCGCCGACACCACCGACGAAATATGGTCGCTGTTCCAGGCCGCGTTGCGGTCGCACGCTCCATAACGAAGAAATAAGAAAGTCGTGGAACGAAGTTTCCATTATCGTGCACGAGAAAACAGAATTAATGAGTCCCTTTTTTTTTTTTCTTTTTTTTTCTGGACGGACCTTACAGTCGAAGAAAGAAGGCAACGCGTCACTAGTTTTTTAGCCGCGTCACATCGACATTACAAGTAACGGCGTACATCCCTATTTCCCACCCTCAAGATGAATACAGGCCGAGGCTCCTTTTTCGTATTCTCCGAACGCGCCAGCTGAAGCCAGCCCCGTGTGACACCTAACCCGAACTCCGCTTTCATCCCGGCGACGCGACGCGGAGCTTCTTCTTTAAGCGCGAGCTAACGCGTCGCAGGCCGGAGAGTTATGCCCTAAAATTGCCTTCTTCATTAACCCCGTGCCCGATTTCTCGAGATAACTCGACTCGCCCTTCAACACGGCGAATTTATCACCCAAGTTACAATCTAATTTCGTCGAGTTTCTTCTACGACCGAGAATGCAAGCGGATCCCGGTGCGTGTACGCGGTCGTCCGCCGCGCGAGCGAACAACACCGCGATGTTATTATTCCGTGACATTAAACAAAATTTGCGGAATTACATTTGTTAGAGCGTCGCGTCAACGAGGAGAGACACTTGCCACGGACACACACGCGCGGATGCGGAATGACAGTGTGTCCTCGTCGTCGTCGTTCCCGTCGGCGAGTGCATGAGCAAAAAGACCCGTTCGCTCTTTGGATGCTCCACTCTTTAACGCAAAAACGTCTGACACTCGAAAAGAATTCAAGTAGATACGGACGTTGTTACACAGACAGAAGCTCGTACAATGCGACGAAGAGTTCGCGTCGTGGCAGAGGAAAAAACGTGTGTATTGAATGCATACTCAATGAGTTCCTGGGGCGTAACAAAAAGCAAGAAAAAAAAAAGGAGGGAAAAAAAGAAGCGAAACGACGCGAACAGAGGAGAAAAGGGTCGGAAATACGTTGAACGAATCGCGGGGTTATCGGAGTTATAAATTCTTTCGAGTATCCCGGCCGCTATTGACTCGTTCGGGACCAACTTCTCGGCTCGAACCGTCGACAATTACGCTTTCCAGACGACTTTAACTGGTCCTTCGACAACTGTTAGCCGGCCACGGGGGAGAACCGACGAGACGGCGGGGAGGGAGTGAGAACGGAAATAAGAAGAAGACGAAGAAAAGCGGGGAAGAAAGATGGTCGGTGGACTTACGGTGTCGTCGCGGCATTCCGCGGCGTCGATAGATTACGAGATCGTCGACTTGGACAGGCGACAGGCACGATGTTGACATCCCGCCGATAACTTGTCGCCGCGCTTAACGACCCTCCGAGTTACGTCGTCGTCCCAAACGTATCATTTTCCAGCTATTTGACACCGGGCGCGCGCTTCCCCGTCCGAAGTTCACGCCTCGAGTGCACCTCGGACCGAGCACGAGTTTTAACGACGGGTTTGAAAGAACGGTTCAAACGGCAGCGCACCAGCGGCTAATCAACTAGAGCGACGGCGTCCTTGGGCACGAGTCGACGAGGGTGCACGGAGAGAGCGTACGGAAGAAAAATCAAAGAGGGCGATAGAGGGAGAACGGAGAGAAGAAAAACGAAGAAGAAGGAAATAAAAAAAAAACTGAGGGTGGGAAACGACCAGTCGTGCGTTGGATGGAATAAAGCTACTCCCCTCGACGGGCGTGCGATGAATGGCCGTGGGATGATCGTCGTTTGGAGCGCGGGCAAAACTGACGGTCGACGCGTGAAAAAATCGCAGACCGAGAGGACGCGCGAGACGCGTGGATTCGACGTCGATCTCGTCGTGAGTTGCACTGGCCGGTTCAGCCCTTTACCGACTCGTAGGGGTGGCGGCGAAAGCGGCCGTGGAGGAGGGATAACACGGGTGGAGGGAGGGTGACGCGGGGAAAGCGGAGGGGCGCGGGGTGGGTTGGCGATAGTAAGAGGAAAGAGGGATGGTGGGAGGATGTTGGAAAAGGGGAGAGGAGCCGGAGGATATATACCTCGGCAGCATCCACAGTGCTGAAAACCACCGTGGTACATTTCGCGGGGCTCCCATGAGAAAGAGAGGAAAGTGGGAGGGAGCGAGGGGAGGGAGAGCGAGAGAGAGCCGGTGGCCTCTACGAAATTAAAACAAAAAGCGTGGGGAAACACATCGTGTCGCTCGAAACGGACTGGTACACACGCCGTCACTCTCTCTTCACCCCTCTACTCACTCTTTCTCACTCTCCCTACGCCTCCGCACTTCTCCCGCGACCGCATTCCTTCCTTTTTCTCCCCCACTGGGCGGAGTCGTTTTTTTATTTCCTTTAACGTTTATTACACGTCCGCGTACGCATTCGAAGTTGGAAATTATGCGACGTTGGCATATTCGTCGGGCCGACCGCGTCGCCCCATTTGCACATCCGATGTTTTGGAAATCTTCGCCCCCTCCACACTCAGCTAAGCGTCATTGGTCGTTCATGCGAAGAGGCTAAACGCGGCTCGCTTAAAAATGGAAAGCAGAATCCCCTCGTATCGAGAATCGGGCTGGACTTAACGGGCAAGCGCGATTTATCCCAGCTTTCTTCCAAGATTTATCCCGCTCCTCCTCCGCTCCGCGAGACTCGTACTTTCTTTCCCTCCTTCCTTCGCCGCTCCGAAGGGCGGAGAAAGGCTAATACATCCGGCACGATAAGTAGCTGCGGATCCAGATAGTAATAAGTTCTCTCGTAGCGTCGGAAGCAAAGTCGACCGGCGATTCGAGAATCGTCCGCGTTTCTACCCTCGGACGCGTCCTGCGTCCCTTTTCCATTTGTCACCTGCCACCCTCCTTCCCCGACTGAACGGTCGGTCGCGCATGAGTTTTATCGTGTTCCTGTTTAACTCTGTTCTTCATTAGCGCGAACGCGCAAGCGTGTCATTTAATTAGAAACCCTTTCAGCCTCCCATCCCGCGGGCGAGAAACAAACCCTCGAAAAAAAACAAATACAGGGAGGGGGAAGGTAAAAAAATAGAAAAAAACCGCAAAGGCGAAAAGCGTCGCTCACCGCGGCATAGAGACGCCTACGCAATTACCCCAACGGACCGCTTTAAATTTCCTCCAAATTACTGGGCCGTGTTTCACGTCGTACACGAGCGCCGAGATCCCTTCTCGGTCCCCTCTGCACGCCGCTCTACCCTCCTTTTTCCCTTAGGCTCGTTTCCCGGTTTTCCTCCCGGATCTCTGCTCCTCGCTCAGCGTCTTCTCGGAAATAAAAGTCGATGGAGTGAACGCGCGCGAGGGCAAGCAGCCGAGCACTTCGTTCATCGCCGGTAGATTTATCACACTTCGTTCGCTCTTTCAGCGGTCCGCCGTGAATCGGTGGTTCTGGCCGGAGTGTGGCAATCGTGGACGGAGGAGGGAGCGCGACGGAGGGGGAAACGAAACGGACAGAACGAGGGACCGAACGGAACGGGAGAGAAAGTCGAGCATGACGAGCGCGCAGGGTTACGTTCTAAAACGTACACGGCCTCGTATGGAGAAAGAGGGCGAACGGGAAGAGTAGGGATGATGGTGGATGGTGGAAAAGGACACGAGGCTGGTGGCCTAGCGACTCCCGTCGCCGAAGGGAGACCGTGATTAATGATAAGCCGCCGCGATTCGAATTTCGTGGTAATAGGATAGCCCCGGATATTTTAAGGATAACCCAGGAGACACGCTCCTGGATATCTCATCTGACGCAGGCGCCCCCGCGCCGCCCCACCCAGTTGCAGGAATCGTCACCAACACCAGCGCGAAGACGCACCGCTGATGAGGGTGCACCGAGGTGAAACCGCGTGCATGTGCACGGCCGTGCACGTGGTCACGGGTGCCGGTTGAATTTTATTAAGCACCGGGACACAGCCGCGGGGGTGGACGAGCCGGTGAGAGGGGGGGGGAGGACGTAAAACTGCATGCAAGCCCGCATTAATTCAACGATAATTTACGAAACTTTACGCCGCATGCTTTATTACCGTGCCATTATGCGGGGTCTTGAAAAAGCGAGGAATAAAATTTATTAACCGATCGATGGACAAATCCACCCTCCTGCCCTTCGCCTTTCTCTCCCTTTTTTCCCTTGCTTCGGTTTCTTTTTTTTTTTTTTCGTTTCACGACAAACCGTTACGGAAATCCAATCTCACGTAAAACCGTTCGCGCTTTAAAATCAACCCCTTCTCGTGTTCGACACACGAACGACTATATTCGGAAACGAGAATAGACAAAATAGTCCTTCATTGTGCGCGGATGCTGGCCGGATAATTCGACCGTACGAAAGTTGGAAAAAATGTTACGCGAACGCGAATTGTTCGAAGTTTAGTTCGCAAGGTATGATGAGGTGAAATATATGGAGAACTCGGTGTATTACAGTTTCACCGAACTTTGCCGCTCGCTTATATTGTAATTTCTCCGTCGTCTGTACCGATAAAACGAGGCTGTTAGATATTTAATAAACAAGTATCACTCGTCGTAACTATACGAGTTGATTCGATGCGTAGCACAAGCACATTAACCGCATTTGTGTTTAAGTTACGATAACCTGATAAAGTAAACTGGTACAGTTTACACTTCGACGCGGCGGTTCCGATTTATTTCATAGTTGCGTTGTCTATTTCTGCTGTGCACCGTGCGCGACGGATTCTGTCTTCCGAGTATTAACGCGCGACGCAGAGGCATCTTGTATTCATCAGGTAATCGAGAAGCGCGAGACGCTAAAGCTAGCGCAAAAAGTCGACAACGAGAGAAGGGTGGAAGTGAGCGCGCTACAGGGATGCTCTTTAAAACGCTGCAGCTTATGCGAATTTTCTCCTTGAAGTAACACGCTTGGTCTGCGCCGTAATGTCTTCTTTCCCTTCTCGATTTTATAGGCATCGCCCTTTTCCTTGTACATGTTACCGCTTAGTAGAGTCACCCGACTTTTATTCTCATCCGTCAAACGTCTGTCAACAAGGGAAGAACCCCGCTCGAATAACAAAAAACATCAAGGACAGCGTTACCCCCTGTTGTTATGCGCCGCGGAGACGCGAAATACTCCGAAAATGCTATGCAAACGAACTGTCTGGAGGAACAGGTTCGCGCGAAACGAGGCGCAAAAGCATGGACCCATTTGAACGTTTTAATTATCGGACCGTTTCGAAAATGGAATGCAAATGAAGTGTCTCGAGTACTTTCCATAAGAATAAGTCTCCCCTTAATAACGTGTTTCCCGGCGCTGGGGCGAAATCGATTTCTCTACCCCTGACCCCCAGCGATTTCTTTCTTTAATATTTACTCGCTGAGTGAATAAGTGATACAAAATAATATTTCACCCGGCTCCGCGGATGGACGCAAAAAGCAGGCGGTGAAAATCGATGAGTTACGAAATCCGAGGTATACCGGTGTTTTCGTCGCGGCTGTTCCTTGTCTAACGACCAGAGGGGAAATAACGGTTTACGTCTGGTAATTATGACATCGTGATGATAATCTCCGCGCGGCGCGGCAAGTACGCACGAAGAAACTTCGCCGGGAACTTATTACCGAGTGACCTAAAGCGCGGAGTAGCTTAAGGCAGATTTATCATTTCGGCGTGTGGTTTAATTAGAAATTCCAACAAGCTACGCCAACAAATATGGTACATTTCGAAAGTTTCCGATGCGCCCGTTTGCACGCGTGAAAACCGCGCCGGAGCTTTTGCTCAACAGATTCATTCCGCCGCCCTTTATTTATGAATGTTTGCGAAAACAATGGGACAGCGTAAGGAAAATTTGCATATAAATTCAAAGACCGTGCAGTAGATGATACGTACCGAGCTTCATCGGCTCGAATACTCGAACGGAACGTGACGAAACGACCCCGCCTCGTAAGCTCTAATTGCGACCGTAGCTTTAAACCTCTGAGATATTCTTTTCGTTCTTTCGCCGTCAAGAAAAGCTCGAAAGAAAGCGACCACTCCGTCCCGGGACATTATTTTCGGTTTGCAGACGGATACGTTGTGACGCTTCTTCGTACTTGTTACGTTGTCACGAGATCTTGCCAAAAATGTATCCGCGTTTGGCGAAAATTCACGACCCTTTGACTTTCGTGAAAATCCACGACGCTTTTTCGCGCGAGCGTATCTCAAGAATTGAATTAAGCCCACCGGAAGCTCAGTGAGCGCCTTCATTTATTATAGGTCATTATTTTTTCTCTTTTGTAAAAAAAAGTAGGAGCGCTCGTTTGTTCCACAGAGAAAGAAATCTTTTCATCCCGATACGAAGACGGAACGATATCGACGTTTCATCGAGAAAGGAAAAGTTACGTAATTAAAAGTTCAATCAACGAGCATAAACCAATTGCTGATAAAAACGATCGTGCTCGTCGACCGCGAGCCCCTGCGACGTAGTAAAATGAAACGCGTACAGATAGAAAAATGATTACAGTCGGCATTTCCGTAGAGTTACAGAAGCCGCGGACTGGAGTGTTGTCATCGCCGTCATTATTACGACTGACGATTAAAGCGAGAAAAAAGAATTCCTTTTCAACTTGGCGCCCATTGTCAACATCGCGTCGCGACGTCTGTTACTCCAGGCGTCCAAGCTAGTGTTTCTCTCTTTTATTGGGCCAAGTGTTGTGTGACCTCCTTAAATTATGCAAGCTCAATCACCAACACAAACAGCCGCGTATATTTTGTATTTACGTTTCGAGGATTTCTAGCGCAATGCCAGCGAATAGCGAACTTTATTATATCGTAATGTTCGCGCGTCGAACGCGGCGTGTCCCCTAATTCTTCCGTTTTTGTTTTAAAGCAACCGTATACACGGCCATAGAAGAATTTATTGGATCTGGCTCGGCTGTCAGCCCTTTGGTAACCACCGCAACCCCCTTTTTTTCTCCGACCGGCCATTCAACTAAGCTCGACACAGATAAGGATTTGAAGTATTTCATCGCATCGTCGATACGTGACGATTACAATTATTCTACATAGGTCAGAGATAAAGTAATAAATTGTCGTGAGATAGGAGAAGCGCGATCAACCTAATTCCTTGTCATAAAAGTTTAGAGATAGTCCGAAGTTAGAGGATACGAGCACTTACGTCGTTCAGAAGATAATCATTGTCAAAATACGTCGTAAAGCTAATAATGTTTAATATATCACTTAAGGCATTTAATTATGCGCGGACTTTACGAGTTCTTTGATGTTACGGATCGACATTGAAATACTTTTTCGGAAAGTTAAATCTTCTTTTATGAAATATTGACAACGCTTACAGCAAAGAGCAACTATATCTACTCTTTGTTTACAGTATAGATTTACGATTATGCGTAATTTTGTTAGAAACGAAATAAAGTAGAAAGCTGAAAACGGTTTTGAGATTTATATCACTTCAAGATGAAATTCAAAAACTTGTTTCACACTATATTTAATAATTAATGATCAAAACAAAGTTTTCTTATTGACTGAATATACTTTCAATTTAAATTCATATGCTCGCGCATTTATATTATTTTTTCCACCTGCATACAGAGGTCGTTACAATACGCGAGCAAGTGACAAGGGATCAGTTTCATTTTATTTACATTAGAAGTAGAAATATTTATCATTAAATGTTGGAAAGCAAGTTTTAATAATATAAAATGGTTAAAACTGTTAGCAAAATACGTGACATTTCGTGGAGATTCGGTGGTAAGAATACTTAACCTCCATCACCAAAACATGAACATTTTGTACTTTTTTTAGTAACAAATAATAAAAGAATTACAACAATCATAAAATTATCTTATTGCAACGAATAGATCCTACTTGTCATGTAAATATACTTTTTAAAAAATGTCCTCTTACTATTAAGTACTAAAATAATTTTAGCCACTTTTCATGTGTTTATTTTTATTATTTTCGTATAACAATGTATCTTAAAACAAAAAGAAAAACAATAGTCAAAAAGTGTAAAATTATAAATACTAATAAAATGTAATTGTTACAGTAACCGCTGCGAGCAATGAATCTGATAATGTGGGGAAATCTTTTCTTCAACTTAAGTTAGATTTGGAGGAAGGTGATAAACCTAAAAATGTTTTTGTAGAAATGACAATAACTCAGTTTTACAAATTGTTACATGATCTAGAGAAAGCAAAAACTAATCTAGACTTATTAGTCTAAACAAACACTGCTCGTTAAATGATTTATTGTACGTTGATGTAATCCTTTTTTTATAAACATGCATCTGTTTTGTACTTTTGTCTATTATTATTTACACCTTCTGCGGATTAAGTAGAAAGATATTTTAACCCTTTCGCTTCAAAATTTCGAATCGATATTGAATCCTTTGTGCCAGATTAACTTTTGGATTAAAGACCAGAAACTAATGAATGCATACGATTGAAGACATTTCTTAGATATTGCTTTGTGTCTGCACAATATGTGGTTTTCCCAAATAAGTAATTATTTTTCGAATGTGTACTTGTAGCTTTTGGAGCAATAGGGTTAATTAAATGGTACATTTTACTGAATAAAATAATACAATTACAGTAGTAATTAATAAGTTTACACTAAATTGTAACAACAAATACTTCATAAAATTACTATGACTAGTTTATAAGAAAATAAAATTCTCAGAGTATAAAAGTGAAAGCAGTAGTGTATATATAATACTATATTATGTTTGTAAAGCTACTAAATACTCCATTCTAAAAACGTTTATTTTAATGAAAGTTTGAGTAAATGTACAGTATAATTAAATATGCAAGGATCGACTTCTTGTTATAGAAATTCACTCTAAAAAGGAAAAATAAATAGAAAAAATCTCCCAAAGAGATTAATTTTGTTGTATGGTACAAGGTTTTATACAAAAAACAAAGCTTCAAGAATTTCAAAATGAATTTCTGGAGAAAAAAGTTCTTCCTTATACGCACGTTTAATTATTCTCTACATTCATACAAAATTTCATTAAAATCTAAGTTTTTGGAACAATGTTCCTTCGAAACAATTACATTATGCTAAGTAGGATCTCAGTTCACAAAATAAATATTTCATACCCTCGGAGATTGCCGTACCTCCCTTGATTTGCAATATTACTTTCTTGATATCTACTAATGACGAAGAATCTACTTATATTACATACCCAATCGTACAATAAAATCACAATATTTTTCGTCAAATGATAAAGTACTTGAAAATTTTGTTTATCGCCGTTTTAAACTCTCTTTGGAAATTCACGTAGATTCTGTATCGAAGAATTTGTCATCTGAAAATAATATAAACTTTCATAAATAATGCATAACGTCTGCTGTTAAGTTACTTAAATTATATCATTAAAGAGTCAAAAGGTTGAGAGCCACGTCAGTAGATGTTCGAAAGAAAGTTATGATAGCATTTGCAAGATAAATAGAAAACTGGGAACTTTATTTATTTATCAATAGATGAGTATACAATTTTTTAATTTGTTATTTTTCTTCTACTAACAATAACATGTATTTATCACAATAAGAGTAATTTATCACAATGAGAGTAAACATACGTAATGAGTGCAATGTCCAGGGATGCCTTGTCTTTTAAAATTTTTTCTATATCCCACTAACTACGTATTCACTAATATGATCAAATATCACAATTACTTATATTTCTAATATAAAAGAAAATCACATAATTAATATAATCATTTAATTATGCATCATATTGACATAATTTCGTTCATTTTGCTGTCGTAATTTTCAGTGAACAATCAGATCAATGTAAAAAAACAAAAAAAAATGAAAAAACCCACTAATGAATGGTCAAATTAATACTGCGTCTAAAATACTATTTTTAAAAATGTCAAATACGTGCAATAAAAAATGATAGATTGTCTTATAAACATTTAAAACGAAATTAAACATAAGTTATAGTCAGATCAGTTAGAGATTCTAAGTAGAAAGCAGAGAATGAGATAGGTTGTTAGAATTCCCGCATTTGAACGTATAGATTGGAGCATAAACTGGCCTGAAAGAGATTAGTGATGTGAAAAACAGGATGTTTGACGGCCCTTATAGTCCTACGTTTTACAGCAAGTGGACTAATTACAGCACCTCTCTGGTTATAAGGTTCTGCTAAAGCTGATGCGGGATTTTTCGAATCTGTTGATGAACTTTCTTCTAGCATCTGTGGTACGGACTTGCCGCTCTCTGCTTTCCGTTGGATGGATTCTAAGACTGGCAGAATTGCTCCGAGTAATGGTCGCTTAGATGGTTCTGCAGACCAACACTGTTGCATTAACGTCCAAGATTCGTGATCGAACACAAGTAATCGTTCCGGACGGATACCTAATTGTTCGGTGCATAGTTTTAGAGAAAAAGATAAAACCACGAACGCGAATGATACAGTCATTAATAAAAACGATAATTACCTTTTTTTACGCTGGTCCACAGTTGTTCTTTATTATGGAACTGTTCAAAAGCATATGGTAATCTCACATGTCCTGCACATATGTACCAAAATAAAATTCCGAACGCATACACATCGACGCTGCTATCGTAATGACCAGTGAGAAGCTCTGGTGCCATGTGGACGGGTGTTCCTACGATGCTGCCTGACATCATGGCTTCTGTGATACAAAATCCAAGGTCTGTCAACTTAGCCCTATTTTCTGTATCGAGGAGGACGTTTTTCAGCTTGATATCTCGATGAACGAGTCCTTGAGAGTGGAGATAACGTATTCCTTCTAAGACATCTATTGCGATCTGTATGCGTTCCAACCACGATAAACCAGCGCGTATCCCGCAATATAAGTCACGGCTTAAACGGTCCGATATTAAGAGAACCGCAGATCCAAGACCAAATCCTCCGCCGTATGATTGATCGATGACCGATCCCCTAAGTTTTACTATTCTTTTATGATCTGGAATAGATCTGGTATAGTAAAACTCCATAGCAAGATCATTCCAATGCCTCTCGTCCGGTGGAACGACTGATTTAACGGCACAAGGACCTGGTGCACCACCCCAACCGTCGCAAGCAAATACGACTCCATACTGGCCACGACCAATTTCCTTTCCGCAATGAGGAATTCCATAACGAACAACATCAATCAGTGACGTGGATTCCAGGGCAAGTTTCGCCAATCTAGGTGCATGATATTTTCTAATAGCTATTCTCTGTTCTTCCGTTCTTTCCAGCTTTCCGGAATAATAATTTTCTAAAGATCTTAGCGCTGCTTGAAATGAATCGTGCGACCCTTTGAGCTTGTCTCGGAACTGCATGGATATTGTCCTAACTAGTCTTGCTGCTGAAAGAGAGTTGAGTATATCGATGGTAACTTTTCTTCTCCAAGCTGCATCCAATGTTGGCGTCGGTGTCCACGGCAGCGGCAAAGATTTGAAGAGCTGTCGCAATCGATCTAGGAAGGAATTTATTAAAGATGGCGAAGAATTGTGTAATTCAACATTGTACGCGGCCGACAGAATTTGTTTTAAAGCATCGCTCGCTAGTAAACAATTATCGCGCTCGTACGTTCTCTCTAGACTCAGCAGGCAACGTTGTAATGTTCCAACGAATGTTTCCCGCAAACAATTTACGGATTTAACAAGTTCTGTTGCTACTTTTTCACTTAAGCGACCAAATACTACTCTTTGAACTTCGGAAGTAGCGGCTCTAACTGTAGCGGACCATTCGGCTCTTTCGGCGTCGGCAGAGGGAATGGTTTGATATGAACACACATCGTAATTCAATAAAGTCACATCGTTCTTCATTTCTTGTATGATACCTTGTATTAATTCGGTTAATTCCTCTTGATTTTCGTTAACAACCCTCATTAAACTAGCATATAATTTGTTTTCTTTCTGTTGAGCATATTGTATTCTTCTTGGCGTTATTTGAATTTTTCGTGCCATATCAAAAGCACTGAAAATAAACTTTCGTAGGCTAATTGTGTGTACTTCATTTAACTGAGTAGTCGCATTAATAAGATAGGCCTGTAGACATCCTCTAACAAAATATAAAATTCTATCTATTTTTTTACATGAGTCAATTAAGTCATTACAGCTAACGTATTGTCCACTGCCTAACCAAGATAGCTGATCAACTTCCACAGACTCTTCCATACCAAGGAAACCTAAGTTTGTCAATTGATCGAGCCACGTTAAACCTAATGAATTCATTTTGTCGAAGTCAATACCGTTGTTGTCGTCGTTTTTATTTGGCGTAGAATTACTAGAATTTAGTCGATTTTGAAGTCTATGTTGTTCGGATTCAGTTAATTCGGCATCAACACTACCTAATGAGATATTCCCCACTGATGATACAAAAAATACGGGGCTAAAAGGATATGTTTCTTTCAAGTCTCTTAACTCTTCTATATTCTGCTCTGTTAATGGTTGTTCGCCAAGAGCGTAAAGAAATATTGGTAAAATGTTTAATAAACCTTTGGCAAGTATTTTCACTGCCCCATTGTTCGGCGCAATAAATATTTGAACACCATCTTTTAGTATAGGTAAGTCCAGTTTAACTTCGAGCACTGTTGGACAATTTGTGTCGTCGCTACCAGACTTTGTTAGATCTTCGATCGGAAGCGTACTCCATGGCTTCTCGTTTGCCATTAAGGTCTCGACCACTTCATATTCCAAACCTAACGTAAGGCTAATGTGATTCGTTTGGCCATATGTAAGTTTGATCCATCGCCACAGTCCGTTGCATATTGGTAAAACGTCATAAGAAATTAAATTATTGACTAACGTTGCTTTTGCTTTATTGTCTTGTCCAAAAATGACGATGGCTGGAGAGTTCGTTAAAATGTGTGTAATTCTGTCCAACGTTAAGGGAGATAAAAATTCGTCTACAACATTTTCTGCAATATATAACAGTACTTTAAACCGAGTATCGATTCTGCTGGTAATAATAATCATAAAGTTGAAAATATTTACCTCCGGGAAAGAAGTTTTCAACTTTAATGCCCTCCAATGCACGCTGGGTTTCCTCGAAGATATGTTGCAGTTGATTTCGATTACGCTGATACCTCCTAAACTCTTGCGGTAATTTGCTTACCATCTTCTTGCTTTTTTATAGACCTTTTAGCTCTTGGAATATTTTCATACCTTAATAATAATATTTCATGTTAATATACCAACGCGATTAACCTAATATTAATATTACAATTTTGTTGATACGAGGATGAGGGAAAAAATGGACACTCAAA
This sequence comes from Perdita meconis, assembly GCA_030770465.2. Taxonomy (NCBI): domain Eukaryota; kingdom Metazoa; phylum Arthropoda; class Insecta; order Hymenoptera; family Andrenidae; genus Perdita; species Perdita meconis. The sequence continues at coordinate 9,939,568 of JASKOS020000004.1, forward strand.
TTAAATTCTTATAAAAAATTATTATAATACTCGAAAGGAAAAACGAAAACTTTAAAATAGATATAACCATCAAACAAGTCATTACTATAAATACTTTCTAATATACATATCTGTTATAAATAAAATGGAAATACTAACCATTACATGAACTGTGATATAAATAATCTTGGTCAAAGTAGCGTTCAACGATTAATTTCTCTTTTAATTGCACTCATAACGATGTCTTCTTCAAAAGTATAAACAATCAATGCACATATCTCCCTGATTTCCCATTAATAATAATACATACAATATAATAACGATGTAACCGTACATGTCAATGATCTTTCACCTTGGTATTCTCATCGCGAACTTATTCACATCAATATAAATACAAATTACAAATTTAGACAGTTGATCTGGTATCACTAAATTGGAGATTTCCTTGTTCGAAAATGATGATCCTTATATGATTAATGTATAGTCAACAGGTTACGAACTAAGCGCGGTTATTTTAAGTCAGGCACAACACGTTTCTTATAATTACATTCGCGAACTGTTGTCTACAACTGCAAACTTAATTACTTGATAAATCGTACGCACCATTTAGTCGGAATGATATTCTACTTTAGCACACGCATATCGCCATTCCGTAAGAAAACACGGACGAAGAATATATGTAGAATAAACAAGATTCCCCCTATTTATGAAAGATAAACTTATTGTTGCATATACAGAAGGGTTTACAAGGAACAATCTAGTTGAAATGAATTACATTTTATGAATATATATACTATATGAGTCGACAGTAATTTATGTAGAACTCAATGTGTATATTATCTTATATTATATACAATAATTTAATTCTTTGACAGAACAGGATGTTCAAATATCTTCTTTATTTGTGATAATGCAACGAATATGTGTCGTATGTAATTGAGGAAATATGCAGTAACAAATGTTTTTTTCCAAGGTTGTATTTTTAACATTATCAAATACTTTTCTATGTATTAGTGCGTATCTTTTCCTCCGTATTTTGTAGCTGATAAAAATTGTTCAAACATGTATATTACATTAAACTTTCACGATTATCTTTAATTTTGAGGATCATTTTAAAGTTATATTGATACACATATCTAAACATATGTTATTGTCAGCAATATACAGAAGAGAAAGTATGGATTGCGTATAGTACATTCAATACAAATGAAGTATAGGTGAGACTTGCCACTTTATCGACTTTCGCTATGCGCGTACTGAAATACCGATATTCGAAATGCTACGTGTTTTCGAGCGACATCTGTATTTTTCGAATTTGGATGTAAGTGGAATAAGCATGTCAGAGAAAGACATACGAAATGGAGAAATACTACAAATTTTAAGGTTTGTATTAAACAAGATTCATATTTATTGTTCAATTTATTCACAAAAAGAAAATTTATATTTATTTCACGTAAAATAGAGCACGGAATATCGCATTTCATCTTGCTAAGGGTAAAAAATGAATATGCAATTCTTGATCTATTCTAAAATAGAGACTCGTAAAGAAACAGATGGAATCCAAATTTTATTGATTTCGTTTATTTCTTTTTATTGTTTTACGATTCGTGCTATAATATTTCACTTTCATTCTGATACAAGCTGTGAATAATTTAATCTTGAGTCATGTTTAAAGGAATGCGACGTAATTACATTAACTGAATTAATCATAGAATAAGAATGACCTATTAACTTTATTCAACTGCAATTGTAATTTTTAATATTTTAAGCTTACAATATCCTTCCAGGTTTTATCGATAATATTGCGTGTGACACTAAAGTGGTAATAAATGTTAATATCCTAAGAACACTGAATAGAAAAATGCTTTGGATATTAGGCTTATGTAACATTCTTTTGGTGTTTAGATTTATTCAATATTCGATCTGTTTTAAAATTATATTAAATGTTTGTACCTTGATATTTTGTTTCCATTTCCTACCACTAGTTGCGCTGCACTCATTTTTCACGTTTCTCATACTTGGTCGTTACCGTCGAACATAGAAACGAACCATGATAGAAAATATGAGAAAATAGCATTGTTTGACAAGTCTATCCCGCAGTTTGTTCGTGGTAACCGAATTTGAACGATGGCATTTTTCGCAGGTGTGTAATAATCGACAATTCGACGTTGCTTTGGTTTAAAGCATGATAAAGAATCGCTAACTGATAAGGTAGGTTATTACTTTGGTGTGTTAGAAAATTAGAGCATTCGCTGGATGCTGGGCGAATGATAAGCGCAACGTGTAGATCAGTTACTTTTCTGCATTGACTGTGTAAGGTTACATGAAACCGAAACGACGGAAAGCATCGGTCCAGATGGTTCTTCATGTACCACTTTCTTTACAAAATGATAGGAAATGATATTAACAGATATTTATGTTCTGGTATTTAATAATACGTTGCGATTTTATTCTTATAATCAGAAATAGGTGTAGTTTTTTACAAATACATTCAAGCATAGACGTAAGTAGGATTTTTGCTGATGAGGGGCTCTTCTATTATTTCCTCACATAGAGAAAATCATAGACATTCAGTGTTTCATAAAATAAAGTTACACATTTTAGAAAAATTATTTATATATTTATTTAACACTGACATAAAGAATAAACTAAATAAGCAATAATTTAAGGTAAAGAGTAAAAGAATAAACAAAATGTTAAAAAATAAAAATGTATAGTAGGAAAAATATGTTGAGATTTCTACATACATGAAATTTATATAAGATTTAATTTTCGACTCTTTTCTGCAAAAATATTTCGTACATATTTGTGTCGTTGTTCATTTGGATCAAGTTAATAATATATTCCCCCAACATTATGCTGTTTGTAAATAGCCATAGACGAGATATTTCACGATTTTCTTCTGAATAGTCACTTATTCTCTGATTATGTGTATGAAATTACCAAAATAAATTCCAAAAATAGGACTTTACGAACCAATGAATTTTTTTTTTATTTATTTCAATAATTTCGGGATGGGTCAATCTTGCCTTATTACGCCAATGCATTTGAGTTTAATATATTCCATCTTTAATAGGTTTAATGCAAATATCTGTCGTTTAAAAAATGTCGGTTTTCCTGTATCGGGAAAGTTATACAATTGTACCAATAGAATATTCAATAAAGTTGGAAATGATTTCCTGTTATCATTACCGGGAACTATTTTAAAAATAGGAATTTAATTTTAATTATTCCAATTAAATTTTATAATATTACAATATTGCATTGTACAAGCTCTTAGCCATAAAGTTCATTATCAATAATTCAAATTTCTTCGTGACTTAAAATTTTCTTCATTTATTTAAATTTCATACCAAATTGTTATACATTTTGTGCCTCATAATCAGACTGTAGATGTTTATGCAAATTCATATTTTTATGGACACAGAGGAGCAGCTGGAACTCGAATGAAAGTGTGTCTTATTTTTTAAACGTTATAAAATTAATTTCGATTTCATAAATTTTCATACGTTCAAAATTGCCATAAATGTATAAACATCCACAGTCTACTCATAATCGTGAAATTGCTCCCATTAATAAACGTAGTTCTTGATAATTGAGAAAGAAATAGTCGGTGAGAATTTCGTTTCATACTACGATAACTTTTTAATCTAAAAAATTCAGGACTGTAATCAGTAATCAAATTTATTAGTTTCTATTGTCTTGGGGAGCGAAATTCTTTTCCGATTTTATGGCGTGGAAAGACGATATAATAAGGAGAGAGCCGCCTCGAGCGAAGCTGCGAGTAACGAGGGAATAAGAATGGCTAGGCAGTCGAGGGAGGTTTTAGGGATGGTTCGGGGTGGAGAGGGAGGGTGTAAGATTTACTGGACTCGCTAGTAGCCGCTAACTTTCTGGGGGTGCCTACTCAAAAACATTTAAAGCGATATAACGCGAACGGGAACAATTTATTTCGACTTAAATCGCAAATTCCATTACCTGTTCAAACCAAAAATTTTCCACCCAAAAGAATACGAATATAACTTCGGTGGAAAATCGATTATACGATCAAGTATGCGCGGCTTTATCGTGCCAAAATTCTTCCGACTTACGCGCTCCTTTACGGCGACCGCGCTAAAATCGATTCGTACCTTCAGAGAAAGAAAAAACTGTTGACTCAGGAGTATACGGATTGTAATAAAAATAAATATTCGGAGCGTATGTGTACTAGGTGGGGCGGTAAAGTATGAGAAAGGAGATAGAAAGTTGGTAGGTGGTGGAGGCTACGACGTCGTTCCCCGCGTGTATGCTCCATAACGATATATAAAAGCCGACATATTTCTGAACAAATCGTTTTCTTTTTTTTCTCTCCTTTCCGTAGATTTCGTGCATAGAACGACCGTCGAACCCCGGTGTCGTTGGGTCGCGGCAAAGGGCGCCGAGGTGCTTCAGCCTCCGCTTGCTTTTGTCTCGCCCTGAATTTTTATTACAAAAGTTGTTTAATGGCTCGCTCTCGTCTCTTGTTACAGATCTACGGACTCAGAGACACGGACTCAGAAGCACGGAACGCGGGTTCAAAGGAAAACGAAGCGTTTTGAGACTCGCGGAACACCCCTAGCGCAAAACTGAAAGCACAAATCTTGCGGCCGTTTCGGACAGTTGAATTCCAAGATCTGGATAATGGATCCCCGGATGTACTTTGGGATCGGGAGGTTGGGTGAGTCTGCATCAGTCTTTATTTCTATCTCTCACGATACGACCACGTATATATATCCGGTTTTTTTCATTCATTGAAACGAACAAATTCTAGCTGACTCAGAACCATTAATGTTCTTCGAACATTTTATTTATTTCGCGCACCGATTTATTAATTTCCAGTTTTACATATCCTTTGTGTATGTTTTATGCACCGCGACAGTATTTTATACCACATTTCGTATGCTTCGATCATCACTATTAATTTTGCATGAGGAATGAGGCTTACATAAATAGTGTCCGTATTTGTAGAACGTAGAATATCCAACAGCTTTATATTTATATCTGCAGAAGGTCGAACCCAAGAAACTTGATGCCAGATCTATATTATTTACGAATATCTTGGTTACCCAGATCAATTCGGATTTAATATCGAGGCTTGGATTATCTCAGGTCGGCGATAGGAAAAAACCAGTCGCCCGAATTATTTTTATTATTATGGAAGAATAGAATGGGAAAAGGGAAAGAGAGGGAGGATCTGTTTTGGGTGTCCAAGCGGAGGTCAGGACTTTCAGGAGCGTATAATTAATTTCCCATGTCACTCGAGCCCCTTCCCTTGCTCTTGGTCGATCTGCCCCACGCAAATCCCCCGAACCACGACGACAATATTGCTGGCCATTTCGTTCGACAGTGGCCAGAGCGCCTCAGTAGTTCTCCGTTCACGAACCCCTTTTCGAAGCCCGAGCGAGCGATGCAAACGCGCGCGCGGAGAAAGGGGTGACTTTACGAACAAGCAGCTAGGACCGATCTCTCACCCTCTGTCCTCTTCGTTCCTAACCATTTTCTCCTCTTCCGTCCCGCGTACATACCGACCCGTCAATATCAGCTTCCGTAATTAAACATAACAGATCAACATTCGACATTACGTAACCGAGTCTTTTCTCTCTCCCGTCTTCCGCGTCCCGTACACGCGCGCGCGTTTCTATTATTGGTATGCCCTCTCGCGCAGAGACCCCGGCGCTACCGTGTCTGTCTGTATAGGTATCCGAACGATCTCCTGACCCCCGGTTACTCCACTCGAATCGGTTAATTGGATAAATGTCCGATGAACGCCGGGCCATCTCTCCCTCAAGTCCTTCTATACACTCCATCGTCTCGCCTCCCCTTTCCTTCTCTGGCTCCTTCTGCCATTCTGGAGCTTTCCGTCGGGTTATTCCCCCCTTTTACTCATTTCCGTCTCTGTCCTTATCAGCCTCATTCGGAAAACAATCGCTTGTTCCGCGGAGATGAATTTATCGAAGCATGCCGCGCGCTTTCTTTGCTAAATATTCTTCCGCCGAAGGAGAACGGCCAATTCCACCGTAACAGTTTAGTATTTCTCCAATCGACGAACCGTTGATCGCAAACAAAGTAGTTAGATGAATATTCGAATCCTAAAATAATTTTTAAAGTCATTATTAATGGGACTATATAGGCAGATAGATTTGGTAAAAAGTGTAACATTCTAAGGGAATTTATTCAAATGATAATAATGAAAATTGTGACTTGTGCTTTGCCATAATATTGATTAGTATTATAAACATGTGTATGGCAGTGTTATTGCCATTTGAAGTATAGGCCGTTCTTTTTAAAATCGCTACGGTTTTGCAAGCCGTCAGAAATGGAATTATAAAATACTCATTATGAAAAATTCCTCCGTATAGATCTCTATTTTGCACTGAACCTATTGGAAAAGAAGAAAAATAATAAATGTAAAAATAGCGGCTGTAAAACGGTAAAAACGTGATTTTTCATTAAAAAAACAGAGCTATTTTTTGTCAACACAAGAGTTTCTATGACCCTATGAATAGGTTCAATTCTAAACTAGATATTCTTTACATTTTCCCAATTTTTTTTTCAAATCGGTTGGAATCTCCGTTATTTTGCAATCGCTGCAAAGTAAACAGAAAGTATAATTGCGAGAAAAATGCGTTTCCAGTTTGAGTAAGTTGAGTACAATAATTATTACAAAATTTTTTTTACTCTTTATAATGTTAATTAATATTATCCAAAAGCACAAGTCAGAAGTTTCATTCTTATCCTTGTAATAAATTCCCAGAGAACGTTACACCTTTCACTTTCACCAAATCTGACTGCCTAATCCCCTTAATGCGTCGCGGTAATCGTGCATTGCGCAACGCTGTCGAATCGACACTAAATTATTGTTCATTAACCGCGCCGGTAAATGTCTCGAATTAATGGCGACAAACCTCTCGAATCGCCCAAGGAACTCCAACCACGTATATCTATTTATTTTGCGATCCCCAACGGTGACGGTTTTCACGGAATATTGCATTTCCAGTTCCCGCAAACCATCTCTCTTCATTTGTCTCCTTCCGACGTCGACTTCACCCTCGGATTCTATAATCCGCTTACAGCATAGTCTCATTACACAATTTACATTATTAATTCCGCGTGTAACGTACTTTCATTACTTATCGCTGACGCGTCTGTGTTTTATTTCTTCACGGATCGATGTCAAAAATCACGTAAGCGGAGATTACACCCGGCGGTGTTTTCCTTCCTCCGGCGAGTACTTAACGGCCAAGGTTTTTCTTCGGGTCGAGATACGGATTCCGAAGCGTTATTTATATTTTGCGTTTCATTTCGTCGACGCCCGCATAACATCTGGCGTCCGTTCAAAATTAGGGTTTCGGGCATAGATTAGGATGCGTCGCGTTCACATGCCGGCGACACTTCTTAGTGGCAACGACGGCAAATAAGGTAGTCAGATTCTAATTGCCTGTCATAAATCAAGGACAGCACCTGCACAATTTCGAAATGTTTATGGGGCGGTGCCGTTACGTCCTTCATTAGGATGAAGTGTAGGCGAAACGACACACTGATTCAAGTTTAATTCATGTTCAATTAAATTAATTACGTAAAACGTGAGTCGCGGAACTTAACTTTGCGACCTTTGGAATGCTCATACAGTATAAGCTGTGGATATGAATTATTTCTATTAAAAGTTTTTTCTGTTTTTTTTTTTTTTTTTTTTAAATAGTGTAATCGCAGGGCTCTTCTATTAAAAGATTACAATTTTTAAAAAATATGACAATTTAAGAAACGTCCACTAACTGTGAATTAATATATAATACAGAAACTACTTTAAATTGTAAGAGAATGTTTTCACTTGATCCCATTTCTAGTTTTGCGCCACAGTGATTCTAATTATAAAGTGAGTTAAATCTAACTGTTTGACTCCATAGACAAAGCAGCATTAAATTATGTCTCGTTCCACCCACTTTCGCCAAGTAAATAGGCAAGGGTAAATGTTACTCGCGCGATAAACAAGTCGCTAGGGGAGGATTCGGACAATCTCATCGGCGTTTTCCAGCAGGGTAGCGAATTAGCGCGGAATTAGGAGCCCGAGACACGAAGAGAGGTAGAGATTAGTGGATATGTAAATTAGGCGCCTCCTTCGCTATGCTATTTGTCATTTTTGTCGAGGCAGTCAGCCGGGGATACAAGGACAGGGAGAAGCCATCGCGTAATGAAGGGAGTGAAGTCAGGGGTTTCAATTATGTCACCGCGGGCAGGGCAACAAATAAATCGATACCTTAGTAACAGTACGATGCAATTAGCAGTCGCGGTGTCTAATGTTGAATCAATGGATTAGCTTATTGTTGTATTTACGCATAGTAAGGAGGCTCGCGTTATCTTAGCTTCGACGCGTACCTTTCTTTTTGCTTGGATAATTGAGCGGTTGGGATAAAAACGTGACGTTTATGAAGCCGCGAGGAATAGTATTTGCATCGTTAAAATTATTACACGAGGTATGACGTTATTGAGCAAATGAAAGACTCCTTGGGCGGAGAGTAAACTGGAAAAATGAAGTACGAGGGCCGGAAGGGGGGATCAGAGAGTAGAGGAGGAAGATAAAGTGCAACCCTCCCGCCAATAATATGCCGACAAGCTTTATTTTATTTAAGCAGCCCCAGTTTTTCATTACGTTCATTCTCGCGCTTCCCTCCTCGTTCTCTCGTAAGATACACTGTCGGCATGAGCACAGCAGCTGAGAAAAAGACACTCCCGCTACTCGAATATATTATTTACTATTCTTATCTTTGGCATCCCGCTTGTTTCTTCGTCGACGCCGAAAAGTGTCGATTGCTATTTCTTCAAATGTAATATTTTGCATATTCTTCATTATTTTAGTAATGTATATATGTTTGCAAAAGTGAAATCTGTTTGCGAAATTTGCTCTCGAACCTTCACATTTATTTTTTTACTATTTGGATATTAATCGAGCTCCTCTAGTATTACCTTAAAAAATACAAGGGCGGTCGAAGCTGAAAGTTCGGTGGAAACTAGTGGAAGGAAAAACCTACGCGTGAAATCATCTTTAGCATACTCGATTTCATCCTGACGAACGAGCACATTTCGGGATACGAGGCAGGGCAGGGGGAGAAAAAGAAAGCGAGTTTAGGGGTGTCGGAGATGCAAGATTACCGTCGAAAAAACTTTTTGCCTCGACTAGAAGGGATTTATTCCGGAATCCCTGTAACCTATCGAAGCGGGTCATTCCACGCAATGTCCATGGTCGGAAAACTTAGATGACCTTGGGAATCGCAATCGATCGGCGAAACCTTTGGGGCGGAACGCCTGAGAACTCACCCTCCTGATACATTCGCGATAAGAACTTTGCAACGCGAAATCGTCCGTGCTCGTCCGAATTTGGGGGCACAAAATTCATAAAAGCAATCATGATTTCCCCATAATCAGACGGTAAATCGCGTGCCTTAACCAAACAAGCCGCACGTCGAGAGGGAACGATTTTTCGCCGAAAAATTCTCGATCTCACCGCCCCTTCCCTCAGGGGCCAAAAATCTAATCACGTATGTGTAAACTGTCGCGTCGAATCGTTCCTGCGTACGGTCCGTGTTCCCGGTTGTTCCTCTCGTTGAAGGGTACGTGACTGCACCCGGGAGCGCCATCCCTCCACCCCCTTGAAACAGGAACATCGAGCGCTAACGGAACCCAGGCCGACCTCCACCTCCCCCGTTACCTCTTAGCCATTGCATACTTTATTGTGCGCATTATTTAAATGAGCGCAACTTCGCCGTAATCTTGCCACCGAGCGAACCCCTCTCCCCGCCTCCTCGTTCGCTCTGTTCCTCCAGCCCCCCTGTACCAACTACCTAAGCAACCCTTAACGTGTGGCGGTAGCTGGCGCGGAAAGGAGCGAGGAAACGGCGAAGAAGGAGGAGATGGCGAGGAGGAGAACGGGAACGGGAGAGGAGGAGGGTGAAGGGACGACGAGGAGGTGGAGGCGGGGAGGGAGACACGGTGGTGGGAGGGCAGAGCGGTAGGATTTTAGGTGTGGGTGGTCGGCGGAGCTTTCCCTGGGGTTGCCGCCGCTGCTGTGGGGCAGAGAAGAGGCTGGCCGACCGTGTTTTTGCGAGCTGTTTCTGCTGACCAGTGCGGCTTTTCCTGTGCGGTCATCTCTCGTCGCCTCCCAAAGCTTGTAGAGTCGCTTATTGCCCCGAAGCTCCTGTTAACCGCCCTCTTTAGCTTCCTGCCCCGACAGTCCTACCCACGCTACATCTTCTCCTTCCTCTTTTTTTTTTTCCTTTTTCTCTGTATCGACGCGCCACCCAAGTGCTGTCCCAAGTTTTCGTCTCTCCCCCTTCTGCACCCTCGGCTCTCGTTTCTTCCACGCGTCCGCAGGGAGTTTTAATTCGCCGGTTCAGATTATAGAAACGCTTGGAGACGCCTGACCTTGTTTGCCTTTTGTTTCTTTGCCTTCTTGAGGGCTCGTGGTTACGCGAGCAGAAACCCGCATCGTTACACTGTAGGTGACCCGTGAACGTTTCGGTTATGATATTTCACCTTTGCACGCTCGCGCGGACCGGGGGAAACACCATATCCGCGGGCGATTGCTTTGTGAAGATTCACCCTTTCCTTCCCGGACTCTGGACTTTGTAGTTCGGCCGGTTTTTACTACGCGGTTTTAAAGTGGAACGAGATATATTTGTTTCGCGGAATTTCGTGTTTGGTACGTGGAAAAATAATTTATATACGTTTTTCATCGTTCTCGGAAACGTTTAATTTCTATGACGACGAAGCCAGTTGTTTCTAAATCTCTCAGGGTCGAATAATTAGCCGAATTACACAAACGTAACAGCTGAACATTAACTCGTAATGTGACCCTTCATTTACTCGACCGTTAGCCACACCCTACTGGCCTTCAAGGGCAAGTGCCCATCATCCCCTGTCCCTTCGATCTCCCACACTAATCGAGGCTGGGATTTAGCTCGGAAGACACTTGTTAAGGGGTATGAAAATCTTGTGTGCAAAGTATAAAGCGGCTGGAAATTTTACGAATTATTTTGTTTAAAGGTTCTTGGGTATCTATAAAGCTTCTAAATGTATTCTAATGCGAAGAACATAGAAGCAGTTGTAAAGTTCGACGAAGACATCAAAGCTGTTTTATCGGCGACTCCCTTTAAGTTCAAATTACTGGCGGCTTTTTTCTTATCTTCCTCTCCCGTAAGCCTTGCAAGAATAACTACCAAAGATATCGAGTCTGCATATGTATCAGAGTGGCGAATACTCTATAAAGGAACCGGGAAAAGGGGCTGAGAGAATAGAGTTTGATTCAGGATTTGCATCCTTCTTTTCTTTGTCATTAGGTGTAATCAGAAATTATTGTAGTAACACTGTATTTTATTTTTCCATTACATTGTACATTAAATCAGATAAAACGTGAATTAAGAAAACTAAATTTGTACGTACTCGACAAGAAAGGGAATAAAAATGTGTGACACAGAGCACAAGAGATGGAAAGAAGTCAGGAGGAAGATTTTTCTTCGAAAGACGTCGAAAACAAGCGTGGCATGAGTCGCGTTTTTAGTTGCGAAATATTTGTAAACATTCTCCTTTGTGGAGCGTAAGTTGGAAGGGGTTGAAGAGGCTCCTCTGGGCGGGCAGGATGAGCTGAGGGTGGAAAGGATAAAAGCTTTCTGCTCGGTACGTTTGACGGTCAAACGGATTCTGTATTTGGCAAGGCCTACACGCTCGTCTAAAGCCCTTCAAAGAAATGCCACGTGCTCCGCGTAAGCTTCTCCTACGATTAGCGCCGGGCAACCGGGTTGTTTGCGTTGAAAATATTCCAACCTCTGGCAGCCGTGCGCAGCCTTTAACAATTTCCAAGATAGATTCGTTAGTATTTACCGGAACGTAGGAAATTCTCGCGTATCAAGGTATATGTACACGTGTGTTTACCCTTTGCGCGCCGTATCAACGCGATTCTCTTTTCCGTCGAATTCATGCTCAGACTATTTCGTTATTCCGCGATTCGTCGAAACGCGAGGCTTCCGCTTCGCGTCCGGAACGATTTTCCATCCTCGGTATTTGCGCGAAAATTTCGCTATTCTTTCCGTGGACGCGGAATGCACGGGGATCAAAGCAGGTTCAGGTGGTTGGTCGTAAATTACTAAGGGGTTGTTGGCAAGGAATAGGAGTGTTCGTTCGCCACACAGTGGATGCTTCAATCACGTAAGGGCATCCCCGATCAGTAAACAAGCGAGGGTCGTTACGGCAATGGTTAAACCGACGACTATAGGCCAATAAGAGGCCAGAGGGTATTTAGGAGGGTTGTTTACGGCTACTTTTCTTTTTCTGCTCAATAAGGTTTAACCACCCCTGGAGACCGTTCATCCGTCTATCTAGTTTTCCTAATTGCTGACGCTGCAGCCAGTCGGTTCCCATCCTGTTTACCGTCCGGGAATTCCATCTCGCTTCATTATAAATATTTCTTCTTCGACGTGGTGAAACAACGCACTTCGAATCCACGTTTATTCACTTTTCGCTCCTCCCTGGAAACGTTCGTCGGGAAATTTCAGGCGTTCGCGAAGTTATAACGCGTGCGACGCGTCCCTCGCGAAAATCAGACGTGGGAACGGCGTCGAAGTAAAAACAATGGGTCCGAATAGACGGGAAATAGCGCAGCGGGGTTACGGGGTTGCGCGAACGGCGGAGAGCATTTGCATGTGCCGATCGACCGCGCGGAAGAAACGTCCTTTTCATCGTCTTTTGCTTTTAAGCGGCTTGTTTCTCCCCCGCCTCTCTCCACGTGTCCTCTTCCCCGCGGGCTCGCATAATTTTATATCGATTCGCCTTGAAAAATCGAGCACGCGCCTCCATCGTTTCGTTTTTCTCACCCGGTTTCCACCGGTTGCTCGTGTTTCGCGTTTTGAAAGAAGAGATCGTGAAAACAACCCCGAACCCTGGCGGAGTTACTTAGGCAAACTTAACGAATATGGATTAAAAGTTGTCGGAGGCATCGGCAGGGGGATGGACGGGTCCTGGGGGTGGTGGGGGTGGTCGAGGCGAGTGTAGAAACGGGTTGGTATTCGAGATTGGCGGCTACAGGCGGAGTAGGCGGCTGTACGGGCCGATGGAATTGTGTTTGTATTTTAATGAGGGGGCTATGCTAATCCCTCTCGCGGCACGCAGTCGCGCCTCTCCTCTCCTCGGCAGAAGGAAAACCCGTTTTTCCATTTCGCGGCTGCCGCAAACGGCTCACGGCGTTGAACCGAGTCTGAGCCGTGAGGAGGAGCCGCGCGGTTACAGACCGACGAATAAATTCGCACTTCACTCGTGTATTTGCAAATTTTAAAGGGAACCGGTGGGGGCCCTACAACGCCCGATTGTTTTAATATCTTTTGCTCGCCTGCCTGCCCGCCCTGCTTGCTTGCTTGCCCGCTTCCCAACCGGAGGGAGGGTGCGAGCGTCAGACTGAGAATCGAAAGGATAGAGGGGTGGCTTCTACTCGGTTTCGTCGATATTGTTTCTATTTTCTGTCGTCGATATTGCTTCTCCCTATTAACACTCAATAGCCCCGTAATCTACTTCCAGCATTTATGTTCACTTTATTTCAGAATTATTTTACAAACTCATTTGCGAAGATTGTCAGTATCTCTTGAAGTACTTTGTGCATTAACAGAATCATTAATCAATGTGTACAGATGCGACGAATGATAAAACTGCGTGATGTTTCGCGTACTGACGAATCTTAAAGAAGATCGTTTCATCCCTTTCCTGACAAAAAGGTCCCCACCCTATACTTTCCTGGCTGAGTATGCTCGATGATGCTGCTTCTCTTTGCGCTCCCGGCGCCGTTTCACCCCTCTTTGACCCACTGCCATAATTTCAGGAATCGATAGCGTTCATACGCGTGCCTGCATACGTTCGTTTTCACCTCCGGGACGATTGCTTCCTGGAGGAAGGTCGTTAATCTTTGCGCGGGGGAAATCGATGCAGTTGCGACGAAACTTCTTTGTTATTTCCAACCCTACTGTTCGCAAAAAAAAGGATAGAAAAAAAAGAAAATTGTATGCGAGAGAGGGCACTTTCGATAACGACGCTCGAGAGCTCGATTGGGGCTCGTAATTAATATATTTCGATGGTTGACGTTAGAAACGAAAACGCGAAGGCGGGTCTCGACGGGAGAGAGCGTGGCTCGCAGTTTGGCGAGTGGCTATTACACGAGGACCCCGAGAGCTTTTTTCCAAGGGAGCGAGTTTGGAAAAGTACGAAACTTCCTGGTAGACAGGGAGTCGGGTTGATAGGGGCCAATCCAATCCGGTCGATGTATTTACAGATCACTAGCCGAGCCATACGAGCCTCGTATTCCTATATCGAATTCAAATTGCACCGGTTCCCGAGCTGTTTTTCGCTATTTGGGAAATAGTATCGTCGCGAAAACTTTTCGCTACAATTAGTGTATTCACCGTAAACGACTTTATTCGGAGTCGAATACGCTCTCCTCTTTTTTTCCCTCTGTAAAAAAGAAGAGCATTATTTCTTTGGACCTTCGACGATCAGAAAAATTGGGAAAAAATTTCATGCAAGCTTGAATCTATTTCTTTAAAAAAAAAAAGAGAAGCAAACTTCGATCAGTGTTGGCAGAATTTGACGAATAATTTACTATCACGGACTACGAGCAGCCTCCGTATGAATCGCGAAGAAAGATTGAAAATTTCTTGAACAGAGAGCAGGGGCACAATGTTTAATCGGATTCGATGGACAGAGCGCGCGGCAGGCCGTTTTGGTTGAACATCGGCAAACATCGCGTATCGCGGATGGTGTGTACAAGAGTGTGCAAGCTTGCTTGAAATTTTCACATTCTCTTTCGCGCACAATCGTTCCACGTGGAATCGGACCCGTCCTGCCAGGCGGCAGCCCGGCAGACGGTTTAAACAATCGCCGAAGGGAAAACGAGGTGGAAGGAAAAAACGGGGGAGAGAGAGAAGGGTGAGGGAGGGAGAAAGGCCAGGGGTAATCCCCGTTTCTCGTCTGCTTCGTGATACATCGAGATATCGCCGAGTCGTTGTTGACCGAAGTTTCGATGATTCTGGTCGGAGAAAGATTCGACCCGTGCCCAAACGATTATGTGCGAGACTGGTTGCGAGGGGTTCGTCTCCTATGGAGAGATTCGCGGGAGGGGAGGACCGAGGCGGTATCGATGTATTTTCAATACCGAGACAAAGCGATATAATCCGCGATTAATTGGAAAACTTCACGTCGCCGTCTCCCTTTTCGATACAAATCGAGGTGAAACTCCGAACCGTGGCTCCTCCGCTATTTCTGCCCTCCGTGGACCTAACCGTTTCGCGTTTACGTAGTTCCCCGCGACTCTGAATGATCCTCGTCCCTGCCCCCGGCTCCACTATTTTCCACTTGACAAAACAAAATGAGAACGGGGCCTTTGACGATCTTTTGTTTCGTTCGTGCTGCTTTTGGTACTGCATTGTTCTTTGGGAGATTCGGGTCACGTGGCGTGCCACGGTATCAACCGGGATTACAATTAAAGGGGTAGGAAGTTTACTGTTGAGAACCGAAAATAATATGCTCGTTGTTTTGTCCGTCAATAACGATTCGATCCGTGGAATACAGAATCTTTTGGAATACAGGAATAAAAAATCAGTATTAATGCGAAGGATAAAAAGAGCATTTTGAAATTTTTATAGCCAATTATAGTAGAAGTCAATTATAAATCCTGACGCTTCACGCACGATCGTCTGAAATATGCAGGCTCCTTCTGAATAAAAAAATAAGTGAGTCGGAGGGAGCTCGTCAGAGTTAGTTGGCTTGCTGCGATGTAAATTTTACGAGGCTCGGCCGTCACCTCGTGTATACTGCATCCGCATTTTTTTCGTCAGGGTTTCTTCGCCCGCGGAGGAACTTGCTCGAGGATGGGGTTAAATTTAAAAAGTTTTTTAAGCGTGCTTTGTCGTGCTCCTCCGGCGAACTCGCTCGAGCGGGAGCAACGATCCCCGGTCGTTCCTGTTTGCCCGTCAGTCGTGTCGTTTCCGTAACTTTGGGGGATGATTAACCTGGTGTGACGCTGGAAAATAACATCGGCGACGTCTTGCTCACGTTGCTGGAAGACGGCGTTTCCGTCTTCCTCCGTGGTCGCGACGCGCTCAAAATTGCGTAATTTCGTCCCTGCCTCTGGTAAACTAGTTCCCTGCGGTTTGTTCCCTGTTTCGCGCGGAATATTTTAATTGAGGAATAATTGCATGGCGAGTATTTAATGCCGACTGACTCGTGATTCAACCATAGATCCTCTTTCTTTTTTTTTTATGGGAAAGAAAACTTGTTTCGTGTTTAATCTTCCCGTGAGTGAGAAAAGTTCCTTTTGGGGTAGTAAAACGCGTGTTGTTAAAAAAGAAGGGTAAGTGTGAGAGGGTAAAGTTTGGAGCGCGGCGTGAAAAGTGTATTCATTATAAATTGCCCCCTGGAAATAAGTACAACCATCATGTTGACGCCCATAATGACTTGTCCCGCACGCTTGTAAATATTTGAGGGCTGTAACGATCGTACTGTAAGTATTGCAACGTCCATTATAACAAGCAAGACCCGTTAATAATATATACCGTTAATGATATCCACTGCGACGAGGTAAAATATTCATCTTGACTTTTTATTCATCGACAATACACCATGTCACACCCTTATGCATGTCAACTGTCAACGATACAGGCGCCAGAGATTCGTGTTCGCGAGCATGATATAGACTCGTCGCGCAGACTTATTCTGTACTATACTATTACAAGTCGTATGTTTAATTGAGCATAACGCCCTTCGGAGAATGACACAGCTGGTCTTCCGATGTGGCTAAGCCACTTACAGTACATCGCGAAAACATATCACTTATTTCCATCTTTGTGTCAAGATTGCTAAACGAATTACCTGATAAGATATTCTGAAAAGCGTGAAGGTAATAACAATGTTACAATTACAGGTTGATCGAAAAATAGGCGACCAAATTACCACATTGAGTGGTAGTAAATTGGGATTTCATGATCTATTTGGATTCTTCTACTGCTTCTTAAAATACTTGAAAATGACAAAATTTTATTCATTTCGTTTTACATTGTGCTCCGTAATTCGCATTATAAATTTGAGCTCATACGTTTCGGAGAGCTCGCGCAAGATTCCTTATGGCCCCGTTGTTTCCGGGGGATAAGAAGTTCCCCGAGAAGAATTTCACGGGGCGGAGGACGGGCGACCGTCGCGGTAATTGTTATTACCATAACGCCTGTTATAAATGATTCGGAAGATTCGTTCTTTGATTGTTATGCTCTGTACTTAATAATAGGTTGGCGGGAATAGAAGGAGAACGAGCCGGGGCCGAGTCAGACGAGCGGCGAAATCAGGCGTGAGAAAGCTCACCCTTCCATCCCTTTAGCCGCGCTTTTAAATGTCTTTCAAGTTTTCAGCTGCGCGCAGCATTCTTGCCCGACAATCGGAGGGTAACCCGCTGGCCCTTTGTCCCGATAATTAAATCTAACGATTGTCATATTTTAATTGTTCTTCTTTACCAACGGACACGAGCGATACCGTAATGACGGCTCACCGGCGGGGTCAGTCGAGGGTTGGGAAGAAGGGCTCGGGATGACTTTTGTTCCATTACGTATCTTTGTCGCTTCGCCTGCCAAGTTATCGTTTTACAATCTTAATTGCCGCGCCTCCCCTCTCGGTCTTTCGCGAGAGAAGAATCGCGAGAAATAAATTTTTCCGCAGTTTACGTACGACGACGGCATTCGATACGTATCGAATGCTGGAGAGCGATTGGTGGAAGATTGTCGACCGATAGAAACGCCATTAAGCTAATCTTTTCTGCTCGTTGTATCACGGGACACGAGAACGTCTAATTCAGCGAGGGTTGTTTGTACTGGACGATTCAGAACTATTGGTCAATCGGTTAAATAATATCCGATAAGATATAATTATGAGTACAGCTATTAAGATAATTTGAGTACAACTATTACAAAAAAAAAGAATAATGCAAAATAATTAGAAATAAAGTATATATTAAAATCTTGACTGCAATATTAGTTTACGCAAGGTGCACCTCAGTGAAGAGGTACTTTCATAAAAAAGTCCAAGTAATCGGCAAAATAGGTAGCAGCATTTAGCATACGATATAACGGATCCATAGAAGTTTCATAGAAGATCCTTCATTCATAGAAGATCCATAGTTTTGAGCGTACCTATGTGGTTTACGTAAAATATATTTTTCTTCCTCGTACATCTAGGAGGTACTTGGATATTGACAAAGCACTTAAAACATTTTGCAAAAAAACAATATCGCATATCTTCCTAACAATTCCTAAGTGATAACTAGACTGTGCAAGTTTATGCATTTATGGCAATTTTCAAATTATAAAAATCTATAAGGACGTCTGCAGGTATAAAAATGTAATCAAATATAAAAAATATAATGCATTTATAATATTTAGAAAATAAAATACATTTATTTAAGATTCAGTTGCTGTTGTATGCCTATAAAAATATTAATTTGCATAAACTTCCACAGTCTAGTGATAACATACAGAGAGAGCTCATAAGTATGATTATTAATGGCCATGCACAATTTATGCTGGAGTCTTTCGATAAGAGTATACACATTTTACATTCGTGTCTTCAGTATCAACTAATTAAGCTTCGAATGAATGAAATTAACATGACACAATTTTCTGTTATATTTAGAAAATGTAAACGGTTTAATAGTATATAATAAATTGTCGATGAAATTTAAATTAGAAGTAAATATAATCTTTGTATCAGAAGTCTGAAAATTTTGTATTCAAACTATTATTAAGATGTTGCAGCAACGTGGACACCGATTATATTTTTGGGCGATAAGCGTATGAAAGATTGTCTGTAGGTGCCAAAATTTTGTATTTCTAAAGTGAAGTTCTAGGTATTGTAAACTGGAGTTACTTTGCACCGAAATTCGAAAAGGATTCATTCTACTGCCTCCTTGTTACATCTAATTGAAATCGGAAAGTAAATTTGTTGAATATTAAATTAACACTCCTAAGTAAATTTATATGCGCTAAAAAATTGTGTATTTCTATCCATAAACAGTAATTTCACCAGATGAATCAATTTCATAATTTTTTTAAATTCATCTAGTTATCAATTCTAATAATTAGTTTTTCCTTAAAAGCAACACGTTATTAAATAATCTATAATCTCAAATATGTGGTGGTACCTGCTGGTTAACTTTGCACCAAAATAAAATAATGTACTAATACACATCAGATGAGTAATTTTCTACTAATTACGGTTTACACAGTTTCATTTGAAACAAAAAAGAAATGTGAACGATTTAAGTTTTTTTTTAACCGTGTAATTACGTTTTTTATGAAATAATATACAGAAATCGTAAATAATAAAAAAAAAAAAAATATACAGAAATCTGAAGAATTAGTGCAAAGTATTTCCGACTTACATTATGCGTGTTGTTTCGTTCGCCGTTGTCTACGACCTTTTCTTCAACTGACCTGCAACTGTGAATCACCCTGTGCCGAGACGCGAGCGAAGTCGGATTACACGATTGAAGCGATGGATCCCAGCAGGCTCGGTATCTCTGTCAGATAATCGCAATTGGTTGGTGGCGAAGGTGCGCGCGCGCGTTCACGCCGTGATTCCCGCAATGCCGGAACACATTCTCAATATTTGCAGATTGCAATGAGACATGCGAGCGTCGCTTCCTTTTTGCCCTCTTTTAGATCCGCTTTAGGCGGTTTCGAGACACACGCTCACCGGTAATGGGCCTCCACCGCCGTCCCGCCTCCTTTCTTCTCCTCTTTTTTCCTCCCTTCTCGCTTCCTCCCTTCTGCTTACGAGCCCTCGCCAACCCCTCGAAGAAGCCTGCCGGTACTCCACCTCCTCTCACCCCCTCAACGTTCTCCCATCGAGCCCTCAATTTACCTCAACGGCACTTCCTCCTCTTCTGACGGATCGTAGGTGTCAATTTGGCCCTCGAGTACCTGCCGAAGTTTTCACGAGTCTTCCTCTTTATCCTTTTTAATTTTTGCCATACCACTCGAACGTTTGTCTTCGCTGATTGGATTCTTTGTTGATGAAAGTTCCGAGTTACTCTAACGATCGGGGATTTAAACGAGTCGGTAATGATTTCGCGGCAGGAGAACCTTCCGCCATTCACGTTCCACGAGTGATTAATTTGTTTCTTTATTTTATCGGCGTCCGAGAGAAAAAGCGGGGGTGGCTAATCGCTAAGTGTAAACGAGTCGCTTTATCTTAGACATTCGAATCACTTTGTTATTTTTTTTCCTATAGAAGATTTTCAGTTATTCTCGCACGAAGTGCATAGAAGACATTATAAATAATTACTTTCTACTTCGTCGTATACTTTTCCTCGCCACTTCAAAAGAAAGACGATAATTGAGCCGTGTGCGAACCAGAATGACTCAACCCTTATGGACATACACAGATATACTCGGAGATAATTAGCAGGGTAAAACGCAATAGAAGAAACACCTCAGACAGTGGGAGATAATGAAAGTCAGAAGGGGGTGAAGCGATTGGGGGAGGCAGGAGGAGGTGGTCGTCGCGCACGTATGGCTGGCAAAACCTTTGCCAACTCGAGTCCTTTGTGCATACGGAAATAGGGTTTGTCCGGTTTCGCTTGCTGTTCCTGTCTTTCGCCTCCGCCGCCAGAAACGCTGCGCCGCGGCGCTCCTCGTTCTCGATAATCATTACAATCAGATTCCTCGAAATCGATATAATAGAAGCTTTATAGATTCTCCCGAAGCCACGGCATTCAATTCCGTTCTTACAACGGACCGAACAATTACGTTTCTTCCATTGCCACTTTCGTTAGTATCGATTTACTTTCAAGCACGGAACGAGGAGAACAACTTTTGAAAAGACCGCTTGATTATATATCCTCGGAGACGTATAATTAACTGCAACAAATGAGGGTTGCGACGCAGCATTGTATAAATAAGTTACGCATCGTCTTTACATCGCTTCGCGCGTCCACTGTTTGTACATTCATCATTTTCATCCTCCTTTTCCTCCCTCGATCAATTAAACGGGGATTTATTGGCTATGACCGCGTTTCTCTCGACTTTTATGCACTCGGAATTTTTCGTACTCACTTGTACGTAGATAAAGTTCATCAATATCAGAGAACAAAATTTCATTGTTTTTTTAATAGTAGAAACGAGGGATCCTAATTGGTATAACCAAAATGAAAAAAGGTCGTAGGGTAACCATTTTTTTTTTTTTTGATCAAGTGCTTTGAGTTGCAATTAATTGTACTAACTGAGCGAAATTTATTTCGGTTGCACATAGTAGTTATCGACCTGAGAAGTTTATTTTGATTGCTCGTAACAGTTATCGACTAGAAAAATTGTATTCTCATCGCACATAATAGTGATCGACGACGAAAATATTGTTTTGGTTGTACTCGATAACTAAATTTACGATTTTGTAACTTATGTTTTACCATTGAGAATAGCATAGTATTTCATTAAAATGATTCAAAAACCAATATCAGTAAAATTTGAGGATTTTACGGTCGTCATCCTGCATTTGTCACTATGGTGACTTTTAGGTGTAAGCCGTGTTTTTAAGGACGAATTATTCCAGCGGAGAATTGCCTTGATCGAATACAAAACAATATTTTACACTATTATGACCAACCGAAATACAATTTCTTTCATCGATAACAATTATGAGCTACCAAAATATATTTCCATTATCAGTAACTGTTATCAGTACACTGCGAATTTTATGCAAGTATGTGAAAAATCTACCAGATTGTTAACATATGCCAATATATACAAAATATCGAGAATATAATTCAAGTTAGAATTTTTGAAAATTTAAACATTGTCATTCAAGTTTCAGTTCTTCATTTATGTTTATAAAAATTCTATTCAAACGCAATCAAAATAAATTTTCCTTATTGATAATTATTATGAATAACCGAAATAAATTGCATTCATTCACAACTATTATGAGTAACAAATAAAATATTGCTGATCGATAGCTGTTATGAGCAATCGAAATAAATTTTTCTCAACTACTGTAATGAAATCGAAATAAAATTTCCCTAATCAGTAATGGTTATTTGCAACGAAAAAAATGTGGTACTTATAGCCGTTATTTGCAATCAAAATGTATAAAATAAAAATTTTCTAATCATATAGTTCTTTGAAAAATGTTCTCCATGCTTAGTAATAAATATCCTCAACTTAAATAATAAATTAGTTTCTGTTACTAATTTTTTAAATAAAAATTTTGGAAATAACTGTTATTTTTTATACCTGATAGAATCTAAACAGTTAATTCCAGAAAAATTTATCATCTTATCTTAACCTCCCATACACAATCAAAAAGTCATTCACTTCTTTTCCGCGTCCCACTTATTAGCATGAATTTAATTAAAGCGTCTCGGTAGCCGGGCGCGCGTCGACACATTGTATAAATACAATTATTGTTCATAAATATTCATCCACATTTAATATCGGGGCATCGCGGCGCGGAAGTTGGCGAAGAAGGCGACAGTGGAGTTTAGTTGAAGTTTTCAGAAAATCCTCAGGCCTTTCTCTTTCCACCTCTCCCGTCCGTTTACTTTGATGTAATAATCTGAAATTCCTTCTGCGCATAATAAAGTACACGCGGCAACTTAAATTAATGGAAACACAATAGAGCCGACGGAGTGGTAAAATTGCTTTAATTACGACGGGCCGGCGACTGACGCCGCACCGATTACGTGTCTCGTTCGCGTCGTTTCTCGAGCGCGGCACGTGTAAGACGTACAAAAAAAGGTATCATTACGGTAATCGCGGCGATAAAACGACTGAAAATCGTGCACGCGGTGTTCTCGGAGCGTCCCGCGTTCCTCGCGTACTTGACGGCCAAGAATCCCTCGTTTTCAAACAAAGAAACCTTTCCTCTCCCTTCTTCGCGGTCATTCTTTAACTCGCCAGTTGAAATATTTGCACAGGGTTTCTCTCAATTATAATTAACCTTAACAATATTCATTTTCCATACTGAGACCAAGTTGTTCGCCTGACGGCGGCTCCGTCCCGGAGAGATTATATTAATTAATCTATTAAGATGTACATTTTTAGCAGCGCCGCTCTGCCTGCTCCGCCGCTCATCTTTTTTATGCTTCCTTAAACCTGTTGTGCCGAATCTCTCCGCTGCTTTATTAGGAGCGGCGAAAGTCGTTGACTGTCACGGCGATTTTTAACATTTTCATTGGCTTTTCCGGACGAGTCGCTAACATTCCCAATTAATTAACACCGCGGGTATCGTGAATGGGAAAGAAGCAGACAGGTTCCTTTTTTTATCGAGAAACTTCGAACGAAAATCGAGGTGGTTCTGTGTGTTGCGGGTCGTCTTGCAACGGATCGTCTGACACGTGGGAAATATTTAATTAAAGTAAAAATCGAAAATCTCACAGCGCGGCGCCGCATATTTCCGAACTACCCCGGTGACTCTTTTTCTGGGGCGAACCACGTGTCACACCTTCCCCACGTTATTGGTAAACTCTTCCCAGCTATTTAATTAACATGCCTTGCCGTCCCCGAACTTCGCTCCGATCCTCGTCCGAAACACGCGAAAAACCCGCGGCACGACTCGACCGATCGATCATCTCGATAATTTATGGACTCGCGGTTTCTGTCACTTCATTATTCTATTGCCTCATCTAGCCGCGGGTATCAAACCCGTACCGGTTCGAAATAAATAGGACGGCACAGGATATTAGCTTCCAATTATTGAAAGTCATTTATGGTTCATCCTTTAAGTTTTCGAATAGACTGATTGACGTGTACAACGTCTTGCGAGTAAAGTGGCGATTAAGAATTTATAGATATATGTTCCCAGAGCATGATTATTTTTGCTTCAATGAGCTCAACGGAAATTTGAATAATTTTGTGTAATGTCTGAATAATTGATGTCAATGAATGTTACATTGGGATATTTGATTTGCCCCCCTCTTTTGTGTGCGATCAACGTTCAAATATTTTAACTGGAATCCGATGCGAAGCGATTCATAAAGTTTCATGAAATCATTGCTTTATGTACATTTTACAGAATCCATGGGGGACTTAGGAGTGTAACAATAACAGCTCGATGGCATAAAATGCAAATCCAACTTCTTTCCTACTTTTTTATTTCGTCGTTATAAAACTTGGGGTAGAATTCCCTCTTCTCGGTTTTTTATGAGCGTCTACAATATTTCTAAGAATTTTAACGCGTTTCATTGCGAAATGATAAGCTAGGGTACATTTTACGACGAAAACATCAACAAAAGGTCTAATATTTAGTCAAAATTTTAACCAAATTTCTATCAAAAAAATTAGAACACCAATTTCCCTCATAGCTCATCTAAATTTGTTTACTACCGTTCTTTAAAAAAGAAGAACCTAGTGCCACGTATTTGAGTTTCATGAAGTGTCTCGCGGTAACTTATGCGGAGTATTTGGAAAATGGAGGACGTTGTCGCGTGAAGAGCATGGGGTCCCATATCAGGGTGAAAAATCTCAGTAATCCGACAATTTGTATTTATTTCCCCCGCCGAATCTTTTTTCATGGTAGTAACGATGAAAAACTCGACTCGTTACCCGTTCCCCGCCCGCCCCTTCACGCCGGGAAAAAATTCTTTAAGCCGAGTTCTCAAGATGTACCGTGCGTGGCTCTCGTGATCGATTTCAAGGTTGCGGCTCTCATTTCCGCGGCGGCACTCGGTCAAATAAATTTCCCTCGACGACCCCCCGACGCGACTTTTATTATTTCCCGTTTTACTGCACCGAGCGGTAAACTTTAGCACCCCCGTCCATTTAAAAGCGCGTGGTATCGATTAACGGGGCACTTATCTCGGCTACTTGATAACACGGAATATATCGAAGCAGAACGGCGCGGGAGGTTCCGGTGAAGTGTCAATTAATAACACGCCGAGTGTCCTATCGCTATAACGTAGTCACCTTATCGTGAGGCTGCTGGTGTCCCATCAATTTATTCGTAACGTTCTTCAACCACTCGACTGGCTTCATCTACAGGGGCGCTTAAAATACGATAGATCGTATTTTTCGTGTTCCGGTACCACGCGTCCGAGTGGAAATTTTCCTTCCGCGAAATTTACAATCACGATTCGTTGGTATTTTTGCTTGCACCGTTTTTGGGAGTGTGACACGCGTCACCTTGCCAGATGCGTGCAGACATTCCCAACGTCGAACAGTTATTGTTGCTTTCCGACGTCTGCCCATTGTGTATTTTAGGTAAGGTAAATGTACCAATAACTGGACGTCTAAGAACAAGGAGAACAAATATCTTAAATTTAAGGCATAAAATTAACTTTAAAGTATAAAAAAAATATTGTATTTTGAAGGGTATTACATTTTACATTAAATAAGTGCAAAAGAAACGATTATTTTCAACGATATTAAATATAAATTAATTAAACATGTAAGGAGACGTGATGTACCAATACCTGGCCAGCCAAACGCGATTGTCCCAGTGTCCAAATTTCGAGGTCCCAATAAGTGGTCATGACTTTGACAGAGTATTAAAAATAATGTTAGCGAACGAAATTTTATTTTGTAAAGTGAAAATAAGAAATAAACTAAATCAGAAGCATTAGAAAAGTTAAAAAGTATGAATATACTTAATAAAGAGGCCATTAAAAGGTTAAAAAGTAAAGTCGTGAAACAAGGTTTTACTGTGTAATAAATGATATAGTTTTATTATTAATCAATTTTTTTTGTAATGCTTTTTTCATAGTTGTCAGTCGTTTGATCTCTTCGTCCAACTTTTTCCTTTCTTCAGCTACTGCCTTTTTATTTTCTTTCTCTTCTACTTTTCTCTATCCTTGCCCATTGTATGTTCTATAATTTGAGGTTAAGTGTAGCATATATAAGTAAAAATAAATAAGTAAATGTAAAACAACAAAAAACCTATAAAATCTAACTTCATTCTTTATAATAAATATTAACTCACCTAAATTAACTTTATGAAGAAACTAAAAAGCAAGAAAAATATGAAACACGTGTCGCGGTTAGTTATTGGGCAAATAAGATTATTACGTACTAGTACATAACCACATAAATTTGTGACTTAAAAACTATTTACATGCGTAATTCTTTGTTTTCTATTTATTATAAATATTCTTAAGATTCTATAACTGCTTTTTTTATATAGAAAAATATAGTATAATGATATTTATCACCTTGGTAAGTACTACGCATTTCTTAGCCATATCTTAAGGAATCCATGAAGATTCATGGTGCATTTGACTACGATATTTCAAATAATATTTTTAATATTTTAAACAAAAAGTTTAGGGATATAATTTTTAATTTAGAAGGCTGAATGTTTAAATAATAAATTGGTACAAATATTCTTTTTATTTTATGTCAGTTTAGCTTGTTAAAAAATAAAATGTCATCAGTGGCCAGGTAATGGGACGTGGCTAGTCATTGGTACATTTACCTTAAGTGTAATTCGCCGCTTGTGGCGGGACGTCGAACAGACAGATAATTATAAAACCGACGCTGTTTCATTCCCCAAGCAAATGAACAATCCCGGAAGATGATAATCTTATCTCGCTCTTCGTTTCACAGCTTTCTGAAGGTTCATCGTTTTCGTAAAAAGCTTGCCTTCCCAATAAACGTGCATCAATATTTATCATGGGGAGAAATTTTTGTACCCAGGTGAAGGGATAATTTAATTGGTTAACAAAAATAAACCGAAATCGTTATTGGAAGAACTGGGTGGATCAACAAGAAAATCCGACGTCCCTCTAACAATAAAGTGTTGCATAAACAGATCTCCTTTGTCTGTACAAGGCTTTTAACATCATGGTGTTTCCCCTGTATTCGTTCTTACGGTGTTAATGGAAGAATGTAGTTAGTGTGCCTTCTTTTATTAACGCATCAAATTTACTCCAAAGTAAGTCTACTATGTTTGAACTATTTCGTAATTCAGATTTCTATTGTATTGGTTCTTAGATTATTTATAATTTATACTAATAGACAGAGTTCGTACATAAGAATGCATAAGCTAGAGTCAAGATAATATGCGAAAATGTGACGTCACACGTAGACAAAAAATAATTCAAAATGATGGATATTGCATGATACAGCATTAGGGACGCGCTAGAAGCAGCAATTATAAGAAACTCTTCGCAATTAATTTTTAATCAGTATTATTAAGTATCTCTTCACACGGCTGCAGGATGAGGTTAGGCATGCTTAGAAGAACACTCATGTACTTTGCCTACGTATGACGTCGTAGATAATTTTATCTTTGCGTGAAGACGTATTGGGACAACCTAATAGTTTTAGATGTGAACGCAGAATGAAAAAGGATTGTGTGTAAAAAAAATTGCGAGAATTTTTGTGATTTATCAGGGTGGAAGCCAAGGCGCTTTAAGCTCAAAAGACTGTAGGAGGAGTCATATCGCATTCTATCCTGACCAACGTTCTGATTCGCATTTCTATCGCTGCCCCCATACTCCACAGACCAGACCAAGTCTATACTAACCGCCCATCTTTTCCCTACATGCGGGCATCCTATTATGCAATTAGAGACCGGGTACCGGGGGAATTCTAAGGGAGCCAGGGCCCAATGTATATCGCTATCGAACATGACAGGACACGGTCGTCCGACACACCCTTTCTTCGTTCGAACTCGTCCGGGTCTGAGCTACCCCGATGTACCGCTTGCTTATCTCAAAAACATCCTTCGTGTTTGTCCCATCCATACATCCACTAAGGGAAAATATTTAACGCAACGACGGGTGGTTGCGGTCCGTGTTCTCCTTGGCTCTTTCACACGTACGATATAATATACCCCGAAAGATTTCTGGGTCGATTCCGCCCTGCATCTTGAATTATGTTTAAAGCACAGCTGACAAGTGCATTCGATATCTCTCTCCTTAATAGTTCTGCCGAGCCACCCTCGTCCATGGGGGTAGCTTGAATAACGACTGATAGTTTAATCAGTTGCTGCCCTTCCGACGTCGTGGCTGCGGGTGTAGTCGAGTCCAAACTTCGACCACGATGTTCTTGTCCGTTGCATCGAGCGGCGTGAAAATTCGAAGGTTTTTCTTTTTCTCTAAGAAAACTCGACGCACGGGAATACATAGTTGAATGAACGACGCATGAATCACTTGAGATCCCGGAGAGGTTGAATCGGTTGACCCAGTATCTGGGGAGGAGGCGGTTTCCACCCCCTTACCTTACGTTAATTTAATAGAAGGGACGCGTGCTGGCCTAAACCACCCCTTTCCTTACCCTTTCTCGCTGGGCTGATACGCTAACTTACAAGGGGCGGTTATCAGACGTCCCTCGCCTCCTTCCCTTCGCGACCCTTCAAGATTCCAAGTTATCTACCGTCCGAGAATCTATGCTAATATCGTCAGATTAGTCTGGGAAGTGCTCACAGATTGCAGCATTATTGAAATTTCAATATCGATTAATTTCTTATTCCGAGATAGGACGACGCCGTCGAGTCGATTCGAACGAAAGCAAACGCGTCGAGTTCCGTCACAAATTTTTTCTTTCTCAACGTAAAACACGTCGTCGAGCGCGCCTCGCTTCGGGATCTCGTCTCGATGCCTCGATTTTTCGCGCCGAGAACGACCGTTTCGCCGTTACGCGCAAGGAACTTTTAAAAAGTGCGGTTAATTTCTGACCGAGGACCCGGGCGATACGGCGCCTCGCCATCGTCCGCAAAAGGGTCCGCGAAGGGAAGTAAGGACAGCAGTAAACGTAATTTGAATTTCATGGCAGTTTAACGATCTTAATTAGAAAGCCCTTGCTCATTCCAGCTCGAGGCCGTCCAGACCTGAAACCTGGAACCTCGAATCTCGAACCTCCCTCTCGACTTAACCGGGCTTACTCAAGGAGAGACGCGTTAAGCCAAGAGGGATCTTACCTCGCTGTTTATTCTCGTATTAACACCGAGTCTAAACTAGCCGAAGACAAATCGTGTACACCGTGCAGGGAAAAGAGGAGGAGGCGGAGCCGGACTCGGGCGTAAGCTGCTCGTTCATTTCCAGGTCCAATCACTTTATTATCTTAGACCAATGTTTTCCAACCTTTTTTAAGTCGCGACCCCTTTTACAATATTTAAATAACCTACGACCCGCTTCTCTTCTTCTCCTTCAGCTTCCCGCACTATGCAAAAGAAGGTGAATTTAATAAGAGGAAGAAAATAAATTAAAAATAGGCTTATTGGAGTATAATTCTATCTTGATATTCAGCTGTATTAATGTATCTATGTATATACCTATATAGAAATGACTCTTTAGAAATAGTAATTTCTTATTAATATACACCAATATTTAAGTGAGTAGATTGCTATATGTATTCGCTGGAGTTTGCTAATTTAATCTCTTTTGAAGCGCTTTTAATCTCTATTTGATTATCGACAATTATACAAAAATTATAGTAAATAATGTATTCAATCTGATATTTCTTCATTCATTTTAAGTCCAAATTTATCTGTTAATTGACTTATGTATAACTAATGAAAACTTCAATAATAATAAATGACACAATAAAAAAATATTCCATTTATAACGCCCACATCTTTTGGCCGATATATGTATTGTTTTCTCTGTTGCTTGAAACAATTATAAATTAATAAATGGTTAATAAAGTCATATAGATTATTTTTAATATATAGGTTTCGCGAGAATGTACTGCTTAATTTTTATGAATAAGGTCCGTCATTGCAAACATTTAAAGAAATATTAAATATTTATAATGCTTCTGAATGCTATTCTGTTTTTAAAGAAGAATTGAAGTTTACCTTTATAAGAAATTACTGTTATGTTGATTACTATTTCCTACGATTATCTTCTATCTTTCATTTAAGGACATTTAAGGAGACAAACTTAAGCTGTTCAATTGTGTTTCATGTTCAAAGTTGCATCGCTTCCCCCTAATGACAACGTGAATATGGTGAAACTCGTCTATAGTCTACGCAAAATATGTTGCTACTATCATCCCCTAGCAGAGGTATTTCCAATCTTCCTGGAATGTCGCCTATAAAGCGCATTTACTCACTTATGCAGAAAATAGCTCTGCCTCTTTCTCCAATGCGTTAGAATCGCCAAATCATCGCGCTTAGATGACAGTATCGAAGACAGTGGCGCGTCACACTTTCATACGCGACTTTCTTCGCCGTCATCCATGGCAAATAATCTCAAAAAGGGGACACAGAACAGGGCGCGTACTCGCTAAGTGGTAATAACACACCCACCGCCTATTTAATTTCCTACGGCCCGGCGAAATATATCGTTTTAATATAGCGGCGCGTTTGCATCGTGAGCAAATCCTTCGGAATATCCAGCGGTCGGTCGACCTCTGCCATTCGTGTCCGTAGGGGGTGAATTTCGCGCGAGAGAGTGGACGACGCGGCACTCTGACTCGGGGTGGGTGGACGCTGGCCAAGCCAAGGCAGAAACGGCGAAGGGTGGTCGGAGGGTGGTCCCTAAAAGAAACATAAATAAGACAAATAGGGGCGATCGACAATAGAAAATATCGAATGTACAGAATGCTCCATAAATCGGAGGGTGGTTGTGAACGGTGGAGAGGAAGGGGTGGGAGAGACGGCGACGTCGGAGGGGTTGGTTACCGTTTTCGCTATAAGGCGAGCGATCTTTTTATGTTCCAACGCGCTCCCTTTTGCTCCCTCAGAAATATATCTATGGCCAATATCCGCAACCATTTCCCGAGCACGTTTCCACTGCGGATTCGATATACTCGCGATGGCAAGTAGAAGCCATCGGGTCTCCCTTTGTTCTTGTCGGACGGCGTCTCTCGGTGCGCCCTTCGAAGTGCGAAATCGCGATGCTTAACCTATTTATATCCACCCGTACCTGGATGAAGGGACTTCGTCTGGAGTTGACAGGCTGAATGATTTAAGACACGTGTCTTCGTTTTCGTCATAGGGGTTAGGAATTGATTGGCTGTTAATAGTGTTTTGTGGTTTTGTCTTTTTTTTAGGTTGGTACTTTTGAAATGTAATGCGACATTTCAGATGCATGTATAACAATTTATTTAAGATATGTAATTAAAGCAACTTTTCTATGATTTTATAGACTCTTCCTGTTGTTAAATTGGTTTTTTTTGTACTAAATGTATACATGTTTCGGGTTCTAAAAATAAGAAATGTTTTCAATGCTGTTTATGCAGCGACTACTTTTTAAATAAATAAGACAAGATTAAGGAACTAGAAGAAATGTTTATTTAATCACACTTTTCATTTTCTGTAATAGTTTCTTCTATTTCGAAAAAAATTCAAAGAAATTATTATTACCGTTTCTTGTTCTTTGGCGTTGATTCAACAGTTAATTGTCTGTAGTTGCAAGTAATGAAAATGACTGCACAGCAGAAGTTTTTGATAAGAACACGTAAAGATTAGACTTATGAAGAAGAAAATATACGAGTACCTCGATTATTTATAATATCAGAAAATAAGGTAGTATTCATAGTATTCTACATTTTAGTAATATTCAGCATAAGTGAAAAACAGCAGATACCTTCTTCTTTGATGTGACTTATAACAATCAATGAATGAATAAAATTCAATGTATTTTATCAGACCATAATTGCAAACTTAATGAAAAGAACTATATGCATCAACCTAGGTAATATTATATTTTTGTTTTTAGAGCAAGAGATTTTGTTACTGTACTTTATTTTTAGTAGAAACAATCTATTATCTAGAGTCCAGACATTAATTACCCTTTACATGGTGCTCGATTAATTACCTCAGAATAATATAACAAATTTTATTTCATGAAATACCATCAATGGCATTTTTATATGAAAATTAATTCTTTAAGGGATAAAATAATTTAGACAGCGGGTTAATAAATATTTTAGAAAAACAGGTACAGTTGGTAGTAGATAAGTTTTTACTTGGTTTCCTTGACCAGAACGCAAAATATAATGCTGTATCTCATAACAAAAACCTGTATATAAAAATTTGAAAACGCATTGTTTTCACTTTATAGTACTCTTTAGGCTAAAATTCAGTCCTCCAATTCGAAATCCAATATACAAGACAGGAGCGGGTAACGCGTCGAATTAACCGGTCCAAAGTTTATTTTATCATGGAGGGTACACGTGTCCTTCTTAGGGGGAAAATGCTCGGTCGCGTCTCCACGGTATGATTCCCCGTGTTCGAAAAGTTATCGGCGAGGCGGGGCGGCGAAGTCGAGAGCGAGAGAAGCTTTACACCGTGCTCGTTATCCAAGGAGGGAGGTTGTAAGACGTAGGTGGTACATACACTCAGGGTTGTAGAAGGACGAGGCGCGTGTTACGAACGACGAGAGGGTTTGCAAACATCGCCTAACATTTGCGTAGCAGTGTCGCGTGTACCGTATATACGCGTGGTGGCCGGGCGAGCGCGAAGAAGGACGGAAAAGGGTTCGAATGAGAACGGAGCAGAGGCGTCGTGGGAGAATCGTGACGGGGGAGGATGAGAATTCCCAGGTTTACGTTTACAACCTTAACTACAAATTCGACAGAGTTACCGAGGCATAAGGGGCTTGGGGGAGGGGGTGGATTGTATCTCGTAAGGGTGGTTAGAGCTGCGTGTAAAAGCCACCCACTACCCCCTCCCCCCTCCCCCCCGTCATTCTCTTCCAGTTGTTAAGAAGTCCCTCTGGGCTAATTTCGCCTCTATCTCCGCGGATTCTGCGCCTTCCCCCCTTGTCTTGGCTCGATCGCTTTTAGCGCTTATTGTTCTTTCGCGTCTCGATCTCGATCCGCGCGCGCTGTCGCGTCGCTTCCGCGCGGCCACATTAAAATCCTTTAATTAGGGAAGATTTATTGGGTTTACGTACACATGAAAAAGTAATACACCGAACGATAAAAATAGCCCGACGAAATATAAATTGCCATGATTCATACAGCCGACGGGGTTATTTATCACGCGGCCAAAGTATATGCATTGTGCTTTGAGCCACGCTTTCGCCTCCATGAATTACAGGTGCGGTACACACGATCATTAGAATACCTATCTGCCTCCTTTTTTTCCCACTCCGTGGAACTCGCCGGTACATAATTTTCAATAAACTGTATCGCTCGCCGTCATAAATTCACGCCCAATGTCCCACCGAGCGGGATCAAACAATTTCGACGGAATATAGCATAGAGCCCGGGTGTTTGAGAATGAATTCGGATAGAGTAACGCTACACATAAATCCAGAAGACGTCTTTGTTGGTCGAGACATTAATTGACAACCTTATAAAAGCTATTATGAACAGTTCTCATGAATAGTATTATAGTAAGGAAGACTAGGTGACAGTCGGCGCGAAAAAATTGCCAAAAATTTCATTTTATTTATTACAAAGAACATGTTTTGTAGACGCGTCGACGCAATAAATACATTACCGTGCTCTTATTAATTAATTAATCCTCCTAAGACGAGATATCTTTCTTTCATAACGAGATAAAGGAATAAATGAGCGAGTCCCGAGAACTCTCACCTCCCTCCCGCCTGCCACCCTCGTTCCTCGAGCCCCGTTCACCCTCTTTGGCGCGCGGACCGCCGAAAAAAAGAGACGAGAGGAGTCGGCCCCAACCCACGGTTTTGCGGCACGCTCGGCCCGACGCAATACGACAAAGCATCGAAATTATTTATAACGGTCGTTCGTTAAAGGGAAAAACTCTGGAGACCGTTGTGGCTCGCGGCTCGTCTGTGTGCGTGAATGAAGTCGGAATAGACGTGCGGGGGTGGCGGTATTCGTTAAGAGGAGAAACTAGACCTCGCTCGTTTGCCAGAGGTCCTTATCAGTTCGCAATTGCATCGATGCAGTCACCGGCGCGTCGAGCTCTGTGCCAGGCCCACGGTCGCGAGGGTAATATCGCAGTACCGTTATTTATAATCCTTGGCTATTTACCGCCCAGCAGCTGCCAGAACGGAGGACAATAAAACGAAGCATCCCTCGCGCGCGCGTGCGACCTGCGGCGTGTTTGTACTCGCGAGAGTCTGTATAAATTTCGCTCGGTCGCAGTATATTGGCTGCTTCGTATCGTGTACGTGCATTTATTATCTCCGGTCACCTCGCACCTCCTCGGGAAAGTTTACCAGAAAGTATGCTGCGGGGTCGCTTTGTCCGCTCACATCCGCCAGTCATTTGATTTATTCGAGATAACAAGAGCCTCTGTATCGCGGCTGTTTGTGCCGCCGCTACACCCTTTAGCCATTTCTCTTTCGGCGAGGAACCTGCAAAAATATTGGGAGGGTTCATTGTAGGATTATCAATTTCCCTGCCCTTACCTTCGTGTTCTGAAATAATTACAACCGCGACCGTCTGCGAGCCTCGCCTTGAATGTATTTCTGAATATTTCTGTCGGCTGACCAGCGTGGACTTATACTACTGCACTCCGCGCTTCGCGATTCCTTGAGTTTCTCTGCAAATCTCAGATGTGCACAAGTTTTTACTCCGTCAGTGAGCCAATTTCTGATTAGAACCCAATCTCTGATCAGTTTAGTATATAACTATTATACAATACATTTTCAAGCTAAAAATGGATCTCAAACAGTTACTAAATAGTTTTTAACTGTTTTGAATTTGAAAAGCGAAATTTAATAGTTAATATGAGACATAATTAGGGTCATAAGAAATTGCTCCCTTTCTTTTTTTGACTTTGGAACGTAGATTACAATTTATTTATTATTATTTTTGTACTTTGTTAGATGTCAAATAAAAAGTAAAACACGGATTTACACAAATATTACACACATCTTGAGTTTAGGTTAATTTTTACATTTATACATTAGAAAAACCATGATAGTTAAGTGAACAGGAATTTGGTCCTTGGTGGTATTAGTATTTTCATTGTTAGGAATGTATGTAGATTGTTTTACTCTAAAGTATACCAGCAATCCTCTATATTCGTCGACCCAAAAAGTGCCATTACAGTATTAGACAATATATCATCAGACAATGACTGCATCCTACAAATATTAGAAACCTACTAAAATATAATCTACTGCAGTTCATCAAAGAAACCAAACTAATCGACAAAATAGTATAATACACCGTACGTTCTTCACAAAGGCGTCGCTAATAACTAGACTGCGGAAGTTTATGCAAATTCGTATTTTTATAGACACACAACAGCAACTTAATATTAAATAAATGTATATTTTATTATGTAAATATTACAATATGGATTGTATTTTTGACATTTTATTGTATTTTTACATCTGTAGGCATCCTTGTAGGTGTTTTTAATTTTAAAATTGCCATAAATGCATAAACTTCCGCAGTCTACTAAGGTAAATGTCCCAATTTCTGCTCATGTCCCGATTTCTAATTACTTCGTATTTTTCTTGTTATTATAAATGTTACGTTTGTACTATAATTGTTAAAAAATAATTAGTAGTTCTTTGATCATTCATGCGAGTGATGCACAGGTTTGTTAGAAAGAAAGTGCTACGTAAGCAACGAAAACAATTTTAAAACAAGGAACTTACTCGTTCTGATCGTATTCTTACTGCTTAGACTAAAGAACAGCAATTTCATTGTGATTCGATAATCGGACCGAATGTAGTGTGTGCAAAAATAAATCGTATTTAATACTAAAAACGTTTACTGCATTTTACTCTGAATTTTTTACTGGATTTTTTGTGAGTTATTTGTCGTGAGCAGAAATACGGACATTTAGAGTACTACGTTGAATTAGCCATTATTAATAATTAAACGTCATATAACATCCTTTTAAAATATTTTTGAATTAATTGATTCATTATCGAGGTATTAATCAATTACTTTGCAAATTTTTACTACAAACAAATTTTTTCTATCCTTTTCATAACGAGTGAACGCTTAAATGAGCAGAAATTGGGACATTCACCTTAATAACCCTGGAGTTGATGCGAAGTTAAATCACAACTGAAAAAAAAATATATAGATTTAAAATTTTTTTATACCCTCCTTATATTTTGCTTGCAATTAGATAAAACGATTAAAAGCAGTAAAGAGTATGATCAAGTCAAAAAATACTTGGAGAAAATTTCGCCTGTTTTGTTCGACTTCGAAAATTCGCTCCATTCCAATTCGGGAACGAAAACGTAGGTACGATGCAGTTTCAAGAATTTCCAATCCCAAGTCAAAGTATTTTGCAGTGAAATTAATATTATTGATTTCCTCTTATCCACGTTTTCGTCTACTTCTCGTTTTATTCTCGTTCGTCGTCTTAACGTTCTAATTATCGTTAGTGCCGAGCAGGACGACGGATGTCTCGTAACATAGCTCCGTTCTCCTCCCGGTTCCTGAAACCACTCTGTGACCCCCTTCGTAACCCCTTTCGTCGTCCTTCTCGCAATCTCCTTGCCCGATAGCTGCTCCGGAGTTAGCTTCAAGATATGGCTTGCTAGGCGCCGAATTAATGATTTCGCGTCTTGGATACAAGCGGTTTCTCCGACGTGACTCGAATGCGACTAATACGTTTACGTTCCATCGATGCAGCAAGGAATCCTCTGCGGTCTCTGTACTTTCGTTTGGTACTTGAAAAGTAAATGCAGTTGCGAGGTTCACGAAGAAATTTCGGAGAAATATTTTAAGGATCTTAAAAAGTTGTGTAAAGTAAATACAAGTATCGAGCTTTTCCTTGATACGTGTATCGACTTCGTATTAACTCATTAAGATCTAACGTTGTGTTAGCGCAACATCTTTAGCGTGTCAAGTAAATTCACTTTGTTCCTTAATGAGTTAAAACGATTCAGAATGCTAGTAACTGGGTGTTTCCACGAGCTTTTCGAAGTGTTTCGCTCGTTTTATCCAACAGGTTATTTGATAACGAAACCCTCTATATGTAGATAGGTATTGTGATGTGTAATTGCAAAATCTGAGCTTCCTCTTTTTTTTTTATTGAGCTTTTATTACGAGTGGGATAATAATTAAGGATGGTAATAGTAGGGAAATAGTTATAGAAATTCGATTGTTGTTTCTGGAATAGACACTTTATTTTACCTTTCTTATTTTGCTGTATTAATTTTATTCACGAATTTACTATAATTTGTATCAAGTAATATAGTCACATAATAATTATAATCATTGTTTAAATGATTGACTGATACGTTTGAGAACAATTTTCTTACATGCATTTCTTATGGTAAAAGGAGTCTCACATTTTTGGGAAATACTCCACCGACAGTTGGAGTCAAGCAGTGGGGCTGGAAGCAAAACCGACTTGTTTGGTCGTGAGGACGTTACAGAGGGTTGAAGCCACTGGGGGATGGGGGCCTCTAAGTAGATTTCAAGTGGAAGATTTATATAAGCGAGCGATACAGGCTTCGGTGGTGTAGCGAAAAAAGAATTTGTAGTTTGCATATGATTTAATAAATAAATATATTCTTCCATCAAATTTTTAATGTATCTTCGAATCGACAAACAGTATAGAATATTACTAATCTCTAGAACTTTTTTTTATGTATTGCTGGTTAACTGCTCATCAAAACAAATTATCCATGTAAAGCGTGGTCGATGAGCGACTAAAATTATGCGTCAGTGGTTACAAGACCTCATCGTAGGTAAGTTACAGGAGTTTCGTGGCGTCGAGAAAGTCACGCGCGAAGTCAAGAGTCTAACCGTGGCGCCAGGGGACCAAGAGAAATATTAAACAGTCTTGTTTTCTCGTAAATCAGTTAGAAATTCCCCTCGGATGAGGGGACAGCGAGGGTAGCGACTTGGAGAGGTGGTTGGCAACCCCTCTGGATCTCTAATGACACCCCCTTCCCCACTTTCATAGCCGCAATTCATTCTTGAACTGATATTTACGCTGAAATTTTCAGCTTTCTTTAATGTCTCTCGCCCCGAAGCCGTTGTCCTTTTAACTACAATTTGCATACGATTCACGTTCTTCCTGACGTCGCGATACAAGTTAACCGTAACAATCGACAGAAGCTGTCGTTTAAACATTAATCCGTGCTCGAAGCGTATCACGATTCGGTCCGTGGAACCGGATCGAAATCATTAATAATCCATCTGCCTCTCGTCCTTCGAGCGTCTCTTAACCCCGTGTATCGAAATCCCTCGAAACCGGGGCTGATCTCGCCTCGAAGACGTCACTAATGCTCCTCGCCGTGCAGATATAGAGCCCTGAGCTCTCAGAACCCCACCGACTTCGAGCTACATTTAAAGACGTGACTAATGTCTCGATACTTGGACCAGGTATTTACAATGGGAATATATACCACTCGTCCTTTCTGCGTTTCGCGAGAATCATCGCTAGAAACTGGATCGAGGACAAGTGACGAGATGACGATCAATCTCTTTTTAAGGCTTCGCCGAAGTTTTGCCAAGGATTAGGTGCTCGCAGAACCAAGGGAGGATTTGCACCCGCTTCAGACCCTCCCTTGGATCTAAACGCGAGAGAGAACCGCGTGTTCGTTAATTTGTCATCGACTCAATCCTTCTGCGTTGTTACTTTCGCTCGATCCCCTGCGATTCATCGACGTCTTCGTTTTTGTTCATCGTTGTCTTGTATAAATACTTAACACCCTCGTTCACTTAACAACGCAATATTGGAATATTCAGTTGTTAAAAATTTCGGTACAACACACATTGTTTTAGAAGAACTGTTTGACTATGAATTAAATATTAATCATTAGTTACTAAAAAAAATATGACAACATATTTCAGGATCACCAAAATCGGAGTCTAGATATTTACTATTTTATATTAAAAGTTTATAAAGTATTGAAATGTATTTTTTGTTATCATTCCGTGGCGTTTTTAGTTTATCATTTTTAGTTATTAGTCATATGTAAATTTTACTCATTTAGCCATTAGTTACGATTAGAGTTACTCACTAGTCAATGTTTATTATTCATGTTTAATAAAAATTTAGTCATTAGTCATTAGTCATACTCAAATATTTATTTAATCATTAGTTGTTAGTCAGTAATCATATTAATGATTACAGTTTGCCCAACTCTGCTATCCAGTGAATGAACACTTGGGTTGCAAATTTGTCAATATTAATATACAAAAATTGTTATTTAATACTATGAAACGTCAATTTCATTGCGCTTTTGTTATATTATAGCACTCGAAAAAACATTCTGTACGGTTTTTTTGTATCGGATATAATTCACTCTGAAGGGGTTAAAACAGCCCCTAAAATTGGAGTGGAAAACCTATTTCGTACAATATCTCGATAACTATTGTTACGAGCAAATGGTTTAAATATAGAATTTAGTTATTTTTTTCCGATTGATCTTGCTGCGTTTAAAAAATTTTTTTAAAAATTAAAAATAGTCGATACAAAAACTACGTGCTATATATTTTTTCTGCTACTATATTACATCAAAAGCTCACTAAAATCCTTGTATCATAATTCACAGATGTCCTTTGTAAGATCATACATTTTAGAATACAATTTTACGAACATTTGGTACATAGTCTTACAATTAGTCTGCCAGTAGATGAGATAAAAAATCGACCAAATGACCAACGAATGAACATAAATTTTTAATAAAAGCATATTCATCACAATGGTTGAACAGGATATTTTTAACCAAAATTTTTTGTCGTTCTTTTGAAACCACAGAAAAGAAAGACAAATTCTGAGAAATGATGGACCAAAACAGAAAACAAGTGCATGTGGTGATTTTAGTTCGAAAAGTAATCAGTCGGACATCGATTTCCCAGATTCCCGAAAGTGCATGTCACAGGACCAGAGGAAACAATTTCGTTCCCGTTAATTAGGTCCTGTGACCGTTCTATGCGAGTTGAAGTCCGTCTTATTACATACTTGAAAACACGAGAAGAAAGAACCGGAATGGTTGAGAGAGAGAGAGAGACAGAGGAGACGACTCCCTAGGTATTCGAGCAAAATGCCGAGACAGACCTGACATCCGAATGGCGGCCGGAAGAACAAACGTTGAAAAACGGAGACCGGACAGATGCGAGTATTATTTACCCGCTCGTGTATGC
The DNA here is from genome assembly GCA_030770465.2 of Perdita meconis. Lineage (NCBI taxonomy): Eukaryota > Metazoa > Arthropoda > Insecta > Hymenoptera > Andrenidae > Perdita > Perdita meconis. The sequence goes on from JASKOS020000004.1 coordinate 9,979,515, forward strand.
ATTCGCCCCGATGTCAGCACTCGCGACTCCCATTGTTCGAAGACTTTTATAATTGGAGAGAGACGGTCAGCCGCATTAATGCGTCCGCGAAGGGCCGGTCCGACCAACTTTTCAATGGAATCATAATTACGCGCTCGCTAGATATTACATTTCTCTCTACCCTTCATCGCGTCCCGTTTCCCTTCCACCTACGCGTCTCCCCGCTTCTCTGACCGCGCTTTGTTATTGCTCATTTTTAAACTAACCATTTCTCTGCAAGTTTCTGTCCCTCTTTATTTGATTCATCGAATCAGCCAGAAGTCGGCGCACAAAAGGCAGCCCGTCGCCCCTCTCGGGGGAACATTGGGAAGTCCGATTTATTATTATATTATAATAATGATATTTCGGCGCGGGGGGCATGAAACACGTATCACCGAAGTTATATTGTAAAATATCGAAATCGCGACTAAGTAGGGAAAGTTGAAGTCTCCCCGGGTAACGGTGACCGCAACCTGGACCCGGGGAAAACTGTTCGTCGGCGGAACAGTATTTCGTCGGCGGTTCTCCTTGGCCGGACGGAAATCGAGGAATGAATGTGCGCCGGTAACGAGTGGCCCGTGAAATTCGTAGAGAAAATACGGTCTTTTCGTTTCCGCCGGTCGGCTGACATTAGCGGAAATAAACCATTATGAAAATGTTCCGTAAATAGAAGCATGACCAAACGTGCTGCGGTTTCGGCCCGGTCTCCGCCTTTTGCCGTAGTCGGTTTCGACTTTCAAGAGGGTGGCGGGGCCTCGGCTGGGAGGGATTATAGAGCTTTGCCAGGATATCAATTATAACCAGAAACAGTTATTCCGTGCACCGAGAAACCCTTTTCCGCCCCTTTCACCGCCCTTCCTCCTTGCACCGTTCCGACCATTCCTAATCCTCTGTAAATTATATTATTTTCACTGTTTGTTTACCGGTCTCCCTATTCTGTTCCCTTTCGCGCAGGATTTGCGGCGACTTTCCGGCTTTCGCCGCTCCCGCCTCGACCCCCTAGATTCACCGGGACTTCGTATTAAAATCATTACGCCGAATGCCCATTCACCGTAATAACTTATCGTGCCGGGAGGCTTCCGTATCTAATCTGCCGCGATAATCGATCGATTACAGGGGAACGGAAACGTTTTATCTCTTCGTTAATTACGCAGCGTTAATCGTCGCGGATGATTTCGACGTGCCGTTTCGTCTACGATTATCATGCAAATAGTGCTGCGCTACGCCGCGTGAAAATTATGTATAACATCGTCGCGCCGGTGCTAACGACGTTGTTCGCCGTCGCATCAAAATCTCCGCGGCCATCGAAAAAAATCTTGCGGTGCGCGCACCATTTTTTCCACGCTACACTCCTTTTACGCCCTTATTTCCCCCGGTGCCGTGCTCCCGGACGCGAGTAACGCAGGCCCTATTATGCAAATGCACGAGGTGAAACGGCCTGGACCTAGCCATGATCGTTCAGAGACAACCCCCGCGCTCCTGCGGGTGTAGTTTATACCGCGAAGGGGTGACTGGAACGCGGAGGCCCGCCGCAGGGAAACAGAATGCGTCTGATGCGCACGTGCACCGTTGCAAACCGTTCCGAGGTCAGGTGCGCTTTCTTTTAACGTCCCGAGCGGCGCGTTACTTTGATTGCTACGCGAAGAACGTAATCTCTTCCCTGAAACTCGGTGCTAGGAACAGCGGCTTAAGTTCCCGCAAATACATAAATTATTACACCTCGCGGTAAACTTATTTCGTAAACAGAAACGAAATTGCCGTCCACACCGGGGGCGCAACGCTCGAGATCTTCCGGTTATTACCGCATCGAATGTACATTTGCACTTAGGATCGCCTCGGCGCACGTGTGCGACACGCAAACCGAATGTCTATGCATTCCACGAAGATCGGCCGTGAGTACTAAGAGAGATTGGACGAGTGAGGGAGAGAGGCGCGCGTGCGGGAGCGAGAATTCGCCGCTAACCGGTCGGCGGAGGAACGGTGGGAGTGTTGTTGGGGTGATAGCGTACGGGGGTGGGTGTTTACTTTTGGTGTTGGGCAAGTAGCGCCCGGCATGCATGGTTCCCTCTGATAGCAAACACTGAGTATCGATCAGTATGACTCTGGTAAACAACTATTGTAGAGTAGTATAGTATAGGACGGGTTTTGTGTCCCCTTCGACCCCCCGCCGCTCCTCGCTGTCCCATTCCCCGGTACCAGTGGACGCCCCTTCGCTCCTCGCAACCCCTTCGTTCTGTGTGCCAACCCTGCGTCCACCCATTCCCATCCTCAACAACTCCGTCGTGTACTCGCGATATGCCTGCTTACGTGTCGGGCAGGGCCGTCCTAATCGAAGAATCCTTTCACGATACCGAAAACTAACTTGAATTCTTTCAGCGTTTACCTAGAAACAAATGTTGTCCTTGTGAATTTTTAATGCGGGAAATTTTTTAAAATAAGTTATATTATTATATCCAGTGTTACTTATTTTTTGTTCTGGTTACTATCCAGTAAAGTTTACTATGATAGTCTTTATTTCGTACGTGTTTAGTTGAATGGAATTATGTAACAGTCAGAGTTTAAGTAGATGAAGGCGTCGGTGGTCAGACAGCGAAGGAGTCTTAAAGAATTGCGAGTTCAGGAAATATTTATAGTGCGAGCAATAGGGTTGTAACAAGAAGTTCGTATTTTTTGTTACCAAGGTCGTGTAATGAGGGGTCGAGAAAAATTAGCGACAAGACTGGAAATAAGTACGTCCCTGAAGCGGATGCTAATCATCTTGGCGAAGGGTGTCTGAAATTGTCGCCCCATCGCGCAATCCCCAAGCTCGACAACCCCAGCGACTCACCCTAACGGCTCGCTTAACCAAACAACCTTGATAAATTATGCAAAAATCAACAACACTACGAAATGCACCTCCCACGCAACCTGGATGGATTGAAGGGTTGCGCGGTATCATTCTAGAATCGTTGGTAACTTTTTCCTGTACATTAAGCGAATATCGCAATACTAAACCGTGACATAAACATTACAATTACAATTTTCTTAAAAGTTGCTTGCATTTATCAACAAAAAACTTAGCATGAAAAGGTAAACGTTTGTTAATGCATTGGTTACCCATAAATCTGGGTTCAATTTTGGGCATATGGAACGTTTCACGCCGGGATGCCGGCGCGTTTTTTTAACGGGGTAGGTTCGATTAATAAACGTATAACAATTAGTTCGTGGTGATCCGAGAGAATTCATCTGCGGCTCGATGTAATTTTATCAGAAATTTTCACCGGGGATGTAGTTTTATTACCGTGCGAATGAACCGCATTAAGCGTTTATGTCGGCCGATGCATCGACGCGGACGATGTGTGACCCGTGAAATCCGCGAACCAATAAATGAATATAACCCACGCGTGAGAATAAAATCCGTCGCTAAACTGTGCAACAGGTGTTAGAGGTTATTGACAATCTTTTCATCAGAATGACGGTGTTTGTGCGATATTTCGCCGAATATCGGGAGAGCTTTTAAGCGATAACGATGTCCTTTTACAAGAGCCGCTGTTTCGTTGCGCTTTACCGAATATCGTTTTCCGATGGGCAAGTGTTTTCCCGCGATTACCGCTCGATCCGGCTTTCTTATTTATCAGAATGCCTCGTCGAAAGCCGCTTGGGTTCGTGGGATTGAACGATTAACGTCCGAGCAGTGAATCTTGATTCCGTTCATTATTCATACGAACCGATATTTGCATACGCAACGCGTTAAATACTAACTGGCGCTCCCCGTTCCCTTCCTTTTTCTTCCGATGCATCGAGGAAATTGTTTCGTTCATTTTACTGTTTATGTAGGCCTCTTCCTGTCACCGTTCAGTCCTTATCTCCACCGGGCTTCCATCTCTCTCCCTCGCCATTGAAGGCTGTTATCAATACCGCAGCCATACTCGACGGCATTGTGCGACAGGGGTTCGGTTCCGCGTCGAGAAACAAGACGAACAACAACAACAACAACAACAAACAACAACAAACTAGCAGATGTGAAGTCTCTCGCGATTCACCATCCTCCCTCCCTCCCTTCCTCGCGACCTGTTTTCCCCACCATTGTCCTCCGCCCCATCATTCGCTATCGCTCCGATTATAACCATGACAGTTTCAATCTTGTGCACCGCACGCTCCTTTCTTGAATATGTGTCATCCTGTCTCTCTCCCTCGCGCAACTTTCCGTGTAACCTCTAACCGTGGGCCGCTCGCGATCTCGTCCACCGCTTCCATCGAAATTCCCCTCCCTCCTCGTTCAGTCTGCACGCGCACGAAATTATTCCTGCCCCGATACAGGAAAATCATTAAAGTTTAGACAACGCTTGAACCTTTTACGCCGCGCTCAATTATAGACAAAGTAGATACAGACGTTCAGACACGGACGAAAGAACGATCGCGCGCCTATGACTGTGTGCGCCTCGAAGCACAGTGAATGGTAGATATTACGAATTGATGATTAACTAGGAATGTCCTCGTACGACGGTGATGAATCACATTCCGTCTGACGAACGCATCGGAGTAGGTCATCGGCTTTAGCGAGGTCTTAGGACTGGGTCGAATCGATAATAATAACTGTATCGAGTCGTCCCTAGTCCTGTCCACCTTACCCGCTCTTTTTTGCTGAAACTGCGGCTTCTTAGCGAGTAGCCGGCGAACTCCCGACTCCCTCGGTTGTCTTTGAATCCCCTTGGACTTTGCCGCGAGACAAACCGTCAGGGCGTCGCGTTCCTCTCAGCTCCGAAATTTTTCTCCGGGCAGCGCGCGACGCGTTCAACCAAAAGCGTATTTACGAAGGAGGACTGCGCGGTAAGTGCTCGGCTGGAATATCTAAGAAGAGGCGGTCGACAACGGTTGAGACAGCAGGAGGGAGAAAGAGGGAGGGGGGTGGACTTGGACAGAGAAAAGAACGCGAGACAGACATGAAGGCAGAAGCGCGCGGCTACGTGCGAGTAGCGAATATACGCGGACTCGGGTTGTCTGACAGAAACGGGGCTACGACGAGGGACTGAGAGCGAGATACGCGGTGATAACGGGCGCGAGTGAGAGAAAGGGAATCGGCCGTGGGAGGGATGGAGACAGAGGGAGAAGGAGTGAGTGCGCCGACTCAGTAGCCGCGTGTTCGGCGCGGTCGTAGGGTTTCGCGGCCAAGCGGTGCCGAGCGTCGCACAGTCGCGACGGCAGCCACCGGCGCGCGGTACCCCTTTTTCTTCAAACCACACTCTCAATTCCGCACGGTTCAGCGCACGTTTCCTGCGCCTACGACTACCGACGGCTACGAAGGATTAGGACGAGGAACGCGGAACGGACAGGACACACGCTGGTCAGCGCACAGATTCGCGAAAGAGGGCGCTTTCCGTCGTTACCACCACCACCGTCACTATATCACCACCACCACCACCACTACTATACCACCCTCCGACCCTCCCCTCAAAAATACCGCACGCAGTACACCTCCGAGGATCACACGCCGACAACCTTACACGTCGCCCTTTCTTTGCCCACGATAGACCGCGCCACTGTTGCTTCTTCGTCGCCGCCGCAACCGCCGCCACCGAAGCTTTGCCGCGCGCGTGTCCCGGGCAGAAAGTAACCCGCGAGAGAAATCATCAGAGGCATCGCCGCTCTCTCCCCCACGGAGAGAGACACGTGGCGCGGCGCGCGGACACCTCTCCACGATCGGACAGAGAAAGCGAAAGAGAGAGACAGGAGCGAGAGACCCTGGGAGAGACTGATAAATAGATAGATAATAGATAGGCGGCGAGAAGGGAGGAGAGGCGACGAGAGAAAGAGCGCGCGCGAATCGGAGAAAGGGAGAGAAAGAGGGCGACAGAGATTACAGAGGTAGAGGAGGAAGGACCGAGAAAGGGGAAGAGAAAAAGAGAGGACACGCACGCACGTAGAGTGACAGGGGGGAGAGAAGGACACAGGGGCGGAGGGGGAGGCGGAGAGAAAGGTAGAGAGGTGGCAGAGGGCGAGAGGGCGAGAGGGGGTGGGCGGGAAAGGACCGATAGACAGGGTGGAAAGGCACGAATTACGGGGACGTGTGGAAGACTGTGGAAGATAGAGGAGAGACTAGAAAAGAGTCTTGTGTCTTCGTTTCGTTTCTTCGAACAATACTCTGCCGAAGAGAAGGACGGAGGAACAAGCGACAGCCACGAACGAGACGACGAGGAGGAAGCGGGACATGCTGGAACCACGCTGGAGACCCGTCCAGGTAGAGACCTTACTTCACCCTGCAACACTACTTCCGTCTTCTACTCGCGCACTCTATGACACCTGATTGACCGCCTGCCTGTCTGCCTGCCTGCCTACCTGACTGCCCACCTGCCCGTCTCACAGTTGCATCCAGCACAATCGGTCGCATCTGCGTCGCGGCACCCTCCGCCTCTTTCTCTCCTCTCGAATCCGCGCGCGTCTTTGTCTCATCATTCTCCGCCACTTGCTTCATTCACCGTCCTTTGCCGTTTCTCTTACTCAATGATGATCGCCACGTGCTATCGGCGACCCAGTCCCTTTTGCACGCTGTCATTAGCAAACTGTTGTGTACGGCTTTTTTTTCCCTCTCCTACTCTTGATCGTTTGCATCTATCGCTTCCTTGACGTCGGTGTGCGTGGCGCTATTGTCTCCCCGTTTCTCCCCCTTTGTTCCGCGTTCCGAACGGTTACGTTTTATCATCGGGGAATTTAATGCGTTCTCCCCCCTTCTACATGGTAAACGCTCGCCTAGGTACTAGAATACCTGGGGTTACGGAAGCGACTCGAGAGTCGCGGGTACGAACGCGTTGTAATTTCGGAGCTCTTCGGGATCGGTTTCGAGAATGATATTCTGTGCCGAAAGACGCTGAAATTCGGAATAGAATCGATACTTAGGACCGAAATACTCGAAATTATTATTGCACTTTGCCGTAGCGCGGCGAGGAGACGCGATTTTCGATTAGCGGAATTAGGTCGTCGCGAAAATAGAAAAGGACGATAATGGATATGAAATTGTTGGCATAAGGGGACACGATCGGGAGCGGCGATTGTTTTGCGAAACACATACATACGAGCGCGCGCGCTCGAGTCACGGACGTGTTCGCGGTGATCGCACGAATTTCGAAGTTCTCTCGACCGTTCGTCGGTGTCTCCCTATTTATTAACGTTCGGGACCGTCTCGTTATAATATAGACAAACGCCCGGTTTGCTTCGGGATTCTCTGATTGATCTTACGTTGAGCGAACCGCGCGATATTCGTGGAAATGACACTTTAACGATCCTGACAAGACAAATAGGTGCACCGGACAAGCGGAATGGTTGGTCAAATAAATCTCGCTACACAGTTCCAAGATTAACTACGTTCGAGTAACTAAATGCGTACCTGCCTTAGTACAGAAATCTTTCCGGCAAAACGCATTTTTCCTAAAAATAATCTTGGCAGGGGCATACGCTGCTTTGACGTTGCCTGGAGTTTCGAATGATATAATACGGCGGTATGAATCATTTTGTTATTGGCTTCGCTATTTCAACAACTCACTGCACGAATATCTCGTTCGCGTAAACAGCAATAAGCATCGTTAGCTTCGCACAAAGCACACTCTTGATAAATCCGACAAAAGTGTTTTACAATTTCGGCAGGGGAAAAAATATCAATTATTCTCACACCAAGCAAATTTGTAATAAAATAAATTGCTAGATCTAGATTCTTCTGTTTTTTGTGAATCATCCAAAGAAACATTTCTGGTTGCATCGCGGTGTATTCGCCTCGGTAATGGCAGTTACGGTTCAATCGAGAAACGCTCGGCGCGTTACCTGGGAATAGAGGTGATTTTTCTTCGGAGGATATAGTCAGTGGGAGTAGACGAAGCTATGGGAGGATGATGGTGTACGGGGTGGCGTAGGTATGAGACTGCAGAAGTCCCGGGGGGTGTAGTAGGTGGAACAACGCAGAGACGGAGGCGGTCCTACTCTACTTGGGGGCGTTAAAGAAGTAGGTGGGGTTGGCCACCCCCGCGCGTCAACCCTTGCACCCCGCGTCTCCGAAAGCCCCCGGTGGATCGCCCGGTTCCCTTCGATCCCATATTCGCCAATCAACCGACCCACCCTGCTCCTCCGTGTCCTTTCTCTCTCTCTTTTTCCCGTGTCTCGGCGCTCCTCCGAGGTGTTCCCTCTGCTGTACCCCGTGCAGCCATCTGCGTCCGGGTGGCCCACGAAAGATTTCGTCAAAATTCAAAGGCGGCCCCCGGTCTCTGACAGCCGCGGCAAAACAGGTCGCCGCGCGACGATCCGCTCGCGAGAGGGTAGAAACTAGAAACCACCGCGGGTGGCGGGCCGCGACGCGTCGACGGCCTCCGCGAGCGTCTTCTTTCGGTGCACCGCCGGTGCACGATCGATCCCCGACGTGTGCTGTTTTGGTAGTGTCTAGTGCAGTATCGCTGGTGACCGTCGTCCGCCGATCGAACCGCCGCCGGGGCATTACCTGGCAACGATCCCCGAAATCGTTGTCGTCACGCCTTCCTCTGTGGCTCCGCCGAACGTCCGGATCGGCCGAAGGGTGTTGCTTGTCAATCGTGGTGTATATTTCGCGTCATCCCCGCCAGACGCTCCGCGACTCGCCCATCTTCGCACCTCCGCCGCCACTTGAGACGCGTCCGTGTGCCCCGGGGGCAGTCGGTGTGTGCACGCGTTGCACACATATACGGACCCAGACACACGTGCGTCAGAACGCATACAGACACATGCGCCGCGCGGAGCGGCGGCGGGCGGGTGTGTGTATGCAGCCGCCTAGGATGAAGATATACATACGGTACAGTGTACCAACACAGTTGTGCCACTATAACCCCCGTTTTCGCGCTTGCTTGGCACGGCACAGCATCCCTCTTCGGCTACTTCCGGCCAGACCAGGCTCCGCCCACTTTTATATTAATCACGTCTTGGTTCGCTCCTGGCTTCTGTTCTCCATCTTTCTTCCCCAGTGAGCGATTTCCTACGGTGGACGCCTGGGAACCACACCTTTGCCCGTTGGCTTATTCATGCTCCAGGTTTGCGACGCGGAGCCTTCATATAGATATTTTTTCTCCTTCCTCGACGGAAACACGCCGGGCCTATAAGGCATCCCCCGATGCAATTGTGCTGGTGCACGAACTATAGATAATCCTAGGTTCGATGTTATCGAACGCTGTCCATATACTACTGAATAGCACTAAGAACCTCCCTTTGCTTCATCGTTGCATTCTACGCGTTGTCTCCTGAACTGAAATCATCCGAAAGCGAATAAAATCGACGATGCGTTTGGTAACGCTGCCACAGGGGTTGCAGATTCCAATGAATCCTCCAGGGTTAGGCTTGCCCTCTTCCGTAGTTTACAACGCGTTGCCCTTTTCCTGCCACCCCCGAGGGGTAGTAGCGCGATATTTCACGAATCGTGTCCTCGACGGCTCGAGAGGAGTCGAAAACGCATACACACGCGCACGGACAAAAAATAAAAGAAGGAAGGAAGAAAGAGTGATTCGCGCGGGCGTGCTGGTGACTGCGACATTCGTGCGATCCGAACACGGCGCGCGCGGCGGAGTAATGAATAATAACCAGTTATTATTGCCAGGTCGAGCAATAAACACGCAGCTCACAAACACACCACCCTCCCGCCACCCTCGCCGTCGCCGCAGTAAGGGTTGTCACGCATAGGTACGACATTTGTTTCCAGCGCGTCGAGTGTGCACGTTACGAGCACCACCTTTCTACGGATATTGGCTCCATTGTTGCGCGTTGTGTATCGTCACCGCGCCTCCACCACTTCCGCGATCGCTGCCTATCATCCGTCACAGCCACTTGAACAGCCACTTCGCATTGTCGTCGTCGATTCTTCAATTCGACGCGACCTTTCGATTTTATTATTTTTCTCCTTGTTTCCGGTTCCCTCGGACGCGTGTTGCGCGCCGAGCCGTTTTCCGAAGCGCCTTCAATGCGTCGCCACTCGCTATTTATTTTGTCGAGGTGCTTCGATATGCTGCTGTGTCAATACTTGAGATACCGGGGGAGAATAATTCATTTTGGGTGCGGTGGATTTGATTCTGTGAGGGGAAGGATTGTACTTCGTTGCGTAATCGAAAGTTGACGGTGGAGAAGTATTTCAAACCCCATTGTGCTCATCTTAGAAACATTCACGTGTAATTAATTGGTATTATCATTGTATTATTGGGAATGTAGACAATGAAATTTTGGTATAATGTCGAGGAACAATATTCATTTTAGGCAATGACTTCTTCAGGTTTGCTCAAAATTAGGAAGATTGTAGTGGATTGTAGAAAATATGGTTAGGATAATAAAGACTTGAAAAGTACATGAGAGTTAAGTGTTGGTAGAAAAATCCAAATGGATTATCAAATGCTGTGTAACAATCTATTCAGTTTTCAATAGCATAGTATTATTGTTAACACATGTACGTGTTCAATTGACAGGTTGATTAATTGATTTTTTGATTAAGGATCTTGCAGTTGAAATAATGCAGCTCCATTTTTATCCCCGTCAAATAAATGATAAATAAACACTAAATAGTATTGATTATGGCTTTTAAATATGGGAAAACGACGTAGAAGTTCTTTTACTTATATTGCACGTCATAATTAAGAAATTTTCGAAAATGGAACTACATTCCTCTTGCTCCAAAGTCTTCGATTGTGAAAATGCATTGACAAGTAATAATGAAATGGAGGAGTTTGAATAAATTGTATTGCATTTATTATGCAATTTTTATGAAGCTTTAAAAATCCGAGTTTGAAGAAGCTTTACTTTAGAAAAGTTTTGAATTTTTACAGTCTAGAAGCAATTTAAGTTGTTTCTACCGTTTGCTAGATGTATTATCTGTGAAAATCTTCTCAAATACACGTCGAATTGAGATCTCGATTTCAATTCGATTATCTCACCAATTTCCGCCAGGGATTCGTTTTAGAATCATAATTTTAGGGTATCATTATTGCAGTAGAATACCGTCAAGGACCCAATTCCTGATCACTTAAGAATAAATAATGTGTAAATGGGAACATTAACCTCATCTAAAAATTTGTGTGATATTTGAGTAAATCTATGTTTTATCTTTAATGTGATATCTATAAAAGTGAACAAATAATAATTAAATCTAAAAGGGAGCAATTTCTGATCACTCAAATTATCTCTAATAGTAGCTTTCAAATTTTACTTTAAAAAATTAAAACAGTTAATAGCTATTTAGTAAGTGTTTGGGATCAACTTTTAGCATGATAATTTATTGTTTCTAAAATACTTCAACATAAATTTGCTGCATCCTGTGCGTCGTATTGTCTGTCTACCTTCCATCTTATCCTCTGAAAACGCTATTAAAATTATAATTATTATGAAATCTAGCTGCAACCTCTAAGTACAGTGAAAGGAATGGAAAGTAGTGTTGCCGTGTCTTGTCCAAATGATAAAATGCGTCGAAGTATAGGCGCATGAGTAGGGAACCAGGCGAATTTCCATAACCCGAACAATCCCCGGGTCAGTTTACCAGCCGGTTCGAAAATCATGGAGTGGCTTATTGGTAACAATGCCGTAGCGAGCGCATCGAGCGCGCGGACGTGGTGAAATTCCTAGAGGCCGGTTCATTTTGTCGCGATAATACGCATTCCGTGTCACGGTGAGGGCGCGTGTACGGCAATGCATCATCGCCCCCGCGACGGGTATTTGTCAATAGAAACAGGCATCGACGCCGCAACTGCGGCAAGTATACGTCAATATACATAACGACCGCCTGTTGACTTGTTACGTTGTCGAGTACCGCCGATGATTCGATGATTTGCCGATCCATGACTGCTCCGTGTCAAATATGCCCCCACGGTCTGTTCTCGTAGGCGCGTTAACACGGGGATCGCCGCCGGCGGCCGTTCATTTGCGATCGGCGCACTAACGCGCCGCGTCGTTACATTAAATTATCATCCCGCGATTGTGATGTACCGACGGTTTGCACGGCGACTCGTTATAACAAGATCATGGCGTCGCCTCGACGACAATTTCCCGGATAATCCCGCGCGTCATGAATTATTCGCGGATACGAGTCAACCCGTCAATTGGAAAGCGAACCGTTTCGATGTCGGGTAGAAATTTGGGTCGAACGATGACGAGCTTCGCGTTGCGACGGACGTGGATCGCTTTTTGGCTGGCACTTTCCGACGCTCGGAAACTTGGATCACCGCGCAACTTTTCTTCCGTGAAAAATTTTGTAGGATTCTTGTTAAGAGTGTGTTTTGCAGTGTACGGAAGCGCCGAGTAATTGATAAAAAAAATTAGAAGGCCAATGGGGCGAGCGATACCTGGCCCCTGATTATTAAAGTGAGGTCACTTTGACCCCAGTCAACTGAATTATTAACATACTCGCGCGATAGTACACAATGTTTGAAAACAATAACGCATGCCATTGTCTCATCTCGCCAGACAGATACTACATACTAAAATAATAACAATCGGGATTTGTTTGTGTCTCCATTTGAATAGCAAAGACAATTACAATAAACTTATTGAAGAATGAAACCTAATTCAGTTCCTCGCAACGGTGCTTTCTTCCCCGCAACAAAAATTGATCATTATTTTTTAGTAGAATCGGCTGAAAAGGCATAGTTTCTTTTCCCCAAAAAGAGAAAAGCTTTCTCATCGATGTCATTGTGCCGGAGAACGAAAGTAGCAGAATCGCAGGGGCACAAAGAGCCCCGTTTTCGCGTTCCCTATGGGACACCGAGAAACGAACGATTCGCGGGGATGGGGGTCGAAAAAAAGCCGATCATTATCCACTCGTTCAGCATTGGTCGCGTTACCCGATGCAACCTCGTTTGCCGCGGCTCTCCCTCCACTATAATAGAGATTCCGCACGATGCTGGACATTGAGAGCGACCAACGTATTAAAACCATTCGTGTTTGAGCTCGTGATCCCATCGCGTATCAATTATTACGCAGATTTGTACACAAAGGGGGACGGCCAGATGCACCGCCCAGATATAAACCGCAATAATCGTCTGTATCTACTGTCTTGTAATTCGAATCATACTCCACGCGCGCGCCGGTATCGCGTTTCTTTCAGCGAATCGAAACGCATATAGTCGAACGGGAACGGTCGATCTTTTTCTCGAAGGGGGGTTGGCGGTCCCTGGAATACAGAAATAAGACGCAATTAATCGAGTGTTAAATTCGTGCTACTTATTCGCCGGGTTACTTTAGGATTCCACAGTGATATGTGGACGCTCGCAATTTGTTTGGTGCATATTGAGGCAAAGATTTCCTGGTGTAGTTTGTCAGAGTGTCGGCCGGGAGGAAACCGTCGCGTGCAACGCTACCGACGGCATGGAAACGAAGAGCGTTTCCATCGACTTCGGAGCGATTGCACTAGATTCTAATGAAAGGAAAATATAGGGTGAAGCAGAGCATGATATAGCTTTGTCAGCTGTGGATTCTTGGCCTTTTAAGGAAGGTTTACTGTCAATTACTAGTTACAATCTGTAGCTGAAGAGAATTCATTGCATGAGCTAGATTATAATCTCTGGTATAATCCTTTACTTGGTATGTTTTTTCACCAAAAATTATTTTAGTGTATTTATATTTGGAGACTTTGCTTTTGTTTAATATTAAATTTTATTATCATACCTGCTGCTATGTATTAAATTTTCGAGGCGCATGATTTTACTTTTTCGAATAGCGTTTTTCAAGCTTGTGTGAATTTATTTATTTACCACGTAATTTTTTGAAAAATATCTCATTGAATTAACGAAGTATAATAGTGTCCAGAGTTTCTATATTAAATCTTTGACGGTTTAGTCTATTCTTTTATAAATATCGAAGCTTACAGTTCTCTAATTCTATCTAAAATTTGAAGAAAACTGTGTATATTAAACTTCCGGACAGTTAAATAATTTTTGGTTTTAAGAATTACAGTGATTTCTGTATTCTACTTTCATTATTGCATTAATACCGGATCTGAGATTTAAAAAACTAAAGTGTGTATAATAAATTAACCCCTTGTTCTATAATAACTTGAGAAACTCGTGATACGAGTTATGTCTCAAATATTGGAATAAACGTTGTTAAATCATTATAAGCGAAGAAAATGAACAATTGAAAAAATCTTCGGTAACTGCAAATTTACCACATTATTGTAATCTTATGTAATTAATAGTAAGATATTTCATGTTTTTATCTGCTATTTAAAATAATTCGTATATGTATTTGTAGCTTAAAAAAAATTGTAGACCAAGGGGTTAATATTACAGAACGTTTATAAAAATTGTGTACCAAATTTCCGTAACAATGAGATTGAAAGAGATCGGTCTTCGATTCGAAATATCACGTCGTACGCAGGAAAAGTTGGTCAGTCAGTCGTCGCAGTGAAAAGAGTCGATCATCGGCAGACCATGCCGCATTGGTCACGATGTATCTCGTTGTGCAACGTCAGCGGCATAATAGGTCGACGTTGTTGGGACCCGTAGTGAACTGCGAGCGACGGGCATATCAAAATGTAGATCGGTCTTGTTTGAATTCGCGGTTCTATCATGAATCAATTACCGCGCGGATTCGTACACAGCGCGTGAATCGCGACGAAAGCCCGCCGCGTGAAGGATGAGGGGACATAAAGAGGGATTCGCCATCAGTCGGCGTGCGTACCTGTGTGTGTATGTGTGTGTATCGTTCGTGTGGGTGACCGGTTCACCTGCGTTGCCGATGCACCACGCGAAACCGTCATCGAGCCTACGATGCAACCCGCTGTCTCATCGTTTCCGCGCGAATGCTCCTTTATCGTTGCACGCCGATTGCTTCTTTTTCCTGCGTTGGATGTGCCCTTGCGATAATCATCCTATCCAACTTCGCCCATTCGATGGAACGGCGTAAGTTCGTCGTCGTTGCGTTTCGGGAATGGATATTTCGCGTCGGTTAAATCACCTTCGTCAGGCTGACGGAGTCACCCCCCGAAATTGTCGAGCGAGAGTTTAACTACGCGCGTCTTCTGCGTCTGTTTCTTCGAGAAATCGTGGCTGTTTGGAACCAACGTTGAATTATCTAGGCATCTAAATTTTTAAATACAGTTTGTAAATTCTTCTGTCGCTGTTCCAAGCCGTTTCGCGGCTACTCTCGTTTTCGCCGTAACATATATATTGTAAAGTTCCCGAACCGTTACGCAACGCGTCCAGCCAAGTACCCGAATCTAATTTAAACGAGTCAAAGCTAACGAAGAGTTGTTTTCGCGTGGAACTATATTTGTAACTGGAGACTCACTTCTGCCTCGGTCGAGTTAACTCTTTCTTCCTTGAATCGCCGTTCCTTTGATGGTCCGACGGAACTCGGTTCCAAGCGCGGCCATCGAAATTATTACCCACGCGATCCAAATTAAATGATGGATTCTCGGAATCCCCGCCTTGAACGCAGGAAAGGAACAGTCCGATTCGTGATTTTTTTTTCCTCTCGCGAGGGGGAGGCGACGACATCCTCGGATTTCTCAAACGCACAACTATGTCATCGTGCTCAGACAGGTGACGATATCATCTCCAAGTTTGCTGATAAGGGGCACATTCAGCACAGGAATAAATAACCACTAGCGTTGTGGAAAAATTATAACAACCTAAACTGTCTTATCTATCTTGCCTGTAATTGGTCGTCATAATCAAAGTGTATCTTTGTTTGTGAGGCCGTCGAAACAATACATAACTACTTCGATCCAGTTTCATACTGGCTCCTAGAAGAAACGTTTTATCGAGCCTCGTTTTTCGAAATAGCGAACGATCTGCTTCTGTTTTAGATGGTGAATGCGTGCTTAAAAATGTTGCACAAATTTTCTATCGTTTATCGATAGATGGTAATCTGTGAAACTGTTAGCAACGGTAGCGATGGCGCATCGTCGGGTTCAATCGGAGAAACATAATTCTTTTCGCGATACCCACGCAGTTCGGTTTAAATTCCTCGCAGCCGGAGCGTTCTTATCAGTTTGGCGACACCGTCTGCCCGTTGTTGAAAGAGATTGAAGAAGTCTAGAGAACATAGTGGTCGATACGCGTTCTGATTTCCCTCGTTTCTGAATCAGTTTCTCCCCCATCGATCGCAAGACGTTTTCCTCGTGCGTCGCTCGCCGCGAGTGCTTGTTTAATCGAACGATAATTCGATTCTGGTGAAAAAAAACGCACGGTCCGAAGACGGTGACCGGCGTTCAAAGCGAACACTTCGTCAGCTGAACTGAACCACGATCTGTTCGTCTCGCATCGGAATTTCCCTCGCAAACCTGGATTTTCATCGGATGCCTTTTATGCACTACGTTTTGCCATTCACAAGCTCGATCGTGCAAAAGTTACAAATGTGTTTCTTCATCGGATGGCGTGAGGGCGGTATAAAAATTCCTAATTTATGAGCCGCGGCAACTGACAAGGTTAGTTCTCCTTAATCACAGTACGAGATTCGATTATTACGTCGAGATTTCGAAATACCCGAGTCTCTGATTCAGGGGATCAACGCTGAAAAAAGACAGATCTCGTTGGGAATTATCGATACGCAGATTGCAATAGAGAGAAAGATAATTTCCGCTTAGCGAACGACTCGCTGAAAGCGTCTCTGTTTAGGTTGTTTTCTGCATCACTTTCTTATCTGAGCCCACTATTGTTTGCACAATATTGTTTTACCGCAGATAAGTACAGCACTCGCTCATTATACAACCGATCATTTATTTATCTTCCTCGTTTCTCCGGATTTCACAATCGTCGCGAAACGCTCGGCAATCGAATGCGTTTTCCAGGTCGAATCAGCGGTCACATTCTATATGAAATGCTAAACAATCGATATTCGGGCGTCCCAATTGGGGCAGAGACGTTCGAAGGTCGTGCTTACTTTGTTCATCTCGCGGATTCTCCAGTTGACGCCACCGGCGTTGTCAAAAATACACAGAGTTCCTCGTTACTTTGTACTCGTAACTAAATTATTGAGTAAAAGTGATTTGGTTACACAGTTGTATTTATTGATGAATAAATCGGGAAGACGGTAATAGCGTACAAGGTTAAAGTTTTAAGTCGCAAGCTTTATTCAAGAGGGAGATTGTAATATCTTCCTCGACTCTACGATGATTGGTATGTTAAGTAGAATTGTGATGAGCTAAGCCAACAAGTTTGAGATAGTCGATGCTGTGATTATTGAGATATTTGACGTAATTAAAGGAGATTGAGTGAATAATCAGAGGGTGATGATATTGGGCAATTTAAATAGTCATGCTTAGTTAAGAAGTTAGACAGTAAAAAAAGTGAATTTTCAAAAATACAGTCTCTAAAAGTATACAATCTTAAAAATATTCTCTGAAAGTTTCAAATTAATCCCACTAAAATTCTTGAAGATGTAAATACTTATAATTAATTTCTTAATTAGATGATTGCACTCATTTTTCTTCAATTTTATAGCTTAGATATTAAAACTTGATCGAAGAATTTTTTTATTGAATGTATAATTTCAATTTTATGAACAGAATATAATCGTTTTTCATGAAATCTTTCTTAGTGTTTAATTTTGGAATGACCTGATACGAAATGGTATTTCTCATTGTATAAAGATTCTTTTAGCTATCGGACATCGCTAATAACAGCCATAAAAATATAAATTTTTACACAAAGAGTAAAGAAATACTCTTTGTATTTGTATTGTATTGCATTAAATAAAAGAACGTCGTTCTTTTAAATAGAAGAAATGGTACACCGATACAAGGTTTGCCCGGAAAGTTCCCGGAATAATTTTGTAATTTCATAAGTTTTATACATAAACCAAGTTGATTTAGTTTTCTGCATAGCAACCTCCTACATGAATAAAAATTTGTACAATGTTCTAAAAGATTCTGAAAGGCACAGGAGAAATTATTCTGTACAATTGCTTGTAGACACGGCATTACAGTTTTCTAAATTACGAAATTGATTTATATCGTTCTTTTTATATGAAGTTTAAATTCTGTAAAGAAATAAAGATTCACAGATACTAAATCAAGCGAGTAGAGAGGGTATAGCATTGTTGTCACCTGTTTTTTGGATTTGGCTCACATTGTTGAAGCGTGAGCCAGTATGATACAACGCAACAGGGACTATTTTCCGTTTTGCCGGATTCTTTTGAGTAGTCTATCCATTACTTCTCTGTAAAATGCTGCGATCATACAATTATAATCAATGATCAAAATGAAAATGTAAATTGTTTCACAAGTTACCAACTTGAAAAGTCGATTAATATATTCAAAAAACAAAAATTATTCCGGAAACTCCGGAAAAATTGTGTATATACTTATACTTGAAAAAAATTCTCCAATCGCTTTATTTAAGCATTTCAGCTGGACATAATACCATAATAAATAAAATTTGGAAACATTGCAAAAAACATGCAAAGCATGTCTCTAGATTTTGATCCCTATTTCCGATCGAATTTCTAGCGAACCCTCGATTATCGATTTCTAATAATGATTTCCGGGCGAAGAATTTGAAGATGGTGTATGAACGAAGGACAGTTTGCTTCTGTTTGAAGCTGGCTAATGTCGCGTCAGCTCCGAGGGACACGCTCGTGTCAGGAGAAGCGCGCGATAGAAAGAGACTGGTAGGAAGATGACATAATCCCACTCGCGCAATTTGCGAAACAGATTTACGCGTGGGACGGGCTCCAGCGCGCGGGCATTTATGATAATGTGTAGCGCGGTTTACTGGTCGCGACTCTGGACGCATTGCTGCGTCGCTCCGCGTCGCATGTATACGACGCGTGCACGTACGAATTCGCGCGCGAGACGAGACGCGTTCAAGCGTGTGTGCGTGAATGTTACACGCGTACGTGGACGACGAACACGAAGCTTCTGCCCTCGTGGTGACTTGTCGCGTTCGTGTGTACCGCGCGTGTAGCTGTCCGCTCGCGAATCCCATTTAGCGCTGTCCCTGATGCCCCGATGCTGACGCACACGCACGTGTACGGTGCACGAGCGAGCGAGCGAGCGCGCGCGCCTTTTAGCGGGGAAAGAGGGTGACCGGGATAATCGTGCAAGACGATTGGTAGCTTCCTGTCGGTCACGTGACCGGCCTGCATCGCGGAACGACGGTGCATGGGGCTGCAGAGGATGACATTCGTTGCACTCACCCAGTGCCGTTAAGTAGCTGGATAGGATGCGGCCGCGGATTAATGGTTACGGATACATCTTGGGATACGATGATTTGTTGGCTTTTATCGCGACGGATCTCGGTGGCAGAGAGGACGCGACGCGTGTGCCCCGAACGGGCCACGCAACAAGCGGGATTAATCGTACCCCGATGCTCTTTCGATGCGCCGCCGTGTTATTTACGCTATAAATTCGTCCAGGCTTGCTATGTACCTACCGTATTAAATTATTGGCCGTATACGCGTTTCGAGAGTATAATTTAGAGCGACGACGATGTCCTCTTCCGTGCCAATTTTCACCGGGCAACCGTCACCCGCCGGTGGTTGGCCTACGCGACCGCATGATTTCGCGGATTTATCGGTATTTTCACCATATCTCCTCTAATAAATGTTAAAAGTTGAAACGACTCGGTTTTTATCGTGCCCCTCCCCGATCCATCACAAACGCACAAAGCGGCGGGGCACCGATGGTGTAGACATCAATTTTCCCGACCCCTGTCGCCTATCGTTCACGTAACGCTCCGTGCGATACGTGTCAACGTCGATCGCTCGATGTTCGACCGTGGAAATCAGTTTCAGCAGGTGATGTCGAATCTCTTCCTTCAACTACTTCTGTCCGACTTGATCCATGAGTGGCGCGAAACATGTTATCCACGAAAATCGGAATGCGGTGAAGAAATATAGTTTCGTTAATATAGTTCGTCCTTCTAAAAAATTGGATTGTTATTTTCGCAACGTGTATCTCGAATAAATTGTTTCTTAAGATTTTCTTCAGAACTAAAGTTGTTAAAAAAAAAATATATATCAAATTCGAAGCGTCTTGAAAAACAGCTTCGAAATTAGATCTTTTACTAGGAAGTATCTTATGTTTCGTAACGCCGCATTTTATTGAAATAGCTTCTTCCTATGACGAAATTCCGCGCAAACAGCGTCTTCGCGAAGATTCTTTTTACTTCTAATTGAACGCTGATGCGTGAGAAAATAAATCATTAGTGTCGCCAGCTAATGATCTGATATCATCCGGCTTTCACCCGTTAAAATAATTCGCGACTCATCACGGAGATGCATGGCGCGGCAACGCGTATCGCGCGACGAAAAAGAAGTAGAGATTAGCCGCGCCGCTGATGCCCCGCAATATCGTGCCATCTATTTTGTAATAGAAACAACGGAAGAGCCTAATTCCGCGAGGTTGCTCTCGTCCTCTTCGCCATTTAGATGCGTGGATACCATGTCGGCGCGCATGATGCCATTCCTATCTACCTATACTTACTTACCTAGCTACCTACCTACCTAATTATACCGAGTGGTCCACTCGAAGCGATAAGCGATTTACATACCGAACGACGCGATGG